>JARWIR010000004.1:12823478-22823478 GCA_029959085.1 Nemophila menziesii | reverse complement strand
TTCTCTAGAAAAGAAAAATGATGAAGTGATTTCATCTCATACTTCTCCTGATTCTATACTTTATCAAGCTATAGAAGAAACTAGATCTAATTCAGATCCAGAAAATGTTTTCTTTCAAAGTCCTCCAAATAATATTTTTTCAAAACTTCTGGATGAAACTATAGATATGAAACATGAGCATCAAGAAACTATCTTTCATCCAAAAAAAATTGTCCAGAATCTAAGCCACTCCCTAATAACCCCAGAACACAAAATGGTAAAATAATGTGATTTCATTATTATTTGTAATGATTAAAGAATTAAAATAAATTATGCAAATGCAGGAAAAACAAGTAGCTCGAATAAACCAATTAACGAGAAAAAGATAAAGCTTGAAAAGGAAAAGGCAAAACCATTTGATTGGGATAGCTTGATGAAGGAGCTTTATACAAAAAATGGCAGAAAAAAAGATCTAAATCTAAGGACACCATGGATTCACATGATTACGGTCTCCTTGTGCAGAGAGTGGCTTGGTGTAAGGGTCATTGGAGTGAGCGGCTTAATTTGGGTTCGATTGATATTGGTGGAGTGCGGGAAAAAGAAGAAGAAGGAAGATAATATTTTTTAAAATAATGATTAAAAGAATGACGATCAGATATGACAATGATGTGGCACTTACGGTTTTGTGACAATTTTAAATATATAGGGAGGCTAATGCACTTTGGCCAAAGATAAAAGGACGGGAGTTTCACCCTTGTCAGATTGATAAGATGTATTATAGATTTGTCATTCCACCCAAATAAAATAGATCTTTAATCATACAAATTACAACTAAATTTTTATATGATATATTAAAGTAACTAGTTCATTAGTAGAAAACATGTATATTGGTCCTTTATGTATTAGTATTAAATTGACTCAAAACACACTAAGTATATAAGACAAATGTTTTGTACCATTTTTTTTTTGTTCAGCTTCTTTCTTTGGTTAACAAAATACTTAGAATAATCAGAAGAACTAGGAACACCTCTTAACTATACCTGGTTGATCTAAAGTATATTTTTAAGCTTATCTGTTCTAAAACATCAAATTTATTGTAGATTTATGTAATCTATAGTCATAGTCCCTATAGTTAAACATGATAAATGTTTTTCACAATGTATTTTTAATTTTAGGGAAACCTTTATGAACTTCAAAGAATTAGTTAGTTTGATCAAGAAGCTTAACATTGAATCTAAGAAGGAATGATTTTTTTTTTTGTTTTGTTTGTACTTTAAAGAATTTCAAGATCTCTTTTATTCATGTAGTTGTGTATTATAAGAATAAATTATAATAATTTACTAGGAAAAGACTCGTATTATACAATTAGTTTTGATGTGTAAGAATAATTTATCTTTTTCTTTTGAAGATATTGAATTGCTTGTTTTGGATTTCCTTTGGCAATTTATCAAGCAGGCAAACAAAACAACCTTATAATTGTTCATGTTGGAAACTGATCTAAAACCAAAACCCACAACTTATTCATTCCATTACTCTTACCAATCGGGGTAATAAAAAAGGGAGGGTCACATTTTTTATTATCCAAATTTGTTATACACCAATCTTTTTGTTTTAAAGTATTATAATACAAAAAATAACTCATCACAAGGCTTGGCGATTATAGTATAGAGATCTTAAAATATAGAAAAATCAAATACAAGAGAAGAAATTGAGCTAGTGATTCATGACAAAGAATGGATAGAAATTGAGTCCATTGATTAGATTTTTGAGTCATTCAAACACGAAGTTCAATGATATTACAATGTTTAATATGCATTTCAATGACAATACGTGTTGAATTTCGCTCAATGCACCTGAAATTTCAAAAGACATGCCAATTGAAATTTAGTATAGAGGAGACAGATTTACAAGGTTTTAAATTTGTTTTATGTATATTTTTAATATTTCTCGAACTTTAATGAAGATTTATTTACAATTATAGAGGAATTTAAGCACTTGTTAGACTTGCTCAAGGGAAATCAGGAGCGAAGTCAAAGACGATAGAAGAGTAGCCGAAGAAAGCCATTAAAAGATGGAGCTATTTTTCCAGAGGTAACTGAAGATTGCGCATGAAGAAAAAACAAGAGAAGTTCTAAAAGAGACATTTCCAGAGTAGAAATGTTCGGACAAAATTAGTATATATGATATTTAGAGATCATTCAGAATTAAAAGATATATAAAACTAATCTTATTCGATAATAATTATTGCACCATCCTTAATAATTCAATGTACAATAAAAATATAACTATTCATAAATTATTCAGGTTATACGAGATACATTTAAAACTCATGGGTATAATTTTATATGTCGCGTAAAAAGGAACCAATGAGGCAATTAACCCATACATAAATACCCCAAACTTATTAATAAACCATGTCGATATAGTCAACAGATTCGTGTCAATTTATTCTTGAACTTACTTAAAGATTGCTATTCATTATGGAATAACTTTTTGGTTAATTTTAATATATTTGGTCTTCTCATATTTTTCCAATATTAACTTTTTTAAATTTTTTAAATTTTTATGATTTTTGTAATTGTAGACATGATGTATAAATTATGATTCTTTCCATCTATTGTAGAGATTAAGTAAAGGATTGACCAACAAGTTAACTCTACAAATACCCTCATAATTTAGATTATGTGCATATATCTACAATAATGTTTAACTATGTTAATTTTTTTTAAAATTATGTGACAATTTAGCTTATGTTGTTATGATAAGTCCAACTACTTTTAGGGAGAGTACATTTCGAGTAAGAGTTTGAATGTTTCCATTTGATATTAAAATTTAAATAAAGTAGTGATACACAAGATAGATACTCCAATACCCATACTTTATTTTGTTATCGATGTTTACATTGTTATAAGCATATAATGTCAATTAGTTTTGAGGAGTACTCCATCAAACACGTTGTTCTATTAGTAGGAGGATTTTAACTATAATGTACTATAAAGTTGAACATAAGTGTTACATATGAGAAGAAAAAATATAGGTTTTAATAACATATTTTGAAAAAATACAGTTTTGATAGAAAAATAGAGAGATACATCAGAAATATATTTTCATGAATTTAAGAAGAAATGTTTTATCGACAAGTGCTCGTATTATGTAGTCTCAGAGAAGCATTATTTTTACCTCTTATGGAAATATCATAATTTTTTTTCTTTTTCATTGTAGAAATTCCTAAAGAAACAAATGGAATGATAATAGTCGCTTCTCACGAGATATAACTCCCAACAAACAAGATACAATGAAAGTGACCTAGATTTTTCTTCATGGTACTCTTAATATTATTAGAGATTTCCTGATGGAAAATTTCTTAACAGGTTTTGTCTCGGCAACAAAAAAAATCAATAATGAAAATTATTTTACCTATCTATATCAATTCTTAGCTTATGTAAGAAAATAACCAATTATTATTATTATTAATATTGTTGTTAAATTGCTTTCTCGTATTGACGCTTCTAATATTATATGATATTAGACTTATGACTTACTATATTTTAAAACATGTTAAGTCGTGGTTGACTTTCCAAGAGAACTGTATCTTATATCAAGCTTTCCCTAGTGTAAATATGATTTATTTAGTTTGCTCGCTTGGCACTCTCATCATTCTTTACTCTAAAGATATATTAATTTTAAGTTTAAGGGGAATCTATATCGCAAGAGAAATAAAGGATCTTTTGCTCACGATATGAATTATTGAGAATATCAAACACCCATGTGGTCTTAGCTAATTACACCAAAACTTTATATGGTTATATAATAATAGGAAAATTCTACATAGTCTAACGTAATAGGTACACAAATTATTTATTTAAAAAATCATTAAGACAAGTAATAGAATTAGTAATGACTTATGTACCCCTTCTTTCATGATTAATAACATATTTTTTTGTTTTCTTAATAGAATATCACATTACATTGACTCACTAATTTTTATCCGCTATTCTTTTATTAAATAAATTCTCACTACCATCATTCTCCCTAAACCTTGCTCACTTACACCTTCTACATATAAAAAACATTTATTTAAAACGGTGTATCTACGTCTAATGTGTTTTTACTATAAACGTCTAGATTTTTTTGCGTTCAATAGGATTCAATGACTTTTATGTTCCAAATATTTGTAGTACTCTTTTTAAACCTTTTGAGGTCTATAGGTACTATTTTCTAATTTGGTGTCTGGCCATGTGTATTACTTAATACATTTATGTTATATGGTATCTATGTATTATTCAATATTATGTTCATATTGGTATAAGTTATAACGTGTAATCCACAATCAAAATATTTCTGTAATTATTTAATTTAGATAGTGAATTTACATAATTAATATTTCTTAATTTGGATTTTCTTATAATTTTTATTTCTTTATTAGGCGTTTCTATAATTTTTATTTTCTAATTAGGTCTTTTCGATAATGTAAGATTAAATTGTTGACTTTGAATTGATAACTATTGACATAGATGTTTCATATTTCTATATGAGTTACAATAAAATGCATGAAACATTTATTTACATGGTAGATGATTTTCTACATATGAAAGTTATGGATCCCAAGGGGTTTGTGATTAGATATTCTACATTAGTTGTGTATAATCCATCTAAGGCAGTGGAAGAAGATGTTGATGATGAGGATATAGTTCAAGAGTGTGTAGTATATAAAGCCTAATGATCAATTAAATCATATAATAACAATGTTTTCTTAACTCTACGGGAATTCTAAGTTTTAAATCAAAAGAATGATGATTTTATGGAGTCTGAGGTGAATACAAATGAAGGTGAAAATTTTGAAGAAGGTTTAGGTGAGATAGAAGGTGAAATAGTTTTATTATTAAGTACTTTTATTATTTAAGTCATATTTGACATTATTATTAGTTGAATTTTGTGTTAGGAGGATATGGTTAAGGACGAACACTAACATGGATTTTGTCTACTTTGAAAATCACATCCAAGAAGTTCATTTATTGAAGAATGTTTTGTTGAGGAAATTATGAAATATGCTAGCGAATTTGACAATGTTGGACTTGTAAGAGTTCAGGAGGATGAACATGTGACGAATGAAACAAGTAATGGAGATTTGATGTTAGTGGTGAAAATTTTGATGAGACCGAGGCTAGTGGATTGGATGAATCTAAATATGCGCCATATATGTACGATGATTTTGACAAAGATATTTTTTTTGTATTCTGGAAATGTTATTATATTATGCATTAAGGTATTGTTTTAGGTCAAACTGAACTTAGTGTTAATCTACTCCGAGGATATTTACATATTTTAATCTCGGTACATCACAAACCAAGGTTTCCAACTTAGAAGGCATAATGACTATATAAATAAACAAGAGAATGTATTCATTGATCAAAAACATAAAAACACTTGTCCCCTACCATGCAAATTTGAGAGTGTATTGATAATATCACTCTGTGCAATTGGAATTAGAAAAACGTTTTACTTAGTAAGTCAAAATGATCAAGCATCAAAGGGTCGACATTAGTATAAGACCGCTATTGGTAATCTTACCGAGGCAATATATTATAGTAGCACTACAAAATTCTACTTGTTTACCGACGAGAGATTTCGTCAGTAAAAACCCGTAATTCGTCGGTATTCTGGATTACCGACGAAATTTTGTCGGTAATCGTTCGTCCCTATAAATCTGTCGGTAAAAGGCCACTTACCGACGAATATAGTTGCTTTAGTCCCTAATTGCTCAATGCTTAACGACAATATGTGTCGTCGCTAAGTTTATACTTTAGCGACGACGTATATCGTCGGTAATTTAGTAGTTAATTTTCCTTTTTTTATTCGTAGATTATTGATTTACATTTTTCTTTTTTTATTACTTTACCGTCGAAACTTAGCGACGAGTTTTTCGTCGGTAAGTCTATAATTTTTCTTTTTTTTAATCTAGCATAAATGATTTATTTATTTATTTTATATATTAGCAACGAGTGCTTTCGCCACTAAACTTTTTTTTAATATAATTTTTAATTGTATTTTTGTATATTTTTTAAAAAAAATTTGTTTTGATTCAATTTTTTTTATATAAATATAATCCAAAATTTAATATAAAATACCGTAATTAAAATTAAAATCAAGTCAAACTAAAAGTCAACATCCAAAGCGAATAATAAAAGTCAAATCACACACCAACACAAAAAAACAAACATAATCAAGGATCATCCAAATCGCCTTCATCTTCTCTCTCTTCATCTCCTCTCTCTTCACTTTGGGGGGGCTCGGGGACGGTGATCGCGGGAAGACCTTGGGCGAGTCACATGTCGTTCAACGCTTCGAGAAGCGTGTCCACCATGCTCGGCTACTGACTCGGCTAACTCGAAGAAGCTGTGGGCCCGTTTGATGTGGAGGCGGGATCCGGTATAGGGTCAAGTCCTTGAGCCACACGAAGCTCGTTCATACCTGCCAGCATCGTCTTGAGGTGCTCCTCGTTCTTCCTATCCGGATGTGTAGGAGTTCGAGCTCTTTTTCCGACCGACCCAATGGTTGGCACCCAATATTTTGACTTGGCTGGGGCGATGACCTCCATGAGACTCCAGCAGGGCATCCATTTGTTCCTGGAAAGAAACATCAGCAGTCTCGGCTCCGGCCTCCACAACTTTCTTTTTAATCCTCTCCCGAAAAACACCCTGTATTTAGATTTCAATTTAAAATAAATTAGACTAATAAAAAAGTAAAGTTGAAGATAAATTATTAATTCAAAGAAATTAAAAAAAAACTTACGCTAACTCGTTCTAAACGTTGATCACGCCAGATATCTGTAATCGGATCGTAAGAAAGGTGATCGAAATAGACGCTTAAAGGAGGAAGCTCAATCTTCTCCTGGGTTTCATCGTCAAAGAAAGTCAACGACTCCTTCGTCACGGTCTTCAGCTTCCCCTATACAGTATACAATAACAAATAATAATTAATTAAAAATTAAATTAATAAAATACTAAATTATATTTTTATTATTAGAAATTATACATCTATGATAACCTCCCGAGTCTGGGATAAGTTCATAGACACCGTCTTGCTCGGAACTGTCTACAACTCTCGGTTTTTCTTATTAATCTTCGCATGTCTCTGTTACTATTAATAAATAAAGAGTTATAAAATTAATAAATAAAGACTTATAAAATATTATTTTAGCTAAGAAAAAATTAAATTTTTGTACCTTTACATTCTCATCATCCCACATCTTCTTCGTTCTTTCCCAAAAATCCGGAATAACATCTGGGGGTGTAGTATTCGTGTCGTAGTAGTCGATTTTTAGATCCGACTTCCATCGCCTATAGCACATAGCTGTCATCGTGTTCAATTTCTTTGCGATTTCTCCCCAATCTGCTCTTCGCCTCCACTCTTCGAGGTAAAAAAACTCTTGCACTCGTAGAATAGTCCCTCTAGACTGGTCGGGAACATCTGACCATGATTTGTAGCAAGGAGGCACGACTTCTCGAACTGCGAACCCCGCCACCTGAGGACGTGTTTGTTGTATTCACCCACAAAATTCCAAGTACCATCGATAATAGAAAAGTCAACTGGGCCAGCCAACTCTTTCTAACGTCTCTTGGGCTGTTTTTATAGACGTGACACCTCGGGGGCGTCTTAGTCTTTTTCGGGTTCCTATTGCATTGAATAAAATTTATTAATTATTTATTTATATTAACTGAAATTGTTCGGTTAGTTTTTATTACCCGATGGTTGAGCACAATCAACTAATGGACCATTAGGATCCCTCAGAGGATCGTTGCCGCCGTCATGTCCACTGGCCATTAACAAATATTACATTTTTTACGAATTAAATACTAAATTATTACAAATTGAATATATAAATAAATTAATATATATTGAATAAGAGTAATGATATTTATCACCCCTATTTCCTTCACCCTTTTGTCACCTCCTACATGGCAGATTATGTGGCATGCCATCTAAGTAATTTATTTATTTATATTAATTAATTATTTTATTCCTAAAATTAATTATTTCCTAATTATTTTATTCCTTATTTCACTGTAAACGGCGGATAAATTTTTTCTTCATTGCTTTTCTTTCACTAAATCTTTCACAGCAAACGGCGGCGGATAAATTTTGTATCCATTACTTTTCTTTCTTCGTTCTTTTATTCAGTTGGGTGCTACACCAATTCAAGGAGAATATGGATACAAACATGGATATGATTGATGATATTGGTTAGTATTTTTGTTTAATTTTTCTTAGACTGTACCGTCCTTTAATTCTTAATTAGTGTTAATTTAAATTGTAATATTCTTTCCTAAACTGATACTGTGATGAAGAATACCCCAAATAAACAAATGTATGAGGTATGTAATGTGTTTAATGCAAGATTAATAATAGTATTGATTAGGGTCTTGTAATAAAAAATATTTTTAGATATTTTACTTACATATACTAATTGCAGAATTCAAGTGTCTTTCTTGACAAAGGCTGATTTGGATGAAGCTGATGAACTTTATGTCAAAGAATCAAATTTAAAACGTGAGGATAAACTTTTTGATACGGAAGTTCCAAAAGTAGGAATGTTATTTGATTCTTATCAAGCTGTCTGTGACTTCTACGATCATTATGCAAAAAGTGTTGGATTTGGTTACTTGAAAAGGAGATCAATTACCATGGATGATGGCATAAAGAAATCATTTACCCTTGCTTGTTCAAAATCGGGTAAGCCTAAGCATGCTGCTTCAAATGATTTTCTAAACAGACCATCAATTAAAACAGATTGTATGGCCAGAATAAGAGCATTACTGAAGCCTGATGGGTTGTATTGTTTAACGGTGGTTATATTAGAGCATAATCATACTATTAATGCGTCTAATTCGTACAACATCGAAGTAACAAAAAATTGGATACACCTACTAAAAGGGTTCTTGATTTGAATGACAAGGTAGGTATAAAAATAGGCAAAAGTTATAGCGCTTTTGCTGTCGAAGTAGGGGGTTTTGAAAATGTACATTTTGGAGAAAGAGATTGTAGGAATTACGTTGACAAACAAAGAAGATTAAATTGATAAGATCAGTAACTATCAGATTGTTACAGTTCAGGATATATTAAGTGTTACAGATCAGTAGCGGTCAAACTGGTTAGCAGGTTAGCAGATCCGTAACTATAAGATTGTTACAGTTCAGGATAGATTAAGTGTTACAGATCAGTAGCTGTCAAGCTGGTTAGCAGATTAGCAGATCAGTAGCAGTCAAGTCCTTGGTTTAATAGCATTATTAGGAGCAACCTTTAGCTCTGATGCTGGAGCATCTTGAGTAGGAGTAATAGTTGTAGTAGTAGTAACATCTTGAGATGAAACATTTATCATTGTTTCTTCAATAGCTTTAACTTTTTCTTAGACTGTATCGTTCTTTAATTTTTAATTAGTGTTATTTTAAATTGTAATATTCTTTTCCTTATAGGGACTAAAACGCAAACCTCATGAGTACTGCATATTATTTTATAGTATATAATGATAATAAAGTATTTCATAATATAGGGGACTAAAAGTGCAATTATAACCATTTTCAACAGTTGCGCCAAATGGATATTTAACTACAAAGAAAATCCAAAAATGAAGAGAGGTGGTATTATAGATTAGTTAGCTATTATAGATTCTTTCTGAATTGCTTCAAGAGATCTGAAACACATTCTATCTTATGCACGTGAAAGGTTTTACATCCAGCAAAATTTGACTAGAACTCCAGCAAAAAGGTTTTATAAAAGTAATATTATCCGCAATGGAACTATATAGCAAAATACACCAATAGACAACAAAGAAAATCAACTATCTAAGCCAATTAATAACAAAACAATCCGATATAGCATAAGTATTATGGGCACAATTAATATTTTCACTTTGAATGAGCAATAATGTCACTTATAATTGCGATTTTAACTCTCATAATGAGTCTTTATTCGACCTTGTTGGTAATAAACACAAAGAGACATAACTAAGTAGTTGCTATGTTCTTTTCTTCTCCTTAATTCTTCAGCTTCGTTTGAGATTGGGGTCTTGCCTTGCCTGGCTTCAATTGATCTAATCGGCTTATCTCAATCGCTTCACACCATCATGGTGGTGTCTACAAAGCCAACACAGCTTAGCTGAACAAGTTCAACTTCTTCCCCTGAACAAGTTCCACAATTTTTCAGCTTAGTTAATCGGCTTAGCTGAACAAGTTCAACTTCTTCCTCTGACATTAAAAAGTACCTTTCAAGCACCATCTGTGTAATCAAATAACCAATATTTTTATCTTGGACTTGGTAAAGACCAAACAAAGAATTAACAAGTGATTAAAGTAACAAAAGTGCATACCACAGCAGCATATGCATCAAGTTTCCCTTGTCTAATAGACTTGATTAAAGTAACAAAAGTGCATACCACAGCAGCATATGCATCAAGTTTCCCTTGTCTAATAGACTTACTCAGGCCCCTGCAAGATCAACTATATTTCTTAACAAAAAAAAAAACTTGGCAAAGATTATAAATTTTTAACGAGCATGAAATTAAAGGTTTCATGAATTGAATAACGTAAATGTATGGAAAGTGAGTTTAATTAATTACTTTGCCATCATGTGGGTCATGGCCTCGGCTGTAGTCCCATGTTCATCCTGCAAGTACACTCTCCAACCCTGCCCATCAGGATTACTAATCTAGCATTAACATGAAGAGTCTATTGTCTGTATCCATGATTACTCATAATGTCACAAAATTCTGATTGTGCCAATATCACCAATTATATCTATGTCTGTATTCATATTCTTCTTGAATTGGTGTAACACCCAATTGAATAAAAGAACAAAGAAAAAAAAGCAATAGAGAAAAATTCATCCGCCGGTGCTGTGAAAGATTTAATGAAAGAAAAGTAATAGATACAAAATTTATCCGCCGCCGTTTGCTGTGAAAGATTTAGTGAAAGAAAAGCAATGAAGAAAAAATTTATCCGCCGTTTACAGTGAAATAAGGAATAAAATAATTAGGAAATAATTAATTTTAGGAATAAAATAATTAATTAATATAAATAAATAAATTACTTAGATGGCATGCCACATAATTTGCCATGTAGGAGGTGACAAAAGGGTGAAGGGAATAGGGGTGATAAATATCATTACTCATTGAATAAATAAATAAATTATTACAAATCGAATAAATAAATAAATAATTATTACAATCAAATAAATAAATAATTAATTAGTACAAATAAAATAAATATTTGATCAAAATGATAAATTTACCTGATATAATCTGTAACAAACAATAAGAAATTAGTACAAATAAAATAAATATTACAAATAAGTCCTTATACTATTTATATTCATATAATTTCATTTAAATTGCAAATAGGTCCCTATAATTTTTTTTGATTTGCAATTAGGTCTTTATATTTAATATTTTTATTAAATATTATAATTTAATCCGTCTAATTTTCCAAATATTACAATTTAGTCCTTATGATTTTCTAAATATTACTATTTAGTCCTTTCTAATTTTTTAAATATTATAAGTTAATCCTTATAATTTTCTAAATATTATAATTTAGTCCTTATACCTTTCCAAATATTACAATTTAGTCCTTTTTAATTTTCTAAATATTACAACTAAGTCCTTATACTTTTAAATATTACAAAATTTACCCTAAACAATTCTAATATTTTGTTAAACATGTTTTAACCTAAATTGCAACTAAGTCCTTATACTTTTAAAAATTACAAAATTTACCCTAAACAATTCTAATAACTTTTTAAACATGTTTAAACCCTAAATTGCAACTAAGTCCTTATACTTTTTTAAAATCACAAAATTTACCATAAACAATCCATACAGTCATGAAATCTAAAAATTAATCCACTACAATTTTTTTGCTATAATTTTTCATAAAATCATTAATTTGTGTTGTTTTTAATTCCAAAAAAAAAGATACTAATCAAGCTAAAATATCATCATCAAAATTTGGATTACATTAAAATGCTAATACAATCATGAAATTTTTCAATCCAAAAAAAAAAAAAAATTACAGTTTCAATTAGAAAATTGTTACCTGTTACGTGGAAGTGGTGAAGATTTCATCCATGAATCCATGCCAAGAAGAAGGAATCAAAAAAACAAACGAACAAAAAGATATTAGAAATCGAAAATATAAAAATTAAAAAGTTGTAATTAAAAGATGTTTTTGGATTGAATTAGCTAACCTTGATGTTGGATTGGTGCTTGGATTGCCTCGGAATTGCTTGGAGAGGATGGAGATTGCGATTTTTTGGTGAAATTTTGGTGTAAGTTATGGAAGAAATGAGGTCGGTTAGGGTTTTATATAATTGATTTTACTAGACGACTAGCGTGTCGTCGGTAATCAACCTAATTCGTTGGTAAAAATGGACACGCATCTCACTCCGTACGCACGACCCTTGCGTGTCGTCATTTAGCGACGACACGGGTCGTCGGTAACTTAAAAAGTCGTCGGTATATTTCAAGAGCGGGTAAATTGACCGCCCAGATTAACCAATCAATTTTTTGTGAAGTTTTACCGACGAAAATCCTTATGAATATCGTCGGTATTTATTTAGCGACGACATTCAAATGAAGAATGTCGTCGGTATTCGTTTTTTTAAATTTATTTTCTTTCTTGTTTTTTCTTTCTTTGTTTTTTCTTTGTTTTTTCTTTATTTTTTCTTTCTTTGTTTTTTCTTTCATTTTTTTCTTTATTTTTGTTGTTGTTTGGTGTATTTAGTCAACTATTAGAGTCAAACTTGAGTGTTATGTGTGTTCAGTCAACTATTAGAGTTAAACTTGAGTGTTTGGTGTGTTCAGTCAACTATTAGAGTCAAACTTGAGTGTTTGGTGTGTTTAGTCAGCTATTAGAGTCAAACTTGAGTGTTTGGTGTGTTCAATCAACTATTAGAGTCAAATGGAGTTGTTTGGTGTGTTCAGTCAACTATTAGAATAAAAATTAAGTGTTTGGTATGTTTAGTCAACTATTTGAGTCAAACTTGAGTGTTTGGTGTCTTCAGTCAACTATTAAAGTCAAACTTGAGTGTTTGGTGTGTTCAGTCAACTATTATAGTCAAACTTGAGTGTTTGGTGTCTTCAGTCAACTATTAGAGTCAAACTTGAGTACAAATCATCTTCTTCTTTTCAGCAAAGTAATTTGTTCGTTGATTGTTTTTTACATAGAAGGCCTAAGTTGAGGTTGAATCAATTGAATTTGTGATTATGCTTTGGCTTTCTTCTTAAACTAACATAGCAAACACCGAGTTGATGTTAAGGATTGGATCCATATGGAGAATTTGACTCCTAACAACTGAATAAGACTCACTAATTTTAACTAAAAAATTGATTACAAAATCATTATGCTGCCTTTCTATGAGTGTGTCAAACAATTTGTAGAAACATTGATTCATAAATCCAGATGAGCAAGTAAGCATCAGGAGAAAATTGAGAGCATTTATCCCATAAACTCTTGAATTTAGCAACGTATTCAGAGATAGAAGATGAATTTTGTGCTATAGAGATCAATGATTTTTCAAGCTGAAAATATCTTGTTCCATTGCTTTTACAGAACCGATTCTTGATTTCATTGTACAGCTCATGAGCTGAGTTAACATAGAGTAAGATACCATGTATCTCAAGTAACCACGATAACACAAAATTATTGGCTCTATTCCAAGCTGAGAACATGGTGAGATCGATGATTTTAATTGCACGTGACCACGACATGTAATTGTCACTCCTAAGAGCTTTAGAAACAGAAGCACATGTGTTTTCACTTAGACGGAGGTAGTAAGGGCTTTTGAGAAATTCTCGATCACTGAGTTGTTGTGTGACATTGTTGATTCGAGAAAGGAGAGGTTTATCTAATTAGATTTAGTTATGCATAATTTGTCGTTTACATATGATACCATGATAAAACACAGAGTAAGAAAAAGAAAGAAAAGGAAGCCATTGAAGAGAGCTCGAGTTTGCAGAGCAATCGAGAGAGAAGAAGAAGAAGTGAAGAATAACAATTCTGTTTTTGATTAGTTGTATTCTTTGATTTACGTCGTGTATATATACGTTCATTATGTAATCTAGTACAACTGTAATTCTAGATCGTTTCTAACAAACTAACAAAACTAACTAATTGACAACTATATCACTATTTTATAGATGTATGTATAGTTTGCATATTATTCCCTAAAGTTTGATCAATGTGCTATATTTCTTTATTTTCTAAAACTGTTGTAGCATTCCAAGATTAGAGTTATGCCTTAATATATCATAAAACATGTTAAGCCTTGGTTCAAACATACCAAGAGAAAAGTTTATTATATCATTATGGTACTAAGAAGACCATCAAAATATCATCGAAAGAAACCCCTCCCTATAGTCTTAACCTTAGTCTTATTTCAGGTCATTAAGTTCATCGAATGTAGATTCATCTTAAGCCATATTAGTGATTGGAAATAGATATTATACAGTTTTGTTTTTCATTTGGGGGTTATTAGAAGCACTTACATTAATAATCAATATAAAGGACATAAATATATGTGTGTGTCCGTGTGTGTGTATTTATGTCATATTTATTATATGGGAATTAACACTCAAATCCCTAATTAAAGTGGTAATGATTTGGTATCTTTTTCGAGATTCTCCTGATGTCTTAGTTAGTAGGTCTTATATAGTTTTCTTTAGTAATTATTGCCTCAATAATTTATGCGATTAGACCCTCAATTAGAAAATACGTCAATGGTCTTATTATTGGGGACCTTTGGAGGTGAGCTTATGCAATCCTAGGATTTATTAAAACTAAATTAGATCCATAGAGTTTTCAAGGCCTGATTTAGACTAATCATCATCGATTTTATACTTATGATGCACAATTCTAGCTTGAAAAATCATATTATTTTGATTAAGTTATTTGAGTTCGACCAAATCTTTAGGATATAGTATATTTTATCAACAACCAAGAAACTAGTTTGTCATCTGATTATGACATTTAATATTATCAATATTTACCTTTGATATCTTTTTAATTTAACTTACATTATAAATCAAAATGATGTTGCAAATATTTGCAAGAAAAAAACATTTTAATTATTCGATTTAATCTTACTTACTAACCTTTAATTGAACTCCAATAATTGAACTATTTGATTAATTTATACTTTACAAAATTTTGAAGTAATTATTTCGCATATAATAATTCCTTTGTTGTAGAGAATTTTGACACGAAAATTCTATAGTCTAAACATTTACCCACAAAGATCTAAATAACTGTTGAAAACATTAACTCTTTAACATATTAAAAATACAATTAACACATTTAAGAAACAAACACGGCCTATTAAAAACACACACACAAACCCATTAACATGATTCTTTTAAATAAAAAGAATAACGAAATAATTTAAAAAGTTATATATAAATTGTAGAACTTTTGAGTCAATATATAATTTAAAAAATGTGTCATTAATATATTAATATTCTAACAAATAAAAACAGTAAAATTAACACAACAATATTTAAAATTTTAATTTATTTTAAATAAATCACTATATAAATATCTTAAATTTTAAATATAATTGGTAATTTATAATATATTAGACTAATTAAAAATACTAATAATAAATTTTATTTTTAGTAATTATCCTATAACAATATCATATAATTTAATTTTTTTCCAAAAGAAAAATTAAAGTCAAACATCTTATTAAAAAGTAATTTAAACAATGACGTAGTAATATATTGTCCACTTCTACACCAAACCCTAACTTCTGCCTCCTTCCACTATACATACTCACCTTTTTTTCTTGTAATTCGTAATATTTTGTTTCTTCCTCTTACCCTCAACCTCACCGCCTTTTCATTCTTCTATTATGTTTCGACATTTCAAAAATCTTTGTCCATGCCTTCTATCTGTTATTATTTAAGGGAGATGTGTATCTGCTAATATCTCAGATCTATAACCATTACATTTCAATCAAAAACTATATGTAGGTCTGATTTATTATTTTACTTTTTAATATGATTTACCCATCTTCTTCATTATCAATTAAATTTGATATCTTGTGGTAACAGAAATTGCTACTTGGTGGACAGAAGTCTCCTCATATATTGGTATGTTTATTATTTTTTTTATTACTTGTAAAATGGTTTTTTAATTTTGTAGTTGTATTTATATAATTGTAGAAAAAAAAGTTTTTAGTTGCAATGCATTGTTATTTTGCATTTTTCTACAGGTGATAAATGATCTAATATAATTTTTATTAGAAAATATGAAGAAAACCTCATTATATTAGTTTTGCTTTTTGCCCTTAGTTTAAAGACGTAGCTAAAATTTATACTAAAGTGTGATTTCACAAAAAATGCTATATATGTAAATAAAGACTTGTAGAAAAAATTCCTTGAACAATTATAAATGTTTATTATATTAGAAATTGTAAAATAAAAATTAAATAGTTTTCATTTCAAATTCTAGAGGATAGATTGTATTTATAGTGTTAGTTAATACATCCTATTATATTGAGTCTAGAACAACAAAAATAAGTTGGAAAAAACCTTTATTGGTTAAGATATTGTAACATAATTAATTAGTTAGTGTTAATTGAGAAATATGGTGATTAATATTAAATTATAAATCAACTTCATGTTTTTATGACTAAAATAAATTGGTTATTGGTTTATTTTACCATTGGAATTTTCACCATAAAAATGTATAAATTACAAAATTACTTTCTAAATAACCATTCTTCACATAGATAAATGTTTTTTAGTCAAGATATATGAATACTTATTTGTTTTCAAATGGATTAGTGATGAAAGATTATTTAATAAATCATATTAATTTATTAAATTTATAAATGAATAAATATATACCACAATTGTTGGATGTGTAAAGCCTCCTGCCCTTTATCTTTGGGCAAAGTGTAGAAGCCGCCTATATCTTTGTCACAAAACATTTTAATGAATTTTTTGTCACCGTCAGTCTTTTTTTTATTTTCTGTTAGTTCACCGTTATTACACGTAATTTTTTTCTATCTTCCTTCTTCTTCTTCTTGCAGCACTCCACAACCATCAATCAAACCCAAAGTAAGCCTAATGTTGACCTTGATCCTGAATCTAATAGACTTTGGAACCTCTTAATGGTTAAAGAAAGCACTGAAGATATGGATATACACACAAAAAAAATGTGGTAAGAAGAAAGACATGATTTTCGTTGTCGAATCGTTTCGTTCATTCCTCGTATTCACTTAGTTCAAGGCATTATAAACTAAAATTGGATTAAAATATATAGCTTTTATCTATTATTACTAATGCATTTAGATTTATTGTAGGAGATAGAAGATTCTCTCGGTCGGAGTATTTCTACCACTGAATGTGTCGGATCATCTTTTAAGGTATTGGTTTAGCATTTTAGTTAATTGCACACTATAAGTCCCTATAGTTTTCTTTAGTGTGCAGTTCAGCTATTTTGTCTCTTGCTACAAAATTTCATTTGCTTTTAAGTAAAAAAAAGAAGCTATTGGAACGGAGCAAATTCGATTGTTGAAGAGCTGGAAGTTGAAATAATAGATCTATTTGGACGATCACATATCATACAAGACTAACTAGACAACCTTTATATTAACAAAGCTCTACTTCATGTATTGAAACTTCTGAAGTGGTAGAGTAGAAGATGTAATACTTGGTAACAAAGATTCTCTAGAAAAGAAAAATGATGAAGTGATTTCATCTCATACTTCTCCTGATTCTATACTTTATCAAGCTATAGAAGAAAATAGATCTAATTCAGATCCAGAAAATGTTTTCTTTCAAAGTCCTCCAAATAATATTTTTTCAAAACTTCTGGATGAAACTATAGATATGAAACATGAGCATCAAGAAACTATCTTTCATCCAAAAAAAGAATTTCCAGAATCTAAGCCACTCCCTAATAACCCCAGAACACAAAATGGTAAAATAATGTGATTTCATTATTATTTGTAATGATTAAAGAATTAAAATAAATTATGCAAATGCAGGAAAAACAAGTAGCTCGAATAAACCAATTAACGAGAAAAAGATAAAGCTTGAAAAGGAAAAGGCAAAACCATTTGATTGGGATAGCTTGATGAAGGAGCTTTATACAAAAAATGGCAGAAAAGAAAGATCTAAATCTAAGGACACCATGGATTCACTTGATTACGGTCTCCTTGTGCAGAGAGTGGCTTGGTGTAAGGGTCATTGGAGTGAGCGGCTTAATTTGGGTTCGATTGATATTGGTGGAGTGCGGGAAAAAGAAGAAGAAGGAAGATAATATTTTTTAAAATAATGATTAAAAGAATGACGATCAGATATGACAGTGATGTGGCACTTACGGTTTTGTGACAATTTTAAATATATAGGGAGGCTAATGCACTTTGGCCAAAGATAAAAGGACGGGAGTTTCACCCTTGTCAGATTGATAAGATGTATTATAGATTTGTCATTCCACCCAAATAAAATAGATCTTTAATCATACAAATTACAACTAAATTTTTATATGATATATTAAAGTAACTAGTTCATTAGTAGAAAACATGTATATTGGTCCTTTATGTATTAGTATTAAATTGACTCAAAACACACTAAGTATATAAAACAAATGTTTTGTACCATTTTTTTTTTGTTCAGCTTCTTTCTTTGGTTAACAAAATACTTAAAATAATCAGAAGAACTAGGAACACCTCTTAACTATACCTGGTTGATCTAAAGTATATTTTTAAGCTTATCTGTTCTAAAACATCAAATTTTTTGTAGATTTATGTAATCTATAGTCATAGTCCCTATAGTTAAACATGATAAATGTTTTTCACAATGTATTTTTAATTTTAGGGAAACCTTTATGAACTTCAAAGAGTTAGTTAGTTTGATCAAGAAGCTTAACATTGAATCTAAGAAGGAATGATTTTTTTTTTTTTTGTTTGTACTTTAAAGAATTTCAAGATCTCTTTTATTCATGTAGTTGTGTATTATAAGAATAAATTATAATAATTTACTAGGAAAAGACTCGTATTATACAATTAGTTTTGATGTGTAAGAATAATTTATCTTTTTCTTTTGAAGATATTGAATTGCTTGTTTTGGATTTCCTTTGGCAATTTATCAAGCAGGCAAACAAAACAACCTTATAATTGTTCATGTTGGAAACTGATCTAAAACCAAAACCCACAACTTATTCATTCCATTACTCTTACCAATCGGGGTAATAAAAAAGGGAGGGTCACATTTTTTATTATCCAAATTTGTTATACACCAATCTTTTTGTTTTAAAGTATTATAATACAAAAAATAACTCATCACAAGGCTTGGCGATTATAGTATAGAGATCTTAAAATATAGAAAAATCAAATACAAGAGAAGAAATTGAGCTAGTGATTCATGACAAAGAATGGATAGAAATTGAGTCCATTGATTAGATTTTTGAGTCATTCAAACACGAAGTTCAATGATATTACAATGTTTAATATGCATTTCAATGACAATACGTGTTGAATTTCGCTCAATGCACCTGAAATTTCAAAAGACATGCCAAGTGAAATTTAGTATAGAGGAGACAGATTTACAAGGTTTTAAATTTGTTTTATGTATATTTTTAATATTTCTCGAACTTTAATGAAGATTTATTTACAATTATAGAGGAATTTAAGCACTTGTTAGACTTGCTCAAGGGAAATCAGGAGCGAAGTCAAAGACGATAGAAGAGTAGCCGAAGAAAGCCATTAAAAAATGGAGCTATTTTTCCAGAGGTAACTGAAGATTGCGCATGAAGAAAAAACAAGAGAAGTTCTAAAAGAGACATTTCCAGAGTAGAAATGTTCGGACAAAACTCGTATATATGATATTTAGAGATCATTCAGAATTAAAAGATATATAAAACTAATCTTATTCGATAATAATTATTGCATCATCCTTAATAATTCAATGTACAATAGAAATATAACTATTCATAAATTATTCAGGGTATACGAGATACATTTAAAACTCATGGGTATAATTTTATATGTCGCGTAAAAAGGAACCAATGAGGAAATTAACCCATACATAAATACCCCAAACTTATTAATAAACCATGTCGATATAGTCAACAGATTCGTGTCAATTTATTCTTGAACTTACTTAAAGATTGCTATTCATTATGGAATAACTTTTTGGTTAATTTTAATATATTTGGTCTTCTCATATTTTTCCAATATTAACTTTTTTAAATTTTTTAAATTTTTATGATTTTTGTAATTGTAGACATGATGTATAAATTATGATTCTTTCCATCTATTGTAGAGATTAACTAAAGGATTGACCAACAAGTTAACTCTACAAATACCCTCATAATTTAGATTATGTGCATATATCTACAATAATGTTTAACTATGTTAATTTTTTTTAAAATTATGTGACAATTTAGCTTATGTTGTTATGATAAGTCCAACTACTTTTAGGGAGAGTACATTTCGAGTAAGAGTTTGAATGTTTCCATTTGATATTAAAATTTAAATAAAGTAGTGAAACACAAGATAAATACTCCAAGAACCATACTTTATTTTGTTATCGATGTTTACATTGTTATAAGCATATAATGTCAATCAGTTTTGAGGCGTACTCCATCAAACACGTTGTTCTATTAGTAGGAGGATTTTAACTATAATGTACTATAAAGTTGAACATAAGTGTTACATATGAGAAGGAAAAATATAGGTTTTAATAGCATATTTTGAAAAAATACAGTTTTGATAGAAAAATAGAGAGATACATCAGAAATATATTTTCATGAATTTAAGAAGAAATGTTTTATCGACAAGTGCTCGTATTATGTAGTCTCAGAGAAGCATTATTTTTACCTCTTATGGAAATTTCATAATCTTTTTTCTTTTTCATTGTAGAAATTCCTAAAGAAACAAATGGAATGATAATAGTCGCTTCTCACGAGATATAACTCCCAACAAACAAGATACAATGAAAGTGACCTAGATTTTTCTTCATGGTACTCTTAATATTATTAGAGATTTCGTGATGGAAAACTTGTTAACAGGTTTTGTCTCGGCAACAAAAAAAATCAATAATGAAAATTATTTTACCTATCTATATCAATTCTTAGCTTATGTAAGAAAATAACCAATTATTATTATTATTAATATTGTTGTTAAATTGCTTTCTCGTATTGAAGCTTCTAATATTATATGATATTAGACTTATGACTTACTATATTTTAAAACATGTTAAGTCGTGGTTGACTTTCCAAGAGAACTGTATCTTATATCAAGCTTTCCCTAGTCTAAATATGATTTATTTAGTTTGCTCGCTTGGCACTCTCATCATTCTTTACTCTAAAGATATATTAATTTTAAGTTTAAGGGGAATCTATATCGCAAGAGAAATAAAGGATCTTTTGCTCACGATATGAATTATTGAGAATATCAAACACCCATGTGGTCTTAGCTAATTACACCAAAACTTTATATGGTTATATAATAATAGGAAAATTCTACATAGTCTAACGTAATAGGTACACAAATTATTTATTTAAAAAATCATTAAGACAAGTAATAGAATTAGTAATGACTTATGTACCCCTTCTTTCATGATTAATAACATATTTTTTTGTTTTCTTAATAGAATATCACATTACATTGACTCACTAAGTTTTATCCGCTATTCTTTTATTAAATAAATTCTCACTACCATCATTCTCCCTAAACCTTGCTCACTTACACCTTCTACATATAAAAAAACATTTATTTAAAACGGTGTATCTACGTCTAATGTGTTTTTACTATAAACGTCTAGAATTTTTTGCGTTCAATAGGATTCAATGACTTTTATGTTCCAAATATTTGTAGTACTATTTTCTAATTTGGTGTCTGGCCATGTGTATTACTTAATACATTTATGTTATATGGTATCTATGTATTATTCAATATTATGTTCATATTGGTATAAGTTATAACGTGTAATCCACAATCAAAATATTTCTGTAATTATTTAATTTAGATAGTGAATTTACATAATTAATATTTCTTAATTTGGATTTTCTTATAATTTTTATTTCTTTATTAGGCGTTTCTATAATTTTTATTTTCTAATTAGGTCTTTTCGATAATGTAAGATTAAATTGTTGACTTTGAATTGATAACTATTGACATAGATGTTTCATATTTCTATATGAGTTACAATAAAATGCATGAAACATTTATTTACATGGTAGATGATTTTCTACATATGAAAGTTATGGATCCCAAGGGGTTTGTGATTAGATATTCTACATTAGTTGTGTATAATCCATCTAAGGCAGTGGAAGAAGATGTTGATGATGAGGATATAGTTCAAGAGTGTGTAGTATATAAAGCCTAATGATCAATTAAATCATATAATAACAATGTTTTCTTAACTCTGAGGGAATTCTAAGTTTTAAATCAAAAGAATGATGATTTTATGGAGTCTGAGGTGAATACAAATGAAGGTGAAAATTTTGAAGAAGGTTTAGGTGAGATAGAAGGTGAAATAGTTTTATTATTAAGTACTTTTATTATTTAAGTCATATTTGACATTATTATTAGTTGAATTTTGTGTTAGGAGGATATGGTTAAGGACGAACACTAACATGGATTTTGTCTACTTTGAAAATCACATCCAAGAAGTTCATTTATTGAAGAATGTTTTGTTGAGGAAATTATGAAATATGCTAGCGAATTTGACAATGTTGGACTTGTAAGAGTTCAGGAGGATGAACATGTGACGAATGAAACAAGTAATGGAGATTTGATGTTAGTGGTGAAAATTTCGATGAGACCGAGGCTAGTGGATTGGATGAATCTAAATATGCGCCATATATGTACGATGATTTTGACAAAGATATTTTTTTTTGTATTCTGGAAATGTTATTATATTATGCATTAAGGTATTGTTTCAGGTCAAACTGAACTTAGTGTTAATCTACTCCGAGGATATTTACATATTTTAATCTCGGTACATCACAAACCGAGGTTTCCAACTTAGAAGGCATAATGACTATATAAATAAACAAGAGAATGTATTCATTGATCAAAACCATAAAAACACTTGTCCCCTACCATGCAAATTTGAGAGTGTATTGATAATATCACTCTGTGCCATTGGAATTAGAAAAACGTTTTACTTAGTAAGTCAAAATGATCAAGCATCAAAGGGTCGACATTAGTATAAGACCGCTATTGGTAATCTTACCGAGGCAATATATTATAGTAGCACTACAAAATTCTACTTGTTTACCGACGAGAGATTTCGTCAGTAAAAACCCGTAATTCGTCAGTATTCTGGATTACCGACGAAATTTTGTCGGTAATCGTTCGTCCCTATAAATCTGTCGGTAAAAGGCCACTTACCGACGAATATAGTGGCTTTAGTCCCTAATTGCTCAATGCTTAACGACAATATGTGTCGTCGCTAAGTTTATACTTTAGCGACGACGTATATCGTCGGTAATTTAGTAGTTAATTTTCCTTTTTTTATTCGTAGATTATTGATTTACATTTTTCTTTTTTTTTATTACTTTACCGTCGAAACTTAGCGACGAGTTTTTCGTCGGTAAGTCTATAATTTTTCTTTTTTTTAATCTAGCATAAATGATTTATTTATTTATTTTATATATTAGCAACGAGTGCTTTCGTCGCTAAACTTTTTTTAATATAATTTTTAATTGTATTTTTGTATATTTTTAAAAATTTTTTTGTTTTGATTCAATTTTTTTTATATAAATATAATCCAAAATTTAATATAAAATACCGTAATTAAAATTAAAATCAAGTCAAACTAAAAGTCAACATCCAAAGCGAATAATAAAAGTCAAATCACACACCAACACAAAAAAACAAACATAATCAAGGATCATCCAAATCGCCTTCATCTTCTCTCTCTTCATCTCCTCTCTCTTCACTTTGGGGGGGCTCGGGGACGGTGATCGCGGGAAGACCTTGGGCGAGTATCATGTCGTTCAACGCTTCGAGAAGCGTGTCCACCATGCTCGGCTACTGACTCGGCTAACTCGAAGAAGCTGTGGGCCCGTTTGATGTGGAGGCGGGATCCGGTATAGGGTCAAGTCCTTGAGCCACACGAAGCTCGTTCATACCTGCCAGCATCGTCTTGAGGTGCTCCTCGTTCTTCCTATCCGGATGTGTAGGAGTTCGAGCTCTTTTTCCGACCGACCCAATGGTTGGCACCCAATATTTTGACTTGGCTGGGGCGATGACCTCCATGAGACTCCAACAGGGCATCCATTTGTTCCTGGAAAGAAACATCAGCAGTCTCGACTCCGGCCTCCACAACCTTCTTTTTAATCCTCTCCCGAAAAACACCCTGTAATTAGATTTCAATTTAAAATAAATTAGACTAATAAAAAAGTAAAGTTGAAGATAAATTATTAATTCAAAGAAATTAAAAAAAAAACTTACGCTAACTCGTTCTAAACGTTGATCACGCCAGGTATCTGTAATCGGATCGTAAGAAAGGTGATCGAAATAGACGCTTAAAGGAGGAAGCTCAATCTTCTCCTGGGTTTCATCGTCAAAGAAAGTCAACGGCTCCTTCGTCACGGTCTTCAGCTTCCCCTATACAATAACAAATAATAATTAATTAAAAATTAAATTAATAAAATACTAAATTATATTTTTATTATTAGAAATTATACATCTATGATAACCTCCCGAGTCTGGGATAAGTTCATAGACACCGTCTTGCTCGGAACTGTCTACAACTCTCGGTTTTTCTTATTAATCTTCGCATGTCTCTGTTACAATTAATAAATAAAGAGTTATAAAATTAATAAATAAAGACTTATAAAATATTATTTTAGCTAAGAAAAAATTAAATTTTTGTACCTTTACATTCTCATCATCCCACATCTTCTTCGTTCTTTCCCAAAAATCCGGAATAACATCTGGGGGTGTAGTATTCGTGTCGTAGTAGTCAATTTTTAGATCCGACTTCCATCGCCTATAGCACATAGCTGTCATCGTGTTCAATTTCTTTGCGATTTCTCCCCAATCTGCTCTTCGCCTCCACTCTTCGAGGTAAAAAAACTCTTGCACTCGTAGAATAGTCCCTCTAGACTGGTCGGGAACATCTGACCATGATTTGTAGCAAGGAGGCACGACTTCTCGAACTGCGGACCCCGCCACCTGAGGACGTGTTTGTTGTATTCACCCACAAAATTCCAAGTACCATCGATAATAGAAAAGTCAACTGGGCCAGCCAACTCTTTCTAACGTCTCTTGGGCTGTTTTTATAGACGTGACACCTCGGGGGCGTCTTAGTCTTTTTCGGGTTCCTATTGCATTGAATAAAATTTATTAATTATTTATTTATATTAACTGAAATTGTTCGGTTAGTTTTTATTACCCGATGGTTGAGCACAATCAACTAATGGACCATTAGGATCCCTCAGAGGATCGTTGCCGCCGTCATGTCCACTGGCCATTAACAAATATTACATTTTTTACGAATTAAATACTAAATTATTACAAATTGAATATATAAATAAATTAATATATATTGAATAAATAAATAAATTATTACAAATCGAATAAATAAATAAATAATTATTACAATCAAATAAATAAATAATTAATTAGTACAAATAAAATAAATATTTGATCAAAATGATAAATTTACCTGATATAATCTGTAACAAACAATAAGAAATTAGTACAAATAAAATAAATATTACAAATAAGTCCTTATACTATTTATATTCATATAATTTCATTTAAATTGCAAATAGGTCCCTATAATTTTTTTTGATTTGCAATTAGGTCTGTATATTTAATATTTTTATTAAATATTATAATTTAATCCGTCTAATTTTCCAAATATTACAATTTAGTCCTTATGATTTTCTAAATATTACTATTTAGTCCTTTCTAATTTTTTAAATATTATAAGTTAATCCTTATAATTTTCTAAATATTATAATTTAGTCCTTATACCTTTCCAAATATTACAATTTAGTCATTTTTAATTTTCTAAATATTACAACTAAGTCCTTATACTTTTAAATATTACAAAATTTACCCTAAACAATTCTAATATTTTGTTAAACATGTTTTAACCTAAATTGCAACTAAGTCCTTATACTTTTAAAAATTACAAAATTTACCCTAAACAATTCTAATAACTTTTTAAACATGTTTAAACCCTAAATTGCAACTAAGTCCTTATACTTTTTTAAAATCACAAAATTTACCATAAACAATCCATACAGTCATGAAATCTAAAAATTAATCCACTACGATTTTTTTGCTATAATTTTTCATAAAATCATTAATTTGTGTTGTTTTTAATTCCAAAAAAAAAAATACTAATCAAGCTAAAATATCATCATCAAAATTTGGATTACATTAAAATGCTAATACAATCATGAAATTTTTCAATCCAAAAAAAAAAAAATTACAGTTTCAATTAGAAAATTGTTACCTGTTACGTGGAAGTGGTGAAGATTTCATCCAAGAATCCATGCCAATAAGGGGGAATCAAAAAAACAAACGAACAAAAAGATATTAGAAATCGAAAAAATAAAAATTAAAAAGTTGTAATTAAAAGATGTTTTTGGATTGAATTAGCTAACCTTGATGTTGGATTGGTGCTTGGATTGCCTCGGAATTGCTTGGAGAGGATGGAGATTGCGATTTTTTGGTGAAATTTTGGTGTAAGTTATGGAAGAAATGAGGTCGGTTAGAGTTTTATATAATTGATTTTACTAGACGACTAGCGTGTCGTCGGTAATCAACCTAATTCGTTGGTAAAAATGGACACGCATCTCACTCCGTACGCACGACCCTTGCGTGTCGTCATTTAGCGACGAAACGGGTCATCGGTAACTTAAAAAGTCGTCGGTATATTTCAAGAGCGGGTAAATTGACCGCCCAGATTAACCAATCAATTTTTTGTGAAGTTTTACCGACGAAAATCCTTATGAATATCGTCGGTATTTATTTAGCGACGACATTCAAATGAAGAATGTCGTCGGTATTCGTTTTTTTAAATTTATTTTCTTTCTTGTTTTTTCTTTCTTTGTTTTTTCTTTGTTTTTTCTTTATTTTTTCTTTCTTTGTTTTTTCTTTCATTTTTTTCTTTCATTTTTTTCTTTCATTTTTTTCTTTATTTTTGTTGTTGTTTGGTGTATTTAGTCAACTATTAGAGTCAAACTTGAGTGTTTGGTGTATTCAATCAACTATTAGAGTCAAACTTGAGTGTTTGGTGTGGTCAGTCAACTATTAGAGTCAAACTTGAGTGTTGTGTGTGTTCAGTCAACTATTAGAGTTAAACTTGAGTGTTTGGTGTGTTCAGTCAACTATTAGAGTCAAACTTGAGTGTTTGGTGTGTTTAGTCAGCTATTAGAGTCAAACTTGAGTGTTTGGTGTGTTCAATCAACTATTAGAGTCAAATGGAGTTGTTTGGTGTGTTCAGTCAACTATTAGAATAAAAATTAAGTGTTTGGTATGTTTAGTCAACTATTTGAGTCAAACTTGAGTGTTTGGTGTCTTCAGTCAACTATTAAAGTCAAACTTGAGTGTTTGGTGTGTTCAGTCAACTATTATAGTCAAACTTGAGTGTTTGGTGTCTTCAGTCAACTATTAGAGTCAAACTTGAGTACAAATCATCTTCTTCTTTTCAGCAAAGTAATTTGTTCGTTGATTGTTTTTACATAGAAGGCCTAAGTTGAGGTTGAATCAATTGAATTTGTGATTATGCTTTGGCTTTCTTCTTAAACTAACATAGCAAACACCGAGTTGATGTTAAGGATTGGATCCATATGGAGAATTTGACTCCTAACAACTGAATAAGACTCATTAATTTTAACTAAAAAATTGATTACAAAATCATTATGCTGCCTTTCTATGAGTGTGTCAAACAATTTGTAGAAACATTGATTCATAAATCCAGATGAGCAAGTAAGCATCAGGAGAAAATTGAGAGCATTTATCCCATAAACTCTTGAATTTAGCAACGTATTCAGAGATAGAAGATGAATTTTGTGCTATAGAGATCAATGATTTTTCAAGCTGAAAATATCTTGTTCCATTGCTTTTACAGAACCGATTCTTGATTTCATTGTACAGCTCATGAGCTGAGTTAACATAGAGTAAGATACCATGTATCTCAAGTAACCACGATAACACAAAATTATTGGCTCTATTCCAAGCTGAGAACATGGTGAGATCGATGATTTTAATTGCACGTGACCACGACATGTAATTGTCACTCCTAAGAGCTTTAGAAACAGAAGCACATGTGTTTTCACTTAGACGGAGGTAGTAAGGGCTTTTGAGAAATTCTCGATCACTGAGTTGTTGTGTGACATTGTTGATTCGAGAAAGGAGAGGTTTATCTAATTAGATTTAGTTATGCATAATTTGTCGTTTACATATGATACCATGATAAAACACAGAGTAAGAAAAAGAAAGAAAAGGAAGCCATTGAAGAGAGCTCGAGTTTGCAGAGCAATCGAGAGAGAAGAAGAAGAAGTGAAGAATAACAATTCTGTTTTTGATTAGTTGTATTCTTTGATTTACGTCGTGTATATATACGTTCATTATGTAATCTAGTACAACTGTAATTCTAGATCGTTTCTAACAAACTAACAAAACTAACTAATTGACAACTATATCAATATTTTATAGATGTATGTATAGTTTGCATATTATTCCCTAAAGTTTGATCAATGTGCTATATTTCTTTATTTTCTAAAACTGTTGTAGCATTCCAAGATTAGAGTTATGCCTTATTATATCATAAAACATGTTAAGCCTTGGTTCAAACATACCAAGCGAAAAGTTTATTATATCATTATGGTACTAAGAAGACCATCAAAATATCATCGAAAGAAACCCCTCCCTATAGTCTTAACCTTAGTCTTATTTCAGGTCATTAAGTTCATCGAATGTAGATTCATCTTAAGCCATATTAGTGATTGGAAATAGATATTATACAGTTTTGTTTTTCATTTGGGGGTTATTAGAAGCACTTACATTAATAATCAATATAAAGGAAATAAATATATGTGTGTGTCCGTGTGTGTGTATTTATGTCATATTTATTATATGGGAATTAACACTCAAATCCCTAATTAAAGTGGTAATGATTTGGTATCTTTTTCGAGATTCTCCTGATGTCTTAGTTAGTAGGTCTTATATAGTTTTCTTTAGTAATTATTGCCTCAATAATTTATGCGATTAGACCCTCAATTAGAAAATACGTCAATGGTCTTATTATTGGGGACCTTTGGAGGTGAGCTTATGCAATCCTAGGATTTATTAAAACTAAATTAGATCCATAGAGTTTTCAAGGCCTGATTTAGACTAATCATCATCGATTTTATACTTATGATGCACAATTCTAGCTTGAAAAATCATATTATTTTGATTAAGTTATTTGAGTTCGACCAAATCTTTAAGATATAGTATATCTTATCAACAACCAAGAAACTACTTTGTCATCTGATTATGACATTTAATATTATCAATATTTACCTTTGATATCTTTTTAATTTAACTTACATTATAAATCAAAATGATGTTGCAAATATTTGCAAGAAAAAAACATTTTAATTATTCGATTTAATCTTACTTACTAACCTTTAATTGAACTCCAATAATTGAACTATTTGATTAATTTATACTTTACAAAATTTTGAAGTAATTATTTCGCATATAATAATTCCTTTGTTGTAGAGAATTTTGACACGAAAATTCTACAGTCTAAACATTTACCCACAAAGATCTAAATAACTGTTGAAAACATTAACTCTTTAACATATTAAAAATACAATTAACACATTTAAGAAACAAACACGGCCTATTAAAAACACACACACAAACCCATTAACATGATTCTTTTAAATAAAAAGAATAACGAAAAAATTTAAAAAGTTATATATAAATTGTAGAACTTTTGAGTCAATATATAATTTAAAAAATGTGTCATTAATATATTAATATTCTAACAAATAAAAACAGTAAAATTAACACAACAATATTTAAATTTTAATTTTTTTTAAATAAATCACTATATAAATATCTTAAATTTAAAATATAATTGGTAATTTATAATATATTAGACTAATTAAAAATACTAATAATAAATTTTATTTTTAGTAATTATCCTATAACAATATCATATAATTTAATTTTTTTCCAAAAGAAAAATTAAAGTCAAACATCTTATTAAAAAGTAATTTAAACAATGACGTAGTAATATATTGTCCACTTCTACACCAAACCCTAACTTCTGCCTCCTTCCACTATACATACTCACCTTTTTTTCTTGTAAATCGTAATATTTTGTTTCTTCCTCTTACCCTCAACCTCACCGCCTTTTCATTCTTCTATTATGTTTCGACATTTCAAAAATCTTTGTCCATGCCTTCTATCTGTTATTATTTAAGGGAGATGTGTATCTGCTAATATCTCAGATCTATGACCATTACATTTCAATCAAAAACTATATGTAGGTCTGATTTGTTATTTTACTTTTTAATATGATTTACCCATCTTCTTCATTATCAATTAAATTTGATATCTTGTGGTAACAGAAATTGCTACTTGGTGGACAGAAGTCTCCTCATATATTGGTATGTTTATTATTTTTTTTATTACTTGTAAAATGGTTTTTTAATTTTGTAGTTGTATTTATATAATTGTAGAAAAAAAAGTTTTTAGTTGCAATGCATTGTTATTTTGCATTTTTCTACAGGTGATAAATGATCTAATATAATTTTTATTAGAAAATATGAAGAAAACCTCATTATATTAGTTTTGCTTTTTGCCCTTAGTTTAAAGACGTAGCTAAAATTTATACTAAAGTGTGATTTCACAAAAAATGCTATATATGTAAATAAAGACTTGTAGAAAAAATTCCTTGAACAATTATAAATGTTTATTATATTAGAAATTGTAAAATAAAAATTAAATAGTTTTCATTTCAAATTCTAGAGGATAGATTGTATTTATAGTGTTAGTTAATACATCCTATTATATTGAGTCTAGAACAACAAAAATAAGTTGGAAAAAACCTTTATTGGTTAAGATATTGTAACATAATTAATTAGTTAGTGTTAATTGAGAAATATGGTGATTAATATTAAATTATAAATCAACTTCATGTTTTTATGACTAAAATAAATTGGTTATTGGTTTATTTTACCATTGGAATTTTTCACCATAAAAATGTATAAATTAAAAAATTACTTTCTAAATAACCATTCTTCACATAGATAAATGTTTTTTTAGTCAAGATATATGAATACTTATTTGTTTTCAAATGGATTAGTGATGAAAGATTATTTAATAAATCATATTAATTTATTAAATTTATAAATGAATAAATATATACCACAATTGTTGGAGGTGTAAAGCCTCCTGCCCTTTATCTTTGGGCAAAGTGTAGAAGCCGCCTATATCTTTGTCACAAAACATTTTAATGAATTTTTTATCACCGTCAGTCTTTTTTTTATTTTCTGTTAGTTCACCGTTAGTTCACCGTTATTACACGTAATTTTTTTCTATCTTCCTTCTTCTTCTTCTTGCAGCACTCCACAACCATCAATCAAACCCAAAGTAAGCCTAATGTTGACCTTGATCCTGAATCTAATAGACTTTGGAACCTCTTATTGGTTAAAGAAAGCACTGAAGATATGGATATACACACAAAAAAAATGTGGTAAGAAGAAAGACATGTTTTTCGTGGTCGAATCGTTTCGTTCATTCCTCGTATTCACTTAGTTCAAGGCATTATAAACTAAAATTGGATTAAAATATATAGCTTTTATCTATTATTACTAATGCATTTAGATTTATTGTAGGAGATAGAAGATTCTCTCGGTCGGAGTATTTCTACCACTGAATGTGTCAGATCATCTTTTAAGGTATTGGTTTAGCATTTTAGTTAATTGCACACTATAAGTCCCTATATTTTTCTTTTGTGTGCAGTTCAGCTATTTTGTCTCTTGCTACAAAATTTCATTTGCCTTTAAGTAAAAAAAGAAGCTATTGGAACGGAGCAAATTCGATTGTTGAAGAGCTGGAAGTTGAAATAATAGATCTATTTGGACGATCACATATCATACAAGACTAACTAGACAACCTTTATATTAACAAAGCTCTACTTCATGTATTGGAACTTCTGAAGTGGTAGAGTAGAAGATGTAATACTTGGTAACAAAGATTCTCTAGAAAAGAAAAATGATGAAGTGATTTCATCTCATACTTCTCCTGATTCTATACTTTATCAAGCTATAGAAGAAAATAGATCTAATTCAGACCCAGAAAATGTTTTCTTTCAAAGTCCTCCAAATAATATTTTTTCAAAACTTCTGGATGAAACTATAGATATGAAACATGAGCATCAAGAAACCCTAATAGCCCCAGAACACAAAATGGTAAAATAATGTGATTTCATTATTATTTGTAATGATTAAATAATTAAAATAAATTATGCAAATGCAGGAAAAACAAGTAGCTCGAATAAACCAATTAACGAGAAAAAGATAAAGTTTGAAAAGGAAAAGGCAAAACCATTTGATTGGGATAGCTTGATGAAGGAGCTTTATACAAAAAATGGCAGAAAAGAAAGATCTAAATCTAAGGACACCATGGATTCACTTGATTACGGTCTCCTTGTGCAGAGAGTGGCTTGGTGTGAGGCACATTGGAGTGAGCGGCTTAATTTGGGTTCAATTGATATTGGTGGAGTGCGGGAAAAAGAAGAATAAGGAAGATAATATTTTTTTAAAATAATGATTAAAAGAATGACGATCAGATATGACAGTGATGTGGCACTTACGGTTTTGTGACAATTTTAAATATATAGGGAGGCTAATGCACTTTGGCCAAAGATAAAAGGACGGGAGTTTCACCCTTGTCAGATTGATAAGATGTATTATAGATTTGTCATTCCACCCAAATAAAATAGATCTTTAATCATACAAATTACAAGTAAATTTTTATATGATATATTAAAGTAACCAGTTCATTAGTAGAAAACATGTATATTGGTCCTTTATGTATTAGTTTTAAATTGACTCAAAACACACTAAGTATATAAGACAAATGTTTTGTACCATTTTTTTTTTGTTCAGCTTCTTTCTTTGGTTAACAAAATACTTAAAATAATCAGAAGAACTAGGAACACCTCTTTGGTTGATCTAAAGTATATTTTTAAGCTTATCTGTTCTAAAACATCAAATTTATTGTAGATTTATGTAATCTATAGTCATAGTCCCTATAGTTAAACATGATAAATGTTTTTCACAATGTATTTTTAATTTTAGGGAAACCTTTATGAACTTCAAAGAATTAGTTAGTTTGATCAAGAAGCTTAACATTGAATCTAAGAAGGAATGATTTTTTTTGTATAGTTTGTACTTTAAAGAATTTCAAGATCTCTTTTATTCATGTAGTTGTGTATTATAAGAATAAATTATAATAATTTACTAGGAAGAGACTCGTATTATACAATTAGTTTTGATGTGCAAGAATAATTTATCTTTTTCTTTTGAAGATATTGAATTGCTTGTTTTGGATTTCCTTTGGCAATTCATCAAGCAGGCAAACAAAACAACCTTATAATTGTTCATGTTGGAAACTGATCTAAAACCAAAACCCACAACTTATTCATTCCATTACTCTTACCAATCGGGGTAATAAAAAAGAGAGGGTCACATTTTTTATTATCCAAATTTGTTATACACCAATCTTTTTGTTTTAAAGTATTATAATACAAAAAATAACCCATCACAAGGCTTGGCGATTATAGTATAGAGATCTTAAAATATAGAAAAATCAAATACAAGAGAAGAAATTAAGCTAGTGATTCATGACAAAGAATGGATAGAAATTGAGTCCATTGATTAGATTTATGAGTCATTCAAACACGAAGTTCAATGATATTACAATGTTTAATATGCATTTCAATGACAATACGTGTTGAATTTCGCTCAATGCACCTGAAATTTCAAAAGACATGCCAATTGAAATTTAGTATAGAGGAGACAGATTTACAAGGTTTTAAATTTGTTTTATGTATATTTTTAATATTTCTTGAACTTTAATGAAGATTTATTTACAATTATAGAGGAATTTAAGCACATGTTAGACTTGCTCAAGGGAAATCAGGAGCGAAGTCAAAGACGATGGAAGAGTAGCCGAAGAAAGCCATTAAAAGATGGAGCTATTTTTCCAGATGTAACTGAAGATTGCGCATGAAGGAAAAACAAGAGAAGTTCTAAAAGAGACATTTTCAGAGTAGGAATGTTCGGACAAAACTCGTATATATGATATTTAGAGATCATTCAGAATTAAAAGATATATAAAACTAATCTTATTCGATAATAATTATTGCATCATCCTTAATAATTCAATGCACAATAGAAATATAAGTATTCATAAATTATTCAGGGTATACGAGATACATTTAAAACTCATGGGTATAATTTTCTATGTCACGTAAAAAGGAACCAATGAGGCAATTAACCCATACATAAATACCCCAAACTTATTAATAAACCATATCAATATAGTCAACAGATTCGTGTCAATTGATTCTTGAACTTACTTAAAGATTGCTATTCATTATGGAATAACTTTTTGGTTAATTTTAATATATTTGGTCTTCTCATATTTTTCCAATATTAACTTTTTTAAATATTTTAAATTTTTATGATTTTTGTAATTGTAGACATGATGTACAAATTATGATTCTTTCCATCTATTGTAGAGTTTAAGTAAAGGATTGACCAACAAGTTAACTCTACAAATACCCTCATAATTTAGATTATGTGCATATATCTACAATAATGTTTAACTATGTTAATTTTTTTTTTTATATTATGTGACAATTTAGCTTATGTTGTTATGATAAGTCCAACTAATTTTAGGGAGAGTACATTTCGAGTAAGAGTTTGAATGTTTCCATCTGATATTAAAATTTAAATAAAGTAGTGATACACAAGATAAATACTCCAAGACCCATACTTTATTTTGTTATCGATGTTTACATTGTTATAAGCATATAATGTCAATCAGTTTTGAGGCGTACTCCAACAAACACGTTGTTCTATTAGTAGGAGGATTTTAACTATAATGTACTATAAAGTTGAACATAAGTGTTGCATATGAGAAGGAAAAATATAGGTTTTAATAACATATTTTGAAAAAATACAGTTTTGATAGGAAAATAGAGAGATACATCAGAAATATATTTTCATGAATTTAAGAAGAAATGTTTTATCGACAAGTGCTCGTATTATATAGTCTCACAGAAGCATTATTTTTACCTCTTATGGAAATATCATAATTTTTTTCTTTTTCATTGTAGAAATTCCTAAAGAAACAAATGGAATGATAATAGTCGCTTCTCATGAGATATAACTCCCAACAAATAAGATACAATGAAAGTGACCTAGATTTTTCTTCATGGTACTCTTAATATTATTAGAGATTTCCTGATGGAAAACTTGTTAACAGGTTTTGTCTCGGCAACAAAAAAAATCAATAATTAAAATTATTTTACCTATCTATATCAATTCTTAGCTTATGTAAGAAAATAACCAATTATTATTAATATTGTTGTTAAATTGCTTTCTCGTATTGACGCTTCTAATATTATATGATATTAGACTTATGACTTAATATATCTTAAAACATGTTAAGTCGTGGTTGACTTTCCAAGAGAATTGTTTCTTATATCAAGCTTTCCCTAGTGTAAATATGATTTATTTAGTTTGCTCGCTTGGCACTCTCATCATTCTTTACTCTAAAGATATATTAATTTTAAGTTTAAGGGGAATCTATATCGCAAGAGAAATAAAGGATCTTTTGCTCACGATATGAATTAGTGAGAATATCAAACACCCATGTGGTCTTAGCTAATTACACCAAAACATTATATGGTTATATAATAATAGGAAAATTCTACATAGTCTAACGTAATAGGTACACAAATTATTTATTTAAAAAATCATTAAGACAAGTAATAGAATTAGTAATGACTTATGTACCCCTTCTATCATGATTAATAACATATTTTTTTGTTTTCTTAATAGAATATCACATTACATTGACTCACTAAGTTTTATCCCCTATTCTTTTATTAAATAAATTCTCACTACCATCATTCTCCCTAAACCTTGCTCACTTACGCCTTCTACATATAAAAAAACATTTATTTAAAACGGTGTATCTACGTCTAATGTGTTTTTACTATAAACGTCTAGAATTTTTTGCGTTCAATAGGATAAATGACTTTTATGTTCCAAATATTTGTAGTACTCTTTTTAAACCTTTTGATGTCTATAGGTACTATTTTCTAATTTGGTGTCTGGCCATGTGTATTACTTAATACATTTATGTTATATGGTATCTATGTATTATTCAATATTATGTTCATATTGGTATAAGTTATAACGTGTAATCCACAATCAAAATATTTCTGTAATTATTTAATTTAGATAGTGAATTTACATAGTTAATATTTTTTAATTTGGATTTTCTTATAATTTTTATTTCTTTATTAGGCGTTTCTATAATTTTTATTTTCTAATTAGGTCTTTTCGATAATGTAAGATTAAATTGTTGACTTTGAATTGATAACTATTGACATAGATGTTTCATATTTCTATATGAGTTACAATAAAATGCATGAAACATTTATTTACATGGTAGATTATTTTCTACATATGAAAGTTATGGATCCCAAGGGGTTTGTGATTAGATATTCTACATTAGTTGTGTATAATCCATCTAAGGCAGTGGAAGAAGATGTTGATGATGAGGATATAGTTCAAGAGTGTGTAGTATATAAAGCCTAATGATCAATTAAATCATATAATAACAATTTTTTCTTAACTCTGAGGGAATTCTAAGTTTTAAATCAAAAGAATGATGATTTTATGGAGTCTGAGGTGAATACAAATGAAGGTGAAAATTTTGAAGAAGGTTTAGGTGAGATAGAAGGTGAAATAGTTTTATTATTAAGTACTTTTATTATTTAAGTCATATTTGACATTATTATTAGTTGAATTTTGTGTTAGGAGGATATGGTTAAGGACGAACACTAACATGAGTTTTGTCTACTTTGAAAATCACATCCAAGAAGTTCATTTATTGAAGAATGTTTTGTTGAGGAAATTATGAAATATGCTAGCGAATTTGACAATGTTGGACTTGTAAGAGTTCAGGAGGATGAACATGTGACGAATGAAACAAGTAATGGAGATTTGATGTTAGTGGTGAAAATTTCGATGAGACCGAGGCTAGTGGATTGGATGAATCTAAATATGCGCCATATATGTACGATGATTTTGACAAAGATATTTTTTTTTGTATTCTGGAAATGTTATTATATTATGCATTAAGGTATTGTTTCAGGTCAAACTGAACTTAGTGTTAATCTACTCCGAGGATATTTACATATTTTAATCTCGGTACATCACAAACCGAGGTTTCCAACTTAGAAGGCATAATGACTATATAAATAAACAAGAGAATGTATTCATTGATCAAAACCATAAAAACACTTGTCCCCTACCATGCAAATTTGAGAGTGTATTGATAATATCACTCTGTGCCATTGGAATTAGAAAAACGTTTTTCTTGGTAAGTCAAAATGATCAAGCATCAAAGGGTCGACATTAGTATAAGACCGCTATTGGTGATCTTACCGAGGCAATATATTATAGTAACACTACAAAATTCTACTTGTTTACCGACGAGAGATTTCGTCAGTAAAAACCCGTAATTCGTCGGTATTCTGGATTACCGACGAAATTTTATCGGTAATCGTTCGTCCCTCTAAATCTGTCGGTAAAAGGCCACTTACCGACGAATATAGTTGCTTTAGTCCCTAATTGCTCAATGCTTGACGACAATATGTGTCGTCGCTAAGTTTATACTTTAGCGACGACGTATATCGTCGGTAATTTAGTAGTTAATTTTCCTTTTTTTATTCGTAGATTATTGATTTACATTTTTCTTTTTTTTATTACTTTACCGTCGAAACTTAGCGACGAGTTTTTCGTCGGTAAGTCTATAATTTTTCTTTTTTTTAATCTAGCATAAATGATTTATTTATTTATTTTATATATTAGCAACGAGTGCTTTCGTCGCTAAACTTTTTTTTAATATAATTTTTAATTGTATTTTTGTATATTTTTTAAAAAAAATTTGTTTTGATTCAATTTTTTTATATAAATATAATATAATCCAAAATTTAATATAAAATACCGTAATTAAAATTAAAATCAAGTCAAACTAAAAGTCAACATCCAAAGCGAATAATAAAAGTCAAATCACACACCAACACAAAAAAACAAACATAATCAAGGATCATCCAAATCGCCTTCATCTTCTCTCTCTTCATCTCCTCTCTCTTCACTTTGGGGGGGGCTCGGGGATGGTGATCGCGGGAAGACCTTGGGCGAGTCACATGTCGTTCAACGCTTCGAGAAGCGTGTCCACCATGCTCGGCTACTGACTCGGCTAACTCGAAGAAGCTGTGGGCCCGTTCGATGTGGAGGCGGGATCCGGTATAGGGTCAAGTCCTTGAGCCACACGAAGCTCGTTCATACCTGCCAGCATCGCCTTGAGGTGCTCATCGTTCTTCCTATCCGGATGTGTAGGAGTTCGAACTCTTTTTCCGACCGACCCAATGGTTGGCACCCAATATTTTGACTTGGCTGGGGCGATGACCTCCATGAGACTCCAGCAGGGCATCCATTTGTTCCTGGAAAGAAACATCAGCAGTCTCGGCTCCGGCCTCCACAACCTTCTTTTTAATCCTCTCCCAAAAAACACCCTGTAATTAGATTTCAATTTAAAATAAATTAGACTAATAAAAAAGTAAAGTTGAAGATAAATTATTAATTCAAAGAAATTAAAAAAAACTTACGCTAACTCGTTCTAAACGTTGATCACGCCAGGTATCTGTAATCGGATCGTAAGAAAGGTGATCGAAATAGACGCTTAAAGGAGGAAGCTCAATCTTCTCCTGGGTTTCATTGTCAAAGAAAGTCAGCGGCTCCTTCGTCACGGTCTTCAGCTTCCCCTAGACAGTGTACAATAACAAATAATAATTAATTAAAAATTAAATTAATAAAATACTAAATTATATTTTTATTATTAGAAATTATACATCTATGATAACCTCCCGAGTCTGGGATAAGTTCATAGACACCGTCTTGCTCGGAACTGTCTACAACACTCTGTTTTTCTTATTAATCTTCGCATGTCTCTGTTACAATTAATAAATAAAGAGTTATAAAATTAATAAATAAAGACTTATAAAATATTATTTTAGCTACGAAAAAATTAAATTTTTGTACCTTTACATTCTCATCATCCCACATCTTCTTCGTTCTTTCCCAAAAATCTGGAAGAACATCTGGGGGTGTAGTATTCGTGTCGTAGTAGTCGATTTTTAGATCCGACTTCCATCGCCTATAGCACATAGCTGTTATCGTGTTCAATTTCTTTGCGATTTCTCCCCAATATGCTCTTCGTCTCCACTCTTCGAGGTAAAAAAACTCTTGCACTCGTAGAATAGTCCCTTTAGAATGGTCGGGAACATCTGACCATGATTTGTAGCAAGGAGGCACGACTTCTCGAACTGCGGACCCCGCCACCTGAGGACGTGTTTGTTGTATTCACCCACAAAATTCCAAGTACCATCGATAATAGAAAAGTCAACTGGGCCAGCCAACTCTTTCTAACGTCTCTTGGGCTGTTTTTATAGACTTGACACCTCGGGGGCGTCTTAGTCTTTTTCGGGTTCCTATTTCATTGAATAAAATTTATTAATTATTTATTTATATTAACTGAAATTGTTCGGTTAGTTTTTATTACCCGATGGTTGAGCACAATCAACTAATGGACCATTAGGATCCCTCAGAGGATCGTTGCCGCCGTCATGTCCACTGGCCATTAACAAATATTACATTTTTTACGAATTAAATACTAAATTATTACAAATTGAATATATAAATAAATTAATATATATTGAATAAATAAATAAATTATTACAAATCGAATAAATAAATAAATAATTATTACAATCAAATAAATAAATAATTAATTAGTACAAATAAAATAAATATTTGATCAAAATGATAAATTTACCTGATATAATCTGTAACAAACAATAAGAAATTAGTACAAATAAAATAAATATTACAAATAAGTCATTATACTATTTATATTCATATAATTTCATTTAAATTGCAAATAGGTCCCTATAATTTTTTTTGATTTGCAATTAGGTCTTTATATTTAATATTTTTATTAAATATTATAATTTAATCCGTCTAATTTTCCAAATATTACAATTTAGTCCTTATGATTTTCTAAATATTACTATTTAGTCCTTTCTAATTTTTTAAATATTATAAGTTAATCCTTATAATTTTCTAAATATTATAATTTAGTCCTTATACCTTTCCAAATATTACAATTTAGTCCTTTTTAATTTTCTAAATATTAAAACTAAGTCCTTATACTTTTAAATATTACAAAATTTACCCTAAACAATTCTAATATTTTGTTAAACATGTTTTAACCTAAATTGCAACTAAGTCCTTATACTTTTAAAAATTACAAAATTTACCCTAAACAATTCTAATAACTTTTTAAACATGTTTAAACCCTAAATTGCAACTAAGTCCTTATACTTTTTTAAAATCACAAAATTTACCCTAAATAATCCATACAGTCATGAAATCTAAAAATTAATCCACTACAATTTTTTTGCTATAATTTTTCATAAAATCATAATTTTGTGTTGTTTTTAATTCCAAAAAAAATAGAAAAATCAAGCTAAAATATCATCATCAAAATTTGGATTACATTAAAATGCTAATACAATCATGAAATTTTTCAATCCAAAAAAAAATAAAAAAAAATAAAAATTACAGTTTCAATTAGAAAATTGTTACCTGTTACGTGGAAATGGTGAAGATTTCATCCATGAATCCATGCCAAGAAGAAGGAATCAAAAAAACAAACGAACAAAAAGATATTAGAAATCGAAAAAATAAAAATTAAAAAGTTGTAATTAAAAGATGTTTTTGGATTGAATTAGCTAACCTTGATGTTGGATTGGTGCTTGGATTGCCTCAGAATTGCTTGGAGAGGATGGATATTGCGATTTTTTGGTGAAATTTTGGTGTAAGTTATGGCAGAAATGAGCTCGGTTAGAGTTTTATATAATTGATTTTTACTAGACGACTAGCGTGTCGTCGGTAATCAACCTAATTCGTTGGTAAAAATGGACACGCATCTCACTCCGTACGCACGACCCTTGTGTGTCGTCATTTAGCGACGACACGGGTCGTCGGTAACTTAAAAAGTCGTCGGTATATTTCAAGAGCGGGTAAATTGACCGCCCAGATTAACCAATCAATTTTTTGTGAAATTTTACCGACGAAAATCGTTATGAATATCGTCGGTATTTATTTAGCGACGACATTCAAATGAAGAATGTCGTCGGTATTCGTTTTTTTAAATTTATTTTCTTTCTTGTTTTTTCTTTCTTTGTTTTTTCTTTGTTTTTTCTTTATTTTTTCTTTCTTTGTTTTTTCTTTCATTTTTTTCTTTCATTGTTTTCTTTATTTTTGTTGTTGTTTGGCGTATTTAGTCAACTATTAGAGTCAAACTTGAGTGTTTGGTGTATTCAATCAACTATTAGAGTCAAACTTGAGTGTTTGGTGTGTTCAGTCAACTATTTGAGTCAGATGTGGTTGTTTGGTGTGTTCAGTTAACTATTAGAGTTAAACTTGAGTGTTTGGGGTGTTCAGTCAACTATTAGAGTCAAACTTGAGTGTTTGGTGTGTTTAGTCAGCTATTAGAGTCAAACTTGAGTGTTTGGTGTGTTCAATCAACTATTAGAGTAAAATGTGGTTGTTTGGTGTGGTCAGTCAACTATTAGAGTCAAACTTGAGTGTTATGTGTGTTCAGTCAACTATTAGAGTTAAACTTGAGTGTTTGGTGTGTTCAGTCAACTATTAGAGTCAAACTTGAGTGTTTGGTGTGTTTAGTCAGCTATTAGAGTCAAACTTGAGTGTTTGGTGTGTTCAATCAACTATTAGAGTCAAATGGAGTTGTTTGGTGTGTTCAGTCAACTATTAGAATAAAAATTAAGTGTTTGGTATGTTTAGTCAACTATTTGAGTCAAACTTGAGTGTTTGGTGTCTTCAGTCAACTATTAAAGTCAAACTTGAGTGTTTGGTGTCTTCAGTCAACTATTAGAGTCAAACTTGAGTGTTTGGTGTCTTCAGTCAACTATTAGAGTCAAACTTGAGTGTTTGGTGTGTGTTGTCAACTATTAGAGTAAAATGTGGTTGTTTGGTGTGTTCAGTCAACTATTAGAGTCAAACTTGAGTGTTTGGTGTTTTCAGTCAACTATTAAAGTCAAACTTGAGTGTTTTGTGTGTTCAGTCAACTATTAGAGTCAAATGTGAAAAACATTCAATTAAATTCAGATGTCGATAATTTTTTTCCCTAATCGGTTTCATATCCACTATTATCTATAGGTTCATCATCGCTATCAACCTGGATAGGTTTTTCTTCATTCACATATTCTTCCCATGTGTCATCATCAATTTCCTCGTTCTCATCAATAACCATTCCAGTGTACATAACCTCCAAAATTTTCATTAATTCACCGTAATAAGGTCTTTCATCGTACATGGTACAAACTCTGTAATCTTGCGTCACTCTTTTTTCTCCTTTATACTTAGTTACCCACTTGACACCGTGGACAATACATGAATCATATTTATGCACCGCACCATAAGACATGTTTGCCAAAGACACCATCTCAGGGGTAGCTAATGCATCGCCACAGGAGTCCATTCCATGAATCTGTCATACAAAAATAATACTTAATACTTTGAAAAAAAATAGATAATATTTAAACCAAAGCCTAAAGTTACATACCTTTTCCAAAAACCATTCCTTAAACATTTGACGGTGCATATTCTCTTTTTCTCTACTCGTTCCAGAAAGTGTGGATTTGTGTTCACTAAAAACGTAAATGAATATAAAATATGAATATAAATATAAATAAAAGTATAAATATAAATATGAATATCAATATCAATATGAATATAAATATAAATATAAATAAAAATATGAATATGAATATAAATATGAATATAAATATGAATATGCATATAAATATAAAATGTCTATATAAATATAAATATAAATATAAATATAAATATAAATATAAATATAAATATAAATATAAATATAAATATAAATATAAATATCAATATAAATATAAATATAAATAAGTAAACAATACTTACTTCCTGTACGTTTCGAGTTCGTCACAATTGTTCAACATATACCAACTGATGTGCTCCTTCTCCTTAGGTGGTAAAGAACCAGATTCTTTCTTGCCAACTGGAGTACACTAGGACTTGAAAACGGATAGCTCTTTTGGCACTGGCGGTGGTTCTTTGTATCTACCTGGGTCGGTTGACTTTGTTTTTTCTTCAATAAGATACCTTGATATTAAATTCAACGTCTCCTCCGCCGCATAACCCTCGGCTATTGAACCCTCTGGTCTAGCCAGGTTTCAAATATACTGTTTCAACTTTTTCAAATACCTTTCAAATGGGTACATCCACCGCATTTGGACTGGGCCCCCTAGAAATGCTTCATCTTATAAGTGTATCACTAAGTGGATCATTATATCAAAAAACGCGGGAGGCAAAAAATCATTTCCAGTCTACACATAACTTCAACCACTTTCGCCTTACCCGATTCCAACTCTTTGCTGCTGAGATTTTTATTACAAACGACTTTAAACACGTTAGCTAACCCAATAATCGCTTCACTAATCGCTTTGTCTTCAATAAGCCTTAGGATACTAGCCACGATAAGATACTGCATCATCACGTGACGTGACAGTCATGGGATTTAATTCTGATAATATTTCCCGTATCACTTTAAATATTATTTCTCAAACTAGATACGAAACCATCGGGAAACTTCTGTGCCTTCAACCAGTCAAGAAATATTTTCCGCTTTTCCATTGACAAAGTATACTTTGCTCGTTTCAGTTTTGGTTTACCTTCTCTCGATGTCAACCACAAATCTTTCATGATGGTCATATCCTTAAGATCCATTCTCGCTTTCATGTTATCTTTATTAAATTTCCCATCAAGACATATAACTGTACCGAGCAAACTATCACACACATTTTTCTCGCAATGCATAACGACAATGTTATGTTTCAACAAATTTTTGGACCAATAAGGTAAATGATAAAAAATACTCTTTTTATTCCAATTGAATCGTCGTGAAATAGTTTGCTTCACGATCTTGCCCCTAAAATCCTTGTTTTTACCGGGAAACACGATGGGAAGCCCATCTAACTGTGTCTGAATATCGGCATGAGTATATTTCTTCGTTGGGCCCCTATAATCGGAAGCGGGGTATGAAACCTTGTCTTTTTTAAATCGATGTGTGGCAGGTAACCAACGTCTATGGTCAAAGTAAACAACCCCTTTCTTCACCCTCAATGACGGAGTATAATCCATGCATTCTGGACAAGCTAAGTAACCTTGACCCGACCATCCTGAAGTGTATGACCTAGCGGGGTAATCATTAGTTGTCGATAACTAACAAACCTTCATCATAAACTTTTCCTTCTTGGGGGCATCATACGTAAGGATCCCTTTATCACACAACTCGTCCAACTCATCTATAATAGGTCGAAGAAAGACATCCATATCCTTACCGGGTGAACTGGTCCAGGAATCAACAAACAAAGCTGGAATGTGGTTTTCTTCATGCATACCCACGGTAGAAAGTTATAGACACTTAATATGACAGGCCACATGCTATACGAGTTGTTCTACATAGAAAACAGACAAAAACAATCGATACCTAGACCCAAATACATATTCCGAGGTTCACTGGAAAACTCTGGATGTATCTCTGCAAATCGTTTCCAGCTATCACCGTCAATTAGATGACGTAACACATCTGGATCGGTACTCTTTCTGGTATGGTGTCATATCATGTCTTCAGCGGTGTGCTTCGAAGCGTATAGCCCCTGCAATCTTTGGGAAATCGGAAAGTAACAGAGCTTCTTATGCAGTACTTTCTGACCCATCTTTGGGTCCCATCTCGATTCACCGCAAACTGGACAATTGTCAAGGTCTTCATTCTCTTTGTAAAAAATGGCACAATCGTTCAAACAGACATCGATAATAATATACCCCATACCCAAACATTTCAACTTCTTGTTGAATACTTCATAAGAATCAGACAAATTGTAAGGTTTGGGCAAAATACGACCAACCAAGTCCAATAGCTCGGTGAATGATGTGTTAGTCCATTTGTTCTTTACTTTTACGTTCATAAGCTTAGCAATGAAATTCAACGAACTCATCGATGTACAACTAGGATATAATTCTGTCTCCAATTCTTCGAACAATGTTTTGAAACTGCTTCGACTTGGAAGATGTGCATCTCTCATCTCGGTATCTCCCAGATGTCCACCAAAATCGTAAATTTGTCTCACATTATCATAAACAAGTTGCATTTCATTTTCTATATTTGGCACTTGAGTTGCTTGGGGTGTTTGTAACTCATCCTCACTATGTTTTGTCCAAACGTGATATGTATGTTTAAACCCGTCTTTTAGAAGGTGGGCCCTAACCTGTTCGGTGGGTAATCAACGATAATTATTACACTTCGTACACGGGCAAGACAAGTAGCCAGTATAACCTTTACTTTTGTTAGCAAATTCGATTAAACGGATAACCCCAAAAATATATTCTGGCGTGTAATGATTCTTCAGAATGATCCAACTTTTATCGATACCCGAAACCATCTCTTAGCAACAATTTTATATAACTAGACAACTACATTCATATAAAAATAAAATTTATAACTATTACAACCCAATTAATAAAATAAATAAAAATTAGAACACAATAAATAACTTAATACAAAATTACAACCCAATGAATGACTAAAAATTATAAACTCATTGAATGAATAAATATTACAAACCATTGAATGAATATATATTACAAACCTTTGAATGAATAAAATTAAAACACAATAAATATATAAAAAAATTCATATAATTAATTAAACTAATGAAAATATATGAGCATAAAATATAAATAAAACAACACATGCATAATTTACAACATAATAATAAACAAGTCAACCAAAAAACATGTAACTCATGCCCTAATCATATGTTATAGCAACTAGAATACTCCAATAAAAAAAATTTAAAAAGCATGAAATTTATTGAAAATACCTTGAATTGGATGGATAAGATGAAGATTGATGATCATGCCCAACCTTGAAAATGTATTAATTCACCGATTGAAATCATACAGCAAGAATAAAACACAATTAGAAAGCAAAATATAAAAATAAATAATGATTTTTCATGAGATTACCTTAAATTGTGTGTTAAAATTGGATATTGATAATGACCCACCTTAATTATGAATCCGGGAATGGTGCATGATGAATTGGAGAATCGATTATAAATAAAATAAAAAAAATTAGTTGTGTTTCTGAGAGAAAAATCGGAGTTTTTTTTTGGGTTTATGGGTGTTCTGTGAGTTAAAAACCTGTTGTCTTCTTTAAATAGGTTTTTCGGTTAGTGACGATCCGTATTTCGTCGGTAACTACAAAATTTTGTTGGTAATACGGACAACATAGCGACGAAGGAAGTCGCAAAATATAGCGACGATATTTCAGAGGCCAAATAAAAAATAAAAAATAAAAAAGAATTTCCGACGAAATGATGAACATTTTCGACGAATTCTTGTCGTTGCCAGTTTCCGACAACGACTTTGTCGTCAGTAAACTATTGTCGTCGATAAGTTCACAAACTTACCGACGAAGTGTGGGTCGTCGGTAATTTTTCGTCCCTAAAGACGCTAGTTCTAGTAGTGTAGCCTATAACCAAGGTTAGTACTTTTCAAACATTTCTCGTAGAATACCACAAAAAATAAAACAATTATACATGATTTATTATTTATAACTAAATAAAATTACACCTAAAGAGGTATATCTTATATTCCTCAATTATTTATTATTATAATCAGACTTAGTATACATATATTTCATTTGTTTAACATTCATGGTTTTGAGAAGACCGTCAATGTATCATGGAAAACACCCCTCCTTATTGTCCTGACCTTAGTCTTATTTCAGGTCATCAAGTTCATCGAATGTAGATTCATCTTACGCCGTATTAGTGATCGACAAAAGATATTCTACAATTGTGTGTTTCTTTTGGGTTTACTAGAAGCACTTACATTTATAATCAATATAAAGGGCATATATATGAGCGTGCCGGCCAATTAGATTTGGGAATTGTATTTATGCTATATTTATTATATGGTCATTAACACTCAAATTACTAATTAAGGTGGTAATGATTTGGTATCTTTTTCAGAGATTCTCGTGATGTCTTAGTTAATAGGCCTTTTATAGTTTTCTTTAGTAATTATTGCCTCAATAATTTATGCGATTATACCCTCCATTACAAAATACATCAATGGTCTTATTATTCGGGATCTTGAGAGGTGAGCTTATGAAATCCTGGGATTTATCAAAACTAAATTGGATCCTTAGATTTTTCAAGGCCGGATTTAGACTAATAATCATCAATTTTATACTTATAATGCACATTCCCATCTTTAGAAATCATATTATTTTGATAAATTTATTTGGGTTCGACCAAATCTTTAAAATGTAATAAATTTTATCAACAACCAAAAATTTAGTTTTTCATCAGATTTCGACATTTAATATTTCCAATATTTACCTTTGCATTTTTTTTAACTTCTTTAAATATCGCTCAAACGGGTACGTCCAACGCATCTGAACCGGTCCTCCTAAAAAACCTCGTCGTATAAGTGTATAACCAGGTGGATCATTATATCAAAAAACGTGGGAGGCAAAATAATTTGCAGTCTACACATACCTTCAACCACTCCCGCCTTACCCGTTCTAACTCTTTCCTCCTGAGATTTTTCTTACAAATGATTCTAAATACGTTAGCTAACCTAATAATCGCATCACTAATCGATTTATCTTCAATAAGCTCTGGGATACTAGCCATGAAAAGATAATGCATCATCACATGACAGTTGTGAGATTACATTTATATAATCTTGCCCATATCATTTTGAACATTATTTCTCCAACTAGATGCGAAACCATCGGGAAACTTCTGTGCCTTCAACCAGTCAAGAAATATTTTTCGCTTTTCCGTTGACAAAGTATACTTTGCTCGATTCAATATCGCCTTACCTCCACTCGATGTCAACCATAAATCTTTCCTAATGGGGATATCTGTAAGATCCATTCTCGCTTTTACGTTATATTTGTCTATTTCCCCATCAACACCTATAACTGTACCAAGCAAACTATAACACACATTCTTCTCGCAATGCACAACGTCAAATGTTATGTTTCAACAAATTTTTGGACCAATAAGGTAAACGATAAAAAATACTCTTTTTTCTTTCAATTGAATCGAAAAATAACTGTTTTCTTCATGATCTTTCAACTAAAATCCTTGTGTTTACCGGAAAACAGAAAGGGCAGCCCATCTAACAATGTCTGAATATCGGATGGAGTATGATTTCTCGGTGGGTCCCCTATGATCGGTAGCCGCGTATGAAACCTTGTCTTTTCTAAATCGATGTCTGGGAGGTAACCAACGTCCATGGTCAAAGTAAATCATCCCTTTCTTCACCCTCAATGATGGAGCAGAATCCGTGCATTCTAGGCAAGCTAAGTAACCTTGATTTGACCATCCTGAAGTGTATGACCTAGTGGGGTAATCATTAGTCGTGGACAACAAACAAACATTCATAGTAAAATCTTACTTCGTGCGGGCATCCTACGTAAGGATCCCTTTCTTCCACAGCTCGTCCAACTCATCTATAACAGGTTGAAGAAAGACATCCACGTCCTTACAGGGTGAACATGGTCCTGGAATCAACAAACAAATATTTTCAAACATGGTCCGTTCCCGGAACTCGATGTCTCCTTCATGCATTCCCATAGTGGTAAGTTGCAGACGGTCAATATAACCGGCCACATGCTACACGAGTTGTTCAACATAGAGAACAGACAAAAAACACCGGTACCTAGACCCAAGAACACATTCCTAGGTTCGCTAGCAACTTAGGATGTAAGTATACAAAACTCTTCCAACTATGACCATCAACCGGATGATGCAACACATATGGGTCGGTACTCATCCCTGTACGGTGCCAAATCATATTTTCGGCAGTGTGTCTCAAAGCATAAAGTGGCTGCGACCTCGGGCAATCGGGAAATATGGGAGTTTCTTATGCGCTACTTTCTGACCCTTCTTAGGGTCCCATCAGGATTTACTACATACTAGACACTTGTTGAGGAATTCATTCTCCTTGTAAAATAAAGCACAATCGTTCACGCAAACATCGATGGTAGTGTACCCCATACCTAAAATTTTTAACTTTTTGTTACACTCCTCGTAAGACTTGGGCAAGGTATGAGGTTTGTCAAACACGCGACACACCATGTCAAGAAGCTCCATGAAAGATGTGTTAGTCCACTTGTTCTTTACCTTCACCTGTATTAGCTTCGTAATGAAATTTAATGAACTCATTATTGTACATTCAGGGTATAATTCAGTCTCCAATTCCTCGAACATAGTTTCAAAACTTCTACGTGTTGAATTGTTCGAGTATATCATTTCGATGTTAACCAAATGATCACCACCCTTGTAATTACGACTCAAATCTTTATAGACATTCTACATTTTGTTTTCTACATACCGAGTCTCGGGAATTTAATCGTTCTCACCATGCTTTGTCCAAATCTCATACATGGACAAAAACCCGAATTGTAAAAGATGTGACCTAACTTTGTCAACGTTAAACCGACGATTATTCAGACACCCATTACACGGAAAAAACAAAGCTTTCTTATAATCATCCCTTTTGTTAGGCAATACGAGAAATTCTTCTATCTCCTCAATAAATTCACAAGAAACATGATGTGCGAAATTAATCCAAATTTTATGAATACCCGAAGCCATCCTCTGTTACCAATATAATCAAGTACACCAATATAAAATAATACAAAATAAAATATTTGTTTTGTGCATTTAATTCTCATAATATACTATAACATATAGATTAGAAGAATTAAACATGTTTATAACAATCTACTCATACTATTTTACATTAAATACACAATTGTAATCAAGGAAAAAAAATTAATAAGTTTTGATGAAGAAAAAATACCTATTTTTGTGTAAATTTGGTGCGAGAAAGTGAGAATTGAGTAGGTCCCACTTTATTGATTGGCCTCGGAAAGCTTTTAAACGTGTTAAAATAGTATTTTATGATGATTAGTGGAAAAAAATTGGGAGAGATTTGAGAGAATAGTGGGAAAGATATAAAATATTGGGTATTAATGATTTTCTATTTGTAACTCTTTCTATTAAATACGTTACAAGCATTCGCGACTACATAGGTAGTCGTTAAAATAGTTCAAGTAGTCGCTATTAATGACTACTAACGACTAAAATAGTTGTCTTTAGATGCTAAAGGTCATTCACGACTACTTATGTCGGTGAACAAAAATAATTAAAAATAAAAAACAACTAGCGACTACTTATAAATCAATAACGACTACTTCGCGTAGTCGATAATAAGAAAATGTATTTACGACGACTAATGTAGTCACCAAAGATTGGAAGTAGTGGTAATTAAAAGTAGTCGTTACTGACGTATGTTTAGCGACTACATATAAGTATTTGGGAAAGATTTAGTCGCTAAAGATCACACGTGTAGTAGTGAGACATCTTCAGAGTAGGATTGTTCGGACAAAAATCGTATATATGACATTTAGAGATCATTCAGACTTAAATGATATACAAATCTAATCTTATTCGATAATAATTATTGCATCTTTTTTAATAATTCAAAGTACAATAGAAATATAACTTCCCATAAATTATTCGGGGTATACGAGACACTTTCGAAACTCATGGGTATATTCTTCTATGTCACATAAAAAGGAACCAATGAGGCAATTAACCCATACATAAATACCCCAAACTAAGTAATAAACCATGTTGATATAGTCAGCGGATTCTTGTCAAATGCTTCTTGAAATTGCTTTAAGATTGGTATTCACTTGATTAATTTTATATATTTGGTCTTCTCATATTTTTTTCTATATTAACTTTTTTATATTTTTAAAAGTGTTATGATTTTTTGTAATTGTAGACATGATGTATAATTTATGATTCTTTACATCTATCGTAGAGCTTAAGTAAAGGATTGACCAACAAGTTAACTCTACCAGTACCATCATGATTTAGATTATGTAAATATATCTGCAATAATATTTAGCTATGTTAACTTTTTTAAATTATGTGACAATTTAACTTATGTTGTTATGACAAGTCCAACTAATTTTAGGGAGAGTACATTTCGAGTAAGAGTTTAAATGTTCCATCTGATTTTTATATTTAAATAAAAGAAATGATACACAAGTTAAATACTCCGAGACCCATACTTTATTTTGTCATCGATGTTTACATTGTTATAAGCATATAATGTCAATGGTTTTGAAGAGTACTCCATCTAGCATATTGTTCTAATAGTAGAAGGATTTTAACTATAATGCACTATCAAGTTGAAAATAAGTGTTACATATGAGAAGGGAAAATATAGGTTTTAATTAAGATAATTTGAAAATCTACAGTTTATGATAGGCAAGTAGAAAGATACACCAGAAATATAATTTCATTAATTTAATAAGAAATATTTTATCGGCAAGTGCCCTTATTGCGTAGTCTCAGGGAAGCATTATTTTTACCCCGTATGAAAATATCATAATGTTTTTTATTTTTCATTTCAGAAATTCCTAAAGAGCAATTGGAATGATAAAAGTCGCTTCTTATGAGGTATAACTCCCAATAAACAAGATACAATGACCTAGTTTTTTCTTCACGGTACTCTTAAAATTATTAGAGATTGGTATAGAGACTTCAGCATTCCTGATGGAAAACTTGTTAACAGGTTTTGTCTCAGCAACAAAAAAATCAATAATTAATATGATTTTACCTATCTATATCAATTATTAGCTTATATAAGACAGTAACCAGTTATTATTATTATTAACATTGTTGGTAAATTTCTTTCTCGTATTGACGTTTTTAATATTATATGATATTAGAGTTATGACTTAATATATCATAAAACATGTTAAGTCGTGGTTGAAACTTACAAAGACAAATGTTTCTTATATCAAGCTTTCCCTAGTATAAATATAATTTATCTAGTTTGCTCGCTTGGTAAGCTCTTCAGTATTTACTCTTAAGATATATCAATTGTAAGTTTAAGGAGTGTCTATCTCGCAAGAGAAATAAAGGATCTTCTTCTCATGATATGAATTATTAAGAATATCAAATGTCAAAAGACTTGTAATATTTTCTTTTGGTAAATACCACCAAACACCCATGTGGTCTTAGCTAATAACACCAAAAGTTTATATGGTTATATAATAATAGGAAATCCCACGTAGTCTAACGTAATAGGTACACAAATAATTTATTTTAAAAATCGTTAAGACAAGTAATAGAATTAGTAAATAACACATGTACCCCTTCTTTCATGAGTAATAACACTTTTTTTTGTTATCTTAATAGACTATCACATTACGTTGACTCGCTAAGTTTTATCCCCTATTCTTTTACTAAACGATAAATTCTTACTACCATCATTCTCTCTAAACCTAGCTCACTTACACCTTCTACATATAAAAAAAGCATTTATTTAAAACTATACATCTACGTCTAATGTGTATCTACTATAAATGTTTAGAATTTTTTGCGTTCCATAGGATTCAATGACTTTTATGTTCCAAATATTTTTAACACTCTTTTTAAACCTTTTGTGGCCTATAGGTACTATTTTATAATTTGTTGTCTAGTCATGTGTATTATTTAATAGATTTATGTTATGTGGTATCTATGTATTATTATTTTGGTATAAGTTGTAACGTGTAATACACAATCAAGATATTTTTGTAATTATTTAATTTAGATAGAGAATTTACATAATTAATATTTCTTTATTAGGCGTTTCTATAACTTTTATATTCTAATTAGGTCTTTTTGATAATGTAAGGTTAATTGTTGACTTTGAATTCATAACTAGTGATATGGAGGTCTCATATTTCTATATGAGTTACAATAAAAGGCATGATACATTTATTTATATGGTAGATGATTTTCTACATATGAAAGTTATGGATCCTAAGGGGTGTGTGATTGGATATTTTATATTAGTTGTGTATAATCCATCAAATGTAGTGGATGAATATGTTGTTTATGAGTATATATTTCAAGAGTGTGTAGTACATAAAGCCTAATGACTATTTAAAACATATCTAGCAGTGTTTTCTTAACTCTGTGGGAATTCTAGGTTTAAATCAAAAGAATGATGATTTTATGGAGTTTGAGGTGAATACAAATGAAGGTGAAAGTTTTTAAGAAGGTTTAGTAAAGAGGAGATATAAGGTGAAAATAGTTTTATTAATAAGAACTTATTGTTTAAGTCATATTTGACATTATTATTAGTTTAATTTTGTGTTATGAGGATATGTTTAAGGACCAACACAACCATGAATTCTGTCTACTTGGAAAATCACATCCACGAAGTTCATTTATTGAAGAAAGTTTTGTTGAGGAAATTATGAAATATGCTAGCAAAGTTGACAATATAGGAGTTGTCAGAGTTGAGGAGGGTGAACATGTGACAAGTTAAACAAGTAATGTAGGTCGATGTTAGTGGTAAAAATTTCAATTAGACTAAGGGTAGAGGATTGGATGAATCTAAATATGCGCCATATTTGACGGATGATTTTGACAATGATATTTTTTTATTCTTGAGACGTTATAATATTATACATTAAGGAATTGTTTCAGGTCAAACTGAACTTAGTGCGTATCTACTCCGAGGATATATACATTTTTCTCTAACGGTACATCACAACCCGAGTTTTCTAACTTAGAAGGCATAATGACTATATAAATAAACAAGAGAATGAATTCTTTGATCAAAACCATAAAAACACTTGTCCCCTACCATGCAAATTTGAGAGTGTATTTATAGGATATATCACATTGTGCCATGGAAATTAGAAAAACGTTTTACATGGAGAGTCAAAATGATCAAGCATCAAAGGGTCAGCATTAGCATAAGATCGCTATTGGTAATCTTACAGAGGCAATATATCATAGTAGCCTATAACCGAGAATACTACTTTTCAAACATTTCTCGTAGGATACCACAAAAAACAAACCGATTATACATGAGTTATTATCTATAAATAAATAAAATTGCACCTAATGAGGTATATTATATTCCTCAATTATTTATTATTATAATCAAACCTAATATATATATATATATATATATATTTCATTTGCTTAACATTCATGGTAATAAGAAGACTATCATAGTATCATCGGGAAACTCCCCTACATGTAGTCCTAACCATAATCTTATTTCAGGTCATTATGCTCATCGAATGTAGAGTCATCTTATGACCCATTAGTGATTGACAAAAGATATTCTACAATTGTGTGTTTCTTTTAGTGTTTACAAGAAGCACTTACATTTATAATCAAGATAAAGGGAATATATATGTATTTATGACATATTTATTATATGGGAATTAACATTCAAATCCCTAATTAAGGTGATAATGATTTGGTATCTTTTTCGAGATTCTCCTGATGTCTTAGTTAGTCGGCCTTATATAGTTTTCTTTAGTAATTTTTGCCTTAATAATTTATGCGATTAGACCCTCAATTACAAAATACATCAAATGTCTTATTACTGGGATCTTGAGAGGTGAGCTTATGCATTCTTATGTTTTATCAAAACTTAATTGGATCCTTAGAGTTTTCAAGGCTGGATTTCGACGAATAATCATCAATTTTATACTTTTGATGCACAAATCACATTATTTTGATAAAGTTGTTTATGTTTGACAAAATCTTTATGATGTATTATATTTTATCAACAACCAAAAATTTAGTTTGTCATCTGATTTCGACATTTCATATTTTCAATATTTACCTTTGATATTTTTTTATTTAACTTACATTATAAATCAAAATGACGTTGCATATATTTGCAAGAAAAAATATATTTTAATTACTAGATTTAATCTTACTTACTAACCATTAATTGAATTCCAATAATTAAAAAATTTGACAAATTTATAATTTAAAAAATTTTGAAGTAATTATTTCCCATATAATTATTCCTTCATTATAGAGATTTTTTACCCGAAAATTCTACGGTCTAAATATTTAGCCAAAAAGATCGAAAAAATGTTGAAACATTATCTCTTTATGTACATATACAACATCTTTTGTGAAAGAACACTTAAGTATAAATTTTAGCTACATCTTTAAACTAAGGGCAAAAATGAACACTAATATAATGAGGTTTTCTTAACATTTTGTAGTAAAAATTACATTAGATCATTTATCACCCGTTGAAAATTAGAAATTATCAAGTCATCTCAACTAAATACTTTTATTCAGATAATTATATTAATACAACTACCAAATTAAAAAACAATTTTACAAGTAACAAAAAAAATACCAAGATATGAAACGTCTTCCCTCCAACTTTGTAGAAATTTATGTTACAACTACATCTCAAATTTAGTCGATAAAGAAAATAAATCATATAAAAAAGTAAAATAATAAATCAAACCTACATATAATTTTTGATTGAAATGTAATGGTCATAGATCTAATATTAGCAGATACACATCTCCCTTAAAAGAACGACAGATAGAAGGTATGGAAGAAGATATTTGAATTGTCGAAACATAATAGAAAAATTAAAAGGCTGTGAGGCTGAGGGTAAGAGGAAGAAGAAAAATATTACCAATTACAAGAAAAGAAAAGGTGAGTGTGTATAGTAGATGAAGGAAGAAGTTAGGGTTTGGTGTAGAAGTGGATAATATATCAATAGTATGATTAACTCTACTTTTTGGAAAAAAATTATATTAAATTATATTTTTATACGATAATTACTAAAAATAAAATTTATTATTTATATTTTTTTAGTCTAATATATTATAAATTATCAATGATACTTAAAATTTAAGATATTTATATAATGATTCATTTATAAAAATTGAGATGTTAAATATTGTTGGTTTAATTTTAATGTTTTTATTAGTTAGAATATTAATATATTAATGAAACATTTTTAATTTATATATTGACTCAGAAGTTCTACAATCTATATATAATTTTTTATATTATTTCGTTTTTCGTTAAACTAAAAAGACTCATATTAATGGGTTTGTGTGTGTTTTTAAAAGATAGTCTTCTCTTCCTTGCTCTAACTTCTTCGTGTCTGACTCTTAAGCGTATGTAATATTATGAAAAAGGTGTGTGAAAATAGAAGTCCAAAGCCCTTTTATAAGCTGAAAATCGGACTAGGTATTTTAATAGGGATTAAGTGAAAATTAGAAAAGCCCATGTCCACTAATTAAGCCCAAATCCCGTATCAACTACACCACCTCCACTTAAATAGCTCTAACCGGCTCTTTTCAACTCAGATTGACCTCATTCCAGCTGCTAAATTTCCGTAACTCAATGGGCAACAACTTCTCTTCACAAGTCAGAGGCTAAATCCACTCTTAGATGGCTCGAAATCAGTAGTCTTTGACAACTTTCCATATTTGCAGCTTGAAATCATCAATTCTTTCAGGATATTTCTTCTTGATTTGACTTCATTACACGATCTTTGACTTTATTATTGGCTTCCTCTCCTAGATAGTATTCAAAACCTACAACTTTTAACCCAAAACAAACCATATTACACGCAAAAGTTTAATAAATGAAAAATACTAGAATTAAAAGAGGAAAATCGATTTATTGCATTTTAATACCAAAAGTATATCTAAATAGTCGAATAAACACAAAAAATGATGTCTCCCAAGGGCATAAAATTAGAACATTTAGGGAGACATCAAGACCCCCAACTCAAACCTTTGTCGTCCCGACAAAGCAAAACTAAAAACAAGGGGAATGAAATAGATGCAAGAGAAAATAGAAGCTACTAAATACACCCTAAATCAATTCTTAAAATAAATCTCATATAGCACACATTAAGAACTAACATCCACATACACTAATCATGCAACATCAAACACAAATAACTTCAATCATAAAATTAATTTGCTCAATGCTAGAAGGTTACACTTGTACTTATCTCATCATGATGTCTATAGTTTGTTCCTCGATCCTTACTCGCTTTGAACGCTCCACTTAGTATACAATCTATTAACTTACCATTCACCTAGGAATCACGAGGACTTTACGGTTTTAGCGTAGGCTTAGGGACGGTGTGGTGTGTATATTTGTTATATTTGAAGTGAGCTTTTGGCTCACTCCTCACTTACCATCAACAAACTGTCCAAGAGCTTGAGTTTACACTCGCTTTTGGCGCTCTCCTCACTTACCATCTACAAACTGTCCAAGAGCTTGAGTTTACACTCGAATAATGTTCTCATTCAAATCCCGGCAAAGGGTTACAAATAATAATATCATCTTTTAATTTTTGTGCCTCAATACAAACCCATAAGTTCCCACCCAATGAATTTACCAAATGTGGACCCTCCACCCCAAACTCAAACTCGAGACATGTCTCAGGATCGTGATTCAAGTGCGGGTCATTTGGTCATACCTAATAATCTAAGGGGATATGGGCTTATATTGTGGCGACAAAAGAAAAGGCTTAAGGCTAAAAATTGGGCTAAGACATATAATATTCATATAAGGGATAGCAAGCTAAAAGACTTCAAATGGCTAACAAAGAACGGTCCCTATCATTTTCCTAGTTACATGGTTCGTCTCAAGTTCATATCTAAGTGGGTTCTCTACTAATTTAGATCTCACGTTCTACAAACCAAACATTTTCCTTAAGTACAAGCTTACTTCTTTTGCATTGTTTATTAATTTTTCCTATTCATTATCTATGTTTGCATGCAATTGAAGCGCGTTTTATGTTATTCCCTAAAGTCCACTATTTACTATCATAGATTCATCAAAAGTATGCTTAAAAGGGACATTTAAAATCTTCTACAGTCAGACGCAACTCCTAATTATTTTTATTGAAAGCAAGTAAAACAAATAACACATAAAACTGGGATGAGGCAACGAACCCCACCCCAAACTCAAAAATGAGTCGTGTCCCCACGACTCGAAAAGACGCAAAGCAATTAAACTAATATACACTAAAACGCGAAAGGGATAGCAAACGTAGCTTAACCAGCGCGTGGCTGGTCATCGGTGTTGCGTCCATGGACTTTATCCTTCGTAAGTAGGCCATAGGTGGCGTGTTGAATCGTTCTCACCCCAAGTAGCATGTTTCGGATAAGGTCCAGCTCTTTCATAATGTTTCCTAAAGTAACAATCATCTTCACTTGATTCTCTTCCAACACTTTGATTTTCGATTCCAACTCGTTATCGGTATGAATATTCTTCTTTGGAGGAGCTCTAGGAGTTCGTACAGCTTGTGTGGCTTCGTCATGGGCATTCTGAATCGAGACTAAATATATTTGTTCCCCAACTACGAAAGGTTCGACCTCTTCACTCCTACGCGGGATTTTAGCGTCTAGACACAAGGCACTGATGGTACAAGGAAATTTCAAATTCTGTTGGGTAGTAGGTGCTTTCTCGAATTCCATAATATTGTCATAAAGCACACGAGCTACATCCATATGTTTCTCCTCAATAATACACTTGATGAAGATACTATGTTCCTTTTTCAATTCGGAAGTGTGTGTAATACCAAAGAAGGTAGGGACTATGAAACGGGACCAAACCTTAGCACAAGGCAATAAATTGCTGATATAAAACTGTCCATGATAACGCTCTCCTGGTGGAATTGGGCGGGTCCCAGGAATAAGTACTTTTCCCCAAAGAGATTCGGATTCGAATGAAGGATCAGATAGGGTTTCTTGGTAAGGACAAGGGCCGGTGAAGTCTGGCAATTTCAAGGATTGTCGAATAAGCTCAGCAGAGAGAGGAATTACCTTTTTGCAAACAATAATGGCTTCTTTTGAAAAAGCTAGTCCCTCGTAAAAATCACGTACTAAGGTGGGAATATACTCAAGCTTTTTGTCTCTCAACTCTTTCCACCCAAACATGTCACAAGTAGTAGCATAATCCTTAAATGCACTATTCATAATACCCTTTGGAAGACCTTTCTCCACACCAAATTTCAAGTAATTAATTTTTTCACGAACCTGATCATTCCAAGTCATAGCAACTCTCTTTGGTTTCTGAGCAAACATTTTTCTTCTTGTTGACCTTTGTTCTTGAACGGGTGCTTGCGGAGTTTCTTCTTCAGATTCTTCCTCACTTTCTGGTTCATCAATTAGTATACTTTTTGGATTAGCCTTAATCGGATTTTCTTTCCTTTTCGGAGCAGCTGTGATTTCTTTAGTCTTGTGTTTGTATCGTGAATCCAGAATCTCAATTGCTTGTTCAGGGCTAGCACCAACATTGTTTCTGTTTCTTGGTATGTTTCTTTGATAATTACACATGGAATCGGTTCTGTTAGTCATCTCTTTTCACCCCAAACTCAAAACTTCAAATAGTGACAAAGCTAGAGAAAAGCTTAGAACTTTGATGTTTTGAGGTTTACAACTTGAAGAATATGGTGGAATATGAGATGGGTAAAGGCTAATTGAGAAGAATTATGAAGGAATTGGGTTTAATTTGAAGGCTAGGAAGAAGAAATTTTTGGAGAAAAGTAGGAATTTGATTATGTTTTGGAGAGGATATGAGTTGATTGTGTGTTTTTGTGATGAAATAGGGCTTGATTTGATGATTTTATAGTGTTTAGCTGATGATTTTTGGAGTAGGTGGAGGCTAGGATTCGTAATAGGAGGTTGGCTTGGAAAATATGGTAAAAAATTAGGTTAAAAGCTTCAAAAACCGCCTCTCTTAACAACGGACCGGCTAGCCAGTGGCTGACCAGCATGCCGGTCGCGGTCTCGGCAAAAAATTTAAAAATTCGTTTTTTTTTACCTCTGACGCAAGCCACCTTGCGTCAAACATGACACACTAGTCAGAACATCCTTCGTCATTTACCGGCTAGCCGGTCATCTCACCGGCATGCCAGTGGGATCTCGCTGGCGCAACCTCAGACGCAACGTGTTGCGTCAAACCTAACGCACTAACCAGAACTTTTTGTCTTCGCTGACTGGCTAGCCGGTGGCTGACCGGCATGCCAGCGAAGTCTTGCTGGCGCAAATGTGGACGCTACGTCTTGCGTCAAAGTGGACGCACTAGTCAGAAGTCTGGGGGGTCTTCAGCGTGTTTGACCGGCTAGCCGGTCAGATGACCGGCATGCCGGCGAGCACAGTTTTTAACTCCAATTTTTTTTTTCTTATTGTTTCAACCCCAAACTCATGACTCTTTTACTCCTGAAATCATCCAAAACAACTACCCTTCCTCATTTCTTAATAATAAACACTAAATTAACGCAATTTATCTACTATACACTATAAAAATTTAAAAGACTTAGACTAATATACAATGAATTGGATTTTGTTTTACGTCGTTAAGCTCGATGGGTTACCTCTCGCTTCCAAGGAGCTTAGAAGAGATACATGACCTCTCCGGGATGTGGATCTTCCAAGCTATTGGTGTCTTCACCTCCATGGTATATCTTTAATCGATGACCGTTCACCATGAAAGTATGGTTCTCGAGTTGATGTTCTATCTCTATTGCTCCATGAGGTGTAACTTTGGTCACAACATAAGGACCTGACCATTTCGATCTTAATTTACCCGGATAATTTCTGAACTTTGAGTTATACTTCAAGACCTTTTGCCCTACTACAAAGTTCTTTCTACGAATCCGATTTTATGCCACCTCTTAGTATTTTCTTTGTAAAGTTTAGCATTTTCATAAGCATGTAACCGGAATTCATCAAGCTCATTAAGTTTCATCATTCGATTCTGACCGGCTAAAGTAGGATCTAAGTTTGACTGTGCAATAGCCCAATATGCACCCATTTCAAGCTCAAGAGGTAAGTGATAAGCCTTACCGTAAACCATTCGATATGGGGATGCACCAACTGGAGTTTTAAACGCAGTACGATAAGCCCATAATGCATCGTCTAACTTCATTGACCAATCTTTTCTTGCAGGACCAACAGTCTTCTCTAAAATAGATTTTACCTCACGATTTGAGACTTCAGCTTGACCATTGGCTTGTGGATGATAAGCGGTAGATACACGATGTCTCACCCCATACTTCTCTAGAACTGTCTTCAAATATTTATTCACGAAATGAGAACCCCCATCGCTAATAATTTCTCTCGGTGTACCATGTCTAGTGAAGATGTGTGATTTCAGAAAATTAATCACTACTCACGAATCATTAGTTGGTAGAGCAATGGCCTCTACCCATTTAGACATGTAATCAATAGCTAATAAGATGTAGAGGTTACCATTAGAAGGAACAAATGGACCCATAAAATCTATACCCCATACATCAAATATCTCTACTTGAAGGACATTATTACGTGGCATCTCATCCCTCTTGGATATATTTCTCGTAAATTGACATCTTTCACATCTCTTAACATATTCATGACAATCTTTCATTATTGAAGGCCAGTAAAAACCTGATTGTAATACCTTAGCAGTAGTTCGATCTCCCTTGAAATGTCCTCCATAGGGTGAATCATGACATCCATCTATAATCGCTTCAGTTTCTTCCTTTGGTATACATCTTCTCACCATTTGATCAGCACGCACTTTGTAGAGTAAGGGATCCTCCCAAAAGAATTGTCTAGCACGGTGAGCTAATCTTTTTCTTTCTTGATAAGTGGAACCTTCAGGAAATGAACCACTTACAATTAAATTTGAAATATCAGCATACCAAGGAGTATTTTCTAAGTGAATTGCGAACAAGCTCTCATCAGGAAATTCTTCTCTAACTGCTTCAGGTCAACCATTTGATTCTGACCCTTCAAGAGGAGATAGGTGATCTGCCACTTGATTCTCACAACCCTTTCGATCTTCAATCTCTAAATCGAACTCTTGTAGTAGTAACACCCATCTTATTAACCATGGTTTAACATCTTTCTTCTCCATAAGATATCTAATAGCAGAATGATCTGTATAAAACAACAAATTTTGCTCCAAGGAGATAGGAACAAAACTTATCGAATGAATAAACAACAGCTAGCAATTCTTTCTCTATAGCAGTATAATTAATTTGAGCACTATTGAAAGTCTTGCTTGCATAATAGATCGAATGAAATATATTTTCTTTTCTTTGGCCTAAAATAGCCCCCATAGCTAAATCACTAGCATCACACATAACTTCAAACGGTAAATTCCAATCCGGAGGTAATACAATAGGAGCGGTAATGAGTTTTTCCTAAATTGCTTTGAAGGCCACCATGCAAGCTTCATCGAAAAGGAATTTGGTGGCCTCCTCAAGTAAGTTACATAGTGGTTTAGAATCTCCTATAAAAGTCAGCATGGCCAAGAAAACTTCTCACCCCTTTAACAAAAACAGGAGGTGACAGCGTTTTTATTACCTCTATCTTTGCGCGATCAACCTCTAAACCAGCACTCGAAACCTTGTGACCCAATACGATACCTTCTCGAACCATAAAATGACACTTCTCCCAATTTAAAACCAAATCAGTTTCCTTGCATCTAATCAAAACTCTCTCCAAATTCTGTAAACACTTATCAAATTCATCACCGAATACAGAGAAATCATCCATAAATACCTCAAGGAATTTATCGATCATATCCCAGAAGATTGCCATCATACATCTTTGAAACGTAGCAGGTGCGTTACATAACCCAAATGGCATTCTGCGATATGCAAATGTACCGAAGGGGCATGTAAAGGTTGTCTTATGTTGATCTTCTAGCGCTACGTAAATTTGATTATATCCGGAATATCCATCTAAAAAGCAGTAGTACTCTCTACCAGCTAACTTGTCTAACATTTGATCTATGAAGGGAAGAGGTAAGTGATATTTTCTGGTGGCCTTGTTCAATTTGCGGTAATCCATACATACTCTCCAACCAACAATAATTCTTGAAGGAATAGCTTCATTTTGATCGTTAAGAACTGTTGTAATTCATCCTTTTTTTCGGCACACACTGAACCGGACTCACCCATTCACTACTCGAAATGGGATAGATAATCACTGCGTCTAACAGCTTAATCACCTCTTTCTTTACAACTTCCTTCATGGCTGGAATTAATCTCCTTTGACCTTCAACTGAGCGTGTGTTATTATCTTCGAGAATGATTTTGTGTTGACAATAGGAGGGGCTAATGCCTTTGATGTCGGCAATAGTCCACCCTATCGCCTCTTTGTTCGCTCTTAACACACGCAACAGTTTATCTTCTTGAGGACCTGTTAAATTTGCTGAAACAATAACAGGTAGAGTTTCATTAGTACCTAAATATGCATACCTCAAGTGTGATGGCAAAGGCTTTTCTTCCAATTGCGGAGGAGATTCGATTGAAGGTTTCATTTTAGTTACAATCTCCCCCGGTTCTCTCACAGGTTCATAGGCTAGACGCCTATACTTTGGATTCTCAGAGTTAAGAGATGCCACTGTTTCGGCAAGCTCCTCCATTAATTCAGGTAGATCAAGTGTCAAGGCTGCCTGCAAAACATCATCATAAGTAAATTCATTATATAACTCTTGTGTGGCATGCTTTATTACATCCATTCGGAAACAATCCTCTTGAGAATCTGGAAACTTTATAGCTCGGAACACGTTGAACTTCACTACCTCGTCCTGAATTTGCATCGTTAATTCTCCGTTTTCTACATCAATTAAAGTACGCCCCGTGGCTAGGAATGGTCTTCCCAAGATAATGGGGACATTCCTATCCGCGTCGTATTTAAGAATAACAAAATCAACGGGAAATACTAAAGTACCTGCCCTTACGAGGACATCTTCTATTCGACCTTCAGGATGTGCAAGGGATCGATCCGCCATTTGCAAGACCATAGAAGTGGGTCTTGCCACTCCAATTTTCAATTTATCAAAGATTGATTTGGGCATCAGATTAATGCTCGCACCCAAATCACATTGTGATTTACCTTTCCATTCTTCTCCAATCGATATAGGAATTGTGAAACTCCCAAGATCAAGTAACTTCGGAGATAGCTTACTTTGACTTATAACACTACATTCTTTCGGTAAGCTGGTGATCCTTTGTGTGTTCTGAAAATAATGCAATAAGTGAGAGAACCACAACCGCAAGTGTAAGGTTGTCCCAAGTAATAATAGTGATAAAAGATTCGTTCATAGGGACGGTTTGGTTAACTACAATGCTTATCGATTAATGAATGATTGCACTTATGAAAGCAAATAAAAGATATAATGGTTGATTGGTGGGTTTGTATTAATCCTAAGTATGAAAGACTAATGTGAAAATGCAAATAAATAATAATACGCAAGTAAATTAAGGTAAGACGCAAGTATGAGCAGGCAGTACTTGAGAGACGCAAGGGATCCTCCTAACTCTATTTCATATCATATGTTGTTTAAGGGTCAAATTGGTCAATTGACATTGGTCGGGATTCAAGAATCTTTGTACCACCATCAGGGTGGACTACAAAGCTATTCTAGAGTGTCACAAGTCCCGTCAGGGTAAATATGATCCACTTTCGAATGTTTAAGCTAAATTACCTCATTGCCCTAAGATTAATTATGTTCGTCAGAATCAAATAAATTATATCTTATATTGAGTAATTAATTCCATACCTAAACCCCCCCGTCAAGATGATCCAGATGCCACATATGTGGAATAGTTTAGATACTAACACCTGTTCTTAGTTAGCTACTCCAAAAACAGTAAATAATCACCAATTACAGAATAATGTAAAAGACCCAATTCAATTTAATTAATTCATACCCAAATTTAAACATATGAAATTCAACAGTTTTAGGATTCACTCATTAAGCATTCTCAAGTACTCATTAAGCATTCTCAAGCACTTAGGAATCACGAGGTCTTTATGGTTTTAATATTGGCTTAAGGACGGTGTGGATGTATATTTGGTAAATTTGAAGTGAGTTTTTGGCTCTCTCCTCACTTACCATCAACAAATGTCCTCGAGCTTGAGTTTACGCTCAAAAAATGTTCTCACTCACCCATTTACACAACAATCTAGCGTCTCATGTCTACCCATTACAACTACGATGATTTTTCAGAAAAAATCCACTTTACCGGATATTTATTCTTTCATATTTTTTTTTCTTTTTTTTCTTTTTTTTTGTACAGTTGCAAACCGGGTTCCCGGTTCCTACTGTAATGGATTTCAATTTTTTCTTTTCTTTTCTTTTTCATTTTTTCTCAATTCCGGCAAAGGGTTACAAGTACATATCATCTACAATTGCGCTACAATACAAAGCACATCAATCCCTACCCAATAATTTCCCATAGATGGACCCACCACCCCAAACTCAAGCTCGAGACATGTCTCAGGATTGTGATTCAAGTGCGGGTCATATGGTCATGCCTAATAATCCAAAGGATAATGGACTTATATCGTGGCTACAAAAGAAAAGGCTAAAGGCTCAAAATGGGCTAAGACGGATTAACATTTAATACAAGGGATAGAAGGCTAAAAAGGTCACAAATGGCTAACAAAGAACTGCCCCTATCATTTTCCTAAGTACATAGCTCGTCTTTAGTTCATATCTAGGTGGGTTCTCTACTAATTAGGATTTCACGTTCTACACATCAAACATATTCCTTATGTACAAGCTTACTTCATTTGCATTGTTCATTAATTTTTTCTATCAATTACCCACGTTTGCATGCAATTCTAAATGTGTTTTATATCAATCCCTAAAGTCCACTATTTACTATCATAGATTTATCAAGAGTATGCTTAAAGGGATATTTAAAATCTTCTACAGTCAAACGCAACTCCGAAAATTATTTTATTGAAAGCAAATAAAACATATAACACAGAAAAACTGGGATGAGGCAACGAACCCCACCCCAAACTCAAAAATGAGTCGTGTCCCCACGACTCGAAAAGACTCAAAGCAATAAAATAATCTACACTAAATGAGAAGGATTAGAAAACGTATCTTAACCAGCGTGTGGCTGGTTACCGGTGTTGCGTTCTGGACCCTTATCTCGCGTAAGAACATCATAAATAGCGTTTTGAAGTGTGTTCACTCCAAGTACTAAATTTCGGATAAGGTCTAGCTCTCTTGTAACGTTTCCTAAAGTAGCAATCATCTTCTCTTGATTCTCTTCCAACACCCTAATTTTGGATTCCACTTCAGGATCATTCTTTGCCTTCTTCTTTGGTGGAGGAGCTCTAGGAGTCTTCGCAGCTCGTGTTGCTTCATCATGTATATTCTGAATTGTACTCAATGCCATGCTCACTCCAACTGTAACACCATCAATATCTGCGTTCCTACGCGGGAATTTTGCGTCTAGGCACAAAGTAGTGATTGTACAAGGAAACTTGAGATTTTGTTGTTTCATTGGAGCTCTCGCGAATTCCATGATGGTGTCATAAATAATTTTAGCAACATTCATCTGTTTCTCCTCAATAACACACTTGATAAAAATTATATGCTCCTTCTTCAACTCGGATGTGTGGTTAATTCCAAATAATGTAGGGATTATGAAACGAGACCAAACCTTTGCACGAGGTGTTAAATTACTGTTGTAAAATTGTCCCGGATACCTTTCTCCTTCTGGAATTGGGCTAGCCCCATTAATAAGCACAGTTCCCCAAAGGGATTCATAATCAAAAGATGGATCATTAAGGGATTCTTGGAACGGACATAATCCAGTAAAGTTGGGTAACTTCAATGATTTCCGAATAAGTTCAATAGAGAAAGGAACTACCTTTTTGCGAATTTCAATCGCCTCACAGGAGATAGCTAAACCTTCATAAAATTCTCGCACCAAGGTAGGAATAAACTCAAGCTTCCTTTCTCTTAATTCTTTCCAACCAAACTTGTCACAAGCAACAGCAGAATCTTTATAAGCACTACTCATAAGACCCTTAGGAAAGTCCATCTCCTCACCAAAGTTCAAAAATTCAATTCTATCACGAACCTGATCATTCCAAGAAGTGTAAACCCTTTTTGGCTTATGGGCCCACATCTTTCTTCGCGGGGGTTTCTGTTGAACTGGTACTTACGGAACTTCTTGTTCGCCCTCATCCTCCATTTCTTTTACAATCTCATCTGCATGTTCTTCCTCGCTTTCTGGTTCATCAATTAATCTTCTCTTCTTTGGATTAGTCTGACCTGTGATTTCTTTTCTCTTGGGAGCAAGCTTAACCTCTACAGTCTTGCGTTTAGGACGCGAATCAGGAATCTCAATAGCTTGTTCTTGAGTACCACCAATGGTGGTGCTTCTTCTAGGAGCCGTTCTTTGGAAATCACTGGTTCTGTTAGTCATCTCTTTCCACCCCAAACTCAAAACTTCAAATAGTGAGAAGCTAGAGAAAAGCTTAGAATTTTGATGTTTTGAGGTTTAGGAATTGAAGATAAAGGTTGAATAGGAGATGGGTAATGGTTAATTTGTGTGGGAGAAGAAAGAATTGGGTTTAATTTAAGGATTGGGTGAAGAACAATCTTGGTGAGAACTAAGGATTTGATGATATTTTGGAGAGGAGGTGAGTTGATCTGGTGTTTTTGTGATGAAAGAGGGTAGGATTTGATGGTTTTTATAGGTATGGATGATGATTTTTGGAGGTGGGAAGATTATGAGAGTGTTTTTGGTAAAAATTTGCAGAAGAGGCTAAAAAAACTAGGTCAAAAAGCATAAAACCGCCATATCACAATTGAAACCGGGTTCCCGGTTTGTGAAAACCGGATTCCCGGTTTCGCTTCGCTGTGTCGGCGCGAAAAACCTACTTAATTAATTTTTTTTTTACCTGAAACGCAATAATTGGCTAGACCCCAAAACGCCGGGTCAGAGAATCACCCTTTGAAACCAGGTTCTTAGTTTGTGCGATACCGGGTTCCCGGTTTCCGTCATTGGTGCGAGTGGACACGCAGCAAAGGGCGGGTCCCCAAAACGCTGGGACAGAACCTTGAAAATTTCAGCTCTCGAAACCGGGTACCTGGTTTGCGTCGATTTCGCGAACCAAGACGCGCCTTCTTGCGTGTGGAATGTGGGGTAACAACGTGGAAACCGGGTTCCCGGTTTCCCCTGGACAACCAACCATTTTTCTTCTCTTTTCGCCCTTTAGACCCCAAACTCACGACCTTTTTACCCCTGAAATCATCAAAAACAACTACTCTTCCTCATTTCTTACTAATAAACACTAAAAGTATGAAAATCAAACTAATTTACACTACGAAAATTTAATAACTCAAACTAATATACAATGAATTGGCTTTTGTTTAACGTCGTTAAGCTCGACGGGTTACCCCACGCTTCTAAGGAGCTTCGAGGAAATACATGACCTCTCCGGGATGTGGATCTTCCAAGCGGTTGGTATCTTCACCTCCATGGTATATTTTTAAACGATGACCGTTCACCATGAAGGTGCGGTTCTCTAGTGGATGTTCTATTTCTATCGCCCCATGAGGTGTAACTTTGGTCACAATGTATGGACCTGACCACTTAGACCTTAACTTACCCGGATAATTGCTGAACTTTAAGTTATACTTCAATACTTTTTGACCCACTTCAAAGTTTTTCACACGAATCCGATTGTCATGCCATTTCTTAGTGTTTTCTTTGTAGAGTTTAGCATTCTCATAAGCATTCAATCGGAATTCGTCAAGTTCGTTAAGCTTCATCATACGATTCTCTCTGGCTAAGGTAGGATCTAAGTTAAACTGCGCAATTGCCCAATAGACACCCATATCAAGCTCAAGAGGTAAGTGACAAGCCTTACCATACACCATATGATACGGAGACGCACCAACTGGAGTCTTGAACGCAATACAATAGGCCCACAACGCGTCATCTAATTTCATTGACCAATATCTTCTAGTAGGACCAACAGTCTTCTCTAGGATTGACTTTACTTCACGATTCGAAACTTCAGCTTGACCATTGGATTGTGGATGATATGTTGTAGATACACGGTGTCTTACTCCAAACTTCTCTAGAACAACCTTCAAATACTTATTAACAAAATGAGATCCTCCATCGCTAATAATCACTCTAGGTGTGCCATGTCTAGTGAAGATATGTGATTTTAAGAACATAATCACCACTCGTGAATCATTCGTTGGTAAAGGCACAGCTTCTACCCATTTAGACACGTAATCAACAACTAATAAGATGTAGAGGTTACCATTTGAAGGAACGAACGGACCCATAAAATCTATACCCCAAACATCGAATATTTCAACTTCTAACACATTATTACGTGGCATTTCATCCCTCTTGGATATATTTCCGGTAAACTGGCATCTCGCACATTTCTTCACATAATCATGACAATCTTTTACAAGAGTAGGCCAGTAAAAACCGGATTGGAATACCTTACCCGCAGTTCTATCGCCCTTGAAGTGTCCTCCGTAGAGTGAATCATGACATCCAGCAATAATTGCATCTGTTTCTTCCTTGGCTACTGATCTTCTTACCATTTGGTCAGCACATACTTTGTAGAGGAAAGGATCCTCCCAAAAGAATTGTCTAGCACGATGAGCTAACCTTTTTCTCTCTTGATAAGTGGATCCTTCAGGAAAAGAACCACTTACAATTAAATTTGCAATATCTGTATACAAAGGAGCTTCATAATCACGAACAGCAAATAAACTCTCGTCAGGAAACTCTTCTCTAACTACTTCAGTTCCACCATTTGTTTCTGAACCTTCAAGACGCGATAGATGATCTGCAACCTGATTCTCACAACCCTTTCTATCCTTAATCTCTAAATCGAATTCTTGAAGCAATAAAACCCATCTGATTAACCTCGGTTTAGCATCTTTCTTTTCCATAAGATATCTAATAGCGGAATGATCTGTATAAACAATAAATTTCGCTCCAAGATGATAAGAGCGAAACTTATCTAATGAATACACAACTGCTAGCAATTCTTTCTCTGTAACTATATAATTAACTTGAGCACTAAGAAAGTTTTACTAACATACTAAATCGAATGAAATATCTTATCTTTTCTCTGTCCCAATATAGCTCCCATACATAAATCACTCGCATCACACATAACTTCAAAAGGTAAACTCCAATCTGGAGGTAATACTATAGGAGCAGAAATAAGCTTTTCTTTGATTTCTTGAAAGACCGCTAAACAAGCTTCATCAAAAAGGAATTTGGAGTCCTTTTCAAGTAAGTTGCATAGCGGTTTAGCAATCTTAGAAAAGTCTTTAATGAAATGCCTATAAAAGCCAGCATGGCCAAGAAAACTTCTTACCCCTTTAACAGAAACAGGAGGGGTAAGAGTTTTAATTACCTCTATCTTCGCTCTATCAACCTCTAACCCAGCACTTGAAACCTTGTGACCCAAAACTATACCTTCGCGAACCATGAAATGACACTTCTCCCAGTTTAAGACCAAATCTGTTTCCTTGCATCTGATTAACACTTTCTCCAAGTTATCTAAACATTTATCAAAATCATCACCAAACACAGAGAAATCGTCCATAAAAACTTCAAGAAAATTATCGATCATATCCCAGAAGATGGCCATCATACATCTTTGAAAGGTAGCAGGTGTATTACACAACCCAAATGGCATTCTGCAATATGCAAAAGTACCAAAGGGACATGTAAATGTTGTTTTATGTTGATCTTCTGGAGCCACATAGATCTGATTATATTCAGAATAGCCATCTAAGAAATAGTAGTACTCTCTACTAGCCAATTTATCCAACATCTGATCAATGAAAGGAAGTGGGAAGTGATCCTTTCTGGTGGCCTTGTTCAATTTCCTGTAATCCATACAAACTCTCCAACCAACTACCGTTCTTGAAGGAATAGCTTCATTTTGATCATTAAGAATTGTTGTGATTCCTCCTTTCTTCGGCACACACTGAACTGGACTCACCCATTCACTACTCGAGATGGGATAAATAATCCCCGCGTCTAACAGCTTGATAACTTCCTTCTTCACTACCTCCTTCATAGCGGGCATTAATCTCCTTTGACCTTCAACTGAACGTGCGTTATCATCTTCAAGTATGATCTTGTGTTGACAATAGGAGGGACTAATGCCTTTGATATCAGCAATTGTCCAACCTATTGCCTCTTTGTTGTCTCTTAACACACGCAACAGTTTATCTTCTTGAGGACCTGTTAAATTTGCTAAAACAATAACAGGTAGAGTTTCATTAGTACCTAAATATGCATACCTCAAGTGTGCTGGTAATGGATTTTCTTCCAACTCCGGAGGAGATTTGATTGAAGGCTTCTTTTTAGGAACAATCTCCCCCAGTTCTCTCACTGATTCATAGGCAGGACGCCTATACTTAGGATTCTCAGAATTAAGAGATGCCACTGTTTCGGCAAGCTCTTCCATGAACTCAGGTGCATCAATAGTTAAAGCTGCCTGCAAGATATCATCATAAGTAAATGATAATCTATATGCGTCCTAGAAGGGGGGTTGAATAGGACAATGGAAATTAATCGGCTAATTTTATTTCAAGTAAATAAAATTAAAAGCTAATTTGAATCCTATTGTTTTAGCAAACTAAATAGTTAAGAACTAGATAATCCTAAAAGACAATATTATCAAACTATTCATGTAAGCATTTTATCAAGCATATAGAGTGCGGAAAAGTAAAGAGTGTAGGGATAGAAAGATACACAACAATGTATAGTGGTTCGGTTTCCCTACATCCACTACCTAAGGAAGCCTCCTTAGGATTTCAAGCTTTTCACTAAGCTCCGTAACTCTTTAACCCGGGTGAGATTACAAACCCATTACAACCACTTCAAAAACCTTGAAGGAAATACACTTGTGTTATCACCAACACAAGGAACCAAGTATAGAACCTATACTCACACTACTCTCTTAATCTATTACAAGAACTTAAGAGGAAAAGAAAAGTGTTTAGGGGTGTTATAATAGCTTGAACTAAACTCCTAAATGAGTGGATATAAACTATGTAGCTCGAGGAATGAATATGACTTGAATGCTCCTTTGAAACCTTCTTGAATGATAATATTAATTGCTCTTAAGATTGGTAGATGGAAGGGATGAGTTGTGTCTTGAATGAGCTTCAATTTATAGCTGAAATAAGCTTCCAACGGTCAAAAGGCTTCTCTCTAACGGATAGATTTAAACTCCAACGGATATAAGCTTTGTCCTCTTCTTATAGTGCAGAAACCCTTTCATGCGGTGTACCGCAAAATCCCTCGTCTTGATTTCATAGCAAACTGACGGGCTATCCTATGCACCGTGTTCCTGGTCCGCGCCTCAGTCTGGTGTACCGCGCCTCAGTCCGGTGTACCGCATATTTTCTTAGCTTACTGGTCGGACTATCTTATGCACCGCGCCTTTGGTCCGTGGTACTGCGGTGTACCGCAGATCTTGTCCAGTGTACCGCGACGCTGTTCTAATGAAGCTCAAGCTTAAGATCAAGGATTTAAAGACAACTAATCTAATGAGGGGTTTTGGAAAACCTTTAAAAGTGATACCAAATGAATTTTAGTTTAAATGATGATTTGTCGAATATTAAAACGGGAATAAAAACAAGGTGAGGCTAACAATCTCCCCCTTTTTGATGTTTGACAAATCATAAACTTTTGAAGATGCCTTAGATAAAGTTTTGATCAAAAACTCCCCCTCAACCTAATCACTAGAGTTTTTAGAAAAACTCCCCCTCACAAAATGCATTTGAAAAAGTTTAACTAAAATTTCTCCCCCTTTGTCAACAACAAAAAGAATCAATGATACGATTTTTGAAAATTTTAAGGGGTCAAAATACATTTGAGTAAAAACAAAGGCTAAAGGAGTAAATGGATAACAATTAGAAGCTTCAAAGGACCCTATAACACCAAGAAAATAATAGCAACAAGATAATATACACAAAAAGCACTAAACAATAATGGCAAGATAAGATAGTTAGAGAATTTGCATGCCAATCTCACAACGAATTTTCTCAAAAAGATCTTGGGGTAGAGGTTTGGTAAAAATATCGGCTAGTTGATTTTCCGAAGTGACAAATTCAAGTACAATATCCCTTTTTTGAGTGTGATCACGGATAAAGTGATGACGAATTTCTATGTGTTTCATTCGAGAGTGTTGAATAGGATTTTTGGTAAGATTGATAGCACTAGTGTTATCACAACGAATGGGAACACAATCATACTCTAGGCCAAAATCTAGTAAGGTTTGTTTCATCCAAAGAATTTGAGTCACACAATTTCCGGCCGCAACATATTCGGCTTCGTCCGTGGATAAAGCAACACTATTTTGTTTTCTACTAGACCAAGAAACAAGGGATTGACCTAAGAATTGGCAACTACCACTAGTACTCTTCCTATCAAGTCTACAACCGGCATAATCGGCATCCGAATAACCTATTAGTTCAAAAGAGGTAAATCGTGGGTACCAAAGTCCTAGACTTAGGGTTCCTTTCAAATACCTAAAAATACGCTTAACGGCACTAAGATGAGATTCTTTAGGAGAGGATTGAAATCTAGCACGAAGACACACGGAGAACATAATATCGGGTCTAGAAGCGGTTAAATAAAGTAAGCTACCAATCATAACTCGATATGTTTTCTCATCAACATCCTTACCATCTTCATTTTTGTCTAATTTTGTGGATGTGCTCATTGGAGTTCCGATTTCCTTTGCATCTTCAAGTCCAAATTTTTTGATCAATTCTTTTGTGTATTTGGCTTGATTTACAAAGATGCCATCCTTCATTTGCTTGATTTGAAGTCCAAGAAAGTAATTCAATTCTCCCATCATGCTCATCTTAAATTCCTTATGCATGCTTTTAGAAAAATTCTCACAAACATTGTCATTAGTAGCACCAAATATTATATCATCCACATAAATTTGAACAAGAAGGATATCTTTTGAAGACCTTTTTATAAATAAAGTGGAGTCAATATTTCCTCGTTTAAAACCATCTTCTAATAAAAATTTGCTTCAACGTTCATACCAAGCACGAGGTGCTTGTTTTAAACCATATAAAGCTTTTGAAAGTTTAAAAACATGATTTGGAAATTTTGGATCTTCAAAACCCGGTGGTTGTTTAACAAAGACTTCCTCATCTATAAAACCATTTAAAAAAGCACTTTTGACATCCATTTGGTAAAGTTTAAAATTCATATAACAAGCAAAAGCAAGCAACATACCAATAGATTCAAGTCTAGCTACCGGAGCAAAAGTTTCATCGAAATCAATACCTTCTTCTTGATTGTATCCTTGAGCAACTAACCTTGCTTTATTTCTAGTGATAATACCGGTGTCATTTAACTTGTTGCGAAACACCCACTTTGTGCCAATGATAGTAGGGCCAATTGGTTTCTCAATTAATGTCCAAACTTTACTACGCTCAAATTGATTTAATTCCTCATGCATAGCGTTTATCCAATGATCATCTAGCAAGGCTTCTTTAATATTCTTGGGCTCAATTTGAGATAAGAATGCTTGATGAGCGCATAGAGCAATTATACGAGAACGAGTGGTAACACCTTCATTTGGATCACCTAGAATTAACTCACTTGGGTGATCTTTGATGTTTTTCCAACACTTTGGTAAATCCGTACTAGCTTCATTTGAGAGTTGACCATTTTCCTTAAGAGATTCATCATGAGATTTTAATTCTTGAGTAGGAGATTCTAAAGGTTGATCTTGTGGAGTATCTTCATGTAAATCAACATCTACTACTTTCTTGATACAAAAAGGATTAGTCTCATCAAAGTCAACATGCATAGATTCCTCAATGGTACGAGTACGTTTATTATAAATGCGATAGGCTTTTCCCTTAGTGGAATAACCAAGAAAAATACCTTCATCCGATTTAGCATCAAATTTGCCCAAATAATCCCTAGTGTTTAAGATAAAACATTTGCACCCAAAAACACGAAAATAAGCAATAGTTGGTGGTCTACCATTCCAAAGCTCATAAGGGGTTTTCTTAATAAGGGGTCTAATAAGAACTCTATTTAACACATAACAAGCCGTATGAACGGCTTCACCCCAAAAGTATGTAGGCAAGCTATGTTCTTTTAGCATTGTCCTTGCCATTTCTTGTAGAGTTCGGTTTTTCCTTTCCACTACCCCATTTTGTTGGGGAGTTCTAGGAGCCGAAAAATTATGCTAAATGCCAAATTCATCACAAAAATGCACAAAAGGAGAATTCACATATTCACTACCATTATCACTACGAATGCATGTAATAGAGTAGCCTTTCTCATTTTGCACCTTTCTACAAAGTTTTGCAAATTCATTGAAGGCTTGATTTTTTTAAAGCAAGGAACATCACCCATGTATATCTAGTGTAATCATCAACAACAACAAAGACATATCTAGATCCTCCTAGACTAGTGACATCAACGGGACCAAAAAGATCCATATGCAATAATTGAAGTGGCCTAACGGTGATGACCTTATTTATGGATTTAAAAGATGAATGATGTTGTTTACCAAGTTGACATGCATCACATAATTTATCTTTATCAAACTTTTAAATAGGCAAACCAACAACAAGATTTTTTCTAGACAATTTTGAAATCAAATCCATGCTAGCATGTCCTAAACGTCTATGCCAAAGCCAACTATCATTAACCACAGATAAGCATTTAATACGTTGACACATAAGACTCTCAAGATCAATTACAAAAACATTATCCGATCTTTTTGCAATAAAAATAGTATCTAACTCATCATTTTTTAAAACAATGCATCTAGATGCTTCAAATTTAACACTATAACCAACATCACAAAGTTGACTTATACTAAGCAAGTTAAAAAAAAGACCCTCAACAAGCAAAACATTATAGATAAGTAAAGAATTCATATTACCAATGTTACCTTTACCCAAAACGCGTTTTTTAGTATTGTCGGCAAAAGTAACTCTATCAGCTTTTGTTTTATATAGATGTGTAAATAATGATGGGTTCCCGGTCATGTGTCTTGAGCATCCACTATCAAGGAGCCATATATTTTGCTTCTTGATGCTCAATCCCTACACACAAAAATAATTTAGGCTTTAGGTACCCAATTTGGTTTGGGTCCATGAGGGTTAGTGGATTTTCTTTTTATAGCCCATATAGGCCTTTTCCAAAGTGGCACACGAGATCCCAAATCCAATAATTTACGATAGTAACAATGAGATGCATCATGACCAAGTTTTTCACAATAAGTGCAAGTGATAGAAAATTTTGAAGAAGATGGAATAGCATTTGAAATTTTTGATTTTACAAAAACATTTTTCAAAAGTTTTTGTTTAGTTGATGGATCATATCCAACACCACTTTTTTTCAAAAGCCATTTTTTGAGAACCTAAAATCAAATCCAAGTTTTCTTGCCCACTTGTAAATTTTAAAATAATAGCATTTTGATCAACAATCTTTTTCTCCAACAAAGCTTTTTCTTCCAAAAGAATTTTCTCAATAAGATGAAGTTTCTCATTTTCATCTATACATTCATCACAAAGATTTTGACAATCTTCCAAAGCTTTCAAAACCTCTTTAGTTCTATTTCTCTCAATTTCTAAATCTTTTGTAAAAACTTTGTTTGTTTCAATAGAGTTTAAAAAATCATTGTAAAGAGAATCAAATGCCTCATGAATATCTTGCTCACTAGCATCATCATTTGATAAAGAGAGTTTAGATTTAGGAGTTACCTCATCATGATTTTCCATAAAGGCAAAGTGAGTTGAACCGGCATCATCATCCCAAGAAGTATCTTCATCATTTTCAAGTTCTCCCATAAAGGCAACAAGATTAACATTCTCATTATCACTTTCTTCTTCATCCGAATTTTGAGTATCCCAAGTGATATTAGCATGCATTGCTCTCTTCGGTTTCTCCTTTTGAAGAAGAGGACAATAAGTTTTGATGTGACCAACTTTCTTGCAATGATAGCAAGTGGGTTCATCTTGTTTGATAGCTCTAACATTCTTCTTATAGGGTGTGGAAGAACTTCCTTTCTTGGCAAAGCGTTTGTATCTCATGAAGCTTTTCATATCTTTTGCCCACATAGCTACTCCTTCATCTTCACTAGTTTCTTCTTCATGTGAATTTTCTTCCTCTTCACTTTCCTTCCTTTCTTTTCGTTCTTTCAACTTAGTACTCAAGGCATGGAAGGCAGTGGATTTCTTAATCTTCTTCTCCTCATCATCTCTTATCTTTTCTTCTTCAAGCACAAGCTCTTCCGTCATGAGGTTGCAAATGAGTTCATGAACCGTCATTTTTGAAAGATCTTTAGTGTCTCTTATAGAGTTGATTTTTGATTTGTATTTCTTTGGAAGAGCAAATAATATTTTTCGGCATTGTTCTTTGTTGGTGTACTCTTGACCAAGAGTCTTCAAGGTGTTGACAATGTTAGAAAATCTTTGATGCATAGCATTTAAGGCTTCATCGGGCTCCATACGAAATAGCTCATATTTGGTGATGAAAAGACCAATCTTAGTTTCCTTAACATCTTCCGTTCCTTGATATGATAGCTCCAAAAGTTGCCACATTTCATGAGCCGAATTGCATTCACTTACTCTAGCATATTCCGTGACACTTAAACCATTGATGAGTATGTTCATAGCTTTGTTGTTTTTGGTGAGTTTAACTATGTCTTGAGCATTGTAAGCATCTTCATCTTTCTCCTCCGTTTGACTACCATCAACGTAAGGAATGTAAGGACCCTTCTTGATAGCAAGCCACAAAAAGTAATCAATTCCTTTGACATGAATCTCCATTTTCTTTTTCCATCCAAAGTAATCTTTTCCTACAAAAAGCGGAGGTCTAGGAGAACATGAACCTTCCGGTTGATTAGAATCCATATCGTATTAACTATAGAAACGATTAAGTACAATAGAGCTAGGCTCTGATACCAATTGATATTCTATATGAGTCCTAGAGGGGGGGTTGAATAGGACAATGGAAATTAATCGGCTAATTTTATTTCAAGTAAATAAAATTAAAAGCTAATTTTAATCCTATTGTTTTAGCAAACTAAATAGTTAAGAACTAGATAATCCTAAAAGACAATATTATCAAACTATTCATGTAAGCATTTTATCAAGCATATAGAGTGCGGAAAAGTAAAGAGTGTTGGGATAGAAAGATACACAACGATGTATAGTGGTTCGGTTTCCCTACATCCACTACCTAAGGAAGCCTCCTTAGGATTTCAAGCTTTTCACTAAGCTCCGTAACTCTTTAACCCGGGTGAGATTACAAACCCATTACAACCACTTCAAAAACCTTGAAGGAAATACACTTGTGTTATCACCAACACAAGGAACCAAGTATAGAACCTATACTCACACTACTCTCTTAATCTATTACAAGAACTTAAGAGGAAAAGAAAAGTGTTTAGGGGTGTTATAATAGCTTGAACTAAACTCCTAAATGAGTGGATATAAACTATGTAGCTTGAGGAATGAATATGACTTGAATGCTCCTTTGAAACCTTCTTGAATGATAATATTAATTGCTCTTAAGATTGGTAGATGGAAGGGATGAGTTGTGTCTTGAATGAGCTTCAATTTATAGCTGAAATAAGCTTCCAACGGTCAAAAGGCTTCTCTCTAACGGATAGATTTAAACTCCAACGGATATAAGCTTTGTCCTCTTCTAATAGTGCAGAAACCCTTTCATGCGGTGTACCGCGGGTATGGTCCGGTGTACCGCAAAATCCCTCGTCTTGATTTCATAGCAAACTGACGGGCTATCCTATGCACCGTGTTCCTGGTCCGCGCCTCAGCCCGGTGTACCGCACAGTTTCTTAGCTTACTGGTCGGACTATCTTATGCACCGCGCCTTTGGTCCGTGGTACTGCGGTGTACCGCAGGTCTTGTCCGGTGTACCGCACATTTTCTTAGCTTACTGTTCGGACTAGCTTATGCACCGCGCCTTTGGTCCGTGGTACTGCGATGTACCGCAGATCTTGTCCGGTGTACCGCGACGCTGTTCTAATGAAGCTCAAGCTTAAGATCAAGGGTTTAAAGACACCTAATCTAATGAGGGGTTTTGGAAAACCTTTAAAAGTGATACCAAATGAATTTTAGTTTTAATGATGATTTGTCGAATATTAAAACAGGAATAAAAACAAGGTGAGGCTAACAGTATATTCATTATATACCTCTTGTGTGGCATGCTCAACTACATCCATTCGAAAGCAATCTTCTTGAGAATCTGGAAACTTCATAGCTCGGAACACATTAAATTTGACCTCCTTGTCTTGGATTCTCATCGTCAATTCACCGTTCTCTACATCAATCAATGTACGCCCCGTGGCTAGGAATGGTATTCCCAAAATAATAGGGACATTCCAATCCGCGTCGTATTCAAGAATAACAAAATTGACGGGAAATACTAACGTACCTGCCTTAAGAGGACATCTTCAATTCGGCCTTCTGGATGTGCAAGAGATCGATCCGCCATTTGCAAGACCATATAGGTAGGTCTTGCTTCTCCAATTTTTAGCTTATCAAAGATCGATTTGGGCATAAGATTGATGCTTGCACCCAAATCACATAGTGCTTTACCTTTCCATTCTTCTCCAATCGATATCGGAATTGTAAAACTCCCAGGATCAAGTAACTTTGGAGGTAATTTGCTTTGGAAAATAGCACTACATTCTTCAGGAAGACCAATCATCTCATTATCACAGTATGGCCTTTTGTTAGTGAGAGCTCTTTTCAAAAACTTCGTATACTTGGGAATATCTCGGATGGCTTCTAGCAACGGAATGTTAATACTAAGGCCTCTCACTCTATTGAAGAACTTTTGATAATCGGCCAAATCACCCTTTTTCTGAACTCGAGATGGAAATGGTGGAGGAGGGAGATTACGTATACCATCATATTTCTTCTTTGTAACCTCAATCGGCCTATCTATTTCTTCAACCTCAACATCTTTATCTTTCTCAACCACATCCTTTTCTTTTCTTGGAACTTCTTTCTCTTTCATTACTGGAAAAGGAGGTGGAGGGAGGTTCTTACCACTTCTGAGAGTAACAGCTTTGCAATCTTCATGTTGTCTCGGATTTTCTGTGTCACTAGGGAGTTGCCCTTGTGGACGCTGATTAAGTTGTTTTGTGATTTGAGCAAGCTGGTTCTCTAATAGTTTGATATTTGCGTCAGATGCTTCTTGATTCTGAATAACTTGCGTCTGGAGAGCAATTAAGTTTTCAACGGTATTCTGAAGGCTAATCACACCTTTTTGTGGTTGAGCATGTAAGGCTTTTTGGTTCATGGTTTCGTTATAACTTTCTTGAGGAGCTTGTCTCTGAACATAATTTCCTTGACTTTGTCCCCCTTGATAATTATTATGTGGTCTTGGATTGAAGTTGTTACCTTGGGGACGCGGCTGATATGCGTATGTATGATTGGCTTCCCCATTAGGATTTGAATATTGAAACCCAGGATGGTTTCTGTTAGGCTGATATCCATTACCACTCGAATTAAAGTTTCCTCTATTGGAGACAAACATCACGGACTCTTGATTATTCTGACAATTCCCCCAATCGTGATCATTCACACCACAAAACTCACATCCTTACACTTATTGTGCAACCTTTACCTTAACTCTTTTATTCGAAAAACCCTCTTTCACGGCTAAAGTAAGTTGTCTCAACTGTTGTTCTAATGTGGTTTGTATCTTGTTCTCTAAGGAGTTGAACGTTTCTTCAATGTTGACATTATTAACTCCTCCTTTAACTGGTGTTCTTACGGTATTCCATCCCACTTCATTATCAACTGTTCTATCCAAAATAATTCTCGCATATGCAGGTTAAACTCGTAAAAACGCACCACCACACAACAAATCTAAATCTTTCCGCGAACTCCCCTCAAGACCATTATAGAAAATTTTCAATTGTTGTTGTTCTGAAAGGTCATGATTGGGGACTCTTCGTAAACATTTCTGAAATCTCGACCAACTTCTACCCAACGCTTCATCATATTATTTCTTGAAATGTGTTAACTCAAGTTGAGCATCTAACCTCATGTTGGACGTATAATATCTGTCGAAAAACGCGGCCTGTAACTGCTCCCAATTCATAATCTTCCCAGGTTCTTGCGAATCATGCCAATCACTCGCTGCATCTATTAAGAAGAACCTGAATGTGGCATAATACAATTGCTCCCTTGTTACTCCTTGCGTAATGTATGAATCGCAGATTTGCATAAAATTTTGCACTGCGCGTAGTGGATCTTCTCCGGGCTTGCCACGAAAGTTTCCGAAATTGTGAAATTGAGCTAGTATACCCGAATCTGGACGGAATCTCGGAACATTGATATCAGCTGGGCCAATCCAAAGAGGAGGGGAAAGGTATGGTTCTTGAGCGGGACCGGTGAGATACCATGGGTCGGCTATTTGAACAAGAACTGGAGGATTCGGAATGACAAGTGGAGCCGGAAGATTAGGAATTCCTGGAGGCACTAGCTGCTTACCATTTGCGTCTAGCTGAACTCCTGGGTTCTCTTGGTTATGAAGATTAATATTATTTATTCTTTTTGCTAATTCTTCTACTTCTCTAGCTTCTTGTTCTTTCCTTCTCTTGTTAGCAAGTCTGATTAATGATTCTGGATTATTAAGGATCGGAGGTGATGGCTCTAGATCCTTAAAGAGTCTCCTTCGCATACACCAAACCTAAAAACCCGAAAAAGATGAATAAACAAAAAGCGTAAAACTGATAAAAATAAAAATAAACGCAACTATCACTAAAGGATAAACACCGTGGTCACACGCTACCGTCCCCTGCAGCGGCGCCAAAAACTTGGTGGTCCTTTGTGTGTTCTAAAAATAATGCAATAAGTGAGAGAACCACAACCACAAGTGTACGGTTGTCCCAAGTAATAATAGTGATAAAATATTCGTTCGCAGGGACAGTTTGGTTAACTACAATGCCTATCGATTAATGAATGATTGCACTTATGAAAACAAATAAAAGATATAATGGTTGATTGGTTGGTTTGTATTAATCCTAAGTATGAAAGACTAATGTGAAAATGCAAATAAATAATAATACGCAAGTAAATGAAGGTAAGACGCAAGTATGAGCAGGCAGTACTTGAGAGACGCGAGGGATCCTCCTAACTCTATTTCATATCATATGTTGTTTAAGGGTCAAATCGGTCAATTGACAATGGTCGGGATTCAATAATCTTTGTACCCCCGTCAGGATGGACTAAAAAGCTATTCTAGAGTGTCACAATTCCCGTCAGGGTAAATATGATCCACTTTCGAATGATTAAGCTAAATTACCTCATTGGCCCTAAGATTAATTATGTTCGTCAGAATAAAATAATTTATATCTTATATTGAGTAATTAATTCCATACCTAAACCCCCCGTCAAGATGATCCACACGCCACATATATGGAATAGTTTAGATACTAACACCTGTTCCTAGTTAGCTACTCCAAAAACAGTAAATAATCACCAATTACAGAATAATGTAAAAGACCCAATTCGATTTAATTAAATAACACCCAAATTCAAACATATGAAATTCAACAGTTTTAGGATTCACCCATTAAGCATTCTCAAGTACTAAAAGGAATTAGCTCATGCTAATGGAAATTAAAACTAAATTAAAAGAAATAAGACTCATAGTGTTTTACAAAAATAAAAATAAGAAAAACCTAATTTCCGGAATTAGATTCGGCTGTGAATGGAATTATAGACACTTTCCAGCTCTTCAGCTTTCTTCTGCTTCCTTCGTTGACTTCTCTCTGATGCTTTTTCTTCTGAATAATGAGTTGTATGAAAAATAGAAGTTATAAGCTCCAAAACGGATTAGGCTTTTTCTTAAGGTTTAAGTTAAAAATTAAAAGCCCAAGTCCATTTTCTAAGCCCAAAATCCCGTAACTGCTGCACCACCTCCACTAAAACAGCTCTAGTCAATTCGTTATAACTCCAATTCACCTCAAATCACTTGCTAAATTTCCGTAACTCGATAAGAAACATAATCTCTTCAAAGGTCAGCGGCTAAATCAACTCGTAAGTGCCTCGAAATCAGCAATCTTTGGCCTGTTTTCCAGATTTGCAACTTCAAAATATAATTCTTTTCGGGATTTATCTTCAAGCTTTGACTCCATACCACGATATTTGACTTTCATCTCGGATTCCTCTTTAGCTAATATTCAAAACCTACAAACTTTTCACTAAAATACACAGGATTACGCGCAAAAGTTTAATAAATTAAAAATACTAGAATTAAAAGAGGAAATTCGGATTATTGCTTATTTAGCTCAAAAGTCTATCAAAACATTCAAATAAACATAAAAAATGATGTCTCCCAAGGGTCTAAAATAAGAAAAATTAGGGAGACATCATAAGCCAATCATTTCATTATCCTAATACGGCCTTTTGTTAGTGAGAGCTCTTTTCAAAAACTTCGTATATTTGGGTATATCTCGGATAGCTTCTAACAACGAAATATTAATACTAAGGCCTCTCACTCTATTGAAGAACTTTTGATACTAGGATATATAACCTTTCTTTTGAACTCTAGAGGGAAATGGTGGAGGAGGACGACTTACAATATCATCTTTCTTTTTCAGAATGTCAACATGCCTCTCCACTTCATCATCTTTATTCTTTTCCACCACATCCTTTTCTTTTCTAGTAACTTCTTTTCTTTCATAACTAGAAATGGAGGTGGAGGATGATTCTTACCACTTCTGAGAGTCACAGCATTACAATCTTCTTTCTATATAGGATTTTCTGTGTCGCTAGGGAGTTGCCCTTGTGGACGCTGATTCAGTTGTTTTGTCATTTGTGAAACTTGATTCTCTAACATCTGAATGTGTGCCTCAAAAGCTTGTTGCCTTTGGATTGACTGTGCATGAAGTTCAATCAACTTTTCTACGGTTTTCTGAAGGATATTTGTACCTTCTTGTGGTTGAGCAGGTAAGGCTTTTTGGTTCATGGAGTCATTATAATTGTCTTGAGAAGGTTGTCTCTAAACATAATTTCCTTGATTCTGTCTCCCTTGATAATTATTCGGAGGTCTTGGATTATAGTTCTTACCTTGGGGACGCGGCTGATATGCGTAAGTCAGATTTGTTGCCCCATCAGGATTTGAATACTGAAACTCAAGATGGTTTCTGTTAGGTTGACATGCTTGACCATTCGAGTTGAAATTTCCTCTGTTGGAAACAAACATCACGGACTCTTGATTATTCTGACAATTCTCCCATTCATGATCATTCACACCACAATACGAACATCCATAAACTTCTTGTGCAGCATTTACCTCAACACTTTTATTCGAAAAACCTTCTTTCACAGCTAACGTAGGTTGCTTCAATTGTTGTTCCAATGTGGTTTGTATTTTCTTCTCTAAGGAGGTGAACTTCTCTTCGATATTGACGTTATTAACTCCCCCTTTAACAGGTGTTCTTATAGAATTCCAACCCACTTCATTAGTTACCATTCTATCCAAAATAATTCTTGTGTGAACGGGTAGAACCTGTAAAAACGCACCACCACATAATAAATCTAAATCTTTCCTTGAGTTCCCATCAAGACCATTATAAAAAATCTTCAATTGTTGTTGTTCTGAAATGTCATGATTGGGGACTCTTTGTAAGCAATTCTGGAATCTCGACCAACTTCTACCCAAAGCTTCATCATATTCTTGTCGGAAGTGTGTTATCTCGACCAACTTCTACCCAAAGCTTCATCATATTCTTGTCAGAAGTGTGTTATGTTGACCAACTTCTACCCAAAGCTTCATCATATTCTTGTCGGAAGTGTGTTAACTCGAGTTAAGCATCTAATCGCATGTTGGATGGATAGTATATGTCGAAAAACGTAGCTTGTAACTGTTCCCAATTCGTAATCTTTCCAGGATCTTGTGAATCATGCCAATCACTCGCTCCATCTATCACGAAAAATCTGAATGTAGCAAAATACATTTGCTCTTTTTTTACTCCTTGAGTGATATACGAATCGCAGATTTTCATAAATTTTTGTACTGCCCGAATCGGATCTTCTCTGGGCTTGCCACGGAAATTCCTGAAATTCTGAAATTCAGCTAAATTACCCGAATCTGGACGGAATCTCGGGACATCAATTTTGGCTGGGCCAATCCCAAGAGGAGGAGCAAGGAATGGTTCTTGCGCTGGACCAGTAAGGAACCATGGATTAGCTACTTGGACTTGAACCGGAGGATTAGGAGGATTGAGAGGTGGGTTTAAACCGTTCTGACCATTCTGACCGTTCGGACCATTATTCTCAACCGGAAGGTTAGCCATCTCTCTAGCTAATCTCTCTTCTAACTCGTGTGCTTCTTGTTCTCTTGTTTTCTTGTTAGCAAGTCTGACTAATGATTCAGGATTATCAAGGATCAGAGGTAATGTCTCAAGATCCTTAAAGAGTCTCCTTCGCATACACCAACCTAAAAACCTGAAAAAGATGAACAAACAAAGTGTAAAACTGAAAAATAAAGATTCAACTAACACTAAAGGATAAACATCGGGGTCACACGCTACCGTCCCCGGCAGTGGCGGCAAAAACTTGGTGGTCCTTTGTGTGTGCTAAAAATAAATGCAATAAGGATAAGAGAACCACAACCGCAAGTGTACGGTTGTCCCAAGTAATATATGTGATAAAACAAATTCGTTCTCAGGGACGGAATGGTTGACTCTAATGCTTATCGAATAGTAGTTAATTGCACGTAAAAGCAGATAAATTATTTTGAGAATGTTTGTTTGGTTTTTCTAAGACTAAGACAAATAATTAAAAAACTAAATTAATGCAAAGATTAAACTAGACGCAAGAAAATAAAGTAGTTTACGCAAGGTAGGAAAGGCAGTACTTGAGAGACGCAAGGGTTTCACCTAATTATCATTCATTTCATGTATTGTTTATGGGACAAAACGGTAAATATGTATTGGTCGGGATTCGGAATTCTCCTTACCCCCGTCAGGGTGGACAAGTGAGCTACTCTCAAGTGCTACAAACCCCGTCAGGGTGATTATAGTCCACTCCCAATCGATTAAGTCTATTCTACCCAATTGGCCATAGGATTAATTAAGCTCGTCAGAGTCTCTAATTTTATCCTACATTCATTAATTAGTTCTGTACCCAGACCCCCCATCAAGGTGATCCATTCACCACTAAATCGAATAGCCTAGATACTAAAGCCTATGATTGGTTAATTACGTCATTCATAGTAAATAAAAGAAAATTAATGAAAAATACAATTTACCCAATTTGATTTCTAATATAAAAATCCCAAATCCAAACACATGAAACGAAATCAAATTGGGATTAACCCATTATGCGTTCTCAAGCACTATTTAAGTTTAGCTCATAATAATTGAAAAGACAAAAACTAAAGAAATAATTGGGTTCATAATGTTTTACAGAATAAAATATAAGAATCTAATTACGGAGTTGAATTGGCTGAGAATTGGAGATATAGGCAGTCTCCAGCTCTTGCTTATTCTCCTATCTGGTGTCTGACTCTTAAGCGTATGAAATATTATGAAAAAGGTGTGTGAAAATAGAAGTCCAAAGCCTTTTTATAAGATGAAAAACGGACTAGGGCTTTTAATAGGGTTTAAGTGAAAATTAGAAAAGCCCAAGTCCACTAATTAAGCCCAAATCCCGTAATAGCTGCACCACCTCCACTAAAACAGCTCTAACCGGCTCTTTTCAACTCAGATTGACCTCATTCCAGTTTCTAAATTTCCGTAACTCAATGGGCAACAATTTCTCTTCACAAGGCAGAGGCTAAATCCACTCTTAGATGGCTCGAAATCAGCAGTCTTTGACAACTTTCGAGATTTACATCTTGAAATCATCAATTCTTTCGGGATATTTCTTCTTGCTTTGACTTCATTACACGATCTTTGAATTTATTCTTGGCTTCTGCTCCTAGCTAGTATTTAAAACCTACAACTTTTAAGTCAAAACAAACCATATTACGCGCAAAAGTTTAATAAATGAAAAATACTAGAATTAAAAGAGGAAAATCGATTTATTGCATTTTAATATCAAAAGTCTATCTAAATAGTCGAATAAACACAAAAAATGATGTCTCCCAAGGGCATAAAATTAGAACATTTAGGGAGACATCAATAGGCCATAAAGGTTCAAGTATTAGTGTATGGGTATATTTTTCGTAACTCGAGTGGTCTTGGAAAAAATATACTGAAATCGAGCTACGAGAGATCGCAAGCTTCAGAGAGTATATGTGCATAGCCTCACCCGCTGATGGGGAGCCTATATAATCAAGAATTAATAGACGTAATTTGATAGACCCCCAACTCAAACCTTTGTCGTCCCGACAAAGTAAAACAAAACAAAGGGGTAGAAGTAAGCGTATAAACAAGTAGAAGCTAGCAAATAAACCCTAAAGCAATTCTCAAAATAAATCTCATATAGAAAACTCTAGAAACTAATATACACATACACTAATCGTGCAACATCAAACCTAAATAATCTCAATCATAAAATTAAAGTCGCAATGCTTGAAGGTTACACTTGTACTCATTTCTGTATGATGGCTATAGGGTGGTCATTAATCCTACCTCGCTTTGAACGCTCCACTTAGTAATCCTATTCACCCCCCCTCTAGGACTTTCAATTGGTATCAGAGCCTAACTCTACGTGAATAGCTTAATCGTTAGTAGAGTAAACGATATGGAATTTAATCTTTTGGAAGAGTTGTTTTTCTACACAACCTCCACTTTTTGTAGGTGGTCGTTACTTTGCTTGGAGGAAACAAATGGAAGTATTAATATACGAAAGAACACTCAAATCTCAAAAAAGGAAAATCCGGTGATTTCTTTTCTTTATCTCGTATATATTTTTGCGTTCCTCCTTATGGCTTGTGTTTATAATTATGATTTGGTTTTGATTTGATTAGTTGTGTTTGTTGTTATCATGTCTTATCTTTGGATATTATCTTGTGTTACTAATCATTGTTTCTATGTTATAAATGATATTGCATCAAAATCTCTTGAATCATGTTATTGCACTTTATCTCTTAGAATTTTGGTAATTGCATTTTAGTCCCCAAAATTTTCAAAATTGCACTTTGACCCCTCATATTTATTAAATTCTCCAAAGTGTCATAGTTTGGACTTCATAATCTTTCACATGTAAAATTTGCCATTTTAGTTCATATTTTTGAAAAATTGCATTTTTAGTCCCTACTATGTGAAATTGCTTTTTTGTCCCTCAACTATTATAAATTGCACTTTTTATTCTTACAAGTTTTTATAAATTTTAAAAGTGCCTATTGATTGATAAAAGGGAAAAAGATCAAAGATATTAGTTTACACTTTTAAATCTCAATTTATCTTTGAACACAAATTTGCATTTTCATATGTCTTTTAGTAAGGGTGAGTTTTAAAGAAATTGCTTTTCAAAATATTTTTCCGATAATATTTTAAATCTCATAGCATTTCAAAAATGTTTCTATGCATAGAATTATGGGAAGTAATCCATTATTGGTCATTAACTCATTTGCATGAAATTGTTTAGCCTTACTATCTATATGTTGTGCTTCATTATGTGCTTATATGGTTTATTCCCTATTGTGCTAATATCTTGTATAACTTGACCTTTTCATGCTTAAAATTGCTTAGTTTTTACATTGGGTCTTTTTGTACTTTTTAGAAAATATAGGGGTATTTGTGAAATAAACTGTTTTATTTGTTTTCGGGATTTCCATGTTGAATCTTTTCAAAACAAAAGCGTTTTTAGTAGTTTTAAAATATTTCTATACTATTGGGGAGTTTTCGTATTAGCTTCGGGTGTTTATGCAAATTGCCTATTTTCTATTCTCTCTTCTTACACCTTTTTGTCGAGCATTAGTGCGGTGCACCGCAGCAATGGTCCGGTACACCGCGATTCAAGGTTTATTGTTTTATTTTGCATTGCGATCCCTATAGGTTGAAAAATATTGATTTGAGGTCCCTATAGTTTGAACAAGTGTATTTAGCTTTCTTATGCTTGAAAATTAGACCTAGGTCCCTATTGTCTTGAGAAAGTTATACTTAGGTCCTTGAAGTTTTTCAAAATTGCATTTAGTCCCTAAACTTTTGAAAAATGCATATTGACCCCTATACTTTTCAAAGATTAAATTTTACCCCTTGATTTCTTAAAATCGGTTCAAATATTCTTATTGGTAAAAAGGGGAGAAACTATTGGTCAAACTTTTTCAAAATTGAAACAAACACTCTATGCATTTTGTGAGGGGGAGTTTTTCTTAAATTATCTTTAAAAACTAAAATGCTTGATTAATCGTTTGTACTAATTGTTTATCTCATAAATTGCACTAATCGTTTGTGTTGTTGGAAAGCGTATAAGATGAAAACCTTTCGATCAAGAAGTTGGTAAAATGTCTCTATCCCTGATATTTTTCATGCTTTGCAATCGTTGATCTTTGTGCATCTCAAATTAAAATGTTTTAATTGCTCTTAACCCTTGATCTCTTTATGTTGTTTTTCAAAATCTATTCACTTGAGTTTTTAGCTCTTCTATGATTAGTTGTTTGATTTTATTTTATTATCCCGTCTTTTTGATGAAGACAAAGGGGGAGAAATATGTGCACTAAAACTTTCAAAAATGCACTTTTTAATACTCACAAATGCATTTCATATCTTATATTCATTTTTACTTAAATGCTTAATGTGAGGGGGAGCTTAATTTCATTAGAGCTTAAACTTTCATATCATTCCTAAGGTGTTTTAGTGAAGGATTTGTCATCATCAAAAAGGGGGAGATTGTTGGCTTATAGCCTCCCTTAATAGGTTGTTTTAATGTGACAAATCCTCTTGTGTTTAGTGTGCTAATTACTCTTGTTTTACATATTCTATCTTGCACTCTAATTCATCAAAAAGCACTTCTTTATCATTTAGATCAAAGCTTTATTGTTATATCTTAAGAAACTAATTCTCTTACAAATACTTTTATTCATATCTTTGTGTACATTGAGAATTAGCTTTAGTGATCAACTACAAAGTTTATTAGAATGATGTTCTCTACAACTCTCGTGAAGAAGGTTTTCTAATCCGAGCATCATAGTAAAAGATATACTCACTAGAAGGTGTTTTAGACCTTTGGTGCGGTACACCGGAGTTTCTGTGCGGTACACCGCAGCCCACGGACTACACCACGGACCAGGGGGCTAGTCCGTTAGAAAGCAAGTGAATTAAGCAAGGTCAGTGCGGTACACCGCACCAACCCCGCGGTGCACCGCAGATTAGGGTTTCCTGCAGCAAAATGAAGACAAAAGGAATATATCCGTTGGAGACAAGTCTTATGACCGTTGGGAGCATTTTGCAGCTATAAATTGAAGGTCTTTCAAGGCTACAATCACACCTTCAACCCATATACACTAAGGGGCTTAATTGTTATCATCCAAGAAGGTGTCAAGAGCTATAATTGTCATATCTACTCATTCAAGGAGTAAATCAAAGGAGCTTCAAAGTTATTATCTACTCATGAGAAGTTTTAAGCTTATAGTTATATCATCTCTTTAGGAGTTCATTAGCAAAGTTGTTTCACCCTTTAAACACTTTGTATTTATCCTCTTAATTCTAGTTCTTGTAATATATAGGTTAAGAGAGAATTTGAGTATCGGGAGTATACTCGGTGTCCTTGTGTTGTGATTACACAAGAGTTTCCTTCGTGGTTTCGAAGAGGTTGTCCTTCGTGTTATCGAAGAGGTTGTAAGGGTTATTGTGTTCTCGACCTGGTTAAGAGAGACACGGGAGCTTAGTGAAAAGCTTGAAATCCTAAGGAGGCTTCCTTAGGTAGTGGATGTAGGGAAACCGAACCACTATAAATCGTGTGTATCTTTCTATCCCTACACTCTTTATTTTCCGCACTTTATATGTTTGATAATATGCTAGTATGAATATTGTGATATTGATTTTCTAGTTTATCTAACTTAGATCATCTAGCATAGTAAGAGAATAGAAATTCGATTTACTTGTTTAACTTATATATCAAACCTCTAACTTATCCATTGCATGATCCCTTAAGAGTTTGATATATTATTTGACTTAGAAGTTTCTTTCTTAAACTTATAATTGTCCAAAAGATTTTTAATTAGGCATTAATCTTATTAGTAATCCTATTCACCCCCCCCTCTAGGACTTTCACTATGCACTTAGGAATCACGAGGTGTTTACGGTTATAATATTGGCTTAAGGACGGGTGTGGATGTATATTTGGTAAATTTGAAGTGAGCTTTTGGCTCTCTCCTCACTTACCATCAACAGTGTCCTCGAGCTTGAGTTAACGCTCAAAAAGATGTTCTCACTCACCCATATACGCAACAATTTAGCGTCCCATGTCTACCCACTATTAACAAGATGATTTTCAGAAAATTCCACTTCGCCGGATGTTTTATTCATTCATATTTTTTCTTATTCTTTTCTTTTCTCTTTTTTTCTTTTTTTTTTCGTACAGAAGCAAACTGGGTTCCCGGTTTCGACGAATCCGGGTTCCCGGTTCCTACTGTATATATCATCTGCAATTGTGCTACAATACAAAGCACATCAATCCCAACCCATTAAATTCCCCATAAGTGGTCCCACCACCCCAAACTCAAGCTCGAGACATGTCTCAGGATTGTGATTCAAGTGCGGGTCATATGGTCATGCCTAATAATCTAAGGGATAATGGCTTATATCGTGGCTACAAAGAAAGGCTAAGGCTCAAAGTGGGCTAAGACGGATAATAATTAATACAAGGGATAGAAGGCTAAAAAGGCACAAATGGCTAACAAAGAACTGCCCCTATCATTTTCCTAAGTACATAGCTTGTCTTTAGTTCATATCTAGGTGGGTTCTCTACTAATTAGGATTTCACGTTCTACACACCAAACATATTCCTTGAGTACAAGCTTACTTCATTTGCATTGTTCATTAATTTTTCCTATCAATTACCTATGTTCGCATGCAATTGTAAGTGCGTTTTATATCAATCCCTAAAGTCCACTATTTACTATCATAGATTTATCAAGAGTATGCTTAAAGGGATATTTAAAAATTTCTATAGTCAAACGCAACTCCGAAAATTATTTTATTGCAAGCAAATAAAACATATAACACATAAAAACTGGGATGAGGCAACGAACCCCACCCCAAACTCAAAAATGAGTCGTGTCCCCACGACTCGAATAGACTCAAAACAGTAAAATAATCTACACTAAATGAGAAGGGATAGAAAACGTATCTTAACCAGCGCGAGGCTGGTTGTCGGTGTTGCGTCCATGAACTTTATCTCGCGTCTAGACATCGTAAGTTGTGCTTTGAACAAATAAAGTTCAACTTGTTTGTAACGTTTCCCAAAATAGCGCACCTCGTATCCTGATTCTCTTCCAACATCTTGATTTTCGATTCCAACTCATCATCGTATCATTTTCTTCCCCACTTTCAGGTTCCTCAATCACTTCTCTCTTCTTAGGATTAGCTTTAATTTTTAACCTCTTCAGTCTTGTGTTTGCAACGCGAATTAGGAATCTCAATAGCTTGTTCTTGAACAGTACCAAAAGTGTTTCTGTTTCTTGGAGAATTCCTTCGATAAGTACACATGAAAACGATTCTGATAAGCCTCTCTTTCCACCCCAAACTCAAAACTTCAAATAGTGAGAAGCTAAGGCTTAGAACTTTGATGTTTTGAGGCTTAAGACTTGAAGATTATGGTGGAATATGAGATGGTTAAAGGCTAATTGATGTGGGAGAAGAGGGAATTGGATTTACTTTTAAGTTTGGATGAAGAACAAACTGAGAAAAGTGGGAATTTCATGGTATTTTGGATGGGAGATGAGTTGATTGCATGTTTTTGTGGTGAAAGAGAGTAAGATTTGAGGATTGTGTAGTTGTAGATGATGATGTTCAGGAAATTCTGGGTTTTGGGAGTGTTTTTGGAGGCTGGGTTGAAGAAAGAGGTAATAATCTAGGGCTGAAAAGCTGAAAACGGCCCTGTCACAGATGCAAACCGGGTTCCAGGTTTCGAAAATCCGGGTTCCCGGTTCCGCGTCGCTGTGACGGCGCGGAAAAAATAAAAATACTCCTTTTTTTTTTTTTTTACCTCGAGACGCACCAAAACGCTGGATCCAAGACGCGGGGTCAGAAATTTTACTCGCCGAAACCGGGTACCCGGATTTTTCTCGATGGCACAATCCAAGACGCGCCAAAACGCAGCATCCCGAAACGCTGGGTCAGAGAAATTTGAAGACAACAGCTCCGAAACCGGGTACCTGGTTCTGTGGAATGCGGGTTCCCGGTTTTGTGTCGATGGCGCGAATCAAAACGCACGAAAACGCAAGCCACCAAAACGCTGGGTCAGAGTTTTTCAGAAATCATAGCACCAAAACCGGGTTCCCGGTTTCGAAAATCCGGGTACCCAGTTCCGACGCTGTGTCGTGAACCAAGACGCCAAGTGTTGCGTTGAAGAGGGTGGTACCAGCTCCAAAACCGGGTTCCCGGTTTCTCCTGGACATCCATCCTCTTTTTCTCCTGTTTTCGCCAAATCGACCCCAAACTCATGACCTTTTTACCCCTGAAATCATCAAAAACAACGACCCTTCCTCATTTCTTAATAATAAACACTAAAATTACGAAAACCAAACTAATCTAAATTGCAAAAATTTAAAAACTCAGCTAATATACAAAGAATTGGCTTTTGTTTAACGTCGTTAAGCTCGACGGGTTACCTCATTCATTAGTCATTGACATAACCTCCCCAGCAGTGAGTGAGGCTGTCAATATTTGCAACTCGAAATTTGCATCCCTTAGCTTTTATTCCCACTAGTTTATCTGAGATAACCTTCGCGACCATGAATGATCCTATCCAAGAACTTTTTGATTCACGTACCTTTGGAGGGGGTTTAGGATTTTTCATAGCTACTTCTTCACCTACTTTGAACCCGTTTTTCTTTCTTTCTTTCTTAGGTTCCTTCCGAACCTTCGTGGCACGTGCTTTCTCTTTCTTCTTTGCATGATTGAGTTGTGGATTTTTAGGGTATGGAGGAGCTTTAATTGGTGGTTTCTTTCGTAGCTCTTTCTCCTCCACCCCTAAAGTGTCCACAACATTAATTGGCTCTTTTCTTACCGGTTCCCTTACATCTATACGAAAACATTCTTCCTTGGAATCCGGAAACTTCATAGGTCTAAACACATTAAACTTCATCTCCTCGTCTTGGATTCTCATAATCATTTCTCCGTTCTCTACATCAATCAAGGTACGCCCCGTGGCTAGGAATGGTCTTCCCAAAATAATGGGGACATTCCTATCCGCGTCGTAATCAAGTATAATGAAATCAGCGGGAAAAATTAACGTACCTGCTTTAACGAGGACATCTTCGATTCGGCCTTCTGGATGTGCAAGAGATCGATCCGCCATTTGCAAGACCATAGAAGTGGGTCTTGCTTCAATATTAAGTTTGTCAAAGATTGATTTGGGCTTAAGATTTATGCTTGCACCCAAATCACATAGTGCCTTACCTCTCCATTCATTACCAATAGATATCGGAATTGTAAAGCTCCCAGGATCAACTAACTTTGGAGGTAATTTACCTTGACAAATAGCACTACATTCCTCAGGGAGACCAATCATCTCATTATCACAATACGGCCGTTTGTTGGTGAGGGCTCTTTTCAGAAACTTAGCATACTTGGGCACATCTCGAATAGCTTCTAGCAACGGAATATTTATGCTAAGACCTCTTACCTTGTTAAAGAATTTTTTATAATCAGCCATATCACCCTTCTTTTGAACTCTCGATGGAAATGGTGGAGGAGGACGGTTTATTATAGTATCATCTTTCTTTTTCGGAACTTCACTAGACCTCTCCACTTCTTCTACTTCAACTTCTTTATCTTTATTCACCACCTCTTTTTCTTTTCTAACTTCTTTTTCTTTCATAACCGGAAAAGGAGGTGGAGGAAGGTTCTTACCACTTCTGAGAGTAATAGCTTTACAATCTTCGATTTGGATTGGATTCTCAGTATCGCTAGGGAGTTGCCCTTGTGGACGTTGATTCAGTTGTTTATTTATCTGACTTAGCTGATTCTGGAACAACTTCATATTTGCTTCGGCTGCATTTTGACGTTCCATAGCTTGTGTCTGAAGAGCAATCAAACTTTAAACGATTTTCTGAAGGGTAACTACTCCTTCTTGTGGATGGGCAGGTAAGGCTTTCTGGTTCATTGTGTCATCATAATTGTCTTGAGGAGCTTGTCTCTGAACATAATTTCCCTGATTCTGTCCTCCTTGATAATTATTTTGTGGTCTTGGATTGTAGTTGTTACCTTGGGGACGCGGCTGATACGCATAGGTAGGATTGGCTGCCCCATTAGGATTTGAGTATTGAAACCCAGGATGGTTTCTGTTAGGCTGATATCCGTTACCACTCGAATTGAAGTTACCTCTATTGGACATAAACATCACGGACTCTTGGTTATTCGGACAACCTTCCTCATCATGATCATCTACCCTACAAATCGAACACATATAAACCTCTTGTGCAGCATGCACAACTACCTTCTTACCCGAAAATCCTTCTTTTACAGCTAAAGTAAGCTGCTTCAATTGTTGCTCTATAGTATTCTGAATCTTATTCTCAAGCGTAGCAAATTTCTCTTCCATATCAACATTATTCACTCCTTTAACAGGTGTTCTTACTGAATTCCACCCAACTTCATTCTTGACGGTTCTTTCTAAAATGATCTTAGCATGAGCGGGTAGAACTTGAAGAAAACCTGCACCACATAGCGTATCCAATTTCTCTCTCGAAGTTCCATCAAGGCCTCTATAAAAGATCTTTAATTGTTGTTGTTCTGAAAAGCCATGATTGGGAACTCTACGCAAACACATCTGAAATCTTGTCCAACTCTTACCCACAGTTTCATCATATTCTTGACGGAAGTGCGTCAATTCTAATTCAGCATCTAATCTCATGTTACTTGGGTAATACCTGTCAAAGAAAGCGATCTCTAATTGGTCCCAGTTGGTTATCTTCGTAGGATCTTGCGTATCGTGCCATTCACTCGCTCCATCAATCACAAAAAATTTTAACGCAACAAAATACATCTGTTCTCTTGAAACTCCTTGTGTGATATAAGAATCACATATCTGTTTAAACTTCTGTACTGCTCTAAGAGGATCTTCTGATGGTCTTCCACGAAAATTATCAAAATTTTGGAACTGAGCTAACATACCCGAATCTGGACGGAATCGCGGAACATCAATATCTGGAGCACCTACTCCTATAGCAGGAGCACGGAATGGAACTTCTGGAGGACCATTAGTAAACCACGGATCTTGATTCATCACTATATGGACTTGAGGATTAGGATTTAGTGGTTGAACTTGAGGAATAACGCCTGGAGCTAAAGGTTGACCATTTGCATCTAGCTGGCCTTGTCCATTATTCTGTTGACCTTGAAGATTGATATTCTCCATTCTGTTACTTAATTCTTCTACTTCTAAAGCTTCTCGTTCTTTTCTTCTCTTGTTAGCAAGTCTGATCAACGATTCTGGATTACTAAGGATCGGAGGTGATGGCTCTAGATCCTTAAAGAGTCTCCTTCGCATACACCAAACCTAAAAACCTGAGAAAACTAAACAAACAAAAAGCGTAAAACTGATAAAAACAAAAATAAAAATAAATGCAACTATCACTAAAGGATAAACACCGTGGTCACACGATACCGTCCCCGGCAGCGGCGCCAAAAACTTGGTGGTCCTTTGTGTGTTCTAAAAATAAATGCAAATGCTAATCGAACCACAACCGCAAGTGTACGGTTGTCCCAAGTAGTAATAAGGATAATACAGATTCGTTCCAAGGACGGAATGGTTGATCACAATGTCTAGCAAATAGTGATTGATGCACTTATGAAAATAAAGGATAATAAAATGTTTGTTTGGTTTTCGTATTAAGACTAAATAGATGAAAGACAAATATTAAATGCAAGTAAAAGCTAAGACGCAAGTAAAATGAGTGAAAACACAATATGAGATGTAGTACTTGAGAACGCAAGGATCCTCCCAATCTTATTTCCTAACTTATGTTGTTTAAGGGCTAAATTGGTCAATTACAATGGTCAGGATTCTAAATTCCTTATACCACCGTCGGGGTGGACTATAAGGCGATCCTAAAGTGTCACTAGTCCCGTCACGGTAAATATGATCCACCGTTGGATGATTAAGTATTTTACCTCATTGGCCCTAGAATTAGCTAAGTTCGTCAGAATCAATAGCTTTTATCCTAGATTGAATAATTAATTCTATACCTAAACCCTCCGTCAGGATGATCCACACGCCACATATGTGGAATAGCTTAGATACTAATACCTGTTCTTAGTTCGCGACTCTAAAATTAGTAAATAATCACAAATTATCGAAAAGAGTAATAAACCCAATCTAATTTAATTTAATATAAACCCAAATTCAACATTCGTTATTTCATAAAATTAGGATTCACCCATTGTTTGTTCTCAAGCACTATGAAAAGCTTAGCTCATATTAAAATTAAAAACTAAATTAAAAGAAATGGAATTCATATTGTTTACAAAATTAAAATATAAAAAGAACCTAATTTCCGGAATTGGAATGACTACGAACGGAGCTATAGACCCACTCCAGCTCTTGTAGCTTCTTCTTTCTTCCTTCTGTTGCTTCTCTCTGATGTTTAATCTTGTGGAATGTGAATTGTATGAAAAATAGTAGTCCAGACCTCCTTTTATAAGCATAAATTCGGACTAGGGCTTCGACCAGAAAATAAAACACTAATTAAATGTCCAAGCCCAAATTCTAAGCCCAAAATCTCGTAACTGCTCATACACCTTCACTAAAACGGCTTTCCCCGATGCGTTATGACTCCGATTGACCTCATTCCAGTTGCTAAAGTTCCGTAACTCGATAAGGAATGTTTTATCTTCAAAGGTCAGCGGCTAAATCATCGCTTAAGCACCTAGAAATCAGCACTCTATGGCCTGGAAAATGGATTTTCAGCTCTAAAAATAATATCCTCGGGATTTATCTTCAAGTCTTGACTCTAATTCACGATCTTTGACTTTCTCCTCGGATTCCTCTCCTAGCTAACATCTAAAACCTGTAAAATTTACACTAAAAAGACCAATATTACGCGCAAAAGTTTAATAAATTAAAAATGCTAGAAATAAAAAGGGAATTCCGGATTATTGCATATTTAATCCAAAAGTCTATCAAATTAATTAAATAAACACCAAAAATGATGTCTCCCAAGGGTCGAAAATAAGAACAATTAGGGAGACATCAGGAGCCTATATAATCAAGAATTAATAGACGTAACATGTCGAAATTTGAACGATGTAAAGCAAATTGCTTACGAGAAACAACCCAAGATTTTAAAATGTTTACATGTTCTTTTACATTATGTTAATAATTTTATGTGATTTTAGGTGTAGATAATGGTAGAGTTGTTATTTATGTGCATGCAATGTGAAAAATGAGTTTGGGGTGAGTTTTATGGAAAATTTCGTGCTTGCATGCCTGCGGTATATCGCCTCCTAGTGTCATGAAGGTTCACTAATATCGGTGAATTGAAAATATTGAGCCGATCATAACACCGGTATACTGCGCCCAATGGGATGTATACCGCAAGCCACACCCGTATTAATATTCGCGAATACAGTACTACAGTAAGGAGGTCTTACGGTATACCGCTCCTCCCATCGATGTACATCGCAAGGCGAGATACGTAATGACTATATGTTCTACGGTGCACACACCGAGATCAATAGCTTATCCACTGGTATACCATGCGTAACAGGCAATATATCACAACCAGAACCATATCGAGCAATGCGAAAAGGGTACTATGATACCAAGGCTACAATGAGGGCACAAGATAGCGCACATATTTGTGGTATCCCACACGAGGCCGCGTGTCAGCTAAGTAGAAGAGGCATTGCTCATACCATCGATCAAAACCTTAATCCTAATTATTCTCTAAACACCAAACTCAATTGAAACTTCACTAAACCTTCACCGCACATACAAACACCTAATAACACAATAATTTCATATTATAATTTATCGTTCGAATCCTAGAAACAAACTTTATCTACCCAAATCATTCTAAAATACCTAGAAAAAGAATCAAATTCAATTTTTTTCCAAAACCATTCTCTAAATTTCTTAAATCCTTTTGACCAAGGCAAGATCCCATCATACTCACTTCAATAAATATCATCGTTACACCTTTCCAAACCCAAACAACACCTTATTCACCCAAAATCAAGGGGTAGTTTCAAGAGTGGTGCAATTTTGAGTTGGAGGTCAAAAAAGATGACAAAGAGAATATAGCCATTATCAAGTTCAATGGAGATGGAAAATAATCACAGAAAAAGAATAGGGCAAAACCAAGTGGAAGACTAGTGAGAATTGTGTGAGTTCGAGAAAGAATAAAAAGGGTAATTTTAGTCAAGAGATTAATCGATTATGGTGAGTTCGAGTCCTCAAGAGAAAAAAATGGTGATTAAGAAAAACAAAACACCACAACCTCCTCAAGTCGAGATTCATGTATTCATGCAGAGTGAAACTTGTAAGCGCTTATTAGATGTCTCCAAAATAAACTTTCTTGGATTGAACACCTTCACATGAGAGAGTATTCGAGGATGAAGTTAAAGAAGGTGAGTATAAGAGATTTCTAGATATGGGTGATTAATTGGGATGGAACACATTCGGAGGAAGAAGGAGACTCATGGTGCGAATGTGAAGCTTACGTACAATAGGAGAAATTCATCAAACGCTACCTTGGGTATTGATCATATGAAGCAATAGCCTCGAGAATACATTTTCGTCCTTTCTTACCATTTCATTATTAGTAATATATGTGTTAGTTTATAATTTTTTTAGTATGTTTCGAGTCGTGTGGACACGATTCATTTTTGAGTTGGGGATGTTGGTATTCATTGTCCCTCATTTCCAGTTTATGTTATTTACTACTTTTTAGGTAAAAGGTAAAAAAAAATTGTAGTTGGAATTAAATGTAGTTAGTGTATAATGGACTAAAAGAATAAAATTTAGTGAGTTAATGATAGTAAGTAGTATGTATATGAGCTAGTTGAGAACTCATCTAATGAATGTGCTAGAGGTTAGAAGGTAATGAAATTGCATATCTAGGAAAGTGATTAGGTGGTTCTTTGACAAGTCATTTTTTCTTTTGGCTTCCTGACCAAATATTATTGATTATATCCATCTCAGCCCCTTCTACCCTTTCACAACCCTTTCCATTAGTACATTATAAGTCATACCCCCCCCCCCCTCCCAGAATAGTATTTCTCCATATATTAGGTGTTGTGATACAACTCTTGGTTCCAACATTTATTATAGTTACCTCTATTATTGTATTACTTCACAAGGTCCTTATGATGTGTTTGTGTTTCATAACTATGTTTCATAAACGTGGTATTTATTACGTTGAGTTTTATTTGGACATTGCATTCTATATGGTTGATGTAATATCGACACTATCATTTATTTTTACTTTACTTTGTTTATTATTGGTTCCAAGTAATATATGGATACCAAAAAGATAGTACCATTTCTTTGATTACTATTATTTCCAAGTAATACTTTAATTTAGTATGAATTATCCAATTTTAGTAATTGACTAGAGATTTGTTTATTAAAAACTTATATGACATTTCACTTTGGAGATGTAGATTGACAATTTTTTACTATATAAGTAATTTATTGTGAATAATATATCTACTTTGATAAAAGGAAATAAATCTATTATTGTAGAATGATGTATGTCAAATTTTTTTTATAGTAATTATGGTAAAATACATATCCAAATTTTATTTGTATAATAAGACATTAAAATCAAATATGTATTTTTATAGAAAATATATTATATTAGTACTTTGTTTGAATTCATAAGATAAAAACAATTGCAAAATCATGAATTTATTGAGCCCTATAAGGCTCCTCTTTCCTTCTATGCCTTTTCTACACCACATCATTGGTCTTTTGTAATAATCTTTCACCTAAAACATATGTGAAACTAGATTATGTCAAAATTTATTTTATGGTAATATAAACAAAAAATTATATCAAAGGAATGTAATAGTAGAAATAATAATAACAATGTTTCTATACTACGTAGTACATATAAAATTCACATGCAATACTAAATATTTTATTAGTTATTAGTGATAATTTCATATTATTTAGATGAAGAGACAAAAAAACAATAATTTTCAAAGCATATGTGATTATTTATAAAATGTATATCGTTTGATTTGTACTTCATAATGAATTTAAACAAAGCACTAACATGCGAGTCAGGGACACCATTTAAAATAAAAAAGGGCTGAACACATGGTTCAAACGTGCTTGTGTGCTCATTAAAATTATCGAGTATCTATAAAGATATATTAAATTAAGGGTGATTGATTCATACAATCCACAAACTACAGTAAATTACCTGCAATTCCAATCCACCCAAAAAGTCTGGATCGCTCTTCTACTCCACTTAATGACTCTTGACTTGCCAAAACTAACTTCCTAATTACATGCAACCAATCAATTAATGTCAAAACAAAAAGGAAAAAACTGCCAAAACATTGAATTAAATATATCAGATTTCCTTCTTGTTATAACTTAATTATTTTACATTTTGTATGTTGTTTTGGAAATTAAACATATGATTTATTAATATTTGAGGTGTGGATTATTAATTTCAAAAGAATATATTAGTGAGCAGTTGTGTATCGTGTAATTCTTCCCATGAAAAAGGCGTAGGGTTGGCAGTGTATTTTTGTAGGTTCTTTAGTTATAATCAATGGTATATGGTGGAGATGTACTAAATGCCGTTAGGTAACGTGTGCAATTATGCTGGTGTGTGTTGTGAGAAATCAATAGTGTATAGTTTGTTGTGTATCGTGTAATTCTTTCTATGAAAAAGGAGTAAGGTTGGCAATGTATTTTTGTAGGTTCTTTAGTTATAACCAATGGTGTATGGTGGGGATGTATATGTACCACTAAGTGTCGTTGGGTAATATGTACAATTTAGATGGTGTGTTGAGAGAAATCAATGGTGTGTAGTTCGAGAGCTAGATTAGAAGTCAAAATAAGGTAGGTTATTCGTTTTATTTGATAGTGTAACTACTGTAATTAAAGGCATGTGTAGTTTCTGAAACAAAAACACATTAAAAAATATGAAACAATGCTAAATATGGTTAAAATTGAATGTTATTGAAAAACAAAAAAACAGTTTTTGAACAAAAGAAAATCAAATCAAAACGTCACTGATAATACGAGCTAAAACCATGTGGTGCACTAGCTATCACTTATAACGAAATAATCTCACAAGAAAACCGACGCCGCTCGAGGACCATTCTCTACCATCTTCTGTCGCCGCTCGAGGACCAATCTCAACCATTTTCACACTCACCTTTCCACCAAGCATCTGTACTGCAAAAGAAAAACGCCGCCGCTCGATGACCATTCTCCACCATCTTCAGCCGCCACTCGAGGACCATTCTCCATCATCTTCCGCCCCACTCGAAAAAAAATCTCTTTACACTCACCTTCTAATTCATCATTTGCCCGATTGATCTTTGTAAATTGGTGGGTTTGTAACCATATGAGAATGATATTGGAAATAAAAAACTTTCCATCGCGTAATGCTTAATTATGGGATTTAGATTATATGCACCAAAGACGGAATTTGTTATATAAGATAATAATGGCGTAAAATCTAATTAATTCGTTTAATGTAAGGGAATGGATGGTATACGAATTAAAAAAACCAGACCTTTTGGGGGGAAATAATTCGTTGGACTCTAAAGGGTAGGTTATTGGGTTTCTTGACTTAATTGGCTAATATCTCTTAAATTAATTATTGAACTGATATTTATTTAGATCAAGTCTTAGTCTTAATTTTTTTAAATAAATTTGAAAAGAGTAATACACAAAGGTAAAAAAGTCAAAAGATTAATTCAGTTGCAAAGAAGAAACTGTTGAAAAAATTTCATTAAGACAAGAAATCTAAATGATAATTCACACAGCTAAATGTAACATATAATTTTAGAAAATATAATTGTTAGACTGTCATTAAAATCAATTATGACACATATATCCTATTAATTTTTTAACCAAAATAATCAAATAATATTTCAGTAAACTTTATATGATTTTTTTTTTCAGTTAACAATAAACCAAATAGTGATGAGATCATTAAAAATATATTTCTCTTATACCTTAAGTAAAAAGTTTTGAAAAATTAAATTAAATTTCATAGAATTTTCATGTTATCATTTACATATATTACATGTGATACAAAAAAAAATGGATTTGAATATATCCTTCGCTGGCATGTCTCACATGATGAATTTCTTTTAGTAAGAAAGCCCGAACCGTAATGCGGTAGGGGATCTAACGATATCAATACCTTCTTGTTATATTTGTACGTCTGAAATTAAAAAGATAACCAAATGAAATATTAATGAAATTACATGGGACTACCCTCGTTACATGTAGACTAAATGATATTGACTTGGCCTTTAAGCACATATATAGTTTCTAGAATTGTGCACGCGAGATCAAAGTTCTGTTTTTATATGTAGGTATAAATCAGTTAATTAAATATGGTGGATAAAGTTGAGAACATGAGCTCTAACTACAAAAAAAGGTTACCAAATATTTTAAAAAAATATGAGGCAATTCTCATTAAAAGGAACAAGAAATAACATTAAGGTTAGGGGGAAAAATATTCTTGAAATATATCTTTATAACGTATAGTGATAATGGTCTTGGATAAAATGACATTATTATATAGAACAAAACGATGTTATTTGGTATACATATGTTTCTTGTATTGTATTAAATATTCCTTGGACCATGCGCGGACAAGTTGATTTACTAGATTTTTTCTTAAGAATTGTCTTAATGCTCTTACTTTGGTGATCCTCGAAGCTACCAGTACTCGACTCCCATTTAGTGGGTTATATCGAAATTTTGTTTTAATGTTTGGGTAAATATGGGAATCTACCCTTTTAATCGATTCCCTCTTAGTGGGTTATCGAGTTTTTTATTTGTAGTGTATGGGTGATCACGGTGATCAAATTATGGTACTTGGGTACCTATTTGAGGGTAACGTCAACTTTTTATATTTTATGTTATACTATAAATATCAATTTCATGATAAAATATAAAATTAAATTTAAAAAATTTCATATACTTTAGAATGAAGCATTGTTGTTCAAAATTAATAATATAAAATAACAAATTACTTTATATAATTTATGAAGATTTTCTATAAAAATCTTAAATTGAGTACATTCTACATATAATCATGATCTCAAATTTTCAGATACAAAAGGGGGAGGAGAATTCAGATCTATGTGAAAATTAACCTATTTTGTCTTGTTACCTCTCAACTCTCGAGATTTAGAGTCATAGGCCATAGCTGCTTCAATAGCAGAATGAAATGCACCTATTTTGATTCATTTCCTTTTATGTTTTAACTCTATGGTGTACATGTTCTCTCTTCTCTTCATTACACCTATAAAACCCATCAAATATATTTAATAAATTTTTGATAATGTATGTGATATATTTAGGGATTAGGCCATCTTATATAGAATAGTGTGTGTATTTTTATGCGGCAATTAGTATACCCAAGACATGATTCACGATATTTTCCCGAGGGGACTAATATTTAGGTTGTGAGAAATTATCTATTTTTACTAAATAAAATTCCTATAAAACCCGGTCATTTTCTCACCGTACACGGAGGCTCCCGTCCCACCCTCTCCAATAGAGACTCCCCTATCCATACCCCATAATTTCTTCTTTATGTTATTTTTTCTTTTTCCAAAAGGTAATTTAAAAAATATCTAGATCTAAATTACAAAAACCACTACAAAAGATAAATCATATAGGTGAAGAAAACGATTATTTACTATTATTATTATATAGCTAAGAGCTAATATACAAAATAAATATTAACCAAAAAAACATTCTTCTCTCCAAATCATACCTTTATAAAAGAAATGTCATGACCAATGACCACTAGTGATGACAAGAGATTGTTATCATCAAATTGAAATACTGAAAAAATAAAAAATAATTGTCTATTAAAAATAATTTATTTCATTATTTATATTATACAAATTATTGATTCACACTAAAACCAGTAAAATAGATCACATACCTACAATTGATATACCACGAATGTTAATATACAAAAGAGAATGAGATCCCTTATACCAGTAAGACTAATAACTGAATTTTGTGAAGGTTTGGAGTAATACAAAAAAATAGGAATTCACTGATAAAAACGATAATCGTAGGTAACGGCGTGAGAGGAATGAAGAAAGGGGAGAGAAAACATTAGGTTAGAAAGTTGTAAATAACTTTTTAATATTAAATTTTCTTGATGGTTTTATGGGCCAGACAAATAAAGTTATTAGACTATCACTATTGGACCAATAGCCTTCTGTTTGGTCAGGCCTGTTTTTGAAAATTACATGTGACCTTAAAATTTACATGGAAGAAGATATTAAATATTGTAATCTCATTTCTATAAATTAGTTTGTTTCTCTCTCTGTTTTAATTAGTGACAATTTCTCATATTATATAAGACTAACCAAATTTTTTATTGTATTAATAAATGCAATTAAATGTCTATTGTTCCAATTCTTCAAAAATAGGGACATCAAGTGACAAAAATAACTAATATCATTCTCGCACTCGGCGTTGGTTGCTTCTAATGATTATAATTCATTATTTGGTCGACAACTTCACCGTTAGGTAATATGTAGATATGATGTCTCCCTAATTGTTCTTATTTTCGACCCTTAGGAGACATCATTTTTTGTGTTTATTTAATTAATTTGATAGATTTTTAGACTTAAATTGCAATAATCCGGAATTCCCTTTTTATTTCTAGCATTTTTAATTTATTAAACTTTTGCGCGTAATATTGGTATTTTTAGTGTAAAGTTTACAGGTTTTAGATGTTAGCTAGGAGAGGAATCCAAGGAGAAAGTCAAAGATCGTGAATTAGAGTCAAGACTTGAAGACAAATCCCGAAGATATTATTTTTAGAGCTGAAAATCCATTTTCCAGGCCATAGAGTGCTGATTTCGAGGTGCTTAAGCGATGATTTAGCCGCTGACCTTTGAAGAGAAAACATTCCTTATCGAGTTACGGAACTTTAGCAACTGGAATGAGGTCAATCGGAGTCATAACGCATCGGGAAAAGCCGTTTTAGTGAAGGTGTATCAGCAGTTACGGGATTTTGGGCTTAGAAAGTGGGCTTGGACATTTAATTAATATTCTATTTTCTGGTCCAAGCCCTAGAACGAATTTATGCTTATAAAAGGAGGTCTGGACTTCTATTTTTCACACAATTCAAATTCCACAAGATTAAACATCAGAGAGAAGCAACAGAAGGAAGAAAGAAGAAGCTACAAGAGCTGGAGTGGGTCTATAGCTCCGTGCGTAGTCATTCCAATTCCGGAAATTAGGTTCTTTTCGTATTTTAATTTTGTAAACAATATGAATTCCAATTCTTTTAATTTAGTTTTTAATTTTAATATGAGCTAAGCTTTTAATAGTGCTTGAGAACAAACAATGGGTGAATCTTAATTTTATGAAATAACGAATGTTGAATTTGGGTTTATGCTAAATTAAATTAGATTGGGTTTATTACTCTTTTCGATAATTTGTGATTATTTACTGATTTTAGAGTCGCGAACTAAAATTAGGTATTAGTATCTATGCTATTCCACATATGTGGCATGTGGATCATCCTGACGGAGGGTTTAGGTATAGAATTAATTATTCAATCTAGGATAAAAGCTATTGATTCTGACGAACTTAGCTAATTCTAGGGCCAATGAGGTAAAAAACTTAATCATCCAACGGTGGATCATATTTACCCTGACGGGACTAGTGACACTTTAGGATCGCCTTATAGTCCACCCTGACGGGGGTATAAGGAATTTAGAATCCCGACCATTGTAATTGACCGATTTAGCCCTTAAACAACATAAGTTAGGAAGTAAGATTAGGATGATCCTTGCGTTCTCAAGTACTACATCTCATATTGCGTTTTCACTTATTTTACTTGCGTCTTAGCTTCTACTTGCATTTAATATTTGTCTTTCATTTATTTAGAATTAATAAACAAAACCAAACAAACAATTTATTGTCTTTTATTTTCATAAGTGCATCAATCACTACTTGCTAAACATTGTGATCAACCATCCGTCCTTGGAACGAATCTGTATTATCATACATACTACTTGGGACAACCGTACACTTGCGGTTGTGGTTCGATTAGCATTTGCATTTATTTTTAGAACACACAAAGGACCACCAAGTTTTTGGCGCCGCTGCCGGGGACGGTAGCGTGTGACCACGGTGTTTATCCTTTAGTGATAAGTGCATTTATTTTATTTTATCAGTTTTACGCTTTTTGTTTCTTAGCTTTTTCAGGTTTTTAGGTTTGGTGTATGCGAAGAAGGCTATTCAAGGATCTAGAGCCAGCACCTCCGATCCTTAGTAATCCAGAATCGTTGATCAGACTTGCGAACAGAAGAAGAAGAGAACGAGAAGCTTTAGAAGTAGAAGAGTTAAGTAACAGAATAGAAGAGATCAATCTTCAAGATAATCAACTAGGCGCAAATGGCCAACCTTTGGCTCCAGGTGTTATTCCTCCAGTTCCACCAGCGAATCCTAATCCTCCAGTCCAGATAGTGATGAATCATGATCCGTGGTTCACTAATGGCCCTCCAGAAGTTCCATTCCGCGCTCCAGCTATAGGAGTAGGTGCTCCAGATATTGATGTTCCGAGATTCCGTCCAGATTCGGGTATGCTAGCTCAGTTCCAAAACTTTGGAAATTTTCGCGGAAGACCATCGGAAGATCCTCTTAGAGCGGTACAGAAATTCAAACAGATATGTGATTCTTATATCACACAAGGGGTTTCAAGAGAACAGATGTATTTTGCTGCTTTTAAATTCTTTGTCATTGATGGAGCAAGTGAATGGCACGATACGCAAGATCCTACGAAGATTACTAATTGGGACCAATTATAAATTGCTTTCTTTGACAGGTATTACCCAAGTAACATGAGGTTAGATGCTGAACTAGAATTGACACATTTTCGTCAAGAGTATGAGGAAACTGTGGGTAAGAGTTGGACAAGATTTCAGATGTGTTTGCGTAAAGTTCCCAATCATGGCTTTTCAGAACAACAACAGTTAAAGATCTTTTATAGAGGCCTTGATGGAATTTCAAGAGAGAAATTGGATACGCTATGTGGAGCAGGTTTTCTTCAAGTTCAACCCGCTCATGCCAAGATCATTTTAGAGAGAACAGTCAAGAATGAAGTTGGGTGGAGCTCAGTAAGAACACCAGTGAAGGGGGTAAATAATGTTGACATGGAAGAGAAATTTGCTACGTTTGAGAATAAGATCCAGAATACTATAGAGCAACAGTTGAAGCAGCTTACTTTAGCTGTAAAAGAAGGTTTTTCGGGTAAGAAGGTAGCTGTGCATGCTGCACAAGAGGTGTATATGTGTTCAATTTGTAAGGTAGATGATCATGATGAGGAAAGTTGTCCGAATAACCAAGAATCAGTGAATTTTATGTCCAATAGAGGTAATTTCAATTCAAGTGGTAATGGATATCAGCCTAACAGAAACCATCCTGGGTTTCAATACTCAAATCCTAATGGGGCAGCCAATCCTACTTACGCGTATCAGCCGCGTCCTCAAGGCAACAACTATAATTCAAGACCACACAACAATCATCAAGGAGGACAGAATCAAAACAATTATGTGCAAAGACAAGCTCCCCAGAATACCTACGATGAGAATTTAAACCAGAAAGCTCTACCTGCCCATCCACAAGAAGGAGTAGTTACCCTTCAGAAAACCGTTGAAAATTTGATTGCTCTTCAAACACAAGCTTTGGAACGTCAGAACGCAGCTGAAGCGAATATGAAGATTTTCCAGAATCAGCTAAGTCAAATTAATAAACAGCTGAATCAGCGTCCACAAGGGCAACTCCCTAGCGATACGGAAAATCCAACACAACGTGAAGATTGCAAGGCTGTTACATTAAGAAGTGGTAAGAACCTCACTCCACCTCCTTTTCCCGTTATGAAAGAGAAAGAAGTTCCAAGAAAAGAAAAGGAAGTGGGTGAGAAAGAGAAAGAGAATGAGAAAGATAGTGAGGTTGAAGAAATAGAAAGACCAAGAGAAATTCCGAAAAAGAGAGATGAAATTGTAAGCAATCGCCCTCCACCACCGTTTCCATCGCGAGTTCAGAAAAAGGGTGATATGGCTGATTTTCAGAAGTTCTTTAATAGAGTGAGGGGTTTGAGTATTAATATTCCGTTACTTGAGGCAATTCGAGATATTCCTAAGTATACGAAATTTTTGAAGAGGGCCCTCACTAATAAAAGGCCCTACTGTGATAATGAGATGATTGGCCTTCCTGAAGAGTGTAGTGCGATTTGCCAGAGTAAATTACCTCCGAAGTTAGTTGATCCGGGGAGTTTCACGATTCCCATATCGATTGGAGAAGAATGGAAGGAAAAGGCGCTATGCGATTTGGGGGCAAGCATAAACTTGATGCCCAAGTCAGTCTTTGATAAGCTTAAAATTGGAAACGCAAGACCTACATCTATGGTCTTGCAAATGGCGGACAGGTCTCTTGCTCATCCTGAAGGCCGTATTGAGGATGTCCTTGTTAAGGCAAGTACACTTATATTTCCTGTTGATTTCGTAATTCTTGAATATAATGCAGATAGAAATGTCCCCATTATTTTGGGTAGACCCTTCCTAGCTACAGGGAGGACATTGATCGATGTAGAGAATGGCGAATTAACGATGAGGATACAAGATGAGGAAGTGAAATTCAATGTATTTCGAGCTATGAAATTCCCAGATTCTCAGGAAGATTGCTTCAGAATGGATGTAGTAGAGCAAGCATCGCAAGAGGTATTTAATTGTTTAAATTTTGATGATATCTTGTAGGCTGCTTTGACATTAGATTCACCTGAGATGATGGAGGAGCTTATAGAAACAGTGGCAGCTCTCAATTCTGAAAATCCGAAGTATAGGCGTCTTGCCTATGAACCTGTGAGAGAACCGGGGGAGATTATTCCTAAAAAGAAACCTTCAATTGAATCTCCTCCGGAATTGGAAGAAAAACCATTGCCAGCCCACTTGAGGTATGCATATTTGGGTACTAATGAAACTCTACCTGTTATTGTTTCAGCTAATTTAACAGGTCCTCAAGAAGATAAACTGTTACGTGTGTTAAGAGCCAACAAAAAAGCAATAGGTTGGACAATTGCTGATATCAAAGGCATTAGTCCATCCTATTGTCAACACAAAATCATACTAGAAGATGTTAATGCACGCTCAGTTGAAGGTCAGAGAAGATTAATGCCAGCCATGAAGGATGTGGTGAAGAAGGAGGTGATTAAGCTTTTAGATGCGGGGATTATTTATCCCATTTCGAGTAGTGAATGGGTGAGCCCAGTTCAGTGTGTACCGAAGAAAGGAGGAATTACAACAGTTCTTAATGATAAAAATGAAGCGATTCCTTCAAGAACGGTAGTTGGATGGAGAGTTTGCATGGATTACAGAAAGCTGAATAAGGCCACCAGAAAAGATCATTTCCCTTTGCCCTTCATCGATCAAATGTTAGATAAATCAGCCGGAAGAGAGTACTATTGCTTCTTGGATGGTTACTCCGGGTACAATCAGATTTACGTGGCTCCAGAAGATCAACATAAGACTACTTTTACATGCCCTTTTGGTACTTTTGCATATCGCAGAATGCCATTTGGGTTGTGTAACGCTCCCGCTACTTTTCAAAGGTGTATGATGGCCATCTTCTGGGACATGATAGATAATTTCCTTGAAGTGTTCATGGATGATTTCTACGTGTTTGGTGATGATTTTGATATATGTTTGGATAACTTGGAGAAAGTGTTAGTGAGATGCAAGGAAACAGATTTGGTGCTCAACTAGGAGAAGTGTCATTTCATGATTCGTGAAGGTATTGTTCTGGGTCACAAAGTTTCGAGTGCTGGATTAGAGGTTGATAGAGCAAAGATAGAGGTAATTAAAACTCTTCCCCCTCCTGTTTCTGTTAAAGGGGTAAGGAGTTTTCTTGGCCATGCTGGCTTTTATAGGCGTTTTATTAAGGATTTTTCTAAGATTGCTAAACCGTTATGCAACTTACTCGAAAAGGATTGCAAATTCCTTTTTGATGAAGCTTGTTTAACGGCCTTCAAAGCAATCAAAGAAAAGCTTATTTCTGCTCCTATAGTGTTACCTCCAGATTGGAATTTACCGTTTGAGGTTATGTGTGATGCGAGTGATTTGTGTATGGGAGCTGTATTAGGACAAAGAAAAGAGAAGGTTTTCCATTCGATTTACTATGCTAGTAAAACTTTTAGTGGTGCTCAGATTAATTACACAGTTACAGAAAAAGAGTTGCTAGCAGTTGTATATTCGTTTGATAAATTTCGCTCTTATCTTCTTGGAGCGAAAGTTATTGTTTATACAGATCATTCCGCGATCAGATTTCTTATGGAGAAGAAAGTTGCAAAACCAAGGTTAATCAGATGGGTGTTATTGCTTCAAGAGTTCGATTTAGAGATCAAAGATAGAAAGGGTTGTGAGAATCAGGTTGCAGATCATCTATCGCGTTTAGAGGGTTCAGAGATGAATAGTGGTACTGAAGCAGTTAGAGAAGAGTTTCCTGATGAGAGTTTATTCGTTGTTCGAGATTATGAGGCTCCGTGGTATGCAGATATTGCGAATTTAGTGGTGAGTGGTGTTTTTCCTGAAGGTTCTACTTATCAAGAAAGAAAGAGGTTAGCTCATCGTGCTAGACAGTTCTTTTGGGAGGATCCGTTCCTCTATAAAGTTTGTGCTGGCCAAATGATACGAAGATGTGTAGCAAGGGAAGAGACTCAAGCCATTATAGCTGGATGCCATGATTCATTATATGGAGGACATTTCAAAGGAGACAGAACTGCTGCAAAGGTATTTCAATCAGGTTTTTACTGGCCTTCTCTTATAAAAGATTGTCATGAATATGTTAAGAAATGTACGAGATGCCAGTTTACCGGAAACATATCCAAGAGGGATGAGATGCCGCGTAATAATGTGTTAGAGGTTGAGATATTCGATGTGTGGGGCATAGACTTTATGGGTCCTTTCGTTCCTTCAAATGGTAACCTCTATATCTTATTAGCTGTTGATTATGTGTCTAAGTGGGTAGAAGCGGTGGCTTTACCTACTAATGACTCACGAGTGGTAATCAAGTTCTTGAAATCACATATTTTCACTAGACATGTGATGTCTCCTCATTTGTGATAGATTTATATTAGGATGAGACATCATTTTTAGTGATTTAGGAAGTCTTTGAGTCGATTTTCTTGAGAAATGCTACACTTTCCTATTTTGAGTCTTGATTTAGTAAAATAATATTTTTAGAGCATATTGGGTTTAATTATTTATTTAGTGTGAAGCTTTAAAGATAATTATGGAGATTAATTAAATTCCAACTCAAAGACTACAAGATATGGAAAGAGATAAGCATGGTAATTGGAGATAAAGGAAAGAAAAGCTAAAAACATGGAAAAGGAAAACCTGCCTTAATCCTGAATTTCTGCACCTACGACCACAAATCAGCTTATATCTCAAAAACGGTGTGGAATTTGGAGAAACGGTCAAGATCAAAGTTGAAGAGCTTTCCGAGACGATCAATTTGGTATATTCATACGCGTCAAACGGATGAATATTGAAGCTGTTAGATCCAAAATAAGATCGTACCTGATTTCATGTTTTTAGGGTTACGAATTTGAGTTGGGCTTGGAGTCCACTACTTACTTCTCCTTCAAGAAAAAGAATTAGGGCTTCCAAGATACCTATAAATACACCCTCTTATCATTTTAAACATGTCCTTGCTCAGTTCTAAACATTAGCTTAAATTATAAACAATAGCTTAGTCCTTTACATTAATATTCATCCTTAGAATCAAGCTATTCATCCAAGGAGCAAGCTGACCTATAGAAGAAGACAAGAAGAAGAAGATTGGAGCCTGACAACCCCTCTTCTACATCTCACCTTCTCTATATTTAGAGTAATTAGCTATAGATCTATGCTTAACCATATTTCTAAGCTTTTATTCTGTAAGTTTTACTTTTAATTGTTGGGTTATTATTTGGTCTTTAATTCATAAATACTATTTGTTATTTTAATTGATTGAGCTTGGCGTATATTGTTATTATGTGTTTTGACTTATTGTTACACCTTAGATTTGGCCAATCTTAGGATTATTCTTAGTTATTGACAACACCACATAATCGTCTAGTTTTGATCCCTTGCCTAACTAGATAGCCATTAAGGTTTGATTTAATCACCAATCATTACTTAGGAATCCCTAGTAGTGGAGAGGTTGCTCCTAAGCCTAGAAGGCTAGGTAGAATTTAGAATCCTGGTTAATATATAATGCTTAATCTGTGACAGGTTAGAATAACGACTTAGTAAAATAGACTCATATTAGTAATCCTAATCTATTAGACTTACATTCATATTTATTTATCTGCATTCATATTTGTTTATTTCATATCAGATAATTATTCCTTTTATTATATTTTTATTTAAAACATCTAAATTCATCTACGCTTGTTAAACATAAATTGATCTAACGGATACAATCCCTGCGAACGAACTTGACTTATCATTAAAACTTGCAAACGATCTGTGATACTTGCAGTGAGTTCTGTGGTTCTCAAGGGTGTGTGACTCTTTATTTATCTATTATTTTATCACACCTTTGCCCCCACCAAGTTTTTGGCGCCGCTGCCGGGGATTTATCTTTAAGTTAAATCTATTTTGTGTTTATTTAGTGTAGAAGTTTTTATTTGTTTTCAGTTTTACGCTTTCTTTTTAGTCTTTCTCAGGATTTTAGATGGATAATCAACGGTTAGAGCTAGGTTTACCTAGTAAATTTCGAGTTCAACGCATTGGGATTCGCGTCCCAACTATTCAAGCCGTTAGATTCAAGCCTGATCCTGACTTAATTAATCAATTCGCGAGCTATGGGAAATTTAATGGTGATACAAATCAAGATCCGGTCAGATCTGTTCAAAAATTCATGCAATTTTGTGATGCCTACATTAATGAAGGTGTTACGCAAGAACAGATGTATTATTTAATGTTTCAATTTTTCTTGACCGGGAAAGCAAGCGATTGGTTAGATGATCAACCTCCCGAGCTTATTACAAATTGGGACAAGCTTCAAGAAAGATTCCTCGATAAATTTTATCCTACAAGTATGCGAGTGAAGGAACTCTTGGAGCCTACAAATTTCTTACAAGAAGCCGGAGAGAGTGTTGGTGAAGCATGGACGAGATTTCAAAAGATGTTGGCAAGATGTCCACTACATGGATACACGCCACAATTACAATTATCCATGTTCTATAATGGACTCGATAGAGAGTCAAGGCTGAGAGCAGATAATATGGGTCGTGGAAATTTTGTCTCTATGGATCCAAAAGAAGCAAAAAGTGGTATGGAAACAATCATTGAGAACAACATGAGTTGGCCACAAGGAAAAACTCCTACCACTAACGAAGAAGAAGATGCGAGGATTTCAAGGTTGCAAGATCAAATACAACAACTCGCTATAACTGTTAAGGAAAGCATCCCAAAGCCACCTCAACAGTTATACCTACAAGAGCAAGCCTATGAAAATCAAGCTGATCAACCACCGAGCTATACTGTGCATAATGTAAGTCAAGCTCAATCACGTCCTCAAGAAGAGATTACTGAGTTAAAAGAGACTACTAGTCAATTCATCAACTTCTCGAAGGAAAATATGAGCAGACTTGAATCAAAGATCGATGCATCAGTAGTGCAAAACCTGCAACAACAGAACCAAGATCTTAAACAACATAATCAACTTTTAGAGAAGAATGTGATGCAGCTCACTACAATCATAGAACAGATGCAAAGTCAACTCCTACAATTGACCCAAGATACAACTACTAACATGAAGAAGATCCAATACATTGACGACAAGGTTAAGACTATTAGTCTTCAAGCTCAAAAGATAAAAGAACACGGTGAGATAATCACCGAAGCAAACAAGTCAAACGTAAGTCGGATGAACTTGGATGAGATAATTGTTGAAGATTGGGTTGAAGAAGTTAAACATGATAAGATTAAGAAGCCTAGAGTGGTCGATGAACTAAGAATTGAAGAGAGAAGTAGAGCAAGACAAACACCCATACATTGCCAATATCCCACGGAGCAACATCAGAAGTGTATAGAGGCGTTAAAACAAGTAAAAATTAACGTCCCTTTACTCGAAGCTATGGAAGGAAGGAGAAACTATGATAGATTCTTTCTGGAGGCACTCTCCAATAAGAAAAGATTCACAAGAGCCAAGTCTGTAGCAATCAACGAAGGGGTATCAGCACGAGTTCAACGAAGATTACCACCAAAGCGTAAAGATCCGGGAAGTTTTAACCTCCCAATCAAAATAGGTGGTATATTTCATGGAAAAGCCATGTGTGATTTAGGGGCAAGTGTGAATATCATGCCCAAAAGTGTATTCAAGAAGATTGGTATTAGTGAAGCGAAACCGACATCCGTAATCTTACAACTTGCGGATCACTCTACAGTTAAGCCGTGGGGAGTAATAGAGGATGTACTCGTTCAAGTAGGTAACCTTGTTATTCCAACGGACTTTATTATTCTTGACTACAAAGCAGATAAGAACGTCCCATTCATTCTTGGGCGTCCATTCCTAGCCACCAGCGATACTATAGTGAATGTGAATGAAGGAACCGTGACTCTTAGTATTAAAGATAACGTTGAAACATTCTATGTTTCGGGAAAGAAAAGGAAAAAGAAGTCAAAGGAACTATATCCAATCAGAGCAGTAACCAAGAAGCCAGAACCTGAAAGTCTCCAAGAAACCATAGAGAAAAATATTGAGTTTGGGGTGGGAGACGAGGTGGCATGGAAACCTCCCAACCCCAAACAGAGCAGTTCTTGGAAGGGACCTTATGTTATCACGCAAATTATCTCAGAAGGAGTGGTCGAAATCAAGGCTATCAAAGGTTGCAAGCTCGAGTTGGTAAGCGTTAATAATATCACTCACTGCTGGGGAGGCTATAAAAAGAAATAACCGAGGTAACTCGTCTAACTTTGAAAGACGTTAAACAAAAGTGCCCTTTGGGAGACATCCCATATTAATTTTTATGTTTTTATGTTTTAGTTTTAGTTTAGTTTAGTTAATTTTAGTTGATATTGCATATTTGAGGAAGGTATTAGTGTTTTTGATGATTAGGTATTGGAGAAATCGAGTTAGGGAAGCGAGCAAAATTTTTTCGAACAGAGAAACTTCGGAAAGTCATATCTTTGCGCTCGGATGTCGGAATCAGGTGATTTTTGAGCCTAAACTGCATAACTTTTCGAGATCTAGCTGTTGGGGAGGTTTTTGCCACGTTCGGTACACCGGACCTCAGCCGCGGTGCACCGCAAGGTAAAAACCCGTACCACGGGGTAGAGCTACGGGTTTTATCCAGAAACGAAAAAAAATATAGCTGATGGGTCCGGTATACCGGACCCTATACCGCGCCATGCACCGCACAAACACGTGCTACGGGGTCCTACCACGGGTTTTTTGACGTAGGAGGCGCGGAGCATCCCCGCGGTACACCGGACCATGGTCCGCAGCTCAAAAACCCGTACCACGGGGTCCTACCACGGGTTTTATCCAGAAGCTAAAAAAATTTTATGATCAGATGTTCCGGTATACCGGAGGATATGCCCGGTATACCGCGCCACGCCGCCAGAGAGAGAAAGTTACGGATTGAGCTTATAAAAGAGATATAGAGCTATTAATTCCGAATTTCATAAACCTCAAGCCTCTTTCTCTTCTCCAAAACTCTCCTAACTCCATTAAAGCTCATAAAAACCTTCACCTAACATCCAAACACTACCAAATCACCATCCAAAGCCTTCCCTACATCATTACAAAGAAGATTCAAGCACCCGAATCATATCAAAACACCTAGAAACGGAGAATCGAAGCCATGAATTTCAAAATCTTTTCCAAAAATTCCTTAAACCCATATCACCAAAGCTTGGTTCAATCATACCCACATGGAGAATTGTCATCCTAACACCTTTCCTAACCAAAATAAAGCTTGTTCCACCTATGATCATAAAGTACAAATTTCAAGAGTGTTCAAAGCTTTGAGTTGGGGGTCAAAAGAGATGATGAAGAGAATAAAGAAATTATCAAGTGTTACGGGATATGAAGAATCAAAGCAAGGTATTGGGTAAGATCTAGAAGATTTCAATTGAGATGGGTACTAGTTTGGGAATAAATTACAAGTTAAATCGGATCAAGAGAATAGAGGAAAGCTAGCTGTGGTAAATTCAAAGAACAAAAAGGTTTTAACTTTCATAAGGAAGACACCACAACCTCTACAATCAATATCCATCTACCCAAGATGAACAAAAGCTTCTGGGACGCTAGTAGCTATGTTCAAAACATATTCTCGGATGAACAACTGTCACATGAGAGATTATTCAAGAACAAAGTTGGAAGAAGATAAACAAGAGATTTCTAGAGTGCGATTGATTGGGATGGAGCATAAGAAGGGAATGCGAAATTGGTGATACATAGAAGTTTTCATACATGGAAAGCACTGCACCCTATTCCGGGTATTGATCAGGCGAGGTAAATAGCCTCGAAGAGTATGTTTTCTTTCTTCCTTACCTTTTCTTTAATGTGCAATATGTGCTAAAATTTTAATTTCTTTTATTTTATTTTCGAGTCTTTTCGAGTCGTGGGGACACGGCTCATTTTTGAGTTGGGGGTGTGGGGATTCGTTGTCTCTCATCTCCATTTTTCTGTTTTTTAGGTAAAATTAAAATTTTTGAGAAGGTTTAGATGTATGTAGAGTGTGTTTAATAGCTTGAAAGCATAAACTCAGTAAGTTAATGATAGAAAGTAGTATGTTTATGAGCTATTTTATTTTGTATGCTTTGAAGTATTTGCAGGAAAACACACATTGATAGTAAAGAAAAGATTAGTGAGCAATGCGATAGAAAGTATGTTCGATCTCAGGGAACCTTGAGAAGTGTGTAGGCCGTGAGATCCAAGCTAGTGACAAAAACCATTTGATGAAAGTGCTAAAGGTAATAAAATAACGAAATTGCATAGTGTAGAAAGTGATTAAGGCGGTTCTTTCATATTGAAGCCCTTGAAGCCTTTTTATACCTTCTCACCTTGTGATTTTTGATTTTATATGCTATATCCTTCTCAGCCCCTTCTAGCCTTTCTAAAGCCTTTTTATTTAAACACATTATAAGCCATATCCCTTTAGATTATAGGACTTTTCCATATGACCCGCACTCGAATCGCGATGCATAGACAATTGTTTTAGAGCTTGAGTTTGGGGTGGTGGGTCCACCATTATGGGAAATATTATTGCGATGGGATTTTGAGCTTATTAATTGTGCTCTGTTCTTAAGATTGATGATGTTTCACAGATTTGTATTGTAACCCTTTGCCGGGGTAATAGTGAATGAAAAAGAAGCTACGAGCTAAATTTTGCCAATAAGGGCATAAAAATATATATATGAGAAAATAGCGTGATATCTCATCATTAAAAAGAGAGTCATAGCGTTTAAAGAAATTGATTTGAAAAGAAAATATATATATTCGGACCGGCAAAGTGGAATTTTTAAGTGAACATCTTATGCTTCAATTGGGTTATTGGGGATGCTAAATTGTGCATCAAAGAAATCATTGGGTTGAGTGAGAAACGTTTTATGAGAGTAACTCAAGCTCTAGGGCGATTCGTTGATGGCTAGTGAGGAGAGAGCCAAAAGCTCACTCTAAATTATCCAAATATACAATCATACCGTCCCTAAAGCCTACATTACAACCTTAAAGACCTTTTGATTCTTTGCTATGTAATTGAGAAGTGATTGAGCCAATAGAGAGTAGTTAAATGGATCTTTGGACACTAGTGAAGTTCGATGAACAATCTATAGCTTCCTTGGTGAACTGAGTAAAGTTCCTCTCCTTCTTACATTGCGAAACTAATCTGATCTTGAATTCAAGCCGTGTTGACTGTGGATATGAGAAGTGTACAGGTATGTAGTTTTTAAATATTATTACATGAAATTTTCTGAGTAGTTGCTTCGAGTCTATTTTCCATATTCTTCTATCTTTTGTCTTCTGTGCTTAATTGACCTAGGTGTGTATTTAGAGACTTCCCTTTGTTTTTATCTTTATTGTATCGGGACGATACAACTTTGAGTTGGGGGTCTTGATGTCTCCTCATTTGTGATAGATTTATATTAGGATGAGACATCATTTTTAGTGATTTAGGAAGTCTTTGAGTCGATTTTCTTGAGAAATGCTACACTTTCCTATTTTGAGTCTTGATTTAGTAAAATAATATTTTTAGAGCATATTGGGTTTAATTATTTATTTAGTGTGAAGCTTTAAAGATAATTATGGAGATTAATTAAATTCCAACTCAAAGACTACAAGATATGGAAAGAGATAAGCATGGTAATTGGAGATAAAGGAAAGAAAAGCTAAAAACATGGAAAAGGAAAACCTGCCTTAATCCTGAATTTCTGCACCTACGACCACAAATCAGCTTATATCTCAAAAACGGTGTGGAATTTGGAGAAACGGTCAAGATCAAAGTTGAAGAGCTTTCCGAGACGATCAATTTGGTATATTCATACGCGTCAAACTGATGAATATTGAAGCTGTTAGAGCCAAAAGAAGATCGGACCTGATTTCATGTTTTTAGGGTTACGAATTTGAGTTGGGCTTGGAGTCCACTACTTACTTCTCCTTCAAGAAAACGAATTAGGGCTTCCAAGATACCTATAAATACACCCTCTTATCATTGTAAACATGTCCTTGCTCAGTTCTAAACATTAGCTTAAATTATAAACAATAGCTTAGTCCTTTACATTAATATTCATCCTTAGAATCAAGCTATTCATCCAAGGAGCAAGCTGACCTATAGAAGAAGACAAGAAGAAGAAGATTGGAGCCTGACAACCCCTCTTCTACATCTCACCTTCTCTATATTTAGAGTAATTAGCTATAGATCTATGCTTAACCATATTTCTAAGCTTTTATTCTGTAAGTTTTACTTTTAATTGTTGGGTTATTATTTGGTCTTTAATTCATAAATACTATTTGTTATTTTAATTGATTGAGCTTGGCGTATATTGTTATTATGTGTTTTGACTTATTGTTACACCTTAGATTTGGCCAATCTTATGATTATTCTTAGTTATTGACAACACCACATAATCGTCTAGTTTTGATCCCTTGCCTAACTAGATAGCCATTAAGGTTTGATTTAATCACCAATCATTACTTAGGAATCCCTAGTAGTGGAGAGGTTGCTCCTAAGCCTAGAAGGCTAGGTAGAATTTAGAATCCTGGTTAATATATAATGCTTAATCTGTGACAGGTTAGAATAACGACTTAGTAAAATAGACTCATATTAGTAATCCTAATCTATTAGACTTACATTCATATTTATTTATCTGCATTCATATTTGTTTATTTCATATCAGATAATTATTCCTTTTATTATATTTTTATTTAAAACATCTAAATTCATCTACGCTTGTTAAACATAAATTGATCTAACGGATACAATCCCTGCGAACGAACTTGACTTATCATTAAAACTTGCAAACGATCTGTGATACTTGCAGTGGGTTCTGTGGTTCTCAAGGGTGTGTGACTCTTTATTTATCTATTATTTTATCACACCTTTGCCCCCACCAACATGGCACACCTAGAGTGATTATTAGCGATGGAGGATCTCATTTCGTTAATAAATATCTGAAGACTGTTCTAGAGAAATATGGAGTTAGACACCGTGTATCTACTGCATATCATCCACAATCCAATGGTCAAGCTAAAGTATCGAACCGCGAAGTCAAGTCAATCCTAGAGAAAACCGTTGATCCTACAAGAAAAGATTGGTCAATGAAGTTAGATGATGCGTTGTGGGCCTATCGTACTGCGTTCAAAACTCCAGTTGGTGCATCTCCCTATCGTATGGTGTATGGTAAGGCTTGTCACTTACCTCTAGAGCTTGAAATGGGTGCATATTGGGCGATTGCGCAGTTGAACTTAGATCATATCTTAGCCGGAAAGAATCGTATGATGAAGCTTAATGAACTTGACGAATTCCGATTGCATGCTTATGAAAATGCTAAACTTTACAAAGAAAATACAAAGAAATGGCATGACAATCGGATTCGTCCAAAGAACTTTGAAGTGGGGCAAAAAGTATTAAAGTATAATTCAAAGTTCAGCAATTTTCCGGGTAAGTTAAGATCTAAGTGGTCAGGTCCATACATAGTGACCAAAGTTACACCTCATGGGGCGATAGAAATAGAACATCCGCTAGAGAACCGTACCTTTATGGTTAACGGTCACAGATTGAAGATATACCATGGAGGTGAAGATACCAATCGCTCGAAAGATCCACATCCCGGGGAGGTTATGTATCTCCTCGAGACTCCTTAGAAGCGTGAGGTAACCCGTCGAGCTTAACGACGTTAAACAAAAGCCAATTACTTGTATATTAGCTGAGTTTTTACATTTTTGCAATTTAGATTAGTTTGATGTTCGTAATTTTATTGTTTTATTAAGAAATGAGGAAGGGTAGTTGTTTTTGATGATTTCAGGGGTAAAAAGGACTTGAGTTTGGGGTCGATTTGGCGAAAACAGAAGAAAAGTTGGTTGGATGTCCAGGAGAAACCGGGAACCCGGTTTCGTAAAACCGGGAACCCAGTTTTGGAGCTGGTACCAACCATTTTAACGCAACACTTGGCGTTTTGGGGTAATGTCACAGCGTCGGAACCGGGAACACGCATTTGGCAAAACCGGGTACCCGGTTTTGGTGCTGTGATTTCTGAAAATCCCTGACCCAGCGTCTTGGTGGCTAGCGTTTTCGTGCGTTTTGATTCGCGCCATCGACACAAATCCGGGTACCCGCATTTGGCAGAACCGGGTACTCGGTTTCGGAGCTGTTGTTTTCAAATTTTTCTGGTCCAGCGTTTTGAGGTGCTGCGTTTTGGCGCGTTTTGACTCGCGCCATCGAGAAAATCCGGGAACCCGTATTCCACAGAACCGGGTACCCGGTTTCGGCGAGTAAAATCCCTGACCCCGCGTCTTGGGGTCCAGCGTTTTGGTGCGTTTTGAAAAAAAAAAAAAAAAAAAAAGTCCACAATTGATTTTCCGCGCCGTCACAGCGACGCGGAACCGGGAACCCGGTTTGAAAGCTGTGAGAGGCGGTTTTTGATGTTTTAACCTAGTTTTCTTAGCCTCTTCTGCAAGTTTTTACCTAAAACGCACCAATAGCCTCCCCACCTCCGAAATTCATCTACCAAAACACTATATATCATCAAATCCTACCCTCTTTCACCACAAAAACATAAGATCAACTCACCTCCTCTCCAAAATAACATCAAATCCTTAGTTTTTCCCAAGATTCTTCTTCAACCAATTCCTTAAATTAAACCCAATTCTTTCTTCTCCCATACAAATTAACCAAGACCCATCTCATATTTCACCTAGTTCTTAAATTCTTAAACCTCAAAACATCAAAATTCTAAACTTTTCCCTAAGTTTTTCATTATTTGAAGTTTTGAGTTTGGGGTGAAAAGAGATGACTAACAGAACCGGTGATTTCCGAAGAACTGCTCCTAGAAGAAAGACCACCATTGGTGGTTCACAAGATGAAGCTATTAAGATTCCTGATTCGCGTCCTAAACGAAAAATTGACGAAGTTAAGCTTGATTCTAACCGAAAAGAAATCACAGGTCAAAAGAGAAGATTAATTGATGAGATTGAAAGTGAGAATGAACCAGAAGAGGAAATTGCGAAGAACATTGAGAAGGAAACTGAACAAGAGATTCCGGAAGCACCAGTTCAGAAACCTCCGCGTATGAAGATGTGGGCCCACAAGCCTAAGAGGGTTTACACTTGTTGGAATACTCAGGTTCGTGAAAGAATTTAATTTTTGAAATTTGGTGAGGAGACGAATTTTCCTAAGGGTATTATGAGTAGTGATTACAAGGAATATGCTGTGACATGTGCTAAGTTTGGTTGGAAAGAGTTACAAGAAAGGAAGCTTGAGTTTATTCCTACTTTTGTGCGAGAATTTTACGAAGGTTTAGCTACCTCCCATGATGCCATTGATATCCGCAAAAAGGTAGTTCCTTTCTCTATTGAACGTATCCGAAAATCATTGAAACTACCCAACTTTTCTGGAACATGCCCCTTCCAAGAAATTCTTAATGACCCTTCTTTTGATTTTGAATCCCTTTGGGGGACCGTACTTGTTAATGGGACTAGCCCAATTCCTGAAGGTGAAAGGTATCCTGGACAGTTTTACAGCAGTAGTTTGACACCTCGTGCTAAGGTTTGGTCTCGTTTCATAATACCCACTTTCTTTGGTATTAAACACACTTCCGAGTTGAAGAAAGAGCACATATTTGTTATTAAGTGTATTTTGGAGGAGAAACCATTTGATGTTGCTAAGATCATTTATGATACGATCATGGAGTTCGCGAAATCACCAACGAAACAACAAAATCTGAAGTTTCCTTGTACTATTACTCAGTTGTGTCTAGACACAAAGATTCTGCGTAAGGACGCAGATATTGATACGGTTTCAGTTGGTGTGAGTATAGCTTTGAGCACAATCAAGAACATCCATGAAGAAGCAACACGAACTACAAGAAGTCCGACAACTCCTCAATCAAAGAAAGTGAAAACTGTACCTGAGTTGGAAGCGAAGATTCAGGTGTTGGAAGAGAATCAGGAGAAGATGATTGCTACCTTGGGAAACGTTACCAAAGAATTGGACCTGCTTCGAAATTTAATCCTCGGCGTAAATACACTTTAAAACGCGATTTATGATGCTGTTACGCGAGATAAAGGTTCAGAACGCAACACCGATAACCAGCCTCGCGCTGGTTAAGATACGTTTTCTAAACTCTCCTCTTAGTGTAGATTAGTTTAAATGCTTTATTGAGTCTTTTCGAGTCGTGGGGACACGACTCATTTTTGAGTTTGGGGTGGGGTTCGTTGCCTCATCCCAATTTTTACGTGTTATTTGCTTTCAATAAAAGAATTTTCGGAGTTGCGTTTGACTGTAGAAATTTTTAAATATCCCTTTAAGCATACTCTTGATAAATCTATGATAGTAAATAGTGGACTTTAGGGATTGATATAAAACGCACTTACAATTGCATGCGAACATAGGTAATTGATAGGAAAAATTAATGAACAATGCAAATGAAGTAAGCTTGTACTCAAGGAATATGTTTGGTGTGTAGAACGTGAAATCCTAATTAGTAGAGAACCCACCTAGATATGAACTAAAGACAAGCTATGTACTTAGGAAAATGATAGGGGCAGTTCTTTGTTAGCCATTTGTGCCTTTTTAGCCTTCTATCCCTTGTATTAATTATTATCCGTCTTAGCCCACTTTGAGCCTTTAGCCTTTTCTTTGTAGCCACGATATAAGCCATTATCCCTTAGATTGTTAGGCATGACCATATGACCCGCACTTGAATCACAATCCTGAGACATGTCTCGAGCTTGAGTTTGGGGTGGTGGGACCACATATGGGGAATTTAATGGGTTGGGATTGATGTGCTTTGTATTGTAGCACAATTACAGATAATATATACTTGTAACCCTTTGCCGGGGATGAGAAAAAGTTAAAAAGAAAGAAAAAAAATGAAAAAAAATAAAAATCCATACAGTAGGAACCGGGAACCCGGATTCATCAAAACCGGGAACCCGGTTTGCTTCTGTACAAAAAAAAAGAAAAGAAAAAGAAAAAAATACATATGAATAAAACATCCGGCAAAGTGGAATTTTTCTGAAAATCATCTTATTTATAGTGGGTAGACATGGGACGCTAAATTGTTGCGTATATGGGTGAGTGAGAACATCTTTTTGAGCGTTAACTCAAGCTCGAGGACACTGTTGATGGTAAGTGAGGAGAGAGCCAAAAGCTCACTTCAAATTTACCAAATATACATCCACACCTGTCCTTAAGCCAATATTATAACCGTAAAGACCTCGTGATTCCTAAGTGCGTAGTGAATTTATGATTCTGTTGATAGGGAATACACTAGGTGGAGCGTTCAAAGCGATTTAGGATTAATGACCATCCTATATCCATCATACAGAGATGAGTACAAGTGTAAGCATTGCGACTTTAATTTTATGATTGAGATTATTTATGTTTGATGTTGCATGATTAGTGTATGTGTATATTAGTAAACTTTATATGATTTTTTTTTTTAGTTAACAATAAACCAAATAGTGATGAGATCATTAAAAATATATTTCTCTTATACCTTAAGTAAAAAGTTTTGGAAAATTAAATTAAATTTCATAGGATTTTCATGTTATCATTTACATATATTACATGTGATACAAAAAAAAAATGGATTTGAATATATCCTTCGCTGGCATGTCTCACATGATGAATTTCTTTTAGTAAGAAAGCGCGAACCGTAATGCGGTAGGGGATCTAACGATATCAATACCTTCTTGTTATATTTGTACGTCTGAAATTAAAAAGATAACCGAATGAAATATTAATGAAATTACATGGGACTACCCTCGTTACATGTAGACTAAATGATATTGACTTGGCCTTTAAGCACATATATAGTTTCTAGAATTGTGCACGCGAGATCAAAGTTTTGTTTTTATATGTAGGTATAAATCAGTTAATTAAATATGGTGGATAAAGTTGAAACATGAGCTCTAACTACAAAAAAAGGTTACCAAATATTTTAAAAAAATATGAGGCAATTCTCATTAAAAGGAACAAGAAATAACATTAAGGTTAGGGGGAAAAATATTCTTGAAATATATCTTTATAACGTATAGTGATATGGTCTTGGATAAAATGACATTATTATATAGAACAAAACGATGTTATTTGGTATACATATGTTTCTTGTATTGTATTAAATATTCCTTGGACCATGCGCGGACAAGTTGATTTACTAGATTTTTTCTTAAGAATTGTCTTAATGCTCTTACTTTGGTGATCCTCGAAGCTACCAGTACTCGACTCCCATTTAGTGGGTTATATCGAAATTTTGTTTTAATGTTTGGGTAAATATGGGAATCTACCCTTTTAATCGATTCCCTCTTAGTGGGTTATCGAGTTTTTTATTTGTAGTGTATGGGTGATCACGGTGATCAAATTATGGTACTTGGGTACCTATTTGAGGGTAACGTCAACTTTTTATATTTTATGTTATACTATAAATATCAATTTCATGATAAAATATAAAATTAAATTTAAAAAATTTCATATACTTTAGAATGAAGCATTGTTGTTCAAAATTAATAATATAAAATAACAAATTACTTTATATAATTTATGAAGATTTTCTATAAAAATCTTAAATTGAGTACATTCTACATATAATCATGATCTCAAATTTTCAGATACAAAAGGGGGAGGAGAATTCAGATCTATGTGAAAATTAACCTATTTTGTCTTGTTACCTCTCAACTCTCGAGATTTAGAGTCATAGGCCATAGCTGCTTCAATAGCAGAATGAAATGCACCTATTTTGATTCATTTCCTTTTATGTTTTAACTCTATGGTGTACCTGTTCTCTCTTCTCTTCATTACACCTATAAAACCCATCAAATATATTTAATAAATTTTTGATAATGTATGTGATATATTTAGGGATTAGGCCATCTTATATAGAATAGTGTGTGTATTTTTATGCGGCAATTAGTATACCCAAGACATGATTCACGATATTTTCCCGAGGGGACTAATATTTAGGTTGTGAGAAATTATCTATTTTTACTAAATAAATTTCCTATAAAACCCGGTCATTTTCTCACCGTACACGGAGGCTCCCGTCCCACCCTCTCCAATAGAGACTCCCCTATCCATACCCCATAATTTCTTCTTTATGTTATTTTTTCTTTTTCCAAAAGGTAATTTAAAAAATATCTAGATCTAAATTACAAAAACCACTACAAAAGATAAATCATATAGGTGAAGATAACGATTATTTACTATTATTATTATATAGCTAAGAGCTAATATACAAAATAAATATTAACCAAAAAAACATTCTTCTCTCCAAATCATACCTTTATAAAAGAAATGTCATGACCAATGACCACTAGTGATGACAAGAGATTGTTATCATCAAATTGAAATACTGAAAAAATAAAAAATAATTGTCTATTAAAAATAATTTATTTCATTATTTATATTATACAAATTATTGATTCACACTAAAACCAGTAAAATAGATCACATACCTACAATTGATATACCACGAATGTTAATATACAAAAGAGAATGAGATCCCTTATACCAGTAAGACTAATAACTGAATTTTGTGAATGTTTGGAGTAATACAAAAAAATAGGAATTCACTGATAAAAACGATAATCGTAGGTAACGGCGTGAGAGGAATGAAGAAAGGCGAGAGAAAACATTAGGTTAGAAAGTTGTAAATAACTTTTTAATATTAAATTTTCTTGATGGTTTTATGGGCCAGACAAATAAAGTTATTAGACTATCACTATTGGACCAATAGCCTTCTGTTTGGTCAGGCCTGTTTTTGAAAATTACATGTGACCTTAAAATTTACATGGAAGAAGATATTAAATATTGTAATCTCATTTCTATAAATTAGTTTGTTTCTCTCTCTGTTTTAATTAGTGACAATTTCTCATATTATATAAGACTAACCAAATTTTTTATTGTATTAATAAATGCAATTAAATGTCTATTGTTCCAATTCTTCAAAAATAGGGACATCAAGTGACAAAAATAACTAATATCATTCTCGCACTCGGCGTTGGTTGCTTCTAATGATTATAATTCATTATTTGGTCGACAACTTCACCGTTAGGTAATATGTAGATATGATGTCTCCCTAATTGTTCTTATTTTCGACCCTTAGGAGACATCATTTTTTGTGTTTATTTAATTAATTTGATAGATTTTTAGACTTAAATTGCAATAATCCGGAATTCCCTTTTTATTTCTAGCATTTTTAATTTATTAAACTTTTGCGCGTAATATTGGTATTTTTAGTGTAAAGTTTACAGGTTTTTGATGTTAGCTAGGAGAGGAATCCAAGGAGAAAGTCAAAGATCGTGAATTAGAGTCAAGACTTGAAGACAAATCCCGAAGATATTATTTTTAGAGCTGAAAATCCATTTTCCAGGCCATAGAGTGCTGATTTCGAGGTGCTTAAGCGATGATTTAGCCGCTGACCTTTGAAGAGAAAACATTCCTTATCGAGTTACGGAACTTTAGCAACTGGAATGAGGTCAATCGGAGTCATAACGCATCGGGAAAAGCCGTTTTAGTGAAGGTGTATCAGCAGTTACGGGATTTTGGGCTTAGAAAGTGGGCTTGGACATTTAATTAATATTCTATTTTCTGGTCCAAGCCCTAGAACGAATTTATGCTTATAAAAGGAGGTCTGGACTTCTATTTTTCACACAATTCACATTCCACAAGATTAAACATCAGAGAGAAGCAACAGAAGGAAGAAAGAAGAAGCTACAAGAGCTGGAGTGGGTCTATAGCTCCGTGCGTAGTCATTCCAATTTCGGAAATTAGGTTCTTTTCGTATTTTAATTTTGTAAACAATATGAATTCCAATTCTTTTAATTTAGTTTTTAATTTTAATATGAGCTAAGCTTTTAATAGTGCTTGAGAACAAACAATGGGTGAATCTTAATTTTATGAAATAACGAATGTTGAATTTGGGTTTATGCTAAATTAAATTAGATTGGGTTTATTACTCTTTTCGATAATTTGTGATTATTTACTGATTTTAGAGTCGCGAACTAAAATTAGGTATTAGTATCTATGCTATTCCACATATGTGGCATGTGGATCATCCTGACGGAGGGTTTAGGTATAGAATTAATTATTCAATCTAGGATAAAAGCTATTGATTCTGACGAACTTAGCTAATTCTAGGGCCAATGAGGTAAAACACTTAATCATCCAACGGTGGATCATATTTACCCTGACGGGACTAGTGACACTTTAGGATCGCCTTATAGTCCACCCTGACGGGGGTATAATGAATTTAGAATCCCGACCATTGTAATTGACCGATTTAGCCCTTAAACAACATAAGTTAGGAAGTAAGATTAGGAGGATCCTTGCGTTCTCAAATACTACATCTCATATTGCGTTATCACTTATTTTACTTGCGTCTTAGCTTCTACTTGCATTTAATATTTGTCTTTCATTTATTTAGAATTAATAAACAAAACCAAACAAACAATTTATTGTTTTTTAATTTCATAAGTGCATCAATCACTACTTGCTAAACATTGTGATCAACCATCCGTCCTTGGAACGAATCTGTATTATCATACATACTACTTGGGACAACCGTACACTTGCGGTTGTGGTTCGATTAGCATTTGCATTTATTTTTAGAACACACAAAGGACCACCAAGATATCACTACTTTTAGTATGTTAAATGTGGTGCACCCAATAATCGCATTGTAGGCAAACTCACACTCGTCTATAACGAGCTTCATCTATTAAATTATAAATGTAATCTAAGCCAATCTTCAAAGGTAGCTTGCTATAACTAGTAAGCCCACATCTTTTACATACAAAAGCTCTAATAGTATTACCATATGGTCAAATATCAGCTTGGACGATCTTTTTCTAATTAAAAATGTTCATAAATAACAAATCCATTGAACTCCTTGAATTAGTTAAAATGTGTTAAGTCAGTGCACTTCTTATGATTATCAGAATGACGAGTATCCTTGTCGTTCTTTGTACATCTTGAAATCGGTGTGCCCCTTCCTCAACAAACATATTAATTTTACTACGACTACATCCCTATTCACTCCCCTAGTGTGATATAAAACCAACACCAAGGGAGGCGTTCTTAACCGTGAGTGTACGAGTGCGTTGACATGTAATAAAAAGGTATAGTAAAAAAAGAATATCATCTCCATATGGACTATTAAAGTTACAATTATGTGTTTTCGAGTATAATAGTGTAAGTTGTAAATAAATGACAATAAAAGTAAATAAATGTTTGTTTGGGTTTTAATTATTATAAACCTAAAACATAAATACATGAAACGATAGACAATTTGAACTAAATAAAGAGAGTGACAATGTAAGAGAAACATTTTTTAATCCCCAACATAGTAAAAAATTTAATGTTTCTAGGGATAAGGGTGAAGTTGTCATTTCACATTAGTTGGGATTCAATTTTCTTCCCAAATACCTCCCGGGTAGATAGGAAGCTATCCTACGACACTAGATACCTCTCCCGAGTGAACTTAAAAATACTTTCAAATGTTGTTTGTTCAAACCCTAATGACTACTAGGTTAGTCTAAACCTCCCTGTTCACCAATGCACAACCAGTGTCTATATGATATATCCGTAATTCGATCCCTCTCCCGGGCCATAGCCTAATTACTAAAACTACCTAATATTTAAACAAAATATGAATATGAAATAATCACAAATATATAGCCAACGGAACCAAACTAGCCGTTACAATTATGACTTCCTTCGGTCGCACCGCTAGATAAAATGGGTGTTAGTCAGCCACCGCCGCGTGACAATAAGGATCCAATCGATACTGAAATCACAGAAGCCGTCTCATAATAGCCCATCTTAATTGGATTCCCACCGCTTGAGTAAAACAATAGCAAACCATTGAAGAGGGCACGTGCTGTGCCAGAACAGATGGTAAACAATGGGGCGACATCATCACATCAGGCGCCGTGAGCGGGTAATCTAGTAATGGACAATCCACGAAGGAAAGATACAGGATGGCATAGTGCGCTAACAGGTAAGAATCTAGTTATTCCTGCTATAATTGATAATGAAGAGTTTAAATCGAATAGAATGAGTGATTTGGGTAGTGAATTTCTTGCTTCGATTAAATATGATATGCCATTAGAGAATTGTGAATTTCCTCATGTTCTTCGTTCTAGGGAAGAGATTATTGAAGGTATAAGTTTATGGAACAATACTGTAGTTGTTAGACTATTGGGTTATAGAGTGGCTTTCAATTATCTTGTGTCAAAACTTCAACAAATTTGGAAACCCAAAGGTATGATAGAACTAGTAGATGTGGGATATGGATATTTTATGGTAAAATTCACAATAAAAGAGGATTGTGAATTTGCATTAGGGGGTGGACCATGGATGATATATGACCACTACTTGGTTGTTAGGGAATATACTCCCAAATTTAAACCTCACCTTGATTCAATTACTACTACCACGGTATGGGTGCGTATATCTAACGTAGGGATGCATAATTATACAACCCGTATTTTAAGAAAGATGGGCAATCATATTGGAAGGACTGTACCGATTGATTTGTTAACTAAAGCTCAAAAAAGGGAAATTACGCAAGAAATGCAGTAGAGTTAGACTTGAATAAAGCGCTTACACCTAAAATTCACATTGGTGGGGAAGTGTGTTTGGTTGAGTACGAAGTCTTCCACATGATTTGTTTTGAGTGTGGCAAGTTCAGACATCAACGTGAGAATTGCGGAATGAGTAAACCACAACCACCTCCTCAAGATCTTGATTTGAGTGATGATAATCGCGTATCAGATTCGAGTTTAAGTGCTCATAAGGAGGCGACATACGGGGAGTGGATGACAGTGAGAAGAGGAGGGAGTATGAACAATAAAGGAGCTAATAATAATAATATTTTCAATAAAAATAACTCTTCCATGGTTAACCATCGGGGATGGCCGAATCGAGACCTTGGATCGAGATATGGTGCGCTCTTTGTAGACGAGGGTCAAGATTTTACTCCAGAGTTGAGCTTGAATCACATGGAACCAGGAGGGACAAGTAATGTTAAGGGAAGGAAAACAAAAAAAGCAAATAACGCAGGTACAGTAGCACGAAGTAAAGTACGGCCAGGGGGAGGGCATAAGATAATCTTCGCTCCAGATTTTGAAGTAAGGAAACAACTTGCGTCGATACCGGAAACGGAAAGGGTTAGCTCGAAAATGGATGGAAGATAGGTGAGGATTATGGAAGTGGGTGACGGAAGTGCGGGTTCAAAAGATAAGGGGAAGGGGAGTGTGTTCACAGAAGGGGCGAATGGAGTACAAACTAAGGCAGGGGCTGTTATGGGGCGTGGAGAGGTCATGATCAGTAGCGAAAAAAGAAAGGGGCAATTGCAGGTTATGGGGTATTTAGCAGCTTGTACTTGCACTGGGCGAGTGGAGGAAAGCAGCAGAATAGGTGCTGGTGCGTATGAATGTTTAGCAGGGACTGACCCTGCAATTTCCAAAAAAATGCAACAAGGGGACAAGAGTAGCTATATCAGTACTGTCTGAGGAGAGAGAAGTGGTGAAGCAGCCTGGGAGAGTTGGGATTGTCCTGTAGCTTTCGAACAAGTCAGGACTCTCGACTTCTTTACGGAAAGTGACGCCTACTTGAACGAAAAAATAGACCCACCGGACCCAGGGGAGTATGATCTAACCTTAGTTCCAGAAACGTCGTTGGAAAGAGCTTATCAAGATGAGCAGATAGAGTTTGTAACGGAACGAAGCGACGAGACAGGACAGGTACATTCCTAATCCCCTTTGTTCGTTTTTACTTATAGTTTTTATGTGTACACAGGATAATAATAGTGGCAGATGGAGAAATTCTCTTCAAAAGCCAAATATTCTTGTTTGGAATTTCCATGGGGCAGCAACTGAAAATTTTATTAGAGTCGTCAGAGAAATGGTCCGTTTACACCGGGTTTGGTTGACCGTGATAGTAGAGCCTCGGGTAAGCGGGACAAGAGTAAGCGAAATTATCCAGTAATTGGGTAAGGCGAATTCGGCGAGAGTCGAAGAAAGTAATTTCAAAGGGGGTATCTGGCTTCTTTGAGATGATTCGGATATAGGGGCCAGAGTATTATCAGCAGGTAATCACGTTATAAATATAGAGGTCTCGAAGGAAAATTGCCAAACTTGGATCTTTTCAGCCGTGTATGCGCGCGCTAAGTCGCCGGACAGAGAACCTTTGTGGGACGCGATTATACATGTGTTTATCAATATTCAATGTTCGTAGCTTATCAGGTGGGAGAGGAGGTTGATAAAAAAAGAGAAGAACCTGGGGTAACCCATCGTATGATTAAATTTGAAGAATGGAGGCATAGTTGTGATTTAACGGATCTAGGTTTCGAAGGGCCGAGGTTTACTTGGTGTGATTCATGGAATACATGTCAAAGGATTTTGAGAAGATTGGATCGAGCGTATGGTAATACGGAGTTACTAACCCTTTTCCCTTTCACGAAGGTTTCACACCTTGATAGAAGATATTCTGATCATGCACCAATTTTGATCCAACTAGTTCTGAGAGATTCTTTGGGACCACCTAGGAGGTTCCGTTTCGAGACCGCTTGGTGTGTTCATTAATACTTCAAGAGTTTCGTTGGAGATAAATTGGGACGCCGCGAGTGGGGATTTAGGGGAGAGCCTGAAAGCTATGAAAGATCACATATCCGTTTGGAATGATACTATTTTTGGAGATTTAAATAAGAAGAAATGGAAACTTTTAGCAAGACTTAAAGGAATTCAACTATCTATTCAACATTCTTATAATTCGTCATAGTTTGAGTTAGGCAAGCGACTTTGGGAGGAATACTTGAGTGTTTTGAAGGAAGAAGAGTATTTTTGGTTTCAAAGGTCAAGGAAAAGTGGATCTGATCGAGTGACAGAAACACGAGGTATTATCATTTGGCTACTATGAAGAGAAGGAAAACAACACAAATTTTCCGTTTGAAAGATTTGGAGGGTAATTAGGTTGAGGATAAAGAAGCCATAGGTGATTTCGTCAGAAAGTTTTTTGTTGACATTTATTCGGAACCGGTGAAATTCGTGGGTCCTTTTGCACTCCCACACGGAAGAATTTAGGACAAGCGGAAATGAATCTCTTAGATGAATAATTTACGGATGACGAGATCAGAATTGCAGTGTTTCAGTATAATCCGAATAAAGCTCCAGGGAGTGATGATGTGACAGCTTCTTTCTACCAAAAATGTTAGGATATAGTGGGACCGGATATATGTAAGATGGTGAGAGTGTTGGTACAGATGGGAAGGGTTTCGCCTAGCCTTAATGGGACTTTCGTGCATCTGCTTCCGAAGGTACCAGATCCGGAATTAGTGGGGCAGCTTCGTCCAATTAGCCTCATTAATGTTCCGGTAAACTTTATGATGAAAGCTATGGTGAATAGGGTTCGACCGTTATTAGCTGAAAGAATTTGACCAAGTCAAAGTAGTTGACGTCTGCTCATTTGTGATGAATTAATATTAGGATGAGACATCATTTTTAGTGATTTAGAAGTCTTTCTAGTCGATTTTCTTGAGAATAACTACACTTTCCTATTTCTAGTCTTGATTTAGTAAATTATTATTTTTAGAGCATATTGGGTTTAATTATATATTTAGTGTGAAACTTTAAAGATAATTATGGAGATTAATTAGATTCCAAGTCAAATACTAAGAGAAATGGAAAGATGATAAGCATGGAAATTGGAGATAAGGAAAGAAAAACTAAAAATATGGCAAAGGAAAAGCTGCCATAAATCTGAATTTCACCACCCACGACCACAAATCAGATTATATCTCAAAATAAGTGGGGAATTTGAAGAAATAGTCAAGAACAAAGTTAGAGATCTTTCTGAGACGATGAATTTCGACTACTCATACGCGTCAAATGGATAAGAACTGAACCTGTTAAGACCAAAACAATGACGGGCCTGATTTCATATTTTAGGGTTTCGAATTTTTTTTTTTGGATCAAACCTACCATTTATATCCACAAAATAACAAGTACAAATCAAACCCCTCCTTGTTTTTGACTAAAAAACAAGCATGGCTAGGAAAACAAACCCTATACACCATTTACTAGAAAGTAAACCTATCAACTTACAAGACAACCTATACAACCATTGCTAGAAAAATAAATCAAAGTAAAAGCACCCTATACAACTATTGCTAGGAAATTAAACCCTATACAACAATTGCTAAAGTCTTATACTAGGTCCAAGCTCCATCTATCTTCCTTGATCTTCTTGTTCTCCTCCCTTGAGTACTCCATGTAGCTTCCATCTTGCTATCAATCTCATATTCTCAACACTCCTTTTAAATAACTTTCTATTCCAAAGTGTGTACTGAACATCTTTCAAAACTATTTTCACAATATCCTCATATTTAGAATGCATCTTCTTAAACTCTTTTTTATTCGTCACATCCCAAATACAATAAAGAAAGCTAAGAAAAGTAATATTTGATATGGTATCTTTTAAGGTGTTATCATCAAACTTAAGCATAAAATCAAGCCTTTCCTCCCAAGTATTACCCGCGTTGTGCCAAATATGAAGAGCACAAATCTCCTTCCAAGCCAAAGTAGTGAATTTGTAATTCACAAATAAGTGATCCCTAGATTCATGTTCTTCAAATCAAAGGTAGCACATCTTGTCCACTTCCATTCCCCACTTGCTAAGCCTATCTTTAGTGCTTAATCTATCCTTACAAATTAACCAAGAACAAAACTTGTGCTTTGGCATACTCCATTTATGCCACACCACACTATACCATTTTGTTTTCTCATTTGGACCCCTTAGGTCATACATAACATCCGAGGTCCTAAAGCCTTTATCTCCCCATCTTATAGTGTCATGCTTCTCATTAAGCAGCATATCTTTTACCACCTCATACACCTTGTTAAACCTAGGTGGAAATCTCCTCCTCTTCCCCACATAATAGTCTATCACCTTTTTGTTAATATTGTAATTACCCAAAGAAATAGCATCCTTTTGTTCACAAATATCACCTACACACTTTCATTTTATCCATCTATCATCTAACATATAAGTTCTCTTTCCATTTCCAACATCATGTATAATATATTTAAAAGCAAGGTACCTCACATTTAGAATAGCTCTCCTTGTCCAAGGAAGTTTATTATCATATGTAATGCTCCATATACTCTTGTTCCATAGCCAATTCGAGTAGACCCATTGAGACCAAATATTATCTTTATAGCCATACATTCTCCAAAAAGCTTTAAGAATAGAAACTTGATTAATATGGAGAATATTAGGTTTGCCTAGTCCTCCATTTTCTTTACTTTGACATAATTCTTTCCAAGCCACTTTAGCACCATGAAAATCATTAGTATTACCCTTCCAAAGAAACCTACTCAATAGTGATTCTATCTCATGAATAACTCCCATTGGAAGGATCATTACATTACACCAATATCTAGCTTTACTTTGCAAAAAACTCTTAATTAAATGAAGCCTTCCCGCAAATGTAAGAAATCTATGCATCCACCCTTCAACACTTCCAACTATATTATTAATAAGGGAAGCACATTAAGCTATTAGGTCCTTTTGTAGTTAACGGAGCCCCAATATATCTAACAAGAAGTTTAACCTTCTTAACATTGATAATACTACTCAAATCATCATGAAGGTCTTTGTTACAACCTCCCATATATAGCTCACTCTTTTCAGGACTTATTTTAAGGCCGGAAAGTCTAGAGAAGAGATCAAGGCCTTGTTTAAGTCTCATGGCCGAGTCTTTATCACCATTAAAGAAAACTAAACAATCATCAGCAAATATAAGGTGGTTCAACTCCATACTAGCACAATTAGGGTGATAAGTAAAAGCTTTATTATTTGCCACTTTCTCAAGAATAGAAGAGAAACCTTGCATACATATAAAAAATAGATAAGGAGATAAAGGATCACCTTGTCTTAATCCTCTTTATCCTTTGAAATAACCACACACATTCCCATTAATGCACAAAGAGAACGTAGGTGTAGAGATACACATCTTGATCCAAGATATAAGCTTTTTATTAAATCCCATAATATGAAGTAGTTGGAAAAGGTACCTCCAATTAATTGTATCAAAAGCCTTTTGAAGATCAATATTTAAAGTACATCTTGGACTCAAGTCCTTCCTATCATAACATGCCACTACACTTTGAGCAACCAATATATTATCTGAAACACTTCTTCCTCCCACAAAAGCAGCTTGATTTTTAGATATAAGCTCTTCAAGGCTTTTCTTCATCCTATTAGCAATGATTTTAGATATAGCTTTATAGAGGATATTAAAACAAGCAATGGGCCTAAAACTCTTCACTAAAGTGGGGTTTTTAACCTTGGGAATAAGAACAAGATTAGTAGCATTAATTTGCTTCAAGATTTGTCTATTCTTGAAAGTTTCCTTTATAGCATTACAAACATCCTCCCCAATAATATTCCAAGTAGCTTTGAAGAAAGAACTATTAAAACCATCTGGGCCAGTAGCTCTTAAGATATCAATAGAGAAAATAGCTTCTTTAATCTCCTTACTAGTAATATCTTTCACCATTTCTTTAGCTTCTTCCTTAGTGATAGCTTTATCAACAAACTTGTTTAAACAACTAGAGCTAACACTTTCTTCATAAACATCCTTAGTACCAATTAAGCTAGTGTAGTACTTGATAAATTCATCATAAATAGCCTCATCTTCAACAACAATGTCACCATTTTCAGTCACAATAGAGGCAACTCAGTTTTGGGTGTCTTGCCTTGATGCTCTTATGATAAAGGGTAGTGCTACAATCACCCTTTTGAGCCGAAGTAATTCCTGATTTTTGCTTTAAGATCTCCTCTTGAATGTTAAGAAGATGCATAAGTTTATCTCTTAGCTCCTTCTCAATGATGAGCATAGATTGATCACCATTCATAAGCTTTGTTTGTACCTTCTCAAGCTCCTCCTTAAGCTCCATTATTTCTTTAGTAGAGTGATGAAAATATTTTCTATTGAAGATCTTCAAAGCTTTCTTTACTTCCTTCAATTTATTCACCAATTTATACATCATACTCCCTTTAACTTCATATTTCCACACATTTTCAATCAAAGGCAGAAACTCATCATGATCAATCCAAACATTAAAAAATTTATAAGATGAAGGTTTAGTATTTGAACTCCCCTGAATTTTGAGGATAAGATTAGAGTGATCTGAAATTCCAGGAGCTTCAATCATCAAATGAGACTTGAAACATGTGAACCAAGCATCATTTATAAAAAATTTGTCAATTTTACTAGATATAAACCCTTCTATTCTTCTATTAGTCCAAGTGTAATAACACCCTTGGCTAGGATGTTAAACCATCCCATTATCATTAATACAATCCACAAATTCATGAGAACTCTTATGAAGGCTAGTGCAACCCATTCTTTCATCAACTTTAGTAATTTCATTATAATCCCCACACCAAATACAAGGAGAGTCCCCATTAATAACCATCCATTCACCAAGTGTTTCCCAAAGAAGCACCCTTTTATCATCATCATTTTCCGCATATACCATCACACAATTAAATGTTTTCTTATTATATATATCATGTACCTCAAGGAAGATGGCTTGGCTAGTTGAATTAAGACACTTTACATCCAAAACATTCTTATTCCACTTTACACATATTCTCCCTCTATCATCCTTATCATGATTAGTTATTGTACCCCAATTACTCAAATAAGTGTTGTGAAACTTATTGTAGCTTTGTAGGGTCATTTTAGTCTCCAATAAACCAACTAAATCAACTTTTTTATCTTGTACAACATGAAATACTTCTTTTTGTTTGAGGCTTTGATTCAAACCTCTTACATTCCAAGAGCTAATTATCATTTAAATCAGGAGGTTCTCCTTCACTATGGGTACTTCCCACAAACCTATTCAAAGCCTTTTCAAGGTATTCATTAGCCATATTAAAAGCACAAAAGGAGTTACTTAAATCCCCTTCAAAATATTAGAATTATAAGCACTTCCCCTAGGTGTACTAGGGGTTTTTTCTTTCCCCTTTGCATTACTACTTCCCACACTTTGAGATGGAGTTGTAGATGTATTTTTGGTGTTAGGAATTCATCCTTCTTCTCTTTTTGCTTTCTTTGCACTACCCTCCATTCTTCAACTCTCTTTTGAACTTTGTATTGGTTTGGTTGGTGATTAGATTGGTTTGGTTTAGGTTGGTGGTTTACTTGGTTTGGTTTAGGTTGGTTGTAGGTTTGGTTTGGTTTAGGTCTAGGCTCTTTCCTTCCTTGACTACAATTAATCTACTTATGCCCCAAAGCCTTGTAATTACAACATCTAGGAGGTAACCACTCATAGTAAGCCTCCACCACATGAATCCCATCCTCCTCAAGATCAACCTTCACCCTTTTAACAAGCTCCTTTTTCATATCTACTTCAACACATACTCTAGCAAAGCTTAGCCTATTTTTTGTCTTAGTAAAAGGGTCCATTTGGAGTGGAATACCCAAAGCACTACTAATGTAGCTTAACCCATCATTAGTCCACAATTGTAATGGTACCTTTCTCAGTTTAACCCAGAGTGGAACCTTAGTCAAATCAAGCTTATCAAATTTCATGTTAGGTTCCCACTTTCTGAAGATTATAATTCTACCATTTACATGCCAAACTTGCTCTAATATATTTTTGCATTCTTGCCCACCTTTGAATTTGAATAGAATCACTTCCATATCCGTAGACTTTATTTCAACTTGACCACAATTTCTCCATTGAGAATTAACCATACTTCTAACCATGTGATATTCAGGAGCTTCTCCAAAGAATTGTCCAACTAAGCAATTATCCCACTCCTCAACTCCACTCTTCACTATATCTCTAGGTGGTTTAACCATGAGTTCATCTTCTACTTGACTAGGAGAAAAGTATTTTAGCTTCAGATCTTGATCACTTTTCTTGAATAATTCTGTCCATTTACCTTGCTTCCCATTGTTTTCCTCAGTAATTTCTACCTCGGATTCATCCTCCTCCTCCACACTTTGACCTTGTGCTACTCCCAAGAGGGTACTTTCACTAGGTGGAGAAATTATCCCAATTCCTGCACCTAAAGTGGAGTAATCCTCCTTGTGACTCACATTCAAGCTATTCTCGAGAGGATTAGGAGCCTCACCCTCAATTAGGGCCCCATCTTGTTCGTTCATCCCCTCAACCATTGTACACTCAATGATTTGAGTAGCTTGGATGCTTTCACTGGAGCTAAGTAAGGTTTCATCCATTAATTCTTGTGTTTTATCTACTGTCCTTCTCTCAGGACTTTCATCAAACACATTACAGTCACTACATGAACCATCTTCCTTCTTGCTCGAGATGCCTTTATCCACACTCCCACTCATCAAATTACCCCTCTTAGTAGCAAAGAAGTTGTTACTCACTTGAATTACAGGGGTAGCGGGGATATATTTTCCTTTCATTGGCGCTTGAGGTTCATTAGCTTCGATACTGTCCTTATTTCCGCGATTTCCAGCCTTCTTGCGAGGTGCCATTAGATCAGGAATGAAAAAAGAGGAATAGCAAAAAAAGAATCACGTAATTTAATTAAGAAATGAGCTCAAAACACCCAAAAACCTGTTGTCGCGTTTTTATTCAAAAAAACGAGCTGGAATTTTGCACAAATTACGTTGCTGATTTGGTGCAGAAATTGATGTGATTCTTACCAAATAATAGCTCAATGATTATCCAATTATTTTAACGTTATCACCTTATCCACTTCAAAACCCGAAGCAATTAAAAGTTGCGAAAAACCGAAGCAATTAATAAGCAGAAAAACCCGTCTCCTTCACCCCCTAATCCACGCGCACGTTACACCCACTTCCCTACTTCTTCACTCCTCTACCTGACACACTTGTACAACTCAGAATTCCACTATCTTCTTTACAAAATCAATTTCCACAATTCAAATAATATGGAATCACAAATCTAGAAATGAAAAATAAAAGCTTGAAGATTTTCAACTCCAGTCAACGCGAGGTCAACGACCTGGTCAATCTCCGGTCAAACTCCATCCATAAGGTCGAAAAGTCATCGGTGATGGGTAGGGGAGGTCAACGGCAGTCAACAGGAGTCAAAGATTAGTCAAACTTTAACTAAAACTTCAAACCCTAGTGAGAGAAAGAGGAGAGAAGGAAGAGGATTGTGTGTTTTAGGTGTTGTGTGTGTTTTTTAACTTGGTGGTTTGATCTAAAGTGGGTTACGAATTTGAGTTGGGCTAGGAGTCCACTACTTACCTTCTCCTTCAAGAAAACGAATTAGGCTTCTATACACCTATAAATACACCCTTATATCACTTGTAAATCATCCTTGCGTCATAGTAATTAGTCCTTAGTTTTATTATCATCAGAATTATTGTAGAGAGCAAGATGAAGTCTTTCATTATTTCTTTTAGTTTATTTCCTTCAGGTATGAACTAATTTTCCCATAGCTTGGGTTTTGCATCATGTATAATCTACGAATTCTATTTTCTTTCTATCTATGTTTCTTTGGGAATTATATGTTTTAATCTGATATTAGCTTCTTACCTATATATTTTGTTTATTTGTTTTGATTTAATGATTGTTTTCCTTGCGGTGCGCAACGTTTAGGATTACCTTAATAGTAGTTAGATGATCACCTTAGCTGGGTGTCTAATTATTGAAACACCACATAACGTCTAGTGTCGATATTGGTCTTGACAACACTAATTCTAAATAGATAGTCACTAGGGTATAATTTAATCACTATCACCATGTTTGGAAATTGATTACTTAGGAACCTAGTGGCGTAGGAAAACCCTATTTAAACCAGCCTCGTGGTGTGTCTGTAGCCCCCTTAGTCGCTCTCAAGGTCTAAGGTATGGGAATTTAGAATCCTGACTAAGTATCTAAGAGCTAATTATCTCCCTTATTAACTAGATTTGATAGAAAGAATTAGAAGGATTAGTAAGCAATGCGATAGAAAGTATGTTCGATCTCAGGGAGCCTTGAGTAGTGTGTAGGCCGTGAGATCCAAGCTAGTTGACAAACCCATTTGATGAAAGTGCTAAAGGTAAGAAAATAACGAAATTACATGGTGTAGAAAAGGATTAAGGCAGTTCTTTCATATTGAAGCCACTTGAAGCCTTTTTTATACCTTCTCACCATGTTATTTGATTTAATATATATGTCCTTCTCAGCCCCTTCTAGCCTTTCTAAAGCCTTTTTATTAAACACATTATAAGCCATATCTCTTTAGACAATAGGACTTTTCCATATGACCCGCACTTGAATCGCGATGCATAGTCAATTGTTTTAGAGCTTGAGTTTGGGGTGGTGGGTCCACCATTATGGGAATTGTTATTAGGTTGGGATTTTTGAGCTTATTAATTGTTCTCTGTTATTATATTGATGATGATTCACAGGTTTATATTGTAACCCTTTGCCGGGTAATAGTGAATGAAAAAGAAGCTACGAGCTAAAGTTATGAAAAGGCATAATATATGAAAAAAATAGTGTGATATCTCGAACATTAAAAAGAGAGTCGTAGCTATACAAAAGAAAAAAATTGATTTGAAAAAGAATATATATTCGGACCGGCAAAGTGGAATTTCTATGTGAACATCTTATGCTTTAATTGGGATATTGGGGAGGCTACTTTGTGCATCAAGAATTCATTAGGTTGAGTGAGAAACGTTTTATGAGAGTAACTCAAGCTCTAGGGCGATTCGTTGATGGCTAGTGAGGAGACATCCAAAAGCTCACTCTAAATTATCCAAATATACTATCATACCGTCCCTAATCCTAAATTACAACCTTAAAGACCTTTTGATTCTTTTCTATGTAATCTAGAAGTGATTGATCCAATAGAGAGTAGTTAAATGGACCTTTGGATACTAGTGAAGTTTGATGAACAATCTATAGCTTCCTTGGTAAACTGAGTAAAGTTCCTCTCCTTCTTACATTGCGAAACTAATCTGATCTTGAAATCAAACCGTGTTGACTATGGATATGAGATGTGTACAGGTATGTAGTTTTGTGAATATTATTACATGAAATTTTCTGAGTAGTTACTTTATGTCTATTCTATATATTCTGCTATGTTCTCCCCATTACGTTAAAGTGACCTAGGTGTGTATTTAGAGACTTCCCTTTGTTTTTATCTTTATTGTATCGGGGCGATACAACTTTGAGTTGGGGGTCTTGATGTCTCCTCATTTGTGATGAATTAATATTAGGATGAGACATTATTTTTAGTGATTTAGAAGTCTTTCTAGTCGAATATCTTGAGAATAACTACACTTTCCTATTTCTAGTCTTGATTTAGTAAATTATTATTTTTAGAGCATATTAGGTTTAATTATTTATTTTGTGTGAAGCTGTAAAGATAATTATGGAGATTAATTAGAGTCCATGTCAAAGACTAAGAGATATGAAAAGAAGATAAGCATGGAAATTGGAGATAAGGAAAAAAAGCTAAAAATATGGAAAAGGAAAAACTGTCATAAATCTGAATTTCACCACCCACGACCACAAATCAGCTTATATCTCAAAGTTGGTGGGGAATTTGAAGAAACGGTCAAGAGAAACGTTGGAGATCTTTCCGAGAAAATGAATTTCGACTACTCATACGCGTCAAACGGCTACGAATTGAAGCTGTTAGGACCAAAATGAAAATGGGCCTGTTTTCATATTTTAGGGTTACGAATTTGAGTTGGGCTAGGAGTCCACTACTTACCTTCTCCTTCAAGAAAACGAATTAGGGCTTCTATACACCTATAAATATACCCTTATATCACTTGTAAATCATCCTTGCCTCAAAGTAATTAGTCCTTAGGTTTATTATCATCAGAATTATTGTAGAGAGCAAGATGAAGTCTTTCATCATTTCTTTTAGTTTATTTCCTTCAGGTATGAACTAATTTTCCCATAGCTTGGGTTTTGCATCATGTATAATCTATGAATTCTATTTTATTTCTATTTAAGTTTCTTTGGGAATTATATGTTTTAATCTGATATGAGCTTCTTACCTATATATTTGTTTATGTGTTTTGATTTAATGATTGTTTTCCTTGCGGGGCGCAACGTTTAGGATTACCCTAATATTAGTTAGTTGATCACCTTAGTTGGGTGTCTAATTATTGAAACACCACATAACGTCTAGTGTCGATATTGGTCTTGACAACACTAATTCTAACTAGATAGTCACTAGGGTATAATTAAATCACTATCACCATGTTTGGAAATTGATTGCTTAGTGGTGTGTCTGTAGCCCCCTTAGTCGCTCTCAAGGTCTAAGTTATGGGAATATAGAATCCTGACTAAGTATCTAACATCTAATTATCTCCCTTATTAACTAGATTCGATAGATATAATTAGAAGGATTATTGCATACTAGCAAAACCTAAGCTATACTTCTCATCTCATATTTCTTATCTTTTAATTATTGTCTTTTATTTTTCCTTAGTTTATTTAATTATCTCGAATTATTCTCTTTATTTTATGTCTTTTAATTAATTACTTCTTACTCGTTATTATTTACCCATTTGTTTAACACACTAAGTCCCTGAGAAGGAATCTAACTTGCTATTAAAACTTGCATACGTCCTGTAATACTTGCAGTACCGTTCTTGTCTAGGGTGAAAGTGCATTGTTTCCTGACTTATTATTATCTTATTTTTATCACACCCTAGGCGACACCAGTAGTTTTCTTCCTGGAAGGTCTACTATTGACAATGTTGTGTTGCTGCAAGAGATTGATCATAGAATGAAAAAGATCACAACAAAGGAAGGATATATGGCAGTGAAGATTGATCTAGCGAAAGCATATGATAAGTTGAATTGGAGGTTCATTGAGGACACTATAGCTTTCTTTGGGTTCCCGGAGTCATGGGTTAAGCTTATTATGTCCGCAATGGAATCTAATAGGATGAGTATATTGTGGAATGGAGAGCAACTTGAAGCATTCACACCCCAGAGAGGCATTCGTCAGGGAGATCCTTTATCCCCTTATATATTTTTTTTTGTGTATAGAATGTTTATCTACGCTTATACATGGTCTGTGCGAGGGAGGTGAGTGGTTACCCATTCATCTTCACCGCCAAGGCCCCCCGATCTCACATATATTTTTTGCAGATGACTTACTGCTTTTCACTGAAGCAAAAGACACCCAGATTGATCTCTAGAAGGAGGTGTTGAGGGTTTTCTGTAGCGAGGCAGGGAAAACTGTTAGCGAGGAGAAGTCACTAATATATTTTTTATCAAATGTGATGGAAGTACAAGCAGTAGAGCTTGCGGAAAAAAGTGGTTTTACCCTCAGTGATTCTATAGGAACATACTTAGGAATGCCGATACATTCAAAAATATTACCGCGGGTTTTATTGAGGGGTTACTTCCAAGATGCAAAATAAGCTCCCTAACTGGAAAAAACAAAATTTATCTATGGCAGGGCGAATTACACTTTCTCAGTCCGTTCTCTCAGCTATCCCCACATACATAATGCAAACATTGAAGTTCCCTCTATATGTGTGTGATGAGATAGATCCAATTATACGGAATTTTATTTGGGCCTCCTCGGAGGAAGGTAGGACAGTTCATTGGTTAGCGTGGAAAATTGTATGTCAATCAAAGAAATGTGGCGGCCTTGGGTTGAGAAGCGCGAGAAATTATAATACTTCTCTCCTAGCTAAGTTGGGTTGGAAAATTCTTACGAATGATCCGGCTCTTTGGGTGACCGCGATTAAAGAAAAGTATTTTAGAACCGGTTTTCTAGATCGCGAAATAAAACCGGCAGATTCACGAATGTGCAAAAATATTCTAGGAAGGACGAAATGTGTTAGTGGAAGGCGTTAGTGAAGTGATGGTGGGAAAAGAGACCTTAGTTAAATGGAATTTTGAACAGTCTGGTATTTTTTTGGTAAAGTCTGCATATAATAGTTTGGTACAAGAAGGAATGGAAACAAGTTTCAATTGGGATCTTATTTGGTCGTTGAAGTGTCCCCAAAAAGTTAAAGTTCTCTTATGGCGTTCGGTCTGGGATCGATTGCCAACGGGGAAAAACCTTTGCTTGCGTGGTATCATAGAGGATCCTCTGTGCAGAAGATGTGGCCAAGGGGAGGAATCTGCTTCTCATCTATTTGGGTTTTGTAATGGATATTATACTGTGTTTAAGCGTTGTTTTGCAGGTGCCAAAGGGATTGGGCAAGGTCAGCAGCTGCGTGGAGGCCAGGAAAGGAGCTCAGAACCTGTAGCAGCTCATGGGACAGAAGAGGTAGTTGGGAGTTCGTATACCAGGGAAATTCCAGAAGGTCGTGATGAATCTGCAGCACGGCCGCTGGAATTGCAGGCTGCTGATCTGCGACAGCAGCTGGAGGGTTCTGGTTCAGGAAGCGCGATGCGGGAACTCATGGAGATTGAGGGACATGAATAGCAGCAAGATGGATTACAAACGAATGGCATGGAAAATTCAGGCGTTTTGGCGACAGAGGCAGCGAGAGCTAGTGTGGCTTGGTGGACAGAAGTGTTTTCCAAGAAGGAGTGTGTGGATGGGATTGAACAGAGAACTTAGTTTGCATCCTATGTATGGAATGTGTGGTGTAACAGAAATGACAGGCTCTTTAATCAGGATACTAAGAGGAAGACAAATAGCGAATTAAGGGCAATCATTAAAAATACGGCAAATGACTATATCTGAGCTTGGGGCCATGAGTGTGATGATGGTTTGATCACTTCGGCAAAAAGCATTCTTGTTAAATGGGCTAAACTGGTGCATAGGGTCAAACTTAATATAGATGGATCGTATAATTCGAGTCAGAAGGTAGCAGGTGTGGGTGGTCTTTTTCGGAATGAAAATGGTGATTATTTGGATGGATTTTCGGGTAAATGTGTTGCACGTTCTCCCTTTGAAGCTGAAATTCTTGCCTTGCACTTTGGTTTACATATGGTTGTTTGTAGGGGGTTTTCGTCTCTTATCATTGAAATTGACCCGTGTGAGTTGCACGCGCTAGTGAAGGGCGGTGTGAACTCAAGGGGATTTTCGGGTGATATCATTACAGATTGTCGTGAGATTCTTGAATCTAGAGAGCAGTTTGATCTTGTATGGTGTTATCGTGAAGCAAATAGTTGTGTTTATTGGTTAGCAAAGCTGGGGAGAATAGCGAGGACGGACCAGTACCATTGCGGGACCCTCTGAGTGGCCTTTGGCGACTACTAACGAAAGATCGGTGTGGTTGGGCCGTACCTAGAATTATTCTAGATAGACAATAATTAGGAATTTTTATATCTTCTTGGTCTTTTAAGGCCTCTTTTGTAACAAAAAAACAAATACCCACTTCAAATAAATATAATCCCAAATTCAGTAAAACATTAAACCACTAACAAAGGTTCATACAAAAACAATCCTCGTGAAATGAGTGGTTAGTTAATAATAAATAAGAAAAAGTAATCAATAATAATGTTAGAATCATGTTTAGAATATGAAATGGAATATGTTTACTCTATTGGTTGATTGAAAATGGAGCTCCAATGATGAAGAATGGTTGATTTTTGTAGAAAAGCCCTTTTTCTTCTCTTCTGCTCTCTCCAGGCTTGTGAAATGATATAATATGAAATGGTCATGAATTAGGAGCTTCCAAAATAATTAAATAATAGATAAAAATGTATTATGTCTAATGGGACCTCTTAGATGGGTCGAAATATCTCAACTCTTTTTTATCTAGTCCTAGACAAGTTCGCGTTACAGTGGAAGAAAATGGCGTAACTTCTTCATCTCAAATCCAAATTGACTTCCGTCACTTCTCACGCGTCACTGACTTCAAGTTAAATCCAAATTAAAAGGAATTTTATCCAAATATCTGACCAGTTTGTCGTGGTGACTGAATCAATTAACATCAAGATTTTGACGATAAACGCTTCAACTTCTCCAAAGTGACATTAGCTTTTTCTCCGCCTAGGCTTAGTTTGGATTTGACTTCTTGAATTCTTCTCATCACCTTGACATCATGTGTTAACCACACACAAAATATTTATATATTGAAACGAATCCAATAAGGGATAGAAAAGTATATTATGTCTAATATTAGGGAATATTCCCTTACTTATGTAAAGTAGACCCCTAAAATAATATCTCATGAATAGATTAATCTATCACCAAATAGGGAAATTAATACCCTGAACTCAAATTTTTGTCGTCCCAAAAAAATAAAAGAAAATAAATTCTAGAGCCTAAGTCCAATCAATCAGAGAAGAGAAAAATAAAAAAATGATGAATGGAACTAAAGTAAATATTCTAACAAGTCTCATGTAATAATATATACAAACTAGATCATACATATATATATATATATATATATATATATATATATATATATATATATATACTTATCATACAAACAATCAACACGGTTTAAGTTTCAAGATTAGATTAGATTTGCAATGCACGAAGGATAGGTTTTTCTCTTAGTCCGCGATGTTGGCTATAGGATGTTCATTGTTCCTAGCATAGTCTCTAAATCTTTATTGGTTTGATCACTCCTAAATAATATAGTTCAGAATCATAACGGATTTAGGGTTGTAATGTCAGCTTAGGGTAGTTATGATCATATATTTGGATAATATAAAGTGAGCTTTTGGATCTCTCTTCACTAGCCATCAACAAGTCGCCTTAGAGCTCGAGTTACTCTCAAAGATGTTCTCAGTCAACCCAACTATATATGCACTTAAAGAGCATTCCCAATAACCCAATTATAAACCATGCTGATCACCTAATAATTTCCACTTTCTCGGTCATTTTTCATATATATTTTCTGTTGCAAGTTAGCTATGACTCTCCTTTTAATGTGATATGTCATGCTACTTCTTTTCAACATCTTTCTTTTTAATACTTTTTTCTTTTTATTTTACCCTGGAAAAGGGTTATAATATAAACAAGTGAATCATCATCAAAAGCACAAATACATAGCTAAAAAACCCACCCAATGATGTTTCCCATAATCGTTCCCACCACCCTAAACTCAATCTCTAGACGAGTGTCTTAGCGTCGCGATTCAAGTATGGGTCATATGGAAAAGTCCTATAATCTAAGAGGTATGGCTTTTAATGTGGCTAGTAAAAAGACTTAAGAAAGGATAGAGGGGTTGAGACGGATACTTACCGATTAATATGGTCAACAAGTTAAAAGGCAACAAGGTCTTATCAAAGTTATGCCTAATCTTCTAAACTATGCAATTTCGTTACTTTCGCACCTCTAGCAATTTCTTTAAATGGTTTATCAACTATCTTGGATCTAATATTCTACATACCAATCAAGGCTCCCTAATATAAAAATTATAATTATCGCATTGCTTACTAATATTTTCTTTACTTTTAAGGTTTATTTTCATGTTAGTCTTTTAAGCATACACTATGTCTAATTCACAAACATACTACTTACTATCATTGACTCATCAAAATTATGCTTAATTGGTACATCTGCTAACTTATAAATCTATTCCCTATACTAATTCATGTTAATTTTATGGTTTTTCAAAAGCAATTAAACACATAAAATGGGAATGAGGACAACGAATCCACACCTCCAACTCAAAAGTGAGCCATCTCCCCAGGACTATAAATAGACTCAATAAAATTTGAAAACACATGATATACAGGTAGAGAAATGGTAGAGAAGAGAGAAAACATACTCGCGAGGCTACTTTTTCATGTGATCGATTCCCAAGATAGGGTTCGGTAGATCCTTTGCGATATCGCGCCTAATTTGCATCAAGGGTGTCATGATGTGCACTTGATTTTCTTTGATTTGTGCCACATCGTCTGCCGAGAAAGTTTGAGCAGCACCTACTCGAGCAAATTTCTCACTTACCTCGTTTCTTTCCAAGAAGGGTCATCTCCTTTTGAGTTTTCTCCTCTCAAAATGTCTTGATCAACACATTATCTATGTTCATACTTGATTTGGACACAAATTTCTCCTTCTCATCTAGTTTTACATTCGCCTTCATCAATAGGCTCATGATCATTAAGGGGAATTTCAAATTAAATATCTTTTGTGTATCGGTTGTGAATATGATTAACTCATCAAATATCACTTGCACTACATCTACTTCCTCCTCTCTTAAAAAACAATTCAAAAAGATGGCATATTTCTTACCTACATCTGCCATACGAGTGTCCCCAAAAGCTGATGGTGTGAGAAAGTAGTGTCATACTCTCGCATTAGGTTGAAGACACATGTAAGGCCAAGACACCTACAACTCTTCTTCGTATTCTCGCACTAATTCCTTACTCAAACGTTCTCATATAGTTGCTCCTAATGAAAAGTCTCGATCTTGTTCACCACTTCTTGATATTTGCATGGTTCAACCAATTTCTTAAACTTGAAGTGGGTTTGAAACTCTTAAGACAAGAAGTGAACTAACTTGTCTCGAATGGGAAATCTACCTTCACTATCTCGGCTAAAGATTCCAAGATAGAATTTGGAAACTAGCTCAATACTCAATCTCAAAGTTGGTCCATCCTAATCTCTCAATGATGTCTCCTCATTTGTTATATTTATATGCCCTTAGGAGACATCAAATTAGGTGATTATTTGGCTAATCTGATAGACTTTTAGTGATAATATGCTACATTTTATTTTCTCTCCTTAGATTTTAGTATTTTTTATTTATCAAGCTTTTACGCGTAATATGGTTTGTTTTATTGAAAAGTTTTTATGTTTCTAATACTAGCAAGGAGAGGAATCAAAAATAGAAGTCTTAGATCGTGTAAAGAAGTCAAAAGCTACAAGAAATATCCCGAGGAGTTGACAAATTTGAGCTGAAAATCTAGAAGGTTGATGGTAATTACTGATTTCGAGCCACTTAAAGATGGATTCAGCCTCTGAGTTATGAAGAATATTCGTGCCTTATCGAGTTAAGAAGAATTAGCAAGTTGAATGAGTCAATTCGGAGTTATATGAGAAAGTTACATCCGTTTTTGTGAAGGGTGTACAGCAGTTACGGGATTTTGGGCTTGAAGAGTGGACTTGGGCCATTTAATATTTGATTATTCTATTAATTTAGCCCAAGTCCGAAATTTATAGTAAAAATAGACTTTTTGACTTTATTTTTACACACAATACACTTTCCACAAAGTCAGAGCGTCATAGAAAAAGGCAAAAGCAAGGAAGAAGGAAAAAGCAAAGAGCTAGAGACTTCAACATCTCAATTCAACAGCCAAATCCAACCTCCTAATTAGGTCTTTAATTTTATTCTGTTTCCGTTGAACATGAATTCCATTATTTTAATTTCTTCTTTCGTTTTAATTTCAATTATGAGCTAAGTTTATATTGTACTTGAGAATCGCAACATAGGTTGAACCCTTTCTTGAATAATTGGTGTTTTTCCGATTTGGGATTGAATTAATTTAAATTGAGTTTTTATTTTACGTTGGCTTTTACTTTATGCTTATTTATTATTCTTAGAGTCATGAACTAGGAATAAGTTTCAGTACCTAGGCTATTCCATATAGTGGCGTATGGATCACCTTGACGGGGGGTTTGGGTATAGAACTAAGTATTTGCCGATGCTATCCGCCAATGTCCTTGACAGGCTTGACTAGCCATTAGCCAATGAGGTAAGAATTAATCAACCGAAAGTGGTTTTAATCACCTTGACGGGGTTTAGAAGACCGTAGGAGAGCTTTTAGGTCCACCCTGACGGGGGCTAAGAGATTTTAGAATCCCAACTAGTGTAAGAATAATAACTCAACCCTTAAAAGGAAACATTAATTAGGAAAGTTTGCGGTGAAACCCTAGCGTGACTTAAGTACTACTTTTCTCTCGCGTCTACCTCTTTTACTTGCGTTATTTACATTCTAGTTTAATTACTTTATATTTAATTTACTTTTGTATTTTAGATTGTTAATCAAAAAACCCCAACAAACATTATATATTTCAATTTTCGATTATTTGCAATTATTTCACTAATCGATAACATTAGAGTCAAGCAATCTGTCTCTCAGAACGAAGTTGTTTATCACATATATTACTTGGGACAACTGTACACTTGAAGTTCGTGGTTCCTCTTCTTTATCCGCATTATTTTATAACACAGAAGGACCCACCAAGTTTTTGGCGCCGCTGCTGGGGACGGTAGCATGTGACCCCGGTGTTTATCCTTTAGTGTTTAATTGCATTCTTAATTTTTATTTTCAGTTTTACGTTTTTCTTTGTCTTTGTTCTTTCTCAGGTCTTACAGGTTTGGTGCATGTACTCAAACCCTGAGAGGTTAGTTCGAGAAAGAAACAGAAGAGAAAAAGAAGCTAGAGAACAGGCAAAGAGAGAACGAGAAATGGAGGATTTGAACATTCATCACGTTGAAGATCCTGGCATTCAGTTAGAAGAAAATAGTCAACCAAGAATACCGCCAATCATTCTGAATCCCCCAATCGTTCCAAATCCTGTTCGCAACCATTAACAAAATCACCCGCCTATGCAACAAGCTCAACACCCGATGTATTATGATCCATGGTTCGTACATGGTCCAGAACAAGCTCTGTATCGCGCTCCTACTCGCGGTATTGGTCCTGCTAATATCAATGTGGCACGTTATAGACCCAATCTTGGTATGCTATCCCAATTTCAAATTTTTGAACTTTCATGAAACACTTGGAGAAGACCCTATTCGTGCAGTTCAAAAGTTTATGCAAATCTGCAATTCGTGTATAACTCAAGGAGTGACCAAAGAGCAGATGTACTTTGCTAATTTCAAATTTTTCGTGATAGAAGCAGCTAGTGAGTGGCACGATTTGCAAGAACCTGGAACAATCAATACTTGGGATGAGTTACAGACAACGTTTCTTTATCGCTATTATCCGACAAATATGATATTAGACGCACATGTAGATTTGACATCGTTTGTCCAGAGCAAGATGAAACTTTGGGAAGATGTTGAACAAGATTTAAATCATGTTTGAGAAGAGTTCCTGACCATGGCCTTAATGAAAAACAACAGTTGAAAATCTTTTATAAAGGTCTATATGGAGGATCAAGAAAAGACCTCGATTTATTATGTGGTGGAGGATTTCTACAGGTAGCTCCAGTCCATGCGAAGATTATTCTAAATAGAACGGTAACGAATGAGCAAGGTTGGAGTACAATGAGAACAACTATTCGAGGTAGAAAATAAAGTAATATGGGCATTGATGAGAAATTCTCCTCTTTGGAGGATAAATTAAAGACTACTTTGGAACAGCAAATGAAACAGCACACGATAGCTGTTAAAGAAGATTTATCAGGTAAGAAGGCAAGTGTTAATGTGACTCATGAGGTATATGGGTGTTCGAATTGTGGTGTTCAAGACCATGAATGGGAATATTTTGAATGTAATCCCAAAGCTGTAATGTTTGTTTCTAATAGGGGTAATTACAATTCGAGTGGTCAAGGATATCAACCCAACGGAAACCATCCGGGTTTCCAATACTCGAATCCTAATGGGGCGGCTAATCCTACCTATTCTTATCAACCGCGTCCCCAAGGTAACACTTATCAACCTAGACCACAAAATAATTATCAGGGAGGACAAAATTATGGAAACCATGCTCAGAGACAGCCTCCTCAAAAAAATTATAATGACACCATGAATCAAAAGGCCTTACCTACTCAACCTCAAGAAGGAACAGAAGATCTTCGTATAACTGTAGACAAATTAATGGAACTTCAGGCACAATCTATTCAGAGTCAGCAAGCTAATGAGGTTTCACTTAAATTATTGGGGAATCAAATTGATCAGATATCAAAACAGTTAAATCAGCGTCCGCAAGTAAGACTCCCTAGTGATACTGAAGTCCCAAGACAAACCGAAGATTGTAATGCCATCACGTTAAGAAGTGGTAAGAAGCTTCCTCCACCTCCCTTTCCGGTTATGAAAGAGAAAGAAGTGAAAAATAAAGAGAAACCAGTAGTAGAGGTGGAAGAGAAAGAAGATGAACCTGAAGTGATAGAAGTGGAGAAAATTCCAGAAGTTCAGAAAAACAAAGATATTGTAGAAAACCGTCCTCCTCCACCTTTTCCTTCAAGAGTTCATAAAAAAGGAGATATGGCTGAGTATCAGAGATTGAATAGGGTGAGAGGTCTTAACATCAACATTCCGTTGTTAGAAGCTAATAAAGACATACCGAAGTACGTGAAGTTTTTGAAGAGAGCCCTTACCAACAAGAGACAATATTGTGATAATGAGATGATTGGGTTACCTGAAGAGTGTAGCGCCATTTGTCAAAGTAAGTTGCCAAATTAGTTGCTTGACCCTGGGAGTTTTACAATTCCGATATCAATTGGTAATGAGTGGAAAGGAAAATCTCTATGTGATTTGGGCGCAAGTATCAATATTATGCCCAAATCAATATTCGATAAGTTGAAGATGGGAGATGTGAGACCTACCTCAATGGTCTTACAAATGGCTGATCGATCCCTCATACATCCGGAGGGACGAATCAAAGATGTACTCGTCAAGGCAGGTACTTTAGTTGTTCCCATTGATTTTGTTATTCTTGAATACGACGTGGATAGGAATGTCCCCATCATTTTGGGAAGACCATCCCTAGCCACAGGGTGTACTTTAATTGATGTAAAAAATGGAGAATTAACCATTAGAATCCAAGACGATGAGGTAAAGTTCAATGTGTTCATAGCCATGAAATTTCCAGATGTTCAGGGAGATTGTTTTCGAATGGATATAGCAGAACATGCCATGCAAGAGGTATTTGATTGTTTTAATTATGATGATATCTTGCAGGCTGCTTTGACAATTGACTTACCTGAGTTGATGGAAGAGCTTGCCGAAACAATGGCAGCTTTTAATTTGGAGAATCAAAAATATAAGCGTCCTGCCTATGAACCTGTGAGAGAACCGGTGGAGATGGTCATTAAAAATAATCCATCCATTGAATCTCCTCCAAAGTTAGAAGAGAAACCATTGCCAGCACACTTGAGGTATGCGTATTTGGGTAATAATGATACTTTACTAGTTATTGTTTCAGCAAATTTAACAGGTCCTCGAGAAGATAAACGGTTGCGTGTACTAAGGCCAAATAAAGAGGCGATTGGTAGGACTATTGCTGACATCAAAGGCATTAGCCCCTCCTATTGTCAACACAAAATCATTCTTGAAGATGATAGTTCATGCTCAGTTGAAGGCCAAAGAAGATTAATGCCAGCAATGAAAGAAGTGGTGAAGAGAGAAGTGATTAAGCTACTAGATGCGGGAATCATCTATCCCATAGCTAGTAGTGAGTGGGTAAGTCCAGTTCAATGCGTACCGAAGAAGGGAGGAATGACTACAATCCTCAATGCTCAGAATAAAGCCATTTCCACGAGAACCGTTGTTGGTTGGAGGGTGTGTATCATAATTGTAAGTTGAACAAGGCTACTAGAAAATACCACTTTCCTCTTCCTTTCATAGATCAAATGTAAGATAAATTGGCTGGTATGGAGTATTATTGCTTTTTGGATGGTTATTCAGGGTACAATCAAATCTATGTAGATCCAGCTGACCAACACAAAACAGCCTTTACATGTCCTTTTGGTACCTTTTCTTATCGGAGGATGCCTTTTGGATTGTGTAATGCACCTGCGACTTTTCAGAGATGTATGATGGCGATTTTCTGGGATATGATCGATAATTTCCTTGAGGTATTTATGGATGACTTTTATGTGTTTGGTGATAACTTTAATGAGTGTTTATAGAACTTGGAGAAGGTTTTAATTAGATGCAAGGAAACAGATTTGGTGTTAAACTAGGAAAAGTGTCATTTTATGGTTCATGAAGGTACAGTGTTGGGTCACAAGGTTTCGAGTGCAGTCTTAGAAGTTGATCGCACAAAGATTGAGGTAATAAAAACTCTTCCCCTTTCCATTGCTGTAAAAGGGGTAAGAAGTTTTTTAGGCCATGCTGGATTTTATTACCGTTTCATCAAATATTTTTCCAAGATTACAAAACCTTTGTGTAACTTACTCAAAAAGGACACCAAATTCCTTTTTTATGAAGCTTGCATGAAGGCATTTCAAGAGTTGAAGGAAAAACTTATCACTGCACCTATTGTATTACCTCCTGATTGGAAGATTCCTTTTGAAGTAATGTGTGATGCTAGTGATTTAGCTATGGGTGTTGTGTTGGGACAAAGAAAGAATAAGGTATTTCACTCCATCTATTATGCGAGTAAGACTTTCACTAGTGCACAAATTAATAATACAGTGACTGAGAAGGAACTTTTAGTGGTTGTTTATGCTTTTGAAAAATTTCCTTCCTATCTTCTTGGGGCGAAAATTGTGGTATTCACCGATCATTCCGCTATAAAGTACCTTATGTAAAATAAAGATGCTAAGCCACGGTTAATCAGATGGGTTTTATTGCTTCAAGAGTTTGATTTATAGATTCGAGACCAAAAAGGTTGTGATAATCAGGTTGCAGATCATTTGTCTCGTCTTGAAGGTTTTGTATCAAAAGTAGTCATGAGTTAGTTAGAGAGGAGTTCCCAGATGAGAGTTTATTTGCTATTTATAATGGAGCTCCTTGGTATGCCGATATTGCAAATCTTGTGGTAACTGGTTCTTTTCCTGAAGGGGCTACTTCACAAGACAAGAAGAGATTAACCAGTCATGCTAAACAGTTCTTTTGGGAGGATCCTTTCCTCTACAAAGTATGTGGTCACCAAATGGTAAGAAGATGCCCACCTGAGAATGAGATTTATTCAGTAGTTGCAGGTTGTCACGATTCACCCTATGGAGGTTATTTCAAGGGCGACCGCACAGCTGCTAAGATACTGCAATCTGGTTTTTACTGGCCTACATTACATAAGGATTGTCATGAGTACGTGAAGAAAGTCATAGATGCCAGTATACTGGTAATATATCCAAGAGGGATGAGATGCCATGTAACAATGTTCTTGAGGTCAAAATATTTGATGTTTGGGGTATTGATTCCATGGGTCCCTTTGTACCATCCAACGAAAATCAATACATTGTTCTAGCTGTTGATTACGTGACTAAATGGGCAGAGGTTATAGCTCTACCAATGAGCAATTCGCGAGTAGTAATTAAGTTTTTGAAATCTCATATCTTCACTAGACATGGTACACCTCGAGTAATTATCAGTGATGGAGGTTCACACTTTGTGAACAAGTATTTAAAGACAGATCTAGAGAAGCTTGGGATAAGACATCGTGTATCTACCGCTTATCATCCACAAGCCAATGGTCAAGCTGAGGTCTCTAATCGAGAGGTCAAATCTATTCTAGAGAAGACTGTTGGCCCCACAAGAAAAGTTTGGTCAACAAATTTAGATGATGCAGTGTGGGCCTATCGCACTACGTTCAAAACACTCGTTGGTGCATCTCCGTATCGTATGGTTTATGGTAAGGCGTGTCACTTACCTCTTGAATTGGGTGCATATTGGGCTATAGCGCAGTTAAATCTTGATCCTACTTTAGCTGGTGAGAATCGTATGATGAAGTTAAATGAACTTGATGAGTTTTGATTGCATGTTTATGAGAATGCTAAACTTTACAAAGAAAACACTAAGAGGTGGCATGATAATCGTATTCGTGTGAAAAAGTTTGAAGTTGGACAAAGGGTCCTTAAATACAACTCAAAGTTCAGCAATTATTCGGGTTAGTTGAGATCGAAATGGTCTGGTCCTTATGTTGTGACCAAAGTAACGCCTCATGGAGCTATCGAGATCGAGCACCCAATCGAGCACCGCACCTTCATGGTGAACGTTCATAGATTGAAGATTTATCATGGAGGAGAGGATATCAATCGGACGGAGGATCCATATCCCGGGGAGGTCATGTACCTCCTTGAAGCTCCTTAGAAGCGAGAGGTAACCCTTCGAGCTTAACGACGTTAAACAAAATCCAATTCTTTGTATATTAGCTTTAAATTTTTAGTGTAAATTTGAGTAATTGTTGTTGATTAGTGTTTATTTTTTAAGAAATGAGAAAGGGTAGTTGTTTTTGGTGATTTCAGGAGTGCAAAGGTCATGAGTTTGGGGTAAAAAGTTTGCAAAGTAAGAATTTTGGTGGAATTTGATGTCTCCTTAAATGTTCTTATTTTCGACCCTTAGGAGACATCATTTTTGGTGTTTATTTAATCAATTCGATAGACTTTTGGACTAAATATGCAATAATATGATTTTCCTCTTTTAATTCTAGCATTTTTGATTTATTAAGCTTTTGCGCGTAATATTGGTATTTTTAGTGAATATTTTACAGGTTTTAGATGTTAGCTAGAAGAGGAATCCAAGGAGAAAGTCAAAGATCAAAAGATAGAGTCAAGACTTGAAAAGAAATCCCGAAGATATTATTTTTAGAGCTGAAAATCCATTTTCCAGGCCATAGATTGCTGATTTCGAGGTGCTTAAGCGAGGATCTAGCTGTTGACCTTTGAAGAGAAATCATTCCTTATCGAGTTACGGAACTTTAGCAACTGGAATGAGGTCAATCGGAGTTGTAACGCATCGGGAAAAGCCGTTTTAGTGAAGGTGTATCAGCAGTTACGGGATTTTGGGCTTAGAAAGTGGGCTTGGACATTTAATTAGTCTTTTATTTTCTGGTCCAAGCCTTAGTCCGATTTTAGGCTTATAAAAGGAGGTCTGGACTTCTATTTTACACACAATTCACATTCTGCAAGATTAAAAACACCAGAGAGAAGCAACTGAAGGAAGGAGAAGAAGCTACAAGAGCTGGAGAGGGTCTATATCTCCGTTCGTAGTCATTCCGATTCCGGAAATTAGGTTCTTTTATCTTTTTAATTCTGTAAACAATATGAATTCCTTTAATTTTAATTTCGTATTTCATTTTAATATGAGCTAAGTTTTATATAGTGCTTGAGAACAAACAATGGGTGAATCCCAATTCTTATTAATTAACGAATGTTGAATTTGGGTTTTTATTGAATTAAACTAAATTAGGGCTTTTACTCTTTTCGATAAATTATGAATATTTACTGTTTTTAGCGTCATGAACTAGGAACAGGTAATAGTATTTAGGCTATTCCAATTAGTGGCAATTGGATCATCCTGACGGAGGGTTTAAATACGGAACCATTTATTCAATCTAGGATAGAAGTTAATGATTCTGACGAGCTTAGCTAATCCTAGGGCCAATGAAGTAATAACACTTAATCATCCAACGGTGGATCATATTTACCCTGACGGGACTAGTGACACTTTAGGATCGCCTTATAGTCCACCCTGACGGGGGTATAAGGAAATTAGAATCCCGACCATTGTAATTGACTAATTTAGCCCTTAAACAACATAAGTTAAGAAATAGGATAGGGAGGATCCTTGCGTTCTCAAGTGCTACTTCTCATATCGCGTTTTACATCAATTTACTTGCGTTTTAGCTTTTATTTGCATTTTAATATTTGTCTTTCATTCATTAGCTTTAATAACAAAAACCAAACAAACATATTATTGTCTTTTATTTTCATAAGTGCATCAATCACTATTTGCTAGACATTGTGATCAACCATCCCGTCCTTGGAACGAATCTGTATTATCAGAAATACTACTTGGGACAACCGTACACTTGCGGTTGTGGTTCGATTATTTATTGCATTATTTTTAGAACACACAAAGGACCACCAAGTTTTTGGCGCCGCTGCCGGGGACGGTAGCGTGTGACCACGGTGTTTATCCTTTAGTGATAAGTGCATTTATTTTATTTTATCAGTTTTACGCTTTTTGTTTAGTTTCTTTTCAGGTTTTTAGGTTTGGTGTATGCGAAGAAGGTTATTCAAGGATCTAGAGCCAGCACCTCCGATCCTTAGTAATCCAGAATCGTTGATCAGACTTGCGAACAGAAGAAGAAGAGAACGAGAAGCTTTAGAAGTAGAAGAATTAAGTAACAGAATGGAGAATATCATTATTCAAGGTCAACAGAATGGACAAGACCAGTTAGATGCAAATGGCCAACCTTTAGCTCCAGGCGTTATTCCTCAAGTTCAACCACTAATTCCTAATCCTCCAGTCCAGATAGTGATGAATCATGATCCGTGGTTCACTAATGGCCCTCCAGAAGTTCCATTCCGCGCTCCAGCTATAGGAGTAGGTGCTCCAGATATTAATGTTCCGAGATTCTGTCCAGATTTAGGTATGCTAGCTCAGTTCCAAAACTTTGGAAATTTTCGCGGAAGACCATCGGAAGATCCTCTTAGAGCGGTACAAAAATTTAAGCAGATATGTGATTCTTATATCACACAAGGGGTTTCAAGAGAACAGATGTATTTTGCTGCTTTCAAATTCTTTGTCATTGATGGAGCAAGTGAATGGCACGATACGCAAGATCCTACGAGGATTACCAATTGGGACCAATTAGAAGTTGCTTTCTTTGACAGGTATTACCCAAGTAACATGAGGTTAGATGCTGGACTAGAATTGACACAATTGCGTCAAGAGTATGAGGAAACTGTGGGTAGGAGTTGGACAAGATTTCAGATGTGTTTGCGTAAAGTTCCTAATCATGGCTTTTCAGAACAACAACAGTTAAAGATCTTTTATAGAGGCCTTGATGGAATTTCAAGAGAGAAATTGGATACGCTATGTGGAGCAGGTTTTCTTCAAGTTCAACCCGCTCATGCCAAAATCATTTTAGAGAGAACAGTCAAGAATGAAGTTGGGTGGAATTCAGTAAGAGCACCGGTTAAGGGAGTGAATAATGTTGATATGGAGGAGAAATTTGCTACGTTTGAAAACAAGATTCAGAGTACTATTGAGCAACAATTAAAACAGCTTACTTTAGCTGTGAAAGAAGGATTTTCGGGTAAGAAGGTAGCTGTGCATGCTGCACAAGAGGTGTATATGTGTTCGATTTGTCAGGTAGATGATCATGATGAGGAAAGTTGTCCAAATAACCAAGAATCCGTGATGTTCATGTCCAACAGGGGTAACTTCAATTCAAGTGGTAATGGATATCAGCCTAACAGAAACCATCCTGGGTTTCAATATTCAAATCCTAATGGGGCAGCCAATCCTACCTACGCATATCAGCCGCGTCCCCAAGGTAATAACTATAATCCAAGACCACACAACAATTATCAAGGAGGACAGAATCAGGGAAATTATGTACAAAGGCAAGCTCCTCAGAATACTCCTCAGAATACATACGATGAAACTTTAAACCAAAAAGCCTTACCTGCCCATCCACAAGAAGGAGTAGTTACCCTCCAGAAAACCGTTGAAAATTTGATTGCTCTTCAAACACAAGCCTTAGAACGTCAGAACGCAGCTGAAGCGAATATGAAGATTTTCTAGAATCAGCTAAGCCAAATTAATAAACAACTGAATCAGCGCCCACAAGGGCAACTTCCTAGCGATACTGAGAATCCGAAGCAACGCGAAGATTGTAATGCTGTTACATTGAGAAGTGGTAAGAACCTTCCTCCCCCTCCTTTTCCCATTATGAAAGAGAAAGAAGTACCAAGGAAAGAAAAGGAAGTGGTGGAGAAAGAGAAAGAAAATGAGAAAGATAGTAAGGTTGAAGAAATAGTGAGACCAAGAGAAGTTCCGAAAAAGAAAGACGATATGGTGATTAATCGCCCTCCACCACCGTTTCCATCGCGAGTTCAGAAAAAGGGTGATTTGGGTGATTTTCAGAAATTCTTTAATAGAGTGAAGGGTTTAAGTATTAATATTCCGTTACTTGAGGCAATTCGAGATATTCCGAAGTATACGAAGTTTTTGAAGAGGGCCCTCACTAACAAAAGGCCCTATTGTGATAACGAGATGATTGGTCTTCCAGAAGAGTGTAGCGCGATTTGTCAAAGTAAATTACCTCCGAAGTTAGTAGATCCAGGGAGTTTCACGATTCCTATATCAATTGGAGAGGAATGGAAAGGAAAGGCGCTATGTGACTTGGGAGCTAGCATCAATTTGATGCCCAAGTCGATCTTTGACAAGCAAAAAATTGGAAACGCAAGACCCACTTCTATGGTCTTGCAAATGGCGGACAGATCTCTTGCTCATCCTGAAGGCCGCATTGAGGATGTCCTTGTTAAGGCAGGTACACTTATATTTCCTGTTGATTTTGTAATCCTTGAATACAATGCAGATAGAAATGTCCCCATTATTTTGGGTAGACCATTCCTAGCTACAGGGAGAACATTGATCGATGTAGAGAATGGCGAATTAACAATGAGGATACAAGATGAGGAAGTGAAATTCAATGTATTTCGAGCTATGAAATTTCCAGATTCTCAGGAAGATTGCTTCAGAATGGATGTAGTAGAGCAAGCATCGCAAGAGGTATTTAATTGTTTAAATTTTGATGATATCTTGCAGGCTGCTTTAACATTAGATTCACCTGAGATGTTGGAAGAGCTTACTGAAACAATAGCAGCTCTAAATTCTGAAAATCCGAAGTATAGGCGTCATGCCTATGAACCTGTGAGAGAACCGGGGGGAGATTGTTCCTAAAAAGAAGCCTTCAATTGAATCTCCTCCGGAATTGGAAGAAAAACCATTGCCAGCACACTTGAGGTATGCGTATTTAAAGAAGCCTTCAAGCTGAACAAGGCCACCAGAAAAGATCGTTTCCCTTTGCCCTTCATAGATCAGATGTTAGACAAATTAGCCGGAAGAGAGTACTATTGCTTCTTGGATGGTTATTCTGGGTATAATCAAATTTACGTTGCTCCAGAAGATCAACATAAAACAACATTTACATGCCCCTTTGGTACTTTTGCATATCGTAGAATGCCATTTGGGTTGTGTAATGCTCCTGCTACCTTTCAAAGATGCATGATGGCCATCTTCTGGGATATGATCGATAACTTTCTTGAAGTGTTTATGGATGATTTCTCTGTATTTGGTGATGATTTTGATAAGTGCTTAGACAATTTGGAGAAAGTGTTAATCAGATGCAAGGAAACAGATTTGGTTTTAAACTGGGAGAAATGTCATTTCATGGTTCGCGAAGGTATTGTTCTGCGTCACAAAGTTTCGAGTGTTGGATTGGAAGTCGATAGAGCAAAGATTGAGGTAATTAAAACTCTTCCCCCTCCTGTTTCTGTTAAAGGGGTAAGAAGTTTTCTAGGCCATGCTGGCTTTTATAGGCGATTTATCAAAGATTTTTCTAAGATTGCGAAACCGTTATGCAACTTACTTGAAAAGGATTCCAAATTCCTTTTTGATGAAGCTTGTTTAGCGGCTTTCAAAGCAATCAAAGAAAAGCTTATTTCTGCTCCTATAGTAGTGCCTCCAGATTGGAATTTACCGTTTGAGGTTATGTGTGATGCGAGTGATTTATGTATGGGAGCTGTATTAGGACAAAGAAAAGAGAAAGTTTTTCATTCGATTTATTATGCTAGTAAAACTTTTAATGGTGCTCAGATTAATTATACAGTTACAGAAAAGGAGTTGCTAGTGGTTGTGTATTCATTCGATAAATTTCGCTCTTATCTTCTTGGAGCGAAAGTTATTGTCTATACAGATCATTCAACGATTCGATATCTTATGGAGAAGAAGGATGCTAAACCAAGGTTAATCAGATGGGTGTTATTGCTTCAAGAGTTCGATTTAGAGATCAAGGATAGAAAAGGGTGCGAGAATCAGGTTGCAGATCATCTATCGAGATTAGAAGGTTCAGAGTTGAATAGTGGTACTGAAGCGGTTAGAGAAGAATTTCCTGACGAGAATCTATTCGAAGTTCGTGGCTATGAAGCCCCTTGGTACGCGGATATTGCAAACTTAGTGGTAAGTGGTTCCTTCCCTGAAGGTTCAACTTATCAAGAGAGAAAAAGATTAGCTCACCGTGCAAGACAATTCTTTTGGGAGGATCCTTTCCTCTACAAAGTGTGTGCTGATCAGATGGTAAGAAGATGTGTAGCCAAGGAAGAAATTGAGGCGATTATAGCTGGGTGTCATGATTCACCTTACGGTGGACATTTCAAAGGCGATCGAACTGCTGCTAAGGTATTACAATCTGGTTTCTATTGGCCTTCTATTATAAAAGATTGTCATGAATATACTAAAAGATGTAATAGATGCCAATTTACCGGAAACATATCCAAGAGGGATGAGATGCCACGTAATAATGTATTAGAAGTTGAAATATTTGATGTTTGGGGTATAGATTTTATGGGTCCGTTCGTTCCTTCAAATGGCAACCTCTACATCTTATTAGCTGTTGATTAAGTGTCTAAGTGGGTAGAAGCAGTGGCTTTACCTACCAATGATTCTAGAGTGGTGATTAAGTTCTTAAAATCACATATTTTCACTAGACATGGAACTCCAAGGGTGATTATTAGCGATGGAGGTACTCATTTCGTTAATAAGTATTTGAAGACTGTTCTAGAGAAATATGGAGTGAGACATCGTGTGTCTACCGCCTATCATCCACAAGCCAATGGTCAAGCCGAAGTATCAAATCGTGAGGTAAAATCTATTTTAGAGAAAACCGTTGGTCCTACAAGAAAAGATTGGTCTATGAAATTAGATGATGCACTTTGGGCATATCGAACTGCTTTCAAAACCCCAGTAGGTGCTTCTCCGTATCGAATGGTTTATGGTAAGGCTTGTCACTTACCTCTTGAACTTGAAATGGGTGCCTATTGGGCTATTGCAAAGTTAAATTTAGATCCTACGCTAGCGGGTGAGAATCGAATGATGAAACTTAATGAGCTTGATGAATTTAGATTACATGCGTATGAAAATGCTAAGCTTTATAAAGAAAATACTAAAAGATGGCATGATAATCGAATTCGAGAGAAGAACTTTGTAGTGGGACAAAGAGTGTTGAAATATAATTCGAAGTTTAGTAATTATCCGGGGAAATTAAGATCGAAGTGGTCGGGTCCTTACATTGTAACCAAGGTTACACCTCATGGAGCTATAGAGATAGAACATCCACTTGAGAACCGTACATTCATGGTGAACGGTCATCGTTTAAAAATTTATCATGGAGGTGAAGACACCGATCGTGCAAAAGACCCACATCCCGGAGAGGTCATGTACCTCCTCGAAGCTCCTTAGAAGCACGAGGTAACCCGTCGAGCTTAACGACGTTAAACAAAAGCCAATTCCTTGTATATTAGTTTAAGTATTTCAATTTCCGTAGTGTAAATTAGTTAAAGTTTTCGTTGATTTTAGTTTTATTTTTAAGAAATGAGGAAGGGTGTTTGTTTTTGATGATTTCAGGGGTATAATGGTCATGAGTTTGGGGTCAAACGATGGGAAAAGAGAAAAAAAATTGAAGTCCACAGCAGGTTTGACCGGCTAGCCGGCGAGCTAGCCGGCATACCGGCCAAACGAGCAGATAGACCCCAACTCCCTGACCACTGCGTCAGCGACAACGCAGCAATGCTGCGTCTTCATTCGCGCCAGCGAGAAAGCGCCGGCATGCCGGTCAACTGACCGGCTAGCCGGCCAACGAGGAAGAATGTTCTGGTCCTTGCGTCAGCGACGACGCAAGGTTGCTGCGTCATCAAATGCGCCATCGAGATTTCACAGGCATACCGGCGAATCCGCCGGCTAGCCGGTCAAGGATTTCAAATTCCCTGACCATTGCGTCAGCGACGACGCAATATACTTGCGTTTTGAGGTAAAAAAAAAAATCAAAAAAATCAAATTTAGTAATTTTTTTTCCGCCGCCCTCTCGCCTGGCATACCGGCGAATTCGCCGGCTAGCCGGCCAGCTATTGCGAGAGGCGGTTTTGACTTTATTAAACCTAGTTTTTTGCCTCTTTTTCAAGCCAAACCTTATAATCCGAATTCTTGCCTCCACCTACTCCGAAAATCATCAACAAACAGCTATAAAATCATCAAATCAAGCCTTCTATCATCACAAAAACACAAAATCAACTCACATCCTCCCCAAAACATCATCAAATTTCACCTTTTCTCCAAAAATTTCTTGCTCCCAACCTTGAAATTAAACCAAATTCTTTCAAAATCTCTCTCTAATAACCTTAACCCATCTCATATAACACCTAGTTCTTCAAGTTTTAAGCCTCAAAACATCAAATTTCAAAGCTTTTCTCTAGCTTTTTCTCTATTTGAAGTTTTGAGTTTGGGGTGAAAAGAGATGACTAACAGAACCGATTCCATGTGTAACTATCGAAGAAACATACCAAGAAACAGGAACACTGTTGGAGCTAGCCCAGACCAAGCAATTGAGATTCCGGATTCACGATCCAAAAAGACTGTCCAAAACCCAATTGCTCCGAAACGAAAAGAAAATCCAAGTAAGGCTAATCCGAAAAAGAGCAGGTTAATTGATGAGAGTGATGAAGAAAGTGAGGAAGAAGTTGAAGAAGAGGTTAAAGAAACTGAACTAGTAATTCCCGAAGAACCAGTGCAACAACCGAAAGCTCCGCGTAGGAAAGCTTGGGCTCACAAGCCTAAGAGATTCTTCGTTCCTTGGGAAACTCAAGTTCGTGATCGAATTGAATTTTTGAAGTTTGGAGAGGAGATGAATCTTCCTAAAGGTATTATGACTAGTGCTTATAAAGATTATGGTGTTACTTGTGATAAATTGGGTTGGAAGGAATTGAGAGAAAGGAAGCTTGAGTATATTCCTACCTTGGTGCGAGATTTTTATGAAGGAATCGCCTTCTCAAAGGAAGCTTTTATTATTCGCAAAAAGGTAGTTCCTTTCTCCGTTGAGCTTATTCGTAAATCATTAAAATTACCCAAGTTTTCCGGAATATGTCCGTTTCAAGAATCTCTTAAAGAGCCTTCGTTTGACTATGAATCCCTTTGGGGGAAAGTGACTATTGATGGGGCCCGCCCAATTCCCGAAGGAGAGAGATATCCTGGACAGATGTATAGTAGTAACTTGCTACCATGTGCTAAGATTTGGTCACGTTTCATAATACCTACCTTCTTCGGAGTTAAACACATATCGGAAGTGAAGAAGGAGCATCTTTTGTTCATTAAATGTATTATTGAGGAGAAACCCATGGATGTTGCTCGTGTGATATATGATACCATCATGGAATTTGCTAAAATTCCTACTTCACAACAAAATCTCAAATTTCCTTGTACCGTCACTACTTTGTGTTTAGACGCAAAGGTTCCGCGTAAAGACGCAGAGATTGATCGTGTTGTAGTGTGTGAGAGCATGGGTTTAACTTTGATCAAGAATATTCATGATGAGGTGGTTAAAGCAACAAGGAATCCTAGAGCTCCTCCAAAGAAGAATATGCATACAACTGATGAGTTGGAAGCTAAAGTGAAGGTGTTAGAAGAGAACCAAGTGAAGATGATTGCGTCTTTAGGAAACGTTACAAAAGAGTTAGAACTTCTCCGAAACATGTTAATGGGGGTGAGCACAATTCAACACGCCACCTATGGTATTCTTACACGGGAGAAAGTTCGTGGACGCAACACCGATAACCAGCCTCGTGCCGGTTAAGATACGTTTTCTATCCCTTTCGCGTTTTAGTTAGTTTAGTTTATTTTTATTGCGTTGAGTCTTTTCGAGTCGTGGGGACACGACTCATTTTTGAGTTTGGGGTGGGGTTCGTTGCCTCATCCCAATTTTTATGTGTTATATGTTTTAATTGCTTTCAATAAAAATAATTTTCGGAGTTGCGTTTGACTATAGAAGATTTTAAATGTCCCTTTAAGCATACTTTTGATGAATCTATGATAGTAAATAGTGGACTTTAGGGATTGATATAGAACGTACTTACAATTGCATGCGAACATAGGTAATTGATAGGAAAAATTAATGAACAATGCAAATGAAGTAAGCTTGTACTTAAGGAATATGTTTGGTGTGTAGAACGTGAAATCTTAATTAGTAGAGAACCCACCTAGATATGAACTAAAGACAAGCTATGTACTTAGGAAAATGATAGGGGCAGTTCTTTGTTAGCCATTTGAAACCTTTAGCTTGCTATCCCTAATATTATAATTTTATCCGTCTTAGCCCAATTTTGAGCCTTAAGCCTTTCTTTTGTAGCCACGATATAAGCCCATTATCCTTTAGATTATTAGGCATGACCAAATGACCCGCACTTGAATCACAACCCTGAGACTTGTCTCGAGCTTGAGTTTGGGGTAGTGGGACCACATTTGGGAATTTACATTGGGAAGGGATTATATGTGTTTGTATTAAGGCACAAAAATGAAAGATGACATATTATTGTAACCCTTTGCCGAAAGTTGAAAAAAAAAAAAAAAAAAAAAGAAAAGAAAGAAAAAATATAAGAGACATGACTTTTCACATCAAAATGATAGTCATGGGTATCTTGTACAAAAAAAAATGAAAAAGAAAATAAAAAAAAGAAAGAAAAAAATTGAATAAATCGGCAAAGTGGAATATTTTTGGGAATCATCTTAGATTTATTTGGGTTGACATTGGGGACGCAACTTTAGCGCGTCAAATGGGTGAGTGAGAACATTTTTAGCGTAACTCAAGCTCGAGGACATGTGGATGGTAACTGAGGAGAGAGCCAAAAGCTCACTTCAAATTTACCAAATATATATCCATACCGTCCTTAAGCCAATATTAAAACCATAAAGACCTCTTGATTCTTAAATACATGGTGAATTTATACTTCTGTTGATAGGGAATATTTAGGTGGAACATTCAAAGCGATTTATGATTAATGACCATCCTATAGCCATCATACAGATATGAGTACAAGTGTAACCTTCAAGCATTGCAACTTTAATTTTATGATTGAGATTATTTATGTTTGATTTTGCATGATTAGTGTATGTATATGTTAGTTCTTAAATTTTTGCTATATGAGATTTATCTTTAGAATTGCTTTAGGTTTATTTGCTAAGCTTCTATTTGTTCTTGCGTTTACTTCTACCCCTTGTTTTGTTTTGTTTTGCTTTGTCGGGACGACAAAGGTTTGAGTTGGGGGTCTTGATGTCTCCTTAAATGTTCTTATTTTCGACCCTTAGGAGACATCATTTTTTGTGTTTATTTAATCAATTCGATAGACTTTTGGACTAAATATGCAATAATATGATTTTCCTCTTTTAATTCTAGCATTTTTGATTTATTAAGCTTTTGCGCGTAATATTGGTATTTTTAGTGAATATTTTACAGGTTTTAGATGTTAGCTAGAAGAGGAATCCAAGGAGAAAGTCAAAGATCAAAAGATAGAGTCAAGACTTGAAAAGAAATCCCGAAGATATTATTTTTAGAGCTGAAAATCCATTTTCCAGGCCATAGATTGCTGATTTCGAGGTGCTTAAGCGAGGATCTAGCTGTTGACCTTTGAAGAGAAATCATTCCTTATCGAGTTACGGAACTTTAGCAACTGGAATGAGGTCAATCGGAGTTGTAACGCATCGGGAAAAGCCGTTTTAGTGAAGGTGTATCAGCAGTTACGGGATTTTGGGCTTAGAAAGTGGGCTTGGACATTTAATTAGTCTTTTATTTTCTGGTCCAAGCCCTAGTCCGATTTTAGGCTTATAAAATAAGGTCTGGACTTCTATTTTACACACAATTCACATTCTGCAAGATTAAAAACACCAGAGAGAAGCAACTGAAGGAAGGAGAAGAAGCTACAAGAGCTGGAGAGGGTCTATATCTCCGTTCGTAGTCATTCCGATTCCGGAAATTAGGTTCTTTTATCTTTTTAATTCTGTAAACAATATGAATTCCTTTAATTTTAATTTCGTATTTCATTTTAATATGAGCTAAGTTTTATATAGTGCTTGAGAACAAACAATGGGTGAATCCCAATTCTTATTAATTAACGAATGTTGAATTTGGATTTTTATTGAATTAAACTAAATTAGGGCTTTTACTCTTTTCGATAAATTATGAATATTTACTGTTTTTAGCGTCATGAACTAGGAACAGGTAATAGTATTTAGGCTATTCCAATTAGTGGCAATTGGATCATCCTGACGGAGGGTTTAAATACGGAACCATTTATTCAATCTAGGATAGAAGTTAATGATTCTGACGAGCTTAGCTAATCCTAGGGCCAATGAGGTAATAACACTTAATCATCCAACGGTGGATCATATTTACCCTGACGGGACTAGTGACACTTTAGGATCGCCTTATAGTCCACCCTGACGGGGGTATAAGGAAATTAGAATCCCGACCATTGTAATTGACTAATTTAGCCCTTAAACAACATAAGTTAAGAAATAGGATAGGGAGGATCCTTGCGTTCTCAAGTGCTACTTCTCATATCGCGTTTTACATCAATTTACTTGCGTTTTAGCTTTTATTTGCATTTTAATATTTGTCTTTCATTCATTAGCTTTAATAACAAAAACCAAACAAACATATTATTGTCTTTTATTTTCATAAGTGCATCAATCACTATTTGCTAGACATTGTGATCAACCATCCCGTCCTTGGAACGAATCTGTATTATCAGAAATACTACTTGGGACAACCGTACACTTGCGGTTGTGGTTCGATTATTTATTGCATTATTTTTAGAACACACAAAGGACCACCAGAATTCCAAGAGGAAAACTGGGAACCCGGTATCGTGTGCTGAAGACCCCAAGGTTCTGACCATTGCGTATGTGGAGACGCGAGCTGCTGCGTCGGGATTCGCGCCAGCGACAAAAACCAGGAACCAGGTATTGGCACTGAGAGGGCTCCAAAGTTTTGACCCCTGCGTGTGCTCAGACGCAAGGGGTCGCGTCCAGCATCCTACACTCGCGCCATCGACGCAAACCGGGAACCCGGTTGGTATGCACACCGGGAACCCGGTTTCTAGAGCTGAGAGGTCCCAACTCTCTGACTAGTGCATGGGCTCAGACGCAAGAGAGGCTGCGTCCAAGGTAAAATAAAAATTAAAAAAAAATTGAATTTAGTCCTTCTTTATTGCCGACCTAGTGACGAAAATCGGGAACCCGGTTTTCACGAAACCGGAAACACGGTTTCGCCACTGACTTAGGTGGTTTTCAGCTTTCAAACCCTATATATTTAGAATCTTTCTCAAGTTAGCCTCCACCTGCGATTCCAGCTTTACCCAACTCCGAAAATCATCAACAAAGCAAGTTCTAATCATCAAATCCTACCCTCTTTCACCCTAAAAACACATAATCAACTCAAGATCTTTCCAAAACTTCACAAAATTCAAACTTTTCTTCCAATTTCTTCTTCACCCAATCCATTAAATTGAACCAATAAACCTCTCCAATCACATAAATTAAGGCTTACCCATCTCATATCTCACATTAACCTTCCTCCATCTACCCTTAAAACATCAAAGCTCGAAACTTTTCTCTAGTTTTCGACTTTTTAAAGTTTTGAGTTTGGGGTGAGAAGCCATGACAAACAGGACAAATTCTTTCAGTTATACTTGAAGAAACAACCCAAGAAAAAGAAACAATCCTGGTGCTACACAAGAGAAAGCTATTGAGATTCCAGATTCAGGTCCTAAATGCAAGATTGAAGAGGTTAAGACTGCTATGAAGAGGAAATAAAACCCAAGTGATGTCTCCTCATTTGTGATAGATTTATATTAGGATGAGACATCATTTTTAGTGATTTAGAAGTCATTATAGTCGATTTTCTTGAGAAATGCTACACTTTCCTATTTTGAGTCTTGATTTAGTAAAATAATATTTTTAGAGCATATTGGGTTTAATTATTTATTTAGTGTGAAGCTTTGAAGATAATTATGGATATTAATTAGATTCCAAGTCAAAGACTACAAGATATGGAAAGAGATAAGCATGGTAATTGGAGATAAGGAAACAAAAGCTAAAAATATGGAAAAGGAAAAGCTGCCTTAATCCTGAATTTTCTGCACCTACGACCACAAATCAGCTTATATCTCAAACACGGTGTGGAATTTGGAGAAACGGTCAAGAGAAAAGTTGAATAGCTTTCCGAGACGATCAATTTGGTATATTCATACGCGTCAAACGGATGAATATTGAAGCTGTTAGAGCCAAAAGAAGATCGGACCTGATTTCATGTTTTTAGGGTTACGAATTTGAGTTGGGCTTGGAGTCCACTACTTACTTCTCCTTCAAGAAAACGAATTAGGTCTTCCTAAACACCTATAAATACACCCTTAAACCATTGTAAACATGTCCTTGCTCAATTGCAAAGTATAGGCTTAGTCTTTACTTATATTTTCTTAGTTTCAAACAATAGCTTAGTCCTTTAGTTAGATATTCATCCTTAGAATCAAGCTATTCATCCAAGAAACAAGTTGACCTATAGAAGAAGACAAGAAGAAGAAGTTTGGAGACTGACAACTCCTCTTCTACATCTCACCTTCTCTATATTTAGAGTAATTAGCTATAGATCTAGTCTCAACCATATTTCTAAGCTTTTATTCTGTAAGTTTACTTTTAATTGTTGGATTATTATTTTGTCTTTAAATACTATTTGGTTATTTTAATTGATTAAGCTTGGCGTATATTGTATTATGTGTTTTGACTTATTTCCCTAGATTTGGCCAATCTTAGGATTAATCTTAGTTATTGACAACACCACATAATCGTCTAGTGTAACTAGATAGCCATTAAGGTTTGATTTAATCTCCAAACATTACTTAGGAATCCCTAGTAGTGGAGAGGTTGCTCCTAAGTCTAGAAAAGGCTAGGTAGTTATTAGAATCCTGGTTAATATATAATGCTTAATGTGACAGGTTAGAATAACAATTGAGTAATAGACGTAGTAATCCTAATCTATTTGACTTACTTTCATATTTAGTTATTTGTTTTGTTTATTTGTTTTATTTATTTATTTGCGTTAGATAGTATTCACATTATTTTATCTTTTCATACTTTATTCCAAGCATATAAATTCATCTACGCTTGTTAAACATAATTAGATTTAACGGATACAATCCCTGCGAACGAACTTGACTTATCATTAAAACTTGCAAACGATCTGTGATACTTGCAGTGAGTTCCGTGGTTCTCAAGGGTGTGTGACTCTTTATTATTATCTTTATTTATCTATTATTTTATCACACCTTTGCCCCCACCACCAAGTAAGGCTACTCCTACCAAGCCTACTTTGGTTGATGAAGAAAAAGAAGAAGAAGAGATTGAAGAGGAAATTCCTAAAGAACCTGTTCCAGAACCACTAGCTCCACGAAGAAAAGCTATAGCGCAGAATTCCAAGAGGGTAACCATGAGTTGGCCTGATCAGGTTTGTGACAAAATGAATTATTTGAAGTTTGGTGTTGAAAGAGTATTTCCTTCTGGTATTCTGAATAACGAGTTTAAGAGTTATGCTATTACTTGTGATAAGTTCGAGTGGACCGAATTGAGACAGCAAACCCTTACTTTTCGACCCACCTTGGTACATGATTTTACGAAGGAGTAGCCCTTTCGAATAAACAGTCCATTATTGTCCGTAAAAAGGTAGTACCCTTCACTGTTGAATTTATTCAAAAGTGTTTGAAATTGCCAAACTTTACTAGTCCTTATTTCGAAACACTTAATGACCCCTCTTTCGAGTGGGAATCGCTTTGGGACAAAGTTTTAGTTCATGGGAACCGCCCTATTCCAAGTGGTGAGAGATATGCTAGGAAAGTTTATAGCAGTTATTTGTTACCTTGTGCTAAGGTATGGTCAAGATTCATAATTCCCAATTTCTTTGGTATTACTCATACTTCCGAATTGAAGAAGGAGCATGTGATCTTCATTAAGTGTATTATTGAGAATCAAGAGATGGATGTTGCGCGTGTAATTTACGAAACTATCATGGAGTTCGAGAAAATCCCTATCGTTCAGCAAAACCTTAAGTTCCCTTGTACCATCGATGCCTTGTGTCTAGACACAAAAGTACCGTGTAGGACGAAGAGGTTGAGTCTTCTAACATGGAGACGCAATGACATTGAATTCCATTGAAAACGCCCACAATAAAGCAACCCATCTAATAAATAATCCTAGAGCTCCTCCACCAAAGAATAAGGTACATATTGATAATGGGTTGGAGGATGAAATTGGAGTGTTGAAAGAGAATCAAGAAAAGATGATTTCTACTTTAGGAAACATTACCAAAGAGTTAGACCTTCTTCGTAATATGCTACTTGGGGTGAGCACCATCCAACACGCCACCTATGGTTTACTCACGAAGGATTCTCTACTTGGACGCAACACCGATAACCAGCCTCGCGCTGGTTAAGTTACGTTTTCTATCCCTTCTTATTTAGTGTAGATTATTTTATTTGCTTTGAGTCTTTTCAAGTCGTGGGGACACGACTCATTTTTAACTTTGAGGTGGGGTTCGTTGCCTCATCCCAGTTTTACGTGTTATTTGTTTTTACCGCTTTGAATAAAAATTAATTAGGTGTTGCGTTTGACTGTAGAAGTTCTTGAATGTCCTCATTAAGCATACCTTTGATAAATCTATGATAGTAAATAGTGGACTTTAGGATTTGTATAAAACGCGCTTTAATTGCATGCAAACATAGATAATGGATAGGAAAAATTAATAAACCATGCAAAAGAAGTAAACTTGTACTTAAGGAAAATGTTTGGTTTGTAGAACGTGAGATCTAAATTAGTAGATAACCCACTTAGATATAAACTAGAGACGAACCATGTAACTAGGAAAATGATAGGGACAGTTCTTTGTTAAGCCATTTGAGACCTTTTTAGCCTTCTATCCCTTGTATTAATATTATCCGTCTCAGCCCAATTTTAAGCCTTAAATCCTTTTCTTTTGTCGCCACGATATAAGCTCATATCCCCTTAGTTTATTAGGCATTTCCAAATTGACCCGCACTTGAATCATGATCCTGAGACCTGTCTCGAGCTTGAGTTTAGGGTGGTGGGTCCATCTTTTGGGAAATTACATTGGGAGGGAATTATATGTGTTTATATTGAGGCACAAATTCAGATGATGATATTATTTGTAACCCTTTTGCCGGGATTGGAAAAAAAAGTGAAGAAAAATTCTCAATACAGTAGGATCCGGGAACCCGGATTTCACAAAACCAGGAACCCGGTTATCCCTGTACAAAAAAAGAGAAAAATGAGAAAAAGAAAAAAATAAAGAATGAATAAAATACTCGGCAAAGTAGAAGTTTCTGAAAATCATCTTAGTATTCATTGGGTTAACTTGGGGATGCGAAATTAGTGCATCAAATGGGTTGAGTGAGAACGTTATTCGAGTGTAAACTCAAGCTCGTGGACAGTTTTTTATGGTAAGTGAGGAGAGAGCCATAAGCTCACTTCAAATTTACCAAATATACATACCACACCGTCCCTAATCCTACACTAAAACTGTAAAGTCCTCGTGATTCCTAGATACATGGTAAGTTAACAGGGAATATACTAAGTGGAGCGTTCGGAGCGTTCAAAGCGAGTAAGGATCGAGGAACAACCGGTAGCCATCATATTGAGATAAGTACAAGTGTATACTTCTAGCATTGTGAAATTAATTTTAAGCTTGATATTATCTGTGTTTGATTTTGCATGATTAGCGTATGTGTATATTAGTTCCTAATGTTTGCTATATGAGATTTATTTTTAGTATTGCTTTGGGTGTATTTATTTGCTTCTGCGTCTCTGCAATCACCTTTTCCCTTTGTTTTTAATTTTACTTTGTCGGGGCGACAAATGTTTGAGTTTGGGGTCTTGATGTCTCCTATTTCGCTCTATTTATATGCCCTTAGGAGACATCAAATTAGGTGATTATTTGACTAATCCGATAGACTTTTAGTGATAATATGCTACATTTTAGTTTCTCTCCTTAGATTTTAGTATTTTTTATTTATCAAGCTTTTGCGCGTAATATGGTTTGTTTTAGTGAAAAGTTTGTAGGTTTCTAATACTAGCAAGGAGAGGAATCAAGAATAGAAGTCTTAGATCGTGTAAAGAAGTCAAAAGCTACAAGAAATATCCCGAGGAGTTGACAAATTTGAGCTGAAAATATGGAAGGCTGATGGTAATTGCTGATTTCGAACCACTTAAAGATGGATTCAGCCTCTGAGTTATGAAGAAGATTCGTGCCTTATCGAGTTACGAAGAATTAGCAAGTTGAATGATTCAATTCGGAGTTATATTGAGAAAGTTAGAGTCGTTTACGTGAAGGGTGTACAACAGTTACGGGATTTGGGATTGAAGAGTGGACTTGGGCCATTCAATATTGGATTATTCTTTTAATTTAGCCCGAGTCCAAAATTTATAGTATAAATAGTCTTTTTGACTTTATTTTTACACACAATTCACTTTCCACAAAGTCAGAGCGTCAGAGAAAAAAGAAGAAGCAAGGAAGAAGGAAGAAGCCAAGAGCTGGAGACTTTAACATCTCCAATTCAACCGCCAAATCCAACCTCCTAATTAGGTCTTTAATTTTATTCTCTTTCTGTTGAACATGAATTCCATTATTTTAAGTTCTTCTTTCGTTTTAATTTCAATTTATGAACTAAGTTTCTATTGTACTTGAGAATCGCAATATGGGTTGAACCCTTTCTTTAATAATTAGTGTTTTCAATTTGGGATTGAATTAATTTAAATTGAGTTTTTATTTTACGTTGGCTTTTACTTTACGCTAATTTATTATTCTTAGAGTCATGAACTAGGAATAAGTTTCAGTACCTAGGCTATTCCATATAGTGGCGTATTGATCACCTTGACGGGGGGTTTGGGTATAGAACTAAGTATTTATCGATGGTATCCGCCAATGTCCTTGACAGGCTTGACTAGCCATTAGCCAATGAGGTAAGAATTAATCATCCAAAAGTGGTTTTAATCACCCTGACGGGGTTTAGAAAACCGTAGGAGAGATTTTAGGTCCACCTTGACGGGGGTTAAGAGATTTTAGAATCTCGACTAGCGTAAGAATAATAACTCAACCCTTAAAAGGAAACATTAATTAGGAAAGTTTGCGGTGAAACCCTAGCGTGACTCAAGTACTACTTTCTCTCGCGTCTATCTCTTTTACTTGTGTTATTTACATTCTAGTTTAATTACTTTAGTATTTAATTTACTTTTGTATTTTAGATTGTAAATCAAAAAACCCCAACAAACATTATATCTTTCAATTTTCCGTTATTTGCAATTATTTCACTAATCGATAACATTAGAGTCAACTAATCTGTCTCTCAGATCGAACTTGTTTATCACATATATTACTTGGGACAACTATACACTTGCAGTTCGTGGTTCCTCTTCTTTATCCACATTATTTTATAGCACACAAGGACCCACCACTCACCCTATCTAGAAATCTCTTGTACTAACCTTCTCCATCTTCCTTCACGAATTTTCTCTCGTTTGTAAGATCTAGTTGCATGATTCGATATCTTATAAAAATCACTTGCATTTGTATGGTGTTGAATTATTCATTGTCATAGATTGCTTGTTTCTAACAAATATTTTGTAGAAAGTGTGTTTCTCCAAGAAAATGATCAATGTGTAAGGTTATTAGTTGCTACAAATTACAAAACGACGAACTTCCACGATAAAAAATGGTATCCCAAAATAAAACAGTTATCCCTTTTCTTCCAAAACTGTTATACCGTTTCCGGTATAATATTGGAGATAGTCGGAGACAATCGGCAACCTTGTAAACATATATGCTGGGATTCCAACTCAAAACGATACTTTGTTTTTTGGTAGAAAAATGTTATACCGTATTGGTAAAATAGATGATTGATTTCAAACCGTTGGGTCATTAAATGCACACCGTAAAAATAGTGAAATCCATCTAAAACGGTATGCCATTTTTGTACCAAACATTATACCCTTTTTCAATAAAGTGTAGTCTAGATTAACTCTTTTTTTTTTCTTTTCTTTTGTATTTTTTACAATCCAAACAAAAGATATCTAAAATATTTATGAAATCTTCTTTTATAAAACTTTCGAATCCAAACAAAAAATTTCATTTCTTTCCCTTTTTTTTTATAATTTTTCTTCTTTTTTCTTAATTATTTTTTTTCTCCTAAATACAAACAAACCCATTAATATTTGATAAATTGCCTAAACATGTTTTCAATATATACTTATATTCCTTTGATTTTAAAATAATAGTATTTCCCATTTAAAACCTATTCACTCCTTCTTGGGTTTTCAATTTGTAATTTTGTTATTATTTGTTTGTTACCTTAGCTTTAGATAGTTGTTGTTCTAAATAAGGAATTCATTCTTATATATATATCGATAGTTGCATACATGAAGTCCATTTTCCAGAATATTAAATTCATTTTTTTAGAACAAGAATTTCATTGTTAAAAACGAAAAAGTTCACTGTTTTGAACAATGAATTATTTATATAAAAAAGTGAATTATTTGTTCCGAACAATATATTATTTGTTCCTAACAATGAATTATTTGTTCCAAACAATGTATTTTATCTCTTGACTAGAGAAAAAATTGGATAGGTTGTTGACGGCGGCAGGTGAGGCCAGTGGTGTTACCATTTAAAACAAACAAAAAAACTGGCCAGCGTGATTGTGGCTGCAGCGGTGGTCGGTGGTGGTGTCTGAATATTATTTATTTTTTAAGAAACTACCCAGAGGTAGTGGTAGTGGTTGCAGCGGTGGTCAGTGGTGATGTCTCGATTTAAAAAATAAATAAATAAAACTGTCCGGAGGTGGGGGTGGTAACGGTGGTGGTGGTGGTTTTCAGTCGTTTTCTTTGTTCGTTGTGGAGTCAGTGCTTTTTTATTCTTTTGGCCTGATTTAGGTGTGGTCAGTAGAGATCAGTGGCGGCACATGGAGATCAGCAACAAATAGTGCGAAGTTTTCTGTCATTTTGTTGGTTGCCTGCATGGGTTTTGGTACTGGTTTTTCTACCTTTCACTTTGTTATCCTTTACTTGTACTTTGTGGTGATTAACTTAGGGTCTGGGTAACTGTATCAGGCAAATTTGACAATTCGAGGTCAGGTGTTTTCCGTTCCCTCGACTTTTTTATTGTTCGTACCTTATTTGGTCTAGAAGTTTTCCTTGCGCTTGTGTATGGTTTATCTGCAGATGGTTTAGTGGTCGGGTTGGTTTTTGGTGTTGTTTCATATTTTCTGAAAGAAATTGGTTTGGGCCTGGCCCATATTGTGGTGCCCATGATGGGTTAGCCCGGCCCATATTGTGGTAGTTATTATTTGAATAAATAATATATAAATAACTTTAGGAAGTTATTTCACAATAAGAATATCATAAATCATTTTCTCAGAAACGCTTTTCTTCTCTGCCATATACTTGAGAGAAACAAAATTATCTCTCAAGATCTCTTTAACATGTAACAGAAGATTCAGTGGCATTTAGGTTGTGGAATAGCAATCTTCTTCGTTATGTAAGTGGATTCAACATCGGAAAGCATTTCGATTCTTAATTCCGCCTAAAAGGTTTGTCTAGAACCGTTTAATATTCTTACAAATGGTATCAGAGCCATGGTGCTTTTTTTTTGTGAAATGCTTTTCATGTCGTATATGTTTAATACAATGTCTACATATTAGATCTGATATGTTCTATTTATAAAATATTATGTTTTTTTTTGCTTAAAAAAAAAATTATATTCTCATATTCTCCATGAAACAATGATCGCATCGATATAAATTTTGTAAAATTCGGATTTAAAACGAAATAGATGTGATTTTTTAAGATTTTAAGGAATATTTTGGCTTTTTTTTTCTGTTGGAGAAGAAGATACAGACCGTAGTTCTGTTTTTTTTTAAATTAAAAAAAAATGGCACCCATATGTTCTGTTTTTTTTAAATTAAAAAAAAAAAAAAAAAAAACTAAACGGCAGTTATGGGGGTTGAACCGCCAACCACTAGGTTAACAGTTAGTATTGAATGTACTAACAACTACACTACAAACTTGTTTTGGTTATCATTGCTAATGATAAAATACTGTTTCTAGTTTTTTGAAAAAAAAAAAGAAATAGTCTGCCGTTTTCTTGGTGACTCAAATTAGGATGTGCAGATTTTTTTATTTAACTGTTTAGCTATAATCAAAGTTATTTTATTATATGCTATTGTAGAGATATATAATTTATATCTGTTTTTTTTTGGAATATATTATTGTTATTTGACTATGTGAAATTAAAACGAAAATAATTTCACAGTTAACATGTGTTTCTCTAATGAGTTATTTATCATATAATTTGCAAAACGAGTTATTGTATCATATTTTATGTACATGTTTATATGTCTTGCTTATAAGAATGTGTACTTATGATCGTAGTATGCTACACATGAACTTGATTTTTGTGTATAGAATAAGTTGATTATATTTTCATGTAACTCGATAAATGTGACACTTTAGATAGATTTTTATGAGTTAATTAGTGTATCTTAAATCCATTTGATACATGACTTGCTGGTTTATATATATATTGTGTTTTGTGAACTTCATATGTATATATTAAAACTTGGGTTATTTTATGGATAAGTTTGATTCCATAACCACTAAATCATATGGGTCTAGTGCATTACATCTTAATTGATTGTATTGGAATAGTGGGAGTTCTGTAGAGAACTTAGAATTTTGTCTTGATGAGATTAAATTATAATTAGATAAACAAAAGTATGGTGATTCATGATTGGGAACATAGTGAACTTTCTGTTTCACTTCTTTTGTTTTCTATTTACGAGTTTAATTTGCATTTTGAGACAATAATATCATTGAATATATTTTATATATTCATGAAAGTCTCTAGATATACTAGAAAATGGATATAAGTAACATCTTTTAGACCTTTAGAGAAGGACAAGGATGAATGGTGATATAACTATACCTTATGAGAACTCGAGGTACATTGAGTTTTTCAAGGAACTTGAATTTGAGGTTGTTAATAATGTGATGTTTGAGCTTGAGGAAGGCTTCCAATTCATCACATGAGAATCATATGGACTTATCAAGTTTTATTGAGGTATAAAGACTTTATTATTTGAGAAATATTGATAAGTTATTTAGATGGATTAGTTTATGAGTATCACAAGTATCCTACCACTTATGATATGTGTGTATACTCTTAAGGAGATGATCAAGGATACTACCATGTCGATGTTGTGTTAGAAGACATGAACGATTATACTCATAAAAGGACACCTAGTCATGTCATTTAATACATCAAAGGGCGATGTTTTAAAGTGACTAGGACAGTCTAGACATCAGATGTTTTAAAGTGACTAGACATCTGGTGATATCCTCAATTAAGAACAACAAATTCAAGTAATCATCAATCTCTTTCAAATAGTGAGAGTATTAGAAAGTGAGTGACTCGTAATAACATCAATACGTTTGATGATGCTACTTGTGTTGTACTCAAGAATGAGTATATTTGAGGTTTCTTGACTTCATACTTGAACATATATTACTGAGTCTAGCTCTCATATAGAATTGCAGTGTAGAGCAAGAGGATTGAAAGAAAAAGGGTGATATATCTGGCTCTAAGAAGATCAAGATAATTAGTCACAAGGAAATAGAGTATGATCATAAGAAATAAAAGAGTAAGATGAGATACTACATCAATGACAAGTTGTGTCACTTAGCTTACGAGCTCAAGATGGTAGCATTATATTTTTCTAATGATTTTATTTTTCATCTATTGCTTGCACAATGTTGCTAATTTGATCTTTTCCTATGTGGATTATGGACTTAGGATCAATAGACCTTGTGACAAGAGATTGAGAGATCTATATAGTGTACCATGAATGAAAATTTTAGTTGGTATAAGATGAATATATGTAGATGACAACAATAATGTTGAAGTCAATGGTTTGGCACAAGTAGTTGAGTTTGCGAAGTGGTCAAACCTTGTATCTACATAATATCTTAGGTGTACAAAATTTTTACACAATTTGGTCTCAATCATTGTTCTTCTGTGATTAAATCTAGTACCCATGATCATGACAAACAATAAGTGTTCTACATAATATGGATCTATTTTTAGAACAAATGGTCCTTTGGTATTTGGCAAAAGGTTGACTACAAGAACTATTATTTTGATAGTAGTTGATTTTCTATGAATGTCTTTATAATACTAAAGATATTCGAAAATTTTATGAAATATTTGTCTATGTCATAATAGTTATGACCAGAACCACATTGTTGGTGAAGGATATTCATTTTATTCACTTGATGAAATTCTTTGGCCAAACTATGGATACTGCCTAGTAATGAAAGTAATGTGACTATTTTTGAAAAGCCTAAACTAAAATGTTTTTAATATCTGTTGGAATTGATTCATTCTAAAATTTGTAGACTCATTGAGTTAACAAGATGTGGGGTATACTATTTCATCGCCTTATAGATGATTTCACACGGTTTAGTGATATCTATCAGATTTCTTGCAAATTAGAAGCACTGAGATACTTCACAAATTTGTTAATTAGAAAATCAAGAATCAGATAGAGAGGAAGGGTAAAACCTTGAGAAGAAACCTTGATCACAAAAAAATCTATTTGAGGGATTTTAAAGAAGGGTGTGATGAGAATGGGATCATAAATAAGCTTATGATTTTTTCACATGCCATGACATGGAATAGTAGATAAAAGGAGGAATGTAACTCTCCTGATTAAGGTGTGATTGCTCAAATTAATCTCTCAATATGTTTGGAAGATTATGTTTTATTGCTACTCATATACTTATTCGTGTACCCACAAAGTTACATCCATCAACTCCGTACGAACTATGGACAAAAGAAATATCACCTTTCATACTTGATCTCCTAGGGGTTGGTATGTTTGTGACTTATCCAATGAGTATGGAAAGTTTGGTCACAAAAGGTAAGAATGATTCCTTTGGAAGATTTTCAAAGACTCTAAAGGATATGTGTTCAAGGTTGAACCTAATGATGGAATTTGTTAAGACTGAGTTACACGATATTTCATTTGGATATTAATGTTTTTCCTAAATAAAGGTGTGGTTATTGAAAATCTTATTTTACATGAATTAAATGAGGTTGATGAAGATGTATGCAATTAAACGTGTTACTAGATAAGGTACCACATGCACGAGAAGGCAAGATTGCCTCGAATTTGACTCGAAAGAAATTATTGCATCACATAATGAATCTGTTTCACAATAACTTCACCTAGAAAGAGTCATCGAGGGATATTTTCTTGTTGTCGATTAAGATCCATGGATAAATCTGTATGATTTGTCCATAAGACAAAGAAGAACATCAGAGAGTACATGAACTCTTCATATCCTACTAGGAAAGATAGAGCCAGTGAAGAGAAATCAATTCAGAAAGTTGGTTGATCTTCCGAAGGACACAAAGTGATTGAGAGTAAATAGATTCTTGAAATGAGAAGAAAACTAGACACTTCATTTGAGAGGTACGAATCTCGTCTAATGGCAAAAAGGCTATATTATATGGAATAAATTGTTTTTTTTGGAATAAATTTTTTTCCTATAGTTAAGAGATTTACCTCATTTGGTTATATACTAGATGTTGTGGTGCATCTTGATTATGATTTGCACTAGAGGATTTCAAAACTATTTTTCTCAGTGGAGAATAAAAGAATAGGGTAAATTCAGTGGAATAATATTTAGGATATGATGTTAAAGACCAAGAAAATACAATGTGTAGATTGAAGAAGATAATCTACGGTCTCAAACAAGCCCAAAGACAGTGATTTTTTGAGATTCATGAGTCATTTCAGTAAAAAAAAATTGAAATGATATGTGAATATCACTTTGTCTACATATCAAAAGTTCCACAAGGAAAGTTTATGAATTTATTCTCTATGTAGATGATATCCTACAAGTTAGGAATTACACGTGATTTATCAAAATTAAGAAGTTGTTATCTTTCAAATCTTTGTTGATGTGAAAGATTTGTGAAATGCGAGCTCTATTCTTTATGTTATGATTCATTGAGAATATTTGAATTTCTATAGTCCCTGTCTAAAGAATTATACATAAAGAAGAGATGTGAACTCTTTTACATGTCAGACTTTAATGTCATTAACACTCCAAATAGATGAGAGAATAAACTCTAATCTTCTTATGTGTCCTAGTACTCTATCGATGAAAATAGAAAAGGTAAACAATGTCATATTAGTAATTACATACCGATGATAGTATTATGTATGTCATGATGTTACTAGGCCATGCATTTTGTTATGCTTTGGGTTTAGTTATCCATTTATCAGTGATGTTTGCTTGACCAAACATTAGTTATGTCGTGGATTTAATTAGTCCATTTTAAATTGAATTATGGACATAAGTATTGAAAACCTGAAATATGAGTAATGAGATGCCTTAAAAGGATTAGGGCTCATGCTATATGTTTTCAAATTTAACATTTACACCTAAAGTATATCCATATGTTGATTGGTTAAACAAAATGGATGAGTGTAAATGTCTTTAGGTTGTGTATTCTTGCTGAAATATTGTGTTATATCCATGGAGTAGCAAGAAACAAACCTATATATTGCTATGTCCATTGTGAATGTTGAGCTTACTCAACTAAAATTCAAAATGTTTGTTTGGTTTAAAAAGTTTGTTTGTATTTTTTATGATTCTCAAGTGATAGTGGGAGTCCAGTTTTGAAATACTGTAATAAAGAAATGGCAATGACTTATGTGATGGGAACATAGTATTACAGTATAACCAAACATATTGATATAAAGTATATCGTGATTAGAGACATTATTGCACAAATAATTATGAGAATTTGCAGTTAAAATCCACACGTGATATTCTTGTGAATATATTTTTGGAACAAATTGCAAGTTATGCAATTCCAGATCATGTTGGATCTATATTGTTATGTATACTGCAAAATAATGTGCAATGCTATATTTCCATTATTGAGTGGTAATATATACGTGTGGATAAGTATGTCAGATAGACTATGATTGGCCTTCTCACACGGGCAATCGCCTTTGGCATTAGAGGATGCGCAAGGATGAGACTAACTCATGAAAAAGAGTAACCCTTCATGTAAATAACGTGAGTTACAAAAGTCACCTTAACACATGTTAAGATGAGATCACAAACATGTAGCGCAACATGTTAATTTTAATTTGTGATCGAAGTAGATCCCCACTATCTACTTAGTCTATAAAAGCCAGATATGCAATTCTTAATTGATTTCAGAGAGGGTTGATCAATTGAAGGATTCATTTTAGACAACGAGGAATGTCTGATTATATATCTGTACGATATTAATGGATACATGACATATGATGTGAATAAATTAATAATATCGTAGCACACGAGTCATACCGTGTGTGCTTGCGACCAAAAGGAAGTGAAGAATTGATCCCTGTTTCTTCATTGTGTGAGACCTTTGAGTAGTACCCTTATTACTTTTGACTTAATTTTGATGTTTTGATTTGGTGTTTGCTACTTTAGCATATTATCGATGGTCATGAATGATTCGGCCTAACGGGGTATGTCTGGGAAAGCAACCAGTTCATTATAGAAAGATTCAAGTGCAAAAGGAAGACTAAAATGGATATCAAAGTGTGTGCTTGCAGGTCGACCAATCATGTAAGTCATCAAGGACTATGACATGATAGTGAGACACACGATGGTATGCTAGTGAACTCTTCCAATCACAAAGACGATGTGATATGGAATCTGAGGGGTCAGAGTTACTATGATATTGATATTATAAATTTTAGTCTAGGGAACTGCAAGATACAAAAGGATTTATGAATCGTTTGAGCAGCTATCTACCCTAACAGGTTTATAGCAAATGCAATGCTCGTATGCTTGCCGGTCGCACGACCTACTTGCCAAGTATGATGGATTTTGTGGATATGTTTGAGATAAGAGGAAGAGTACCTTGATGCATATAACATGGGTGTGAGAGCAAACCCATCGTGTGCAAGTGGGAGAATGAAAGAAATTGGTTTGGGCCTGGCCCATATTGTGGTGCCCATGATGGGTTAGCCCGGCCCATATTGTGGTAGTTATTATTTGAATAAATAATATATAAATAACTTTAGGAAGTTATTTCACAATAAGAATATCATAAATCATTTTTTCAGAAACGCTTTTCTTCTCTGCCAAATACTTGAGAGAAACAAAATTATCTCTCAAGATCTCTTTAACATGTAACAGAAGATTCAGTGGCATTTAGGTTGTGGAATAGTAATCTTCTTCGTTATGCAAGTGGATTCAACATCGGAAAGCATTTCGATTCTTAATTCCGCCTAAAAGGTTTGTCTAGAACCCTTTAATATTCTTACATTTTCTTACAGGATTTCCTACAAAAGTTAGTGCTGATTCACTTCCGGCCAAGGTTTGTCCTTCATATGGGCCCGACATTAAGTGTCTCGTGTGTTTGCCATTCAGTCGGGATATCTGGCGCTCAAACTTATCTATTCAGTTTTCCTGGCTAAGGATTATAGGATGGAGAAACGTTGTGTGTGGCTTTCAGATTGTTTTTTGTAGAAGCAAGTGATGGTGGTCTGGTGTTTGTGGGCTCGATCGGTCCTTCCTGTTTCGATTTCCGTTACTATCACTTGGGATAGTGATATTTTTTATAGTCTGAGAGCTACCAAGATCTTCATCGATGCATATCTCGTTTGGGATTATACTATAGATAATAGAGTCAGCGAGTTGATAATTACGGTGGTTACTAAAATGGTAGTCGATATTCTCTCCCTCATTTGGAGGCTTGAGTTTGTCTTATTTAAGGACCAGGTTTCTTCGATCCTTGACGGTCTTAGCCCACTACTGTAGGGCATCTACATTACTGTTTCATCTTGGGAAGATGTTGATGGTTGAGTTTGTATTGTCGGTTTCGCATCATTATCTTCATTGGCTTGGTGTGTGTTTGGGTCATACCCTTTGTTTATTTTTCTTGTATTTCACTGTTTCATTCTCTACGAGATTAGTTGGGCTATGTATGTATTATGTAAAATCTTTTATATATAGTATGTGTATCATTCAACAAAAATAGGTGGAATGTAGTTATCTCAGATATATTCAAAAATTAAATCGATGTATAGAAGCATTATTTTCAAGGCGGTACCTAAATTAAAATTATAAAATGGGACCCTTTAAGTAGAATAGTTTGTAAATTTGGGGTCCTAAAAATATTAACAAAATAAAAAACTCAAAGTTGTGTCTTCGGCCTACCTCAAAACTATCCCTGATTATTTTCTCGTCAACTATTTAGAATTTTAAGGTGGAACTCAATCTAGAAATCAAAGCGCTACATAAAGTGTGGATTTTGTTTTGACGTCCAGTACTCACTCATTTATCCACCACGAAACAAAACTGGTGTTAATGAGAATATTGAATAAAAGGTGCAGTGATCTTTGTGAGGTAAGGACGGAGATTGTACTAACACGTTTCCAGTCAATGCATACATACTAAATGGATGTGGATAGTTGGCCAATAAGGTTGAGTGAAATGTTAGTTGATGTCAGGAATTCTCTAAAGGTAATTAATTGCATCATAATTTTGTAGGTTTTTTAAAAAAAAAAGGAAAGAACAATAGCTGTTGGAGTATGAATCGGTTGGATGTAGGTATGTTTCTATTATTGTCATTTTAAGGTTTTGTGAAAACTAGAATCTTTATTTGTTTGATGATAATGAGAATATCATCTAGTACATATACTAAAATATAGCAAGTTATCTATTTAGCTTGACATTATGCTCGTGCATGGGACAAGGAAATTGATGAATGGCTAGTTAGGATGTCGAAAATTACTCGTAAATTAGGGAATTTGAGGGATGGAGTTAAATTAAATAATGAAAGACATATTTAAAAAAGATAATTTTTGAGCCAGTAATAGTGGAGTATTTCGGAACATGAATGGTGGTTATTTTGTTGGGTTTGGAGGATAGTGAGTCGTTTACTGAGTGTGGAGGCAAAATTGGAAACACTATTACTGGTAGAGTATTTCGAAACATGAATGGTGATCATTTGGTTGGGTTTGGAGGATACTGAGTCGTTTACTGAGTGTGGAGGCAAAGTTAGAAGCACTATTACAGGTGGAGTACATGAATGGTGATTCTTTGGTTGGGTTTGGAATAGTGAATTGATTACTTTAGTTTGGAGGCAAAATTGGACGAACAATATTTAGTTTGGGCTAATACTAACAGACAAATTTGTCATGTAGTAGAGAATAAAGTTCAGTGTTCCGGAGGATTGATAAAAGGGGTATTAAATTTATAAGGCTCTAGGCCATAAGGGATTTATATTAAAAGACCCAAACCTAACAACCCCATTACCAGCCCAACTAGAAGAAGGTAAAAGACCAAAACATCTCCCTCTCCCCTTCTATTAACAGTGAAAATCCAAAAACCAACCCCCAAACCCCATTAGGTATCAACTCCCTCAAATCCACCCCTCTCTCTCACTATACCTCTCTCCACCTTGACACTATCCCACCATCCCACCACCAAGCTCTCCCATCTTCATCAGGCCTCACCTTCGCACAAAGCTCCTCCCATCACGATTCCCTTTCCACCTCCCCGCCTCCCCTTCCCATCAGGCCTCACCTTCTTTCGCTCCCCTTCTCCCTCCATGAATGGACAATCATCAAGACCAAAATACCAACACCAACAGATCTCCCACCAACTAGTTTAGAAGAGATTCCTTCATACTCGCACTCCGGCAGCAGAAAACCGCCACCAGATCATTCTTGACCTCAGTTCTCAACTTCGAACCATGGGTAAAACCTAAGAAAACCACTTCCATGGGTACGACCCAAGAACCATTGGGCCTTGGGTACAACCCACTGGAATACTGCTAAGAAAACCGTTGCCTCTTTTCCAGAGGTGAGTTAGAAGAAATTTTGTTTTTTTTGTGTTCCGTTGCAATGTGAAGAGATTTCATTTTGTTTTGTGTTTGTTTGATTGTGAAGAGATTTTTTTTTTATCTCCGTAGGTACAGCCCATACTGGGTTTTCTTTTGGGACCATGTGTACAACCCATAATCAGCGACAAATTACTTTTTGTTCTTTGTTCCAATAATGCGGGTGTGAAGAGATGTCATGTTGTTTTTTGTTTCAATTAAGCGCGTGTGAAGAGATTTGTTTTAGTTTTTTGATCTAGTGCTGTAAATAAATTCCTATTTTGTTTTTGTTCTTGATGGGTACAACCCAAGAACAATTGTGAAGAGTGCAAAGTGAATTTCGTTTGTTATTGGGGCATTAATACATCTCACTGTTGTTGTAATTAGAATTAGTTTGGGTCATGGGTACAACCCACTACACATAAATGCTGGAGATGGTCTAATTGGGTTCGTACCTATATAGATATTGGAGAGACGGGTCCGTACCCATTTAGTTATTGTTTGAGCTGGGTCTGTACCACCTATGTAAACAGAATTTAATTAATGACTTAATAAAAATTAATAACGGTATGCGTCTGTAATGAAATAGATTTACGGGTAATGGGTACGTAAATTACAAAAATGGGTACGTAAATTACGAATGGGTATGGACCCCTTGAAAATCTAAATTGTTTTTTTATAAAAACCAAACAAGGATATAAAGGTAAAATAACAAACTAAAAAATTAAGTTGAGGTCTTTTAAAGTACTCCCTCTGTTTCAAAATATTTGTCCACTTTGCTTTTCACACAAATTAAGAAATGTAATTATTACACTCCCTATTACAAAAATACCCTTCATAAAGTGTCTTGATATCTTAAATGTGTATTAGATACCTAAATTTTAATTTTTTAATAGGGATAATAGTGGAAAAAAGAGGGAAGAAGTGTCTTGATTTTTTAAGTGGACAAACATTTTGAAACTACATTTTTAGTAAGTGGACAAACATTATGAAACAGAGGGAGTATTTGTTTTCCAGTCAGGAATTAAAAATTAAAGTTAGATCGTTTGTAGTCTTAAATAGTATTTTCCTCTCGACAAACAAACATATATTTCAATTGTCTAGCAGAATTAGGTGCAGATAAATAAGGTGGGATGGTTCAATATACATCAAACCTGCCATTAATCAACATGAATGACCGACTTTTAGATTGAAAAAGTTGATCCACACCAAGAGAGGAAAATACAAAAGGGGGCCCAAAAATCCCATAACTTTATAATACAAGTCCCAACCTAAAAAATGTTCTATTAAAGTCCCATTCTCAATTTTCTGGTTATAATTTTTACCTTTTTACCCTTTGTTCTTGATGGGTACGGACCCGTTTGCGGTTTTTTTACATTTTTTAATTCGTTTATTATTTGTCTTTTTGATAGTTTGTCCATATAAAAGTCATTATAGGGACGAACCCACAAAGAACAATAAAATCCATTCCCGTAAATTAAGCCGTGATGGGCACAGATCCAATCACACCATACCCATAATTTTTGTTGCTGGCCCATTTCAAGTCTCTTCACGAAATGGGGTTGTACCCATGGCCCAATAACAAACATTTTCATCTTACTGGGCTATACCCATCAGGACCACAAACAAACAACAAATCATCACAACATCAAATCAACTGGAATTCGAACAAAAACAAATGAAAATTATCAATCATCAATTTAGGAACAGAAAACAACAAGAAATCTCTGAACGATCTTCAATTGTCATAGGAATAGAAAAGAAAAAGAAGACTACACACAATCATCAATCTGAAGTGGAACACGAAACAACATTTTAAAAAACTAAAAATTATAGATGAATAAATTGGGTCTGGACCCACGGTGCGAGTTGCTTGGATTCACTAGTTGTACCCATGGGGAAAAGATCGGGCGTTCAACGGTGGAGAATGGACAAACACAATAGCGCTGATTTTTATTATGCTGGAGAAGAGCGGCTTGGTGCGATGGATGAGTGTGGCTTGGTGGGATGGAGGGAGTGCGTTTGGTGCGATGGAGGAGTGGGGCTTGGTGCGAATCCACACGGCTTGGTGCGACGGCTTGGTGCGAATCCACATGGTGACGAGTGGTAGCGTCTTCCAGTGCTTTAGAGAGGCGGCGGTCTTCGCGTGCTCCAGATAGGAAGCTCTGATGGTGACGAAGATGTTGATGATAGCGTGGAGGTTAGAAGGTAGAGGGGGGATGGTGGTGAGGGTGATGAAGACGGTGGTGATGATGGTGGTGTGGCCAGAGGAAAGGTGGGATGAAGACGGTGGTGATGATGGTGGTGAGGCCCATACTGATTTTACTTTGTGGACCATGGGTACAACCCATACTCAGTGACATATTTGTTTTTGTTCTTTATTCCAATAATGCGAATGTGAAGAGATGTTGTTTTGTTTTTTGTTCTAATTAAGAGAGTGTAAGAGATTTGTTTTAGTTTTTTGATCAAATGCTATAATTAGATTTCTATTTTGTTTTTGTTCTTAACTGGTACAACGCAAGAACCATTGTGAAGAGTGTAAAATTAATTTTGTTTGTTATTGGACCATGGGTAGGGCTACAAATGAACCGATACTCTCGCCAAGGGCTCGAGTTCGAATTCTCTAAAATCTTGTTTGAGTTCGGCTCGTTAGTTAAACAAACCAAGCTCAAACTGTAAATTCAGGCTCGTTTACTAAACAAGACAAACTCAAATTTGTATAAGCTAGACTCGTTAAACTCGGGAATAGTTTGATAAGAGCTCGTTAATAGGTTTGGTAGATATACTCAATTAAAAATTATATATTTTATATGTATGTGTATGTAAACTAAAAACCCCGTAAAAATTTTGTATATCTAATTAATCATTACTAAAATATTCTATATCTAGTAAGTTTATTTTTTTTGTTCAAGTCAAATTATGTAATGTGTTGTATATTAGTTTTACTTAACTTCATTTTAAATCACAGAAAATGCAAAAAATATATATATCATAGAATTATAAACAAGACTTAAATGAGTCTAAAATGAACCAATTCAAGCCAAACTCAAGCTTGGAAAAAATAAGTTCGCTAAGGGTTTGTTTGAGTTCGGCTCGTTAGTTAACGAACCAAGCTCAAGAAAGCTAAAGTTCGGCTCGGCTCAGTTCGAACTCAAACCAAGCTCAAGCTCAAGCTCGCTAAAATATTAGCAAACAAACTCAAGAAAGCTAAAGTTCGGCTCGGCTCGGTTCGTTTGTAGCCCTAACCATGGGTACATCCCACTGTTGTTGTGAAGAGAATTAATTTGAGTCATGGGTACAGCCCACTGCACATAAATGCTGGAGATGGTCTAATTGGGTCCATACTTATATAGTTATTGGTCGAGACGGGTCCATACCTATTTAGTTATTGTTCGATATGGGTCTGTACCACCTATGTACACAGAATTTATTTAATGACTTAATAAAAATTAATAACGGTATCTGTCCGTAATGAAATAGATTTACGGGTAATGGGTACGTAAATTAAGAAAATGGGTACAGACCCCTTGAAAATATAAATTATTTATTTACAAACCAAACAAGGGTATAAAGGTAAAAAACCAAACTAAAAAATTAAGCTGAGGTCTTTTTAAGTATTTTTTTTCATTTAGGAATTAAAAAAAGAGTTAGGTAGTTTGGAGTTTTAGATTATATTTTCTTCTCGACAAAACAAACATATATTTCAATTGACTAGCAGAATTAGGTGCAGATAAATAAGGTGTGCCGATTCAATATATAACAAACCTACCATTAATCAACATGGATGACCGACTTTTAGATTGAAAAAGTTGATCCACACCAAGAGCCGCTTTGATTTTCTGTGACATGATAATCAAAATTTTCTTACTGATTTCAACTTCTTGTACCAAAACAGTAGTACTTGATTTTTAAATATTGATTAATTAGAAATATATGCTGATAAATCTACTATAATTTCTTTTGTGAGTCCAAGCCATTAGATAAATGGAGCAACAAAGGAATAATAATTAGTATTACAACACTACCAACTCAAATATTCCCTCTATTCCTTAAGAATAGTCTTTTTACAACATTTTACTCATCTTAAAAGACTAAAAAAATTAAATAAATTAATTAAAAGTCACCAATATATCTCTATTTATAGTAAAAGGAAAATAAAAGAATTAGATGTTGAATTTTTTTGAAAGAAGGTAAAATAAGAAATGCTTATTTTTTATATTGGAACTCCAAATATGATATTATATTGTAAAATAATTTTTTTTGATTAAAGTATCTATATGCATTAAAAATGATTTTTTTTCTTATTCTCCCTTCTTTATAAAATCTCTCACTAACAAATATTTAATTTTCTCTTTCTTAAAATTAGGGATATGTTGGTCATTTAAAACTAAATTCTTTCTACTTTTTAGGTTCCTTAATATGTTGAAAAACTCTAAAGAGTCAATTATTACGGAATTAATAGAGGTATTATTATCGAATGGAAGTAATGTTTGAAGCCAAAATTTGATTATTAAAAAGATGTGTGATTACATTATATACAAACATATTCCATCCTTACTCCGTAACCTCTAATACACAAACCTTAATTTGTGAACAATGTTCCAAACAACTATAAATCGAACATCGAAATTCATATGAATTATGACAACACAGAACAACATCAACCCATTCTTTATCAACCTTTTCCATATACTAATTCATTTTCGTAACAACTTCAAACTTAAGTTTCTTAACTTGCTTCGTCACCCTCTTCATAAAACCTATAGAGAATATCATCTGAAACCTTTCATCAACATCCAACATTTTAACTTCAACGTGTGCTTCACACGAATTCAAACATATTCCATCCTTATTCCGTAATCTCTAATACACAAACCTTAAATTGTGAACAACGTTCCAAATAACTATAAAGCGAACATCGAAATTCATATGAATTATGACAACACATGACAACATCAACCCATTCTTTATCAAACTTTTCCATATACGAATTCAGTTTCGTAACAACTTCAAATTTAAGTTTCTCAACTTGCTTCGTCACCCTCTTCAAAAAACCTATAGAGAATATCATCTGAAACCTTTCATCAATATCCAACATTTGAACTCCAATGTGTGCTTCACACGAATTCATTAGCCCAAGTATTGTATCCCCGTGTCTGAATTTTTTATCAACATGACAAACCTACCATACAAGAATTGACTTATCGCTGATTCATAAACTCAATACTTAATAGATTAAACTTGTCTAACCTGAATGAATTGAACACCCGATTCACTAAGATTGTCGAACAGATTTAAAGAGGAAAACCAAGTAATAATCCCTCCATATGCAACAAATTTATTAAGTATCTCCAATGGTTATATCATTAATATTTTATACTTATTTTTCTCCCATCGTTATGTTAGCTGATGTCAAGAACTATGTAAAGGTAATTAGTGATATTCAATGTATGTCCTAGAAGGGGTGGGGGGTTGAATAGGACTATGGAAATTAATCGGCTAATTTTTTTCCAAGTAAATAAAATTAAAAGCTAATTTAAATCCTATTTCTTTAGTAAACTTGATGGTCACAAACTAGATATTACTAAGAGACAATATAAGTAAACTATTCATGTAAGCATTTTATCAAGCATGTAGAGTGCGGAAAAATAAATATTGTAGGGATAAGAAGATACACAACGATATATAGTGGTTTGGTTTCCCGTACAACCACTACCTAAGGTGTCCACCTTAGGATTTGCAAGATTCTCAATACAATCTTCGTATCTCTTCAAACCGGGTGAGATCACAAACCCTTTACGACTACTTCACAAACTTGAAGCAAACCACTTGTGTTATCACAAACACAAGGAACCAAGTATACTACCTATACTCACAATACTCTCTTAATCTATTACAAAGGTAAGAATTAAGAGGAAACAAAGTGTTTAAAGGGTGATGCAATATTAGTGGCTAAACTCCATAATGAGTAGATATAACTATATAGCTTGAATGTGTAGATTGACTTGAATACTCTTAGAAACCTTCTTGAATGATAACAATAATAGCTCTTAAGATTGGTAGATGGAAGGTGTAAGTTTTGTCCTCAATGAGCTCTAATTTATAGCTGAAATAAGCCCCCAACGGTCAAAAGACAAGTGTCTAACAGATAGATTTTAGATCCAACAGATATATGCCTTTGTCTTGTAGTTTGACCGAAGAAAACCTAACATGTGGTGCACCGCAGGTTCCGTGTGGTGTACCGCACGAAATCTCTGTTGGCGATCTGTTATCTTGTTGCGTGCTAGCCTTGGTCTGTGGTGTAGTCCGCACTACCACGGTGTACCACACCTCTAGTCCGGTGTACCGCACCCATGGACTGAAAATTCTAAATATGAAGGTTTTTATGAATAATAAAAAGTTTTCTTAAGAAAATATATAACTAGGAGCTTTTAGAAAATATTTTCAAGTACTAAAACATGACTATTAATAACCCGTAAAATAATTTTTGTTTAAGATAGATTTGTCGAATATTAATACAGGATTAAAAACAAGGTTAGGCCAACAATCTCACCCTTTTTGATGTTTGACAAATCGAAAACTTTTGAAGTGGCACTTGACACATTTTTAAACGAAAACTCCCCCTCAACCTAAGCATTTTAGTTTTAAAGATAATTAAATCTTAAAAACTCCCCCTCACAAAATGAATAGAGTTTTTGTACCTATTTGAAAAAGTTTAACTAAAATTTCTCCCCCTTTGTCAACAACAAAAAGAAATGATGACTAAGTTTTGAAAGCCAAGAGGAAAAAAATAATGTTGTAAAGTATAGGGGCCAAGATGCAATATTTTCAAAATAGGAGAACCAAAAATGCAGTTTTTCCAAACTTCAAGGGACTAAAATGCAATTTGTATGAATTCGAAGCGCAATATCACCTATATCATCAAGAAAAAGTTAGCAACACAATATCATAATAATATAATATCTAAAATATATAATAAACTACTATTAATCCAAATTATCCAAAACAAACACAATTAAAAACAGGTTCCAAAACGTAAAAACATAATAGAGGAGCATAAGCATATAATGGGATAGTGTCAAAGAGGGGCATGAGGAGAATGGCTACGAGAACGAGAGCGACGCCTCGAACAAGAAATCTTATCCCCAATAACATCAACCTTCTTCTCCAAAGTTTCAAGCTTTTATGTCACAAAAGCCATAAATTTTATTATGTGAGACATAGAGGAAGAAAAATCACCGGTAGGAAGATTAGATGATGAAGCGGCATTTGGATTGTTAACGGGATTTTGTGGGGCTCGGTTTGGTAAAAGATCAAGCGTGTCGAAATCCGGACCATTGGTGGCTTCCTTAGCGGACAAAATCTAAATCCGAAGAGACTCATCCGAAATCCGACTAATAAGTGAAGACGACATATAAGCGGTATTGTAAATCACAAACTTCATCCTTTTAATTGTCGAGTAATCAAAGTTCCAAGATTTATCCAAAGTTTTAACACTTGTGCCTTCAAATGAAATATTGTTAAGACTAAATAAACGAGTAAGAAATATACCATACAGAATTTTCCCTTAGTCTCCCGAGTATGATTCATCCATTTAAACATAATCGAAGCAAGATTGATAGGTTTTTTGGTAAAAATGAGGTAAAGAAGATAAGCCTCATATGTAATTAATCTCGCACCGTGCTTAGCTTTCGGAATCACAGCCGAAATAAGAAATTTATGAGCCACAATGAATTCCGGGTCAAAGTTACGTATATGCCAAATACTATCTTGAATTACCATACGACTTTCCACAAATTCATTCACAGTATTTTGCTTGATAACATCGAGACCCGAACCATCCCATCCATTTGACCAAAAACCTTCAAATGCATCATTAGTGAGCCCAAATGTTTCACAAAACTCATTCAAAGACAACCATAAGTTAGTACCCGTAACATTAGACCGAATAGAGTTATTAGCACAATTGTAATTAAAATTCATATAGAATTCTTCAACCAAATCCACAGAAAATTTATCATTATGGTAAACAAAGAGGAAATAAAAACGTTGTAGCTCAAAGATATCGAAAAGAGAATCACTACCGGAAGGAAAAGCTCTAGCAGTTATGACTCTTCCCGGAAGTACTTCATAAGAGCGGTACTCCGGAGGTGGTGACAGTGAGCTTTCCGGCGATGGTGTACGGCAGCGGCTGGAGGAAGCTCCGGCGGTGGTTTTCCTTTGTGCATCAGCAGTTTTCTTGGGTCTTACCATGGTGGAACAAAATGGATAAAGGAGAGGGAAGCAATAGAGTTGAAGAGTGAATGTTTTGACGGAGAAGATGACTCACCGGAGGTGGAGAGTCGCCGGAAATCGTAGCAGCAATGAAAGAGAGGCAGGTCGGTTTAGGATTTGAAAGAAATAGAATGATAAAAGAAAATAAGGACGAGTTTTTAGAACGGGTGAAAAACCCATACCGGTGCACCGTGGAAACCGTGCGGTGTACCTGATGTCTCCCTAATTGTTCTTATTTTAGACCCTTGGGAGACATCATTTTTGGTGTTTATTTAATTAATTAGATAGACTTTTGGACTAAATATTCAATAATCCGGAATTACCTTTTTATTTCTAGCATTTTTAATTTATTAAACTTTTGCGCGTAATATTGGTATTTTTAGTGTAAAGTTTACAGGTTTTAAATGTTAGCTAGGAGAGGAATCCGAGGAGAAGGTCAAAGATCGTGAATTAGAGTCAAGACTTGAAGACAAATCCCGAAGATATTATTTTTAGAACTGAAAATCCACTTTCCAGGCCATAGATTGCTGATATCGAGGTGCTTAAGCGATGATTTAGCCGCTGACCTTTGAAGAGAAATCATTCCTTATCGAGTTACGGAACTTTAGCAACTGGAATGAGGTCAATCGGAGTTGTAACGCATCGGGAAAAGCTGTTTTAGTGAAGGCCTATCATCAGTTACGGGATTTTGGGCTTAGAAAGTGGGCTTGGACATTTAATTAGGCTTTTATTTTCTGGTCCAAGCCCTAGTCCGAATTTTTACTTATAAAAGGAGGTCTGGACTTCTATTTTTCACACAATTCACATTCCACAAGATTAAACACCAGAGAGAAGCAACAGAAGGAAGAAAGAAGAAGCTACAAGAGCTGGAGTGGGTCTATAACTCCGTTCGTAGTCATTCCAATTCCGGAAATTAGGTTCTTTTCGTATTTTAATTTTGTAAACAATATGAATTTCAATTCTTTTAATTTAGTTTTTAATTTTAATATGAGCTAAGCTTTCATTAGTGCTTGAGAACAAACTATGGGTGAATCCTAGTTTTATTTTATAACGAATGTTGAATTTGGTTTTCTGTTAAATTAAATTAAATCAGGTCTTTTACTCTTTTCGATAATTTGTGATTATTTACTGATTTTAGAGTCGCGAACTAAAATTAGGTATTAGTATCTAAGCTATTCCACATATGTGGCGTGTGGATCATCTTGACGGGGGGTTTAGGTACAGAATTAATTGTTCAATCTAGGATAAAAACTATTGATTCTGACGAACTTAGTTAATCCTAGGGCCAAAGTGGTAAGAAATCTTAATCATCCAACGGTGGATCATATTTACCCTGACGGGACTAGTGACACTTTAGGATTGCCTTATAGTCCACCCTGACGGGGGTATAAGGAATTTAGAATCCCGACCATTGTAATTGACTGATTTAGCCCTTAAACAACATAAGTTAGAAAGTAAAATTAGGAGGATCCTTGCGTTCTCAAGTACTACATCTCATATTGCGTTTTCACTTATTTTACTTGCGTCTTAGCTTCTACTTGCATTTTAATATTTGTCTTTCATTTATTAGTTATAATAAACAAAACCAAAACAAACAAGTTATTATCTTTCATTTCCATAAGTGCATCAATCACTATTTGCTAAACATTGTGATCAACCATCCGTCCTTGGAACGAATCTGTATTATCATACATACTACTTGGGACAACCGTACACTTGCGGTTGTGGTTCGATTAGCATTTGCATTTATTTTTAGAACACACAAAGGACCACCAAGTTTTTGGCGCCGCTGCCGGGGGACGGTAGCGTGTGACCACGGTGTTTATCCTTTAGTGATAAGTGCATTTATTTTATTTTATCAGTTTTACGCTTTTTTTGTTAGCTTTTTCAGGTTTTTAGGTTTGGTGTATGCGAAGAAGGCTATTCAAGGATCTAGAGCCAACACCTCCGATCCTTAGTAATCCAGAATCGTTGATCAGACTTGCGAACAGAAGAAGAAGAGAACGAGAAGCTTTAGAAGTAGAAGAATTAAGTAACAGAATGGAGAATATCATTATTCAAGGTCAACAGAATGGACAAGGCCAGTTAGATGCAAATGGCCAACCTTTAGCTCCAGGCGTTATTCCTCAAGTTCAACCACTAAATCCTAATCCTCCAGTCCAGATAGTGATGAATCATGATCCGTGGTTCACTAATGGCCCTCCAGAAGTTCCATTCCGCGCTCCAGCTATAGGAGTAGGTGCTCCAGATATTAATGTTCCGAGATTCCGTCCAGATTCGGGTATGCTAGCTCAGTTCCAAAACTTTGGAAACTTTCGCGGAAGACCATCGGAAGATCCTCTTAGAGCGGTACAGAAATTCAAACAGATATGTGATTCTTATATCACACAAGGGGTTTCAAGAGAACAGATGTATTTTGCTGCTTTCAAATTCTTTGTCATTGATGGAGCAAGTGAATGGCACGATACGCAAGATCCTACGAGGATTACCAATTGGGACCAATTAGAAATTGCTTTCTTTGACAGGTATTACCCAAGTAACATGAGGTTAGATGCTGAACTAGAATTGACACAATTCCGTCAAGAGTATGAGGAAACTGTGGGTAGGAGTTGGACAAGATTTCAGATGTGTTTGCGTAAAGTTCCTAATCATGGCTTTTCAGAACAACAACAGTTAAAGATCTTTTATAGAGGCCTTGATGGAATTTCAAGAGAGAAATTGGATACGCTATGTGGAGCAGGTTTTCTTCAAGTTCAACCCGCTCATGCCAAAATTATTTTAGAGAGAACAGTCAAGAATGAAGTTGGGTGGAGCTCAGTAAGAACACCAGTTAAGGGAGTAAATAATGTTGACATGGAAGAGAAATTTGCTACGTTTGAAAATAAGATCCAAAATACCATAGAGCAACAATTGAAGCAGCTTACTCTAGCTGTGAAAGAAGGATTTTCGGGTAAGAAGGTAGCTGTGCATGCTGCACAAGAGGTTTATATGTGTTCAATTTGTAAGGTAGATGATCATGATGAGGAAAGTTGTCCGAATAACCAAGAATCAGTGAATTTTATGTCCAATAGAGGTAATTTCAATTCAAGTGGTAATGGATATCAGCCTAACAGAAACCATCCTGGGTTTCAATACTCAAATCCTAATAGGGCAGCCAATCCTACTTACGCGTATCAGCCGCGTCCTCAAGGAAACAACTATAATCCAAGACCACATAACAATCATCAAGGAGGACAGAATCAAAACAATTATGTGCAAAGACAAGCTCCTCAGAATACCTACGATGCGAATTTAAACCAGAAAGCTTTACCTGCCCATCCACAAGAAGGAGTAATTACCCTTCAGAAAACCGTTGAAAATATTATTGCTCTTCAAACACAAGCTTTGGAACGTCAAAACGCAGCTGAAGCAAATATGAAGATTTTCCAGAATCAGCTAAGTCAAATTAATAAACAGTTGAATCAGCGTCCACAAGGACAACTTCCTAGCGATACGGAAAATCCAACACAACGTGAAGATTGCAAGGCTGTTACATTAAGAAGTGGTAAGAACCTTCCTCCACCTCCTTTTCCCGTTATGAAAGAGAAAGAAGTTCCAAGAAAAGAAAAGGAAGTGGGTGAGAAAGAGAAAGAGAATGAGAAAGATAGTGAGGTTGAAGAGATAGAAAGACCAAGAGAAATTCCGAAAAAGAGAGATGAAATTGTAAGCAATCGCCCTCCACCACCGTTTCCATCGCGAGTTCAGAAAAAGGGTGATATGGGTGATTTTCAGAAATTCTTCAATAGAGTGAGGGGTTTGAGTATTAATATTCCGTTACTTGAGGCAATTCGAGATATTCCTAAGTATACGAAGTTTTTGAAGAGGGCCCTCACTAATAAAAGGCCCTACTGTGATAATGAGATGATTGGCCTTCCTGAAGAGTGTAGTGCGATTTGCCAGAGCAAATTACCTCCGAAGTTAGTTGATCCGGGGAGTTTCACGATTCCCATATCGATGGGAGAAGAATGGAAGGGAAAAGCGCTATGCGATTTGGGGGCAAGCATCAACTTGATGCCCAAGTCAGTCTTTGATAAGCTTAAAATTGGAAACGCAAGACCTACCTCTATGGTCTTGCAAATGGCGGACAGGTCTCTTGCTCATCCTGAAGGCCGTATTGAGGATGTCCTTGTTAAGGCAGGTACACTTATATTTCCTGTTGATTTCGTAATTCTTGAATACAATGCAGATAGAAATGTCCCCATTATTTTGGGTAGACCCTTCCTAGCTACAGGGAGGACATTGATCGATGTAGAGAATGGCGAATTAACGATGAGGATACAAGATGAGGAAGTGAAATTCAATGTATTTCGAGCCATGAAATTCCCAGATTCTCAGGAAGATTGCTTCAGAATGGATGTAGTAGAGCAAGCATCGCAAGAGGTGTTTAATTGTTTAATTTTTGATGATATCTTGCAGGCTGCTTTGACATTAGATTCACCTGAGATGATGGAGGAGCTTACAGAAACAGTGGCAGCTCTAAATTCTGAAAATCCGAAATATAGGCGTCTTGCCTATGAACCTGTGAGAGAACCGGGGGAGATTATTCCTAAAAGGAAACCTTCAATTGAATCTCCTCCGGAGTTGGAAGAAAAACCATTGCCAACACACTTGAGGTATGCTTATCTGGGTACTAATGAAACTCTACCTGTTATTGTTTCAGCTAATTTAACAGGTCCTCAAGAAGATAAACTGTTGCGTGTGTTAAGAGCCAACAAAGAAGCAATAGGTTGGACAATTGCTGATATCAAAGGCATTAGTCCATCCTATTGTCAACACAAAATCATACTAGAAGATGTTAATGCACGCTCAGTTGAAGGTCAGAGAAGATTAATGCCAGCCATGAAGGATGTGGTGAAGAAGGAGGTGATTAAGCTTTTAGATGCGGGGATTATTTATCCCATTTCGAGTAGTGAATGGGTGAGTCCAGTTCAGTGTGTACCGAAGAAAGGAGGAATTACAACAGTTCTTAATGATAAAAATGAGGCGATTCCTTCAAGAACGGTAGTAGGTTGGAGAGTTTGCATGGATTACAGAAAGCTGAACAAAGCCACCAGAAAAGATCATTTCCCTTTGCCCTTCATTGATCAGATGTTAGACAAATTAGCCGGAAGAGAATATTATTGTTTCTTGGATGGTTACTCCGGGTACAATCAGATTTACGTGGCTCCAGAAGATCAACATAAGACTACCTTTACATGCCCATTTGGTACTTTTGCATATCGCAGAATGCCATTTGGACTGTGTAACGCTCCCGCTACGTTTCAAAGGTGTATGATGGCCATCTTCTGGGACATGATAGATAATTTCCTTGAAGTGTTCATGGATGATTTCTCCGTGTTTGGTGATGATTTTGATATATGTTTGGATAACTTGGCGAAAGTGTTAGTGAGATGCAAGGAAACAGATTTGGTGCTCAACTGGGAGAAGTGTCACTTCATGGTTCGCGAAGGTATTGTTCTGGGTCACAAAGTTTCGAGTGTTGGTTTAGAGGTTGATAGAGCAAAGATAGAGGTAATTAAAACTCTTCCCCCTCCCGTTTCTGTTAAAGGGGTAAGGAGTTTTCTTGGCCATGCTGGCTTTTATAGGCGTTTCATTAAAGATTTTTCTAAGATTGCTAAACCGTTATGCAACTTACTCGAAAAGGATTGCAAATTCCTTTTTGATGAAGCTTGTTTAGCGGCCTTCAAAGCAATCAAAGAAAAGCTTATTTCTGCTCCTATAGTGTTACCTCCAGATTGGAATTTACCGTTTGAAGTTATGTGTGATGCGAGTGATTTGTGTATGGGAGCTGTATTAGGACAGAGGAAAGAGAAGGTTTTTCATTCGATTTACTATGCTAGTAAAACTTTTAGTGGTGCTCAGATTAATTACACAGTTACAGAAAAAGAGTTGCTAGCAGTTGTCTATTCGTTTGATAAATTTCGCTCTTATCTTCTTGGAGCGAAAGTTATTGTTTATACAGATCATTCCGCGATCAGATTTCTTATGGAGAAGAAAGATGCGAAACCAAGGTTGATCAGATGGGTGTTATTGCTTCAAGAGTTCGATTTAGAGATCAAAGATAGAAAGGGTTGTGAGAATCAGGTTGCAGACCATCTATCGCGTTTAGAGGGTTCAGAGATGAATAGTGGTACTGAAGCAGTTAGAGAAGAGTTTCCTGATGAGAGTTTATTCGTTGTTCGAGATTATGAAGCTCTTTGGTATGCAGATATTGCAAATTTAGTGGTGAGTGGTGTTTTTCCTGAAGGTTCTACTTATCAAGAAAGAAAGAGGTTAGCTCATCGTGCTAGACAGTTCTTTTGGGAGGATCCGTTCCTCTATAAAGTTTGTGCTGACCAAATGATACGAAGATGTGTAGCAAGGGAAGAGACTCAAGCCATTATAGCTGGATGCCACGATTCATTATATGGAGGACATTTCAAAGGAGACAGAACTGCTGCAAAAGTGTTTCAATCAGGTTTTTACTGGCCTTCTCTTATAAAAGATTGTCATGAATATGTTAAGAAGTGTACGAGATGTCAGTTTACCGGAAACATATCTAAGAGGGATGAGATGCCGCGCAATAATGTGTTAGAGGTTGAGATATTCGATGTGTGGGGCATAGACTTTATGGGCCCTTTCGTTCCTTCAAATGGTAACCTCTATATCTTATTAGCTGTTGATTATGTGTCTAAGTGGGTAGAAGCGGTGGCTTTACCTACTAATGATTCACGAGTGGTGATTAAGTTCTTGAAGTCACATATTTTCACTAGACATGGCACACCTAGAGTGATTATTAGCGATGGAGGATCTCATTTCGTTAATAAATATCTGAATACTATTCTAGAGAAATATGGAGTTAGACACCGTGTATCTACTGCATATCATCCACAATCCAATGGTCAAGCTGAAGTTTCGAATCGTGAAGTCAAATCAATCCTAGAGAAAACCGTTGGTCCTACAAGAAAAGATTGGTCAATGAAGTTAGATGATGCGTTGTGGGCCTATCGTACTGCGTTTAAGACTCCAGTTGGTGCATCTCCCTATCGTATGGTGTATGGTAAGGCTTGTCACTTACCTTTAGAGCTTGAAATGGGTGCCTATTGGGCAATTGCGCAGTTGAACTTAGATCCTATCTTAGCCGGAAAGAATCGTATGATGAAGCTTAATGAACTTGACGAATTCAGACTGCATGCTTATGAAAATGCTAAACTTTACAAAGAAAATACAAAGAAATGGCATGACAATTGGATTCGTCCAAAGAACTTTGAAGTGGGGCAAAAAAGTATTAAAGTATAATTCAAAGTTCAGCAATTTTCCGGGTAAGTTAAGATCTAAGTGGTCAGGTCCATACATAGTGACCAAAGTTACACCTCATGGGGCGATAGAAATAGAACATCCGCTAGAGAACCGTACCTTTATGGTTAACGGTCACAGATTAAAGATATACCATGGAGGTGAAGATACCAATCGCTCGGAAGATCCACATCCCGGGGAGGTCATGTATCTCCTCGAGAATCCTTAGAAGCGTGAGGTAACCCGTCGAGCTTAACGACGTTAAACAAAAGCCAATTACTTGTATATTAGCTGAGTTTTTACATTTTTGCAATTTAGATTAGTTTGATTTTCGTAATTTTATTGTTTTTATTAAGAAATGAGGAAGGGTAGTTGTTTTTGATGATTTCAGGGGTAAAAAGGACTTGAGTTTGGGGTCGATTTGGCGAAAACAGGAGAAAAATTGGTTGGATGTCCAGGAGAAACCGGGAACCCGGTTTCGCACAAACCGGGAACCCGGTTTTGGAGCTGGTACCAACCATTCTAACGCAACACTTGGCGTTTTTGGGTAATATCACAGCGTCGGAACCGGGAACCCGCATTTGGCAAAACCGGGTACCCGGTTTTGGTGCTGTGATTTCTGAAAATCCCTGACCCAGCGTTTTGGTGGATTGCGTTTTCGTGCGTTTTAGTTCGCGCCATCGACACAAATCCGGGTACCCGCATTTGGCAGAACCGGGTACCCGGTTTCGGAGCTGTAAACATCCAAAAGTTCTGGTCCAGCGTTTTGAGGTGCTGCGTTTTGGCGCGTTTTGACTCGCGCCATCGAGAAATTCCGGGAACCCGCATTCCACAGAACCGGGTACCCGGTTTCTGCGAGTAAAAATCCCTGACCCCGCGTCTTGGGGTCCAGCGTTTTGGTGCGTTTTGAAAAAAAAAAAAAAAAAAAAAAAATTGCATATTTAAAAAAAAAAGTGCCTCATCCCAGTTTTTATGTGTTATATGTTTTATTTGCTTTCAATAAAATAATTTTCGGAGTTGCGTTTGACTGTAGAAATTTTTAAATATCCCTTTAAGCATACTTTTGATGAATCTATGATAGTAAATAGTGGACTTTAGGGATTGATATAAAACGCACTTACAATTGCATGCGAACATAGGTAATTGATAGGAAAAATTAATTAACAATGCAAATGAAGTAAGCTTGTACTCAAGGAATATGTTTGGTGTGTAGAACGTGAAATCCTAATTAGTAGAGAACCCACCTAGATATGAACTAAAGACAAGCTATGTACTTATGAAAATGATAGGGGCAGTTCTTTGTTAGCCATTTGTGCCTTTTTAGCCTTCTATCCCTTGTATTAATTATTATCCGTCTTAACCCACTTTGAGCCTTTAGCCTTTTCTTTGTAGCCACGATATAAGCCATTATCCCTTAGATTATTAGGCATGACCATATGACCCGCACTTGAATCACAATCCTGAGACATGTCTCGAGCTTGAGTTTGGGGTGGTGGGACCACATATGGGGAATTTAATGGGTTGGGATTGATGTGCTTTATATTGTAGCACAATTGCAGATGATATATACTTGTAACCCTTTGCCGGGAATGAGAAAAAGTGAAAAAGAAAGAAAAAAATTAAAAAAAAAAAAAAAAAATGAAAAATCCATACAGTAGGAACCGGGAACCCGGATTCGTCAAAACCGGGAACCCGGTTTGCTTCTGTACAAAAAAAAAAGAGAAAAGAAAAAGAAAAAGAAAAATATGAATAAATAAAACATCCGGCAAAGTGGAATTTTCTGAAAATCATCTTGTTAATAGTGGGTAGACATGGGACGCTAAATTAGTGCGTATATGGGTGAGTGAGAACATCTTTTTGAGCGTTAACTCAAGCTCGAGGACATTGTTGATGGTAAGTGAGGAGAGAGCCAAAAGCTCACTTCAAATTTACCAAATATACATCCACACCTGTCCTTAAGCCAATATTATAACCATAAAGACCTCGTGATTCCTAAGTGCATAGTGAATTTATTATTCTGTTGATAGGGAATACACTAGGTGGAGCGTTCAAAGCGAGTTAGGATTAATGACCACCCTATAGCCATCATACAGAGATGAGTACAAGTGTAACCTTCAAGCATTGCGACTTTAATTTTATGATTGAGATTATTTATGTTTGATGTTGCATGATTAGTGTATGTGTATATTAGTTTCTAGAGTTTGTTATATGAGATTTATTTTGAGAATTGCTTTAGGGTTTATTTGCTAGCTTCTATGTGTTTATACGTTTACTTCTACCCCTTTGTTTTGTTTTACTTTGTCCGGACGACAAAGGTTTGAGTTGGGGGTCTTGATGTCTCCCTAATTGTTCTTATTTTAGACCCTTGGGAGACATCATTTTTGGTGTTTATTTAATTAATTAGATAGACTTTTGGACTAAATATTCAATAATCCGGAATTACCTTTTTATTTCTAGCATTTTTAATTTATTAAACTTTTGCGCGTAATATTGGTATTTTTAGTGTAAAGTTTACAGGTTTTAAATGTTAGCTAGGAGAGGAATCCGAGGAGAAGGTCAAAGATCGTGAATTAGAGTCAAGACTTGAAGACAAATCCCGAAGATATTATTTTTAGAGCTGAAAATCCACTTTCCAGGCCATAGATTGCTGATATCGAGGTGCTTAAGCGATGATTTAGCCGCTGACCTTTGAAGAGAAATCATTCCTTATCGAGTTACGGAACTTTAGCAACTGGAATGAGGTCAATCGGAGTTGTAACGCATCGGGAAAAGCTGTTTTAGTGAAGGCCTATCATCAGTTACGGGATTTTGGGCTTAGAAAGTGGGCTTGGACATTTAATTAGGCTTTTATTTTCTGGTCCAAGCCCTAGTCCGAATTTTTACTTATAAAAGGAGGTCTGGACTTCTATTTTTCACACAATTCACATTCCACAAGATTAAACACCAGAGAGAAGCAACAGAAGGAAGAAAGAAGAAGCTACAAGAGCTGGAGTGGGTCTATAGCTCCGTTCGTAGTCATTCCAATTCCGGAAATTAGGTTCTTTTCGTATTTTAATTTTGTAAACAATATGAATTTCAATTCTTTTAATTTAGTTTTTAATTTTAATATGAGCTAAGCTTTCATTAGTGCTTGAGAACAAACTATGGGTGAATCCTAGTTTTATTTTATAACGAATGTTGAATTTGGGTTTCTGTTAAATTAAATTAAATCAGGTCTTTTACTCTTTTCGATAATTTGTGATTATTTACTGATTTTAGAGTCGCGAACTAAAATTAGGTATTAGTATCTAAGCTATTCCACATATGTGGCGTGTGGATCATCTTGACGGGGGGTTTAGGTACAGAATTAATTGTTCAATCTAGGATAAAAACTATTGATTCTGACGAACTTAGTTAATCCTAGGGCCAAAGTGGTAAGAAATCTTAATCATCCAACGGTGGATCATATTTACCCTGACGGGACTAGTGACACTTTAGGATTGCCTTATAGTCCACCCTGACGGGGGTATAAGGAATTTAGAATCCCGACCATTGTAATTGACTGATTTAGCCCTTAAACAACATAAGTTAGAAAGTAAAATTAGGAGGATCCTTGCGTTCTCAAGTACTACATCTCATATTGCGTTTTCACTTATTTTACTTGCGTCTTAGCTTCTACTTGCATTTTAATATTTGTCTTTCATTTATTAGTTATAATAAACAAAACCAAAACAAACAAGTTATTATCTTTCATTTCCATAAGTGCATCAATCACTATTTGCTAAACATTGTGATCAACCATCCGTCCTTGGAACGAATCTGTATTATCATACATACTACTTGGGACAACCGTACACTTGCGGTTGTGGTTCGATTAGCATTTGCATTTATTTTTATAACACACAAAGGACCACCAGTACCGCACAAAAGTTCTGACTTCACGTTGTAAAAAAAAACTGGGCGAGAATAAAATATAAAGAGAAATAATAAAAATATTGAAACCGTAGAGTGCGGTGTGCCGTAGAAAAGTTCTGTTTTTGGGTTTGAGAAGTGGCAAATTTTGAAACTAAGCCCCAAATGTTTTTGTAAAAGATTAAAGGACACCCAAAAACAATTTTATAAAACTTTTGAAGCAATTTTGATAATATATAAGATATAAAAAAATTTGAGAATTTGCATGCCAATTTCAAATGAATTTTTTTCAAAAAGATTTTGTGGAAAAGGTTTGGTGACTATCAGCTAGTTGATTTTCCGAAGTGACAAATTCAAGCACAATATCTCCTTTTTCAGTATGATCACGAATAAAATGATGTTGAATTTCAATGTGTTTCGTTCTATAATGTTGAATAGGATTTTTTGTAAGGTTAATAGCGCTAGTGTTATCGCAACCTAGTTCTGATTCACCATGAGAATATATATGGGGAGGCATGTATAACTCCGTGGGAATAGTCGGGTGCGCGCAAGCTAACCCGGAACCCATGTAACCAAAAAAAATGGGAACACAATCATACTCTAGGCCAAAGTCTAGCCAGGTTCGTTTCATCCAAAGGATTTGAGTCACACAATTCCCGGCTGCAACATATTCGGTCGTGAATAAATCAACGCTATTTTGTTTTCGAATAAACAAGCAATTATCGTCCGTAAAAAGGTATTACCCCTCTCAGTTGAATTTATTCGCAAAGCCTTGAAACTCCCCGAATTTATTGGTCCATGTCCTTATTTCGAAACACTAAATGACCCATCTTTTGAGTGGGAATCTCTTTGGGACACAGTTTTGATTCGTGGAAAACGCCCTATTCCGATTGGTGAGAGATATGTTGGGCAGGTTTATAGTAGTTGTTTGTTGCCTTGTGCTAAGGTATGGTCTAGATTTGTAGTACCTACTTTATTTGGTATTGATCACACTTCCGAGTTGAAGAAGGAGCATGTTATTTTCACAAAACCGGGAACCCGGTTTCTCCTGTACAAAAAAAGAGAAAAATGAGAAAAAGAAAAAAATAAAGAATGAATAAAATACTCGGCAAAGTGGAAGTTTCTGAAAATCATCTTAGTATTCATTGGGTTAACTTGGGGATGCGAAATTAGTGCATCAAATGGGTTGAGTGAGAACGTTATTCGAGTGTAAACTCAAGCTCGTGGACAGTTTTTGATGGTAAGTGAGGAGAGAGCCATAAGCTCACTTCAAATTTACCAAATATACATACCACACCGTCCCTAATCCTACACTAAAACTGTAAAGTCCTCGTGATTCCTAGATACATGGTAAGGTAACAGGGAATATACTAAGTGGAGCGTTCGGAGCGTTCAAAGCGAGTAAGGATCGAGGAACAACATGTAGCCATCATATTGAGATAAGTACAAGTGTAACCTTCTAGCATTATGAAATTAATTTTAAGATTGATATTATCTGTGTTTGATTTTGCATGATTAGCGTATGTGTATATTAGTTCCTAATGTTTGCTATATGAGATTTATTTTTAGTATTGCTTTGGGTGTATTTATTTGCTTCTGCGTCTCTGCAATCACCTTTTCCCTTTGTTTTTAATTTTTGAAGCCATCTCCGTAGCTTTCAAAATTTCCGTGGCCTCTGCCTCTAACACCGAATCTGCTCCAATTTTCCAACTATTACCTGATACAAATTCACCATTAGAGTTTCTTACTACACAAGCAATTGCAGCTCCCAAATCCGAGAAAGCTGCATCACAATTAATTTTAAATTTATTTGGAGGTGGTTTTTTCCATTTATCTTTAAATTTAGTATTTTGTTTAATATTTCCATTATTATTATTATCTAGTGTACTATTATTATTATCCCTAACTTTAATATCCAAAAAGTTGACATCGTTAGGGTTTGAAATTTTATAGTATTCTTTCCAAGTTTCAATAGCTTTGTTAATTGTGGTTAAGGGGTCACACTTTTTTCCATTATAGATAAAGTTATTTCTATCTTTCCAAATATGCCACATTATAATACAGATAAGTTCTAGAATCCTATCCTTATTATTAAAAAAATTTGCAATGTTTTGTACTTGATTTAACATCCATTGGTCTAACTTTACAGTTGAATCATTGTCTGTTTTTAAATTAAGAGGACTAGTGAACCATACACTTTTAGCCCAGGGGCATCTAAAGAGCATATGTTCCACTGTTTCAATATTATTATCACATATTTTACAAATATTAGTTTTACTATATTTTCGGTTAAAAAGATTTTCTTCAGTGGATAAGAGGTTTCTAACCGCTCTCCACATAAAGTTTCTAATCTTAGGTTGGGTTTCCATTTTCCAGATTAGTTTCCAAAGCATTTTATCCCTAGTACTAGAGGATGTAGGTTTATTTTTATCTTTATTGCTTTGAATTATAATTTCGTCTTCTTTCATTTTATGATAAGCTTCTTTAACTGTATATGTACCTTTTTTACAATAGTCAATACATATTTGATCTTCACATAATACCTTAGGTATTATCATTTTTTCTATTTTTTCTTTGATTTCCTTAGGGTAGATTTGATTGAGTAAATCAATATCCCAAGATTTATCATGTTTAATGAGTTGACTAACCCAAACAAGGTTAGACTTTTTTGGCTTAATTGATTGCTTATCATTACATATCCAATTATGCTCATAGATATTGATATTAATACCATTGCCTAGTTTCCATTTTATGTTATTTTTAAAAGTATCTCTACCTATGAGGATACTTCTCCAACCCTAAGATGGTGAGCTTCCTATTTTAGCTTCAATGAAACTACAATTTTTGAAGTAGTTTCCTTTTAAGAGTCTATAAAGAAGAGATTCTTTTTTATTTATTAGGTTCCAAGCTTGTTTTCCTAACAAAGCTTTATTCATTAGATGTAGGTCCCTAAATCCTAATCCACCTTCAAATTTTGATAAAGTTAGTAGGCCCCATTTGGCCCAATGTATTCTTTTTTTACCTTTATCACCCCACCAAAATTGGGCAATAATAGAATGGATTTTATTTATTATATTTTTTGGAAGAATAAAATTAGACATTAAATAGTTAGGCAAGCTTTGGATGATTGCCTTTATTAAGATTTCTTTTCCCCCTTCATAAAGGAAAAGGGTTTTCCAATTTTCAAATTTATGTAGAATTCTATCAATTAAAAATTGGAAGTCTTTTGATTTTGTTCTACTCCATTCAGTTGGAAGTCCTAAGTAGTTACCTAGGTTGTTAGTTCTTCTCATATTTAATCTTTTAGCCATTACATTTTGGATAAAAGTTGGTGTATTAGGGCTAAAAATGACCCCACATTTATTAAGGTTAAGACATAAGCCAGTCGTATTTTTATATTTGTTCATAATATCATTAAAGGATTGTATTTCAATGTTATCAGCATTAAGAAAGAAAAGACTGTCATCAGCAAAGAGTAAGTGAGTGATATCTGGACAGTTGTTTCCAATTTTAATTCCTTTGAGAAGATGATTCTCTTTTTTATCTCTAATTAAATCATTTAGAGTTTGTGATATTAGACAAAAGATTAAAGGTGAAAGTGGATCACCTTGTCTTATTCCCCTGGTGGGTTTTTGTAGTTGGTGAACCTCACCATTAATTAGTATTGAGTAGGTTACAGAGGTAATACATACCATAAGTTTCCTTACCCAATCTTTATTGAAACCGATTTTAATTAGGAGATCATGAAGAAAATCCCATTCTATATATTCATAAGCTTTTTTAATATCCGCTTTAACTGCAACCATATATTTTTTGGTCTTTTTTCTTCTTTTAATATGGGTAATTAATTCATGTGCAATCATAGTATTTTCCTGTATAATTCTGTTAGGAATGAATGCACTTTGATTTTCTCCCACAAGGGAAGTCATATAAGGTTGTAATCTATTAACAAATATTCTTGCTATAATTTTATAAATAAAATTAGAGCAACTAATTGGTCTATAGTGTTTAATATTAGTAGGTTTATTGATTTTTGGTATTAGAGTAATGAGTGTTTGATTGATATCAGAAATATCACCCTTATTGTTCCAAAAATTATTTATTACTCTCATAAGATCAAGTTTAATAATGTCCCAGTAAGTTCTGAAGAAATTTCCATTATAACCATCAGGACCTGGTGCTTTATCAGGTCCCAGATCCCATGTTGCTTTTTTAACTTCTTCTTCATTAATATGTATATTTAAATTATCTGCATTTTTTTATCAATTTTACTAGTAATAAGATTAATAGTATTATTATATTCTCTTTTTTGCTACAGTAGTAAAAATATTATTAAAATAGTTAACTATTTCAATATTTATTTCATTTTTATTATCAAGCCATTCACCATTTTCATTAGTGATGTTAAGAATTTTGTTTCTACTCCTTCTTTCAGGTTTCTAATACTAGCAAGGAGAGGAATCAAGAATAGAAGTCTTAGATCGTGTAAAGAAGTCAAAAGCTACAAGAAATATCCCGAGGAGTTGACAAATTTGAGCTGAAAATATGGAAGGCTGATGGTAATTGCTGATTTCGAACCACTTAAATATGGATTCAGCCTCTGCGTTATGAAGAAGACTCGTGCCTTATCGAGTTACGAAGAATTAGCAAGTTGAATGAGTCAATTCGGAGTTATATTGAGAAAGTTAGAGTCGTTTACGTGAAGGGTGTACAACAGTTACGGGATTTGGGATTGAAGAGTGGACTTGGGCCATTTAATATTTGATTATTCTTTTAATTTAGCCCGAGTCCAAAATTTATAGTATAAATAGGCTTTTTGACTTTATTTTTACACACAATTCACTTTCCACAAAGTCAGAGCGTCAGAGAAAAAAGAAGAAGCAAGGAAGAAGGAAGAAGCCAAGAGCTGGAGACTTTAACATCTCCAATTCAACCTCCTAATTAGGTCTTTAATTTTATTCTCTTTCTGTTGAACATGAATTCCATTATTTTAAGTTCTTCTTTCGTTTTAATTTCAGTTATGAACTAAGTTTCTATTGTACTTGAGAATCGCAATATGGGTTGAACCCTTTCTTTAATAATTAGTGTTTTCAATTTGGGATTGAATTAATTTAAATTAAGTTTTTATTTTACGTTGGCTTTTACTTTACGCTTATTTATTATTCTTAGAGTCATGAACTAGGAATAAGTTTCAGTACCTAGGCTATTCCATATAGTGGCGTATGGATCACCCTGACGGGGGGTTTGGGTATAAAACTAAGTATTTACCGATGGTATCCGCCAATGTCCTTGACAGGCTTGACTAGCCATTAGCCAATAAGGTAAGAATTAATCATCCAAAAGTGGTTTTAATCACCCTGACGGGGTTTAGAAAACCGTAGGAGAGATTTTAGGTCCACCTTGACGGGGGTTAAGAGATTTTAGAATCTCGACTAGCGTAAGAATAATAACTCAACCCTTAAAAGGAAACATTAATTAGGAAAGTTTGCGGTGAAACCCTAGCGTGACTCAAGTACTACTTTTCTCTCGCGTCTATCTCTTTTACTTGCGTTATTTACATTCTAGTTTAATTACTTTAGTATTTAATTTACTTTTGTATTTTAGATTGTAAATCAAAAAAACCCAACAAACATTATATCTTTCAATTTTCCGTTATTTGCAATTATTTCACTAATCAATAACATTAGAGTCAACCAATCTGTCTCTCATATCGAACTTGTTTATCACATATATTACTTGGGACAACTATACACTTGCAGTGCATGGTTCCTCTTCGTTATCCACATTATTTTATAACAAACAAGGACCCACCACTCACCCTCTCTAGAAATCTCTTGTACTAACCTTCTACATCTTCCTTCACGAATTTTCTCTCGTTTGTAAGATCTAGTCGCATGATTCGATATCTTATAAAAATCACTTGCATTTGTATGGTGTTGAATTATTCAATGTCATAGATTGCTTGTTTCTAAAAAATATTTTGTAGAAAGTGTGTTTCTCCAAGAAAATGATCAATGTGTAAGGTTATTAGTTGCTACAAATGACAAAACGACGAACTTCCACGATAAAAAATGGTATCCCAAAATAAAACGGTTATCCCTTTTCTTCCAAAACTGTTATACCGTTTCCGGTATAATATTGGAGATAGTCGGAGACAATCGGCAACCTTGTAAACATATATGCTGGGATTCCAACTCAAAACGATACTTTGTTTTTTGGTAGAAAAATGTTATACTGTATTGGTAAAATAGATGATTGATTTCGAACCGTTGGGTCATTAAATGCACAACGTAAAAATAGTGAAATTCATCTAAAACGGTATGCCATTTTTGTACCAAACATTATACCCTTTTTCAATAAAGTGTAGTCTAGATTAACTCTTTTTTTTCTTTTCTTTTGTATTTTTTACAATCCAAACAAAAGATATCTAAAATATTTATGAAATCTTCTTTTATAAAACTTTCGAATCCAAACAAAATTTTTCATTTCTTTCCCTTTTTTTTTATAATTTTTCTTCTTTTTTCTTAATTATTTTTTTTCTCCTAAATACAAACAAAACCATTAATATTTGATAAATTGCCTAAACATGTTTTCAATATTTACTTATATTCCTTTGATTTTAAAATAATAGTATTTCCCATTTAAAACCTATTCACTCCTTCTTGGGTTTTCAATTTGTAATTTTGTTATTATTTGTTTGTTACCTTAGCTTTAGATAGTTGTTGTTTGAAATAAGGAATTCATTCTTTTATATATATATATATATATATATATATATATATATATATATATATATAAGTTGCATACATGAAGTCCATTTTCCAGAATATTAAATTCATTTTTTTAGAACAAGAATTTGATTGTTAAAAACGAAAAAGTTCACTGTTTTGAACAATGAATTCTTTATATAAAAAAGTGAATTATTTGTTCCGAACAATGAATTATTTGTTCCGAACAATGAATTATTTGTTCCAAACAATGTATTTTATCTCTTGACTAGAGAAAAAATTGGATAGGTTGTTGACGGCGGCAGGTGAAGCCAGTGGTGTTACCATTTAAAACAAACAAAAAAACTGGCCAGCGTGATTGTGGCTGCAGCGGTGGTCGGTGGTGGTGTCAGAATATTATTTATTTTTTAAGAAACTACCCAGAGGTAGTGGTAGTGGTGGTAGTGGTTGCAGCGGTGGTCAGTGGTGATGTCTCGATTTAAAAAATAAATAAATAAAACTGTCCGGAGGTGGGGGTGGTAACGGTGGTGGTGGTGGTTTTCAGTCGTTTTCTTTGTTCGTTGTGGAGTCAGTGCTTTTTTATTCTTTTGGCCTGATTTAGGTGTGGTCAGTAGAGATCAGTGGCGGCACATGGAGATCAGCAACAAATAGTGCGAAGTTTTCAGTCATTTTGTTGGTTGCCTGCATGGGTTTTGGTACTGGTTTTTCTACCTTTCACTTTGTTATCCTTTACTTGTACTTTGTGGTGATTAACTTAGGGTCTGGGTAACTGTATCAGGCAAATTTGTTGGCTGATTCACTTCCGGCCAAGGTTTGTCCTTCATATGGGCCCGACATTAAGTGTCTCGTGTGTTTGCCAATCAGGCGGGATATCTGGCGCTCAAACTTATCTATTCAGTTTTCCTGGCTAACGATTATAGGATGGAGAAACGTTGTGTGTGGCTTTCAGATTGTTTTTTGTAGAAGCAAGTGATGGTGGTCTAGTGTTTGTGGGCTCGATCGGTCCTTCCTGTTTCGATTTCCGTTACTATCACTTGGGATAGTGATACTTTTTATAGTCTGAGAGCTACCAAGATCTTCATCGATGCATATCTCGTTTGGGATTATACTATAGATAATAGAGTCAGCGAGTTGATAATTACGGTGGTTACTAAAATGGTAGTCGATATTATCTCCCTCATTTGGAGGCTTGAGTTTGTCTTATTTAAGGATCAGGTTTCTTCGATCCTTGACGGTCTTAGCCCACTACTGTGGGGCATCTACATTACTGTTTCATCTTGGGAAGATGTTGATGGTTGAGTTTGTATTGTCGGTTTCGCATCATTATCTTCATTGGCTTGGCGTGTGTTTGGGTCATACGCTTTGTTTATTTTTCTTGTATTTCACTGTTTCATTCTCTACGAGATTAGTTAGGCTATGTATGTATTATGTAAACTCTTTTATATATAGTATGTGTATCATTCGACAAAAATAGGTGGAATGTAGTTATCTCAGATATATTCAAAAATTAAATCGATGTATAGAAGCATTATTTTCAAGGCGGTGCAACCTAAATTAAAATTATAAAATGGGACCCTTTAAGTAGAATAGTTTGTAAATTTGGGGTCCTAAAAATATTAACATAATAAAAAACTCAAAGTTGTGTTTTCGGCCTACCTCAAAATTATCCCTGATTATTTTCTCGTCAACTATTTAGAATTTTAAGGTGGAACTCAATCTAGAAATCAAAGCGCTACATAAAGTGTGGATTTTGTTTTGACGTCCAGTACTCACTCATTTATCCACCACGAAACAAAACTGGTGTTAATGAGAATATTGAATAAAAGGTGCAGTGATCTTTGTGAGGTAGGGACGGAGATTGTACTAACACGTTTCCAATGAATGCATACATACTAAATGGATGTGGATAGTTGGCCAATAAGGTTGAGTGAAATGTTAGTTGATGTCAGGAATTCTCTAAAGGTAATTAATTGCATCATAATTTTGTAGGTTTTTAAAAAAAAAAGGATAGAACAATAGCTGTTGGAGTATGAATCGGTTGGATGTAGGTATGTTTCTATTATTGTCATTTTAAGGTTTTAGGAAAACTAGAATCTTTATTTGTTTGATGATAATGAGAATATCATCTAGTACATATACTAAAATATAGCAAGTTATCTATTTAGCTTGACATTATGCTCGTGCATGGGACAAGGAAATTGATGAATGGCTAGTTAGGATGTCGAAAATTACTCGTAAATTAGGGATTTTGAGGGATGGAGTTAAATTAAATAATGAAAGACATATTTAAAAAAGATGATTTTTGAGCCAGTACTAGTGGAGTATTTCGGAACATGAATGGTGGTTATTTTGTTGGGTTTGGAGGATAGTGAGTCGTTTACTGAGTGTGGACGCAAAATTGGAAACACTATTACTGGTAGAGTATTTTGAAACATGAATGGTGATCATTTGGTTGGGTTTGGAGGATACTGAGTCGTTTACTGAGTGTGGAGGCAAAGTTAGAAGCACTATTACAGGTGGAGTACATGAATGGTGATTCTTTGGTTGGGTTTGGAATAGTGAATTGATTACTTTAGTTTGGAGGCAAAATTGGACGAACAATATTTAGTTTGGGCTAATACTAACAGACAAATTTGTCATGTAGTGGAGAATTGAGTTCAGTGTTGCGGAGCATTGATAAAAGGGGAATTAAATTTATAAGGCTCTAGGCCATAAGGGATTTATATCAAAAGACCCAAACCTAACAACCCCATTACCAGCTGATGTCTCCCTATTTGTTCTAAATATTAGCCCTCTGGAGACATCATTTTAGGTGAATTATTGACTTATTAGCTTGACTTTCATGCATAAATTGCCATATTACACTTTTCCCCCTTGGAATTTGATGTCTCCTTAAATGTTCTTATTTTCGACCCTTAGGAGACATCATTTTTGGTGTTTATTTAATCAATTCGATAGACTTTTGGACTAAATATGCAATAATATGATTTTCCTCTTTTAATTCTAGCATTTTTGATTTATTAAGCTTTTGCGCGTAATATTGGTATTCTTAGTGAATATTTTACAGGTTTTAGATGTTAGCTAGAAGAGGAATCCAAGGAGAAAGTCAAAGATCAAAAGATAGAGTCAAGACTTGAAAAGAAATCCCGAAGATATTATTTTTAGAGCTGAAAATCCATTTTCCAGGCCATAGATTGCTGATTTCGAGGTGCTTAAGCGAGGATCTAGCTGTTGACCTTTGAATAGAAATCATTCCTTATCGAGCTACGGAACTTTAGCAACTGGAATGAGGTCAATCGGAGTTGTAACGCATCGGGAAAAGCAGTTTTAGTGAAGGCATATCAGCAATTACGGGATTTTGGGCTAAGTTAGTGGACTTGGGCCTTTTATATTTCATTTAATTAAAAGCCTAGGTCCAAGTCCGAATTTCTAACTATAAAATCAGCCCTTGACTTCTATTTTACATACAATTCACATTCTGCAAGCTTAAAAACACCAGAGAGAAGCAACTGAAGGAAGGAGAAGAAGCTACAAGAGCTGGAGAGGGTCTATATCTCCGTTCGTAGTCATTCCGATTCCAGAAATTGGGTTCTTTTATCTTTTTAATTCTGTAAACAATATGAATTCCTTTAATTTTAATTTCGTATTTCTTTTTAATATGAGCTAAGTTTTATTTGGTGCTTGAGAACAAACAATGGGTGAATCCCAATTCTTATTAATTAACGAATGTTGAATTTGGGTTTTTATTGAATTAAACTAAATTAGGGCTTTTACTCTTTTCGATAAATCATGAATATTTACTGTTTTTAGCGTCATGAACTAGGAACAGGTAATAGTATTTAGGCTATTCCAATTAGTGGCAATTGGATCATCCTGACGGAGGGTTTAAATACGGAACCATTTATTCAATCTAGGATAGAAGTTAATGATTCTGACGAGCTTAGCTAATCCTAGGGCCAATGAGGTAATAATACTTAATCATCCAACGATGGATCATATTTACCCTGACGGGACTAGTGACACTTTAGGATCGCCTTATAGTCCACCCTGACGGGAGTATATGGATATTAGAATCCCGACCATTGTAATTGACTAATTTAGCCCTTAAACAACATAAGTTAAGAAATAGGATAGGGAGGATCCTTGCGTTCTCAAGTGCTACTTCTCATATCGCGTTTTACATCAATTTACTTGCGTTTTAGCTTTTATTTGCATTTTAATATTTGTCTTTCATTCATTAGCTTTAATAACAAAAACCAAACAAACATATTACTGTCTTTTAATTTCATAAGTGCATCAATCACTATTTGCTAGACATTGTGATCAACCATCCCGTCCTTGGAACGAATCTGTATTATCAGAAATACTACTTGGGACAACCGTACACTTGCGGTTGTGGTTCGATTATTTATTGCATTATTTTTAGAACACACAAAGGACCACCAAGTTTTTGGCGCCGCTGCCGGGGACGGTAGCGTGTGACCACGGTGTTTATCCTTTAGTGATAAGTGCATTTTTATTTTATTTTATCAGTTTTACGCTTTTTGTTTAGTTTCTTTTCAGGTTTTTAGGTTTGGTGTATGCGAAGAAGGCTATTCAAGGATCTAGAGCCAACACCTCCGATCCTTAGTAATCCAGAATCGTTGATCAGACTTGCGAACAAGAGAAGAAGAGAACGAGAAGCTTTAGAGGTAGAAGAGTTAAGTAACAGAATGGCAGACATCAATCTTCAAAATAATCAACAGAATAATGGACAAGGCCAGCTAGATGCAAATGGCCAACCTTTAGCTCCGGGCGTTATTCCTCAAGTTCAACCACTAATTCCCAATCCTCCAGTCCAGATAGTGATGAATCATGATCCGTGGTTTACTAATGGTCCTCCAGAAGTTCCATTCCGTGCTCCAGCTATAGGAGTGGGTGCTCCAGATATTAATGTTCCACGTTTTCGTCCAGATTCGGGTATGTTAGCTCAGTTCCAGAATTTTGGTAATTTTCGTGGTAGACCAGCAGAAGATCCTCTCAGGGCGGTACAGAAATTCAAACAGATATGTGATTCTTATATCACACAAGGGGTTTCAAGAGAACAGATGTATTTTGCTGCTTTTAAGTTCTTTGTTACTGAGGGAGCAAGTGAATGGCACGATACGCAAGATCCTACGAAGATCACCAATTGGGACCAATTAGAAATTGCGTTCTTTGACAGGTATTATCCAAGTAACATGAGGTTAGATGCTGAATTAGAATTGACGCATTTCCGTCAAGAATATGAGGAAACTGTGGGTAGGAGTTGGACAAGATTTCAGATGTGTTTGCGTAAAGTTCCTAATCATGGCTTTTCAGAACAACAACAGTTAAAGATCTTTTATAGAGGCCTTGATGGAATTTCGAGAGAGAAGTTGGATACGCTATGTGGTGCAGGTTTTCTTCAAGTTCAACCCGCTCATGCTAAAATTATCTTAGAGAGAACAGTCAAGAATGAAGTTGGGTGGAATTCAGTAAGATCACCGGTTAAGGGAGTGAATAATGTTGATATGGAAGAGAAATTTGCTACGTTTGAGAACAAGATTCAGAGTACTATTGAGCAACAATTGAAGCAGCTTACTTTAGCTGTAAAAGAAGGATTTTCGGGTAAAAAGGTAGCTGTGCATGCTGCACAAGAGGTTTATATGTGTTCGATTTGTCAGGTAGATGATCACGATGAGGAAAATTGTCCGAACAATCAAGAATCCGTGATGTTCATGTCCAATAGAGGTAACTTCAATTCAAGTGGTAATGGATATCAGCCCAACAGAAACCATCCTGGGTTTCAATACTCAAATCCTAATGGGGCAGCCAATCCTACCTATGCGTATCAGCCGCGTCCCCAAGGTAATAACTATAATCCAAGACCACACAACAATTATCAAGGAGGACAGAATCAGGGAAATTATGTACAAAGACAAGCCCCTCAGAATACTCCTCAGAATACATACGATGAAACTTTAAACCAAAAAGCCTTACCTGCCCATCCACAAGAAGGAGTAGTTACCCTTCAGAAAACCGTTGAAAATTTGATTGCTCTTCAAACACAAGCCTTAGAACGTCAAAACGCAGCTGAAGCGAATATGAAGATTTTCCAGAATCAGCTAAGCCAAATTAATAAACAGCTGAATCAGCGCCCACAAGGGCAACTTCCTAGCGATACTGAGACCGAAGCAACGCGAAGATTGTAATGCTGTTACATTGAGAAGTGGTAGGAACCTTCCTCCCCCTCCTTTTCCCATTATGAAAGAGAAAGAAGTACCAAGGAAAGAAAAGGAAGTGGTGGAGAAAGAGAAAGAAAATGAGAAAGATAGTGAGGTTGAAGAAATAGTGAGACCAAGAGAGGTTCCGAAAAAGAAAGATGATATGGTGATTAATCGCCCTCCACCACCATTTCCATCGCGAGTTCAGAAAAAGGGTGATTTGGGTGATTTTCAGAAATTCTTTAATAGAGTGAAGGGTCTAAGTATTAATATTCCGTTACTTGAGGCAATTCGAGATATTCCGAAGTATACGAAGTTTTTGAAGAGGGCCCTCACTAACAAAAGGCCCTATTGTGATAACGAGATGATTGGTCTTCCAGAAGAGTGTAGCGCGATTTGTCAAAGTAAATTACCTCCGAAGTTAGTAGATCCAGGGAGTTTCACGATTCCTATATCAATTGGAGAGGAATGGTAAGGAAAGGCGCTATGTGACTTGGGAGCTAGCATCAATTTGATGCCCAAGTCAATCTTTGACAAGCTAAAAATTGGAAACGCAAGACCCACTTCTATGGTCTTACAAATGGCGGACAGATCTCTTGCTCATCCTGAAGGCCGCATTGAGGATGTCCTTGTTAAGGCAGGTACACTTATATTTCCTGTTGATTTCGTAATCCTTGAATACAATGCAGATAGAAATGTCCCCATTATTTTGGGTAGACCATTCCTAGCTACAGGGAGAACATTGATCGATGTAGAGAATGGCGAATTAACAATAAGGATACAAGATGAGGAAGTGAAATTCAATGTATTTCGAGCTATGAAATTTCCAGATTCTTAGGAAGATTGCTTCAGAATGGATGTAGTAGAGCAAGCATCGCAAGAGGTATTTAATTGTTTAAATTTTGATGATATCTTGCAGGCTGCTTTAACATTAGATTCACCTGAGATGTTGGAAGAGCTTACTGAAACAATAGCAGCTCTAAATTCTGAAAATCCGAAGTATAGGCGTCCGGCCTATGAACCTGTGAGAGAACCGGGGGAGATTGTTCCTAAAAAGAAGCCTTCAATTGAATCTCCTCCGGAATTGGAAGAAAAACCATTGCCAGCACACTTGAGGTATGCGTATTTAGGTACTAATAAAACTCTACCTGTTATTGTTTCAGCTAATTTAACAGGTCCTCAAGAAGATAAACTGTTGCGTGTGTTAAGAGCAAACAAAGAAGCAATAGGTTGGACAATTGCTGACATCAAAGGCATTAGTCCATCCTATTGTCAACACAAAATCATACTTGAAGATGTTAACGCACGCTCAGTTGAAGGTCAAAGAAGATTAATGCCCGCTATGAAGGATGTGGTGAAGAAAGAGGTGATCAAGCTTTTAGATGCGGGGATTATTTATCCCATTTCGAGTAGCGAATGGGTGAGTCCGGTTCAGTGTGTACCGAAGAAGGGAGGAATGACAACAGTTCTTAATGATAAAAATGAAGCGATTCCTTCAAGAACGGTAGTTGGATGGAGAGTTTGTATGGATTATAGGAAGCTGAACAAGGCCACCAGAAAAGATCATTTCCCTTTGCCCTTCATAGATCAGATGTTAGACAAATTAGCCAGAAGAGAGTACTATTGCTTCTTGGATGGTTATTCTGGGTATAATCAAATTTACGTGGCTCCAGAAGATCAACATAAAACAACATTTACATGCCCCTTTGGTACTTTTGCATATCGTAGAATGCCATTTGGGTTGTGTAATGCTCCTGCTACCTTTCAAAGATGCATGATGGCCATCTTCTGGGATATGATCGATAACTTTCTTGAAGTGTTTATGGATGATTTCTCTGTATTTGGTGATGATTTTGATAAGTGCTTAGACAATTTGGAGAAAGTGTTAATCAGATGCAAGGAAACAGATTTGGTTTTAAACTGGGAGAAATGTCATTTCATGGTTCGCGAAGGTATTGTTCTGGGTCACAAAGTTTCGAGTGTTGGATTGGAAGTCGATAGAGCAAAGATTGAGGTAATTAAAACTCTTCCCCCTCCTGTTTCTGTTAAAGGGGTAAGAAGTTTTCTAGGCCATGCTGGCTTTTATAGGCGATTTATCAAAGATTTTTCTAAGATTGCGAAACCGTTATGCAACTTACTTGAAAAGGATTCCAAATTCCTTTTTGATGAAGCTTGTTTAGCGGCTTTCAAAGCAATCAAAGAAAAGCTTATTTCTGCTCCTATAGTAGTGCCTCCAGATTGGAATTTACCGATTGAGGTTATGTGTGATGCGAGTGATTTATGTATGGGAGCTGTATTAGGACAAAGAAAAGAGAAAGTTTTTCATTCGATTTATTATGCTAGTAAAACTTTTAATGGTGCTCAGATTAATTATACAGTTACAGAAAAGGAGTTGCTAGCGGTTGTGTATTCATTCGATAAATTTCGCTCTTATCTTCTTGGAGCGAAAGTTATTGTCTATACAGATCATTCAGCGATTCGATATCTTATGGAGAAGAAGGATGCTAAACCAAGGTTAATCAGATGGGTGTTATTGCTTCAAGAGTTCGATTTAGAGATCAAGGATAGAAAAGGGTGCGAGAATCAGGTTGCAGATCATCTATCGAGATTAGAAGGTTCAGAGTTGAATAGTGGTACTGAAGCGGTTAGAGAAGAATTTCCTGACGAGAATCTATTCGAAGTTCGTGGCTATGAAGCCCCTTGGTACGCGGATATTGCAAACTTAGTGGTAAGTGGTTCCTTCCCTGAAGGTTCAACTTATCAAGAGAGAAAAAGATTAGCTCACCGTGCAAGACAATTCTTTTGGGAGGATCCTTTCCTCTACAAAGTGTGTGCTGATCAGATGGTAAGAAGATGTGTAGCCAAGGAAGAAATTGAGGCGATTATAGCTGGGTGTCATGATTCACCTTACGGTGGACATTTCAAAGGCGATCGAACTGCTGCTAAGGTATTACAATCTGGTTTCTATTGGCCTTCTATTATAAAAGATTGTCATGAATATACTAAAAGATGTAATAGATGCCAATTTACCGGAAACATATCCAAGAGGGATGAGATGCCACGTAATAATGTATTAGAAGTTGAAATATTTGATGTTTGGGGTATAGATTTTATGGGTCCGTTCGTTCCTTCAAATGGCAACCTCTACATCTTATTAGCTGTTGATTACGTGTCTAAGTGGGTAGAAGCAGTGGCTTTACCTACCAATGATTCTAGAGTGGTGATTAAGTTCTTAAAATCACATATTTTCACTAGACATGGAACTCCAAGGGTGATTATTAGCGATGGAGGTACTCATTTCGTTAATAAGTATTTGAAGACTGTTCTAGAGAAATATGGAGTGAGACATCGTGTGTCTACCGCCTATCATCCACAAGCCAATGGTCAAGCCGAAGTATCAAATCGTGAGGTAAAATCTATTTTAGAGAAAACCGTTGGTCCTACAAGAAAAGATTGGTCTATGAAATTAGATGATGCACTTTGGGCATATCGAACTGCTTTCAAAACCCCAGTAGGTGCTTCTCCGTATCGAATGGTTTATGGTAAGGCTTGTCACTTACCTCTTGAACTTGAAATGGGTGCCTATTGGGCTATTGCAAAGTTAAATTTAGATCCTACGCTAGCGGGTGAGAATCGAATGATGAAACTTAATGAGCTTGATGAATTTAGATTACATGCGTATGAAAATGCTAAGCTTTATAAAGAAAATACTAAAAGATGGCATGATAATCGAATTCGAGAGAAGAACTTTGTAGTGGGACAAAGAGTGTTGAAATATAATTCGAAGTTTAGTAATTATCCGGGGAAATTAAGATCGAAGTGGTCGGGTCCTTACATTGTAACCAAGGTTACACCTCATGGAGCTATAGAGATAGAACATCCACTTGAGAACCGTACATTCATGGTGAACGGTCATCGTTTAAAAATTTATCATGGAGGTGAAGACACCGATCGTGCAAAAGACCCACATCCCGGAGAGGTCATGTACCTCCTCGAAGCTCCTTAGAAGCACGAGGTAACCCGTCGAGCTTAACGACGTTAAACAAAAGCCAATTCCTTGTATATTAGTTTAAGTATTTCAATTTCCGTAGTGTAAATTAGTTAAAGTTTTCGTTGATTTTAGTTTTATTTTTAAGAAATGAGGAAGGGTGTTTGTTTTTTATGATTTCAGGGGTATAATGGTCATGAGTTTGGTGTCAAACGATGGGAAAAGAGAAAAAAAATTGAAGTCCACAGCAGGTTTGACCGGCTAGCCGGCGAGCTAGCCGGCATACCGGCCAAACGAGCAGATAGACCCCAACTCCCTGACCACTGCGTCAGCGACAACGCAGCAATGCTGCGTCTTCATTCGCGCCAGCGAGAAAGCGCCGGCATGCCGGTCAACTGACCGGCTAGCCGGCCAACGAGGAAGAATGTTCAGGTCCTTGCGTCAGCGACGACGCAAGGTTGCTGCGTCATCAAATGCGCCATCGAGATTTCACAGGCATACCGGCGAATCCGCCGGCTAGCCGGTCAAGGATTTCAAATTCCCTGACCATTGCGTCAGCGACGACGCAATATACTTGCGTTTTGAGGTAAAAAAAAAAATCAAAAAAATCAAATTTAGTAATTTTTTTTTCCGCCGCCCTCTCGCCTGGCATACCGGCGAATCCGCCGGCTAGCCGGCCAGCTGTTGCGAGAGGCGGTTTTGACTTTATTAAACCTAGTTTTTTGCCTCTTTTCCAAGCCAAACCTTATAATCCGAATTCTTGCCTCCACCTACTCCGAAAATCATCAACAAACAACTATAAAATCATCAAATCAAGCCTTCTATCATCACAAAAACACAAAATCAACTCACATCCTCCCCAAAACATCATCAAATTTCACCTTTTCTCCAAAAATTTCTTGCTCCCAACCTTGAAATTAAACCAAATTCTTTCAAAATCTCTCTCTAATAACCTTAACCCATCTCATATAACACCTAGTTCTTCAAGTTTTAAGCCTCAAAACATCAAATTTCAAAGCTTTTCTCTAGCTTTTTCTCTATTTGAAGTTTTGAGTTTGGGGTGAAAAGAGATGACTAACAGAACCGATTCCATGTGTAACTATCGAAGAAACATACCAAGAAACAGGAACACTGTTGGAGCTAGCCCAGACCAAGCAATTGAGATTCCGGATTCACGATCCAAAAAGACTGTCCAAAACCCAATTGCTCCGAAACGAAAAGAAAATCCAAGTAAGGCTAATCCGAAAAAGAGCAGGTTAATTGATGAGAGTGATGAAGAAAGTGAGGAAGAAGTTGAAGAAGAGGTTAAAGAAACTGAACTAGTAATTCCCGAAGAACCAGTGCAACAACCGAAAGCTCCGCGTAGGAAAGCTTGGGCTCACAAGCCTAAGAGAGTCTTCGTTCCTTGGGAAACTCAAGTTCGTGATCGAATTGAATTTTTGAAGTTTGGAGAGGAGATGAATCTTCCTAAAGGTATTATGACTAGTGCTTATAAAGATTATGGTGTTACTTGTGATAAATTGGGTTGGAAGGAATTGAGAGAAAGGAAGCTTGAGTATATTCCTACCTTGGTGCGAGATTTTTATGAAGGAATCGCCTTCTCAAAGGAAGCTGTTATTATTCGCAAAAAGGTAGTTCCTTTCTCCGTTGAGCTTATTCGTAAATCATTAAAATTACCCGAGTTTTCCGGAATATGTCCGTTTCAAGAATCTCTTAAAGAGCCTTCGTTTGACTATGAATCCCTTTGGGGGAAAGTGACTATTGATGGGGCCTGCCCAATTCCCGAAGGAGAGAGATATCCTGGACAGATGTATAGTAGTAACTTGCTACCATGTGCTAAGATTTGGTCACGTTTCATAATCCCTACCTTCTTCGGAGTTAAACACATATCGGAAGTGAAGAAGGAGCATCTTTTGTTCATTAAATGTATTATTGAGGAGAAACCCATGGATGTTGCTCGTGTGATATATGATACCATCATGGAATTTGCTAAAATTCCTACTTCACAACAAAATCTCAAATTTCCTTGTACCGTCACTACTTTGTGTTTAGACGCAAAGGTTCCGCGTAAAGACGCAGAGATTGATCGTGTTGTAGTGTGTGAGAGCATGGGTTTAACTTTGATCAAGAATATTCATGATGAGGTGGTTAAAGCAACAAGGAATCCTAGAGCTCCTCCAAAGAAGAAGATGCATACAACTGATGAGTTGGTAGCTAAAGTGAAGGTGTTAGAAGAGAACCAAGTGAAGATGATTGCGTCTTTAGGAAACGTTACAAAAGAGTTAGAACTTCTCCGAAACATGTTAATGGGGGTGAGCACAATTCAACACGCCACCTATGGTATTCTTACACAGGAGAAAGTTCGTGGACGCAACACCGATAACCAGCCTCGTGCTGGTTAAGATACGTTTTCTATCCCTTTCGCGTTTTAGTTAGTTTAGTTTATTTTTATTGCGTTGAGTCTTTTCGAGTCGTGGGGACACGACTCATTTTTGAGTTTGGGGTGGGGTTCGTTGCCTCATCCCAATTTTTATGTGTTATATGTTTTAATTGCTTTCAATAAAAATAATTTTCGGAGTTGCGTTTGACTATAGAAGATTTTAAATGTCCCTTTAAGCATACTTTTGATGAATCTATGATAGTAAATAGTGGACTTTAGGGATTGATATAGAACGCACTTACAATTGCATGCGAACATAGGTAATTGATAGGAAAAATTAATGAACAATGCAAATGAAGTAAGCTTGTACTTAAGGAATATGTTTGGTGTGTAGAACGTGAAATCTTAATTAGTAGAGAACCCACCTAGATATGAACTAAAGACAAGCTATGTACTTAGGAAAATGATAGGGGCAGTTCTTTGTTAGCCATTTGAAACCTTTAGCTTGCTATCCCTAATATTATAATTTTATCCGTCTTAGCCCAATTTTGAGCCTTAAGCCTTTCTTTTGTAGCCACGATATAAGCCCATTATCCTTTAGATTATTAGGCATGACCAAATGACCCGCACTTGAATCACAACCCTGAGACTTGTCTCGAGCTTGAGTTTGGGGTGGAGGGTCCACATTTTGGGAATTTACATTGGGAAGGGATTATATGTGTTTATATTGAGGCACAGAAATGAAGATGATATATTATTGTAACCCTTTGCCGAAAGTTGAAAAAGAAAAAGAAAAAAAAAAGAGAAAAAGAAAGAAAAAAAATATAAGAGACATGACTGTTCACATCAAAACGAGGGTCATGGGTATCTTGTACAAAAAAAAAAAAGAAAAAAAAAATGAATAAATCGGCAAAGTGGAATGTTTTTGGAAATCGTCTTAAAATTATTTGGGTTGACATTGGGGACGCAACTTTAGCGCGTCAAATGGGTGAGTGAGAACAATTTTTTAGCGTAACTCAAGCTCGAGGACATGTGGATGGTAAGTGAGGAGAGAGCCAAAAGCTCACTTCAAATTTACCAAATATATATCCATACCGTCCTTAAGCCAATATTAAAACCATAAAGACCTCTTGATTCTTAAATACATAGTGAATTTACACTTCTGTGGATAAGGAATATTTAGGTGGAACATTCAAAGCGATTTATGATTAATGACCACCCTATAGCCATCATACAGATATGAGTACAAGTGTAACCTTCAAGCATTGCAACTTTAATTTTATGATTGAGATTATTTATGTTTGATTTTGCATGATTAGTGTATGTATATGTTAGTTCTTAAAGTTTTGCTATATGAGATTTATCTTAAGAATTGCTTTAGGTTTATTTGCTAAGCTTCTATTTGTCTTACGTTTACTTCCACCCCTTGTTTTGTTTTGCTTTGCTTTGTCGGGACGACAAAGGTTTGAGTTGGGGGTCTTGATGTCTCCTTAAATGTTCTTATTTTCGACCCTTAGGAGACATCATTTTTGGTGTTTATTTAATCAATTCGATAGACTTTTGGACTAAATATGCAATAATATGATTTTCCTCTTTTAATTCTAGCATTTTTGATTTATTAAACTTTTGCGCGTAATATTGGTATTCTTAGTGAATATTTTACAGGTTTTAGATGTTAGCTAGAAGAGGAATCCAAGGAGAAAGTCAAAGATCAAAAGATAGAGTCAAGACTTGAAAAGAAATCCCGAAGATATTATTTTTAGAGCTGAAAATCCATTTTCCAGGCCATAGATTGCTGATTTCGAGGTGCTTACGCGAGGATCTAGCTGTTGACCTTTGAAGAGAAATCATTCCTTATCGAGTTACGGAACTTTAGCAGCTGGAATGAGGTCAATCGGAGTTGTAACGCATCGGGGAAAACAGTTTTAGTGAAGGCATATCAGCAATTACGGGATTTTGGGCTAAGTTAGTGGACTTGGGCCTTTTATATTTCATTTAATTAAAAGCCTAGGTCCAAGTCCGAATTTCTAACTATAAAATCAGCCCTTGACTTCTATTTTACATACAATTCACATTCTGCAAGATTAAAAACACCAGAGAGAAGCAACTGAAGGAAGGAGAAGAAGCTACAAGAGCTGGAGAGGGTCTATATCTCCGTTCGTAGTCATTCCGATTCCAGAAATTAGGTTCTTTTATCTTTTTAATTCTGTAAACAATATGAATTCCTTTAATTTTAATTTCGTATTTCTTTTTAATATGAGCTAAGTTTTATTTGGTGCTTGAGAACAAACAATGGGTGAATCCCAATTCTTATTAATTAACGAATGTTGAATTTGGGTTTTTATTGAATTAAACTAAATTAGGGCTTTTACTCTTTTCGATAAATCATGAATATTTACTGTTTTTAGCGTCATGAACTAGGAACAGGTAATAGTATTTAGGCTATTCCAATTAGTGGCAATTGGATCATCCTGACGGAGGGTTTAAATACGGAACCATTTATTCAATCTAGGATAGAAGTTAATGATTCTGACGAGCTTAGCTAATCCTAGGGCCAATGAGGTAATAATACTTAATCATCCAACGATGGATCATATTTACCCTGACGGGACTAGTGACACTTTAGGATCGCCTTATAGTCCACCCTGACGGGGGTATAAGGATATTAGAATCCCGACCATTGTAATTGACTAATTTAGCCCTTAAACAACATAAGTTAAGAAATAGGATAGGGAGGATCCTTGCGTTCTCAAGTGCTACTTCTCATATCTCGTTTTACATCAATTTACTTGCGTTTTAGCTTTTATTTGCATTTTAATATTTGTCTTTCATTCATTAGCTTTAATAACAAAAACCAAACAAACATATTACTGTCTTTTAATTTCATAAGTGCATCAATCACTATTTGCTAGACATTGTGATCAACCATCCCGTCCTTGGAACGAATCTGTATTATCAGAAATACTACTTGGGACAACCGTACACTTGCGGTTGTGGTTCGATTATTTATTGCATTATTTTTAGAACACACAAAGGACCACCAGAATTTAACTATTTTCATTTTCAGAGTTTTTGTGCGTAAATTTGACTATTTTTTATGCAAAGTTAAATAGGTTCTTAAATTTCATAAAAGACCAATCCAAGGTGGGGAAGTGAGAATAAAGTCTTAGTGTATTTTAGAGTGTTAGGAAATGTTTTTACGTCAACTTTCTATTTTTAGAGTACACTTTCCTATTTCGGTTTCTTGATTTATTGATTTATTGATTTATTCTTTTTAAGCATATGCGGTTTAATTATTTATTTAATGTGAAGCTTTAAAAGATAAATGTTAATTACTTAGAGACCAAGTCAAGATAAATATTAAAGGAAAGAAGATTTACATGGAAATAAGAAGATTTAGGAAAGATTTATTCAAAGGAGGAAAAGATAAAGCTGCCTTTTGAAATCTGAAAATCCAGCCACGTTTTAAAGATTAAATAATAATTAAAGATTGGCTAGGATTCTGAACGAATGGTCTGCACCAATAGAAATCTCTTTCCAAGACAAGCAGTTTCATATATTGGAACTTATCAAACGGATAAGTATTGAAAAAGATATGACCAAATCAAATCAGCAGAAGAATCTTACCTTTCCTAGAATTTAGAGCTACGAATTTAATAGTCCTTGACTTGTCTTCCACTCCAAGTAAATTCGACCTAAAGGCTCCTAACACCTATAAATACACCCCTTAGCCTCCTCTTTTACACGCACTTCATATCATTATCAAAGAGGCTTAAGGATTCAAGTCAGATTAAGCAGGAAGGAAGAAAGCTAGAGCTGGAGACTGTCTATATCTCCAATTCAAGCCAAACCCAACCTCTTCATTAGGTTTTATTTATTTCTTTCTGTAAAACATTATGTCTTTTAATTTATTTGTTTTAGTTTTATTTTCCGTTATGAGTTAAACTCCTTAAGTGCTTGAGAATCGCTGTAAGGGTTGAACCTTAATTTATTTAGTTAATGCTTTCTGATTTGGGATTTTTATAATTTAATTCGAATTGAGTAATTTAGTATTGTTTGTTATCGTAAGTTAATTTCACTATATTTAATTTGGCCAATTAGACATAGGTTTGGGTAATTAGGCTATTCCAATTAGTGGCGATTGGATCATCTTGACGGGGGGTTTAATTACTGACATAGATAATAAACGTAAGATAGAAATTATTGATCCTGACGGACTTAGTTAATCTTATAGCCAATTGGGTAGAGAACTTGACATTCGAAGGTGGATTATGATCCACCCTGACGGGGGTTAGGATAATCTAGAATCCCGACTATTACTAATTACTAATTTGTCCCTTAGAAGAAGCATTGATTAAGTTTATTTTGGTGAAACCTAGCGTGACTCAAGTACTATTCTCTCTTCTTTTAGTCTCTTCATATTTAATTTCTTGCATTAGTTTAATTTTAGTTTAATATTTACTTTAATTGCACTTTAGTCCTTTAATCAAAAATCAAATAAAAATCTATTTTCTTTACTTTTAATTTTCATTCAAGCAACTAGTTCCATTTATTGCATAACACTTTGAATCATACCTAATCCGTCCCTGAGATCGAAATCCCGTTTACCGGATATTACTTGGACGACCCGTACACTTGCGGTACGTGTCTAGCCTTTTAGGTGTGTTTATTTAGAACACACTAGGAGACACCAAGTTTTTGGCGCCGCTGCCGGGGACGATAGCGTGTGACCACGGTGTTAGCCGTAAGTATTTTAGTTGCTAGTTTTTAGTTTAGTTTTAATTTTTATTTTTCAGTTTTACGCTTTGGGTTGTTCTTGTTTTCTCAGATTTACAGGTTTTGGTATATGCTTGGAGATATCGTGATCCTTGATAATCCTGAACGCCTAGTACGAGAGAAAAACAAAAGAGATAAAGAAGCAAGAGAACAATCAAGGTTAGAAAAAGAAATGGCAGAAGATAATGCTCAAGATCCCGTCCTTCAAGATCCCGTGATTCAGTTGGATGAAAACGGTCTCCCAATAGCTCCACGGGTAGGAGTTCAAGTACCAAATCCACCGGTAGGAGTCCAATTACCAGCTCCTCCCGGAAATCAACAACAAGTCAACAATAATGGTGGAGTACTTCAAGATCATGGACCGCATATCTTTCAACCGAACAACCATGGACCTTTTCTTCTACCACCACTAGGACTTCGTCCTCCTGCAATTCAAGGAGTTCGATTCAGACCAGACGCAGGGATGATCAACCAGTTTACAACCGTGGGACAGTATAGTGGTGCAGCTCGTGAAGATCCTATACGTGTTATGTACAAGTTTATGCAAATCTGTGATGCATATGTCACCCCTGGAGTAACCCAAGAACAAATGTACTTTCATATGTTTCCATTCTTCCTCACCGGAGGAGCAAGTGAGTGGTATGATCAACAGCCACACAACGCGATTGTGACTTGGGATCAACTTCAGACAGCCTTTTTCGATAGGTACTATACTCAAAGTGTTCGACTCAGTGGGCAATTAGATATTGTATATTTTCGCCAAGAGCCAGGAGAAACTGTAGGTGCTGCATGGACTCGTTTTCAAACATTATTACGCAAGTGCCCATTACATGGGTACTCTCTCGAATTACAACTTGGAATATTTTATCGAAGTTTAGGTGATGCTGCAAAAGATAAAATCGATACTATGTGCCAAGGTGGTCTCATGATGGTCACAAATGATCAAGCTCTGATTATCATGGACCGAATTGTGAAGAATGAAATGAGTTGGCAATCCTCGAAACCATCGGTTAGAGCTCCTGAAAGAGGTACTTTGAATTTGGATACAGAAACTGCTTTGAACGCTAAGATTGCCGCACTTGAAAACAAGCTGAAACAATTATCTATGTCGAATAGAGTTGTGGTAAACGTTGTTAATGAACCAGAATTATGTTCTAGTTGTGGAGGAGATGATCATGGCTGGGAAGAATGTGCCAACAACCCAGAATCCGTATACTTCGTTGATCAGCGAGGTAACTATTCAGGTGGTCAAGGGTATGGAAATCAAAACAGAAATCATCCAGGCTTTCAGTATTCAAATCCACATGGGGCAGCCAATCCTGGAACATATCAACAAAGGCCTCAAGGGAACAACTACCAGTTCAAATCACAGAATCAACCTAGAACCGATCAAGATGCTTATGCCGACACATTAGCTCAAAAAGCACTTCCCTCTCGACCTCAAGAAGGCGCGACTACCGCAAGTGAGTTAGCACTTACTTTGACGCAATACATATCCCATGCGGATAAGAGGTCGGAGATAATTGAAAACCAGCTATCTCGATTCATGGAGGAAACCAACAAGAGAGAAAATAGGATGGAAGAAACATTAAACTCTCATTCCAATTCGTTAAAAGTCTTAGAGACTCAAATATCAAAGATCACCAATAGTTTAAATGTTCGAGGTCAAGGCCAACTTCCAACTGATACGGAGGTTCCTAAACAATACGAAGCTTGTAACGCTATCTCACTCAGAAGTGGTAAGCAATTGCAACCACCACCTTTCCCGGTTATGAAAGAAAAAGAAGTGATTAGAAAAGAAAAACCGTTAGAGGAGGTGGAAGAGAAGGACGAAGAACCTGAAGTGGTAGAAGTGGAGAAGACTCCGGAAAAGCCAAAGAAGAAAGATGTTGTAGAAACCCGTCCTCCTCCACCATTCCCTTCCAGAGTTCAGAAGAAAGGAGATACGGCTGAATATGAAAGATTCATGAACATGGTGAGTAAGCTCAATATTAATATACCTTTCTTAGAGGCTATCAAGGGGGTACCAAAGTATTTGAAATTCCTGAAAAGAGCTCTCACAAACAAACGCCGTTATCTTGAGAATGAAATGGTGGGCTTACCAGAAGAATGTAGTGCGATATGTCAGAGTAAGTTACCACCGAAGTTACTTGATCCTGGGAGTTTTACTATTCCCATATCTATTGGTAATGAGTGGAAAGCGAAAGCTTTATGCGATTTGGGAGCGAGTATTAATCTTATGCCCAAATCAGTTTTTGAAAAGTTGAAGATAGGAGACGCAAGACCAACTTCTATGGTCTTGCAAATGGCTGACAGATCCCTCGTGCATCCAGAGGGAAGATTAGAAAATGTCCTCGTCAAGGCACGTACGTTAATTTTTCCAGTTGATTTCGTTATACTTGACTACGACGCGGATAGGAATGTCCCCATTATTTTGGGAAGACCATTCCTAGCCATGGGGCGTACTATAATTGATGTAGAGAATGGAAAATTAACGATGCGAATCCCAGACGAGGAAGTGAAGTTTAACGTGTTCAGACCAATGAAGTTTCCGGAATCCAAGGAGGAGTGCTTCCGGATGGATGTGATTGAACAAGAGCCAACCAAGGTTGTGGGAACCTTAGGAATGGAGGAAAAAGAGCTCAGAAAGAAACCACCTAACATAAATCCTCCATATCCTAAGAAAAATCCACACCTTGACCATGCTAAAAAGAAATAAAAGGTGCGAGCTACGAAGGTTCCAAAAGAACCTAAGAAAGAAAGAAAGAAGAGGGAGTTCAGTGTAGGCGAAGAGGTCGCAATGAAGAAGCCTGATCCCCCTCCGAAAGCGCGCAAAGCCAAGAGTTCTTGGCAAGGACCGTTCATGGTCACAAGGGTTATCTCTGATCAATTGGTGGTAATAAAAGCTAAGGGATGCAAGTTCCGTGTAGCAAATATTGATGACCTCACTCACTGCTGGGGAGGTTACGTAAAAAAATGATTCGAGAGGTAACCCGTCGAGCTTAACGACGTTAAACAAAAGTCATTTCATTGTATATTAGTTTAATGTTTTCAGTTTTTCAATTCCTAGTGTATAATTCTAAGTTAGTGTCAAGTTTTAGTGTCTACTTTTAAATAAATGAGAAGGGTAGTGTGTTATGGTGCAGGAATTGAGTATGGGGTGCTAGGAAATTCAAGGAAAAAATTCGGCGCGAGGACCGGTATACCGCCCCAGAACCCTGGTATACCGCTGGAAGACGAGAAATTGAACAGTGGCAAAAAAAACCCGTGCCACGGGTTACCGATGTCTCCTTAATTGTTCGTATTTTCGACCCTTAGGAGACATCATTTTTGGTGTTTATTTGACTATTTAGATAGACTTTTGAACTAAATATGCAATAATATGATTTTCCTCTTTTATTTCTAGCATTTTTGATTTATTAAGCTTTTGCGCGTAATATTGGTATTTTTAGTGAAGATTTTACAGGTTTTAGATGTTAGCTAGAAGAGGAACTCGAGAAGAAAGTCAAAGATCGTGATATAGAGTCAAGACTTGAAGATAAATCCCGAAGATATTATTTTTAGAGCTGAAAATCCATTTTCCAGGCTATAGATTGCTGATTTCGAGGTGCTTAAGAGATGATTTAGCCGCTGACCTTTGAAGAGAAAATATTCCTTATCAAGTTACGGAACTTTAGCAACTGGAATGAGGTCAATCGGAGTTGTAACGCATCGGGAAAAGCAGTTTTAGTGAAGGTGTATCAGCAGTTACGGGATTTTGGGCTTAGAATTTGGGCTTGGACATTTAATTATTGATTTATTCCTAAGTCCAAGCCCTAATCCGTTTTTAACATTATAAAAGGGCTTTAGACCTCTATTTTCACATACACTTCATATCTTTTTCATAATACAACATACGCTTAAGAGTCAGACACCAGAGAAGAAGCTAGAGGCAGGAAGAGAAGAAGCAAGAGCTGGAGACGGTCTATATCTCCACTTCTCAGCCAATTCAATTCCGTAATTAGGTTCTTCTATTTTATTCTGTAAAACATGTTGAACCTATTTATTTCTTTAGTTTTTATCTTTTCAATTATTATGAGCTAAACTAATTTAGTGCTTGAGAACGCATAATGGGTTAATCCCAATTTGATTTCGTTTTATACATTTGGATTTGGGATTATTATTATTTAAATCAAATTGGGTGAATTGTATTTTTCTTTAATTTGCGCTTTATCTACTATAATTGACGTAATTAACCAATCATAGGTCTTAGTATCTAGGCTATTCCAATTAGTGGCGATTGGATCACCTTGACGGGGGGTTTAGGTACCGAACTAGTTAATGAATGTAGGTTAGAAATTATTGACTCTGACGAGCTTAATTAAACCTATGGCCTATTGGGTAATTTGAACTTAAACACTTGAGAGTGGACTATAATCACCCTGACGGGGTTTGTAGCATTTGAGAGTTGCTCCTTAGTCCACCCTGACGGGGGTAAGGAGATTTTAGAATCCCGACCAATACAAATTTACCGATTTGTCCCTTAAACAATGTATGAAATGAATGATAGTTAGGTAAACCCTTGCGCTTCTCAAGTACTACCTGCTCTTACTTGCGTATCACTTTTATTTACTTGCGTCTTAGTTATTTATTTACATTTTCGCATTAGTCTTTCATTCCTTAGAATTAATACAAAAACCAAACAAATATATTATTGTCTTTTATTTTCATAAGTGCATCAATCACTACTTGCTAAACATTGTGATCAACCATTCCGTCCTTGGAACGAATCTGATTTATCAGAATTACTACTTGGGACAACCGTACACTTGCGGTTGTGGTTCGATTATTATTTACATTTATTTTAGAACACACAAAGGACCACCAAGTTTTTGGCGCCGCTGCCGGGGACGGTAGCGTGTGACCACGGTGTTTATCCTTTAGTGATAGTTGCATTTATTTTTATTTTTGTTTTTATCAGTTTTACGCTTTTTGCTTGTTTAGTTTCTCAGGTTTTTAAGTTTGGTGTATGCGAAGGAGACTCTTTAAGGATCTAGAGCCAACACCTCCGATCCTTAATAATCCAGAATCATTAATCAGACTTGCTAACAAGAGAAGGAAAGAACAAGAATCCTTAGAAGTAGAAGAATTAATTCACCAAATGGAGAACGTTAATATTCAGAACAATAACGGACAAGCTCAAATCGTGATGAATCAAGATCCTTGGTTTACTAATGGTCCACCAGAAGTTCCATTCCGTGCTCCTGCTATAGGAGTAGGTGCTCCAGATATAAATGTTCCGAAGTTTCGTCCAGATCCGGGTATGATAGCTCAATTCCAAAACTTTGGAAATTTTCGTGGTAGAGTTGGAGAAGATCCTCTTAGAGCGATACAGAAATTCAAACAGATATGTGATTCTTACATCACACGAGGAGTTTCAAAAGAACAGATGTACTACGCTGTGTTTAAATTTTTTGTTATTGATGGAGCAAGTGAATGGCACGATACGCAAGATCCGACAAAGATTACTAATTGGGACCAACTAGAGATTGCTTTCTTTGACAGGTATTACCCAAGTAACATGAGGTTAGATGCTGAATTAGAGTTGACGCATTTTCGTCAAGAATATGATGAAACTTTGGGTAGGAGTTGGACAAGATTTCAGATGTGTTTACGTAGAGTCCCCAATCATGGCTTTTCAGAACAACAACAATTAAAAATATTTTATAGAGGCCTTGATGGGACTTCAAGAGAGAAATTGGATATGCTATGTGGTGCAGGTTTTCTTCAAGTTCAACCCGCTCATGCAAAGATCATCTTAGAGAGAACAGTCAAGAATGAAGTTGGGTGGAGTTCAGTAAGAACACCAGTTAGAGGAGGAGTCAATAATGTTGATATGGAAGAAAAGTTTGCTACGCTAGAGACAAAGCTTCAGACCACACTAGAACAACAATTGAGACAACTTACTCTAGCCGTGAAAGAAGGTTTTTCGAATAAAAGAGTTGAGGTAAAGGTTGCACAAGAGATATATGGATGTGAGTATTGCGGTGTCAATGATCATAGTTGGGAAAATTGTCAAAATAATCAAGAATCCGTGATGTTCGTGTCCAATAGAGGTAACTTTAATTCAAGTGGTAATGGATATCAGCCTAACAGAAACCATCCGGGGTTTCAATACTCAAATCCTGATGGGGCAGCAATTCCTACTTATGCATATCAACCGCGTCCCCAAGGTAACAACTACAATCCAAGACCACACAACAATTATCAAGGAGGTCAGAATCAAAATTATGTTCAGAGACAAACTCCTCAAGACAATTATGATGACACAATGAATCAGAAAGCCTTACCTGCCCATCCACAAGAAGGAGTTACCCTTCAGAAAACAGTTGAAAGTTTAATCGCTCTTCAGACACAAGCTATGGAACGTCAAAACGCAGCATGGGAACGTCAAAACGTAGTTGAAGCAAATATGAAGATATTCCAGAATCAGCTAAGTCAAATTAATAAACAGTTGAATCAACGTCCACAAGGACAACTTCCTAGTGATACTGAGAATCCAATCCAAATCGAAGATTGTAAAGCTATTACTCTCAGAAGTGGTAAGAACCTTCCTCCACCTCCTTTTCCGATTATGAAAGAAAAAGAAGTTAGAAAAGAAAAAGAGGTGGTGACTGAAGATAAAGAAGTTGAAGTAGAAGAAGTGGAGAGGCCTAATGAAATTCCGAAGAAGAAAGATGATACTATAATAAGCCGTCCTCCTCCACCATTTCCATCAAGAGTTCAGAAGAAGGGTGATATGGCTGATTATCAAAAATTCTTTAACAAGGTAAGAGGTCTTAGCATAAATATTCCGTTGTTAGAAGCTATTAGAGATGTACCCAAGTATGCTAAGTTTCTGAAAAGAGCCCTCACCAACAAAAGGCCGTATTGTGATAATGAGATGATTGGTCTTCCTGAAGAATGTAGTGCCATTTGTCAAGGTAAATTACCTCCAAAGTTAGTTGATCCCGGGAGCTTTACAATTCCGATATCTATTGGTAATGAATGGAGAGGTAAGGCACTATGTGATTTGGGTGCAAGCATAAATCTTATGCCCAAATCTATCTTTGATAAGCTTAATATTAAAGCAAGACCCACTTCTATGGTCTTGCAAATGGCGGATCGATCTCTTGCACATCCGGAAGGCCGAATTGAAGATGTCCTCGTTAAGGCAGGTACGTTAATTTTTCCCGCTGATTTCGTTATACTTGATTACGACGCGGATAGGAATGTCCCCATCATTTTGGGAAGACCATTCCTAGCCACGGGGCGTACTTTGATTGATGTAGAAAACGGCGAAATGATCATGAGAATCCAAGACGAGGAGATGAAGTTTAATGTGTTTAGACCTATGAAGTTTCCGGATTCCAATGAAGAATGTTTTCGTGTAGATGTAATGGAACCGGTAAGAAAAGAGCCAATCAATGTGATGGAAACCTTAGGGGTGGAGGAAAAAGAACTAAGAAAGAAACCACCGATCAAAGTTCCTCCAAATCCTAAGAGAAATCCACCACTCAATCATGCGAAGAAGAAAGAGAAAACACGTGTCACGAAAGTTCCAAAGGAACCTAAGAAGGAAAGGAAGAAAAAGGAGTTTAAAATAGGCGAAGAAGTTGCTATGAAAAAAACTAAACCTCCTCCAAAGACATGTGAATCAAAAAGCTCTTGGCTCGGACCATTCGTGGTTGCAAAAGTTATCTCAGATAAGTTAGTTGGAATAAAAGCTAAGGGATGCAAATTTCGAGTTGCAACTATTGACAACCTCACTCACTGCTGGGGAGGTTATGTCAATGACTAGAGAATGAGGTAACCCGTCGAGCTTAACGACGTTAAACAAAAGCCATTTCTTGTATATTAGTTTAAGTATTTCAAATTCTTAGTTTAAAGTAGTTTGATTTTCGTTAATTTAGTGTTTATTATTAAGAAATGAGGAAGGGTAGTTGTTTTTGATGATTTCAGGGGTATAATGGTCATGAGTTTGGGGTCAAAACGAGGAGAAAACGAAAAATTATGGAGTCAACAGCAGGTTTGACCGGCTAGCCGGCGGATACGCAGGCATACCGGCCAAAACGCTGAAGACCCCCAAACTCTCTGACCAATGCGTCAGCGATGACGCAGCATTGCTGCGTCACCATTCGCGCCAGCGAGAAATCCACCGGCATGCCGGCGAATCCGCCGGCTAGCCGGCCAACTGGAGGAAGAGTTTCTGGTCCTTGCGTCAGCGACGACGCAAGGTTGCTGCGTCTCGAAATGCGCCATCGCGTATCCGCCGGCATGCCGGCGTATCCGCCGGCTAGCCGGCCGAAGAAGCTGGAATTTCTGATCACTGCGTCAGCGACGACGCAAGAGGCTTGCGTCAGAGGTAAAAAAAAAAAAAAAAAAAAAAAAAAAAAAAAAAAATTCGCCGACCTCTCGGCCGGCATACCGGCGGATCCGAAGGCATACCGGCCAGCTGTTACGAGAGGCGGTTTTAACTTCATTAAACCTAGTTTTTTTGCATCTTTTCCAAGCCAAACCCTATAATCCGAATTCTCGCCTCCTACCACTCCTAAAATCATCATCAAAACAACATCATACCACCAATCTTTCCCTCTAAACATCATCCAAGATCACAATCAAACCATTAAACTTCCAAAATACCAAAGCTTCACACTTTAATCCGAAGTTTTCTTTCACCAAAACTAAAATTTATCCATTAAACCCTTCCCAAACCTTGAAATATCCATGACCCAGCGCTAAACAATCCATAATTCAAACCCAAACCTTCAAGAACACAAAATCACAATTTTATCCAAACCTTTTGAGGGTCTTGAAGCTTTGAGTTTGGGGTCATCGGAGATGACCATGAAGGTTGGAAAAGGTACGAAGAACATGGTGACGAAAGCGATTTGGGTATTAAGGAAAGATTTTCATAGAGGAGATGATGCTTAGAGGGCAAGTAATAAATGAAAACGTGAGAAATTTGAAGAAGTTCGAGGTGATGAAGAACACTTTAAACGCAACCATTGATGAAGAAGAATTCAAAACCTCAACTTGGACGCAACACCGACACCAGCCTCGCGCTGGTTAAGATACGTTTTCTTTTCTTTCTCATTTAGTGTAAATTATTTTATTGCTTTGAGTCTTTTCGAGTCGTGGGGACACGACTCATTTTTGAGTTTGGGGTGGGGTTCGTTGCCTCATCCCAGTTTTTATGTGTTATGTGTTTTATTTGCTTTCAATAAAAATAATTTTCGGAGTTGCGTTTGACTATAGAAGATTTTAAATGTCCCTTTAAGCATACTTTTGATGAATCAATGATAGTAAATAGTGGACTTTAGGGATTGATATAGAACGCACTTACAATTGCATGCGAACATAGGTAATTGATAGGAAAAATTAATGAACAATGCAAATGAAGTAAGCTTGTACTTAAGGAATATGTTTGGTGTGTAGAACGTGAAATCCTAATTAGTAGAGAACCCACCTAGATATGAACTAAAGACAAGCTATGTACTTAGGAAAATGATAGGGGCAGTTCTTTGTTAGCCATTTGAAGCCTTTTAGCTTGCTATCCCTTATTATAATTTTATCCGTCTTAGCCCAATTTTGAGCCTTAAGCCTTTTCTTTTGTAGCCACGATATAAGCCAATTATCCTTTAGATTATTAGGCATGACCAAATGACCCGCACTTGAATCACAACCCTGAGACTTGTCTCGAGCTTGAGTTTGGGGTGGTGGGACCACATTTGGGAAGATACATTGGGAAGGGATTATATGTGTTTGTATTGAGGCACAAAAAGGTAGATGATATTATTATTTGTAACCCTTTGCCGGGATTTGAAAAGAAAAAAAAAAAAAAAGGAGAAAAAGAAAAAAAAATTATTATAAGAGACATGACCTTTCACATCAAAACGAGGGTCATGGGTATCTTGTACAAAAAAAAAAAAAAGAAAATAAAAAGAAAGAAAGAATAAAATAAACCGGCAAAGTGGAATATTTTTGGAAATCATCTTAGTTTATATTGGGTTGACATGGGGACGCAACATTAGCGCGTCAAATGGGTGAGTGAGAACATTTTTGAGCGAAAACTCAAGCTCGAGGACATTGTTGATGGTAAGTGAGGAGAGAGCCAAAAGCTCACTTCAAATTTACCAAATATACATCCATACCGTCCTTAAGCCATTATTAAAACCGTAAAGACCTCGTGATTCCTAAGTGCATGGTGAATTTATGATTCTGTTGATAGGGAATATACTAGGTGGAGCGTTCAAAGCGAGTTAGGATTAATGACCACCCTATAGCCATCATACAGATATGAGTACAAGTGTAACCTTCTAGCATTGCAAAGTTAATTTTATGATTGAAGTTATTTGTGTTTGATGTTGCATGATTAGTGTATGTGTATATTATTTCTTAATGTTTTCTATATGAGATTTATCTTTAGCATTGCTTTAGGGTTTATTTGCTAGCTTCTATTTTCTCTTGCATCTACTTCACTCCCCTTGTTTTTAGTTTTGCTTTGTCGGGACGACAAAGGTTTGAGTTGGGGGTCTTGATGTCTCCTTAATTGTTCGTATTTTCGACCCTTAGGAGACATCATTTTTGGTGTTTATTTGACTATTTAGATAGACTTTTGAACTAAATATGCAATAATATGATTTTCCTCTTTTATTTCTAGCATTTTTTATTTATTAAGCTTTTGCGCGTAATATTGGTATTTTTAGTGAAGATTTTACAGGTTTTAGATGTTAGCTAGAAGAGGAACTCGAGAAGAAAGTCAAAGATCGTGATATAGAGTCAAGACTTGAAGATAAATCCCGAAGATATTATTTTTAGAGCTGAAAATCCATTTTCCAGGCTATAGATTGCTGATTTCGAGGTGCTTAAGAGATGATTTAGCCGCTGACCTTTGAAGAGAAAATATTCCTTATCAAGTTACGGAACTTTAGCAACTGGAATGAGGTCAATCGGAGTTGTAACGCATCGGGAAAAGCAGTTTTAGTGAAGGTGTATCAGCAGTTACGGGATTTTGGGCTTAGAATTTGGGCTTGGACATTTAATTATTGATTTATTCCTAAGTCCAAGCCCTAATCCGTTTTTAACATTATAAAAGGGCTTTAGACCTCTATTTTCACATACACTTCATATCTTTTTCATAATACAACATACGCTTAAGAGTCAGACACCAGAGAAGAAGCTAGAGGCAGGAAGAGAAGAAGCAAGAGCTGGAGACGGTCTATATCTCCACTTCTCAGCCAATTCAATTCCGTAATTAGGTTCTTCTATTTTATTCTGTAAAACATGTTGAACCTATTTATTTCTTTAGTTTTTATCTTTTCAATTATTATGAGCTAAACTAATTTAGTGCTTGAGAACGCATAATGGGTTAATCCCAATTTGATTTCGTTTTATACATTTGGATTTGGGATTATTATTATTTAAATCAAATTGGGTGAATTGTATTTTTCTTTAATTTGCGCTTTATCTACTATAATTGACGTAATTAACCAATCATAGGTCTTAGTATCTAGGCTATTCCAATTAGTGGCGATTGGATCACCTTGACGGGGGGTTTAGGTACCGAACTAGTTAATGAATGTAGGTTAGAAATTATTGACTCTGACGAGCTTAATTAAACCTATGGCCTATTGGGTAATTTGAACTTAAACACTTGAGAGTGGACTATAATCACCCTGACGGGGTTTGTAGCATTTGAGAGTTGCTCCTTAGTCCACCCTGACGGGGGTAAGGAGATTTTAGAATCCCGACCAATACAAATTTACCGATTTGTCCCTTAAACAATGTATGAAATGAATGATAGTTAGGTAAACCCTTGCGCTTCTCAAGTACTACCTGCTCTTACTTGCGTATCACTTTTATTTACTTGCGTCTTAGTTATTTATTTACATTTTCGCATTAGTCTTTCATTCCTTAGAATTAATAAAAAAACCAAACAAATATATTATTGTCTTTTATTTTCATAAGTGCATCAATCACTACTTGCTAAACATTGTGATCAACCATTCCGTCCTTGGAACGAATCTGATTTATCAGAATTACTACTTGGGACAACCGTACACTTGCGGTTGTGGTTCGATTATTATTTACATTTATTTTAGAACACACAAAGGACCACCAGTTACTAACGCGGGTTGTATGCCGAGACGAGAAAAAAAAATCGATGCGCGGTCCGGTATACCGGGCCATACCTCCGGTATACCGCTGGTTGAAAAACCCATACCACGGGTTGGATATCACGGGTTTTTGGACGGAGAAGATATATTGAACAGTAGCAAAAGCCCGTGCCACGGGGTATATATCACGGGGTTTTGGCCGAGACGAAAAAATGAGGAGCTGTTGAGTCCGGTATACCGGAGGTTATGCCCGGTATACCGCTCAGAGGCGGTTTGTGAAGAGTTTCTTACCTAATCAAACTCCTACCTTACCAAACTTAACCCTAGCCTCTCCCACACAAATTTTCCAGCTCCCAACCCTATAAAAACACCTCGAAGCTTGATTAAACCTCTACAACAAACACAATAACATCAACAAATTATCTCCTCCATCCTTCCTAAACACATCTTCTTCATCAAATCCATCACAAAACACCATTAAACACCTTCAAGATCATCAAGCTTCCAAGAATTCTTCCAAGATTCATCAAGAACCACCTTCCTTCATATAATCCAAGCAAGAAACTCAAGCTACACCAAGTTTTCTTTATTCTATCTTTGGTATAACTTGAGTTTGGGGTCAATTCAACCATGACAAATAGAACAGATGCTATGGATTATAAGAGGAAGTGTTGCATCCTAGGGAAGAACAAGAATTTTCCTGGTTCTACAATTGAAAAGGCCATCAATCTTGATGAGCCTATTGAAGAAACACATGAAGAAAAGGCACCTGCACCACCACTACACAAGAAATTCACAGCTAGGATGAAGGTACCATCAAAGCCTAAAGAAAAGACACAAATCCAAGATCAAGGTTCTTCTTCTTCTTCTCCGAGTGATTCTTACACACCCAAATGGGCTATCAAACTTCAACAACAAATCGATCATTTGAGGAAACAAGTTTTAGCACTTTGGGAGGAAATTGCCAAGATGAATTCAACAAGGAGTAAGGTAACTTTGAACATGGATATTGATAATAATTCTTCTTCGGAGGAGGAGGATATGATGGATCTTTATGGCCAGGTACCTCGTTCTAATTCTTCTTCTTAATTAATGGTAGGCACTAGTTAGGTAGTTTAGTTTTTATTGCTTTATAGAGTCTTTTTCGAGTCGTGGGGACACAACTCACTTTTGAGTTTGTGGTGGGGTTCGTTGCCTCATCCCAATTTTTTGTGTTTTACATGCTTTTCAGAAAGAAATTTTTTTTAGGGTTGCGTTTGACTGTAGATTGTTTTAAATGCCCCAATCAAGCATGCTTTTTATGAATTTATGATAGAAAATAGTTGACTTTAGGAGTTAGTATAAAACGCACTTTGATTGCATGCAAACATGAGATAATTGATAGGAAAAATTAATGAACAATGCAAAAGAAGTAAACTTGTGCTTAAGGATAATGAATGGTTTGTAGAACGTGAGATCTAAATGAGTAGAGAACCCACTTATGTATGAACTAGAAGCAAGTTGTGTAGATAGGAAAATGATAGAGGCAGTTCTTTGTTAGCCCTTTGAATCCTTTTTGGCCTTCTATCCCTGAATTAATTGTATCCTTCGTAGCCAAATTTTTAGCCTTTAAGCCTTGCTTTTGTCGCCACATTATAAGCCAATATCCCTTTAGATTGTTAGGCATGACCATATGACCCGCACTTGAATCACGATCCTGAGACTTCCTGTCTTGAGCTTGAGTTTGGGGTGGTGGGTCCACCATATGGGAATTTATTGGGTTGGGATTTTTGAGCTTATCAATTGTGCTCGGTTATATATTTTGATGATTCACAGGTTTATTATATTGTAACCCTTTGCCGGGGTAATAGTGAATGAAAAAGAAGCTTCGAGCTCAAATTATGAATAGGCATAACTATGAAAAAATAGCATGATATCTCAACATAAAAAAGGGAGTCATGGCTATACAAAAAGAAAAAATTGAATAAATGATTTGAAAAGAATAAATATTCGGACCGGCAAAGTGGAAATTTTTAAGTGAATCATCCTTAGTGCTTATTGGGTTAATTTGGGGACGCTAATTAAGCGCGTCAAATGGGTTGAGTGAGAACGTTATTCGAGTGTAAACTCAAGCTCTTGGACAGTTGTTGATGGTAAGTGAGGAGAGAGCCAAAAGCTCACTTCAAATTTACCAAATATACATACCATACCGTCCTTCAGCCTATGCTAAACCCGTAAAGACCTCGTGATTCCTAGATGCACAGTGAGTTAATAGGGAGTATGTTAAGTGGAGCGTTCAAAGCAAGTAAAGATCTAGGAACACCCTATAGCCACCATCTTGAGATAAGTATTAAGCGTAACCTTCTAGCATTGTGAAATTAATTTTGGATTGATATTGTTTTGTATTTGATTTTGCATGATAAGTGTAGATGTATATTAATTCCTAGATTAGACTATATGAGATTTGTTTTAAGTTGTGCTTGGGGAATATTTTCTAGATTCTACCTTCTGCATTCACCTAAAAGGGGCCTTTGTTTTAATTTTACTTTGTCGGGACGACAAAGGTTTGAGTTGGGGGTCTTGATGTCTCCCTATTTGTTCTAAATATTAGCCCTCTGGAGACATCATTTTAGGTGAATTATTGACTTATTAGCTAGACTTTCATGCATAAATTGCCATATTACACTTTTCCCCCTTGGAATTTAACTATTTGCATTTTCTGAGCTTTTGTGCGTAAATTTGACTATTTTTGATGCAAAGTTAAATAGGTTCTTAAATTTCATAAAAGACCAATCCAAGGTGGGGAAGTGAGAATAAAGTCTTAGTGTATTTTAGAGTGTTAGGAAATGTTTTTACGTCAACTTTCTATTTTTAGAGTACACTTTCCTATTTCGGTTTCTTGATTTATTGATTTATTGATTTATTCTTTTTAAGCATATGCGGTTTAATTATTTATTTAATGTGAAGCTTTAAAAGATAAATGGTAATTACTTAGAGACCAAGTCAAGATAAATATTAAAGGAAAGAAGATTTACATGGAAATAAGAAGATTTAGGAAAGATTTATTCAAAGGAGGAAAAGATGAAGCTGCCTTTTGAAATCTGAAAATCCAGCCACGTTTTAAAGATTAAATCATAATTAAAGATTGGCTAGGATTCTGGACTAATGGTCTGCACCAATAGAAAGCTCTTTTCAAGACAAGCAGTTTCATATATTGGAACTTCTCAAACGGATAAGTATTGAAAAAGATATGACCAAATCAAATCAGCAGAAGAATCTTACTTTTCCTAGAATTTAGAGCTATGAATTTAAGAGTCCTTGACTTGTCTTCCACTCCAAGTAAATTCGACCTAAAGGCTCCTAACACCTATAAATACACCCCTTAGCCTCCTCTTTTACACACACTTCATATCATTATCAAAGAGGCTTAAAGATTCAAGTCAGAGCAAGCAGGAAGGAAGAAAGCTAGAGCTGGAGACTGTCTATATCTCCAATTCAAGCCAAACCCAACCTCTTCATTAGGTTTTATTTATTTCTTTCTGTAAAACATTATGTCATTTAATTTATTTGTTTTAGTTTTATTTTCCGTTATGAGCTAAACTCCTTAAGTGCTTGAGAATCGCTGTAGGGGTTGAACCTTAATTTATTTAGTTAATGCTTTCTGATTTGGGATTTTTATAATTTAATTCGAATTGAGTAATTTAGTATTGTTTGTTATCGTAAGTTAATTTCACTATATTTAATTTGGCCAATTAGACATAGGTTTGGGTAATTAGGCTATTCCAATTAGTGGCGATTGGATCATCTTGACGGGGGGTTTAATTACTGACATTGATAATAAACGTAAGGTAGAAATTATTGATCCTGACGAACTTAGTTAATCTTATAGCCAATTGGGTAGAGAACTTGACATTCGAAGGTGGATTATGATCGCCCTGACGGGGTTTGTAACACCTAAGAATAGCTTCTAAGTCCACCCTGACGGGGGTTAGGAGAATCTAGAATCCCGACTATTACTAGTTACTAATTTGTCCCTTAGAAGAAGCATTGATTAAGTTTATTTTGGTGAAACCTAGCGTGACTCAAGTACCATTCTCTCATCTTTTAGTCTCTTCATATTTAATTTCTTGCATTAGTTTAATTTTAGTTTAATATTTACTTTAATTGCACTTTAGTCCTTTAATCAAAAATCAAATAAAAATATATTTTATTTACTTTTAATTTTCATTCAAGCAACTAGTTCCATTTATTGCATAACACTTTGAATCATACCTAATCCGTCCATGAGATCGAAATCCCGTTTACCGGATATTACTTGGACGACCCGTAGACTTGCGGTACGTGTCTAGCCTTTTTAGGTGTGTTTATTTAGAACACACTATCCCACCATCCCACCACCAAGCTCTCCCATCTTCATCAGGCCTCACCTTCGCACAAAGCTCCTCCCATCACGATTCCCTTTCCACCTCCCCGCCTCCCCTTCCCATCAGGCCTCACCTTCTTTCGCTCCCCTTCTCCCTCCATGAATGGACAATCATCAAGACCAAAATACCGACACCAACAGATCTCCCACCAACTAGTTTAGAAGAGATTCCTTCATACTCGCACTCCGGCAGCAGAAAACCGCCACCAGATCATTCTTGACCTCAGTTCTCAACTTCGAACCATGGGTAAAACCCAAGAAAACCACTTCCATGGGTACGACCCAAGAACCATTGGGCCTTGGGTACAACCCACTGGAATACTGCTAAGAAAACCGTTGCCTCTTTTCCAGAGGCGAGTTAGAAGAAATTTTGTTTTTTTTGTGTTCCGTTGCAATGTGAAGAGATTTCATTTTGTTTTGTGTTTGTTTGATTGTGAAGAGATTTTTTTTTATCTCCGTAGGTACAGCCCATACTGGGTTTTTTTTTGGGACCATGTGTACAACCCATAATCAGCGACAAATTACTTTTTGTTCTTTGTTCCAATAATGCGGGTGTGAAGAGATGTCATGTTGTTTTTTGTTTCAATTAAGCGCGTGTGAAGAGATTTGTTTTAGTTTTTTGATCTAGTGCTGTAAATAAATTCCTATTTTGTTTTTGTTCTTGATGGGTACAACCCAAGAACAGTTGTGAAGAGTGCAAAGTGAATTTCGTTTGTTATTGGGGCATTAATACATCTCACTGTTGTTGTAATTAGAATTAGTTTGGGTCATGGGTACAACCCACTACACATAAATGCTGGAGATGGTCTAATTGGGTTCGTACCTATATAGATATTGGAGAGACGGGTCCGTACCCATTTAGTTATTGTTTGAGCTGGGTCTGTACCACCTATGTAAACAGAATTTAATTAATGACTTAATAAAAATTAATAACGGTATGCGTCTGTAATGAAATAGATTTACGGGTAATGGGTACGTAAATTACGAATGGGTATGGACCCCTTGAAAATATGAATTGTTTTTTTATAAAAACCAAACAAGGGTATAAAGGTAAAATAACAAACTAAAAAATTAAGTTGAGGTCTTTTAAAGTACTCCCTCTGTTTCAAAATGTTTGTCCACTTTGCTTTTCACACAAATTAAGAAATGTAATTATTACACTCCCTATTACAAAAATACCCTTCATAAAGTGTCTTGATATCTTAAATGTGTATTGGATACCTAAATTTTAATTTTTTAATAGGGATAATAGTGGAAAAAAGAGGGAAGAAGTGTCTTGATTTTTTAAGTGGACAAACATTTTGAAACTACATGTTTAGTAAGTGGACAAACATTATGAAACAGAGGGAGTATTTGTTTTCCAGTCAGGAATTAAAAATTAAAGTTAGATCGTTTGTAGTCTTAAATAGTATTTTCCTCTCGACAAACAAACATATATTTCAATTGTCTAGCAGAATTAGGTGCAGATAAATAAGGTGGGATGGTTCAATATACATCAAACCTGCCATTAATCAACATGAATGACCGACTTTTAGATTGAAAAAGTTGATCCACACCAAGAGAGGAAAATACAAAAGGGGGCCCAAAAATCCCATAACTTTATAATACAAGTCCCAACCTAAAAAATGTTCTATTAAAGTCCCATTCTCAATTTTCTGGTTATAATTTTTACCTTTTTACCCTTTGTTCTTGATGGGTACGGACCCGTTTGCGGTTTTTTTACATTTTTTAATTCGTTTATTATTTGTCTTTTTGATAGTTTGTCCATATAAAAGTCATTATAGGGACGAACCCACGAAGAACAATAAAATCCATTCCCGTAAATTAAGCCGTGATGGGCACAGATCCAATCACACCATACCCATAATTTTTGTTGCTGGCCCATTTCAAGTCTCTTCACGAAATGGGGTTGTACCCATGGCCCAATAACAAACATTTTCATCTTACTGGGCTATACCCATCAGGACCACAAACAAACAACAAATCATCACAACATCAAATCAACTGGAATTCGAACAAAAACAAATGAAAATTATCAATCATCAATTTAGGAACAGAAAACAACAAGAAATCTCTGAACGATCTTCAATTGTCATAGGAATAGAAAAGAAAAAGAAGACTACACACAATCATCAATCTGAAGTGGAACACGAAACAACATTTTAAAAAACTAAAAATTATAGATGAATAAATTGGGTCTGGACCCACGGTGCGAGTTGCTTGGATTCACTAGTTGTACCCATGGGGAAAAGATCGGGCGTTCAACGGTGGAGAATGGACAAACACAATAGCGCCGATTTTTATTATGCTGGAGAAGAGCGGCTTGGTGCGATGGATGAGTGTGGCTTGGTGGGATGGAGGGAGTGCGTTTGGTGCGATGGAGGAGTGGGGCTTGGTGCGAATCCACACGGCTTGGTGCGACTGCTTGGTGCGAATCCACATGGTGACGAGTGGTAGCGTCTTCCAGTGCTTTAGAGAGGCGGCGGTCTTCGCGTGCTCCAGATAGGAAGCTCTGATGGTGACGAAGATGTTGATGATAGCGTGGAGGTTAGAAGGTAGAGGGGGGATGGTGGTGAGGGTGATGAAGACGGTGGTGATGATGGTGGTGTGGCCAGAGGAAAGGTGGGATGAAGACGGTGGTGATGGTGTTGATGATGGTGGTGAGGCCCATACTGATTTTACTTTGTGGACCATGGGTACAACCCATACTCAGTGACATATTTGTTTTTGTTCTTTATTCCAATAATGCGAGTGTGAAGAGATGTTGTTTGTTTTTTGTTCTAATTAAGAGAGTGTGAAGAGATTTGTTTTAGTTTTTTGATCAAATGCTATAATTAGATTTCTATTTTGTTTTTGTTCTTAACTGGTACAACGCAAGAACCATTGTGAAGAGTGTGAAATTAATTTTGTTTGTTATTGGACCATGGGTAGGGCTACAAATGAACCGATACTCTCGCCAAGGGCTCGAGTTCGAATTCTCTAAAATCTTGTTTGAGTTCGGCTCGTTAGTTAAACAAACCAAGCTCAAACTGTAAATTCAGGCTCGTTTACTAAACAAGACAAACTCAAACTTGTATAAGCTCGACTCGTTAAACTCGGGAATAGTTTGATAAGAGCTCGTTAATAGGTTTGGTAGATATACTCAATTAAAAATTATATATTTTATATGTATGTGTATGTAAACTAAAAACCCCGTAAAAATTTTGTATATCTAATTAATCATTACTAAAATATTCTATATCTAGTAAGTTTATTTTTTTTGTTCAAGTCAAATTATGTAATGTGTTGTATATTAGTTTTACTTAACTTCATTTTAAATCACAGAAAATTCAAAAAATATATATATCATAGAATTATAAACAAGACTTAAATGAGTCTAAAATGAACCAATTCAAGCCAAACTCAAGCTTGGAAAAAATAAGTTCGCTAAGGGTTTGTTTGAGTTCGGCTCGTTAGTTAACGAACCAAGCTCAAGAAAGCTAAAGTTCGGCTCGGCTCAGTTCGAACTCAAACCAAGCTCAAGCTCAAGCTCGCTAAAATATTAGCAAACAAACTCAAGAAAGCTAAAGTTCGGCTCGGCTCGGTTCGTTTGTAGCCCTAACCATGGGTACATCCCACTGTTGTTGTGAAGAGAATTAATTTGAGTCATGGGTATAGCCCACTGCACATAAATGCTGGAGATGGTCTAATTGGGTCCATACTTATATAGTTATTGGTCGAGACGGGTTCATACCTATTTAGTTATTGTTCGATATGGGTCTGTACCACCTATGTACACAGAATTTATTTAATGACTTAATAAAAATTAATAACGGTATCTGTCCGTAATGAAATAGATTTACGGGTAATGGGTACGTAAATTAAGAAAATGGGTACAGACCCCTTGAAAATATAAATTATTTATTTACAAACCAAACAAGGGTATAAAGGTAAAAAAACAAACTAAAAAATTAAGCTGAGGTCTTTTTAAGTATTTTTTTTCATTTAGGAATTAAAAAAAGAGTTAGGTAGTTTGGAGTTTTAGATTATATTTTCTTCTCGACAAAACAAACATATATTTCAATTGACTAGCAGAATTAGGTGCAGATAAATAAGGTGTGCCGATTCAATATATAACAAACCTACCATTAATCAACATGGATGACCGACTTTTAGATTGAAAAAGTTGATCCACACCAAGAGCCGCTTTGATTTTCTGTGACATGATAATCAAAATTTTCTTACTGATTTCAACTTCTTGTACCAAAACAGTAGTACTTGATTTTTAAATATTGATTAATTAGAAATATATGCTGATAAATCTACTATAATTTCTTTTGTGAGTCCAAGCCATTAGATATTCAACTTCCAAGAGTGTAAATGGAGCAACAAAGGAATAATAATTAGTATTACAACACTACCAACTCAAATATTCCCTTTATTCCTTAAGAATAGTCTTTTTACAACATTTTACTCATCTTAAAAGACTAAAAAAAATTAAATAAATTAATTAAAAGTCACCAATATATCTCTATTTATAGTAGAAACAAAATAAAAGAATAATATGTTGAATTTTTTTGAAAGAAGGTAAAATAAGAAATGCTTATTTTTTATATTGGAACTCCAAATATGATATTATATTGTAAAATAATTTTTTTTGATTAAAGTATCTATATGCATTAAAAATGATTTTTTTCTTATTCTCCCTTCTTTATAAAATCTCTCACTAACAAATATTTAATTTTCTCTTTCTTAAAATTAGGGATATGTTGGTCATTTAAAACTAAATTCTTTCTACTTTTTGGGTTCCTTAATATGTTGAAAAACTCTAAAGAGTCAATTATTACGGAATGAATAGAGGTACTATTATCGAATGGAAGTAATGTTTGAAGCCAAAATTTGATTATTAAAAAGATGTGTGATTACATTATATACAAACATATTCCATCCTTACTCCGTAACCTCTAATACACAAACCTTAATTTGTGAACAATGTTCCAAACAACTATAAATCGAACATCGAAATTCATATGAATTATGAAAACACAGAACAACATCAACCCATTCTTTATCAACCTTTTCCATATACGAATTCATTTTCGTAACAACTTCAAACTTAAGTTTCTTAACTTGCTTCGTCACCCTCTTCATAAAACCTATAGAGAATATCATCTGAAACCTTTCATCAACATCCAACATTTTAACTTCAACGTGTGCTTCACACGAATTCAAACATATTCCATCCTTATTCCGTAATCTCTAATACACAAACCTTAAATTGTGAACAACGTTCCAAACAACTATAAAGCGAACATCGAAATTCATATGAATTATGACAACACAGGACAACATCAACCCATTCTTTATCAACCTTTTCCATATACGAATTCATTTTCGTAACAACTTCAAACCTAAGTTTCTCAACTTGCTTCGTCACCCTCTTCAAAAAACCTATAGAGAATATCATCTGAAACCTTTCATCAACATCCAACATTTGAACTCCAATGTGTGCTTCACACGAATTCATTAGCCCAAGTATTGTATCCCCGTGTCTGAATTTTTTATCAACATGACAAACCTACCATACAATAATTGACTTATCGCTGATTCATAAACTCAATACTTAATAGATTAAACTTGTCTAACCTGAATGAATTGAACACCCGATTCACTAAGATTGTCGAACAGATTTAAAGAGGAAAACCAAGTAAAAATCCCTCCATATGCAACAAATTTATTAAGTATCTCCAATGGTGATATCATAAATATTTTATAATTATTTTTCTCCCATCGTTATGTTAGCTGATGTCAAGAACTATGTAAAGGTAATTAGTGATATTCAATGCATGTCCTAGAAGGGGTGGGGGGTTGAATAGGACTATGGAAATTAATCGGCTAATTTTTTTCCAAGTAAATAAAATTAAAAGCTAATTTAAATCCTATTTCTTTAGTAAACTTGATGGTCACAAACTAGATATTACTAAGAGACAATATAAGTAAACTATTCATGTAAGCATTTTATCAAGCATGTAGAGTGCGGAAAAATAAGTATTGTAGGGATAAGAAGATACACAACGATATATAGTGGTTTGGTTTCCCGTACAACCACTACCTAAGGTGTCCACCTTAGGATTTGCAAGATTCTCAATACAATCTTCGTATCTCTTCAAACCGGGTGAGATCACAAACCCTTTACGACTACTTCACAAACTTGAAGCAAACCACTTGTGTTATCAAAAACACAAGGAACCAAGTATACTACCTATACTCACAATACTCTCTTAATCTATTACAAAGGTAAGAATTAAGAGGAAACAAAGTGTTTAAAGGGTGATGCAATATTTGTGGCTAAACTCCATAATGAGTAGATATAACTATATAGCTTGAATGTGTAGATTGACTTGAATACTCTTAGAAACCTTCTTGAATGATAACAATAATAGCTCTTAAGATTGGTAGATGGAAGGTGTAAGTTGTGTCTTCAATGAGCTCTAATTTATAGCTGAAATAAGCCCCCAACAGTCAAAAGACAAGTGTCTAACAGATAGATTTTAGATCCAACAGATATATGCCTTTGTCTTGTAGTTTGACCGAAGAAAACCTAACATGTGGTGCACTGCAGGTTCCGTGTGGTGTACCGCACGAAATCTCTGTTGGCGATCTGTTATCTTGTTGCGTGCTAGCCTTGGTCTGTGGTGTAGTCCGCACTACCACGGTGTACCACACCTCTAGTCCGGTGTACCGCACCCATGGACTGAAAATTCTAAATATGAAGGTTTTTATGAATAATAAAAAGTTTTCTTAAGAAAATATATAACTAGGAGCTTTTAGAAAATATTTTCAAGTACTAAAACATGACTATTAATAACCCGTAAAATAATTTTTGTTTAAGATAGATTTGTCGAATATTAATACAGGATTAAAAACAAGGTTAGGCCAACAATCTCACCCTTTTTGATGTTTGACAAATCGAAAACTTTTGAAGTGGCACTTGACACATTTTTAAACGAAAACTCCCCCTCAACCTAAGCATTTTAGTTTTAAAGATAATTAAATCTTAAAAACTCCCCCTCACAAAATGAATAGAGTTTTTGTACCTATTTGAAAAAGTTTAACTAAAATTTCCCCCCCTTTGTCAACAACAAAAATAAATGATGACTAAGTTTTGAAAGCCAAGAGGAAAAAAATAATGTTGTAAAGTATAGGGGCCAAGATGCAATATTTTCAAAATAGGAGAACCAAAAATGCAGTTTTTCCAAACTTCAAGGGACTAAAATGCAATTTGTATGAATTCGAAGCGCAATATCACCTATATCATCAAGAAAAAGTTAGCAACACAATATCATAATAATATAATATCTAAAATATATAATAAACTACTAATAATCCAAATTATCCAAAACAAACACAATTAAAAACAGGTTCCAAAACGTAAAAACATAATAGAGGAGCATAAGCATATAACGGGATAGAGTCACAGAGGGGCATGAGGAGAATGGCTACGAGAACGAGAGCGACGCCTCGAACAAGAAATCTTATCCCCAATAACATCAACCTTCTTCTCCAAAGTTTCAAGCTTTTATGTCACAAAAGCCATAAATTTTATTATGTGAGACATAGAGGATGAAAAATCACCGGTAGGAAGATTAGATGATGAAGCGGCATTTGGATTGTTAACGGGATTTTGTGGGGCTCGGTTTGGTAAAAGATCAAGCGTGTCGAAATCCGGACCATTGGTGGCTTCCTTAGCGGACAAAATCTAAATCCGAAGAGACTCATCCGAAATCCGACTAATAAGTGAAGACGACATATAAGCGGTATTGTAAATCACAAACTTCATCCTTTTAATTGTCGAGTAATCAAAGTTCCAAGATTTATCCAAAGTTTTAACACTTGTGCCTTCAAATGAAATATTGTTAAGACTAAATAAACGAGTAAGAAATATACCATACAGAATTTTCACTTAGTCTCCCGAGTATGATTCATCCATTTAAACATAATCGAAGCAAGATTGATATGTTTTTTGGTAAAAATGAGGTAAAGAAGATAAGCCTCATATGTAATTAATCTCGCACCGTGCTTAGCTTTCGGAATCACAGCCGAAATAAGAAATTTATGAGCCACAATGAATTCCGGGTCAAAGTTACGTATATGCCAAATACTATCTTGAATTACCATATGACTTTCCACAAATTCATTCACAGTATTTTGCTTGATAACATCGAGACCCGAACCATCCCATCCATTTGACCAAAAACCTTCAAATGCATCATTAGTGAGCCCAAATGTTTCACAAAACTCAACCATAAGTTAGTACCCGTAACATTAGACGAATAGAGTTATTAGCACAATTGTAATTAAAATTCATATAGAATTCTTCAACCAAATCCACAGAAAATTTATCATTATGGTAAACAAAGAGGAAATAAAAACGTTGTAGCTCAAAGATATCGAAAAGAGAATCACTACCGGAAGGAAAAGCTCTAGCAGTCATGACTCTACCCGGAAGTACTTCATAAGAGCGGTACTCTGGAGGTGGTGACAGTGAGCTTTCCGGCGATGGTGTACGGCGGCGGCTGGAGGAAGCTCCGGCGGTGGTTTTTCTTTGTGCATCAGCAGTTTTCTTGGGTCTTACCATGGTGGAACAAAATGGATAAAGGAGAGGGAAGCAATAGAGTTGAAGAGTGAATGTTTTGACGGAGAAGATGACTCACCGGAGGTGGAGAGTCGCCGGAAATCGTAGCAGCAATGAAAGAGAGGCAGGTCTGTTTAGGATTTGAAAGAAATAGAATGATAAAAGAAAATAAGGACGGGTTTTAGAATGGGTGAAAACCCCATACCGGTGCACCGTGGAAACCGTGCGGTGTACCGCACAAAAGATCTGACTTCACGTTGTAAAAAAAACTGGGCGAGAATAAAATATAAAGAGAAATAATAAAAATATTGAAACCGTAGAGTGCGGTGTGCCGTAGAAAAGTTCTGTTTTTGGGTTTGAGAAGTGGCAAATTTTGAAACTAAGCCCCAAATGTTTTTGTAAAAGATTAAAGGACACCCAAAAACAATTTTATAAAACTTTTGAAGCAATTTTGATAATAGATAAGATATAAAAAATTTGAGAATTTGCATGCCAATTTTAAATGAATTTTTTTCAAAAAGATTTTGTGGAAAAGGTTTGGTGACTATCAGCTAGTTGATTTTCCGAAGTGACAAATTCAAGCACAATATCTCCTTTTTCAGTATGATCACGAATAAAATGATGTTGAATTTCAATGTGTTTCGTTCTAGAATGTTGAATAGGATTTTTTGTAAGGTTAATAGCGCTAGTGTTATCGCAACCTAGTTCTAATTCACCATGAGAATATATATGGGGAGGCATGTATATCTCCGTGGGATTAGTCGGGTGCGCGCAAGCTAGCCCGGAACCCATGTAACCAAAAAAATGGGAACACAATCATACTCTAGGCCAAAGTCTAGCCAGGTTCGTTTCATCCAAAGGATTTGAGTCACACAATTCCCGGCTGCAACATATTCGGCCGTGAATAAATCAACGCTATTTTGTTTTCGAATAAACAAGCAATTATCATCCGTAAAAAGGTATTACCCCTCTCAGTTGAACTTATTCGCAAAGCCTTGAAACTCCCCGAATTTATTGGTCCATGTCCTTATTTCGAAACACTAAATGACCCATCTTTTGAGTGGGAATCTCTTTGGGACACAGTTTTTATTCGTGGAGAACGCCCTATTCCGATTGGTGAGAGATATGTTGGGCAGGTTTATAGTAGTTGTTTGTTTCCTTGTGCTAAGGTATGGTCTAGATTCGTAGTACCTACTTTCTTTTGTATTAATCACACTTTCGAGTTGAAGAAGGAGCATGTTATTTTTATTAAGAACATTGTTGAGAATCGAGAGATGGATGTTGCGCGTGTAATTTACGAGACAATAATTCAAGAACCTACTAACTTTGCACTAAAAATAATCAAATTAACGCACAAAAGCTCTAAAAATGCAAATAGTCTAATTCCAAGGGGAGAAAGTGCAATATAATGAAATAAGCATACAATTCTATCTAATAAGTCAAATATTCACCTAACATGATGTCTCCTAAGGGCTAATATTTAGAACAAATAGGGAGACATCAAACACTCGATGTATTGTGTGTGGATATACAGGGCGCCTGCCACATCTGGTCACATGTTCATTGAACCAAAGTTGTTATGTTAAAAGAAAAAATTAGAATTTAATAAAGCCAAAAAATTATAAATTTTTATATTACACAAACTTACGATGAACATTATGTTGTACCCGTTTCCTAGTCCCTTTGCAGAATTCACCAGGAAATCCCTTTACACAAACTCGCCTAGATTCTTGGAATTTCACATGCCACTATGTTATCATTCCTGAATAAGCATGGTAAAATATCATTGACATTTCAAGCATATTTATACACTTTGAAAATGTCTGTCTCGCCCCTGTATCCCTCTCACCCAAGATTGTAGCTATTTTAGTCTCAATAAGTTTTGTAACAATTTTTCACTTATGCTAGACGAGAAATGTCTTTGAAACCAAAGAGATATAAACCTCACATTATTCGTTGTTACACTTAAATGTACTTCCACCAATATAAATATTCATGTCTTGACTCATATGTCATTAGAATTTCAGTAATTCGCACTTTGCTCTTCCCAGTAGACCATCATCTTCCTTTTTGTATCGTGCCGGAAAGAGGTTATAGAATGGGGAGAACGCCAACACATGCATGAAATAGGTTGCAACAATTTTATCTTCCAACATTGTGGCAATAGTTTGCAATGTGCATCAAATAACGAGATACTATCCTGAATTTTTAAAAAGAACATTAGTACATAACATCAGTGGGTACATGCCCACCACATGATTTTAGAACTCAATATAATAAATACAATAATTAACTCAACATCACAAACATATAAAGACAAAAGTACCCCATAAGTTGTTGATGTCTTCCCATTTGTGATGATTTCATATTAGTTGGAAACATCATTTTAGGTGTATTTGAGAATTTAATTTATACATTTTTATTCATATTTTTATATTTTCTTATTTCTTGTCTTGATTTGATTATTTATTATTTTTAGAGCATATTGGGTTTAATTGTTTGTTAATTGTGAAGCTTTAAAAGATATATAGTAATTAATTAGATACCAAATCAATTCTAAGAGATAAGGGAAAGAAGATAAGGATGAAAATTGGAGATAAATGAAGTAAAAGATAAGTATGGAAAGATAAAGTTGCCAAATAAATCTGAATTCCAGCAGTTACGTCCATTAAATTGATCATAACTCAAAAACGAATGGGAATTTGAAAGAATGGTCCGAAGTAAAGTTGTAGAGCTTCCCGAAACGATTAGTTTCGATATAAAACGCGTCAGTCGGAGCTGTATTGAAGAAGTTACTTCCAAAACAAAACAACAACCGTTTATTACCTTTTCTATATTTTAGGGTTACGAATTTGAGTTGGGCTAGGAGTACAATACTTGTCTTCCACTTCAAGAAAACGTTTTAGGGTTTCCTATACCCTATAAATACACCCTTTAATCAGTAGAAACACATCCTTGGCTAATCCTTAAGCCAAGAATAAGCCTACATCAAGATAAGAGAAGTCTGGAAGGAGTTCAGCATCAAATCATGTCTTCACAAGCCTTCAAATTTGTAATTGTTTTCTTTTCTTTTTCTTGTATGAACTAATTTACTTTTGCTTGAGATTTAGCATATGGGTATGAACCCTAGACTTGTTTTACATATGTTCTAATTTGGGACACCATTGTATTTAAATTGAATTCATGTTTTATTTATTGTTTTATGTGCTTTGATTTATTGTGTGTTTTCCTTGCGGGGGCCTACGTATAGGATTACCTTAATAGTAGTTAAATGGTCACCCGGAAGGGGTGTCTAATTATGGAAACATCACATAAACGTCTAGTGTGTGGTAGTGATCCTGACGGGCTTGCCTGACTAGATAACCATTAGGGTATGATTTAACCATTGATCATCATTAGATAGTCAGTCTCATTTAGGAACCTAATGGCGTAGGAGCACCCTATTTAAGTCCCCTCGTGATTGTGAGGTCGCCACCCTCGTCCACCCTGACGGGGGTAAGGAGGAATTTAGAATCCTGGTTATTGCAATTCTACATGATTTGCCCTTACATGATTAGAATAAACAAGGCTAGTGGGAATTACTTGCTATATCTCGAGCTAAACTCTCATACTTTTTGTTTCTCGTATTTACTTTTCTGTCTTTAGTTTATTTAGTTAATTTATTATTCTCAAAAACCAAACAAAAATCTATTTAGTTTTTTATTCCTGCGTATTTTTTATTCTAGTTTTTATATTTGCACTTGATATTTGCATAAGTTTTCTCTAACTTTCGTACTCTCTGAGTAACGAATTCTCTTATCATTAAAACTTGCATACGTCATGTAATACTTGCAGTACTGTGCTAGCCTAGGGTGTTTATTTGCACTTATTTTATCTATTCTTCTATCACGCCCTAGGTGTCACCAGTTGTGTTGTATATATGGAAAAAGTATAGGACCCCAAAATAAACAACCAATAATTACATTACACATGTCCATCCACACAATACAGTCTACAGTCAACTATATGAACAATAAGGTTATTGCTAAAAAATATCTAATGAAAGTAGTTGATTGTTAAAAGTAGTTTTTAATAATTTATTTTATAAAAAAATGCCTAATGAAATAATTACTTATAGAAAACATCTTTTCTATCTTTTTATACTTTTACTACCCTTATTGTTAACTATATATTTTATTTATAATATAATATTTAGTTTTTTATATTATACAAATAATGTGGCACTTCCACCGCCATTACCATCACCACCACCACCAAAACCACCACCACCACTACCACAACCACCACCATGTAAAAAAAATTTAACCACTGCTACAACCACCACCACCTACTGACTAATTCAATCATACACGCGCGCGTTCATAATTTTTTTTTAAAATCGTCATAACTAATTCTAAAAAAATCAGAAATATAAAAATTTTGTATTTTTGGACAAAGCAAATTTATATTCATGTCTATGTTTTTTTTCGCGAACATGAAATTCACTATCATGCATCGACTAACTTTAATAACTTATTCGTTACAACTCCGAATAATGAACTGTCAGCTATCACGTGTTCCTAACTCATAGACCTATCTAAAGATAAAAGGGGCGCTTCAAGATATTTGTAAATTTCATGCAGAATTGAAAACAATTCACTTTCTAAATCCGCCCGACAACTCTTGCACTTTCTAAAAATGACTTCTTTGATATTTAACTCTTGCTTTTGTATTTGATCTCCTTTCCTATACTTCTTATCCATACTTTGGCATCTAATATCATCCTTGTACCTAATATATCTACATTTAACACACAAATTACACCTAAAATGCTCTAAAAGTAACAAATCTAAAAAACAAGGCAAGAAACGAGAATATATCAAATAACAACAAAAAAATCCCTCAACAAAAAACATAATGCACCTAAATTGATGTCTCGTGACTAGATTATTCTATCACATATATGGATACATCAAGACCCCTAACTCAAAGTTATGGCGTCCCGGCGCAATAATAAATAAGAACGATAGGGAAGTCTCTAACATATCAGCTAAGTCAATTTACTAAAATCTCATCCTATGGGTACAATTTACTTTGCCAAATAAAATAGGATGTGATGGTAAAATAAAACTAAAAATTGATATATGTATTGCAAATGATATATGGATTTATCCCTTCAAGGAAGATTGGGTGCAAATTTTGTCTTTTATAGGGTCAGACCATTTTCCAATTTTAGTACATTTCGAAAATGAGGGACTAATTTGAAAAAGATATTCATCTTTGAAAAGTCTTGGCTACAATATATTTAATGTAACATCATTATTCATAACACATGGCTTAACATGAGCAACTTTAAAGGAAAATAAGCCTTAAGATGTGTAAAAAACTTCATTATCTTAGTGGATATCTAATAAGGTGAAATAAAATAAGAGTAACAATGAAGTATAAAAAAGTTAAAGAAATCATACTCGGACTTGAAACCCTAACACATAATAGGTGCACTAATATGCAATACTTTAATGAAAAACTTCAAAAACTTGAAACAATATAGTCCAATGAGGAACAAGTTTGGGCCTTGAGATCAAGAAATAGTTGCCTTACATTAGGTGATAGAAACACAAAATTCTTCCAAACATTAACAAAGCAAAGAAAATCTAGAAACAAAATCAAAACATTAGAAGAAATTGAAGGTGGCTGGACTGATAACCAAAGTGAGATAAAATAGTCACTAATTACTATAACAACATATTTAAATCAGTTAGCCCTAGAGACTTTACATATCTAATTAATTTAAACAAGCCTTGTCTAGATGAGAATATGAACAATTCTCTTATTAAACCAATTATTATGAATGAACATGAAGCAGCAGTCTGGTCCATGGGTGTTGATAAAGCCCCTGGATTTGATGGCTACACAGGTGCATTATTTAGACATCATTGGGAAATGATAAAACTTGATATCTTAAGGGTTTTTCAAACTTTATTAAAAAGAAAAGTGATATCTTTTATAAACCAAACACTAATTTGCTCATTCTCAGAGGTGTTTATACCAAAAAACATAAAACAATATAGACCCATCAGCTATGCTAACTTTATTTATAAAGTTAAAGCCAAAATCTTTGTTCTATGATTACAACCACTAATGCCTAGTACAGTGGATGAAACTCAAACAGCCTTCATCCCTAGGAGGGAAATCAATGAAAAATATTTTTATATCCCATGAAGCTTGTCACTTTCTTAATAAAGAAATGAATAACTCAAATAAAAATAAGTTGCAGTTAAAGAAGACATATCTAAAGCATTTGAAACTATAGAATGAGAATTTATAGAGGCTCTCATGAATATTTCTAAATGGATTAATATGACTATGATGTGTTTAAACTCAGTAACCTACTATATCACCAATAATTGTATTACAACTCCAATCGATAAACCATCCAAAGGGTTAAGGTAAGGGAACCCTCTATCCCCCTTCCTCTTCTATATGGTAACTCAAAGCCTAACTAATCTTATTAGCTAATGGTGGTGGTTAAGGTGTGATAAAATAACGATATAAATATTAAAAGGACTAAACACCCTAGCTCACTAAGTTACTCACTACAAGTATCACAGATCGTATGCAAGTTTAGTTGATAAATAGAATACGTTCGCAGAGACTACGAAAGTTAGCTAGGACTAATGCAAATATAAAGTGCAAATAAAATAAGTTAGAAGAATAATACGCTAGAAGACTCTAAAATATTTGTTTGGTTTTTAAGACTCTAAACAATTAACTAAATAAAAATAAAGACTGGAAAATTTATAAGAGAATAGAGAGATAGTATGAGAGTTTAACTCGATATATAGCAAGTAATCCCTATCAATCTTGTTTTATAATTATTATCTAAGGGAGAATTGCGTGATACCCAATAGATAGGATTCTATATTTCTCCTAACCCCCTACTGGGTGGACTTAGGAGGCGACCTAACAATCACCAGGGGACTTGTGTAAGGGGACCCTGCGCAATGATTGGTGGTTAATCTCAAACCCTAGTGACTATCTAGTTAGGCAAGCCCGTCAAGAACACTCTCGCACACTAGACGTTTATGTGGTGTTTCAATAATTGGACACCCCTTCCGGGTGACCATCTAGCTACTATAGTAATCCTATACGTTGTGCACTGCAAGAACTACAGACAATATATCAAAAGAGATAAAAACAGAGTTACCACTACTTCTTCCAATTGAATGTGAAAAGACATCTGATGTCTCCTCATTTGTGATAGATTTATGTTAAGATGAGACATCATTTTTAGTGTTTTAGAAGTCAATAATGTCGATTTTCTTGAGTTTTAGTGCACTTTCCTATTTTGTGTCTTGATTTGTAGAAATAATATTTTTAGAGCATATTGGGTTTAATTGTTTATTTAGTGTGTAGCTTTAAAGATAATTATGGAGCTTAATTAGAGTCCAAGTCAAAGACAACAACTTATGGAAGGAGATATGCATGGTAATTGGAGATAAGGAAAGAATTGCTAAAAAGATGGAAAAGGAAAAGCTGCCTAAATCTGGGATTCTGCAAAGATAGGCGTTTTTACCTAATAAAGAGGCCGATTTTGGTGAATTACTCCTGAAGGGCCTAGATAATTCTGTTGCGATTCTTTTGGTATCTTGTGGAGCAAAATCGGACCAATAACGAGGAAGTTATGACCAAAACAACGCAGCAGTGTTTATCTTTATTTCCATACGAATTTGAGTTGGGCTAGAAGTCCATTACCTTAACTCTTCCTCAAGAAAACGAATTAGGTCTTCTAAACACCTATAAATACACCCTTATATCACTTGTAAATCATCCTTGCCTCATAGTAATTAGTTCTTAAAGTTTTATTCTTCCAGTTTATTGTAGAGAGCAAGATGATGTCTTTTGTAATTTCTTTTAGTTTATTTCCTTCAGGTATGAACTAAACTTCCCATAGCTTGGGTTTTGCATATGTATAATCTATGAATTCTAATTCTTCTATCTAAGTTTCTTTGGGAATTATATGTTTTAATCTGATATTAGCTTCTTACTTTATATTTGCTTATGTGTTTTGATTTAATGTCTTTCCTAGAACTGATCACTTTAGGATTGTTTTAAGAGTAGTTAGATGGTCTCCTTGACAGGGTGTTTAACTATTGAACCACCACATAATGTCTAGTGTCGATAGCAGTTCTGACAAAACATACTTCTAACTAGATAGTCATTAAGGTTTGTTTTAACCACCGTATCACCAAGACTTGCAGTATTTGCTTAGGGCCTTAGTGGCGTTTGATAACCCTATTTTAAATCACTTCTTGGTTGTGACGTAGCCCCCTTAGTCGCTCTCAAGGTCTAAGCTTGGGGAATTTAGAATCCTGACTAAGTATTACCAAGAGCTAATATTCACCCTTATGAACTAAATCTATAGATAGAATTAGAAGGATTAGTGCATACTAGCAAAACCTAAGCTATACTTCTCATCTCATATTCTTAATCTTTTTCTTTATTGTCTTTATTTTCCTAGTTTAAATTAGTTTAATTGATAATTTCGAATTCCTATTTGCTTTATTTACTGTCTTCTAATTAATTACTTTTATTCGTTATTTGTTCCTACGCGTTTAACACACTTAAGTCCCTGAGAACGAACTCTACTTATCATTAAAACTTGCATACGTCCTGTAATACTTGCAGTACTGTGCCTGTCTAGGGTGAGAGTGCATAGTTTTCCATACTTAAATTGATCTTATTTTTATCACACCCTAGGCGACACCAAGTTTTTGGCGCCGCTGCCGGGGACTTGTGTCTCGTTAGCGTGTGGGTTATCTATTTCGGGTTTTAGTTTTTTAATTTGTTTTTACTTTTCAGTCTTTAGTTTAGTTTTAGTCTTTATTTTTCCAGATTTACGCTTGTGGTTTGCTGTAGTCTTTTTCAGGTTTCACAGTGTTTAATTCTTGGCCTCCTCTATCGGAGCCCGAGAGGCGCTTCAGACCTTACAACAAACGAGTTCGTGAGGAAAGAACCTTGAGGAGAGTTATGGCAGAACAAGTTAATGATCCGGAGTTAGTCTACTTTGCACCAGGAGGACCTCCAGCATACATTCCACCTGGTGTACAATTACCAGTAGGAGAAGGTAATGGGCAGAATAATCTCAATAATCAATAGATTCGAGTTGAACAAGATCTACCTGGCCTTAATGTACCATTCCATGTTCAACCCATCGGTTACCGCCCTCCTGAGATTCCGAATATCAAATTTAGACCCGATCCGGGTATGCTTAGTCAATTTCAAAGTTTCGGACTCTATACTGGTACAGCTATTCAAGATCCGGTAAAAGCGATTCAGAAGTTTATGCAGATTTGTGATGCCTACATTACTCCTGGCATTACACGCGAGCAACTGTACTGTCATATGTTTTCGTTTTTCTTGACCGGAAGAGCTAGCGATTGGCTAGAAAGACAACCACATGGAACCATTCACTCTTGGAGAGAACTTCAAGCCGCATTCTTTAACCGATTTTATCCGAAGAGCATGAGACTTAAAGATCAAGCCGAGCTTGCAAGATTTTGCCAAGAAGATGGAGAAACAGTGGGAGAAGCATGGACAAGGTTTCAACAAAAATTAATTAGATGTCCACTCCATGGTTATACACCTGCTCTACAGCTTGCTATGTTCTATGAAGGTCTTAATGACAAGGGTAGAGAAAAGGTGGATAACATTGCAAAGGGTAATTTTGTGTCCATGAATCACAATGAAGCTTCCGAGGTGTTAGAAAACATTATGGAACAAGAAAGAAGTTGGCCTTCAACGCGAGCTTCTATTACAAAAACCCGAGGAACGCTTCGTTTAGATGCAGAAACTGCGAATTCAGCTCAAATATCCTCTTTAGAAATCAAATCAAGGAGCTGAGAATCGCGATGAAGAAGAATTTAGCTGCTACAAAGGTAGTTCAAGAGGCACAAGGTTGTCAACAATGTGGAGGTAACGATCATTCATGGGAAGAGTGCGAATCAAATCCGCAATCTGTTTACTTTATATCCAACCGATGGGGCAACCGCAACCATCCAGGTATGCAGTAATCAAATCCACAAGGGGCCGCTAATCCTGGTCAATATCAATCGCGACCCCAGAACAACTCTTACCAACAGAGAGGTCAGTACCAAAACCAATATCAGAATCGACCTACTCCTCCACAACAACCTGCTCAAGACGCCTATACCGATACTTTAGATCAAAAAGCTTTACCTCAGTATCCGCAAGAAGGGTCTATGGACAATACACAGATAGTACAAGCTCTAGACCGTCTGAACACGACTATAAACGCTCAAGAAGAAAAGGTCAGAGGACATGACGCCATACTTCAGATGCTAACTACTCAAGTGACACAGTTAAACAAAATGTTAACAAGTGTTGTAGAACAAAAAGAAGTAAAGGCAATCGAAGGAGGTGAAGATAAGGATGAGTTCGAAGCTTGCAAGGTTATATGTCTTGAGATTACAGAAAAAAAGAGGAAGCACCACATGCTGCCATTAGTGCCGTGGAAGTTCCCAGTATTGAAGAAGAACCAACCGAGTCTAACCCCGAGGAATCTGACTGTTTAGAAGTTTGTCTGGAGAGCGATGAAGAGAGAGACGAGTTCATAGAGTTACTGAGAAAGGTGCAAGAGGAGATTCGTTCGATGGTAGAGTATGCAGCGGAGTTAGCTAAGGAGAAAGAGGAAGAAGCCTCAAAGGAGGAAGCGAAAGATGAAGTGGCACCTGCTGTGCTAGAGGAGAAAGAAGAAGAGAAGGTGGAATCGCCACCTAGTGTTCAACCAGTGTCATCAACTATTCCTAATACAAATCCTAAGGATGACACTGTACTCAAGACATTTGTAGAGGCATACCAACCTGAAAATATTAACGCCCAAATGCTTGAGATTGCGAAGAGAGGACTTACACTGCAACAAGTTTATACGCAAGTTATGCCTGAGAAAGAGGCGAGTGTAGAGATCCTAAGAGAGAACCTGAGGGTTTCGAGAAGAAGTGATAGAGAGCTACCACCGAAGCTTAAAGATCCAGGAAGTTTCAACCTTCCTATTCAATTACATGGTATGCTCAAAGTGAAAGCTATGTACGATGTGGGTTCTGGGGTGAATCTTATGCCTAAGTCCGTGTTCGAGAGACTTGGACTTCAGAAATCAGAGAAAACTCCAGTGAAGTTGCAGTTTGCTGACAACTCAGTTAAAAGGACATGGGGAAGAGTGGAGGACGTCTTGGTCCGAGCAGGTAATATCGCCATCCCTACTGACTTTGTTATTCTTGAGTTTGATGCAGATAAGCAGGTTCAAATCATACTTGGACGGCCTTTCATGGCCACAAGTCAAAGTGTGATCAACTTCCAAGAAGGGACCATCACCCTTCATGAAAAGAATGTATCCGAGACCTTCTATGTCTTGGGTAAGAAACCAAGGAAGTTAGATGCCACAGTTCCTGTCATCCACAGCCTTTCACATCACAAAGTCCCTCCTGAGGAGATCCACTTAAAACTTGTGGATACTAAGCCAAACATTGAGTTTGGGGTTGGCCATGAAGTTCTATGGAAAGCTCACAAAAGCGAGAATAGGCCACGAAGTTTCAAAGACTCGTGGATGGGACCATTCATTGTCACTAAGGTTGTTTCAGCCAAGGTGATAGAAATTCGCCCCAAAACTGGGGTCAAGCGCAGATTAGTTGACGTTCATAGCCTTACGCGTTGTTGGGGAGGCTATATTCGCAAATCTTGACAGAGGTAACACGTCTAACTTTGAAAGACGTTAAACAAAAGTGCTGTTCGGGAGACAACCCGAAGTTTTTTTTTATGTTTTCATGTCTTTTACATTCTTAGTTTAAGTTTATTTTAGTTGTTTTTAGTTGATAATGCATATTTGAGAAAGGTATTAGTGTTTTTGGTGTGTAGGAATCTGAGAAATCAAGTTAGGGAACGCGAGGAAAATTTTTGGAGTGCAAGAAAGCACCCCGCGGACTACCCCACGGACTACCCCATGGTCCGCAGGGATGGTCCGCGAGGTCAAAACCCGTACCACGGGTTGCTACCGCGGGTTTGATCCAGAAAGAAGAAAAAATTCCACGGACTACCCCACGGTGCACCGCGCCATGGTCCGCGCCCCAAAAACCCGTACCACGGGGTGAATACCACGGGTATTTTGACGGAGTTAACAACAGAAGCCGCGGTATACCCTCCGGTACACCGGACCCTAGTCCGCGCCCCAAAAACCCGTACCACGGGGTCCTACCACGGGTTTAGATCAGAAAGCAAAAAAATTCGAGCATCAGATGTCGCGGACTATCCTGCGGTGCACCCCATGGTCCGCAGGGGTAGTCCGCAGCGCCGCCAGAGGAGAGAGAAAGTTACGGGATTGAGTTATAAAGGAGGTATTGAGCTTCTAGTTCCGAATTTATTAAACCTTAACCCTCTCTTTCTTCTCCACAACTCTCCTAACTCCATTAAAGCTCATCAAAACCTTCACCAATCACCAAAACACTACCCAATCATCAAGGAAAACACATCAAACCTTCTCTCCACATCATTACAAGAGAGAATCAAGCTACCAATCATCACCAAATTCATTCAAATTGAAGAATCAAAGAGCCAAATTTCATAAATTCATCACACAATTTCTAAAATCCAAGCCTACCCAAATCATCCTCACCCACATAGAGATTCATCACCAATTCACCCATCCTAGGCCAAATCAAGCTTGTTCATCCATTAATTCAAGGGTTTAATTTTCAAGGGTTGCTAAAGCTTTGAGTTGGGGGTTAATTGAAGATGACTAATAGAATAACAATCTTATCTAACAAGAGGGAGGTGAAGAGTAACAAGGGATTGGATTTAAACAAGAAGAAATCAATTGACAAAGGAGCTAGTTCTAAATCAAAGGGTAAGGAGAAAGTAAAGAAGAGTGGGAAACCTTCGTATGATAGTAATGGTAAAAAGCTTTATTATTATGCAAAGGGGAGAACACTACCTCAACAAGATCTTATACCTATAGAGAAAGTGGACACTTCAAGAGCTTTGAAGATTTCTGCGGAGAAACAATTAAAAGAAATACCTTTTGCTTATGAGAAAGTATTCAAGGAGGAAATTAGAGATGGAGAATACAAGAAATTCTTTGAGCTTGGTGAGAAGTTGGGTTGGTCTACGTTCATGGTAAGACGTTCTGAATTATGTCCTGAATTAGTTTTGGAGTTCTATCTAGGCCTCTTTAGCCGAGATAGTGATTGTGTTCCGATTAGGGGAAAGTTAGTTCCTTTCACAGTTGAGGAGATTAGGAACCACTTCAAGTTTAAGAAATTGAAAGGTTTTTGCAAATTTGAGGAAGCAGTTGCTAAACGAAAAATCTTTGATGAGGAATTACTTTTTGAGCATGTTTTAGATAAGGAGAAAGTGCAATTACATAAGGGAGAAGTGAAGGCACCTTGGCCTTACAAATATCTTCAAGCAGATGCTAGAATTTGGCACAATTTCCTTATCCCTAATGTCTTTGGAAACACACGAACTTTGGAGGGGACCATGAAGAACGCGCTACTGTTGGACTGTATTTTGAGAGGAGAAGAAGTTGATGTGGCACAGTTGATCTATGAGGAGGTGATACGATTCTCGGTCTCTCCTAAATCGGTTTATAACGTTAAATTTCCAACTATGATCACGTGTCTTGTGCGAAAAGCGAATGTCGTATTGGGTGAAGAAGAGAAACTCGAGTTCAAAATGATTTATATTGATAATGCATGGATCAAAGAAAGTCTTCGAAGAGCGGGTTCTACTCAAGTCTCGAAGGAAGAAAAGGAGCAATCTTGGAAAGAGAAGATGGAGGAGCGTTTAACGAAATTTGAAGAAGCTCAAACTTCCTTAGTCAATGATGTGGCACAAATCAACGCTAATCAAGTGCACATCATGAAACTCCTTGAGCACTTAACGAAAAGTCCAGCAATTCCAACCTTGGATATCAATGATGCGAGGCAATAGCCTCGAGAGTATGTTCTCTTTCTTCCTTATCATTTCTGTAAATATGTCTATCTGCTAATTTTAATTTCTGTTTTCAAGTTTTTTTTTCGAGTCGTGGGGACACGGCTCATTTTTGAGTTGGGGGTGTGGGGATTCGTTATCTCTCATCTCCATTTTTCTGTTTTTGGGTGAAATTAAAATTTTTGATACATGGGAATTAGATGTAGAGTGTGTTTAATAGCTGGAAGTATAAGCTCAGTAGATTAATGATAGTAAGTGATGTGTTTATGAGCTATGTATTTGTATGCTTTGAGTATTTGCAGGAAAACACACGTTGATAGTAAAGAAAAGATTAGTGAGCAATGCGATAGAAAGTATGTTCGATCTCAGGGAACCTTGAGAAGTGTGTAGGCCGTGAGATCCAAGCTAGTTGAAAAACCATTTGATGAAAGTGCTACAGGTAAGAAATTTTTGAAATTACATAGTGTAGAAAGTGATCAAGGCGGTTCTTTCATATTTTTAAGCCTTTGAAGCCTTTTTATACCTTCTCACCTTGTGATTTTTGGGTTTAAAAGTTATATCCTTCTCAGCCCCTTCTAGCCTTTCTAAAGCCTTTTTATTGAAACACATTATAAGCCATATCCTTTAGATTTTAGGACTTTTCCATATGACCCGCACTCGAATCACGATGCTTAGACAGTTGTTTTAGAGCTTGAGTTTGGGGTGGTGGGTCCACCATTATGGGAATTGTTATTATGTTGGGATTTTTGAGCTTATTATTGTGCTTTGTGCTTTATATTGATGATGATTCACAGAATTGTATTATAACCCTTTGTCGGGGTAATAGTGAATGAAAAAGAAGCTTCGAGCTAATATTGCCAACAAGGGAATTAAAAGAAAAATATATATATGAGAAAATTAGCATGATATCTCAACAAAAAGAGAGTCATAGCTATATAAAAGAAAATGGATTTGAAAAGAAAAGAAAATATATATATATATATATATATATATATATATTCGGACCAGCAAAGTGGATTTTTATGTGAACATCTTAAGCTAAATTGGGTTATTGGGGATGCTAAATTGTGCATCAAGGAATTCATTGGGTTGAGTGAGAAACATTGTATGAGAGTAACTCAAGCTCTAGGGTGATTCGTTGATGGCTAGTGAGGAGAGAGCCAAAAGCTCACTCCAAATTATCCAATTATACTATCACACCGTCCCTAAGCCTACATTACAACCTTAAAGACCTTGTGATTCTTTGCTATGTAATTGAGAAGTGATTGAGCCATTAGAGATTAGTTAAGTGGATTTTTGGATACTAGTAAGGTGTGATGAACAATCTATAGCTCTCAAGGGAAACTGAGTAAAGTCCCAATCCTTCTTACATTGCGAAACTAATCTGATCTTGAAATCAAGCCGTGTTGACTATGGATATGAGAAGTGTACAGGTATGTAGTTTATGAATATTATTGCATGAAATTTTCTGAGTTAGGTGGTTTAGGTTTATTCTATATATTCTGCTATGCTTTTTCCCCTTGTGTTGAGAATTTTATAAGTGTGTATTTCTAGACTTCCCTATGTTTTTACTTTTATTGTATCGGGACGATACAACTTTAAGTTGGGGGTCTTGATGTCTCCTCATTTGTGATAGATTTATGTTAAGATGAGACATCATTTTTAGTGTTTTAGAAGTCAATAATGTCGATTTTCTTGAGTTTTAGTGCACTTTCCTATTTTGTGTCTTGATTTGTAGAAATAATATTTTTAGAGCATATTGGGTTTAATTGTTTATTTAGTGTGTAGCTTTAAAGATAATTATGGAGCTTAATTAGAGTCCAAGTCAAAGACAACAACTTATGGAAGGAGATATGCATGGTAATTGGAGATAAGGAAAGAATTGCTAAAAAGATGGAAAAGGAAAAGCTGCCTAAATCTGGGATTCTGCAAAGATAGGCGTTTTTACCTAATAAAGAGGCCGATTTTGGTGAATTACTCTTGAAGGGCCTAGATAATTCTGTTGCGATTCTTTTGGTATCTTGTGGAGCAAAATCGGACCAATAACGAGGAAGTTATGACCAAAACAACGCAGCAGTGTTTATCTTTATTTCCATACGAATTTGAGTTGGGCTAGAAGTCCATTACCTTAACTCTTCCTCAAGAAAACGAATTAGGTCTTCTAAACACCTATAAATACACCCTTATATCACTTGTAAATCATCCTTGCCTCATAGTAATTAGTTCTTAAAGTTTTATTCTTTCAGTTTATTGTAGAGAGCAAGATGATGTCTTTTGTAATTTCTTTTAGTTTATTTCCTTCAGGTATGAACTAAACTTCCCATAGCTTGGGTTTTGCATATGTATAATCTATGAATTCTAATTCTTCTATCTAAGTTTCTTTGGGAATCATATGTTTTAATCTGATATTAGCTTCTTACTTTATATTTGCTTATGTGTTTTGATTTAATGTCTTTCCTAGAACTGATCACTTTAGGATTGTTTTAAGAGTAGTTAGATGGTCTCCTTGACAGGGTGTTTAACTATTGAACCAGTACATAATGTCTAGTGTCGATAGCAGTTCTGACAAAACATACTTCTAACTAGATAGTCATTAAGGTTTGTTTTAACCACCGTATCACCAAGACTTGCAGTATTTGCTTAGGGCCTTCGTGGCGTTTGATAACCCTATTTTAAATCACTTCTTGGTTGTGACGTAGCCCCCTTAGTCGCTCTCAAGGTCTAAGCTTGGGGAATTTAGAATCCTGACTAAGTATTACCAAGAGCTAATATTCTCCCTTATGAACTAGATCTATAGATAGAATTAGAAGGATTAGTGCATACTAGCAAAACCTAAGCTATACTTCTCATCTCATATTCTTAATCTTTTACTTTATTGTCTTTATTTTCCTAGTTTAAATTAGTTTAATTTATAATTTCGAATTCCTATTTGCTTTATTTACTGTCTTCTAATTAATTACTTTTATTCGTTATTTGTTCCTACGCGTTTAACACACTTAAGTCCCTGAGAACGAACTCTACTTATTATTAAAACTTGCATACGTCCTGTAATACTTGCAGTACTGTGCCTGTCTAGGGTGAGAGTGCATAGTTTTCCATACTTAAATTGATCTTATTTTTATCACACCCTAGGCGACACCAACATCCTAAATTAAAATAGATATAAACCAATTCTAGGTTTCATACCCATATGCTAATCTCAATTTAAATATATTTAGTTCATACTAAAGAAAGAAAGAAAATAAATTACAAAGGTGAAGGGTAGGAATGGCATGAACAGCTTCCAACTCCTTGTTTTCTTATCACTTGTTTTTATGTTGATTATTTGTTGATTATGAACAGTAAGGATGAATTATATTAAGTAGGAATGGATGTATATATATATGTATTTGATCGAAATATGGAGTAATCCCCAAGTTAAGGAGTTCTAATCTTACAAAAAATCGTATTCCTAAATTGTAGGACAGGATAAACCATTGTAGATTTTGATTTGGTCATATTTCCTTCTTTAATTATCAGAATTCAGTGTACGACGAGTTAAAATGACCGCGATAAAAAGATAAATCAGTTGGTCGAAGGGCTTCTCCAAACTCGTGACCGAATTTTTGCATCAATTTAAGTAGTGAACATTTTTTCAGCATGACAGATTCTTTACTTTCCTAATGTGTATCCAAAATTATCCTTTTAGACTTTGACTAAGGGATTTCCTTTACCCTTTATCTTCAAATCAGTTTCCATAGGTGTAATAGCTTCCATATACCTAAGTGATACACAGATAACACACAAATTACACGCAAAAGCTCAAAAAATAGTAAAACACCTCAAACTAGACACGAAAGTGTAAATAATGAATAAATGGAGAAATTCCTGAATTAAGTACTAAATACCCCTAAAATGATGTCTCATGTGTAGATTAATATATAAAAAATATGGATACATCAGCTACAATATGAAACATAATCTCATTGAAGGAATAAAAATAAGTAGAAATTGCCCCACATTATCCCACATTTTCTTTGAAGATGATAGTCTTTTTTCTTGGAAACAGAATATAGTGAATTTATTAACTTTAAAAACATTCTAAATGAGTATATCCTTACTACAGGGCAACAAGTCAACTTAAGTGAAAAAGGGGTGTTGTTTAGCACATGCACTCCTTAAATTATCAAGGAGAAACTTGCCAGTATCGTTAACATGAATATATTTAGTGATCTAGGAAACTATCTAGGACTACCCTATAACTAAGGTAGATCCAAGGTTAGCTCCCTCAATTGGTTGCTTGACTAAATAAAATATAAATTAATCAATGGAGGACAAAATACCTCTCAGAAGGAAGAAAAAAGGTCATGATAAAAGCAATTATTCGATCAATACATGTTTATATTATGTTAATTATTCAAATCCCTAAAACTATTTGTGAACAAATTGAAAGTCTTATTCAAAATTTATGGTGGTATAGTGGTGATCATAACAGGATCCACTAGGTCAATAAGAACAAAATGCAACAACAAAAAAGGAGTTTGAACTTCAAAAACCTTAGAATAATTAACCAATCACTTCTGTTCAAATGACTGGAAAATATTAAATAACCCTAATTAATATTTGGCATAAATTTACAAAGAAATTTACTACTTTAATCTTGATTTTACTAATGCAAAAATTAGATACAACTCATCTTGGAGTTGGAGAAGCATGCTTGAAAAGAGAGACAACTTTCTAATAGATATAAACTAGAAAATTGGCTATGGCCATAACATTCATATATGGAAATTCTTCTTGGCTACCCAATGGAGATATCTTAGTTAAACCAAATAACACTAATGTAAAATGGGTAAGTGAGCTTTGCCTGGGTAACCCCTATATGTGGAACTATGGCCTCATTCACAAGATATCCCCCATGTGGTAGCCCACCAAATTCATATAGGAACACTCTAAAGACGTTAATATAACTTCAAGTAGATTCTGTTCTTATAAGAAGAAACTAGCTGATGAAAACTCACTCCTTGAGGAACAAAATATCCCACAATCTTCACATACATAACCCAAGAAACTTTGAGATAAAGTGTGAAGCTTAAACATACCCCAACGATTAAAAACTTCATGTGGAGAGTTTGTAAGAATGCCTACATTAAGGACAACAAATTCGAAATAGAAAGTGCTATAAATAATACTCCCTCCATTTCAAAATGTTTGTCCACTTACTAAAATTGTAGTATCAAAATGTTTATCCACTTAATATTTCAAGACACTTTTTCCCAATTTTTTTTTTTATTATCTCTATTAAAAGATTAGAATTTATACTTCTAATACACATTTAAGATATCAAGACACTTTATGAAGGGTGATTTTGAAATGGGGATTGTAATTATTACATTTCTTAATATGTGTGAAAAGCAAAGTGGACAAATATTTTGAAACGGAGGAAGTGTATGTAAAATTTATAATATTGGAAAATAAATACAAAATATCTCCTTTTTCTTTGTAATTGGGTAAAAGTTGGCTGATATGCTACTCTTGTGGGGTTATATACAATAAACTCTGAAACTCTGAAATTTGATGACTAATTCCTTAAGTTAACAAAAATTGATAGATCTAAACTTGATTGTAATAAACCCTTAGTTGAGGAAATTGTTAGTAGCCTGGTTTATATTTAAAAGTACAAAGTTTGATCCAAGTAGAATGGATAGTAAAACTATAATTGCATGTGATGAGTTCATTTAACTTCACAAAAGTCTCAATAAATCTGAGACAAATCTATATTACATAATAGAACTTACATAATTTTTTCTATCTTTTCTTCTCCCATATAGCTCAAAAATACCCCAAATAGCCGTTTAACCTTCTCATAATTTAAATCATAACCAATCATATAGCCTAAAACTCATCTCTTTGAATTATAACTAATCATATAACCTAAAACTCATCTCTTTTCCTTCTCATTTCTTTCACAATCATCTTTCCATCACCAAGCCGCTCTCCTGCCTTACCACCAAGCCACTCTTCCCACCACCAAGCAGTCGCTCTCGTGCAGAAGAAAACCATCGCAAATCGGGGACCGTTCTCGGCTATCAACAATCGAAAGAACCCAAATTAAGGTAAACCTTCTCATTTATTTTCTGTTAAAGTAAGAAATTTGGTCTTATACTTCATTTTTTTTAATTGTTTTGCAGTAAAGATACAATTTGGTCTTATACTGTATTTTTTGAATTGTTTAATAGTAAATATCCATTCGACCCAACTGTTGGAGATACAATTTGGTCTTATACGCATTTTTTGAATTGTTTTGTAGTAAAGGAAAATTCTTCCATCCAATATTGGATGATCCTACACCAATTATATTAATACACATACCCCATGTTTTAAACTTGCAAAAGTAACTAACATATTAATCTAGTGACATGTGTTTTGCTAAAATAATTAATGGCTAAATAGTCATTTGAATTATTCTAACCTAATCTCATCACTTTTACATATTTTCCAAAAATATATGATTATGTTTTTATACAAATCCTACAATGGACATTTTATAAAGTACCCAAATAAAAGTAAAACATTAATTATTATCATTGAAATTCTAAAAAATTGAATTACTTTTAAGCTAACCTCATCACTTTTACAATTTTTTCATAATTATCTAATTATATTCGTATACAAATCTTACGATGGCCATTTTATGACTGTTAGAAGCCTCCATTATATGAGAAGTGATGCGCTAAGAATAACATATACAACTTGGTATTATACTGTATTTTTTGAATTGTTTTGCAGTAAATATCCATTTGATGCAGTGGGTAAAACATCGATCAAAATTACTTTATACAAATCCTTTAGTGGCCATTTTTTACTGCTGGAGTGAGCAATTTTTTTTGAATTGTTTTACAGTAGATATCGATTTGGCACATCAACAGTCGAACCCAAATGAAGGTGAAAAATTAATTTTTACCATTGAAACTCTAAAAAATTGATTTATTTATTAACCTAACTCATCCCTTTTAATAATTTGGTTGTATATCTTATCCAGCAAAATTAGGGTGTAATAAGCAACCTTCTAGACATATATTTGATTGATTCGGGTAATTAATTATTATATGAACTAGGTTCTATATCTTATACCACAACTAACATTACCGTAACTGCTATGTCATTTTTATATGAATCATTGCAGGTTAGCATCAATTTTTGTTCAAGAAGATTCGAGTTTTGTAAAAGGAAAAGGAGTTGTTGATCGATTCTGGTAATTGATCGGATTATTTTCTTAACATAATTTGTTTGTTTTATATTAGTATATCCAAAAATTAATTTGATTATATTCCATTAAAGATAAAGGACCAAATCGCAAATAAAGAAATGCATTTAATAATCCAAACCTTGATATGAATCATTTTAGGTATCGAAGCTTATCTCCTATAAGAATAGCATTTCAGACCTTACTCTGCAAAAGAATAATCATCTCACATTCTTTAAGTTGTGCTGCTTCATTAACTACTAATAATTTAACTAAATTTCCATGCAATCTAGTCAAGGTTGAAACAGTAAAAAAAATTGTGTAATCTAAAAATCTGATATGGTGAGGAGTAGAAATAAATTTCAAAAGAACTCTAAATTGAACCTCCTTTTTAAATTGTAATTATCCATACTTAGTGATTATATTTTAAATCTGAGTTTGCTCATTGAGAAATTCGGACAAAATTTAATCTAATATAGTTTTGTTATTTATGTTGCAGCTCCGAACGGATACAAACTAATCAATGGTGTCATGCGCAAAGGGTGAGTATACATATTTAACCACTGTCCATTTTCATTCCATATCTATCGCATCCTACTTTGATATAAGTGGCTAATTACAATAACCCAGAGAGCAATGCTGCAATTAATAAGTGTTTTGGTGAAATGTATCATTCATTCAATCACTTGCAGTGTTTTCTTACAAGAATGAGATTGATGAGGAAGATGAGAAGCTCTTGAATTCTTTTTTGTCCACTGATAATATGTCATAACTCAGGGTGGCTATTGGTCCGGTTTCGGACCGGTGCGGACCTGTCCTTAGCGGATCTGTGTCTTACCGGTCCGGTCCGGCTTACCGGTTCCACTCTAGCCGGACCAGTTCGGTCCTGTTCTTGGTTAGGATTATGGTGGTTACGAACCGGTAAGAAGAACCGGATCAACTGGTTCTGGTTCCGGTTCCGGTTCTTACCGGTTCCAACCATTTTTTTAGTTTGTTTTTAGTTTGTTTTTAGTTTGTTTTTAAGTTATAAATTATTTATATGCTTATAAATTATAAATTATTGACATCCTTATAAATTATAAATTATTTACATGCTTATAAATTATAAATTATTTACAACTATTTACATCCTTTTTTTTGTATTTGTAATAATTGAGGTTCAAAAATAGAAACAAGGCAAACCAAAAAAGTAAAATACAAAATTAAAAATCTCGACAAGTAAATAAATTATTATAACCCATTTAAAAAAAATTGAAATAAATAGACAAACATCCATTCTTTTCTTTTTAGGTGTTACTCAACAAGATATTCTTCATCCAAAGAAGCAATATAACAAACATCTTTCATTTGCTTATTCAATCCTCTCAACATAACACTAATCTCATCACCTTCATTACTTAAACTATCATCACCAACCACAAATTGTAAAAATCCAGCACTAATATCAATCCAAGCACACCCTGGATTCCCTTCTTACTCCCAAATCACTTTTAGTTTTTAGAAAATGTACAAAAAAAACCCTTAATAATTTACCAAATCAGAAATTTAGCCACAAATTATTTGTCTAGAAATTAAAATATATTTTCCTTGGAAATTAAATGAAACTTTGCAAAAATAAACCCTTTACAATTTAAAATACTTATGCAATGTATTCATAAAATAGTCCAAGGAAAATTTGGACCACAAAAAACGTCTCTAATTAGTTTAAGGACCATTTAATAAAATTTCAGAAATATATTCATCATTTCAAACACTAAAAGAAGATGTTTATAACGGATTTGGGTCCAATTGAACAATTTTAAAAAACTTTGAGGCAAATTTTTTAAGAAAGATATTTTCTAAATAGGTTTTTTCATCGTTTTTGTATTAAATATGGGTTGATTTGCATTTCCCAAATCTTTAAACCCGTCAATTCTAAAAATCCCATCAATTCAAAACATATTTCAACTACTTGATCTTACCAACTTCAATTCGCAAATCAATAGAACATAGAGACATCTATTAGAAAATTTTCAATCTCATTTCTGCAATAAAATTACAAAAACCAGTGAATCGAAGACTCAATTTCGAAAACACAAGGGGTTACAAATACTATTTTCGAATAAATTAAGAACTTATCATGTCAAATCCAGTAAGCATTATAAACTCTAACTCACAAAAAACAGTAACAATTCAGCTAGATCAAGCACCAAAAGTAACTATTTCACACACAATAGACACTTTCAATATTAATTTCAGTAAAACAGGGGCTCAAAGTACTATTTTCGAAAACCTGGAGTAATACTTTATACAAATTCATCAAACTCAAGACTATAAACAATCTCACAAAATAATGGGACAATTTTGAATTACATAAACTTATTTGTCCAACAATCAGGGACTTTAACATCATTTTCGAAAAGAAATAGGGACTAGAAATAACATTACCCATGAATTTCACATCCTTAACCATCTTTCTTCGCTCCAAATTTGGAATTTCATCCACACAAATCATAAATTCACCCATGCAATAGATAAATTAACATAAGAATCACATTATTCAACCAAAGTTGTATATATATATATATAGAAATATCAAATATCTAATGTAAACTTACAATTTTCGATACACATCAGCTTAATCAAGATCACTAAAACTGAAACCCACCCTTCAAATAAATATCACATATTCACATCAATATCACCAAAGCCATCACATAATCTCCCATTTTCTTAATCAGAGAATATCTTAGGCGATCGATTAGATCGAGAGAGAAGGAGTAGTTGAGAGATTAATTAGAAGGACAGAGATGGAGTGAATGGAAGAGAGTAGGGGTGGGTGAGCGGTGTAAAGGAACGCATGGGTAAGCGGTGCAAAGGATAGAGATAGAGTGAATGGGACGCGTGTGTTTTGTTTTTGGTATTAAACTAAATAATATATATATATTTGTAAAATAAATACGGCCCGGTTCCGGTTCGTTACCGAAGGAATTTTTTAGAAGAACCGAACCGATAGGACATAGACCGGACCGGTGCGGTCCGGTCCGGTTCTTCTCTGTAGGTCCAGTCTCGGTTCGGTGCTAGAACCGTCTGGTCCAATCCAGTAGCCAAGTTGAGTTACAACGCACTTTAGCTGATATGATTGTTCTAAAAAATAAATAAAATGATACCTAACTTTCATCAGGTATGCCATAACATCCCAAATCTTTTCACCATTGGTCCCTGAGTCCAGTTTTATTTACAAGATAAGTGTATAACACGGGTACTAATTGTATAACTTTTCTCTTTCTTTCACATAAGTGCGACCTTTACCCATATTAGACAACTCTATCATAGAGTTATACAAAGGTTATGTTAATTCTTTTATCTTTTTTCTAATTATTGGTACTGTAAAATATCATAATAGTTTATATTATATATGGTGTATGTAGTGTGAGGAAGCTTTTGAACAAATATATTTCAAGAAAAATGTTGAAAGCTTTAAACACATACCTTTAAAACAAATGTGAGAATAGATTTTGTACTTAACTAAGCCTACTTGGGAAATGGTCACCTAATGCTATGTAACAAGCTACAAGAATCTTTGCTTCAAATATGATATGTACTTAGCTGGTAGCTTAGGATTTACTACAACTATACATTTCACTTAATTTTGTCTCTTTTATATATTTGCTTTAAACTTTTGAATAATTTTAAGGTTGACTTGATACTTTTTAGAACCTCGGAATTAAGTTACAAATTAATTAATTTGGTTTTACCTGGTATAATTTTTCCAGCTCATTCTAGACGAACTTTATACAGAGGTAGAAGTATTTAATACACATAATTGTGGCTACCACTCTCGCCAAATGGGATAATATCTGTTTTAAAACTTGAGTTGCAATTGATTTGAATGAACAGTTATTCAGCGGCATAATCTTTAGACAAATTATTCGATTAGTGTGTATATTTGAAGGACTAGAGTGCTAAATATTTATTGACTTTATGAAAAAAAAAAGGAAGTGTATATATTTTATTCGAGTTCAAGCATTTTCGAGTTGGACCTAAAGCATGTTAACATTGAATGGGGTAGGAGTTAATGTTGAATGTATCTCTGCAAAGTTAGTGACTTTGTTCTACATGAATATGTGACTGAATTTGCTAATTAATGGAAGCTTAAAGAAGAATCAAATAGTGAGCTAGATGTTTGTCTGGGAGAAGGCAATTTCCTTTTTGAAACGAGGTGTTCTATATTCTGCCACGGTAACATTTTTGTGTTTATCATATGAACTTTCAATCATATTGATAAACTTATGTTGAATGTTTTCTTTGCAAAGGCTATGGGATAGGATCACACACAAATTTGTATGTACCTGATGGAGTAGAAACAGTAAGAGCTAAAAATAAAAAAACTCACCACCAAAATTGAAGAGGGAGTGTTTACAAAGTTTATCAAATCAAACTTGACGAGTCCTGCTAATATCAAGGCATATCAAGGCGCGTCGCAAACTGTCACAGCCAAGGAAGCTGAGTTTTCTACTTTAATAGTTGCTTCTTACATATAACAGATTCAGTTGGTGAAGAAGGGGAAATCATTAAAAGAGCATCTTAGGTAGTCACACATTTAACATATTTTTGTTGAAAGAAACAAATAATTTATTTTATTTTTATTATTTTAGTCCGCCAAAAATGTTAGTTAATATTTTGTTTTTGAATTTAAATATTTAAATTCAAAATTATGGGGAGTTATTTATTTTTAACCACCTCCCCATTATCTGACAACTAATATCACGTTATCCTATTAAAAGGACAGAGTCAGAATTCACAAGTACTGCTATCCTAATTTCATAATATGTTCTTCTCTTTCTTTTCTCTGCTAAAATGTTCTACACACAGAATCAATTAATCAGAGGCTCTTAGGTTGTGAACAAAAGGCTCTTCTTCACTGTGAGAAGATCCGTGATCGAAGCAATCAGATTATTGTTCTTTTTCCGCTGCTCTTCAAGAGGTAAACACATAAATCCTCTTGCTTTCATATGGTATCACAACAAGAAAGTTTTTAATTGGTTTAAATTTTTCTTTTTTTTAAAAGAGGAAGTCTTTTTTTTGGTCGATGAAATTTTGTTTATCGGAATTTTTTTTGTTTCAGTATGAGTCAATGTGTCTGACATGCTTCAAAGAGAAGCGTTGAATTTTTACATTTAATGTTGGGTTTATATTAGTAGAAATAGTCCATTAACTTTTTTTAATTTTCGGACCGTTTAATGTAGCCTTACCAGATTCACTACCTTAGATACTTGTTAATGAACATAGTTCCTGGAAAGATGATGTAAACTGTTTTTTTTCTTGTTTCCTAATCGATTTTGGTGTAATTTTTGTCGTTCTTATTTTTCTATATGTAGAAAATTATGGAAACACGGTCCAGGGGGGTCACGGGAATCAAGGCTCCGCCTATTGAGAGATTACCAAATGCTTCATAGGAACGTAAGAAATCAAAATGGACCATTAAGGGTTCATACACCTCGTCGAGCAAGGACACCTGAACAAAGACAAGCTTTGAGGAACAGTGTCCCAGCTCTCCATTATAGGAAGAAACCTCATCACACTCTAATTCAACACGTGGAAATTGTCAATAGGTTGATTCAGAATGTCATAGATTGGGGCGAGGATGGCTTATGTTGTGATGATTACATGGTGGTAGTCTTTCGTAAAACATTGTCGAGAGAGTTGCGTAGGGATTTAGATATCCTATGGGAGGATAAGTTTCCAGCTAACCATGTTCATGGAAGAGGTGATACCTATGAGTGGCTTGTGTATACTTTGACTGAATCTCACTTATGGAAGCACTTCAATAGTTCCATAAGGCCGGAACAATGCAATTGTGGAATGCATTGTCCAACCACTCATCTTGATAGATATTTTCCAATTGGAAAATATGACGAAGTGAGATTTGAGGAGTCGATCCCTAAGTTAAAATATTGGATATGAAAGGTGTTTGCTAGTTGAACTTGCAGTAGGTAGTTTGCTTAAGTAGGTTGTTTTATTCGATGTTTTCATTCCATGTTCGTTAGAAATTACATTAGTTGCTTTTTATCCCTTTGATTCAGTATTTTCTTTATTGAACATGTTTTTAAATTATGTATGAATTCAAGTATTTTTTATTTTCTTTTATGCTTTAGTTGTTTATTTTCATACAATATAGCTCTAGTTATGTTAGAGTAAGTTATGTTAGAGTAAGTGGGAGTTCTTGAAGAACTTATTTTTGCGGTTAATGAAATTGATTGAATGATTAAGACAAACAAAATATGGTGATCCATGATTGGGAACATAGTGAACTTTCTTTATCACTTATTTTGTTATCTTTGTTATTCATTCCATTTGCGTTAATAGCTCAGAGTTGTTAAATAAATGTATGTTATTAATGGAAATCTCTTACTTTATAGAGAAAATGGCATCAAAAACCATCATTGATGATCTCAACGAAGGAGAAAAGATGAATGGTGAGAACTATAACCTTTGGAAGCTCAAGATACACTATGTTCTAGAAGAGCAAGATGTTCTTGAGGCTGTTAACAACATCATGGCTCAGCCTGAGGAAGGAAACTCAGCTCAAAACAGAAGGGACATGGAGGCTTATGAGAAGTGGAAAAAGAAAGATTCCACTGCAAGAGGCATCTTGATAGGATCCATGAATGACGATCATGTCTATGAATGTCAACGATACCTCACTACTCACGAGATATGGAATACTTTTAATGAGAAGTATAGGGGTACGACTGTGACAAAGTTATGTCAATTAACCATTAAGTTTGACACTTGCAAGAAGAAGCCTGATCAAACCATGCAACAACATCTCCGAGAGATGTCTAACATGATTAGGGAACTTAAGAATGCAGATCATAACCTTACTGAGGAACAACAAGTTCAGGCTGTGGTCCGATCTCTTCCAAATAACTGGGAGAATTTGAAGATAAACTTGACTCACAATAACAACATCAAAACCTTTGATGATGCTGCTCGTCATGTGACACTGGAAGATGAACATCAAGATGCAATTAAGCCTCAAGGTCAGGCTTATGTTGCTGAGTCAAGTTCCCACAAATTTTCTGGCAATAAGCGCAAGAACAATGGGAAGAATAACGGAAATGAGCATGTTTCCAAGAAGAACAAGAAAGGTGGTAACAATAAGGGAAAACGTTTCCGTAAGAAGAAAGACAAGAGAACTGTGACAAACTGGGTAACTTCGCTCGCGTGCAGCGAGCCCAGAAAGGTAGCAATGTCATTTACTTCTTGAAATTTTACTAAGGTTACCAGTACTGTATTGCTTGCTGATTCTAATCCTTTGTGGATTGTGGACTCAGGAGCGACAGACCATGTAGCCAAAGACCGAGAGGCATATGTAGAGTCCATCGGATTCCAGAGGGATCAAGGTGTATATATGTAGGAGACAACAATAAGGTCGAAAACAAAGGTGTTGGCACTTGCAAGTTGAACTTGCAAGGTGGTCAAACATTGTACCTACATGATGTACTTTACGCACTTGACATTCGACGGAACTTAGTCTCGGTCACTGTTATTCTAGGATTAGGTTTTAATTTGCATTTTCATAACAAACAAGTAGATATCTATTATGACGCTAAGTATTATGGTTCTGGTTTTATTTCGCATGGTTTAATTGTACCAGATGATGATAACTCGTTTAATAGTTATTATGTAAGTAGTTTCTTTTCTACTAATACTTCTTCTAGTAATTCTAATGCAGAAGAAAATGTATGGCATGCTAGATTAGGTCATATTGGACAAGACTGTGTGAATTTGTTGGCCAAGGCGAACCTTTTGGGTTCGTTGACTAAAGTCAACTTGCCAACTTGTGAAAAATGTCTAGCAGGTAAATCAAAACGAAAACCATTTGGAAAGGCTAAACGAGTCGAATACCCATTACAAGTAATTCATTCAGACATCTCTGGCCCAATGAGTGTTCAAACTAGACGTGGGGAACGTTATTTCATCACCTTTATAGATGATTTCACTAGGTTTGTTTATGTATACCTGATTTCTCACAAATCTGAAGCATTGAAATGTTTTATGACATTTATCAATGAAGTAGAAAATCAGTTAGAGAGGAAGGTGAAAACCCTAAGAATCGATCGAGGACGTGAATATCTATATGATCAGTTTAAAGAACTGTGTGATGAAAAAGGGATAGTAAGGCAACTTACAATTCCTAGAACACCACAACAGAATGGTGTGGCTGAAAGGAGGAATAGAACACTCCTAGAAAAGGTTAGGTCTATGATGGCACAAGCAAATCTTCCAATATCTTATTGGGGAGATGCCTTGCTTACCGCCTGTTATATACTTAACCGAGTACCCAGAAAGACTATTCCATCAACTTCTTATGTACTATGGACAGGTAGGAAACCTAATCTGTCATACTTGCAACCTTAGGGGTCGGCAGGCTATGTTCATGATCTATCTCATAAGTATGGGAAGTTCGGTCCAAGAGGTAAGAAGTGTATCTTTATTAGATACCCAGATCACTCTAAAGGATATGTGTTTATTGGTGAACATAATGATGGGGGTCTTATATCAATTGAGTCACGAGATGTTACATTCTTAGAGAATGATTTTCCTACCAGAGGTGAGGTTGACAGAAATTCCATTTTATGTGAATTAAATGAGATTCAGGAAGATGATATGCAAACAAATGTGATGCCTGATGAGGTAACACATACTCAAGAAATAGAGACGGACACTCCTCTAAATCTTGAGATGGAAGAAACCATTGCATCATCTAGTAATCCTATTTCTCAAGATTCTCAACTTAAGAGAAGTGCTAGAGGTTTAGTTCCTCGTCGCCGATTTGAAATCGAAAGAGAAGTCTTTATGATAACTCCACAAGACCAAGAAGAACCTCGAACAGTTAATGAAGCACTCTCATGTCCCGCTAAGAATGAATGGAGGAAATCAACGGAAGAAGAAATGGAGTCAATGAAGAAAAAACCAGGTATGGGAAGTGGTTGATCTCCCAAAAGGACGTAAAGCGATTGAGAACAAATGGGTTCTCAAAATAAAGAGGAAACCTGAAAATTCCATTGACAGGTATAAAGCTCGCTTGATAGCGAAAGGCTATACTCAACGGGAAGGAATAGATTTTGAGGAAACTTTCTCTCCTGTTGTTAGATTTACCTCAATACGTCTTATTTTAGCTATTGTGGCGCATCTCGATCTGGAGTTGCACCAAATGGATGTTAAAACTTCATTTCTAAATGGAGATTTAGAGGAGGTAATTTTCATGGAACAACCCTCGGGTTTCGTTGAAAAAGATCAAGAGAATAAAGTATGTAGATTGTTGAAATCAATCTATGGTCTTAAGCAAGCCTCGAGACCGGGGAATTTGAGATTTCATGAGTTCATCTCGTCAAATGGATTTGAGATGATAAGTGAAGACCACTGTGTTTATATTAAACGTTCCAAGAAAAATTTCGTAATTTTATCTCTATATGCGGATGACATCCTATTAGTTGGGAATGATAAAGAGTTTATTCAAGCTAACAAGGAGTGGCTAGCTTCTCAATTCGATATGAAAGATATGGGAGAAGAAAATTATATTCTTGGTGTTAAAGATTCACAGAGATATGTCTAGAAGACTATTATCTCTATCTCAAGAACCTTACATCATGGTGTCGCCTAGGGTGTTAGAAAAATAAGATAAATATAAGCTAGAAAATAGTGCACTTTCACCCTAGACAAGCACAGTACTGCAAGTATTACAGGACGTATGCAAGTTTTAATGATAAGTGAAGTTCGTTCTCACGGACTTAGTGTGTTATACGAATGAGCAGAATAACGAGTAGAAAGCAATTAATTAAAAGACAGAAAATAAAAGAGTGAAGAATTCGAAATTAAGGATTAAACTAAGGAAATTAAAAGACTGTAAATTAAATACGAAGAAATATGAGATGAGAAGTATAGCTTAGGTTTTGCTAGTATGCACTAATCCTTCTAATTCTTTCTATCAAATCTAGTTAATAAGGGAGATAATTAGCTCTTAGATAGTTAGTCAGGATTCTAAATTCCCATACCTTAGACCTTGAGAGCGACTAAGGGGGCTACGGACATATCATGAGGCAGCCTAAACCTACGGTTATCGAGCGCTACCAAGTCCCTAAGCAATTCAATTCCAAACATGATGATAGTGATTAAATTATACCCTAATGACTATCTAGCTAGAATTAGTGTTGTCAAGACCAATATCGATACTAGACGTTATGTGTTGTTTCAATAATTAGACACCCAGCTAAGGCGAACATCTAACTACTATTAAGAAAGCCTAAAGTGATCAGTTCTATGACAGACAATAAATCAAAACACATAAACAAATATATAGGTAAAAAGCTAATATCAGATTGAAACATATAATTCCCAAAGAAACTTAGATAGAAAGAAAATAGAATTCATATATTGTGCATGATGCAAAACCCAAGCTATGGGAAAATTAGTTCATACCTGAAGGAAATAAACTAAAAGAAATAATAAAAGACTTCATCTTGCTCTCTACAATAATTCTGATGATAATAAACCTAAAGACTAATTACTATGAGGCAAGGATGATTTACAAGTGATATAAAGGTGTATTTATAGGTGTATGGAAGCCCTAATTCGTTTTCTTGAAGGAGAAGGTAAGTCGTGGACTCCAAGCCCAACTCAAATTTGTAACCCTAAAACATGAAATCAGGTCATTTTTTGTTTTGGTCCTAGCAGCTTCAATACTCATCCGTTTGACGCGTATGAGTTGTCGAAATTCATCGTCTCGGAAAGATCTTCAACTTTGATCTTGATCGTTTCTTCAAATTCCACACCGATTTTGAGATATAAGCTGATTTGTGGTCGTGGGTGGTGAAATTCAGGATTATGGCAGCTTTTCCTTTTCCATGATTTTAGCTTTTCTTTCCTTATCTCCAATTACCATGCTTATCTCTTTCCATATCTCTTAGTCTTTGACTTGGAATCTAATTAATCTTCATAATTATCTTTAAAGCTTCACACTAAATAAATAATTAAACCCAATATGTTCTAAAAACAATAATTTACTAAATCAACACTCAAAATAGGAAAGTGTAGCATTTCTCAAGAAAATCGACTATAATGACTTCTAAATCACTATAAATGATGTCTCAAACTAGGAATAATTCATGACAAATAGGGAGACATCAAGACCCCCAACTCAAAGTTGTATCGTCCCGATACAATAAAGATAAAAACAAAGGGAAGTCTCTAAATACACACCTAGGTAATTTTCAACACAATGGGAAGAACATAGCAGAATATATAGAATAGTCATAAATAAATTACTCAGAAAATTTCATGCAATAATATTTACAAACTACATACCTGTACACTTCTCATATCCATAGCCAACACGGTTTTGAATTCAAGATCAGATTAGCTTCGCAATGTAAGAAGGATTGGGACTTTACTCAGTTCGCCAAGGAAACTATAGATTGTTCATCGAACTTCACTAGTATTCAAAGATCCACTTAACTACTCTCTAATGGCTCAATCACTTCTCTATTACATAGCAAAGAATCAAAAGGTCTTTAAGGTTGTAATTTAGGCTTAGGGACAGTATGATAGTATATTTGGATAATTTAGAGTGAGCTTTTGGCTCTCTCCTCACTAGCCATCAATGAATCTTCCTAGAGCTTGAGTTACTCTCATAAAACGTTTCTCACTCAACCCAATTAATTCTTTTATGCACAAAGTAGCATCCCTAATAACCCAATTAAAGCATAAGATGTTCACATAAAAATTCCTCTTTGCCGGTCCGAATATATATTTTCTTTTCAAATTATTATAGCTATGACTCTCTTTTCGATGTTGATATATCACACAATTTCTTTCATATATATATATATATATATTTTTTCTTTTCTTTTTATGCCCTTGTTGGCAAATTTAGCTCGTAGCTTCTTTTTCATTCACTATTACCCCGACAAAGGGTTAGAATATAATCCTGTGAATCATCATCAATATAATAACAAAGCACAATTAATAAGCTCAAAAATCCCATCCCAATAATAATTCCCATAATGGTGGACCCACCACCCCAAACTCAAGCTCTAAAACAATTGTCTATTCATCGCGATTCGAGTGCGGGACATATGGAAAAGTCCTATAATCTAAAGGGATATTGCTTATAATGTGGCTAGATAAAAAGCTTTTAGAAAGGCTAGAAGGGGCTGAGAAGGATATAGCATATAAAATCAAATAACAAGGTGAGAAGGTATAAAAAGGCTTCAAGTGGCTTCAATATGAAAGAACTGCCTTAATCACTTTCTACACCATGTAATTTCGTTATTTTCTTACATTTAGCACTTTCATCAAATGGGTTTGTCAACTAGCTTGGATCTTACGGCCTACACCCTACTCAAGGCTCCCTGAGATCGAACATATTTTATATCGCATTGCTCACTAATCTTTTCTTTACTATCAATGTGTGTTTTCCTGCAAATACTCAAAGCATACAAAATACAATAGCTCATAAAAATACTACTTACTATCATCAACTCACTGAGCTTATGCTTTCAAGCTATTAAACACACTTTACATCTAATTCCCATGTATCAAAAATTTTAGTTTCTACCTAAAAACAGAAAAAATTTACATCTAATTCCCATGGAGATGAGAGACAACGAATCCCCACACCCCCAACTCAAAAATGAGTCGTGTCCCCACGACTCGAAAAAGACTCGAAAGAGAAATTAAAATTAGCAGATAAATCATTTCCAGAAATGGTAAGGAAGAAAGAGAACATAATCTCGAGGTTATTGCCTCGCATTATTGACATCCAAGATAGGATTTGCTTGATCTTTCTTTAATTGCTCAAGGAGTGTCATTATGTGCACTTGATTGGATTTGATTTGTGCCACATCATTGGCTAAGGAAGTTTAAGCTTCTTCGGAATTGTTTAAACGTTCCTCCATCTTCTCTTGCCAACTTTGCTCCTTTTCTTCTTTTGAGAATTGTGTAGAACCTGCTCCTCTAAAGACTTTCATGATCCAAGCATTGTCGATACTAATCTTTTTAAATTCAAGTTTCTCTTCTTCACCCAATGTTACATTCTCTTTTCGCACAAGACACATGATCATAGTAGGATATTTAACATTGTAAACTGATTCAGGAGACACCGAAAATTGCATCACCTCCTCAAAGATCAATTGTGCCACATCCACTTCTTCTCCTCTCAAAATACAATTCAAAAGTAGAGCGTTCTTCTGAGTCACATCCAAAGTTCTTTTGTTTCCAAATACATTAGGAATAAGGAAATTGTGCTATACTCTCGCATCCGGTTGAAGATATTTGTAAGGCCAAGGTGCCTTCAATTCTCCCTTATGTGATTGCACTTTCTCCTTGTTTAAAACATGCTCAAAAAGTAATTTCTCATCAAAGATTTTTCGTTTAGCCACTGTTTCACTGTACTTGCAAGGTCCAATTAATTTCTTAAACTGGAAGTGGTTTCTAATCTCTTTAACTGTGAAAGGAACTAACTTTCCTCTAATCGGAACACAACCTTTACTATCTCGGCTACAAAGGCCTAAATAGAAATCTAAAACTAACTCATGACATAAATCAGAACGTCTTACCATAAACGTAGACCAACCCAATCTTTCACCAAGCTCCAAGAATCTCTTATACTCTCTTGTACCAACTTCTTCATCAAATATTTTCTCATAAGCAAAAGGTAGTTCCTTTAATTGTTTTCTGCAGAAGCTATCAAGGCCTTTGAAGCTTCCTCTTTATCTATGGGTGCAGGACCTTTGAAAAGAAGAGGTTGTGTTCTCTTTTTGGAAATAAGTGAAACCCTTTTACCCTTAGCTTTGAAACTAGAACCTTTGTTACTTTATTTCTTCTCAATTGAACCCAATGCCTTGCTTTTATTCATCTCCCCTTGTTAGATAATGTTGCTGTACTTTTAGTCATCTCAATTGACCCCCAACTCAAAGCTTTGACAACTCTTGAAATTTGAACTTTTGAATTATTGGTTGAACAAGCTTGAATTGGTTTATGAAAGGTGAATTGATGATGAATCTCTATATGGGTAAGATGATTTCTTGATGGATTGGTATGGATTTAGGAAATTGTAGGATGAATTTTGAAAATTTAAACTTTTGATTCTTCAATCTAATGTGTTTGGTGAGAATTGGGTTATTGAATCTCCTTTGTAATGATGTGGATAGAAGATTTGATGTATTTTTATGATGATTGGGTAGTGTTTTGATGTTTGGGGAAGGTTTGACTGAGCTTCAATGGAGTTGGGAGAGGTTTGGAGAAGAATTAGAGGCTTAAGGATTAATAATTTCGGAATAATACCAACTTTTTTCTTTTATAACCTAAAAATGAAGCCTTTTTCTCTCTCCAGCAACGCTGGGCGGCATACCGGTCATTGGGCCCGGCATGCCGGTGCTGGAGCTTTATGAATCCCGAGTTACGTCAAAATACCCGAGGCAAGAACACGTGGGCACGGGTTTTCTTCTGGCCGGCATACCGGCGCTAGGGCTCGGCATGCCGGTGCTGCTGATGCTCTAATCTGGACCTCTCGGCATTAAGCACGTGATGACACCCGTGGGCATGGGTTTTCTTCTGGCCGGCATACCGGAGATGTGGCCTGGCATACCGGTGCTGACATCTCTCGAAAGCTGACCTCTCGGCAATGAACGCGTGACCTTACCCGTGGGCTCGGGTTTTCTGCTCGCCGGCATGCCGGTGAGGCAGTCTAAATATTCCATAAACTTCCGTTTTTCCTCCCGAACTCGATTTCTCTAACACCTAAACATCGAAAACACTAATACCTTTCTCAAATATGCAATATCAACTAATAACAACTAAACTAAACTCAAACTAAAAGCGTAAAAAGCATAAAAACATAAAATATTCGCTGGTTGTCTCCCGTACAGCACTTTTATTTAACGTCTTTTAAAGTTAGACGTGTTACCTCTATCAAGATTTGCAAATATAGCCTCCCCAACAACGAGTTAGGCTATGAACGTCAACTAATCTGCGCTTAATCCCCTTCTTGGGTCGGATTTCTATCACCTTGGCTGAAACAACCTTAGTGACAATGAATGGTCCCATCCACGAGTCTTTGAAACTTCGTGGTCTATTTTCACGTTTGTGAGCTTTCCATAGTACTTCATGGCCAACCCCAATCTCAACGTTTGGCTCAGTATCCATAAGTTTTACATGGATCTTCTCTCTAGGTACTTTGTGATGTGAAAGGCTGTGGATGGCAGGAACGGTGGGATCTAACTTCCTCGGTTTCTTACCCAAGACATAGAAGGTCTCGGATACGTTATTAGCATGAATGGTAATGGTCCCGTCTTGGAAGTTGATGACACTTTGACTTGTGGCCATGAAAGGCCGTCCAAGTATGATTGGAACCTGCTTATCTGCATCAAACTCAAGTATAACAAAGTCAGCAGGGATGGCGATACTACCTGCTCGGACTAAGACGTCATCCACTGTTCCCCATGTCTTGGTAACTGAGTTGTCAGCGAACTGCAACTTCACTGGAGCTTTCTCTGATTTCTGAAGTCCAAGTCTCTCTAACACGGACTTAGGCATAATATTCACACATGACCCACATCGTACATAGATTTCATCTTGGGCATACCATTTATTTGAATAGGAAGGTTAAAACTTCCCGGATCTTTGAGCTTTCATGGTAACTCTCTCTTTCACTTCTTCTTTAGACTCTCAAGTTTTCTCTCTTGGCTTCTACACTCGCTTCTTTCTCAGGAATAACTTGCGTAAAAACTTCTTGCGGTGTAAGCCCTTTCTTCGCAATCTCAAGCATTTAGGCGTTGATATTTTCAGGAGTTTACGCCTCTACAAATGTCTTGAGTTCAGTGTCATCCGTCGGATTTGTATCAGGAATAGTTGATGACATTGTTTGAACAACTGGTGGAGAATCCACCTTCTCTTCTTCTTTCTCTTCTTGCACAGCAGGTGCAACTTCAACTTCAACTCTTGGTTCCTCCTTGGAGGCTTCTTCCTCTTTATCTTTAGCCAACTCAGCTTGAAAATCCATAACCGATCTAATCTCCTCTTGCATATCTTTCAGAAGCTGCATAAATTCTAATTTTTCTGAATCTGACTCCACATCACTCTCAGAACAGTTAGAGTCCACGGGGCTAGACTTGGTTGGTTCTTCTTCGGTACTCGGAACCTCCACGGCACTAATGGTAGCATGTGTTACTTCCTCCTTTTCTTCAATTTCAAGGCAAATAGCCTTACAAGCTTCGAACCCAACATTGTCATCACCTCCTTCAATAGCCTTCAATTCTTTTTGTTCCATAATGTTTGTTAGAAATTTGTTCATTTGTTCTACTTGAGTACCTAAAATTTGAATTGAAGCTCCTTATTCTCGTAACTTCTCGCTCTGAGCGTTCATATTAGTGGTCATAAGATCCATAAACTTTGTCAGTTGTTGATTATCCACAGCTCCCTCTTGAGGATACTGTGGTAAAGCTTTCTGATCTAATGAATCGACATAGGCATCTTGAACAGGTTGTTGTGGGGGCGCAGGTCTATTTTGATATTGATTTTGATACTGACCTTTTGGTTGGAAAGAGTTATTCTGGGGACGTGGTTGATAATGACCAGGATTAGAGGCCCCATGTGGATTTGAATACTGCATACCCAGATGATTCCTATTACCAAATTGGTAACCTTCTCGGTTGGATATGAAATAAACAGATTGTGGATTTCCTTCGCACTCTTCCCAATTATGATTTATTGCCCCACAATGTGGACAACCTTGTGCTTCTTGCACTACATTTGTTGCGGCTAAATTTTTCTGCATCTCGAGCTTAAGTTCTTTGATTTGATTCTCTAATGCGGACATTTGAGCTGAGTGTGCAGTTTCTGTGTCTAATCGAAGCGTACCTCGGGTTTTTGTAACAGGAGCTCGCGAAGATAGCCAACTCCTTTCTTGTTCGATAATATTTTCCAAAACCTCAGCAGCTTCAGTAGGGTCCATGGACACGAAATTTCCTTTCCCGATGTTATCCACCTTCAGTCTACCTTCTCTATTAATACCTTCATAGAATATAGCTAACTGTAGAGAGGGGGTATAACCATGGACCGGACATCTAGCTAACTTCTGTTGAAACCTTGTCCAAGCGCAAGCTCGCTTTGGTCTTTGAGTCTCATACTCTTTGGATAAAAACGGTTAAAGAAAGCGGCTTGAAGTTCTGTCCATGAATTAATTGTCCCTGGTGGTTGCCGATCTAGCCACTCACCAGCTCTACCGGTCAGAAAGAACGAAAACATATGACAATAAAGTTGCTCGCGTGTAATGCCTGGAGTAACATAAGCATCACAAATTTGCATAAACTTTTGAATCGCTCTTACAGGATCTTGTACTGCTGTACCACTGTAGAGTCCAAAACTTTGAAATTGACTGAGCATACCCAGATCGGGTCTAAATTTTATAGTTTGGATCTCCAAAAGACGGTAACCTATCGGTTGAACATGAAACGGCACTCTCAAGCCAGGAAGGTCTTATTCAACTCAGTTTCGATTGACATTGTTGATCCTGTTACCTCTTCCTAGTGGTGGTAATGGTGGTTGGCCCTGTTTTTGTCCTAGTGTGGAACAAATGGTTGTCCGCCAGGTGGGACAAGTGGTGGAACAAGTAGTGGATCTAACTGCTCTTGTATGCCTGCCATAGCTCTTCTTAAGGCTCTTTCCTCGCGAAGACGTTTTTTATAACCTCTGAAGCTCCTCTTAGGCTCTAGTAACGGAGGCCAAGAATTAAAGACGGTTAAAACCTGAAAAGGATTAAAGCAAACCACAAGCGTAAATCCGAAAAAATAAAAACTAAATGCTGAAAAGTAAAAATTAACTAAAAACTACTACTCGAAATAGATAGCCCACATGCTAACGAGACACAAGACCCCGGCAACGGCGCCAAAAACTTGGTGTCCCCTAGGGTGTTAGAAAAATAAGATAAATATAAGCCAGAAAACAATGCACTTTCACCATAGACAAGCACAATATTGCAAGTATTACAGGACGTATGCAAGTTTTAATGATAAGTGAAGTTCGTTCTCAGGGACTTAGTGTGTTATACGAATGAGCAGAATAACGAGTAGAAAGCAATTGATTAAAAGACAGAAAATAAAAGAGTGAAGAATTCGAAATTAAGGATTAAACTAAGGAAATTAAAAGACAGTAAATTTAATACGAAGAAATATGAGATGAGAAGTATAGCTTAGGTTTTGTTAGTATGCACTAATCCTTCTAATTCTTTCTATCAAATCTAGTTAATAAGAGAGATAATTAGCTCTTAGATACTTAGTCAGGATTCTAAATTCCCATACCTTAGACCTTGAGAGCGACTAAGGGGGCTACGGACACATCATGAAGCAGCCTAAACCTAGGGTTATCGAGCGCTACCAAGGCCCTAAGCAATTCAATTCCAAACATGATGATAGTGATTAAATTATACCCTAATGACTATCTAGCTAGAATTAGTGTTGCCAAGACCAATATCGATACTAGACGTTATGTGGTGTTTCAATAATTAGACACCCAGCTAAGGCGAACATCTAACTACTATTAAGAAAGCCTAAAGTGATCAGTTCTAGGACAGGCAATAAATCAAAACACATAAACAAATATATAGGTAAGAAGCTAATATCAGATTAAACATATAATTCCCAAAGAAACTTAGATAAAAAGAAAATAGAATTCATAGATTATACATGATGCAAAACCCAAGCTATGGGAAAATTAGTTCATACCTGAAGGAAATAAACTAAAAGAAATGATAAAAGACTTCATCTTGCTCTCTACAATAATTCTGATGATAATAAACCTAAAGATTACTATGAGGCAAGGATGATTTACAAGTGATATAAGGGTGTATTTATAGGTGTATAGAAGCCCTAATTCGTTTTCTTGAAGGAGATGGTAAGTAGTGGACTCCAAGCCCAACTCAAATTGGTAACCCTAAAACATGAAATCAGACCCGTTTTTGTTTTGGTCCTAGCAGCTTCAATACTCATTTGTTTGACGAGTATGAGTAGTTGAAATTCATCTTCTCAGAAAGATATTCAACTTTTCTCTTGACCGTTTCTCCAAATTCCACGCCGATTTTGAGATATAAGCTTATTTGTGGTCGTGGATGGTGAAATTCAGGATTATGGCAGCTTTTCCTTTTCCATGATTTTAGCTTTTCTTTTCTTGTCTCCAATTACCATGCTTATCGTTTTCCATATCTCTTAATCTTTGACTTGGAATCTAATTAATATCCATAATTATCTTTAAAGCTTCACACTAAATAAATAATTAAACCCAATATGCTCAAAAAACAATAATTTACTAAATCAAGACTCAAAATAGGAAAGTGTAACATTTCTCAAGAAAATCGACTATAATGACTTCTAAATCACTAAAAATGATGTCTCCAACTAGTATTAATTCATGACAAATAGGGAGACATCACATCATGAATGTACTTGAGCACTTTGGTATGACTACGTGCAATGCCATTGATACTCCTGTAGAAAAGGGAACAAACTTAACTCTCGACATGTGTCCTAGTACTACTGAAGAGAAACAGAAAATGTCAACAATACCATATTCTAGTACCATTGGTAGTCTTATGTATGTTATGATGTGTACGAGACCATATATATGTTATGCAGTAGGTTTAGTTAGTCGTTTTCAATCGAACTCTGGACAAGAGCATTGGAAAGCTGTGAAAAGGATATTGAGATATCTAAAAGGAACTAAAGATCATGCCTTATGCTTTTGAGGAGATTGATTACGCCTAGAAGGATATATAGATGTCGCCGATTGGGCTGGTGATATAGATGGGCGTAAATCCACTTTAGGTTATGTTTTCTTGCTAAATAATTGCGCAATCTCGTGGAATAGCAAGAAACAAACCTGTGTAGCTTTGTCAACGATGGAAGCTGAATTTGTAGCATGCTCAGCTGCGGTTTAGGAGGCTATTTGGTTTAAAAGGTTCTTTGAACATTTAGGATTCTCTGGTGATAGTGGGAGTCCAATAACAATATACTGTGATAGTCAAGCTGCAATGGCTTATATGAGAGATCCAAAATATCACAGCAAGACCAAACACATTGATATAAAGTATAACTTCGTTAGAGATATAATTGCACAAAAGGATGTTACTTTGTAATATATACCAACACGCAATATGCTTTCCGATCCATTCACAAAAGCTATCCCAAGGGATGTATTCATGGATCATGTTAGATCTATAGGATTAAGGAAGATATAATGTATGAATTATTGATAGTTTATGTGCATTCATGTATATATTTCCATTAGTATGTTTATTTAACTGTTTATTTTAATAATGTCATGTTTGATATGTATTATATATATTGCGTGTGATTTTATAAGTATGTATGTCCTATATACTAAGATTGGCCTTGTCACACGGGCAATCGCCTTTGGCATAAGAAGTGCGCAAAGATGAGACTAACTCATAGTAGTGAAGAACCCTTAAGGTAACTTGAGTTAAGATAGTCTCCTTAAATAAGTGTTAAGATGAGATCATAAACACGGATAAACCATGTTAAGCTTGTATTATGATCAAAGTAGAATCCCACTATCTACTTAGTATATAATAGCCAGATATGAGTTGCTTGATTAATTTTATAGAAGGGTTGATCGATCGAAGAATTCATCTTAGGCAACGAGGCTTGTCTAATTATATATCTGTATGGTATTTGTACAATTGTGACATACAATTTAAGATATATGAATAATACCATAACACATGTGCTTTCGACCAAAAGGAAGTGAAGAATTGATCCTTGTTTCTTCACTGTGTGATACCTTTGATTTGTGCCCTTATTACTTTTGACTATATCTTGATATTTTGATTAGGTGTATGCTACTTTGAACACATTACCAATGATCATGAGTGATTCGGTCTAATGGGGTATGTTTGGGAAAGCAACCTAATCAATATAAAAGGATATAAGTGTAAAGGGAAGACTAGAATTGTGTATCAAATGTGTGCTTGCAGGTTAACCGATCATGTAGGTCAATATGGACTATAACATGATAGTGAGACACATAAACGAAATGACAGTGAACTCTTTTTCACTTAGAAGTTGTGATATAAATTTGGAGGGGTCAGAGTTACCGTAATATGATACAACATATTGTTAGTCTGGGGTACTGCAGGATACGTAACGGATAAAACTATTTTGAACAACTATGTACCCTAACAAGTTATTAGTAACGTATGCTCGTATGCTTGCCGGTCGCACGACCTATTTGCCAAGTATGATGATATTTTGATTCAAGTGTATGGTGTAATGAGATGTGGATTCTATGGATAAGATGTAACTTCATTATGGCGAGTGGGAGAATGAAAGAAATAAATAATTTATTTTATTTATTATTTTAGTCTGCCAAAAATGTTAGTTAATATTTTGTTATTGAATTTAAATATTTAAATTCAAAATTATGGGGAGTTATTTATTTTTAACCACCTCCCCATTATCTGACAACTAATCCCACGTTATCCTATTAAAAGGATAGAGTCAGAATTCACAAGTTCTGCAATCCTAATTTCATAATACGTTCTTCTCTTTCTTTTCTCTGCTAAAAAGTTCTACACACAGAATCAATTAATCAGAGGCTCTTAGGTTGTGAACAAAAGGCTCTTCTTCACTGTGAGAAGATCCGTGATCGAAGCAATCAGATTATTGTTCTTTTTCCGCTGCTCTTCAAGAGGTAAACACATAAATCCTCTTGCTTTTATATCTAATTAATTGCTTTCATTTGTAAATATCTTCAACGTTACATATTTATAGTACAAAATTAGATTTTAAAAGCGAAGGTTTGGCATATCAAGCACAACTACATATGAATCTGTAATTATTTCTTTCTCTTTCTCTTTTCCTTTTACAAGAACCTTCATATTATATGTTAGTAAAAGAGTAACCATTGCTCGGATATTGATTTTACACTTGAGACATAATCGGAAATTAATCTGTTGAAAATGATGATTTTAAAGCAAAAAATGAAGAAGTTCCTTCTTATGTTTACATATTATCAGTTAATAGGGATGGTTCAATGGTTGGATTGATGATGATTTAACTTAATAATATGCGATAATTTATAATGATTGATCATATGGAATGGTGTTGTATGATCGGTTTAATGCAGGGGCATTAAGACAAACGCTGGATTGAGGAACATATTTTGTAATTTGTAACTTCAAATCGTTGGCGGAGGATTTGCTAAACCATCAGTGTAATGTATTTCTAGATTGTGTTGATTGTATCAACGTCACCATCTTTTTTCTCAGACCCTGCAGCTGTCTTGAGGCTTTGGAATGGAAAGTGTGATCAAAACTATACTTGATGCAGTTGATCCATTTGCAACTTTTTGATGGAGCAACTTAAGAAGATGTTCTATAGTAAAAAATCTTCACTGTTGTGTATGATTAAGGTGATTTTTGAAACTTAACAAGGTGTTTTACTATTTTTTTCAGATCAAAGTGTATTATTAAAATTTTATGCAATTTGTAGTTAACATGGATATAAACCCTTGCTGCAACAGATGTATATATGCATTATTGGTCATTTAGTTTGTAATATAGCAAAATCGTAAGTGAAATATTGTGTTATCTTAATAATTAGATCTTTAAATTGTCAAAAAAGTAACCAAAGTCTTTATTCTTTTCAACACTTATCTATTTTTGATGCAAACATTATTGTTACAGAAAAAGTTGTTTTCTTACAAATTTCACTATTTTTCCTTAAAATCTAATTTGACATAGTTTATGAATAAACGTAAAAACATGATGTTAAGGTATTTTGAAGTTTTATTAAAATATATTTAAGCAATTTCAAGAAGTCTAAATATATTAACTTTTTTTTAAAATTGGAGAGTACCTTCAGGCACGAATCATACCTGGTATGATAAATGCTACAAATATAAACACTCATACAAAAAAGAGTTAAAAAAATGACACTAACAAGAACTCTGTTAAAATGAACAACAAAAATAATAAATGCATGCTTAACACTGATAAGAACCTACCTACAATCAATCAGTATTCATATAAATGCAAGTTTTTCTTATGAAACTAACCAAGTGGAGGTTGGATGTATAATATCTAATCTACAAAGGAACATTTTAAATGGTCAAACATAGACCTTTTCCCCACCTGAAGAAGCTGAATCAAAAGGAATCAGAAAGCCACTCTTCTTACACAAACTTAAATGATTGCTCAAATTTTATCAAGTTTCTAGCAACTAAAAGTAAACATGCTATCTTGTATAATAATGTATGTAATATTGAAAAGATAAAAAATATTAAATTCTTTTCTACTTTTAGAAGTAAAAACACTTGCACCGACTGCATAGATAAACAACAATTTAAAGACAAACAACAATTTAAAGACGTATTGTTTGGTAATTGAGTGTATAACCCTAATTTTCAGTTGACAAAAATTATTTTTGAAGACTCCCTACCCAAGAGTATATAGGATAGGGTCTTGTAACTTTGTTGCCTTAAAATTCATGCTTTCACTAAAAACAAATTTTTTTTTTGTTCAGAACCTTCCCTTTCACACTCACATAACCCACTCCTCTTTTTTCACGTGATCGACTCCTCTTGCTAACAGTATAAATGTTTGTTTAAAATTTGAATTATATTTTTTTCTTTTTTCATACATGAGAGGCTAAAAGCCGTTAAGAACAAAAGATTACAAGATCTTATTAACTATCTAGTACAATTCTAGCAGTTGCACATTTGTTTCTATCTCTTGTAATCAACTTCCAAAGATACTCTGGAGGGTTGTTAAATATCATAGGTTGAGTATTCATCAATGCCCCTTCCTTTGCTAATTAATCTGTGTTATATCCAGTGAGTTATCTTGATTCATAAACAAAAGGAGATAGAACAAAAATAAAATACAGAAAAATTATAAATAAACGAAAAACCTGTTACTGATCGAGGCTAGGATTGGATCCTATGTCTTTAAGTTTTATTAGCCACGCACTGGTGTCTTACGTTTTTGTTTGGCTTCAACCTCCAGGATACAACGATCAACACTGCAAATACCAGACACTTGAAAATCTGCAGAAACTTCGAACTTTCAATGGTGTTCTATCTCTCTTGCTTTTATGTAATTTGTTTGCAAAAAACAGAATGAATGAAAACTAGTTTGGCCCATGTATTTATAGGTGTAGAAGCACATGTTTAAATCTGACCCGCAACGTTTCAGACATGGGAGATGACGTTTGAGGAAGAAGATGTTTCAGAGATTAGAACGTTACAATTCAAAATTAAAATGATAGCCCAATCCCTTTTAATTTTACAAAAGAATACTCCAAACCAAGCCAAGCCCAAGCCCAAAAGTGGATGCCCCTAAGGGCCCAATTCTTAAGTGCTAAGAACTTTATATTGAGTGACTATTTTTTTTAGTTCATAAAAACTCTCCCTATACCTCAAATTTAACACTCAAATTCTCATTCACCTTTCATTTGTTTTACACAAGTGAATACATAAAATTCATTACCGAAGTAAGACGAAAAACTTTCGTTTTTGTCCTGACTTATAACAAGGTTCGAGACCCACGAAAAAATTGAGTTAAAGTAAGAAATTTCACTTGGGTAAATTACCCAAATGATAACATTCCCCACATGAATGAAATTGACTAGTCATAATGCATATGAAAAACAAAATAAGAGAGAAAAACATGGAAGAATACTACGTCGAGAAAGGTAGTTTTTGGCCTTGAACCTTCTCTAGTAAGGTCTATCGGATTTACTTGCTAACCAGTGAACTTGATGTCTTGAACTGTTCAGCTTTGATGTAAATCAAGTCAATAGAACTTACATAGTACCCTGCCGACCATTATATGGTTCTCACGGTTGTGTCCATTTTTTGCCCTGGACAACTCCTGGATTCATGAGTAATTTTTCAGAAAATCAGCCTTTCAAAATTTTCTTAGGAGCGGCCCTCACTCCTTTACTCATATAGGTGGTCTCTTGTCAAGAATATCATATAATACCCTATCTTTTAATTTAATATACAAGGACCATTAAAAGCTTTGCTGAACCTCATCTTTGTACAAGAAGCATTGTATTTAGGTTCTAGGAATGGTTTCGGGAGTAATCCCCACAATGCTTAGCGCCGAGTTGCTTTTTGCATAATTCGGTTTTCCCTTTGAACTTAGATCTTGGGATATCCAATCTACTAAGTAGGGTTTCCATTATGGTAACTCATTTCAATAGGCTTTAGACCCATTCCCCTAGATAAGTTACGCACTTGCTCTTTTGGTAATCCTTTAGTCAAGGGATCTGCAATGTTATCCTTTGACCTTACATAGTCAATTGTGATAACCCCATTTGTGAGCAGTTGTCTTACGGTATTGTGTCTACGGCGTATATGTCTAGACTTACCATTATACATTTCATTTGAGGCTCTACCAATGGAAGCCTGACTATCACAGTGTATGCAGATAGCTGGCACTGGTTTTGGCCAATTAGGAAAATCTTCTAGAAAATTACGAAGTCATTCGGCTTCCTCAGCAGCTTTATCCAAAGCTATAAATTCAGATTCCATGGTGGATCTAGCTATACATGTTTGTTTAGAAGATTTCCACGAGACTGCTGCTCCTCCTAACATAAAGACAAATCCGCTCGTGGATTTTGAGTCGGAGGAATCAGATATCCAGTTAGCATCGCTATATCCTTCTAATACAGCTGGATCTCCAGTGTAGTGCAATCCTTCGTTCAGAGTGTATCTCAAGTACCGTAGAACTCTTACTATTGCAATCCAATGATCTCTTCCTGGATTTATTGTAAATCTACTTAACTTACTAACTGCATGTGCAATATCAGGCCTTGTGCAGTTCATTAAGTACATTTGATTTCCAATTATACGAGAATACTCTAACTAATTGATTGTATCACCAGTATTCTTTGCCAAGTGTAGATTTACGTCAACTGGAGTCTTTGCGATATTCGTATCGCCTTTACTAAACATATTTAGTATTTTTTTCTATGTAATGGGATTGATTTAATACTAACCCCTCAGATTTTCTCATTATCTTAATACCTAAGATAACATCAGCAATGCCTACGTCTTTCATGTCGAACTTACTTGAGAGCATCTTCTTTGTAGAAGTGATTATATCATTATTACTCCCAATAATTAACATATCGTCTACATATAAACAAACAATGACATATCCTTTATCAATGCCTTTTACATATACACATTTGTCACACTCATTTATTTTAAATCCATTACCAATCATGACTTTATCAAATTTTTCATGTCATTGTTTGGGTGCTTGCTTTAATCCATATAAGGATTTGATCAGCCTACACACCTTCCTTTCTTTTCCTGGAACTTTATATCCTTCAGGTTGTTCCATATAGATTTCCTCTTTAAGTTCCCCGTTGAGAAAAGAAGTTTTAACATCCATTTGATGAATTTCAAGCTTATAGATCGATGTTATTGCAATAAGCATTCTTATGGATGAAATTCTGGTTACTGGTGAAAAGGTATCAAAATAGTCAAGTCCTTCTTTTTGACTATAACCTTTTACTACCAGTCTTGCCTTATACTTTTCGATAGATCCATCAGTTTTCAATTTTCTTTTGAAAATCCATTTACTTCCCAGTGGTTTACTCCCAGGGGGGAGATCTACTAACTCCCACGTATGATTTTGCATGATAGAATCTATCTCACTTTTAACCGCTTATTTCCAATAAGGAGCTTCTGGAGTAGACATAGCTTCTTTAAAAGTTCGTGGTTCATCTTCCAATAAAAAGGTAAGGAAGTCAGGACCAAAAGAAGTAGAGGTTCTGATTCTCTTACTTCTTCTTGGTTCAACGTTATCGTGTAACGATTCTTGGTCCTTCTCTTGATGACCATCTTCTATGTCATCATGAGTCCTTTTTAAAGAACTTCGTTCTTGTGTAATTTTGCATGGGAAAATTGTTTCAAGGAAATATGCATTTCTTGATTCAATTACCGTGTTAACACTGATGTCAACATTGTCTGATCGGTACACAAGAAACCGATAAGCTGCACTATTGTGTGCATATCCAATGAATAGACAGTCTATCGTTATTGGTCCTATCTTGACCATTTTTGGTGCTGGAACAGCAACCTTTGCTAAGCATCCCCACACTTTTAAGTATTTGAACGAAGGTGGTTTTCCTTTCCAAAGTTCGTAGGGGGTCTTATCTAGTTTCTTGTGGGTTACTTTATTTAAGATATGATTTGCACTAAGCAAAGCTTCTTCCCACAAGTTTTGCGGTGCTTCCGAGTTTATCAAAAGAGAATTCATCATTTCTTTTAAAGTACGGTTCTTGCGTTCCGCAACACCGTTTTGTTGAGGCGAATAAGGGGCTGTTGTTTGATGGATTATTCCATGTTCAGCACAATATTCTTCAAAAGGAGAAACATATTCTCCTCTCCTATCCGTTCTGAGATTCTTGATCTTTTTACTTAGTTGATTGTCAACCTCATTTTTATATTGCTTATATGCTTCTAAGGCCTTATCCTTACTATGAAGCAAGTAGATATAGCAATATCTTGTGCAATCGTCTATAAAGGTAATGAAGTATTTCTTACCACTTCTAGTTTGCACGAACTTTAAGTCACATATGTCACTGTGAATTAACTCTAAAGGTTCTGATAACCTTTCAACATTTTTAAACGAGTTTCTTGTCAACTTGGACTCTACGCATATCTCACATTTTTCTTGAGATTTAAAGTTAACATTTGGTAACAAACCATCGTTTACAAGTTTAGTTAATGAACCAAAATTAACATGTCCTAATCTATCATGCCATAAATTAGGAGAATCCAACAAGTAAACGGAAGAAGAATTCTTATTCATCACATCATTTGTTACATTTTTAGGAGGTACCACGGTCATTACATTTAGCTTAAACAGACCGTCACATAGGTACCCCTTGCCTACATACATCTCATTTTTCAAAAGTACAAATTTATCAGCTACAAATACAAGCTTAAATCCGGCCTTGTTAAGTAAGGAACCAGAAACCAGATTCTTACGAATATCAGGTACATGTAGCACATTGTTCAAGGTTAACTCTTTTCCAGAGGTCATCTTCAGCACAACTTGCCCCACTCCTTGAACTTTTGAGGTTGAAGAATTTCCCATATAAAGAATATCTTCATTTGGAGACGTCTTGTAGGTCTTGAACATGTTTTTTTCCGAACACACATGCCTTGTTGCTCCGGTGTCAACCAACCACTGTGAAAGTCCTAGAGGGGGGTGAATAGGATTACTAATAAGATTAATGCCTAATTAAAAAATCTTTTGGACAATTATAAGTTTAAGAAAGAAACTTCTAAGTCAACTAATATATAAAACTCTTAAGGGATCATACAATGGATAAGCTAGAGGTTTGATATATACAAGTAAAACGAGTTTCTAATCTCTTACTACTCTAGATAACAATATGTTAGATAAACTAGACAATCAATATCACAATATTCATACTAGCATATTATCAAACATATAAAGTGCGGAAAGTAAATAGAGTAGGGATAGAAAGATACACACGATTTATAGTGGTTCGGTTTCCCTACATCCACTACCTAAGGAAGCCTCCTTAGGATTTCAAGTCTTTTCACTAAGCTCCCGTGTCTCTTTTAACCGGGTCGAGAACACAATAACCCTTACAACCTCTTCGATAACACGAAGGACAAACACTTGTGTAATCACAACACAAGGACACCAAGTATACTCCCTATACTTGAATTCTCTCTTAATCTATCTATTACAAGACCTAGACTTAAGAGGATAGATACAAAGTGTTTTAAGGGGTGAAACTACTTTGCTAGATAATCTCCTAAAGAGTGGATATAACTATAAGCATGTAAACTCCTCTTGAGTAGATAAAACTTTGTGGCTTATTTGATTAACTCCTTGGATGAGTTGGATAGGACTAATAAGCTCACTAAGATTGATTTTGACAATGTATAGCTCTTGACACCTTCTTGAATGATAACAATTAAGCCCCTTAATGTTTGTAATTAGTTGGTGTAGTTGTAGCCTTCAAAGAGCTTCAATTTATAGCTGAAAATTGCTTCCAACGGTCATAAGGCTTGGGTCTAACGGATCTATTGATTTCCCCAACGGATATATTTCTTATGACTTAACTTTGTGCAGAAAAACCTTCCTTGCGGTGTACCGCAGGAATCATCTGGTGCACCGCAATTCTCCTCGACTTAATATTCTATCTAACTGACGGGCTAGCCATGCACCGTGCCCTAGTCCGCATTCTTGGTCCGGTGTACCGCGCCATTGGTCTGGTGTACCGCACCAAACATCTTTGATAGATTTGACCTTTGCTTTGATGCTCGGATTAATAAATCTTCTTCACGAAAGTTGTAGATAACATCATTCTTTAAAACATTGCATTTGATCATTAAGGCTATATCTCGAGGTATATAAAGATATGAATAAAAGTAATGTAATGAGATATAATAAGAATGATATGCAAAGTGTTTTTGATGAATAATAGTGCAAGTAAGGATGTATAAAGCAAGAGTAATTAGTACACTAATCATAAGAGGATTTGTCATATTAAAACAACCTATTAAGGGAGGCTATATGCCAACAATCTCCCCCTTTTTGATGATGACAAATCCTTCACTAAAACACCTTAGGAATGATATGAAAGTTTAAGCACTAATGAAATAAAGCTCCCCCTCACAAAAAGCATATAAGATTTGAGATGCATTTGTGAGATTTAAAAAGTGCAATTTTTGAAAGTTTTAGTGCACATATTTCTCCCCCTTTGTCTTCATCAAAAAGACGGGGTAAAAACAACTAAGAATAGAAGAGCTAAAACTCAAGTGAATAGATTTTAAACAACGATTTTAAAAGAGTTGCAAGAGATGCATAAAGTAAGATAATTGTAAGAGCTAAGAGATAGTGACATTTTACCAACTTCTTGATCGATAGATTTTCATTTCATATGCTTTCTAATGACACAAACGATTAGTAGCAATATATGAGATAAAAGATTAGCCAAAGCATTAGAGTTTTTAAATATGATTTAACAAGAACTCCCCCTTACAAAATGCATAGAGTTTGTTTCAATTTGTAAAAATTTGATCAACAATTTCTCCCTAATAAGAATATTTGAAATCAATTTTAAGAAAGTTAGGGGTAAAATGTATTTTTTGAAAAGTATAGGGACACAAATTATTTTTCAAAAAAGTTTAGGGACTAAAAGGCAATTTTAAAAACTTTTGAGGTACCTAATTGCAATTTTCAACAATTTTATCTTTAGGGACTAAAGAGCAATATATGATAGAATCAAGAATTAGAGATGCAATAGTACCTATCATTAAAGAAAATGTTAGTAACACATTTAAAAAATATCCCAAGCATAAAAATTTAGCAACTAACATTTAAGATAAAAACAAAACATACTTAACCAATTATCCAAGTTAAACACAAAACATCCTAAACCATTATCCAAATAAGTAGCAATAATATCCTAAATGTCCAAAACACGAACCCACAAACAATTAAAGCATAAACACCACATACTTAGTCCAAAAAAAACCACAATAAAACACATAAACACCAAGTAAGATAAAATAAAAACACCCAACACGACCAATTAACGATTTTCCCGGGGAGAGCGGCTTCTAGAACGATGGCGAGAAAGTGATACATCGTCTTTAATACACGAGACATCGTTCTTCACACAAGATAACTCACTAGCAAGAGTTCCCAATTTCTCTTCTAACACTCCAAATTTCCTTTCTAATTTCTCTTCCAAAGCCTCGAATTTTCTACCCATATAATCCATAAACCGAGTTATTGTGCTTTCAAAACGAGATGGATTAGGAGGATCCTCATGAATGGGTGGGTTTTGAGTAGGCTCATTTGGGATAGGATTTTGTTGGGCCGGGTTATCCAATAATTCAAGTGAGTTAAGCTCCAGACCGAAAGTTCCTTCTTTAGCTTGTAAGATACGATTACGAATTGAAGCATCCGAAATACGATTAATATGTGAATGCGAAACATAGGTGTTATTATAGATAGCAAATTTCATTCTCTTAATCGTGCTATAATCGAAACACCAAGCTCTATCTATTGGTTTCACATTTGTTCCTCCTAAAGAAATTCCACTTGCATAAAAGATTTTAGTTAGAAAAATACCGTATGGGACTTTATCCCGAGATGCTCTAGCATAGTTCATCCATTTAAACATTATCGCAATAATGTTAATCCGTTTTTTTAGCGAAGATCAAATATAATAAATAAGCTTCATAAAGGATTAGTTTAGCATCATGCTTATCCTTTGGAGTTACGGCCGAAATAAGAAATTTATGAGCCACAATGAACTCCGGATCAAAGTTACGTAAATTCCAATTTCCGTCACGAATAAGCATCCTACTATTAACGAATTCAATAACCTCGTTTTGAGCTACCACATCGAGACTAGAACCATCCCAACCACTTGACCAAAAGCCACTAAAACTATCCGAAGGAATATCATATCGAGCACACAAAACATCTAACTTTAATCGTAAAGGAGTACCCGAAACTAATGATTTTATCGAATTAGTAGCACAATTATATTCAAAATTAGAGTAAAACTCTTCGATTAAACCGCTTGCTAAATGACTACCCGTAAAAAGAAAGATTTGATCACAACCTTGAAATGAAAGGAGTTCAAAGAGAGAATTATCACCGGAAGGAAAAGCCGAAGCACTTATGGTTCTTCCCGGGAGAGGATCGAATGGCCGGAGTGGAGGAGGTGTTAGTGACCTCGCCGGAGATGGCGCACGGCGGCGGCTGGAGGAGGCTCCGGTGGTGGCTTTCTTCCTTGGAGCAGATTTCTTTTCTCTCAGGGTGAAAAGAAGTGGGTAATGAAGGAGAGAGAGAGAGAGAGAGAGAGAGAGAGAGAGAGAGAGAGAGAGAGAGAGAGAGAGAGAGAGAGAGAGAGAGAGAGAGAGAGAGAGAGAGAGAGTGATTTGGTGGAGATGATAGAGTTTTTAGGCGGCGAAATATGGTGGTTGAATCGCCGGAAATCGCTGGAGTGGGGAGAGGTTTTGTTTTAATGGTGGAATGAGGAAGAAAAGTAGATTAACGGGTTTAAAACGCTGACAAAACCTAATCCGCGGTGTACCGCGGCAGTAGTGCGGTGTACCGCACTCCAAAAATAAGCTGAGCGAAAAAATAAAAGGGCTGAAACCCTGGATCGCGGTGTACCGCGGAGTGGTCCGGTGCACCGCAAAAGTGTTCGACTTAGACACTAAGAAGGAATTTTTTGGTTCTTTTAAAAACACCCGAAACACATTCGAAACTTCCCCAAAAGATTCGGAATGGTATAAAACTTATAAGATAACTTTTGTTTTGAAAAGAAACCACAAGGAAAACCCGAAAACACATAAAACAGTTTATTTCACAAATACCCCTATATTTTCTAAAAGTACAAAAAGACCCAATGTAAAAACAAAGCAATATTAAGCATGAAAAGGTCAAGATACACAAGATATTAGCACATAGAGGATAAAGCACATAAAACACATAATAATACATGAGAAAAAATCAAAAGAAGAAAGGAAAGAATTCACCGTATTTTCCTTTTACGAGGTTTGAACGTCCTTTTGCATATAATTCCATTTTCTTGACGCTCAACACCTTCAATGAATATTACTATGGTAACCGAGGTGGAATGGATCCGGAAATGTTGTTAGCATTTGTCACGATCCATATTCGCTTTTCCCACGAGGGTATCAATGATCCGCTTTCAAGTTGTTCATGGTAATGGCACGTAGAAGCATGATGACCGGGTTTACCACAATAATTGCAAGAACTTCTTTTTCGAAAGGAACTATTATGTGAGGGTTTTGAACACGAATTTTCCTCATTCTTATCAATATCCAAATTATCACTCAAATACAATTTTTCTTTAAAAAGACCATTTGGATCAAAAGGAGTGACATTTGAAAAGGGATGATTTTCTAAGGCTTTAAGAGCGAGGGAAAAAGCTTCATCCAAATTTTTAAAACCTTCTATATTTTTCTTCATTGGATGTTGATTTTTATTAGAAGAAAAAATATTTTCAAAACAAGGGTTTTTAGTATTACCTAGAATATCATCTAAAGTGATACAACATTTAAAACAATTCTTTTGCTCAACTTTACCCTTTTTTAACATAAGGTTATTCAAATGGATTTGAGAATCAAGAATTTTGAGAAGGGGTGAAATTTGCCTAATATCATCATAATAATAAGGAAAAGATAAAGAGTTAGGATAGATTGCTACCTCATGGTTTGGTTTAGAATTGTCATGAGATTCATCATGGATTAAGATTTCATTTTCTTCGTCATTCTCGACAATTCCATATAGAAACTCCAAACGATTCCAAAGCTCTTTTGCGGATTTACAATCTAACATTTGTGAGAAAATTTCTTCGGAAATTCCACGAATTAGAGTGTACATTGGTTTTGCATTTTGAGTGAGTTTAGCCTTATCCTCAACGGTGAGTTCATCATAATCTTTTTCTTCTTGATTTAGCTTAAGAACTCCCGCTTCATTTAACTCCTCTTTATATGGAACAAATGGACCTTCCATAACGATTCTCCATTGATCGGGATCTTCGGTTTTGATAAATTCCTCCATTTTTGTTCTCCAAGCAAAATAGTAAGTTCCTACAAAAAGTGGAGGTCGGGTAGAAGACGACTCTTCCAAAAGATTAAATTCCATATCGTTTACTCTACTAACGATTAAGCTATTCACGTAGAGTTAGGCTCTGATACCAATTGAAAGTCCTAGAGGGGGGTGAATAGAATTACTAATAAGATTAATGCCTAATTAAAAAATCTTTTGGACAATTATAAGTTTAAGAAAGAAACTTCTAAGTCAACTAATATATCAAACTCTTAAGGGATCATACAATGGATAAGCTAGAGGTTTGATATATACAAGTAAAACGAGTTTCTAATCTCTTACTACTCTAGATAACAATATGTTAGATAAACTAGACAATCAATATCACAATATTCATACTAGCATATTATCAAACATATAAAGTGCGGAAAGTAAATAGAGTAGGGATAGAAAGATACACACGATTTATAGTGGTTCGGTTTCCCTACATCCACTACCTAAGGAAGCCTCCTTAGGATTTCAAGCTTTTCACTAAGCTCCCGTGTCTCTCTTAACCGGGTCGAGAACACAATAACCCTTACAACCTCTTCGATAACACGAAGGACAAACACTTGTGTAATCACAACACAAGGACACCAAGTATACTCCCTATACTTGAATTCTCTCTTAATCTATCTATTACAAGACCTAGACTTAAGAGGATAGATACAAAGTGTTTTAAGGGGTGAAACTACTTTGCTAGATAATCTCCTAAAGAGTGGATATAACTATAAGCGTGTAAACTCCTCTTGAGTAGATTAAACTTTGTGGCTTATTTGATTAACTCCTTGGATGAGTTGGATAGGACTAATATGCTCACTAAGATTGATTTTGACAATGTATAGCTCTTGACACCTTCTTGAATGATAACAATTAAGCCCCTTAATGTTTGTAATTAGTTGGTGTAGTTGTAGCCTTCAAAGAGCTTCAATTTATAGCTGAAAATTGCTTCCAACGGTCATAAGGCTTGGGTCTAACGGATCTATTGATTTCCCTAACGGATATATTTCTTATGACTTAACTTTGTGCAGAAAAACCTTCCTTGCGGTGTACCGCAGGAATCGTCCGGTGCACCGCAATTCTCCTCGACTTAATATTCTATCTAACTGACGGGCTAGCCATGCACCGTGCCCTAGTCTGCATTCTTGGTCCGGTGTACCGCGCCATTGGTCCGGTGTACCGCACCAAACATCTTTGATAGATTTGACCTTTGCTTTGATGCTCGGATTAATAAATCTTCTTCACGAAAGTTGTAGATAACATCATTCTTTAAAACATTGCATTTGATCATTAAGGCTATATCTCAAGGTATATAAAGATATGAATAAAAGTAATGTAATGAGATATAATAAGAATGATATGCAAAGTGTTTTTGATGAATAATAGTGCAAGTAAGGATGTATAAAGCAAGAGTAATTAGCACACTAATCATAAGAGGATTTGTCATATTAAAACAACCTATTAAGGGAGGCTATATGCCAACACACTGTTTAGGGTTCCCAACGAGATTCACCTCAGAAATCATTGCAGTGAGATTCATCTCTTCAATACTCATATTTGCTTGACTATTGTTACCTTTCTTCTGGTTGCCTTGTGCGTTCTTGTTTCGACAATCTTTTGCGCGATGACCATGTTTGCCACAGTTGTCACAATTTTCGTCAAACTTAGCCTTCTTCTTGTTGTCATTAGATTGTCCTTGCCTTTTTCGTTTGTTGTTGTGGTTAGACCTCGGTTGTTCCACAACATTAACCTTGGCTTCAAACGAACGAAAGTTACTTCCTTTCTCGGCTAGTCGGTTGTCTTCTTCAATCCTCAACCGAACGATTAAATCTTCAAGACTGATTTGCTTGCGCTTGTGCTTTAGATAGTTCTTGAAGTCTTTGAACATTGGTGGTAATTTTTCAACCAATGCAGCAACTTGGAAGGATTCCACCAATCTCATTCCTTCAGCATCTAACTCATGTAGTATTAACTGAAACTGCTGCACCTGCGACATCAAAGATTTCGAGTCTACCATTTTAAACTCCAAAAACTTACCAACCACAAACTTTTTAGTACCGGCGTCTTCAGTTTTGTATTTTTTCTCTAGGGAATCCCAGAGTTGTTTAGCCGAATTCATAGTGCAATACACATTATACAGAGAATTGTCTAAACAATTGAGAATGTAGTTTTTGCACAAAAAGTCTGAATGGTTCCATGCTTCTACGGCATGAACAGTTTGAGCATCGGGATTATCTCCCATTTCTGGAGCATTTTCTTTGAGAAAACCTCGCAAGACTCAAAGTAGTCAAGTAGAACAACATTTTCTTTTGCCATGTTTTGAAGTTTACACCACCAAACTTCTCTGGTCTTTCAGCAGGACCCAAAGGTACTGTCATATGCACGTTGGGCCTTGAAGTACCACCAATTTCATTTTGCTGTTGCATTATTGCAGAAGCATTTGTATTTTCTGGTTCTTTAGCCATTCTGTTACTTTCAACAAAACAACCCAGCAGAAGAGATTTAGTATGTGTTTGATACAGTAGATGTATACAACACGAAATAATATAGTTTTAAGACTGGATATCAAGATTCTTGTCTTTCCCAAGAGTTTATCTCTTGTTAGGCAGACTAAAGTCCCAAGTTTTAAAATCTTGTTGTAGAACTTAGAATTTAGATTATGCAGTTGAAAAACCGAAATGAGAATCAAGATAACAGTAGCGATAATAAACCTTAAATTGTTATGTCCACTGAGTTATCTTGATTCATAAACAAAAGGAGATAGAACAAAAATAAAATACAGAAAAATTATAAATAAACGAAAAACCTGTTACTGATCGAGGCTAGGATTGGATCCTATGTCTTTAAGGTTTATTAGCCACGCACTGGTGTCTTACGTTTTTGTTTGGCTTCAACCTCCAGAATACAACGATCAACACTGCAAATACCAGACACTTGAAAATCTGCAGAAACTTCAAACTTTCAATGGTGTTTTATCTCTCTTGCTTTTATGTAATTTGTTTGCAAAAAACTGAATGAATGAAAACTAGTTTTGGCCATGTATTTATAGGTGTAGAAGCACCTGTTTAAATCTAACCCGCAACGTTTCAGACATGGGAGATGAGGTTTGAGGAAGAAGATGTTTCAGAGATTAGAACGTTACAATTCAAAATTAAAATGATATCCCAAACCCTTTTAATTTTACAAAAGAATAGTCCAAACCAAGCCAAGCCAAGCCCAAAAGTGGATGCCCCTAAGGACCCAATTCTTAAGTACTAAGAACTTTATATTGAGGGACTATTTTTTTTTTTAGTTCATAAAAACTCCTCCTATACCTCAAATTTAACACTCAATTTCTCATTCACCTTTCATTTGTTTTACACAAGTGAATACATAAAATTTCATTACCGAAGTAAGACGAAAAACTTTCGTTTTTGTCCTGACTTATAACAAGGTTCGAGACCCACGAAAAAATTGAGTTTAAGAAATTTCACTTGGGTAAATTACCCAAATGATAACAATCCGCACATAGATTAGCTTCTCGTAAAACATGATTTAGTTCAAGGTTAGGGAATTTTCTCAATATTGCACATCACTCACTTAGAATTGAAACATAGCGACTACCTAAACTCCCACCGTCCTTCACTAGAGCATGGAGCCTCTCCGAGTCCATCTCATATTGAGTTGAGCTCCCACCGCCCTGCACTAACGCGTGGAGTTTCTTCGAATCTGTTTCAATAATCATCTCAGTGTAACCATTATTACAAGCCCATCTAAGGCCAAAATGCAACGCAATCAATTCCGAAATAAAAAGGGATATCACAAAACATGCACCCGTAAAACCTGAGATGCACGCACCATACCTATCTCTTATTAGACCACCAATACCTGCTAACCTTTTCACGGAGATGTAGCTTCCATCAATAATCATCTTAGTACCCTACTAGCCATAGCCACTCTAATTATACCTCCATCAAATGACTTCCCCATGCTAGTACTCCCTCCGTCCCAAAAATAATATCCACATTACTAAATATGGTGTCCCAAAAATAATGTCCACTTACTATTTCAAGACAACTTTTTCTTTTTCTACTTTTTTCCCTTATTACCCCTACTTTTCTTTTAATTTATAATTATTTGAATTATTATTTTATACTTGATTACATTTTCCTAGGCATAGGAATAGGTGTGCATTATCATTAATAACATTTATTAGGCGTATTTTTGTACATGTAAGGTTCAATAATGACATTTCTTAATCTGTGTGAAAATGCTAAGTGGACATTATTTTTGGGACGGAGGGAGTATAAAAAAGCTAGATAAGGAAAACGCTTAACCATATTCTTGCATACTGTATCTTGTGTTTTAATTAATAAGTCTTAAAAAAGACGCTCTTAAACCTTCGAACTTTCTTTCCATTTTTTAGTTTTACAGCCCATTTACTTGTGTCACTTTTTTTTATTTTTGATGTGATTCATTCTGATATTGGTGTGTCTGTTTTTTCCTTGGTGGGATCTAATTCTCTTCCAGCTTGCTCCGATCTAATACTCTTATTATATAAGAGACTCACTTATTAAATCTCAATCCATTTTTTCAGCAGATTCTCATCCCTTTTCTTTGCTTTTACCTATTATTTGATGCCATCTTTGGTCTAAACCATTTACGAACACAAGTTTTTTTGGTTTTTATAAAAATTTATGTGTTTTGTGTGGCTATTGTGGCAACTTCTATGTTTATGTAGCGTGGGTCATGATTTCTGAACCCATTTTATTAAACTATCAAATTTAACCAACTTTGTAATCCATTGTCGAAAAGATGTAAACAGGATTTTAGTAACAGAAAGCTTATAAGTAGAAGCTAACAGTGTCGCAGCCTGTTTTGAATTTAATTTATGCCCAGAAAAACGAAACATTCAGCAACAAGTAGTCTGAACATTAGATACCATGGGCTAACATTTTTTCTATTATACTAATATTCCTTCAAAACACAAATTCAATCTGAACAACCACATTAATTTATCAAATTCTAAAATATAAAATTGGTAGTGCATGTTATATTCATCACTAAACAGCAGAATAGGTGGATGGATATCTCATATCTTAATTTTCACAGATATAAAAAGAAAAAAAATTACAAAAAAATATAAAATAGGAATCAGATTTGATATGTCAATCACCATCTTGCATAGACATTTTGATGCAAATAAGACTGGGGCGACAAAACCATTCATCACTTTCCAAATTAACAAAACAAAAAAAATTATATTGTGTGTGGATCACTTATTAAGTAGCTTTTGTCTAATTTAATGGGTAAATTGAAAAATGGGTCAATTTTATATACTAAAACTCCAAGGCATTAGAACGTATTTTAGAATTCATTAAAATCATCTAGTACACTCATCCCTTTGAGTGTTAATTTTCTCAAGAAATAAGAGGATTCATTAAAAAGAAATGTAAGCAGGATTTTAGTAACAGAAAGCTTATAAATAGAAGCTAACCATGTCGCAGCCTGTTTTTAAATTAAATTTATGCCCAGAAAAACGAAACATTCAGCAACAAATAGTCTGAACATTAGATACCATGGGCAAATATTTGTCTATTTAAACAAAATTTATAAAGCTTAGTACTAATAAGCAACCTCAGACGAAATATGGTTGTAATAATCATTGATAACTCAGTAATGGAACAATGAATTTCTTCATCACAGGTTACAAAAACAATTATGCTTAAAAGCTATATAAATAATGAAGATCAGATGGTAGTGCATGTTTTGTTCATCACTAAACAGCAGAATAGGTGGATGTGTATCCTCATATCTCCATTTTAACAAAAACAAAAAACCAAAAAAATATATATAAAAAAGAATCAGATTTGATATGTCAATCACCATCTTGCATAGACATTTTGATGCAAGTAAGACTGGGGCGACAAAACCATTCATCAAAACATTATACTATTGTAGCTCAATTTGTGTAGTCATATTTTAACGAAGACTAAAAAAAACGAATATATACCTTAACAGTGATATAGTATCACTGTGTGTCTTGATCTTTTGTGCCCGAGACTTCGAAGACTAATTTGAGCGGCGGCTCAGATTGTTTTGAGATGCGGTGGTAGTGGTTTTTATAGAAGATGATGGCGGTAGCTAGGGTTATTTGGGGATGTTAAGCGAGGGTTGAATAGTTTTTGTGAATTGCATTTTGCCCCCTCACATATTATTATACCGTTTTATAGTCCTCCAAAAGATGGAGTTCACATTATTAAAAAAGTAAATACCAAAAATAGGTCATACCCTACAATAATTTTAGTTCAAAAGTTTTAAAAATATCATTTTTTGCCTAAATATATATATATATATATATTTTTTGGACGCTTAATACATTTCAAAATAAAACCGTTACAAAAACATCAACCGATACCTAGTCGAGAAAATCGAGAAATAAGTAAATTGAAAGTATTCCCTTCTTCATGTTGTGCCTTGTGCCTAGCTTGTTTAGCTAATTTGTCTGCCCGACCATTGTACTTCCTTGGGATATGTTTAAAGAAGACTGGGGCTACCATCGCTGCCAGTCTTTTAATCTGTTTAATCCACGGTCGAAGCTTCCAATTAGCAGCTGACACTTGCTGAGTACCTCGAATTAAGTCGAGGTTATCCGAGAAGATCGTGATCCCCTCGTTCCTTTCTCTAATTGCTCTTTTTAATGCAACAATCATTGCTTGAGCCTCCCCTTCTATACTCGTGTTACACATCGCGATTTCCGAGTGTTCCTGCCTGTTACCAGTCTCCTTAACTACTTGCACTACTCCAATTCCAGTCGGTAGATGTGGTAACTCAAATGACGTATCACACATATAAGCTACCTGCGTATTATAATTTAAATCCGTAGCTATGTCTTCCTGTATTCCTAATGCCTGATTTTGTATAACTTGACTAGCTGCCCAATCTCCTCCAAATCTTTCATTCATATGCTTGTTGGCTGATCTGATGACGTCATCTGTTTCAATAGTATAATTTTGATGCCGACTTTTCATTTTTGACTTCCATATGTTCCAGATCAACCGTAAGACATAGGATATAACCACTTCACGTCTCCATATATTTATAAGTGTTATATTTAGGGATGTCAATGGGCTGCGGGTTTGCGGGTACCCGCCCCACCTCACTTTAAACGGGGCGGGTTTTAAGGTAGTAAGGGGGGCTTGGGGCGGGTTGTGGGGATGGATTTTCAAAACCCGCACGAGGCGGGGCGGGTTGTGGGGATAAGTATTCCCCACCCCGCAAACCCTCCCGGCATGTATATAATATATAATTAATATATTTCATTTATAATATATATTTTAATTTCAATGATTTTTAAATCAAAGTTTGTGTCCGTCTATTACAACACACAAAGTTTAAATTATTCAAATCAAAGTGCAACTTCAAGGGAAGAATTTGTTTAAAAATCAATATACAAATGCAAATTTTGAAGAATGGAATATTTGAGAGTTTAAAAATAATAAAATTTGTAGTAATAAAAAAATTTGAACGATCAAATTGAAACCCGCGGGTAGAACCCACACCCCACGGGGAATAAAAGAGCGGGGCGGGGCGGGGTGTGGGGAAGAACAACGCGGGGGCGGGGAGGGGTGTGGGGTATCTATTTTTTTGTGGGGCGGGGTGCGGGGATAGGTAAACCCGCCCCATTGACATCCCTAGTTATATCTAGGAGGTGTATTCAATTGAGAATCTGTTAGATTTTCTCATACTTTAAATATCTAGATGTATTATTACGATTTTAAAAAGTCTTTTAAAATTCAATTGTATTCAATTGAGATTTTAACATTGGCTAGGGACTTGGAGATGTAATTATATGGCATCAAACCGGTTAAGTGATCACATTTATAAGTATAAACTCAAACTCTAGGGTGATTAGTTGATGGATGGTGAAGAGTGAGCCAAAATCCAATTCTAAATTATCCCAAATATTTATCACATCCTACCTTTAGCGTTCACTGCACCTTAACACCTTGATATTTTTAGTTAACTGGTTAAGTAATGATTGAATGGATAGGTAGTAGTTGAGTGGACTAATAGACAACGTGGGAGGACCAAAGAACAACATATAGCAACTGCTTCAAACTAAGTAAAAACTGATATCTTCTTGCATTGTGAAGCTAATTTGATTCTTGACATTTGTATTATGTTGATTACATGTATGATAAGTATACTTATGGATTAATTCTTATGCATTACTTCATGAAACTTGTTTAGCTATAACTTTGGGATTATTCTTTACATTTTCTTCTTCCATTATTAGTTGGACTTAGGGCCCCTAGGTTAGTCTTATTTTATTGGGACGACAAAACTTTGAGTTGGGGGTCTTGATGTTTCATCTTTTGTGATAGAATAATATTATCAGAAGACATATTTTGGGGGTTTATTCCCAAATGAGAGATTATTCCCTAATATTTGACATATATGCATTCTTATCTCATTTCGGACATATTGCTATTTGTTGAGCTTTTATGCCTTAATTGTGTGTTAGGTGTGTAGATTTTAGGTACATGCTTGACATGAGACACCAAGATGAATAGTAGAGGTCAAGAATTCAATTTTATATCCAATCCAAGGCGTAGAAAGAGCAAAATGTCAATTTGGAGAAGTTAGAGTGTTTATTAGCAAATTCTTGACGTCATTTGATTATGTCACCACGATTTATTGGTCAGAGATTTGGACAAATTTCCTTTTTGATTTGGATAAAGCTTGAAGTCAGTGACACGTAAGAAGTAACGGAAGCCAGTTCGCAGTTGAGACAAAACAGTTATGCCACTTGCTTCCATCGTAACTCTAACTTGTCCAGCACTAGCTAAAAATGGGTTGGACTATTTTTAACCCACCTAATGAGCCCATTAGGCCCCAAGACATTTTTAGCTAAGTATTTATTCATTTTAGAAGCTCATAATTCAGACACTTTACATATAACACATTTTGGAGAGAACTAAACCGTATGGAGAAAGGAGAAGAAGAAGAAGAGGATAAGGGTTTCCACTATTCTTCACCATTTCATATTTGTTCCCCTTCGAATCATAGATTAAATTGAGTAAAGATATATATCACCCTTTTTTGTTTCACCATGTATCACCTCCTACGTGGAGGTTTTAAACACCAATAAAAATGTTTCTCTTTCTTAAATGTTTATTTTCTCTTTCCTTTATTTAATGCCACATTAGATTACACATAGGAGGTGATAAATGGGTGAAGCAAAAAGGGGTGATATATAGCAATGCTCGATTAAATTTATCCCATTTTTCATTTTAAATATGATTCTCACATTATTATTCATTTTTTTCTATTATTTAATTATGAACTAAAACCCTAATTTCTTGAGAATTGCTATATGTATGAACCATCGTTAGTTATTTGAAGTTTTTTTTTTGAATATTGGATTATAGTTAATTGAAGTGACGTTTATTTTCTATTGACTATATCTTTTGATTATTGCCTACTTGTATTCTGGACAAATATTGGATAGTGTTAGTAATTTAGACTATCGCCTCGAAGTAGGTGTCAGTCGCTCCATTGAGTGTGATGAATAAATCGACCCATTAGAGAAGGTTTACTTCCCGTAAGTGTACAAGTCATTGACAAGTAATAATTTGATGAGTATAACGGTTTTCGTCTCCATAGGGACTATCAAGGTTGAGATTAATGTGTTCAAAAGTATGGTAGTTTTGTTGCAAAGAAATAACAATGAAAGTTACTAAATGTTTGTTGAGTTTTTTTATTATAAAGCACTAAGTTGTAAGAAAATAAATAATAACTAAAGTAGAAATGAAAATTAAAGTACTACGGATGTGAAAATAAATGAGAAGTATGTTTGAGTATTGCTACTAATTCCTAAAGTTAATTATTTAAATGTTTCTCGATATAAGGGCAAATTGGTCTCTTCACACCATTCGGAATTCAATGTTCTCCTCAAATCCCTCCTAAGTAGATAAGAAGTTATTCTATGACACTAGAGACCTCTTGCGAGTGACCTTACAAATGCTTTTGAATGCTAGTTTATTAAACTCTAGTGATTACTTGGTTAGTGATGTCTCCCTAATTTTCATGAATTAATCCTAGTTGGAGACATCATTTTTAGTGATTTAGAAGTCTTTCTAATCGATTTTCTTGAAAAATACTACACTTTCCTATTTTGAGTCTTGATTTAGTAAATTATTATTAGAGCATATTGAGTTTAATTATTTATTCAGTGTGAAGCTTTAAAGATAATTATGGAGATTAATTAGATTCCAAGTCAAAGACTAAGAGATATGGAAAGAAATCAGCATGGTAATTGGAGATAAGGAAAGAAAATCTAAAAACATGGAAAAGGAAAAGCTGCCTTAAAATCTGAATTTCACCACCCACGACCAAAAATCAGCTTATATCTCAAACTCGGTGTGGAATCTGGAGAAACGGTCAAGAGAAAAGTTAAAGATCTTTCCGAGACGATGAATTTCGATTACTCATATGCGTCAAACGGATGAGTATTGAAGCTTCTATGACCAAAACAAAAACGGGTCTGATTCCATGTTTTAGGGTTACGAATTTGAGTTGGGCTTGGAGTCCACTACTTACATTCTCCTTCAAGAAAACGCATTAGGGGTTCTATACACCTATAAATACACCCTTATATCACTTGTAAATCATCTTTGCCTCATAGTAATTAATCCTAGGGTTTTATTCATTAGAATTATTGTAGAGAGCAAGATGAAGTCTTTTATTATTTTCTTTAGTTTATTTCTTTCAGGTATGAACTAATTTTCCCATAGCTTGGGTTTTGCATCATGTATAATCTATGAATTCTATTTTATTTCTATCTAAGTTTCTTTGGGAATTATATGTTTTAATCTGATATTAGCTTCTTACCTATATATTTGTTTATGTGTTTTGAATTATTGTCTGTCCTAGAACTGATCACTTTAGGCTTTCTTAATAGTAGTTAGATGTTCACCTTAACTGGGTGTCTACTTATTGAAACACCACATAACGTCTAGTGTTGATATTGGTCTTGACAACACTAATTCTAGCTAGATAGTCATTAGGGTATAATTTAATCATTATCATCATGTTTGGAATTGAATTGCTTAGGAACCTAGTGGCGTAGGATAACCCTAAGTTTAGGCTGCCTCATGATGTGTCCGTAGCCCCCTTAGTCACTCTCAAGGTCTAAGGTATGAGAATTTAGAATCCTGGCAAAGTATCTAAGAGCTAATTATCTCCCTTATTAACTAGATTTGATAGAAAGAATTAGAAGGATTAGTGCATACTAGAAAAACCTAAGCTATACTTCTCATCTCATATTTCTTCGTATTTATTTTATTGTCCTTTAATTTTTCTTAGCTTAATCATAATCTCGAATTTATTCCTTTTATTTTCTGTCTTTTAATTAATTGCTTCTTACTCGTTATTATTTACCCATTCGTATAACACACTAAGTCCCTGAGAACGAACTTCACTTATCACTAAAACTTGCATACGTCCTGTAATACTTGCAGTACCGTGCTTGTCTAGGGTGAAAGTGCATTGTTTTCTGGCTTATATTTATCTTATTTTTCTAACACCCTAGGCGACACCAAGTTTTTGGCGCCGCTGCCGAGGACTTGTGTCTCGTTAGCGTGTGGGCTATCTATTTCGAGTAGTAGTTTTTAGTTAATTTTTACTTTTCAGTATTTAGTTTTACTTTTCTGGATTTACGCTTGTGGTTTGCTTGAATCTTTTTCAGGTTTTAACAGTGAATCTTTTGCCTCCTTTACCGGAGCCCGAGAGGAGCTTCAGACCTTATAACCAACGTGTTCGAGAAGAGAGAGCCTTAAGAAGAGCTATGGCAGACGTACGAGATCAGTTAGATCCAGCACTTGTCCTACCTGGAGGACAACCACTTGTCCCACCAGGAGGACAACCACCATTACAACCACAAGGAAGAGGTAACGGGAACAACAATATAAATCAAAACCGAGTTGAACAAGACCTTCCTGGCTTGAGAGTGTCGTTTCATGTTCAACCGATAGGTTACCGTCCTCCGGAGATCCAAAACATCAAATTTCGACCCGATCCGGGTATGCTCAGTCAGTTTCAAAGTTTTGGACTCTACAGTGGTACAGCAGTACAAGATCTGGTAACAGCGATTCAGAAGTTTATGCAGATTTGTGATGCTTATGTTACTCCAGGCATTACACGCGAGCAACTGTATTGTCATATGTTTTCGTTCTTTCTAACCGGTAGAGTTGGTTACTGGCTAGATAGGCAACCACCAGGGACAATTAATTCATGGACTGGACTTCAAGCCGCTTTCTTTAACCGTTTTTATCCGAAGAGTATGAGACTCAAAGACCAAAGCGAGCTTGCAAAGTTTTGTCAAGAAGATGGAGAAGAAGTAGGAGAAGCATGGACAAGGTTTCAACAGAAGTTAGCTAGATGTCTGCTCCATGGTTATACCCCCTCTCTACAGTTAGCTATATTCTATGAAGGTATCAACAGAGAAGGTAGACTGAAGGTGGATAACATCGGGAAAGGAAATTTCATGTCCATGGACCCTACTGAAGCTACTGAGGTTTTAGAAAATATTATTGAACAAGAAAGGAGTTGGCCATCTTTGCGAGCTCCTGTCACAAAAACGCGAGGTACGTTTCGATTAGATGCAGAAACTGCAAAATCAGCTCAATTGTCCGCATTAGAGAATCAAATCAAAGAACTTAAGCTTGATATGCAGAGAAATTTAGCCGCAGCAAATGTAGTGCAAGAAGCACAAGGTTGTCCACATTGTGGGGCAATGAATCATACTTGGGAAGAGTGCGAAGGAAATCCACAATCTGTTTATTTCATATCCAACCGAGGAGGTTATCAATTTGGTAATAGGAATCATCCGGGTATGCATTATTCAAATCCACAAGGGGCCGCTACTCCTGGTCATTATCAAGCACGACCCCAGAATAACTCTTTCCAACCGAGAGGTCAGTATCAAAATCAATATAAGAATAGACCTGCTCCCCCACAACAACCTGTTCAAGATGCCTATACCGATTCATTAGCTCAGAAAGCTTTACCACAGTATCCTCAAGAGGGAGCTGTGGATAATCAACAACTGACAAAGTTTATGGATCTTATGACCACTAATATGAACGCTCAGAGCGAGAAGTTACGAGAACAAGGAGCTTCAATTCAGATTTTAGGTACTCAAGTAGAACAAATGAACAAAGTTTTGTCAAGAAGATGGAGAAGAAGTAGGAGAAGCATGGACAAGGTTTCAACAGAAGTTAGCTAGATGTCTGCTCCATGGTTATACCCCCTCTCTACAGTTAGCTATATTCTATGAAGGTATCAACAGAGAAGGTAGACTGAAGGTGGATAACATCGGGAAAGGAAATTTCATGTCCATGGACCCTACTGAAGCTACTGAGGTTTTAGAAAATATTATTGAACAAGAAAGGAGTTGGCCATCTTTGCGAGCTCCTGTCACAAAAACGCGAGGTACGTTTCGATTAGATGCAGAAACTGCAAAATCAGCTCAATTGTCCGCATTAGAGAATCAAATCAAAGAACTTAAGCTTGATATGCAGAGAAATTTAGCCGCAGCAAATGTAGTGCAAGAAGCACAAGGTTGTCCACATTGTGGGGCAATGAATCATACTTGGGAAGAGTGCGAAGGAAATCCACAATCTGTTTATTTCATATCCAACCGAGGAGGTTATCAATTTGGTAATAGGAATCATCCGGGTATGCATTATTCAAATCCACAAGGGGCCGCTAATCCTGGTCATTATCAAGCACGACCCCAGAATAACTCTTTCCAACCGAGAGGTCAGTATCAAAATCAATATAAGAATAGACCTGCTCCCCCACAACAACCTGTTCAAGATGCCTATACCGATTCATTAGCTCAGAAAGCTTTACCACAGTATCCTCAAGAGGGAGCTGTGGATAATCAACAACTGACAAAGTTTATGGATCTTATGACCACTAATATGAACGCTCAGAGCGAGAAGTTACGAGAACAAGGAGCTTCAATTCAGATTTTAGGTACTCAAGTAGAACAAATGAACAAAGTTCTAACAAACATTATGGAACAAAAAGAATTGAAGGCTATCGAAGGAGGTGATGACAATGTTGGGTTCGAAGCTTGTAAGGCTATTTTCCTTGAAATTGAAGAATAGAAGGAAGTCCCACATGCTGCCGTTAGTGCCGTGGAAGTTCCGAGTACCAAAGAAGAACCAACCAAGTCTAGCCCCGTGGACTCTAACTGTTCTGAGAGTGACGTGGAGGAAGATTCAGAAAAATCTGAATTTATACAGCTTCTGAAAGATATGCAAGAAGAGATTTGATCGGTTATGGATTTTCAAGCTGAGCTGGAAAAAGACAAAGAGGAAGAAACCTCAAAGGAGGAACCAAGAGTTGAAGTTAAAGTTGCACCTGCTGTGCAAGAAGAGAAATAAGGAGAAAAGGTGGAATCACCACCAGTTGTTCAAACAGTGTCATCAACTATTCCTGATACAAATCCAAGGGATGACACTGAACTCAAGACATTTGTAGAGGCGTACACTCCTAGAAACATTAAAGCCCAATGCTTGAGATTGCGAAGAAAGGGATTACACCGCAACAAGTTTTTACACAAGTTATTCCTAAGAAAGAAGCGAGTGTAGAAGCTAAGAGAGAAAACTTGAGAGTCTCAAGAAGAAGTGAAAGAGAGTTGCCATTGAAGCTCAAAGATCCGGGAAGTTTTAACCTTCCTATTCAAATAAATGGTATGCTCAAGGTGAAAGCTATGTATGATGTGGGTTCAGGTGTGAATCTTATGCCTAAGTCTGTGTTCGAGAGACTTGGACTTAAAAGATCAGAGAAAGCTCCAGTATAGTTGCAGTTTGCTGACAACTCAGTTACTAAGACATGGGGAACAGTGGAGGACGTCCTAGTCCGAGCAGGTAGTATCGCCATCCCTACTGACTTTGTTATACTTGATTTTGATGCAGATAAGCAGGTTCTAATCATACTTGGACGGCCTTTCATGGAAACAAGTCAAAGTGTCATCAACTTCCAATAAGGGACCATCACCCTTCATGCTAAGAACGTATCCGAGACCTTCTATGTCTTGGGCAGAAACCGAGGAAGTTAGATCCCATCGTTCCTGTCATCCACAACCTTTCACATCATAAAGTCCCTACAGAGAAGATCCACGAAAACCTGTGGATACTGAGCCAAACATTGTGTTTGGGTTTGGCCATGAAGTTCTATGGAAAGCTCACAAACGCGAAAATAGGCCACGAAGTTTCAAAGACTCGTGGATGGGACCATTCATCGTCACTAAGGTTGTTTCAGCTAAGGTGATAGAAATCCGACCAAAGAAGGGGATCAAGCGCATATTAGTTGACGTTCATAGCCTAACTCGCTGTTGGGGAGGCTATATTCGCAAATCTTGATAGAGGTAACTAAATAAAAGTGTTGTACGGGAGACAACCCGCAATTTTTTATGCTTTTTATGTTTTTAGTTTGTGTTTTGTTTAGTTGTTTTCAGTTGATATTGCATATTTGAGAAAGGTATTAGTGTTTTTGATGTTTAGGTGTTAGATAAATCGAGTTTTGGGAGGAAAAATGAACTTTTGGATATATTCAGATGCCAGCACCGGTATGCCGGCCTTCATGGCTGGTAAGCCGGTGAGCAGAAAACCCGAGCCCGTGGGTAAGGCCACGCGTTCACTACCGAGAGGTCAGCTTTCGAGAGATTTCACCACCGGCATGCCGGTCAAAAACCCCGGTAAGCCGGACAGGTCAAAACCCGTGCCCACGGGTGCCACTTCGCGTTTAATGCCGAGGGGTCGAAAATCGAACATCATCAGCACCGGTATGCCGGCGGTTTTTTCCGGTATGCCGGTCAGAAGAAAAACCCGGGCCCACGTGTCAGGGACTCGGGTATTTTGACGTAACTCAGATTCGAGAAGCTCCAGCACCGGTATGCCGGGCCCTAGCGCCGGTAAGCCGGTCAGCGCCGCTGGAGAGAGAACAAAGCTTCGTTTTTAGGGTATAAAAGAGAAAGAGGTTGGTATTATTCTGAAATTATTAATCCTTAAGCCTCTCTTTCTTCTCCAAACGTCTCCCAACTCCATTGAAGCTCATTCAACCCTTCCCCAAACATCAAAACACTACCCGATCATCAAAAAACACATCAAATCCTCTCTCCACATCATTACAAAGGAGATTCAATCACCAATTTCTCATCAAAAAAATTTAGATTGAAGAATCAAAAGCTTAAATTTTCAAAATTCATCCTACAATTTCTTAAATCCATACCAATTCATCAAAAATTCATCTTACCCACATAGAGATTCATCATCAATTCACCTCTCCTAAACCAAATCAAGCTTGTTCAACCAATAATTCAAAATTTCAAATTTCAAGAGTTGTTAAAGCTTTGAGTTGGGGGTCGATTGAGGTGACTAAAAGAACTAAGACATTATCTAACAAGAGGGAGATGAAGAAAAGCAAGGTATTGGGTTCAATTGAGAAGAAATCAAGTAACAAAGGTTCTAGTTCCAAAGCTAAGGGTAAAATCGATGTTGAAGAAGGAGGTAAGCCGGCTATGTTTGATTTAATGGGTAAAAGGGTTTCACTTATTTCCAGAAAGAGAACACAACCTCTTCTTTTCAAAGGTCCTACACCCGTAGATAAATAAGAAGCTTCAAAGTCCTTGATAGCTTCTGCAGAAAAACAATTAAAGGAACTACCTTTTGCTTATGAGAAAGTATTTGATGAAGAAGTTGGTACATGAGAATATAAGAGATTCTTGGAGCTTGGTGAAAGATTGGGTTGGTCTACGTTCATGGTAAGACGTTCTGATTTATGTCATGAGTTAGTTTTAGATTTCTATTTAGGCCTCTTTAGCCGAGATAGTGAAGGTTGTGTTCCGATTAGAGGAAAGTTAGTTCCTTTCACAGTTGAAGAGATTAGAAACCACTTCCAGTTTAAAAAATTAATTGGATCTTGCAAATAAAGTGAAGCGGTGGCTAAACAACGAATCTATGATTGGGATTTACTTTTTGAGCATGTTTTAGACAAGGAGAAAGTGCAATCACATAAGGGAGAATTGAAGACACCTTGGCCTTACAAATATCTTCAACCGGATGCGAGAGTTTAGCACAATTTCCTTATACCTAATGTCTTAGGAAACACAAGAACTTTGGATGTGACTAAGAAGAACGCTCTACTTTTGGATTGTATTTTGAGAGGAGAAGAAGTAGATGTGGCACAGTTGATCTTTGAGGAGGTGATACGATTTTCGGTCTCTCCTAAATCGGTTTACAATGTTAAATATCCTACTATGATCACGTGTCTTGTGCGAAAAGCGAATCTAATATTGGGTGAAGAGGAGAAATTCGAATTTAAGAAGAGTTATATTGATAATTCTTGGATCATGAAAGTCTTGATAGGAGCGGGTTCTACGCAAGTCTTAAAAGAAGAAAAGGAGCAAAGTTGGCAAGAGAAGATGGAGGAGCGTTTAAACAATTTCGAAGAAGATCAAACTTCCTTAGCCAATGATGTGGCACAAATCAAAGCCAATCAAGTGCACATCATGACACTCCTAGAGCAATTAATGAAAGATCAAGCAAATCCTATCATGGATGTCGATAATGCGAGGCAGTAGCCTCGAGAGTATGTTCTCTTTCTTCCTTACCATTTCTGTAAATGCTTTATCTGCTAATTTTAATTTCTGTTTCGAGTCTTTTTCGAGTCGTGGGGACACGACTCATTTTTGAGTTGGGGGTGTGGGGATTCGTTGTCTCTCATCTCCATTTTTCTGTTTTTAGGTAGAAATTAAATTTTTTTATACATGGGAATTAGATGTAGAGAGTGTTTAATACCTTAAAAGCATAAGCTCAGTGAGTTGATGATAGTAAGTAGTATGTTTATGAGCTATGTTATTTTGTATGCTTTGAGTATTTGCAGGAAAATACACATTGATAGTAAAGAAAAGATTAGTGAGCAATGCGATAGAAAGTATGTTCGATCTCAGGGAGCCTTGAGAAGTGTGTAGGCCGTGAGATCCAAGCTAGTTGACAAACCCATTTGATGAAAGTGCTAAAGGTAAGAAAATAATGAAAGTACATGGTGTAGAAAATGATTAAGGCAGTTCTTTCATATTGAAGCCACTTGAAGCCTTTATATACCTTCTCACCTTGTTATTTTATTTTATATGTTATATCCTTCTCAGCCCCTTCTAGCCTTTCTAAATCTTTTTATTTAGCCACATTATAAGCCATACCCTTTAGATTATAGGACTTTTCCATATGACCCACACTCGAATCGCGATGCATAGACAATTGTTTTAGAGCTTGAGTTTGGGGTGGTGGGTCCACCATTATGGGAATTGTTGTTGGGATGGGATTTTTGAGCTTATTAATTGTGCTCTGTTATTATATTGATGATGATTCACATGTTTATATTGTAACCCTTTGTCGGGGTAATAGTGAATGAAAAAGAAGCTACGAGCTAAAGTTATGAAAAGGCATAACATTGAAAAAATAGCGTGATATCTCAACATTAAAAAGAGAGTCATAGCTATACAAAAGAAAAGAAAAAATGAATGATTTGAAAAGAATATATATTCGGACCGGCAAAGAGGAATTTTTAAGTGAACATCGTGTGCTTTAATTAGGTTATTGGGGATGCTACTTTGTGCGTCAAAGAATTCATTGGGTTGCGTGAGAAATATTTTATGAGAGTAACTCAAGCTGTAGGGCGATTCGTTGATGTCTAGTGAGGAGAGAGCCAAAAGCTCACTCTAAATTATCCAAATATATTATCATACCGTCCCTAAGCCTAAATTACAACCTTAAAGACCTTTTGATTCTTTGCTATGTAATCGAGAAGTGATTAAGCCAATATAGAATAGTTAAGTGGATCTTTGGATACTAGCGGAAGTTTGATTAACAATCTATAGCTTCCTTGGTGAATTGAGTAAAGTTCCAATCCTTCTTACATTGCGAAACTAATCTGATCTTGAATTCAAACCGTGTTGACTATGGACATGAGAAATGTACAGGTATGTAGTTTATGAATATTATTGCATGAGATTTTATGAGTAGTTGCTTTATGTCTATTCTATATATTCTATGTTCTTCCCATTGTGTTGAAAATTACCTAGGTGTGTATTTAGAGACTTCCCTTTGTTTTTATCTTTATTGTATCGGGACGATACTACTTTGAGTTGGGGGTCTTGATGTCTCCCTATTTGTCATGAATTAATCCTAGTTGGAGACATCATTTTTAGTGATTTAGAAGTCTTTCTAATCGTTTTTTTAGATATACTACACTTTCCTATTTTGAGTCTTGATTTAGTAAATTATTATTAGAGCATATTGGGTTTAATTATTTATTTAGTGTGAAGCTATAAAGATAATTATGGAGATTAATAGTCAAAGACTAAGAGATACGGAATGAGATCAGCATGGTAATTGAAGATAAGGAAAGAAAAGCTAAAAACATGGAAAAGGAAAAGCTGCCTTAAAATCTGAATTTCACCACCCACGACCACAAATCAGCTTATATCTCAAAATAGGTGTGTGATATGGAGAAACGGTCAATATAAAAGTTAAATATCTTTCCGAGACGATGAATTTCGACTACTCATATGCGTCAAACGGATGAGTATTGAAGCTGCTAGGATCAAAACAAAAACGGGCCTGATTCCATGTTTTAGTGTTACAAATTTGAGTTGGGCTTGTGATGTCTCCCTAAATGTTCTAATTTTATGCCCTTGGGAGACATCATTTTTGGTGTTTATTTGATTAATTTGATAGACCTTTGGGCTAAAAATGCAATAATCCGAATTTCCTCTTTCATTTCTAGTATTTTTTATTTATTAAACTTTTGCGTGTAATCTTGTGTATTTTAGTGAAAATTTTGTAGGTTTTGAATATTAGCTAGGAGAGGAACACGAGAATAAAGTCAAAGATCGTGATATGGAGTCAAAGCTTGAAGATAAATTCCGAAAAGAATTATATTTTGAAGCTGCAAATCTAGAAAACAGGCCAAAGATTGCTGAATTCGAGGCACTTACGAGTTGATTTAGCCGCTGACCTTTCAAGAGATTATGTTCCTTATCGAGTTACAGAAATTTAGCAAGTGATTTGAGGTCAATCGGAGTTATAACGAATCGGCTAGAGCTGTTTTAGTGGAGGTGGTGCAGCAATTACAGAATTTGGGCTTAATTAGTGGACTTGGGCTTTTCTAATTTTCACTTAATCCTTAAGTAAAAGCCCTAATCCGATTTTATCATTATAAATAGGCCTTTAGACCTCATTATTCAGTACCTCTCATTTTATTCTTCAAATTAGAACATCATTAGAAGAGAGCGTCAAGAAGAAAAGAAGCTTGGAGCTGGAGACTGTCTATATCTCCACTTTGCAGCCGATTCATCTTTCTAATTAGGTTTCTTATTTTCCTTTCTGTAAAACAATTATGAATTCCTTTTTATTTATTTTCTTAGTTTTTCCACTTATGAGCTAATTTTAATTAGTGCTTGAGATTGCATTATGGATTGATTTTGATTCTATTTTATTCTATGCTTTTGTATTTGGGATTTTTACAATTGAAATCAAATTGGGTATTAGGTATTTTTCATTAATTTATTCTTATTCACTATAATTGACGTAATTAACCAATCATAGGTCTTAGTATCTAGGCTATTCCAATTAGTGGCGATTGGATCACCTTGACGGGGGGTTTAGGTACATAAATAATTAATGAATGTAGGATAGAAATTATTTGACTCTAACGAGCGTAATTAATCCTATGGCCAATTGGGTAAAATAAACTTAATCACTTGAGAATGGACTATAATCACCCTGACGGGGTTTGTAGCATTTAAGAGTAGCTCATTAGTCCACCCTGACGTGGGTAAGGATGACCTTAGAATCCCGACCATTACTTTTTACCAATTTGTCCCTTAAACGAAACATGGAATAAGTAAGAGTTAGATGAAATCCTTGCGTATCTCAAGTACTGCTTTCTCATCTTGCGTAAACACTTTAATTTCTTGCGTCTAGTTATTTACTTGCATTAATTTAGTCTTTTCATTATTTTTCTTAGTTATTAGATAACCAACAAAACAAACTTAAAATCATTTATCTGCTTATGCGTGCAATTAAACACTACTTGATAAGTATTAGAGTCAACCAATCCGTCCCTGAGAACGAATCTGTTATCACTATTATTACTTGGGACAACCGTACACTTGCGGTTGTGGTTCTCTATACTTATTGCATTTATTTTAGAACAGACAAAGGACCACCAAGTTTTTGGCGCCGCTGCCGAGGACGGTAGCGTGTGACCCCGGTGTTTATCCTTTAGTGTTTAATTGCATTTTTATTTTCAGTTTTACGCTTGTGTTTGCTTTGTTTTGTTTTTACAGGTGCTTTATTCAGGTAATGATCAAGAAATTTATTTATAGATGTATAGAAGACATTACCCAAACCCCGGTCCATTTGACTATTGGGAAGACTCTTCAGGACAACAACAATGGGGTATTAATTCTTACCAACAACCTTATCAATACCCGCAAGAGCAAGGATGGAACAATCAATGGATCGGGAATAATCAACAACAAACACCATATCACTATCAACAAGAGCATGAATGGAACAATCAGTGGGTTGAAAACATTCAACAGTATCCACCTCATCACTATCAACAAGAGACACTACAAGAGAAAGTCAATCGCCTATGGGAGGAAGTCAAGGCAAGAGAAGAGGAAAGCAAAGCCAACTATGCATCCATACAACAGATGATAGATGAAATGGCTGCCCGAAACAACTCTCCTAACTTAGCTGAAAGTGGTAGTAAGTCTTATGAAGGTCCCACTCCCTCGAAGGATGGAACATATCAACCGGAAGAAGTTGTTGAGGAGGAGGAGGTGTTGAAAGAAGGTGAGAATATTGTTAGCATAGTGGAAGAAGGAGTAGCAACGCAAATCCTAGAAGTTAAGACAAAAATTGCTATTCCTATGGTGCGTGCACATGATCAAGGTATAGAATAAAAAAGGGAAAAAGAGGTGATCGAGATTAGAGAGATTTCACAGAAAAAATATGATGAGGTAATAGTGGAAGAATGGGTTGAAAGTGAAGATGAATCTGAAGTGGTTGAGGGGTCAATTGAAGAAATAAAGGTTCATAATAAAATAGAAGTTGAATCTCCACCACAACAAGTTCACCCATACCGATTACGAATCTTGAATGAAAATAGAGCTGAAGAATCACCTCCACAAATGATCAATATGTGCTATACAAGCAAGGTTCCACACCGCGAGAGCAAATCGGCAAGGAGGAACACCTACCCACCACATTTTAAAGATGAATATGAGATTGAAACGAGGAGTAAAAATAAGCTTATACCGTTGAGAACGGTTATCTACTCTAATGTGGTGGAAAATGAGTTTCGTCGTGAAAGTAAGAAGGCGAAACGAAGTACTTACCCACCTCCTTTTAGAGATCGATTGAACAATATTCTAAGGGGGAAGTTTCTTAAGCTTTTACATCAAGGAGGAGGCGAGTTTAAGCGGAGGAACACCGCAAAGGCCTCAATACCATCTTCATGGAAGGTAACACGTCGAACTTAAAGACGTAATAAACAAAAGTGCTTCTTGGGAGACAACCCATGCTTTAAATTGCTTTCATGTCTTTTAAATTCTTAGTGTAAATTAGAGTAATGGTTATTGATTTAGTGTTTATTTGTAAGAAATGAGGAAGGTTGGTGTTTTTGATGATTACAGGAGTGAAGGTCACGAGTTTGGGGTAGTTAGAACGAAAAAGAATGAAAATTTTGGGTTCCAATACAGTAGAAACCGGGTACCTGGTTTGTAGAAACCAGCGATTCGTTTTTGGTGCTGTACCCCAGGTATCAAAATTTCGGAAGATCATAACTTGACGCTCGGAGGTCGGAATTAACTTTTTCTTGAGCCTAAACCGCATAACTTTTCGAGCTCTATTCAATGGTGAAGTCAAAAATTTCGTATGAACAGCTAAAAGTTTCTGACCCAGCGTTTTGAGGCCCGCCATTAGTTGCGTCTCGTGGTTGCGTCTCCACTTAACACCATTGATGACGAACCAAAGCTCCAAAAACACTCAAATTTCATCATCAAAACACCAAAATATCATCAATCCATCGCTCTAAACATCATCCAGACACATAATCAATCACAAATCTTTCCAAAAACACCAAGAAATTCAAGTTTTAATCCAAAAATTTCTTCACCAAAGCTTAAATTATATCCTTTAAAACTTTCCAACACCATAGATATTAAATACCCATCTCAAACAAATCACCAATTCCACTACTGTGCCACTTTCAACAATATCAAGCAACACAAATTTCATCAATAGCTTTGGTGCTTTGAAGGTTAGAGATTGCAAGTGCAAGTTCAAGGTGAAAAATTGAGTTTGGGGTCATCAAAGATGACCATGAAGGTTGGAAATGGTACGAAGAACATGATGAAGATAGAAAGTTGGGTGTTGAGGAGAGATTTTCGTAGAAGAGATGATGATTTAGAGAGCTAGGACATGATTGCTACTTTAGGAAATGTTACAAATAAGCTGGACCTTATCCGAAACTTGTTACTTGGCGTGAATACTGTTCGACACGCCACTTATGATCTTCTAACGCGGGATAAAGTTCATGGAAGCAACACCGGTAACCAGCCACGTGCTGGTTAAGATACGTTTTCTGTCCCTTCTCATTTAGTGTAGATTATTTTATTTGCTTTGAGTCGTTTCGAGTCGTGGGGACATGACTCATTTTTGAGTTTGGGGTGGGGTTCGTTGTCTCATCCCATATTTATGTGTTATTTGTTTTTAATTGCTTTCAATAAATTAATTAGGAGTTGCGTTTGACTGTAGAAGATTTTAAATGTCCCTTTTAAGCATACTTTTGATGAATCTATGATAGTAGATCGTGGACTTTAGGGAATAACATAAAACGCGTTTTAATTGCATGCAAACATAGATAATGAATAGGAAAAATTAATGAACAGTGCAAAAGAAGTAAGCTTGTACTTAAGGAAAATGTTTGGTTTGTAGAACGTGAGATCTAAATCAGTAGAGAACCCACTTAGATATGAACTAGAGACGAACCATGTAGCTAGGAAAATGATAGGGGCAGTTCTTTGTTAGCCATTTGTAGCCTTTTAGCTTGCTATCCCTTATAATAATTTTATCCGTCTTAGCCCAATTTTGAGCCTTAAGCCTTTTCTTTTGTAGCCACGATATAAGCCCATTATCCCTTAAATTATTAGGCATTACCAAATGACCCGCACTTGAATCACGATCCTGAGACCTGTCTCGAGCTTGAGTTTGGGGTGGAGGGTCCACATTTGGGAAATTCATTGGGTGGGATTATATGTGTTTGTATTGAGGCACAAAAATTTAGATGATACTATTATTTGTAACCCTTTGCCGGGATTTGAAAATAGAAAAAGAAAAGAAAAAAAAAGAAAAGAAATGAAAAAGAAAATAAAAAGAAAGAAAGAATAAAATAAACCGACAAAGTGGAATATTTGGAAAAATCGTCTTAGTTTATATTGGGTTGACATGGGAACGCAACATTAGCGCGTCAAATGGGTTGAGTGAGAACATTATATGAGTGTAAACTCAAGCTCGTGGACAGTTGTTGATGGTAAGTGAGGAGAGAGCCAAAAGCTCACTTCAAATTTACCAAATATACATACCACACCATCCCTAAGCCTACGCTAAAACCGTAAAGTCCTCTTGATTCCTAGGTGCATGGTAAGTTAATAAGTTGTATACTAAGTGGAGCGTTCAAAGCGAGTAAGGATCGAAGAACAACCTATAGCCATCATAATGAGATAAGTACAAGTGTAACTTTCTAGCATTGCAAAGTTAATTTTATGATTGAAGTTATTTATGTTTGATGTTGCATGATTAGTGTATGTGTATGTTAGTTCTAAATATTGTCTATATGAGATTTATCTTTAGCATTGCTTTAGGGTGTATTTACTAGCTTCTATTTTCTCTTGCATCTACTTCATTCCCCTTGTTTTCAGTTTTGCTTTGTCAGGACAACAAAGGTTTGAGTTGGGGGTCTTGATGTCTCCCTAAATGTTCTAATTTTATACCCTTGGGAGACATCATTTTTGGTGTTTATTTGATTAATTTGATAGACTTTTGGGCTAAAAATGCAATAATCCGATTTTCCTCTTTCATTTCTAGTATTTTTGATTTATTAAACTTTTGCGCGTAATCTTGTGTATTTTAGTGAAAAGTTTGTAGGTTTTGAATATTAGCTAGGAGCGGAACACGAGAATAAAGTCAAAGATCGTGATACGGAGACAAAGCTTGAAGATAAATCCCGAAAAGAATTATATTTTGAAGCTGCAAATCTAGAAAACAGGACAAAGATTGCTGAATTCGAGGCACTTACGAGTTGATTTAGCCGCTGACTTTTGAAGAGATTATGTTCCTTATCGAGTTACGGAAATTTAGCAAGTAATTTGAGGTCAGTCGTAGTTATAACGAATCGGTTAGAGCTGTTTTAGTGGAGGTGGTGCAGCAGTTACCGGATTTGGGCTTTTCTAATTTTCACTTAATCCTTAAGTAAAAGCCCTAATCCGATTTTATCATTATAAATAGGCCTTTAGACCTCATTATTCAGTACCTCTCATTTTATTCTTCAAATTAAAACATCATTAGAAGAGAGCGTCAAGTAGAAAAGAAGCTTGGAGCTGGAGACTGTCTATATCTCCACTTTGCAGCCGATTCATCTTCCTAATTAGGTTTCTTATTTTCCTTTCTGTAAAACAATTATGAATTCCTTTTTATTTATTTTCTTAGTTTTTCCACTTATGAGCTAATTTTAATTAGTGCTTGATATCGCATTATGGATTAATTTTGATTCTATTTTATTCTATGCTTTTGTATTTGGGATTTTTACAATTGAAATCAAATTGGGTATTAGGTATTTTTCATTAATTTGTTCTTATTCACTATAATTGACGTAATTAACCAATCATAGGTCTTAGTATCTAGGCTATTCCAATTAGTGGCGATTGGATCACCTTGACGGGGGGTTTAGGTACAGAAATAATTAATGAATGTAGGATAGAAATTATTTGACTCTGACGAGCGTAATTAATCCTATGGCCAATTGGGTAAAATAAACTTAATCACTTGAGAATGGACTATAATCACCCTGACGGGGTTTGTAGCATTTAAGAGTAGCTCCTTAGTCCACCTTGACGGGGGTAAGGATGGCCTTAGAATCCCGACCATTACTTTTTACCAATTTGTCCCTTAAACGAAACATGAAATAAATAAGAGTTAGATGAAATCCTTGCGTAGCTCAAGTACTGCTTTCTCATCTTGCGTAAACACTTTAATTTCTTGCGTCTAGTTATTTACTTGCATTAATTTAGTCTTTTCATTATTTGTCTTAGTTATTAGATAACCAACAAAACAAACTTAAACTCATTTATCTGCTTTTACGTGCAATTAAACACTACTTGATAAGCATTAGAGTCAACCAATCCGTCCCTGAGAACGAATCTGTTATCACTATTATTACTTTGGACAACCGTACACTTGCGGTTGTGGTTCTCTTTACTTATTGCATTTATTTTAGAACACACAAAGGACCACCAGCTTGGAGTCCACTACTTACCTTCTCCTTCAAGAAAACGAATTAGGGCTTCTATACACCTATAAATACACCCGTATATCACTTGTAAATCATCCTTGCCTCATAGTAATTAGTCCTAGGGTTTTATTCATCAGAATTATTGTAGAGAAGAAGATGAAGTATTTTATTATTTCTTTAGTTTATTTCCTTTAGGTATGAACTAATTTTCCTATAGCTTGAGTTTTGCATCATGTATAATCTATGAATTCTATTTTATTTCTATCTAAGTTTCTTTGGGAATTATATGTTTTAATCTGATATTAGCTTCTTACCTATATATTTGTTTATGTGTTTTGAATTATTGCCTGTCCTAGAATTGATCACTTTAGGCTTTCTTAATAGTAGTTAGATGTTCACCTTAACTGAGTGTCTAATTATTGAAACACCACATAACGTCTAGTGTCGATATTGGTCTTGACAACACTTATTCTAGCTAGATAGTCATTAGGGTATAATTTAATCACTATCATCATGTTTGGAATTGAATTGCTTAGGAACCTAGTGGCGTAGGATAACCCTAAGTTTAGGCTGCCTCATGATGTGTCTGTAGCCCCCTTAGTCGCTCTCAAGGTCTAAGGTATGAGAATTTAGAATCCTTACTAAGTATCTAAGAGCTAATTATCTCTCTTATTAACTAGATTTGATAGAAAGAATTAGAAGGATTAGTGCACACTAGCAAAACCTAAGCTATACTTCGCATCTCAAATTTTTTCGTATTTATTTTATTGTCCTTTAATTTTCCTTAGCTTAATCATAATCTCAAAATTATTCCTTTTATTTTCTGTCTTTTAATTAATTGCTTCTTACTCGTTATTATTTACTCATTCGTATAACACACTAAGTCCCTGAGAACGAACTTCACTTATCATTAAAACTTGCATACGTCCTGTAATACTTGCAGAATCGTGCTTGTCTAGGGTGAAAGTGCATTGTTTTCTGGCTTATATTTATCTTATTTTTCTAACACCCTAGGCGACACCAGTTAGTCAAGACTCCTGTATCACTAACGCACACCAAGCATTTATATAATTTCGTAATCTAACCCACTCTCTGGGCGATAGTCAAGATTACTAACACTGTTCAATACATAAGTAAGGTACAATTAGGATTTAATCTTAAGCGTATAATGAATGGAAAATGACTCTATTTATTCAAATTGAAATATCCCAAAATCAATTAAACATTAAATTAATCATCAATGAATCATACTCTTATCAATACTTAAGAAAAAGAGGTTTGGTTTGTAATGTAAAACTGAAAACTTATGATAAATCATGTGATAATCATGCTTAGAATGTAAAACAAAATAAAATTAACTTAAGACTTGATTGGAAATGGATATGGAATAGTGAAGAATGGTAGAATTGGGTGGAAACCCTTCTTCTCTTCTTCTTCTCTTTACTCCAAGCGACATGTGACAATATTTCAAGTGTCTTGAATTATGATCTTCTAAAATGAATATATACTAAGCTAAGAATGTTTTGAGGCCAAATCGGTTCTCTTAGACGAGTTAAATATATCCCAACTTGTTTTTAGCCAGTGTTGGACAAGTTCGAGTCATGGTGGAAGCAAGTGGCATAACTCTTTCATCTCAACTCCAAATTGCATTACGTCACTTCTCATGCGTCATTGGATTCAAACTCTATACAAATAAAAATCAATTTTTTTGTCCAAATATCTCACTAATTATTCGTGGTAACTGAATCAAATGATATCAAGACTCTGCCACTAAATGATCTAACTTTTCCAAGTGACATCATTTTCTCCAAAGTTTTCTTTCCATAATTTCTTAGTGATAATCAAGATCTGTTGAGCTTGACCTTATTAAATAATACTTTCTACGCCCATTTTTATTTGTCCTACTTTTTATTGCACAAAGATTAAAATACATTAAATACACCTCTTTTTCACTATATTACCCATATTCATTAAGTACACGATCATTTATTACAATATTGCTTTTAACTACTCCCTCCGTCCAATCAATGTTTGTCACAATTTCTAAAAGTAGATGTCCACAAAAGGTTGTCCATTTAAAATACCAATGAATTTTTTAACACTTTTTACTAATTTTATCCTTATTTAATATTCATAAGATTATCATCATTAAATGCATTTACTTAGTTGGTTGAGGATAGTTTAGTAAAAATAGGGAGTATTAATTGTTTTTCTTAATTTGTGTGAAGAAAAAAGTATGACTAACATTGATGGACGGAGGGAGTAATTAATTAGGGGCGATATTGAAAAAATTAACTTGATAATGTAAAAGGACAAATATTATTGAACACTTTTTTTAGAAAGAATGACAAATAAATGTTGACAAACAGAGTATTCACTTACTAAAAGTGATATCCAAAAATAGTATAAATTTATAATTTTAAAACACTACTTTCCAACCTTTTCTACTACACCTTATTAAAATATTATAATTTATATTTTTAATATATATTTAAAATATCAATACATATAAAAATATTCCTGTAACCGTGAATGCAATTATTATATTTCTTAATATGTATAAAAAACTAAGAAAAAATTATTTATGGAACAGAAAGAGTTTGCTTTCGACTCATGATGGAGGAAAATGAAAAGAATAGGAACCAATTTATAAGAGTAGTGTAGTTTTTTTCTAATTAGTTAAGTACAAATCCCTAACAAAGCAATCTTATCCCTAGATTTTAAAAAGTATCACAAAGTTTTGATAAGTCCCATAGTTGAGTTGTTGACCAAGAACTATAATGTTTTTTTTATATCATGGGTGTCAGGGCCAGCTTTCGCGCACCACGCCTAATCCCATGGGTAATATACACGCCTCCCCGTGCATATTTCCAGGTTAATCAATACTAGGTCATCCATGTTTAGAGAGGGGATTCAAACCCTATACCTTTTGCTTTACCCCCTTTAAAGGCTAAAGAAAAAGCAAAGCTCTAGGCAGTTGAGCTACCCCAACTAGTTTATAATGTTATCTTTTGAATGTATTTGTTGAGTTGTTGACCAAGAAATATAATGTTATCTTTTGAATTTATTTATTTATTTTGTCAGATAAGTACAAGTTCCTATTAAAAAGGTTCATATTTGATTCCTAGTTTCCAAAATACATTACAAAGTATTGGTATGTCCCACGGAAGGGACGTGGTCGTTCTTTGTCTAACGTTTTTTTGGCCCTCCAGTACTAGACTGTCTCCGGATTTCCAAAATTGCCGGATTGATTATCTAACTTTGGATGAATTATCTAACTGCCGTGCTGACAGTTGCTTTATACCTTAGATCAGTTCAACGTTATCTGAGAAGATAATTTTCGTCTCATTTAGAAAATCATTACATAGTTTTGTGGCATCCAAAATTGCATTTGCATTGTAGTTTTGGTACTGTCTACTACCACTCCTGTTGTCTACTACCATTCCTGTACGCATATGGGTTTTAATTTATTTGGTTTGTTATTAATTTTGACATGTGTATTGTTGTTTTTGATAAAAAATTATTATTTTAAAATTCATATTTTTTTTTACAACTTCAAATTTTCACAACTACACTGCAATCACAAGGGCTAGAAAAAATTAAATAATTGAAGATAAAGTTTAAGAGATTATTACATAAAGGGTCTTGAAGACACAACCTCAAGACCTAACAAGACTGGGTGATTTCTCTCTTCTTACTAAAGGCCACAAACTAAATTTAACACTATAAGCCTAATTTTCCAATTACTATTGTACCCTCTTTTGTTTTTTCCTCCTATATATATTAAATTATTCTGAAAAAAATATAAACCCTATTTATTATATTCTCTCTCTCTCTCTCTCTCTTTCTCTTTCATTCTCTCTCTCTCTTTCTTTATTGTCACGCAGCTTTACTATTTTCTTTTAACCTCCTTGAAGCCACCACACTTCCGATCTCCCGGCTAAGATGCTGACAGCACAAGAAAATCAATATTCCAGCTTCGAAGAGGATGAGATCCGTTTGTGAGGCTCCGAGTAGCGGCGGTTCGAGATCTAAGCTGCGAGCTTGACAAGTTGCCGAGGAAGGAAAGTTGAAGCTTGCCGGAGATCGAGTTGAAGTCATTATTGTTCCGCCGATGGCCGCAGAGAAGTTGTGGATCGGTAGTGGTCAGTTTATGTAATGCCCATAGTGGACGTAGTAATCCCAATAGTTCATCTAATGAAAGCCGCATGTTTTCTATAAGGTAAATAGCATAGTTGATGATTATAACTCAAGCGGTGAAAAAGGGTTTGATTATCCCTTGTTGTATCGTGAATGGACTAAAATTCTTGATAGGAGATTTAAGATTTTTATTTATCCCCAATTTTCGAGAATTTTCCTTTGAATTCCTTAACCTTATTTCCTTTGTATTGTGAATAGACTAAAATTGTTGAATAAGTTTTGTTGAGGAGAGAATTGCACTCTAAGGTCATAGACCACATCACCTGCATCTTTTGTTGACAAAAAATAAAGTGCTTTTTAGTTGACCGAGAATGAACATTGTTCCTATATTTGGTTTTTTACTGTCTGCAATTACTTTTGGTGCAATTACTTTTGGAGATAATGTGCATGATTCAATTTTTGTTTTATTCTTTTTCTTTTGTAATACAATTTTAATATAGAAATTTGATAGTATTTTAATTGTTAGAATTTTAATAGTATTTATGTGTAATTTTTATTCAACTTAATAATTTCAAAAAAAATACTCAGTAAAGTTACTGAGCATATGAGCATGCTCAGTAGAGTTACTGAGCAAATGAGCATGCTCAGTAAAGTGACTCAACAAAAAATCAAATAATCAGCAAATTTTTCCGATACTCAGCACTTTTTTTGATACTCAGTACTTTATGCTCAGTACTTTTTCCATGCTCAGTACTTTTTCCAATTATTTGTGTTATTAGATCCTGAAGAAGCTGAAATTATTATGGATAAAGTTCTCGAGACCGAGAGAAATTGGCCGACTGAAATAGGAAAACAAGAAGAGACTTCAGAATCTCTAAATCTCAAAGAGTTAAACCAACAACTCAAGGAATTACGATAACAAGCGCGAACAATGGCTCAGGTAAATCTAGTAAATACTATAAATAAATAAAGTAAAAGAAAGATACATACTGTCAAATTGCGCTCTTGAATGACTTCTAATGATGAATAAATCTTAAGGACTAATCGTGGGAGGCAAGGACCTGTTTACAATAGTTTAAGGGTGTATTTATAGGAGTCTAGGAAGCCCTACAACGTTTTCTTGGAGTGGAAGACAAATATAGAAAAGGTAATAAACTGTTGATGTTTTGTTTTGGCCATAACTTCTTCACTATTGCTCTGATTGACTTGTTCTTTGTATTGAAACTGATTGTCTTGGAAAGCTCTACAACTTTTCTTTAGACCGTTCTTCCAAATTCCAAGCCTATCTTGAGTTATGATCACTTTAGTGGACGTAGGTGATGGAATTCAGATTTACTTGACAACTTTATCTTTCCACATATATCTTTTCCTTCCTTTATCTCCATTTTCCATCATTATCTTCTTTCCTTTATCTCTTGGAACTGATTTGACATCTAATTAATTACCATATATATTTAAAGATTCACAATTAGGAAACAATTAAACCAAATATGCTCTAAAAATAATAAATCATCAAATCAAGATAAGAAATAAGAAAATTCAATACTTCAAATAAAAATCGAGTATAACTTTCTAATAATTTCTAAAAATGATGTGTCAAACTAAGATTAAATCATCACAAATGGGAAGGCGTCAATTTTTAGGGATGGTGCGACACAAATTAAACTTATAAAATGAGACCCTTTAAGTAAAAAAGTTTATAAATTGGGGTATCCTAAAATATAAAATAAAATCGAAAACTTGAAGTTGTCTCTTCGTAACCCTGATTATTTCATTGTCAACTATTTAGGATTTTGAGGTGGAACTCAATCTAGTAATTAAAGCACTACATAGAGGTGAATGCATACAATATAAATGGTTGTGGATAGTAAGTCGACATAGAGGAGAAAGCAACAGAGCTGGAGCATCACAACACCAATTCCGCATCTTACCATCTCGATCATCAGTGTAATTTGTCTTATCCATGTTTCTAATATTTTGATTCCTTAGTTTTATTTCGTAAGCTATGTACTAGATTTCCCATAGCTTAAGTTTGCTTTACATATAATCCTTGACTACTATTTAGCTATTCTATGTAATTTGGGAATCATTTAAATTTATGAGCATTTGAATTATAGTTATGGTATGAATTATATTAATTTATGTTTTCTAGAGCATCTACACCTCTATATTGACCTAAGTTCATAAACTATCACCTCATCTAGGTGTTTAAGGGCTCACACGGTTCATAATCGTTTAATGTGAAGTAGTGATCTTTATGTGATTGCCTAAATAGATAGTCAATAGGGTTAGATTCCACCACCGATCATTGCGTATGGTCCCCTTACCCAAGTCCCCTAGTAGTGTTGAAGTTGTCTTCTAAGCTACCCTATGGGAGTTAGAAGTATTATAGAATTCCGACTAGTTGTATTAGCTCAATTCTCCCTTATAATCAAAATAACGATTCAGTAGGATAGGTGGATATTTGCAAACCTAAGTTATCTTCTCTCCTGTTAAGTAATCTTGTTTATTTGCATTCATGGTTTAATTAAATATTTGCATTCTTAGTTATTAATTTAAAACAAAAAATATATATATTATATCTGTCTTTTAATTTAAACATCTAAAACACTCTGCACTTCCATTAAACACATTTCCAAAGCTAACTACCTAAATCACTGAGGAATGAACTTATTTTATTTACTTATTACTTGGAACGATCCGTACACTTGTGGGGAGTTAATTTTATCTCTTGAAAAGTATTTATTTTGCTTCTTTATTTTATCACACCCACGGGTTCACCAAGTTTTTGGCGCCGCTACCGGTGATTTTATAGTTAGTTACTATGTTTAGTAGTGTAAAAGTTTTAATTTGTTTTCCGTTTTATGCTTGTTTTGTTTCTGTCTCTTTTCAGGCTCTTTAGGTATGACGATGTGTCTTGCATCAATAAGGATGGTTGCTGAGGATCGTTGTTCAAGTTGTTGGTTGCAAGGGAATTGTTGGGAAGATTTTTCTTTCCCACGATCAAATCTGGTTGAGGCCACATATCAAAGTAAACTCCCACAAACAAGGCCTACTTACGCCACTAATATTTCTCAGAAAGCATTGCCAGCATATTGACAAGAAGGTTCAGTTAACGAGTTGCAACAAACGATGAAATTTTTCGTAGCAAGGACCCAAGAAAATAGAAATCTTTTGCCACACTAACACAATAGAATATACGAGCGAACAATGAAAAATTAAACGTGCATTATACAGGGTTGGAGATGTTGGAGACTTAAATATTCTAAATTATTAACTTACTACAAAACCTTCGACAACCCCCTTTTATGCAAGACCGAGTTGGGTGTGAATTATGTAAGGCTATTAGCCTTCAACCTAAAAAGAAAAGAGTGTAATCGCCACCTGATGTCTCCCTATTTGTTCTATATATTAGCCCTCTGGAGACATCATTTTAGGTGAATTATTGACTTATTAGCTAGACTTTTATGCTTATTTGATCATATTGCACTTTCTCCCCTTGGAAATTAACTATTTGCAAATTCTGAGCTTTTGTGCGTAAATTTGACTATTTTTAGTGCAAAGTTAATAGGTTATCGAATTTCATGAAAGACCAATCCAAGGTTGAAAAGTGGGAATAAAGTCTTAGTGTATTTTAGAGTGTTAGGAAATGTTTTTACTCGAGTTTCTATTTTCAGAGTGTGCTTTCCTATTTCTATTTCTATTTCTTGAATTATTGATTTATTATTTTTAAGCATATGCGGTTTAATTATTTATTTATTGTGAAGCTTTAAAAGATAAATGGTAATTACTTAGAGACCAAGTCGAGTTAGAGAAGGAAAGGAAAAAGATTTACATGGAAATAAGAAGATTTAGGAAGGATATATGCAAAGAAGGAAAAGATAAAGCTGCCTTATGAATCTGAAATTCCAGCCATGTTTCAAAGACGAGTCCATAACTAAAGATTGGCTAGGAATCTGGATGAATGGTTGCACCAATAGAAAGCTCTTTCCGAGACAAGTGGTTTCATATATTGGAACTCCTCAAACGGATAAGTATTGAATGAGATATGACCAAATCAAATCAGCAGCAGAATCTTACCTTTCCTAGAATTTAGGGTTACGAATTAAAGAGTTCTTGACTTGTCTTCCACTCCAAGTACCTAGGTATTCCTAAAACCTATAAATACACCCCTTAGCCTCCTCTTTTACACACAATTCATACAATTATCAAATAGGCTTAAGGATTCAAGTCAGAGCGAGTAGGAAGGAAGAAAGCTAAGAGCTGGAGCAGCCATCTTCTCCAATTCAAAGTCAAACCCAACCTCTTCATTAGGTTTATTTATTTTCTTTCTATAAAAAATTATGTCTTTTAATTTATTTGTTTTAGTTTTATTTTCCTTTATGAGCTAAACTTCTTAAGTGCTTGAGAATCGCTATAAGGGTTGAACCTTAATTTATTTAATTGATGCCTTCTGATTTGGGATTTTTATAATTTAATTCAAATTGAGTAATTTAGTATTGTTTATTATCAAAGTTAATTTCACTATTTTTAATCCGATCAATTAGACATAGGTTTGAGTAATTAAGCTATTCACTTTGGTGGGGAAGTGATCATCTTGACGGGGGGTTAATTACTGACATAGATAATGAACGTAAGATAGAAATTATTGATCCTGACGGACTTAGTTAATCTTATAGCCAATTGGGTAGAGAACCTGACATTCGAAGGTGGATTATGATCGCCCTGGCGGGGTTTGTAACACCTGAGAATAGCTCCTAAGTCCACCCTGACGGGGGTTAGGAGAATCTAGAATCCTGACTATTACTAGTTAATAATTTGTCCCTTAGAAGAAGCATTGATTAAGTTTATTTTGGTGAAACCTAGCGTGACTCAAGTACTACTCTCTCATCTTTTCGTCTCTTCATATTTACTTTCTTGCATTAGTTTTAATTTTAGTTTAATATTTACATTATTTGCACATTATTCCTTTAAACAAAAACAAAATAAAAATCTATTTCTTTACTTTTAATTTTTCATTCAAGCAACTATTTCTATTTATTGCATAACACTCTAATCATACCTAATTCGTCCCTGAGATCGAAATCCCGTTTACCGGATATTACTTGGACGACCCGTACACTTGCGGTACGTGTCTTGCCTTTTTAGGTGTGTTTATTTAGAACACACTAGGAGACACCACCACCTACTGAAGAAACTACCATGAAAATTCCAAAATTAGATGAACCTACCAAGCTAAGCTCTAAGGAGTCGAGTGTTGAGGTTTTTGGTTGAAGATGGAAATGAGGAAAAGGAAGATAAAGAGGTAGTTGCAACGAGGTTGCAAGAAGAGAGTAGGGCAGAGTCGCCCCCTACAATTCCATTGTTATCACCAACACTTCCTATGAATATAGACTACCCAAAGGGTGATTCGGAGTCTATGTTGTAGATCTCGGTTTTGCGGCCTAGGCGGTTGACCGGGGCTTAGTGCCTAGACGGGATTACACGGGGCTTAGGCGGAATTATATGGTTTTGAATTCCGCTTTGTAATTTTGTATATTTAGTAATATATATGTAGTTTTATAGCAATTTTAACTATTTAAGTAATAAACATCATCTAACAACACCATAGTAAATATAAAAATACTAAAAATTAAGTTCAATTATCAATTAAAGAACTCTCGAGAATAAGAAAAATAACAAGAAGGCCTATGCAGGCATGTTGTACCATTAGTCTGAGCCTAGGCGGCCAATTTTTGACATTAATCGGTGCCTAGACGGGCTAGGCGCCTATTCCACGGTTACTAAGGCGCTAGGCAAAAACACCTAGAATTTAACTAGGCGTAAGCGACTAAGGGGGGAGTTGACGCCTAGGCGGCACCTAGGCGGCACCTAGGTAGGGAGTTCTACAGAATAGTTCCGAGCACAAAGAATTCGTAGAGACGTTGAGCGAAACAATAATCAACATCCAAGTACTCGAAATAGTTGAGAAAGAGCTTACACCACAGCAAGTCTTCAATTAAATTCCCTCCGAGAAGACCAAGAGTGTAGAGATTGAGGTCGAGACTGTGGCTCTAACTGAGAGAGTCTCGACAAAAGTTGAAGGGATGCTGTAAACCAAACTTCAAGATCCTGGAGATTTCAACCTCCCAATCATATTAGGCAGGAAGCTTGAGACTAAGGTGATGTGTGACTTTGGTTTGAGTGTGAATCTCATGCCAATGTATCTGTTTTAAAAGTTAGGCATACGTGATTCCAAGAAGACATCCTTCATCTTGCAGTTGGCGGACAGTTCAACAAAAAATTCATGGGGAATCATTGAGACGTTCTAGTCCATGTTGGTAAGTTAGCCATTCCCACTTGATTTGTTATACTTGAGTATGACGTAGATAAGCACGTTCAGATGATTGATGTCTCCCTAATTGTTCTTATTTTAGACCCTTGGGAGACATCATTTTTTATGTTTATTTGAATATTTTGATAGACTTTTGGGCTAAATATGCAATAATCCGAATTTCCTTTTTTATTTCTAGTATTTTTAATTTATTAAACTTTTGCGCGTAATCTTGTGTATTTTAGTGAAAAGTTTGTAGGTTTTAAATATTATCTAGGAGAGGAATCCGAGAAGAAAGTCAAAGATCGTGATATGGAGTCAAAGCTTGAATATAAATCCCGAAAAAAATTATATTTTGAAGCTGTAAATCTGGAAAACAGGCCAAAGATTGCTGATTTCGAGACACTTAGGAGTTGAATTAGCCGCTGACCTTTGAAGAGATTATGTTCCTTATCGAGTTACGGAAATTTAGCAAGTGATTTGAGGTCAATCGGAGTTATAACGAATCGGCTACAACTGTTTTAGTGGAGGTGGTGCAGCAGTTATGGGATTTGAGCTTGATTAGTGGACTTGGACTTTTTATTATTCACTTAATCCCTAATTAAAAGCCCATTCCGAATTTTGAGCTTATAAAAGGAGCTTTTGACTTCTATTTTTCATACAACTCATTATTCAGAAAGAAAAGCATCAGAGAGAAGTCAACAAAAGAAGCAGAAGAAAGCTGAAGAGCTGGAGAGGGTCTATATCTCCATTCATAGACGAATCTAATTCCGGAAATTAGGTTTTTTTTATTTTTATTTCTGTAGAACAATATGATTTCAATTAGTTCTAATTTAGTTTTAATTTCCATTAGCATGAGCTAATTTCTCTAAGTACTTGAGAATGCTTAATGGGTGAATCCTAAAACTATTGATTTTCATATGTTTGAATTTGGGTTTTAATTAATTAAATCGAATTGGGTCTTTTACATTATTATGTAATTGGTGATTATTTACTGTTTTTGGAGTAGCTAACTAAGAACAGGTGTTAGTATCTAAACTATCCCACATATGTGGCGTGTGGATCATCTTGACGGGGGGTTTAGGTATGAAATTAATTACTCAATATAAGATATAAATTATTTGATTCTGACGAACATAATTAATCTTAGGGCCAATGAGGTAAATTAGCTTAATCATTCGAAAGTGGATCATATTTACCCTGACGGGACTTGTGACACTCTAGAATAGCTTTGTAGTCCACCCTGACGGGGGTACAGAGATTCTTGAATCCCGACCAATGTCAATTGACCAATTTGACCCTTAAACAACATATGATATGAAATAGAGTTAGGAGGATCCCTTGCGTCTCTCAAGTACTGTCTGCTCATATTTGCGTCTCACCTTTATTTACCTGCGTCTAGTTATTTAATTGCATTTTCATATTAGTCTTTCATACTTAGGATTAATACAAACCAACCAATCAACCATTCAATCTTTTAATTACTTTCATAAGTGCAATCATTCATTAATTGATAAGCATTGTAGTTAACCATACCATCCCTGCGAACGATCCTGTTTATCACTATTATTACTTGGGACAACCGTACACTTGCAGTTGTGGTTCTCTTACTTATTGCATTATTTTTAGAACACACAAAGGACCACCAATGATACTCGGTAAACAAGGCTTGGCTACAAGTAGCAGCACCATAGAAGTTCATAAGTGAACATTGACCCTCCGTACATCTTCCGTTTTGGTAAAAACAATAAAGAATGTGTCACTAGAAGTTCCAATAATATGTGTTGTGACCGAAGGGGTCAAAGTTGGAGTTCACCAAACATCCATGTAAGGGAGAGAGCCAAATATGAGTTTGGGGTCAGCGACGAGGTCTCTTGGAAATCCCCCAGGCAAGAGAATAGGCCATAGAGGTTCCAGTATTCGTGTATAGGTACATTTTTTGTAACTCGAGTGGTCTCGGAAAAAAATACTGAAATCGAGCTACGGTAGATCGCAAGCTTCAGATTGTATATGTACATAGCCTCACCCGCTGATGGAGAGCCTATATAATCAAGAATTAATAGGTGTAACATGTCGAACTTTGAACGATGTAAAGCAAATTGCTTATGAGAGACAACCCAAGATTCTAAAATGTTTGCATTTTCTTTTACATTATGTTAATAATTTTATGTGATTTTAGGTGTAGATGATGGTAGAGTTGTTTTTGATGTGCATGCAATGTGAAAAATGAGTTTGGGGTGAGTTTTATGGAAAATTTTGTGCGTGCATGCCTGCGATATATTGCCGCCTAGTGTCATGAAGGTTCACCAATATTCGTGAATTGAAAATATTGAGCTGATCATAACACCGGTATACTGCACCCAACGGGATGTATACCGCAAGCCACACCCATATTGATATTCGTGAATACAGTACTACAGTAAGGAGGTCCTACAGTATACCGCTCCTCCCATCGGTGTACATCACAAGGAGAGATATGTCATGACTATATGTGCTACGGTGCACACACCGAGATCAAGAGCTTATCCACTGGTATACCAAGCCTAACATGCAATATACCACAACCGAAACCATATCGAGCATTTGACAAAAAAAACCATATCGAGCAATGCGACAAGGGTACTATGATACCAAGGCTACAATGAGGGCACAAGATAGCGCACATATTTGTGGCATCCTACACAAGATCGCGTATCAGCTAAGTAGAAGAGGCATTGCTTATACCATCGATCAAAACCTTAATCCTAATTCTTCTCCAAACACCCAAACTCAATTGAAAATTTACCAAACATTCACCGCACGTACAAACACTTAAAAACACCATAATATTATATTATAATTTATCTTTTGAATCCTAGAAACAAACTTTATCTACCCAAATCATTCTAAAATACCTAGAAAAAGAATCAAATACAATTTTTTTCCAAAAACATTCTCTAAATTTCTTAAATCCTTTTGACCAAGGCAAGATTCCATCATACTCACTTCAATAGATACCACTGTTACACATTTCCTAACCCAAACAACACCTTATTTACCCAAAATCTAGGGGTAGTTTCAAGAGTGGTGCAATTTTGAGTTGGAGGTAAAAAAAAGATGACAAAGAGAATATAGCCATTATCAAGTTCAATAAAGATGGAAAATAATCACGGGAAAAGAATGGGGCAAAACAAAGTGGAAGACAAGTGAGAATTGTGTGAGTTCAAGAAAGAATAAAAAGGATAATTTGAGTCAAGAGATTAACCGGTTATGGTGAGTTCGAGTCCTCAAGAGCAAACAATGGTGATTAAGAAAAACAAAACACCACAACCTCTTCAAGTCGAGATTCATGTATTCATGCAGAGTGAAACTTCTAAGCGCTTATTAGATGTCTCCAAAATAAACTTTCTTGGATTGATCACCTTCACACGAGAGAGTATTCGAGGATGAAGTTAAAGAAGGTGAGTATAAGAGATTTCTATAGATGGGTGATTAATTGGGTGGAACACATTAGGAGGAAGAAGGAGAGTCATGGTGCAAATGTGAAGCTTACGTACAATAGGAGAAATTCATCGAGCGCTACCTTGGGTATTGATAATATGAGGCAATAGCCTCGAGAATACATTTCCGTTCTTTCTTACCATTTCACTATTAGTAATATATGTGTTAGTTTATAATTTTTTTTAGTATGTTTCGAGTCGTGTGGACACGATTCATTTTTGAGTTGGGTATGTTGGTATTCATTGTCCCTCATTTCCATTTTATGTTATTTACTACTTTTTAGTTAAAAATTAAAAAAATTGTAGTTGGAATTAAATGTATTTAGTGTATAATGGACTAAAATAATAACATTTAGTGAGTTAATGATAGTAAGTAGTATGTATATGAGCTAGGTATATTGTATGCTTAAAAGGATTAGTAAGCAATGCAGTAGAAGTAAGTTTGATCCTAGTGAGCCTTGAGTGGTGTGTAGAAGGTGAGATTCAATCTAGTTGAGAACTCATCAAATGAATGTGCTAGAGGTGAGAAGGTAACGATATTGCATAACTAAGAAAGTGATTAGGTGGTTCTTTGACAAGCCATTTTTTTCTTTTAGCTTCCTGAACAAATATTATTGATTATATCCATCTCAGCCTCTTCTACCCTTTCACAACCCTTTTCATTAGTACATTATAAGTCATACCCCTTAGAACAGTATTTCTCCATATATTAGGTGTTGTGATACAACTCTTGGTTCCAACATTTATTATAGTTACCTCTATTATTGTATTACTTTATGATGTGTTTGTGTTTCATAAATATTTAATTGTTCAAGATCATATTACTTTTAGTTTTTTTTTGACATTGCATTCTATATGGTTGATTGAATATCGACACTATCATTTTTTTACTTTACTCTGTTTATTATTGGTTCCAAGTAATATATTGATACTGGTGGTGGCAAAGGTGTGATAAATAAATAGATAAATAAGAATAATAATAAAGAGCACACACCCTTGAGAACCACGGAACTCACTGCAAGTATCACAGACCGTTTGCAAGTTTTAATGATAAGTTAAGTTCGTTCGCAGGGATTTAATCCGTTAGATCTACTAATATAAAAATATAATAAGATAAATAATAATCTAACGCAAATAAATAAATAATGAAAACAAATAAATAAGATGAATGTAAGTCAGATAAATTAGGATTAATATTATGAGTCTATTTTACTAAGTTGTTATTCTAACTTGTCACAGATTAAGCATTATATATTAACCAGGATTCTAAATTCTACCTAGCCTTTTCTAGGCTTAGGAGCAACCTCTCCACTACCAAGGTCTTGGGTAATGATTGGTGATTAAATCAAACCTTTATGGCTATCTAATTAGGCGAAGGATCAAAACTAGACGATTATGTGGTGTTATCAATAACTAAGAATAATTCTAAGATTGACCAAATCTAAGGATGCAACAATAAGTCAAAACACATAATAACAATATACGCCAAGCTTAATCAATTAAAATAACAAATAGTATTTATGAATTCAGACAAAATACTAACCCAACAATTAAAAGTAAAACTTACAGAATAAAAACTTAGAAAGATGGTTGAGCATAAATATATAGCTAAATACCCTAAATATAGAGAAGGTGGGATGTAGAAGAGGAGTTTGTCACTCTCCAACTTCTTCTTCTTATCTTCCTCTATAGGTCAGCTTGCTTCTTGGATGAATAGCTTGATACTAAGGATGAATAATTAATATAAGAACTAAGCTATTATTTAAAAGTGAGAAAATACAAGTAAGGACTAAGCCTAAGCTTGAAACTGAGCAAGACATGTTTACAATGGTATAAGGGTGTATTTATAGGTGTTTAGGAAGACCTAATTCGTTTTCTTGAAGGAGAAGTAAGTAGTGGACTCCAAGCCCAACTCAAATTCGTAACCCTAAAAACATGCAATCATGCCCGTTTTTCTTTTGGTCCTAGCAGTTTCGATTTTCATCTGTTTGATGCGTATGAATATACCAAATTCATCGTCTCGAAAAGATCTTCAACTTTGCTCTTGACCGTTTCTCCAAATTCCACACCGTTCTTGAGATATAAGCTGATTTGTGGTCGTAGGTGCAGAAATTCAGGATTAAGGCAGCTTTTCCTTTTCCATGTTTTTAGCTTTTATTTCCTTATCTCCAATTACCATGCTTATCTCTTTCCATATCTTGTAGTCTTTGACTTTGACTCTAATTAATCTCCATAATTATCTTTAAAGCTTCACACTTAATAAATAATTAAACCCAATATGCTCTAAAAATATTATTTTACTAAATCAAGACTCAAAATAGGAAAGTGCATTATTTCTCAAGAAAATCGACTCAAAGACTTCCTAAATCACTAAAAATGATGTCTCATCCTTATATAAATCTATCACAAATGAGGAGACATCAGATACCAAAAAGATATTACCATTTCTTTGATTACTATTATTTCCAAGTAATATTTTAATTTAGTATGAATTATCCAATTTTTGTAATTGACTAGAGATCTGTTTATTAAAAAATTATATGATATTTCACTTTGGAGATGTAGATTGACAATTTTTTACTATATAAGTAATTTATTGTGAATAATATATCTACTTTGATAAAAGGAAATAAATCTATTATTGTAGAATGATGTATGTCAAAACAATTTTTATAGTAATTATGGTAAAATACATATCCAAATTTTATTTGTATAATAAGACATTAAAATCAAATATGTATTTTTACAGAAAATATATCATTTTAGTACTTTGTTTAAATTCATAAGATAAAAACAATTGCAAACTCATGAATTTACTGAGCCCTATAAGGCTCCTCTTTCCTTCTATGCCTCCTCTGCACCTCATCACTGGTCTTTTGTAATAATTCTTTAAGCTGCAAAATATGTGAAACTAGAGTATGTCAAAATTTATTTTATGGTAATATAAACAAAAAATTATATTAAAGGAATGTAATAGTAAAAATAATAATAACAATGTTTCTATACTACCTAGTACATATAAAATTCAGAAGCAATACTATATATTTTATTAGTTATTAGTGATAATTTCATAATGTTTAGATGAAGAGACAAAAAAAAAAATTCAAAGCATATGTGATTCTTTATAAAATGTATATCATTTGATTTGTACTTCATAATGAATTTAAACAAAGCACTAACATGCGAGTCAGGGACACCATTTAAAATAGAAGAAAAGGGTTGAAAACATGGTTCAAACGTGCTTGTGTGCTCATTAAAATTATCGAGTATCTATAAACATATATTAAATTAAGGGTGATTGATTCATACAGTCCACAAACTATTGTGAATTACCTGCAATTCCAATCCACCCAAAAAGTCTGGATCGCTCTTCTACTCCACTTAATGACTCTTAACTTTTTAAAACTAACTTCCTAATTACATGAAACCAATCAATTAATGTCAAAACAAAAAGGAAAAAACTGCCAAAACATTAAATTAAATATTTCAGATTTCTTTCCTGTTATAACTGAATTATTTACATTATGTATGTTGTTTTAGAAATTAAACATATGATTTATTAGTATTTAGGGTGTGGATTATTAATTTCAAAAGAATATATTAGTGAGCTGTTGTGTATCGTGTAATTCTTCCCATGAAAATGGCGTAGGGTTGACAGTGTATTTTTATAGGTGTTTTAGTTATAATCAATGGTGTATGGTGCTAATGTATATGTACCACTAAATATCATTAGGTAACGTGTGCCATTTTGGTGGTGTGTGTTGTGAGAAATCAATGGTGTGTAGTTTGTTGTGTATCGTGTAATTCTTGCTATGAAAAAGGCGTAGGGTTGGCAGTGTATTTTTGTAGGTTCTTTGGTTATAATCAATGGTGTATGGTGGGGATATATACGTACCACTAAGTGTCGTTGGGTAATATGTACAATTTTGATGGTGTGTTGTGGGAAATCAATGGTGTGTAGTTCGAGGGCTAGAATGGAAGTCAAAATAAGGTGGGTTATTTGTTTTATTTGATGGTGTGACTACTGTAATTAAAGTCTTGTGTAGTTTCTGAAACACAAACACATTAAAAAATATGAAACAATGCTAAATATAATTAAAATTGAATGTTATTGAAAAACAAACAAACAGTTTTTGAACAAAAGAAAATAATATCAAAATGTCACTGATAATACGAGCTAAAACCATGTGGTGCACTAGCTATCACTTTTAACTATATAATCTCACAAGAAAACCGACGCCGCTCGAAGACCATTCTCCACCATCTTCCGTCGCCGCTCGAGGACCATTCTCAACCATATTCACACTCACATTTCCACCAAGCAGCTGTACTACAAAAGAAAAACGCCGCCGCTCGATGACCATTCTCCACCATCTTCAGCCGCCACTCGAGGACCATTCTCCACTATCTTCCACCGCAACTCGAAAATAAATCTCTTTACACTCACCTTCTCACTCAGGTTGATCTTTGTAAATCGGTGGGTTTGTAACCATATGAGAATGATATTGGAAATAAATACTTTCCATCGTGTAATGCTTAGATTATGGGATTTAGATTATATGCACCAAAGACGAAATCTATTATATAAGATAATAATGCATACAATCTAATTAATTCGTTTAATGTAAGGGTATGGATGGTATACGGATTTTAAAGCTAGACCTTTTGGGGAGAAATAATTTGTTGGACTCTATAGGATAGGTTATAGGGTTTTTGGACTTAATTGGCTAATATCTCTTAAATTAATTATTAAACTGATATTTATTTAGATCAAGTCTTAGTCTTAATTTTTTTAATAAATTTAAAAAGAGTAATGCACAAAGGTAAAAAAGTCAAAAGATTAATTCAATTACAAAGAAACTATTGAAATTTTTTCATTAAGACAAGAAATCTAAATGATAATTCACGTGGCTAAATGTAACATATAATTTTAGAAAATATAATTGTTAGACTGTCATTAAAATCAATGATGACACATATATCCTATTAATTTTTTAACCAAAATAATCAAATAATATTTCAGTAAACTTTTTATGAATTTTTTTTAGTTAACAATAAACCAAATAGTGATGAGATCATTAAAAATATAATTCTCTTATACCTTAAGTAAAAAGTTTTGGAAAATTAAATTAAATTTTATAGGATTTATGTTATCATTTACATACATTACATGTGATAAAAAAAATGGAATTGAATATATTCTTCGCTGGCATGTCTCACATGATAAATTTCTTTCAGTCAGAAAGCCCGATCCGTAATGCCGATATCACCACCTTTTTGTTACATTTGTACGTCTGAAATTACAAAGATAATAACTCCAAATTAAAAACTATATTTAGGTTTTCAATTGATCAGTAAATTTAAAAAACTATAAGGACAAATGCAGGTTAAACTAACAAGTATATTTTACTTTTATTCCTTATCAATAGAAAGTAGAAGTGAATTATTTTTGTCTTATATCTTTTCAAAAAGATAAAATTCATTTTAGGCACAAACTAAAAAATTAAACCATTTCAAACATATAACTATAGAAATAAATATAGTGCAATAAATACAAATAACATAACATTACACAAACAACCCGAAAGATTTAAACTAAATAACAACCAACGATTAATTTATACGAATTGTACATTTAGATCCCTACATTCACAGAACAAAACTAAATCCTAAATTTTGCACAACTTTTTGATTCAATATTTAATTCAAAATTTACCAACATATTCGCTAATAATTGTATTTACTTTAACTAAGATGTTATAACTTAATATGGAAACTAAACAAAAGACAATTATAATAAGACTTACCTGAATATTTGAAGAATCAATGTGATTTCCCATCTCTATAAGGAGTACGGTTGGATGATATACATGTTTATACACCTTAAGTACGTACATGGTGATTTTCATGTAATCTTTCGACCATACAATACTTACATGTTGCACACCCACATGAAACACGACTTTGTGTTGTTTCTTTAAGCTCATGTACATGACACAAGCCAAAGAAACAGGGTTCCATCCATTCCGGTACTTCTTTTTCTTGGATTAACATTTTGGGCTACATAATTAGTAAATCGAATATTATTAATGTATACTTTTAAATAAATTAATGTGCATGAATATAATCTGATTCGCTTCATGTACTATTTTTAAATACTTTTAATACTTATAACAAAATATTATATATGACAATGTAAATTTATATTTGACTGAAATATATCTTTCAGAATAATCATAAAGACACAAACAAATTTTCTTTTACTATAGAAATACAAATAGAAATGTTCAATTGAGTGTACATATATTAATTTTGATCTGAAATTCAAAACTTGTCTCTTCACCAAGCATAAAATATATTTTGTTAAATATGATAATATATTAGCATGAAATGAACCTCATACTGGAATTAAAATACAAAGTTTTTTTTCTTCTAAAATATATAAAATTCATATCTTATATTTAAATTAAAATTATGTTAGAGACTTTACCAGAATCGTAGTTTTAAGGATTTTATTTTTAATATTTTTAATACTAAATACATTAGGTTTTTTTATAATCATATCAACAACTTAAAACCCCTAAAATCCATATAGATCTGGTGTAGGAGAATCTTTTAAAAATTTAGATTATAAATTACAAATCCTTTAACCATTTATCTGATATAAATAATTATTGAATCTAATACTTGCAATAGCAGGAAACATATACACTTAATTATAATTTTATTTATATATATAATTTTACAATCATAAATGAAAAAATAGGATGTAGAAATTAAAATATTATGATAAAAATTATGAATGAAATACAAAAATATAGTATAACTACTTACTAAAAATAGAAAATAAGTTACAAAGTATATTGATACAACAATATAAGTACCTGATCAATTGAAAGGGTTAAAGGTACAGACCATTTTGGATAATTGTATTTCTATTAATAAGAAGGTTCTTCTTTAAAAAAAAATATTGTTCACATTATAAGATTGAATGTGAATTGATTTTTAAACATTCTTGGTTTAGGATATTTTTAGTTGGGTCAATCTTTGATGATGATACTTCCGTTATATTATTTGTTTCTAAAGGAATTTTAAGTTGAATTAGTATACCCAAGACATGATTCGGTATATTTTTTCGAGAGGATTAATATTTAGGTTGTGAGAAATTATCTATTTTTACTAAAAAAAAATTCCTAAAAAACCCGGGCATTTTCTTACTGTACACGAAGGCTCCCGTCCCACCCTCCCCAATAGAGACTCCCCTATCCATACCCCATAATTTCTTCTTTATGTAATTTTTCTTTTTCTAAAAGTTAATTTGAAAAATATCTAGGTCTAAATTACAAAAACCACTTCAGAAGATAAACCATATAGGTGAAAAAAATAATTATTTACTATTATTATATAGCTAAGAACTAATATACAAAATAAACATTAAGCAAAAAACATTCTTCTCTCCAAGTCATACCTTTGTAAAAGAAATGTCATGACCAATGACCACTAGTGATGGCAAGAGATTGTTATCATCAAATTGAAATACTGAAAAAATAAAAAATAAATGTCTATTAAAAACAATTTATTTCATTATTTATATTATACAAATTATTGATTCACACTAAAACCAATAAAATAAATCACATACCTACAATTGCTATACCACAAATGTTAATATACAAAAGAGAATGAGATCCCTTATACCAGTAATACTAATAACTGAATTTTGTGAAGGTTTGGAGTAATACAAAAAAAAAAATAAGGATTCACTGGAAAAAACGATAATAGTAGGTAACGGCGTGAGAGGAATGAAGAAAGGGGAGAGAAAAAATTAGGTTAGGAAGTTGTAAATAACTTTTTAATATTATATTTTTTTGGTGGTTTTATGGGCCAGACAAATAAAGTTATTAGACTATCACTATTGGACCAATAGCCTTTTGTTTGGTCAGGCCTGTTTTTGAAAATTACATGTGACCTTAAAATTTACATGGAAAAAGATATTAAATATTGTAATCTTATTTATATAAGTTAGTTTGTTCCCCTCTCTGTTTTAATTAGTGACAAATTCTCATATTATATAAGACTAACCAATTTTTTAATTGTACTAATACATGCAATTAAATGTCTATTGTTGCAATTCTTCAAAAATAGGGACATTAAGTGACAAAAATAACTAATATCATTCTCGCACTCGGCGTTGGTTGCTTCTAATGATTATAATTCATTATTTGGTCGACAACTTCACCGTTAGGCAATATGTAGATATCTGATGTCTCCTCATTTGTGATAGATTAATATTAGGATGAGACATCATTTTTAGTGATTTAGAAGTCATAAATGTTGATTTTCTTGAGAAATAGTGCACTTTCCTATTTTGAGTCTTGATTTAGTAAAATAATATTTTTTTAGAGCATATTGGGTTTAATTGTTTATTTAGTGTGTAGCTTTAAAGATAATTATGGAGATTAATTAGAGTTCAAGTTAAAGACTACAAGATATGGAAAGAGATTTGCATGGTAATTGGAGATAAGGAAACAAAAGCTAAAAAGATGGAAAAGGAAAAGCTGCCTAAATCTGAGTTTCTGCAGCACACGCCTAAAGAAATGCTATTTACCCCAAGAAGTAGGCTGATTTTGGTAATTTCCTTTAATAGGGACATAGATAATTCTGTGAGGATTCTTTTGGTATCTTATGGAGCTCAAACCGACCAATAACGAAGAAGATATGCTCAAAACGGTCCAGTAGTGTTTATCTTTATTTCCATACGAATTTGAGTTGGGCTAGGAGTCCAATACTTTATCTCTTCCTCAAGAAAACAAATTAGGTCTTCTAAACACCTATAAATACACCCTTATATCACTTGTAAAAGCACCCTAGCAATCCTTGCCTCATAGTAATTAGTTCTTAAGGTTTTATTCTTCCAGTTTATTGTAGAGAGCAAGATGATGTCTTTTGTAATTTCTTTTAGTTTATTTCCTTCAGGTATGAACTAAAGTTCCCATAGCTTGGGTTTTGCATAATGTATAATCTATGAATTCTAATTCTTCTATCTAAGTTTCTTTGGGAATTACATGTTTTAATTTGATATTAGCTTCTTACTTAATATTTGTTTATGTGTTTTGAATTATTGTCTTTCCTAGAACTGATCACTTTAGGATTGTTTTAATAGTAGTTAGATGGTCTCCATAACTGGGTGTTTAACTATTGAACCACTACATAATGTCTAGTGTCGATATTAGTTCTGACAAAACATGAATCTAACTAGATAGTCATTAGGGTTTGTTTTAATCACCATATCACCAATTGATTGTTGCGTTTGCTTAGAGCCTTGGTAGCGCTTGATAACTCTGAGAGTGTAACCACGTCTTGGTTGTGCCGTAGCCCCCTTAGTCGCTCTCAAGGTCTAAGGTATGGGAATTTAGAATCCTGACTAAGTATACCAAGAGCTAATATTCTCCCTTATTAACTAGAATTATAGATAGAATTAGAAGGATTAGTGCATACTAGCAAAACCTAAGCTATATCTCTCATCTCATATTCTTAATCTTTTATTTATTGTCTTTTAATTTCTTAGTTTAATCAATTATTTTCGAAATTCATAGCTTTTATTTTCTGTCTTTTAATTATTTACTTCTACTCGTTATTTCTACTCACGCGATTAACACACTTAAGTCCCTGAGAACGAACTCAACTTACTAACTAAAACTTGCATACGTCCTGTAATACTTGCAGTACTGTGCCTGTCTAGGGTGAGAGTGCATAGTTTCTTGACTTAATTTTATCTTATTTTTATCAAACCCTAGGCGACACCAAGTTTTTGGCGCCGCTGCCAGGGACTTGTGTCTCGTTAGCGTGTGGGTTATCTATTTCGAGTAGTAGTTTTTAATTAGTTTTTATTTTTCAGTATTCAGTTTTTGTTTTTCCGGATTTACGCTTGTGGTTTGCTTTAGTCTTTTTCAGGTTTCACAGTGTTTAATTCTTGGCCTCCTTTATCGGAGCCTGAGAGGAGCTTCAGACCTTACAACAGACGAGTTCGTGAGGAAAGAGCCTTAAGAAGAGCAATGGAAACCCAACTGAATCCACCACTTGGAGGACCTCAACAAGATCCTCCACTCGGTCCTCAACTGAATCCACCACTTGGAGGACAACAACAAGATCCACCACTTGGTGGACAACAAGGACAACTACGAGTAGGAGGAGGTAATGGGCAGAATAACGTTAATCAACAGAATCAAGTACAACAAGATCTCCCTGGTCTTCATGTACCGTTTCATGTTCAACCAATCGGTTACCGCCCTCCAGAGATCCAGAATATCAAATTTAGACCCGATCCGGGTATGCTTAGTCAATTTCAAAGTTTTGGACTCTACACTGGTACACCAATTCAAATTCCGGTAAGATCGATTAAGAAGTTCATTCAGATTTGTGATGCCTATATTACTCCTGGCATTACACGCGAGAAACTTTATTGTCATATGTTTTCGTTCTTCTTGACCGGTAGAGCTAGCGATTGGCTAGAAAGACAACCACCTGGAACAATTCTTTCTTGGAGAGAACTTCAAGCCGCGTTCTTTAACCGTTTTTATCCGAAGAGCATGAGACTCAAAGATCAAACCGAGCTTGCAAGATTTTGCCAAGAGGATGGAGAAACAATAGGAGAATCATGGACAAGATTTCAACAAAAATTAGATAGATGTCCGCTCCATGGTTATACACCTGCTCTACAACTCGCTATATTTTATGAAGGACTTAATGATAAAGGTAGAGAGAAGGTGGATAACATTGGAAAGGGTAATTTTGTGTCCATGAATCACAATGAAGCTTCTGAGGTGATAGAAAATATTATGGAACAAGAAAGAAGTTGGCCTTCAACGCGAGCTTCTGTGGCAAAGACCCAAGGAACGCTTCGTTTAGATGCAGAAACTGCGAAATCAGCTCAAATATCCGCGTTAGAAAATCAAATCAAAGAGCTGAAGTTAGAGATGCAAAATAATTTAGCCGCTGCAAATGTAGTACAAGAAGCACAAGGTTGTCAACAATGTGGGGTTAACAATCATACATGGGAAGAGTGCGAATCAAATCCACAATCTGTTTACTTTATATCCAACCGCGGAGGTTATCAATGGGGTAACCGAAACCATCCGGGTATGCAGTATTCAAATCCACAAGGGGCCGCTAATCCTGGTCATTATCAACCGCGACCCCAAAACAACTCTTTCCAACCGAGAGGTCAGTATCAAAATCAATATCAGAATAGACCTGATCCCCCTCAACAACCTGCTCAAGATGCATATACCGATTCATTAGATCAGAAAGCTTTACCTCAGTATCCTCAAGAAGGGTCTATGGACAATCAACAGATATCACAAGCTCTGGACCGTTTGACCACGACTATGAACGCTCAGGAAGAGAAAGTCCGAGGATAAGATGCCATACTTCAGATGTTAGGTACTCAAGTAGAACAGATAAACAAAGTTTTAACAAATTTAATGGAACAAAAGGAAGTAAAGGCAATCGAAGGAGGTGAAAACAATGTTGGGTTCGAAGCTTGCAAGGCTATTTGCCTTGAAATTGAAGAAGAACATAAGGAAGTACCACATGCTGCCGTTAGTGCCGTGGAAGTTCCGAGTACCGAAGAAGAACTAACCAAGTCTAGCCCCGTGGAATCTGACTGTTCTGAGGTTTATGTGGAGTACGATGCAGAGAAAGCCGAAATTTATACAGCTACTGAGGAAGTTGCAAGAGGAAATTCGATCGGTTATGGATTATCAAGCTGAGCTAAATTCAAAAGATGAAGTTGCACCTGCTGTGCAAGAAGAGAAGGAAGAAGAGAAGGAAGAAGAGAAGGTGGAATCGCCACCTATTGTTCAAACAGTGTCATCAACTATTCCTGATACAAATCCTAAGGATGACACTGTACTCAAGACATTTGTAGAGGCGTACCAACCTGAAAATATCAACGCCCAAATGCTTGAGATTGCGAAGAAAGGACTTACACCGCAACAAGTTTATACGCAAGTTATTCCTGAGAAGGAAGCGAGTGTAGAGATCCCAAGAGAGAACCTGAGGGTTTCGAGAAGAAGTGAAAGAGAGCTACCAACAAAGCTTAAAGATCCGGGAAGTTTCAACCTTCCTATTCAATTACATGGTATGCTCAAGGTGAAAGCTATGTACGATGTGGGTTCTGGTGTGAATCTTATGCCTAAGTCCATGTTCGAGAGACTTGGACTTCAGAAATCAGAGAAAACACCAGTGAAGTTGCAGTTTGCTGACAACTCAGTTAAAAGGACATGGGGAACAGTGGAGGACGTCTTAGTCCGTGCAGGTAATATCGCCATCCCTACTGACTTTGTTGTTCTTTAGTTTGATGCAGAGAAGCAGGTTCCAATCATACTTGGACGGCCCTTCATGGCCACAAGTCAAAGTGTCATCAACTTCCAAGAAGGGACCATCACCCTTCATGCAAAGAATGTATCCGAGACCTTCTATGTCTTGGGTAAGAAACCAAGGAAGTTAGATCCCACCGTTCCTGTCATCCACAGCCTTTCACATCACAAAGTCCCTCCTGAGAAGATCCACTTAAAACCTGTGGATACTGAGCGAAACATTGAGTTTGGGGTTGGCCATGAAGTTCTATGGAAAGCTCACAAACGCGAGAATAGGCCACGAAGTTTCAAAGACTTGTGGATGGGACCATTCATTGTCACTAAGGTTGTTTCATCCAAGGTATTAGAAATTCGACCCAAAACTGGGGTCAAGCGCAGATTAGTTGACGTTCATAGGCTAACTCATTGTTGGGGAGGCTATATTCGCATATATTTATAGAGGTAACACGTCTAACTTTGAAAGACGTTAAACAAAAGTGCTGTACGGGAGACAACCCGCAATTTTTTTTTATGTTTTTATGTCTTTTACGTTTTTTAGTTTATGTATAGTTTAGTTGTTTTTAGTTGATATTGCATATTTTAGAAAGGTATTAGTTTTTTTGATGCTTAGGTATTGGAGAAATCGAGTACGGGAGGAGAAATAAAAAAATTCAGAAAATTCTGACCATCGGAGCGGTATACCGGACCTCAGCCCCGGTACACCGGAGAAGACGAAAACCCGTGACACGGGTTGGTAGCTCGGGTTTTATACCGAGAAGAAAATAAATTAATTCGATGGGTCCGGTATACCGGACGATATCCCCGGTATACCGCTGGAGCAAAAACCCGTGCCACGGTCTGCTAGCGCGTGTATTTTGACGAGACGGAAATTTTTGGAGCATCAGATGTTCCGGTATACCGGAGGATATGCCCGGTATACCGCAAGGCGCCGACTGGAGAGAGAAAAACGGGTTTTGAGCTTATGGTGGTCCTTTGTGTGTTCTAAAAATAAATGTAAATGCTAATCGAACCACAACCGCAAGTGTACGGTTGTCCCAAGTAGTATGTATGATAATACAGATTCGTTCCAAGGACGGATGGTTGATCACAATGTTTAGCAAGTAGTGATTTATGCACTTATGAAAATAAAAGACAATAAATTGTTTGTTTGGTTTTGTTTATTAATTCTAAATAAATGAAAGACAAATAATTAAATGCAAGTAGAAGCTAAGACGCAAGTAAAATAAGTGAAAACGCAATATGAGATGTAGTACTTGAGAACGCAAGGATCCTCCTAATTTTACTTTCTAACTTATGTTGTTTAAGGGCTAAATCAGTCAATTACAATGGTCGGGATTCTAAATTCCTTATACCCCCGTCAGGGTGGACTATAAGGCAATCCTAAAGTGTCACTAGTCCCGTCAGGGTAAATATGATCCACCGTTGGATGATTAAGATTTATTACCACTTGGGCCCTAGGATTAACTAAGTTCGTCAGAATCAATAGTTTTTATCCTAGATTGAACAATTATTTCTGTACCTAAACCCCCCGTCAGGATGATCCATACGCCACATATATGGAATAGCTTAAATACTAATACCTAATTTTAGTTCGCGACTCTAAAATCAGTAAACATTCACAAATTGTCGAAAAGAGTAAAAGCCCTAATTTAATTTAATTCAATAAAAACCCAAATTCAACATTCGTTATAATAATAAAATCAAGATTCACCCATTGTTTTGTTCTCAAGCACTAATGGAAATTTAGCTCATATTAAAATTAAAAACAAAATAAAAAGAAATGGAATTCATATTCGTTACAAAATTAAAATATAAGAAAAACCTAATTTTCGGAATAAGAATGACTACGAACGGAGCTATAGACCCACTCCAGCTCTTGTAGCTTCTCCTTTCTTCCTGCTGTAGCTTCTCTGGTGTTTTTAATCTTGTGGAAAGTGAATTGTATTTAAAATAAGAGTCCAGACCTCCTTTTATAGTTAAAAATTCGGACTAGGGCTTGGACCAGAAAATAATTAAATGTCCAAGCCCACTTTCTAAGCCCAAAATCCCGTAACTGATGACAGGCCTTCACTAAAACTGCTTTTCCCGATGCGTTACAACTCCGATTGACCTCATTCCAGTTGCTAAAGTTCCGTACTTCGATAAGGAATGTTTTTTCTTCAAAGGTCAGCGGCTCAATCAGCTCTTAAGTACCTCGAAAACAGCAATCAAGGGCCTGGAAAATGGATTTTTAGCTCTAAAATAAAATCTTCGGGATTTCTCTTCAAGTCTTGACTCTATCTTTTGATCTTTGACTTTATCTTCGGATTCCTTTCCTAGCTAACATCTAAAAACCTGTAAACTTTACACTAAAAATACCAATATTACGCGCAAAAGTTTAATAATTCAAAAATGCTAGAAATAAAAAGGGAAATCCGAATTATTGCATATTTCATTCAAAAGTCTATCGAATTAATTAAATAAACACCAAAAATGATGTCTCCTAAGGGTCTAAAATAAGAACAATTAGGGAGACATCAAGACCCCCAACTCAAACCTTTGTCGTCCCGACAAAGCAAAACAAAATAAAACGAGGGGTAGAAGCAAACGTATAAACACATAGAAGCTAGCAAATAAACCCTAAAGCAATTCCTAAGATAAATCTCATATAGCAAACTTTTAAAAATTAACATCTACATACACTAATCATGCAACATCAAACATAAATAATCTCAATCATAAAATTAAAGTCGCAATGCTTGAAGGTTACACTTGTACTCATCTCTGTATGATGGCTATAGGGTGGTCATTAATCCTAAATCGCTTTGAACGTTCCACCTAGTCTATTCCCTATTAACAGAATCATAAATTCACTATGCACTTAGGAATCACGAGGTCTTTACGGTTATAATATTGGCTTAAGGACGGGTATGGATGTATATTTGGTAAATTTGAAGTGAGCTTTTGGCTCTCTCCTCACTTACCATCAACATTGTCCTCGAGCTTGAGTTAACGCTCAAAAAGATGTTCTCACTCACCCATTACGCAACAATTTAGCGTCCCATGTCTACCCACTATAAACTAGATGATTTTCAGAAGAATTCCACTTTGCCGGCTGTTTTATTCTTTCATATTTTTCTTTTTCTTTTCTTTTCTCTTTTTTTTTTTTTTTTTTTTTTGTACAGAAGCAAACCGGGTTCCCGGTTTTGATGAATCCGGGTTCCCGGATCCTACTGTATGATTTTTCAAAATTTTTCATTTTTTCTTTCTTTTTCATTTTTCTTCATTCCCGGCAAAGGGTTACAAGTATATATCATCTGCAATTGTGCTACAATACAAAACACATCGATCCCTACCCATTTAATTCCCCATATGTGGTCCCACCACCCCAAACTCAAGCTCGAGACATGTCTCAGGATTGTGATTCAAGTGCGGGTCATATGGTCATGCCTAATAATCTAAGGGATAATGGCTTATATCGTGGCTACAAAGAAAAGGCTACAGGCTCAAAGTGGGCTGAGACGGATAATAATTAATACAAGGGATAGAAGGCTAAAAAGGCACAAATGGCTAACAAAGAACTGCCCCTATCATTTTCCTAAGTACATAGCTTGTCTTTAGTTCATATCTAGGTGGGTTCTCTACTAATTAGGATTTCACGTTCTACACACCAAACATATTCCTTGAGTACAAGCTTACTTCATTTGCATTGTTAATTAATTTTTCCTATCAATTACCTATGTTCGCATGCAATTGTAAGTGCGTTTTATATCAATCCCTAAAGTCCACTATTTACTATCATAGATTTATCAAAAGTATGCTTAAAGGGATATTTAAAAATTTCTACAGTCAAACGCAACTCCGAAAATTCTTTTATTGAAAGCAAATAAAGCAAATAACACATAAAAATTGGGATGAGGCAACGAACCCCACCCCAAACTCAAAAATGAGTCGTGTCCCCACGACTCGAAAAGACTCAATAAAGCATTTAAACTAATATATACTAAGAGGAAAGTTTAGAAAACGTATCTTAACCAGCGCGAGGCTGGTTATCGGTGTTGCGTTCTGGACCTTTATCTCGCGTAACAGCATCATAAATCGCGTTTTGAAGTGTATGTACGCCTAGGATTAAATTTCGAAGCAGGTCCAATTCTTTTGTAACGTTTCCCAAGGTAGCAATCATCCTCTCCTGATTCTCTTCCAACACCTGAATCTTCGCTTCCAACTCAGGTACAGTTTTCGCTTTCTTTGATTGAGGAGTTCTTGGACTTCTTGTAGCTCGTGTTGCTTCTTCATGGATGTTCTTGATTGTGCTCAAAGCTATACTCACACCAACTGAAACAGTATCAATATCTGCGTTCTTACGCGGAATCTTTGCGTCTAAACACAACTGAGTAATAGTACAAGGAAACTTCAGATTTTGTTGTTTCATTGGTGATTTCGCGAACTCCATGATTGTATCATAAATGATCTTAGCAACATCAAATGGTTTCTCCTCCAAAATACACTTAATAACAAATATGTGCTCTTTCTTCAACTCGGAAGTGTGTTTAATACCAAAGAAAGTGGGTATTATGAAACGAGACCAAACCTTCGTACGAGGTGTCAAACTACTGCTGTAAAACTGTCCAGGGTACCTTTCACCTTCAGGAATTGGGCTAGTCCCATTAACAAGCACGGTCCCCCAAAGGGATTCAAAATCAAAGGAAGGGTCATTAAGAGTTTCTTGGAAGGGGCATGGTCCAGAAAAGTTGGGTAGTTTCAATGATTTCCGAATACGTTCAATAGAGAAAGGAACTACCTTTTTGCGGATATCAATGGCATCATGTGAGGTAGCTAAACCTTCGTAAAATTCTCGCACAAAAGTAGGAATAAACTCAAGCTTCCTTTCTTGTAACTCTTTCCAACCAAACTTAGCACATGTCACAGCATATTCCTTGTAATCACTACTCATAATACCCTTAGGAAAATTCGTCTCCTCACCAAATTTCAAAAATTCAATTCTTTCACGAACCTGAGTATTCCAACAAGTGTAAACCCTCTTAGGTTTGTGGGCCCACATCTTCATACGCGGGGGTTTTTGAATAGTTGCTTCCGGAATCTCTTGTTCAGTTTCCTTCTCAATGTTCTTCGCAATTTCCTCTTCTGGTTCCATCTCACTTTCAATCTCATCAATCAATCTCCTCTTTAGACCTGTGATTTCTTGTCTGTTAGAATCAAGCTTAACTTCGTTAATTTTTCGTTTAGGACGCGAATCAGGAATCTCAATAGCTTGTTCTTGTGAACCACCAATGGTGGTCTTTCTTCTAGGAGCAGTTCTTCGAAAATCACCGGTTCTGTTAGTCATCTCTTTTCACCCCAAACTCAAAACTTCAAATAATGAAAAACTTAGAGAAAAAGTTTAGAATTTTGATGTTTTGAGGCTTAGGAATTGAAGAACTAGGGTGAATATGAGATGGGTCTTGATTAATTTGAATGGGAGAAGAAAGAATTGGGTTTTATTTAAGGAATTAGATGAAGAAGAATCTTGGGAAAAACTAAGGATTTGATGTTATATTGGAGAGGCGGTGAGTTGATCTTATGTTTTTGTGGTGAAAGAGGGTAGGATTTGATGATATATAGTGTTTTGGTAGATGAATTTCGTAGGTGGGGAGGCTATTGGTGCGTTTTAGGTAAAAACTTGCAAAAGAGGCTAAGAAAACTAGGTTAAAATACCCAAAACCGCCTCTCACAGCTTTCAAACCGGGTTCCCGGATTTGGAAAACCGGGTCCCCGGTTCCGCGTCGCTGTGACGGCGCGGAAAAATAATTGTGGACTTTTTTTTTTTTTTTTTTTTTTTTTTTTTTTTTTTTTTTTTTTTTTTTTTTTTTTTTCAAAACGCACCAAAACGCTGGATCCCAAGACGCTGGGTCAGGGATTTTGTTCGCCGAAACCGGGTACCCGGTTCTGTGGAATGCGGGTTCCCGGATTTTCTCGATGGCGCGAATGAAAACGCGCCAAAACGCAGCACCCTGAAACGCTGGACCAGAAAATTTCACCAACAGCAGCTCCGAAACCGGGTACCCGGTTCTGCCAAATGCGGGTACCCGGATTTGTGTCGATGGCGCGAATCAAAACGCACGAAAACGCAAGCCACCAAGACGCTGGGTCAGGGAATTTCAGAAATTACAGCACCAAAACCGGGTACCCGGTTCTGTGGAATGCGGGTTCCCGGTTTCTCCTGGACATCCAACCTCTTTTTCTTCTGTTTTCGCCAAATCGACCCCAAACTCAAGTCCTTTTTACCCCTGAAATCATCAAAAACAACTACCCTTCCTCATTTCTTAATAAAAACACTAAAATTACGGAAATCAAACTAATCTAAATTGCAGAAATAGAAAAACTCAGCTAATATACAAGTAATTGGCTTTTGTTTAACGTCGTTAAGCTCGACGGGTTACCTCACGCTTCTAAGGATTCTCGAGGAGATACATGACCTCCCCGGGATGTGGATCTTTCGAGCGATTGGTATCTTCACCTCCATGGTATATCTTTAATCTGTGACCGTTAACCATAAAGGTACGGTTCTCTAGCGGGTGTTCTATTTCTATCGCCCCATGAGGTGTAACTTTGGTCACTATGTATGGACCTGACCACTTAGATCTTAACTTACCCGGAAAATTGCTGAACTTTGAATTATACTTTAATACTTTTTGCCCCACTTCAAAGTTCTTTGGACGAATCCGATTGTCATGCCATTTCTTTGTATTTTCTTTGTAAAGTTTAGCATTTTCATAAGCATGCAATCGGAATTCGTCAAGTTCATTAAGCTTCATCATACGATTCTTTCCGGCTAAGATAGGATCTAAGTTCAACTGCGCAATTGCCCAATAGGCACCCATTTCAAGCTCTAAAGGTAAGTGACAAGCCTTACCATACACCATACGATAAGGAGATGCACCTACTGGAGTCTTAAACGCAGTACGATAGGCCCACAACGCATCATCTAACTTCATTGACCAATCTTTTCTTGTAGGACCAACGGTTTTCTCTAGGATTGATTTGACTTCACGATTCGAAACTTCAGCTTGCCCATTGGATTGTGGATGATATGCAGTGGATACACGGTGTCTAACTCCATATTTCTCTAGAATAGTCTTCAGATATTTATTAACGAAATGAGATCCTCCATCGCTAATAATCACTCTAGGTGTGCCATGTCTAGTGAAAATATGTGACTTCAAGAACTTAATCACCACTCGTGAATCATTAGTAGGTAAAGCCACCGCTTCTACCCACTTAGACACATAATCAACAGCCAATAAGATATAGAGGTTACCATTTGAAGGAACGAAAGGACCCATAAAGTCTATGCCCCACACATCGAATATCTCAACCTCTAACACATTATTACGCGGCATCTCATCCCTCTTAGATATGTTTCCGGTAAACTGGCATCTCGTACATTTCTTAACATATTCATGACAATCTTTTATAAGAGAAGGCCAGTAAAAACCTGATTGAAATACCTTTGCAGCAGTTCTGTCTCCTTTGAAATGTCCTCCATATAATGAATCATGGCATCCAGCTATAATGGCTTGAGTCTCTTCCCTTGCTACACATCTTCGTATCATTTGGTCAGCACAAACTTTATAGAGGAACGGATCCTCCCAAAAGAACTGTCTAGCACGATGAGCTAACCTCTTTCTTTCTTGATAAGTAGAACCTTCAGGAAAAACACCACTCACCACTAAATTTGCAATATCTGCATACCAAGGAGCTTCATAATCTCGAACAACGAATAAACTCTCATCAGGAAACTCTTCTCTAACTGCTTCAGTACCACTATTCATCTCTGAACCCTCTAAGCGCGATAGATGATCTGCAACCTGATTCTCACAACCCTTTCTATCTTTGATCTCTAAATCGAACTCTTGAAGCAATAACACCCATCTGATTAACCTTGGTTTCGCATCTTTCTTCTCCATAAGAAATCTGATCGCAGAATGATCTGTGTAAACAATAACTTTCGCTCCAAGAAGATAAGAGCGAAATTTATCAAACGAATAGACAACTGCTAGCAACTCCTTTTCTGTAACTGTGTAATTAATCTGAGCACCACTAAAAGTTTTACTAGCATAGTAAATTGAATGAAAAACTTTCTCTTTTCTCTGTCCCAATACAGCTCCCATACATAAATCACTCGCATCACACATAACCTCAAACGGTAAATTCCAATCTGGAGGTAACACTATAGGAGCAGAAATGAGTTTTTCCTTGATTGTTTTGAAGGCCGCTAAACAAGCTTCATCAAAAAGAAATTTGCAATCCTTTTCGAGTAAGTTGCATAACGGTTTAGCAATCTTAGAAAAATCCTTAATAAAACGCCTATAAAAACCAGCATGGCCAAGAAAACTCCTTACCCCTTTAACAGAAATGGGAGGGGGAAGAGTTTTAATTACCTCTATCTTTGCTCTATCAACCTCTAAACCAACACTCGAAACTTTGTGACCCAGAACAATACCTTCGCGAACCATGAAGTGACACTTTTCCCAGTTGAGCACCAAATCTGTTTCCTTGCATCTCACTAATACTTTCTCCAAGTTATCCAAACATATATCAAAATCATCACCAAACACGGAGAAATCATCCATGAATACTTCAAGGAAATTATCTATCATGTCCCAGAAGATGGCCATCATACACCTTTGAAAAGTAGCGGGAGCGTTACACAATCCAAATGGCATTCTGCGATATGCAAAAGTACCAAATGGGCATGTGAAGGTAGTCTTATGTTGATCTTCTGGAGCCACGTAAATCTGATTGTACCCGGAGTAACCATCCAAGAAACAATAATATTCCCTTCCGGCTAATTTGTCTAACATCTGATCAATGAAGGGCAAAGGGAAATGATCTTTTCTGGTGGCCTTGTTCAGCTTTCTGTAATCCATGCAAACTCTCCAACCTACTACCGTTCTTGAAGGAATCGCCTCATTTTTATCATTAAGAACTGTTGTAATTCCTCCTTTCTTCGGTACACACTGAACTGGACTCACCCATTCACTACTCGAAATGGGATAAATAATCCCCGCATCTAAAAGCTTAATCACCTCCTTCTTCACCACATCCTTCATGGCTGGCATTAATCTTCTCTGACCTTCAACTGAGCGTGCATTAACATCTTCTAGTATGATTTTGTGTTGACAATAGGATGGACTAATGCCTTTGATATCGGCAATTGTCCAACCTATTGCTTCTTTGTTGGCTCTTAACACACGCAACAGTTTATCTTCTTGAGGACCTGTTAAATTAGCTGAAACAATAACAGGTAGAGTTTCATTAGTACCCAAATAAGCATACCTCAAGTGTGCTGGCAATGGTTTTTCTTCCAACTCCGGAGGAGATTCAATTGAAGGTTTCTTTTTAGGAATAATCTCCCCCGGTTCTCTCACAGGTTCATAGGCAAGACGCCTATATTTCGGATTTTCAGAATTGAGAGCTGCCACTGTTTCTGTAAGCTCCTCCATCATCTCAGGTGAATCTAATGTCAAAGCAGCCTGCAAGATATCATCAAAATTTAAACAATTAAATACCTCTTGCGATGCTTGCTCTACTACATCCATTCTGAAGCAATCTTCCTGAGAATCTGGGAATTTCATAGCTCGAAATACATTGAATTTCACTTCCTCATCTTGTATCCTCATTGTTAATTCGCCATTCTCTACATCGATCAATGTCCTCCCTGTAGCTAGGAAGGGTCTACCCAAAATAATGGGGACATTTCTATCTGCATTGTATTCAAGAATTACGAAATCAACAGGAAATATAAGTGTACCTGCCTTAACAAGGACATCCTCAATACGGCCTTCAGGATGAGCAAGAGACCTGTCCGCCATTTGCAAGACCATAGAGGTAGGTCTTGCGTTTCCAATTTTAAGCTTATCAAAGACTGACTTGGGCATCAAGTTGATGCTTGCCCCCAAATCGCATAGTGCCTTTCCTTTCCATTCTTCTCCAATCGATATGGGAATCGTGAAACTCCCCGGATCAACTAACTTCGGAGGTATTTTGCTCTGGCAAATCGCACTACACTCTTCAGGAAGGCCAATCATCTCATTATCACAGTAGGGCCTTTTATTAGTGAGGGCCCTCTTCAAAAATTTCGTATACTTAGGAATATCTCGAATTGCCTCAAGTAACGGAATATTAATACTCAAACCCCTCACTCTATTGAAGAATTTCTGAAAATCACCCATATCACCCTTTTTCTGAACTCGCGATGGAAACGGTGGTGGAGGGCGATTTACCATACTATCATCTTTCTTCTTCGAAGCCTCTCTTGGCCTTACTATTTCTTCAACTTCATCTTCCTTCTCATTTTCTTTCTCATTTTCTTTCTCACCCACTTCCTTTTCTTTTCTTGGAACTTCTTTCTCTTTCATAACGGGAAAAGGAGGTGGGAGAAGGTTCTTACCACTTCTCAAGGTAACAGCTTTACAATCTTCACGTTGTGATGGATTTTCGGTATCGCTTGGAAGTTGTCCTTGTGGACGTTGATTGAGCTGTTTACTGATTTGACTCAGCTGATTCTGGAACATCTTCATATTTGCTTCAGCTGCATTTTGTCTTTCTATTGCAGCGTTCTGACGTTCTATCGCTTGTGCTTGTAGAGCAATCAAATTTTCAACAGTTTTCTGAAGGGTGAGTACCCCTTCTTGTGGATGTGCAGGTAAAGCTTTCTGGTTTAGCGTTTCATCGTAAGTGTTCTGAGGAGCTTGTCTTGGTACATAAGTATTCTGATTCTGTCCTCCTTGATAATTGTTTTGTGGTCTAGGATTATAGTTGTTACCTTGGGGACGCGGCTGATACGCATATGTAGGATTGGCTGCCCCATTAGGATTCGAATATTGAAACCCAGGATGGTTTCTGTTAGGTTGATATCCATTACCACTCGAATTAAAATTACCTCTGTTGGACATAAAATTCACTGATTCTTGATTATTCGGACAACTTTCCTCATCATGATCATCTACCTTACAAATTGAACACATATAAACTTCTTGTGCAGCATGCACAGCTACCTTCTTACCCGAAAATCCTTCTGTCACAGCTAGAGTAAGCTGCTTCAATTGTTGCTCTATGGTATTCTGGATCTTATTCTCAAACGTAGCAAATTTCTCTTCTATGTCAACATTATTTACTCCCTTGACTGGTGTTCTTACTGAGCTCCACCCAACTTCATTCTTGACTGTTCTCTCTAAAATGATCTTGGCATGAGCGGGTTGAACTTGAAGAAAACCTGCTCCACATAGCGTATCCAACTTCTCTCTCGAAATTCCATCAAGGCCTCTATAAAAGATCTTTAACTGTTGTTGTTCTGAAAAGCCATGATTAGGAACTTTACGCAAACACATCTGAAATCTTGTCCAACTCCTACCCACAGTTTCCTCATACTCTTGACGGAATTGTGTCAATTCTAGTTCAGCATCTAACCTCATGTTACTTGGGTAATACCTGTCAAAGAAAGCGATTTCTAATTGGTCCCAATTAGTAATCCTCGTAGGATCTTGCGTATCGTGCCATTCACTTGCTCCATCAATGACAAAGAATTTGAAAGCAGCAAAATACATCTGTTCTCTTGAAACCCCTTGTGTGATATAAGAATCACATATCTGCTTAAATTTTTGTACCGCTCTAAGAGGATCTTCCGATGGTCTTCCGCGAAAATTTCCAAAGTTTTGGAACTGAGCTAGCATACCCGGATCTGGACGGAATCTCGGAACATTAATATCTGGAGCACCTACTCCTATAGCTGGAGCGCGGAATGGAACTTCTGGAGGGCCATTAGTGAACCACGGATCATGATTCATCACTATCTGGACTGGAGGGTTAGGATTTAGTGGTTGGACTTGAGGAATAACGCCTGGAGCTAAAGGTTGGCCATTTGCATCTAACTGGCCTTGCCCATTCTGTTGACCTTGAATAATGATATTCTCCATTCTGTTACTTAATTCTTCTACTTCTAAAGCTTCTCGTTCTCTTCTTCTTCTGTTCGCAAGTCTGATCAACGATTCTGGATTACTAAGGATCGGAGGTGTTGGCTCTAGATCCTTGAATAGCCTTCTTCGCATACACCAAACCTAAAAACCTGAAAAAGCTAACAAACAAAAAGCGTAAAACTGATAAAATAAAATAAATGCACTTATCACTAAAGGATAAACACCGTGGTCACACGCTACCGTCCCCGGCAGCGGCGCCAAAAACTTGGTGGTCCTTTGTGTGTTCTAAAAATAAATGTAAATGCTAATCGAACCACAACCGCAAGTGTACGGTTGTCCCAAGTAGTATGTATGATAATACAGATTCGTTCCAAGGACGGATGGTTGATCACAATGTTTAGCAAGTAGTGATTTATGCACTTATGAAAATAAAAGACAATAAATTGTTTGTTTGGTTTTGTTTATTAATTCTAAATAAATGAAAGACAAATAATTAAATGCAAGTAGAAGCTAAGACGCAAGTAAAATAAGTGAAAACGCAATATGAGATGTAGTACTTGAGAACGCAAGGATCCTCCTAATTTTACTTTCTAACTTATGTTGTTTAAGGGCTAAATCAGTCAATTACAATGGTCGGGATTCTAAATTCCTTATACCCCCGTCAGGGTGGACTATAAGGCAATCCTAAAGTGTCACTAGTCCCGTCAGGGTAAATATGATCCACCGTTGGATGATTAAGATTTATTACCACTTGGGCCCTAGGATTAACTAAGTTCGTCAGAATCAATAGTTTTTATCCTAGATTGAACAATTATTTCTGTACCTAAACCCCCCGTCAGGATGATCCATACGCCACATATATGGAATAGCTTAAATACTAATACCTAATTTTAGTTCGCGACTCTAAAATCAGTAAACATTCACAAATTGTCGAAAAGAGTAAAAGCCCTAATTTAATTTAATTCAATAAAAACCCAAATTCAACATTCGTTATAATAATAAAATCAAGATTCACCCATTGTTTTGTTCTCAAGCACTAATGGAAATTTAGCTCATATTAAAATTAAAAACAAAATAAAAAGAAATGGAATTCATATTCGTTACAAAATTAAAATATAAGAAAAACCTAATTTTCGGAATAAGAATGACTACGAACGGAGCTATAGACCCACTCCAGCTCTTGTAGCTTCTCCTTTCTTCCTGCTGTAGCTTCTCTGGTGTTTTTAATCTTGTGGAAAGTGAATTGTATTTAAAATAAGAGTCCAGACCTCCTTTTATAGTTAAAAATTCGGACTAGGGCTTGGACCAGAAAATAATTAAATGTCCAAGCCCACTTTCTAAGCCCAAAATCCCGTAACTGATGACAGGCCTTCACTAAAACTGCTTTTCCCGATGCGTTACAACTCCGATTGACCTCATTCCAGTTGCTAAAGTTCCGTACTTCGATAAGGAATGTTTTTTCTTCAAAGGTCAGCGGCTCAATCAGCTCTTAAGTACCTCGAAAACAGCAATCAAGGGCCTGGAAAATGGATTTTTAGCTCTAAAATAAAATCTTCGGGATTTCTCTTCAAGTCTTGACTCTATCTTTTGATCTTTGACTTTATCTTCGGATTCCTTTCCTAGCTAACATCTAAAAACCTGTAAACTTTACACTAAAAATACCAATATTACGCGCAAAAGTTTAATAATTCAAAAATGCTAGAAATAAAAAGGGAAATCCGAATTATTGCATATTTCATTCAAAAGTCTATCGAATTAATTAAATAAACACCAAAAATGATGTCTCCTAAGGGTCTAAAATAAGAACAATTAGGGAGACATCAGCTTATAAAAGAGGGTTAATTCTTATTAGTCCGAATTTACTAAACCTTAAGCCTCTTTGTCTTCTCCAAAACTCTCCCAACTCCATTAAAGCTCATAAAAACCTTCACCAATCATCAAAACACTACCCAATCATCAAGAAAAATACATCAAATCTTCTCTCCACATCATTACAAGAGAGAATCAAGCTACCAATCCTCACCAAATCCATCAAATTGAAGAATCAAGAGCTTAAATTTTCACAATTCATCCTACAATTTCTTAAATCCAAGCCAATTCATTACAAATCCACCTCACCCACATAGAGATTCATCATCCATTGATATTTTCTAAGCCAAATCAAGCTTGTTCAACCATTATTTCACAAGAGCAAATTTCAAGGGTTGCTAAAGCTTTGAGTTGGGGGTTAATTGAGGATGACTAATAGAACAACAATTTTAGCTAGCAAGAGGGAGGTGAAGAACAACAAGGGATTGGATTTAAACAAGAAGAAATCAATTAACAAAGGTTCTAGTTCTAAATCAAAGGGTAAAGATAAAGTTGAAGAAGGTGGAATAACTTTGTGTGATCGTAATGGTAAAAAGCTTTACTTTTATGCAAAGGAGAAAACACAACTTCCACAAGGTCCTACACCCAAAGAGAAAGAGGAAGCTTTAAACGCCTTAAAAGCTTCTGCAGAGAAACAATTGAAAGAACTACCTTTTGCTTATCTGAAAGTATTCAAGGAAGAAGTTGGTACAGGAGAATATGCAAGATTCTTAGAGCGTGGTGAAAAATTAGGTTGGTCTACGTTCATGGTAAGACGTTCTAAATTATGTCATGAGTTAGTTTTGGAATTCTATTTAGGCCTCTTTAGCCGAGATAGTAAAGGTTGTATTCCGATTAGAGGAAAGCTAGTTCCTTTCACAGTTGAGGAGATTAGAAACCACTTCAAGTTTAGGAAATTGAAAGGTTGTTGCAAATTTGAAGAAGCGGTTGCTAAACGAAAAATCTTTGATGAGGAGTTACTTTTTGAGCATGTACTAGACAAGGAGAAAGTGCAATCACATAAGGGAGAATTGAAGGCACCTTGGCCTTACAAATATCTTCAAACGGATGCGAGAATTTGGCACAATTTCCTTATTCCTAATGTCTTTGGAAACACACGAACTTTGGATGTGACTATGAAGTACGCTCTACTTTTGGAATGTAATTTGAGAGGAGAAGAAGTAGATGTGGCACAGTTGATCTATGAGGAGGTGATACGATTTTCGGTCTCTCCTAAATCAGTTTATAATGTTAAATTCCCTACTATGATCACGTGTCTTGTGCGAAAAGAGAATGTTATATTGGGTGAAGAAGAGAAACTCGAGTGTAAGACAATTTATATTGATAATGCTTGGATCAAGGATATTTTTTGAAGAGCGGGTTCTACTCAAGTCTCGAAAGAAGAAAATGAGCAAAATTGGCTAGAGAAGATGGAGGAGCGTTTAACGAAATTTGAAGCGGCTCAAACTTCCTTAGTCAATGATGTGGCACAAATCAATGCTAATCAAGTGCACATCATGAAACTCCTTGAGCAATTAACGAAAGGTCCAGCAATTCCTACCTTGGATATCAATGATGTGAGGCAATAGCCTCGAGAGTATGTTCTCTTTCTTCCTTACCATTTCTGTAAATATGTTTATCTGCTAATTTTAATTTCTTTTTTTGAGTCTTTTTCGAGTCGTGGGGACACGGCTCATTTTTGAGTTGGGGGTGTGGGGATTCGTTGTCTCTCATCTCCATTTTTCTGTTTTTAGGTAGAAATTAAAATTTTTGATACATGGGAATTAGATGTAGAGTGTGTCTAATAGCTTGAAAGCATAAGCTCAGTGAATTGATGATAGTAAGTAATATGTTTATGAGCTATTTTATTTGTATGCTTTGAGTATATGCAGGAAAACACACATTGATAGTAAAGAAAAGATTAGTAAGCAATGCGATAGAAAGTATGTTCGATCTCAGGGAACCTTGTGAAGTGTGTAGGCTGTGAGATCCAAGCTAGTTGACAAACCATTTGATGAAAGTGCTAAAGGTAAGAAAATAACGAAATTACATAGTGTAGAAAGTGATTAAGGCGGTTCTTTCATATTTGAAGCCCTTGAAGCCTTTTTATGCCTTCTCACCTTGTGATTTTTTATTTTATATGGTATATCCATCTCAAGCCCTTCTAGCCTTTCTAAAGCTTTTTATTGAAACACGTTATAAGCCATATCCTTTAGATTATAGGACTTTTCCATATGACCCGCACTCGAATCGCGATGCATAGACAGTTGTTTTAGAGCTTGAGTTTGGGGTGTGGGTCCACCATTATGGGAATTGTTATTGGGTTGGGATTTCTGAGCTTATTAATTGTGCTTTGTGCTTTATATTGATGATGTTTCACATATTTTTATTGTAACCCTTTGCTGGGGTAATAGTGAATGAAAAAGAAGCTACGAGCTAAATTTGCCAACAAGGGCATTAAAAGAAAAAAAAAATATATATATATATATATATATATGAGAAAATAGCTTGATATATCAACATTAAAGAGAGTCATAGCTTAAGAAATTGATTTGAAAAGTAAAGAAAATATATATATTCGGACCGGCAAAGTGGAATTTTATGTGAACATCTTAAAGCTTTAATTGGGTTATTGGGGATGCTAAATTGTGCATCAATGAATTCATTGGGTTGAGTGAAAAACGTTTTATGAGAGTAACTCAAGCTCTAGGGCGATTCGTTGATGGCTAGTGAGGAGAGAGCCAAAAGCTCACTCCAATTTATCCAAATATACTATCATACCGTCCCTAAGCCTAAATTACAACCTTAAAGACCTTTTGATTCTTTGCTATGTAATTGAGAAGTGATTGAGCTATTAGAGAGTAGTTAAGTGGATCTTTTGATACTAGTGAAAATCGATGAACAATCTATAGCTCTCTTGAGGAACTGAGTAAAGTTCTAATCCTTCTTACATTGCGAAACTAATCTGATCTTGAATTCAAGCCGTGTTGACTGTGAATATGAGAAGTGTACAGGTATGTAGTTTATAAATATTATTACATGAATTTTTCTGAGTTATGTGCTTTAGGTTTATTCTATATATTCTGCTATGCTTTTTCCCATTGTGTTGAGAATTTTATAAGTGTGTATTTATAGACTTCCCTTTAGTTTTTATCTTTATTGTATCGGGACGATACAACTTTGAGTTGGGGGTCTTGATGTCTCCTCATTTGTGATAGATTAATATTAGGATGAGACATCATTTTTAGTGATTTAGAAGTCATAAATGTCGATTTTCTTGAGAAATAGTGCACTTTCCTATTTTGAGTCTTGATTTAGTAAAATAATATTTTTAGAGCATATTGGGTTTAATTGTTTATTTAGTGTGTAGCTTTAAAGATAATTATGGAGATTAATTAGAGTTCAAGTTAAAGACTACAAGATATGGAAAGAGATTTGCATGGTAATTGGAGATAAGGAAACAAAAGCTAAAAAGATGGAAAAGGAAAAGCTGCCTAAATCTGAGTTTCTGCAGCACACGCCTAAAGAAGTGCTATTTACCCCAAGAAATAGGCCGATTTTGGTAATTTCCTTTAATAGGGACATATATAATTCTGTGAGGATTCTTTTGGTATCTTATGGAGCTCAAACCGACCAATAACGAAGAAGATATGCTCAAAACGGTCCAGCAGTGTTTATCTTTATTTCCATACGAATTTGAGTTGGGCTAGGAGTCCAATACTTTATCTCTTCCTCAAGAAAACAAATTAGGTCTTCTAAACACCTATAAATACACCCTTATATCACTTGTAAAAGCACCCTAGCAATCCTTGCCTCATAGTAATTAGTTCTTAAGGTTTTATTCTTCCAGTTTATTGTAGAGAGCAAGATGATGTCTTTTGTAATTTCTTTTAGTTTATTTCCTTCAGGTATGAACTAAACTTCCCATAGCTTGGGTTTTGCATAATGTATAATCTATGAATTCTAATTCTTCTATCTAAGTTTCTTTGGGAATTACATGTTTTAATTTGATATTAGCTTCTTACTTAATATTTGTTTATGTGTTTTGAATTATTGTCTTTCCTAGAAGTGATCACTTTAGGATTGTTTTAATAGTAGTTAGATGGTCTCCATAACTGGGTGTTTAAAGTTTGTTTTAATCACCATATTACCAATTGATTGTTGCGTTTGCTTAGAGCCTTGGTAGCGCTTGATAACTCTGAGAGTGTAACCACGTCTTGGTTGTGTCGTAGCCCCCTTAGTCGCTCTCAAGGTCTAAGGTATGGGAATTTAGAATCCTGACTAAGTATACCAAAAACTAATATTCTCCCTTATTAACTAGAATTATAGATAGAATTAGAAGGATTAGTGCATACTAGCAAAGCCTAAGCTATATCTCTCATCTCATATTCTTAATCTTTTACTTTATTGTCTTTTAATTTCTTAGTTTAATTAATTATTTTTGAAATTCATAGCTTTTATTTTCTGTCTTTTAATTATTTACCTCTACTCGTTATTTCTACTCACGCGATTAACACACTTAAGTCCCTGAGAACGAACTCAACTTACTAACTAAAACTTGCATACGTCCTGTAATACTTGCAGTACTGTGCCTGTCTAGGTTGAGAGTGCGTAGTTTCTTGACTTAATTTTATCTTATTTTTATCACACCCTAGGCGACACCAATATCACTACTTTTAGTATGTTAAATGCGGTGCACCCAATAATCGCATTGTAGGCAAACTCACTCTCGTCTATAACGAGCTTTATCTATTAAATTATAAATGTAATCTAAGACAATCTTTAAGGGTAGCTTGATATAACCAGTAAGCCTAAAGATTTTACATATAAAAGCTCTAATAGTATTACCATATGGTCGAATATCAGCTTGGACGATCTTTATCTAGTTAAAAATGTTCATAAATAACAAATCCATTGAACTCCTTGAATTAGTTAAAATGTGTTAAGTCAGTGCACTTCTTATGATTATCAGACTGACGAGGGCATCATAATGAGATAATAGCAAACCCAAGTATCCTTGTCGTTCTTTGTACATCTTGAAATCGGTGTGCCCCTTCCTCAACAAACATATTAATTTTACTATGCCTACATCCCTGTTCGCTCCCCTAGTGTGATATAAAACCAACACCAAGGGAGGCGTGCTTAACCGTGAGCGTACGAGTGCGTTGACATGTAATAAAAAGGTAAAGTAAAAAAAAAATCGTCTCCATAGGGGCTATCAAAGTTACAATTTATGTGTTTTCGAGTATAATAGTGCAAGTTGTAAATAAATGACAATAAAAGTAAATAAATGTTTGTTTGGGTTTCAATTATTATAAAACTAAAACAAAAATACGTGAAAGGAAAGTCAGCTTGAACTAAATAAAGAGAGTGAAAATGTAAGAGAAACATTTTTTAATCCCCAACATAGTAAAATTTAATGTTTCTAGGAATAAGGGTGAAGTTGTCATTTTACATTAGTTGGGATTCAATTTTCTTCCCAAATACCTCCTGGGTAGATAGGAAGCTATCCTACGACACTAGATACCTCCCCCGAGTGACCTTAAAAATACTTTCAAAGGTTATTGGTTCAAACCCTAATGACTTCTAGGTTAGAGAAAACCTCCCCGTTCACTAACGCACAACCAGCGTCTATATGATATATCCGTAATTCGATCCCTCTCCCGGGCGATAGCCTAATTACTAACACTACCTAATATTTAAACAAAATATGAATATGAAATAATCATAAATATATAGTCAATGGAAACAAACTAGCCGTTAAAATTACGACTCCCTTCGATCCAACGCCGGTCGCACCGCCAGATAAAATGGGTGTTACTCAGCCACCGCCGCGTGACAATGATCGATACTGAAATCACAGAAGCCGTCTCAGAACAGCCCATCTTAATTGGATTCCCACCGCTTGAGCAAAACAGTAGCAAACCATTGAAGAGGGCACGTGCTGTGCCAAAACAGATGGTAAACAATGGGGCGACATCATCACATCAGGCGCCACGAGTGGGTATCTAGTAATGGAAAATCTACCAATGAAAGATACAAGATGGCATAGTGCGCTAACAGGTAAGAATCTAGTTATTCCTGCTATAATTAATAATGAAGAGGTTGAGTCGAATATAATGAGTGATTTGGGTAGTGAATGTCTTGCTTCGATTAAAGATGATATACTAGTAGAGAATTGTGAATTATATCAAGTTCTTCGTTCTAGGGAAGAGATTACTGAAGTTATAACTTTATGGAAGAATACTGTAGCTGTTAGACTATTGGGTTATAGAGTGGGTTTTAATTATCTTATGTCAAAACTTCAACAAATTTGGAAACCCAAAGGTATGATAAAACTAGTAAATGTGGGATATGGATATTTTATGGTAAATTCGCAATAATCGAGGATTGTGAATTTGCATTAGGGGGTGGACCATGGATGATATATGACCACTACTTGGTCGTTAGGGAATGGACTCCCAAATTTAAGCCTCACCTTGATTCAATTACTACTACCACGACGTGGGTGCGTATATCTAACGTAGGGATGCATAATTATACAACCCGTATTTTAAGAAAGATGGGGGATCAGATTGGAAGAACTGTATGGATTTATTCGTTAACTAAAGCTCGAAAAAAGGGAAAGTACGCAAGAATTGCGGTAGATTTAGACTTGAATAAAGCGCCTACACCTAAAATTCACATTGGTGGGGAAGTGTGTTTGGTTCGAAGGCCTCCACATGATTTTTTTTGAGTGTGGCAAGTTCGGGCATCAACGTGAGAATTGTGGAATGAATAAACCACAACCACCTCGTCAAGATCTTGAGCTGAATGATGATAATCGCGTATCTGATTCGAGTTTAAGTGCTCCTAAGGAGGCGACAAACGGGGAGTGGATGACAGTGAGAAGAGGAGGGCGTACGAACAATAAAGACGCTAATAATAATAATGTTTTCAATAAAAATAACTTTTCAATGGTTAACCATCGGGGAGGGCCGAATCGAGACCTAGGATCGAGATATGGTGCGCTCATTGTAGAGGAGGGTCAAGATATTACTCCTGAGTTGAGCTTGAATCACATGGAACCAAGAGGGACAAGTAATGTTAAGGGAAGGAAATAAAAAAAAAAAAAAGCAAATAACGCAGGTACAGTAGCACGAAGTAAAGTAAGGACAGGGGGAGGGCATAAGACAATCGTCGCTCCGGATTTTGAAGTATGGAAACAACTTGCGTCGATACCCGGAAACAGAAAGGGTTAGCTCGGAAATCGGTGGAAGACATGTGAGGATTATCGAAGTGGGTGACAGAAGTGCGAGTTCAAAAGATAAGGGGAAGGGGATTGTGTTCACAGAAGGGGCGAATGTAGTACAAACTAAGACAGGGGCTGTTATGGGGGCATGGAGAGGTCATGATCAGTAGCGAAAAGGGAAAGGGGCAATTGCAGGTTATGGGGAAATTTGAAGCTGGTACTTGCGCTGGGCGAGTGGAGGAAAACATCAGAATAGGTGCTGATGCGAATGCATGTTTGACCCTGCAATTTCCAGAAAAATGCAACAAGGGGACAGAAGCAGCTATATCAGTATTGTCCGAGGAGAGAGAAGTGGTGAAGCATCCCGGGAGAGTTGGGATTTTCCTGTAGCTTTCGAACAAGTCACGACTCTTGTCTTCTTTACGGAAAGTGACGCCAACTTGAACGAAAAAATAGAATCACCAGACCCGGGGGATTATGATCTAACCACAGTTCTAGAAACGCCGTTGGAAAGAGCTGATCAAGATGAGCTCTTTGTTCATTTTTACTAATAGTTTTTTATGTGTACACGGGATAATAATAGTTGTGGATGGAGAATATCTCTTTAAAATCCAAATATTCTTGTTTGGAATTGCCATGGGCAGCAACTGAAATTTTTATTAGAGTCGTCAGAGAGATGGTCCATTTACACCGCGTTTGGTTAACCGTGATAGTAGAGCCTCGGGTAAGCGGGACAATAGCAAGCGAAATTATCAAGAGATTGGGTAAGGCGAATTCGGCGAGAGTCGAAGCAAGTAATTTCAAAGGGGTTATCTGGCCTCTTTCGGATGATTCAGATATAGGGGTCAGGGTATTATCAGCAGTTAATCATGTTATAAATATAGAGGTCTCGAAGGAAAATTCCAGACTTGGATCTTTTCAGCCATGTATGCTCGCCCTAAGTTGCTGGACAGAGAACCTTTGTGGGACGCGATTAGACATGTGTTTAGCAATATTCAAAGTCCGTGGCTTATAGCGGGGGATTTCAATCAGGTGGGAAAGGAGGTTGATAAAAAAGGAGGAGAACCTGGGGTAACCCGTCGTATGATTAAATTCAAAGAATGGAGGCATAGTTGTGATTTGACGGATCTAGGTTTCAAAGGGCCGAGGTTTACTTGGTGTGATTCATGGAATACAGGTAAAAGGATTTTGAGAAGATTGGATCGAGCGTATGGTAATACGGAGTTACTAACCCTTTTCCCTTTCGCGAAGGTTTTACACCTTGATGGAAGACATTCTGATCATGCGCCAATTTTGAGCCAACTAGATCCGAGAGATTCTTTGGGACCACCTAGGAGGTTCCGTTTCGAGACCGCTTGGTGTGTTCATAAAGACTTCAAGAGTTTCGTTGGAGATAAGTGGGACGCCACGAGTGGGTATTTAGGGGACAACCTGAAAGCTATGAAAAATCAAATATCTGTCTGGAAAGATACTGTTTTTGGAGATTTAAATAAGAAGAATAGGATACTTTTATCAAGACTTAAAGGAATTCAACTACCTATTCAACATTCTTATAATTCGTCATTGTTTGAGTTAGGCAAGCGACCTCAGGAGGAATACTTGAGTGTTTTGAAGGAGGAAGAGTATTTTTGGTTTCAAAGGTCGAAGGAAAAGTGGATCCGATCGAGTGACAGAAACACGAGGTATAATCATTTGGCTACTATGAAGAAAAGGAAAACAACATAGATTTGCCGTTTGAAAGATTTGGAGGGTAATTGGGTTGAGGATAAAGAAGCCATAGGTGATTTGTCAGAAAGTTTTTTGTTGACATTTATTCGGAGCCGGTGACATTTGTGGGTCCTTTTGCACTCCCGCATGGGAAGAATTTAGGACAAGCAGAAAAGAATCTCTTAATCGAAGAATTTACGGATGACGAGATCAAAATTGCATTGTTTCAGTCTAATCCAAATAAAGCTCCACTGAGTGATGGTGTGACAGCTTCTTTCTACCAAAAATGTTGGGATATAGTGGGACCGGACATATGTAAGATGGTGAGAGTGTCGGTACAGATGGGAAGGGTTTCGCCTAGCCTTAATGGGACATTGGTGCATCTGATTCCGAAGGTACCAGATCCGGAATTAGTGGGGCAGCTTCGTCCGATTAGCCTCATTAATGTTCCGGTAAAGTTTATGATGAAAGCTATGGTGAATAGGGTCCGACCGTTATTAGCTGAAAGAATTGGACCAAGTCAAAGTAGTTTTCTTCCGGGAAGGTCTACTATTGACAATGTGGTGTTGGTGCAAGATATTAATCATAGAATGAAAAAGATCACAGCAAAGGAAGGATATATGGTAGTGAAGATTGATCTAGCGAAAGCATATGATAAGTTGAATTGGAGGTTCATTGAGGACACTATAGCTTTCTTTGGGCTCCCGGAGTCATGTATTAAGCTTATTATGTCCGCAATGGAATCTAATACGCTGAGTATATTGTGGAACGGAGAGCAACTGGAAGCATTCACCCCCAGAGAGGCATTTGTCAGGGGAATCCCTTATCCCCTTATATATTTGTTTTGTGTATAGAACGTTTATCTATGCTTATACATGGTCTGTGCGAGGGACGTGAGTGATTACCCATTAATATTCACCGCCAAGGCCCCCCGATCTCACATATATTTTTTGCAGATGACTTACTGCTTTTCGCTGAAGCAAAAGACACCCAGATTGATCTCTTGAAGGAGGTGTTGAGGGTTTTCTGTAGCGAGGCAGGGAAAACAGTTAGCGAGGAGAAGTCACTGATATATTTTTCATCAAATGTGACGGAAGTACGAGCAGTAGAGCTTGCGGAAAAAAGTGGTTTTACCCTCAGTGATTCTCTAGGAACATACTTAGGAACGCCGATACGTTCACAAAGATTACCGCGGGGTTTCTTCCGAGGGGTTACTTCCAAGATGCAAAATAAGCTCCCTAACTGGAAAAAACAAAATTTATCTATTGCAGGGCGAATTACACTTGCTCAGTCCGTTCTCTCGGCTATCCCAAGATGCAAACATTGAAGTTCCCTCTATATGTGTGTGATGAGATAGATCGAATTATACGGGATTTTATTTGGGGCTCCTCGGAGGAAGGTAGGAAAGTTCATTGGTTAGCGTGGACAATTTTATCCCAACCAAAGAAACGTGGCGGCCTTGGTTTGAGAAGCGCGAGAAATTATAATACTTCTCTCCTAGCTAAGTTCGGGTGGAAAATTCTTACGAATGATCCGTCTCTTTGGGTGACCGCGATTAAACAAAAGTATTTTAGAACCGGTTTTCTAGATCATGAAATAAAATCATTAGATTCACGAATGTGCAAAAATATTCTAGCAGGCCGAAATGTGTTAGTGGAAGGCGTTAGTGAAGTGATGGTGGGAAACGAGACCTTAGTTAAATGGAATTTTGAACCTTCTGGTATTTTTTCGGTAAAGTCTGCATATCATAGTTTGGTACAAGAAGGAGTGGAAAAAAGTTTCAATTGGGATCTTATTTGGTCGTTGAAGTGTCTCCAAAAAGTTAAAGTTCTCTTATGGCGTTTGGTCTGGGATCGATTGCCAACTGGGAAAAACCTTTGCTTGCACGGTATCATAGAGGATACTCTGTGCAGAAGATGTGGTCAAGGGGAGGAATCTGCTTCTCATCTATTTGGGTTTTGTAATGGATATTATACTGTGTTTAAGTTTTGTTTTGCAGGTGCCAAAGGGATTGGGCAAGGACATCAGCTGCGTGGAGGCCAGGAAAGGAGCTCGGAACCTGTAGCAGCTCATGGGACAGCAGAGGTAGTTGGGAGTTCTGATACCAGGGAAATTCCGGAAGGTCATGATGAATCTGTAGCAGCACGGCCGCTGGAATTGCAGGTTGCTGATCCACGACAACAGTTGGAGGTTTCTGGTTCAGGAAGCGCGACGCGGGAACTCAGGGAGATTGAAGGACACGAACAGCAACAAGCTGAATTACAAACAAATGGCATGGAAAATTCAGGCGTTTTGGCGATAGAGGCAGCGAGAGCTGCTGTGGCTTGGTGGACAGAAATGTTGTCCAAGAAGGAGTGCGTGGATGAGATTGAACGGAGAACTCGGTTTGCATCCTATGTATGGAATGTGTGGTGTGACAGAAATGACAGTCTCTTTAATCAAAATACTAAGAGGAAGACAAATAACGAATTAAGGGCGATCATTAATAATACGGCAAATGACTATATCCGAGCTTGGGGCCATGAGTGTGATGGTGGTTTGATCACTTTGGCAAAAAGCATTCTCGTTAAATGGGCTAAACCGGTGCATAGGGTCAAACTTAATATATATGGATCGTATAATTCGAGTCGGAAGGTAGCAGGTGTGGGTGGTCTTTTCCGGAATGAAAATGGTAATTATTTGGATGGATTTTTGGGTAAATGTGTTGCGTGTTCTCCCTTTGAAGCCGAAATTCTTGCCTTGCACTTTGGTTTACATATGGCTGTTTGTAGGGGGTTTTCTTCTCTTATCATTGAAATTGACTCGTGTGAGTTGCACGCGCTAGTGAAGGGCGGTGTGAACTCAAGGGGCTTTTCGGGTGATATCATTACAGATTGTCTTGAGATTCTTGCATCTAGAGAGCAGTTTGATCTTGTATGGTGTTATCGTGAAGCAAATAGTTGTGCTGATTGGTTAGCAAAGTTGGGGGCGAATAGTGAGGACGGACCAGCACCATTGCGCGTGGGCTTTGGCGACTACTAACGAAAGGTCGGTGTGGCTGGGACGTACCTAGAATTATTCTAGATAGACAATAATTAGGAAGTTTTGATATCTTCCGGGTCTTTTAAGGCCTCTTTTGTAACAAAAAAAACAAATACCCACTTCAAATAAATATAATCCCAAATTCAATAAAACATTAAACCACTAGCAAAGGTTCATACAAAAGAAATCCTCATGAAATGAGTGGGTAATTAATAATAAATAAGTAAAAGTAATCAATAATAATGCGAGAATCATGTTTAGAATATAAAATAGAATAAGTTTACTCTAATGGTTGATTGAAAACGGAGCTCCAATGATAAAGAATGGTTGCTTTTTGTAGAAAAACCCTTCTTCTTCTCTTCTGCTCTCTCCAGACTTGTGAAATGATATAATATGAAGTTGTCATGAATTAGGAGCTTCCAAAATGATTAAATACTAGATAAAAATGTATTAGGTCTAATGGGCTCTCTTAGATGGGTCAAAATATCTCAACTCTTTTTATCTAGTCCTAGACAAGTTCGAGTTACAGTGGAAAAAAATTGCGTAACTTCTTCATCTCAAATCCAAATTGACTTTCGTCACTTCTCACGCGTCACTTACTTCAAGTTCAATCCAAATTAAAAGGAATTTTTTCCAAATATCTGACCAATTTGTCGTGGTGACTAAATCAATTAACATCAAGATTTTGACGATAAACGCTTCAACTTCTCCAAAGTGACATTAGCTCCTTCTCCGCCTAGGCTTGGTTTGGATTTGACTTCTTGAATTCTTCTCATTACCTTGACATCCCATGTTAACCACAAACAAAATATTTATAAATAGAAACGAATCCAATAAGGAATAGAAAAGTAGGATATGTCTAATATTAGGGAATATTCCCTCACTTATGTAAAGTAGACCCCTAAAATAATGTCTCATGAACAGATTAATCTATCACAAAATAGGGACATCAAGACCCTAAACTCAAAGTTTTGTCGCCCCAAAAAAATTAAAGAAAATAAATTCTAAAGCCTAAGTCCAATCAATCAGAGAAGAGAAAAATAGAAAAATGATGAATGGAACTAAAGTAAACATCCTAGCAAGTCTCATGTAATAATATATACAAACTAGATCATATATATATATATATATATATATATATATATATATATATATATATATATATATATATACTTACAAACAATCAACACGGGTTAAGTTTCAAGATTAGATTAGATTTGCAATGCACGAAGGATAGGTTTTTCTCTTAGTCTGCGATGGTGGATATAGGATGTTCATTGTTCCTAGCATAGTCTCTAACCCTTTATTGGTTCGATCACTCCTAAATAATATAGTTGATGTCTCCCTAATTGTTCTTATATTCGACCGTTGGGAGACATCATTTTTTATGTTTAACTGAATATTTTGATAGACTTTTGAGTTATAAAAGCAATAATCCGGAATTCCTATTTTATTTCTAGTATTTTTAATTTATTAAACTTTTACGCGTAATCTTGTGTATTTTAGTGAAAAGTTTGTAGGTTTTGAATATTAGCTAGGAATGGAATCCGAGAAGAAAGTCAAAGATCGTGATATGGAGTCAAGACTTGAAGATAAATCCCGAAAGAATTTGATTTTAGAGCTGCAAATCTGGAAAACAGGCCAAAGATTGCTGATTTCGAGGCACTTAAGATGATGATTTAGCCGCTGAATTTTGAAGAGAATATGTTCCTTATCGAGTTACGGAAATTTTGCAAGTGATTTCAGGTCAATCGGAGTTATAACGAAGCGGCTGGAGCCGTTTTAGTGAAGGTGGTGCAGCAGTTACGGGATTTTGGGCTTAGAAATTGGGCTTGGACATTTAATTAGTGTTTTATTCTTAAGTCCAAGCCCTAATCCGTTTTTCCACATATAAAAGGAGCCTTTGACTTCTATTTTCAACAGAATTCACTTTTTACAAATTAAAACATCAGAGAGAAGCAACAGAAGGAAAAAAGAGGAAGCTGTAGAGCTGGAGAGGGTCTATATCTCCATTCTCAGCCAAATCCAATTCCAGAAATTTGGTTTTCTTTATCTTTAATTTTGTAAGACAATATGAATTCCATTACTTTTAATTTAGTTTTCTTTTTAATTAGTATGAACTAATTCCTTTTTAGTACTTGAGAATGCTTTATGGGTGAATCCCAATTCTATTGAAATTCTATGTCTGAATTTGGGTTTCTGTTAAAATAAATTAAATTGGGTCTTTTAATCTTTTCGATAAATTGAGATTATTTACTGTTTTTGGAGTCATGAACTAAGAACAGGTATTAGTATCTAGGCTATTCCACATATGTGGCGTGTGGATCATCCTGACGGAGGGTTTAGGCACGGACTTATTTATTCAATCTAGAATAGAAGCTATTGATTCTGACAAACTTAGCTAATTTTAGGGCCAATGTGGTAATTAACATAATCATCTAAAAGTGGATCATATTTACCCTGATGGGACTAGTGACACTCTAGGCTAGCCTTATAGTCCACCCTGACGGGGGTATAAGGAATTTAGAATCCCGACCATTTTAATTAACCGATTTAACCCTTAAACATCATAGGTTATGAAATATGATTAGGAGGATCCCTTGCGTTCTCAAGTGCTACCTTCTCATATTTGCGTTTCACGTTTATTTACTTGCGTCTTAGTATTTAATTGCATTTTCCATTTAGTCTTTCATTATGTAGAATTAAAACAAACAAACAATCAATCATCAAAACTTTTACTTGCTTTCATAAGTGCAACCATTCATTATTCGATAAGCATTGTAGTTAACCAAACCGTCCCTGCGAACGATCCTAGAATCACTTATTACTACTTGGGATAACCGTACACTTGCGGTTGTGGTTCGATTACTTTTGCATTTATTTTATAACACACTAAGGACCACCAAGTTTTTGGCGCCGCTGCCGGGGACGGTAGCGTGTGACCACGGTGTTTATCCTTTAGTGATAGTTGCATTTTTTTTTTCAGTTTTACGCTTTTTGTTTGTTCATCTTTTTCAGGTTTTTAGGTTTGGTGTATGCGAAGGAGACTCTTTAAGGATCTAGAGCCAGCACCTCCGATCCTTAATAATCCAGAATCATTAATCAGACTTGCTAACAAGAGAAGGAAAGAACAAGAAGCTCTAGAAGTAGAAGAACTAGCGAACAGAATGGAGAACATTAATATTTAGAACCAACAAAACAATAACGGACAAGCTCAGCTAGACGCGAATGGCCAGCCTATAGCGCCACAAGTTCTTAATCCTTTGGCTCCGCCTGGCATTCCTAATCCTCAAGTCCAAGTGCAAATGGCAGTTATCCACGATCCATGGTTTGTTAATGGTCCAGAAGAAGTTCCTTTCCGTGCTCCTGCTTTAGGGGTAGGTGCTCCAGATATAGATGTTCCGAGGTTTCGTCCAGATTCGGGTATGTTAGCTCAATTCCAAAATTTTGGAAATTTTCGTGGTAAAGCTGGAGAAGATCCCCTTCGAGCAGTACAGAAATTTAAGCAGGTATGTGATTCTTACATCACACGAGGAGTTTCCAAATAACAAATGTATTTTGCTGTATTTCGATTTTCCGTTATTGATGGAGCGAGTAAATGGCACGATACGCAAGATCCTACGAAGATAACAAAATGGGAACAATTAGAAACTGCATTTTTCAACAGATATTATCCGTCCAATATGAGGTTAGATGCTGAACTTGAGTTAACGCATTTCAAGCAAGAGTATGATGAAGCGTTAGGTAAAAGTTGGTCAAGATTTCAGAATTGTTTACGAAGAGTCCCGAATCATGACCTTACTCAACAACAACAGATGAAGATTTTTTATAATGGTCTTGAGGGAGGCTCTAGGAAAGATTTAGATTTGTTGTGTGGTGGTGCGTTTTTGCGAGTTCAACCTGCGTATGCAAAAATTATTTTAGATAGAACAGCTGATAATGAAGTTGGGTGGAATACCGTAAGAACACCAGTTAGAGGATGAGTTAATAATGTCAATATTGAAGAAAAGTTCAACTCCTTAGAGACCAAGATTCAAACCACACTAGAACAACAATTGAGACAACTTACTTTAGCTGTGAAAGAAGGTTTTTCGAACAAGAGAGGTGAGGTAAAAGTTGCACAATAGGTGTATGGATGTGAATATTGTGGTATAAATGATCATATTTGGGAGAATTATTAGAATAATCAAGAATCCGTGATGTTTGTCTCCAACAGAGGTAACTTTAATTCGAGTGGTAATGGATATCAGCCTAACAGAAACCATCCTGAGTTTCAATATTCAAATCCTAGTGGGGAAGCCAATCCTACATATGCATATCAGCCGCGTCCCCAAGGTAACAATTTCAATCCAAGACCACACAATAATTATCAAGGAGGACAGAATCAAGGGAATTATGTTCAGAGTCAAGCTCCTCAAGACACCTACAATGAAACCATGAACCAAAAAGCCTTACCTGCCCACCCACAAGAAGGTGTAGTTACCCTTCAGAAAACCATAGAAAGCTTAATTGCTCTTCAGACGCAAGCTATGGAACGTCAACAAGCGTCTGATGCAAATATGAAGTTATTACAGAATCAAATGGATCAATTCGCAAAACAGCTTAATCAGCTTCCACAAAGGCAACTCCCTAGTGACACAGATAATCCGAGACAACATGAAGATTGCAAAGCTGTTACTCTTAGAAGTGGTAAGAACCTTCCTCCACCACCTTTTCCTGTTATGAAAGAGAAAGAAGTTCCAAGAAAAGAAAAGGATGTGGGTGAGAAAGAGAAAGATGTTGAGGTTGAAGAAATAGAAAGGCCAAGTGAAATTCCGAAGAAGAAAGATGATACTGTGAGTAATCGCCTCCACCACCGTTTCCATCTCGAGTTCAGAAAAAGGGTGATTTGGTCGATTTTCAGAAGTTCTTTAATAGAGTGAAGGGCCTTATTATTAATATTCCGTTATTAGAGGCTATTCGAGATATTCTTAAGTATACGAAGTTTTTAAAGAAAGCCCTCACTAATGAAAGGCCATATTGTGATAATGAAATGCTTGGTCTTCCTGAAGAATGTAGTGCTATTTGTCAAAGTAAATTGCCTCCAAAGTTAGTTGATCCGGGGATTTTCACAATTCCGATATCGATTGGAGAAGAATGGAAAGGAAAGCATTATGCGATTTGGGTGCGAGCATCAATTTGATGCCCAAGTCGATCTTTGATAAGCTAAAAATTGGAGAAGCAAGACCCACTTCTATGGTCTTGCAAATGACGGAAAGGTCTCTTGCACATCCAGAAGGCCGAATTGAAGATGTTCTCGTTAAGGCAGGTACACTTATATTTCCCGTTGATTTCGTTATACTTGAATACGACGCGGATAGGAATGTCCCCATTATTTTGGGAAGACCATTCCTAGCCACGGGGCGTACATTGATTGATGTAGAAAATGGCGAATTAACGATGAGGATACAAGACGAGGAGGTCAAATTCAATGTGTTCCGAGCTATGAAATTTCCAGATTCTCAAGAAGATTGATTCCGAATGGATGTAGTTGAGCAGGCATCGCAAGAGGTATTTGATTGTTTTAATTATGATGATATTTTGCAGGCCGCTTTAACATTAGACTCGCCTAAGATGATGGAAGAGCTTGCCGAAACAGTGGCAGCTCTTAATTCTGAGAATCCAAAGTATAGGCGTCTTGCCTATGAACCTGTTAGAGAACCGGGGGAGATTATTCCTAAAAAGAAACCTTCAATTGAATATCCTCCGGAATTGGAAGAAAAGTCATTACCAGCACAATTGAGGTATGCGTATTTAGGTACTAATGAAACTCTACCTGTTATTGTTTCAGCTAATTTAACAGGTCCTCAAGAAGATAAACTGTTGCGTGTGTTGAGAGCCAACAAAGAGGCAATAGGTTGGACAATTGCTGACATCAAAGGCATTAGTCCCTCCTATTGTCAACACAAAATCATACTTGAAGACAATAATGCACGCTCAGTTTAAGGACAAAGGAGATTAATGCCCGTTATGAAGGATGTAGTGAAGAAGGAAGTTATCAAGCTTTTAGACGCGGGGATTATTTATCCCATCTCGAGTAATGAATAGGTGAGCCCAGTTCAGTGTGTACCGAAGAAAGGAGGAATGACAACAGTTCTTAATGATAAAAATGAAGCGATTCCTTCAAGAACGGTAGTTGGTTGGAGAGTTTGCATGGATTATAGAAAGCTGAACAAAGCCACCAGAAAAGATCACTTCCCTCTGCCCTTCATTGATCAAATGTTAGACAAATTATCCGGAAGAGAATACTACTGTTCCTTGGATGGTTATTCTGGGTATAATAAGATTTACGTGGCTCCAGAAGATCAACATAAAACTACATTTACATGCCCCTTTGGCACTTTTGCATATCGTAGAATTCCATTTGGGTTGTGTAATGCACCTGCTACCTTTCAGAGATGTATGATGGCCATCTTCTGGGATATGATCGATAATTTTCTTGAAGTGTTTATGGACGATTTCTCCGTGTTTGGTGATGATTTCGATAGATGTTTAGCTAACTTGGAGAAAGTGTTAATCAGATGCAAGGAAACAGATTTGGTCTTAAACTGGGAGAAATGTCATTTCATGGTTCGCGAAGGTATAGTTCTGGGTCACAAAGTTTCGGGTGCTGGATTAGAGGTCGATAGAGCAAAGATAGAGGTAATTAAAACTCTTCCCCCTCCTGTTTCTTTTAAAGGGGTAAGAAGTTTTTTGGGCCATGCTGGCTTTTATAGGCGTTTTATAAAAGTTTTTTCTAACATTGCTAAACCGTTATGCAACTTACTCGAAAAGGATTCCAAATTCCTTTTTGATGAAGCTTGTTTAGCGGCCTTCAAGGCAACTAAAGAAAAGCTTATTTCTTCTCCTATAGTATTACCTCCAGATTGGAGTTTACCGTTTGAGGTTATGTGTGATGCGAGTGATTTGTGTATGGGAGCTGTATTAGGACAGAGAAAAGAGAAAGTTTTTCATTCAATTTACTATGCTAGTAAAACTTTTAATGGTGCTCAAGTTAATTATACAGTTACAGAAAAAGAGTTACTAGCAGTTGTGGATTCATTTGATAAATTTCGCTCTTATCTTCTTGGAGCGAAAGTTATTGTTTATACAGATCATTCCGCGATTAGATATCTTATGGAAAAGAAGGATGTTAAACCGAGGTTAATCAGATGGGTTTTATTGCTTCAAGAGTTCGATTTAGAGATCAAAGATAGAAAGGGTTGTGAAAATCAGGTTGCAGATCACCTATCGTGTCTTGAGGGTTCAGAGATGAATAGTGGTACTGAAGCAGTTAGAGAAGAATTTCTCGATGAGAGGTTATTTGTTGTTTGTGATTATGAAGCTCCTTGGTATGCAGATATTGCGAATTTAGTGGTGAGTGGTGTTTTTCCTGAAGGGTCTACTTATCAAGAAAGAAAGAGGTTAGATCATCGTGCTAGACAGTTCTTTTGGGAGGATCCCTTCCTCTACAAAGTTTGTGCTGACCAAATGATACGAAGATGTGTAGCCAGGGAGGAAACAGAAGCTATTATAGCGGGATGCCATGATTCACTCTACGGAGGACATTTCAATGGAGATAGAACAGCTGCTAAGGTATTCCAATCAGGTTTTTATTGGCCTTCTCTTGTTAAAGATTGTCATGAATATGTTAAGAGATGTACGAGATGCCAGTTTACCAGAAACATATCCAAGAGGGATGAGATTCCACGTAATAATGTGTTAGAAGTTGAAATATTTGATGTTTGGGGTATAGACTTTATGGGTCCTTTCGTTCCTTCAAATGGTAACCTCTACATCTTATTAGCTGTTGATTACGTGTCTAAGTGGGTAGAAGCTGTGTCTTTACCTACCAATGATTCACAAGTGGTGATTAAGTTCTTGAAATCACATATTTTCACTAGACATGGTACACCTAGAGTGATTATTAGCGATGGAGGATCTCATTTCGTTAATAAATATTTGAAGACTGTTCTAGAGAAGTATGGAGTAAGACACCGTGAATCTACTGCATACCATCCACAATCCAATGGTCAAGCTGAAGTAACGAATCGTGAAGTCAAGTCAATCCTAGAGAAAACCGTTGGTCCTACAAGAAAAGATTGGTCAATGAAATTAGATGATGCGTTGTGGGCTTATCGTACTGCGTTTAAGACTCCAGTGGGTGCTTCTCCCTATCGAATGGTGTATGGTAAGGCTTGTCACTTACCTCTTGAGCTTGAAATGGGTGCCTATTGGGCAATTGCACAGTTAAATATAATCTTCGTATCTCTTCAAACCGGGTGAGATCAGAAACCCTTTACAACCACTTCACAAACTTGAAGCAAACCACTCGTGTTATCACAAACACAAGGAACCAAGTATACTACCTATACTCACAATACTACTCTCTTAATCTATTATAAAGGTAAGAATTAAGAGGAAACAAAGTGTTTAAAGGGTGATGCAATATTTGTGGCTAAACTCCCTAATGAGTAGATATAACTATATAGCTTGAATGTGTAGATATGACTGAAATGCTCTTAGAAACCTATTGAATGATAACAATAATATCTCTTAAGATTGGTAGATGGAAGATGTAAGTTGTGCCTTCAATGAGCTCTAATTTATAGCTGAAATAAACCCCCAACAGTCAAAAGACAAGTGTCTAACAGATAGATTTTAGATACCGCATGAATTCTCTGTTGGCGATCTGTTTTCTTGTTGTGGGCTAGCCTTGGTCTGTGGTATAGTCTGCACTACCACGGTATACTGCACCTCTAGTCCGGCGTACCGCACCCATGGACTGAAAATACTCAAGATGGAGGTTTTTATGAATAATAAAAAGTTTTCTTAAGAAACTACATAACTAGGAGGTTTTAGAAAATATTTTGAAGTACTAAAACATGACTATTAATAACCTGTAAAATAATTTTAGTTTAAGATAGATTTGTCGAATATTAAAGCGGGATTCAAAACAAGGTTAGGCCAACAATTAGTTACATCATAAATTTGTAGTTGTTTTTGAAAAAGGAAAAAAATAGTTGTTGGAGTATGAATCGGTTGGAGGAAGGTATGTTTCCGTTATTGTCATTTGAAGCTTTTAGGAAAACTAACTTCTATATTTGTTTGATGATAATGAGAATATCAGATAATGCATTTACTAAAAATAGAAAGTTATCTATTTAGCTGGGATTATGCTCGTGCGTGAGACAAGGAAATTGATGAATGGCTAGCTAGGATGTCGAAAATCTATATTTGTTTGATGATAATGTGAATATCATTTAGTACATATACTAAAAGATAGAAAGTTATCTATTTAGCTGGGATTATGCTTATGCATGAGACAAGGAAATTGATGAATGGCTAGTTAGGATGTCGCAAATAACTTGTAAATTAGGAGAGTTTGAGGAATGGAGTTAAATAGATAGATTTAAGAAAAATAATTTTTAAGCTGATATTAGTGGAGTATTTTGGAACATGAATGGTGATTATTTGGTTAGGTTTGGAGGATAGTGTGTCGTTTATTTAGTGTGGAGGCAAAATTCAAAGCAGTATTACTAGTGAAGTACTTTAGAACATGAATGGTAATTATGTGGTTGGATTGGAAGGATAGTGAATCGTTTACTTTTGTGTGGATCATAATTGGAAGTCCAATTATTCAATGACGGTTGCACTTAATTTCTTTAATAGTATTTGTAACTAATGTTTTTTCTTCCTTGACAAAAAAAAAGAGTCAATTGTTGATTGATACTTATTAAAAAACTTATTTAGAAAAATGTGCCTAGAATAAAATATTTATTGAAAACAACCCCATCCCAAATTACCTTTATAATTAACAATTAAAAAATAAGAAAAAAACTAATAAACACACGCGCGCGTCCGTGAATTTTTTTAAAATCGTCATAACTAATTCAAAAAAAATCAAAAAAATTAAAAAAAAAATATTTGGATAAATCAAATTAATATTTACGTCTATGATTTTTTTCGGAATTTTTCGGAATTTTTTAATTTTTTAAATTTTTTTTTTGCAGACACGAAATTTCATGTTTAAAACACGGTTTAAAACACGGAATTCCATGTTTCTGCGAAAAAAAAATTAAAAAAATTCAAAAAAAATCAAAAAATTTAAAAAAAATCAAAAAAATTCATAGACGTAAATATTAATTTAATTTTGAGGAAATATCAAAAACAGGCCCAACTAAGTAACAACATTATATTCTAAGGCCTGTTTATGAATCAAATGCTTTAAAGGCCTAAATGTAACTTACATCCTCTTCTCCCTCTCTCCTCCTAATACGGCTGCAGACTTACACATCTTACACATCTCTTACACCTTTTATCTCTTTTATTTTTTGAAATTCAAATTTGAATATTCCCTCTCTGCTCATTCCAATTGATTAAGTGGGTAGTCAGAATATTTCAATTGGGTTATTAAATGTTAGGGTTCTTATTCTAGATATTCTTCTTACCAGTAAACCACAACCGGCACCACCCTCTCCAAATGACCTCGCCGCCACACTCACAAAGCCGCTCTCCTGCATAAGAAAAACTCTGTGTGAACCGATTTAATTTTGTAATAGTCACACAAAATGGCATGAGGGTGAAAGTCCAGGACTCTTGATGACTTTCACTGTTAGAAGCGGAGAAACACAATGAATCTGGTTTGACAAAATGGGATTCTTAATGATGGAATTTCTCAGGTAATTATTTTGTTTGTTGTATCATAAATATTAGGGTAATTGCACCATTCGTCCTTTGTGTTATCCGATTAAAGCATATATACCCCTGTGTTTGGAAAGTCTCAGTATCTCCCCCTGTTGCTAGTATAGGTGAATAGACTTTGTTTAGCATATCAGAAGGCAATTTTACAAGACATCTACTTAAAATGTTGGATAAATTGTCTCTGTACACTTGATATCTTGGATAACTAGTTAAAATGTTATGATTAATTGACTATGTGAGTGTTCTTCTTTTAGGATTTTTCTGACCCTTAATTTAGTCTATCGATTAAGTTAGTAATCTCTCAGTTCTTGTACTAGATTTTGACAATTCGTCCCTTTGTTTGTTTCTGTTTTTTTTTGTTCGAAACATTTTTTATGTTTCTGTTAATTGCAATGTCGGTCCATATGTTATGTAAGATAGTATATACATATGTACGTAAAGTAGAATCTTGGCTTCATTGACATTTCTTTCTTGTTTTTTTATTTGTTATTGTTGTTTTGTTGCTTCTTTTAAATAATGTGGGTGGGTAATTAATTGTGCAGATCTTTGTACCTTAGGGTCATGTGAACTTTTTAGTGCTCTTCAAATTGAGAAAGAAGTAGCTCCGGTTTTTTCTGAATGCATTACTTGTGAGGTATATCTTCTTCTTTTTCTAAGTTATCTTCTGATAAATTTTGAAAAGGAAGCTTTCGAGGTTAATAGAGATAAAATGGTCAATCTTTGGTGCTGCCTTGTATGGAGTAAATCTGTTTGGATCTTCATTCTCTGCCTTTATCTAACGTAGTATAATTTAGTGTGAACTATTTTGTATATATAGTTTAGTACAAAATAAAACTAAACATAAAAACTTCAATATATTTGCGTGTATATACACGGACATAATGATTTGGTTAGATACACAGCTAATCAACTACCTATTAAATTGTTTCCAGGTTGCAAAGGAGCTTCAGGCATGTTTTTAACATATGATAATTTCAACACTAATGCCTCCTTCATTGGTGAAGGAAGATATCAGAGTTTTTTTGGAACCCAAATGAGGCATATATACCCAAACTGTAAGAATAGCACATTGATTCATCAAGAAAGGAATCATGATTGAGTCTCAATTGATGATGATGCAGAAGCTTTGGTGTTACCTATGGCAGACAAGAAAGCTTCTCTTGATGTGCTGCTTCAGATGGATTCTCTCCTATTAGCAACGGAAGTGACGGTCAAAGACCGGAATTAAGAAGATGAGTGCTTGATACTTGCAAGCGATGGGAACAGATTTGTCTTCGTAACGGAAGTCTCCATCTACACCATCAAGCTCGTTAAATGGTCCTGTGAGTGCAGCATCTGTAGTAGTTTCTCTTCTTACTTGTATCTGTAAGATGAATTCAAATGTTGTTAATAGTGAAAATGCAATTAGACATTATATCACATAACTAGTTTAATCATCTATATATTTGTATGTATCTCCAGAGAGCTTATGTATTTCTGTTAGTTCATCTATTACTTTCTTACATCGATATCTTTTTTATATTGCTTCCTTTTGGGTATACACCTACTGTAAATCATTGGGCATGCGTCCATCAATATTATCTTTCCAGCAACTGACCTTATGTATGCTTGGGCATACGCCCATCAACTACCTCTGTGTATACACCCATTCTAAATGGTTGGGCATACGCCCATCAGTATCATCCTTCCTACAAATGACCTTATGTATGGTTGGGCATACGTCCATCAACTACGTTTTGGTATACACCCATTCGGAAATACTAGTCAAGCATTATGAGTGGGTGCACACCCGTTTGGTCACCAATAAAGACTGAGCTATCGTTAGTGCGCCAATCAAGATCATCTTGTTTGTATTTGACATTATGTGCATCTCCGTTTTGCGTATACACCCATTAGTAATGGTTGGGCATGCGATCATCTTGTCCGTATTTGATATTATGTGGGGTTGGGTATACTCACAACATCTTCCTTTTGTGTATACACCCATAGGTAATGGTTGGGCATGCGCCCATCAAGATCACTTGTATTGCAAGTGAACTTATTTATTGTTCGGCATACGCCCATAAACAACCTTTGGGCATACACATGTTATGTTATGAGTGAGATGCACTACTACTGGGTAACTACTAGATGTAATACTATATACACCACAATGGGTGTATATCCAAATTCAATAACGACGTAATTGGTGTATACACGAACTCAAAAACGACCCAATATAAATGATTTTGGTTTCAAATTTAAAAAAATGGGTATACACCGCAATGGGTGATACCAAAATTCATTAATGACCCAAATATAGTATCTTTTGTAGATGCAAACTAAACATCATGTCTATACCTCCAACAAAGGGTGTAAACACAAATTCATTAACGACACATTGGTTGTATACCCAAACCCAAAAAACGACCAAATATTGTAGATTTTGTTTTCAAACTAAAACGAAATGGGTACACACCGCAATGGAGTATACCTAAATTCAATAACGACACAAATGTGTGTTTACCTATGTTCAATAACGATAACTGATATCTCTCTTCCTTTAACTTGGCATGATTGAGATGCACTACTAATGGGTAACTACTAGATGTGATAATTGGTATTTACTCATTTGATATATACCAGAGGTGGTTATAAGAGGTGCTTATTTTACAATAGGTGGTTATAAGATATAGCTATTTGTGTGTATACCCATTAGGGGTACTTACAATAAAATATATCAATACGAACTGTAATAGTGGGTATATACCATAACGTAGTTGATGGTTGTATGCCCAAACGTAGTTGATGAGCATATGCCCAAATGCTTGACTAGTAATTTCAATTGGGTGTATACCAAAACGTAATTGATGGGCTTATACCCAACCATAAATAATGTAGCTTGCGGGAAAGATGATCTTGATGGGCGTATGCCCAACCATTTTGAATTGGTGTATACCCAGACGTAGTTGATGGCATACGCCCATCAAGATCATCTATCACCGGAAGTGACCCTGTGTATGGCTAGGCATAGGCCTGTCGACTACCTTTGGGTATTCATCCATTTTAAATGGTTGGGCATACACCCATCAAGATCATCTTTCCCGCAAATGACCTTCTGTATGGTTTAGCATTCTTAGTGGGTGCACACCCGTTTTGTCATCAATAATGACCGAGTTATTTCTAGTGCGCCCATCAAGATCATATTTTCTGTAATTGACATTATGTAGTGTTGGGTATACGCCCAACAACTTCCTTTTGGGTATACACCAATTCAAAATGGTTGGGTATACACCCATCAACTTCCTTTTGGGTATACACCCATTTGAAATGTTTGCGCATACGCCCATCAAGATCATCCCGTCCCGCAAGTTACCTTATGTATGGTTGGGCATACGCCCATCAACTACGTTTTGGCATACACCATCAACTACGTTTCGGTATATACCCACTATTACAGTTCGTATTGATATATATTATATTGTACGTACCCCTAGTGGGTGTACACCAAAATAGATATATCTATAACCACCTCTTGTAAAATAAGCACCTCTTATAAACACCTCTGGTATATATCAAATGAGTAAATACCAAGTATCACATCTAGTAGTTACCCATTAGTAGTGCATCTCAATCATGTGTTTCACAATAAGTATATACAGATATAATACTAATATACGTACTGCTACATGTCGTTCTGTTATAGTATATTGTACGTACCCCAATGGGTATTATACCCAAATAGGTGTATCTTATAACCACCTCCTTTAACAACCTCTGATATATACCCAAATGGGTAAACACCAAGTACCGCATCTAGTAGTTATACATTAGTAGTGTATCTCAACCATATATTTCACAATTGGTATATACGAACATAATTGGTATATACCCACTATTACAATTCGTAATGATATATTATACTGTACGTATCCCAATGGGTATACACCAAAATAGGTATTTCTTATAACCACCTCTTGTAAAATAAGCACCTCTTATAACCACCTCTGGTATATATCAAATGAGTAAATACCAAGTATCACATCTAGTAGTTACCCATTAGTAGTGCATCTCAATCATGTGTTTCACAATAAGTATATACAGATATAATAGGAATATACCTACTACTATAGGTCGTACTGTTATAGTATTTTGTACGTACCCCAGTGGGTACTATAAGTTGATGGGTGTATGCCAAAACGTAGATGATGAGCATATGCCCAACCATACATAAGGTCTCTTGAATGAAGACATATTGATGGGCGTATACCCAAACATTTCCAATCAGCGTAAGCTAGTAATTTCGATTGGGTGTATATCAAAAGGTAGTTGATGGGCGTATACCCAACCATACGTAATGTAACTTGCGGGGAGGATGATCTTGATGGGCGTATGTCCAACCATTTTGAATTGGTGTATACCCAAACGTAGTTGATGGCATACGCCCATCAAGATCATCTTTCACCGGAAGTGACCCTGTGTATGGCTGGGCATAGGCCTGTCGACTGCCTTTGGGTATTCATCCATTTTAAATGGTTGGGCATACACCCATCAAGATCATCTTTCCCGCAAATGACCTGTATGGCTTAGCAATTTGAGTGGGTGCACACCCGTTTTGTCACCAATAATGACCGAGTTATTTTCTAGTGCGCCCATCAAGATCATCTTTTCTATAATCGACATTATGTAGTGTTGGGTATACGCCCAACAACTTCCTTTTGGGTATACACCAATTCAAAATGGTTGGCTATACATCCATCAACTTCCTTTTGGGTATACACCCATTTGAAATGTTTGCGCATATGCCCATCAAGATCATCCTGTCCCGCAAGTGACCTTATGTATGGTTGGGCATACGCCCATCAACAACGTTTTGGCATACACCCATCAACTACGTTTTGGTATATACCCACTATTACAGTTTGTATTGATATATATTATATTGTACGTACCCCCAGTGGGTGTACACCAAAATAGATATATCTATAACCACCTCTTGTAAAATAAGCACCTCTTATAACCACCTCTAGTATATATCAAATGAGTAAATACCAAGTATCACATCTAGTAGTTACCCATTAGTAGTGCATCTCAATCACATGTTTCACAATAAGTATGTACAGATATAATACTAATATACCTACTACTACATGTCGTTCTGTTATAGTATATTGTACGTACCTCAATGGGTATTATACCCAAATGGGTGTATTTTATAACCACCTCCTTTAACAAGCTCTGGTATATACCCAAATGGGTAAACACCAAGTACCGCATCTAGTAGTTATACATTAATATTGTATCTCAACCATATGTTTCACAATTCGTATATACGATCATAACCGGTATATACCCACTATTACAGTTCGTACTGATATATTATATTGTACGTATACCAATGGGTATACACCAAAATAGGTATATCTTATAACCACCTCTTGTAAAATAAGCACCTATTATAACCACCTGTGGTATATATCAAATGAGTAAATACCAAGTATCACATCTAGTAAATACCACCTCCGGTATACACCCAGATTGGTTAACCCCCAGTGTCAGTCACATTTTGATTAATCGTTACAATAATACAAATAGAAATGTGTGTACACCACATGTGTTTGTATTTGTGTTCAAGGGTTAGGTTTTTAGGATTAATGGATTAGGTTTTATGGTTTAGGGTATACACCCATAATGTTTTCACACATACTATATACACAATAAAATATAAAAAGAATAACCACCTCATACCAAAATGGGTGTATCTCATAACCACCTCTGGTACATACCCAAATGTGTAATCAACAAGTACCGCATCTAGTAGTGTATCTCAACCATATGTTTCACAATTGGTATATACGAACATAATTTTAGGGTTTAGGGTAATATGTCTCTGGATTTGTATACACCCAGACCTCTTAACGGGAATATACACAGATGGGTATACACCCAAAAGTGTATCTCATATAACACCATCTGGTAAATACTCATTATAGTAACAGGTATTTACTCAGTGTGGATATACTCATAATATACAAGGATTATGATAGAATTTGTCCAACTCTGTATGTAGGATCTTCTTTTGCAACATTTTTTTCATTTTGGATGTATAACCATTTTGAAATGAAAAGTTTACTTACATTATTTCACTTGCATTATTTCATAGAAATTATCATACTATTTATAGCCTAAGCTAACTTAATTAACAGGAACGACACATCTGAACAATCCTTGACTGAACATTACAGGCATTATATATATCATATATTAGAATCTATCAGCCGTGAATACAATAGGTTGAGCGTCGTTATTTCTTCTCTCCGGAAATGCGCCCCCTCCTAATAGCTTCCTTCAGCTACAAACAAATAAGAGTAACACTATTACAAAAAATATAGTACTATTATGAAAATAATCACCAAGCTCAAGTGATTACTGTAATTAATCAAACCAAAATAAAATATGGAATATTGAAGGTTAAAAGATTGATGAAGCATCTTACATATCATGTATAGGTATAATAATTTACACTTTTTCAAGTAGACTCACTGCTTTCCCCCATCTTCTAATCTTCTCAAATGCAGATTCCCCATCATTCTATACATACATATACATACATACACTTCATTTTCGTCAATTCCATAATATTTTTTGAGTTAGGAGAAAAAATCACACCTATACATACCCCAAGCAACATATCATTCCTCGCTAGTAGCACTAGATTGATTCGCTTGACACTCGATGCCTATTCAAGAATTATTTAAAAAATCAATTTAACAATGAAAAATGGACTGCTACACAAGAAACAATAACAAGAAGTTTTGGATTTACAGAATATACCCCAAATATTCTTGAGAAAGAAGGTGAGTTCCGAGTGTGACGGCTGTGAGAAGTTCGTTATGCGAAGGCTGGAGGAGTTTATATCTGAGTACCTGCAGAAAGAATGAAAATCTCTTATTCAGCAAAAAGAATAAAAATCTCTCCCGTACCTGCTTCTTCTTAATTCATAGCCATTTCCTCAACAATCAAAGATTTTACAACTCCTGTATCAACACATCAATCCTGATACAACAGATGGAATGGAAGCTTTGTAAGTAAATGAATTCGGAATCTAGTAAATACAGAGCAAATACGAAAAGTGTACAGCATAACAAAAAGTCAAATACCATATGTTAAAGAAGTGAAATGAATCAATTTAATTGAACAAAAATATCAGTTCAGTAAGAAAATCTCTATGAAAATAAAGAATATACTTACAGGGACCAATTGTGCAATTAATACTGGTAGAGATCAAACTAGAGTAGGAGAAATACATATTGCTAGATAGAGGGCGGATGACAGAAGGTCGGCTTGTTTTATTGCTGAGAGAGGCTTGGTGGGTTGCGGCCGTCTAATGGTGCACTTCGGCGGCGGTGGTAGTGAAGGAGGAACAGCTTGATGAAGTTGTAATTGGTCAATTAGTGACCGTTGTTTCCTTGTGAGGCATGTTGAAGGTGGGATATAATTTCAGATCTAAAAGCTTGAGCTTATACAATTACTCTTTATGCTTACACCATAAAAGGGTGAAATCTTACATTACTCAAAACAATACTAAATCTAGATTTACGAAAGAAAGAAAGTATTGGGTCTTTAATTTTCCGTGACATGATTATTAAAATTTCCTTACTGATTCAACTTCTTGTACTAAAAAAAGTAGTATTTGATTTATAAAAATTGATTAATTAAGATTAAAAGAAATATAACCGGATGAATTTACAATAGTTTCCCTTGTGAGTCCAAGCTATTAAATATTCAACTTCCAAGAATGCAAATGGAGTGACAAATGATTGATCATAAATAGTATTATTACGTGACAAATGTTTAATAACGTGTACAATTACATCATATACAACATATTCCATCCTTACTCAGTAACCTCTAACACACAAACCTTACTTTGTGAACAAAGTTCCAAACAACTATAAATCGAACACCCAAATTCATATGAATTATGACCACACGGTACAACATCAACCCATTCTTTATCAACCTTTTCCACATACGAATTCATTTTCGTAACAACTTCAAACTTAAGTTTCTCAACTTGCTTAGTCACCTTCTTCAAAAAACCTATAGAAAATATCATCTGAAACCTTTCATCATCATCAAACATTCGAACTCCAACTTGTGCTTCACATGAATCCATTAACCCAAGTAATGTATCCCCGTGTCTAAATTTTTTATCAACACTACAAACCTACAAATACAAAAATTAAGAATTAAATTATCACTGATTCATAAACTCAATACTTAACCAATTAAACTTATCTAACCTGAATAAATTGAACACCCAATTCACTAAGATTGTCTAACAAGTTTAAAGAGGAAAAACGAGTAATAATCCCTCCAGATCCAACAGCTTTATCTAGTATTTCCCATGGTGTTTTCATTAATATCTTATACTTGTTTTGTTCTTCTACTGAATTACTTACAATTGGAAGCTTCTCTTCTTCCACGAACCACACCTATAATTAACATATTAAAGTAGCAATTTTGTACATACAGTTGTTTTTAATCAATATAACCGTTTATTTTATTAAAAAAAATTACTAAAAAAAATTTAAAAAAAATTTAAAAAAATTTAAAAAAATTTAAAAAAATTTAAAAAAATGAATTTGTTTTTTTGAAAAGACGTATATGTATCCCAAACCTTCTCAGGGTCAAAAGCGTAATAATCATGTTTTAGAAACGATTCTTTGAGCACGCTGATTGAATGAGCAGGACAGACCGAAATTAAAGGAACTGAAGAGCGATCTTTTATCTGCAAACAGTTCAACAAATAAATCATATATATATATATATATATATATATATATATATATATATATATATATATATATATATATATATAAATCCTAAAGTATGCAATATGATTACCTTTAAAAAGTTAGTAGCATCATTAATCAATTCCTCAACTAGAGAAGAAGCATCATTAAATACTAAAACATGAACAACTTTACCACTGGTATAAAAAACCTGACCCTTCTCTTGAATTTTCAAATATTGTTTTTCACTTTCAGATACTTTCAATTTATTTTTACTTTTAACACCATTCAAAAACTCACGAAAATCCCACCTATGTAAAAAACATACAACATTATTAATTAATATAATATATTAAAACAAAATGTTAACAAGATCTCCACCTTTTAACAGGAATTTCAATATTCTGTAATGCCTGTTGAAATAACTTGGTGTTCACACCTATTATATGATTCGCTAGGATTTTCCCTTGTTCTTTTTCTCCACTTTGAAACCCATTAAATATATGTTGCTGTTTCAATTCTATTAATTTCTTTTTCGATGCTATAAGCTGTTTTTGAAACTTTTTTCTTTCTTTCCACTCCTGATATTACACAATTCATATCATTCAGACATTTAATAAATTTAAATTCGAAAGTAATTAGTATAATGACTTACAATTTGGCGTCTATCTTTCTTTGAACGCTCATTTGCAGGTATATTTAACTCTAGAAGCCCCTTTGGAGGTGTAATTAGCATCTCTCTTTTAAACATATTAACTTCAGGAACAATTGATTCAACAAATGGAACCCAAATTAACGGTCCAGATGAAAGATCAAGTTTCACTTGTAGAAGATCACTTGCTCCACTAGCGTAAACATTTATAACATTTCCAATAGTTTCACCAGTTTCCTAACATTTAGTAAAATTAATAGTCGAAAAAATTTATTTAAAGTGAGGATTATTAATATACCTTAAGAATGACTTTCATACCAACTAAATCACGTGTATAAAATTCATCTTCTTCTAAATCTGGTCTATTTTCATCTTTTACTAACATAGTTGACCCAACAAGTTTTCGCGCCTGAGAATTTATTGAAATTATTGAAGTAAATATTGATTTTTGAAATTATTTAAATAAATTAAGTATTACCTCCTCTATTGTATCGATTTCATTGAATCGAACTATCCAACTCTTTTGTCCAGGGTGTCCTCTTCCTTCGATTAGCTCAATTTCTTGTATTGTATTTATGCCTGAAATTTCTTGCTTTAGCCACCTTGTTCCTGGCTGGAAAATAATTCATTATTATTAAAAAAGAAAAAAGAAATTAAAAATTTGTTGTAATACCTCGGAAAATCGAAGTTCAGGAAAATCAGTGTTACATTTAACGCGAACTTCTCCATGAAGCCCATGAACGCTGTATATATATCCAACTTCAACAAACTTAGACTCGATTTGACTTGTTTCAGAAGCTCCGGGTGCTGAAACTGAATCGAAAGGTTATATATAATCCAACCCATTTTAAAAACTTTCATAATTAAAAAAACCTATCAAAAAATTAAAATGAATTGGAACTTAATTATGGAGATACTCACTTATAGTTGAAACTGCGGAGGGAGTGTGGTGGTGACCTAGCAAGGAATTGAAATGCAACTGAGATGAAAATGGAGAAATAAGGAATGAATTAAAATGTTGGTTTCGAGAAGGGGATGTGAAACGTTGCGTAGTGGAAAGATAAGGTGAGGAAAAGAGGGAGTTTGAAGAAGAAAGAAGAAAAAAAGAGCTAGAGCTATGCATTTTTTTCTTTTTGTCACCTCGAGTGAGAACATTCGATCAAAAGTAAGATCGTGAGAATTTGGAAGAGATAATTACTTTAAAGAATCCAAATATTTAAAAAATTAGTGATAAAGTTTTAATTAAAAAATTATTTTAAAAAAGTCTTACTTTTGATTTTTTAGTTAGTTTTTTGGGCGATTGAATTATAAGGTCTTGAAAACTAGTTTTTAGGCCTAAAAGAATTAGTGAGAATTAGGGGTCTGCGCGGGTCAATTTTAGACAAAAAATACTCAACCCATAAACTACCCATTGTTGTGCGGTTTTTGTAAAATTAGACCCGCACCCACCCAATATATTTACTAAACCATTAAATTTCGGGTTAGGCGGGTTGCAGGTACATTGCGGGTGACTTGATTAAATAAACGGCTCAAATTTGTATATATATTTATTGAGCGAGTTAATTTTATATTATGAATGAAAGTTTTAAAAAAAATATATAACTTATGATATTCATATACATTTCAAATAATATCTAATTTTGAAAATATAAAATGAGATTTTAGGAAAATAAATTTATGAGCTCAACAATAAATAGAGATAATATCATAATTCAATATAAAAAATAGACTTATTAGATAAAATCTTACTGAAATATTGAGCGATTGTAAATTTTTAAAAGAGAAAGAATAACAAATAACAAATAAGAAATGTAGAGTGACAAGCAAATAATCTCTAGTATTTTATTTAAATAAAATAAGCAATATGAATATTTCTAATTTTTTATACTATATGGCAATCGGGTATATGCGCGTTTGCAGGTTTCAACTTTCGAATCTGTAACCAGCAAAAAAAATTATATTTTTTTAAAATGTAAACCGCAACCCGTACAATGAAAAACTAACCCGTATAGTTTCGGGTTTGTATAGTCGGGTTGGTCGGGTTATGCGGGTTTTCTAACCCGGTGCACAACCCTAGTGAGAATCTTATTTGGTTAAAGAGACCTAAAAATGACCAAATACTAAAATACCCTTACTAACACTAAATGACAAAAGGAATGATGTCACTGTTCATCATCTCTCTCCACTATCCACCGACCACCGACCTCCGACCACCGAAAAAAATGATAAGTTTTCTACAAAAATGATGAGTTTCTATAAAAAATGATGAGTATTCAATAAAAAAAGATGAGTATTCCTAGAAAAAGATGAGTATCGTTAAAAAAAATGAGTATCATTAGAAAAATATAAGTATTATTAAAAAAAGATGAGTATCACGGTTACAACGCATTATTACATAAAAAACAAATAACTGATTACAACGAAAAAGAAAAAAACTAATTAATAACAAATAAAAAAAACTAACTAAACTAAACATATTACAATTAATTACAATAAAAGATAAAAAATGATGAGTTTGACTAGATAAAAAAACGAAATTCCATGCGCGAATCATTCAGCCTCCCATGGCACACCACTCCAGCGTGCTTTTTTTACCAGATCAAAACTGGAGCAATCCATTATTCACGAAACCAGATCGGAGTTGGAGATCTTCTTCGCCCTCCTTCGAAGCACAACCACAACTGGAGATCCATTATTCACGCCGGAACAGCTTCATTACAAGTCACGCCCAAAGAACAGAAAAACGGTGTTGGTGTTGGTGGAGAAGGGCGGCTTGGCTTTGAACAGTTGTCGAGCTCGAACAGAGCTCCGGTTTGGTGTGAGCCGCCGCGACTTGCTGTGTCTTGCTCCGGCGAGCTCGAACGGGAATCGTCACTGCGGCTTCATGTATTCTCCAGCAACTATCCGCGCTGAAGAAGAGCGGCTTGATCAGATCTCAATCTTGCTCCAGCAAGCTCGAACAGTCAGATCTCGATCTTGCTGAAGAAGGAACAAATCTTGCTGAAGAAGGAACGGACCATGCGCCTCGAACCATGGCCTCGAACAGTGGCCTCAAAACTGGTCTTGAACGGCGGCGGCGAATGGACACCAGGTCGCCGGAAAAAGATGGGTGATGAAACCCTAGAGAGAGAGTGTGCAGAATAGCGAGAGCTGATATAATAATAAATGGATTTAATAAAATTTCTGAAAAAAATTAATATATATATAGGAGGAGAAAAACAAAAGGGGATAGAATTGTAATTGGGAATTTAGCCTATAGTGTTAAAATCTTATTGAGGTCCCTAGTAAGAATAACAAAAGAAGGGGGTTTGGTTAGGACTAAAGGGTGGGTGTTCAAGACCCCTTGGGTCATAATATCTAGTTTTTTTACCCTTATATCTCTATTCAGTTTTGTCGTTTGTACGGATCAATATTTTTTTGTTTGGTATAAACCAATATTTTTCTGTTTGCTATGTACCAACTTTTTCTGTTAGGTACGTACCAAATTCTATCATGTTCATTTTACGAATTATGGTACAATCAATTTTCCGTAATTACATTATAGATCCCTAATAGTATTTATGTAAATTTAAATGGTTTTATCCATGTCCAAGGTTGATGTCCGGATTTATTAGATACCCGATCGAAACTACGGTGTCGATGTCCAATCATTGGTATGTGCCAAACAAAGTTTTTTTTGCAAAAACAATTCAAACATCTATAAAATCACAATAACTTTTTCACGGTATTTTTGTCCATGTCCAAGATTAATGTCCATACTTATTTAGATACCTGATCGAAACTACCGTATTAAGGTCCATGCATTGTTACGTGCCAAACAAATTTTTTCCGAAAAGACAATTCAAAAAAACTACCCACGATAACCTTTTCACGTAAAAAACGTAGTTGATATGTACCAAACAGATCTATTAATGGTACATACCAAACTGATCTAGATCTAGATCTACAAAAAACAACAAAAAATCTCTTCACACTCCCTGAAACAAAAAACAAGAAAAGAAAAATACCTTTTTAAACAGAAATTAAAAAGAAAAAGAGATTTTTTTTAAACATATATAAAATAAAATAAAAGGATCCAAAAACAAAACCAATCTAATCACACTTTCCATTGGAAAGTAGAATAAAAAATGAGTAATGTTGGGTATCACCTAAAAAGCCATCACCTAAATATCACCCATGATGTGGCGGTTAGATGGACCAATCATGAATTTTCTCTTTCCAGATTTACTTTTTTCTCTTTCCTTCATGATTGGTCCACCTAACCGCCACATCATGGGTGATTTTAGGTGATGGCGTTTTGGGTGATACCCAGCATCACTCATAAAAAAATACCAATCTTGCTTTTTTTCATTCTATGATTGGAAAGTTAAAAAAGTTGTCGTCCAATCTTGCATGTCTTCTTTGAATGTTTTTTTTGCTTTAATTTTACCAGAGAAATTGGTGTTATGTCTAATTAATTGGTGTCTATGTTGCAAGTGTTATTTCACCTTCACACTCGGCAAGTTTCAATAGAATTAAAAAAACCAATCTCCTCACACTCGACCATTCTCTTCACACTCGGCCAATCTCCAACAAACAAAAAGAAATCTATTCATGGTAATCATTTACAGAATTTAAAAAAAAAAAGATCTAGTCACAAACCGCTGGCAGGCTTCTGGTGGTGGAGAATGCTACAAACGGCTTCGACGCCCTGGAAAGGGAGCACGAGAATGGCTCCGAAAAGCTGAGATGATGAGGGCGGCAAGCTTCTAATGGTAGAGAATGCTACGCATGGCAGCGCTCAGGTGCCAGGTGGGGGAGCGGGTTTCTTTGGATGGAGTGAGGCTGCGATTTTCTTGTGCAAGAATGGGAGATCTTAGAGAGAGAAGAGAGAGAGAAGAGAGAGAGAAGAGAGAGAGAGTGTTTTGCAACCCTAATAGGGTTTTTTTATTCTCACTTTGTGTGTATAGATAAGGAGTGGAATGGGTGTTTTGGGCTTTTTCTATTTTTTAGTTGGGTTTCAAGCATTAGTTAGGGGGAGGACTTTGTAGGTATTGTTAATATTTTTTGGGCCTTTACAAATAATTTCCCCAATTTAGAAATACTTTTTTTTTGAACAGAAGAAAAATCCTACTTAGGGGTGGACATCAGAAGGAACGGATCGAAAAAAGGTTCTTTCAAAAAAATTCCAATTTTCTTCGAAATAGATTTTTTCCTTTCCAATTCCTATCCAATTTTTCAGAACTGGGAAAAACAATTCCGAAATCGGGATTTCAGAATTTTTGGTTCAGAAATTTCAGAACTTTGGGTTCAAAATTTTGAAACTTTTGGTTCAGAAATTGCAAAACTAAGGGTTATTAATCAGAACAGTACTTTAAAACTCACACTAGGAGTAACCGTAGTTAAAAACTAAAGTTATAAAACTTACACGAAGAGTAACAATAGTTAAAAACTAAACTTAAAATTTACATGAAGTAACAAAGTAACATTAGTTAAAAAAACAATGCTTAAACCACTGTTACTTTTTCAATTACATGTAAAACAAATATTGAAAAAAAGTTTCGGAAAATGATCCTACAATTTTGCTCCAAAGAAGTATTGCCTCCGAAGTTGTTAGAAAAAGTGCAAAAACAATGTTGTATAAGTTATTAGAGAAAATATGAAAAAAAAAATTCAATATTTTGAAAAGAAGATCACACTAGGTATTATTGGATTGTCTTTGTTTTGACCATAAGTATCATTGAAATGGTTAAAGATGTTAAAGTAGTTAACAACATGGGCATTTTCAATGATATGAAATTTGTTGACAAAGACATGAATCTGTTCATTTGTTGAAGGTTTCCTTACATACATTATCGACTATACAAGGAAGAGAGAAGTTAATTGCTAAACCTATTCAGAAGAAACCTAATTATTTTTTTTGGATTAATCAAGTCTTGAGTTGATTTATAAGTAACCTTTAAAAAAATTAGAAATATAACTGGACAGTTGATGTCTCCCTAATTGTTCTTATTTTCGACCCTTAGGAGACATCATTTTTGGTGTTTATTTAATCAATTTGATAGACTTTTGGACGAAATATGCAATAATATGATTTTCCTCTTTTATTTCTAGCATTTTACTTTATTAAGCTTTTGCGCGTAATATTGGTATTTTTAGTGTAAAGTTTACAGGTTTTAGATGTTAGCTAGAAGAGGAATCCAAGAAGAAAGTCAAAGATCAAGAGATAGAGTCAAGACTTGAAGATAAATCCCGAAGATATTATTTTTAGAGCTGAAAATTCATTTTCCAGGCCATAGATTGCTGATTTCGAGGTGATTAAGCGATGATTTAGCCGCTGACCTTTGAAGAGAAAACATTCCTTATCGAGTTACGGAACCTTAGCAACTGGAATGAGGTCAATTAGAGTCATAACGCATCGGGAAAAGCCGTTTTAGTGAAGGCATGTCAGCAGTTACGGGATTTTGGGCTAAGTTAGTGGACTTGGGCCTTTTATATTTCATTTAATTAAAAGCCTAGGTCCAAGTCCGAATTTGCACTTATAAAAGGAGGTCTGGACTTCTATTTTACATACAATTCACATTCTGCAAGATTAAAAACACCAGAGAGAAGCAACAGAAGGAAGAAGAAGAAGCTACAAGAGTTGGAGAGGGTCTATATCTCCGTTCGTAGTCATTCCTATTCCGGAAATTAGGTTCTTTTTATCTTTTAATTTTATAATCAATATGAATTCCTTTACATTTAATTTAGTTTTTCGTTTTAATATGAGCTAAACTTTTCATAGTGCTTGAGAACAACAATGGGTGAATCCCAATTTTATTGAATAACGAATGTTGAATTTGGGTTTCTGTTAAATTAAACTAGATTGGGGCTTTTACTCTTTTCGATAAATTGGGAATATTTACTGTTTTTAGCGTCATGAACTAGGAACAGGTGTTAGTATTTAGGCTATTCCAATTAGTGGCGATTGGATCATCCTGACGGAGGGTTTAGATACAGAACTATTTATTCAATCTAGGATAGAAACTATTCCAACGGTGGATCATATTTACCCTGACGGGACTAGTGACACTTTAGGATCGCCTTATAGTCCACCCTGACACCATATTATAGTCCACCCTGACACCATACCTCCAGACAATTCAGAACTAGGTTGCCCATGTTCTGGGGAGGATTTCGAACCTTGGAAACTTTCCAAACTTTAATAACTTTCTTCCGCCTGCGAGATTCGAACCATGTACCTCTCACTTGAGAGAACTTTCCAAACCCATGTACCTCTCACTTGAGAGAACTTTCCAAACGTTTAATAACTTTCTGCCGCCTGCGGGATTCGAACCCTGTACCTCTCACTTGAGAGAACTTTCCGAACTTTAATAACTTTCTGCCGCCTGCGGGATTCGAACCCTGTACCTCTCACTTGAGAGACAGAGCCCTGGCCAGATGAGCTAGCTCACCTGGTTTAAACAACATAAGTTAGGAAATAGGATTGGGAGGATCCTTGCGTTCTCAAGTGCTACTTCTCATATTGCGTATTACATCATTTTACTTGCGTCTTAGCTTTTATTTGCATTTATAATTTGTCTTTCATCTAGTAGCTTTAATAAACAAAACCAAACAAACATATTATCTTTATTTGCTTTCATAAGTGCATCAATCATTAATAGATAAGCATTGTAGTCAACCATTCCGTCCTTGGAACGAATCTGTATTATCATCTATATTACTTGGGACAACCGTACACTTGCGGTTGTGGTTCGATTATTTATTGCTTTTATTTTAGAACACACAAAGGACCACCAAGTTTTTGGCGCCGCTGCCGGGGACGGTAGCGTGTGACCACGGTGTTTATCCTTTAGTGATAAGTGCATTTATTTTATTTTATCAGTTTTACGCTTTTTGTTTGTTAGCTTTTTCAGGTTTTTAGGTTTGGTGTATGCGAAGAAGGCTATTCAAGGATCTAGAGCCAACACCTCCGATCCTTAATAATCCAGAATCGTTGATCAGACTTGCTAACATGAGAAGAAGAGAACGAGAAGCTTTAGAGGTAGAAGAATTAAGTAACAGAATGGAAGAGATAAATCTTCAAGATCAACAAAATAATCAACCAGGTCAACTAGGCGCAAATGGCCAACCTTTGGCTCCAGGCGCTATTCCTCCAATTCCACCACCATTGAATCCTAATCCTCAAGTTCAGATAGTGATGAATCAAGATCCGTGGTTTACTAATGGTCCACCAGAAGTTCCATTCCGTGCTCCTGCTATAGGAGTAGGTGCTCCAGATATTGATGTTCCGCGATTCCGTCCAGATTCGGGTATGTTAGCTCAATTCCAAAATTTTGGGAATTTTCGTGGAAGACCATCAGAAGATCCTCTTCGAGCAGTACAGAAATTTAAGCAGATATGTGATTCTTATATCACACAAGGAGTTTCAAGAGAACAGATGTATTTTGCTGCGTTTAAATTTTTTGTTATTGATGGAGCAAGTGAATGGCACGATACACAAGATCCTACGAAGATAACCAACTGGGACCAATTAGAGATTGCCTTCTTTGACAGGTATTACCCAAGTAACATGCGATTAGATGCTGAATTAGAATTGACGCATTTTCGTCAAGAGTATGATGAAACTGTGGGTAAGAGTTGGACAAGATTCCAGATGTGTTTACTAAGAGTTCCCACTCATGGCTTTTCAGAACAACAACAGCTTAAAATATTTTATATAGGCCTTGATGGGACTTTAAGAGAGAAATTGGATACGCTATGTGGTGCAGGTTTCCTTCAAGTTCAACCTGCTTATGCTAAAATCATTTTAGAGAGAACAGTCAAGAATGAAGTGGGATGGAATTCAGTAAGAACACCGGTTAAAGGAGTGAGTAATGTTGATATGGAAGAAAAATTTGCTACGCTTGAGAATAAGAATCAGAATACTATAGAGCAACAATTGAAGCAGCTTACTTTAGCTGTGAAAGAAGGATTTTCGGGTAAGAAGGTAGCTGTGCATGCTGCACAAGAGGTATATATGTGTTCGATTTGCAGAGTTGATTATCATGATGAGGAAAATTGTCCGAATAACCAAGAATCCGTGATGTTTATGTCCAACAGAGGTAACTTCAATTCAAGTGGTAATGGATATCAGCCTAACAGAAACCATCCTGGATTTCAATACTCAAATCCTAATGGGGCAGTCAATCCTACATATGCGTATCAGCCGCGTCCCCAAGGTAACAACTATAATCCAAGACCACACAACAATTATCAAGGAGGACAGAATCAGGGCAATTATGTACAAAGACAAGTTCCTCAGAATACTTATGATGAAAATTTGAACCAGAAATCCTTACCTGCCCATCCACAAGAAGGAGTTGTTACCCTTCAGAAAACAGTTGAAAGTTTAATTGCTCTTCAAACACAAGCTATGGAACGTCAAAATGCAGCCGAAGCAAATATGAAGTTGTTCCAGAATCAGCTAAGTCAAATTAATAAACAACTGAATCAACGTCCACAAGGACAACTTCCTAGCGATACTGAGAGTCCAACACAACGTGAAGATTGCAAAGCCGTTACATTACGAAGTGGTAAGAAACTTCCTCCACCTCCTTTTCCCGTTATGAAAGAGAAAGAAGTTCCGAGAAAAGAAAAGGAAGTGGGTGAGAATGAGAAAGATAGTGAGGTTGAAGAGATAGTGAGGCCAAGAGAAGTTCCGAAAAAGAAAGATGATACTGTGATAAATCGCCCTCCACCACCGTTTCCATCTCGAGTTCAGAAAAAGGGTGATTTGGGTGATTTTCAGAAATTCTTTAATAGGGTGAAGGGTCTAAGTATTAATATTCCGTTACTAGAGGCGATTCGAGATATTCCTAAGTATACGAAGTTTTTGAAGAGGGCCCTCACTAACAAAAGGCCTTACTGCGATAATGAGATGATTGGTCTTCCTGAAGAGTGTAGTGCGATTTGCCAAAGTAAACTACCTCCGAAGTTAGTTGATCCGGGGAGTTTCACGATTCCAATATCGATTGGAGAAGAGTGGAAAGGAAAAGCGTTATGCGATTTGGGGGCAAGCATCAATTTGATGCCCAAATCGATCTTTGATAAACTTAAAATTGGAGAAGCAAGACCCACCTCTATGGTCTTGCAAATGGCGGACAGGTCTCTTGCACATCCTGAAGGCCGCATTGAGGATGTCCTCGTTAAGGCAGGTACATTTATATTTCCCGTTGATTTCGTAATACTTGAGTACGATGCAGATAGAAATGTCCCCATTATTTTGGGTAGACCATTCCTAGCTACAGGACGTACAATGATCGATGTAGAGAATGGCGAATTAACGATGAGGATACAAGATGAGGAAGTCAAATTCAATGTATTTCGAGCTATGAAATTCCCAGATTCTCAGGAAGATTGCTTCAGAATGGATGTAGTAGAGCAAGCATCGCAAGAGGTATTTAATTGTTTAAATTTTGATGATATCTTGCAGGCTGCTTTGACATTAGATTCACCTGAGATGATGGAAGAGCTTGCCGAAACAATGGCAGCTCTCAATTCTGAAAATCCGAAGTATAGGCGTCTTGCCTATGAACCTGTGAGAGAACCGGGGGAGATTATTCCTAAAAAGAAGCCTTCAATTGAATCTCCTCCGGAATTGGAAGAAAAACCGTTACCAGCACACTTGAGGTATGCGTATTTAGGTACTAATGAAACTCTACCTGCTATTGTTTCAGCTAAATTAACAGGTCCTCAAGAAGATAAACTGTTGCGTGTGTTAAGAGCCAACAAAGAAGCAATAGGTTGGACAATTGCTGACATCAAAGGCATTAGTCCATCCTATTGTCAACATAAAATTATACTTGAAGATGTTAACGCACGCTCAGTTGAAGGTCAAAGAAGATTAATGCCCGCTATGAAGGATGTAGTGAAGAAAGAGGTGATCAAGCTTTTAGATGCGGGGATTATTTATCCCATCTCGAGTAGTGAATGGGTGAGCCCGGTTCAGTGTATACCGAAGAAAGGAGGAATAACAACAGTTCTTAATGATAAAAATGAAGCGATTCCTTCAAGAACGGTAGTTGGATGGAGAGTTTGCATGGATTACAGAAAGCTGAACAAGGCCACCAGAAAAGATCACTTCCCTTTGCCCTTCATAGATCAGATGTTAGATAAACTAGCCGGAAGAGAATACTATTGCTTCTTGGATGGTTATTCTGGGTATAATCAAATTTACGTGGCTCCGGAAGATCAACATAAAACAACATTTACATGTCCCTTTGGTACTTTTGCATATCGCAGAATGCCATTTGGGTTGTGTAATGCTCCTGCTACCTTTCAAAGATGCATGATGGCTATCTTCTGGGATATGATCGATAACTTTCTTGAAGTGTTTATGGATGATTTCTCTGTATTTGGTGATGATTTTGATAAATGTTTAGATAATTTAGAGAAAGTGTTAATCAGATACAAAGAAACAGATTTGGTTTTAAACTGGGAGAAGTGTCATTTTATGGTTCGCGAAGGTATTGTTCTGGGTCACAAGGTTTCGAGTGCTGGGCTGGAAGTTGATAGAGCGAAGATAGAGGTAATTAAAACTCTTCCACCTCCTGTTTCTGTTAAAGGGGTAAGAAGTTTTCTTGGCCATCCTGGCTTTTATAGGCGATTTATCAAAGATTTTTCTAAGATTGCTAAACCGTTATGCAACTTACTTGAAAAGGACTCCAAATTCCTTTTTGATGAGGCTTGTCTAGCGGCCTTCAAAGTAATCAAAGAAAAACTTATTTCTGCCCCTATAGTATTACCTCCAGATTGGAATTTACCGTTTGAGGTTATGTGTGATGCGAGTGATTTGTGTATGGGAGCCGTATTAGGACAAAGAAAAGAGAAAGTTTTTCATTCGATTTATTATGCTAGTAAAACTTTTAATGGTGCTCAAGTGAATTAAACAGTTACAGAAAAGGAGTTGCTAGAGGTTGTGTATTCATTCGATAAATTTCGCTCTTATCTTCTTGGAGCGAAAGTTATTGTTTATACAGACCATTCAGCGATTCGATACCTTATGGAGAAGAAGGATGCTAAACCAAGGTTAATCAGATGGGTTTTATTGCTTCAAGAGTTCAATTTAGAGATTAAGGATAGAAAAGGGTGTGAAAATCAGGTTGCGGATCATCTATCGCGGTTAGAAGGTTCAGAGATGAATAGTGGTACTGAAGCAGTTAGAGAAGAATTTCCTGATGAAAGCTTATTCGTTGTTCGTGATTATGAAGCTCCTTGGTATGCGGATATTGCAAACTTAGTGGTAAGTGGGTCCTTTCCTGAGGGATCAACTTACCAAGAGAGAAAAAGATTAGCTCATGCAAGACAGTTCTTTTGGGAGGTTCCTTTCCTCTACAAAGTGTGTGCTGATCAAATGGTAAGAAGATGTGTAGCCAAGGAAGAAATTGAGGCGATTATAGCTGGGTGTCACGATTCACCTTATGGTGGACATTTTAAAGGAGATCGAACAGCTGCTAAGGTATTACAATCTGGTTTCTATTGGCCCTCTATTATAAAAGATTGTCATGAATATATGAAAAGATGTACAAGATGTCAATTTACCGGAAACATATCCAAAAGGGATGAGATGCCACGTAACAATGTGTTAGAAGTTGAAATATTCGATGTTTGGGGTATAGATTTTATGGGTCCTTTCGTCCCTTCAAATGATAACCTCTACATCTTATTAGCTGTTGATTACGTGTCTAAGTGGGTAGAAGCTGTGGCTTTGCCAACTAATGATTTACGAGTGGTGATTAAGTTCTTGAAATCGCATATTTTCACTAGACATGGCACTCCGAGGGTAATTATTAGCGATGGAGGTACTCATTTCGTTAATAAGTATTTGAAGACTGTTCTTGAGAAGTATGGAGTGAGACGTCGTGTATCTACTGCTTATCATCCACAAGCCAATGGTCAAGCCGAAGTATCAAATCGTGAAGTAAAATCTATCTTAGAGAAAACCGTTGGTCCTACTAGAAAAGATTGGTCTATGAAATTAGATGATGCACTATGGGCCTATCGAACTGCTTTCAAAACTCCGGTAGGTGCTTCTCCGTATCGAATGGTATATGGTAAGGCTTGTCACCTCCATCTTGAACTTGAAATGGGTGCTTATTGGGCTATTGAAAAGTTAAATTTAGATCCTACACTAGCTGGTCAGAATCGAATGATGAAACTGAATGAGCTTGATGAATTTCGATTACATGCTTATGAAAATGCCAAGCTTTATAAAGAAAATACCAAGCGATGGCATGATAATCGGATTCGAGAGAAGAACTTTGTAGCCGGACAAAGAGTGTTGAAATATAATTCAAAGTTCAGTAATTATCCGGGGAAATTAAGATCGAAATGGTCGGGTCCTTACATTGTAACCAAGGTTACACCTCATGGAGCTATAGAGATAGAACATCCACTTGAAAACCGTACATTCATGGTGAACGGTCATCGTTTAAAGATATATCATGGAGGTGAAGACACCGATCGTGCAAAAGATCCACATCCCGGAGAGGTCATGTACCTCATGGAGGCTCCTTAAGTGTGAGGTAACCCGTCGAGCTTAACGACGTTTGTTTATTTTTAAGAAATGAGGAAGGGTGTTTGTTTTTGATGATTTCAGGGGTATAATGGTCATGAGTTTGGGGTCGAAACGAGGAGAAACGAAAATTTTTGAAGTCCACAGCAGGTTTGATCGGCTAGCCGGGGAGCTGGCCGGCATACCGGCCAAACGAGCTGAAGGACCCCAACTTTCTGACCACTGCGTCACCATTCGCGCCAGCGAGAATCCACCGGCATACCGGTCACTGACCGGCTAGCCGGCCAACTGGAGGAAAGGTTCTGGTCCTTGCGTCAGCGACGACGCAAGGTTGCTGCGTCATCATTTGCGCCATCGACATTTCACCAGCATGCCGGCGAATCCGCCGGCTAGCCGGCCAGTGATGTCAAGGTCTCTGATCACTGCGTCAGCGACGACGCAAGAAGCTTGCGTTTTGAGGTGTAAAAAATAAATAAATCGAATTTAGTAATTTTTTCCGCCGCCCTCGCGACCGGCATGCCGGCGCATCCGCCGGCTAGCCGGTGACCTGTTGCGAGAGGCGGTTTTGAGTTTACTTAACCTAGTTTGTTGCCTCTTTCTCCAAGCTAACCTTATATTTCGAACCCTTGCCTCCACCTACTCCGAAAATCATCAACAAACAGCTATAAAATCATCAAATTAAGCCTTCTTTCATCACAAAAACACAAAATCAACTCATAGCTTCTCCAAAACATCACCAAATTTCTCCTTTTCTCCATAAATTCCCTCTTCCCAACCTTAAAATCAAACCCAATTACTTCACAATTCCTCTCCAATAACCTTAACCAATCTCATATAACACCAAATTCTTCAAGTTTCAAGACTCAAAACATCAAATTTCAAAGCTTTTCTCTAGCTTTTTCTCTATTTGAAGTTTTGAGTTTGGGATGAAAAGAGATGACTAACAGAACAGATTCCATGTGTAACTATCGAAGAAACATACCACGAAACAGGAACAATGTTGGAGCTAGCCCAGACCAAGCAATTGAGATTCCGGATTCGCGATCCAAAAAGACTGTCCAAAACCCAATTGCTCCGAAACGAAAAGAAAATCCAAGTAAGGCTAATCCGAGAAAGAGTAGGTTAATTGATGAAAGTGATGAAGAAAGTGAGGAAGAAGTTGAATAAGAGATTGAGGATGAAACTGAACAAGAAGTTCCTGAATAACCAGTTTGGTGATCGAATTCAATTTTTGAAGTTTGGTGAGGAGATGAATCTTCCTAAGGGTATTATGACTAGTGCTTATAAAGATTATGGTCTAACTTGTGATATATTGGGTTGGAATGAATTGAGAGAAAGGAAGCTTGAGTATATTCCTACCTTGGTGCGAGATTTGTATGAAGGAATCGCCTTCTCCAAAGAAGCTGTTATTATTCGCAAAAAGGTAGTTCCTTTCTCCGTTGAGCTTATTCGTAAAACATTGAAATTACCCGAATTTTCCAGAATATGTCCGTTTCAAGAATCTCTAAAAGAACCTTCGTTTGATCATGAATCCCTTTGGAGGAAAGTGCTTGTTGATGGGGCCCGCCCAATTCCCAAAGGGGAGAGATATCCTGAACAGATGTATAGTAGTAATTTGCTACCATGTGCTAAGATTTGGTCACGTTTCATAATCCCTACCTTCTTCGGAGTTAAACGCATATCGGAAGTGAAGAAGGAGCATCTTTTGTTCATTAACTGTATTATTGAGGAGAAACCTATAGATGTTGCTCGTGTGATATATGATACCATCATGGAATTTGCTCGAATTCCTACTTCGCAACAAAATCTCAAATTTCCTTGTACCATCACTACTTTGTGCTTAGACGCAAAGGTTCTGCGTAAAGACGCAGAGATTGATCGTGTTGTAGTGGGTGAGAGTATGGGTTTAACTTTGATCAAAAATATTCATGATGAGGTGTTAAAGGCAACAAGAAATCCTAGAGCTCCTCCAAAGAAGAAGATGCATACAACAAATGAGTTGGAAGCGAAAGTGAAGGTGTTAGAAGAGAACCAAGTGAAGATGATTGCGTCTTTGGGAAACGTTACAAAAGAGTTAGAACTTCTCCGAAACATGTTAATGGGGGTGAGCACAATTCAACACGCCACCTATGGTATACTTACGCAAGAGAAAGTTCATGGACGCAACACCGATAACCAGCCTCGCGCTGGTTAAGATACGTTTTCTATCCCTTTCGCGTTTTAGTTAGTTTAGTTTATTTTTATTGCGTTGAGTCTTTTCGAGTCGTGGGGACACGACTCATTTTTGAGTTTGGGGTGGGGTTCGTTGCCTCATGCCAGTTTTTATGTGTTACGTGTTTTATTTGCTTTCAATAAAATAATTTTTGGAGTTGCGTTTGACTATAGAAGATTTTAAATGTTCCTTTAAGCATACTTTTGATGAATCTATGATAGTAAATAGTGGACTTTAGGGAATAACATAAAACGCACTTACAATTGCATGCGAACATAGGTAGTTGATAGGAAAAATTAATGAACAATGCAAATGAAGTAAGCTTGTACTTAAGGAATATGTTTGGTGTGTAGAACGTGAAATCCTAATTAGTAGAGAACCCACGTAGATATGAACTAAAGACAAGCTATGTACTTAGGAAAATGATAGGGGCAGTTCTTTGTTAGCCATTTGAAGCCTTTTAGCTTGCTATCCCTTATTAAAATTTTATCCGTCTTAGCCCAAGTTTGAGCCTGAAGCCTTTTCTGTTGTAGCCACGATATAATCCCATTATCCTTTAGATTATTAGGCATGACCAAATGACCCGCACTTGAATCACAACCCTGAGACTTGTCTCGAGCTTGAGTTTGGGGTGGAGGGTCCATATTTGGGAATTTACATTGGGAAGGGATTATATGTGTTTGCATTGAGGCACAAAAATAAAAGATGATATTATTTGTAACCCTTTGCCGAAAACGAAAAAAAAAGAGAAAAAGAAAATTATAAGAGACATGACTTTTCACATCAAAATGATGGTCATGGGTATCTTGTACAAAAAAAAAAGAGAAAAAAAAATGAAAAAGAAAATAAAAAGAAAGAAAGAATAATATATCTGCAAAGTGGAATATTTTTTGGAAATCATCTTAGTTATATTTGGGTTGACATGGGGACTCAACATGAATGCGTCAAATGGGTGAGTGAGAACATCTTTGAGCGTATACTCAAGCTCGAGGACATTGTTGATGTTAAGTGAGGAGAGAGCCAAAAGCTCACTTCAAATTTACCAAATATACATCAATACCGTCCTTAAGCCATTATTAAAACCATAAAGACCTCGTGATTCTTAAGTACATAGTGAATTTATAATTCTGTTGATAGGGAATATACTAGGTGGAGCGTTCAAAGCGAGGTAGGATTAATGACCACCCTATAGCCATCATACAGAGATGAGTACAAGTGTAACCTTCAAGCATTGTGACTTTAATTTTATGATTGCGATTATTTATATTTGATGTTGCATGATTAGTGTATGTATATGTTAGTTCTTAGAGTTTGCTATATGAGATTTATCTTAAGAATTGCTTTAGGTTTATTTGCTAGCTTCTATTTTGTTCTTGCGTTTACTTCTACCCCTTGCTTTGTTTTGTTTTGCTTTGTCGGGACGACAAAGGTTTGAGTTGGGGGTCTTGATGTCTCCCTAATTGTTCTTATTTTCGACCCTTAGGAGACATCATTTTTGGTGTTTATTTAATCAATTTGATAGACTTTTGGACGAAATATGCAATAATATGATTTTCCTCTTTTATTTCTAGCATTTTAGTTTATTAAGCTTTTGCGCGTAATATTGGTATTTTTAGTGTAAAGTTTACAGGTTTTAGATGTTAGCTAGAAGAGGAATCCAAGAAGAAAGTCAAAGATCAAGAGATAGAGTCAAGACTTGAAGATAAATCCCGAAGATATTATTTTTAGAGCTGAAAATCCATTTTCCAGGCCATAGATTGCTGATTTCGAGGTGCTTAAGAGATGATTTAGCCGCTGACCTTTGAAGAGAAAACATTCCTTATCGAGTTACGGAACCTTAGCAACTGGAATGAGGTCAATCGGAGTCATAACGCATCGGGAAAAGCCGTTTTAGTGAAGGCATGTCAGCAGTTACGGGATTTTGGGCTAAGTTAGTGGACTTGGGCCTTTTATATTTCATTTAATTAAAAGCCTAGGTCCAAGTCCGAATTTGCACTTATAAAAGGAGGTCTAGACTTCTATTTTACATACAATTCACATTCTGCAAGATTAAAAACACCAGAGAGAAGCAACAGAAAGAAGAAGAAGAAGCTACAAGAGCTGGAGAGGGTCTATATTTCCGTTCGTAGTCATTCCTATTCCGGAAATTAGGTTCTTTTTATCTTTTAATTTTGTAATCAATATGAATTCCTTTACATTTAATTTAGTTTTTCATTTTAATATGAGTTAAGCTTTTCATAGTGCTTGAGAACAACAATGGGTGAATCCCAATTTTATTGAATAACGAATGTTGAATTTGAGTTTCCGTTAAATTAAACTAGATTGGGGCTTTTACTCTTTTCGATAAATTGAGAATATTTACTGTTTTTAGCGTCATGAACTAGGAACAGGTGTTAGTATTTAGGCTATTCCAATTAGTGGCGATTGGATCATCCTGACGGATGGTTTAGATACAGAACTATTTATTCAATCTAGGATAGAAACTATTGATTCTGACAAACTTAGTTAATTCTAGGGCCAATGAGGTAATAAAGCTTAAACATCCAACGGTGGATCATATTTACCCTGACGGGACTAGTGACACTTTAGGATCGCCTTATAGTCCACCCTGACGGGGGTATAAGGAATTTAGAATCCCGACCATTGTAATTGACCAATTTAGCCCTTAAACAACATAAGTTAGGAAATAGGATTGGGAGGATCCTTGCGTTCTCAAGTGCTACTTCTCATATTGCGTATTACATCATTTTACTTGCGTCTTAGCTTTTATTTGCATTTATAATTTGTCTTTCATCTAGTAGCTTAAATAAACAAAACCAAACAAACATATTATCTTTATTTGCTTTCATAAGTGCATCAATCATTAATAGATAAGTATTGTAGTCAACCATTCCGTCCTTGGAACGAATCTGTATTATCATCTATATTACTTGGGACAACCGTACACTTGCGGTTGTGGTTCGATTATTTATTGCTTTTATTTTAGAACACACAAAGGACCACCAACAGTCTATATGGAAGCCAAGTTGATATTCAAGTTCCAAAAATTTTCAAGGACCAAAGAAACAGGTCATTAATTTTCATGTTTCAAATAATCCATGCAATATTATTTTGAAATATAATTTATAATTCAGAAATATAATTTGAAAATAAAATCGTATCGGAAATATAATTTGGAGTTAAAATCAGATCGGAAATATAATTCGGAAAACCCGGAAATTTCGGAAATTTATACATAGTTCCAATTCCGATCCGATTTTTTTTCGGAAAAGTCGGAAAATCGAAATTTTCGGATCTGATTTCCACCCTGCTCCTACTACGTGATACATGTATAGTTTACTATTTTTTGTAATAGTGTTGTGCCTATGAGGCATCGGGAAATTGTGGATTATAACTTTTACCGTCTTTATCTATTTATATATCTATTTGACAAAATAGAAAAAATAGTTTTTTTGGTTTTTACTCAAAATACTACATGTGTGTATTTATGATCTTATAAACTAGGTTCGGAATCCACGGGAACCAATTAAAGTTAAAAAATTATTAAGAAAAAAAGTTGTATTATCTTAATCGGAAAAAATTTATCTCAAAAATTTTATACTACAAGTTTTTGAGGAAAAAGATAATAAAAGACATATTTCATTGTAAAAATTAATAATAAAATATATTATATAACAAAGTAATATGATAAGTGTAAAAAATAAAATAATACATAGCAAATGTCAAATGACACATGACACATTCAACTATTAATCTTTCTTTTATATATTGTATAGATTATACTTATAACTATAAAAAAATATTTAATTTAATAGGTTAGTTATGTCTCCTCTTTTGTTCTAATTATATGCCATTAGGAGACATCAATTCGGGTGATTATTTGACCAATTTAATAGATTTTTAGTGTTAATTCGTAATATTTCATTTTCCCTCCTTGTATTTTAGTATTTTTCATTTATTAAGCTTTTGCACGTTAAATAGGTTGTTTTTAGTGCAAAGTTTGTAGGTCCATGATTCTAGCAAGGAGAGGAATCAAGAATTAAAGTCTTAGATCGTGTAAAGAAGTCAAAGACGAGAAGAAATATCCGAAAGAGTTGACAAGTTGAAGCTGCAAATCTGGAAGACTGATGGTAATTGCTGATTTCGATCTACTTAGACGTGGATTCAACCTCTGAGTTGTAAAGAAGATTTTTTCTTTATAAAGGTACGAAGATTTATCAAGTTGAACGGGTCAATTCGGAGTTGATTTGAGAAAGTTACAGCCGTTTTACTTAAGGGTGTACACCAGTTACGGGATTTGTAATTAAAGATTGGACTTGGGCTTTTTAATATTTCACTAGTTCACATAAGTAAAGCCCAAGTCCGATTTTCACCTTATAAATAGACCTTTGGACGCTTATTTTACAGACAACTCAATTCATACAAGTCAGAAGCGCCAGAGAGAAAGTCAGAAGCTAGGAAGAGGAAAAAATTAAGAGCTGGAGAATTCATCTTTTCCAAATCGCAGCCAAACCCAATTCCCTAATTAGGTTTTTTCGTATTTTCTTTCTGTAAAAAATGAGTTCATTTATTTTTATTTCTTAGTTTTTATTTCAATTATGAGCTAAATTTAATTATACTTGAGAATCGCAAATTGGGTTGAAACCTAACTAGATTATTTAATGTTTTTCTAATTTGGGATTTCATAATCTAAATTGAACTCGTTAATTATGTTGGCTTTTATTTTATGCTTGATTTATTATCATTAGAGTCATGAACTAAGTATAAGTTTTAGTATCAGGTGTCTCCTTGTGTGTTCTAAATAAACACACCTAAAAAGGCAAGACACGTACCGCAAGTGTACGCGTCGTCCAAGTAATATAAACACACCTAAAAAGGCAAGACACGTACCGCAAGTGTACGCGTCGTCCAAGTAATATCCAGTAAATGGGTGTTCGATCTCAGGGACGGATTGGATAAGACTAAGATGTTATGCCGTAAATAGGAATAGTTGTTAAATTGCTAAGAAAAGTAAAGGAAATAGATATTTGTTTTGTTTTTGATTAAATACTAAAGTGCAATCAAATTAAAGTACTAAATAAATAATGCAACTAAGCTAGCAAGTTAAAATTGAGTAAACGCGAGCGAGAGAGATAATACTTAAGTAACGCTAGGGTTTCACCTAAATCTATTCTTTTCATGTATTGTTTAAGGGACGAATTGGTAAATAATAGTGGTCGGAATTCGATATTCCCCTTACCCCCGTCAGGGTGGAGTAAGGAGCTATTCTTAGGTGCTACAAACCCCGCCAAGGCGATTATAGCCCACCTTCGAATGACTAAGTTCTAATTACCCAATTGGCCCTATGATTAATTAAACCTGTCAAGGTCAAATAATTTCTATCCTACATTCATTAATTATGTTCGTATCTAGATCCCCCGTCAAGGTGATTGGTGGCGACTAGGGTGTGATAAAATATGATATAAATAAAGTGAAAATAATCACCCTAGTCTAGCACGGTTCTGCAAGTATACAGATCGTATGCAAGTTTTAATAAATAAGTAAGATCTTATGCAATAATCAAGTGCAGATATTTAAAGCTAGAACAAATAAAATGCAAAAAAGTAAAAGACAAATAGATTTTTATTTGGTTTTGAATTAATTAAATTAAACTAATAAAGTAAAGACAGGAATTTAAATGCAAGAGAAGAAGTAGTATGAGAATTTGAGTAAATAGCATGTAATCCCCACTAGTTTTGCGGTTCTAAACATGTAAGGGTGAATTATGTAGTATTTACTCAAGCTATTTACTCATATTTAATCCCCACTTTTTCACCATATTTTCTCCATCGATAGGTATATTAAGACACTATTTCTTGTTTTAATCAACTTTATAAGTTTACATGTAAATTTTATGTGTAAGTTTTTACTATTTATTTAATTTGTGAAAAAGATATTAATTTTATTGAAATACTTATGATTATTTATTTATTTTATCTAATTTATGAGCTATTATAGTTGTACTAGTTTTGCTTGGTGGTGTAAAGAAAAGAGTTAGAGAGATCAGTTCAAGATAAGCTTAATATGATTACGACTTAGGGAGGTACGCACACATCCATGCCCTATCACTACTGTTGGAAACCTAGGTATAATAATGTTGGAATAAACTGGATATGGTAGAGAAATTGGTGATGATGGTATTAAAATTTCACCACAAACAACCAATTATGGTTGTGGAAGCATAGAAGTTTTGCAACAAACCACTATTTATGGTGGTGGAATGGGAGTCATTCAACAATCACCTAATTTTCGTGGTCGAAATCTCAGAAGTATCCTACAATCAACTAGATATGGAAGGGCAGAGATTTGAATCATGCTGCAAACTACTAGCTACGGTAGTTGCACTAAAGGTGGAGGTAATGGAATTATGCAGCAAACCACTAGCTATAGTATTGTCACTGGAGGTGGACAATATGGAATCTTGACACGAAGAACTAATTAGGTTGTGGCATCTGTAGTGCAATCCGTCAGCAAATTGCAATTTACTGTGGTGATCAAACTAATAGAGATTGAAGCTATTGAATCATGCAACAAACAACGAATTATGGTGGTGGAGTCCCACAACATACGACATTTTATGGTGACATTAGAGATGGTGTAACTAATAGAGGATTTGAGTTACCCCAAAGTCAGTACCATCGACCTCTTTACTATTACAATCAACCAATACCATCAATAAATTTTAACAATACTAATCTATCATATGTTGTTTGGGTGCAAGAGATGTGTTCTTCTCGTTGGCATCAACCTTATTTCGTTAGAGATGGCAGACTTCTTCAGGATTTCGTACCATCCAAAACTCTTATGGACCCTAATAATATTTTATTCATATGGGTTTTTGACTAGTTATGTTGTTTATTTACCATCTTTTTTCTAACTTAATTTATTTAGAAACTTAACAAAGTTGTAAGATAATTTATTTTTTCTTGTAGTGGATGGATCTAGTAGTTGTGTATTTTAGGCAATTATTTATATTAATATTTAGGAGCTTTTCTTGTTGAGTATCTCTTTACTTGTTTCTTTATTTCTCTGTATTCTATTATTTTATAAATGTCATTGTCTAATTTAAATATGATTGCATAAACTGTCTTATATGTATATATCCAATGCAATATGCTTTTGTGATAATTTAGGTTAAGTATATACGGTGTTTCTCATGAAATAACGAGGAAATTAATAGCATAATGATTATGCAGAGTTGTTCCTTTGTAATATTTGTGAAACTGTTGTAAAAAAGTTGAGTAATTAATCATTTTCATACAAATTTCTATATATGTTAATTTTTATAATATGCAAGAACACTTATTAAATGATTAACCAACCATTTCCAATTTGATTGCCAATAGTAAGAACTAATTTTGAAGCATAATATTATATATACTTCGCTTTGTATTTGTTGAACTAATGACCATTCTTTCTAGAATACTTTGCAACCCTAAAATTTGAGACATTACATGATTTCTAGCATAAAATCATGTACTTGAATTGATGGTCAAAGAAGCGTCTATCTTTAACAATCAATATTATTTTTTATTTGATAACTCTCGAAGCACAAAATAAATGACGGTTGAAAGTAGATGGAAATTGAATGGTTTTATATACATGCAATTCTTTCCCTTTGAACCCCATATTACCTAATATATTGGTAATGGTAGTTGTGAATAATAGGCAAAAAGATTGAGGGACATAATATTTTCCTAAAAAGTAGAGGGTTTAAGCATGTTACCGAGCCTTGAGTATTGTTATTGTTGCATATAAATCGAGAGGTTTTTCCCATATCATAGTCTATTGCTAGATATGTATTAATTAATTGACGGCAGTGCCTCTTCTGGCTATTTATTATCGATTCATAGCACAATGGAAACACCTTATATATCAGTATGAGCGTTAATCATATATTATAATTTTAGATTTATCCCATCCTTGGTATATATAATCATCATATACCTATAGGTCCTCTCTCTCTCTCTCTCTCTCTCTCTCTCTCTCTCTCTATCTTTATATATATGATCTACTATAAGTGTATATATGAAAGATAACTAGATTTAAGAGAAGAATGAAGTTTCAAATCATATAATTATTTGATTTTAGAAAAGTTTAGCTATTTATGTAGTTTTGATTAAGGTTAAATAGGATATGATAATCTACATTTCACAAATGTTAACTCTAAAATACGTTAAATAGGATATTATATATGAGAGCTATATTTTAAGTTCTATTTTATTGAAAGATTTAATCAAAGGATTTCATCATTATAAGTTCACAACTATTAGATATATTTCCGATATAACAATTCTCAATTTGATAATATAATCTCATCTACATAAAAAACAAAAACGTTCCAAGAGAAAAAATTATACTTGCACGATTGATTATGAATTTTTAGTATGAAATATATCTCGAAGCTAATCAAGTATTAACATGAATCTCAGTCAATGTATCAAGCACTCAAATTTATTGTTTAATTTATAAATGTGGTATCAATATTTTTGATGTCCAACTTTTTTTGGTTAATTTTGATGTTCAATTAAATCTGGCTTTCTCATATGTTATGAATATAAATTAGGAACCCCTCTTATGAGAGAGATCATCTCACTTCTTATTAAATTTCACCGTCAATTTTTTTTATAAAATTTTAAACGTGATTATAGTTTTTTTACACCGCATGCTCTTTGATTATGATTGATTTTTTCAAATGACCTTTCTTTTGCATTATTTTATTAATAAATTGAAAATTTTGATTGTGTCGTCCATGTGCATTGTGGTTTGTTGTTATTCTCTACTTCACGTCTCGTGCCTTATTACGAATGGTGGTGATTTTTGTTTGTCGTTTCTTGCGTTACTAATATCAAGACTACCTATTAAACTGTCTATTGATGTTTTATTATCCATGCCCTCATAAATTTGGTATTGTGGTAATTTTGTTTAGTCAATTCATACATTACTCATATGATTACTATATATTGACTTGTACTTTTAGTTTTAATTATCGTCATTATTGTTGATGACTTCATGCTTTTTTTAATCACGGTTTCCTTTATATCAGATTGTCAATCTTATAATAGCTTCCTTTTGTTATTGATGCTCTTTGATCATGAATTTTTTTTTAAATGGAAAATCTTTTGCAGGACTTCGACGTAGATTGAAGACTTTTATTCCGATGTCCATGTGCAATGTGGTTTTGTTTCTTCTTGATTAGGTATATCAATGGTTTGTCATTTTCTCTAATCAGTGGAGATTTTGTTTTGTTGTTTGTTGCGTTAGTGATATCATTACTACATATTGATTGTTACTTTTAACTTAAATTATAGTCGTCTTAGGTGGTGATTGTATATATACATTGTTTGATTACAAATCTGTTTGCTTCAAATCATCAATCTGGGCTACTTGATTATGATTTTAATTTAAAAGAGGTACTTTTTTCATGATTTCACAACAGATTTAAGACGTTGATTGTGTTTCATATGTGCAATATAGTTTCTTCTTTATTGGGTAGATCATTATTCTATCATTATATTCTCTTTCATGTTTTATTCCCTAGTTAATTGTGTATGTTGGGGTTATTGTTTTGTTGTTTGTCGTGTTACTTGTATCATTAATACATATTGATTAGGACAATTGATTTTGATATTTATCATCATCATTGGTTACTACCTACTTAAGTGATAGGGAGTGTTACTATGTTTTGGGGATTTGATTGACTAGCCAATGATAGTTGATTTTAGCTCACATACACACTCTTTAGGTAAGTTATTTCCAACATAGAGATAAAATGTTATACAATGGATAGGAACATATAAGATAACTAATAACAACTGATACAAAACAACCTTTTAATTTCTCTTATGCTTTTCATACCACTTTGTATAACATGGTTCATAAAGCCATTGAAATATATATTCGTGGTGTATTACAATATTTTGAATAATGATATGATTGTCAAAACGTTCTTTTAATTTATAATGCTTTTCATAATTTAATCACTTGATAACATAGACACTATATTGAGTTTTAAGTGGTATACGAGCCATGGAATGACAATATAAAATAAGAACTCAGAAATGGGATGATGATACGAAAAATACTAGGTGGATTTTTTGTGAATTTTTCAAACTTTATGCGTGTGATTCTAAGTGTGTATGTTATGGAGATTAACCTTGAGGATAGATGTATTCGTGATAGAGGGTGGATAGATGCATACTTAAATAGTGTAGATTTTAGCTAACTCAAGTCAGAGAAAAATTCAGAAGAATATGTTGGTCTTTATTGCAAACGTTGAAGCCTAAAATCATATAATGCATTTCTTATTTTTTTGTACACATTTTAAATCTATTTATAGAGTCCCTTTTGAGTCGTTTATGCCCACTAACGCAAACAGAAGCGCATATCTCTTGGTAGTGCTTCGTCAAACAGTTATCTTGTAGACTATGTTGCTTCTCCTTGATCTTTTTTTGATTTACTAGCTAATGAGAATGGAGATTTTTCAGCTCGCATGCGCACTTTCTTGGTTAGCTATTTCCAAAAAAGTAGGTGAAGAGTTATATAATGAATATAAACATGAAAGCTACTTAATTACACTTCCTACAAAACAACGTTTTAGATTTATCTTACGCTCTTAAAACACTTTGTATAATATGGTTCATAAATCAATTGAAATATATATTGATGGTGTATTACAATATTTTGAATAATGATATGATTGTCAAAACGTCCTTTTATTTTATTATGCTTGCATGATTTAGTCACTTGATATCATAGGCACTATATAAAGGTCTAGGTGTTATACGAGACATAGAATGCCAAGATAAAACTAGAAATTAGAAGTTGGATGATGAGACAGAAATTACTACTTGAATTTGTTGTGAATTTTTCATACTTTATATGTGTGATGTTAAGTGTATGTTTCAGATATTAACCTCAAGTAGAGATGTAATTGTGATAGAGGTAGGATAGATGAATCCATAAAGAAAAAATAATATGTTGGTCTTTATTGAAAACATTGAGGCCTAAGAGAATATAACATGTATGTTATTTACTTTACATATTTTTACTTCTATTTATAGAATTCTTGTTGAGTCGTTTATGGCAACTAACGCAAACAAAGTCGTATATCTTGTTATTGGTTAGTCAAACAGTTAAATTGCAGACCGTGCTGCTTCTCCTTGATTTTCTTCTGAGTTTCAATAGGTTGTACCTAATATACAGTCGTAACTACTTCTCATGTTATCCTTGAGTCGGCAGAGCTTTGTTCGAGTAGGTCTTAATGGAGGGGATTTGGTGTTTGTTTATCAATGACATCTTTTTCTTAGTTATGTACCTTGAATTATCGAAGTTATCATATATGTTCCTTAGAAGGTACACCATTTAAACCAAAAAAGTGATAGTCATGGGGGTTTTATTGTTTATTTAGACATCCTGAATATGCCTTCCCTTTATTCAGTGAGAACTTTTTTGCCTGTGGATCAACTTGACGCATGATTTCTCAGGATGTAATTGTATCTAATTAGGTGATATTTATAACATCACTTCGCGTGACACCCTATATATACGCTTATTATGAGGGTAACATGATCATTAACTTAAAAACACCGTACTCTCAGATTTTAGGCGGTGATGGACGCTTCCTTTTCCATGTGATTTACTTTTGTATAAGTGTAGCTAGGTTTTGTAAGTTTTAAAAACCCATTCCTTCCTTTTCATTATCTTTCCTTGATATTAGGAGAGAAACTTCTTTGTTTACTATTCATTCTTTTGCTTTTCAGAGGTAATTTGTCAGTCTTTTTGTTACCTTATAGTTTGTATTCACCTCCGATAGCTTCAACTACCTCTTCTTGTGGTCCTTATAAGCATGAATTTGTTGTTTTGGTGAGTAACCCTAGTGTAGATGTCCCTTTTGTTATTTCCAATGATCTATTAGTTTTAAAATCCCCCATGTTGGCCAAGGATTATTGTAACTCTTGTATCAAGACCTGGGAAATGACCCTTCACTATAGGATATCGAGGTTTTCTTTTTTGGGGACAACACCCTTATCTACATGATATCTCGTGTTTTTATTAAATTTATAGGGTCACGAGACATAATTTTTTGGGTTTATTGGAATTATACGAATGAGTATTGTTGTCCCCCAAGGTGTGATAAGAAGATAGAGTAAAAGTGCACACCTCGAGTGAACGAAATTATAAACAATCCGCAATTGTACGAATAATTTGCAAGTAATAGTAAGTAATAGAGTATTGGTCTTAGGGACTACGAACGTCAATTTAGAGGTAGTGTTCTTAGATATTCAACCATAGGGCACATGATGAGACCGTTTATGATAGATATAATAATATCCTTGAGGTGATTAAATAACTAAGGTGATTTTTCCTCACTGGTTATATGTGTACAATCTAGACATCTATTTCTCACGTACTTCTATATTTTTGGAATGTATAACTTTCACTTCATATAAAATTAGAAGAAATAAATGAGGATTGGGTAAAAGAGACTCTCATTTCCTGACTAAAATAATTATAATAATTATCCTATATAAGGAAATTAATACAATAAAATATTCATAAGATTTAAAGGAGGATTGGGTATACTAGAAGTAGGTAGAGAATTTTTATGTCAATGGTTTGTGTCAAATTTGTTATTCAAATAGATAGAACTCTAGATCAATCCTTATTTAATGAGTACTAAAATAGATGCATAGATAACCATTTGTTATATACAAACATTTTTCTTCAACCCAACTCTTGGACACGAGGCATGCCTATTAATTCATAAGTTTTATAAAAAATGAATATAATATAGCTATATTGTATTACTGTATAATTAAATTACTATAATATAATAGTTTATGATCTTAGTGAATGTATAGATCATTAAATCTTCAAAAATCATAATTATAAATTTCAGAATTTAATAGTGCATGTTTCTACATTGACTATATAAAAAATAAACCATAAATTTGTTTTATATAAATATAAACTAAAATATTTTTCAGTAAATACAAAATAAGTTAATTAATAAAATGGGTTATATTCAATATTTTACATTGTAATCAATTTATATATAGTAGCCAATTACATCAATAATGAGTAATCATTTTTAATAGTTAATTATGTTGCTATTATGGCCAAAGGCAAATAAATGCTCCCTTTAAGATTTTCATGTTAGTTAATTTACAAAATTTCTATACTTTGATAAAATTATATAAACTATATGTATTCTTACTAAATTATTAAATAATCCTACATAAACAGATTTTAAAATTTGATCTTAATTTTTGTATATTTTTTAGTGAATAAAAGAGAATTGAAATATAATCCTCCAAAAATATATATCATAAGACTCATGCTTTGTATACGTATCTCCCACTAGACATGTACTTCGAATTAGAATTAATGAATTAATATATTATTCAAATGTAAGTTATATACAAATATTATTACAAGATATATATATATATATATATATATATATATATATATATATATATATATACTAGAAAATTTACTATACTGAAGGTACTAAGTGAAAATCATTAGATTATTTATACAAAATAATCTACAAAATGTGGATGTGTCAACATACATATATCGTCGAATGTGAGGAATCGGCAACCTGTTAATTTGAAAATTAGAATACAACATACATATATTGTCCAATGTGAGGAATCGGCAACCTGTTAATTTGAAAATTATAGAAAATTAGTATATATTTTAAATACTATACACATTATTTTTTAATTTATGATAATTACTTGAAGGTCTTTGGAAAAAATTTAATTGATTGTGCAAAATTCATAATTTAATATATATCTAGATGTATATTAATGTGAGTCTCACATAATATTTTGTTATGTTTAATTGATGGTTGGTTACGATGACTGTTTGTGGGCTTTGATTGTAAATGATGGCATAACTGAGGCAAATGCTTATCAAGATGTAATCTTCTATCTCGTGATTGGGTCATGTAAATATCAATAATTTTACTTGATAAATGTTAATATGTGATATCTATACTTAGGTGGATTTTCTTTTCTCTTAATTATGTAATGCAAAATTCTGAATTTAAATGTTCTTTGTAGCATTTTTATCTTCCTTTTACTAATAGTGTTGAATAGTGTATATTCAGTTATATAACTTGAAATTTGTATATATAAAAAATTGATGAAATTTTGGGTGAGAAATTATCAGCTAGAAGATAAGAAGAAGTTTTGTAAAACATTGAGAGTCTATAAAAGCCTGGGTCTTTGTTTTATATTTTAAAAATTAGAGATAGAGAATTTACTGTAATATTTGATCTAATGAAGAAATATTTCAGTGATATGTAGATGACCATTCAAGATCTCCTAGAATCCCTGATTATAGAGAAGCTAGATTTTTCTTATGTGCCAACCAAAGTACCAGAAATTTTCACTAAGGAAATCATTATACTTCAACTTGAGTTTATGCCAGTAATAAATGTCTCATCCTAAAAAATTCACTCCCTTAATAATAGTGGTCCAATTAAGATGTCAAAAATCACTCTTAGACTTTTAAAGTACAAATCAAAACACTTCACGCTAAAAGGTTGAACATTTGGTCACTAAATCGGTCTTAGACTTTTGAAGTCCATACCAAAATAAATCACGCTAAAGGATTGTTGTCGTAAGGATAAATTTTGAACATTTGGTGACTAATTATTAGGAAAGTATTAAATGGTTATTAGATGAGTATTGAAGTGACGTTTTTTACTTTTATAGTGATAACAATCATATGTTAAAAATGAAGGATTAGAAAGGCCGACTTACTATTTGAGATTAGTTAGTTAAATTACTTTGTATGTATATTAAGTAATAGTATTGAAACCCCTTAGATCATCTCTAGCAGGTACCACATTTGTATACTCCATATTTTATTACGTCGTATCAAAATACAACTACTTCGTAAATTTTTGTATTAGTTTCCAATTTTACAATTTTAGTTACTCTATAATTAAACTTCATATTTACTATTCAATTATAATATTGATGTTGAATTACTTTTTTATAATGACTCACCAGATCCACTTTTCTTTGCCAACTTGCCACCGAAATCCTCGCGTTTTCCTGGAAACACAATCGGCAACCCATCTAACTGCGCCTGAATATCTGCGGGACTATGTTTCCTAGGGTGGCCCTATCATCGATTCTCATGTACGAAGATGCATCTTTGCTAAAACGATTTTTCAGAGGTAACCCCCGTCAGTGATCAAAATAAACAACTCATTTATTCACCCGCATGGAAGGAGTATCCTTCATGCATTCGGGACAAGCTAAGTAACCTTAACCCGACCATCCTTAAGTGTACTATCTAGCCGGGTAATCATTCATCACGAACAAAAAACTAACCCTCATTACCTATTCCTCTTTCAGATTTTCATTCCATGTATCTATCTTTGTTCCCCACAACGTTTCCAACTCATCTATATCAAGACGGAGATTTACATCCATATCTTTTCCAGGTGAACGAGGACCCGTTATCAACAGAGTAAGCTTAAATGTGGATTCTTTCATGCATAACAAAGGAGGCAAGTAGTAGATAATCAATATAACTGGCCACATGATATATGAGTTGTTTTGCATGGAGAAAGAACAAAAACAATCAATCCCCAAACCAAGGCGTACATTACGTGGTTCACTAGCAAACTTGGGATTCTTTTCGTCAAATGTTTTTAAACTTTGACCATCGGCAGGATGACGCAGCAAATATTTGTCGGTATTCTTTCCGGTATGGTGCAAAATCATATCTTTGGCGGTGTGCCTCAAAGCATACATTCTCTGTAACCTAGGCACAATCGGAAAATAACACAAGTTCTTTTTCGAAACATTTTTCCCCTTCTTCGGGCCCCACATTGATTATCCACAAACTAGAATTTTTTTAAGATTTACATTCTCTTTATAACACAAAACACAATCATTGAAACACATGTCAATCGTGGTGTATCCCATGCCCAAACACATGTCATTGAAACACAATCATTGAGTTGTTAGATCCTTTTTTCTTGCTTTTTGAAGATTTTAGCGGTAGAAAGACTAACTAGTACAACATCTATTGCTTAGGGTCATTTTTATCATTCATTAGATTCCTATCATATTTATTGAGATACACATTCAAATTTTATATCAATACTACAATGTTAAAGAGGAGCTGAGGTATCTATCTAAGCATTAATTCATTCCGGTCTTATATGAAAATAACTTGAAATGCCAAGAATGCTCTCCTCCCCCTAGAAAGTTGTAGCTTTTTTTTGTTTTTATCAAAATCTTCATATTTTTATTAGTATTTATTGTTTATTTTGGGCCTTGAAAGCCTTGAAGTGTTGACTCAAAGTCTTTAAGCTGAATAAACCCAAATTAACCAATTCTTTTGTATTTAGAAAAGACCCCCAACTAATATATATATACACACAGACATAGACACACACACACACACACACACACATATATATATATATATATACAAGACGACCCTGATTCGGGGTTATGTGATGTGTCAGAATTGGTAGGTATCTATCCATCAATTTGTCATAGCTACCTAATTATATTAATACACAAAATGGTAAAATCATTACATATATCACTATATAAATAAAGTTTCAAGGTATAATTCATCGTATATTTACTCATAAATTAGGGGGACTTTATTGCTACTAAAACTCGTGTTTATTTATTCTCAACATATATCTCATTTAAACTAGTCTCTTTTTTTTATCATCAAATCAATTTTTTCATTTAAATTTTAACCTCAAATGTCATTATAACTTAGGAACTTTCAAGCATTAGGCCCAAGCATGGGATTAATACCTTGAAAGCCCAATACAACTTTTTAAAAAACAAACTAAAAGTAACACGACCACTAAATCTAATGGACCATATTACACTTTAAAGAAAAAAGAGATACAAGATAGTTAACCCAATTATAATCTATTACCTAACTCTAACACCATTATTCTTTAAATCCCTTTCCATCATTTTCGTACTCACCATGAAGCATATTTTAACCACCAATTGATCTTCATTCATTCCTACTCCTCCTTTTTCCTTTCATTTCTTCCCCACCACATAATATATATATATATATATATATATATATATATATATATATATATATATATATATGAAGCGCATATTAGACTTACCAACATTCTCATACCTGCACTCGGTAAAGCATCAATAATGTTATTCAAATCATCAAAGTCTCTTGGTACATTGATGGTCTCGCATTTCTTCATTATCTTGCATAAAATTCTTTTCGAAAAAGAACAATCAAAGGAAATGTGAATATGATGTTCACTTACAGCTCTGCACATATTACAAAGTGGATTTATTCGACACCCCCACTCTAATATTCTATTCTTTGTACTAAGCCTCTTCTGAATAGCCAACCATGAAATAAAGGAGCATCTCGTAATATTAGCCTTTGCCCATATAAATTTATTCAACTTGATATTCTCAGAGCTGTCAGTAATTTGAATTAAAGTTTTCTTGAAAGAAAATCCTTTCTTATCACTTTCACTCCATCTCTTAATATCCTCCCTGACTTTAACTTGTATTCATTCAGTTTTGGAAGGATCTTACCAACATGAGGTGGTAATATCCACCTTTCTCTCCCATAGCAAGAATCAATAGTTTTACTGCTATTAATATTGTCTTTCTTTATCTCAATCCCAAGTATTTCTTGAATGCTTTTTCCATCTATCCATTTATCCCAGATCAGATAAGTATTCTTACCATCATAGATATAAACTTGTAAGCAATATCTTTGATTTTCAACACCTTTTTCCAAATCCATGTGTGATTTTGTTTCCCATCCATACTCCATATACATTAAACTTTAACTATATTATTCTTCACCCACATACTCCATAGATTTTTCGTTTGAGAGTAAATCCTCCAAAATGTAAATAAAAGGCACACCAAATTCAAATTCTCTATATTTGGTATACGTAAACCTTCATTTTCTTTGCTCATACACACCTTATCCCACGTTATTTTAGCTCCATGAGCCCCATATGTGTTTCCTTTCCATAAAAAACTACCCATCAACTGGTTAGGTTTATATATAAACTATTTTGGCAATAGAAACACTCTGCACCAGTATAAAATCTTACTTATAAGAATGCTCTTTATTAATTCTACCCTCCCAGCATATGACAACATTTTTGAGGTCCATTGATTAATATAGCTATATATTTTATCTAACAATTTATTACCTTCATCTACAGTCATTTTTTTGTGTAGTGGAACCCCCAAATATCTTACTGGAAGACTCCCTATCTTGATATTTAAAATCTTTGAAATCTCATGCTTTGTATCCAAATCTGCACCACTATAATATAACTCACTTTTTTGAAAATTAATATTCAATCCTGATAATTTAGTAAACAGATTTAGCCCCTATTAAATAATATTTGCAGATTCAATATTAGCCTTGAAGAAAACTAACAGATCATCAGCAAATATAATATGATTAAGCTTCATGATTCACACTTCTGATGATAGCTAAATCCCACTTTTCTTGCTAGATAATTGAATAGACCTGTGAATATCTCCATACACATAGCAAATAAATAAGGCGAGAGAGGGTCTCCTTGCCTCAACCATCTCTTTCCTTCCAAAAAACCACATGCTTCTCCATTTATACATACTGAATATTTTGGAGAACACACACACATTTTAATCCAAGTAATAAATTGAGCTGGAAAATCAAAAGTTAATAGAGTATTAATTAAAAAGCTCCAGTTGACACTTGTTGGCATATAGCCTCCCTTAATAGGTTGTTTTAATATGACAAATCCTCTTATGATTAGTGTGCTAATTACTCTTGTTTTATACATCCTTACTTGCACTATTATTCATCAAAAACACTTTGCATATCATTCTTATTATATCTCATTACATTACTTTTATTCATATCTTTATATACCTTGAGATATAGCCTTAATGATCAAATGCAATGTTTTAAAGAATGATGTTATCTACAACTTTCGTGAAGAAGATTTATTAATCCGAGCATCAAAGCAAAGGACAAATCTATCAAAGATGTTTGGTGCGGTACACCGGACCAAGAATGCGGACTAGGGCACGGTGCATGGCTAGCCCGTCAGTTAGATAGAATATTAAGACGAGGAGAATTGCGGTGCACCGGACGATTCATGCGGTACACCGCAAAGAAGGTTTTTCTGCACAAAGTTAAATCATAAAGAAATATATCCGTTGGGGAAATCAATAGATCCGTTAGACCCAAGCCTTATGACCGTTGGAAGCAATTTTCAGCTATAAATTGAAGCTCTTTGAAGGCTACAACTACACCAACTAATTACAAACATTAAGGGGCTTAATTGTTATCATTCAAGAAGGTGTCAAGAGCTATACATTGTCAAAATCAATCTTAGTGAGCTTATTAGTCCTATCCAACTCATCCAAGGAGTTAATCAAATAAGCCACAAAGTTTTATCTAACTCAAGAGGAGTTTACAAGCTTATAGTTATATCCACTCTTTAGGAGATTATCTAGCAAAGTAGTTTCACCCCTTAAACACTTTGTATCTATCCTCTTAAGTCTAGGTCTTGTAATAGATAGATTAAGAGAGAATTCAAGTATAGGGAGTATACTTGGTGTCCTTGTGTTGTGATTACACAAGTGTTTGTCCTTCGTGTTATCGAAGAGGTTGTAAGGGTTATTGTGTTCTCGACCCGGTTAAGAGAGACACGGGAGCTTAGTTAAAAGCTTGAAATCCTAAGGAGGCTTCCTTAGGTAGTGGATGTAGGGAAACCGAACCACTATAAATCGCGTGTATCTTTCTATCCCTACTCTATTTACTTTCCGCACTTTATATGTTTGATAATATGCTAGCATGAATATTGTGATATTGATTATCTAGTTTATCTAACATATAGTCTTCTAGAGTAGTAAGAGATTAGATTGTCGTTTTACTTGTCTAACTTATATATCGAACCTTTATCTTATCCTTTGCATGATCCTATAAGTGTTTGATATATTTAGTTGACTTAGAAGTTTTCTCTTAAACTTATAATTGTCCAAAAGATTTTTAATTAGGCTTTAATCTTATTAGTAATCCTATTCGTCCCCCCTCTAGGACTTTCAATTGGTATCAGAGCCTAACTCTACGTGAATAGCTTAATCGTTAGTAGAGTAAACGATATGGAATTTAATCTTTTGGAAGAGTCGTCTTCTACCCGACCTCCACTTTTTGTAGGAACTTACTATTCTGCTTATAGAACAAAAATGGAGGAAATTATCAAAACCGAAGATCCCGATCAATGGAGAATCGTTATGGAAGGTCCATTTATTCCATATAAAGAGGAGTTAAATGAAGCGGGAGTTCTTAAGCTAAATCAAGAAGACAAAGATTATGATGAACTCACCGTTGAGGATAAGGCTAAGCTCACTCAAAATGCAAAACCGATGTACACTCTAATTCGTGGAATTTCCGAAGAAATTTTCTCACAAATGTTAGATTGTAAATCCGCAAAAGAGGTTTGGAATCGTTTGGAGTTTCTATATGGAATTGTCGAAAATGATAAAGTAAAAGAAATCTTAATCCATGATGAATCTCATGACAATCCTAAACCAAACCATGAGGTTAGCCATCTATCCTAACTCTTTATCTCTTCCTTATAATTATGATGATATTAGGCAAATTTCATCCCTTCTCAAAATTCTTGATTCTCAAATCCATTTGAATAACCTCATGTTAAAAAGGGCTAAAGTTGAGCAAAAGAATTGTTTTAAATGTTGTATCACTTTAGATGATATTCTTGGTAATACTAAAAACCCTTGTTTTGAAAACATTTTCTCTTCAAATAAAAGTCAACATCCTATGAAGAAAAATATAGAAGGTTTTAAAAACTTGGATGAAGCTTTTTCCCTTGTTCTTAAAACTTTAGAAAATCATCCCTTTTTAAATGTCACTCCTTTTGATCCAAATGGTCTTTTTAAAGAAAAATTGTATTTGAGTGATAATTTGGATATTGAAAAGAATGAGGAAAATTCGTGTTCAAAACCCTCACATAATAGTTCTATTCGAAAAAGAAGTTCTTGCAAATATTGTGGTAAACCCGGTCATCATGCTTCTACGTGCCATTACCATGAACAACTTGAAAGCGGATCTTTGATACCCTCGTGGGAAAAGCCAATATGGATCGTGACAAATGCTAACAACATTTCCGGATCCATTCCACCTCGGATACCATAGTAATATTTATTGAAGGTGTTGAGCGTCAGGAATTATATGCAAAAGGACGTTCAAACCTCGTAAAAGGAAAATACGGTGAATTCTTTCCTTTCTTCTTTTTTATGTGTTATTATGTGTTTATGTGCTTTATCCTCTATGTGCTAATATCTTGTGTATCTTGACCTTTTCATGCTTAATATTGCTTTGTTTTTACATTGGGTCTTTTTGTACTTTTAGGAAATATAGGGGTTTTTATGAAATAAACTGTTTTATGTGTTTTCGGGTTTTCCTTGTGGTTTCTTTTCAAAACAAAAGTTATCTTATTAGTTTTATACCATTCCGAATCTTTTGGGGAAGTTTCGAATGTGTTTCGGGTGTTTTTAAAAGAACCAAAAATTTCCATCTTCTTCACTTCGCCGAGCGCTTTTGCGGTGCACCGGACGAATCCGCGGTACACCGCAATCCAGGGTTTCAACCCTTTTATTTTTCTTTATTTTTTTGCCCAGTTTATTTTTGCAGTGCGGTACACCGCACGACTGCCGCGGTACACCGCAGGATAGGTTTTGTCTGCGTTTTAAACCCGTTTTATCTTCTTTTCTTCTTCATTCCACCCTCAAAAATAAAAACCTCTCCACTGCAGCGAATTCCGGCGATTCCTCCACCATATTCCGCCACCTAGAAACTCTATCTTCTCCACCAAATCACTTCTCTCTCTCTCTCTCCTTCATTACCCACTTCCTTTTCACCATGAGAGAAAAGAAATCTGCTCCAAGGAAGAAAGCCACCACCGGAGCCTCCTCCAGCCGCCGCCGTGCGCCATCTCCGGCGAGGTCACCAACACCTCCTCCACTCCGGCCATTCGATCCTCTCCCGGGAAGAACCATAAGTGCTTCGGCTTTTCCTTCCGGTGATAATTCTCTCTTTGAAATCCTTTCATTTCAAGGTTGTGATCAAATCTTTCTTTTTACGGGTAGTCATTTAGCAAGCGGTTTAATCGAAGAGTTTTACTCTAATTTTGAATATAATTGTGCTACTAATTCGATAAAATCATTAGTTTCGGGTACTCCTTTACGATTAAAGTTAGATATTTTGTGTGCTCGATATGATATTCCTTCGGATAGTTTTAGTGGCTTTTGGTCAAGTGGTTGGGATGGTTCTAGTCTCGATGTGGTAGCTCAAAACGAGGTTATTGAATTCGTTAATAGTAGGATGCTTATTCGTGACGGAAATTGGAATTTACGTAACTTTGATCCGGAGTTCATTGTGGCTCATAAATTTCTTATTTCGGCCGTGATTCCAAAGGATAAGCATGATGCTAAACTAATCCCTTATGAAGCTTATCTATTATATTTTATCTTCGCTAAACAACGGATTAACATTATTGCGATAATGTTTAAATGGATGAACCATGCTAGAGCATCTCGGGATAAAGTCCCATACGGTATTTTTCTAACTAAAATCTTTGATGCAAGTGGAATTTCTTTAGGAGGAACAAATGTGAAACCAATAGATAGAGCTTGGTGTTTCGATTATAGCACGATTAAGAGAATGAAATTTGCTATCTATAATAACACCTATGTTTCACATTCACATATTAATCGTATTTCGGATGCTTCAATTCGTAATCGTATCTTACAAGCAAAAGAAGGAACTTTCGGTCCGGAGCTTAACTCACTTGAATTATTGGATAACCCGGCCCAACAAAATCCTATCCCAAATGAGCCTACTCAAAACCCACCCATTCATGAGGATCCTCCTAATCCATCTTGTTTTGAAAGCACAATAACTCGGTTTATGGATTATATGGGTAGAAAATTCGAGGCTTTGGAAGAGAAATTAGAAAGGAAATTTGGAGTGTTAGAAGAGAAATTGGGAACTCTTGCTAGTGAGTTAACTTGCGTGAAAAATGATGTCTCGTGCATTAAAGATGATGTGTCTTATTCTTGCCATCGTTCTAGAAGCCGCTCTCCCCGTGAAAATCGTTAATTGGTCGTGTTGTGTGTTTGCTTTTATATCTTCATTTTATCCTTCTTGGTGTTTATGTGTTTTATTGTGGTAGTTTTTGGACTAAGTATGTGGTGTTTATGCTTTAATTGTTTGTGGGTCCGTGTTTTGGACATTTAGGATATTATTGCTACTTATTTGGATAATGGTTTAGGATGTTTTGTGTTTAAACTTGGATAATTGGTTAGTATGTTTTGTTTTTATCTTAAATGTTAGTTGCTAAATTTTTATGCTTGGGATATTATTTAAATGTGTTACTAACATTTTCTTTAATGATAGGTACTATTGCATCTCTAATTCTTGATTCTATCATATATTGCTCTTTAGTCCCTAAAGATAAAATTGTTGAAAATTGCAATTAGTTCCCTAAAAAGTTTTTAAAATTGCCTTTTAGTCCCTAAACTTTTTTTGGAAAATAACTTGTGTCCCTATACTTTTCAAAAAATACATTTTACCCCTAACTTTCTTAAAATTGATTTCAAATATTCTTATTAGGGAGAAATTGTTGATCAAATTTTTACAAATTGAAACAAACTCTATGCATTTTGTAAGGGGGAGTTTTCTTGTTAAATCATATTTAAAAACTCTAATGCTTTGGCTAATCATTTATCTCATATATTGCTACTAATCGTTTGTGTCATTAGAAAGCATATGAAATGAAAATCTATCGATCAAGAAGTTGGTAAAATGTCTCTATCTCTTAGCTCTTACAATTATCCTTCTTTGTGCATCTCTTGCAACTCTCTTAAAATCGTTGTTTAAAATCTATTCACTTGAGTTTTTGCTCTTCTATTCTTAGTTGTTTTTACCCCGTCTTTTTGATGGAGACAAAGGGGGAGAAATATGTGCACTAAAACTTTCAAAAATTGCACTTTTTAAATCTCACAAATGCATCTCAAATCTTATATGCTTTTTGTGAGGGGGAGCTTTATTTCATTAGTGCTTAAACTTTCATATCATTCCTAAGGTGTTTTAGTGAAGGATTTGTCATCATCAAAAAGGGGGAGATTGTTGGCATATAGCCTCCCTTAATAGGTTGTTTTAATATGACAAATCCTCTTATGATTAGTGTGCTAATTACTCTTGTTTTATACATCCTTACTTGCACTATTATTCATCAAAAACACTTTGCATATCATTCTTATTATATCTCATTACATTACTTTTATTCATATCTTTATATACCTTGAGATATAGCCTTAATGATCAAATGCAATGTTTTAAAGAATGATGTTATCTACAACTTTCGTGAAGAAGATTTATTAATCCGAGCATCAAAGCAAAGGACAAATCTATCAAAGATGTTTGGTGCGGTACACCGGACCAATGGCGCGGTACACCGGACCAAGAATGCGGACTAGGGCACGGTGCATGGCTAGCCCGTCAGTTAGATAGAATATTAAGACGAGGAGAATTGCGGTGCACCGGACGATTCATGCGGTACACCGCAAAGAAGGTTTTTCTGCACAAAGTGAAGTCATAAAGAAATATATCTGTTGGGGAAATCAATAGATCCGTTAGACCCAAGCCTTATGACCGTTGGAAGCAATTTTCAGCTATAAATTGAAGCTCTTTGAAGGCTACAACTACACCAACTAATTACAAACATTAAGGGGCTTAATTGTTATCATTCAAGAAGGTGTCAAGAGCTATACATTGTCAAAATCAATCTTAGTGAGCTTATTAGTCCTATCCAACTCATCCAAGGAGTTAATCAAATAAGCCACAAAGTTTTATCTAACTCAAGAGGAGTTTACAAGCTTATAGTTATATCCACTCTTTAGGAGATTATCTAGCAAAGTAGTTTCACCCCTTAAACACTTTGTATCTATCCTCTTAAGTCTAGGTCTTGTAATAGATAGATTAAGAGAGAATTCAAGTATAGGGAGTATACTTGGTGTCCTTGTGTTGTGATTACACAAGTTTTTGTCCTTCGTGTTATCGAAGAGGTTGTAAGGGTTATTGTGTTCTCGACCCGGTTAAGAGAGACACGGGAGCTTAGTGAAAAGCTTGAAATCCTAAGGAGACTTCCTTAGGTAGTGGATGTAGGGAAACCGAACCACTATAAATCGCGTGTATCTTTCTATCCCTACTATATTTACTTTCCGCACTTTATATGTTTGATAATATGCTAGCATGAATACTGTGATATTGATTATCTAGTTTATCTAACATATAGTCTTCTAGAGTAGTAAGAGATTAGATTGTCGTTTTACTTGTCTAACTTATATATCGAACCTTTATCTTATCCTTTGCATGATCCTATAAGTGTTTGATATATTTAGTTGACTTAGAAGTTTTCTCTTAAACTTATAATTGTCCAAAAGATTTTTAATTAGGCTTTAATCTTATTAGTAATCCTATTCACCCCCCCTCTAGGACTTTCAACACTATCATAAGCCTTCTGCAAATCTAAATTTATAGTGCAGTTAGAATTAGCATTCTTCTTATCATACCCCAACATAATATCCTGAGCTACCAATATATTATCCTCAATAAATCTTCCACCTACATAAGCAGCTTGGTTCAAGGATATAATGGAACTGATTACCTTTTTAAGTCTTTTACAGATAATTCTTGATAATGTCTTGTATGTTGTATTTGTAGAGGATATAGGCCTGAATTTCTTGACATTTGATAGTTTTTTCTCCTTTGGAATGAGTACTATATTAGTTGTATTAACTTTCTTCAGAAGCTTTCTATTTGCGAGGCATTGTATTATTGCTTTTGTAAAGTCCTACCTATAACATTCCTTGATTCCTTGTAAAAAGCAGAATTAAATCCATCAGGACCACGATTCTTATTTTCATTAATTAGAAAATAGAGCATCTTTTATTTCTTTATATGTAATAGGAGCTACTAGTTCATTCTTCTACTCTTATGATAATTGCTTTCCAATAATCTAACTTATAGTCTTATTTGAACTAGTTTTTTCATTAACATCTTTTGTTCCAAGTAGTTTCTTATAGAAACTTATAAACTCTTCTTTAATAAGGTTAGGCTCCACAATTTGCTCACATGAATATTTAAATAATATAGAGATATTATTTTTACCAATTCTGCCTTTAATAATTTTATAATAATAAGCCTTATTACAATCCATCCCATTATTAAACATCAATTTGACTTTTTGCTTAAGAATCTTATGCTGAATCAACATTGCTTCCTCCAATTCCTTACTTCAAATTTTCTCCTCATTGATAATGCAATAATCTATACTCCCATTCATAATCTTCATCTAAACACTACTCAATTAATTCTCAATTGATTCAATAGAATTTGAGTTCCTCCTGAAATAAGTGTTGTTGAATTTCCTGAGAACAGCTTTAGTGTTTTTTGTTTCATGCAAAACTGATACATGTAATTACCTTCAAATTCTATATTCCAAGTTTGTTTCACAGTATCTATAAATTTTTCATGTTTAACCCAAACATTAAAGAATTTAAACTGACTAGCAATTACTTTGTTCTTACCACCTAAACTGAGCTTGATTGCACAATGATCTGAGGTTGAGGGAGGATGAATCATGACAATAGAAGCCATAGTGTCAAGCCATCTAGTGTTAATAAATACCCTATCTATTTTACTTGCTCTTATCTGATCACTTCCACTTTTGTTTGTCCAAGTATAGAATTGTTCATCATTGTTATGTTCTAGTAAACTTGCATCGTCTATACACTCATTAAAATCAATAGCTCCTTTATCTATCATATTACAATTTAGCCTGTCCTGAGTTTTCAATATTTCATTGAAATCACTCATTATACAGAGTTTTTCTGACTCATATTTCACCATATCCTTCCACAACAGTTTTCTTTCTCCAACATTACTACTCGCATAAATCATAGAAATATAATAAATCTCCTGATTCTAATTTATTTTTTATTCTATAAGAATGGCTTGTGAGCTTGTATCCACCAGGTTAACATCTACATCTATCTTATCCCAAAGTATCCATACTCTACCAATATCATCCTTATTATTATTTCTACCAATATCATCCTTATTATAATTGTGAAGCATTTCCATATGAGAGAAATGTTCACTTATTATTGAAGGATAGTTGTTCTCTTTGACTTTAGTTTCTAAAAGTCCGACTCCCTTGACTTTATTACTTATTATGAACTCCTTGATATCTAATTGTCTCAGGAGGTTATTAAAACCACGAACATTCCACACTGCAATATTCATATATTGGGTGGTCTTGTGATTTCCTCTCCTCCATTATGATTGATGAACACCATCACATCATGATCAATCACACTATCTTCCGTACCTTGAAGTTTCTCATACTTTGTTGTTGTTGTTGTTGTTACTGAACTAGATTCTCCTCTTTCCACTTTTCTTATTATTTCGTGTTATATTCCACTCCTCGGTGACTTTTTTCCATTTATCAACTTTTGCATTTAAACTAGTCTCTTTTTTATATAAAACATAATATTAAATTTTTTTACTCACATATGAGGTCTTGTCTGAACATAGATTTTTCCATCTTTAACCACATCTTCAATATTTTATGCAAACCATACAACTTCTCTATTACATTTCCTACTTCAGCAATTTTAGCCCTATTTACAGAATTTACTGTCTATAATTAATGGATTAGATTAGTAATCCAATATCACTTTCTCCTCTATATATCCAAAAAAAAGGGTTAAATCAGTCGATAATATATCATATTATATCTATCAATACCTATCATAAAGTCCTTCACCAGCAAAACCTTCAAGATATTTACCATTAAAACAAGATTGTAATATTATTGATAGGGTTATAAAAAGTCTAATATGCTTCCTCGGGTAACCCAAAACCTCAACAGACTAAAGTTTGTTTTTCTTGAAAATAAAACTCATCTCACGGCCAGGATATGCTACAAATAAAGTTCCCCCAAGCCTCTTAACTACCTCGTATTACAATACAAATTCTAAATCTACGAATCTACCAAGACAATAGTTTATAAAATTATGAAATGTCCAAATAGCTGTTCAATTCTCTGCTTTCAGGTCTGACTCTAACAACTATACAAAATCTCAAAATGCGAAGTGTTACAAATGTTGAAAATGAAAAACACTAAAATTGCTATAGATGATTCTAAAAATTATGCAACAAATAGAATCTTATGGGGTATTTTTTTCTAATTTGTATATCTTCTGTAATGATTTTGACGAACAAGCATATTTTATTGATGGATAATGTATGTACAAGTATAATGATGAATTACAGGAATATAAAAGACTAATTAAACAATAAACTAAAAACTAAATACAATATTTCTTTTCTGGATTCCCTATGCTATATTCATATGGATTTATATATATAGATCACAGCTAACAGTGACCTAGAGCGGTTATAATTGGAGTTTGTTGATGAAAATGAATCTTTATGCCGAAACACTGACCTATCAGGCAGCTTTATTTGATCAAAACTTTTTTGGAGTAATTTATAAAATGTTTCAACTATATTTTGTAATGTTCCAACTTTGTTTTCTAGATTTGTGTGTCTGCCATCAATTGATGTGAATTTCAGGGCAGTTTCATCCTGAAATTCTTTTAAGGCCTCATTCATCATCTTGATTCGAATACCATCCTCCATAGCCTCTCAATGAAAGCACCAAATTTGTAATGATTTTTGATAAACAAGCATATTTTATTGATGGATAATGTATGTACAAGTATAATGATGAATTACAGGAATATAAAAGTCTAATTAAACAATAAACTAAAAACTAAATACAATATTTCTTTTCTGGATTCCCTATGCTGTATTCATATGGATCTATATATAAGTCACAGGCTAATAGTAATCTAGAATGGTTATCATTCTTGGTCTTACACGTGGCATCCTTCATGGGCTTCCACATATCTTCATTATTTCGACGTAATTCCTTTATAAAATTAATCATTACATCTTCACACCTATCTTTTTCGAGGTAATTGTGTTAAATAAATCAGTTGATATCCCACCACGTACAGACGCAAATTGGAAAAGGAATAATTCAAATTTAAACAACTTGCAAAAAAAGACTGATGAAAGTTTTGCTATCACTTATTCTGTAAGTTTTGCTATCACTTTGCTACCGAACACCATATTCATATCTTATTCTGTAAGTTTTTGCTATTTAGAGTACTCATGGAATTTAGATACTTTGTTTTCCTATTGCAACATGTCAACAACATATGGTATTGTTTTAAGATTTATAGAGGTAAGAGAAGTAGAGGGAATAATATATTAATTCAAGGGGTGTACTTTTTTGTTTGCTACTTTTGAGCTATTTTGTATACGTTATTTATTTTATTAATCAAATTTTATTTTATCAAACTAATGGTTAAATTCTAAAATGGTATGTTCATCTTCGCACTTAAATGTCTCTTAACAGAGAATTGTATACTTTAATATTATCACATTATTCGAACTTCCAAAAGATTGAATATTATTCAAATTATTTTCCCATTAGAGAAAATTATAACCTTTGCAAAACCTCTAGTGGCTCTTCTCTTAGATAGTTGAATCGTGCTCTTTATTTGATATGGTTATTCATGTATTAAAGTTTATGTTGAATTTAAAACTTTATTAATTATTTATGTTGGTAATAATATTCCATTTAACAATAATTTTCTATTCAATATGTTAGTTTTATTATATAAAAGGAGTGTAATTATTTATGATGTGTTATTAGATATTGATTTGAGTTAAATATTATTTTATTTTGTTATGTATTTAAGTGAGTAATGGTATTACACATATATAAGACTTTGAAGATTATTTAAAACACTGATTATATGTGTAATTGGTTAGATTTTTAATTTTTCAATAAGCGATATTGTCTGTTATTTGCTAAACCAGCCAGATTAATTTTATATCAAAACAAATAGTGTTTTACACATCAGCCTAAGTCAACAAGTTGACCAGACATAATAAAACAAATTAGAAAAACAAAGTACCCCAACACACGGGTCATAACACATGATGTCTCCCTAATTGTTCTTATTTTCGACCCTTAGGAGACATCATTTTTGGTGTTTATTTAATCAATTTGATAGACTTTTGGACTTAATATGCAATAATATGATTTTCCTCTTTTATTTTCTTTCATTTTTAATTTATTAAGCTTTTGCACGTAATATTAGAATTTTTAGTGTAAAGTTTACAGGTTTTAGATGTTAGCTAGAAGAGGAATCCAAGGAGAAAGTCAAAAGATCAAGAGATAGAGTCAAGACTTAAAGATAAATCTCGAAGATATTATTTTTAGAGCTGAAAATCCATTTTCCAGGCCATAGATTGCTGATTTCGAGGTGCTTAAGCGATGATTTAGCCGCTGACCTTTGAAGAGAAAACATTCCTTATCGAGTTACGGAACTTTAGCAACTAGAATGAGGTCAATCGGAGTCATAACGTATCGGGCAAAGCCGCTTTAGTGAAGGCATATCAGCAGTTACGGGATTTTGGGCTAAGTTAGTGGACTTGGGCCTTTTATATTTCATTTAATTAAAAGCCTAGGTCCAAGTCCGAATTTGCACATATAAAAGGAGGTCTGGACTTCTATTTTACACACAATTCACATTCTGCCAGATTAAAACACCAGAGAGAAGCAACGGAAGGAAGAAAGAAGAAGCTACAAGAGCTGGAGAGGGTCTATATCTCTGTTCATAGTCATTCCTATTCCGGAAATTAGGTTCTTTTATCTTTTAATTTTGTAATAAATATGAATTCCTTTACATTTAATTTAGTTTCTCTTTTTAATATGAGCTAAGCTTTTCATAGTGCTTGAGAACAATTAATGGGTGAATCCCAATCGTATTGGATAACGAATGTTGAATTTGGGTTTCTGTTAAATTAAATTAAATTGGGTCTTTTACTCTTTTCAATAAATTGCGATTATTTACTGTTTTTGGAGTAGCTAACTAAGAACAGGTGTTAGTATCTAGGCTATTCCAATTAGTGGCAATTGGATCATCCTGACGGAGGGTTTAGATACAGAACCATTTATTCAATCTAGGATAGAAGCTATTGATTCTGACGAACTTAGCTAATTCTAGGGCCAATGAGGTAATAAAGCTTAAACATCCGAAGGTTGATCATATTTACCCTGACGGGACTAGTGACACTCTAGGATTGCCTTATAGTCCACCCTGATGGGGGTATAAGGAATTTAGAATCCCGACCATTGTAATTGACCAATTTAGCCCTTAAACAACATAAGTTAGGAAATAGGATTGGGAGAATCCTTGCGTTCTCAAGTGCTACTTCTCATATTGCGTTTTATATCATTTTACTTGCGTCTTAGCTTTTATTTGCAATTATAATTTGTCTTTCATTTAGTAGCTTTAATAACAAAAAAACCAAACAAACACATTTACTTTCATAAGTGCATTCAATCATTAATCGATAAGCATTGTAGTCAACCATCCCGTCCTTGGAACGAATCTGTTTTATCATTTATACTACTTGGGACAACCGTACACTTGCGGTTGTGGTTCGATTATTCATTGCATTATTTTTAGAACACACAAAGGACCACCAACACACAACTACACAAACACTAGTACATTAAAGTACAACGCACAAACCCTATTTCTCTCTCCATCTGTTCATCTCCGCCGTCAATTTCTTCTCGAGTGAAGCTTTTCAGTTTTACCATATTTTCAATCACTCTGCTAGATATTTTCTCCATAATAGCCTCTTCTGTTATGAATACTTGGTTGAAGATGCGATTGTTTCTCTCCTCCCAAATCGTATGGAGTAATCGGTAGCATCAATCTGGTAATTTCTCCTTCAATTCTTTTAGGTTTTTGCATTCCGAAATACTTAATTATAGAGGTCCAATCATTATTCTGTATTCTAACCCTAGCTTTCTGCTTTCATAAATTCTAGATCCGCTTCGTATTAGGGCAATTCCAGAAGAGATGGTCAATATCTTCGCTGTTTATTTTACAAAACTCGCAAATATGATTAGATATCATTCCCCAACTCAATAATTGCTGTTTTGTTGGGAGACTATCCAGATTACACAACCATAGCAGGAATTTATATTTGGGTAAGGCTTTCGTATTCCAAATAATAAGATACCATTGATTTTTAATGCCCTTACTTCTTATTTCTTTATAAATTTTTGCAAATTTGAACTTACCTTTCTTTGTACAAGTACAGCTGATAGAGTCTTGGCTCTTTGAGGTTGTAATATCCTTAGTGAGCTCATTCATGAAGCTTAATTCAGCTGGCCACTTCCAATTCTCTTTGTAAATAAACAGAGAAAGCTTACTATTTGTATAATACTCTGAAGCCAAGTTGCTACAACTCATCTCATTAAGTGTTTTATTGTTTGGTAACCAATAATCCCACCAAAGAGCTATATTTTTTCCCTTACCCACCTTATATCTGATAAACCTCTTAGCAATCTCCCTAACCTTTAGGATCTTTCTCCAGCCCCAAGAACAGTCCAAAGGAATATCAATCTGCCAAATTGATTTACCTTTTAAATGGTTAAGTTGCAACCATTGAGACCATAATGTCTCTTTAGGAAGGCAACAACCCCACAACAGTTTCAAAGCCCAAACCTTGTTCTGAGAGTCCAAATCTCTAATACCCAAACCACCTTCATCAAAAGGCTTACACACTGTACTCCATGAAAACTTAGCTCCACCTTCATAAATACTTTTACCACACCATAGAAAAGCCATAACTTTACTCTGAAGCAATTTAATAATCTTCTTTGGAAGAGTAAAAACACTACACCAATGACTAGCAATACCTTCCAAAACAGATTTAATTAGTTGAACACTTCCAGCATATGAGAGATGTCTAGAGTTCAAATGGTCAATCCTTTTGGTCATTTTATCTACCAGAGGTTTACAATCTGTAAGATTAAGTATTCCTGTAATTAAAGGAAGCCCAAGATACTTCATTGGTAGGAATCCCTCAGGTATATTAAGAATATGATTAATTTGATACCTGATTTACTCAGGGACCCCTCCAAAAGAAAATGTTGCTCTTACTGTGACTAATTTCGAGACAAGAGAGGTTGAATATAGGTTTAATCCTTTCTTTACCCAAATTGCTGATTCAGCAGTTGGAGTGAAGAAAACAAGGAGATCATCAGCAAACATAAGGTTATTTAATTTAAGTTTTCAACATTTTGGGTGCCAACTGAATTCTTTTTTGTGTCCCACATGTATGAGAATCTGAGAAAGTACCTCCATACCTAGAACAAAGAGATAGGGTGAGAGAGGGTCCCCTTGTCTGAGACCCCTCTTTCCTTTGAAAAATTCTTGAGGAGCTCCATTAATAATGATGGAATAAGATGTACTTGTGAGGCACATGGCTATCCATTTAATAAATTTATTTGGATAGCCTAGAGCTTCAATAGTCTTCAATATAAATTCCCAATCTACAGAATCATAAGATTTCATGAGGTCAAGCTTAAGAGTACATCTTTTAGATATGTTTGCTCTTGAATACCCTCTCACAATATCCTGAGCAATTAAAATATTCTCACCAATTAGTCTACCTGGTACAAAGGCAGATTGATTGTGGGAAATAATACTCTGAAGTGTCCCTTTGAGCCTATTAGCAATAATCTTAGAAATTATCTTGTAAATAATATTGCAACATGCTATAGGCCTGAAATCTTTAGTAGTACTTGGATTTATAATTCTGGGAACAAGAGAGATATTAGCTGAATTAATCTCTTTAAGAATTTGACAGTCTTCAAAGGAGCTTTTGATAGCTAAACATAGATCAGCTCTAATTATATCCCAACATTTCTTGAAAAAACCTGATGAGAAGCCATCTGGCCCTGGGCTTTTATTACTATCAATTGACCAAAGTGCCTCCTTAATTTCTATTTCAGAGATAGGTTGTACCAAGTGATGACTTTCTTCCTGATTAATTGTTTTACCCAAAATGTCTTTAAGTATATTAGTACTGTATTGACCTCCATTACGTCTTTTTGTTCCCAGGATAGTAAAGTGATTCACAAACACCTCTGAGATCTCGTTTTCATCTGTTCTACAGATACCTTGATTGTCCACAATACTAAAAATGCTATTTTGAGTCTTTCTTCCTCTCATAATCTTCTGATAATAGGAGGTGTTAAGGTCACCCTTATCCACCCACTGATCTCTAGATATCTGCTTTGCAATTGATTCCTCAATTAATAGCTCCTCGGTAATACTTTGAATTAATTCATTTTCTTTATTTAGAATCTCCATATCAGCATTACCTTGTAGTCTACTCATTTGTACTATTTTCAGGTCTCCCTGAAGTTCAATGATTTTGTCTTGCGAGCCCTTGAAGTGTTTCTCATTGAATAGTCTGAGTTTATCTTTGAGAAGCTTCAACTTTCTTGTAACTCTGTACATAGGGGTTCCTTGAAAGGTGGTGTTCCAAGTTTCTTGAACAAGATTCATGAACTCAGGGTGGTCGATCCATACATTATAGAATCTGAACGGGTATTTTCTTTTATTTTCAATCACCAAAAAACGCAGAACTTGGCTACAATGATCAGATAAGTATGGAAATCCAAGGGTTAATGATGTATTTTGATAGGTATTGATCGAACTCTCATTTAAGAGGGTTCTATCAGTCCTACTCTCTCTCATGTCCCCATCAGCTGCTTTATTAGTCCAAATATATTTTGGTCCCACATATTTTAGATCAGTCCATTCTAAGTCATTGACACAATTTCTCATATCAATAGCTCCATCTGAAAGTACTGTCCCATTCAGTCTCTCATTTATTTCCATAACTTTATTAAAATCACCTTGAATAGTCCAAGGGGATTTATTAACTGTCCCTTCCGAATTTCTCAAAGTATCCCATAGAATTTGCCTTTCATCATGTTTATTCAAGGCATATATTGGAGAGTAAAGAATACAGTCTGAGTTTTAATTATAACTACCTTGCAAAGCATTGCCTGGCTAGTTTTATCAATTACTGTAACATCAAAAACTTTCTTGTCCAAGAAAGTCCATATTCTTCCAAGTTCATGATGGTAGTAATTGTGTGCTACTTCCCATTTATTGAACACTGAGTCCCAAATACTCTTGTCTTTATGAGGCTTAACCTTAGTTTCAATTAAACTAAACAAGCTAACATTAAATTTATTAACATACTTCAAACAATTAAATTGTTTGAGTTTATTATTTATTCCTCTTACATTCCATGTAATAATCATGTAAGATGTGGATCAAGAGACTTCTCTTGCACTACCTCCATAGTGTTAACTGAGATAATTTCCTTAACCATGTTATCAATGTTCTCATTTTGTTGATTAAGTAAATTGAAACTGTTAGAAGTTGATGCTATATTATTTCCCCCAATATTTTGGGATGGAGGTGAAGTAGCCCTTCTATTCACAACTTGTGTCCATGTTTCCCCATTATTTTTATTGTTCTCTTTTTGACCCGCTGGCAGAGGTAAGCTTTGAGTTTCAATTTCCTTATTCGTAGTAGTTTCTCAACCCAAACTTTCTTTTTATTTCTACAGGTACTATCATTGTGTCCCAAGATGTTACAAGTTTTACAAAGTTCTGGTTTTCAACTATATTCCACTTCAACAGTTTTAATTTGGTTATCTCCCATATCTTTATCAAAATTCTCTATGATCTCTGCATTGAGGTCCATTTCAGCACAGACCCTTGCATAACTCAGTCTAGTATGATTGGCTGTGATGTCATCCATTTTCAAAGGTTTGCCCAAGGCACTAGCAACAACACTTAGCCCAGCTTTATTCCATAATTCACCTGGTACCTTCTTTAATTTCACCTTGGAACCTTATCAATTCTAAACTTCTCAAAATGAGTATTTGGCTTCTATCTTCTCAATATGAGTTATTTGTTGTTAACATGCCATAATTCTCCCATTACATTAAAACAAGCTTCCTCAGTTTCTAATTTGAACACATAAAGGCCGTGCTCAGAGGTACTTATTTGTACTTTTCCAAATTTGTTCTATAATGTATCTACCATATACTTAATCATATAAAATGGTGGGGGTTTATCCAAAAACTGACCCACTAAACTTGTTTTCCTGGCTTTACAACCATCCTCTTTGATTTGGGTAGATGGAGTAACTGTTATTCTCCCATTTCTCAGATATGGTTTCACATATGCTTCTCTGATTTCACCATCAAAAAACGTGGACCAAGTCTTAGTCTTACGAGGGGACACTTCAGAAGTTGTAACCGTGGCTGAGGTCCCACCTAGCAATGATGAAGGTGAATTTACCAATTCTGAGCTAGGTTTTGGGATAAACTCTTCAATGATAATTTCATCTTTCTTAGATGTACTTTTCTGTTGTTGTTGAGTAGGGAATGCCTCCATATGTGTAATATTACTACTCAGAACATATGTAATTTTATGGGTGTTTGAATTTTTGTCTGTAATAATTCCCCCATTTCCAGTTTTGAGAGGTGTAATGCTAATCTTAGCCTTTTCACCCCCAGATCTTTGACCATAACCAGAACTCAGGGTTTTTGATCTCCTCTTTACTATTTATTTTCTTTTTATTTGCTTTTTTTGGTGCCATTTAGTCAATCTCGTGAGGTAGATTGACTTGAAGATAAATTGTTTGGTTGAATGTCTAGGTAAGAAAAGAGTGAGGAGATGAGAGAAAAATAGCAGCAAAGAAAAGTAAAAAGAACAATCAATCTTGCTCGTGAAACCAGTGTGGAATCAAAGCAAGATCAACGAGAGAGAAAGAAGAAACAGTAGCAAAATGTGTAAAAAGCTGTCGGAAAACAAAAGAGAAACCTAGAGAGAGAAAGAAAACTAGTTAGGAACCCTAGAGAGAAGGCAGAGGATGTTGACTCTCATTTGACTTTTTTGCGTTTTTTTGACAATATCATTGTTTCATCGATATTGTCTTTATTTACTTCAGAATTAAATTTTCGCACACACACGTATGCCAAGAATATTATCCAAAATAGCCTCATCAACAAATACAAATTAAATATAAGAGAACTATAGATTAATGAAGGACATGACAAATTAAGGTGAGAACTAAACCTCTGAAGTCATATCTTTTTCCAAACTGGACTATTATTTTTCTCGTGACTATTTAGCTACCGAATTTTCCATCTTACTAAAAGATTGATATCACTCCGTTAACCGATTTAGTTGAATTCATGTAAAGGTTTTGAATTCAATTAATATATAATTTTTACTAAACTTTTGTTGTTCCTCTATTTGACAATTGTCCTAAATTTGACATGTCTCTTTTATATTGAAATAATTATATGTGGGGTTATCCTTATATCTATAATTGTTTAAATATTATCCTACTATTTTTTTCAATAACTAAATAACTGAAACTTTAATTATATTTTTACTAGCACCTCGAATATAATGATGGCTTTGAAAATTGAGAGTTAAAATACCATATTTTTCTTGTTAAATTGATGGAAATGGATTATTAATCTATCATCGCCTTAAAGACATTAAATATATGGTTGCATGCATTGATAGGTTAAACTAAAAAAATTTAATGTATGATAAGATATAAACTTCAACTCATGTATTTGAGAGTTAACAAATGGTTGTAATGCACTAAAATATTCATATTTCTAAGTATACTATTGATTGTGTCGATCTCTTATATATTTCTATGCAATTAAACTTTTCGCAGTGCCCTTAAGGTCCGGGAGGTGTATACTTATTTATTGTTTATTCAGTATGGTATATTTTCATATTTGGAAATTTTAATAAAACATATTGAGGGATTATACTCGTAGGGTCAACAGCGTGGCTTAATCCCGACTAGCCTTTAATTATGCTTTGAGAAACACATGATTCCAAAATAAACTACCCTCGCAGCATCATTTAACCCTGGCGGATATCCCAATGAAAGACATGAAGTATATCAAACTTGAAAACATCAAGACAATAGCATGGGATCAAATCTAGCATGTAATCGACCACAAGAAACACCATAACTAAGACATATCTTGCCCATGATCCAAGAGGAGAAACACATAAAGTATGGGGTACCTTCGAAAGGAATTGATCCTTATAGGGTGAGACTTAAACGAAGTCCTTATAGAAAATGAACCAAAAATGCAATGAACACACGAGATGCCTAAGACGCGTCCTTGAGAAAGCAAAGTTGCATTTTTTATTACAATAAAGATGTAGGACAAGACACCAACGGACATAAACCCATACATTATGACATATGATTATTAGAAATGTTGGGAATTGTTACTCTACATGCATATGGTGGATAACCAAGCCAAAAACCGCGGAAAAACAATATATGAATGTCGAAACTACCCCGACAGCAGCATATACGTGCCTTGAGAAGAACTAAAAGAGGATTCTAGGTTATACGGGCATTAAGACGGAGCTAACCCTCATTTAGGAGTGTTAAAATAGAATTAAATAATATATCGAGATATTTTATGTCGCACACCACCCAATCCCGAAGGACGTTACGCCAAGCCAAGTCCATAGCCTCCTACTAATAGAGATTCATGGATAACGGTGACTTAGGTTCAACAATAAGGATGCAAGTGGTCTTAATTTCCCTCATGAGATGCCTTGGTGATCCAGGAGGTCACTAAATGTTCCCTTGTCCAATTGATATTGATAAAACAGAAAATTCGGTTGATTTGTTTTTTGCGTCTAGAAAAGATAAAATGAAGACACGAAGGCTACATACACGCCTATGTTGAAAATGACATAATTTTGAATGACTAAACAATCACCCATGTAGGACATATTTACCTATCTTTGTAGCAGATCAAACTGGAAAAGAATGCATTCATCCCTACCCAATTCATATGCGTTGACTTCGAGTCGTCATACCACGTGATCGTAGGAAAAACCAAATTAAACAAACATTGGGTCATATATTCAACCTACCACCAACCATGATGTTTCTAACAAACAAATTTGTGTCTATCATAAAAGATAATCACTCCCGACTAAATCACGCTCAATTTATCCCTCAAAGCATGTTGTTTTGAATGCATATATCGTACCCCATGCGATTTTTCTAGTCAAACCTCGACTAAATCCTAAAGAGGGGTTATTGAGTATGTTGTAAGACCCAAAAGGGTTACTTCCCCCTTTTAAACATGTCCTTTCTAGTGAACATGTTTTAACCTACATGATTACTCTTGTTTACCCTGGATTATATACTACTATAAGATTATTGAGTGTCATGTAACGCCCAAAGGAGTTACTCTAGTAAACTCTAAATTCACCTTTTTAAGTAGGTAATTTTAAGTGAAAATGTCTTATTCATACATGGTTACTCTAGTTAAACCTCGATCAAATACTACTACTGTGTTATCTAGTCTAGTCTAAAGATCCTAAGAATTCGCTCCCCTAAAAAATCGATTCACCCTTTAAAATGCCATTTTGAGTGAAGATGTCCTAAAAGACATTGCTACTCTTTATAATTCTTTACCAAATACTCATGTGAATTATTAAGTCAGGTATAAATATCATTTTCGTGGACCCTTGATTCATCCTTTTACATATCTTATTTTTAAGTATATGTGCCTTAACCTACATAGTTACTTTTTCAAGACCAAGAAATTTATGAGTCTTGTGGGGAACCATAGAAAGTCATTACTACACAAACCTAGACTCAACCCTCAAAAAAGTTTTCGAATACTAGGGTTAGATAATCCATTTACATAGACATTAAAAATAACCTCGAGTCAACCCTCAAAAAAAAATTGTCGAATCATTTGTTAAAACCCCGTGATCTTCCACAAATAAAAATAAAATTATCTACGCAACCCTTGAACATTTTCTAAGAACCAAGGTTAGTTCCATAGGATCATCAAAACATGAAAATAAAAATCTTGTCAAAACTCACATATAGGTTGTCGAGTGTCATTGTTAGATCCGCGTGAGAACCCAAACATAAAAATGAAAACCTGGAGTCGAGCCCTAAAAGGTTATCTTGTACCAGTTTTATATACCCATGACATCCCAAACCTAAACTAAAAAACCTCGACGCTACCCTCAAATAGGTTACCAAGTACCATAGTTTGATCTTCGTGATCATCCAAACATTACAAATATAAATCTCAATAACCCACAAAAAGAGAATTGATTAAAAGGGTAGATTTCCATAATTACCCAAACATAAGAATAAATTTTCGATTTAACCCAATACATGGTAGTCGAGTACGTGCTTAGATTCACATATCACAAAAGTATGAGGAGCATTAAGGAAAATCCTAAGAGAAAACGTCAAGTAAATTTTTACCACATGCACAACCACTGATAAGAAATTAATATATGTAAAATAACTTTTTTTTTCATATATTTCATTTAGTTATATATAATGGGTCAAACATCTTTTTTTAGTAAGATTACAAATGGCTCATAACAAATGTTTAATTTTCTATCATTTATCCCATAGATTTATAATCCATAATAGAAAGGCAAACTATATTTAATGAGTATAACATATTTTCTCAAATATTCTAAATAAACAATATGATCATAGACAAACAATAAGGAATTTATCATTTGTTTACTTTATTTTGGGAACCAAGTATACTCTCTTTTGTTCTCCAATTTGAATAAAGCGAGGGAAACCTATATTCTTCAATAGAACAAATACATATCGAGATTGTACGTCTCCCTTCCAATGTTCTCTAGTTTGTGAGAGAAAACCTTTTTTTACATTCATTATCATTATGTTTTTGCAATAATACACATTTTGAACCAAAAAAAATAAATTTAGCTGGATGAAAAAAAAGATCAAATATTTTAAACAAAATTCTAGTCGAAAGAGTCAGAAGATTTATTTAAGTAATTATTGAGTGCATATTTCTTAAATTGTTTGACCATGAAAAATTAATAAAATGTTTCCATTTGTATTTATACCTGAAATGAATATCTATTAATCGTCAAGTATCACATGTTTTAGATTATATATGGGCCTCATGTCAATTATTATAGACATAAACTTATATATAATCTTGCAAAAAAGTAATCAATATGTAATTTTTTGTAAGAATGAGTACTTTTTTTTGGGTACACGTGTAATGTCAGCAAAAATACTTTAATGTTTTTTTGTCACAAGTGTATAGTACTATAATTATAATAGATCGTTCATGCTACAGGTCAATTAGCTAAATATTTTATAAAAAGTAATAAACATTTAAGCCTATCCTTAACATTTTACGTGGTTAAATATGTCTACAAAATCTCTAGTTATCGAGATAATTTTCACTAGTGGACATATATTAGAATAATGAGTCAATTGTTTCTTGGCTTTACTAACTTAATCACATAGATTAAGTTTCTCAATAAATCATTGTAATCGTAGAATTAATATGATCAAGTCAATTATGCAGAAGGATGTAAACCATATCTGCAAATGAGAAATATTTTCATTCTTCATGTTTATCTGTCGAGAAATGAATATCCAGTAGGCAACTAAGCTTTCTATAACCCCCTATAATGTGATTTGACATACTACGTCTCTCCACACGATTTTTATTAGGGGTATAGCGGATATAATTGAAATTCGATTATTGTATGTTGTACCATTTAACTTCATTAATTAGTATAAAAATATATTTAATGCTCTAATATATTTCATAGATTTGTATATAATAAGATTAATTTTTTATGATTTGCTAGGTTAGATACATGTTTCTTTCATTTGCTATGACTATTGCTATGAAAAAATACATAGGAACTATAATGATTATTTTGGTCTATCAATTTTTTTGTTTTAATTAATCAATATAGTTATTGAGAAATATTTAAAAATATAAAACATAATTTTTCTTATCAATTAATCTAAGGTATTAAAATAAATGTTATTACTAATGTTAAAATGGTTGGTGTAAATTTTGTTAGTAAAAAATATACAGCTCTAGATCAATACTTATTTCAAGAGTATTGAAATAGAAGCATAGATAACACTTTTTTAATGTATTAACATTTCTCTTCAACCTTACTCATGAACCCAAGGTATGACTAATATATATATATATATATATATATATATATATATATATATATATATATATATATATATATATATATATATATATATATATATATATATGTTAAAACCTTTATTATATAACTAGTTGGAATTAGCTCACAAGTTAGGGCTTTGGTCATCCAATCTAGTGATGCAGGTTCGAACCTAGTTAATGATTTCGAGTCCAAAGTTGCTCTCCTATGTAACAAAAAAACCATTAATAAATATTATCGACACATAATATGACATTTAACATAATAAATATTAACTAGTTGGGTTAGCTCAACTGACCAACTAGGGAGGGTTCGAATCCCTCCCTGAACACCTAGTTCTGACTTGCATGGGTTATGCTTGGAAAGACAGAGATATCCTCCCTGGGATTAGTTGGGTGCACGTAAAGTAGCCTAGAAACCACGTAACAAAAAAACATAATAAATATTTTAGATTCTAAATTTTAAAAAACAATTTCCAAATAATTTTAGTTAAATGATTTATATATTTTATTATATTTTTATAATTAATTATAGACAAATAATATTATTTTTTGTGAAATTATAACGAGGACACTTAAGATATTAAAATTATAGAGTTACATATGACAGTTATATGCATGATATGGTAAATATATTATATTTGGGTTTAATTCAATTAGTAGATTTGATTGCATTATTCATTACATATCATGGATACTTACTAGCCTTTGTATGTTCATTATGTTAGGAAATCCTCTATTATTAAACTTAAATACACTATTGCCATGAATATGTTGTTTTTAGGAGTTTTATACTTTAATAATTTGTACGTAGTTACAATATTGTATTTTTTTTATTATTTTGTCTTCTTTTGATAAATTCTTATTATATTGTGATATATGATAAATGTGGAAATAAGCTTGAGTACTCAAGTTTCCCTATAAAAAATTCATACATATTTACAAGAATAGAGGTTAGAAAAATAATAGAACGAGATGAATGATATGTACTTGAAAAAGAGTTAGAGGTTGAGACGTGTATTGTCTGAACTAACTAAATGTCTCTTATAATATTCTGAGAATCTTGTGTCCCTGTAGGTGTGATGTAAAAACCGCACTCGAGGAGTTCACTCGCAATTGTGCGAAAGTATTCATAGTTTTGGTGAAAATGATGAATTACATATAAGACTGAAATACTAATTATCTCGAAATATAAGAAGATAGCTCAAGAATCACTAGTAATTGCAAGTAGCTATGACATAAAACTTTCTTGAGAAAAGAATGAATATATTATTTTTATGTTAATCGGGTTTAAATTATCCACCTATGTTCCTCTTGGGTATAATACTCGTTGATTCGTATGTATCTAAATTCTCAGACAAAAATACTTACTACTTTACTACCGAACACCATATTCATATCTTATTATGTTTGTTTTACTTATTTAGAGTACTCATCGAATTTAGATATTTTGTTGTCCTATTGCATCTGGTCAACAACTTATGGTATTGTTTAAAGATTTTGACATGTAAGAGAAGTAGAGGAAATATTATATTAATTGGAGGGGTGTACATTCTTTGTTTGCCAATTCCGGAGTTATTTGGTATAGTTTACTTATTTATTAATTCAATTTTAGTCAATTAAACTATTTGTTATATTCTAAAATGGTATGTTAATCTTTTCACTTGAATTTTCTCTCAACTGAGAACTGCATACATAAATATTATCACATTATTCGAACTACAAATATATTTAATATTATTCACATTATTTTCCCATCAGAAAAAATTTCAACTTTTACAATATCTCTACTGGCTCTTCTACTAGATCAGGTGAATCATGCTCTTTGTTTGATATGGACATTCATGTATTCAAGTTATTATTTAAAGAAGTATAAACCTTTGATGTAGATCTGTAATATCACTAAGACCACTGATTCAATTACTAAAGTAATTTATATCATTGTAAAGATATATTACACTGATGTACTATGCGTTTTTGTAATTTTATTCTAGGTATCATCGAGTAATATATAAAATTTATAATTTAATCTATTGGTTTATGTTGGTAATAATATTTCATTTTAAAATAATTATTTATTTAATATGTGTGCTTTATTATATAAAAAGAGTGTAATTGTTTATGATGTGTTATTAGTTATTGATCTGAGTGAAGTAACTTTTTTTTTTTTATCTATTTTGGCGAGTGTCTTAACCAAAAGGTTCTGCAACTTATTTCTTGTTCAATGGCGATCTAATGATCTTGTTTTTTTTTTTTTGCAATAATCTTAACTCTTATTGTACTTGCTTCAACATGGGTTAGCTTCCTTATTTGCTTTACTTCATTTTCTTTTGGTTTTGTTGTTTTTCTGTTTTCATTTTCTATTTAATTACACATGAATTGGGATTTTAGAGAATATCAAGATTAATAATAGAGAATCTTATACCTTTAAACTGTTAAATTTTCTAAAATTTAGCTTTTTAATCTCATGCTAGGAAAAAGATAATAAGATTAATGACCTAACATTTAACTCTTCTGATCCATAATTTTTGTTTCTTTTTCCTCTGATTTTATTTTCCTATTTATTAATATGTTAGGAGGAGTTTGTTGTTGATAAATTTTTTCTCATGCACTTGCTTAACTAAAGGCTGACCAAAGCAGAGTGAAAATTGATCAAGATTAATCTTTCTCTCTTTCTAAAACTTTTCTTTCCAAACCTTTTGTAAACCAAAAATGGTGAATCTAAAAATCAAAACTCCTAAATAATTAATCATAAATGTTTCTTATTTTAGGCGATTCTCATCTTCAACAAAAATGATAAGGCTTTACTTCATTAGCTTTGACCATGGAAGATTAACAATTTTTTTCCATCTTTCCTTCTATATTTGATTTACTTCGAAATTAGCATTCCTTTATTATTTATCATGGAATAGTCCTTTTGAGTTGTATGTTTGGGTACATCTTACATGTTATTTATCTTTTTGGCGTTTCTTACCATATCTTGTACATGCAGTGGGGAATTTCTTATGGTTATGTGATATCTTTTGTTTTTATTTGTATTTCACGAAGTAGATCTTTAAGATATTGGTCAGTCAGACACATGTAAAGGTCCAACAACGACTTTAAACTAATCAAAACCTTTTCTTCTTTAGTTGACATTTTTTCCAGTTTTGTTGGAGCACAAAAGAGGACTCTTTTCGATCTTCTAAAAGGCCTATCCCTCTCTCCTCCTCTATCTAGCCGTGAAATAATTCTTTTGGAATCAAGTTGATCTATCATTTATCGAGTTTAGCCACCTTTGAATTGGGAGCAGTATTTACGATAAGATTATATGGTATTTTGAAAGATCCTATACGCCTTATAAGATAATTCTCTTTCTCTTTGTTTCACTTTTATCCTATACTACAAATATTATAGTAGCCAATGCAGTGTGAAGGTGGTTGGGGTTTATGGATAATATTATGATTTATAACTGTCAAGGGTTTAGGGCACCCTCGACTCGGAAAATGATTCAGGCCATAAATACGAAGTTTAAAATCTCTTTTATGTCTATTAGAGTTGCGTATCAAGTCCAACGTTGTACAATTTTGTACTTTCCTAAATTTTTTTAATAATAAATTTGTCGTTAACCTTAGGGAAGAAAATTTAGGTGCGGGGGAATCACTTTAGCTTGGAAGGACTGTTTCAATGTGAAGATTTCTGTTTCATGTTCTTATTATGTTATTTGTCAAATACCTAATTTGAATTCTTCTTCTTGGTATCTAGTCATTATTCATGCTCCTACGAATTACAATGAAAGAAAGAAAGTGTTTGAAAATATCACAAAATAGAAGAATAGTATATCTAACCCAATTATTATTATCGATGATTTTAATGATATCTCTAAATCATCCGAGAAACAAGATAAAATCGATCATAACTTGATCGCATGTGAATATTCAATGAGTTTATTGACGAAAATAATTTCATTGATATTGCCTCCAAAGGTTGTCACTTTACTAATGAGGTTCAGTAGAGTTTGTTGAGTGCATTGATGATGCTACTTTATTTGAACATAATTATGCTGGACAATTCTACACTTGGACAAATAAGAGTGTAACTGAGATTAGAGATAGCAAGATTGATAGAGCTTTTATAAATTCCAAGTGGATAGACACCATTCAATCTATTGTCACAGTTATGCCCCCTTCAACATCTGATCACTGCCCTATGCTGATGAATATAGAAGGGAAAAAGCACATGGCCCAACTACTTTCAAGTTCTTCAATATATGGACTTCACACCCTAAATATATTGACACTATACAACATGTATGGAAAGAGAAGGTGCAGGGTAATTATATATTTCAGCTCTGTATGATACAAAAAGCTATAAAGAGTGCTTTAAAGAAATTTAACAATACCTACTTTAAAAGAAACTCAGACAATATTGAGGCTATTAGAAATCAACTCACCATGATACAAAAGTCTATAATGAAGGCAAGTTTGACCCTCACCTATTATGTGAGGAGAAAATTCTAGAGAAAAATCTTGAAGAAGCTATAATTTTTCAACACAATATATTAAAACAAAATGCTAAAGGTGCTTTCACCATTGATATGGATTGCAGTTCTTTATATATTTATAATGTTATTAAGGGGAGGATTGCAAGAAATAATATATCTACTATTACTAAATATAATGGAGAAACTGTTTTTGATCCTGCTCTAATTAAAGAAGAATTTATTAGCTTCTATAAAGGTTTATTAGGCACAGAAGATGATAGTGAAGAAAGTTGCTCAATTCCTATTATCAAGCGTATTATTGGGGATGAGTTAACTGAAATTTAGGCTAGTGAACTTATTGCTCCTTTTTCAGATAGTGAGATTAAAGAAGCACTATTCTCTATCAATGAAAATAAGAGCCCTAGGCCTGATGAACTCAATTCCTGCTTCTATAAAGCTTCTTGGAATGTTATTGGAGACGATTTCATTAAATCTATAAGACAATGTCTTAAATCAGGTAAAATTCTGTCTCAAGATAATGCTACAAACCTAGTTCTCATCCATAAGGAGAAGAATGCTACAAGTCTAAAGAAGTACAGACCAATATCATGTGTGAACACCACATATAAGATTATCTCTAGACTTATATGAAATAGACTAAAAAAAGTACTTGGTTCAATTATTTCTATCAATCAAGTCGCATATATTGGAGGTAGGCAAATCAGTGATAACATACTTGTAGCTCAAGATATTGTATTGGGTTATGAGAACAAGAATTCAGAGCCAAAGTGTACAATAAACCTTGACTTACAGAAGGCATATGATAGTGTGAACTGGAGATTTCTTATCAACACTTTACATGCCTTCAATTTCCCTAACGAAGTCATTAATTGGGTATAAATGTATGTGTGCTCTCCTTCCTATTCAATTTGTATCAATGGTGAGATGGAAGGTTATTTTAAAGGTAAGAGGGGTCTCGGGCAAGGAGACCCCATCTCACCTTACTTATTTGCAATATGTATGGAGGTGTTCACATGGCTCTTCAAACACATGGTGCATAAGAATCAGTTTAATTATCATCACAAGTGTAGAGAGCTCAAACTCAATCACATCATTTTTGCAGATGATGTTTTAATATTCCTCAAACCTGAAGTTAAATCAGCTAAAGTTATAAAGGAAGCACTTGACCTGTTCTCAAGAATATTTGGGCTTAATATTAACTATAATAAAAGTGATCTCTATTTTGGTGGTACAGGTACTCACATTATGCAGAGTATCTCTTCAATTCTGAATGTTAAAATAGGCATGTGCTTGTTAGATATCTTTGGGTCCCACTGAACTAAAAAAAACCATCAATTTTAGATGGAAACAAATTATTAGAAAGTATCTGCAGCTGTATAAGTTAATGGTCATCAAAGCTATTGTCATATGCTGGGAGAGCTGAGCTCATCATGTGTGTTCTCATCAATAAAATACTATTTTGGTGTAGGGTTTTCTTATTGCCAAAATAAGTTATATACAAACTCAACCAAAAAATGGATAGCTTCCTATGTAGAGGTAATTCAGATGGTGCCATGGGGAAAAGGTGACATGGAATGATATATGCTCCAGTAAAGTGTATGTAGGACTTGGTATTCCTTATATTGAAGATATTAATAAAGTTTGCCTTCTAGCAAGTTTTTGGAGAATGTACTCACAAAAGCACAATATATGGAGTTTATGGGTTCATCATAACATCATTAAAGGCATGTGTATTTGGAGCTTGGATGTAAAGAAAGCTCACACTTGGATTTGAAAGCAAATTTTGAAGATCAGGTACCTTGCCTACAACTTTATTACTCATGATGTTAAGAATGGCAAGAATACCTACCTGATTTGGGATAAATGGCTAAGTGGTAATAATCCACAAGAAATGATAGATATTGATATACTGAGAGATGATATTAATCGTAATAAGACTGTATATTTATTCTATGGGGGTAACATATGGAAATCACCTCTTGTAGTGGGTAAACTTCTTCCTCACATCATCAATATAAAGCTTACTAGCGAGATGACATTATTGTGTGGAAGGAAAGCTCTAAAAAAGGTTTCTCCTTTAAAAGAACTTTGGCGCAAACTGAAGATGTATGAGTGAAGTAGAATGGGAAAAGGTGTCATGGAATGATATATGCTCCAGTAAAGTGTATGTGACTTGGTATACCTTATATTGAAGATATTAATAAAGTCTTCCTTCTAGCAAGTTTTTGGAGAATGTACTCACAAAAGCACAATATATGGAGTTTATGGGTTCATCATAACATCATTAAAGGCATGTGTATTTGGAGCTTGGATGTAAAGAAAGCTCACACTTGGATTTGAAAGCAAATTTTGAAGATCAGGTACCTTGCCTACAACTTTATTACTCATGATGTTAGGAATGGCAAGAATACCTACCTGATTTGGGATAAATGGCTGAGTGGTAAAAATCCACAAGAAATGATAGATATTGATATACTGAGAGATGATATTAATCGTAATAAGACTGTATATTCATTCTATGGGGGTAACATATGTAAATCACCTCTTGTAGTGGGTAAACTTCTTCCTCACATCATCAATATAAAGCTTACTAGCGAGATGACATTATTGTGTGGAAGGATAGCTCTAAACAAGGTTTCTCCTTTAAAAGAACTTTGGCGCAAACTAAAGATGTAAAGAGTGAAGTAGAATGGTGGAAAATAGTGTGGACTAAGACATGTATACCTAGATGTTCTTTTATAGCTTGGTTGTGTTTTCAAGATAGATCAGCTACCTAGGCTAGAATGATTAGTTGGGGTTTATAAGTCAGTTCTCTATGTTGTTTCTGTAATGAAAATTTGGAGGATGTTAACCACTTATTCACAAGCTGCTCCTTCACAAAAAGAATTTTGGTAAATCTGCTTGATTTGTGAAATATAAAAGCTACACTTGCAGATTTAGAAGAGTTGGTCAAAACTATTAATTTTATACCGAGTTTAGAAGCTGTTTATATTGTGGGGACATTTATTACTTCTTATATATACTGTGTTTATTGGGAAAGAAATGAAAGGAAGAATGGAGGAACATGTCTAAGTGAAGAACACATTTGGAAAAGAATCTTCAGCCTTGTCCATATGAAAATAGGCAGAAGGAATTACAAAACTAAAGAAGTTGTTTCTCTCATTAAAAGAATAGAGTCCAACTAATTACTAGGCCTTATTATATATTGATTAGCTTTATTTAGACTTTAAGTAAAATGTAATGGGCTTTCTTTGTAATAGTAATGTAGGCCAAGTTTGTTGTCTCGGTTTCTTGTAGGGTCAAAGTTGTAATGTTATTTAATAAAAAAAAATCGTCACTTTACTTGGAAAATAAACGCAAAGTGAGGAGAACCTTAAAGAAAAACTTGATAAGGGTTTAGCATTGGAATCCTGGTGTATTCTTTTCACATAAGCAATTATCAAACTACAGCTATAGGGTTAGATCATTCGCCACTTATTCTTTAGAGAAGTAATTCTAATAAAAACAGCTTGAAAGCCATCATATTCGAGTCCCAATGGCTTGATAATCTTGGAATGAATGTAGAGTTGCAAATATTATCAAGAATTTCTTATGTAGAAGAGATGAAAGTGTCTTGTTTTATTTTGTTGGAGACCTGAAACAGTTTGTATTAGTCAAAATCAAAAAATTCTAGAAAATATCCAAAACAGTGAGCAATCCAAGTAAAAGATTTCAATTGGAATCAAGAATAAATGAAGAGATTATCGCACTTTGGAAGATAAGGAAGAATTATGGGCTGATAGGGTTCGAGACCGTTGGATAAACAAAAAAACTAAATATTTTTCGCTTGCACATTTTTTCGAAGGAACTCAAATGAGATCATGTATTTAAAAGACACTAATGGCAAATGGTGTGATAAACAAAAATGTATCTAAAAAAACCATTAAAATTATTTTATTATTATGTATTGAGAAAATCAGGTTTACGATATGATGAGGTGACGATACATACTCCACATAAAATTAGTAATGATATTAATTTTCTCCTCATTAAAATACCTCGTCATGTAAGAGATTAGAGTGGTAGTCTTCTCTATGTCGAGTTCCAAGGTACCAGGTCCAGACGGTTTGCCAGGAAAATTTTACCAGGGAGACGATTAAATTGGATATTTTCAAAATGCTTAATGATTTTTTGGACTTTTAATATTCTTTCATTACGCTTATACCAGAAGGTACTTCTCAGGAGTTCGATTGCAGATTATAGGCCAACAACATGTATTAATTTTAGCTATAAAATCATTGCAAAAATTATGGCTTATAGACATCAGTCAATCATGGAAGATATCATTTCTCTTATGTAATTAACTTTTGTTAAAGAACGAAGCACCCATGGTAATATTTTAATCACGCAACATATTGGGTCTTTCTTATAATTTTAAAGAAGTTTAAAAAAGAATTATGGATCTTGTAGTATTAATATGCCCAACGCGTATGATCAAATTATTTGGAATTTTCTTATGAGGGTTATTTAGAACTTGGGTTTTTGTGAAAATGGAGAGACCTTATCTTAAATTTCATATCATTTGTCTCGTATCAGATTAAATTTAATGGAGAAAGACTAAAGAACTTCAAACTGGGTCAAGGAATTCGACAAGGTGATCACACATAGAGTTACACATTTGTTTTTTACGGACAATTCTTTGTTCTTCCTCGAAGTTAATGAAAAAGAAATATGCATTCATGAGAGCCATCTCGAAATATTGTCGGGCTTCTGGCCAAAAAATTAACTTCAATAAAGGAGTAAAGGTTTTCCAGATCAAAAAGCTGCTGAAATTGCGGAACGGTTGAATTTCAAACTTATTAAAGGTAAAGAAGTCCTTATTAAAGCAGATCTTCATGTAATTCCTAATAATGCATGTCCATCGTTAAATTTATGATTATGCTTGGCAAAAAATTAAACAGTATTGTTGCTAGATTTTTGTGGAATTCGGGACTTAAAAAAATACACGGGGTCACATGGAACAAGATTGCAAAAGCTAGAAAGGAAGGCATAATTGGTATTAGGGACTTCTGAAAAATGAATCTCGCTCTTCTAGGAAGTCAAGCTTGGAGAATTATCCATAATCCTAACTTGCTCGTGGTAAGTTTCCTTAGGCATTTAATTCCCGAACTACGATATGTGGAATTCTAAACTTAAGAATAAAAGATCGTGGAATTGGGGAGCATATATAAAGGTATGATGTTCCTTAAAAAGATGAATGTATTTGGCAGGTTGGTAATGGCATGCAAATTGATATCTAGGAAGATTCTTGCATTTCGAGAGAATATAAATTGGATAAGCCGGCCAGTTGTAATCTTACCAGGGTGGATGAATGTTTCAATAACAACATGCCCAATTGGAATTACGAAACTCAGGATAAATTTCGTATTATCAAAGATTTAGCAGATTTTATAAGAATTCTAGTTCTTCAAATTGACAAAGATGACACAATTATATGGCCCGAGACTAAAAAAGGCAATTACTCAACAAAATTGGATTATTATCGTTTGGTATAGAAAGAATCAGATATAAGCGGCCAATCTTTCAGTGAAGGGGAAACACATATAAGAACACGTGGAACATAATTTTGGGGTCCAATGTTCCTTTAAAAATTCAAAATTGAATTGATCAAATGTATAATTTACAGTTACTCCCTAAATGGGTGGGAGGAAAGTTTGTTCCCAACCATTATTTTTGGTATGCTTTGAAATATGTGGAATGTTAGGATGAATGGTTTATTTGAAAAAAACAAATGGAACATGTTTGAAATTTATTGATAGGACTAAAACACTTTTCAAGCACCTTTATGGTAATGAAAATGCGTCTCGTACTTGGATGGATTCTAGGGTGGCGGGATGTACTACTTTGGAAGGGGAAAATCCAATCTTGAGTGACGAGGTTGATTTCAACAGGCTAAATGACACTTCCTTCGTTAAAAGTTGTGAGCTGACTAGTATGGTGTCCATTGGGGTCAATAAGGAGAGAGTTGGTAAACATAAGGTAACAAGAATAAGAAAAGTCAATAATGTTGTGGAGGGTGAGAGATGGACCGTACTTTTGGCAATGATATATACATCAGATCTCAATCTTCAGAGTAACTCTTTCTATTCTAATAACCTTGGATTCATTCTATGTATGTCTATCTAAAGCTTATTGATTGGAGAATTCACCTGATGATGTCTGAAGCGAAAAGGTGGATGAAACGCTTCCTAGGGTGGAAAGTGATACATAGTAAAAGAGAGCCTATGGAGTTGCTGATAAACTTACTAAATGCGTTAGACTTGATTTAGATTTTCCAGCATGTACGTGTGACACGACCGTGGAACTTTTTATTTTATTTCCTCTTCTTGTACTAGTAAGGGTATTAGTTAATTTAGACGTATTTTTTCTTGACAAAAAGAAACTCTTTAAAACATTGACTGTATGTGTAATTGGTGTAGATTTTTTAATTTTTCAGTCATTGACATTGTCTTTATATACTTGAGAATTAAAATTTTAAACTTATCCTATTTATATGAAATTATTACACACACACACACACACACACACACACATATATATATATATATATATATATATATATATATATATATATATATATATATATATATATATATATATATATACACTAGTATGCCAAAAATGTTATTTAAAATATACTCGTCAACAAATACCAATTAAATATCAGATAATTATAGAAAAATGAAGGATATGATAAATTAAGGTGAGAACTGAACCTCTAATGTCATATATTTTTTCCAAACTTTACTATTTGTTTTCTCATGACTATTGAGAGACTGAAATTTGTATCTTACTAAAAGAATGATATCACTCGTTAATAGATTTAGTAGAATTCATGTAAAGATTTATAATCCTATTTATGATAATTTTTACTAGATGTTTGTTGTTGCTCTATATGCCAATTGTCATAGATTTGACATGTCTAGTTTATATTGAAGTAATTATATGTGGTTATCCTTATATCTCTCATTTTTTAATGATTATCATGTTATTTGTTTTTGCAACAACTAAATAACTGAAACTTTAATTATATTTTTAATTGGCGCCTCGAATATAATGATAGCTTTGAAAATTGAGAGTTAAAATACCATATATTTCTTGATAAGTTGAGGGAAATGTATTATTTATCTATCATCGCCTTCAAGACATAAAGAATATGGTAGCATGCATTGATAAGTTAACCTAAAATATCTAAATGTATGATAGGATATAAACTTCAATTCATGTATTTGTGAGTTAACAAATGGTGGTAGTGCCCTAAATTATTCATATTTCTAACTATATTATTGATTGTGTAGATCTCTTACTTAAAGTGGTATCAAGGTTTTTGCTTCATATGCAATTACAGTTTTCATAGTGCCCTTCGAGCAAGGGAGGTGTATAATTTTTAATTCAATATGGTATATTTACATATTTTGTAATTTTAATAAAAAATATTGAGGGATTATACTCATAGGGTTAGAAGTGTGGCCTAATCTCAACTAGCCTTTACTTATGCTTCGAGAAACACATAATTTTAAAATAAACTACCCTCAGAGAATCATATAACCCTGGAGGAGATCATAGTGAAAGCCAAGAAGTATTTCAAACATGTAAACATCAAAACAGAGAAGTATATCTAATCCAGCATGGAGTCTACCACGAGAAACACCATAACAAAGACAGGTCTTCCACTTGAACCATGAGGAGAAAGACCTATAAGCATGGGTTACATCAAAAAAGAATTAACCCTTCTAGGGCGAGACTTAAAGGAAGTCCTTATCCTTATAGTAAACGACCAAACAATGTAATGAACACACGAGATGCCAAAGATGTGTCCTTCAGAAAGCAAAGTTGATATTTTCATTACCACAAATATGTAGGACAAGACACTAATGAATGGAAGTCCCTACATATGAGATATGATGATTACAAATGTTGGGAATTTTTACTCCACATGCCTATTGTGAACAATAAAGCGACACTAGCGGAAAAAAAATATCATTGCCGAAACGACCACGCTAGCGGCCTATATTGAGGAGCACAAGTTGTACCTCAAGAAGAACTCAAAGAGGATCCTAGGTTATATGGGCATCACGAACGAGCTAACCCTACTTTAGAAGTGTTAAAAATAGAAGTAAACCGTACATCGAGATATTTTATGTCGCACACCACCAAATCCGGAAGGACCTTATGCCAAGCAAAGTCAATAGCCTTCTACTAATGGAAGATTAATGCGTAACGCTGACTTAAGTTAACAATGAAGATCCCAATGGTATTAATTTCCCTGACGAGATGCCTTGGTAGTCCAGGTTGTCACTGGATGTTCCCTTGTAAAATGGATATTGATAGATATGGGAAATTTAGTTGATTTGATTTTTGCGTCTACTAAACATAAGATGAAGACACGAAGGCCATGTACATGCCTATGCCGAAAATATCAAAATTTTGGATGACTAAATAATCACCCATGTAGGACATATTTGTCTCTCTTTGTAGATGATCAAACTAGAAAAGAATGCATTCATCCCGACAAAATTCTTAGGTGTTGATATCGAGTTGTCATACCAATTGATCATAGAATATACCATGTTAAACAAAATTAGGGTCATCTATTCAACCTACCATCAATTATGATGTTCCTAACAAAGAAAGGCGTGTCAATCATTAAATATAATCACTACCGATAAAATCACGCTTAATTAAGCCCTCAAATCATGTCATTTTGAGTTCATATATCATACCCCATGTGGTTATTCTAGTCAAACCTTGACTAAATCCTCAAGAAGGGTTATTGATTATTTTGTAACACCAAAACGAGTTACTTCACTCTTTAAAACAAGTCATTTTGAGTGAACTTGTTTTACTCTACATGATTATTCTTTATAACCCTGGATTATATCCTACTCTAGAATTATTGAGTATCATGTAACGCTAGAAGGAGTTACTCTGGTAAAACCTAAATTCACCTTTTTAAGTAGGTAATTTCAAGTGAATATGTCTAATCCTACGTTGTTACTCAGGTTAAACCTCGATTTAATACTACTACTGTATTATCTAGTCTAGTCTAATGATCCTAAGAATTCACTCCCCTAAAACATCGATTCACCCTTTTAAAAAAGCCATTTCGAGTGAAGATATCCTAACATACGAGGCTACTCTTTATAAAACTCTATCAAATTCTTATGTGAATTTTTGAGTCAAGTGTAAATAAAACTTTGGTGGATCCTTGATTTATCCTTTGACATATGTTGTTTTAAGTCTAGATGCCTTAACCTTAGAAAGTCATTACTACACAAACCTAGACTCAACCCTCAAAAAATCTGTCAAATACCAGGGTTAGATAATCTATTTTCACATAGACATAAAAAATAAACATGACACAGCCCTTAAAAAAAGATTGTCAAATCTGTTGTTAAATCGCCGTGATCATCCACAAATGAAAATGAAAATATCTACTCAACCCCTGAGCATTTTGTAAGAACCAAGTTTAGATCCATAGGATCATCTAAACATAAAAATAAAAACCTTGACAATAACTACATATATGTTGTCGAGTGTCATGGTTAGATCTGCGTGATAGCAAAAACATAAGAATGTAAACCTAGACTAGAGCACTAAAAGGTTATCTATTACCAAGTTTATATGCCCATGACATCCCAAACATAAAATAAAAAATCTCGACCTTACCCTAAATTAGGTTACCAAGTACCATAGTTTGAACTCCGTGACCACCCAAACATTACAAATAGAAAACTCGATAACCCACTAAAAGGGAACCTGTTCAAAGGGTAGACTCCCGTAATTACCCAACATTAAAATAAAATTTGTATTTAACCCACTAAATGGTAGTCGAGTACTAGCTTAGATTATGGGATCACCAAAGTAAGAGCATCAAGACAATTCCTAGGAGAAAATGTCAAGTAAGTTTTTTTCATATATTCCACGCATATATTACCGAAGAAGACTCTGGCTCATACAAAATAAAGTATCAAAGACAACAAAATTATAAAGTTCAGGAGCAAAAACTAAACAAGAAAACATCCAACTTTTGAGGCATCCACCTGTGCTTTAGTCAAACGACAACCCTTTTTGTTAGTGGAGATCAAGAGATGAAAAAAAGTTCAGGAGGAAAGTCCACCTCTTGAACCTTAAGCGCACAAGAAGAATAAATTACCATCTTTGAAAATGGAGTTGTCGAAATCTCGTCCATGAGAAAAGGGGGACTCTTGTTAATAATCCCATGTTGGAAGACCCTGTTAGGGATCATGAGAAAAGGATACATATATGTCACGTGGTATATATATTTTAGAGACGAGGAAATGGAACACAAAGCCCAAGATATATTTAAAGAAAAATAAAATTTTCCCAAAGGGTGGAGATCCAAAGAAGATGAGAGAAAAATAAAACAAGTTTGTGATATTTTTTTATCTAATTTAAGTTCCATAATGTGGCATTTATGACCTGATAGGAGGAAAAACATCTTGTGTTTATCATGAGGAGGAGCCATGGAATCCAAATGGTGTGCTGAAGAGATGAAGAAACATGGTAGAATAAAGGTTCTTATAGGAGGAGTACTTCGAGTATCAAATACATGATAAACTATGCGACAAAAGGAAATAATATAGTAAAAAATCAGGAAAAAGTTTGATGTTCTTTAAAAATATAAGGACATCGAGGTTCAAAAGGGTATTGATAGGGAAAAAATATTAGGTAAAACCTAGAAGAGAAAAGAGATCTTCTCACGACTTAAATCCAATATTAAGATCATGAGTAAAAGCCAAGGAAACCTTCGTAACCTCAGCAAAGGACGAGGTACAAATAGAGCCATAAACAACTTGAAAATTTATAATTCATATTACACTGTCTCAATAAACTCAAACAAAATTTGCCCACTAACCCCACATTGATACTTACCAGGCGCGGATTGCGAAGGAAGCACGTAGCACAATATGCAATTAACTGGTTAGAAAATTTGGACTAAGTAGTTTGCAGAAGAGGAGTAGAGAGCAGGAATAGTTGTGGTGTATAAATAAATTTATTATAAACCCATACAATAATGTAATCACTCGGAAAGATTTAACCTGTGTTATTGAAAGTGTTTTTTTCATCTATTTTTTTATTATTCTTCTAAAACAATACTTGCATGATATAACTATGCATAAATTTTTTAAACACACACTACTATCAAATTTTAAGCTAAAAATTTACTAATAAAATAGATCCTATGATTCACAAAATACATGGCAAGACTTACAAAAAGGATTAATAAGAATATCCTAGGTAAAATTCTTTGTTTTGTAGTTATTATATCAATATATGGGTTTCGAAGCTTAAATTTTTTACTTTGGGGCATCACACCATGAGAATTTTATCTTTCATCTCAACTAATCATATGTACTTTTGATATGAACCATTTTATGTAAATACACATTTTTCTTAATTTCCTGGATATTTATTAATCTTGAAATGTTTACTAATCTATAATATATAAATAAATCATAGCGTTCTTCTCCACTATCGTCAATGAATAAATTTGTAAAATCTACTTTTACTAAAATTACTGAGACCATTTAAATTCTTTACACCATAGGCATCTACTCTAGACATATATGCGATAGAGTTAAGAGTCCAACGACGAAGACATTCTCCTTCCATATGAAATTCAATAGATAAGGAATTTTTTATGAAATAATTCATCCATATCAATATTATTAATTCTTGTGATCTTACATTAGGGTTAGGGTTTTGAATTAATTACTTATCCTTTAATAAATTAACTTGTCCCACATGGTTCAAGGATTATTTAATACAATACAAGAAACCTATGTATAATAAATAACGTCGTTTGATTCTATATAATAATGTCATTTTAACCAATACCATTATCACTGTACGTTAGAAAGATAGGTTTCTAGAATAATTTTGCCTTCTAACCTCAATGTTATTGCTTGTTCCTTTTAACAATAATTTCCTCATCGTTTTTTGAAAATATTTTAAAATTTTCTTTTGCAGTTAGAGCTCATGTTATAAATTTTATCCACCATGTTTAATTAACTTATGTCTACCTACATATGAAAAAAAAACTTTGATCGCGCGTGCTGATTCTAGAAACTATATATGTTCTTAAAGGCTAAGTCAATAGCATTTCTTATACATGTAACGAGGGTAGTCCTATGAAATTTCATTTGAATATTTCATTTAGTTATATATAATATGTCAAACATCTTGTTTTTAGTAAGATTGCAAATTCTCCATAAAAATGTTTGTTTTTCTATAACTTATCCCAAGGATGTATAATCCATAATAGAAGAGTAAACTATATTTAATGTGTATAACATATTTTCTCAAATATTTTGAATAACACATATGATAGTAGACAAACAGTAAGGGATTTATCCTTTGTTTACTTTATTTTGGGATCCAAGTAATCTCTCTTTTATTCTCCAATTTGAATAAAGTGTGGGAAACCTATTTTCTTACAAAGAACAAATACATATCGAGATAGTTTGTCTCCCTTCCAATGTTCTCTAGTTTGTGCCAAAAAACATTTTTTACATCGTATTTTACATATGGGCCTCATGTCAATTATTTTAGACATACACTTATATAAAATCTTGCAACAAGAAGTAAATATGTAATTCTTTATAACAAAGAGTATTTCTTTTTGGGTACACGTGTAATATCAGAAAAAATACTTCTTTAATTTTTTTTGTCACAAGTGTATAATACTATAATTATAATAGATTGTTCATTCTACAACTCAATTAGCTAAATATTTTATCAAAGTAATAAAAATTTTAGCCTAGCCTTAAATTTTTTTGAGGTTAAATATGTCTGTAAAATGCCTAGTTATGAGATATTTTTCACGAGTGGAAAAATAAATGAGTCAAATATTCTTGGTTTTACTAACATAAACACATAGATTAAGTTTCTAAATAAATCATAGTTGTAGTAGAATTAACATGATCATTTTAAATTTTTAAACTTTTAGAAGAATCAAAAAAAAGATTTAAGACCCTAATAAATATTACATAAATTGTTAATAGCTACAATTATCAATTTCATTGAAGGAAATTTAACAAATATTTATTATTTAATTTAATATCAAATTTGTTAAACTCATAGTCTAACCATGCACATGATTAAGTTTACACTATTAATATTTTTGGAATAAAATTGTACATCTTAAAATTAATCAAATATAAAGAGTTTTAAAAGATACCCATTATTAAATTTATAATTTATTGGGCCGATTTTAATAAAACTTCTTCCTAAAATTTGTAGTTAATTTGGCCCATCCTATTTTAAATTTATCTCAACCCTAACCACAAACATTGCCGCATAAAATTACACACACTATTTATTTTACCGAATCCCTAAATATACCAAATATTATATCAAACATTTATCAAATATATTTGATGGGTTTCATAGGTGTGAGGAAGAGAAGACCAAACAGGTATACAGTTGAGTTACGGCATAAAATGAAAAGAATCAACGTAGGTGTGTTTCATTCTGCTATTGAAGCGGCAAATGGCGTATGACTCAAAATCTCGATCTTTGAGAGGTAATAAGACCAAATGGGTCAATTTTCTCATAGATCTCAATTCTCATCCACCATCTGAATTAGAAAACTACAGAGTTTGATTTTCCTTAGGCATGAGAGAGCTTAATTATATTATATTTAGAAGGTACTCAATTAAAGATTTTTGTTGTTATTCTTCTAAATTATATGATGTAATTGTTATTTTATGTTGTTGATTTTGAACAACAAAGTTTTATTAAAGTATATGAAGTTTGCTAAATTTGATTTTATATATTAGTATTATTTTATTATGATAATTTTTATTTTATGCAAATTTACTAAGTATATTAGTGTTTATGAAGCTATAGTTACCATTTGTATCTCCTTATTTTAACAATGTAGTTAGATAAATAATAAAAAAAGAAATATTAATGCTTGTTATCTTCATAAAAATAAATAGTATTATTATTTATTTATGGTAAGTTATATATTTTTATTATTTATAAGGTACACCAATTTATCACTTGCAATTGTGAGATAATTTTATGCACTCAATCTTGAGAGTTTTCTTTCTCGAATACAAACCAAAGCAAATAAGGGAAGTTAGCCAATTCCAATTGTTAAGAAAAGAAGATAAACCTAGTGATGATTGATTTTGGAAATAGGTTAATCCATTTTCAATTTGTTAATTCTTGAATGATTTCAAAGTTATCAGAATAGAATGAAGACTGAATAAGATGCTGATATCATGGCAAGAAGAATGACCCATATATATATATATATATATATATATATATATATATATATATATATATATATATATATATATATATATATATATCTTCTGGTTGAACTAATTTGTCACCTTCTCATACTTTTGTGAATAATCTCTACGATTTTATATTAATCTTATGAATAATCTCCCTAAATTTATAAACAACTATTGAAGCAATGCCCTTTGTTTCCCAATCCTTAGTGAAAATGCATTATAAAGTCGGATAATCTCTGCTTCCCAAAGTTTCCATTCTTCTTTTCAGAAAATTTTCAAATTGTATTGTAAAGAGTGGTAGTAACAATGTTTATGTTCCATTCATTATTTGTGTAGTTAAGAATAGTATTAGACAGTCATTTTGTAATGGATCCCTCCAAATTAAATAGCCCATCTCAATGGCCAATAAAGAAACAAATGTTTGATCTATTCATTTTCCAACTTAACCATTCACATGTTGCTCATTTTATATATATCTTTTTTTATAATTTATTTTGAGGAAATTGCCCCATTGCAGATATTCCAAATTAATTTAATGAGTTTTAGTGAACATTAGAGTGTCAAATAGATTTTTAAGTAGTGACGTCTTTTGTTTCTCTAACATTTGATGTTTGAGCTTCGGAATGAATCTCCTTGTTAACAAGACAGTGATAGCCAGACTTTGTAGAATATTTACAACCATTCGTGAATAGCCAATTTTTTTTTATTTTTGGACCAATTACATGTTTGAAAATTTTATGTATCTTAGACCATTCTCTTTCCATACATATAGTTTTGAAAACTTGATTGTTCCATCCTGAAAGGCTGTGGTTAAAAATCTATAGGACTTTTGAAAGGTTGTATCCTTCAATTTTTTCAAGTCTAATTCCTTTACCACTACAAAAGTTTTCCCAAATATTCGTCTTAAGTCTATTATCGATTTGCCGGTATTCTTTTTTCACAAATTGAAGTCATTTGAAGATGTTGGGCAAGTACCATGTCTAATTTTTTCTTGATATTTACATTCAAATTTATGAATTTTTACCTTGACAACCAAAGAATCAAGATTGTTTAAGATCTTCTAAACTTGATTCGCCAAAAGAGACAAATTTAGTTTTTGGAAATATCGAAATCTGATACATTCACTAAATTTTGATATAGAAATCTATATGATATTGTGATAGATCTAATAAGAACATAACATTATTAAATACCAAATACATCTATAAATTTATTTATATAGACATGAACAAAAGGTCGTTAAGAAGGAATCAAATCCCCCACCCATCCTAGGCTTTCTCATAATCATATGCACCTTATTTTTTATTGTGTCCAAATATAAAAATAACAAAACTATAAACATTCTGAAGATAGTATTTACATGTGTTCCATATATAAACTATTATTTATTTTTAACACTTTTTGTTAATTATTAAATTTACTTTTACAAAGGTTCGGTACCTATCTTTCAATTTGAGTCTAAAGATATCTTTGAAGCGTAAAGCTATCACAACATTTTTTCTCATAAATTAATTTCAAATAGTGATTAATTTGTGTTAGAATCTACTTATATCTTATAATATAGAAAATTAAGTAGTATTAAAAAGATCAATTTTTGTCGCATACAGCTAAAAATTACTAGACTTGTGTAAGACTATAAAGAAAAAAGGCAGTTCCATAAGGAATATAAAATACATATATTGAAACACACAATTATTGAAAGGAATTCCAACCGTATTTGACTTCTTTAATAAATGAGATTGAGCATGGTTTAGTATAATTTTTAAATAGAAATACAACCAATTGTTCTTTGGTGTTCAATTTGTTTATTATTTTCTGACTAAATTGTAAGTTTTTACTTTAACAATATTACAAATGAATCATTTCATACTTTACAATATTTTTAGGACTCAAGAATTTATTTTAAAGAAAATAATTGATTAATGATGATAATATAATAAACAAAATTTAATAATTTTTTTACCCTTTTCACATAAAAGTTATATACATGTGTAAATTTATAACTTATTTTAGTTGTTAATAAAAGTTATATATTGGCGAGTAATTTATATTAAATTGTCAGGATAGAATAACTAAGGTGGTTTTTCCACACTGCTTTTCTCTATACGATATGGATATCTATTTCTCACGTACTTCTATATTTTTGGAATTTATAACTTTCACTTAATATTAAATTAGAAGAAGAAAATCATATAGTCAATATGGAGTAAAAAAGAATTTTATTACCCAATTTAAAATATTATAATAAATGTCCTATATGAAGGAAATAACACAATGAAATATCAATATAATATAAAGGAAGATGAGATATCAGATAAGTAGGTAATTAATTTTTATGTCAATTATTAACTATCCAATTTGATGAAGTATTAGTGGTTTTCCCAAGTAACTAAATATGAATAAAGGAGAAATGAAAAAACATCTTTCTAATGTCAAATTTGTTATATTTAGAATAAATGAATTAGAAAGTACTAGTTATATCACTTAAAATAAATATGCTAGAGAAGTTTAGATTGTTTACAAGTATTAATCCATAAGGAGTTGATATTCTTTCAATAAGAATATGATATAAAAAACATTTTCAATACTTCAAAACAATATAGTTCAATTTTAATATCTACAAAACCAATAAATTTCTCCTTCACCATCATCCCCTTAATTTTGGGTTATTCAAACTAGTTCTTAAAAAATTGTTTTTGGTATGAAAAATCCATTCAGCTATAAATAGAATATAAAGCCAATTATGCAGAAGGATGTACAACTTATCTAGCAAATGAGAAAGATATATTTAAAAATTATATACATCACAATTGCAATTATATTTATTCAAAAATTGTTAAAGTGATGACATTAGGTTAAAAATAATAAAATTATTAGACTATCAATGATAAAAATTATTCCTTTTCCTTAATTTGTGTTCTTTAATTGTTGATGGGGTAGCCATGCCAGGTTTATAATGGTGTAGAATGGTCTCAAAATGATTGTCGTTTTCTTGTGCAAGGTAGCAGCTTTGTGTGAAGAGATTTCTTATATGCTCCAATAAAGAGTCTTAAAATATGAATTTTAGATTGATTAGTAAGTTTAATTGAATTTTCATTTCCATGATAAACTTTAGATGTATGTAAAAAAATATAATTGAGATCTAATGAAACTATGGTGTATATGAGTATATCTATTGTATATATCATTTTTATATGTATCTATTGAGTCATGCACAAATGAATATGTAAATGAGAGTCTAGGAGATTTTGAGTGTCAATAAATATGTTTATATATATTATAAACATAACTAAATATTATCCAAGTATTATATGTTGTTGAAGTTTATAAATATTATTTATACGAATTTTCACTGCATATTTTTCAACAATTCTAATTTAATTAATTATATAATTCTTTTCCAAACAAACCAAACAAATTGTTATAATAAATTATAGATATAAGTCTGATATTTGTGAGAGTAAAAATGACAGTGTTTAAATATAAGAATACTATATTTGCAAAAAAAATTATAATAATTATAAGATAAAGATATTGTATATTTATGTCATTCATAAATTTGATGTGATCTCATATTGTCTAGTAGCATCTGCAACAATTATATTATCCATGGATTCTTTAGAAAATTTAACAACCCTCAAACAAAGTCAACAACATCTTGTTTCTTTGTTGTAACACTCATGAGTTTATTTAATTCTAGCCTTGAGACTCATGCCGATTTTCCCGACTAGTACTAATCATCAAAAAGCATCGAAGTGCTCTTTTTAATTAACTACAAGTGGTAGTGGTTTTCTTGTGGAGTAGATCACTTGGTTGGAAGGTAAGTGTGAAGAGATTTTATTTATATTTTTTATCTAAATAAATGCGTGTTTGAAGAGGTTTTAAGAATGTAATTTATAAGTATGTTCTAATGCATATTTATACGCATAAATGAATGAGTAAATGAAAGAATGAGAAAAATTAAAAAAATATGAACATTAGGGAAATATTTTGAGTGTTATTAAACATGTATATATATATTGTTACTTGAATTAAATAGTATGGTTTATTAGTCAAACGTCAACACAATAGATCGGAGAAAAGAATAAAAATTCACCTTCTGGTTTTTTGATCGCGAACTTAAATTCAAGAAAAGAGTCATTTTATTTCACCACCTAAATGTCTCTAAATTAAATAGATTTATTTTTTTATGATAGAACAGAAATTGTACACTTTGTGAGATGTCGTCTCTTGACAAAAAGAGACACTCTATTTATAAAATTGGAGAGTTGGTTTATTAGTATTTAATAAACAACTCTCTCACACTCTCCACTCCCTCCACCATCAAAGTGGGAAGTTATCGAAGATATCTTTTCTGTGCGCCCATGTCTATCCCTTCATGGGTGAAATAGAACACATGTATTTATTTATTTTGATTCTCCCACTTGCACTTGATAGAGTTATAATCATTCTCTTTAGCTACATGTATTATAATGAACCATACATCAATATTTGTCTAATATTCTCATATACACGCTTCTACAATAATTTATCATACTTAACAAAATAGATCGTACGACAAGCATACACGGATACATTTCTAATGACCCGGGTATATAATTGCTCAAATGAAATCTTATTGCATACGTATCTCGTAGTACCACATACTAATAATATGTTGTATTATATTTCAGTATGTCTGATTCCTTTAAAATTATATAACGTAGTTTATGTGATCATAGTACACTGACGTAACTTTATGTGTCTCACTATCATGCTATAGCCCAAATTGATTTACATGATCGGTACACCAAGATCCTTTTACATTTATTAGATTGCTTTCTCAAAAAATATCCCATTAGACCGAATCATTCATGATAATTGGTAATATGGTAAAATAGCACACACCTAATAAAAATATCAAGATATAGTCAAAGGTTATAAGGACACAACACAGTGAAAAAACATGGAGCATTTATTTGCTTGCTTTTGCTAGAAAGCACACGTGATATGGTATTATTGATATAACTCAAATTGTATGTCATGAAATTTATAAGTACCATACATATATATAACTAGACACACATTGTTACAGTTTAAAAATTCCTAACATATATTTATAATTGAATATAGTTTAAGTTTTAATTATTTCTCCATTTCTTCTGACTCATTTTTATTATATTGTGATAGATTATTAAGGAGAACATAAGGTTGAATACTGAAGTTCCGAGTGAAAAATACATATATAGTAAGGTTAGAAAAATAATATATTGGGAAAAATAAATACATTATTTTGAATAAAGTTATACGTTTTGATGCATATAGATGGACCACAATTTGTATCTCTTTTGTATTATGTAAATTCGACCTCTGCTCTACAGAAATGTATGATATATTTACTAAATTCTATACAATGAAAAATATATCTTTAAATTTCCTTATTTAGGTATGAACAAAAGGACTTTAAGAATGAATATGACCATCCCAGCCTTTATCATAATCATAGACGCTCTATTTTTCATTGTGTCCAAAAATGACAACAAAACTATAAAAGTTTTGAAGATAGTGTTTACAGGTGTTCCATATATAACCTAGTATACATTTTTGCCTCTTTTTGATAATTACATGATATACATTTTGAAAGATTTGGTACATATATACCTTCCAAATCTATGTGTCTAGATATTCATAAGTAGCACAGAGCTATCACAATACATTTTTCTTGAAAATAATAGCAAGTACTTTATGTTAGGATTCATTTATATCTCATACAACAAAAAATTATTTGACTTGTATAAGACTATAAAGGAAAGAGGCATATCCCTAAGGAATATAACATGAATCTATTGAGAGGGAAACTTTTTGAAAGAAATTCCACTTGTATTTAACTTCTTTGATAAATCGAGATCGAGCGTGGTTTAGTGTAATTATTGAAGAAAAATTAAACCAATTGTTCTTTGGTGTTAAATTTGTTTATTAAACATAATACAAGTGAATCATTTTATACTTTACAATATTTTTAGGACTCGAAAATTTCTTTTAAACAAAATAGTGGATTAGTGATGAGAAAATAACAAATAAAATTTAATAATTTTTTTTTCTTTTAACATAAAAGTTATATACATAGATAAATGCTTGTTTTAGTTATTCTTAAAAGTTTTTTTATATGAGAAAAACATATATTAAGTTGTTGGTGTACACCCAATAGTATATGTATTAGGGTATTCCCTAAAAATTTTCTTGATTATATATGTTTTCCCCATCATTCTTTAAATCCTATACCACCAACACACTTCAACCTTTTATCCACAAATGATTCTGTGTAAGGTCATTTGATCATTAAGTTTCTCATAATACTCTATCAAAAATATATAATATACTTTATTGTGTAAAAAAGAGTATGAATGGAATATATACTAAAGTTAAGATACTCTACCATAGGGAACATGATGAGACCATTTATTATAGAAATAATTATATCCTAGAGTGTATAACTTTCACTTTATATTAAATTAGAAGAAGAAAATTATTAAGTCAATATAAGGTAAAAGAGACTCTCATTTCCTAAGTAAAATAATTATAATAATTATCCAATATAAGGAAATTAAAATAATAAAATATTCATAAGATTTAAAGGAGGATTGGATATTTTAGGAGTATGTAGAGAATTTTTATGTCAATCATTAAGTAACATATTTGTTGAAATAATAGTTGTTTTCTTTAATAAGTAGATGAGAACAAAAAGGGAAACAAAACGTTTTCTTCTAATATCAAATATGTCATATATAGAATAAATAACTTGATATAAATATAATAGAGAACTTTAGGTTGTTTCTAAATATCAATCGATTGTGAATTATTATTCTTTCAGCAAGAAGAGATGAGATAAAAAAAACCATTTTTGAAACTTTAAACAATATAATTCAATTTGAATATCTAAAAAAACTAAAATTTCTCCTTCACCTTTATCCCCTTAAATTGTGTTATACACATTAGTTCCTACAAAATTGTACTTGATATGAAATCCAATCATATGTAAATTGAATATCAAGCCAATTATGCAGAAGGAAGTAACACTTTTCCGCAAATGAGGAATATTGTCATTCGTCATGTTTATTGTTCAATAAATGAACGTACATATATACTAAGTGGAAGACTAGGATTTTCATAACCCCCTTTAATGGGCATTCTAAATCTTTCCTCCTGCTTTTGATAAGGGGTTTAACGAACATAATTGAAATTGGATGATTGTATATTGTACCATTTAACTTCATTAATTAGTATACTCACGTATATAATGCTCTATTATTTTCATATTTTTTATATAATAAGATAAATTTTTATGATTTGTTAGGCTGGTTACATATTTTTTTTCCTGTTCTATGACTACTTTTATGAAAAAACAATATACAGGAACTATATTGATTTTTTTGGTCTATCAAATTATTTTTGTTTAATTTTGTTTTAATTAATCATTATTTCAGTGAGAAATATTTAGAACCGGTTAAAATTATTTTGCTTATCAATTAATTTAAGATATTACAATAAATGTTTCTACTGATGTAAAAATAGTTTGTCTCAAATTTGTTATTCAAATAGATATATCTCTAGATCAATCTTTATTTAATGAGTACTAAAATAGAGGCGTAGATAACCATTTGTTATATACAAACATTTCTCTTCAACCCAACTCTTGTACACGAGGCATGCCTATTAAATCATAAGTTTTATAATAATGAATATAATATAGCTATATTGTATTATTATATAAATAAATTACTATAATATAAATGTTTATGATCTTGGTGGATGTATAGTTCATTAAATCTTCAAAAATCATAATTATTACTTTAATAATTCAATAGTGCATGTTTCTACATTGATTATATACAAAAAATAAAACATAAATTTGTTTAATATAAATAAAAATAAATATGTATTTTAGTAAATGCAAAATAAGTTAATCAATAAAATGCGTTAACATTTTACAATGTAATCAATGTATATATTTTATCTAATTACTCCAATAATGAGTAATCATTTTACAATAGTTATTTACGTTACAAATATGGCTAAAGACAAATAATTACTCTCTTTAAAATTTTCATGTTAGATAATTTAAAAAAATTCTATACTTTGATGAAATTATATAAAGTATATGGATTCTTACTAAAGTATTGTATACTCCTACATTAAAAGATTTTAAAATTTGATCTTAATTTTTGTATATTTTTTTAGTGAATAAAAGAGAGTCGAAATATAATCCTACAAAATTATATATCATAAGGCACATGATAAGTTCATTACGGACATTTAATTCGAATTAGAAGTAATGAAATAAAATATTATTCAAATATAAGTTATATACAAATATTATTATAAGATATATATATATATATATATATATATATACATGTCCCCAAAGATACTTGTGCAAAAATGAATTTGAAAAATTCTAATTGATAATGAGCAATTTATACCTAAATTTTATTTAAAAGAAGTATAAATTATTAGATTATCTGTACAAAATAATCAACAAAATGTGGATATGTCAACATACATATATCGTCCAATGTTAGGAATCCACAACTTGTTAATTTGAAAATTATAGAAAAATAGTATATAATTTAAACATGATACACATTATTGTTTGATTTAGGGTAATATTACCATGTGATTAAGATTCAATCTACTATACTGTAAAAATTATCATAAATTTTTTTCTTGAAGGTCTTTGGACAAAATTTAATTGATTGTGCCAAACTCATAATTTAATATATATCTAGATGTATATTAATGTGAGTTTCACATAATATTTTATTTTTGGTGTCACCTTGATAAAATAATAGATAAAATAAGTGCAAATAAACACCCAGGCTAGCATAGTATTACAGGACGTATGTAAGTTTTAATGACAAGTGAATTCGTTCCTTAGAGACTACAACAGCTAGAAAGAACTTATACAAATATCAAGTGCAACTAAAAAAGTTATATTAATAATACGCAATAAAATAAAAGACAAGTAATTTTTACTCTGTTTTTAAATATGTCTGCAAAATCTGTAGTTATGGAGATATTTTTCACCAGTGGAAAAATATTAGAACAATGAGTCAATTGTTCTTGGCATTACTAGCTTAATCACATAGATTAAGTTTCTAAATAAATCATAGTTATAGCACAATTAATATGATCAATTTAAATTCTTAAACTTTTACAAGAACTGAAAAGAAGATTGAAGACTCCAATGAATATTACATAAATTGTTGATGACTACAATTATCATTTTCATTGAAGAAAATTTCACAAATTATTTATTATTGAATTTTATATCAATTTTATTAAACTCTTAGTTTGAACAATATAATTCAATTTGAATATCTACAAATTTATAAATAACTCCTTCACCATCACCCCTTTAGAATTGGGTTATACACCCTTGTTCCTAAAAAAATGTTCTTGGTATGAAATCCAATCGGATTTAAATAGAATATCAAGTCAATTATTCAGAAGGATGTAAACCATATCTGCAAATGAGAAATATTGTCATTTTTCATGTTTATCTGTCGAGAAATGAATGTGCAGTAGGAAGACTAAACTTTCTATAACACCCTTTAATGTGATTTGACATACTACGTCTCTCCATATGATTTTTATCAGGGGTTTAGCGGACATAATTGGAATTCGATGATTGTATATTGTACCTTTTAACTTCATTAATTAGTATCGTGACATATTTATATATTTCATAGATTTGTATATAATAAGATTAATTTTTTATGATTTGCTAGGTTAGATACTTGTTTATTTCATTTGCTATGACTATTGCTATGAAAACATATATAGGAATTATACTGATTATTTTGGTCTATCAATTTTATTTTATTTTAATTAATCAATATATTTAATAAGAAATATTTAAAAAATACAAAACTTTCTTTTCTTATCAATTAATCTAAAGTATTAAAATAAAAGTTATTACTTATGTTAAAATGGTTGGTGTAAATTTTGTTAGACAAAAAAATACAACTCAAGATCAATACAGTTTTCAAGAGTATTGAAATAGATGCATAATATATATATATATATATATATATATGTGTGTGTGTTAAAACCATTACTAAATAACCAATTGGGATTAGCTCACTAGTAGGGCTTTGGTCATCCAATCTAGTGACGAGGGTTTGAACCTAGTTAATGACTCTGAGTCCAAAGTTGCTCTCCTATGTAATAAAAATATATTACTAAATATTATCGACATATAATATGACATTTAACATAATAAATATTAACTAGTTGGGTTAACTTAACTGACCAAATAGTGAGGGTTCGAATCCCTCCCTGAACACCTAGTTCTAACATGCATGGGTTATGTTTGGAAAGAAAGACATATCCTCCCTAGGATTAGTTGGGTGTGCGTAAACTAGCCTAGAGCCCGCGTAACAAAAAAACATAATAAATATTTTAGATTCTAAATTTTAAAAAACAATTCTCAATTAATTTTAATTAAATTATATATATATTTTATTATATTTTTATAATTAATAGAAAAATAGTATTAATTTTTGTGAAATTATAATGAGGACACTCAACATATTAGAATTATAGAGTTACATATAAAAGTTATATGTATGATACGGTATATATAGTATATTTGGGTTTAATTCAATTAGTAGATTTCATTTCCTTATTCATTACATATCATGGATACTTACTAGCCTTTGTATGTTCATTATGTTAGGAAATCCTATATTATTAAATTATAAATACATTATTGCCATGAATATGTATTTTTTAGGAGTTTTATACATTAATAATTTGTACATAGTTACAATATTGTATTTTTTTATTATTTTATCTTTTTTTGATAAGTTTTTATTATATTTTAATATATGATAAATATTTAAATATGCTTGAGTACTCAAGTTTCCCTATAGAAAATTCATACAGATTTACAAGAATAAAGGTTAGAAAAATAATAGAATGAGATGAATGATATGTACTTAAAAGAGTTAGAGGTTGAGACGTTTATTAACTTAATTAACTAAATGTCTCTTTTAATATTCTGAAAATCTTGTGTCCCTCGAGGCGTGATGTAAAAACCGCACTCGAGGAATTCACTCGCAATTGTGCAAAATCATTAATAGTAATCAAATGTAAGTATTACGTATCATACTACATAAAACTATAATCGTATAAAATGAAAGTAAAAAAATACTAAAGTTTTGGTGAAAATGATGGATTACATAAAGGACTGGAATACAAATTATCTCAAAATATAAGAAGATAGCTCAAGAATCACTAGTAATTGCCAGTAGCTATGACATAAACTTTTCTTGAAAAAAGAATGAATATATTATTTTTCTGTTAAGCGGGATTAAAGTATCCACCTATGTTCCTCTTGGGTATATTACTCGTTGATTCGTATGTATCTAAATTCTCAGTCAAAAATACTTACCACTTTGCTACCGAACACCATATTCATATCTTATTATGTTTGTTTTAGTTATTTACAATACTCATCGAATTTAGATATTTTGTTTTCATATTGCAACTAGTCAACAAATTATGGTATTGTTTAAAGATTTTGACATGTAAGAGAAGTAGAGGAAATATTATATTAATTGGAGGAGCGTACTTTCTTTGTTTGCCACTTCTGGAGTTATTTGGTATAGTTTATTTGTTTTATTAATTCAATTTTAGTTAATTAAACTATGAGTTATATTCTAAAATGGTATATTCATTTTTTCACTTAAATTGTCTCTAAACTAAGAACTGTATACTTAAATATTATCACATTATTCGAACTACAAAAATATTTAATATTATTCACATTATTTTCCCATTAGAAAAAATTTCAACTTTTACAATATCTCTACTGGCTCTTCTACTAGATCAGGTGAATCATGCTCTTTGTTTGATATGGACATTCAAGTATTCAAGTTATTATTTAAATAAGTACAAACATTTGATGTTGATTTGTAATATCACTAAGATCATTGGTTCAATTACTAAAGTAATTTATATGATTGTAAATATATATTACGTTGATGTACTACGCGTTTTTTTAATTTTATTCTAGGTATCATTGACTAATATATAAAACTTATAATTTGATCGATTGGTTTATGTTGGTAATAATATTTCATTTTAAAATAATTCTTTATTAAATATGTGTGCTTTATTATATAAAAGGAGTGTAATTGTTCATGGTGTTATTAGTTTATATTTTTACCTATAGGCGCGAGTGTCTTAATCAAAAGGTTCTGCAACTCATTTCTTGTTCAATGGTGATCTAATGATCTTGCTTTATTTTCTTTTTTTGCAATGATCTTAACTCTTATTGTACTTGCTTCAACATGGGTTTGCTTCTTTATTTGCTCTGCTTTATTTTCTTTTCGTTTTGTTGTTTTCCTGTTTTCATTTTCTTTTTAATTACACATTAATTGGGGTTTTAGAGGATATCAAGATTAATAATAGAGAATCTCATACTTTTAAAATGTTAAATTTTCTAAAATTTAGCTTTTTAATCTCATTCAAGGAAAAAGATAATAAGATTAATGACCTAACATTTAACTCTTCTGATCCATAATTTTTGTTTCTTTTTCTTATGATTTTATTTTCCTATTTATTAATATGTTAGGAGGAGTTTGTTGCTGATAAATTTTTTCTCGTGCCCTTGCTTAACTAGAGGCTGACCAAAGCAGAGTAAAAATTGATCAAGATTAATCTTTCTCTCTTTCTAAAACTGTTCTTTCCAAACATTTTGTTAACAAAAAATGGTGAATCTAAAAACCAAAACTCCTAAATAATTAATCATAAATGTTTCTTGATTTAGGAGATTCTCATCTTCAACAAACATGATAAGGCTTTACTTCATTAACTTTGACCATGGAAGATTAACAATATTTCTTCCATTTTTCCTTCTATAATTGATTTACTTCGAAATTAGCTTACCTTTTTTATTTATTATGGAATAGTCCTTTTCAGTTGTATGTTTGGGTATATCTTACCTGTTATTTATCTTTTTTGGCGTTTCTTACCCTATCGTGTACATGCAGTGGGAATTTTCTTATGGTTATGTGATATCTTTGGGTTTTATTTGTATTTCACGAAGTAGATCTTTAAGATATTGTTCAGTCAAACACATGTAAAGGTCCAACAACGTCTTTAAACTAATCAAAACCTCTTCTTCTTTTGTTGACATTTTTTCCAGTTTTGTTGGAGCACGAAAGAGGACTCTTTTCGATCTTCTTAAAGGCCGATTTCATCCTTCTCTCCTCCTCGATGTAGTCGTGAAAGAATTCCTTTGGTATCATGTTGATCTATCTTCTCTCAAGTTTAGCCACCTTTGAATTGGGAGCAGTATTTACGATAAGATTATATGGTATTTTGGAAGATGCTATATGCCTTGTAAGATAATTCTCTTCCTGTTTGTTTCACTTTTATCGTATACTATGAATATTATAGTAGCCAACGCATTGTGAAAGCGGTTGGGTTTTATGGATAATATTTTGATTTATAACTGTCAAGGGTTTAGGGCACCCTCACCTCGGAAAATTATTAAGGCCATAAATACGAAGTTTAAAATCTCTTTTTATGTCTATTAGAGTCGCGTATCATGTCCAACGTTGTACGATTTTGTACTTTCCTAAATCCGTTTAATAATAAATTTGTCGTTAACCTTAGGGAAGAAAATTTAGGTGCGGGGGAATCACTTTAGCTTGGAAGGACTGTTTCAATGTGAAGATTATTGTTTCATGTTCTTATTATGTTATTTGACAAATATCTGATTTGAATTCTTCTCCTTGGTATCTAGTCATTATTCATGCTCCTACGAATTACAATGAAAGAAAGAAAGTGTTTGAAAATGTCACAAAATGGAAGAATAGTATATCTGACCCAATTGTTATTATCGGTGATTTTAATGATATCTCTAAATCATACGAGAAACACGTTAAAATCGATCCTAATCTTGATCGCATGTTAAAATTGAATGAGTTTACTGACGAAAATAATTTCATTGATATTGCCTCCAAAGGTTGTCACTTTACTGATAAGGTTCAGTAGAGTTTGCTGAGTGCATTGATGATGCTACTTTATTTGAACATAATTATGATGGACAATTCTACACTTGGACTAATAAGAGTGTAACTGATATTAGAGCTAGCAAAATTGACAGAGTTTTTATAAATTCAAAGTGGATAGACACCATTCAATCTATTGTTACAGTTATGCCCCTTCAACATTTGATCACTGCCCTATGTTGCTGAATATAGGAGGGAAAAAAGAACATGGCCCAACTGCTTTAAATTTCTTCAATATATGGACTTCACACCCTAAACATATTGACACTATACAACATGTATGGAAAGAGCAGGTGCAGGGTAATTGTATGTTTCAGCTCTGTATGAAACAAAAATCTATAAAGAGTGCTTTAAAGAAATTTAACAATACATACTTGAAAAGAAACTCAAACAATATTGAGGCTATTAGAAATCAACTCACCATGGTTCAAAAGTCTATAATGGAAGGCATGTTTGACCCTCAGCTATTATGTGAAGAGAAAATTCTAGATAAAAATCTTGAAGAAGCTATAATTGTTCAACACATTATATTAAAACAAAAAGCTAAAGCTGCTTTCACCACTGATATGGATTGCAGTTCTTTATATTTTTATAAGGTTATTAAGGGGAGGATTGCAAGAAATAATATATCTACTATTACTAAAGATAATGGAGAAACTGTTTTTTATCCTGCTCTAATTAAAGAAGAATTTATTAGCTTCCATAAAGGTTTATTAGTCACAGAAGATGATAGTGAAAAAAGTTTCTCAATTCCTATTATCAAGCGTATTATTGGGGCTGAGGTAACTGAAATTCAAGCTAGTTAACTTATTGCTCCTTTTTTAGATAGTGAGATTAAAGAAGCACTATTCTCTATCAATGAAAATAAGAGCCCTGGGCCTGATGGACTCAATTCCTGCTTCTATAAAGCTTCTTGGAATGTTATTGTAGATGATTTCATTAAAGCTATAAGACAATATCTTGAATTAGGTAAAATTCTATCTCAAGTTAATGCTACAAACCTAGTTCTCATCACTAAGGAGAAGAATGCTACTAGTCTAAAGAAGTACAGACCAATCTCATGTGTGAACACCACATATAATACTATCTCTAGACTTATATTAAATAGACTAAAAAAAGTACTTGGTTCAATTATTTCTATCAATCAAGCCGCATATATTGGAGGTAGGCAAATCAGTGATAACATACTTGTAGCTCAAGATATTGAATTGGGTTATGAGAAGAATAATTCAGAGCCAAAGTGTACAATAAACCTTGACTTACAGAAGGCATATGATAGTGTGAACTGGATATTTCTTATCAACACTTTACATGGCTTCAATTTCCCTAACAAATTCATTAATTTGGTATAAATGTGTGTGCGCTCCCCTTTCTATTCCATTTGTATCAATGGTGAAATAGAAGGTTATTTTAAAGGTAAGAGGGGTCTCAGGCAAGGAGACCCCATCTCACCTTACTTATTTGCAATAGACATGGAGGTGTTCACAGGGCTCTTAAAAAACATGGTGCAAAAGAATCAGTTTAATTATCATCACAAGTGTAGAGAGCTCAAACTCAATCACATCATTTTTGCTGATGATGTATTAATATTCCTCAAAGCTAAGTTAAATCAGCTAAAGTTATAAAGGAAGCATTTTATATGTTCTCAAGAATATCAAGGCTTAAGATTAACTATAATAGAAGTGAGCTCTATTTTGGTGGTACAAGTACTCACATTATGCAGAGTATCTCTTCAATTCTGAATATTAATATAGGCACATTGCCTGTTAGATATCTAGGGGTCCCACTGAACTCAAAAAAACTATCAGTTTCAGATAGAAACAAATTAGTAGAAAGTATCTGCAGCTGTATAAGTCAATGGTCATCAAAGCTATTGTCATTTGTTGGGAGAGTTGAGCTCATCAGGTGTGTTCTCATCAGTAAAATACTATTTTGGTGTAGGGTTTTCTTATTGCTAGAACAAGTTATATACAAACTTAACCAAAAAATGGATAGCTTCCTATGGAGAGGTAATTCAGATAGTGCCATGGGGAAAAGGTGTCATGGAAAAATATATGCTCCAGTAAAGTGTATGGAGGACTTGGTATTTCTTATATTGAAGATATTAAGAAAGTCTGCCTTCTAGCAACATTTTGGAGAATGTACTCACAAAAGCACAATATGTGGAGTTTATGGGTTCATCATAACATCATTAAAGGCAGGTGTATTTGGAGCTTGGATGTAAAGCAAGCTCACACTTGGATTTGAAAGCAAATTTTGAAGATCAGGTATCTTGCCTACAACTTTATTACTCATGATGTTAAGAATGGCAAGAATACCTACCTGATTTGGGATAAATGGAAGAGTGGTAAAATTCCACAAGAAATCATAGATATTGATATACTGAGAGATGATATTAATAGTAATAAGACTGTATATTCATTTTATGGGGGTAACAGATGGAAATTACCTCTTATAGTGGGTAAAAATCTTCCTCACATCAACAATATAAAGCTTACTAGTGGAGATGACATTATTGTGTGGAAGGAAAGCTCTAAAAAAGGTTTCTCCTTCAAAAGAACTTTGGCACAAATTGAAGATGTAAAGAGTGAAGTAGAATGGTAGAAAATAATGTGGACTAAGACATGTATACCTAGATGTGCTTTTATAGTTTGGTTGTGTTTTAAAGATAGATTAGCTACCAAGGCTAGAATGATTAGTTGGGGTTCACATGTCAGTTATCGATGTGTTTTCTGTAATGCAAATTTGGAAACCTGCTTGATTTGTGTAATATAAAAGCTACAATTTAGAAGAGTTGGTCAAACCTATTAATTCTATATCGAGTTTAGAAGTTGTTGATATTGTGGGGACATTTATTACTACTTATATATTTTGTGTTTAGTGGGAATTAAATGAAAGTGAGCGTGGAGGAATATGTCTAAGTGAAGAACACGTTTGGAAAAGAATATTCAGCCTTGTCCATGTGAAAGTAGGAAGAAGGAATTACAAAATAAAGAAGTTGTTTTTCTCATTAAAAGAATAGAGACCAACTAGTTATTGGGCCTTATTATATATTGATTAGCTTTATTTAGACTTTAAGTAAAAAGTAATGGGCTTTCTTTGTAATAGTAATGTAGGCTGAGTTTGTTGTCTCGGTTTCTTGTAGGGTCAAAGTTGTAATGTTACTTGATGTTTGGGCTAATTTTAATAAAAAGATTGATTTATTGATCCAAAAAAAAAGTTGTCACTTTACATGGAAAAATAAATGAAAAGGTGAGGAAAACCTTAAAGAAAAATTTGATAAGGGTTTAGAATTGGAATCCTGGTGTAGTCTTTTCACATAAGCAATTATCAAACTACCGCTATAGGGTTAGATCATTCGCCACTTATTCTTTAGAGAAGTAATTCTACTAAAAACAACTTGAAAGTCTTCATATTCGAGTCCCCCAGTAGCTTGAAAATATTGGAATGAATATAGAGTTACAAATATGATCAAGAATTTCTTATGTAGAAGGGATGAAACGTGGCTTGTTTAATTTTGTTGGAGACGTGAAACAGTTTGTATCAGTCGAAATCAAAAAATTATTGAAAATATCCAAAATAGTGAGCGATCCAAGGAAAATATTTCAATTAATATCAAGAATAAAAGAAAAGATGGACGCACTTTGGAAGTAAGGAAAGAATTACGGGCTGATACGGTTCAAGACCATTGGATAAATAAAAAAAACTAAATATTTTTACGCTTGCTCATTCTTTCGAAGGAACTCAAATGAGATCATGTATTTAAAAGACAGTAATGGCAAATGGTGTGATAAACAAAATTTTATCTAAAAAACCATTAAAAATTATATTATTAATATGTATTGAGAGAATCAGGTTTTCGATATGATGAGGTGACGATCCATACTCCACATAAAATTAGTGATGATATTAATTATCTCCTCATTAAAATACCATGACATGGAAGAGATTAGAGTGGCAGTTTTCTCTGTGTCGGGTTCCAAGGTACCAAACGGTTTGCAGGGAATTTTAATTTTTACCAGGGGAGACGATTAAATTGGATATTTTACAAATGGTTAATGATTTTTTGGCATTTAATATTCTTTCATTACGCTTAGGAAGGTACTTCTCAGGAGTCGTTTGCAGATTATAAGCTAATAACTTGTATTAATTTTAGCTATAAAATTATTGCAAAAATTATGTCTCTTAAACATCAACCAATCATGGAAGATATCATTTCTCTTATGTGATTAGCTTTTATTAAAGAACGAAGCATCCATGGTAATATTTTAATCACGCAACAAATTGAGTTTTTCTTATAATTTTAAAAAAGTTTAAACAAGAATTATGGAGCTTCTAGTATCGATATGGCCAACGCGTATGATCAAATTATCTAGAATTTTCTTATGAGGGTTCTTTAGAACATGGGTTTTTGTGAAAATGGAGAGACCTTATCTTAAATTGCATATCATTTGTCTCGTATCAGATTAAAGTTAATGGAGAAAGACTAAAGAACTTCAAAATGGGTCAAGAAATTCGACAAGGTGATCCCTAGTCCCCTCTCCTATTTTCTATGCTTACGGAAGGTCTCATCGAGCTAATCAATTACGGATGCCGAGAAGGTAACATAAAACGTATCTCTATCGCTAGAGCCACACATAGAGTTACACATTTGTTTTTGCGGACAATTTTTTGTTCTTCCTCGAAGTTAATGAAAAATAAATATGCATTCATGAGAGCCATCACGAAATATTGTCGGGCTTCTGGCCAAAAAATCAACTTCAATAAAGGAGTAAAGGTTTCCAGATAAAAAAGCTACTGAAATTGCGGAACGATTGAATTTCAAAATTACAAATCCTATGGTAAATATGTGGGCATTCCAATGTCTCTAAAGAGATCCAAAACAGCTAATCTATCATAAATCTATGATAAAATGATCTCTAAATCTGCAAATTGGGTTTTTAACCTTTTATTGAATGGAGGTAAAGAAGTCCTTATTAAAGCAGATCTTCAAGTAATTCCTAATAATGCATGTCCATCGTTAAATTTATGATTATGATTGGCAAAAAATTAAGCAGTATTGATGCAAGATTTTTGTGGAACGGGACTTAAAAAAAATACATGGGGTCGCATGGAACAAGATCGCAAAAGCTAAAAAGGAAGGCAGAATTGGTATTAGGGACTTCTGAGAAATGAATCTCTCCCTTCTACGAAGTCAAGCTTGGAAAATTATCCATAATCCTAACTTGCTCGTGGCAAGATTCCTTTGGCATTTAATTTCTGAACTACGATATGTGGAATTCTAAACTAAAGAATAAAAGATTGTGGAATTGGGGAGCATATATAAAGGTATTATGTTCCTTAAAGATGAATGTATTTGGAAGGTTGGTAATGGCATGCAAATTGATATCTAGGAAGATTCTTGCATTTCGAGAGGATATAAATTGGATAAGCCAGCCCAGTTGTAATCTGACTAGGGTGGCCAAATGTTTCAATAACAACATGCCCAATTGGAATTACGAAACTCAAGATAAATTTCGTATTATGAAAGATTTGGCAGATTTTATAAGAATTCCAGATGTTCAAATTGACAAAGATGACACAATAATATGGCCCGAGACTAAAAAAGGCAATTACTCAACAAAATTGGATTATCATCGTTTGCTATAGAAAGAATCGGATATAAGCGGAAAATCTTTCAGTGAAGGGGAAAACACATATAAGAACATGTGGAACATAATTTTGGGGTCCAATGTTCCTTTAAAAATTCGAAATTGAATTGATCAAACGTATAATTTATAGTTACTCCCTAAACGGGTGGGAGGAAAGTTTGTTCTCAACCATTATTTTTGGTATGCTTTGAAATATGTGGAAAGTTAGGATGAATGGTTTATTTGAAAGAAAGAAATGAAACATGTTTGAAATTTATTGATAGGACTAAAACACTTTTCAAGCACCTTTATGGTAATGAAAATGCGTCCGTACTGGGATGGATAATTTTAGGGCGGCGGGATGTACTACTTTGGAAGGGGAAAATCCTATCTTGAGTGACGAGGTTGATCTCAACTGGCTAAATGACACTTCCTTCGTTAAAAGTTGGGAGCTGACTAGTATGGTGTCGATTGGGGTCAATAAGGAGGGGGTTGGTAAACATAAGGTAACCAGAATAGCGAATGTCAATAACGTTGTGGAGTGTGAGTTCTGGACCGTTCTTTTGGCCATGAGATATAAATCAGATCTCAATCTTCAGAGTAACTCTTTGTATTCCAATAACCTTGAACTCATTCTATGTATGTCTATCTAAAGCTTATTAATTGGGGAATTTTCCTTGATGGTTTGAAGCGAAAAGGTGGATGAGACTTACTAAATGCGTTAGACTTGATTTAGATTTTCCAGCATGTACGTGTGACACGATCGTGGAACTTTTTATTGTATTTCCTCTTCTTGTACTAGTAAGGGTATTAGTTAATTTAGATGTATTTTTTCTTGACAAAAAGAAACTCTTTAACCCATTGACTGTATGTGTAATTGGTGTAGATTTTTTATTTTTTCAATGATTTACATTGTCTTTATAAACTTGAGAATTAAAATGTTAAACTTATTCTGTTTATATGAAGTTATTACATATATATATATACACACACACCAGTATGCCAAAAATGTTATTTAAAATATACTCGTCAACAAATACCAATTAAATATCAGATAACTAAAGAAAAATGAAGGACATGATAAATTAAGGTGAGAACTAAACATCTAAAGTCCTATCTTTTTTCCAAACTTTACTATTTGTTTTCTCATGACTATTGAACTACTGAAATTTTTATCTTACTAAAAGAATGATATCACTCGTGAATAGATTTAGTAGAATTAATGTAAAGATTTATAATCCAATTTATGATAATTTTTACTTAATTTTTGTTGTTTCTCTATATGCCAATTGTCCTAGATTTGAGGGATTATACTCATAGGGTTATAAGTGTGGCCTAATCTCGACTAGCCTTCAATTATGCTTCGAGAAACACATAATTTTAAAATAAACTACCCTCAAAGAATCATATAAACCTGGAGGAGATCATAGTGAAAGCCAAGAAGTATATCAAACATGTAAACATCAAAACAGAGAAGTATATCAAATCCAGCATGGAGTCGACCACGCGAAACACAATAAGAAAGACAGGTCTTGCACTTGAACCATGAGGAGAAAGACCTATAAGCATGGGGGTACAACAAAAAGGAATTAATCCTTCTAGGGTGAGACTTAAAGGAAGTCATTATCCTCATAGTAAACGACCCAACAATGTAATGAACACACGAGATGCCAAAGATATGTCATTCTGAAAGCAAAGTTGCTATTTTCATTACCACAAATATGTTGGACAAGACACTAATGAATGGAAGTCCCTACGTATGAGATATGATGATTATAAATGTTGGGAATTTTTACTCCATATGCCTATTATGGACAACCAAGTGACACTAGCGGAAAAAAATATCATTGCCGAAACTACCCAGCTAGCGTGCTATATTGAGAGCACAAGTTGTACCTCAAGAAGAACTCAAAGAGGATCCTAGGTTATATGGGCATCAACACCGAGCTAACCCTACTTTATAAGTGTTAAAAATAGAAGTAAAACGTATATCGAGAGATTTAATGTCGCACACCACCGAATCCGGAAGGATCCTACGCCAAGCAAAGTCAATAGCCTCCTACTAATGGAAGATTAATGCGTAACGCTGACTTAAGTTAACAATGAAGATCCTAGTGGTATTAAGAGTCCAACGACGAAGACATTCTCCTTCCATCTGATATTCAATAGATAAGGAATTTTTTATGAAATAATTCATCCATATCAATATTATTCATTCTCGTGATCTTACATTAGGGTTAGGGTTTTGAATTAATTACTTATCCTTTAGTAAATTAACTTGTCCCACATGGTTCAAGGATTATTTAATAAATACAAGAAACCTATGTATATTAAATAACGTTGTTTAATGTCATTTTAACCAAGACCATTATCACTATACGTTAGAAAGATAGGTTTCAAGAATATTTTTGCCCCCTAACCTCAATGTTATTGCTTGTTCCTTTTAACGACAATTTCCACATCTTTTTTTAAAATTTTCTTTTGTAATTAGAGCTCATGTTATAAATTTTATCCACCATGTTTAATTAACTGATGTCTACCTACATATGAAAAATAAACTTAGATCATGCGTGCTGATTCTAGAATCTATATATGTTCTTAAAGGCTAAGTCAATATCATTTATTATACACGTAACGAGGATAGTCCTATGAAATTTCATTTGAATATTTCATTTAGTTATATATAATATGTCAAACATCTTGTTTTTAGTAAGATTACAAATTCTCTATAAAAATGTTTGTTTTTCTATAATTTATCCCATAGATGTATAATCCATAATAGAAGAGTAAACTATATTTAATGTGTATAACATATTTTCTCAAATGTTTTAAATAACACATATGATAGTAGATAAACAATAAGGGATTTATGCTTTGTTTACTTTATTTTGGGATCCAAGTAAACTCTCTTTTATTCTCCAATTTGAATAAAGTGTGGGAAACCTATTTTCTTACAAATAACAAATACATATCGAGATAGTTTGTCTCCCTTCCAATATTCTCTAGTTTGTGTGAGAAAACATTTTTTTTACATTGTAGTGTATATTTGTAATAATACACATTTTGAATCAAAAAACATAAACTTAGCAATATAAAAAATATCAAATATTATAAAAATAAATAGAGTCAAAAGAGTCATAAGATTTATTTAAGTAATTATTGAGTGCATATTTCTTAAATTGTTTGACTATGAAAAATCAATAAAACATTTTCACTGGTATTTCTACATTAAATGAATATCTATTAATCATCAAGTATCACATGTTGTATTTTATATATGGGTCTCATGTCAATTATATTAGACATACAATTATATAAAATCTTGCAACAAGAAATAAATATGTAATTCTTTATAACAAAGAGTATTTCTTTTTGTGTACACGTGTAATGTTAGAAAAAATACTTCTTTAATTTTTTTTGTCACAAGTGTATAATACTATAATTATAATAGATTTTTCATTCTACCACTCAATTAGCTAAATATTTTATAAAATTAATAAAAAATTTAGCGTAGCCTTAAAAGTTTTTGAGGTTAAATATGCCTGTAAAATGCCTAGTTATCGAGATTTTTTTTACTAGTGGAAGGATAAATGAGTCAAATATTCTTGACTTTACTAACATAATAACATAGATTACGTTTCTAAATAAATCATAGTTGTAGTAGAATTAATATGATCATTTTATATTCTTAAACTTTTAGAAGAATCAAAAAAATATTTAAGACCCAATGAATATTACATAAATTGTTGATCGCTACAATTATCATTTTCATTGAAGGAAATATAATAAATATTATTATTTAATTTAATATCAAATTTGTTAAACTCCTAGTCTAACCACACACATGATTAATTTTACATTGTTAATATTTTTTGGAATAAAATTGTACATCTTAAAATTAATCAAATATAAAGAGTTTTAAAAGATACCTATTATTAAATTTACAATTTATTGGGCCGATTTTAATAAAACTTCTGCCTACAATTTGTAGTTAATTTGGCCCATCACTATTTTAAATTTATCTCAACCCTAACCACAAACATTTCCTTATAAAAATACACACACTATTTTATATACGATTTTCCCGAATCCCTAAATATACCAAATATTATATCAAATATTTATCAAATATATTTGATGGGTTTCATAGGTGTGAGGAAGATAAGACCGGACCGGTATACAGTTGAGTTAAGGTATAAAAAGGAAAGATTCAACTTAGGTTCGTTTCATTCTGCTATTGAAGCGGCGATGGCGTATGACGCAAAATCTCGATCTTTGAGAGGTAATAAGACCAAATGGGTCAATTTTCCCATAGATCTCAATTCTCCTCCACCATCTGAATCAGGAAACTGCAGAGTTTGATTTTTTTAGGCAAGAGAGAGCTTAATTAGATTATATTTAGAAGGTACTTAATTTAAGATTTTTGTTTTTAATCTTCTAAATTATATGATCTAATTATTATTTTATATTGTTAATTTGGAACAACAAAGTTTTATTTTAAAGTATATGAAATTTGCTAAATTTGATTTTATATTTTAGTATTGTTTTATTATTATAATTGTTATTTTATGCAAATTTACTAAGTATATAAGTGTTTATGAGGCTATATCAACCACTTGTATCCCCTTATTTTATCAATATAGTGAGATAAATAATAAAAAAAGAGAAATATTAATGCTTGTTGTCTTCATAAAAATAAATAGTATTATTATTTATTTACGGTAAGTTATATATTTTTATTATTTATAAGATACACACATTTATCACTTACAATTATGAGGTAATTTTATGCACTCAATCTTGAGAGTTTTTTTTCTCGAATACAAACCAAAGCACTTCTTTTTACACTATTTCGGAAAACCAAGGACTCAATCGTATGGATATGTAAAATACAGGATTTCCAATCCTAGCAGGAAAGGGAGGGAAACGGATACTCAATTTAAAGTGAGTAAACAGAATTCCATACTCGATCTCATAGATGCATATAGAATTCTGCGGAAAGCCGTATTCGTATGTACGGCTTGGAGGGAGATAAGGCTTTTTCTTTAAACATATTACAAGTGAATAATTTTATACTTTACAATATTTTTAGAACTCGAAAATTTATGTTAAACAAAATAGTGGATTAGCGATGAGAAAATAAAAAATAAAATTTAATAATTTTTTTTATTCTTTTAACATAAAAGTTATATACATGGATAAATGTATAACTTGTTTTAGTTGTTCTTAAAAGTTTTTTATATGTGAACAACTTATATTAAATTGTTGGTGTACACCCAATAGTATATGTATTAGGGTATTCCCTAACAATTTTTGTGATTATATATGTTTTCCCCATGATTCTTTAAATTCTACACCACCAACACACTTCAACCTTTTATGCAGAAATGATTCCGTGTAAGGTCATTTGATCATTACGTTTCTCATAATACTCTATCAAAAATATATAATCGACTTCATTGTGTAAAAAGGAGTAGGAATGGAAGATATACTACAGTTAAGATATTCTACCATAGGGAAAATGATGAGACCATTTATGATAGAAATAATTATATCCTAGAGCTAATTGAATAACTAATGTGATTTTTCCTCACTAGTTAGTTATATACAATCTAGATATCTATTTCTCACGTACTTCTATATTTTTAGAGTGTATAACTTTAACTTTATATTAAATCAGAAGAAGAAAATTATGAAGTCAATATAAGGTAAAAGAGACTCTCATTTCCTAAGTTAAGTAATTATAATAGTTATCCAATATAAGGAAATTAAAATAATAAAATATTCATAAGATTTAAAGGAGGATTGGATATTTTAGAAGTATGTAGAGAATTTTTATGTCAATAATTAAGTATCATATTTGTTGAAATAATAGTTGTTTTCCTTACTAACTACATGGGAACTAAAAGGGAAACAAAACTTTTTCTTCTAATATCAAATATGTCATATATAGAATAAATAACTTGATATAAATATGATAGAGAACTTCAGGTTGTTTCTAAATATCAATCCATTGTAAATTATAATTCTTTTAACAAGAAGAGATGAGATAAAAAAACATTTTTTAAACTTTAAAAAAATATAATTCAATTTGAATATCTAAAAAAACTAAAATTTCTCCTTCACCTTTATCCCCCTTAAATTGTGTTATACACATTAGTTCCAAAAAAATTGTACTTGATATGAAATCCAATCATATTTAAATGGAATATAGAGCCAATTATGCAGAAGGAAGTAACACTTTTCCGCAAATGAGGAATATTGTTATTCGTCATGTTTATTGTTCAATAAATGAACGTCCATATATACTAAGTGGAAAACTAGGCTTTCCATAACCCCTTTAATATGATGGGATATGCTATATCTGTCCTCCTGCTTTTAATAAGGGGTTTAGCGGACATAATTGGAATTGGATGATTGTATATTGTACCATTTAACTTCATTAATTAGTATACTCACATATATAATGCTCTAATATTTTCATATTTTTTTATATAATAAGATAATTTTTTATGATTTGTTAGGTTGGTTACATATTTATTTCTTGTTCTATGACTACTTTTATAAAAAAACAATATATAGGAACTATATTTATTTTTTTGGTCTATCAAATTATTTTTGTTTAATTTTGTTTTAATTAATCAATAATTCAGTGATAAATATTTAGAATAGGTAAAAACTATTTTTCTTATCAATTAATTTAAGATATTACAATAAATGTTACTACTAATGTAAAAATAGTTTGTCTCAAATTTGTTATTTAAATAGATAGATCTCTAGATCAATCTTTATATAAAGAGTACTAAAATAGAGGCATAGATGTAAAAAAGTTCTATACTTTGATGAAATTTTATAAAGTATATGTATTCTTACTAAATTATTGTATACTCCTACATCAAAAGATTTTAAAATTCGATCTTAGTTTTTGTATATTTTTTAGTGAATAAAAAAGAGTCGAAATATAGTCCTACAAAACTATATATCATAAGACACATGATTAGTTCATTATGTATCACCCACTGGACATGTAATTTGAATTAGAATTAATGAAATAAAATATTATCCAAATCTAAGTTATATACAAATATTATTATAAGATATATATATATATATATACTAGAAAATATCCCCGAAGATACATGTGCAAAAAGGAATTTGAAAAATTCTAATTGATAATGGTACAAATTATCATAAATTCTTTACTTGAAGGTCTTTGGACAAAATTTAATTGATTGTGTCAAACTCATAATTTAATATATATCTAGATATATATTAATGTGAGTCTCACATAATATTTTATTTTTGGTGTCACCTATGGCGTGATAAAATAATAGATAAAATAAGTGCAAATAAACACCCATATCACGATGCTGCAAGTACCTATGCAATTTTTAGTGACAAGTGAATTCGTTCCTTAGAGACTACAACAGTTAGAAAGAACTTATACAAATATCATGTGCAACTAAGAAAGCTATATTAATAATATGCAATAAAATAAAAGACAAGTAATTTTTACTCTGTTTTTAAATATGTCTGCAAAATCTGTAGTTATTGAGATATTTTTCACTAGTTGACAACTATTAGAACAATGAGTCAATTTTTCTTGGCATTACTAGCTTAATCACATAGATTAAGTTTCTCAATAAATCATAGTTATAGTAGACTTAATATGATCATTTTAAATTCTTAAATTTTTACAAGAACTGAAAAAATGATTGAAGACCCCAATGAATATTACATAAATTGTTGATGACTACAATTATCATTTTCATTAAAGGAAATTTCACAAATATTTATTATTGAATTTTATATCAAATTTGTTAAACTCTTAGTCTGGACTATATAAGTCAATTTGAATATCTACAAATTTACAAATAACTCCTTCACCAATACCCCCTTAAAATTGGGTTATACACCCTTTTTCCTAAAATATGTTCTTGGTATGAAATCCAATCGGATTTAAATAGAATATCAAGTCAATTATTCAGAAGGATGTAATCCATATCTGCAAATGAGAAATATTTCATTCTTCATGTTTATCTGTCGAGCAATGAATTTGCAGTAGGAAGACTAAGCTTTCTATAACACCCTTTAATGTGATCTGACATACTACGTCTGTCCTCATGATTTTTATCAGGGTTTTAGCGGACATAATTGAAATTCGATGATTGTATATTGTACCTTTTAACTTCATTAATTAGTATCCTGGCATATTTATATATTTCACAGATTTGTATAATAAGATTAATTTTTTATGATTTGCTAGGTTAGATACATGTTTCTTTCATTTGCTATGATTATTGCTATGAAAAAATATATAGGAACTATACTGATTATATTGGTCTATCAATTTTTTTTTTTAATTAATAAATATATTTAATGAGCAATATTTAAAAAATATAAAACTTCATTTTCTTATCAATTATCTAAGGTATTAAAATACATGTTATTACTAATGCTAAAATGGTTGGTGTAAATTTTGTTAGACAAACAAATACAACTCTAGATCAATACTTGTTTCAAGAGTATTGAAATAGATGCCTAATATATATATATTTGTTAAAACCATTACAAAATAACCAATTGGGATTAGCTTTGGTCATCCAATCTAGTGATGCGGGTTCAGACCTAATTAATGAGTCTGAGTCCAAAGTTGCTCTCCTATGTAACAAAAAAGATATTACTAAATATTATCGACACATAATATGACATTTAACATAAAAATATTAACTAGATGGGTTAGCTCAATTGACCAAATAGGGAGGGTTCAAATCTCTCCCTAAACACCTAATTCTAACATGCATGGGTTATGCTTGGAAAGACAGACATATCCTCCCTAGGATTAGTTGGGTGTGCCTAAACTAGCCTAGAGCCCACGTAACAAATAAACATAATAAATATTTTAGATTCTAAATTTTAAAAAAACAATTCTCAATTAATTTTAGTTAAATGATATATATATTTTATTATATTTTTATAACTAATAGACAAATAATATTAATTTTTGTGAAATTATAATGAGGACACTCAAGATATTAAAATTATAGAGTTACATATAAAATTTATATGTATGATATGGTAAATATATTATATTTGGGTTTAATTCAGTTAGTAGATTTCATTGCCTTATTCATTACATATCATGGATACTTACTAGCCTTTGTATGTTCATTATGTTTGAAATCCTATATTATTAAATTATAAATACATTATTGCCATGGATATGTATTTTTTTAGGATTTTTATACATTAATAATTTGTACGTAGTTACAATATTGGATTTTTTTTTTATTTTATCATTTGTTGACAAATTTTTATTATATTGTGATATATGATAAATATTGAAATATGCTTGAGTACTCAAGTTTCCCTATAGAACATTCATACATATTTACAAGAATAAAGGTTAGAAAAATAGTAGAATGAGATGAATGATATGTACTTGAAAAAGAGTTAGAGGTTGAGATGTTTATTTACTGAATTAACTAAATGTCTCTTTTAATATTCTAAAAATCTTGTGTCCCTCGAGGCGTGATGTAAAAACCGCACTCGAGGAATTCACTCGCAATTGTGCAAAATCATTCATAGTAATTAAATGTAAGTATTATGTATCATACTACATAAAACTATAATCGTATAAAATGAAAGTAAAAAAATACTAAAGTTTTGGTGAAAATGATGGATTACATAAAGGACTGGAATACAAATTATCTCAAAATATAAGAAGATAGCTCAAGAATCACTAGTAATTGCCAGTAGCTATGACATAAACTTTTCTTGAAAAAAGAATGAATATATTATTTTTCTGTTAAGCGCGATTAAAGTATCCACCTATGTTCCTCTTGGGTATATTACTCGTTGATTCGTATGTATCTAAATTCTCAGTCAAAAATACTTACCACTTTGCTACCGAACACCATATTCATATCTTATTATGTTTGTTTTAGTTATTTACAATACTCATCGAATTTAGATATTTTGTTTTCATATTGCAACTAGTCAACAAATTATGGTATTGTTTAAAGATTTTGACATGTAAGAGAAGTAGAGGAAATATTATATTAATTGGAGGAGCGTACTTTCTTTGTTTGCCACTTCTGGAGTTATTTGGTATAGTTTATTTGTTTTATTAATTCAATTTTAGTTAATTAAACTATGAGTTATATTCTAAAATGGTATATTCATCTTTTCACTTAAATTGTCTCTAAACTAAGAACTGTATACTTAAATATTATCACATTATTCGAACTACAAAAATATTTAATATTATTCACATTATTTTCCCATTAGAAAAAATTTCAACTTTTACAATATCTCTACTGGCTCTTCTACAAGATCAGGTGAATCATGCTCTTTGTTTGATATGGACATTCAAGTATTCAAGTTATTATTTAAATAAGTATAAACATTTGATGTTGATTTGTAATATCACTAAGATCATTGGTTCAATTACTAAAGTAATTTATATCATTGTAAATATATATTACGTTGATGTACTACGCGTATTTTTAATTTTATTCTAGGTATCATTGACTAATATATAAAACTTATTATTTGATCGATTGGTTGATGTTGGTAATAATATTTCATTTTAAAATAATTCTTTATTAAATATGTGTGCTTTATTATATAAAAGGAGTGTAATTGTTCATGGTGTTATTAGTTTATATTTTTACCTATAGGCGCGAGTGTCTTAATCAAAAGGTTCTGCAACTCATTTCTTGTTCAATGGTGATCTAATGATCTTGCTTTATTTTCTTTTTTTGCAATGATCTTAACTCTTATTGTACTTGCTTCAACATGGGTTTGCTTCTTTATTTGCTCTGCTTTATTTTCTTTTCGTTTTGTTGTTTTCTTGTTTTCATTTTCTTTTTTAATTACACATTAATTGGGGTTTTAGAGGATATCAAGATTAATAATAGAGAATCTCATACTTTTAAAATGTTAAATTTTCTAAAATTTAGTTTTTTAATCTCATTCAAGGAAAAAGATAATAAGATTAATGACCTAACATTTAACTCTTCTGATCCATAATTTTTGTTTCTTTTTCTTCTGATTTTATTTTCCTATTTATTAATATGTTAGGAGGAGTTTGTTGCTGATAAATTTTTTCTCGTGCCCTTGCTTAACTAGAGGCTGACCAAAGCAGAGTAAAAATTGATCAAGATTAATCTTTCTCTCTTTCTAAAACTGTTCTTTCCAAACATTTTGTTAACAAAAAATGGTGAATCTAAAAACCAAAACTCCTAAATAATTAATCATAAATGTTTCTTGATTTAGGAGATTCTCATCTTCAACAAACATGATAAGGCTTTACTTCATTAACTTTGACCATGGAAGATTAACAATATTTCTTCCATTTTTCCTTCTATAATTGATTTACTTCGAAATTAGCTTACCTTTTTAATTTATTATGGAATAGTCCTTTTCAGTTGTATGTTTGGGTATATCTTACCTGTTATTTATCTTTTTTGGCGTTTCTTACCCTATCGTGTACATGCAGTGGGAATTTTCTTATGGTTATGTGATATCTTTGGGTTTTTTTGTATTTCACGAAGTAGATCTTTAAGATATTGTTCAGTCAAACACATGTAAAGGTCCAACAACGTCTTTAAACTAATCAAAACCTCTTCTTCTTTTGTTGACATTTTTTCCAGTTTTGTTGGAGCACGAAAGAGGACTCTTTTCGATCTTCTTAAAGGCCGATTTCATCCTTCTCTCCTCCTCGATGTAGTCGTGAAAGAATTCTTTTGGTATCATGTTGATCTATCTTCTCTCAAGTTTAGCCACCTTTGAATTGGGAGCAGTATTTACGATAAGATTATATGGTATTTTGGAAGATGCTATATGCCTTGTAAGATAATTCTCTTCCTGTTTGTTTCACTTTTATCGTATACTATGAATATTATAGTAGCCAACGCAGTGTGAAAGCGGTTGGGTTTTATGGATAATATTTTGATTTATAACTCTCAAGGGTTTAGGGCACCCTCACCTCGGAAAATGATTAAGGCCATAAATACGAAGTTTAAAATCTCTTTTTATGTCTATTAGAGTCGCGTATCATGTCCAACGTTGTACGATTTTGTACTTTCCTAAATCCGTTTAATAATAAATTTGTCGTTAACCTTAGGGAAGAAAATTTAGGTGCGGGGGAATCACTTTAGCTTGGAAGGACTGTTTCAATGTGAAGATTATTGTTTCATGTTCTTATTATGTTATTTGACAAATATCTGATTTGAATTCTTCTCCTTGGTATCTAGTCATTATTCATGCTCCTACGAATTACAATGAAAGAAAGAAAGTGTTTGAAAATATCACAAAATGGAAGAATAGTATATCTGACCCAATTGTTATTATCGGTGATTTTAATGATATCTCTAAATCATACGAGAAACACGTTAAAATCGATCCTAATCTTGATCGCATGTTAAAATTGAATGAGTTTACTGACGAAAATAATTTCATTGATATTGCCTCCAAAGGTTGTCACTTTACTGATAAGGTTCAGTAGAGTTTGCTGAGTGCATTGATGATGCTACTTTATTTGAACATAATTATGATGGACAATTCTACACTTGGACTAATAAGAGTGTAACTGATATTAGAGCTAGCAAAATTGACAGAGTTTTTATAAATTCAAAGTGGATAGACACCATTCAATCTATTGTTACAGTTATGCCCCTTCAACATCTGATCACTGCCCTATGTTGCTGAATATAGGAGGGAAAAAAGAACATGGCCCAACTGCTTTAAATTTCTTCAATATATGGACTTCACACCCTAAACATATTGACACTATACAACATGTATGGAAAGAGCAGGTGCAGGGTAATTGTATGTTTCAGCTCTGTATGAAACAAAAATCTATAAAGAGTGCTTTAAAGAAATTTAACAATACATACTTGAAAAGAAACTCAAACAATATTGAGGCTATTAGAAATCAACTCACCATGGTTCAAAAGTCTATAATGGAAGGCATGTTTGACCCTCAGCTATTATGTGAAGAGAAAATTCTAGATAAAAATCTTGAAGAAGCTATAATTGTTCAACACATTATATTAAAACAAAAAGCTAAAGCTGCTTTCACCACTGATATGGATTGCAGTTCTTTATATTTTTATAAGGTTATTAAGGGGAGGACTGCAAGAAATAATATATCTACTATTACTAAAGATAATGGAGAAACTGTTTTTTATCCTGCTCTAATTAAAGAAGAATTTATTAGCTTCTATAAAGGTTTATTAGTCACAGAAGATGATAGTGAAAAAAGTTGCTCAATTCCTATTATCAAGCGTATTATTGGGGCTGAGGTAACTGAAATTCAAGCTAGTTAACTTATTGCTCCTTTTTTAGATAGTGAGATTAAAGAAGCACTATTCTCTATCAATGAAAATAAGAGTCCTGGGCCTGATGGACTCAATTCCTGCTTCTATAAAGCTTCTTGGAATGTTATTGTAGATGATTTCATTAAAGCTATAAGACAATATCTTGAATTAGGTAAAATTCTATCTCAAGTTAATGCTACAAACCTAGTTCTCATCACTAAGGAGAAGAATGCTACTAGTCTAAAGAAGTACAGACCAATCTCATGTGTGAACACCACATATAATACTATATCTAGACTTATATTAAATAGACTAAAAAAAGTACTTGGTTCAATTATTTCTATCAATCAAGCCGCATATATTGGAGGTAGGCAAATCAGTGATAACATACTTGTAGCTCAAGATATTGAATTGGGTTATGAGAAGAATAATTCAGAGCCAAAGTGTACAATAAACCTTGACTTACAGAAGGCATATGATAGTGTGAACTGGATATTTCTTATCAACACTTTACATGGCTTCAATTTCCCTAACAAATTCATTAATTTGGTATAAATGTGTGTGCGCTCCCCTTTCTATTCCATTTGTATCAATGGTGAAATGGAAGGTTATTTTAAAGGTAAGAGGGGTCTTAGGCAAGGAGACCCCATCTCACCTTACTTATTTGCAATAGACATGGAGGTGTACACAGGGCTCTTAAAAAACATGGTGCAAAAGAATCAGTTTAATTATCATCACAAGTGTAGAGAGCTCAAACTCAATCACATCATTTTTGCTGATGATGTATTAATATTCCTCAAAGCTAAGTTAAATCAGCTAAAGTTATAAAGGAAGCATTTTATATCTTCTCAAGAATATCAAGGCTTAAGATTAACTATAATAGAAGTGAGCTCTATTTTGGTGGTACAAGTACTCACATTATGCAGAGTATCTCTTCAGTTCTGAATATTAATATAGGCACATTGCCTGTTAGATATCTAGGGGTCCCACTGAACTCAAAAAAACTATCAGTTTCAGATAGAAACAAATTAGTAGAAAGTATCTGCAGCTGTATAAGTCAATGGTCATCAAAGCTATTGTCATATGCTGGGAGAGCTGAGCTCATCAGGTGTGTTCTCATCAGTAAAATACTATTTTGGTGTAGGGTTTTCTTATTTCTAGAACAAGTTATATACAAACTTAACCAAAAAATGGATAGCTTCCTATGGAGAGGTAATTCAGATAGTGCCATGGGGAAAAGGTGTCATGGAAAAATATATGCTCCAGTAAAGTGTATGGAGGACTTGGTATTTCTTATATTGAAGATATTGAGAAAGTCTGCCTTCTAGCAACATTTTGGATAATGTACTCACAAAAGCACAATATGTGGAGTTTATGGGTTCATCATAACATCATTAAAGGCAGGTGTATTTGGAGCTTGGATGTAAAGCAAGCTCACACTTGGATTTGAAAGCAAATTTTGAAGATCAGGTATCTTGCCTACAACTTTATTACTCATGATGTTAAGAATGGCAAGAATACCTACCTGATTTGGGATAAATGGAAGAGTGGTAAAATTCCACAAGAAATCATAGATATTGATATACTGAGAGATGATATTAATAGTAATAAGACTGTATATTCATTTTATGGGGGTAACAGATGGAAATTACCTCTTATAGTGGGTAAAAATCTTCCTCACATCAACAATATAAAGCTTACTAGTGGAGATGACATTATTGTGTGGAAGGAAAGCTCTAAAAAAGGTTTCTCCTTCAACAGAACTTTGGCACAAATTGAAGATGTAAAGAGTGAAGTAGAATGGTAGAAAATAGTGTGGACTAAGACATGTATACCTAGATGTGCTTTTATAGTTTGGTTGTGTTTTAAAGATAGATTAGCTACCAAGGCTAGAATGATTAGTTGGGGTTTACATGTCAGTTATCGATGTGTTTTCTGTAATGCAAATTTGGAAACCTGCTTGATTTGTGTAATATAAAAGCTACAATTTAGAAGAGTTGGTCAAACCTATTAATTCTATATCGAGTTTAGAAGTTGTTGATATTGTGGGGACATTTATTACTACTTATATATTTTGTGTTTAGTGGGAATTAAATGAAAGTGAGCGTGGAGGAATATGTCTAAGTGAAGAACACGTTTGGAAAAGAATATTCAGCCTTGTCCATGTGAAAGTAGGAAGAAGGAATTACAAAATAAAGAAGTTGTTTTTCTCATTAAAAGAATAGAGACCAACTAGTTATTGGGCCTTATTATATATTGATTAGCTTTATTTAGACTTTAAGTAAAAAGTAATGGGCTTTCTTTGTAATAGTAATGTAGGCTGAGTTTGTTGTCTCGGTTTCTTGTAGGGTCAAAGTTGTAATGTTACTTGATGTTTGGGCAAATTTTAATAAAAAGATTGATTTATTGATCCAAAAAAAAAGTTGTCACTTTACATGGAAAAATAAATGAAAAGGTGAGGAAAACCTTAAAGAAAAATTTGATAAGGGTTTAGAATTGGAATCCTGGGGTAGTCTTTTCACATAAGCAATTATCAAACTACCGCTATAGGGTTAGATCATTCGCCACTTATTCTTTAGAGAAGTAATTCTACTAAAAACAACTTGAAAGTCTTCATATTCGAGTCCCCCAGTAGCTTGAAAATATTGGAATGAATATAGAGTTACAAATATGATCAAGAATTTCTTATGTAGAAGGGATGAAACGTGGCTTGTTTAATTTTGTTGGAGACGTGAAACAGTTTGTATCAGTCGAAATCAAAAAAATATTGAAAATATCCAAAATAGTGAGCGATCCAAGGAAAATATTTCAATTAATATCAAGAATAAAAGAAAAGATGGACGCACTTTGGAAGTAAGGAAAGAATTACGGGCTGATACGGTTCAAGACCATTGGATAAATAAAAAAAACTAAATATTTTTACGCTTGCTCATTCTTTCGAAGGAACTCAAATGAGATCATGTATTTAAAAGACAGTAATGGCAAATGGTGTGATAAACAAAATTTTATCTAAAAAACCATTAAAAATTATATTATTAATATGTATTGAGAGAATCAGGTTTTCGATATGATGAGGTGACGATCCATACTCCACATAAAATTAGTGATGATATTAATTATCTCCTCATTAAAATATTATGACATGGAAGAGATTAGAGTGGCAGTTTTCTTGTGTCGGGTTCCAAGGTACCAAACGGTTTGCAGGGAATTTTAATTTTTACCAGGGGAGACGATTAAATTGGATATTTTACAAATGGTTAATGATTTTTTGGCATTTAATATTCTTTCATTACGCTTCGGAAGGTACTTCTCAGGAGTCGATTGCAGATTATAAGCTAATAACTTGTATTAATTTTAGCTATAAAATTATTGCAAAAATTATGTCTCTTAAACATCAACCAATCATGGAAGATAGCTTTTATTAAAGAACGAAGCATCCATGGTAATATTTTAATCACGCAACAAATTGAGTTTTTCTTATAATTTTAAAAAAGTTTAAACAAGAATTATGGAGCTTCTAGTATCGATATGGCTAACGCGTATGATCAAATTATCTGGAATTTTCTTATGAGGGTTCTTTAGAACATGGGTTTTTGTGAAAATGGAGAGACCTTATCTTAAATTGCATATCATTTGTCTCGTATCAGATTAAAGTTAATGGAGAAAGACTAAAGAACTTCAAAATGGGTCAAGAAATTCGACAAGGTGATCCCTAGTCCCCTCTCCTATTTTCTATGCTTACGGAAGGTCTCATCGAGCTAATCAATTACGAATGCCGAGAAGGTAACATAAAACGTATCTCTATCGCTAGAGCCACACATAGAGTTACACATTTGTTTTTGCGGACAATTTTTTGTTCTTCCTCGAAGTTAATGAAAAATAAATATGAATTCATGAGAGCCATCACGAAATATTGTCGGGCTTCTGGCCAAAAAATCAACTTCAATAAAGGAGTAAAGGTTTCCAAATAAAAAAGCTACTGAAATTGCGGAACGATTGAATTTCAAAATTACAAATCCTATGGTAAATATGTGGGCATTCCAATGTCTCTAAAGAGATCCAAAACAGCTAATCTATCATAAATCTATGATAAAATGATCTCTAAATCTGCAAATTGGGTTTTTAACCTTTTATTGAATGGAGGTAAAGAAGTCCTTATTAAAGCAGATCTTCAAGTAATTCCTAATAATGCATGTCCATCGTTAAATTTATGATTATGATTGGCAAAAAATTAAGCAGTATTGATGCAAAATTTTTATGGAACGGGACTTAAAAAAAATACATGGGGTCGCATGGAACAAGATCGCAAAAGCTAAAAAGGAAGGCAGAATTGGTATTAGGGACTTCTGAGAAATGAATCTCTCCCTTCTACGAAGTCAAGCTTGGAAAATTATCCATAATCCTAACTTGCTCGTGGAAAGATTCCTTTGGCATTTAATTTCTGAACTACGATATGTGGAATTCTAAACTAAAGAATAAAAGATCGTGGAATTGGGGAGCATATATAAAGGTATTATGTTCCTTAAAGATGAATGTATTTGGAAGGTTGGTAATGGCATGCAAATTGATATCTAGGAAGATTCTTGCATTTCGAGAGGATATAAATTGGATAAGCCAGCCCAGTTGTAATCTGACTAGGGTGGCCAAATTTTTCAATAACAACATGCCCAATTGGAATTACGAAACTCAAGATAAATTTCGTATTATGAAAGATTTGGCATATTTTATAAGAATTCCAGATGTTCAAATTGACAAAGATGACACAATTATATGGCCCGAGACTAAAAAAGGCAATTACTCAACAAAATTGGATTACCATCGTTTGCTATAGAAAGAATCGGATATAAGCGGAAAATCTTTCAGTGAAGGGGAAAACACATATAAGAACATGTGGAACATAATTTTGGGGTCCAATGTTCCTTTAAAAATTCGAAATTGAATTGATCAAACGTATAATTTATAGTTACTCCCTAAACGGGTGGGAGGAAAGTTTGTTCTCAACCATTATTTTTGGTATGCTTTGAAATATGTGGAAAGTTAGGATGAATGGTTTATTTGAAAGAAAGAATGAAACATGTTTGAAATTTATTGATTGGACTAAAACACTTTTCAAGCACCTTTATGGTAATGAAAATGCGTCCGTACTGGGATGGATAATTTTAGGGCGGCGGGATGTACTACTTTGGAAGGGGAAAATCCTATCTTGAGTGACGAGGTTAATTTCAACTGGCTAAATGACATTTCCTTCGTTAAAAGTTGGGAGCTGACTAGTATGGTGTCGATTGGGGTCAATAAGGAGGGGGTTGGTAAACATAAGGTAACCAGAATAGCGAATGTCAATAACGTTGTGGAGTGTGAGTTCTGGACCGTTCTTTTGGCCATGAGATATAAATCAGATCTCAATCTTCAGAGTAACTCTTTGTATTCCAATAACCTTGAACTCATTCTATGTATGTCTATCTAAAGCTTATTAATTGGGGAATTTTCCTTGATGGTTTGAAGCGAAAAGGTGGATGAAACTTACTAAATGCGTTAGACTTGATTTAGATTTTCCAGCATGTACGTGTGACACGATCGTGGAACTTTTTATTGTATTTCCTCTTCTTGTACTAGTAAGGGTATTAGTTAATTTAGATGTATTTTTTCTTGACAAAAAGAAACTCTTTAACCCATTGACTGTATGTGTAATTGGTGTAGATTTTTTATTTTTTCAATGATTTACATTGTCTTTATATACTTGAGAATTAAAATGTTAAACTTATTCTGTTTATATGAAGTTATTACATATATATATATATATACACACACACCAGTATGCCAAAAATGTTATTTAAAATATACTCGTCAACAAATACCAATTAAATATCAGATAACTAAAGAAAAATGAAGGACATGATAAATTAAGGTGAGAACTAAACATCTAAAGTCCTATTTTTTTTCCAAACTTTACTATTTGTTTTCTCATGACTATTGAACTACTGAAATTTTTATCTTACTAAAAGAATGATATCACTCGTGAATAGATTTAGTAGAATTAATGTAAAGATTTATAATCCAATTTATGATAATTTTTACTTAATTTTTGTTGTTTCTCTATATGCCAATTATCCTAGATTTGAGGGATTATACTCATAGGGTTATAAGTGTGGCCTAATCTCGACTAGCCTTCAATTATGCTTCGAGAAACACATAATTTTAAAATAAACTACCCTCAAAGAATCATATAACCCTGGAGGAGATCATAGTGAAAGCCAAGAAGTATATGAAACATGTAAACATCAAAACAGAGAAGTATATCAAATCCAGCATGGAGTCGACCACGCGAAACACAATAAGAAAGACAGGTCTTGCACTTGAACCATGAGGAGAAAGACCTATAAGCATGGGGGTACAACAAAAAGAAATTAATCCTTCTAGGGTGAGACTTAAAGGAAGTCATTATCCTCATAGTAAACGACCCAACAATGTAATGAACACACGAGATGCCAAAGATATGTCATTCTGAAAGCAAAGTTGCTATTTTCATTACCACAAATATGTTGGACAAGACACTAATGAATGGAAGTCCCTACGTATGAGATATGATGATTATAAATGTTGGGAATTTTTACTCCACATGCCTATTGTGGACAACCAAGTGACACTAGCGGAAAAAAATATCATTGCCGAAACTACCCCGCTAGCGTGCTATATTGAGAGCACAAGTTGTACCTCAAGAAGAACTCAAAGAGGATCCTAGGTTATATGGGCATCAACACCGAGCTAACCCTACTTTATAAGTGTTAAAAATAGAAGTAAAACGTATATCGAGAGATTTTATGTCGCACACCACCGAATCCGGAAGGATCCTACGCCAAGCAAAGTCAATAGCCTCCTACTAATGGAAGATTAATGCGTAACGCTGACTTAAGTTAACAATGAAGATCCTAGTGGTATTAAGAGTCCAACGACGAAGACATTCTCCTTCCATCTGATATTCAATAGATAAGGAGTTTTTTATGAAATAATTCATCCATATCAATATTATTCATTCTCGTGATCTTACATTAGGGTTAGGGTTTTGAATTAATTACTTATCCTTTAGTAAATTAACTTGTCCCACATGGTTCAAGGATTATTTAATAAATACAAGAAACCTATGTATATTAAATAACGTTGTTTAATGTCATTTTAACCAAGACCATTATCACTATACGTTAGAAAGATAGGTTTCAAGAATATTTTTGCCCCCTAACCTCAATGTTATTGCTTGTTCCTTTTAACGACAATTTCCACATCTTTTTTTAAAATTTTCTTTTGTAGTTAGAGCTCATGTTATAAATTTTATCCACCATGTTTAATTAACTGATGTCTACCTACATATGAAAAATAAACTTAGATCATGCGTGCTAATTCTAGAATCTATATATGTTCTTAAAGGCTAAGTCAATATCATTTATTATACACGTAACGAGGATAGTCCTATGAAATTTCATTTGAATATTTCATTTAGTTATATATAATATGTCAAACATCTTGTTTTTAGTAAGATTACAAATTCTCTATAAAAATGTTTGTTTTTCTATAATTTATCCCATAGATGTATAATCCATAATAGAAGAGTAAACTATATTTAATGTGTATAACATATTTTCTCAAATGTTTTAAATAACACATATGATAGTAGATAAACAATAAGGGATTTATGCTTTGTTTACTTTATTTTGGGATCCAAGTAAACTCTCTTTTATTCTCCAATTTGAATAAAGTGTGGGAAACCTATTTTCTTACAAAGAACAAATACATATCGAGATAGTTTGTCTCCCTTCCAATATTCTCTAGTTTGTGTGAGAAAACATTTTTTTTACATTGTAGTGTATATTTGTAATAATACACATTTTGAATCAAAAAACATAAACTTAGCAATATAAAAAATATCAAATATTATAAAAATAAATAGAGTCAAAAGAGTCATAAGATTTATTTAAGTAATTATTGAGTGCATATTTCTTAAATTGTTTGACTATGAAAAATCAATAAAACATTTTCACTGGTATTTCTACATTAAATGAATATCTATTAATCATCAAGTATCACATGTTGTATTTTATATATGGGTCTCATGTCAATTATATTAGACATACACTTATATAAAATCTTGCAACAAGAAATAAATATGTAATTCTTTATAACAAAGAGTATTTCTTTTTGTGTACACGTGTAATGTTAGAAAAAATACTTCTTTAATTTTTTTTGTCACAAGTGTATAATACTATAATTATAATAGATTTTTCATTCTACCACTCAATTAGCTAAATGTTTTATAAAATTAATAAAAAATTTAGCGTAGCCTTAAAAGTTTTTGAGGTTAAATATGTCTGTAAAATGCCTAGTTATCGAGATTTTTTTACTAGTGGTAGGATAAATGAGTCAAATATTCTTGACTTTACTAACATAATAACATAGATTACGTTTCTAAATAAATCATAGTTGTAGTAGAATTAATATGATCATTTTATATTCATAAACTTTTAGAAGAATCAAAAAAATATTTAAGACCCAATGAATATTACATAAATTGTTGATCGCTACAATTATCATTTTCATTGAAGGAAATATAAGAAATATTATTATTTAATTTAATATCAAATTTGTTAAACTCTTAGTCTAACCACACACATGATTAATTTTACATTGTTAATATTTTTTGGAATAAAATTGTACATCTTAAAATTAATCAAATATAAAGAGTTTTAAAAGATACCTATTATTGAATTTACAATTTATTGGGCCGATTTTAATAAAACTTCTGCCTACAATTTGTAGTTAATTTGGCCCATCCCTATTTTAAATTTATCTCAACCCTAACCACAAACATTTCCTTATAAAAATACACACACTATTTTATATACGATTTCCCCGAATCCCTAAATATACCAAATATTATATCAAATATTTATCAAATATATTTGATGGGTTTCATAGGTGTGAGGAAGATAAGACCGGACCGGTATACAGTTGAGTTAAGGTATAAAAAGGAAAGATTCAACTTAGGTTCGTTTCATTCTGCTATTGAAGCCGCGATGGCGTATGACGCAAAATCTCGATCTTTGAGAGGTAATAAGACCAAATGGGTCAATTTTCCCATAGATCTCAATTCTCCTCCACCATCTGAATCAGGAAACTGCAGAGTTTGATTTTTTTAGGCAAGAGAGAGCTTAATTAGATTATATTTAGAAGGTACTTAATTTAAGATTTTTGTTTTTAATCTTCTAAATTATATGATCTAATTATTATTTTATATTGTTAATTTGGAACAACAAAGTTTTATTTTAAAGTATATGAAATTTGCTAAATTTGATTTTATATTTTAGTATTGTTTTATTATTATAATTGTTATTTTATGCAAATTTACTAAGTATATAAGTGTTTATGAGGCTATATCAACCACTTGTATCCCCTTATTTTATCAATATAGTGAGATAAATAATAAAAAAAGAGAAATATTAATGCTTGTTATCTTCATAAAAATAAATAGTATTATTATTTATTTACGGTAAGTTATATATTTTTATTATTTATAAGATACACACATTTATCACTTACAATTATGAGGTAATTTTATGCACTCAATCTTGAGAGTTTTTTTTCTCGAATACAAACCAAAGCACTTCTTTTTACACTATTTCGGAAACCCAAGGACTCAATCGTATGGATATGTAAAATACAGGATTTCCAATCCTAGCAGGAAAGGGAGGGAAACGGATACTCAATTTAAAGTGAGTAAACAGAATTCCATACTCGATCTCATAGATGCATATAGAATTCTGCGGAAAGCCGTATTCGATGAAAGTCGTATGTACGGCTTGGAGGGAGATAAGGCTTTTTCTTTAAACATATTACAAGTGAATAATTTTATACTTTACAATATTTTTAGAACTCGAAAATTTATGTTAAACAAAATAGTGGATTAGCGATGAGAAAATAAAAAATAAAATTTAATAATTTTTTTATTCTTTTAACATAAAAGTTATATACATGGATAAATGTATAACTTGTTTTAGTTGTTCTTAAAAGTTTTTTATATGTGAACAACTTATATTAAATTGTTGGTGTACACACAATAGTATATGTATTAGGGTATTCCCTAACAATTTTTCTGATTATATATGTTTTCCCCATGATTCTTTAAATTCTACACCACCAACACACTTCAACCTTTTATGCAGAAATGATTCTGTGTAAGGTCATTTGATCATTACGTTTCTCATAATACTCTATCAAAAATATATAATCGACTTCATTGTGTAAAAAATAGTAGGAATGGAAGATATACTACAGTTAAGATATTCTACCATAGGGAAAATGATGAGACCATTTATGATAGAAATAATTATATCCTAGAGCTAATTGAATAACTAATGTGATTTTTCCTCACTAGTTAGTTCTATACAATCTAGATATCTATTTCTCACGTACTTCTATATTTTTAGAGTGTATAACTTTAACTTTATATTAAATCAGAAGAAGAAAATTATGAAGTCAATATAAGGTAAAAGAGACTCTCATTTCCTAAGTTAAGTAATTATAATAGTTATCCAATATAAGGAAATTAAAATAATAAAATATTCATAAGATTTAAAGGAGGATTGGATATTTTAGAAGTATGTAGAGAATTTTTATGTCAATAATTAAGTATCATATTTGTTGAAATAATAGTTGTTTTCCTTACTAACTACATGGGAACTAAAAGGGAAACAAAACTTTTTCTTCTAATATCAAATATGTCATATATAGAATAAATAACTTGATATAAATATGATAGAGAACTTCAGGTTGTTTCTAAATATCAATCCATTGTAAATTATAATTCTTTTAACAAGAAGAGATGAGATAAAAAAACATTTTTTAAACTTTAAAAAAATATAATTCAATTTGAATATCTAAAAAAACTAAAATTTCTCCTTCACCTTTATCCCCCTTAAATTGTGTTATACACATTAGTTCCAAAAAAATTGTACTTGATATGAAATCCAATCATATTTAAATGGAATATAGAGCCAATTATGCAGAAGGAAGTAACACTTTTCCGCAAATGAGGAATATTGTTATTCGTCATGTTTATTGTTCAATAAATGAACGTCCATATATACTAAGTGGAAAACTAGGCTTTCCATAACCCCTTTAATATGATGGGATATGCTATATCTGTCCTCCTGCTTTTAATAAGGGGTTTAGCGGACATAATTGGAATTGGATGATTGTATATTGTACCATTTAACTTCATTAATTAGTATACTCACATATATAATGCTCTAATATTTTCATATTTTTTTATATAATAAGATAATTTTTTATGATTTGTTAGGTTGGTTACATATTTATTTCTTGTTCTATGACTACTTTTATGAAAAAACAATATATAGGAACTATATTTATTTTTTTGGTCTATCAAATTATTTTTGTTTAATTTTGTTTTAATTAATCAATAATTCAGTGATAAATATTTAGAATAGGTAAAAGTTATTTTTCTTATCAATTAATTTAAGATATTACAATAAATGTTACTACTAATGTAAAAATAGTTTGTCTCAAATTTGTTATTTAAATAGATAGATCTCTAGATCAATCTTTATATAAAGAGTACTAAAATAGAGGCATAGATGTAAAAAATTTCTATACTTTGATGAAATTTTATAAAGTATATGTATTCTTACTAAATTATTGTATACTCCTACATCAAAAGATTTTAAAATTCGATCTTAGTTTTTGTATATTTTTTAGTGAATAAAAAAGAGTCGAAATATAGTCCTACAAAACTATATATCATAAGACACATGATTAGTTCATTATGTATCACCCACTGGACATGTAATTTGAATTAGAATTAATGAAATAAAATATTATTCAAATCTAAGTTATATACAAATATTATTATAATATATATATATATATATATATATATATATACTAGAAAATATCCCCGAAGATACATGTGCAAAAATGAATTTGAAAAATTCTAATTGATAATGGTACAAATTATCATAAATTCTTTACTTGAAGGTCTTTGGACAAAATTTAATTGATTGTGCCAAACTCATAATTTAATATATATCTAGATATATATTAATGTGAGTCTCACATAATATTTTATTTTTGGTGTCACCTATGGCGTGATAAAATAATAGATAAAATAAGTGCAAATAAACACCCATAGCACGATGCTGCAAGTACCTATGCAATTTTTAATGACAAGTGAATTCGTTCCTTAGAGACTACAACAGTTAGAAAGAACTTATACAAATATCAAGTGCAACTAAGAAAGCTATATTAATAATATGCAATAAAATAAAAGACAAGTAATTTTTACTCTGTTTTTAAATATGTCTGCAAAATCTGTAGTTATTGAGATATTTTTCACTAGTTGACAACTATTAGAACAATGAGTCAATTTTTCTTGGCATTACTAGCTTAATCACATAGATTAAGTTTCTCAATAAATCATAGTTATAGTAGAATTAATATGATCATTTTAAATTCTTAAATTTTTACAAGAACTGAAAAAATGATTGAAGACCCCAATGAATATTACATAAATTGTTGATGACTACAATTATCATTTTCATTGAAGGAAATTTCACAAATATTTATTATTGCATTTTATATCAAATTTGTTAAACTCTTAGTCTGGACTATATAAGTCAATTTGAATATCTACAAATTTACAAATAACTCCTTCACCAATACCCCCTTAAAATTGGGTTATACACCCTTTTTCCTAAAATATGTTCTTGGTATGAAATCGAATCGGATTTAAATAGAATATCAAGTCAATTATTCAGAAGGATGTAATCCATATCTGCAAATGAGAAATATTTCATTCTTCATGTTTATCTGTCGAGCAATGAATTTGCAGTAGGAAGACTAAGCTTTCTATAACACCCTTTAATGTGATCTGACATACTACGTCTGTCCTCATGATTTTTATCAGGGTTTTAGCGGACATAATTGAAATTCGATGATTGTATATTGTACCTTTTAACTTCATTAATTAGTATCCTGGCATATTTATATATTTCACAGATTTATATAATAAGATTAATTTTTTATGATTTGCTAGGTTAGATACATGTTTCTTTCATTTGCTATGACTATTGCTATGAAAAAATATATAGGAACTATACTGATTATATTGGTCTATCAATTTTTTTTTTTAATTAATAAATATATTTAATGAGCAATATTTAAAATATATAAAACTTCATTTTCTTATCAATTATCTAAGGTATTAAAATACATGTTATTACTAATGTTAAAATGGTTGGTGTAAATTTTGTTAGACAAACAAATACAACTCTAGATCAATACTTGTTTCAAGAGTATTGAAATATTTTAGATTCTAAATTTTAAAAAAACAATTCTCAATTAATTTTAGTTAAATGATATATATATTTTATTATATTTTTATAACTAATAGACAAATAATATTAATTTTTGTGAAATTATAATGAGGACACTCAAGATATTAAAATTATAGAGTTACATATAAAATTTATATGTATGATATGGTAAATATATTATATTTGGGTTTAATTCAGTTAGTAGATTTCATTGCCTTATTCATTACATATCATGGATACTTACTAGCCTTTGTATGTTCATTATGTTGGAAATCCTATATTATTAAATTATAAATACATTATTGCCATGGATATGTATTTTTTTAGGATTTTTATACATTAATAATTTGTACGTAGTTACAATATTGGATTTTTTTTATTTTATCATTTGTTGACAAATTTTTATTATATTGTGATATATGATAAATATTGAAATATGCTTGAGTACTCAAGTTTCCCTATAGAACATTCTTACATATTTACAAGAATAAAGGTTAGAAAAATTGTAGAACGAGATGAATGATATGTACTTGAAAAAGAGTTAGAGGTTGAGATGTTTATTAACTGAATTAACTAAATGACTCTTTTAATATTCTAAAAATCTTGTGTCCCTCGAGGCGTGATGTAAAAACCGCACTCGAGGAATTCACTCGCAATTGTGCAAAATCATTCATAGTAATTAAATGTAAGTATTATGTATCATACTACATAAAACTATAATCGTATAAATTGAAAGTAAAAAAATAATAAAGTTTTGGTGAAAATGATGGATTACATAAAGGACTGGAATACAAATTATCTCAAAATATAAGAAGATAGCTCAAGAATCACTAGTAATTGCCAGTAGCTATGACATAGACTTTTCTTGAAAAAAGAATGAATATATTATTTTTCTGTTAAGCGGGATTAAAGTATCCACCTATGTTCCTCTTGGGTATATTACTCGTTGATTCGTATGTATCTAAATTCTCAGTCAAAAATACTTACCACTTTGCTACCGAACACCATATTCATATCTTATTATGTTTGTTTTAGTTATTTACAATACTCATCGAATTTAGATATTTTGTTTTCATATTGCAACTAGTCAACAAATTATGGTATTGTTTAAAGATTTTGACATGTAAGAGAAGTAGAGGAAATATTATATTAATTGGAGGAGCGTACTTTCTTTGTTTGCCACTTCTGGAGTTATTTGGTATAGTTTATTTGTTTTATTAATTCAATTTTAGTTAATTAAACTATGAGTTATATTCTAAAATGGTATATTCATCTTTTCACTTAAATTGTCTCTAAACTAAGAACTGTATACTTAAATATTATCACATTATTCGAACTACAAAAATATTTAATATTATTTACATTATTTTCCCATTAGAAAAAATTTCAACTTTTACAATATCTCTACTGGCTCTTCTACTAGATCAGGTGAATCATGCTCTTTGTTTGATATGGACATTCAAGTATTCAAGTTATTATTTAAATAAGTATAAACATTTGATGTTGATTTGTAATATCACTAAGATCATTGGTTCAATTACTAAAGTAATTTATATCATTGTAAATATATATTACGTTGATGTACTACGCGTATTTTTAATTTTATTCTAGGTATCATTGACTAATATATAAAACTTATAATTTGATCGATTGGTTTATGTTGGTAATAATATTTCATTTTAAAATAATTCTTTATTAAATATGTGTGCTTTATTATATAAAAGGAGTGTAATTGTTCATGTTGTTATTAGTTTATATTTTTACCTATAGGCGCGAGTGTCTTAATCAATAGGTTCTGCAACTCATTTCTTGTTCAATGGTGATCTAATGATCTTGCTTTATTTTCTTTTTTTGCAATGATCTTAACTCTTATTGTACTTGCTTCAACATGGGTTTGCTTCTTTATTTGCTCTGCTTTATTTTCTTTTCGTTTTGTTGTTTTCCTGTTTTCATTTTCTTTTTTAATTACACATTAATTGGGGTTTTAGAGGATATCAAGATTAATAATAGAGAATCTCATACTTTTAAAATGTTAAATTTTCTAAAATTTAGCTTTTTAATCTCATTCAAGGAAAAAGATAATAAGATTAATGACCTAACATTTAACTCTTCTGATCCATAATTTTTGTTTCTTTTTCTTCTGATTTTATTTTCCTATTTATTAATATGTTAGGAGGAGTTTGTTGCTGATAAATTTTTTCTCGTGCCCTTGCTTAACTAGAGGCTGACCAAAGCAGAGTAAAAATTGATCAAGATTAATCTTTCTCTCTTTCTAAAACTGTTCTTTCCAAACATTTTGTTAACAAAAAATGGTGAATCTAAAAACCAAAACTCCTAAATAATTAATCATAAATGTTTCTTGATTTAGGAGATTCTCATCTTCAACAAACATGATAAGGCTTTACTTCATTAACTTTGACCATGGAAGATTAACAATATTTCTTCCATTTTTCCTTCTATAATTGATTTACTTCGAAATTAGCTTACCTTTTTTATTTATTATGGAATAGTCCTTTTCAGTTGTATGTTTGGGTATATCTTACCTGTTATTTATCTTTTTTGGCGTTTCTTACCCTATCGTGTACATGCAGTGGGAATTTTCTTATGGTTATGTGATATCTTTGGGTTTTTTTGTATTTAAGATATTGCTCAGTCAAACACATGTAAAGGTCCAACAACGTCTTTAAACTAATCAAAACCTCTTCTTCTTTTGTTGACATTTTTTCCAGTTTTGTTGGAGCACGAAAGAGGACTCTTTTCGATCTTCTTAAAGGCCGATTTCATCCTTCTCTCCTCCTCGATGTAGTCGTGAAAGAATTCTTTTGGTATCATGTTGATCTATCTTCTCTCAAGTTTAGCCACCTTTGAATTGGGAGCAGTATTTACGATAAGATTATATGGTATTTTGGAAGATGCTATATGCCTTGTAAGATAATTCTCTTCCTGTTTGTTTCACTTTTATCGTATACTATGAATATTATAGTAGCCAACGCAGTGTGAAAGCGGTTGGGTTTTATGGATAATATTTTGATTTATAACTCTCAAGGGTTTAGGGCACCCTCACCTCGGAAAATGATTAAGGCCATAAATACGAAGTTTAAAATCTCTTTTTATGTCTATTAGAGTCGCGTATCATGTCCAACGTTGTACGATTTTGTACTTTCCTAAATCCGTTTAATAATAAATTTGTCGTTAACCTTAGGGAAGAAAATTTAGGTGCGGGGGAATCACTTTAGCTTGGAAGGATTGTTTCAATGTGAAGATTATTGTTTCATGTTCTTATTATGTTATTTGACAAATATCTGATTTGAATTCTTCTCCTTGGTATCTAGTCATTATTCATGCTCCTACGAATTACAATGAAAGAAAGAAAGTGTTTGAAAATATCACAAAATGGAAGAATAGTATATCTGACCCAATTGTTATTATCGGTGATTTTAATGATATCTCTAAATCATACGAGAAACACGTTAAAATCGATCCTAATCTTGATCGCATGTTAAAATTGAATGAGTTTACTGACGAAAATAATTTCATTGATATTGCCTCCAATGGTTGTCACTTTACTGATAAGGTTCAGTAGAGTTTGCTGAGTGCATTGATGATGCTACTTTATTTGAACATAATTATGATGGACAATTCTACACTTGGACTAATAAGAGTGTAACTGATATTAGAGCTAGCAAAATTGACAGAGTTTTTATAAATTCAAAGTGGATAGACACCATTCAATCTATTGTTACAGTTATGCCCCTTCAACATCTGATCACTGCCCTATGTTGCTGAATATAGGAGGGAAAAAAGAACATGGCCCAACTGCTTTAAATTTCTTCAATATATGGACTTCACACCCTAAACATATTGACACTATACAACATGTATGGAAAGAGCAGGTGCAGGGTAATTGTATGTTTCAGCTCTGTATGAAACAAAAATCTATAAAGAGTGCTTTAAAGAAATTTAACAATACATACTTGAAAAGAAACTCAAACAATATTGAGGCTATTAGAAATCAACTCACCATGGTTCAAAAGTCTATAATGGAAGGCATGTTTGACCCTCAGCTATTATGTGAAGAGAAAATTCTAGATAAAAATCTTGAAGAAGCTATAATTGTTCAACACATTATATTAAAACAAAAAGCTAAAGCTGCTTTCACCACTGATATGGATTGCAGTTCTTTATATTTTTATAAGGTTATTAAGGGGAGGACTGCAAGAAATAATATATCTACTATTACTAAAGATAATGGAGAAACTGTTTTTTATCCTGCTCTAATTAAAGAAGAATTTATTAGCTTCTATAAAGGTTTATTAGTCACAGAAGATGATAGTGAAAAAAGTTGCTCAATTCCTATTATCAAGCGTATTATTGGGGCTGAGGTAACTGAAATTCAAGCTAGTTAACTTATTGCTCCTTTTTTAGATAGTGAGATTAAAGAAGCACTATTCTCTATCAATGAAAATAAGAGCCCTGGGCCTGATGGACTCAATTCCTGCTTCTATAAAGTTTCTTGGAATGTTATTGTAGATGATTTCATTAAAGCTATAAGACAATATCTTGAATTAGGTAAAATTCTATCTCAAGTTAATGCTACAAACCTAGTTCTCATCACTAAGGAGAAGAATGCTACTAGTCTAAAGAAGTACAGACCAATCTCATGTGTGAACACCACATATAATACTATCTCTAGACTTATATTAAATAGACTAAAAAAAGTACTTGGTTCAATTATTTCTATCAATCAAGCCGCATATGTTGGAGGTAGGCAAATCAGTGATAACATACTTGTAGCTCAAGATATTGAATTGGGTTATGAGAAGAATAATTCAGAGCCAAAGTGTACAATAAACCTTGACTTACAGAAGGCATATGATAGTGTGAACTGGATATTTCTTATCAACACTTTACATGGCTTCAATTTCCCTAACAAATTCATTAATTTGGTATAAATGTGTGTGCGCTGCCCTTTCTATTCCATTTGTATCAATGGTGAAATGGAAGGTTATTTTAAAGGTAAGAGGGGTCTCAGGCAAGGAGACCCCATCTCACCTTACTTATTTGCAATAGACATGGAGGTGTTCACAGGGCTCTTAAAAAACATGGTGCAAAAGAATCAGTTTAATTATCATCACAAGTGTAGAGAGCTCAAACTCAATCACATCATTTCTGCTGATGATGTATTAATATTCCTCAAAGCTAAGTTAAATCAGCTAAAGTTATAAAGGAAGCATTTTATATGTTCTCAAGAATATCAAGGCTTAAGATTAACTATAATAGAAGTGAGCTCTATTTTGGTGGTACAAGTACTCACATTATGCAGAGTATCTCTTCAGTTCTAAATATTAATATAGGCACATTGCCTGTTAGATATCTAGGGGTCCCACTGAACTCAAAAAAACTATCAGTTTCAGATAGAAACAAATTAGTAGAAAGTATCTGCAGCTGTATAAGTCAATGGTCATCAAAGCTATTGTCATATGGTGGGAGAGCTGAGCTCATCAATTCTGTTCTCATTAGTAAAATACTATTTTGGTGTAGGGTTTTCTTATTTCTAGAACAAGTTATATACAAACTTAACCAAAAAATGGATAGCTTCCTATGGAGAGGTAATTTAGATAGTGCCATGGGGAAAAGGTGTCATGGAAAAATATATGCTCCAGTAAAGTGTATGGAGGACTTGGTATTTCTTATATTGAAGATATTAAGAAAGTCTGCCTTCTAGCAACATTTTGGAGAATGTACTCACAAAAGCACAATATGTGGAGTTTATGGGTTCATCATAACATCATTAAAGGCAGGTGTATTTGGAGCTTGGATGTAAAGCAAGCTCACACTTGGATTTGAAAGCAAATTTTGAAGATCCGGTATCTTGCCTACAACTTTATTACTCATGATGTTAAGAATGGCAAGAATACCTACCTGATTTGGGATAAATGGAAGAGTGGTAAAATTCCACAAGAAATCATAGATATTGATATACTGAGAGATGATATTAATAGTAATAAGACTGTATATTCATTTTATGGGGGTAACAGATGGAAATTACCTCTTATAGTGGGTAAAAATCTTCCTCACATCAACAATATAAAGCTTACTAGTGGAGATGACATTATTGTGTGGAAGGAAAGCTCTAAAAAAGGTTTCTCCTTCAAAAGAACTTTGGCACAAATTGAAGATGTAAAGAGTGAAGTAGAATGGTAGAAAATAGTGTGGACTAAGACATGTATACCTAGATGTGCTTTTATAGTTTGGTTGTGTTTTAAAGATAGATTAGCTACCAAGGCTAGAATGATTAGTTGGGGTTTACATGTCAGTTATCGATGTGTTTTCTGTAATGCAAATTTGGAAACCTGCTTGATTTGTGTAATATAAAAGCTACAATTTAGAAGAGTTGGTCAAACCTATTAATTCTATATCGAGTTTAGAAGTTGTTGATATTGTGGGGACATTTATTACTACTTATATATTTTGTGTTTAGTGGGAATTAAATGAAAGTGAGCGTGGAGGAATATGTCTAAGTGAAGAACACGTTTGGAAAAGAATATTCAGCCTTGTCCATGTGAAAGTAGGAAGAAGGAATTACAAAATAAAGAAGTTGTTTTTCTCATTAAAAGAATAGAGACCAACTAGTTATTGGGCCTTATTATATATTGATTAGCTTTATTTAGACTTTAAGTAAAAAGTAATGGGCTTTCTTTGTAATAGTAATGTAGGCTGAGTTTGTTGTCTCGGTTTCTTGTAGGGTCAAAGTTGTAATGTTACTTGATGTTTGGGCTAATTTTAATAAAAAGATTGATTTATTGATCCAAAAAAAAAGTTGTCACTTTACATGGAAAAATAAATGAAAAGGTGAGGAAAACCTTAAAGAAAAATTTGATAAGGGTTTAGAATTGGAATCCTGGGGTAGTCTTTTCACATAAGCAATTATCAAACTACCGCTATAGGGTTAGATCATTCGCCACTTATTCTTTAGAGAAGTAATTCTACTAAAAACAACTTGAAAGTCTTCATATTCGAGTCCCCCAGTAGCTTGAAAATATTGGAATGAATATAGAGTTACAAATATGATCAAGAATTTCTTATGTAGAAGGGATGAAACGTGGCTTGTTTAATTTTGTTGGAGACGTGAAACAGTTTGTATCAGTCGAAATCAAAAAATTATTGAAAATATCCAAAATAGTGAGCGATCCAAGTAAAATATTTCAATTAATATCAAGAATAAAAGAAAAGATGGACGCACTTTGGAAGTAAGGAAAGAATTACAGGCTGATACGGTTCAAGACCATTGGATAAATAAAAAAACTAAATATTTTTACGCTTGCTCATTCTTTCGAAGGAACTCAAATGAGATCATGTATTTAAAAGACAGTAATGGCAAATGGTGTGATAAACAAAATTTTATCTAAAAAACCATTAAAAATTATATTATTAATATGTATTGAGAGAATCAGGTTTTCGATATGATGAGGTGACGATCCATACTCCACATAAAATTAGTGATGATATTAATTATCTCCTCATTAAAATACCATGACATGGAAGAGATTAGAGTGGCAGTTTTCTCTGTGTCGGGTTCCAAGGTACCAAACGGTTTGCAGGGAATTTTAATTTTTACCAGGGGAGACGATTAAATTGGATATTTTACAAATGGTTAATGATTTTTTGGCATTTAATATTCTTTCATTACGCTTCGGAAGGTACTTCTCAGGAGTCGATTGCAGATTATAAGCTAATAACTTGTATTAATTTTAGCTATAAAATTATTGCAAAAATTATGTCTCTTAAACATCAACCAATCATGGAAGATAGCTTTTATTAAAGAACGAAGCATCCATGGTAATATTTTAATCACGCAACAAATTGAGTTTTTCTTATAATTTTAAAAAAGTTTAAACAAGAATTATGGAGCTTCTAGTATCGATATGGCTAACGCGTATGATCAAATTATCTGGAATTTTCTTATGAGGGTTCTTTAGAACATGGGTTTTTGTGAAAATGGAGAGACCTTATCTTAAATTGCATATCATTTGTCTCGTATCAGATTAAAGTTAATGGAGAAAGACTAAAGAACTTCAAAATGGGTCAAGAAATTCGACAAGGTGATCCCTAGTCCCCTCTCCTATTTTCTATGCTTACGGAAGGTCTCATCGAGCTAATCAATTACGAATGCCGAGAAGGTAACATAAAACGTATCCCTATCGCTAGAGCCACACATAGAGTTACACATTTGTTTTTGCGGACAATTTTTTGTTCTTCCTCGAAATTAATGAAAAATAAATATGAATTCATGAGAGCCATCACGAAATATTGTCGGGCTTCTGGCCAAAAAATCAACTTCAATAAAGGAGTAAAGGTTTCCAAATAAAAAAGCTACTGAAATTGCGGAACGATTGAATTTCAAAATTACAAATCCTATGGTAAATATGTGGGCATTCCAATGTCTCTAAAGAGATCCAAAACAGCTAATCTATCATAAATCTATGATAAAATGATCTCTAAATCTGCAAATTGGGTTTTTAACCTTTTATTGAATGGAGGTAAAGAAGTCCTTATTAAAGCAGATCTTCAAGTAATTCCTAATAATGCATGTCCATCGTTAAATTTATGATTATGATTGGCAAAAAATTAAGCAGTATTGATGCAAAATTTTTGTGGAACGGGACTTAAAAAAAATACATGGGGTCCCATGGAACAAGATCGCAAAAGCTAAAAAGGAAGGCAGAATTGGTATTAGGGACTTCTGAGAAATGAATCTCTCCCTTCTACGAAGTCAAGCTTGGAAAATTATCCATAATCCTAACTTGCTCGTGGCAAGATTCCTTTGGCATTTAATTTCTGAACTACGATATGTGGAATTCTAAACTAAAGAATAAAAGATCGTGGAATTGGGGAGCATATATAAAGGTATTATGTTCCTTAAAGATGAATGTATTTGGAAGGTTGGTAATGGCATGCAAATTGATATCTAGGAAGATTCTTGCATTTCGAGAGGATATAAATTGGATAAGCCAGCCCAGTTGTAATCTGACTAGGGTGGCCAAATGTTTCAATAACAACATGCCCAATTGGAATTACGAAACTCAAGATAAATTTCGTATTATGAAAGATTTGGCAGATTTTATAAGAATTCCAGATGTTCAAATTGACAAAGATGACACAATTATATGGCCCGAGACTAAAAAAGGCAATTACTCAACAAAATTGGATTATCATCGTTTGCTATAGAAAGAATCGGATATAAGCGGAAAATCTTTCAGTGAAGGGGAAAACACATATAAGAACATGTGGAACATAATTTTGGGGTCCAATGTTCCTTTAAAAATTCGAAATTGAATTGATCAAACATATAATTTATAGTTACTCCCTAAACGGGTGGGAGGAAAGTTTGTTCTCAACCATTATTTTTGGTATGCTTTGAAATATGTGGAAAGTTAGGATGAATGGTTTATTTGAAAGAAAGAAATGAAACATGTTTGAAATTTATTGATAGGACTAAAACACTTTTCAAGCACCTTTATGGTAATGAAAATGCGTCCGTACTGGGATGGATAATTTTAGGGCGGCGGGATGTACTACTTTGGAAGGGGAAAATCCTATCTTGAGTGACGAGGTTAATTTCAACTGGCTAAATGACACTTCCTTCGTTAAAAGTTGGGAGCTGACTAGTATGGTGTCGATTGGGGTCAATAAGGAGGGGGTTGGTAAACATAAGGTAACCAGAATAGCGAATGTCAATAACGTTGTGGAGTGTGAGTTCTGGACCGTTCTTTTGGCCATGAGATATAAATCAGATCTCAATCTTCAGAGTAACTCTTTGTATTCCAATAACCTTGAACTCATTCTATGTATGTCTATCTAAAGCTTATTAATTGGGGAATTTTCCTTGATGGTTTGAAGCGAAAAGGTGGATGAAACTTACTAAATGCGTTAGACTTGATTTAGATTTTCCAGCATGTACGTGTGACACGATCGTGGAACTTTTTATTGTATTTCCTCTTCTTGTACTAGTAAGGGTATTAGTTAATTTAGATGTATTTTTTCTTGACAAAAAGAAACTCTTTAACCCATTGACTGTATGTGTAATTGGTGTAGATTTTTTATTTTTTCAATGATTTACATTGTCTTTATATACTTGAGAATTAAAATGTTAAACTTATTCTGTTTATATGAAGTTATTACATATATATATATACACACACACCAGTATGCCAAAAATTTTATTTAAAATATACTCGTCAACAAATACCAATTAAATATCAGATAACTAAAGAAAAATGAAGGACATGATAAATTAAGGTGAGAACTAAACATCTAAAGTCCTATCTTTTTTCCAAACTTTACTATTTGTTTTCTCATGACTATTGAACTACTGAAATTTTTATCTTACTAAAAGAATGATATCACTCGTGAATAGATTTAGTAGAATTAATGTAAAGATTTATAATCCAATTTATGATAATTTTTACTTAATTTTTGTTGTTTCTCTATATGCCAATTGTCCTAGATTTGAGGGATTATACTCATCGGGTTATAAGTGTGGCCTAATCTCGACTAGCCTTCAATTATGCTTCGAGAAACACATAATTTTAAAATAAACTACCCTCAAAGAATCATATAACCCAGGAGGAGATCATAGTGAAATCCAAGAAGTATATCAAACATGTAAACATCAAAACAGAGAAGTATATCAAATCCAGCATGGAGTCGACCATGCGAAACACAATAAGAAAGACAGGTCTTGCACTTGAACCATGAGGAGAAAGACCTATAAGCATGGGGGTACAACAAAAAGGAATTAATCCTTCTAGGGTGAGACTTAAAGGAAGTCATTATCCTCATAGTAAACGACCCAACAATGTAATGAACACACGAGATGCCAAAGATATGTCATTCTGAAAGCAAAGTTGCTATTTTCATTACCACAAATATGTTGGACAAGACACTAATGAATGGAAGTCCCTACGTATGAGATATGATGATTATAAATGTTGGGAATTTTTACTCCACATGCCTATTGTGGACAACCAAGTGACACTAGCGGAAAAAAATATCATTGCCGAAACTACCCCGCTAGCGTGCTATATTGAGAGCACAAGTTGTACCTCAAGAAGAACTCAAAGAGGATCCTAGGTTATATGGGCATCAACACCGAGCTAACCCTACTTTATAAGTGTTAAAAATAGAAGTAAAACGTATATCGAGAGATTTTATGTCGCACACCACCAAATCCGGAAGGATCTTACGCCAAGCAAAGTCAATAGCCTCCTACTAATGGAAGATTAATGCGTAACGCTGACTTAAGTTAACAATGAAGATCCTAGTGGTATTAAGAGTCCAACGACGAAGACATTCTCCTTCCATCTGATATTCAATAGATAAGGAGTTTTTTATGAAATAATTCATCCATATCAATATTATTCATTCTCGTGATCTTACATTAGGGTTAGGGTTTTGAATTAATTACTTATCCTTTAGTAAATTAACTTGTCCCACATGGTTCAAGGATTATTTAATAAATACAAGAAACCTATGTATATTAAATAACGTTGTTTAATGTCATTTTAACCAAGACCATTATCACTATACGTTAGAAAGATAGGTTTCAAGAATATTTTTGCCCCCTAACTTCAATGTTATTGCTTGTTCCTTTTAACGACAATTTCCACATCTTTTTTTAAAATTTTCTTTTGTAGTTAGAGCTCATGTTATAAATTTTATCCACCATGTTTAATTAACTGATGTCTACCTACATATGAAAAATAAACTTAGATCTTGCGTGCTGATTCTAGAATCTATATATGTTCTTAAAGGCTAAGTCAATATCATTTATTATACACGTAACGAGGATAGTCCTATGAAATTTCATTTGAATATTTCATTTAGTTATATATAATATGTCAAACATCTTGTTTTTAGTAAGATTACAAATTCTCTATTAAAATGTTTGTTTTTCTATAATTTATCCCATAGATGTTGGATTAATAGAAGAGTAAACTATATTTAATGTGTATAACATATTTTCTCAAATGTTTTAAATAACACATATGATAGTAGATAAACAATAAGGGATTTATGCTTTGTTTACTTTATTTTGGGATCCAAGTAAACTCTCTTTTATTCTCCAATTTGAATAAAGTGTGGGAAACCTATTTTCTTACAAAGAACAAATACATATCGAGATAGTTTGTCTCCCTTCCAATATTCTCTAGTTTGTGTGAGAAAACATTTTTTTTACATTGTAGTGTATATTTGTAATAATACACATTTTGAATCAAAAAACATAAACTTAGCAATATACAAAATATCAAATATTATAAAAATAAATAGAGTCAAAAGAGTCATAAGATTTATTTAAGTAATTATTGAGTGCATATTTCTTAAATTATTTGACTATGAAAAATCAATAAAACATTTTCACTAGTATTTCTACATTAAATGAATATCTATTAATCATCAAGTATCACATGTTGTATTTTATATATGGGTCTCATGTCAATTATATTAGACATACACTTATATAAAATCTTGCAACAAGAAATAAATATGTAATTCTTTATAACAAAGAGTATTTCTTTTTGTGTACACGTGTAATGTTAGAAAAAATACTTCTTTAATTTTTTTTGTCACAAGTGTATAATACTATAATTATAATAGATTTTTCATTCTACCACTCAATTAGCTAATTATTTTATAAAATTAATAAAAAATTTAGCGTAGCCTTAAAAGTTTTTGAGGTTAAATATGCCTGTAAAATGCCTAGTTATCGAGATTTTTTTTACTAGTGGAAGGATAATTGAGTCAAATATTCTTGACTTTACTAACATAATAACATAGATTACGTTTCTAAATAAATCATAGTTGTAGTAGAATTAATATGATCATTTTATATTCTTAAACTTTTAGAAGAATCAAAAAAATATTTAAGACCCAATGAATATTACATAAATTGTTGATCGCTACAATTATCATTTTCATTGAAGGAAATATAACAAATATTATTATTTAATTTAATATCAAATTTGTTAAACTCCTAGTCTAACCACACACATGATTAATTTTACATTGTTAATATTTTTTGGAATAAAATTGTACATCTTAAAATTAATCAAATATAAAGAGTTTTAAAAGATACCTATTATTAAATTTACAATTTATTGGGCCGATTTTAATAAAACTTCTGCCTACAATTTGTAGTTAATTTGGCCCATCCCTATTTTAAATTTATCTCAACCCTAACCACAAACATTTCCTTATAAAAATACACACACTATTTTATATACGATTTCCCCGAATCCCTAAATATACCAAATATTATATCAAATATTTATCAAATATATTTGATGGGTTTCATAGGTGTGAGGAAGATAAGACCGGACCGGTATACAGTTGAGTTAAGGTATAAAAAGGAAAGATTCAACTTAGGTTCGTTTCATTCTGCTATTGAAGCGGCGATGGCGTATGACGCAAAATCTCGATCTTTGAGAGGTAATAAGACCAAATGGGTCAATTTTCCCATAGATCTCAATTCTCCTCCACCATCTGAATCAGGAAACTGCAAAGTTTGATATTTTTAGGCAAGAGAGAGCTTAATTAGATTATATTTAGAAGGTACTTAATTTAAGATTTTTGTTTTTAATCTTCTAAATTATATGATCTAATTATTATTTTATATTGTTAATTTGGAACAACAAAGTTTTATTTTAAAGTATATGAAATTTGCTAAATTTGATTTTATATTTTAGTATTGTTTTATTATTATAATTGTTATTTTATGCAAATTTACTAAGTATATAAGTGTTTATGAGGCTATATCAACCACTTGTATCCCCTTATTTTATCAATATAGTGAGATAAATAATAAAAAAAGAGAAATATTAATGCTTGTTATCTTCATAAAAATAAATAGTATTATTATTTATTTACTGTAAGTTATATATTTTTATTATTTATAAGATACACACATTTATCACTTACAATTATGAGGTAATTTTATGCACTCAATCTTGAGAGTTTTTTTTTCTCGAATACAAACCAAAGCACTTCTTTTTACACTATTTCGGAAACCCAAGGACTCAATCGTATGGATATGTAAAATACAGGATTTCCAATCCTAGCAGGAAAGGGAGGGAAACGGATACTCAATTTAAAGTGAGTAAACAGAATTCCATACTCGATCTCATAGATGCATATAGAATTCTGCGGAAAGCCGTATTCGATGAAAGTCGTATGTACGGCTTGGAGGGAGATAAGGCTTTTTCTTTAAACATATTACAAGTGAATAATTTTATACTTTACAATATTTTTAGAACTCGAAAATTTATGTTAAACAAAATAGTGGATTAGCGATGAGAAAATAAAAAATAAAATTTAATAATTTTTTTATTCTTTTAACATAAAAGTTATATACATGGATAAATGTATAACTTGTTTTAGTTGTTCTTAAAAGTTTTTTATATGTGAACAACTTATATTAAATTGTTGGTTTACACCCAATAGTATATGTATTAGGGTATTCCCTAACAATTTTTGTGATTATATATGTTTTCCCCATGATTCTTTAAATTCTACACCACCAACACACTTCAACCTTTTATGCAGAAATGATTCCGTGTAAGGTCATTTGATCATTACGTTTCTCATAATACTCTATCAAAAATATATAATCGACTTCATTGTGTAAAAAAGAGTAGGAATGGAAGATATACTACAGTTAAGATATTCTACCATATGGAAAATGATGAGACCATTTATGATAGAAATAATTATATCCTAGAGCTAATTGAATAACTAATGTGATTTTTCCTCACTAGTTAGTTCTATACAATCTAGATATCTATTTCTCACGTACTTCTATATTTTTAGAGTGTATAACTTTAACTTTATATTAAATCAGAAAAAGAAAATTATGAAGTCAATATAAGGTAAAAGAGACTCTCATTTCCTAAGTTAAGTAATTATAATAGTTATCCAATATAAGGAAATTAAAATAATAAAATATTCATAAGATTTAAAGGAGGATTGGATATTTTAGAAGTATGTAGAGAATTTTTATGTCAATAATTAAGTATCATATTTGTTGAAATAATAGTTGTTTTCCTTACTAACTACATGGGAACTAAAAGGGAAACAAAACTTTTTCTTCTAATATCAAATATGTCATATATAGAATAAATAACTTGATATAAATATGATAGAGAACTTCAGGTTGTTTCTAAATATCAATCCATTGTAAATTATAATTCTTTTAACAAGAAGAGATGAGATAAAAAAAACATTTTTTAAACTTTAAAAAAATATAATTCAATTTGAATATCTAAAAAAACTAAAATTTCTCCTTCACCTTTATCCCCCTTAAATTGTGTTATACACATTAGTTCCAAAAAAATTGTACTTGATATGAAATCCAATCATATTTAAATGGAATATAGAGCCAATTATGCAGAAGGAAGTAACACTTTTCCGCAAATGAGGAATATTGTTATTCGTCATGTTTATTGTTCAATAAATGAACGTCCATATATACTAAGTGGAAAACTAGGCTTTCCATAACCCCTTTAATATGATGGGATATGCTATATCTGTCCTCCTGCTTTTAATAAGGGGTTTAGCGGACATAATTGGAATTGGATGATTGTATATTGTACCATTTAACTTCATTAATTAGTATACTCACATATATAATGCTCTAATATTTTCATATTTTTTTATATAATAAGATAATTTTTTATGATTTGTTAGGTTGGTTACATATTTATTTCTTGTTCTATGACTACTTTTATGAAAAAACAATATATAGGAACTATATTTATTTTTTTGGTCTATCAAATTATTTTTGTTTAATTTTGTTTTAATTAATCAATAATTCAGTGATAAATATTTAGAATAGGTAAAAGTTATTTTTCTTATCAATTAATTTAAGATATTACAATAAATGTTACTACTAATGTAAAAATAGTTTGTCTCAAATTTGTTATTTAAATAGATAGATCTCTAGATCAATCTTTATATAAAGAGTACTAAAATAGTGGCATAGATGTAAAAAATTTCTATACTTTGATGAAATTTTATAAAGTATATGTATTCTGACTAAATTATTGTATACTCCTACATCAAAAGATTTTAAAATTCGATCTTAGTTTTTGTATATTTTTTAGTGAATAAAAAAGAGTCGAAATATAGTCCTACAAAACTATATATCATAAGACACATGATTAGTTCATTATGTATCACCCACTGGACATGTAATTTGAATTAGAATTAATGAAATAAAATATTATTCAAATCTAAGTTATATACAAATATTATTATAAGATATATATATATACTAGAAAATATCACCGAAGATACATGTGCAAAAATGAATTTGAAAAATTCTAATTGATAATGGTACAAATTATCATAAATTCTTTACTTGAAGGTCTTTGGACAAAATTTAATTGATTGTGCCAAACTCATAATTTAATATATATCTAGATATATATTAATGAGAGTCTCACATAATATTTTATTTTTGGTGTCACCTATGGCGTGATAAAATAATAGATAAAATAAGTGCAAATAAACACTCATAGCACGATGCTGCAAGTACCTATGCAATTTTTAATGACAAGTGAATTCGTTCCTTAGAGACTACAACAGTTAGAAAGAACTTATACAAATATCAAGTGCAACTAAGAAAGCTATATTAATAATATGCAATAAAATAAAAGACAAGTAATTTTTACTCTGTTTTTAAATATGTCTGCAAAATCTGTAGTTATTGAGATATTTTTCACTAGTTGACAACTATTAGAACAATGAGTCAATTTTTCTTGGCATTACTAGCTTAATCACATAGATTAAGTTTCTCAATAAATCATAGTTATAGTAGAATTAATATGATCATTTTAAATTCTTAAATTTTTACAAGAACTGAAAAAATGATTGAAGACCCCAATGAATATTACATAAATTGTTGATGACTACAATTATCATTTTCATTGAAGGAAATTTCACAAATATTTATTATTGAATTTTATATCAAATTTGTTAAACTCTTAGTCTGGACTATATAAGTCAATTTGAATATCTACAAATTTACAAATAACTCCTTCACCAATACCCCCTTAAAATTGGGTTATACACCCTTTTTCCTAAAATATGTTCTTGGTATGAAATCCAATCGGATTTAAATAGAATATCAAGTCAATTATTCAGAAGGATGTAATCCATATCTGCAAATGAGAAATATTTCATTCTTCATGTTTATCTGTCGAGCAATGAATTTGCAGTAGGAAGACTAAGCTTTCTATAACACCCTTTAATGTGATCTGACATACTACGTCTGTCCTCATGATTTTTATCAGGGTTTTAGCGGACATAATTGAAATTCGATGATTGTATATTGTACCTTTTAACTTCATTAATTAGTATCTTGGCATATTTATATATTTCACAGATTTGTATAATAAGATTAATTTTTTATGATTTGCTAGGTTAGATACATGTTTCTTTCATTTGCTATGACTATTGCTATGAAAAAATATATAGGAACTATACTGATTATATTGGTCTATCAATTTTTTTTTTAATTAATAAATATATTTAATGAGCAATATTTAAAAAATATAAAACTTCATTTTCTTATCAATTATCTAAGGTATTAAAATACATGTTATTACTAATGTTAAAATGGTTGGTGTAAATTTTGTTAGACAAACAAATACAACTCTAGATCAATACTTGTTTCAAGAGTATTGGAATAGATGCCTAATATATATATATTTGTTAAAACCATTACAAAATAACCAATTGGGATTAGCTTTGGTCATCCAATCTAGTGATGCGGGTTCAGACCTAATTAATGAGTCTGAGTCCAAAGTTGCTCTCCTATGTAACAAAAAAGATATTACTAAATATTATCGACACATAATATGACATTTAACATAAAAATATTAACTAGATGGGTTAGCTCAACTGACCAAATAGGGAGGGTTCAAATCTCTCCCTAAACACCTAGTTCTAACATGCATGGGTTATGCTTGGAAAGACATACATATCCTCCCTAGGATTAGTTGGGTGTGCCTAAACTAGCCTAGAGCCCACGTAACAAATAAACATAATAAATATTTTAGATTCTAAATTTTAAAAAAACAATTCTCAATTAATTTTATTTAAATGATATATATATTTTATTATATTTTTATAACTAATTGACAAATAATATTAATTTTTGTGAAATTATAATGAGGACACTCAAGATATTAAAATTATAGAGTTACATATAAAATTTATATGTATGATATGGTAAATATATTATATTTGGGTTTAATTCAGTTAGTAGATTTCATTGCCTTATTCATTACATATCATGGATACTTACTAGCCTTTGTATGTTCATTATGTTGGAAATCCTATATTATTAAATTATACATACATTATTGCCATGGATATGTATTTTTTTAGGATTTTTATACATTAATAATTTGTACGTAGTTACAATATTGGATTGTTTTTTATTTTATCATTTGTTGACAAATTTTTATTATATTGTGATATATGATAAATATTGAAATATGCTTGAGTACTCAAGTTTCCCTATAGAACATTCATACATATTTACAAGAATAAAGGTTAGAAAAATAGTAGAATGAGATGAATGATATGTACTTGAAAAAGAGTTAGAGGTTGAGATGTTTATTAACTGAATTAACTAAATGTCTCTTTTAATATTCTAAAAATCTTGTGTCCCTCGAGGCGTGATGTAAAAACCGCACTCGAGGAATTCACTCGCAATTGTGCAAAATCATTCATAGTAATTAAATGTAAGTATTATGTATCATACTACATAAAAACTATAATCGTATAAAATGAAAGTAAAAAAATACTAAAGTTTTGGTGAAAATGATGGATTACATAAAGGACTGGAATACAAATTATCTCAAAATATAAGAAGATAGCTCAAGAATCACTAGTAATTGCTAGTAGCTATGACATAAACTTTTCTTGAAAAAAGAATGAATATATATTTTTTCTGTTAAGCGGGATTAAAGTATCCACCTATGTTCCTCTTGGGTATATTACTCGTTGATTCGTATGTATCTAAATTCTCAGTCAAAAATACTTACCACTTTGCTACCGAACACCATATTCATATCTTATTATGTTTGTTTTAGTTATTTACAATACTCATCGAATTTAGATATTTTGTTTTCATATTGCAACTAGTCAACAAATTATGGTATTGTTTAAAGATTTTGACATGTAAGAGAAGTAGAGGAAATATTATATTAATTGGAGGAGCGTACTTTCTTTGTTTGCCACTTCTGGAGTTATTTGGTATAGTTTATTTGTTTTATTAATTCAATTTTAGTTAATTAAACTATGAGTTATATTCTAAAATGGTATATTCATCTTTTCACTTAAATTGTCTCTAAACTAAGAACTGTATACTTAAATATTATCACATTATTCGAACTACAAAAATATTTAATATTATTCACATTATTTTCCCATTAGAAAAAATTTCAACTTTTACAATATCTCTACTGGCTCTTCTACTAGATCAGGTGAATCATGCTCTTTGTTTGATATGGACATTCAAGTATTCAAGTTATTATTTAAATAAGTATAAACATTTGATGTTGATTTGTAATATCACTAAGATCATTGGTTCAATTACTAAAGTAATTTATATCATTGTAAATATATATTACGTTGATGTACTACGCGTATTTTTAATTTTATTCTAGGTATCATTGACTAATATATAAAACTTATAATTTGATAGATTGGTTTATGTTGGTAATAATATTTCATTTTAAAATAATTCTTTATTAAATATGTGTGCTTTATTATATAAAAGGAGTGTAATTGTTCATGGTGTTATTAGTTTATATTTTTACCTATAGGCGCGAGTGTCTTAATCAAAAGGTTCTGCAACTCATTTCTTGTTCAATGGTGATCTAATGATCTTGCTTTATTTTCTTTTTTTGCAATGATCTTAACTCTTATTGTACTTGCTTCAACATGGGTTTGCTTCTTTATTTGCTCTGCTTTATTTTCTTTTCGTTTTGTTGTTTTCCTGTTTTCATTTTCTTTTTTAATTACACATTAATTGGGGTTTTAGAGGATATCAAGATTAATAATAGAGAATCTCATACTTTTAAAATGTTAAATTTTCTAAAATTTAGCTTTTTAATCTCATTCAAGGAAAAAGATAATAAGATTAATGACCTAACATTTAACTCTTCTGATCCATAATTTTTGTTTCTTTTTCTTCTGATTTTATTTTCCTATTTATTAATATGTTAGGGGGAGTTTGTTGCTGATAAATGTTTTCTCGTGCCCTTGCTTAACTAGAGGCTGACCAAAGCAGAGTAAAAATTGATCAAGATTAATCTTTCTCTCTTTCTAAAACTGTTCTTTTCAAACATTTTGTTAACAAAAAATGGTGAATCTAAAAACCAAAACTCCTAAATAATTAATCATAAATGTTTCTTGATTTAGGAGATTCTCATCTTCAACAAACATGATAAGGCTTTACTTCATTAACTTTGACCATGGAAGATTAACAATATTTCTTCCATTTTTCCTTCTATAATTGATTTACTTCGAAATTAGCTTACCTTTTTTATTTATTATGGAATAGTCCTTTTCAGTTGTATGTTTGGGTATATCTTACCTGTTATTTATCTTTTTTGGCGTTTCTTACCCTATCGTGTACATGCAGTGGGAATTTTCTTAAGGTTATGTGATATCTTTGGGTTTTTTTGTATTTCACGAAGTAGATCTTTAAGATATTGTTCAGTCAAACACATGTAAAGGTCCAACAACATCTTTAAACTAATCAAAACCTCTTCTTCTTTTGTTGACATTTTTTACAGTTTTATTGGAACACGAAAGAGGACTCTTTTCGATCTTCTTAAAGGCCGATTTCATCCTTCTCTCCTCCTCGATGTAGTCGTGAAAGAATTCTTTTGGTATCATGTTGATCTATCTTCTCTCAAGTTTAGCCACCTTTGAATTGGGAGCAGTATTTACAATAAGATTATATGGTATTTTGGAAGATGCTATATGCCTTGTAAGATATCTCTTCCTGTTTGTTTCACTTTTATCGTATACTATGAATATTATAGTAGCCAACGCAGTGTGAAAGCGGTTGGGTTTTATGGATAATATTTTGATTTATTACTGTCAAGGGTTTAGGGCACCCTCACCTCGGAAAATAATTAAGGCCATAAATACGAAGTTTAAAATCTCTTTTTATGTCTATTAGAGTCGCGTATCATGTCCAACGTTGTACGATTTTGTACTTTCCTAAATCCGTTTAATAATAAATTTGTCGTTAACCTTAGGGAAGAAAATTTTGGTGCGGGGGAATCACTTTAGCTTGGAAGGACTGTTTCAATGTGAAGATTATTGTTTCATGTTCTTATTATGTTATTTGACAAATATCTGATTTGAATTCTTCTCCTTGGTATCTAGTCATTATTCATGCTCCTACGAATTACAATGAAAGAAAGAAAGTGTTTGAAAATATCACAAAATGGAAGAACAATATATCTGACCCAATTGTTATTATCGGTGATTTTAATGATATTTCTAAATCATACGAGAAACACGTTAAAATCGATCCTAATCTTGATCGCATGTTAAAATTGAATGAGTTTACTGACGAAAATAATTTCATTGATATTGCCTCCAAAGGTTGTCACTTTACTGATAAGGTTCAGTAGAGTTTGCTGAGTGCATTGATGATGCTACTTTATTTGAACATAATTATGATGGACAATTCTACACTTGGACTAATAAGAGTGTAACTGATATTAGAGCTAGCAAAATTGACAGAGTTTTTATAAATTCAAAGTGGATAGACACCATTCAATCTATTGTTACAGTTATGCCCCTTCAACATCTGATCACTGCCCTATGTTGCTGAATATAGGAGGGAAAAAAGAACATGGCCCAACTGCTTTAAATTTCTTCAATATATGGACTTCACACCCTAAACATATTGACACTATACAACATGTATGGAAAGAGCAGGTGCAGGGTAATTGTATGTTTCAGCTCTGTATGAAACAAAAATCTATAAAGAGTGCTTTAAAGAAATTTAACAATACATACTTGAAAAGAAACTCAAACAATATTGAGGCTATTAGAAATCAACTCACCATGGTTCAAAAGTCTATAATGGAAGGCATGTTTGACCCTCAGCTATTATGTGAAGAGAAAATTCTAGATAAAAATCTTGAAGAAGCTATAATTGTTCAACACATTATATTAAAACAAAAAGCTAAAGCTGCTTTCACCACTGATATGGATTGCAGTTCTTTATATTTTTATAAGGTTATTAAGGGGAGGACTGCAAGAAATAATATATCTACTATTACTAAAGATAATGTAGAAACTGTTTTTTATCCTGCTCTAATTAAAGAAGAATTTATTAGCTTCTATAAAGGTTTATTAGTCACAGAAGATGATAGTGAAAAAAGTTGCTCAATTCCTATTATCAAGCGTATTATTGGGGCTGAGGTAACTGAAATTCAAGCTAGTTAACTTATTGCTCCTTTTTTAGATAGTGAGATTAAAGAAGCACTATTCTCTATCAATGAAAATAAGAGCCCTGGACCTGATGGACTCAATTCCTGCTTCTATAAAGCTTCTTGGAATGTTATTGTAGATGATTTCATTAAAGCTATAAGACAATATCTTGAATTAGGTAAAATTCTATCTCAGGTTAATGCTACAAACCTAGTTCTCATCACTAAGGAGAAGAATGCTACTAGTCTAAAGAAGTACAGACCAATCTCATGTGTGAACACCACATATAATACTATCTCTAGACTTATATTAAATAGACTAAAAAAAGTACTTGGTTCAATTATTTCTATCAATCAAGCCGCATATATTGGAGGTAGGCAAATCAGTGATAACATACTTGTAGCTCAAGATATTGAATTGGGTTATGAGAAGAATAATTCAGAGCCAAAGTGTACAATAAACCTTGACTTACAGAAGACATATGATAGTGTGAACTGGATATTTCTTATCAACACTTTACATGGCTTCAATTTCCCTAACAAATTCATTAATTTGGTATAAATGTGTGTGCGCTGCCCTTTCTATTCCATTTGTATCAATGGTGAAATGGAAGGTTATTTTAAAGGTAAGAGGGGTCTCAGGCAAGGAGACCCCATCTCACCTTACTTATTTGCAATAGACATGGAGGTGTTCACAGGGCTCTTAAAAAACATGGTGCAAAAGAATCAGTTTAATTATCATCACAAGTGTAGAGAGCTCAAACTCAATCACATCATTTTTGCTGATGATGTATTAATATTCCTCAAAGCTAAGTTAAATCAGCTAAAGTTATAAAGGAAGCATTTTATATCTTCTCAAGAATATCAAGGCTTAAGATTAACTATAATAGAAGTGAGCTCTATTTTGGTGGTACAAGTACTCACATTATGCAGAGTATCTCTTCAGTTCTGAATATTAATATAGGCACATTGCCTGTTAGATATCTAGGGGTCCCACTGAACTCAAAAAAACTATCAGTTTCAGATAGAAACAAATTAGTAGAAAGTATCTGCAGCTGTATAAGTCAATGGTCATCAAAGCTATTGTCATATGCTGGGAGAGCTGAGCTCATCAGGTGTGTTCTCATCAGTAAAATACTATTTTGGTGTAGGGTTTTCTTATTTCTAGAACAAGTTATATACAAACTTAACCAAAAAATGGATAGCTTCCTATGGAGAGGTAATTCAGATAGTGCCATGGGGAAAAGGTGTCATGGAAAAATATATACTCCAGTAAAGTGTATGGAGGACTTGGTATTTCTTATATTGAAGATATTAAGAAAGTCTGCCTTCTAGCAACATTTTGGAGAATGTACTCACAAAAGCACAATATGTGGAGTTTATGGGTTCATCATAACATCATTAAAGGCAGGTGTATTTGGAGCTTGGATGTAAAGCAAGCTCACACTTGGATTTGAAAGCAAATTTTGAAGATCAGGTATCTTGCCTACAACTTTATTACTCATGATGTTAAGAATGGCAAGAATACCTACCTGATTTGGGATAAATGGAAGAGTGGTAAAATTCCACAAGAAATCATAGATATTGATATACTGAGAGATGATATTAATAGTAATAAGACTGTATATTCATTTTATGGGGGTAACAGATGGAAATTACCTCTTATAGTGGGTAAAAATCTTCCTCACATCAACAATATAAAGCTTACTAGTGGAGATGACATTATTGTGTGGAAGGAAAGCTCTAAGAAAGGTTTCTCCTTCAAAAGAACTTTGGCACAAATTGAAGATGTAAAGAGTGAAGTAGAATGGTAGAAAATAGTGTGGACTAAGACATGTATACCTAGATGTGCTTTTATAGTTTGGTTGTGTTTTAAAGATAGATTAGCTACCAAGGCTAGAATGATTAGTTGAGGTTTACATGTCAGTTATCGATGTGTTTTCTGTAATGCAAATTTGGAAACCTGCTTGATTTGTGTAATATAAAAGCTACAATTTAGAAGAGTTGGTCAAACCTATCAATTCTATATCGAGTTTAGAAGTTGTTGATATTGTGGGGACATTTATTACTACTTATATATTTTGTGTTTAGTGGGAATTAAATGAAAGTGAGCGTGGAGGAATATGTCTAAGTGAAGAACACGTTTGGAAAAGAATATTCAGCCTTGTCCATGTGAAAGTAGGAAGAAGGAATTACAAAATAAAGAAGTTGTTTTTCTCATTAAAAGAATAGAGACCAACTAGTTATTGGGCCTTATTATATATTGATTAGCTTTATTTAGACTTTAAGTAAAAAGTAATGGGCTTTCTTTGTAATAGTAATGTAGGCTGAGTTTGTTGTCTCGGTTTCTTGTAGGGTCAAAGTTGTAATGTTACTTGATGTTTGGGCTAATTTTAATAAAAAGATTGATTTATTGATCAAAAAAAAAGTTGTCACTTTACATGGAAAAATAAATGAAAAGGTGAGGAAAACCTTAAAGAAAAATTTGATAAGGGTTTAGAATTGGAATCCTGGGGTAGTCTTTTCACATAAGCAATTATCAAACTACCGCTATAGGGTTAGATCATTCGCCACTTATTCTTTAGAGAAGTAATTCTACTAAAAACAACTTGAAAGTCTTCATATTCGAGTCCCCCAGTAGCTTGAAAATATTGGAATGAATATAGAGTTACAAATATGATCAAGAATTTCTTATGTAGAAGGGATGAAACGTGGCTTGTTTAATTTTGTTGGAGACGTGAAACAGTTTGTATCAGTCGAAATCAAAAAATTATTGAAAATATCCAAAATAGTGAGCGATCCAAGTAAAATATTTCAATTAATATCAAGAATAAAAGAAAAGATGGACGCACTTTGGAAGTAAGGAAAGAATTACAGGCTGATACGGTTCAAGACCATTGGATAAATAAAAAAACTAAATATTTTTACGCTTGCTCATTCTTTCGAAGGAACTCAAATGAGATCATGTATTTAAAAGACAGTAATGGCAAATGGTGTGATAAACAAAATTTTATCTAAAAAACCATTAAAAATTATATTATTAATATGTATTGAGAGAATCAGGTTTTCGATATGATGAGGTGACGATCCATACTCCACATAAAATTAGTGATGATATTAATTATCTCCTCATTAAAATACCATGACATGGAAGAGATTAGAGTGGCAGTTTTCTCTGTGTCGGGTTCCAAGGTACCAAACGGTTTGCAGGGAATTTTAATTTTTACCAGGGGAGACGATTAAATTGGATATTTTACAAATGGTTAATGATTTTTTGGCATTTAATATTCTTTCATTACGCTTCGGAAGGTACTTCTCAGGAGTCGATTGCAGATTATAAGCTAATAACTTGTATTAATTTTAGCTATAAAATTATTGCAAAAATTATGTCTCTTAAACATCAACCAATCATGGAAGATAGCTTTTATTAAAGAACGAAGCATCCATGGTAATATTTTAATCACGCAACAAATTGAGTTTTTCTTATAATTTTAAAAAAGTTTAAACAAGAATTATGGAGCTTCTAGTATCGATATGGCTAACGCGTATGATCAAATTATCTGGAATTTTCTTATGAGGGTTCTTTAGAACATGGGTTTTTGTGAAAATGGAGAGACCTTATCTTAAATTGCATATCATTTGTCTCGTATCAGATTAAAGTTAATGGAGAAAGACTAAAGAACTTCAAAATGGGTCAAGAAATTCGACAAGGTGATCCCTAGTCCCCTCTCCTATTTTCTATGCTTACGGAAGGTCTCATCGAGCTAATCAATTACGAATGCCGAGAAGGTAACATAAAACGTATCTCTATCGCTAGAGCCACACATAGAGTTACACATTTGTTTTTGCGGACAATTTTTTGTTCTTCCTCGAAGTTAATGAAAAATAAATATGAATTCATGAGAGCCATCACGAAATATTGTCGGGCTTCTGGCCAAAAAATCAACTTCAATAAAGGAGTAAAGGTTTCCAAATAAAAAAGCTACTGAAATTGCGGAACAATTGAATTTCAAAATTACAAATCCTATGGTAAATATGTGGGCATTCCAATGTCTCTAAAGAGATCCAAAACAGCTAATCTATCATAAATCTATGATAAAATGATCTCTAAATCTGCAAATTGGGTTTTTAACCTTTTATTGAATGGAGGTAAAGAAGTCCTTATTAAAGCAGATCTTCAAGTAATTCCTAATAATGCATGTCCATCGTTAAATTTATGATTATGATTGGCAAAAAATTAAGCAGTATTGATGCAAGATTTTTGTGGAACGGGACTTAAAAAAAATACATGGGGTCGCATGGAACAAGATCGCAAAAGCTAAAAAGGAAGGCAGAATTGGTATTAGGGACTTCTGAGAAATGAATCTCTCCCTTCTACGAAGTCAAGCTTGGAAAATTATCCATAATCCTAACTTTCTCGTGGCAAGATTCCTTTGGCATTTAATTTCTGAACTACGATATGTGGAATTCTAAACTAAAGAATAAAAGATCGTGGAATTGGGTAGCATATATAAAGGTATTATGTTCCTTAAAGATAAATGTATTTGGAAGGTTGGTAATGGCATGCAAATTGATATCTAGGAAGATTCTTGCATTTCGAGAGGATATAAATTGGATAAGCCAGCCCAGTTGTAATCTGACTAGGGTGGCCAAATGTTTCAATAACAACATGCCCAATTGGAATTACGAAACTCAAGATAAATTTCGTATTATGAAAGATTTGGCAGATTTTATAAGAATTCCAGATGTTCAAATTGACAAAGATGACACAATTATATGGCCCGAGACTAAAAAAGGCAATTACTCAACAAAATTGGATTATCATCATTTGCTATAGAAAGAATCGGATATAAGCGGAAAATCTTTCAGTGAAGGGGAAAACACATATAAGAACATGTAACATAATTTTGGGGTCCAATGTTCCTTTAAAAATTCGAAATTGAATTGATCAAACGTATAATTTATAGTTACTCCCTAAACGGGTGGGAGGAAAGTTTGTTCTCAACCATTATTTTTGGTATGCTTTGAAATATGTGGAAAGTTAGGATGAATGGTTTATTTGAAAGAAAGAAATGAAACATGTTTGAAATTTATTGATAGGACTAAAACACTTTTCAAGCACCTTTATGGTAATGAAAATGCGTCTGTACTGGGATGGATAATTTTAGGGCGGCGGGATGTACTACTTTGGAAGGGGAAAATCCTATCTTGAGTGACGAGGTTAATTTCAACTGGCTAAATGACACTTTCTTCGTTAAAAGTTGGGAGCTGACTAGTATAGTGTCGATTGGGGTCAATAAGGAGGGGGTTGGTAAACATAAGGTAACCAGAATAGCGAATGTCAATAACGTTGTGGAGTGTGAGTTCTGGACCGTTCTTTTGGCCATGAGATATAAATCAGATCTCAATCTTCAGAGTAACTCTTTGTATTCCAATAACCTTGAACTCATTCTATGTATGTCTATCTAAAGCTTATTAATTGGGGAATTTTCCTTGATGGTTTGAAGCGAAAAGGTGGATGAAACTTACTAAATGCGTTAGACTTGATTTAGATTTTCCAGCATGTACGTGTGACACGATCGTGGAACTTTTTATTGTATTTCCTCTTCTTGTACTAGTAAGGGTATTAGTTAATTTAGATGTATTTTTTCTTGACAAAAAGAAACTCTTTAACCCATTGACTGTATGTGTAATTGGTGTAGATTTTTTATTTTTTCAATGATTTACATTGTCTTTATATACTTGAGAATTAAAATGTTAAACTTATTCTGTTTATATGAAGTTATTACATATATATATATACACACACACCAGTATGCCAAAAATGTTATTTAAAATATACTCGTCAACAAATACCAATTAAATATCAGATAACTAAAGAAAAATGAAGGACATGATAAATTAAGGTGAGAACTAAACATCTAAAGTCCTATCTTTTTTCCAAACTTTACTATTTGTTTTCTCATGACTATTGAACTACTGAAATGTTTATCTTACTAAAAGAATGATATCACTCGTGAATAGATTTAGTAGAATTAATGTAAAGATTTATAATCCAATTTATGATAATTTTTACTTAATTTTTGTTGTTTCTCTATATGCCAATTGTCCTAGATTTGAGGGATTATACTCATAAGGTTATAAGTGTGGCCTAATCTCGACTAGCCTTCAATTATGCTTCGAGAAACACATAATTTTAAAATAAACTACCCTCAAAGAATCATATAACCCTGGAGGAGATCATAGTGAAATCCAAGAAGTATATCAAACATGTAAACATCAAAACAGAGAAGTATATCAAATCCAGCATGGAGTCGACCACGCGAAAAACAATAAGAAAGACAGGTCTTGCACTTGAACCATGAGGAGAAAGACCTATAAGCATGGGGGTACAACAAAAAGGAATTAATCCTTCTAGGGTGAGACTTAAAGGAAGTCATTATCCTCATAGTAAACGACCCAACAATGTAATGAACACACGAGATGCCAAAGATATGTCATTCTGAAAGCAAAGTTGCTATTTTCATTACCACAAATATGTTGGACAAGACACTAATGAATGGAAGTCCCTACGTATGAGATATGATGATTATAAATGTTGGGAATTTTTACTCCACATGCCTATTGTGGACAACCAAGTGACACTAGCGGAAAAAAATATCATTCCCGAAACTACCCCGCTAGCGTGCTATATTGAGAGCACAAGTTGTACCTCAAGAAGAACTCAAAGAGGATCCTAGGTTATATGGGCATCAAGACCGAGCTAACCCTACTTTATAAGTGTTAAAAATAGAAGTAAAACGTATATCGAGAGATATTATGTCGCACACCACCAAATCCGGAAGGATCTTACGCCAAGCAAAGTCAATAGCCTCCTACTAATGGAAGATTAATGCGTAACGCTGACTTAAGTTAACAATGAAGATCCTAGTGGTATTAAGAGTCCAACGACGAAGACATTCTCCTTCCATCTGATATTCAATAGATAAGGAGTTTTTTATGAAATAATTCATCCATATCAATATTATTCATTCTCGTGATCTTACATTAGGGTTAGGGTTTTGAATTAATTACTTATCCTTTAGTAAATTAACTTGTCCCACATGGTTCAAGGATTATTTAATAAATACAAGAAACCTATGTATATTAAATAACGTTGTTTAATGTCATTTTAACCAAGACCATTATCACTATACGTTAGAAAGATAGGTTTCAAGAATATTTTTGCCCCCTAACCTCAATGTTATTGCTTGTTCCTTTTAACGACAATTTCCACATCTTTTTTTAAAATTTTCTTTTGCAGTTAGAGCTCATGTTATAAATTTTATCCACCATGTTTAATTAACTGATGTCTACCTATATATGAAAAATAAACTTAGATCATGCGTGCTGATTCTAGAATCTATATATGTTCTTAAAGGCTAAGTCAATATCATTTATTATACACGTAACGAGGATAGTCCTATGAAATTTCATTTAGTTATATATAATATGTCAAACATCTTGTTTTTAGTAAGATTACAAATTCTCTATAAAAATGTTTGTTTTTCTATAATTTATCCCATAGATGTATAATCCATAATAGAAGAGTAAACTATATTTAATGTGTATAACATATTTTCTCAAATGTTTTAAATAACACATATGATAGTAGATAAACAATAAGGGATTTATGCTTTGTTTACTTTATTTTGGGATCCAAGTAAACTCTCTTTTATTCTCCAATTTGAATAAAGTGTGGGAAACCTATTTTCTTACAAAGAACAAATACATATCGAGATAGTTTGTCTCCCTTCCAATATTCTCTAGTTTGTGTGAGAATAAATTTTTTTTACATTGTAGTGTATATTTGTAATAATACACATTTTGAATCAAAAAACATAAACTTAGCAATATAAAAAATATCAAATATTATAAAAATAAATAGAGTCAAAAGAGTCATAAGATTTATTTAGGTAATTATTGAGTGCATATTTCTTAAATTGTTTGACTATGAAAAATCAATAAAACATTTTCACTGGTATTTCTACATTAAATGAATATCTATTAATCATCAAGTATCACATGTTGTATTTTATATATGGGTCTCATGTCAATTATATTAGACATACACTTATATAAAATCTTGCAACAAGAAATAAATATGTAATTCTTTATAACAAAGAGTATTTCTTTTTGTGTACACGTGTAATGTTAGAAAAAATACTTCTTTAATTTTTTTTGTCACAAGTGTATAATACTATAATTATAATAGATTTTTCATTCTACCACTCAATTAGCTAAATATTTTATAAAATTAATAAAAAATTTAGCGTAGCCTTAAAAGTTTTTGAGGTTAAATATGCCTGTAAAATGCCTAGTTATCGAGATTTTTTTTACTAGTGGAAGGATAAATGAGTCAAATATTCTTGACTTTACTAACATAATAACATAGATTACGTTTCTAAATAAATCATAGTTGTAGTAGAATTAATATGATCATTTCATATTCTTAAACTTTTGGAAGAATCAAAAAAATATTTAAGACCCAATGAATATTACATAAATTGTTGATCGCTACAATTATCATTTTCATTGAAGGAAATATAACAAATATTATTATTTAATTTAATATCAAATTTGTTAAACTCCTAGTCTAACCACACACATGATTAATTTTACATTGTTAATATTTTTTGGAATAAAATTGTACATCTTAAAATTAATCAAATATAAAGAGTTTTAAAAGATACCTATTATTAAATTTACAATTTATTGGGCCGATTTTAATAAAACTTCTGCCTACAATTTGTAGTTAATTTGGCCCATCCCTATTTTAAATTTATCTCAACCCTAACCACAAACATTTCCTTATAAAAATACACCCACTATTTTATATACGATTTCCCCGAAATCCCTAAATATACCAAATATTATATCAAATATTTATCAAATTTATTTGATGGGTTTCATAGGTGTGAGGAAGATAAGACCAGACCGGTATACAGTTGAGTTAAGGTATAAAAAGGAAAGATTCAACTTAGGTTCGTTTCATTCTGCTATTGAAGCGGCGATGGCGTATGACGCAAAATCTCGATCTTTGAGAGGTAATAAGACCAAATGGGTCAATTTCCCCATAGATCTCAATTCTCCTCCACCATCTGAATCAGGAAACTGCAGAGTTTAATTTTTTAAGGCAAGAGAGAGCTTAATTAGATTATATTTAGAAGGTACTTAATTTAAGATTTTTGTTTTTAATCTTCTAAATTATATAATCTAATTATTATTTTATATTGTTAATTTGGAACAACAAAGTTTTATTTTAAAGTATATGAAATTTGCTAAATTTGATTTTATATTTTAGTATTGTTTTATTATTATAATTGTTATTTTATGCAAATTTACTAAGTATATAAGTGTTTATGAGGCTATATCAACCACTTGTATCCCCTTATTTTATCAATATAGTGAGTTAAATAATAAAAAAAGAGAAATATTAATGCTTGTTATCTTCATAAAAATAAATAGTATTATTATTTATTTACGGTAAGTTATATATTTTTATTATTTATAAGATACACACATTTATCACTTACAATTATGAGGTAATTTTATGCACTCAATCTTGAGAGTTTTTTTTCTCGAATACAAACCAAAGCAAATAAGAGAGGTTAGCCAATTCCCCTTGTTAAGAAAAAAAGATGAACTGAGTGATGATTTAATTTGGATATAGGTTCATCCATTTTCAATTTGTTAATTCTTGAATGATTTCAAAGTTATCAGAATGGAATGAAGATTGGTATCGACACAGATCTCATGGCAAGAAGAATGACACATATATATATATATATATATATATATATATATATATATATATATATATATATATATATATATATATATATCCTGGTTGAACTAATTTGTCACCTTCTCATATTTTTGTGAATAATCTCTACGATTTTCTATTACTCTTGTTAATAATCTCCCTAGTTTTATAAACAACCATTGAGGTAATGGCCTTTGTTTCCCAATCTTTAGTGAAAAATGCATTATAAAATTGGATAATATCTGCTTTCCAATGTTTCCATTCTTTCTTTCAGAAGTTTTCAAATTGTACAGTAAAGAGTGGTAGTAACAATGTTTATGTTCCATTCATTATTTGTGTAGTTAAGAATAGTATTAGACAGTCATTTTGTAATGGATCCCTCCAAATTAAATAGCCCATCTCAATGGCCAATTAACGAACAAATGTTTGATCTTTTCATTTTCCAACTTAACCATTGACATGTTGCTGATTTTATATATATCTTTTTTTATAATTTATTTTGATGAAATCGCCCCATTGCAGATATTCCAAATTAATTTAATGAGTTTTTAGTGAACATTAGAGTGTCAAATAGATTTCTAAGGAGTGACGTCTTTTATTTCTCTAACATTTGATGTTTGAGCTTAGGATTGAATCTCCTTGTTAATAAGACAATGATAGCCAGACTTTGTAAAATATTTACAACCATTTGTGAATAGCCAAATGTTTTTTCTTTTTGGACCAAATACATGTTTGAAAATTTTATGTATCGCAGACCATTCTCTTTCCATACATATAGTTTTGATAACTTGATTGTTCCATTCTGAAAGGCTGTGGTTAAAAATCTATAGGAATTTTGAAATGTTGTATCCTTCAATTTTTTCAAGTCTAATTCCTTTACCAATACAAGAGTTTTCCCAAATATTCGTCTTAAGTCTATTGTCGATTTGCCGGTATTCTTTTTTCACAAATTAAAGTCATTTGAAGATGTTGGGCAAGTTCCACTGTCTAATTTTTTCTTGATATTTACATTCAAATTTATGAATTTTTACCTTGACAACCAAAGAATCAAGATTGTTTAAGATTTTCTAAACTTGATTCGCCAAAAGAGACAAATTTAGTTTTTGGAAATATCGAAATCTGATACATGCACTAAATTTTGATATAGAAATCTATATGATATTGTGATAGATCTAATAAGAACATAACATTATTAAATACCAAATACATCTATAAATTTATTTATATAGACATGAAAAAAAGGTCGTTAAGAAGGAATGAAATCCCCCACCCATCCTAGTCTTTCTCATAATCATATGCACCTTATTTATTTATTGTGTCCAAATATAAAAATAACAAAACTATAAACATTCTGAAGATAGTATTTACACGTGTTCCATATATAAACTATTATTTATTTTTAACTCTCCTTGTTAATTATTTAATTTACTTTTACAAAGATTCGGTACATATCTTTCAATTTGAGTCTAAAGATATCTTTGAAGCGTAAAGCTATCACAATATTTTTTCTCATAAATGAATTTCAAATAGTGATTAATTTGTGTTAGGATAAACTTATATCTTATAATATAGAAAATTAAGTAGTATTAAAAAGATCAATTTTTGTCGCATACAACTAAAAATTAATAGACTTGTGTAAGACTTAATAAAAAGAGGCAGATCCATAAGGAATATAAAATAAATATATTGAAACACACAATTATTGAAAGGAATTCCAACCGTATTTGACTATTTTAATATATGAGACTGAGCATGGTTTAGTATAATTTTTAAATGGAAATACAACCAATTGGTCTTTGGTGTTCAATTTGTTTATTATTTTCTGACTAAATTGTACGTTTTTACTTTAACAATATTACAAATGAATCATTTCATACTTTACAATATTTTTAGGAATCAAGATTTTATTTTAAAGAATATAGTGGATTAATGATGAGAGTATAATAAACAAAATTTAATAATTTTTTTACCCTTTTCACATAAAAGTTATATACATCGGTAAATGTATAACTTATTTTAGTTGTTAACAAAAATGTTTTATTGGTGAGTAAATTATATTAAATTGTCAGGGAACACCCGATACTAATGTATTAGGGTAATCCCAAACAATTTTTTTGATTATATATGTTTACCACACCAATCTGTTAATCATACACTCCAACATACCTCAACTTCTTTTGCATATTTTATCCTATGTAAGGTAGTTTGATCCATACGTCTCTCATTATACTATATCAAATATATACGATGGATTTTTTTGTAAAAAATAGTAGGAATGGAAGATATATAATAGTTAAGAAAACTTGTCATAGGAAACATGATGAGACCATTTATGATAAAAAAAGTTATAGTTTGGAGGTGATTGAATAATTAAGATGGGTTTTTCACACTACTTTTCTCTATACAATATGGATATCTATTTCTCATGTACTTCTATAATTTTGGAATTTATAACTTTCACTTAATATTAAATTAGAAGAAGAAAATCATATAGTCAATATGGAGTAAAAAAGAATTTTATTACCAAATTTAAAATATTATAATAAATGTCCTATATGAAGGAAATAACATAATGAAATATCAATATAATATAAAGGAAGATGAGATATCAGAGAAGTAGGTAATTAATTTTTATGTAAATTATTAACTATCCAATTTGAAGAAGTATTATTGGTTTTCCCAAGTAACTAAATATGAATAGAGGGGAAATGAAAAAACATCTTTCTAATATCAAATATGTTATATTTAGAATAAATGAATTAGAAAGTACTAGTTATATCACTTGAAATAAATATGCTAGAGAAGTTGAGGTTTTTTCCAAGTATCAATCCATACTGAATTGATATTTTTTCAATAAGAATATGATATAAAAAACATTTTCAATACTTCAACACAATATAGTTTAATTTTAATATCTACAAAACCAATAAATTTCTCCTTCACCATCCTCCCCTTAATATTGGGTTATTCAAACTAGTTCTTAAAAAATTGTTTTTGGTATGAAAAATCCATTCATTCTTAAATAGAATATAAAGCCAATTATGCAGAAGAATGTACAACTTATCTATCAAATGAGAAAGATATATTTAAAATTATATACATCACAATTGCAATTATATTTATTCAAAAATTGTTAAAGTGATGACATTAGGTTAAAAATTATTCAGTTTTTAGACTATCAATGATAAAGATTATTCTTTTTCTTTAATTTGGGTTCTTTAATTGTTGATGGGGTAGCCATGCCAGGTTTATAATAGTGTAGAATGGTCTCCAAGTGATTGCCATTTTCTTGTGCAAGGTAACGGCTTTGTGTGAAGAGATTGCTTATACGTTTTTTGCTCCAATAAAGAGTCTTAAAAGATGAATTTTAGATAGATCCGTAAGTTTAATTGAATTTTCATTTCCATGTTAAACTTCAAATGTATGTAAAAAAATATAATTGAGATCTAATGAAATTATGGTGTATATGAGTATATTTATTGTATATACCATTTTCATGTGTATCTATTGTCATGCACAAATTAATATGTAAATGAGAGTCTGTTAGATTTTGAGTGTCAATAAATATGTTTATATATATTATAAACATAACTAAATATTATCCAAGTATTATATGTTGTTGAAGTTTATAAATATTATTTATACGAATTTTCACAGCATATTTTTTAACAATTCTAATTAAATTAATTATATAATTTTTTTTCCAAACAAACCAAACAAATTGTTATAATAAATTATAGATATAAAAATGATGTTTGTGAAAGTATGAATGACAGTGTTTAAATATAAGAATACTATATTTGTAAAAAAAATTATAATAATTATAAGATAAACATATTGTATATATATATCATTCATGAATTTGATGTGATCTCATATTGTCTAGTAGCATCTGCAACATTGATATTATCCATGAATTCTTTACAAATTTTAACAAACCTCAAACAAAGTCAACAACATCTTGTTTCTTTATCGTAACACTCATGAGTTTATTTAATTCTAGCCTTGAGACTCTTGTTGATTTTCCCGACTAGTACTCATCATCTAAATGCATCGAAGAGTTATTTCTAAATACCTACAAGTGGCAATGGTTTTTCTTGTGGAGTAGATCACTTGGTTGGAAGATAAGTGTGAAGAGATTTTATTTATATTTTTTGTCCAAATAAATGCGTGTTTGAAGAGGTTTGGATAATGTAATTTATAATTATGTTATGATGCATATATTTACGCGTAAATGAATAAGTAAATGAAAGAATGGGAAAAATTAAAAAATTATGAACATTAGGGAAATATTTTGAGTGTTAATACACATGTGTATATATATATATAGTTACTTAAATTAAATAGTATGGTTTATTAATCAAACATCAACACAATAGATCAGAGAAAAGAATAAAAATTCACCTTCTGGTTTTTTGATCGCGAACTTAAATTCAAGAATAGAGTCATTTGATTTCACCACCTAAATGTCTGTAAATTAAATAGATTTATTTTATTATGAGAGAACATAAATTGTACACTTTGTGAGATGTCGTCTCTTGACAAAAAGAGACACTCTATTTATAGAGTTGGTGAGTTGGTTTATTAGTATTTAATAAACAACTCTCTCACTCTCTCCACTCCCTCCACCATCAAAGTGGGAAGTTATCGAAGATAACTTTTCTGTACGCTCATGTCTATCCTTTCATGGGTGAAATAGAACACATGTATTTATTTTTTTGATTCTCCCACTCGCACTTGATCGAGTTATAATCATTCTATTTAGCTACATGCATTATAATGCACCATTCATCAATATTTGTCTAATATTCTCATATACACGCTTCTACAATAATTTATCATACTCGACAAAAAAGAATCATACGACAAGCATACACTCATACATTTCTAATGACCCGGGTACAGAATTGCTCAAATGAAATCTTATTGCATACGTATCTTGTAGTATCACAGACTAATAATATGTTGTATTATATTTCAGTATGTCTGATTCCTTTAAATTTATATAATATAATTTATGTGATCATAGTTCACAGACGTAACTTTATGTGTCTCGCTATCATGCTATATCCCACATTGATTTACATGATCGGTACAAGAAGATCCTTTTATATTTATTAAGTTGCTTTCCCAAAAATATCCCATTAGACCAAATCATTCATGATAATTGGTAGTATGTAAAATAGCATACACCTAATCAAAATATCAAGATATAGTCAAAAGTTATATGGACACAACACACTGAAAAAACATGGAGCATTTATTTGCTTGCTTTTGCTCGAAAGCACACGTGTTATGGTATTATTGATATAACTCAAATTGTAGGTCATGAAATTTATAAGTACCATACATATATATAATTAAACACACATTGTTTCAGTTTAAAAATTCCTAACATATATTTATTAATTGAATATAGTTTATGTTTTAATTATTTCTTATTCTCAATTTCCTCTGACTCATTTTTATTATATTGTGATAGATTATTAATGAGAACATAAGGCTGAATACTGAAGTTCCGAGTGAAAAATACATACATAGTAAGGTTAGAAAAACAATATATTGGGAAAAAGAAATACATTATTCTGAATAAAGTTATACGTTTTGATGCATATAGATGGACCACAATTTGTATCTCTTTTGTATTATGTAAATTCGACCTCTGTTCCAGATAAATGTATGATATATTTATTAAATTCTATTCAATGAAAAATATATCTTTAAATTTCCTTATTTAGGTATGAACAAAAGGACTTTAAAAATGAATATGACCATCCCAGCCTTTATCATAAACATAGACGCTTTATTTTACATTGTGTCAAAAAATGACAACAAAAACAATAAAGGTTTTGAAGATAGTGTGTACAGGTGTTCCATATTTAACCTAGTATACATTTTTACCTCTTTTTGATGATTACATGATATACATTTTGAAAGATTTGGTACCTACCTTTCAAATCTATGTGTCTAGAGATTCATATGAAGCATAGAGCTATCACAATATAATTAACTCGAAAATAATAGCAAGTACTTTATGTTAGGATCTATTTATATCTCATACATCAAAAAAGATTTAGACTTGTGTAAGACTATAAAGGAAAGAGGCATATCCCTAAGGAATATAACATGAATCTATTGAGAGGGAAACTTTTTGAAAGAAATTCCACCTGTATTTGACTTCTTTAATAAATCGAGACCGAGCATGGTTTAGTGTAATAATTGAAGAAAAATTAAACCAATTGTTCTTTGGTGTTCAATTTGTTTATTCAATTTTCTAACTAAATTTTTATGCTTTTTCTTTAAACATATTACAAGTGAATCATTTTATACTTTACAATATTTTTAGAACTCGAAAATTTCTGTTAAACAAAATAGTGGATTAATGATGAGAAAATAACAAATAAAATTTAATAATTTTTTTCATTCTTTTAACATAAAAGTTATATACATGGATAAATGTATAACTTGTTTTAGTTTTTCTTAAATTTTTTTATATATGAACAACTTATATTAAATTGTTGGTGTACACCCAATAGTATATGTATTAGGGTATTCCCTAACAATTTTTCTGATTATATATGTTTTCCCTAAAAATGTTATTTAAAATATACTCGTCAACAAATACCAATTAAATATCAGATAACTAAAGAAAAATGAAGGACATGATAAATTAAGGTGAGAACTAAACATCTAAAGTCCTATCTTTTTTCCAAACTTTACTATTTGTTTTCTCATGACTATTGAGCTACTGAAATTTTTATCTTACTAAAAGAATGATATCACTCGTGAATAGATTTAGTAGAATTCATGTAAATATTTATGATCCAATATATGATAATTTTTACTTAATGTTTGTTGTTGCTCTATATGCCAATTGTCCTAGATTTGAGGGATTATACTCATAGCGTTATAAGTGTGGCCTAATCTCGACTGGCCTTCAATTATGCTTTGAGAAACACATAATTTTAAAATAAACTACCCTCAAAGAATCATATAACCCTGGAGGAGATCATAGTGAAAGCCAAGAAGTATATCAAACATGTAAACATCAAAACAGAGAAGTATATCAAATCCAGCATGGAGTCGACCACGAGAAACACAATAAGAAAGACAGGTCTTGCACTTGAACCATGAGGAGAAAGACCTATAAGCATGGGGGTACAACAAAAAGGAATTAATCCTTCTAGGGTGAGACTTAAGGGAAGTCATTATCCTCATAGTAAACGACCCAACAATGTAATGAACACACGAGATGCCAAAGATATGTCCTTCCGAAAGCAAAGTTGCTATTTTCATTACCACAAATATGTAGGACAAGACACTAATGAATGGAAGTCCCTACGTATGAGATATGATGATTATAAATGTTGGGAATTTTTACTCCACATGCCTATTGTGGACAACCAAGTGACACTAGCGGAAAAAAATATCATTCCCGAAACTATCCCGCTAGAGTCCTATATTGAGAGCACAAGTTGTACCTCAAGAAGAACTCAAAGAGGATCTCAGGTAATACGGGCATCAAGACCGAGCTAACCCTACTTTAGAAGTGTTAAAAATAGAAGTAAAACGTATATCGAGAGATTTTATGTCGCACACCACCAAATCCAGAAGGATCTTACGCCAAGCAAAGTCAATAGCCTCCTACTAATGGAAGATTAATGCGAAACGCTGACTTAAGTTAACAATGAAGATCCCAGTGGTATTAATTTCCCTCACAAGATGCCTTGGTAGTCCAGGTTGTCACTGGATGTTCCTTTGTAAAATGGATATTGTTAGATACGGGAAATTTTGTTGATTTGGTTTTTGCGTCTACAAAACATACGATAAAGACACGAAGGCCACGTACATGCCAATGCCGAAAATATCACAATTTTGAACGACTAAATAATAACCCATGTAGGACATATTTGCCTCTCTTTGTAGATGATCAAACTAGAAAAGAATGCATTCATCCCGACAAAATTCTTAGGTGTTGACATCGAGTTGTCATACCATTTGATCGTAGGATATACCATGTTAAACAAAATTTGGGTCATATATTCAACCTACCATCAACTATGATGTTCCTAACAAAGAAAGGTGTGTCAATCATAAAATATAATCACTACTGATTAACTCATGCTTAATTAAGCCCTCAAATCATGTCGTTTTGAGTTCATATATCATACCGCATGTGGTTAATCTAGTCAAACCTTGACTAAATCCTCAAGAAGGGTTATTGATTATTTTGTAACACCAAAACGGGTTACTTCACTCTTTAAAACAAGTCATTTTGAGTGAACATGTTTTACTCTACATGATTATTCTTGATAACCCTGGATTATATCCTACTCTAGGATTATTGAGTATCATGTAACGCCAGAAGGAGTTACTCTGGTAAACCCTAAATTCAGTTTAAGTAGGTAATTTCAAGTGAAAATGTCTTATCCTACGTTGTTACTCAGGTTAAACCTCGATTAAATATTACTACTGTATTATCTAGTCTAGTTTAATGATCCTAAGAGTTCACTACCCTAAAACATTGATTCACCCTTTCAAACAAGACATTTCGAGTAAAGATATCCTGACATACGAGTCTACTCTTTATAAAATTCTATCAAATTCTTATGTGAATTTTTGAGTCAGGTGTAAATAACACTTTGGTGGATCATTGATTTATTATTTTACATATGTTGTTTTTAGTCTAGATGCCTTAACCTTAGAAAGTCATTACTACACAAACCTAGACTCAACCCTCAAAAGATCTGTCAAATACCACAGTTAGATAATCTATTTTAGATAGACATAAAAAATAAACATGACACAACCCTAAAAAAAAGATTGTCAAATCTGTTGGTAAATCGCCTTGATCATCCACAAATGAAAATGAAAATATCTACTCAACCCCTGAGCATTTTGTAAGAACCAAGTTTAGATCCATAGGATCATCCAAACATAAAAATAAAAACCTTGACAATAACTAAATATATGTTGTCGAGTGCCATGGTTAGATCTGCGTGATAGCAAAAACATAAAAATGTAAAGTTAGACTAGAGAACTAAAATGTTATCTAGTACCAAGTTTATATGCCCATGGCATCCCAAACATAAAATAAAAAATCTCGACCTTACCCTCAATTAGGTTACCAAGTACCATAGTTTGATCCCCGTGATCACCCAAACATTACAAATAGAAAACTCGATAGCCCACTTAAAGGGAACAGGTTAAAAGGGTAGACTCCCGTAATTACCCAAAATTGAAATAAAATTTGTATTTAACCCACTAAATGGGAGTCGAGTACTGGCTTAGACTCTGGGATCACCAAAGTAAGAGCATAAAGACAATTCCTAAGAGAAAATGTCAAGTAAGTTTTTTTCATGTATTCCACGCGTATATTACTGAAGAAGTCTCTGGCTCATACAAAATAAAGTATCAAACCCCACAGAATTATAAAGTTCAGGAGCAAAAACTGACCAAGAAAACCTCCGGCTTTTGAAGCATCCACCTAGGCTTTAGTCAAACGAAAACCCTTTTTGTTAGTGAAGATCCAGAGATGAAAAGAATTTCGGGAGGAAAGTCCACCTCTTGAACCTTAAGTGCACCAGAAGAATAAATTACCATCTATGAAAATGGAGTTGTCGAAATCTCGTCCATGGAACAATATTGAATCAAAGGGGGACTCTTGTTAATAATCCCATGTTGGAAGACCATGTTAGCGATCATGAGAAAAGAATACATATAAGTCACGCGGTATATATATTTTAGGGACGAGGAAACGGAACACAAAGCCCAAGATGGTTTTAAAGAAAAATAAATTTTTCCCAAAGGGTGGAGATCCAAAGAAGATGACAGAAAAATAAAACAAGTTTGTGATATTTTTTATCTAATTTATGCTCCATAATGTGGCATTTATGAACTGATATGAGGAAAAACATCGTGTGTTTATCATGATGAGGAGCCATGGAATCCAATTGGTGTTCTGAAGAGATGAAGAAACATGGAAGAATAAAGGTTCTTATAGGAGGAGCACTTCGAGTATCAAATACATGATAAACTATGAGACACAACGAAATAATATAGTAAAAAGTTAGGAAAAAGTTTGATGTTCTTCAAAAAGATAAGGACATCGAGGTTCAAAAGGGTATTGATAGGGACAAAATGTAAGGTAAAATCTAGGAGAGAAAAGAGATCTTCTCACGACTTAAATCCAATATTAAGATCATGAGTAAAAGCCAAAGAAACGTTCGTAACCTCATCAGAGGACGAGGTACAAATATTTGAGCCATAAATAACTAAAAAAAACTATAATTCATATTACACTGTCTCAATAAACTCAAATAAAATTTGCCCATTAACCCCGCATTGATACTTACCAGTCGCGGATTCGGAAGGAAGCACGTAGCACAATATGCAATTAACTAGTCAGAAAATTTGGACTAAGTAGTTTGCAGAAGAGAAGTAGAGGGTAGAAATAGTTGTGGTGTATAAATAAACTTATTATAAACCCATACAATTATGTAATCTCTCGGAAATATTTAACCTGTGGTATTTAAAGTGTTTTTTTCATCTATTTTTTATTATTCTTTTAAAACAATACTTGCATGATATAACTATGCATAAATTCCTTAATCACACACTACTATCAAATTTTAAGCTAAAATTTACTAATAAAATATATCTTATGATTCACAAAATACATGGCAAGACTTACAAAAAGGATTAATAAGAATATCCTAGGTAAAATTCTTTGTTTTGTAGTTATTATATCAATATGTGAGTTCTGAAGCTTAAATTTTTACATTAGGGCATCACACCATGAGATTTTTATTCCATCATCTCAACTAATCATATGTTCTTTTGATATGAACCATTTTTTTGTATATAAATATTTTTCTTAATTTCCTGGATATTTATTAATCTTAAAATGTTTACTAATCTATAATATATAAATAAATCATAGCGGCCTTCTCCACTATCTTCCATGAATAAATTTGTAAAATCTACTTTTAGTAAAATTACCGAGACCATGTAAATTCTTTACACCACAGTCATCTACTCTAAACATATATGCGATAGAGTTAAGAGTCCAACGACGAAGACATTCTCCTTCCATATGATATTCAATAGATACGGAGTTTTTTATGAAATAATTCATCCATATCAATATTATTCATTCTCGTGATCTTACATTAGGGTTAGCGTTTTGAATTAATTACTTATCCTTTAATAAATTAACTTGTCTCACATGGTTCAAGGATTATTTAATAAATACAAGAAACATATGTATATTAAATAACGTCGTTTAATGTTATTTTAACCAAGACCGTTATCACTATATGTTAGAAACATAGGTTTCAAGAATATTTTTGCCCCCTACTCTCAATGTTATTGCTTGTTCCTTTTAACGACAATTTCCACATCTTTTTTTAAAATATTTTAAAATTTTCTTTTGTAGTTAGAGCTCATGTTATAAATTTTATCCACCTTGTGTAATTAAAGATGTCTACCTACGTATGAAAAAAAACTTAGATCATGCGTGCTGATTCTAGAATCTATATATGTTCTTAAAGGCTAAGTCAATATCATTTATTATACACGTAACGAGGATAGTCCTATGAAATTTCATTTGAATATTTCATTTAGTTATATATAATATGTCAAACATCTTGTTTTTAGTAAGATTACAAATTCTCCATAAAAATGTTTGTTTTTCTATAATTTATCCCATAGATGTATGATCCATAATAGAAGAGTAAACTATATTTAATGTGTATAACATATTTTCTCAAATATTTTAAATAACACATATGATAGTAGATAAACAATAAGGGATTTATGCTTTGTTTACTTTATTTTGGGATCCAAGTAAACTCTCTTTTATTCTCCAATTTGAATAAAGTGTGGGAAACCTATTTTCTTACAAACAACAATTCCATATCGAGATAGTTTGTCTCCCTTCTAATATTCTCTAGTTTGTGTGAGAAAACATTTTTTTACATTGTAGTGTATATTTGTAATAATACACATTTTGAAACAAAAAACATAAACTTAGCAATATAAAAAAATATCAAATGTTAAAAAAAAATTAGAGTCAACAGAGTCATAAGATTTATTTAAGTAATTATTGAGTGCATATTTCTTAAATTGTTTGACCATGGAAAATCAATAAAACATTTTCACTAGTATTTCTACCTTAAATGAATATATATTAATCATCAAGTATCACATGTTGTATTTATATATAGGCCTCATGTCAATTATTTTAGACATACACTTATATAAAATCTTGCAACAAGAAATAAATATGTAATTCTTTATAACAAAGAGTATATATTTTGGGTACACGTGTAATGTTAGAAAAAATTCTTCTTTAATTTTTTTTGTCACAAGTGTATAATACTATAATTATAATATATTTTTCATTCTACCACTCAATTAGCTAAATATTTTATAAAAGTAATAAAAATTTTAGCGTAGCCTTAAAATTTTTTGAGGTTAAATATGTCTGTAAAATGCCAAGTTATCGAGATATTTTTTACTAGTGGAACGATAAATGAGTCAAATATTTTTGGCTTTACTAACATAATAAAATAGATTAAGTTTCTAAATAAATCATTGTTGTAGTAGAATTAATATGATCATTTTATATTCTTAAACTTTTAAAAGAATCAAAAAAGTATTTAAGACCCAATGAATATTACATAAATTGTTGATCGCTACAATTATCATTTTCATTGAAGGAAATATAACAAATATTTATTATTTAATTTAATATCAAATTTGTTAAACTCCTAGTCTAACCACACACATGATTAATTTTACACTGTTAATATTTTTTGGAATAAAATTGTACATCTTAAAATTAATCAAATATAAAGAGTTTTAAAAGATACCCATTATTAAATTTACAATTTATTGGGCCGATTTTCATAAAACTTCTGCCTACAATTTGTAGTTAATTTGGCCCATCCCTATTTTAAATTTATCTCAACCCTAACCACAAACATTTCCGTATAAAAATACACACACTATTTTATATACGATTTCCCCGAATCCCTAAATATACCAAATATTGTATCAAACATTTATCAAATATATTTGATGGGTTTCATAGGAGTGAGGAAGAGAAGACCGAACCGGTATACAGTTGAGTTAAGACATAAAAGGAAAAGAATCAATTTAGGTGCTTTTCAGTCTGCTATTGAAGCGGCGATGGTGTATGATGCAAAATCTCGATCTTTGAGAGGTAATAAGACCAAATGGGTCAATTTTCCCATTGATCTCAATTCTCCTCCACCATCTGAAGAAAACTACAGAGTTTGATTTTTTTAGGCAAGAGAGAGTTTAATTAGATTATATTTAGAAGGTGCTTAATTTAAGATTTTTGTTTTCAATCTTCTAAATTATATGATCTAATTATTATTTTATATTTTTAATTTCAAACAACAAAGTTTTATTTTAAAGTATATGAAATTTGCTAAATTTGATTTTATATTTTAGTATTCTTTTATTATTATAATTGTTATTTTATGCAAATTTACTAAGTATATAAGTGTTTATGAGGCTATAGCTACCATTTGTATCCCCTTATTTTATCAATATAGTGAGATAAATAATAAAAAAAGAGAAATATTAATGCTTGTTATCTTCATAAAAAAATAGTATTATTATTTATTTATGGTAAGTTACATATTTATATTTTTGATAAGATACACACATTTATCACTTACAATTATGAGATAATTTTATGCACTCAATCTTGAGAGTTTTTTTTCTCGAATACAAACCAAAGCAAATAAGAGAGGTTAGCCAATTCCCCTTGTTAAGAAAAGAAGATGAACTGAATGATGATTTAATTTGGAAATAGGTTCGTCTATTTTTTATTTGTTAATTCTTGAATGATTTCAAAGTTATCAGAATAGAATGAAGATTGGTATCGACGGTGATCTCATGGCAAGAAGAATGACACACACGTATATATATATATATATCTCCTGGTTGAACTAATTTGTCACCTCATATTTTTGTGAATAATCTCTACGATTTTCTATTACTCTTGTGAATAATCTCCCTAGTTTTATAAACAACCATTGAAGTAATGCCCTTTGTTTCCCAGTCTTTAGTGAAAAATGCATTATAAAGTCGGATAATCTCTACTTCCCAAAGTTTCCATTCTTCTTTTCAAAAGTTTTCAAATTGTACAGTAAAGGGTGGTAGTAACAATGTTTATGTTCCATTCATTATTTGTGTAGTTAAGAATAGTATTAGACAGTCATATTGTAATGGATCCCTCCAAATTAAATAGCCCATCTCAATGGCCAATTAAGAAATAAATATTTGATCTTTTCATTTTCCAACTTAACCATTGACATGTTGCTGATTTTATATATATCTTTTTTTATAATTTATTTTCATGAAATCGTCCCATTGAAGATATTCCAAATTAATTTAATAAATTTTTAGTGAACATTAGAGTGTCAAATAGATTTCCAAGGAGTGACGTCTTTTGTTTCTCTAACATTTGATGTTTGAGCTTAGGATTGAATCTCCTTGTTAATGAGATAGTGATAGCCAGACATTGTAGAATATTTATAACCATTTGTGAATAGCCAAATGTTTTTTCTTTTTTGTCCAAATAATGTTTGAAAATTTTATGTAATGCAGACCATTCTCTTTCGATACATATAGTTTTGATAACTTGATTGTTCCATTCTGAAAGGCTGTGGTTAAAAATCTATAGGAATTTTAAAAGGTTGTATCCTTCAATTTTTTCAAGTCTAATTCCTTTACCAATACAAGAGTTTTCCCAAATATTCGTCTTAAGTCTATTGTCGATTTGCCGGTATTCTTTTTTCACAAATTGAAGTCATTTGAAGATGTTGGGCAAGTTCCACTGTCTAATTTTTTCTTGATATTTACATTCAATTTATGAATTTTTACCTTGACAACCAAAGAATCAAGATTGTTTAAGATCTTCTAAACTTGATTCGCCAAAAGAGACAAATTTAGTTTTTGGAAATATCGAAATCTGATACATTCACTAAATTTTGATATAGAAATCTATATGATATTGTGATAGATCTAATAAGAACATAGCATTATTAAATACCAAATACATCTATAAATTTATTTATATAGACATGAATAAAAGGTCGTTAAGAAGGAATCAAATCCCCCACCCATCCTAGGCTTCCTCATAATAATATGCACCTTATTTATTTATTGTGTCCAAATATAAAAATAACAAAACTATAAACATTCTGAAGATAGTATTTACACGTGTTCCATATATAAACTATTATTTATTTTTAACTCTCCTTGTTAATTATTTAATTTACTTTTACAAAGGTTCGGTACATATCTTTCAGTTTAAGTCTAAAGATATCTTTGAAGCGTAAAGTCATCACAATATTTTTTCTCATAAATGAATTTCAAATAGTGATTAATTTGTGTTAGGATATACTTATATCTTATAATATGGAAAATTAAGTAGTATTAAAAAGATCAATTTTGTTGCATACAGCTAAAAATTAATAGACTTGTGTAAGACTATAAAGAAAAGAGGCAGATCCATAAGGAATATAAAATAAATATATTGAAACACACAATTATTGAAAGGAATTTCAACCGTATTTGACTTCTTTAATAAATGAGACTAAGCATAGTTTAGTATAATTTTTAAATGGAAATACAACCAATTGGTCTTTGGTGTTCAATTTGTTTATTATTTTCTGACTAAATTGTAAGTTTTTACTTTAACAATATTAAAAATGAATCATTTCATACTTTACAATATTTTTAGGAATCAAGAATTTATTTTAAAGAAAATAGTGGATTAATGATGAGAATATAATAAACAAAAATTTTAAACTAGTGACGCAGGTTCGAACCTAGTTAATGACGCTGAGTCTAAAGTTGATCTCTTATGTAACAAAGAAAAAAATTACTAAATATTATTGACACATAATATGACATTTAACATAATAAATATTAACTAGTTGGGTTAGCTCAACTAACCAAATAGAAAGGATTCGAATCCCTCCCTGAACACCTAGTTCTGACTGGCATGGGTTATGCTTGGAAAGACAGACATATCCTCCCTACGATTAGTTGGAAGTGCGTAAAGTAACCTAGAGCCCACATAACAATAAAACATAATAAATATTTTAGATTCTAAATTTAAAAAAGAACCTCTCAATTAATTTTTGTTTAATGATATATATATATATATATATTTAATTATTTTTTATAATTAATAGACAAATAATATTATTTTTTGTAAAATTATAATGAGGACACTCAAGATATTAGAATGATAGAGTTACATATGAAAGTTATATGTATGATATGGTAAATATATTATATTTGGGTTTAATTCAATTAGTAGATTTCATTGCCTTATTCATTACATATCATGGATACTTACTAGCATTTGTATGTTCATTATGTTAGGAAATCCTCTATTATTATATTATAAATACACTATCGCCATGAATATGTATTTTTTAGGAGTTTTACACATTAATAATTTGTACGCAGTTACAATATTGGATTTTTATTATTTTATCTTTTTTTGACAAATTATTATTATATTGTGTTATATGATAAATATTGAAATATGCTTGAGTACTCAAGTTTCCCTATAGAAAATTTATACATATTTACAAGAATAAAGGTTAGAAAAATAATAGAATGAGATGAATGATATGTACATGAAAAAGAGTAAGAGGTTGAGACGTTTATTAATTGAAGTAACTAAATGTCTCTTTTAATATTCTGAAAATTTTGTGTCCCTCAAGGCGTGATGGAAAAACCGCACTCGAGGAATTCACTCGCAATTGTGCGAAATAAATCATAGTAATTAAATTTAAGTATTACGTATCATTCTACATAAAACTATAATTGTATAAAAAGAAAGTAAAAAAATACTAATGTTTTGGTGAAAATGATGAATTACATAAAGGACTGAAATACAAATTATCTCAAAATATAAGAAGATAGCTCAAGAATGACTAGTAATTGCCAGTAGTTATGACATAAACTTTTCTTGAGAATAGATTGAATATATTATTTTTCTGTTAGTAGGGATTAAACAATCCACCTATGTTCCTCTTGGGTATAGTAATCGTTGATTCGTATGTATCTAAATTCGCAGTAAAAAATACTTACCACTATGCTACCGAACACCATATTCATATCTTATTATGTTTGTTTTGGTTGTTTAGAGTACTCATCGAATTTAGATATTTTGTTTTCCTATTGCATCTAGTTAACAACTTATGGTATTGTTTAAAAATTTTGACATGTAAGAGAAGTAGATGAAATATTATACGAATGGGAGGAGTGTACTTTCTTTGTTTGCCACTTCTTGAGTTATTTCGTATAGTTTATTTATTTTATTAATTCAATTTTAGTTAATTAAACTATGGTTTATATTCTAAAATTGTATGTTCATCTTTTGACTTAAATTGTCTCTCAACTGAGAATTGTATACTTAAATATTATCACATTATTCGAACTACAAAAATATTTTATATTATTCACATTATTTTCCCATCAGAAAAAATTTCAACTTTTACAATATCTCTACTACTCTTCTACTAGATCAAGTGAATCATGCTCTTTGTTTGATATGGACATTAAGTATTCAAGTTATTATTTAAAGAAGTATAAACATTTGATAAAGATTTGTAATATAACTAAAACCATTGGTTCAATTACTAAAATAATTTATATCATTGTAAAGATATATTATGTTCACGTACTATGCGTTTTTGTAATTTTATTCTAGATATCATCGACTAATATATAAAATTTATAATTTAATTTATTGGTTTATGTTGGTAATAATATTTTATATAAAAATAATTCTTTATTTAATATGTGTGTTTTATTATAAAAAAGGAGTGTAATTGTTTATGATGTGTTATTAGTTGTTGATATGAGTGAAATATTTTTTTATGTTTTATCTATTTAGGTGAGTGTCTTAACTAAAAGGTCCTGCAACTCATTTCTTGTTCAATGGTGATCTATTGATCTTACTTTATTTCCTTTTTTAACTCTTATTGTACTTGCTTTAACATGGGTTAGCTACCTTATTTGCCCTGCTCCCATTTTGTTGGTTTTGTTGTTTTTCTGTTTTCATTTTTTTATTAATTACACATGAATTGGGGTTTTAGAGGATATCAAGATTAATAATAGAGAATCTCATACTTTTAAAATGTTAAATTTTCTAAAATTTAGCTTTCTAATCTCATACAAGGAAAAGGATAATAAGGTTGATGACCTAACATTTAACATTTTTGATCCATAATTTTGGTTGTAAATTAATCTAAAATTTAAAACTCCTAAATAATTAATCATATCTGTTTCTTGATTTAGGAGTCTCTCATCTTCAACCGTTACTTCGAAACTTTGACCATGGAAGATTAACAATTTTTCTTCCATTTTTCCTTCTATATTTGATTTACTTTGAAATCAGCTTTCCTTTTTTATTTATCATGGAATAGTCCTTTCCAGTTGTACATTTGGGGTACATCTTACCTGTTATTTATCTTTTTGAGGCGTTTCTTACCCTATATTGTACATGTAGTGGGGATTTTCTTATGGTTATGTGATATCTTTTGTATTTATTTGTATATCACGAAGTAGATATTTAAGATATTGGTAGTCAGACACATGTAAAGGTCCAACAACTTCTTTAAACTAATCAAAACCTTTTCTTCTTTAGTTGACATTTTTTCCAGTTTCGTTGGAGCACGAAAGAGGACACTTTTTGATCTTCTAAAAGGCCTAGTTCATCCTTCTCTCCTCCTCGATCTAGTCATAAAAAAATCATTTTGGAATCAAGTTGATTTATCATTTCTCGAGTTTAGCCACCTTCGAATTGGGAGCAGTATTTACGATAAGATTATATTGTATTTTGGAAGATCCTATACGTCTTGTAAGATAATTCTCTTTCTCTTTGTTGACTTTTATCCTATACTAGGAATATCATAGTGGACAACGCAGTGTGAAGGCGGCCCGGTTTTATGGATAATATTATGATTTATAATTGTCAAGGGTTTAGGGAACCCTCGACTTGGAAAATGATTAAAACCATAAATGCGAAGTTTAAAATCTCTTTTTATGTCTATTAAAGTCTTGTATCAGGTCCAATGATGCTCTTGTACTTTCCTAAATTCGTTTGATAATAAATTTGTTGTTAACCTTAGGGAAGAAAATTTTGGAGCGGGGGAATCACTTTAGCTTGGAAGGACTGTTTCAATGTGAAGATTCTTGTTTCATGTTCTTATTTAGTTATTTGTCAAATATTTGATTTAAATTCTTCTCCTTGGTAGCTCGTCATTATTCATGCTCCTACGAATCATAATGAAAGAAAGAAAGTGTTCAAAAATATCTCAAATTGGAAGAATAGTATATCTGACCTAATTATTATTATCGGTGATTTTTATGATATCCCTAACTCATCCGAGAAACAAGGCAAAATCGATCATAATCTTGATCGCATGTTAAAATTCATTTATCCCATAGATTTATAATCCATAATAGAAAGGTAAACTATATTTAATGAGTATAACATATTTTCTCAAATATTTTAAATAACCAATATGATCGTATACAAAAAATAAGGAATTTATCATTTGTTTACTTTATTTTGGGATTCAACTATACTCTCTTTTGTTCTCCAATTTGAATAAGCGTTGGAAACCTCTATTCTTATAATGAACGAATACATATCGAGATTGTATGTCTCCCTTCCAATGTTCTCTAGTTTATGGGAGAAAACTTTTTTTACATTCATTATCAGTATGTTTTTGTAATAATACACATTTTGAACAAAAAAGATAAATTTAGCTGGATGAAATGAAAAATAAGATCAAATATTTTAAACAATATTCGAGTTAAAAGAGTCAGAAGATTTATTTAAGTAATTATTGAGTGCATGTTTCTTAAATTTTTTAACCATGAAAAATTAATAAAACAATTTTATTGGTATTTCTACCTGAAATTAATATCTATTAATCGTCAAGTATCACACGTTTTAGTTTATATATGGGCCTCAAGTCAATTATTTTAGACATACACTTATATATAATCTTGCAAAAAGTAATCAATATGTAATTCTTTATAACAATGAGTACTTCTCTTTGGGTACACCTGTAATGTCAGCAAAAATACTTCTTTAAATTTTTTTTGTCACAAGTGTATAGTACTATAATTATAATAGATAGTTCATGCTACATGTCAATTAGTTAAATATTTTATAAAATGTAATAAAACTTTAAGCCTATCCTTAACATTTTATGAGGTTAAACATGTCTGCAAAATATCTAGTTATCGATATATTTTTCACTAGTGGAAAAATATTAGAATAATGAGTCAATTGTCCTTGGCTTTACTAATTTAATTTCATATATTAAGTTTCTCAATAAATCATAGTTATAGTAGAATTAATATGATCATTTTAAATTCTTAATCTTTTTCAAGATCTCAAAAAAAGATTGAAGACCCCAATGAATATTACATAAATTGTTGATGACTACAATTATCATTTTTATTGAAGGAAATTTCACAAATATTTATCATTAAATTTAATATCAAATTTGTTAAACTCTTAGTCTAACCTTACATATGATTAATTTTACACTATTATTTTTTTGGAATGAAAGTGTACATATGAAAATGATCAATATAAAGAGTTTTAAAAGATACACATTTTTAAATTTATAATTTATTTGGGCCGGTTTTAGAAAAACTTATGCTACAATTTGTAGTTAATTTGGTCCATTCCTATTCTAAAGCTATCTCAACCCTAACCACAAACACTGACACATAAAAATACACACCCTATTCTATACAAGATTGCCTAATCCATGAATATACTAAATACTATATCAAACATTTTTCAAATATATTTGATGGATTTTATTGGTGTAAGGAAGAGAAGAGAGAACAGGTACACCTTGGAGTTAATGCATAAAAGGAAACAAATCATCATACGTGCATTTCATTCTGCTATTGAAGCTGCTATGGCCTATGAATCTAAATCTAGAGAGTTGAGAGGTAATAAGACCAGATGGGTTACTTTTCTCATAGATCTTAATTACCATCTCACATCTGAATCTGAAAAGAGTTTGATTAGATTATATTAGAAGGTACTCAATTTAAGAACTTTATTTAAAATCTTCATAAATTATATAATATAATGGTTATTTTATTTTATTAATTTTAAACAAAAATGTTTTATTAAAGTATATGAAATTTGCTAAACTTAATTTTATATTTTAGTATTATTTATCATGGTAAGTTTTATTTTATAATATAACATAATTATGTATTATCGGTAAGGTTAAAAGTATCTCATATTTAATTAGTTGGGTTAATATTTTTTTTTTGTCTAAAAAAAATTAAATTATGCAAATTTACAAAGTAAATAAGTATTTGTGATGCTATAGCTACCACTTGTATCTCCTTAATTTATCAATTTAGTTAGATAGATAATAAAAAAAGATAAATATTAATGATGTTTATCTTCATGAAAGTAAATAGTATTATTATTTATTTATGGTAAGTTATATCTTTTTATTATATATATGATACACCAATTTATCACTTTCGATTGTGAAATAAGTTTATGCACTCAATCTTGAAAGTTTTTATCAAATACAAACTAAAGAAAAGAGGGAAAGTTGGCTAATTCCACTTGTTAAGAAAAGAAGATGAATTGAGTGATTATAAATTTTATCCTGAAAGATTGAAATTTTGTCTAAAGCATTTAGGAAATTTGTCGGTTATTGATTACATTCACTCTTAATTTGTTAAAACTTTTAATTTGGAAATAGGTTTATCCATTTTCAATTTGTTAATTCTTAAATGATTTCAAGGTTATCAGAATAGAATGAATACTCAGATGCTGATCTCTTGGCAAGAAGAATGACCCATATATCTTATGGTTGAGCTAATTTGTCACCTATTTTATACTTTGTGAATAATCTCCAAAATTTTCTATTACTCTTGTGAATAATCTCCCCAGTTATATGAACAACTATTGAAGCAATGCCTTATGTTTCCCAATCCTCAGTGAGAGATGCATTATAAATTCAGATTATCTTTGTTGTATCCCGAAGTTTTCATTATTCCTTTCCAAAATTTTCAAATTGTACATTACAGAGTGGTAGTAATAAGGTTTATGTTTAATTAATAATTTATGTAGTTGAGAATAATATTAGACATCCATTTTGTAATAGATCCCTCAAACTTAGATAGGCCAACTCAATGGCGAAGTAAGAAATAAATGTTCGATCTATCCAATTTCCAACATAACCATTCACTTTTTTTTATCAACAAACCATTTTATATCCAGAAATGATAGGTACAAATCAAACCTTTAATTTTTTTTTGACTAAAAGACAAGCATGGCTAGAAAAATACAACCCTATACAACCATTGATATGGAAAGAAAACCTATCAACTAAGACAAGCAACCTATACAATCATTGCTAGGAAATGAAACCATATACAACAATTACTAAGAAAGAAACAAAGTTCCTAAACAAGAGGTCAAGCTATCATAGGAAACTTTCCCAAAGAGGAAACCTTCCCAATAAGTCAATTTTCTAATAAGGGAAATCTTCCTGCAATAGTAAATCACTTGAAAAGGAAGCACTACATCTAGGTCCAAGCTCCAAGCTAACTCCTTTCACAAAGCTACATCTAGGTCTAGTAGCATCTACATCATTGATATTATCCATGAATTCTTTAGAAAATTCATCCACCCTCCAACAAAACACAACTGCAACTTGTTTTTTAGTTGTAACACTGATGAGTTCAATTAAGTTTAGCCTTGAAATTCTTGGCCATTATACCGACTCTTTCTTATCATCAAAGTGCATCAAGAGCTACTTTTAAATAATTACTATGCATCATGATATCAAACTCAAGCTGCTTCAATATCCCAATGCAAAAGTTACAAATATACTCTCTTTATATATTAAATTTCAAATAATTAGTCGCTAAATAGTTGATAGGATAAATTGTATGATTGGTCCTTGTAAAATTCAAAATAGTCAAATCTACCTCCGAGTAAGGACTAACACAAATATATTTAACATGTCCTAAAAATTGTTAAGTCTGGTGAAGAAATTATGTATGCAATTGCTTCCCTTTATCGTGTTGTAGAATCTCCGACCTCCAAGGTGTATTATATGCTTCATCTATTTCTTATATATCTCTGTTTGAGATCTCAATAAGAATCGCATTTGGAAGATCATTGTACTTCAAATTTAAAGTGAGAATTCGAATTAGTTTCAAGAGAATCATCTTTTTCTATATCCTTATATTAGGTCTTAGTTACACTATCTAGAGTAAAACATTAAACATTATAGATGAAGATAATATTAAAAAAAAAGTTATTAGTTGCTTGTTTGACTTAAATGTAATATAATTGAAAAGAGTGGATTATTGTATTATAAGGTGTTGTTTTCAAATTATCAATATATCTTTGCTTTCTTGAATCTCGACTTTCTCAGACATGTAAAGAGCAAAAAAAATACACTAATACATAAAGCATGTAAATGTACTATGTAAATTTTATAAGATGACAATGGGACATATGACTGCCTCCCCAACCATACCGAACCTTGGAAACTTTCTAAACTTTAATAACTTTCTTCCGCCTGCGGGATTCGAAACCATGTGCCTCTCACTTGAGAGACAGACAGAGCCCTGGCCAGATGAGCTAGCTCACCTGGTTATTTTCTTCGGAAAAAAATTTAATGCTCATTTCCTATTGATCTTGTCCGTGATTTTTGAAATTTTTAACTTGCATCAAGGGCTGATTCATCAAAGAAAACCTTATTTATTTGTCATTCTCCTTAAACACTCAAGATTCTGCACTTATATGAGATCCCCAATACTCAACTAACCATGTGATAAATTTTAGGCCTTTAATTGGGTGTGTTTAATGGCTTTTTTTCCACAGTTAATCAAATCCTGAAATATCAAAACCTAAATTAAATTAAATAAAAAAAACAATACAAATTATATATTTTTTGTTGATAATATTTCAAAATTAAGCCATATTATTTCCAAAATTTTTATCATAAGAAACAATATTATAAAATATTGTTGTATACCTTCCTTAGAAGAAGTGATTATTTGATTATTGTATAATTAGGGTTTTATTTGCAAACTACAACGTGTGGATGATGGTAGATACCTTTTTTGGAGTGCCTTTTCTGATTTTTGATTGGTGGAGTTCAATAGACTTTTTCTTAATAAGAATATAAAAAATGTGTCGCGAATCAAAGAATCGAAAGTAACATAAATTTCAATGATAATCACAAAAAAAAATTATGTGTAGTCTAAAATTAGAAAATGAATAAAAAAATAAGAGTAAAAAATATGGTAAAAGAGTCATAAAATTTCAAGCTTCAAGATCCAATTATAAATTTTAAATAATTCTTATATAAAATTTAGGAAGTGGTCGTATAAGACAGACTACTAGTGATGTTAACTAGTTATTAAACTCGAGAATTCGACAATAGAAAAAAACTCAAGAATGAAATCACTGAAAAAAATAACTTAATTTAGAATACATGGGATACTTGTGTGGACTATAGTGATGATGCATTTATGTTAAAATAATCAAATTTCCACGCCACACTAGTGATACATCATAATTTCTCCCAATAACAAGAATTAAAGTAAATTATAATTATATATTTATATCTTTTTATAAAAAAAAGAGTACGAAATATGACTTACGTGAAAGAATCATCGTACTAAGGTGATATGTAAATAATTATTTACGGGAAAACAATTAAAAAAAATATTCTAAAACAAAACTGCTCGATCCCACCGTCATTGTAAATCATGGGACCAGTAAACTCGCATCCGGTCCCCATATATGCTATATCAACACATCACTATTCATATTATCATTCAAGAAATTTTAGAAACAATGAGAATAGATTAAACATAATTTAGTTTTTTAGAGTTTCAATAGTAATTTTTTTTTTAAATTTTAATTAGGTTTCATGCATTGTTGATGGCATAGCCAAGCCGGGTTGATAATGGTGGAGAATGTACACCAAGTGACAGTGGTTTTCTCGTGGAGTAGATCATTTGGTTGGAAGGTGAATGTGAAGATATTTTATTTATAATTTTTATTCAAATGAATGCAAGTTTTATTCCAAATGATATTTGCTATAAAATAATAAAAAAATATTGTAAAACAAAATTGCTCATTCTAACATTCATTTCAAATCATGAGACGCTGAATAATTGCATCTCCTTCCCATATATGTTATATTGAGCACGTCATTTTTCATATTATTATTTGAAAAATTATAAAAACAATTAGATTAGGTTAAATATAATTAAATTTTTTAGAGTTTCAATAGTAATAACTTTTTTATTTTAAGTTAGGTTACTTGAAATGTTGATGGTAAAGCCAAGTCGTCTCGATGATGGTGGAGAATGTATACAATGTGATAGTGGTTTGGAGTAGATCACTTGGTTGGAAAGTGAATGTGAAAAGATTTCATATATATTTATTGTTCCAATGAATGTGAGTTTGAATACATTTTAAGAATTTAATTTAGAAGTATGTTTTCAATGGATATATTTACGCGTAAATGAATGTGTAAATAAAAATGAAAAAAAATTTAAAAATTATAAACATTAAGGAAAGAATACATATGTGTGTATATATATATATACAAATATTGTTACTTGAAATAAATAGTATGGTTTATCGTACAAACCACCGCAATTGATTTGAATAAAAAACAAAAATTCACCTTCCTGCTTTTTATCGTGAACTTAATTAAAAGAATTAAGTTCTTTGTTTTCACCACCTAAATGTCTCTAAATTAAAAATATTTATTTTGATTTCGAGTAAATAGAAATTGTATGCTCTATGTTGTTATGTGAAATTTTGGCTTTTGAGATAAACAGACACTTCATTTATAGAGGTGAAAAGTTTGTTTTATCTAAGTGGGAAGCTATCAAATATAACTTTCTTGTATGCAAATGTATATTCCGACATGGGTGACAGGGAATAAAAAACACATGTATTTATTTCTTTCATTATCCCACTCGTAAATGATGGAGTTACAATCATTATATGTAGGTACGTGCATTACAATACACCATACACCAACATTGTCAAATATTCTCATATACACTATTCTAAAATAATTCATCATACTTTACAAAATAGGTCGTGTGAATGACAAGCATACGCGTATACATTTCTAATAACTTGTTTGGGTACATAGTTTCTCAAATGAAATGTAATTTCTTACGTATCTTGTAGTACCACATTCTAAGAATATGTTGTATCATATTTCAGTATCTCTGATCACTTTAAATATATATGAAATCATATATGTGATCAGGGTTCACTGATTTAATTTCACGTGTCTCACTATTATCTTATAACCCACATGGAATTACATGATTGGTACACTTAGATCTTTTTTATATTTATTAGGTGGATTTCCCGAAAATATCTCATTAGACCGAATGATTCATGATCATGGTAATATGTTAAAGTAGGATACACCTAATTAAAATATCAAGATATAGTCAACAGTAATAAGGACATAATTCAAAGTCATCATATAGTGAAGAAACATAGACCAATCCTTCACTTCCTTTTGCTCGAAATCACACATGCTATGACACACATATTATGGTATTATCGATAGAAATCAATTTGTATGTCACAAATTTATAAATACCATACAAATATATAATTAGACCAGCCTTGTTTAAGTTTAAAAATACATAATATATATCTATTAATTGAACATAATTGAAGTATTAATTATTTCTTATTTTTTATTCCTTTTGACTAATTTTTATTATTTTGTGATATATTACTAATCAAAACATAAGGTTGAGTATTGAAGTTCCTGGTTAAAAAACACGTACATAGTAAGGTTAGAAAATAATACATTGGGGAAAAGAAATACATTTTTTCAAATAGAGTTAGAGGTTGGGACGGATAAAGATGGATAAAAAATGATATCGTTATTATTGTGAAAATTCGATCTCATTTGTAGAGAAATGTATAATATATTGAAAATAATTCTTTGTAATACAAAATAAATCTTTAAATTAACTTATTTCGATATAAATAAAAGGACGTTAAGAAGGAATCAAGCCTGCCCCAGCCTTTCCCATAATCATAGGCGCTTTATTTTTCATTGTGTCCGAAAATCCGAACAACAAAACTACAAACATTTTGAAGATAGTATTTACAGGTGTTCCATATATAACCTATTATGCGTTTTAACTCTCTTGGTTTGTTATTCGACATTTTGAAATATTTGGTACATACCTTTCAAATCTATGTGTGTAGAGATATCTATGAAGCATAGAGCTATCGCGATAACATTTTTTCGTAAATCAATTTCAGAAAAGTGAGTATCTCTAATCCCTTAAAATTTATATGACATCATTTATATGATCAGGGTTCACTTATTTAATTTCATGTGTCTCACTATCATGTTAAGATTGGTACACTTAGATCTTTTTATATTTATTAGGTGGCTTTCCCAAAAATATCTTATTAGACCGAATAATTCATGATCATTGGTAATATGTTAAAGTAGCATACACCTAATCAAAATACCAAGATATAGTAAAAAATACTAAGGACATAATTCAATGAGATCACACAGCGAAGAAACATAGATCAGTTCTTCACTTCCTTTTACTCGAAAGCACAAGTGCTATGAAACACGTGTTATGGCATTATTGATATAGCTCAATTTGTATGTCACAAATTTATAAATACCATACAAATATATAATTAGACACGCCTTGTTTCAGTTTAAAAATACATAATGTATATTTATTAATCGAACATAGTTAAAGTATTAATTATTTATTATAATCTATTCCTTATGACTAATTTTTATTATTCTTTGATAGATTATTTATGAGGAGATAAGGTCGAGTCCTAAATTTCTTAGTGAAAAAAATAAATACATAGTAAGGTTAGAAAATAATACATTGGGAAAAAGAAATACATTATATCAAATAGAGTTAGAGGTTGGGAGGCATATAGACGGACCAAAAATAATATCCCTTTTCTATTATGAAAATTCGACTTCAGTTGTAGAGAAATGTATAATATATTTAATAAAATTCTTTGTAATACCAAATACATCTTTAAATTATCTAATTTAGATATGAATAAAAGGATGTTAAGAAGGAATCAAGCCCGGCCCATCTTTTCTCATAATCATAGGCGCCTTATTTTTCATTGTGTCGGGAAATCAAAACAACAAATCTAAAAAAAATTTGAAAATAGTATTTACAGGTTTTCCATATATAACCTATTATTCATATTAACTCTATCTGTTAATTATTTGATATACATTTTGAAATATTTGGTACATATCCTTCAAATCTATGTGTGTAGAGATATCTATGAAGCATAGAGCTATCGCAATACCATTTTCTCGTAAATCGATTTTAGAAAAGTGAGTTCTTTGTGTTAAGATCTATTTACATCATATGGAAAATTAGGTAGTTTTAACAGGTTGAATTTGTATTGCATATAACAAATAATTATTAGACTTGCATAATAATGTAAAGGAATAAGGCAGATCCCTAAGGAATATAACATAAATCTATTTAGAGGGACAAGTTTTGAAGGGAATTCCACCAGTATTTAATTTCTTTAATACATGGAGATCGAGCGTGGTTTGGTGTAATTATTGAAGGGAAATAAAACCAATTGTTCTTTGCTGTTCAATTTATTTATTGAATTTCCTGACTAAATTGTTAAGCTTTTACTTTAAACAAATTACGAATTAACATTTTATACTTTACAATATTTTTAGGACCCAAGAAATTTCTTTAAAACAAGATAGTGGATTAATGATAGGATATAAAGAATAAAAGTTAATGAATGTTTTTATCCTTTTCCCATAAAAGTTATATACATGGATAAATTTATAACTTTTTTTAGTTATCTTTATAAGTTATTTATTGGCGAACAACTTATACTAACTGTTGGGGTACACCCAATAGTATATGTATTAGGGTATTCCCCAACAATTTTTTAATTATATATGTTTTTCCCACAATTTTGTAAATCCTACACACCAACACACTTCAACCTTTTATGCACATATTATTCTGTGTAAGGTCATTCAATCCTTACGTGTCTTATTATATTATATCAAAAATACAAAATGGACTTTTTTGTGTAAAAACCGGAAGGGATGGAAGATATATTATAGTTAAGATATTCTTCCATAGGTAACGTTATTAGACCGTTTATGATAGAAATAATTATAGCCTAGAGGTGATTAAATAACTAATGTGTTACTTCCTCTGGATATCTATTTCTCACCTACTACTATATTTTTGGAATTTATAACTTTCACTTTATATAAAATTAGATGAAAAAAAATTATGAAGTCAATATAAGGTAAAACAGACTCTCATTACCTGATTTAAATAATTATAATCATTATCCTATATGAGTGGAATAACAAAATAAAATCATATGATTTTATGCAAGATTGAATATTGTAGAAGTAGGTATTGAATTTTTATGTCAATAATTAACTATTCAATTTGATGAAATAATACTTGTTTTCCTAACTAACTAGATGGGAACAAAAGGGAAACAATTTTTTTCTTCTAATATCAAATATGTCATATTAAGAATAAATTATTTAGAAAGTACTAGTTGTATCACCTGAAAAAATATGCTAGAGAAGTTTAGGTTATTTCTAGATATAAATCGATTGTGAATTGTAATTCTTTCAACAAAAGAGAGGAGATAAAAAAATTATTTTGTTTACTTTGAACTGTATAATTCAATTTTAATATCTACAAAATGTATATATAACTCTTTAACCATCACCCCCTTAAAATTGGGTTATACACACTCGTTCCTAAAAAACTGTTCTTGGTATGAAATGCAATCTAATTTAAACAGAATATAAAGTCAATTATGTAGTAGGAAGTAAACAATAAATGTAGATGAGAAATATTTTCATTCGTCCTGTTTATATGTCGAGAAATTAATATGCAGTATGAAGACTAAGCTTTCTATAACCCCTTTTAATATGATGTGACATACTACGACTCTCCTAATGATTTTTATCAAGGGTTTAGCAGATATAATTGGAATTCGATGATTGTATATTGTACCTTTTAGCTTCATTAATTAGTATCCTGACATATTTAATGCTCTACTATATTTCACTGATTTGTGTGTACTAAGATAAAAAAATTATTATTTGCTAGGTTAGATACATGTTTATTTCATATGCTATGACTATTGCTATAAAAACAATACATATGAACTAACTAATTATTTTGGTCTATCAATTTATTTTTGTTTAAATTAATCAATATATTTAAAAAATAAAACTTCATTTGCTTATCAATTAGTCTTAAGGTATTTAAATAAATGTTATTACTAATGTCAAAATGGTTGGTGTAAATTTTGTTAGTCAATAAAAATACAACTCTAGATCAATACTTGTTTCAAGAGTATTGAAATAGATGCATAGATAACAACTTTTAATGTATAAAAAATTATCTTCAACCTAAATCCTGAACACAAGGTATGCCTAATATATATATATATATATATATATATATATATATATATATAAATATATATATATATATATATAAATATATTAAAACATTACTAAATAACCATTTGGGATTAGTTCACTAGCCAGGGCCTTGGTCATTCAATCTAGTGGTGCAGGTTGGAACCTAGTTTATGACTCTGAGTCCAAAGTGGCTCTCCTATGTAACAAGAAAAACCATTACTAAATATTATCGACACATAAAATGACATTTAACATAATAAATATTAACTAGTTGGGTTAGCTCAACTAACCAACTATGGAGGGTTCGAATCCCTCCATGAACACCTAGTTCTGAGTTGCATGTGTTATGCTTGGAAAGACAGACATATCCTCCTTGGGATTAGTTGGGTGCGTGTAAACTAGCCTAGATCCCAGGTAACAAAAAAACTAAATAAATATTTTAGATTTTAAATTTAAAAAAAAATCTCAACTAATTTTAGTTAAATGATTTATATATTTTATTTTATTTTTATAATTAATTATAGACAAATAATATTAATATTTGTGAAATTATGAATAAGGACACTCAAGATATTAGAATGATAGAGTTACATATGAAAGTTATATGTAAGATATGGTAAATATATTATATTTAGGTTTAATTAAATTACTATATTTGATTGCCTTATTCAATACATATCATGGATACTTACAAGCCTTTGTATATTCGTTATGTGATGAAATACTCTATTATTAAATTATAAATACACTATATCAATGTTTATGTAGTTTTTAGGAGTTTTATACATTAATAATTTGTAAGTAGTTAAAATATTGGATTTTGTTATTATTTCATCTTCTTTTTGACAAATTTTTATTATATCTTTATATATGAGAAATGTGGAAATAAGCTTGAGTACTCAAGTTTCCCTATAGAAAATTCATACGTATATACAAGGACAAAGTTTAGACAAATAATAGAATGAGATGAACAATATGTACTTGAAAAAGAGTTAGAGGTTGTGACGTTAATTGATCGAACTAACTAAGTTTCCGTTTGGGATTGATTATTTTGGAGCTAAAAGCGCTTTTGATTAAAATTAAAATATTTGTAAAAGATATTAAAAAATATTTTGACATCTAAAATCACTTTAAGTGATTATTTTAATAATCACTAAACTAATGCTTTTTCTGAAAGTGATTTTTAGATTCTAAAATATTGCTATGGATCTAAAATCACTTTAAATGATTATTTTAAAAAGCAATCCCAATAGAATACTAAATGACTCTTTTAATATTCTGAATATCTTGTGTCCCTCGAGGCACAGTGTAAAAAGCACACTCGAGGAATTCACTCGCAATTGTGTGAAATCAATCATAGTAATTAAATGAAAGTATTACGTATCGTACTACATAAAACTATTATTGTATAAAAAGATAGTAAAAAATACTAACATTTTGGTGAAAAATGATGAATTACATAAAGGACTGAAATACAAATTAACTCGAAATATAAGAAGATAACTCAAGAATCACTAGTAATTGATAGTAGCTATGGCATAAACTTTTCTTGAGAAATAAATGATTATATTATTTTTATGTTAATCAGGATTAAACTATGAACTATGTTCTTCTTGGTTATAGTACTCGTTGATTCGGATGTATCGAAATTCTAAGCGAAAAATACTTACCACTTTGCTACCGGACACCATATTCATATCTTTTTATGTTTGTGTTGGTTATTTAGAGTACTTATCGAAATTATATATTTTGTTTTCCTATTGCAACTGGTCAACAACTTATGGTATGGTTTAAAGATTTTGACATGTAAGAGATTTAGAGGAAATATTATATTAATTGGAGGAGTGTACTTTCTTTGCTTACCACTTCTTGAGTTATTTGGTATAGTTTATTTGTTTTATTAATTCAATTTTAGTTAATTAAACTATGGGTTATATTCTAAAATTGTATGTTCATCTTTTCACTTAAATTGTCTCTTAATTGAGAACTGTATACTGAAATATTATCACATTATTCGAACTACAAAAATATTTAATATTATTTACATTATTTTCCCATAAGAAAAAATTTCAACTTTTACAGTATTTCTACTGGCTCTTCTACTAGATCAGGTGAATCATGCTCTTGGGTTGATATGGACATTCAAGTATTCAAGTTATTATTTAAAGAAGCATAAACATTTGATGTAGATTTGTAATATCACTAAGACCATTGATTCAATTACTAAAATAATTTATATCATTGTAAAGATATATTACGTTGGTGTACTATGCGTTTTTGTAATTTTATTCTAGATATCATGGACTAATATATCAAATTTATAATTAATTGATTGGTTTATGTTAATAATAATATTTTATTTAAAAATATTTCTTTATTTAATATGTGTTTTTTGTTATATAAAAGGAGTGTAATTATTTATGATGTGTTATTAGTTGTTGACCTGAGTGAAATATTATTTTATTTTGTTATGTATTTAGGTGAGTGTCTTAACCAAAAGGTTTTGCAACTCATTTCTTGTTCAATGGTGATATAATGATCTTACTTTATTTCCTTTTTTGGCAATGATCTTAACTCTTATTGTAATTGATTCAACATGGTTTAGCTTCCTTAATTTCTCTGCTTCATTTTCTTTTGGTTTTGTATTTTTCTATTTTCATTTTATTTTTAATTACACATGAATTGGGGTTTTAGATGATATCAAGATTAATAATAGAGAATCGCATACTTTTGAAAAGTTAAATCTTCTTAAAGTTAGCTTTTTAATCTCATGCAAAGAAAAATATAATAAGATTGATGACCTAACATTAAACTCTTATGCTCTATAATTTCGGTTTCTTTTTCTTCTGATGATTTTATCTGCCTATCTATTAATATGTTAGGAGGAGTTTGTCGTTGATAAATTTTTTCTCGTGCACAATTTTTTTTCCAAACCTTCTGTAAACCAATAATGTTGAATCTAAAACTCAACACTCCTAAATAATTAAACATAAATGTTTCTTGATTTAGGAGATTCTCATCTTCAACAAAAATTATAAGGCTTTACTTTGAAACGTTGACCATGGAAGATTAAATTTTTTTTCCATTTTTCGTTATATATTTGATTTACTTCGAAATTAGCTTTCCTTTTTTACTTATCATGGGATAGTCCTTTCCAGATGTATGTTTGGGTACCTGTTATTTGGTTTTTATTTGTATTTCACAGAGTAGATTTTTGAGATATTGGTTACTCAGACACATGTAAAGGTCCAACAGTGTTATTAAACTAATCAAAACCTTTTCTTCTTTAGTTGAGATTTTTGCCAGTTTTGTTGGAGCACGAATCTTTTTGATCTTCTGAAAGGCCTATTTCATCCTTCTCTCCTCCTCGATCTAGTCGTGAAAGAATTCTTTAGGAATCATGTAGTTATATCATTTCTCGAGTTTAGCCACCTTCGAATTGGGAGCAGTTTTTACGATAAGATTATATGGTATTTTGGAAGATCCTACACGCCTTGTAAGCTAATTCTTTTACTTTTTGTTTCACTTTTATCCTATACTTGGAATATTATAGTGGCCAACGCGGTGTGAAACCGATCGGTTTTTATGGATAATATTATGATTTAAAACTTTCAAGGGGTTAGGGCACCCTCGACTTGGAAATGATTAAGGCCCTAAATGCGAAGTTTAAAATCTCTTTTTTATGCCAATTAGAGTCGCATATTAAGTCTAACGATGTACGATCTTGTACTTTCCTAAATCCGTTAAATAAAAAATTTGTGGTTAACCTTACAGAAGAGAATATAGGTCCGGGGGAATCACTTTAGCTTGGAAGGACTGTTTCAATATTAAGATTTCTGTTTCATATTCTTATTACGTTATTTGTCAAATATCTGATATGAATTATTCTCCTTGGTATCTCATCATTATTCATGCTCCTAAAGAACAAAAGTGTTTGAAAATATCACTGAATGGAAGAATAGTATATCTAACCCAGTTATTATTATCGGTTATTTTAATGATATCTCTAAATTATCCGAGAAACAAGGTAAAATCTCTCCTAATCTTGATCGAATGTTAAATTTCAATGAGTTTATCGACCAATATAATTTCATTGATATTCCCTCCAAAGTTTGTCACTGTACTTGGAAAAATAAGCGCAAAGGTGAGAAGAACCTTAGAGAAAAACTTGATAAGGGTTTAGCATTGGAATCTTGGTGTATTCTTTTCACATAAACAAATATCAAAGTACCGCTAGCTATCGGGTTAGATCATTCACCACTTATTCTTTAGAGAAGTAATTCTACTAAAAACAGCTTGAAAGCCTTCATATTCGAGTCCCAATGGCTTGATATTCTGCAATTTAAGGATGTTCTTGGGAATTTTTACCAGCGGAGATGATTAAATTTGATATCTTCAAAATAGTTCATGATTTTTTCACTTTTTATGCGTTGACTATAGGCCAATAACTTGTATTATAAGCATAATTTGTTTTAATTTTAGCTATAAAATCATTGCAAAAATTAAGTCTCTTAGACATCAACCAAAGATGGAAGATATCATTTCTCTCACGTAATCAACTTTTATTAAAGAACGAAGCATCCATGGTAATATTTTAATCGTGCAAGAGATTGGGTTTTTCTTATAATCTTAAAGAAATTTAAACATGAATTATGGAGCTGCTAATATTGATATGGCCAAGGCGTATTTTCTTATGAGGGTTCTTTAGAACATGTGTTTTTTGTGAAAATGGAGAGACCTTATCTTAAATTGCATATCATCTATATCGTATTAGATTAAAGTTAATGGAGAAAAGCTAAAGAACTTGTCGAGCTAATCAATTACAAATGCCAATAAGGTAACATAAAGTGTATCTCTATCACAAAGCCTCACATAGACTTACACATTTGTTGTTTGTGGACAATTCTTTGTTCTTCTTTGAAGTTAATGAAAAAGAAATATGCATTCATGAGAGCCATCTCGAAATATTGTCGGGCTTCTGGCAAAAAAATTAGCTTCCATAAATCAAGCATTATGTTCAGTAAAGGAGTAAAGGTTATGTAGATAAAAAAGCTACTGAAATTGCGTAATTGTTGAATTTTAAACTTAGATATTCAATGGGTAAATTTCTGGACATTGCAATGACTATAAAGAGATCCAAAAACAGCTAATCTCTCATATATCTATGATAAAATAATCTCTAAATCTGCAAATTGGGTTTCTAACCTTTTACCGAATGGAGGTAAAGAAGTCCTTATTAGAGAAGTTCCTCAGGTAATTTAGCAAAAAATTAAGCAGTATTGTCGCATGATTTTTGTAGACTTAGGGACATAAAAAAAAATACACTGGTCACATGGAACAAGATTGCAAAAGCTAAAAAGGAAGGAGGAATTGGTTTTAGGGACTTCTAAAAAATTAATCTTGCTCTTCTAGGAAGTCAAGCTTGTGAAATGTTGCAAGAGTCCTTAAATGCGATTATTTTTTGAACTGTGATATGTTGAATGCTACACCAAAGAATAAAAGATTGTGGAGTTGGGAGAGCATATATAAAGGTATGATATTCCTTAAAGATGAATGTATCTAGAAGGTTGTTAATGACATGAAAATTGATATCTGGGAAAATTCTTGGATTTCGAGAGGATATAAATTGGATAAGACGGCGGTTGTAATCTTACTAGGGTGGCTGTAACAACATTCCCAATTGGAATTACGAAACTCAGGATAAATTTCGTAATAAGAATGATTTGGCAGATTTTATAATAATTTAAGTTGTTCCAATTAACAAAGATTACACAATTATATGTACTGGGGCTAAAACAGGCAATTACTCAACGAAATTGGGTTATCATCATTTGGTATAGAAAGAATCGGATATAATCGGACAATCTTTTAGTGAAGGGAAAAACACCTATAAGAACATGTGTAACATAATTTTGGGGTCCAATGTTCCTTTAAAAACTTAAAATTGAATTGATCAAACTTATATTATTTTTTGTACACTCTGAAAATATGTGGAAAGTTAGGATGAATGGTTTCTTTGAAAGAAATAAATGGAACATGTTTAAAATTAATGATAGGACTAGAACACTTGTTAGGCACCTTTATGGTAATGAAAATGCGTCCCGTACTGTGATGAATAATTCTAGGCGGCAGTATGTACTACTTCATAATTGAATTTTATTTAAAGCAAGTGCAAATCAATAGATTATTTATAGTCTAATGTGAGGAATCGACAACCTGTTAATTTGAAAATTATAGAAAATTAGTATATATTTTAAATATGATACACATTACTGTTTAATTTGTAATAATGATTATTACCATGTGATTGAGATTCTATCTATTGGAAGGTAAAAATTATCATAATTTTTTTTCTTGAAGGTCTTTGTATAAAATTTTATTGATTGTGCAAAATTCATAATTTAATATATATCTTGATGTATATTAATGTGAGGCTCACATTATTTTATTCTGTTTTAAATAGATATACATCAAAGAAATGGTTGATGCTAGAGGATTGATGGTGGGTCATGACGACTTTTTGTGGGCTTTGTTTGTGCATGATGACACAACTGAGGCGATTTCTTATCAAGATGTAAGCTTTTATCTCATGTTTGGGTAATGTAAATATCAATAATCGTACTTAATAGATGATAATATGTGATGATCAACACTTTGGTGGATTTTCTTTTTGCTTAATTAAGTAACGCAAAATTATGAATTGATATTCTATTTGTAGCATTTTTGTATTACTTTTACTAATAGTGTTGAATCATGTATATTCATATAGGGAAATTCTTCCATCCAATATTGGAGGATCATACCCCAATTATATTTACACACATACCCATGTTTTAAACTTAAAAAAGTAACTAACTTATTAATCTAATGACACGTGTTTTGTTATAATAATCAATTACTATTATATAAATATTGGACTATCCAATATTAGATGGAAGTCTTACCCATTCATATATATCAGAAATTCATGAAATTTTGGGTGAGAAATTATCAGCTAGAAGATAAGAAGAAGTTTTGTAAAAAATTGAGAAGTTATATAAGCCTGGTCTTTGTTTTATATTTAAAAATTAGAGATAGAGAATTTACTGTAATGTTTGATCTAATGAAGAAATATTTCAATGATATGCATATACCCATTCAAGATTTCCCAGAAGCCCTAATTATATAGAAGAAAGATTTTTCTAATGTGCGAACCAAAGAATCATAAATTTTAACTAAGGAGATCATTATACTTCAACTTGAGTTTCTGCACGTAGTAAATGTCTCATCTTAAAAAATTCAGTTAAGAAGTTAAACTCTTCATATGAGAAAATTATGGATTCAAGCTCAGTCGTTCAAGTAATCCACGATCAAAGTCCATATATGCTTCATGTGTGACTACTACCTTAGTAATCGTGGTCCAATTAAGTTGTCAAGAATTACTCATATACTTTTGAAGTCCAAATCAAAACATTTCACGCTAAAAGGTTGAACATTTTGTCACTAAATCGGTATTAGGCTTTTGAAATCCATATCAAAATAAATAACACGGATTGTTATCATAATGATAAATTTTGAAGATTTAGTGACCAATTATTAGGAAAGTATTAAATGGTTGTTAGAAGAGTATTGATGAGACGTTTTTTACTTTTTTAGTGATAACAATATCATAGGTGAAAAATGAAGGATTAGAAAGATAGACTTATTATTTTAGATTAGTTAGTTAAATTACTTTTTGCTTATATTAATTAATAGTATAGTAACCCCTTAAATCATCTCTAGCAGGTACCCCATTTGTATACTCCATAATTTTTTTATGTCGTATCAAAATACAGCTATTTTATATATCGGCCGTAATAATTTCCAATTTTACAATTTCATTTACTCTATAATTATAGTTCATACCTACTATACATTTATAATACCAATATTAAATTACATTTTTATAATGAAATAAGTTATTATTATTATTATAGTAATAATAATAATATTTAAGTTTAGCTATTTAATTGTGTTATTGCATTTGGGATATTATGATTTTATATTTGATTCAGGTGTGTTGAATTTTTCGCCATTACTTTATATATCTAGTATTAATATCATATGTACTTTGGCCAAGCAGTGGGTGGTCGTAGCAATTGAGCTATGACCCAGACGGGGGATTGGTCTCTTAACTAGATATAAATGCTTAGTATGAAGCATTGAACATGACCGTTTTATCTGCTAACTAGTGATTAGGATATAGTTTGATTGAAATGTCCAAATTATCTATAAAATTATATAATAACTTAGAAAATTAGTGAGATAGCCTAAAAATAAGAATTTTTAACACTTATAGCCTAAAAATGAATATTTTGAAACATTTAGTCTAAAAATATATTTATATAATAGAAAATAATCTAAAAATAGAATCTGCTCAAAAATATACTACATTTGGGTTGTTAGATCCCTTTTTCTTGCTTTTTGATGATTTTAGTTCTACAAAGACTAACTATTCCAATATCTATTGCTTAGGGTCATATTAATCATTCATTAGATTCCTATCATATTTCTGAAGATGCCCATTAAAATTTAAAATCAATACTATAATGTTAAAAGAGGAGTCGAGGTATCTATATAAGCATTAATTCATTCTGGTCTTATATGAAAATAACTTGAAATGCTAAGAATGCTCTCCTCCCTTAGAAAGTTGTAGCTTCTTATTTTTTTTTGTTTTTATCAAAATCTTCATATTTTTATTAGTATTTATCGTTTACTTTGGGCCTTGAATGTCTTGAAGTGATGACTCAAAGTCATTATATTAAAGAAACCAAAATTAACCAATTTTTTATTGAGAAAAGACCCCTGATTAATATATACATATATATATATATAAGATGACACTAATTTAGAGTTATGTGATGTGTCAAAATTGGCAAGTATCCATCCATAAATTTGTCATAGCCATCGAATTGTATTAATACACAAAATGGTAAAATCATTACATATATCACTATAAAAATAAAGGTTTAAAGTAAAATTTATCGTATATTTACTCAGAAACTATGGACACTTAATTTCTACTAAAATTGGATTTTATTTATTTTCTCCATTTGTCTCATTTAAACTACTCTCTTTTTTATATAAAACATAATATTAAAAAATTACTCACATATGAGATCTTGTCTAAACAAACATAGTTTTTTCCATCTTTAAACACACATTCAATATCCTATTGAAACCATACAACTTCTTTATTGTATTTCTCACTTCAACAATTTTAGCCCTATTCAATGAATTTACTGTCTATAATTAATGGATCGGATGAGTAATTCAATATAAATTTCTTCTCTTTATATCCAAAACAAAAAGGTTAAATCCGTCAATAATATATCATATTATATCTATCCATACCTATCATAAAGTCCTTTACCAGCATAACCTTCAAGATCTTGACAGAGTAATAAAAAGTCCAATAGGCTTGCTTGGGTAACCCAAAACCTCAACAGACTTAAGATTGTTTTTCTTACAAATAAAACTCACCTCACTGCCAGGATGTGCAACCAATGTTTCTCCAAGCCCCTTAAATACCTGATATTACAAAACTAATCCTAAATCTACAAATCTACCAAGACAATAGATTATAAAATTATGAACTGTCCAAATAGCTGTTCAATTCTCAGGTCTTACAAGCAATTGATCAGTGCCCAACTCATCTAACAACTGTACGAAATATCAAAATGCTAAGTGTTATAAATGGTGAAAGTATGAAACACTAAAATTGCTACAATTGATTCTAAAATTTAAGCAACAAATAAAAATCTTATGGGGTATTTTTTGCTAATTTGTATATCTTCAAACTTTTCTTTCTCAAGGTAATTGTTAAATAAATCAATTGATATCCCACCACATACAGGCGCAACTTGGAAAAAGAATAATTCAAATTTAAATAACTTGCAAAAAAAGATTGATGAAATCAAACACCATATTCATATCTTATTCTGTAAGTTTTGGTTATTTAGAGAACTTGTGAAATTTAGATACTTTGTTTTCCTATTGCAACTGGTCAACAACTTATGGTATTCTTTTAAGATTTGGAGATGTAAGAGAAGTAGAGGGAATAATATATTAATTCAATGGGTGTACTTTTTTTGTTTGCCACTTTTTATTAATCTAAGGGTTAGATTCTAAAATGGTATTTTCATCTTAGCACTAAAATTGTCTCTCAACTGAGAATTGTATACTTTAATATTATAACATTATTCGAACTTCCAAAAGATTTAATGTTATTCACATTATTTTCCCATTAGATAAAATTTTAACCTTTGCATTACCTCTAGTGGCTCTTCTCTTAGATCAGGTGAATCATGCTCTTTGTTTCATATGGACATTCATGTATTAAAGTTTACGTTGATGTACTATGCTTTTTTGTAATTCTATTCAAGATATCATTGACTAATGTATCATTTGTTAAATTTAAAACTGTATCAATTGTTTATGTTGGTAATAATATTCCATTTAACAATGATTTACTATTTAATATTACTGTTTTATTATATAATAGTAGTGTAATTGTGTATGATGTGTTATTAGTTGACATTATTTTATTTTATTATGTATTTAAGTGAGTCATGGTATTACACATATATAAGACTTTGAAGACTATTTAAAACATTGAGGGTATGTGTAATTGGTGAAGAGATTTTAATTTTTTAATTATCGACATTGTCTTTATTTACTTCAGAATTAAATTTTCAAGCTTATCCTATTTATATGAAGTTAATATATATATACACGCACACGTATGTCAAGAATATTATCCAAAATAGTCTCGTCAACAAATACAAATTTAAATATCAGAGAACTATAGATTCATGAAGGACATGATAAATTAAGGTGAGAACTAAACCTCTAAAGTCATATCTTTTTTCTAAACTTGACAATTGTTTTTCTCATGACTAAATAGCTATTCAAATTTAAATGTATGATAAGAGATAATCTTCAATTCATGTATTTGAGAGTTAACAAATCGTTGTAGTGCACTAAAATATTCATATTTCTAAGTATATTTTGATGGTGTTGATCTCTTATATATTTCTATGCAATTAAACTTTTCATAGTGCCCTTTAGGTCTGGGAGGTGTATATTTATTTATTTATTATTCAATATAGTATATTTTTAAATTTGGTAATATTAATAAAACATATGGAGGGATTATACTCATAGGGTCAAAAATGTGGCCTAATCCCAGCTAGCCTTCAATTATGCTTTGAGAAACAAATGATTTAAAAATAAACTACCCTCGAAACATTATCTAACCCTGGCGAAGATCCCAGTGAAAGCCATGAAGTATATCAAACTTGAAAACATCAAGACAATAGCATGGGATCAAATCCAACAAGTACTCGACCACAAGAAACACCATACCAAAGACATGTCTTGCCCATGATCCAAATGGAGAAAGACCGATAAGTATGGGGTACCTTCGAAAGGATCTGATCCTTATATGGTGAGACTTAAAGGAAGTCCTCATCCTTATAGAAAACAACCCAAAAAATTCAATGAACACAAGAGATGCGAAAGATGCGTCCTTGAGAAAGCAATGTTGCAATTTTAATTACAACAAAGATGTAGGACAAGACACCAACGAATGGAAGCCCATACATTATGAGATATGATGATTAAAAATGTTGTGAATGTTCATTCTACATGCCTATGGTAGATAAACAAGTTAAAACCCGCGGAAAAACAATATATTGATGCCAAAACTACCCTAATAGTGGCCTATAATGAGGAGCACAAGTTTTGCCTCGAGAAGAACCAAAAGACGATCCTAGGTCATACAGGCATCAAGACCGAGCTATCCCTCATTTAGGAATGTTAAAATAGAACTAAATAGTATATCGAGATATTTCATGTCGCACACCACCCAATTTGGAAGGACGTTATGCCAAGCAAAGTCCATAGCCTCCTACTAATGGAGATTCATGCATAACGCTGACTTAGGTTCAACGATGAAGATGCCAGTGGTCTTAATTTCTCTCATGAGATTCCTTGGTGATCTAGGAGGTCACTGAAAGTACCCTTGTTAAATTGATATTGATAGAAATAGGAAATTCGGTTGATTTTCTTTTTTGCGTCCACAAAAGATAAGATGAAGACATGAAGGCTACATACACGCCTATATTGAGAATGTCATAATTTTGAATGACTAAGGAATCACCCATGTAGGACATATTTACCTCTCTTTGTAGCTGATCAAATTGGAAAATAATGCTTTCATCCGTACCCAATTTATAGGTGTTGTCATACCACGTGATTGTAGGAAAAACCATGTTAAACAAACTTTGGGTCATACATTCAACCTACCACCGACCATGATGTTTCTAACAAACAAAATTGTGTCTATCATTAAAGATAATCACTCCCGACTAAATCACGCTTAATTTATCCCTCAAATCATGTCGTTTTGAGTGCATATATCATACCCCATGCGGTTTATCTAGTCAGAGCTTGACAAATTCCTCAAGCGGGGTTATTGAGTATATCGTAAGACCCAAAAGGGTTACTTCCCTCTTTTAATCATGTCCTTACGAGTGAACATGTTTTAAACTACATGATTACTCTTCTTTACCCTGGATTATATCCTACTATAAGATTATTGAGTGTCATGTGACTCCTAGAGGAGTTACTCTAGTAAACACTAAATTCGACTTTTTAAGTACGTCATTTCAAGTGAGAATGTCTTACCCTACGTGGTTAATCTGGTTAAACCTCGATTAAATACTACCATTGTAATATCTAGTCTAGTCTAAAGATCCAAAGGATTCGCACCCCTAAAAAAATTGATTCACCATTTAAAAAAGCCATTTCGAGTGAAGATGTTCTAAAATACGTGGCTCTCTTTATAAACCTCTATCAAATACTCATGTGAATTATTGACTCGGGTATAAATATCACTTTGGTGGACCCTCTATTCATCCTTTTACATATGTTGTTTTTAAGTTTAGATGCCTTAACATACATAGTTAATTTTTCAATACCAAGAAATTTATGAGTCTGGTGGGGAACCTTAGAAAGTCATTACTACACAAAACTAGACTCAACCCTCAAAAAAAATTTGAATACCAGTGTTACATAATCTGTTTACATAGACATTAAAAATAACCTCGAGTCAACCCTCAAAAAAATATTGTCCAATCATTTGGTAGATCCTCGTGAACATCCACAAATAAAAATGAAAATATCTTCTCAAACCTTGAACATTTTCTAAGAACCAAGGTTATTTCCATAGGATCATCAAAACATGAAATTAAAAACCTTGACAAAACCCACATATAGATTGTCGAGTGTCATTGTTAGATCTCCGTGAGAACCCAAGTAAAAATGAAAACCTAGACTCGAGCCCTAAAAGGTTATCTAGTACCAGGTTTATATACCCATGAAATCCCAAATATAAAATAAAAAAACTCGACGCTATCCAAAGATTACAAATAAAAATCTCAATAACCCACAAAAAGATAACTGATTAAAAAGATAGATTTCCGTAATTACCCAAACATAAGAATAGAATTTTGATTTTATGCAATACATAGGAGTCGAGTTCTAGCTTATATTCACAAATCACAAAAGTAAGAGCATTAAGACAATTCCTAAGAGAAAATGTCAAGTAATTTTTTACCACATGCGCAACCACTGATAGAAATTAAATATATGGAAAATAACTTTTTTTGCATATACTTCATTTAGTTATATATAATATGTCAAACATCTTGTTTTTAGTAAGATTACAAATGGCCCATAAAAATATTTTTTTCTATCATTTATCCCATAGATTTATAATCCATAATATAAAGGTAAACAATATTTAATGAGTATAACATATTTTCTCAAATATTCTTTTAACCCATATGATCGTAGACAAACAATAAGGGATTTATCATTTGTTTACTTTATTTTTGGATCCAATTAAACTCTCTTTTGTTCTCCTATTTGAATAAAGCATGGGAAACCTATTTTCTTACAAAGAACTAATACATATCAAGATTGTTTGTCACCCTTCCAATGATCTCTAGTTTCTGAGAGAAAATGTTTTTTACATTCATTATCAGTATGTTTTTGTAATAATACACATTTTGAACCAAAAAAATAAATTTAGCTAGATGAGAAAAAAAATATTTTAATCAAAATTCAAGTCAAAAGAGTCAGCAAATTTATTTAAGTAATTATTGAGTGCATATTTCTTAAATTGTCTGACCATGAAAAATTAATAAAACATTTTCATTGGTATTTCAACCTGAAATGAATATCTATTAATAGTCAAGTATCACATGTTGTAGTTTATATATGGGTCTCATGTCAATTATTTTAGACATACACTTATATATAATCTTGCAAAAAGTAATCAATATGTAATTATTTATAACAATGAGTACTTCTTTTTTTTACATGTGTAATGTCAGCAAAAATACTTATTTAAATCGTTTTTGTCACCGGTGTATAATACAATAATTATTATAGATCGTTCATTTTACAAGTCAATTAGCTAAATATTTTATAAAAGTAATAAAAATTCAAGCCTAACCTTAACATTTTATGCGGTTAAATATGTCTGCAGAATGTCTAGTTATCTAGATATTTTTCACTAATGGAAAATATAAGAATAATGATTCAATTGTTGTTGGCTTTACTATCTTAATCACATAGATTAAGTGTCTCAATCAATCATTGTTATATTAGGATTAATATGATTATTTTAAATTCTTAAACTTTTACAAGAATTAGAAAAAAAATTGAAGACCCTAATGAATATTACATAAATTGTTGATGACTACAATTATCATTTTTATTGAAGGAAATTTCACAAATATTTATTATTGAATTTAATATCAAATTTGTTAAACTCTTAGTCTAACCTTACACATGATTAATTTTACACTATTAATTTTTTTGGAATAAAATTGTGAATCTGAAAATGAATCAAATATAAAGAGTTTTAAGAGATACACATTATTAAATTTATAATTAGTTGGGCCGGTTTTAGAAAAAATTATGCTTACAATATGTAGTTAATTTGGCTCATCTATATTCTAAATTTATCTCAACCCTAATTACAAACATTGCCGCATAAAAATACACACACTATTCTATATAAGATTGCCTAATCCCTGAATATACCACATCCTATATCAAACATTTGTCATATTTGATTGATTTTATAGGTGTAAAGAAGAGAAGAGAGAACAGGTACACTGTGGAGTTAATGCATAAAAGGAAAAGAATCAAAATAGTTGCATTTCATTCTGCTATTAAAGCTGCTATGGTCTATGACTCTAAATCTCGAGAGTTAAGAGGTAATAAGAAAAGATGGGTTAATTTTAGCATAGATTTGAATTCCTCTCCTCCATCTGAATCCGGGAACTAGAGAGCCTGATTAGATTATATTTAGACTGTACTAAATTAAACATTTTTATTGAAAATTCTCATAAATTATATAATGTAAATCTTATTTTATATTATTAATTTTGTACAACAATGTTTTATTAAAGTATATGAAATTTGTTAAATTTGATATTATATTTTACTATTATTTATTATGATAATTGTTATCTTATAATATAACATAATTATGTATTCTGAGTAAGGTTGAAAGTATCTCATATTGAATTAGTTTGGTTAATATGTATTTTTTTTCTAAAAACAATTAAATTATGCAAATTTACAAAGTATATAAGTATTTGTGAGGCTATAGCTACCACTTGTATCTCCTTATTTTATCAATGTAGTTAGATAAATAATAAAAAAAGAGAAATATTAATGCTAGTTATCTTCATAAAAATAAATAGTATTATTATTTATTTATGGTAAGTTATATCTATTTATTATTTATAAGATACACACTGATTTATCACTTGCGATTGTGAGATAAGTCTATGCACTCAATCTTGAGAGTTTTTTTTATCGGATACAAACCAAACCAGAGAGGGAAAGTTAGCTAATTCCACTTTTTAAGAAAAGATGATAAAGATTTAAATTTTGTCTGAAACATTTTGGAAATGTGTCAGCTATTGATTAAATTCTCTCTTAATTTGTTAAACCTTTTAATTTGGAAGGAGGTTTATCCATTTCCAGTTTGTTAATTATTAAATGATTTTAAGGTTATTAGAATAAAATGAATATTAATATTAGACGCTGATCTTCTGGCAAGAAAATGACCCATATATCTTCTAGTTGAACTAATTTGTCACCTTCTCATACTTTTGTGAATAAAATCTAAAATTTTCTATTACTCTTGTGATTAATCTCCCCAGTTTTATGAACAACTATTGAAGCAATACCCTCTGTTTACCAATCCTTAGTGATGTGAAGGATGCATTACAAATTCAAATTAAATCTCGTGTATCCCGAAGTGTCCATTCTTCCTTTCCAAAATTTTCAAATTGTACAATACAAAGTGGTAGTAATAAGGTTTATGTTCCATTAATATTTGTGTAGTTGAGAATAGTATTAGACATCCATTTTGTAATGGATCCCTCCAAATTAAATAGCCTAACTCAGTGCCCAATTAAGAAACAAATGTTCGATCCATCCATTTTCCAACTTAGCCATTCACATGTTTTTTTATCAACAAATCATTTTATATACACAAAATAATAGGTACAAATCAAACCCCTACTTGTTTTTTAATCAAAAACAAGCATGTCTAGAAAAAACAACCCTATACAATAATTGATCAACTACCACAAGCAACCTATACAACCATTGCTAGGAAATGAAACCATATACAACAACTACTAAGAAAGAAACAAAGTTCCTAAACAAGAGGTCAAGCTATCATGGAAAATTTTTTCAAAAGAGTAACCTTCCCAATAAGGCCATTTTCTAATAAGGAAAATCTTCATACAAATAGTAAATCCCTTGAAATGAAAGCACTACATCTAGGTCCAAGCTCCAAGCTAGCCTCCTTGCTCCTCTTGGTCACCATCATTAAGCACACCATAAAGCTTCCACCTTTCCATAATTTTCCTATTCTCATAGCTTTTCTTAAAAAGTCTTCTATTACAAAGTACGTTTTGCACATCATTCATCAAAATCTTCACAATATACTCCTTTTTGGGATTAATCTTCTCAATTTACTTCTTGTTTCTCACATTCCAAATGCCTAAAGGAAGCTAAGGAAAGTAATATTAGAAATAGTATCCTTGAGAGAGTAACAAATAAAGTTAGCCATAAAGTCAAGTATTTCATCTCAATCCTTTCATGTATTGTGCCAATTATGCAAAGCAAAAAGTTCTTCCCAAGCCGAATTGGTGAAATTGCAAGTACAAAAAGATGGTCCCTTGACTCAAACTCTTCATAGAAAAGACAACAAAATTTATCAACCTCCATTCATTACTTGATAATTTTATCCTTTGTACTCAACCTATCTTTACAAATAAGCCAAGCACAAAACATATGCGTAGGAATACTCCATTATTGCCAAACAACACTAAACCACTTTGTTTTCAAGTTAGGACCTTGGAGATTACTCATAATAACCAAGGACTTAAAGCCTTTATCTCCCTAATTAATGATGTCCTCCTTATCATTGAGCTTCATGTTTTTCACTATATCAAGTACCTTGTTGATATTGTGAGGAAGTCTCCATCTATTTTTAGTAAAGTACTCCACCACCTTCCTGTTTATATTATAATTCCTTAAATAAATAGCACTATCTTGATCACAAATATCTTTCACACTTTGCCCCTCAATACACCTATTAGTTAACATTTAAGTCTTCTTACCATTACACACAATATGCTCAATCTAATCAAAACCAATATACCTCACATTTAGCATAGCTCTCCAAGTCCAAAGCAATTTTAAACAATACTCCAGATAATCTTATTCATAAGCCAATTAGAACACAATTTAAACAATCCAAAAAGTGTTCAGAATAGCAACTTGATTAATTTGAAATAGATTAGGGATACCAAGACCCCCATTCTCCTTATGTTGACAAATATTCTCCCATGAAACCTTGGCTCCATGATAGTCACTAGTGTTGCCCTTCCATAAGAATCTAATTAAAAGTGCTACAATCTTATGAATAACCCACATAGGAAGAAATAGTACATTTCACTAATACATAGCTTGACATTGAAGAACACTCGTTATAAGGTGAAGTCTACATGCAAAAGTGAGAAACCTATGCATCCAACTCACCACACTACCCATAATATTATTAATAAGAGTATTACACATCAAGCTATTAGGGCCCTTTGTAGTTAAAGGGGCACCAATATATCTAATAGGCAGTTTGCCTCTTTTCACATTGAGAATAACACTAAGCTCTTTATGAAACTCCTTGTTACACCCACCTATATAAAGCTCACTCTTTTCTGGACCAATTTTGGGGCCAAAAAGTCTAGAGATGAGTCAAGTCCATATTTTAGTCTAGTAGCAGAATATTTGTCACCATTCAAGAAGACAAGGCAATCATCAACATATATAAGGTGACTTAACTTCATTCTTGAACAATTAGGATGATAAGTAAAGCTTTTTTTTGAGCAACCTTGTCAAGAATGGCATAAAACACTTGTATACATAAGACAACTATGTAAGGGGAAAGAGGGTCCCCTTGTCTCAAACCCCTCTAACCTTTAAAGAAACTACTAACATTTACCATTAATGAAAAGAGATAACATAGGTGTAGAGATGCACATATTAATCCAAGAGATGAATCTATCACGAAATCCCTTAACATGATGCAAATTTATAAGATACCTCCAATTGAGTATGTCAAAATCTTTTTAAAGATCAAGAATAAGTGTACATCTACCAGTGAAGTCTTTTATATCATAGCCTGCAACCACACTCTGTGCTACCAATATATTGTCAGAAATACTTCTTCCACCAACAAAGGTAGCTTGATTCTTTGAGATAAGACCCTCAAGGCATTTCTTCATCTATTATCAATAATATTAGATATAGCTTTGTAGAGGATATTGCAACAAGAAATGGGTCTAAAACTCTTTATAGAAGTAGGATTCTTTACTTTAGGTATGAGAAACAGATTAGTAACATTGATTTGGTTCAAAATATGCCCATTTCTAAAAGTTTTTTTAATAGCATTACATATATCATCACCTATTATTCCCCATGTACTCTTGAATAATGAACTAGTAAACCCATTAGGACCAGGGGATTTGGAATTGTCTATAAAAATGGCGTCTTTAAGCTCCTTGCTATTAATATCTCTCACCATATCTTTAGCAACATCCTGCTCAATAGACTTATCAATGAGCTTCTTAAGACAGTCAATAGTAACATTCCCTTCTTTAGTGTCTTTAGTTCCAATTAAGCAAGTATAGTCGACAATAAACTCATTATTAATAGCATCCTCATCAACCAAATTGTCTTCATTATCAGTAACAATGGAATAAACTCTATTGTGTGTAATCCTAACTTTGATGCTCTTATGATAAAGAGTTGTGCCGCAATTTTGTATTCCAAGTAATCTTGGATTTTTGTTTAAGCATCTCCTCTTGAGTGGTTGAGAGAAAAATCAGCTTGTTTCTTAGCTCCTTCTCAAGTACAAGATCAGTTTTATCTCCATTAATGATATTGAGTTGAATTCTCTCACGTTCTTCTTTAAGCTTGATAATCTCTTCACATGAATGATGAAAGTAGAATCTATTAAAAAAACTGAGAGCCTTTTTAACCTCCTTAAGCTTGTTCACTACCTAAAACATCAAACTGCCCTAAAACTTAGTTCTCCAAACCTTCTCAATCAAAGGTAGAAGTTGATCATGAGACGTCCACACATTAAAGAATTTAAAAGAAGAAATTATTATTAGAACTTCCCTGTATAATGAGAATGAGGTTAGAGTGATCAGAAATTCGAAGAGGCTCCACATACAAATGAGACTTGAATTAGTAAACTAAGCATCATTGATAAAAATCTTTTCAATTTTAGTAGAAATAAACCGATCAACTCTTCTATTAGTCCAAGTATAATAGCAACATTGACTAGAATGTTCAACCATTCCATTATCTTTAATACAATCTTCAAAGTCTTCTGAGCTTTTATGTAAACTAGTACAACCCATTCTTTCCTCCACTTTAGTGATTTCAGTATAGTCTCCACACCAAATACAAGGGGTGGAATCTATGGTAACCATCCATTCAGTATGTTTATCCCAAAGTAAAAGCCTTTTATCTTCCTCATTATTAGCATATATCATAATACAGTTAATAATTTCTTGTTGTAAATATATTATACCTCTAGGAGCTTAGCTTGACTAGTAGAATCAAGACACTTTACCTCCATAGTGTTCCTATTACACTTGATACAAATTCTTCCTTGTTCATCCTTATCATGACTAGTAACAGAACCCCAATTAGTAAGATAAATAGTATTGAATTTATTATAGCTTTGTAGAGTCGTATTAGTTTCTAACAAACCAATTAGTTCAATCCATTTGTCTTGAAAAACAGTATTAACTTCTTTTTGTTTGAGGCTTAAATTTAAACCTCTAACATTCCAAGAGCTAACAATTATTTGGGTCATGAGGCTTTCCTTCACTATGGGTACTTCCCATAAATTTATTAAATGCTTCTTCAAGGTTCTCATTGGCTTTATTTAAGGCACAAAAAGAATTACTAAAGCTTCAAACATAGAGGTAAGACATATGACTTCTACTCCTCGGTGTGTTAGGAGACCTTTCTCTAGCTTTTGTACCATTACTTACCAGATTCATTGTCCTTGAGTTTGTTACGCACAACTCTCCATTCTTCATTCATTCTTTGAACATTGGGCGGATTTGGTTGGTTTTGAACCTTTGGGTTCTCCTTAATAACTTCCTTTTTAGCTTTATCACAGTTAGAAAGTACTAGTTATATCACTTGAAATAATTATGGTACAGAAGTTTAGGTTGTTTCCAATTATAAATCCATAGTAAATTTTAAATTCTTTAAAAGGGAATATGATATAAAAAACACTTTCGATAGTTCAAAACAATATAGTTCAATTTGAATATCTACATACCCAATAAATTTCTCCTTCACCATCCTCGTCCTTAGTATTGGGTTATACGAACTAGTTCTTAAAAAATTGTTTTAGGTATAAAAAATCCATTAAGCTATAAATGGAATATAAGGCCAATTATGCAGAAGGATGTACACCTTATGTCACAAGTGAGAAATATTTATTTAAAAATTATATACATCTCAATTGTAATTATATTTATTCAAAATTTATTAAAGTAATGACATTAGGTTAAAAATAATTTGATTTTGTAGACTATCAATGGTAAAAAAAATTTTTTTTCATAATTTGGGTTCGTGAATTGTTTATGGGTAGCCAAGCTGGGTTTATAATGGTGGATAATGATCCCCAAGTGGTTGCCATTTCCTTGTGCAAGGTAGCAGCTTTGTGTGAAAAGATTTATTTTACATTTTTTGTTCTAATGAAGAGTCTTAAATGATGAATTAGTTTAGCTGAATTTACAGGTCCATGTTAAAATTCATATGTATGTAAACAAATGTAATTAAGATTTAATAAAAGTGGTGTATATTAGTATTTCTATTCTATATATAGATTTCATGTGTACTAATTGAGTCATACGCAAATGAATATGTAAATGAGAGACTGGGAGATTTTGAGTGTTAATAAATATGTCTATATATATTATAAACATAAATAAATATTATCCAAGTATTCTATATTGTTGAAGTTTATAAATATTATTTATACGTATTTTCACTACATATTTTTCAACAATTATAATTAAATTAACTATACAATTTTTTTCCAAACAAACAAAAAAAATTGTTACAATAAATAATAGATATAAAACTGATATTCGTGAGAGTATGAATGACAATCTTTAAATATACGAATAACATTTAAAAAATTAATAATAATTATAAGATAAAGATATTGTATATTTATGTCATTCATGAATTTGATGTGATCTCATATTGTCTAGTATCATCCGCAACATTGATATTATCCATGAATTCTTTAGAAAATTTAACCACCCTAAAAACAAACTCAACAACATCTTCTTTCTTAGCCGTAACACTCATGAGTTCATTTAGTCTAGCCTTGAGCTTGGTGCCCATTGTCCCGACTATTACTAATCATCAAAATGCATCGAAAAAGTGCTACTTTTTAATAATTGCTAGTGGCAGTTATTTTCTTGTGGAATAGATCACTTGTTTTAGTTTTTCTTAAATTTTTTTATATATGAACAACTTATATTAAATTGTTGGTGTACACCCAATAGTATATGTATTAGGGTATTCCCTAACAATTTTTCTGATTATATATGTTTTCCCTAAAAATGTTATTTAAAATATACTCGTCAACAAATACCAATTAAATATCAGATAACTAAAGAAAAATGAAGGACATGATAAATTAAGGTGAGAACTAAACATCTAAAGTCCTATCTTTTTTACAAACTTTACTATTTGTTTTCTCATGACTATTGAACTACTGAAATTTTTATCTTACTAAAAGAATGATATCACTCGTGAATAGATTTAGTAGAATTAATGTAAAGATTTATAATCCAATTTATGATAATTTTTACTTAATTTTTGTTGTTTCTCTATATGCCAATTGTCCTAGATTTGAGGGATTATACTCATAGGGTTATAAGTGTGGCCTAATCTCGACTAGCCTTCAATTATGCTTCGAGAAACACATAATTTTAAAATAAACTACCCTCAAAGAATCATATAACCCTGGAGGAGATCATAGTGAAATCCAAGAAGTATATCAAACATGTAAACATCAAAACAGAGAAGTATATCAAATCCAGCATGGAGTCGACCACGCGAAACACAATAAAAAAGACAGGTCTTGCACTTGAACCATGAGGAGAAAGACCTATAAGCATGGGGGTACAACAAAAAGGAATTAATCCTTCTAGGGTGAGACTTAAAGGAAGTCATTATCCTCATAGTAAACGACCCAACAATGTAATGAACACACGAGATGCCAAAGATATGTCATTCTGAAAGCAAAGTTGCTATTTTCATTACCACAAATATGTTGGACAAGACACTAATGAATGGAAGTCCCTACGTATGAGATATGATGATTATAAATGTTGGGAATTTTTACTCCACATGCCTATTGTGGACAACCAAGTGACACTAGCGGAAAAAAATATCATTGCCGAAACTACCCCGCTAGCGTGCTATATTGAGAGCACAAGTTGTACCTCAAGAAGAACTCAAAGAGGATCCTAGGTTATATGGGCATCAACACCGAGCTAACCCTACTTTATAAGTGTTAAAAATAGAAGTAAAACGTATATCGAGAGATTTTATGTCGCACACCACCAAATCCGGAAGGATCTTACGCCAAGCAAAGTCAATAGCCTCCTACTAATGGAAGATTAATGCGTAACGCTGACTTAAGTTAACAATGAAGATCCTAGTGGTATTAAGAGTACAACGACGAAGACATTCTCCTTCCATCTGATATTCAATAGATAAGGAGTTTTTTATGAAATAATTCATCCATATCAATATTATTCATTCTCGTGATCTTACATTAGGGTTAGGGTTTTGAATTAATTACTTATCCTTTAGTAAATTAACTTGTCCCACATGGTTCAAGGATTATTTAATAAATACAAGAAACCTATGTATATTAAATAACGTAGTTTAATGTCATTTTAACCAAGACCATTATCACTATACGTTAGAAAGATAGGTTTCAAGAATATTTTTGCCCCCTAACTTCAATGTTATTGCTTGTTCCTTTTAACGACAATTTCCACATCTTTTTTTAAAATTTTCTTTTGTAGTTAGAGCTCATGTTATAAATTTTATCCACCATGTTTAATTAACTGATGTCTACCTACATATGAAAAATAAACTTAGATCATGCGTGCTGATTCTAGAATCTATATATGTTCTTAAAGGCTAAGTCAATATCATTTATTATACACGTAACGAGGATAGTCCTATGAAATTTCATTTGAATATTTCATTTAGTTATATATAATATGTCAAAAATCTTGTTTTTAGTAAGATTACAAATTCTCTATAAAAATGTTTGTTTTTCTATAATTTATCCCATAGATGTATAATCCATAATAGAAGAGTAAACTATATTTAATGTGTATAACATATTTTCTCAAATGTTTTAAATAACACATATGATAGTAGATAAACAATAAGGGATTTATGCTTTGTTTACTTTATTTTGGGATCCAAGTAAACTCTCTTTTATTCTCCAATTTGAATAAAGTGTGGGAAACCTATTTTCTTACAAAGAACAAATACATATCGAGATAGTTTGTCTCCCTTCCAATATTCTCTAGTTTGTGTGAGAAAACATTTTTTTTACATTGTAGTGTATATTTGAAATAATACACATTTTGAATCAAAAAACATAAACTTAGCAATATAAAAAATATCAAATATTATAAAAATAAATAGAGTCAAAAGAGTCATAAGATTTATTTAAGTAATTATTGAGTGCATATTTCTTAAATTATTTGACTATGAAAAATCAATAAAACATTTTCACTAGTATTTCAACATTAAATGAATATCTATTAATCATCAAGTATCACATGTTGTATTTTATATATGGGTCTCATGTCAATTATATTAGACATACACTTATATAAAATCTTGCAACAAGAAATAAATATGTAATTCTTTATAACAAAGAGTATTTCTTTTTGTGTACACGTGTAATGTTAGAAAAAATACTTCTTTAATTTTTTTTGTCACAAGTGTATAATACTATAATTATAATAGATTTTTCATTCTACCACTCAATTAGCTAAATATTTAATAAAATTAATAAAAAATTTAGCATAGCCTTAAAAGTTTTTGAGGTTAAATATGCCTGTAAAATGCCTAGTTATCGAGATTTTTTTTACTAGTGGAAGGATAAATGAGTCAAATATTCTTGACTTTACTAACATAATAACATAGATTACGTTTCTAAATAAATCATAGTTGTAGTAGAATTAATATGATCATTTTATATTCTTAAACTTTTAGAAGAATCAAAAAAATATTTAAGACCCAATGAATATTACATAAATTGTTGATCGCTACAATTATCATTTTCATTGAAGGAAATATAACAAATATTATTATTTAATTTAATATCAAATTTGTTAAACTCCTAGTTTAACCACACACATGATTAATTTTACATTGTTAATATTTTTTGGAATAAAATTGTACATCTTAAAATTAATCAAATATAAAGAGTTTTAAAAGATACCTATTATTAAATTTACAATTTATTGGGCCGATTTTAATAAAACTTCTGCCTACAATTTGTAGTTAATTTGGCCCATCCCTATTTTAAATTTATCTCAACCCTAACCACAAACATTTCCTTATAAAAATACACACACTATTTTATATACGATTTCCCCGAATCCCTAAATATACCAAATATTATATCAAATATTTATCAAATATATTTGATGGGTTTCATAGGTGTGAGGAAGATAAGACCGGACCGGTATACAGTTGAGTTAAGGTATAAAAAGGAAAGATTCAACTTAGGTTCGTTTCATTCTGCTATTGAAGCGGCGATGGCGTATGACGCAAAATCTCGATCTTTGAGAGGTAATAAGACCAAATGGGTCAATTTTCCCATAGATCTCAATTCTCCTCCACCATCTGAATCAGGAAACTGCAAAGTTTGATTTTTTTAGGCAAGAGAGAGCTTAATTAGATTATATTTAGAAGGTACTTAATTTAAGATTTTTGTTTTTAATCTTCTAAATTATATGATCTAATTATTATTTTATATTGTTAATTTGGAACAACAAAGTTTTATTTTAAAGTATATGAAATTTGCTAAATTTGATTTTATATTTTAGTATTGTTTTATTATTATAATTGTTATTTTATGCAAATTTACTAAGTATATAAGTGTTTATGAGGCTATATCAACCACTTGTATCCCCTTATTTTATCAATATAGTGAGATAAATAATAAAAAAAGAGAAATATTAATGCTTGTTATCTTCATAAAAATAAATAGTATTATTATTTATTTACGGTAAGTTATATATTTTTATTATTTATAAGATACACACATTTATCACTTACAATTATGAGGTAATTTTATGCACTCAATCTTGAGAGTTTTTTTCTCGAATACAAACCAAAGCACTTCTTTTTACACTATTTCAGAAACCCAAGGACTCAATCGTATGGATATGTAAAATACAGGATTTCCAATCCTAGCAGGAAAGGGAGGGAAACGGATACTCAATTTAAAGTGAGTAAACAGAATTCCATACTCGATCTCATAGATGCATATAGAATTCTGCGGAAAGCCGTATTCGATGAAAGTCGTATGTACGGCTTGGAGAGAGATAAGGCTTTTTCTTTAAACATATTACAAGTGAATAATTTTATACTTTACAATATTTTTAGAACTCGAAAATTTATGTTAAACAAAATAGTGGATTAGCGATGAGAAAATAAAAAATAAAATTTAATAATTTTTTTATTCTTTTAACATAAAAGTTATATACATGGATAAATGTATAACTTGTTTTAGTTGTTCTTAAAAGTTTTTTATATGTGAACAACTTATATTAAATTGTTGGTGTACACCCAATAGTATATGTATTAGGGTATTCCCTAACAATTTTTCTGATTATATATGTTTTCCCCATGATTCTTTAAATTCTACACCACCAGCACACTTCAACCTTTTATGCAGAAATGATTCCGTGTAAGGTCATTTGATCATTACGTTTCTTATAATACTCTATCAAAAATATATAATCGACTTCATTGTGTAAAAAAGAGTAGGAATGGAAGATATACTACAGTTAAGATATTCTACCATAGGGAAAATGATGAGACCATTTATGATAGAAATAATTATATCCTAGAGCTAATTGAATAACTAATGTGATTTTTCCTCACTAGTTAGTTCTATACAATCTAGATATCTATTTCTCACGTACTTCTATATTTTTAGAGTGTATAACTTTAACTTTATATTAAATCAGAAAAAGAAAATTATGAAGTCAATATAAGGTAAAAGAGACTCTCATTTCCTAAGTTAAGTAATTATAATAGTTATCCAATATAAGGAAATTAAAATAATAAAATATTCATAAGATTTAAAGGAGGATTGGATATTTTAGAAGTATGTAGAGAATTTTTATGTCAATAATTAAGTATCATATTTGTTGAAATAATAGTTGTTTTCCTTACTAACTACATGGGAACTAAAAGGGAAACAAAACTTTTTCTTCTAATATCAAATATGTCATATATAGAATAAATAACTTGATATAAATATGATAGAGAACTTCAGGTTGTTTCTAAATATCAATCCATTGTAAATTATAATTCTTTTAACAAGAAGAGATGAGATAAAAAAAACATTTTCTAAACTTTAAAAAAATATAATTCAATTTGAATATCTAAAAAAACTAAAATTTCTCCTTCACCTTTATCCCCCTTAAATTGTGTTATACACATTAGTTCCAAAAAAATTGTACTTGATATGAAATCCAATCATATTTAAATGGAATATAGAGCCAATTATGCAGAAGGAAGTAACACTTTTCCGCAAATGAGGAATATTGTTATTCGTCATGTTTATTGTTCAATAAATGAACGTCCATATATACTAAGTGGAAAACTAGGCTTTCCATAACCCCTTTAATATGATGGGATATGCTATATCTGTCCTCCTGCTTTTAATAAGGGGTTTAGCGGACATAATTGGAATTGGATGATTGTATATTGTACCATTTAACTTCATCAATTAGTATACTCACATATATAATGCTCTAATATTTTCATATTTTTTTATATAATAAGATAATTTTTTATGATTTGTTAGGTTGGTTACATATTTATTTCTTGTTCTATGACTACTTTTATGAAAAAACAATATATAGGAACTATATTTATTTTTTTGGTCTATCAAATTATTTTTGTTTAATTTTGTTTTAATTAATCAATAATTCAGTGATAAATATTTAGAATAGGTAAAAGTTATTTTTCTCATCAATTAATTTAAGATATTACAATAAATGTTACTACTAATGTAAAAATAGTTTGTCTCAAATTTGTTATTTAAATAGATAGATCTCTAGATCAATCTTTATATAAAGAGTACTAAAATAGAGGCATAGATGTAAAAAATTTCTATACTTTGATGAAATTTTATAAAGTATATGTATTCTTACTTAATTATTGTATACTCCTACATCAAAAGATTTTAAAATTCGATCTTAGTTTTTGTATATTTTTTAGTGAAAAAGAGTCGAAATATAGTCCTACAAAACTATATATCATAAGACACATGATTAGTTCATTATGTATCACCCACTGGACATGTAATTTGAATTAGAATTAATGAAATAAAATATTATTCAAATCTAAGTTATATACAAATATTATTATAAGATATATATATATATATATATATATATATATATATATATATACTAGAAAATATCACCGAAGATACATGTGCAAAAATGAATTTGAAAAATTCTAATTGATAATGGTACAAATTATCATAAATTCTTTACTTGAAGGTCTTTGGACAAAATTTAATTGATTGTGCCAAACTCATAATTTAATATATATCTAGATATATATGAATGTGAGTCTCACATAATATTTTATTTTTGGTGTCGCCTATGGCGTGATAAAATAATAGATAAAATAAGTGCAAATAAACACCCATAGCACGATGCTGCAAGTACCTATGCAATTTTTAATGACAAGTGAATTCGTTCCTTAGAGACTACAACAGTTAGAAAGAACTTATACAAATATCAAGTGCAACTAAGAAAGCTATATTAATAATATGCAATAAAATAAAAGACAAGTAATTTTTACTCTGTTTTTAAATATGTCTGCAAAATCTGTAGTTATTGAGATATTTTTCACTAGTTGACAACTATTAGAACAATGAGTCAATTTTTCTTGGCATTACTAGCTTAATCACATAGATTAAGTTTCTCAATAAATCATAGTTATAGTAGAATTAATATGATCATTTTAAATTCTTAAATTTTTACAAGAACTGAAAAAATGATTGAAGACCCCAATGAATATTACATAAATTGTTGATGACTACAATTATCATTTTCATTGAAGGAAATTTCACAAATATTTATTATTGAATTTTATATCAAATTTGTTAAACTCTTAGTCTGGACTATATAAGTCAATTTGAATATCTACAAATTTACAAATAACTCCTTCACCAATACCCCCTTAAAATTGGGTTATACACCCTTTTTCCTAAAATATGTTCTTGGTATGAAATCCAATCGGATTTAAATAGAATATCAAGTCAATTATTCAGAAGGATGTAATCCATATCTGCAAATGAGAAATATTTCATTCTTCATGTTTATCTGTCGAGCAATGAATTTGCAGTAGGAAGACTAAGCTTTCTATAACACCCTTTAATGTGATCTGACATACTACGTCTGTCCTCATGATTTTTATCAGGGTTTTAGCGGACATAATTGAAATTCGATGATTGTATATTGTACCTTTTAACTTCATTAATTAGTATCCTGGCATATTTATATATTTCACAGATTTGTATAATAAGATTAATTTTTTATGATTTGCTAGGTTAGATACATGTTTCTTTCATTTGCTATGACTATTGCTATGAAAAAATATATAGGAACTATACTGATTATATTGGTCTATCAATTTTTTTTTTAATTAATAAATATATTTAATGAGCAATATTTAAAAAATATAAAACTTCATTTTCTTATCAATTATCTAAGGTATTAAAATACATGTTATTACTAATGTTAAAATGGTTGGTGTAAATTTTGTTAGACAAACAAATACAACTCTAGATCAATACTTGTTTCAAGAGTATTGGAATAGATGCCTAATATATATAATAACCAATTGGGATTAGCTTTGGTCATCCAATCTAGTGATGCGGGTTCAGACCTAATTAATGAGTCTGAGTCCAAAGTTGCTCTCCTATGTAACAAAAAAGATATTACTAAATATTATCGACACATAATATGACATTTAACATAAAAATATTAACTAGATGGGTTAGCTCAACTGACCAAATAGGGAGGGTTCAAATCTCTCCCTAAACACCTAGTTCTAACATGCATGGGTTATGCTTGGAAAGACAGACATATCCTCCCTAGGATTAGTTGGGTGTGCCTAAACTAGCCTAGAGCCCACGTAACAAATAAACATAATAAATATTTTAGATTCTAAATTTTAAAAAAACAATTCTCAATTAATTTTATTTAAACGATATATATATTTTATTATATTTTTATAACTAATAGACAAATAATATTAATTTTTGTGAAATTATAATGAGGACACTCAAGATATTAAAATTATAGAGTTACATATAAAATTTATATGTATGATATGGTAAATATATTATATTTGGGTTTAATTCAGTTAGTAGATTTCATTGCCTTATTCATTACATATCATGGATACTTACTAGCCTTTGTATGTTCATTATGTTGGAAATCCTATATTATTAAATTATACATACATTATTTCCATGGATATGTATTTTTTTAGGATTTTTATACATTAATAATTTGTACGTAGTTACAATATTGGATTTTTTTTTATTTTATCATTTGTTGACAAATTTTTATTATATTGTGATATATGATAAATATTGAAATATGCTTGAGTACTCAAGTTTCCCTATAGAATATTCATACATATTTACAAGAATAAAGGTTAGAAAAATAGTAGAATGAGATGAATGATATGTACTTGAAAAAGAGTTAGAGGTTGAGATGTTTATTAACTGAATTAACTAAATGTCTCTTTTAATATTCTAAAAATCTTGTGTCCCTCGAGGCGTGATGTAAAAACCGCACTCGAGGAATTCACTCGCAATTGTGCAAAATCATTCATAGTAATTAAATGTAAGTATTATGTATCATACTACATAAAACTATAATCGTATAAAATGAAAGTAAAAAAATACTAAAGTTTTGGTGAAAATGATGGATTACATAAAGGACTGGAATACAAATTATCTCGAAATATAAGAAGATAGCTCAAGAATCACTAGTAATTGCTAGTAGCTATGACATAAACTTTTCTTGAAAAAAGAATGAATATATTATTTTTCTGTTAAGCGGGATTAAAGTATCCACCTATGTTCCTCTTGGGTATATTACTCGTTGATTCGTATGTATCTAAATTCTCAGTCAAAAATACTTACCACTTTGCTACCGAACACCATATTCATATCTTATTATGTTTGTTTTAGTTATTTACAATACTCATCGAATTTAGATATTTTGTTTTCATATTGCAACTAGTCAACAAATTATGGTATTGTTTAAAGATTTTGACATGTAAGAGAAGTAGAGGAAATATTATATTAATTGGAGGAGCGTACTTTCTTTGTTTGCCACTTCTGGAGTTATTTGGTATAGTTTATTTGTTTTATTAATTCAATTTTAGTTAATTAAACTATGAGTTATATTCTAAAATGGTATATTCATCTTTTCACTTAAATTGTCTCTAAACTAAGAACTGTATACTTAAATATTATCACATTATTCGAACTACAAAAATATTTAATATTATTCACATTATTTTCCCATTAGAAAAAATTTCAACTTTTACAATATCTCTACTGGCTCTTCTACTAGATCAGGTGAATCATGCTCTTTGTTTGATATGGACATTCAAGTATTCAAGTTATTATTTAAATAAGTATAAACAATTGATGTTGATTTGTAATATCACTAAGATCATTGGTTCAATTACTAAAGTAATTTATATCATTGTAAATATATATTACGTTGATGTACTACGCGTATTTTTAATTTTATTCTAGGTATCATTGACTAATATATAAAACTTATAATTTGATAGATTGGTTTATGTTGGTAATAATATTTCATTTTAAAATAATTCTTTATTAAATATGTGTGCTTTATTATATAAAAGGAGTGTAATTGTTCATGGTGTTATTAGTTTATATTTTTACCTATAGGCGCGAGTGTCTTAATCAAAAGGTTCTGCAACTCATTTCTTGTTCAATGGTGATCTAATGATCTTGCTTTATTTTCTTTTTTTGCAATGATCTTAACTCTTATTGTACTTGCTTCAACATGGGTTTGCTTCTTTATTTGCTCTGCTTTATTTTCTTTTCGTTTTGTTGTTTTCCTGTTTTCATTTTCTTTTTTAATTACACATTAATTGGGGTTTTAGAGGATATCAAGATTAATAATAGAGAATCTCATACTTTTAAAATGTTAAATTTTCTAAAATTTAGCTTTTTAATCTCATTCAAGGAAAAAGATAATAAGATTAATGACCTAACATTTAACTCTTCTGATCCATAATTTTTGTTTCTTTTTCTTCTGATTTTATTTTCCTATTTATTAATATGTTAGGAGGAGTTTGTTGCTGATAAATTTTTTCTCGTGCCCTTGCTTAACTAGAGGCTGACCAAAGCAGAGTAAAAATTGATCAAGATTAATCTTTCTCTCTTTCTAAAACTGTTCTTTCCAAACATTTTGTTAACAAAAAATGGTGAATCTAAAAACCAAAACTCCTAAATAATTAATCATAAATGTTTCTTGATTTAGGAGATTCTCATCTTCAACAAACATGATAAGGCTTTACTTCATTAACTTTGACCATGGAAGATTAACAATATTTCTTCCATTTTTCCTTCTATAATTGATTTACTTCGAAATTAGCTTACCTTTTTTATTTATTATGGAATAGTCCTTTTCAGTTGTATGTTTGGGTATATCTTACCTGTTATTTATCTTTTTTGGCGTTTCTTACCCTATCGTGTACATGCAGTGGGAATTTTCTTATGGTTATGTGATATCTTTGGGTTTTTTTGTATTTAAGATATTGCTCAGTCAAACACATGTAAAGGTCCAACAACGTCTTTAAACTAATCAAAACCTCTTCTTCTTTTGTTGACATTTTTTCCAGTTTTGTTGGAGCACGAAAGAGGACTCTTTTCGATCTTCTTAAAGGCCGATTTCATCCTTCTCTCCTCCTCGATGTAGTCGTGAAAGAATTCTTTTGGTATCATGTTGATCTATCTTCTCTCAAGTTTAGCCACCTTTGAATTGGGAGCAGTATTTACGATAAGATTATATGGTATTTTGGAAGATGCTATATGCCTTGTAAGATAATTCTCTTCCTGTTTGTTTCACTTTTATCGTATACTATGAATATTATAGTAGCCAACGCAGTGTGAAAGCGGTTGGGTTTTATGGATAATATTTTGATTTATAACTGTCAAGGGTTTAGGGCACCCTCACCTCGGAAAATAATTAAGGCCATAAATACGAAGTTTAAAATCTCTTTTTATGTCTATTAGAGTCGCGTATCATGTCCAACGTTGTACGATTTTGTACTTTCCTAAATCCGTTTAATAATAAATTTGTCGTTAACCTTAGGGAAGAAAATTTTGGTGCGGGGGAATCACTTTAGCTTGGAAGGACTGTTTCAATGTGAAGATTATTGTTTCATGTTCTTATTATGTTATTTGACAAATATCTGATTTGAATTCTTCTCCTTGGTATCTAGTCATTATTCATGCTCCTACGAATTACAATGAAAGAAAGAAAGTGTTTGAAAATATCACAAAATGGAAGAACAGTATATCTGACCCAATTGTTATTATCGGTGATTTTAATGATATTTCTAAATCATACGAGAAACACGTTAAAATCGATCCTAATCTTGATCGCATGTTAAAATTGAATGAGTTTACTGACGAAAATAATTTCATTGATATTGCCTCCAAAGGTTGTCACTTTACTGATAAGGTTCAGTAGAGTTTGCTGAGTGCATTGATGATGCTACTTTATTTGAACACAATTATGATGGACAATTCTACACTTGGACTAATAAGAGTGTAACTGATATTAGAGCTAGCAAAATTGACAGAGTTTTTATAAATTCAAAGTGGATAGACACCATTCAATCTATTGTTACAGTTATGCCCCTTCAACATCTGATCACTGCCCTATGTTGCTGAATATAGGAGGGAAAAAAGAACATGGCCCAACTGCTTTAAATTTCTTCAATATATGGACTTCACACCCTAAACATATTGACACTATACAACATGTATGGAAGGAGCAGGTGCAGGGTAATTGTATGTTTCAGCTCTGTATGAAACAAAAATCTATAAAGAGTGCTTTAAAGAAATTTAACAATACATACTTGAAAAGAAACTCAAACAATATTGAGGCTATTAGAAATCAACTCACCATGGTTCAAAAGTCTATAATGGAAGGCATGTTTGACCCTCAGCTATTATGTGAAGAGAAAATTCTAGATAAAAATCTTGAAGCAGCTATAATTGTTCAACACATTATATTAAAACAAAAAGCTAAAGCTGCTTTCACCACTGATATGGATTGCAGTTCTTTATATTTTTATAAGGTTATTAAGGGGAGGACTGCAAGAAATAATATATCTACTATTACTAAAGATAATGTAGAAACTGTTTTTTATCCTGCTCTAATTAAAGAAGAATTTATTAGCTTCTATAAAGGTTTATTAGTCACAGAAGATGATAGTGAAAAAAGTTGCTCAATTCCTATTATCAAGCGTATTATTGGGGCTGAGGTAACTGAAATTCAAGCTAGTTAACTTATTGCTCCTTTTTTAGATAGTGAGATTAAAGAAGCACTATTCTCTATCAATGAAAATAAGAGCCCTGGGCCTGATGGACTCAATTCCTGCTTCTATAAAGCTTCTTGGAATGTTATTGTAGATGAATTCATTAAAGCTATAAGACAATATCTTGAATTAGGTAAAATTCTATCTCAAGTTAATGCTACAAACCTAGTTCTCATCACTAAGGAGAAGAATGCTACTAGTCTAAAGAAGTACAGACCAATCTCATGTGTGAACACCACATATAATACTATCTCTAGACTTATATTAAATAGACTAAAAAAAGTACTTGGTTCAATTATTTCTATCAATCAAGCCGCATATATTGGAGGTAGGCAAATCAGTGATAACATACTTGTAGCTCAAGATATTGAATTGGGTTATGAGAAGAATAATTCAGAGCCAAAGTGTACAATAAACCTTGACTTACAGAAGACATATGATAGTGTGAACTGGATATTTCTTATCAACACTTTACATGGCTTCAATTTCCCTAACAAATTCATTAATTTGGTATAAATGTGTGTGCGCTGCCCTTTCTATTCCATTTGTATCAATGGTGAAATGGAAGGTTATTTTAAAGGTAAGAGGGGTCTCAGGCAAGGAGACCCCATCTCACCTTACTTATTTGCAATAGACATGGAGGTGTTCACAGGGCTCTTAAAAAACATGGTGCAAAAGAATCAGTTTAATTATCATCACAAGTGTAGAGAGCTCAAACTCAATCACATCATTTTTGCTGATGATGTATTAATATTCCTCAAAGCTAAGTTAAATCAGCTAAAGTTATAAAGGAAGCATTTTATATCTTCTCAAGAATATCAAGGCTTAAGATTAACTATAATAGAAGTGAGCTCTATTTTGGTGGTACAAGTACTCACATTATGCAGAGTATCTCTTCAGTTCTGAATATTAATATAGGCACATTGCCTGTTAGATATCTAGGGGTCCCACTGAACTCAAAAAAACTATCAGTTTCAGATAGAAACAAATTAGTAGAAAGTATCTGCAGCTGTATAAGTCAATGGTCATCAAAGCTATTGTCATATGCTGGGAGAGCTGAGCTCATCAGGTGTGTTCTCATCAGTAAAATACTATTTTGGTGTAGGGTTTTCTTATTTCTAGAACAAGTTATATACAAACTTAACCAAAAAATGGATAGCTTCCTATGGAGAGGTAATTCAGATAGTGCCATGGGGAAAAGGTGTCATGGAAAAATATATACTCCAGTAAAGTGTATGGAGGACTTGGTATTTCTTATATTGAAGATATTAAGAAAGTCTGCCTTCTAGCAACATTTTGGAGAATGTACTCACAAAAGCACAATATGTGGAGTTTATGGGTTCATCATAACATCATTAAAGGCAGGTGTATTTGGAGCTTGGATGTAAAGCAAGCTCACACTTGGATTTGAAAGCAAATTTTGAAGATCAGGTATCTTGCCTACAACTTTATTACTCATGATGTTAAGAATGGCAAGAATACCTACCTGATTTGGGATAAATGGAAGAGTGGTAAAATTCCACAAGAAATCATAGATATTGATATACTGAGAGATGATATTAATAGTAATAAGACTGTATATTCATTTTATGGGGGTAACAGATGGAAATTACCTCTTATAGTGGGTAAAAATCTTCCTCACATCAACAATATAAAGCTTACTAGTGGAGATGACATTATTGTGTGGAAGGAAAGCTCTAAGAAAGGTTTCTCCTTCAAAAGAACTTTGGCACAAATTGAAGATGTAAAGAGTGAAGTAGAATGGTAGAAAATAGTGTGGACTAAGACATGTATACCTAGATGTGCTTTTATAGTTTGGTTGTGTTTTAAAGATAGATTAGCTACCAAGGCTAGAATGATTAGTTGAGGTTTACATGTCAGTTATCGATGTGTTTTCTGTAATGCAAATTTGGAAACCAGCTTGATTTGTGTAATATAAAAGCTACAATTTAGAAGAGTTGGTCAAACCTATCAATTCTATATCGAGTTTAGAAGTTGTTGATATTGTGGGGACATTTATTACTACTTATATATTTTGTGTTTAGTGGGAATTAAATGAAAGTGAGCGTGGAGGAATATGTCTAAGTGAAGAACACGTTTGGAAAAGAATATTCAGCCTTGTCCATGTGAAAGTAGGAAGAAGGAATTACAAAATAAAGAAGTTGTTTTTCTCATTAAAAGAATAGAGACCAACTAGTTATTGGGCCTTATTATATATTGATTAGCTTTATTTAGACTTTAAGTAAAAAGTAATGGGCTTTCTTTGTAATAGTAATGTAGGCTGAGTTTGTTGTCTCGGTTTCTTGTAGGGTCAAAGTTGTAATGTTACTTGATGTTTGGGCTAATTTTAATAAAAAGATTGATTTATTGATCCAAAAAAAAGTTGTCACTTTATATGGAAAAATAAATGAAAAGGTGAGGAAAACCTTAAAGAAAAATTTGATAAGGGTTTAGAATTGGAATCCTGGGGTAGTCTTTTCACATAAGCAATTATCAAACTACCGCTATAGGGTTAGATCATTCGCCACTTATTCTTTAGAGAAGTAATTCTACTAAAAACAACTTGAAAGTCTTCATATTCGAGTCCCCCAGTAGCTTGAAAATATTGGAATGAATATAGAGTTACAAATATGATCAAGAATTTCTTATGTAGAAGGGATGAAACGTGGCTTGTTTAATTTTGTTGGAGACGTGAAACAGTTTGTATCAGTCGAAATCAAAAAATTATTGAAAATATCCAAAATAGTTAGCGATCCAAGGAAAATATTTCAATTAATATCAAGAATAAAAGATGGACGCACTTTGGAAGTAAGGAAAGAATTACGGGCTGATACGGTTCAAGACCATTGGATAAATAAAAAAACTAAATATTTTTACGCTTGCTCATTCTTTCGAAGGAACTCAAATGAGATCATGTATTTAAAAGACAGTAATGGCAAATGGTGTGATAAACAAAATTTTATCTAAAAAACCATTAAAAATTATATTATTAATATGTATTGAGAGAATCAGGTTTTCGATATGATGAGGTGACGATCCATACTCCACATAAAATTAGTGATGATATTAATTATCTCCTCATTAAAATACCATGACATGGAAGAGATTAGAGTGGCAGTTTTCTCTGTGTCGGGTTCCAAGGTACCAAACGGTTTGCAGGGAATTTTAATTTTTACCAGGGGAGACGATTAAATTGGATATTTTACAAATGGTTAATGATTTTTTGGCATTTAATATTCTTTCATTACGCTTCGGAAGGCACTTCTCAGGAGTCGATTGCAGATTATAAGCTAATAACTTGTATTAATTTTAGCTATAAAATTATTGCAAAAATTATGTCTCTTAAACATCAACCAATCATGGAAGATATCATTTCTCTTATGTAATTAGCTTTTATTAAAGAACGAAGCATCCATGGTAATATATTAATCACGCAACAAATTGAGTTATTCTTATAATTTTAAAAAAGTTTAAACAAGAATTATGGAGCTTCTAGTATCGATATGGCCAACGCGTATGATCAAATTATCTGGAATTTTCTTATGAGGGTTCTTTAGAACATGGGTTTTTGTGAAAATGGAGAGACCTTATCTTAAATTGCATATCATTTGTCTCGTATCAGATTAAAGTTAATGGAGAAAGACTAAAGAACTTCAAAATGGGTCAAGAAATTCGACAAGGTGATCCCTAGTCCCCTCTCCTATTTTCTATGCTTACGGAAGGTCTCATCGAGCTAATCAATTACGAATGCCGAGAAGGTAACATAAAACGTATCTCTATCGCTAGAGCCACACATAGAGTTACACATTTGTTTTTGCGGACAATTTTTTGTTCTTCCTCGAAGTTAATGAAAAATAAATATGAATTCATGAGAGCCATCACGAAATATTGTCGGGCTTCTGGCCAAAAAATCAACTTCAATAAAGGAGTAAAGGTTTCCAAATAAAAAAGCTACTGAAATTGCGGAACGATTGAATTTCAAAATTACAAATCCTATGGTAAATATGTGGGCATTCCAATGTCTCTAAAGAGATCCAAAACAGCTAATCTATCATAAATCTATGATAAAATGATCTCTAAATCTGCAAATTGGGTTTTTAACCTTTTATTGAATGGAGGTAAAGAAGTCCTTATTAAAGCAGATCTTCAAGTAATTCCTAATAATGCATGTCCATCGTTAAATTTATGATTATGATTGGCAAAAAATTAAGCAGTATTGATGCAAGATTTTTGTGGAACGGGACTTAAAAAAAATACATGGGGTCGCATGGAACAAGATCGCAAAAGCTAAAAAGGAAGGCAGAATTGGTATTAGGGACTTCTGAGAAATGAATCTCTCCCTTCTACGAAGTCAAGCTTGGAAAATTATCCATAATCCTAACTTGCTCGTGGCAAGATTCCTTTGGCATTTAATTTCTGAACTACGATATGTGGAATTCTAAACTAAAGAATAAAAGATCGTGGAATTGGGGAGCATATATAAAGGTATTATGTTCCTTAAAGATGAATGTATTTGGAAGGTTGGTAATGGCATGCAAATTGATATCTAGGAAGATTCTTGCATTTCGAGAGGATATAAATTGGATAAGCCAGCCCAGTTGTAATCTGACTAGGGTGGCCAAATGTTTCAATAACAACATGCCCAATTGGAATTACGAAACTCAAGATAAATTTCGTATTATGAAAGATTTGGCAGATTTTATAAGAATTCCAGATGTTCAAATTGACAAAGATGACACAATTATATGGCCCGAGACTAAAAAAGGCAATTACTCAACAAAATTGGATTATCATCGTTTGCTATAGAAAGAATCGGATATAAGCGGAAAATCTTTCAGTGAAGGGGAAAACACATATAAGAACATGTGGAACATAATTTTGGGGTCCAATGTTCCTTTAAAAATTCGAAATTGAATTGATCAAACGTATAATTTATAGTTACTCCCTAAACGGGTGGGAGGAAAGTTTGTTCTCAACCATTATTTTTGGTATGCTTTGAAATATGTGGAAAGTTAGGATGAATGGTTTATTTTAAAGAAAGAAATGAAACATGTTTGAAATTTATTGATAGGACTAAAACACTTTTCAAGCACCTTTATGGTAATGAAAATGCGTCTGTACTGGGATGGATAATTGTAGGGCGGCGGGATGTACTACTTTGGAAGGGGAAAATCCTATCTTGAGTGAAGAGGTTAATTTCAACTGGCTAAATGACACTTTCTTCGTTAAAAGTTGGGAGCTGACTAGTATAGTGTCGATTGGGGTCAATAAGGAGGGGGTTGGTAAACATAAGGTAACCAGAATAGCGAATGTCAATAACGTTGTGGAGTGTGAGTTCTGGACCGTTCTTTTGGCCATGAGATATAAATCAGATCTCAATCTTCAGAGTAACTCTTTGTATTCCAATAACCTTGAACTCATTCTATGTATGTCTATCTAAAGCTTATTAATTGGGGAATTTTCCTTGATGGTTTGAAGCGAAAAGGTGGATGAAACTTACTAAATGCGTTAGACTTGATTTAGATTTTCCAGCATGTACGTGTGACACGATCGTGGAACTTTTTATTGTATTTCCTCTTCTTGTACTAGTAAGGGTATTAGTTAATTTAGATGTATTTTTTCTTGAAAAAGAAACTCTTTAACCCATTGACTGTATGTGTAATTGGTGTAGATTTTTTATTTTTTCAATGATTTACATTGTCTTTATATACTTGAGAATTAAAATGTTAAACTTATTCTGTTTATATGAAGTTATTACATATATATATATACACACACACCAGTATGCCAAAAATGTTATTTAAAATATACTCGTCAACAAATACCAATTAAATATCAGATAACTAAAGAAAAATGAAGGACATGATAAATTAAGGTGAGAACTAAACATCTAAAGTCCTATCTTTTTTCCAAACTTTACTATTTGTTTTCTCATGACTATTGAACTACTGAAATGTTTATCTTACTAAAAGAATGATATCACTCGTGAATAGATTTAGTAGAATTAATGTAAAGATTTATAATCCAATTTATGATAATTTATACTTAATTTTTGTTGTTTCTCTATATGCCAATTGTCCTAGATTTGAGGAATTATACTCATAAGGTTATAAGTGTGGCCTAATCTCGACTAGTCTTCAATTATGCTTCGAGAAACACATAATTTTAAAATAAACTACCCTCAAAGAATCATATAACCCTGGAGGAGATCATAGTGAAATCCAAGAAGTATATCAAACATGTAAACAACAAAACAGAGAAGTATATCAAATCCAGCATGGAGTCGACCACGCGAAACACAATAAGAAAGACAGGTCTTGCACTTGAACCATGAGGAGAAAGACCTATAAGCATGGGGGTACAACAAAAAGGAATTAATCCTTCTAGGGTGAGACTTAAAGGAAGTCATTATCCTCATAGTAAACGACCCAACAATGTAATGAACACACGAGATGCCAAAGATATGTCATTCTGAAAGCAAAGTTGCTATTTTCATTACCACAAATATGTTGGACAAGACACTAATGAATGGAAGTCCCTACGTATGAGATATGATGATTATAAATGTTGGGAATTTTTACTCCACATGCCTATTGTGGACAACCAAGTGACACTAGCGGAAAAAAATATCATTCCCGAAACTACCCCGCTAGCGTGCTATATTGAGAGCACAAGTTGTACCTCAAGAAGAACTCAAAGAGGATCCTAGGTTATATGGGCATCAAGACCGAGCTAACCCTACTTTATAAGTGTTAAAAATAGAAGTAAAACGTATATCGAGAGATTTTATGTCGCACACCACCAAATCCGGAAGGATCTTACGCCAAGCAAAGTCAATAGCCTCCTACTAATGGAAGATTAATGCGTAACGCTGACTTAAGTTAACAATGAAGATCCTAGTGGTATTAAGAGTCCAACGACGAAGACATTCTCCTTCCATCTGATATTCAATAGATAAGGAGTTTTTTATGAAATAATTCATCCATATCAATATTATTCATTCTCGTGATCTTACATTAGGGTTAGGGTTTTGAATTAATTACTTATCCTTTAGTAAATTAACTTGTCCCACATGGTTCAAGGATTATTTAATAAATACAAGAAACCTATGTATATTAAATAACGTTGTTTAATGTCATTTTAACCAAGACCATTATCACTATACGTTAGAAAGATAGGTTTCAAGAATATTTTTGCCCCCTAACCTCAATGTTATTGCTTGTTCCTTTTAACGACAATTTCCACATCTTTTTTTAAAATTTTCTTTTGTAGTTAGAGCTCATGTTATAAATTTTATCCACCATGTTTAATTAACTGATGTCTACCTATATATGAAAAATAAACTTAGATCATGCGTGCTGATTCTAGAATCTATATATGTTCTTAAAGGCTAAGTCAATATCATTTATTATACACGTAACGAGGATAGTCCTATGAAATTTCATTTAGTTATATATAATATGTCAAACATCTTGTTTTTAGTAAGATTACAAATTCTCTATAAAAATGTTTGTTTTTCTATAATTTATCCCATAGATGTATAATCCATAATAGAAGAGTAAACTATATTTAATGTGTATAACATATTTTCTCAAATGTTTTAAATAACACATATGATAGTAGATAAACAATAAGGGATTTATGCTTTGTTTACTTTATTTTGGGATCCAAGTAAACTCTCTTTTATTCTTCAATTTGAATAAAGTGTGGGAAACCTATTTTCTTACAAAGAACAAATACATATCGAGATAGTTTGTCTCCCTTCCAATATTCTCTAGTTTGTGTGAGAAAACATTTTTTTTACATTGTAGTGTATATTTGTAATAATACACATTTTGAATCAAAAAACATAAACTTAGCAATATAAAAAATATCAAATATTATAAAAATAAATAGAGTCAAAAGAGTCATAAGATTTATTTAAGTAATTATTGAGTGCATATTTCTTAAATTGTTTGACTATGAAAAATCAATAAAACATTTTCACTGGTATTTCTACATTAAATGAATATCTATTAATCATCAAGTATCACATGTTGTATTTTATATATGGGTCTCATGTCAATTATATTAGACATACACTTATATAAAATCTTGCAACAAGAAATAAATATGTAATTCTTTATAACAAAGAGTATTTCTTTTTGTGTACACGTGTAATGTTAGAAAAAATACTTCTTTAATTTTTTTTGTCACAAGTGTATAATACTATAATTATAATAGATTTTTCATTCTACCACTCAATTAGCTAAATATTTTATAAAATTAATAAAAAATTTAGCGTAGCCTTAAAAGTTTTTGAGGTTAAATATGCCTGTAAAATGCCTAGTTATCGAGATTTTTTTTACTAGTGGAAGGATAAATGAGTCAAATATTCTTGACTTTACTAACATAATAACATAGATTACGTTTCTAAATAAATCATAGTTGTAGTAGAATTAATATGATCATTTCATATTCTTAAACTTTTGGAAGAATCAAAAAAATATTTAAGACCCAATGAATATTACATAAATTGTTGATCGCTACAATTATCATTTTCATTGAAGGAAATATAACAAATATTATTATTTAATTTAATATCAAATTTGTTAAACTCCTAGTCTAACCACACACATGATTAATTTTACATTGTTAATATTTTTTGGAATAAAATTGTACATCTTAAAATTAATCAAATATAAAGAGTTTTAAAAGATACCTATTATTAAATTTACAATTTATTGGGCCGATTTTAATAAAACTTCTGCCTACAATTTGTAGTTAATTTGGCCCATCCCTATTTTAAATTTATCTCAACCCTAACCACAAACATTTCCTTATAAAAATACACCCACTATTTTATATACGATTTCCCCGAAATCCCTAAATATACCAAATATAATATCAAATATTTATCAAATTTATTTGATGGGTTTCATAGGTGTGAGGAAGATAAGACCGGACCGGTATACAGTTGAGTTAAGGTATAAAAAGGAAAGATTCAACTTAGGTTCGTTTCATTCTGCTATTGAAGCGGCGATGGCGTATGACGCAAAATCTCGATCTTTGAGAGGTAATAAGACCAAATGGGTCAATTTCCCCATAGATCTCAATTCTCCTCCACCATCTGAATCAGGAAACTGCAGAGTTTGATTTTTTTAGGCAAGAGAGAGCTTAATTAGATTATATTTAGAAGGTACTTAATTTAAGATTTTTGTTTTTAATCTTCTAAATTATATAATCTAATTATTATTTTATATTGTTAATTTGGAACAACAAAGTTTTATTTTAAAGTATATGAAATTTGCTAAATTTGATTTTATATTTTAGTATTGTTTTATTATTATAATTGTTATTTTATGCAAATTTACTAAGTATATAAGTGTTTATGAGGCTATATCAACCACTTGTATCCCCTTATTTTATCAATATAGTGAGATAAATAATAAAAAAAGAGAAATATTAATGCTTGTTATCTTCATAAAAATAAATAGTATTATTATTTATTTACGGTAAGTTATATATTTTTATTATTTATAAGATACACACATTTATCACTTACAATTATGAGGTAATTTTATGCACTCAATCTTGAGAGTTTTTTTTCTGGAATACAAACCAAAGCAAATAAGAGAGGTTAGCCAATTCCCCTTGTTAAGAAAAAAAGATGAACTGAGTGATGATTTAATTTGGATATAGGTTCATCCATTTTCAATTTGTTAATTCTTGAATGATTTCAAAGTTATCAGAATGGAATGAAGATTGGTATCGACACAGATCTCATGGCAAGAAGAATGACACACACATATATATATATATATATATATATATATATATATATATATATATATATATATATATCCTGGTTGAACTAATTTGTCACCTTCTCATATTTTTGTGAATAATCTCTACGATTTTCTATTACTCTTGTGAATAATCTCCCTAGTTTTATAAACAACCATTGAAGTAATGGCCTTTGTTTCCCAATCTTTAGTGAAAAATGCATTATAAAGTTGGATAATCTCTGCTTTCCAATGTTTCCATTCTTCCTTTCAGAAGTTTTCAAATTGTACAGTAAAGAGTGGTAGTAACAATGTTTATGTTCCATTCATTATTTGTGTAGTTAAGAATAGTATTAGACAGTCATTTTGTAATGGATCCCTCCAAATTAAATAGCCCATCTCAATGGCCAATTAACAAACAAATGTTTGATCTTTTCATTTTCCAACTTAACCATTGACATGTTGCTGATTTTATATATATCTTTTTTTATAATTTATTTTGATGAAATCGCCCCATTGCAGATATTCCAAATTAATTTAATGAGTTTTTAGTGAACATTAGAGTGTCAAATAGATTTCTAAGGAGTGACGTCTTTTATTTCTCTAACATTTGATGTTTGAGCTTAGGATTGAATCTCCTTGTTAATAAGACAATGATAGCCAGACTTTGTAAAATATTTACAACCATTTGTGAATAACCAAATGTTTTTTCTTTTTGGACCAAATACATGTTTGAAAATTTTATGTATCGCAGACCATTCTCTTTTCATACATATAGTTTTGATAACTTGATTGTTCCATTCTGAAAGGCTGTGGTTAAAAATCTATAGGAATTTTGAAATGTTGTATCCTTCAATTTTTGCAAGTCTAATTCCTTTACCAATACAAGAGTTTTCCCAAATATTCGTCTTAAGTCTATTGTCGATTTGCCGGTATTCTTTTTTCACAAATTAAAGTCATTTGAAGATGTTGGGCAAGTTCCACTGTCTAATTTTTTCTTGATATTTACATTCAAATTTATGAATTTTTACCTTGACAACCAAAGAATCAAGATTGTTTAAGATTTTCTAACCTTGATTCGCCAAAAGAGACAAATTTAGTTTTTGGAAATATCGAAATCTGATACATGCACTAAATTTTGATATAGAAATCTATATGATATTGTGATAGATCTAATAAGAACATAACATTATTAAATACCAAATACATCTATAAATTTATTTATATAGACATGAAAAAAAGGTCGTTAAGAAGGAATCAAATCCCCCACCCATCCTAGTCTTTCTCATAATCATATGCACCTTATTTATTTATTGTGTCCAAATATAAAAATAACAAAACTATAAACATTCTGAAGATAGTATTTACACGTGTTCCATATATAAACTATTATTTATTTTTAACTCTCCTTGTTAATTATTTAATTTACTTTTACAAAGATTCGGTACATATCTTTCAATTTGAGTCTAAAGATATCTTTGAAGCGTAAAGCTATCACAATATTTTTTCTCATAAATGAATTTCAAATAGTGATTAATTTGTGTTAGGATAAACTTATATCTTATAATATAGAAAATTAAGTAGTATTAAAAAGATCAATTTTTGTCGCATACAGCTAAAAATTAATAGACTTGTGTAAGACTTAATAAAAAGAGGCAGATCCATAAGGAATATAAAATAAATATATTGAAACACACAATTATTGAAAGGAATTCCAACCGTATTTGACTATTTTAATATATGAGACTGAGCATGGTTTAGTATAATTTTTAAATGGAAATACAACCAATTGGTCTTTGGTGTTCAATTTGTTTATTATTTTCTGACTAAATTGTACGTTTTTACTTTAACAATATTACAAATGAATCATTTCATACTTTACAATATTTTTAGGAATCAAGATTTTATTTTAAAGAATATAGTGGATTAATGATGAGAGTATAATAAACAAAATTTAATAATTTTTTACCCTTTTCACATAAAAGTTATATACATGGGTAAATGTATAACTTATTTTAGTTGTTAACAAAAATGTTTTATTGGTGAGTAAATTATATTAAATTGTCAGGGAACACCCGATACTAATGTATTAGGGTAATCCCAAACAATTTTTTTGATTATATATGTTTACCACACCAATCTGTTAATCATACACTCCAACATACCTCAACTTCTTTTGCATATTTTATCCTATGTAAGGTAGTTTGATCCATACGTCTCTCATTATACTATATCAAATATATACGATGGATTTTTTTGTAAAAAATAGTAGGAATGGAAGATATATAATAGTTAAGAAAACTTGTCATAGGAAACATGATGAGACCGTTTATGATAAAAAAAGTTATAGTTTGGAGGTGATTGAATAACTAAGATGGGTTTTTCACACTACTTTTCTCTATACAATATGGATATCTATTTCTTATGTACTTCTATAATTTTGGAATTTATAACTTTCACTTAATATTAAATTAGAAGAAGAAAATCATATAGTCAATATGGAGTAAAAAAGAATTTTATTACCAAATTTAAAATATTATAATAAATGTCCTATATGAAGGAAATAACATAATGAAATATCAATATAATATAAAGGAAGATGAGATATCAGAGAATTAGGTAATTAATTTTTATGTAAATTATTAACTATCCAATTTGAAGAAGTATTATTGGTTTTCCCAAGTAACTAAATATGAATAGAGGGGAAATGAAAAAACATATTTCTAATATCAAATATGTTATATTTAGAATAAATGAATTAGAAAGTACTAGTTATATCACTTGAAATAAATATGCTAGAGAAGTTGAGGTTTTTTCCAAGTATCAATCCATACTGAATTGATATTTTTTCAATAAGAATATGATATAAAAAACATTTTCAATACTTCAACACAATATAGTTTAATTTTAATATCTACAAAACCAATAAATTTCTCCTTCACCATCCTCCCCTTAATATTGGGTTATTCAAACTAGTTCTTAAAAAATTGTTTTTGGTATGAAAAATCCATTCATTCTTAAATAGAATATAAAGCCAATTATGCAGAAGAATGTACAACTTATCTATCAAATGAGAAAGATATATTTAAAATTATATACATCACAATTGCAATTATATTTATTCAAAAATTGTTAAAGTGATGACATTAGGTTAAAAATTATTCAGTTTTTAGACTATCAATGATAAAGATTATTCTTTTTCTTTAATTTAGGTTCTTTAATTGTTGATGGGGTAGCCATGCCAGGTTTATAATAGTGTAGAATGGTCTCCAAGTGATTTCCATTTTCTTGTGCAAGGTAACGGCTTTGTGTGAAGAGATTGCTTATACGTTTTTTCTCCAATAAAGAGTCTTAAAAGATGAATTTTAGATAGATCCGTAAGTTTAATTGAATTTTCATTTCCATGTTAAACTTCAAATGTATGTAAAAAAATATAATTGAGATCTAATGAAATTATGGTGTATATGAGTATATTTATTGTATATACCATTTTCATGTGTATCTATTCTCATGCACAAATTAATATGTAAATGAGAGTCTGTTAGATTTTGAGTGTCAATAAATATGTTTATATATATTATAAACATGACTAAATATTATCCAAGTATTATATGTTGTTGAAGTTTATAAATATTATTTATACGAATTTTCACAGCATATTATTTAACAATTCTAATTAAATTAATTATATAATTTTTTTTCCAAACAAACCAAACAAATTGTTATAATAAATTATAGATATAAAACTGATGTTTGTGAAAGTATGAATGACAGTGTTTAAATATAAGAATACTATATTTCTAAAAAAAATTATAATAATTATAAGATAAACATATTTTATATTTATATCATTCATGAATTTGATGTGATCTCATATTGTCTAGTAGCATCTGCAACATTGATATTATCCATGAATTCTTTACAAATTTTAACAAACCTCAAACAAAGTCAACAACATCTTGTTTCTTTGTCGTAACACTCATGAGTTTATTTAATTCTAGCCTTGAGACTCTTGTTGATTGTCCCGACTAGTACTCATCATCTAAATGCATCGAAGAGTTATTTCTAAATACCTACAAGTGGCAGTGGTTTTTCTTGTGGAGTAGATCACTTGGTTGGAAGATAAGTGTGAAGAGATTTTATTTATATTTTTTGTCCAAATAAATGCGTGTTTGAAGAGGTTTGGATAATGTAATTTATAATTATGTTATTATGCATATATTTACGCGTAAATGAATAAGTAAATGAAAGAATGAGAAAAATTAAAAAATTATGAACATTTGGGAAATATTTTGAGTGTTAATACACATGTGTATATATATATATAGTTACTTGAATTAAATAGTATGGTTTATTAATCAAACATCAACACAATAGATCAGAGAAAAGAATAAAAATTCACCTTCTGGTTTTTTGATCGCGAACTTAAATTCAAGAATAGAGTCATTCGATTTCACCACCTAAATGTCTGTAAATTAAATAGATTTATTTTATTATGAGAGAACATAAATTGTACACTTTGTGAGATGTCGTCTCTTGACAAAAAGAGACACTCTATTTATAGAGTTGGTGAGTTGGTTTATTAGTATTTAATAAACAACTCTCTCACTCTCTCCACTCCCCCCACCATCAAAGTGGGAAGTTATCGAAGATAACTTTTCTGTACGCTCATGTCTATCCTTTCATGGGTGAAATAAAACACATGTATTTATTTTTTTGATTCTCCCACTCGCACTTGATCGAGTTATAATCATTCTATTTAGCTACATGCATTATAATGCACCATTCATCAATATTTGTCTAATATTCTCATATACACGCTTCTACAATAATTTATCATACTCGACAAAAAAGAATCATACGACAAGCATACACTCATACATTTCTAATGACCCGGGTACAGAATTGCTCAAAAGAAATCTTATTGCATACGTATCTTGTAGTATCACAGACTAATAATATGTTGTATTATATTTCAGTATGTCTGATTCCTTTAAATTTATATGATATAATTTATGTGATCATAGTTCACAGACGTAACTTTATGTGTCTCGCTATCATGCTATATCCCACATTGATTTACATGATCGGTACAACAAGATCCTTTTATATTTATTAAGTTGCTTTCCCAAAAATATCCCATTAGACCAAATCATTCATGATAATTGGTAGTATGTAAAATAGCATACACCTAATCAAAATATCAAGATATAGTCAAAAGTTATATGGACACAACACACTGAAAAAACATGGAGCATTTATTTGCTTGCTTTTGCTCGAAAGCACACGTGTTATGGTATTATTGATATAACTCAAATTGTAGGTCATGAAATTTATAAGTACCATACATATATATAATTAAACACACATTGTTTCAGTTTAAAAATTCCTAACATATATTTATTAATTGAATATAGTTTATGTTTTAATTATTTCTTATTCTCAATTTCCTCTAACTCATTTTTATTATATTGTGATAGATTATTAATGAGAACATAAGGCTGAATACTGAAGTTCCGAGTGAAAAATACATACATAGTAAGGTTAGAAAAACAATATATTGGGAAAAAGAAATACATTATTCTGAATAAAGTTATACGTTTTGATGCATATAGATGGACCACAATTTGTATCTCTTTTGTATTATGTAAATTCGACCTCTGTTCCAGATAAATGTATGATATATTTATTAAATTCTATTCAATGAAAAATATATCTTTAAATTTCCTTATTTAGGTATGAACAAAAGGACTTTAAAAATGAATATGACCATCCCAGCCTTTATCATAAACATAGACGCTTTATTTTACATTGTGTCAAAAAATGACAACAAAAACAATAAAGGTTTTGAAGATAGTGTGTACAGGTGTTCCATATATAACCTAGTATACATTTTTACCTCTTTTTGATGATTACATGATATACATTTTGAAAGATTTGGTACCTACCTTTCAAATCTATGTGTCTAGAGATTCATATGAAGCATAGAGCTATCACAATATAATTAACTCGAAAATAATAGCAAGTACTTTATGTTAGGATCTATTTATATCTCATACATCAAAAAAGATTTAGACTTGTGTAAGACTATAAAGGAAAGAGGCATATCCCTAAGGAATATAACATGAATCTATTGAGAGGGAAACTTTTTGAAAGAAATTCCACCTGTATTTGACTTCTTTAATAAATCGAGATCGAGCATGGTTTAGTGTAATAGTTGAAGAAAAATTAAACCAATTGTTCTTTGGTGTTCAATTTGTTTATTCAATTTTCTAACTAAATTGTTATGCTTTTTCATTAAACATATTACAAGTGAATCATTTTATACTTTACAATATTTTTAGAACTCGAAAATTTCTGTTAAACAAAATAGTGGATTAGTGATGAGAAAATAACAAATAAAATTTAATAATTTTTTTTATTCTTTTAACATAAAAGTTATATACATGGATAAATGTATAACTTGTTTTAGTTTTTCTTAATTTTTTTTATATATGAACAACTTATATTAAATTGTTGGTGTACACCCAATAGTATATGTATTAGGGTATTCCCTAACAATTTTTCTGATTATATATGTTTTCCCTAAAAATGTTATTTAAAATATACTCGTCAACAAATACCAATTAAATATCAGATAACTAAAGAAAAATGAACGACATGATAAATTAAGGTGAGAACTAAACATCTAAAGTCCTATCTTTTTTCCAAACTTTACTATTTGTTTTCTCATGACTATTGAGCTACTGAAATTTTTATCTTACTAAAAGAATGATATCACTCGTGAATAGATTTAGTAGAATTCATGTAAATATTTATGATCCAATATATGATAATTTTTACTTAATGTTTGTTGTTGCTCTATATGCCAATTGTCCTAGATTTGAGGGATTATACTCATAGCGTTATAAGTGTGGCCTAATCTCGACTAGCCTTCAATTATGCTTTGAGAAACACATAATTTTAAAATAAACTACCCTCAAAGAATCATATAACCCTGGAGGAGATCATAGTGAAAGCCAAGAAGTATATCAAACATGTAAACATCAAAACAGAGAAGTATATCAAATCCAGCATGGAGTCGACCACGAGAAACACAATAAGAAAGACAGGTCTTGCACTTGAACCATGAGGAGAAAGACCTATAAGCATGGGGGTACAACAAAAAGGAATTAATCCTTCTAGGGTGAGACTTAAAGGAAGTCATTATCCTCATAGTAAACGACCCAACAATGTAATGAACACACGAGATGCCAAAGATATGTCCTTCCGAAAGCAAAGTTGCTATTTTCATTACCACAAATATGTAGGACAAGACACTAATGAATGGAAGTCCCTACGTATGAGATATGATGATTATAAATGTTGGGAATTTTTACTCCACATGCCTATTGTGGACAACCAAGTGACACTAGCGGAAAAAAATATCATTCCCGAAACTATCCCGCTAGAGTCCTATATTGAGAGCACAAGTTGTACCTCAAGAAGAACTCAAAGAGGATCTCAGGTTATACGGGCATCAAGACCGAGCTAACCCTACTTTAGAAGTGTTAAAAATAGAAGTAAAACGTATATCGAGAGATTTTATGTCGCACACCACCAAATCCGGAAGGATCTTACGCCAAGCAAAGTCAATAGCCTCCTACTAATGGAAGATTAATGCGAAACGCTGACTTAAGTTAACAATGAAGATCCCAGTGGTATTAATTTCCCTCACAAGATGCCTTGGTAGTCCAGGTTGTCACTGGATGTTCCTTTGTAAAATGGATATTGTTAGATACGGGAAATTTTGTTGATTTGGTTTTTGCGTCTACAAAACATACGATAAAGACACGAAGGCCACGTACATGCCAATGCCGAAAATATCACAATTTTGAACGACTAAATAATAACCCATGTAGGACATATTTGCCTCTCTTTGTAGATGATCAAACTAGAAAAGAATGCATTCATCCCGACAAAATTCTTAGGTGTTGACATCGAGTTGTCATACCATTTGATCGTAGGATATACCATGTTAAACAAAATTTGGGTCATATATTCAACCTACCATCAACTATGATGTTCCTAACAAAGAAAGGTGTGTCAATCATAAAATATAATCACTACTTATTAACTCATGCTTAATTAAGCCCTCAGATCATGTCGTTTTGAGTTCATATATCATACCGCATGTGGTTAATCTAGTCAAACCTTGACTAAATCCTCAAGAAGGGTTATTGATTATTTTGTAACACCAAAACGGGTTACTTCACTCTTTAAAACAAGTCATTTTGAGTGAACATGTTTTACTCTACATGATTATTCTTGATAACCCTGGATTATATCCTACTCTAGGATTATTGAGTATCATGTAACGCCAGAAGGAGTTACTCTGGTAAACCCTAAATTCACTTTAAGTAGGTAATTTCAAGTGAAAATGTCTTATCCTACGTTGTAACTCAGGTTAAACCTCGATTAAATATTACTACTGTATTATCTAGTCTAGTTTAATGATCCTAAGAGTTCACTACCCTAAAACATTGATTCACCCTTTCAAACAAGACATTTCGAGTAAAGATATCCTGACATACGAGTCTACTCTTTATAAAATTCTATCAAATTCTTATGTGAATTTTTGAGTCAGGTGTAAATAACACTTTGGTGGATCATTGATTTATTATTTTACATATGTTGTTTTTAGTCTAGATGCCTTAACCTTAGAAAGTCATTACTACACAAACCTAGACTCAACCCTCAAAAGATCTGTCAAATACCACAGTTAGATAATCTATTTTCAGATAGACATAAAAAATAAACATGACACAACCCTAAAAAAAAGATTGTCAAATCTGTTGGTAAATCGCCTTGATCATCCACAAATGAAAATGAAAATATCTACTCAACCCCTGAGCATTTTGTAAGAACCAAGTTTAGATCCATAGGATCATCCAAACATAAAAATAAAAACCTTGACAATTACTAAATATATGTTGTCGAGTGCCATGGTTAGATCTGCGTGATAGCAAAAACATAAAAATGTAAAGTTAGACTAGAGAACTAAAATGTTATCTAGTACCAAGTTTATATGCCCATGGCATCCCAAACATAAAATAAAAAATCTCGACCTTACCCTCAATTAGGTTACCAAGTACCATAGTTTGATCGCCGTGATCACCCAAACATTACAAATAGAAAACTCGATAGCCCACTTAAAGGGAACAGGTTAAAAGGGTAGACTCCCGTAATTACCCAAAATTGAAATAAAATTTGTATTTAACCCACTAAATGGGAGTTGAGTACTGGCTTAGACTCTGGGATCACCAAAGTAAGAGCATAAAGACAATTCCTAAGAGAAAATGTCAAGTAAGTTTTTTTCATATATTCCACGCGTATATTACCGAAGAAGTCTCTGGCTCATACAAAATAAAGTATCAAACCCCACAGAATTATAAAGTTCAGGAGCAAAAACTGACCAAGAAAACCTCCGGCTTTTGAAGCATCCACCTAGGCTTTAGTCAAACGAAAACCCTTTTTGTTAGTGAAGATCCAAAGATGAAAAGAATTTCGGGAGGAAAGTCCACCTCTTGAACCTTAAGTGCACCAGAAGAATAAATTACCATCTATGAAAATGGAGTTGTCGAAATCTCGTCCATGGAACAATATTGAATCAAAGGGGGACTCTTGTTAATAATCCCATGTTGGAAGACCATGTTAGCGATCATGAGAAAAGAATACATATAAGTCACGCGGTATATATATTTTAGGGACGAGGAAACGGAACACAAAGCCCAAGATGGTTTTAAAGAAAAATAAATTTTTCCCAAAGGGTGGAGATCCAAAGAAGATGACAGAAAAATAAAACAAGTTTGTGATATTTTTTATCTAATTTATGCTCCATAATGTGGCATTTATGAACTGATATGAGGAAAAACATCGTGTGTTTATCATGATGAGGAGCCATGGAATCCAATTGGTGTTCTGAAGAGATGAAGAAACATGGTAGAATAAAGGTTCTTATAGGAGGAGCACTTCGAGTATCAAATACATGATAAACTATGAGACACAAGGAAATAATATAGTAAAAAGTTAGGAAAAAGTTTGATGTTCTTCAAAAAGATAAGGACATCGAGGTTCAAAAGGGTATTGATAGGGAAAAAATGTAAGGTAAAATCTAGGAGAGAAAAGAGATCTTCTCACGACTTAAATCCAATATTAAGATCATGAGTAAAAGCCAAAGAAACGTTCGTAACCTCATCAGAGGACGAGGTACAAATATTTGAGCCATAAATAACTAAAAAAACTATAATTCATATTACACTGTCTCAATAAACTCAAATAAAATTTGCCCATTAACCCCGCATTGATACTTACCAGTCGCGGATTCGGAAGGAAGCACGTAGCACAATATGCAATTAACTAGTCAGAAAATTTGGACTAAGTAGTTTGCAGAAGAGAAGTAGAGGGTAGAAATAGTTGTGGTGTATAAATAAACTTATTATAAACCCATACAATTATGTAATCTCTCGGAAATATTTAACCTGTGGTATTTAAAGTGTTTTTTTCATCTATTTTTTATTATTCTTTTAAAACAATACTTGCATGATATAACTATGCATAAATTCCTTAATCACACACTACTATCAAATTTTAAGCTAAAATTTACTAATAAAATATATCTTATGATTCACAAAATACATGGCAAGACTTACAAAAAGGATTAATAAGAATATCCTAGGTAAAATTCTTTGTTTTGTAGTTATTATATCAATATGTGAGTTCTGAAGCTTAAATTTTTACATTAGGGCATCACACCATGAGATTTTTATTCCATCATCTCAACTAATCATATGTTCTTTTGATATGAACCATTTTTTTGTATATAAATATTTTTCTTAATTTCCTGGATATTTATTAATCTTAAAATGTTTACTAATCTATAATATATAAATAAATCATAGCGGCCTTCTCCACTATCTTCCATGAATAAATTTGTAAAATCTACTTTTAGTAAAATTACCGAGACCATGTAAATTCTTTACACCACAGTCATCTACTCTAAACATATATGCGATAGAGTTAAGAGTCCAACGACGAAGACATTCTCCTTCCATATGATATTCAATAGATAAGGAGTTTTTTATGAAATAATTCATCCATATCAATATTATTCATTCTCGTGATCTTACATTAGGGTTAGCGTTTTGAATTAATTACTTATCCTTTAATAAATTAACTTGTCTCACATGGTTCAAGGATTATTTAATAAATACAAGAAACATATGTATATTAAATAACGTCGTTTAATGTTATTTTAACCAAGACCGTTATCACTATATGTTAGAAACATAGGTTTCAAGAATATTTTTGCCCCCTACTCTCAATGTTATTGCTTGTTCCTTTTAACGACAATTTCCACATCTTTTTTTAAAATATTTTAAAATTTTCTTTTGTAGTTAGAGCTCATGTTATAAATTTTATCCACCTTGTGTAATTAAAGATGTCTACCTACGTATGAAAAAAAACTTAGATCATGCGTGCTGATTCTAGAATCTATATATGTTCTTAAAGGCTAAGTCAATATCATTTATTATACACGTAACGAGGATAGTCCTATGAAATTTCATTTGAATATTTCATTTAGTTATATATAATATGTCAAACATCTTGTTTTTAGTAAGATTACAAATTCTCCATAAAAATGTTTGTTTTTCTATAATTTATCCCATAGATGTATGATCCATAATAGAAGAGTAAACTATATTTAATGTGTATAACATATTTTCTCAAATATTTTAAATAACACATATGATAGTAGATAAACAATAAGGGATTTATGCTTTGTTTACTTTATTTTGGGATCCAAGTAAACTCTCTTTTATTCTCCAATTTGAATAAAGTGTGGGAAACCTATTTTCTTACAAACAACAATTCCATATCGAGATAGTTTGTCTCCCTTCTAATATTCTCTAGTTTGTGTGAGGAAACATTTTTTTACATTGTAGTGTATATTTGTAATAATACACATTTTGAAACAAAAAACATAAACTTAGCAATATAAAAAAATATCAAATGTTAAAAAAAAAATTAGAGTCAACAGAGTCATAAGATTTATTTAAGTAATTATTGAGTGCATATTTCTTAAATTGTTTGACCATGGAAAATCAATAAAACATTTTCACTGGTATTTCTACCTTAAATGAATATATATTAATCATCAAGTATCACATGTTGTATTTATATATAGGCCTCATGTCAATTATTTTAGACATACACTTATATAAAATCTTGCAACAAGAAATAAATATGTAATTCTTTATAACAAAGAGTATATATTTTGGGTACACGTGTAATGTTAGAAAAAATTCTTCTTTAATTTTTTTTGTCACAAGTGTATAATACTATAATTATAATAGATTTTTCATTCTACCACTCAATTAGCTAAATATTTTATAAAAGTAATAAAAATTTTAGCGTAGCCTTAAAATTTTTTGAGGTTAAATATGTTTGTAAAATGCCAAGTTATCGAGATATTTTTTACTAGTGGAACGATAAATGAGTCAAATATTTTTGGCTTTACTAACATAATAAAATAGATTAAGTTTCTAAATAAATCATTGTTGTAGTAGAATTAATATGATCATTTTATATTCTTAAACTCTTAAAAGAATCAAAAAAGTATTTAAGACCCAATGAATATTACATAAATTGTTGATCGCTACAATTATCATTTTCATTGAAGGAAATATAACAAATATTTATTATTTAATTTAATATCAAATTTGTTAAACTCCTAGTCTAACCACACACATGATTAATTTTACACTGTTAATATTTTTTGGAATAAAATTGTACATCTTAAAATTAATCAAATATAAAGAGTTTTAAAAGATACCCATTATTAAATTTACAATTTATTGGGCCGATTTTCATAAAACTTCTGCCTACAATTTGTAGTTAATTTGGCCCATCCCTATTTTAAATTTATCTCAACCCTAACCACAAACATTTCCGTATAAAAATACACACACTATTTTATATACGATTTCCCCGAATCCCTAAATATACCAAATATTGTATCAAACATTTATCAAATATATTTGATGGGTTTCATAGGAGTGAGGAAGAGAAGACCGAACCGGTATACAGTTGAGTTAAGACATAAAAGGAAAAGAATCAATTTAGGTGCTTTTCAGTCTGCTATTGAAGCGGCGATGGTGTATGATGCAAAATCTCGATCTTTGAGAGGTAATAAGACCAAATGGGTCAATTTTCCCATTGATCTCAATTCGCCTCCACCATCTGAAGAAAACTACAGAGTTTGATTTTTTTAGGCAAGAGAGAGCTTAATTAGATTATATTTAGAAGGTGCTTAATTTAAGATTTTTGTTTTCAATCTTCTAAATTATATGATCTAATTATTATTTTATATTTTTAATTTCAAACAACAAAGTTTTATTTTAAAGTATATGAAATTTGCTAAATTTGATTTTATATTTTAGTATTCTTTTATTATTATAATTGTTATTTTATGCAAATTTACTAAGTATATAAGTGTTTATGAGGCTATAGCTACCATTTGTATCCCCTTATTTTATCAATATAGTGAGATAAATAATAAAAAAAGAGAAATATTAATGCTTGTTATCTTCATAAAAAATAGTATTATTATTTATTTATGGTAAGTTAAATATTTATATTTTTGATAAGATACACACATTTATCACTTACAATTATGAGATAATTTTATGCACTCAATCTTGAGAGTTTTTTTTCTCGAATACAAACCAAAGCAAATAAGAGAGATTAGCCAATTCCCCTTGTTAAGAAAAGAAGATGAACTGAATGATGATTTAATTTGGAAATAGGTTCGTCCATTTTTTATTTGTTAATTCTTGAATGATTTCAAAGTTATCAGAATAGAATGAAGATTGGTATCGACGGTGATCTCATGGCAAGAAGAATGACACACACGTATATATATATATATATCTCCTGGTTGAACTAATTTGTCACCTCATATTTTTGTGAATAATCTCTAAGATTTTCTATTACTCTTGTGAATAATCTCCCTAGTTTTATAAACAACCATTGAAGTAATGCCCTTTGTTTCCCAGTCTTTAGTGAAAAATGCATTATAAAGTCGGATAATCTCTACTTCCCAAAGTTTCCATTCTTCTTTTCAAAAGTTTTCAAATTGTACAGTAAAGGGTGGTAGTAACAATGTTTATGTTCCATTCATTATTTGTGTAGTTAAGAATAGTATTAGACAGTCATATTGTAATGGATCCCTCCAAATTAAATAGCCCATCTCAATGGCCAATTAAGAAATAAATATTTGATCTTTTCATTTTCCAACTTAACCATTGACATGTTGCTGATTTTATATATATCTTTTTTTATAATTTATTTTCATGAAATCGTCCCATTGAAGATATTCCAAATTAATTTAATAAATTTTTAGTGAACATTAGAGTGTCAAATAGATTTCCAAGGAGTGACGTCTTTTGTTTCTCTAACATTTGATGTTTGAGCTTAGGATTGAATCTCCTTGTTAATGAGATAGTGATAGCCAGACTTTGTAGAATATTTATAACAATTTGTGAATAGCCAAATGTTTTTTCTTTTTTGTCCAAATAATGTTTGAAAATTTTATGTAATGCAGACCATTCTCTTTCGATACATATAGTTTTGATAACTTGATTGTTCCATTCTGAAAGGCTGTGGTTAAAAATCTATAGGAATTTTAAAAGGTTGTATCCTTCAATTTTTTCAAGTCTAATTCCTTTACCAATACAAGAGTTTTCCCAAATATTCGTCTTAAGTCTATTGTCGATTTGTCGGTATTCTTTTTTCACAAATTGAAGTCATTTGAAGATGTTGGGCAAGTTCCACTGTCTAATTTTTTCTTGATATTTACATTCAATTTATGAATTTTTACCTTGACAACCAAATAATCAAGATTGTTTAAGATCTTCTAAACACTATTCGCCAAAAGAGACAAATTTAGTTTTTGGAAATATCGAAATCTGATACATTCACTAAATTTTGATATAGAAATCTATATGATATTGTGATGGATCTAATAAGAACGTAGCATTATTAAATACCAAATACATCTATAAATTTATTTATATAGACATGAATAAAAGGTCGTTAAGAAGGAATCAAATCCCCCACCCATCCTAGGCTTCCTCATAATAATATGCACCTTATTTATTTATTGTGTCCAAATATAAAAATAACAAAACTATAAACATTCTGAAGATAGTATTTACACGTGTTCCATATATAAACTATTATTTATTTTTAACTCTCCTTGTTAATTATTTAATTTACTTTTACTAAGGTTCGGTACATATCTTTCAGTTTAAGTCTAAAGATATCTTTGAAGCGTAAAGTCATCACAATATTTTTTCTCATAAATGAATTTCAAATAGTGATTAATTTGTGTTAGGATATACTTATATCTTATAATATGGAAAATTAAGTAGTATTAAAAAGATCAATTTTTGTAGCATACAGCTAAAAATTAATAGACTTGTGTAAGACTATAAAGAAAAGAGGCAGATCCATAAGGAATATAAAATAAATATATTGAAACACACAATTATTGAAAGGAATTCCAACCGTATTTGACTTCTTTAATAAATGAGACTAAGCATAGTTTAGTATAATTTTTAAATGGAAATACACCCAATTGGTCTTTGGTGTTCAATTTGTTTATTATTTTCTGACTAAATTGTAAGTTTTTACTTTAACAATATTAAAAATGAATCATTTCATACTTTACAATATTTTTAGGAATCAAGAATTTATTTTAAAGAAAATAGTGGATTAATGATGAGAATATAATAAACAAAAATTTTAAACTAGTGACGCAGGTTCGAACCTAGTTAATGACGCTGAGTCTAAAGTTGATCTCTTATGTAACAAAGAAAAAAATTACTAAATATTATTGACACATAATATGACATTTAACATAATAAATATTAACTAGTTGGGTTAGCTCAACTAACCAAATAGAAAGGATTCGAATCCCTCCCTGAACACCTAGTTCTGACTGGCATGGGTTATGCTTGGAAAGACAGACATATCCTCCCTACGATTAGTTGGAAGTGCGTAAAGTAACCTAGAGCCCACATAACAATAAAACATAATAAATATTTTAGATTCTAAATTTAAAAAAGAACCTCTCAATTAATTTTTGTTTAATGATATATATATATATTTAATTATTTTTTATAATTAATAGACAAATAATATTATTTTTTGTAAAATTATAATGAGGACACTCAAGATATTAGAATGATAGAGTTACATATGAAAGTTATATGTATGATATGGTAAATATATTATATTTGGGTTTAATTCAATTAGTAGATTTCATTGCCTTATTCATTACATATCATGGATACTTACTAGCATTTGTATGTTCATTATGTTAGGAAATCTTCTATTATTATATTATAAATACACTATCGCCATGAATATGTATTTTTTAGGAGTTCTACACATTAATAATTTGTACGCAGTTACAATATTGGATTTTTATTATTTTATCTTTTTTTGACAAATTATTATTATATTGTGTTATATGATAAATATTGAAATATGCTTGAGTACTCAAGTTTCCCTATAGAAAATTTATACATATTTACAAGAATAAAGGTTAGAAAAATAATAGAATGAGATGAATGATATGTACATGAAAAAGAGTAAGAGGTTGAGACGTTTATTAATTGAAGTAACTAAATGTCTCTTTTAATATTCTAAAAATTTTGTGTCCCTCAAGGCGTGATGGAAAAACCGCACTCGAGGAATTCACTCGCAATTGTGCGAAATAAATCATAGTAATTAAATTTAAGTATTACGTATCATTCTACATAAAACTATAATTGTATAAAAAGAAAGTAAAAAAATACTAATGTTTTGGTGAAAATGATGAATTACATAAAGGACTGAAATACAAATTATCTCAAAATATAAGAAGATATCTCAAGAATGACTAGTAATTGCCAGTAGTTATGACATAAACTTTTCTTGAGAATAGATTGAATATATTATTTTTCTGTTAGTAGGGATTAAACAATCCACCTATGTTCCTCTTGGGTATAGTAATTGTTGATTCGTATGTATCTAAATTCGCAGTAAAAAATACTTACCACTATGCTACCGAACACCATATTCATATCTTATTATGTTTGTTTTGGTTGTTTAGAGTACTCATCGAATTTAGATATTTTGTTTTCCTATTGCATCTAGTTAACAACTTATGGTATTGTTTAAAATTTTTGACATGTAAGAGAAGTAGATGAAATATTATACGAATGGGAGGAGTGTACTTTCTTTGTTTGCCACTTCTTGAGTTATTTCGTATAGTTTATTTATTTTATTAATTCAATTTTAGTTAATTAAACTATGGTTTATATTCTAAAATTGTATGTTCATCTTTTGACTTAAATTGTCTCTAAACTGAGAATTGTATACTTAAATATTATCACATTATTCGAACTACAAAAATATTTTATATTATTCACATTATTTTCCCATCAGAAAAAATTTCAACTTTTACAATATCTCTACTACTCTTCTACTAGATCAAGTGAATCATACTCTTTGTTTGATATGGACATTAAGTATTCAAGTTATTATTTAAAGAAGTATAAACATTTGATAAAGATTTGTAATATAACTAAAACCATTGGTTCAATTACTAAAATAATTTATATCATTGTAAAGATATATTATGTTCACGTACTATGCGTTTTTGTAATTTTATTCTAGATATCATCGACTAATATATAAAATTTATAATTTAATTTATTGGTTTATGTTGGTAATAATATTTTATATAAAAATAATTCTTTATTTAATATGTGTGTTTTATTATAAAAAAGGAGTGTAATTGTTTATGATGTGTTATTAGTTGTTGATATGAGTGAAATATTTTTTTATGTTTTATCTATTTAGGTGAGTGTCTTAACTAAAAGGTCCTGCAACTCATTTCTTGTTCAATGGTGATCTATTGATCTTACTTTATTTCCTTTTTTAACTCTTATTGTACTTGCTTTAACATGGGTTAGCTACCTTATTTGCCCTGCTCCATTTTTGTTGGTTTTGTTGTTTTTCTGTTTTCATTTTTTTATTAATTACACATGAATTGGGGTTTTAGAGGATATCAAGATTAATAATAGAGAATCTCATACTTTTAAAATGTTAAATTTTCTAAAATTTAGCTTTCTAATCTCATGCAAGGAAAAAGATAATAAGGTTGATGACCTAACATTTAACATTTTTGATCCATAATTTTGGTTGTAAATTAATCTAAAATTTAAAACTCCTAAATAATTAATCATAACTGTTTCTTGATTTAGGAGTCTCTCATCTTCAACCGTTACTTCGAAACTTTGACCATGGAAGATTAACAATTTTTCTTCCATTTTTCCTTCTATATTTGATTTACTTTGAAATCAGCTTTCCTTTTTTATTTATCATGGAATAGTCCTTTCCAGTTGTACATTTGGGGTACATCTTACCTGTTATTTATCTTTTTGAGGCGTTTCTTACCCTATATTGTACATGTAGTGGGGATTTTCTTATGGTTATGTGATATCTTTTGTATTTATTTGTATATCACGAAGTAGATATTTAAGATATTGGTAGTCAGACACATGTAAAGGTCCAACAACTTCTTTAAACTAATCAAAACCTTTTCTTCTTTAGTTGACATTTTTTCCAGTTTCGTTGGAGCACGAAAGAGGACACTTTTTGATCTTCTAAAAGGCCTAGTTCATCCTTCTCTCCTCCTCGATCTAGTCATAAAAAAATTATTTTGGAATCAAGTTGATTTATCATTTCTCGAGTTTAGCCACCTTCGAATTGGGAGCAGTATTTACGATAAGATTATATTGTATTTTGGAAGATCCTATACGTCTTGTAAGATAATTCTCTTTCTATTTGTTGACTTTTATCCTATACTAGGAATATCATAGTGGACAACGCAGTGTGAAGGCGGCCCGGTTTTATGGATAATATTATGATTTATAATTGTCAAGGGTTTAGGGAACCCTCGACTTGGAAAATGATTAAAACCATAAATGCGAAGTTTAAAATCTCTTTTTATGTCTATTAAAGTCTTGTATCAGGTCCAATGATGCTCTTGTACTTTCCTAAATTCGTTTGATAATAAATTTGTTGTTAACCTTAGGGAAGAAAATTTTGGAGCGGGGGAATCACTTTAGCTTGGAAGGACTGTTTCAATGTGAAGATTCTTGTTTCATGTTCTTATTTAGTTATTTGTCAAATATTTGATTTAAATTCTTCTCCTTGGTAGCTCGTCATTATTCATGCTCCTACGAATCATAATGAAAGAAAGAAAGTGTTCGAAAATATCACAAATTGGAAGAATAGTATATCTGACCTAATTATTATTATCGGTGATTTTTATGATATCCCTAACTCATCCGAGAAACAAGGCAAAATCGATCATAATCTTGATCGCATGTTAAAATTCATTTATCCCATAGATTTATAATCCATAATAGAAAGGTAAACTATATTTAATGAGTATAACATATTTTCTCAAATATTTTAAATAACCAATATGATCGTATACAAAAAATAAGGAATTTATCATTTGTTTACTTTATTTTGGGATTCAACTATACTCTCTTTTGTTCTCCAATTTGAATAAGCATTGGAAACCTCTATTCTTATAATGAACAAATACATATCGAGATTGTATGTCTCCCTTCCAATGTTCTCTAGTTTATGGGAGAAAACTTTTTTTACATTCATTATCAGTATGTTTTTGTAATAATACACATTTTGAACAAAAAAGATAAATTTAGCTGGATGAAATGAAAAATAAGATCAAATATTTTAAACAATATTCGAGTTAAAAGAGTCAGAAGATTTATTTAAGTAATTATTGAGTGCATGTTTCTTAAATTTTTTAACCATGAAAAATTAATAAAACAATTTTATTGGTATTTCTACCTGAAATTAATATCTATTAATCGTCAAGTATCACACGTTTTAGTTTATATATGGGCCTCAACTCAATTATTTTAGACATACACTTATATATAATCTTGCAAAAAGTAATCAATATGTAATTCTTTATAACAATGAGTACTTCTCTTTGGGTACACCTGTAATGTCAGCAAAAATACTTCTTTAAATTTTTTTTGTCACAAGTGTATAGTACTATAATTATAATAGATAGTTCATGCTACATGTCAATTAGTTAAATATTTTATAAAATGTAATAAAACTTTAAGCCTATCCTTAACATTTTATGAGGTTAAACATGTCTGCAAAATATCTAGTTATCGATATATTTTTCACTAGTGGAAAAATATTAGAATAATTAGTCAATTGTCCTTGGCTTTACTAATTTAATTTCATATATTAAGTTTCTCAATAAATCATAGTTATAGTAGAATTAATATGATCATTTTAAATTCTTAATTTTTTTCAAGATCTCAAAAAAAGATTGAAGACCCCAATGAATATTACATAAATTGTTGATGACTACAATTATCATTTTTATTGAAGGAAATTTCACAAATATTTATCATTAAATTTAATATCAAATTTGTTAAACTCTTAGTCTAACCTTACATATGATTAATTTTACACTATTATTTTTTTGGAATGAAAGTGTACATATGAAAATGATCAATATAAAGAGTTTTAAAAGATACACATTTTTAAATTTATAATTTATTTGGGCCGGTTTTAGAAAAACTTATGCTACAATTTGTAGTTAATTTGGTCCATTCCTATTCTAAAGCTATCTCAACCCTAACCACAAACACTGACACATAAAAATACACACCCTATTCTATACAAGATTGCCTAATCCATGAATATACTAAATACTATATCAAACATTTTTCAAATATATTTGATGGATTTTATTGGTGTAAGGAAGAGAAGAGAGAACAGGTACACCTTGGAGTTAATGCATAAAAGGAAACAAATCATCATACGTGCATTTCATTCTGCTATTGAAGCTGCTATGGCCTATGAATCTAAATCTAGAGAGTTGAGAGGTAATAAGATCAGATGGGTTACTTTTCTCATAGATCTTAATTCCCCTCTCACATCTGAATCTGAAAAGAGTTTGATTAGATTATATTAGAAGGTACTCAATTTAAGAACTTTATTTAAAATCTTCATAAATTATATAATATAATGGTTATTTTATTTTATTAATTTTAAACAAAAATGTTTTATTAAAGTATATGAAATTTGCTAAACTTAATTTTATATTTTAGTATTATTTATCATGGTAAGTTTTATTTTATAATATAACATAATTATGTATTATCGGTAAGGTTAAAAGTATCTCATATTTAATTAGTTGGGTTAATATTTTTTTTTTGTCTAAAAAAAATTAAATTATGCAAATTTACAAAGTAAATAAGTATTTGTGATGCTATAGCTACCACTTGTATCTCCTTAATTTATCAATTTAGTTAGATAGATAATAAAAAAAGATAAATATTAATGATGTTTATCTTCATGAAAGTAAATAGTATTATTATTTATTTATGGTAAGTTATATCTTTTTATTATATATATGATACACCAATTTATCACTTTCGATTGTGAAATAAGTTTATGCACTCAATCTTGAAAGTTTTTATCAAATACAAACTAAAGAAAAGAGGGAAAGTTGGCTAATTCCACTTGTTAAGAAAAGAAGATGAATTGAGTGATTATAAATTTTATCCTGAAAGATTGAAATTTTGTCTAAAGCATTTAGGAAATTTGTCGGTTATTGATTACATTCACTCTTAATTTGTTAAACCTTTTAATTTGGAAATAGGTTTATCCAATTTTCAATTTGTTAATTCTTAAATGATTTCAAGGTTATCAGAATAGAATGAATACTCAGATGCTGATCTCTTGGCAAGAAGAATGACCCATATATCTTATGGTTGAGCTAATTTGTCACCTATTTTATACTTTGTGAATAATCTCCAAATTTTTCTATTACTCTTGTGAATAATCTCCCCAGTTATATGAACAACTATTGAAGCAATGCCTTATGTTTCCCAATCCTCAGTGAGAGATGCATTATAAATTCAGATTATCTTTGTTGTATCCCGAAGTTTTCATTATTCCTTTCCAAAATTTTCAAATTGTACATTACAGAGTGGTAGTAATAAGGTTTATGTTTAATTAATAATTTATGTAGTTGAGAATAATATTAGACATCCATTTTGTAATAGATCCCTCAAACTTAGATAGGCCAACTCAATGGCGAAGTAAGAAATAAATGTTCGATCTATCCAATTTCCAACATAACCATTCACTTTTTTTTATCAACAAACCATTTTATATCCAGAAATGATAGGTACAAATCAAACCTCTAATTTTTTTTGACTAAAAGACAAGCATGGCTAGAAAAATACAATCCTATACAACCATTGATATGGAAAGAAAACCTATCAACTAAGACAAGCAACCTATACAATCATTGCTAGGAAATGAAACCATATACAACAATTACTAAGAAAGAAACAAAGTTCCTAAACAAGAGGTCAAGCTATCATAGGAAACTTTCCCAAAAAGGAAACCTTCCCAATAAGTCAATTTTCTAATAAGGGAAATCTTCCTGCAATAGTAAATCACTTGAAAAGGAAGCACTACATCTAGGTCCAAGCTCCAAGCTAACTCCTTTCACAAAGCTACATCTAGGTCTAGTAGCATCTACATCATTGATATTATCCATGAATTCTTTAGAAAATTCATCCACCCTCCAACAAAACACAACTGCAACTTGTTTTTTAGTTGTAACACTGATGAGTTCAATTAGGTCTAGCCTTGAAATTCTTGGCCATTATACCGACTCTTTCTTATCATCAAAGTGCATCAAGAGCTACTTTTAAATAATTACTATGCATCATGATATCAAACTCAAGCTGCTTCAATATCCCAATGCAAAAGTTACAAATATACTCTCTTTATATATTAAATTTCAAATAATTAGTCGCTAAATAGTTGATAGGATAAATTGTATAATTGGTCCTTGTAAAATTCAAAATAGTCAAATCTACCTCCGAGTAGGGACTAACACAAATATATTTAACATGTCCTAAAAATTGTTAAGTCTGGTGAAGAAATTATGTATGCAATTGCTTCCCTTTATCGTGTTGTAGAATCTCCGACCTCCAAGGTGTATTATATGCTTCATCTATTTCTTATATATCTCTATTTGAGATCTCAATAAGAATCGCATTTAGAAGATCATTGTACTTCAAATTTAAAGTGAGAATTCGAATTAGTTTCAAGAGAATCATCTTTTTCTATATCCTTATATTAGGTCTTAGTTACACTATCTAGAGTAAAACATTAAACATTATAGATGAAGATAATATTAAAAAAAAAGTTATTAGTTGCTTGTTTGACTTAAATGTAATATAATTGAAAAGAGTGGATTATTGTATTATAAGGTGTTGTTTTCAAATTATCAATATATCTTTGCTTTCTTGAATCTCGACTTTCTCAGACATGTAAAGAGCAAAAAAAATACACTAATACATAAAGCATGTAAATGTACTATGTAAATTTTATAAGATGACAATGGGACATATGACTGCCTCCCCAACCATACCGAACCTTGGAAACTTTCTAAAATTTAATAACTTTCTTCCGCCTGCGGGATTCGAAACCATGTGCCTCTCACTTGAGAGACAGACAGAGCCCTGGCCAGATGAGCTAGCTCACCTGGTTATTTTCTTCGGAAAAACAATTAATGCTCATTTCCTATTGATCTTGTCCGTGATTTTTGAAATTTTTAACTTGCATCAAGGGCTGATTCATCAAAGAAAACCTTATTTATTTGTCATTCTCCTTAAACACTCAAGATTCTGCACTTATATGAGATCCCCAATACTCAACTAACCATGTGATAAATTTTAGGCCTTTAATTGGGTGTGTTTAATGGCTTTTTTTCCACAGTTAATCAAATCCTGAAATATCAAAACCTAAATTAAATTAAATAAAAAAAACAATACAAATTATATATTTTTTGTTGATAATATTTCAAAATTAAGCCATATTATTTCCAAAATTTTTATCATAAGAAACAATATTATAAAATATTGTTGTATACCTTCCTTAGAAGAAGTGATTATTTGATTATTGTATAATTAGGGTTTTATTTGCAAACTACAACGTGTGGATGATGGTAGATACCTTTTTTGGAGTGCCTTTTCTGATTTTTGATTGGTGGAGTTCAATAGACTTTTTCTTAATAAGAATATAAAAAATGTGTCGCGAATCAAAGAATCGAAAGTAACATAAATTTCAATGATAATCACAAAAAAAAATTATGTGTAGTCTAAAATTAGAAAATGAATAAACAAATAAGAGTAAAAAATATGGTAAAAGAGTCATAAAATTTCAAGCTTCAAGATCCAATTATAAATTTTAAATAATTCTTATATAAAATTTAGGAAGTGGTCGTATAAGACAGACTACTAGTGATGTTAACTAGTTATTAAACTCGAGAATTCGACAATAGAAAAAAACTCAAGAATGAAATCACTGAAAAAAATAACTTAATTTAGAATACATGGGATACTTGTGTGGACTATAGTGATGATGCATTTATGTTAAAATAATCAAATTTCCACGCCACACTAGTGATACATCATAATTTCTCCCAATAACAAGAATTAAAGTAAATTATAATTATATATTTATATCTTTTTATAAAAAAAGAGTACGAAATATGACTTACGTGAAAGAATCGTTGTACTAAGGTGTTATGTAAATAATTATTTACGGGAAAACAATTAAAAAAAATATTCTAAAACAAAACTGCTCGATCCCACCGTCATTGTAAATCATGGGACCAGTAAACTCGCATCCGGTCCCCATATATGCTATATCAACACATCACTATTCATATTATCATTCAAGAAATTATAGAAACAATGAGAATAGATTAAACATAATTTATTTTTTTAGAGTTTCAATAGTAATTTTTTTTTAAAATTTTAATTAGGTTTCATGCATTGTTGATGGGATAGCCAAGCCGGGTTGATAATGGTGGAGAATGTACACCAAGTGATAGTGGTTTTCTCGTGGAGTAGATCATTTGGTTGGAAGGTGAATGTGAAGATATTTTATTTATAATTTTTATTCAAATGAATGCAAGTTTTATTCCAAATGATATTTGCTATAAAATAATAAAAAAATATTGTAAAACAAAATTGCTCATTCTAACATTCATTTCAAATCATGAGACGCTGAATAATTGCATCTCCTTCCCATATATGTTATATTGAGCACGTCATTTTTCATATTATTATTTGAAAAATTATAAAAACAATTAGATTAGGTTAAATATAATTAAATTTTTTAGAGTTTCAATAGTAATAACTTTTTTATTTTAAGTTAGGTTACTTGAAATGTTGATGGTAAAGCCAAGTCGTCTCGATGATGGTGGAGAATGTATACAATGTGATAGTGGTTTGGAGTAGATCACTTGGTTGGAAAGTGAATGTGAAAAGATTTCATATATATTTATTGTTCCAATGAATGTGAGTTTGAATACATTTTAAGAATTTAATTTAGAAGTATGTTTTCAATGGATATATTTACGCGTAAATGAATGTGTAAATAAAAATGAAAAAAAATTTAAAAATTATAAACATTAAGGAAAGAATACATATGTGTATATATATATATACAAATATTGTTACTTGAAATAAATAGTATGGTTTATCGTACAAACCACCGCAATTGATTTGAATAAAAAACAAAAATTCACCTTCCTGCTTTTTATCGTGAACTTAATTAAAAGAATTAAGTTCTTTGTTTTCACCACCTAAATGTCTCTAAATTAAAAATATTTATTTTGATTTTTAGTAAATAGAAATTGTATGCTCTATGTTGTTATGTGAAATTTTGGCTTTTGAGATAAACAGACACTTCATTTATAGAGGTGAAAAGTTTGTTTTATCTAAGTGGGAAGCTATCAAATATAACTTTCTTGTATGCAAATGTATATTCCGACATGGGTGACAGGGAATAAAAAACACATGTATTTATTTCTTTCATTATCCCACTCGTAAATGATGGAGTTACAATCATTATATGTAGGTACGTGCATTACAATACACCATACACCAACATTGTCAAATATTCTCATATACACTATTCTAAAATAATTCATCATACTTTACAAAATAGGTCGTGTGAATGACAAGCATACGCGTATACATTTCTAATAACTTGTTTGGGTACATAGTTTCTCAAATGAAATGTAATTTCTTACGTATCTTGTAGTACCACATTCTAAGAATATGTTGTATCATATTTCAGTATCTCTGATCACTTTAAATATATATGAAATCATATATGTGATCAGGGTTCACTGATTTAATTTCACGTGTCTCACTATTATCTTATAACCCACATGGAATTACATGATTGGTACACTTAGATCTTTTTTATATTTATTAGGTGGATTTCCCGAAAATATCTCATTAGACCGAATGATTCATGATCATGGTAATATGTTAAAGTAGCATACACCTAATTAAAATATCAAGATATAGTCAACAGTAATAAGGACATAATTCAAAGTCATCATATAGTGAAGAAACATAGACCAATCCTTCACTTCCTTTTGCTCGAAATCACACATGCTATGACACACATATTATGGTATTATCGATACAAATCAATTTGTATGTCACAAATTTATAAATACCATACAAATATATAATTAGACCAGCCTTGTTTAAGTTTAAAAATACATAATATATATCTATTAATTGAACATAATTGAAGTATTAATTATTTCTTATTTTTTATTCCTTTTGACTAATTTTTATTATTTTGTGATATATTACTAATCAAAACATAAGGTTGAGTATTGAAGTTCCTGGTTAAAAAACACGTACATAGTAAGGTTAGAAAATAATACATTGGGGAAAAGAAATACATTTTTTCAAATAGAGTTAGAGGTTGGGACGGATAAAGATGGATAAAAAATGATATCGTTATTATTGTGAAAATTCGATCTCATTTGTAGAGAAATGTATAATATATTGAAAATAATTCTTTGTAATACAAAATAAATCTTTAAATTAACTTATTTCGATATAAATAAAAGGACGTTAAGAAGGAATCAAGCCTGCCCCAGCCTTTCCCATAATCATAGGCGCTTTATTTTTCATTGTGTCCGAAAATCCGAACAACAAAACTACAAACATTTTGAAGATAGTATTTACAGGTGTTCCATATATAACCTATTATGCGTTTTAACTCTCTTGGTTTGTTATTCGACATTTTGAAATATTTGGTACATACCTTTCAAATCTATGTGTGTAGAGATATCTATGAAGCATAGAGCTATCGCGATACCATTTTTTCGTAAATCAATTTCAGAAAAGTGAGTATCTCTAATCCCTTAAAATTTATATGACATCATTTATATGATCAGGGTTCACTTATTTAATTTCATGTGTCTCACTATCATGTTAAGATTGGTACACTTAGATCTTTTTATATTTATTAGGTGGCTTTCCCAAAAATATCTTATTAGACCGAATAATTCATGATCATTGGTAATATGTTAAAGTAGCATACACCTAATCAAAATACTAAGATATAGTCAAAAATACTAAGGACATAATTCAATGAGATCACACAGCGAAGAAACATAGATCAGTTCTTCACTTCCTTTTACTCGAAAGCACAAGTGCTATGAAACACGTGTTATGGCATTATTGATATAGCTCAATTTGTATGTCACAAATTTATAAATACCATACAAATATATAATTAGACACGCCTTGTTTCAGTTTAAAAATACATAATGTATATTTATTAATCGAACATAGTTAAAGTATTAATTATTTATTATAATCTATTCCTTATGACTAATTTTTATTATTCTTTGATAGATTATTTATGAGGAGATAAGGTCGAGTCCTAAATTTCCTAGTGAAAAAAATAAATACATAGTAAGGTTAGAAAATAATACATTGGGAAAAAGAAATACATTATATCAAATAGAGTTAGAGGTTGGGAGGCATATAGACGGACCAAAAATAATATCCCTTTTCTATTATGAAAATGCGACTTCAGTTGTAGAGAAATGTATAATATATTTAATAAAATTCTTTGTAATACCAAATACATCTTTAAATTATCTTATTTAGATATGAATAAAAGGATGTTAAGAAGGAATCAAGCCCGACCCATCTTTTCTCATAATCATAGGCGCCTTATTTTTCATTGTGTCGGGAAATCAAAACAACAAATCTAAAAAAAATTTGAAAATAGTATTTACAGGTTTTCCATATATAACCTATTATTCATATTAACTCTATCTGTTAATTATTTGATATACATTTTGAAATATTTGGTACATATCCTTCAAATCTATGTGTGTAGAGATATCTATGAAGCATAGAGCTATCGCAATACCATTTTCTCGTAAATCGATTTTAGAAAAGTGAGTTCTTTGTGTTAAGATCTATTTACATCATATGGAAAATTAGGTAGTTTTAACAGGTTGAATTTGTATTGCATATAACAAATAATTATTAGACTTGCATAATAATGTAAAGGAATAAGGCAGATCCCTAAGGAATATAACATAAATCTATTTAGAGGGACAAGTTTTGAAGGGAATTCCACCAGTATTTAATTTCTTTAATACATGGAGATCGAGCGTGGTTTGGTGTAATTATTGAAGGGAAATAAAACCAATTGTTCTTTGCTGTTCAATTTATTTATTGAATTTCCTGACTAAATTGTTAAGCTTTTACCTGATTTAAATTAGATGAAAAAAAATTATGAAGTCAATATAAGGTAAAACAGATTCTCATTACCTGATTTAAATAATTATAATCATTATCCTATATGAGTGGAATAACAAAATAAAATCATATGATTTTATGCAAGATTGAATATTGTAGAAGTAGGTATTGAATTTTTATGTCAATAATTAACTATTCAATTTGATGAAATAATACTTGTTTTCCTAACTAACTAGATGGGAACAAAAGGGAAACAATTTTTTTCTTCTAATATCAAATATGTCATATTAAGAATAAATTATTTAGAAAGTACTAGTTGTATCACCTGAAAAAATATGCTAGAGAAGTTTAGGTTATTTCTAGATATAAATCGATTGTGAATTGTAATTCTTTCAACAAAAGAGAGGAGATAAAAAAATTATTTTGTTTACTTTGAACTGTATAATTCAATTTTAATATCTACAAAATGTATATATAACTCTTTAACCATCACCCCCTTAAAATTGGGTTATACACACTCGTTCCTAAAAAACTGTTCTTGGTATGAAATGCAATCTATTTTAAACAGAATATAAAGTCAATTATGTAGTAGGAAGTAAACAATATATGCAGATGAGAAATATTTTCATTCGTCCTGTTTATATGTCGAGAAATGAATATGCAGTATGAAGACTAAGCTTTCTATAACCCCTTTTAATATGATGTGACATACTACGACTCTCCTAATGATTTTTATCAAGGGTTTAGCAGATATAATTGGAATTCGATGATTGTATATTGTACCTTTTAGCTTCATTAATTAGTATCCTGACATATTTAATGCTCTACTATATTTCACTGATTTGTGTGTACTAAGATAAAAAAATTATTATTTGCTAGGTTAGATACATATTTATTTCATATGCTATGACTATTGCTATAAAAACAATACATATGAACTAACTAATTATTTTGGTCTATCAATTTATTTTTGTTTAAATTAATCAATATATTTAAAAAATAAAACTTCATTTGCTTATCAATTAGTCTTAAGGTATTTAAATAAATGTTATTACTAATGTCAAAATGGTTGGTGTAAATTTTGTTAGTCAATAAAAATACAACTCTAGATCAATACTTGTTTCAAGAGTATTGAAATAGATGCATAGATAACAACTTTTAATGTATAAAAAATTCTCTTCAACCTAAATCCTGAACACAAGGTATGCCTAATATATATATATATATATATATATATATATATATAAATATATATATATATATAAATATATTAAAACATTACTAAATAACCAGTTGGAATTAGTTCACTAGCCAGGGCCTTGGTCATTCAATCTAGTGGTGCAGGTTGGAACCTAGTTTATGACTCCGAGTCCAAAGTGGCTCTCCTATGTAACAAGAAAAACCATTACTAAATATTATCGACACATAAAATGACATTTAACATAATAAATATTAACTAGTTGGGTTAGCTCAACTAACCAACTATGGAGGGTTCGAATCCCTCCATGAACACCTAGTTCTGAGTTGCATGTGTTATGCTTGGAAAGACAGACATATCCTCCTTGGGATTAGTTGGGTGCGTGTAAACTAGCCTAGATCCCAGGTAACAAAAAAACTAAATAAATATTTTAGATTTTAAATTTAAAAAAAAAAATCTCAACTAATTTTATTTAAATGATTTATATATTTTATTTTATTTTTATAATTAATTATAGACAAATAATATTAATATTTGTGAAATTATGAATAAGGACACTCAAGATATTAGAATGATAGAGTTACATATGAAAGTTATATGTAAGATATGGTAAATATATTATATTTAGGTTTAATTAAATTACTATATTTGATTGCCTTATTCAATACATATCATGGATACTTACAAGCCTTTGTATATTCGTTATGTTATGAAATACTCTATTATTAAATTATAAATACACTATATCAATGTTTATGTAGTTTTTAGGAGTTTTATACATTAATAATTTGTAAGTAGTTAAAATATTGGATTTTGTTATTATTTCATCTTCTTTTTGACAAAATTTTATTATATCTTTATATATGAGAAATGTGGAAATAAGCTTGAGTACTCAAGTTTCCCTATAGAAAATTCATACGTATATACAAGGACAAAGTTTAGACAAATAATAGAATGAGATGAACAATATGTACTTGAAAAAGAGTTAGAGGTTGTGACGTTAATTGATCGAACTAACTAAGTTTCCGTTTGGGATTGATTATTTTGGAGCTAAAAGCGCTTTTGATTAAAATTAAAATATTTGTAAAAGATATTAAAAAATATTTTGACATCTAAAATCACTTTAAGTGATTATTTTAATAATCACTAAACTAATGCTTTTTCTAAAAGTGATTTTTAGATTCTAAAATATTGCTATGTATCTAAAATCACTTTAAATGATTATTTTAAAAAGCAATCCCAATAGAATACTAAATGACTCTTTTAATATTCTGAATATCTTGTGTCCCTCGAGGCACAGTGTAAAAAGCACACTCGAGGAATTCACTCGCAATTGTGTGAAATCAATCATAGTAATTAAATGAAAGTATTACGTATCGTACTACATAAAACTATTATTGTATAAAAAGATAGTAAAAAATACTAACATTTTGGTGAAAAATGATGAATTACATAAACGACTGAAATACAAATTAACTCGAAATATAAGAAGATAACTCAAGAATCACTAGTAATTGATAGTAGCTATGACATAAACTTTTCTTGAGAAATAAATGATTATATTATTTTTATGTTAATCAGGATTAAACTATGAACTATGTTCTTCTTGGTTATAGTACTCGTTGATTCGGATGTATCGAAATTCTAAGCGAAAAATACTTACCACTTTGCTACCGGACACCATATTCATATCTTTTTATGTTTGTGTTGGTTATTTAGAGTACTTATCGAAATTATATATTTTGTTTTCCTATTGCAACTGGTCAACAACTTATGGTATGGTTTAAAGATTTTGACATGTAAGAGATTTAGAGGAAATATTATATTAATTGGAGGAGTGTACTTTCTTTGCTTACCACTTCTTGAGTTATTTGGTATAGTTTATTTGTTTTATTAATTCAATTTTAGTTAATTAAACTATGGGTTATATTCTAAAATTGTATGTTCATCTTTTCACTTAAATTGTCTCTTAATTGAGAACTGTATACTGAAATATTATCACATTATTCGAACTACAAAAATATTTAATATTATTTACATTATTTTCCCATAAGAAAAAATTTCAACTTTTACAGTATTTCTACTGGCTCTTCTACTAGATCAGGTGAATCATGCTCTTGGGTTGATATGGACATTCAAGTATTCAAGTTATTATTTAAAGAAGCATAAACATTTGATGTAGATTTGTAATATCACTAAGACCATTGATTCAATTACTAAAATAATTTATATCATTGTAAAGATGTATTACGTTGGTGTACTATGCGTTTTTGTAATTTTATTCTAGATATCATGGACTAATATATCAAATTTATAATTAATTGATTGGTTTATGTTAATAATAATCTTTTATTTAAAAATATTTCTTTATTTAATATGTGTTTTTTGTTATATAAAAGGAGTGTAATTATTTATGATGTGTTATTAGTTGTTGACCTGAGTGAAATATTATTTTATTTTGTTATGTATTTAGGTGAGTGTCTTAACCAAAAGGTTTTGCAACTCATTTCTTGTTCAATGGTGATATAATGATCTTACTTTATTTCCTTTTTTGGCAATGATCTTAACTCTTATTGTAATTGATTCAACATGGTTTAGCTTCCTTAATTTCTCTGCTTCATTTTCTTTTGGTTTTGTATTTTTCTATTTTCATTTTATTTTTAATTACACATGAATTGGGGTTTTAGATGATATCAAGATTAATAATAGAGAATCGCATACTTTTGAAAAGTTAAATCTTCTTAAAGTTAGCTTTTTAATCTCATGCAAAGAAAAATATAATAAGATTGATGACCTAACATTAAACTCTTATGCTCTATAATTTCGGTTTCTTTTTCTTCTGATGATTTTATCTGCCTATCTATTAATATGTTAGGAGGAGTTTGTCGTTGATAAATTTTTTCTCGTGCACAATTTTTTTTCCAAACCTTCTGTAAACCAATAATGTTGAATCTAAAACTCAACACTCCTAAATAATTAAACATAAATGTTTCTTGATTTAGGAGATTCTCATCTTCAACAAAAATTATAAGGCTTTACTTTGAAACGTTGACCATGGAAGATTAAATTTTTTTTCCATTTTTCGTTATATATTTGATTTACTTCGAAATTAGCTTTCCTTTTTTACTTATCATGGGATAGTCCTTTCCAGATGTATGTTTGGGTACCTGTTATTTGGTGTTTATTTGTATTTCACAGAGTAGATTTTTGAGATATTGGTTACTCAGACACATGTAAAGGTCCAACAGTGTTATTAAACTAATCAAAACCTTTTCTTCTTTAGTTGAGATTTTTGCCAGTTTTGTTGGAGCACGAATCTTTTTGATCTTCTGAAAGGCCTATTTCATCCTTCTCTCCTCCTCGATCTAGTCGTGAAAGAATTCTTTAGGAATCATGTAGTTATATCATTTCTCGAGTTTAGCCACCTTCGAATTGGGAGCAGTTTTTACGATAAGATTATATGGTATTTTGGAAGATCCTACACGCCTTGTAAGCTAATTCTTTTACTTTTTGTTTCACTTTTATCCTATACTTGGAATATTATAGTGGCCAACGCGGTGTGAAACCGATCGGTTTTTATGGATAATATTATGATTTAAAACTTTCAAGGGGTTAGGGCACCCTCGACTTGGAAATGATTAAGGCCCTAAATGCGAAGTTTAAAATCTCTTTTTTATGCCAATTAGAGTCGCATATTAAGTCTAACGATGTACGATCTTGTACTTTCCTAAATCCGTTAAATAAAAAATTTGTGGTTAACCTTACAGAAGAGAATATAGGTCCGGGGGAATCACTTTAGCTTGGAAGGACTGTTTCAATATTAAGATTTCTGTTTCATATTCTTATTACGTTATTTGTCAAATATCTGATATGAATTATTCTCCTTGGTATCTCATCATTATTCATGCTCCTAAAGAACAAAAGTGTTTGAAAATATCACTGAATGGAAGAATAGTATATCTAACCCAGTTATTATTATCGGTTATTTTAATGATATCTCTAAATTATCCGAGAAACAAGGTAAAATCTCTCCTAATCTTGATCGAATGTTAAATTTCAATGAGTTTATCGACCAATATAATTTCATTGATATTCCCTCCAAAGTTTGTCACTGTACTTGGAAAAATAAGCGCAAAGGTGAGAAGAACCTTAGAGAAAAACTTGATAAGGGTTTAGCATTGGAATCTTGGTGTATTCTTTTCACATAAACAAATATCAAAGTACCGCTAGCTATCGGGTTAGATCATTCACCACTTATTCTTTAGAGAAGTAATTCTACTAAAAACAGCTTGAAAGCCTTCATATTCGAGTCCCAATGGCTTGATATTCTGCAATTTAAGGATGTTCTTGGGAATTTTTACCAGCGGAGATGATTAAATTTGATATCTTCAAAATAGTTCATGATTTTTTCACTTTTTATGCGTTGACTATAGGCCAATAACTTGTATTATAAGCATAATTTGTTTTAATTTTAGCTATAAAATCATTGCAAAAATTAAGTCTCTTAGACATCAACCAAAGATGGAAGATATCATTTCTCTCACGTAATCAACTTTTATTAAAGAACGAAGCATCCATGGTAGTATTTTAATCGTGCAAGAGATTGGGTTTTTCTTATAATCTTAAAGAAATTTAAACATGAATTATGGAGCTGCTAATATTGATATGGCCAAGGCGTATTTTCTTATGAGGGTTCTTTAGAACATGTGTTTTTTGTGAAAATGGAGAGACCTTATCTTAAATTGCATATCATCTATATCGTATTAGATTAAAGTTAATGGAGAAAAGCTAAAGAACTTGTCGAGCTAATCAATTACAAATGCCAATAAGGTAACATAAAGTGTATCTCTATCACAAAGCCTCACATAGACTTACACATTTGTTGTTTGTGGACAATTCTTTGTTCTTCTTTGAAGTTAATGAAAAAGAAATATGCATTCATGAGAGCCATCTCGAAATATTGTCGGGCTTCTGGCAAAAAAATTAGCTTCCATAAATCAAGCATTATGTTCAGTAAAGGAGTAAAGGTTATGTAGATAAAAAAGCTACTGAAATTGCGTAATTGTTGAATTTTAAACTTAGATATTCAATGGGTAAATTTCTGGACATTGCAATGACTATAAAGAGATCCAAAAACAGCTAATCTCTCATATATCTATGATAAAATAATCTCTAAATCTGCAAATTGGGTTTCTAACCTTTTACCGAATGGAGGTAAAGAAGTCCTTATTAGAGAAGTTCCTCAGGTAATTTAGCAAAAAATTAAGCAGTATTGTCGCATGATTTTTGTAGACTTAGGGACATAAAAAAAAAATACACTGGTCACATGGAACAAGATTGCAAAAGCTAAAAAGGAAGGAGGAATTGGTTTTAGGGACTTCTAAAAAATTAATCTTGCTCTTCTAGGAAGTCAAGCTTGTGAAATGTTGCAAGAGTCCTTAAATGCGATTATTTTTTGAACTGTGATATGTTGAATGCTACACCAAAGAATAAAAGATCGTGGAGTTGGGAGAGCATATATAAAGGTATGATATTCCTTAAAGATGAATGTATCTAGAAGGTTGTTAATGACATGAAAATTGATATCTGGGAAAATTCTTGGATTTCGAGAGGATATAAATTGGATAAGACGGCGGTTGTAATCTTACTAGGGTGGCTGTAACAACATTCCCAATTGGAATTACGAAACTCCGGATAAATTTCGTAATAAGAATGATTTGGCAGATTTTATAATAATTTTAGTTGTTCCAATTAACAAAGATTACACAATTATATGTACTGGGGCTAAAACAGGCAATTACTCAACAAAATTGGGTTATCATCATTTGGTATAGAAAGAATCGGATATAATCGGACAATCTTTTAGTGAAGGGGAAAACACCTATAAGAACATGTGTAACATAATTTTGGGGTCCAATGTTCCTTTAAAAACTTAAAATTGAATTGATCAAACTTATATTATTTTTTGTACACTCTGAAAATATGTGGAAAGTTAGGATGAATGGTTTCTTTGAAAGAAATAAATGGAACATGTTTAAAATTAATGATAGGACTAGAACACTTGTTAGGCACCTTTATGGTAATGAAAATGCGTCCCGTACTGTGATGAATAATTCTAGGCGGCAGTATGTACTACTTCATAATTGAATTTTATTTAAAGCAAGTGCAAATCAATAGATTATTTATAGTCTAATGTGAGGAATCGACAACCTGTTAATTTGAAAATTATAGAAAATTAGTATATATTTTAAATATGATACACATTACTGTTTAATTTGTAATAATGATTATTACCATGTGATTGAGATTCTATCTATTGGAAGGTAAAAATTATCATAATTTTTTTTCTTGAAGGTCTTTGGATAAAATTTTATTGATTGTGCAAAATTCATAATTTAATATATATCTTGATGTATATTAATGTGAGGCTCACATTATTTTATTCTGTTTTAAATAGATATACATCAAAGAAATGGTTGATGCTAGAGGATTGATGGTGGGTCATGACGACTTTTTGTGGGCTTTGTTTGTGCATGATGACACAACTGAGGCGATTTCTTATCAAGATGTAAGCTTTTATCTCATGTTTGGGTAATGTAAATATCAATAATCGTACTTAATAGATGATAATATGTGATGATCAACACTTTGGTGGATTTTCTTTTTGCTTAATTAAGTAACGCAAAATTATGAATTGATATTCTATTTGTAGCATTTTTGTATTACTTTTACTAATAGTGTTGAATCATGTATATTCATATAGGGAAATTCTTCCATCCAATATTGGAGGATCATACCCCAATTATATTTACACACATACCCATGTTTTAAACTTAAAAAAGTAACTAACTTATTAATCTAATGACACGTGTTTTGTTATAATAATCAATTACTATTATATAAATATTGGACTATCCAATATTGGATGGAAGTCTTACCCATTCATATATATCAGAAATTCATGAAATTTTGGGTGAGAAATTATCAGCTAGAAGATAAGAAGAAGTTTTGTAAAAAATTGAGAAGTTATATAAGCCTGGTCTTTGTTTTATATTTAAAAATTAGAGATAGAGAATTTACTGTAATGTTTGATCTAATGAAGAAATATTTCAATGATATGCATATACCCATTCAAGATTTCCCAGAAGCCCTAATTATATAGAAGAAAGATTTTTCTAATGTGCGAACCAAAGAATCATAAATTTTAACTAAGGAGATCATTATACTTCAACTTGAGTTTCTGCACGTAGTAAATGTCTCATCTTAAAAAATTCAGTTAAGAAGTTAAACTCTTCATATGAGAAAATTATGGATTCAAGCTCAGTCGTTCAAGTAATCCACGATCAAAGTCCATATATGCTTCATGTGTGACTACTGCCTTAGTAATCGTGGTCCAATTAAGTTGTCAAGAATTACTCATATACTTTTGAAGTCCAAATCAAAACATTTCACGCTAAAAGGTTGAACATTTAGTCACTAAATCGGTATTAGGCTTTTGAAATCCATATCAAAATAAATAACACGGATTGTTATCATAATGATAAATTTTGAAGATTTAGTGACCAATTATTAGGAAAGTATTAAATGGTTGTTAAGAAGAGTATTGATGAGACGTTTTTTACTTTTTTAGTGATAACAATATCATAGGTGAAAAATGAAGGATTAGAAAGATAGACTTATTATTTTAGATTAGTTAGTTAAATTACTTTTTGCTTATATTAATTTATAGTATAGTAACCCCTTAAATCATCTCTAGCAGGTACCCCATTTGTATACTCCATAATTTTTTTATGTCGTATCAAAATACAGCTATTTTATATATCGGCCGTAATAATTTCCAATTTTACAATTTCATTTACTCTATAATTATAGTTCATACCTACTATACATTTATAATACCAATGTTAAATTACATTTTTATAATGAAATAAGTTATTATTATTATTATTATAGTAATAATAATAATATTTAAGTTTAGCTATTTAATTGTGTTATTACATTTGGGATATTATGATTTTATATTTGATTCAGGTGTGTTGAATTTTTCGCCATTACTTTATATATCTAGTATTAATATCATATGTACTTTGGCCAAGCAGTGGGTGGTCGTAGCAATTGAGCTATGACCCAGACGGGGGATTGGTCACTTAACTAGATATAAATGCTTAGTATGAAGCATTGAACATGACCGTTTTATCTGCTAACTAGTGATTAGGATATAGTTTGATTCCAAATTATCTATAAAATTATATAATAACTTAGAAAATTAGTGAGATAGCCTAAAAATAAGAATTTTTAACACTTATAGGCTAAAAATGAATATTTTGAAACATTTAGTCTAAAAATATATTTATATAATAGAAAATAATCTAAAAATAGAATCTGCTCAAAAATATACTACATTTGGGTTGTTAGATCCCTTTTTCTTGCTTTTTGATGATTTTAGTTCTACAAAGACTAACTATTCCAATATCTATTGCTTAGGGTCATATTAATCATTCATTAGATTCCTATCATATTTCTGAAGATGCCCATTAAAATTTAAAATCAATACTATAATGTTAAAAGAGGAGTCGAGCTATCTATATAAGCATTAATTCATTCTGGTCTTATATGAAAATAACTTGAAATGCTAAGAATGCTCTCCTCCCTTAGAAAGTTGTAGCTTCTTATTTTTTTTGTTTTTATCAAAATCTTCATATTTTTATTAGTATTTATCGTTTACTTTGGGCCTTGAATGTCTTGAAGTGATGACTCAAAGTCATTATATTAAAGAAACCAAAATTAACCAATTTTTTATTGAGAAAAGACCCCTGATTAATATATAGATATATATATATATATATAAGATGACACTAATTTAGAGTTATGTGATGTGTCAAAATTGGCAAGTATCCATCCATAAATTTGTCATAGCCATCGAATTGTATTAATACACAAAATGGTAAAATCATTACATATATCACTATAAAAATAAAGGTTTAAAGTAAAATTTCTCGTATATTTACTCAAAAACTATGGACACTTAATTTCTACTAAAATTGGATTTTATTTATTTTCTCCATTTGTCTCATTTAAACTACTCTCTTTTTTATATAAAACATAATATTAAAAAATTACTCACATATGAGGTCTTGTCTAAACAAACATAGTTTTTTCCATCTTTAAACACACATTCAATATCCTATTGAAACCATACAACTTCTTTATTGTATTTCTCACTTCAACAATTTTAGCCCTATTCAATGAATTTACTGTCTATAATTAATGGATCGGATGAGTAATTCAATATAAATTTCTTCTCTTTATATCCAAAACAAAAAGGTTAAATCCTTCAATAATATATCATATTATATCTATCCATACCTATCATAAAGTCCTTTACCAGCATAACCTTCAAGATCTTGACAGGGTAATAAAAAGTCCAATAGGCTTGCTTGGTTAACCCAAAACCTCAACAGACTTAAGATTGTTTTTCTTACAAATAAAACTCACCTCACTGCCAGGATGTGCAACCAATGTTTCTCCAAGCCCCTTAAATACCTGATATTACAAAACTAATCCTAAATCTACAAATCTACCAAGACAATAGATTATAAAATTATGAACTGTCCAAATAGCTGTTCAATTCTCAGGTCTTACAAGCCATTGATCAGTGCCCAACTCATCTAACAACTGTACGAAATATCAAAATGCTAAGTGTTATAAATGGTGAAAGTATGAAACACTAAAATTGCTACAATTGATTCTAAAATTTAAGCAACAAATAAAAATCTTATGGGGTATTTTTTGCTAATTTGTATATCTTCAAACTTTTCTTTCTCAAGGTAATTGTTAAATAAATCAATTGATATCCCACCACATACAGGCGCAACTTGGAAAAAGAATAATTCAAATTTAAATAACTTGCAAAAAAAGATTGATGAAATCAAACACCATATTCATATCTTATTCTGTAAGTTTTGGTTATTTAGAGAACTTGTGAAATTTAGATACTTTGTTTTCCTATTGCAACTGGTCAACAACTTATGGTATTCTTTTAAGATTTGGAGATGTAAGAGAAGTAGAGGGAATAATATATTAATTCAATGGGTGTACTTTTTTTGTTTGCCACTTTTTATTAATCTAAGGGTTAGATTCTAAAATGGTATTTTCATCTTAGCACTAAAATTGTCTCTCAACTGAGAATTGTATACTTTAATATTATAACATTATTCGAACTTCCAAAAGATTTAATGTTATTCACATTATTTTCCCATTAGATAAAATTTTAACCTTTGCATTACCTCTAGTGGCTCTTCTCTTAGATCAGGTGAATCATGCTCTTTGTTTCATATGGACATTCATGTATTAAAGTTTACGTTGATGTACTATGCTTTTTTGTAATTCTATTCAAGATATCATTGACTAATGTATCATTTGTTAAATTTAAAACTGTATCAATTGTTTATGTTGGTAATAATATTCCATTTAACAATGATTTACTATTTAATATTACTGTTTTATTATATAATAGTAGTGTAATTGTGTATGATGTGTTATTAGTTGACATTATTTTATTTTATTATGTATTTAAGTGAGTCATGGTATTACACATATATAAGACTTTGAAGACTATTTAAAACATTGATGCTATGTGTAATTGGTGAAGAGTTTTTAATTTTTTAATTATCGACATTGTCTTTATTTACTTCAGAATTAAATTTTCAAGCTTATCCTATTTATATGAAGTTAATATATATATATACACGCACACGTATGTCAAGAATATTATCCAAAATAGTCTCGTCAACAAATACAAATTTAAATATCAGAGAACTATAGATTCATGAAGGACATGATAAATTAAGGTGAGAACTAAACCTCTAAAGTCATATCTTTTTTCTAAACTTGACAATTGTTTTTCTCATGACTAAATAGCTATTCAAATTTAAATGTATGATAAGAGATAATCTTCAATTCATGTATTTGAGAGTTAACAAATCGTTGTAGTGCACTAAAATATTCATATTTCTAAGTATATTTTGATGGTGTTGATCTCTTATATATTTCTATGCAATTAAACTTTTTATAGTGCCCTTTAGGTCTGGGAGGTGTATATTTATTTATTTATTATTCAATATAGTATATTTTTAAATTTGGCAATATTAATAAAACATATGGAGGGATTATACTCATAGGGTCAAAAGTGTGGCCTAATCCCAGCTAGCCTTCAATTATGCTTTGAGAAACAAATGATTTAAAAATAAACTACCCTCGAAACATTATCTAACCCTGGCGAAGATCCCAGTGAAAGCCATGAAGTATATCAAACTTGAAAACCTCAAGACAATAGCATGGGATCAAATCCAACAAGTACTCGACCACAAGAAACACCATACCAAAGACATGTCTTGCCCATGATCCAAATGGAGAAAGACCGATAAGTATGGGGTACCTTCGAAAGGATCTGATCCTTATATGGTGAGACTTAAAGGAAGTCCTCATCCTTATAGAAAACAACCCAAAAAATTCAATGAACACAAGAGATGCGAAAGATGCGTCCTTGAGAAAGCAATGTTGCAATTTTAATTACAACAAAGATGTAGGACAAGACACCAACGAATGGAAGCCCATACATTATGAGATATGATGATTAAAAATGTTGTGAATGTTCATTCTACATGCCTATGGTAGATAAACAAGTTAAAACCCGCGGAAAAACAATATATTGATGCCGAAACTACCCTAATAGTGGCCTATAATGAGGAGCACAAGTTTTGCCTCGAGAAGAACCAAAAGAGGATCCTAGGTCATACAGGCATCAAGACCGAGCTATCCCTCATTTAGGAATGTTAAAATAGAACTAAATAGTATATCGAGATATTTCATGTCGCACACCACCCAATTTGGAAGGACGTTATGCCAAGCAAAGTCCATAGCCTCCTACTAATGGAGATTCATGCATAACGCTGACTTAGGTTCAACGATGAAGATGCCAGTGGTCTTAATTTCTCTCATGAGATTCCTTGGTGATCTAGGAGGTCACTGAAAGTACCCTTGTTAAATTGATATTGATAGAAATAGGAAATTCGGTTGATTTTCTTTTTTGCGTCCACAAAAGATAAGATGAAGACATGAAGGCTACATACACGCCTATATTGAGAATGTCATAATTTTGAATGACTAAGGAATCACCCATGTAGGACATATTTACCTCTCTTTGTAGCTGATCAAATTGGAAAATAATGCTTTCATCCGTACCCAATTTATAGGTGTTGTCATACCACGTGATTGTAGGAAAAACCATGTTAAACAAACTTTGGGTCATACATTCAACCTACCACCGACCATGATGTTTCTAACAAACAAAATTGTGTCTATCATTAAAGATAATCACTCCCGACTAAATCACGCTTAATTTATCCCTCAAATCATGTCGTTTTGAGTGCATATATCATACCCCATGCGGTTTATCTAGTCAGAGCTTGACAAATTCCTCAAGCGGGGTTATTGAGTATATCGTAAGACCCAAAAGGGTTACTTCCCTCTTTTAATCATGTCCTTACGAGTGAACATGTTTTAAACTACATGATTACTCTTCTTTACCCTGGATTATATCCTACTATAAGATTATTGAGTGTCATGTGACTCCTAGAGGAGTTACTCTAGTAAACACTAAATTCGACTTTTTAAGTACGTCATTTCAAGTGAGAATGTCTTACCCTACGTGGTTAATCTGGTTAAACCTCGATTAAATACTACCATTGTAATATCTAGTCTAGTCTAAAGATCCAAAGGATTCGCACCCCTAAAAAAATTGATTCACCCTTTAAAAAAGCCATTTCGAGTGAAGATGTTCTAAAATACGTGGCTCTCTTTATAAACCTCTATCAAATACTCATGTGAATTATTGACTCGGGTATAAATATCACTTTGGTGGACCCTCTATTCATCCTTTTACATATGTTGTTTTTAAGTTTAGATGCCTTAACATACATAGTTAATTTTTCAATACCAAGAAATTTATGAGTCTGGTGGGGAACCTTAGAAAGTCATTACTACACAAAACTAGACTCAACCCTCAAAAAAAATTTGAATACCAGTGTTACATAATCTGTTTACATAGACATTAAAAATAACCTCGAGTCAACCCTCAAAAAAATATTGTCCAATCATTTGGTAGATCCTCGTGAACATCCACAAATAAAAATGAAAATATCTTCTCAAACCTTGAACATTTTCTAAGAACCAAGGTTATTTCCATAGGATCATCAAAACATGAAATTAAAAACCTTGACAAAACCCACATATAGATTGTCGAGTGTCATTGTTAGATCTCCGTGAGAACCCAAGTAAAAATGAAAACCTAGACTCGAGCCCTAAAAGGTTATCTAGTACCAGGTTTATATACCCATGAAATCCCAAACATAAAATAAAAAAACTCGACGCTATCCAAAGATTACAAATAAAAATCTCAATAACCCACAAAAAGATAACTGATTAAAAAGATAGATTTCCGTAATTACCCAAACATAAGAATAGAATTTTGATTTTATGCAATACATAGGAGTCGAGTTCTAGCTTATATTCACAAATCACAAAAGTAAGAGCATTAAGACAATTCCTAAGAGAAAATGTCAAGTAATTTTTTACCACATGCGCAACCACTGATAGAAATTAAATATATGGAAAATAACTTTTTTTGCATATACTTCATTTAGTTATATATAATATGTCAAACATCTTGTTTTTAGTAAGATTACAAATGGCCCATAAAAATATTTTTTTCTATCATTTATCCCATAGATTTATAATCCATAATATAAAGGTAAACAATATTTAATGAGTATAACATATTTTCTCAAATATTCTTTTAACCCATATGATCGTAGACAAACAATAAGGGATTTATCATTTGTTTACTTTATTATTGGATCCAATTAAACTCTCTTTTGTTCTCCAATTTGAATAAAGCATGGGAAACCTATTTTCTTACAAAGAACTAATACATATCAAGATTGTTTGTCACCCTTCCAATGATCACTAGTTTCTGAGAGAAAATGTTTTTTACATTCATTATCAGTATGTTTTTGTAATAATACACATTTTGAACCAAAAAAATAAATTTAGCTAGATGAGAAAAAAAATATTTTAATCAAAATTCAAGTCAAAAGAGTCAGCAAATTTATTTAAGTAATTATTGAGTGCATATTTCTTAAATTGTCTGACCATGAAAAATTAATAAAACATTTTCATTGGTATTTCAACCTGAAATGAATATCTATTAATAGTCAAGTATCACATGTTGTAGTTTATATATGGGTCTCATGTCAATTATTTTAGACATACACTTATATATAATCTTGCAAAAAGTAATCAATATGTAATTATTTATAACAATGAGTACTTCTTTTTTTTACATGTGTAATGTCAGCAAAAATACTTATTTAAATCGTTTTTGTCACCGGTGTATAATACAATAATTATAATAGATCGTTCATTTTACAAGTCAATTAGCTAAATATTTTATAAAAGTAATAAAAATTCAAGCCTAACCTTAACATTTTATGCTGTTAAATATGTCTGCAGTTATCTAGATATTTTTCACTAATGGAAAATATAAGAATAATGATTCAATTGTTGTTGGCCTTACTATCTTAATCACATAGATTAAGTGTCTCAATCAATCATTGTTATATTAGGATTAATATGATTATTTTAAATTCTTAAACTTTTACAAGAATTAGAAAAAAAATTGAAGACCCTAATGAATATTACATAAATTGTTGATGACTACAATTATCATTTTTATTGAAGGAAATTTCACAAATATTTATTATTGAATTTAATATCAAATTTGTTAAACTCTTAGTCTAACCTTACACATGATTAATTTTACACTATTAATTTTTTTGGAATAAAATTGTGAATCTGAAAATGAATCAAATATAAAGAGTTTTAAAAGATACACATTATTAAATTTATAATTAGTTGGGCCGGTTTTAGAAAAAATTATGCTTACAATATGTAGTTAATTTGGCTCATCTATATTCTAAATTTATCTCAACCCTAATTACAAACATTGCCGCATAAAAATACACACACTATTCTATATAAGATTGCCTAATCCCTGAATATACCACATACTATATCAAACATTTGTCATATTTGATTGATTTTATAGGTGTAAGGAAGAGAAGAGAGAACAGGTACACTGTGGAGTTAATGCATAAAAGGAAAAGAATCAAAATAGTTGCATTTCATTCTGCTATTAAAGCTGCTATGGTCTATGACTCTAAATCTCGAGAGTTAAGAGGTAATAAGAAAAGATGGGTTAATTTTAGCATAGATTTGAATTCCTCTCCTCCATCTGAATCCGGGAACTAGAGAGCCTGATTAGATTATATTTAGACTGTACTAAATTAAACATTTTTATTGAAAATTCTCATAAATTATATAATGTAAATCTTATTTTATATTATTAATTTTGTACAACAATGTTTTATTAAAGTATATGAAATTTGTTAAATTTGATATTATATTTTACTATTATTTATTATGATAATTGTTATCTTATAATATACCATAATTATGTATTCTGAGTAAGGTTGAAAGTATCTCATATTGAATTAGTTTGGTTAATATGTATTTTTTTTCTAAAAACAATTAAATTATGCAAATTTACAAAGTATATAAGTATTTGTGAGGCTATAGCTACCACTTGTATCTCCTTATTTTATCAATGTAGTTAGATAAATAATAAAAAAAGAGAAATATTAATGCTAGTTATCTTCATAAAAATAAATAGTATTATTATTTATTTATGGTAAGTTATATCTATTTATTATTTATAAGATACACACTGATTTATCACTTGCGATTGTGAGATAAGTCTATGCACTCAATCTTGAGAGTTTTTTTTATCGGATACAAACCAAACCAGAGAGGGAAAGTTAGCTAATTCCACTTTTTAAGAAAAGATGATAAAGATTTAAATTTTGTCTGAAACATTTTGGAAATGTGTCAGCTATTGATTAAATTCTCTCTTAATTTGTTAAACCTTTTAATTTGGAAGGAGGTTTATCCATTTCCAGTTTGTTAATTATTAAATGATTTTAAGGTTATTAGAATAAAATGAATATTAATATTAGACGCTGATCTTCTGGCAAGAAAATGACCCATATATCTTCTAGTTGAACTAATTTGTCACCTTCTCATACTTTTGTGAATAAAATCTAAAATTTTCTATTACTCTTGTGATTAATCTCCCCAGTTTTATGAACAACTATTGAAGCAATACCCTCTGTTTACCAATCCTTAGTGATGTGAAGGATGCATTACAAATTCAAATTAAATCTCGTGTATCCCGAAGTGTCCATTCTTCCTTTCCAAAATTTTCAAATTGTACAATACAAAGTGGTAGTAATAAGGTTTATGTTCCATTAATATTTGTGTAGTTGAGAATAGTATTAGACATCCATTTTGTAATGGATCCCTCCAAATTAAATAGCCTAACTCAATGCCCAATTAAGAAACAAATGTTCGATCCATCCATTTTCCAACTTAGCCATTCACATGTTTTTTTATCAACAAATCATTTTATATACACAAAATAATAGGTACAAATCAAACCCCTACTTGTTTTTTACTAAAAAACAAGCATTTCTAGAAAAAACAACCCTATACAATAATTGATCAACTACCACAAGCAACCTATACAACCATTGCTAGGAAATGAAACCATATACAACAACTACTAAGAAAGAAACAAAGTTCCTAAACAAGAGGTCAAGCTATCATGGAAAAAATTTTCAAAAGAGAAACCTTCCCAATAAGGCCATTTTCTAATAAGGAAAATCTTCATACAAATAGTAAATCCCTTGAAATGAAAGCACTACATCTAGGTCCAAGCTCCAAGCTAGCCTCCTTGCTCCTCTTGGTCACCATCCTTAAGCACACCATAAAGCTTCCACCTTTCCATAATTTTCCTATTCTCATAGCTTTTCTTAAAAAGTCTTCTATTACAAAGTAGGTTTTGCACATCATTCATCAAAATCTTCACAATATACTCCTTTTTGGGATTAATCTTCTCAATTTACTTCTTGTTTCTCACATTCCAAATGCCTAAAGGAAGCTAAGGAAAGTAATATTAGAAATAGTATCCTTGAGAGAGTAACAAATAAAGTTAGCCATAAAGTCAAGTATTTCATCTCAATCCTTTCATGTATTGTGCCAATTATGCAAAGCAAAAAGTTCTTCCCAAGCCGAATTGGTGAAATTGCAAGTACAAAAAGATGGTCCCTTGACTCAAACTCTTCATAGAAAAGACAACAAAATTTATCAACCTCCATTCATTACTTCATAATTTTATCCTTTGTACTCAACCTATCTTTACAAATAAGCCAAGCACAAAACATATGCGTAGGAATACTCCATTATTGCCAAACAACACTAAACCACTTTGTTTTCAAGTTAGGACCTTGGAGATTACTCATAATAACCAAGGACTTAAAGCCTTTATCTCCCTAATTAATGATGTCCTCCTTATCATTGAGCTTCATGTTTTTCACTATATCAAGTACCTTGTTGATATTGTGAGGAAGTCTCCATCTATTTTTAGTAAAGTACTCCACCACCTTCCTGTTTATATTATAATTCCTTAAATAAATAGCACTATCTTGATCACAAATATCTTTCACACTTTGCCCCTTAATACACTTATTAGTTAACATTTAAGTCTTCTTACCATTACACACAATATGCTCAATCTAATCAAAACCAATATACCTCACATTTAGCATAGCTCTCCAAGTCCAAAGCAATTTTAAACAATACTCCAGATAATCTTATTCATAAGCCAATTAGAACACAATTTAAACAATCCAAAAAGTGTTCAGAATAGCAACTTGATTAATTTGAAATAGATTAGGGATACCAAGACCCCCATTCTCCTTATGTTGACAAATATTCTCCCATGAAACCTTGGCTCCATGATAGTCACTAGTGTTGCCCTTCCATAAGAATCTAATTAAAAGTGCTACAATCTTATGAATAACCCACATAGGAAGAAATAGTACATTTCACTAATACATAGCTTGACATTGAAGAACACTCATTATAAGGTGAAGTCTACATGCAAAAGTGAGAAACCTATGCATCCAACTCTCCACACTACCCATAATATTATTAATAAGAGTATTACACATCAAGCTATTGGGGCCCTTTGTAGTTAAAGGGGCACCAATATATCTAATAGGCAGTTTGCCTCTTTTCACATTGAGAATAACACTAAGCTCTTTATGAAACTCCTTGTTACACCCACCTATATAAAGCTCACTCTTTTCTGGACCAATTTTGGGGCCAAAAAGTCTAGAGATGAGTCAAGTCCATATTTTAGTCTAGTAGCAGAATATTTGTCACCATTCAAGAAGACAAGGCAATCATCAACATATATAAGGTGACTTAACTTCATTCTTGAACAATTAGGATGATAAGTAAAGCTTTTTTTTTTAGCAACCTTGTCAAGAATGGCATAAAACACTTGTATACATAAGACAACTATGTAAGGGGAAAGAGGGTCCCCTTGTCTCAAACCCCTCTAACCTTTAAAGAAACTACTAACATTTACCATTAATGAAAAGAGATAACATAGGTGTAGAGATGCACATATTAATCCAAGAGATGAATCTATCACGAAATCCCTTAACATGATGCAAATTTATAAGATACCTCCAATTGAGTACGTCAAAATCTTTTTAAAGATCAAGAATAAGTGTACATCTACCAGTGAAGTCTTTTATATCATAGCCTGCAACCACACTCTGTGCTACCAATATATCGTCAGAAATACTTCTTCCACCAACAAAGGTAGCTTGATTCTTTGAGATAAGACCCTCAAGGCATTTCTTCATCTATTATCAATAATATTAGATATAGCTTTGTAGAGGATATTGCAACAAGAAATGGGTCTAAAACTCTTTATAGAAGTAGGATTCTTTACTTTAGGTATGAGAAACAGATTAGTAACATTGATTTGGTTCAAAATATGCCCATTTCTAAAAGTTTTTTTAATAGCATTACATATATCATCACCTATTATGCCCCATGTACTCTTGAATAAAGAACTAGTAAACCCATTAGGACCAGGGGATTTGGAATTGTCTATAAAAATGGCGTCTTTAAGCTCCTTGCTATCAATATCTCTCACAATATCTTTAGCAACATCCTGCTCAATAGACTTATCAATGAGCTTCTTAAGACAGTCAATAGTAACATTCCCTTCTTTAGTGTCTTTAGTTCCAATTAAGCAAGTATAGTCGATAATAAACTCATTATTAATAGCATCCTCATCAACCAAATTGTCTTCATTATCAGTAACAATGGAATAAACTCTATTGTGTGTAATCCTAACTTTGATGCTCTTATGATAAAGAGTTGTGCCGCAATTTTTGTATTCCAAGTAATCTTGGATTTTTGTTTAAGCATCTCCTCTTGAGTGGTTGAGAGAAAAATCAGCTTGTTTCTTAGCTCCTTCTCAAGTACAAGATCAGTTTTATCTCTATTAATGATATTGAGTTGAATTCTCTCACGTTCTTCTTTAAGCTTGATAATCTCTTCACATGAATGATGAAAGTAGAATCTATTAAAAAAACTGAGAGCCTTTTTAACCTCCTTAAGCTTGTTCACTACCTAAAACATCAAACTGCCCTAAAACTTAGTTCTCCAAACCTTCTCAATCAAAGGTAGAAGTTGATCATGAGACGTCCACACATTAAAAAATTTAAAAGAAGAAATTATTATTAGAACTTCCCTGTATAATGAGAATGAGGTTAGAGTGATCAGAAATTCGAAGAGGCTCTACATACAAATGAGACTTGAATTAGTAAACTAAGCATCATTGATAAAAATCTTTTCAATTTTAGTAGAAATAAACCGATCAACTCTTCTATTAGTCCAAGTATAATAGCAACATTGACTAGAATGTTCAACCATTCCATTATCTTTAATACAATCTTCAAAGTCTTCTGAGCTTTTATGTAAACTAGTACAACCCATTCTTTCCTCCACTTTAGTGATTTCAGTATAGTCTCCACACCAAATACAAGGGGTGGAATCTATGGTAACCATCCATTCAGTATGTTTATCCCAAAGTAAAAGCCTTTTATCTTCCTCATTATTAGCATATATCATAATACAGTTAATAATTTCTTGTTGTAAATATATTATACCTCTAGGAGCTTAGCTTGAATAGTAGAATCAAGACACTTTACCTCCATAGTGTTCCTATTACACTTGATACAAATTCTTCCTTGTTCATCCTTATCATGACTAGTAACAGAACCCCAATTAGTAAGATAAATAGTATTGAATTTATTATAGCTTTGTAGAGTCGTATTAGTTTCTAACAAACCAATTAGTTCAATCCATTTGTCTTGAAAAACAGTATTAACTTCTTTTTGTTTGAGGCTTAAATTTAAACCTCTAACATTCCAAGAGCTAACAATTATTTGGGTCATGAGGCTTTCCTTAACTATGGGTACTTCCCATAAATTTATTAAATGCTTCTTCAAGGTTCTCATTGGCTTTATTTAAGGCACAAAAAGAATTACTAAAGCTTCAAACATAGAGGTAAGACATATGACTTCTACTCCTCGGTGTGTTAGGAGACCTTTCTCTAGCTTTTGTACCATTACTTACCAGATTTCTTTGAGGAGTCTTGATTGTGATACTATCTCTAGTACTATGAAATTCATTGTCCTTGAGTTTGTTACGCACAACTCTCCATTCTTCATTCATTCTTTGAACATTGGGCGGATTTGGTTGGTTTTGAACCTTTGGGTTCTCCTTAATAACTTCCTTTTTAGCTTTATCACAGTTAGAAAGTACTAGTTATATCACTTGAAATAATTATGGTACAGAAGTTTAGGTTGTTTCCAATTATAAATCCATAGTAAATTTTAAATTCTTTAAAAGGGAATATGATATAAAAAACACTTTCGATAGTTCAAAACAATATAGTTCAATTTGAATATCTACATACCCAATAAATTTCTCCTTCACCATCCTCGTCCTTAGTATTGGGTTATACGAACTAGTTCTTAAAAAATTGTTTTAGGTATAAAAAATCCATTAAGCTATAAATGGAATATAAGGCCAATTATGCAGAAGGATGTACACCTTATGTCACAAGTGAGAAATATTTATTTAAAAATTATATACATATCAATTGTAATTATATTTATTCAAAATTTATTAAAGTAATGACATTAGGTTAAAAATAATTTGATTTTGTAGACTATCAATGGTAAAAAATTTTTTTTTTCATAATTTGGGTTCGTGAATTGTTTATGGGTAGCCAAGCTGGGTTTATAATGGTGGATAATGATCCCCAAGTGGTTGCCATTTCCTTGTGCAAGGTAGCAGCTTTGTGTGAAAAGATTTATTTTACATTTTTTGTTCTAATGAAGAGTCTTAAATGATGAATTAGTTTAGCTGAATTTACAGGTCCATGTTAAAATTCATATGTATGTAAACAAATGTAATTAAGATTTAATAAAAGTGGTGTATATTAGTATTTCTATTCTATATATAGATTTCATGTGTACTAATTGAGTCATACGCAAATGAATATGTAAATGAGAGACTGGGAGATTTTGAGTGTTAATAAATATGTCTATATATAATATAAACATAAATAAATATTATCCAAGTATTCTATATTGTTGAAGTTTATAAATATTATTTATACGTATTTTCACTACATATTTTTCAACAATTATAATTAAATTAACTATACAATTTTTTTCCAAACAAACAAAAAAAATTGTTACAATAAATAATAGATATAAAACTGATATTCGTGAGAGTATGAATGACAATCTTTAAATATACGAATAACATTTAAAAAATTATTAATAATTATAAGATAAAGATATTGTATATTTATGTCATTCATGAATTTGATGTGATCTCATATTGTCTAGTATCATCCGCAACATTGATATTATCCATGAATTCTTTAGAAAATTTAACCACCCTAAAAACAAACTCAACAACATCTTCTTTCTTAGCCGTAACACTCATGAGTTCATTTAGTCTAGCCTTGAGCTTGGTGCCCATTGTCCCGACTATTACTAATCATCAAAATGCATCGAAAAAGTGCTACTTTTTAATAATTGCTAGTGGCAGTTATTTTCTTGTGGAATAGATCACTTGTTTTAGTTTTTCTTAAATTTTTTTATATATGAACAACTTATATTAAATTGTTGGTGTACACCCAATAGTATATGTATTAGGGTATTCCCTAACAATTTTTCTGATTATATATGTTTTCCCTAAAAATGTTATTTAAAATATACTCGTCAACAAATACCAATTAAATATCAGATAACTAAAGAAAAATGAAGGACATGATAAATTAAGGTGAGAACTAAACATCTAAAGTCCTATCTTTTTTACAAACTTTACTATTTGTTTTCTCATGACTATTGAACTACTGAAATTTTTATCTTACTAAAAGAATGATATCACTCGTGAATAGATTTAGTAGAATTAATGTAAAGATTTATAATCCAATTTATGATAATTTTTACTTAATTTTTGTTGTTTCTCTATATGCCAATTGTCCTAGATTTGAGGGATTATACTCATAGGGTTATAAGTGTGGCCTAATCTCGACTAGCCTTCAATTATGCTTCGAGAAACACATAATTTTAAAATATAATCACTACTGATTAACTCATGCTTAATTAAGCCCTCAAATCATGTCGTTTTGAGTTCATATATCATACCGCATGTGGTTAATCTAGTCAAACCTTGACTAAATCCTCAAGAAGGGTTATTGATTATTTTGTAACACCAAAACGGGTTACTTCACTCTTTAAAACAAGTCATTTTGAGTGAACATGTTTTACTCTACATGATTATTCTTGATAACCCTGGATTATATCCTACTCTAGGATTATTGAGTATCATGTAACGCCAGAAGGAGTTACTCTGGTAAACCCTAAATTCAGTTTAAGTAGGTAATTTCAAGTGAAAATGTCTTATCCTACGTTGTTACTCAGGTTAAACCTCGATTAAATATTACTACTGTATTATCTAGTCTAGTTTAATGATCCTAAGAGTTCACTACCCTAAAACATTGATTCACCCTTTCAAACAAGACATTTCGAGTAAAGATATCCTGACATACGAGTCTACTCTTTATAAAATTCTATCAAATTCTTATGTGAATTTTTGAGTCAGGTGTAAATAACACTTTGGTGGATCATTGATTTATTATTTTACATATGTTGTTTTTAGTCTAGATGCCTTAACCTTAGAAAGTCATTACTACACAAACCTAGACTCAACCCTCAAAAGATCTGTCAAATACCACAGTTAGATAATCTATTTTAGATAGACATAAAAAATAAACATGACACAACCCTAAAAAAAAGATTGTCAAATCTGTTGGTAAATCGCCTTGATCATCCACAAATGAAAATGAAAATATCTACTCAACCCCTGAGCATTTTGTAAGAACCAAGTTTAGATCCATAGGATCATCCAAACATAAAAATAAAAACCTTGACAATAACTAAATATATGTTGTCGAGTGCCATGGTTAGATCTGCGTGATAGCAAAAACATAAAAATGTAAACTTAGACTAGAGAACTAAAATGTTATCTAGTACCAAGTTTATATGCCCATGGCATCCCAAACATAAAATAAAAAATCTCGACCTTACCCTCAATTAGGTTACCAAGTACCATAGTTTGATCCCCGTGATCACCCAAACATTACAAATAGAAAACTCGATAGCCCACTTAAAGGGAACAGGTTAAAAGGGTAGACTCCCGTAATTACCCAAAATTGAAATAAAATTTGTATTTAACCCACTAAATGGGAGTCGAGTACTGGCTTAGACTCTGGGATCACCAAAGTAAGAGCATAAAGACAATTCCTAAGAGAAAATGTCAAGTAAGTTTTTTTCATGTATTCCACGCGTATATTACTGAAGAAGTCTCTGGCTCATACAAAATAAAGTATCAAACCCCACAGAATTATAAAGTTCAGGAGCAAAAACTGACCAAGAAAACCTCCGGCTTTTGAAGCATCCACCTAGGCTTTAGTCAAACGAAAACCCTTTTTGTTAGTGAAGATCCAGAGATGAAAAGAATTTCGGGAGGAAAGTCCACCTCTTGAACCTTAAGTGCACCAGAAGAATAAATTACCATCTATGAAAATGGAGTTGTCGAAATCTCGTCCATGGAACAATATTGAATCAAAGGGGGACTCTTGTTAATAATCCCATGTTGGAAGACCATGTTAGCGATCATGAGAAAAGAATACATATAAGTCACGCGGTATATATATTTTAGGGACGAGGAAACGGAACACAAAGCCCAAGATGGTTTTAAAGAAAAATAAATTTTTCCCAAAGGGTGGAGATCCAAAGAAGATGACAGAAAAATAAAACAAGTTTGTGATATTTTTTATCTAATTTATGCTCCATAATGTGGCATTTATGAACTGATATGAGGAAAAACATCGTGTGTTTATCATGATGAGGAGCCATGGAATCCAATTGGTGTTCTGAAGAGATGAAGAAACATGGTAGAATAAAGGTTCTTATAGGAGGAGCACTTCGAGTATCAAATACATGATAAACTATGAGACACAAGGAAATAATATAGTAAAAAGTTAGGAAAAAGTTTGATGTTCTTCAAAAAGATAAGGACATCGAGGTTCAAAAGGGTATTGATAGGGAAAAAATGTAAGGTAAAATCTAGGAGAGAAAAGAGATCTTCTCACGACTTAAATCCAATATTAAGATCATGAGTAAAAGCCAAAGAAACGTTCGTAACCTCATCAGAGGACGAGGTACAAATATTTGAGCCATAAATAACTAAAAAAAACTATAATTCATATTACACTGTCTCAATAAACTCAAATAAAATTTGCCCATTAACCCCGCATTGATACTTACCAGTCGCGGATTCGGAAGGAAGCACGTAGCACAATATGCAATTAACTAGTCAGAAAATTTGGACTAAGTAGTTTGCAGAAGAGAAGTAGAGGGTAGAAATAGTTGTGGTGTATAAATAAACTTATTATAAACCCATACAATTATGTAATCTCTCGGAAATATTTAACCTGTGGTATTTAAAGTGTTTTTTTCATCTATTTTTTATTATTCTTTTAAAACAATACTTGCATGATATAACTATGCATAAATTCCTTAATCACACACTACTATCAAATTTTAAGCTAAAATTTACTAATAAAATATATCTTATGATTCACAAAATACATGGCAAGACTTACAAAAAGGATTAATAAGAATATCCTAGGTAAAATTCTTTGTTTTGTAGTTATTATATCAATATGTGAGTTCTGAAGCTTAAATTTTTACATTAGGGCATCACACCATGAGATTTTTATTCCATCATCTCAACTAATCATATGTTCTTTTGATATGAACCATTTTTTTGTATATAAATATTTTTCTTAATTTCCTGGATATTTATTAATCTTAAAATGTTTACTAATCTATAATATATAAATAAATCATAGCGGCCTTCTCCACTATCTTCCATGAATAAATTTGTAAAATCTACTTTTAGTAAAATTACCGAGACCATGTAAATTCTTTACACCACAGTCATCTACTCTAAACATATATGCGATAGAGTTAAGAGTCCAACGACGAAGACATTCTCCTTCCATATGATATTCAATAGATACGGAGTTTTTTATGAAATAATTCATCCATATCAATATTATTCATTCTCGTGATCTTACATTAGGGTTAGCGTTTTGAATTAATTACTTATCCTTTAATAAATTAACTTGTCTCACATGGTTCAAGGATTATTTAATAAATACAAGAAACATATGTATATTAAATAACGTCGTTTAATGTTATTTTAACCAAGACCGTTATCACTATATGTTAGAAACATAGGTTTCAAGAATATTTTTGCCCCCTACTCTCAATGTTATTGCTTGTTCCTTTTAACGACAATTTCCACATCTTTTTTTAAAATATTTTAAAATTTTCTTTTGTAGTTAGAGCTCATGTTATAAATTTTATCCACCTTGTGTAATTAAAGATGTCTACCTACGTATGAAAAAAAACTTAGATCATGCGTGCTGATTCTAGAATCTATATATGTTCTTAAAGGCTAAGTCAATATCATTTATTATACACGTAACGAGGATAGTCCTATGAAATTTCATTTGAATATTTCATTTAGTTATATATAATATGTCAAACATCTTGTTTTTAGTAAGATTACAAATTCTCCATAAAAATGTTTGTTTTTCTATAATTTATCCCATAGATGTATGATCCATAATAGAAGAGTAAACTATATTTAATGTGTATAACATATTTTCTCAAATATTTTAAATAACACATATGATAGTAGATAAACAATAAGGGATTTATGCTTTGTTTACTTTATTTTGGGATCCAAGTAAACTCTCTTTTATTCTCCAATTTGAATAAAGTGTGGGAAACCTATTTTCTTAGAAACAACAATTCCATATCGAGATAGTTTGTCTCCCTTCTAATATTCTCTAGTTTGTGTGAGAAAACATTTTTTTACATTGTAGTGTATATTTGTAATAATACACATTTTGAAACAAAAAACATAAACTTAGCAATATAAAAAAATATCAAATGTTAAAAAAAAATTAGAGTCAACAGAGTCATAAGATTTATTTAAGTAATTATTGAGTGCATATTTCTTAAATTGTTTGACCATGGAAAATCAATAAAACATTTTCACTAGTATTTCTACCTTAAATGAATATATATTAATCATCAAGTATCACATGTTGTATTTATATATAGGCCTCATGTCAATTATTTTAGACATACACTTATATAAAATCTTGCAACAAGAAATAAATATGTAATTCTTTATAACAAAGAGTATATATTTTGGGTACACGTGTAATGTTAGAAAAAATTCTTCTTTAATTTTTTTTGTCACAAGTGTATAATACTATAATTATAATATATTTTTCATTCTACCACTCAATTAGCTAAATATTTTATAAAAGTAATAAAAATTTTAGCGTAGCCTTAAAATTTTTTGAGGTTAAATATGTCTGTAAAATGCCAAGTTATCGAGATATTTTTTACTAGTGGAACGATAAATGAGTCAAATATTTTTGGCTTTACTAACATAATAAAATAGATTAAGTTTCTAAATAAATCATTGTTGTAGTAGAATTAATATGATCATTTTATATTCTTAAACTTTTAAAAGAATCAAAAAAGTATTTAAGACCCAATGAATATTACATAAATTGTTGATCGCTACAATTATCATTTTCATTGAAGGAAATATAACAAATATTTATTATTTAATTTAATATCAAATTTGTTAAACTCCTAGTCTAACCACACACATGATTAATTTTACACTGTTAATATTTTTTGGAATAAAATTGTACATCTTAAAATTAATCAAATATAAAGAGTTTTAAAAGATACCCATTATTAAATTTACAATTTATTGGGCCGATTTTCATAAAACTTCTGCCTACAATTTGTAGTTAATTTGGCCCATCCCTATTTTAAATTTATCTCAACCCTAACCACAAACATTTCCGTATAAAAATACACACACTATTTTATATACGATTTCCCCGAATCCCTAAATATACCAAATATTGTATCAAACATTTATCAAATATATTTGATGGGTTTCATAGGAGTGAGGAAGAGAAGACCGAACCGGTATACAGTTGAGTTAAGACATAAAAGGAAAAGAATCAATTTAGGTGCTTTTCAGTCTGCTATTGAAGCGGCGATGGTGTATGATGCAAAATCTCGATCTTTGAGAGGTAATAAGACCAAATGGGTCAATTTTCCCATTGATCTCAATTCTCCTCCACCATCTGAAGAAAACTACAGAGTTTGATTTTTTTAGGCAAGAGAGAGTTTAATTAGATTATATTTAGAAGGTGCTTAATTTAAGATTTTTGTTTTCAATCTTCTAAATTATATGATCTAATTATTATTTTATATTTTTAATTTCAAACAACAAAGTTTTATTTTAAAGTATATGAAATTTGCTAAATTTGATTTTATATTTTAGTATTCTTTTATTATTATAATTGTTATTTTATGCAAATTTACTAAGTATATAAGTGTTTATGAGGCTATAGCTACCATTTGTATCCCCTTATTTTATCAATATAGTGAGATAAATAATAAAAAAAGAGAAATATTAATGCTTGTTATCTTCATAAAAAAATAGTATTATTATTTATTTATGGTAAGTTACATATTTATATTTTTGATAAGATACACACATTTATCACTTACAATTATGAGATAATTTTATGCACTCAATCTTGAGAGTTTTTTTTCTCGAATACAAACCAAAGCAAATAAGAGAGGTTAGCCAATTCCCCTTGTTAAGAAAAGAAGATGAACTGAATGATGATTTAATTTGGAAATAGGTTCGTCTATTTTTTATTTGTTAATTCTTGAATGATTTCAAAGTTATCAGAATAGAATGAAGATTGGTATCGACGGTGATCTCATGGCAAGAAGAATGACACACACGTATATATATATATATCTCCTGGTTGAACTAATTTGTCACCTCATATTTTTGTGAATAATCTCTACGATTTTCTATTACTCTTGTGAATAATCTCCCTAGTTTTATAAACAACCATTGAAGTAATGCCCTTTGTTTCCCAGTCTTTAGTGAAAAATGCATTATAAAGTCGGATAATCTCTACTTCCCAAAGTTTCCATTCTTCTTTTCAAAAGTTTTCAAATTGTACAGTAAAGGGTGGTAGTAACAATGTTTATGTTCCATTCATTATTTGTGTAGTTAAGAATAGTATTAGACAGTCATATTGTAATGGATCCCTCCAAATTAAATAGCCCATCTCAATGGCCAATTAAGAAATAAATATTTGATCTTTTCATTTTCCAACTTAACCATTGACATGTTGCTGATTTTATATATATCTTTTTTTATAATTTATTTTCATGAAATCGTCCCATTGAAGATATTCCAAATTAATTTAATAAATTTTTAGTGAACATTAGAGTGTCAAATAGATTTCCAAGGAGTGACGTCTTTTGTTTCTCTAACATTTGATGTTTGAGCTTAGGATTGAATCTCCTTGTTAATGAGATAGTGATAGCCAGACTTTGTAGAATATTTATAACCATTTGTGAATAGCCAAATGTTTTTTCTTTTTTGTCCAAATAATGTTTGAAAATTTTATGTAATGCAGACCATTCTCTTTCGATACATATAGTTTTGATAACTTGATTGTTCCATTCTGAAAGGCTGTGGTTAAAAATCTATAGGAATTTTAAAAGGTTGTATCCTTCAATTTTTTCAAGTCTAATTCCTTTACCAATACAAGAGTTTTCCCAAATATTCGTCTTAAGTCTATTGTCGATTTGCCGGTATTCTTTTTTCACAAATTGAAGTCATTTGAAGATGTTGGGCAAGTTCCACTGTCTAATTTTTTCTTGATATTTACATTCAATTTATGAATTTTTACCTTGACAACCAAAGAATCAAGATTGTTTAAGATCTTCTAAACTTGATTCGCCAAAAGAGACAAATTTAGTTTTTGGAAATATCGAAATCTGATACATTCACTAAATTTTGATATAGAAATCTATATGATATTGTGATAGATCTAATAAGAACATAGCATTATTAAATACCAAATACATCTATAAATTTATTTATATAGACATGAATAAAAGGTCGTTAAGAAGGAATCAAATCCCCCACCCATCCTAGGCTTCCTCATAATAATATGCACCTTATTTATTTATTGTGTCCAAATATAAAAATAACAAAACTATAAACATTCTGAAGATAGTATTTACACGTGTTCCATATATAAACTATTATTTATTTTTAACTCTCCTTGTTAATTATTTAATTTACTTTTACAAAGGTTCGGTACATATCTTTCAGTTTAAGTCTAAAGATATCTTTGAAGCGTAAAGTCATCACAATATTTTTTCTCATAAATGAATTTCAAATAGTGATTAATTTGTGTTAGGATATACTTATATCTTATAATATGGAAAATTAAGTAGTATTAAAAAGATCAATTTTTGTTGCATACAGCTAAAAATTAATAGACTTGTGTAAGACTATAAAGAAAAGAGGCAGATCCATAAGGAATATAAAATAAATATATTGAAACACACAATTATTGAAAGGAATTTCAACCGTATTTGACTTCTTTAATAAATGAGACTAAGCATAGTTTAGTATAATTTTTAAATGGAAATACAACCAATTGGTCTTTGGTGTTCAATTTGTTTATTATTTTCTGACTAAATTGTAAGTTTTTACTTTAACAATATTAAAAATGAATCATTTCATACTTTACAATATTTTTAGGAATCAAGAATTTATTTTAAAGAAAATAGTGGATTAATGATGAGAATATAATAAACAAAAATTTTAAACTAGTGACGCAGGTTCGAACCTAGTTAATGACGCTGAGTCTAAAGTTGATCTCTTATGTAACAAAGAAAAAAATTACTAAATATTATTGACACATAATATGACATTTAACATAATAAATATTAACTAGTTGGGTTAGCTCAACTAACCAAATAGAAAGGATTCGAATCCCTCCCTGAACACCTAGTTCTGACTGGCATGGGTTATGCTTGGAAAGACAGACATATCCTCCCTACGATTAGTTGGAAGTGCGTAAAGTAACCTAGAGCCCACATAACAATAAAACATAATAAATATTTTAGATTCTAAATTTAAAAAAGAACCTCTCAATTAATTTTTGTTTAATGATATATATATATATATATATTTAATTATTTTTTATAATTAATAGACAAATAATATTATTTTTTGTAAAATTATAATGAGGACACTCAAGATATTAGAATGATAGAGTTACATATGAAAGTTATATGTATGATATGGTAAATATATTATATTTGGGTTTAATTCAATTAGTAGATTTCATTGCCTTATTCATTACATATCATGGATACTTACTAGCATTTGTATGTTCATTATGTTAGGAAATCCTCTATTATTATATTATAAATACACTATCGCCATGAATATGTATTTTTTAGGAGTTTTACACATTAATAATTTGTACGCAGTTACAATATTGGATTTTTATTATTTTATCTTTTTTTGACAAATTATTATTATATTGTGTTATATGATAAATATTGAAATATGCTTGAGTACTCAAGTTTCCCTATAGAAAATTTATACATATTTACAAGAATAAAGGTTAGAAAAATAATAGAATGAGATGAATGATATGTACATGAAAAAGAGTAAGAGGTTGAGACGTTTATTAATTGAAGTAACTAAATGTCTCTTTTAATATTCTGAAAATTTTGTGTCCCTCAAGGCGTGATGGAAAAACCGCACTCGAGGAATTCACTCGCAATTGTGCGAAATAAATCATAGTAATTAAATTTAAGTATTACGTATCATTCTACATAAAACTATAATTGTATAAAAAGAAAGTAAAAAAATACTAATGTTTTGGTGAAAATGATGAATTACATAAAGGACTGAAATACAAATTATCTCAAAATATAAGAAGATAGCTCAAGAATGACTAGTAATTGCCAGTAGTTATGACATAAACTTTTCTTGAGAATAGATTGAATATATTATTTTTCTGTTAGTAGGGATTAAACAATCCACCTATGTTCCTCTTGGGTATAGTAATCGTTGATTCGTATGTATCTAAATTCGCAGTAAAAAATACTTACCACTATGCTACCGAACACCATATTCATATCTTATTATGTTTGTTTTGGTTGTTTAGAGTACTCATCGAATTTAGATATTTTGTTTTCCTATTGCATCTAGTTAACAACTTATGGTATTGTTTAAAAATTTTGACATGTAAGAGAAGTAGATGAAATATTATACGAATGGGAGGAGTGTACTTTCTTTGTTTGCCACTTCTTGAGTTATTTCGTATAGTTTATTTATTTTATTAATTCAATTTTAGTTAATTAAACTATGGTTTATATTCTAAAATTGTATGTTCATCTTTTGACTTAAATTGTCTCTCAACTGAGAATTGTATACTTAAATATTATCACATTATTCGAACTACAAAAATATTTTATATTATTCACATTATTTTCCCATCAGAAAAAATTTCAACTTTTACAATATCTCTACTACTCTTCTACTAGATCAAGTGAATCATGCTCTTTGTTTGATATGGACATTAAGTATTCAAGTTATTATTTAAAGAAGTATAAACATTTGATAAAGATTTGTAATATAACTAAAACCATTGGTTCAATTACTAAAATAATTTATATCATTGTAAAGATATATTATGTTCACGTACTATGCGTTTTTGTAATTTTATTCTAGATATCATCGACTAATATATAAAATTTATAATTTAATTTATTGGTTTATGTTGGTAATAATATTTTATATAAAAATAATTCTTTATTTAATATGTGTGTTTTATTATAAAAAAGGAGTGTAATTGTTTATGATGTGTTATTAGTTGTTGATATGAGTGAAATATTTTTTTATGTTTTATCTATTTAGGTGAGTGTCTTAACTAAAAGGTCCTGCAACTCATTTCTTGTTCAATGGTGATCTATTGATCTTACTTTATTTCCTTTTTTAACTCTTATTGTACTTGCTTTAACATGGGTTAGCTACCTTATTTGCCCTGCTCCCATTTTGTTGGTTTTGTTGTTTTTCTGTTTTCATTTTTTTATTAATTACACATGAATTGGGGTTTTAGAGGATATCAAGATTAATAATAGAGAATCTCATACTTTTAAAATGTTAAATTTTCTAAAATTTAGCTTTCTAATCTCATACAAGGAAAAGGATAATAAGGTTGATGACCTAACATTTAACATTTTTGATCCATAATTTTGGTTGTAAATTAATCTAAAATTTAAAACTCCTAAATAATTAATCATATCTGTTTCTTGATTTAGGAGTCTCTCATCTTCAACCGTTACTTCGAAACTTTGACCATGGAAGATTAACAATTTTTCTTCCATTTTTCCTTCTATATTTGATTTACTTTGAAATCAGCTTTCCTTTTTTATTTATCATGGAATAGTCCTTTCCAGTTGTACATTTGGGGTACATCTTACCTGTTATTTATCTTTTTGAGGCGTTTCTTACCCTATATTGTACATGTAGTGGGGATTTTCTTATGGTTATGTGATATCTTTTGTATTTATTTGTATATCACGAAGTAGATATTTAAGATATTGGTAGTCAGACACATGTAAAGGTCCAACAACTTCTTTAAACTAATCAAAACCTTTTCTTCTTTAGTTGACATTTTTTCCAGTTTCGTTGGAGCACGAAAGAGGACACTTTTTGATCTTCTAAAAGGCCTAGTTCATCCTTCTCTCCTCCTCGATCTAGTCATAAAAAAATTATTTTGGAATCAAGTTGATTTATCATTTCTCGAGTTTAGCCACCTTCGAATTGGGAGCAGTATTTACGATAAGATTATATTGTATTTTGGAAGATCCTATACGTCTTGTAAGATAATTCTCTTTCTCTTTGTTGACTTTTATCCTATACTAGGAATATCATAGTGGACAACGCAGTGTGAAGGCGGCCCGGTTTTATGGATAATATTATGATTTATAATTGTCAAGGGTTTAGGGAACCCTCGACTTGGAAAATGATTAAAACCATAAATGCGAAGTTTAAAATCTCTTTTTATGTCTATTAAAGTCTTGTATCAGGTCCAATGATGCTCTTGTACTTTCCTAAATTCGTTTGATAATAAATTTGTTGTTAACCTTAGGGAAGAAAATTTTGGAGCGGGGGAATCACTTTAGCTTGGAAGGACTGTTTCAATGTGAAGATTCTTGTTTCATGTTCTTATTTAGTTATTTGTCAAATATTTGATTTAAATTCTTCTCCTTGGTAGCTCGTCATTATTCATGCTCCTACGAATCATAATGAAAGAAAGAAAGTGTTCAAAAATATCTCAAATTGGAAGAATAGTATATCTGACCTAATTATTATTATCGGTGATTTTTATGATATCCCTAACTCATCCGAGAAACAAGGCAAAATCGATCATAATCTTGATCGCATGTTAAAATTCATTTATCCCATAGATTTATAATCCATAATAGAAAGGTAAACTATATTTAATGAGTATAACATATTTTCTCAAATATTTTAAATAACCAATATGATCGTATACAAAAAATAAGGAATTTATCATTTGTTTACTTTATTTTGGGATTCAACTATACTCTCTTTTGTTCTCCAATTTGAATAAGCGTTGGAAACCTCTATTCTTATAATGAACGAATACATATCGAGATTGTATGTCTCCCTTCCAATGTTCTCTAGTTTATGGGAGAAAACTTTTTTTACATTCATTATCAGTATGTTTTTGTAATAATACACATTTTGAACAAAAAAGATAAATTTAGCTGGATGAAATGAAAAATAAGATCAAATATTTTAAACAATATTCGAGTTAAAAGAGTCAGAAGATTTATTTAAGTAATTATTGAGTGCATGTTTCTTAAATTTTTTAACCATGAAAAATTAATAAAACAATTTTATTGGTATTTCTACCTGAAATTAATATCTATTAATCGTCAAGTATCACACGTTTTAGTTTATATATGGGCCTCAAGTCAATTATTTTAGACATACACTTATATATAATCTTGCAAAAAGTAATCAATATGTAATTCTTTATAACAATGAGTACTTCTCTTTGGGTACACCTGTAATGTCAGCAAAAATACTTCTTTAAATTTTTTTTGTCACAAGTGTATAGTACTATAATTATAATAGATAGTTCATGCTACATGTCAATTAGTTAAATATTTTATAAAATGTAATAAAACTTTAAGCCTATCCTTAACATTTTATGAGGTTAAACATGTCTGCAAAATATCTAGTTATCGATATATTTTTCACTAGTGGAAAAATATTAGAATAATGAGTCAATTGTCCTTGGCTTTACTAATTTAATTTCATATATTAAGTTTCTCAATAAATCATAGTTATAGTAGAATTAATATGATCATTTTAAATTCTTAATCTTTTTCAAGATCTCAAAAAAAGATTGAAGACCCCAATGAATATTACATAAATTGTTGATGACTACAATTATCATTTTTATTGAAGGAAATTTCACAAATATTTATCATTAAATTTAATATCAAATTTGTTAAACTCTTAGTCTAACCTTACATATGATTAATTTTACACTATTATTTTTTTGGAATGAAAGTGTACATATGAAAATGATCAATATAAAGAGTTTTAAAAGATACACATTTTTAAATTTATAATTTATTTGGGCCGGTTTTAGAAAAACTTATGCTACAATTTGTAGTTAATTTGGTCCATTCCTATTCTAAAGCTATCTCAACCCTAACCACAAACACTGACACATAAAAATACACACCCTATTCTATACAAGATTGCCTAATCCATGAATATACTAAATACTATATCAAACATTTTTCAAATATATTTGATGGATTTTATTGGTGTAAGGAAGAGAAGAGAGAACAGGTACACCTTGGAGTTAATGCATAAAAGGAAACAAATCATCATACGTGCATTTCATTCTGCTATTGAAGCTGCTATGGCCTATGAATCTAAATCTAGAGAGTTGAGAGGTAATAAGACCAGATGGGTTACTTTTCTCATAGATCTTAATTACCATCTCACATCTGAATCTGAAAAGAGTTTGATTAGATTATATTAGAAGGTACTCAATTTAAGAACTTTATTTAAAATCTTCATAAATTATATAATATAATGGTTATTTTATTTTATTAATTTTAAACAAAAATGTTTTATTAAAGTATATGAAATTTGCTAAACTTAATTTTATATTTTAGTATTATTTATCATGGTAAGTTTTATTTTATAATATAACATAATTATGTATTATCGGTAAGGTTAAAAGTATCTCATATTTAATTAGTTGGGTTAATATTTTTTTTTTGTCTAAAAAAAATTAAATTATGCAAATTTACAAAGTAAATAAGTATTTGTGATGCTATAGCTACCACTTGTATCTCCTTAATTTATCAATTTAGTTAGATAGATAATAAAAAAAGATAAATATTAATGATGTTTATCTTCATGAAAGTAAATAGTATTATTATTTATTTATGGTAAGTTATATCTTTTTATTATATATATGATACACCAATTTATCACTTTCGATTGTGAAATAAGTTTATGCACTCAATCTTGAAAGTTTTTATCAAATACAAACTAAAGAAAAGAGGGAAAGTTGGCTAATTCCACTTGTTAAGAAAAGAAGATGAATTGAGTGATTATAAATTTTATCCTGAAAGATTGAAATTTTGTCTAAAGCATTTAGGAAATTTGTCGGTTATTGATTACATTCACTCTTAATTTGTTAAAACTTTTAATTTGGAAATAGGTTTATCCATTTTCAATTTGTTAATTCTTAAATGATTTCAAGGTTATCAGAATAGAATGAATACTCAGATGCTGATCTCTTGGCAAGAAGAATGACCCATATATCTTATGGTTGAGCTAATTTGTCACCTATTTTATACTTTGTGAATAATCTCCAAAATTTTCTATTACTCTTGTGAATAATCTCCCCAGTTATATGAACAACTATTGAAGCAATGCCTTATGTTTCCCAATCCTCAGTGAGAGATGCATTATAAATTCAGATTATCTTTGTTGTATCCCGAAGTTTTCATTATTCCTTTCCAAAATTTTCAAATTGTACATTACAGAGTGGTAGTAATAAGGTTTATGTTTAATTAATAATTTATGTAGTTGAGAATAATATTAGACATCCATTTTGTAATAGATCCCTCAAACTTAGATAGGCCAACTCAATGGCGAAGTAAGAAATAAATGTTCGATCTATCCAATTTCCAACATAACCATTCACTTTTTTTTATCAACAAACCATTTTATATCCAGAAATGATAGGTACAAATCAAACCTTTAATTTTTTTTTGACTAAAAGACAAGCATGGCTAGAAAAATACAACCCTATACAACCATTGATATGGAAAGAAAACCTATCAACTAAGACAAGCAACCTATACAATCATTGCTAGGAAATGAAACCATATACAACAATTACTAAGAAAGAAACAAAGTTCCTAAACAAGAGGTCAAGCTATCATAGGAAACTTTCCCAAAGAGGAAACCTTCCCAATAAGTCAATTTTCTAATAAGGGAAATCTTCCTGCAATAGTAAATCACTTGAAAAGGAAGCACTACATCTAGGTCCAAGCTCCAAGCTAACTCCTTTCACAAAGCTACATCTAGGTCTAGTAGCATCTACATCATTGATATTATCCATGAATTCTTTAGAAAATTCATCCACCCTCCAACAAAACACAACTGCAACTTGTTTTTTAGTTGTAACACTGATGAGTTCAATTAAGTTTAGCCTTGAAATTCTTGGCCATTATACCGACTCTTTCTTATCATCAAAGTGCATCAAGAGCTACTTTTAAATAATTACTATGCATCATGATATCAAACTCAAGCTGCTTCAATATCCCAATGCAAAAGTTACAAATATACTCTCTTTATATATTAAATTTCAAATAATTAGTCGCTAAATAGTTGATAGGATAAATTGTATGATTGGTCCTTGTAAAATTCAAAATAGTCAAATCTACCTCCGAGTAAGGACTAACACAAATATATTTAACATGTCCTAAAAATTGTTAAGTCTGGTGAAGAAATTATGTATGCAATTGCTTCCCTTTATCGTGTTGTAGAATCTCCGACCTCCAAGGTGTATTATATGCTTCATCTATTTCTTATATATCTCTGTTTGAGATCTCAATAAGAATCGCATTTGGAAGATCATTGTACTTCAAATTTAAAGTGAGAATTCGAATTAGTTTCAAGAGAATCATCTTTTTCTATATCCTTATATTAGGTCTTAGTTACACTATCTAGAGTAAAACATTAAACATTATAGATGAAGATAATATTAAAAAAAAAGTTATTAGTTGCTTGTTTGACTTAAATGTAATATAATTGAAAAGAGTGGATTATTGTATTATAAGGTGTTGTTTTCAAATTATCAATATATCTTTGCTTTCTTGAATCTCGACTTTCTCAGACATGTAAAGAGCAAAAAAAATACACTAATACATAAAGCATGTAAATGTACTATGTAAATTTTATAAGATGACAATGGGACATATGACTGCCTCCCCAACCATACCGAACCTTGGAAACTTTCTAAACTTTAATAACTTTCTTCCGCCTGCGGGATTCGAAACCATGTGCCTCTCACTTGAGAGACAGACAGAGCCCTGGCCAGATGAGCTAGCTCACCTGGTTATTTTCTTCGGAAAAACAATTAATGCTCATTTCCTATTGATCTTGTCCGTGATTTTTGAAATTTTTAACTTGCATCAAGGGCTGATTCATCAAAGAAAACCTTATTTATTTGTCATTCTCCTTAAACACTCAAGATTCTGCACTTATATGAGATCCCCAATACTCAACTAACCATGTGATAAATTTTAGGCCTTTAATTGGGTGTGTTTAATGGCTTTTTTTCCACAGTTAATCAAATCCTGAAATATCAAAACCTAAATTAAATTAAATAAAAAAAACAATACAAATTATATATTTTTTGTTGATAATATTTCAAAATTAAGCCATATTATTTCCAAAATTTTTATCATAAGAAACAATATTATAAAATATTGTTGTATACCTTCCTTAGAAGAAGTGATTATTTGATTATTGTATAATTAGGGTTTTATTTGCAAACTACAACGTGTGGATGATGGTAGATACCTTTTTTGGAGTGCCTTTTCTGATTTTTGATTGGTGGAGTTCAATAGACTTTTTCTTAATAAGAATATAAAAAATGTGTCGCGAATCAAAGAATCGAAAGTAACATAAATTTCAATGATAATCACAAAAAAAAATTATGTGTAGTCTAAAATTAGAAAATGAATAAAAAAATAAGAGTAAAAAATATGGTAAAAGAGTCATAAAATTTCAAGCTTCAAGATCCAATTATAAATTTTAAATAATTCTTATATAAAATTTAGGAAGTGGTCGTATAAGACAGACTACTAGTGATGTTAACTAGTTATTAAACTCGAGAATTCGACAATAGAAAAAAACTCAAGAATGAAATCACTGAAAAAAATAACTTAATTTAGAATACATGGGATACTTGTGTGGACTATAGTGATGATGCATTTATGTTAAAATAATCAAATTTCCACGCCACACTAGTGATACATCATAATTTCTCCCAATAACAAGAATTAAAGTAAATTATAATTATATATTTATATCTTTTTATAAAAAAAAGAGTACGAAATATGACTTACGTGAAAGAATCATCGTACTAAGGTGATATGTAAATAATTATTTACGGGAAAACAATTAAAAAAAATATTCTAAAACAAAACTGCTCGATCCCACCGTCATTGTAAATCATGGGACCAGTAAACTCGCATCCGGTCCCCATATATGCTATATCAACACATCACTATTCATATTATCATTCAAGAAATTTTAGAAACAATGAGAATAGATTAAACATAATTTAGTTTTTTAGAGTTTCAATAGTAATTTTTTTTTTAAATTTTAATTAGGTTTCATGCATTGTTGATGGCATAGCCAAGCCGGGTTGATAATGGTGGAGAATGTACACCAAGTGACAGTGGTTTTCTCGTGGAGTAGATCATTTGGTTGGAAGGTGAATGTGAAGATATTTTATTTATAATTTTTATTCAAATGAATGCAAGTTTTATTCCAAATGATATTTGCTATAAAATAATAAAAAAATATTGTAAAAGAAAATTGCTCATTCTAACATTCATTTCAAATCATGAGACGCTGAATAATTGCATCTCCTTCCCATATATGTTATATTGAGCACGTCATTTTTCATATTATTATTTGAAAAATTATAAAAACAATTAGATTAGGTTAAATATAATTAAATTTTTTAGAGTTTCAATAGTAATAACTTTTTTATTTTAAGTTAGGTTACTTGAAATGTTGATGGTAAAGCCAAGTCGTCTCGATGATGGTGGAGAATGTATACAATGTGATAGTGGTTTGGAGTAGATCACTTGGTTGGAAAGTGAATGTGAAAAGATTTCATATATATTTATTGTTCCAATGAATGTGAGTTTGAATACATTTTAAGAATTTAATTTAGAAGTATGTTTTCAATGGATATATTTACGCGTAAATGAATGTGTAAATAAAAATGAAAAAAAATTTAAAAATTATAAACATTAAGGAAAGAATACATATGTGTGTATATATATATATATACAAATATTGTTACTTGAAATAAATAGTATGGTTTATCGTACAAACCACCGCAATTGATTTGAATAAAAAACAAAAATTCACCTTCCTGCTTTTTATCGTGAACTTAATTAAAAGAATTAAGTTCTTTGTTTTCACCACCTAAATGTCTCTAAATTAAAAATATTTATTTTGATTTTGAGTAAATAGAAATTGTATGCTCTATGTTGTTATGTGAAATTTTGGCTTTTGAGATAAACAGACACTTCATTTATAGAGGTGAAAAGTTTGTTTTATCTAAGTGGGAAGCTATCAAATATAACTTTCTTGTATGCAAATGTATATTCCGACATGGGTGACAGGGAATAAAAAACACATGTATTTATTTCTTTCATTATCCCACTCGTAAATGATGGAGTTACAATCATTATATGTAGGTACGTGCATTACAATACACCATACACCAACATTGTCAAATATTCTCATATACACTATTCTAAAATAATTCATCATACTTTACAAAATAGGTCGTGTGAATGACAAGCATACGCGTATACATTTCTAATAACTTGTTTGGGTACATAGTTTCTCAAATGAAATGTAATTTCTTACGTATCTTGTAGTACCACATTCTAAGAATATGTTGTATCATATTTCAGTATCTCTGATCACTTTAAATATATATGAAATCATATATGTGATCAGGGTTCACTGATTTAATTTCACGTGTCTCACTATTATCTTATAACCCACATGGAATTACATGATTGGTACACTTAGATCTTTTTTATATTTATTAGGTGGATTTCCCGAAAATATCTCATTAGACCGAATGATTCATGATCATGGTAATATGTTAAAGTAGGATACACCTAATTAAAATATCAAGATATAGTCAACAGTAATAAGGACATAATTCAAAGTCATCATATAGTGAAGAAACATAGACCAATCCTTCACTTCCTTTTGCTCGAAATCACACATGCTATGACACACATATTATGGTATTATCGATAGAAATCAATTTGTATGTCACAAATTTATAAATACCATACAAATATATAATTAGACCAGCCTTGTTTAAGTTTAAAAATACATAATATATATCTATTAATTGAACATAATTGAAGTATTAATTATTTCTTATTTTTTATTCTTTTTGACTAATTTTTATTATTTTGTGATATATTACTAATCAAAACATAAGGTTGAGTATTGAAGTTCCTGGTTAAAAAACACGTACATAGTAAGGTTAGAAAATAATACATTGGGGAAAAGAAATACATTTTTTCAAATAGAGTTAGAGGTTGGGACGGATAAAGATGGATAAAAAATGATATCGTTATTATTGTGAAAATTCGATCTCATTTGTAGAGAAATGTATAATATATTGAAAATAATTCTTTGTAATACAAAATAAATCTTTAAATTAACTTATTTCGATATAAATAAAAGGACGTTAAGAAGGAATCAAGCCTGCCCCAGCCTTTCCCATAATCATAGGCGCTTTATTTTTCATTGTGTCCGAAAATCCGAACAACAAAACTACAAACATTTTGAAGATAGTATTTACAGGTGTTCCATATATAACCTATTATGCGTTTTAACTCTCTTGGTTTGTTATTCGACATTTTGAAATATTTGGTACATACCTTTCAAATCTATGTGTGTAGAGATATCTATGAAGCATAGAGCTATCGCGATAACATTTTTTCGTAAATCAATTTCAGAAAAGTGAGTATCTCTAATTCCTTAAAATTTATATGACATCATTTATATGATCAGGGTTCACTTATTTAATTTCATGTGTCTCACTATCATGTTAAGATTGGTACACTTAGATCTTTTTATATTTATTAGGTGGCTTTCCCAAAAATATCTTATTAGACCGAATAATTCATGATCATTGGTAATATGTTAAAGTAGCATACACCTAATCAAAATACCAAGATATAGTAAAAAATACTAAGGACATAATTCAATGAGATCACACAGCGAAGAAACATAGATCAGTTCTTCACTTCCTTTTACTCGAAAGCACAAGTGCTATGAAACACGTGTTATGGCATTATTGATATAGCTCAATTTGTATGTCACAAATTTATAAATACCATACAAATATATAATTAGACACGCCTTGTTTCAGTTTAAAAATACATAATGTATATTTATTAATCGAACATAGTTAAAGTATTAATTATTTATTATAATCTATTCCTTATGACTAATTTTTATTATTCTTTGATAGATTATTTATGAGGAGATAAGGTCGAGTCCTAAATTTCTTAGTGAAAAAAATAAATACATAGTAAGGTTAGAAAATAATACATTGGGAAAAAGAAATACATTATATCAAATAGAGTTAGAGGTTGGGAGGCATATAGACGGACCAAAAATAATATCCCTTTTCTATTATGAAAATTCGACTTCAGTTGTAGAGAAATGTATAATATATTTAATAAAATTCTTTGTAATACCAAATACATCTTTAAATTATCTTATTTAGATATGAATAAAAGGATGTTAAGAAGGAATCAAGCCCGGCCCATCTTTTCTCATAATCATAGGCGCCTTATTTTTCATTGTGTCGGGAAATCAAAACAACAAATCTAAAAAAAATTTGAAAATAGTATTTACAGGTTTTCCATATATAACCTATTATTCATATTAACTCTATCTGTTAATTATTTGATATACATTTTGAAATATTTGGTACATATCCTTCAAATCTATGTGTGTAGAGATATCTATGAAGCATAGAGCTATCGCAATACCATTTTCTCGTAAATCGATTTTAGAAAAGTGAGTTCTTTGTGTTAAGATCTATTTACATCATATGGAAAATTAGGTAGTTTTAACAGGTTGAATTTGTATTGCATATAACAAATAATTATTAGACTTGCATAATAATGTAAAGGAATAAGGCAGATCCCTAAGGAATATAACATAAATCTATTTAGAGGGACAAGTTTTGAAGGGAATTCCACCAGTATTTAATTTCTTTAATACATGGAGATCGAGCGTGGTTTGGTGTAATTATTGAAGGGAAATAAAACCAATTGTTCTTTGCTGTTCAATTTATTTATTGAATTTCCTGACTAAATTGTTAAGCTTTTACTTTAAACAAATTACGAATTAACATTTTATACTTTACAATATTTTTAGGACCCAAGAAATTTCTTTAAAACAAGATAGTGGATTAATGATAGGATATAAAGAATAAAAGTTAATGAATGTTTTTATCCTTTTCCCATAAAAGTTATATACATGGATAAATTTATAACTTTTTTTAGTTATCTTTATAAGTTATTTATTGGCGAACAACTTATACTAACTGTTGGGGTACACCCAATAGTATATGTATTAGGGTATTCCCCAACAATTTTTTAATTATATATGTTTTTCCCACAATTTTGTAAATCCTACACACCAACACACTTCAACCTTTTATGCACATATTATTCTGTGTAAGGTCATTCAATCCTTACGTGTCTTATTATATTATATCAAAAATACAAAATGGACTTTTTTGTGTAAAAACCGGAAGGGATGGAAGATATATTATAGTTAAGATATTCTTCCATAGGTAACGTTATTAGACCGTTTATGATAGAAATAATTATAGCCTAGAGGTGATTAAATAACTAATGTGTTACTTCCTCTGGATATCTATTTCTCACCTACTACTATATTTTTGGAATTTATAACTTTCACTTTATATAAAATTAGATGAAAAAAAATTATGAAGTCAATATAAGGTAAAACAGACTCTCATTACCTGATTTAAATAATTATAATCATTATCCTATATGAGTGGAATAACAAAATAAAATCATATGATTTTATGCAAGATTGAATATTGTAGAAGTAGGTATTGAATTTTTATGTCAATAATTAACTATTCAATTTGATGAAATAATACTTGTTTTCCTAACTAACTAGATGGGAACAAAAGGGAAACAATTTTTTTCTTCTAATATCAAATATGTCATATTAAGAATAAATTATTTAGAAAGTACTAGTTGTATCACCTGAAAAAATATGCTAGAGAAGTTTAGGTTATTTCTAGATATAAATCGATTGTGAATTGTAATTCTTTCAACAAAAGAGAGGAGATAAAAAAATTATTTTGTTTACTTTGAACTGTATAATTCAATTTTAATATCTACAAAATGTATATATAACTCTTTAACCATCACCCCCTTAAAATTGGGTTATACACACTCGTTCCTAAAAAACTGTTCTTGGTATGAAATGCAATCTAATTTAAACAGAATATAAAGTCAATTATGTAGTAGGAAGTAAACAATAAATGTAGATGAGAAATATTTTCATTCGTCCTGTTTATATGTCGAGAAATTAATATGCAGTATGAAGACTAAGCTTTCTATAACCCCTTTTAATATGATGTGACATACTACGACTCTCCTAATGATTTTTATCAAGGGTTTAGCAGATATAATTGGAATTCGATGATTGTATATTGTACCTTTTAGCTTCATTAATTAGTATCCTGACATATTTAATGCTCTACTATATTTCACTGATTTGTGTGTACTAAGATAAAAAAATTATTATTTGCTAGGTTAGATACATGTTTATTTCATATGCTATGACTATTGCTATAAAAACAATACATATGAACTAACTAATTATTTTGGTCTATCAATTTATTTTTGTTTAAATTAATCAATATATTTAAAAAATAAAACTTCATTTGCTTATCAATTAGTCTTAAGGTATTTAAATAAATGTTATTACTAATGTCAAAATGGTTGGTGTAAATTTTGTTAGTCAATAAAAATACAACTCTAGATCAATACTTGTTTCAAGAGTATTGAAATAGATGCATAGATAACAACTTTTAATGTATAAAAAATTATCTTCAACCTAAATCCTGAACACAAGGTATGCCTAATATATATATATATATATATATATATATATAAATATATATATATATATAAATATATTAAAACATTACTAAATAACCATTTGGGATTAGTTCACTAGCCAGGGCCTTGGTCATTCAATCTAGTGGTGCAGGTTGGAACCTAGTTTATGACTCTGAGTCCAAAGTGGCTCTCCTATGTAACAAGAAAAACCATTACTAAATATTATCGACACATAAAATGACATTTAACATAATAAATATTAACTAGTTGGGTTAGCTCAACTAACCAACTATGGAGGGTTCGAATCCCTCTATGAACACCTAGTTCTGAGTTGCATGTGTTATGCTTGGAAAGACAGACATATCCTCCTTGGGATTAGTTGGGTGCGTGTAAACTAGCCTAGATCCCAGGTAACAAAAAAACTAAATAAATATTTTAGATTTTAAATTTAAAAAAAAAATCTCAACTAATTTTAGTTAAATGATTTATATATTTTATTTTATTTTTATAATTAATTATAGACAAATAATATTAATATTTGTGAAATTATGAATAAGGACACTCAAGATATTAGAATGATAGAGTTACATATGAAAGTTATATGTAAGATATGGTAAATATATTATATTTAGGTTTAATTAAATTACTATATTTGATTGCCTTATTCAATACATATCATGGATACTTACAAGCCTTTGTATATTCGTTATGTGATGAAATACTCTATTATTAAATTATAAATACACTATATCAATGTTTATGTAGTTTTTAGGAGTTTTATACATTAATAATTTGTAAGTAGTTAAAATATTGGATTTTGTTATTATTTCATCTTCTTTTTGACAAATTTTTATTATATCTTTATATATGAGAAATGTGGAAATAAGCTTGAGTACTCAAGTTTCCCTATAGAAAATTCATACGTATATACAAGGACAAAGTTTAGACAAATAATAGAATGAGATGAACAATATGTACTTGAAAAAGAGTTAGAGGTTGTGACGTTAATTGATCGAACTAACAAAGTTTCCGTTTGGGATTGATTATTTTGGAGCTAAAAGCGCTTTTGATTAAAATTAAAATATTTGTAAAAGATATTAAAAAATATTTTGACATCTAAAATCACTTTAAGTGATTATTTTAATAATCACTAAACTAATGCTTTTTCTGAAAGTGATTTTTAGATTCTAAAATATTGCTATGGATCTAAAATCACTTTAAATGATTATTTTAAAAAGCAATCCCAATAGAATACTAAATGACTCTTTTAATATTCTGAATATCTTGTGTCCCTCGAGGCACAGTGTAAAAAGCACACTCGAGGAATTCACTCGCAATTGTGTGAAATCAATCATAGTAATTAAATGAAAGTATTACGTATCGTACTACATAAAACTATTATTGTATAAAAAGATAGTAAAAAATACTAACATTTTGGTGAAAAATGATGAATTACATAAAGGACTGAAATACAAATTAACTCGAAATATAAGAAGATAACTCAAGAATCACTAGTAATTGATAGTAGCTATGGCATAAACTTTTCTTGAGAAATAAATGATTATATTATTTTTATGTTAATCAGGATTAAACTATGAACTATGTTCTTCTTGGTTATAGTACTCGTTGATTCGGATGTATCGAAATTCTAAGCGAAAAATACTTACCACTTTGCTACCGGACACCATATTCATATCTTTTTATGTTTGTGTTGGTTATTTAGAGTACTTATCGAAATTATATATTTTGTTTTCCTATTGCAACTGGTCAACAACTTATGGTATGGTTTAAAGATTTTGACATGTAAGAGATTTAGAGGAAATATTATATTAATTGGAGGAGTGTACTTTCTTTGCTTACCACTTCTTGAGTTATTTGGTATAGTTTATTTGTTTTATTAATTCAATTTTAGTTAATTAAACTATGGGTTATATTCTAAAATTGTATGTTCATCTTTTCACTTAAATTGTCTCTTAATTGAGAACTGTATACTGAAATATTATCACATTATTCGAACTACAAAAATATTTAATATTATTTACATTATTTTCCCATAAGAAAAAATTTCAACTTTTACAGTATTTCTACTGGCTCTTCTACTAGATCAGGTGAATCATGCTCTTGGGTTGATATGGACATTCAAGTATTCAAGTTATTATTTAAAGAAGCATAAACATTTGATGTAGATTTGTAATATCACTAAGACCATTGATTCAATTACTAAAATAATTTATATCATTGTAAAGATATATTACGTTGGTGTACTATGCGTTTTTGTAATTTTATTCTAGATATCATGGACTAATATATCAAATTTATAATTAATTGATTGGTTTATGTTAATAATAATATTTTATTTAAAAATATTTCTTTATTTAATATGTGTTTTTTGTTATATAAAAGGAGTGTAATTATTTATGATGTGTTATTAGTTGTTGACCTGAGTGAAATATTATTTTATTTTGTTATGTATTTAGGTGAGTGTCTTAACCAAAAGGTTTTGCAACTCATTTCTTGTTCAATGGTGATATAATGATCTTACTTTATTTCCTTTTTTGGCAATGATCTTAACTCTTATTGTAATTGATTCAACATGGTTTAGCTTCCTTAATTTCTCTGCTTCATTTTCTTTTGGTTTTGTATTTTTCTATTTTCATTTTATTTTTAATTACACATGAATTGGGGTTTTAGATGATATCAAGATTAATAATAGAGAATCGCATACTTTTGAAAAGTTAAATCTTCTTAAAGTTAGCTTTTTAATCTCATGCAAAGAAAAATATAATAAGATTGATGACCTAACATTAAACTCTTATGCTCTATAATTTCGGTTTCTTTTTCTTCTGATGATTTTATCTGCCTATCTATTAATATGTTAGGAGGAGTTTGTCGTTGATAAATTTTTTCTCGTGCACAATTTTTTTTCCAAACCTTCTGTAAACCAATAATGTTGAATCTAAAACTCAACACTCCTAAATAATTAAACATAAATGTTTCTTGATTTAGGAGATTCTCATCTTCAACAACAATTATAAGGCTTTACTTTGAAACGTTGACCATGGAAGATTAAATTTTTTTTTCCATTTTTCGTTATATATTTGATTTACTTCGAAATTAGCTTTCCTTTTTTACTTATCATGGGATAGTCCTTTCCAGATGTATGTTTGGGTACCTGTTATTTGGTTTTTATTTGTATTTCACAGAGTAGATTTTTGAGATATTGGTTACTCAGACACATGTAAAGGTCCAACAGCGTTATTAAACTAATCAAAACCTTTTCTTCTTTAGTTGAGATTTTTGCCAGTTTTGTTGGAGCACGAATCTTTTTGATCTTCTGAAAGGCCTATTTCATCCTTCTCTCCTCCTCGATCTAGTCGTGAAAGAATTCTTTAGGAATCATGTAGTTATATCATTTCTCGAGTTTAGCCACCTTCGAATTGGGAGCAGTTTTTACGATAAGATTATATGGTATTTTGGAAGATCCTACACGCCTTGTAAGATAATTCTTTTACTTTTTGTTTCACTTTTATCCTATACTTGGAATATTATAGTGGCCAACGCGGTGTGAAACCGATCGGTTTTTATGGATAATATTATGATTTATAACTTTCAAGGGGTTAGGGCACCCTCGACTTGGAAATGATTAAGGCCCTAAATGCGAAGTTTAAAATCTCTTTTTTATGCCAATTAGAGTCGCATATTAAGTCTAACGATGTACGATCTTGTACTTTCCTAAATCCGTTAAATAAAAAATTTGTGGTTAACCTTACAGAAGAGAATATAGGTCCGGGGGAATCACTTTAGCTTGGAAGGACTGTTTCAATATTAAGATTTCTGTTTCATATTCTTATTACGTTATTTTTCAAATATCTGATATGAACTATTCTCCTTGGTATCTCATCATTATTCATGCTCCTAAAGAACAAAAGTGTTTGAAAATATCACTGAATGGAAGAATAGTATATCTAACCCAGTTATTATTATCGGTTATTTTAATGATATCTCTAAATTATCCGAGAAACAAGGTAAAATCTCTCCTAATCTTGATCGAATGTTAAATTTCAATGAGTTTATCGACCAATATAATTTCATTGATATTCCCTCATAAGTTTGTCACTGTACTTGGAAAAATAAGCGCAAAGGTGAGAAGAACCTTAGAGAAAAACTTGATAAGGGTTTAGCATTGGAATCTTGGTGTATTCTTTTCACATAAACAAATATCAAAGTACCGCCAGCTATCGGGTTAGATCATTCACCACTTATTCTTTAGAGAAGTAATTCTACTAAAAACAGCTTGAAAGCCTTCATATTCGAGTCCCAATGGCTTGATATTCTGCAATTTAAGGATGTTCTTGGGAATTTTTACCAGCGGAGATGATTAAATTTGATATCTTCAAAATAGTTCATGATTTTTTCACTTTTTATGCGTTGACTATAGGCCAATAACTTGTATTATAAGCATAATTTGTTTTAATTTTAGCTATAAAATCATTGCAAAAATTAAGTCTCTTAGACATCAACCAAAGATGGAAGATATCATTTCTCTCACGTAATCAACTTTTATTAAAGAACGAAGCATCCATGGTAATATTTTAATCGTGCAAGAGATTGGGTTTTTCTTATAATCTTAAAGAAATTTAAACATGAATTATGGAGCTGCTAATATTGATATGGCCAAGGCGTATTTTCTTATGAGGGTTCTTTAGAACATGTGTTTTTTGTGAAAATGGAGAGACCTTATCTTAAATTGCATATCATCTATATCGTATTAGATTAAAGTTAATGGAGAAAGGCTAAAGAACTTCAAACTGGGTTAAGAAATTCGACAAGGTGATCCCTAGTCCCCCTCCTGTTTTCTATGCTTACGGAAGGTCTTGTCGAGCTAATCAATTACAAATGCCAATAAGGTAACATAAAGTGTATCTCTATCACAAAGCCTCACATAGACTTACACATTTGTTGTTTGTGGACAATTCTTTGTTCTTCTTTGAAGTTAATGAAAAAGAAATATGCATTCATGAGAGCCATCTCGAAATATTGTCGGGCTTCTGGCAAAAAAATTAGCTTCCATAAATCAAGCATTATGTTCAGTAAAGGAGTAAAGGTTATGTAGATAAAAAAGCTACTGAAATTGCGTAATTGTTGAATTTTAAACTTAGATATTCAATGGGTAAATTTCTGGACATTGCAATGACTATAAAGAGATCCAAAAACAGCTAATCTCTCATATATCTATGATAAAATAATCTCTAAATCTGCAAATTGGGTTTCTAACCTTTTACCGAATGGAGGTAAAGAAGTCCTTATTAGAGAAGTTCCTCAGGTAATTTAGCAAAAAATTAAGCAGTATTGTCGCATGATTTTTGTAGACTTAGGGACATAAAAAAAAATACACTGGTCACATGGAACAAGATTGCAAAAGCTAAAAAGGAAGGAGGAATTGGTTTTAGGGACTTCTAAAAAATTAATCTTGCTCTTCTAGGAAGTCAAGCTTGTGAAATGTTGCAAGAGTCCTTAAATGCGATTATTTTTTGAACTGTGATATGTTGAATGCTACACCAAAGAATAAAAGATTGTGGAGTTGGGAGAGCATATATAAAGGTATGATATTCCTTAAAGATGAATGTATCTAGAAGGTTGTTAATGACATGAAAATTGATATCTGGGAAAATTCTTGGATTTCGAGAGGATATAAATTGGATAAGACGGCGGTTGTAATCTTACTAGGGTGGCTGTAACAACATTCCCAATTGGAATTACGAAACTCAGGATAAATTTCGTAATAAGAATGATTTGGCAGATTTTATAATAATTTTAGTTGTTCCAATTAACAAAGATTACACAATTATATGTACTGGGGCTAAAACAGGCAATTACTCAACGAAATTGGGTTATCATCATTTGGTATAGAAAGAATCGGATATAATCGGACAATCTTTTAGTGAAGGGAAAAACACCTATAAGAACATGTGTAACATAATTTTGGGGTCCAATGTTCCTTTAAAAACTTAAAATTGAATTGATCAAACTTATATTATTTTTTGTACACTCTGAAAATATGTGGAAAGTTAGGATGAATGGTTTCTTTGAAAGAAATAAATGGAACATGTTTAAAATTAATGATAGGACTAGAACACTTGTTAGGCACCTTTATGGTAATGAAAATGCGTCCCGTACTGTGATGAATAATTCTAGGCGGCAGTATGTACTACTTCATAATTGAATTTTATTTAAAGCAAGTGCAAATCAATAGATTATTTATAGTCTAATGTGAGGAATCGACAACCTGTTAATTTGAAAATTATAGAAAATTAGTATATATTTTAAATATGATACACATTACTGTTTAATTTGTAATAATGATTATTACCATGTGATTGAGATTCTATCTATTGGAAGGTAAAAATTATCATAATTTTTTTTCTTGAAGGTCTTTGTATAAAATTTTATTGATTGTGCAAAATTCATAATTTAATATATATCTTGATGTATATTAATGTGAGGCTCACATTATTTTATTCTGTTTTAAATAGATATACATCAAAGAAATGGTTGATGCTAGAGGATTGATGGTGGGTCATGACGACTTTTTGTGGGCTTTGTTTGTGCATGATGACACAACTGAGGCGATTTCTTATCAAGATGTAAGCTTTTATCTCATGTTTGGGTAATGTAAATATCAATAATCGTACTTAATAGATGATAATATGTGATGATCAACACTTTGGTGGATTTTCTTTTTGCTTAATTAAGTAACGCAAAATTATGAATTGATATTCTATTTGTAGCATTTTTGTATTACTTTTACTAATAGTGTTGAATCATGTATATTCATATAGGGAAATTCTTCCATCCAATATTGGAGGATCATACCCCAATTATATTTACACACATACCCATGTTTTAAACTTAAAAAAGTAACTAACTTATTAATCTAATGACACGTGTTTTGTTATAATAATCAATTACTATTATATAAATATTGGACTATCCAATATTAGATGGAAGTCTTACCCATTCATATATATCAGAAATTCATGAAATTTTGGGTGAGAAATTATCAGCTAGAAGATAAGAAGAAGTTTTGTAAAAAATTGAGAAGTTATATAAGCCTGGTCTTTGTTTTATATTTAAAAATTAGAGATAGAGAATTTACTGTAATGTTTGATCTAATGAAGAAATATTTCAATGATATGCATATACCCATTCAAGATTTCCCAGAAGCCCTAATTATATAGAAGAAAGATTTTTCTAATGTGCGAACCAAAGAATCATAAATTTTAACTAAGGAGATCATTATACTTCAACTTGAGTTTCTGCACGTAGTAAATGTCTCATCTTAAAAAATTCAGTTAAGAAGTTAAACTCTTCATATGAGAAAATTATGGATTCAAGCTCAGTCGTTCAAGTAATCCACGATCAAAGTCCATATATGCTTCATGTGTGACTACTACCTTAGTAATCGTGGTCCAATTAAGTTGTCAAGAATTACTCATATACTTTTGAAGTCCAAATCAAAACATTTCACGCTAAAAGGTTGAACATTTAGTCACTAAATCGGTATTAGGCTTTTGAAATCCATATCAAAATAAATAACACGGATTGTTATCATAATGATAAATTTTGAAGATTTAGTGACCAATTATTAGGAAAGTATTAAATGGTTGTTAGAAGAGTATTGATGAGACGTTTTTTACTTTTTTAGTGATAACAATATCATAGGTGAAAAATGAAGGATTAGAAAGATAGACTTATTATTTTAGATTAGTTAGTTAAATTACTTTTTGCTTATATTAATTAATAGTATAGTAACCCCTTAAATCATCTCTAGCAGGTACCCCATTTGTATACTCCATAATTTTTTTATGTCGTATCAAAATACAGCTATTTTATATATCGGCCGTAATAATTTCCAATTTTACAATTTCATTTACTCTATAATTATAGTTCATACCTACTATACATTTATAATACCAATATTAAATTACATTTTTATAATGAAATAAGTTTTTATTATTATTATAGTAATAATAATAATATTTAAGTTTAGCTATTTAATTGTGTTATTGCATTTGGGATATTATGATTTTATATTTGATTCAGGTGTGTTGAATTTTTCGCCATTACTTTATATATCTAGTATTAATATCATATGTACTTTGGCCAAGCAGTGGGTGGTCGTAGCAATTGAGCTATGACCCAGACGGGGGATTGGTCTCTTAACTAGATATAAATGCTTAGTATGAAGCATTGAACATGACCGTTTTATCTGCTAACTAGTGATTAGGATATAGTTTGATTGAAATGTCCAAATTATCTATAAAATTATATAATAACTTAGAAAATTAGTGAGATAGCCTAAAAATAAGAATTTTTAACACTTATAGCCTAAAAATGAATATTTTGAAACATTTAGTCTAAAAATATATTTATATAATAGAAAATAATCTAAAAATAGAATCTGCTCAAAAATATACTACATTTGGGTTGTTAGATCCCTTTTTCTTGCTTTTTGATGATTTTAGTTCTACAAAGACTAACTATTCCAATATCTATTGCTTAGGGTCATATTAATCATTCATTAGATTCCTATCATATTTCTGAAGATGCCCATTAAAATTTAAAATCAATACTATAATGTTAAAAGAGGAGTCGAGGTATCTATATAAGCATTAATTCATTCTGGTCTTATATGAAAATAACTTGAAATGCTAAGAATGCTCTCCTCCCTTAGAAAGTTGTAGCTTCTTATTTTTTTTTGTTTTTATCAAAATCTTCATATTTTTATTAGTATTTATCGTTTACTTTGGGCCTTGAATGTCTTGAAGTGATGACTCAAAGTCATTATATTAAAGAAACCAAAATTAACCAATTTTTTATTGAGAAAAGACCCCTGATTAATATATACATATATATATATATAAGATGACACTAATTTAGAGTTATGTGATGTGTCAAAATTGGCAAGTATCCATCCATAAATTTGTCATAGCCATCGAATTGTATTAATACACAAAATGGTAAAATCATTACATATATCACTATAAAAATAAATGTTTAAAGTAAAATTTATCGTATATTTACTCAGAAACTATGGACACTTAATTTCTACTAAAATTGGATTTTATTTATTTTCTCCATTTGTCTCATTTAAACTACTCTCTTTTTTATATAAAACATAATATTAAAAAATTACTCACATATGAGATCTTGTCTAAACAAACATAGTTTTTTCCATCTTTAAACACACATTCAATATCCTATTGAAACCATACAACTTCTTTATTGTATTTCTCACTTCAACAATTTTAGCCCTATTCAATGAATTTACTGTCTATAATTAATGGATCGGATGAGTAATTCAATATAAATTTCTTCTCTTTATATCCAAAACAAAAAGGTTAAATCCGTCAATAATATATCATATTATATCTATCCATACCTATCATAAAGTCCTTTACCAGCATAACCTTCAAGATCTTGACAGGGTAATAAAAAGTCCAATAGGCTTGCTTGGGTAACCCAAAACCTCAACAGACTTAAGATTGTTTTTCTTACAAATAAAACTCACCTCACTGCCAGGATGTGCAACCAATGTTTCTCCAAGCCCCTTAAATACCTGATATTACAAAACTAATCCTAAATCAACAAATCTACCAAGACAATAGATTATAAAATTATGAACTGTCCAAATAGCTGTTCAATTCTCAGGTCTTACAAGCAGTTGATCAGTGCCCAACTCATCTAACAACTGTACGAAATATCAAAATGCTAAGTGTTATAAATGGTGAAAGTATGAAACACTAAAATTGCTACAATTGATTCTAAAATTTAAGCAACAAATAAAAATCTTATGGGGTATTTTTTGCTAATTTGTATATCTTCAAACTTTTCTTTCTCAAGGTAATTGTTAAATAAATCAATTGATATCCCACCACATACAGGCGCAACTTGGAAAAAGAATAATTCAAATTTAAATAACTTGCAAAAAAAGATTGATGAAATCAAACACCATATTCATATCTTATTCTGTAAGTTTTGGTTATTTAGAGAACTTGTGAAATTTAGATACTTTGTTTTCCTATTGCAACTGGTCAACAACTTATGGTATTCTTTTAAGATTTGGAGATGTAAGAGAAGTAGAGGGAATAATATATTAATTCAATGGGTGTACTTTTTTTGTTTGCCACTTTTTATTAATCTAAGGGTTAGATTCTAAAATGGTATTTTCATCTTAGCACTAAAATTGTCTCTCAACTGAGAATTGTATACTTTAATATTATAACATTATTCGAACTTCCAAAAGATTTAATGTTATTCACATTATTTTCCCATTAGATAAAATTTTAACCTTTGCATTACCTCTAGTGGCTCTTCTCTTAGATCAGGTGAATCATGCTCTTTGTTTCATATGGACATTCATGTATTAAAGTTTACGTTGATGTACTATGCTTTTTTGTAATTCTATTCAAGATATCATTGACTAATGTATCATTTGTTAAATTTAAAACTGTATCAATTGTTTATGTTGGTAATAATATTCCATTTAACAATGATTTACTATTTAATATTACTGTTTTATTATATAATAGTAGTGTAATTGTGTATGATGTGTTATTAGTTGACATTATTTTATTTTATTATGTATTTAAGTGAGTCATGGTATTACACATATATATAAGACTTTGAAGACTATTTAAAACATTGAGGGTATGTGTAATTGGTGAAGAGATTTTAATTTTTTAATTATCGACATTGTCTTTATTTACTTCAGAATTAAATTTTCAAGCTTATCCTATTTATATGAAGTTAATATATATATACACGCACACGTATGTCAAGAATATTATCCAAAATAGTCTCGTCAACAAATACAAATTTAAATATCAGAGAACTATAGATTCATGAAGGACATGATAAATTAAGGTGAGAACTAAACCTCTAAAGTCATATCTTTTTTCTAAACTTGACAATTGTTTTTCTCATGACTAAATAGCTATTCAAATTTAAATGTATGATAAGAGATAATCTTCAATTCATGTATTTGAGAGTTAACAAATCGTTGTAGTGCACTAAAATATTCATATTTCTAAGTATATTTTGATGGTGTTGATCTCTTATATATTTCTATGCAATTAAACTTTTCATAGTGCCCTTTAGGTCTGGGAGGTGTATATTTATTTATTTATTATTCAATATAGTATATTTTTAAATTTGGTAATATTAATAAAACATATGGAGGGATTATACTCATAGGGTCAAAAGTGTGGCCTAATCCCAGCTAGCCTTCAATTATGCTTTGAGAAACAAATGATTTAAAAATAAACTACCCTCGAAACATTATCTAACCCTGGCGAAGATCCCAGTGAAAGCCATGAAGTATATCAAACTTGAAAACATCAAGACAATAGCATGGGATCAAATCCAACAAGTACTCGACCACAAGAAACACCATACCAAAGACATGTCTTGCCCATGATCCAAATGGAGAAAGACCGATAAGTATGGGGTACCTTCGAAAGGATCTGATCCTTATATGGTGAGACTTAAAGGAAGTCCTCATCCTTATAGAAAACAACCCAAAAAATTCAATGAACACAAGAGATGCGAAAGATGCGTCCTTGAGAAAGCAATGTTGCAATTTTAATTACAACAAAGATGTAGGACAAGACACCAACGAATGGAAGCCCATACATTATGAGATATGATGATTAAAAATGTTGTGAATGTTCATTCTACATGCCTATGGTAGATAAACAAGTTAAAACCCGCGGAAAAACAATATATTGATGCCAAAACTACCCTAATAGTGGCCTATAATGAGGAGCACAAGTTTTGCCTCGAGAAGAACCAAAAGACGATCCTAGGTCATACAGGCATCAAGACCGAGCTATCCCTCATTTAGGAATGTTAAAATAGAACTAAATAGTATATCGAGATATTTCATGTCGCACACCACCCAATTTGGAAGGACGTTATGCCAAGCAAAGTCCATAGCCTCCTACTAATGGAGATTCATGCATAACGCTGACTTAGGTTCAACGATGAAGATGCCAGTGGTCTTAATTTCTCTCATGAGATTCCTTGGTGATCTAGGAGGTCACTGAAAGTACCCTTGTTAAATTGATATTGATAGAAATAGGAAATTCGGTTGATTTTCTTTTTTGCGTCCACAAAAGATAAGATGAAGACATGAAGGCTACATACACGCCTATATTGAGAATGTCATAATTTTGAATGACTAAGGAATCACCCATGTAGGACATATTTACCTCTCTTTGTAGCTGATCAAATTGGAAAATAATGCTTTCATCCGTACCCAATTTATAGGTGTTGTCATACCACGTGATTGTAGGAAAAACCATGTTAAACAAACTTTGGGTCATACATTCAACCTACCACCGACCATGATGTTTCTAACAAACAAAATTGTGTCTATCATTAAAGATAATCACTCCCGACTAAATCACGCTTAATTTATCCCTCAAATCATGTCGTTTTGAGTGCATATATCATACCCCATGCGGTTTATCTAGTCAGAGCTTGACAAATTCCTCAAGCGGGGTTATTGAGTATATCGTAAGACCCAAAAGGGTTACTTCCCTCTTTTAATCATGTCCTTACGAGTGAACATGTTTTAAACTACATGATTACTCTTCTTTACCCTGGATTATATCCTACTATAAGATTATTGAGTGTCATGTGACTCCTAGAGGAGTTACTCTAGTAAACACTAAATTCGACTTTTTAAGTACGTCATTTCAAGTGAGAATGTCTTACCCTACGTGGTTAATCTGGTTAAACCTCGATTAAATACTACCATTGTAATATCTAGTCTAGTCTAAAGATCCAAAGGATTCGCACCCCTAAAAAAATTGATTCACCCTTTAAAAAAGCCATTTCGAGTGAAGATGTTCTAAAATACGTGGCTCTCTTTATAAACCTCTATCAAATACTCATGTGAATTATTGACTCGGGTATAAATATCACTTTGGTGGACCCTCTATTCATCCTTTTACATATGTTGTTTTTAAGTTTAGATGCCTTAACATACATAGTTAATTTTTCAATACCAAGAAATTTATGAGTCTGGTGGGGAACCTTAGAAAGTCATTACTACACAAAACTAGACTCAACCCTCAAAAAAAATTTGAATACCAGTGTTACATAATCTGTTTACATAGACATTAAAAATAACATCGAGTCAACCCTCAAAAAAATATTGTCCAATCATTTGGTAGATCCTCGTGAACATCCACAAATAAAAATGAAAATATCTTCTCAAACCTTGAACATTTTCTAAGAACCAAGGTTATTTCCATAGGATCATCAAAACATGAAATTAAAAACCTTGACAAAACCCACATATAGATTGTCGAGTGTCATTGTTAGATCTCCGTGAGAACCCAAGTAAAAATGAAAACCTAGACTCGAGCCCTAAAAGGTTATCTAGTACCAGGTTTATATACCCATGAAATCCCAAATATAAAATAAAAAAACTCGACGCTATCCAAAGATTACAAATAAAAATCTCAATAACCCACAAAAAGATAACTGATTAAAAAGATAGATTTCCGTAATTACCCAAACATAAGAATAGAATTTTGATTTTATGCAATACATAGGAGTCGAGTTCTAGCTTATATTCACAAATCACAAAAGTAAGAGCATTAAGACAATTCCTAAGAGAAAATGTCAAGTAATTTTTTACCACATGCGCAACCACTGATAGAAATTAAATATATGGAAAATAACTTTTTTTGCATATACTTCATTTAGTTATATATAATATGTCAAACATCTTGTTTTTAGTAAGATTACAAATGGCCCATAAAAATATTTTTTTCTATCATTTATCCCATAGATTTATAATCCATAATATAAAGGTAAACAATATTTAATGAGTATAACATATTTTCTCAAATATTCTTTTAACCCATATGATCGTAGACAAACAATAAGGGATTTATCATTTGTTTACTTTATTTTTGGATCCAATTAAACTCTCTTTTGTTCTCCTATTTGAATAAAGCATGGGAAACCTATTTTCTTACAAAGAACTAATACATATCAAGATTGTTTGTCACCCTTCCAATGATCTCTAGTTTCTGAGAGAAAATGTTTTTTACATTCATTATCAGTATGTTTTTGTAATAATACACATTTTGAACCAAAAAAATAAATTTAGCTAGATGAGAAAAAAAATATTTTAATCAAAATTCAAGTCAAAAGAGTCAGCAAATTTATTTAAGTAATTATTGAGTGCATATTTCTTAAATTGTCTGACCATGAAAAATTAATAAAACATTTTCATTGGTATTTCAACCTGAAATGAATATCTATTAATAGTCAAGTATCACATGTTGTAGTTTATATATGGGTCTCATGTCAATTATTTTAGACATACACTTATATATAATCTTGCAAAAAGTAATCAATATGTAATTATTTATAACAATGAGTACTTCTTTTTTTTACATGTGTAATGTCAGCAAAAATACTTATTTAAATCGTTTTTGTCACCGGTGTATAATACAATAATTATTATAGATCGTTCATTTTACAAGTCAATTAGCTAAATATTTTATAAAAGTAATAAAAATTCAAGCCTAACCTTAACATTTTATGCGGTTAAATATGTCTGCAGAATGTCTAGTTATCTAGATATTTTTCACTAATGGAAAATATAAGAATAATGATTCAATTGTTGTTGGCTTTACTATCTTAATCACATAGATTAAGTGTCTCAATCAATCATTGTTATATTAGGATTAATATGATTATTTTAAATTCTTAAACTTTTACAAGAATTAGAAAAAAAATTGAAGACCCTAATGAATATTACATAAATTGTTGATGACTACAATTATCATTTTTATTGAAGGAAATTTCACAAATATTTATTATTGAATTTAATATCAAATTTGTTAAACTCTTAGTCTAACCTTACACATGATTAATTTTACACTATTAATTTTTTTGGAATAAAATTGTGAATCTGAAAATGAATCAAATATAAAGAGTTTTAAGAGATACACATTATTAAATTTATAATTAGTTGGGCCGGTTTTAGAAAAAATTATGCTTACAATATGTAGTTAATTTGGCTCATCTATATTCTAAATTTATCTCAACCCTAATTACAAACATTGCCGCATAAAAATACACACACTATTCTATATAAGATTGCCTAATCCCTGAATATACCACATCCTATATCAAACATTTGTCATATTTGATTGATTTTATAGGTGTAAAGAAGAGAAGAGAGAACAGGTACACTGTGGAGTTAATGCATAAAAGGAAAAGAATCAAAATAGTTGCATTTCATTCTGCTATTAAAGCTGCTATGGTCTATGACTCTAAATCTCGAGAGTTAAGAGGTAATAAGAAAAGATGGGTTAATTTTAGCATAGATTTGAATTCCTCTCCTCCATCTGAATCCTCCGGGAACTAGAGAGCCTGATTAGATTATATTTAGACTGTACTAAATTAAACATTTTTATTGAAAATTCTCATAAATTATATAATGTAAATCTTATTTTATATTATTAATTTTGTACAACAATGTTTTATTAAAGTATATGAAATTTGTTAAATTTGATATTATATTTTACTATTATTTATTATGATAATTGTTATCTTATAATATAACATAATTATGTATTCTGAGTAAGGTTGAAAGTATCTCATATTGAATTAGTTTGGTTAATATGTATTTTTTTTCTAAAAACAATTAAATTATGCAAATTTACAAAGTATATAAGTATTTGTGAGGCTATAGCTACCACTTGTATCTCCTTATTTTATCAATGTAGTTAGATAAATAATAAAAAAAGAGAAATATTAATGCTAGTTATCTTCATAAAAATAAATAGTATTATTATTTATTTATGGTAAGTTATATCTATTTATTATTTATAAGATACACACTGATTTATCACTTGCGATTGTGAGATAAGTCTATGCACTCAATCTTGAGAGTTTTTTTTATCGGATACAAACCAAACCAGAGAGGGAAAGTTAGCTAATTCCACTTTTTAAGAAAAGATGATAAAGATTTAAATTTTGTCTGAAACATTTTGGAAATGTGTCAGCTATTGATTAAATTCTCTCTTAATTTGTTAAACCTTTTAATTTGGAAGGAGGTTTATCCATTTCCAGTTTGTTAATTATTAAATGATTTTAAGGTTATTAGAATAAAATGAATATTAATATTAGACGCTGATCTTCTGGCAAGAAAATGACCCATATATCTTCTAGTTGAACTAATTTGTCACCTTCTCATACTTTTGTGAATAAAATCTAAAATTTTCTATTACTCTTGTGATTAATCTCCCCAGTTTTATGAACAACTATTGAAGCAATACCCTCTGTTTACCAATCCTTAGTGATGTGAAGGATGCATTACAAATTCAAATTAAATCTCGTGTATCCCGAAGTGTCCATTCTTCCTTTCCAAAATTTTCAAATTGTACAATACAAAGTGGTAGTAATAAGGTTTATGTTCCATTAATATTTGTGTAGTTGAGAATAGTATTAGACATCCATTTTGTAATGGATCCCTCCAAATTAAATAGCCTAACTCAGTGCCCAATTAAGAAACAAATGTTCGATCCATCCATTTTCCAACTTAGCCATTCACATGTTTTTTTATCAACAAATCATTTTATATACACAAAATAATAGGTACAAATCAAACCCCTACTTGTTTTTTAATCAAAAACAAGCATGTCTAGAAAAAACAACCCTATACAATAATTGATCAACTACCACAAGCAACCTATACAACCATTGCTAGGAAATGAAACCATATACAACAACTACTAAGAAAGAAACAAAGTTCCTAAACAAGAGGTCAAGCTATCATGGAAAATTTTTTCAAAAGAGTAACCTTCCCAATAAGGCCATTTTCTAATAAGGAAAATCTTCATACAAATAGTAAATCCCTTGAAATGAAAGCACTACATCTAGGTCCAAGCTCCAAGCTAGCCTCCTTGCTCCTCTTGGTCACCATCATTAAGCACACCATAAAGCTTCCACCTTTCCATAATTTTCCTATTCTCATAGCTTTTCTTAAAAAGTCTTCTATTACAAAGTAGGTTTTGCACATCATTCATCAAAATCTTCACAATATACTCCTTTTTGGGATTAATCTTCTCAATTTACTTCTTGTTTCTCACATTCCAAATGCCTAAAGGAAGCTAAGGAAAGTAATATTAGAAATAGTATCCTTGAGAGAGTAACAAATAAAGTTAGCCATAAAGTCAAGTATTTCATCTCAATCCTTTCATGTATTGTGCCAATTATGCAAAGCAAAAAGTTCTTCCCAAGCCGAATTGGTGAAATTGCAAGTACAAAAAGATGGTCCCTTGACTCAAACTCTTCATAGAAAAGACAACAAAATTTATCAACCTCCATTCATTACTTGATAATTTTATCCTTTGTACTCAACCTATCTTTACAAATAAGCCAAGCACAAAACATATGCGTAGGAATACTCCATTATTGCCAAACAACACTAAACCACTTTGTTTTCAAGTTAGGACCTTGGAGATTACTCATAATAACCAAGGACTTAAAGCCTTTATCTCCCTAATTAATGATGTCCTCCTTATCATTGAGCTTCATGTTTTTCACTATATCAAGTACCTTGTTGATATTGTGAGGAAGTCTCCATCTATTTTTAGTAAAGTACTCCACCACCTTCCTGTTTATATTATAATTCCTTAAATAAATAGCACTATCTTGATCACAAATATCTTTCACACTTTGCCCCTTAATACACCTATTAGTTAACATTTAAGTCTTCTTACCATTACACACAATATGCTCAATCTAATCAAAACCAATATACCTCACATTTAGCATAGCTCTCCAAGTCCAAAGCAATTTTAAACAATACTCCAGATAATCTTATTCATAAGCCAATTAGAACACAATTTAAACAATCCAAAAAGTGTTCAGAATAGCAACTTGATTAATTTGAAATAGATTAGGGATACCAAGACCCCCATTCTCCTTATGTTGACAAATATTCTCCCATGAAACCTTGGCTCCATGATAGTCACTAGTGTTGCCCTTCCATAAGAATCTAATTAAAAGTGCTACAATCTTATGAATAACCCACATAGGAAGAAATAGTACATTTCACTAATACATAGCTTGACATTGAAGAACACTCGTTATAAGGTGAAGTCTACATGCAAAAGTGAGAAACCTATGCATCCAACTCACCACACTACCCATAATATTATTAATAAGAGTATTACACATCAAGCTATTAGGGCCCTTTGTAGTTAAAGGGGCACCAATATATCTAATAGGCAGTTTGCCTCTTTTCACATTGAGAATAACACTAAGCTCTTTATGAAACTCCTTGTTACACCCACCTATATAAAGCTCACTCTTTTCTGGACCAATTTTGGGGCCAAAAAGTCTAGAGATGAGTCAAGTCCATATTTTAGTCTAGTAGCAGAATATTTGTCACCATTCAAGAAGACAAGGCAATCATCAACATATATAAGGTGACTTAACTTCATTCTTGAACAATTAGGATGATAAGTAAAGCTTTTTTTTGAGCAACCTTGTCAAGAATGGCATAAAACACTTGTATACATAAGACAACTATGTAAGGGGAAAGAGGGTCCCCTTGTCTCAAACCCCTCTAACCTTTAAAGAAACTACTAACATTTACCATTAATGAAAAGAGATAACATAGGTGTAGAGATGCACATATTAATCCAAGAGATGAATCTATCACGAAATCCCTTAACATGATGCAAATTTATAAGATACCTCCAATTGAGTATGTCAAAATCTTTTTAAAGATCAAGAATAAGTGTACATCTACCAGTGAAGTCTTTTATATCATAGCCTGCAACCACACTCTGTGCTACCAATATATTGTCAGAAATACTTCTTCCACCAACAAAGGTAGCTTGATTCTTTGAGATAAGACCCTCAAGGCATTTCTTCATCTATTATCAATAATATTAGATATAGCTTTGTAGAGGATATTGCAACAAGAAATGGGTCTAAAACTCTTTATAGAAGTAGGATTCTTTACTTTAGGTATGAGAAACAGATTAGTAACATTGATTTGGTTCAAAATATGCCCATTTCTAAAAGTTTTTTTAATAGCATTACATATATCATCACCTATTATTCCCCATGTACTCTTGAATAATGAACTAGTAAACCCATTAGGACCAGGGGATTTGGAATTGTCTATAAAAATGGCGTCTTTAAGCTCCTTGCTATTAATATCTCTCACCATATCTTTAGCAACATCCTGCTCAATAGACTTATCAATGAGCTTCTTAAGACAGTCAATAGTAACATTCCCTTCTTTAGTGTCTTTAGTTCCAATTAAGCAAGTATAGTCGACAATAAACTCATTATTAATAGCATCCTCATCAACCAAATTGTCTTCATTATCAGTAACAATGGAATAAACTCTATTGTGTGTAATCCTAACTTTGATGCTCTTATGATAAAGAGTTGTGCCGCAATTTTGTATTCCAAGTAATCTTGGATTTTTGTTTAAGCATCTCCTCTTGAGTGGTTGAGAGAAAAATCAGCTTGTTTCTTAGCTCCTTCTCAAGTACAAGATCAGTTTTATCTCCATTAATGATATTGAGTTGAATTCTCTCACGTTCTTCTTTAAGCTTGATAATCTCTTCACATGAATGATGAAAGTAGAATCTATTAAAAAAACTGAGAGCCTTTTTAACCTCCTTAAGCTTGTTCACTACCTAAAACATCAAACTGCCCTAAAACTTAGTTCTCCAAACCTTCTCAATCAAAGGTAGAAGTTGATCATGAGACGTCCACACATTAAAGAATTTAAAAGAAGAAATTATTATTAGAACTTCACTGTATAATGAGAATGAGGTTAGAGTGATCAGAAATTCGAAGAGGCTCCACATACAAATGAGACTTGAATTAGTAAACTAAGCATCATTGATAAAAATCTTTTCAATTTTAGTAGAAATAAACCGATCAACTCTTCTATTAGTCCAAGTATAATAGCAACATTGACTAGAATGTTCAACCATTCCATTATCTTTAATACAATCTTCAAAGTCTTCTGAGCTTTTATGTAAACTAGTACAACCCATTCTTTCCTCCACTTTAGTGATTTCAGTATAGTCTCCACACCAAATACAAGGGGTGGAATCTATGGTAACCATCCATTCAGTATGTTTATCCCAAAGTAAAAGCCTTTTATCTTCCTCATTATTAGCATATATCATAATACAGTTAATAATTTCTTGTTGTAAATATATTATACCTCTAGGAGCTTAGCTTGACTAGTAGAATCAAGACACTTTACCTCCATAGTGTTCCTATTACACTTGATACAAATTCTTCCTTGTTCATCCTTATCATGACTAGTAACAGAACCCCAATTAGTAAGATAAATAGTATTGAATTTATTATAGCTTTGTAGAGTCGTATTAGTTTCTAACAAACCAATTAGTTCAATCCATTTGTCTTGAAAAACAGTATTAACTTCTTTTTGTTTGAGGCTTAAATTTAAACCTCTAACATTCCAAGAGCTAACAATTATTTGGGTCATGAGGCTTTCCTTCACTATGGGTACTTCCCATAAATTTATTAAATGCTTCTTCAAGGTTCTCATTGGCTTTATTTAAGGCACAAAAAGAATTACTAAAGCTTCAAACATAGAGGTAAGACATATGACTTCTACTCCTCGGTGTGTTAGGAGACCTTTCTCTAGCTTTTGTACCATTACTTACCAGATTCATTGTCCTTGAGTTTGTTACGCACAACTCTCCATTCTTCATTCATTCTTTGAACATTGGGCGGATTTGGTTGGTTTTGAACCTTTGGGTTCTCCTTAATAACTTCCTTTTTAGCTTTATCACAGTTAGAAAGTACTAGTTATATCACTTGAAATAATTATGGTACAGAAGTTTAGGTTGTTTCCAATTATAAATCCATAGTAAATTTTAAATTCTTTAAAAGGGAATATGATATAAAAAACACTTTCGATAGTTCAAAACAATATAGTTCAATTTGAATATCTACATACCCAATAAATTTCTCCTTCACCATCCTCGTCCTTAGTATTGGGTTATACGAACTAGTTCTTAAAAAATTGTTTTAGGTATAAAAAATCCATTAAGCTATAAATGGAATATAAGGCCAATTATGCAGAAGGATGTACACCTTATGTCACAAGTGAGAAATATTTATTTAAAAATTATATACATCTCAATTGTAATTATATTTATTCAAAATTTATTAAAGTAATGACATTAGGTTAAAAATAATTTGATTTTGTAGACTATCAATGGTAAAAAATTTTTTTTTTCATAATTTGGGTTCGTGAATTGTTTATGGGTAGCCAAGCTGGGTTTATAATGGTGGATAATGATCCCCAAGTGGTTGCCATTTCCTTGTGCAAGGTAGCAGCTTTGTGTGAAAAGATTTATTTTACATTTTTTGTTCTAATGAAGAGTCTTAAATGATGAATTAGTTTAGCTGAATTTACAGGTCCATGTTAAAATTCATATGTATGTAAACAAATGTAATTAAGATTTAATAAAAGTGGTGTATATTAGTATTTCTATTCTATATATAGATTTCATGTGTACTAATTGAGTCATACGCAAATGAATATGTAAATGAGAGACTGGGAGATTTTGAGTGTTAATAAATATGTCTATATATATTATAAACATAAATAAATATTATCCAAGTATTCTATATTGTTGAAGTTTATAAATATTATTTATACGTATTTTCACTACATATTTTTCAACAATTATAATTAAATTAACTATACAATTTTTTTCCAAACAAACAAAAAAAATTGTTACAATAAATAATAGATATAAAACTGATATTCGTGAGAGTATGAATGACAATCTTTAAATATACGAATAACATTTAAAAAATTAATAATAATTATAAGATAAAGATATTGTATATTTATGTCATTCATGAATTTGATGTGATCTCATATTGTCTAGTATCATCCGCAACATTGATATTATCCATGAATTCTTTAGAAAATTTAACCACCCTAAAAACAAACTCAACAACATCTTCTTTCTTAGCCGTAACACTCATGAGTTCATTTAGTCTAGCCTTGAGCTTGGTGCCCATTGTCCCGACTATTACTAATCATCAAAATGCATCGAAAAAGTGCTACTTTTTAATAATTGCTAGTGGCAGTTATTTTCTTGTGGAATAGATCACTTGTTTTAGTTTTTCTTAAATTTTTTTATATATGAACAACTTATATTAAATTGTTGGTGTACACCCAATAGTATATGTATTAGGGTATTCCCTAACAATTTTTCTGATTATATATGTTTTCCCTAAAAATGTTATTTAAAATATACTCGTCAACAAATACCAATTAAATATCAGATAACTAAAGAAAAATGAAGGACATGATAAATTAAGGTGAGAACTAAACATCTAAAGTCCTATCTTTTTTACAAACTTTACTATTTGTTTTCTCATGACTATTGAACTACTGAAATTTTTATCTTACTAAAAGAATGATATCACTCGTGAATAGATTTAGTAGAATTAATGTAAAGATTTATAATCCAATTTATGATAATTTTTACTTAATTTTTGTTGTTTCTCTATATGCCAATTGTCCTAGATTTGAGGGATTATACTCATAGGGTTATAAGTGTGGCCTAATCTCGACTAGCCTTCAATTATGCTTCGAGAAACACATAATTTTAAAATAAACTACCCTCAAAGAATCATATAACCCTGGAGGAGATCATAGTGAAATCCAAGAAGTATATCAAACATGTAAACATCAAAACAGAGAAGTATATCAAATCCAGCATGGAGTCGACCACGCGAAACACAATAAAAAAGACAGGTCTTGCACTTGAACCATGAGGAGAAAGACCTATAAGCATGGGGGTACAACAAAAAGGAATTAATCCTTCTAGGGTGAGACTTAAAGGAAGTCATTATCCTCATAGTAAACGACCCAACAATGTAATGAACACACGAGATGCCAAAGATATGTCATTCTGAAAGCAAAGTTGCTATTTTCATTACCACAAATATGTTGGACAAGACACTAATGAATGGAAGTCCCTACGTATGAGATATGATGATTATAAATGTTGGGAATTTTTACTCCACATGCCTATTGTGGACAACCAAGTGACACTAGCGGAAAAAAATATCATTGCCGAAACTACCCCGCTAGCGTGCTATATTGAGAGCACAAGTTGTACCTCAAGAAGAACTCAAAGAGGATCCTAGGTTATATGGGCATCAACACCGAGCTAACCCTACTTTATAAGTGTTAAAAATAGAAGTAAAACGTATATCGAGAGATTTTATGTCGCACACCACCAAATCCGGAAGGATCTTACGCCAAGCAAAGTCAATAGCCTCCTACTAATGGAAGATTAATGCGTAACGCTGACTTAAGTTAACAATGAAGATCCTAGTGGTATTAAGAGTACAACGACGAAGACATTCTCCTTCCATCTGATATTCAATAGATAAGGAGTTTTTTATGAAATAATTCATCCATATCAATATTATTCATTCTCGTGATCTTACATTAGGGTTAGGGTTTTGAATTAATTACTTATCCTTTAGTAAATTAACTTGTCCCACATGGTTCAAGGATTATTTAATAAATACAAGAAACCTATGTATATTAAATAACGTAGTTTAATGTCATTTTAACCAAGACCATTATCACTATACGTTAGAAAGATAGGTTTCAAGAATATTTTTGCCCCCTAACTTCAATGTTATTGCTTGTTCCTTTTAACGACAATTTCCACATCTTTTTTTAAAATTTTCTTTTGTAGTTAGAGCTCATGTTATAAATTTTATCCACCATGTTTAATTAACTGATGTCTACCTACATATGAAAAATAAACTTAGATCATGCGTGCTGATTCTAGAATCTATATATGTTCTTAAAGGCTAAGTCAATATCATTTATTATACACGTAACGAGGATAGTCCTATGAAATTTCATTTGAATATTTCATTTAGTTATATATAATATGTCAAAAATCTTGTTTTTAGTAAGATTACAAATTCTCTATAAAAATGTTTGTTTTTCTATAATTTATCCCATAGATGTATAATCCATAATAGAAGAGTAAACTATATTTAATGTGTATAACATATTTTCTCAAATGTTTTAAATAACACATATGATAGTAGATAAACAATAAGGGATTTATGCTTTGTTTACTTTATTTTGGGATCCAAGTAAACTCTCTTTTATTCTCCAATTTGAATAAAGTGTGGGAAACCTATTTTCTTACAAAGAACAAATACATATCGAGATAGTTTGTCTCCCTTCCAATATTCTCTAGTTTGTGTGAGAAAACATTTTTTTTACATTGTAGTGTATATTTGAAATAATACACATTTTGAATCAAAAAACATAAACTTAGCAATATAAAAAATATCAAATATTATAAAAATAAATAGAGTCAAAAGAGTCATAAGATTTATTTAAGTAATTATTGAGTGCATATTTCTTAAATTATTTGACTATGAAAAATCAATAAAACATTTTCACTAGTATTTCAACATTAAATGAATATCTATTAATCATCAAGTATCACATGTTGTATTTTATATATGGGTCTCATGTCAATTATATTAGACATACACTTATATAAAATCTTGCAACAAGAAATAAATATGTAATTCTTTATAACAAAGAGTATTTCTTTTTGTGTACACGTGTAATGTTAGAAAAAATACTTCTTTAATTTTTTTTGTCACAAGTGTATAATACTATAATTATAATAGATTTTTCATTCTACCACTCAATTAGCTAAATATTTTATAAAATTAATAAAAAATTTAGCATAGCCTTAAAAGTTTTTGAGGTTAAATATGCCTGTAAAATGCCTAGTTATCGAGATTTTTTTTACTAGTGGAAGGATAAATGAGTCAAATATTCTTGACTTTACTAACATAATAACATAGATTACGTTTCTAAATAAATCATAGTTGTAGTAGAATTAATATGATCATTTTATATTCTTAAACTTTTAGAAGAATCAAAAAAATATTTAAGACCCAATGAATATTACATAAATTGTTGATCGCTACAATTATCATTTTCATTGAAGGAAATATAACAAATATTATTATTTAATTTAATATCAAATTTGTTAAACTCCTAGTCTAACCACACACATGATTAATTTTACATTGTTAATATTTTTTGGAATAAAATTGTACATCTTAAAATTAATCAAATATAAAGAGTTTTAAAAGATACCTATTATTAAATTTACAATTTATTGGGCCGATTTTAATAAAACTTCTGCCTACAATTTGTAGTTAATTTGGCCCATCCCTATTTTAAATTTATCTCAACCCTAACCACAAACATTTCCTTATAAAAATACACACACTATTTTATATACGATTTCCCCGAATCCCTAAATATACCAAATATTATATCAAATATTTATCAAATATATTTGATGGGTTTCATAGGTGTGAGGAAGATAAGACCGGACCGGTATACAGTTGAGTTAAGGTATAAAAAGGAAAGATTCAACTTAGGTTCGTTTCATTCTGCTATTGAAGCGGTGATGGCGTATGACGCAAAATCTCGATCTTTGAGAGGTAATAAGACCAAATGGGTCAATTTTCCCATAGATCTCAATTCTCCTCCACCATCTGAATCAGGAAACTGCAAAGTTTGATTTTTTTAGGCAAGAGAGAGCTTAATTAGATTATATTTAGAAGGTACTTAATTTAAGATTTTTGTTTTTAATCTTCTAAATTATATGATCTAATTATTATTTTATATTGTTAATTTGGAACAACAAAGTTTTATTTTAAAGTATATGAAATTTGCTAAATTTGATTTTATATTTTAGTATTGTTTTATTATTATAATTGTTATTTTATGCAAATTTACTAAGTATATAAGTGTTTATGAGGCTATATCAACCACTTGTATCCCCTTATTTTATCAATATAGTGAGATAAATAATAAAAAAAGAGAAATATTAATGCTTGTTATCTTCATAAAAATAAATAGTATTATTATTTATTTACGGTAAGTTATATATTTTTATTATTTATAAGATACACACATTTATCACTTACAATTATGAGGTAATTTTATGCACTCAATCTTGAGAGTTTTTTTCTCGAATACAAACCAAAGCACTTCTTTTTACACTATTTCAGAAACCCAAGGACTCAATCGTATGGATATGTAAAATACAGGATTTCCAATCCTAGCAGGAAAGGGAGGGAAACGGATACTCAATTTAAAGTGAGTAAACAGAATTCCATACTCGATCTCATAGATGCATATAGAATTCTGCGGAAAGCCGTATTCGATGAAAGTCGTATGTACGGCTTGGAGAGAGATAAGGCTTTTTCTTTAAACATATTACAAGTGAATAATTTTATACTTTACAATATTTTTAGAACTCGAAAATTTATGTTAAACAAAATAGTGGATTAGCGATGAGAAAATAAAAAATAAAATTTAATAATTTTTTTATTCTTTTAACATAAAAGTTATATACATGGATAAATGTATAACTTGTTTTAGTTGTTCTTAAAAGTTTTTTATATGTGAACAACTTATATTAAATTGTTGGTGTACACCCAATAGTATATGTATTAGGGTATTCCCTAACAATTTTTCTGATTATATATGTTTTCCCCATGATTCTTTAAATTCTACACCACCAGCACACTTCAACCTTTTATGCAGAAATGATTCCGTGTAAGGTCATTTGATCATTACGTTTCTTATAATACTCTATCAAAAATATATAATCGACTTCATTGTGTAAAAAAGAGTAGGAATGGAAGATATACTACAGTTAAGATATTCTACCATAGGGAAAATGATGAGACCATTTATGATAGAAATAATTATATCCTAGAGCTAATTGAATAACTAATGTGATTTTTCCTCACTAGTTAGTTCTATACAATCTAGATATCTATTTCTCACGTACTTCTATATTTTTAGAGTGTATAACTTTAACTTTATATTAAATCAGAAAAAGAAAATTATGAAGTCAATATAAGGTAAAAGAGACTCTCATTTCCTAAGTTAAGTAATTATAATAGTTATCCAATATAAGGAAATTAAAATAATAAAATATTCATAAGATTTAAAGGAGGATTGGATATTTTAGAAGTATGTAGAGAATTTTTATGTCAATAATTAAGTATCATATTTGTTGAAATAATAGTTGTTTTCCTTACTAACTACATGGGAACTAAAAGGGAAACAAAACTTTTTCTTCTAATATCAAATATGTCATATATAGAATAAATAACTTGATATAAATATGATAGAGAACTTCAGGTTGTTTCTAAATATCAATCCATTGTAAATTATAATTCTTTTAACAAGAAGAGATGAGATAAAAAAAACATTTTCTAAACTTTAAAAAAATATAATTCAATTTGAATATCTAAAAAAACTAAAATTTCTCCTTCACCTTTATCCCCCTTAAATTGTGTTATACACATTAGTTCCAAAAAAATTGTACTTGATATGAAATCCAATCATATTTAAATGGAATATAGAGCCAATTATGCAGAAGGAAGTAACACTTTTCCGCAAATGAGGAATATTGTTATTCGTCATGTTTATTGTTCAATAAATGAACGTCCATATATACTAAGTGGAAAACTAGGCTTTCCATAACCCCTTTAATATGATGGGATATGCTATATCTGTCCTCCTGCTTTTAATAAGGGGTTTAGCGGACATAATTGGAATTGGATGATTGTATATTGTACCATTTAACTTCATCAATTAGTATACTCACATATATAATGCTCTAATATTTTCATATTTTTTTATATAATAAGATAATTTTTTATGATTTGTTAGGTTGGTTACATATTTATTTCTTGTTCTATGACTACTTTTATGAAAAAACAATATATAGGAACTATATTTATTTTTTTGGTCTATCAAATTATTTTTGTTTAATTTTGTTTTAATTAATCAATAATTCAGTGATAAATATTTAGAATAGGTAAAAGTTATTTTTCTCATCAATTAATTTAAGATATTACAATAAATGTTACTACTAATGTAAAAATAGTTTGTCTCAAATTTGTTATTTAAATAGATAGATCTCTAGATCAATCTTTATATAAAGAGTACTAAAATAGAGGCATAGATGTAAAAAATTTCTATACTTTGATGAAATTTTATAAAGTATATGTATTCTTACTAAATTATTGTATACTCCTACATCAAAAGATTTTAAAATTCGATCTTAGTTTTTGTATATTTTTTAGTGAAAAAGAGTCGAAATATAGTCCTACAAAACTATATATCATAAGACACATGATTAGTTCATTATGTATCACCCACTGGACATGTAATTTGAATTAGAATTAATGAAATAAAATATTATTCAAATCTAAGTTATATACAAATATTATTATAAGATATATATATATATATATATATATATATATATATATATATATATATATATATACTAGAAAATATCACCGAAGATACATGTGCAAAAATGAATTTGAAAAATTCTAATTGATAATGGTACAAATTATCATAAATTCTTTACTTGAAGGTCTTTGGATAAAATTTAATTGATTGTGCCAAACTCATAATTTAATATATATCTAGATATATATGAATGTGAGTCTCACATAATATTTTATTTTTGGTGTCACCTATGGCGTGATAAAATAATAGATAAAATAAGTGCAAATAAACACCCATAGCACGATGCTGCAAGTACCTATGCAATTTTTAATGACAAGTGAATTCGTTCCTTAGAGACTACAACAGTTAGAAAGAACTTATACAAATATCAAGTGCAACTAAGAAAGCTATATTAATAATATGCAATAAAATAAAAGACAAGTAATTTTTACTCTGTTTTTAAATATGTCTGCAAAATCTGTAGTTATTGAGATATTTTTCACTAGTTGACAACTATTAGAACAATGAGTCAATTTTTCTTGGCATTACTAGCTTAATCACATAGATTAAGTTTCTCAATAAATCATAGTTATAGTAGAATTAATATGATCATTTTAAATTCTTAAATTTTTACAAGAACTGAAAAAATGATTGAAGACCCCAATGAATATTACATAAATTGTTGATGACTACAATTATCATTTTCATTGAAGGAAATTTCACAAATATTTATTATTGAATTTTATATCAAATTTGTTAAACTCTTAGTCTGGACTATATAAGTCAATTTGAATATCTACAAATTTACAAATAACTCCTTCACCAATACCCCCTTAAAATTGGGTTATACACCCTTTTTCCTAAAATATGTTCTTGGTATGAAATCCAATCGGATTTAAATAGAATATCAAGTCAATTATTCAGAAGGATGTAATCCATATCTGCAAATGAGAAATATTTCATTCTTCATGTTTATCTGTCGAGCAATGAATTTGCAGTAGGAAGACTAAGCTTTCTATAACACCCTTTAATGTGATCTGACATACTACGTCTGTCCTCATGATTTTTATCAGGGTTTTAGCGGACATAATTGAAATTCGATGATTGTATATTGTACCTTTTAACTTCATTAATTAGTATCCTGGCATATTTATATATTTCACAGATTTGTATAATAAGATTAATTTTTTATGATTTGCTAGGTTAGATACATGTTTCTTTCATTTGCTATGACTATTGCTATGAAAAAATATATAGGAACTATACTGATTATATTGGTCTATCAATTTTTTTTTTAATTAATAAATATATTTAATGAGCAATATTTAAAAAATATAAAACTTCATTTTCTTATCAATTATCTAAGGTATTAAAATACATGTTATTACTAATGTTAAAATGGTTGGTGTAAATTTTGTTAGACAAACAAATACAACTCTAGATCAATACTTGTTTCAAGAGTATTGGAATAGATGCCTAATATATATAATAACCAATTGGGATTAGCTTTGGTCATCCAATCTAGTGATGCGGGTTCAGACCTAATTAATGAGTCTGAGTCCAAAGTTGCTCTCCTATGTAACAAAAAAGATATTACTAAATATTATCGACACATAATATGACATTTAACATAAAAATATTAACTAGATGGGTTAGCTCAACTGACCAAATAGGGAGGGTTCAAATCTCTCCCTAAACACCTAGTTCTAACATGCATGGGTTATGCTTGGAAAGACAGACATATCCTCCCTAGGATTAGTTGGGTGTGCCTAAACTAGCCTAGAGCCCACGTAACAAATAAACATAATAAATATTTTAGATTCTAAATTTTAAAAAAACAATTCTCAATTAATTTTATTTAAACGATATATATATTTTATTATATTTTTATAACTAATAGACAAATAATATTAATTTTTGTGAAATTATAATGAGGACACTCAAGATATTAAAATTATAGAGTTACATATAAAATTTATATGTATGATATGGTAAATATATTATATTTGGGTTTAATTCAGTTAGTAGATTTCATTGCCTTATTCATTACATATCATGGATACTTACTAGCCTTTGTATGTTCATTATGTTGGAAATCCTATATTATTAAATTATACATACATTATTTCCATGGATATGTATTTTTTTAGGATTTTTATACATTAATAATTTGTACGTAGTTACAATATTGGATTTTTTTTTATTTTATCATTTGTTGACAAATTTTTATTATATTGTGATATATGATAAATATTGAAATATGCTTGAGTACTCAAGTTTCCCTATAGAATATTCATACATATTTACAAGAATAAAGGTTAGAAAAATAGTAGAATGAGATGAATGATATGTACTTGAAAAAGAGTTAGAGGTTGAGATGTTTATTAACTGAATTAACTAAATGTCTCTTTTAATATTCTAAAAATCTTGTGTCCCTCGAGGCGTGATGTAAAAACCGCACTCGAGGAATTCACTCGCAATTGTGCAAAATCATTCATAGTAATTAAATGTAAGTATTATGTATCATACTACATAAAACTATAATCGTATAAAATGAAAGTAAAAAAATACTAAAGTTTTGGTGAAAATGATGGATTACATAAAGGACTGGAATACAAATTATCTCGAAATATAAGAAGATAGCTCAAGAATCACTAGTAATTGCTAGTAGCTATGACATAAACTTTTCTTGAAAAAAGAATGAATATATTATTTTTCTGTTAAGCGGGATTAAAGTATCCACCTATGTTCCTCTTGGGTATATTACTCGTTGATTCGTATGTATCTAAATTCTCAGTCAAAAATACTTACCACTTTGCTACCGAACACCATATTCATATCTTATTATGTTTGTTTTAGTTATTTACAATACTCATCGAATTTAGATATTTTGTTTTCATATTGCAACTAGTCAACAAATTATGGTATTGTTTAAAGATTTTGACATGTAAGAGAAGTAGAGGAAATATTATATTAATTGGAGGAGCGTACTTTCTTTGTTTGCCACTTCTGGAGTTATTTGGTATAGTTTATTTGTTTTATTAATTCAATTTTAGTTAATTAAACTATGAGTTATATTCTAAAATGGTATATTCATCTTTTCACTTAAATTGTCTCTAAACTAAGAACTGTATACTTAAATATTATCACATTATTCGAACTACAAAAATATTTAATATTATTCACATTATTTTCCCATTAGAAAAAATTTCAACTTTTACAATATCTCTACTGGCTCTTCTACTAGATCAGGTGAATCATGCTCTTTGTTTGATATGGACATTCAAGTATTCAAGTTATTATTTAAATAAGTATAAACAATTGATGTTGATTTGTAATATCACTAAGATCATTGGTTCAATTACTAAAGTAATTTATATCATTGTAAATATATATTACGTTGATGTACTACGCGTATTTTTAATTTTATTCTAGGTATCATTGACTAATATATAAAACTTATAATTTGATAGATTGGTTTATGTTGGTAATAATATTTCATTTTAAAATAATTCTTTATTAAATATGTGTGCTTTATTATATAAAAGGAGTGTAATTGTTCATGGTGTTATTAGTTTATATTTTTACCTATAGGCGCGAGTGTCTTAATCAAAAGGTTCTGCAACTCATTTCTTGTTCAATGGTGATCTAATGATCTTGCTTTATTTTCTTTTTTTGCAATGATCTTAACTCTTATTGTACTTGCTTCAACATGGGTTTGCTTCTTTATTTGCTCTGCTTTATTTTCTTTTCGTTTTGTTGTTTTCCTGTTTTCATTTTCTTTTTTAATTACACATTAATTGGGGTTTTAGAGGATATCAAGATTAATAATAGAGAATCTCATACTTTTAAAATGTTAAATTTTCTAAAATTTAGCTTTTTAATCTCATTCAAGGAAAAAGATAATAAGATTAATGACCTAACATTTAACTCTTCTGATCCATAATTTTTGTTTCTTTTTCTTCTGATTTTATTTTCCTATTTATTAATATGTTAGGAGGAGTTTGTTGCTGATAAATTTTTTCTCGTGCCCTTGCTTAACTAGAGGCTGACCAAAGCAGAGTAAAAATTGATCAAGATTAATCTTTCTCTCTTTCTAAAACTGTTCTTTCCAAACATTTTGTTAACAAAAAATGGTGAATCTAAAAACCAAAACTCCTAAATAATTAATCATAAATGTTTCTTGATTTAGGAGATTCTCATCTTCAACAAACATGATAAGGCTTTACTTCATTAACTTTGACCATGGAAGATTAACAATATTTCTTCCATTTTTCCTTCTATAATTGATTTACTTCGAAATTAGCTTACCTTTTTTATTTATTATGGAATAGTCCTTTTCAGTTGTATGTTTGGGTATATCTTACCTGTTATTTATCTTTTTTGGCGTTTCTTACCCTATCGTGTACATGCAGTGGGAATTTTCTTATGGTTATGTGATATCTTTGGGTTTTTTTGTATTTCACGAAGTAGATCTTTAAGATATTGTTCAGTCAAACACATGTAAAGGTCCAACAACATCTTTAAACTAATCAAAACCTCTTCTTCTTTTGTTGACATTTTTTACAGTTTTATTGGAACACGAAAGAGGACTCTTTTCGATCTTCTTAAAGGCCGATTTCATCCTTCTCTCCTCCTCGATGTAGTCGTGAAAGAATTCTTTTGGTATCATGTTGATCTATCTTCTCTCAAGTTTAGCCACCTTTGAATTGGGAGCAGTATTTACGATAAGATTATATGGTATTTTGGAAGATGCTATATGCCTTGTAAGATAATTCTCTTCCTGTTTGTTTCACTTTTATCGTATACTATGAATATTATAGTAGCCAACGCAGTGTGAAAGCGGTTGGGTTTTATGGATAATATTTTGATTTATAACTGTCAAGGGTTTAGGGCACCCTCACCTCGGAAAATAATTAAGGCCATAAATACGAAGTTTAAAATCTCTTTTTATGTCTATTAGAGTCGCGTATCATGTCCAACGTTGTACGATTTTGTACTTTCCTAAATCCGTTTAATAATAAATTTGTCGTTAACCTTAGGGAAGAAAATTTTGGTGCGGGGGAATCACTTTAGCTTGGAAGGACTGTTTCAATGTGAAGATTATTGTTTCATGTTCTTATTATGTTATTTGACAAATATCTGATTTGAATTCTTCTCCTTGGTATCTAGTCATTATTCATGCTCCTACGAATTACAATGAAAGAAAGAAAGTGTTTGAAAATATCACAAAATGGAAGAACAGTATATCTGACCCAATTGTTATTATCGGTGATTTTAATGATATTTCTAAATCATACGAGAAACACGTTAAAATCGATCCTAATCTTGATCGCATGTTAAAATTGAATGAGTTTACTGACGAAAATAATTTCATTGATATTGCCTCCAAAGGTTGTCACTTTACTGATAAGGTTCAGTAGAGTTTGCTGAGTGCATTGATGATGCTACTTTATTTGAACATAATTATGATGGACAATTCTACACTTGGACTAATAAGAGTGTAACTGATATTAGAGCTAGCAAAATTGACAGAGTTTTTATAAATTCAAAGTGGATAGACACCATTCAATCTATTGTTACAGTTATGCCCCTTCAACATCTGATCACTGCCCTATGTTGCTGAATATAGGAGGGAAAAAAGAACATGGCCCAACTGCTTTAAATTTCTTCAATATATGGACTTCACACCCTAAACATATTGACACTATACAACATGTATGGAAGGAGCAGGTGCAGGGTAATTGTATGTTTCAGCTCTGTATGAAACAAAAATCTATAAAGAGTGCTTTAAAGAAATTTAACAATACATACTTGAAAAGAAACTCAAACAATATTGAGGCTATTAGAAATCAACTCACCATGGTTCAAAAGTCTATAATGGAAGGCATGTTTGACCCTCAGCTATTATGTGAAGAGAAAATTCTAGATAAAAATCTTGAAGAAGCTATAATTGTTCAACACATTATATTAAAACAAAAAGCTAAAGCTGCTTTCACCACTGATATGGATTGCAGTTCTTTATATTTTTAAATTCAAGCTAGTTAACTTATTGCTCCTTTTTTAGATAGTGAGATTAAAGAAGCACTATTCTCTATCAATGAAAATAAGAGCCCTGGGCCTGATGGACTCAATTCCTGCTTCTATAAAGCTTCTTGGAATGTTATTGTAGATGATTTCATTAAAGCTATAAGACAATATCTTGAATTAGGTAAAATTCTATCTCAAGTTAATGCTACAAACCTAGTTCTCATCACTAAGGAGAAGAATGCTACTAGTCTAAAGAAGTACAGACCAATCTCATGTGTGAACACCACATATAATACTATCTCTAGACTTATATTAAATAGACTAAAAAAAGTACTTGGTTCAATTATTTCTATCAATCAAGCCGCATATATTGGAGGTAGGCAAATCAGTGATAACATACTTGTAGCTCAAGATATTGAATTGGGTTATGAGAAGAATAATTCAGAGCCAAAGTGTACAATAAACCTTGACTTACAGAAGACATATGATAGTGTGAACTGGATATTTCTTATCAACACTTTACATGGCTTCAATTTCCCTAACAAATTCATTAATTTGGTATAAATGTGTGTGCGCTGCCCTTTCTATTCCATTTTTATCAATGGTGAAATGGAAGGTTATTTTAAAGGTAAGAGGGGTCTCAGGCAAGGAGACCCCATCTCACCTTACTTATTTGCAATAGACATGGAGGTGTTCACAGGGCTCTTAAAAAACATGGTGCAAAAGAATCAGTTTAATTATCATCACAAGTGTAGAGAGCTCAAACTCAATCACATCATTTTTGCTGATGATGTATTAATATTCCTCAAAGCTAAGTTAAATCAGCTAAAGTTATAAAGGAAGCATTTTATATCTTCTCAAGAATATCAAGGCTTAAGATTAACTATAATAGAAGTGAGCTCTATTTTGGTGGTACAAGTACTCACATTATGCAGAGTATCTCTTCAGTTCTGAATATTAATATAGGCACATTGCCTGTTAGATATCTAGGGGTCCCACTGAACTCAAAAAAACTATCAGTTTCAGATAGAAACAAATTAGTAGAAAGTATCTGCAGCTGTATAAGTCAATGGTCATCAAAGCTATTGTCATATGCTGGGAGAGCTGAGCTCATCAGGTGTGTTCTCATCAGTAAAATACTATTTTGGTGTAGGGTTTTCTTATTTCTAGAACAAGTTATATACAAACTTAACCAAAAAATGGATAGCTTCCTATGGAGAGGTAATTCAGATAGTGCCATGGGGAAAAGGTGTCATGGAAAAATATATACTCCAGTAAAGTGTATGGAGGACTTGGTATTTCTTATATTGAAGATATTAAGAAAGTCTGCCTTCTAGCAACATTTTGGAGAATGTACTCACAAAAGCACAATATGTGGAGTTTATGGGTTCATCATAACATCATTAAAGGCAGGTGTATTTGGAGCTTGGATGTAAAGCAAGCTCACACTTGGATTTGAAAGCAAATTTTGAAGATCAGGTATCTTGCCTACAACTTTATTACTCATGATGTTAAGAATGGCAAGAATACCTACCTGATTTGGGATAAATGGAAGAGTGGTAAAATTCCACAAGAAATCATAGATATTGATATACTGAGAGATGATATTAATAGTAATAAGACTGTATATTCATTTTATGGGGGTAACAGATGGAAATTACCTCTTATAGTGGGTAAAAATCTTCCTCACATCAACAATATAAAGCTTACTAGTGGAGATGACATTATTGTGTGGAAGGAAAGCTCTAAGAAAGGTTTCTCCTTCAAAAGAACTTTGGCACAAATTGAAGATGTAAAGAGTGAAGTAGAATGGTAGAAAATAGTGTGGACTAAGACATGTATACCTAGATGTGCTTTTATAGTTTGGTTGTGTTTTAAAGATAGATTAGCTACCAAGGCTAGAATGATTATTTGAGGTTTACATGTCAGTTATCGATGTGTTTTCTGTAATGCAAATTTGGAAACCAGCTTGATTTGTGTAATATAAAAGCTACAATTTAGAAGAGTTGGTCAAACCTATCAATTCTATATCGAGTTTAGAAGTTGTTGATATTGTGGGGACATTTATTACTACTTATATATTTTGTGTTTAGTGGGAATTAAATGAAAGTGAGCGTGGAGGAATATGTCTAAGTGAAGAACACGTTTGGAAAAGAATATTCAGCCTTGTCCATGTGAAAGTAGGAAGAAGGAATTACAAAATAAAGAAGTTGTTTTTCTCATTAAAAGAATAGAGACCAACTAGTTATTGGGCCTTATTATATATTGATTAGCTTTATTTAGACTTTAAGTAAAAAGTAATGGGCTTTCTTTGTAATAGTAATGTAGGCTGAGTTTGTTGTCTCGGTTTCTTGTAGGGTCAAAGTTGTAATGTTACTTGATGTTTGGGCTAATTTTAATAAAAAGATTGATTTATTGATCCAAAAAAAAAGTTGTCACTTTATATGGAAAAATAAATGAAAAGGTGAGGAAAACCTTAAAGAAAAATTTGATAAGGGTTTAGAATTGGAATCCTGGGGTAGTCTTTTCACATAAGCAATTATCAAACTACCGCTATAGGGTTAGATCATTCGCCACTTATTCTTTAGAGAAGTAATTCTACTAAAAACAACTTGAAAGTCTTCATATTCGAGTCCCCCAGTAGCTTGAAAATATTGGAATGAATATAGAGTTACAAATATGATCAAGAATTTCTTATGTAGAAGGGATGAAACGTGGCTTGTTTAATTTTGTTGGAGACGTGAAACAGTTTGTATCAGTCGAAATCAAAAAATTATTGAAAATATCCAAAATAGTTAGCGATCCAAGGAAAATATTTCAATTAATATCAAGAATAAAAGATGGACGCACTTTGGAAGTAAGGAAAGAATTACGGGCTGATACGGTTCAAGACCATTGGATAAATAAAAAAAACTAAATATTTTTACGCTTGCTCATTCTTTCGAAGGAACTCAAATGAGATCATGTATTTAAAAGACAGTAATGGCAAATGGTGTGATAAACAAAATTTTATCTAAAAAACCATTAAAAATTATATTATTAATATGTATTGAGAGAATCAGGTTTTCGATATGATGAGGTGACGATCCATACTCCACATAAAATTAGTGATGATATTAATTATCTCCTCATTAAAATACCATGACATGGAAGAGATTAGAGTGGCAGTTTTCTCTGTGTCGGGTTCCAAGGTACCAAACGGTTTGCAGGGAATTTTAATTTTTACCAGGGGAGACGATTAAATTGGATATTTTACAAATGGTTAATGATTTTTTGGCATTTAATATTCTTTCATTACGCTTCGGAAGGCACTTCTCAGGAGTCGATTGCAGATTATAAGCTAATAACTTGTATTAATTTTAGCTATAAAATTATTGCAAAAATTATGTCTCTTAAACATCAACCAATCATGGAAGATATCATTTCTCTTATGTAATTAGCTTTTATTAAAGAACGAAGCATCCATGGTAATATATTAATCACGCAACAAATTGAGTTATTCTTATAATTTTAAAAAAGTTTAAACAAGAATTATGGAGCTTCTAGTATCGATATGGCCAACGCTATGATCAAATTATCTGGAATTTTCTTATGAGGGTTCTTTAGAACATGGGTTTTTGTGAAAATGGAGAGACCTTATCTTAAATTGCATATCATTTGTCTCGTATCAGATTAAAGTTAATGGAGAAAGACTAAAGAACTTCAAAATGGGTCAAGAAATTCGACAAGGTGATCCCTAGTCCCCTCTCCTATTTTCTATGCTTACGGAAGGTCTCATCGAGCTAATCAATTACGAATGCCGAGAAGGTAACATAAAACGTATCTCTATCGCTAGAGCCACACATAGAGTTACACATTTGTTTTTGCGGACAATTTTTTGTTCTTCCTCGAAGTTAATGAAAAATAAATATGAATTCATGAGAGCCATCACGAAATATTGTCGGGCTTCTGGCCAAAAAATCAACTTCAATAAAGGAGTAAAGGTTTCCAAATAAAAAAGCTACTGAAATTGCGGAACGATTGAATTTCAAAATTACAAATCCTATGGTAAATATGTGGGCATTCCAATGTCTCTAAAGAGATCCAAAACAGCTAATCTATCATAAATCTATGATAAAATGATCTCTAAATCTGCAAATTGGGTTTTTAACCTTTTATTGAATGGAGGTAAAGAAGTCCTTATTAAAGCAGATCTTCAAGTAATTCCTAATAATGCATGTCCATCGTTAAATTTATGATTATGATTGGCAAAAAATTAAGCAGTATTGATGCAAGATTTTTGTGGAACGGGACTTAAAAAAAATACATGGGGTCGCATGGAACAAGATCGCAAAAGCTAAAAAGGAAGGCAGAATTGGTATTAGGGACTTCTGAGAAATGAATCTCTCCCTTCTACGAAGTCAAGCTTGGAAAATTATCCATAATCCTAACTTGCTCGTGGCAAGATTCCTTTGGCATTTAATTTCTGAACTACGATATGTGGAATTCTAAACTAAAGAATAAAAGATCGTGGAATTGGGGAGCATATATAAAGGTATTATGTTCCTTAAAGATGAATGTATTTGGAAGGTTGGTAATGGCATGCAAATTGATATCTAGGAAGATTCTTGCATTTCGAGAGGATATAAATTGGATAAGCCAGCCCAGTTGTAATCTGACTAGGGTGGCCAAATGTTTCAATAACAACATGCCCAATTGGAATTACGAAACTCAAGATAAATTTCGTATTATGAAAGATTTGGCAGATTTTATAAGAATTCCAGATGTTCAAATTGACAAAGATGACACAATTATATGGCCCGAGACTAAAAAAGGCAATTACTCAACAAAATTGGATTATCATCGTTTGCTATAGAAAGAATCGGATATAAGCGGAAAATCTTTCAGTGAAGGGGAAAACACATATAAGAACATGTGGAACATAATTTTGGGGTCCAATGTTCCTTTAAAAATTCGAAATTGAATTGATCAAACGTATAATTTATAGTTACTCCCTAAACGGGTGGGAGGAAAGTTTGTTCTCAACCATTATTTTTGGTATGCTTTGAAATATGTGGAAAGTTAGGATGAATGGTTTATTTTAAAGAAAGAAATGAAACATGTTTGAAATTTATTGATAGGACTAAAACACTTTTCAAGCACCTTTATGGTAATGAAAATGCGTCTGTACTGGGATGGATAATTGTAGGGCGGCGGGATGTACTACTTTGGAAGGGGAAAATCCTATCTTGAGTGAAGAGGTTAATTTCAACTGGCTAAATGACACTTTCTTCGTTAAAAGTTGGGAGCTGACTAGTATAGTGTCGATTGGGGTCAATAAGGAGGGGGTTGGTAAACATAAGGTAACCAGAATAGCGAATGTCAATAACGTTGTGGAGTGTGAGTTCTGGACCGTTCTTTTGGCCATGAGATATAAATCAGATCTCAATCTTCAGAGTAACTCTTTGTATTCCAATAACCTTGAACTCATTCTATGTATGTCTATCTAAAGCTTATTAATTGGGGAATTTTCCTTGATGGTTTGAAGCGAAAAGGTGGATGAAACTTACTAAATGCGTTAGACTTGATTTAGATTTTCCAGCATGTACGTGTGACACGATCGTGGAACTTTTTATTGTATTTCCTCTTCTTGTACTAGTAAGGGTATTAGTTAATTTAGATGTATTTTTTCTTGAAAAAGAAACTCTTTAACCCATTGACTGTATGTGTAATTGGTGTAGATTTTTTATTTTTTCAATGATTTACATTGTCTTTATATACTTGAGAATTAAAATGTTAAACTTATTCTGTTTATATGAAGTTATTACATATATATATATACACACACACCAGTATGCCAAAAATGTTATTTAAAATATACTCGTCAACAAATACCAATTAAATATCAGATAACTAAAGAAAAATGAAGGACATGATAAATTAAGGTGAGAACTAAACATCTAAAGTCCTATCTTTTTTCCAAACTTTACTATTTGTTTTCTCATGACTATTGAACTACTGAAATGTTTATCTTACTAAAAGAATGATATCACTCGTGAATAGATTTAGTAGAATTAATGTAAAGATTTATAATCCAATTTATGATAATTTTTACTTAATTTTTGTTGTTTCTCTATATGCCAATTGTCCTAGATTTGAGGAATTATACTCATAAGGTTATAAGTGTGGCCTAATCTCGACTAGCCTTCAATTATGCTTCGAGAAACACATAATTTTAAAATAAACTACCCTCAAAGAATCATATAACCCTGGAGGAGATCATAGTGAAATCCAAGAAGTATATCAAACATGTAAACATCAAAACAGAGAAGTATATCAAATCCAGCATGGAGTCGACCACGCGAAACACAATAAGAAAGACAGGTCTTGCACTTGAACCATGAGGAGAAAGACCTATAAGCATGGGGGTACAACAAAAAGGAATTAATCCTTCTAGGGTGAGACTTAAAGGAAGTCATTATCCTCATAGTAAACGACCCAACAATGTAATGAACACACGAGATGCCAAAGATATGTCATTCTGAAAGCAAAGTTGCTATTTTCATTACCACAAATATGTTGGACAAGACACTAATGAATGGAAGTCCCTACGTATGAGATATGATGATTATAAATGTTGGGAATTTTTACTCCACATGCCTATTGTGGACAACCAAGTGACACTAGCGGAAAAAAATATCATTCCCGAAACTACCCCGCTAGCGTGCTATATTGAGAGCACAAGTTGTACCTCAAGAAGAACTCAAAGAGGATCCTAGGTTATATGGGCATCAAGACCGAGCTAACCCTACTTTATAAGTGTTAAAAATAGAAGTAAAACGTATATCGAGAGATTTTATGTCGCACACCACCAAATCCGGAAGGATCTTACGCCAAGCAAAGTCAATAGCCTCCTACTAATGGAAGATTAATGCGTAACGCTGACTTAAGTTAACAATGAAGATCCTAGTGGTATTAAGAGTCCAACGACGAAGACATTCTCCTTCCATCTGATATTCAATAGATAAGGAGTTTTTTATGAAATAATTCATCCATATCAATATTATTCATTCTCGTGATCTTACATTAGGGTTAGGGTTTTGAATTAATTACTTATCCTTTAGTAAATTAACTTGTCCCACATGGTTCAAGGATTATTTAATAAATACAAGAAACCTATGTATATTAAATAACGTTGTTTAATGTCATTTTAACCAAGACCATTATCACTATACGTTAGAAAGATAGGTTTCAAGAATATTTTTGCCCCCTAACCTCAATGTTATTGCTTGTTCCTTTTAACGACAATTTCCACATCTTTTTTTAAAATTTTCTTTTGTAGTTAGAGCTCATGTTATAAATTTTATCCACCATGTTTAATTAACTGATGTCTACCTATATATGAAAAATAAACTTAGATCATGCGTGCTGATTCTAGAATCTATATATGTTCTTAAAGGCTAAGTCAATATCATTTATTATACACGTAACGAGGATAGTCCTATGAAATTTCATTTAGTTATATATAATATGTCAAACATCTTGTTTTTAGTAAGATTACAAATTCTCTATAAAAATGTTTGTTTTTCTATAATTTATCCCATAGATGTATAATCCATAATAGAAGAGTAAACTATATTTAATGTGTATAACATATTTTCTCAAATGTTTTAAATAACACATATGATAGTAGATAAACAATAAGGGATTTATGCTTTGTTTACTTTATTTTGGGATCCAAGTAAACTCTCTTTTATTCTTCAATTTGAATAAAGTGTGGGAAACCTATTTTCTTACAAAGAACAAATACATATCGAGATAGTTTGTCTCCCTTCCAATATTCTCTAGTTTGTGTGAGAAAACATTTTTTTTACATTGTAGTGTATATTTGTAATAATACACATTTTGAATCAAAAAACATAAACTTAGCAATATAAAAAATATCAAATATTATAAAAATAAATAGAGTCAAAAGAGTCATAAGATTTATTTAAGTAATTATTGAGTGCATATTTCTTAAATTGTTTGACTATGAAAAATCAATAAAACATTTTCACTGGTATTTCTACATTAAATGAATATCTATTAATCATCAAGTATCACATGTTGTATTTTATATATGGGTCCCATGTCAATTATATTAGACATACACTTATATAAAATCTTGCAACAAGAAATAAATATGTAATTCTTTATAACAAAGAGTATTTCTTTTTGTGTACACGTGTAATGTTAGAAAAAATACTTCTTTAATTTTTTTTGTCACAAGTGTATAATACTATAATTATAATAGATTTTTCATTCTACCACTCAATTAGCTAAATATTTTATAAAATTAATAAAAAATTTAGCGTAGCCTTAAAAGTTTTTGAGGTTAAATATGCCTGTAAAATGCCTAGTTATCGAGATTTTTTTTACTAGTGGAAGGATAAATGAGTCAAATATTCTTGACTTTACTAACATAATAACATAGATTACGTTTCTAAATAAATCATAGTTGTAGTAGAATTAATATGATCATTTCATATTCTTAAACTTTTGGAAGAATCAAAAAAATATTTAAGACCCAATGAATATTACATAAATTGTTGATCGCTACAATTATCATTTTCATTGAAGGAAATATAACAAATATTATTATTTAATTTAATATCAAATTTGTTAAACTCCTAGTCTAACCACACACATGATTAATTTTACATTGTTAATATTTTTTGGAATAAAATTGTACATCTTAAAATTAATCAAATATAAAGAGTTTTAAAAGATACCTATTATTAAATTTACAATTTATTGGGCCGATTTTAATAAAACTTCTGCCTACAATTTGTAGTTAATTTGGCCCATCCCTATTTTAAATTTATCTCAACCCTAACCACAAACATTTCCTTATAAAAATACACCCACTATTTTATATACGATTTCCCCGAAATCCCTAAATATACCAAATATTATATCAAATATTTATCAAATTTATTTGATGGGTTTCATAGGTGTGAGGAAGATAAGACCGGACCGGTATACAGTTGAGTTAAGGTATAAAAAGGAAAGATTCAACTTAGGTTCGTTTCATTCTGCTATTGAAGCGGCGATGGCGTATGACGCAAAATCTCGATCTTTGAGAGGTAATAAGACCAAATGGGTCAATTTCCCCATAGATCTCAATTCTCCTCCACCATCTGAATCAGGAAACTGCAGAGTTTGATTTTTTTAGGCAAGAGAGAGCTTAATTAGATTATATTTAGAAGGTACTTAATTTAAGATTTTTGTTTTTAATCTTCTAAATTATATAATCTAATTATTATTTTATATTGTTAATTTGGAACAACAAAGTTTTATTTTAAAGTATATGAAATTTGCTAAATTTGATTTTATATTTTAGTATTGTTTTATTATTATAATTGTTATTTTATGCAAATTTACTAAGTATATAAGTGTTTATGAGGCTATATCAACCACTTGTATCCCCTTATTTTATCAATATAGTGAGATAAATAATAAAAAAAGAGAAATATTAATGCTTGTTATCTTCATAAAAATAAATAGTATTATTATTTATTTACGGTAAGTTATATATTTTTATTATTTATAAGATACACACATTTATCACTTACAATTATGAGGTAATTTTATGCACTCAATCTTGAGAGTTTTTTTTCTGGAATACAAACCAAAGCAAATAAGAGAGGTTAGCCAATTCCCCTTGTTAAGAAAAAAAGATGAACTGAGTGATGATTTAATTTGGATATAGGTTCATCCATTTTCAATTTGTTAATTCTTGAATGATTTCAAAGTTATCAGAATGGAATGAAGATTGGTATCGACACAGATCTCATGGCAAGAAGAATGACACACACATATATATATATATATATATATATATATATATATATATATCCTGGTTGAACTAATTTGTCACCTTCTCATATTTTTGTGAATAATCTCTACGATTTTCTATTACTCTTGTGAATAATCTCCCTAGTTTTATAAACAACCATTGAAGTAATGGCCTTTGTTTCCCAATCTTTAGTGAAAAATGCATTATAAAGTTGGATAATCTCTGCTTTCCAATGTTTCCATTCTTCCTTTCAGAAGTTTTCAAATTGTACAGTAAAGAGTGGTAGTAACAATGTTTATGTTCCATTCATTATTTGTGTAGTTAAGAATAGTATTAGACAGTCATTTTGTAATGGATCCCTCCAAATTAAATAGCCCATCTCAATGGCCAATTAACAAACAAATGTTTGATCTTTTCATTTTCCAACTTAACCATTGACATGTTGCTGATTTTATATATATCTTTTTTTATAATTTATTTTGATGAAATCGCCCCATTGCAGATATTCCAAATTAATTTAATGAGTTTTTAGTGAACATTAGAGTGTCAAATAGATTTCTAAGGAGTGACGTCTTTTATTTCTCTAACATTTGATGTTTGAGCTTAGGATTGAATCTCCTTGTTAATAAGACAATGATAGCCAGACTTTGTAAAATATTTACAACCATTTGTGAATAGCCAAATGTTTTTTCTTTTTGGACCAAATACATGTTTGAAAATTTTATGTATCGCAGACCATTCTCTTTTCATACATATAGTTTTGATAACTTGATTGTTCCATTCTGAAAGGCTGTGGTTAAAAATCTATAGGAATTTTGAAATGTTGTATCCTTCAATTTTTGCAAGTCTAATTCCTTTACCAATACAAGAGTTTTCCCAAATATTCGTCTTAAGTCTATTGTCGATTTGCCGGTATTCTTTTTTCACAAATTAAAGTCATTTGAAGATGTTGGGCAAGTTCCACTGTCTAATTTTTTCTTGATATTTACATTCAAATTTATGAATTTTTACCTTGACAACCAAAGAATCAAGATTGTTTAAGATTTTCTAACCTTGATTCGCCAAAAGAGACAAATTTAGTTTTTGGAAATATCGAAATCTGATACATGCACTAAATTTTGATATAGAAATCTATATGATATTGTGATAGATCTAATAAGAACATAACATTATTAAATACCAAATACATCTATAAATTTATTTATATAGACATGAAAAAAAGGTCGTTAAGAAGGAATCAAATCCCCCACCCATCCTAGTCTTTCTCATAATCATATGCACCTTATTTATTTATTGTGTCCAAATATAAAAATAACAAAACTATAAACATTCTGAAGATAGTATTTACACGTGTTCCATATATAAACTATTATTTATTTTTAACTCTCCTTGTTAATTATTTAATTTACTTTTACAAAGATTCGGTACATATCTTTCAATTTGAGTCTAAAGATATCTTTGAAGCGTAAAGCTATCACAATATTTTTTCTCATAAATGAATTTCAAATAGTGATTAATTTGTGTTAGGATAAACTTATATCTTATAATATAGAAAATTAAGTAGTATTAAAAAGATCAATTTTTGTCGCATACAGCTAAAAATTAATAGACTTGTGTAAGACTTAATAAAAAGAGGCAGATCCATAAGGAATATAAAATAAATATATTGAAACACACAATTATTGAAAGGAATTCCAACCGTATTTGACTATTTTAATATATGAGACTGAGCATGGTTTAGTATAATTTTTAAATGGAAATACAACCAATTGGTCTTTGGTGTTCAATTTGTTTATTATTTTCTGACTAAATTGTACGTTTTTACTTTAACAATATTACAAATGAATCATTTCATACTTTACAATATTTTTAGGAATCAAGATTTTATTTTAAAGAATATAGTGGATTAATGATGAGAGTATAATAAACAAAATTTAATAATTTTTTACCCTTTTCACATAAAAGTTATATACATGGGTAAATGTATAACTTATTTTAGTTGTTAACAAAAATGTTTTATTGGTGAGTAAATTATATTAAATTGTCAGGGAACACCCGATACTAATGTATTAGGGTAATCCCAAACAATTTTTTTGATTATATATGTTTACCACACCAATCTGTTAATCATACACTCCAACATACCTCAACTTCTTTTGCATATTTTATCCTATGTAAGGTAGTTTGATCCATACGTCTCTCATTATACTATATCAAATATATACGATGGATTTTTTTGTAAAAAATAGTAGGAATGGAAGATATATAATAGTTAAGAAAACTTGTCATAGGAAACATGATGAGACCGTTTATGATAAAAAAAGTTATAGTTTGGAGGTGATTGAATAACTAAGATGGGTTTTTCACACTACTTTTCTCTATACAATATGGATATCTATTTCTTATGTACTTCTATAATTTTGGAATTTATAACTTTCACTTAATATTAAATTAGAAGAAGAAAATCATATAGTCAATATGGAGTAAAAAAGAATTTTATTACCAAATTTAAAATATTATAATAAATGTCCTATATGAAGGAAATAACATAATGAAATATCAATATAATATAAAGGAAGATGAGATATCAGAGAAGTAGGTAATTAATTTTTATGTAAATTATTAACTATCCAATTTGAAGAAGTATTATTGGTTTTCCCAAGTAACTAAATATGAATAGAGGGGAAATGAAAAAACATATTTCTAATATCAAATATGTTATATTTAGAATAAATGAATTAGAAAGTACTAGTTATATCACTTGAAATAAATATGCTAGAGAAGTTGAGGTTTTTTCCAAGTATCAATCCATACTGAATTGATATTTTTTCAATAAGAATATGATATAAAAAACATTTTCAATACTTCAACACAATATAGTTTAATTTTAATATCTACAAAACCAATAAATTTCTCCTTCACCATCCTCCCCTTAATATTGGGTTATTCAAACTAGTTCTTAAAAAATTGTTTTTGGTATGAAAAATCCATTCATTCTTAAATAGAATATAAAGCCAATTATGCAGAAGAATGTACAACTTATCTATCAAATGAGAAAGATATATTTAAAATTATATACATCACAATTGCAATTATATTTATTCAAAAATTGTTAAAGTGATGACATTAGGTTAAAAATTATTCAGTTTTTAGACTATCAATGATAAAGATTATTCTTTTTCTTTAATTTAGGTTCTTTAATTGTTGATGGGGTAGCCATGCCAGGTTTATAATAGTGTAGAATGGTCTCCAAGTGATTTCCATTTTCTTGTGCAAGGTAACGGCTTTGTGTGAAGAGATTGCTTATACGTTTTTTCTCCAATAAAGAGTCTTAAAAGATGAATTTTAGATAGATCCGTAAGTTTAATTGAATTTTCATTTCCATGTTAAACTTCAAATGTATGTAAAAAAATATAATTGAGATCTAATGAAATTATGGTGTATATGAGTATATTTATTGTATATACCATTTTCATGTGTATCTATTCTCATGCACAAATTAATATGTAAATGAGAGTCTGTTAGATTTTGAGTGTCAATAAATATGTTTATATATATTATAAACATGACTAAATATTATCCAAGTATTATATGTTGTTGAAGTTTATAAATATTATTTATACGAATTTTCACAGCATATTTTTTAACAATTCTAATTAAATTAATTATATAATTTTTTTTCCAAACAAACCAAACAAATTGTTATAATAAATTATAGATATAAAACTGATGTTTGTGAAAGTATGAATGACAGTGTTTAAATATAAGAATACTATATTTGTAAAAAAAATTATAATAATTATAAGATAAACATATTTTATATTTATATCATTCATGAATTTGATGTGATCTCATATTGTCTAGTAGCATCTGCAACATTGATATTATCCATGAATTCTTTACAAATTTTAACAAACCTCAAACAAAGTCAACAACATCTTGTTTCTTTGTCGTAACACTCATGAGTTTATTTAATTCTAGCCTTGAGACTCTTGTTGATTGTCCCGACTAGTACTCATCATCTAAATGCATCGAAGAGTTATTTCTAAATACCTACAAGTGGCAGTGGTTTTTCTTGTGGAGTAGATCACTTGGTTGGAAGATAAGTGTGAAGAGATTTTATTTATATTTTTTGTCCAAATAAATGCGTGTTTGAAGAGGTTTGGATAATGTAATTTATAATTATGTTATTATGCATATATTTACGCGTAAATGAATAAGTAAATGAAAGAATGAGAAAAATTAAAAAATTATGAACATTAGGGAAATATTTTGAGTGTTAATACACATGTGTATATATATATATAGTTACTTGAATTAAATAGTATGGTTTATTAATCAAACATCAACACAATAGATCAGAGAAAAGAATAAAAATTCACCTTCTGGTTTTTTGATCGCGAACTTAAATTCAAGAATAGAGTCATTTGATTTCACCACCTAAATGTCTGTAAATTAAATAGATTTATTTTATTATGAGAGAACATAAATTGTACACTTTGTGAGATGTCGTCTCTTGACAAAAAGAGACACTCTATTTATAGAGTTGGTGAGTTGGTTTATTAGTATTTAATAAACAACTCTCTCACTCTCTCCACTCCCCCCACCATCAAAGTGGGAAGTTATCGAAGATAACTTTTCTGTACGCTCATGTCTATCCTTTCATGGGTGAAATAAAACACATGTATTTATTTTTTTGATTCTCCCACTCGCACTTGATCGAGTTATAATCATTCTATTTAGCTACATGCATTATAATGCACCATTCATCAATATTTGTCTAATATTCTCATATACACGCTTCTACAATAATTTATCATACTCGACAAAAAAGAATCATACGACAAGCATACACTCATACATTTCTAATGACCTGGGTACAGAATTGCTCAAAAGAAATCTTATTGCATACGTATCTTGTAGTATCACAGACTAATAATATGTTGTATTATATTTCAGTATGTCTGATTCCTTTAAATTTATATGATATAATTTATGTGATCATAGTTCACAGACGTAACTTTATGTGTCTCGCTATCATGCTATATCCCACATTGATTTACATGATCGGTACAACAAGATCCTTTTATATTTATTAAGTTGCTTTCCCAAAAATATCCCATTAGACCAAATCATTCATGATAATTGGTAGTATGTAAAATAGCATACACCTAATCAAAATATCAAGATATAGTCAAAAGTTATATGGACACAACACACTGAAAAAACATGGAGCATTTATTTGCTTGCTTTTGCTCGAAAGCACACGTGTTATGGTATTATTGATATAACTCAAATTGTAGGTCATGAAATTTATAAGTACCATACATATATATAATTAAACACACATTGTTTCAGTTTAAAAATTCCTAACATATATTTATTAATTGAATATAGTTTATGTTTTAATTATTTCTTATTCTCAATTTCCTCTAACTCATTTTTATTATATTGTGATAGATTATTAATGAGAACATAAGGCTGAATACTGAAGTTCCGAGTGAAAAATACATACATAGTAAGGTTAGAAAAACAATATATTGGGAAAAAGAAATACATTATTCTGAATAAAGTTATACGTTTTGATGCATATAGATGGACCACAATTTGTATCTCTTTTGTATTATGTAAATTCGACCTCTGTTCCAGATAAATGTATGATATATTTATTAAATTCTATTCAATGAAAAATATATCTTTAAATTTCCTTATTTAGGTATGAACAAAAGGACTTTAAAAATGAATATGACCATCCCAGCCTTTATCATAAACATAGACGCTTTATTTTACATTGTGTCAAAAAATGACAACAAAAACAATAAAGGTTTTGAAGATAGTGTGTACAGGTGTTCCATATATAACCTAGTATACATTTTTACCTCTTTTTGATGATTACATGATATACATTTTGAAAGATTTGGTACCTACCTTTCAAATCTATGTGTCTAGAGATTCATATGAAGCATAGAGCTATCACAATATAATTAACTCGAAAATAATAGCAAGTACTTTATGTTAGGATCTATTTATATCTCATACATCAAAAAAGATTTAGACTTGTGTAAGACTATAAAGGAAAGAGGCATATCCCTAAGGAATATAACATGAATCTATTGAGAGGGAAACTTTTTGAAAGAAATTCCACCTGTATTTGACTTCTTTAATAAATCGAGATCGAGCATGGTTTAGTGTAATAGTTGAAGAAAAATTAAACCAATTGTTCTTTGGTGTTCAATTTGTTTATTCAATTTTCTAACTAAATTGTTATGCTTTTTCATTAAACATATTACAAGTGAATCATTTTATACTTTACAATATTTTTAGAACTCGAAAATTTCTGTTAAACAAAATAGTGGATTAGTGATGAGAAAATAACAAATAAAATTTAATAATTTTTTTTATTCTTTTAACATAAAAGTTATATACATGGATAAATGTATAACTTGTTTTAGTTTTTCTTAATTTTTTTTATATATGAACAACTTATATTAAATTGTTGGTGTACACCCAATAGTATATGTATTAGGGTATTCCCTAACAATTTTTCTGATTATATATGTTTTCCCTAAAAATGTTATTTAAAATATACTCGTCAACAAATACCAATTAAATATCAGATAACTAAAGAAAAATGAACGACATGATAAATTAAGGTGAGAACTAAACATCTAAAGTCCTATCTTTTTTCCAAACTTTACTATTTGTTTTCTCATGACTATTGAGCTACTGAAATTTTTATCTTACTAAAAGAATGATATCACTCGTGAATAGATTTAGTAGAATTCATGTAAATATTTATGATCCAATATATGATAATTTTTACTTAATGTTTGTTGTTGCTCTATATGCCAATTGTCCTAGATTTGAGGGATTATACTCATAGCGTTATAAGTGTGGCCTAATCTCGACTAGCCTTCAATTATGCTTTGAGAAACACATAATTTTAAAATAAACTACCCTCAAAGAATCATATAACCCTGGAGGAGATCATAGTGAAAGCCAAGAAGTATATCAAACATGTAAACATCAAAACAGAGAAGTATATCAAATCCAGCATGGAGTCGACCACGAGAAACACAATAAGAAAGACAGGTCTTGCACTTGAACCATGAGGAGAAAGACCTATAAGCATGGGGGTACAACAAAAAGGAATTAATCCTTCTAGGGTGAGACTTAAAGGAAGTCATTATCCTCATAGTAAACGACCCAACAATGTAATGAACACACGAGATGCCAAAGATATGTCCTTCCGAAAGCAAAGTTGCTATTTTCATTACCACAAATATGTAGGACAAGACACTAATGAATGGAAGTCCCTACGTATGAGATATGATGATTATAAATGTTGGGAATTTTTACTCCACATGCCTATTGTGGACAACCAAGTGACACTAGCGGAAAAAAATATCATTCCCGAAACTATCCCGCTAGAGTCCTATATTGAGAGCACAAGTTGTACCTCAAGAAGAACTCAAAGAGGATCTCAGGTTATACGGGCATCAAGACCGAGCTAACCCTACTTTAGAAGTGTTAAAAATAGAAGTAAAACGTATATCGAGAGATTTTATGTCGCACACCACCAAATCCGGAAGGATCTTACGCCAAGCAAAGTCAATAGCCTCCTACTAATGGAAGATTAATGCGAAACGCTGACTTAAGTTAACAATGAAGATCCCAGTGGTATTAATTTCCCTCACAAGATGCCTTGGTAGTCCAGGTTGTCACTGGATGTTCCTTTGTAAAATGGATATTGTTAGATACGGGAAATTTTGTTGATTTGGTTTTTGCGTCTACAAAACATACGATAAAGACACGAAGGCCACGTACATGCCAATGCCGAAAATATCACAATTTTGAACGACTAAATAATAACCCATGTAGGACATATTTGCCTCTCTTTGTAGATGATCAAACTAGAAAAGAATGCATTCATCCCGACAAAATTCTTAGGTGTTGACATCGAGTTGTCATACCATTTGATCGTAGGATATACCATGTTAAACAAAATTTGGGTCATATATTCAACCTACCATCAACTATGATGTTCCTAACAAAGAAAGGTGTGTCAATCATAAAATATAATCACTACTTATTAACTCATGCTTAATTAAGCCCTCAGATCATGTCGTTTTGAGTTCATATATCATACCGCATGTGGTTAATCTAGTCAAACCTTGACTAAATCCTCAAGAAGGGTTATTGATTATTTTGTAACACCAAAACGGGTTACTTCACTCTTTAAAACAAGTCATTTTGAGTGAACATGTTTTACTCTACATGATTATTCTTGATAACCCTGGATTATATCCTACTCTAGGATTATTGAGTATCATGTAACGCCAGAAGGAGTTACTCTGGTAAACCCTAAATTCACTTTAAGTAGGTAATTTCAAGTGAAAATGTCTTATCCTACGTTGTAACTCAGGTTAAACCTCGATTAAATATTACTACTGTATTATCTAGTCTAGTTTAATGATCCTAAGAGTTCACTACCCTAAAACATTGATTCACCCTTTCAAACAAGACATTTCGAGTAAAGATATCCTGACATACGAGTCTACTCTTTATAAAATTCTATCAAATTCTTATGTGAATTTTTGAGTCAGGTGTAAATAACACTTTGGTGGATCATTGATTTATTATTTTACATATGTTGTTTTTAGTCTAGATGCCTTAACCTTAGAAAGTCATTACTACACAAACCTAGACTCAACCCTCAAAAGATCTGTCAAATACCACAGTTAGATAATCTATTTTCAGATAGACATAAAAAATAAACATGACACAACCCTAAAAAAAAGATTGTCAAATCTGTTGGTAAATCGCCTTGATCATCCACAAATGAAAATGAAAATATCTACTCAACCCCTGAGCATTTTGTAAGAACCAAGTTTAGATCCATAGGATCATCCAAACATAAAAATAAAAACCTTGACAATTACTAAATATATGTTGTCGAGTGCCATGGTTAGATCTGCGTGATAGCAAAAACATAAAAATGTAAAGTTAGACTAGAGAACTAAAATGTTATCTAGTACCAAGTTTATATGCCCATGGCATCCCAAACATAAAATAAAAAATCTCGACCTTACCCTCAATTAGGTTACCAAGTACCATAGTTTGATCGCCGTGATCACCCAAACATTACAAATAGAAAACTCGATAGCCCACTTAAAGGGAACAGGTTAAAAGGGTAGACTCCCGTAATTACCCAAAATTGAAATAAAATTTGTATTTAACCCACTAAATGGGAGTTGAGTACTGGCTTAGACTCTGGGATCACCAAAGTAAGAGCATAAAGACAATTCCTAAGAGAAAATGTCAAGTAAGTTTTTTTCATATATTCCACGCGTATATTACCGAAGAAGTCTCTGGCTCATACAAAATAAAGTATCAAACCCCACAGAATTATAAAGTTCAGGAGCAAAAACTGACCAAGAAAACCTCCGGCTTTTGAAGCATCCACCTAGGCTTTAGTCAAACGAAAACCCTTTTTGTTAGTGAAGATCCAAAGATGAAAAGAATTTCGGGAGGAAAGTCCACCTCTTGAACCTTAAGTGCACCAGAAGAATAAATTACCATCTATGAAAATGGAGTTGTCGAAATCTCGTCCATGGAACAATATTGAATCAAAGGGGGACTCTTGTTAATAATCCCATGTTGGAAGACCATGTTAGCGATCATGAGAAAAGAATACATATAAGTCACGCGGTATATATATTTTAGGGACGAGGAAACGGAACACAAAGCCCAAGATGGTTTTAAAGAAAAATAAATTTTTCCCAAAGGGTGGAGATCCAAAGAAGATGACAGAAAAATAAAACAAGTTTGTGATATTTTTTATCTAATTTATGCTCCATAATGTGGCATTTATGAACTGATATGAGGAAAAACATCGTGTGTTTATCATGATGAGGAGCCATGGAATCCAATTGGTGTTCTGAAGAGATGAAGAAACATGGTAGAATAAAGGTTCTTATAGGAGGAGCACTTCGAGTATCAAATACATGATAAACTATGAGACACAAGGAAATAATATAGTAAAAAGTTAGGAAAAAGTTTGATGTTCTTCAAAAAGATAAGGACATCGAGGTTCAAAAGGGTATTGATAGGGAAAAAATGTAAGGTAAAATCTAGGAGAGAAAAGAGATCTTCTCACGACTTAAATCCAATATTAAGATCATGAGTAAAAGCCAAAGAAACGTTCGTAACCTCATCAGAGGACGAGGTACAAATATTTGAGCCATAAATAACTAAAAAAACTATAATTCATATTACACTGTCTCAATAAACTCAAATAAAATTTGCCCATTAACCCCGCATTGATACTTACCAGTCGCGGATTCGGAAGGAAGCACGTAGCACAATATGCAATTAACTAGTCAGAAAATTTGGACTAAGTAGTTTGCAGAAGAGAAGTAGAGGGTAGAAATAGTTGTGGTGTATAAATAAACTTATTATAAACCCATACAATTATGTAATCTCTCGGAAATATTTAACCTGTGGTATTTAAAGTGTTTTTTTCATCTATTTTTTATTATTCTTTTAAAACAATGCTTGCATGATATAACTATGCATAAATTCCTTAATCACACACTACTATCAAATTTTAAGCTAAAATTTACTAATAAAATATATCTTATGATTCACAAAATACATGGCAAGACTTACAAAAAGGATTAATAAGAATATCCTAGGTAAAATTCTTTGTTTTGTAGTTATTATATCAATATGTGAGTTCTGAAGCTTAAATTTTTACATTAGGGCATCACACCATGAGATTTTTATTCCATCATCTCAACTAATCATATGTTCTTTTGATATGAACCATTTTTTTGTATATAAATATTTTTCTTAATTTCCTGGATATTTATTAATCTTAAAATGTTTACTAATCTATAATATATAAATAAATCATAGCGGCCTTCTCCACTATCTTCCATGAATAAATTTGTAAAATCTACTTTTAGTAAAATTACCGAGACCATGTAAATTCTTTACACCACAGTCATCTACTCTAAACATATATGCGATAGAGTTAAGAGTCCAACGACGAAGACATTCTCCTTCCATATGATATTCAATAGATAAGGAGTTTTTTATGAAATAATTCATCCATATCAATATTATTCATTCTCGTGATCTTACATTAGGGTTAGCGTTTTGAATTAATTACTTATCCTTTAATAAATTAACTTGTCTCACATGGTTCAAGGATTATTTAATAAATACAAGAAACATATGTATATTAAATAACGTCGTTTAATGTTATTTTAACCAAGACCGTTATCACTATATGTTAGAAACATAGGTTTCAAGAATATTTTTGCCCCCTACTCTCAATGTTATTGCTTGTTCCTTTTAACGACAATTTCCACATCTTTTTTTAAAATATTTTAAAATTTTCTTTTGTAGTTAGAGCTCATGTTATAAATTTTATCCACCTTGTGTAATTAAAGATGTCTACCTACGTATGAAAAAAAACTTAGATCATGCGTGCTGATTCTAGAATCTATATATGTTCTTAAAGGCTAAGTCAATATCATTTATTATACACGTAACGAGGATAGTCCTATGAAATTTCATTTGAATATTTCATTTAGTTATATATAATATGTCAAACATCTTGTTTTTAGTAAGATTACAAATTCTCCATAAAAATGTTTGTTTTTCTATAATTTATCCCATAGATGTATGATCCATAATAGAAGAGTAAACTATATTTAATGTGTATAACATATTTTCTCAAATATTTTAAATAACACATATGATAGTAGATAAACAATAAGGGATTTATGCTTTGTTTACTTTATTTTGGGATCCAAGTAAACTCTCTTTTATTCTCCAATTTGAATAAAGTGTGGGAAACCTATTTTCTTACAAACAACAATTCCATATCGAGATAGTTTGTCTCCCTTCTAATATTCTCTAGTTTGTGTGAGGAAACATTTTTTTACATTGTAGTGTATATTTGTAATAATACACATTTTGAAACAAAAAACATAAACTTAGCAATATAAAAAAATATCAAATGTTAAAAAAAAAATTAGAGTCAACAGAGTCATAAGATTTATTTAAGTAATTATTGAGTGCATATTTCTTAAATTGTTTGACCATGGAAAATCAATAAAACATTTTCACTGGTATTTCTACCTTAAATGAATATATATTAATCATCAAGTATCACATGTTGTATTTATATATAGGCCTCATGTCAATTATTTTAGACATACACTTATATAAAATCTTGCAACAAGAAATAAATATGTAATTCTTTATAACAAAGAGTATATATTTTGGGTACACGTGTAATGTTAGAAAAAATTCTTCTTTAATTTTTTTTGTCACAAGTGTATAATACTATAATTATAATAGATTTTTCATTCTACCACTCAATTAGCTAAATATTTTATAAAAGTAATAAAAATTTTAGCGTAGCCTTAAAATTTTTTGAGGTTAAATATGTTTGTAAAATGCCAAGTTATCGAGATATTTTTTACTAGTGGAACGATAAATGAGTCAAATATTTTTGGCTTTACTAACATAATAAAATAGATTAAGTTTCTAAATAAATCATTGTTGTAGTAGAATTAATATGATCATTTTATATTCTTAAACTCTTAAAAGAATCAAAAAAGTATTTAAGACCCAATGAATATTACATAAATTGTTGATCGCTACAATTATCATTTTCATTGAAGGAAATATAACAAATATTTATTATTTAATTTAATATCAAATTTGTTAAACTCCTAGTCTAACCACACACATGATTAATTTTACACTGTTAATATTTTTTGGAATAAAATTGTACATCTTAAAATTAATCAAATATAAAGAGTTTTAAAAGATACCCATTATTAAATTTACAATTTATTGGGCCGATTTTCATAAAACTTCTGCCTACAATTTGTAGTTAATTTGGCCCATCCCTATTTTAAATTTATCTCAACCCTAACCACAAACATTTCCGTATAAAAATACACACACTATTTTATATACGATTTCCCCGAATCCCTAAATATACCAAATATTGTATCAAACATTTATCAAATATATTTGATGGGTTTCATAGAAGTGAGGAAGAGAAGACCGAACCGGTATACAGTTGAGTTAAGACATAAAAGGAAAAGAATCAATTTAGGTGCTTTTCAGTCTGCTATTGAAGCGGCGATGGTGTATGATGCAAAATCTCGATCTTTGAGAGGTAATAAGACCAAATGGGTCAATTTTCCCATTGATCTCAATTCGCCTCCACCATCTGAAGAAAACTACAGAGTTTGATTTTTTTAGGCAAGAGAGAGCTTAATTAGATTATATTTAGAAGGTGCTTAATTTAAGATTTTTGTTTTCAATCTTCTAAATTATATGATCTAATTATTATTTTATATTTTTAATTTCAAACAACAAAGTTTTATTTTAAAGTATATGAAATTTGCTAAATTTGATTTTATATTTTAGTATTCTTTTATTATTATAATTGTTATTTTATGCAAATTTACTAAGTATATAAGTGTTTATGAGGCTATAGCTACCATTTGTATCCCCTTATTTTATCAATATAGTGAGATAAATAATAAAAAAAGAGAAATATTAATGCTTGTTATCTTCATAAAAAATAGTATTATTATTTATTTATGGTAAGTTACATATTTATATTTTTGATAAGATACACACATTTATCACTTACAATTATGAGATAATTTTATGCACTCAATCTTGAGAGTTTTTTTTCTCGAATACAAACCAAAGCAAATAAGAGAGATTAGCCAATTCCCCTTGTTAAGAAAAGAAGATGAACTGAATGATGATTTAATTTGGAAATAGGTTCGTCCATTTTTTATTTGTTAATTCTTGAATGATTTCAAAGTTATCAGAATAGAATGAAGATTGGTATCGACGGTGATCTCATGGCAAGAAGAATGACACACACGTATATATATATATATCTCCTGGTTGAACTAATTTGTCACCTCATATTTTTGTGAATAATCTCTAAGATTTTCTATTACTCTTGTGAATAATCTCCCTAGTTTTATAAACAACCATTGAAGTAATGCCCTTTGTTTCCCAGTCTTTAGTGAAAAATGCATTATAAAGTCGGATAATCTCTACTTCCCAAAGTTTCCATTCTTCTTTTCAAAAGTTTTCAAATTGTACAGTAAAGGGTGGTAGTAACAATGTTTATGTTCCATTCATTATTTGTGTAGTTAAGAATAGTATTAGACAGTCATATTGTAATGGATCCCTCCAAATTAAATAGCCCATCTCAATGGCCAATTAAGAAATAAATATTTGATCTTTTCATTTTCCAACTTAACCATTGACATGTTGCTGATTTTATATATATCTTTTTTTATAATTTATTTTCATGAAATCGTCCCATTGAAGATATTCCAAATTAATTTAATAAATTTTTAGTGAACATTAGAGTGTCAAATAGATTTCCAAGGAGTGACGTCTTTTGTTTCTCTAACATTTGATGTTTGAGCTTAGGATTGAATCTCCTTGTTAATGAGATAGTGATAGCCAGACTTTGTAGAATATTTATAACAATTTGTGAATAGCCAAATGTTTTTTCTTTTTTGTCCAAATAATGTTTGAAAATTTTATGTAATGCAGACCATTCTCTTTCGATACATATAGTTTTGATAACTTGATTGTTCCATTCTGAAAGGCTGTGGTTAAAAATCTATAGGAATTTTAAAAGGTTGTATCCTTCAATTTTTTCAAGTCTAATTCCTTTACCAATACAAGAGTTTTCCCAAATATTCGTCTTAAGTCTATTGTCGATTTGTCGGTATTCTTTTTTCACAAATTGAAGTCATTTGAAGATGTTGGGCAAGTTCCACTGTCTAATTTTTTCTTGATATTTACATTCAATTTATGAATTTTTACCTTGACAACCAAATAATCAAGATTGTTTAAGATCTTCTAAACACTATTCGCCAAAAGAGACAAATTTAGTTTTTGGAAATATCGAAATCTGATACATTCACTAAATTTTGATATAGAAATCTATATGATATTGTGATGGATCTAATAAGAACGTAGCATTATTAAATACCAAATACATCTATAAATTTATTTATATAGACATGAATAAAAGGTCGTTAAGAAGGAATCAAATCCCCCACCCATCCTAGGCTTCCTCATAATAATATGCACCTTATTTATTTATTGTGTCCAAATATAAAAATAACAAAACTATAAACATTCTGAAGATAGTATTTACACGTGTTCCATATATAAACTATTATTTATTTTTAACTCTCCTTGTTAATTATTTAATTTACTTTTACTAAGGTTCGGTACATATCTTTCAGTTTAAGTCTAAAGATATCTTTGAAGCGTAAAGTCATCACAATATTTTTTCTCATAAATGAATTTCAAATAGTGATTAATTTGTGTTAGGATATACTTATATCTTATAATATGGAAAATTAAGTAGTATTAAAAAGATCAATTTTTGTAGCATACAGCTAAAAATTAATAGACTTGTGTAAGACTATAAAGAAAAGAGGCAGATCCATAAGGAATATAAAATAAATATATTGAAACACACAATTATTGAAAGGAATTCCAACCGTATTTGACTTCTTTAATAAATGAGACTAAGCATAGTTTAGTATAATTTTTAAATGGAAATACACCCAATTGGTCTTTGGTGTTCAATTTGTTTATTATTTTCTGACTAAATTGTAAGTTTTTACTTTAACAATATTAAAAATGAATCATTTCATACTTTACAATATTTTTAGGAATCAAGAATTTATTTTAAAGAAAATAGTGGATTAATGATGAGAATATAATAAACAAAAATTTTAAACTAGTGACGCAGGTTCGAACCTAGTTAATGACGCTGAGTCTAAAGTTGATCTCTTATGTAACAAAGAAAAAAATTACTAAATATTATTGACACATAATATGACATTTAACATAATAAATATTAACTAGTTGGGTTAGCTCAACTAACCAAATAGAAAGGATTCGAATCCCTCCCTGAACACCTAGTTCTGACTGGCATGGGTTATGCTTGGAAAGACAGACATATCCTCCCTACGATTAGTTGGAAGTGCGTAAAGTAACCTAGAGCCCACATAACAATAAAACATAATAAATATTTTAGATTCTAAATTTAAAAAAGAACCTCTCAATTAATTTTTGTTTAATGATATATATATATATTTAATTATTTTTTATAATTAATAGACAAATAATATTATTTTTTGTAAAATTATAATGAGGACACTCAAGATATTAGAATGATAGAGTTACATATGAAAGTTATATGTATGATATGGTAAATATATTATATTTGGGTTTAATTCAATTAGTAGATTTCATTGCCTTATTCATTACATATCATGGATACTTACTAGCATTTGTATGTTCATTATGTTAGGAAATCTTCTATTATTATATTATAAATACACTATCGCCATGAATATGTATTTTTTAGGAGTTCTACACATTAATAATTTGTACGCAGTTACAATATTGGATTTTTATTATTTTATCTTTTTTTGACAAATTATTATTATATTGTGTTATATGATAAATATTGAAATATGCTTGAGTACTCAAGTTTCCCTATAGAAAATTTATACATATTTACAAGAATAAAGGTTAGAAAAATAATAGAATGAGATGAATGATATGTACATGAAAAAGAGTAAGAGGTTGAGACGTTTATTAATTGAAGTAACTAAATGTCTCTTTTAATATTCTAAAAATTTTGTGTCCCTCAAGGCGTGATGGAAAAACCGCACTCGAGGAATTCACTCGCAATTGTGCGAAATAAATCATAGTAATTAAATTTAAGTATTACGTATCATTCTACATAAAACTATAATTGTATAAAAAGAAAGTAAAAAAATACTAATGTTTTGGTGAAAATGATGAATTACATAAAGGACTGAAATACAAATTATCTCAAAATATAAGAAGATATCTCAAGAATGACTAGTAATTGCCAGTAGTTATGACATAAACTTTTCTTGAGAATAGATTGAATATATTATTTTTCTGTTAGTAGGGATTAAACAATCCACCTATTTTCCTCTTGGGTATAGTAATCGTTGATTCGTATGTATCTAAATTCGCAGTAAAAAATACTTACCACTATGCTACCGAACACCATATTCATATCTTATTATGTTTGTTTTGGTTGTTTAGAGTACTCATCGAATTTAGATATTTTGTTTTCCTATTGCATCTAGTTAACAACTTATGGTATTGTTTAAAATTTTTGACATGTAAGAGAAGTAGATGAAATATTATACGAATGGGAGGAGTGTACTTTCTTTGTTTGCCACTTCTTGAGTTATTTCGTATAGTTTATTTATTTTATTAATTCAATTTTAGTTAATTAAACTATGGTTTATATTCTAAAATTGTATGTTCATCTTTTGACTTAAATTGTCTCTAAACTGAGAATTGTATACTTAAATATTATCACATTATTCGAACTACAAAAATATTTTATATTATTCACATTATTTTCCCATCAGAAAAAATTTCAACTTTTACAATATCTCTACTACTCTTCTACTAGATCAAGTGAATCATACTCTTTGTTTGATATGGACATTAAGTATTCAAGTTATTATTTAAAGAAGTATAAACATTTGATAAAGATTTGTAATATAACTAAAACCATTGGTTCAATTACTAAAATAATTTATATCATTGTAAAGATATATTATGTTCACGTACTATGCGTTTTTGTAATTTTATTCTAGATATCATCGACTAATATATAAAATTTATAATTTAATTTATTGGTTTATGTTGGTAATAATATTTTATATAAAAATAATTCTTTATTTAATATGTGTGTTTTATTATAAAAAAGGAGTGTAATTGTTTATGATGTGTTATTAGTTGTTGATATGAGTGAAATATTTTTTTATGTTTTATCTATTTAGGTGAGTGTCTTAACTAAAAGGTCCTCCAACTCATTTCTTGTTCAATGGTGATCTATTGATCTTACTTTATTTCCTTTTTTAACTCTTATTGTACTTGCTTTAACATGGGTTAGCTACCTTATTTGCCCTGCTCCATTTTTGTTGGTTTTGTTGTTTTTCTGTTTTCATTTTTTTATTAATTACACATGAATTGGGGTTTTAGAGGATATCAAGATTAATAATAGAGAATCTCATACTTTTAAAATGTTAAATTTTCTAAAATTTAGCTTTCTAATCTCATGCAAGGAAAAAGATAATAAGGTTGATGACCTAACATTTAACATTTTTGATCCATAATTTTGGTTGTAAATTAATCTAAAATTTAAAACTCCTAAATAATTAATCATAACTGTTTCTTGATTTAGGAGTCTCTCATCTTCAACCGTTACTTCGAAACTTTGACCATGGAAGATTAACAATTTTTCTTCCATTTTTCCTTCTATATTTGATTTACTTTGAAATCAGCTTTCCTTTTTTATTTATCATGGAATAGTCCTTTCCAGTTGTACATTTGGGGTACATCTTACCTGTTATTTATCTTTTTGAGGCGTTTCTTACCCTATATTGTACATGTAGTGGGGATTTTCTTATGGTTATGTGATATCTTTTGTATTTATTTGTATATCACGAAGTAGATATTTAAGATATTGGTAGTCAGACACATGTAAAGGTCCAACAACTTCTTTAAACTAATCAAAACCTTTTCTTCTTTAGTTGACATTTTTTCCAGTTTCGTTGGAGCACGAAAGAGGACACTTTTTGATCTTCTAAAAGGCCTAGTTCATCCTTCTCTCCTCCTCGATCTAGTCATAAAAAAATTATTTTGGAATCAAGTTGATTTATCATTTCTCGAGTTTAGCCACCTTCGAATTGGGAGCAGTATTTACGATAAGATTATATTGTATTTTGGAAGATCCTATACGTCTTGTAAGATAATTCTCTTTCTATTTGTTGACTTTTATCCTATACTAGGAATATCATAGTGGACAACGCAGTGTGAAGGCGGCCCGGTTTTATGGATAATATTATGATTTATAATTGTCAAGGGTTTAGGGAACCCTCGACTTGGAAAATGATTAAAACCATAAATGCGAAGTTTAAAATCTCTTTTTATGTCTATTAAAGTCTTGTATCAGGTCCAATGATGCTCTTGTACTTTCCTAAATTCGTTTGATAATAAATTTGTTGTTAACCTTAGGGAAGAAAATTTTGGAGCGGGGGAATCAGTTTAGCTGGGAAGGACTGTTTCAATGTGAAGATTCTTGTTTCATGTTCTTATTTAGTTATTTGTCAAATATTTGATTTAAATTCTTCTCCTTGGTAGCTCGTCATTATTCATGCTCCTACGAATCATAATGAAAGAAAGAAAGTGTTCGAAAATATCACAAATTGGAAGAATAGTATATCTGACCTAATTATTATTATCGGTGATTTTTATGATATCCCTAACTCATCCGAGAAACAAGGCAAAATCGATCATAATCTTGATCGCATGTTAAAATTCATTTATCCCATAGATTTATAATCCATAATAGAAAGGTAAACTATATTTAATGAGTATAACATATTTTCTCAAATATTTTAAATAACCAATATGATCGTATACAAAAAATAAGGAATTTATCATTTGTTTACTTTATTTTGGGATTCAACTATACTCTCTTTTGTTCTCCAATTTGAATAAGCGTTGGAAACCTCTATTCTTATAATGAACAAATACATATCGAGATTGTATGTCTCCCTTCCAATGTTCTCTAGTTTATGGGAGAAAACTTTTTTTACATTCATTATCAGTATGTTTTTGTAATAATACACATTTTGAACAAAAAAGATAAATTTAGCTGGATGAAATGAAAAATAAGATCAAATATTTTAAACAATATTCGAGTTAAAAGAGTCAGAAGATTTATTTAAGTAATTATTGAGTGCATGTTTCTTAAATTTTTTAACCATGAAAAATTAATAAAACAATTTTATTGGTATTTCTACCTGAAATTAATATCTATTAATCGTCAAGTATCACACGTTTTAGTTTATATATGGGCCTCAACTCAATTATTTTAGACATACACTTATATATAATCTTGCAAAAAGTAATCAATATGTAATTCTTTATAACAATGAGTACTTCTCTTTGGGTACACCTGTAATGTCAGCAAAAATACTTCTTTAAATTTTTTTTGTCACAAGTGTATAGTACTATAATTATAATAGATAGTTCATGCTACATGTCAATTAGTTAAATATTTTATAAAATGTAATAAAACTTTAAGCCTATCCTTAACATTTTATGAGGTTAAACATGTCTGCAAAATATCTAGTTATCGATATATTTTTCACTAGTGGAAAAATATTAGAATAATTAGTCAATTGTCCTTGGCTTTACTAATTTAATTTCATATATTAAGTTTCTCAATAAATCATAGTTATAGTAGAATTAATATGATCATTTTAAATTCTTAATTTTTTTCAAGATCTCAAAAAAAGATTGAAGACCCCAATGAATATTACATAAATTGTTGATGACTACAATTATCATTTTTATTGAAGGAAATTTCACAAATATTTATCATTAAATTTAATATCAAATTTGTTAAACTCTTAGTCTAACCTTACATATGATTAATTTTACACTATTATTTTTTTGGAATGAAAGTGTACATATGAAAATGATCAATATAAAGAGTTTTAAAAGATACACATTTTTAAATTTATAATTTATTTGGGCCGGTTTTAGAAAAACTTATGCTACAATTTGTAGTTAATTTGGTCCATTCCTATTCTAAAGCTATCTCAACCCTAACCACAAACACTGACACATAAAAATACACACCCTATTCTATACAAGATTGCCTAATCCATGAATATACTAAATACTATATCAAACATTTTTCAAATATATTTGATGGATTTTATTGGTGTAAGGAAGAGAAGAGAGAACAGGTACACCTTGGAGTTAATGCATAAAAGGAAACAAATCATCATACGTGCATTTCATTCTGCTATTGAAGCTGCTATGGCCTATGAATCTAAATCTAGAGAGTTGAGAGGTAATAAGATCAGATGGGTTACTTTTCTCATAGATCTTAATTCCCCTCTCACATCTGAATCTGAAAAGAGTTTGATTAGATTATATTAGAAGGTACTCAATTTAAGAACTTTATTTAAAATCTTCATAAATTATATAATATAATGGTTATTTTATTTTATTAATTTTAAACAAAAATGTTTTATTAAAGTATATGAAATTTGCTAAACTTAATTTTATATTTTAGTATTATTTATCATGGTAAGTTTTATTTTATAATATAACATAATTATGTATTATCGGTAAGGTTAAAAGTATCTCATATTTAATTAGTTGGGTTAATATTTTTTTTTTGTCTAAAAAAAATTAAATTATGCAAATTTACAAAGTAAATAAGTATTTGTGATGCTATAGCTACCACTTGTATCTCCTTAATTTATCAATTTAGTTAGATAGATAATAAAAAAAGATAAATATTAATGATGTTTATCTTCATGAAAGTAAATAGTATTATTATTTATTTATGGTAAGTTATATCTTTTTATTATATATATGATACACCAATTTATCACTTTCGATTGTGAAATAAGTTTATGCACTCAATCTTGAAAGTTTTTATCAAATACAAACTAAAGAAAAGAGGGAAAGTTGGCTAATTCCACTTGTTAAGAAAAGAAGATGAATTGAGTGATTATAAATTTTATCCTGAAAGATTGAAATTTTGTCTAAAGCATTTAGGAAATTTGTCGGTTATTGATTACATTCACTCTTAATTTGTTAAACCTTTTAATTTGGAAATAGGTTTATCCATTTTCAATTTGTTAATTCTTAAATGATTTCAAGGTTATCAGAATAGAATGAATACTCAGATGCTGATCTCTTGGCAAGAAGAATGACCCATATATCTTATGGTTGAGCTAATTTGTCACCTATTTTATACTTTGTGAATAATCTCCAAATTTTTCTATTACTCTTGTGAATAATCTCCCCAGTTATATGAACAACTATTGAAGCAATGCCTTATGTTTCCCAATCCTCAGTGAGAGATGCATTATAAATTCAGATTATCTTTGTTGTATCCCGAAGTTTTCATTATTCCTTTCCAAAATTTTCAAATTGTACATTACAGAGTGGTAGTAATAAGGTTTATGTTTAATTAATAATTTATGTAGTTGAGAATAATATTAGACATCCATTTTGTAATAGATCCCTCAAACTTAGATAGGCCAACTCAATGGCGAAGTAAGAAATAAATGTTCGATCTATCCAATTTCCAACATAACCATTCACTTTTTTTTATCAACAAACCATTTTATATCCAGAAATGATAGGTACAAATCAAACCTCTAATTTTTTTTGACTAAAAGACAAGCATGGCTAGAAAAATACAATCCTATACAACCATTGATATGGAAAGAAAACCTATCAACTAAGACAAGCAACCTATACAATCATTGCTAGGAAATGAAACCATATACAACAATTACTAAGAAAGAAACAAAGTTCCTAAACAAGAGGTCAAGCTATCATAGGAAACTTTCCCAAAAAGGAAACCTTCCCAATAAGTCAATTTTCTAATAAGGGAAATCTTCCTGCAATAGTAAATCACTTGAAAAGGAAGCACTACATCTAGGTCCAAGCTCCAAGCTAACTCCTTTCACAAAGCTACATCTAGGTCTAGTAGCATCTACATCATTGATATTATCCATGAATTCTTTAGAAAATTCATCCACCCTCCAACAAAACACAACTGCAACTTGTTTTTTAGTTGTAACACTGATGAGTTCAATTAGGTCTAGCCTTGAAATTCTTGGCCATTATACCGACTCTTTCTTATCATCAAAGTGCATCAAGAGCTACTTTTAAATAATTACTATGCATCATGATATCAAACTCAAGCTGCTTCAATATCCCAATGCAAAAGTTACAAATATACTCTCTTTATATATTAAATTTCAAATAATTAGTCGCTAAATAGTTGATAGGATAAATTGTATAATTGGTCCTTGTAAAATTCAAAATAGTCAAATCTACCTCCGAGTAGGGACTAACACAAATATATTTAACATGTCCTAAAAATTGTTAAGTCTGGTGAAGAAATTATGTATGCAATTGCTTCCCTTTATCGTGTTGTAGAATCTCCGACCTCCAAGGTGTATTATATGCTTCATCTATTTCTTATATATCTCTATTTGAGATCTCAATAAGAATCGCATTTAGAAGATCATTGTACTTCAAATTTAAAGTGAGAATTCGAATTAGTTTCAAGAGAATCATCTTTTTCTATATCCTTATATTAGGTCTTAGTTACACTATCTAGAGTAAAACATTAAACATTATAGATGAAGATAATATTAAAAAAAAAGTTATTAGTTGCTTGTTTGACTTAAATGTAATATAATTGAAAAGAGTGGATTATTGTATTATAAGGTGTTGTTTTCAAATTATCAATATATCTTTGCTTTCTTGAATCTCGACTTTCTCAGACATGTAAAGAGCAAAAAAAATACACTAATACATAAAGCATGTAAATGTACTATGTAAATTTTATAAGATGACAATGGGACATATGACTGCCTCCCCAACCATACCGAACCTTGGAAACTTTCTAAAATTTAATAACTTTCTTCCGCCTGCGGGATTCGAAACCATGTGCCTCTCACTTGAGAGACAGACAGAGCCCTGGCCAGATGAGCTAGCTCACCTGGTTATTTTCTTCGGAAAAACAATTAATGCTCATTTCCTATTGATCTTGTCCGTGATTTTTGAAATTTTTAACTTGCATCAAGGGCTGATTCATCAAAGAAAACCTTATTTATTTGTCATTCTCCTTAAACACTCAAGATTCTGCACTTATATGAGATCCCCAATACTCAACTAACCATGTGATAAATTTTAGGCCTTTAATTGGGTGTGTTTAATGGCTTTTTTTCCACAGTTAATCAAATCCTGAAATATCAAAACCTAAATTAAATTAAATAAAAAAAACAATACAAATTATATATTTTTTGTTGATAATATTTCAAAATTAAGCCATATTATTTCCAAAATTTTTATCATAAGAAACAATATTATAAAATATTGTTGTATACCTTCCTTAGAAGAAGTGATTATTTGATTATTGTATAATTAGGGTTTTATTTGCAAACTACAACGTGTGGATGATGGTAGATACCTTTTTTGGAGTGCCTTTTCTGATTTTTGATTGGTGGAGTTCAATAGACTTTTTCTTAATAAGAATATAAAAAATGTGTCGCGAATCAAAGAATCGAAAGTAACATAAATTTCAATGATAATCACAAAAAAAAATTATGTGTAGTCTAAAATTAGAAAATGAATAAACAAATAAGAGTAAAAAATATGGTAAAAGAGTCATAAAATTTCAAGCTTCAAGATCCAATTATAAATTTTAAATAATTCTTATATAAAATTTAGGAAGTGGTCGTATAAGACAGACTACTAGTGATGTTAACTAGTTATTAAACTCGAGAATTCGACAATAGAAAAAAACTCAAGAATGAAATCACTGAAAAAAATAACTTAATTTAGAATACATGGGATACTTGTGTGGACTATAGTGATGATGCATTTATGTTAAAATAATCAAATTTCCACGCCACACTAGTGATACATCATAATTTCTCCCAATAACAAGAATTAAAGTAAATTATAATTATATATTTATATCTTTTTATAAAAAAAGAGTACGAAATATGACTTACGTGAAAGAATCGTTGTACTAAGGTGTTATGTAAATAATTATTTACGGGAAAACAATTAAAAAAAATATTCTAAAACAAAACTGCTCGATCCCACCGTCATTGTAAATCATGGGACCAGTAAACTCGCATCCGGTCCCCATATATGCTATATCAACACATCACTATTCATATTATCATTCAAGAAATTATAGAAACAATGAGAATAGATTAAACATAATTTAGTTTTTTAGAGTTTCAATAGTAATTTTTTTTTAAAATTTTAATTAGGTTTCATGCATTGTTGATGGGATAGCCAAGCCGGGTTGATAATGGTGGAGAATGTACACCAAGTGATAGTGGTTTTCTCGTGGAGTAGATCATTTGGTTGGAAGGTGAATGTGAAGATATTTTATTTATAATTTTTATTCAAATGAATGCAAGTTTTATTCCAAATGATATTTGCTATAAAATAATAAAAAAATATTGTAAAACAAAATTGCTCATTCTAACATTCATTTCAAATCATGAGACGCTGAATAATTGCATCTCCTTCCCATATATGTTATATTGAGCACGTCATTTTTCATATTATTATTTGAAAAATTATAAAAACAATTAGATTAGGTTAAATATAATTAAATTTTTTAGAGTTTCAATAGTAATAACTTTTTTATTTTAAGTTAGGTTACTTGAAATGTTGATGGTAAAGCCAAGTCGTCTCGATGATGGTGGAGAATGTATACAATGTGATAGTGGTTTGGAGTAGATCACTTGGTTGGAAAGTGAATGTGAAAAGATTTCATATATATTTATTGTTCCAATGAATGTGAGTTTGAATACATTTTAAGAATTTAATTTAGAAGTATGTTTTCAATGGATATATTTACGCGTAAATGAATGTGTAAATAAAAATGAAAAAAAATTTAAAAATTATAAACATTAAGGAAAGAATACATATGTGTATATATATATATACAAATATTGTTACTTGAAATAAATAGTATGGTTTATCGTACAAACCACCGCAATTGATTTGAATAAAAAACAAAAATTCACCTTCCTGCTTTTTATCGTGAACTTAATTAAAAGAATTAAGTTCTTTGTTTTCACCACCTAAATGTCTCTAAATTAAAAATATTTATTTTGATTTTTAGTAAATAGAAATTGTATGCTCTATGTTGTTATGTGAAATTTTGGCTTTTGAGATAAACAGACACTTCATTTATAGAGGTGAAAAGTTTGTTTTATCTAAGTGGGAAGCTATCAAATATAACTTTCTTGTATGCAAATGTATATTCCGACATGGGTGACAGGGAATAAAAAACACATGTATTTATTTCTTTCATTATCCCACTCGTAAATGATGGAGTTACAATCATTATATGTAGGTACGTGCATTACAATACACCATACACCAACATTGTCAAATATTCTCATATACACTATTCTAAAATAATTCATCATACTTTACAAAATAGGTCGTGTGAATGACAAGCATACGCGTATACATTTCTAATAACTTGTTTGGGTACATAGTTTCTCAAATGAAATGTAATTTCTTACGTATCTTGTAGTACCACATTCTAAGAATATGTTGTATCATATTTCAGTATCTCTGATCACTTTAAATATATATGAAATCATATATGTGATCAGGGTTCACTGATTTAATTTCACGTGTCTCACTATTATCTTATAACCCACATGGAATTACATGATTGGTACACTTAGATCTTTTTTATATTTATTAGGTGGATTTCCCGAAAATATCTCATTAGACCGAATGATTCATGATCATGGTAATATGTTAAAGTAGCATACACCTAATTAAAATATCAAGATATAGTCAACAGTAATAAGGACATAATTCAAAGTCATCATATAGTGAAGAAACATAGACCAATCCTTCACTTCCTTTTGCTCGAAATCACACATGCTATGACACACATATTATGGTATTATCGATACAAATCAATTTGTATGTCACAAATTTATAAATACCATACAAATATATAATTAGACCAGCCTTGTTTAAGTTTAAAAATACATAATATATATCTATTAATTGAACATAATTGAAGTATTAATTATTTCTTATTTTTTATTCCTTTTGACTAATTTTTATTATTTTGTGATATATTACTAATCAAAACATAAGGTTGAGTATTGAAGTTCCTGGTTAAAAAACACGTACATAGTAAGGTTAGAAAATAATACATTGGGGAAAAGAAATACATTTTTTCAAATAGAGTTAGAGGTTGGGACGGATAAAGATGGATAAAAAATGATATCGTTATTATTGTGAAAATTCGATCTCATTTGTAGAGAAATGTATAATATATTGAAAATAATTCTTTGTAATACAAAATAAATCTTTAAATTAACTTATTTCGATATAAATAAAAGGACGTTAAGAAGGAATCAAGCCTGCCCCAGCCTTTCCCATAATCATAGGCGCTTTATTTTTCATTGTGTCCGAAAATCCGAACAACAAAACTACAAACATTTTGAAGATAGTATTTACAGGTGTTCCATATATAACCTATTATGCGTTTTAACTCTCTTGGTTTGTTATTCGACATTTTGAAATATTTGGTACATACCTTTCAAATCTATGTGTGTAGAGATATCTATGAAGCATAGAGCTATCGCGATACCATTTTTTCGTAAATCAATTTCAGAAAAGTGAGTATCTCTAATCCCTTAAAATTTATATGACATCATTTATATGATCAGGGTTCACTTATTTAATTTCATGTGTCTCACTATCATGTTAAGATTGGTACACTTAGATCTTTTTATATTTATTAGGTGGCTTTCCCAAAAATATCTTATTAGACCGAATAATTCATGATCATTGGTAATATGTTAAAGTAGCATACACCTAATCAAAATACCAAGATATAGTCAAAAATACTAAGGACATAATTCAATGAGATCACACAGCGAAGAAACATTGATCAGTTCTTCACTTCCTTTTACTCGAAAGCACAAGTGCTATGAAACACGTGTTATGGCATTATTGATATAGCTCAATTTGTATGTCACAAATTTATAAATACCATACAAATATATAATTAGACACGCCTTGTTTCAGTTTAAAAATACATAATGTATATTTATTAATCGAACATAGTTAAAGTATTAATTATTTATTATAATCTATTCCTTATGACTAATTTTTATTATTCTTTGATAGATTATTTATGAGGAGATAAGGTCGAGTCCTAAATTTCCTAGTGAAAAAAATAAATACATAGTAAGGTTAGAAAATAATACATTGGGAAAAAGAAATACATTATATCAAATAGAGTTAGAGGTTGGGAGGCATATAGACGGACCAAAAATAATATCCCTTTTCTATTATGAAAATGCGACTTCAGTTGTAGAGAAATGTATAATATATTTAATAAAATTCTTTGTAATACCAAATACATCTTTAAATTATCTTATTTAGATATGAATAAAAGGATGTTAAGAAGGAATCAAGCCCGACCCATCTTTTCTCATAATCATAGGCGCCTTATTTTTCATTGTGTCGGGAAATCAAAACAACAAATCTAAAAAAAATTTGAAAATAGTATTTACAGGTTTTCCATATATAACCTATTATTCATATTAACTCTATCTGTTAATTATTTGATATACATTTTGAAATATTTGGTACATATCCTTCAAATCTATGTGTGTAGAGATATCTATGAAGCATAGAGCTATCGCAATACCATTTTCTCGTAAATCGATTTTAGAAAAGTGAGTTCTTTGTGTTAAGATCTATTTACATCATATGGAAAATTAGGTAGTTTTAACAGGTTGAATTTGTATTGCATATAACAAATAATTATTAGACTTGCATAATAATGTAAAGGAATAAGGCAGATCCCTAAGGAATATAACATAAATCTATTTAGAGGGACAAGTTTTGAAGGGAATTCCACCAGTATTTAATTTCTTTAATACATGGAGATCGAGCGTGGTTTGGTGTAATTATTGAAGGGAAATAAAACCAATTGTTCTTTGCTGTTCAATTTATTTATTGAATTTCCTGACTAAATTGTTAAGCTTTTACCTGATTTAAATTAGATGAAAAAAAATTATGAAGTCAATATAAGGTAAAACAGATTCTCATTACCTGATTTAAATAATTATAATCATTATCCTATATGAGTGGAATAACAAAATAAAATCATATGATTTTATGCAAGATTGAATATTGTAGAAGTAGGTATTGAATTTTTATGTCAATAATTAACTATTCAATTTGATGAAATAATACTTGTTTTCCTAACTAACTAGATGGGAACAAAAGGGAAACAATTTTTTTCTTCTAATATCAAATATGTCATATTAAGAATAAATTATTTAGAAAGTACTAGTTGTATCACCTGAAAAAATATGCTAGAGAAGTTTAGGTTATTTCTAGATATAAATCGATTGTGAATTGTAATTCTTTCAACAAAAGAGAGGAGATAAAAAAATTATTTTGTTTACTTTGAACTGTATAATTCAATTTTAATATCTACAAAATGTATATATAACTCTTTAACCATCACCCCCTTAAAATTGGGTTATACACACTCGTTCCTAAAAAACTGTTCTTGGTATGAAATGCAATCTATTTTAAACAGAATATAAAGTCAATTATGTAGTAGGAAGTAAACAATATATGCAGATGAGAAATATTTTCATTCGTCCTGTTTATATGTCGAGAAATGAATATGCAGTATGAAGACTAAGCTTTCTATAACCCCTTTTAATATGATGTGACATACTACGACTCTCCTAATGATTTTTATCAAGGGTTTAGCAGATATAATTGGAATTCGATGATTGTATATTGTACCTTTTAGCTTCATTAATTAGTATCCTGACATATTTAATGCTCTACTATATTTCACTGATTTGTGTGTACTAAGATAAAAAAATTATTATTTGCTAGGTTAGATACATATTTATTTCATATGCTATGACTATTGCTATAAAAACAATACATATGAACTAACTAATTATTTTGGTCTATCAATTTATTTTTGTTTAAATTAATCAATATATTTAAAAAATAAAACTTCATTTGCTTATCAATTAGTCTTAAGGTATTTAAATAAATGTTATTACTAATGTCAAAATGGTTGGTGTAAATTTTGTTAGTCAATAAAAATACAACTCTAGATCAATACTTGTTTCAAGAGTATTGAAATAGATGCATAGATAACAACTTTTAATGTATAAAAAATTCTCTTCAACCTAAATCCTGAACACAAGGTATGCCTAATATATATATATATATATATATATATATATATATATATATATATATATAAATATATTAAAACATTACTAAATAACCAGTTGGAATTAGTTCACTAGCCAGGGCCTTGGTCATTCAATCTAGTGGTGCAGGTTGGAACCTAGTTTATGACTCCGAGTCCAAAGTGGCTCTCCTATGTAACAAGAAAAACCATTACTAAATATTATCGACACATAAAATGACATTTAACATAATAAATATTAACTAGTTGGGTTAGCTCAACTAACCAACTATGGAGGGTTCGAATCCCTCCATGAACACCTAGTTCTGAGTTGCATGTGTTATGCTTGGAAAGACAGACATATCCTCCTTGGGATTAGTTGGGTGCGTGTAAACTAGCCTAGATCCCAGGTAACAAAAAAACTAAATAAATATTTTAGATTTTAAATTTAAAAAAAAAAATCTCAACTAATTTTATTTAAATGATTTATATATTTTATTTTATTTTTATAATTAATTATAGACAAATAATATTAATATTTGTGAAATTATGAATAAGGACACTCAAGATATTAGAATGATAGAGTTACATATGAAAGTTATATGTAAGATATGGTAAATATATTATATTTAGGTTTAATTAAATTACTATATTTGATTGCCTTATTCAATACATATCATGGATACTTACAAGCCTTTGTATATTCGTTATGTTATGAAATACTCTATTATTAAATTATAAATACACTATATCAATGTTTATGTAGTTTTTAGGAGTTTTATACATTAATAATTTGTAAGTAGTTAAAATATTGGATTTTGTTATTATTTCATCTTCTTTTTGACAAATTTTTATTATATCTTTATATATGAGAAATGTGGAAATAAGCTTGAGTACTCAAGTTTCCCTATAGAAAATTCATACGTATATACAAGGACAAAGTTTAGACAAATAATAGAATGAGATGAACAATATGTACTTGAAAAAGAGTTAGAGGTTGTGACGTTAATTGATCGAACTAACTAAGTTTCCGTTTGGGATTGATTATTTTGGAGCTAAAAGCGCTTTTGATTAAAATTAAAATATTTGTAAAAGATATTAAAAAATATTTTGACATCTAAAATCACTTTAAGTGATTATTTTAATAATCACTAAACTAATGCTTTTTCTAAAAGTGATTTTTAGATTCTAAAATATTGCTATGTATCTAAAATCACTTTAAATGATTATTTTAAAAAGCAATCCCAATAGAATACTAAATGACTCTTTTAATATTCTGAATATCTTGTGTCCCTCGAGGCACAGTGTAAAAAGCACACTCGAGGAATTCACTCGCAATTGTGTGAAATCAATCATAGTAATTAAATGAAAGTATTACGTATCGTACTACATAAAACTATTATTGTATAAAAAGATAGTAAAAAATACTAACATTTTGGTGAAAAATGATGAATTACATAAACGACTGAAATACAAATTAACTCGAAATATAAGAAGATAACTCAAGAATCACTAGTAATTGATAGTAGCTATGACATAAACTTTTCTTGAGAAATAAATGATTATATTATTTTTATGTTAATCAGGATTAAACTATGAACTATGTTCTTCTTGGTTATAGTACTCGTTGATTCGGATGTATCGAAATTCTAAGCGAAAAATACTTACCACTTTGCTACCGGACACCATATTCATATCTTTTTATGTTTGTGTTGGTTATTTAGAGTACTTATCGAAATTATATATTTTGTTTTCCTATTGCAACTGGTCAACAACTTATGGTATGGTTTAAAGATTTTGACATGTAAGAGATTTAGAGGAAATATTATATTAATTGGAGGAGTGTACTTTCTTTGCTTACCACTTCTTGAGTTATTTGGTATAGTTTATTTGTTTTATTAATTCAATTTTAGTTAATTAAACTATGGGTTATATTCTAAAATTGTATGTTCATCTTTTCACTTAAATTGTCTCTTAATTGAGAACTGTATACTGAAATATTATCACATTATTCGAACTACAAAAATATTTAATATTATTTACATTATTTTCCCATAAGAAAAAATTTCAACTTTTACAGTATTTCTACTGGCTCTTCTACTAGATCAGGTGAATCATGCTCTTGGGTTGATATGGACATTCAAGTATTCAAGTTATTATTTAAAGAAGCATAAACATTTGATGTAGATTTGTAATATCACTAAGACCATTGATTCAATTACTAAAATAATTTATATCATTGTAAAGATGTATTACGTTGGTGTACTATGCGTTTTTGTAATTTTATTCTAGATATCATGGACTAATATATCAAATTTATAATTAATTGATTGGTTTATGTTAATAATAATCTTTTATTTAAAAATATTTCTTTATTTAATATGTGTTTTTTGTTATATAAAAGGAGTGTAATTATTTATGATGTGTTATTAGTTGTTGACCTGAGTGAAATATTATTTTATTTTGTTATGTATTTAGGTGAGTGTCTTAACCAAAAGGTTTTGCAACTCATTTCTTGTTCAATGGTGATATAATGATCTTACTTTATTTCCTTTTTTGGCAATGATCTTAACTCTTATTGTAATTGATTCAACATGGTTTAGCTTCCTTAATTTCTCTGCTTCATTTTCTTTTGGTTTTGTATTTTTCTATTTTCATTTTATTTTTAATTACACATGAATTGGGGTTTTAGATGATATCAAGATTAATAATAGAGAATCGCATACTTTTGAAAAGTTAAATCTTCTTAAAGTTAGCTTTTTAATCTCATGCAAAGAAAAATATAATAAGATTGATGACCTAACATTAAACTCTTATGCTCTATAATTTCGGTTTCTTTTTCTTCTGATGATTTTATCTGCCTATCTATTAATATGTTAGGAGGAGTTTGTCGTTGATAAATTTTTTCTCGTGCACAATTTTTTTTCCAAACCTTCTGTAAACCAATAATGTTGAATCTAAAACTCAACACTCCTAAATAATTAAACATAAATGTTTCTTGATTTAGGAGATTCTCATCTTCAACAAAAATTATAAGGCTTTACTTTGAAACGTTGACCATGGAAGATTAAATTTTTTTTCCATTTTTCGTTATATATTTGATTTACTTCGAAATTAGCTTTCCTTTTTTACTTATCATGGGATAGTCCTTTCCAGATGTATGTTTGGGTACCTGTTATTTGGTTTTTATTTGTATTTCACAGAGTAGATTTTTGAGATATTGGTTACTCAGACACATGTAAAGGTCCAACAGTGTTATTAAACTAATCAAAACCTTTTCTTCTTTAGTTGAGATTTTTGCCAGTTTTGTTGGAGCACGAATCTTTTTGATCTTCTGAAAGGCCTATTTCATCCTTCTCTCCTCCTCGATCTAGTCGTGAAAGAATTCTTTAGGAATCATGTAGTTATATCATTTCTCGAGTTTAGCCACCTTCGAATTGGGAGCAGTTTTTACGATAAGATTATATGGTATTTTGGAAGATCCTACACGCCTTGTAAGCTAATTCTTTTACTTTTTGTTTCACTTTTATCCTATACTTGGAATATTATAGTGGCCAACGCGGTGTGAAACCGATCGGTTTTTATGGATAATATTATGATTTAAAACTTTCAAGGGGTTAGGGCACCCTCGACTTGGAAATGATTAAGGCCCTAAATGCGAAGTTTAAAATCTCTTTTTTATGCCAATTAGAGTCGCATATTAAGTCTAACGATGTACGATCTTGTACTTTCCTAAATCCGTTAAATAAAAAATTTGTGGTTAACCTTACAGAAGAGAATATAGGTCCGGGGGAATCACTTTAGCTTGGAAGGACTGTTTCAATATTAAGATTTCTGTTTCATATTCTTATTACGTTATTTGTCAAATATCTGATATGAATTATTCTCCTTGGTATCTCATCATTATTCATGCTCCTAAAGAACAAAAGTGTTTGAAAATATCACTGAATGGAAGAATAGTATATCTAACCCAGTTATTATTATCGGTTATTTTAATGATATCTCTAAATTATCCGAGAAACAAGGTAAAATCTCTCCTAATCTTGATCGAATGTTAAATTTCAATGAGTTTATCGACCAATATAATTTCATTGATATTCCCTCCAAAGTTTGTCACTGTACTTGGAAAAATAAGCGCAAAGGTGAGAAGAACCTTAGAGAAAAACTTGATAAGGGTTTAGCATTGGAATCTTGGTGTATTCTTTTCACATAAACAAATATCAAAGTACCGCTAGCTATCGGGTTAGATCATTCACCACTTATTCTTTAGAGAAGTAATTCTACTAAAAACAGCTTGAAAGCCTTCATATTCGAGTCCCAATGGCTTGATATTCTGCAATTTAAGGATGTTCTTGGGAATTTTTACCAGCGGAGATGATTAAATTTGATATCTTCAAAATAGTTCATGATTTTTTCACTTTTTATGCGTTGACTATAGGCCAATAACTTGTATTATAAGCATAATTTGTTTTAATTTTAGCTATAAAATCATTGCAAAAATTAAGTCTCTTAGACATCAACCAAAGATGGAAGATATCATTTCTCTCACGTAATCAACTTTTATTAAAGAACGAAGCATCCATGGTAATATTTTAATCGTGCAAGAGATTGGGTTTTTCTTATAATCTTAAAGAAATTTAAACATGAATTATGGAGCTGCTAATATTGATATGGCCAAGGCGTATTTTCTTATGAGGGTTCTTTAGAACATGTGTTTTTTGTGAAAATGGAGAGACCTTATCTTAAATTGCATATCATCTATATCGTATTAGATTAAAGTTAATGGAGAAAAGCTAAAGAACTTGTCGAGCTAATCAATTACAAATGCCAATAAGGTAACATAAAGTGTATCTCTATCACAAAGCCTCACATAGACTTACACATTTGTTGTTTGTGGACAATTCTTTGTTCTTCTTTGAAGTTAATGAAAAAGAAATATGCATTCATGAGAGCCATCTCGAAATATTGTCGGGCTTCTGGCAAAAAAATTAGCTTCCATAAATCAAGCATTATGTTCAGTAAAGGAGTAAAGGTTATGTAGATAAAAAAGCTACTGAAATTGCGTAATTGTTGAATTTTAAACTTAGATATTCAATGGGTAAATTTCTGGACATTGCAATGACTATAAAGAGATCCAAAAACAGCTAATCTCTCATATATCTATGATAAAATAATCTCTAAATCTGCAAATTGGGTTTCTAACCTTTTACCGAATGGAGGTAAAGAAGTCCTTATTAGAGAAGTTCCTCAGGTAATTTAGCAAAAAATTAAGCAGTATTGTCGCATGATTTTTGTAGACTTAGGGACATAAAAAAAAAATACACTGGTCACATGGAACAAGATTGCAAAAGCTAAAAAGGAAGGAGGAATTGGTTTTAGGGACTTCTAAAAAATTAATCTTGCTCTTCTAGGAAGTCAAGCTTGTGAAATGTTGCAAGAGTCCTTAAATGCGATTATTTTTTGAACTGTGATATGTTGAATGCTACACCAAAGAATAAAAGATCGTGGAGTTGGGAGAGCATATATAAAGGTATGATATTCCTTAAAGATGAATGTATCTAGAAGGTTGTTAATGACATGAAAATTGATATCTGGGAAAATTCTTGGATTTCGAGAGGATATAAATTGGATAAGACGGCGGTTGTAATCTTACTAGTGTGGCTGTAACAACATTCCCAATTGGAATTACGAAACTCCGGATAAATTTCGTAATAAGAATGATTTGGCAGATTTTATAATAATTTTAGTTGTTCCAATTAACAAAGATTACACAATTATATGTACTGGGGCTAAAACAGGCAATTACTCAACAAAATTGGGTTATCATCATTTGGTATAGAAAGAATCGGATATAATCGGACAATCTTTTAGTGAAGGGGAAAACACCTATAAGAACATGTGTAACATAATTTTGGGGTCCAATGTTCCTTTAAAAACTTAAAATTGAATTGATCAAACTTATATTATTTTTTGTACACTCTGAAAATATGTGGAAAGTTAGGATGAATGGTTTCTTTGAAAGAAATAAATGGAACATGTTTAAAATTAATGATAGGACTAGAACACTTGTTAGGCACCTTTATGGTAATGAAAATGCGTCCCGTACTGTGATGAATAATTCTAGGCGGCAGTATGTACTACTTCATAATTGAATTTTATTTAAAGCAAGTGCAAATCCATAGATTATTTATAGTCTAATGTGAGGAATCGACAACCTGTTAATTTGAAAATTATAGAAAATTAGTATATATTTTAAATATGATACACATTACTGTTTAATTTGTAATAATGATTATTACCATGTGATTGAGATTCTATCTATTGGAAGGTAAAAATTATCATAATTTTTTTTCTTGAAGGTCTTTGGATAAAATTTTATTGATTGTGCAAAATTCATAATTTAATATATATCTTGATGTATATTAATGTGAGGCTCACATTATTTTATTCTGTTTTAAATAGATATACATCAAAGAAATGGTTGATGCTAGAGGATTGATGGTGGGTCATGACGACTTTTTGTGGGCTTTGTTTGTGCATGATGACACAACTGAGGCGATTTCTTATCAAGATGTAAGCTTTTATCTCATGTTTGGGTAATGTAAATATCAATAATCGTACTTAATAGATGATAATATGTGATGATCAACACTTTGGTGGATTTTCTTTTTGCTTAATTAAGTAACGCAAAATTATGAATTGATATTCTATTTGTAGCATTTTTGTATTACTTTTACTAATAGTGTTGAATCATGTATATTCATATAGGGAAATTCTTCCATCCAATATTGGAGGATCATACCCCAATTATATTTACACACATACCCATGTTTTAAACTTAAAAAAGTAACTAACTTATTAATCTAATGACACGTGTTTTGTTATAATAATCAATTACTATTATATAAATATTGGACTATCCAATATTGGATGGAAGTCTTACCCATTCATATATATCAGAAATTCATGAAATTTTGGGTGAGAAATTATCAGCTAGAAGATAAGAAGAAGTTTTGTAAAAAATTGAGAAGTTATATAAGCCTGGTCTTTGTTTTATATTTAAAAATTAGAGATAGAGAATTTACTGTAATGTTTGATCTAATGAAGAAATATTTCAATGATATGCATATACCCATTCAAGATTTCCCAGAAGCCCTAATTATATAGAAGAAAGATTTTTCTAATGTGCGAACCAAAGAATCATAAATTTTAACTAAGGAGATCATTATACTTCAACTTGAGTTTCTGCACGTAGTAAATGTCTCATCTTAAAAAATTCAGTTAAGAAGTTAAACTCTTCATATGAGAAAATTATGGATTCAAGCTCAGTCGTTCAAGTAATCCACGATCAAAGTCCATATATGCTTCATGTGTGACTACTGCCTTAGTAATCGTGGTCCAATTAAGTTGTCAAGAATTACTCATATACTTTTGAAGTCCAAATCAAAACATTTCACGCTAAAAGGTTGAACATTTAGTCACTAAATCGGTATTAGGCTTTTGAAATCCATATCAAAATAAATAACACGGATTGTTATCATAATGATAAATTTTGAAGATTTAGTGACCAATTATTAGGAAAGTATTAAATGGTTGTTAAGAAGAGTATTGATGAGACGTTTTTTACTTTTTTAGTGATAACAATATCATAGGTGAAAAATGAAGGATTAGAAAGATAGACTTATTATTTTAGATTAGTTAGTTAAATTACTTTTTGCTTATATTAATTTATAGTATAGTAACCCCTTAAATCATCTCTAGCAGGTACCCCATTTGTATACTCCATAATTTTTTTATGTCGTATCAAAATACAGCTATTTTATATATCGGCCGTAATAATTTCCAATTTTACAATTTCATTTACTCTATAATTATAGTTCATACCTACTATACATTTATAATACCAATGTTAAATTACATTTTTATAATGAAATAAGTTATTATTATTATTATTATAGTAATAATAATAATATTTAAGTTTAGCTATTTAATTGTGTTATTACATTTGGGATATTATGATTTTATATTTGATTCAGGTGTGTTGAATTTTTCGCCATTACTTTATATATCTAGTATTAATATCATATGTACTTTGGCCAAGCAGTGGGTGGTCGTAGCAATTGAGCTATGACCCAGACGGGGGATTGGTCACTTAACTAGATATAAATGCTTAGTATGAAGCATTGAACATGACCGTTTTATCTGCTAACTAGTGATTAGGATATAGTTTGATTCCAAATTATCTATAAAATTATATAATAACTTAGAAAATTAGTGAGATAGCCTAAAAATAAGAATTTTTAACACTTATAGGCTAAAAATGAATATTTTGAAACATTTAGTCTAAAAATATATTTATATAATAGAAAATAATCTAAAAATAGAATCTGCTCAAAAATATACTACATTTGGGTTGTTAGATCCCTTTTTCTTGCTTTTTGATGATTTTAGTTCTACAAAGACTAACTATTCCAATATCTATTGTTTAGGGTCATATTAATCATTCATTAGATTCCTATCATATTTCTGAAGATGCCCATTAAAATTTAAAATCAATACTATAATGTTAAAAGAGGAGTCGAGCTATCTATATAAGCATTAATTCATTCTGGTCTTATATGAAAATAACTTGAAATGCTAAGAATGCTCTCCTCCCTTAGAAAGTTGTAGCTTCTTATTTTTTTTGTTTTTATCAAAATCTTCATATTTTTATTAGTATTTATCGTTTACTTTGGGCCTTGAATGTCTTGAAGTGATGACTCAAAGTCATTATATTAAAGAAACCAAAATTAACCAATTTTTTATTGAGAAAAGACCCCTGATTAATATATAGATATATATATATATATATATAAGATGACACTAATTTAGAGTTATGTGATGTGTCAAAATTGGCAAGTATCCATCCATAAATTTGTCATAGCCATCGAATTGTATTAATACACAAAATGGTAAAATCATTACATATATCACTATAAAAATAAAGGTTTAAAGTAAAATTTCTCGTATATTTACTCAAAAACTATGGACACTTAATTTCTACTAAAATTGGATTTTATTTATTTTCTCCATTTGTCTCATTTAAACTACTCTCTTTTTTATATAAAACATAATATTAAAAAATTACTCACATATGAGGTCTTGTCTAAACAAACATAGTTTTTTCCATCTTTAAACACACATTCAATATCCTATTGAAACCATACAACTTCTTTATTGTATTTCTCACTTCAACAATTTTAGCCCTATTCAATGAATTTACTGTCTATAATTAATGGATCGGATGAGTAATTCAATATAAATTTCTTCTCTTTATATCCAAAACAAAAAGGTTAAATCCTTCAATAATATATCATATTATATCTATCCATACCTATCATAAAGTCCTTTACCAGCATAACCTTCAAGATCTTGACAGGGTAATAAAAAGTCCAATAGGCTTGCTTGGTTAACCCAAAACCTCAACAGACTTAAGATTGTTTTTCTTACAAATAAAACTCACCTCACTGCCAGGATGTGCAACCAATGTTTCTCCAAGCCCCTTAAATACCTGATATTACAAAACTAATCCTAAATCTACAAATCTACCAAGACAATAGATTATAAAATTATGAACTGTCCAAATAGCTGTTCAATTCTCAGGTCTTACAAGCCATTGATCAGTGCCCAACTCATCTAACAACTGTACGAAATATCAAAATGCTAAGTGTTATAAATGGTGAAAGTATGAAACACTAAAATTGCTACAATTGATTCTAAAATTTAAGCAACAAATAAAAATCTTATGGGGTATTTTTTGCTAATTTGTATATCTTCAAACTTTTCTTTCTCAAGGTAATTGTTAAATAAATCAATTGATATCCCACCAGATACAGGCGCAACTTGGAAAAAGAATAATTCAAATTTAAATAACTTGCAAAAAAAGATTAATGAAATCAAACACCATATTCATATCTTATTCTGTAAGTTTTGGTTATTTAGAGAACTTGTGAAATTTAGATACTTTGTTTTCCTATTGCAACTGGTCAACAACTTATGGTATTCTTTTAAGATTTGGAGATGTAAGAGAAGTAGAGGGAATAATATATTAATTCAATGGGTGTACTTTTTTTGTTTGCCACTTTTTATTAATCTAAGGGTTAGATTCTAAAATGGTATTTTCATCTTAGCACTAAAATTGTCTCTCAACTGAGAATTGTATACTTTAATATTATAACATTATTCGAACTTCCAAAAGATTTAATGTTATTCACATTATTTTCCCATTAGATAAAATTTTAACCTTTGCATTACCTCTAGTGGCTCTTCTCTTAGATCAGGTGAATCATGCTCTTTGTTTCATATGGACATTCATGTATTAAAGTTTACGTTGATGTACTATGCTTTTTTGTAATTCTATTCAAGATATCATTGACTAATGTATCATTTGTTAAATTTAAAACTGTATCAATTGTTTATGTTGGTAATAATATTCCATTTAACAATGATTTACTATTTAATATTACTGTTTTATTATATAATAGTAGTGTAATTGTGTATGATGTGTTATTAGTTGACATTATTTTATTTTATTATGTATTTAAGTGAGTCATGGTATTACACATATATAAGACTTTGAAGACTATTTAAAACATTGATGCTATGTGTAATTGGTGAAGAGTTTTTAATTTTTTAATTATCGACATTGTCTTTATTTACTTCAGAATTAAATTTTCAAGCTTATCCTATTTATATGAAGTTAATATATATATATACACGCACACGTATGTCAAGAATATTATCCAAAATAGTCTCGTCAACAAATACAAATTTAAATATCAGAGAACTATAGATTCATGAAGGACATGATAAATTAAGGTGAGAACTAAACCTCTAAAGTCATATCTTTTTTCTAAACTTGACAATTGTTTTTCTCATGACTAAATAGCTATTCAAATTTAAATGTATGATAAGAGATAATCTTCAATTCATGTATTTGAGAGTTAACAAATCGTTGTAGTGCACTAAAATATTCATATTTCTAAGTATATTTTGATGGTGTTGATCTCTTATATATTTCTATGCAATTAAACTTTTTATAGTGCCCTTTAGGTCTGGGAGGTGTATATTTATTTATTTATTATTCAATATAGTATATTTTTAAATTTGGCAATATTAATAAAACATATGGAGGGATTATACTCATAGGGTCAAAAGTGTGGCCTAATCCCAGCTAGCCTTCAATTATGCTTTGAGAAACAAATGATTTAAAAATAAACTACCCTCGAAACATTATCTAACCCTGGCGAAGATCCCAGTGAAAGCCATGAAGTATATCAAACTTGAAAACATCAAGACAATAGCATGGGATCAAATCCAACAAGTACTCGACCACAAGAAACACCATACCAAAGACATGTCTTGCCCATGATCCAAATGGAGAAAGACCGATAAGTATGGGGTACCTTCGAAAGGATCTGATCCTTATATGGTGAGACTTAAAGGAAGTCCTCATCCTTATAGAAAACAACCCAAAAAATTCAATGAACACAAGAGATGCGAAAGATGCGTCCTTGAGAAAGCAATGTTGCAATTTTAATTACAACAAAGATGTAGGACAAGACACCAACGAATGGAAGCCCATACATTATGAGATATGATGATTAAAAATGTTGTGAATGTTCATTCTACATGCCTATGGTAGATAAACAAGTTAAAACCCGCGGAAAAACAATATATTGATGCCGAAACTACCCTAATAGTGGCCTATAATGAGGAGCACAAGTTTTGCCTCGAGAAGAACCAAAAGAGGATCCTAGGTCATACAGGCATCAAGACCGAGCTATCCCTCATTTAGGAATGTTAAAATAGAACTAAATAGTATATCGAGATATTTCATGTCGCACACCACCCAATTTGGAAGGACGTTATGCCAAGCAAAGTCCATAGCCTCCTACTAATGGAGATTCATGCATAACGCTGACTTAGGTTCAACGATGAAGATGCCAGTGGTCTTAATTTCTCTCATGAGATTCCTTGGTGATCTAGGAGGTCACTGAAAGTACCCTTGTTAAATTGATATTGATAGAAATAGGAAATTCGGTTGATTTTCTTTTTTGCGTCCACAAAAGATAAGATGAAGACATGAAGGCTACATACACGCCTATATTGAGAATGTCATAATTTTGAATGACTAAGGAATCACCCATGTAGGACATATTTACCTCTCTTTGTAGCTGATCAAATTGGAAAATAATGCTTTCATCCGTACCCAATTTATAGGTGTTGTCATACCACGTGATTGTAGGAAAAACCATGTTAAACAAACTTTGGGTCATACATTCAACCTACCACCGACCATGATGTTTCTAACAAACAAAATTGTGTCTATCATTAAAGATAATCACTCCCGACTAAATCACGCTTAATTTATCCCTCAAATCATGTCGTTTTGAGTGCATATATCATACCCCATGCGGTTTATCTAGTCAGAGCTTGACAAATTCCTCAAGCGGGGTTATTGAGTATATCGTAAGACCCAAAAGGGTTACTTCCCTCTTTTAATCATGTCCTTACGAGTGAACATGTTTTAAACTACATGATTACTCTTCTTTACCCTGGATTATATCCTACTATAAGATTATTGAGTGTCATGTGACTCCTAGAGGAGTTACTCTAGTAAACACTAAATTCGACTTTTTAAGTACGTCATTTCAAGTGAGAATGTCTTACCCTACGTGGTTAATCTGGTTAAACCTCGATTAAATACTACCATTGTAATATCTAGTCTAGTCTAAAGATCCAAAGGATTCGCACCCCTAAAAAAATTGATTCACCCTTTAAAAAAGCCATTTCGAGTGAAGATGTTCTAAAATACGTGGCTCTCTTTATAAACCTCTATCAAATACTCATGTGAATTATTGACTCGGGTATAAATATCACTTTGGTGGACCCTCTATTCATCCTTTTACATATGTTGTTTTTAAGTTTAGATGCCTTAACATACATAGTTAATTTTTCAATACCAAGAAATTTATGAGTCTGGTGGGGAACCTTAGAAAGTCATTACTACACAAAACTAGACTCAACCCTCAAAAAAAATTTGAATACCAGTGTTACATAATCTGTTTACATAGACATTAAAAATAACCTCGAGTCAACCCTCAAAAAAATATTGTCCAATCATTTGGTAGATCCTCGTGAACATCCACAAATAAAAATGAAAATATCTTCTCAAACCTTGAACATTTTCTAAGAACCAAGGTTATTTCCATAGGATCATCAAAACATGAAATTAAAAACCTTGACAAAACCCACATATAGATTGTCGAGTGTCATTGTTAGATCTCCGTGAGAACCCAAGTAAAAATGAAAACCTAGACTCGAGCCCTAAAAGGTTATCTAGTACCAGGTTTATATACCCATGAAATCCCAAACATAAAATAAAAAAACTCGACGCTATCCAAAGATTACAAATAAAAATCTCAATAACCCACAAAAAGATAACTGATTAAAAAGATAGATTTCCGTAATTACCCAAACATAAGAATAGAATTTTGATTTTATGCAATACATAGGAGTCGAGTTCTAGCTTATATTCACAAATCACAAAAGTAAGAGCATTAAGACAATTCCTAAGAGAAAATGTCAAGTAATTTTTTACCACATGCGCAACCACTGATAGAAATTAAATATATGGAAAATAACTTTTTTTGCATATACTTCATTTAGTTATATATAATATGTCAAACATCTTGTTTTTAGTAAGATTACAAATGGCCCATAAAAATATTTTTTTCTATCATTTATCCCATAGATTTATAATCCATAATATAAAGGTAAACAATATTTAATGAGTATAACATATTTTCTCAAATATTCTTTTAACCCATATGATCGTAGACAAACAATAAGGGATTTATCATTTGTTTACTTTATTTTTGGATCCAATTAAACTCTCTTTTGTTCTCCAATTTGAATAAAGCATGGGAAACCTATTTTCTTACAAAGAACTAATACATATCAAGATTGTTTGTCACCCTTCCAATGATCACTAGTTTCTGAGAGAAAATGTTTTTTACATTCATTATCAGTATGTTTTTGTAATAATACACATTTTGAACCAAAAAAATAAATTTAGCTAGATGAGAAAAAAAATATTTTAATCAAAATTCAAGTCAAAAGAGTCAGCAAATTTATTTAAGTAATTATTGAGTGCATATTTCTTAAATTGTCTGACCATGAAAAATTAATAAAACATTTTCATTGGTATTTCAACCTGAAATGAATATCTATTAATAGTCAAGTATCACATGTTGTAGTTTATATATGGGTCTCATGTCAATTATTTTAGACATACACTTATATATAATCTTGCAAAAAGTAATCAATATGTAATTATTTATAACAATGAGTACTTCTTTTTTTTACATGTGTAATGTCAGCAAAAATACTTATTTAAATCGTTTTTGTCACCGGTGTATAATACAATAATTATAATAGATCGTTCATTTTACAAGTCAATTAGCTAAATATTTTATAAAAGTAATAAAAATTCAAGCCTAACCTTAACATTTTATGCTGTTAAATATGTCTGCAGAATGTCTAGTTATCTAGATATTTTTCACTAATGGAAAATATAAGAATAATGATTCAATTGTTGTTGGCCTTACTATCTTAATCACATAGATTAAGTGTCTCAATCAATCATTGTTATATTAGGATTAATATGATTATTTTAAATTCTTAAACTTTTACAAGAATTAGAAAAAAAATTGAAGACCCTAATGAATATTACATAAATTGTTGATGACTACAATTATCATTTTTATTGAAGGAAATTTCACAAATATTTATTATTGAATTTAATATCAAATTTGTTAAACTCTTAGTCTAACCTTACACATGATTAATTTTACACTATTAATTTTTTTGGAATAAAATTGTGAATCTGAAAATGAATCAAATATAAAGAGTTTTAAAAGATACACATTATTAAATTTATAATTAGTTGGGCCGGTTTTAGAAAAAATTATGCTTACAATATGTAGTTAATTTGGCTCATCTATATTCTAAATTTATCTCAACCCTAATTACAAACATTGCCGCATAAAAATACACACACTATTCTATATAAGATTGCCTAATCCCTGAATATACCACATACTATATCAAACATTTGTCATATTTGATTGATTTTATAGGTGTAAGGAAGAGAAGAGAGAACAGGTACACTGTGGAGTTAATGCATAAAAGGAAAAGAATCAAAATAGTTGCATTTCATTCTGCTATTAAAGCTGCTATGGTCTATGACTCTAAATCTCGAGAGTTAAGAGGTAATAAGAAAAGATGGGTTAATTTTAGCATAGATTTGAATTCCTCTCCTCCATCTGAATCCGGGAACTAGAGAGCCTGATTAGATTATATTTAGACTGTACTAAATTAAACATTTTTATTGAAAATTCTCATAAATTATATAATGTAAATCTTATTTTATATTATTAATTTTGTACAACAATGTTTTATTAAAGTATATGAAATTTGTTAAATTTGATATTATATTTTACTATTATTTATTATGATAATTGTTATCTTATAATATAACATAATTATGTATTCTGAGTAAGGTTGAAAGTATCTCATATTGAATTAGTTTGGTTAATATGTATTTTTTTTCTAAAAACAATTAAATTATGCAAATTTACAAAGTATATAAGTATTTGTGAGGCTATAGCTACCACTTGTATCTCCTTATTTTATCAATGTAGTTAGATAAATAATAAAAAAAGAGAAATATTAATGCTAGTTATCTTCATAAAAATAAATAGTATTATTATTTATTTATGGTAAGTTATATCTATTTATTATTTATAAGATACACACTGATTTATCACTTGCGATTGTGAGATAAGTCTATGCACTCAATCTTGAGAGTTTTTTTTATCGGATACAAACCAAACCAGAGAGGGAAAGTTAGCTAATTCCACTTTTTAAGAAAAGATGATAAAGATTTAAATTTTGTCTGAAACATTTTGGAAATGTGTCAGCTATTGATTAAATTCTCTCTTAATTTGTTAAACCTTTTAATTTGGAAGGAGGTTTATCCATTTCCAGTTTGTTAATTATTAAATGATTTTAAGGTTATTAGAATAAAATGAATATTAATATTAGACGCTGATCTTCTGGCAAGAAAATGACCCATATATCTTCTAGTTGAACTAATTTGTCACCTTCTCATACTTTTGTGAATAAAATCTAAAATTTTCTATTACTCTTGTGATTAATCTCCCCAGTTTTATGAACAACTATTGAAGCAATACCCTCTGTTTACCAATCCTTAGTGATGTGAAGGATGCATTACAAATTCAAATTAAATCTCGTGTATCCCGAAGTGTCCATTCTTCCTTTCCAAAATTTTCAAATTGTACAATACAAAGTGGTAGTAATAAGGTTTATGTTCCATTAATATTTGTGTAGTTGAGAATAGTATTAGACATCCATTTTGTAATGGATCCCTCCAAATTAAATAGCCTAACTCAATGCCCAATTAAGAAACAAATGTTCGATCCATCCATTTTCCAACTTAGCCATTCACATGTTTTTTTATCAACAAATCATTTTATATACACAAAATAATAGGTACAAATCAAACCCCTACTTGTTTTTTACTAAAAAACAAGCATTTCTAGAAAAAACAACCCTATACAATAATTGATCAACTACCACAAGCAACCTATACAACCATTGCTAGGAAATGAAACCATATACAACAACTACTAAGAAAGAAACAAAGTTCCTAAACAAGAGGTCAAGCTATCATGGAAAAAATTTTCAAAAGAGAAACCTTCCCAATAAGGCCATTTTCTAATAAGGAAAATCTTCATACAAATAGTAAATCCCTTGAAATGAAAGCACTACATCTAGGTCCAAGCTCCAAGCTAGCCTCCTTGCTCCTCTTGGTCACCATCCTTAAGCACACCATAAAGCTTCCACCTTTCCATAATTTTCCTATTCTCATAGCTTTTCTTAAAAAGTCTTCTATTACAAAGTAGGTTTTGCACATCATTCATCAAAATCTTCACAATATACTCCTTTTTGGGATTAATCTTCTCAATTTACTTCTTGTTTCTCACATTCCAAATGCCTAAAGGAAGCTAAGGAAAGTAATATTAGAAATAGTATCCTTGAGAGAGTAACAAATAAAGTTAGCCATAAAGTCAAGTATTTCATCTCAATCCTTTCATGTATTGTGCCAATTATGCAAAGCAAAAAGTTCTTCCCAAGCCGAATTGGTGAAATTGCAAGTACAAAAAGATGGTCCCTTGACTCAAACTCTTCATAGAAAAGACAACAAAATTTATCAACCTCCATTCATTACTTCATAATTTTATCCTTTGTACTCAACCTATCTTTACAAATAAGCCAAGCACAAAACATATGCGTAGGAATACTCCATTATTGCCAAACAACACTAAACCACTTTGTTTTCAAGTTAGGACCTTGGAGATTACTCATAATAACCAAGGACTTAAAGCCTTTATCTCCCTAATTAATGATGTCCTCCTTATCATTGAGCTTCATGTTTTTCACTATATCAAGTACCTTGTTGATATTGTGAGGAAGTCTCCATCTATTTTTAGTAAAGTACTCCACCACCTTCCTGTTTATATTATAATTCCTTAAATAAATAGCACTATCTTGATCACAAATATCTTTCACACTTTGCCCCTTAATACACTTATTAGTTAACATTTAAGTCTTCTTACCATTACACACAATATGCTCAATCTAATCAAAACCAATATACCTCACATTTAGCATAGCTCTCCAAGTCCAAAGCAATTTTAAACAATACTCCAGATAATCTTATTCATAAGCCAATTAGAACACAATTTAAACAATCCAAAAAGTGTTCAGAATAGCAACTTGATTAATTTGAAATAGATTAGGGATACCAAGACCCCCATTCTCCTTATGTTGACAAATATTCTCCCATGAAACCTTGGCTCCATGATAGTCACTAGTGTTGCCCTTCCATAAGAATCTAATTAAAAGTGCTACAATCTTATGAATAACCCACATAGGAAGAAATAGTACATTTCACTAATACATAGCTTGACATTGAAGAACACTCGTTATAAGGTGAAGTCTACATGCAAAAGTGAGAAACCTATGCATCCAACTCTCCACACTACCCATAATATTATTAATAAGAGTATTACACATCAAGCTATTAGGGCCCTTTGTAGTTAAAGGGGCACCAATATATCTAATAGGCAGTTTGCCTCTTTTCACATTGAGAATAACACTAAGCTCTTTATGAAACTCCTTGTTACACCCACCTATATAAAGCTCACTCTTTTCTGGACCAATTTTGGGGCCAAAAAGTCTAGAGATGAGTCAAGTCCATATTTTAGTCTAGTAGCAGAATATTTGTCACCATTCAAGAAGACAAGGCAATCATCAACATATATAAGGTGACTTAACTTCATTCTTGAACAATTAGGATGATAAGTAAAGCTTTTTTTTTAGCAACCTTGTCAAGAATGGCATAAAACACTTGTATACATAAGACAACTATGTAAGGGGAAAGAGGGTCCCCTTGTCTCAAACCCCTCTAACCTTTAAAGAAACTACTAACATTTACCATTAATGAAAAGAGATAACATAGGTGTAGAGATGCACATATTAATCCAAGAGATGAATCTATCACGAAATCCCTTAACATGATGCAAATTTATAAGATACCTCCAATTGAGTACGTCAAAATCTTTTTAAAGATCAAGAATAAGTGTACATCTACCAGTGAAGTCTTTTATATCATAGCCTGCAACCACACTCTGTGCTACCAATATATTGTCAGAAATACTTCTTCCACCAACAAAGGTAGCTTGATTCTTTGAGATAAGACCCTCAAGGCATTTCTTCATCTATTATCAATAATATTAGATATAGCTTTGTAGAGGATATTGCAACAAGAAATGGGTCTAAAACTCTTTATAGAAGTAGGATTCTTTACTTTAGGTATGAGAAACAGATTAGTAACATTGATTTGGTTCAAAATATGCCCATTTCTAAAAGTTTTTTTAATAGCATTACATATATCATCACCTATTATCCCCCATGTACTCTTGAATAAAGAACTAGTAAACCCATTAGGACCAGGGGATTTGGAATTGTCTATAAAAATGGCGTCTTTAAGCTCCTTGCTATCAATATCTCTCACAATATCTTTAGCAACATCCTGCTCAATAGACTTATCAATGAGCTTCTTAAGACAGTCAATAGTAACATTCCCTTCTTTAGTGTCTTTAGTTCCAATTAAGCAAGTATAGTCGATAATAAACTCATTATTAATAGCATCCTCATCAACCAAATTGTCTTCATTATCAGTAACAATGGAATAAACTCTATTGTGTGTAATCCTAACTTTGATGCTCTTATGATAAAGAGTTGTGCCGCAATTTTTGTATTCCAAGTAATCTTGGATTTTTGTTTAAGCATCTCCTCTTGAGTGGTTGAGAGAAAAATCAGCTTGTTTCTTAGCTCCTTCTCAAGTACAAGATCAGTTTTATCTCCATTAATGATATTGAGTTGAATTCTCTCACGTTCTTCTTTAAGCTTGATAATCTCTTCACATGAATGATGAAAGTAGAATCTATTAAAAAAACTGAGAGCCTTTTTAACCTCCTTAAGCTTGTTCACTACCTAAAACATCAAACTGCCCTAAAACTTAGTTCTCCAAACCTTCTCAATCAAAGGTACAAGTTGATCATGAGACGTCCACACATTAAAAAATTTAAAAGAAGAAATTATTATTAGAACTTCCCTGTATAATGAGAATGAGGTTAGAGTGATCAGAAATTCGAAGAGGCTCCACATACAAATGAGACTTGAATTAGTAAACTAAGCATCATTGATAAAAATCTTTTCAATTTTAGTAGAAATAAACCGATCAACTCTTCTATTAGTCAAAGTATAATAGCAACATTGACTAGAATGTTCAACCATTCCATTATCTTTAATACAATCTTCAAAGTCTTCTGAGCTTTTATGTAAACTAGTACAACCCATTCTTTCCTCCACTTTAGTGATTTCAGTATAGTCTCCACACCAAATACAAGGGGTGGAATCTATGGTAACCATCCATTCAGTATGTTTATCCCAAAGTAAAAGCCTTTTATCTTCCTCATTATTAGCATATATCATAATACAGTTAATAATTTCTTGTTGTAAATATATTATACCTCTAGGAGCTTAGCTTGAATAGTAGAATCAAGACACTTTACCTCCATAGTGTTCCTATTACACTTGATACAAATTCTTCCTTGTTCATCCTTATCATGACTAGTAACAGAACCCCAATTAGTAAGATAAATAGTATTGAATTTATTATAGCTTTGTAGAGTCGTATTAGTTTCTAACAAACCAATTAGTTCAATCCATTTGTCTTGAAAAACAGTATTAACTTCTTTTTGTTTGAGGCTTAAATTTAAACCTCTAACATTCCAAGAGCTAACAATTATTTGGGTCATGAGGCTTTCCTTAACTATGGGTACTTCCCATAAATTTATTAAATGCTTCTTCAAGGTTCTCATTGGCTTTATTTAAGGCACAAAAAGAATTACTAAAGCTTCAAACATAGAGGTAAGACATATGACTTCTACTCCTCGGTGTGTTAGGAGACCTTTCTCTAGCTTTTGTACCATTACTTACCAGATTTCTTTGAGGAGTCTTGATTGTGATACTATCTCTAGTACTATGAAATTCATTGTCCTTGAGTTTGTTACGCACAACTCTCCATTCTTCATTCATTCTTTGAACATTGGGCGGATTTGGTTGGTTTTGAACCTTTGGGTTCTCCTTAATAACTTCCTTTTTAGCTTTATCACAGTTAGAAAGTACTAGTTATATCACTTGAAATAATTATGGTACAGAAGTTTAGGTTGTTTCCAATTATAAATCCATAGTAAATTTTAAATTCTTTAAAAGGGAATATGATATAAAAAACACTTTCGATAGTTCAAAACAATATAGTTCAATTTGAATATCTACATACCCAATAAATTTCTCCTTCACCATCCTCGTCCTTAGTATTGGGTTATACGAACTAGTTCTTAAAAAATTGTTTTAGGTATAAAAAATCCATTAAGCTATAAATGGAATATAAGGCCAATTATGCAGAAGGATGTACACCTTATGTCACAAGTGAGAAATATTTATTTAAAAATTATATACATCTCAATTGTAATTATATTTATTCAAAATTTATTAAAGTAATGACATTAGGTTAAAAATAATTTGATTTTGTAGACTATCAATGGTAAAAAAATTTTTTTTTCATAATTTGGGTTCGTGAATTGTTTATGGGTAGCCAAGCTGGGTTTATAATGGTGGATAATGATCCCCAAGTGGTTGCCATTTCCTTGTGCAAGGTAGCAGCTTTGTGTGAAAATATTTATTTTACATTTTTTGTTCTAATGAAGAGTCTTAAATGATGAATTAGTTTAGCTGAATTTACAGGTCCATGTTAAAATTCATATGTATGTAAACAAATGTAATTAAGATTTAATAAAAGTGGTGTATATTAGTATTTCTATTCTATATATAGATTTCATGTGTACTAATTGAGTCATACGCAAATGAATATGTAAATGAGAGACTGGGAGATTTTGAGTGTTAATAAATATGTCTATATATAATATAAACATAAATAAATATTATCCAAGTATTCTATATTGTTGAAGTTTATAAATATTATTTATACGTATTTTCACTACATATTTTTCAACAATTATAATTAAATTAACTATACAATTTTTTTCCAAACAAACAAAAAAAATTGTTACAATAAATAATAGATATAAAACTGATATTCGTGAGAGTATGAATGACAATCTTTAAATATACGAATAACATTTAAAAAATTATTAATAATTATAAGATAAAGATATTGTATATTTATGTCATTCATGAATTTGATGTGATCTCATATTGTCTAGTATCATCCGCAACATTGATATTATCCATGAATTCTTTAGAAAATTTAACCACCCTAAAAACAAACTCAACAACATCTTCTTTCTTAGCCGTAACACTCATGAGTTCATTTAGTCTAGCCTTGAGCTTGGTGCCCATTGTCCCGACTATTACTAATCATCAAAATGCATCGAAAAAGTGCTACTTTTTAATAATTGCTAGTGGCAGTTATTTTCTTGTGGAATAGATCACTTGGTTGGAAGGTTAAGTGTGAAGAGATTTCATTTATATTTTTTGTTCAAATAAATGCAAGGTTTAAGATGTTTTAAGAATTTAATTTATAAGTATGTTCTAATGCATATATTTACGCATAAATGAATGAGTAAATGAAAGAATTGAAAAAATTAAAAAATTATGAACATTAAAGAAAGATTTTGAGTGCTAATAAATATGTGTATATATATTGTTACTTAAATTAAATAGTATAGTTTATCAAACAAACCTTAACGCAATGGATTGGGAAAAAGAATAATAATTCATCTTTCGGTTTTTTGATAGTGAACTTAATTTCAAGAATTAAGTCATTTGTTTTCATTGCCTAAATATCTATAACTTAAATAAGTTTATTTTTATTATGAGATAATAGAAATTGTACACTTTGTGAGATGTCGTCTTTTGAGAGAAAGACACACTCTATTTATAATGTTGGAGAGTTGGTTTATGAGTAGTTAATAAATAACTCTCTCACTATCTCCACTTCCTCCACCGTCAAAGTGGGAAGTTATCGAAGATAACTTTCCTATACACTCATGTCTATGGCATCATGGGTGAAATAGAACACATGTATTTATTTCTTTTATTCTCCCACTAGCACATGATGGAGTTTCAATCATTCTCTCTACCTGCATGCATTACAATGCACCATACATCACTATTTGTCTAGTATTCAAATATACACGCTTCTACAATAATTTTTCAGACTTAACAAAATAGATCTTGCGACCGACTAGCATACACGCATACGTTTCTAATGACCTGGGTACATAATCGCTCAAATGAAATCTCATTTCTTGCGTATCTTGAAGTACCACAAACTAAGAACATGTTATATCATATTTCAGTATCTTTGATGCCTTTAAATTTATATAACATCATTTATGTGTTCAGGGTTCACTAATATAACTTCATCTGTCTCACTATCATGTTATATCCTACATTGGCTTACATGATCAGTACACCAAGATCCTTTTATATTTATTTGGTTACTTTCCCAAAAATATCCTAATAGACCGAATCATTCTTGAGAATTCGTAATATGTTAAAGTAGCATACACCTAATCAAAATATCGAGATATAGTAAAAAGTTATAAGGACACAATTCATAGGCATCACACAGTGAAGAAACATGGAACAATTATTCATTTGCTTTTGCTCGATAACACACGTGTTATGGTATCATTGATATAACTCAAATTTTATGTCATGAAATTTATACATACAATACAGATATATAATTAAACACGCATTGTTTCAGTTTAAAAATACCTTATATATATTTATTTATTTATTGAATATAGTTTAAGTATTAATTATTTCTTATTCTCTTTGAATTATTTTTATTATTTTGTGATGGATTATTAATGAGAACATGAGGTTGAATACTAAAGTTCTAATTAAAAATTTCATACATAGTACGGTTATAAAACTAATACATAATTTGGAGTTAGACGTTTTGACGCATATAGATGGACCATAATTTGTATCTCATTTCTATTGTGAAAATTTGACCTCTGTTGTAGAGAAATGTATGATATATTTAATAAAATTATATTCAATGCAAAATACATCTTTAAATTTCCTAATTTAGGTATGAACAAAAGGACGTTATGAAGAAATACGACCGTCCCAACCTTTGTCATAATCATAGGCGCCTTATTTTTCATTGTGTCCAAAAATGACAACAACAAAATATAAAATATTTGAAGATAGTATGTACAGATGTTCCATATATAACCTATTATACATTTTTAACTCTTTTTGATAATTATTTGATATACATTTTGAAAGACTTGGTAGCTACCTTTCAAATCTATGTATCTAGATACATATTCACAACACTTTTTTCTTGAAAATAATAGTGAGTACTCCAATATTTTTAGGACTCGAAAGTTTCTTTTAAAAAAATAGTGGATTAATGATGAGAAAATAATAAATAAAATTTAATAATTTTTTTTATCCTTTTAAGATAAAAGTTATATACATGGACAAATATATAACTTCTTTTAGTTGTTCGTAAAAGTTTATTTGCCAACAACTTATATTGAATTGTTGGTGTACAGCCAATAGTATATGTATTAGGGAATTCCCAACAAATTTTTGGAATATATATGTTTTCCCCATGATTCCGTAAATCCTACCCACCAACACACTTCAACCTTTTATGCACAAATGATTCCATGTAAGGTCATTTTATCCTTTCGTTTCTCATAATACTTTATCAAAAATATATAATGGAGTTTATTGTGTAAAAACGAGTAGGGATGGAATATATATATATATAAGAGGTAAGATATTCTACCATAGGGAACATGATGAGACCGTTTATGATATAGATAATTATATCGTAGAGGGATTGAATAACTAAGGTGGTTTTCCTCACTGGTTATCTGTGTACAATCTAGATATCTATTTCTCACGTACTTCTATATTTTTGGAATGTATAACTTTCACTTGATATTAAATTAGAAGAACAAAATTACGAAATCAATATAATGTAAAAGAGACTCTCATTTCCAAATTAAAATAATTATAATAATTACCCTATATGAGAAAATTAATACAATAAAATATTCATAAGATGTAAAGGAGGATTAGATATCCTAGAAGTAGGTAGAGAATTTTTATGTCTATCATTAACTATCACATTTGATTAAATAATAGTGGTTTTCCTAATTAACTAGATGGGAAAAAAAAGGTAATTTTTTTTCTTCTAATATGAAATATGTCATATATAAAATAAATGATTTAGAAAGTACAAGTTGTATCACTTGATATAAATATGATAGAGAAATTTACTTTGTTTCTAAATATCAATCCATTGTGAATGTTAATTTTTTCAACAAGAAGAGAGGAGATAAATAATCCTTTTTGAAACTTTAAAACAATATAATTCAATTTGAGTATCTAATAAACCTAAAATTGCTCCTTCACGTTTATCCCCCTTAAAACTGGGTTATACATATTAGTTCCTAGCAAACTATTCTCGATATGAAATCCAATCAGATTTAAGTGGAATATCATGCCAATTATGCAGAAGGAAGTAACACTTATCTGTAATTAAGAAATATTGTCATTCGTCATGCTTATTGGTCGATAAATGAATGTGCATATATACTAAGTGGAAGACGATGCTTTCTATAACCCCCTTTAATATGATGGGACATGCTATATCTGTCCTCATTCTTTTTATTAGGGGTTTAGTAGATATGATTGGAATTAGATGATTGTATATTGTACCATTTAACTTCATTAATTAGTATACTCACATATATAATGCTCTAATATTTTCATATTTTTGCATATAATAAGATTAATTTGTTATGATTTGTTATGTCAGTTACATATTTTTTCATGTGTTATGACTATTGCTATGAAAAAAATAATACGAACTATATTGGGTTTTTTAGTCTATCAAATTATTTTTGTTTAATTTTATTTTAATTAATCAATATATTAAATGAGAAATATTTAGAATAGATAAAATATCTTTTTCTTATCAATTAATTTAAGGTATTACAATAAATGTTATCACTGATGTAAAAATGGTTGGTGTAAAATTTGTTATTCAAATAGATAGAACTCTAGATCAAACCTTATTTAATGAGTACTAAAATAAATGCATAGATAACCACTTGTTATACACAAACATTTCTCTTCAACCCAACTATTTAACACGAGACATGCCTATTAATTCATAAATTTTATAAAAAATTAATATAATATAGTTATATTATATTATTATAGTATTGTATAACAAAATTACTATAATATAATAGTTTATGATCTTGGTGGATGTATAGTTCATTAGATCTTCAAAAATCATAATTATAAATTTAAGAATTCAATTGTGCATGTTTCTACATTGATTATGTAAAAAAAATAAACCATATATTTGTTTAATATAAATATAAATTAAAATTTTGTTTAGACAATACAAAATAAGTTAATCAATAAAATGGGTTATAGTCAAAATTTTACATTGTAATCAACGTATATATGTCTATTGTAGCAAATTACTTCAATAATGAGCAATCAATTCTTAATAGTTATTTATGTTACTAATATGGCTAAAGCCATCTAAATACTTCCTTAAATATTGTCATGTTAGATAATTTAAAAAATTGCTATACTTTGATGAAATTATATAAACAATATGTATTCTTACTAAACTATTGTATAATCCTACGTAAAAAGCTTTTAAAATTTGATCTAAATTTTTGTGTATTTTTTTACTAAATAAAAGTGAGTCGAAATATAATCCTCCAAAACTATATATCATAAGACACATGATTAGTTCTTTACGTATATCCCACCAGACATGTACTTCAAATTAGAATTAATGAATTAAAATATTATTCAAAGGTAAGTTATAAACAAATATTATTACAATATATATATATTTGAAAATGCCCCGAAGGTACTAAAATAAAAATGAATTTAAAAAATTATTATTGATTATAAAAAATTAATAATTGAATTTGGTTTTAAAAAAGTATAAATAATTAGATTATTTGTACAAAATAATCTATAAAATGTGGATGTGTCAACATACATATATCGTCTAATATGCTTGATCGACGACCTGTTAATTTGAAAATTGAGAAAAATTAGTGTATAATTTAAATATGATACATAGTATTGTTTTATTTATGATAATTATTTTTACCATGTGATGGAGATTCTATTTATTAAACGGTATAAACTATCATTAATGTTTTACTTGATGATCTTTGGACAAAATTTAATTTATTGTGCAAAATTCATAATTTATTATATATAGATGTATATTAATGTGAGGAATATATTTTTTTAAAATAGATATACATCAAAGCATGGGTTGATGCTGAAAGATTGATGGTTGGTTACGACCGTTTGTTTGTGGGCTTTGATTGTGCATGATGGCACAACTGAGGTGAATGCTTATCAAGATGTAAGCTTCTATCTCATGTTTGGGTCATGTAAATATCAATAATATTACTTGATACATGTTAATATGTGATAATCTATATTTTGGTGGATTTTTTTTTCGCTTATTTAAGTAATGCAAAATTACGAATCGATAAGCTTTTTGTAGCATTTTTATATTCGTTTTACTAATAGTTTTGAATAATGTATATGTATATTCAATTATATAACTTGAAATGTGTATATATCAGAAATTGATGAGATTTAGCGTGAGAAATTATCAGCTAGAAGATAAGACTATAAATGCCCGCGTCTTTGTTTTATAATTTAAAAATTAGAGATAGAGAATTTATTGTATTGTTTGACCATTGAAGATCTCCCAGAAGCCCTGATTGAGAAGATAGAATTTTCTAATGCACCAATCAAAGTACCAGAAATTTTCACTAAGGAGCTCGTTATACTTCAACTTGAGTTTCTGCCCGTTGTAAATGTCTCATCTTAGAAAATTCAGTGAAGAAGTTAAACTTTTATACGAGACAATTATGGACTCATGCTCAGTCGTTCAAGTAACATGATCAAAGGCCAGATATGCATCATGTGTGACAATCTCCTTAATAATCGTGGTCCAATTGAGATGTCAAAAATAACTCTTAGACTTTTAAAGTCCAAATCAAAAAACTTCATGCTAAAATGATGAACATTTGATCACTAAATCGGTCATAGACTTATGCAGTCCGTATAAAAAAATCACGCTAAAGGATTGTTATCGTAAGGATAAATTTTGAACATTTGGTGACTAATTATTAGGAATGTATTAAATGGTTGATAGAAGAGTATTGAAGAGATGTTTTTTACTTTTATAGGGATGACAATATCATAGGTTATAAATGGAGGATTAGAAAGACAGACTTACTATTTGAGATTAGTTAATTAAATTACTATTTATGTATATTAAGTAATAGTATAGTAACCCCTTAGATCATCTCTAGTAGGTACCCCATTTGTATACACCATAATTTGAAGTGAGCTTTTGGCTCTCTCCTCACTTACCATCAACAACTGTCCACGAGCTTGAGTTTACACTCATATAATGTTCTCACTCAACCCTTTTGACGCACTAATGTTGCGTCCCCATGTAATCCCAATTAATCGAAGATGATTTCTAAAAATATTCCACTTTTCCAGTTATTTTGTTCTTTCTTTTTATTTTCTTTTTCATTTCTTTTTTTTTGTACAAGATACCCATGACCATCATTTTGATGTGAAAGGCCATGTCTCTTATAAATTTTTCTCTTTCTTTTATTTTTCAAATCCCGTCAAAGGGTTACAAATAATAATATCATCCTTTATTTTTGTGCATCAATACAAACACATATAATCCCCTCCCAATGTAATTTTCCAAATGTGGACCCTCCACCCCAAACTCAAGCTTGAGACAGGTCTCAGGATCGTGATTCAAGTGCGGGTCATTTGGTCATGCCTAATAATTTTAAGGGATAATGGGCATATATCGTGGCGACAAAGAAAAGGCTTAAGGCTCAAAATTTGGCTAAGACGGATAAAAATATTATAAGGGATAGTAAGCTAAAAGGCTACAAATGGCTAACAAATAACTGCCCCTATCATTTTCCTATGTACATAGCTAGTCTTTAGTTCATATCTAAGTGGGTTCTCTACTAATTAGGATTTCACGTTCTACACACCAAACATATTCCTTAAGTACAAGCTTACTTCATTTGCATTGTTCATTAATTTTTCCTATCGATTACCTATGTTCGCGTGTAATTCTAAGTGCGTTTTATACTATTCCCTAAAGTCCATTATTTATTATCATATATTTATCGAAAGTATGCTTAAAGGGACATTTAAAATCTTCTACAGTCAAACGCAACTCCGAAATTATTTTATTGAAAGCAAATAAAAACACATAACACATAAAAACTAGGATGAGGCAACGAACCCCACCCCAAACTCAAAAATGAGCCATGTCCCCATGACTCGAAAAAGACTCAACGCAATAAAATAAACTTAACTACACTAAAATGCGAAAGGGATAGAAAACGTATCTTAACCAGCGCGTGGCTGGTCATCAGTGTTGCGTCCATGGACTTTATCCTTCGTAAGTAGGCCATAGGTGGCGTGTTGAATGGTGCTCACCCCCATTAGCATGTTTCAAATAAGGTCAAACTCTTTTGTAACGTTCCCTAAAGTAGCAATCATCTTCACTTGGTTCTCTTCCAACACTTTGACTTTCGCTTCCAACTCGTTATCGGTATGTATCTTCATCTTTGGAGGAGCTCTAGGAGTCCTTACAGCTTCTGTGGCTGCGTCTTGTGCATTTTGAATCGAGACTAAGGTTATTTGGTCCCCAACTACGGAATGTTCAAGTTCTTCACTCCTACGCGGGATTTTAGCGTCCAGACACAAGGTAGTGATGGTACAAGGAAATTTCAGATTCTGTTGGGTAGTAGGTGCTTTCTCGAATTCCATAATATTGTCATAGAGCACACGAGCCACATCCATATGTTTTTCCTCAACAATACACTTGATGAATATAATATGTTCCTTTTGCAATTCCGAAGTGTGTGTAATACCAAAGAAGGTAGGGACTATGAAACGGGACCAAACCTCAGCACAAGGCGATAAATTACTAATATAAAACTGTCCATTATAACGCTCTCCTGCTGGAATTGGGCGGGTCCCAGGAATAAGTACTTTTCCCCAAAGAGATTCGCAATCGAAAGAAGGATCGGAAAGGGTTTCTTAGTAAGGGAAAGGGCCCGTGAAGGTGGGTAATTTCAGAGATTTTCGAATAAGCTCAGCAGAGAGAGGAATTACCTTTTTGCGTACAGTAATGTCTTCTTTTGAAAAAGCTAGTCCCTCGTAAAAATCACGCACCAATGTAGGAATAAATTAAAGCTTTCTGTCTCTCAACTCTTTCCACCCAAACTTATCACAAGTAATAGCATAATCCTTAAAAGCACTATTCATAATACCCTTTGGAAGACCCTTCTCAATACCAAATTTCAAGTAATTAATTCTGTCACGAACCTGATCTTTCCAAGTCATAGCAACTCTCTTCGGTTTCTGAGCACACACCTTTCTTCTTGTTAACCTTGGTTCTTGAACAGGTGCTTGCAGAGTTTCTTCTTCAGATTCTTCCTCACTTTCTGGTTCATCAATTAGTCTACTTTTCGGATTAGCCTTAGTCGGATTTTCTTTCCTTTTCGGAGTAGCTGGGATTTCTTCAATCTTGCATTTGGAACACGAATCCAGAATCTCAATTGCTTATTCTAGGCTAGCACCAACAGTGTTTCTGTTTCTTTGAACGTTTCTTCGATAAGTACACATGGAATCGATTCTGTTAGTCATCTCTTTTCACCCCAAACTCAAAACTTCAAATAGTGATAAAGCTAGAGAAAAGCTTAGAACTTTGATGTTTTGAGGTTTAAAACTTGAAGAATATGGTGAAATATGAGATTGGTAAAGGCTAATTGAGAAAAATTGTGAAGGAATTGGGTTTAATTTGAAGGCTAGAATGAAGAAATTTTAGGAGAAAAGTGGGAATTTGATGATGTTTTGGAGAGGATATGAGTTGATTGTGTGTTTTTGTGATGAAAGAGGGCTATCTTAGATGATTTTATAGTGTTTAGATGATGATTTTCGGAGTAGGTGTAGGCTAGGATTCAGATTAAGAGGTTAGCTTGGAAAAGAAGGTAAACACTAGGTTTAAAAAGCTCAAAACCGCCTCTCGCTTCAGCGCACCGGCAAGCCGGTGGCTGACCGGCATGCCAGTTCGATGGCGGTGAAAAATAAATTTCCAAATTCGATTTCTTTTTTTTAACCTTCGACGCAAGCTCCCTTGCGTCATAGCTGACGCACTAACCAGAAAATCCATCTTCGCGGGGCGGCTAGCCGGTCAGATCGCCGGCATGCCAGTCGCGTCTCGCTGGCGCAACCTCAGACGCAGCACCTTGCGTTATACTCGACGCACTAACCAGAAAATTTCCTCCTTGGGCATGCCGGTGGAATGTCGCTGGCGCAAAAGTGGACGCTACGTCTTGCGTCCAAGTGGACGCACTAGTCAGATGTCTGGGGGGCTTCAGCGTGTTTGACCGGCATGCCGGTCAGCTTGCTGGCAAGCCGGCCAGGCCTGTACTTGGACTCAAATTTTTCATTTTTTCATCTTTTCGACCCCAAACTCATGACTATTTTACCCCTTAAATCATCAAAAACAACTACCCTTCCTTATTTCTTAATAATAAACACTAAATTAATGAATTTTATCTACTATACACTACGAAAAACAAAATACTTAAACTAATATACAAGGAATTGGCTTTTGTTTAACGTCGTTAAGCTTGACGGGTTACCTCACGCTTCTAAGGAGCTTCGAAGAGATACATGACCTCTTTGGGATGTGGATCTTCCGAGCGATTGGTATCTTCACCTCCATGCTATATCTTTAGTCGATGACCGTTCACCATGAATGTACGGTCCTTGAGTGGATTTTCTATCTCTATTGCTCTATGAGGTGTAACTTTGGTCACAACATAAGGACCTGACCACTTCGATCTTAATTTACCCGGATAATTGCTGAACTTTGAGTTATACTTCAATACTTTCTGTCCAACAACAAAGTTCTTCTCACGAATACGATTATCATGCCACCTCTTAGTATTTTCTTTGTAAAGTTTAGCATTTTCATAAGCATGTAATCGGAATTCGTCAAGCTCATTAAGTTTCATCATTCGATTCTGACCGGCTAAAGTAGGATCTAAGTTTCATTGCGCAATAGCCCAATATGTACCCATTTCAAGCTCAAGAGGTACGTGACAAGCCTTACCATAAACAATTCGATACGGGGATGCACCAGCTTGAGTTTTAAACGCAGTACGATAACCCCTTAATGCATCGTCTAACTTCATTGACCAATCTTTTCTTGTAGGACAACCAGTCTTCTCTAAAATAGATTTTACCTCATGATTTAAGACTTCATCTTGACCATTGGCTTGTGGATAATAAGCGGTAGATACACGATGTCTCACCCCATACTTCTGTAGAACTGTCTTCAAATACTTGTTCACGAAATGAGAACCTCCATCGCTAATAATTACTCTCTGTGCACCATGTCTAGTGAAGATGTGTGATTTCAGAAACTTAATTACTACAAGCGAATCATTGGTGGGTAGAGCAACGACTTCTACCCACTTAGACACGTAATCAACAGCTTATAAGATGTAAAGGTTACCATTAGAAGGAATAAACAGACCCATAAAATCAATACCCCTGGTGTCGCCTAGGGTGTGATAAAAATAAGATAAAATTAAGTCAAGAAACTACGCACTCTCACCCTAGACATGCACAGTAGTGCAACTATTACAGGACGTATGCAAGTTTTAATGATAAGTTAAGTTCGTTCTCAGGGACTTAAGTGTGTTATACGCGTGAGTAGGAATAACGAGTAAGAAGTAAATAATTAAAAGACAGGAAATTAAAGGGAACAGATTTCGAATTTCAAGAATTAAACTAAGAAAATAAAGACAACAAAATAAAAGATAAGAAATATGAGATGAGAAGTATAGCTCAGGTTTTGCTAGTATGCACTAATCCTTCTAATTCTATCTATAAATCTAGTTAATAAGGGAGAATATTAGCTCTTGGTATACTTAGTCAGGATTCTAAATTCCCATACCTTAGACCTTGAGAGCGACTAAGGGAGCTACGGCACAACCAAGACATGATTTCAAATAGGGTTATCAAACGCTACTAAGGCCCTAAGCAAATACTGCAATCATTGGTGATATGGTGGTTAAAACAAACCCTAATGACTATCTAGTTAGAATCATGTTTTGTCAGAACTAATATCGACACTAGACATTATGTGGTGGTTCAATAGTTAAACACCCTGTCAAGGAGATCATCTAACTACTATTAAAACAATCCTAAAGTGATCAGTTCTAGGAAAGACATTAAATCAAAACACATAATCAAATATTAAGTAAGAAGATAATATAAAATTAAAACATGTAATTCCCAAAGAAACTTAGATAGAAGAATTAGAATTCATAGATTATACATTATGCAAAACCCAAGCTATGGGGAGTTTAGTTTATACCTGATGAAAATAAACTAAAAGAAATTACAAAAGACATCATCTTGATCTCTACAATGACTAAGGAATAATTATAAGGTTTTTCTAAGCAAGGATTTCTAGGGTAGTTTTACAATTGATATAAGGGTGTATTTATAGGTGTTTAGAAGACCTAATTCGTTTTCTTGAGGAAGAGATAAAGTATTGGACTCCTAGCCCAACTCAAATTCGTATGGAAATAAAGATAAACACTGCTGGATCGTTTTGAGCATATCTTCTTCGTTATTGGTCGGTTTGAGCTCCATAAGATACCAAAAGAATCGTGACAGAATTATCTTGGTCCCTATGTAAGTAAATTACCAAAATCGGCCTATTTCTTGGGTAAAATAGCACTTCTTTAGGCGTGTACTGCAGAATCCTAGATTAGGCAGCTTTTCCTTTTCCATCTTTTTAGCTTTTGTTTCCTTATCTCTAATTACCATGCAAATCTCTTTCCATAAGTTGTAATCTTTTACTTGGACTCTAATTAAGCTCCATAATTATCTTTAAAGCTACACACCAAATAAACAATTAAACCCAATATGCTCTAACAAGATTATTTTACTAAATCAAGACTCAAAATAGAAAAGTGCACTATTTCTCAAGAAAATCGACATTTATGACTTCTAAATCACTTAAAATGATGTCTCATCCTAACATTAATTTATCACAAATGAGGAGACATCAAGATCTCCAACTCAAAGTTGTATCGTCCCGATACAATAAAGATAAAAACAAAGGGAAGTCTATAAATACACACTTATAAAATTCTCAACACAATGGGAAAAAGCATAGCAGAATATATAGAATAAACCTAAAGCACATAACTCAGAAAATTTCATGCAATAATATTCATAAACTACATACATGTAAACTTCTCATATCTAAAGTCAACACGGCTTGAATTCAAGATTAGATTAGTTTCGCAATGTAAGAAGGATTGGGACTTTACTCAGTTCCCCAAGAGAGCTATAGATTGTTCATCGATTTTCACTAGTATTCAAAGGTCCACTCAACTAATTTCTAATGGCTCAATCACTTCTTAATTACATAGCAAAGAATCAAAAGGTCTTTATGGTTGTAATGTAGGCTTAGGGACGGTATGATAGTATATTTGGATAATTTGGAGTGAGCTCTCCCTAGAGCTTGAGTTACTCTCATAAAACGTTTCTCACTCAACCCAATGAATTCTTTGATGCACAATTTTGCATCCCCAATAACCCAATTAAAGCTGAAGATGTTCACATAAAAATCCACTTTGCCGGTCCGAATATATATATTTTCTTTTCTTTTCAAATCAATTTATTTATAGCTATGAATCTCTTTTAATGTTGAGATATCACACTGTTTTTTCATATATATATTTTTCTTTTAATGCCCTTGTTGGAAAATTTAGCTCGTAGCTTCTTTTTCATTCACTATTACCCCGACAAAAGGTTACAATAAAAATCTGTGAATCATCATCAATATAAAGCACAAAGCACAATTAATAAGCTCAAAAATCCCAACCCAATAACAATTCCCATAATGGTGGACCCACCACCCCAAACTCAAGCTCTAAAACAACTGTCTATGAATCGCGATTCGAGTGCGGGTCATATGGAAACGTCTTAAAATCTAAAGGGATATGGCTTATAACGTGTTTCAATAAAAAGCTTTAGAAAGGCTAGAAGGGGCTGAGAAGGATATAGCATATAAAATCAAAAATCACAAGGTGAGAAGGTATAAAAAGGCTTCAAGGGCTTCAAATATGAAAGAACCGCCTCAATCACTTTCTACACTATGTAATTTCGTTATTTTCTTACCTTTAGCACTTTCATCAAATGGTTTTGTCAACTAGCTCGGATCTCACGGCCTACACACTTTCAAGGTTCCCTGAGATCGAACATACTTTCTATCGCATTGCTCACTAATCTTTTCTGTACTATCAATGTGTGTTTTCTGCAAATACTTAAAGCATACAAATAAATAGCTCATCAGCATACTACTTACTATCATCAATCTACTGAGCTTATGCTTTCAAGCTATTAAACACACTCTACATCTAATTCCCATGTATCAAAAAAATTTAATTTCTACCTAAAAACAGAAAAAATGGAGATGAGAGACAACGAATCCCCACACCCCCAACTCAAAAATGAGCCGTGTCCCCACGACTCGAAAAATACTCGAAAAACAGAAATTAAAATTAGCAGATAAATATATTTACATAAATGGTAAGGAAGAAAGAGAACATACTCTCGAGGCTATTGCCTCGCATCACTGATATCCAAGGTTGGATTTGCTGGACCTTTCGTTAATTGCTCAAGGAGTTTCATGATGTGCACTTGATTAGCGTTGATTTGTGCCACATCATTTACTAAAGAAGTTTGAGCTGCTTCAAATTTCGTTAAACGCTCCTCCATCTTCTCTTGCCATTTTTGCTCCTTTTCTTCTTTCGAGACTTGCATAGAACCCGCTCTTCGAAAGATATCCTTGATCCAAGAATCATCAATATAACTCGTCTTAAACTCGAGTTTCTCTTCTTCACCCAATAATACATTCGCTTTTCGCACAAGACACGTGATCATAGTAGAAAATTTAACATTATAAACCGATTTAGGAGAGACCGAGAATCGTATCACCTCCTCATAGATCACCTGTGCCACATCAACTTCTTCTCCTCTCAAAATACAGTCCAATAGTAGAGCGTAATTCATAGCCACATCCAAAGTTCGTGTGTTTCCAAAGATGTTAGGGAGAAGGAAATTGTGCCAAATTCTAGCATCCGGTTGAAGATATTTGTAAGGCCAAGGTGCCTTCAATTCTCCCTTATGTGATTGTACTTTCTTCTTGTCTAATACATGCTCAAAAAGTAATTTCTCATCAAAGATTTTTTGCTTAGCAACCGATTCTTCAAATTTGCAACAACCTTTCAATTTCTTAAACTTGAAGTGGTTTCTAATCTCCTCAACTGTGAAAGGAACTAACTTTCCTCTAATCGGAACACAATTACTATCTCGGCTAAAGAGGCCTAAATAGAATTCCAAAACTAACTCACGACATAATTCAGAACGTCTTACCATGAACGTAGACCAACCCAATTTCTCACCAAGCTCTAAGAATCTTGCGTATTCTCCTGTACCAATTCTTCCTTGAATACTTTCTCATAAGCAAAAGGTAGTTCTTTCAATTGTTTCTCCGCAGAAGCTTTCAAGATTTTTAAAGCTTCCTCTTTCTCCTCTTTGGGTGTAGGACCTTGTGGAGGTTGTGTTTTCTCCTTTGCATAAAAGTAAAGTTTTTTACCATTACGATCAAACAAAGGTATTCCACTCTTCTCAACTTTATCTTTACCCTTTGATTTAGAACTAGCACCTTTGTCAATTGATTTCTTCTTGTTTAAATCCAATCCCTTGTTACTCTTCACCTCCCTCTTGTTAGCTAAAATTGTTGTCCTATTAGTCATCTTCAATTAACCCCAAACTCAAAGGTTTAGCAACCCTTGAAATTTGAACTTGTGAATTAATGGATGAACAAGCTTGATTTGGCTTAGGATAGGTGAATTGATGATGATTTTCTATGTGGGTGAGGTGGATTTGTAATGGGTTGGCTTGGATTTAAGAAATTGTAGGACGAATTTTGAAAATTTAAGCTCTTGATTCTTCAATTTGAATAGATTTGGTGATGATTGGGTGCTTGATTCTCTCTTGTAATGAGGTGGAGAGAAGGTTTGATGTGTTTTTCTTGATGATTGGGTAGTGTTTTGGTGATTGGTGAAGGTTTTGATGAGCTTCAATGGAGTTAGGAGAGTTTTGGAGAAGAGAAAGAGGCTTTAGGTTTATAAAAGTCGGAATTAAAAGCTTTACACCTCCTTTATACACTTCAATCCCTTTCTTTTTTCTCTCTGGAGGCTCGTGCGGACCATCATGCGGACCATGGGTGTACCGCGGGGTACACCGCAGCATCTGATGCTCGAAAATTTTTACCCACTGGATGATACCCATGGTAGGACCCGTGGCACGTGTTTTTGCTTTGCGGACCATGGCGCGGTACACCGCAGGGTACACCGCGCCTTCTTCATGTGTCTTCGTCCAAATACACGTGGACCTACCCCGTGGCCCGCGTTTTTGCCCTGCGGACCAGGGCACGGTGCAGGGGGGTAGTCCGCGCGTCATTTTTTTTTCGGTTCTGGATAAGACCCGTGGCTCCACCCGTGGTACGGGTTTTTAACCTACGGTGTATACCTGTGGACTAGGGGTAGTCCGCGGGGGTAGTCCGCGCAGGTCATTTCTTCGCTCCGAAAAATTTTCTCGCATCCCTAACTCGATTTCTCCAATTCCTACACACCAAAAACACTATTACCTTTCTTAAATATGCATTATCAACTAAAAACACTAAATTAAACTTAAATTAAAAAAACATAAAAGACATAAAAAGATATAAAAAAACTACGGGTTGTCTCCCGTACAACACTTTTGTTTAACGTCTTTCAAAGTTAGACGTGTTACCTCTGTCAAGATTTGCGAATATAGCTTCCCCAACAACGAGTAAGGCTATGAACGCCCACTAATCTGCGCTTGACCCCAGTTTTGGGGCGAATTTCTATCACCTTGGCTGAAACAACCTTAGTGACAATGAATGGTCCCATCCACGAGTCTTTGAAACTTCTTGGCCTATTCTCGCGTGTGTGAGCTTTCCATAGAACTTCATGGCCAACCCCAAACTCAATGTTTGGCTCAGTATCCACAGGCTTTAAGTGGATCTTCTCAGGAGGGACTTTGTGATGTGAAAGGCTATGGATGACAGGAGCGGTGGCATCTAACTTCCTTGGTTTCTTACCCAAGACATAGAAGGTCTCGGATACATTCTTTGCATGAAGGGTGATGGTCCCTTCTTGGAAGTTGATCACACTTTGACTTGTGGCCATGAAAGGCCGTCCAAGTATGATTGGAACCTGCTTATCTGCATCAAACTCAAGAATAACAAAGTCAGTAGGGATGGCGATATTACCTGCATGGACTAAGACCTCATCCACTGTTCCCATGTCCTTTTAACTGAGTTGTCAGCAAACTGCAACTTCACTGGTGTTTTCTCTGATTTCTGAAGTCCAAGTCTCTCGAACACGGACTTAGGCATAAGATTCACACCAGAACCCACATCGTACATAGCTTTCACTTTGAGCATACCATGTAATTGAATAGGAAGGTTGAAACTTTTCGGATCCTTAAGCTTTGTTGGTAGCTCTCTTTCACTTCTTCTTGAAACCCTCAGATTTTCTCTCAGACACTCTACACTCGCCTCTTTCTCAGGAATAACTTGCGTAAAAACTTGTTGCGGTGTAAGTCCTCTCTTCGCAATCTCAAGCATTTGGGCGTTAATATTTTCAGGTTGATACGCCTCTACAAATGTCTTGAGTAAAGTGTCATCCTTAGGATTTGTATAAGGAATAGTTGATGACACTGTTTGAACAATAGGTGGTGATTCCACCTTCTCTTCTACTTTCTCTTCATGCACAGCAGGTGCAACTTCATCTTCTGATTCTGCCTTTGAGGCTTCTTCCTCTTTCACTTTAGCCAGCTCAGCTGCGTAATCCACTACCGATCGAATTTCCTCTTGCATCTTCCTCAGTAGTTGTATAAATTCGGCTTTCTCTTGGTCGCCCTCCACATAAATCTCAGAACAGTCGGATTCCACGGGGCTAGACTTGGTTGGTTCTTCTTCGGTACTCGGAACTTCCACGGCACTAACGGCAGCATGCGGTACTTCCTCTTTTGCTTCTTCAATTTCAAGGCATATAGCCTTGCAAGCTTCGAACCCAACATTGTTTTCACCTCCTTCGATTGCCTTTACTTCCTTTTGTTCTACCAAATTTGTTAAAACTTCGTTTAATTGTTTTACTTGAGTACCTAATATCTGAAGTATGGCATCTTGTCCTCTGACCTTCTCTTCCTGAGCATTCATAGTCGTGGTCAAACGGTCCAGAGCTTATGTTATCTATTGATTGTCCATAGATCCTTCTTGAGGATACTGAGGTAAAGCTTTCTGATCTAACGAATCGGTATAGGCATCTTGAGCAGGTTGTTGTGGGGGAGCAGGTATATTCTGATATTGATTTTGGTATTGACCTCTCTGTTGGAAAGAGTTGTTCTGGGGGCGCTGTTGATAATGACCAGGATTAGCGGCCCCTTGTGGATTTGAATACTGCATACCCGGATGGTTTCGATTACCCCATTGATAACCTCCGCGGTTGGATGTAAAGTAAACAGATTGCGTATTTGATTCGCATTCTTCCCATGTTTGATTGTTAACCCCACATTGTTGACAACCTTGTGCTTCTTGTACTACGTTTGCAGCGGCTAAATTCTTTTCCATCGCTATTTTCAGCTCTTTGATTTGATTTTCTAACGCGGATATTTGAGCTGAGTTCGCAGTTTCTGCATCTAAACGAAGAGTTCCTCGGGTCTTTGCTACAGAAGCTCGCGTTGAAGGCCAACTTCTTTCTTGTTCCAAAATATTTTTTAACACCTAGGAAGCTTCATTCTGATTCATGGACACGAAATAACCCTTTCCAATGTTATCTACCTTCTCTCTACCTTTATCATTAAGACCTTCATAGAACATATCAAGTTGTAGAGCAGGTGTATAACCATGGAGCGGACATCTAGCTAATTTTTGTTGAAACCTTGTCCATGCTTCTCCCACTGTTTCTCCATCTTCTTGGCAAAATCTTGCAAGCTCGGTTTGATCTTTGAGTCTCATGCTCTTCAGATAAAATCGGTTAAAGAACGCGGCTTGAAGTTCTCTCCAAGAATGAATAGTTCCATGTGGTTGTCTCTCTAGCCAATCGCTAGCTCTACCGGTCAAGTAGAACGAAAACATATGACAATACAATTGCTCGCGTGTAATGCCAGGAGTAATGTAGGCATCAAAAATCTGCGAACTTCTGAATCGATCTTACCGGATCTTGAATTGATGTACCAGTATAGAGTCCGAAACTTTGAAATTGACTGAGCATACCCGGATCGGGTCTAAATTTGATATTCGGAATCTCAAGAGGGCGGTAACCGATTGGTTGAAAATGGAATGGTACATGAAGGCCAGGTAGGTCTTGTTCAACTCGGTTCTGTTGATTATTAAGATTGTTCTACCCATTACCTCCTCCTACTGGTAGTTGTACACCAGGTGGTGGATCTTGTTGTTGGATCCCTGGTGGTGGACCTCTCGGATTTCCTCCAAGTTGGTAACCAAGTGGTGGATCTTGGGCTGCCATTACTCTTCTCAAGGCTCTTTCCTCACGAACTCGTTTGTTGTAAGATCTGAAGCTCCTCTCAGGCTCCGATAACGGAGGCTAAGAATTAAACACTGTGAAACCTGAAAAAGACTAAAGCAAACCACAAGCGTAAATCTGGAAAAATAAAAACTAAAAACTGAAAAGTAAAAACTAATTAAAAACTACTACTCGAAATAGATAACCCACACGCTAACGAGACACAAGTCTCCGGCAATCATTGGTGATATGGTGGTTAAAACAAACCCTAATGACTATCTAGTTAGAATCATGTTTTGTCAGAACTAATATCGACACTAGACATTATGTAGTGGTTCAATAGTTAAACACCCTGTCAAGGAGACCATCTAACTACTATTAAAACAATCTTAAAGTGATTAGTTCTAGGAAAGACATTAAATCAAAACACATAATAAAATATTAAGTAAGAAGCTAATATCAAATTAAAACATGTAATTCCCAAAGAAGCTTAGATAGAAGAATTAGAATTCATAGATTATACATTATGTAAAACCCAAGCTATGGGGGGTTTAGTTTATACCTGATGAAAATAAACTAAAAGAAATTACAAAAGATATCATCTTGCTCTCTACAATGACTTAGGAATAATTATAAGGTTTTTCTAAGCAAGAATTTCTAGGGTAGTTTTACAATTGATATAAGGGTGTATTTATAGGTGTTTAGAAGACCTAATTCGTTTTCTTGAGGAAGAGATAAAGTATTGGACTCCTAGCCCAACTCAAATTCGTATGGAAATAAAGATAAACACTGGTGGACCGTTTTGAGCATATCTTCTTCGTTATTGGTCGGTTTGAGCTCCATAAGATACCAAAAGAATCGTGACAGAATTATCTTTGTTCCTATGTAAGGAAATTACCAAAATCGGTCTATTTCTTGGGTAAAATATCACTTCTTTAGGCGTGTACTGCAGAATCCTAGATTAGGTAGCTTTTCCTTTTCCATCTTTTTAGCTTTTGTTTCTTTATCTCTAATTACCATGCAAATCCCTTTCCATAAGTTGTAATCTTTGACTTGGACTCTAATTAAGCTCCATAATTATCTTTAAAGCTACACAACAAATAAACAATTAAACCCAATATGCTATAAAAATATTATTTTACTAAATCAAGACTCAAAATAGGAAAGTGCACTATTTCTCAAGAAAATCGACATTTATGACTTCTAAATCACTAAAAATGATGTCTCATCCTAACATTAATTTATCACAAATGAGGAGACATCAACCCCATACATCGAATATCTCTACTTCAAGAACATTATTACGTGGCATCTCATCCCTCTTGGATATATTTCACGTAAATTGACATCTTTCACAGCTCTTAACATACTCATGACAATCTTTCATTATTGAAGGCCAGTAAAAACCTGATTTTAATACCTTAGCAGCAGTTCGATCTACTTTGAAATATCCTCCATAAGGTGAATCATGACAACCAGCTATAATCGCTTCAGTTTCTTCCTTTGGTATACATCTTCTCACTATTTGATCAGCACACACTTTGTAGAGGAAAGGATCCTTTCCAAAGAATTGTCTAGCACGGTGAGCTAATTTTTCTCTCTCTTGATAAGTAGAACCTTCAGGGAAAGAACCACTTACAATTAAATTTGCAATATCAGCATACCAAGGAGTATTCTCTAGGTGAATCGCAAATAAGCTCTCATCAGGAAATTCTTCTCTAACTACTTTAGGTCCACCATTTGATTCTGATCCTTCAAGACGAGAGAGATTATCTGCAACTTGATTTTCGCAACCCTTTCTATCTTTAATCTCTAAATCGAATTCTTAAAGCAATAAAACCCATCTTATCAAACATGGTTTAGCATCTTTCTTTTCCATAAGATATCTAATAGCAGAATGATCTGTATAAACAACAACTTTCGCTCCACGAAGATAAGAACGAAACTTATCGAATGAATAAACCACAGCTAGCAATTCTTTCGCTGTAACAGTATAATTTACTTGAGCGCCAGTGAATGTTTTGCGTGCATTATAGATTGAATGAAATATCTTATCTTTCCTTTGGCCTAAAACAGCCCCCATAGCTAAATCACTAGCATCACACATAACTTTAAACGGTAAATTCCAATCCAGAGGTAATACAATAGGAGCGGTAATGAGTTTTTCCTTGATTGCCTTGAAGGCCACCATGCAAGCTTCATCGAAAAGGAATTTGGTTTCCTTGTCAAGTAAGTCACATAGTGGTTTAGCGATCTTAGATAAATCTTTAATGAACCTCCTAAAAAAGCCAGCATGGCCAAGAAAACTTGTCACCCCTTTAACAGAAACAGGAGGGGGAAGAGTTTTAATTACCTCTATCTTTGCACGATCAACCTCTAAACCAGCACTCGAAACCTTGTGACCCAATACTATACCTTCTCGAACCATGAAATGACACTTCTCCCAATTTAAAACCAAATCACTTTCCTTGCATCTAATCAAAACTTTCTCCAGATTCTGTAAACACTTATCAAAGTCATCACCGAATATAGAGATATCATCCATAAATACCTCAAGGAAGTTATAGATCATATCCCAGAAGATTAGCAGGTGCGTTACATAACCCAAATGACATTCTGCGATATGAAAAAGTACCAAAGGGGCATGTAAAGGTTGTCTTATGCTGATCTTCTGGGGCCACGTAAATTTGATTATATCCAGAATATCCATCTAAAAAGCAGTAATACTCTCTACCAGCTAACCTGTCTAACATTTGATCTATGAAGGGAAGAGGGAAATGATCTTTTCTGGTGGCCTTGTTCAGTTTGCGGTAATCCATACATACTCTCCAACCAACAACAGTTCTTGAAGGAATAACTTCATTTTGATCGTTAAGAACTGTTGTAATTCCTCCTTTCTTCAGCACACACTGAACTGGACTCACCCATTCACTACTCGAAATGGGATAGATAATCCATGCGTCTAACAGCTTAATAACCTCTTTCTTTACAACTTCCTTCATGGCTGGCATTAATCTCCTTTGACCTTCAATTGAGCGTGCGTTATTCTTTTCAAGAATAATTTTGTGTTGACAATAGGAGGGGCTAATGCCTTTGATATCGGCAATAGTCCACCCTATCGCCTCTTTGTTCGCTCTTAACACACGCAATATTTTATCTTCTTGAGGACCTATTAAATTTGATGAAACAATAACAGGTAGAGTTTCATTAGTACTAAATACGCTTACCTTAAGTGTGATGGAAAATACTTTTCTTCCAATTGCGGAGGAGATTTGATTGAAGGTTTCTTTTTAGTTACAATCTCCCCCGGTTCTCTCACAGCTTCATAGGCTAGACGCCTATACTTTGGATTCTCAGAGTTAAGAGCTGCCACTATTTCGGCAAGCTCTTCCATCAATTCAGGTAAATCTAATGACAAGGCTGCCTGCAAAACATCATCATAAGTAAATTCATTATATACCTCTTGCGTGGCATGTTCAATTACATCCATTCGGAAACAATCCTCTTCAGAATCTGGAAACTTCATAGCTCGGAACACATTGAAGTTTACTACCTCGTCTTGAATTCGCATCGTTAATTCTCTATTATGTTCTTAAAGGCTAAGTCAATATCATTTATTATACACGTAACGAGGATAGTCCAATGAAATTTTATTTGAATATTTCATTTAGTTATATATAATATGTCAAACATCTTGTTTTTAGTAAGATTACAAATTCTCCATAAAAATGTTTGTTTTTCTATAATTTATCCCATAGATGTATAATCCATAATAGAAGAGTAAACTATATTTAATGTGTATAACATATTTTCTCAAATATTTTAAATAACACATATGATAGTAGACAAACAATAAGGGATTTATCCTTTGTTTACTTTATTTTGGGATCCAAGTAAACTCTCTTTTATTCTCCAATTTGAATAAAGTGGAGGAAACCTATTTTCTTACAAAGAACAAATACATATCGAGATAGTTTGTCTCCCTTCCAATATTCTCTAGTTTCTGTGAGAAAACATTTTTTTACATTGTAGTGTATATTTGTAATAATACACATTTTGAACCAAAAAACATAAACTTAGCAATATAATAAAAATATCGAATATTATAAAAAAAATTAGAGTCAAAAGAGTCATAAGATTTATTTAAGTAATTATTGAATGCATATTTCTTAAATCGTTTGACCATGGAAAATCAACAAAACATTTTCATTGGTATTTCTACCTTAAATGAATATCTATTTATCATCAAGTATCACATGTTGTATTTTATATATGGGTCTCATGTCAATTATTTTAGACATACACTTATATAAAATCTTGCAACAATAAATAAATATGTAATTCTTTATAACAAAGAATATTTCTTTTTGGGTACATGTGTAATGTTAGAAAAAATACTTCTTTAATTTTTTTTGTCACAAGTGTATAATACTATAATTATAATAGATTGTTCATTCTACCACTAAATTAGCTAAATATTTTATAAAAGTAATAAAAATTTTAGCGTAGCCTTAAAATTTTTTGAGGTTAAATATGTCTGTAAAATGCCTAGTTATCGAGAATAAATGAGTAAAATATTCTTGGCTTTACTAACATAATCACATAGATTAAGTTTATAAATAAATCATAGTTGTAGTAGAATTAATATGATCATTTTATATTCTTAAACTTTTAGAATAATCAAAAAAATATTTAAGACCCAATTAATATTACATAAATTGTTGATCGCTACAATTATCATTTTCATTGAAGGAAATATATCAAATATTTATTATTTAATTTAATATCAAATTTGTTAAACTCCTAGTCTAACCACACACATGACTAATTTTACACTGTTAATATTTTTTGGAATAAAATTGTACATCTTAAAATTAATCAAATATAAAGAGTTTTAAAAGATACCCATTATTAAATTTACAATTTATTGGACCGGTTTTTAATAAAACTTCTGCCTACAATTTGTAGTTAATTTAGCCCATCCCTATTTTAAATTTATCTCAACCCTAACCACAAAAGTTTCCTTATAAAAATAAACACACTATTTTATATACGATTTCCCTGAATCCCTAAATTTACCAAATATTATAGGGTAAGACTTCCATCCATTATTGGATGGTCTAATATTAACATCACATCCATGGATCATTTTTACAAAACACATGTCATTAGATTAATTAGTTAGTTACTTTTATAAGTTTAAAACATGGGGTAGTGTAATAATATGATTGGTATAGGTTCATCCAATTGGATGAAAGAATTTTCCAATATTATATCAAACATTTATCAAATATATTTGATGGGTTTCATATGTGTGAGGAAGAGAAGATCGAACAGGTATACAGTTGAGTTAAGACATAAAAGGAAAAGAATCAACTTAGGTGCGTTTCATTCTGCTATTGAAGCGGCAGATGGCGTATGACGCAAAATCTCGATCGTAGAGAGGTAATAAGACCAAATGGGTCAATTTTCCAATAGATCTCAATTCTCCTTCAATTAGATTATATTTAGAAGGTACCTAATTTAATATTTTTGTTTTTAATCTTCTAAATTATATGATCTAATTGTTATTTTATATTGTTAATTTCGAACAAAAAAGTTTTATTTTAAAGTATATGAAATTTGCTAAATTTGATTTTATATTTTAGTATTCTTTTATTATTATAAATGTTATTTTATGCAAATTTACTAAGTATATAAGTGTTTATGAGGCTATAGCTACCATTTGTATCCCCTTATTTTATCAATATAGTGAGATAAATAATAATGAAAAAAAAATATTAATGCTTGTTATCTTCATAAAAATAAATAGTATTATTATTTATTTCTGGTAAGTTATATATTTTTATTATTTATAAGATACACACATTTATCACTTACAATTATCAGATAATTTTATGCACTCAATCTTGAGAGTTTTTTTTCTCTAATACAAACCAAAGCAATACAAACCAAAGCAAATAAGAGAAGTTAGCCAATTCCACTTGTTAAGAAAAGAAGATGAATTGAGTGATGATTTAATTTGGAAATAGGTTCATCCATTTTTAATTTGTTAATTCTTGAATGATTTCAAAGTTATAATGGAATGAAGATTGGTATCGACGCTGATCTCATGGCAAGAAGAATGACATATATATATATATATATATATATATATATATCCTAGTTGAACTAATTTGTCACCTTCTCATATTTTTGTGAATAATCTCTACGATTTTCTATTACTCTTGTGAATAATCTCCCTAGTTTTATAAACAACCATTGAAGTAATGCCCTTTGTTTCCCAATCTTTAGTGAAAAATGCATTATAAAGTCGAATAATCTATGCTTCCAAAAGTTTCCATTCTTCCTTTCAGAAGTTTTCAAATTGTACCGTAAATAGTGGTAGTAACAATGTTTATGTTCCATTTATTATTTGTGTAGTTTAGAATAGTATTAGACAGTCATTTTGTAATGGATCCCTCCAAATTAAATAGCCCATCTCAATGGCCAATTAAGAAACAAATGTTTGATCTTTTCATTTTCCAACTTAACCATTGACATGTTGTTGATTTTATATATATATTTTTTTTTATAATTTATTTTGATGAAATCGCCCATTTGCAGATATTCCAAATTAATTTAATGAGTTTTTAGTGAACATTATAGTGTCAAATAGATTTCCAAGGAGTGACGTCTTTTGTTTCTCTAACATTTGATGTTTGAGCTTAGGATTGAATCTCCTTGTTAATGAGACCGTGATAGCCAGACTTTGTAGAATATTTACAACCATTTGTGAATAGCCAAATTTTTTTTCTTTTTGGACCAAATACATGTTTGAAAATTTTATGTATCGCAGACCATTCTCTTTCCATACATATAGTTTTGATAACTTGATTGTTCCATTCTGAAAGGCTGTGGTTAAAAATATATAGGAATTTTGAAAGGTTGTATCCTTCAATTTTTTCAAGTCTAATTCCTTTACCAATACAAGAGTATTCCCAATTATTCGTCTTAATTCTATTGTTGATTAATTTGCCGGTATTATTTTTTCACAAATTGAAGTCATTTGAAGATGTTGAGCAAGTTCCACTGTCTAATTTTTTCTTGATATTTACATTCAAATTTATGAATTTTTACCTTGACAGCCATAGAATCAAGATTGTTTAAGATCTTCTAAACTTGATTCGCCAAAAGAGACAAATTTAGTTTTTGGAAATATCTAAATCTGATACATGCACTAAATTTTGATATAGAAATCTATATGATATTGTGATAGATCTAATAAGAACATAACATTATTAAATACCAAATACATCTATAAATTTCTTTATATAGACATGAACAAAAGGTCGTTAAGAAGGAATCAAATTCCCCACCCATCCAAGGCTTTCTCATAATCATATGCACCTTATTTATTTATTGTGTCCAAATATAAAAATAACAAAACTATAAACATTCTTAAGATAGTTTTTACACGTGTTCCATATATAAACTATTATTTATTTTTAACTTTTACAAAGGTTCGGTACATATCTTTCAATTTGAGTCTCAAGATATCTTTGAAGCGTCAAGCTATCACAATATATTTTCTCATAAATGAATTTCAAATAGTGATTAATTTGTGTTAGGATATACTTATATCTTATAATATAGAAAATTAAGTAGTATTAAAAAGATCAATTTTTGTTGCATACATAAAAATTAATAGACTTGTGTAAGACTATAAAGAAAAGAGGCAGATCCATAAGGAATATAAAATAAATATATTAAAACACACAATTATTGAAAGTAATTCCAACCGTATTTGACTTCTTTAATAAATGAGATTGAGCATGGTTTAGTATAATTTTTAAATGGAAATACAACCAATTGGTCTTTGGTGTTCAATTTGTGTATTATTTTCAGACTTAGTTGTAAGTTCTTACTTTAACAATATTACAAATGAATCATTTCATACTTTACAATATTTTTAGGAATCAAGAATTTATTGTAAAGAAAATAGTGGATTAATGATGAGAATATAATAAACAAAATTTAATAATTTTTTTTACCCTTTCAATAAAAGTTATATACATGGGTAAATGTATAACTTATTTTAGTTGTTAACAAAAATGTTTTATTGGCGAGTAAATTATATTAAATTGTCAGGCAACACCCAATACTAATGTATTAGGGTAATCCCATACAATTTTTTTTTGATTATATATGTTTACCACACCATTCTGTAAATCATACACTCCAACATACTTCAACTTCTTTTGCATATTTTATCCTATGTAAGGTAATTCGATACGTTTCTCATTATACTATATCAAATATATACGATGGATTTTTTTGTAAAAAATAGTAGGAATGGAAGATATATCATAGTTAAGAAAACTTGCCATAGGAAACATGATGAGACCGTTTATGATAAAAAAAAGTTATAGTTTGGAGGTGATTGAATAACTAAGATGGTTTTTCCACACTACTTTTCTCTATAAGATATGGTTATCTATTTCTCATGTACTTCTATATTTTTGGAATTTATAACTTTAAATTAATATTAAATTAGAAGAAGAAAATCATATAGTCAATATGAAGTAAAAAAGAATTTTATTACCAAATTTAAAATATTATAAAAAATGTCCTATATGAAGGAAATAACATAATGAAATATCAATATAATATAAAGGAAGATGAGATATCAGAGAAGTAGGTAATTAATTTTTATATCAATTATTAACTATCCAATTTGATGAAGTATTAGTGGTTTTCCCAAGTAACTAAATATGAATAGAGGGGAAATGAAAAAAAATCTTTCTAATATCAAATATGTTATATTTAGAATAAATGAATTAGAAAGTACTAGTTATATCACTTAAAATAAATATGCTAGAGAAGTTTAGGTTGTTTCCAAGTATCAATCCATACTGAATTGATATTCTTTCAATAAGAATATGATATAAAAAACATTTTCAATACTTCAAAACAATATAGTTCAATTTTAATATCTACAAAACCAATAAATTTCTCCTTCACCATCCTTCCCTTAATATTGGGTTATTCAAACTAGTTCTTAAAAAATTGTTTTTGGTATGAAAAATCCATTCATCTATAAATAGAATATAAAGCCAATTATGCAGAAGAATGTACAACTTATCTAGCAAATGAGAAAGATATATTTAAAATTATATACATCACAATTGCAATTATATTTATTCAAAGATTGTTAAAGTGATGACATTAGGTTAAAAATAATTCAATTTTTAAACTATCAATGATAAAGATTATTATTTTTCCTTAATTTGGGTTCTTTAATTGTTGATAGGGTAGCCATGCCAGGTTTATAATGGTGTAGAATGGTCTCCAAGTGATTGCCGTTTTCTTGTGCAAGGTAGTGGCTTTGTGTGAAGAGATTGCTTATACGTTTTTTGCTCCAATAAAGAGTCTTAAAAGACGAATTTTATATAGATCAGTAAGTTTAATTGAATTTTTATTTCCATGTTAAACTTCATATGTATGTAAAAAAATATAATTTAGATCTAATAAAACTATGGTGTATATGAGTATATTTATTGTATATACCATTTTTATGTGTATCTATTGAGTCATGCACAAATGAATATGTAAATGAGAGTCTGAGAGATTTTGAGTGTCAATAAATATGTTTATATATATTATAAACATAACTAAATATCATCCAAGTATTATATGTTGTTGAAGTTTATATATTATTTATACGAATTTTCACTGCATATTTTTTAACAATTCTAATTAAATTAATTATATAATTTTTTTCCAAACAAACCAAACAAATTGTTATAATAAATTATAGATATAAAACTGATGTTTGTGAGAGTATGAATGACAGTGTTTAAATATAAGAATACTATATTTGTAAAAAAAAATTATAATAATTATAAGATAAACATATTGTATATTTATATCATTCATGAATTTGATGTGATCTCATATTGTCTAGTAGCATCTGCAACATTGATATTATCCATGAATTCTTTAGAAAATTTAACAACCCTCAAACAAAGTCAACAACATATTGTTTCTTTGTCGTAACACTCATGAGTTTATGTAATTTTAGCCTTGAGACTCTTGTTGATTGTCCCGACTAGTACTAGTAATCAAAATGTATCGAAGAGCTCTTTCTAAATAACTACAAGCGGCAGTGGTTTTCTTGTGGAGTAGATCACTTGGTTGGAAAGTAAGTGTGAAGAGATTTTATTTATATTTTTTGTCCAAATAAATGCGTGTTTGAAGAGGTTTTAATAATGTAATTTATAAGTGTGTTCTAATGCATATATTTACGCGTAAATGAATGAGAAAAATTAAAAAATTATTAACATTTGGGAAATATTTTGAGTGTTAAGACACATGTGTGTATATATATAGTTACTTGAATTAAATATTATGGTTTATTAATCAAACATCAACACAATAGATCGGAGAAAAGAATAAAAATTCACATTCTGGTTTTTTGATCGCGAACTTAAATTCAAGAATAGAGTCATTTGATTTCACCACCTAAATGTCTGTAAATTAAATAGATTTATTTTTTTATGATAGAACATAAATTGTACACTTTGTGAGATGTCGTCTCTTGACAAAAAGAGACACTCTATTTATAGAGTTGGTGAGTTGGTTTATTAGTATTTAATAAACAACTCTCTCACTCTCTGCACTCCCTCCACCATCAAAGTGGGAAGTTATCGAAGATAACTTTTCTGTACGCTCATGTCTATCCTTTCATGGGTGAAATAGAACACATTTATTTATTTTTTTGATTCTCCCACTCGCACTTGATCGAGTTATAATCATTCTATTTAGCTACATGCATTATAATGCACCATACATCAATATTTGTCTAATATTCTCATATACACGCTTCTACAATAATTTATCATACTCAACAAAATAGATCGTATGACAAGCATACACGCATACATTTCTAATGACCCGGGTACATAATTGCTCAAATGAAATCTTATTGCATACGTATCTTGTAGTACCACAGACTAATAATATGTTGTATTATATTTCAGTATGTCTGATTCCTTTAAATTTATATAACATAATTTATGTGATCATAGTTCACTGACGTAACTTTATGTGTCTCACTATCATGCTATATCCCACATTGATTTACATGATCGGTACACCAAGATCTTTTAATATTTATTAGGTTTCTTTCCCAAAAATATCCCATTAGACAAAATCATTCATGATAATTGGTAATATGGTAAAATAGCATACACCTAATCAAAATATCAAGATATAGTCAAAAAGTTATATGGACACAACACACTAAAAAAACATGGAGCATTTATTTGCTTGCTTTTGCTCGAAAGCACATGTGTTATGGTATTATCGATATAACTCAGATTGTATGTCATGAAATTTATAAGTACCATACATATATATAATTAGACACACATTGTTTCAGTTTAAAAATTCCTAACATATATTTATTAATTGAATATAGTTTAAGTTTTAATTATTTCTTATTCTCCATTTCCTCTAACTCATTTTTATTATATTGTGATAGATTATTAATGAGAACATAAGGTTGAATACTGAAGTTCCGAGTAAAAAATAAATACATAGTAAGGTTAGAAAAATAATATATTGGGAAAAAGAAATACATTATTTTGAATAAAGTTATACGTTTTGATGCATATAGATGGACCACAATTTGTATCTCTTTTGTATTATGTAAACTAGACCTCTGTTCTAGAGAAATGTATGATATATTTATTAAATTCTATTCAATGAAAAATATATCTTTAAATTTCCTTATTTAGGTATGAACAAAACTTTAAGAAGGAATATGACCATCCCAGCCTTTATCATAATCATAGACGATTTATTTTACATTGTGCCCAAAAATGACAACAAAAATATAAATGTTTTTAAGATAGTGTTTACAGGTGCTCCATATATAACCTAGTATACATTTTTACCTCTTTTTGATGATTACATGATATACATTTTGAAAGATTTGGTATCTACCTTTCAAATCTATGTGTCTAGAGATTCATATGAAGCACAGAGCTATCACAATACAATTAACTCGAAAATAATAGCAAGTACTTTATGTTAGGATTTATTTATATCTCACATCAAAAAAAAATTTAGACTTGTATAAGACTATAAAGGAAAGAGGCATGTCCCTAAGGAATATAACATGAATCTATTGAGAGGGAAACTTTTTGAAAGAAATTCCACCTGTATTTGACTTCTTTAATAAATCGAGATCGAGCATGGTTTAGTGTAATAATTGAAGAAAAATTAAACCAATTGTTCTTTGGTGTTCAATTTGTTTATTAAATTTTCTAACTAAATTGTTAGGCTTTTTATTTAAACATATTACAAGTGAATCATTTTATACTTTACAATATTTTTAGAACTCGAAAATCTGTTAAACAAAATAGTGGATTGGTGATGAGAAAATAACAAATAAAATTTAATAATTTTTTTTATTCTTTTAACAGAAAAGTTGTATACATGGATAAATGTATAACTTGTTTTAGTTTTTCTTAACAGTTTTTTATATGTGAACAACTTATATTAACTTGTTGGTGTACACCCAATAGTATATGTATTAGGGTATTCCCTAACAATTTTTCTAATTTATATGTTTTCCCCAATGATTCCTTAATCCTATACCACCAACACACTTCAACCTTTTATGCAAACATGATTCTGTGTAAGGTCGTTTGATCATTACGTTTCTCATAATACTCTATCAAAAATATATAATCGACTTTATTATGTAAAGAAGAGTAGGAATGGAAGATATACGACAGTTAAGATATTCTACCATAGGGAACATGATGAGACCATTTATGATACAAATGTTTATATCCTAGAGGTAATTGAATAACTAAGGTGATTTTTCCTCACTGGTTAATTTTGTACAATCTAGATATCTATTTCTCATGTACTTCTATATTTTTAGAGTGTATAACTTTAACTTTATATTAAATTAGAAGAAGAAAATTATGAAGTAAATATAAGGTAAAAGAGACTCTCATTTTCTAAGTAAAATAATTATAATAATTATCCAATATAAGGAAATTAAAATAATAATATATTCATAAGATTTAAAGGAGGATTGGATATTTTAGAAGTATGTAGAGAAGTTTTATGTCAATCATTACGTATCATATTTGTTGAAATAATAGTTGTTTTCCTTACTAACTAGATGGGAACAAAAAGGGAAACAAAACTTTTTCTTCTAATATAAAATATGTCATATTTAGAATAAATAACTTGATATAAATATGATAGAGAACTTTAGGTTGTTTCTAAATATCAATCCATTGTGAATTATAATTCTTTCAACAAGAAGAGATGAGATAAAAAAAATATTTTTAAAATTTTAAAACAATATAATTCAATTTGAATATCTAAAAAACTAAAATGTCTTCTTCACCTTTATCCCCCTTAAATTTTGTTATACACATTAGTTCCTAAAAATTGTTCTTGATATGAAATCCAATCATATTTAAATGGAATATCAAGCCAATTATGCAGAAGGAAGCAACACTTTTCCGCAGATGAGGAATATTTTCATTCGTCATGTTTATTTTTCAATAAATGAACGCCCATATATACTAAGTGGAAAACTAGGCTTTCCTTAATCCCCTTTAATATGATTGGACTATCTGTCCTCCTTCTTTTAATAAGGGGTTTAGCGGACATAATTGGAATTGGATGATTGTATATTGTACCATTTAACTTCATTAATTAGTATACTCACGTATATAATGCTCTAATATTTTCATATTTTTTTATATAATAAGATAATTTTTTAATGATTTGTTAGGTTGGTTACATATTTCTTTCTTGTTCTATGACTACTTTTATGAAAAAACAATATATAGGAACTATATTTATTTTTTTGTCTATCAAATTATTTTTGTTTAATTTTGTTTTAATTAATCAATAATTCATTGATAAATATTTAGAACAGGTAAAAATTATTTTTCTTATCAATTAATTTAAGATATTACAATAAATGTTACTACTGATGTAAAAATAGTTTGTCTGAAATTTGTTATTCAAATAGATAGATCTCTAGATAAATCTTTATTTAATTAGTACTAAAATAGAGGCATAGATAACCATTTGCTATATACAAACATTTCTCTTCGACCCAATTCTTGAACACGAGGCATGCCTATTAAATCATAAGTTTTATAATAATGAATATGATATAGCTATATTGTATTATTGTATAATTAAATTACTATAATATAATTGTTTATGATCTTGGTGGATGTATAGTTCATTAAATCTTCAAAAATCATAATTATAACTTTAATAATTTAATAGTGCATGTTTCTTCATTGATTATATAAAAAAATAAACCATAAATTTGTTTAATATAAATAAAAATTAAAATGTATTTTAGTAAATGCAAAATAAGTTAATCAATAAAATGCTTTATAGTCAATATTTTACATTTTAATCAATGTATATATCGTATCTAATTACTTCAATAATGAGTAATCATTTTTCAATAGTTATTTATGTTACTAATATGGCTAAAGAAAAATAAATGCTCTCTTTAGCCATATTAGTAACATAAATAACTATTGAAAAATGATTACTCATTATTGAAGTAATTAGATACGATATATACATTGATTAAAATGTAAAATGTTGACTATAAAGCATTTTATTAATTAACTTATTTTGCATTTACTAAATACATTTTAATTTTCATGTTAGATAATTTAAAAAAGGTCTATACTTTGATGAAATTTTATAAAGTTTATGTGTTCTTACTAAACTATTGTATACTCCTACATCAAAAGATTTTAAAATTGGATCTTAGTTTTTGTATATTTTTTAGTGAATAAAAGAGAGTCGAAATATAGTCCTACAAAACTATATATCATAAGACACATGATTAGTTCATTATGTATCACCCACTGGACATGTAATTCGAATTAGAATTAATGAAATAAAATATTATTCAAATCAGTTATATACAAATATTATATATATATATACTAGAAAATATCCCCGAAGATACTTGTGCAAAAATGAATTTGAAAAATTCTAATTGATAATGAGAAATTCATGACTAAATTTTATTTAAAAGAAGTGTATATCATTAGATTATCTGTACAAAATAATCAACAAAATGTGGATCTGTCAACATACATATATCGTCCAATGTGAGAAATCCACAACTTGTTAATTTGAAAATTATAGAAAAATAGTACATAATTTAAATATGATACGCATTATTGTTTGATTTAGGATAATATTACCCTGTGATTGAGATTCAATCTACTAAACAGTAAAAATTATCATAAATTTTTTACTTGAAGGTCATTGGACAAAATTTAATTGATTGTGCCAAACTCATAATTTAATATATATCTAGATATATATTAATGTGAGTCTCACATAATATTTTATTTTTGGTATCACCTATGGCGTGATAAAATAATAGATAAAATGAGTACAAATAAACACCCAGGCTAGTACGATGCTGCAAGTATTACAGGACGTATGCAAGTTTTAATGACAAGTGAATTCGTTCCTTAGAGACTGCAACAGGTAGAAAGAAATTATGCAAATATCAAGTTTAACTACGAAAGCTATATTAATAATACGCAATAAAATATAAGACAAGTAATTTTTACTCTGTTTATAAATATGTCTGCAAAATCTGTAATTATCGAGATATTTTTCACCAGTGGACAAATATTAGAACAATGAGTCAATTATTCTTGGCATTACTAGCTTAATCACATAGATTAAGTTTAAAAAAATAAATCATAGTTATAGTAGAAATAATATGATCATTTTAAATTCTTAAACTTTTACAAGAACTGAAAAAATGATTGAAGACCCCAATGAATATTACATAAATTGTTGATGACTACAATTATCATTTTTATTGAAGGAAATTTCACAAATATTAATTATTGAATTTTATATCAAATTTGTTAAACTCTTAGTCTGAACTATATAAGTCAATTTGAATAACTAAAAATTTATAAATAACTCTTTCACCATCACCCCCTTAAAATTGGGTTATACACCATTGTTCCTAAAAAATGTTCTTGGTATGAAATCTAGTCAGATTTAAACAGAATATCAAGACTTAGCTTTCTATAACACCCTTTAATGTGATTTGACATACTACGTCTCTCCTCATGATTTTTATCAGGGGTTTAGCGGACATAATTGGAATTCGATGATTTTATATTGTACCTTTTAACTTCATTAATTAGTATCCTAACATATTTATATATTTCACAGATTTGTATATAATAAGATTAATGTTTTATGATTTGCTAGGTTAGATACATGTTTCTTTCATTTGCTATGACTATTGCTATTAAAAAATATATAGGAACCATACTGATTATTTTGGTCTATCAATTTATTTTTGTTTTAATTAATCAATATATTTATTGAGAAATATTTATAAAATATAAAACTTCATTTTCTTATCAATTATATGAGGTATTAAAATAAATGCTATTACTAATGATAAAAATAGTTGGTGTAAATTTTGTTAGACAGAAAAATAGAACTCTAGATCAATACTTGTTTCAAGAGTATTGAAATAGATGCCATATATATATGGGTGTTTGTGTTAAAACCATTACTAAATAACCAGTTGAGATTAGCTTACTAGTCAAGGCTTTGGTCATCCAATCTAGTGATGCAGGTTCGAACCTAATTAATGACTCTGAGTCCAAAGTTGCTCTCTTATGTAAAAAAATAATATTACTAAATATTATTGACACATAATATGACATTTAACATAATAAATATTAACTATTTGGGTTAGCTCAACTGACCAAATTGGGAGGATTCGAATCCCTCCCTGAACACCTAGTTCTGACTGGCATGGGTTATGCTTGGAAAGATAGACATATCCTCCCTACGATTAGTTGGGTGTGCGTAGAGTAACCTAGAGCCCACATAACAATAAAACATAATAAATATTTTAGATTCTAAATTTTCAAAAACAACTCTCAATTAATTTTAGTTTAATGATATATATATATATATATATATATATATATATATATATATATATATATATATATATTTAATTATTTTTTTCATAATTAATAGAAAAATAATATTAATTTTTGTAAAATTATAATGAAGACACTCAAGATATTAGAATGATAGAGTTACATATGAAAGTTATATGTATGATATGGTAAATATATTATATTTGGGTTTAATTCAATTAGTAGAATTCATTGCCTTATTCATTACATATCATGGATACTTACTAGCATTTGTATGTTCATTATGTTAGGAAATCCGATATTATTAAATTATAAATACACTATCGCCATGAATATGTATTTTTTAGGAGTTTTACACATTAATAATTTGTACGCAGTTACAATATTGGATTTTTATTATTTTATATTTTTTTGACAAATTATTATTATATTGTGATATATGATAAATATTGAAATATGCTTGAGTACTCAAGTTTCCCTATAGAAAATTCATACATATTTACAAGAATAAAGGTTAGAAAAATAATAGAATGAGATGAATGATATGTACATGAAAAAGAGTTAGAGGTTGAGACGTTTATTAGTTGAACTAACTAAATGTCTCTTTTAATATTCTGAAAATCTTGTGTCCCTCAAGGCGAAATCAATCATAGTAATTAAATGTAAGTATTACGTATCATTCTACATAAAACTATAATTGTATAAAAAGAAAGTCAAAAAATACCAATGTTTTGGTGAAAATGATGAATTACATAAAGGTCTGAAATACAAATTATCTCGAAATATATGAAGATAGCTCAAGAATCAACTGTAATTGCCATTAGTTATGACATAAGCTTTTCTTGAGAAAAGATTGAATATTTTTTTTTGTTAATAGGGATTAAACTATCCACCTATGTTCCTCTTGGGTATAGTACTCGTTGATTCGTATGTATCTAAATTCGCAGTCAAAAATACTTACCACTATGTTACCGAACACCATATTCATATCTTATTATGTTTCTTTTTGTTGTTTAGAGTACTCATCGAATTTAGATATTTTGTTTTCCTATTGAATTTTTTCAACAACTTATGGTATTGTTTAAAAAAATTGACATGTAAGAGAAGTAGAGGAAATATTATACGAATTGGAGAAGTGTACTTTCTTTGTTTGCCACTTCTTGAGTTATTTGGTATAGTTTATTTATTTTATTAATTCAATTTGAGTTAATTAAACTATGGGTTATATTCTAAAATTGTATGTTCATCTTTTAAATTAAATTGTCTCTCAACTGAGAAATGTATACTTAAATATTATCACATTATTCGAACTACAAAAATATTTTATATTATTCACATTATTTTCCCATCAGAAAAATTTCAACTTTTACAATATCTCTACTACTCTTCTACTAGATCAGGTAAATCATGCTCTTTGTTTGATATGGAGATTAAGTATTCAAGTTATTATTTAAAGAAGTATAAACATATTATAAAGATTTGTAATATAACTAAAACCACTGGTTCAATTACTAAAATAATTTATATCATTGTAAAGATATATTATGTTCACGTACTATGCGTTTTTGTAATTTTATTCTAGATATCATCGACTAATATATAAAATTTATAATTTAATTGATTGGTTTATGTTGGTAATAATATTTTATTTAAAAATAATTCTTTATTTAATATGTGTGTTTTATTATATAAAAGGAGTGTAATTGTTTATGATGTGTTATTAGTTGTTGATATGAGTGAAATATTTTTTTTATGTTTTTATCTATTTATGAGTGTCTTAACTAAAAGGTTCTGCAACTCATCTCTTGTTCAATGGTGATCTATTGTTCTTACTTTATTTCCTTTTTTAACTCTTATTCTACTTGCTTCAACATGGGTTAGCTTCCTTATTTGCTGTGCTTCATTTTTTTTGGTTTTGTTGTTTTTCTGTTTTCATTTTCTTATTAATTACACATGAATTGGGGTTTTAGAGGATATCAAGATTAATAATAGAGAATCTTATACTTTTAAAATGTTAAATTTTTTAAAATTTAGCTTTCTAATCTCATGCAAGGAAAAAGATAATAAGGTTGATGACCTAACATTTGACATTTTAAATCCATAATTTTGGTCTCTTTTTCCTCTGATTTTATTTTCCTATTTATTAATATGTTAGGAGGAGTTTGTTGTTGATAAAAAATTTCGGGTGCACTAAATCAGAGTGAAAATCGATCAGGATTAATCTTTCTCTCTCTCTCTCTAAAACTTTTCTTTCCAAACCTTTTGTAAATAAAGAATGATGAATCTAAAATTCAAAACTCCTAAATAATTAATCATAAATTTTTCTTGATTTAGGAGTTTCTCATCTTCAACAAAAACGATAAGGCTTTACTTCGAAACTTTGACCATGGAAGATTAACAATTTTTCTTCCATTTTTCCTTCTATATTTGATTTACTTTGAAATCAGCTTTCCTTTTTTATTTATCATAGAATAGTCCTTTCCAGTTGTACATTTGGGGTACATCTTACATGTTATTTCTCTTTTTGTGGCATTTCTTACCCTATATTGTACATGTAGTGGGGATTTTCTTATGGTTATGTGATATCTTTGGTTTTTATTTGTATTTCACGAAGTACATATTTAAGATATTGGTAGTCAGACACATGTAAAGGTCCAACAACATCTTTAAACTAATCAAAACCTTTTCTTCTTTAGTTGACATTTATTCCAGTTTCGTTGGAGCACGAAAGAGGACACTTTTTGATCTTCTAAAAGGCCTATTTCATCCTTCTCTTCTCCTCGATCTACTCGTAAAAAAATTCTTTTGGAATCAAGTTGATTTATCATTTCTCGAGTTTAGCCACCTTCGAATTGGGAGCAGTATTTAAGATAAGATTATATTGTATATTGGAAGATACTATACGCCTTGTAAGATAATTCTCTTTCTCTTTGTTGACTTTTATTCTATACTAGGAATGTTATAGTGGACAACTCAGTGTGAAGGCGGCCCAGTTTTATGGATAATATTATGATTTATAATTGTCAAGGGTTTAGGGAACCCTCGACTTGGAAAATGATTAAGGCCATAAATGCGAAGTTTAAAATCTCTTTTTATGTCTATTAGAGTCGTGTATCAGGTCCAACGATGATCTTGTACTTTCCTAAATTCGTTTAATAATAAATTTGTTGTTAACCTTAGGGAAGAAAATTTAGGAGCGGGGGAATCACTTTAGCTTGGAAGGACTGTTTCAATGTGAAGATTCTTGTTTCATGTTCTTATTATGTTATTTGTCAAAAATATGATTTAAATTCTTCTCCTTGGTAGCTCGTCGTTATTCATGCTCCTACGAATCACAGTGAAAGAAAGAAAGTGTTCAAAAATATCACAAATTGGAAGAATAGTATATTGAACTACTTATTATTATCGGTGATTTTAATGATATCCCTAAATCATCCTAGAAACAAGGTAAAATCGATCATAATCTTGATCGCATGTTAAAATTCGTTTATCCCATAGATTTATAATCCATAATAGAAAGGTAAACTATATTTAATGAGTATAACATATTTTCTCAAATATTTTAAATAACCAATATGATCGTATACAAAAAATAAGGAATTTATCATGTGTTTACTTTATTTTGGGATTCAACTATACTCTCTTTCGTTCTCCAATTTCAATAAGCGTTGGAAACCTATATTCTTATAATGAACAAATACATATCGAGATTGTATGTCTCCCTTCCAATGTTCTCTAGTTTATGGGAGAAAACTTTTTTTACATTCATTATCAGTATGTTTTTGTAATAATACACATTTTGAAAAAAAAGATAAATTTAGCTGGATGAAATGAAAAATAAGATCAAATATTTTAAACAATATTCGACTTAAAAGAGTCAGAAGATTTATTTAAGTAATTATTGAGTGCATGTTTCTTAAATTGTTTGACCATGAAAAATTAATATAACATTTTCATTGGTATTTCTACCTGAAATGAATATCTATTAATCGTCAAGGAAATTTCACAAATATTTATCATTAAATTTAATATCAAATTTGTTAAACTCTTAGTCTAACCTTACATATGATTAATTTTACATTATTATTTTTTGGAATGAAAGTGTACATATGAAAATGAATCAATATGAAGAGTTTTAAATGATACATAATTTTAAATTTATAATTTATTTGGGCCGGTTTTAGAAAAACATATGCGTACATTTTGTAGTTAATTTGGTGCATTCCTATTCTAAAGCTATCTCAGCCCTAACCACAAACACTGACGCATAAAATACACACCCTATTCTATACAAGATTGCCTAATCCATGAATATAATACATACTATTTCAAACATTTTTCAAATATATTTGATGGGTTTTATAGGTGTAAGGAAGAGAAGAGAGAACAGGTACACCGTGGAGTTAATGCATAAAAGGAAACAAATCATCATAGGTGCATTTCATTCTGCTATTGAAGCTGCTATGGCCTATGAATCTAAATCTCGAGAGTTGAGAGGTAATAAGACCAGATGGGTTACTCTTCTCATAGATCTTAATTCCCCTCTCACATCTGAATCTGAAAAGAGTTTGATTAGATTATAATTAGAAGGTACTCAATTTAAGATTTTTATTTAAAATCTTCATAAATTATATAATATAATTGTTATTTTATTTTATTAATTTTAAACAAAAATGGTTTATTAAAGTATATGAAATTTGCTAAACTTGATTTTATATTTTAGTATTATTTATCATGATAATTTTTATTTTATAAATAACATAATTATTTATTATCAATAAGGTTAAAAGTATCTCATATTTAATTAGTTTGGTTAATATGTATTTTTTTTAAAACCAATTAAATTATGCAAATTTACAAAGTAAATAAGTATTTGTGAGGCTATAGCTACCACTTGTATCTCCTATTTTATCAATGTAGTTAGATAAATAATAAAAAAAAAGAAATATTAATGATGGTTATCTTCATGAAAGTAAATAGTATTATTATTTATGTATGGTAAGTTATATCTATTTATTATATATAAGATACACCAATTTATTACTTGCGATTGTGAAATAAGTTTATGCACTCAATCTTGAGAGTTTTTATCGAATACAAACTAAAGAAAAGAGGGAAAGTTGGCTAATTCCACTTGTCAAGAAAAGAAGATGAATTGAGGGATTATAAATTTTATCCTGAAAGATTGAAATTTTGTCTGAAGCATTTAGGAAATGTGTCGGTTATTGATTACATTCACTCTTAATTTGTTAAACCTTTTAATTTGGAAATAGGTTTATCCATTTTCAATTTGTTAATTCTGAAATGATTTCAAGGTTATCAGAATAGAATGAATACGCATATGCTGATCTCTTGGCAAGAAGAATGACCCATATATCTTATGGTTGAACTAATTTGTCACCTGTTTTATACTTTTGTGAATAATCTCCAAAATTTTCTATTACTCTTGTGAATAATCTCCCCAGTTTTATGAACAACTATTGAAGCAATGCCCTATGTTTCCCAATCCTCAGTGAGAGATGCATTATAAATTCAGATTATCTTTGTTGTATCCTGAAATTTTCATTATTCCTTTCCAAAATTTTCAAATTGTACATTACAGAGTGGTAGTAATAAGGTTTATGTTTACTTAATAATTTATGTAGTTGAGAATAATATTAGACATCCATTTTGTAATAGATCCCTCCAAATTAGATAGGCCAACTCAATGGCCAAGTAAGAAACAAATGTTCGATCTATCTAATTTCCAACTTAACCATTCACTTTTTTTTATCAACAAACCATTTTATATCCACAAATGATAGGTACAAATCAAACCTCTACTTTTTTTTGACTAAAAAACAAGCATGGCTAGAAAAAACAACCCTATACAACCATTGATATGGAAAAAAAACCTATCAACTAAGACAAGCAACCTATACAATCATTTCTAAGAAATTAAACCCTATACAACAATTACTAAGATAGAAACAAAGTTCCTAAACAAGAGGTCAAGCTATCATAGGAAACTTTCCGAAAAAGGAAACCTTCCCAATAAGTCAATTTTCAAATAAGGGAAATTTTCCTGCAATAGTAAATCACTTGAAAAGTAAGCACTACATCTAGGTCCAAGCTCCAAGCTGACTCCTTTTGCAAAGCTACATCTAGGTCTAGTAGTTTCCAAATCATTGATATAATCCATGAATTCTTTAGACAATTCATCCACCCTCCAATAAAACACACCTACAACTTGTTTTTTAGTTTTAACACTCATGAGTTCAATTAAGTCTAGCCTTTAAATTCTTGGCCATTATACCGACTCTTTCTTATCATCAAAGTGCATCAAGAGCTACTTTTAAATAATTACTATGCATCATGATATCAAACTCAAGCTGCTTCAATATCCCGATGCAAAAGTTACAAATATACTCTCTTTATATATTAAATTTCAAACAATTAGTCGCTAAATAGTTGATAGGATCAATTGTATGATTGGTCCTTGTAAAATTCAAAATAGTCAAATCTACCTCCGAGTAAGGACTAACACAAATATATTTAACATGTCCTAAAAATTGTTAGGTCTGGTGAAGAAATTATGTATGCAATTGCTTCCCTTTATCGTGTTGTAGAATCTCCGACCTCCAAGGTGTATTATATGCTTCATCTATTTCTTATATATCTCTGTTTGAGATCTCAATATGAATTGCATTTGGAAGACCATTGTACTTCAAATTTAAAGTGAGAATTCGAATTAGTTTCAAGAGAATCATCTCTTTCTATATCCTTATATTAGGTCTTAGTTACACTATCTAGAGTAAAACATTATAGATGAAGATAATATTAAAAAAAAAATTAGTTATTAGTTGCTTGTTTGACTTAAATGTAATATAATTGAAAAGAGTGGATTATTGTATTATAAGGTGTTGTTTTCAAATTATAAAAATATCTTTGCTTTCTTGAATCTCGAACCTTGGAAACTTTCTAAACTTTAATAACTTTCTTCCGCCTGCGGCATTCGAACCCTACACCTCTTACTTGAGAGCAATTTCCAAACTTTAATAACTTTCTTCCGCCTACGGGATTCGAACCTGTACCTCTCACTTGAGAGACAGAGCCCTGGCCAGATGAGCTAGCTCACATGGTTATTTTCTTCGGAAAAACAATTAACACTCATTTCCTATTGATTTTGTCCGTGATTTTTGAGATTTTTAACTTGCATCAAGGGCTGATTCATCAAAGCAAACCTTATTTATTTGTCATTCTCCTTAGACACTCAAGATTTTGTACTTATATGAGATCCCCAATACTCAACTAACCATGTGATAAATGTTAGGCCTTTAATTGGGTGTGTTCAATGGCTTTTTTTCCACCGTTAATAAAATCCTAAAATATCAAAACCTAAATCAAATTAAATAAAAAAAGCAATACAAATTATATATTTTTTGTTGATAATATTTTCAAAAATAAGCCATATTATTTCCAAAATTTTTATCATAAGAAACAATCTTATAAAATATTGTTGTATACCTTCCTTAGAAGAAGTGATTATTTGATTATTGTATAATTAGGGTTTTATTTGAACACTACAACTTGTGGATGATGGTAGATACCTTTTTTGGAGTGCCTTTTCTGATTTTTGATTGGTGGAGTTCAATAGACTTTTTCTTAATAAGAATATAAAAAATGTGTAGCGAATCAAAGAATCGAAAGTAACATAAATTTAAATGATAATCACAAAAAAATTATTTGTAGTCTAAAAATTACAAAATGAATAAAAAAAATAAGAGTAACAAATATGGTAAAAGGGTCATAAAATTTTAGGCTTCAAGATCCAATTATATATTTTAAATTATTCTTATATAAAATTTAGGAAGTGGTCGTATAAGACAGACTACTAGTGATGTTAACTAGTTATTAAACTCGAGAATTCGACAATAGAAAAAAACTCAAGAATGAAATCACCGAAAATAAAATAACTTAATTTACAATACATGGGATACTTGTGTGGACTATAGTGATGATGCATTTATGTTAAAATAATCAAATTTCCACGCCACACTAGTGATACATCATAATTTATCCTAATAACAAGAATTAAAGTAAATTATAATTATATATTTTTATCTTTTTATAAAAAAAAAAGAGTACGAAATATGACTTACGTGAAAGAATCGTCGTACTGAGGTGTTATATAAATAGTTATTTACGGGAAAACAATTAAAAAAATATTCTAAAACAAAGCTGCTCGATCCAACCGTCATTGTAAATCATGGGACCAGTAAACTCGCATCCGGTCCCCATATATGCTCTATCAACACATCACTATTCATATTATCATTCAAGAAATTATAGAAACAATGAGATTAGATTAAACATGATTTAGTTTTTTAGAGTTTCAATAGTAAATTATTTTTTAAAATTTTAATCAGGTTTCATGAATTGTTGATGGCATAGCCAAGCCGGGTTGATGATGGTGGAGAATGTACACCAAGTGACAGTGGTTTTCTCGTGGAGTAGATCATTTGGTTGGAAGGTGAATGTGAAGATATTTTATTTTTATAATTTTTATTCAAATGAATGCAAGTTTTATTCCAACTGATATTTTCTATAAAATAATTAAAAAATATTGTAAAACAAAATTGCTCATTCTAACATTCATTTCAAATCATGAGACGCAGAATAATTGCATCCCCTTCCCATATATGTTATATTCAGCACGTCACTTTTCATATTATTATTTGAAAAATTATAAAAACAATTAGATTAGGTTAAATATAACTAAATTTTTTAGACTTTCAATAGTAATAATTTTTTTATTTTAAGTTAGGTTACTTGAAATGTCGATGGTAAAGCCAAGTCGTCTCGATAAGGGTGGAGAATGTATACGAAGTAATTGTGGTTTGGAGTAGATCACTTGGTTGGAAAGTGAATGTGAACCAGATTTCATATATATTTATTGTTCCAATGAATGTGAGTTTGAAGACATTATAAGAATTTAATTTAGAAGTATGTTTTCAATGGATATATTTATGCGTAAATGAATGTGTAAATAAAAATGAAAAAAAATTTAAAAATTATGAACATTAAGGAAAGAATACACGTATATATATATATATATATATATACATACATACATATTGTTACTTGAAATAAATAGTATGGTTTATCATACAAACCACCGCAATTGATTTGAATAAAAAACAAAAATTCACCTTCCTGCTTTTTATCGTGAACTTAATTAAAAGAATTAAGTTCTTTGTTTTCACTACCTAAATGTCTCTAAATTAAAAAGATTTATTTTGATTTTGAGTAAACAGAAATTGTATGCTCTATGTTTTTATGTGATATTTTGGCTTTTGAGAGAAACAGACACTTCATTTATAGAGGTGAAAAGTTTGTTTTATCTAAGTGGGAAGCTATCAAATATAACTTTCTTGTATGCAAATGTATATCTCGTCATGGGTGACAGGGAATAAAAGACACATGTATTTATTTCTATCATTATCCCACTTGCAAATGATGGAGTTACAATCATTATATGTAGGTACATGCATTACAATACACCATACACCAACATTGTCAAATATTCTCATATACACTATTCTAAAATAATTCATCATACTTTACAAAATAGGTCGTGTGAACGACAAGTATACGCGTATACATTTCTAATAACTTGTTTGGGTACATAGTTTCTCAAATGAAATGTAATTTCTTACCTATCTTGTAGTACCACAGACTAAGAATATGTTGTATCATATTTCAGTATCTCTGATCACTTTAAATATATATGAAATCATATATGTGATCAGGGTTCACTGATTTAATTTCATGTGTCTCACTATTATCTTATAACCCACATGGAATTACATGATTGGTACACTTAGATCTTTTTATATTTATTAGGTGGCTTTCCCGAAAATATCTCATTAGACCGAATGATTCATGATCATGGTAATATGTTAAAGTAGCATACACCTAATTAAAATATCAAGATATAGTCAACAGTAATAAGGACATAATTCAAAGGCATCATATAGTGAAGAAACATAGACCAATTCTTCACTTCCTTTTGCTCGGAAGCACACATGCTATGACACACATGTTATGGTATTATTGATAGAACTCAATTTGTATGCACAAATTTATAAAAACCATACAAATATATAATTAGACACGCCTTGTTTTAGTTTAAAAATACCTAATATATATCTATTAATTGAACATAATTAAAGTATTAATTATTTCTTATTTTTTATTCCTTTTGACTAATTTTTATTATTTTGTAATATATTACTAATCAAAACATAAGGTTGAGTATTGAAGTTCCTGATTAAAAACACATACATAGTAAGGTTAGAAAATAATACATTGGGAAAAAGAAATACATTTTTTCAAATAGAGTTAGAGGTTGGGACGCATATAGATGGATCAAAAATGATATCGCTTTATTATTATGAAAATTCGATCTCAGTTGTAGAGAAATGTATAATATATTGAAAAAAAGAAATTTTTATTACAAAATACATCTTTAAATTATCTTATTTCGATATGAATAAAAGGACGTTAAGAAGGAATCAAGCCTGCCCCAGCCTTTCACATAATCATAGGCGCCTTATTTTTCATTGTGTCCGAAAATCAAAACAACAAAACTACAAACATTTTGAAGATAGTATTTACAGGTGTTCCATATATAACCTATTATGCATTTTATCTATCTTGGTTTGTTATTCGATATACATTTTGAAATATTTGGTACATACCTTTCAAATCTATGTGTGTAGAGATATCAGTGAAGCATAGAGCTATCGCAACACCATTTTTTCGTAAATCGGTTTCAGAAAAGTGAGTATCTCTAATCCTTTTAAATTTATATGACATCATTTATATGATCAGGGTTCACTGATTTAATTTCATGTGTCTCACTATCATGTTATTAGCCACATTGAACTAAAAGATTGGTACACTTAGATCTTTTTATATTAATTAGGTGGCTTTCCCAAAAATATCTCATTAGACCGAATAATTCATGATCATTGGTAATATGTTCAAGTAGCATACACCTAATCAAAATATCAAGATATAGTCAAAAGTAACTAGGACATAATCCAATGACATCACACAGCGAAGAAACATAGATTAGTTCTTCACTTCCTTTTACTCGAAAGCACAAGTGCTATGACACACGTGTTATATCATTATTGATATAGCTCAATTTGTATGTCACAGATTTATAAATACCATACAAATATATAATTAGACACGCCTTGTTTCAGTTTAAAAATAAATAATGTATATTTATTAATCGAACATAGTTAAAGTATTAATTATTTATTATTTTCTATTCCTTTTGACTAATTTTTATTATTTTGTTATATATATCTAATCAAAACATAAGGTTGAGTATTGAAGTTCCTGATTAAAAAACACATACATAGTAAGGTTAGAAAATAATACATTGGGAAAAAGAAATACATTTTTTCAAATAGAGTTAGAGGTTGGGACGCATATAGATGGATCAAAAATGATATCGCTTTATTATTATGAAAATTCGATCTCAGTTATGGAGAAATGTATAATATATTGAAAAAAATTCTTTGTAATACAAAATACATCTTTAAATTATCTTATTTCGATATGAATAAAAGGACGTTAAGAAGGAATCAAGCCTACCCCAGCCTTTCACATAATCATAGGCGCCTTATTTTTCATTGTGTCCGAAAATCAAAACCACAAAACTACAAACATTTTGAAGATAGTATTTACAGGTGTTCCATATATAACCTATTATGCATTTTATCTATCTTGGTTTGTTATTCGATATACATTTTGAAATATTTGGTACATACCTTTCAAATCTATGTGTGTAGAGATATCAGTGAAGAATAGAGCTATCGCGACACCATTTTTTCGTAAATCGGTTTCAGAAAAGTGAGTATCTCTAATCCTTTTAAATTTATATGACATCATTTATATGATCAGGGTTCACTGATTTAATTTCATGTGTCTCACTATCATGTTATTAGCCACATTGAACTAAAAGATTGGTACACTTAGATCTTTTTATATTAATTAGGTGGCTTTCCCAAAAATATCTCATTAGACCGAATAATTCATGATCATTGGTAATATGTTCAAGTAGCATAAACCTAATCAAAATATCAAGATATAGTCAAAAGTAACTAGGACATAATCCAATGACATCACACAGCGAAGAAACATAGATTAGTTCTTCACTTCCTTTTACTCGAAAGCACAAGTGCTATGACACACGTGTTATAGCATTATTGATATAGCTCAATTTGTATGTCACAGATTTATAAATACCATACAAATATATAATTAGACACGCCTTGTTTCAGTTTAAAAATAAATAATGTATATTTATTAATCGAACATAGTTAAAGTATTAATTATTTATTATTTTCTATTCCTTATGACTAATTTTTATTATTTTGTGATACATTATTTATGAGGAGATAAGGTCAGAGTCCTAAATTTCCTGGTGAAAAAAATAAATACATAGTAAGGTTAGAAAATAATACATTGGGAAAAAGAAATACATTATATCAAATAGAGTTAGAGGATGGGAGGCATATAGACCAACCAAAAATGATATCCCTTTTCTATTATGAAAATTCGACTTCAGTTGTAGAGAAATGTATAATATATTTAATAAAATTCTTTGTAATACCAAATACATCTTTAAATTATCTTATTTAGATATGAATAAAAGGATGTTAAGAAGGAATCATGCCCGCCCCATTTTTTCTCATAATCATAGGCGCCTTATTTTTCATTGTGTCGGGAAATCAAAACAACAAATCTAAAAAAAATTTGAAAATAGTATTTACAGGTTTTCCATATATAACCTATTATTCATATTAACTCTATTTGTTAATTATTTGATATACATTTTGAAATATTTGGTACATATCCTTCAAATCTATGTGTGTAGAGATATCTATGAAGCATAGAGCTATCGCAATACCATTTTCTCGTAAATCGATTTTAGAAAAGTGAGTTATTTGTGTTAAGATCTATTTACATCATATGGAAAATTAGGTAGTTTTAACAGGTTGAATTTGTATTGCATATAACAAATAATTATTAGACTTGCATAACAATGTACAGAAATAAGGCAGATCCCTAAGGAATATAACATAAATCTATTTAGAGGGAGAAGTTTTGAAGGGAATTCCACCAGTATTTAATTTCTTTAATACATGGAGATCGAGCATGGTTTGGTTTAATTATTGAAGGGAAATAAAACCAATTGTTCTTTGCTGTTCAATTTATTTATTGAATTTCCTGACTAAATTGTTAAGCTTTTACTTTAAACAAATTACGAATGAAAATTTTATACTTTACAATATTTTTAGGACCCAAGAAATTTATTTAAAACAAGATAGTGGATTAATGATAGGATATAAAGAATAAAATTTAATGAATTTTTTTTATCCTTTCCCATAAAAGTTATATACATGGATAAATTTATAATTTTTTTTAGTTATCTTTATAAGTTATTTATTGGCGAACAACTTATACTAACTGTTAGGGTACACCCAATACTATATGTATTAGGCTATTCCCCAACAATTTTTTTAATTATATATGTTTTTCCCACAATTTTGTAAATCCTACACACCAACACACTTCAACCTTTTATGCACATATTATTCTATGTAAGGTCATTCAATCCTTACGTGTCTTATTATATTATATCAAAAATATAAAATGGACTTTTTTGTTTAAAAAAGAGAAGGGATGGAAGGTATATTATAGTTAAGATATTCTTCCATAGATAACGTTATTAGACCATTTATGGTAGAAATAATTATAGCCTAGAGGTGATTAAATAACTAAGGTGTTACTTCCTCTGGATATCTATTTCTCACCTACTACTATATTTTTGGAATTTATAACTTTCACTTTATTTAAAATTAGATGAAAAATATTATGAAGTCAATATAAGGTAAAACAGACTCTCATTGCCTAATTTAAATAATTATAATCATTATCCTATACGAGTGGAATAACACAACAAAAATCATATGATTTTATGCAAGATTGTATATTGTAGAAGTAGGTATTGAATTTTTATGTCAATAATTAACTATCCAATTTGATTAATAATACTTGTTTTCCTAACTAACTAGATGGGAACAAAAGGGAAACAATTTTTTTCTTCTAATATCAAATATGTCATATTAAGAATAAATTATTTAGAAAGTACTAGTTGTATCACCTGAAAAAATATGCTAGAGAAGTTTAGGTTATTTCTAGATATAAATCGATCGTAAATTGTAATTCTTTCAACAAAAAAGAGGAGATAAAAAAATTATTTTGTTTACTTCTGACCTGTATAATTCAATTTTAATATCTACAAAATTTATATATAACTCTTTCCCCATCACCTCTTTAAAATTGGGTTATACACACTCATTCCTAAAAAACTGTTCTTGGTATGAAATGCAATCGAATTTAAACGAAATATAAAGTCAATTATGTAGAAGGAAGTAAACAATATATGAAGATGAGAAATATTTTCATTCGTCATGTTTATATGTCGAGAAATGTAAGTGCAGTATTAAGACTAAGCTTTCTATAACCCCTTTTAATATGATGTGACATACTACGTCTCTCCTAATGATTTTTATCAAGGGTTTAGCATACATAATTGGAATTCGATGATTGTATATTGTACCTTTTAGCTTCATTAATTAGTATCCTGACATATTTAATGCTCTAATATATTTCACTGATTTGTGTGTACTAAGATAAAAAAATTATTATGAACTAACTGATTATTTCGGTCTATCAATTTATTTTTGTTTAAATTAATCAATATATTTAATGAGATATATTTAAAAAATATAAAACTTCATTTGCTTATCAATTAGTCTTAAGGTATTAAAATAAATGTTATTACTAATGTCAAAATGGTTGGTGTAAATTTTGTTAGTCAGAAAAATACAACTCTAGATCAATACTTGTTCAAAGAGTATTGAAATAGATTCATAGATAACAACTTTTAATGTATAAAAAATTCTCTTCAACCTAAATCCTGAACACAAGGTATGCCTATATATATATATATATATATATATATATATATATTAAAACCATTACTAAATAACCCGTTGGGATTAGCTCACTAGCCAGGGTCTTGGTCATCCAATCTAGTGCAGGTTGGAACCTAGTTTGTGACTCCAAGTCCAAAGTGGCTCTCCTATGTAACAAGAAAAACCATTACTAAATATTATCGACACATAAAATGACATTTAACTTAATAAATATTAACTAGTTGGGTTAGCTCAACTAACCAACTAGGGAGGGTTCGAATCTCTCCATGAACACCTAGTTCTGACTTGCATGGGTTATGCTTGGAAAGACAGACATATCCTCCTTGGGATTAGTTGGGTGCGCGTAAACTAGCCTAGATCCCAGGTAACAAAAAAACTTAATAAATATTTTAGATTTTAAATTTTTTTTTTAAAAATCTCAACTAATTTTAGTTGAATGATTTATATATTTTATTTTATTTTTATAATTAATTATAGAAAAATAATATTAATATTTGTGAAATTATGATTGAGGACAATCAAGATATTAGAATAATAGAGTTACATATGAAAGTTATATGTAAGATATGGTAAATATATTATATTTAGGTTTAATTAAATTAGTATATTTGATTGCCTTATTCAATACATATCATGGATACTTACAAGCCTTTGTATATTCATTATGTTATGAAATCCTCTATTATTAAATTATAAATAGACTATATCAATGAATATGTAGTTTTTAGGAGTTTTATACATTAATAATTTGTATGTAGTTAACATATTAGATTTTTTATTGTTTCATCTTCTTTTTGACAAATTTTTATTATATTGTTATATATGAGAAATATGAAAATAAGCAATCCAAGTACTCAAGTTTCCCTATAGAAAATTCATACATATATACAAGGACAAAGTTTAGAAAATTAGTAGAATGAGATGAACAATATGTACTTGAAAAAGAGTTAGAGGTTGTGACGTTAATTGATCGAACTAACTAAGTGCCCGTTTGGGATTGATTATTTTGGAGCTAAAAGCGCTTTTTGATTAAAATTAAAATATTTGTAAAAAATATTAAAAAATATTAAAAAATATTTTGACATCTAAAATCACTTTAAGTGATTATTTTAATAATCACTTATCTAGTGTTTTTTCTAAAAGTGATTTTTAGATTCTAAAATATTGCTATGGATCTAAAATCACTTTAAATTATTATTTTAAAAAACAATCCAAAACGGGTACTAAATGTCTCTTTTAATATTCTGAATATCTTGTGTCCCTCGAGGCGCAGTGTAAAAAGCACACTCGAGGAATTTACTTGCAATTGTGTGAAATCAATCATAGTTATTAAATGAAAGTATTACGTATTGTACTAGATAAAACTATTATTGTATAAAAAGATAGAAAAAAATACTAACATTTTGGTGAAAAATGATGAATTACATAAAGGAGTGAAATACAAATTATCTCGAAATATAAGAAGATAACTCAAGAATCACTAGTAATTGATAGTTGCTATGACATAAACTTTTCTCGAGAAATAAATGATTATATTATTTTTATGTTAATCAGGATTAAACTATCAACTATGTTCCTCTTGGGTATAGTAGTCGTTTATTCGGATGTATCGAAATTCTAAGCAAAAAATACTTACCACTTTGCTACTGGACACCATATTCATATCTTTTTATGTTTGTTTTGGTTATTTAGAGTACTTATCGAAATTATATATTTTGTTTTCCTATTGCAAGTGGTCAACAACTTATGGTATTGTTTAACGATTTTGACATGTAAAAGATTTAGAGGAAATAATATATTAATTGGAGGAGTGTACTTTTTTTGTTTATAACTTCTTGAGTTATTTGGTATAGTTTATTTGTTTTATTAATTCAATTTTAGTTAATTAAACTATGGGTTATATTCTAAAATGGTATGTTCATCTTTTCACTTAAATTGTCTCTTAATTGAGAACTGTATACTTAAATATTATCACATTATTCGAACTACAATAATATTTAATATTATTTACATTATTTTCCCATCTGAAAAAATTTCAACTTTTACAGTATTTCTACTGGCTCTTCTACTAGATCAGGTGAATCATGCTCTTCGGTTGATATGGACATTCAAGTATTCAAGTTATTATTTAAAGAAGCATAAAAATTTGATGTAGATTTGTAATATTACTAAGACCATTGGTTCAATTACTAAAATAATTTATATCATTGTAAAGATATATTACGTTGGTGTACTATGCGTTTTTGTAATTTTATTCTAGATATCATGGACTAATTTATCAAATTTATAATTTAATTGATTGGTTTATGTTAATAATTATATTTATTTAAAAATATTTCTTTATTTAATATGTGTTTTTTATTATATAAAAGGAGTGTAATTGTTTATGATATGTTATTAGTTGTTGATCTGAGTGAAATATTATTTTATTTTGTTATGTATTTAGGTGAGTGTCTTAACCAAAAGGTTTTGCAACTCATTTCTTGTTCAATGGTGATATAATGATCTTACTTTATTTCCTTTTTTTACAATGATCTTAACTCTTATTGTAATTGATTCAACATGATTTAGCTTCCTTAATTTCTCTGCTTCATTTTCTTTTGGTTTAGTTATTTTTCTATTTTCATTTTCTTTTTAATTACACATGAATTGGGGTTTTAGAGGATATCAAGATTAATAATAGAGAATCGCATACTTTTGAATAGTTAAATCTTCTTAAGTTTAGCTTTTTAATCTTATGCAAAGAAAAATATAATAAGATTGATGACCTAACATTAAACTCTTCTGCTCTATAATTTCGGTTTCTTTTTCTTCTAAATTTATCTGCCTATTTATTAATATGTTAGGAGGAGTTTGTTCTTGATAAATTTTTTCTCGTGCACTTGCTTAACTAGAGGCTGACCAAATCATCTCTTTCTAAAAAAAAATTCCAAACCTTCTGTAAACCAATAATGTTGAATCTAAAACTCAACACTCCTAAATAATTAATCATAAATGTTTCTTGATTTAGGAGATTCTCATCTTCAACAAAAATTATAAGGCTTTACTTTGAAACTTTGACCATGGAAGATTAACAATTTTTTTCCATTTTTCGTTATATATTTTATTTACTTCGAAATTAGCTTTCCTTTTTTACTTATCATGGGATAGTCCTTTCCAGTTGTATGTTTGGGTACCTGTTATTTCTCTTTTTTTTGGCGTTTCTTACCCTATCTTGTACATGCTGAGGGGATTTTCTTATGTTTATGTGATATTTTTGGTTTTTAATTGTATTTCACGGAGTAGATTTTTTAGATATTGGTCAGTCAGACACATGTAAAGGTCCAACAGTGTCTTTAAACTAATCAAAACCTTTTCTTCTTTAGTTGAGATTTTTTCCCGTTTTGTTGGAGCACGAAAGAAGACTCTTTTTTATCTTCTGAAAGGCCTATTTCATCCTTCTCTTCTCCTCGATCTAGTCGTGAAAGAATTCTTTAGGAATCATGTTGTTCTATCATTTTTCGAGTTTAGCCACCTTCGAATTAGGAGCAGTATTTACGATAAGATTATATGGTATTTTGGAAGATCCTACACGCCTTGTACGATAATTCTCTTACTTTTTGTTTCACTTTTATCCTATACTTGGAATATTATAGTGGCCAACGCGGTGTGAAAGCGACCGGGTTTTATGGATAATATTATGATTTATAACTTTCAAGGGGTTAGGGCACCCTCGACTTGGAAAATGATTAAGGCCCTAAATGTGAAGATTAAAATCTCTTTTTTATGCCCATTAGAGTCGCATATTAAGTCTAACGATGTACGATCTTGTACTTTCCTAAATCTGTTAAATAAAACACTTGTGGTTAACCTTACAAAAGAGAATATAGGTCTGGGGGAATCACTTTAGCTTGGAAGGACTGTTTCAATATTAATATTTCTATTTCATATTCGTATTATGTTATTTGTCAAATATCTGATTTGAATTATTCTCCTTGGTATCTCGTCATTATTCATGCTCCTAAAGAACGAAAGTGTTTGAAAATATCACTAAATGGAAGAATAGTATATATAACCAAATTATTATTATCGGTTATTTTAATGATATCTCTAAATTATCCGAGAAACAAGGTAAAACCTCTCCTAATCTTGATCGAATGTTAAATTTCAATGAGTTTATCGACGAAAATAATTTCATTGATATTCCCTCCAAAGTTTGTCACTGTACTTGGACAGATAAACGCAAAGGTGAGAAGAACCTTAGAGAAAAACTTGATAAGGGTTTAGCATTGGAATCTTGGTGTATTCTTTTCACATAAACAAATATCAAAGTACCGCCAGCTATCGGGTTAGATCATTCACCACTTATTCTTTAGAGAAGTAATTCTACTAAAAACAGCTTGAAAGCCTTCATATTCGAGTCCCAATGGCTTGATATTCTGCAATTTAGGGATGTGCCAGGGAATTTTTACCTGGGGAGATGATTAAATTTGATATCTTCAAAATAGTTCATGATTTTTTCAATTTTTATGCGTTGACTATAGGCCAATAACTTGTATTATAAGCATAATTTGTTTTAATTTTAGCTATAAAATCATTGCAAAAATTAAGTCTCTTTGACATCAACCAAAGATGGAAGATATCATTTCTCTCACGTAATCAACTTTTATTAAAGAACGAAGCATCCATGGTAATATTTTAATCATGCAAGAGATTGGGTTTTTCTTATAATCTTAAAGAAGTTTAAACAAGAATTATGGAGCTGCTAATATATATATGGCAAAGGCGTATGATCAAGTTATCTGGAATTTTCTTATGAGGGTTATTTAGAACATGTGTTTTTTGTGAAAATGGAGAGACCATATCTTAAATTGCATATCATCTATATCGTATTAGATTAAAGTTAATGGAGAAAGGCTAAAGAACTTCGAACTGGGTTAAGAAATTCGACAAGGTGATCCCTAGTCCCCCCTCCTGTTTTCTATGCTTACAGAAGGTCTTGTCGAGCTAATCAATTACAAATGCCAAGAAGGTATCATAAAGTGTATCTCTATCACAAAGCCTCACATAGACTTACACATTTGTTGTTTGTGGACAATTTTTTGTTCTTCTTTGAAGTTAACGAAAAAGAAATATGCATTCATGAGGGCCATCTCGAAATATTGTCGGGCTTCTGGCCAAAAAATTAGCTTCCATAAATCAAGCATTATGTTCAGTAAAGGAGTAAAGGTTTTGCAGATCAAAAAGCCACTGAAATTGCGTAATTGTTGAATTTTAAACTTAGATATTCAATGGGTAAATTTTTGGGCATTGCAATGACTATAACGAGATCCAAAACAGCTAATCTCTCATAAAACTATGATAAAATAATCTCTAAATCTGCAAATTGGTTTTCTAACCTTTTATCGAATGGAGGTAAAGAAGTCCTTATTAGACCAGTTCCTCAAGCAATTTAGCAAAAAAATTAAGCAGCATTGTCGCATGATTTTTGTTGAGTTAGGGACATAAAAAAAATACACTGGTCGCATGGAACAAGATTGCAAAAGCTAAAAAGGAAGGAGGAATTGGTTTTAGGGACTTCTGAAAAGTGAATCTTGCTCTTCTAGGAAGTCGAGATTGGAGAATTATCCATAATCCTAACTTGCTGGTGGCAAGAGTCTTTAAATGCGATTATTTTCCGAACTGTGATATGTTGAATGCTACGCTAAAGAATAAAAAAATCATAGAGTTGGGAGAGCATATATAAAGGTATGATATTCCTTAAAGATGAATGTATCTAGAAGGTTGTTAATGACATGAAAATTGATATGTGGGAAAATTCTTGGATTTCGAGAGGATATAAATTGGATAAGACGGGCGGTTGTAATCTTACCAGGGTGGCTGTAACAACATTCCCAATTGGAATTACAAAACTCCGGATAAATTTTGAAATAAGAATGGCAGATTTTATAAGAATTTTAGTTGTTCCAATTAACAAAGATGACACAATTATATGTACTGGGGCTAAAAAATGCAATTACTCAACAAAATTGGGTTATCATCATTTGGTATAGAAAGAATCGGATATAAGCGGACAATCTTTTAGTGAAGGGGAAAACACCTATAAGAGCATGTGTAACATAATTTTGGGGTCCAATGTTCCTTTAAAAACTCAAAATTGAATTGATCAAACGTATAATTGATAGTAACTCCCGAAATGGGTGGGAGGAAAGTTTGTTCCCAGCCATTATTTTTTGTACACTCTGAAAATATGTGAAAAGTTAGGATGAATGGTTTCTTTAAAAAAAATAAATGGAACATGTTTAAAATTAATGATAAGACTAGAACACTTGTCAAGCACCTTTATGGTAATGAAAATGTGTCCCATACTGTGATGGATAATTCTAGGGCGGCAGTATGTACTACTTCATAATTGAATTTTATTTAAAGCAAGGGCAAATCAATAGATTATTTATAGTCTAATGTGAGAAATCGACAACCTGTTAATTTGAAAATTATAGAAAATTAGTATATATTTTAAATATGATACACATTACTGTTTAATTTATAATAATGATTTTTACCATGTGATTGAGAATCTATCTATTAGAAGGTAAAAATTATCATAAATTTTTTACTTGAAGGTCTGTGGATAAAATTTTATTGATTGTGCAAAATTCATAATTTAATATATATCTTGATGTATATTAATGTGAGGCTCACAATATTCTATTTTGTTTTAAATAGATATACATCAAAGAAATGGTTGATGCTAGAGGATTGATGGTGGGTCATGACGACTTTTTGTGGGCTTTGTTTGTGCATGATGACACAACTGAGGCGATTTCTTATCAAGATGTAAGCTTTTATCTCATGTTTGGGTAATGTAAATATCAATAATCTTACTTGATACATGATAATATGTGATGATCAACACTTTGGTGGATTTTCTTTTCGCTTAATTAAGTAATGCAAAATTATGAATTGATATTCTCTTTGTAGCATTTTTGTATTCCTTTTACTAATAGTGTTGAATCATGTATATTCATATATATCAGAAATTCATGAGATTTTGGGTGAGAAATTATCAGCTAGAAGATAAGAAGAAGTTTTGTAATAAATTGAGAATCTATAGAAGCCTGGTCTTTGTTGTATATTTAAAAATTAGAGATACATAATTTACTGTAATGTTTGATCTAATGAAGAAATATTTCAATGATATGCATATGACCATTCAAGATTTCCCAGAAGCCCTAATTATATAGAAGAAAGATTTTTCTAATGTGCGAACCAAAGAATCAGAAATTTTAACTAAGGAGCTCATTATACTTCAACTTGAGTTTCTGCACGTAGTAAATGTCTCATCTTAAAAAATTCAGTTAAGAAGTTAAACTCTTCATATGAGAAAATTATGGATTCAAGCCCAGTCGTTCAAGTAATCCACGATCAAAGTCCATAAATGCTTCATCTGTGACTACTGCCTTAGTAATCGTGGTCCAATTAAGATGTCAAGAATTACTCATAGACTTTTGAAGTCCAAATCAAAACATTTCACGCTAAAAGGTTGAACATTTAGTCACTAAATCGGTCTTAGGCTTTTGAAATCCATATCAAAATAAATCACATGGATTGTTATCGTATTGAAAAATTTTGAACATTTGGTGACTAATTATTAGGAAAGTATTAAATGGTTGTTAGAAGAGTATTGAAGAGACGTTTTTTACTTTTACAGTGATAACAATATCATAGGTGAAAAATGAAGGATTAGAAAGATAGACTTATTATTTTAGATTAGTTAGTTAAATTACTTTTTGCTTATATTAATTAATAGTATAGTAACCCCTTAGGTCATCTCTAGCAGGTACCCCATTTTTATACTCCATAATTTTTTTATGTCATATCAAAATACAGCTATTTTATAAATCGGCCGTATTAATTTCCAATTTTATAATTTCATTTACTCTATAATTATAGTTCATACCTACTATACATTTATAATACCGATGTTAAATTACTTTTCTATAATGAAATAAGTTATTATTATTATTATAGTAATAATAATAATATTTAAGTTTAGCTATTTAATTGAGTTATTGCATTTGGGATATTATGATTTTATATTTGATTCAGGTGTGTTGAATTTTTCGCCATTGCTTTATATATCTAGTATTAATATCATATGTACTTTGGCCAAGCAGTGGGTGGTCGTAACAATTGAGCTATGACCCAGACAAAGGATTGGTCACTTAATTAGATATAAATGCTTAGTATGAAGCATTGAACATTACCGTTTTATCTACTAACTAGTGATTAAGATATAGTTTGATTGAAATGTTCAAATTATCTATAAAATTATATAATAGCTTAGGAAATTAGTGAAATATACTAAAAATAAGAAATTTTAACACTTATAGCCTAAAAATGAATATTTTGAAACATTTAGTCTAAAAATATATTTATATAATAGAAAATAATCTAAAAATAGAATTTGCTCAAATATATACTACCTTTGAGTTGTTAGATCCTTTTTTCTTGCTGTTTGATGATTTTAGTTGTACAAAGACTAACTATTCCAACATCTATTGCTTAGGGTCATATTAATAATTTATTAGATTCCTATCATATTTCTCAAGATGCCCATTAAAATTTAAAATCAAAACTATAATGTTAAAAGAGGAGTCGAGGTATCTCTCTAAGTATTAATTCATTCTGGTCTTATATGAAAATAACTTGAAATGCTAAGAATGCTCTCCTCCCTTAGAAAGATGTAGCTTCTTATTTTTTTTGTTTTTATCAAAATCTTCATATTTTTATTAGTATTTATCGTTTATTTTGGGCCTTGAATGTCTTGAAGTGATGACTCAAAGTCTTTATGTTAAAGAAACCCAAATTAACCAATTTTTTTATTGAGAAAATACCCCAGATTTATATATATATATATATATATATATATATATATATATATAAGACGACACTAATTTAGAGTTATGTGATGTGTCACAGTTGGTAAGTATCCATCCATAAATTTGTCATAGCCACCGAATTGTATTAATACACAAAATGGTAAAATCATTACATATATCACTATAAAAATAAAGGTTTAAAGTAAAATTTATCGTATATTTATTCAGAAACTATGGACACTTAATTTCTACTAAGATCGGTTTTTCTTTATTTTCATCATTTGTCTCATTTAAACTACTCTGTTTTTTATATAAAACATAATATTAAAAAATTACTCACATATGAGGTCTTATCTAAACAAACATAGTTTTTTCCATCTTTAAACAAACATTCAATATCCTATGCAAACCATACAACTTCTCTATTGTATTTCTCACTTCAACAATTTTAGCCCTGTTCAAAGAATTTATTGACTATAATTAATGGATCAGATGAGTAATTCAATATAAATTTCTTCTCTTTATATCCAAAACAAAAAGGTTAAATCTGTCAATAATATATCATATTATATCTATCCATACCTATTATAAAGTCCTTTACCAGCATAACCTTCAAGATATTGATAGGGTAATAAAAAGTTCAATAGGCTTGCTCGGGTAACCCAAAACCTCAACAGACTTAAGATTGTTTTTCTTGCAAATAAAACTCATCTCACTGCCAGGATGTGCAACCAATGTTTCTGCAAGCCCCTTAACTACCTGATATTACAAAACTAACCCTAAATTTACAAATCTACCAAGACAATAGATTATAAAATTATGAACTGTCCAAATAGTTGTTCAATTCTCTGCTTTCAGGTCCTACAAGCCAATGATCAGTGCCCAACTCATCTAACAACAGTACGAAATATCAAAATGCTAAGTGTTATAAATGGTGAAAGTATGTAACACTAAAATTGCAACAATTGATTCTAAAATTTAAGCAACAAATAAAAATCTTATGGGGTATTTTTTGCTAATTTGTATATCTTCAAACTTTTCTTTCTCAAGGTAATTGTTAAATAAATCAATTGATATCCTACCACATACAGGCACAACTTGGAAAAAGAATAATTCAAATTTAAACAACCTGCAAAAAAAGACTGATGAAAGTTATCTATCACTTTTCTATCAAACACCATATTCATATCTTATTCTGTAAGTTTTGGTTATTTAGAGAACTTGTGAAATTTAGATACTTTGTTTTTCTATTGCAACTGGTCAACAACTTATGGTATTCTTTTAAGATTTGAAGAGGTAAAATGATGTAGAGAGTAAACGCAGGAAACGCTTTCCCACAGAAAAGAGAGAATAAATTCTCAAATTTTATAAAATAATTAAAAGCTGCTTAAGGTTTGTTCAAAACACATATTAATAGTATCAAAGACCTAGGAAAATAAATTACTAAGTTGTCCTTGCAAAATAAGGAAATAACGAAATATTAAAAACACTGCTTTAAAATAATAAAACACCGTTTTTCAGGCCCTAAATGATGGAATTTGGCCCAAAAACATCGTATTGATGAGTTTTGATCGTTGACCCGACATGTTTTCCGCATTCTGCACTGCATCATTCTCACCAGGGTGGAGAAGATTCGCCCTCGAATCCAAAGCGGGGTCAGCTACTACATCATAACCTGCAAATGGGATTAAATGCTTGACATTGAACACATCAGAAGTGTGAATGTGTCCTGGCAGCTGCAAACGATAAGCATTACTGTTGATTTTCTCGATTATCTCCACAGGACCAATTTTTCGAGCAGCCATCTTGTTATACTCATGAGCAGGGTACCTATCCTTTGTCAAAACAGCCCACACAAGGTCACCTTCCTCGAACTCCACATGTCTCCTCTTCTGATCAGCTACTGATTTAAATTTTCTGTCGCTTTTATGAGATTATCTCGAGTCTGAGCATGTATTTTCTGCAACTCAGCAATAAAATCAGCTGCAACACCATGTGTGCGCACGGGATTATGTACCGGAAGTAAGTCCAAAGGACCACGAGGAACAAATCCGTACACCACCTTGAAAGGGCTGAAACCTGTGCTCCGATTAACTGCATGATTATGGGCACAAGATGCTTGGGGAAGCTTCAAATCCCAAGACTTCAAATGATCACCTACCAAGCTCCGCAACAAATTACCAAGCGAACGATTAACAACCTTTGTCTGGCCATCCGTTTGGGGATGGTAAGCTGTATTGAAGTTTAATGACGTGGAAACCAAACACCATAAACTCCTCCAAAAATGACTCAGAAACCGCGAATCACGATCCGACACGATAGAAGTAGGCAAACCATGCAAAGAATAAATGTCACGGAAGAACAAAGTCGCCACATTAACCGCATCCGCTGTCTTCTTACAAGGGATAAAATGAGCCATCTTGGAAAAACGATCCACCACCACAAAAATAGAGTCATTACCTCGCTGCGTATGGGGAAGGCCAAGAACAAAATCCATGCTAAGGTCAGTCCAGGGCTGCGTCGGAATGGGTAGGGGCATGTATAGCCCCGCATTAGTCGCCACACCCTTAGCTACTTGACAAATACGACAACGAGCAACAAACCGCCCAACCTCTCGCCTCATAGAAGGCCAAAAATAAGTCTCGGACACCAATTGAAAGGTCCGATCACGCACCACATGACCCTCATTATGTAACTCCTGGATAATCTTCAACCGCAAACTGCACTCAGGAACACAAAGCTGAACTCCCCTAAACAAAAATCCATCTGTCATGATATACTCACAACGATCTCCATCCTGTAACTGTAACAACACTTTAGAAAAGAAAGGGTCAATCGCGTACAGGTCACGTAAATCATCAAAACCCGGAACATCAACTCGTAAGGTGGCAAGACAACTATGACGCCTGCTCAACGCGTCAGCCACTCGGTTCAAGGCGCCTGCCTTATGCATGATGACGAAAGTGAACTGCTGTAAATAGGCAGCCCATGTTGCATGTCGTGCGGACACCTTATCCTGGCTCGCGAGGTGCTTCAGAGAATGGTGATCAGTAAAAAGTATGAACTCAGAGTGAAATAAGTAGTGACGCCAATGCTTAACAGCCTGAACAACTGCATAAAACTCTACGTCATACGTACTATACCTCAAACGTGAACCAGCCAATTTCTCACTGTAATAAGCCACGGGTCGCCCAGATTGACTGAGAACAGCACCAATTCCCAATTTTGAAGCGTCACAATGCAACTCGAAAGGGACTGAAAAATCCGGAAGGACAAGTATTGGAGCCGAAGTCAACTTCTGCTTGATTTCCTGAAAAGAAAGTTCGGCTGCGGGTGTCCAATGGAATTTCGAACCATTAATACACTCCGTGATAGGCGACATAATGATGCTGAAATGGGGAATAAAACGCCTATAAAACGACGCCAGCCCGTGAAAACTCCGCACCTCTGTGATGGTGCGAGGCTGAGGCCACTGCTGAATCACATCGATCTTCGCCGCGTCCACTTTCAACCCATCCTTTGACACAATATACCCCAAAAACTGCACTGAATCCGTGAAGAAGGTACATTTATCGAGGCCTGCATAAAATTTGTTCTTGCCAAGCGCTTTAAGTACCTCTCGCAAATGTTACAAGTGTAAAACCGGATCAATGCTGTAAATAAGGATATCATCAAAGTACACAACCACAGATTTACCTATGAAAGGCCGTAATGTTTGATTCATAACGCGCATGAAGGTGCTAGGCGCATTAGAAAGACCAAACGGCATGACCAACCATTCAAAAAGACCCTCGCGAGTCTTGAAAGCAGTCTTCCACTCGTCCCCCTCACGAATCCGAATCTGGTGATAGCCACTCTTTAAGTCCAGCTTGCTAAAGATCGTTGCCTTGCCCACCTGATCTAACAAATCATCCAATCTCGGAATAGGAAATCGATAACGCACCGTAATTTTGTTGATAGCGCGACTATCAACACACATACGCCAGGACCCGTCCTTTTTAGGAGTAAGGAGGGCTGGAACCGCACATGGACTCAGGCTCTCACGAACATGCCCCTTCGTAATCAGCTCTTCAACCTGCCTACGTAATTCTTCATGCTCACGAGGACTCATTCGGTAATGGGGCCTGTTTGGTAGGGTGGTACCAGGAACCAGATCAATGTGATGCTGAATATCACGCATAGGGGGCAGCTCCTTAGGCAGATTCTCCGGAAACACTTCAGAAAATTCCTCTAATAAAGGCCGAGCAATCTCAGGCACACTCGTAACTCCAGAACTAGGCTTACCCAATAACAAAAACACCACTCTAGATTCCTCCAAAGCACGTGCAAAGCAAGCGCGAGTCAAAAGCATGTTGTTACTGTCCTTCGGAAGACGGAGAGGATCCTTGTCTTTACTAGGTAGCAACACAATTTTTTTTCCGCGAAACAAAAACGAGTAAGTGTTAGCACGACCATCATGAATTACCTCTCGATCGAACTGCCATGGACGCCCTAAGAGTAAGTGACATGCATCCATCGGAACCACATCACATAACACCTCATCCGTATACGTAGGACCAATGGATAAGGAAACCAAAACACGATACGAAACTAGGACATCAGTAGAGTTATTAAGCCAGGCCAGCTTGTACGGTTTCGGATGTTTTTCAGCTACCAAACCCAATTTCTGCACAGCCAACTCAGACACAACATTCTCACAACTACCAGAATCAATAATAAAACGACACACCTTACCACCAATAGTACAAGTGGACTGGAATAAAGCCGTTCGTCTCGAATCATCCTCAACCGCACGGGGCAGCAAACACGTGCGACGCAACACCAACGAAATACCTGAATCACCCTCCACAAATTCATCCTCGGGAACAGTCTCATCAACATAAGTATCATAAACAGGAGCAGAATCTTCCTCCACAGAATCAGCTACGAGTAAAGCTCTATTACGTGGCGGTTTTTTGCAATCAGCCTGTCTATGACCCATCTCGTTACAATTAAAACAGCGAAGACCATTGTTGGGACGTGGCTGCTGGGGCTGATTCGGAACCGCAACAGGAATCACCTGAGTAATTGTCTGTTTCGGACCGACGAATTGACGCCGAGCCTGTTGTTTTTCCACCTGTAAAGCGCGCCTATGCGCTTCTGAAACCGAAACTGGGTCAAACATGTTAAGCACATCTTGCAACTGCAACCTTAAGCCCCCAATATAACGAGAAACCAATTGGTTCGGGAGTCTCATTAACATCCGTCCTTGTCAACATCAAATAAAAATCAGAAGTATAGTCATCAACCGAGCGGGTACCTTGACGTAAATTCTGAAATTTCTGATACATCTCACATTCATAATTGAAGGGTAAAAACGCAGATCTCATGTGTTTCTTCAGTTTATCCCAGGTTGCAATTTTTAGGTTTACCCAAACGCTGACGAGTAACCTTTAATTGCTGCCACCAAGCTTGAGCACGTCCACGGAGCCTGGTCACCACCAAACCTGTCCGCTTCTCATCAGGAACCTCCTTGAAATCCAAGATTTCCTCCACCTGACTAAGCCAATCCAGGAATTCTTCAGCTTGTAAACCACCAACAAACTCTGGAATATCCACCTTGAATCCCAAGTCCCAACGATCTTTAGGGCGAACTGGTGCACGGCCGTAGGGATTGTCCATGGTCTCTTCATCGGAATCCGTCCCACAGAAAAGAGAGAATAAATTCTCAAATTTTGATCGTGATGGTTTCCTCGACTTCTTCATCATGGGCATTAGCAGCCTGAGCGTTACGACGATTCTTTGGTGCCATAACCAAGATCGGCTGTCTCTGAATACCAACTGATGTAGAGAGTAAACGCAGGAAACGCTTTCCCACAGAAAAGAGAGAATAAATTCTCAAATTTTATAAAATAATTAAAAGCTGCTTAAGGTTTGTTCAAAACACATATTAATAGTATCAAAGACCAAGGAAAATAAATTACTAAGTTGTCCATGCAAAATAAGGAAATAACGAAATATTAAAAACACTGCTTTAAAATAATAAAACACCGTTTTTCAGGCCCTAAATGATGGAATTTGGCCCAAAAACATCGTACTGATGAGTTTTGATCGTTGACCCGATTCCACCCAAAAAGCACTCATTATTCTGAATTTGACATTGTTTTCCGCATTCTGCACTGCATCATAAAAGAAGTAGAGGGAATAATATATTAATTCAATGGGTGTACTTTTTTTATTTGCCACTTTTTATTAATCTAAGGGTTAGATTCTAAAATGGTATTTTCATCTTAGCACTTAAATTGTCTCTCAACTGAGAATTGTATACTTTAATATTATAACATTATTCGAACTTCCAAAAGATTTAATGTTATTCACATTATTTTCCCATTAGAGAAAATTTTAACCTTTGCAGTACCTCTAGTGGCTCTTCTGTTAGATCAGGTGAATCATGCTCTTTGTTTCATATGGACATTCATGTATTAAAGTTTACGTTGATGTACTATGCTTTTTTGTAATTCTATTCAAGATATCATTGACTAATGTATCATTTGTTAAATTTAAAACTGTATTAATTGTTTATGTTGGTAATAATATTCCATTTAACAATGATTTACTATTTAATATGACTGTTTTATTATATAAAAGGAGTGTAATTGTTTGTGATGTGTTATTAGTTGATATTATTTTATTTTATTATCTATTTAAGTGAGTCATGGTATTACACATATATAAGACTTTGAAGACTATTTAAAACATTGAGGGTATGTGTAATTGGTGAAGATTTTTTAATTTTTTAATTATCGACATTGTCTTTATTTACTTCAGAATTAAATTTTCAAGCTTATCCTATTTATATGAAGATAATATATATATATATATATATATACACGCACACGTATGTCAAGAATATTATCCAAAATAGTCTTGTCAACAAATACAAATTAAATATCAGAGAACTATAGATTCATGAAGGACATGATAAATTAAGGTGAGAACTAAACCTCTAAAGTCATATCTTTTTTCTAAACTTGACTATTGTTTTTCTCATGACTATTTAGCTATTCAAATTTTCATCTTACCAAAGAATGATATCACTCCGTTAACTGATTTAGTTGAATTTATGTAAAGGTTTTGAATTCAATTAATATATATTTTTACTAAATATTTTTTGTTCCTCTGTATGGCAATTGTCCTAAATTTGACATGTCTCTTTTATGTTGAAATAATTATATGTGGGGTTATCCTTATATCTCTAACTGTTTAAATAATTATCCCACTATTTTTTTCAATAACTAAATAACTGAAACTTTAATTATATTTTTATTGGCACCTCGAATATAATGATGGCTTTGAAAATTGAGAGTTAAGAAATTATATTTTTCTCGTTAAGTTGATGGAAATAGATATAATCGCCTTTAAGACATTAAGAATATGGTTGCATGCATTGATGGGTTAAACTAAAAAATTTAAATGTATGATAAGAGATAATCTTCAATTCATGTATTTGAGAGTTAACAAATCATTGTAGTGCACTAAAATATTCATATTTCTAAGTATATTATTGATGGTGTTGATCTCCTATATATTTCTATGCAATTAAACTTTTCATAGTGCCCTTCAGGTCTGGAAAGTGTATATTTATTTATTTTTTATTCAATATAGTATATTTTTAAATTTGGAAATATTAATAAAACATATTGAGGGATTATACTCATAGGGTCAGAAGTGTGGCCTAATCCCAGCTAGCCATCAATTATGCTTTGAGAAACACATGATTTAAAAATAAACTACCCTCGAAACATCATCTAACCTTAGCGGAGATCCTAGTGAAAGCCATGAAGTATATCAAACTTGAAAACATCAAGACAAAAGCATGGGATCAAATCCAACAAGGAGTCGACCACAAGAAACACCATACCAAAGACACGTCTTGCCCATGATCCAAGTGGAGAAAGACCGATAAGTATGGGGTACCTTCGAAAGGATCTGATCCTTATATGGTGAGACTTAAAGGAAGTCCTCATCCTTATAGAAAACGACCCAAAAAATGCACACACGAGATGCCAAAGATGCGTCCTTGAGAAAGCAATGTTGCAATTTTAATTACAACAAAGATGTAGGACAAGACACCAACGAATGGAAGCCATACATTATGAAATATGATGATTAAAAATGTTGTGAATTTTTATTCTACATGCCTATGGTAGATAACCAAGTTAAAACCCGCGAAAAACAATATATCGATGCCGAAACTACCCTGATAGTGGCCTATAATGAGGAGCACAAGTTTTGCCTCGAGAAGAACCAAAAGAGGATCCTAGGTCATACGGGCACCAAGACCGAGCTATCCCTCATTTAGGAATGTTAAAATAGAACTAAATAGTATATCGAGATATTTCATGTGGCATACCACCCAATCTGGAAGGACGTTATGCCAAGCAAAGTCCATAGCCTCCTACTAATGGAGATTCATGCATAACGTTACGCTGACTTAGGTTCAACGATGAAGATGCCAGTGGTCTTAATTTCTCTCATGAGATCCCTTGGTGATCTAGGAGGTCACTGAAAGTTCCCTTGTCAAATTGATATTGATAAAAATTGGAAATTCGGTTGATTTTCTTTTTTGCGTTCACAAAAGATACGATGAAGACATGAAGGCTACATACACGCCTATATTGAGAATTTCATAATTTTGAATGACTAAGGAATCACCCATGTAGGACATATTTACCCCTCTTTGTAGCTGGTCAAATTGGAAAAGAATGCATTCATCCGTACCCAATTTATAGGTGTTGTCTTTGAGTTGTCATACCACGTGATTGTAGGAAAAACCATGTTAAACAAACTTTGGGTCATACATTCAACCTACCACCGACCATGATGTTTCTAACAAACAAATTTGTGTCTATCATTAAAGATAATCACTCCCGACAAAATCACGCTCAATTTATCCCTCAAATCATGTCATTTTGAGTGCATATATCATACCCCATGCGGTTTGTCTAGTCAAACCTTGACTAAATCCTCAAGCGGGGTTATTGAGTATGTTGTAAGACCCAAAGGGGTTACCTCCCTCTTTTGATCATGTCCTTACGAGTGAACATGTTTTAACCTACATGATTACTCTTCTTTACCCTGGATTATATCCTACTATAAGATTATTTAGTGTCATGTAACTCCTATAGGAGTTACTCTAGTAAACACTAAATTCGACTTTTTAAGTACGTCATTTCAAGTGAGAATGTCTTATCCTACGTTGTTACTCTGGTTAAACCTCGATTAAATACTACCATTGTATTATCTAGTCTAGTCTAAAGATCCTAAGGATTCACTCCCCTAAAATAATTGATTCACCCTTTAAAAAAGCCATTTCGAGTGAAGATGTTCTAAAATACGTGGCTCTCTTTATAAACCTCTATCAAATACTCATGTGAATTATTGACTCATGTATAAATATCACTTTGGTGGACCCTCTATTCATCCTTTTACATATGTTGTTTTTAAGTCTAGATTCCTTAACCTACATAGATACTTTTTCAAGACCAAGAAAATTATGAGTCTGGTGGGGAACCTTAGAAAGTCATTACTACACGAAACTAGACTCAACCCTCAACAAAGTTTTTGAATACCAGGGTTACATAATCTGTTTACATAGACATTAAAAATAACCTCGAGTCAACCCTCAAAAAAATATTGTCTAATCATTTGTTAGATCCTCGTGATCATCCACAAATAAAAATGAAAATATCTTCTCAACCCTTGAACATATTATAAGAACCAAGGTTATTTCCATAGGATTATCAAAACATGAAATTAAAAACCTTGACAAACCCCACATATAGATTGTCGAGTGTCATTGTTAGATCTGCGTGAGAACTCAAATAAAAATGAAAACCTAGACTCGAACCCTACAAGGTTATCTAGTACCAGGTTTATATACCCATGACATCCCAAACATAAAATAAAAAAACTCGACGCTATCCAGAGATTACAAATAAAAATCTCAATAACCCACAAAAAGATAACTAATTAAAAAGATAGATTTCCGTAATTACCCAAACATAAGAATAGAATTTTGATTTTACCCAATACATAGGAGTTGAGTTCTAGCTTATATTCACAGATCACAAAAGTAAGAGCATTAAGACAATTCCTAAGAGAAAATGTCAAGTAATTTTTTACCACATGCGCAACCACTAATAGAAATTAAATATATGGAAAATAACTTTTTTGCATATACTTCATTTAGTTATATATAATATGTCAAACATCTTGTTTTTAGTAAGATTACAAATGGCTCATAAAAAAAATTCTATCATTTGTCCCATAGATTTATAATCCATAATAGAAAGGTAAACAATATTTAATGAGTATAACATATTTTCTCAAATATTCTAAATAACCCATATGATTGTAGACAAACAATAATGGATTTATCATTTGTTTACTGTATTATTTTATCCAAGTAAACTCTCTTTTGTTCTCCAATTTGAATAAAGCATGTGAAACCTATTTTCTTACAAAGAACTAATACATATCAAGATTGTTTGTCTCCCTTCCAATGTTCTCTAGTTTATAAGAGAAAATGTTTTTTACATTCATTATCAGTATGTTTTGTAATAATACACATTTTGAACCAAAATACATAAATTTAGCTGGATGAGAAAAAAAAAATTTTAATCAAAATTCAAGTCGAAAGAGTCAACAGATTTATTTAAGTAATTATTGAGTGCATATTTCTTAAATTGTCTGACCATGAAAAATTAATAAAACATTTTCATTGGTATTTCTACCTGAAATGAATATCTATTAATCGTCAAGTATCACATGTTGTAGTTTATATATGGTTCTCATGTCAATTATTTTAGACATACACTTATATATAATCTTGCAAAAAGTAATCTATATGTAATTATTTGTAACAATGAGTACTTCTTTTTGTGTACATGTGTAATGTCAGCAAAAATACTTCTATAAATTGTTTTTATCACCGGTGTATAATACAATAATTATAATATATCGTTCATTTTACAAGTCAATTAGCTAAATATTTTATAAAAGTAATAAAAATTTAAGTCTAACCTTAACATTTTATGCGGTTAAATATGTCTGCAGAATGTCTAGTTATCTAGATATTTTTCACTAATGGAAAATATAAGAATAATGAGTTAATTGTTGTTGGCCTTACTATCTTAATCACATAGATTAACTTTCTCAATAAATAATTGTTATAGTAGGATTAATATGATTATTTTAAATTCTTAAACTTTTACAAGAATTGGAAAAAAGATTGAATACCCTAATGAATATTACATAAATTGTTGATGACTACAATTATCATTTTTATTGAAGGAAATTTCATAAATATTTATTATTGAATTTAATATCAAATTTGTTAAACTCTTAGTCTAACCTTACACATGATTAATTTTACACTATTAATTTTTTTGGAATAAAATTGTGAATCTGAAAATGAATCAAATATAAAGAGTTTTAAAAGATACACATTATTAAATTTATAATTTAGTTGGGCCAGTTTTAGAAAGACTTATGCTACAATATGTAGTTAATTTGGCTCATCAATATTCTAAATTTATCTCAACCCTAACCAAAAACATTGCCGCATAAAAATACACACACTACTCTATATAAGATTGCCTAATCCCTGAATATACCACATACTATATCAAACATTTGTCGAATATATTTTATTGATTTTATAGGTGTAAGGAAGAGAAGAGAGAACAGGTATACTGTGGAGTTAATGCATAAAAGGAAAAGAATCAAAATAGGTGCATTTCATTCTGCTATGGTCTATGACTCTAAATCTCGAGAGTTAAGAGGTAATAAGAAAAGATGGGTTAATTTTAGCATAGATTTGAATTCCTCTCCTCCATCTGAATCCGGGAACTAGAGAGCCTGATTAGATTATATTTAGACTGTACTAAATTAAACATTTTTATTGAAAATTCTCATAAATTATATAATGTAATTCTTATTTTATATTATTAATTTTGTACAACAATGTTTTATTAAAGTATATGAAATTTGCTAAATTTGATATTATATTTTAGTATTATTTATTATGATAATTTTTATCTTATAATATAACATAATTATGTATTCTCAGTAAGGTTGAAAATATCTCATATTGAATTAGTTTGGTTAATATGTATTTTTTTCTAAAAACAATTAAATTATGCAAATTTACAAAGTATATAAGTATTTGTGAGGCTATAGCTACCACTTGTATCTCCTTATTTTATCAATGTAATTAGATAAATAATAAAAAAAGAGAAATATTAATGCTATTTATCTTTATAAAAATAAATAGTATTATTATTTATTTATGGTAAGTTATATCTATTTATTATTTATAAGATACACACTGATTTATCACTTGCGAATGTGAGATAAGTCTATGCACTCAATCTTGAGAGTTTTTTTTATCGGATACAAACCAAACCAAAGAGGGAAACTTAGCTAATTCCACTTTTTAAGAAAAGAATATAAAGATTTAAATTTTGTCTGAAACATTTTGGAAATGTGTTAGCTGTTGATTAAATTCTCTCTTAATTTGTTAAACCTTTTAATTTGGAAGGAGGTTTATCCATTTTCAGTTTGTTAATTATTAAATGATTTTAAGGTTATTAGAATAAAATGAATATTAATATTAGATGCTGATCTTCGGGCAAGAAAATGATCCATATATCTTTTAGTTGAACTAATTTGTCACCTTCTCATACTTTTGTGAATAAAATCCAAAATTTTCTATTACTCTTGTGAATAATCTCCCCAGTTTTATGAACAACTATTGAAGCAATACCCCCTGTTTACCAATCCTTAGTCATGTGAAGGATGCATTACAAATTCAAATTAAATCTCGTGTATCCCGAAGTTTCCATTCTTCCTTTCCAAAATTTTCAAATTGTACAATACAGAGTGGTAATAAGGTTTATGTTCCATTAATATTTGTGTAGTTGAGAATAGTATTAGACATCCATTTTGTAATGGATCCCTCCAAATTAAATAGCCCAACTCAATGCCCAATTAAGAAACAAATGTTCTATCTATCCATTTTCCAACTTAGCCATTCACATGTTTTTTTATCAACCAATCATTTTATATCCACAAAATAATAGGTACAAATCAAACCCCTACTTGTTTTTTACTCAAAAACAAGCATGTCTAGAAGAAACAACCCTATACAATAATTGTTATGGAAAGCAAATCTATCAACTACCACAAGTAACCTATACAACCATTGCTAGGAAATGAAACCATATACAACAACTACTAAGAAAGAAACAAAGTTCCTAAACAAGAGGTCAAGCTATCATAGAAATTTTTTTCAAAAGAGAAACCTTCCCAATAAGGCCATTTTCTAATAAGGAAAATCTTCCTACAAATAGTAAATCCCTTGAAATGGAAGCACTACATCTAGGTCCAAGATCCAAGCTAGCCTTCTTGCTCCTCTTGGTCACCATCCTTAAGCACACCATAAAGCTTCCATCTTTCCACAATTTTCCTATTCTCATAGCTTTTATTGAAAAGTCTTCTATTACAAAGTATGTTTTGCACATCATTCATCAAAATCTTCACAATATACTCCTTTTTGGGATTAATCTTCTCAATTTACTTCTTGTTTCTCATATTCCAAATGCAATAAAAGAAGCTAAGGAAAGTAATATTAGAAATAGTATCCTTGAGAGAGTTACAAACAAAGTTAGCCACAAAGTCAAGTATTTCATCTCAATCCTTTCCTGTATTGTGCCAATTATGCAAAGCACAAAGTTCTTTCCAAGCCGAGTTGGTGAAATTGCAAGTAACAAAAAGATGGTCCCTTGACTCAAACTCTTCATAGAAAAGACAACAAAATTTATCAACCTCCATTCATTACTTGATAATTCTATCCTTTGTACTCATCCTATCTTTACAAATAAGCCAAGCACAAAACATATGCGTAGGAATACTCCATTAGTGTCAAACAACACTAAACCACTTTGTCTTCAAGTTAGGACCTCGGAGATTACTCATAATAACCGAGGACTTAAAGCCTTTATCTCCCTAATTAATGATGTCCTCCTTATCATTGAGCTTCATGTCTTTCACTATATCAAGTACCTTGTTGAGATTGTAAGGAAGTCTCCATCTATTATTAGTAAAGTACTCCACCACCTTCCTGTTTATATTATAATTCCTTAAAGAAATAGCACCATCTTGATCACAAATATCTTTCACACTTTGCCCCTTAATCCACTTATCAATTAACATTTAAGTCTTCTTACCAATACACACAATATGCTCAATCTAATAAAAAGCAATATACCTAACATTTAACATAGCTCTCCAGGTCCAAAGCAATTTTAAACAATACTCCAAATAATCTTATTCATAAGCCAATTAGAACACAATTTAAACAATCCAAAAAGTTTTAAGAATACCAACTTGATTAATTTGAAACAGATTAGGGATACCAAGATCCCCATTCTCCTTACGTTGACAAATATTCTCCCATGAAACCTTGGCTCCATGATAGTCACTAGTGTTGCCCTTCCATAAGAATCTAATTAAAAGTGCTACAATCTTATGAATAACCCAAATAGGAAGAAATAGTACATTTCACCAATACCTAGCTTTACATTGAAGAATACTCGTTATAAGGTGAGGTCTACATGCAAAAGTGAGAAACCTATGCATCCAACTCTCCACACTACCCACAATATTATTAATAAGAGTACACATCAAGCTATTAGGGCCCTTTGTAGTTAAAGGGGCACCAATGTATCTAATAGGCAGTTTGCCTCTTTTCACATTGAGAATAACACTAAGCTCTTTATGAAACTCCTTGTTACACCCACCTATATAAAGCTCACTCTTTTCTGGACCAATTTTGGGGCCAAAAAGTCTAGACGAGTCAAGTCAATATTAGTCTAGTAGCAGAATAGTTGTCACCATTCAAGAAGACAAGGCAATCATCAGCAGATATAAGGTGACTTAACTTCATTCTTGAACAATTAGGATGATAAGTAAAGCTTTTTTTTTAGCAACCTTGTCAAGAATGGCAGAAAACACTTGTATACATAAGACAACTAAGTAAGGGAAAAGAGGGTCCCCTTGTCTCAAACCCCTCTAACCTTTAAAGAAACCACTAACATTTACCATTAATGAAAAGAGAAAACATAGGTATAGAGATGCACATATTAATCCAAGAGATGAATCTATCACGAAATCCCTTAACATGATGCAAATTTATAAGATACCTCCAATTGAGTATGTCAAAAGCTTTTTAAAGATCAAGAATAAGTGTACATCTACCAGTCAAGTCTTTTATATCATAGCCTGCAACCACACTCTGTGCTACCAATATATTGTCAAAAATACTTCTTCCACCAACAAAGGTAGCTTGATTCTTTGAGATAAGACCCTCAAGGCATTTCTTCATCTATTATCAACAATATTAGATTAGCTTTGTAGAAGATATTGCAACAAGCAATGGGTCTAAAACTCTTTATAGAAGTAGGATTCTTTACTTTAGGTATGATAAATAGATTAGTAACATTGATTTGGTTCAAAATATGCCCATTTCTAAAATTTTATTTAATAGCATTACAAATATCATCACCTATTATCCCCCATGTACTCTTGAATAAAGAACTAGTAAACCCATTGGGACCAGGGGATTTCGAATTGTCTATAAAAAATGACGTCTTTAAGCTCCTTGCTATTAATATCTCTCACCATATCTTTAGCAACATCCTGCTCAATAGACTTATCAATAAGCTTCTTAAGACAGTCAATAGTAACATTCCCTTCTTTAGTGTCTTTAGTTCCAATTAAGCAAGTATAGTCGACAATAAACTCATTATTAATAGCATCCTCATCAACCAAATTGTCTTCATTATCATTAACAATGGAATAAACTCTATTGTGTGTAATCCTAACTTTGATGCTCTTATGATAAAGAGTTGTGCCGCAAATTTTTATTCCAAGTAATCTTGTATTTTTGTTTAAGCATCTCCTCTTGAGTGGTTGAGAGATACATCAGCTTGTTTCTTAGCTCCTTCTTAAGTACAAGATTAGTTTTATCTCCATTCATGATATTGAGTTGAATTCTCTCACGTTCTTCTTTAAGCTTGATAATCTCTTCGGATGAATGATGAAAGTAAAATTTATTAAAATAATTGAGAGCCTTTTTAACCTCCTTAAGCTTGTTCACCACCTAAAACATCAAACTGCCCTAAAACTTAGTTCTCCAAACCTTCTCAATCAAAGGTAGGAGTTCATCATGAGAGGTCTACTTATTAAAGAATTTAAAAGAAGAAATTATTATTAGAACTTCCCTGTATAATGAGAATGAGGTTAGAGAGATCAGAAATTCCAAGAGGCTCCACATACAAATGAGACTTGAATTAGTAAACTAAGCATCATTGATAAAAATCTTTTCAATTTTTAGTAGAAATAAACCGATCAACTCTTCTATTAGTCCAAGTATAATAGCAACATTGACTAGAATGTTCAAACATTCCATTATCTTTAATACAATCTTCAAAGTCTTCTGAGCTTTTATGTAAACTAGTACAACCCATTCTTTCCTCCACTTTAGTGATTTCAGTATAGTCTCCACACCAAATACAAGAGGAGGAATCTATGGTAACCATCCATTCAGTATGTTTATCCCAAAGTAAAAGCTTTTTATCATCCTCATTATCAGCATATATCATAATACAGTTAAATAATTTCTTGTTGTAAATATATTATTCCTCTAGGAGCTTAGCTTGACTAGTAGAATCAAGACACTTTACCTCCATAGTGTTCCTATTACACTTGATACAAATTCTTCCCCCGTTCATCCTTATCATGACTAGTAACAGAACCCCAATTAGTAAGATAAATAGTATTGAATTTATTATAGCTTTGTAGAGTCGTATTAGTTTCTAACAAACAAATTAGTTCAATCCCTTTGTCTTGAAAAACATTAATAACTTCTTTTTATTTGAGGCTTAAATTTAAACCTCTAACATTCCAAGAGCTAACAATTATTAGGGTCAGGAGACTTTCTTTCACTATGGGTACTTCCCATAAATGTATTAAATGCTTCTTCAAGGTTCTCATTGGTTTTATTCAAGGCATAAAAAGAATTACTAAAGCTTCAAACATAGAGGTAAGACATATGAGTTCTACTCCTAGGTGTGTTAGGAGACCTTTCTCTAGCTTTTGTACCATTACTTACCAGATTTCTTTGGGGAGTTTTGATTGTGATACTATCTCTAGGACTATAAACTTCATTGTCCTTGAGTTTTTTACGCACAACTCTCCATTCTTCATTCATTCTTTGAACATTGGGCGGATTTGGTTGGTTTTGAACCTTTGGGTTCTCTTTAATAACTTCCTTTTTAGCTTTATCACAATTAAAAAGTACTAGTTATATCACTTGAAATAATTATGCTAGAGAAGTTTAGGTTGTTGCCAATTATAAATCCATAGTAAATTTTAAATTCTTTAAAAAGGAATATGATATAAAAAATACTTTCGATAGTTCAAAACAATATAGTTCAATTTGAATATCCACAAAACCAATAAATTTCTCCTTCACCATCCTCGTCCTTAGTATTGGGTTATACAAACTAGTTCTTAAAAAATTGTTTTAGGTATAAAAAATCCATTAAGCTATAAATGGAATATAAGGCCAATTATGTAGAAGGATGTACATCTTATCTCACAAATGATAAATATTTATTTAAAAATTATATACATCACAATTGTAATTATATTTCTTCAAAATTTATTAAAGTAATGACATTAGGTTAAAAATAATTCGATTTTTTAGACTATCAATGGTAAAAAAAAATCATAATTTGGGTTTGTCAATTGTTGATGGGTAGCCAAGCTGGGTTTATAATGGTGGATAATGGTCCCCAAGTGGTTGCCGTTTCCTTGTGCAAGGTAGCAGCTTTGTGTGAAGAGATTTATTTTACATTTTTTGTTCTAATGAAGAGTCTTAAATGATGAATTAGTTTAGCTGAATTTATAGGTCCATGTTAAAATTCATATGTATGTAAACAAATGTAACTAAGATTTAATAAAAGTGGTGTATATGAGTATATCTATTCTATATATAGTTTTCATGTGTACTAATTGAGTCATGCGCAAATGAATATGTAAATGAGAGACTAGGAAATTTTGAGTGTTAATAAATATGTCTATATAATTATAAACATAAATAAATATTATCCAAGTATTCTATATTGTTGAAGTTTATAAATATTATTTATACAAATTTTCACTATATATTTTTGAACAATTATAATTAAATTAATTATACAATTTTTTTCCAAACAAACCAAAAAAATTGTTACAATAAATAATAGATATAAAACTGATATTCGTGAGAGTATGAATGACAACCTTTAAATATAAGAATAACAGATTGTTTAAAAAAATTAATAATAATTATAAGATAAAGATATTGTATATTTATGTCATTCATGAATTTGATGTGATCTCATATTGTCTAGTATCATCCGCAGCATTGATATTATCCATGAATCCTTTAGAAAATTTAACGACCCTAAGAACAAACTCAACAACATCTTCTTTCTTAGCCGTAACACTCATGAGTTCATTTAGTCTAGCCTTGAGTTTTTTGCCCATTGTCCCGACTATTACTAATCATCAAAATGCATCGAAAAAGTGATACTTTTTAATAATTGCTAGTGGCGGTTATTTTCTTGTGGAATAGATCACTTGGTTGGAAGGTAAGTGTGAAGAGATTTCATTTATATTTTTTGTTCAAATAAATGCAAGGTTTAAGATGTTTTAAGAATGTAATTTATAAGTATGTTCTAATGCATATATTTATGCGTAAATGAATGAGTAAATGAAAGAATGGAAAAAATTAAAAAATTATGAACATTAAAGAAAGATTTTGAATGTTAATAAATATGTGTATATATATTGTTACTTAAATTAGATAGTATAGTTTATCAAACAAACCTTAACGCAATGGATTGGAAAAAAGAATAAACATTCATCTTTCGGTTTTCTGATCGTGAAATTAATTTCAAGAATTAAGTCATTTGTTTTCACCACCTAAATATCTCTAACTTAAATAAGTTTATTTTTATTATGAGATAATAGAAATTGTACAATTTGTGAGATGTCGTCTTTTGAGAGAAAGACACACTCTATTTATAAGTTGGAGAGTTGGTTTATGAGTAGTTAATAAATAACTCTCTCACTATCTCCACTTCCTCCACCGTCAAAGTGGGAAGTTATCGAAGATAACTTTCTTATACACTCATGTCTATCGCATCATGGGTGAAATAGAACACATGTATTTATTTCTTTTATTCTCCCACTAGCACATGATGGAGTTACAATAATTCTCTCTAGCTGCATGCATTACAATGCACCATACATCACTATTTGTCTAATATTCAAATATACACGCTTCTACAATAATTTATCATACTTAACAAAATAGATCTTGCGACCGACTAGCATACACGCATACATTTCTAATGACCTGGGTACATAATTGCTCAAACGAAATCTCATTTCTTGCGTATCTTGTAGTACCACAAACTAAGAACATGTTATATCATATTTCAGTATCTTTGATGCCTTTAAATTTATATAACATCATTTATGTGTTCAGAGTTCACTAATATAACTTCATGTGTCTCACTATCATGCTATATCCTGCATTGACTTACATGATCGGTACACCAAGATCCTTTTATATTTATTTGGTTACTTTCCCAAAAATATCCTAATAGACCGAATCATTCTTGATGATTCATAATATGTTAAAGTAGCATACACCTAATCAAAATATCAAGATATAGTCAAAAGTTATAAGGACACAATTCATAGGCATCACACAGTGAAGAAACATGGAACAATTATTCATTTCCTTTTGCTCGAAAACACACGTGTTATGGTATCATTGATATAACTCAAATTGTATGTCATGAAATTTATACATACAATACAGATATATAATTAAACACGCATTGTTTCAGTTTAAAAATACCTTATATTTATTTATTTATTGAATATAGTTTAAGTATTAATTATTTCTTATTCTCTTTGAATTATTTTTATTATTTTGTGATAGATTATTAATGAGAACATGAGGTTGAATACTGAAGTTCCAATTAAAAATTACATACGTAGTAAGGTTATAAAAATAATACATTGGGAAAAAGAAATACACTATTTCAAATAGAGTTAGACGTTTTGACGCATATAGATGGACCATAATTTGTATCTCATTTCTATTGTGGAAATTTGACCTCTGTTGTAGAGAAATGTATGATATATTTAATAAAATTATATTAAATGCAAAATACATCTTTAAATTTCCTAAGTTAGGTATGAACAAAAGGACGTTAAGAAGAAATACAACCGTCCCAACCATTCTCATAATCATAGGCGCCTTATTTTTCATTGTGTCCAAAAATGACAACAACAAAACTATAAAATAATTGAAAATAGTATGTACAGATGTTCCATATATAACCTATTATACATTTTTAACTCTTTTTGATAATTATTTGGTATACATTTTGAAAGACTTGGTAGCTACCTTTCAAATCTATGTGTCTAAAGATACATATGAAGCACAGAGCTATCACAACACTTTTTTCTTGAAAATAATAGTGAGTACTCCAATATTTTTAGGACTCGAAAGTTTCATTAAAAAAAATAGTGGATTAATGATGAGAAAATAATAAATAAAATTTAATAATTTTTTTATTCTTTTGACATAAAAGTTATATACATGGACAAATATATAACTTCTTTTAGTTGTTCGTAAAAGTTGTTTATTTGCTAACAACTTATATTGAATTGTTGGCGTACAGCCAATAGTATATGTATTAGGGAATTCCCAAACAAATTTTTGGAATATATATGTTTTCCCCATGATTCCGTAAATCCTACCCACCAACACACTTCAACCTTTTATGCACAAATGATTCCATGTAAGGTCATTTTATCCTTTCGTTTCTCATAATACTTTATCAAAAATATATAATGGACTTTATTGTGTAAAAACGGGTAGGGATGGAATATATATAAGAGGTAAGATATTCTACCATAGGGAACATGATGAGACCGTTTATGATATAGATAATTATATCGTAGAGGGATTGAATAACTAAGGTGGTTTTCCTCACTGGTTATCTGTGTACAATCTAGATATCTATTTCTCACGTACTTCTATACTTTTGGAATGTATAACTTTCACTTGATATTAAATTAGAAGAACAAAATTACGAAATCAATATAATGTAAAAGAGACTCTCATTTCCAAATTAAAATAATTATAATAATTATCCTATATGAGAAAATTAATACAATAAAATATTCATAAGATGTAAAGGAGGATTAGATATCCTAGAAGTGGGTAGAGAATTTTTATGTCAATCATTAACTATCACATTTGATTAAATAATAGTGGTTTTCCTAACTAACTACATGGGAACAAAAACGGTAATTTTTTTCTTCTAATATGAAATATGTCATATATAGAATAAATGATTTAGAAAGTACAAGTTGTATCACTTGATATAAATATGATAGAGAAATTTACTTTGTTTCTAAATATCAATCTATTGTGAATTGTAATTTTTTCAACAAGAAGAGAGGAGATAAATAATCCTTTTTGAAACTTTAAAACAATATAATTCAATTTGAGTATCTAATAAACCTAAAATTTCTCATTCACGTTTATCCCCCTTAATACTGGGTTATACATATTAGTTCCTAAAAAACTATTCTCGATATGAAATCCAATCAGATTTAAATGAAATATCATGCCAATTATGCAGAAGGAAGTAACACTTATCTGTAATTAAGAAATATTGTCATTCTTCATGCTTATTGGTCGATAAATGAATGTGCATATATACTAAGTGGCAGACGATGCTTTCTATAACCCCCTTTAATATGATGGGACATGCTATATCTGTCCTCATTCTTTTTATTGTCCTCATTCTTTTTATTGTCCTCATTCTTTTTATTAGGGGTTTAGCAGACATAATTGGAATTAGATGATTGTATATTGTACCATTTAACTTCATTAATTAGTATACTCACGTATATAATGCTCTAATATTTTCTTATTTTTGTATATAATAAGATCAATTTGTTATAATTTGTTATGTCAGTTACATATTTTTTCATGTGTTATGACTATTGCTATGAAAAAATAATAGTAACTATACTGATTTTTTTAGTCTATCAAATTATTTTTGTTTAATTTTATTTCAGTTAATCTATATATTAAATGAGAAATATTTTTTTAATACATCAAATGAGAAATATTTAGAATAGGTAAAACATCTTTTTATTATCATTAATTTCATGTCATGTTCAAGGGACAAATCGGTAAATATGCATTTGTCGGGATTCGGATTTCTCCTTACCCCCGTCAGGGTGGACTAAGGAGCTACTCTCAAGTGCTACAAACCCTGTTAGGGTGATTGTAGTCCACTCTCAAGTGATTAAGTTTATTTTACCCAATTGGTCATAGGTTTAATTAAGCTCGTCAGAGTCTCTAATTTCTAACCTACATTCATTAACTAGGTCCGTATCTAAACCCCCTGTCAAGGTGATCCAATCGCCACTAATTGGAATAGCCTAGCTACTAAGTCCTAATATTAAGTCGCGAATTCAATAAAAGTAAATAAAATCAAATTAAAGAAAAATAGAATTTACCCAATTTGATTTCAATTATTAAAATCCCAAATCCAAACACATGAAATAAAATCAAATTGGGATTAACCCATTATGCGTTCTCAAGCACTTAATGAAATTAGCTCATGCTAATGCGAAAAAATAAATTAAAAGAAATAGAAATACTCATATTGTTTTGCAGAAAGAAATAAAAGAGAAACCTAATTTTGGAATTAGATTGGCTGTGATTTGGAGATATAGACAGTCTCCAGCTCTGTAGCTTTCTCCGCTTCCTTGCCTTGACTTCTCTCTGATACTCTGACATGTAAAAAGTGAATTGTGTACAAAATAGAAGTCAAAAGCCTTATTTATACTCTCGAAATCGGACTTGGACCTTAGGTTAATGTTTGAATGAAATAATAAAGGCTCAAGTCCATTATCTTAACCCAAATTCGTTTCAACTCGGATTGACCTCATTCTAGTTGCTAAAGTTCCGTAACTCAATGGGGCAGAATTTCTCTTTAGAGGTCAACAGCTAAATCTACTCTTAGGTGGCTCGAAATCAGCAATCTTTATCAGTATTCCAGATTTGCAGCTTTAAAATATCAATTCTTTCGGGATTTGTCTTCATGCTTTGACTCCATATCATGATCTTTGACTTTATTCTCGGATTTCTCTCCTAGCTAATATTCAAAACCTACAAACTTTTCACTAAAATACACCATATTACGCGCAAAAGTTTAATAAATTAAAGAGGAAAATCAGATTATTGCATATTTAGTCCAAAAGTCTATTAAAATAGTCGAATAAACACCAAAAATGATGTCTCCCAAGGGCATAAAATTAGAAAATTTAGGGAGACATCAATCACGAAAAGATTTAGATTTATTATGTGGTAGTGCGTTTTTACAGGTTCAACCCGTTCACGCAAGAATTATTTTGGACAGAACTGTAACTAATGAAGTGGGGTGGAATACTGTAAGAACGCCGATTAAAGGAGGAGTTAATAATGTAAATATTGAAGAAAAATTCACCTCTTTATAGAACAAACTAAAAACCACATTGGAACAACAATTGAAGCAACTCACCTTAACCGTGAAAGAAGGTTTTTCGAGTAGAAGGGTTGAAGTAAATGCCGCACAAGAAGTTTATGGATGTTCGTATTGTGGTGTGAATGACCATGAATGGGAGAATTGTCAGAATAATCAAGAGTACGTGATGTTTCTTTCCAACCGAGGGAATTTCAATTCGAATGGTCAAGGATATCAACCTAAAAGAAACCATCCTGGGTTTCAGTATTCAAATCCTAATAGGGCAGCAAATCCGACTCACGCATATCAGCAGCTTCCCCAAGGTAACAACTATAATCCAAGACCGCAAAATAATTATCAAGGGGGACAGAATCAAGGAAATTATGCTCACAGACAACCTCCTCAAGACAATTATGATGACACCATGAACAAGAAAGCCTTACTTGATCAACCACAAGAAGGTGCAAATAACCTTTAGAAAATAGTAGAACAATTGATTGCCCTCCATGCACAGTCAGCCCAAAGGCCACAAGCTTCTGAAGCACACATTCAGATGTTAGAAAATCAAGTTTTGTAAATGTCAAAACAACTGAACCAGCGTCCACAAGGGCAACTCCCTAGTGACACTGAAAACCCAATCCAGATCGAAGATTGCAAAATCATCTCTCTAAGAAGTGGTAAGAACCTTCCTCAACCTCCTTTTCCTGTTATGAAAGAGAAGGAAGTTGTTAGAAACGAGAAGGATGTGGTGGATAAAGATAAAGAAGTTGAAGTAGAAGAAGTGGAGAGGCATGTTGAAGTTCCAAAAAAGAAAGATGATATTATAATAAACTGTCCTCCTCCGCCATTTCCATCTAGAGTTCAAAAGAAGGGTGATATGGCTGATTATCGAAAATTCGTTAACAATGTCAGAGGTCTTAGCATAAATATTCTGTTGTTAGAAGCTATTAGAGATGTACCCAAGTATGCTAAGTTTCTGTAAAGAGACCTCATCAACAAACGGCCATATTGCGATAATGAGATGATTGGTTTACCTGAAGAATGTAGTGCAATATGTCAGAATAAGTTACCACCCAAACTACTTGATCCTGGGAGCTTTACAATTTCGATATCTATTGGTAATGAGTGGCAAGTAAAAGCGTTATGCGATTTGGGTGCAAGTATTAATCTTATGCCCAAATCAATCTTTGAGAAATTGAAGATAGGAGATGCGAAACCAACATCTATGGTCTTACAGATGGATGACAGATCCCTCGTACATCTAGAGGGACGAATAGAAGATGTCCTCGTCAAGGCAGGTACGTTAATTTTTCCCGTTGATTTTGTTATACTTGACTACGACGCGGATAGGAATGTCCCCATTATCTTGGGAAGACCATTCCTAGCCACGTGGCGTACTTTAATTGATTTAGAAAACGGAGAAATGATTATGAGAATCCAAGATGAGGAGGTGAAGTTCAACGTGTTTAGACCAATGAAATTTCCAGATTCCAAGGAGGATTATTTTCGTTTAGATGTGGTTCATCAGATACCAAAGAACCAACTAAGGTTGTAGAAACCCTAGGAGTGGAGGAAAAAAATCTAAGAAAGAAACCACCAATTAAATTTCCTCCAAATCCTAAGGGAATTCCACACCTCGATCATGCAAAGAAGAAAAACAAAGGACGTGTCGCGAAGGTTCCAAAAGAACCTAGGAAAGAAAGAAAGAAAAAGGAGTTCAAAGTGGGGGAAGAAGTCGCTATGAAAAAGTCTAAAACTCCTCCAAAGACACGTGAATCAAAGAACTCTTGGCTAGGACCATTCATGGTCGCAAAGGCTATCTCGGACAAATTATTTGGAATAAAAGCCAAGGGATGCAAATTTTGAGTAGCAAGTGTTGACAACCTCACTCACTGCTGGGGAGGTTATGTTAAAGAATGATACACAAGGTAACTCATCGAGCTTAACGACGTTAAACCAAAGCCAATTCATTGTATTTTGGTTTAAGTCTTTTAAGTTTCATAGTGTAAAGTAGATAAATTTCATTAATTTAGTGTTTATTATTAAGAAATGAGGAAGGGTAGTTGTTTTTGATGATTTTAGGGGTAGAAAGGTCATGAGTTTGGGGTCGAATAGATGAAAAAATGAGAAATTTGAGTTCAAAGAAAGGCACGACCAGCATGCCGATCAAATGCACTGAAGACCCCAAAACTTTCTGGTTAGTGCGTTCAGTTTGACGCAAGTTATTGCATCCACGTTTGCGCCATCGAGACTTCACCGGCATACCAGTCAGCCACTGGCTAGCCGGCCCGCGACGAAGAATGTTCTGGTTAGTGCGTCAGGTATGAAGCAAAGAGGCTTGCGTCAGAGGTAAAAAAAGAAAAAAAAAAGAGTATTTGTTAATTTATTTTTCGCCGACACAGCGACCAGCAATGCCGGCCAGCTGCTGTGATAGGCGGTTTTAAGGGTTAAAACACTATATTTTTAGCCTCTTTCTCAAGTTAGCCTCCACTTACGAATCCTAGCCTCCAACTACTCCGAAAATCATCATCAAAACACCAATATACCACCAATCATTCTCTCTAAACATCATCCAAACACACAATCATACCATAAATCTCCCAAAATACCAAAGATGTACACGTGAATCCGAATTTTTCTTTCACCAAATCTTGAAGTTTATCTATTAAACCTTTCCCAAACCTTGAAATAATTATGAACTAGCTCAGAATACACCATAGTTCATATCCATACACCTTCAAGAACACTAAAATCCCAATTTCATCCAAAACTTTTGAGAGTTCTTGAAGCTCTGAGTTTGGGGTCATCAGAGATGAGCACGAAGGTGGGGAAAGGTACGTAGGAGGTGATGAAGAAAGAGAATTGGGTATTGAGGGAAGATTTTCATAGAGGAGATGATGATTAGAGACCGAGGAATAGATGAAAACGTGGGAAATTTGACGAAAAGTTTGGGGTGATGAAGAACACTTTAAACACAACCATTGATGAAGAAGAATTCAAAACCTCAACCTGGACGCAACACTGATAATCAGCCTCGCGCTGGTTTAGATACGTTTTCTATCCCTTCTCGTTTAGTGTAGAATAGTTTATTTTCTTTGAGTCTTTTTGAGTCGTGGGGTCACGACTCATTTTTGAGTTTGGGGTGGGGTTCGTTGCCTCATCCTAGTTTTTATGTGTTACTTGTTTTTAATTGCTTTGAATAAAATAACTAGGAGTTGCATTTGACCGTAGAAGATTTTAAATGTCACTTTTAAGCATACTTTTAATGAATCTATGATAGTAGATAGTGTACTTTAGGGAATAACATAAAACGCACTTTAATTGCATGCAAACATAGATAATGAATATGAAAAATTAATAAACAATGCAAAATAAGTAAGCTTGTACTTAAGGAAAATGTTTTGTTTGTAGAACGTGAGATCTAAATTAGTATAGGACCCACTTAGATATGAACTAGAGACAAACCATATAACTAGGAAAATGATAGGGGCAGTTCTTTGATAGCCATTTGAAGCCTTTTAGCCTGTTATCCCTTATATTAATTTTATCCGTCTTAGCCCAATTTTGAGCCTTAAGCCTTTTCTTTTGTAGCCACGAGATAAGCCCATTATCCCTTAGATTATTAGGCATGACCAAATGATCCGCACTTGAATCACGATCATGAGACCTGTCTCAAGCTTGAGTTTGGGGTGGAGGGTCCACATTTGGGAAACTACATTGGGAGGGGATTATATGTGTTTGTATTGAGGCAAAAAAAGTTAGATGATACTATTATTTGTAACCCTTTGCTGAGATTTGAAAAAAAAAATTATAAGAGACATGACCTTTCACATCGGTCATGGGTATCTTGTACAAAAAAAAAAAGAAGAAAGAAATGGAAAAAAAAAAGAATAAAACAACCGGCAAAGTGGAATATTTTTGAAAATCATCTTAGATTAATTGGGTTGACATGGGAACGCAACATTAGCGCGTCAAATGGGTTCAGTGAGAACATTATATGAGTGTAAACTCAAGCTCGTGGACAGTTGTTGATGGTAAGTGAGGAGAGATCCAAAAGCTCACTTCAAATTTACCAAATATACAAACCACACCGTCCCTAAGCCTACGCTAAAACCGTAAAGTCCTCGTGATTCCTAGGTGCATGGTAAGTTAGTAGGGAGTATACTAAGTGGAGCGTTCAAAGCGAGTAAGGATCGAGGAACAAACTATAGCCATCATAATGAGATAAGTACAAGTGTAACCTTCTAGTATTGCGAAGTTAATTTTATGATTGAAGTTATTTGTGTTTGATGTTGCATGATTAGTGTATGTGTATGTTAGTTCTTAAACGTTAGTTGTATGAGATTTATTTTTAGCATTGCTTTAGGGTGCATTTACTATCTTCTATTTTCTCTTGCATCTACTTCATTCCCCTCGTTTTTAATATTGCTTTGTCGGGACAACAAAGGTTTGAGTTTGGGGTCTTGATGTCTCCCTAAATGTTCTAATTTTATACCCTTGCGAGACATCATTTTTGGTGTTTATTTGACTATTTAGATAGACTTTTGGTGCTAAAATGCAACAAATAGATTTTCCTCTTTTAATTCTAGTATTTTTCATTTATTAAACTTTTGCACGTAATATGCTTTGTTTTGAGTGAAAAGTTGTAGGTTTTGAATACTAGCTAGGAGAGGAACTAAAGAATAAAGTCAAAGATCGTGTAATGAAGTCAAAGCAAGAAGAAATATCCCGAAAGAATTGATAATTTGAAGCTACAAATCTGGAAAGTTGATAACGGTTGCTGATTTCGAGCCATCTAAGAGTGGATTTAGCCTCTGACTTGTGAAGACATATTGTTTCTCATTGAGTCACGGAACTTTAGCAACTAGAATGAGGTCAATTCGTGTTGAAACGAGCCGGTTAGAGCTGTTTTAGTGGAGGTGGTGCAGCAGTTACGGGATTTGGGCTTAATTAATGGACTTGGATTTTTATAATATTCACTTAATCCTTATGAAAAGCCCTAATCCGATTTTGAAATTATAAAAGGGCTTTAGACTCTTATTTTTACACACCTTTTTCATAACATAACATACGCTTGAGAGTCAGACACCAGAGAAGAAGTTAGAGCAAGAAAGAGAAGAAGCAAGAGCTGGAGACTCTCTATATCTCCAATTCTCAGCCAATTCAACTCCGTAATTAGGTTCTTCTATTTTATTCTGTAAAACATTATGAACCCAATTATGTCTCTAGTTTGTCTTTTCAATAATTATGAGCTATACTTAAATATTGCTTGAGAACGCATAATGGGTTAATCCCAATTTGATTTTATTTCATGTGTTTGGATTTGGGATTTTTATAATTAAAATCAAATTGGGTAAATTGTATTTTTAATTAATTTTCTTTTAATCACTATAATTGACGTAATTAACCAATCATAGGACTTAGTATCTAGGCTATTCCAATTACTGGCGATTGGATCACCTTGACGGGGGGTCTAGGTACAGAACTAATTAATGAATGTAGGATAGAAATTAGAGACTCTGACGAGCTTAATTAAACCTATGGCCAATTGGGTAGAATAGACTTAATCACTTGAGAATGGACTATAATCACCCTGACGGGGTTTGTAGCATTTGAGAGTAGCTCCTTAGTCCACCTTGACGGGGGTAAGTAGAATTCTGAATCCCGACCGATTCATATTTACCAATTTGTCCCTTAACAATACATGAAATGAATAATAATTAGGTGAAATCCTTGCGTCTCTCAAGTACTGCCTTTCCTACCTCGCGTAAACATTCTATTTTCTTGCGTCTAGTTTAATAATTGCATTAATTTAATATTTTAATATATTGTCTTAGTCTTAGAAAACCAAAACAAACAATTCTCAAAATTATTTACTTGTTTTATGTGCAATTAACTACTATCTGATAAGCATTAGAGTCAATCATTCCATCCCTGAGAATGAATCTGTTTTATCACATATATTACTTGGGACAACCTTACACTTGCGGTTGTGGTTCACTTATCCTTATTGCATTTATTTTAGAACACACAAAGGACCACTAGTAGCTAATAAGTTTGGGGCTAAGATTGTGGAGGTATAATTTAATAGGTGGGTGTGGAGGTGGAAAGGGCCGATCGACAAAATATGGAGGAGAATATGAGAGACTAATGCTCATCAAAGCCCTCAACCAATGTTGGTGCCTTGGGTTTAGGTAAGGCCTCTTCATTGAGTATTGGGGGAAAATCTGGATGACAAGACACGATATCTTCAATGCAACACAAGTACCCATTCCGAACACCACCACTATACATTTGTGTGCAATTCCTAACCAACTCATCAACATATTCAGACAAATCTTTGTAGGCATCCACTACTCTGGCATCGTTTCCCTCGCTAGAAGGAGTCTCGACTGCTTACAAAGCAAACCACCTTTTTTACGCGAGTTGAATGTCTTACCGAATCTTCCTTGAGTCACGAAACCTCATCCTGAGATTTGTCAGCATCTACGCGAGAGTTAGTAGCATATTTCACCTCCTCTTGATGATAATCGCTAACACCCTCATAAAGAGATCCAATTCTATTCACTTTATTTTATGGCTTCAAAGCCTTCAACCTAGATTTGTATGCATCCTCACGAGATTCAGCTCTATCATTGTGATGGAGATAGCTTAATAGGATGGATATTAAAACTAGAAAAGTAGATATTGATGTGAACCACCTATCATAAAAAAATCAGATTTGGAGAAGAAAGAAAACTGAAAACGCAGATGCAAAATAAAACTACTTATTCGGTGATGTATCTTGACAGGGTACACGTAGCCTAGAGATCAAGCGATTACATAGCACCGAACACAAGAACAGGAAACCCGCCAAAAGTGAGAGTAAAAGTCTCATTTGTAGGAGAAACACCCAAAGAATTATCAACATCGGTGGCAGATGGATCTTCCGGGCAAAGGGATACCCCTAAACTAGAGAAATTCTAGTGGATTCCACAACTCTTGTAAGAGTGATTCACTATAAGCATGTCTCCTTTTAGTCTCTCAATCCGACTGGATTTTACCTCAGACCTACAGAGTGTTACTTGTATGATCTCACTGGCAGGTATCAATTGACATGTCGAGCGTATTCTTTTTATTGTATTTTTATATAATGCTCAACGCCCAACAACAAAGAAAAACAATTCACCCACAAAAGTGGTGTTCACTGGTAATCTTGATTACTTTAATATTAACTGCATGACATTTAAAAAATTTATGAATCTAAACAGTGCTCTAATTGAAAAATACAATGAAAGCGAATAACCTTGTTAAATATATGTCAAATCCACGGAAAGGAAAAAATTGAAGGAACTGACCATTGAAATTAATGTGTTACACGAATGATAATTAAGAGTAATAATTAATAATTAAAAGAAACATTAAATAAAGATGATTGATTGAGAAATTAATAATTAAACAAAGTGAAATTAAAGACAATAAAGTAAATATGAGAAAATATGAGATAAGAGATATAGATTAGGTATTTGCTAGTATGCGCTAATCCTTCTAATTATTTCTATCAATTTCAGTTAATAAGGGAGATAACAGCACGTAGATACTTAGTCAGGATTCTAAATTCATACATATACCCGGAGAGCATATAGGTAGGTACGGTACAACCACAAGGGAGTTTAAAATGGGGTTATCATACGCCATTAGGTTCCTAAGCAAACTTTTTTTTCAATTGGTGATATGGTGATTAAAACAAACCCTAATGACTATCTAGTTAGGCTAGTGTTGTCAGGACTAATTCCTTATTCTAGACGTTTATATGGTGCTTCAATAATTAGAAACCCTTTCGGGCGACCATCTAACTACTGTTAGCACAGCCCTAAATTGATCAGGTTTAATACAGACAATAATTCAAAACACATAAAACAAATATATGGGTAAGTAGCTAATATCAGATTAAAACATATAATTCCCAAAGAAACTTAGATAGAAAGAAAATAGAATTCATTGATTATACATAATGCAAAACTCAAGTTATGGGAAAATTAGTTCATACCTGAAAAAAATAAACTAAAGAATGATACATAGATGTCATCTTGCTCTCTTCAATAACTCTAATGATATAAAACTTAAGGAATAACTTATGGGAGGCAAGGATAAATTTACAAAGGTTAAAGGATGTATTTATAGGTGTTTAGAAGACCTAATTCGTTTTCTTGTAGTGGAAGACAAGTAACATGGACTCCAAGCCCAACTCAAATTCGTAAACCTAAATTATAGAAAAGGTAATAATTTGTCGCTTTTTATTTTGACCGTGATTTCTTCGTTTCAACTCCATTTGACGCGTTCCAATAGTCGAAACTGATCGTCTCGGAAAGCTCTATAACTTTGATTTTGACCATTCTTCCAAATTCCTATCCAATTATGATCACTTTTATGGTCGTAGTTGGGGGAATTCAGATTTACCTGGCAACTTTTTCTTTCCATATCTTATTTTTTCCTTTCTTATCTCCACTTTCCATGCATATCTTCTTTCCTTTATCTCTTAAGACTTGATTTGGCATCTTTGTCTCTAATTGATTCTTATATATCTTTAAAGTTTCACACTAAATAAATAAATTAAACCCAATATGCTCTAAAAATAATAATTCATTAAATCAAGACAAGAAATAGGAAAGTGTACTAATGCATATAAAAATCGAGTATTTAGACTTCTAAAACACTAAAAATGATGTCTCCAACTAATATTAAATCTTCACAAATGGGGAGACATCAAGACCCCCAACTCAAAGTTGTATCGTCCCGATACAATAAAGATAAAAACAAAGGCAAGTCTCTAAATACACACCTAGATCAATTAAGCACAGTGGGAAAGAAGAGAGCAAAATATATAGAATAGACATAAAGAAACAACTCATAATATTTCAAGTAATAATGTTTATAAACTACATACCTGTACACTTCTCATATTCACAATTAACACGGATCGAATTAAAGATTAGATTAGTTGAGGCTATAGATTGTTCATCGAACTTCACTAGTATCCAAAGATCCACTTAACTACTCTCTATTGGCTCGATCACGTCTAGATTACATAGCAAAGAATCAAAAGGTCTTTAAGGTTGTAATGTTGGCTTAGGGATGGTATGATAAGTATATTTGGATAATTTAAAGTGAGCTTTTGGCTCTCTCCTCACTAGCCATCACCGAATCGCCCTAGAGCTTGAGTTACTCTTATAAAATGTTTCTCACTCAACCAAATGATTTCTTGATGCACACAGTAGCATCCCAATAACCCAATTTAAGCATAAAGATGTTCACATAAAAATTCCTCTTTTCCGGTCCAAATATATATTCTTTTCAAATCAATTTTTTTCTTTTGTATAGCTATGACTCTCTTTTTGATATTGAGATATCACGCTATTTTTTTCAAAATATTTCTTTTCTTTTCATGCTTTTCATCTTTTTTTCATTTACTATTACCTCAGCAAAGGGTTACAATATAAACATGTGAATCATCATCAATAAATAGAACATCACAATTAATAAGCTCAAAGATCCCAACCCAATAAAAATTCCCATAATGGTGGACCCACCACCCCAAACTCAAGCTCTAAAACAATTTTCTATGCATCGCAATTCGAGTGCGAGTCATATGGAAAAGTCCTATAATCTAAAGGGATATGGCTTATAATGTGTTAAGGCGGCAAGGGGCTGAGAATGATATAAATAATAATAAATTTGGACAGCAAGCTAAAAGGAGACAAGGGGCTTATCAAAGAACCGTCTTAATCACTTTCTAAACTATGCAATTTCGTCATTCTCTTACCTTTAGCACATTCATCAAATGGGTTTATCAACTAGCTTGGATCTCACGGCCTACACACCACTCATGGCTCCCTGAGATAGAACATACTTTATATCGCATTGCTAACTAATCGTTTTCTTTTCTATCAACATGTGTTTTCCTGCAAATACCCAATGCATACAAAATAAAGCAGCTCATAAACATACTACTTTCTATCATTAACTTACTGAGCTTATGCTTTCAAGCTATTAAACGAATTCTACATCTAATTCCCATGTATCAAAATTTTTAATTTCTACCTAAAAATAGAAAATCGGAGATGAGAGACATCGAATCCCTACACCCCCAACTCAAAAATGAGTCGTGCCCCACGGCTCGAAAAAGAAATTAAAATTAGCAGATAAAGCATTTACAGAAATGGTAAGGAAGAAAGAGAACATACTCTCGAGGCTATTGCCTCGTATTATCGACATCTAACACAGGTTTGGCTGAATCTTTCTTTAATTGCTCAACGAGTGTCATGATGTGCACTTGATTGACTTTGATTTGTGCCACATCTTCAGCTAAGGATGTATGAGCTGCTTCGACTTTTTTTAATCGCTCATCCATATTCTCTTACCAACTATGCTCCTTTTCTTCCTTTGAGACTTGCGTAATTCCCGCTCCTCTCAAAACTTTCATGATCCAAGCGTTTTAAATATTGTTACTTGTTTTAAACTCTAGTTTCTCTCCTTTACCCAAAATCACATTTGCTTTCCAAACAAGATACGTGATCATAGTAGGATATTTCATATTAAATAACGAGATAGGGGAGGCCGAAAATCGCATTACCTCCTCAAAGATCAACTGTGCCACATCTACTTCTTCTCCTCTCAAAATACAATTCAACAAGATAGCGTTCTTTTTACTTACGTCCATAATTCTTGTTTTTCAAAAGACGTTAATGATAAGGAAATTGTGCCAAATTCTAGCATCCGGTTGAAGATATTTGTAAGGCCAAGGTTCCTTTAATTCTCCCTTATGTGATTGCACTTTCTCCTTATCTAAGACATGCTCAAAAAGTAAATTCCAATCTAAGATTCTCTTTCTATCCACCGCTTCTCTTAAACTGTGAAAGGAACTAACTTTCCTCTAACTGGAACACAACCTTTACTATCTCCGCTAAAGAGGCCTAAATAGAATTCTGAAACTAACTCATGACATAAGTCCGAACGTCTTACCATGAATGTAGACCAACCCAATATTTCACCGAACTCCAAGAATCTCTTGTACTCTCTGTTACCAACTTCTTCGTCAAATACTCTCTCATAAGCAAAAGGTAGTTCTTGTAATTGTTTCTTTGCAGAAGCTATCAAGGCGTTTGAAGCTTTCTCTTTTTCTTTGGGTGTAGGACCTTTGAATTGGAGAGGTTGTGTTGTCTTCTTTACAAAAAGTGGAACCTTTTTGCCCATTGAATTAAACACAGCTAGCTCACCTCTCTTTACATGATCTATTTTACCCTTTGTGTTGGAACTAGAACTTTTCTCACTTGATTTCTTCTCAATAGAACCCAATACCTTGCTTTTATTCCTCTCCCTCTTAGTAGATAATATCTCTGTTCTCTTAGTCATCTCAATTAACCTCCAACTCAAAGCTTTAATCACTCTTGAAATTTGACACTCTTGATTATTGGTTGAACAAGCTTTATTTGGGTTAGAAAAGGTGTTTTGATGATGAATCTCTATATGGGTAAGATGGATTTTTGATGGATTGGTATGGATCTAAGAAATTGTAGGTTGAATTTTTGTAATTTAGGCTTTTGATTCTTGGATTCAATGAGTTTTGGTAAGATTTGGGTGGTTGAATCTTCTTTATAATGATTTGGAGAAAGGATTTGATGTGTTTTTATGGTGATTGGGTAGTGCTTTGATGTTTGGGGAACGTTTGATGAAGCTTTAATGGAGTTGGGAGAGTTTTGGAGAAGAAAGAGAGGCTTAAGGATTGTAAAATTCGTAATAGACAAACCTTCCTCTTCTTTATAACCTAAAAACTCGAAATTTTCTCTCTCCAGCAGCGCGGACCGGCTTACCGGTGGTGTGATCGGCTATCGTGTGAGTTGTTCTTCGAAAAGACTCACCTCGGCATAAACATGATTCACAGACCCGTAGGCACGTGTTTTTGTCTAACCGGTATACCGGTGGTGTGACCGGGTACCCAGTGAGCAATTTTTTGAAAATCCTCTCAGCAAAGAACCTGATTCGTGAACCCGTGGGCACCCCTTTTGGACCCGTCGGCTTACCGGTGGGCAGGTCAGAATTTGCAAAAAATTTCGTTTTCCTCCCTAACTCGATTTATTTAATACCTGGACATCAAAAAACTAATACCTTTCTCAAATACTCAATATCAACTAAAAACAACTAACTAAACATGAATTAAAAAATAAAAACATAAAAATAATTGTGGGTTGTCTTGCGTACAGCACTTTTATTTAACGTCATTCAAAGTTAGACGTGTTACCTCTATCATTATTTGCGAATATAGCCTCCCCAACAACGAGCAAGGCTATGAACGTCTACTAATATCTACTTAATACCCTTTTTGGGCCTGATTTCTATCACCTTAGCTGAAACAACTTTAGTGACTATAAATGGTCCCATCCACGAGTCATGGTAACCTCGTGGCCTATTCTCTTGTTTGTGGGCTTTCCATAGAACTTCATGTCCGACCCCAAACTCAATCTCTAGCTCAGTATCCACATGTTTTGCGTGGATCTTCTCTTTAGGGAATTTGTGATGTGAAAGGCTGTGGATGATAGGAACGGTGGGATCTGACTTCCTTGGTTTCTTTCCCCAGACATAGACTGTCTCAGATATATTTCTAGCATGAAGGGTAATGGTCCCTTCCTCGAAGTTGATTATGCTCTGGCTTGTGGCCATGAAGGGCCTTCCAAGTATGATTGGAACCTGCTTATCTGCATCAAAATCAAGTATAAAAAAGTCAGTAGGGATGGTGATATTACCTGATCGGACATGAACGTCCTCCACTGTTCCCCATGTCTTGGTAACTGAGTTGTCAGCAAACTGTAACTTCACTGGAGCTTTCTCTGATTTCTGAAGTCTGAGTTTATCGAACACGAACTTTGGCATAAGATTCACACCTGAACTCACATCACACATAGCTTTCACCTTGAGTATACCATTTATTTGAATAGGAAGATTAAAGCTTCCTGGATCTTTGAGCTTCAATGGTAACTCTTTCTCAATTCTTCTCGAGACTCTCACAGTCTCTTTCTTGGCTTCTACACTCGCTTCTTTCTCAGGAATAACTTGCGTGCATACTTGTTGAGGTGTAAGCCCTTTCTTTGCAATCTCAAGCATTTGGGCGTTGATATTTTCAGGAGTGTACGACTCTACAAATGTCTTGAGTACAGTGTCAACCTTCGGATTTGTATCAGGTATAGTTGGTGACATTGTTTGAACAACTGGTGGCGATTTCACCTTCTCTTCTTCTTTCTTTTCTTGCACAGCAGGTGCAACTTCACCTTTCTCTTTTGAGGCTTCTTTCTCTTTAGCTCTCTCAGCTTGTAACTCCATAACCAATCTAATATCTTCTTGCATATCTCTCAGAAGCTGTATAAACTCGGATTTTTCTGAATATTTATCCTCATCTTCAGAACAGTTAGAGTCCACGAGGCTAGACTTGGTTGGTTCTTATTCGGTACTAGGAACTTCCACGGCAGTGCAGCATGCGGTACTTCCTTATTTTCTTCAATCTCAAGGAAAATAGCCTTACAAGCTTCGAACCCAACATTGGCATCACCTCCTTCGATAGCCTTCAATTCTTTTGCTTCCATAATACTAGTTAGAACTTTATTCTTTTGTTCTACTTGCGTACCTAAAATCTGAAGTGAAGCTTCTTGTTCTCTTAACTTCTCGTTTGGTGAATGCATATTAGTGGTCATAAGATCCATAAAATTCTTCAATTGTTGATCACACACAGCTCCTTCTTGAGGATACTTTGGTAGGGCCTTTTGAGCTAAAGCATCGGAATATGCGTCATTAACAGGTTGTTGTTGTGGAGCAGGTCGATTATAATTCTGATTTCCATGATATGGAGCTTGACCTCTTGGTTGGAAAGAGTTATTCTGGGATGAGGTTAAAAATGACCTTGATTAGTGGCCCCCTGTGGATTTGAATATTGCATACCCGGATGATTCCTGTTACCATATTGATAATTTCCTCGGTTAGATATGAAATAAACAGATGCTGGATTTCCTTCGCACTCTTCCCATGTATGATTTGTAACCCCACACTGTTGACAACCTTGTACTTCTTGCACTACATTCGATGCGGCTAAAATATTCTGCATCTCAAGCTTAATCTCTTTGATTTGATTTTCTAATGCGGCAAATTGAGCTGAGGCTGCATTATCTGCGTCTAATCGAAACATACCTCTGGTATTTGTAACAGGAGCTCGCGAAAATGGCCAACTCCATTCTGTTTCTATTATATTTTCCAAACCTTCGGCGGCTTCTGCAGGATCCAAGGACACAAAATTTCCCTTTCCAAGATTATCTACCCTCGGTCTACTCTCTCTATTGAAACCCTGATAAAATATAGCTAATTGTAAAGACAGGGTGTAACCATGGAGTAGACATCTAGCTAACTTCTATTGAAACCTTGTCCACGCGTCTCCTACTTCTTCTCCACTTCCTTGACAAAACTTTGCAAGCTCGCTTTGGTCTTTGAGTCTCATACTCTTCGGATAAAAACGGTTAAAGAATGCGGCTTGAAGTTCTGCCCAAGTATTAATTGTACCAGGTGGTTTCCTATCTAGCCACTCACCAGCTTTGCCGGTCAAAAAAAACGAAAACATGTGACAATACAGTTGCTCGCGTGTAATACCTGGAGTAACATAGGCATCACAAATCTGCATGAACTTCTGAATCGCTCTTACCGGATCTTGAACTACTGCACCACTATAGAGTCCGAAATTCCGAAATTGCCTGAGCATGCCTGGATTGGGCCTGAATTTGATATTCTGGATCTCTGAAGGACGATAACCTAATGGTTGTACTTGAAAAGGTACTCCTAAGCCTGGAAGATCGTGTTCAACTCTGTTTTTGTTTATGTTATCTCCTGGTGGTGGTTGTTGTTGGCCCATAGGTCCAAGTGGTGAAACTATAGGAATTATTGGTGGATCTTCTAGTGGTGGATCCACTTCTTGTTGTTGAAATTATCCCATAGCTCTTCTTTGGTTTCTTTCTTCTCGGATACGTCTGTTATAAGTTGTGAACCTCCTTTTGGGCTCCGGGAGAGGAGGCCAAGGATGCACTTTTAAAACCTGAAAAAGACTAAAGCAAACCAACAAGCGTAAATCTGGAAAAATAAAAAATAAAAACTGGAAAATAAAAATTAACTAAAAACTACTACTCGAAATAGATAACCCACACGCTAACGAGCGACGCCAAAAACTTGGTGTTGCCTAGGGTGTGATAAAAATATGATAAATAAATATGGAAAACGGTGCACAAATCAGCCTATACTAGCACGGTACTGCAAGTATTACAGGATGTATGCAAGTGTTAATTATAAGAAGAATTCGTTCTCAAAGACTTAATGTGTTACACGAATGAGTATATAATTAAGATTAGTAATTAATAATTAAAATAAACAGGTAATAAAGATGATTGATTGAGAGATTAATAATTAAACTAAGTAAAAGTAAAGACAATAAAGTAAATATGAGAAAATATGAGATGAACGATATAGCTTAGGTATTTGCTAGTATGCACTAATTCTTCTAATTCTTTCTATCAATTACAGTTAATAAGGGAGATAATAGCGCTTAGATACTTAGTCAAGATTCTGAATTCCCACATATACTCGGAGAGAGTATAGGTAGGCTACGACACAACAACGAGGCAGTTTAAAATAGGGTTATCCTACGCCACTAGGTTCCTAAGCAAACTTTTCCTTCAATTGGTGATATGGTGATTAAAACAAACCATAATGACTATCTAGTTAGGCTGGTGTTGTCAAGACCCATTCCTTATTCCAGACGTTTAGGTGGTGTTTCAATAATTAGACACCCCATCTGGGCGACCATCTAACTACTATTAGCTTAGCCCTAAATTGATCAGGTTTAAGACAGACAATAATTCAAAACAGATAAAACAAATATATGGTTAAGTAGCTAATATCATATTAAAACATATAATTCCCAAAGAAACTTAGATAGAAAGAAAATATAATTCATAGATTATACATAATGCAGAACCCAAGCAATGAGAAATTTAGTTCATACATGAAAGAAATAAACTAAAAGAATGATACATAGATTTCATCTTGCTCTCTTCAATAACTCTAATGATATAAAACTTAAGTACTAACTTATGGGAGGCAAGGATAAATTTATAGAGGTTAAAGGGTGTATTTATTGGTGTTTAGAAGACCTAATTCGTTTTCTTGGAGTGGAAGACAAGTAACTTGGACTCCAAGCCCAACTCAAAACCGTAACCCTAAAATATAGAAAAGGTAATAATTTGCCGTTGTTTTGTTTTGGCTGTAACATCTTTGTTTCAACTCCGTTTGACGCGTTCCAATAGTCGAAATAGATTGTTTTGGAAAGCTCTAAAACTTTGATTCTGACCATTCTTCCAAATTCCTAGCCAATCTTGAGTTATGGTCACTTTTATGGTCGTAGGTGCTGGAATTCAGATTTACTTGGCAACTTTTTCTTTCCATATCTTATCTTTTCCTTTCTTATTTCCACTTTCCATGCATATCTTCTTTCTTTTATCTCTTAAGACTTGATTTGGCATCTTTATCTCTAATTAATTCATATATATCTTTAAAGCTTCACACTAAATAAATAAATTAAGCCCAATATGCTCTACAAATAATAATTCATTAAATCAAGAAAAGAAATTAGAAAGTGTACTAATGACTTCTAAAACACTAAAAATGATGTCTCGAACTAATATTAAATCATCCCAAATGGGGAGACATCACCCTTCAATTAAATGAGATATAAGGGCGAATTGGGCTTCCATGATCTCATCGATTAACCTTAGCCCTAACCAAAAGACTTGCTAACAACTATAAGGGGCTAAGACACCCATTCGGGAAAACAAAGAAAAAAAGTATATAAAAAACCTTCCAAGTCATTTACCCAAATTTTAATAATTAGATCTAGAATATATTCTTCAATAAATTTCCCTGAAGTTAAAAATGGATCAACAAAAATACATTAAACTATCTCTCTTGATCGGGTACAACTTACAAAGACGAAATTTGAGGTCTAATATATATAGGTTCTATTATCATCGCTTAAAACTCTTAATGCTAAAATACACTTTGTACATACATATGTCCATAAAATTATGAAGACATATACAGTATGGATTAAAAAATCTCATGTAAGTTATGCAAACCGATGCTGAAATCAGAGATAGAAATGAAGAGAGGGTGAGTAGTATGCCACACTGCCTTGAAGAAACGGTCATGTTTCTGATAAGATTTGGTGGAGTGAGATTTGGTGTGTGCTCTGTATCTAATATCAAAAATATGAATCAGTGGATACGCAGAAGCCGAGGTTATATATAAACCATCGGGTGACCATGCTTGATTTATCAGCACTGATTGTGAGTTGATGCTTTCTTGTTTCCACCCAAATGAATGGATTTTAATCCCCGACCTCTCTCTGTAATCATACATACAAATATGTGACACAATATTCCTGCAAGTAACCTATTGGTGTCGGCAAGGGTATGATAAAATAACGATAAAATAAATACACAACTAACACCCTAACCGAGCACGGTACTCACTACAAGTATCACATGTCGTGCGCAATTTTTTATGATAAATAAAGAATTGTTCTTAGGGACTTAGTATGTTCTACAAATGGATTAACAAGAAAGTGTAGTAGAAAATAGTAGCAATGAATTAAATACAATAAAAGTATATATGAATCATGATTGATGAGAATAATGATTAATTTAATTAAAGACAATAAACTAGAAGATGTAAGACTAAGATGAGAGAGATATAGCTCAGGTTTGCTAGTGTTCACTTTTCCTTCTATTTCTTCTACTAGTTATTAAGGGTGATTAAAGCTCTTAGATAAGTAGCCAAGATTCTATATTCCTCTTAACCCTTTTCCAGGTGGATTTAGGTGGCAACCTAACATTTACCAGGGAACTTGGGTAAGGGAACCCTGCACAATGATTGGTGATTAAATCTCAACCCCTAATGACTATCTACTTAGGCAAGCCCTTCTGGATCACTACCGCACACTAGATACTTTTGTTATGTTTCAATCATTAGACACAATTTCCGGATGACCATCTAAGTACTATTAAAACAGTTCTAACGTGATCAAGATTAAGACAGACAATAAATCAAAGCACAGAAAACAAATATATGGTGAAGAAGCTAGAATCAATTTAAACTGTTTTCTCATACAAGCATAGATAGAAGAAAATAGAATTCAAAGATTATACATATGCAAACCCAAGCTATGGGAAAATTAGTTCATACTAGAAAGAATAAAACTAAAATAAAGATACATGCTGTCAACTTGCTTCTCTTGAATGACTAAGGATTGAAATAATATTTATAACTAAGCAAGGACGTGTTTACAATTATAAGATGGTGTATTTATAGGTGTTAATAAGACCCTAAGGCTGAATTAGTGAGTAAAATGTAAGTATTATGAGTTCAAGTGAAACTGAAATTCGTCATCTAAAATATAGGAGGGGATAAACACTGCTCACTGTTTTGATCATATCTCATTTGTTATGGATCCGATTTTTGCCTACTTCATATTCAAACGACGGCGTTAAAAAGATATATGTTTTCCCTTTTGAATAATCTTCCAAATTCCTAGATGATTTTAAGTTATCTTCAGTTTAGTGGACGTAGTTGCAGAATTTAAGATTTACTTGGCATCTTTTCTTTCCCTAATTACCTCTACTTCCTTTTATCTCTTGATTTCTTCCATACCTTCTTTTCTTAGTTCATCAGAATCGATTTTCCATCTAATTACATTACATATATCTTTGAAGCTTCACATTAACACACACATTAAAACAAATATTCTCTAAAAATAATAAATCATCAAATTAAGACAAGAAATAAGAATTTATCAAAATATGAATTAAAATATATAATTATTTGATTATAAATACCAAAAATGATGTCTACGGCCTATGTTATTATATAAAAAATAGGGAGACATCAAGACCCCCAACTCAAAGTTGTATCGTCCCGATAAAATAAAGATAAAAAACAAATAGAAGTCTCTAAATACATACCTAAGTCAATTAAGCACAGTGGGAAGAAGATGGCAGAAGCTATAAAATAAACTAAATGAAACTACAATAATAATTATAAACTAAATTACATGTACACCTGTCATATTCACAATCAACACGACTCAAATTCAAGTATCAGACTAGTTTTGCAATGCACGAAGGAGATGTTCTTCACATAGCTTACCAAGGAGTCTATAGATGTTCATCGAACTTTACTAGTATGCAAAGATCCACCTAATTACTCTCTAATGCCTCAATTACTTTTAAACCACATAGAAAAGAATCAAAAGGTCTTTCGGGTTGTAATGTTGGCTTAGGGACGGTATGATAGTATATTTGGATAATTTAGAGTGAGATTTTGGCTCTCTCATCACTAGCCATGAACGAATCGACAGAGGCCTTGAGTTACTCTCGTACAATGTTCTCACTCAACCCTATGAATCGATGCACTAATTAGCATCCCCAATAACCCAATACTAAAGTGTAAAGATGATCACATAAAATTCCACTTTTCCGGTCCAAATAATATATTCTTTTCATATCAATTTTTTTCTTTTGTATAGCTATGACTCTCTTTTTGATGTGAGATATCATGCTATTTTTTCTCATATATTCCTTTTCATAACTTTTTTCATTTACTTTTACCCCGGCAAAAGGTTAAAATATAATAACAGTGAATCATCATCAATATATAGAATAGAGCACAAGTAATAAGCTCAATATTCCCAACCCAATAGTATTTCCCATAATGGTGGACCCACCACCCCAAACTCATGCTCTAAAACAATTGTCTATGCATCGCGATTCGAGTGTGGGTCATATGGAAATGTCCTAAAATGTAAGGGATGCGACTTATAATATGGATAATAAAAAGGATTTAGAAAGGCTAGAAGGGGCTGAGAAGGATAATAAATATAATAAATGGACAACAAGCTAAAAGGACACAAGGGACTTATCAAAGAACCACCTTAATCACTTTCTAAACTATGCAATTTCATTATTCTCTTACCTTTAGCATGTTCATTAAATGTGTTTATCAACTAGCTTGGATCTAACGTCCTACACACCTCTCAAGGAGCCCAAAGATCAAACATACTTTTACCACATTACTCAGTAATCTTTTCTTTACTATCAATGTGTGTTTCATGTTCATACTCAAAGAATACAAAATAAAATAGCTCATAAACATATTACTTTCTATCATTAACTCACTATGCTTATTCTTTCAAGCTATTAAACACACTCTACATCTAAATCCCATGTATCAAAAAAAATTATTTCTTCCAAAAACATTAAAATCACATAAAAATGGAGATGAGAGACAACAAATCCCTACACCCCCAACTAAAAAATGAGGCGTCTCCCCATGACTATGAAAAGAAATTAAAAACAAGCAAACAAATCGTATACATAAATGGTAAGGAAGAAATAGAACATACTCTCGAGGTTATTGCCTCGCGTTATTAACATCCAAGATAGGATTTACTGGATCTTTCGCTAAATCGCTCTTTAAGGGTGAATTATACATAGGGTCTTGAAGACCATATTTTTTTCTCTATAGAGCATGGTCCAGGAATTCCTTCTTATTAGAAACCTCTGTTTTGACAATTGTCTTTCTTACCCTTACTAACACTAAAAGACAAAAAAGTGTGATGTCACTGTTTCTCTCTCTACTACCTACCACTACCCACCTACCTCCGACCTCCGACCTCCGACCACCGAACTCCGACCTCCGACCACCGACCACCATTCACCGCTCACCAGAAAAAAACATAGAGTATTGGATAAAATTAATGAGTATCGGGAAAACAATAGAGTACTCTATACATTTGATGAGTACTCTATATATTTTAAGGAGTACTTTATATATTTTACTGAGTATTCCAGATAAATTTGATGAGTACTCTGATAAATGTGATGAGTACTCTGTAAATTTGATGAGTACTCTTCTAAAATTGATGAGTATTATTAAAAATCAAAGCATAAAATAGTCAAAATAATTCTTTATTAATCTTTAAAACTTTATTATACATCTTTAAATAGTTTACAAATTCAAAAATAATAAAAAAACCTAGTTCGACTAGATCTGGTCAAACCAGATCTGAAAGAAAAAAAAACTCTAACTGCCGCGTGGATAAAGTGTGGTTCGCCGAGCACCACCACGTTCGAGGAGGACAAACTCACACAACGAAAAAAAATCGAAGCTCGAGGTCGGCAATGGAAGGTCTGTCGATAGCTAGACGAGTAGATCTGGTCGCGTTTTGAACGGAGAGGACAACTCACACACGAAAAAGATGGTGAATGGAGCTCGAGCACTCATCCATGGCTGGAGCTAGGTGTTGCGGTGGTGTCTTCTTTGTCGGAGTTGCCATGGCTGTCTTCTTCGGCTTTTAAGATGCCTCACCGGTGACCACTGTCCAAGCCGCTTTCCTCCTGAAGACGAAGCAAAACTCGAAGCTCGTTGTCGCCTTTGGAGCTGATCTTCTCTAACGGACCATACCAGTAGCCTTATGTTCCGCCATGGCCGCTGCAAAGCTCGCAATGAAGCCCAGTCTGCCATGAAACCACCATAGCAGCAACATTCTCGATCTGCCATGTCCGCTCACGAAGAAACTCGAGCCGCGGAGCTGTTCGAGCTCGCTTGATAAGAAACCGCCGCCCAGTGTTTGCACCTCCGAGCTTCGATGTTAGTAGAGAGGACGACGATCTCTAGGAGGTTTTTTGTGCATATAAGTGTAGTTACAGGTCGCAGTTGGTGGGGTGGCCATGGAGGATGCAAGTGGTGGTTGGTGAGAGGAGAGAGAAAACTTGGTGGTGGTGTCGGTGGCTGTTGAGAGGAGAGAGAATAGTGAGGTTCTTAGGATTTTGTTTTCTATTTCATAAATTCTATATTTAGTATATATAGGGAAAAAAACAAAAGAGGGTAGTAAGGTAATTGGGATATTAGGTCTCATGTGTTAAATTCTTTTTGAGGTCTTTAGTAAGAAGAGAAGGAAAGTGGGGTTTGGATTTAGAAGAGGGGGGTGTGTTCAAGACCCTAAGTGGCATTTTCTCGCGCTTTAATTGCTCACGGAGTGTCATTATGTGCAAATCTGACTACTTATCTAAGAGATATTATCACCCTTATTAACTAGTAGAAGAAATAGAAGGCTTAGTGCATACTTACAAAACTTGAGCTATATTGTCTCATCTATATTCTTTCGTATTTAGTTACTTGTATTTAATTTATTTAGTTTAATCATTAATATTCTCCATCATATTCATTTACTTTCCTGTCTTTTAATTATTAAATACTACTCTATTTTGTTTACTCATTCGCATAACACATTAAGTCCCTGAGAACGAATCTGACTTATCATTAAACCTTGCTTACGACATGTGATACTTGCAGTGAGTAACGTGTTTAGTTTAGGGTGTTAGTTCATCATTTATCCGTATTTTATTATCATATTTTTATCACACCTTAGGCTACACCAAGTTTTGGCGCCGCTGCCGGGGACTTGTATCTCGTTAGCCTGTGGGTTATCTATTTTTAGTAGTAGTAGTTTTTAGTTAATTTTATTTTTCCAGTTTTACGCTTTTGGTTTTTTTTAGTCTCCTTTAGGTTTACAGTGTATGCTTGCGGTGCCCGAGAGGAGCTTTACAACTTATACGCGTGAGGGAAGAGAGAGAACAAAGAAAAGTAATGGTGTTACGAATGGGAGAAGATCTTCCACTAAGAGATGACGTTATTGATCCAAACGGCAATCAACGTCAACCACCTGCCCCTCGTGATCCGCCAATAGGTCCTCAACTACCACTAGAAGGAGGTCACGGAAACCTTAACAGACAAGAACAAGATCTCCCAAGCTTGGGAGCACCGTTTCGAGTTTAACCTTTAGGTTAACATCCTCTAGAGATCCATAATATTAAATTTATGCTCAATCAATTTTCAAATTTTGGACTCTACAGTGGTAGAGAAATTCAAGATCCAGTGAGAGAGATTCAGAATTTCATGCAGATTTGTGATGCCTACATTACTCCAGGCATTACACGCGAGCAACTGTACTGTTACATGTTCTCGTTCTTTTTGACAGGCAAAGCTGGTGATTGGCTAGATAGACAACCACCAGGTACACTTAATACTTGGGCAGAACTTCAAGTTGCGTTCTTTAACCATTTTCTCTGCAGTGTATGAGACTCAAAGATCATATGGAGCTTTCTATGTTTCGCCAAGAGAATGATGAAGAAGTAGGAGATGCATGGACAAGGTTCCAATAGAAGTTAGCTAGATGTCCACTTCATGGTTATACCCCATCTTTACAGTTAGCTATGTTTTATGAAGGTATCAATGTCAAGAGTAGATTGAGGGTAGATAATCTTGGAAGAGGAGGTTTTGTGTCCATGGATCCTACAGAAGTCGCCGAAGGTATGGAGCGTATTATAGAAACAGAAAGGAGTTGGCCACTTTCGCGAACTCCTATTACAAACACCAGAGGTACGCTTCAATTAGATGCAGAGATTGCTAATTCAGCTTAATTAATAGCTTTTGAAAAGAAAGTTAAAGAGATTAATCTTGAGATGCAAGAACAACAAAATTTAGCAGCAACAAACGTAGTGCAAGAGGCACAAGGTTGTCCACAGTGTGAGGTACCAAATCATACATGGGAAGAGTGTGAAGAAAATCCAGTATCTGTTTATTTCATATCCAACCGAGGAAATTACCAATTCGGTAACAGGAATCATCCGAGTATGCAGTATTCAAATCCACAGGGTGCCGCTAGTCCAGGTAACTATCAACCTTGTCCCCAGAATAAATCTTACCAACCAAGAGGTCAAGTTCTGTATCATGGAAATCAGAATTATAATCGACCTGCTCCTCCATATCAACCTGTCAATGATGCATACAACGATACTTTAGCTCAGAAGGCTTTACCCCAGCATCGTTAAGGAGGAGTTGTGAGTAATAAGCAATTAAAGAATTTTATGGATCTGATGACAACTAATATGAATACACAGAACGAGAAGTTGAGAGAACAAGAATCTTCAATTCAGATTTTACGTACGCAAGCCGAGCAATTGAGTAAGGTTTTAATGAATATTGTGGAAGATAAATAATTGAAAGCTATTGAAGGAGGTGATGAAAATTTTGGGTTCGAATCTTGTAAGGCAATTTGCCTTGAAATAGAAGAGAATAAGGAGTATCGCATGCTGCAGAAATTACCGCCGAAGTTCTAGAAACTGGAGAAGAACCAACCAAGTCTAGCCCTAGAGACTCTCACTTTTCTAAAGATTTTGATTCATTTGAGAGATTCGACTTTAATGACCTTCTGAGAAATATTCAAGAAGAGATTTGATCGGTTTTTCAGCTACAAACTACAAGAGCTAAAGAGAAAGAGGAAGAAGCCTTGATAGAAAACAAAGATGAAGTTTCATCTGATGTGTAGGAAGAGAAAGAAGAATAGAAGGTGGAATCGTCACATGTTGTTCAAACAATGTCACCAACTATCTCTGATACAAATCCGAAGGTTGACATTGAACTCAAGACATTTGTAGTGGCGTATACTCCTGAAAATATCAACACCAGATGCTTGAGATTACAAAGAAAGGGCTTACACCGCAACAAGTTTATACGCAAGTTATTCCAGAGAAAGAAGCGAGTGTAGTAGCCAGGAAAGAGACTGTGGCTCATACTGGGAGAGTCTCGAGAAGAGTTGAGAAATATTTAACATTAAAGCTCAAAGATTTAGGAAGCTTTAATCTTCCTATTCAAATAAATGGTATGCTCAAGATGAAAGCTATGTGTGATGTGTGTTCATGTGTGAATCTTATGCCAAAGTCCGTGTTGGATAGACATGGGGAACAATGGAGGACGTTCATGTCCGAACAGGTAATATCACCATCCCTACTGACTTTTTTATTCTTGATTATGATTCTGATAAACAGGTTTCGATTATACTTGAAAGGCCTTTCTTGTCCACATGTCAAAGCATCATCAACTTCCAGAAGGGGACAATTACCCTTGATGCTGAAAATGTATCCGAGACATTCCATGTCTGGGGTAAGAAACCGAGGAAGTTATATTCCACAGTTCCTATCATCTACATCCTTTCACATCATCGTGTCCCAGAAGAAATCCACACAAAACCTATGGATACTGAGCCAAAGATTGAGCTTTGGGTCGGCCATGAAGTTATACGGGAAGCCTGCAAGCCCGATAACAGGCCACGAAGTCACAAAGATTCGTGGATGGGACCATTCGTAGTCACTGAGGTTGTTTCAGCTAAGGTGATAGAGATCAGGCCCAAGAGGGGCATTAAACGAAGGTATTTCATATTTGAAGAAAGGTACGAGTGTTTTGATGTTCAGGTACCTAAGAATCCGAATTAGGGAAAGAAATACAAAAATTTGGCAAAAACCAGACCACTCTTGCGGTATACCGCAAGAGGGGTCCGGTGCACCGCATGAAGAAAAACCGTGGCGACGGTTCACACTACGGTTTATTGTCTGGACGAAGGGAAAAAATGTGTCAAATTTTCACGACCACAGTCTGAGCACGTGAGAGGTCCGGTGCAGCGAACAAACCTTCCGGTGTACCGTAGGTCCAAAAACCGTGGCGGTGGTTTTCAAATACGGTATACATTGCCGAGGCCAGATACCGATAACCGTGTTGACAACTTGTGACCATAGTTCGAAACCCTTGAGTCCAGTGTACCGCACCGCAGCCACGGTGCACCGCACGGCGCCACCATATCTAGATCCAAGAGGTTATAAGATGGTTATAAGATGGTTATTGAAGAGTAGGTTAGTTTTCACACGAATTTATTTATCATTAAGCCTCTCTTTCTTCCCCAAACCTCTCCTAACTCCAATAAAGCTTCACCAAACCCTCACCAAACATCAAAAGACTACCCAATGACCATAGATTTACATCCAATCCTTTCCCCACATCATTATAAAGAAGATTCAACCACCCATATCATATCAAAACACCTAGAATCCAAGAATCAAATGCCAAATTTCCAAATTTCACCAAACAATTTCTTAGATCCATACCAATCATGCAAGAGTTCATCCTACCCACATAGATAATCATCTTCATAGCACCTTTCCTAACCTGAATAAAGCTTGTTCAACCTATATTCAAAAGTTTCAAATTTCAAGAGTGTTCAAAAGCTTTGAGTTGGAGGTTAATTAAGATGAAAAAAAGAATAGAAACATTATCTACTGTTAGGGAGATTAATAAGAATTAAAGTAAGGTAATGGGTTCTATTGAGAAGAAATCAATTGTGAAAAGTTCAAGTTCCAAGTTAAAGGGTAAAACAGGTTCAGAAAACAAAGGAAAGCTAGCTGTGGTAAGTTCAAAAAGAAAAAAGGTTTCAACTTTCATAAGGAATACACCACAACCTATACAGATCGAGAGTCATGTACCCGATATTAATGAAGCTTCAAAGGCCTTGTTAGCTTCAGCAAAGAAACACTTACCGGAACTTCTTTGTCTTATGAGTGAATATTTGGAGAAGAAGGTGGAGAAGGTTCATACAAGATATTCATAGAGATAGGAGATAGATTGGGTTGGTATACATCCATGTTGCGAAGATCGGATTTCTGTAGAGAGTTAGTTTCCAATTTCTATTTAGGCCTCTTTAGCCGAGATAGTGAAGGTCGTGTTCCAATTAGAGGCAAGTTAGTTCCTTTTACAGTTGAAGAGATTCGAAACCACTTTCAGTTTAAGCAATTGGTCGGACCATGCAAGTATAGAGAAGCGGTGGAAAATATCGAGAATTTTTATTGGAATCTACTTTTTGAGCACGTATTAGATAAGGAGAAAGATCAATCACATAAGCGAGAATTGAAGGCACCTTTTCCTTACAAATATCTTCAAGCAGATAAAAAAGTCTGGCACAATTTCCTTGCATCAAATGCCTTGGGAACATGAGAACTTCGGAGGTAACTAAGAAGAACGCAATCTTGTTGAATTGTATATTAAGGGGGGAAGAAGTAGATGTGGAACATTTGATCTTTGAGGAGTTGATACAATTTTTTATCTCTCCTACTTCGTTATTTAGTTTGAAATATCCTACTATGATCACGTGCCTTGTTCGAAAGGCGAATGTGATTCCGGGTAAAGAAGAGAATCTAATGTATAATATAACGAATAATATTGACAACAATTGGATCAAGACTATTTTAATAGGAGCAGGAGTTACGAAACTCTCAAAAGAAGAAGAGGATCGTATTTGGCGAGAAAAGGTAGAGGAGCGATTGAGTAAAATTGAAGCAACTCATACTTTCTTGGCCGATGATATGGCACAAATCAAAGCTAATCAAGTGCACATCATGACACTCCTAGAGCAATTAAAGAAAGATCCGGTAAATACTATCTTGGATGTCGATAATGCGAGGCAATAGCATCGAGAGTGTGTTCTTTTTCTTCCTTACCTTTTATTTATATGCTTTATTTGCTTATTTTAATTTCTTTTTAGAGTCTTTTTCGAGTCATAGGGACACGAATCATTTTTGAGTTAGGGGTGTGGGTATTCGTTGTCTCTCATCTCTATTGTTATGTGATTTTTCTGTTTTTAGGTAGAAATTAAAAATTTTGATACATGGGATTTGGATGTAGAGGGTGTTTAATAGCTTGAAAGCATAAGCTCAGTAAGTTGATGATAGAAAGTAGTATGTTTATGAGCTATTTTATTTTGTATGCTTTGAGTATTTGCATGAAACACACATTGATAGTAAAGAAAAGGTTAGTTAGCAATGCGATAGAAAATGCAGGGAGCCATGAGTGATGTGTAGGCCGATATCCAAGCTAGTTGATAAACCTGTTTGATGGATGTGCTAAAGGTAAGAGAATGACGAAATTGCTTAGTTTAGAAAGAGATTAAGGCGTTCTTTCATAAGCCCTTGTTGCCTTTTAGCTTGATGTCCAAATTATCATATTATATCCTTGTCAGTCCCTTCTAGCCTTTCTAAAGCCTTTTTATTAGCCACATCATAAGCCATTGATTATAGGACTTTTCCATATGACCCGCACTCGAATCGCGATGCATAGACAATTGAGTTTGGGGTGGTGGGTCCACCATTATGGGAATTATTACTGGCTTGGGATTTTTGATCTTTTAATTGTGCTTAGTTCTATATATTGATGATGATTCACAGGTTAATTATATTGTAACCCTTTGCCGGGGTAAGAGTAAATGAGAAAAGCAGAAAAGCATGAAAAGGAAAAAAAATATGTGAAAAAATAGCATGATATCTCAACACCAAAAAGAGAGTCATAGTTATACAAAAGAAAAAAAAATGATTTGAAAAGAATATATATATATTGACTGGCAAAGTGGAATTTTTATGTGAACATATTATGCTTTATTGGGTTATTGGGGATGCTACTTTATGCATCAAGATAATCATTGGGTTGAGTGAGAACGTTTTATGAGAGTAACTCATGCTCTAGGGCGATTCGTTGATGGGTAGTGAGGAGAGAGCCAAAAGCTCACTCTAAATTATTCAAATATACTTATCATACCGTCCCTAAACTAACATTACAACCTTAAAGACCTTATGATTCTTTGCTATGTAATCTAGAATTGATTGAGCCAATAGATAGTAGTTAAGTGGATCTTTGGATACAAGTAAAGTTCGATGAACAATCTATAGCCTCAATGGTAAACTGAGTAAAGAACCTCTCCTTCTTACATTGCGAAGCTAATCTAATCTTGAATTAAGGTCGTGTTGATCGTGAATATGAAAGGTGCGCAGGTAAATTAGTTTGTAAATATTATTACATGAAATTTTATGAGTAGTTGCTTTGAGTCTATTATATATATTCTTATATCTTCTTTCCCTATGTGCTTAATTGAATTAGGTGTGTATTTAGATACTTCACTTTGTTTTTATCTTTATTTTATGGGGACGATACAACTTTGAGTTGGGGTCTTGATGTCTCCCTGTTTGTGATGAATTAATCTAGGTTGAAGACATCATTTTAGGTGTATTAGGATAGTCAATACTCAATTTTTGCTTATATTTTAGTATTTTCTTATTTCTTGTCTTGAATTAATGATTTATTATTTTTAGAGCATATTTGGTTTAACTGTGTGTTAAATGTGAAGCTTTAAAGATATATGGAAATTAATTGGATGTCAAATAGTTTCTAAGAGATAAAGGAAAGAAGAAAAGGATGGAAATTGGAGATAAAGGAAGGAAAAGTTAAAATAGGAAAATAAAAGTTGTCAAGTAAATCTAAATTTCATCGGCCACGTCCACTAAAAGGATCATAACTCAAAATAGGCTTGGAATTTGGAAGAATAGTCTGAAGAAAAAGTGTAGAGCTTTCTGATATGGCCAGTTTGGATATACAGGCCAAAACAAGATAGCAGGCATTTTTCCTTTCTCCTATAGTTTAGGAAACGAAATTGATTTGGAAAAGAAGTCCAATTGCTTGCCTCCTACTCCGAGAAATCCGAATTAGGGCTTCCTATACTCCTATAAACACACCCTTTAACTATTGTAAACATGTCCTTGCTTCCCACAATCAATCTTTAAGTTTACTCATCATTAGAGATCATTCAAGAGAGCAAGTTGACAGTATGTATCTTTATTTTAGTTTATTTCTTTCTAGTATGAACTAATTTTCCCATAGCTTGGGTTTTGCATATGTATAATCTATGAATTATATTTTCTTCTATCTAAGTTTGTTTAGGAGAACTGTTTTAAATTGATTCTAGCTGCTTAACCATATATTTGTTTTTTTATGTGCTTTTATTTATTGTCTGTCTTAAATCTGATCAATTTAAGGATGTGCTAATAGTAGTTAGATGGTCAACCGGAAGGGGTGTCTAATTATTGAAATACCACATAAATGTCTAGTGTGTGGTAGTGATCCGGACGGGCTTGCCTAACTAGATAGTCATTAGGGTCATTAGGGTTTTATTTAATCACCGATCATTATTTGCAGGTCAGTCTCATCTAAGAACCTAGTGGCGTAGGAGAACCTTAATTAAGTCCCCTAGTAATTTTGAGGTCGCCACCTTAGTCCACCCGAAAGGGGGTAGGGAGGAATTTAGAATCCTGACTACTTATCTATATCACCCTTATTAACTAGTAGAAGAAATAGAAGGATTAGTGCATACTCACAAAACCTGGGCTATATTCTCTCATCTATATTCTTTCGTATTTAGTTACTTGCCTTTAATTTATTTAGTGTATTCATTAATCTTCTCAATCATCGATGTCTCCTCATTTGTGATAATAAAATCTATTTCTGAGACATCATTTTAGGCGTATTTATTAGTTTATAGGTCGATTTTATCATGATTTAGTACACTTTCCTATTTTGGGTCTTGAGTTGATTATTTATTATTTTTAGAGCATATTGGGATTAATTATTTATTTAGTGTGAAGCTTTAGAGATATATGGTAACTAATTAGAGTCCAATTTGGTTTAAAGAGCTAAATTAAAGAAGATAAACATGGAAATTGAAGATAAGGAAGTAAAAGCTAAAAATATGGTAAAGAAAAAGCTGCCTTAAATCTGAATTTATGTACCTACGATCACAAATCAGCTTATATCTTAAAATTGGTGAGCAATCTGGAGAAACGGTCAAGAGCAAAGTTGGATATCTTTCCGAGACGATGAATTTCGACTACTCATACGTGTCAAACGGATGAGTATTGAAGCTGCTAGGACCAAAACAAAAACGGGGCTGATTCCATGTTTTGGGGCTACGAATTTGAGTTGGGCTAGGAGTCTAATATTTACCTTTTCCTTCAAGAAAACTATTAGGTCAACCTATACACTATAAATACAGCCTCTTAACATTATAAAATCATCCTTGGTGAAACCTTAAGCCAAAAGGAAGCTTACAACACAAGAAAATAAGTCTGGAAGGAGCTGTGCATCAATAATGTCATCTTCAACCTTTGAATTTGTAATTTCTTTCTTTTCTTCCATTAGTATGAAATAATTTTCTATTAGCTTGAGTTTTAGCATATATGTACGAACCCTAGTTTTGGTTGACATTTATCTAATTTGGGAATTCTATGTTTTAAATTGAATTATAATTTTTATTCTCTATTTATGTGTTTAGATTTATATTCTGTGTTCTTGTGGATCGCGACCATACAGAATTGACAACTAGTAGTTAGGTGGTGGTTCTTTGTGTGTTCTAAAAATAAAAGCAAATAATAATCGAACCACAACCGCAAGTGTACGGTTGTCCCAAGTAGTAATCCTGATAAATCAGGTTCGTTCCAAGGACGGATGGTTGATCACAATGTCTAGCAAATAGTGATTGATGCACTTATGGAAATAAAAGATGATAAAATGTTTGTTTTGGTTTTGTTTATTATAACTAATAAATGAAAGACAAAATAATAATGCAAGTAAAAGGTAAGACGCAAGTAAAAAGAGTGAAAACGCAATATGAGATGTAGTACTTGAGAACGCAAGGATCCTCCTAATTTTACTTTCTAACTTATGTTGTTTAAGGGCTAAATCAGTCAATTACAATGGTCGGGATTCTAATATCCTTATACCCCCGTCAGGGTGGACTATAAGGCGATCCTAAAGTGTCACTAGTCCCGTCAGGGTAAATATGATCCACCGTTGGATGATTAAGATTTATTACCTCATTGGCCCTAGGATTAACTAAGTTCGTCAGAATCAATAGTTTTTATCCTAGATTGAACAATTAATTCTGTACCTAAACCCCCCGTCAGGATGATCCATACGCCACATATATGGAATAGCTTAGATACTAACACCTAATTTTAGTTCGCGACTCTAAAATCAGTAAACATTCACAAATTGTCGAAAAGAGTAAAAGCCCTAATTTAATTTAATTTCACAGAAACCCAAATTCAACATTCATTATAAAATAAAATCAGGATTCACCCATTGTTTGTTCTCAAGCACTAATGAAAACTTAGCTCATATTAAAATTAAAAACAAAATAAAAAGAAATGGAATTCATATTCGTTACAAAATTAAAATAAAAGAAAAACCTAATTTTCGGAATAAGAATGACTACGAACGGAGCTATAGACCCACTCCAGCTCTTGTAGCTTCTCCTTTCTTCCTGCTGTAGCTTCTCTGGTGTTTTTAATCTTGTGGAAAGTGAATTGTCTGTAAAATAGAAGTCCAGACCTCCTTTTATAATAAGAAAAACGGATTAGGGCTTGGACCAGAAATTAAAAGCCTAATTAAATGTCCAAGCCCACTCTTTAAGCCCAAAATCCCGTAACTGATGACAGGCCTCCACTAAAACTGCTTTTCCCGATGCGTTACAACTCCGATTGACCTCATTCCAGTTGTTAAAGTTCCGTACTTCGATAAGGAATGTTTTCTCTTCAAAGGTCAGCGGCTCAATCAGCTCTTACGTCCCTCGAAAACAGCAATCAAGGGCCTGGAAAATGGATTTTCAGCTCTAAAAAAATAAAATCTTCGGGATTTCTCTTCAAGTCTTGACTCTATCTTTTGATCTTTGACTTTATCTTCGGATTCCTTTCCTAGCTAACATCTAAAAACCTGTAAACTTTACACTAAAAATACCAATATTACGCGCAAAAGTTTAATAATTCGAAAATGCAAGAAATAAAAAGGGAAATCCGAAATATTGCATATTTAGTCCAAAAGTCTATCGAATTAATTAAATAAACACCAAAAATGATGTCTCCTAAGGGTCTAAAATAAGAACAATTAGGGAGACATCAAGACCCCCAACTCAAACCTTTGTCGTCCCGACAAAGCAAAACAAAATAAAACGAGGGGTAGAAGCAAACGTATAAACACATAGAAGCTAGCAAATAAACCCTAAAGCAATTCCTAAGATAAATCTCATATAGCAAACTTTAAAAACTAACATCTACATACACTAATCATGCAACATCAAACATAAATAATTTCAATCATAAAATTAAAGTCGCAATGCTTGAAGGTTACACTTGTACTCATCTCTGTATGGTGGCTATAGGGTGGTCATTAATCCTAAATCGCTTTAAACGCTCCACCTAGTCTATTCCCTATCAACAGAATCATACATTCACTATGCACTTAGGAATCACGAGGTCTTTACGGTTATAATATTGGCTTAAGGACGGGTATGGATGTATATTTGGTAAATTTGAAGTGAGCTTTTGGCTCACTCCTCACTTACCATCAACAATGTCCTCGAGCTTGAGTTAACGCTCAAAAAGATGTTCTCACTCACCCATATACGCAACAATTTAGCGTCCCATGTCTACCCACTAAAAATAAGATGATTTTCAGAAAATTCCACTTTGCCGGATGTTTTATTCATTCATATTTTTCTTTTTCTTTTCTTCAAGTCTTTTTTTTTTTTTTTTTTTTTGTACAGAGGCAAACCGGGTACCCGGATTTTCGAAATCGGGTTCCCGGATCCTACTGTATGATTTTTCAAATTTTTTCATTTTTTTTCTTTCTTTTTCACTTTTCTACATTCCCGGCAAAGGGTTACAAGTATATATCATCTGCAATTGTGCTACAATACAAAGCACATCAATCCCAACCCATTAAAGTCTCCATATGTGGTCCCACCACCCCAAACTCAAGCTCGAGACATGTCTCAGGATTGTGATTCAAGTGCGGGTCATATGGTCATGCCTAATAATCTAAGGGATAATGGCTTATATCGTGGCTACAAAGAAAAGGCTACAGGCTCAAAGTGGGCTAAGACGGATAATAATTAATACAAGGGATAGAAGGCTAAAAAGGCACAAATGGCTAACAAAGAACTGCCCCTATCATTTTCCTAAGTACATAGCTTGTCTTTAGTTCATATCTAGGTGGGTTCTCTACTAATTAGGATTTCACGTTCTACACACCAAACATATTCCTTGAGTACAAGCTTACTTCATTTGCATTGTTAATTAATTTTTCCTATCAATTACCTATGTTCGCATGCAATTGTAAGTGCGTTTTATGTTAATCCCTAAAGTCCACTATTTACTATCATAGATTTCATCAAAAGTATGCTTAAAGGGATATTTAAAAGTCTCTATAGTCAAACGCAACTCCGAAAATTCTTTTATTAAAAACAAATAAAGCAAATAACACATAAAAACTGGGATGAGGCAACGAACCCCACCCCAAACTCAAAAATGAGCCGTGTCCCCACGACTCGAAAAGACTCAATAAAGCATTTAAACTAATATACACTAAGAGGAAAGTTTAGAAAACGTATCTTAACCAGCGCGAGGCTGGTTATCGGTGTTGCGTTCTGGACCTTTATCTCGCGTAACAGCATCATAAATCGCGTTTTGAAGTGTATTTACGCCTAGGATTAGATTTCGAAGCAGGTCCAGTTCTTTTGTAACGTTTCCCAAAGTAGCAATCATCTTCTCCTGATTCTCTTCCAACACTTGAATCTTCGCTTCCAACTCAGGTACAGTTTTCACTTTCTTTGATTGAGGAGTTCTCGGACTTCTTGTAGTTCGTGTTGCTTCTTCATGGATGTTCTTGATCGTGCTCAAAGCTATACTCACACCAACTGAAACAGTATCAATATCTGCGTCCTTACGCGGAATCTTTGCGTCTAAACACAACTGAGTAATAGTACAAGGAAACTTCAGATTTTGTTGTTTCATTGGTGATTTCGCGAACTCCATGATTGTATCATAAATGATCTTAGCAACATCAAATGGTTTCTCCTCCAAAATACACTTAATAACAAATATGTGCTCTTTCTTCAACTCGGAAGTGTGTTTAATACCAAAGAAAGTGGGTATTATGAAACGAGACCAAACCTTAGCACGAGGTGTCAAACTACTGCTGTAAAACTGTCCAGGATACCTTTCACCTTCAGGAATTGGGCTAGTCCCATTAACAAGCACGGTCCCCCAAAGGGATTCAAAATCAAAAGAAGGGTCATTAAGAGTTTCTTGGAAGGGGCATGTTCAAGAAAAGTTGGGTAGTTTACATGATTTCCGAATACGTTCAATAGAGAAAGGAACTACCTTTTTGCGGATATCAATGGCATCATGTGAGGTAGCTAAACCTTCGTAAAATTCTCGCACAAAAGTAGGAATAAACTCAAGCTTCCTTTCTTGTAACTCTTTCCAACCAAACTTAGCACATGTCACAGCATATTCCTTGTAGTCACTACTCATAATACCCTTAGGAAAATTCGTCTCCTCACCAACTTTCAAAAATTCAATTCTCTCACGAACCTGAGTATTCCAACAAGTGTAAACCCTCTTAGGCTTGTGGGCCCACATCTTCATACGCGGAGGTTTCGTAACGGGTGCTTCCGGAATCTCTTGTTCAGTTTCCTTCTCAATGTTCTTCGCAATTTCCTCTTCTGGTTCCTTCTCACTTTCAATCTCATCAATTAATCTTCTCTTTAGACCTGTGATTTCTTTTCTGTTAGAAGCAAGCTTAACTTCGTCAATTTTTCGTTTAGGACGCGAATCAGGAATCTCAATAGCTTGTTCTTGAGAACCACCAATGGTGGTTTTTTTTCTAGGAGCAGTTCTTCGGAAATCACCGGTTCTGTTAGTCATCTCTTTTCACCCCAAACTCAAAACTTCAAATAATGAAAAACTTAGAGAAAAAGTTTAGAATTTTGATGTTTTGAGGCTTAGGAATTGAAGAACTAGGTGAAATATGAGATGGGTCTTGGTTAATTTGTGTGGGAGAAGAAAAAATTGGGTTTAATTTAAGGAATTGGGTGAAGAAGAATCTTGGGAAAAATTAAGGATTTGATGTTATTTTGGAGAGGAGGTGAGTTGATCTTATGTTTTTGTGGTGAAAGAGGGTAGGATTTGATGATATATAGTGTTTTGGTAGATGAATTTCGTAGGTGGGGAGGCTATTGGTGCGTTTTAGGTAAATACTTGCAAAAGAGGCTAAGAAATTAGGTTAAAACACCTCAAAAACCGCCTCTCACAGCTTTCAAACCGGGTTCCCGGTTCCGCGTCGCTGTGACGGCGCGGAAAAATAATTGTGGACTTTTTTTTTTTTTTTTCTTTTTTTTTTTTTTTTTTTTTTTTTTTTTTCAAAACGCACCAAGACGCTGGATCCCAAGACGCTGGGTCAGGGATTTTGCTCGCCGAAACCGGGTACCCGGTTCTGTGGAATGCGGGTTCCCGGATTTTCTCGATGGCGCGAATGAAAACGCGCCAAAACACAGCACCCTGAAACGCTGGACCAGAAAATTTCACCAACAGCAGCTCCGAAACCGGGTACCCGGTTCTGCCAAATGCGGGTACCCGGATTTGTGTCGATGGCGCGAATCAAAACGCACGAAAACGCAAGCCACCAAAACGCTGGGTCAGAGATTTTCAGAAATCACAGCACCAAAACCGGGTACCCGGTTTCGCCAAATGCGGGTTCCCGGTTCCAACGCTGTGATATTACCCCAAAACGCCAAGTGTTGCGTTAAAATGGTTGGTACCAGCTCCAAAACCGGGTCCCCGGTTTTGTGAAACCGGGTTCCCGGTTTCTCCTGGACATCCAACCTCTTTTTCTTCTGTTTTCGCCAAATCGACCCCAAACTCAAGTCCTTTTTACCCCTGAAATCATCAAAAACAACTACCCTTCCTCATTTCTTAATAAAAACAATAAAATTACGAAAATCAAACTAATCTAAATTGCAAAAATGTAAAAACTCAGCTAATATACAGGTAATTGGCTTTTGTTTAACGTCGTTAAGCTCGACGGTTTACCTCACGCTTCTAAGGAGTCTCGAGGAGATACATGACCTCCCCGGGATGTGGATCTTCCGAGCGATTGGTATTTTCACCTCCATGGTATATCTTCAGTCTGTGACCGTTAACCATAAAGGTACGGTTCTCTAGCGGATGTTCTATTTCTATCGCCCCATGAGGTGTAACTTTGGTCACTATGTATGGACCTGACCACTTAGATCTTAACTTACCCAGAAAATTGCTGAACTTTGAATTATACTTTAGTACTTTTTGCCCCACTTCAAAGTTCTTTGGACGAATCCGATTGTCATGCCATTTCTTTGTATTTTCTTTGTAAAGTTTGGCATTTTCATAAGCATGCAATCGGAATTCGTCAAGTTCATTAAGCTTCATCATACGATTCTCTCCGGCTAAGATAGGATCTAAGTTCAACTGCGCAATTGCCCAATAGGCACCCATTTCAAGCTCTAAAGGTAAGTGACAAGCCTTACCATACACCATACGATAGGGAGATGCACCAACTGGAGTCTTAAACGCAGTACGATAGGCCCACAACGCATCATCTAACTTCATTGACCAATCTTTTCTTGTAGGACCAACGGTTTTCTCTAGGATAGACTTAACTTCTCGATTTGAAACTTCAGCTTGACCATTGGATTGTGGATGATATGCAGTAGATACACGGTGTCTTACTCCATACTTCTCTAGAACAGTCTGCAAATATCTATTACCGAAATGGGTACCTCCATCGCTAATAATCACTCTAGGTGTGCCATGTCTAGTGAAGATATGTGATTTCAAGAACTTAATCACCACTCGTGAATCGTTGGTAGGTAAAGCCACCGCCTCTACCCACTTAGAAACATAATCAACAGCTAATAGTATATAAAGGTTACCATTTGAAGGAACGAAGGGACCCATGAAGTCTATGCCCCAAACATCGAATATCTCAACCTCTAATACATTATTACGTGGCATCTCATCCCTCTTGGATATGTTTCCGGTAAACTGGCATCTCGAACATCTCTTGACATATTCATGACAATCTTTAATAACAGAAGGCCAGTAAAAACCTGATTGGAATACCTTAGCAGCAGTTCTATCTCCCTTGAAATGTCCTCCATATAATGAATCATGGCACCCAGCTATAATGGCTTGTGTTTCTTCCCTCGCTACACATCTTCGTATCATTTGATCAGCACAAACTTTGTAGAGGAAAGGATCCTCCCAAAAGAACTGTCTAGCACGATGAGCTAATCTCTTTCTTTCTTGATAGGTAGAACCTTCAGGGAAAACACCACTCACCACTAAATTAGCTATATCTGCATACCACGGAGCTTCATAATCTCGAACAACGAACAAATTCTCATCAGGGAAGGCTTCTCTAACTGCTTCAGTACCACTATTCAACTCTGAACCCTCTAACCTCGATAGATGATCTGCAACTTGATTCTCACAACCCTTTCTATCCTTGATCTCTAAATCGAATTCTTGAAGTAATACCACCCATCTGATTAACCTTGGTTTCGCATCTTTCTTTTCCATAAGGAATCTGATCGCGGAATGATCTGTATAAACAATAACTTTTGCTCCAAGAAGATAAGAGCGAAACTTATCAAACGAATATACCACTGCTAGTAACTCTTTTTCTGTAACTGTGTAATTAATCTGAGCATCATTAAATGTTTTACTAGCATAGTAAATCGAATGAAAAACTTTCTCTTTTCTTTGTCCTAATACAGCTCCCATACACAAATCACTCGCATCACACATAACTTCAAAAGGTAAATTCCAATCTGGAGGTAATACTATAGGAGCAGAAATAAGCTTTTCTTTGATTGCTTTGAAGGCCGCTAAACAAGCTTCATCAAAAAGGAATTTGCAATCCTTTTCGAGTAAGTTGCATAGCGGTTTAGCAATCTTAGAAAAATCCTTAATAAAACGCCTATAAAAGCCAGCATGGCCAAGAAAACTCCTTACCCCTTTAACAGAAACAGGAGGGGGAAGAGTTTTAATTACCTCTATCTTTGCTCTATCAACCTCTAATCCAGCACTCGAAACCTTGTGACCCAGAACAATACCTTCGCGAACCATGAAATGACACTTCTCCCAGTTGAGCACCAAATCTGTTTCCTTGCATCTCACTAACACTTTCTCCAGGTTATCCAAACATATATCAAAATCATCACCAAACACGGAGAAATCATCCATGAACACTTCAAGGAAATTATCTATCATGTCCCAGAAGATGGCCATCATACACCTTTGAAAAGTAGCGGGAGCGTTACACAACCCAAATGGCATTCTGCGATATGCAAAGTACCAAATGGGCATGTAAAGGTAGTCTTATGTTGATCTTCTGGAGCCACGTAAATCTGATTGTACCCAGAGTAACCATCCAAGAAACAGTAATATTCCCTTCCGGCTAATTTGTCTAACATCTAATCGATGAAGGGCAAGGGGAAATGATCTTTTCTGGTGGCCTTGTTCAGCTTTCTGTAATCCATGCAAACTCTCCATCCAACTACCGTTCTTGAAGGAATCGCTTCATTTTTATCATTGAGAACTGTTGTAATTCCTCCTTTCTTCGGTACACACTGAACCGGACTCACCCATTCACTACTCGAAATGGGATAGATAATCCCCGCATCTAAAAGCTTAATCACCTCCTTCTTCACCACATCCTTCATGGCTGGCATTAATCTTCTCTGACCTTCAACTGAGCGTGCATTAACATCTTCTAGTATGATTTTGTGTTGACAATAGGATGGACTAATGCCTTTGATATCAGCAATTGTCCAACCTATTGCTTCTTTGTTGGCTCTTAACACACGCAACAGTTTATCTTCTTGAGGACCTGTTAAATTAGCTGAAACAATAACAGGTAGAGTTTCATTAGTACCCAAATATGCATACCTCAAGGTAGTCGTTGTAGTATAGTGGTAAGTATTCCTGCCTGTCACGCGGGTGACCCGGGTTCGATCCCCGGCAGCGGCGCCAAAAACTTGGTGGTCCTTTGTGTGTTCTAAAAATAAAAGCAAATAATAATCGAACCACAACCGCAAGTGTACGGTTGTCCCAAGTAGTAATCCTGATAAATCAGGTTCGTTCCAAGGACGGATGGTTGATCACAATGTCTAGCAAATAGTGATTGATGCACTTATGGAAATAAAAGATAATAAAATGTTTGTTTTGGTTTTGTTTATTATAACTAATAAATGAAAGACAAAATAATAATGCAAGTAAAAGGTAAGACGCAAGTAAAAAGAGTGAAAACGCAATATGAGATGTAGTACTTGAGAACGCAAGGATCCTCCTAATTTTACTTTCTAACTTATGTTGTTTAAGGGCTAAATCAGTCAATTACAATGGTCGGGATTCTAATATCCTTATACCCCCGTCAGGGTGGACTATAAGGCGATCCTAAAGTGTCACTAGTCCCGTCAGGGTAAATATGATCCACCGTTGGATGATTAAGATTTATTACCTCATTGGCCCTAGGATTAACTAAGTTCGTCAGAATCAATAGTTTTTATCCTAGATTGAACAATTAATTCTGTACCTAAACCCCCCGTCAGGATGATCCATACGCCACATATATGGAATAGCTTAGATACTAACACCTAATTTTAGTTCGCGACTCTAAAATCAGTAAACATTCACAAATTGTCGAAAAGAGTAAAAGCCCTAATTTAATTTAATTTCACAGAAACCCAAATTCAACATTCATTATAAAATAAAATCAGGATTCACCCATTGTTTGTTCTCAAGCACTAATGAAAACTTAGCTCATATTAAAATTAAAAACAAAATAAAAAGAAATGGAATTCATATTCGTTACAAAATTAAAATAAAAGAAAAACCTAATTTTCGGAATAAGAATGACTACGAACGGAGCTATAGACCCACTCCAGCTCTTGTAGCTTCTCCTTTCTTCCTGCTGTAGCTTCTCTGGTGTTTTTAATCTTGTGGAAAGTGAATTGTCTGTAAAATAGAAGTCCAGACCTCCTTTTATAATAAGAAAAACGGATTAGGGCTTGGACCAGAAATTAAAAGCCTAATTAAATGTCCAAGCCCACTCTTTAAGCCCAAAATCCCGTAACTGATGACAGGCCTCCACTAAAACTGCTTTTCCCGATGCGTTACAACTCCGATTGACCTCATTCCAGTTGCTAAAGTTCCGTACTTCGATAAGGAATGTTTTCTCTTCAAAGGTCAGCGGCTCAATCAGCTCTTACGTCCCTCGAAAACAGCAATCAAGGGCCTGGAAAATGGATTTTCAGCTCTAAAAAAATAAAATCTTCGGGATTTCTCTTCAAGTCTTGACTCTATCTTTTGATCTTTGACTTTATCTTCGGATTCCTTTCCTAGCTAACATCTAAAAACCTGTAAACTTTACACTAAAAATACCAATATTACGCGCAAAAGTTTAATAATTCGAAAATGCAAGAAATAAAAAGGGAAATCCGAAATATTGCATATTTAGTCCAAAAGTCTATCGAATTAATTAAATAAACACCAAAAATGATGTCTCCTAAGGGTCTAAAATAAGAACAATTAGGGAGACATCATTAGGTCACCATTGACAACGGTGTTTAATTACATGTTTAGCACATAACGTCTAGTATACGGTTTAGATCTGACAAATCAACCTCACTAGATAATCACCATGGTTTAGTGTATTGCTATTTTACCAATTGCAGGAATAGTTTGCTTACGACTCCTTATTGACACAGGTAAAACCTATTTAAAACTACCTAGCGCAGTTGGAACCGATTATTGAAATACTACATAAGTCACCCTTACATGTTTAGAACGGCAAAACTAGTGGGGATTACATGATATATACTCAAGCTAAACTCTCATACTACCTTCTTCTCTTACATTTAAATTTCTGTCTTTACTTTCTTTGTTTAATTTAGTTAATTGAAAATCAAATAAAAATCTATTTGTCTTTACGTTTTCTGCGTTTTATTTATTCTAGCTTTTAATATTTGCACTTGATTATTGCATAAGATTCCCCTAACCTTCATAGTCTCTACGGAACGAATCCTACTTATTCATTAAAACTTGCATACGATCTGTATACTTGAAGAACCGTGCTCAGCCTAGGGTGTTTATTTGCACTTATTTATTACATTATTTTATCACACCTTAGGCGATACCAATCATATTTATTTACTTTCCTATCTTTTAATTATTAATTACTACTCTATTCTGTTTACTCATTCGTATAACACACTAAGTCCATGAGAACGAATCTGAATTATCATTAAAACTTGCTTACGACCTGTGATACTTGCAGTGAGTAACGTGCTTAGTCTAGGGTGTTAGTGCATTGTTTATCCGTATTTTATTATCATATTTTTATCACACCTTAGGCGATACCATGGGCTAAGAAGGATATAAATATAATAAATGGATAGCAAGCTAAAAGGCAACAAGGGGCTTATCAAAGAACCGCCTTAGTCACTTTCTAAACTATGCAATTTGTAATTCTCTTACCTTTAGCACGTTTATTAAATAGGGCTTGGATATCACGGCCTACACACCCCTTAACTTGCACTAAGATCAAACATTCTTCTACCGTATTGCTTACTAATATTTTCTTTACAATCGATGTGCATATTACTTTCTATCATTAACTTACTAAGATTATGCTTCAAGCTATTAAACAAACTCTACATCTAATCCTATGTATCAAAAAAAATCTTCCTCCAAATAGTAACATCACATAAAAATGGAGATGAGAGACAATGATCCCCGCACCCCCAACTCAAAAATAAGGCGTGTCCCCACAACTCGAAGAAGACTCAATAAAAAAATTAAAAACAAGCAAATAAATCATATATAGAAATGGTATGGAAGAAAGAGAACCTACTCACGAGGCTATTGCCTCGTTTTATCAACATCCAAGGTAGGATTACTGGATCTTTCGCTAAACCGCGCTTTATTTGCTCAAGGAGTGTCATGATGTGCACTTGATTTGATTTGATTTGTGCCAAATCATTGGCCAAGAAGGTATGAGTTGTTTCAAATTTATTCAATCACTCATCCATTATTTCTCGCCAAATACGATCCTCTTCTTTTGATTCTTCTTGTGGATGTTTCTTAACTCCTGCTCCTCTAAAGATTGTCTTGATCCAAGTATTTTTGATAGTGTTGCTTCCTTTATACATTAGCTTGTCTTTTTCCCCTGGAATAACATTCACATCCTATACAAGGCACGTAATCATAGTAGGATATTTCACATTAAATAACGTAAGTAGAGAGACCAAAAATTGCATCACCTCTTCAAAGATCAACTGTGCCACATCTACTTCTTCCCCTCTTAAAATATAATTCAAAAAGATGGTGTTTCTCTTAGTTACATCTGAAGTTCGAGTGCTTCCAAATACGTTTGGTGTGAGAAAATTGTGCCAAGCTCTAGTATCCGCTTGAAGATATTAGAAAGGACAAGGTGCCTTCAATTCTCCCTTATGTGATTGCACTTTTTCTTCATCTAATACATACTCAAAAAGTTGGTTCTAATCGAAAGTCTTGTTATTTTCCACCACTTCTCTAAACTTACATCGTCCAACCAATTTATTGAACTAGAAGTGGTTTCTAATCTCTTCAGATGTAAAAGGATCTAACTTTCCTCTAACTGGAACACGACATTCACTATCTTGGGTAAAAAAGCCTAAATATAAATCAAAACTAACTCCATACATAAACTTGAATGTCTCATCATGAATGTAGACCAACCCAATCTATCTCCCATCTCTAGAAATCTCTTGTAATCACCTTCTCCAACTTCCTTTTTTCATATACTCTCTTATGAGGAAAAGGTGGTTTTGGTAAATGTGTCACTGCTGAAGCTAAACAGGTCTTGAAGCTTCATTCATCTCGGGCATAGGAATCTCGATTTGTAGAGGTTGTGGTGTCTTATCCTTGAAAGTAATCTTTTTGCTCTTTGAATTTACCGCTGCTTTCTTTCCTCTATTCCTTGACTTGTTTTACCATTTTTATTTATACTAGAACTTGAACTTTTCTTAGATGTCTTCTTCTCTACATAACCCAATACCTTACTTTGATTATTCTTCATCTCCCTAACAATAGATAATTTTTTTGTTCTTTTCTTCATCTCAATTGACCTCCAACTCAAAGCTTTGAACACTCTTGAAATTTGTACCCATTGATTTTGGGTGAACACATGTTATTTGGGTTAGGATGATGTACGGACAATGAATCTCTATGTGGGTAGGATGAACTCTTGCTTGATTCGTATGGATCTAAGAAATTGTTGGATATGATTTAGAAATTTTGGCTTTTGATTCTAGGTGTTTTGATATGATTTGGTTGGTTGAATCTTCTTTGTAGTGATGTAGGGAACGTACTGGATGTAAATTTATGGTAATTGGGTAGTGTTTTGATGTGTACTGAAGGTTTGTAGAAGCTTTAATGGAGTTTGGGAAGTTTTGAAGAAGAAAGATAGGCTTAGGGTTTTAATTTTCGTAACTATAACTAACCTTCTCTTCAAACCCTTCTTATAACTTAATCTGGCGGCGCCGTGCTGTGCACCATGGCTGAGGTGAGGTGTACCGCAGGAAACTTCTGTTGGACCCCATGTCACGTTCTTAACGAAACGGTGTAGGGTAATGGTTCTCGGCGAAGACCCTGATTTGTCATACCGTTGTGACGGTCTTAGACTGGTGCGGTGTGCCGCACAGGTCATGCGATGTACCGCATGAACTTTTTGTTCGGGACCATCCTCACGGTATGGTGCGAATGACGATATGGTCTTCTGCGATGGACCTTTTCTTGGACAATATTACGGTTTTCTTCGTGTGTTGTGCACCACAACACCCGTGCGGTATACCACACGAAAGCTCTGGATGACACCTTTGCTTCGGCATTTAACCTCCTTTCTCCAATCATTGTGATGCTACTTAGGGACGTGGTGCACCGGACTGGGTCTCGGTGTACCACATGGGTTTTCTGTTTATCGCCAATTTTTCACTTTTCTTCTCCCTAACTCGTTTTCTTAAGTATTTTCTCATCAAAAACATTAATACCTTCCTCAATACTACAATATCTACTGAAAACAACTAATCTAAACATAAATTAAAAACATAAAAAAATTGCGGGTTGCCTCCCGTATAACACTTTTGTTTAACATCTTTCAAAGTTAGACGTGTTACCTCTATCAAGATTTACGTATATTTCCCCAACAACGAGCAAGGCTAAGCACATCTACTAATCTCAGTTAAATACCCCTCTTGGGCTTGATTTCTATTACTTTAGCTTAAACTACTTCCTTGACAATGAATGGTCCCATCCACGAATCTTTGTGACTTCGTGGCCTATTCTCGGGTTTGCGGGCTTTCCATAAAACTTCATGTCCGACCCTAAACTCACTCATTGGTCTAGTATCCACAGGATTTGCGCGGATTACTTCCGAAACTCTATAATGTGAAAGAGTGTGGATGACAAGAACTGCAGGATCAAACTTCCTTGGTTACTTACCCCAGACATAGAATGTCTCAGATACGTTTTTACCACGGAAGGTAACTGTTCCCTCCTGGAAGATGATGATGCTTTGACTTGTAGCCAAGAACGGCCTTCCAAGTATAATTGAAACCTGCTTATCTGTATCATAATCAAGAATAACAAAGTCAGTAGGGATGCTGATATTACCTGTTTGGACATGAACGTCCCCCACTATTCCCCATCTCTTTGTTACTGAGCTATCCACAAATTGTAAATTCACGGGTGCTTTTTCCACCTTCTCTAGTCCAAGCCTATCAAACACAGACATGGGCATAAGATTTCAACTTGAACCCACATCACACATGGCTTTCAATTTGAGCATACCTCTAATTTGAATTGGAAGATTAAAGCTTCCTGGATCTTTGAGATTGAGTGGTAACTCTTTTTTCTACTCTTCTTAAGACTCTCTCAGTATGAGCCACATTCTCTTCTCTGGCTTCTACACTCGCTTCTTTCTCTGGAATAATTTGCATGAATATTTGTTGCGGTGTAAGCCCTTTGTTCGCAATCTCAATCATTCGGGTGTTGATATTTTATACACTATACGCCTCTACAAACGTCTTGAGTTCAATGTCAACCTCGGGATTTTTCTTAGAAATAGATGGTGACATTACTTGATCAATAGGTGGCGAGACCACCTCCTCTTCTTCTTTCTTTTCTTTCACATCAGGTGCAACTTCAAATTTCTGCTCTTTTTAGGTTTCTTCCTCTTTCTCTTTAGCTCTACTAGCTTGTAGCTCAATAATCGATCTAGAGCATATTTGGTGGCTCTACTAGCTTCACAATAACACAAACAAACATTACGGCTTCTGGATTGTTTTGACAATGCTCCCAATCATGATCTTGTACACCGTAGTTAGAACACCCATAAACTTCTTGTGTGACATTAATATCTGCTTTTTTACCTGCAAAACTTTTTGTAACAGCTAGAGTAAGTTGTTTTAATTGTTGCTCAAGTTTATTCTCAATGACAGTGAATTTTTCCTCAATGAATGCACTATTTTCTCTTTCACCTCGGATAGGTGTTCTCACGGTATTCCAACCCATCTCATTCGTCATTGTTCTATTCAAAATAATCTTAGTATGGACTCGTTGTACCTGAAAAAATCCACCACCACAAAGTAGGTCTAAGTCTTTTCTTGACGAGCCATCAAGGCCTTTGTAAAATAACTTCATTTGTTGAATTTATGTAAGGCCATGATCAGGGACTCTTGTCAAACAAATCTGAAATCTTGTCCAACTTCTACCCCAAGTCTCGTCTTGATCTTGTTTGAACGAGGTCAACTCAACTTGCGCGTCTAATCTCATATTTGTTGGGTAGTATCTATCGAAGAACGCAGTTTGTAATGAGTCCCATGTAGTAATTGATCCAGGTTCTTGAGAATCATGCCATTCACTTGCTCCATCAATAACGAAATACCTAAAATTCACAAAATACATCTGATCTCTTGTTACTCCTTGCGTACTATAGGAATCGCACATTTGCATGAACTTCTGTACAACACGGATCGGATCTTCGCCGGGTGCACCTCGGAAATTATCATAACTCTAAAATTGAGATAACATACCAGGATCGGGTCTGAAAATCTCGATGTTAATATTTGCAAGGACAATTCCGAGGGCAGGAGCTCGAAATGGAGCTTGTTCAATGCCATTAACAAACCACAGATCATTGTTCTGAGGAGGTTGAACTTGTGGAAGGTTTTGACCATTCTGTTGATTCAATTGTTGATTTTCATCTCCTTCCATTTCTGCTTCTCTAGCTAACCTCTCTTCTAACTCTTTTGCTTTAGCTTCTCTCTTTCTTTTGTTTGCTTCTCGAACTAGGTTTTCGGGATTCGCAAGAATCACGAGATCCTTCAAGCATATACCAAAACCTGTAATCCTGAGAAAAAAAGACAACCCAAAGCGTAAAACTGAAAAATAAAACTAAAACTAAACTAACAATTAAACTACAAAAGATTAACACCGAGGTCACACGCTACCGTCCCCGGCAGCGGCGCAAAAAACTTGGTGGGTCCTTGTGTGTTATAAAATAATGAAATAGAAGTAAATAAATAAAGGATCCACATACCGCAAGTGTACGAATCGTTCCAAGTAATAAATAAGTAAATACGGGATTATCGTCTCCACATGTATTTAAGTAGTTATTCTAACTTCGTGTTCAATATAGAATAGATAGTTTTAATTGCTTTAAGTAAAAATATAAATAGCAAAGGAGTTTGTTTTCTAACCAACTAAATAAAATAAATAATAATAATAAACAATAAATAATTATGAAAATAAGATAAGGATATGCAAGTATGAATCTATCCTATTGAATTTATGATTCCTAAGAATAAGGGTGAATGGGAAATTTCACAATAGTCGGGACTCTATAATCTCCTAGCCCCCTGTCGGGTGGACCTAGGAGCTATCCTTAAGTACTATAAACCCCTATATGGGCGAATATGCCTCTTCAGATGATAAGTTATTTGACCTCTTTGGATACGTGGTTAGTCAAGCCTATCGGTCAAATAACGGACACCACGCGTCTATATCCTAGTTCTGTAATTAAACCCCCCTTGTCGGATGATCACTCGCCACTAAGTGAATAGGCTAATTACTAAAACCTACCCTTGATTCATGACTTCAATGATAGTAAACAAGCATAAGAATATAGTTAATGGAAATTAAAAAACCAATTCAATTAAATACTAAAATCCCAGATTCAAATTAAAACAGAAAAACAATAGTTAATGATTCATATAATTACAATCCTAAAGAGAAATTATGCATAATAAAACTCTTGAATAAATAACTTAGAAATACCTCATAGACAAAATAGATCTAATACTAATTTACCCAAAGAATAGAGATGGAGAAGTGTTGAATTGATGTAATTAAGCTCTAGCTCTTGCGTCTTCCTCCTCTAGATCCTCTTGATTGCTTCTATGATGAATTATGTGTGTATATTAAGCTTATTCAGCCAAGGGATGGTTTTCTAAGGTTTATAACTGATATTTATAGGTGCTAGGTCGAAATCTTGGAGTAGGGACAAACTAAGAGAGTCCAAGTCCAACTCAAATTCGTAAGTAGATAAGGATAATTACTGCTGGCTTGTTTTTACCATATCTTCTTTGTTACTGGACCGTTTTGGCCCTAAGATATCAAAAGAATCCTCACGGAATTATCTATCTACCTATGAAAGGGATCTTTCAGAATCGTCTCGGATTTGGAGTTATCATCACTTCTTTAGACGTAGCTGCAGAAATTAGATTTATTTGGCAGCTTTTCCTTTTCCTAATCAAACTATGTTTCCTTCTATCTCCAGATTTCTTCAAGATCTTCTTTCCTTATTTCCTTATTTCCTTAGAATTGACTTGGCATTTGATTAATTACCATACAATCTTTACAACTTCACATTAACGCACAAATTAAACCAAATATGCTATAAAAATAATAATTCATCAAATCAAGACAAGAAATAGGAATATTACGATTTAAGCACAAAAGACTATATAAAAAGACCATTTTCAACCTAAAATGATGTCTCCTAAGGTCTAATATTTAGAACAAATAGGGAAACATCAAGACCCCCAACTCAAACTTGTATCGTCCCGATACAATAAAAAATAAGAACATAAGGAAGTCTCTAAAATATCAGCTAATTCAATTAAGCATAAGGGAGAAGAAGATAGCAGAATATATAGAATAAACTCAAAGCAACTACTCAGAAAATTTAATGTAGCAATATTTACAAATTACATACCTTCACACTTGTCATATCTACAATCAACACGGCTTGATATCAAGATTTGATTAGCTTCGCAATGTAAGAAGGAGAGGATCTTTACTCAGTTTACCAAGGGGGCTATAGATTGTTCATCGAACTTCACTAGTATCCAATTATCCATTTAACTACTCTCTAACAGCTCAATCACTTCTAGATTACATAGCAAAGAATCATAAGGTCCTTAAGGTTGTAATTTTGGCTTAGGGACAGTATGATAAGTATATTTGGATAATTTAGAGTGAGCTTGTGGATCTCTCCTCACTAGCCATCAACGAATCGCCCTAGAGCTTGAGTTACTCTCATAAAACATTCTCACTCAACCCAATGAATTCCTTGATACACAAATTAGCATCCCCAATAACCCAATTAAAGCATAAAGATGTTCACATAAAAATTCCTCTTTGTCGGTCCAAATATATATTCTTTTCATATCAATTTTTTTCTTTTGTAAATCTATGACGTCTTTTTGATGTTGAGATATCATGCTATTGTTTTCATAATTTTTTTCTTTTCTTTTCATGATTTTCAGCTTTTTTCATTTACTCTTACCCCGGCAAAGGGTTACAATAAAATAAACCTGTGAATCATCATCAAAATATAGAACAGAGCACAATTTATAAGCTCAAACATCCCAACCCAAAAATATTTCCCATAATGGTGGACCCACCAACCCAAACTCAAGCTCTAAACAATTGTCTATGCATCGTGATTCGAGTGCGGGTCATATGGAAAAATTCCTATAATCTAAAGGAATATGGCTTATAATGTGGTTAATAAAAAGGCTTTACAAAGGATAGAAGGGGCTGAGAAGGATATATAATATAATAAATCGACAGCAAGCTAAAAGGTAACAAGGGGCTTATGAAAGAACCGCTTTAATCACTTTCTAAACTATGAAATTTCGTCATTCTTTTACCTTTAGCACGTTCATTAAATGGGTTTATCAACTAGCTTGGATCTCACGGCCTACACACCACTCATGGCTCCTTGAGATCGAACATACTATCTATCGCATTTCTAACTAATCTTTTCTTTACTATCAATGTGTGTTTTCCTGCAAATACTCAAAGCATACAAAATAAAGCAACTCATAAACATACTACTGGTGTGTCCCTTTTTGGTCTAAATATAATCCCTTAGGAGACATCATTTTAGGGTGAAAATGGTCTTTATATATTGACTTTTGTGCTTAAATCGCAATAATACACTTTCTCCCCTTGGAATTAGACTATTTGCATTTATAGAGCTTTTGTGCGTTAATTTACTTATTTTTAGTGCAAAGTTAGTAGGTTTATGAATTTCATGAAAAACCAACCCAAGGAGGAGAAGTGAGAATTAAAGTCTTAGAATATTTCTAGTGTGCTTAGTCGAGTTTCCTGAATTTAAATTGCACTTTCTTATTTCTAGCCTTGATTTAATGATTTATTATTTTTAAAGCATATGCGGTTTAATTATTTATTTAATGTGAAGCTTTAGAGATAATATGGAAATAAATTATATGCTAAATCAATGCTAAGGAGATAAGGAAAGAAGATCTTGAAGAAATCTGGAGATAGAATGAAGTAGAGTTCAACTAGGAAAAGGAAAAGCTGCCTTATGAATCTGAAATTCCAGCTACGTTTCAAAGACGAATCCATAACTTAAGACTGACTAGTAATTTGGGCGAGTGGTCTGCACCAATGGAAATATCTTTCCGATACAAGCGGTTTCGAATATTGGAACGCCTCAAACAGATAAGTATTGTAGGAGATATGACCAAAACGAATCAGCAGCAAAATCTTACCTTTTCTAGATCTTAGGGCTACGAATTTAAGAGTTCTTGCCTTGTCTTCCACTCCAAGTAATTCGACCTAGCAATTATAAAAATCAGTTCCCAACCTTAGAAAATCATCCCTTGGCTGCAAAAACTTAATATACACAAATAAATCATCATAGAAGCAATCAAGAGGATCTAGAGGAGGAAGAAGGAAGAGCTAGAGCTTAACTACATCAATTCAATACTTCTCCATCTCTATTCTTTGGGTAATTTAATATTAGATCTATTTTGTCTATGAGGTATTTCTAAGCTATTTATTCAAGAGTTTTATTATGCATAATTTCTCTTTAGGATTGTAATTATATGTACCATTGAATATTGTTTTTCTGTGTTAATTTGAATCTGGGATTTTAGTATTTAATTGAATTGGTTCTTAATTTCCATTGACTATATTCTTGTGCTTGTTCACTATCATTGAAGTCATGAATCAAGTGTAGGTTTTAGTAATTGAGCTATTCACTTTAGTGGCGAAGTGGTCATCTGACAGGGGGGTTTAATTACAGACATAGAATATAGACGTGTGGTATCCTTTATTTGACCAACAGGCTTGACTAACCACGTAGCCAAAGAGGTAAAAGAGTATTCATCCAAAGAGGCATATTCGCCCATATAGGGGTTTATAGTACTTTAGGATAGCTCCTAGGTCCACCTGACAGGGGGCTAGGAGATTATAGTATCCCAACTATTGTGAGATTTCCTATTAACCCTTATTCTTAGGAATCATAAGTTCAATAGGATAAATTCATACTTGCATATCCTTATATTATTTGCATAGTTATTTATTGTTTATTATTTATTATTTATTTTATTTAGTTAATTAGAAAACAAACTTCTTTGCTACTTATCTTTTTAATTAAAGCAATTTAAACTATTTATTCGAATATTGAACATGAAGTTAGAATAACTACTTAATCCCTGCAGAGACGATAATCCCGTATTTACTTATTTATTACTTGGAACGACTCGTACACTTGCGGTCTGTGGATCCTTTATTTATTTACTTTTATTGCATTATTTTATAACACGCCAGGACCCACTAATATCTCCTTGCATTTCCTTGAGAAGATCTAGAAACTCAGATTCTTCGGAAGAATCGGGATCCTTGGGAGAGTTAGAGTCTTCGGGGCCAGACTTGGTTGGTTCTTCTTCAATTTCTCGAACTTCCTTGGAAATTTCTGCAACATGTGGTACTTCCTCTTTCTTTTCTATTTCAAGGAAAATTTCCTTACAAGCTTCGAACCTAACATTGTCATCACCTTCTTCAATGGCCTTCAAATCCCTTGCTTCCACAATATTAAGTTTCTTCAATTGGTCTACTTGTGTGCCTAAGATCTGAATTGTGGCCTCTTGTTCTCTAAACTTCTCATTATGTGATTAAATATTATGCGTAAATAGATCCATAAAAGTTTGTAATTTCTTTTCTAACACTTCTCCTCCTCGAGGACGTTGTGGTAAAGCCTTCTAAGCTAGAGTATCGGTATAAGCATCTTTGGTTGGTGGCGATGGAGGAATTGGTCTATTAAGATTCTAATTTCCTTGATAAGAACCTTGACCTCTTGGTTGGTAAGTGTTGTTCTGGGGATGAGGTTGATAGTTACCTTGATTTACTGCCCCTTACGGATTTGAATACTGCGTACCCGTATGATTGTTTAATATAATATGTAATTTTTTTAATAATTTAACACGCAGAGCACGTGGTGGTTTCATGACCATGTTAATTGTTTCCGAACATGTAAAGAAAGTAACAAATCAAAAATAACATTAAACATCCCATATAATGGAAAAAAACCTAATAACATTTACTTAAGAATCCAATCCTTAAAGATCACATCTATTACATAACATTACTAGATAACAACTAAACAACATAACACTAAAAAACATTAATCGTGGCTTCCAAAAGTAATTAGGTGTATATATAAAATACGTAGTATCATGTGCATCATACACGTTACCCAAAGAAATTTATATATATAATATTACTAATCCAAAATTTTTAAAGCCAAAGCTTATTAACAACAAAACCATTAGTTGCTTCATGCTAAACATGTAAAACAAAGATAGTAGTCACAACTCCATGAATAATACTCGGTATTCATGCATTAAGTGATAGCTTAAAAAGATGCTGATGAGACAAACCAACATGAATATGATCACATTTTTCCTTGAACGTCCAACCGGAGGTAGATCCGGATTTTGTGACATTATAATATAAGGTCTAACCAACTTTACATATCCATGCCTTAGACAACCATATTATAGCTTGTCCTTCTCGTTATGGATGAAGAAACGGTAGCATCATATTTCACATTGACGCATAGTTCTGTTTCTTGGACATAATAGCTTCTGAAAACGTAGATCTAGGTTCTCATCTTCTCTGATATCCCTTGAGTCTCCTAAGCAAATGACCTCATCTAACACATTGGATGAATAATCGCTTGACATGTCGTAAAACTATGATATTGTGTAATCAAAAGTAGATTGTTAGTAAATGTCTATAAAAACTAGGGTTTAAAATAAGATGCTTGCAAAAAAATGTATAACAGTAAAAGACAACAAGAATACATACCATTTTGCAACTTAAGAAAAACTTCTTCTCTAGAATGAGGTGGTAAGGTAGACGATGAAACAATATGTTGTTTTTGGATAGTGGTATTGGAAAGTATAGGTGTTGATTAACAAGACAATGAAACTTCTGTAATTGTTGATTAAAACACAAAAAACAAACACTATAATAGCTAGAGGAGGGCTGAAGCAAATATTAAAAAAAGGGTACTAAACATTTATCGTGTAATGGAAATTATTTATAATTAGTGCAATCAAAAAGTATAAGAAATCCATAAATCAAAGATCTAGACTACTTAACCCACAAGATTCGTTAATATTAGAAACTTATATAACCAAATATGTGAAATAGACTACATAAAAGAGTCAATTGTTGGATTACCACATATGGTAAGTCATTTGATGAAGACGCTTGTTTGACATTGTTAACATTATCCCTTTGTGTCCTAAATTTACGGGGATACACGGTCTTCCGTTGTGTTTTTGGTTGTTGTTGTGTTTGATCTCCGTCTGATGTAATGAGTTGTGTGAGTGTGTGGGAAAACATATGGTCCACCATTTTTGTTTCACAGTTGAAGGAATGAGTTATATATAAAAAATGGAATGTAAGGGGATAATGATTTATTTGATATGGTTTTATGTATTAATGAGAGCACACTGTCGGTTCATGCGTGTATAGGGATTAAAGCTTTTGAAGTTGATTTGTTCTAGTGGATGTATTAAAAAATCCAAAACAAAAAATGTGAGTAGGTACTTGAAATTATATATTATTTTTTGTTGATTCAGTTGCATAAATAACTTATGTAACCAACTAACTACATTTACCTAAACTGTTTATTATGTAAATTGAAATAAACTATAGCCAAATAAATCTAATAAACTACTCACAAAAGAAAGTTAAGCACAAACATAAAGATGCAAATTCATCTCTTAGTGCATGTGTGAACATTAATGTACTTTTAAACACCCAAACTAAACTATTTGGATTGTTTTCCTAATTATTAAATGTGAACCAAGTACTTGGTTTAGAAACATGTTCAGTTACAATTATAAATTACACAATGAAGTTCACTATAACAACATCATAATAGATAATTATAAAATAAGTTAGTCTTTCCAAACATTACACACGACATTCCAATTAATGGGGTATACAGATTAAACCAATTTTTGGGTTTACACAACAACAACAATAACATGCGTAAAATTTGTTTAGCTAAGACATAAATAACACATTCATTTTATCACAATTTTCAAACCCCTCAGGAAAAACCGTATTTCCAACATGATATTTATAGGAATTGAATCCCCCTGACTCTTTTTCCCAAACTACTAGCTCCACCATTTTTGTCTCTCTCTTTGATTATTGCTTCAACCTTTTCAATCCGTCCACTTAACTCCTTGCACTTCCGCTCCAAGAAAAGGTTTATATGAAGTACCTCATGTAGCCTATTCAATATCAGCTGCTCGAGAAATGTTAATTGACAAGGGGAATACGGTGGTTTAGGAACTTGAAATCCCGTAGCTGAGGGGATGGTTGTACAGATGTTGACTGGCCAGTCCGAGTAAATGGATTTCTTCTGTTATACAAACGGGCAAGTGGAAGATTAACGGGTTGTGTCTACGTCGCAACATAAAAAAAAAGCATTATAACCCAACTTTGAACTTTTTTACTGTGCAGAATCAATTAAATAAAAAAAGGACATCTTTAAGATCTTGTACATAAACCGCACATAAATTACATATAGCAGAAATCAAATAAGAACTTCTTTTGTAAACTGTAATTATTTAAAACCCTAATTCCTTCTATATCATACCAAACTGCAACAAAAAAATATTTGAGATTTCCGAAAACAGATGCAAAAAACCTACATGGTGTCGTCTAAGGTGTGATAAAATAATGTAAGAAATAAGTGCAAATAAACACCCTAAGTTGAGCACGGTTCTGCAAGTATACAGATCGTATGCAAGTTTTAATGAATAAGTAGAATTCGTTCCTCAGGGACTACGAAGGATAAGAAGAACTTATGCAAATATTCAAGTGCAGATATGAGAGCTAGATATAATAATACGCAAGTAGAAAGAAAGAAAGATAGATTTTTATTTGGTTTTTTTGATAAAAAAGAAAATTAAAACTAATAAATTAAAAGACAGAAAATAAATAAAAGAAAGGAAAAGAAGATAGTATGAAAGTTTAGCTTGAGTAATTAGCATGTAATCCCCACTAGTTTTGCCGTTCTAAACATGTAAGGTATGAATCATGTAGTATTCCAATAGTTTGTTTTCAATTGCGCTAGGTAGTTTCAAATAGGGTTTACCTGTGTCAATAAGAACCTAAGCAAACTGTTCCTGGAATTGATAAAATAGCAATACACTAAACCATTGACTATCTAGTTAGGCTGGGTTGTCAGATCAAACCTTATTCTAGACGTTATGTGCTAATTCTATAGTTAAATATACCGGTTATCTAACTACTATGATGGTAATCCTATACGTTTGCAACCGTAAAGAACACAGAATATAAATCCAACACATAAACAGAGAAATCAAAACATAAATTCAATCAAATTAGATAGATGTCAACCAAAACTAGGGTTCATACATATATACTAAAACTCAAGCTAAATAAAATTTAGTTCATACTAAGAAAAGAAAAGAAAAGAAAAGAAAAGAAAAGAATTACAGAATTAAAGGTTGAAGAAGACATGATTGATGCACAGCTCCTTCCACACTTCTCTTCTTGTGTTATAACTTCTTCCTGACCTTAAGGTTTGGTCAAGGATGATTTTCTAATGTTAAGAAGCTGTATTTATAGTGTATAGGAAGACCTAATTCGTTTTCTTGAAGGAAAAGGTAAATATGGGCTCCAAGCCAACTCAAATTTGTAGCCCAAAAACATGCAATCAGCCCCGTTTTTGTTTTGGTCCTATCAGCTTTAATACTTATCCGTTTGACGCATATGAGTATACCAAATTCATCGTCTCGGAGAGATATTCAACTTTGCTCATGACCGTTTCTCCAAATTCCTCACCGATTTTAAGATACAAGCTGATCTGTGGTCGTAGGAGCAGAAATTCAGAACTAAGGCAGCTTTTCCTTTTCCATGTTTTTAGCTTTTACTTCATTATCTTCAATTTCCATGTTTATCTTCTTTGCTTTAGCTCTTTGAACCAACTTGGAGTCTAATTAATTACCATATATCTCTAAAGCTTCACACTAAATAAATAATTAAACCCAATATGCTCTAAAAATAATAATTAATTAATTCAAGACCCAAAATAGGAAAGTACACTAATTCAAGCTAAAATTGACCTATAAACTAATAAATACGCCTAAAATGATGTCTCAGAAATAGATTTTATTATCACAAATGAGGACACATCAAGACCCCCAACTCAAAGTTGTATCGTCCCCATACAATAAAAGTAAAGAACAGTAGGGTAGTCATATAAACAAGAAGAAGAAGTCGGAGGAGAATAAGAATAGAACATAATGAATGATACTAGAGCATAGTATCTAAAAAGTCTCATGTAGTAATGTTCAAGAAATAATGCACAAGTATGCTTATTATACACATAATCAACAATCCATAAATTCAAGTCAAGATTAATTTCGCAATGCCAGAAGGAGAGGTTGATAACTTAGTTCATGTTAATGGCTATAGGTTGTTCATAGGTCCTAATATAGCATCCAATGGTCCATTTACCTACTACCTAATAGCTCAATTGTCTCTCCACCCAGCAGTTAGAAATCCTAAGGTCTTTGGTTATAACTTTGCTTAGGGACGGTGTGATATATTTGGATAATGAAAAGTGAGCTTTTGGCTCTCTCCTCACTAGCCATCAACGAATCGACCTAGAGCTTGAGTTTTCACTTGAAGATGTTCTCACTCAACCCAATTTTTGATACTTTTGATATGCATCCCCAATAATCCAAAATAAAACCTTTTTCATGATGATATACAATTTCCACTTTGCCGGTCCGAATATATATTCTTTTCATATCAATTTTTTCTTTTGTATAGCTATGACTCTCTTTTTGATGTTTGAGATATCACGCTTTTTTTTCATATATATATATTCTTTCTTTTTATGCCCTTGTTGGCAAATTTAGCTCGTAGCTTCTTTTTCATTCACTATTACCCCGACAAATGGTTACAATAATAAATTTTTCATCATCAATAAAATCACAATTACAATTTCCCAAATCCAATGTTCCCTAATGATGAAACCACCACCCCAAACTCAAACTCTAAAACGACTTGTTTCAGGTTTTGCGATTCGAGCGCGGGTCATACAGATGAGTCCTACAAACTAAGGGTATTGATTATCATGTGGTTTAATAAAAGGCTTTAGAAAGGCTCAGAGGGGCTAAGACGGATAAATAATAACAAATATCAAATAAAAAGGGTGAGAAGGTATAAAAGGCTTTAAGTGGCTTCAATATGAAAGAACTACCTTATTCATTTTTCTAACTACCGGATTTTGTTAATTTTTCACTAATAGTTCATAGATAAGCGGGTTTTCAACTAATTTCAAACCTCACGTTCTACACACCAAATAAGTCTCCTTAAGTTTCAACGTGATTTCTTAGCAATGCTCATTAACTTTTCTATCTTTTATTTCCTGTTTTCATACATGCATGCTAAACAAATTTGTAACATCTTTCAAAAACATACTACTTACTATCATTGACCTAATAAAATCATTCTCAATAGCTACATTCAACATATTAGATGCCTTAATTCAACCCAAAAATTTTAAATTTTATGCAAAAAACAAAAAGGAAGATGAGGGCAACGAATCCCCACCCCCAACTCAAAAATGAGTCGTGTCCCCACGACTCGAAAAAGACTCAAGAAAAATAAAATTTAAAATTAGCATACATATTGCACATAAAGAAATGGTAGGGAGGAAAGAAAACATACTCTTCGAGGTTATTACCTCGCCTTATTGACGTTCCAAGATAGGATTTTGCTGGATTTGTCTTTAATTGCTCACAGAGTGTTATAATGTGCTCCTTTCCTTCTTTTGAAAGTTGCGTAATTACTCTCAAAACTTTAATGATCCAAGCATTGTCAATATATTTACTCATTCTAAACTCACGTGTTTCTTCTTCACCCAACTTCCTATTCGTTTTCCGATCAAGACACGTGATCATAGTAGGATATTGTATTAAATAACGACATGGGAGAGATCAAAAAATAGTATCACCTCCTCATAGATCAACTGTGCCACATCCTCTTCTTCTCCTCACACAATACAATTCACAAAAAGAACGTCTTTTAGAACGTCTTACCATTAACGTAGACCAACCCAATCTTTCCAAATCTCCACGAATCTTCTTGTATTCTCTGTTATCAATTTCTTCTTCAAATACTTTCTCATAAGCAAAAGGTAGTTCCTTTAATTGTCTTTCTGGAGAAGCTATCAGGGCCCTTGAAGCTTTCTCTTTTTCTTCGGGTGTAGGGTCATTGATCTGTAGAGGTTGTGTTGTCTTTTTCACTAAAGTTGGAACCTTTTTGCCCATTGAATCAACACAGCATGCTAACCTCTCTTCTCTTGACTTGTTTTACCCTTCGAATGGAGCTAGAACCTTTCTTACTTGATTTATTCTCAATAAAATCCAGTACCTTGATTTTATTCATCTCCCATGCAATAGATAATGTTCATGTTCTCTTAATCATCTCAATTGACCCCCAACTCAAAGCTTTAACCACTCTTGAAATTTGAAACTCTTGATTATTGGTTGTACAAGCTTTATTTGGGTTAGGAAAGGTGATTCGATGATGATTCTCTATGTGGGTAAGATGGATTCTTCATGGATTGGTATGGACTTAAGAAATTGTAGGAGAAATTTCTGAAATTTAAGCTTTTGATTCTTGGATTCAATGTGTTTTGGTATGATATGGGTGGTTGAATCTTCTTTGTAATGATGTGGAGAATGGATTGGATGTGTTTTTATGGTAATTGGGTAGTGTTTTGATGATTAGGGAAGGTTTGAATGAGCTTTAATGGAGTTGGGAGAGGTTTGGGGAAGAAGGAGAAGCTTAAGGATTAAAAAATCCTCCTCACCATTATAATCTAAAAAATGCGAAAATTTACTCTCTCCAGCAGTTTCGGGCGGTATACCAGCCATAGGGCCCGGTATACCGGAGTTCTGCCTTTCGAAATTCTTCCTCTCGGCATAAAACCCGAATCTGCTACCCGTATTACGGGTTTTCTGGCCGGCATACCGGACTTCTGGCCGGCATACCGATCAAAAACGAAAACCTTCCCAATAGCTAGATCTCGAAAAGTTATGCAGTTTAGGCTCAAATATCACCTGATTCTGACATCCGAGCGCAAAGATATGACTTGCCGAAATTTTCTCAAATTGTGTCCCAAATTTATTTATTTTTCGACACAGCGGGTGTGGGCGGTATACCGGCCCGGTATACCGGAGCTGACCTCCTCGAAATTTTAATCCTCGTCAAAAAACCCGAATCCCCTACCTGTGTTACGGGTTTTTGGTCCCGCGGTATACCGGGGCTGAGGCGCGGTATACCGGACCTGAAGTCCAGATTTTTTTTCTTCTCGGCACAAAACCCGAGTCTTGTACACGTGTTACAGGTTTTCACCTCTGCGGTATACCGGGGCTGAGGCGCGGTATACCGGACTGAGGGTCTGCATTTTCCGAAAAATTTCGTTTTCTCCTCCCGAACTCGATTTCTCGAATACCTAAACATCAAAAACACTAATACCTTCCTCAAATATGCAATATCAACTAAAAATTAACTAAACTAAACATAAATTAAAAATGTAAAAACACGAAAACATAAAAGAAACTACGGGTTGTCTCCCGTATAGCACTTTTGTTTAACGTCTTTTAAAGTTAGACGTGTTACCTCGATTACGAATGACGAAATTTCCACCCCTTGCCTCTAACTCCCATGAACTTTTCAGATCTATTCTTTGGAGCAATGGATGTTTTCATCCATAAGTTCTGGGGTGTAGGTTCGTCTTGTGGTAACTCTTTTTCGTTTGTCGCTTTGCACTCCTCTGGCAATCCATTCGTCCCTTGTCTGTTAGAAAGAATGTACTTCATGAATTTGCGATATTTTGTTATTCTTGTGAGAGCTTCTACAAACGGGATGTTGATCTTCAACTCGTTCACCCTGTCAAGGAACTTCTTGAATTCTTTTTCATTGTTCTGATTTTTTACATGTGACGGGAATGGTGGAGGAGGACGTGTGTTGGTTACCACTGGGCTCTTTTTCTTTTATAGTGTCTTCTCTGGGACACTCGTTTGTTCAATCACCTCTTCAGCCTTGTCTCTTATTTTTTCTTCAACCACTTTTTCAAGAATAGAGGTTGATTCTGGTTCTCTTCTAGGCGGAGGTAATTTTTCTCCACTTCTTAATTCAACTGCATGACAAGCATGATCCTCAGGAGCAACAGTATCACTTGGGAGTTGCCCTTTTGGCCTATTTTGCATTACACTCGCCATTCGTGATATTGTATGCTCAAGGTTCTTAATTACCTTGGATTGAGTTTGGATTCTTTGCTGGCTTATCTTCATATTTTCTTCCATTACTTTCATCATTGCATCCATGCTTGAATTCAAACTCGAAGGTTTCTTTTGTGGAGCTTGTTGCATTGAATATGGAGGTGGTTCTTGATAAGCTTCTTTAGAAACTGGCGCTTCTTGATAAGTAGGTTGTGGTGGATAGTAAGATTGAGGTCGAGGTTGATAATTAGTCTCTTGATTTCCGACCCAATTTTTATTTTGTGGGGGTTGATAATTAGCGTAACTTCCTTGAGGATGATAATAACCATTAGAATAATGGGTTCTTTGATGAGATACGAAGGAAGTTGGGGCTATATTATTCATGAAATTCTCCCGCGAAAGGTTTCTTGCTCCACAACCTGGACATAAAGGTAAAGTAGGTACTAGATTCACCTGAGCTATTGTTCGTGCTTGCTCTCGTAATTTCTCAAGTTGTTGGGTTAACTCTTTGAGCCTTAGAGAATCTAAGGTCTCTTCTTGTTTTTCTGATTCAACTAGCCAACTTCTCTCGTTCTGAAGAACATTCTCCATAATATTTTCAGCTTCTTCAGGATCTAATAACACAAAACCTTTTCTTCGTAATATATCTGCTCTTCTTTTGGACTCGTCATTAAGTCCTCCATAGAACATGGTTAATGAATATTCTGGCGATGATGTATGGCATGGACATCTCGCCTTCATCTCCCAAAAACGTAACCATGCTTCACCAAAACTTTCTCCGTCTTCCTGCATAAATTGTTCGAGCTCCACCATATCTTTTAATCTTCTACTAACCGGATAGAATCGGTCTAGGAATTTAGATTGAAGCTTGTCCCAATCTGGAATAACGTGAGAGTATTGGGTATCGTACCAATCGCTTGCACTTCCGGTCAAAAAGAACTGAAACATAATGTAATACATCTGCTCCTTTGTAACGCCTTCGGTAATATAAACGTCACAGATCTACATAAATTTCTGAACATACCGGACCGGATCTTGTTGTGTAGCACCGCTAATTTGTCTATGACTCGCAAATTGCGCAATCATGCCCGGATCTGGTCTAAAATTGGCGGCTTGGATTTCTAGATTGCGGATTCAGCGTGGTTGCAATATATATATGACGGGAAGATCAAGTCTCCTTGGGCTCGCCATCTGTAAAAACCGGTAAAAACAAAAACTAAAAAGAAAAGCGTAAAATAGAACTAACTAAAATATAAGCACTAGATAATTGCACAAGGACTAACGATGTAGTCCCCGACAGCGGCGACAAAAACTTGGTGTCGCCTAAGGTGTGATAAAATAATGTAAGTGCAAATAAACACCCTAAGCTGAGCACGGTTCTGCAAGTATGCAGATCGTATGCAACTTTTAATGAATAAGTAGAATTCGTTCCTCAGGGATTACGAAGGTTAAGAAGAACTTATGCAAATATTCAAGTGCAGATATGAGAGCTAGAGATAATAATACGCAAGTAGAAAGAAAGAAAGATAGATTTTTATTTGGTTTTTTTTTATAAAGAAAATTAAAACTAATAAATTAAAAGACAGAAAATAAATAAAAGAAAGGAAAAGAAGATAGTATACAAGTTTAGCTTGAGTAATTAGCATGTAATCCCCACTAGTTTTGCCGTTCTAAACATGTAAGGTATGAATCATGTAGTATTCCAATAGTTTCGTTTCAATTGCGCTAGGTAGTTTCAATTAGGGTTTACCTGTGTCAATAAGAACCTAAGCAAACTGTTCCTGCAATTGATAAAATAGCAATACACTAAACCATTGACTATCTAGTTGGGCTGGGTTGTCAGATCAAACCTTATTCTAGACGTTATGTGCTAATTCTATAGTTAAATATACCGGTTATCCAACTACTATGATGGTAATCCTATACGTTTGCAACCGTAAAGAACATAGAATATAAATCCAACACATAAACAGAGAAATCAAAACATAAATTCAATCAAATTAGATAGATGTCAACCAAAACTAGGGTTCATACATATATGCTAAAACTCAAGCTAAATAGAATTTAGTTCATACTAAGAAAAGAAAAGAAAAGAATTACAGAATTAAAGGTTGAAGAAGACATGATTGATGCACAGCTCCTTCCACACTTCTCTTCTTGTGTTATAGCTTCTTCCTGACCTTAAGGTTTGGTCAAGGATGATTTTCTAATGTTAATAAGCTGTATTTATAGTGTATAGGAAGACCTAATTCGTTTTCTTGAAGGAAAAGGTAAATATGGGCTCCAAGCCAACTCAAATTCGTAGCCCAAAAACATGCAATCAGCCCCGTTTTTGTTTTGGTCCTAGCAGCTTCAATACTTATCCGTTTGACGCGTATGAGTATACCAAATTCATCATCTCAGAGAGATCTTCAACATTTCTCTTGTCCGTTTCTCCAAATTATTCACCGAGTTTAAGATATAAGTTGATTTGTGGTCGTAGGTGCAGAAATTCATAATTAAGACAGCTTTTCCTTTTCCATGTTTTTAGCTTTTACTTCCTTATCTTCAATTTCCATGTTTATCTTCTTTCCTTTAGTTCTTTGAACCAACTTGGACTCTAATTAATTACCATATATCTCTAAAGCTTCACACAAAATATATAATTAAACCCAATATGCTTTAAAAATAATAATTAATTAATTCAAGACCCAAAATAGGAAAGTACACTAATTCAAGTTAAAATCGACCTATAAACTAATAAATACGCCTAAAATGATGTCTCAGAAATAGATTTTATTATCACAAATAAGGAGACATCACTACATATAAAATCTCTTATTTAAAATACCACATCAAATAATAAACCTATATATTTAAAGTAAAAGCTAACCTGTAAGATTCAACTAACTGTGTACATACAAAACTTCTACAAAAAGTTATTTCAGATCCATTTCCAAAAAACAGATGCAAAAAAAAGACATAAAAACCCTTATTTGAAAAACTAAGAACATCTAATAATAAACATTCATATATAAACTAAAAGCTAAGTCTGTGTAAAATATATACGTATCAACATCTTTTTCTACAAACTAATGGCATATAATCTTTAAGATTTAGTTTATAGATCATACTAAACTCTCTATTCGTAGATCCATTCTTTTTATACCAAGAATAATTCAAGAATTATGGAAAGTAAGGGTTCATTAAGGTACCTCTTCTGGATGTGCAACTACGCTATCATCACTAGACATTTGGATGGTTCTTCGTGATACTCGTGTTTGGTTGTGCCCAACCGGAACACTAACTTTTAAAAAGTATGGTGTAAATGGAATAAAAAGTATGGTGTTAATGGATAGCCAAATAATTTATTTTTCATGGCCGTATGTGGAGAGGATAACCGACTCAAATAGAGGGAGGATAATTAATTACTGAGTGGGTAGTGGGATTGAGTATGATATAATCCAAAATGGTGGCTGGAATAATCATACCCTATATGTGTTTCGGGAGTGGTGAAGCCTATGGGATGCAAACCAGCAAGTAGGAATAAAAAGTAAACACGTTGATTCTACTACATATACCTATATACCTAGTGGTGTTTTGATTTTTGTCAAAAAAAATAAATCTAAAATTTAAACATAAATTAATTGATTAACAACTAACTTAGTGCATTAAATCAAGTAGATTAAAATACAGCTTATAAAATTAAATTGGATAATAAACTGACAAATATTTAATTCAACATTTGAGTTTTGAAAATTAAGTTACAAATTTAATTTCAAAAATTAACTTTAACATTTGAGGTTAAAAAATTAACTTCCACAATTAGATAAATAACGACATATAATAGTTCATCAAACCATTAAATTGTAATAATAACTTACAAATATAACTTCCAAAATTAAATATAAACACAAAATATTTAATAATCAGTTTGAACATTTAATAAGTTAATTAACAAACAAAATATTACTTCCATCATTGAAAATGTAAAACCGTTACCGATTATTATCTAAATTCAAAAATGTAAAACAGTTACCGCTTATTATCTAAATTCAAAAATATATACTTTTTATAAACCAACGGGTCTCAAAAATATCTTCATCATTTCTTACAACTTCACAATTTATAAATATTTCTTACACTGTATCCATCATTAAAATGGAAACAAATTTTTAGAGTTTAATAGAAGACATTATAGTACTAATTTTGGTGAAACTAACTGTCATGAAACCGATGTAGTTGAAATGTGTATGTCAAGGTTGATGCCAGTTGATCGGAAGTGATTATTTTGTTAGGTTTCATTTGAAGACCAAAAAAAATAACAGCGGATGTTTTTTAATCACCAAGCCTATCTTTCAACAGAGATCAACCACATTTTCAATGTACTCTTCAGATACATTAGATGTCCTATCGGCGGAAGTGGTGATACAAGATATTTTTTTTGAATCCCCCTACTATTTCGTGGCCTTATTTGCTTCTTGGATACTCAAGATTTAATGTTGTGCAACCCATGATGCTTCATAGTGCTAAAGAATTTGTGTCATCTTTTTTGAAAAAAGAAGGTGCATCACGAAGTTTCGTACCATTAAACGTGGAGGTTGTGAAAACATTTGGAGTAGGTTACTCCACAATTACTAGAGGGTACAAGGTAGTAGCATTTATCGAGGTGGGTAGATCACTGATAACTGTGGTGTATAATTGGACCAGGAGAGCAGGTCTGAAAATGTATTACGAATTCCCTCATTTAACTTGTATGGGGTGCCTTCAAATGAAGTATTGCATTGGACGGCTAGGCCTAGAGATTCATCTATTCAAGTACCAAACAACATGAATCTAGATCGAGACGCGTATTATATCGTGTCTTGTAATTTAACCAGACAGATCTTTGGAGAAATGGCATTCCCTATCGGAGTGGTGGGAAATAACATGCAACTGGTACATGAATCCCTCGTTGTTTCATCTAGAGTCGGCGATGAGACAAAAGTTAATGAGACACAATGTACTGAGGTATGGTGGTGTGGCCTAAGGTGTGATAAAAAGATGTATAAAATAAGTGCAAATACACACCCTAAACTAACACGGTACTGCAAGTATTACAGGACGTATGCAAGTTTTAATGATAAGAAGATTCGTTCCTCAGGGGCTGACGAAAGTTAGAGAGAACTTATTTTTATGCAATTTATCAAGTGCAGATATTAAAGATAGATAATAATACGCAAGTAGAAAGAAGAGAAAGATAGATATTTATTTGGTTTTTAATAAGAAAACTAAACTACTAAATTAAAGACAGAAAATAAATAACAGACTAGGAAAGAAGATAGTATGAAAGTTATAGCTTAGGTTTTACTAGTATGCACTAATCCTTCTAATTCTGTCTATTAGATCTAATTTATAAGGGAGAATATTAGCTCTTGGTATACTTAGTCAGGATTCTAAATTCCCCAATCTTAGACCTTGAGAGCGACTAAGGGGGCTACGGCACAACCAAGACGAGGACTCAAATAGGGTTATCAAACGCCACTAAGGCCCTATCCAGCACACTACAATAAATTGGTGATATGGTGATTAAAACAAACCCTAATGACTATCTTGTTAGAAGCATGTTTTGTCAGAACTACTATCGACACTAGACGCTATGTGGTGGTTCAATAGTTAAACACCCTATCAAGGAGACCATCTAACTACTATTAAGGTAATCATATACGCATGCATTCGCAAGGAAAACAATCATTAAATCAAAACACATAATCAAATATAAAGGTAAGTAGCTAATATCAGATTAAAACATATAATTCCCAAAGAACTTAGATAGAAGAATTAGAATTCATAGTTTATACATTATGCAAAACCTAAGATAATAGAATTAGTTCATACAAAGAAAAGAAGAGAAAAGAATTACAAAATAAGAGGTTGAAGGAGACATGATTGATGCACAGCTGGTGGTCCTTTGTGTGTTCTAAAAATAAATGCAAATGCTAATCGAACCACAACCGCAAGTGTACGGTTGTCCCAAGTAGTATTAAGGATAATACAGATTCGTTCCAAGGACGGGATGGTTGACTACAATGTTTAGCAGATAATGATTGGTTGCACTTATGAAAGCAAGTAAATAAAATATGTTTGTTTGGTTTTGTTTATTAGAACTGCTGAATGAAAGACAAATTATGAATGCAAGTAAAAAGCTAAGACGCACGTAAAATGAGAGAAAACGCAGTGGGAGAAGATAGCACTTGAGAACGCAAGGGGTCATCCAAATCCTAATTCATAACATATTCTGTTTAAGGGCTAAATTGGTCATTTATAATGGTCGGGATTCTAAATTCCTTATACCCCCGTCAGGGTGGACTATAAGGCGATCCTAAAGTGTCACTAGTCCCGTCAGGGTAAATATGATCCACCGTTGGATGTTTAAGTTTATTACCTCATTGGCCCTAGAATTAGCTAAGTTCGTCGGAATCAATAGCTTCTATCCTAGATTGAATAAATATTTCCGTACCCAAACCCTCCGTCAGGATGATCCACACGCCACTTATGTGGAATAGCCTAGATACTAACACCTGTTCTTAGTTAGCTATTCTAAAAACAGTAAATAATCTTAATTTATCAAAAAGAATAAAAGACCCAATCTAGTTTAATTTAACAGGAACCCAAATTCAAAACATGGAATTTATTAAGATTAGGAATCACCCATATAGCATTCTCAAGCACTATTAAATGTTTAGCTCATATTGAAAAGAAAAACTAAATTAAAATAAATGGAATTCATATTGTTTACAAAATTAAAAGATAAAAAGAACCTAATTTTCGGAATAGGAATGACTACGAACGGAGATATAGACCCTCTCCAGCTCTTGTAGCTTCTTCTTCTTCTCTCTGGTGTTTAATTTTGTGGAATGTGAATTGTGTGAAAAATAGAAGTCCACACCTCCTTTTATAAGCATAAATTCGGACTTGGACCTAAGCTTTTAATTAAATGAAATATAAAAGGCCCAAGTCCACTAACTTAGCCCAAAATCCCGTAACTGCTGATATGCCCTCACTAAAACGGCTTTTCCCGATGCGTTATGACTCCGATTGACCTCATTCCAGTTGCTAAAGCTCCGTAACTCGATAAGGAATGTTTTCTCTTCAAAGGTCAGCGGCTAAATCATCGCTTAAGCACCTCGAAATCAGCAATCTATGGCCTGGAAATTGGATTTTCAGCTCTAAAAATAATATCTTTGGGATTTATCTACAAGTCTTGACTCTAATTCACGATCTTTGACTTTCTCCTCGGATTCCTCTCCTGGCTAACATCTAAAAACCTGTAAACTTTACACTAAAAATACCAATATTACGCGCAAAAGTTTAATAATTTAAAAATGCTAGAAATAAAAAGGGAATTCCGGATTATTGCATATTTAGTCCAGAAGTCTATCAAATTAATTAAATAAACACCAAAAATGATGTCTCCCAAGGGTCGAAAATAAGAACAATTAGGGAGACATCAAGACCCCCAACTCAAACCTTTGTCGTCCCGACAAAGTAAAACAAAACAAAGGGGTAGAAGTAAACGTATAACACGTAGAAGCTAGCAAATAAACCCTAAAGCAATTCTTAAAACAACTCTCATATAGCAAACTCTAGAAACTAATATACACATACATCTAGAATGCAACATCAAACATAAATAATCTCAATCATAAAATTAAAGTTGCAATGCTTGAAGGTTACACTTGTACTCATCTCTGTATGATGGCTATAGGGTGGTCATTAATCCTAAATCGCTTTGAACGCTCCACCTAGTATATTCCCTATCAACAGAATTATAAATTCACTATGCACTTAGGAATCACGAGGTCTTTACGGTTATAATATTGGCTTAAGGACGTGTGTGGATGTATATTTGGTAAATTTGAAGTGAGCTTTTGGCTCTCTCCTCACTTACCATCAACAGTGTCCTCGAGCTTGAGTTAACGCTCAAAAAGATGTTCTCATTCACCCATATACGCAACAATTTAGTGTCCCATGTCTACCCACTATAAACAAGATGATTTTCAGAAAAATTCCACTTTGCCGGATGTTTTATTCATTCATATTTTTTCTTTTTATTTTCTTCTCTCTTTTTCTCTTTTTTTTTGTACAGAAGCAAACTGGGTTCCCGGTTTTGACGAAACCGGGTTCCCGGTTCCTACTGTATGGAATTTTTCATTTTTTCATTTTTTCTTTCTTTTTCACTTTTCTCATTCCCGGCAAAGGGTTACAATTATAAATCATCTGCAATTGTGCTACAATACAAAGCACATCAATCCCAACCCATTAAATTCCCCATAAGTGGTCCCACCACCCTAAACTCAAGCTCGAGACATGTCTCAGGATTGTGATTCAAGTGCGGGTCATATGGTCATGCCTAATAATCTAAGGGATAATGGCTTATATCGTGGCTACAAAGAAAAGGCTAAAGGCTCAAAGTGGGCTAAAACGGATAATCATTAATGCAAGGGATAGAAGGCTAAAAGGCACAAATAGCTAACAAAGAACTGCCCCTATCATTTTCCTAAGTACATAGCTTGTCTTTAGTTCTTATCTAGGTGGGTTCCCTACTAATTAGGATTTCACTTTCTACACACCAAACATATTCCTTGAGTACAAGCTTACTTCATTTGCATTGTTCATTAATTTTTCCTATTAATTACCTATGTTTGCATGCAATTCTAAATGCGTTTTATATTAATCCCTAGAGTCCACTATTTACTATCATTGATTCATAAAAAGTATGCTTAAAGGGATATTTAAAAGTTTCTACAGTCAAGCGCAACTCCGAAAATTCTTTTATTGAAAGCAAATAAAACAAATAACACATAAAACTGGGATGAGGCAACGAACCCCACCCCAATCTCAAAAATGAGTCGTGTCCCCACGACTCGAAAAGACTCAATAAAGCATGTAAACTAATCTACACTAAGAGGAAAGTTTAGAAAACGTATCTTAACCAGCGCGAGGCTGGTTATCGGTGTTGCGTTCTGGACCTTTATCTCGCGTAACAGCATCATAAATCGCGTTTTGAAGTGTATTTACACCTAAGATCAAATTTCGAAGCAGGTCCAACTCTTTTGTAACGTTTGCCAAGGTAGCAATCATCTTCTCCTGATTCTCTTCCAACACCTGAATCTTCGATTCCAACTCAGGAACAGTCTTCGCTCTCTTTGATTGAGGAGTTCTAGGATTCTTGGTAGCTCTTGTTGCTTCCTCATGGATATTCTTGATTGTGCTCAAAGCTATACTTTCACCAACTGAAACAACGTCAATATCTGCGTTCTTACGCGGAATCTTTGCGTCTAGACACAACTGAGTAATAGTACAAGGGAACTTCAGATTTTGTTGTTTCATTGGGGATTTCGCGAACTCCATGATTGTATCATAAATGATCTTAGCAACATCAAATGGTTTCTCCTCCAAAATACACTTAATAACAAATACGTGCTCCTTCTTCAACTCGGAAGTGTGTTTAATACCAAAGAAAGTGGGAATTATGAAACGAGACCAAACCTTAGCACGAGGTGTCATACTACTGCTGTAAAACTGTCCAGGATATCTTTCTCCTTCAGGAATTGGGCTAGCCCCATTAACAAGCACGGTCCCCCAAAGGGATTCAAAATCGAAAGAAGGGTAATTAAGAATTTCTTGAAAAGGACATGTTCCAGAAAAATTGGGTAGTTTCAATGATTTCCGAATACGTTCAATAGAGAAAGGAACTACCTTTTGCGGATATCAATTGCATCACGGGAGGTGGCTAAACCTTCATAAAATTCTCGCACAAAAGTAGGAATAAACTCAAGCTTCCTTTCTTGCAACTCTTTCCAACCAAACTTAGCACATGTCACAGCATATTCCTTGTGTTCACTACTCATAATACCCTTAGGAAAATATGTTTCCTCACCAAATTTCAAAAATTCAATTCTTTCACGAACCTGAGTATTCCAACAAGTATAAACCCTCTTAGGCTTGTGGGCCCACATCTTCATACGCGGAGGTTTCTGAACTGGTGCTTCCGGAATCTCTTATTCAATTTCCTTCTCAATGTTCTTCGCAATTTCCTCTTCTGGTTCCTTCTCACTTTCTATCTCATCAATCAATCTTCTCTTTTGACCTGTGATTTCTTTTCTGTTAGAATCAAGCTGAACTTCATCAATTTTCCGTTTAGGACGCGAATCAGGAATCTCAATAGCTTGATCTTGGGAACCACCAATGGTGGTCTTTCTTCTAGGAGCAGTTCTTCGAAAATCACCGGTTCTGTTAGTCATCTCTTTCCACCCCAAACTCAAAACTTCAAATAATGAAAAACTTAGGGAAAAGTTTAGAATTTTGATGTTTTGAGGCTTAGGAATTGAAGAACTAGGTGGAATATGAGATGGGTCTTGTTTAATTTGGATGGGAGAAGGAAGAATTGGGTTTAAGTTAATGATTGGGTGAAGAAGAATCTTGGGAAAAACTAAGGATTTGATGTTATTTTGGAGAGGAGGTGAGTTGATTTTGTGTTTTTTTGGTGAAAGAGGGTAGGATTTGATGATATATAGTGTTTTGGTTGATGAATTTCGGAGGTGGGGAGGCTATTGGTGCGTTTTAGGTAAAGACTTGCAAAAGAGGCTAAGAAAACTAGGTTAAAACACTCAAAACCGCCTCTCACAGATGCAAACCGGGTTCCCAGTTGTGGCAAACCGGGTTCCCGGTTCCGCGTCGCTGTGTCGGCGCGGAAAATTGACTTAATGATTTTTTTTCTTTTTCAAAACGCACCAACACGCTAGACCCCAAGACGCGGGGTCAGAGATTTTACTCGCCGAAACCGGGTTCCCGGTTCTGTGGAATGCGGGTACCCGGATTTTTCTCGATGGCGCGAGTCAAGACGCGCCAAAACGCAGGACTCCAAGACGCCGGGTCAGAACTTTTGGAAGTTTACAGCTCCGAAACCGGGTACCCGGTTTTGCCAAATGCGGGTTCCCGGTTTTGTGTCGATGTCGCGAATCAAAACGCAGCAAAACGCAAGCCACGAAAACGCTGGGTCAGAACTTTTCAGAAGTTACAGCATCAAAACCGGGTTCCCGGTTTTGAAAAACCGGGTACCCAGTTCCGACGCTGTGTCGTGAACCAAGACGCCATGTGTTGCGTTAAAGTGGTTGGTACCAGCTCCAAAACTGGGTTCCCGGTTCGTGCGAAACCGGGTTCCCGGTTTCTCCTGGACATCCAACCTATTTTTCTCCTAATTTCGCCTCATCGACCCCAAACTCTTGACCTTTTTACCCCTGAAATCATCAAAAACAACAACCCTTCCTCATTTCTTAATAATAAACACAAAAATTACGAAAATCAAACTAATCTAAATTGCAAAAATTGTAAAAACTCAGCTAATATACAAAGAATTGGCTTTTGTTTAACGTCGTTAAGCTCGACGGGTTACCTCACGCTTCTAAGGAGTCTCGAGGAGATACATGACCTCCCCGGGATGTGGATCTTCCGAGCGATTGGTATCTTCACCTCCATGGTATATCTTTAACCTATGACCGTTCACCATAAAGGTACGGTTCTCTAGCGGATGTTCTATTTCTATAGCTCCATGAGGTGTAACTTTGGTCACAATGTATGGACCTGACCACTTAGATCTTAACTTACCCGGATAATTGCTGAACTTTGAGTTATACTTCAATACTCTTTGCCCCACTTCAAAGTTCTTTGTACGAATCCGATTGTCATGCCATTTCTTTGTGTTTTCTTTGTAAAGTTTGGCATTTTCATAAGCATGCAACCGGAATTCGTCAAGTTCATTAAGCTTCATCATACGATTCTTTCCGGCTAAGATAGGATCTAAGTTTAACTGCACAATTGCCCAATAGGCACCCATTTCAAGCTCTAAAGGTAAGTGACAAGCCTTACCATACACCATACGATAGGGAGAAGCACCAACTGGAGTCTTGAATGCAGTACGATAGGCCCACAACGCATCATCTAACTTCATTGACCAATCTTTTCTTGTAGGACCAACGGTTTTCTCTAGAATTGACTTGACTTCACGATTCGAAACTTCAGCTTGACCATTGGATTGTGGATGATATGCGGTAGATACACGGTGTCTTACTCCATACTTCTCTAGAACAGTCTTCAGATATTTATTAACGAAATGATATCCTCCATCGCTAATAATCACTCTAGGTGTGCCATGTCTAGTGAAAATATGTGATTCCAAGAACTTGATCACCACTCGTGAATCATTGGTAGGTAAAGCCACCGCTTCTACCCACTTAGACACATAATCAACAGCTAATAAGATATAGAGATTACCATTTGAAGGAACGAAAGGACCCATAAAGTCTATACCCCATACATCGAATATTTCAACATCTAACACATTATTACGTGGCATCTCATCCCTCTTGGATATGTTTCCGGTAAACTGGCATCTCGTGCATTTCTTAACATATTCATGACAATCTTTAACAAGAGAAGGCCAGTAAAAACCTGATTGGAATACCTTCGCAGCAGTTCTATCTCCTTTGAAATGTCCTCCATATAATGAATCATGGCATCCAGCTATAATGGCTTCAGTTTCTTCCCTTGCTACACATATTCGTATCATTTGGTCAGCACAAACTTTGTAGAGGAAAGGATCCTCCCAAAAGAACTGTCTAGCACGATGAGCTAACCTCTTTCTTTCTTGATAAGTAGAACCTTCAGGGAAAACACCACTCACCACTAAATTCGCAATATCTGCATACCACGGAGCTTCATAATCTCGAATAACGAACAAACTCTCATCAGGAAACTCTTCTCTAACTGCTTCAGTACCACTATTCATCTTTGAACCCTCTAAACGCGATAGATGATCTGCAACCTGATTCTCACAACCCTTTCTATCTTTGATCTCTAAATCGAACTCTTGAAGTAATAACACCCATCTGATTAACCTTGGTTTCGCATCTTTCTTTTCCATAAGGAATCTGATCGCGAAATGATCTGTATAAACAATAACTTTCGCTCCAAGAAGATAAGAGCGAAATTTATCAAACGAATATACAACTGCTAGTAACTCTTTCTCTGTAACTGTGTAATTAATCTGAGCACCACTAAAAGTTTTACTAGCGTAGTAAATCGAATTAAAAACCTTCTCTTTTCTCTGTCCCAATACAGCTCCCATACACAAATCACTCGCATCACACATAACCTCAAACGGTAAATTCCAATCTGGAGGTAACACTATAGGAGCAGAAATAAGCTTTTCTTTGATTGCTTTAAAGGCCACTAAACAAGCTTCATCAAAAAGGAATTTGGAATCCTTTTCGAGTAAGTTGCATAACGGTTTAGCAATCTTAGAAAAGTCTTTGATAAATCACCTATAGAAGCCAGCATGGCCCAGAAAACACCTTACCCCTTTAACAGAAATAGGAGGGGGAAGAGTTTTAATTACCTCTATCTTCTCTCTATCAACCTCTAATCCAGAACTCGAAACCTTGTGACCCAGAACAATACCTTCGCGAACCATGAAATGACACTTCTCCCAGTTCAGCACCAAGTCTGTTTCTTTGCATCTTACCAACACCTTCTCCAAGTTATCTAAACACTTATCAAAATCATCACCAAACACGGAGAAATCGTCCATAAACACTTCTAGGAAATTATCAATCATATCCCAGAAGATGGCCATCATGCATCTTTGGAAAGTAGCGGGAGCGTTACATAATCCAAATGGCATTCTACGATATGCAAAAGTACCAAATGGGCATGTAAAGGTAGTCTTATGTTGATCTTCTGGAGCCACGTAAATCTGATTGTACCCGGAGTAACCATCCAAGAAACAGTAATATTCCCTTCCGGCTAATTTATCCAACATTTGATCGATGAAGGGCAAGGGGAAATGATCTTTTCTGGTGGATTTGTTCAGCTTTCTGTAATCCATGCAAACTCTCCAACCAACTACCGTTCTTGAAGGAATCGCCTCATTTTTATCATTAAGAACTGTTGTCATTCCTCCCTTCTTCGGTACACACTGAACTGGGCTCACCCATTCACTACTCGAAATGGGATAGATAATCCCCGCATCTAAAAGCTTGATCACCTCTTTCTTCACCACATCCTTCATCACGGGCATCAATCTCCTTTGACCTTCAACTGAGCGTGCGTTGGTATCTTCAAGTATAATTTTATGTTGACAATAGGATGGACTAATGCCTTTGGTGTCAGCAATTGTCCAACCTATCGCTTCTTTGTTGGCTCTCAACACACGCAACAGTTTATCTTCTTGAGGACCTGTTAAATTAGCTGAAACAATAACAGGTAGAGTTTCATTAGTACCCAAATACGCATACCTCAAGTGTGATGGCAATGGTTTTTCTTCCAATTCCGGAGGAGATTCAATTGAAGGCTTCTTTTTAGGAATAATCTCCCCCGGTTCTCTCACAGGTTCATAGGCAAGACGCCTATACTTCGGATTTTCAGAATTAAGAGCTGCCACTATTTCGGCAAACTCTTCCATCATCTCAGGCATGTCTAATGTCAAAGCGGCCTGCAAAATATCATCATAATTAAAACAATCAAATACCTCTTGCGATGCCTGCTCAACAACATCCACTCGGAAGCAATCCTCTTGAGAATCTGGAAATTTCATAGCTCGAAATACATTGAATTTAACTTCCTCATCTTGTATCCTCATCGTTAATTCTCCGTTTTCTACATCGATTAGTGTACGCCATGTAGCTAGGAATGGTCTACCCAAAATAATAGGGACATTTCTATCTGCATTGTACTCAAGTATTACGAAATCAACGGGAAATATAAGTGTACCTGCCTTAACGAGGACATCCTTAATTCGGCCTTCAGGATGTGCAAGAGACCTGTCCGTCATTTGCAAGACCATAGAAGTGGGTCTTGCTTCTCCAATTTTCAGCTTATCAAATATCGATTTGGGCATCAAATTGATGCTTTCCCCCAAATCACATAGTGCCTTTCCTTTCCATTCTTCTCCAATTGATATCGGAATCGTGAAACTCCCCGGATCAACTAACTTCGGAGGTAATTTACTCTGGCAAATCGCACTACACTCTTCAGGAAGGCCAATCATCTCATTATCACAATAAGGCCTTTTGTTAGTGAGGGCCCTCTTCACAAACTTCGTATACTTAGAATATCTCGAATCGCCTCAAGTAACGGAATATTAATACTCAACCCCTTCACTCTATTAAAGAATTTCTGAAAATCACCCAAATCACCCTTTTTCTGAACTCGAGATGGAAATGGTGGTGGAGGGCGATTGATCACAATATCATCTCTCTTTTTCGGAACTTCTCTTGGTCTTTCTATTTCTTCAACCTCACTTTCTTTCTCATTCTCTTTCTCTTTCTCACCCACTTCCTTTTCTTTTCTTGGAACTTCTTTCTCTTTCATAACGGGAAAAGGAGGTGGAGGAAGGTTCTTACCACTTCTTAATGTAACTGCTTTGCAATCCTCACGTTGTAACGGATTCTCAGTATCGCTAGGAAGTTGTCCTTGTGGACGTTGATTCAGTTGTTTATTAATTTGACTTAGCTGATTTTGGAACAACTTCATATTTGCTTCGGCTGCATTTTGACGTTCCATAGCTTGTGTCTGAAGAGCAATTAAACTCTCAACTGTTTTCTAAAGGGTAACTACTCCTTCTTGTGGATGGGCAGGTAAGGCTTTCTGATTCAAATTTTCATCATAAGTATTCTGAGGAGCTTGTCTCTGTACATAATTGCCTTGATTTTGTCCTCCTTGATAATTGTTGTGTGGTCTTGGATTATAGTTGTTACCTTGGGGACGCGGCTGATACGCATAGGTAGGATTGGCTGCCCCATTAGGATTTGAGTATTGAAACCCAGGATGGTTTCTGTTAGGCTGATATCCATTACCACTTGAAATGAAGTTACCTCTATTGGACATAAACATCAAGGACTCTTGGTTATTCGGACAATTTTCCTAATCATGATCATCTACTCTGCAAATCGAACACATATACACCTCTTGTGCAGCATGCACAGCTACCTTCTTACCCGAAAATCCTTCTTTTACAGCTAAAGTAAGCTGCTTCAATTGTTGCTCTATAGTATTCTGAATCTTATTCTCAAGCGTAGCAAATTTCTCTTCCATATCAACATTATTCACCCCTTTAACAGGTGTTCTTACTGAATTCCACCCAACTTCATTCTTGACTGTTCTTTCTAAAATAATTTTAGCATGAGCGGGTTGAACTTGAAGAAAACCTGCACCACATAACGTATCCAATTTCTCTCTCGAAGTCCCATCAAGGCCTCTGTAAAAGATTTTAAGTTGTTGTTGTTCTGAAAAGCCATGAGTGGGAACTCTACGTAAACACATCTGGAATCTTGTCCAACTCTTACCCACAGTTTCATCATATTCTTGACGGAAATGCGTCAATTCTAATTCAGCATCTAATCTCATGTTACTTGGGTAATACCTGTCAAAGAAAGCAGTTTCTAATTGGTCCCAGTTGGTTATCTTTGTAGGATCTTGTGTTTCGTTCCATTCACTCGCTCCATCAATAACAAAAAATTTAAACGCAGCAAAATACATCTGTTCTCTTGAAACTCCTTGTGTGATATAAGAATCACATATCTGCTTAAATTTCTGTACCGCTCTAAGAGGATCTTCTGATGGTCTTCCACGAAAATTCCCAAAATTTTGGAATTGAGCTAACATACCCGAATCTGGACGGAATCGCGGAACATCAATATCTGGAGCACCTACTCCTATAGCAGGAGCACGGAATGGAACTTCTGGTGGCCCATTAGTAAACCACGGATCTTGATTCATCACTATCTGAACTTGAGGGTTTGGATTCAATGGTGGAAGTGGAGGAATAAGGCCAGGTGCTAAAGGTTGACCATTTGCGCCTAATTGGCCTGGTTGGTTATTTTGTTGACCTTGAAGATTTATCTCATCCATTCTGTTAACTAGTTCTTCTACCTCTAAAGCTTCTCGTTCTCTTCTTTTCTTGTTAGCAAGTCTGATCAACGATTCTGGATTACTAAGGATCGGAGGTGTTGGCTCTAGATCCTTGAATAGTCTTCTTCGCATACACCAAACCTAAAAACCTGAAAAGAAATAGACAAACAAAAAGCGTAAAACTGATAAAATAAAATAAATGCAACTATCACTAAAGGATAAACACCGTGGTCACACGCTACCGTCCCCGGCAGCGGCGCCAAAAACTTGGTGGTCCTTTGTGTGTTCTAAAAATAAATGCAAATGCTAATCGAACCACAACCGCAAGTGTACGGTTGTCCCAAGTAGTAATAAGGATAATACAGATTCGTTCCAAGGAAGGGATGGTTGACTACAATGTTTAGCAGATAATGATTGGTTGCACTTATGAAAGCAAGTAACTAAAATATGTTTGTTTGGTTTTGTTTATTAAAACTACTGAATGAAAGACAAATTATGAATGCAAGTAAAAAGCTAAGACGCAAGTAAAATGAGTGAAAACGCAATGGGAGAAGATAGCACTTGAGAACGCAAGGGGTCATCCAAATCCTAATTCATAACATATTCTGTTTAAGGGCTAAATTGGTCATTTATAATGGTCGGGATTCTAAATTCCTTATACCCCCGTCAGGGTGGACTATAAGGCGATCCTAAAGTGTCACTAGTCCCGTCAGGGTAAATATGATCCACCGTTGGATGTTTAAGTTTATTACCTCATTGGCCCTTGAATTAGCTAAGTTCGTCAGAATCAATAGCTTCTATCCTAGATTGAATAAATATTTCCGTACCCAAACCCTCCGTCAGGATGATCCACACGCCACTTATGTGGAATAGCCTAGATACTAACACCTGTTCTTAGTTAGCTATTCTAAAAAAAGTAAATAATCTTAATTTATCGAAAAGAATAAAAGACCCAATCTAGTTTAATTTAACAGAAACCCAAATTCAAAACATGGAATTTATTAAGATTAGGAATCACCCATATAGCATTCTCAAGCACTATTAAATGTTTAGCTCATATTGAAAAGGAAAACTAAATTAAAATAAATGGAATTCATATTGTTTACAAAATTAAAAGATAAAAAGAACCTAATTTTCGGAATAGGAATGACTACGAACGGAGATATAGACCCTCTCCAGCTCTTGTAGCTTCTTCTTTCTTCCTTCTGTTGCTTCTCTCTGGTGTTTAATCTTGTGGAATGTGAATTGTGTGAAAAATAGAAGTCCAGACCTCCTTTTATAAGCATAAATTCGGACTTGGACCTAGGCTTTTAATTAAATGAAATATAAAAGGCCCAAGTCCACTAACTTAGTCCAAAATCCCGTAACTGCTGATATGCCCTCACTAAAACGGCTTTTCCCGATGCGTTATGACTCCGATTGACCTCATTCCAGTTGCTAAAGCTCCGTAACTCGATAAGGAATGTTTTCTCTTCAAAGGTCAACGGCTAAATCATCTCTTAAGCACCTCGAAATCAGCAATCTATGGCCTGGAAAATGGATTTTCAGCTCTAAAAATAATATCTTCGGGATTTATCTTCAAGTCTTGACTCTAATTCACGATCTTTGACTTTCTCCTCGGATTTCTCTCCTAGATAACATCTAAAAACCTGTAAACTTTACACTAAAAATACCAATATTACGCGCAAAAGTTTAATAATTTAAAAATGCTAGAAATAAAAAGGGAATTCCGGATTATTGCATATTTAGTCCAGAAGTCTATCAAATTAATTAAATAAACACCAAAAATGATGTCTCCCAAGGGTCGAAAATAAGAACAATTAGGGAGACATCAACAGCTCCTTCCAGACTTCTTCTCTTGTGTTGCAGCTTCCTCTTGGCCTTAGGGTCTGGCCAAGGATGATTTTAGAGTGTTGAGAGGCTGTATTTATAGTGTAGAGGTTGACCTAATTCGTTTCTTTAGAGATAACTTAAGTAATGGACTCTAGCCCAACTCAAATTCGTAAGGAAATAAAGATAAACACTGCTGGACCATTTTGAGCATATCTTCTTTGTTATTGGTCGGTTTGAGCTCCATAAGATACCAAAAGAATCGCAACAGAATTATCTTAACCCTTAAGAAGGAAATTACCAAAATCGGCCTATTTCTTAGGTAAAAACGCATATCTTTGGACGTGTATGCAGAATCCCAGATTTAGGCAGCTTTTCCTTTTCCATCTTTTTAGCCTTTGTTTCCTTATCTCCAATTTCCATGCAAATCTCTTTCCATAATTTGTAATCTTTGACTTGGACTCTAATTAATCTCCATAATTATCTTTAAAGCTTCACACTAAATAAACAATTAAACCCAACATGCTCTAAAAATAATAATTCTACAAATCAAGACTCAAAATAGGAAAGTGCACTAAATTAAGCTAAGATCGACCTATAAACTACTAAATAAGCCTAAAATGATGTCTCTGAAGTATATTATATTATCACAAATGAGGAGACATCAAGACCCCCAACTCAAAGTTGTATCGTCCCGATACAATAAAAGTAAAGAACAGTAGGGTAGTCAAGAAGAAGAAGTAGGAGGAGAATAAGAACAGAACATAATGAATGATCCTAGAGCATAAATATCTAAAAAGTCTCATGTAGTAATGCTCAAGAAATAATGCACAAATATGCTTAATATACACATAATCAACAATCCATAAATTAAAGTCCAGATTAATTTCGCAATGCCAGAAGGAGAGGATGATAACTTAGTTCAGGTTAATGGCTATAGGTTGTTCATAGGTCCCAAATACAGCATCCAATGGTCCACTTACCTACTACCTAATAGCTCAATTGTCTCTCCACCTAGTAGTTAGAAATCCTAAGGTCTTGGTTATAACTTGGCTTAAGTAGGGTGTGGTATATTTGGATAATGAAAAGTGAGCTTTTGGCTCTCTCCTCACTAGCCATCAACGAATCGCCCTAGAGCTTGAGTTTTCACTCGAAGATGTTCTCACTCAACCCAATTTATTGATGCTTTTGATGTGCATCCCCAATTAATCCCAATTAAAACCTTGGATGATTTAAAATCCACTTTGCCGGTCTGAATATATATTCTTTTCATATCAATTTTTTCTTTTTTTGTATAGCTATGACTCTCTTTTTGATGTTCGAGATATCACACTTATTTTTTCCTATATATATTCTTTTTATGCCCTTGTTGGCAAATTTAGCTCGTAGCTTCTTTTCCATCCACTATTACCCCGGCAAAGGGTTACAATAATAACAATTTCATCATCAATAAAATTACAAAGATAATTCCAAATCCCAATGTTCCCAAATGATGAAACCCACCACCCCAAACTCAAGCTCTAAAACGAGTTGTCTCAGGTTTTGCGATTCGAGTGCGGGTCATATAGATAAGTCCTAAAAACTAAGGGTATGGATTATAATGTGTTTCAATAAAAGGCTTTAGAAAGGCTCAGAGGGGCTAAGACGGATAATAACAATAATTAAATAAAAGGGTGAGAAAGTCTAAAAGGCTTCAAGTGTTTTAATCATGAAAGAACTGCCTTATTCATTTTTCTAACTACCGGATTTCGTTGCTTTTTCATTATTAGTTCATAGACAAGTGGGTTTTCAACTAATTTTAAACCTCACGTTCTACACACCAAATAACTATTCCTAAGTTTCAACGTGACTTCTTAGCATTGCTCATTAACTTTTCTATCCTTTATTTCCTGTTTTCATACATGCATCTAAACAACTTTATGACATCTTTCAAAAACATACTACATACTATCATTAACTTAATAAAAGCATGCTCACATAGGTACATTCAAAGATATTCTATGCCTAATTCAACCCAAAAAAATTTAAATTTTATGTAAAAACAAAAAGGAAGATGAGGACAACGAATCCCCACCCCCAACTCAAAAATGAGTCGTGTCCCCACGACTCGAAAAAGACTCAAGAAAGAATAAAATTTAAAATTAGCATACATATTGCACATAAAGAAATGGTAGGGAAGAAAGAAAACATACTCTTCGAGGCTTTTACCTCGCCTTGACGATACTCGGATTAAATCTAATATATCTTCTTCACCCAACTTCTTATTCGCTTTTCGTTCAGGACACGTGATCATAATAGGATATTTCATTAAATAACGACATGGGAGAGATCGAAATTCGTATCACCTCCTCCTAGATCAACTGTGCCACATCTTTTTCTTCTTCTCCAAAATACAATTCACAAACAACCCCATCATTCCAAATCTCCATGAATCTTCATGTATTCTCCTTCAACTTCTTCTTCAAATACTTTCTCATAAGCAAAAGGTAGTTCCTTTAATTGTTTCTTCGGAGAAGCTATCATGGCCATTGAAGCTGTCTCTTTTTCTTTGGGTGTAGAGTCTTTGATCTATAGAGGTTGTGTTGTCTTCTTCACTGAAGTTGGAATGTTTTTTCTCATTGAATCAACACAGCATGCTAATGTTGGTCAATTGGGTTTTTAGCCCAAGTGAAGACCATGTTTTTGTATATACGATTTTGACTTAGGCGTTAGCATATTTGTGGTGATTACCGTGTTATATTCACTTGGTTAAAAACATTAATAAGTGAATGATAAATTGAGAATATGGAGAAAAAATAAATAAATTAAGATGCTCAAAATAAAAGTCGCAACGGTTCACAAAAAGTTCGAACCCTAATATTCGTATTCAAAGAACAGTCACACATCGTTTGGCTTCACCAGAGTCTCCTATGTTGAAAAGTCACATTCCTCCTTGAAAGGTTGTCAATCCACTTTTTCAAACCCTATAAATAGTGCAGGCCTGCATCACTTTCAAAATAGAATTTATTGCACATAAAAAAAAATCATATCTTTGCATTTGAAAAGCTATAGAGTTCAAGAGGCTTATTTGGGTCGTCTATTCTTCTCCGTTTGAAGTGCTTCTACAGAGAAGATCCTACCGTTGTATCCTGGGAGGCTGTTGCCGTGAACCGTGAGCACCAGTGCGGGGCAATAAAGTCTTAAGGAAACTGATCACGATCAGGCCTCGGTAATTTGAATGTTAACAATTCTTGTAAGTTTTTCTCAACTATTTTATTGTATTGTTTCAAATATTTATGAATCTGAATCAACGATCTGTACGAATCTGAGTCAACAATCTTTAAGAATCTGAACCAACGATCTGTAAGAGTCTGACCCTACAATCTTAAGACTTTATTTTGCTCTATTATTTGTTTAAGTTTTAGATTCTTATTTTGTGATTCAAAATTATTTTTCCGTTAATCAGTTCATAGTTTGTTTTGTATATGCTAGAAATTCTGCAAACTTTTGGCTTTATGCTATTTATTTGCTACTTTCTATACAAACTTGCTGAATTATATGTTAGTTTTTGTCTTCAGATGCATAAGACCATAATCAAATAAGTATAAGTTTATTTTATTACTTGTTTATACAATAACCATTAGAATTTATTTGTTCTCTTACTTTTTGCTATGAGTAGAAGTTTGGATTGTTTAAATCTTTGATTGTCTTGTTATAGAGTAGATATTTACGTAAGAGACTATTTACTCTGAGTATATTTACATATAATATTTTTATATAAGGTGATTTCTTATATAGATAATTGTATTTGTTTTTGCAAATTTATAAGGTACTGTTTAAGTTAGGAGATTTCTTCTAAGATAAACATTAAGGAGATAAAGTGTTCAGATTATACAATAACTTTTTTCTGACATACATTTTAGTGTATTTTATGTTTTGGTGTTTAATTTATTTTAGTAACTTGTTGTCACTAGATAATTTAGTTGTGTTAAATTAATTTAAACAAAGTTTGATTATTTCGTATAAATTTTCCAATTCTCTTTTGTTGATTTCTCATTTGTTGTTAAATAATTTATTGAGAATAATTCTTAAAATTTTGAGAAATATACTTTCGTTTCTTAGTGTTCTATAACAAGATCTAAAATCTTGGGACTGAGTTTTTCCTAACAAGATCTGAAATCTTGGGAAATTCAGAATCGTTTCTTAAGCTTTATAAGCAAGAATAATCTCTTGGAGCTTTGTTACCTAACAAGACATAAAATCTTGGGTAACAGGAGAAAAACGATTGTGAAACGATTGTGTGTGCTTGACTTTTAAGACAAAGAAGTGGATTTGTGTTCCACATTAAAGATTTAATTTCTATTAGAATTATTCAATGGAGAAAGATAAAATGAAAAATTATATGTTTGAAAAGGATGAATCCGATAATAATGCACTATCTAAAAATGCATTTGTGGGACACAGTTTTAGTCCCTTGATACTTGGTGAAAGATCTCAGATTAGTGAGGATAATCCGCAAGTGATTAAGGTGGAGGACCTTAATAATCATTTATCTAACATATGTGTTGTAATGTCGGAAGTGAACATGGTTGAAAAATACTCCAAACATTGGTGGGTTGATACAGGGGCCACCCGACATGTGTGTTCAGATAGAAGTATGTTTATTACATACCAAGCAACCAATCAAACTTTATTTATGGGAAACTTGTCCACGTCGAATGTGGAAGGAGTTGGAAGAGTGATCCTGAAGTTATCTTCTGGAAAAGAACTCACTCTCAACAATGTATTGTTTGTCCCCGACATTCGTGTAAATCTCATATCTGGATCATTGTTGAGTAAGAATGGTTTCAAGATGGTATTTGAAACGGATAAACTTATTCTCACCAAGGGTGGGATGTTTGTTGGCAAAGGATACCTTTATAACGGTCTGTTTAAAATGAGTATAATAACCGTGGTATCCAAATATGAACAAAAGTATGTAATCGGAAATGCTATGATTAATAATACATATTCATCTACTTACAAACTTGAGTCGCCTAATTTATGGCACAATAGATTAGGGCATGTGAATTTTAAATCGTTGCATAAACTTGCATTTTGGGTTATTACCTAAGTTAAATTTTAATTCACAAAGTAAGTGTGAAGTGTGTGTGGAATCCAAGATGGCTAAAACTTCTTTTACTTCGGTTCAAAGAAGTTCTAGACCTCTAGATCTAATTCATACTGACATATGTGATTTGAAATTCGTGCAAACCAGAGGTGGTAAAAAGTATTTTATTACTTTTATTGATGATTGCACAAGATATTGCTATGTTTATTTACTCAGAAGCCGAGATGAAACTTTGGATGTATTTAAGCAATATAAGACTGAAGTTGAGAATCAACTTAATAAGAAAATCAAGGCATTAAGAAGTGATAGAGGAGGAGAATATGTATTTCCATTTGAGGAATACTGTAAAGAACATGGTATTGTTCATCAAACCACTGCTCCATATTCACCTCAACAAAACGGTATTGCCGAGCGCAAGAACCGAACTCTTAAAGAGATGATGAATGCCTTGTTGGTAAACTCAGGGTTACCAGATAACTTGTGGGGGGAGGCCATTTTAACAGCTAATTATATTCTAAATAAATTACCCCACAAGAAACTAGAGAAGACACCATATGAATTGTGGAAGGGGCGTCCGCCGACTCTGAAATACCTCAAAGTGTGGGGGTGTCTAGCAAAGGTGGCGGTACCACCACCTAAAATGGTCAAGATTGGACCTAAAACTGTTGATGGTATCTTTATTGGTTATGCTAACAATAGTTCAGCATATCGATTCCTTGTTCACAAGTCCGAGATTGACGATATAAACGTCAATACAATCTTGGAGTCAAGGAATGCCGTATTCTTTGAAGAGATTTTTCCTTGTAACAATAGACAAGAGGAAAATAATTTGAAGAGGTATCATGAGACTAGTAGCAGTCGTGAAGATGAAAGAAGAATAGACTATGAGTCTATAAATAAAGATGAGCCGAGACGTAGCAAAAGAGCTAGAACGGCTAAGTCTTTTGGAACAGATTTTCAAACTTATTTGTTAGAAAATGAGCCTCGTACATACAAGGATGCTATGTCAACTCCTGAAGCCCAATATTGGAAAGAGGCTGTAAATAGCGAGATTGAATCCATTATGCAAAATCATACATGGGAACTGGTTGATCTTCCTCCTGGAAATAAACCCTTAGGGTGTAGATGGATTTTCAAGAGAAAGATGAAAGTTGATGGATCAATCGATAAGTACAAGGCAAGACTGGTAGTCAAGGGTTATAGTCAAAAGGAAGGCCTTGACTATTTTGACACATATTTACCAGTAACGAGAATAACATCTATTAGAATGTTAGTAGCCATAGCAGCTATAAATAATCTCGAGATACATCAAATGGATGTTAAGACGGCCTTCTTAAATGGAGATTTAGAAGAAGAAATCTACATGGAACAACCCGAAGGGTTTGTCGTTCCTGGGAAAGAAAAGAAGGTTTGTAAGCTTGTAAAGTCATTATATGGACTTAAACAAGCACCAAAACAATGGCATATGAAATTTGACAAAGTCATGTTTGAAGGTGGCTTTAAAATAAATGAATGTGATAAATGTGTCTACGTAAAAGGCACTGAAAAAGAATATGTTATTGTGTGTTTATATGTGGATGACATGCTAATTATTGGGAGCAATAACGATGTCATAAATATCACAAAAAGGATGTTGACCAGTAAGTTTGACATGAAAGACTTAGGTCTTGCAGATGTCATTTTGGGTATAAAGGTGACCAGGACATCTAAAGGTATAATGTTATCTCAATCACATTATATTGAGAAAGTACTTGATCGATTCCTCAAAGATGATAAAAATCAAGTGAAAACACCTATGGACATTACTATACCGTTAACAAAGAATACTGGTGAAGGAATATCTCAATTAGAGTATTCTCAGATTATCGGTTGTCTAATGTACATCATGAATTGTACAAGTCCCGATATTGCATACTTAGTAAGCAGACTAAGTAGATATACTAGCAATCCAGGTCACAACCACTGGAAAGCTATTATACGAGTTCTAAGGTATTTGAGATACACTTTGAACTATGGCTTGCATTATTTAGGATATCCACCTGTATTGGAAGGTTACAGCGATGCGAATTGGATATCTGACTCTAAAGACACAAAGTCCACTAGTGGATATGTCTTTACTCTTGGAGGTGCAGCCGTGTCTTGGAAATCCACTAAGCAAACGTGTATAGCTAGATCCACTATGGAATCTGAGTTCATAGCATTAGACAAGGCTGGAGAGGAAGCATAATGGCTTCGTCAGTTCCTCGAGGATATTCCAAGTTGGTCAAAACCTATGCCACCTATATGTATTCATTGTGATAGCCAATCGGCAATCGGAAGGGCACAAAGTAGTATGTATAATGGTAAGTCTAGACATATACGTCGCAGACATAATACCGTCAAACAACTTCTCTCCAATGGAGTTATCACAATCGACTATGTAAGATCGCAAGATAACATCGCGGATCCGCTTACAAAAGGTTTAGCTGGAGAGAAAGTTGCAAATTCGTCGAGAGGGATGGGTTTAAAAGCCTGTAATAAATGAGTTACCACCACATAGTAGAAACCCTACCTATATGATTGGAGATCCCAAGAACTAGGTTCAAAGGGAAAACTAAATTATGTAAAGCGCAACTTGAACGACACTGTGGGGGTTATTCCCTAACCTATTCCTATGACAAGTAGACAGTGCACCTGAAGGAGATTTAGGATAAGCATAGCTTTTAATGATTCTTATAGCTTGGAGATTCCAAATGGGGTATTACAGGATACTCTTAATAAGCAATCACCTATATGAGTTAGGAGTGTGGCCGCTCCATCGAGAATTCCCAAAGGCTGAATTCATCGAGAGTACTCCTGAATACCAGGAGTTGTTCAGGGCCGAAATGAACACAACTGAGAACCAAATAACTTCAGAAAGATATTATGTGAACCCTATTGTCTTGGTTTACATAAAACGCCGAACAGTTCAAGACATCGCGTTCACTGGTTGGCAAGTAAGTTCGATAGTTTTCACTATGGAAGGTTCAAAGCCCAAAAACTACCTATCCTTATGTAATATCTCTCTATTTGAACTCTCTCGTGTTAGCATTTTTTTATTTATTTTTTATTTTGCATGGTTGTTGGTTAGACAATTTACATTCATGTGGGGGATTGTTGGTCAATTGGGTTTTTAGCCCAAGTGAAGACCATGTTTTTGTATATACGATTTTGACTCAGGCGTTAGCATATTTGTGGTGATTACCGTGTTATATTCACTTGGTTAAAAACATTAATAAGTGAATGATAAATTGAGAATATGGAGAAAAAATAAATAAATAAAGATGCTCAAAATCAAAGTCGCAACGGTTCACAAAAAGTTCGAACCCTAATATTCGTATTCAAAGAACAGTCACACATCGTTTGGCTTCACCAGAGTCTCCTATGTTGAAAAGTCACATTCCTCCTTGAAAGGTTGTCAATCCACTTTTTCAAACCCTATAAATAGTGCAGGCCTGCATCACTTTCAAAATAGAATTTATTGCACATAAAAAAAAATCATATCTTTGCATTTGAAAAGCTGTAGAGTTGAAGAGGCTTATTTGGGTCGTCTATTCTTCTCCGTTTGAAGTGCTTCTACAGAGAAGATCCTACCGTTGTATCCTGGGAGGCTGTTGCCGTGAACCGTGAGCACCAGTGCGGGGCAATAAAGTCTTAAGGAAACTGATCACGATCAGGCCTCGGTAATTTGAATGTTAACAATTCTTGTAAGTTTTTCTCAACTATTTTATTGTATTGTTTCAAATATTTATGAATCTGAATCAACGATCTGTACGAATCTGAGTCAACAATCTTTAAGAATCTGAATCAACGATCTGTAAGAGTCTGACCCTACAGCTAACCTCTCTTCTCTTGACTTGTTTTACCCTTTGAATTGGAACTTAGGACTTTTCTCACTTGATTTCTTCTCAATTAAATCCAACATCTTGATTTCTTCATCTCCCATACAGTAGATAATGTTCATGTTCTCTTAATCATCCCAATCAAGACCCCCAACTCAAAGCTTTATCCACTCTTGAAATTTGAAACTCTTGATTATTGGTTGTACAAGCTTAATTGGGTTAGGAGAGGTGATTTGATGATGATTCTCTATGTGGGTAAGATGGATTCTTCATGGATTGTCTTGGATTTGAGAATTTGTAGGATGAATTTTTGAATTTTAAGCTTTTGATTCTTGGATTCAAGGTGTTTTGGTATGATTTGGGTGGTTGAATCTTCTTTTAATGATGTGGAGAATGAATTGGATGTGTTTTCATGGTGATTGGGTAGTGTTTTGATGATTGGTGACGGTTTTTGTGAGCTTCAATGGAGTTGGGAGAGTTTTGGAGAAGAGAACGAGGCTTGAGGTTTAATAAATTCGGAATTAAAAGCTTAATACCTCCTTTATACACTTGAAACCCTTTCTTTTCTCTCTCTGGCGGCTCATGCGGACCATGCTGCGGACCATGGGGTGTACCGCGGGGTACACCGTAGCATCTGATGGTCGAATTTTTACCCATTGGATAATACCCGTGGCACAACCCCGTGGCACGTGTTTTTGCTCTGCGGACCATGGCGAGGTGTACCGCGGGGGTGGTCCGTGGCTTCTACGTCAAAATACCCGTGGCACCCACCCCGTGGCACGCGTTTTTGAGGCGCGGATCATGGTGCGGTATAAGGGGGTAGTCCGCGGTCACTTTTTCTTCGGTTCTGGATCAAACCCGTGGCTCCACCCGTGGTACGGGTTTTTGACCTGCGGTGCACCGCGGCTGAGGTCCGGTGTACCGCACTCGGCAAAAATCTCCCCAACAGCTAGATCTCGAAAAGTTATGCAGTTTACGCTCAAAGATCACCTGATTTCGACATCCGAGCGCAAAGATATGACTTTCCGAAGTTTCTCCGTTCCGAAAAATTTTGCTCGCTTCCCTAACTCGATTTCTCCAATACCTAATCATCAAAAACACTAATACCTTTCTAAAATATGCAATATCAACTAAAATTAACTAAGCTAAACATAAATTAAAAACTTAAAACTGTAAAAACATAAAAGAAATTACGGGTTGTCTCCCGTACACCACTTTTGTTTAACGTCTTTCCAAGTTAGACGTGGTACCTCGATTAAGGATGACGAAATTTCCACCCTTTGCCTTTAATTCCCACGAACTTTTCAGCTCGATTCTTAATAATCATGGATGGTGCCATCCAAGATTTCGTGGGAATAGGTGGTAACTCGATTTCATTTGTAGCACTACACTCCTCTGGCAATCCATTCATCTATTTAGTTTCGAATCTTCGTTTGTTAGAAAGAATGTCCTTCATGAATTGACCATATTTTGACATTCTTTTGAGAGCTTCTACAAACGGGATGCTGATCTTTAGCTTGTTCACCATGTCAACGAACTTCTTGAATTCCAGGTAATTGTCCTTTCTGACACGTGAAGGGAATGGTGGAGGAGGACATGTGTTGGTTACCACTGGGCTCTCTTTCTTTTCTGGTGTCTTCTCTTGGACACTTTTTTGTTCAACTACCTCTTCGACCTCTGGAATAGGGACTGGTTCTGGTTCTGGTTCTGGTCTTGGTGGAGGTAGTTGTTTTCCACTTCCTAATTCAACTGCATGACAAACTGTGTTTGCTGGAGCACTAGTCTTACTTCGGAGTTGCCTTTCTGCCAAGATTTGAAGCTTATTCACCATTTGTGACATTGTATGCTCGATATCCTTAAGCGCATTTTCTGAGCTTTGGAATATTTGCTGGCGAATCTCCATTTGTTCAGTTAGGTTCATTATCTTAGCCTTGATTGAATTCGAACTCGAAGGTTGTTGTACGGTTTGCTGCATTGAATAAGGAGGTGGTTCTTGATAAGATTCATTATAAATTGGCGCTTCTTGATAGATAGGTTGTGGAGGATAACAAGATTGTGGTCGTGGTTGATAATCGTCACCATAATAATGGTTATTATGATAATACGTCTGTTGATCTCCGACCCAATTGTAACTCTGTGGGGTTTGATAGTCAGCGTAATACCCTTGAGATTGATAATAACCATCATAATAATGGTCTCTTTGATAAGGCATGAAGGAAATTGATGCTGAATTGTTTATGCAATGTCCCCACGAGTGATCTCTTGCTCCACAACTAGGACATGAAGGTGATGTATGTACTAGATTCCTCCGAGCTATTTCTCGCGATTGTTCTCGTAATTCCTCAAGTTGTTGGCTCAACTCCTTCAGCTTTAGAGATTCCATCTTGAATTAGCTTCTTCAGGATCTAATAACACGAAACCTTTATCTCCTAATAAAACTGCTCTCGCCTAAAAAGAATCTGTAAAGACAAAAACTAAAAAGAAAAGCGTAAAATAGAACTAACTAAAATAAAAGCACAAGATAATTGCACAAGGACTAACGATGTAGTCCCCGGCAGCGGCGCCAAAAAATTGGTGTGGCCTAAGGTGTGATAAAAAGATGTATAAAATAAGTGCAAATACACACCCTAAACTAACACGGTACTGCAAGTATTACAGAACGTATGCAAGTTTTAATGATAAGAAGATTCGTTCCTCAGGGACTGACGAAAGTTAGAGAGAACTTATGCAATTTATCAAGTGCAGATATTAAAGATAGATAATAATACGCAAGTAGAAAGAAGAGAAAGATAGATATTTATTTGGTTTTTAATACGAAAACTAAACTACTAAATTAAAGACAGAAAATAAATAACAGAAAAGGAAAGAAGATAGTATGAAAGTTATAGCTTAGGTTTTACTAGTATGCACTAATCCTTCTAATTCTGTCTATTAGATCTAATTTATAAGGGAGAATATTAGCTCTTGGTATACTTAGTCAGGATTCTAAGTTCCCCAATCTTATACCTTGAGAGCGACTAAGGGGGCTACGGCACAACCAAGACGAGGACTCAAATAGGGTTATCAAACGCCACTAAGGCCCTATCCAGCACACTACAATCAATTGGTGATATGGTGATTAAAACAAACCCTAATGACTATCTAGTTAGAAGCATGTTTTGTCAGAACTACTATCGACACTAGACGCTATGTGGTGGTTCAATAGTTAAACACCCTGTCAAGGAGACCATCTAACTACTATTAAGGTAATCCTATACGCATGCATTCGCAAGGAAAACAATCATTAAATCAAAACACATAATCAAATATAAAGGTAAGTAGCTAATATCAGATTAAAACATATAATTCCCAAAGAACTTAGATAGAAGAATTAGAATTCATAGTTTATACATTATGCAAAACCTAAGCTAATAGAATTAGTTCATACAAAGAAAAGAAGAGAAAAGAATTACAAAATAAGAGGTTGAAGGAGACATGATTGATGCACAGCTCCTTCCAGACTTCTTCTCTTGTGTTGCAGCTTCCTCTTGGCCTTAGGGTCTGGCCAAGGATGATTTTAGAGTGTTGAGAGGCTGTATTTATAGTGTAGAGGTTGACCTAATTCGTTTCCTTAGAGATAACTTAAGTAATGGACTCTAGCCCAACTCAAATTCGTAAGGAAATAAAGATAAACACTGCTGGACTGTTTTGAGCATATCTTCTTCGTTATTGGTCGGTTTGAGCTCCATAAGATACCAAAAGAATCGCAACAGAATTATCTTGACCCTTTGAAAGGAAGTTACCAAAATCGGCCTATTTCTTAGGTAAAAACGCATATCTTTGGACGTGTATGCAGAACCCCAGATTTAGGAAGCTTTTCCTTTTCCATCTTTTTAGCCTTTGTTTCCTTATCTCCAATTTCCATGCAAATCTCTTTCCATAAGTTGTAATCTTTGACTTGGACTCTAATTAATCTCCATAATTATCTTTAAAGCTTCACACTAAATAAACAATTAAACCCAACATGCTCTAAAAATAATAATTCTACAAATCAAGACTCAAAATAGGAAAGTGCACTAAATTAAGCTAAGATCGACCTATAAACTACTAAATAAGCCTAAAATGATGTCTCTGAAGTATATTATATTATCACAAATGAGGAGACATCATATGGGTTATGAGAGAATACAGTGTCAAAGCCTCATTGACGAAACAAGCCAAAGTTGGTTCATTGAGTTATAAGTTTTGTCATTTTCAATGGAAAGACGAAGCATTACTTTGTGGATGCAATCATGAATCTGTTGATAACCGTAACGAAGGAGAACTAAAAAAGTCGGGGATGTTCTTCGATTCTATCATATTCTACCGTGAAAGTTTGATTCTGGTTTAAGACCAATTGTTTAACAACGTTAGCTAGGCTAGTTTATTTGTAATATCCATTTAATTTGATGTCCACTTAGAAATATGATTTTGAAATGTATTAGGTGCTAGATGTAGGAAGAACTGTTTTAAGCAGGGAAGCGAAGGTAGTATTATGCTTTTTATTTGAAATATTATTATATGTAGTTACTAACATATTTAAATTAATTTACTTAAGGATTATTGTAAGAATATTACATTATTCAAGTAAACGTAAAATATATTAGGGTTACAAAATACTTATTACATACTATACTACAATATTCATTTGTTCCAAGTTGGACAATTGGTGGGGGCAAAGGTCTGATAAATAAATAGACAAATAAGAATAATAATAAAGAGCACACACCCTTGAGAACCACGGAACTCACTGCAAGTATCACAGATCGTTTGCAAGTTTTAATGATAAGTCAAGTTCGTTCGCAGGGATTGTATCCGTTAGATCTAATTATGTTTAACAAGCGTAGATGAATTTATATGTTTAGAATATAAAAAGATAAAATAACAATCTAATGCAAATAAATAAATAAAACAATTAAACAAAACAAATAACTAAATATGAATGTAAGTCTAATGAATTAGGATTACTAAGTCTATTACTAAATTGTTATTCTAACCTGTCACATTAAGCATTATATATTAACCAGGATTCTAAATTCTTCCTAGCATTTTCTAGACTTAGGAGCAACCTCTCCACTACTAGGGATTCCTAAGTAATGATTGGTGATTAAATCAAACCTTAATGGCTATCTAGTTAGGCAAAGAATCAAAACTAGACGATTATGTGGTGTTGTCAATAACTAAGATTAATCCTAAGATTGATCAGATCTAGGGAAATAAGTCAAAACACATAATAACAATATACGCCAAGCTTAATCAATTAAAATAACAAATAGTATTTAAAGACAAAATAATAATCCAACAATTAAAAGTAAACTTACAGAATAAAAGTTTAGAAATATGGTTGAGAATAGATTTATAGCTAATTACTCTAAATATAGAGAAGGTGAGATGTAGAAGAGCAGTTGTCAGTCTCCAATCTTCTTCTTCTTGTCTTCCTCTAGAGGTCAGCTTGCTTCTTGAATGAATAGCTTGATTCTAAAGATGAATATTAATGTAAAGGACTAAGTTATTGTTTATAATTTAAGATAATGTTTAGAACTGAGCAAGGACATGTTTACAATGGTTTAAGGATGTATTTATAGGTGGCATGGAAGCCCTAATTCGTTTTCTTGAAGGAGAAGTAAGTGGTGGACTCCAAGCCCAACTCTAATTCGTATGGAAATAAAGATAAACACTGCTGGACCGTTTTGAGCATATCTTCTTCGTTATTGGTCGGTTTGAGCTCCATAAGATACCAAAAGAATCGCAACAGAATTATCTTGACCCTTTAGAAAGAAATCACCAGATTCGGCCTATTTCTTAGGTAAAAAAGCATATCTTTGGACGTGTATGCAGAATCCCATATTTAGGCAGCTTTTCCTTTTCCATCTTTTTAGCTTTTGTTTCCTTATCTCCAATTACCATGCTAATCTCTTTCCATAAGTTGTTGTCTTTGACTTGGTCTCTAATTAAGCTCCATAATTATCTTTAAAGCTTCACACTAAATAAACAATTAAACCCAATATGCTCTAAAAATATTATTTTACTAAATCAAGACTCAAAATAGGAAAGTGTAGCATTTCTCAAGAAAATCGACTATAATGACTACTAAATCACTTAAAATGATGTCTCATCCTAATATAAATCTATCACAAATGAGGAGACATCAAGACCCCCAACTCAAAGTTGTATCGTCCCGATACAATAAAGATAAAAACAAAGGGAAGTCTCTAAATACACACCTAGGTCAATTAAGCACAGAAGACAGAAGATAGAAGAATATGGAGAATAGACTCAAAGCAACTACTCAGAAAATTTCATGTAATAATATTTATAAATTACATACCTGTACACTTCTCATATCCACAGTCAACACTGCTTGAATTCAAGATTAGATTAGCTTCGCAATGTAAGAAGGATTGGGACTTTACTCAGTTCACCAAGGAAGCTATAGATTGTTCATCGAACCTTACTAGTATCCAAAGATCCATTTAACTACTCTCTATTGGCTCAATCACTTCTCGATTACATAGCAAAGAATCAAAAGGTCTTTAAGGTTGTAATTTAGGCTTAGGGACGGTATGATAAGTATATTTGGATAATTTAGAGTGAGCTTTTGGCTCTCTCCTCACTAGCCATCAACGAATCGCCCTAGAGCTTGAGTTACTCTCATAAAACGTTTCTCACTCAACCCAATGATTTCTTGATGCACAATTTAGCATCCCCAATAACCCAAATTAAAGCATAAGATGTTCACATAAAAATTCCACTTTGCCGGTCCGAATATATATATTTTCTTTTCAATTTTTTTTCTTTTGTATAGCCATGACTCTCTTTTAATGTTGAGATATCACGCTATTTTCGCATATATATATATTTTTATGCCCTTATTGGCAAATTTAGCTCGTAGCTTCTTTTTCATTCACTATTACCCCGGCAAAGGGTTACAATACAATCTATGAATCATCAATGTAATAACAGAGCACAATTAATAAGCTCAAAAATCCCATCCCAATAATAATTCCTATAATGGTGGACCCACCACCCCAAACTCAAGCTCTAAAACAACTGTCTATGCATCGCGATTTGAGTGCGGGTCATATGGAAAAGTCCTATAATTTAAAGGGATATGGCTTATAATGTGGCTAAATAAAAAGGCTTTAGAAAGGCTAGAAAGAGCTGAGAAGGATATAAAATATTAAATCAAATAACATGATGAGAAGGTATAAAAAGGCTTCAAAGGCTTCAAATATGAAAGAACCGCCTTAATCACTTTCTACACTATGTAATTTCGTTATTTTCTTACCTTTAGCACTTTCATCAAATGGTTTTATCACTAGCTTGGATCTCACATCCTACACACTTCTCAAGGTTTCCTGAGATCGAACATACTTTCTATTGCATTGCTAACTAATCTTTCTTTACTATCAATGTGTGTTTTCCTGCAAATACTCAAAGCATACAAAATAAAATAGCTCATAAACATACTACTTTCTATCATTAACTTACTGAGTTTATGCTTTCAAGCTATTAAACACACTCTACATACATCTAAACCTTCAAAAATTTTAATTTTACCTAAAAAAAGAAAAATGGAGATGAGAGACAACGAATCCCCACACCCCCAACTCAAAAATGAGTCGTGTCCCCACGACTCGAAAAGACTCAAAAATAAAATAAGAGAAAATTAAAATTTCACAGATATTGCACATAAAGAAAAGGTAAGGAAGAAAGAAAACATACTCTTCGAGGCTATTTACCTCGCCTGATCAATACCCGAAATAGGGTGCAGTGCTTTTATGTATGTAAATTTCTATTATCACCAATTTCGCTTTCCCTTACATCTTCTTACGCTCCATCCCAATCAATCACACTCTAGAAATCTCTTGTTAATCTTCTTCCAACTTTGCTCTTGAATCCTCTCTCATGTGACAGTTGTTCATCCAGGAATATGTTTTCAACATAGCTACTAGCGTCCCAGAAGCTTTTATTCATCTCTGATATAGAAATCTTTTATTAGAAGAGGTATTGGCATCTTCTGCTCCCTAATTACAATTGCTTGCTTTTTAGGATTTGAATTCACCAAAAACCGGTTCCTCTCTAATTGCTTGACTCGAATTATCTTGTAATTATTCCCCAAACTATTATCCATCTCATTCGATTTCATCTAGAACTTACCCAATACCTTGCTTTGATTCTTCATATCCCATACACTTGATAATATCTCTATTCTATTCATCATCTCTTTTGACCCCCAACTCAAAGCTTTGAACACTCTTGGAATTTGAAACTTTTGATCATAGGTGGAACAAGCTTTATTTGGGTAGAAAAGGTGTTAAGATGACAATTCTCCATGTGGGTATGATGAAATCAAGCTTTAATGATATGGTTTTAATGAATTTTGGGAAAAGATTTTGAAATTCATGGTCTTGATTCTTGGTTTCTAGGTGTTTTGATATGATTTGGGTGCTTGAATCTTCTTTGTAATAATGTAGGGAGGGATTTGGATGATAATTCGTGGTGATTTGGTAGTGTTTTGATGTTAGGTGAAGGTTTGTTGAAGCTTTAATGGAGTTAGGAGAGTTTTGGAGAGGAGAACTAGGTTTGAGGTTTATGAAATTCGGAATTAAAAAGCTCATACCTCTTTTACAACCTTAAACCCGTTTTTCTCTTCCTCTGGCGGCGCGCTGTGGTATACCGCGGCTAAGGTCTGGTATACCGCACCTATCAGCGTTCAAAAATTTTCGCCTCTGCTCAATACACGTGGTACGACCCCGTGGCACGGGTTTGGGCTTCGCGGACCATGGCACGGACTAGGGGGTAGTCCGCAGGTGTACTCCGCACCTTCTGGTGCTCCTTCGTCAAAATACCCGTGGTAGCAACCCCGTGGCACGTGTTCTTCATGCGGTGCATGGCGCGGTATAGGGTCCGGTATACCGGACCCATCAGCAATTTTTTTTCTTTTCTGCCTAAAACACGTGGCTGCTACCGTGGCACGGGTTTTCACCTGCGGTATACCGCGGCTGAGGTCCGGTATACCGCACCCCTGCTTCAGTTTTTCCGAAAAAGTTCTGTTCGCCTTCCCCAACTCGATTTCTCCAATACCTGATCATCAAAAACACTAATACCTTTCTCAAATATGCAATATCAACTAAGAAAAACTAAATTAAATATAAATTAAAAACGTAAAAGACATGAAAATTAAAAAACTACGGGTTGTCTCCCGTACAGCACTTTTGTTTAACGTCTTTCAAAGTTAGACGTGTTACCTCGATTAAGGCTTGCGTACATAACCTCCCCAACAACGGGTTAGGTTATGCTCATCTACTATCCGAAGTTTGTGACCCTTCTTAGCTTGTATTTCAATCCGTTTTGACGAAATAACTCTTGTAACTACAAACGGACCCATCCACGAATCCTTGAATCCCCGTGGTCTATTTTCTTGTTTGGGGGCTTTCCATGCGACCATGTCACCAACCCCAAACTCACTTTTGATTCTCTTTTTCACGGGTTTATTGTGGACTTTATTTTTAATTTCTTTTGTCACAACTCGGAGTGTCGGGGCTTTTTCTATACGTGATTCCTCATGCTTTTCATCCACCAAGTGGAATATTTTAGATTCTTTTCCCACTTGGAAAGTCACGGTTCCCCTATGAATATCAATTATGCTGTGACTTGTCGCCAAGAATGGGCGTCCAAGTATCAATGAAACATGTTGACTTGCAATGCTATCAAGGATAAAAAAATCTGTAGGTATAATTAAAGTACCTACTTGGACAAGCACGTCTTCAATGACTCCCCATGGCTTTATCGTTGAATTATCTAGGAGCAGCAAATCAATATCTTTTCTTTTGGCATCTCCCATGCCTAACTTCTCGAACAAACTCTTGGGCATGATATTCCTTCCTGAACCCAAGTCACACATCGCTTTAGCTTTGAAATTGCCACCTATATTAATTTGGAGATATAAAGCTTCAAATTCTTGCATATTTTGTGGTAGCTTCTTTGGAATGGTTGTCAAGCTTTCGTTAGTACGGTCCCTATTCTCGATCTCAACTTCTACACTTTCACTCTTCTTGAATAGATCTTCCTTGCAGACTATCGGTGATGTAGGCTCTTTATATGCGATTAAGTCCTCTATGCATATCGTGCTTGGTTCTTCCCTTTTCGGAATATCTAGTTCATTAAGGGAAACTTGTGGTGAGTCCACTTCCTCTTCTTCTTGAAGGCTGAACTCTTCAACAACATCGAACCAAACATCGCTATCGATTTCAATGGCCTCATCATCGATTTCTTTACCTAGGCCAGTTTGCACGTATGGGACTTCGAGTATAGGAACAATGATTTTTTCTGGGCTTGACGTTTCAGTTTTTGTATCACCACTAGGACATGTAATTCTTTGTAGATGAGGTGGTGATAGTAACGGATGTGTAGGTGGTGGTTCCACCTTACTTACTTCTGTTTGCACCTTTTGTGCGGTTGTCTCTTCTTTATCGGTTTCTTTTTCTTCTTCCACATGCTTGAATTCTGGATCAACCTCCTTCGCAATTTGATCTTTAACAATTACTTCTTCTAAGCTAAGCTTGGTTAGTTCTTCTACGGTTGAAATTTCGAACCCAACGTTGTTATAACCCAGTTTCTTATGTAATTCTTGTTGTAACTGTTGATTGATCGTAGTGAGGTTCGTTAATCTTTGCTCCATTGCTTGATATTTTTGGTGCATAGAAAGTATTAAGGTTGTATTAGCATCTATCTTTGCCGCATTTTTATCTACCATGTTTTCCAAGTGATTTATACTTTCGAAAACTTGGTGAGACGGAAGTGCTTGTTGAACCTGTTCTTCTATGACACTTCGGATTAACGTGGAAGCTCTTGTTGGAGTTTTAGAGAAGAATTGGTCACTTGAGTGACTTGTGTCTCCGGCAGCGGCGCCAAAAACTTGGTGGGGGCAAAGGTGTGATAAATAAATAGATAAATACGAATAATAATAAAGAGCACACACCCTTGAGAACCACGGAACTCACTGCAAGTATCACAGATCGTTTGCAAGTTTTAATGATAAGTCAAGTTCGTTCGCAGGGATTGTATCCGTTAGATCTAATTATGTTTAACAAGCGTAGATGAATTTATATGTTTAGAATATAAAAAGATAAAATAACAATCTAATGCAAATAAATAAATAAAACAATTAAGCAAAACAAATAACTAAATATGAATGTAAGTCTAATAAATTAGGATTACTAAGTCTATTACTAAATTGTTATTCTAACCTGTCACATTAAGCATTATATATTAACCAGGATTCTAAATTCTACCTAGCCTTTTCTAGACTTAGGAGCAACCTCTCCACTACTAGGGATTCCTAAGTAATGATTGGTGATTAAATCAAACCTTAATGGCTATCTAGTTAGGCAAAGAATCAAAACTAGACGATTATGTGGTGTTGTCAATAACTAAGATTAATCCTAAGATTGATCAGATCTAGGGAAATAAGTCAAAACACATAATAACAATATACACCAAGCTTAATCAATTAAAATAACAAATAGTATTTAAAGACAAAATAATAATCCAACAATTAAAAGTAAACTTGCAGAATAAAAGCTTAGAAATATGGTTGAGAATTGATCTATAGCTAATTACTCTAAATATAGAGAAGGTGAGATGTAGAAGAGGAGTTGTCAGTCTCCAATCTTCTTCTTCTTGTCTTCCTCTACAGGTCAGCTTACTTCTTGAATGAATAGCTTGATTCTAAGGATGAATATTAATGTAAAGGACTAAGCTATTGTTTATAATTTAAGCTAATGTTTAGAACTGAGCAAGGACATGTTTACAATGGTTTAAGGATGTATTTATAGGTGGCATGGAAGCCCTAATTCGTTTTCTTGAAGGAGAAGTCAGTGGTGGACTCCAAGCCCAACTCTAATTCGTATGGAAATAAAGATAAACACTGCTGGACCGTTTTGAGCATATCTTCTTCGTTATTGGTCGGTTTGAGCTCCATAAGATACCAAAGGAATCGCAACAGAATTATCTTGACCCTATAAAGGAAATCACCAGATTCGGCCTATTTCTTAGGTAAAAACGCATATCTTTGGACGTGTATGTAGAATCCCAGATTTAGGCAGCTATTCCTTTTCCATCTTTTTAGCTTTTGTTTCCTTATCTTCAATTACCATGCTAATCTCTTTCCATAAGTTGTTGTCTTTGACTTGTACTCTAATTAAGCTCCATAATTATCTTTAAAGCTTCACACTAAATAAACAATTAAACCCAATATGCTCTAAAAATATTATTTTACTAAATCAAGACTCAAAATAGGAAAGTGTAGCATTTCTCAAGAAAATCGACTATAATGACTTCTAAATCACTTAAAATGATGTCTCATCCTAATATAAATCTATCACAAATGAGGAGACATCAACAATCTTTGACTTAATATTTATTTCGGGAAAGATACTATAATGTAATTAATTAATACTATCCTATAAAAAGTTAAATCGTTGTGGGGGTTCAATATCGGCTTCTAACTTGGCTGTAACATCAACCAAGTCCTTATCACGCAGTCGTTCATTGGTACAGTTATTTTTAGTGTGTCCCGGTAGTTTAAATCAACTACATCTTCGTAGATATTTTGTGGTGCTTCCTTTCGGTCGGCTTCAACGGGATCTTCTACAATAATTCATTTAACTGGAGGAGGTACCTCTATCTTTGTTCCATCTTCGTTCAAAAAGTTTCTTGTCCGAGTAAGGACATTCGTGATCACTTCAAGGGTATCGTTATATCCCCTATCACTACGGGCCACATGGAACCACATGTCCTTCCACTTAACATTCAAGTAACCCATCCTGGCTATCTCTATCTCTTTCTGGCTGAAATCTACCAAACATGTATCCAGGTGGTTCACACTACTGGGAGGGGTGCATCTAAAATTGATGCAACAATTAGGGATCTATCTAACCTCCTCGACCTTCATTACATAGAATATATATCTGCATGGTATACCGTGGGACTCATATAGTAGGCAAGTGGACTCTAGGTTCACTCTCAACCCATCAGTTAAATACAAATTTTCCTTATAAGCCTCAGGTTCTGGTAGGATGCAATAACAAGTGTGTGAGAACCATAGATCTGTAATTCGTGTGAATGATAAAGATCACCTTGATTTTCTAATTCCTTCCTTACATTAAAAAAGGGCCCTGGTAAATTGCTTACACGCATCTAGCTCAATGTCATCCAACAACGTCGTAGTTACGGGACTAGTCTGGTTTGTGATATATGCTTCTTTCCTGGCGTTGTCCTTAATGATTACCATACTGTTCAAGAGAGCTTTAACAAATTCGATAAAATTCACTCTTTTGTTTAGAAACTCATTAAGGTAAACATTCATACCTTCGCAACGCTGAGTTGTCTTCACAAACCCAAAAAACTCCCACGTATTTAAGCCTCGGCCCACATAGCAAGCTTCTCGTATATCTCAAGTATTCATTTGTCCTCTCCCAGATCATGGTCCACGACCTTCTTCCACCACGCTTCTTCAAATAGTTTTTCAGTCAAAGGAAGCCCCATGAGCTTATTAAAGATACTCCCAGATCCGTCAACCTTCACATTTGTAATGACGTTGCGATTCATATGCCAAGCACATAATCAATGTCTTACCATAGGAAAAAAATTCTTGATCGTTGATTCCATTGATCTATCACCATCTGTTACGACTGATCTAGGTTTTTTTCATTCATTGTCTCAGTTAATGTCTCTAGTACCCACGCATACGATTTCGTTGTCTCGTACTTCACCAATGCAACACCAAATATACAAGTCTTACAGTGGTTGTTGACCTCTGCTTGTACAACTAGTGGCAAACTATAGGCATTGGTCTTGTAAGTGATGTCGAAAATGAGGACATCTCCATAAACGGAAAACTCTCTCCTGGATATCCCATCGCAAAAGAACAACTTGTCCAAACGATTTTCATCGTCAGTCGTATGCTTGGAAACAAAAAACGGATCACAATGACACCTACCTTCCAAATAGGCAAGTGTCACACTATTATTCCCATCACTTATCTCCTCCGACCTATCCTACCGAGAATTCCTCACAAAACCACCATTTTGCTAAACCCCGACCTCCCTTACAAACAAGTTCATTATCTTAGTAGTTGGTACACCCAAAACTCTTAAGGAAATAGCTTGATCAAGATGGACTTCATCTATATGCATGTGGACCTTAGAAAGTGTGAGGTAGCGACAGGATTTAATGGATGATTGTGCTCCAAGACGAATAGAGCCACTACAAAACAATCAAAGGTTGGGTCAAAATTAATGTGGAGCCTAGCCTTACAATGACACCTTGCATCTACCTTGTGCTCTCGAACTCCACCTTTCATCTCTAAGTACTGTTTTTGATGAATCCTTGCACAAGAACAAACGAATAACCTACCAACAACTTCACTACCTCCACCGGTTGCGTTATCCAACCGATCCTTCCAAACAATAAAACCAATTGCACGACCATACGTGTTATTGAATATATATGCTTCTTCCTCGCTGGCGAACCTCAACTTCATTACATCTTCATGGGTCAAAGTTGTGACCATGACATCTCCCGTCGATTTGGCAACACCGTTTATAGAACAACTACCTATAAAGCCAAATAATAGTCATGGATTAGGGAACAAGTATTGGGATTTACAGATTATGGATAACATGTGGTGGTTTAATGTATAGGGTTCATGGTTTAGTCTTTTAGATATATGGGTTAGGGAGGGAGTATTAGGGACTACGGACTAAGGATTAGGGTTTAGGTGTACGGTTTTAGGGTCTACGGTATATGGTATAGTGTTTACGTTATAAGGATTAGGGTTTAATGTTTAGGTTTAAGGATTAGGTTTTACGGTTCATGGTCTTGGATTCATATTTCAAAAGCATTGTCTCTACTATTTAGGGATATATGATTAGGGTCTAATGTTTAATAATAAATGAATGTGGTTTAGTGTTTAGGTTTAATGTTTTAAGGCTTATTGTTTTAGGTTCATTTTTTAGGGTTAACGGTTTGGGGATTTGGCTAAATGTGCTAACTTGTTTATTACATCGATATTCTAATATTAATATTTAAACATGTCAATATCAAAAAAAACTCAAACATAGTAAAAACCATAGTTCAAAAATAAATTACAAGGATTAGGGAACAAGTCTAGGGTTCATACCCATATGCTAAATATCTAGCTAAAATAAATTAATTCATACTAGAGAAATAAAAGAAAACAATTACAAATTTGAAGGCTTGTGAAGACATGATTTGATGCTCGGCTCTTTCAAGACTTCTCTTCTCTTGATGTAGACTTCTTCTTGCCTTAAGGGTTAGCCGAGTATATGTTTCTACTGAATAGAGGGTGTATTTATAGGGTATTATAAGCCCTAGTTCGGATTCTTGGAGTAGAGGGCAAGTAATATGACTCTTTTCCAAATCAAATTCGTAACCCTAAAATATAGAAAAGGTAATAAACTGTTGCTGTTTTGTTCTGGCCGTAATTTCTTCAATATTGCTCTGATTGGCGCGTTCTTTATATCGAAACTAATCTTCTCAGAAAGATCTACAAGTTTGGTTCAGACCATTCTTCCAAATTCCAACCGAATATTGAGTTATGATCAATTTAATGGACGTAGCTGCTGAAATTCAGTTTTACTTGGCAACTTTATCTTTCTAAATTTATCTTTTACTTCCTTTATCTCCAATTTCCATCGTTATTTTCTTTCCCTTATCTCTTAGAAACGATTTGGAATCTAATTAATTACCATATATCTTTAAAACTTCACAATTAACAAACAATTAAACCCAATATGCTCTATAAATAATAATTCATCAAATTAAGACAAAAAATAGGAAAACGTAGAAATATGAATAAAAATCGATAATTAAATTCCTAAATACACCTAAAATGATGTCACCAACCTAGATTAATTCATCACAAATAAGGAGACATCACTTACTTACCACATTCAGGAATCTATGATATTCAGTCATATCTCATTTTTTAGAACTCTTGAGGGGAAAGGTGGAGGAGAACGGTTCACTTCCACCACAAAATCATTCTTTTTGGATTTTCCCTTTGTATCCTCAACAAGCTTGTCAATAACCTCTTCACTCACATCAGCTAATTCCTCAATTACATCCTCAACTATTACAGGTTCCTCTCCTTCCTCAACTACATCTTGTACCTTCTTTAGTTTGACAGGTACCTCCTTTTATTTCATAATTGGGAAGGTAGGTGGTTGCAATTGCTTACCGCTTCTAAGTGAAATCGCGTTACAGTCTTTAACTTGGCGAGGAATTACCGTGTCACTTGGAAATTTTCCTTGGGGACACTGATTTAATTGTTTTGCCAATTAAGACACTTGCTTTTAAAGAAGTTTTAACACAGCTGCTTGTTCATTTAGCTTTAAATTAGTCTCTTGCTGCTCTTTTGTACTCTTCTGTGATATGCCCACGAGTGCATGAAGTTGTTCTTCTATCATAGTCAACGTTTGAACGGAAACTGTCATAAATTGGTTCATTTGGAGAGATAATTCACTTGCAGTAATTGTTCCCTCTTGTGGATGGGCCGGGAGTGCCTTCTGAGTAAGAGTTTCTATATAAGAATCATGTTGGACTTGACCTCCCTGATATTAATTCTGTTGTTTAAATTGATAATTGTTTCCTTGGGGCCTCGATTGATAATTTCCTGGATTAGCAGCCCCTTGTGGATTTGAATATTAAAATACTGGATGATTCTTATGTTTGTTACCATACCCTTGACCATTTGAATTATTATTACCTCGGTTGTTAACGAAACACACGAGTTCTGGTTATTATCACATTCTTCCCAACTATGACCGATTGCTCCACAACTAGGACATATCTCTGATTCTTGTACCACATTTACAATAGCTTGCTTATTAGACACAGATAACTGCTTTACCTTATTCTCAAGTGCGGCAATCTTAGCGTTCAAGACTGTTTCTGCGTCTACGTTCAAAGTACCTTTCTCTGAAACTCGAACTGGTGATCTTGATGGTTGCCAACTCATTTCAATCTTCACAATTCTATCCATAATTACCAAGCTTATTAGGAGTGACCATCATGAGACCACCTTGACACATCATATCTACTTTCTCTTTGGAGGTTTCATCTAAACTACGATACAATATTCCAAGCTGTAATTCAATTGAGTACCCATGTAATTTACATGGGCATTTTTGTAACAAAGATTGGAAACGAGTCCAAGCAACTCATACAGTTTCTCTACGTTCTTGACAAAAACTTGCTACATCAAGTTGTCCACTAAGTCTAACACTCTGAGAACAATACCTATCAAAAAACAAACTCTGAAGTTGATCCCAAGTTAAGATTGCATCGTTTTATTGATGGTCATACCATTCACTACCATTCCATGTCTCCTTGCTGCGATCCAGCACAATATGATGTAATTATTTTAATTAAAATCATTTATTTACATATCCTATTATTGAAACAAAGAAACTGCAAGAAACAGAACACAGAGCAACAGTGATCAACACAAGTTATTTTTGGTGGACTGAAGAACCCTACATCTTAGCAACTCAAGCAAAAAAAAGGTGTTTTACATTGATTAAATTAACCCAAATAAGATGGAAAAGGGGTGGAAAATTGTTTGGGAAGTGAACAATCGTCGCGGATGGAGTCTCGAATTATTTGGTGAAGAATCGGTTCTGACTGGTCTAGATCTGATCGACATTCTATTGGCTGATACGACTTTGGATTCGGAGTACCCGCTGATTCATTTGACTATTGGACAAGGGATAGAGATAGATCTTTTGATTTTTAACCTTGTACCGGAACCCGTTGTTCTCGAAAATGATGATGACTATGATGACACATTAGGAAAGTACGAGACTATTGAAGACACTTTATATGTTGATAGTGACGATGAACCCGTACCAGTTGATGATAGGGATGAGACTGATTAGTTGTTCATCTTGTTTCTATTATTTTGTCATATTATTGGATTTATTTCAATTTTGAAATGTTTAGATTTTGATTTTGAATTGTATTATGTTGGAATGAAATTAGATAGTGTTTGTTTTTATTAATTAATTAGTACAAAAATTAGTGTGGATGTGTAAGATTAATAAAAATTTAAAAAAAGTCTTTAGCGAGGACAATGTTCTCGCAAAAGACCAAAAGTCTTTAGTGAGTGAATTCCGGCCAACCACCCCCTTACCCAGGCGACCAACGGAAAGCATCAACAACACAATTTAAGGTATTAATCTATACTTTTAATCATCATTTCATTGCAAAAACTAATATTTTATTTTTGAAACTAACTTGTACTTTTTTCTTTGTTTTGGTTTCTGGTGATTCAATAACTACTAAACAACCATCAAAATCGACCAAAAAGGTATATAATCCAATCAATTTTGTTTTCTAAATTTTTTTTCCATTTCTAGAATGTTTTTTCCTTTTTAATGGTTAGTTGATTTCTGAATTTATGTGTGTTGTTTTAGTCATTTATTATGTGTTTAATTTTAGGAAATATATGGTATTTTTTTAATTTGTGCATTGTTTTTGTTTAGATGTAATTTTTAATAAATAGTTGGGTATATTTGTTAGGTAAATTGATATTAGGGGTATATTTGTAATGTAAATTTATATTAGGGGCCTATTTGTAAATATAAAATATAAAGGAAATTATAGGGGTTAATTTGTAATTATTTGAAACATTAGGACCTAATTGTAATAATTGAAATTTAATGGGACTTAGTTTAATTATTGAAATTAAGGACCTAAGTCCAAATGTGTGAAAAATTAAGGGTAAATATGTAATTTTAAATATTTTAGGGGTAAAAGATAAACTTATAAAAATTTAGGGCCTTAGTGTAATTTTAAATAGTTTAGGGGTAAAAAATAAACTTATAAAATCTGTAGAGCCTTAGTGATTTTTTAAATAATTTAGGGGCCTTAGTGTTATTTTAAATAGTTTAGGGATAAAAAACAAATTTTTAAAAAAATTTAGGGCCTTAGTGATTTTTTAGATAATTATAGGGCCTTAGTGAAATTTTAAATAGTTTAGGAGTAAAAAATTAACTTTAAAAACCTTAAGACCTTAGTGACATTTTTGGATAACTTAGGGGCCTTAGTGTAATTTTAAATAGTTTAGGGGTAAAAAATAAAAAAATTTAAAAAACTCTAAGGCCTTAGTGACTTTTAAGATAATTTAGGGACCTTAGTGTAATTTTAAATAATTTAGGGGTAAAAAGGTAAACTTTTAAAAAAACTTTAGGGCCTTAGCGACTATTTAGATAATTTAGGGGCCTTAGTGTAGTTTTAAATAGTTTAGGGGCAAAAAAATAAACTTATAAAAACTTTAAGGTCTTAGTGACTTTTTAAGTAATTTAGGGGTCTTAGTGTAATTTTAAATAGTTTATGGGTAATAAAATAAACTTTTGAAAAACTTGAAGACTATAGTAACTTTTTAGATAATTTAGGGGCCTTAGTGTAATTTTAAATAGTTTAGGGGTAAAAAATAAACTTATAAAAAACTTTAGAGCCTTAGTGATTTTTAAATAATTTAGAGGCCTTAGTGTTATTTTAAATAGTTTATGGATAAAAAACAAACTTTAAAAAAAATTTAGGGCCTCAGTGACTTTTTAGATAATTTAAGGGCCTTAATGAAATTTTAAATAGTTTAGGAGTAAAAATTTAACTTTCAAAACCTTAAGGCCTTAGTGACATTTTTAGATAACTTAGGGGCCGTAGTGTAATTTTAAATAGTTTAGGGGTAAAATATAAACATTTAAAAAACTTTAAGGCCTTAGTGACTTTTAAGATAATTTAGGGGTCTTAGTGTAATTTTAAATAGTTTAGGGGTAAAAAAAGTAAACTTTTAAAACAACTTTAGGGCCTTAATGACTTTTTAGATAATTTAGGGGTCTTAGTGTAGTTTTAAATAGTTTAGGGGTAAAAAAATAAAGTTATAGAAACTTTAAGGTCTTATTGACTTTTTAGATAATTTAGGGGCCTTAGTGTAATTTTAAATAGTTTATGGATAAAAAAAGAACTTTTGAAAAACTTTAGGACCATAGTAACTTTTTAGATAATTTAGGGGCCTTAGTTTAATTTTAAATAGTTTGGGGTAAACATAAACTTTTAAAAAACTTTAGGGGTCTTAGTGCAATTTTAAATAGTTTAGGGGTAAAATGTGAACTTATAATAGTTGAGGGGTTAAATTGTATTTTATTTCCTCAAATAACAGCAGTGGCAGATGGAAACGACGGAGATGGTGACGGTAACAATCTCACTCAATTTCCTAATAATCTAATCGCCGGTTGCAATGCTTTATGTATTCTTTTTATGTAAACTTATTTTTTACTTAAATAGGATTTTATTCAAAACATAAAAAAGAAAAAAGACACGGAAGCCTAGGGGCAAAACGACTCTCTATACAGTTGTCAAGGCGGTAGCAAAGTACGGAGGGAGACTTCACGTGGAATTCTGCTATCCTGACAACACGTGGAATCCAATCGAGCCATACGGGCATCACGTGGGTCAAGTCTTTTACGATTCGCGAGACGATTCCCCTCTATTTCGAGAATTGGGGAAAAGTCCCCTCCGACGAGCAAGCAAAGATACTGAGACGCTTGAAGGTAATTTGACTATAATCAATCTTTTTTTATTTCATAGAAGTTAATTACACAGTTCTATTTAATTTTGTTTATTTGTGAATAGGACTTCTGGTGTCGCCTAAGGTGTGATAAAATAATGATATAAATAAGTGCAAATAAACACCCTTAAGCTGAGCACGGTTCTGCAAGTATACAGATCGTATGCAAGTTTTAATGAATAAGTAGAATTCGTTCCTCAGGGACTACGAAGGTTAAGAAGAACTTATGCAAATTATTCAAGTGCGTATAATTAAGCTAGAATAATAATACGCGATGGTAAGAAGAGAAAGATATATTTTTATTTAATTTTTAATAAGAAAACTAAACTAATAAATTAAAAGACATGAAATAAATAAAAGAAATGAAAAGAAGATAGTATGAAAGTTTAGATTGAGTAATTAGCATGTAATCCCCACTAGTTTTGCCGTTCTAAACATGTAAGGTATGAATCATGTAGTATTTCAATAGTTCGGTTTCAATTGCGCTAGGTAGTTTCAAATAGGGTTTACCTGTGTCAATAAGAACCTAAGCAAACTATTCCTGCAATTGATAAAATAGCAATACACTAAACCATTGACTATCTAGTTAGGCTGGGTTGTCAGATCAAACCTTATTCTAGACGTTATGTGCTAATTTTATAGTTAAATATACCGGTTATCTAACTACTATGATGGTAATCCTATACGTTGTACACCGTAAAGAACACAAAATATAAATCCAACACATAAACAGAGAAATCAAAACATAAATTCAATCAGATTAGATAGATGTCAACCAAAACTAGGGTTCATACATATATGCTAAAACTCAAGCTAAATAAAATCTAGTTCATACTAAAGAAAGAAAAGAAAAGAATTATAGAATTGAAGGTTGAAGAAGACATGATTGATGCACAGCTCCTTCCAGACTTCTCTTCTTGTGTTATAGCTTCTTCCTGACCTTAAGGTTTGGTCAAGGATGATTTTATAATGTTAAGAGGCTGTATTTATAGGGTATAGGAAGACCTAATTCGTTTTCTTGAAGGAGAAGTTAAGTAATGGACTCCTAGCCCAACTCAAATTCGTATGTAGATAAGGATAATTACTGCTGACTTGTTTTTACTATATCTTCTTTGTTACTGGACCGTTTTTTACCTATAAGATGTCAAAAGAATCCTCACGGAATTATCTACGTCCCTATAAAAGGGATCTTCCTGAATCGGCTCGGTTTTGGAGTTATTACCACTTCTTTAGACGTAGCTGCAGAAATTCAGATTTATTTGGCAGCTTTTCCTTTTCCTAATTGAACTTTGTTTCTTTCGATCTCCAATTTCCATCTTTATCCTCTTTCCTTTAGATCTTAGACTTTGACTTGGACTCTAATTAATTATCATATATCTTTACAGTTTCACACTAAATAAATAATTAAACCCAATATGCTCTAAAAATAATAAATAATTAATTCAAGACCCAAAATAGGAAAGTACACTAATTCATGATAAAATCGACCTATACTCTAATAAATACACCTAAAATGATGTCTCCGAGATATATTAAATCATCACAAATGAGGAGACATCAAGACCCCCAACTCAAAGTTGTATCGTCCCAAAACAATAAAAATAAAGAATAGTAGGGTAGTCAAGAAGAAGAAGTAGGAGGAGAATAAGAACATAACACAATGAATGATCCTAGAGCATAAATATCTAAAAAGTCTCATGTGGTAATGCTCAAGAAATAATGCACATATATGCTTAATATACACATAATCAACAATCCATAATAGTCAAGTCAAGATTAATTTCGCAATGCTAGAAAGGAGAGGTTGATAACTTAGTTCATGCTAATGGCTAGGTTGTTCATAGGTCCTAATATAGCATCCAATGGTCCACTTACCTATTACCTAATAGCTCCATTTTTTCGCCACCAAATAGTTAAGAATCCAAAGGTCTTTGGTTATAACTTGGCTTAGGAACGGTGTGGTTTATTTGGATAAATGAAAAGTGAGCTTTTAGCTCCCTCCTCACTAGCCATCAACGAATCGCCCAAGAGCTTGAGTTTTCACTCGAAGATGTTCTCACTCAACCCAATTTATGATGCTTTTAATTTGCATCCCCAATTAATCCCAAATAAAACTTTTCCATGATGATATTCAAATTCCACTTTGCCGGTCCGAATATATATTTCTTTTCATACCAATTTCTTTCTTTTGTATAGTTATGACTCTCTTTTTAATGTTTAGATATCACGTTATTTTTTTTTTCATATCTATATTTTTCTTTTTAAGCCCTTGTTGGTAAATTTAGCTCGTAGCTTCTTTTTCATTCACTATTACCCCGGCAAAGGGTTACAATAATAACTTTTTCATCATCAATAAAATCACAATTACAATTTCCCGAACCCAATGTTCCCTAATGATGAAACCCACCACTCCAAACTCAAGCTCTTAAAACGACTTATCTCAGGTTTTGCGATTCGAGTGCGGGTCATATAGATAAGTCCTATAAACTAAAGGTATGGATTATAATGTGTTTCAATAAAAGGCTTTAGAAAGGCTCAGAGGGGCTAAGACGGATAAATAACATTAAAATTAAAAAGGATGAGAAGGTATAAAAGGCTTCAAGTGGCTTCAATATGAAAGAACTGCCTTATTCATTTTTCTAACTACCGAATTTTGTTACTTTTTCGCTACTAGTTCATAGATAAGCGGGTTTTCAACTAATTTCAAACCTCACGATCTACAAACCAAATAAATCTTCCTAAGTTTCAACGTAACTTCTTAGCATTGCTCATTAACTTTTCTATCTTTTATTTCCTGTTTTCATACATGCATACTAAACATATTTGTCATATCTTTCAAAGACATACTGCTTACAATCATTGACCTAATTAAAATCATGCTCAAATAGGTACATTCAACATATTCTATGCCTATTTCAACCCAAAAAAATTTAAATTTTATGAAAAAAAACAAAAAGGAGGATGAGGACAACGAATCCCCACCCCCAACTCAAAAATGAGTCGTTACCCCACGACTCGAAAAAGACTCAAATAAAAATAAAATTTAAAATTAGCATACATATTGCACATAAAGAAATGGTAGGGAAGAAAGAAAACATACTCTTCGAGGCTATTACCTCGCCTTATCGACATCCAAGATAGCATTTTGCTGAATTTTCTTTAATTGCTCGAGGAGTGTACTCCTTTTCTTCTTTAGAAAGTTGAGTAATTACTCTCAAAACTTTAATGATCCAAGCATTGTCAATACTGTTACTTATCTTAAACTCACGTGTTCATAGTAGGATATTGCATTAAATAACGACATGGGAGAGATCGAAAAATCGTATCACCTCCTCAAAGATCAAATGTGCCACATCCTCTTCTTCTCCTCACACAATACAATTCAAAAAGAACGTTTTTAGAACGTCTTACCATTAACGTAGATCAACCCAATCTTTCCAAATCTCCATGAATCTTCTTGTATTCTCCTTTATCAACTTATTCTTCAAATACTTTCTTATATGAAAAAGGTATTTCCTTTAATTGTTTCCTTGGAGAAGCTATCATGGCCATTGAAGCTTTCTCTTTTTCTTCGGGTGTAGTGTCTTTGATTTGTAGAGGTTGTGTTGTCTTCTTCACTAAAGTTGGAACCTTTTTGCCCATTGAATCAACACAGCATGCTACCTCTCTTCTCTTGACTTGTTTTACCCTTTGAATTGGAACTAAGACTTTTCTCACTTGATTTATTCTCAATTAAATCCAATACCTTGTTTTTCTTCATCTCCCTTACAGTAGCTAATGTTGATGTTCTCTTAATCATCTCAATTGACCCCCAACTCAAAGCTTTACCCACTCTTGAAATTTGAAACTCTTGATTATTGGTTGTACAAGCTTTATTTGGGCTAGGAAAGGTGATTTGATGATGATTCTCTATATGGGTAAGATGGATTCTTCATGGATTGGTATGGATTTAAGATATTGTAGGATAAATTTCTGAAATTTAAGCTTTTGATTCTTGGATTCAATGTGTTTTGGTATAATTTGGGTGGTTGAATCTTCTTTGTAATGATGTGGAGAAAGGATTTGATGTGTTTTCATGGTGATTGGGTAGTGTTTTGATGATTAGGGAAGTTTTTATGAAGCTTTCATGGAGTTGGGAGAGGTTTGGGGAAGAAGGAAAAGCTTAAGGATTAAAAATTTCGTAATAGAGCAACCTCCTAACCCTTATAACCTGAAAAACGCGAAACTATTCTCTCTCCAGCAGTGTCGGGCGGTATACCAGCCGTAGGGCCAGGTACACCGGAGTTACTTGCTTTCGAAAGGGACCTCTCGGCATATAACACGTGACGACACCCCGTGGGCACGGGTTTTCTGGCCGGCATACCGGAGTTCTGGCCGGCATACCAGTCGAGAACGAAAACCTCCCCAATAGCTATATCTCAAAAATTTATGCAGTTTAGGCTCAAAGATGACCGAATTCCGACATCCGAGCGAAAAGATATGACTTGCCCATGTTTTCTCAGATTGTGTCCAGATTTATTTTTTCGACACAGCGGGTGTGGGCGGTATACCGGAGCTGGCATCTGATTTTTCCGAAAAATTTCGTTTTTCCTCCAAATTTTGATTTCTTTAGTACCTAAACACCAAAAACACTAATACCTTCCTCAAATATGCAATATCAACTAAAAATAACTAAACTAAACATAAACTAAAAACATAAAAAACACGAAAACATAAAAGAACCTACGGGTTGTCTCCCGTATAGCACTTTTGTTTAACGTCTTTTAAATTAGACGTGTTACCTCGATTACGATTGACGAAATTTCCACCCCTTACCTCTAATTCCCACGAACTTTTCAGCTCGATTCTTCATGATCATGGCTGGTGCCATCCAAGATTTCGTGGGAAGGGGTGTTTCTGGTGGTAACTCTATTTTATTTGTAGCATTACACTCCTTTGGCAATCCATTCATCTCTTCGGTTTCTAGACTTTGTTTTTTAGAAAGGATGTCCTTCATGAACTTACCATATTTTGACATTCTTGTGAGAGCTTCTACAAACGGGATGTTGATTTTTAACTCGTTCACCATGTCAAGGAACTTCTTGAATTCTTTTTCATTGTTCAGATTTCTGACACGTGACGGGAATGGTGGAGGAGGACATGTGTTGGTTACCACTGGGCTCTCTTTCTTTTCTGGTGTCTTCTCTGGGACACTTATTTGTTCAATTACCTCTTCAACATTGTTTCAATCGTTTCTTCAACCACTTTTTCAGGAATAGAGGAGGTAGTTTTTTCCACTTCTTAATTCAACTGCATGACAAACATGATCATCAGGAGCAACAGTATCACTTGGGAGTTTCCCTTTTGGCCTATTTTGCATTACACTCGCCATTCGTGATATTGTATGCTCAAGGTTCTTAATTACCTTTGATTGGGTTTGGATTCTTTGCTGGCTCATCTTCATATTTTCTTCCATTACTTTCATCATTGCAGTCATACTTGAATTCAAACTCGAAGGTTGCTTTTGTGGAGCTTGTTGCATTGAATATTTAGGTGGTTCATGATAAGCTTCTTTGAAATTCGGCGCTTCTTGATAGATTTGTTTGTAAATAGGCGCTTCTTGATAAGTAGGTTGTGGTGGACAGTAAGATTGAGGCCGAGGTTGATAGTAAGTCTCTTGATTTTCGACCCAATTTTTATTTCGTGGGGGCTGATAATTAGCGTAACTTCCTTGAGGATGATAATAACCATTAGAATAATGGTTTCTTTGATGAGATACGAAGGAATTTGGGGCTATATTACTCATGCAATTCTCCCACGAATGGTTTCTTGCTCTACAACCTGGACATAAAGGTAAAGTAGGTACTAGATTCACCTGAGCTATTGTTCGTGCTTGTTCTCGTAATTTCTCAAGTTGTTGGGTTAACTCTTTGAGCCTTAGAGAGTCTAAGGTCTCTTCTTGTTTTTCTGATTCAACTGGCCAACTTCTCTCGTTCTCAAGAACATTCTCCATAATATTTTCAGCTTCTTCAGGATCTAATAACACAAAACCTTTTCTTCCTAAAATATCTACTCTTCTTCCGGACTCGTCATTAAGTCCTCCATAGAACATGGTTAATGAATATTCTGGCGATGATGTATGACATGGACATCTCGCCTTCATCTCCAAAAAACGTAACCATGCTTTACCCAAACTTTCTCCGTCTTCCTGCATAAATTGTTCGAGCTCCACCATATCTTTTAATCTTTACTAACCGGATAGAATCGGTCTAGGAATTTAGATTGAAGCTTGTCCCAATCTGGAATAACGTGAGGGTGTTGGGTATCGTACCGATCGCTTTCACTTCCGGTTAAAAAGAACTGGAACATAATGTAATACATCTGCTTCTTTGTAACGCCTTTGGTAATATAAACGTCAAGAATCTGCATAAATTTCTGAACATACTGGACGGGATCTTGTTGTGCAACACCGCTAAATTGTCCATGACTCGCAAATTGCGCTATCATGCCTGGATCTGGTCTAAAATTGGCGGCTTGGATTTCTGGAGTGCGGATTCCGCGTGGTTGCACTCTATATGTGATGGGAAGATCAAGTCTCCTTGGGCTCGCCATCTGTAGAAACATGTGAAAGCAAAAACTAAAAAGAAAAGCGTAAAATAGAACTAACTAAAATAAAAGCACTAGATAATTGCACAAGGACTAACGATGTAGTCCCCGGCAGCGGCGCCAAAAACTTGGTGTCGCCTAAGGTGTGATAAAATAATTATATAAATAAGTGCAAATAAACACCCTAAGCTGAGCACGGTTCTGCAAGTATACAGATCATATCCAAGTTTTAATGAATAAGTAGAATTCATTCCTCAGGCACTACGAAGGTTAAGAAAAACTTATGCAAATTATTCAAGTGCAGATAATTAAGCTAGAATAATAATACGCAAGGGTAAGAAGAGAAAGATATATTTTTATTTGGTTTTTAATAATAAAACTAAACTAATAAATTAAAAGACATGAAATAAATAAAAGAAAGGAAAAGAAGATAGTATGAAAGTTTAGATTGAGTAATTAGCATGTAATCCCCACTAGTTTTGCCGTTCTAAACATGTAAGGTATGAATCATGTAGTATTTCAATAGTTAGGTTTCAATTGCGCTAGGTAGTTTCAAATAGGGTTTACCTGTGTCAATAAGAACCTAAGCAAACTGTTCCTGCAATTGATAAAATAGCAATACACTAAACCATTAACTATCTAGTTAGGCTGGGTTGTTAGATCAAACCTTATTCTAGACGTTATGTGCTAATTCTATAGTTAACTATACCGGTTATCTAACTACTATGATGGTAATCCTATACGTTGTACACCGTAAAGAACACAGAATATAAATCCAACACATAAACAGAGAAATCAAAACATAAATTCAATCAAATTAGATAGATGTCAACCAAAACTAGGGTTCATACATATAGGCTAAAACTCAAGCTAAATAGAATCTAGTTCATACTAAAGAAAGAAAAGAAAAGAATTACAGAATTGAAGGTTGAAGAAGACATGATTGATGCACTGCTCCTTCCAGACTTCTCTTCTTGTGTTATAGCTTCTTCCTGACCTTAAGTTTTGGTCAAGGATTATTTTATAATGTTAAGAGGCTGTATTTATAGAGTATAGGAAGACCTAATTCGTTTTCTTGAAGGAGAAGGTAAGTAATGGACTCCTAGCCCAACTCAAATTCGTATGTACATAAGGATAATTACTACTGACTTGTTTTTACCATATCTTCTTCGTTACTAGACCGTTTTTGACCTATAAGATGTCAAAAGAATCCTCACGGAATTATCTACGTCCCTATGAAAGGGATCTTCCAGAATCGGCTCTGGTTTGGAGTTATCTCCACTTCTTTTGACATAGCTGCAGAAATTCAGATTTATTTGGCAGCTTTTCCTTTTCCTAATTGAACTCTGTTTCCTTCTATCTCCAATTTCCATGTTTATCCTCTTTCCTTTAGCTCTTAGGATTTGACTTGGACTCTAATTAATTATCATATATCTTTAAAGCTTCACACTAAATAAATAATTAAACCCAATATGCTCTAAAAATAATAAATAATTAATTCAAGACCCAAAATAGGAAAGTACACTAATTCATGATAAAATCGACCTATACTCTAATAAATTAACCTAAAATGATGTCTCCGATATATATTAAATCATCACAAATGAGGAGACATCAAATTCTTTACAGTTGAGTGGGAGGGTCACGTAGATTGGGCTGACATCCAGACGATGCTACACAACAAGTGTTGTACGGGGTTCAGCGATCACAAAAATCGTATGAAGAGGAAACATTACGGTACTGACCAAATCCCGGATGATCAGACACCAAAGAATTGGAAGAAAACGTGTGACATGTGGGGCTCGATTGCCAGTTAGGTAAATATTGTAATTTAAAATCTTATAAAAAAGTATTCTGATTATTGACTTAGTTTCTTTCTTTTGTTTGTTTAAAAACTAGCACCAAGCTGAAGTTAATGGAACAAATAGGAACAACAACATAACCCGAGCGGGGCGAGTTCAATGACCTACACGAGGAAGAAGACTTCTGATTTTGGTAAGAAATCCGTTTACATAATTGTAAACATGTTTTGTATTTGACTGTTTGACTGAAACACTAGGAGGGGAGTAATAAGCCCCCTCGATTGATCGAGGGTGAGGGATTACAACAATCTTTGCCTATTACCCCGATGAAAAAAATATTTTGGGAAATCATATTTTATAAGAAGAAGGGGGTGGAGGAGTAGGGAGTACGAGAAATGTGACGTAAGTTTTAAGATACGCAAACATTTATATTTACAAATTAGTTTTTTATATTTTATTTTTTATTTATTCAACATGTAGCATTTAAGGACATTCTGGAAAACAGAGTGCGGAAATCGTAGAGTCAAACTGACTCTTCTTCATCTACACCCTCATTATCGGAACAAGAACAAGTTGATGTGGTCATGGAGGCGGCTCGTTTAGGTTTAGGGGACGGGGCCCGATACTGGATCCCTGGATTTGGACACCCTCTTCTGGCCAAAAGGAAAAGTACTAGTTATTCTGATCCGGCCAGCGAGAAGATGTTGAGGGACTATCAATGGATAATAAGTACCCTTAAGGAGTTCCTTTTCTCAATAGGAAAGGACCGTATACCAGATGATGAGGTTTCTCGATCTCAACCTCCACAGCTAGTACCCGACCCACAAAGGAGGTGATTGACAAACAAATTATTTGGGTCATCACTTTACTTAATCGGTGCAGGGCCGAATGTGGATTCGAGGAAGTTGTGCCTCCATCCGATACTCCTTCTGCTGCTCCAACTACTGCGTCTCCTCCTACTACTGATCCTCTTAATGCTCCTACATTTGATCCTCCTGCTACTTCTGCCAGCCAGCCACGTAGGCTTATAGACGAGGTTTATACTTTGGATGATGATGATGATGTTGATTTGTAGTTTATTTTGTTTTTTTGGTAATTTTATGTATACTTTTGACAGTATGTTGTGTTTTGTTGACTTTTGACTGTTGTTGACTTTTGACTTTTAGTTGATCGGTTCTCGTTTATTATATATACCGGGTTTATTTTAGTTTTCGGCTTTAATTATATATTATATATAACTAAAACATAGAAAAATCAAATTAAAAAATAACTTAAAAAATAATCTAAATAACAAAAAATATTTATATGTAAATAAAATAAAAAAAGCTTTAGCGAGGACACTTGTCGTCGCAATAGAAAGCCAAGGAGTCCTTGTTAAAGTCAATGAGGTCATCCGCAACGACTTTTCTCTCGTGTTTGACCACATCTCTAGTGAGGACTTAGCCGTCGCAAAAGACTCTATCTTTAGCAAGGACAGGTTGTTCTCGCTAAAGATGTGTTGGCTGGACGCCCAGAAGTCGTCGCGTAAGATACCTTAGCGAAGAATATTTTGCGACGACTCTTTAGCGAGGACATGTCCTCGCTAAAGATAAATTAGACCTTTCGCAACGACTTTTACGGTCTTTCTCGAGGACTAATGTTCTCGCGAAAAAAAACGCATGTTGTAGTGTTTTCCTTGAGATATCGTAATCTAATGAACATTAAGAACAAGAAAATAGTATAACTTTGGGAGCAAACGTGCAATTAACCCTAATGAATACAATATGAATAAAAACAGATTATGTAAATCTACATCTTCTTCACTACTAAGCCATAACCTTTTGAATGAGACCTGAAAAGTTTCCATGTAATGTTAAAAGTTAAAACATACATTCTCCATTGGTAGGTAAGAACTGAGAAAAATTGCCACAAGGACTATGCATGCAATTACTGATTACTTTTAGGGGCTTGTAAGGATAATTCAGGGGAAAATGAATTGTCACCAGGAAACCTCCACCAACAAATGGGTTGTTTGATGGGCCTATGATAGTAGCTTGCCAAAGGCACATATTGCACATTTGGTCCCTAAAACAATGGTGTGTTAACAAGAAAAATGTTAAACATTGCACAACAAAAACTCATTTGTGTCGAGTTGCTAAAGAAACTAAACTGATATTTAAGACATTAAAGTAACAAACCAACACTACAAGAAGCAGGAGGGGTCTTTTTGCAAATCCTTAAAGTTCCTTCTGGATCTTCTTCGAAGCCATCACTTACTACAACACCTTAAACAAACGCTTCCCTGCAAAATTACTACAATAAAGCAACATTATCAGTAAAGTGAACGTGTAAGAAAAGTATAGGGACGTAGTGCAATTAACTTAAAACTTAAAAAAATCAGGGGCATGTATATAAGCTTATAACTCTTTGTATTTACACAGTATAGGAATCTAGTATGATGCCTTGTTCCACATAAATTTAATTACAACGTAACCTTTAGATATCTTTTGTTGAGAAACCATTTGTTACACTAAAGCTGCATCAGTAATTTATACAACCTTATCTCATTTAAGGTTTAATCAAAAGTTACACACAACTTAACAGTGATGGCCCCCTAGCTTTCTAAAAATAAGATTTCGACTCTAAAAAAAAAATATCTTACTCATATTACCACCCCAGACTACATTTGCAATTAACAAAAATTTAAATTGAAATAAGAGAAAATAGTTGCATATAAATTATCAATTACGAGGAATTTAAAATAAAATCTAGATAATTAATTCAGGAACATTAAATATTTAATTTGACACCATTGTATTACAAATAGAGTTTAAAAAGAAAAAGGATAATCATAAATAAGAGTAGATCAACATAAAGTTACTGATTATTCGACAAAAATCAAGCCAATTAGCACATGAATATATCAAGATGTTCACATCTCATTAGTACCATATCACATTAAGTACTCAAGTAACAGGGCATAAGCATATAGCGAAGGTAAAACTATACATTGCAATTACATTAAGAAATCAATTAATTAACCTACTCTTGCCACATTTCAGTAATCAAAGGATATAAAAATTCATGTTTAAATGGGCATAAACATATGAGATTTCAAGATATAATGTACCTCAAATGAGATGTTTGGGAAATATGATGAGTCAAGCATGTGAAGTATAAATCAATGATCCATAAGTGAGGAATCCTGTTATATGGAGAATAGTCAGGAATCCTTAGAAGAACATAAACTTAGGACTTAAGGATATGATGTGTCACAAATTAGAATACAAGCAACAAATCTTTACAAAACATTTATCAGCACTGTACTTCAAAATTGAGGCGTATAAATCATTCATATGAATATTAATCTCTACAGAATATAGCATTGTAAACAACAAAATGAATATTCATATGAGTATCACAACTATAGGGCACTGCAAGAGAAGAGATTGACATATTCATTTCAATTAGTAACCTAGTAAGCTGAATATTAGAGTAAATTCTATGAGACCAAAAATCAAACACCTAGGGTGCCATAAAACTAAATGTAAGAGATGCAACTCATACTCTTCACAACATCTCCATGTATTGTAACAACAACAAAAAGCTCAAAATGTTTATCGAAAATCTCCAAAGCATCATATTCACACAAAACAAACCACTGTAGTAACACATGCTTTCCATTCTGAAATCAAAAGAGTTTCAGTTCTCAGAAGGAGAAGAAGGAGAAGAAGTAAGTATGATTCATTGAGATTAACACCATCTTATAGAAGATTTGTTCTGATTCATAGGATAAGAATAGATGCTCAAATCGCCGGAGAATAATATTTACAAATGGATACTTCTTCCCGGTGGCTTTGACCACTATCGCTTCCTCTCTATGGACATCAATTATTGTTGGAATTACTGTACACATAATAGTTATTCCTACATTATTGATTAAAGAAACTGTTTTTTTAGATCTATGACAAACCTTTATGATTATGGTATTCATCTACATAATATGAAAGCAGATCCTTTGATTACTTTACGAACTAGATGCCAAGGTGTTATGATAATGAGAATCTAGCTCATATGACTTAATCTAAACTTGTTTTTAATCGTAGGATCATTGATCCAGGACCTCGATGATCCGGTTATATTAATATGTAGCTAACGAGTATTTATTAGATGAATATCGGTAGTTCTCGTTTACCGAGTTAGGTGCATAGATAATTCACATAGAGATGTGATTATCGAAATGACTAAAATTAGAGATTCCTAATGCTTAATTACCTTGAACTATCAAGTAGGTTAATCTATAAGGAGTTTTATACTTGTAAATCCTTTTGACCTGAGATCATCACTATGGTTGTGTATGTACTTGTTATATTTTGATACTGGACTACTATAGTGTCATAATGCTAGTCAAAAAGATATTGTATATAGCTAAGTATATATACTCCTAGGGATGAGTCAAGATGGAATCTATCAAGTCTAGGTAAAGAGTTTGATCTGTACGATGTCACAAGATTATAACGATTGTATCAAATCCTTGGCCAAGGTGATATAATGAATGAAGAGAGGAGTTTCTTAGGTCATTCATCTTTCGTTGATAATCGACGTGTAACGTAGTTGATTTTCTGATGGGATTTGACAATTATACCATATCCCAAATGATCCAGAGCTGTAAAGATAGAAGGATTACGTGTATGATCCTTTACCGGGTTCTTTGTACAGAGTTACTTCACGTTATCCGGTCGTTGGGGAGTGTTGTTAGACGCCAACCTCGATTAGTACTTAACTGAGTTAACTACTACCGGTTTAACGATGAACCCACGTAGTCGCACACTAACGAGGGCATTGATCTTGATTCATGTTATTAATTAAATTTAATTATCGGATAATAGATATTAATTAATTATATATACTTGGAATATTAGTATATTAATTTGTTAGCACAAATTAATATTCTAATATAAAACCAAATTGAGAAAAGAAAAAGGGGACAAAAAGGAAAATGACAAGGTTGTGGATCAAACCACACACCTTTAGCAAAGGGAAATGTTTCACTAACCGATGGGCTAGTTTAAGTCATATATATAATATAAAAGTTTCAAATCCGCTTCACAAGTGGGTAATGATCCAGATTATTAAGATGATCAATTTTTATTATAACTCATGACTCTTCATTTTCTGACTTTCCATTTTCCTTAAGTTTATATAAGTATAATGTTTTTCATTAAACGTAAGAACTTTTTTCTTCTTCTCATGAAACCGAAAACAAAACAGTCATAGAAGACTAAAGGTCTCAAAGTCAGAAAAGGTTTCTGAAAGCAAGATTGACGGCTTGGTGTGCAAAGCGTAGAGGCTACAAGAATTTTGAAGCTCGGTTAGTTTTTCGATTCTCATACAAAGTATTCAGGTATGTAATCGAATTTTCTCTTGTTTTATATTCTTAAATCACAACTAGATGGTTTCAAGATTACAATATATGTTATCCGCTGTGTATATTCGATATAACAGGTATTGCGATTTTTTCAATTATATTATCCAAGAAAGCTGTAATGAATTTGGATGAACAAGCATATTGTATTGGTGGATAATGTATGTACAAGGATAATGATGGTTTACAAGAATAGAAAAGACTAATTAAACTATAAAATAAAACTAAAGACAACAATTGTTTTCTGGATTGCTTATGTTGTATTCATATAGATCTATATATAGATCATAGGCTAACGGTAACCTAGAACGGTTATTTATATCTCCCTATTTATGATGATTTAAATTAGTTGGAGACATAATTTTTAGTGTTTTAGAAGTCTAAATACTCGATTTTCACATGATATAGTGCATTTTCCAATTTCTTGTCTTGATTTAATGAATTATTATTTTTAGAGCATATTGTGTTTAATTTATTTATTTAGTGTGAAACTTTAAAGATATATACAAATTAATTAGAGATAAAGATGTCAAATCATGTTTAAAGATATTAAGGAAAGAAGATTATGGAAATTGGAGAAAATAAAAGATAAGATAAGATATGGAAATAAAAAGCTGCCAAGTAAATATGAATTCCAGCACCTACGACCATAAAAGTGATCATAACTCAGGATTTGCTAGGAATTTGGAAGAATAGTCCGAATCAAAGTTATAGAGCTTTCCGAGACGGTCAGTTTTGACTATTGGAACGTGTCAAACGGAGTTGAAACGAAGAAGTTACGACCAAAACAAAACAAGGGCTGATTATTACCTTTTCTATATTTTAGGGTTACGAATTTGAGTTAGGTTTGGAGTCCATTACTTGTCTTCCACTCCAAGAAACGAATTAGGTATTCTAAACACCTATGAATACACCGTTATATCCCTTGTAAATCATCCTTGCCTCCCATTAATTAGTCCTTAGGTTTATTATCATTAGAGTTATTGTAGAGAGTAAGATGAAGTCTTTTATTCAATCTTTTAGTTTATTTCCTTCACGTATGAACTAATTTTCCCATAGCTTTGGTTTTGCATTATGTATAATCTATGAATTCTATTTTCTTTCTATCTAAGTTTCTTTGAGAATTATATGTTTTAATCTGATATTAGTTGTTTACCCATATATTTGTTTATGTGTTTTGAATTATTGGTTGTCCTAAACCTGATCACTTTAAGCTTTCTTAATAGTAGTTAGATGGTCACCCGGAAGGGTTGTCTAATTAATGAAACACCAAATAACGTCTAGTGGCCGATATTGGTCATTAGGGTATATTTTAATCACTATCATCATGTTTGGAATCGAATTGCTTAGGGCCTTGGAAGCGCTTGATATCCCTAAGTGTAGTTTGCCTCGTGGTTGTGGTGTAGCCCCCTTAGTCGCTCTCAAGGTCTAAGGTATGGGAATTTAGAATCCTGACTAAGTATTTAAGGGCTATTCTCTCCTTTATTAACTAGAATTGTTAGAAATAATTATAAGGATTAATGCATACTAGCAAATACCTAAGCTATATTTCTCATCTCATAATTCTCTTATTTTATTATTTGTCTTTTATTTTAATTAGTTTAATTAATCACCTCTCAATTATTCATCTTTATTTTCTGTCTCTTAATTAATTATTACTACTTGAATTTATTTGCTCATGCGTGTAACACACTAAGTTCCTGGGAACGAACTTTCTCATCATTAAAACTTGTATACGTCCTATAATACTTGCAGTATCGTGCTTATCTAGGGTGAATTGTGCATCGTATTCATATCTTTTATTATATTATTATATCACACCCTAGGCAACACAAAGTTTTTGGCACCGCTGCCGGGGACCTGTGTCTCGTTAGCGTGTGAGTTATCTATTTCGAGTAGTAGTTTTAGTTAATTTTTATTTTTCAGTTTTTATTTTTATTTTTATTTTTCCAAATTTACGTTTGTTGGTTTGCTTTAGTCTTTTTCAGGTTTTAACATTTTTTCATCTTTGGCCTCCTCTCCCGGAGCCCGAAAGGAGTTTCACAGCTTATAACAGACGTATCCGAGAAGAAAGAAACCTAAGAAGAGCTATGGCAGAAAATCAACAGCAAGAAGTGGATCCACCACTTATGGATCCACCAATTATTCCTATAGTTCCACCACTTGGACCTATGGGCCAACAAAAAATACCACCAGGAGTTGACGGAAATAACAACAATCAGAACAGAGTTGAGTAAGACGCCCTAGGCTTGGGAGTACCTTTTTATGTTCAACCATTAGGTTATCGTCCTACAGAGATCCAAAATATCAAATTCAGGCCCAATCCGGGCATGCTTAGTCAGTTTCATAATTTCGGACTCTATAGTGGTGCAGCAGTTCAAGATCCGGTAAGAGCGATTCAGAAGTTCATGCAAATTTGTGATGCCTATGTTACTCTAGACATTACACGCGAGCAACTGTATTGTCACATGTTTTTGTTCTTTCTGACCGGTAAAGCTGGTGAGTGGCTAGATATACAACCACCAGGAACTATTAATACATGGGAAGAACTTCAAGCCGCATTCTTTAACCATTTTTATCTGAAGAGTATGAGACTCAAAGACCAAAGCGAGCTTGCAAAGTTTTGTCAAGAAAGTGGAGAAGAAGTAGGAGATGCATGGACTAGGTTCAAACAGAAGTTAGCTAGATATCCACTCCATGTTTACACCCCGTCTTTACAGTTAGCCATATTTTATCAGGGTATCAATAGAGAAAGTAGACTGAGGGTAGATAATCTTGGAAAGGGAAATTTCGTGTCCATGGATCCCGCAGAAGCTGCCAAAGGTTTGGAAAATATTATTGAAACAGAAAGGAGTTGACCACTATCGTGAGCTCATGTTACAAATACCTGAGGTACACTTCGATTAGACGAAGATACTGCAAACTCAGTTTAATTGTCCGCATTAGAGAATCAAATCAAAGAACTTAAGCTTGAGATGCAGAGAAATTTAGCCGCAGCAAACGTAGTGCAAGAAGCACAAGATTGTCAACAGGGTGGGGTCACAAATCATACATGGGAAGAGTGCGAAGGAAATCCAACATCTGTTTATTTCATATCCAACCGAGGAAATTATCAATTTGGTAACAGAAATCATCCGGATATGTAGTATTCAAATCCACAGGGGGCCGCTAATCCAGGTTATTATCAACCTCGTCCCCAGAATAACTCTTTCCAACCAAGAGGTCAAGTTCCATATCATGTAAATCAGAATTATAATCGACCTGCACCTCCACAACAACCTTCTAATGACACATATTCTGACACATTAGCTCAGAAGGCTCTACCACAGTATCCTCAAGAACGAGTTGTGGGTGATCGAAAATCGAAGAATTTTATGGATCTCATGACCACTATTATGCATTTGTAGAACGAGAAGTTAAGAGAACAAGAAGCTTTAATTCAGATTTTAGGTACGCAAGTAGAACAAATGAATAAAGTTCTTACTAATATTATGGAAGCAAAAGAATTGAAGGCTATCGAAGGAGGTGATGGCAATATTGGGTTTAAAGCTTGTAAGGCTATTTGCCTTGAGATTGAAGAAAATAAGGAAGTATCGCATGCTGTAGAAATTGCCATGGATGTTCCTAGTACCGAAGAAGAACCAACCAAGTCTAGCCCACGTGGACTCTAACTGTTCTGAAGATGAGGAAAAAGATTCAGAAAAATCAAAGTTTATGCAGCTTCTGAGAGATATGCAAGAAGAGATGGTGGGTCCTAGGGTGTTATAAAATTAAGCGATAAATAAAGAGGAACCACTTAACCGAAAGTGTACGGTTGTCCCAAGTAATATATGATAATCAAGTTCATTCTCAGGGACGGATTAGGTTCAACCTAAATATTAATCAAGTAGTAAGAATAATTGCTAAACAACAAATAAAAGATAAGAATTTTTGTTTGGTTTTTGTAAATTAAAATTGCAAATAAAGTAAAGACTAAAATTTAAATAAACAGAAAGGAAATAAAACAAATAAACGACTAACTTCAGATAAGAGAGATACTTGAGTCTCGCAAGGAATCCACTTAATTAATATAATCTATGTTATGTTTAAGGGTAGAATTGGAATTATAATATTAGTCGGGACTCTAATATCTCCTAGCCCCCTGTCGGGTGGACCTAGAAGCTATCCTAAAGTATCATAAACACCTGTATGGTCGATTATGCCTCTTCAGATGATATGATTTTACCTCTTTGGCTATGTAACTAGTTAAGCCTGTCGGTCAATAACGGACGTTACACGGGTATTACCTAGATCTGTATTCAAACCCCCCCGTCGGATGATCACTTCCCCACTAAAGTGAATAGCCCAAATACTAACAACTAATTCTAGTTGTTCCTAAAATAATTAGTAATGAAAACAAATTAATATCCAATATATAAAACTCAATCCTATTTAAATCTAAACAATCCCAAATTCAAAACATAGATTAATTAATTAAGGTTCATCCATTTAATGCGATTCTCAAGTATAAAGAAATTTAGCTCATAAGAAAATTAAAGACTAACATTAAATAAAAGGAGTTCATGTTCAAATACAAAAGATAAATTGATAACCTAAAGGGTAGGATGACTGTTGATGGAAGAACAGGATTCCTCCAGCACTAGCTTCTCCTTGCCTTCTTGCTCTGACTTGAAAACCTTAAGGCCCTTGCTTAATTCTCTGAAGTTTGTGAAAAGAGGAGGCTAAGGGGTGTATTTATAGGTGTTAGGGAACCCTAGGTCGAATTTACTTGGAGTGGAAGACAAGTTAAGAACTATCAAATTCGTAGCCCTAAATTCTAGGAAAGGTAAGATTCTGCTACTGATTTGATTTGGTCATATCTCATTCAGTACTTATCCGTTTGAGAAGTTCCAATATATGAAACTGCTTGTCTTGGAAAGAGATTTCTATTGGTGCAGACCATTCGTCCAGATTTCTAGCCAATCTTTAGTTATGGACTCGTCTTTGGAACGTGGCTGGAATTTCAGATTCATTAGGCAGCTTTATCTTTTCCTTCTTTGCATATATCCTTCCTAAATATTCTTATTTCCATGTAAATCTCTTTCCTTTACTTCTTTATCTCGACTTGGCCTCTAAGTAATTACTATTTATCTTTTAAAGCTTCACAATAAAATAAATAATTCAACCGCATATGCTTAAAAAGAATAAATCATTAATTCAAGAAATAGAAATAAGAAAGTACACTCTAAAAATAGAAACTCGAGTAAAAACATTTCCTAACACACTAAAATACACTAAGACTTTAATTCTCACTTCTCCTCCTTGGGTTGGTCTTTCATAAAATTCAAGAACCTACTAACTTTGCACTAAAAACAATCAAATTTACGCACAAAAGCTCAGAATCTGCAAAGAGTTAGTTTCCAAGGGGAAGAAGTGCAATATGATCAATTAAGCCTAAAAGTCTATCAAATAAGTCATTTATTCACCTAAAAGGATGTCTCCAAAGGGCTAATAATTAGAAAAAATAGGGAGACATCAAGACCCAAAACTCAAACCTTTGTCGTCCCGACAAAGTAAAATAAAAACAAAGGATGTTTTAGGTGAACGCAAAAGATAGAATCAAAGCACAACTTAAAATAAATTTCATATAGTCTAATATAGGAATTAATATACACCTACACTTATCATGCAAAATCAAATACAAAACAATATCAATCCAAAATTAATTTCACAATGCTAGATAGTTACACTTATTACTTATCTCAAGATGGTGGCTATAGGATGTTCCTTGATCTTTACTTGCTTTGAACGCTCCACTTAGAATACTCCCTATCAACTCACTGTGCATCTAGGAATCACCAGGTCTTTACGGTTTTAGCATAGGCTGAAGGACGGTATGGTATGTATATTTGCTAAATTTGAAGTGAGCTTTTGGCTCTCTCCTCACTTACCATCAACAAACTGTCCAAGAGCTTGAGTTTACACTCGAATAACGTTATCACTCAACCCATTTGACGCGCTTAATTAGCGTCCCTAAATTAACCCAATAAGCACTAAGTATGAGTCACCTAAAATTTTCCACTTTGCCGGTCCGAATATGTATATTCTTTTCAAATCTTTTTTTTCTTTTTCTTTTTGTATAACTATGATTCTCTTTTTCAATGTTGAGATATCATGCTATTTTTCTTAGTTATTCCTTTTCATAACTTGAGCTCGTAGCTTCTTTTCCATTCACTATTACCCCGGCAAAGGGTTACAATATAATAAACCTGTGAATCATCATCATGTATAGCACAAAGCACAATTAATAAGCTCAAAGATCCCAACCCAATGTAAATTCCCATATAGTGGACCCACCACCCCAAACTCAAGCTCAAGACAGGAAGTCTCAGGATTGTGATTCAAGTGCGGGTCATATGGTCATGCCTAACAATCTAAAGGGATATTGGCTTATAATGTGGCAACAAAAGAAGGGATTAAAGTCTAAAAATTTGGCTAAGAAGGATATAATTAATTCAGGGATAGAAGGACAAAAAGGATTCAAGGGGCTAACAAAGAACTGCCTCTATCATCTTCCTATTTACACAACTTGCCTCTAGTTCATACCTAAGTGGGTTCTCTACTCATTTAGATCTCACGTTCTACAACCTACCCATTATCCTTAAGTACAAGTTTACTTCTTTTGCATTGTTCATTTATTTTTCCTATCAATTATCTCATATTTGCATATAATCAAAGTGTGTTTTATACTAACTCCTAAAGTCTACTATTTTCTATCATAAATTCATAAAAAGCATGCTTGATGGGGGCATTTAAAATTCTCTACAGTCAACACAAACCTAAGATTAATTTTATTGAAAGCATGTAAAACACAAAAAAAATTGGGATGAGGCAACGAACCCCACCCCAAACTCAAAAGTGAGTCGTGTCCCCACGACTCGAAAAACTCAATAAAGCAATAAAATTAAACTAAACTACCTAACTAGTGCCTACCACCAATTAAGAAGAAGAATTAGAACGGGGTACTTGGCAATAAAGATCCATCATGTCCTCCTCCGAAGTGGAAGAATAGTTATCAATTTCCATGTTCGTAGTTAACTCTTCCAATGTTGACTCAATCTGTGTAATTTCCATCCAAAGTGCTCTGTTGTCGTCTCTCAAAAGTTCGATTTCGTGTTGCAATTTGAGAGCCCATGGAGGAATACAAGAATTAGTTTGAGAAGAAGAAGAACCTTGATATTGAACTTGTGTCTTGTCTTTAGGCTTTGATGATACCCTCATCCTTGCTGTTAATTACTTGTGTAGTGGTGGTGCAGATGCATTTTCTTCTTGTTTTTCTTCAATAGGCTCATCAAGATTGATGGCCTTTTCGATTGTAGAACCAGGCAAATTCTTTTTCTTCCTTAGGATACAACACTTCCTCTTATAATCCATAGCATCTAATCTGTTTGTCATGGTTGATTTGAACCCAATCTCAAGTTATACCAAGGATAGAATAAGGTTAAGAAAACTTGGTGTAGCTTGAGTTTCTTGCTTGGATTAGATGAAGGAAGGAGTTTTCTTGATGAATCTTGGAAGAATTCTTGAATTCTTGATGATCTTGATGGTGTTTAATGGTGTTTTATGATGAATTTGATGAAGAGGATGTGTTTATGGAGGATGGAGGAGAGAATTATTGATGTTATTGTGTTTGTTGTGGAGGTTTAATCAAGCTTCAAGGGCTATTTATAAGGTTGGGAGGTGGAAAATTCGTATGGGAAAGGCTAAGGTTTGCTTCTGATAAGGTAAGAAGTGTATTAGGTAACAATCTCTTCAAAACCGACCTAGCTCCGGTATACAGGAGGTATGGCCCGGTGTACCGGACCTGGACATGTCTCTTTTTTCAACCTTCGGCAAAAACCCCGAGTCTTCTACCCGTGGTCACGGGCTTTTCCTCCTGCGGTATACCAGACCTAACCTCCTTCGTTTTTTTGAACTCTTGGCAGAAAACCCGAGTCACCAACCCGTGGTCACGGGTTTTTCTTCCTGCGGTATACCGGACCTGACCCGATTTTTTCTCACGTGTTTCCTTTTTCGTTTCCTAGCACCCAAAACTCAATTCTTGCACCATTAAACACACTACCTTTCTCATTTCTTTTAAAAGTAGACACCAAAAGTTGATACTAACTTAGAATTATACACTAGGAATTGAAAAACATAAAGGAATAAACTAATATACAATGAACTGGCTTTTGTTTAACGTCGTTAAGCTCGACTGGTTACCTCTCGCGTCTATTCGTCTTCAAGGAGGTACATGAACTCCCCTGGATGTGGATCGACTCTGCGATTGGTATCCTCGCCTACATGGTAAAGTTTCAGACGATTCCCATTCACCATGAAGGTGCGTTGCTCGTCTGGATTCTCGATCTCTATCGCTCCATGAGGCGTAACTTTGGTCACTATGAATGGACCAGACCACTTTGATCTCAACTTGCCCGGATAATTGTTGAACTTGGAGTTATACTTGAGGACCATCTGTCCAACTTTGAATTTCTTTTCACGAATGCGATTATCATGCCATCTTTTCGTCCTTTCTTTGTAAAGTTTAGCATTCTCATAGGCATGAAATCGAAACTCATCAAGTTCATTCAGCTTCATCATACGATTCTCCACAGCTAAGGTTGGATCCATATTCATCTCCGCTATCGCCCAATAGGCACCCGTTTAAGCTCAAGAGGTAAGTGAAAAGCCTTACCATAAACAATGCGATACGGAGATGCACCCACAGGCGTCTTGAACGCAGTACGATATGCCCACAACGCATCATCTAATTTCATTTACAATCCTTGCGTGTGGAACCAACTGTCTTCTCAAGAATGGATTTGATCTCTCGATTAGAGAACTCAGCTTGACCATTCGCTTGTGGATGATACGCGGTAGATACACGATGTCTCACACCATACTTCTCTAGAACTATCTTCAGATATTTGTTCACGAAGTGTGAACCTCCATCACTGATAATAACTCGAGGTATACCATGTCTAGTGAAGATGTGTGACTTTAAGAATTAATCACTACTCGCGAATCATTAGTTGGTAGAGCTACAGCCTCTACCCATTTAGACAAGTAATCAACAGCTAGTAGGATGTACAGATTCCCGTTAGATGGTACAAAAGGACCCATGAAATCAATACCCCATACATCGAATATCTCAACTTCAAGAACATTATTACGTGGCATCTCATCTCTCTTAGATATATTACCAGTAAACTGGAATCTATGACATTTCTTGACATACTCATGACAATCCTTATGTAAAGTAGGCCAATAAAAACCGGATTGTAGTACCTTTGCAGCTGTACGTTCTCCTTTGAAGTGTCCTCCGTATGGTGAATCATGACAACCTGCAACAATGGACAAAATTTCCTTATCTGGTATGCATCTCCTTACCATCTGATCACTGCATGTTTTGTAGAGGAAAGGATCCTCCCAAAAGAATTGTTTAGCTCGATGGGCTAGTCTCTTTTTCTCTTGTGAGGTAGCTCCTTGAGGAAAAGAACCACTCACAATAAGATTTGCTATATCCGCGTACCAAGGAGTTTCTAATGAATAAACTGAAAACAAACTCTCATCAGGAAACTCTTCTCTTACCAACTCAGGTCCTCCATTGGACTCAGAACCTTCAAGACGCGACAAATGATCAGCAACCTGATTATCACAACCCTTTCGATCCCGAATCTCTAAATCAAATTCTTGTAACAGTAGAACCCATCTAATCAAACGCGGCTTCGCATCTTTCTTTTCCATAAGGTATTTAATCGCAGAATGGTCGGTAAACACAACAACTTTTGCCCCAAGAAGGTAGGAACGAAATTTGTCGAATGCATACACAACAGCTAGTAATTCCTTCTCAGTTATGGTTTAATTAATTTGAGCACTTGTGAAGGTTTTACTAGCGTAGTAGATAGAGTGAAATACCCTTTCATTTCTTTGACCCAACACAGCTCCCATCGCAAGATCACTAGCATCACACATAATCTCAAACAAAATCTTCCAATCAGGAGGTAATACAATAGGTGCAGAAATAAGCTTCTCTTTTAGCTCGTTGAATGCCTTTATGCAAGCTTCATAAAAAAGGAATCTGGTGTCCTTCTCAAGTAAGTTGCACAACGGCTTAGAGATTTTGGAGAAGTCCTTGATAAAACGTCAGTAAAAACCCGCATGACCCAAAAAGCTTCTTACCCCTTTTACATAAATAGGAGGGGGAAGAGTCTTGATTACCTCAATCTTCGCACGATCAACTTCCAAACCAGCACTTGAAACCTTGTGACCCAATACTATACCCTCTCGAACCATAAAGTGACATTTATCCCATTTCAAAACCAAATCAGTCTCCTTGCATCTAATCAGTACTTTCTCCAAGTCTCGTAAACACTCCTCAAAGTTATCACCAAACACAGAAAAGTCATCCATAAATACTTCAAGGAAATCATCAATCATGTCCCAGAAGATTGCCATCATACATCTTTGAAAAGTAGCAAGTGCATTACATAATCCGAATGGCATCCTTCGGAAGGAAAAGGTACCAAAAGGACATGTAAAGGTTGTCTTGTGTTGGTCTTTTGGATCTACATAAATCTGATTGTATCCTGAATATCCATCTAAAAAGCAATAATATTCTCTCCCAGCTAGCTTGTCTAACATTTGATCAATAAACGGAAGAGGGAAGTGAACTTTTCTGGTGGCCTTGTTCAACTTTCGATAGTCCATACACACTCTCCAACCAACAACGGTCCTTGAGGGAATGGCTTCATTCTGCTCGTTCAAGATGGTAGTGATACCACCCTTCTTTGGTACGCATTGAACTGGAATCACCCATTCGCTACTAGCTATGGGATAGATGATCCCCGTGTCTAGCAACTTGATAACTTCTTTCTTCACCACTTTCTTCATAGCTGGCATCAATCTTCTTTGTCCTTCAACTGAGCGCGCGTTTTCATCGTCTAGAATGATTTTGTGTTGGCAATAGGAAGGACTAATACCTTTGATGTCAGCAATAGTCCAACCGATTGCCTCTTTATTAGCTCTCAGTATGCGCAACAATTTGTCTTCTTGAGAACCTGTTAAAGTAGCTGAAACAATAACATGCAGAGTGTTGTTAGTACCTAAATATGCATACCTCAAGTGTACCGGAAGTGGCTTTTCTTCGAGTTGCGGGGGAGATTCGATAGATGGTTTCTTTTTAGACACCATCTCCGAGGCTCTCGGAATGGCTCATAGGCGAGATGCCTATGTTTCATGTTTCTGGAATTCATAGCAGCTACAGTCTCGGTTAATTATTCCATCAATTCCGGTAAGTCAAGTGTTAGGGCCGCTTGCAAGATATCGTTAAAATTCATACAATCAAATGCTTCTTGCGTAGTCAAATCAAGTACATCTATTCGGAAACACTCTTCAGGAAGATCTGGAAACTTCATGGCCCTAAACACGTTGAACTTTACCTTCTCGTCTTGGATTCGCATGATTAATTCTCCGTTTTCTACATCAATAACAATACGCCCCGTGGCTAGGAATGGTCGACCCAAGATGATTGGGACATTCCTATCCGCGTCGTATTCAAGAATAACAAAATCAACGGGAAAAGTTAAAGTACCTGCCTTGACGAGAACATCTTCGATTCGTCCCTCAGGATGGGCGAGGGATCTATCAGCCATTTGTAGGATCATGGAAGTAGGTCTTGCTTTTCCTATCTTCAGTTTTTCGAAAATTGACTTGGGCATCAAATTGATACTCGCAACCAAGCCACACAAAGCTTTCCCTTGCCACTCATTACCAATAGAAATAGGAATCGTTAAACTCCCAGGATCAAGTAGTTTAGGCGGCAACTTACTTTGGCATATAGCGCTGCATTCTTCTGGCAATCCTATCATCTCATTCTCATGGTATGGTCTCTTGTTGGTAATGGCTCTTTTCAGAAATTTAACGTACTTCGGAACATCGCATATAGCATCTAAGAACGGAACGTTAATATTGAGACCACGTACCATATTCAAGAACTTCTGATATTCAGCCATTTCTCCTTTCTTCTGAACTCTGGAGGGAAAAGGTGGAGGAGGACGGGTTTGTGTCATATCTTTGGATTTTGGCTTTTCCGGAATCTTCTCAACTTCAATTATTTCAGGTTCATCTTCTTTTTCCACCACATCTTTTACCGGTTTCTCTTTCACAGTTGTTTCTTTTTCTTTTATCACGGGAAAAGGAGGTGGTGGGAGCTTCTTACCACTTCGAAGTGTCACTGCATTACAATCTTCTCTTTGCTTAGGTTCTTCAGTGTCACTCGGTAATTGTCCTTGTGGACACTGATTCAATTGCTTATGTATTTGAGCCATCTGAGTTTCCATTAATTTAAGTGTTGTGGTTGTAGAGTGTTGAATGTTTATTAGTGTTGTCAAAGTTTGTTGAACATCTAAAGCACCTTCTTGAGGTTGAGCAGGTAGAGCTTTCTGGTTCATGGTCTTGGTATAAGCATCTTGAGGAGGTTGTCTCTGAGCTTGATTTCCATACGCTTGTCCACCGTGGTAGTTGTTCTGAGGTCTTGGTTGAAAGTTGTTTCCTTGGGGACGTGGTTGATATGCATAAGTTGGATTAGCAACCCCATTTGGATTCGAATATTGGAAACCCGGATGGTTTCTGTTTGGTTGATAACCTTGACCACTTGAGTTATAATTTCCTCGGTTGGAAACGAACATTACGGATTTTGTATTGTGTGGACAATTCTCCCAATCATGATCTTGTGTACCGCAGTTAGAACATCCATAAACTTCTTGCGTAACATTAACATCTTCTCTTCTACTAGTAACACTTTTTGTAACAGCTAAAGTAAGCTGTTTCAGTTGTTGTTCAAGTTTATTTTCCATGGCGGTGAATTTTTCTTCAATCGATGCACTATTTCCACCTCAAATAGGTGTTCTTACAGTATTCCAACCTAGTTCATTCGCATCTGTTCTGTTTAAAATAATCTTAGCATGGACTGGTTGTACATGTAGAAATCCGCAACCACATAGCAAATCTAGATCCTTTCTTGAAGAGCCATCAAGTCCTCGGTAAAATATCTTCATCTGTTGAACTTCTGTGAGGCCATGATCAGGGACTCTTCTTAAACAAATCTGAAATATCTTCCAACTTCTACCCAAAGTCTCGTCTTGATCTTGTTTGAATGACGTTATTTCAACTTGCGCATCTAATCTCATATTCGTTGGGTAGTATCTATCGAAGAACGCGGTTTGTAATGCGTCCCATGTTGTAATTGTTCCGGGTTCTTGAGAATCATGCCACTCACTTGCTCCATCAATAACGAAGTATCTAAAATTAGCAAAATACATTTGATCTCTAGTTACTCCTTGCGTAATATAAGAATCACAAATTTGCATGAACTTTTGTACAGCACGGATTGGATCTTCGCCAGGTGCTCCTCGGAAATTTCCATAACTCTGAAACTGAGATAACATACCAGGATCGGGTCTGAATCTCTCGACATTAATATTTGCCGCGCCAATTCCGAGGGAATGAGCTCTAAATGGAGCTTCTTCAGGGCCATTGATGAACCACTAATCATTGTTCTGAGGAGGTTGAGCTTGTGGAACAACAGGAAGAACAGGACTAAGAGAAGGGTTGAGTTGATCTTCAGCAATTGTTTCTCTTGCTAATTGTTCCTCTAACTCTTTTGCTTTAGCTTCTCTCTTTCTTTTATTTGCTTCTCGAACTAGATTTTCGGGATTTGCAAGAATCACGATATCATCACGCATAAACCAAAACCTGTAAACCTGAGAAAGAAAGACAACCCAAAGCGTAAAACTGAAAAATAAAACTAAAACTAAACTAACAATTAAATAACTAAAAGACTAACACCGGAGTCACACGCTACCGTCCCCGGCAGCGACGCCAAAAACTTGGTGGGTCCTAGGGTGTTATAAAATTAAGCGATAAATAAAGAGGAACCACTTAACCGCAAGTGTACGGTTGTCCCAAGTAATATATGATAATAAAGTTCGTTCTTAGGGACAGATTAGGTTCAACCCAAATATTAATCTAGTAGTAAGAATAATTGCTAAACAGAATATACAAGATAAGAATTTTTGTTTGGTTTTTGTAAATTAAAATTGCAAATAAAGTAAAGACTAAAATTTAAATAAACAGAAAGGAAATAAAACAAATAAACGACTAACTTCAGATAAGAGAGATACTTGAGTCTCGCAAGGAATCCACTTATTTAATATAATCTATGCTATGTTTAAGGGTAGAATTGAAATTTTAATATTAGTCGGGACTCTAATATCTCCTAGCTCCCTGTCGAGTGGACCTAGAAGCTATCCTAAAGTATCATAAACACCTATATGATCGAATATGCCTCTTCGGATGATATGATTTTACCTATTTGGCTATGTAATTAGTTAAGCCTGTCGGTCAATAACGGACGTTACACGGGTATTACCTAGATCTGTATTCAAACCTCCCTGTCGGATGATCACTTCGCCACTAAAGTGAATAGCCCAAATACGAACAGCTAATTATAGTTGTTCCTAAAATAATTAGTAATGAAAACAAAGTAATATCCAATATATAAAACTCAATCCTATTTAAATCTAAACAATCCCAAATTCAAAACATAGATTAATTAATTAAGGTTCATCCCTTTAATGTGATTATCAAGTATAAAGAAATTTAGCTCATAAGAAAATTAAAGACTAAAATTAAATAAAAGGATTTCATGTTCAAATACAAAAGATAAATTAATAACCTAAAGGGTAGGATGACTGTTGATGAAAGAACAGGATTCCTCCAGCACTATGTTCTCCTTGCCTTCTTGCTCTGACTAGAAAACCTTAAGCCTCTTGTTTAATTCTCTGAAGTGTGTGAAAAGAGGAGGCTAAGGGGTGTATTTATAGGTGTTAGGGAACCCTAGGTCGAATTTACTTGGAGTGGAAGACAAGTTAAGAACTCTCAAATTCGTAGCCCTAAATTCTAGGAAAGGTAAGATTCTGCTGCTGATTTGATCTGGTCATATCTCATTCAATACTTTTCCGTTTGAGAAGTTCCAATATATGAAACTGCTTGTCTTGGAAAGAGCTTTCCATTGGTGCAGACCACTCATCCAGATTCCCATCCAATCTTTAGTTATGGACTCGTCTTTATAACGTGGCTGGAATTTCAGATTCAGAAGGCAGCTTTATCTTTTCCTTCTTTGCATATATCCTTCCTAAATCTTCTTATTTCCATGTAAATCTATTTCCTTTACTTCTTTATCTCGACTTGTCCTCTAAGTAATTACCATTTATCTTTTAAAGCTTCACAATAAAATAAATAATTAAACCGCATATGCTTAAAAAGAATAAATCATTAATTCAAGAAACAGAAATAGGAAAGTACACTCTAAAAATAGAAAATCGAGTAAAAACATTTCCTAACACACTAAAATACACTAAGACTTTAATTCTCACTTCTCCTCCTTGGGTTGGTCTTTCATGAAATTCAAGAACCTACTAACTTTGCACTAAAAACAATCAAATTTACGCACAAAAGCTCAGAATCTGCAAATAGTTAATTTCCAAGGGGAAGAAGTGCAATATGATCAATTAAGCCTAAAATTCTATCAAATAAGTCATTTTTTCACCTAAAAGGATGTCTCCAAAGGGCTAATAATTAGAAAAAATAGGGAGACATCAAGAGATTAGATCGGTTATGGAGTTACAAGCTGAGAGAGATAAAGAGAAAGAGGAAGAAGTGTCAAAAGAGAAAGTATAAGTTGCACCTGCTGTGCAAGAAAAGAAAGAAGAAGAGAAGGTGAAATCACCACAAGTTATTCATACAGTGTCACCAACTAATCCTGATACAAACTCGAAGTTTGACACTATACTCAAGACATTTGTAGAGGCGTATACTCCTAAGAATAACAACGCCCAAATGCTTGAGATTGCGAAAAAAGGGCTTACACCGCAACAAGTGTTTACGCAAGTTATTCCAGAGAAAGAAGCGGTTGTAGAAGCAAGAAAAGAGACTGTGAGAGTCTCTAGAATAGTAGAGAAAGAGTTGCCATTGAAGCTCAAAGATCCAGGAAGCTTTAATCTTCCTATTAAAAATAAATGGTATGCTCAAGACGAATGCTATGTACGATGTGGGTTCAGGTGTGAATCTTATGCCAAAGTCCGTGCTCGATAGACTTGGACTTTAGTAATCAGAAAAAGCTCCAGTGAAGTTGCAGTTTGCTGACCACTCAGTTACCAAGACGTGGGGAACAGTGAAGGACATTCTTGTCTGATCAGGTAATATCACCATCCCTACTGACTTTGTTGTACTTGATTTCGAAGCAGATAAGCAGGTTCCAATCATACTTGGAAGACCTTTCATGGCCACCAGTCAGAGCATAATCGACTTCCAGGAAAAACAATTACCCTTCATGCTAAGAATATATCCGAGACATTCTATGTCTGGGAAAGAAACCGAGGAAGTCAGTTCCACCATTCCTGTCATCCACAAGCTTTTGCATCACAAAGTCCCTAAATAGAAGATCCATGAAAACCTGTGGATACTGAGCCAAACATTGAGTTTGGGGTCGGCCATGAAGTTCTATGGAAAGTCTACAAACCATAAGATAGGTCACAAGGTTACCAAGACTCGTGGATGGGACCATTCATTGTCACTAAAGTTGTTTCAGCTAAGGTGATAGAAATCTGACCCAAGAAGAGCATTAAACGGAGATTAGTAGACGTTCATAGTCTTTCTCGTTGCTGGGGAGGCTATATTCGCAACTCTTGATAGAGGTAACGCGTCTAACTTTAAAAGACGTTAAATAAAAGTGTAGTACGGGAGACAAACCGCAATTTTGTATGTTTTTATGTTTTTAATTCACGTTTAGTTTAGCTGTTTTTAGTTGATATTGCATATTTATGAAATGTTTTAGTGTTTTTGATGTTCAAGTATTAAAGAAATCGAGTTTGGGAGGAAAAACGAAAATTTTAGGCATATTCTAACCTGCCCACCGGTATTGCCGGTCACACGACCGGTAAGCCGGTGCATCAAAAAGGGGAGCCCTCGGGTACACGCCTCGGGTTCTTTGCCGAGAGGTGCATGTTCAAGAAATTTCACACCGGTATGCTGACCCATACCGCCGGTAAGCCGGTCAGTCAAAAAGGGGAGCCTTGGGTTCGCGAATAGGGTTTTTTGCCGAAGAAGAGTTGGTGGTCCTTTGTGTGTTCTAAATAAATGCAAATAATAATCGAACCACAACCGCAAGTGTACGGTTGTCCCAAGTAGTATATCTGATAATACAGATTCGTTCCAAGGACGGAATGGTTGATCACAATGTCTAGCAAATAGTGATTGATGCACTTATGAAAATAAAAGATAATAATATGTTTGTTTGGTTTCTTGTATTAAGACTAAATAACTAAAAGACAAATATTAAAAGGCAAGTAAAAGCTAAGACGCAAGTAAAATGATGTAAAACGCAATATGAGAAGTAGTACTTGAGAACGCAAGGATCCTCCCTATCCTATTTCTTAACTTATGTTGTTTAAGGGCTAAATTAGTCAATTACAATGGTCGGGATTCTAATTCCCTTATACCCCCGTCAGGGTGGACTATAAGGCGATCCTAAAGTGTCACTAGTCCCGTCAGGGTAAATATGATCCACCGTTGGATGATTAAGTGTTATTACCTCATTGGCCCTAGGATTAGCTAAGCTCGTCAGAATCATTAACTTTTATCCTAGATTGAATAAATGGTTCCGTATTTAAACCCTCCGTCAGGATGATCCAATTGCCACTAATTGGAATAGCCTAAATACTATTACCTGTTCCTAGTTCATGACGCTAAAAACAGTAAACATTCACAATTTATCGAAAAGAGTAAAAGCCCTAATTTAGTTTAATTCAATAAAAACCCAAATTCAACATTCGTTAATTAATAAGATTGGGATTCACCCATTGTTTGTTCTCAAGCACTATGGAAAACTTAGCTCATATTAAAATGAAATACGAAATTAAAAGTAATGGAATTCATATTGTTTACAGAATTATAAAGATAAAAGAACCTAATTTCCGGAATCGGAATGACTACGAACGGAGATATAGACACTCTCCAGCTCTTGTAGCTTCTTCTCCTTCCTTCAGTTGCTTCTCTCTGGTGTTTTTTAATCTTGCAGGATGTGAATTGTCTGTAAAATAGAAGTCAAGGGCTGGTTTTATAGGTGGAAATTCGGACTTAGCCCTAATCTTTTAATTAAATGAAATATAAAAGGCCAAAGTCCACTAACTTAGCCCAAAATCCTGTAACTGCTGATATGCCTTCACTAAAACGGCTTTTCCCGATGCGTTATGACTCCAATTGACCCATTCCAGTTGCTAAAGTTCCGTAACTCGATAAGGAGCATTTTCTCTTCAAAGGTCAGCGGCTAAATCATCGCTTAAGCACCTCGAAATCAGCAATCTATAGCCTGGAAAATGGATTTTCAGCTCTAAAAATAATATCTTCGGGATTTCTTTTCAAATCTTGACTCTATCTTTTGATCTTTGACTTTCTCATCGGATTCCTCTTCTAGCTAACATCTAAAACCTGTAAAATCTTCACTAGAAATACCACTATTACGCGCAAAAGCTTAATAATTAAAAAATGCTAGAAATAAAAGAGGAAAATCATATTATTGCATATTTAGTCCAAAAGTCTATCAAATTGATTAAATAAACACCAAAAATGATGTCTCTTAAGGGTTGAAAATAAGAACAATTAAGGAGACATCAAGACCCCCAACTCAAACCTTTGTCGTCCCGACAAAGCAAAACAAAACAAAACAAGGGGTAGAAGTAAACGTAAGAACAAATAGAAGCTAGCAAATACACCTAAAGTAATTCATAAGATAAATCTCATATAGCAAAACTTTAAGAACTAACATATACATACACTAATCATGCAACATCAAACATAAATAATCTCAATCATTAAATTAAAGTCGCAATGCTTGAAGGTTACACTTGTACTCATCTCAGTATGATGGCTATAGGGTGGTCATTAATCATAAATCGCTTTGAACGCTCCACCTAGTATATTCCCTATCAACAAAATTATAAATTCACTATGCACTTAGGAATCACGAGGTCTTTATGGTTTTAATGATGGCTTAAGGACGGTATGGATGTATATTTGGTAAATTTGAAGTGAGCTTTTGGCTCTCTCCTCACTTACCCTCCACATGTCCTCGAGCTTGAGTTACGCTAAAAAATGTTCTCACTCACCCATTTGACGCGCTAATGTTGCGTCCCCAATGTCAACCCAAAGAAACTAAGATGATTTCCAAAAATATTCCCCCTTGCCGATTTATTTATTCTTTCTTTCTTTTTATTTTCTTTTTCATTTCTTTTCTTTTTTTTTGTACAAGATACCCATGACTATCATTTTGATGTGAAAAGTCATGTCTCTTATAATTTTGTTTTTTTTTTTTCAAATCCCGGCAAAGGGTTACAAATAATAATAATATCTACATTTTTGTGCCTCAATACAAACACATATAATCCCTTCACAATATAAATTCCCAAATGTGGACCCTCCACCCCAAACTCAAGCTCGAGACAAGTCTCAGGGTTGTGATTCAAGTGCGGGTCATTTGGTCATGCCTAATAATCTAAAGGATAATGGGCTTATATCGTGGCTACAAAAGAAAGGCTTAAGGCTCAAGATTGGGCTAAGATTGATAAAATTTTTATAAGGGATAACAAGCTAAAAGGCTTCAAATGGCTAACAAAGAACCGCCACTATCATTTTCCTAAGTACATAGTTTGTCTTTAGTTCATATCTAGGTGGGTTCTCTACTAATTAAGATTTCACGTTCTACACACCCAACATATTCCTTAAGTACAAGCTTACTTCATTTGCATTGTTCATTAATTTTTCCTATTAATTACCTATGTTCGCATGCAATTGTAAGTGCGTTCTATATCAATCCCTAAAGTCCACTATTTACTATCATTGATTCATCAAAAGTATGCTTAAAGGGACATTTAAAATCTTCTATAGTCAAACGCAACTCCGAAAATTATTTTTATTGAAAGCAAATAAAACATATAACACATAAAAACTGGGATGAGGCAACGAACCCCACCCCAAACTCAAAAAAGAGGCGTGTCCCCACGACTCGAAAAGACTCAATGCAAATAAAAATAAACTAAACTAACTAAAACGCGAAAGGGATAGAAAACGTATCTTAACCAGCGCGAGGCTGGTTATCGATGTTGCGTCCATGAACTTTCTATTGCGTAAGAATACCATAGGTGGCGTGTTGAATTGTGCTCACCCCCATTACCATGTTTCGGAGAAGTTCTAACTCTTTTGTAACGTTTCCTAGAGATGCAATCATCTTCACTTGATTCTCTTCTAACACCTTCACTTTCGCTTCCAACTCATCAGTTGTATGCATCTTCTTCTTTGGAGGAGCCCTCGGATTTCTTGTTGCTTTGAACACCTCATCATGAATATTCTTGATCAAAGTTAAACCCATACTCTCACACACTACAACACGATCAATCTCTGCGTCTTTACGCGGAACCTTTGCGTCTAAGCACAAAGTAGTGATGGTACAAGGAAATTTGAGATTTTGTTGTGAAGTAGGAATTCTAGAAAATTCCATGATGGTATCATAAATAACTCGAGCAACATCTATAGATTTCTCCTCAATAATACACTTAATGAGAAAAAGATACTCCTTCTTCACTTCCGATATGTGTTTAACTCCGAAAAAGGTAGGGATTATGAAACGTGACCAAATCTTAGCACATGGTAGCAAATTACTACTATACATCTGTCCAGGATATCTCTCCTTTGGGAATTGGGTGGGCCCCATCAACAAGCACTTTCCCCCCAAAGGGACTCATAATCAAACGAAGGCTCTTTAAGAAATTCTTGAAACGGATATATTCCGGAAAACTCGGGTAATTTCAATGATTTACGAATAAGCTCAACGGAGAAAGGAACTACCTTTTTGCGAATAATGACAGCTTCTTTTGAGAAGGCGATTCCTTCATAAAAATCTCGCACCAAGGTAGGAATATACTCAAGCTTCCTTTCTCTCAATTCCTTCCAACCCAGTTTATCACAAGTAACACCATAATCTTTATAAGCACTAGTCATAATACCTTTAGCAAGATTCATCTCCTCACCAAACTTCAAAAATTCAATTCGATCACGAACCTGAGTATCCCAAGGAACGAAGACTCTCTTAGGCTTTTGAGCCCAAGCTTTCCTACGCGGAGCTTTTGGTTGTTGCACTGGTTCTTCGGGAACTTCTGGTTTAGTTTCCTCAATCTCTTCTTCAACTTCTTCCTCACTTTCTTCATCACTCTCATCAATTAACCTACTCTTTTTCGGATTAGCCTTACTCGGATTTTCTTTTCGTTTCGGAGCAATTAGGTTTTGGACAGTCTTTTTGGATCGCGAATCCGGAATCTCAATTGCTTGGTCTGGGCTAGCTCCAACATTGTTCCTGTTTCTTGGTATGTTTCTTCGATAGTTGCACATGGAATCGGTTCTGTTAGTCATCTCTTTTCACCCCAAACTCAAAACTTCAAATAGAGAAAAAGCTAGAGAAAAGCTTTGAAATTTGATGTTTTGAGGCTTAAAACTTGAAGGATTAGGTGGAATATGAGATGGGTTAAGGTTATTTGAGAGGGATTTTGAAAGAATTGGGTTTAATTTCAAGGTCGGGAAGAGGATATTTTTGGAGAAAATATGATTTTTGGTGATGTTTTGGAGAAGATGTGAGTTGATTTTGTGTTTTTGTGATGATAGAAGGCTTGATTTGAGGATTTTATAGCTGTTTGTTGATGATTTTCGGAGTAGGTGGAGGCAAGGATTCTTAAGATAAGGCTTGGCTTGGAAAAGAGGCAAAAACTAGGTTTAATAAGCTCAAAACTGCCTCTCGCAACAGCTGGCCGGCTAGCCGGCGGATTTGCCGGCATGCCGGTCGCGAGGGCGGCGGAAAAAATTACCAAATTCGTTTTTTTTTTTTTTACCTCAAAACGCAAGTATATTACGTCGTCGCTGACGCAGTGATCAGAGACTTTGACATCACTGACCGGCTAGCCGGTCGTTGACCGGTATGCCGGTCCTTGTCGATGGCGCAAATGATGACGCAATAACCTTGCGTCGTCGCTGACGCAAGGACCAGAACCTTCATTCTCTTTGGCCGGCTAGTCAGTCAATGGCCGGTATGCCGGTGGATCTCGCTGGCGCGAATGGTGACGCAACAAGCTGCGTCATCGCTAACGCAGTGGTCAGAGAGTTTGGGGTCCTTCAGCTCTTTTGACCGGTATGCCGACCAGCTCGCCGGCTAGCCGGTCAGACCTGCTGTGGACTCCAATTTTTTTCGTTTTCTCATCGTTTTGACCCCAAACTCATGACCATTATACCCCTGAAATCATCAAAAACAAACACCCTTCCTCATTTCTTAAAAATAACCACTAAATTAACGAAAATCAATCTAATTTAAACTACGAAAAATAAAAACTTAAACTAATATACAAGAAATTGGCTTTTGTTTAACGTCGTTAAGCTCGACGGGTTACCTCGTGCTTCTAAGGAGCTTCGAGGAGGTACATGACCTCTCCGGGATGTGGGTCTTTTGCACGATCGGTGTCTTCACCTCTATGATAAATCTTTAAACGATGACCGTTCACCATGAATGTACGGTTCTCAAGTGGATGTTCTATCTCTATAGCTCCATGAGGTGTAACCTTGGTCACAATGTAAGGACCTGACCACTTCGATCTTAATTTCCCCGGATAATTACTGAACTTCGAATTATATTTTAACACTCTTTGTCCCACTACAAAGTTCTTCTCTCGAATCCGATTATCATGCCATCTCTTAGTATTTTCTTTGTAAAGTTTAGCATTTTCATAAGCATGTAATCTAAATTCATCGAGCTCATTAAGTTTCATCATTCGATTCTCACCAGCTAGCGTAGGATCTAAATTTAACTTTGCAATAGCCCAATAGGCACCCATTTCTAGTTCAAGAGGTAAGTGACAAGCCTTACCATAAACCATTCGATACGGAGAAGCACCTACTGGAGTTTTGAAAGCAGTTCGATATGCCCAAAGTGCATCATCTAGTTTCATAGACCAATCTTTTCTTGTAGGACCAACGGTTTTCTCTAAGATAGATTTTACCTCACGATTTGATACTTCGACTTGACCATTGGCTTGTGGATGATAAGCAGTAGATACACGATGTCTGACTCCATATTTCTCTAGAACAGTCTTTAAATATTTATCAACGAAATGAGTACCTCCATCGCTAATAATCACCCTTGGAGTTCCATGTCTAGTGAAAATATGTGATTTCAAGAACTTAATCACCACTCTAGAATCATTGGTGGGTAAAGCTACCGCTTCTACCCACTTAGACACGTAATCAACAGCTAATAAGATGTAGAGGTTACCATTTGAAGGAACGAACGGACCCATAAAATCTATACCCCAAACATCGAATATTTCAACTTCTAACACATTATTACGTGGCATCTCATCCCTCTTGGATATGTTTCCAGTAAATTGGCATCTAGTACATCTTTTAGTATATTCATGACAATCTTTTATAATAGAAGGCCAATAGAAACCAGATTGTAATACCTTAGCAGCAGTTCGATCTCCTTTGAACTGTCCACCATAAGGTGAATCGTGAGACCCAGCTATAATCGCCTCAATTTCTTCCTTGGCTAAGCATCTTCTTACCATCTGATCAGCACACACTTTGTAGAGGAACGGATCCTCCCAAAAGAATTGTCTTGCACGGTGAGCTAATCTTTTTCTCTCTTGATAAGTTGAACCTTCAGGAAAGGAACCACTTACCACTAAGTTTGCAATATCCGCATACCAAGGGGCTTCATAATCACGAACTACGAATAAATTCTCATCAGGAAATTCTTCTCTAACTGCTTCAGTACCATTATTCAACTCTGAACCTTCTAACCTCGATAGATGATCTGCAACCTGATTCTCACATCCTTTTCTATCCTTGATCTCTAAATCGAACTCTTGAAGCAATAAAACCCATCTGATTAACCTTGGTTTAGCATCCTTCTTCTCCATAAGATATCAAATCGCTGAATGATCTGTATAAACAATAACTTTCGCTCCAAGAAGATAAGAGCGAAATTTATCGAATGAATACACAACTGCTAGCAACTCCTTTTCTGTAACTGTATAATTCACTTGAGCACCATTAAAAGTTTTACTAGCATAATAAATCGAATGAAAAACTTTCTCTTTTCTTTGTCCTAATATAACTCCCATACATAAATCACTCGCATCACACATAACCTCAAACGGTAAATTCCAATCTGGAGGTACTACTATAGGAGCAGAAATAAGCTTTTCTTTGATTGCTTTGAAGGCCGTTAAACAAGCTTCATCAAAAAGGAATTTGGAATCCTTTTCAAGTAAGTTGCATAACGGTTTAGCAATCTTAGAAAAGTCTTTGATAAATCGCCTATAAAAGCCAGCATGTCCAAGAAAACTTCTTACCCCTTTAACAGAAACAGGAGGGGGAAGAGTTTTAATTACCTCAATCTTTGCTCTATCGACTTCCAATCCAACACTCGAAACTTTGTGACCCAGAACAATACCTTCGCGAACCATGAAATGACATTTCTCCCAGTTTAAGACCAAATCTGTTTCTTTGCATCTGATTAACACTTTCTCCAAATTGTCTAAGCACTTATCAAAATCATCACCAAATACAGAGAAATCATCCATAAACACTTCAAGAAAGTTATCAATCATATCCCAGAAGATAGCCATCATGCATCTTTGAAAGGTAGCAGGAGCATTACACAGCCCAAATGGCATTCTACGATATGCAAAAGTACCAAAGGGGCATGTAAACGTTGTTTTATGTTGATCTTCTGGAGCCACATAAATTTGATTATACCCGGAGTAACCATCCAAGAAGCAATAGTACTCTCTTCCGGCTAATTTGTCTAACATCTGATCTATGAAGGGTAAAGGAAAATGATTTTTTCTGGTGGCCTTGTTCTGTAATCCATGCAAACTCTCCATCCAACTACCGTTTTCGAAGGAATTGCTTCATTTTTATCATTAAGAACTGTTGTCATTCCTCCTTTCTTCGGTACACACTGAACTGGACTCACCCATTCACTACTCGAAATGGGATAAATAATCCCCGCATCTAAAAGCTTTATCACCTCTTTCTTTACCACATCCTTCATAGCGGGCATTAACCTTCCTTGACCTTCAACTGAGCGTGCGTTAACATCTTCGAGTATGATTTTGTGTTGACAATAGGATGGACTAATGCCTTTGATTTCAGCAATTGTCCAACCTATTGCTTCTTTGTTGGCTCTTAACACACGCAACAGTTTATCTTCTTGAGGACCTGTTAAATTAGCTGAAACAATAACAGGTAGAGTTTCATTAGTACCTAAATACGCATACCTCAAGTGTGCTGGCAATGGTTTTTCTTCCAATTCCGGAGGAGATTCAATTGAAGGCTTCTTTTTAGGAACAATCTCCCCCGGTTCTCTCACAGGTTCATAGGCAGAACGCCTATACTTTGAATTTTCAGAATTGAGCGATGCCACTGTTTCAACTAGCTCTTCCATCATCTCAGGTGAATCTAATGTCAAAGCAGCCTGCAAGATATCATCAAAATTTAAACAATTAAATACCTCTTGCGATGCTTGCTCTACTACATCCATTCTGAAGCAATCTTCCTGAGAATCTGGGAATTTCATAGCTCGAAATACATTGAATTTCACTTCCTCATCTTGTATCCTCATCGTTAGCTCGCCATTCTCTACATCGATCAATGTTCTCCCTATAGCTAGGAATGGTCTACCCAAAATAATGGGGACATTTCTATCTGCATTGTATTCAAGTATTACGAAATCAACAGGAAATATAAGTGTACCTGCCTTAACAAGGACATCCTCAATGCAGCCTTCAGGATGAGCAAGAGACTTGTCCGCCATTTGCAAGACCATAGAAGTGGGTCTTGCGTTTCCAATTTTAAGCTTATCAAAGATCGACTTAGGCATCAAATTGATGCTTGCTCCCAAGTCACATAGCGCTTTTCCTTTCCATTCTTCCCCAATCGATATGGGAATCGTGAAACTCCCCGGATCAACTAACTTCGGAGGTAATTTACTTTGACAAATTGCGCTACACTCTTCAGGAAGGCCAATTATTTCATTATCACAATAAGGACTTTTGTTAGTGATGGCCCTCTTCAAAAACTTCTTATACTTAGGAATATCTCGAATCGCCTCAAGTAACGGAATATTAATACTTAGACCCTTCACTCTATTAAAGAATTTCTGAAAGTCACCCAAATCACCCTTTTTCTGAACTCGCGATGGAAACGGTGGTGGAGGGCGATTAATCACAATATCATCCTTCTTTTTCGGAATTTCTCTTGGTCTCACTATTTCTTCAACCTCACTATCTTTCTCATTCTCTTTCTCAACCACTTCCTTTTCTTTTCTTGAAACTTCTTTTTCTTTCATAACGGGAAAAGGAGGTGGAGGAAGGTTCTTACCACTTCTTAATGTAACAGCTTTGCAATCTTCGCGTTGTATCGGATTCTCAGTATCGCTTGGAAGTTGTCCTTGTGGACGCTGATTCAGTTGTTTATTAATTTGGCTTAGTTGATTCTGGAACAAATTCATATTGGCTTCGATTGCATTTTGACGTTCCATAGCTTGTGTTTGGAGAGCAATTAAACTTTCAACTGATTTCTGAAGAGTGACTTCTCCTTCTTGTGGATGGGCAGGTAAGGCTTTTTGGTTTAAAGTTTCATCGTATGTATTCTGAGGAGTATTCTGAGGAGCTTGCCTTCGTACATAGTTACCCTGATTCTGTCCTCTTTGATAATTGTTGTGTGGTCTTGGATTATAGTTGTTACCTTGGGGACGCGGCTGATACGCATAGGTAGGATTGGCTGCCCCATTAGGATTTGAGTATTGAAACCCAGGATGGTTTCTGTTAGGCTAATATCCATTACCACTTGAATTGAAGTTACCTCTATTGGACATAAACATCACGGATTCTTGGTTATTCAGACAACTTTCCTCATCATGATCATCTACTTTGCAAATCGAACACATATAAACCTCTTGTGCAGCATGCACATCTACCTTCTTACCCGAAAATCCTTCTTTAACAGCTAAAGTAAGCTGTTTCAATTGTTGCTCTATAGTGTTCTCAATATTATTCTCAAGCGTAGAAAATTTCTCTTCCATATCAACATTATTCACTCCCTTGATTGGTGTTCTTACTGAATTCCACCCAACTTCATTCTTGACTGTTCTCTCTAAGATAATTTTAGCATGAGCGGGTTGAACTTGAAGAAAACCTGCACCACATAGCGTATCCAATTTCTCTCTCGAATTTCCATCAAGGCCTCCATAAAAGATTTTTAATTGTTGCTGTTCTGAAAAGCCATGATTTGGAACTTTACGTAAACACATCTGAAATCTTGTCCAACTCCTACCCACAGTTTCATCATATTCTTGACGGAAATGCGTCAGTTCTAATTCAGCATCTAACCTCATGTTACTTGGGTAATATTTGTCAAAGAAAGCAATCTCTAATTGGTCCCAGTTGGTTATCTTTGTAGGATCTTGCGTATCGTGCCATTCACTTGCTCCATCAATAACAAAGAATTTAAACGCAGCAAAATACATCTGTTCTCTCGAAACTCCTTGTGTGATATAAGAATCACATATCTGCTTAAACTTCTGTACTGCTCTAAGAGGATCTTCTGATGGTCTACCACGAAAATTCCCAAAATTTTGGAATTGAGCTAACATACCCGAATCTGGACGGAATCTCGGAACATCTATATCTGGAGCACCTACTCCTATAGCTGGAGCACGGAATGGAACTTCTGGAGGACCATTAGTAAACCACGGATCTTGATTCATTACTATCTGGACTTGAGGATTAGGAATCACTGGTGGAACTGGAGGAATAACGCCTGGAGCTAAAGGTTGGCCATTTGCATCTAGCTGGCCTTGTCCATTATTCTGTTGACCATTAAGATTGATATTCTCCATTCTGTTACTTAACGCTTCTACTTCTAAAGCTTCTCGTTCTCTTCTTCTCTTGTTAGCAAGTCTGATCAACGATTCTGGATTACTAAGGATCAGAGGTGTTGGCTCTAGATCCTTGAATAGTCTTCTTCGCATACACCAAACCTAAAAACCTGAAAAGAACTAAACAAAAAGCGTAATACTGATAAAATAAAATAAATGCACTATCACTAAAGGATAAACACCGTGGTCACACGCTACCGTCCCCGGCAGCGGCGCCAAAAACTTGGTGGTCCTTTGTGTGTTCTAAATAAATGCAAATAATAATCGAACCACAACCGCAAGTGTACGGTTGTCCCAAGTAGTATATCTGATAATACAGATTCGTTCCAAGGACGGAATGGTTGATCACAATGTCTAGCAAATAGTGATTGATGCACTTATGAAAATAAAAGATAATAATATGTTTGTTTGGTTTCTTGTATTAAGACTAAATAACTAAAAGACAAATATTGAAATGCAAGTAAAAGCTAAGACGCAAGTAAAATGATGTAAAACGCAATATGAGAAGTAGTACTTGAGAACGCAAGGATCCTCCCTATCCTATTTCTTAACTTATGTTGTTTAAGGGCTAAATTAGTCAATTACAATGGTCGGGATTCTAATTCCCTTATACCCCCGTCAGGGTGGACTATAAGGCGATCCTAAAGTGTCACTAGTCCCGTCAGGGTAAATATGATCCACCGTTGGATGATTAAGTGTTATTACCTCATTGGCCCTAGGATTAGCTAAGCTCGTCAGAATCATTAACTTTTATCCTAGATTGAATAAATGGTTCTGTATTTAAACCCTCTGTCAGGATGATCCAATTGCCACTAATTGGAATAGCCTAAATACTATTACCTGTTCCTAGTTCATGACGCTAAAAACAATAAACATTCACAATTTATCGAAAAGAGTAAAAGCCCTAATTTAGTTTAATTCAATAAAAACCCAAATTCAACATTCGTTAATTAATAAGATTGGGATTCACCCATTGTTTGTTCTCAAGCACTATGGAAAACTTAGCTCATATTAAAATGAAATACGAAATTAAAAGTAATGGAATTCATATTGTTTACAGAATTAAAAAGATAAAAGAACCTAATTTCCGGAATCGGAATGACTACGAACGGAGATATAGACCCTCTCCAGCTCTTGTAGCTTCTTCTCCTTCCTTCAGTTGCTTCTCTCTGGTGTTTTTTAATCTTGCAGAATGTGAATTGTGTGTAAAATAGAAGTCAAGGGCTGGTTTTATAGGTGGAAATTCGGACTTGGCCCTAATCTTTTAATTAAATGAAATATAAAAGGCCCAAGTCCACTAACTTAGCCCAAAATCCCGTAACTGCTGATATGCCTTCACTAAAACGGCTTTTCCCGATACGTTATGACTCCGATTGACCCCATTCTAGTTGCTAAAGTTCCGTAACTCGATAAGGAGCGTTTTCTCTTCAAAGGTCAGCGGCTAAATCATCGCTTAAGCACCTCGCTATAGCCTGGAAAATGGATTTTCAACTCTAAAAATAATATCTTCGAGATTTCTTTTCAAATCTTGACTCTATCTTTTGATCTTTGACTTTCTCATCGGATTCCTCTTCTAGCTAACATCTAAAACCTGTAAAATCTTCACTAAAAATACCACTATTACGCGCAAAAGCTTAATAAATAAAAAATGCTAGAAATAAAAGAGGAAAATCATATTATTGCATATTTAGTACAAAAGTCTATCAAATTCATTAAATAAACACCAAAAATGATGTCTCCTAAGGGTTGAAAATAAGAACAATTAAGGAGATATCAAGAGTTTTCAAAGAGCAGCTCACTAGTATGCCGGGCCATACCACCGGTAAGCCGGTCCGCGCCGCTGAAGAGAGATTTTTTTTTAATTGTAGGTTCTAAATAAGAGGAAGGTTAATCTATTATGAATTTTACAATCCTTAAGCATCTCTTTCTTCTCCAAACCTCTCCCAACTCCATTAAAGCTTCATCAAACTTTCCCCAAACATCAAAACACTACCCAATCACCATAAAAACACATCAAATTCTTTCTCCACATCAAAACAAAGAAGATTCAACCACCTATATCATACCAAAACACTTTGAATCCAAGAATCAAAAGCTTAAATTTCCAAAATTCATCCTACAATTTCTTAGATCCACACCAATTCATCAAGAATCCATCTTACCCATTGGTGGTCCTTTGTGTGTTCTAAAAAAATGCAAATAATAATCGAACCACAACCGCAAGTGTACGGTTGTCCCAAGTAGTATAACTGATAATACAGATTCGTTCCAAGGACGGGATGGTTGACTACAATGCTTATCTATTAATGATTGATGCACTTATGAAAACAAATAAAGGTAAAATGTTTGTTTGGTTTTGTATTAATTCTAAATAAATGAAAGACAAATATTAAAATGCAAATAAAAGCTAAGACGCAAGTAAAATGATGTAAAACGCAATATGAGATGTAGCACTTGAGAACGCAAGGATCCTCCCAATCCTATTTCCTAACTTATGTTGTTTAAGGGCTAAATTGGTCAATTACAATGGTCGGGATTCTAAATTCCTTATACCCCCGTCAGGGTGGACTATAAGGCGATCGTAGAGTGTCACTAGTCCCGTCAGGGTAAATATGATCCACTGTTGGATGATTAAGTGTTATTACCTCATTGGCCCTAGGATTAGCTAAGCTCGTCAAAATCATTAACTTCTATCCTAGATTAAATAAATATTTCCGTACCTAAACCCTCCGTCAGGATGATCCAATCGCCACTAATTGGAATAGCCTAGATACTAACACCTGTTCTTAGTTAGCTACTCCAAAAGCAGTAAAATAATCTCAATTTATTGAAAAGAGTAAAAGCCCTAATTTAGTTTAATTCAATAAAAACCCAAATTCAACATTCGTTAATTAATAAAATTGGGATTCACCCATTGTTTGTTCTCAAGCACTATGAAAAGCTTAGCTCATATTAAAAAGAAATACGAAATTAAATGTAAAGGAATTCATATTTGATTACAAAATTAAAGATAAGAAAAACCTAATTTCCGGAATAGGAATGACTACGAACGGAGATATAGACCCTCTCCAGCTCTTGTAGCTTCTTCTTTCTTCCTTCCGTTGACTTCTCTCTGGTGTTTAATCTTGTAGAATGTGAATTGTATGTAAAATAGAAGTCAAGGGCTGGTTTTATAGGTGGAAAAACGGATTAGGGCTTGGACCTAAGAATAAAACATTAATTAAATGTCCAAGCCCAAATTCTAAGCCCAAAATCCCGTAACTGCTGATATGCCTTCACTAAAACGGCTTTTCCCGATGCGTTATGACTCCGATTGACCTCATTCCAGTTGCTAAAGTTCCGTAACTCGATAAGGAGCGTTTTCTCTTCAAAGGTCAGCGGCTAAATCATCGCTTAAGCACCTCGAAATCAGAAATATATGGCCTGGAAAATGGATTTTCAGCTCTAAAAATAATATCTTCGGGATTTATCTTCCAATCTTGACTCTATCTTTTGATCTTTTGACTTTCTCCTCGGATTCCTCTTCTAGCTAACATCTAAAACCTGTAAACTTTACATTAAAAATACCAATATTATGCGCAAAAGCTTAATAAATCAAAATTGCTAGAAATAAAAGAGGAAAATCGTATTATTGCATATTTAGTCCAAAAGTCTATCAAATTGATTAAATAAACACCAAAAATGATGTCTCCTAAGGGTCGAAAATAAGAACAATTAAGGAGACATCAAGACCCTCAACTCAAACCTTTGTCGTCCCGACAAAGCAAAACAAAATAAAACAAAATAAAACAAGGGGTAGAAGTAAACGCAAGAACAAATAGAAGCTAGCAAATAAACCCTAAAGTAAGTCTTAAGATAAATCTCATATAGCAAAACTTTAAAAACTAACATATACATACACTAATCATGCAACATCAAACATAAATAATCTCAATCATAAAATTAAAGTCGCAATGCTTGAAGGTTACACTTGTACTCATATCTGTATGATGGCTATAGGGTGGTCATTAATCCGAACTCGCTTTGAACGCTCCACCTAGCATATTCCCTATCAACAGAATTATAAATTCACTATGTACTTAGGAATCACGAGGTCTTTATGGTTTTAATAATGGCTTAAGGACGGTATGGATGTATATTTGGTAAATTTGAAGTGAGCTTTTGACTCTCTCCTCACTTACCATCAACACTGTCCTCGAGTTTGAGTTTACGCTAAAAAATGTTCTCACTCACCCATTTGACGCGCTAATGTTGCGTCCCCAATGTCAACCCAAATAAAACTAAGATAATTTCTAAAAATATTCCACTTTGCCGGTTTATTTTATTCTTTCTTTCTTTTTATTCTCATTTTTTTGTACAAGATACCCATGACCCTCGTTTTTATGTGAAAAGTCATGTCTCTTATAATTTTCTTTTTCTTTTTCTCTTTTTATGTCTTTTTCTTTTTTTCTCTATTTTCTTTTCAAATCCCAGCAAAGGGTTACAAATAATAATATCATCTACCTTTTTGTGCCTCAATACAAACACATATAATCCCTTCCCAATGTAATTTCCCAAATGTGGACCCTCCACCCCAAACTCAAGCTCGAGACAAGTCTCAGGGTTGTGATTCAAGTGCGGGTCATTTGGTCATGCCTAATAATCTAAAGGATAATGGGCTTATATCGTGGCTACAAAAGAAAAGGCTTAAGGCTCAAACTTGGGCTAAGACGGTTAAAATTATAATATAAGGGATAGCAAGCTAAAAGGCTTCAAATGGCTAACAAAGAACTGCCCCTATCATTTTCCTAAGTACATAGCTTTTCTTAAGTTCATATCTAGGTGGGTTCTCTACTAATTAAGATTTCACGTTCTACACACCAAACATATTCCTTAAGTACAAGCTTACTTCATTTGCATTGTTCATTAATTTTTCCTATCCATTACCTATGTTCGCATGCAATTGTAAGTGTGTTTTATGTTATTCCCTAAAGTCCACTATTTACTATCATAGATTCATCAAAAGTATGCTTAAAGGAACATTTAAAATCTTCTATAGTCAAACGCAACTCCGAAAATTATTTTTATTGAAAGCAATTAATACACATAACACATAAAAAACTGGGATGAGGCAACGAACCCCATCCCAAACTCAAAAATGAGTCGTGTCCCCACGACTCGAAAAAGACTCAAAGCAATAAAATAATCTACACTAAATGAGAAGGGAAAGAAAACGTATCTTAACCAGCGCGAGGCTGGTGTTTGTGTTGTGTCCAAGTTGAGGTTTTGACTTCTTCTTCATCAATGGTTGTGTTTAATGTGTTCTTCATTACCTCGAACTTCTTCAAATTTCCCACGTTTTCATTTATTACTTGCCCTCTAAGCATCATCTCCTCTATTAAAATCTTTCCTCAATACCCAAATCGCTTTCGTCACCATGGTTTTCGTACCTTTCCTAACCTTCATGGTCATCTCCGATGACCCCAAACTCAAAGCTTCAAGACCTTCAAAAGGTTTGGATAAAATTGTGATTTTAGTGTTCTTGAAGGTTTGGGTTTGAATTATGGATTGTTTAGAGCTGGGTCATGGATATTTCAAGATTTGGGAAAGGTTTAATGGATAAATTTTAGCTTTGGTGAAAGAAAACTTCGGATTAAAGTGTGAAGCTTTGGTATTTTGGAAGTTAATGGTTTGATTGTGATCTTGGATGCTGTTTAGAGGGAAGGATTGGTGGTATAATGTTGTTTTGATGATGATTTTAGGAGTAGTTGGAGGCTAGGATTCGTCAATGGAGGTTGGCTTGGTGAAAGAGGCTAAAAATATAGGGTTTGAACGCTTAAAACAGCCGATCACAGCAGTTGACCGGCTAGCCGGCGGATGACCGGCATGCCGGTCACTGTGTCGGCGAAAAATAAATTTTCGAAAAAATTTTGTACTCTTTTTTTTTTTTTACCTCTGACGCAAGCCTCTTGCGTCCTTGCTGACGCAATGATCAGAAAGTCCACCTTCATCGGCCGGCTAGCCGGTCATCTGACCGGCATGCCGGCGGCATGTCGCTGGCGCAAATCGTGATGCAGCGTCCTTGCGTCGTTGCTGACGCAGTGGTCAGAACTTTGTTCGTCATCGGCCGGCTAGCCGGTGGTTTCACCGGCATGCCGGCGAAGTCTCGCTGGCGCGAATGGTGACGCAGCAACGCTGCGTCATCGCTGACGCAGTGATCAGAGAGTTGGGGTCCTTCAGCTCTTTTGACCGGTATGCCGGCCAGCTCGCCGGCTAGCCGGTCAGACCTGCTGTGGACTCTAAAATTTTTCGTTTTCTCCTCGTTTTGACCCTAAACTCATGATCCTTTTACCCCTGAAATCATCAAAAACAACTACCCTTCCTCATTTCTTAATAATAAACACTAAATTAACGAAAATCAAACTAAATTAAACTACGAAATTGAAATACTTAAACTAATATAAAAGAAATTGGCTTTTGTTTAACGTCGTTAAGCTCGACGGGTTACCTCGTTTTTTAGTCATTCACATAACCTCCCCAGCAGTGAGTGAGGTTGTCAATATTAGCAACTCGGAATTTACAACCCTTAGCTTTTATGCCCACTAGTTTATCTGAGATAACCTTTGCAACCACGAATGGTCCTAGCCAAGAGCTTTTTGATTCACATCTCTTTGGATGAGGTTTAGGCTTTTTCATAGCAACTTCTTCGCCTACTTTAAACTCCTTTTTCTTCCTTTCCTTCTTAGGTTCCCTTGGAACCTTCGTGACACGTGTTTTCTCTTTCTTCTTTGCATGATTGAGTGGTGGATTTCTCTTAGTATTTGGAGGAACTTTGATCGGTGGTTTCTTTCTTAGTTCTTTTTCCTCCACCCCTAAGGTCTCCACAACATTAATTGGCTCTTTTGGTACCTGTTTAACAACATCTACACGAAAACATTCTTCCTTGGAATCCGGGAATTTCATAGGTCTAAACACATTAAACTTCATCTCCTCGTCTTGGATTCTCATAATCATTTCGCCATTTTCTACATCAATCAAGGTACGCCCCGTGGCTAGGAATGGTCTTCCCAAAATAATGGGGACATTCCTATCCGCGTCGTAATCAAGTATAACGAAATCAGCGGGAAAAATTAACGTACCTGCCTTAACGAGGACATCTTCGATTCGGCCTTCTGGATGTGCAAGAGATCGATCCGCCATTTGCAAGACCAGAGAAGTGGGTCTTGCTTCAATATTAAGCTTGTCAAAGATTGATTTGGGCATAAGATTTATGCTTGCACCCAAATCACATAGTGCTTTACCTCTCCATTCATTACCAATAGATATCGGAATCGTAAAGCTCCCCGGATCAACTAACTTTGGAGGTAACTTACCTTGACAAATAGCACTACATTCTTCAGGTAAGCCAATCATTTCATTATCGCAATATGGCCTTTTATTAGTGAGGGCTCGTTTCAAGAACTTAGCATACTTGGGCACATCTCTAATAGCTTCTAGCAACGGAATATTTATGCTAAGACCTCTTACCTTGTTAAAGAATTTTTGATAATCAGCCATATCACCCTTCTTTTGAACTCTCGATGGAAATGGTGGAGGAGGACGGTTTATTATAGTATCATCTTTCTTCTTCGTAATTTCATTAGGCCTCTCCACTTCTTCCACTTCAACTTCTTTATCTTCATTCACCACCTCTTTTTCTTTTCTAACTTCTTTTTCTTTCATAACCGGAAAAGGAGGTGGAGGAAGGTTCTTACCACTTCTGAGAGTAATAGCTTTGCAATCTTCGATTTGGATTGGATTCTCAGTATCGCTAGGAAGTTGTCCTTATGGACGTTGATTTAGTTGTTTATTAATTTGACTTAGCTGATTCTGGAACAAATTCATATTTGCTTCGATTGCATTTTGACGTTCCATAGCTTGTGTTTGAAGAGCAACTAAACTTTCAACTGTTTTCTGAAGGGTAATTACACCTTCTTGTGAATAGGCAGGTAAGGCTTTCTGGTTTAAATTTTCATCATAAGTATTCTGAGGAACTTGTCTTTGTACATAATTACCTTGATTTTGTCCTCCTTGATAATTGTTGTGTGGTCTTGGATTATAGTTGTTACCCTGGGGATGTGGCTGATACGCACATGTAGGATTGGCTGCCCCATTAGGATTTGAGTATTGAAACCCAGGATGGTTTCTGTTAGGCTGATATCCATTACCACTTGAATTGAAGTTACCTCTATTGGACATAAACATCACGGACTCTTGATTATTCGGACAACTTTCCTCATCATGATCATCTACCCTACAAATCGAACACATATAAACCTCTTGTGCAGCATGCACAGCTACCTTCTTACCCGAAAATCCTTCTTTTACAGCTAAAGTAAGCTGGTTCAATTGTTGCTCTATAGTATTCTGAATCTTATTCTCAAGCGTAGCAAACTTTTCTTCGATATTAACATTGTTCACTCCTTTAACTGATGTTCTCACTGAATTCCACCCAACTTCATTCTTGCTGTTCTTCTAAAATGATTTTAGCATGAGCGGGTTGAACTTGAAGAAAACCTGCACCACATAACGTATCCAATTTCTCTCTTGAAGTCCCATCAAGGCCTCTGTAAAAGATTTTTAGCTGTTGTTGTTCTGAAAAGCCATGATTTGGGACTCTACGTAAGCACATCTGAAATCTTGTCCAACTCTTACCCAAAGTTTCATCATATTCTTGACGGAAATGCGTCAATTCTAATTCAGCATCTAACCTCATGTTACTTGGTTAATACTTGTCAAAGAAAGCAATCTCTAATTGGTCCCAGTTGGTTATCTTCGTAGAATCTTGTGTATCGTGCCATTCACTCGCTCCATCAATAATAAAGAATTTAAATGCAGCAAAATACATCTGTTCTCTCGAAACTCCTTGTGTGATATAAGAATCACATATCTGTTTAAACTTCTGTACTGCTCTAAGAGGATCTTCTCCAAATCTACCACGAAAATTTCCAAAGTTTTGGAATTGAGCTAACATACCCGAATCTAGACGAAACTTCGGAACATCTATATTATGAGCACCTACTCCTATAGCAGGAGCACGGAATGGAAATTCTGGTGGACCATTAGTAAACCAAGGATCATGATTCATCACTATTTGAGCTTGTCCGTTATTGTTTTGTTGATTCTGAATATTAATGTCCTCCATTCTGTGAATTAATTCTTCTACTTCTAAGGATTCTTGTTCTCTCTTTCTCTTGTTAGCAAGTCTGATTAATGTTTCCGGATTACTAAGGATCGGAGGTGTTGGCTCTAGATCCTTAAAGAGTCTCCTTCGCATACACCAAACCTAAAAACCTGAGAAAACTAAACAAGCAAAAAGCGTAAAACTGACAAAAATAAAAATAAATGCAACTATCATTAAAGGATAAACACCGTGGTCACACGCTACCGTCCCCGGCAGCGGCGCCAAAAACTTGGTGGTCCTTTGTGTGTTCTAAAAAAAATGCAAATAATAATCGAACCACAACCGCAAGTGTACGGTTGTCCCAAGTAGTATAACTGGTAATACAGATTCGTTCCAAGGACGGGATGGTTGACTACAATGCTTATCTATTAATGATTGATGCACTTATGAAAACAAATAAAGGTAAAATGTTTGTTTGGTTTTGTATTAATTCTAAATAAATGAAAGACAAATATTAAAATGCAAATAAAAGCTAAGACGCAAGTAAAATGATGTAAAACGCAATATGAGATGTAGCACTTGAGAACGCAAGGATCCTCCCAATCCTATTTCCTAACTTATGTTGTTTAAGGGCTAAATTGGTCAATTACAATGGTCGGGATTCTAAATTCCTTATACCCCCGTCAGGGTGGACTATAAGGCGATCCTAGAGTGTCACTAGTCCCGTCAGGGTAAATATGATCCACCGTTGGATGATTAAGTGTTATTACCTCATTGCCCCTATGATTAGCTAAGCTCGTCAGAATCATTAATTTCTATCCTAGATTAAATAAATATGATCCAATCGCCACTAATTGGAATAGCCTAGATACTAACACCTGTTCTTAGTTAGCTACTCCAAAAACAGTAAAATAATCTCAATTTATTGAAAAGAGTAAAAGCCCTAATTTAGTTTAATTCAATAAAAACCCAAATTCAACATTCGTTAATTATTAAAATTGGGATTCACCCATTGTTTGTTCTCAAGCACTATGAAAAGCTTAGCTCATATTAAAAAGAAATACGAAATTAAATGTAAAGGAATTCATATTTGATTACAAAATTAAAGATAAGAAAAACCTAATTTCCGGAATAGGAATGACTACGAACGGAGATATAGACCCTCTCCAGCTCTTGTAGCTTCTTCTTTCTTCCTTCCGTTGACTTCTCTCTGGTGTTTAATCTTGTAGAATGTGAATTGTATGTAAAATAGAAGTCAAGGGCTGGTTTTATAGGTGGAAAAACGGATTAGGGCTTGGACCTAAGAATAAAACATTAATTAAATGTCCAAACCCAAATTCTAAGCCCAAAATCCCGTAACTGCTGATATGCCTTCACTAAAACGGCTTTTCCCGATGCGTTATGACTCTGATTGACCTCATTCCAGTTGCTAAAGTTCCGTAACTCGATAAGGAGCGTTTTCTCTTCAAAGGTCAGCGGCTAAATCATCGCTTAAGCACCTCGAAATCAGCAATATATGGCCTGGAAAATGGATTTTCAGCTCTAAAAATAATATCTTCGGGATTTATCTTCCAATCTTGACTCTATCTTTTGATCTTTTGACTTTCTCCTCGGATTCCTCTTCTAGCTAACATCTAAAACCTGTAAACTTTACACTAAAAATACCAATATTATGCGCAAAAGCTTAATAAATCAAAAATGCTAGAAATAAAAGAGGAAAATCGTATTATTGCATATTTAGTCCAAAAGTCTATGAAATTGATTAAATAAACACCAAAAATGATGTCTCCTAAGGGTCGAAAATAAGAACAATTAAGGAGACATCACCCATATAGAGATTCATCATCAGAACACCCTTCCTAACTAAAATAAAGCTTGTTCAACCAATAATCAAGAGTTTCAAATTTTAAGATTGGTTAAAGCTTTGAGTTGGAGGTTAATTGAGATGACTAAGAGAACAGAGACGTTATCTACTAAAAGGGAGATGAAGAGAAGCAAGGTATTGGGTTCTATTGATAAGAAATAAAGTGAGAAAAGTTTTAGTTCCAACACAATGAGTAAAATAGATTATGTAAAGAGAGGTGAGTTAGCTTCGTTTGATCTAATGGGCAAAAAGGTTCCACTTTTTGTCAAGAAGACAACACAACCTCTCCAAATCAAAGGTCCCACACCCAAGGACAGAGAGAAAGCTTGAAAGGCCTTGATAGATTCTGCAGAGAAACAATTAAAGGAACTACCTTTTGCTTTTGAGAGAGTATATGATGAAGAAGTTGGTAAAGGAGAATACAAGAGATTCTTGGAGTTCGGTGAAAGATTAGGTTGGTCTACGTTCATGGTAAGACGTTCTGATTTATGTCATGAGTTAGTTTCAGAATTCTATTTAGGCCTCTTTAGCCGAGATAGTAAAGGTTGTGTTCCAGTTAGAGGAAAGTTAATTCCTTTCACATTTGAAGAGATTCGAAACCACTTCCAGTTTAAGAAAATGTTTGGACCATGCAAGTATAGAGAAGCAGTGGATAGACAAAGAATCTTCGATTGGAATTTAGTTTTTGAGCATGTTTTAGACAAGGAGAAAGTGAAATCACATAAGGGAGAATTAAAGGCACCTTGGCCTTACAAATATCTTCAACCGGATGCTAGAGTTTGGCACAATTTCTTTTTTCCTAACGTATTTGGAAACACAAGAATTTGGGACATAAGTAAATAGAACGCTCTATTTTTGAATTGTATCTTGAGAGGAGAAGAGGTGGATGTGGCACAGTTGATCTTTGAGGAGGTGATGCGATTCTCGGTCTCTCCTACTTTGTTATATAATATGAAATATCCTACTATGATCACGTGTCTTGTGCGAAAAGAGAATGTAATTTTGGGTGAAGGAGAGAAACTGGAGCTTAAAACAAGTAACATGATTGACAATGCTTGGATTATGAAAGTCTTGAGAGGAGCGGGAATTATGCAAGTCTCAAAGGAAGAAACGAAGCATAGTTGGCAAGAGAAGATGGAGGAGCGATTTAACAAAATCGAAGCAGCTCATACTTCCTTAGCCAATGTTATGGCATAAATCAAAGACAATCAAGTGCACATCATGACACTCCTTAAGCAATTAAAGAAATATCTAGCAAATCATATCTTGGATGTCGATAATGCGAGGCAATAGCCTTAAGAGTATGTTCTCTTTCTTCCTTACCATTTCTGTAAATGCTTTATCTGCTAATTTTAATTCTTTTCCGAGTCTTTTTCGAGTCGTTGGGACACGACTTATTTTTGAGTTGGGGTGTGGGGATTCGTTGTCTCTCATCTCCATTTTTCTATTTTTAGGTAGAAATTAAAATTTTTGACACATGGGAATTAGATGTAGAGTGTGTTTAATAGCTTGAAAGCATAACTTCAGTAAGTTAATGATAGAAATTAGTATGTTTATAAACTATTTCGTATGCTTTGAGTATTTGCAGGAAAACACACATTGATAGTAAAGAAAAGATTAGTAAGCAATGCGATAGAAAGTATGTTCGATCTCAGGGAGCCATGAGTAGTGTGTAGGCCTTGAGATCTAAGCTAGTTGACAAACCCATTTGATGAACATGCTAAAGGTAAGAGAATAACGAAATTTCATAGTTTAGAAAGTGATTAAGGAAGTTCTTTCATATTGAAGCCACTTGAAGCCTTTTAACTTTCTCACCCTTTTTATTTGATTATTTTTATTTTATATCCTTCTCAGCCCCTTCTAGCCTTTCTAAAGCCTTTTTTTTAACCACATTATAAGCCATATCCCTTTATATTATAGTACTTTTCCATATGACCCACACTCAAATCGCGATGCATAGATAGTTGTTTTAGAGCTTGAGTTTGGGGTGGTGGGTCCACCATTATGGGAATTATTATTGGGTTGGGATTTTTTAGCTTATTAATTGTGCTCTGTTATTATATTGTTGATGATTCACAGGTTTATATTTTAACCCTTTGCCTGGGTAATAGTAAATGAAAAAAAAAGCTGAAAAGCATGAATATATATATATATATATATATATATATATATATATATATATATATGAAAAAATAGCGTGATATCATAACATCAAAAAGAGAGTCATAGCTATACAAAAGAAAAAAAATTAATTTGAAAAGAATATATATATATTTGGACCGGCAAAGAGAAATTCTTATGTGAACATCTTATGCTTTAATTAGGTTATTGGGGATGCTACTTTGTGCATCAAGAAAATCATTGGGTTGAGTGAGAAACGTTTTAGGAGAGCAACTCAAGCTCTAGGGCGATACCTTGATGGCTAGTGAGGAGAGAGCCAAAATCTCACTCTAAATTATCCAAATATACTTATTATACCGTCCCTAAGCCAACATTACAACCTTAAAGACCTTTTGATTCTTTGGTGTAATCTAGAAGTGATTGAGCCAATAGAGAGTATTTAAGTGGATCTTTGTATACTAGTGAAGTTCAATGAACAATTGATAGTTCCTTGGTGAACTGAGTAAAGTTCCTCTCCTTCTTACATTGCGAAGCTAATCTAATATTGAATACAAGCCGTGTTGATGGTAGATATGAAAAGTGTACATGTATGTAGTTTGTATATATTATTACATGAAATTTTCTGAGTAGTTGCTTTATGTCTATTCTATATATTCTGCTATCTTCTTTCCGACTGTGCTTAATTCACCTAGGTGTGTATTTAGAGACTTCCCTTTGTTTTTATCTTTATTGTATCGGGACGATACAACTTTGAGTTGGGGGTCTTGATGTCTCCACATTTGTGATGATTTAATATTGGTTGGAGACATCATTTTTAGTGTTTTAAAAGTCTAAATACTCGATTTTCACATGATATAGTGCACTTTCCTATTTCTTGTCTTGATTTAATGAATTGTTATTTTTAGAGCATATTGGGTTTAATTTATTTATTTAGTGTGAAGCTTTAAATATCTATATAAATTAATTAGAGATAAAGACGACACATCAAGTTTAAAGATATTAAGGAAAGAAGATTTGCATGAAAATTGGAGAAAAGAAAGGAAAAAAATAAGATTTGGAAATAAAATACTGCCAAGTAAATTTGGATTCTAGCACCTATAACCATAAAAGTGATCACAACTCAAGATTGGCTAGGAATTTGGAAGAATGGTCTGAATCAAAGTTATATAGCTTTCCGAGACGATCAATTTTGACTAATGGAACGCGTCAAACGGAGTTGAAACGAAGAAGTTACGGCCAAAACAAAACAGGGGCTGATTATTACCTTTTCTATATTTTAGTGTTACGAATTTGAGTTGGGCTTGGAGTCCATTACTTGTCTTCCACTCCAAGAAACGAATTAGGTCTTCTAGACACCTATAAATACACCCTTATATCCCTTGTAAATCATCCTTGCCTCCCATTAATTAGTCCTTAGGTTTATTATCATTAGAGTTATTGTAGAGAGCAAGATAAAGTCTTTTATTCAATATTTTAGTTTATTTTCTTCAGGTATGAACTAATTTTCCCATAGCTTTGGTTTTGCATTATGTATAATCTATGAATTCTATTATCTTTCTATCTAAGTTTCTTTGAGAATTATATGTTTTAATCTGATATTAGCTGTTTACCCATATATTTGTTTATGTGTTTTGAATTATTGTTTGTCCTAAACCTGATCACTTTAGGCTTTCTTAATAGTAGTTAGATGGTCACCCGGAAGGGGTGTTTAATTATTGAAACACCATATAACGTCTAGTGGCCGATATTGGTCATTAGGGTATATTTTAATCACTATCACCATGTTTGGAATTGAATTGCTTAGGGCCTTGGTAGCGCTTGATAACCCTAAGTTTAGGTTGCCTCATGGTTGTGTTGTAGCCCTCTTAGTCGCTATCAAGGTCTACGGTATGGGAATTTAAAATCCTGACTAAGTATTTAAGAGCTATTAGCTCCCTTATTAACTAGAATTGTTAGAAAGAATTAGAAGGATTAGTGCATACTAGCAAATACCTAAGCTATATTTCTCATTTCATATTTCTCTTATTTTATTATTTGTCTTTTATTTTAATTAGTTTAATTAATTACCTCTCAATTATTCATCTTTATTTTCCGTCTCTTAATTAATTATTAGTACTTGAATTTATTTGCTCATTCGTGTAACACACTAAGTCTTTGAGAATGAACTTTCTTATCATTAAAACTTGCATACGTCCTGTAATATTTGCAGTACCGTGCTTATCTAGGGCGAATTGTGCATCGTTTTCATATCTTTTATTATATTATCTTATCACACCCTAGGCAACACCAGTTATCATTCTTATTATCATTCTTGGGCTTACACGTGGCTTTGGATCTTGCATGGGCTTCCATGTATCTTCTCTACTTCTACCTATTTTTTATCACATTAATCATTACATCACCTTCCTCTTCAGAAAGAACCTTGTCCTCAAGGTTCAAGACAATAAATGTTTCCATACCTTTGATGTTAAAGGTCACCAAAATTTTATCGTACAAAAGAAGAAAAACTGGAAAAATATCTATTGTACCTAAACACTTTTTTGTAAATTGAATAATTTTATATGTTTGATCTCCATATCCATCATAACTGCTTTCCAACATTCTGTTCATATAATTGTTGGATTTCTTGCCTTCACCAGTGAATGTTTGTTAATTCTTTTTAACAAGAGGTACAACAATTTCTTGATTCTCCAATGATTGTTCATTCTTTTTAACAAAAGTTACCAAAGTTTCTTGATTCTCTAAAACATTGTGAGGGCTATGTACAAATCCATGCGTCACCGTAGAATAGACATTTGCGGTTGATTAAGAATCCAATTGTGAAAAATCATTTGATGAATTGGAGTTTGTTGATGAACATGAATAGTTTTGCGGAAACACTAATTGTTCGTATCAGGCGGCTTGATTAGATCATAACGTTTTTGGAGTAATTTATAAAATATTTCAATTGTATTTTGTAATGTTCCAACTTTGTTTTCTAGGTTTGTGAGTCTGCCATCAATTGATGAGAATTTTTTGCATCCATTGATGTGAATTTTTTATCAAATGATGTGAATTTAAGGGCAGTTTCATCTTAAAAAAATTTTAAGGCCTCATTCATCATCTTGAAATTGCTTGGAATGAATTTGGATGAACAAGCAAATTGTGTTGATGAATAATGTATGTACAAGGAGAGTGCTTATTTACATGAATATAAAAGACCAAATAAATTATAAAATAAAACTAAATACAACAATTATTTTTTGGATTCCTTATGATGTATTCATATGGATCTATATATAGATCATAGACTAACGGTAACCTAGAACAGTTATTATTCTTTGGCTTACACGTGGATTTGGATCTTGGCTTCCAGGTATCTGCTCTACTTCCACACATTTTCTTTATCACATTAATCATTACAAAATAATTAGTGGATTCGTGGTATCGTGAATGCCTATTTTCCACGGCCGTCTGCTGTAGTTGGGATGTAAAGAGAGTCTCAGATGTTGTGTCAATAATGGATAGAGCTTCGTTGGGAGGAAATATTTATTTTTTTCGTGAGAAATGAAACAGATAGAGAAATGAAAGTATATAAATAAATTGTTTTTGTTCCAAAAGTTTAACTAGATTAAAATAAAAGTTATCCAATAGCTAAGGGTAGCGCTTATTCATTAATTAAAAGAGTTAGTCGATTAGGGAGCGTGTTGGAACACATGCTTAGCATGTTGCTAGAGAGCATATGTTTAGCAAACCCATAGGCTATTATATAGCTATCTCTACTACACCAACGAAAGATAGGGTTACAAATTTCAGAAACTAACTAAATGCTACTACAGATATTAGTTACAGAGGGATTAGAAAATGTTTGTTGGTCTCAAAGGGGCTGCATAATTAGACAGATGTCACTCTTTGCTATCACTTAATTTGGAGGAGAATTACGTGTTAAAGACCGGGCTCCTAGCGCTTAGGCCTCTAAAGGAGATTCATCAACGATTTTCCAAGCCATACTTCCAACAAACTTCCCCGAATGATCTCTAGAAATACAATAAAATAGAAATTGTTATATTTATACACAACATCACAATTAATTTTAATATTATCATAAGGGGGAGGGACCACTTCACTTTACTATTTATAACCAATTGTTCACCAGGGGCATTAATATCTGAGTACAAAATACGAGGGGCAATTGATGAAATATCTTTACCCTTAAATTTTATATTTACATCCTTAGGGTAGTCAGCTAAGTAGTAATTATTCCAATACTTCAGAGCTCTTTCAATAGTGACAAGCGGATTAAGTTCTTTCTGATTGAATTTGAAATTATTTCTATGATGTCTCCCTATTTGTGATAAAATAATCTAGGTTGGAGACATCATTTTAGGTGTATTTGAGCAATTAATTATATATCTTTATTCATATGTCAATATTTTCTTATTTCTTGTCTTGAATTGATGAATTATTATTTTTAGAGCATATTTTGTTTAATTTGTTTGTTTAGTGTGAAGCTTTAAAGATATATGGAAATTAATTAGATGCCAAATCAATTATAAAGAGATAAGGAAAGAAGATATGGATGGAAATTAGAGATAAAATGAAGTAGAGATAAAATAGGAAAGGAAAAAGCTGCCAAGTAAATCTGAAATTCTGCAGCTACGTCCACTAAAGTGAAGATAACTTAAAATAGGTTGGAAATTTAGAGGAGCAATATACAAGAAAAGTGTATATCTTTCGACGCGGTCGTTTTGATATAAAGTAGGCAAAAATTGGAGTAATAACGAGTGAGACATGACCAAAACAAGACATCATCAGTTTTTCCCTTCTCCTATATTTTAGGAAACGAATTTGAGTTGAACTCTGACTCAAATTAATTGCCCTCTACTCTAAGATTTCGAACTAGGGTTTGGAAAACCCTATAAATACACCTTTTATCAGTAGAAACACATTCTTGGTCAGACCTTAAGCCAAGAGGAAGCTTACATCAAGAGGAGAGAAGATCAGAAGGAGTTGAACATCAAATTATGCCTTCCCAAGCCTTCAAATTTGTAATTGTTTTCTTTTCTTTCTCTAGTATGAACTAATTTTATTTTATATTTCTATTATCATATGGTTATGAACCCTAGACTTGTTTTATATCTATTTTAATTTGGGATATTAGCATTTAAATGAAATTATTCTCTACTTTTATGTGTTTTGATCTATTGTATGTAGTTCTTGCAGTGCGCAACGTACAAGATTACCTTAATAGTATTTAGATGGTCACCTGGAAGGGGTGTCTAATTATTGAAACACCACATAAACGTCTAGTGTGCGGTAGTGATTCGGAAGGGCTTGCCGAAGTAGATAGTCACTAGGGTTTAAGATTTAATTACCGGTCATTATTGCAGGGTCCCCTTACCCAAGCACCCTGAGAATTGTTAGGTAACCACCTAAGTCCACCCAGAAGAGGGTTAGAAAGAATATAGAATTCTGCCCATTGCATATCACACAATTCTCCCTTACATGATTAGAATAAACAAGGCTAGTGGGGATTACTTGCTTGATCTCGAGCTAATCTCTCATACTATCTGTTTCTCTTCATTTATTTTCTATCTTTAATTTATTTAGTTAATTGTTCTTATTCAAAAACCAAAAAAAATTCCATTAGTATTTTATTTACCACGTATTAATCTTCTAGCTTTCTTAGTTGCACTTCATAATTGCATAAGTTCTTCCTAACATTCGTAGTCTCTAAGGAAAGTATCCTACTTATCGTTAAAACTTGCGTACGACCTGTGATACTTGCAGTGATAACCGTGTTTAGTCTAGGGTGTTAGTGCATCTTTTATTTCCTTTTATTATCTTATTTTTATCACACCATAGGCGACTCCAAGTTTTTGGTACCGCTGCCGAGGACTACATCGTTAGTCCTTTTGCATTTATGTAGTGCTTTTGTTTTTAGTTTTGTCTTGCAGATTATACAGATGGCAAGTCTAGTGGTCCTTTGTGTGTTCTAAAATAAATGAAATAAGGAAAAGAGAACCACAACCGCAAGTGTATGGTTGTCCCAAATAATATAAGTGATAAAACAAATTCGTTCTCAGGGACGGAATGGCTGACTCTAATGCTTATCGAATAGTGGTTAATTGCACGTGAAAGCGAGTAAATGATTTTAAGATTTGTTTGGTTGGTTTTCTAAGGCTAAGACAATGAATTAAAATATTAAATTAATGCAAGTAAATAACTAGACGCAAGAAACTAAAGTGTTTACGTAAGATGAGAAGACAGTACTTGAGAGACGCTAAGGTTTCACCTAATTATCATTCATTTCATACATTGTTTAAGGGACAAATTGGTAAATTTGTATTGGTCGGGATTCTATATTCTCCTTACCCCCGTCAGGGTGGACTAAGGAACTACTCTCAAGTGCTACAAACCCCGTCAGGGTGATTACAGTCCACTCTCAAGTGATTAAGTTTATTCTACCCAATTGGCCATAGGATTAATTACGCTCGTCAGAGTCAAATAACTTCTATCCTACATGCATTAACTAGTTCAGTACCTAGACCCCACGTCAAGGTGATCCAATCGCCACTTATTGGAATAGCCTAGATACTAAGTCCTATTATCAATTGATCAGGTCAATAATAGTAAATAAACACAAATTAAAGAAAAATACGAATTACCCAACGAAATCCAATTGGGATTAACCCATTATGCGTTCTCAAGCACTTAATTAAATTAGCTCATACTAATGCGGAAAACTAAATTAAAAGAAATAAAATTGTTCATATTGTTTTACAGAAAGAAATTAAAGAAAAACCTAATTGCGGAATTAGATTAGATGTGAATTGGAGATATAGACCGTCTCCAGTTCTCTAGCTTTCCTGCTTCCTTACCTTGACTTCTCTCTGATGTTTTCTTTTGTAAAAAGTGAATTGTATGCAAAATAGAAGTCAAACCCCTTATTTATACTCCAAAATTCGGACTAGGCCTTTAGGCAAATTTTAAATGAAATAATAAAGGCCCAAGTCCATTATCTTAGCCCAAAATCCCGTAACTGCTGCACCACCTCTACTAAAATAGCTCTAACCGACTCGTTTCAACTCGGATTGACCTAATTCCAGTTGCTAAAGTTCCGTAACTCAATGGGGCACGTTTTCTCTTCAAAAGTCAGCGGCTAAATCTTCTCTTAAGTGGCTCAAAATCAGCAATCTTTGGCTACTTTCCAGATTTGCAGCTTTAAAATATCAACTCTTTTGGGATCTGTCTTCATGCTTTGACTTCATATCACGATCTTTGACTTTATTCTCAAATTCCTCTTCTAGCTAATATTCACAACCTACAAACTTTTCACTAAAATACACAATATTACGCGCAAAAGCTTAATAAATTAAAAATGCGAAATAAAAGAGGAATATCGGATTATTGCATATTTAGCGCAAAAGTCTATCCAAATAAATGAATAAACACAAAAAATGATGTCTCCCAAGGGCATAAAATTAGAAAATTTAGGGAGACATCAAGACCCTAAACTCAAACCTTTGTCGTCCCGACAAACCAAAATTAAAAACAAAGGGGTGAGAAGTCATTGCAAGAAAAAGTAGAATCTAGCAAATAAGCCTAAAGCAATTCTTAATATAAATCTCATATAGCAAAACTCTAAGAAGTAGTATACACATACACCTATTATGCAAAATCGAACATAAATAATCTCAATCATAAAATTAAAGTACCAATGCTTGACGGTTACACTTGTACTCATCGCTGTATAATGGCTATAGAGTGTTCTTCAATCCTAACTCGCTTTGAACGCTCCACTTAGTATATTCCCTATTAACAGTATCATAAATTCACTATGCACTTAGGAATCACGAGGACTTTACGGTTTTATCGTAGGCTTAGGGACGGTGTGGTATGTATATTTGGTAAATTTGAAGTGATCTTTTGGCTCTCTCCTCACTTACCATCAACAACTGTCCATGAGCTTGAGTTTACACTCATATAATGTTCTCACTCAAGCCATTTGACGCGCTAATGTTGCGTCCCCATGTCAACCCAATATAAACTAAGATGCTTTCCAAAAATACTCCACTTTTCCGGTTTATTTTATTCTTTCTTTTTATTTTCTTTTTCATTTCTTTTCTTCTTTTTTGTATAAGATACCCATGACCATCATTTTGATGTGAAAGGTTATGTCTCTTATAAATTTTTTTTTCAAATTCCCGCAAAGGGTTACAAATAATTATATCATATTTTATTTTTGTGCCTCAATACAAACACATATAATCCCCTCCCAATGTAATTTCCCCAAATGTGGACCCTCCACCACAAACTCAAGCTCGAGGCAGGTCTCAGGATCGTGATTCAAGAGCGGGTCATTTGGTCATGCCTAATAATCTAAAGGATAATGGGCTTATATCGTGGCGACAAAAGAAAAGGCTTAAGGCTCAAAAGTGGGCTAAGACGGATAAAATTATTATAAGGGATAGCAAGCTAAAAGGCTACAAATGGTTAACAAGGAATTGCCCCTATCATTTTCCTAAGTACATAGCTTGTCTTTAGTTCATATATAAGTGGGTTCTCTACTAATTAGGATTTCACGTTCTATACACCAAACATATTCCTTAAGTGCAAGTTTACTTCATTTGCATTGTTCATTAATTTTTCCTATCAATTACCTATGTTCGCATGCATTTCTAAGTGCGTTTTATACTATTCCCTAAAGTCCACTATTTACTATCATAGATTTACTAAAAGTATGCTTAAAGGTACATTTAAAATCTTCTACAGTCAATCGCAACTCCGAAATTATTTTATTGAAAGCAAATAAAAACACATAACACATAAAAACTGGGATGAGGTAACGAACCCCGACCCGAACTAAAAAATGAGTCGTGTCCCCACGTCTCGAAAAGACTCAACGCAATAAAAAAACTAAACTAAACTAAAAACGCAGAAGGGATAGAAAACGTATCTCAACCAGCGCGTGGCTGGTCATCGGTGTTGCGTCCATGAACTTTATCCTTCGTAATAAGACCATAGGTGGCGTGTTGAATGGTGCTCACCCCCATTAGCATGTTTCGGATAAGTTCCAGCTCTTTCGTAACGTTTCCTAAAGTAGCAATCATCTTCACTTGGTTCTCGTCCAACACCTTGACTTTCGCTTCCAACTCGTAATCGGTATTCATCTTTTTCTTTGGAGGATCTCGAGGAGTTCTTACTGCTTTTATTACTTTATCATGCACATTTTGGATTGAAGTTAAGACCATGTTTTCTCCAATTACCATACGGTCAATCTCTGTGTTCGTACGTGGGACTTTTGCGTCTAGACACAAAGTAGTGATGGTACAAGGAAACTTTAGATTTTGTTGCGAAGTCGGAATTCTCGTAACTCCATGATGATGTCATAAATCACACGAGCAAGATCCATCGGTTTCTCCTCAATAATACACTTAATAAACATAAGATGCTCCTTCTTCACTTCCGATATGTGTTTGATTCCGAAGAAGGTTGGGATTATGAAACGGGACCATACCTTAGCACAAGGTAACAAGTTACTGCTATACATTTGTCCAGGATATCTCTCTCCTTCGGGAATTGGGCGAGCCCCATTAATAAGTACTTTCCACCAAAGGGATTCATAATCGAAAGAAGGATCATTAAGGGATTCTTGGTAAGGGCATAGTACAGTAAAGTTGGGTAATTTCAATGATTTTCGAATAAGCTCAACGGAGAAAGGAACTACCTTTTTGCGAACTACAACTGCGTCTTTCGAAAAGGCTATGCCTTCATAAAAATCTCGCACCAAGGTAGGAATATACTCAAGCTTCCTTTCTCTCAATTCTTTCCAACCCAACTTGTCACAAGTAACACCATAATCTTTAAAAGCACTAGTCATAATACCCTTAGGAAGATTCATCTCCTCACCAAACTTCAAAAAATTAATTCTATCACAAACCTGATCATCCCAAGGAACGAAAACTTTCTTTGGCTTTTGAGCCCATACCTTATTACGCGGAGGTTTCTGTTGTTGCACAGGTTCTTCGGGAACTTCTTGTTCTGTTTCTTCCTCAATCTCCTCTTCACTTTCTTCCTCACTTTCATCAATTAATATACTCTTTTTGGGGTTAGCCCTGCTTGGATTTTCCTTCCTTTACGGAGCAATTGGGATATGTTCAGTCTTTTTGGAACGCGAATCCGGAATCTCAATTGCTTGTTCTGGGCTAGCACCAACATTGTTCATGTTTCTTGGTAAGTTTCTTCGATAGTTGCACATGGAATCAGTTCTGTTAGTCATCTCTTTTCACCCCAAATTCAAAACTTCAAATAGTGATAAAGCTAGAGAAAAGCTTAGAACTTTGATGTTTTGGGGTTTAAAACTTGGAGAATATGGTGGAATATGATATGGGTAAAGGTTAATTGAGAAGAACTATGGAAGAATTGGGTTTAATTTGAAGGTTATGAAGGATGAATTTTTGGAGAAAAGTTTAAATTTGATGATGTATTGGAGAGGATATGAGTTGATTGTGTGTTTTTGTGATGAAAGAGTGCTTGGTTTGATGATTTTATAGCTGTTAAATGATGATTTCTGGAGTAGGTAAGGGATAGGATTCGGAATAAGAGGCTAGCTTAGAAAAGAAGGCAAAAAACTAGGTTAAAAGCTTATGAAACCGCCTCTCGCAACAGCTGACCGGCATGCCGGTCGCGATGGCGGCGAAAAATAAATTTCTAAATTCAATTTTTTTTTACCTCAGACGCAAGCCACCTTGCGTCAATGCTGACGCAATGGTCAGAGAGTCTCTCGTCATTGGCTGGCTAGCCGGTCATCTGGCTGACATGCCAGCGACATGTCGCTGGCGCAATGTGAGACGCAGCGTCCTTGCGTCAAAGCTGATGCAGTGGTCAGAAACTTCTCCTTCGCTGGCCGGCTAGCCGGTCATCTGACCGGCATGCCGGCGGTTCCTCGCTGGTGCATTCCGAGATGCAGTCATGCTGCGTCAAAGCTGACGCAGTGGTCAGAGAGTTGGGGTCTTCAGCTCGTTTGGCTGGTATGCCGGCTAGCTCGCCGGCTAGCCGGTCAGACCTGCTGTTGACTCCATATTTTTTGCGTTTTTTCGTCGTTTTGACCCCAAACTCATGACCTTTTTAACCCCTAAAAAAATCATCAAAAACAGTTACCCTTCCTCATTTCTTAATATTAAACACTAAATTTAACGAGAATCAAACTAATTTATACTACGAAAATTAAAATACTTTAACTAATATACAAGAAGTTGGCTTTTGTTTAACGTTGTTAAGCTCGACGGTTTACCTCACGCTTCTAAGGAGCTTCGAGGAGATACATAACCTCTCAGGGATGTGGATCGTCTGAGCGATTGGTGTCTTCACCTCCATGGTATATCTTTAATCGATGACCGTTCACCATGAATGTACGGTTCTCGAGTGGATGTTCTATCTCAATCGCTCCATGAGGTGTAACTTTGGTCACAATATAGGGTCCTGACCACTTCGATCTTAATTTACCCGGATAATTGCTGAACGTTGAGTTATACTTCAATACTTTCTGTCCCACCACAAAGTTCTTCTCACGAATCTGATTATCATGCCATCACTTAGTGTTTTCTTTGTAAAGTTTAGCATTTTCATAAGCATGTAATCGGAATTCATCAACCTCATTAAGTTTCATCATTCGATTCTGTCCAGCTAAATTAGGATCTAAGTTTAATTGCGCAATAGCCCAATATTCACCCATTTCAAGTTCAAGGGGTAAGTGACAAGCCTTACCATAAACCATTCGATACGGGGATGCACCAACTGGATTTTTGAACGCAGTACGATAAGCCCACAATGCATCGTCTAACTTCATTGACCAATCTTTTCTTGTAGGACCAACAGTCTTTTCTAAAATAGATTCTACCTCACGATTTGAGACTTCGGCTTGACCATTGGCTTGTGGATGATAAGCGGTAGATACATGACGTCTCACCCCATACTTCTCTTGAACTGTCTACAAATACTTATTCACGAAATGAGAACCTTCATCGCTAATAATTACTCTCGGTGTACCATGTCTAGTGAAGATGTGTGACTTCAAAAATTTAATTACTACTCGAGAATCATTGGTTGGTAGAGCAACAGCCTCTACCCACTTGGACACGTAATCAACAGCTAATAACATGTAAAGGTTACCATTAGAAGGAACAAGCGGACCCATAAAATCTATACCCCAAACATCGAATATCTCTACTTCAAGAACATTATTACGTGGCATTTCATCCCTCTTGGATATATTTCCCGTAAATTGACATCATTCACATCTCTTAACATATTCATGACAATCTTTCATAATAGAAGGCTAGTAAAAACCTGATTGTAATACCTTAGCAGCAGTTCGATCTCCTTTAAAATGTCCACCATAAGGTGAATCATGACACCCAACTACAATTTCTTCAGTTTCTTCCTTTGGTATACCTCTTCTCACCATATGATTAGCACATATTTTGTAGAGAAAAGATCCTCCCAAAAGAATTGTCTAGCACGGTGAGCTAATCTTTTTCTTTCTTGATAAGTAGACCCTTTAGTGAAAGAACCACTTAGAATTAAATTTGCAATATCGTCATACCAAGGAGTATTCTCTAGGTGGATCGTGAACAAGCTCTCATCAGTAAATTCTTCTCTAACTACTTCAGGTCCACCATTTGAATCTGACCCTTCAAGACGAGAGAGATGATCTGCAACCTGATTTTCACAACCCTTTCTGTCTTTAATCACTAAATCGAATTCTTGAAGCAATAAAACCCATCTTATCAACCGTGGTTTAGCATCTTTCTTTTCCATAAGATATCAAATACCAGAATGATCTGTATAAACAACAACTTTCACTCCAAGGAGATAGGAACGAAACTTATCGAATGAGTAAACAACAACAAGCAATTATTTCTCTGTAACAGTATAATTAATTTGAGCACCATTGAACGTTTTGCTTGCATAGTATATCGAATGAAATATCTTATCTTTTCTTTGGCCTCGAACGGCACCCATAGCTAAATCACTAGCATCACACATAACCTCAAACGGTAAATTCCAATCCGGTGGTAAAACAATAGGAGCGGTAATGAGTTTTTCTTTGATTACTTTGAAGGCCACCATGCAATCTTCATTGAAAAGGAATTTGGTGTCCTTCTCAAGTAAGTTACATAGTGGTTTAGCAATCTTAGAAATGTCCTTGATGTATCTTCTATAAAAGCCAGCATGGCCCAAAAAACTTCTCACCCCTTTAACAAAAACAGGGGGTGGAAGAGTTTTAATTACCTCTATCTTTGCGCGATCAACCTCTAAACAAACACTCGAAACCTTGTGACCCAGTACGATACCTTCTCGAACCATAAAATGACACTTCTCCCAATTTAAAACCAAATCACTTTCCTTGCATCTAATCAATACTTTCTCAAAATTCTCTAAATACTTATCAAAATCATCACCGAATACAGAGAAATTGTCCATAAATACCTCAAGGAAGTTATCGATCATATCCCAGAAGATTGCCATCATACATATTTGGAATGTAGTAGGTGCGTTACACAACCCAAATGGAATTCTGTGGTATGCAAAAGTACCAAAGGGACATGTAAAGGGTGTTTTGTGTTGATATTCAGGTGCCACGTAGATTTGATTATATCCGGAATATCCATCTAAAAAGAAGTAATACTCTCTACCAGCTAATTTGTCTAACATTTGATAGATGAAGGGAAGCGGAAAATGATCTTTTCTGGTGTCCTTGTTCAGTTTACGATAATCCATACAAACTCTCCAACCAACTAACGTTCTTGAAGGAATAGCTTCATTTTGATCGTTAAGAATTGTTGTGATTCCTCCTTTCTTCGGTACACACTGAACTGGACTCACCCATTCACTACTCGAAATGGGATACATAATCCCTGCTTCTAACCGCTTAATCACCTCTTTCTTTACAACTTCCTTCATGGCTGGCATTAATCTCCTTTGACCTTCAACTGAGCGTGTGCGTTGTCATCTTCAAGAATGATTTTATGTTGACAATAGGAGGGGATAATGCCTTTGATGTCGGCAATAGTCCACCCTGTCGCTTCTTTGTTAACTCTTAACACACGCAATAGTTTATATCTTCTCGAGGACCTGTTAAATTTGCTGAAATAATAACAGGTAGAGTTTCATTAGTACCTAAATACGCATACCTCAAGTGTGATGGCAAAGGCTTCTCTTCCAATTGCGGAGGAGATTCAATTGAAGGTTTCTTTTTAGCTACAATCTCCCCCAGTTCTCTCACAGGTTCATAGGCTAGACGCCTATACTTTGGGTTCTCAGAGTTAAGAGTTGCCACTATATTGGCAAGCTCTTCCATCAGTTCAGGTAGATCTAATGTCAAGGATGCATGCAAAACATCATCATAAGTACATTCATTATATACCTCTTGCGTGGCATTCTCAATTGCATCCATTCGGAAACAATCCTCTTGAGAATATGGAAACTTCATAGCGCGGAATACATTGAACTTCACTACCTCGTCTTGGATTCGCATAGTTAATTCACCGTTCTCTACATCAATCAAAGTACGCCCCGTGGCTAGGAATGGTCTTCCCAAGATAATGGGGACATTCCTATCCGCGTCGTATTCAAGAATAACAAAATCAACGAGAAATACTAAAGTACCTGCCTTGACGAGGACATCTTCGATTCGGACTTCAGGATGTGCAAGAGATCGATCCGCCATTTGCAAGACCATAGAAGTGGGTCTTTCTACTCCAATTTCTAATTTATCAAAGATTGACTTCGGAATAAGATTAATGCTTGCACCCAAATCACATAGTGCTTTACCTTTCCATTCTTCTCCAATTGAAATAGGAATTGTGAAACTCCCAGGATCAAGTAGCTTCATAGGTAGCTTACTCTGACAAAAAGCACTACATTCTTTTGGTAAACCGACCATCTCATTATCTCAATACGGCCTTTTATTAGTGAGAGCTCTTTTCAAAAACTTTGTATACTTAGGAATATCTCGGATAGCTTCTAATAACAGAATATTAATACTCAAGCCTCTCACTCTATTAAAGAACTTCTGATACTCGGCCAAATCACCTTTCTTTTGAACTCTAGAAGGAAATGGTGGAGGAGGATGACTTATAACATCATCTTTCTTTTTCGGAATCTCAACAGGCCTCTCCACTTCCTCAACTTCATCATCTTTATTCTTTTCCACCACCTCCTTTTCTTTTCTAATAACTTCTTTCTCTTTCATAACATGAAAAGGTGGTGGAGGAAGATTCTTACCACTTCTGAGAGTCACAGCATTACAATCTTCTTTCTGTACAGTATTTTCTGTGTCACTAGGGAGTTGCCCTTGTGGACGCTGATTCAAGCGTTTCGTCATTTGTGCAATTTGATCCTCTAACATCTTGATGTGTTCTTCAGAATCTTGTTGTCTTTGGGCTGATTGTGTGTGAAGTGCAGTCAAACTTTCTACAGTTTTCTGAAGATTACTCGCACCTTCTTGTGGTTGAGCAGTTAAGGCTCTGGTTCATGGTTTCATTGTAATTTTCTTGAGGAGGTTGTCTCTGAACATAGTTTCCTTGATTCTGTCCCCCTTGATAATTATTCTGAGGTCTTGGAATATAGTTGTTACCTTGGGGACGCGGCTGATATGCGTATGTCGGATTAGCTGCCCCATTAGGATTTGAATACAGAAAACCAGGATGGTTTTTGTTAGGCTGATATCCATTACCATTCGAATTAAAATTTCCTCTGTTGGAGACAAGTATCATAGACTCTTGATTATTTTGACAATTCTCCCATACATGATCATTCACACCACAATACTCACATCCATACACCTCTTGTGCAGCGTTTACCTCAACTCTTTTGTTCGTAAAAACCTTCCTCCACGGCTAACGTAAGCTGCGTCAACTGTTGTTCTAATGTGGTTTGTATTTTGTTCTCTAGGGAAGTGAACTTCTCTTCAATTTTAACATTATTAACTCGCCCTTTAACTAGTGTTCTCACAGGATTCCACCCTACTTCATTATCGACTGTTCTATCCAAAATAATTCTTGCATAAGCGGGTTGAACTCGTAAAAACGCACCACCACATAATAAGTCTAAATCTTTTCGTGAACTCCCCTCAAGACCGTTATAGAAAATTTTCAGTCGTTGTTGTTCGGAAAGGTCATGATTGGGGACTCTTCGTAAGCATTTCTGAAATCTCGACCAACTTCTACCTAACGCTTCATCATACTCTTGTCGGAAATGTGTTAACTCGAGTTGAGCATCTAACCTCATGTTGGACGGATAATATCTGTCGAAAAACGCACCTGTAACTGTTCCCAATTCGTAATATTTCCTGGTTCTTGCGAATCATGCCAATCACTTGCTCTATCTATTAAAAAAAATCTAAATGTAGCAAAATACATTTGCTCCCTTGTTACTCCTTGCGTAATGTATGAATCGCAGATTTGCATAAATTTTTGTACTGCGCGTAGCGGATCTTCTCCGGGCTTGCCACGAAAATTTCCGAAATTCTGAAACTGAGCTAACATACCCGAATCTGGACGGAATCTCGGAACATCGATATTAGCTGGGCTAATCCCAAGAGGAGGGGCAAGGAATGGGTCTTGTGCTGGACCGGTAAGAAACCATGGGTCAGCTATTTGAACTTGAACTGGAAGATTAGGAATGAGAGGTGGAACCGGAGGATTAGGAATGAATGGAGGCACTAGTGGCTGACCATTCACGTTTAGCTGAACTCCTGGGTTCTCTTGGTTATGAAGGTTAATATTATCCATTTTGTTCGCTAGTTCTTCTACTTCTAGTTCTTCTTGTTCTTTCCTTCTCTTGTTAGCAAGTCTGACTAATGATTCCGGATTATCAAGGATCAGAGGTAATGGCTCAAGATCCTTAACGAGTCTCCTTCGCATACACCAAACCTAAAAACCTGAAAAAGATGAACAAACAAGCGTAAAACTGAAAAATAAAAATGCAACTATAACTAAAGGATAAACACCGGGGTCACACGCTACCGTCCCCGGCAGCGGCGCCAAAAACTTGGTGGTCCTTTGTGTGTTCTAAAATAAATGCAATAAGGAAAAGAGAAACACAACCGCAAGTGTACGGTTGTCCCAAGTAATATAAGTGATAAAACAGATTCGTTCTCAGGGACGGAATGGCTGACTCTAATGCTTATGAATAGTGGTTAATTGCACGTGAAAGCGAGTAAATGATTTTAAGATTTGTTTGGTTGGTTTTCTAATGCTAAGACAATGAATTAAAATATTAAATTAATGCAAGTAAATAACTAGACGCAAGAAACTAAAGTGTTTACGCAAGATGAGAAGACAGTGCTTGAGAGACGCTAGGGTTTCACCTAATTATCATTCATTTCATACATTATTTAAGGTACAAATTGGTAAATTTGTATTGGTCGGGATTCTATATTCTCCTTACCCCCGTCAGGGTGGACTAAGGAACTACTCTCGAGTGCTACAAACCCCGTCAGGGTGATTATAGTCCACTCTCAAGTGATTAGGTTTATTCTACCCAATTGGCCATAGGATTAATTACGCTCGTCAGAGTCAAATAACTTCTATCCTACATTCATTAACTAGTTCGGTACCTAGACCCCCCGTCAAGGTGATCCAATCGCCACTAATTGGAATAACCTAGATACTAAGTCCTATTATCAATTGATCAGGTCAATAATAGTAAATAAACACAAATTAAATAAAAATACGAATTACTCAATTTGATTTAAATATTAAATATCCCAAATTCAAACATATGAAACGAAATCAAATTGGGATTAACCCATTATGCGTTCTCAAGCAATTAATTAAATTAGCTCATACTAATGCGGAAAACTAAATTAAAAGAAATAAAATTGTTCATATTGTTATACAGAAAGAAATTAAAGAAAAACCTAATTGCGGAATTAGATTAGCTGTGAATTGAAAATATAGACCGTCTCTAGTTCTCTAGCTTTCCTGCTTCCTTGCCTTGACTTCTCCCTGGTGTTTTCTTTTGTAAAAAGTGAATTGTATGTAAAATAGAAGTCAAAACCCTTATTTATACTCCAAAATTCGGACTAGGCCTTTAGGTAAAGTTTAAATGAAATAATAAAGGTGCAAGTCCATTATCTTAACCCAAAATCTCGTAATTGCTGCACCACCTCCACTAAAACAGCTCTAACCGACTCGTTTCAACTCGGATTGACCTAATTCCAGTTGCTAAAGTTCCGTAACTCAATGGGGGCACGTTTTCTATCTACAAGTCAGCGGCTAAATCTTCTCTTAAGTGGCTCGAAATCAGCAATCTTTGACAACTTTCCAGATTTGCAACTTTAAAATATCAACTCTTTTGGGATTTGTCTTCATGCTTTGACTCCATATCACGATATTTGACTTTATTCTCAAATTCCTCTTCTAGATAATATTCAAAACCTACAAACTTTTCACTAAATTACACAATATTACGCGCAAAAGCTTAACAAATTAAAAATGCTAGAAATAAAAGAGGAAAATCGGATTATTGCATATTTAGCCCAAAAGTCTATCCAAATAAACGAATAAACACCAAAAATGATGTCTCCCAAGGGCATAAAATTAGAACATTTAGGGAGACAACAAAGTCCGAGGAATTTTTGAGTGCGACCCAGAGGAATCCGCACTCCAAGTCACTAAATTTTGACCTAATCCAGGCATGATAGCGCACTTTGCGAGTCATGGTGAATTTAGCGGTGCTACACAACAGGATCTAGTTCGTTATATTCAGAAATTCATGCAGATTTGTGATGCCTACATTGTTTAAGGTGTTACGCATGAACAGATGTACTACATGATGTACTACATTGGTATAATTCCTAACACCCTGATTTAATTATGGATTGGGATAAAATCCAAGCCAAATTCCTAGACCGATTATATCCGGTTAGTATACGCTTAAAAGATATGCTGGAATTTGAACAATTGATGTCTCCCTATTTGTGATGATTTAATCTTAGTTGGAGATATTGTTTTAGGGGTAATTAGTAAATTAATTATAGACTTATAATTACATTATTATATTTTCCTATTTCTTGTCTTAATTTGATTATTTATTACTTTTAGAGTATATTGAGTTTAATTGTTTGTTAATTGTGAAGCTTTAAAGATTTATGGAAATTAATTAGATGCCAAATAAATTCTAAGAGATAAAGAAAAGAAGATTATAATGGAAAATTGGAGATAAAGGAAGGAAAAGATAAGTATGGAAAGATAAAGTTGCCAAATAATTTGAATTCTAGCAGCTACGTCCATTAAATTGATCATAACTCAAGATTGGCTGGGAATTTTGAAGAATGGTATGAAGCAGATTCGTAGAGTTTTCCGAGTCGATCATTTTCGATATAAGGAACTCGTCAACCGGAGTTGTATTGAAGAAGTTACGGCCAAAACAAAATAACAACAGTTTATTGCCTTTTCTATACTTTAGGGTTACGAATTTGAGTTGGGCTAGAAGTCCAATACTTGTCTTCCACTCCAAGAAAATGTTTTAGGGTTTCCTATACCCTATAAATACACACTTTAATCAGTAGAAACACATCCTTGGCTAATCCTTAAGCCAAGAAGAAGCCTACATCAAGAAAAGAGAAGTCTAGAAGGAGTTCAGCATCAAATCACGTCTTCACAAGCCTTCAAATTTGTAATTGAGTTTTAGCATATGGGTATGAGCCCTAAACTTATGTTACATCTATTCTAATTTTGGATACCATTGTATTTAAATTGAATTCATGTTTTATTATATGTTTTGTGTGCTTTGATTTATTTTCTGGTTCCCTTGTGTAGGCCTACATATAGGATTACCTTAATAGTAGTTAGATGGTCACCCAGAAGGGGTGTCTAATTATTGAAACACCACATAAACATCTAGTGTGCGGTAGTGATCCCGACGTGCTTGCCTAACTAGATAACCATTAGGGTATGATTTAACCACCGATCATCATTAGAAGTCCAATCTCATTTAGGAACCTAGTGGCATAGGAGCACCCTATTTAAGTCCCCTCGTGATTGTGAGGTCGCCACCCTAGTCCACCCTGACGGGGGTAGGGTGGAATTTAGAATCCCGGTTATTGCAATTCTACATAATTCACCCTTACATGATTAGAATAAACAAGGCTGGTGAGGATTACTTGCCATATCTTGAGCTAAACTCTCATACTTTTTATTTCTCGTATTTACTTTTATCTCTTTAATTTATTTAGTTCATTATTCTTATTCAAAAACCAAATAAAAATCTATTTGTCTTTTCTTTATTCTTGCGTATTATTTATTCTAGCTTTTATGTTTGCACTTGATATTTGCATAATTTATGAGGAACGAATTTTCTTATCATTAAACTTGCATACGTCCTGTAATACTTGCAGTATCGTTAGACTAGGGTGTTTATTTTGCACTTATTTTATCAATTATTTTATCATGCCCTAGGCGGCACCAACAATTTATGAAAGAAGAAGGGGAAAGTGTTGGTGAAGCATGGTTACGTTTTAATGAGAAGAAAGTGAGATGTACATTCTATGTCTTCTCGCCCGAATATCAATTAACCATGTCCTCTGGAGGACTCAACAGCGAGTCCAACGCAAAAGAAGATATATTAGGTGATGGAAGTTTTGTGTTATTAGATCCTGAAGCTCATACTATCATGTAAACAGATATTGATACCGAAAGAAGTTGGCCGTTAGAATTAGAAAAAGAAGAAGATACCTTAGAAGCTCTAAGAATCGAAGAATTTAGCCAACAACTTAAGAAACTACAAGAGCAAGCACGTTAAGAGAGCAACTTAGTAGCTCAGGTGAATCTAGTACACACTTTACCTTCATGTATTGGTTGTGGAGCAAGAAATAATTTGTAAGAGAATTTCATTGATAATCCAGCTTTGATTTCCTCCGTATCTCATCAAAGAAACCATTACTGGAATGGTTATTATCATCCTCCAGGAAGTCATATTAATTATTATTCCCCAAAGAATCAAAATTGGGTTGAAAATCAAGGTGACTATTATCAAACTCAACCTCAACATTCCTATCATCCACAACCAATCTATCAACAAGCGCATAATTATGATGATTATTATCAAGAACCACCTCTGTATTAACTGCAACAAGCTACACAAGAAGAACCTTCGAGTTTAGATCCAAGTATAGTAGAATTTATGGGACTGTTTGAAGAGAACATGATGATAAGTCAGAAAAGATTCCAAACCCAATTAAAGGTCATTAAAATCTCGAGCATACCCTTTCCAAACTGGCCAGTGTACTCCAAAACAGGCCAAACGGGCAACTCAAGTGATACTATTGCTCCTCAAGATGATGCTTGTCATGCGGTTGAATTAACAAGTGGAAAACAATTACCTCCATCTAGAGTAGAAGAAACAAATTAAACCCCTATTCCTAATGTGTTTGAAGAAACAATTTAAGATATAGTCGAAGAGGTCATTGAACCTGATGTCTCTTCATTTGTGATAGATTTTTATTAGGATGAGACATCATTTTTAGTGATTTAGGAAGTCATTTAGTCGAATTTCTTGAGAAATAATGCACTTTCCTATTTTGAGTCTTGATTTAGTAAAATAATATTTTTAGAGCATATTGGTTTTAATTATTTATTTAGTGTGAAGCTTTAAAGATAATTATGGAGATTAATTAGAGTCCAAGTCAAAGACTACAACTTATGGAAAGAGATATGCATGGAAATTGGAGATAGAAGGAAACTGAGTTCAATTAGGAAAAGGAAAAGCTGCCTAAATCTGAATTCTGCAGTACACGCCTAAAGAAGTGGCGATTTACCCAAGAAATAGGCCGATTTTGGTAGTTTCCTTTCATAGGGACAGAGATAATTCTGTTGCGATTCTTTTGGTATATTATGGAGCAAAAACCGACCAATAACGATGAAGATATGCTCAAAACGGTCTAGCAGTGTTTATCTTTATTTCCATACGAATTGGAGTTGGGCTTGGAGTCCACCACTTACTTCTCCTTCAAGAAAACGAATTAGGGCTTCCAAGACACCTATAAATACACCCTCATACCATTGTAAACATGTCCATGCTCAGTTTCAAGCTTAGGCTTAGTCCTTACTTGTATTTTCTCAGTTTTAAATAATAGCTTAGTCCTTCATATTTACTATTCATCCTTAGAATCAAGCTATTCATCCAAGAAGCAAGCTGACCTATAGAGGAAGACAAGAAGAAGAAGTTGGAGAGTGACAAACTCCTCTTCTACATCTCACCTTCTCTATATTTAGGGTATTTAGCTATAGATTTTGGCTTCACCATAGATCTAAGCTTTTATTCTGTAAGTTTTACTTTTAATTGTTGGGTTATTTTTCCGTCTTAAATTCATTTATACTATTTGTTATTTTAATTGATTGAGCTTGGCGTATATTGTTATTATGTGTTTGACTTATTGTTGCATCCTTAGATTTGGTAAATCTTAGGATTATTCTTAGTTATTGACAACACCACATAATCGTCTAGTTTTGATCATTCGCCTAACTAGATTGCCATAAAGGTTTGATTTAATCACCAATCATTACCCAAGACCTTGGTAGTGGAGAGGTTGCTCCTAAGCCTAGAAAAGGCTAGGTAGAATTTAGAATCCTGGTTAATATATAATGCTTAATCTGTGACAAGTTAGAATAACAACTTAGTAAAATAGACTCATAATATTAATCCTAATTTATCTGACTTACATTCATCTTATTTATTTGTTTTCATTATTTATTTAATTGCGTTAGATTATTATTTATCTTTTTATATTTTTATCTAAACATCTAAATTCATCTACGCTTGTTAAATATAAGTAGATCTAACGGATTTAATCCCTGCGAACGAACTTAACTTATCATTAAAACTTGCAAACGATCTGTGATACTTGCAGTGAGTTCCGTGGTTCTCAAGGGTGTGTGCTCTTTACTATTATCTCTATTTATCTATTATTTTATCACACCTTTGCCCCCACCAAGTTTTTGGCGCCGCTGCCGGGGATTTATCTTTAAGTTAAATCTATTTTGTGTTTAGTTAGTGTAGAAGTCTTTATTTGTTTTCAGTTTTACGCTTTCTTTTTATTTTAGTCTTTCTCAGGATTTTATGGATAATCAACGGTTAGAGCTAGGTTTACCTAGTAAATTTCGTGTTCAACGCATTGGGATTCGCGTCCCAACTATCCAAGCTGTTAGATTCAAGCCTGATCCTGATTTAATTAATCAATTCGCGAGCTATGGGAAATTTAATGGTGATACAAATCAAGATCCGGTCAGATCTGGTTAGAAATTCATGCAATTTTGTGATGCCTACATTAATGAAGGTGTTACGCAAGAACATATGTATTATTTAATGTTTCAATTTTTCTTGACCGGGAAAGCAAGCGATTGGTTCGATGATCAACCTCCCGAGCTAATAACCGATTGGGACAAGCTTCAAGAAAGATTCCTCGATTTTATCCTACGAGTATGCGAGTGAAGGAACTATTGGAGCCTATGAATTTCTTGCAAGAAGCCGGCGAGAGTGTTGGCGAAGCATGGACGAGATTTCAAAAGATGTTGGCAAGATGTCCACTACATGGATACACGCCACAATTACAATTATCCATGTTCTATAATGAACTTGATAGAGAGTCAAGGCTGAGAGCAGATGGTATGGGTCGTGGTAGTTTTGTCTCTATGGATCCAAAATAAGCAAAGAGTGGTATGGAAACAATCATTGAGAACAACATGAGTTGGCCAGCCTACCACTAACGAAGAAGAAGAAGCGAGGATTTCAAGCTTGCAAGATCAAATACAACAACTCGCCATAACTGTTAAGGAAAGCATCCCAAAGCCACCTCAACAGTTATACCTACAAGAACAAGCTTATGAAAATCACGCTAATCATCCACCTAGCTGCAATATGCATAATGTAAGTCAAGCTCAATCACGTCCTCAAGAAGAAATCACTGAGTTAAAAGAGACTATTAGTCAATTTATCAACTTCTCGAAGGACAATATGAGCAGACTTGAATCAAAGATCGATGCATCAATAGTGCAAAGCCTGCAACAACAGAATCAAGATCTTAAACAACATAATCAACTTTTAGAGAAGAATGTAATGCGGCTCACTACAGTCATAGAACAAATGCAAAGTCAACTCCTACAATTGACCCAAGATACAACATCTAACATGAATAAGATCCATTACGTAGACGATAAGGTTAAGACTATTAGTCTTCAAGCTCAAAAGATAAAAGAACACGGTGAGATAATCACCGAAGCGCTACCATCTCCCTCAAAAGGGGATGTTCTACCAAACAAGTCAAACGTAAAACGGATGAACTTAGATGAGATAATTGTTGAAGATTGGGTTGAAGAGGTTGAACATGATGAGATTAAGAAGCCTAGAGTGGTTGATGAATCAAGAATTGAAGAGAGAAGTAGAGCAAGACAAACACCCATACATTGCCACTATCCCGCGGAGCAACATCAGAAGTGTATAGAGGCGTTAAAACAAGTGAAAATTAACGTTCCTTTACTCGAAGCTATGGAAGGAAGGAGAAACTATAATCGATTCTTTATGGAGGCACTCTCCAATAAGAAAATATTCACAAGAGCCAAGTCTGTAGCAATCAATGAAGGGATATCAGCACGAGTTCAAAAAAGATTACCACCAAAGCATAAAGATCCTGGAGAGTTTAACCTCCCAATCAAAATAGGTGGTATATTTCATGGAAAATCCATGTGTGATTTAAGGGCAAGTGTGAATATCATGCCCAAAAGTGTATTCAAGAAGATTGGTATTAGTGATGCGAAACCGACATCCGCAACCTTACAACTTGCAGATCAATCAACAGCAAAGCCGTGGGGAGTAATTGAGGATGTACTCGTTCAAGTAGGTAACCTTGTTATTCCAACGGACTTTATTATTCTTGACTACAAAGCTGATAAGAACGTCCCATTCATTATTGGGCGTCCATTCCTAGCCACCAGCGATACTATAGTGAACGTGAATGAAGGAACCGTGACTCTCCGTATTGAAAATAACTCTGAAACGTTCTATGTTTCGGGGAAGAAGAAAAAGAAAGATGAGTCGAAAGAACCATATCCAATCAGAGTTGTAACCAAGAAGCCAGAACCTGTAAGTTCCCAAGAAACCGTGGAGAAAAAGATTGAGTTTGGAGTAGGAGACGAGGTAGCATGGAGACCTCCCAATCCCAAACATAATAGTTCTTGGAAGGGACCATACATTATCACGCAAATTATATCAGAAGGAGTGGTCGAAATAAAAGCTATCAAAGGTTGCAAGCTCGAGTTGGTAAGCGTTAATCATATCACCCACTGCTGGGGAGGCTATAAAAAGAAATAACCGAGGTAACTCATCTAACTTTGAAAGACGTTAAACAAAAGTGCCCTTTGGGAGACATCCCATAGTAATTTTTATGTTTTTATGTTTTTAGTTTTAGTTTAGATTAGTTGTTTTTAGTTGATATTGCATATTTGAGAAAGGTATTAGTGTTTTTGATGATTAGGTATTGGAGAAATCGAGTTAGGGACGCGAGGAAAAATTTTCGGAGCGAAGGAATGACCCCCGCGGACTACCCCTAGTCCGCAGGTATGCACCGCAGGGTCAAAACCCGTACCACGGGTGGTGCCACGGGTCATGTCCAGAACCGAGAAAAAATTGACCCGCGGACTACCCCCTATACCTTGCCATGGTCCGCGAGGTCAAAACACGTGCCACGGGGTAGGTCCACGGGTATTTTGACGTGGAAAGCTACAGAAGGCGCGGGGTACCCTCCGGTGTACCGCGCCATGGTCCGCAAGGTCAAAAACGCGTGCCACGGGTTGTACCACGGGTATTATCCAGTGGGTAAAATTTTTCGAGCAACAGAAGCTGCGGTGTACCCCGCGGTACACCCATGGTCCGCAGGGATGGTCCGCACGAGCCACCAGAGAGAGAAAAGAAAGGGTTTCAAGGATATAAGAAGATGTAATGCTCATAATTCCGAATTTCATAAACCTTAAGCCTCTTTCTCTTCTCCGAAACTCTCCCAACTCCATTAAAGCTCATAAAAACCTTCACCCAACATCAAAACACTACCAATTCACCATGAATTAACATCCAAATCCTTCCCTACATCATTACAAAGAAGATTCAAGCACCCAAATCATATCAAAACACATAGAATCCAAGAATCAAAACCATGAATTTCAAAATCTTTTCCCAAAATTCATTAAACCCATATCATCAAAGCTTGATTCAATCATACCCACATGGAGAATTGTCATCCTAACACCTTTCCTAACCAAAATAAAGCTCGTTCCACCTATGATCAAGAGTTACAAATTTCAAGAATGTTCAAAGCTGTGAGTTGGGGGTCAAAAGAGATGATGAAGAGAATAGAGAAATTATCAAGTGTTATGGGATATGAAGAATCAAAGCAAGGTATTGGGTAAGTTCTAGAAGAAATCAATTGAGATGGGTACTAGTTCGAGAATAAATTACAAGATAATTGGAGTCAAGCAATTAGAGAGGAACCGGTTGTTGGTGGATTCAACTCCTAAAAAGCAAGCAATTGTAATTAAGGAGCAGAAAATACCAATACCTCTTCTAATCAAAGATTCCTATATCTGAGATGAATAAAGGCTTCTGGGACGCTAGTAGCTGTGTTCAAAACATATTCCTGGATAAACACCTTCACATGAGAGATTATTCAAGAGCAAAGTTGGAAGAAGATAAACAAGAGATTTCTAGAGTGTGATTGATTGGGATGGAGCATAAGAAGATGTAAGGGAAAGTGAAATTGGTGATACTAGAAGTTTACATACATGGAAAGCACTGCACCCTATTTCGGGTATTGATCAGGCGAGGTAAAAAGCCTCGGAGAGTATGTTTTCTTTCTTCCTTACCATTTCTTTTATGTGCAATATGTGCTAAAATTTTAATTTCTTTTTGAGTCTTTTCAAGTCGTGGGGACACGGCTCATTTTTGAGTTGGGGGTGTGGGGATTCGTTGTCTCTCATCTCCATTTTTCTGTTTTTAGGTAAAATTAAAAATTTTATGAGAAGGTTTAGATGTATGTAGAGTGTGTTTAATAGCTTGAAAGCATAAGCTCAGTGAGTTAATGATAGAAAGTAGTATGTTTATGAGCTATTTTATTTTGTATGCTTTGATTATTTGCAGGAAAACACACGTTGATAGTAAAGAAAAGATTAGTGAGCAATGCGATAAAAAGTATGTGCGATTTCAGGGAACCTTGAGAAGTGTGTAGGCCGTGAGATCCAAGCTAGTTGAAAAACCAATTTGATGAAAGTGCTAAAGGTAAGAGAATAACGAAATTGCATGGTGTAGAAAGTGATTAAGGCAGTTCTTTCATATTGAAGCCACTTGAAGCCTTTTTATACCTTCTCACCCTGTTATTTGATTTATATGTTATATCCTTCTAAGCCCCTTCTAGCCTTTCTAAAGCCTTTTTATTAACCACGTTATAAGCCATATCCCTTTAGATTATAGGACTTTTCCATATGACCCGCACTCGAATCGCGATGTATAGACAGTTGTTTTAGAGCTTGAGTTTGGGGTGGTGGGTCTACCATTATGGGAAATATTATTGGGATGGGATTTTTGAGCTTATTAATTGTGCTCTATTCTTAAGATTGATGATGATTCACAGATTCTTATTGTAACCATTTGCCGGGGTAATAGTGAATGAAAAAGAAGCTACGAGCTAATTTTGCCAATAAGGGCATAAAAATTATATATGTGAGAAAATAGCGTGATATCTCATCATTAAAAAGAGAGTCATAGCGTTTGAAAAGATATTGATTTGAAAAGAAAATATATATATTCGGACCGGCAAAGTGGAATTTTTATGTGAACATCTTATGCTTTAATTGGGTTATTGGGGATGCTAAATTGTGCATCAAAGAAATCATTGGGTTGAGTGAGAAACGTTTTATGAGAGTAACTCAAGCTCTAGGGCGATTCGTTGATGGCTAGTGAGGAGAGAGCCAAAAGCTCACTCTAAATTATCCAAATATACTTATCATACCGTCCCTAAGCCTAAATTACAACCTTAAAGACCTTTTGATTCTTTGCTATGTAATTGAGAAGTGATTGAGCCAATAGAGAGTAGTTAAATGGAGCTTTGGATACTAGTGAAGTTCAATTAACAATCTATAGCTTCCTTGGTAAACTGAGTAAAGTTCCTCTCCTTCTTACATTGCGAAGCTAATCTAATCTTGAAATCAAGCCGTGTTGACTGTGGATATGAGAAGTGTACAGGTATGTAGTTTTTAAATATTATTACATGAAATTTTCTGAGTAGTTGCTTTGAGTCTATTCTCCATATTCTGCTATCTTCTTCCCTCTGTGCTTAATTGACCTAGGTGTGTATTTAGAGACTTCCCTTTGTTTTTATCTTTATTGTATCAGGACGATACAACTTTGAGTTGGGGGTCTTGATGTCTCCTCATTTGTGATAGATTTATATTAGGATGAGACATCATTTTTAGTGATTTAGGAAGTCATTTAATCGAATTTCTTGAGAAATAATGCACTTTCCTATTTTGAGTCTTGATTTAGTAAAATAATATTTTTAGAGCATATTGGGTTTAATTATTTATTTAGTGTGAAGCTTTAAAGATAATTATGGAGATTAATTAGAGTCCAAGTCAAAGATTACAACTTATGGAAAGAGATATGCATGGAAATTGGAGATAGAAGGAAACTGAGTTCAATTAGGAAAAGGAAAAGCTGCCTAAATCTGAATTCTGCAGTACATGCCTAAAGAAGTGGAGATTTACCCAAGAAATAGGCCGATTTTGGTAATTTCCTTTCATAGGGACAGAGATAATTCTGTTGCGATTCTTTTGGTATAATATGGAGAAAAAACCGACCAATAACGAAGAAGATATGCTCAAAACAGTCCAGCAGTGTTTATCTTTATTTCCATACGAATTGGAGTTGGGCTTGGAGTCCACCACTTACTTCTCCTTCAAGAAAACAAATTAGGGCTTCCAAGACACCTATAAATACACTCTCATACCATTGTAAACATGTCCTTGCTCAGTTTCAAGCTTAGGCTTAGTCCTTACTTGTATTTTCTTAGTTTTAAATAATAGCTTAGTCCTTCATATTTATTATTCATCCTTAGAATCAAGCTATTCATCCAAGAAGCAAGCTGACCTATAGAGGAAGACAAGAAGAAGAAGTTGGAGAGTGACAAACTCCTCTTCTACATCTCACCTTCTCTATATTTAGGGTATTTAGCTATATATTGTGGCTTCACCATAGATCTAAGCTTTTATTCTGTAAGTTTTACTTTCAATTGTTGGGTTATTATTTCGTCTTAAATTCATTAATACTATTTGTTATTTTAATTGATTGAGCTTGGCGTATGTTGTTATTATGTGTTTGACTTATTTTTGCACCCTTAGATTTGGTCAATCTTAGGATTATTCTTAGTTATTGACAACACCACATAATCGTCTAGTTTTGATCATTCACCTAACTAGATAGCCATAAAGGTTTGATTTAATCACCAATCATTACCCAAGACCTTGGTAGTGGAGAGGTTGCTCCTAAGCCTAGAAAAGGCTAGGTAGAATTTAGAATCCTAGTTAATATATAATGCTTAATCTGTGACAAGTTAGAATAACAACTTAGTAAAATAGACTCATAATATTAATCCTAATTTATCTGACTTACATTTATCTTATTTATTTGTTTTCATTATTTATTTAATTGAGTTAGATTATTATTTATATTTTTATATTTTTATCTAAACATCTAAATTCATCTACGCTTGTTAAATATAAGTAGATCTAACGGATTAAATCCCTGCGAACGAACTTAACTTATCATTAAAACTTGCAAACGATCTGTGATACTTGCAGTGAGTTTCATGGTTCTCAAGGGTGTGTGCTCTTTATTATTATCTTTATTTATCTATTATTTTATCACACCTTTGCCCCCACCAGAACCAAAGAATGTCCCAGAGAAGACACTAGAAAAGAAGAAGAGCTTAGTGGTAAAAAATTCACGTCCCCCTCCACCATCACGTGTAAAAAACAAGAGCAATGAATAAGTTCCTTGACATGGCGAGCAAGTTAGATATCAATATAGTGTTTGTAGCAGCTCTCAGAAGGATGCCAAAATATTTGAAATTCATGAAATACATCCTTTCTAACAAACGAAGGGAAATGATTGGATTACCAGAGGAGTGAAGTGTTATTTGCCAGAGAAAGTTGCCACCGAAGCTACAAGATCTCGAAAGTTTTACAATTCCTATTGCTATTGGTGACGGATGGATCGGGAAAGCATTATGTGATTTAGGCGCGAGTATCAATCTCATGCCAAAGTCCCTGTTTGAGAAGCTCAACATAGTAGAGGTAGTACCTACTTCAGTAGTATTACAATTGGTGGATCGCTCCCTCTCCTAACTAGTAGGTAAAATTGAAGATGTTTCAGTTAAAGTTGGTAGTTTTATATTTCCTTGTGATTTTATTATTCTTGACTGCTACGCGGTAAGAATGTCTCCATCATCTTGGGTAGACCATTCTTAGCCATGGGACGTACACTAATAGATGTTGAGAATGGTGAATTGATCATGAGGGTCCAAGACGAACAATACGATTCAATGTGTTCAAGGCTATGAAATATCAAGATACAAAAGATGAATGCTTGAAAATAGATGTCATAAGCAAAATTATGCAAGAAGTTTTTAATGAATCAAGCTTTGATGACACTCTAACAGCAGCCTTGGCACTTGAATCTCCAGAGATATATGATGATATAGCTGACGAGGTTGCAACATTAGACTCGGTTGACGGTAGGCCAAGAGAAATTCATGAACAACTTCGTGAATCAGGAGACATTGAACCAATGAAGAAACCATCTATCATTTGTCCTCCCGTTCTCGTAGAAAACTCGATTCTAGCTCATTTGTGTTATGCGTATTTAGGTATGAACAACTCTTTACCTGTTATTATTTTTGTTAACCTTTCAGGCCCTCGTGCAAATAAGTTGCTACGTGTGCTTCGCACTAACAAGGAAGCAATTGGGTGGACTATTGCCGATATAAAGGGAAGCATTCCTACGATTTGCAAACACAAAATCATTCCTGAGAAAGAAGGGGGGCGATCTATAGAGGGGTAAATAAGACTTATGCTAGGAATGAAGGAGGTAATAAGGAAAGAGGTGATCAAGTTATTAGATGCGGGTATTATCTTTTCGATAGCAAACAGTGATTGGGTTAGTCCAGTGCAATGTGTTCCAAAGAAAAGAGGTATCACTACCATCCTTAATGATCAACGAAGCCATTCCATCAAGAACAGTTATGGGGTAGAGAGTATGCATGGATTAACGCAAGCTTAATAAGGCCACGAAGAAAGACCAATTTCCTCTACCATTCATTGATTAGATGCTAGACAAACTCGCACGTAGAGAGTATTATTTTTTTCCAGATGGATATACAGGCTATAATCAGATTTGTGTAGATCCCGCTGATCAACACAAAACAACTTTTACTAGTCCGGTTGGCACCTTTGCTTATAGAAGGATGTTGTTTGGTTTATGCAATGCACCTGCCACGTTCCAGAGGTGTATGATAGATATATTTTGGGATATGATTGATAAATATTTGGAAGTTTTTATAGATGATTTTTTGGTATTTGGAGATAGTTTTGATGAGTGCCTAAATAATCTCGAGAAGGTACTCCTGTGGTGTAAAGAAACAGGTTTGTGCTTAATCGGGAAAAATGCCACTTCATGGTCCGATACGGGATTGTGTTGTGACAAAAAGTTTTAAGTGCAGAAATGGAGGTTGATTCTGCTAAAATTGAAGTTATATAAACCTTACCACCTCCAGTTTCTGTTAAAGGTGTTAGAAGTTTCTTGGGTCACGCAGGATTTTATCGATGATTTGTTAAAGATTTATCCAAGATCGCCAAGCTGCTTTGTGCTTTACTTGAGAAGGATACTCATTTCAATTTTAATGATGAATGTGTTAACGCGTTTTTGACGATTAAAGAAAAACTTATCTCCACACTGATTGGCATACCTCCAGATTGGAACGCTCTGTTTGAACTTATGTGCGATGCAAGTGATCACGCCATGGGTGTTGTGTTAGGCCAGAGAAAATAGAAGATCTTCCATACTATTTATTATGGAAGTAAGACCTTTAGCGCTGCCCAATTGAATTATACAGTAACGATCGAAGAAAGAGATATTAGCTTTAGTGTACACTTTTGATAAATTTTGTTCATATCTTCTTGGAATGAAAACTAATGTATACACGGTTCATTCAGCATTTAAGTATCTTATGGAAAAAAAGGACGTTAAGCCGTGTCTTATCAGATGGGTACTGTTTCTACAAGAATTTGACATAGTTATTCGAGACCGAAAAGGATGTAGGAATCAAGTAGTTGACCATCACCTCCTTCAATAGCCTTCAATTCTCTTGCTTCCATAATATTTGTTAAAACTTTATTCATTTGCTCTACTTGTATACCCAAGATCTGAAGTGAGGCCTCTTGTTCTCTAAACTTCTTATTTTGTGAGTGAAAATTACTTGTCATTAGATCCATAAAATTCTGTAATTTCTTATCCGCCACTACTCCCTCTTAAGGATGTTGTGGTAAAGCCTTCTGAGCTAGAGTATCAGAATAAGCATCATTGGTTGGTTGTTATGGAGGAGATGGTCTATTAAAAATCTGATTTCCGTGATACAAACCTTGACCTCTTTGTTGGTAAGTGTTGTTCTAGGGACAAGGTTGATTAGTACCTTGATTTGCGGCCCCTTGTGGATTGTAATACTGTATATACCTGGATGATTTATGTTACCAAATTGGTAATTCATTCGATTAGATATGAAGTAAAAAGATGCTGGTTTTCCTACAAACTCTTCCCATGTATGATTTTCCACTTCACACTATGGACAACATTGTACTTCTTGCACTACATTTGTTGCAGCTAAATCCTGATGTCTTTGTTGCATCTCTTTTTTTTTTTTTTTGGTCAAAGGTAGAAATAAAATTACAACTTAATCCTAGTTAAACTATTATAAAAATAGATGATAGAACATGACGGTCTTTGTTGCATCTCAAGATTTAGGGAAAATTAACCCATTCTCTGTTCTTTTCCTTACACCTATAAAACCCATCAAATATGTTTAATAAATTTGTGGTATAGTATATGGTATATTTAGGGATTAGACAATCTTATATAGAATAATCTAAGTATAATTATGAGGCAATATTTTTGGTTAGGGTTGACATTAATTTAGAATAAAGATGGACCAAATTAACTATAAATTGTACCTAACATGTTTTTTATAAAACTGGCCTAAATAAATTAATAATGTGTATCTTTTATAATATTCTATAATTTGAAGAGGTTATATGGATTAAACTATCCATTTGAACAAGACATATAGACTAAACTGTCACATATTCTATATAGGTTTTTAATATAGAATGGAGAAATATAATGTCATTATATATATTCGCTAAATAGAATTGCACTACAGTCCCCATATTATACATAAAGTACACTAGTTAGAGGATCCTATGATAATTATTTTTAGTTAATTTGGCTATAAGTCCTATATTATACAGTATAACGTATATTATTATACGAACTTTATACAAATAAGATAAATTAAATATATTGGACAAGTAATATTGATATACAGTTCAATTGTAATTAGAAAATTATAAATATAGTACTAAATTAACTAAGGTAAATATAAATTTTGAATGATAATTTTGATTTATCTCTTCTCTTTAAGGACATTATGGTTTTCAAGTAAATTATGTAAAAACATTAACATTATATTTCAAAATACATTTAGATAAATAACACTAATATAAAAAAATAGACTAACCTCGTTGAAATGTCATAACCAACAATCATAATATGATATTCTGATGTATACCAGAAGAGTATACATAAACACAAAAAATTTCTGCAGAAAAAAAATTATTCTTAAATATATACAACAAGATAAATTTGTGTCTATGTAGACTATAAATTTATTCTAAAATAACATAATAAATATAAATATGATAAGTTTGATTGACATAGTTGCTAAGAAATATTGTATTATTTTTTATTAGATTATTGAATTTTTCAAGAAACTATAACATCAAAAAAATTATGTGAATAAAAATAAAATATTAAAAAAAATCTTTTTAATTTATATTTAATTATCAATTCAATTAAGAATATAAATTCTAAGACACACACACACACACACACACATATATATATATGTCAGGTTTATTTGATCCTAAAATAATATTTATCTACATTTAGATATGATAATATTTTTCAAATATTTTTACTTTAATTATTGAAAATATAAATAAAAATTGTTAAATGACTCATATATTTATCAATATAGCTTATAAAAATACAATACATATATTTTGACAAACATATTAGCATTTGATGATATACTTCAAAATATAGTTTCATATCTTATATCTATATTTGTAATTATTTATTTAAAAATATATTATCAATATTTACACAGATATCTAGAGTATGATTTATTCTAGAAAAATGATTTGTTAGAAAAATGTTAATTAGTTTAAAAAACAAACTTAATTCTACAAATATTTTATTTTAACTTAGGATATGATAAAAAAATATAACTGATTTACTCATAATTTTATTAATATACTCTAAAAAAATGCATTATATATTTTTAAAACATTTGAGAGCCAAAACATTATATTTTAACTAACTAAATAACCAATATAAACATTATTTTTGAAATTATTTCATTCAATATAGACAATAAGATTAATGACAATTATAATCTTTAACCGCTATCTCATAGAAATAACTCGATAAAAAAATTCCATTATATGTTATTTTTACTTAAATATTTGCAAATCCTGAATAAAAAATGCATAATTTAAAATATTTAATGATAAATTCAAATATAATATATATTAAAAATGATGTACAAATATTAGTTCATACCTTCAAACTTGCGGTTGTGGTGACTCGTTGTCCTTAAAAATTATTTGAGACAATGATGATGGTGTAAAATTATCTGAGACAATGATGATGGTGAACGACGATAAGTAAAAGAATCTAAGAGAATGAAATTGATGGGTTAGATTTTATAATGGGTAAACAAGAAAAGAAGATATAATTTACATAAACATAGAAAATTTAGAGGAAATTATTATGAATGCATCGAAGAAAAAATTATGAGAGTAGAGAGCAAAGCGGCGTGTTAATGAAAATTAGGGTTAGAATTATTATGTGGGCATATTATTTATATACTTATAGTAGAATTTATAGTGGAGTAGAGAGCAAAGCGGCGTGTTGATGAAAATTAGGGTTAGAATTATTATGTGGGCATATTATTTATATATTTTTAGTAGATTACAATCTAATATGATAGTATTGTCACAATTTTACTAATATGATATTTAAATACAATAAAAAATTACATTATTGTTATAAACTAAAGAAAGAAGAGACACAATATAGAGAAAATATTTTTCTTATAAACTAAAACTCTAAGTACCACAATGAAATGAGACTAATATTTATAAGGAAACTTTCACTTAAAATATTTACAATTCATGAATAGGATAATAAAACCTTACCCTATGGAAAACCACCATTAATACTATTATTGATTCATAATATTCCCCCTTGGATGTCCACATATTAGGAAATATGCACCATTAAAATCTTACAAAGAAAAAAACTATGGTATAAAACCTTGGTTTAAGGGGAAAGAGTACATATAGATGGAACTAATCATCTTGAAACACTGCCTTATTAAAACCTTATCAGAAAAATTAAGTGGGTTAAAACCTTGGACGAAGGGAAAAGAATTCAGTTTTGATACGTTTCCCCTGATGTTGGAAAGAGATCTCCGAGTTGTCGTATTCCAATATTGTGGATCATTTCTTGAATGTTGTGGTTGACAATCATTTCGTAAGAAAAACTACAAAATTATTACGTGATTGTATATGTGATGTCTCCTCATTTGTGATAGATTTATGTTAGGATGAGACATCATTTTTAGTGTTTTAGAAGTCAATAATGTCGATTTTCTGGAGTTTTAGTGCACTTTCCTATTTTGAGTCTTGATTTGTAGAATTATTATTTTTAGAGCATATTGGGTTTAATTGTTTATTTAGTGTGAAGCTTTAAAGATAATTATGGAGATTACTTAGAGTCCAAGTCAAAGACAACAACTTATGGAAAGAGATTTGCATGGTAATTGGAGATAAGGAAATAAAAGCTAAAAAGATGGAAAAGGAAAAGCTGCCTAAAGCTGGGATTCTGCATACACGTCCAAAGATATGGGTTTTTACCTAAGAAATAGGCCGAATTTGGAGATTTCCTTCTTTATTGGCTAGATAATTCTGTTGTGATTCTTTTGGTATCTTATGGAGCTCAAACGGACCAATAACGAAGAAGATATGCTCAAAACGGTGCAGCAGTGTTTATCTTTATTTCCATACGAATTTGAGTTGGGCTAGAAGTCCAATAACTTACCTCGTCCTCAAGAAAACGAATTACGTCTTCTAAACACCTATAAATACACCCTTATATCACTTGTAAATCATCCTTGCCTCATAGTAATTAGTTCTTATAGTTTTATTCTTCCAGTTTATTGTAGAGAGCAAGATGATGTCTTTTGTAATTTCTTTTAGTTTATTCCCTTCAGGTATGAACTAAACCTCCCATAGCTTGGGTTTTGCATATGTATAATCTATGAATTCTAATTCTTCTATCTAAGTTTCTTTGGGAATTATATGTTTTAATTTGATATTAGCTACTTACTTTATATTTGCTTATGTGTTTTGATTTAATGTCTTTCCTAGAACTGATCACTTTAGGATTGTTTTAATAGTAGTTAGATGGTCTCCTTGACAGGGTGTTTAACTATTGAACCACCACATAATGTCTAGTGTCGATAGCAGTTCTGACAAAACATACTTCTAACTAGATAGTCATTAGGGTTTGTTTTAACCACCGTATCACCAAGATTGCAGTATTTGCTTAGGGCCTTGGTGGCGTTTGATAACCCTATTTGAAATCACTTCTTGGTTGTGACGTAGCCCCCTTAGTCGCTCTCAAGTTCTAAGATTGGGGAATTTAGAATCCTGACTAAGTATTACCAAGAGCTAGTATTCTCCCTTATGAACTAGATTTATAGATAGAATTAGAAGGATTAGTGCATACTAGCAAAACCTAAGCTATACTTCTCATCTCATATTTCTTAATCTTTTACTTTATTGTCTTTACTTTTCTTAGTTTTAATTGCTATTCTCAATATTATTTGCTTTAATTTTCTGTCTTTTAATTTTTTACTTTTACTCGTTATTGTTTCCTACGCGATTAACACACTTAAGTCCCTGAGAACGAACTCTACTTATCAGTAAAACTTGCATACGTCCTATAATACTTGCAGTACTGTTCCTGTCTAGGGTGAGAGTGCGTAGTTTTCCATACTTAATTTGATCTTATTTTTATCACACCCTAGGCGACACCAAGTTTTTGGCGCCGCTGCCGGGGACTTGTGTCTCGTTAGCGTGTGGGTTATCTATTCCGAGTTTTAGTTTTTAATTAGTTTTTACTTTTCAGTTTTTAGTTTAGTTTTTATTTTTTCAGATTTACGCTTGTGGTTTGCTTTAGTCTTTTTCAGGTTTCACAGTGTTTAATTCTTGGCCTCCCTTATCGGAGCCTGAGAGGAGCTTCAGACCTTACAACAAACGAGTTCGTGAGGAAAGAGCCTTGAGAAGAGTTATGGCATCCCAACTAGATCCACCACTTGGACCACCACTCGGTGGAGTGCAGAATCAACAAGGTGGACAAGAAGGACAACAATTACCAGCAGGAGGAGTTAATGGGCAAAATAATCTTAATAATCAACAGAACCGAGTTGAACAAGATTTACCTAGCCTTAATGTACCATTCCATGTTCAACCCATCGGTTACCGCCCTCCTGAGATTCCGAATATCAAATTTAGACCCGATCCGGGTATGCTCAGTCAATTTCAAAGTTTCAGACTCTATACTGGTACTGCAATACAAGATCCGGTAAAAGCAATTCAGAAGTTTATGCAGATTTGTGATGCCTACATTACTCCTGGCATTACACGCGAGCAACTGTATTGTCATATGTTTTTGTTTTTCTTGACCGGAAGAGCTAGCGATTGGCTAGAAAGACAACCACATGGAACCATTCATTCTTGGAGAGAACTTCAAGCCGCGTTCTTTAACCAATTTTATCCGAAGAGCATGAGACTTAAGGATCAAGCCCAGCTTGCAAGATTTTGCCAAGAAGATGGAGAAACAGTGGGAGAAGCATGGACAAGGTTTCAAAAAAAGTTAATTAGATGTCCGCTCCATGGTTATACACCTGCTCTACAACTTGCTATGTTCTATGAAGGTCTTAATGATAAAGGTAGAGAAAAGGTGGATAACATTGGAAAGGGTAATTTTGTGTCCATGAATCATAATGAAGCTTCCGAGGTGTTGGAAAATATTATGGAACAGGAAAGAAGTTGGCCTTCAACGCGAGCTTCTATAGCAAAGACCCGAGGAACGCTTCGTTTAGATGCAGAAACTGCGAACTCAGCTCAAATATCATCACTAGAAAATCAAATCAAGGAGCTGAGAATTGCGATGGAGAAGAATTTAGCCGCTACAAAGGTAGTTTAAGAAGCACAAGGTTGTCAACAATGTGGAGTTAACGATCATTCATGGGAAGAGTGCGAAACAAATCCGCAATCTGTCTACTTTATATCAAACAGATGGGGCAACCGCAACCATCCGGGGATGCAGTATTCAAATCCACAAGGGGCTGCTAATCCTGGTCATTATCAACAGTGCCCCCAGAACAACTCTTACCAACAGAGAGGTCAGTACCAAAATCAATATCAGAATAGACCTGCTCCTCCACAACAACCTGCTCAAGACGCCTATACCGAATCCCTAGATCAGAAAGCTTTACCTCAGTATCCGCAAGAAGGATCTATGGACAATACACAGATAGTACAAGCTCTAGACCGTTTGAACACGACTATAAACGCTCAAGAAGAGAAGGTCAGAGGACATGATGCCATACTTCAAATGCTAACCACTCAAGTAACTCAGTTAAACAAGGTATTAACAAGTGTAGTAGAACAAAAAGAAGTAAAGGCAATCGAAGGAGGTGAAGACAAGGACGTGTTCGAAGCTTGCAAGGCTATATGCCTTGAGATTGAAAAAGCGAAAGACGAAGCACCACATGCTGCCATTAGTGCCGTGGAAGTTCCAAGTAATGAAGATGAACCAACCAAGTCTAGCCCCGTGGAATCCGACTATTCTGAAATTCATGTGGAGGACGATCAAGAGAAAGACGAATTTATAGAGCTACTGAGGAAGGTGCAAGAGGAGATTCGATCGGTAGTGGAATATGCAGCTGAGTTGGCTAAATAGAAAGAGGAAGAAGCCTCAAAGGAGGAATCGAAAGATGAAGTTGCACCTGTTGTGCATGAAGAGAAAGAAGAAGAGAAGGTGGAATTTCCACCTATTGTTCAACCAGTGTCATCAACTATTCCTGATACAATTCCTAAAGATGACACTGTGCTCAAGACATTTGTAGAGGCGTACCAACCTGAAAATATCAACGCCCAAATGCTTGAGATTGCGAAGAGAGGACTTACACCGCAACAAGTGTTTACGCAAGTTATTCCTGAGAAAGAAGCGAGTGTAGAGATCCCGAGAGAGAACCTGAGGGTTTCGAGAAGAAGTGAGAAAGAGCTACCTACAAGGCTTAAAGATCCGGGAAGTTTCAATCTTCCTATTCAATTACATGGTATGCTCAAGGTGAAAGCTATGTACGATGTGGGTTCTGGTGTGAATCTTATGCCTAAGTCCGTGTTCAAAAGACTTGGACTTCAGAAATCAGAGAAAACTCCAGTGAAGTTGCAGTTTGCTGACAACTCAGTTAAAAGGACATGGGGAACAGTGGAGGACGTCTTAGTCCGTGCAGGTAATATCGCCATCCCTATTGACTTTGTTATTCTTGAGTTTGATGCAGATAAGCAGGTTCCGATCATACTTTGACGGCCTTTCATGGCCACAAGTCAAAGTATCATCAACTTCCAAGATGGGACAATCACCCTTCATGCTAAGAACATATCCGAGACCTTCTATGTCTTGGGTAATAAACCGAGGAAGTTGGATCCCACCGTGCATATCATCCACAGCCTTTCACATCACAAAGTCCCTCCTGAGAAGATCCACTTAAAACCTGTGGATAATAAGCCAAACATTGAGTTTGGGGTTGGCCATGAAGTCCTATGGAAAGCCCACAAACGCGAGAATAGGCCACGAAGTTTCAAAGACTCATGGATGGGACCATTCATTGTCACTAAGGTTGTTTCAGCCAAGGTGATAGAAATTCGCCCCAAAACTGGGGTCAAGCGCAGATTAGTTGATGTTCATAGCCTTACTCGTTGTTGGGGAGGCTATATTCGCAAATCTTGACAGAGGTAACACGTCTAGCTTTGAAAGACGTTAAACAAAAGTGCTGTACGGGAGACAACCCGTAGTTTTTTTATGCTTTTATATCTTTTACGTTTATTAGTTTATGTTTAGTTTAGTTGATTTTAGCTGATAATGCATATTTGAGAAAGGTATTAGTGTTTTTGGTGTGTAGGAATTGGAGAAAGCGAGTTCGGGAGAAGAAATAAAATTTTCGGAGAAATATGTCCAGATGGGCGGTATACCGGACCTCAACCCCGGTATACCGGAGAGTACCACAGAGGTAAAAACCCGTACCACGGGGTGGCTGCCACGTGGTCCATGCCGAGGCGAATTTTATTTTGAGCTGATAGGAGCGGTATACCGGAGGTTATGCCCGGTATACCGGAGGACACGCCCAGGAACAAAAACCCATACCACGGGGTGTGCACCACGTGTATTTTGACGGACAAATTTTTTTGGAGCTACAGATGTTCCGGTATAACGGAGGATATGCCCGGTATACCGGTCAGCGCCGCTGGAAAAAGAGAAAAACGGGTTTGAGCTTATAAAGAGGTATTAAAGCCATTATTCCGAATTTACTAAACCTGAACCCTCTTTCTCTTCCCCAAAACTCTCCCAACTCCATTAAATCTCATCTAAACCTTCACCAATCACCAAAACACTACCTAAACATCAAGATAAACACATCAAATCTTCTCTCCACATCATTACAAGATAGAATCAAACACCCAATCATCACCAAATCCAATCAAATTGAAGAATCAAGAGCTCAAATTTTCAAAATTCATCCTACGATTTCTTAAATCCAAGCCAACCCATTACAAATCCACATCACCCACCTAGAGATTAATCATCAATTCATATTTCCTAAGCCAAATCAAGCTTGTTCAACCATTAATTCAAGAGATGACTAATAGAACAACAATCTTAGCTAGCAAGAGGGAGGTGAAGAAGAGTAACAAGGGATTGGAGGTAACCAAGAAAAAATCAAGTAACAAGGTTCTAGTTCTCAATCAAAAGGAAAAGACAAAGTTGAAGATAGTGCAATACCTTTGTTTGATCGTAATGGTAAAAAGCTTTACTTTTATGCAAAGGAGAAAACACAGCTTCCACAAGACAAAGCAGTAGCTTTAAAAGCTTCTGCAGAGGAACAATTGAGAGACTTACCTTTTGCTTATGAGAAATTATTCAAGAAAGAAATTAGAGATGGAGAATACGCGAGATTCTTAGAGCTTGGTGAGAAATTGGGTTGGTCTACGTTCATGGTAAGACGTTCTGAACTATGTCATGAATTAGTTTTGGAGTTCTATTTAGGCCTCTTTAGCCGAGATAGTAGAGGTTGTGTTCCGATTAGAGGAAAGTTAGTTCCTTTCACAGTTGAGGAGATTAGAAACCACTTCAAGTTTAAGAAATTGAAAGGTTCTTGCAAATTTGAAGAAGCGGTTGCTAAATGAAAAATCTTTGATGAGGAATTACTTTTTGAGCATGTTTTGGACAAGGAGAAAGTGCAATCACATAAGGGAGAATTGAAGGCACCTTGGCCTTACAAATATCTTCACGCAGATGCTAGAATTTGGCACAATTTCCTTATCCCTAATGTCTTTGGAAACACACGAACTTTGGATGTGACTATGAAGAACGCGCTACTTTTGGATTGTATTTTGAGAGGAGAAGAAGTTGATGTGGCACAGTTGATCTATGAGGAGGTGATACGATTTTCGGTCTCTCCTAAATCAGTTTATAATGTTAAATTTCCAACTATGATCACGTGTCTTGTGCGAAAAGCGAATGTTACATTGGGTGAAGAAGAGACACTCGAGTTTGAAGCGAGTTACATTGATAATGCTTGGATCAAAGATATCCTTCGAAGAGCGGGTTCTACGCAAGTCTCGAAGGAAGAAAAGGAGCAAATTTGGCAAGGGAAGATGGAGGAGCGTTTAACGAAATTCGAAGCAGCTCAAACTTCCTTAGTCAATGATGTGGCACAAATCAACGCTAATCAAGTGCACATCATGAAACTCCTCAAGCAGTTAACGAAAGGTCCAGCAACTCCAACATTGGATATCAATGATGCGAGGCAATAGCCTCGAGAGTATGTTCTCTTTCTTCCTTACCATTTCTGTAAATATGTCTATCTGCTAATTTTAATTTCTGTTTTTCGAGTCTTTTTCGAGTCGTGGGGACACGACTCATTTTTGAGTTGGGGGTGTGGGGATTCGTTGTCTCTCATCTCCATTTTTCTGTTTTTAGGTAGAAATTGATATTTTTGATACATGGGAATTAGATGTAGAGTGTGTTTAATAGCTTGAAAGCATAAGCTCAGTAGATTGATGATAGTAAGTGATATGTTTATGAGCTTTGTATTTGTATGCTTGAGTATTTGCAGGAAAACACACGTTGATAGTAAAGAAAAGATTAGAAAGCAATGCGATAGAAAGTATGTTCGATCTCAGGGAACCTTGAGAAGTGTGTAGGCCGTGAGATCCAAGCTAGTTGAAAAACCATTTGATGAAAGTGCTAAAGGTAAGAAAATTTTCAAAATTACATAGTGTAGAAAGTGATCAAGGCGGTTCTTTCATAATTCTGAAGCCCTTGAAGCCTTTTTATACCTTCTCACCTTGTGATTTTTGATTTATATGCTATATCCTTCTCAGCCCCTTCTAGCCTTTCTAAATCCTTTTTATTGAAACACATTATAAGCCATATCCTTTAGATTATAGGACTTTTCCATATGACCCGCACTCGAATCGCGATGCATAGACAGTTGTTTTAGAGCTTGAGTTTGGGGTGGTGGGTCCACCATTATGGGAATTATTATTTTGTTGGGATTGTTGAGCTTATTAAATATGCTTTGTGCTTTACATTGATGATGTTTCATAGATTTTTATTGTAACTCTTTGCCGGGGTAATAGTGAATGAAAAAGAAGCTTCGAGCTAAAACTGCCAACAAGGGCATTAAGAGAAAAATATATATATGATACAGAATTAGCGTGATATCTCATCATAAAAAGAGAATCATAGCTATAGAAATAATTGATTTGAAAAGAAAAGAAAATATATATGTTCGAACCGGCAAAGTGGATTTTTATGTGATCATCTTAAGCTTTAATTGGGTTATTGGGGATGCTAAATTATGCATCAAGAAATTCATTGGGTTGAGTGAGAAACGTTTTATGAGAGTAACTCAAGCTCTAGGGCGATTCGTTGATGGCTAGTGAGGAGAGAGCCAAAAGCTCACTCCAAATTATCCAAATATACTACCCTACCGTCCCTAAGCCTAAATTACAACCTTAAAGACCTTGTGATTCATTGTTATGTAATTGAGAAGTGATTGAGCCATTAGAGAGTAGTCTAGTGGATCTTTGAATACTAGTGAGGTTTGATGAACAATCTATAGATCTCTTGGGGAACTGAGTAAAGTCCCAATCCTTCTTACATTGCGAAACTAATCTGATCTTGAATTCAAGCCGTGTTGACTGTAGATATGAGAAGTGTACAGGTATGTAGTTTATGAATATTATTGCATGAAATTTTCTGAGTTATGTGCTTTAGGTTTATTCTATATATTCTGCTATGCTTTTTCCCTTGTGTTGAGAATTTTATAAGTGTGTATTTATAGACTTCCCTATGTTTTTATCTTTATTGTATCGGGACGATACAACTTTGAGTTGGGGGTTTTGATGTCTCCTCATTTGTGATAGATTTATGTTAGGATGAGACATCATTTTTAGTGTTTTAGAAGTCAATAATGTCGATTTTCTTGAGTTTTAGTGCACTTTCCTATTTTGAGTCTTGATTTGTAGAATTATTATTTTTAGAGCATATTGGGTTTAATTGTTTATTTAGTGTGAAGCTTTAAAGATAATTATGGAGATTACTTAGAGTCCAAGTCAAAGACAACAACTTATGGAAAGATATTTGCATGGTAATTGGAGATAAGGAAATAAAAGCTAAAAAGATGGAAAAGGAAAAGCTGCCTAAAGTTGGGATTCTGCATACACGTCCAAAGATATGGGTTTTTACCTAAGAAATAGGCCGAATTTCGAGATTTCCTTCTTTAGTGGCTAGATAATTCTGTTGCGATTCTTTTGGTATCTTATGTAGCTCAAACGGACCAATAACAAAGACGATATGCTCAAAACGGTGCAGCAGTGTTTATCTTTATTTCCATACGAATTTGAGTTGGGCTAGAAGTCCAATAACTTACCTCTTCCTCAAGAAAACGAATTAGGTTTTCTAAACACCTATAAATACACCCTTATATCACTTGTAAATCATCCTTGACTCATAGTAATTAGTTTTTATAGTTTTATTCTTCCAGTTTATTGTAGAGAGCAAGATGATGTCTTTTGTAATTTCTTTTAGTTTATTCCCTTCAGGTATGAACTAAACCTCCCATAACTTGGGTTTTGCATATGTATAATCTAAGAATTCTAATTCTTCTATCTAAGTTTCTTTGGGAATTATATGTTTTAATTTGATATTAGCTACTTACTTTATATTTGCTTATGTGTTTTGATTTAATGTCTTTCCTAGAACTGATCACTTTAGGATTGTTTTAATAGTAGTTAGATGGTCTCCTTGACAGGGTGTTTAACTATTGAACCACCACATAATGTCTAGTGTCGATAGCAGTTCTGACAAAACATACTTCTAACTAGATAGTCATTAGGGTTTGTTTTAACCATCGTATCACCAAGATTGCAGTATTTGCTTAGGGCCTTAGTGGCGTTTGATAACCCTATTTGAAATCACTTCTTGGTTGTGACGTAGCCCGCTTAGTCGCTCTCAAGGTCTAAGATTGGGGAATTTAGAATCCTGACTAAGTATTACCAAGAGCTAGTATTCTCCCTTATGAACTAGATTTATAGATAGAATTAGAAGGATTAGTGCATACTAGCAAAACCTAAGCTATACTTCTCATCTCATATTTCTTAATCTTTTACTTTATTGTCTTTACTTTTCTTAGTTTTAATTGCTATTCTCGAAATTATTTGCTTTAAATTTCTGTCTTTTAATTATTTACTTTTACTCGTTATTGTTTCCTACGCGATTAACACACTTAAGTCCCTGAGAACTAACTCTACTTATCATTAAAACTTGCATACGTCCTGTAATACTTGCAGTACTGTGCCTGTCTAGGGTGAGAGTGCGTAGTTTTCCATACTTAATTTGATCTTATTTTTATCACACCCTAGGCAACACCAATATGTCGAGTGTTAATATCCACATTCTTTTGTAACTCGTATGCGTAAGGAACCTTGGTAAAATATGTTTCATTTTGTCTCCTTTGATATAGTTGTTTTAATTATGTGTGATAAGAGCAAAAATATCCTCATACAATACAAGCAACAATATCCTCATTAACATACAAGCAAGGTTTTTATATTATGTTTAGGTGTGTATTAATTCTTGAAAATAACTAAATAAAACTTGTAAGGATAGTTGCTTTAGGATCATATTCTATTATTCCTTTTTTCTTGCTTTGCTTGCTTAAGATTTCCCTACTACTATTTAATTTTTTTTATTGGGACGAAAAAACTTTGAGTTGGGGGTCCTAATGTCTCATCTTTTGTGATAGAACAATTGTATCACAAGACATCTTTTTGGGGGGATTAGTATACCTAAGAGAGGAATTTTCCCTACTATTTGATGTTTCTTGATTTTTTATCTCATTTTGGGCTATTACTAAGTGTGTAGCTTTTACGTACGTAGTTGACATGAAACACCAAGATGATATGAAGAAGTCAAGAAGTCAAATCCAAATGCAAGTCAATGCGTAAAAGAGGGTAAACGACCAATTTGGAAGAATTTGAGATTTCAACTAAAAGTTTTGACGTATCTTGTTTCATTTACCACGAAGAATTAGTTAGATGTTTTAACCTGATTCCTTTTGATTTGAGAATATATTGAAATCAGTGTCGCGTAAGAGGTGACGAAAGTCGATTCGGAGTTGACACAAAAATGGTATGGCAATTCTCCACGTTGACCCGAATTCGTCCAACAATAAGTGTAAACCGATTGGCCTTTTGGAACCCCCAAAAGGGCCACATATAGATCTAAAACTTTTTTGGACTCATATAAATACCACTTATTAGCTGAAAAACATACGGAATTCAAAATTCAAAGAAGCTAAACATGCTTGGAGCTAAGGAAGAGAAGAAGGAAGGACTTTTAACAGCAACTCCACCATCTTTCATCATCCAAAATATGTTTCAGTTATTCTATTAGAGTAATTTTATTTCGTTTATAGTTTTAAAAATGATTTTTATAGCTTTAATTAATTTACAGTATTTTAATATGAGTTAAACCCTTATGTGCTTGACAATTGCGTAGTGTATGAACCTTTGATTGGTTAATTGATCATTCTTAACTTTTGGGATGTATTGATATTTAAATAAATTGAACTCGTCTCTCATTGATTATATCTTTTTTCTTATGGTCTATTCATACCTTGATCAACTTTAGGGTAATGACATTATTTAGACTATCTCCCGGGAGGGGGGTTTAGTTACATACTTAGGATATAAGCGCTCGGTGTGCGTTAGTGTGTCAGAAGGACTTGACTACCTGAGTAGTCATTAGGGTAGAAACCAGTTACGCCCACAAATATTGTAAGATCGTCCGGGAGGGGTCACTAATATTGTAGAATAACGTTCTATTTACCCGGGAAGGGTTAGGAAGATATTTGAATCTGGACTAACGTATAATGACCAATTCAACCTTATGTCTAGAAGCATTTAATTAATCAGTTTAGTGAATTATCAGCAAGGATCAAGCACTACTCTTTCATGTTCTATACTCTTTTAAGGTAATTGCATTTATTTATAATTAAGTAATTTTTTCTTTCTAAGTTATTTAAATTTGTCTTCAAATTTATCGCATTTAGTTTAATCTCAAGAAAACCAAACAAACATTTATATTTTATTATTTTAATCGCAACTAAACCACGATTTCCTTAAATATAATAACTTTAACTTTGATAATCCCTGAGAATGAAAAGTCTTTACTTACTCTATTCATTACTTGTCAACAAACCCCGTACACTTGCAGGTGGTTAAAGTCAAGTGATTATTTATCGATCTCTCGAGTCTGATAAGGACTAAGTTAAGTAGTGGTCGAGGTTGTTGTCAAGGCAACTAACAAGTTCGGGGCTAAGAGTGTGGAGGTATAATTTAATAGGTTGGTGTGGAGGTGGATAGGGCCAATCGAAAAAATATGGAGGAGAATATGAGCGACTAATGATCATCTGAGCCCTCATCCAATTTTTGTGCCTTGGGTTGATGTCTCCCTATTTGTTCTAAATATTATCCCTTAGGAGACATCATTTTAGATGAATATTTGACTTATTCGTTAGACTTTTATGCTTATTTCGTCATATTGCACTTCATCCCCTTGGAATTAGACTATTTTCATTTTTACAGGTTTTGTGTGTTAATTTGTTTATTTTTAGTGCAAAGTTAGTAGGTTTATAAATTCATGAAAAACCAGTACAAGGAGGAGAAGTGAGAATTAAAGTCTTAGATCGAGTGGAGGAACTAAAGGCTAAGAAAGAATTTCCAAGAACTCAATCAAAGAAGTTGCAGATTTGAAAGGCTATTAAAGATTGTTGTTTTTCGGCTACTTAGGAGCGGATTTAGCATTGGGCCGTGAAACATGTAGCCTCTTGAGTTAGGAGGATTCTCCAAGTAGTCGTTTTACTAAAGGATGCACACCAGTTATGGGAATTAAAAAAGAAGATGTGCTTGGGCTTTCTATAATTTGGCCTAATCTTCTTAACCTAAGCCCTAAAACATTTTAAGCACCTATATAAGATTATTTAGACCTCATTATTCAGAACATATCATTAAACCTTCATATTAAATCATCCTTTGAGAGAGCGTCAAGAGGCGGAAGTAAGAGCAAGAGCTGGAGAATCCTTTTCCTCCAACAACAGCTCAAGTCAATTCCTCTATCTAGGTTCTTATTTTATTTATGTTAACATGTATATTATTAATTTAAATTTAGTTTTTCTTTCCGTTATGAGATAAATTTACATTGTACTTGATAATCGCATAATGGGTTGAACCCAATTCGTATTAATTTATGTTTTTTTAATTTGGGATTTTAGGATTGAAATTGAATTAGTTATTTTATGTTGACAATTATTTTATGCTTGAACTATTATCTTTAGCGTCGCGAACTAGGGATAGTTATTAGTATCTAGGCTATTCCATATAGTGGTGTATGGATAACCTTGACGAGGGGTTTAGGTACAGAAGTATGTAATTGCCGTTGGTATCCGCCAATGACCTTGACAGGCTTGACTAGCCAATAACCAAAGTGGTAAGTTTTAATTATATTCTTTAAGTTAAAAGCCGATTCCTAATCTTTTATTACAAATAGACCTTGGACCTTCTTTTTACAGACACAACTCATTATATTTTTACATACGCTTCAAGAGAGAGTCAAGAGCAGAAGACAAAGGAAGAGCTAGAGTTGGAAGAATCCATTTCTTCCAACAACATTCAATCCAACGCCTCAATTAGGTTTCTATATTAATTCTGTAATTTAGGAACATGTCTTTCTGTTATTTCATTTCAGTTTTTAATTCAAACATGAGCCAAATCATTTGGGTAGTGATTTGTATGTTGTAATGGATTTAGGCAGGAATGTAATGAGTTTAGTAATGTAATGAGATTGAGAATGTAATGAACTTCGTAATCATTATACAATACTTGGTATGCTATATGAATAGGGATGTAATGGCTTGGTTGGTTTGAACCTTGTGCTAATAACTAGTTTAATTGAATAAGATTATAAATAAATTATCTAAGATATAAGGTAATCACTTTATTATTATAAAAAAATAAATAATTTTAATAAAATAGAATATAAAAAAATAAATTATTTTAATACTTGTAAATAATTTTTATATATATTTCAATAAAGTTTAGATTTATATATTTCGATTGTAACTTTTATTGAGAATGTATGATAATAGTATGATTGATGTAATTTAGAATTCAATTGGTTAGTTATTGTTTAGGTAACTTGTTTTATTGTTATAGAGAAGTAAAATTTTAATGGTTTAATTAAATTTTATTTTCATGTCAATATTTTGATAAATATGTTGATTCATGATTTATGGGTATGTGAAAAATAATAAAAAAAATGTTATAATTTTTAGTATATTATGGTGAAATATATCACCGATATATAAAGATCTTATGTAATTATATACGATTTATGTATGTAAGTAGTAAATATAATATAATTCTTTTTTGTATTTCTAAAAATAATAATATGAATTTTTACATATTTGATTAAATAAAAAAATGATATGATAAGAAATGTGTAATATATTAATTTTATTAGTTTGTTAAAAGAAAATGTTCATTACGATTACGATGGTAATGGGTCATTCATGAGTAGTAGCTATGTAAAGAAAAATCTTATTTTCATTGTAATGTGCTTATGGAAGGAATGGTAATACGAAGTTGATTACGACGTACCAATCATGTCTAAATCAGTAATGCCATTACATTACTGATCACACACTACACCGCGTAACATCTCTGTCGACTACATCGCACATAAGTTCAAACGGAGCTTTCCAATCTGGAGGTATAACAATTGGCGTGGAGACTAGCTTCTCTTTAATCGTCTTAAACGCTTTCATTAAAATTAAAAGGATTATCCTTTTCAAGTAGAGAACAAAGAGGTTTGTCTATTTTGGAGAAATCTTTAATAAATCTTCTATAAAATCCTGCGTGGCCCAAGAAACTTCTCTCTCCTTTTACAGAAACTGGAGGTGGTAAGGTTTTTATACTTCAATTTTAGCACGATCAACCTCCATCCCTGTCTTTGAAACTTTGATGTCTCCCTATTTGTGATGATTTAATCTATCTTGGAGACATCATTTTAGTTGTATTTAATAGTTTATAGGTCGATTTCCTCATGATTTAGTACACATTCCTATTTTGTATCTTGAATTGATTATTTATTATTTTTAGAGTATATTGGGTTTAATTATTTATTTAGTGTGAAACTTTAGAGATATATGGTAATTAATTAGAGACTAAGTCAAAGTCTAAGAGCTAAAGGAAAGAGATAAACATGGAAATTGAAGATAAGGAAGTGAAAGCTAAAAATATGGAAAAGGAAAAGCTGCCTTAAATCTGAATTCCAGCACCTACGACCACAAATAAGCTTATATCTTAAAATAGGTGAGGAATGTGGAGAAACAATCAAGAGAAAAGTTGTAGATCTTTCTAAGACGATGAATTTCGACTACTCATACGCGTCAAACGGATGATTATTGAAGCTTCTAGGAACAAAAGAAAAACGGGGTTGATTCCATGTTTTTGGGCTACGAATTTGAGTTGTGCTAGGAGTCCAATACTTACCTTTTCCTTCAAGAAAACGATTAGGTTTTCCTATACACTATAAATACAACCTCTTAACATTAGAAAATCATCATTTACCAAACCTTAAGGTCAGGAAGAAGCTTACAACAAGAAGAGAAGTTTGGAAGGAGTTGTGCATCAATTATGTCTCCTTCAACCTTCAATTCTTTAATTCTTTTCTTTTCTTTTCTTAGTATGAACTAAATTCTATTTAGCTTGAGCTTTATCATATATGTATGAACCCTAGGTTTGATTGACATCAATCTAATTTGGGAATTTTATGTTTTAAATTGAATTATTGTTTTTATTCTCTGTTTATTTGTTTGGGTTTATATTCTGTGTTCTTGTGGACTGCAACCATATAGAATTACCATCTAATAGTTAGGTCACCATTGACAATGGTGTCTAATTACATGTTTAGCACATAATGTCTAGTGTACGGTTTAGATCTGACAAATCAACCTAACTAGATAATCACCATGGTTTAGCATATTGCTATTTTACCAATTGCAGGAACAGTTTGATTAGGACTCCTTATTGACACAGGTAAACCCTATTTAAAACTACCTAGCGCAATTGGAACCAAATATTGAAATACTAAATAATTCACCCTTACATGTTTAGAACGGCAAAACTAGTGAGGATTACATGCCAATGACTCAAGCTAACTTTCATACTATCTTCTTTTCTTTTCTTTTATTTACTTTAATGTCTTTAATTTATTAGTTTAGTTTTATTATTTAAAAACCAAATAAATATCTATCTATCTCTTCTTTCTACTTGCGTATTATCTGTTCTAACTCTCATATTTGCACTTGAATATTTGCATAAGTTCTTCTTAACCTTCGTAGTCCCTGAGGAACGAATTCTACTTATTCATTAAAACTTGCATACGATCTGTATACTTGCAGAACTGTGCTCGGCTTAGGGTGTTTATTTGAACTTATTTTATACATCTTTTTATCACACCTTAGGCGACACCAAACTATATGTCCCAACACAATCCCTTCTTGAACCATGAAGTGACATTTTTTTCAATTAAGCACAAGATCTGTGTCTTTACATCTCACAAGGACTTTCTCTAGATTATTCAATTAACCATTAAAAATATCTCCAAAAACCTAAAAATCATCCATAAAAACCTCCAAATATTTATCAATCATGTCCCAAAATATAGCCATCATGCACCTCTGGAACGTGGCAGGTGCATTGCATAAACCAAAAGGCATCATTCTATAAGCAAAGGTGCCAAACGGACAAGTAAAAGTTGTTTTGTGTTGATCAAGGGGATCCACACAAATCTAATTATAACCTGAATATCCGTCAAGAAAACAATAATACTCTCTCCCAGCGAGTTTATCTAGCATCTGATCAATGAACGGTAACGGGAAGTGATCTTTCTTTGTAGCCTTGTTGAGCCTTCGGTAATCCATGCATACTCACCACCCCCACAACAGTTCTTGATGGAATGACTTCACCTTGATCATTAAGGACAGTAGTAATACCTCATTTCTTTGGAACACATTGCACTGGACTAACCCAATCACTGCTTGCAATCGGATAAATAATTCCCGCGTCTAATAACTTGATTACTGGTGGTCCTTTGTGTGTTCTAAAAATAATGTAATAAGTAAAGAGAACCACAACCGCAAGTGTACGGTTGTCCCAAGTAATAATAGTGATAAACAGGATCGTTCGCAGGGACGGTATGGTTGACTTCAATGCTTATCAATTAATGAATGATTGCACTTATGAAAGCAAATAAATGATTTGATAGTTGGTTGGTTGGTTTTTACTAATCCTAAGTATGAAAGACTAATGTAAAAATGCAAATAAATAACTAGACGCAAGTAAATAAAGGCTAGACGCAAATATGAGCAGGCAGTACTTGAGAGACGCAAGGCTTTCTCCTAACTCTATTTCATTCCATATGTTGTTTAAGGGACAAATTGGTCATTTAACATTGGTCGGGATTCGGGAATCTTCGTTTCCCCATCAGGGTGGACTACGAAGCTATTCTAGGGTGTCACAAACCCCGTCAGGGTGATTATGATCCATATTCGAATGATTAAGCTAAAATACCCTATTGACCATAAGGTTAATTATGCTCGTCAGGGTCAAATAATTCCTACCTTATATTCTGTAATTAATTCTGTATCTAAACCCCTCGTCAAGATTATCCACACGCCACTATGTGGAATAGGCTAGATACTAACACCAATTATTAATTAGCTACGTTAGTAACAGTAAACAATCACAAATTACATAAAAATGTACAAGACTCAATTTGAATTAAATTAATGAAATCCCAAATCCAATCATATGAAATAAAACAAAGAAGGGATTAACCCATTATGCATTCTCAAGTACTAAATGGATTTAGCTCATAATTAAATAAAAGACAAAAACTAAATTAAAGAAGAATTCATATTGTTCATAGAAAGAAAATACAAAGAAACCTAATTTCATATTAGGATTGGCTGAGAATCGGAGATATAGACAGTCTCCAGCTCCGTAGCTTCTTCCTTCTTCCTTGCCTTGACTTCTCTCTGATGCTCTGACTTATGAAAATTGAATTGTATATAAAATTGAAGTCAAAAGCTCCTTTTACAATCTCAAATTCGGAATGGGCTTTTAATTAAGGATTAAGTGAATAATAAAAAGTCAAAGTCCACTAATCAAGCCCAAATCCCGTAACTGCTGCACCACCTCCACTAAATCAGCTCTAACCGATTCGTTCCTACTCCCATTGACCTCAAACACTTGTCAAATTTGCGTAACTCGATAAGGAATATAATCTCTTCAAAGGTCAGCGGCTAAATCAACACGTAAGTGTCTTGAAATCAGCAATATTTGACAGGTTTCCAGATTTGCAGCTCCAAAATATCAACTCTTTTCGGGATTTATCTTCACGCTTTTACCCTATATCACGATCTTTGACTTTATTCTCGTGTTCCTATCCTAGATAATATTCAAAACCTACAAACTTTCCACTAAAATACACAAGATTACGCGTAAAAGTTTAATAAATTAAAAATACTAGAAATAAAAGAGGAAATTTGGATTATTGCATATTTAGCCCAAAAGTCTATCAAATTAATCAAATAAACACAAAAAGTGATGTCTCCCAAGGGTATAAAATAAGAACAATTAGGGAGACATCAATTACCTCCTTCCTTACCACCTCTTTCATTGCTGGCATGAGCCTCCTTTGTCCTTCTATAGATCGCCCTCCTTCGTTCTCAAGAATAATTTTGTGTTTGCAAACAGAAGGACTAATTCCCTTGATATCAGTAATACTCCATCCAATTGCTTCTTTGTTAGCGCGAAGCACACGAAGTAGCTTATCCTCTTGAGTACCTGAAAGGTTAGCAGAAATAATAATAGGTAAAGTTTTATTCATACCTAAGTATGCATAGCGTAGATGGCCGGGAAGTGGTTTTTCTTCGAGAACAAGTGGACATATTATAGATGTTTTCTTTATTTTTTCAATGTCACCTGATTCTCGAAGTTGTTCCCGTATATTTGATCCTACTGCTACAACTTCGTCGGTGGTATCATTGTCTATCTCTAGAGATTCAAGTGCTAAGGCTTCATCTAGATCATCATCTAAGCTTGTTTCATTAAAAACTTGTGTAATTTTTCCGATGATATCTATTTTTAAGAATTCATCTTTTGTATATGGTAATTTCATAACCTTAAACACATTGAATCGTACCTATTTGTCTTGGACCCTCATGATCAATTCACCATTCTCAACATCTATAAGTGTACGCCCCGTGGCTAAGAATGGTCTACCCAAGATGATGGGGATATTCTTATCCAGGTCATAGTCAAGAATAATAAAATCACAAGGAAATATAAAAGTACAGCTTTAATTAAAACATCTTCAATTTTACCTACTGGTTGGGAGAGGGAGCGATCCGCCATTTGTAATACCACAGAATTGGGTACTACCTCTCCTATATTAAGCTTCTCAAACAGGGACTTCGACATGAGATTGATACTCGCGCCTAAATCACATAATGCTTTCCCGGTCCAACTGTCTCCAATACCAATAGGAATCGTAAAAATTCCGGGATCTTGTAGCTTCGGTGGTAACTTATTTTGACAAATAGAACTGCACTCCGCTGGCAATCCAATTGTTTCCCTATTTTCTAAACTTCGTTTGTTGGAAAGAATGTCCTTCATGAATATTAGATATTTCGGCATTCTCTTGAGAGTTTCTACAAACGGCATATTAATACCTAACTTGCTCACCATGTCAAGGAACTTCTTGAATTCTTTTTCATTGTCCTTTTTCTTGACACGTGATGGGTATGGTGGAGGAGGGCATGTATTAAGTTCCACTGAGCTTTTCTTCTTTTCTGGTATCTTTTCTTGGACACTTTTTGGTTCAATTACCTCTTCGACCTTATCTTCTATTGTTTCTTCAACCACTCCTTCAGGATTAGAGGTTGAATCTGGTTCTCTTCTAGGTGGAGGTATTTGTTTTCCACTTTGCAATTCAACTGTATGACAAGCATCGTCTTGAGGAGCAATAGTATCACTTGGGAGTTGTCCTTTAGGCATGTTTTGTAATGCATTCGCCATTTGTGATATAGTATGCTCGATATTTTTGATCACCTTGGATTGGGTTTGGATTCTTCGCTGGCTCATCTTCATATTTTCATCAACTACTTGCATCATCTTAGCCATACTTGAATCCAAACTCGAAGGTTGTACTTGTTTTGCTTGTTGCATTGAATGTTTCTGTGGTTCTTGGTAGCTTGTTTTTGTATTGGCACTTCTTGATACATAGGTTGTGGTGGATAATAAGATTGGGGTCGAGTTTGATAATTTGTCTCTTGATTTCTGACCCAACTTCGTTTGTGTGGAGGTTGATAACTAGCATAACTTCCATGAGGATGATAATGACCATTAGAATAATGGTTTCTTTGAGATATAACGGAGGTTGAAGCTGGATTATTCAAACACTTCTCACACAAATGACTTCTTGATCCACAACCTGGACACGAAGGTAAAGTATGTACTAGATTCACCTGAGCTAATGTTTGCACTTGTTCTCGTAATCATCAAGTTGTTGGTTTAACTCTTTGAGCCTTAGAGAGTCTAAGGTCTCTTATTATTTTTCTAAATTAACCGGCCAACTTCTCTTGGTCTCCTGAACATTCTCCATAATACTTTCAGCTTCTACAGGATCTAATAATACGATACCTTTGTTTCCTAACAAATCTGCTCTTGTCCTGGACTTGTTACTAAGTCCTCCATAGAACATGGTTAATGAATATTCTGGCAATGATACATGGAATGGACTATTCGCCTTTTTCTCTTTAAAACCTAACCATGCTTCAGCAACACTCTCTCTGTCTTCATGCATAAATTGTTCAAGCTCCAATATATCTTTTAAATGTCTACTAACCGGATAGAATCGGTCTAGGAATTTGGATTGAAGCTTGTCCCAATCTGGAATAACCTCGGGGTGTTGGGAATCATACATATCGCTTGCACTTCCGGTCAAAAAGAACTGGAACATAATGTAATACATCTGCTCCTTTGCAACGCCTTTTATGATATAAGCTTCACATATTTGCATGAATTTCTTAACGTACCGAACCTGATCTTGTTGTGCAGCACCGCTAAATTGTCCATGATTCGCAAACTGCGCTATCATGCCTGGATCTGGTTTAAATTTAGCGGCTTGGATTTCTGGAGTGCGGATTCCTCGTGGTTGCATTTGGAATATGATGGGAAGATCAAGTCTCCTTGGGCTCGCCATCTGTAAAATCGGTAAAGACAAAACTAAAAAGAAAAACGTAAAATAGAACTAACTGAAATAAAAGCACAAGATAAATTCACAAAGACTAACAATGTAGTCCCCGGCAGCGACGCCAAAAACACGGTGTCGCCTAAGGTGTGATAAAATAATAGAATAAATAAGTGCAACTAAATACCCTAGGCTAGCACGGTTCTACAAGTATACAGGACGTATGCAAGTTTTAAATGATATATAAGATTCGTTCCTCAGAGATTACGCAAGTTAAAGAGAACTTATGCAAATTATTAAGTGCAAATATAAAAGTTAGAATTAATAATACACAAATAAAGAAAAGAGAGATAGATTTTATTTGGTTTTTATAAAATATAAAATTAGCTAATAAAGTAAAGACATAAAACTAAATGAAAAGAGAAGAAATTAGTATGAGAGTTTAGCCTGAGTAATTAGCAAGTATCCCCACTAGTCTTGTCTATTCTAAACATGTAAGGGTGAATCATGTAGTATTACAATAGGCGGCTTCAATTGTGCTAGGTAGTCTCAAATAGGATTATCCTGTGATAATAAGGGGTCCTAAGCAAACTTTTCCTACAATTGGTTAATGATGCTAACAACAAACCATAATGACTATCTAGTTAGGTTGATTTGTCTGGTCTAAACCTTATTCTAGATTATATGTGTTGTTTCTAATAATTAAATATGCCTACGGATGACCATCTAACTATTATTAAAGTAATAATATACGGTTGCAATCCGCAAAAAAAAACAGACAATAAATCAAAACACATAAACAGAGAATAAAACATGAATTCAATTTAAAACATATAATTCCCAAATTAGATAGACTTTAGACAATTATAGGGTTCATACATATACGCTAAACCTCAAGCTAAACATATTTAGTTCATACTAATGGAAGAAAAGAAAGAAATTACAAATTCAAAGGTTAAAGAAGACATTATTGATGTTCTGCTCCTTCCAGACTTCTTTCCTTGTGTTGCAGCTTCCTCTTGGCTTAAGGTTTGGCCAAGGATTCTTCTGATAAGAGGGTGTATTTATAGGGTATAGGAAACCCTAAAATGTTTTCTTGGAGTGGAAGACAAGTAATAGACTTCTAGCCCAACTCAAATTTGTAACTCTAAAATATAGAAAAGGTAAGATTCTGATTCTGTTTTGTTTTGGCCGTAACTCCTTCAATACTTATATGTTTGACGCGTTCCAATAGTTGAAACTGATCGTCTCGAAATACCTATAACTTTCATTTATACCATTCTTCCAAATTCCTAGCCAATCTTGAGTTATGATCACTTTTATGCTCGTAGCTGCTGAAATTCAGATTTATTTGGCAACTTTATCTTTTCCTTTTTCATCCTTCCTTAATCTCCAATTTCCATGCATATCTTCTTTCCTTAATCTCTTAGAATTGACTTGGCATCTTTATCTCTAATTAATTCTTATCTATATATTTAAAGCTTCACACTTAAATAAACAATTAAACCCAATATGCTCTAAAAATAATAAATAATTAAATCAAGACAAGAAATAGGAAAGTGCACTAATTCATAGGACAATCGACCTATAACTTAATATATACACCTAAACTGATGTCTCCAACTAGGATTAATTCATGACAAATAGGGAGACATCATGGGTCAAAGAAAAGATATGGTATTTCACTCTATTTACTATGCGAGTAAGACCTTCACTAGTGCTCAGATTAATTATACAGTAACCGAGAAGGAACTTTTAGCGGTTGTTTATGCCTTTGACAAATTTCGTTCCTATCTCCTTGGGGCGAAAATTGTTGTATTTACCGATCATTCCGCTATTAAGTACCTTATGGAGAATAAAGATGCCAAGCCACGTTTAATCAGGTGGGTCTTATTGCTACAAGAGTTTGATTTAGAGATTCGAGATAGAAAAGGGTGTGGTAATCAAGCTGCTAATCATTTGTCTCGTCTTGAAGGTTCTGAGTCGAATAGTAGTCCTGAGTTAGTTAATGAAGAATTCCCCGATGAAAGTCTATTTGCTATATACGATGGTAATCCTTGGTATGTAGACATTGTGAATGTTATTGTGAGTGGTAACTTTCCCGAATGAGCCACGTCACAGGATAAGAAGAGATTGATAAGCCGTGCTAAACAGTTCTTTTGGGAGGATCCTTTCCTCTATAAAGTGTGTAGTGATCAAATGGTAAGGAGATGTATACCTAAGAAAGATGTTTTATCAGTAGTTGCAGGTTGTCATGATTCACCGTATGGAGGACATTTCAAAGGTGATTTCACAGCTGCTAAGATACTACAATCTCGTTTTTATTGGCCTACACTACATAAGGATTGTCATGAGTATGTTAAGAAGTGTCATAGGTGCCAATTTACTGGTAATATATCCAAGAGGGATGAGATCCCACGTAATAACGTTCTTGAGGTTGAAATATTTGATGTTTGGGGTATTGATTTCATGGGACCTTTTGTACCATCCAATGGGAATCAATACATCCTATTAGTTGTGGACTACGTGTCTAAATGGGTAGAGGTTGTAGCTCTACCAACCAATGATTCGCGAGTAGTGATCAAATTTTTGAAATCTCATATTTTCGCTAGACATGGTACACCTAGAGTTATAATTAGTGATGGAGGTTCAAACTTTGTGAACAAATATCTGAAGACAATTCTAGAGAAGAATGGGATAAGATATCGCGTATCTACTGTGTATCATCCACAAGCCAACAGTCAAGTGGAGGTTTCAAATCGAGAGGTAAAATCTATCCTAGAAAAGACTGTTGGTCCTACAAGAAAAGATTGGCCAATGAAGTTAGATGATGCTTCATGGGCTTATCGTACTGCGTTCAAAACTCCAGTTGGTGCATCTTCGTATCGTATGGTTTACGGTAAGGCTTGTCACTTACCTCTTGAACTGTAATTAGGTGCATATTGGGCGATAGCGCAGTTGAATTTAGATCCTACTTTGACCGGTGAGAATCGTATGATGAAGTTGAATGAACTTGATGAGTTTCGGTTACATGCCTATGAAAACGCTAAACTTTATAAAGAGAATACTAAGAGATGTCATGATAATCGTATCCGTGTGAAGAAGTTTGAAGTTGGACAGAAGGTCCTGAAATACAACTCCAAGTTCAGTAATTATCCGGGTAAGTTGAGATCGAAGTGGTCTGGTCCTTACATTGTGACCAAAGTTATGCCTCATGGAGCTATAGAGATTGAGTAACCAATCTAGAACTGCACCTTTATGGTGAATGGTCATCGATTGAAAATTTATCATGGAGGTGAGGATACTAATCGCATGGTGGATCCACATCCTGGGGAGGTCATGTACCTCCTTGAAGCTGAATCGATGCGAGAGGTAACCCATCGAGCTTAACGATGTTAAACAAAAGCCATTTCAATTGTATATTAGTTTATTGCTTTATGTTTTTCAGTTCCTAGTGTATAATTATAAGTAATTATCGAGTCCTAGTGTCTGCTTTTAAATAAATGAGGAAGGTAGTGTGTTGAATAATGTAGGGATTGAGTTTGGGGTGGTAAGGAACGAAAAGGGAGGCCTCGGGTCTTTGACTAGGGTATTTTGCCGAGACGCGAAGAAATTAAAAGCGCCTAACCAGTATACCGTCCAGCGGAGCAGTATGCCGGCCTCGAAAAAAGTGGTCTCGGGTTTCAAGACTCGGGTTTTCTGCCGAAGCAATCTTTACAGGACCGGCTAGCCGGTCATCTGAACGTGCACTATCATCTTCAAGAATAATTTTATGTTGACAATAGGATGGACTAATGGCTTTGATATTAGCAATGGTCCAACCTATCGCCTCTTTGTTTGCCCTTAGTACACTTAGCAGTTTATCTTCTTGGAAACCTGTTAAATTTGCTGAAACAATAACAAGTAAAGTATTATTAGTACCCAAATACGCATACCTCAATTGAGCTTGCAATGGTTTCTCTTCTAGCTTCGGAGAAGATTCTATGGATGGTTTATTTTTAATGACCATCTCCTCCGGTTCTCTTACAGGTTCATAGGCAGGATGCCTATATTTTGGGTTTTCGGAATTGAGAGCCGCCACTGTTTCAGCGAGCTCTTCCATCATCTCAGGTAAATCTAATGTCAAAGTGGCCTGCAAGATATCATCATAATTAAAACAATCAAATACCTCTTGTGTGGCATGTTCAACTACATCCATTCGAAAGCAATCTCCTGGAACATCTGGAAATTTCATAGCCTTAAACACATTAAACTTCACCTCCTCGTCTTGAATTCTCATGGTTAATTCTCCGTTCTCTACATCAATCAAGGTACGCCCTGTGGCTAGAAATGGTCGTCCCAAAATAATGGGGACATTCCTATCCGCGTCGTATTCAAGAATAACAAAATCAATTGGAAAAACTAAAGTACCTGCCTTAACGAGGACATCTTCGATTCGTCCCTCCGGATGAACGAGGGATCTATCCGCCATTTGTAGCACCATATAAGTAGGTTGCAAATTTCCCATTCTCAACTTATCAAAGATTGATTTGGGCATAAGATTAATACTTGCACCCAAATCGCATAATGATTTACCTTGCCACTCCTTACCAATCGATATCGGAATTGTGAAACTCCCAGGGTCAACCAACTTGGCGGCAACTTGCTTTGTCAAATAGCGCTGCATTCTTCGGGTAAACCAATCATCTCATTATCACAATACGGCCTTTTGTTGGTTAGGGCTCTCTTCAAAAATTTCACGTATTTCAGAATATATTTAATAGCTTCAAGTAACGGAATATTTATGTTGAGACCCCTTACCCTATTGATGAATCTCTGATAATCAGCCATATCTCCTTTTATCTGAATTCAGGATGGAAATGGTGGAGGAGGGAGATTACTTACAACGCCGTCTTTCTTCTTTGGAACCTTAATCGGCATCTCTATTTCTTCAACCTCAATGTTTTTCTCTTTCTCAACCACCTCCTTTTCTTTTCTTGGAACTTCTTTCTCTTTCATAACTGGAAAAGGGGGTGGAGGGAGGTTCTTACCACTTCTGAGAGTCACAGCTTTGCAATCTTCATGTTGTCTCGGATTTGCTGTGTCACTAGGGAGTTGCCCTTGTGGACACTGATTAAGTTGTTTTGAGATTTGAGCAAGCTGATTCTCTAATAGTTTAATTTGTGCGTCAGACGCTTGTTGATTCTGAATAGCTTGCGTCTGGAGAGCAATTAAGTTTTCAACGGTTTTCTGAAGGTTAATTGCACCTTCTTGAGGGTGAGCAGGTAAGGCTTTCTGGTTCATGGTTTCGTTATAATTTTCTTGAGGAGCTTGTCTCTGAACATAGTTTCTGATGTCTCCCTATTTTTTCTAATTCTTAGCCCTTTGGAGACATCCTTTTAGGTGAATAAATGACTTATTTGATAGACTTTTAGGCTTAATTGATCATATTACACTTTCTCCCCTTGGAAATTAACTATTTACAGAATCTGAGCTTTTGTGCGTAAATTTGACTGTTTTTAATGCAAAGTTAATAGGTTCTTGAATTTCATGAAAGACCAATCCAAGGAGGAAAAGTTAGAATAAAGTCTTAGTGTAATTTAGAGTGTTAGGAAATGATTTCTAGTCGAGTTTCTATTTTTAGAGTACACTTTCCTATTTCGATTTCTTGATTTATTGATTTATTCTTTTTAAGCATATGCGGTTTAATTATTTATTTAATGTGAAGCTTTAAAAGATAAATGGTAATTACTTAGAGACCAAGTCAAGATGAGGATGAAAGGAAAGAAGATTTACATGGAAATAAGAAGATTTAGGAAAGATTTATTCAAAGGAGGAAAAGATAAAGCTGCCTTTTGAAATCTGAAAATCCAGCCACGTTTTAGAGATTAAATCATAATTAAAGATTGGCTAGGATTCTGGACAAATGGTCTGCACCAATAGAAAGAGATTTCCAAGACAAGCAGTTTCATATATTGGAACTTCTCAAACGGATAAGTATTAAAAAAGATATGATCAAATCAAATCAGCAGAATCTTATCTTTTAGAGCTACGAATTTGAGAGTCCTTGACTTGTCTTCCACTCCAAGCAATTTCGACCTAGGGTCTTCCAACACCTATAAATAGACCTCTTAGACCTCATTATTCAGTACCTCTCACAATTTATTCAATATCCTTAGAGAGAGAGTCAAAGACCTCTCATAATTTATTCAATATATACATCTTTAGAGAGAGAGTCAAGAGGCGGAAGCAAGAGCAGAAGCTGGAGACTGTCTATATCTCCAACAACAGTTCAAGCCAATTCCTCTATCTAGGTTCTTATTTTATTTCTGTTATTAGGACATGTATAATATTAATTTCTTTACTGTTTTTACTTTCAATATGAGCTAAACCTTAATTACTTGAGAATCGCATTAAAGGGATGAACCCTAATTGATTTAATTTATGTTTTGAATTTGGGATTGTTATGATTTAAATTGAATTATGTTTTAGGTATTGGATATTACTTTGTTTTCATCACTATTTCTTTTCCGTACAACTAGAAATAGATTTTAGTATTTGGGTATTCACTTTAGTGGCGAAGTGATCATCCGACAGGGGGGTTTGAATACAGACTTAGGTAATATCCGTGTAATGTCCGTTATTGACCGACAGGCTTAACTAGTTACATAGCCAAAGAGGTAAAATCTTATCATCCGAAAAGCCATATTCGACCATGCAGGTGTTTATGATACTTTAGGATAGCTTCTAGGTCCACCCGACAGGGGGCTAGGAGATATTAGAGTCCCGACTAATATTATAATTCCAATTCTACCCTTAAACATAGCATAGATTATATTGATTAAGTGGCTTCCTTGCGAGACTCAAGTATAGCTCATATCTGCATCTAGTCCTTTAGTATTTATTTTCAGTTATTTATTTTCATGCATTCTTAGGATTAATATAAAAACCAAATAAATATTTCTCATCTTTTATTTTCTGTATTTGCAATTACTACTACTTGTTTATTGAACACTTGGGTTATACCAGTCCGATCCCTGAGAACGAATCCGACTTATCGGAGTATTACTTGGACAACCGTACACTTGCGGTATTGTGGTTCCTTTTATTTATCGCATTAATTTTATAACACCCCAGGACCTACCAGTTTCCCTGATATCGTCCTCCTTGGTAATGATTCTGAGGTCTTGGGTTATAATTGTTGTTATTACCTTGGGGACGCGGCTGATAAGCATAAGTAGGATTGGCAGCCCCATTAGGATTCGAATATTAAAACCCAGGATGGTTTCTGTTAGGATGATATCCATTACCACTCGAATTAAAGTTTTCTCTGTTGGAGACAAACATCACGGACTCTTGATTATTCTGACAATTCTCCCAATCGTGATCGTTCACACCACAATACTCGCATCCATACACTTCTTGTTCAGCTTTTACCTCACCCCTTTTATTCGAAAAACCTTTTTTCACGGCTAGTGCAAGTTGTCTCATCTGTTGTTCTAATGTGGTTTGTATCTTGTTCTCTAAGGAGTTGAACTTCTTTTAAATGTTGATATTATTAACTTCTCCTTTAACTGGTGTTCGTACGGTATTCCATCCTACTTCATTATCGACAGTTCTATCTAAAATAATTCTTGCGTAAGCAGGTTGAACTCGTAAAAACACTCCACCTCATAACAAATCTAAATCTTTTCGTGAGCTCCCTTTCAAGACCATTATAGAAATAATTTAATTGATGTTGTATTGAAAGGTCATGATTGGGGACTCTTCGTAAACATCTCTGAAATCTCGACCAACTTCTACTTAATGCTTCATCATATTCTTGTTTGAAATGTGTTAGCTCAATTTGAGCATCTAACCTCATGTTGGACGGATAATATCTTTCGAAAAACGCAGCCTGTAACTGTTCCCAATTTGTAATCTTTTCCGGTTCTTGTGAATCGTGCCAATCACTCGCTCCATCTATTAAGAAAACATGAATGTAGCATAATACATTTGCTCCCTTGTTACTCCTTGTGTAATGTATGAATCGCAGATTTGCATAAATTTTTGTACTACACGAAGTGGATCTTCTCCGGGCTTGCCACGAAAGTTTCCTAAATTCTGAAATTGAGCTAGCATACCCGAATCTGGACGAAATCTCGGAACATTGATATTAGCTGGGCCAATCCCAAGAGGAGGGGCAAGGAATGGTTCTTGTGCTGGACCGGTGAGAAACCATGGGTCGGCTATTTGAACTTGAACTGGAGGATTAGGAATGACAGGTGGAACCGAAGGATTAGGAATTCCTGGAGGCACTAGTGGCTGATCATTTGCGTCTAGCTGAACTCCTGGGTTCTCTTGGTTATGAAAATTAATATTATCCATTCTGTTCGCTAATTCTTCTACTTCTCTAGCTTCTTGTTCTTTCCTTCTCTTGTTAAGCAAGTATGATTAATGATTCTGGATTATTGAGGATCGGAGGTGATGGCTCAAGATCCTTAAAGAGTCTCATTTGCATACACCAAACCTAAGAACCTGAAAAAGATGAACAAACAAAAAGCGTAAAACTGATAAAAATAAATGCAACTAGTCACTAAAGGATAAACACCATAGTCACACACTACCGTCCCCGGCAGCAGCGCCAAAAACTTGGTGGTCCTTTCTGTGTTCTAAAATAATGCAGTAAGGAAAGAGAACCACAACCGCAAGTGTACGGTTGTCCCAAGTAATAATAGTGATAACAGATTCGTTCTTAGGGACGGATTGGTTGACTCTAATGCTTATCAAGTAGTGTTTAATTGCACGTAAAAGCAAATAAATGATTTTAAGTTTGTTTGTTGGTTTTCTAAGAACGAAGACAATAATTAAAAAGACTAAATTAATGCAAATATAAGACTAGACGCAAGTAAAATGAGTTGGACGCAAGATATGAGAAGGTAGTACTCGAGTAACGCTAGGATTTTATCTAAATCAAATCATTCCATGTATTGTTTAAGGGACAAATTCGGTAATTACTATTGGTCGGGATTCAATTATCTCATTACCCCCGTCAGGATGGACTAAGGAGCTCTTCTTAGCTGCTACAAACCCCGTCAGGGTGAATATAGTCCACCTTCGAATGGTTCAAGTCTAATTACCCAATTGGTTGTAAGATTAATTAAGCCTGTCAAGGTCAAATAATTTATATCCTACTTTCATTAACTAGTTCCGTACCTAGACCCCCCGCCAAGGTGATCCAATCACCACTAATTGGAATAGCCTAAGTACTAATTCCTAAAATTGATTCATGACTTCAATAATAGTCAATAGGTGTAAATTAAAGATAAATAATAAGTACCCAATTTGAATTAAATTAAAATAATCCCAAATTCAATAGCATAGAATGAAATAATTCATGGTTCAATCCATTACGCGTTCTCAAGTACCGAATGAAATTAACTCATAATTGGAAAAACTAAGAAAATAAATAAAAAGGAATTCATGATTGTTCTACAGAAAGGAAATTAAGAAACCTAATTAGGATGTTGATTCGGCTGAAAGATGGAGATATAAACAGTCTCCAGCTCCAAGCTTCTTCTCTTCCTTACTTCTGCTTCTTTTTTTCTTGTCTGACTTTTAAAAATAATGAATCGTGTGTAAAATAGAAGTCAAAACCTCTTTTTATAAGGTGAAAAACGGACTTGGACCTAGCTGATAAGTTAAATGAAATATTAAAGGTCCAAGTCCATTATTTAAGCCCAAAATCCCGTAACTGCTGCATCACCTCCACTAAAACAGCTCTAGCCGATTCCTTATAACTCCGATTAACCTCAAATCACTTGCTAAATTTCCGTATCTCGATAAGGAACATAATCTCTTCAAAGGTCAGCGGCTAAATCAACACGTAAGCGCCTCGAAATCAGCAATATTTGGCAGGTTTCCAGATTTGCAGCTTCAAAATATAATTCTTTTCGGGATTTATCTTCAAGGTTTGACTCCATATCACGATCTTTGACTTTCTTCTCGGATTCTCTCCTAGCTAATATTCAAAACCTACAAACTTTCCAGTAAAATACACAATATTACGCGCAAAAGCTTAATAAATCAAAAATATTAAAATCGATGGAGAGAAATTGGAATATTGCATATTATCACTAAATATCTATTAAAATAGTCTAGATAATCACCTAATTTGATGTCTCCTAAGCATATAAATATAGAACAAAAGAGGAGACATCAATGATGTAGTTGAAATAACGAAATTTTGGTGGATAAACATGAAGAGGTGTTGACAACCATAGGAAAAGCCACAAAATAGTTGGAGCTCATGCAAGCCAAATTACGTGGAGTGAGCAATGTTCAACATGCCACCTACGCAACGAGAGGAGCCCAACCTAAACGCAACAATGAAAACCAGCTCGTGTTGGTTCAGATACGTTTTTCTATCCTTCTCTCATTTGTTTTATTTGTTTATTTACTTTATTGAGTCTTTTTCGAGTCGTGGGGACGCGACTCATTTTTTAGTTTGGGGTGGGGTTCGTTGCCTAATCCCAATTTTTTGTGTTTTACATGCTCTCAATAAAATTAATCTAAGGGTTGCGTTTGAATGTAGAGTGTTTTAAATGTCCCCATCAAGCATGCTTTTTATGAATTTATGATAGAAAATAGTTGACTTTAGGAGTTAGTGTAAAATGCACTTAGATTGCATGCAAATATGAGGTAATTGATAGGAAGAATTAATGAACAATGCAAAAGAAGTAAACTTGTGCTTAAGGAAATGAGTGGTTTGTAGACCGTGAAATCTGAATGAGTATAGAACCCACTTAGGTATAAACTAGAGGCAAGCTGTGTAGATAGGAAAATGATAAAGGCAGTTCTTTGTCAGCCCTTTGAATCCTTTTTTGCCTTCTTTCCATGAATTTAATTATATCCTTCTTAGCCCCATTCTTATCCTTTAAGCCTTTCTTTTGTCTCCACATTATAAGTCAATATCCCTTTAGTTTATTAGTCATTTCCATATGACCCGCACTTGAATCACGACCTCGAGACTTCCTGTCTTGAGCTTGAGTTTGGGGTGATGGGTTCACTATTATGGGAATTTAAATTGGGTGGGGATTTTGAGCTTATCAATTGTGCTCTATATATATTAATGATGATTCATAGTGATAATATTGTAACCCTTTTCCGGGGTAAGAGTAAATGAAAAAAAGATATGAAAAGAAAAAAATTATGAAAAAATAGCATGATATCTCAACATCAAAATGAGAGTCATAGCTATACAAAAAAAAATTATATGAAAAGACTAGATATATTTGGACTGGAAAAGAAGAAATTTTATGTGAAAATATTTAGTGCTTATTGGGTTAATCTGGGGACGCTAAATTAGTGCATCAAATGGTTGAGTGAGAACATATTCGAGTGTTAACTCAAGCTCATGGACAGTTTGTTGATGGTAAGTGAGGAGAGATCCAAAAGTTCATTTCGAATTTACCAAATATACATCCCATACCGTCCCCAAGCCTATATTAAAACCGTAAAGTCCTCGTGATTCCTAGATACATAGTGAATTTATGATTCAGCTAATATGGAGTATGCTAAGTGGAGCATTTAAAGCAAGTAAGGATCGATGAACAACCTATAGCTACCATCTTGAGATAAGTAACAAGCGTAACCTTCTAGCATTGTGAAATTAATTTTTGATTGATCTTATTTTGTGTTTGATTTTGCATGACATGTGTATGTGTATATTAATTCCTAGATCATACTATATGAGATTTGTTTTAAGTTATGCTTTGGGTATATTTACTAGATTCTACCTTCTCCGTTCACCTAAAAGGCCTTTGTTTTTTATTTTACTTTGTCGGGACGACAAAGGTTTGAGTTTGGGTCTTGATGTCTCCCTATTTGTTCTAAATATTAGCCATTAAGAGACATAATTTTAGGTGAATATATGACTTATTTGATAGACTTTTATGCTTATTTCGTCATATTGCTCTTCCTCCCTTTTGAATTAGACTATTTGCTTAATTAGAGCTTTTGTGCGTTAATTTATTTATTTTTAGTGCAAAATTAGTTGGTTTATAAATTCACGAAGAACCACTACAAGGAGTAGAAATGATAATTAAAGTCTTAGATCGAGTGGAGGAACTAAAGGCAAAGAAAGAATTTCCAAGAACTCAATTAAAGAAGTTGCAGATCTGAAAGGCTGTTAAAGATTGCTGTTTTTGGGCTACTTAGAAGCGGATTTAGCATTGGGCCGTGAAACATGGTTTGATAGCCTATTGAGTTAGGAAGATTCACCAAGTTGAATCAGCCCATTTGGAGTTGTTATGCAAACGTTACAACCGTTTTACTAAAGGCTGCACACCAGTTACGGGAATTAAAAAAAGAAGATGGGCTTGGTTTTTTATAATTTGACCTAGTCCTCTTAAACTAAGCCCTAAAACGTTTTTAAGAACCTATATAAGCTCCTTTATACCTCATTATTCAGCACCTCTCATTAAACCTTCATATTAAATCATCCTTAGAGAGAGCGTCAAGAGGCGGAAGCAAGAGCAGAAGCTGGAGAATCCTATTCCTCCAACAACAGCTCAAGTCAGTTCTTCTATCTAGGTTCTTATTTCATTTATGTTATTAGGAACATGTATATTATTAATTTAATTTTAGTTTTTCTTTCCGTTATGAGCTAAATTTACATTGTACTTGATAATCGCATAATGGGTTGAACCCAATTCGTATTAATTTATGTTTTTCTAATTTGGGATTTTAGGATTGAAATTGAATTAGTTGTTTTATGTTGACAATTATTTTATGCTTGAACTATTATCTTTATTTTCGCGAACTAGGCATAATTATTAGTATCTAGGCTATTCCATATAGTGGCGTATGGATAACCTTGACAAGGGGTTTAGGTACAGAACTAGGTAATTGCCGTTGGTATCCACCAATGACCTTGACAGGCTTGACTAGCCAATAGGCAAAGTGGTAAGTTTTAATCATCCGAAAGTGGTTTTAATCACCCTGACGGGGTTTAAAAGACCGTAGGAGAGCTTTTAGATCCACCCTGACGGGGGCTAAGAGACTTTAGAATCCCGACTAGCATAAATATAGCGATTCATCCCTTAACAGAAAACATTAATTAAGAAGGTTTGAGGTGAAACCCTAGCGAGACTCAAGTACTACTTCTTTTCTTGCGTCTAGCTTATTTATTTGCATTATTTTCATTTCTGTTTAATTAATTTAGTCTTTAATTTTTTTTGCATCTTCGTCCTTCATATTTTATTTTCCGTACTTGCAATAACTATTATTTATCTATTGAACATATGGGTTTTACCAGTCCAATCCCTGAGAACGAATCTGACTTATCAGTTTATTACTTGGACAACCGTACACTTGCGGTTTGTGAGTCCTCAAATTTAGCATATTATTTTATAACACACAAGGATCATGCCCCACAGCGGCCTCAAAGCTGAACGAAATGCGCATATGTTGAATGTTTCTTAATTGGCCATTGAATTGGGATATTTAATTTGGAGGAATCCTTTACAAAATGGTTATCTAATACAATTCTCAACTACACAGACAATGAATGGGACATGAACCTTATTATTGCCACTCTTTACTCTACAATTTGAAAATTTTGGAAAGGAAGAATGGAAACTTCAGGATACATCGGAGATGATCTGACTTAATAATGCATCTTTCACTGAGGATAGGAAAAAAACGGGCATTGCTTCAATAGTTGTTCATAAAACTGGGGAGATTATTCACAAGAGTAATAGAGAATTCTGGAGATTATTCACAAAAGTATGAGAAGGTGACAAATTAGTTCAGTCAAGGAGATATTTGGGTCATTCTTCTTGCCATGAGATCAGCGTCTGATATTAATCTTCATTCTACTTAACTTTAAGATCATTCAAGAATTGACAAATTGAAAATAGATGAACCAATTTCCAAATTAAAAGGTTTAACATATTAAGAGGGAATGTAATCAATAGCTGACACACTTCCTAAATGCGTCAGACAAAATTTCGATAATTCAGGATGGAATGTATCATCACTCAATTCATCTTCTTTTCTTAACAAGTGGAATTGGCTAACTTCCCTTCTTTGATTTGGTTTGTATTAGAGAAAAAACTCTCAAGATTTAGTGCATAAACTTATCTCACAATCACAATTGATAAATTTAAGTATTTTATAAATAATAAGAATATATAACTCACCATAAATAAACAATAATACTATTAATTTTTATGAAGATAACCAACATTAATATTTCTCTTTTTTTTATTATTTGTCTAACAATATTGATAAAATAAGGGGATACAAATGGTAGCTATAGCCTCACAAATACTTATATAATTATTAAATTTGCTTAATTTATTTTTTTTCAGAAAAAATACATATCAACTCAACTAATTCAATATGAGATACATTTAACCGTAGTCTGAAAACATGTTTATGTTATATTATAAAATAACAATTATCATAATAAAATAATACATAAATATAAAATTAAATTACGAAAATTTCATATACTTTTGAAGAAAACATTGTTGTTCAAAATTAATAATATAAAATAACAATTACATTTTATAATTTATGAAGATTCTCAATAAAAATATTAAATTGAGTAACTTTTACATATAACTAAGCTCTCTATTTTATGGATTTAGAAGAGGGAGGGGAATTAAGATCTATGCGAAAATTAACCCATTTGGTCTTATTATCTCCCAACTCTGGAGATTTAGAGTCATAAGCCACAACAGCTTCAATTGCTGAATGAAACGCGCCTAAGTTGATTCTTTTCTTTTTATGCGTTAACTCCACGGTGTAGGTGTACCTGTTCTCTCTTCTCTTCCTTACACCTATAAAACCCATAAAATATGTTTAATAAATTTGTGATATAGTATATGGTATATTTAGGGATTAGACAATCTTATATAGAATAATCTAAGTATAATTATGAGGCAATATTTTTGGTTAGGGTTGACATTAATTTAGAATAAGGATGGACTAAATTAAATATAAATTGTACCTAACAAGTTTTTTAAAAACTGGCCTAAATACATTATATTTAATAATGTGTATCTTTTATAATATTCTATAAATTTGAAGAGGTTATATGGATTAAACTATCTATTTGAATAAGACATATGGACTAAACTGTCAAATATTCTATATAGGTTTTTAATATAGAATGGAGAAATATAATGTCATTATATGTGTTTCCTAACTAGAATTGCACTACAGGTCCCCAAATTATACATAAAGTACATTAGAGGATCCTATGATAATTAATTTTAGTTAATTGGGCGATAAGTCTTATATTATACAGTATAACGTATATTATTATACGAATTTCATACAAATAAAATAAATTAAATATATTGGACAAGTAATATTGATATACAGTTCAATTGTAATTAGTAAATAATAAATATAGTACTAAATTAACTAAGGTAAATATAAATTTTAAATGATAATTTTGATTTACCTCTTCTAAGGACATTATGGTTTTCAAGTAAAATATGTAAAAACATTAACCTTATATTTCAAAATACATTTAGATAAATAACACTAATATAGAAAAATAGACTAACCTCATTGAAATGTCATAACCAACAATCATAATATGATATTTGTGTATACCAGAAGAGTACATATAAACACAGAAAATTTCTGTAGAAAAAAAAAATTATTCTTAAATATATATAATAAGATAAATTTGTCTATCTAGACTATAAACTTATTCTAAAATAACATAATAAATATAAATATAATAAGTATGATTGACATAGTTGCTAAGAAATATTGTATTATTTTTTTATTAGATTATTTAATATTTCAAGAAACTATAACATCAAAAAAATTAAGTGAATAAAAATAGAATATTAAAAAAATATTTCTTTTTAATTTTTTTTAATATAATGTAGTTATATTTAATTATCAATTCAATTAAGAACATAAGCTATCGCCGTGATCTGCTCGCTCTTTAGAATTAAGAGGCCTGAACAAAGCAGAGTCTCTTATGTGTGACATTGCTTTAACGCCAACTGATTCGAAGTTTTCACAAAAATTAGCTCAATGTTAATCAATTTTGACATGAAAACTGGCTTAGATCATACATTTTCTATAATTTCCGAATCATGTGAGAATTAGGTTTTATAGCCTTACAGTTTCGTCTCGATCGATGGTGGCCATTATAGTGATCTTCATCTTATCTGATATTGATTTGTTTCTTCAAAAGAGCGTGTCCTTATCAACTCCCCCACTTTTTCACGATTAAGCCTAGATCGGATCGGCTTCTGCTCCTCCTCCTCTCACATCTCTCCTTCTCACACCTCTCTCCTTCTCACAATCAAGCCAAGCTAGACGGCTCCGAATTAAACCCGGTGATGGAGAATGGTTCTCGACTATTGATGGAGGTTTTAGGTTAGAGAATGGTCTTCGAACGGCGGTGAAAGAAGAAGGTGGAGAATGGATTATGGTGATGGTGATGTTGGAGAATGGTTCGAGCGGCGGGGTGATGGAGAATGGTTTCGAGCGGCGGCGATGGAAGCCGTGATGGAGAATGGTTCGGGAGTGATTGAGGGTCGAGGGTTTAGTTTTTTTTTCTTATCTGTGTTTTGTATTGAAATAATAATAATAAGTGGGGCCAGAATCAATCCTGGCCACCACTTATGTTTTGCCAAAATCGATCCTCGCCACCACTTATGTTTTGGCAGAATCGATCCTGCCCACCACTTAAATGGGTAAATCCAAACCGTAGGAAAAATTTCCAAATATAATATATATATATATATATATATATATATATGGCGGGTTTATTTGATCCTAAAATAATATTTATCTACATTTAAATATGATAATATTTTCCAAATATTTTTCTTTTAATTGTTGAGAATATTAATAAAAATTGTTAAATGACTCATATATTTATCAATATATCTTATAAAAATACAATACATATAATTTGACAAACATATTAGCATTTGATGATATACTTTAAAATATAGTTTCATATTATATATATATATATATATATATATATATATTTGTAATTATTTATTCAAAAAAATATTATCAATATTTACACAGATCTCTAAAGTGTGGTTTATTCTATAAAAATAATTTGTTAAAAAATGTTAATTAGTTTAAAAAACAAACTTGATTCTACAAATACTTTATTTTAATTTAGGATATAATAAAAAAAATTAATTTATTTACTCATAATTTTATTAATATACTTTATAAAAATACATTATATATTTTTTATACATTTGAGAGCCAAAACATTATATTTTAACTAAGTAAATAAAAAATATAAACATTATTTCTTAAATTATTTCAATCAATATAGACAATAAGATTAATGACAATTATAATCTTTAACCGCTATCTTATAGAAACAACTCGATAAAAAAATTCCATTATATGTTACTTTTACTTAAATGTTTGCAAATTTTGAATATAAAATGCATAATTTAAAATATTTAATGATAAATTCAAATATAATATATATAAAAAATGATTGTACAAATATTAGTTCATACCTTCAAACTTGCGCTACTGGTGACTCGTTGTCCTTAAAATTATTTGAGACAATGATGATGGTGAACGACGATAAATAAAAGAATCTAAGAGAGTGAAATTGATGGGTTAGATTTTATAACAGGTAAACATGAAAAGGAGATATAATTTACATAAACATAGATGATTTAGAGGAAATTATTATGAATGCAGCGAAGAAAAAATTATGAGAGTAGAGAGCGGAGTGTTGATGAAAATTAGGGTTAGAATTATTATGTGGGCATATTATTTATATACTTTTAGTATATTAGAATCTAATATGATAGTATTGTCACAATTTTACTAATATGATATTTAAACACAAAAAAATGACATTATTGTTATAAACTAAAGAAAGAAGAGACACAATATAGAGAAAATATTTTTCTTATAAACTAAAACTCTAAGTATTAAAATGAAATGAGACTAATATTTATAAGAAACCTTTCACTTAAAATATTTACAATTCATGAATAGGATAATAAAACCTTACCCTATGGACAACCACCATTAACACTATGATTGATTCATAATATTCCCCATTGGATGTCCATATATTAGGAAATATGCACCGTTAAAATCTAACAAAGAAAAACACTATGGTATAAAAACTTGGTTTAAGGAGAAAGAGTACATATAGATGGAACTAATCATCTTGAAACACTGTCTTATTAAAACCTTGTCATAAAAATTCAGTTGGTTAAAACCTTGGATGAAGGGAAAAGAGTTCAGTTTTGATACGTGTCCCCTGATGTTGGAAAGAGATCACTGAGTTGTCGTATTCCAATATTGTGGATCATTTCTTGAATGTTGTGGTTGACAATCATTTCGTAAGAAAAACTACAAAATTATTACGTGAAGGTATCTGTCGAGTGTTAATATCCTCATTCTTTTTAACTCGTTGATGTCTCCTCATTTGTGATAATAAATTCTATTTCCGAGACATCATTTTAGGCGTATTTATTAGTTTATAGGTCGATTTTCGCATGATTTAGTGTACTTTCCTATTTTGGGTCTTGAATTGATTAATTATTATTTTTAGAGCATATTGGGTTTAATTATTTATTTAGTGTGAAGCTTTAGAGATATATGGTAATTAATTAGAGTCCAAGATGGTTCCAAGAGCTAAAGTATAGAAGATAAACATAGGAATTGAAGAAAAGGAAGTAAAAGCTAAAAATATGGAAAAGGAAAAGCTGCCATAAATCTGAATTCCAGGACATACGACCACAAATCGGCTTATATCTCAAAATCAGTGAGGAATCTGGAAAAACGGTCAAGAGCAAAGTTAAATATCTTTCTCAAGCGATGAATTTCGACTACTCATACGCGTCAATCGGATAAGTATTGAAACTGTTAGGACCAAAACAAAAATGGGGCTGATTCCATGTTTTTGGGCTACGAATTTGAGTTGGTCTAGGAGTCCAATATTTACCTTTTCCTTCAAGAAAACGATTAGGTCAACCTATACACTATAAATACAGCCTCTTAACATTAGAAAATCATCCTTGGCAAAACCCTAAGCTGAGAGGAAGCTTACAACACAAGAAAAGAAGTCTTGAAGGAGATGTTCATCATTAATGTCTTCTTCAACCTTTGAATTTGTAATTTCTTTCTTTTCTTCCATTAGTATGAACTAAATTTCTATAACTTGAGTTTAGCATATATGCATGAACCCTAGTTTTGGTTGACGTCTATCTAATTTGGGAATTCTATATTTTAAATTGAAGTATAGTTTTTATTCTATGTTTATGTGTTTGGATTTATATTCTGTGTTCTTGTGGATCGCGACCATATAGAATTACCATCATAGTAGTTAAGTCACCATTGACAATGGTGTTTAATTACAAGTTTAGCACATAACGTCTAGTGTACGGTTTAAATCTGAAAAATCGACCTAACTAGAAATTCACCATGGTTTAGTGTATTGCTATTTAACCAATTGCAGGAACAGTTTGCTTAGGACTCCTTATTGACACAGGTAAACCCTATTTAAAACTACCTAGCGCAATTGGAACCGATTATTGAAATACTACATAATTCACCCTTACATGTTTAGAACGGAAAAACTAGTGGGGCTTACATGTTATTTACTCAAGCTAAACTCTCATACTAACTTCTTCTCTTGCATTTAATTTTTCGTCCTTACTTTATTAGTTTAATTTAGTTAATTGAAAACTGATAAAAATCTATTTGTCTTTACTTTTTCTGCGTTTTATTTGTTCTAGCTTTTAGTATTTTCACTTGATTATTGCATAAGATTCTCCTAACCTTCGTAATCTCTGCGGAACGAATCTTACTTATTTATTAAAAGTTGCATACGATATGTATACTTGCAGAACCGTGTTAGACTAGGGTGATTAATTTTACTTATTTATATTCTATTTTTATCACACCCTAGTCGACAACAAGTTTTTGGCGCCGCTGCCGGGGACTACATCGTTGGTCCTTGTGCATATATCTTGTGCTTTTATTTCAGTTAGTTCTATTTTACGCTTTTGTCTTTTAGTTTTTGTTTTATAGATAGTTACAGATGGAGAATCCAAGGCGACTTGAGTTGCCCATCGAATTAAGAGTGCAACCGCGCGGAATCCGCACTCCAGAAATCCAAGCCGCTAAATTTAGGCCAAATCCAGGGATGTTGGCACAGTTTGCAAATCATGGACTATTTAGTGGTGATGCACAACAAGATCCGATCCGATATATTCAGAAATTCATGCAGATATGTGATGCTTATATCATACGAGGAGTTACTAAGGAGGAGATGTATTACGTTGTGTTCCAGTTCTTCTTGACTGGAGGTGCAAGAAATTGGTACGATACCCAATACCCTCACGTTATTCCAGATTGGGATAAGCTTCAATCAAGATTCCTAGACCGATTCTATCCGGTTAGTTGAAGATTAAAAGATATGTTGGAGCTTGAACAGATTATGCAGGAAGACAGAGAAAGTTTGGGTGAAGCATGGTTACGATTTAATGAAAAGAAGGCGAGATGTCCATACCATAAAACGTCGCTGGAATATTCCTTAACCATGTTCTACGAAGGACTTAATAACAAGTCAAGGGCAAGAGCAGATGCGTTAGGAAACAAAGGTTTTGTGTTACTAGATCCTGTAGAAGCCGAAATTTGTATGGAGAGAATTCTTGAGAACGAGAGGAGTTGGCCAATTGAATCAGAAGAAAAAGGAGAAACTTTGGAATCTCTGAAGCTCAAGGAATTAAGCCAACAACTCGAAGAACTGCAAGAACAAGCTCGAACAATTGCTCAAGTAAATCTAGTGCGTACCATACCTTCGTGTCCAGGTTGTGGATCAATAAATCATATGTGGGAAAGGTGTATGAATAATCCAGCCTCAGCTTCTTTTATATCTCCTCAAAATAATCGTTATTCTAATGGTTACGATAAACCTCAAGAAAGCTACGCTAGTTATCAAAAACCTCCACAACAGCTAAGTTGGGTCAGAAATCAAGAGACTTATCATCAATCCCAACCTCAATCCTACTATCCACCACAACCTATACATCAGAAAGCGCCAATTGTTGAGAAAGTTTATCAAGAACCACCGAAAAAATCAATGCAACTAGCAAGGAAAGAACAACCCTTGAGCTTGAATTCAAGTATGGCTAAAATGATGCAAGCAGTTGAAGAAAATATGAAGATTAGCCAACAAAGAATTCAAGCCCAGCAAACGGTGATAAAAAATCTCGAGCACACTCTATCACATATGGCGAGTACATTGCAAAATAGGCCAAAAGGGCAACTCCCAAGTGATACTATTGCTCCTCGAGATGATGCTTGTCATGCAGTTGAATTGCAAAGTGGAAAACAACTACCTCCACCTAGAAGAGAACCAGAACCAACCCCTATTCCAGAAAAGGAGGTTGAAGAAACAATAGAAGATAAGGTAGAAGAGGTGGTTGAACCAAAGAGTGTCCAAGCCAAGACACCTGAAAAGAAGAAAAGTGCAGTGGAACTTGATACACGCCCTCCACCACCATACCCTTCACGTGTCAAAAAAAAAGGACAATGATCAAGAATTCAAGAAGTTTGTTGACATGGTGAGCAAGTTAGATATTAATATGCCGTTTGTAGAAGCTCTCAAAAGAATGCTGAAATATCTGAAATTCATGAAGGACATTCTTTCTAACAAACGAAGTTTAGAAACTGGGGAAACAATTGGATTGCCTGTGGAGTGTAGTGATATATGTCAAAACAAGTTGCCACCAAAGCTAGAAGATCCCGGAAGTTTTACTATTCCCATTGGCATTGGAGACAGTTGGACCGCGAAAGCATTATGTGATTTAGGCGCGAGTATCAATCTCATGCCAAGATCCCTGTTCGAGAAGCTTAATATAGGAGAGGTAGTACCCACTTCTGTGGTATTACAAATGGCGGATTGCTCCCTCTCTCTACCAGTAGGTAAAATTGAAGATGTTTTAGTTAAAGCTGGTACTTTTATTTTTCCTTGTGATTTTATTATTCTTGACTACGACGCAGATAAGAATGTCCCATCATCTTGGGTAGACCATTCTTAGCCATGGGGCGTACACTAATAGATGTTGAGTTGATCATGAGGGTACAAGACGAACAGGTACGATTCAATGTGTTTATGGCTATGAAGTTACCAAATTCGAAAGATGAATGTTTCAAAATAGATGTCATCGGAAAAATTACACAAGAAGTCTTCAATGAAGCAACCTTAGATGATGATCTTGACAAGGCCTTAGCACTTGAATGCAAGAGGAAAACGAGAATCCCCCTGACGAAGTTGCTTCATTAGGATCAAATATACGAGAACTACTTCGAGATTCAGGTGACATAGAACCAATAAAGCAACCATCCATAATATGTCCACCTATTCTCGAAGAAAAACCTTTTCCAAATCATCTATGCTATGCATATCTAGGTACGAACAAAACTTTGCCTGTTATTATTTCTGCTAACCTCTCAGGTCCTCAAGAGGAGAAGCTACTTCATGTGCTTCGCGGTAACAAAGAAGCAATCGGATGGACTATTGCCGACATCAAGGGAATTAGTCCGTCCGTTTGCAAACACAAAATCATGATTGAGAACGAAGGAGGGCGATCTATAGAGGGACAAAGAAGACTCATGCCAGCTATGAAAGAAGTGGTGAGGAAGGAGGTAATCAAGTTACTAGACGTGGGAATCATCTATCCGATTGCTAGAAGTGATTGGGTTAGTCCAGTGCAATGTGTTCCAAAGAAAGGAGGTATCACTACCATCCTTAATGATCAAGGGGAAGCCATACCATCAAGAACAGTAGTGGGGTAGCAAGTATGCATGGATTAACTAAGACTCAACAAATCTACAAAGAAAGATCACTTTCCGCTACCATTCATTGATCAGATGCTAGACAAACTCGCAGGGAGAGAGTATTATTGTTTCCTTGACGGATATTCCGGTTATAATCAGATTTGTGTGGATCCCCTTGATCAACACAAAACAACTTTTACTTGTCAGTTTGGCACCTTTGCTTATAGAAGGATGTCGTTTGGTTTATGTAATGCACCTGCCACGTTCCAATGGTGCATGATGGATATATTTTGGGACATGATTGATAAATACTTGGAGGTTTTTATGGATGATTTTTCGGTGTTCGGAGATAGTTTTGATGATTGTTTGAATAATCTTGAGAAAGTCCTTGTGAGATGTAGAGAAAAAGATCTTGTGCTTAACTGGGAAAAATGCCACTTCATGGTTCAAGAGGGAATTGTGTTAGGACATAAGGTGTCGAAGGCAAGAATGGAGGTTGATCGTGCTAAAATTGAAGTTATCAAAACATTACCACCTCCAGTTTCTGTAAAAGGAGTGAGAAGTTTCTTGGGTCACGCAGGATTTTATCAAAGATTCATTAAAGATTTCTCCAAGATCGCCAAACCGCTTTGTTCTTTACTTGAAAAGGATACTCCTTTTAACTTTACTGACGAATGTCATCGAGCGTTTGTCGCAATTAAAGAGAAGCTAATCTCCATACCTATTGTTATACCTCCTGATTGGAAAGCTCCGTTTGAACTTATGTGCGATGCTAGTGATCACACAATGGGTGTTGTGTTGGGGCAGAGGAAAGACAAGCTCTTCCACACGATTTATTATGCAAGTGAGACCTTCAACGCTACCCAGATGAATTACACAGTAACGGAAAAAGAGATGTTGGCTGTAGTATATGCTTTCGATAAATTTCGTTCCTATATGATTAGGAAGAAAACTGTTGTATACACGGACCATTCAGCTATTAGATACCTTATGAAGAAAAAGGATGATAAGCCGCGTCTTATTAGATGGGTATTGTTGCTTTAAGAGTTCGACATAGACATTTGAGACCGAAAGGGATGCGAGAATCAAGTTTTTGATCATTTATCAAGGCTCGAAGAAGGATCATATGCGAACAAGGAACCATTATTGGTTAAAGAGGTATTCCCTGATGAACAACTTTTTGCTATTAAAAATACGTTTGTGCCATGGTATGCAGATCTAGTCAACCTCATCGTGAGTGGTGTATTCCCCAAGGATATCCATCCACAACAAAGACAAAGACTATCTCATCAGGCTAAACAATACTATTGGGATGAACCATACCTCTGGAAAATTTGTAGTGACCAAGTAGTTAGAAGATGTGTCCATGAAGGCAAAGTTGATAAGATTATAGCAAGCTGTCATGGATCACCATATGGAGGTCACTTCAAAGGCGATAGAACTTCAGCTAAAATTCTTCAATTCGGTTTCTATTGGCCTACCCTACGCAGAGATTGTCATCGTTTTGTCCAGTCATGTCAAAGATGCCAGTTCACTGGTAATATATCAAAAAGGGACGCGATGCCGCTTAACAATATTCTAGAAGTCAAAATCTTTGATGTATGGGGAATAGATTTCATGGGACTTTTCGTTACTTCCCATGGTAATCTTTATATTTTGCTTGCGGTAGATTATGTATCAAAATGGGTAGAAGAAGTGGCAACACCAAAGAACGATGCTCAAACAGTAATTAAATTCTTAAAAACAAATATCTTTTCAAGACATGGTACGCCACGTGTTCTCATCAGTGATAAAGGTACCCATTTCTTCAATACTCAATTGAGAACCCTCCTTCGTAAGTTTGGAGTGAGACACCGCATTTCAACCGGTTATCACCCACAAACTAACGGTCAAGCTGAAATTTCCAATCGGGAAATCAAATCTATTCTTGAGAAGACCGTGAATAAAACATGGAAAGACTGGCCATTAAAGCTATATGATGTTCTCTGGGCTTACAGAACAGCATTTAAAACACCAGTTGGGGCATCTCCATATCGCATGGTCTACGGCAAAGCATGCCATCTACCTATTGAGAATGAAGCTCGAGCCTTCTGGGCTATTAAAACGCTGAATCTAGACCCAGAATTGGCCGGGAAACAAAGGTTGATGCAGTTGAATGAGTTGGAGGAGTTTCGCTACCTTGCCTATGAAAATTCACGTCTTTACAAGGAGAAAACAAAGAGATGGCATGATAGACAACTCCGTCCAAAGAATTTCGAGAGAGGACAAAAGGTTTTATTATACAACTCTGATTCTTAAACTACCGAGGAAAGCTTAAATCCCGTTGGGGAGGACCTTACATTGTTACGAAAGTCACCCCTCATGGAGCGATTGAAATTGAACATCCAACCAAACAAAGGACATTCATGGTGAATGACCAGCGTTTGAAAAGATACCATGAAAGTGAAGACTTTGGTGAGAAGAGACAATCATTCTCGAAGAGCACGCTTAGCCTGAGGTACACGTCTAACTCAAAGACGTTAAACAAAAGTGCTCTAGGGAGACACCCCTTGTTTTAATTACTTTTTAGATTAGTTTATTGCTTTGTATTGTATATTTCTAAGTTAGTGTATATTTTTAATTGTGTTTACAAGCTAATAGGAGAGAAAGGTAGTGTGTTATTGTGCAGGAAATGAGTTTGGGGTCAAAAGGAAATATTCGGGAAAAATTCGGCTTACTGGCCGGTAGGCCAGTCAAACCACCGGCATGTCGATGGAGAGACACGTGCCCACTTCTTGGAGTGTGTTGCAGATTCTCAGATTTAGGCGGCTTTTCCTTTTCCATATTTTTAGCCTGTGTTACCTTTATCTCCAATTTCCATGTAAATATCTTTCCATATCTTGTAGTCTTTGACTTGGACTCTAATTAATCTCCATAATTATCTTTAAAGCTTCACACTAAATAAACAATTAAACCCAATATGCTCTAAAAATATTATGTTACTCAAGCAAGACTCAAAATAGGAAAGTGCACTAAATTAAGCTAAATTCAACCTATAAACTAATAAATAAGCCTAAAATGATGTCTCAGAGATTGATTTTATTATCACAAATGAGGAGACATCAAGACCCCCAACTCAAAGTTGTATCGTCCCGATACAATAAAAGTAAAGAATAGTAGGGTAGTCAAATAAACAAGAAGAAATCGGAGGAGAATAAGAACAGAATATAATGAATGATCCTAGAGCAAAATATCTAAAAAGTCTCATGTAGTAATACTCAAGAAATAATGCACAAATATACTTAATATACATGTAATCACGATCCATAAATTCAGGTTAAGATTAATTTCGCAATGCCAGAAGGAGAGGATGATAACTTAGTTCAGGTTAATAACTATAAGTTGTTCATAGGTCCCAATATAGCATCCAATGGTCCACTCACCTATTTACCTAATAGCTCAATTGTTCCTTCATCTAGTAGTTAGAAATCCTAAGGTCTTTGGTCATAACTTGGCTTAAGGACGGGTGTGGTATATTTGGATAATGAAAAGTGAGCTTTTGGCTCTCTCCTCACTAGCCATCAACGAATCGCCCTAGAGCTTGAGTTTTCACTTGAAGATGTCCTCACTCAACCCAATTTATTGATGCTTTTGATGTGCATCCCCAATAATCCCAATTAAAACCTTTGATGATATAAAATCCACTTTGCCGGTCCGAATATATATTTTCTTTTCAAATCAATTTTTTTCTTTTGTATAGCTATGATTGTCTTTGATGTTGAGATATCACGCTATTTTTTTCATATATATATATATATATATATATTCTTTCTTTTTATGCCCTTGTTGGCAAAATTAGCTCGTAGCTTCTTTTTCATTCATTATTACCCCGGCAAAGGGTTACAATAATAACAATTTTATCATCAATAAAATCACAAATATAATTCCCAAAACCCAATGTTCCCTAATGATGAAACCCACCACCCCAAACTCAAGCTCTAAAACGAGTTGTCTCAGGTTTTGCGATTCGAGTGCGGGTCATATAGATAAGTCCTACGAACTAAGGGTATAGATTATAATGTGTTTCAAGAAAAAGGCTTTAGAAAGGCTCAGAGGGGCTAAGACAGATAAATAATAACAATAATCAAATAAAAGGGTGAGAAAGTATAAAGACTTCAAGTGTTTTATCATGAAAGAACTGCCTTATTCATTTTTCTAACTATCGGATTTCGTTACGTTTTCATTATTAGTTCATAGATAAGTAGGTCTTCAACTAATTTCAAACCTCACGTTCTACACACCAAATAACTCTCCCTAAGTTTCAACGTGAATTCTTAGCATTGGTCATTAACTTTTCTATCCTTTATTTCCTGTTTTCCTACATACATCAATTTTGTGACATCTTTCAAAAGCATACTACCTACTATCATTAACTTAATAATATCATGCTCAAATAAGTACATTCAAAATATTTTATGCCTAACGATGTAGTCCCCGGCAGCGGCGCCAAGGACTAACTAAAATAAAAGCACAAGATAATTGCACAAAGACTAACGATGTAGTCCCCAGCAGCGGCGCCAAAAACTTGGTGTGGCCTAAGGTGTGATAAAAAGATGTATAAAATAAGTGCAAATAAACACCCTAAGCTAACACGGTACTGCAAGTATTACAGGACATATGCAAGTTTTAATGATAAGAAGATTCGTTCCTCAGGGACTGACGAAAGTTAGAGAGAACTTATGCAAATTATCAAGTGCAGATATAAAAGATAGAAAGATAATACGCAAAGAAAGAAAAGGAAAATAGAATTTTATTTGGTTTTTAATAAGAAAACTAACTACTAAATAAAATACAATAAAATAAATAAAAGAAAAGACAAGAAGATAGTATGAAAGATATAGCTTAGGTTTTACTAGTATGCACCAATCCTTCTAATTCTATCGATTAGATCTAGTTTATAAGGGAGAATATTAGCTCTTGGTATACTTAGTCAGGATTCTAAATTCCCATACCTTAGACCTTGAGAGCGACTAAGGGGGCTACGACACAACCAAGAAGTGATGAAGAATAGGGTTATCAAACGCCACTAAGGCCCTAAACAAATACTGCAATCCTGGTGATATGGTGGTTAAAACAAACCCTAATGACTATCTAGTTAGAATCATGTTTTGTCAGAACTAATATCGACACTAGACGTTATGTGGTGGTTCAATAGTTAAACACCCAGTTACGGTGACCATCTAACTACTATTAAGGTAATCCTAAATGTTGCGCACCGCAAGGAAAACATACATTAAATCAAAACACATAATCAAATCTAAAGGTAAGTAGCTAATATCAGATTAAAACATATAATTTGCAAAGAAACTTAGATAGAAGAATTAGAATTCATAGATTATACATTATGCAAACCTAATCTAATAGAATTAGTTCATACAAAGAAAAGAAGAAGAAAGAATTACAAAATAAGAGGTTGAAGGAGACATGATTGATGCACAGCTCCTTCCAGACTTCTTCTCTTGTGTTGCAGCTTCCTCTTGGCCTTAAGGTCTGGCCAAGGATGATTTATGAGTGTTAAGAGGCTGTATTTATAGGGTATAGGAAGACCTAATTCGTTTTCTTGAAGGAGAAGTAAGTGGTGGACTACAAGCCCAACTCAAATTCGTAAGGAAATAAAGATAAACACTGTTGGACCGTTTTGAGCATATCTTCTTCGTTATTGGTCGGTTTGAGCTCCATAATATACCAAAAGAATCGTAACAGAATTATCTCTGTCCCTAAGAAAGGAAATTACCAAAATCAGCCTATTTCTTAGGTAAAAACGCACATCTTTAGGCGTGTACTGCAGAATTCAGATTTATGCAGCTTTTCCTTTTCTTAATTGAACTCAGCTTCCTTCTATCTCCAATTTCCATGCATATCTCTTTCCATATCTTGTAGTCTTTGACTTGGACTCTAATTAATCTCCATAATTATCTTTAAAGCTTCACACTAAATAAACAATTAAACCCAATATGCTCTAAAAATAATAATTCACTAAATCAAGACTCAAAATAGGAAAGTGCGCTAAATTAAGCTAAGATCGACCTATAAACTAATAAATACGCCTAAAATGATGTCTCTGAAGTATATTATATTATCACAAATGAGGATACATCAAGACCCCCAACTCAGAGTTGTATCGTCCTGATACAATAAAAGTAAAGAACAGTAGGGTAGTCGAGAAGAAGAAGTAGGAGGAGACTAAGAACAGAACACAATGAATGATCCTAGAGCAAAATATCTAAAAAGTCTCATGTAGTAATGCTCAAGAAATAATGCACAAATATTCTTAATATACATGTAATCAACAATCCATAAATTCAAGTCCAGATTAATTTCGCAATGCCAGAAGGAGAGGATGATAACTTAGTTCATGTTAATGGCTATAGGTTGTTCATAGATCCCAAATACAACATCCAATGGTCCACTTACCTACTACCTAATAGCTCAATTGTTCAATCTAGCAGTTAGAAATCCTAAGGTCTTGGTTATAACTTGGCTTAAGGACAGGTGTGGTATATTTGGATAATGAAAAGTGAGCTTTTGGCTCTCTCCTCACTACCCATCAACGAATCGCCCTAGAGCTTGAGTTTTCACTCGAAGATGTTCTCACTCAACCCAATTTATTGATGCTTTTGATGTGCATCCCCAATAAATCCCAAATACAACCTTTGATGATATCAAATCCACTTTGCCGGTCCGAATATATATTTTCTTTTCATATCATTTTTTCTGTTGTATAGCTATGATTCTCTTTTTGATGTTGAGATATCACACTATTTTTTCATATATATATTCTTTCTTTTTATGCCCTTGTTGGCAAATTTAGCTCGTAGCTTCTTTTTCATTCACTATTACCCCGGCAAAGGGTTACACTAATAACTTTCTCATCATCACTAAAATCACAATTACAATTCCAAATCCCAAAGTTCCCTAATGATGAAACCCACCACCCCAAACTCAAGCTCTAAAACAAGTTGTCTCAGGTTTTGCGATTCGAGTGCGGGTCATATAGATAAGTCCTACAAACTAGGGTAAGGATTATAATGTGTTTCAAGAAAAGGCTTTAGAAAGGCTCAGAGGGGCTAAGAAGGATAATAACAATAATCAAATAAAAAGGGTGAGAAGGTATAAAAGGCTTCAAGTGTTTTAATCATGAAAGAACTGTCTTATTCATTTTTCTAACTACCGGATTTCGTTACTTTTTCATTAATAGTGCATAGATAAGCGGGTTTTCAACTAATTTTAAACCTCACGTTCTACACACCAAATAACTCTCCCTAAGTTTCAACGTGAATTCTTAGCATTGCTCACTAACTTTTCTATCCTTTATTTCCTGTTTTCATACATGCATCTAAACAAATTTGTTTCATCTTTCAAAAACATACTACTTACTATCATTGACCTAATAAAATCATGCTCAAAATAGGTACATTCAAAATATTCTATGCCTAATTCAACCCAAAAAATTTTAAATTTTATGAAAAACACAAAAAGATAGATGAGGACAACGAATCCCCACCCCCAACTCAAAAATGAGCCGTGTCCCCACGACTCGAAAAAGACTCAAGAAAGAATAAAATTTAAAATATAGCACACATATTGCACATAAAGAAATGGTAGGGAAGAAAGAAAACATACTCTTCGAGGCTTTTACCTCGTCTTATCGGTACTTGGATGAAATCTAATGTATCTTCTTCACCCAACTTCTTATTCGTTTTTCGCTCAGGACACGTGATCATAATAGGATATTGCATTAAATAACGACATGGGAGAGATCGAAAATTCGTATCACCTCCTCATAGATCAACTGTGCCACATCTTCTTCTTCTCCTCACAAAATACAATTCACAAAAAAATAACGTTTAGAACATCTTACCATGAGCATAGACCAACCTAATCTTTCCAAATCTCCACGAATCTTCTTGTATTCTCCTTCAACTTCTTCTTCAAATACTTTCTTATAAGAAAAAGGTAGTCCCTTTAATTTTTTTCTTCGGAGAAGCTATCATGGCCATTGAAGCTTTCTCTTTTTCTTCGGGTGTAGGGTCGTTGATTTGTAGAGGTTGTGTTATCTTTTTCACTAAAGTTGGACTCTTTTTGCTCATTGAATCAAACACAGCATGCTAACCTCTCTTCTCTTGACTTGTTTTAACCTTTGAATTGGAACTAGGACTTTTCTCACTTGATTTCTTCTCAATTAAATCCAACACCTTGATTTCTTCATCTCCCTTACAGTAGACAATGTTTATGTTCTCTTAATCATCTCAATTGACCCCCAACTCAAAGCTTTAACCACTCTTGAAATTTGAAACTCTTGATTATTGGTTGTACAAGCTTAATTTGGGTTAGGAAGGGTGATTTGATGATGATTCTCTATGTGGGTAAGATGGATTTTTCATGGATTGGCTTGGATTTAAGAAATTGTAGGATGAATTTCTGGAATTTAAGCTTTTATTCTTGGATTCAAGGTGTTTTGGGATGATATAGGTGGTTGAATCTTCCTTGCAATGATGTAAAGAAAGGATTAGATGTGTTTTCATGGTGATTGGGTAGTGTTTTGATGATTGGTGAAGGTTTTTATGAGCTTCAATGGAGTTGGGATAGTTTTGGAGAAGACAAAGAGGCTTGAGGTTTAATAGATTCGGAATAATGATATTAACCTTCCTTATAAACCTTAAATCCCGTTTTTCTCTTTCTCTGGCGGCGCTCTGCGGTATACCGCACATATCGTCCGGTATACCGCACCTACAGTGTTCAAAAAATTTCGCCTCTGCTCAATACACGTGGTACGACCCCGTGACACGGGTTTTGGGATCGCGGACCATGGCACGGACTAGGGGGTAGTCCGCAGGTATAATCCGCACCTTCTGATGCTCCTTCGTCAAAATACCCGTGGTAGCAACCCCGTGGCACGTGTTTTAGTGCGGTGCATGGCGCGGTATAGGGTCCGGTATACCGGACCCGTCAGCTATTTTTTTTTCTTTTCTGTATAAAATACGTGGCTGCTACAGTGGCAAGGGTTATCTCATCGGCGATATACCGCGGTATACTGCACCCCTGCTTTAGTTTTTCCGAAAATTTTGCTCGCCTTCCCTAACTCGATTTCTCCAATACCTAATCATCAAAAACACTAATACCTTCCTCAATATGCAATATCAACTGAATTTAACTAAACTAAACATAAATTAAAAACTGGAAACGTAAAAACATAAAAGAAATTACGGGTTGTCTCCCGTTTAGCACTTTTGTTTAACGTCTTTTGATGTCTCCTCATTTGTGATAATAAGATATACTCATGAGACATCATTTTAGGCTTATTTATTAGTTTATAGGTTGATTTTAGCTTAATTTAGTGCACTTTCCTATTTTGAGTCTTGATTTAGTAACATAATATTTTTAGAGCATATTGGGTTTAATTGTTTATTTAGTGTGAAGCTTTAAAGATAATTATGGAGATTAATTAGAGTCCAAGTCAAAGACTACAACTTATGGAAAGAGATATGCATGGAAATTGGAGATAGAAGGAAACTGAGTTCAATTAGGAAAAGGAAAAGCTGCCTAAATCTGGGATTCTGCATACACGTCCAAAGATGTGCGTTTTTACCTAAGAAATAGGCCGAATTTGGTAATTTCTTTCCTTAGGGTCAAGATAATTCTGTTGCGATTCTTTTGGTATCTTATGGAGCTCAATCCGACCAATAAAGAAGGAGATATGCTCAAAACGGTCCAGCAGTGTTTATCTTTATTTCTTTACGAATTTGAGTTGGGCTAGGAGTCTATTACTTAGAGTTATCTCCAATAAATGAATTAGATCAACCTATACACTATAAATACAGCCTCTTAACACTCTTAAATCATCCTTGGTGAAACCTTAAACCAAGAGGAAGCTTAGAACACAAGAGAGAAGTTTGGAAGGAGCTGTTCATCAACAATGTCTTCTTCTACCTTTAGATTTGTAATTTCCTTCTTTTCTTTCATGAACTAAATTTCTTTAGCTTGAATTTTTAGCATATATGTATGAACCCTAGTTTTGATTGACATCTATCTAATCTGGGAATTTAATGTTTTAAATAGACTTATAGTTTTTATTCTCTGTTTATGTGTTTGGATTTATATTCTGTGTTCTTGTGGACGGCCGCCATATAGAATTACCATCTAGTAATTAGGATACCATTGACAACGGTGTTTAATTACATGTTTAGCACATAACGTCTAGTATTAGGTATGATCTGACAACCCAACCTAGCTAGATAATCACTATGGTTTAGTTCTTGTGACTATTTACCAATTACAGAAAAAGTTTGCTTAGGAAGCCTTATTGACACAGGTAAATCCTATTTTAAACTACCGATAGCGAATTGGGACCGATTAGGGAAATACTACATAATTCACCCTTACATGTTTAGAACGGCAAAACTAGTGGGGATTACATGCTAATAACTCGAGCTATATTCTCATATTACTTCTCTTTCATATTTATTTTATGTCTTTTAATTCTTAGATTTAATTTAGTTAATTATTTTATCAAATCCATCTTTATTTGTCTTTAATTTATTTGCGTTTAGTTGTTCTAGCTTTAATTTACATTTGATATTTGCATAAGATTCCTCTAACCTTCGTAGTCTCTGCGGAACGAATCTCAATCTAAAACTTGCATACGATCTGTATACTTGCAGAACCGTGTAGTTCTAGGGTGTTTTTGCACTTTATTTACATCTTACTTTATCACACCCTAGGCCCCACCAAGTTTTTGGCGCCGCTGCCGGGGACTACATCGTTAGTCCTTGTGCATATATCTTGTACTTTTATTTTTAGTTAGTTCTATTTTACGCTTTTGTTTTTAGTTTTTGTTTTCCAGATGGAGAACCCAAGGAGACTTGAGCTACCCATCGAGTTCAGAGTGGAGCCACGAGGAATTCGAGCTCCAGAAATCCAAGCCGCAAAATTTAAACCTGATCCTGGGATGCTAACTCAGTTTGCATCTCATGGATTATTCAGCGGATCTGCACATCAAGATCCGATCCGATATATTCAGAAATTCATGCAGATCTGTGATGCTTATATCGTAAAAGGAGTTACTAGGGAGCAAGTATATTACCTGATGTTCCAGTTTTTCTTGACCGGATGTGCAAGCGATTGGTATGATACCCAATACCCTCATGTTATTCCAGATTGGGACAAGCTCCAAGCGAGATTCCTAGACCGTTTCTATCCGGTTAGTAGACGTTTAAAAGATATGTTGAAGCTTGAACAATTTATACAGAAAGAGGAAGAGAGTTTGGGTGAAGCATGGTTACGATTTACAGAGAAGAAGGTGAGGTGTCCCTATCATAGATCCTCGCCGGAATATTATTTAACCTTGTTTTATGGATTCCTTAATGATAAATCAAGAGAAAAAGCAAATTCGTTGGAAAACGCAGGTTTTGTGTTACTAGATCCTGAAGAAGCTGAGTTGGGGATGGAGAGAATTCTTGAGAACGAGAGAAGTTGGCCAAAGAAATCAGCAAAGGAGAACACTTCAGAATCTCTGAAGCTCAAAGAACTGGCTAAACAACTCGAAGAGCTAAAAGAACAAGCCCGAATAATTGCTCAGGTGAATACAATACGCACAATTCCTTCGTGTCCTGGTTGTGGATCGAGAAATCACGTGTGGGAAGGGTGTATGAATAATCCAGCAGTAGCTTCCGTTCAATATCCTAAAGATAACTATTACTCTAATGGTTATGCTTGTCCTCAAGAAAGCTACACTAATTATCAACAACCTCCACAGCAAAAGTGTTGGGTCAGAAAGCAAGAAACTTATCATCAATCCCAACTACAATCTTATAATCCACCACAACCTATTCAGAAAAAGGCACCCATTGTTACAACTTGTCAAGAACCAAAGAAAGATCCACCTAAACAATCGATGCAATTGGCAAAACAAGAACAACTCCAGATCTTAAGTTCGAGTATGGCTAAATTAATGCAAACAGTTGAGAAGAAAATGAGTCATAGCCAACAGAAAGTTCGAACCCAGGAGAAGATTATCAAGCAACTAGAGCATACTATATCACAGATGGCGAGTGCATTACAAACTAGGCCGAAAGGGCAACTCCCAAGTGATACTATTGCTCCTAGAGATGATTCTTGCCATGCAGTTGAATTGCGAAGTGGAAAACAACTACCTCCACCAACACCAGAACCAGAACAAGAACCAATCCCTATTCCAGAACAAAGGAGGGAAGAAATAATCAAAGATACAGTTGAGGAGGTAGTTAAACCAAAGAGTGTCCAAGCCGAGACACCTGAAAAGACAAGAAAACCAGTGGAACTCAATACACGCCCTCCGCCACCATACCCTTCACGTGTCAGAAAGAAGGACAATGACCTGGAATTCAAGAAGTTCATTGACATGTTGAAGAAATTGGAAGTTAATATACCCCTTGTTGAAGCTCTCAAGAGGATGCCAACCTACATGAAATTCATGAAAGACATTCTCTCCAACAAGCGAAGTATAGAGACTGGGGAAACAATTGGATTACCTAGGGAGTGCAGTGCTATATGTCAAAGTGAGTTGCCACCAAAACTAGAAGATCCCGGAAGTTTTACAATTCCTATCGGCATTGGAGATAGTTGGACCGGGAAAGCATTATGTGATTTAGGCGCAAGCATCAATCTCATGCCTAGATATCTGTTCGAGAAGCTTAATATCGGAGAAGTAATACCCACATATGTGGTATTACAAATGGCGGATCGCTCCCTCTCACGACCAATAGGTAAAATTGAAGATGTTTTAGTTAAAGCTGGCTCTTTTATTTTTCCTTGCGATTTTATTATTCTTGACTACGACGCGGATAAGAATGTCCCCATCATTTTGGGTAGACCATTCTTAGCCACGGGGCGTACACTAATTGATGTTGAGAATGGTGAGTTGATCATGAGAGTACAAGGCGAACAGATACGATTCAATGTGTTTCAGGCTATGAAATTACCAAAGTCGAAAGACGAATGCTTCAAAATAGATGTCATCGGAAAAATTGCGCAAGAAGTCTTCAATGAAGCAAGCTTAGATGATGATCTTGACGAGGCCTTAGCACTTGAATCACCAGAGGAACTTGAAATTCCCCCTGAAGATGTTGCTGCATTAGGATCAAATGTGCGAGAACTACTTCGAGAACCAGGTGACATTGAACCAATGAAACAACCATCTATAATATGTCCACCTGTTCTCGAAGAAAAACCACTGCCAGATCATCTACGCTATGCATATCTAGGTACGAATAAAAATTTGCCTGTTATTATTTCTGCTCACCTTTCAGGTCCTCAAGAGGAGAAGCTACTTCAAGTACTTCGCGCAAACAAAGAAGCAATTGAATGGACTATTGCCGACATCAAGGGAATTAGTCCTTCCGTTTACAAACACAAAATTATTCTTGAGAACGAAGATGGGCGGTCTATAGAAGGACAGGGAAGACTCATGCCAGCTATGAAAGAAGTAGTGAGGAAGGAAGTTATCAAGTTGTTAGACGCAGGGATTATCTATCCGATTGCTTGCAGTGATTGGGTTAGTCCAGTGCAATGTGTTCCAAAGAAAGGAGGTTTCACTACCATCCTTAATGATCAAGGCGAAGCCATACCATCAAGACCAGTTGTGGGGTGGCGAGTGTGACTGGATTACCGAAAACTGAACAAAGCAACAAAGAAAGATCACTTCCCGCTACCATTCATTGATCAGATGCTAGACAAACTTGCAGGGAGAGAATATTACTGTTTCCTCGACGGATATTCGGGTTATAATCAGATTTGTGTGGATCCCCTCGATCAACACAAAACAACTTTTACATTTCCGTTTGGTACTTTTTCTTATAGAAGAATGTCGTTTGGTTTATCCAATGCACCTGCCACGTTCCAGAGGTGCATGATGGCGATATTTTGGGACATGATTGATAAATATTTGGAGGTTTTTATGGATGATTTTTCGGTGTTTGGAGATAGTTTTGACGATTGTTTGAATAATCTTGAGAAAGTCCTTGTGAGATGTAGAGAAATAGATCTTGTGCTTAATTGGGAAAAATGCCACTTCATGGTTCAAGAGGGAATCGTGTTGGGACATAAAGTTTCCAAGGCAGGGATGGAGGTTGATCGTGCTAAAATTGAAGTTATCAAAACACTACCGCCTCCAGTTTCTGTTAAAGGAGTGAGAAGTTTCTTGGGTCACGCAGGATTTTATCGAAGATTTATAAAGATTTCTCCAAGATCGCCAAACCGCTTTGCTCTTTACTTGAAAAGGATACTCCTTTTAATTTTACTAAAGAATGTCTTCAAGCGTTTTTGACGATTAAGGAAAAACTGATCTCTACACCTATTGTTTTACCTCCTGATTGGAAGGCTCCGTTTGAACTTATGTGCGATGATAGTGATCACGCTATGGGTGTTGTGTTGGGACAGAGGAAAGACAAGATCTTCCACACGATTTATTATGCAAGTAAGACTTTCAACGCTGCCCAGATGAATTATACAGTGACGGAGAATGAGATGTTGCCCGTGGTTTATGCTTTTGATAAATTTCGTCCCTATCTAGTTGGGAAGAAAACTGTTGTATACACGGACCATTCAGCTATTAGGTACCTCATGGAGAAAAAGGACGCTAAGACGCGTCTCATTAGATGGGTGCTGTTGCTTCGAGAATTCGACATAGATATTCGAGACCGAAAGGGATGCGAGAATCAAGTTGCTGATCATTTATCAAGGCTCGAAGGATCAGATGCGAACAAAGAACCATTATTGGTTAAAGAGGTATTCCCTGATGAACAACTTTTTGCTATTAAACGTGCTTTTGTGCCATGGTATGCATATCTAGTCAACCTCATTGTAAGTGGTGTCTTTCCCAAAGATTTTCACCCACAGCAAAGACAAAGATTGAATCACCAGGCCAAACAGTATTATTGGGATGAACCGTACCTCTGGAAGATTTGTAGTGACCAAGTGGTTAGAAAATGTGTACGTGAAGGTGAAATGGAGAAAATCATTGAAGGTTGTCATAGTTCACCTTATGGAGGTCACTTTAAGGGCGATAGAACCGCAGCTAAAATTCTTCAATCCGGGTTCTATTGGCCTACCATAAACAAAGATTGTCATCGTTTTGTCCAATCATGTCACAGATGCCAGTACACTGGCAATATATCAAAAAGAGACGCGATGCCGCTTAATAATATTCTTGAAGTTGAAATCTTTGATGTATGGGGAATATATTTCATGGGACCTTTCGTCACTTCCTATGGAAATCTTTATATTTTGCTTGCGGTAGACTATGTGTCAAAGTGGGTAGAAGCAGTGGCAACACCATAGAACGATGCTCAAACTGTGATTAAGTTCTTAAAAACAAACATCTTTTCAAGGCATGGTACGCCACGTGTGCTAATCAGTGATAAAGGTACCCATTTTCTTAATGCTCCTCTGAGAAATTTTCTTCGGAAGTTTAGAGTGAAACACCGTACTTCAACCGGTTATCACCCACAAACTAACGGTCAAGCTGAAGTTTCCAACCGGGAAATCAAATCTGTTCTTGAGAAGACCGTGAGTAAATCGAGGAAAGATTGGTCGTTAAAGCTAGATGATGCTCTCTGGGCTTACAGAACAGCATTTAAAACACCAGTTGGGGCATCTCCATATCGCATGGTATACGGCAAAGCGTGTCATCTACCGATTGAACTTGAAGCTCGAGCCTACTGGGCTATTAAAACTCTGAATCTAGACCCAGACTTGGCCGGGAAGCAAAGGATGATGCAGTTGAACGAGTTGGAGGAGTTTCGTTATCTTGCCTATGAAAATTCACGCCTCTATAAAGAGAAAACAAAGAGATGGCATGATAAACGGCTCCATCCAAAGCATTTCGAGATCGGACAAAAGGTTTTATTATACAACTCTCGATTTTCGAACTACCCAGGAAAGCTTAAATCCCGTTGGGGAGGACCTTACATTGTTACCAAAGTCACACCACATGGAGCAATTGAGATTGAAAATCCAACTGAGCAACTGACATTCATGGTGAATGGCCAGCGTTTGAAGAGATACCATGACAGCGAAGACTTTAGGCGAGAGGAGACAATCCATCTCGCTGAATGCGCTTAGCCTGAGGTACACGTCTAACTCAAAGACGTTAAACAAAAGTGCTCTTGGGAGACACCCCTTGTTTAAATTGCTTTTTAGATTAGTTGTTTTGCTTTGTAGTGTATAATTTTAAGCTAGTGTATATTTTTTTTGTGTTTACAAGCTAATAGGAGAGAAAGGTAGTGTGTTATTGTGCAGGAAACGAGTTTGGGGTCAAAAGGAAAAAAACTGGAGAAACTCTAAACCTGGTGCGGACTACCCCCGCGGACTACCCCATGGTCCGCAGGGATGCACCGTGCCTAGAAAACCCGTACCACGGTCGGGTACCACGGGTTTTATCCAGAAAGAAGAAAAAAATCGACCTGAAGGCGCGGTACACCGCACCCCTGGTCCGCACACACAAAACGCGTGCCACGGGGTCGGGTACCACGGGTTTTTGACGGAGCAGGTGCAGACTACCCCCTGCACCGCACCCCTGGTCCGCAGGCACAAAACACGTGCCACGGGGTGCTAACTCGGGTATTATCCAGTGGGCAAAAATTTGAAGAGTTGTTAGGTCCGGTACACCGCAGGTCTGGTCCGGTGCACCGCAGAGAGGCGGTTTGTGAAGGAATTCTTTTCCTAATCAAACTCTTACCTTATGAGATTAACCCTAGCCTTCCATACACGAATTTTTCAGACCCAAACCCTATATATACACCTTAAAGCTTGTGCAAACCTTCACAATTAACACAACAACTCATCAAATCCTCTCCTCCATCTTCCATAAACACAATTTCTTCATCAAATTCGTCACACTACACCATTAAAACACCATCAAATTCATCAAGCTTTAAAGATTTCTTCCAAGATCAATCCAATAACCTTTCTCTTTCATAAATTCCAAGCAACAACATCAAGCGAAACCAAATTTTCCTTAAACTTTTAATCCATCTTTGGTATAACTTGAGTTGTGGGTAAAACAAGCATGACTAACATATCTGAAGCTATGGAATATAAGAGAAAGTGTTCAATCCTTGGGAAGAATAAGAAATTGCCTGGAGCCACCATTGAAAAACCCATCAATCTTGATGAGGTTTCTGAAGAATCAAAATAAAAGGCACATGCACAACCACTACCAAAGAAGAGATTAACTGCTAGAATGTCCATACCATCAAGGAGGCCTTTGAAGAAAATAAAAATCCAAGACCAAGGTTCTTCTACCTCTTCCTCTGAAATTGTTTATGATCTTCCTCCTTGGGCTCTCAAGTTACAGAACGAAGTTGAAAGATTACGTGAAGATAACAAAGACCTTTGGATAGAAGTCATACAGTTGGAGTCACAAGTAGAAGATTTGACCATGGTTAAGGAGGTTGATAGTTATACCGATCCCTCATCTTTGGATGAGGAGGATGATATGATGGATCTCTATGGCCAACCAGGTAGGTCATTCTAATTTTTCTTAATAGCTTGTATGCATTAGGTAGTTTAGTTAGTTTTTATTTTAAATTTTATTTCATTCTTGAGTCTTTTTCGAGTCGTGGGGACACGGCTCACTTTTGAGTTGGGGGTGGGGATTCGTTGTCCTCATCTTCTTTTCGTTTTTGCATAAAATTTAAAATTTTTAGGTTGAATTAAGGCATAGAATATCTTGAATGTACCTATTTGAGCATGATTTTATTAGGTCAATGATAGTGAGTAGTATGATTTAAAGATGCAACAAAATTGTTTAGGATGCATGTATGAAAACAGGAAATAAAGGATAGAAAAGTTAATAAGCAATGCTAAGAAATCACGTTGAAACTTAGGGAGAGTTATTTGGTGTGTAGAACGTGAGGTTTAAAATTAGTTGAAAACCCACTTGTCTATGAACTAATAATGAAAACGTAACGAAATCCGGTAGTTAGAAAAATGACTAAGGCAGTTCTTTCATGATAAAACACTTGAAGCCTTTAGACTTTCTCACCCTTTTGTTTGATATTATTGTTATTTATCCGTCTTAGCCCCTCTGAGCCTTTCTAAAGCCTTTATTGAAACACATTATAATCCATACCTTAGTTTGTAGGACTTATCTATATGACCCGCACTCGAATCGCAAAACCTGAGACAAACTCATTTTAGAGCTTGAGTTTGGGGTGGTGGGTTTCATCATTAGGGAACTTTGGGTTTGGGAATTATCTTTTTGATTTTATTGATGATGAGATTGTAATTATTGTAACCCTTTGCCGGGGTAATAGTGAATGAAAAAGAAGCTACGAGCTAATTTTGCCAACCAGGGCATAAAAAGAATATATATATATATATATATAAAAAATAGATTGTGATATCTCGAACATCAAAAAGAGAGTCATAGCTATACAATTGATATGAAAAGAATATATATTCGGACCGGCAAAGTGGATTTTATATCATCAAAGGGTTTAATTGGGATTTATTGGGGATGCACATTAAAAGCATCAATAAATTGGGATTGAGTGAGAACATCTTCGAGTGAACAACTCAAGCTCTAAGGCGATTCGTTGATGGCTAGTGAGGAGAGAGCCAAAAGCTCACTTTTCATTATCCAAATATACCACACCCGTCCTTAAGCCAAGTTATAACCAAGACCTTAGGATTTCTAACTTCTAGGTGGATAAACAATTGGGCTATTAGGTAGTAGGTAAGTGGACAATTGGATGCTGTATTTGGGACCTATGAACAACCTATAGCCATTAACCTGAACTAAGTTATCATACTCTCATTCTGGCATTGCGAAATTAATCTTAACTTGAATTTATGGATTGTTGATTACATGTATATTAAGCATCTTTGTGCATTATTTCTTAAGAATTACTACATGAGACTTTTTAAATATTTTGCTCTAGGATCATTCGTTATATTCTGTTCTTGTTCTCCTCCGACTTCTTCTTGTTATTTTGACTACCCAATTGTTCTTTACTTTTATTGTATCGGGACGATACAACTTTGAGTTGGGGGTCTTGATGTCTCCTCATTTGTGATAATAAAATATACTCATGAGACATCATTTTAGGCTTATTTATTAGTTTATAGGTTGATTTTAGCTTAATTTAGTGTACTTTCCTATTTTGAGTCTTAATTTAGTAACATAATATTTTTAGAGCATATTGGGTTTAATTGTTTATTTAGTGTGAAGTTTTATAGATAATTATGGAGATTAATTAGAGTCCAAGTCAAAGACTACAACTTATGGAAAGAGATATGCATGGAAATTGGAGATAGAAGGAAACTGAGTTCAATTAGGAAAAGGAAAAGCTGCCTAAATCTGAGATTCTGCATACACGTCCAAAGATGTGCGTTTTTACCTAAGAAATAGGCCGAATTTGGTAATTTCCTTTTTAAGGGTCAAGATAATCCTGTTGCGATTCTTTTGGTATCTTATGGAGCTCAATCCGACCAATAACGAAGGAGATATGCTCAAAACGGTCCAGCAGTGTTTATCTTTATTTACTTACGAATTTGAGTTGGGCTAGGAGTCCATTACTTAGAGTTATCTCCAAGAAACGAATTAGGTCAACCTATACACTATAAATACAGCATCTTAACACTCTTAAATCATCCTTGGTGAAACCTTAAACCAAGAGGAAGCTTAGAACACAAGAGAGAAGTTTGGAAGGAGCTGTTCATCAACATTGTCTTCTTCTACCTTTAAATTTGTAATTTCTTTCTTTTCTTTCATGAACTAAATTTCTTTAGCTTGAGTTTTTAGCATATATGTATGAACCCTAATTTTGATTGACATCTATCTAATTTGGGAATTTAATGTTTTAAATAGACTTATAGTTTTTATTCTCTGTTTATATGTTTGGATTTATATTCTGTGTTCTTGTGGACGGTCGCCATATAGAATTACCATCTAGTAATTAGGATACCATTGACAACGGTGTTTAATTACATGTTTAGCACATAACGTCTAGTATTAGGTATGATCTGACAACCCAACCTAGCTAGATAATCACTATGGTTTAGTTCTTGTGACTATTTACCAATTACAGGAAAAGTTTGCTTAGGAAGCCTTATTGACACAGGTAAATCCTATTTTAAACTATCGATAGCGAATTGGGACCGATTAGGGATATACTACATAATTCACCCTTACATGTTTAGAACGGCAAAACTAGTGGGGATTACATGCTATATTCTCATATTACTTCTCTTTCATATTTATTTTCTGTCTTTTAATTCTTAGTTTTAATTTAGTTAATTATTTTATCAAATCCATCTTTATTTTTCTTTACTTTATTTGCGTTTAGTTGTTCTAGCATTAATTTACACTTCATATTTGCATAAGATTCCTCTAACCTTCGTAGTCTCTGCGTAACGAATCTCAATCTAAAACTTGCATACGATCTGTATACTTGCAGAACCGTGTAGTTCTAGGGTGTTTTTGCACTTTATTTACATCTTACTTTATCACACCCTAGGCCCCACCATCTTTCAAAGTTAGACGTGTTACCTCGATTAGGGCTGACGAAATTTCCACCCTTTGCCTTTAATTCCCACGAACTTCTCAGCTCGATTCTTCATGATCATGGATGGTGCCATCCAAGATTGCGTGGGAATAGGTGTTTCCTGTGGTAACTCGATTTCATCTGTAGCATTACACTCCTCTGGCAACCCATTCATCTCTTTAGTTTCGAATCTTCGTTTGTTAGAAAGAATGTCCTTCATGAATTGCCCGTATTTTGACATTCTTGTGAGAGCTTCTATAAACCGGATGCTGATCTTTAGCTTGTTCACCATGTCAAGGAACTTCTTGAATTCCAGGTCATTGTCCTTTCTGACATGTGAAGGGAATGGTGGAGGAGGGCATGTGTTGGTTACCACTGGGCTCTCTTTCTTTTCTGGTGTCTTCTTTTGGACACTTCTTTGTTCAACTACCTCTTCGACCTTATCGTCTGTTGTTTCTTTTCCCCCCGTTTCTGGAATAGGGACTGGTTCCAGTTCTGGTCTTGGTGAAGGTAGTTGTTTTCCACTTCCTAATTCAATAGCATGACAAACTTTGTTTTCTAGAGCACTAGTATCACTTCGGAGTTGCCTTTCTGCAAGGATTTTAGTTTTCTCCACCATTTGTGACACTGTCTGCACCTTCTTCATAAGCGCACTCTGTGAGTCTTGGGATTCTTGCTGGCGATTCTCCATCTTTTCGATTAGGTTCATCATCTTAGCCATGCTTGAATTTAAACTCGGAGGTTGTTCTTGTATGGTTTGCTGCATTGAATAAGGAGGTGGTTCTTGATAAGCTTCATTATAAATCGGCGCTTCTTGATAGATAGGTTGTGGAGGATAACAAGATTGTGGTCGTGGTTGATAATCATCATCATAATAATGGTTATTATGATAATACTTCTGTTGATCTCCGACCCCATTGTAAGTCTGTGGGGGTTGATAGTCAGCGTAATTTCCTTGAGATTGATAATAACCATCATAATAATGGTCTCTTTGATAAGGCATGAAGGAAACTGAGGCTGGATTGTTCATGCAATGTCCCCACGAGTGATCTCTTGCTCCACAACTAGGACATGAAGGTGAGGTATGTACTAGATTCCTCTGAGCTAGTTTTCACGATTGTTCTCGTAATTCCTCAAGTTGTTGGGTTAACTCCTTGAGCTTTAGAGCTTCCATCATATATTAGCTTCTTCAGGATCTAATAACACGAAATCTTTATCTCCTAATAAATCTGCTTTCGCCTGTAAAACCAAAACTAAAAAGAAAAGCGTAAAATAGAAAAAACTAAAATAAAAGCACAAGATAATTGCACAAGGACTAACGATGTAGTCACCGGCAGCGGCGCCAAAAACTTGGTGTGGCCTAAGGTGTGATAAAAAGATGTATAAAATAAGTGCAAATAAACACCCTAAGCTAACACGGTACTGCAAGTATTACAGGACGTATGCAAGTTTTAATGATAAGAAGATTCGTTCCTCAGGGACTGACGAAAGTTAGAGAGAACTTATGCAAATTATCAAGTGCAGATATAAAAGATAGAAAGATAATACGCAAAGAAAGAAAAGGAAAATAGATTTTTATTTGGTTTTTAATAAGAAAACTAACTACTAAATAAAAGACAATAAAATAAATAAAAGAAAAGACAAGAAGATAGTATGAAAGATATAGCTTAGGTTTTACTAGTATGCACCAATCCTTCTAATTCTATCGATTAGATCTAGTTTATAAGGGAGAATATTAGATCTTGGTATACTTAGTCAGGATTCTAAATTCCCATACCTTAGACCTTGAGAGCGAGTAAGGGGGCTACGGCACAACCAAGAAGTGATGAAGAATAGGGTTATCAAACGCCACTAAGGCCCTAAACAAATACTGCAATCCTGGTGATATGGTGGTTAAAACAAACCCTAATGACTATCTAGTTACAATCATGTTTTGTCAGAACTAATATCGACACTAGACGTTATGTGGTGGTTCAATAGTTAAACACCCAGTTACGGTGACCATCTAACTACTATTAAGGTAATCCTAAACGTTGCGCACCGCAAGGAAAACATACATTAAATCAAAACACATAATCAAATATAAAGGTAAGTAGCTAATATCAGATTAAAACATATAATTCCCAAAGAAACTTAGATAGAAGAATTAGAATTCATAGATTATACATTATGCAAACCTAAGCTAATAGAATTAGTTCATGCAAAGAAAAGAAGAAGAAAGAATTACAAAATAAGAGGTTGAAGGAGACATGATTGATGCACAGCTCCTTCCAGACTTCTTCTCTTGTGTTGCAGCTTCCTCTTGGCCTTAAGGTCTGGCCAAGGATGATTTATGAGTGTTAAGAGGCTGTATTTATAGGGTATAGGAAGACCTAATTCGTTTTCTTGAAGGAGAAGTAAGTGGTGGACTCCAAGCCCAACTCAAATTCGTAAGGAAATAAAGATAAACACTGCTGGACCGTTTTGAGCATATCTTCTTCGTTATTGGTCGGTTTGAGCTCCATAATATACCAAAAGAATCGTAACAGAATTATCTCTGACCCTATGAAAGGAAATTACCAAAATAGGCCTATTTCTTAGGTAAAAACACACATCTTTAGGCGTGTACTGCAGAATTCAGATTTAGGCAGCTTTTCCTTTTCCTAATTGAACTCAGCTTCCTTCTATCTCCAATTTCCATGTATATCTCTTTCCATATCTTGTAGTCTTTGACTTGGACTCTAATTAATCTCCATAATTATCTTTAAAGCTTCACACTAAATAAACAATTAAACCCAATATGCTCTAAAAATAATAATTCACTAAATCAAGACTCAAAATAGGAAAGTGCACTAAATTAAGCTAAGATCGACCTATAAACTAATAAATACGCCTAAAATGATGTCTCTGAAGTATATTATATTATCACAAATGAGGAGACATCATCTGTATACTTGCAGAACCATGCTAGACTAGGGTGATTAATTGCACTTATTTATATATTATTTTTATCACACCCTAGTCGAGTCGACACCACTCGTATGCGTAAGGAACCTTGGTGAAATATGTTTCGTTTTGTCTCCTTTGATATAGTCGTTTTAATTATGTGATAAGAGCAACAATATCCTCATACAATAGAAGAAACAATATCCTCATTAACATACAAGCAAGGTTTTTATATTATGTTTAGGTGAATATTAATTCTTGAAAATCACTAAATAAAACTTGTAAGGATAGTTGCTTTAGGATCATATTCTATTATTTCTTTTTTCTTGCTTAGCTTGCTTAAGATTTCCCTACTACTATTTAATTTTTTATTGGGACGACAAAACTTTGAGTTGGGGTCCTAATGTCTCGTCTTTTGTGATAGAACAATTGTATCACAGGACATCTTTTTTGGGGGATTAGTATACCTAAGAGAGGAATTTTCCCTACTATTTGATGTTTCTTGATTTTTTATCTCATTTTGAGCTATTACTAAGTGTGTAGCTTTTACGTATGTGGTTGACATGAAACGTTGACATGAAACCCCAAGATGATATGAAGAAGTCAAGAAGTCAAATCCAAATGCAAGTCAATGCGTAAAAGAGGGCAAACAGCCAATTTGAGAATTTGATCTTTCAACTAAAGTTTTGACGTATCTTGTTTCATTTACCACGAAGAATTAGTTAGATGTTTGACCTGATTCCTTTTGATTTGAGAATATATTGAAATCAGTGTCGTGTAAGAGGTGACAAAAGTCGATTCGGAGTTGACACAAAAATGTTATGGCAATTCTCCCACGTTGACCCGAATTTGTCCAACAATAAGTAAAAACGGATTGGCCTTTTGGAACCCCCAAAGGGGACACATATGGATCTAAAACTTTTTTGGACTCATATAAATACCACTTATTAGCTGAAAAACATACAGAATTCATAATTCAAAGAAGCTAAACATGCCTGGAGCTAAGGAAGAGAAGAAGGAAGGAACTTTAACAGCAACTCCACCATTCTTCATCATCCAAAATTTGTTTCAGCTATTCAATTAGAGTAATTTTATTTCTTTTTTAGTTTTAAAAATGATTTTTATAGTTTTAATTAATTTACAGTATTTTAATATGAGCTAAACCCTTATGTGCTTGACAATTGCGTAGTGTATGAACCTTTGATTGGTTAATTAATCATTCATAACTTTTGGGATGTATTGATATTTAAATAAATTGAACTCAGCTCTCATTGATTATATCTTTTTCTTATGGGCTATTCATACCTTGATAAACTTTTGGGTAATTACATTATTTAGACTATCTCCCGGGAGGGGGTTTAGTTACATACTTAGGATATAAGCGCTCGGTATGCGTTAGTGTGTCAGAAGGACTTGACTACCTGAGTAGTCAATAGGGTAGAAACCAATTACGTCCACAAATAATGTAAGATCGCCCGGGAGGGGTCCCTAATATTGTAGAATAATGTTCTATTTACCCGGGAAGGGTTAGGAAGATATTTTAATCCGGACTAACGTATAATGACCAATTCAACCTTATGTCTTGAAGCATTTAATTAATTAGTTTAGCGATTTATCAGCAAGGATAAAGCACTACTCTTTCATTTTCTCTACTCTTTTAAGGTAATTGCATTTATTTATAATTAAGTAACTTTTTCTTTCTAAGTTATTTAAATTGTCTTTAAATTTATCGCATTTAGTTTAATCTCAAGAAAACCAAACAAACATTTATAATTTATTATTTTAATCGCAACTAAACCACGATTTCCTTAAATATAATTACTTTAACTTTGATAATCCCTGAGAACGAAAACTCTTTACTTACTATGTTCATTACTTGTCAACAAACCCCGTACACTTGCAGGTGGTTAAAGTCAGATGATTATTTATCGCACTCACGAGACTGACAAGGACTAAGCTAAGTAGTGGTCGAGGTTGTTGTCAAGGCAGCTAACAAGTTAGGGGCTAAGAGTGTGGAGGTATAATTTAATAGGTGGGTGTGGAGGTGGATAGGGCCAATCGACAAAATATGGAGGAGAATATGAGAGACTAATGATCACCTAAGCCCTCATCCAATGTTTGTGCCTTGGGTTTAGGTTAGGCATTTTCATTGAGAATTGCCTCGGAAAGCTCCAATGTCTGTACCAAGTTATCAGAAGATGCGTCCATGAGGGTGAAACAAGAAAATCATTGCAAGCTGCCATGGTTCACCATATGGTGTCCACTACAAAGGCGATATAACCGCAGTAAAAATTGTTCAATCTGGTTTCTATTTGGCCTACCCTACACAAAGATTGTCATTAATTCGTTCAGACTTGTCAACGATGCCAGTTCACTGGCAATATTAAAAATAGACGAGATGCCGCTCAACAATGTTGCATTGGGAATAGGTTTCATGGGACCTTTCATATCATCCCATGGTAATATTTATATTTTGCTAGCAGTATATTATGTGTCCAAGTGGGTAAAAGCAGTGGCAACACCAAAGAACAATGCCAAAACCGTCATCTCATTCTTTAAATCAAATATCTTTTCGAGACATGGTACGCCACGTTTTCTCATTAGTGATAAAGGTACACACTACATAAACTTTTAGTTGAGAGTTGCCCTTCATAAGTTAGGGGTGAGACACCGCACTTCAACCGGTTATCATCCCAAAACCAACGGTCAAGCTAAGGTCTTTAACCGAGAGATCAAGTCTATTCTAGAGAAGACCGCGAACAAAATGAGGAATGACGATGCTCCTTGTGCTTACATAACAACATTTAAAACACCAGTTGGGGCATCTCCTTATCGCATGGTGGTGGGGCCTAGGGTGTGATAAAATAAGATATAAATTAAGTGCAGATAAACACCCTAGACTGACACGGTTTTGCAAGTATACAGATCGTATGCAAGTTTTAGTTAAATGATTAAGATTCATTCCGCAGAGACTACGAAGGTTAGGGGAATCTTATGCAAGTATCAAGTGCAAATAATCACAGTTAGAATAAATAAACGCTAATAAAAGTAAAGACAAATAGATTTTTGTTTGGTTTTCTAATTAAACTCATTAAAACTGAGAATTTAAAGACAGAAAAGTAAATACGAAAGGGAGGTAATATGAGAATATAGCTTGAGTCACTAGCATGTAATCCCCACTAGGTTTGCCATTCTAAACATGTAAGGGTGAATTATGTAGTATTTCAATAATCGGTTCCAATTCGCTATCGGTAGTTTAAAATAGGATTTACTTGTGTCAATAAGGCTTCCTAAGCAAACTTTTCCTGTAATTGGTAAATAGTCACAAGAACTAAACCATAGTGATTATCTAGTTAGGTTGATTTGTCAGATCTAAACCGAATACTAGACGTTATGTGCTAAACATGTACTTAAACACCGTTGTCAATGGTAAACTAACTACTAGATGGTAATTCTATATGGTGGTCATCCACAAGAACACAGAATATAAATCCAAACACATAAACAGAGAATAAAAACTATAATTCAATTTAAAACATTAAGTTTCCAAATTAGATAGATGTCAATCAAAACTAGGGTTCATACATATATGCTAAAACTCAAGCTAAAGAAATTTATTTCATGAAAGAAAAGAAAAGAAAAGAAAGAAATTACAAATTTAAAGGTAGAAGAAGACATTGTGATGAACAGCTCCTTCCAGACTTCTCTCTTGTGTTGTAAGCTTCCTCTTGGTTTAAGGTTTTTTACCAAGGATTATTTAAGAGTGTTAACGGGTTGTATTTATAGTGTATAGGTTGACCTAATTCGTTTCTTGGAGATAAGGTTAAGTAATGGACTCCAAGCCCAACTCAAATTCGTTTGGATAAGTACTGCTGAACTGTTTTGAGTATATCTTCTTCGTTATTGGTCCGTTTTTGCTCCATAATATACCAAAAGAATCGTCACAGAATTATCTACGTTCCTATAAAGGGAATCTTCCAAAATCGGCTTCATTTTGGAGTTATCACCACTTCTTTAGGCGTGTGTTGCAGATTCTCAGATTTAGGCGGCTTTTCCTTTTCCATATTTTTAGCCTTTGTTACCTTTATCTCCAATTTCCATGTAAATATCTTTCCATATCTTGTAGTCTTTGACTTAAACTCTAATTAATCTCCATAATTATCTTTAAAGTTTCACACTAAATAAACAATTAAACCCAATATGCTCTAAAAATATTATGTTACTCAAGCAAGACTCAAAATAGGAAAGTGCACTAAATTAAGCTAAATTCAACCTATAAACTAATAAATAAGCCTAAAATGATGTCTCAGAGATAGATTTTATTATCACAAATGAGGAGACATCTAGACCCCCAACTCAAAGTTGTATCGTCACGATACAATAAAAGTAAAGAACAGTAGGGTAGTCAAATAAACAAGCAGAAATCGGAGGAGAATAAGAACAGAATATACTGAATGATCCTAGAGCAAAATATCTAAAAAGTCTCATGTAGTAATGCTCAAGAAATAATGCACAAATATACTTAATATACATGTAATCACGATCCATAAATTCAAGTTAAGATTAATTTCGCAATGCCAGAAGGAGAGGATGATAACTTAGTTCAGGTTAATGGCTATAGGTTGTTCATAGGTCCCAATATAGCATCCAATGGTCCACTCACCTATTTACCTAATATCTCAATTGTTCCTTCATCTAGTAGTTAGAAATCCTAAGGTCTTTGGTCATAACTTGGCTTAAGGACGGGTGTGGTATATTTGGATAATGAAAAGTGAGCTTTTGGCTCTCTCCTCACTAGCCATCAACGAATCGCCCTAGAGCTTGAGTTTTCACTTGAAGATGTTCTCACTCAACCCAATTTATTGATGCTTTTGATGTGCATCCCCAATAATCCCAATTAAAACCTTTGATGATATAAAATCCACTTTGCCGGTCCGAATATATATTTTCTTTTCAAATCAATTTTTTTCTTTTGTATAGCTATGATTGTCTTTGATGTTGAGATATCACGCTATTTTTTTCATTTATATATATATATATATATATATATATATATATATATATATTCTTTCTTTTTATGCCCTTGTTGGCAAAATTAGCTTGTAGCTTCTTTTTTATTCATTATTACCCCGGCAAAGGGTTACAATAATAACAATTTTATCATCAATAAAATCACAAATATAATTCCCAAAACCCAATGTTCCCTAATGATGAAACCCACCACCCCAAACTCAAGCTCTAAAACGAGTTGTCTCAGGTTTTGCGATTCGAGTGCGGGTCATATAGATAAGTCCTATGAACTAAGGGTATAGATTATAATGTGTTTCAAGAAAAAGGATTTAGAAAGGCTCAGAGGGGCTAAGACAGATAAATAATAACAATAATCAAATAAAAGGGTGAGAAAGTATAAAGACTTCAAGTGTTTTATCATGAAAGAACTGCCTTATTCATTTTTCTAACTATCGGATTTCGTTACGTTTTCATTATTAGTTCATAGATAAGTAGGTCTTCAACTAATTTCAAACCTCACGTTCTACACACCAAATAACTCTCCCTAAGTTTCAACATGAATTCTTAGCATTGCTCATTAACTTTTCTATCCTTTATTTCCTGTTTTCCTACATGCATCAATTTTGTGACATCTTTCAAAAGCATACTACCTACTATCATTAACTTAATAATATCATGCTCAAATAAGTACATTCAAAATATTTTATGCCTTATTTCAACCTAAAATTTTTTCGAGTCGTGTCCCCACGACTCGAAAAAGACTCTAGAATGGAATAAAATTTAAAATAAAAACTAAATAAACTACCTAATGCATACAGGCTATTAACAAAAATTAGAATGACCTACCTGGCTGGCCATAGATATCCATTATATCTTCATCCTCATCCTAAGCTGAGGGGTCAGTATAACTATCAATATCCCTCTCCAAGGTAAAATCGTCCAATTGTGATTGCATCTGTATGACTTCCGTCCAAAGTTCTCTGTTATCTTCTTGTAATCTTTCGATTTCGTTTTGTAATTTGAGAGCCCAAGGAGGAAGATCATGAACAATTTCAAAGGAAGAAGTAGAAGAACCTTGGTCCTGAATTTTTATCTTCTTAAAAGGCCTTCTTGATGGTATGGACATTCTAGCAGTTAACTTCTTTGGTAGTGGTTGTGCTGGTGCCTTTTCTTTTGATTCTTCAGTAGCCTCATCAATGGTGATAGGCTTTTCAATGGTGGCTCCAGGCAATTTCTTATTCTTCCCAAGGATAGAGCACTTTCTCTTGTATTCCATAGCTTCAGATCTGTTAGTCATGCTTGATTTACCCACAACTCAAGTTATACCAAGGATGGATTAAAAGTTTAAGAGAATTTTGGTTTTTCTTGAGGTTGTTGCTTGGAATTTATGAAAGAGAAAGGTTTCTTGATAGATTTTGGAAGAATTCTTTAAAGCTTGTTGAATTTGATGGTGTTTTAATGGTGTAGTGTGATGAATTGATGAAGAGATTGTGTTTATGGAAGATGGAGGAGAGAATTTGTGTAGTTTTTGTGTTAATTGTGAAGGTTTGCACAAGCTTTAAGGTGTATATATAGTGTTTGGGTCTGAAAAATTCGTATGGTAGAGGCTAGGGTTAATCCTGTTAAGGTAAGAAGTTGAATGGGCCTTGAATTCTTCACAAACCATCATGGCGCGGTACATCCCTGCGGTATATGGGTGTACCGCGAGGGTACACCGCAGCGCTGTTGCCCAAGAAATTTTAGCCTCGGCAATATACCCGCGATAGCACCCCGTGGCACGCGTTTTGGGCGTGCGGTATAGGGGTGCGGTGCATGGGTACACCGCAGCAACCTCGTCAATAAACCCGCGGTACATCACCCCGTGGCACGCGTTTTGGGCGTGTGGTATAGGGGTGCGGTGCACCGCGGCTATCAGCCATCCATATTTTCGTCTCGGTATAAAACCCGTGGTGCCCGACCCGTAGTACGGGTTTCCAGGCGCGGTACATCGATGCGGTACATGGGTATACCACATGGGTACCCCGCACCAGCCTTCGAATTTTTCCAAGAAAATTTCTTTTGACCCCAAACTCATTTCCTGCACAATAGCACACTACCTTTCTCTCCTATTAGCTTGTAAACACAATTAAAAATATGCCCTAACTTAATATTATACACTACAAAGCTAAAAACAACTAATCTAAAAAGCAATTAAAACAAGGGGTGTCTCCCAAGAGCACTCTTGCTTAACGTCTTTGAGTTAGACGTGTACCTCAGGCTAAGCGCATTCTACGAGATGGATTGTCTCCTCTCGCCCAAAGTCCTCACTGTCATGGTATCTCTTCAAACGCTGGCCATTCACCATGAATGTCCGTTGCTTGGTCGGATGTTCAATTTCAATCGCTCCATGAGGTGTGACTTTCGTAACAATGTAAGGTCCCCCCCAACGGGATTTAAGCTTTCCTGGGTAGTTCGAGAATCGAGAGTTGTATAATAAAACTTTTTGTCCTCTCTCGAAATGCTTCGGACGGAGCCGTTTATCATGCCATCGCTTTGTTTTCTCCTTGTAGAGGCGTGAATTTTCATAGGCAAGATAACGAAACTCCTCCAACTCGTTCAATTGCATCATCCTTTGTTTGCCGGCCAATTCTGGGTCTAGATTCAGAGTTTTAATAGCCCAGTAGGCTCGAGCTTCAAGTTCAATCGGTAGATGACACGCTTTGCCGTAGACCATGCGATATGGAGATGCCCCAACTGGTGTTTTAAATGCTGTTCAGTAAGCCCAGAGAGCATCATCTAGCTTTAAAGAACAATCTTTCCTCGATTTATTCACGGTCTTCTCAAGAATAGATTTGATTTCCCGGTTGGAAACTTCAGCTTGACCGTTAGTTTGTGGGTGATAACCGGATGAAGTACGGTGTCTCACTCCAAACTTACGAAGATAGTTTCTCAGATGAGCATTAATAAAATGGGTACCATAATCACTGATGAGAACACGTGGCGTACCATGTCTTAAAAAAATGTTTGTTTTTAAGAATTTAATCACTGTTTGAGCATCGTTCTTTGGTGTTGCCACTGCTTCTACCCATTTTGATACATAATCTACTACAAGCAAAATATAAAGATTTCCATGGGAAGTGATGAAAGGTCCCATGAAATCTATTCCCCATACATCAAAGATTTCAACTTCTAGGATATTGTTAAGCGGCATCCCGTCTCTTTTTGATATATTACCAGTGAACTGGCATCTTTGACATGACTGGACAAAACGATGACAATCTTTGTGTAAGGTAGGCCAATAGAACCCGGAATGAAGAATTTTAGCTGCGGTTCTATCGCCTTTAAAGTGACCTCCATAAGGTGAACTATGACAACTTTCAATGATTTTCTCCATTTCACCTTCATGCACACATCTTCTAACCACTTGGTCACTACAAATCTTCCAGAGGTATGGTTCATCCCAATAATACTCTTTGGCCTTGTGATTCAATCTGTGTCTTTGTTGTGGGTGGATATCTTTGGGGAATACACCACTCACAATGAGATTGACTAGATCTGCATACCATGGCACAAAAGCATGTTTAATAGCAAAAAGTCGTTCATCAGGGAATACCTCTTTAACCAACAATGGTTCTTTATTCGCATCAGATCCTTCGAGCCTTGATAAGTGATCAGCAACTTGATTTTCGCATCCTTTTCGGTCTCAAATATCTATGTCGAATTCTTGAAGCAACAGTATCCATCTAATAAGACGCGGCTTAGCATCCTTTTTCTCCATAAGATACCTGATAGCTGAATGGTCCATGTATACAATAGTTTTCTTCCCAATTAGATAGGAACGAATTTATAAAGCATAAACCATGCCCAACATCTCTTTCTCCGTCACTGTATAATTCATCTGGGTAGCTTTGAAAGTCTTACATGCATAATAAATCGAGTGGAAAATTTTGTCTTTCCTCTGTCCCAACACAACACCCATAGCGTGATCACTAGCATCGCACATAAGTTCAAACGGAGCTTTCCAATCATGAGGTATAACAATAGGTGTAGAGATCAGTTTTTCCTTAATCGTTAAAAACGCTTGAAGACATTCTTCAGTAAAGTTAAAAGGAGTATCCTTTTCAAGTAAAGAACAAAGCGGTTTGGTGATCTTGGAGAAATCTTTAATAAATCTTCGATAAAATCCTGCGTGACCCAAGAAACTTCTCACTCCTTTAACAAAAACTGGAGGTGGTAATGTTTTGATTACTTCAATTTTAGCACGATCAACCTCCATCCCTGCCTTCGAAACTTTATGTCCCAACACAATTCCCTCTTGAACCATGAAGTGGCATTTTTCCCTGTTAAGCGCAAGATCTTTTTCTCTATATCTCACAAGGACTTTCTCAAGATTATTCAAACAATCATCAAAACTATCTCCAAACACCGAAAAATCATCCATAAAAACCTCCAAATATTTATCAATCATGTCCCAAAATATCGCCATCATGCACCTCTGGAACGTGGCAGGTGCATTGCATAATCCAAATGGCATTCTTCTATAAGCAAAAGTACCAAACGGACAAGTGAAAGTTGTTTTGTGTTGATCGAGGGGATCTACACAAATCTGATTATAACCCAAATATCCGTCAAGGAAACAATAATACTCTCTCCCTGCAAGTTTGTCTAGCATCTGATCAATGAATGGTAGCGGGAAGTGATCTTTCTTTGTAGCTTTGTTCAGTCTTCGGTAATCCATGCATACTCGCCACCCCACAACTGGTCTTGATGGTATGGCTTCACCTTGATCATTAAGGATGGTAGTGATACCTCCTTTCTTCGGAACACATTGCACTGGACTAACCCAATCGCTGCTAGCAATCGGATAGATAATTCCTGCATCTAACAACTTGATAACTTCCTTCCTCACCACTTCTTTCATAGCTGGCATGAGTCTTCTTTGTCCCTCTATAGATCGCCCACCCTCGTTCTCAAGAATGATTTTGTGTTTGCAAACGGAAGGACTAATTCCTTTGATGTCGGCAATAGTCCATCTGATTGCTTGTTTGTTTGCACGAAGTACATGAAGTAGCCTCTCCTCTTGAGGACCTGAAAGGTTAGCAGAAATAATAACAGGCAAAATTTTATTCATACCTAGATAGGCATAGCGTAGATTATCTGGAAGTGGTTTTTCTTCGAGAACAGGTGGACATATTATAGATGGTTGTTTCATTGGTTCAATGTCACCTGATTCTCGAAGTAGTTCTCGTACATTTGATCCTAATGCAGCAACATCTTCAGGGGGAATCTCGAGTTCCTCTTGGGATTCAAGTGCTAAGGCTTCGTCAAGATCATCATCTAAGCTTGCTTCATTGAAGACTTCTTGCGCAGATGACATCTATTTTGAAACATTCATCTTTCGAATTTGGTAACTTCATAGCCTTAAACACATTGAATCGTATATGTTCGTCTTGTACTCTCATGATCAACTCACCATTCTCAACATCAATTAGTGTACGCCCCGTGGCTAAGAATGGTCTACCCAAAATGATGGGGACATTCTTATCCGCGTCGTAGTCAAGAATAATAAAACCACAAGGAAAAGTAAAAGAGCCAACTTTAACTAAAACATCTTCGATTTTACCTATTGGTCGTGAGAGGGAGCGATCCGCCATTTGTAATACCACAGATGTGGGTACTACTTCTCTAATATTAAGCTTCTCGAATAGAGATCTAGGCATGAGATTGATGCTTGCGCCTAAATCACATAATGCTTTCTCGGTCCAACTATCTCCAATGCCAATGGGAATTGTAAAACTTCCGGGATCTTCTAGCTTCGGTGGCAACTTACTTTGACATATAGCACTACACTCCACAGGTAATCCAATTGTTTCCCAAGTTTCTATACTTCGCTTGTTGGAGAAAATGTCTTTCATAAATTTAAGATAGGTTGGCATTCTCTTGAGAGCTTCAACGAGAGGTATATTAACTTCCAATTTCTTCAACATGTCAACGAACTTCTCGAATTCCAGGTCATTGTCCTTCTTTCTGACACGTGAAGGGTATGGTGGTGGAGGGCGTGTATTAAGTTCCACTGGTTTTCTCGTCTTTTCATGTGTCTCGGCTTGGACACTCTTTGGTTTAACTACCTCCTCTACTGTATCTTTGACTATTTCTTCCCCCTGGTTTCTGGAATAGGGATTGGTTCTGATTCTGTTTCTGGTCGTGGTGCAGGTAGTTGTTTTCCACTTCGCAATTCAACTGCATGGCAAGAATCATCTCTAGGAGTAATAGTATCACTTGGAAGTTGCCCGTTCGGCCGGATTTGTAATGTACTCGCCATATGTGATAACGTATGCTCTAGTTTCTTGATTATCTTTTGCTGGGCTTGAATCTTCTGTTGGCTACGACTCATGTTGTTTTCAACTGTTTGCATTAATTTAGCCATACTCGTATTCAAGCTCTGGAGTTGTTCTTGTTTTGCCAGTTGCATTGATTGTTTAGGTGGATCTTTCTTCGTCTCTTGACAAGTTCTCTTAACAATGGGTGCCTTTTGCTGAATAGGTTGTGGTGGATTATAAGATTGAGGTTGGGGTTGAGGATAAGTTTCTTGCTTTCTGACCCAACTTCTTTGTTGTGGAGGTTGTTGATAATTAGTGTAAGCTTTCTTGAGGATAAGTATAACCATTAGAATAATAGCTATCTTGTGGATAGGTAACGGAAACTACTGCTGGATTATTCATACATCCTTCCCACACATGATTTCTTGATCCACAACCAGGACACGAAGGAATTTCACGTACTGTATTTACCTTAGCAATTGTTCGGGCTTGTTCTTGCAGCTCTTCGAGTTGTTGAGCCAATTCTTTAAGCTTCAGAGATTCTGAAGTGTTTTCTTTTTTTGGTTTCTTGGGCCAACTTCTCTCATTCTCAAGAATTCTTTCCATCCCCAACTCAGCTTCTTCAGGGGCTAGTAACACAAAACCTGCGTTTCCTAACGGATCTGCTTTCTCTCTTGATTTGTCATTAAGGCCTCCATAAAACAAGGTTAAGTAATATTGATATGGACATCTCGCCTTCTTTTCAGTAAATCGTAACCATGCTTCACCCAAACTCTCTCCGTCTTCCTGTATAAATTGCTCAAGCTCCAACATATCTTTTAAACGTCTACTAACTGGATAGAAGCGGTCTAGGAATCTTGCTTGAAGCTTGTCCCAATCTAGAATAAAATGAGGGTATTGGGTATCATACCAATCGCTTGCACATCCGGTCAAGAAGAACTGGAACATTAGGTAGTACACTTGTTCCCTAGTCACTCCTCTTACGATATAAGCATCACAGATCTGCATGAATTTCATAATATATCGGATCGGATCTTGATGTGAAGCACCACTGAATAATCCATGAGCTGCAAACTGCGTTAGCATTCCTGGATCAGGTTTAAATTTTGCGGCTTAAAGTTCTGGAGCGCGAATTCCTCGTGGCTCCACTCTAAACTCGATGGGTAGCTCAAGTCTCCTTGGGTTCTCCATCTGTAACTATCTATAAAACAAAAACTAAAAGACAAAAGCGTAAAATAGAACTAACAAAAATAATAGCACAAGATATATGCACAAGGACTAACGATGTAGTCCCCGGCAGCGGCGCCAAAAACTTGGTGGGGCCTAGGGTGTGATAAAATAAGATATAAATTAAGTGCAGATAAACACCCTAGACTGACACGGTTCTGCAAGTATACAGATCGTATGCAAGTTTTAGTTAAATGGTTAAGATTCGATCCGCAGAGGCTACGAAGGTTAGGGGAATCTTATGCAAGTATCAAGTGCAAATAATCACAGTTAGAATAAATAAACGCTAATAAAAGTAAAGACAAATAGATTTTTGTTTGGTTTTCTAATTAAACTAATTAAAACTAAGAATTTAAAGACAGAAAAGTAAATACGAAAGGGAGGTAATATGAGAATATAGCTTGAGTCACTAGCATGTAATCCCCACTAAGTTTGCCATTCTAAACATGTAAGGGTGAATTATGTAGTATTTCAATAATCGGTTCCAATTCGCTATCGGTAGTTTAAAATAGGATTTACCTGTGTCAATAAGGCTTCCTAAGCAAACTTTTCCTGTAATTGGTAAATAGTCACAAGAACTAAACCATAGTGATTATCTAGTTAGGTTGATTTGTAAGATCTAAACCGAATACTAGACGTTATGTGCTAAACATGTACTTAAACACCGTTGTCAATGGTGACCTAACTACTAGATGGTAATTCTATATGGTGGTCATCCACAAGAACACAGAATATAAATCCAAACACATAAACAGAGAATAAAAACTATAATTCAATTTAAAACATTAAGTTCCCAAATTAGATAGATGTCAATCAAAACTAGGGTTCATACATATATGCTAAAACTCAAGCTAAATAAATTTAGTTCATGAAAGAAAAGAAAGAAATTACAAATTTAAAGGTAGAAGAAGACATTGTGATGAACAGCTCCTTCCAGACTTCTCTCTTGTATTGTAAGCTTCCTCTTGGTTTAAGGTTTTTCACCAAGGATGATTTAAAAGTGTTAAGGGGCTGTATTTATAGTGTATAGGTTGACCTAATTCGTTTCTTGGAGATAAGGTTAAGTAATGGACTCCAAGCCCAACTCAAATTCGTATGGATAAGTATTGATGAACTGTTTTGAGTATATCTTCTTCGTTATTGGTCGGTTTTTGCTCCATAATATACCAAAAGAATCGTCACAGAATTATCTACGTCCCTATGAAGGGAATCTTCCAAAATCGGCTTCCTTTTGGAGTGATCACCACTTCTTTAGGCGTGTGCTGCAGATTCTCAGATTTAGGCAGCTTTTCCTTTTCCATATTTTTAGCCTTTGTTACCTTTATCTCCAATTTCCATGTAAATCTCTTTCCATGTCTCGTAGTCTTTGACTTGGACTCTAATTAATATCCATAATTATCTTTAAAGCTTCACACTAAATAAACAATTAAACTCAATATGCTCTAAAAATATTATGTTACTCAATCAAGACTCAAAATAGGAAAGTGCACTAAATTAAGCTAAATTCAACCTATAAACTAATAAATAAGCCTAAAATGATGTCTCAGAGATAGATTTTATTATCACAAATGAGGAGACATCACACTGTCTATGGCAAAGCTTGTCATCTTCCTATCAAGATTGAATCCCGTTCTTTTTTGGCTATTAAAGATCTGAATTTAAACATAGAGTTAGCGGGTAAGCGTAGGATGATGCAGGTGAATGAGTTAGAAAAATTATGTTTCCATGCCTATGATAATTCACGTCTTTACAAAGAGAAAACAAAAAGATGGCATGATAATCGGATTCGTTGGTGGGCCTTGTGTGTGTTATAAAATAATGCGATAAATGTTAAGGACTCACAAACCGCAAGTGTAAGGTTGTCCAAGTAATAAACCGATAAGTCAGATTCGTTCTCAGAAATTGGACTAGTATAACCTAAGTGCTCAATAGATAAGTAATAGTAATTGCAAGTACGGAAAATAAAATATAAAGTTGTTTGGTTTTTTTTTAAGGACTAAGATGCAAAAATAAATTAAAGACTAAATTAATTAAACTGAAATGAAAATCATGCAAATAACTAGGGTAGAGGCAAGAAAGGAAGTAGTACTTGTGTCACACTAGGATTTCACCTCAAACCCTTTTAATTAATGTTTTCTGTTAAGGGATGAATTGCTATATTTATGCTAGTCGGGATTCGAAAGTCTCCTTACCTCCGTCAGGGTGGACTAAGGAGCTCTCCTACGGTATTCTAAACTCCGTTAGGATGATTAAAACTACTTTCAGATGGTTCAAGTCTTACCGCTTTGGCTATTGGTTAGTCAATCCTGTCAAGGTCATTGGCGAATACCAACGGCAATTACCTAGTTCTGTATCTAATCCCCCCGTCAAGGTGATCAATACGCCACTATATTGAATAGCCTAGATACTAATAATTATCCCTAGTTCGAGACTCTAAAGATAATAATTCAAGCATAAAATAAAAGCCAACACAAATATCAAATTCAATTTAAATTGTTAAATCCCAAATTGGAAAAACAAAAATTAATCTAGTTTGGGTTCAACCCAATATGCGATTCTCAAGTACTTATTAATTTAGCTCATGTTTGCAAGAAAAACTAAAATTAAATAAATAAAATACATTATCCTAAATTATAGATATAAAATATGAAACCTAATTGAAGGGATGAAAAGAACTGTTGTTGGAGAAAAATGGATTCTTCAGCTCTTGCTCTTGCTTCCGCCTCTTGACGCTCTCTTTAAGGATGATTTAATTTGAAACAAATATGAGAGGTGCTGAATAATGAGGTCTAAAGGTGTATTTATAGTGGGGAAAATCGGATTAGGTCTAAACTTGGGCTTAATTAAGTAATTAAAATCCCAAGTCCAATTGGTAATTCTTGTAACTGGTGTGCATCCTTCACTAAAACGGCTGTAACTTTGCCAAATCTTCCTAACTCAATAAGGAATCAAACCTTGTTTCACTACTCAAGGATAATTCAATGTTTAAGTTGCTCAAAATCAGCAATCAATATCATCCTTCCAGATTTGTAGCTTTCCTTGTCAATTCTTCGGGACATATTTCTTCTCGCCTTTGACTTCTTTACACAATATAAGACTTCAATTCTTGATTTATCTCCTTGCTAGTATTAAAAACCTACAAACTTTACACTAAAACAAACCATTTAACGTGCAAAAGCTTATAAATGAAAAATACTAAAATCCAAGGAGGGAAAATGAAATATAACAAATTAACACTAAAAGTCTATCGAGTTAGTCATAAATCACCCAAAATGATGTCTCCTAAGGGCATATGATTAGAACAAAAGAGGATACATCAAGACCCCAAACTCAAACCTTTGTCGTCCCGACAAAGTAAAACAAAACAGAGGTCCAATGTAAGAAGCAGCATGCAGAATCTAAAGAATAAACCCAAAGCAAAACTCAAAATAAATTTCATATAGTACAACCTAAGAATTAGTGCGCACCTATCATACAATATCAAACACATAATTAATTTCAATCTTAAAATTAACTTCACAATGCTAGAAGGTTACGCTTGTACTTATCTCAACATGATGGTTATAGGGTGTTCATTAATCCTCACTCGCTTTGAACGCTCCACTTAGTATATTCCCTATTAGCTGAATTATAAACTCTATATGCACCTAGGAATTATGAGGACTTTACGGTTATAGCTTAGGCTTAGGGACGGTGTGGTATTTGTAAATTTGAAGTGAGCTTATGGCTCTCTCCTCACTTACCATCAACAACTGCCCACAAGCTTGAATTTACACTCGAATAATATTCTCACTCAACCCCTTTGACGCGCTAACTTAGTGTCCCCATGTCAACCCAATACATTAAGATGATTTTCAGAAAATTCCACTTTGCCGGATATTTAATATTTCTTTATTTTCTTTTTCATTTATTTTCTCTCTTTTTTTTGTACAGTCAAAAACCGGGTTCCCGGTTTGTGATAAATGGGTTCCTGTTTTTTACTGTATTGACAATTTTTTATTTACTTTTTTTCTTTTTTATTCTTTTTTCAATCTCGGCAAAGGGTTACAAATAATAATATCATCTGAAATTGTGCCTCAATACAAACACATATAATTCCCTCCCAATGTAATTTCACATAGATGGACCCACCACCCCAAACTCAAGCTCAATACAGGTTTCAGGATCGTGATTCAAGTGCGGGTCATATGGAAATGCCTAATAAACTAAGGGGATATTGGCTTATTATTGTGTCGACAAAAGAAAGGCTTTAAGGCTTAAAATTGGGCTAAGACGGATATAATTAATACAAGGGATAGAAGGCTAAAAAGGTCCCAAATGGCTAACAAAGAACTGTCCCTATCATTTTCCTAGTTACATAGCTTGCCTCTAGTTCATACCTAAGTGGGTTCTCTACTAATTTGGATCTCACGTTCTACAAACCAAACATCTTCCTTAAGTACAAGTTTACTTCTTTTGCAACTTTCATTAATTTTTCCTTATAAATCATCTAGTTTTTCCATGCATTCAAGTTGTGTTTTACATTAACACTAAGTTCTACTATTTTCTATCATTAATTTACAAAATATATGCTTATGGGGACATTCAACAAACTCTACAGTCAAATAATTCCTTAAAGTAAATTTTATTTGATTTTAAAAATTTTGAAAAGTCGTAAAAACACATAAAATTGGGATGAGACCACGATACCCCACCCCAAACTCAAAAATGAGTCGTGTCCCCACGACTCGAAAAGACTCTAAAAAAATAATATACACTACTAAATGAGAAAAGGGTAGGAAAACATATCTGGAGCGGCACTAGGCCGATTATGTGTAGTCTCATGTTGAAATTCTGAATACTTCTTTATCAAGCTCTAAATATCATTACTTGTTGCGTTTATCTTGAATAAAGTGTTCTTCATTACCTCGAACTCTTTTATCATATTTTCCAAGTTTTCATCTTTTCCTAACTCTCTAAATCATCATCTCCTCTATGAAAATCTTCCCTCAATACCCAACTTTCTTTCTTCATCATGTTCTTGGTACCTTTTCCAACCTTCATGGTCATCTCTGATGACCTGGTGTATCCTGGTGTGTTAAAAAATAACACCCCTAAAAAGGAAAGACGCGTAATGCAAGTGTACGGGTCGTCCAAGTAATATCCGATAAACGGGATTTCGATCTCATGGACGGATGAATATGACTTAGAATGTTATGCAATAAGTGATGATAGTTTTTATGTGACAAGAAACTAAATGATAAATATTCGTTTTGGATTTGTTTATAACTAAGATGCAAGAAATTAAATACTAAGTTAACGCAAGAAATAAAATGCAATTAAATAAATAAAAGAGTGGACGCAAGGATGAGAAGTAGTACATAAGTTTCGCAAGGGTTTCACCTAAATCTATTAAATCAATGTTTCTATTTAAGGGATGAATCGGGATTAAGTACTAGTCGGGATTCTAGATTCTCCTAACCCCCGTCAGGGTAGACTTAAGAGATATCCTAGGGTGTTACAAACCCCGTCAGGGTGATTATAATCCACCTTCGAATGGTCAAGGACTTTACCAAATTGGCTATAAGGTTAACTAAGCCCATCAGGGTCAATAAATTCTACCTTACGTCTATTACCTAATTCTGTAATTAAACCCCCCCCCCCCCCCCCCCCCATTGTCAAGGCGATCACTTTTCCACTTAAGTGAATAGCTTAATTACTGATTCCTATATTTGATTCATGGCTTCAAAGACAATAATTAAATGCAAAATAATAGTCAATACGAAATTACCCAATTCAATTTAAACTATTCAATCCCAAATTCAAAAACACGGATTCAATAAATTAGGGATCACCCCATTAATGCGATTCTCAAGCACTTAAAGAATTTAGTTCATGCTAATATTAAAAACTACTGAAATAAAATAAAAAGTGTTCATTATGAATTACAGAAATAGAAAAACCTAATTAGAGGATTGATATGACTGTTTGTTGGAAGAAATAATTCTCCAGCTTCAGCTTTCTCTCTCGTTTTTGCTTCTCTAACTTCTCACAAGCGTTGCTTTTTCTCTAATGTGAATTGTGTCTCTAAAAACTGAAGTCTAAAGCCTTTTTATAATGAGAAAAACGGATTGGGCTTTTAAAAAGAAGGAATAGCTTAATTAGAATAAAAACTCAATCTATTTAATAAAATCTCGTAACTGGAGTATATCTATTGTTAAAACAGTTGTAACTTTTGCGTCCTGACTCGTAATTACTTTGTTGAACTTGGAAAAGCTTTCTGACTTCAAGTTCTATAACTCTTCTTTTATGCTCCAAGGGTGAATCAGTGGCTAAGATACTCAAAAATGGTGATTTGTAACAACACTCCAGATTTCATTCCCAACTCTTTAATTCTTCGAATCAACTTTTCTCGCCTTTGACTTCTACGCTCAATCCAAGACTTTAGTTTCCGTTTATTCTCCTTATCTTGATACTCCAACAAATCATAAAACTAAGAACTTTACACTAAAAACAAACAAATTAACGCACAAAAGCTCTAAAACACAAATAATATAAATCCAAGGGAAGAAATCGCAATATAACCAAATAAGCTTAAAATTCTAACAAATATGTAAAATAATCACCTAAAATGATGTCTCCTAAGGGCATATAATTAGAACAAAAACGGATACATCAAGACCCTAAACTCAAACCTTTGTCGTCCCGACAAAGTAAAGTAAAAACAAGGGCCTTAGGTGATATGCAAAAAGGTAGAGTCTAATGAATAACACCCAAAGCATAGCTTAACACAAATCTCATATAGTATGATCCGAGGAATTTATATACACATATAAATGTCATGCAAAATCAAACACAAATAATTAATTAAAAATGAACTTCACAATGCTAGAAGGTTACGCTTCTACTTATCTCAAGATGATGGCTATAGGGTGTTCATCGATATTCATTAACTTTGAACACTCCACTTAGCATATTCCCTATTAGCTGAATTACAAATCCATTACATAACTAGGGATCACGAGGACTTTGCGGTTACAGCGTAGGCTTAGGGACAGTATGGAATGTATATTAGGTAAATTCGAAGTGAGCTTTTGCCGATCTCCTCACTTACCATCAACAAACTGTCCTTGAGCTTGAGTTTACACTCGAATAATGTTCTCACTCAACTCATTTGACGCACTAATGTAGGTTCCCCAAAATTACCCAATAAGCACTAAAGATGATTTCCAAACTTCCACTTTGTCGGATACTTTATTACTATTATTTTTTTTCATTTCAATTTTTTTTGTACAAGTTACCCATGACCATTATTTTGATGTGAGAGGTCATGTCTCTTATAATAATTTTTTTATTTTTCAAAGACCCCGCCAAAGGGTTACAAATAATATATCATCACCAATTGCGCATAAATACAAACGCATACAAAATCCCTCCCAATGTAATTGATGTCTCCTCATTTGTGATAGATTTATGTTAAGATGAGACATCATTTTAGTGATTTAGAAGTCTTTCTAATTGATTTTTTTGAGAATTAGTGCACTTTCCTATTTTGAGTCTTGATTTAGTAAAATAATATTTTTAGAACATATTGGATTTAATTATTTATTTAGTGTGAAGCTTTAAAGATAATTATGGAGATTAATTATAGTCCAAGTCAAATACTACAAGATATGGAAAGAGATAAGCATGGTAATTGGAGATAAGGAAACAAAAGCTAAAAACATGTACGACCACAAATCAGCTTATATCTCAAGATCGGTGTGGAATTTGGAGAAACAGTCAAGATCAAAGTTGAAGATCTTTCTAAGACGATGAATTTCGACTACTCATACGCGTCAAACGGATGAGTATTAAAGCTGCGAGGACCAAAACAAAAACGGGTCTGATTTCATGTTTTAGGGTTACGAATTTGAGTTGAGCTTGAAGTCCACTACTTACCTTCTCCTTCAAGAAAACGAATTAGGTCTTCTAAACACCTATAAATACACCCTTATATCACTTGTAAATCATCCTCGCCTCATAGTAATTAGTTCTTAAGGTTTTATTCTTCCAAGTTATTGTAGAGAGCAAGATGATGTCTTTTATTATTTCTTTTAGTTTATTTCCTTCAGGTATGAACTAAACTTCCCATAGCTTGGGTTTTGCATCATGTATAATCTATGAATTCTAGTTCTTTCTCTCTAAGAGTCTTCAGGAATTACATGTTTTAATCTGATATTAGCTTCTTACCTATATATTTGTTTATGTGTTTTGAATTATTGCATGTCCTAGAACTGATCACTTTAGGCGTTCTTAATAGTAATTAGATGATCACCTTTGTTGGGTGTCTAATTATTGAAACACCACATAACATCTAGTGTCGATATTGGTCCTGACAACATTGATTCTAACTAGATAGTCATTAGGGTATGATTTAACCACTATCACCATGTATGGAAATTGATTTCTTAGGGCCATGGTAGCGCTTGTAAACCCTATTTGAACCAGCCTCGTGGTGTGTCCGTAGCCCCCTAGTCGCTCTCAAGGTCTAAGGTATGGGAATTAAGAATCCCGACTAAGTATCTAAGAGCTAATTATATCCCTTATTAACTAGATTTAATAGAAAGAATTAGAAGGATTAGTGCATACTAGAAAAACCTAAGCTGTACTTCTCATCTCATATTTCTTCGTATTTAATTTACTGTCTTTATTTTCCTTAGTTTAATTTCATAATTTCGAATTTATTCCTTTTATTTCCTGTCGTTTAATTAATTACTTCTTACTCGTTATTTCTACCCATTCGATTAACACACTAAGTCCCTGAGAACGAACTCAACTTATCATTAAAACTTGCATTCGTCCTGTAATAGTTGTAGTACTGTGCCTGTCTAGGGTGAGAGTGCGTTGTTTTCTGACTTATTATTTATCATATTTTATCACACCCTAGGCGACACCAAGTTTTTGGTGCCGCTGCCGGGGACTTGTGTCTCGTTAGCGTGTGGGTTATCTATTTCGAGTATTAGTTTTTAACTAATTCTTATTTTTCAGGATATTGTTTTTGTTTTTCCGAATCTACGCTTGTGGTTTGCTTTAGTCTTTTTCAGGTTTCACAGTGTTTAATTCTTGGCCTCCGTTACCGGAGCCTGAGAGGAGCTTTAGATCTTATAATAAACGTGTTCGTGAAGAAAGAGCCTTAAAAAGAGCTATGGAAGGCGTACAAGATCAGTTAGATCCACCACTTGAAATCCCACGTGGAGGATTACCATACTTTGCACCAGGAGGACCACCACCACTTATCCCGCCTGGTGGACAATAACAAGGTCAACAACAGGGACAACATCCACTAGGAAGAGGTAACGGGCAAAATAATGTCAATCATAACCGAGTTGAACAAGACCTTCTTGGCCTCCGAGTGTCGTTTCATGTTCAACCGATAGGTTACCGTCCTCCGGAGATCCAAAATATTAAATTTCGACCCGATCCGGGTATGCTCAGTTAGTTTCAAAGTTTTGGACTCTACAGTGGTACAACAATTCAAGATCCGGTAAGAGCGATTCAGAAGTTTATGTAGATTTCTGATGCTTATGTTACTTCAGGCATTACACGCAAGCAACTGTATTGTCATATGTTTTCGTTCTTTCTGACCGGTAGAGCTGGTGAGTGGCTAGATAGGCAACCACCAGGGACAATTAATTCATGGACTGAACTTCAAGCCGCTTTCTTTAACCGTTTTTATCCGAAGAGTGTGAGACTCAAAGACCAAAGCGAGCTTGCAAAGTTTTGTCAAGAAGATGGAGAAGCATGGACAAGGTTTCAACAGAAGTTAGCTAGATGTCCGCTCCATGGTTATACCCCCTCTCTACAGTTAGCTATATTTTATGAAGGTATCAACGAAGAAGGTAGAGTGAAGATGGATAACATTGGGAAAGGAAATTTCGTGTCCATGGACCCTACAGAAGCTATCGGGTTCTCGAAAATATTATTGAACAAGAAAGAAGTTGGCCATCTTCGCGAGCTTCTGTTACAAAGACCCGAGGTACGCTTTGTTTAGACGCAGAAACTGCAAACTCATCTCAAATATCTGCATTAGAGAATCAAATCAAAGAACTTAAGCTAGAGATGCAGAGAAATTTAGTCGCAGCAAATGTAGTGCAAGAAGCACAAGGTTGTCAACAATGTGGGGTAAATAATCGTACTTGGGAAGAGTGCGAAGGAAATCCACAATCTGTTTATTTCATATCCAACCGAGGAGGTTATCAATTTGGTAACCGAAACCATCTGGGTATGCAGTATTCAAATCCTCAAGGGGCCGCTAATCCCGGTCATTATCAACAACGTCCCCAGAACAACTCTTTCCAACCAAGAGGTTAGTATCAAAATCAATATCAGAATAGACCTGCTCCCCCACAACAACCTGTTCAAGATGCCTATGTCGATTCATTAGATCAGAAAGCCATACCACAGTATCCTCAAGAGGGAACTGCGGATAATCAACAATTAGCAAAAGTTTTGGACCGTTTAATAACGAGTATGAACGCTCAGGGCGAGATGTTACGAGGACAAGGAGCTTCAATTAAGATTTTAGGTACTCAAGAAAAACAAATGAACAAAGTTCTAACAAATATTATGGAACAAAAAGAATTGAAGGTTATCGAAGGAGGTGATGACAATGTTGGGTTCGAAGCTTGTAAGGCTATTTGCCTTGAAATTGAAGAAGAAAAGAAGGAAGTACCACATGCTGCCGTTAGTGTCGTGGAGGTTCCGAGTACAAAAGAAGAACCAACCAAGTATAGCCCCGTGGAATCTAACTGCTCTGAGAGTGATGTAGAGGACGATTTAGAAAAATCCGAATTTATACAGCTTCTGAAGGATATGCAAGAGGAGATTAGATCGGTTATGGATTTTCAAGCTGAGCTGGCTAAAGAGAAAGAGGAAGAAGCCTCAAGGGAGGAACCAAGAGTTGAAGTTGAAGTTACACCTGCTGTGCAAGAAGAGAAGGAGGAAGAGAAGGTGGAATCGCCACCTGTTGTTCAAACAGTGTCATCAACTATTCCTGATACAAACCCGAGGGATGACACTGAACTCAAGACATTTGTAGAGGCGTACACTCCTAAAAATATCAACGCCCAAATGCTTGAGATTGCAAAGAAAGGGCTTACACCGCAACAAGTGTTTACGCAAGTTATTCCTGAGAAAGAAGCGAGTGTAGAAGCACCAAGAGAGAACCTGAGAGTCTCAAGAAAGAGTGAAAGAGAGTTACCAACGAAGCTCAAAGATCCGGGAAGTTTTAACCTTCCTATTCAAATTAATGGTATGCTCAAAGTGAAAGCTATGTACGATGTGGGTTCTGGTGTGAATATTATGCCTAAGTCAGTGTTCGAGAGACTTGGACTTTAGAAATCAGAGAAAGCTCCAGTGAAGTTGCAGTTCGCTGACAACTCAGTTACCAAGACATGGGGAACGGTGGAGGACGTCTTTGTCCGAGCAGGTAGTACCGCCATCCCTACTGACTTTGTTATACTTGAGTTTGATGCAGATAAGCAGGTTCCAATCATACTTGGACGGCCTTTCATGGCCACAAGTCAAAGTGTCATCAACTTCCAAGAAGGGACCATTACCCTTCATGCAAGGAACGTATCTGAGACCTTCTATGTCTTAGGTAAGAAACCAAGGAAGTTAGATCCCACCGTTCCTGTCATCCACAGCCTTTCACATCACAAAGTCCTTCCCGAGAAGATCCACTTAAAACCTTTGGATACTGAGCCAAACATTGAGTTTGGGTTTGGCGATGAAGTACGATGGAAAGCTCACAAACGCGAAAATAGGCCATGTAGTTTCAAAGACTCGTGGATGGGACCATTCATTGTCACTAAGGTTGTTTCAGCCAAGGTGATAGAATTTCGACCCAAGAAAGGGATCAAGCACAGATTAGTTGACGTTCATATCCTAACTCGTTGTTGGGGAGGCTATATTCGCAAATCTTGATAGAGGTAACGCGTCTAACTTTAATAGACGTTAAATAAAAGTGTTGTACGGGAGACAACCCGTAATTTTTTATGTTTTTATGCTTTTTACATTTTTAGTTTGTGTTTAGTTTAGTTGTTTTTAGTTGATATTGCATATTTGAGACAGGTATTAGTGTTTTTTATGCTTAGGTATTGGAGAAATCGAGTTTGGGAGGAGAAACTAAATTTTACGGAAAAATCAGGCTGCCTCTGCGGTACACCAGAACATACCTGCGGTAGGAAACACGTGGCCACGGGGTGAAGACTCGGGGTTTTGGCCGAGAAGAAAAAAATCAGAGCTTCAGGTCCGGTACACCCGACCCTAGTCCCGGTACACCGAATGATCAGAAACCCGTGACCACGGGTAGGGGCCATGCGAATTTTGCCGAACATCAAAATTTCAAAGAGCTTCAGGTCCGGTACACCGGACCATAGCCACGGTACACCACACCACGCCGCTAGAGAGAGAAAAAAATTTCGTTTTTAGGTTATAAAATGAGGAGGATGGGTATTATTCCGAATTATTAAATCCTTAAGCCTCTCTTTCTTCTCCAAACCTCTCCCAACTCCATTAAAGCTCATTCAAACCTTCCCCAAACATCAAAACACTACCCAATCATCATAAAAACACATCAAATATTCTCTCTACATCATTACAAAGGAGATTCAAGCACTCAATCCTCACCAAACACATTGAGATTGAAGAATCAAAAGCTTAAATTTTCAAAATTCATCCTACAATTTCTTAAATCCATACCAATCCATCAAGGATTCATCTTACCCACATAGTGATTCATCATCAATTCACCTTTCCTAAACCAAATCAAACTTGTTCAACCAATAATTCAAAAGTTCAAATTTCAATAGTTGTTAGAGCTTTGAGTTGGGGGTCAATTGAGATGACTAAGAGAACAGAAGCATTATCTAACAAGAGGGAGATGAAGAAAAGAAATGTATTGGGTTCAATTGAGAAGAAATCAAATAACAAAGGTTCTAGTTCCAAAGCTAAGGGTAAAATCGATGTTGAAGATGGAGATAAGCTAGCTATGTTTGATTCAATGGGAAAAAGGCTTTACTTCTACTCAAAGGAGAAAACACAATCTCTTCCCTTCAAAGGTCCTACACCCATGGATAAAGAGAAAGCTTCAAAGGCCTTGATAGCTTCTGCAGAAAAACAATTAAAGGAGCTACCTTTTGCTTATGAGAAAGTATTCAATGAAGAAGTTGGTACATGAGAATATAAGAGATTCTTGGAGCTTGGTGAAAAATTGGGTTGGTCTACGTTCATGGTAAGACGTTCTGAATTATGTCATGAGTTGGTTTTAGAATTCTATTTAGGCCTCTTTAGCCGAGATAGTAAAGGTTGTGTTCCGATTAGAGGAAAGTTGGTTCCTTTCACAGTTAATGAGATTAGAAACCACTTCAAGTTTAAGAAATTAATTGGATATTGCAAGTATAGTGAAGCGGTTTCTAAACGAAAAATCTTTGATGAGGAATTACTTTTTGAGCATGTTTTAGACAAGGATAAAGTGCAATCACATAAGGGAGAATTGAAGGCACCTTTGGCCTTACAAATATCTTCAACCGGATTCGAGAGTTTGGCACAATTTCCTTATTCCTAATGTCTTTGGAAACACACGAACTTTGGATGTGATTAAGAAGAACGCTCTACTTTTGGTTGTATTTTGAGAGGAGAAGAAGTGGATGTGGCACAGTTGATCTTTGAGGAGGTGATGCGATTTTCAGTCTCTCCTAAATCGGTTTATAATGTTAAATTTCCTACTATGATCACATGTCTTGTGCGAAAAGTGAATGTTACATTGGGTGAAGAAGAGAAACTCGAGTTTAAGAAGAGTTATATTGATAATGCTTGGATCATGAAAGTCTTGAGAGGAGCGGTTTCTACGCAAATCTCAAAAGAAGAAAAGGAGCAAATTTGGCAAGAAAAGATGGAGGAGCGTTTAAGCAGTTTCGAAGCAGCTCAAACTTCCTTAGCCAATGATATGGCACAAATCACAGCCAATCAAGTGCACATCATGAAACTCCTTGAGCAATTAAAGAAAGATCAAGCAAATCCTACCTTGGATGTCAATAATGCGAGGCAATTAAAGAAAGATAATATGTTCTCTTTATTCCTTACCATTTCTGTAAATGCTTTATCTGCTAATTTTAATTTCTGTTTCAAGTCTTTTTCGAGTCGTGGGGACACGGATCATTTTTTAGTTTGGGGTGTGGGGATTCGTTGTCTCTCATCTCCATTTTCTGTTTTTAGGTAGAAATTAAAATTTTTGATATGTGGGAAGTAGATGTAGAGTGTGTTTAATAGCTTGAAAGCATAAGCTCATTAAATTAATGATAGTAAGTAGTATGTTTATGAGCTATGTTAGTTGTATGCTTTGAGTATTTGCAAGAAAACACACATTGATAGTAAAGAAAAGATTAGTGAGCAATGCGATAGAAAGTATGTTCGATCTCAGGGAACCTTGAGAAGTGTGTAGGCCATGAGATCCAAGCTAGTTGACAAACCCATTTGATGAAAGTGCTAAAGGTAAGAAAATAACAAAATTACATGGTGTAGAGAGTGATTAAGGCAGTTCTTTCATATTGAAGCCACTTGAAGCCTTTTTATACCTTCTCACCTTGTTATTTGATTTTATATGCTATATCCTTCTCAGGCCCTTCTAGCCTTTCTAAAGCTTTTTATTGAAACACATTATAAGCCATATCCCTTTAGATTATAGGACTTTTCCATATGACCCTAACTCGAATCGCGATGCATAGACAGTTGTTTTAGAGCTTGAGTTTGGGGTGGTGGGTCCACCATTATGGGAATTGTTATTGGGATGGGATTTTTAAGCTTATTAATTGTGCTTTGTTCTTTATATTGATGATGATTCACAGGATTATATTGTAACCCTTTGTCAGGGTAAAAGTGAATGAAAAAGAAGCTACGAGCTAAATTTGCCAACAAGGGCATTAGAAAAAATATATATATGAGAAAAATAGCGTGATATCTCAACATTAAAAAGAGAATCATAGCTTAAGAAATTGATTTGAAAAGAAAGAAAATATATATATTCGGACCGGCAAAGTAAAATTTTTAAGTGAACATCTTATGCTTTAATTGGGTTATTGGGGATGCTAAATTGTGCATCAAAGAATTCATTGGGTTGAGTGAGAAACGTTTTATGAGAGTGACTCAAGCTCTAGGGTGATTCGTTGATGGCTAGTGAGGAGAGAGCCAAAAGCTCACTCTAAATTATCCAAATATACTATCATACCGTCCCTAAGCCTAAATTACAACCTTAAAGACCTTTTGATTCTTTGCTATGTAATCGAGAAGTGATTGAGTCATTAGAGAGTAGTTAAGTGGATCTTTGGATACTAGTGAAGTTCGATGAACAATCTATAGCTTCCTTGGTAAACTGAGTAAAGTCCCAATCCTTCTTACATTGCGAAACTAATATGATCTTGAATTCAAACCGTGTTGACTATGGATATGAGAAGTGTACAAGTTTGTAGTTTATGAATATTATTGCATGAAATTTTCGGAGTAATTGCTTTATGTCTATTTTATATATTCTTCTATGTTCTTCCCATTGTGTTGAAAATTACCTAGGTGTGTATTTATAGACTTTCCTTTGTTTATATCTTTATTGTATCGGGACGATACAACTTTGAGTTGGGGGTCTTGATGTCTCCTCATTTGTGATAGATTTATGTTAATATGAGACATCATTTTTAGTGATTTAGAAGTCATTCTAATTGATTTTCTTGAGAAATAGTGCACTTTCCTATTTTGAGTCTTGATTTAGGAAAAATAATACTTTTAGAGCATATTGGGTTTAATTATTTATTTAGTGTGAAACTTTAAAGATAATTATGGAGATTAATTAGAGTCCAAGTCAAAGACTACAAGATATGGAAAGAGATAAGCATGGTAATTGGAGATAAGGAAACAAAAGCTAAAAACATGGAAAAGGAAAAGCTGCCTTAAATCTGAATTTCTGCACCTACGACCACAAATCAGCTTATATCTCAAGATCGGTGTGGAATTTGGAGAAACGGTCAAGAGAAAAGTTGAATATATTTCCAAGACGATGAATTTCGACTACTCATACGCGTCAAACGGATGCTTATTAAAGCTTCTACGACCAAAACAAAAACAGGCCTGATTTCATATTTTAGGGTTACGAATTTGTGTTGGGCTTGGAGTCCACTACATACCTTCTCCTTCAAGAAAACGAATTAGGTCTTCTAAACACCTATAGATACATCCTTATATCACTTGTAAATCATCCTTGCCTCATAGTAATTAGTTCTTAAGGTTTTATTCTTCCAAGTTATTGTAGAGAGCAAGATGATGTCTTTTATTATTTCTTTTAGTTTATTTCCTTCACGTATGAACTAAACTTCCCATAGCTTGGGTTTTGCATCATGTATAATCTATGAATTCTAGTTTATTTCTCTCTAAGTTTCTTCGGGAATTACATGTTTTAATCTGATATTAGCTTCTTACCTATATATTTGTTTATGTGTTTTGAATTATTATCTAACTAGAACTGATCACTTTAGGCTTTCTTAATAGTAATTAGATGATCACCTTAGCTGGGTGTCTAATTATTGAAACACCACATAACGTCTAGTGTCGATATTGGTCCTAACAACACTGATTCTAACTAGATAGTCATTAGGGTATGATTTAATCACTATAACCATGTATGGAAATTGATTGCTTCGGGCCTTGGTAGCGCTTGTAAACCCTATTTGAACCAGCCTCGTGGTGTGTCCGTAGCCCCCTTAGTCGCTCTAAAGGTCTAAGGTATGGGAATTTAGAATCCTGACTAAGTATCTGAGAGCTAATTATCTCCCTTATTAACTAGATTTAATAGAAAGAATTAGAAGGATTAGTGCATACTAGCAAAACCTAAGCTATTCTTCTCATCTCATATTTCTTTGTATTTAATTTACTGTCTTTATTTTCCTTAATTTAATTTCATAATTTCGAATTTATTCCTTTTATTTTCCTGTCGTTTAATTAATTACTTCTTACTCGTTATTTCTACCCATTCGATTAACACACTAAGTCCCTGAGAACGAACTCAACTTATCATTAAAACTTGCGTTCGTCCTGTAATACTTGCAGTACTGTGCCTGTCTAGGGTGAGAGTGCGTTGTTTTTTGACTTATTATTTATCTTATTTTATCACCCTAGGCGACACCAGTAATCTCCCAATAATGAAATCCACCACCCCAAACTCAAGCTCAAGACGGGAAGTCTCATGATTGTGATTCAAGTGCGGATCATATGGTAATGCCTAATAACCTAAAGGGATATGGGTTTATATTATGGTGACAAAAGAAAGGCTTAAAGGCTAAAAATGGGGCTAAGACTGATAATATTGTATTAAGGGATAGAAAGCTAAAAAGTTTCAAAGGGCTAACAAAGAACTGCCTCTATCATTTTCCTAATTACATAGCTTGCCTCTAGTTCATACCTAAGTGGGTTCTCTATCAATTTGGACCTCGCGTTCTACACACCAAACATTTTCCTTAAGTATAAGTTTACTTCTTTTGCATTGTTCATTAATTCTTCCTATCAATTACTTATGTTTGCATGCAATCTAAATGTGTTTTATACTAACTCCTAAAGCCTACTATTTTCTATTATAAATTCATAAAAAGTTTGCTTAATGGGGACATTTAAGATTCTCTACAGTCAAACGCAACCTTAAAATTAATTTTATTGAAAGCAAATAAAACAAATAACACAAAAAAATTCGGATGAGGCAACGAACCCCACCCCAAACTAAAAAATGAGTCGTGTCCCCACGACTCGAAAAGACTCGATAAAGCAATTAAACTATTATACACTACTAAATAAGAAGGTTAGGAAAACGTATCTTAACCAGCACTAGGCTGGTTTTCAGTGTTGCGTCCAGGTTGGGTCATCTTCTTAAGCATTGTGTAAACGGCATCTTGGGAATCACCCAACCTATCCAATCTTTTTTTCATAAATACCAACTCTCTTGTGACGCTTCCTATAGCTTTCAACACGTCTTCATGTTTCTCCTCTAAAGCTTTCATTCTTTCAATAACCTCATGATCCTTGGCCACTTTAACTTTGCGTTTAGAAGGACGCACTTTGTTCTCTTCTCCAAAAGGCTTGTCTAACTCAATCAGGCGTACCTCTTTCGACCGGTTCATCCTCAACGTTCCTAAGTGGCACCTTTGCGGCAAAACAGATTTTCGTGATGGTGCATGGGAACTTGAGGTTCAGTGCACTAATGGGATTCTTCGTATAATCCATAATGGAGTTATAATTCATTCGAGCTACGTCAATCTCCTTCTTTTCGATAATACATTTAATGAAGATTAGTTGTTCACGCGTTACCTCAGAGATGTGATTGTTACCAAAGAATGTCGGAATAATGAAACGGGAACATACTATGGCACGCGGCAATAAATCACTACTAAAAGCTTGGACCATACTCTGGCACGGGACCATTCTTTAACTGTTTTTATCCTAAGGGTATGAGACTCAAAGATAGATGAAGGTTGCTAATTTTCGCAAGAGAATGAAGAAGAAGTAGGAGACACATGGACGAGGTTTCAACAAAAATTAGCTACATGTCCGCTTCATGGTTACACCCCCATCTTTACAGTTAGCGATGTTTTATCAATGTTTTAATGCCGAGAGTAGACTGAGGATAGATAATCTTGGAAGAGGAGTACTTGTGTCCATGTATCCTGCCGAAGCCGTCGAAGGTATGGAACGTATAATGGAAATAGAAAGGATTTGGCGACTTTCGCGAGCTCCTGTTACAAACACCAAAGGTACGCTTCGATTAGATGCGGAAACTGCAAATTTAGCTAATTTAAGCGCATTATAAAATCAAATCAAAGAGATTAAGCTTGAAATACAAAAACATCAGAATATAAATGTAGTGTAAGAAGCACAAGGTTGTCCGAAGTGTGAGGTACCGAATCATACATGGGAAGAGTGCGAAGGAAATCCAGCATCTGTTTTTTTCATATCCAACCGAGGAGATCATCAATTTGGTAACAGGAATCATCCGGGTATGCGGTATTCAAATCCACAAGGGGTCGCGAATCAAGGTAATTATCAACCTCGTCCCTAGAATAACTCTTACCAACCGAGAGGTCAAGCTATTTTCACCCTTATTAACTAGTAGAAGAAATAGAAGGATTAGTGCATACTAGCAACACCTGAGTTATACTCTCTCATCTTATTCTTTCATATTTATTTTATTGTCTTCAGTTTAATTTAGTTATTCTAATCTCCTCACAATTATTATTATTTACTTTTCTTGTCTTTAACTATTTGTTGCTACGCTATTCTGTTGACCCATTAGTATAACACACTAAGTCCTTGAGAACGAATCTTGATTTATCATTAAGACTTACGTACGACATGTGATACTTGCAGTGGGTACCGTGTTTAGTCTAGGGTGTTAGTGAAATGTTTATTCTATTTTATTATCTTATTTTTATCGCCCTAGGCGACACCACTAACACCTAGATGGGGGTTTAAATACAGACATATTACATAAGCGCCTAATGCGAGGAATTGAACCGGATGGTCTTTATATGCTAGATACTCATTAAGGGTCAGGAAATTAAACTCACTAGATAGCCAGCTGGTGTGTAAGGTTGAGCTCTAGGTTCACCCTGATGGGGAGTTAGAGCGCATTGAATCCCGACTAGTGTGAACACACCCACCCACTGATGTCTCCCTTTTTGTTCTAATTTTATGCCCTTCGGAGACATCATTTTAGGTGAATAATTGACTAATATGATAGACTTTTAGTGTTATTTCATTATATTTCATTTTCTCTCCTTGGAATTTATTATTTTTCATTTATAAAGCTTTTGCACGTTAAATGAATTGTTTTTAGTGCAAAGTTTGCAGGTCCATGGATGCTAGGGAGCATCTATACAAGGAGAGTAATCGAGATTAAAGTCTTAGATCGAGTAGAGAAGTTAAAGGCGAGAAAAGATATCCTGAAGAGTTGACTAGGAAAGTTGCAAATCTGGAAGGCTGATGTTAATTGCTGATTTCGATCTACTTAGATGTGGATTCAGTCTGTGCGTTGTGAAGAAGATTTATTCCTTATTGAGTTAAGAAGATTTAGCAACTAGAATAGGTCAATTTGGAGTTGATTTGAGAAAGTTACAGCCGTTTTACTAAGGGTTGCACACCAGTTACGGGATTTCAATTAAAAGATTGGATTTGGGCTTTTTAATATTTGACCTATTTTATTTAGTAATAGCCCAAGTCCTATTTTCACCTTATAAATAGACCTTTGGACTCTTATTTTACACACAATTCATTCTATGCTTAAATTTGAGAGCTAAAGTCAAGAGCATGAGGCAGAAGAAGGAGGTAAAGGTGAAGAATCTTCTTCCACCAGAAGTCAATGCCAATGCCCCAATTAGGTTTTAATTATATTCTGTAATTTAGGATTATGAGTTCCTTTTATTTATTTTTAGTTTTTCCTTTGAATATGATCTAAATAATTAAGTACTCGAGAATCGCAATTATGGGTTAAACCCTTATTTATTTTAATTGATGTTTTTCTGAATTTGGGATTATTTGATTTAAAATGAATTGGGTATTTTGTATTGACTATTATTACATTTTAATTACTACTTTTATTCTGGCCAATTAAAAAAATAGGATTGAGTATTTAGGCTATTTATTATAGTGGCGTAATGTTCACCTTGACAGGGGGCTTAAATAGAGACTTAGGTAATAGCCGTTGGTATTCGCCAATCACCTACAGGCTTGACTAACCAATAGCCAATTGGGTAAGAGACTAAAACCATTCGAAAGTAAGTATAATCGTCCTGACGGGGTTTATAATACCGTAGGATAACTTCTAAGTCCACCCTGACGGGGGTTAGGAGATTATAGAGTCCCGACTAATACATAAAAACCAATCCAGCCCTTAAATGGAAGCATTAATTATATAAATATAAGTAGATCCCTTGTGAGACTTAAGTACCATTCTCATCTTGCGTCCAACTCCTTTATTTTCTTTATTTTCATTTCAGTTTGATTAATTTTAGTATTTATCATATTTGCTTCTTAGTTTTAGAAAACCAAAACAAAAATTATATCATTTATTTTTCTGTACTTGCAGTTAATCTACTATTTGATTCACACTTGAGTCGTACCTAATCCGTATCTGAGAACGAATCCGACTTATCGGTTTATTACTTGGACAACCGTACACTTGCAGTTTGTGAGTCCTTAATATTTATCGCATTATTTTATAACACACAAGGACCCACCACCCACCCTTATCAGTTACAAGATTAATTAGCGGGGTAAACTATTATCATCAATTCCTCAATCAAAGATCTCCTATAGTTCATCCTTTGCTTTATTTACTTATTTATTTATCTTTATTACTAGTGTAATTGTCATTCTTAGTTTAGTCTTTATTGCATTTACTTAAGTCATTAGGTGTTTAATCACATTTGAAAACCAAACAAACATTCTCATATATGAATTCTTAGTCTTTTGTAATTTCAGTTACAAGCTTCATGCATTCACACTAGATTAAACACCATTAATTGCAATTAATCCCTAAGGAAAACGATAACCCTACTTTTCCCTTTTACTTGTCTCTGATCCGTACACTGCGGAGTTGTCACCCCAATTATATTACTACTTTATTTTTGCACACATCGGGGGACAACAATACAATTGTGTATTTTGGCTTTCTTGTTTTTTTGGGTAAGGCTAATTTTGTAAACTATGCGTACTAAATCAGTTTAGATTCTTTAGAATGACGAACCACTGGAACCGTTCACACCTCAGAGAGAAATTTTCTAGGGTGATCCTCTTTCTCCATATTTATTTGTATTAGGCATGGAGTGTCTATCGATACTCATACAAAACCTATGTGCGAGTGTCGTCTCGCAAGGTGTGATAAAATAAAGCAAGTAAATGCACACCTCGAGAGAACGAATAAATTTCTGCAAGTGTACGGATCATTGACAAGTAATGAAGATAAGTAAGTAGAGTACCGTCTCCACGGGGACTATGAGAGGTAATCTTTAGATAGTGTTCTTATAGACTATAATAGAAAGAGATGCTAGATTAAATACGCGGACGATAAACAGATATTTATTTGGTTTTTAGTTTAAATAACTAGAACGCAAATATGATAATTAAATAAGGAAATAAAGATTAAACTTAAGTCACGTAAATAAATAAAGGATACGAGAATGAGAGTATAGCTCGAGAACTCGCAATTAAGTCCCCACTAGTATCTATCTTACGTTTTATTGTTATAGGGTGAATTGTGTAACTTCGCAATAGCTGGGATCCAAATTTCCTACTAACTTCCGTCAGGGTAGCTTAGGAGGCTACTTCAAAATTACTAGGGAACTTGGTAAAAGGATCCTACGCAATTATTAGTGGATAAATTTCTAACCCTATTGACTATCTAGCAAGGCAAGCTCGTCAATATCACTACCACACACACTAGATGACTATGTATCGTTCTCAATAACCGAAATGCCCGTCAGGGTGAAAGTCCTAATTACTAGGGGCAGTCCTATACTTGGCTAGAGCAAGGGCTGGAATATATGGAAATTACATAATACAAAGCAATTAAAATAACAATTCAATTATAAGAAGTAATCTACCAATTCCAATAAAAGAATAAAATAAAACTAGGGTTCATACATTATTGGTGTTCACGAGCTATAATTAAACTAGTACATAATAAAATAATAAAAAGTAGCAACTAATAATGTGATCATGTCCAGAATGAAAAACAAAATAAAATTACACTATTAATTGACGACGAATGATGGACGAAAGAGTTGGAATGACATGAACTGCTTCAAACTTCTTCTCCTCTTCTCTCCTCTTCTCCAGGCGATTTATCTAAAGGGTTTGTGATTGGGGACCTCTTATAATGTTACAAACATATATTTATATGTCCAGTTACGCTTTATGGGTTGTGGGCCTCTTTTAAGTGACCTAATCCAACCAAAAAATATTTTACTAAAGGGTGGACTGGTTTAAACCATAATAACGACAAATTAAATAACTTATTCGCTCCAAATCATGAACCCTTAGTTTCCTCGTGTCCTGAGTTCAAATACTAGTGGATATCAAATGGATCCTCCATAATCCTTGTCGGTCTTATGTGGCAACTCGAACAATCCACTTTCCAAATTTGGCAGGCACATGCTTTCACTTTCCCAAAGTGGCCGAATCTTCCTATTTTGCCATGATTAAGGGGTAATATCGTTTTATTGGATTCTTATAATTGTATTGAATTATCCTAGCATCCAAGTACTTAAGAGTTGCACACATAATACACAAATTATGCACAAAAGCTCAAGAAATAGCATAACCACCCAAACTAGACAAGAAAGTGTAGGACATCAAATAATAGGGAAAATCCCTCAACTAAGTCATAAATAACCCTAAAAATGATGTTTTGTGACTAGGTTAATCTATCACATAAATGGAGACATCAGAGTGATGAATGAGCTCCGATCCATCTTTTTTAAATAGGGTCCTCTGATCTTATATGTGTTTTTCGCTAACGACTTGATTTTATTTGCGGAAGCAACAGAAAACCTGGTTGAGTTGATTAAGAGTAATGAACCTTTTATTTTACGAGAATCAGGCTAGACGGTTAGCGAAGATAAATCAATAGTTGTCTTTCGAAGAACGTTCGTATTGATAGGAAATTAGAACTAGCTAAGAGATGTGGTTTTGTGTTGAGTGATTCTTTGGGGATGTACTTGGGTGAATCTATATACTCGAGTTGTTTCCCCAGGGAGTTTTTCAGACAAATCACTATTAATATGAAGAGTAAATTACCGAATTATAAAGTACAGACTCAATCGTCGGCGGGGAGGATATCACTTGGCCCAAGTAGAGTAAAGTGATATTACAACTTATGTTATGTAAACGATAAGATTAACGATTTATATGTATAAAGAGATTGACCGAATTATTTTCGATTGCATTTGGGGTTCAGTGGTTGATAGAAAAAAGATACACTAGATCTCATGTGATTTATGAAACAGCATCAAGGCGGGTAGTCTAGGACTAAAAGCTGTGAGGGATTTCAATTGGGCCTTGCTTGCTAAGCTAGGTTGGAAGATCCTCTAGAACGATCAAGATTTGTGGGCTAAATCATAGGCACATAGTTTTTATAATGGGAGAATAGTGGGGATCAGTAATGATAGGGACTCCAATTAAATTAATATAAATTAGGACATTTTAAATAAAGAGGGGCAGCATCGTAGTCTGTCAGTATCCCATGCAACTCCTAGCTCGAGCCTGATCCTTTCCAAGTGAATAATGAAGTTTTTACTGAATCAGAAGCTGATAGTGTTTTAACTCCGGATGACATCTCGAGGTGGTGGAAGGCATTATTCATGTGCAGAAAGAATTCTGAGGGGCTAGAATTATCTTTGATCGTGATAGAAATTATTTGGCACATTTGGTTGGACATAAATGAAAGGTGTTTTAATCTGAGTGGACGAAGAAGGTCAATTGCGGATCTTTGTGCTTTGTCTTGGTACACAAAGAAGGATTATGTTTGGGCATAGGGAAATGAATGTAATGGAGGAATAATTGTATCGGTTAGGAATGACCAAGTCAAATGGGTCAAATCGTCTTTTGGTTTAAAGCTGAATGTGGACGGGTGTTATGGGTCAGAGGCCTCGAGAGCAAGGGTTGGTGGACGTTTTAAAGATAATAATACATCATTCGTTGGCGGCTTTACATGGGTGTGTTACGCTAAATCCCTGTTACATGTAGATTTATTCGCACTACATTTCATATTACAAATGGCCGTAATTCGAGAGTATAAGATAGTAGTCACTGAGACAGATTCATTGGAGTTGCATGCGCTAGTGAAGGACGGTGTGAATTATGGGTGTCCGTTAAATGGTGTTCTTCAATGTTGTAGAAACATATTATTAGATCACGGGTTTTTTTAACTTGTGCATGTGTTTCGTGAAACAAACTGTTGTGACAACTGGTTACCGAAACACGAAATAACTAATGAAAAAAACTTGTATCGTATGTAGATCCCGCGAAGGGAACACTGGGTGGGTAGTCCGCCCCTAGACCAATATTGTGAACCCTCTAAAGATTTTTAGTACATTTTATTAGTGCACATTTTGTTTTTACTCTCCATTCCTAAAAAGTTGTCACTTATACTAAAAATAGTTGTTACAAAAATATTGTCACTTTGGAAATCAAGACACCTTTTTATTATTTATACCATTTTTACCCTTAATTAAATATTAATTAAATATTATAATATATATTCCTAATACATATTTAAGATATCAAAACATTTATGGAGGACGTTTTATTAATCACATGAATGTAAACTTTTTTTTTTTTGCATACAAGAGAGGCATTAAAGCCGTTAAGAACTAAAAATTACAAGAAAGAACCAAAGTTCTTATTAGTCTAATACAACTCTAGCAGTTGCATGTCCACTTCGGTCCCTCATAATAAAACTCGAAATATACTCAGGAGGCTCAATAAACTCCAAAGGATGTGAGAACATAGATGCACCTTCTTTCGCTAGTCTATCCGCACAAGAATTCGCTTCACGGAATATACGATCAACTTCAAAACGGGGAAAATCTTTCAGTAGTAAACAACACTCTTTAAGTATTGAAACATTGCGACTACTTAAGTTCCTACCGCCCTTCGCTAGCGTATAGAACTTCTCCGAGTCCATCTCATAATGAGTAGAGCTCCCACCGCCCTTCACTAGCGCGTGGAGCTCCTCCGAATCTGTTTCAATACATAATTCTGTGTACCCTTTCTTTATAGCCCATTTCAAACTAAAATGTAACGCAGACAGCCCCGAAATAAGTGGGGAAACAGCTAAACAAGGACCCACAAAGCCCGCGATACACGAGCCATATCTGTCCCTTATGATTCCACCTATACCTGCAACCCCTCTTGATTTAAAGAAGCTGCCATCAATATTTAATTTAAGACCGTTACCCGGTTTTACCCACCTAAACTTTTTAAGAATTGAGGAAGTAATTCAATGTATGAACAAAAACACTTAAACTTTGGTATACATTATGAGCCAATTAGAGATTAATGCCTATTGAAAAACTTATTTAAAAAAAGGTGCCTAGAATAAGATTCTTTATAGAAAAATGCCCCATCCCAAACTACCCCTATAATTAAAAATTAAAAAAAAAAAAGAATTTAGAAAAAAACAAAACAAAAACTGATAAACACACGCGCGCGTCCGTGAAATTTTTTTAAAATCGTCATAACTAATTCTAAAAAAATCAAAAAAATAAAAAAATTATATATTTGGATAAAGCAAATTAATATTTACGTCTATGATTTTTTCAGAATTTTTTGAATTTTTTTGATTTTTTTTAATTCGCAGAACATGGAATTAAAAAATTAAAAAAAATCAAAAAATCCAAAAAATTTAGAAAATTCCGAAAAAAATCATAGACGTAAATATTAATTTGATTTATCCAAATATGATTTTTTTTCGATTTTTCTGATTTTTTTTGAATTAGTTATGGCGATTTTAAAAAAAATTCACGGACGTGCGCGTGTGATGAAATTAGTAGTAGTAGGTGGTGGTGGTGGTAGTGGTGGTAGTGGTGGTGGAGGTGGTGATGGTTGTGGTGGCTGTAGTGGTGGTGGTGGTGGTTGTGATGGTGGAGGTGGTGATGGTGGTGGTGGTGGTGGTGGAAATACTTTATTATTTATTTAAGATTTAAAAATAAATATTGTATTAAAAATAAAATAATATATTTAAAAATAAGGATAGTATAGGTATAAAAAATATAAATGAGATGTTTTTTATAAATAATTATTTTATTAGGCATTTATCTCTAAATAAGAAAATTAAAAAAAAAAATTTATCTTTAATTATCTCTTATTTTTTATTATTAATATAGCAAGATTGGGAAAATAATACTAAATATTTCAACAAGAAAAAATATTTAAATCTTCAAAATGGCATTTTCCAAATTTAAAAATACCCGATATAAAGATAAAAAGGAATTCATCTTCTTCAACCTACCCACTCCATCCACTCCATCCCCTCGCCGCCACGGTGGTCCTCCACGCCTATATATACGCGCCGCCATCACACCGAACGAACAGTACTGCTCCACTCTCGTACAAGATATTCTCCAATAACCAATTTTGAGGTAATTCATCCACCTTTTTTTTTAATTAAAACCCTAAAAACATATATAAATAATTTCCTATATTTTTAGATTATCCTACAGTTTCTGATTTTGTTATTCAAATTTTAATTCACCGTATTGCTAAGTTGCCCAAACACTTCATTTTATTCAACATTTTTGCAGTTTTATGTGATGTGGTAATTCTGAAATCACTAGAAAAAGCTTCTCAGATGCATTTCCAACTAGTTCAGTAGCTTGATTTCAATTACTCATATGTTTCATCTTAAAATTGAAGTTAAAATGGGTCATCTTCAAATTAGAGTTTAAATCATCATCTAATAGTAAACTGAGTATGTTTAAGTGTAGTTCAACTTACAGATTCTTACTTCATGGCAATGTGGACTTTATCAAAGCTCGTAATAGAAATCTTTTTCGGTTTTTCTCTAATTCATCTCATAATACAAGTATATTAATTGAGAACGAGCAAATAGCTAATTTTACTTCTGAGAAAGAAAATGAAGTATTTCTAGAAGGTCCCAAAAGAAACATCGAAAAAACAGTCTCGAGAGCTCATCATAGTGGAAAATTATTCTATATTAACAAAAGAAATTCAGAAATCATAGCTATAATCAAAAGAAACGATGAAAATATGGAGTCAAATCTGAATTCAATTACTCCATCTTTATCTCATTACTCCATTATCGAGATTTTCGAAGCTTTAAACTGTCATCGTATATCAGGCTTAAGATTCTTCAGATGGGCTATAAATAGAGATCTCGAATTAAATAAAAAAGCTATATTCTATAGTGCGATTATTAACAATTGTGGATGGTTAAAAGATTATAAAACCATGGAATCTTTATTACTCGAGTTCAGACAACATAAAATCTGCTTAACCGAAAAAGCCTTCGAATTTATACCACGTTTTGGATCAACCAAGGAATATTCTATTCAAAGTTTAATGAATTTACTAAATAAAATAGGCGGATCGTGTCGAAATTCAGGTATACACGTATTGATCCATAACCTATGTGTACTAGGTTTATTCGATTTAGCTAAGTTTGTAATAAAAATAACCGAAAAATCCACATCTTATTACAACATATTGATTCGCGAAAAGTGTACCCGAGGAGAAATTCAAGAACCTGATTTAATTATAAACGAGATGTTCGAATTTGGATGCAAAGCTGATACAAATTCGTATAATTTCATACTCGGTAATTTATGTAAACATAATCGATTCAATTCAGCTTCTATTCTCTTCGAAAAAATGAAGGAAAATAATATTTTACCAGATTCTATAACCTATGAAATACTGATTTATTCATTTTGTGGAGTTAGAAATTTTGAACGAGTATTTGAATTAATGAACGAGATGGTATTAAAGGGAATAAAGCCACGTTTTACGACTCGTTCTGTTATAATAAAGTCGCTTTTTAACGATGAGAAATTTGATGAAGCGTATAAATACGTGATTGAAGATTCGATTTCGAGTAATTTGAGTTATGATTTGCTTGTAAAGCTTTATCAAACAAAGGATTTAATTACTGCTATGAATATATTAATTGAAATGATGGATAAAGGTTTAAAGCCAAATAGTCGTGTTTATTCGAAAGTTATTAGTAGATTGAGAAATTCTGGTAAGGGATGTTTAGCTGATGAGGTTAAAATTAGGTATAATAAGATTAAATCGCTGTAATTTTTTTTGTTTTTTACCCAAAGTTTTGACCTTAAACTGGGTATAAAGTAGAAATATGATGATCTTTTTTGTGATGGTTACTTTGTATTTTGAACAGTTTAAATTTGTTGTTCAGTATTTTTATAGATTTTTTTGTTTAATAATTATGCAGAACAGGAGAATGTGACTTGTATGTTTAAATTATGAGTTTCAAATCTATTTTCTACTCTATTTTATCATTGTATTTATGCAGGAGAAGGGAGCTAAAATTATCTTCTATTGTACATAAATAAAGTGTAATTACATAAAGTAAGACACATATTTATGTGTGATTTGAACGTTGAGATTAATTTCTTATTTAGTATTCATTAGATGTTTCGTGATGTTATGTTTTGGTATACGAGGTCTGTTTTGAAAATATTTACATACAGGTCTTTTTTTGCGATTTTAATAAATTATTTAAAAATGAGTAATATTCCATCTGGGAACTCTTGATTTTTGTTATTTGGTCTAAATTAAAACTATATCTTTCCAGCGTATTTTATATGGTCTGTATGTTTCAATAATGTTATCAAAAGAGATTAAAATTGGATATCTTATAATGTAGATAATTTGACGGTAAAAATGACTAAAATTATCTTTTCATTTTCATCACAATATTATTACCACCATCACCAAGTTTTGAAGAAAATAAACATAAAAGCTCAAACTCATCAGCTTCACCATATGCCATATCATGTTCTCCAAAATAAAAGCGCAAAGTATAAATTCAATTTTTTTCAATTGATATTTAAAATCATAAAAAAAAACTTTGAAGAAACTTAAGATAAAAGCTCAAACTCATCCTCTTCATGCATCTGCTACACCTTCAAACAAAAGCGTATTCTCCAAGAACTGAAATGTAAGGTAAATTATTAATTTTTATTAACCGAAATGTAATTCTCTCTATTATTTTTCAAATGGATTGCAGGACTGCACTGCACTCCTTGATTTTTATTTGAGTAATTTACTACTTGCAATTTGACAAATTTAGATATAACCAGCTTGGTGGATTTACTCCATGGAGTTTCTGGAAAGGAACAAATACTCTCTCCTTTTTCAATATTCACTAATTGTTTTGGTTCAATTCAATTAACATCTAAATCAAAAAATTTATCTAAATTAAAAGTGGCTATGGGAAAAGAAAGGACGGGGGCAGTTGCGGAGCTAGGAAATTTTGTTAAGGGGCCAAGGGGGTTTGGGGGTGACGCCCCCGAAAAAGAAAAAAGAAAAAAGATCGCCGTAATTACACGATAAGTCTATATAGTATGCAAAAATTGCAAAATAAGATGTTCTATTATGCAAAAATGCACTATGTCTCTATATATCGTGTAAAGATTGTAATATAAGTCCATATATTAACTTTTAATTAATTATATGATAAATTTCTATTTTTTATATAAAATAACATATATTTTGTTTTTAAAAAAAATGAAAATACATCCTATAAATAAAATAATTTAAATTTAATAAAATAAATTTTAAAAAATAAAAAGGGTCAAATAAAAATTTTAAGTTTTTTTTAGAATTAAGGTAGTTATAATTATTATTTAAAAAAAAACACTAGGGGGCCATGAACCCCCAATTCACTATGTAGCTTCGCACCTGGATGGGTGGTGCGATGGAAATATGTTGAGACAAAATAAAGATGCAAGCAACTACCTGGATAGTTTGGATAGAGTCTTGTTATTTTTTTAGCACTTAAAAAAAATAAAAGATTTAAATTTTTTTCCTAGTTTTGATTTATTTGCAAATATGTATGATAAATTTTGCATATTCTTATGTGTTACCCGTTAAAAAAAATGCAAGAGGTGGTCGTTAGATGAATGACAGATTGTGCAAAGAGGAGGAGACTTTTTTTCGATGTATGGGTGTCCGGGCCAGCTTACGCGCACCACGACTAATCCCATAGGAAATATACACGTCTCCTCAAGCATACTCTCACTTAATCAGAACTAGGTTACCCATGTTCAGGGAGGAAACTCGAACCATACACTCCTTGCTTACCCCCTTTAAGGGCTCAAGAAATAATACGGCTGAGGGGATTCGAACCCTGTACCTCTTAGTTAAGAGACAGGGTCCTAGCCACTGAGCTAGTCCCCGTGGTTAAAGAGGAGGAGACTTGATGATATGGGGTGGGAATGTGGGATGAATATTTTTGTATGAAATAGGATACAATGTTAGATGTAATATAATTGGAATTAGCAAACATATCCCCATCAAAATATACATTTGTGTATTCACACAGTACCATTTACGTAAAAAATTGATTGAAACACAACCTTATAGGATACGTTTGAAAGATATAATTTTCATTTAGAACAAATAACAAAAATGATAATTGCTGCTTGCAGAGAGAAATTACTAAAAGGTATCCGCTGTTTTACCTTTTATATAACAATAATTTTGTTTCTTTCTCTGTTTTGTTTTTTTCTATTTGATATTTCCAGCCAAAAGACAGCATTAGCTAAACCATCATGTACAGTGTGCTCTCCAACCTAGATTGTCACATTTTTCTTCTTAACGTGGCACACTGTATATGGCCCACACGTCTTCTCCTACCTTATAAATGTATGCTTCATGACATCTTTTCTCTTCATCAACATTTTAAGCTTCTCCTTCTCCTTTTCAATCAATGGCTGCTCAAAGAAATTTGTCAAAGGCTATCACATTGTTGGTATCTGTGGTGGCAATGGTTTCTGCTGTATCGGCTCAGGAGCTCAATTCTCCGGCGCCTTCTCCTAACCAAGGCGCGGCTTACTCATTGCCAGTCTCCGCAACGATAGTCTTCTCCTCTTTGGCCTTGTCTCTGCTTGCTCTTGTGAAAAACTAGATTATATGTGTGTATTATTGTGCGGTTTCTTGATTAATTTGGATCGTCAATATTTTGTGAATTTTTTTTATGAACTCTACTATGTAATCGATATATTGATTTTTTTTTAATATATACACACATATAAATTTAATGTATTCACGAATTATAAGGCCCTGTTTGGTTTATGAAAACATTTTCTGTTTTCGTTTCCATAATACATTTTCAGAAAATTATTTCATTTTCAGTTTCAATATTTTTAGAAAATACGGAAAACGTCGATTTCACGTTCTCTAATATAGCACTGTTTTCATTTTATTTTCTAGAAAACTATTTTCATTTTCTTTAACCAAACACGTTTTCATTAGTATTTTGGAAAATATAGAAAATGAAAACAGAAAATACCCATTATTTTCACAAACCAAACGGGGCCTAAGTTTCTATCACTTTTGTGTTTTAAATTCATGGTGTAGAATGCCTTTCTAAACCCCCGAGTAGCGAACCAGGGAAAAGTATATGTATACTGGTTTTTTTTTTGTTAATCAAGAATAGTGGAATATGATTTTGGATAAAAAAATAAAAATTAGTTGTTTACCATTTTGTAAATTAGTATCTAATTTTTTTGTGTGTGTTATAAGAGCGGTAAAGCTATTAGAAAATAAACTCCCTACTAGTTATTCTAGGTATAATCCAACTATAGCGGTCACGTGTTAAAAGTCGTCAAAAACCATCTGATGGACCTCTATACGAAATTGGCCCCTCTGCACTATTTGCGCCCAAACTTAACCATCCAATCTGTACATTTATTTCCCTCATGAAGACTCCAAATCAAATCAAATAGCTCCCCAAATGCCAATATATCACGGCAATCACCTATTATGGCATTTGAAATATGAAAAGTCTCTTGAATTCACACCACCATTCTCTAGCGCATGCAATCCACTTGAGTCAAGGGCGATGGAATCATACCCTCGACACACCGCCATGTGTAAACCAAAATGTAATGCAAGGAGTTCCGCTTCAAAAGGTGTTCACACGACACAATTCCCTACAAAACCTCCTAAGTACTCCCCATTACTATTTCAAAAAAGCCCTCCTACACTGGTTACGGCCTTGTCCACATCATAAGAGTCATCCACATTTATTTTGACCCCCCACCTTCGGCTTAACCCATTTAACAAGAGAAGTTTTAGCGGACGTGATTAATCCACCATCTCACTCGACCCCCCTACGCTCGCACATAATCACTAGTCGCATTAAAATAATAGTTCTCAATTCGCTAATCGTTCTCTGTCTTGCCAAAAGCTCGGATATCCTTGTATTTCTATCACTCTAGATATGCCAAATAAGCGCAGCCACTATGCACCTTTGTTCAATCCCGTGAAACAATTTTTTTTGGGAAAACACTATATTCGACCATCTCATATCATCCTGCTGCAACATGTGGCTTGCTGCTACCAGCGCTGCAACAGGAGGTGCTCCCCTCTCAATCTGCTGCTGCAACGAACTGAAGTCTCCAGGAACTTCACTTTGCTGCTGTGACACAAATATCTGTTGTGGACCAGAACTTTTCTCCTTATTCCAAGAGCTACTAACCTCAAACCTTCCGGATCTTTTGTTCACACGACGAGCCTGTTGTCCATCTGCAGGCTCTTCGACACTGATACCAGTTGTTTCTTCTTCAGCTACCCAAGCTCCACGCGAACGTCCTTTCTCCCCTCTCCACCACAAATCTCCTGGAATACATAACCTGACCAACTCCCAATACACAGCGCACCTCTGAAATAAATGGCTAGCCGTCTCACTTTCTAAACCGCACCTTTGACATATCGGGATTATCCAACACTCATCTCAAGACAAGATTCCCGCCTATAGGAAACCGATCCCAAATCGCAGGCCATAGTAAAATTTTGTTTTTTTGCGGGCACTTGAGAGACCAAACTAGTTCCCATTTGACACTTGATCCAATTTCCACTGGTTACAAACTATTATATTTCGATTTAACCAAAAAGATACCCGATGATTCAAGACTCCATTTGTACGATCTCTCATCCCTATTTATCAATTAATTAATCCTTCTCCCAAGACCTCCTGACCTACCAAGATATTTTTACACATCCTAGAATCCGACGGTCTCACCACCCGCTCCATAAAACCATTTTTGAAGTATTTCTGTTTCAACGTTGTAACCTACAGAGGTGGTTCACTCTGTAATATTACCACCCTAGTTTTGCCAAGAGCGCCTTATTGTAATTACGCGCACTTCTCAAACCCTAGCCATCATATTTTTTAGAACGACATAGCACATCCCACGACAACCAATGTATTTTCCATCCCTCACTAGATGAACCCAATGATTCTATCTATTCCTCACATACATGACTTGGAAGCTTCATAGTTTGCATTATGTATGTAGGAATAACCGATAACACCGATTGTGCAAGTGTAATCCTACCTGCGAGCGATAGATACCATAATATATTTTTACCATATGATATATTATTACCATAATATATTATTAGGTTTAATGCCCTCTTAGATCAAAATAACAAACTAATTTTTCATTTAGATTACACAATAATTTAGATAAAAAGATTAATATAATAATCTTATTATAGTTGTTGCCTTTGACCATATATTTATTCTCATTTAAATCAAATATTATCATAGATGTGAAAATTCACCTACTACTAATTTCATCACACGCGGACGTCCGAGATTTAAAAAAAAAATCATCATAACTAATTCTAAAAAAATAAAAATAATAAAAAATTGCATTTTTAGATAATACAAATTAATATTTACGTCTATATTTTTTTTGATTTTTTTTTTTTAAAAATTTGTTTTATTTTTTGATACTTTTTAAATGAGATTTTGTCACATCTCTAATTTTAAGATTGAGATGAATTTGTATCATCACCATTCTAATACTGAGATGGGATATGTCCCATCTCTATTGTATAACTAAGATATGATTCGCCCCATATCTATTGTAAAACTAATTAAAGGTATAATGTGTTGGAGATGATGATATGTTGTTTCGCGAGGTAAAAAGCCTTGACCTGGTAGGGTTATGTATGTATGTCGAGTGATTGATAGGATTGTTCTGTCCAGTTTTACTATTCCTACTCTGATTTTGTTTGCAAAGCCTTCCGAACCTAAGGCTATTAGCTGCATATTCTTCTGGTCCATTCCCTACAATTTGCGCTTATATAAGAAACAATATTTACTTTGAATATTGGTGACTTGAGAAGCAATAATTAGTTGAAATGAAGAAAATTACTGTTTCTAGTTCATTATATAACAGTCAAAATCAAATTGTACAAGCGAAGTTCCGATTATAACATAATTTGCTTATTTACTGAAACCAGAAAATAGAATTTTGTAGGACCTTAGTCGATCGAATTGCTAGAAAGTAAAGATATAGACACGCAAAAGAGCAAGAGACAGAGAGACCTGCACTATTTTAATGTCTATGTAGAAATAAAACATATATCTACAATTAGAAGAGATAGAAAAATTAACTGCGTACAATTCTCTTTATAGACAAAAATTCATCTCTTATTTATTATTATTACTGGTAACTTCGAAGATAATAGCATAACATTCATTCACAATTATGAAAAAAGATATACTTTATAGAGAGACAACAAGCTTAAGATAAGTTTCACCCAAAAAATATAAACCAATTGTATATTGTTATCCTTACTCCTTATCAAATGTGCAATTTGTTCTTGCCCAGATTTGAGTATAAATGTCATCTGAAAGTTTTATTTCCATATCTGCCCATGGTCTAGCGGTCTACCACCACCAACCGGTATAGAAGAGGCCCAGACAGTGTACGGACAATCATTTCTGATTTCAATATCAACAGCGTTAGTGTATCGACACAAGAGCAGCAAGGAAATGGTAACGAGAAAACTCTTGAAAGAATTTTTAGAAGAAAAATAAAGGAAACTTAATAATTTTCTGGTATGATAATTGATTAACGAAGAACGAAGTCTTAATAAAAATTGATATGATACACAAACAAGATTGTCTGGTTACACTTTTGTAAAGTAAGAATACTTTTTTTTTGAGAAAAATACAAATTAAGACCTACTGTATTTTCCAATAAGGTGTTAAACACCTTTTTAGATTAGCTTAAAACATCTCACAAAAGATGCTTTACTGTATATTTCCTCAAAGTATACTTACTTTAAAAAAAGTCTAACCAAACAATCTTGTGTATATCAATTCTATATAAGACTTCCTTCTTCGTTTATCAATCATCCTACCAAAAAAATTCAGTAGTTTCATTTATTTTTCTTCTAAAAATGCATCTCAGTTTTCTCGTTTCCATTTCCCTTGCTGCTCCTGTGTCGAGACACTAAAGCAGTTGATATTGAGATCAGAAACAATTGTCTGTACACCGTCTGGGCCGCTTCTGTACCGGTTGGTGGTGGTAGACAGCTAGACCAAGGGCATTTGTGGAAAATAAATCTTTCAGGTGACTTGAACATGACTCGAATCTGGGCAAGAACAAACTGCACATTTGATAAGGCGGGTAATGGTAAATGTGTAACTGGTGATTGCAATGCACAATCAATGGTAATCCACCTAACACAATCGCTGATTTTATCATGGATCGATCATCAAGAGATATTGTTCTTTTAGATATATCACTTTATGAGGGATTTAATGTTCCAATGGAAATCAAACCTGACGCTAGTTGGCCTAATGAGTGCAACATGGTAAGATATGGTGAAAAAAAAGCTTTTGAGAATAATATGTACATATCATTTGATGAAGGCGTCAATGCACAAATTGAATATCCTGATGTATGTCCTACTATTAGTTGTTTTGCTGATATAAACAAAGATTGTACCCCTGAATTGAGAGTTTCAAGGGGTTGTGACCATCCATGTGACTGTGTTCAACACTGATGTTTATTGTTGTGACACTTCTTCTGAAAAGTGTGGGGAAACGTATATGTCTAAGTATTTCAAAGAAAACTGTGACCATCACTTTTCTTTGAAATACTTAGACATATACGTTGCCCCACGATTTCCAGAAGGAAAGGTACAACAATAAACATCATTTTTGAACACATTACATGGATGGTTACAACCCCTGAAACTCTCAATTCCGAGTAACAATCTTTGTTTATATCAACTTAGCAACTAACACTAGAACACACATCAGGAAATCCAATTTTTACATTGACGCCTCCATCAAATGATATGTACATATTATTCTCAAAAACTTTGTTTTTACCATACCCAATCATGTTGGACTCATTAGACCAATTATAGACAAGTTTAATTTCCATTGGAAGATTAAATCACTTATAAAGTGTTATATTGAAAAGAACAACATTGGCTGATGACTCATGATAAAGTTAATGTTAGTGTTAGATGGATTACCATTGATTGTGCATTGAAATATGCTATTGCAATCACCAGTGTAACATTTCCGTTACCTTCCTTATCAAAGATGCGATTTGTTCTTGCCTAGATTCGAGTTGTGTACACATTACCTGAAAGATTCATTTTCCATGTCTGCCCTTGTCTAGCTGTCTACACAGCCACGACATCTGGATCTTTCTTGCACAGCCGCGACCGTCGGAGCTCTCCTGCAGCCACGACCCTCCACCACTAACGCGATCTCCTCGCTGCCGCTGAGAACTGCCCGCTCACCTTCGTGACATGATGACATCATCGTCTTGCTGAGCCAGTGCTTGCTTTTGGGCACGACAAACTAGTTAGGCTTGAGAGATGGGGTGTATCATTGTGATGATACGAATTTAGTCGGGGTAGATATAGCATGGTGGTGTAAGAAGCATGAAGTTGAGGCCATTGATACTGATCACAACTAGTTCAGTTTGATCTATGTGTATATGGTAGTGGTTTATTAACTTGGGTTTGATTGATGTTTGTGTGAAGGAAAATAGGTGATGTTGGATTATTGGATCTGACAAATGGATATTTGAGAAGATTAGATTTATGATGTGCGATAAGGTTGTGTAGAGGTTTTGATTGGTGCCACCTGGAGTTGCAAATGTTGTTCAGCAATCTTCAAGTCATTTTTGGGAAGGGGACCAAGGTAGGACATCACTCAACTATTTATTGTTCATTTTTTTTGGACAATAGGAGGGTGCACCCGGAAAATAAATTACAATCAAGTTTACTAAATCTAGAAGTTAATTCAAAAGGACAAATAGCCTTTTCCATAAGCTACTATTGCCCCGTGCCTATATATATATACAAACTAACATGTATTTTTTTTCATAAAAACAACAAATCAGAGCCTAATAATTGGCAGTCAAATAAAAGATTATGAAAATTTGAGAAACTATAGGGTAATAGTATCAAAAAAATTAAGGGGTCAATTTTTTAAAAAAACCTAGGGGACAATGGCTCTCTTAAACTTTATGTAGGGTCACAATATATATATATATATATATATATATATATATATATATATATATATATATATATATATATATATATATATATATATATATATATATATTACATTCCTAATTATGGGTCTGTTGATTTAATTGTACTATAGGTCCCGATTTAATTTTTATTTGAATTTATGGCAATATAAGTCCCTGTATTTGGTCATTGAAGCAACAAAATAAATCAAAACCTAATAATTGACGAATTTCATAAAAGATTAGGAAAATTGGGAGAACCATAAATTATTAGTATAAAAAAGGTTGAAGGAGTCAAATTATTATTTTTTAAAACCTAGCTAGGACCATGACTCCTAACGGGTCCTCTATATTATGCAAATTAACCTATAATATATCATAGAAACAACAAAATAAATTAAAGCATAAAAGTTTGGGGGCTATATTATGCAAAGATTGCACCATAGGTTCTTAAATCATTTTTTGAGTTAGTTGTAAGTTTCTGTATTATATAAAATAACCCAATAACCTAATGAAGAGGCGCACTTTGTCTAAGTTAATTGCACTTTATGCCCTTATGATGCGAATTGCACTATAAGTCCATATATTATGAAAAAAATTGTACTATAGGTATATATATCAATGTTTTGAGATAATTGTACTATAAGTCTCTATATTAATCAAAATAACCAAAAAGAAGAGACAAACTTTTTCAGAGTTAATTGTACTGGATGTCACTTTATTATGCAAAAATTGCACTATAGGTCCTTATATTATGCAAAAATTGCACTATATGTCCGTATTACCAAAATTTCTGAGTTAATTGCACTATATGTCCCTATATTATGCAAAAATTGCACTATGGGTCCATTGACTTTTCTTAGTTCGTTAATTTAATTGCAATGTAAGTCCCAATATTATACAAAATAATCTAAAGAAGAGCCGATCTAACAAAAATTCTCACCTTGCTAGTATAAATAGTCCAATATGTAAGCATTTCTCGTAACATTGCTCCTAAAAGTCCAAATAAAGGAACCGATGCTCCAACTGAATTATTGTACCCAATAAACAGAGCCGAGAGTATGCTCCCACAAATACGCCTGATATGAAGTATATGACTCCCACGCGTCCTTCAATTATTAAACCAGAAACAAAATTAAATAGTAAGAAAATAATTATCTTTGCACATTTTGACAATTTAGTCTCTCATCTTTAGATTTTGTGACAACATAACATTACTCCTTTTCTCTCACTTACATTATTTATAGGGTGAATTATCTATAGGGTCTTAGGAGCACTATTTTTTCTCTATAGAGTAGTGTCTTGAAAGTTGTTATTCTTAGGGACCTCATTTTTTACAATAGTCTTTCCTACCCTTACTAACACTAAAAGACAAAAAAGTGATGTCACTGTTTCTCTCTCCTCTACCACTACCCACCTACCACCTACCCACCTACCACCTATCTCCGACCTCCGGCCACCGACCTCCGACCACCGACCTCCGACCACCGACCACCCACCACCAGTCACCGGAAAAAACTAAGAGTATCGGAAAAAACTAAGAGTATCGGAAAAACTAAGAGTATCGGAAAAAAACTGAGAGTATCGGAAAAAAACTGAGAGTACTCTGTAAATTGGCTGAATACTCTATATATTTTAATGAGTACTCTGTATATTTTGGTGAGTAGTCCGAATAATTTTAATGAGTACTCCGAATAATTTGATGAGTACTCCGACAAATATGATGAGTACTCCGACAAATTTGAAGAGTGCTAGGTCAAATTGATGAGTATTATAAAAAAACAAAGCATAAAATATTCAAAAAACCCTTTTATTCACTTTTATTACACATTATTAAACAACAATTACAAATGAATATACAATAAAAAAATAAAAAAATTAATTACCAACTTGTTTGACCAGATCTAGTCAAAACAGATCTAGATCTGAAAATTAAAAAAAAAAAAAAAAAAAGGACTGATTCTTCTCGTCGACGAATCACACGAACACCACCATAACACCTCCGGCTAGAACATTCTTCACCACCGAGATCTCGATCTCATCCAGTCCGGGATCTCACCGCAGCACAGAAGCTCCTGGGATATCGTTCTCCTTCTTCAATGGAAGATTCACGCAGCCATGGAGGGCTCGATCTCATCCATTTCGCGAGCTCTCTCCGGCGAGATCCAACACAGCAGGGCAACACGGATTCGCCGCCTATGCTTCACGAACGAAGCACCGCCGTGGAGTCCTCACAGAGATTCGTTCGCGAAGAAGAAAAGCAGGAAAAAACTCATCCATTTCGCGAGCTCTCTCCGGCGAGATCCAACACAGCAGGGCAACACGGATTCGCCGCCTATGCTTCACGAACGAAGCACCGCCGTGGAGTCCTCACAGAGATTCGTTCGCGAAGAAGAAAAGCAGGAAAAAACCGGCGCACCACCGAAGTTAAGCACCGCGAAGAAGAAAAGCAGCAGGTTTTATTGGTTGTTGTGTTTCAGAGAGAGGCAGTGGTGTTATGGTGGTGGTGCTTATCGGCGGGTGGTTGTGGCCATGGGTGGTGTCGGTGGTTGTTGAGAGGAGAGAGGAGAGAGGAGAGAGGAGGAGAGGTATTGATTTCTGAATTATAACGTGAATGAAATTAGAAAAGGGAATAATTAGTATATATAGGTATAGAAAAAACAAAGGAGGGGTAGTCTAGTAATCGGGGTTTTGGGGTTCATGTGTTAAAAAGTTGCTGAGGTCTTTAGTAAGAAGATGCTCTAGGTGGAGGTGCTAACTCGAAGAGGGGTGTGTTTTCAAGACCCTAGGTGTAATTATCTCTTATTTATAAGCGTTGTCATCTTTTGACAATATACACATGGCAATATGAAAACGGCACTCTTAAGGTATTTTATTCTTTCTTTTATCATATCAATAATAGTTGAACAAAAAAAAATCAAATGAATAATATAACGAATACACACGTGATTTCACGCCATAGCAAAAGACTAAAGCAAACAGGCAAATGTTAGGTTTACAAGAGCAGGGGGGTAAATTTTGCTAAAACGTTAAAGATAAAGGACCATTACGAGAATTAAGAAAGTATAATACCGAATCCAAATTGCTTCTCGAGGCGTATACCAATGAAGAGCAAGCTAAGCATGTTCACGAGTAAATGAATAAGACCTGCGTGTAACCAAATACAAGCGAAAATTCTCCAACTTTGAACTCCTTCTTTGTCCCACTTTAATGCCCCCATATTTTCAAACCTGTCCAAAAATATAGGGTGAAAAAATAAACATAAAATATGAGAGGAAGTAAAAGCTCAAGGGTTATTTTGTACTTACGTTAAAGAAGAGGGACCAAAGAGTGGATTTTCTCTAAAAGGTTGAAAAGCGAAACGTCCAAGAAACTTAGCAACACAATGATGCTGATTATTTTCCAGACAGTTGTTCCTAAACATGATCATAATGAACATGATTACGTTAAGTACCACAATCATTGGAACTAGCCATGATGTCCTTTGAGTTTCTGAGGTTGATGATGATGGAGAATTACTTTTATACCCTCCTGGGAACATACAGTTACTGCAACTTCTTGCTTTTGCTTCTTGATTGTTTTCAACATCTCCATTGTTCATCATTTTTTGATCCTTTGATCTTTGTGTAGATAGAATATAAAATGAACAACTGGGGGTAGTTTTCTTGCTTATATATATCGAGAACGGAGAAATGAAGCTTCCAAGAAATGGGTTTTTAGTGTGTGTAATGTGTGGGTGTGTGGAGATTGCGCGTAATAATAATTGTTGCTCTATCAGTTTAAACAGTAAAAAGAAAGAAGAATTTTTTTTTCATGGAAAGTTTATCTTGACACGAAATGGAACATATGCATGTAAAAGAAGGACCTGCCTTTTTTCTAAAAAAATCCTCAGTAAAAATCGATGGCCTAGAAAATAAAAGTTCTGCAAATCATACTGCTATGTAATTTCTTTTTCTTTCCCAAACTTTCATGAATCCTAAATCTAACCTTGCAAAAATTACTTCAAACATAGCTAAAAATAAACAATTAAAAAAACCCTCTTCTTCAATATTGATATTCTCTGTGAAGTTAATTTTAAGTCCTTCTCGTCTATTCAAGAAGGATTTTTCATAATTCATAACAGATTTACAACGAGCAATAATCCTCTTCTGAAACAAATTAAAGGATGGCAACCAAAGTATTCATTAGCAGAGGTTTTGACCCAGGACCGAATGTTATATGGAAGATTAGTGCACTGTTTCTTGGTCTCTGATGATGAGTATTGGTAAGTTCTTCCTCCTTTGTAACATGCAATGTTACATCAAAAGGATTCCTGAAATTATAAGGGTGAAGGGACCCTTTAATGCCCTACTCTGGTTTTCTGTCAAATGGTGGTACTTGTATGATATTTACTTTGATGGTTTGTGAAAATCTGTTGTTAAATCTGCTTTTGGATATTTCTGTATTTGCATGTGTGGAGAGGGGTCTTCTTACTGGTTTAATTTTGATCCTAATCAGTTGTTTTTGCCGATTGCTGTTTTCCGTGAATTCCTGTTTTCGGAGTGGAATGTGTCCTTTGTCTTGAGCATTTTCCATTTTTCTCCGGTCGGGTCTTTGGATCATCTAGCTGGATACATGTTACCTGTTATGTATTGCTGGGAGTATATAATAATTATCGGAAATGGCTGTCAATTTGACAACATACTTGGTAGTCGAGTCTTCTTCTCAAATGAAAATAGCCTTAAAATTAAGTTGGGTTTGTGTTTTCCGAGGTCTAAAATACTTTCTTTGGGTATTCCTTATATTTTGAGACACATGCATCTGATTTGTGTTTTTTTCTTATGTGAATTGGTGGATTATCAAGTTAATTATACAATCGGGTTTCCTCGTTTTATGATATTCTACTTTTTTTTATTCCATATATGATATTTACAAGTGCATGATATGGCCTTGGGTAGCATCGGATGTAGTAGGTGTGATGGTTTTGTGGTGCTCTATTTATCGAAGCTGCAATTATTTGGATCGAGGAAGATAGCCGTTATTGGGCTTTTTATTTCGTCACTCTGTTATTTCCGTTCAAGATAAGTTTCTGCTCATCCTACTATTAATTTATATGCAAGTCATGTGTGGTGGTATTTCAGTAAAACTCAATCTCTTTGGGATTTCTTTCTTCTTTAAGGGCCGTAACTTTGATTATTATATAAATTGTGATCATTGGGCTTTGCATGCTCGGTTTTTCCCCATACATTGTCTTGGGCTTGAATATGTGGTTAATATAATCTTTTGTAAGTTCATTAATCTCTCCATTTACACGTGGACAAATTATGGTGGGCATGTAGTGGGTGGATTAAGTGATGAAAGTGATACGGAGGAGGAAATGAGTAATCGGGGGTATCCCTTGAAGGAAAATTCGGAAAAATTGCAGAAGTTAAGTGTTAATAATTTTAATTTGATGGAAAAGAGGATTAGTGATATGCAAATGTTAGGGGACGAGTTACACTCAAGTTTTATCGAAGTGAGAGATCATTTTCTATATAGTCAAGAGAAAGGGGAGAACTACTTTGGTGGTGATAGTCAAATGAATGATAACCTAGTATTTTGCAAAGGTGGTGACTGCCAAGGTCATCATGAAGGAGTTTCGAGTGAAGAATCCTCATCTGAAGAGGCTGTGAGTACACAGGGACTGCCCGTGATGGAAAGTGGACCTTTATTTTCTCGTGTGGATGACGGCCTATCCCTTAAGAGGGCCGGATTCGATGGATAGTGTGCTTGTTTGGAACTGTCGAGGAGCGAGGGCACCCTCGACGAAGAGTATGTTTAAGTCCCTTGTTTCGAAGTATCATTTCTCTATTGCGTGTCTTTTAGAAGCTAAGTTAAGGTCTAGTAAACTTTCGTCTTGTAGTCACTTTAAGAGTTTTGAAAATTCACACATAGTCGAACCTAGGGGAAGATCTTATATGTCTGGTGGGATTCTATTGTTGTGGAAAGATTCCGTGAATCTAAGGGTTATTAATTCTGGCCCATCTTTTGTAATTGCGGAAATTATGGAATCTAATAGAGAAGTTTGGTACTTGGTGTGTGTGTATGCTCCAACATGTGAGAATGAAAGAGATAATCTATGGAAATCTCTTACTAATTGGTACTCAAAGGTGGATAATCCTACTTTGTTCATTGGGGATTTTAATGATATCTCAAGAACATCGGAAAAAATTGGCAAAAGAGGTACAAATTTTGATAGAATTATAAGGTTCAATAACTTCATTAATCAAAATGGCTTACTAGATTTACCAAGTAAAGGATGTTTCTATACTTGGACCAACAAAAGAAAGGGTGAAGAAAATGTTAAAGAAAGGCTTGATCGGGGACTTGCTTCTCTCTCATGGTGTGAAAAATTTCCTAATGCTTCAATTCAAGTACCACCGGCGATTGGATCAAACCATTCCCCCTTATTTTATCTATGGATACACCTAAATCAAGGTTTGAAAAATATTTTATGTTCGAATCCAGATGGCTTGAAAACGAGAATTGTAAGGATTTCATTAAAAAAGTATGGATTGATCAAGGCAATGTTCTCTCTATTAAAGATTTTTGCGTAAAGAGGGATGCACTTTGTTTAGCTCTTACTGGATGGAGTAAACAAAACTTTTGTAATAATCGTAAACTCATCGAGAGATATAAAAAAGAATTAACTATACTTCAAAATGAGCAAACCACGGAGTCTAATTGGATTAAAGAGAAAGAAATATATGGAAAATTAGAAGAATCTTGGAGACAAGAGGAATTATTTTGGGCAGATAGGGCAAGGGACCAATGGATTAAAAAAGGAGACAAAAATACAAAGTATTTTCATGCCAAAACACTCTTCAGAAGGAAAATTAATAAAATTAATGCTATCAAGAATAAGGATGGTATTTGGACAGATAATGAAGCGGAAATTAGAGGTATTATTCGTGACTATTATATGAATTTATTCTCTGATAAAACGGTACCTCAAGGAGCAAATATATCTCAATATATACCTAACAAGATTTTTGATAAGATAAATGAAGAAATTACCAAAATACCAGATATGGAAGAAATTAAAAAATCGGTCTTTGATATGTCGGGGTCAAAAGCCCCAGGGCCGGATGGTTTACCAGGTAACTTTTATCAAGAAAATTGGGATACTCTTAAAGATGATATCTTCACTATTGTTAATAATTTCTTTAAAAACAATACCCCACTTAAGGGTATCAATGACACTTTGATTACACTTATTCCAAAAGGAGAATCTCAAGAATCTGTGGCGGATTATAGACCGATAGCGTGTCTTAATTTTTATTATAAATATATTTCAAAAATTCTTGCCAATAGATTACAGCCGATTATGGATGATTTAATATCACCCACCCAATCTGCGTTTATTAAAGGAAGGAGTATACAAGACAATATTTTAATTGCTCAGGAGGTCTCATTTTTCCTTAAAAACAAAAGAAAGTCAAAAAAGCATTTCGTGGCGGTCAAAATCGATATGGAGAAGGCCTATGACCAAGTCAACTGGGAATTTTTAATCCAAACACTTAAGGCCATTGGTTTTTGTGAAAAGTGGACTGAATGGATTTATAATTGTCTATCCTCAGTGACGTTTCAGATTAAAGTGAACGGACAAAGATTGAATAAATTTTCACCATCCAGAGGAATAAGACAAGGGGATCCTCTATCCCCTCTTCTTTTTTCGATTCTTACGGAAAGCCTTATCGGTCTTATTAATTATCAATGCCGTGAAGGGAACATCAAAGGTATTAAAATTACTAGAAACTGTCCAATGCTCACACATCTTCTATTTGCTGATGATGCTTTATTTTTCATCAATATTGATCATAATGAAATTGAGACTTTTAAGGATATTATATCCCGTTTTTGTCAAGCATCGGGTCAACGAATTAATTTTCAGAAATCATCTATACTATTCAACAAAGGAACGCCAGAGAATGTTTGTGAAGAGGTGGCTAGAAATCGTAATGTTACAGGAACGTCATCTTTTGGTAAGTACTTGGGGATTCCTTTCTCTTTAAAAAGAGCAAAATCAGAGAATTTAAATTATATCAAAGATAAATTGTTGAATAAGTCATCAAGTTACTTTGCTAATCTACTTTCTGATGGAGGCAAAGAGGTACTTATAAAGGCAGTGCTTCAAGCAATACCTAATTATGCAATGTCCATATTCGAATTCCCGAAATCACTTTGTAAAAAAATTATCTGGAATTGTTGCTAATTTCTGGTGGGACTCAAGTAATAAAAAAAGAATTCATTGGATTAAATGGAAAAAAGTTGCAAGATCTAAATCTATTGGAGGTATTGGATTCAGGGACTTTCAGAAAATGAATTTAGCCTTATTAGCTAAACAGGCCTGGAGAATTATAAACAATCCTAACTCACTAGTCGCCAAGGTGCTAAAAGGTATTTATTCTCCCTTTGATAATTTTATTAATGCAAAACTATCAAATAAAAGATCATGGAGCTGGGCTAGTATTTACAAAGGAATTCAATTTATCAAACAATACTCTATTTGGAGGATTGGAAATGGACTAAATACTAATATATGGGATAAAAAATGGGTCAACAATAATATATCTTTGGAGAGACCTGCTGGTTGCAAAGTAGAGATTGTAGCACAACTTTTTAATGAAGACATGTCAAATTGGAACATGGAGCTACTCAGACAACTTTTCCCACCAAACCTAGTAAGTGACATATGTAAAATCCCTATGATAATTAACAAGGAGGAAGACAAATTAATCTGGCCTCTCTCAAAGGATGGCGTGTATAGTACCAAGTCTGGATATCATAAACTGGTAGATGTGGAAGTACAAAATGAGGCCCAATCATCTTTTCAAGGTAAACATGATAATAGTAGTCTTTGGAATATTATTTGGAAATCAAATGTTATGAATAAAGTTAGATTGTTTGGGTGGAAAATTTGCACTGGAGCCATTCCTACCAAACGAAACCTTAATAAAATCAGAAAGGTTGTAAAGGATGATACATGTGAATGGTGTGAGCTGGATAAAGAAGACATGGAACACCTATTTATTAAATGCCCTTTAAGTATGGCAGTTTGGGCCAACTCGAGGCTGCAGGTTGTGATTGAAAAAGAAAGAAAATATGATTTGGGAGATTGGATAATTGAAATGCGGAAAAAATACATTAAGAATGGATGGGACCAAAATGAATTTACGGCATATTTTCTACTTACTTTATGGAACATATGGAAGGCGAAGATGAGAAGTTTCCACGATAGAACCCCATGGGCAATCAAGGAAGTCCTGTTTAAAATTAACTCGGCTATGAATGATCTATTTAACAGTAAGACTACTAAAGGAAAGGAACCGGAAGAGAATAGCACAATAAGGAATGAGAACAGTAATGAAGACATCATTGAAAACAACCCAATTCTTATAGATGATTCAGAATATATATTCATGAGCGATGCATCTTTTAAAAAGGATTATGAACCGACAGGTATAGCAGCAATTGCTATTGATAAGGAAGGCAAAGTTTCTCACAAGATTGTCGCCAGACATATAGTTAGAAGCCCCATTGAAGGTGAATGTTGGGCGGTCCTTCTTGCGATGAGAAAGGCTGCTAATTGTAATCTCCGGAGTGTCTCCTTTTACTCCGATAACCTTGAACTCATTCAAGGTATAGCTAAACGCACAGGTCTTCGATGGCAAATTCATCCTTTCATTGCCGAAATGAAGAGCTGGCTCACGAAGTTCCCTAATTGGAAGGTTAACTTCGTTAACAGGAAGTTTAATAGTGTTACGGATCTCACAGCTAAGAGTGCTAGACGCAATATTGATACGTCTAAGTGGAAGAATGGATTTTTAAGCGATTTTTATGTTTTTCTTAAATCTTTAAATAAACGCTCGTGATTAATATATTTTATTTAACAAAAAAAAAAAAATGTAAAAGAAAGACCTAAATTATAGCTTGATATCATACTCTTTGGGATTGGTCAAATTAAAAGATTCACGCGTACAATAGTTTGTTGTATAGTGAGTGTAAATGTAAAGACATCATCTGATCATGTATATAAAGGACATACACTAAAAGCAAAAGTTGCAATTATGCACGTAAACATTAAGCACTCTTAAAAGTCATTTATTACCACCAATATAATTTTTTTTTTTAACACAATGACATTTTTTTTGTTTGCATACGAGAGCCGTTTTGGATTCGTAGTCATTGATTCGTTTCGAACCTGTACCACTAGATTGGATCAACAAAGCCCTGACCATTGAGCTAATCTTAACTGGTTAACACAATGACATTATTTGTTAAAAACAATATTTATTAACAAAAATATATTTATTTGATCATTTTATTTTAAAAAAATATTAATAAAAAAATTAGATTGATAACCCAATATAAATATAATAAGAGATTACACATTATTTTAAAAATACTTACACAAGTATTAGTATAGGAATAAGAAACTATGAAAAACGGTCAGAGGTAAGAAAGCATATCACAAACACTAAGCATATTAATAGTAAATGATAAAAAAAGAAAATAATATTTTTAATGAAGTGAAATTGAAAAACTTTACCCCATAGTTCGTAGATGATATGATATTTCTACAGTTTGTAAGTATAAACAAGTAACAGGGTTGACCTTAAACTTTAATAAATGTAAAACATTGTTTAGTTTTAAGGGTTAAAGCCCAATAACCACCTGCCACCTTACACCCTAGCCCATAAAAGGCACCTTACTGCAAATGTCTTGAATACCCTTACTTACTACTGCTAGTTACTTTAACGGCGTTAGAATCGTTACTTACTACTGACAACTAACAAATATAAACATATACACATACATACACACAACGCCAAAACATCATTTTATTTCCTAAAATCACAAAAATTCAAAATCAAATCAGCAACAAATCACGAAAATCACGAAGAATCTTCCGAAGATCTTCGGTGATAAATCAGCAACAAATCTTCATATTTAGGTACATGAATTGCGCGCCTAATATGACTTTATTTATCGCAAAATTCATGTTATAAGTTGAAAAAATTTATCTGAATTTTCGTACTAAAATAATATGATTCAAGTTGTTGAATAAATCGTATTAGTACTTGATAATCTCTATACAAATACGTAATAATTGTATAAAACATTTATTTAGTTCAATTTTTTAACAAATGCGCGCTAAAGTTTTACGTATTAATCATCTTCAAGTTTTGTAGACGATTATGATGTACTTTTTTGCAGAAATGATTCATGTTATAGTGAAAACAGTAACATAATCATTTTATAAACTGACTTTGATCTGAAGTAAGGATTTATAAACTGACTTTGATTTGAAGTAATTTTCCAGAATTTATCTCGCTATTTGTTGAGTACTGGGAAACTTCCCAGTACTGGAAAACGAATGACAAATGCAAAGTTTATTTGATTAAAGGAGTAATAGTATTTGAGTATTACAAAACTTATGAACTATGATTGAGTTATGGTTAAGTTTTGTATAGAATATGTTGTTTAACGTTAGAACAATGAACAAAATCACCAATGTTAAGCAAAGCATAACACAGAGGACAATGTACTTGTAGAATAGCAAAAACGTACTTGTGTAAGTACAAAATTTATATTTGTCCAGTTGTGGGAAGTATTCCCAGAGCTCATCTATAACATTTAAAAACCATATCATAAAGCAATTTTGTAGTTGTGCAAGTACACTTTTGTACTTGAGCAGTTACACTTTTTTTATACATAATTATGAATAGCTATACTAACATCTTAAATTTAAAATGCAGAAATGGAAACCATAACAATAGAACATAGATCATCGTTACACAATCTGTTCAGTATTTTGAGCAGCGGACATTTTAAGGAGAGGCATCTAAATGTATGCAAGATATTGCCGTTTTATTTACTGATCAAAGGACTACTTGAGAGAATTGATTCCCTTCCTTCTTTGAAAATAGATGTACCAGCTTTACAAGATATAGCATCTACTTATCAAATTCATAGGAAAGGATTCTACATAAAGAAAACCAATGTACGAATTACAACTAATGATATAATAATTATAATGGGCTTGGAGAGTGGTGACCTAGATATTCCAAGATTCACCAAAAAAGATGTGACTGAATCTAATTGTTTTAACAGACTGTTTCCTGGAATAAAGAAAGGATTAACGGTGATAGAAGTACAGACGAAGACAATGTCACTTTTAAAGGAACCTGAGTCAGAAGAAACGAACAAAGATATTGCACGATTAATGTGCCTTCTTGTATTGGCCACAGTATTCTTCAATTCTGGAATAGAATACATAGATTGGTGGGTTATTTCTGTAAGTGAAGATCTGAAAAGGTTGAAGAAATATGACCTGGCAAGTGAAAGTTTAAAAAGATTAGAAAATTCGCTAAATGGTGGAAATTTCAATAATCCAAGAGGTCCAAGCTGCATGTTGTTGGTAAGATAAGACATTTGTTAACTATGAAGACAGGATTGTATTTAAAAACAAAGAATTAATTATCAAACAAATTTATATTGCAGGCGTTTTTCTTTGAACACACGAACACATGGAATCCTATTGAAGAACACGCACAAGCATATCCAAGAGTGTTGAGGTGGCACATTAAACAACGTTATGAATCATTCAAGCTTAATTACATAAACAAAGTCATACATAACTATGTAAGATACTAGTGATTTAAAGTATAATATTTATATAATTTATGGGATTTACCCGTTATACATTTACTTTTCTAAGACTGTACTTGTAGAATCACAAAACCGTACTTGTGCAAGTGCAAAAACGTACTTGTCAAGTGGTGGGAAGTATTACCAGAACTCATATTTTACATCAAAACTTCCAGAATACAATAACTTAATAGATTTATTTATTAACATATGTATTTAAGGAAATCTTCAAATTCCCTGAATTTTTTTTTGTTGCAGATGAAAAAAAAAAACTTAATACTCAAAAGCTACGAGAGGAAATACATAAGAGATTCATTAAGGAACGAAGATGAACCGACAAGTGAAGAAGAACTGTCAGACGAAAATGAAGAAGAAGAAATAGATAGCAGTGAAGATGAGTTGAATAGATTAATGGAATGCGCAGAGAACTTTCTGAGGACCCAAAGGAATATTACAGGAAGAGGAAAAGAAAATCATTATCACTACAAATGATTATGGATGAGGCAGAAAACAGTCAAGAAACAAACGATACATCAATACCTGTGTTTATTATTGAGCCAGTAGGATCAAAAGGTATTGATAGTGTAAATCAAGCATCAACAAGTAACACTAGTAATACAGGTTATATTCGTACTTTACAACAATGTTTCCTAGATAATAGTGGTCCCAGCTTTTCACTTGGATTAGAGAATTTAGAAGTGAATCAAGTAGCGGTGAAAGATGACACACCTGAAAACATAAAAGTAAACGAACAATCTCTAGCAGAGCTTGTCCTCGTATCATCAAACACCAAAATGGAAGAACAAATAAATTCTTTGAATGAAGAATTAGTTTTACAGAAGAATAAGGTGTTTGAGCTAGAAACAAAGCTAACTGTAGTAGAAAATGAAAAAAAAAAGATATGGTGAACAAGGCGGAAGTCGAAGAAAACAGAAAAACAATAGAAAAATTGTGTAAAGATTTAAATTTGGCGAATGAAGATGTGTCAAGGCTAAATCAGGAGGTATCAAATGTGATTCTTAAATTAGATAAAGTAAAGCTAGCACACCGGACATTAATTTCTGAAAATAAGAAAAAGGATGAGTTAATTATTAATTTGATAGAAGATGTAGACAGCAAAGAAAAGAAAATTATACAGTTGATAACAGATTGTGAAAAACTTAGTAAAGAAACTGAAGAATTGAGAACAAAATTATCCCAAGCACAAAGCCCTGGAATAAATGAAACTGAAGTCGCATGCTTGAGAGTAGAGAATCATAACCTCTCAGAACAAGTAACAAAGTTGAACTCATATATTCAAACTTTAAAACAAAAAAGAAAAGAAGAAGAGGTTTCGAGAACCACAGAAATTGGAGGATGGACAAAGTTAGTAGAAACCAATCAACAAATAGACGAAAATAATGGAAAACAAATTGAAGATGCAAATCTAATGGTTGAGTCAGACATTGAACACCAAGAAACTGAAAAGAAAGAAACAATGTCAAACGAGAGAATAGTGTTGGAAAATGAAAAAGAGAAATCATTATTACCACTTATAACTACCACAACACTTAATGTATCCAACATCTTTTCTAAATTGAAGAGGAAATTCGAAACTACAAAATATCCAGCAACGAGCTCTATGGCAAAAAGAGTTTCACAGAAAGATGATGGAAAGGAAAAGAAGATCCCTGATGACTTTATTGATCCAAATGTAAGACAAGGATCAGAGTTTTGTTTACATATGAAAATCGTAAACAGAATCGCAAGAGAAATGTCATTATCTGCTGTTATTTGGAGCAGTCAAGTTAAAGTGACAGCAGAAGACTTAATCAAATTAGCTAACAATGAAGGCGTAACTGATCAGGTACGATAAACAAAAGAACAGAAAAGAATATATTGCTCCATATATTAATTGTTTATATTGAATTTTACAGTTGATGAGCGCCATTTTATACCAATTGGACTTCACTAGGAAAGATACTCAATACGGAGGCAGTGATAAGAATGCAGTATCACTATCAGTAGATTTAATGGTATGTGATGTAGTTATTATTTTTCTTATTTTGTTAGTATAATTTTTCCCATACTTGTACTAATAAGTTGTATAACCAGGACCTGTTGAAAAAAGACCATGAGAAGTTTAAGACAAGCATTATACAAAAATTTATAACGTTTTGTAAAACTCACCAATATGTTGTTTTCCCAATAAAAACGGAATGGAAAGGAAATATTCTCTGGAGTATTATGGTCTACATCAAATGTAAGAAAGGTTTATACCATTACCATCAATACAATTCTGAACATGTAGGAACATTGGGATTTGAAGCAGGAAAGAATGCGAGAATGATATATGAAGTTATACAGACGTCTTATTGCGACATGTATAACTTGAAAAAAGAAGCAGTGCCCAAAGTTTTTTGTCATGAACCGAAACATGTTGAAACACATCATGTGTCGCAGAAAATAGAACTTTCAGGAGTACATGTATTTATGTATCTGCGGAATCTTTACGAAAGCTCCTTTATAAACAAAAAATTCGATGTAGAGGATGATGGGATATACAAAAAGTGTGCTGTTAAGTGGATGCTTCATGACATAAATACAAAAATTGATGTTAAAGCATTCAGTAATGGTGTGATGGTTGAAGAAGAAGAATTGAAAAGAGAAGTAAACGTAAAAAGTCAGCTAAACAAGGGTAAGAAACATGTTAATCATTGAAATTATGAAGGAAGGATATGTGTAATGGTTAAGATTTGTTGATGAACTATGTAATATTTCTTATGTTTCTGTGATAAGTGATTTGATTAAATATACAAGATGTATGAATTTATAGAGTTTTGTAGAGAAACTTGAGTTCTGGGAATTCGTGCCAGAACTGGAAAAGTACATTTTTGTACTTGCACAAGTACGTGTTTTGTCATTCTACAAAAACAATATTGAAAACTTTATACAAATAGTATCCCACAACTCAAAATTCATAATTCAAAATAAAACAAAAGGAGTACAATTTTAAATTGAAAAAATGTACTTATGCAAGTACATTTATTTAGGTGTGCAAGTACATCTAATAAAATTTATAGGATTTTCATCTAATAAGATTTGTTGATAAAATATGTAATATTTTTTATGTTTCTGTGATAAGTGTTTTGATTAAATATACAAGATGTATGAATTTATAGAGTTTTGTAGATAAACGTGAGTTCTGGGAATACATCCCAGAACTGGAAAAGTACATGTTTGTACTTACAAATGGAAGTTTGACAGAAGTCAAAGTCTTCTGTTGTTTTTCATTTTTTTTTATTTACCAAATAATTACATATGATTATGAACCGTTACACTTGATTAAAAAAATAAAATAATTAAAGGAAATCAAAACGGTACACCTACTACCCCACTAATCTACTAACAAAAGAGAAAAAATAAATTAATAAGCTGAACCGTTTATTCAAATCAATACAAATACATGCAACACACACAGTCAGTCAGTCACTTACTCTATCTCAGCTTAAATTTCTCCAATAATTATTGAAGGTGATTTCCAAGTGTTTTTTGTGTTTTAACTTCTTTTTATAATTTATTTTGGTTTTTTTAGGTTTCATACAGTTGGTGTGCTTAAACAATCTAAATTATAAAACATAAAATTGTTTAGAGAGATTTTATATCTGTAGTAATTGATTTTCTATCTATAGTTTTTGCTTCAAACAGATGGTGTAATTGAATTTTAGTGTTTATATTTGATTTTTGTGACTTTTAATGTTTTTAAGGATTTGATTTCTATTTTCGAACTCGCTTTCTAGATTGGACTGCTTGAAATGTTAAAATAAACACACATTCTAATTTTATAAAAACTAGAAAAATGCTAATCTGTTCCCAAAATATGACTTATGGGAAAATTCCCAGAACTGGTCTAAGTACAATAATGAACTTGTACAAGTACACTTTAAAAGGTTTTCTAAAGACATGTATGCTTTATGCTTTATTCATTAATAGATATTTTAAACTTTTTTTCTTGTTTTGATGTAAATACAGATATGGTGAGAGGTTACGCATCCACACTTGCAGTTATTAACAAAGTAATGTTAAATCCAAACATTACACCCGAACACATTGAAGCGTGCAAGAAGACGCCATTCTATTTCCTATTCAAACAACTATTCGATTTCAGGGCGAAGAAAAACGGTAGAAGGGTAGGGGACATCCTACCCCTTGAGATAATCAAATGTTATGATCCCGAAACAAACACCTTCAAACTTGGAAAAAATATGTTGAAGCTCACTCGGTTAGACGTGAAGGTCTTATTTGGTATTCAGGAAGGTTCAGAGGCAGTTCCTAGTTTTTCAAAAGAAGAACTTGTAAAAAAGTCAGAATGGGAGTTGAGAATTTTCGAAGATCAGAAAATAGACAAAAAAGGAATACAGAATGCTATTAAAAAGGTGTTAGAGAGAACGGATAAAACGAGTATTGAAGAAGATTTTCCTAAATTGATGACGTTTCTTTCTTTCACTACATTATTCTTTTGCGTAAGTGAGTTAAAAAATCGGAAGTACTTGAAGCACTCAGAACAGTTGGACACTTTGAAGAACTTCAACTGGTCAAGAAGCATTCTCAGAATATTGGTTAAGTCGTTAAAGGAAAAATTCTCCAAACCCAAGAAAGTCTCAGGATGTGTCACTGCAATCTTAGTAAGTCTTTATTTAAATAAAAAGATATTTTCATTGGGTATGTTTTTTTTGGCTTAAAATATTACTGTGTTTCAGGGATGGTTTTTTGAACATACAACAATCAGTGATAAAAAATGGAAAATGCATTTCCTCGATGCTTGATATGGAGGTTAATCTGCAAGAACATTCATTATAAAAAACAAGTCATCGACAAATTAAAATCCAACCAGGTAAGAGAAAACCTGATTCTAGAATAAATGTCAATATATGATAAATTCAAAGAGTAATCTGATTGTTAGGTAAACTATGAGTTACATAAAAAATTGAAGAGAAATCAGAGTCATGTACTTGCGCAAGTACAAAAACGCACTTGCCCAGTAGTGGGAAGTATTCCCAGAACTCGTATTTCACATCAAAAAACCTTTTGCTTAGCACTTTTCACACATTTAAACTTTAATAATGTTTAGAAATGTAAGAAAGTCAACTTTAGTCAATGAATTTTCACATTAGTTCAGTTATATTCATTTATATTCAGCTATATTTTTCATTTCAACTTGTGCAAGTACACTTTCGTACTTGTAAAAGTACAATAATGTAGTTGAGAGTGTTTTGAGTTATGGGATTTCTTATTTTCTTGTTATTGTACCAAGAACCTTTGTTTTAAGTATCTAAACAGTAAAATAATATATAAATTTCAGGTCATAGAGAAGATTGAAATAACCGATGAAGAAGTTGAGAAACTTGGCATCAATAAAGATAATAAAGAGGGAGAAGATGATGACGAAGAGGATGAAGATGATGACGAAGAAGATGAAATGGACGAAGAGAACGAAGATGAGGAAGATGAGGAAGATGAGGAAGATGAGGAAGATGAGGAAGAAGAGACAGTGGAGGTGAAGAAAAAGATGAAAAAAAACAGAAAACGTAAAAAGATTGAAGACAACGAAAAGGAATTACAGACGAATAAGAAAAAATCTAAAAGAAAATCTGTAATTGATGAAAGTGAGACAGAAGAGGAGTCAGAGGAACAAGAGAGAAGAAAAAGAAAGAAGAAAACAACTCAAAAGAATAAGAAGGAGAAAGGTATATTTAATATATTTTTTTAGTTGTACAATTAACATTTTCTAATTACTGTTTTTTTTATATTTTTTGTTTTCTAGTCAATCAAAATGATGATGACAATGAAGAAGAAGAGGAGGAGGGGACTGTATCAAAGCAACAACTGCTTCAAGAGAAAAACAGGATGGCGAATGATTATGGCAAATTGAATGTAACACATATAAGTTTGTTGAAGCAATTAAAAGCTCTAAAGAATAAGAATCAAGAAATGGAGTCTGATAAAAAGATTACAGAAGATAGTTTAAAGACATTAGAAACTAAGCTCGTAAGTATGGTAGTGAGGATTAATGAGTTTAAAAAAAAAAAAAACCAATGCTGAGAAGGAGATTCATAAGATAAATGAGGAGAATAAAAACTATGTGGCTGAGTTGAAGAAACTTGAGGTCTCGTACATAACCTTGTTTAATGAAAATAAAGAAATGAAAAAAAAAATGAAGGATTTGGGATTCCAAGAATTTGACGAAGAACCTACAGATTTGACAAAAAAAATCTGAAAATGTAACTCAGAAAGAGAAAATGACTGAAAATGAGTCTGAAAAGAGTTACGATATTTCTGCAACAGACATGATTGAGGATGAACCACAAGTTAGCTCAGTTGTGGAAAAAAACAACAAATATGAGAAGGGAGCAGATAAACAAGAAGAAGATAAAGAAACCGAGAATAATGAACCTGAAGAAGAAAATACAGAAAAAAAAAACAAAGATGAGGAGGAACCACAAGTTATCTTTGTTGTGGAAAAGAACAACAAAGATGATAAGGAAGAAGAGAAAAAAGAAGAAGGTAAAGAAACTGAGAATAATGAACCTGAAGAAGAAAATACAGAAAAAAACAACATAATTGAGGAGGAACCACAAGTTAGCTCAGTTGTGGAAAAAAACAACAAAGATGATAAGGGAGCAGAGAAACAAGAAGAAGATAAAGAAACCGAGAATAATGAACCTGAAGAAGAAAATACAGAAAACGAGAAGGAAGTTGAGAAAAAAAACAACAAAGATGAGGAGGAACCACAAGTTAGCTCAATTGTGGAAAGCAAAGATGCACCTGCAGATAAAATATGACATGGACCTAAAGTTAGATATTTTATTATGGACTGAAGATAATGTTTGTTTAATTATGAGTTATGTCTTTAATTTACAATAGTTTTTAATCGTATTTGCTTTTGAATGATGTAATGAATGACTAGTATTTGAATATATTTAATCGTATTTTAAACTTCTTTCAAAATTCGTAAAAGTAAAATTTATAATAGTAATTCATATCTTTATTCCAACAAAAAATACTTTTGCCACTACAAGTGGACAATATGTACTTGTGCAAGTCGAAATATGTAGTTGTCCAGTGGTGGGAAGTATTCCCAGAACTCGTATTTCCTTTAACTTAATATTTTTCACGTATTTTTACTTACATGATGTTTAAAACAGTAACATGTCAAATTTAGTCAATGAATTTCGTCCATAATTTCGGCTATATTTTAAAGTAAAAAAAATATTAATTGTGCAACTACAAATACAAATATGTACTTGTGCAAGTACAATAATGTACCTAAAGATCCATATTAGATAACATTTGAGTTAAATCCTAAGACCTAAACCTTAAAACCTATAGATCACTATTTAGTAACACATGATATATGTACATGATTTTTTTATTTTTATTTTTTATGTTTGTGTTATAAGTATTTGAAGTCGACATTCAATATGCATGAATTTTATAGGTTTTTGAAAAAAAATCGAGTTATGGGAATTTTACCATAATAAAATTGTATGTTTAATAATGTACTTGCACAAGTATAATAGTGTACATGTGCAAGTATATAATCTAAGTTGTAGAGTCAAGAAGTTTTTTTTTTGGTTACAAGGGTTCCATTTTTGGATAAAACCCTGAAATCTTAATACCTAAACCTTAAACTCTAAACCTTAAGACCTAAACCCAAACCATAAACACTTAAACATAAGACTTACACACTAATACCTAAAACCTAAGAACTAAACCCTAAAACCTAGACCTAAATCATGTTCGTGGTAGAAGTGTTTTGAGACAACATTCAATATGCATGAATTTTATAGGTTTTTGAAAGAAAAATGAGTTATGGGAATTTTCCCATAATAAAATTGTATGTTTAATAATGTACTTGCACAAGTACACTATTGTACTTGTGCAGGTATATAATCTAAGTTGTAGAGTCAATTAGTTTAAGATAGACAATTGAGAATTTGAGTTCATTAACTTAAATTCAAGATAATAAAGCTTAGAATATAAATAAAATGTAAGTTAAATGTTAGATATGGAAAACTTCCTAGAAATGTACAATAACTTTAAAAATTCTAAGAATTAAGTTAGCATTATTCCTGATGATGGAACTAAGATACATGTTAAGATTGAAATAAATCTATAATTTACACTTTATTTTTTTTTTTACAGTTTTTAGAAAAACAGAAACTTTCTAAAAATAGATTTACCTTATAGAATCATTACTAATGTTTATTTGATTTAAATTTTAGTATTAAAAAGTTTAGTTAATGAATTTTACCATAAAAAAATAAAAAAAATAAAATTTTCATATCAATAAAAATAAAATTACCCTTTGAAATAGTAATTTTAACTTTTTGGCAATATAACTTTACAAATGATAACTTAACACACATTTCAATTCATACACATGGCCTTATTTTAAAGGGCCAAAAAGAACTAAACAAAAGAAGAAATTCAAAGGGCCTTACTTTATTCATAGTTTCTCGTAACGGCATCATTTCTTTTTTGATATACTAAAACCGCCAAAAACAGTTCTTACTCTACACACAGTCTAAACATTATATCAGGAACGAACTCAAATCAAAGAAAATAAGAAAAATTGAAGAACGAATCTCGCTTAGATCTTCGGTGATAAATCAGGAAAAAAATCTTCATCTATAGGTACATTACTTGAGCGCCTTAATTAATGTTATAAATCGAAATATTTTCTGATTTCTGTTACTGAAATCATCTTGAAGTTGTTGAAAACGTAATATTACGCGATAAACTGTATACAAATATGTAATACTTGCATAAAATATGTATTTAGAACAATTTATTTACAAAAATGTTCTGCAGATGATTATGATGTATTTTTTTGAAGAAATGATTGACGTTATAGTGAAAACAATGTAACAGAAATCATTTATAATACAAATGCGCACTAAAATTTACATATGGGTTAAACTGATTTTGATTTGAATATATTTTAGAGAATTTATGTAGGATTTTTTAAAAAATTAGAAGTAATGTTTGATTTTTATTATTGAAATGCTTAAGTTCCAGAAATATTTGTAATAAACTGAATGATGATTGATATTTGAGTAAAATACAGAGTGCTGGGAATTTTCCCAAAACTGGAAACCAATGAAAACTGCAGTTTAATTTGATTAAATAAGTAATGGTATTCGAGTCTTGCAAAAAACGTCAAATTATGATTGAGTTGTGAGAAAGTTTTGTATAGAAGATGTTGATTAATATGAGAATAATGAACAATGAACATAAAAAACAGTGTTAAGTACTTGTAGAACCACAAGAATTATACTTGAGCAGTTGTGGGAATTATTCCCAGAACTCATCTGTAAACATATAAAAACACTACCAAATGCAAAAATTGTAGTTGTGCAAGTACACTTTTGTACCTGAGCAATTACAATTTTTTATACGTAATTATGAATAGCTATACTAACATGTTAAATTTACAATGCAGAAATGGGTAAAAAAAATTCAGAACATAGATCATCGTTACACAATCTTTTAAGTGTTTTGAAAAACAGTAATTTCAAGGCCAGGCATCTAAATGTCTGCAAGATATTGCCATTTTACTTACTGATCAAAGGAGTATATGATAGAAGTGATTCCCTTCCTTCTATGAGAATAGACGCACCAGCTTTGAAAGATATAGTGAGTACTTATCAAATTGAAAGTAAAGGATTCTACATAAAGAAAACCAATTTACGAATTACACGAGATGATGTAAGAATTATAATGGGCTTGGAGAGTGGTGATTTAGGTATTCCAATTTTCACAGAAGCAGATGTGATTGAATCTATATGGTGTCAAAGAATGTTCCCTGGAATAAATAAAGGATTAACGGTGGGCAAAGTAAAGGAGAAGTTAATGAAACTTTTAGAAAAACCTGAGTCAACCGAAAACAACGAAGATATTGCACGATTAATGTGTCTTCTTGTATTGGCCACAGTATTCTTCTGTTCTGGGCGAGGATATATAGATTGGTGGGTGATTCGTATCAGTCAAGATCTCAATAGATTGAAGAATTATGACTGGGCAAGTGAAAGTATAAAAAGATTAGAAAGTTCTCTAAATGGTGGATATGTCAATAATCCAAAAGGTCCAAGCTGTATGTTGCTGGTAAGTTAATACATTTGTTAAATATGAAGACAAGATGGTATTTGAAAACAAACAATTAATTATTAAACAAATTTATATTACAGGCGTTTTTCTTTGAACGCGCTAACACATGGGATCCAGTTGAAAAACTTGAACGTGCATATCCAAGAGTGTTGAGATGGCACATTAAGCAACGCCATGAATCTTTCAAGCGCAATCATATATACAAAGTGAAACAGAGATATGTAAGATACTAGTTGTTTATCTTACAAGGTTGATGTGACATTTTTATAAACTTCACATTTTTAGAAACTTAAACTTTTCTTACACTAAATATAATACTGTATTCCATTTATTGTATTTTGAGTTATGGGATATTGGGTTATGGGACTGTACTTGTAGAAACACAAAAACGTACTTGTGCAAGTGCAAAACCGTACTTGTCCAGTGTTGGGAAGTATTCCCAGAACTCGTATTTCACATCAAAAATTTCAGAATACCATCACTTAGTAGATTTAGTAACGCACGTAAGTGAATTTACTAATTCCCTGAATTTTTTTTTATTTGATGCAGATGAAAAAAGATAATTTAAATCTCAAAAGGTATGAGAGAAAATACATAAGAGATTCATTAAGGAATGAAGATGAACCCGGAAGTGATGAAGAACTCCCATACGAAAATGAAGAAGAAGAAATGGATAGCAGTGAAGATGAGATGCATAGGATAATGGTATACGCAGAGAATTTTCTGAAGGAGCCTCAAGTGTATTATAGGAAGAGGAAAAGAAACTCTTCAGCGCTACAACTTATTATGGACGGGGCCGAAAACAGTGAAAAAACAAATGATACACCAACAAGTCCATTTAGGATTGAGCCACAAGGATCAAAAGGTATAGATAGTGCGAATCAAGCATCAACAAGTAACACTATCAATACAGAATATATTGCTACCTTAAATCAACCTTTCCTAGACGAAAGTGGTCCCACCGTATCCCTTGGAATAGATAATTTGCATATTTTTGAAACACCACCTTCAAAAGGAGTGTTGAGAGATCAGATAGCTGAAAACATAAACGACCACTCTTTAGCAGATGTTGATCTCATATCAGAAAATACAAAAATGGAAGAACAAATGAAGTTGCTAAGTGAGGAATTATGTTTACAGAGGAATAAAGTGTGTGAGCTAGAATCGAAGCTAACACAAACAGAAACTGAAAAAAAAGATATGGTGAACAAGGCGGAATTCGATCAACAAAGAAGAACAATAGAGGCATTGGTTAATGAATTAAATTACGAGAGGGAAGAGGTGAAAAAGCTGAATTTTAACCTAAATAATGTTATGACTAAATTGGATAAAGAAAAGGAAGACCAACTGGCTGAGATAAATAAGAAGAGTGAGGAAATTGCTATGTTGGAAGCATCTGTACAAACGAAAGAATCTGAAAATATACAGATGAGACAAGAATGTGACAAAATGTTTGAAGAAAATAAAGAATTGAAAACAAAGTTATCCCAGGCACAAAGCCATGCAAAAAATGAGACTGAAGTCACATGCCTGAGAGCGGAGAACCATAACCTCTCGGAAGAAGTAAAGAGGTTGAAATTGTATATACAAACTTTGGAACAAAAAAAATTAAAAGAAGATGAAGAATTAAAAAAAGGAGAAGAAGAAGATATCTCTAACACAATAGAACTAGAAGAGTCTCTGTCTGCAAATAAGCAACAAAAAGAAACCGAACAATTAAAGGGAGCAACAAAGTCAGTACAAAACGATGAACAAGAAAACCAAAGTAATGACAAGGATATTGAAGGGGAAAAACTAATGCCTGAGTCAGTGATTCAAGACAAAGAAAATGACAAAGAAAGAATGTTAAATGAGACAATAGTGATGAGAAATGAAAAAGAAAAATCAAAATCACCAATGATAAGTACATCAACAACCACAGTATCCCAAATATGTGAAAAACTAGTGCCTAAAAATAAAAGGAAATTGACAGAAATAAGTCCAAGCTCTATGGTAAGAAGAATTACAGAAAGAGATGATAGAAAGGTAAAAAAGATCCCTGATGACTTTGTCGATCCAAACAAGCTTAAAAAACAGAAAACTAAAGACAATACACAAGGAAAAGTGATTTGTCATGAAATGAAACTCGTAAACAGAGTCGCAAGAGAAATGTCACTATCTACTGTTATTTGGAAATATATTATTGAAGTGACAGCAGAAGACTTGATAAAACTATCTAATGATGACGGCGTAACTGATACGGTATGATAAACAAAAAAATTGAAAAGATTAATGATGCATAATTTAATTGAAAGTTAAGTATTGATCCATGTGAAACAAAGTATAAATGAAGGAAAAAATAAATTTTTATATTGTACATTACAGGTTATGGGAAGCGTTTTATACATATGGGACAACACAAATAAAGATAAGCAGTACAGATGTAGTGGAAAATATAATGATGATAATCATGCAATATCAATGTCAGCAAATACAATAGTAAGTGATGCAATTTTTATTTTTGTTCTTAGATTAGTATAATTTTTCCATTACTTGAACTAATAAGTTGTAACACCAGGAATTGATGCAAACTGATTACAGCAATTTCGTGACAACCGTTGGTCGAAGTTTTAAGTTTTATTTAAACACTCACAAACATATAATTTTTCCAATAAAAACTAAATGGGAGGGTAAAATTTTCTGGAGTATTCTGGACTATGATAAATGCAAAAAGAAATTTTTCCATTACCATCAACACGATTCTGAACTTGAAAAAAGTGTGGGCTTCGAAGCAGGAAAAAATGTGAAAGATTTAGTAGATAAGTTAGTTAGATATTTTCAAGCGAGAAGAAAGAATAGTAATGAAGAAGAATCAAATACTTCTATTCCTGCCGATCAAAGAAAAAAAAAAGATTTCTATTCCTGAGGTGGTACATATTAAAACAAATCATGTGTCCAAGAAAATAGAACTTTCAGGAGTACACGCGTTTATGTATTTGTGGGATCTTTACGAAAAATCTTATGTAACAAATCAATGTAGTAAGTATGAAGAATTGAGTTACAAACAGAGAGTTGTTAACTGGATAGTTCGTCACAATAGTGTAGTAATTGATATTAAAGAACCAGAAAAAGGTGTTGAGTTAGAAGAACAACTTGAGAAAGAATTAAATGTAAGAAGATATAATTGTTGAAGTTATTGGTGAACAATATGTCTAATGTTTAATGTTTGTTGAGATGAAAAATATGTATAATAGTTTAATGTATTATGTTTAAACAAATATTAACATTGGAATGTTTTATGTGTATTTTGTGAAATTAATTTTTTTATGTTTGTTTTATAAGTGTTTTGAATTGACATACTAGATGTATGAGTTTATAGGATTTGAAGTGAAAATTGAGTTCTGAGAAACTAACCAAAACTTAACCGAAGATGTACATATGTAGTTATGCAAGTACTTTTATGTACTTGTGCAGGTACATATTATGAACTGTAGTTATTTAACATATGTTTTGATTGATTTTAATTTTAATATTTGAAAGTTTTGTTAGTGAATTTTCCAATATAATCAGTATAAAGATAAAAATTTTATATGAAGGTTCATCAAATCATGGATTGTATATTAATAATGTAGTGTCTAAAAGAAACTTTTGTACTTGTGCAATTACATATTCTAAGTTTTAGAGTCGAGTAGTTTTTTCGTGTATTAAAAACTAATAACCTAAAACAATAAAACCTTAAGATCTAAACACTAAACCTTGAACCTTAAATTGTAAAATTTAATTTTCAAATTTGATTATAATTTCTGTCATTTTCAAAGAAATCATACTCTTTATCTTGTTTTTAATTTTTTTTTTAAAACAAATCTGTACAGGGAAATTTCCCATAAGTCAAAGTCCTATGTTGTTTTTTAATTTATTTTTTGCATCAAAGAATTCACATACGATTATTAACCTTTACACGTATTAAAAATATAAAATAAAGAAAGAAATTCAAAACAGTCAACCGAGTACAACACTAAGCCACTAACAAACAAATCAAAAGAGTATCAAATGCAATACACACCTCGACTACCACACTAATCATCTAAACCGTTCCTTCAAATCACTCAAAAAACATGCAACACACACAGTCACTCAATCGCGCATTCTCTCTATCTTTTTCTCTCAACTACGCATTCTTTTATCTCTCTGTTTTTGTCAATTAGAATTTCTTCAAAAAAATCATAATTACGAAGGTTTGAAATGATGAAATGTTAGTGAAGTTACCGTAATCATTGTTCATCAAGTAATAGTTAATTTTGTCGTATTTGTCACCTGATTTAAGCATTTGTACAAGGATTACTGAAGGTATTTGAAATTTTTATTCAATTTTAATTTGATTTGCAAGGATTATTTATGTTTTACTTGAATTTTACTTGAATTTTAGTGTTTATATTTGATTTTTGGGATTGTTAATATAGTTGAGCATTTGATTATTAGTTTCGAACTCGTTTTGTAGATTCGACTGCTTGAAATGTTAAAATAAACTCAAATTTTGATGTTATAAACACTGGAAAAATCTTATTCTATTCTTTAATTAATAGTCGAGTGTGAATTTTATTTGACTTGTACTGTTATAGATCATCAAAAATGACACTGTGTTTATAAGTATTATAGAGTTTTAAGATCTGCTGTTGTAGAATTATAATTTTATAAGACTAAAATTTAGTTAAACAGGTATTAGATTAACTTCGAAAGTGTTTTGTTAAACCAGATTCAGAATTTTGACCATCCACCTATGACAAAATGTACTTACAAAAGTACAAAAAATGTACTTGCGCAGTGGTGGGAATTATTCCCAGAACTTGTATTTCACATCAAAAAAATGCATAACTTAAAACATTTTTCACACACATTTTAACAAACGTGACTGCCTGTGATGTGGGAAAATTCCCAGAACTGGACTATGTTTGAGTAAAGTCAAAATTGTATATGAAAAAACTGTTACCTAAAACTATGTGTCTTGTAGGAAAAAATGTACTTACAAAAGTAAATTTGTGTACTTCTGTAAGTACAATAGTGTACTTATACAAGCACACATTTTTCCTTCCACTATAACCAACCAAAGACATGTATGCTTTATGCTTTATTCATTAACATTTTTCCTGAATTGATGTAAATACAGATATGGTGAGAGGTTACGCATCAACCCTTTACGTTATTAACAAAGTATTGAGAAAACCAGAGGTTACACCCGAACATATTGAGGCGTGCAGGAAGACGCCTTTCTATTATCTCTTGAAACAACTATTCGATTTCAGGGAGCATAATGACTTTAGAAAGGTAGGGGACGTCTTACCGGGTCAGATAATTAAATGTTATGATGCCAACACAAACACCTTCAAACTTGGCGAAAAAATGTTGAAGGTAACTCGGAGAGACGTGAAGGTCTTGTTTGCTATTGAGGAAGGTTCAGAGGCAGTTCCTATTTTTTCACAAGCGGAACTCAAAGAAAAGTCAGATTGGGAGCGGAGAATTTTTGAAAATTAAAAAATAGACAAAAAAGGAATAGTGACTGCGATCGACAAAGTGTTAGAGCGAACAGATACTCGTAGTATCGAAGAAGATTTTCCGAAACTGATGACGTTGCTTTCTTTCACTACATTATTCTTTTGCGAACAAGCTCCATTAAGAAATAGGAAGTACTTAAAGCACTCAGAACAGTTGGACAGTTTGAAAAACTTCAACTGGTCAAGAAGCATTCTCAGAGTGTTGGTTAAGTCTTTAAGGGAAAACTTGTTCAAACCCAGCAAAGTCGGAGGTTGTGTCACTGCAATCTTGGTAAGTCTTTATTTAAATACGAAGACATCTTAATTGTGTATGATTTTTTTTTTTTGGTTTTAAATATTACTGTGTTTCAGGGATGGTTTTTTGAGCATACAACAATCGGTGAGAAAAAGAAAGAAGCGATAAATGCATTTCCTCGATGCTTGAGATGGACGTTAATTTCCAAGAACGCTAATTACAAAACAAAAGTCATTGACAAATTAAAATCCAAACAGGTAAGGAAAAACTGATTCTAGAATAATTGTAACCTGTTAAATGTAAACATATGATAAATTTGAAAAGAGAAATCTGACTTTTAGGCATATACTCTGAGTTTCAGAAAAAAATTGAAGAGAAATCAGAGTTTTGTACTTGCGCAAGTACAAAAACGCACTTGCCCAGTAGTGGGAAATATTTCCCAGAACTCGTATTTCACATCAAAAACCCTGTGACTTAGCACTTTTCATACATTTAAAATTACATAGTGTTTAAAAATGTAATAAGTTAACTTTAGTCAATGAATTTTAACATTGGTTCAGTTATATTCATTTATATTCAGTTATATTTGCATTTCTAGGTGAAAACTTGTGCAAGTACACTTTCGTACTTGCGCAAGTACAATAATTTTGTTCGGAGTGTTTTGAGTTTTGGGATTTCTTAGTTACTTGTTCTTTTACTCTGAACATTTGTTTTAAGTATCTAAACAGTAAAACAATATATAAATTTCAGGTAATAGAGAAGATTGAAATAACCGATGAAGAATTTGAGAAACTTGGGATCGATAAAGACGAGAAAGAGGAAGAAGAGAATGACGAAGAGGAGGATGAAGAGGATGATGAAGAGGATGAAGAGGATGATGAAGAGGACGAAGAGGACGAAGAGGAGGTGAAAGAATTAAACAAGAATAGGAAAAAATGTAAAAGAAAATCTGTAATTGATGAGAGTGTGACCGAAGAGGAGCCAGATGAACAAGACAGAAGAAAAAGAAAGATAAAAAAAATTGAAAAAAAGAAGAAGATAGTCGGTAAAGAATTGGGTAGTATGATTAAAAGAAAGAGTAAAGAACAAGAGGACCAGGAAGAGGAAGAAGACGACGAAGAATATCTATTAGATTCTAAACAGAATGAAGCGGAGTCAGAGAATGTAGAGAATGAAAATGAGGTAAAGGAGTTGCAGAAAAATACGAAACAAACCAAGAAACGTAAAAAGGTGGAACACAATGAAAAGAAATTGAAAAGAACTCTAATCGATGAGAGCGATACAGAAGAGGAATCAGAGAAAGAAGAGAGAAGAAAAAGAAAGAAAAAAATAACTGAAAAGTATAAGAAGGAGAGCGTTAAAAAATCTGGTAGGAAAATGAAAAGAAAAAGTAAAGAACAGGACGAGGAGGAAGTGGAAAAAGACGTTGAAGAATATAAATCATATTCTGAAGAGGAGGAAGGTATATTTGATATATTTTTGTACTTGTACAAGTAAATTTTAGTACTTATCGTTTGTTTTTATATTTTTTGTTTACTAGATGATCAAAATGATGATGATGAAGAAGAAGAAGATGAGGGGACTGTTTCAAAGCAAAAAATGATTAAAGAGAAAGAAAGGATGGCGAATGAAATTCACGAATTGAATTCAAGACTTATAAGTTTGATGAAGGAATCAGAAACTCTAAAGCAGAAGAATCAGAAAATAGTGTCAGATAAAAAGATTGCAGACGATAGTTTAAGAACTGTAGAAGCTAAGCTAGAAAGTATGGTGGAGAGGGTCCAATTTCTAGAAAAAGAAAAAAGCGACGCTGAAAAGGAGATACATGATCTAAAAGAGGAGAATAAAAACTATATGGCTGAGTTGAAGAAACTTGATGTCTCGTATATAAATATGTTTAACGAAAATAAAGAAATGAAAACGAAACTGAAGGAGTTTGGAATTCAAGAATTTGACGAAGAACCTAAAGATTTAACAAATGAATCTGAAAATGAAATTCAGAAAAAGAAAGTATCTGAAAAAGAATCAGAAAAGAGTTACAAGACTCCTGCACGAGACATACATTACGTAAGAACTAGGAGGGGGGAAAACGTGGTACTAAGGAAGCAGAGAATCATGTAGAAGATAAAGAAACTGACCCGAAGGACCTTGAAGAAGAAAAAACAAAAAAAAAAGAAGAAGCAAGTCGAGGAAAAAGACAACAAATCTGAGAAAGAATCACTAGTTGATGTCTCCTTAAATGTTCTTATTTTCGACCCTTAGGAGACATCATTTTTGGTGTTTATTTAATCATTTCGATAGACTTTTGGACTAAATATGCAATAATATGATTTTCCTCTTTTATTTCTAGCATTTTTGATTTATTAAGCTTTTGCGCGTAATATTGGTATTTTTAGTGAGTATTTTACAGGTTTTAGATGTTAGCTAGAAGAGGAGTCTAAGGAGAAAGTCAAAGATCAAAAGATAGAGTCAAGACTTGAAAAGAAATCCCGAAGATATTATTTTTAGAGCTGAAAATCCATTTTCCAGGCCATAGATTGCTGATTTCGAGGTGCTTAAGTGATGATCTAGCTGTTGACCTTTGAAGAGAAATCATTCCTTATCGAATTACGGAACTTTAGCAACTGGAATGAGGTCAATCGGAGTTGTAACGCATCGGGAAAAGCTGTTTTAGTGAAGGTATATCAGCAGTTACGGGATTTTGGGCTAAGTTAGTGGACTTGGGCCTTTTATATTTCATTTAATTAAAAGCCTAGGTCCAAGTCCGAATTTCTAACTATAAAATCAGCCCTTGACTTCTATTTTACACACAATTCACATTCTGCAAGATTAAAAACACCAGAGAGAAGCAACTGAAGGAAGGAGAAGAAGCTACAAGAGCTGGAGAGGGTCTATATCTCCGTTCGTAGTCATTCCGATTCCGGAAATTAGGTTCTTTTATCTTTTTAATTCTGTAAACAATATGAATTCCTTTAATTTTAATTTCGTATTTCATTTTAATATGAGCTAAGTTTTATTTAGTGCTTGAGAACAACAATGGGTGAATCCCAATTCCTATTAATTAACGAATGTTGAATTTGGGTTTTTAATGAATTAAACTAAATTAGGGCTTTTACTCTTTTCGATAAATTATGAATGTTTACTGTTTTTAGCGTCATGAACTAGGAACAGGTAATAGTATTTAGGCTATTCCAATAAGTGGCAATTGGATCATCCTGACGGGGGGTTTAAATACAGAACTATTTATTCAATCTAGGATAGAAGTTAATGATTCTGACGAGCTTAGCTAATCCTAGGGCCAATGAGGTAATAACACTTAATCATCCAACGGTGGATCATATTTACCCTGACGGGACTAGTGACACTTTAGGATCGCTTTATAGTCCACCCTGACGGGGGTATAAGGAAATTAGAATCCCGACCATTGTAATTGACTAATTTAGCCCTTAAACAACATAAGTTAAGAAATAGGATAGGGAGGATCCTTGCGTTCTCAAGTGCTACTTCTCATATCGCGTTTTACATCAATTTACTTGCGTTTTAGCTTTTATTTGCATTTTAATATTTGTCTTTCATTCATTAGCTTTAATAACAAAAACCAAACAAACATATTATTGTCTTTTAATTTCATAAGTGCATCAATCACTATCTGCTAGACATCGTGATCAACCATTCCGTCCTTGGAACGAATCTGTATTATCAGAAATACTACTTGGGACAACCGTACACTTGCGGTTGAGGTTCGATTATTTATTACATTATTTTTAGAACACACAAAGGACCACCAAGTTTTTGGCGCCGCTGCCGGGGACGGTAGCGTGTGACCACGGTGTTTATCCTTTAGTGATAAGTGCATTTATTTTATTTTATCAGTTTTACGCTTTTTGTTTAGTTTCTTTTCAGGTTTTTAGGTTTGGTGTATGCGAAGAAGGCTATTCAAGGATCTAGAGCCAACACCTCCGATCCTTAGTAATCCAGAATCGTTGATCAGACTTGCGAACAAGAGAAGAAGAGAACGAGAAGCTTTAGAGGTAGAAGAGTTAAGTAACAGAATGGCAGACATCAATCTTCAAAATAATCAACAGAATAATGGACAAGGCCAGCTAGATGCAAATGGCCAACCTTTAGCTCCGGGCGTTATTCCTCCAGTTCAACCACTAAATCCCAATGCTCCAGTCCAGATAGTGATGAATCATGATCCGTGGTTTACTAATGGTCCTCCAGAAGTTCCATTCCGTGCTCCAGCTATAGGAGTAGGTGCTCCAGATATTAATGTTCCACGTTTTCGTCCAGATTCGGGTATGTTAGCTCAGTTCCAGAATTTTGGTAATTTTCGTGGTAGACCAGCAGAAGATCCTCTCAGGGCAGTACAGAAATTCAAACAGATATGTGATTCTTATATCACACAAGGGGTCTCGAGAGAACAGATGTATTTTGCTGCTTTTAAGTTCTTTGTTACTGAGGGAGCAAGTGAATGGCACGATACGCAAGATCCTACGAAGATCACCAATTGGGACCAATTAGAAATTGCGTTCTTTGACAGGTATTACCCAAGTAACATGAGGTTAGATGCTGAACTAGAATTGACGCATTTCCGTCAAGAATATGAAGAAACTGTGGGTAGGAGCTGGACAAGATTTCAGATGTGTTTGCGTAAAGTTCCTAATCATGGCTTTTCAGAACAACAACAGTTAAAGATCTTTTATAGAGGCCTTGATGGAATTTCGAGAGAGAAGTTGGATACGTTATGTGGTGCAGGTTTTCTTCAAGTTCAACCCGCTCATGCTAAGATCATATTAGAGAGAACAGTTAAGAACGAAGTGGGGTGGAACTCAATAAGAACACCAGTTAAAGGAGTGAATAATGTTGACATGGAAGAGAAATTTGCTACGCTTGAGAACAAGATTCAGAATACGATAGAGCAACAGTTGAAGCAGCTTACTTTAGCTGTTAAAGAAGGGTTTTCGAGTAAGAAGGTAGCTGTGCATGCTGCACAAGAGGTTTATATGTGTTCGATTTGTCAGGTAGATGATCATGATGAGGAAAGTTGTCCAAATAACCAAGAATCCGTGATGTTCATGTCCAATAGAGGTAACTTCAATTCAAGTGGTAATGGTTATCAGCCTAACAGAAACCATCCTGGGTTTCAATATTCAAATCCTAATGGGGCAGCCAATCCTACCTATGCGTATCAGCCGCGTCCCCAAGGTAACAACTATAATCAAAGACCACACAACAATTATCAAGGAGGACAGAATCAGGGAAATTATGTACAAAGGCAAGCTCCTCAGAATAATTCTCAGAATACATACGATGAGACTTTAAACCAAAAAGCTCTACCTGCCCATCCACAAGAAGGAGTAGTTACCCTTCAGAAAACCGTTGAAAATTTGATTGCTCTTCAAACACAAGCCTTAGAACGTCAGAACGCAGCTGAAGCGAATATGAAGATTTTCCAGAATCAGCTAAGCCAAATTAATAAACAGCTGAATCAGCGCCCACAAGGGCAACTTCCTAGCGATACTGAGGATCCGAAGCAACGCGAAGATTGTAATGCTGTTACTTTGAGAAGTGGTAAGAACCTTCCTCCCCCTCCTTTTCCCATTATGAAAGAGAAAGAAGTACCAAGAAAAGAAAAGGAAGTGGTGGAGAAAGAGAAAGAAAATGAGAAAGATAGTGAGGTTGAAGAAATAGTGAGACCAAGAGAGGTTCCGAAAAAGAAAGATGATATGGTGATTAATCGCCCTCCACCACCGTTCCCATCGCGAGTTCAGAAAAAGGGTGATTTGGGTGATTTTCAGAAATTCTTTAATAGAGTGAAGGGTCTAAGTATTAATATCCCGTTACTTGAGGCGATTCGAGATATTCCGAAATACACTAAGTTTTTGAAGAGGGCCCTCACTAACAAAAGGCCCTATTGTGATAACGAGATGATTGGTCTTCCAGAAGAGTGTAGCGCGATTTGTCAAAGTAAATTACCTCCGAAGTTGGTTGATCCGGGGAGTTTCACGATTCCCATATCAATTGGGGAAGAATGGAAAGGAAAGGCGCTATGTGACTTGGGAGCTAGCATCAATTTGATGCCCAAGTCGATATTTGATAAGCTAAAAATTGGAAACGCAAGACCCACTTCTATGGTCTTGCAAATGGCGGACAGGTCTCTTGCGCATCCTGAAGGCCGCATTGAGGATGTCCTTGTTAAGGCAGGTACACTTATATTTCCTGTTGATTTTGTAATCCTTGAATACAATGCAGATAGAAATGTCCCCATTATTTTGGGAAGACCATTCCTAGCTACAGGGAGAACATTGATCGATGTAGAAAATGGAGAATTAACAATGAGGATACAAGATGAAGAAGTGAAATTCAATGTATTTCGAGCTATGAAATTCCCAGATTCTCAGGAAGATTGCTTCAGAATGGATGTAGTAGAGCAAGCATCGCAAGAGGTATTTAATTGTTTAAATTTTGATGATATCTTGCAGGCTGCTTTAACATTAGATTCACCTGAGATGATGGAGGAGCTTACTGAAACAATAGCAGCTCTAAATTCTGAAAATCCGAGGTATAGGCGTCCTGCCTATGAACCTGTGAGAGAACCGGGGGAGATTGTTCCTAAAAAGAAGCCTTCAATTGAATCTCCTCCGGAATTGGAAGAAAAACCATTGCCAGCACACTTGAGGTATGCGTATTTAGGTACTAATGAAACTCTACCTGTTATTGTTTCAGCTAATTTAACAGGTCCTCAAGAAGATAAACTGTTGCGTGTGTTAAGAGCAAACAAAGAAGCAATAGGTTGGACAATTGCTGACATCAAAGGCATTAGTCCATCCTATTGTCAACATAAAATCATACTTGAAGATGTTAACGCACGCTCAGTTGAAGGTCAAAGAAGATTAATGCCCGCTATGAAGGATGTGGTAAAGAAAGAGGTGATCAAGCTTTTAGATGCGGGGATTATTTATCCCATTTCGAGTAGCGAATGGGTGAGTCCGGTTCAGTGTGTACCGAAGAAGGGAGGAATGACAACAGTTCTTAATGATAAAAATGAAGCGATTCCTTCAAGAACGGTAGTTGGATGGAGAGTTTGCATGGATTATAGGAAGCTGAACAAGGCCACCAGAAAAGATCATTTCCCTTTGCCCTTCATAGATCAGATGTTAGACAAATTAGCCGGAAGAGAGTACTATTGCTTCTTGGATGGTTATTCTGGGTATAATCAAATTTACGTGGCTCCAGAAGATCAACATAAAACAACATTTACATGCCCCTTTGGTACTTTTGCATATCGTAGAATGCCATTTGGGTTGTGTAATGCTCCTGCTACTTTTCAAAGATGCATGATGGCCATCTTCTGGGATATGATCGATAACTTTCTTGAAGTGTTTATGGATGATTTCTCTGTATTTGGTGATGATTTTGATAAGTGCTTAGACAATTTGGAGAAAGTGTTAATCAGATGCAAAGAAACAGATTTGGTCTTAAACTGGGAGAAATGTCATTTCATGGTTCGCGAAGGTATTGTTCTGGGTCACAAAATTTCGAGTGTTGGATTGGAAGTCGATAGAGCGAAGATTGAGGTAATTAAAACTCTTCCCCCTCATGTTTCTGTTAAAGGGGTAAGAAGTTTTCTAGGCCATGCTGGCTTTTATAGGCGATTTATCAAAGATTTTTCTAAGATTGCGAAACCGTTATGCAACTTACTTGAAAAGGATTCCAAATTCCTTTTTGATGAAGCTTGTTTAGCGGCTTTCAAAGCAATTAAAGAAAAGCTTATTTCTGCTCCTATAGTAGTGCCTCCAGATTGGAATCTACCGTTTGAGGTTATGTGTGATGCGAGTGATTTATGTATGGGAGCTGTATTAGGACAAAGAAAAGAGAAAGTTTTTCATTCGATTTATTATGCTAGTAAAACTTTTAATGGTGCTCAGATTAATTATACAGTTACAGAAAAAGAGTTGCTAGCGGTTGTGTATTCATTCGATAAATTTCGCTCTTATCTTCTTGGAGCGAAAGTTATTGTTTATACAGACCATTCAGCAATTCGATATCTTATGGAAAAGAAAGATGCTAAACCAAGGTTAATCAGATGGGTGTTGTTACTTCAAGAGTTCGATTTAGAGATCAAGGATAGAAAAGGGTGCGAGAATCAGGTTGCAGATCATCTATCGAGATTAGAAGGTTCAGAGTTGAATAGTGGTACTGAAGCAGTTAGAGAAGATTTTCCGGATGAGAATTTATTCGTTGTCCGTGATTATGAAGCTCCTTGGTACGCGGATATTGCAAACTTAGTGGTAAGTGGTTCCTTCCCTGAAGGTTCAACTTATCAAGAGCGAAAAAGATTAGCTCACCGTGCAAGACAATTCTTTTGGGAGGATCCTTTCCTCTACAAAGTGTGTGCTGATCAGATGGTAAGAAGATGCGTAGCCAAGGAAGAAATTGAGGCGATTATAGCTGGGTGTCATGATTCACCTTACGGTGGACATTTCAAAAGAGATCGAACTGCTGCTAAGGTATTACAATCTGGTTTCTATTGGCCTTCTATTATAAAAGATTGTCATGAATATACTAAACGATGCAATAGATGCCAATTTACCGGAAACATATCCAAGAGGGATGAGATGCCACGTAATAATGTATTAGAAGTTGAAATATTTGATGTTTGGGGTATAGATTTTATGGGTCCGTTCGTTCCGTCAAATGGTAACCTCTACATCTTATTAGCTGTTGATTACGTGTCTAAGTGGGTAGAAGCGGTGGCTCTACCAACCAATGATTCTAGAGTGGTGATTAAGTTCTTAAAATCACATATTTTCACTAGACATGGAACTCCAAGGGTGATTATTAGCGATGGAGGTACTCATTTCGTTAATAAGTATCTGAAGACTGTACTAGAGAAATATGGAGTCAGACATCGTGTGTCTACCGCTTATCATCCACAAGCCAATGGTCAAGCCGAAGTATCAAATCGTGAGGTAAAATCTATTTTAGAGAAAACCGTTGGTCCTACTAGAAAAGATTGGTCTATGAAATTAGATGATGCACTTTGGGCATATCGAACTGCTTTCAAAACTCCAGTAGGTGCTTCTCCGTATCGGATGGTATATGGTAAGGCTTGTCACTTACCTCTTGAGTTAGAAATGGGTGCCTATTGGGCTATTGCAAAGTTAAATTTAGATCCTACACTAGCTGGTGAGAATCGAATGATGAAACTTAATGAGCTTGATGAATTTAGATTACATGCTTATGAAAATGCTAAGCTTTATAAAGAAAATACTAAGAGATGGCATGATAATCGAATTCGAGAAAAGAACTTTGTAGTGGGACAAAGAGTGTTGAAATATAATTCGAAGTTCAGTAATTATCCGGGGAAATTAAGATCGAAGTGGTCGGGTCCTTACATTGTAACCAAGGTTACACCTCATGGAGCTATAGAGATAGAACATCCACTTGAGAACCGTACATTCATGGTGAACGGTCATCGTTTAAAAATTTATCATGGAGGAGAAGACACCGATCGTGCAAAAGACCCACATCCCGGAGAGGTCATGTACCTCCTCGAAGCTCCTTAGAAGCACGAGGTAACCCGTCGAGCTTAACGACGTTAAACAAAAGCCAATTTCTTGTATATTAGTAAAGTATTTCAATTTCCGTAGTGTATATTAGTTAAAGTTTTCGTTTATTTTAGTTTTATTTTTAAGAAATGAGAAAGGGTGTTTGTTGTTGATGATTTCAGGGGTATAATGGTCATGAGTTTGGGGTCAAACGATGGAAAAACGGAGAAAAATTGAAGTCCACAGCAGGTTTGACCGGCTAGCCGGCGAGCTAGCCGGCATACCGGCCAAACGAGCAGGTAGACCCCAACTCCCTGACCACTGCGTCAGCGACAACGCAGCAATGCTGCGTCTTCATTCGCGCCAGCGAGAAAGCACCGGCATGCCGGCGAATCCGCCGGCTAGCCGGCCAACGAGGAAGAATGTTCTGGTCCTTGCGTCAGCGATGACGCAAGGTTGCTGCGTCATCAAATGCGCCATTGAGATTTCACAGGCATACCGGCGAATCCGCCGGCTAGCCGGTCAAGGATTCCAAATTCCCTGACCATTGCGTCAACGACGACGCAATGCACTTGCGTTTTGAGGTAAAAAAAAAAAAAAAAAAAAAAAAAAAAATTCGCCGCCCTCTCGGCCGGCATACCGGCGAATCCGAAGGCATACCGGCCAGCTGTTACGAGAGGCGGTTTTAACTTCATTAAACCTAGTTTTTTGCCTCTTTTCCAAGCCCAACCTTATAATCCGAATTCTTGCCTCCACCTACTCCGAAAATCATCAACAAACAGCTATAAAATCATCAAATCAAGCCTTCTATCATCACAAAAACACAAAATCAACTCATAGCTTCTACAAAACATCATCAAATTTCACCTTTTCTCCAAAAATTTCCTCTTCCCAACCTTGAAATTAAACCCAATTCTTTCTACATCTCTCTCTAATAACCTTAACCCATCTCATATAACACCTAGTTCTTCAAGTTTTAAGCCTCAAAACATCAAATTTCAAAGCTTTTCTCTAGCTTTTTCTCTATTTGAAGTTTTGAGTTTGGGGTGAAAAGAGATGACTAACAGAACCGATTCCATGTGTAACTATCGAAGAAACATACCAAGAAACAGGAACACTGTTGGAGCTAGCCCAGACCAAGCAATTGAGATTCCGGATTCGCGATCCAAAAAGACTGTCCAAAACCAAATTGCTCCGAAACGAAAAGAGAATCCGAGTAAGGCTAATCCGAAAAAGAGCAGGTTAATTGATGAGAGTGATGAAGAAAGTGAGGAAGAAGTTGAAGAAGAGATTGAAGAAGCTGAACAAGAAGTTCCCGAAGAACCAGTGCAACAACCGAAAGCTCCGCGTAGGAAAGCTTGGGCTCAAAAGCCTAAGAGAGTCTTCGTTCCTTGGGATACTCAGGTTCGTGATCGAATTGAATTTTTGAAGTTTGGTGAGGAGATGAATCTTCCTAAAGGTATTATGACTAGTGCTTATAAAGATTATGGTGTTACTTGTGATAAATTGGGTTGGAAGGAATTGAGAGAAAGGAAGCTTGAGTATATTCCTACCTTGGTGCGAGATTTTTATGAAGGAATCGCCTTCTCAAAAGAAGCTGTTATAATTCGCAAAAAGGTAGTTCCTTTCTCCGTTGAGCTTATTCGTAAATCATTGAAGTTACCCAAGTTTTCCGGAATATGTCCGTTTCAAGAATCTCTTAAAGAGCCTTCGTTTGATTATGAATCCCTTTGGGGGAAAGTGATTGTTGATGGGGCCCACCCAATTCCCGAAGGAGAGAGATATCCTGGACAGATGTATAGTAGTAACTTGCTACCATGCGCTAAGATTTGGTCACGTTTCATAATACCTACCTTCTTCGGAGTTAAACACATATCGGAAGTGAAGAAGGAGCATCTTTTGTTCATTAAATGTATTATTGAGGAGAAACCCATGGATGTTGCTCGTGTGATATATGATACCATCATGGAATTTGCTAGAATTCCTACTTCAAAACAAAATCTCAAATTTCCTTGTACCGTCACTACTTTGTGCTTGGACGCAAAGGTTCCGCGTAAAGACGCAGAGATTGATCGTGTTGTAGGGTGTGAGAGTATGGGTTTAACTTTGGTTAAGAATATTCATGATGAGGTGGTAAAAGCAACAAGGAATCCTAGAGCTCCTCCAAAGAAGAAGATGCATACAACTGATGAGTTGGAAGCTAAAGTGAAGGTGTTAGAAGAGAACCAAGTGAAGATGATTGCATCTTTAGGAAACGTTACAAAAGAGTTAGAACTTCTCCGAAACATGTTAACGGGGGTGAGCACAATTCAACATGCCACCTATGGTATTCTTATGCAGGAGAAAGTTCATGGACGCAACACCGATAACCAGCCTCGAGCTGGTTAAGATACGTTTTCTATCCCTTTCGCGTTTTAGTTAGATTAGTTTATTTTTTTATTGCGTTGAGTCTTTTCGAGTCGTGGGGACACGACTCATTTTTGAGTTTGGGGTGGGGTTCGTTGCCTCATCCCAATTTTTATGTGTTATATGTTTTATTTGCTTTCAATAAAAATAATTTTCGGAGTTGCGTTTGACTATAGAAGATTTTAAATGTCCCTTTAAGCATACTTTTGACGAATCTATGATAGTAAATAGTGGACTTTAGGGACTGATATAGAACGCACTTACAATTGCATGTGAACATAGGTAATTGATAGGAAAAATTAATGAACAATGCAAATGAAGTAAGCTTGTACTTAAGGAATATGTTTGGTGTGTAGAACGTGAAATCTTAATTAGTATAGAACCCACCTAGATATGAACTAAAGACAAGCTATGTACTTAAGAAAATGATAGGGGCAGTTCTTTGTTAAGCCATTTGAAACCTTTTAGCTTGCTATCCCTTATTATAATTTTATCCGTCTTAGCCCAATTTTGAGCCTTAAGCCTTTTCTTTCGTAGCCACGATATAAGCCCATCATCCTTTAGATTATTAGGCATGACCAAATGACCCGCACTTGAATCACAACCCTGAGACTTGTCTCGAGCTTGAGTTTGGGGTGGAGGGTCCACATTTTGGGAATTTACATTGGGAAGGGATTATATGTGTTTGTATTGAGGCACAAAAATGTAGGTGATATTATTATTTGTAACCCTTTGCCGGGATTTGAAAAAAAAAAAGAGAGAAAAAGAAAAAGAAAATTATAAGAGACATGACTTTTCACATCAAAATGATGGTCATGGGTATCTTGTACAAAAAAAAGAAGAAGAAAAGAAATGAAAAAGGAAATAAAAAGAAAGAAAGAATAAAATAAATCGGCAAAGTGGAATATTTTTTGGAAATCATCTTAGATGTATTTGGGTTGACATTGGGGACGCAACTTTAGCGCGTCAAATGGGTGAGTGAGAACATTTTTGAGCGTAACTCAAGCTCGAGGACATGTGGATGGTAAGTGAGGAGAGAGCCAAAAGCTCACTTCAAATTTACCAAATATATATCCATACCGTCCTTAAGCCAATATTAAAACCATAAAGACCTCTTGATTCTTAAATACATAGTGAATTTATACTTCTGTTGATAGGGAATATTTAGGTGGAACATTCAAAGCGATTTATGATTAATGACCATCCTATAGCCATCATACAGATATGAGTACAAGTGTAACCTTCAAGCATTGCAACTTTAATTTTATGATTGAGATTATTTATGTTTGATTTTGCATGATTAGTGTATGTATATGTTAGTTCTTAAAGTTTTGCTATATGAGATTTATCTTTAGAATTGTTTTAGGTTTATTTGCTAAGCTTCTATTTGTTCTTGCGTTTACTTCCACCCCTTGTTTTGTTTTGTTTTGCTTTGTCGGGACGACAAAGGTTTGAGTTGGGGGTCTTGATGTCTCCTTAAATGTTCTTATTTTCGACCCTTAGGAGACATCATTTTTGGTGTTTATTTAATCATTTCGATAGACTTTTGGACTAAATATGCAATAATATGATTTTCCTCTTTTATTTCTAGCATTTTTGATTTATTAAGCTTTTGCGCGTAATATTGGTATTTTTAGTGAGTATTTTACAGGTTTTAGATGTTAGCTAGAAGAGGAGTCTAAGGAGAAAGTCAAAGATCAAAAGATAGAGTCAAGACTTGAAAAGAAATCCCGAAGATATTATTTTTAGAGCTGAAAATCCATTTTCCAGGCCATAGATTGCTGATTTCGAGGTGCTTAAGTGATGATCTAGCTGTTGACCTTTGAAGAGAAATCATTCCTTATCGAATTACGGAACTTTAGCAACTGGAATGAGGTCAATCGGAGTTGTAACGCATCGGGAAAAGCTGTTTTAGTGAAGGTATATCAGCAGTTACGGGATTTTGGGCTAAGTAAGTGGACTTGGGCCTTTTATATTTCATTTAATTAAAAGCCTAGGTCCAAGTCCGAATTTCTAACTATAAAATCAGCCCTTGACTTCTATTTTACACACAATTCACATTCTGCAAGATTAAAAACACCAGAGAGAAGCAACTGAAGGAAGGAGAAGAAGCTACAAGAGCTGGAGAGGGTCTATATCTCCGTTCGTAGTCATTCCGATTCCGGAAATTAGGTTCTTTTATCTTTTTAATTCTGTAAACAATATGAATTCCTTTAATTTTAATTTCGTATTTCATTTTAATATGAGCTAAGTTTTATTTAGTGCTTGAGAACAACAATGGGTGAATCCCAATTCCTATTAATTAACGAATGTTGAATTTGGGTTTTTAATGAATTAAACTAAATTAGGGCTTTTACTCTTTTCGATAAATTATGAATGTTTACTGTTTTTAGCGTCATGAACTAGGAACAGGTAATAGTATTTAGGCTATTCCAATAAGTGGCAATTGGATCATCCTGACGGGGGGTTTAAATACAGAACTATTTATTCAATCTAGGATAGAAGTTAATGATTCTGACGAGCTTAGCTAATCCTAGGGCCAATGAGGTAATAACACTTAATCATCCAACGGTGGATCATATTTACCCTGACGGGACTAGTGACACTTTAGGATCGCTTTATAGTCCACCCTGACGGGGGTATAAGGAAATTAGAATCCCGACCATTGTAATTGACTAATTTAGCCCTTAAACAACATAAGTTAAGAAATAGGATAGGGAGGATCCTTGCGTTCTCAAGTGCTACTTCTCATATCGCGTTTTACATCAATTTACTTGCGTTTTAGCTTTTATTTGCATTTTAATATTTGTCTTTCATTCATTAGCTTTAATAACAAAAACCAAACAAACATATTATTGTCTTTTAATTTCATAAGTGCATCAATCACTATCTGCTAGACATCGTGATCAACCATTCCGTCCTTGGAACGAATCTGTATTATCAGAAATACTACTTGGGACAACCGTACACTTGCGGTTGTGGTTCGATTATTTATTACATTATTTTTAGAACACACAAAGGACCACCACTAGTTAGTTCAATGGTTGGAAGACTAAAAGCAAGAAGAGCTAAACCTGCAGCTAAAAAAAAAGAGCCTGAAAAAGTGGTACTCGACTCATCGGATAGTGATTTCCAACGTGATGAGGTTAAGGAAAAGAATGTATCCATGAAGAACACTAAATTAGTTAAAATTACAAGGAAATCTGTTACTGAAAATAAACCAAAGAGAACTAATAAGAGAAAAATGAAAAATCTTAAACCATTGGAAGCATATTTCGTCAAAGAAGATGTTGAGCATGTTGCAAATCTAGAGAAATTTGGGCCCTCTGTAGAGTAAGTTGTTTATTATGTCATGATCATTCAATATGTATGAATAATCTGATGATTAACAAGTTTGTTGTGGTTGTTTTTTGTTAGGGTATGGAAGAAAGATAATATCATAGTCACCTTGAAAGATATGGATAATTTAAGGAAGGGCAATATGCTTGAAAAACAGGTTTTTTTCCAAGGATATTAATGTACTTGCACAAGTACATAAAAACTGAATATAAGAAAACTTGTGCAGGTCGTGGAAGCTGGATTTGTAATAGGGCAGAAATTACACGATGATATGCTTGTATCTAACACACATGAACTGTTTTTAAACAGGAAATGCGACTACATTCCTAATGTCATGGTAATTCATATATACTGAAACACAATATTAGAATATTCAATTATCTGACATTATATTATGTTTCTACAGTATTACCTCAATCAAATAGATCAGAACGAGAAGAATGAAGTTTATAAAGAAGAAGCAAGAAAGATGGTTTATGAAAAATGGCATAAAACAAAAGATTCAATGACCCACTTTTTAATGATACCAATATATACGGAGACAAAGAAGAAGGATATTGGTCATTGGACATTACTAGTTTGCAATTTAGAAGATGAACGGGAAGAGGTGTGGACTCATTACAACTCAAGAAGGGAATCGGAGATTGGAAATAACGAAGCACTTCGCGTTTTTGATTACATAAGGGAGGTTTTTCCAAGTCCAACCATGGAATACGAGAGTCTGACACCGGTAACATTGAAATTCTCAGAATCCTGCCCACAAGAAAAAAACAACTTGGACTGCGGTTTATTTGTCTTGATGTATGCAAATGACATATACAAACTTGGTAAAGTTAAAGAAACTTATAGTACAGAGGAAGTGAATCAATTCAGGGCTAATCTTTACTCAGGAATTGTAATGGACTGGGAACGCACCATCAAATATGTCACTGATCCAACGCAGGACCAATCTCAAATAGCCGATGTCGGTACTCCGCCATAGCCAAAAACATTATCAAATAACAAAACAACTTTACTTTTTTAAGTGTTTTTTAAGACTACTTTTTTTTTTTTAAATGATGTAATGAATTACTTGTATTTGAATATATTTCATAGTATTTCAAACTTCGTAAAAGTAAATTTTTAGTATAGTAATTCATAATTTTGTTCCATCATAATCTTATACTTTTGCAACTACAAGTACCAAAATGTACTTGTACAAGTACAATACTGTACTTGTCCAGTGGTGGGAAGTATTCCCAAAACTCGTGTTTCTTGTAACTTAAACAATTTTCACACCCTAAAATATCACTAATAAATAACATTTGATAAATATACATTCAAAAAATAATTCTTTTTATGTTTGTGTTATAAGTATTTTAAGTCAACATTCAATATGCATGAATTTTATAGGTTTTTCAAAGATAATTGAGTTATGGGAACTTTCCCATAATAAAATTGTATGTTTAATAATGTACTTCATCAAGTACACGATTGTACTTGTGCAAGTATATAATCTAAGTTGTAGAGTCAACAAGTTTTTTGGTTCGTTATCCGGTTCCATTATTTTATAAACTAATGAGAATTTGAGTTAATTAAGTTAAAGTTAAGATAGTAAAGCTTAAAATATAATAAAATGTAAGTTAAAAATTGTGTATGTTTTTTGTTTTTGGTTTTAAATATTACTGTGTTTCAGGGATGGTTTTTTGAGCATACAACAATCGGTGAGAAAAAGAGAGAAGCAATAAATGCATTTCCTCGATGCTTGAGATGGACGTTAATTTGCAAAAACACCTTAAAACACCCCAATAAAACGACATAGAGTCAAATATGCCAAAAAATAGAGTCAAATAAGCTAAAATAAAAACTACAAACGGACAAATAACATAAAAGTTTTAAATTTTAATAAAATCAACCCACATACATATAAATCTTCAAACCTCTTCACCAGCAACCTTCTCTGTATCAACGTCTTCCATCGCTTTGTCATTATCTTCCTTATTAACTTCGACTGCTGCGTCCAGATTCAACTCCATATTAGCCTCCGCATCCACAATACTACACAATCTACGGTTAGCTTCGACAGTAAAAGCATTATGGTCACGTTGTTGAAGATCCTTTTCAGCTTTCCACTTCAGATAATCCTCTCTATGTTTTTGAGTTCTTGGTGTAAATTCAACATTTCTGGCTGTGCTCGCTAAATCAGAATCTGCACTATCATTTAGTAGACTATCAATATTGAATGGTATTTCACCTGTATCCACTCTAGCCATCCTCACTCCAGCCATATCGTTACGCCTTTTTGTCCTGATCTCGCGTTCTTTCCTCTCTAGTACAGTTGTAGGTTGACGCATATGCTGTCTATCCCACCTAAAGGACTCAATACGAGTGCTAAACTCATCTCCAACGCGTTTTCTTATTCCATAGAGTGGTTGATCTAGTGTTCTTAATAACTGATCATCCCTACTCCATGTTACAATCCTCTTCCTCGCCTCTGACAGCGCTTCCAAACGATGTGGTGGGGGGCAATCAATTGTCGCGTGCCCTATGATACCGCATGCATAACAAAAAACTCCTAAATTCTCGTATTTAAAAGGGACCCACCCCACCCCGTCTTCTTGTCTAACAAAAGCTCCTGCTGGTACAGGTTTTACAATTGGAAAGCTCACACGAAATCGAAGAATGGTCACAACAGCAGAATCATTTTCTGGGAAATCTATTTCTTGAAGGTCATGAAAGCATTTAGAAAGATGCTTAATAGTATTTAGAGTATTTTGTATCTTGGCTAGTCCGGTAACCTGGACCCAAGCTGAGGTGAAGTTTGATTTATAATAGGTACCATTGCAAGGATCTTCTCCCTTGCTGATTACAGCGTGGAAACCAAATACATTACCAGGCCGTAGACCCCATAACCGGTCCCTTTCACCTCTGATATCAATTTCTAGTTTGAAATAGTTTTCGCTTACTTCTGAAAAATCAACATGTCCTAGAACATGCCATTTGTTTCTTACCCAATCTTCAAAGTCCTTCAACTCAATTAGTTGATCCGATAGAATACGGACCATTAAAAACCTGCCCCTATCCTGGTTAAACACGCTTTTAACTCTTGTATCAAGATCAATGACCCCGATTTCCGCCTCTTCGGCCGGACTCATTTGAGTAAGAATCAAGTTGTGACGACTATATGTGGCCATGTTTATCGTACCTGTACACGAAGTAGCGCTAGAAGTTTAATGTATGGCTAATGTATAAACAATTAGTTGTGAATGTTGAATGTATATTAACAGAAGACTATTACCTGTGTTAGAATATTCAAGCAGTGGAGACGAGATGTAAACCTTGATAAATTTTTGCTTCTGTTAATGGATGAACGTAGCACTTACTTTCTGAGTATTGAAACGAGATAGAAACTCAAATGAAGTGAGTAGGGAAGAAGAAAGGACGGTAATTTTGTAAGTTATAATGTTAACTGGTGGTGTGAGACACGTGTTGCCTTGTCGGGTAACCAAAGGTCCATTAACCTTCTATAGTATCTATTCGAAGCATCATTTGGAAGTTGGAAAATACACATTCGCCCTAAATGGATTCGTGGGCCAAAAAGAAAAAAGAGAAAAAAAACATATAAACTACCAAACAAAAGAACTTTACTTTTCTAAATGTTTTTTAAGACTACTTTTTTTTTTAATTATGTAATGAATTACTTGTATTTGAATATATTTCATCGTATTTCAAACTTCGTAAGAGTAAAATTTTAGTATAGTAATTCATAACTTTGTTCCATCATAATATACTTTTGCAACTAGAAGCACCAAAATGTACTTGTACAAGTACAATAATGAACTTGTCCAGTGGTGGGAAGTATTCCCAGAACTCGTGTTTCCTGTAACTTAAACATTTTTCACACCTTAAAATATCACTAATAAATAACATTTGATACGTATACATGCAAAAAATGATTTTTTTTACGTTTGTGTTATAAGTATTTTAAGTCAACATTCAATATGCATGAATTTTATAGGTTTTTCAAAGAAAATTGAGTTATGGGAACTTTCCCATAATAAAATTGTATGTTTAATAATGTACTTGATCAAGTACACTATTGTACTTGTGCAAGTATATAATCTAATTTCTAGACTTAAGTAATTTTTTGTTTCGTTAACCGGGTTCCATTATTTTATAAACTAATTAGAATTTGAGTTCATTAAGAAAAAGTTAAGATAGTAAAGCTTAAAATATAATAAAATGTAAGTTAAAAATTGTATAAAATGTTATGATAGTATATAAAAAAAAAGTTATGGAAAAATTTCCCAGAACTGAGCAATAAGTTTAAAACTTCAAAGAATTAAGTTAGCATTACGTCTGATGATGGAAATAAAAACTTCAAAGGTTTTTTCTTTGAAATAACTTTTACTTCTTGGAAATATAATCCTATAACTCAGATTGTCTAGAATGAATGGTTAGTAGTAATAGCTTAACACACATCTCCATTCATACACATATCCATTTGTACAACGGCATAAAAGAAACCGTTCATTTTTTTAGAAAAAAAAAACCGTTCAGTTCATTATTTTGAAAAAATAACTGTCAATCGAGTTCAAATGTCCCGCTCAAAATTCAAAAATGAAAAATGTCTATAAAAGAAGGATTTTAACAAACGTTATTACACACTTTTCATATCCCTTTTAACGTTAAAGAATTCTTAGAAATTGCAGAGAAAATTAACATTAACCAACATAAAAAATGATGAACTTCACAGAAAACTTGTTGATAATAGTATTCTTGTCATTATCAGTCAAAGCATTAATGCGTGCAAAATGCATTTGTCGACGATGGAAGGAGTTAATTGAAGACGTTAATTTTGAAAAATGGTATTTAGATTTTAAAAGAAATAAGGGTGGAGTTTTCATCACCAGTAGACTCCCAAAAAATGAAATCCATCCCATATTGTCATTCTATTCTACTGATAGATTGCAAGAAATCTCACCAGATTTGGAGATACCATTTGGATTTGTAACGACACCAATGATGTCTTACACTTGTAATGGTTTGATTTGCATCGCAGATTGTCAGACGTTAGTGTTGGTCAACCCGTCAACAGAGCAATTTAATATGCTTCCTTATCCAAAGAATTACATTGCGGATCTTATGGACAACAAGGTTCTTCATGGAGAAAACCCAGACCACCCTGTTAATATAAAAACAATTGGATTGTTTTTTGACGCAACCAATGAACATTATAAGGTTATAATGTTTCTTGAACAAGGAAGATTTATGTGCACTGCGATATACAACATTACAGATCTAACATGGAGAATAATCACACATCAATATCCTTATTTATCTGGTATAGGTGTGCCATCAAATGGAACGTTGCATTGGACTGCAAGGGTGAGGGATGAAGCACCATTTCTACCATACTTGCCTATTCCAGATCATGATGAATATTTTATATTTTGTTATGATTTTAGCAAAGATATATTTCGAAAGATGGAACTACCTAATGGAGTGGTTGGAAACAATCTGAAAACGATCAATGACGAACTTGCTGTATTCTCAAGTGTTGTTGATGAACCGGAATTTGTTAATGTGTGGTCAATGAAGAAGTACAATGTTCATGAATCGTGGACAAAGATTGCGAAAATTGGTCCATTGAATGATAATATTTCTCACTTTATTTGGAATGACAAAGAATTACTTTATGGATCTAATAATGATGATTACTATAACAATGTTCATCAAGAGTTGTTATCCTGTAACTTTAAAACAGCAGAAACAGAGAGGAAAGGAGTGTTTTTCGATTCGATTGTGTTGTACCATGAAGGTTTAACAACTGTAGGGAGGAATGCAAATGAAAATGGTAATCAAGATTTAACCGCAGAAGGGAGGATTAAAAAAGAAGAAGAAGTTGATTACTAGATGTTATCTGTATTAATAATTGTTAGTTTAATATGTTTTTAATGTTTATTAGTTGTAATAGTTAATTCTAATATTTTAGAATAGTTCTGGTGTAATTGAATATTACTTTCACTAAACTTAATATAAATATAGTTCTTATTATAAATGTGTTTTTTGTAGAAATTAAGCATGGAATTACAAATAAACTGTAAAATGCACTTGTAGAATGACAAAAATGTACTTGTGAAAGTACAAACTCTACTTTTCCAATGTTGGGAAGTATTCCCAGAACTCGTATTTCTTGTAACTTAACATTTTCCACACCTTTAAATTTCACTTATAAATAAGATTTTACACATACACTTGTTAGAAATCATTTTTTTTTTCTGTTTGTGTTATAAGTATTTTGAGATAACATTCAATATGCATGAATTTTATAGTTTTTTCAAAGAAAATTGAGTTATGGGAACTTTCCCATAGTAAAATTGTATGTTTAATAATGTACTTAATCAAGTACACTATTGTACTTGTGCAAGTATATAATCTAATTTCTAGACTCAAGTAATCTTTCGTTTCGTTATCCGGGTTCCACTTTTGGATAAAACCCTACACTATAATCTCTAAACACTAAACCTTAAGACCTAAACCCTAAGACCTAAACCCTAAGACTTAAATCATTAAATATATCTATAAGACAAGTATTTTGAGACAACATTCAATATGCATGAATTTTATAAGGTTTTTGAAAGAAAATTGAGTTATGGGAACTTTCCCATAATTAAATTGTATGTTTAGTTTGATAATTCTAACATTTTAGTGTAATTGAGTATTTTAGTTGTAATATGAGTTCTGGTATTATAAAGTTAGGGGATTTCCTGGTTGTAAGTTTTTTAAGTTATATTGTGCTTTAATTATAAAACTTGGAGTATCTGTAACTGTGTTTGTGCAATTAATAATAAACTGTTAAATTGTACTTATAGAATTACAAATATTTACTTGTGAAAGTACAAAAATATCCTTGTGCAGTGGTGGGAATACATTCCCAGAAATTATATTTCGTATCATAAAAACCATTAACTTAAAACTTTTCACACATTTAAACTTACATATTGTTTAAAACATGGAAAATTCAACATTAGTCATTGAATTTCACCATTAATTCAGTTATATTCAGGTATTTGAAATTTAAAAAGGGAAAAAATCATTACAGTATGAGTAATGGGGAAAATCACATTAGTGGACTGTCTTTGAAAAAACAAAAATAAAACTATATATTTATTGCAAAACTTTTTTGTATTATATTCAGGTTTCTAAAATAATTATGTGTCTGTGAAAAAGGAAAAATATATTTTTAATGAGATAGTACAAATTTTTCATATATACTATAACAAAGAAAACAAAAACTCAAGTCCACTAAAAAAATGATAAATAAATGAAATCACAAAATAAGTGTGAAGACAGTTACCCAAAACATATTTATTAGTTCGTATAAGTTTAAGCATCTTATTAAACCTCTCTAAAAACTAAACAGTACAACTCAAACCAAAAAATTCAGAAAACACTCGAATCATTCAAATTTGTAAATTGCAACCACAGATTCGTGCATGCAAACTTCACCCGTTACTTAATTTGTGTGTTAATTTTCAATTGAAAGAGAAAAATTCAGCAAAATGAAAAAACAACAAGTAAAAATAAAAAAAAAAGAGAGTAGGTAATGTATTTATGTTTACATACTTTCATCTTCAATGTTTATGGTTTTAATGGTTATGTTCTTATATATAATTTGTAGGGAAATCTTATGTGTCGATTTATAATTTGTAATTATATTTTGTTTTAGTGATACAAATTAGAAAAGAAAACATTAAACACTTCCTAATTGATTTTCTTGTAATAATCATTTTAATTATAATGTCTTTTCTCAGGAACGTCTAAAAAGTATTCTGAAGTTAGATCTTCATTAGATGGGTTGTTCCAAGCTTTGAGACACAAGAATGTAAGCAGAGCACACATTCGTTCTTGTAAATGTCTTCCGTTTTATTTGTTAATTAAAGAGATTTTTGAGCTAACGAAGGTGAGATCTTCTATTAGAAATAAAAACATTGCTGCCCCATACATCATCCAAACTTTTAATACAAAAACAAGGAAAATGGAATTAGTTGAAAACAAAGGGATTGTAATAGAAGAAGTAGATGTTAAACTTATATTGGGTGTTGAAGGTGGTGATGAAGAGGTACCCAGTTTCAACAGAAAAGATGTGATATCAACAAAATGGTTTAAAAGTCATTTTGAGGGTTATGAAAAACAAGTAACTTCAAAGGTTTTGAAATTAAAGATTAAAAATCTATAGATGATAATGATACAAGTAATCGAGGTTTACGTAATTTTGCGCGTTTAATCTGCATTTTAGCCCTACAAACATGCTTCTACCCTTATAATGCTGGAAGAATCGAATGGTCTGCGGTTGGAGTTTCTAAAGATCTTGACAAACTAAGAAATTACAACTGGGCAGGTGACATGGCTAATAGGCTAATGAAATCATTGTCATCAAAGAATAGTCCCAATCTTAAAGGACCTGGTTGTATGCTTGTGGTAAGTAACTTATTATATGTAAATAGATAAGATTTGATTAAGTAATATACATCTACTAAACATGTTATCGTCTATGATTGTAGCCGTTTTTTTTTTAGCATGTCAATAAATGGAAACCAACCAAAGATCACGTTTATCCTCGTATTTTCAAATGGCTAGATGTGATTCATCTAAAAGATAAAGAGACATTCAAGTCAAAGTATATTGATAAAGTTACCATTGAAAATGTAAGTTTTTTGTTTTTGATGTATTTTGAGTTATGGAACTTTAAGTCAATGGATTTTGTTTTGGATAAAGTTACAATTAATACAATGAAAATCTGAGTTGTACTTCTAGAATCACAAAACTGTACTTGTAGAATTACAAATCTGTACTTGCGCAGTGATGGGATGTATTCCCAGAACTCGTACTTCACTTGAAAAAAACACGTAAACTTAAACATTTTTGACAAATTTAAACTTACATAATGTCTAAAGCTGTAACAAGTCAAATTTAGTCAATGAATTTTATAATAACTTCAGTTATATTCAGTTATATGCAATTTTTAAAACAAAAAAAATATGACACTCTGAGTTCTCGGAAAAAATTCCCACAACTGTTACTTACCCTTGATAATGTATTTTTTTTTGGATAAAGATCCTCGCAATACATTTAAGTATTGTAAACTGTGTTTCTGCAAGTATCAATAATCTGCAAAACTGTACTTGTAAAATCACAAAAACGTACTTGTCAAATATATAAATGTACTTGTCTAATGTTGGGAAGTGTTCCCAGAACTCATATTTTATATCAACAAACTCCTAAGTTAACATTTTTTACACATTTAAACTTACATAATGACTAAACCCGTAAAAAGACAAATTTATTCAGTGAATTTTCGCAAATAAGGTAACTTATAATCAGTTATATTAAATTTAATAAGTTTAAAAAACATGATTGTTTGAGTAATGGGAAGTATTCCCACCACTGGACAATGTCAATATTTAAGAAATTTGTGTATTAAATTTGAATACATTTTAATTTTTTACAGGTAAGAATTGGATCCTTAGTAATTAAGAAATCAGAGAAGAAGAAAATCAGTATTGCACTTGGCGATGAAGTTAGTGAAAATGAGGATGAGGATGATGAAGAAAAAGATGAAGAAGAAGTTGATGAAGATGAAATTGAAAATGATGAAAGTGATGATGATGATGATCAAATTGAAAATGATGATGATGATGATGATGATGATGATGATGATGATGATGAAGACGATAATAGAAATGAATGTTGTAATGATTATCAAGATAATACTGTTGATGATAGAAAGGATGATACTCAACCTATGGAAAATATAAATAATGATGGAGGCCCACTTGATAGCTCTGAGTTGGGTCAATCACAACTTAATAGTGCTATTGGTAAAGCTATTAATTATGGATTTATGGGACAAACAATCTTGTATAATCAAGATCAAGAGAAAATAAGTTTGATAGGGCCAAAGATTAGTGCAACTGAGGAAAAGTTTCATTCGGTAGTAGATGATAATAATAAACTACAAGAGGAGTTAAGATCGAAAAACGACAAAATTAAAAGATTGGAGAGTCAATTAACAGAAGTTGTTGATAAAAATAAATGGTTGACATAAAATGTAGATCAATTCAAGATTGAGAAGAATAATATGATGGATAAATATGTCAAAATGGCTGATGAGAATGAATTGTTGAAGTCTGACATACGAAATAAGAAAGATGAGATGAGAGAATTAAGAATTAGAATTGGTGATTTGGAGATGAGACAAACAAAAATGGGTGTAGATGTCTATAGAGAAAAGATGGAACAATGGAAAGAGATGTTGGACAAAGAGATGAAAACAAACAAAGAGTTAATTCAAGTTAACCGTCTTTTGAGGACAGAAAATATTGAGTTATTTAATGAAAATGAATCATTGAAAGAAAGTCTTTATGCAGAACCAATATCACAGTTGTCTGATGAAGACACTGAGATTGTGAGAACTGGTTCAAGAGTGAAGAAAATGGCAAATAAGAAAAAAAAATCTTCAAAAATGAGTAAAGAAAATGTTTTCGAAAAAAAAAATATAACTGTAGAAGAAAAGACAGATTTAGATGAGGAGAATGTTGATTGTTTGGCAATTGTATGTTTAGAGAAAAATATTCGTGAACAAGAAAATGTAAAGGAACCTATAGCTCCTGAGTCATCTAAACGGAAAAAAAAAGAAGATAAAACAAGCAAAATAAATTATAGCAGAAAGAAAGCACGAAACGATGCGAGTTCAACTTTTGTTCCACTACACCTTGCTTGTTCTACTGATACTTATGGTTTACTACTGAAACTGGGAAAGAATAATCCCGAAACTGAAATTATTTTGAAGAAAAATGATTTACAGATATCTGTAGCTGATGCAATGAAAGTTGCGCAAATAGGAGTACAAATTCCAGTAATGGTATGTAGATTTCATCCTTTTCAGTTTATGAATGTTTGAGAAACACAATTGATTTCTTGATTTTTTGATTGTAATATCATTAATGGTATAACTCAAGTTTTGGGATCTTTATTATTTTAATCTCATTTTTTATTGAACTTCTTTTTTTTAGGTTATAGCGGCAGTACTAGATATGATGGTAACAAAATTTACAGGTAGTTACATTAAAGATCCAAAAGCAAAAAAAGTTACACACATCAACATAGCAAATGAGGTAATTTAACTTTAACTCAGATTACATTTTGTTTTTATTTTTGCCTTTATATTATTTTAAAAGTTGAATTTTATATTTATGTTAAAAGTGTATTGTTAAAATATAATAGATGTTTGTGTTTATAGCATTTGAAGTGAGAGTGGTTTGTGGAAAAATTCCCAGAATGGACTTGTATCTTTCGAAGATGTAGTTGCCCAGGAACAATATTGTACTTGTCGAAGTACATATCTGTAGTTGCATAGTCTAGTATTACAATTGTTGATTGATATATATTTTTTTGCATTTTCTTTAGGTATTTAACAATGATGATGATATTGATGCACAACACAGATACATAATGGAAGAGTTTAAGAAACTCTACCTGAGTTACGAAACTGTGTTATTGCCTATAAAGACATTAACTGCACGAAACACATTTTGGACACTCATGGTCTATCACAAAAGTGAGAAAACATTTTATCACTATACCCCACTACCTCATACGAAGGAGAATTCAATTGGATGGAAGACAGTGCAAGATGCTAAGAAATTAATGAAGTTGTTGATTTCATCTGTCAAAACAAATATTGATGCTATTTTGCAGACAGATAAAATTACATACACAGGTTTCGTTAACAATGACTCAGGAGTAGCTTTACTTTTTAATGCTGCAGAGCATCATAAGAGTCAGCGCATAAGCAGTCGATACAATAAAGGTGTCAATGAACAATTTGGGTGTTGCCTCTTGAATTGGTTGATGCTAGAAAATTGTGATAAGAACGGATGTCAATGCATGCATTTAAATGAAGCCTTGAAGTATGGTTAACAAATGTAGATCGCATTTTAATACTGATTTGTTGTTTTCTAGTGTAATTAATTTTAACATTTATGTCTTAAAATGTTCCAAGTTAACCTAACTGTAGTTCCTTTGAATTATCAATATTTGTGTTTACAATTGTTTTTAGAGAAGTCTCATTAAACACAAAAATATCAAAAAACTAAAAAAAATCCCATAACTCAAAAAAAAAAAAAATCAGATCAACCATATTGTCCTAGAAACAAAATCTTTTTTTAAGTGTTATAATTCTGTGTAATACATACAAAATATATTACGAAAAAACACCGAATTCACTTTCTTCAACATTACGAAAAAAACACCTGTAAGAATAGAAGATACTCACTTATGGCAAATTACGCAGAATTCAAATTCTAATGTTATTTTTCATTTTTCTTCGTTTCAAAGTAATCAATGTAACATTATTAACCTTTAAATTAGTAATTTGACTAAAAAAAAACCTTTACACGTAATAATAAAAAAAAGACAAAAGAAAATCAAATCGGTACACTCAGTACCACTACCACTACCTCACTAAAAAACAAAAGAGCAAAACCGTTACTTGAAAACAAAATACATGCAACACTCATTTTGTTACTCACGTATTCTTTCTTTCTCTCTCTCTCTCTATCTCTCTTTCTCTTAAATATTCAAAAATATTAGTTACTCGTTCATTCACTCACGTATTCTCTCATTTCTCTCTCTCTCTCTCTCTCTTTCTCTCAAATAAAATTTCATCAAAAAAATTAATTACACATTCAGTCAATCACGTAGTTTCTCATCTTGTTTCTGTCAACTAAAATGTCTTCAGAAATTTTAGTTATGAACGTTTGATATCAGCAAATGCTAGAGAAGTTATATTAATCTTTGAAGGTACTTGAAACTTTTATGTAATTTTTACAGTATATTTGGGTTTTATTTGAATTTTACTTGAATTTTACTTGAATTTTAGTGTTTATATTTGATTTTTGGGATTGTTAATATCGTTGAGCATTTGAAATGTTAAAATAAACTCAAATTTTGCTGTTATAAACACAGGAAAAATATTATTATATTCTCTAATTAATAGTCGAGTGTGAAATTTATTTGACTTGTAATGTTATAGATCATCATAAATGACACTGTGTTTATAAGTATTATAGAGTTTTAAGATCTGGTAATTGTAGAATTATAATTTTATAAGACTAAAATTTAGTTAAACAGATTCAGAATTAGAGTAACTTAGAAAGTGTGTAACAAAACCAGATTCAGAATTTTGACCATGCATCTATGACAAATGTACCTACAAAAGTACAAAAATGTACTTGCGCAGTGGTGGGAATTATTCCCAGAACTCGTATTTCACATCAAAAAATGCATAACTTGAACATTTTTCACACACATTTAAACAAACGTGACTGCCTGTGATGTAGCAAAATTCCTAGAACTGGACTATGTTTGAGTAAAGTCAAAATTGTATATGAAAAATCTGTTAACTAAAACTATGTGTCTTGTAGGAAAAAATGTATTTACGATATTGTACTTGTACTTGTCTAAGTACAATATTGTACTTGTACAAGTACACGTTACAGTTTACTTGGTAGAGAATTTTTACCTTCTGCTATAACAAACAAAGACATGTATACTTTATGCTTTATTTATTAATATTTTTACTGATTTGATGTAAATACAGATATGGCGAGAGGTTACGCATCCACACTTTACGTTATTAACAAAATATTGACAAAACCAGAGGTTACACCCGAACACATTGAGGCGTGCAGGAAGACGCCTTTCTATTATCTCTTCAAACAACTATTCGATTTCAAAAAGGACAAAGACGGTAGAAAGGTAGGGGACGTCCTACCGTGTCAGATAATCAAATGTTATGATGCCAACACAAACACCTTCAAACTTGGCGAAAAAATGTTGAAAGTAACTTGGAGAGACGTGAAGGTATTGTTTGCTATTGAGGAAGGTTCCGAGGAAGTTTCTATTTTTTCAAAAGCGGAACTCGAAGAAAAGTCAAAATGGGAGCTGAGAATTTTCAAAGATCTGAAAATACAGAAAGAAGGAATAGTGACTGCGATTGAAAAAGTGTTAGAGGAAACGGATAATACGAGTATCGAAGAAGATTTTCCAAAATTGATGACGTTACTTTCTTTCAATACATTATTCTTTTGCGAACAAGGTGAAGTACAAAATAGGAAGTACTTAAAGCACTCAGAACAGTTGGACAGTTTGAAGAGCTTCAACTGGTCAAAAAGCATTTTTCAGAATGTTGGTTAAGTCGTTAAGGGAAAACTTGTTCACACCCAAGAAAGTCTCAGGTTGTGTCACTGCAATCTTGGTAAGTCTTTATTTAAATATAGAGACATCTTAATTGTGTATGTTTTTTTTTTTTTTGGTTTTAAGTATTACTGTGTTTCAGGGATGGTTTTTTGAGCATACAACAATCGGTGAGAAAAAGAAAAATGCGATAAATGCATTTCCTCGATGCTTGAGATGGACGTTAATTTGCAAGAACCCTAATTACAAAAAACAAGTCATCGACAAATTAAAATCCGACCAGGTAAGGAAAAAACTGATTCTAGAACCTGTTAGATGTAAACATATGATAAAATTGAAGAGAAATTGAAGAGAAATCATAGTTTTGTACTTGCGCAAGCACAAAAACTCACTTGTCCAGTAGTGGGAAATATTTCCCAGAACTCGTATTTCATATCAAAAACCCTGTGACTTAGAACTTTTCATACATTTAAAATTACATAGTGTTTAAAAATGTAAGAAAGTCAACTTTATTCAATTAATTTTTATATTATTTCAGTTATATTCATTTATATTCATCTATTTTTACATTTCTAGATGAAAAATTTTGCAAGTACACTTTCGTACTTTTGCAAGTACAATAATATAGTTGTGAGAATTTTGAGTTATGGGATTTCTTAGTTTCTTGTTCTTGTACTCTGAACCTTTGTTTTAAGTATCAAAACAGTAAAACAATATATAAATTTCAGATCATAGAGAAGATTGAAATAACCGATGAAGAATTTGAGAAACTTGGGATCGATAAAGAGGAGAAAGAGTACGAAGAGGATGAAGAGGACGAAAAAGAGATGAAAGAATTAAAGATGAATAGGAAAAAATGTAAAAGAAAATCTGTAATAGATGATAGTGAGACCGAAGAGGAGACAGAGGAACAAGACAGAAGAAAAAGAAAGATAAAAAAAATTCAAAGAGAGAAGAAGAAAGTCGGTAAAGAATTGGGTATGAAGATTAAAAGAAAGAGTAAAGACCTAGAGAACCATGAAGAGGAAGAAGACGACGAAGAATATATGTTAGATTCTAAACATAATGAAGCGGAGTCAGAGGATGAAGAGAATGAAAATGAGGTCAAGGAGTTGCAGAAAAATACGAAACAAACAAAGAAACGTAAAAAGGTTGAAGAAAATGAAAAGAAATGGAAAAGAACTCTAATCGATGACAGTGATACAGAAGAGGAATCAGAGAAAGAAGAGAGAAGAAAAAGAAAGAAAAAAGACGTTGAAGAATATAAATCATATTCTGAAGAGGAGGAAGGTATATTTAATATATTTTTGTACTTGTACAAGTAAATTTTAGTACTTATCATGTTTTTTTATATTTTTGGTTTAATAGATGATGAAAATGATGATGACGATGAAGAAGAAGAGGAGGCAACTGTTTCAATGCTACAAATGATTAAAGAGAAAGAAAGGATGGCGAATGACATTCAAAAATTAAATTTAACACTTACAAGTTTGATGAAGGAACTAGAAGCTTTAAAGAAGAAGAATCAGGAAATAGTGTTTGATAACAACATTAGAGTCGATAGTTTAACAATTGTAGAAGCTAAATTAAAAAGTATGGTAGAAAGGCTTAGTGATTTAGAAAACGAAAAAAGCGAGGCTGAGAATCAGATACATGATCTAACAGAGAAAAATCAAAACTATGTTGCTGAGTTGAAGAAACTGGAAATGTCATACAAAACCGTGATAAATCAAAATACAGAAATGAAAGACAAACTGAAGGAGTTCGAAATTCAAGAATTTGACAAAGAATCTACAGATTTTACAAAAAAATCAGAAAATGGGACTCAGAAAAAGAAATTTACTGAAAAAAGTGATGCAAAACAAGAAGAAAAAACAAAAAAACAAGAGAAGAATCTAGAGGGAAAAGAGAAGAAAGTTGAAGAGGAGCCACTAGTTAGTTCAATGGTGAAAAGACTAAAAGCAAGAAGAGCTGCACCTGCAGCTAAAAAGAAAAAGGATGAGAAAGTTGTACTCGACTCATCAGACAGTGATTTCCAACATGATGAGGTTAAGGAAAAGAATGTATCAACGAAGAATACTAAATTAGATAAAATTATATGGAAAGACGTTACTGAAAATAAAACAAAGAGAACTAATAAGAAAAAAGTCAGAATTCTTAAACCATTAGAAGCATATTTCGTCAAAGAAGATGTTAAGCAAATTGAAAATCTCAAGAGACTTGGGCCCTTTATAGAGTAAGTTGTTTATAATTTATGTTCAATTAATATGTATGAATAATCTGATGATTAACAACTTTGTTGTGGTTGTTTATTGTTAGGGTATGGAAGAAAGATGAAATCATGGTCACCTTGAAAGATATGGATAATATAAGGAAGGGCAATATGCTTGAAACACAGGTTTTTTTTACAAGAACATTAATGTACTTGCACAAGTACATCAAAACTGAATATAAGAAAACTTTTGCAGGTCCTGGAAGCTGGATTTGTATTATTGCAGAGAGTACACGATGCTATGCTTGAATCTATGACGCCAGAACTGATTGCAAACAAATGTAACTATATTCCTAATGTCATGGTATGTATTTGGTAATTCATATATATTGAAAACAATACTAGAATATTCCATTATCTGACATTTTATTATGTTTCTACAGTATTATCTCGACCAAAAAGATCGGAACGAGAATAATGAAGATTATAAGCAAGAAGCAAACAAGATGGTTATCCAAAAATTCCATAATATAGTTCGCTCATCTACCCGTTATATAATGTTTCCACTCTATAGTGAGACAAGCAGGAAGAATGCTGGCCATTGGACATTACTTGTTTGCAATCCACAAGATAATCGGGATGAAGTCTGGACACACTACAACCCAATGAGGACATCAGAGATTGGATATGATGAAGCACTCCGCGTTTTCGATTACATCAGGGAGGCTTTTCCTAGTCCACCAATGGATTGTGAAACTGACATACCTGTTACACTCAAAGTATCAGAAACCTGCCCACAGCAAAAAAACAATCTGGACTGTGGTATATTTGTTTTGATGTACGCATATGACCTATACAATGACGGTAAAGTTAGAGAAAACTATAGTATAGAGAGAGTGAATGAATTCAGGGCTGAACTGTATTCGGATATTACAAACGACATTGCAAACACCATCAAATATGACTGTGGACCACAGCCGGACTTCTCTCACGTACCAGATATCGATAGTCCTCCATAAACAAGAGTATTATCAAATAACAATACAGGAAACGTTCCCTTTGTTTTTTTATGAGTTATGACTTTAGTTTTTTAATTGTTTTTTAAAACTAGTTTGACTTTAAATGATGTAATGAATGACTCGTATTTGAATATATTTCATCGTATTTCAAACTTCGTAAAATTAAAATTTTAATATAGTAATTCATAACTTTGTTCCATCAAAAAAATACTTTTACAAATACAAGTAGAAAAAATGTACTCGTACAAGTACAAAAACGTACTTGTTCAGTGGTGGGAATACATTCCCAGAACTCGTATTCCTGTAACTTTAACATTTTTTAAACATTTTAACTTACATGATGTCTAAAAATGTAACATGTTAACTTTAGAGAATTAATTTTGTTCATAAGTTCAATTATATTCAGTAATATTTTGCAATTTTAAGTGAAAAAAATATGACTGACTGAGTTGTGAGATAATTCCCATCACTTGAATATGTTTCAGAAAAAATGTACTCGTACAAGTACAAAAACGTACTTGTTCAGTGGTGGGAATACATTCCCAGAACTCGTATTCCTGTAACTTTAACATTTTTCAAACATTTTAACTTACATGATGTCTAAAATGTAACATGTTAACTTTAGAGAATTAATTTTGTTCATAAGTTCAATTATATTCAGTAATATTTTGCAATTTTAAGTGAAAAAAATATGACAGACTGAGTTGTGGGATAATTCCCATCACTTGAATATGTTTCAGAAAAAATGTACTCGTACAAGTACAAAAACGTACTTGTTCAGTGGTGGGAATACATTCCCAGAACTCGTATTCCTGTAACTTTAACATTTTTTAAACATTTTAACTTACATGATGTCTAAAAATGTAACATGTTAACTTTAGAGAATTAATTTTGTTCATAAGTTCAATTATATTCAGTAATATTTTGCAATTTTAAGTGAAAAAAATATGACTGACTGAGTTGTGGGATAATTCCCATCACTTGAATATGTTTCAGAAAAAATGTACTCGTACAAGTACAAAAACGTACTTGTTCAGTGGTGGGAATACATTCCCAGAACTCGTATTCCTGTAACTTTAACATTTTTCAAACATTTTAACTTACATGATGTCTAAAAATGTAACATGTTAACTTTAGAGAATTAATTTTGTTCATAAGTTCAATTATATTCAGTAATATTTTGCAATTTTAAGTGAAAAAAATATGACAGACTGAGTTGTGGGATAATTCCCATCACTTGAATATGTTTCAGAAAAAATGTACTCGTACAAGTACAAAAACGTACTTGTTCAGTGGTGGGAATACATTCCCAGAACTCGTATTCCTGTAACTTTAACATTTTTTAAACATTTTAACTTACATGATGTCTAAAAATGTAACATGTTAACTTTAGACAATTTATTTTGTTCATAAGTTCAATTATATTCAGTAATATTTTGCAATTTTAAGTGAAAAAAATATGACTGACTGAGTTGTGAGATAATTCCCATCACTTGAATATGTTTCAGAAAAAATGTACTCGTACAAGTACAAAAACGTACTTGTTCAGTGGTGGGGATACATTCCCAGAACTCGTATTCCTGTAACTTTAACATTTTTCAAACATTTTAACTTACATGATGTCTAAAAATGTAACATGTTAACTTTAGACAATTAATTTTGTTCATAAGTTCAATTATATTCAGTAATATTTTGCAATTTTAAGTGAAAAAAATATGACTGACTGAGTTGTGGGATAATTCCCATCACTTGAATATGTTTCAGAAACATTAATATTATAAAAAGATACAAACTAGTGCTTCAACAATACAATAAGAATTGAATACAAGAAATATAATCAAACTAATCAAAATTAACCTCTTGAAACTCAGATGCCATAACACCACTTGAGTAGGAGCTATGTTGGCTCCTATATGGTTCTATAGGGTTTATAACTAATGAAAGATTAGTCAACGGGACCAAACTTTCAAAATATGTTCCCAGGTAATAAGTTTGACCAAAAATAAAAGAACGAACTTGTTTCTTATCATGAAATTGATGTAGTTCCTGAGCTTTTACATTGTAAACAAATGCATCTTGGTTTCCATAAAATACGAGTAATTCCATGCTTTTCAACCATCCAATGATCCTGAAATTAGTATAATTGAAAGGATGTAAACGTCTATCACCCTTCAAATCAATACTATGCTTTATCCATTCTCCATTAGCTTTAAGCAACCAAAACTCATATAAATAATTTGTTTGATCCCTCATCCACACCCAGCAGCAAAGAGAATTGTCCATTTCCATTAGAGAGCAGTTACAATCTCTTAAATCGTTACGAGAAGGAAACATAATTTCTTCAAAAATTTCAGTCTCAAGGTTAAAGCAAAGAATACGACATTTTGGTTGACATAACCAAAAAACAAAACAGCCAATTGTAACAGAATAAACAGAATGGCGGAAATTATACATACTATGGTAAGCAGAACTGATGAGTTCTTTAATATAACTACTTATCTTACCGTTAGCATTAACGTTTCTCCATTGATGATCAACGCCTATCGTTAATATTATACATCTAGAGATTTCTTCCGAGAAATGAAGTACTTTGTATACCTTAGAAGAACTACAATATCCAAAAGATATACAATTTCTACGATAGCAATCTGGAAAATGCGGAAAAACAGGCAGAGGCAGAAACTGTTTTACAACAGGATTTGCCACATAACAGGAATAATGAGAATTAGCAGCTCCAATACCAAAAAACAAAATTAACCCATTACACGTTGCAGAAACCTTTTGAAAACAACGCATATTTAAATGCTTAGCATCAAAAACACTGGAATGCACAGTAGGTTTAAGTATATAAGGTAAATGAAAGGGTTCATGAATTAACATGGAGTTCGAAATAGATTTTTTTGCCAAATGGGCAGCTATAAATTTAGGCGATTGAATGATATTATAAAATCTTTTGGATAATAATCTACAGACGTTGAAAAGAATATCAGGAGGCAGGCAAACTAGAATAATAATAAGCATATCATCAGTGAGACAGGAGAAAAAACCAGTGTCCATGATGATCTTTTGAGTAGAGAGAGTATGTGATTTAGTAAGAAAGTAGTTGTAATATGTGTTAGAAGTGACAGGTTCAGTACATATATTTATAAAGAAAACTTACACAAGAAGAAGTTTACTGGAAGATGAACGGACTAAATAACTCTTCATCTGACAATGAAATTATTACTTAGTCTTTTAATATTTAGTCTTTTAATAATGTATTTCCTCAAGTACACTATTGTACTTATGCAAGTAAAAATTTGAGAGAAAGGATTGACTGTATTACTTATATTTATGACAAAAGATTATACAAAAAGAAGTGAACTTATTGGAATATGAACAAACAAAATGACTCTTCAGATAACAATTAATTAATTATTAGTCTTTTAATAATGAAATTTCTTCAAGTACACTTTTGTACTTATAAAAAGTAAATATCTGGATTTGAAAGAAAATTGAAAAATCTTAAGATATAAAAAATTTGAGTTTTGGGAATAATTCCCATAACAGAATTCCATCTGTCAAAACCGAAAAAATTATTGTTTTGAACATCTTCTTGTAAAAATAATTAGAAAGCTTACAATATTAAAGTTTTATCACTAGGTAGAAACATAAGCTACAAAAAAAGTACTTGTACAAGTAGGAAAGCGTACTTGTCCAGTGGTGGGAATACATTCCCAGAACTCGTATTTCCTGTAACTTAGACATTTTTCAAACATTTTAAATTACATGATGTCTAAAACTAAAACATGTTAACTTTAGTAAATTAATTTTGTCCATAAGTTAAATTATATTTATTAATATTTGCAATTTTAAGTGAAAACAATATGACTGAGTGAGTTGTGGGAAAATTCCCATCACTTGAATATGTTTCAGAAAAATTAATAATATAAAAAGATACAGACTAGTGTTTCAACAATACAATAAGAATTTAATACAAGAAATATAATCAAACTAATCAAAATTAACCTCTTGAAACTCAGATGTCATAAAAAATGCAAGTATAAAAAATTGTACTTGTACAAGTATAAAAATGTACTTGTCCAGTGGTGGGAAAACATTCCCAGAACTCGTATTCCTGTAACTTTATCATTTTTTAAACATTTTAACTTACATGATGTCTAAAAATGTAACATGTTAAGTTTAGTCAATTAATTTTGTCCATAAGTTAAATTATATTTAGTAATATTTGCAATTTTAAGTGAAAACAATATGACTGACTGAGTTGTGGGAAAATTCCCATAACTTGAATATGTTTTAGAAAAATTAATAATATAAAAAGATACAGACTAGTGCTTGTGTATCTTCCTATTAAAAAAGAGAAATTGATTTATGTGAAAATTCCCAACACATGGACTTTGTATCAAAAAAACAATTGAGAACAAAAATCATCCAAAAAGTAAGAAACAAACAAATCTAATAGTAGTTACACTGAATTTATTAAACAAAGTAAGAAGAAAACTATCCAAGAGAAGAAAAATTATAAAATCAAGTGGTAGGCATAACTACATCACATTCTGAGGTTTTGTGAGTAGTCATTTGATTACAACTCAGACATCGTTTCTTGCGGAAAAAAGACTCTGAAACAGAAGGGAAACGATTCTTCTTCGGTCTACCAGGTTGTACTTTAGACACAGGAGGATGAATGAAAATCTCTTCAGAAGATGAACTAAGATTTTCAATTGTAGATAGTGCATGAATGGCTCTTGAATATGCCTCCAAATACTTTGAAGAAGAAAAGTAATCTTCAACATAATCATATCTGTTGTTCCTTCGACCATAATACAAAGCTGCAACTGCATGTGTGCAAGGAAAACCTTTAAACTCCCACTTGCGACACGAACAAGTACGTTTAGCGATATCAACTATCATTATGGGATCAGACTCAACTTGAAAAACATCGTCACTTGATTGACGAACAATCCATGTTCGACAATACTCAAATTTAAGATCCCATCTATTTTGAGACTGGGTAGAGAGTATAGTAGTACAAGACTTGCCGAAAACAGATCGTTTGTACATTTGAACCATCAGAATATTACGAATCGCATCGATAAGTTCAGTCACAGGTAATTCACGCTTCACCTTTATCTGATTATTAAAGGATTCGGCAGCATTTGAGGTCATCTCGCCGTAACGTTGGTCTGGGAAAAAAGCATCTGCATATTTCTCTTTAGGAAGATTTTCAAGAAAGGTAACTGCAGCAGGACCACCAGCTTCTAAAAAATTATGAATAGCTTTATCATACTCATCAGTAGTTAAAGCATGAGCACATTTGTCAAGAAGTTGTGACATAGATTCAAAAAGACTTTTACTACTTTTACATCTGAGTCTCAAATTTCTCTTTAGATGAAGAATGCAATAAGAGTGGTGAGCTTCAGGAAATACTGTCTTCAATGCTGCAGCAATACCTGCATGACGGTCTGTAACGAAGGTAATCACACGATTACCAAGTAATGGACGCAAAAACTGGAGGAAACTTGTCCAATTAACAGTATTTTCAGCGCGACAAACAGAAAATGCAATTGGATATAACCCTGCAAAAATGTACTTACATAGGTAAAAAATGTACTTTCAAAAGTACAAAAATATATCACTATGAATTTACTATGGTCTATAAAACAACATATATACATAAAAATGAAAGAGATGATTGAATTTTAAATTGTATACCTCTATTCGCATCTTTACCGGTTATAGCAAGCAGATGACCCTGGAATTTAGACTTCAAAAATGTGGCATCTGCAAATAAAAGAGGACGCATGGCACTAAAGCCTTCAAGGCAAGCACCAAAAGCAATATGGCAACGTTCGAATGTATGACTTGTTGGGTCAAAATCCAAATGTACTTGAGAAGTTGGGTCCACGGATTTTAAATTGTTAAAGTATCCTAAAATCCTGTTATAAGACAAACCAGCATCTCCATAAACCTCGTCCCTGGCTTTATTTAAAGCTGCATAAGCTATCTTGTAACTAATATCATAACCGTAAAAGACCTTGATATGATGAACAAGTTCATTCGGTTTTGTAGCTGGTCTACTCTTGTACTCTTCTATAATAACATCCTTAATCAGATCAGAAGACAACCGATTATTTGACAATGATCTATCCGGAACACCGCATGTATGTTGCTTGACAAATGTTCTTATATAAAGCTTTTTGTCTGAATTATCAACAGATGCATATACATACCATAAACATCCAGATTTTTTGCGATTTTTGCAGCAAGCACTAATACGGCGAATATCATTGTGGGTATAGTCAAAAGGATATCCAGTTTCACACGCAAACTTAGACAAAACACATCTGAATTCTGTCAAACCGCCATTAAATACTTGACCAACATCTTTTAACCCATTTTTCCAGTCTTCACTACGAAGTTTAACTTTTTTATGAGGATAATCTTGTTCATCCTCTACAATTGGGACAGATTCAAAATCGACTTCATTAGAAATATGAGATGATGAACTAAAAATGGTAGAATTTGAACACTCAATAGAATTTGTATTTGTAATAAAGAGATCCAGTTTCTCTAGACCATCACGTTCAAATAACCATAGAAGAGTACAATAATCAGCCTCAGTAACCATTTTGCAAGATAACTGATCTCCATAACTATAGTGGATATCAAAGGATACATGATTCAACTCATCCCATCTCTGTATCACATATTGTTTAATTGACTTAAAAGAATCAAAAAACTCAAAAGGATATATTGCACTATCAGTTACATACTTGAGAGAAGCCAATACTTTAGGAGCCATCACAAAAAATATACCTTAAACATAAAAAGAAAAAGAAGAATCAGTAATATAAGAAGAAAAAATGTAGTATATGCGAGTGATGTTAATTTTCCCAGAAGTGCAGACAGTAAGTGTATGCTAAACAAAACTGTATTTGTGCAAGTACAAAAATGTACTTGTAAAAGTACAAAAATGTACTTGTCGAGTGATGGGAATACTTTCCCAGGACTGACATTTCACATCAAAAACCCAAAAACTTATGTACAAAACTACTAACACGTAAAATAGAAACAATTAAATTATGTACAACATCACGGATGGGAAAAATCAAAAAAATGAGATAAAATGCAGTAGAAAAAAGATTGCAAAACCTTAACAGATTCTCAAAACTAAATATGTTACACCAGAACCTAACCAATCACACAAAAATGAAGTAAAACATTCATAATATATAACAAAATGAACATCACTATCTATGAAAAACAAAATAAAAGCAATAAATGGAATATAACATAAGTTGTAATGCAGTAAAACATTTATAAAACAAAGACAACTCGAAAATATGTGTATATATATTGTTAACTTTTATTTAAAACAGAAATTTACGAAGATCTACAAGAATTATTGAAAAAATGAAGGTAAACTTATAAAAAGACAAAAAAACTAGAAAATCGACGAGTGATGGGAATTTTCCCAGTACTCAACAAATAGCACAAAAACTACACAATCATATGTATGACATCCATAACACAAACACATAAAAAACGATGCAAATACTTAAACAATTACACAGGTCTGACACCACGAAAAACAACGATCATCTAGTAAAACAGATAACAAATATTCATAGTAAAAAACAGAGATATTCAAAGAAAAAAACAGAGTTAACAACAAATTGCAAAAAAATGAACCGAAAGACATCAATACAGATTAGAAACGAAGCTAATACATTGACAATTACACAGTACAGACACAACAAAAAACAGCGATATACATGAGCAAATATTCTATGAAAAAATGGTAAAAAACAGAAAATCAAATTTAAACATAAAATACGAATCGTAAACAACTATTTAATCACAAATGAATAAATAATAGAGTAACGGTGGAAGCAAATACTTGAATTCATAGTAAAACAACCTGAAAATTGATTCGTACAATTGATGATTGAAAGCTAAAAATTATGATTTTCTGGAGAATATAACGATAGAAGCGAGATGAATTTGACGTCTTGAATTGCAAAAAGTTGTTGTTATTGAAGAACGTATTTAATTGAGAGAATTCGAAATCATAGTTGGTAGCATATTTGAAAAAAGTAGTTGTTGAAGGACACTGAGAGAAGGAGAAAGAGAATATATAATTAAATAAAAACTAACGACGGTAGTAAACGGAACGGAGAAATTGAGAGAAAGAGAAGCTGACGTGTTAGGGGGTAGTATTGGAAGCTAAAAATATGAGGTGCCTTTTATTGGCAAAAAGAAAGTGGCTGGGGTGAGGGGGCATTATTTCTAATTTGAGGTGTTTCTTGGGCATTAATCCTAGTTTTAATACCTCAAAACTTGTTAAAAAATAATATTTAAAAGACATAATATTAGTAAAATACAATTTTTATGGAATTATCTTGGTTTACCCACTCAATAAGGTAGAGCCAAATCAAAAAAATTAATTCATAATAAATAAAATTCTTAAAAGAATAGAGATTTGAAAACATTATATTTATTCACTAGAGAAAAAGAAGCCATGATTAAAACAATATTATAAGGTCTTCCTAAATATATAATGTTAACATAATTTATTCCAATTAATATACGGTCCATCAGATCTGGAAAAATTATGGTAGGGAAACAAAAATCAAAAAGAAATCCAAATATTGTAAATGGAATACATTAAAAATCTCAATTCAAAAAAAAGTTAGTTTTAGGGATATACACCTAATGAACATAACTCTACTAGAAAAGCGAGTATGAATTTTGACTAACAATAAGAATTTTTTTACAATGTAATTATTAAAAAGAAAATATTTCCACAACACAGAATTTATAGAAGCAGAAATTGGATAGATACCTTAGGGATGGAAAAGGCTTATATCGTTTTTTTGGACAACGGGAGGGTGCAACGCACCCGGAAAAGATTACAATAATTTACCCTATACCAAGTTTACTAAATAAAAAGGCTAATTCAAAAGGACAAATAGCATTCCTACGACCTTCCATTACCCCGTGCCTAGCTTCCTTTGCACTCTTATCCGCTTTGTTGTTGAGTCTCCTCTTGATATGACAAAACTGAGGACCATTCTCTCCAAATTCGTGAATAATTTTGCAAAGAATTGGTTGGATATTCCAACGAGCTGCTGACAACTTCTTAATACCTTGAATAATTTCAAGGTTATCCGAAAAAATGACCTTCTGTCTTCCTGGAGCTTGCTGACTAAGTTCAACCGCTTTAAGAACCGTATGCGCCTCTCCTTCGACAACTGAATCACACTCCATGGAAAAGTTGTGGCTTATTGTGGATTTTGAGGGTATATGAATTGCGACAACGGCCAATCCGGTTGGTTCCATCTTATTTATAGAAGAAGCATCACAATAAAAGTATATTTTTGATTCCTCCTCGTGCCTTTGTGCAGTAGTATTCTCTATAATAATATTACCTAACTTTTTGTTCCCGTTCACTTTGTTCCAATCGATCCCGTGAAGCTCGAGCATTAGTTTGTTAGTATTCTGAATAATGTTTGTTCCGTTAATCGTGCTTTCCTCATGAAGTGCTTTCATTTTGCCTTTTCAAATATTCCAAATATTAATCATAATCATATCCCTGATTAAGTTTTCATCCCATCCCGCCTCTTTGAAGCACCAAATAATTTTTAAAAACCATTCCTCAAGAGATTCATTACAGTGCTCCTCAATTCTTATTTGAAGATGGGTTCCCACCCAAATATCTTTGCACATCGTACAATGCAGAAGAAGGTGTTCCACAATTTCCTCTGGATCATTGCACCAAATACAGTTGGTTGAGATCGCACATTTCCTCTTGTATAGATTTTGTTTTGTTGGTAAAGCGTTGTTGAGAGCTCTCCAGAAAAATAGTTTAATTTTCTTTGGAACATTCGACTTCCATATTATTTTCCATATTGGTGCATTGTGAGTTTGTATAGTAGAAAAGACAGTCGGCTTTCCAACTATCTGTTCTTTAGTTAGGGTCATATACCCTGTCTTAGTATCATATGTTCCGTCTTTAAAAAAAGGCCATATAAATTTGTCATTATCAGTTGTGTTAATAACTTTTATTCTCGTTATACGTGGTACAATTGGTTCTGAGAAGAAGTTGTCTAGCAGCTCTAAATTCCAGTTTGTAGTTCCATGTATAAAGAGTTCATTAACTTTAGTTATTTTGCAATCTATTGGTTTTTCAAGTTTCCAATTCGTATCAATCTATCTGTCATTCCAAATGTTAATATCTTGACTGTTCCCTATTAAATGTATCCCATGCTTTTTTAGGAAATCCCTACCCTCAATCAGACTCGCCCAACTCCACGTCCTGCTTTGTCTTAATTTACAGTCTAAAAAACTAACTTTGGGAAAGTAGATACCTTTAAGAAGTTTAGCCGCTAAGTTTCCCTGATTATTCATTAAACTCCAAGATTGAGCTGCTAATAGTGTCGTGTTCATTCTTTTGAAGTCCTTGAATCCCAATCTCTCTATGAGTTTACCAATGAAATTTTTTTCCCAGGCTAACCAATGTATCCTATTTTTCTCTCCTGAATTCCACCAAAAGTTAGAAATAGCCGAAATAAGTTTATTGCAAAAAGAAATAGGGAAAGAGAAAATAGACATATAGTAGTTTGGGATAGCTTGGAGAACAATAAGCACCTCCTTGCCTCCTTTAGAAAGCAGTTTCGCTTTCCATTCTTCTGTATTTTAAAATAATCTTTTTCCAATCCAATCTAGGGATTCCACTTTGGACCTTTTGTGGCAAAGTGGGATACCTAGATAGTATCCTAAATCACCAGTTTCATCCATATGCATAATGTTCTTCATCTCGTTTCTCTTTTCCATAGGAGTTTCTTTGCTAAATAAAATAGCAGATTTATGGAGATTAATACTCAGTCCTGAACCAAGACAATAAGTATTTAGACATTACTTAAATCTATCCAAATATGTTTCATCAATGTTAATAATAATAGGGAGTCATCCGCAAATAAGAGATGTGATATCTTAGGACAGTTACGATGAATATGTATACCACTAATTTTGCCTGTATTGATATTGTGGTCAATAATACTAATAAGGGACTCCGTCATAGTAGTAAAAAGATAAGGAGAAAGGGGGTCCCCTTTTCTGAGACCTCTGCCGGATTTGAAATTCTTTAACCTTTCCCCATTCAAATTGATGTTAAACGAAACTGTAGTAATACATTTTCTCATCCATTGTACCCATTTTTCGCAAAAACCAAATTTCCTAAGTACCAGAATAATAAAGTCCCGACGTACCTGATCATATGCTTTTGTCATATCTATTTTAATTGCTGACATATGTTTTTTGTTTTTCCTTTTCCTGTTCATATAGAAGGATATTTCTTGTGCAATAATAATATTATCTTGTATAGCCCTACCTTTAATAAAAGCTGCTTGCGTAGGAGAGATAATGTTATTCATAAATTTCCTAAGTCTATTTTATAAATAAAATTCACACACGAAATAGTCTAAAGTCTCCAAGGTTCTTCTGAGCTACCCCTTTCGGGATTAGGGTGATTAACGTATCGTTAATCTTGTCAACAGAGCAGTTATTATCAAAATAATCCAAGATAACTTGAAACACATCCTCCCTAATAATGTCCCAGATTCTTTGTAAAACTTATCGTTAAGCCCATCACGTCCCGGAGCTTTGGATGCTGATAATTCCTTAGCAACTTCCTCTACTTCTTCAATAGTTGGTTGTTTAGTAAGTTCTTTATTCATATCATTAGTGATGCAAGGTTTAATATATAAAGTTGCTTTATCCATATTATCATCGGTAGTGTTCACTTCTTCAAATAAAGTTTTGTAAAAATCTTGATAACAATTGTTAACTTCTACTGTTTCGTCCTCCCAAACTCCATTTTTATTTTTAATTCTGGTAATTATATTAAGTTTTCTTCTTTAAATAGTAGCTAAATGAAATTTTTTAGTATTTTTGTCTTTGAAAATTAGCCAATTTTGCCTAGCCCTATCGCTCCAATATTTTTCCTCATTTTCATATTCAAGTTTAATTTGTTCTTTAATGTTCCGTTCATCAATCAAGTTATCCGTATTTGGTTCTTTGTTACGAATAGAGATTAATCGTTCTTGTAGGTTTTTAATCATAGTATCGTGATTTTTAAAAGTCCTAAGGTGCCATTTGACTAATTATTTTTTAGTATTCTCTTTTTTTTTAATAAATTTTTTAATAGGTACTGTGTTGTTTGGTTTTTTCCAGCTATTATCCACAATCTACATTCATTATTGTCTAACCAATAGGTCTCAAATTAAAAAAATTTACTACCAATTTTCATATCAATATTAGAGTGAAGGATAAGGGGAGAGTAATCCGACCCAATAGCCAGAGGGCTCTTGGGTACTTATTAATTCAATCGTACGTGGCTAGTCCTCGATTAATCTTTGTCTTCATGTGTTTTTCTCCTTCCATCCTGTTAGACCAAGTAAAAAAGCATCCATTAGATTCGATTTCAATAAGGGCATTATTGGAAGTGAAATCAAGAAATTCGCTAATATGATACATATTAGCGGGATTCTTGCTTTGTTTTTCATTGGTATTGAGAATATCATTAAAATCCCCTAAGATCATCCAAGGGTCTTTAATCTCTTTAGTCCATTTCGAAATATCATTCCATATGTTCTTCCTTTTGTTAAAATCATTTGGAGCGTGAATGAAAACCATAAAGTACGAAAAAGAGAGTTAATTAATTCTAAATATTACAACAAAAGAACTAGAAAAAACAACTACTAAACGCACAAAGGTGTGCCACAAAATAAGGAACCCACCAGAATGAAAAAAATTTACAGTGGTTCGACAAAAAAAGAGTTCTCAAAATCAAACCGCCTAACAATGTCACGAGAATCAGCTTCTCTTAACATTGATTCACAAAAAGCAACCACCCCAGGACAAAATTGAGCCAACAACGATCTTATCCTAGTCAATGTCAAAGGAGCTCGTATTCCCTGGACATTCCAAAATAGATTCGTCATTTAAAACTCACGGCTTTCTTGGAGTAGCCGCCTCCTTTCCCCTTTCCACCTAAGTCTGGTTCTTCATTTGCGTCGTCATACCTGAAGTTCATATCATGATCTTCGCCTTCTCCTTCGTAATCATTTTCAAAGTAGTTTTCACTTTTTCCGAAACTCCCCTCTTTCTCCTCATCTGGTTTGAATTGTGAATCGTACTCGTCTATCATTCTTGAAAGATCATCCATGTTGTTTTTTGTCTCTTTAGACCTGTGAGTTGATCCATCATCTTCATTCTCATCTTCTAGCAAGCTAAATTTGTTGTTGTTCACAAAATTTTCGATAGGGTCAACAACTCTTAATTTCTTAAAACTCTTTGTAATATGTGGCTTCTTCTTACCCTGGTCAACCTCAGCTACACTAGCTCTTGTATCTCTTCTTTGCTTAATATTTTGCTGGTTTTCTGAGAAGCACTCCTGACTTGTAGAAAAGTTCCCACTGTTGGTAACTACCTGCTTCCCTTTAAATTTCCTCACCTCTTCTTCGAAATCCATGAGTGCAAGTCTTACATTTCCTTCATTCCCAGTCTCTCCATCTTCTATTATTCCATGCGCACGTCTGAAAGCCTCAATTTTTTGTGCTGATTCATGGATTTCAATTCTTAAATCATGCATTTTCTTATTCCAACTCTCCCAATCCCTCTCCTCACCTTCTTTTTCCTCTTCTGTTTCTTTTTGTGTGATAATTATGCTGGTGTTGGCATTCTTGGTGTAATTAAATTTGCTAAGCAGATTCTCTCTGCCCTTCTCAATCACAATGCCTCTAGCTTGATTACTAGCTTCCATTCTTCCACATGTACCGCTAACATTTTTATCATTATAGATATAATGAATAAACTCATCATCAATCTTGAGGTATAGCCCGTATATAGGATTAAAGAGCAGAAATTTCTCCACATTGTCAATGCTCCACGTGACCTTCCTTCGTTCAACTATATCTTCAACCTGCTTGATGTTTTTTTAATGGACACTCCCCGTATTGATGCCCTATCTTCCCGCATCTAAAACATATGGTGCCTGTGTTCTCGTACTTGAACGCAACCCAAGCTGCTCCTTCTTCCTGAAGAAGATATGTCCCCGGTTGAAGTGGGTATTTTATGCTAAATTTGACTCTGAATCTAAGGATTTTGATATCACAGTTTGTGATGATTGGATAATCCACAACTTCAACTTTGATAAAACATGCCTCCAGCGCTTTGACAGTAGTAATGTTATTTTGCTTAAAAGCAAGGCCCCTAACGTGAACCCAGATTGAAGAGTAATCAGTAGAAATCTCATTGAATTCAGTTACATGTGACCATATAGTCATGCTCATATGCATCTTTTGTATGATGATTGGACGCAGTTCCCACACCCTTTTAAATTATTTCTAATTAAAAATCTCCAATTTAAATATGTTACTTTTGATCTCCGAAACTCTAAAGTGGCCTTGAGTCCCCCATCGATCTTCGATGCATTTGGGTAACTGAACTGTATACACAGTTGTATCACCTATAACCCTGAGGACGATGGCCTTTTCCTCCTTCATGCTCTCCGCTAGCCTTGCTTTAATGCCAATGTCCATAACTCCGAGCTTCCTAAATTTATGTTCTGTAAGTGGAATGATAGGTAGCGAGTGAAAATCTCTTGTTTCCATCTTATTGACCTTACAACACACGCATCAAGAAACAATTAAACTATTCGCGTCAAATTGAAAAGATAAAACTTTAGACTCGAGAACAATTAGGTTGGGATGGATTAGTTGAGCCTCCATGAAAGCTTGAACACCGGGAATAATGTCAATATCAAGACTACCCCATACAACATTCCAAAAACTATTAAAACCAAAGTTTTTATACTGAAGAAGGAGGCTAAAGAAGACTCAAATGATTTTGATGGGTTTACCATTAAATCTAGATGAAATGGAATTAGTTTCACAATAGAATTCTTCACAAAATCTATATGCAAGATTGATTTTGATAGAAAGAAAATTGATTAAACCTTGAAATTGAAGGAAGGTGTAGAAGCTTGTGCCATTAACAAAGGCCGAAGTGAGGATTTTTTTACCCGGTTTGACATCAAATGGCTTGGAACCTTGAGGAGGAGTAGTGGTCCGCTTGTAGAACTCCTGGTCTTCTTTCTCTTGGAGGATGAAAAACTTTTTTTTCTTGGAGGCATGATAGAGCAAGACAGATTGACGGATATGGGTTTTTGGATGATTTTGAGATGGATTTTGAGGGATAAAGATGAAAGGGGCGATTTTCAGAGAGCAAAGAGAACAAAGTAAGAACCTGTAGGGTTTTGGAAGTAGAAGTGAAGAGGTTAAAAAGGCTTGAAAATCCGTAAAAATGAAAGATTTGATTAGTTCTTATAGTAAAAAGTCATTTCTTGAACATGCAAAACTTGAAATTCACCATAGATGTCTTTTTTGATTTTGTTTTGATGGGGTAGAGTATTTGTTGTATAAAAATGAAAAGAATAAATAGAGAGAGAGAGAGAGAGAGAGAGAGAGAGAGAGAGAGAGAGAGAGAGAGAGAGAGAGAGAGAGAGAGAGAGAGAGAGAGAGAGAGAGAGAGAGAGAGAGAGAGAGAGAGAGAGAGGCTATGAGTGGAGAAGGATATGGGTAAAAAAATAACCATTATGATAATATTTACAAAAATAGAGAACAAAAGTAACGTGGAGAGAGTAATATGAAAGGAGGGTCGTTTTGATCATTCTCTATTGTCTTGTTGGATTCTAAGTTGTTAGGATTTTCATTATAAATATGTAGGTTTCTTGTACCTTTATAAATGAATGTCTCCTTTCAAAGTGAGTGAACTTGACTACGTGTTTTAAATACTAGATGTGACCTTAAATTGATTTTTTATTAAAATAAATTTTATAATATCATTTTCTAAGAAAAAATTATTTTGTATTGTGTTAATTAGATTTTTTCAATTAACTAAATTATTTTGCAATGATCTAAACAAAGATTAATTTCAACAATTAAATTAAGAGCCAATTATAGATTAATGTCTATTAAAAAACTTACTTAAAAAAAGATACTTATAATAAGATACTTTATAGAAAACAACTACATCCCAAACTACCCCTATAGTTAACAATTAAAAAAAAGAAATTAGAAAAAACAAAACAAAAACTAATAAACACACGCGCGCGTCCGTGAATTTTTTTTAAATCGTCATAACTAATTCTAAAAAATCAATTTTTTTTATATATTTGGATAAAGGAAATTAATATTTACGTTTATGATTTTTTTCGGGATTTTTTGAATTTTTTCAGGATTTTTTGAATTTTTTGATTGTTTTTTGAATTTTTTGATTCGTAGACACGGAATTCCATGTTTAAACATGAAATTCCATGTTTTGAAATACTGAATATCACTACTCCCGCATTTGCTTCTCGCGACTAATATTCTAGCGACTACGCGCTGTAGTCGCTAAAAACCAGAGCCTCTAGCGACTATTTCTATTTAACGACTACAATATATGTTCCTCGACTACAGTGTAGTCGTTAATAAGTTTCGCGTTTAACGACTACAAAAAGTAGTCGTTAATGCGTATGAGGTTGTCGAGACTGATTTTTGTACTTTTTTATTAATTTTCCACCGCCATTAAGTAGTCGCTATATATTATACTACTAACCACTACTTTGTGTAGTCGTTAGTAGGTTTTTCTAACGACTACTTTTTAATCTTTAGCGACTACTCTTGTAGTCGCGATTAGTGGTAGCGTGTTTTCCAACAGTAGCTTGCCAATTGCTTTACTCAATACACCATTATTATATAATTTCTCTTTCTTTCTCTCAAAACTCTCTCAATTTTTTTCCACAATTCATCATTAAAAATTATTTTAACACTTGGAAAAGTTTGCCCGGGTCAATCATCACGTGGGACTGCCTCAATTATCAATTTTGATTTCCAAATTTGCCCAAAAGTAGGTATTTTTTGTTCCATAAAACTCTTTCAAATTTCTTTTACTTACATTCAATTGTGTAGTAAATGTTAAATAGTATCACTTATTAGGTATTTCAACGCGTGGACAAGGTTTCCCGGGTCAAACATCAACGTGGGACCGCCTCAATCTTCAATTTTTCCTTCCAAATTTGCCCAAAAGTAGGTATTTTTAATTCCATAAAACTCTTTCAAATTTCTTTTACTTTCATGCAATTATGTTGTAAATGGTAAATAGTATCAATTATTAGGTATTTCAACACGTGGACAAGCTTTCCCGGGTCAAACATCAACGTGGGACCGCCTCAAGCTTTCCCGGGTAAAACACTTAACTTTGACTCTAAACACTTAACTTTGACTCTAAACACTTAACTTTAACCATAAACACTTAACTTTGACTCTAAACACTTAACTTTGACCATAAACACTTAACTTTGACTCTAAACACTTAACTTTGACCATAAACACTTAACTTTGACTCTAAACACTTAACTTTGACCATAAACACTTAACTTTGACTCTAAACACTTAACTTTGACCATAAACACTTAACTTTGACCATAAACACTTAACTTTGACTCTAAACACTTAACTTTGACCATAAACACTTAACTTTGACCATAAACACTTAACTTTGACTCTAAACACTTAACTTTGACCATAAACACTTAACTTTGACCATAAACACTTAACTTTGACTCTAAACACTTAACTTTGACCATAAACACTTAACTTTGACCATAAACACTTAACTTTGACTCTAAACACTTAACTTTGACCATAAACACTTAACTTTGACTCTAAACACTTAACTTTGACCATAAACACTTAACTTTGACCATAAACACTTAACTTTGACTCTAAACACTTAACTTTAAATGATTATTTGGTATTGAATTAAAATATTGGATAATTGTATAGTGTTTAGTGTTTTTTTTGTAAAATTTAAAAAAAAAAGGTTTCTAGCGACTACATTTGAGCTATAGCGACTAGTTCATGTACATGAACTAGTCGCTAATAAGTCTATAGCACTAACGACTACATTGTAGTCGCTAAATATAGAATTAATTTCCCCAAACCGATGGCGGTCCATTTTCCCGCCCACGAAAGGACACGCGTTTCACTCAGCTGTCTAGCGACTACAATGTAGTCGCGAAAGACCAATTGACTTGGTCAAAAAACAATCTAACGACTACTTTTGTTGGCTCTAGCGACTACTCTAGAAAAAAAGCCCTATATCTACCGAGAGCTCACTCTCCTCTTTCATTTCTTAAACACTAAAAAAACACCAAAAAACGAGAGAGAACTTTGCAGCCATCCAAGCTCCGATTCAAGCAACAAATCTTCGTCAAAGGTAATCAAATCCAACCCCTAATCTTATTCCATTCCATTTTCAAACATTTATAAAGCTTTTTTAAATCAATTTTTATATTTTCTAATAAATTTTTTCTTTGTTTGTGTTTCAATCCGAATCAATATGGCATGGATTTGATGATTTCAGCTCCAATCTCTTCCAATAAGGTAAGTTTTCCAACCCATTTTTGTCTTTTAATTTTTATACCTTTTTTTTTATTTTTTTCTTTGATGATTTCATGGTTTTTTTAATTCCGAGAATTGTATGTGTTGTTAGTGTGTTGTATGCATCATTTTAAACCAAAAATTGATATTAAATGGCCTAAATTTTTTTTTTTTGGAAATCTAATTAGTTTTTTTCCATTTTTTTGTGTTTGATTCTTAATTCCGAAAATAGTAGGTGTTCTTAGTGATTAATTTTTGTTATTTTAAGCATGTAATTCATGTTTTTTGATTAAAAATTAATTAGGTTGATTTTTTGGGAATTTTGTTAATTTTTGTTATGATTTTTAGTATATTTTAGATTATAAAAGTGCAAAAATTGTGTTAAAAATGTGTTAGAATGAAATTGTGTTAAAAATTGTGTTAAAAATAACTTAGGGACCTTTAGGCAATTTTTAAAATATTATGTTATGGACTTTTACGCAATTTAAAACTACATAGGGACTTTCATGAAATTTAAGAAAAACTAAATATGGACTTTTATGCAATTTAAAAAAATATTTAGGAATTTTTATGCAATTTAAAAAAATATATAGGAATATTTATGCAATTTTAGAAAAATTAAATATGGACTTTTTTGCAATTTAAAAAAATATATAGGAATATTTATGCAATTTTAGAAAAATTAAATATGGACTTTTATGCAATTTAAAAAAATATAGGGAATTTTATTTAATTTTATTTTCATGATGTAATAATTTAGTATTTTTTATGTTATTTTTTATTCTGTATTTTAATTTACCTATTAAATGCTAGATGGCCGATGTAATGTCTCGACAGCACGGAGGGGACGGTGGGGGTCGGGACCCAAACGAAAATCCGAACCGAAACTTAGCCGACTGTGCAAACCAGCCTGGTAAATAAACAAATTCAACTCAATACTTGCTTAACAAATAAATTCACTACTAATTAATTTAATATAAAACAGATCCCCCTGCACGGAAAACAAGGGGTGGAGGTGCCCTAAAATGCGATGAAGGCACTAAAAGCTGTTGGGTGGCCTTTGCCGGTCAACTTTTGTGTACTAGACGACACTTGGAGTCCAACAGGCAAGTACGGACACCACGTTGCTCAAGTGATTGGGATTGCAACACGAGAGAGGATTCCGCCCTATCACCCGTCTTGGAAAAAAGTGCCGGACGCGGACAAAAATGCCGTGATTAAGAGATTAGCGGTATAAATTTAATTTTTAATATTTTTTTAACTTAATTTATTATTCTAATTTAAATTTAAATAATGTATTTTTTTACAGAAATATTTTGACATAAAGACTTAGAGAAAGAGGAAAGACTGGAATGAGATTTACGGAAACTTGGACGATACAATGAGGATGAGATTTAAGGATTACAAATATTACGTGAAGAAGCATTATTGGAGAAAGGGTTTGAAGCCGGATTGGATGTCCGATGAGGTGTGGGCTAAGTGTTGTGAGTATTGGGGCTCGAGAAAAGCTAAGGTGAATTTTTGATTATTTTTAATTTTAGTATATATTTAAAATTATAATTTTTTTTATTAATAATTGAATTTTAAATTTTTTTCAGAATCAAGCAAAGGAAAATAAAAAGAATCGAGAAAAGCAGAAAAACAAGAGTGGAGCGGGGTCGAGGAGGTATTCCCGAACTCGGGATATGCTATACGAGGTGATTTTTTATTTAAGTAATTTTTTTTATTATTAATTTATAATTTATTTTGAATATTTTTTATTTTCCTGAAACAGGGAGAAGAATTAATCCCGGGAGGGAATCTGGTGATAAGGGATGAGTCTACCCAACAAGACATCCCAATTCCGCGTATGGGTGATTTTTACGAGGTGGTGGGGAAAACCAAGAAGACCAGAGAGTGGAGGTCGGTGGGCTACGAAAAAGCCGATGTAAGTTTTTTTTATTAGTTTATTTTAATTATTTTTTTCATCTATTATCAAATTTAACTGATATATTGTTTTTTATGTAACAGAAATTGCTCAAGGACGCGATGAAGGAAAATGTGACTCAAAGTCAATCAGAGTCAACCGATTGGGAAGGAATGAGTCAAAAGGAGCAATACGATTACGTGAGGAGCACCGCGAAGGAGGTTGGGTCACCGAAGAGGAGCTTCATTCCGGGCATTGGCCGTCCGAGGAAATCGAAGAACAAGGCTAATACTACTCCAGCCCGGAACGAGCAGCACGAGGAGATGATGGTGGCGATTAACGAGCTCCGAGTGTCCAGCGGTCTTCCCTCATTCCCCCGCCCTGAAGGATCTACTAGCACCGCGCCTCCACCTTTTTCGATGGCTGTTGTGAATGATGCCATCGCATACGTCAATCAGTTGAGGGCAGATAAAGGCGAGACCCCCTTCCAGCCTATGAATGCGGGCCCTAATCCTCTTAGCGATGATGAAGATGAAGAAGATGATGATAGTAGTAGTAGTAGTGGTGAAGATGTTGAAATGGATGAAGATAATATCGAGCTCGGGAATGATGAAGACGTTTATAGACAGCACGGATTTTAGTTATTGTGGATGTTTGGTTTTTACTTTATTATATTTTAAGACTTTTAGTTTAATTTTATTTGGTTTGTATTAAGACTTTTTATTTTATTTTGGTGTAGTTGGTATGACTTTGACTTTGACCGGGTTTGACTTTGGTTTAATTATATATCTTAATTAATTATTTTGAATTGTTAATTTTATTTTTATTTATTAATTTTTTATTTTAAAAAAAGATAAAAAAAATGATTTTCGAATTATTTTTAATAACAGAATTGGAATTAAAAATAATTCGAAAATTGTGTTTTTTTATTTTTTTTTAAAATAAAAAATTAATATTAGTGACTACTTTGTAGTCGATATTGACTACATAAAGTAGTCGCTATACCTTGTAGAAGTAACGACTACAATGTAGTCGTTAATAAACTTCACATTTCTCGACTACGAAGTAGTCGATGATATACTTATCTTTTCTCTACTACTAAGTAGTCGCTAGAAGAAGCGATATCTAGCGACTACTTTGTAGTCGTTAATCATACAACGGACTATAACGACTATCTTTTCGCGTGTAGTCGTAACAATTACCTTCTAACGACAACTTTTTCGCGACTAATTTCTAACGACTATAAGTAGTCGTTAGATCCTTCATTCGACTTCTAGCGACTAGTTTTTTTATTTTTAGCGACTACTCGTGTAGTCGCGAGACCCTTGACGCGGCGTAGTGTTTGGTTTTCACAGACACGAAATTCACTGTTTAAAACATGGAATTTCGTGTCTGCGAAATTTTAAAAAAAAAAATTCAAAAAACCCAAAAATTCAAAAAAAGAAAAACAAAAAAAAATCATAGACGTAAATATTCATTTGCTTTATCTAAAAATACAATTTTTTTTTTATTTTCTAATTTTTTTTGAATTAGTTATGACGATTTTAAAAATATTTCACGGACACGCGCGTGTGATAAAATTAATAGAAGTAGTAGTAGGTGGTGGTGGTTGGGGTGGTGGAGATGATGATGGTTGTGGTAGCTGTAGTGGTGGTTAAATACATGGTGGTGGTGGTGGTAGTCGTGATGGTAGAAATACTTTATTTTGTTTAATATCTAAAAATAAATATTGTATTAAAAATAAAATAATATATTTAATAATAAAGATAGTAAATGTATAAATAATATAAAGAGGATATTTTCTATAAATAATTGTTCTATTAGATATTTTATTAAACAAATTATTGAAAACTTAAAAAAAATATTAAAAAACTCTATCAGGATGCTTTTTCTAAAAACCTCTTAAATTAACTAAGTGATTGGGTTAACAAAACTTATAACTTTGTCCCTAGTTCCGTGATGTTTCAATAATCTTCCGAAAGTGACCTCCTTAAAAAAAAAAAAGATCACCACAAAAATTGGTATTGAGTAATGTTATGATAATCAAGTTAGTACTAACCAAATAGGTAAGTTTTCTTTAACCTTAATCTCTCTATAAAAATTAAATTGCCCAAAAATGCATTATTGAAAAACTTCCGCTTTAAATTTGAAAGTTATTTGGGACAAGACATTAAATCTTATATTAACATAAATGAGTTGTTTTTAGAACTAAAGGTGTTGAAAGTAATTTTAGCAGATGAGAAGAGAAACACAATCCAAGTACTTGATTTTATCAGTTTTTATTCAAGGGAAGTAAATTTTCCTAATGCTTGGATGCATATAGAGTTTTATTAACAATACCCGTTACTGTTGCATCTTCTAAAATAAGTCTTTCAAAATTGAAATTTATTATGTATTACCTTCAATCAACGATATTATAAGAAAGATTAAATGGATTGGTTATATTGTCGATTGACAAGATATGGTAGACGAACTCAAACACAAAAATTTGATCAATAACTTTGCATCTCAAAAAGTAAGGAAGATATTTTTAAAGTGTATTCAATAAGTTATTGATAATAAATTTTTTTATATGATTGTTTTATATATTTTCATGAATTTTTAAATAAATGCTTATGTCATAAATTTTATTATATATTTATATATGTATGATTTTTATGCTCAAAATAGGATAGAAAAATTATTATAAAAAAAACATTTTCTTTTCTCGCCTTAGGTACCCGGGATGCTCGCGCCGACCCTCTATGGTTAACAAATCCGACTCATGTGTTTACTCAAAAGTAATAGGAACCAAATGTGAGATTATATGTCTATAAGTAGATGGTATATTAATCTTTGTTACTAATATTTAGGTCATTAATGAGACTAAGATCTTCCTATCTTTTAAGTTTGAGATGACAAGTATGGGAGACACTGATGTTATCCTAGGGGTTAATGTGATTAGAAGTACTAACGGTATATCCCTTTGTCAGTCTCATTATATAGGAAAGATGTTGAGAAAATTCAAGCTTTTGATGTTGTGTTGTAAGAACTCCCTATGAGTCTAATACTCATCTAAGTAAGAAAATATGATTGTTGTATCCTAACATAAATATGCTAATATAATAGGAAGTGTAATGTTCTTGAAGAGATATACTCGTAAGATATTCCCTATGTCATGAGCAGGCTTAGTCGCCATAAACATATCCAAGTAGTGAACATTGGAGTGCATTTAATTTCATATTCAATTGTTTAAGAAGTACTATGAATTAGGTTAGTCAGTTCCCTGCTGTCTTAGAGGGATTATGTGATGCAGACCAGATATTTGATAAAGATGAAATGTGATTTACTAATGGATTTATGTGTTCTCCTTGGGTGGAGGTTCTATATCTTGGAAGTCTTTTAAATAAACTTGTATAGCTCAATACACCATAAATTCTGAGTCTATAGCGCTAAAGTTGGCAAGACAAGAAGCCGAATGTCTAAGAAGTCTCCTAGCACATGTTAATTACGGGAAGAAAAAACAACTATGGTTTCTCTCCAATGTCATTCACAAGTTGTGACCAATGTTGCTCATAATAACATCTACAAAGGAAAATGGATACACATTCGCACCAGACATTGTTCAGTAAAGCAATTACTGAAAACAGGTGTAATATCCTTCAAGTATGTATAGATAGAGCGGAATATGGCTAATCCATTTACCAAGGCATCAACCACAAGAGTAGTCCTGGAAATATAAAAAGGAATAGGGCTAAATCCCATTGATGAAGACATATAGAGGATAACACAACATGTTGCATTACACTCCCATTCCTACATTATCATAAAATGAAAGTAAGGTTGAGTTGTGACTCTTAATAAATACATAACCATGCAGGGTGGTACTACTGAGACGAACTTGATGAATTCGTTGGTGATTATCTATAGATTGAGTTCATAACACTTTATGAAGTTCATAGACCACTATGGTGGTCCTATTTATCCAAATTGATAAAATTACCTACATATGATGAGGAAATATTTGTAGCTCGCGCATGATTTCATGTCCCAAAGTGGTAGACTATGATGGATAAACATTCTTTAAAAGAACCTATGTGAGTGTGAAGGCGGGGGTTGCCTTTCAAAATACACGCGTAGTATTCTTAGATCACTCATGGGAACCAAGATATATTAATGGACCTAAAGGCACATATAATAGTATTATGAAGTATAGAACAACGTGATGAGTATGTTATGTGGGGGTCTCAACCGAGAAACGTCAAGTTCAAGAGTATGCCCACTTTACGAAATTTGGTGGTTTTCTTTCTTCACTATGTATCAATTTAAATAGAACAGTATTGGCACTTAAGTACAATGCACCCATTTTTTGCTTATTTCGTGTATGTATTAAACCTTTTGTTGGGTATTGTTAGTATAAAGGTCGTTGATCCACCTGTTTCGACCAAATATTTTTGATCTTTTTATAAGCCTTTTCAAAATATTTCTTTTACTTAATTTTCTCACATCGGTGTAGGATTCATTACTTTTTTGACTTATATTATTTCTTATCCATATTAATTAACTTCATGAAAATGTGAAACCTTGGTTCAACCTCACACGCGTCTCGCTGTCGACCACCCATCCCAACCCCTACGCCGGCTCTGCTGAGGTGGAGGGAGAGGGTGAGGGCAGGTATGGTATAGAGTGGTCGTGAGCAGTTGAGGTGAATCAAATAATAAAAATAAATCGTGTTTTAGTGGTAGAGGAGTTATTAGGTAGAACTCCTACACGAGCTTTGGATATAAGAGAAAACAAGTATCATTAAATGTCGTAGATATCACTCCCATCTTTCTTTTAACCCTTGATATATTCCCCATATTTTTAACATTCTACAAATGATACAATCGATCCCCAATTCATTTCAGAAATATTACCTATCAGCCTTATCATTTGATTCTAAAAAATATATGTGCATTCATTGCCTTGTCTTTTCAAGTTGTTAAAAGATAGAGGCCCCATCTCCTTTCTAACATCGAAAACATAAAACAAAGCTTAACTCTCTATTTTATTTCTGTTCATGTTACATAAGTTTGAGGAAAGTTCGATAGGAACTCCATTCCTTATTTTCGTGAATGCACATAGTTGAAGGAAGTGGGTCACTCCTTGGGGAACACCCGAATAAAGAGTTAGCGCATTTGTTATGCCAAAATTTTCTCTCTTAAGGAAGTATATATTCTTACACGCAACTACAAAAATTCTAGGGTCATATGTGTGATGGTTTTATATTTAATCTTATTATTTTCTCGAAAAAGTTTTTTCTTTCTATTTTTGGGAAAAATTGTCATTACAGTTGGTATCCAATAGTGGAGTCCCTTACCTTGTGAGTGAAGAATCTCCTTTATGTATGTTGTGTTAGAAAATGGAGAGATTGAAGACATAGATTTTTTTATGTATCTTGTAGACTTCCTTATTACAGTAAAATAGATATGATGTAGATTTTATGAGATTGTGTTCAACTTAATTTTAGTGTGTCTTTATTTTTGAGATAGATGTAATATAGGTCCCTATATTATGTTAAAATTTAAATATAGAACTTTTTTATATATAAAATTGCACTATTGGTCCATAGTTTATATAAATTGCATTAAAAAGAACAATAGACACCACACAAGTTCAAGATTTGAAAAAAAATATAAACAATCATTGTATTTTACGACAATGGAAGGATTCAATAATTATATATAGGGAACTAAAAGTTAGAACTAAGAGTGGGATTCAGTCATCTCCATGAATTTTTTTAGGGTTAATTTCTAACCTAGGGAGGGATGATATACAAACCTCTAATGCATTTTTTTAGATTTTAATTAATTTTAGTTTTGTTATAAAACATATCTTTTTTGTATAATATGGTAGTTTAGCACAATCAACTCAAAAAAAATTAACACAATGACATATAATTCTATTAACTTCCAAAAGTACTAAAAACACCTTAGTATACAAATAAATAATTCTTAGTATATGTCCTTATATAATAAAAAATATATATTTTATAAAAACAATTGATTATAAACCTCTATATTATGAAAACTAACCAGATTTTGTAAAAAAAAAAGTTAACAAGGACAAGAGACAGATTCTCCTTAGGCCCATGTGTCTATTTTGTTTACCATATATATCCCCTTATCTAGTAAAATAAAATCCTTTCGAATTTATTCTAAACCCAATTATCTTTTACCTCACTTTCTAAAAAAAGGAGCACAACAACAGTTTCAAACAAAATGACATCACAGTCTACCCCCTTAACCGAATTGAGAAGTTAAAGCGAGTATTATTTGATCTGGGGGTACGTGTGATTAATTAATTTTTAAAGTCAATCGCTCAATTGCAATTTCAAATTCAACAATGGTAGGAGTATTTCAAGTGCGCCAGTACTATAATCCAGACATGGATGAGTACCATCTTTGTCGCAAATGTAAAACCCAAATTTCCAACAGCTTACTCTTCCACGTAAAGACTAGTTCCTATCTCTATATATATTTTTTTAATTTGTTTGAATATCAGTTTATGCAAATTCATATTTTTCTTGATGAATTTTCCATTTATGTCTCAGACTATGGATCTTTCAACTTTGGATCCTACGGGAATGTTCAGTGACGTGTAAGATGATCTAATCTCATTTTCATTTATTTGATTTTCTAAAGCTACTCAATTGATAATAAATTGATTTCAATTATTTGTAGGGTAAATGTACGTGTGGGCGATGAAACTCGCCATAGAGTAGTCAACGGAATCACTAGATCTGATGTATACTGCTGTCAATGTAACACCTTTCTTGGCCAGAAAATTGTAAGATGATGAACAAATCAATTAAACTTGAGACTGTATATTTAATTTGTATTTTAACTTAATTGGGATTCTTTTGATCCATCTAAATGTTATTAACAATAATTTAGATTCATGTGCCATTAGAGATGATCTCCACTTCTGTTGAGAAAACAGGAGAGTTCAAACTGTTGTTGTAAGTCTATCACACTAATAAGTTAAGTTAAGTTAGTATTGGAATATTTTGATCTCAAATTATTTTTTATATATCTTCATGTGCAGGAAGAAGCTTTTGCATTGGAATGGAGTTATGATGGGCCCTGCACACAAATTTAAATATGTTAGTGATCTATGAATTATTTTTTGAATCGATGTATGAAATTTCATTAAGAATATGTTTTTAGACCAAGTTCAGCTTGAAAAGGAGATAAGGCACTATATGAATTTTGATACAAATTTGCAACTTTATAGTTCATGATCTTACTGTGTTTTCTTGACTAGAATATATATGTAATTTATTCATACTTCTTGTTTAGAGTTTTGCTCGACATATTATAAAACTTCTAATGGTCGACTTTCCAAGCTCAAATTACTCTTTAATTTATCTTGTCAAGAAGTTCGACTATCAACTAGGTTCTAGATTTTGATTCATGACTATAATCTAAACACTTCTCCTCGAGTAATTTTTAAACATATGTGGCAATTTTTTATCATACTTCACTTGAACTTGGTAATATTCTTTAGAATATCCCTCCTGAACCCCTGGTACAAACCTCATCCATATAAGGTACTCGAGAAGCTTCATTTTTTTCATCACATAGAGGATTTTCAGTACGTTTATTATTTTTTACCTTTGGTTAACCATACATTTGAAGTTTCTGGGGCGATACTAAGTTCTTGTGGTCATTCCCGAATTCTGAATGTCCAAAAAACCAATCATCTTGATAACACGATAGTAGTAAATTATTTCCCCGTACACTACGGTCAAGCATTGACCTTTAATATGACGATCAGATCTGAAGCTCTAAACTTTTTTCGTCCATATTTCTTTTTCATTATCCTATTTATGTAATGTATATTGGTTTAACTGGGGTAGTTTTCATCATTAAGTCATTATTCATAGGTTCAGTGGCTAATGCAAGCACCCCCATGTCTCCATGATCATGTTCATCGCACATAGAAGCTGAACCGCGGTTAGGGGAGCACTTTCTGGTATACCACGTGGAGCATCTTCTCAAATCATAATTCGTACGTGATTGTCAGATGATTTTTTTGGTTAATAAATTTTACCTTTTAAACAAGCCGATGAAAAATTAACAATTAAAGCAGCCACATTTACTATGGGTTGAAACTGGATAAAATTCTGAGTGTTCAACAATTGAAGATGAAGTTGAAGTTGCCTGATTTCATGATTGGTAATAAAAACTTATTAAACTAAACACATTGAAGTTTCCTAGTTTTCATGATATTGGTATGACTTTGATACATTATGACTAATTAAAAATAATTCGCGCACCGAAGATGATTGGTGGAGCCTAGGTTGTGATAAAAATAAGATTAAAATAAGCCAAGAATCTACGCACTCTCACCCTAGACAGGCACAGTGCTGCAAGTATTACAGGACGTATGCAAGTTTTAATGATAAGTAGAGTTCGTTCTCAGGGACTTAAGTGTGTTAATCGCGTAGGAAACAATAACGAGTAAAAGTAAATAATTAAAAGACAGAAACTAAAGCGAATAGATTTTCGAGATTAAGAATTAAAAAGTAAAAGATTAAAAATATGAGATGAGAAGTATAGCTTAGGTTTTGCTAGTATGCACTAATCCTTCTAATTCTATCTATAAATCTAGTTCATAAGGGAGAATATTAGCTCTTGGTATACTTAGTCAGGATTCTAAATTCCCCAAGCTTAGACCTTGAGAGCGACTAAGGGGGCTACGGCACAACCAAGACGAGGACTCAAATAGGGTTATCAAACGCCACTAAGGCCCTATCCAGCACACTACAATCAATTGGTGATATGGTGATTAAAACAAACCCTAATGACTATCTAGTTAGAAGCATGTTTTGTCAGAACTACTATCGACACTAGACATTATGTGGTGGTTCAATAGTTAAACACCCTGTCAAGGAGACCATCTAACTACTATTAAAACAATCCTAAAGTGATCAGTTCTAGGAAAGACAATAAATCAAAACACATAAGCAAATATAAAGTAAGTAGCTAATATCAGATTAAAACATATAATTCCCAAAGAAACTTAGATAGAAGAATTATAATTCATAGATTATACATTATGCAAAACCCAAGCTATGGGAGGTTTAGTTCATACCTGAAGGAAATAAACTAAAAGAAATTACAAAAGACATCATCTTGCTCTCTACAATAAACTGGAAGAATAAAACTTTAAGAACTAATTACTATAAGGAAAGGATGATTTACAAGTGATATAAGGGTGTATTTATAGGTGTTTAGAAGACCTAATTCGGTTTCTTGAGGAAAAGGTAAGTTATTGGACTTCTAGCCCAACTCACATTCGTATGGAAATAAAGATAAACACTGCTGCACCGTTTTGAGCATATCTTCTTCGTTATTGGTCGGATTTTGCTCCATAAGATACCAAAAGAATCGCAACAGAATTATCTTGACCCTGAAGAAGGAAATCTTCAAATTAGGCCTATTTCTTAGGTAAAAACCCACATCTTTGGACGTGTATGTAGAATCCCAGATTTAGGCAGCTTTTCCTTTTCCATCTTTTTAGCTTTTATTTCCTTATCTCCAATTACCATGCAAATCTCTTTCCATAAGTTGTTGTCTTTGAATTTGACTCTAATTAATCTCCATAATTATCTTTAAAGCTACACACTAAATAAACAATTAAACCCAATATGCTCTAAAAATACTAATTCTACAAATCAAGACTCAAAATAGGAAAGTGCACTAAAACTCAAGAAAATCGACATTATTGACTTCTAAAACACTAAAAATGATGTCTCATCCTAACAATAATCTATCACAAATGAGGAGACATCAATGATATTAGCGGGTTTGGTCTACGGTTTGGTCCGGATCAATAATGATCCATAACATTTTGGTTGGGTACTGGTTCGATTTATCCTAGTTCAGTTTATAAAAAACTAATTTATTACATATTACTTAACCAAACTTATATTATTTTCATAAACTAGATAATTTTGATTATTGGCGAGATATTTAATAACACTACCACAACTAGAACTCTTCATCACGCCTCAACGCAAATACCTCCAACCTTTTATGAAAAACGTGAAATTGAGGAATTCTTTATTACTGGATACATTCACATAAACAAAATAAATTTAGAAGATGATGACTTTGAGAAAAATAAAGAAACTAGAAATGAGCTTGATGAAGTTTTACGTCATAAAAAATCTACAGAGCTGGTGATAAGTCGACAGAAAGACATACGGACTTCCGCTAAGGATAATGTCCCGTCTCTTTTTCCAAGACCAAATGACTAAAGTTATGATTAATTGATGATGCACCAATATGCAAGTAAATATTATCAATCATGTAAAGTGTAATCTGAGGGTACCTCTGACTAGGTGTAGCCGTGTAGGATCTTCAACAGTTCCCTCAGTTTGTGAGGTTCGGTTAGACCGTTATAATCTGAGGTTTCCGCATCACAAGTTATAAAAGATGTCCTTATATAGTTATATGTCCTTATATGAGGATTTCATGATACATTTTGTCTCATAACCAAATATATTTAGGCCACATTTTAGTTTTTTTGCATCATTAGCGTCCTTCTTATTTCTTCTAGTCAAACATCCTATTTTAAAATTAATGAATCATGTTTACTTTTTCGAAATAAAAAAAATCATGTTTACTTTTATAAATTGCAAGATTCGATCAAGTTGTCAAATAAATATTTGCAATTTCTCTATCTGATGCATTTATATTTGTGGAATACAGAAACCAAAAAAATTGCCAAAACATATTTTAAAAAATAGGATGAACTAAATGTATTTCCTAAAAACAAAAACAAAAAATTTACATCCAAACAAGATCTCTAAAAATTTTAAAAAAAATGAGAACTATTTTATGAAAATATACTCCGAAAAATGAAAACATAAGATATTTTGACAAACCAAGCAGGGCCTAAATTCTTGATTTCATACGAACGGTTTCAATAAGACTTTATGTTTTTACCCTTAAAAATACATCGGGCCCTTCCCCAAACTCATGTAATTCATAAGCCCCTTCATTTTAGTTTTTGGATCTGCCCTTAGTCAGTTCAGTTGACACTAAAGGCACCACAAATATAGTAAAAGTGGAGGAATGATGGAGCTTGCAGTTATTTGGGATTCCAATTTGAAGTAAGCGTATCAGGAACACCAATTATAAGAGATGTTAATACACTTCCGGTTAAAATAGTTATTACTGTGGAAAATTGAAAAAGTAAAAGGGATGTTTGTGGATAAAGGAAACGGGTCAAGGAATTGGTCATAGAGGGATTTAATGCACCTTTTTAAGATGGTTGTAGAAATTGTGATCTCAATATATAAACCAACATGTTATATTATAGGTTTATTATATATATTTTTGCGTTTTGGAAGTTTTTTCTATAATTGAGTAATGTTTAAAGGTTTTCAACCAAAAGAGTCTTGTAAAAGATTTTATTCCCCAATAGGGAGGGGAGAAGACTTGCGTTCTTGTTAAAGTTCATTATGTTCTTCTTAGAGCCCACTGATTTGGTAAACTACTAAATACTCTCAAATAATATAAATCTTACATAAAGACGAAAAACAAGTGACAAAGTGAACAACAAATATTTTAGACCATGACATTGAGCCTCACTAGCAGACACAGATCACTAGTACAATGTCGTCGATGCGCCACCGTCGGGTGGTGACACCGAGTCTGTCCAATGACATAACTGGGCATACTTAGTGTTTGACTAATGATGAGCCACTATCGGTGGTGAAATTGAGCGTCAGAGGCTATAACATTGAGCATTCTCAGTCTTCCAGTGTTTGACCGTTGATGCACCACCTCCAGTGTAAACAGTGGGTATGTTCACTGTTTGACACAACGCGTATATGGGGGACATTGTGAACTACCACTCAGCCACCATTTGTGTTGAACCTAATCGTGACTAGTATACAACACCGGTAGGACCAATATTCAATAATGAGCATAATTTTACCACTGAGCAAGCTCAAGGTTTGGCTCTAAACATAACACTATCACTGAGTATCTCAATTTGAACAGCGATCAAGCACAAAAATAACAAAATACATTGAGTACATAAAAGTGAACTATCTACCTTCCTTTTGGAATTTAACTTGTTTAATCATATTATTAAGATATTTTTACATTACAAAATTAAAAGAAACAATAGCATATAATTAAAAAATAGTGTAAAAAAATTGTTGTATTTCAAATATAAGATTAATACAACTATAATCCCTTTGATACTTGAATATGTAAGACTAGAAACGGTGGAAACTAGGTGGAAAAATGGTGGACCCTTGATAAGAATAACACCGTTTTTTAAAAAGGAAAAAATTTAACTTATTTTTTATATTTATATCTATTTGTCTAGTTTTTTCCAAAAAAATATCTAATATTATTTATTCATATAAATTATTTAATATTACCCATATTCAAATTTTATAGTCTTTTTAAATAAAATATACTATGTGAAAGAAAAACACCCTATTTTAATAAATAATCATATACCTCTTAGTTAGGAGTAATTTTTAAATACAAAAATTATTAAATATTTTCTGATTCATTTAAAAAAGAGGCAATTACTATAACTACCCTAGAAGTAGGTGATATTTTCTTTAAAAGACATACATAATATAAAAGATATGACAATAATATCTTTGAATTGTGTCCATCTCATTATATTGTCCCACCAAAAAATTCTTGACTAATATTTTCGCCAAAATATTTTCCGACCATATTTTTTCCACCAAATTTTTATGTTGTTATTTAGTGGAAAAAATCCCACTAAATTATATTTGTGGGTTTAGGTTGTTTGATAGACAAATCTTACCGAACTATGTTTTAGTTTGTTTTATTATTTTCCACCAAATTATTTTTAGGTATATACATTAGGGTTTATGTTGTTGTTTGGTGAATCGAATACCATCAAACTATATTTAGGGGTTTAGGCGGTTGTTTGTTGAGACAAATCCCACCAAATTACTTTTGATTTATGTTGTTTGGTGTAAAAAATTCCACCAAACAATAAACATGAAACATAATCCCTTCGTTTTAAAATGTTTGTCCACTTACTAAAATTGTTGTTTCAACATGTTTGTCCACTTAGTATTTCAAGATATTTTTTCCAACTTTTTTCATTATTACCTCTATTAAAAATTTAAAATTTATATTTCCAATACACATTTAAGATATCAAGACACTTTATGAATAGTAATTTTGTAATAGGGATTGTAATTATTACATTTATAAATATGTGTGAAAAACAAAGTGGACAAATATTTTGAAACAGAGAGAGTAGTAAATATTTAACTTTAACAAGAGCACTGAGTCATCCCACCCCATCATTGTAATAATTTTGTTTTGGTTACATCAACCCGAAAGGAAATAGTTTATCTTAGTATCTAAAAGTGATTACTTACACATATATAAAATTAACTACCAAAATAATTTATGTTACATTCAGTTTGGATTCAATCAGTTTAAGCCTGGGCACTTATGCAACTAATTACAGCCCAGACAAGAAGGACTATACAATGTCTACTGTACTAGCAATGTATCTGCTTTTCAAACACAAAATCGAACAAGAAAAAAACTATTGTTTGGGAACACTTCACTACCATAATTACTAGTGCTGGAGAAACAAAAGCTCTGTGTAACCAGCGCAAAAAGCCTTTCGCATACAAATCAGACGAAAAACTATCTGTTACTAGCCATCTTAAGTGCCACATAGACATGGGTATTTGACCCATGACCCGGAACAGGCTTTGTATTCTAAACGATCCATTATCTCCCGATACTCAGTTGGGGCTAAAAATCAACAAAAGGAAAAAATTACTCTAGGGGATAAAAAACAACAAAAGGAAAAAAATTACCCGGAATAGGGTTTTTTCTGAATTCTTTTCGTAGACACGAATTACATTGTTTCAAACAGTGAATTTTATGTTTGCGAAAAGAAAATTCACTGTTTCGAACAGTGAATTTCGTGTCTGCGAAAAAAATCATAATCGTAAATATTAATTTTTTTTTATCAAAAAAAATGCGAATTTTTTATTTTTCTGATTTTTAGAGAAATAGTTATGACGATTTTAAAAAAATTACAGACACGCGCGTGTGTGATGGAATTAGTAGTAGGTGGTGGTGGTGGAGGTGGTGGGGGTTGTGGTGGCTGTATTGGTGGTTAAATACATGGTGGTGGTGGTGGTGGAAGTATACTATTCTTTGTTAAATATTTAAAAATAAATATTGTATTAAAAATAAAATAACATATATTTAATAGTAAGGATAGTAAAGGTATAAAAAAAATATAAATAATATGTTTTCTATAAATAATTATTTCATTAGGCATTTTTTTATAAAATAAATTATTGAACACTTAATTTAACAATTATGTAATTTATTAGATTTTTTTATAGCAAATACACCATATAAGAATTAAATATAATTATTTATATAAAAGATACGAAAAAAATTGTGACCTATCCGTAGAAAACAAGGCACTTAACCTTTAAACCAATTGTTATACATAATAGAACATACCTGAATTTCCCTATTTTCCCTCTTCCCCATTAAGCTCATAATTCCCCCGTTTAGCTCCTTAACCTTCTCAAAAATTAGGCTTCGTTTGGTTTGTAAAGTTCTATATATTAATTCTCTTATTTTTCTCATTCTCTCATTTATTATATTCATATATGTATGATTTTAAAAATTTATCTCACCAGATTTATATTCTTTCTAAAATAAAGAATTATAAGTCTTATTTTTATTTTCTAAATTAAACAGAATGAAATATACTAATAATGCAAATAATATACAAAAATAATCTCATTTGAAACATGAACATTATGATAATGACAATGGGACGTGATATCTTTTTTATCTCCAATAATAATAATAATTTTTCAATTAATTTTTTTTTTGTGACATGAAAACTCAATTAGTAGAATATCTTAATCACCACAAATAAATAAAGCCTTATCATCTTTTGGTAAACCTTTTAAAATACAAAGATAGTCATTAAAAAAATTTTAAAAAAAATGAATAGAAAAGATTGATCAATGTTTCCCTCGAGGGGTCTAATTTACAAAATGAGACCCCTTATGCAAAGATATTATAAATTGAAGACCCCTAAAAACATCAAAAAATCGGAGGCCCGACGCGGTCGCCTCTTCAACCTCCCCTCAGGACCGGTTTTGGGCCTTCCCTGTATAATTTACTTACTATATTGATTCATGACTTGAACTGATAATATATTCTTTAGGATTAAGGGACCAAATGTTGAATATGATTAAAATGAACCTTAACCCTCAACCTATTAACCATAACCTCAACTTCTTAACTATTATTTCTTTAACCTTAACCCTAACCTTGACCTTAAATTTAACCTTAACCTTAATCTTAACCTAAACGTTAATCTTAACCTTAACTTTAACCTTACACCATAAACATTAAACCTTAAACCCTAATCTTCATCTTCATCTTAACCTTTAATTTAATCTTTGATGGATTATGGATGATAGTTTTTGTTGTTTGTTTTTAACAGCTTGAGGATTTGGAAAAAATTGGTAAATCTGCGAAGTAGGTATTATATTAAACTTAGGTAGTTACTTTTTAATGTTGTTAGTATCAGAAATGTTTATTGTTTGAGTGATGTTAAAAAAAGAATCTCTTAATGGTTACAGGTGAAAGTTATGATGAAAAGGATAGTTGGAGATCTTTTCAGTTTTTTGTAATAATTTCATATGTTTTTTGTAACCAGGGATATATAAAGTAAGGACAGCCGGAGATTTTTTTACTTTTTTGTAATCACTTCATACGTTTTTTGTAACTAAGGATATATGAACTAAGGACAACTAGAAATCTTTTCAGATTTTTTTGTAGCTTCATATGTTTTTTGTACACAAGGATATATGAAGTGTTATTGTGATTAATTCATAAAATCACTTAATATATCTGCAGTTTATCCCACAAAGGCCAAGGTGTATGATATGAATGTCATGTAAATCTTTAATATTGCCTTTGGGAGGAAAATGCTTTTAATTGAAAAAAATTATATTATATATGTCTCAAAAGTTTTGATTCAACTATACACGCAGAAGAATTGTTCATCTCAACTGTAAAGAGCTAGATAAAAACTGGATTTTGCACTAAACTGTATCAGTTGAATGTTGATATTATGGTGATAATTTGCAGAAAGGAAGAGATGTAAATGGATCGGATCATACAAGTCAAACAAAACACTGGCGTGCAGTTTGAGGTGTAGTTTAAGTTGCTGAGCTTTTAGTACAAGAAGGTGGCATGTAAGATTTGGGTTTGATTGATTAGTGTTTATAATTTCTTTCTAATTTTGGGTGAAATTCTTCATTGGTACATGTATTATGGGAAATGACCAAATATATTGCATCGTTGGTCCCCATTCATATTCTCATTGTTGAAATGTGATAAACCGTTTTAACTGTCTCCGTTTTCAAATTGGAAAATCTACAGGGATCAGTGGTACAACATAACTTGAATAATGTGTTTTATGTAGCACTACTTGAGGAACCAGGTTTCATTGGAATGATAAAGGATGTTCAAGTGGAGCCAAAATGGGGTTGTGGTTTCATCGTATTGTATTAAGAATGAGGTGAACCGAGGAGCAGTTAAGTGCCAAATGAGATGGAGAATTCATAATTGAAAATAATGCTAGGTTTTTCAGTTGGTCATAGTGAATAAGTGATATATTTTTCAGTTGGTCATTCCACAATAAAAATATTCATAATGTTTCATTAAGTTAGGGATGGCTTATGTTTCACTTTTTTTTTTTTAATTCATAGTAACTCTATGGGAAATTTTGTGGTTGTTATTCTTTTTTTTTCTAATGTGGAATTGGGTGGAAACTCACTAGAGAAAACACAAAAAAGGTCCTATTTTGATTTGTTTGGTTTTTCTTCTTAATTTCTAATTTTAATGTACTTCTAGACATATTTCATGTTATTTAAAATAGAAAATTATATACATTTTGTAAAATGTCACATATATTCGTGGATTTTTAAAAAAGATTCTTAAATAAAATCTGAAAAAATGTAGGATCAAAGGTAAAATACGGTGGTTAAAGAAATTTTTCATGTTCTTCATATATCACTTAAGGATTTGAGAATCGTCAATATTTTTTGTTTTATATGTAATTTTTTTTAGCTCAATTCAATCATCGACCTTTCTTATTATTGCGTAACTTTTTTCAATCATCGAAGTGCCTTAAGGCACGGGTAATACCTAGTCTATATTACATAATAGGACATACCTAATTTTCCCTATTTTCCCTCATTCCCCCTTTAGCTCATAAATCCCCCGTATAGCTCCTTATCCTTCTAAAAAATTAGGTATCGTTTGGTTTGTAAAGTTTTATATATTAATTCTCTTATTTTTCTCATTCTCTCATTTATTATATTCATATATGTATGATTCAAAAAAAAATTAAAAATTTATCTCACCAGATTTATATTCTTTCTAAAATAAAGAATTATAAGTCTTATTTTTATTTTCTAAATTAAACAGAATAAAATATATTAATAATGAAAATAATATACAAAAATAATCTCATTTGAAACATGAACATTATGATAATGACAATGGGACGTGATATCTTTTTTATCTCCTATAATAATAATAATAATTTTTCAATTAATTTTTTTTTGTGACATGAAAACTCAATTAGTAGAATATATTAATCACCACAGATAAATAAAGCCTTATCATCTTTTGGTAAACCTTTTAAAATACAAATATAGTCATTAAAAAAATAAAAAAATGAATAGAAAGAAAGGATTATATCAACGCTTAAACCTTTAACCTTAACCCTTAAACCGTAAACCTTAAACCTTAGACCTTAAACCTTAACTTTTACCTTTAACTTCACATTTATCTTAACTCTAAACTTAACCTTAAGTATAACCTTAACCTTGATGTTGAAACTTAACCTTAACCTTGAAACTTGAACCTTAAATCTTAAACCTTAAATCTTACACCTTAAACCTTAAACCCTAATCTTCATCTTCATTGTAACCTTAAATTTAATCTTAACACCTAAACATTTATCCTTAAACCTTACATCTTAAACATTAAACCTTAAACTTTAATCTTCATCTTCACCTTAACCTTAACTTTAAACTTAACCCTTAAACCCTAAAACTTAATCCTAAAACCCTAACTTTAACCTTTACCTTCACCTTTATCTTAACTTTAACCTTAACCTTAACCATAACCTTAACCTTGACGTTCATACTTAACCTTAAACTTGAGCCTTAAACCTTAAACCTTAACCTTAACTTCAACCATGACCTTGAACCTTAAACCTTAAATCTTAAACATTAACCTTAACTTCAACCTTAAGTCTTACACCTTAAACCTTAAACCTTGAACCCTAATCTTCATTTTCATCGTAACCTTAAATTTAATCTTAACGCCTAAACATTTATCCTTAAACCTTACATCTTAAACATTAAACCTTAAACCTTATTCTTCATCTTCAACTTAACCTTAACTTTAAACTTAACCCTTAAACCTTTACACTTAACCCTTAAACCCTAAACCTTAAACCTTAACTTTTACCTTTACCTTCACCTTTATCTTAACTTTAACCTTAACCTTAAAAATAACCTTAACCTTGACGTTAAGACTTAACTTTAACCTTGAGCCTTAAACCTTAAACCTTAACCTTAACTTTAACCATGACATTAACCTTAACATTTAACTTTAAACTTTACCTTAAAAATTTAACTTTAAACCTTAAACTTAACCTTAACCTTAACATTTAACCATAAACTTTACCTTAAAACTTTAACTTTTAAATCGTAAACTAACATTAACCTTAACCTTAACTGTAACCTTACCATTAAACTTAACCTTAAACCAATCCTTAACCTTAACCCTCAATCCATTATCATTTTGCTAGCAAAGCTCGGGCATGGAGAACTCTTATGTTTAGGAATATCTCAAGTTCCTCACTTCTACTAGCAAGTGAGTATTAGTACATTTTTTATTCTTTTGCTTTCATCTTTTTCCTCACTAATTAAACGTGAAATCAACATGGAAGTGTTGAAAGGAATTAAGGGTATTAAAGTGAAGAGAGCTACTTATATTATTGAATTACGTGAAGATTCTCCTAATCCATTCAAGTCTGTAAGATCTATATTTTTCTTTTGTATTGTGATGGATTATGGATGATAGTTTTTGTTATTTGTTTTTAACAGCTTGACGATTTGGAAAAAATTGGTAAATCTGCGAAGTAGGTATTATTTTAAACTTAGGTAGTTACTTTTTAACGTTGTTAGTATCAGAAATGTTTATTTTTTGAGTGATGTTAAAAAAAGAATCTCTTAATGGTTACAGGTGAAAATTATGATGAAAAGGATAGTTGGCGATCTTTTCAGTTTTTTGTAATAAATTCATATGTTTTTTGTAACCAGGGATATATAAAGTAAGGACAGCCGGAGATTTTTTACTTTTTTGTAATCACTTCATACTTTTTTTGTAACTAAGGATATAGAAGTAAGGACAACTAGAAATCTTTTCAGATTTTTTTGTAATAGCTTCATATGTTTTTTGTACACAAGGATATATGAAGTGTTATTGTGATTAATTCATAAAATCACTTCATATATCTGCAGTTTATCCCACAAAGGCCAAGGTGTATGATATGAATGTCATGTAAATCTTTAATATTGCCTTTGGGAGGAAAATGCTTTTAATTGAAAAAAAATTGTACTATATATGTCTCAAAAGTTTTGATTCAACTATACACGCGGAAGAATTGTTCATCTCAACTGTAAAGAGCTAAATAAAAACTAGATTTTGCACTAAACTGAATCAGTTGAATGTTAATATTATGGTGATAATTTGCAAAAAGGAGGAGATGTAAATGCAGCGGATCATACAAGTCAAACAAAACACTGGCGTGCAGTTTGAGGTGTAGTTCAAGTTGCTGAGCTTTTAGTACAAGAAGGTGGCATGTAAGATTTTGGGTTTGATTGATTAGTGTTTATAATTTCTTTCTAATTTTGGGTGAAATTCTTCATTGGTACATGTATTATGGGAAATGACCAAATATATTGCATCGTTGGTCCCCGTTCATATTCTTATTGTTGAAATGTGATAAACCGTTTTAACTGTCTCCCCTTTCAAATTGAAAAATCTACAGGGATTACTGGTACAACATAAATTGAATAATGTGTTTCATGTAGCACTATTTGAGGAATCAGGTTTCATTGGAATGATAAAGGATGTTCAAGTGGAGCCAAAATGGGGTTGCGGTTTCATCGTATTGTATTAAGAATGAGGTGAACCGAGGTGCAGTTAAGTGCCAGATGAGATGGAGAATTCATAATTGAAAATAATGCTAGTTTTTTCAGTTGGTCATAGTGAATAAGTAATATATTTTTCAGTTGGTCATTCCACAATAAAAAAATTAATGCTTTATGGGTAATTCCCAATTGTATTGAATTTCATATGTTGAATTTGGGTTTCTGTTAAATTAAATTAGATTGTGTTTTTTACTCTTTTCGATAAATTGAGAATATTTACTGTTTTTAGAGTCATGAACTAGGAACAGGTGTTAGTATCTAGGCTATTCCAATTAGTGGTGATTGGATCATCTTGACGGAGGCTTTAGGTACGGAAATATTTATTCAATCTAGAATAGAAGCTATTGATTCTGACGAACTTAGCTAATTCTAGGGCCAATGTGGTAATTAACTTAAACATCTAAAAGTGGATCATATTTACCGTGACGGGACTAGTGACACTCTAGGATAGCCTTATAGTCCACCTGATGTCTCCTCATTTGTGATAATATAATATACTTCAGAGACATCATTTTAGGCTTATTTATCAGTTTATAGGTTGAGTTGAGCTTAGTTTAGTGCACTTTCCTATTTTGGGTCTTGATTTAGTAACATAATATTTTTAGAGCATATTGGGTTTAATTGTTTATTTAGAGTGAAACTTTAAAGATAATTATAGAGATTAATTAGAGTCCAAGTCAAAGACAACAACTTATGGAAAGGGATTTACATGGAAATTGGAGATAGAAGGAAGCAGAGTTCAATTAGGAAAAGGAAAAGCTGCCTAATCTAGGATTCTACAGTACACGCCTAAAGAAGTGCTATTTTACCCAATAAATAGGCCGATTTTTGTAATTTCCTTCTTTAAGGACAAAGATAATTCTGTTGCGATTCTTTTGGTATCTTATGGAGCTCAAACCGACCAATAACGAAGAAGATATGCTCAAAACGGTCCAGCAGTGTTTATCTTTATATCCTTACGAATTTGAGTTGGGCTTGGAGTCCACCACTTACTTCTCCTTCAAGAAAACGAATTAGGTCAACCTATACACTATAAATACAGCCTCTTAACACTCTAAAATCATCCTTGGCCAGACCTTAAGGCCAAGAAAAAGCTGCAACACAAGAGAAGAAGTCTGGAAGGAGCTGTGCATCAATCATGTCTCCTTCAACCTCTTATTTTGTAATTCTTTTCTCTTCTTTTCTTTGTATGAATTAATTCTATTAGCTTAGGTTTTTCATAATGTATAAACTATGAATTCTAATTCTTCTATCTAAGTTTCTTTGGGAATTATATGTTTTAATCTGATATTAGCTACTTACCTTTATATTTGATTATGTGTTTTGAATTAATGATTGTTTTCCTTGCTAGTGCACGAGTATAGGATTACCTTAATAGTGGTTAGATGGTCACCGTAACTGGGTGTTTAACTATTGAACCACCACATAACGTCTAGTGTCGATATTAGTTCTGACAAAACATGATTCTAACTAGATAGTCATTAGGGTTTGTTTTAACCACCATATCACCAATGATTGCAGTATTTGTTTAGGGCCTTAGTAGCGTTTGATAACCCTATTCTAAATCACTTCTTGGTTGTGCCGTAGCCCCCTTAGTCGCTCTCAAGGTCTAAGGTATGGGAATTTAGAATCCTGACTAAGTATACCAAGAGCTAATATTCTCCCTTATAAATTAGATCTAATAGATAGAATTAGAAGGATTAATGCATACTAGTAAAACCTAAGCTATATCTTTCATACTATCTTCTTTTCTTTGCTTTTATTTATTTTCTGTCTTTTATTTAGTAGTTTAGTTTTCTCTATAAAAACCAAATAAAAATATATTTTCCTTTTCTTTCATTGCGTATTATCTTTCTATCTTTTATATATGCACTTGATAATTTGCATAAGTTCTCTCTAACTTTCGTCAGTCCCTGAGGAACGAATCTTCTTATCATTAAAACTTGCATACGTCCTGTAATACTTGCAGTATCGTGTTAGCATAGGGTGTTTATTTGCACTTATTTTATACATCTTTTTATCACGCCTTAGGCCACACCAATTTTTTGGCGCCGCTGCCGGGGACTACATCGTTAGTCCTTGTGCAATTATCTTGTGCTTTTAGTTTAGTTAGTTCTATTTTACGCTTTTCTTTTTAGTTTTTGTCTTTACAGATTCTTTTTAGGCGAGAGCAGATTTATTAGGAGATAAAGGTTTCGTGTTGTTAGATCCTGAAGAAGCTAATACATGATGGAATCTCTAAAGCTCAAGGAGTTAAACCGACAACTTGAGGAATCATTAGAACAATCGCGAAAACTAGCTCAGAGGAATCTAGTACATACCTCACCTTCATGTCCTAGTTGTGGAGCAAGAGATCACTCGTGGGGACATTGCATGAACAATCCAGCCTCAATTTCCTTCATGCCTTATCAAAGAGACCATTATTATGATGGTTATTATCAGTCCCAAGGAAATTACGCTGATTATCAGCCCCCACAGAATTACATTGGGTTAGAGATCAACAAACTTATTATCATAATAACCATCACTATGATAATTATTATCAACCACGACCACAATCTTATTATCCTCCTCAACCTATCTATCAAGAAGCGCCAATTTATAATGAAGCTTATCAAGAACCACCTCTTTATTCAATGCAGCAAACTGTACAAGAACAACCTTCGAGTTCGAATTCAACCATGGCTAAGATAATGAACTTAATTGAAGATATAGAAATTAGCCAGCAAGAATTCCAAAACTCACAGAGCGCGCTTCAGAAGATGGTGCAGACAGTGTCACAAATGGTGAATAAAGCTCAAATCCTTGCAGAAAGGCAACTCCGAAGTGATACTTGTGCTCCAGAACACAAAGTTTGCCAAGCAGTTTAATTAAGAAGTGGAAAACAACTACCTCCACCAAGACCAGAACCAGAACCAGTCCCTATTCCAGAAAAGTGGGGAGAAGAAACAACAGAGGTCGAAGAGGTAGTTGAACAAAAAAGTGTCCAAGAGAAGACACCAGAAAAGAAAGAGAGCCCAGTGGTAACCAACACATGTCCTCCTCCACCATTCCCTTCATGTGTCAGAAAGGACAATGACTTGGAATTCAAGAAGTTCGTTGACATGGTGAACAAGTTAGAGATTAAAATACCGCTTGTAGAAGCTCTCAAGAGAATGCCAACATATACAAAATTCATGAAGGACATTCTTTCTAACAAACAAAGATTCGAAACTAAAGAGATGAATGGATTGCCAGAGGAGTGTAATGCTGCAAATGAAATCGAGTTACCACAAGAAACACCTATTCCCACGCAATATTGGATGAAACCATCCATGATTATGAAGAATCGAGCTGAAAAGTTCGTGGGAATTAAAGGCAAAGGGTGGAAATTTCGTCATCCTTAATCAAGGTAACACGTCTAACTTTGAAAGACGTTAAACAAAAGTGCTATACAGGAGACAACCCGTAATTTCTTTTATGTTTTTACGTTTCCAGTTTTTAATTTATGTTTAGTTTAGTTAATTTTAGTTGATATTGCATATTTGAGGAAGGTATTAGTGTTTTTGATGATTAGGTATTGGAGAAATCGAGTTAGGGAAGGCGAACAAAATTTTTTCAGAAAAACTGAAGCAGGGGTGCGGTATACCGGACCTCAGCCGCGGTATACCGCCGGTGAGAAAACCCGTGCCACGGTAGCAGCCACGCGTTTTATACAGAAAAGAAAAAAAATAGCTGATGGGTCCGGTATACCGGACCCTACACCGTGCCCTATACCGCAGAGCCAAAACACGTGCCACGGGGTTGCTACCACGGGTATTTTGACAAAGGAGCATCAGTAGGCGCGGGGTACCCCGCGGTGTACCCCCTGGTCCGCAGGGGTAGTCCGCACGGCGCCGCCAAAGAGAGAGAGTTACGGGTTTTGGTGTATAAAGGAGGAATGAAGCTTTTAATTCCGAATTTACTAAATCTTAAGCTTCTTTCTCTTCTCCAAAACTTGCCCAACTCCATTAAAGCTCATAAAAACCTTCACCAATCATCAAAACACCACCCAATCACCATGAAAACACATCCAATTCATTCTCCACCTCATTACAAAGAAGATTCAACCACCCAAAGCATACCAATACACATTGAATCCAAGAATCAAAAGCTTAAATTTTAAAAATTCATCCTACAATTTCTTAAATCCAAGACAATCCATGAAGAATCCATCTTACCCACATAGAGAATCATCATCAAATCACCTTCCCTAACCCAAATAAATCTTGTACAACCAATAATCAAGAGTTTCAAATTTCAAGTGGTTAAAGCTTTGTGTTGGGGGTCAATTGAGATGATTAAGAGAACATAAACATTGTCTACTGTAAGGGAGATGAAGAAAAGAAAGGTATTGGATTTAATTGAGAAGAAATCAAGTGAGAAAAGTCCTAGTTCCAATTCAAAGGGTAAAACAAGTCAAGAGAAGAGAGGTTAGCATGCTGTGTTGATTCAATGAGCAAAAAGATTCCAACTTTAGTGAAGAAGACAACACAACCTCTACAAATCAAAGACCTTATACCCAAAGAAAAAGAGAAAGCTTCAAGGGACCTGATAGCTTCTCCAAGGAAACAATTAAAGGAACTACGTTTTTCTTATAAGATAGTATTTGAAAAAGAAGTTGAAGGAGAATTCATGAAGATTCATGGAGATTTGGAATGCTTGGGTTGTTCGTGAATTGTATTGTGTGAGGAGAAGAGGAAGATGTGGCACAGTGATCTATGAGGAGGTGATACGAAGTTTCGATCTCTCCCATGTCGTTATATAATGCTATATTCTATTATGATCACGTGTCCTGAACAAAAAGCGAATAAGAAGTTGGGTGAAGAAGATACATTAGAGTTAATTCGAGTACCGATAAGGCGAGGTAATAGCCTCAAAGAGTATGTTTTCTTTCTTCCCTACCATTTATTTATGTGCAATATGTATGCTAATTTTAAATTTTATTTTTCTTGAGTCTTTTTCGAGTCGTGGGGACACGGCTCATTTTTTAGTTGGGGGTGGGGATTCGTTGACCTCATCTTCCTTTTTGTTTTTGCATAAAATTTAAATTTTTTAGGTTGAATTAGGCATAGAATATCTTTGAATGTACCTATTTGAGCATGATTTTATTAGGTCAATGATAGTAAGTAGTATGTTTTTGAAAGATGTCATAAGTTTGTTTAGATGCATGAAAACAGGAAATAAAAGATAGAAAAGTTAATGAGCAATGCTAAGAAATCACGTTGAAACTTAGGGAGAGTTATTTGGTGTGTAGAACGTGAGGTTTGAAATTAGTTGAAAACCCACTTGTCTATGAACTAATAATGAAAACGTAACGAAATCCGGTAGTTAGAAAAATGACTAAGGCAGATCTTTCATGATTAAACACTTGAAGCCTTTAGACTTTCTCACCCTTTTGTTTGATATTATTGTTATTTATCCATCTTAGCCCCTCTGAGCCTTTCTAAAGCCTTTTTATTGAAACACATTGTAATCCATACCCTAGTTTTTAGGACTTATCTATATGACCCGCACTCGAATCGCAAAACCTGAGACAAACTCGTTTTAGAGCTTGAGTTTGAGGTGGTGGGTTTCATAATTTGGGAACTTTGGGAATTTGGGAAATTGTAATTGTGATTTTATTGATGATGAAATTGTTATTATTGTAACCCTTTGTCGGGGTAATAGTGAATGGAAAAGAAGCTACGAGCTAAATTTGCCAACAAGGGCATAAAAAAGAAAGAATATATATAATAGCGTGATATCTCGAACATCAAAAAGAGAGTCATAGCTATATAAAAGAGAAATTGATATGAAAAGAATATATATTCGGACCGGGAAAGTGGATTTTATATCATCACTAAAGGTTTTAATTAGGATTATTGGGGATGCAAATCAAAAGCATCAATAAATTGGGTTGAGTGAGAACATTTTCGAGTGAAAACTCAAGCTCTAGGGCGATTCGTTGATGGCTAGTGAGGAGAGAGCCAAAGGGTCACTTTTCATTATCCAAATATACCACACCCGTCCTTAAGCCAAGTTATAACCAAGACCTTAGGATTTCTAACAGCTAGATGGAGAAACAATTGAGCTATTAGGTAGTAGGTAAGTGGACCATTGGATGCTGTATTTGGGACCTATGAACAACCTATAGCCATTAACATGAACTAAGTTATCATCCTCTCCTTCTGGCATTGCGAAATTAATCTTGACTTAAATTTATGGATTGTTGATTACATGTATATTAAGCATATTTGTGCATTATTTCTTGAGCATTACTACATGAGACTTTTTAGATATTTATGCTCTAGGATCATTCATTATGTTCTGTTCTTATTCTCCTCCTACTTCTTCTTCTTGACTACCCTACTGTTCTTTACTTTTATTGTATCGGGACGATACAACTTTGAGTTGGGGGTCTTGATGTCTCCTCATTTGTGATAATATAATATACTTCAGAGACATCATTTTAGGATTATTTATCAGTTTATAGGTTGATTTGAGCTTAGTTTAGTGCACTTTCCTATTTTGGGTCTTGATTTAGTAACATAATATTTTTAGAGCATATTGGGTTTAATTGTTAATTTAGTGTGAAGCTTTAAAGATAATTATGGAGATTAATTAGAGTCCAAGTCAAAGACAACAACTTATGGAAAGGGATTTACATGGAAATTGGAGATAGAAGGAAGCAGAGTTCAATTAGGAAAAGGAAAAGCTGCCTAATCTAGGATTCTACAGTACACGCCTAAAGAAGTGCTATTTTACCCAAGAAATAGGCCGATTTTTGTAATTTCCTTTTTAATGGACAAAGATAATTCTGTTGCGATTCTTTTGGTATCTTAAGGAGCTCAAACCGACCAATAACGAAGAAGATATGCTCAAAACGGTCCAGCAGTGTTTATCTTTATATCCTTACGAATTTGAGTTGGGCTTAGAGTCCACCACTTACTTCTCCTTCAAGAAAACGAATTAGGTCAACCTATACACTATAAATACAACCTCTTAACACTCTAAAATCATCCTTGGCCAGACCTTAAGGCTAAGAGGAAGCTGCAACACAAGAGACGAAGTCTGGAAGGAGCTGTGCATCAATCATGCCTCCTTCAACCTCTTATTTTGTAATTCTTTTCACTTCTTTTCTTTGTATGAATTAATTCTATTAGCTTAGGTTTTGCATAATGTATAAACTATGAATTCTAATTCTTCTATCTAAGTTTCGTTGGGAATTATATGTTTTAATCTGATATTAGCTACTTACCTTTATATTTTGATTATGTGTTTTGAATTAATGATTGTTTTCCTTGCTAGTGCACGAGTATATGATTACCTTAATAGTAGTTAGATGGTCACCGTAACTGGGTGTTTAACTATTGAACCACCACATAACGTCTAGTGTCGATATTAGTTCTGACAAAACATGATTCTAACTAGATAGTCATTAGGGTTTGTTTTAACCACCATATCACCAATGATTGCAGTATTTATTTAGGGCCTTAGTAGCGTTTGATAACCCTATTCTAAATCACTTCTTGGTTGTGCCGTAGCCCCCTTAGTCGCTCTCAAGGTCTAAGGTATGGGAATTTAGAATCCTGACTAAGTATACCAAGAGCTAATATTCTCCCTTATAAATTAGATCTAATAGATAGAATTAGAAGGATTAATGCACACTAGTAAAGCCTAAGCTATATATTTCATACTATCTTCTTTTCTTTGCTTTTATTTATTTTCTGTCTTTTATTTAGTAGTTTAGTTTTCTCTATAAAAACCAAATAAAAATCTATTTTCCTTTTCTTTCTTTGTGTATTATCTTTCTATCTTTTATATCTGCACTTGATAATTTGCATAAGTTCTCTCTAACTTTCGGCAGTCCCTGAGGAACGAATCTTCTTATCATTAAAACTTGCCTACGTCCGGTAATACTTGCAGTACCGTGTTAGCATAGGGTGTTTATTTGCACTTATTTTATACATCTTTTTATCACACCTTAGGCCACACCACCACCCTGACGTGGGTATAAGGAATTTAGAATCCCGACCGTTGTAATTGACCAATTTAACCCTTAAACAGCATAGGTTACAAAATAGGATTAGGAAGACCCCTTGCGTTCTCAAGTGCTATCTTCTCATACTTGCGTTTCACATTTATTTACTTGCGTCTTAGCTTTTAATTGCATTTTCCATTTAGTCTTTTATTACTTAGATATAATAAAAACAACCAATCAATCATATCACTTTTATTTGCTTTCATAAGTGCAACCATTCATTATTTGATAAGCATTGTAGTTAACCAAACCGTTCCTGCGAACGATCCTAGAATCACTTATTACTACTTGGGACAACCGCACACTTGCGGTTGTGGTTCGATTACATTTGCATTTATTTTTAAACACACAAAGGACCACCAAGTTTTTGGCGCCGCTGCCGGGGACGGTAGCGTGTGACCACGGTGTTTATCCTTTAGTGATAGTTGCATTTATTTTTATTTCAGTTTTACGCTTTTTGTTTGTTTATTTCTTATCAGGTTTTTAGGTTTGGTGTATGCGAAGAAGACTCTTTAAGGATCTAGAGCCAACACCTTCGATCCTTAATAATCCAGATTTGTTAATCAGACTTGCTAACAAGAGAAGGAGAGAACAAGAAGCTTTAGAAGTAGAAGAATTAACTAACAGAATGGAGAATATCAATATTCAGAACCAACAAAATAACGGACAAGGTCAGCTGGACGCAAATGGCCAACCTTTAGCGCCACCAGGCATTATTCCGCAAGTTCAGCCACTAAATCCTAATCCGCAAGTTCAGATAGTGATGAATCAAGATCCATGGTTTGTTAATGGTCCACCAGAAGTTCCATTCCGTGCTCCTGCTATAGGGGCAGGCGCTCCAGATATAAATGTTCCAAGGTTTCGTCCAGATTCGGGTATGTTAGCTCAATTCCAGAATTTTGGGAATTTTTGTGGTAAAGCTGGAGAAGATCCTCTTAGAGCAGTACAGAAATTTAAACAGATATGTGATTCTTACATCACACAAGGAGTTTCAAAAGAACAAATGTATTATGCTGTGTTTCGATTTTTCGTTATTGATGGGGCAAGTGAATGGCATGATACACAAGATCCTACGAAGATACAAAACTGGGAACAATTAGAAACTGCGTTTTTCAACAGATATTATCCATCCAATATGAGCTTAGATGCTGAATTAGAATTGACACATTTCAAGCAAGAGTATGATGAAACGTTGGGTAAAAGTTGGTCAAGATTTCAGAAATGTCTACGAAGAGTCCCGAATCATGACCTTAATGAACAACAACAGATGAAGATTTTTTATAATGGTCTTGAAGGTGGCTCTAGGAAAGATTTAGATTTATTGTGTGGAGGTGCGTTTCTACGAGTTCAACCTGCGTATGCAAGAATTATTTTGGACAGAACAATTGATAATGAAGTTGGGTGGAACACCGCAAGAACACCAGTTAGAGGAGGAGTTAATAATGTAAACATCGAAGAAAAGTTCAACTCCTTAGAGACAAAGATTCAATCCACACTAGAACAACAATTAAGACAACTTACCCTAGCCGTGAAAGAAGGTTTTTCGAACAAAAGAGGTGAGGTAAAGGTTGCACAAGAGGTGTATGGATGTGAGTATTGTGGTTTAAATGATCATAGTTGGGAGAATTGTCAGAATAACCAAGAATCCGTGATGTTTGTCTCCAACAGAGGTAACTTTAATTCGAGTGGTAATGGATATCAGCCTAACAGAAACCATCCTGGGTTTCAATATTCAAATCCTAGTGGGGCAGCCAATCCTACATACACATATCAGCCGCGTCCCCAAGGTAACAATTTCAATCCAAGACCACAAAACAATTATCAAGGAGGACAGAATCAGGGAAATTATGTTCAGAGACAAGCTCCTCAAAACACTTACGATGAAACCATGAACCAAAAAGCCTTACCTGCCCATCCACAAGAAGGAGTAGTTACCCTTCAGAAAACCGTTGAAAGTTTAATTGCTCTTCAGTCACAAGCTATGGAACGTCAACAAGCATCTGATGCAAATATGAAGCTATTACAGAATCAGATGGATCAATTCGCAAAACAGCTTAATCAGCGTCCACAAGGGCAACTCCCTAGTGACACAGAAAATCCAAGACAACATGAAGATTGCAAAGCTGTTACGCTAAGAAGTGGTAAGAACCTTCCTCCACCTCCTTTTCCAATTATGAAAGAGAAAGAAGTTCCAAGAAAAGAGAAGGAAGTGGGTGAAAAAGAGAAAGAGAAAGATGTTGGAATTGAAGAAATAGAAAGGCCGATTGAAATTCCAAAGAAGAAAGATGATATTGTTAGTAATCGCCCTCCACCACCGTTTCCATCTCGAGTTCAAAAAAAGGGTGATTTGGCCGAGTTTTCAAAATTCTTTAATAGAGTGAAGGGCCTAAGTATTAATATTCCGTTACTAGAGGCTATTCGAGATATTCCTAAGTATACGAAGTTTTTGAAGAGGGCCCTCACTAATAAAAGGCCTTACTGTGATAATGAGATGATTGGTTGGTGGTCCTTTGTGTGTTCTAAAATAAATGAAATAAATAATCGAACCACAACCGCAAGTGTACGGTTGTCCCATGTAATATAGTTGATAAAACAGATTCGTTCCAAGGACGGAATGGTTGACTACAATGTTTAACGAGTAATGAATGGTTGCACTTATGAAAGCAAATAAAAGTAAATATGTTTGATTGGTTTTTGTATTAAAGCTACTAAATGAAAGACAAATTATAAATGCAATTAAAAGCTAAGACGCAAGTAAAAATGATGTAAAACGCAGTATGAGAAAGTAGCACTTGAGAACGCAAGGGGTCATCCTAATCCTATTTCATAACCTATGCTGTTTAAGGGTTAAATTGGTCAATTACGATGGTCGGGATTCTAAATTCCTTATACCCCCGTCAGGGTGGACTATAAGGCGATCCTAGAGTGTCACTAGTCCTGTCAGGGTAAATATGATCCACTTTTGGATGTTTAAGTTTTATTACCTCATTGGCCCTAGAATTAGCTAAGTTCGTCAGAATCAATAGCTTCTATCCTAGATTGAATAAATGGTTCTGTACCTAAACCCTCCGTCAGGATGATCCAATTGCCACTAATTGGAATAGCCTAGATACTAATACCTGTTCCTAGTTCATGATGCTAAAAACAGTAAATATTCTCAATTTATCGAAAAGGGTAAAAGACACAATCTAATTTAATTTAACAGAAACCCAAATTCAACATATGAAATTCAATAAGATTTGGGAATTACCCATATAGCATTCTCAAGCACTAATAAATGTTTAGCTCATACTAATTAAAAGAAAAACTAAATTAAATAAAAGGGAATTCATATTGTTTTACAAAATTAAAGATAAAAGAAACCTAATTTCCGGAATAGGAATGACTGCGAACGGAGATATAGACCCTCTCCAGCTCTTGCAGCTTCTTCTTTCTTCCTTCTGTTGCTTCTCTCTGGTGTTTAATCTTGTGGAATGTGAATTGTTGTGAAAATAGAAGTCAAAGGCTCCTTTTATAAGTGTAAAAACGGATTAGGGCTTGGACCTAAGAATAAAACACTAATTAAATGTCCAAGACAAATTCTAAGCCCAAAATCCCGTAACTGCTGATACACCTTCACTAAAACGGCTTTTCCCTCTTCGTTATGACTCTGATTGACCTCATTCCAGTTGCTAAAGTTCCGTAACTCGATAAGGAATGTTTTCTCTTTAAAGGTCAGTGGCTAAATCATCTCTGAAGCACCTCGAAATCAGCAATCTATGGCCTGGAAAACAGATTTTCAGCTCTAAAAATAATATCTTCGGGATTTATCTTCAAGTCTTGACTCCATATCATGATCTTTGACTTTCTCCTCGGATTCCTCTTCTAGATAACATCTAAAACCTGTAAACTTTACACTAAAAAAATACCAATATTACACGCAAAAGCTTAATAAATTAAAAATGCTAGAAATAAAAGAGGAAAATCATATTATTGCATATTTAGTCCAAAAGTCTATCAAATTGATTAAATAAACACCAAAAATGATGTCTCCTAAGGGTCGTAAATAAGAACAATTAAGGAGACATCAAGACCCCCAACTCAAACAAAACAAGGGGTAGAAGTAAACACAAGAACAAATAGAAGCTAGCAAATACATCTAAAGCAATTCTTAAGATAAATCTCATATAGCAAAACTCTAGGAACTAATATACACATACAATTATCATGCAAACTCGAACATAAATAATCTCAATCATAAAATTAAAGTTGCAATGCTTGAAGGTTACACTTGTACTCATATCTGTATGATGGCTATAGGGTGGTCATTAATCCTACCTCGCTTTGAACGCTCCACCTAGTATATTCCCTATCAACAGAATCATAAATTCACTATGCACTTAGGAATCACGAGGTCTTTATGGTTTTAATATTGGCTTAAGGAGGGTATGGATATATATTTGGTAAATTTGAAGTGAGCTTTTGGCTCTCTCCTCACTTACCATCAACAATGTCCTCGAGCTTGAGTTTACGCTCAAAAATGTTCTCACTCCCCCATTTGACGCATTAATGTTGCGTCCCCAATGTCAACCCAAATAAACTAAGATGATTTCCAAAAAATATTCCACTTTGCTGATTTATTTTATTCTTTATTTCTTTTTATTTTCTTTTTCAACTTTCTTTTTTTTTTGTACAAGATACCCATGACCATCATTTTGATGTGAAAAGTCATGTCTCTTATAATTTTCTTTTTCTCTTTATTTCTTCTTTTTTTTCAACTTTCGGCAAAGGGTTACAAATAATTATATCATCTTTTATTTTTGTGCCTCAATACAAACACATAATAATCCCTTCCCAATGTAAATTCCTAAATGTGGACCCTCCACCCCAAACTCAAGCTCGAGACAAGTCTCAGGGTTGTGATTCAAGTGCAGGTCATTTGGTCATGTCTAATAATCTAAAGGATAATGGGTTTATATCGTCGCTACAAAAGAAAAGGCTTAAGGCTCTAAATTGGGCTAAGACGGATAAAATTATAATAAGGGATAGCAAGCTAAAAGGCTACAAATGGCTAACAAAGAACTGCCCCTATCATTTTCCTAAATACATAGCTTGTCTTTAGTTCATATCTAGGTGGGTTCTCTACTAATTAGGATTTCACGTTCTACACACCAAACATATTCCTTAAGTACAAGCTTACTTCATTTGCATTGTTCATTAATTTTTCCTATCAACTACCTATGTTCGCATGCAATTCTAAATGCGTTTTATATTATTCCCTAAAGTCCACTATTTACTATCATTGATTCATCAAAAGTATGCTTAAAGGGACATTTAAAATCTTCTATAGTCAAACGCAACTCCGAAAATTATTTTATTGAAAGCAAATAATACATATAACACATAAAACTGGGATGAGGCAACGAACCCCACCCCAAACTCAAAAATGAGTCGTGTCCCCACGACTCGAAAAGACTCAGCGCAAGAAAATAAACTAAACTAAACTAAAACGCGAAAAGGATAGAAAACGTATCTTAACCAGCTCGAGACTGGTTAGCGGTGTTGCGTCCAAGAACCTTCTCCTTCGTAAGAAGACCATAGGTGGCGTGTTGAATTGTGCTCACCCCCATTAACATATTTCGGAGAAAATCTAACTCTTTTGTAACGTTTCCCAGAGACGCAATCATCTTCACTTGGTTCTCTTCTAACACCTTTACTTTCGCTTCCAACTCATTAGTGGTATGCATCTTCTTATTCGGAGGAGCTCTAGGAGTTCTTACTGCTCTTAACACTTCATCATGAATATTCTGAACCAAAGCTATACCCATGCTCTCACCCACTACAACACGATCAATTTCTGCGTCTTTACGCGGAACTTTTGCGTCTAAGCACAAAGTAGTGATGGTACAAGGAAATTTGAGATTTTGTTGTGAAGTAGGAATTCTAGCAAATTCCATGATGGTACCATAAATAACTCGAGCAACATCCATAGGTTTCTCCTCGATAATACACTTGATGAACAAAAGATGCTCCTTCTTCACTTCTGATATATGTTTATTTCCGAAGAAGGTAGGGATTATGAAACGGGACCATACCTTAGCACATGGTAACAAATTACTACTATACATCTATCCAGGATATCTCTCTCCTTCGGGAATTGGGCGGGCCCCATCAACAAGCACGTTCCCCCAAAGGGATTCATAATCAAAAGAAGGTTCTTTAAGGGACTCTTGGAAAGGACATACCCCAGTAAAGGTGGGTAATTTCATTGATTTCCTAATAAGCTCAACGGAGAAAGGAACTACCTTTGTGCGAATTATAACTGCATCTTTCGAGAAGGCGATTCCTTTATAAAAATCTCGCACTAAAGTAGGAATATACTCAAGCTTCCTTTCTCTCAATTCAGTCCAACCCAATATGTCACAAGTTATACCATAATCTTTATAAGCACTAGTCATAATACCCTTAGGAAGATTCATCTCCTCACCAAACTTCAAAAATTGAATTCTATCACGAACCTGAGTATCCCATGGAATGAAGACTCTCTTAGGCTTTTGAGCCCATGTTTTCCTGCGCGGAGGTTTCTGTTGTTGCACGGGTTCTTCGGGAACTTCTTGTTCAGTTTCTTCCTCAATCTCTTCTTCAACTTCTTCCTCACTTTCTTCATCACTTTCATCAATTAACCTACTCTTTTTCGGATTAGCCTTACTTGGATTTTCCTTCCTTTTCGGAGCAATTGGGTTTTGTTCAGTCTTTTTGGATCGCGAATCCGGAATCTCAATTGCTTGGTCTGGGCTAGCTCCAACATTGTTCCTGTTTCTTGGTATGTTTCTTCGATAGTTACACATGGAAGCAGTCCTGTTAGTCATCTCTTTTCACCCCAAACTCAAAACTTCAAATAGAGAAAAAGTTTTTGAGGCTTAAAACTTGAAGGAATAGGTGGAATATGAGATGTGTTAAGGTTATTTGAGAAGAATTGTGAAAGAATTGGGTTTTATTTCAAGGTTGGGAATAGGGAATTTATGAAGAAAAGATGAATTTTAGTGATGTTTTGGAGAAGCTATGAGTTGATTGTGTGTTTTTGTGATGAAAGAAGGTTTGATTTGATGATTTTATAGCTGTTTGTTGATGATTTTCGGAGTAGGTGGAGGCAAGGATTTGGACTAGTAGGTTAACTTGGAGAAAGAGGCAACAAACTAGGTTAAATAAGCTCAAAACCGCCTCTCGCAACAGTTCACCAGCTAGCCGGCGGATTCACCGGCATGCCGGTCACGAGGGCGGCGGAAAAAAATTACTAAATTCAATTTTTTTTTACCTCAGACGTAAGCACCTTGCGTCGTTGCTGACGCAGTGATCAGAGACTTCGTTCTCCTTGGCCGGCTAGCCGGTGAATTCGCCGGCATGTCGGGGAATATCGATGGCGCATTTCGAGACGCAGCAACCTTGCGTCGTTGCTGACGCAAGGACCAGAACCTTCACCTTCTTTGGCCGGCTAGCCGGTCAGTTGACCGGCATGCGGCGGATTCTCGATGGCGGGAATCGTGACGCAGCAATGCTGCGTCATTGCTGACGCAGTGGTCAGAGAGTTGGGGTCCTTCAGCTCGTTTGGCCGGTATGCTGGCCAGCTCGCCGGCTAGCCGGTCAAACCTGCTGTGGACTCCAATTTTTTTTCGTTTTCTCATCGATTTGACCCCAAACTCATGACCATTATACCCCTGAAATCATCAAAAACAAACACCCTTCCTCATTTCTTAAAAATAAACACTAAATTCAACGAAAACTTAACTAATTTACACTACGGAAATTGAAATACTTAAACTAATATACAAGAAATTGGCTTTTGTTTAACGTCGTTAAGCTCGACGGGTTACCTCGTGCTTCTAAGAAGCTTCGAGGAGGTACATGACCTCTCCGGGATGTGGGTCTTTTGCACGATCGGTGTCTTCACCTCCATGATATATCTTTAAGCGATGACCGTTCACCATGAATGTACGGTTCTCAAGTGGATGTTCTATCTCTATAGCTCCATGAGGTGTAACTTTGGTCACGATGTAAGGTCCTGACCACTTCGATCTTAATTTCCCCGGATAATTACTGAACTTTGAATTATATTTCAACACTCTTTGTCCCACTACAAAGTTCTTCTCTCGAATCCGATTATCATGCCATCTCTTGGTATTTTCTTTGTAAAGTTAAGTATTTTCATAAGCATGTAATCGAAATTCATCAAGCTCATTAAGTTTCATCATTCGATTCTGACCAGCTAGAGTAGGATCTAAGTTTAACTTCGCAATAGCCCAATATGCACCCATTTCAAGTTCAAGAGGTAAGTGACAAGCCTTACCATATACCATTCGATACGGAGATGCACCTACTGGGGTTTTGAAAGCAGTACAATAGGCCCATAGTGCATCATCTAATTTCATCGACCAATCTTTTCTAGTGGGACCAACGGTTTTCTCTAAAATAGATTTTACCTCACGATTTGAGACTTCGGCTTGACCATTGCCTTGTGGATGATAAGCAGTAGATACACGATGTCTCACCCCATATTTCTCTAAGACTCTCTTCAAATACTTATTAACGAAATGAGTACCTCCATCGCTAATAATTACCCTTGGAGTGCCATGTCTAGTGAAAATATGCGATTTCAAGAACTTAATCACCACTCGTGAATCATTAGTTGGCAAAGCCACAGCTTCTACACACTTAGACACGTAATCAACAGCTAACAAGATGTAGAGGTTACCATTTGAAGGAACGAAAGGACCCATAAAATCTATACCCCAAACATCGAATATTTCAACTTCTAACACATTGGTACGTGGCATCTCATCCCTCTTGGATATGTTTCCGGTAAATTGACATCTTGCACATCTTTTCGTATATTCATGACAATCTTTTATGATAGAAGGCCAATAGAAACCAGATTGTAATACCTTAGCAGCAGTTCGATCTCCTTTAAAATGTCCACCATAAGGTGAATCGTGACATCCAGCTATAATCGCCTCAATTTCTTCCTTGGCTACACATCTTCTTACCATTTGATCAGCACACACTTTGTAGAGGAAATGATCCTCCCAAAAGAATTGTCTTGCACGGTGAGCTAATCTTTTTCTCTCTTGATAAGTTGAACCTTCAGGAAAAGAACCACTTACCACTAAATTCGCAATATCCGCATACCAAGGAGCTTCATAATCATGAACAACGAATAAACTCTCATCAGGAAATTCTTCTCTAACAGTTCAGTACCACTATTCATCTCTGAACCTTCTAACCTCGATAGATGATCTGCAACCTGATTCTCACACCCTTTTCTATCCTTAATCTCTAAATCGAACTCTTGAAGCAATAAAACCCATCTGATTAACCTTGATTTAGCATCCTTCTTCTCCATAAGATATCGAATCGTTGAATGATCTGTATAAACAATAACTTTCGCTCCAAGAAGATAAGAGCGAAATTTATCGAATGAATACACAACCGCTAGCAACTCCTTTTCTGTAACTGTATAATTTACTTGAGCACCGTTAAAATTTTTACTAGCATAATAAATCGAATGAAAAACTTTCTCTTTTCTTTGTCCTAAAACAGCTCCCATACATAAATCACTCGCATCACACATAACCTCAAACGGTAAATTCCAATCTGGAGGTAATACTATAGGAGCAGAAATAAGCTTTTCTTTGATTGCCTTGAAGGCCGCTAAACAAGCTTCATCAAAAAGGAATTTGGAATCCTTTTCGAGTAAGTTGCATAACGGTTTAGCAATCTTAGAAAAGTATTTGATAAATCGCCTATAAAAACCAGCATGGCCAAGAAAACTTCTTACCCCTTTAACAGAAACAGGAGGGGGAAGAGTTTTGATTACCTCTATCTTCGCTCTATCGACCTCTAATCCAGCACTCGAAACCTTGTGACCCAGAACAATACCTTCGCGAACCATGAAATGACACTTCTCCCAGTTTAGTACCAAATCTGTTTCTTTGCATCTGATTAACACTTTCTCCAAATTATCTAAGCATTTATCAAAATCATCACCAAATACAGAGAAATCATACATAAACACTTCAAGAAAGTTATCGATCATATTCCAGAAGATAGCCATCATGCATCTTTGAAAGGTAGCAGGAGCATTACACAACCCAAATGGCATTCTGCGATATGCAAAAGTACCGAAGGGGCATGTAAATGTTGTTTTATGTTGATCTTCCGGAGCCACGTAAATTTGATTATACCCAGAATAACCATCCAAGAAGCAATAGTACTCTCTTCCGGCTAATTTATCTAACATTTGATCAATGAAGGGCAAAGGAAAATGATCTTTTCTGATGGCCTTGTTCAGCTTTCTGTAATCCATGCAAACTCTCCATCCAAATACCGTTCTTGAAGGAATCGCTTCATTTTTATCATTAAGAACTGTTGTCATTACTCCTTTCTTCGGTACACACTGAACTGGACTCACCCATTCACTACTCGAGATGGGATAAATAATCCCCGCATCTAAAAGCTTGATCACCTCTTTCTTCACTAGATCCTTCATAACGGGCATTAATCTTCTTTGACCTTCAACTGAGCGTGCATTGTCATCTTCAAGTATGATTTTGTGTTGACAATAGGATGGACTAATGCCTTTGATATCAGCAATTGTCCAACCTATTGCTTCTTTGTTGGCTCTTAACACACGCAACAGTTTATCTTCTTGAGGACCTGTTAAATTAGCTGAAACAATAACAGGTAGAGTTTCATTAGTACTTAAATACACATACCTCAAGTGTGTTGGTAACGGTTTTTCTTCCAATTCCGGAGGAGATTCAATTGAAGGTTTCTTTTTAGGAATAATCTCCCCCGGTTCTCTCACAGGTTCATAGGCAAGACGCCTATACTTGGGATTTTCAGAATTTAGAGCTGCCACTGTTTCGGCAAGCTCTTCCATCATCTCAGGTGAATCTAATGTCAAAGCAGCCTGCAAGATATCATCAAAATTTAAACAATTAAATACCTCTTGCGATGCTTGTTCTACTACATCCATTCTGAAGCAATCTTCCTGAGAATCTGGAAATTTCATAGCTCGAAATACATTGAATTTGACTTCCTCATCTTGAATGCTCATCGTTAACTCGCCATTCTCTACATCAATCAAAGTACGCCCCGTGGCCATAAATGGTCTACCCAAAATAATGGGGACATTTCTGTCCGCGTCGTATTCAAGTATTACGAAATCAACGGGAAATATAAGTGTACCTGCCTTGACAAGGACATCTTCAATTCGGCCTTCAGGATGTGCAAGAGACCTGTCCGCCATTTGCAAGACCATAGATGTAGGTCTTGCTTCTCCAATTTTTAGCTTATCAATGATTGATTTGGGCATCAAGTTGATGCTTGCACCCAAATCGCATAGTGCCTTTCCTTTCCATTCCTCCCCAATTGATATCGGAATAGTGAAACTCCCCGGATCAACTAACTTTGGAGGTAATTTACTTTGACAAATCGCACTACACTCTTCAGGAAGACCAATCATCTCATTATCACAATAAGGCCTTTTGTTAGTGAGGGCCCACTTCAAAAACTTCGTATACTTAGGAATATCTCGAATAGCTTCTAGTAACGGAATATTAATACTTAGACCCTTCACTCTATTAAAGAATTTCTGAAAATCACCCAAATCACCCTTTTTCTGAACTCGCGATGGAAACGGTGGTGGAGGGCGATTACTAACAATATCATCTTTCTTCTTTGGAATCTCACTTGGCCTCATTATTTCTTCAACCTCACTATCTTTTTCTTTCTCTTTTTCTCCAACTTCCTTCTCTTTTCTTGGAACTTCTTTTTCTTTCATAACGGGAAAAGGAGGTGGAGGAAGGTTCTTACCACTTCTTAGTGTAACAGCTTTACAATCTTCATGTTGTCTCGGATTTTCTGTGTCACTAGGGAGTTGCCCTTGTGGACGCTGATTAAGCTGTTTTGCAAATTGCTCCATTTGATTCTGTATTAATTTCATATTTGCTTCAGACGCTTGTTGACGTTCCATATCTTGTGTTTGAAGAGCAATTAAACTTTCAACGGTTTTCTGAAGGGTAACTACTCCTTCTTGTGGATGGGCAGGTAAGGCTTTTTGGTTCATGGTTTCATCGTAAGTATTCTGAGGAGCTTGTCTTTGTACATAATTACCCTGATTTTGTCCTCCTTGATAATTGTTGTGTGGTCTTGGATTGTAGTTGTTACCTTGGGGACGCGGCTGATACGCATATGTAGGATTGGCTGCCCCATTAGGATTTGAGTATTGAAACCCAGGATGGTTTCTGTTAGGCTGATATCCATTACCACTTGAATTAAAGTTACCTCTATTGGACACAAACATCACAGGCTCTTGATTATTCGTACAACTTTCCTCATCATGATCATCTACCCTGCAAATCGAACACATATAAACCTCTTGTGCAGCTTGAACAGCTACCTTCTTACCTGAAAATCCTTCTTTTATAGCTAAAGTCAGCTGTTTCAACTGTTGCTCTATAGTATTTTGAATCTTATTCTCAAGCGTAGCAAATTTTTCTTCGATATTAACATTATTCACTCCTTTAACCGGTGTTCTTACTGAATTCCACCCAACTTCATTCTTAACTGTTCTTTCCAAAATGATTTTAGCATACATGGGTTGAACTTGAAGAAAACCTGCACCACATAACAAATCCAACTTCTCTCTCGAAGCCCCATCAAGGCCTTTGTAAAATATTTTTAGTTGTTGTTGTTCTATAAAGCCATGATCGGGAACCCTTCGTAAACACATCTGAAATCTTGTCCAACTCTTACCCAAAGTTTCATCATATTCTTGACGGAAATGCGTTAATTCAAGTTGATCATCTAACCTCATGTTACTTGGGTAAAACCTCTCAAAGAAAGCAGTTTCTAATTGGTCCCAGTTTGTTATCTTCGTAGGATCTTGCGTATCGTGCCATTCACTCGCTCCATCTATAACGAAAAATCGAAACACAGCATAGTACATCTGTTCTTTTGAAACTCCTTGTGTGATGTAAGAATCACATATTTGCTTAAATTTCTGAACGGCTCGGATAGGATCTTCTCCTGGTCTACCACGAAAATTTCCAAAATTTTGGAATTGAGCTAACATACCCGAATCTGGACGAAACCTTGGAACATCTATATTTGGAGAACCTACTCCTAGAGCAGGAGCACGAAATGGAGCTTCTGGTGGACCATTAACAAACCATGGATCTTGATTCATCACTATCTGAACTTGAGGATTAGGATTTAATGGTTGAACTTGAGGAATAATGCCTGGAGGTGCTAATGGTTGGCCATTTGCGTCTAGCTGACCTTGACCATTGTTTTGTTAATTCTGAAGATTTATCTCCTCCATTCTGTTAATTAATTCTTCTACCTCTAGAGCTTCTTGTTCTCTCCTTCTCTTGTTAGCAAGTCTGATCAACGATTCTGGATTACTAAGGATCGGAGGTGTTGACTCTAGATCCTTGAATAGCCTTCTTCGCATACACCGAACCTAAAAACCTGAAAAAGCTAAACAAACAAAAAGCGTAAAACTGATAAAATAAAATAAATGCAACTATCACTAAAGGTAAACACCGTGGTCACACGCTACCGTCCCCGGCAGCGGCGCCAAAAACTTGGTGGTCCTTTGTGTGTTCTAAAATAAATGCAATAAATAATCGAACCACAACCGCAAGTGTACGGTTGTCCCAGGTAATATAGTTGATAAAACAGATTCGTTCAAAGGACGGAATGGTTGACTACAATGTTTAACGAGTAATGAATGGTTGCACTTATGAAAGCAAATAAAAGTAAATATGTTTGATTGGTTTTTGTATTAAAGCTACTAAATGAATGACAAATTATAAATGCAATTAAAAGCTAAGACGCAAGTAAAAATGATGTAAAACGCAGTATGAGAAAGTAGCACTTGAGAACGCAAGGGGTCATCCTAATCCTATTTCATAACCTATGTTGTTTAAGGGTTAAATTGGTCAATTACGATGGTCGGGATTCTAAATTCCTTATACCCCCGTCAGGGTGGACTATAAGGCGATCCTAGAGTGTCACTAGTCCCGTCAGGGTAAATATGATCCAGTTTTGGATGTTTAAGTTTTATTACCTCATTGGCCCTAGAATTAGCTAAGTTCGTCAGAATCAATAGCTTCTATCCTAGATTGAATAAATGGTTCTGTACCTAAACCCTCCGTCAGGATGATCCAATTGCCACTAATTGGAATAGCCTAGATACTAACACCTGTTCCTAGTTCATGATGCTAAAAACAGTAAATATTCTCAATATATCGAAAAGGGTAAAAGACACAATCTAATTTAATTTAACAGAAACCCAAATTCAACATATGAAATTCAATAAGATTTGGGAATTACCCATATAGCATTCTCAAGCACTAATAAATGTTTAGCTCATACTAATTAAAAGAAAAACTAAATTAAATAAAAGGGAATTCATATTGTTTTACAAAATTAAAGATAAAAGAAACCTAATTTTCGGAATAGGAATGACTGCGAACGGAGATATAGACCCTCTCCAGCTCTTGCAGCTTCTTCTTTCTTCCTTCTGTTGCTTCTCTCTGGTGTTTAATCTTGTGGAATGTGAATTGTTGTGAAAATAGAAGTCAAAGGCTCCTTTTATAAGTGTAAAAACGGATTAGGGCTTGGACCTAAGAATAAAACACTAATTAAATGTCCAAGACAAATTCTAAGCCCAAAATCCCGTAACTGCTGATACACCTTCACTAAAACGGCTTTTCCCTCTTCGTTATGACTCTGATTGACCTCATTCCAGTTGCTAAAGTTCCATAACTCGATAAGGAATGTTTTCTCTTCAAAGGTCAGTGGCTAAATCATCTCTGAAACACCTCGAAATCAGCAATCTATGGCCTGGAAAACAGATTTTCAGCTCTAAAAATAATATCTTCGGGATTTATCTTCAAGTCTTGACTCCATATCATGATCTTTGACTTTCTCCTCGGATTTCTCTTCTAGCTAACATCTAAATCCTGTAAAATTTACACTAAAAAAATACCAATATTACACGCAAAAGCTTAATAAATTAAAAATGCTAGAAATAAAAGAGAAAAATCATATTATTGCATATTTAGTCCAAAAGTCTATCAAATTGATTAAATAAACACCAAAAATGATGTTTCCTAAGGGTCGAAAATAAGAACAATTAAGGAGACATCATTGGCCTTCCTAAAGAGTGTAGTGCGATTTGTCAGAGTAAATTACCTCCAAAGTTAGTTGATCCTGGGAGTTTCACGATTCCGATATCGATTGGAGAAGAATGGAAAGGAAAAGCACTATGCGATTTGGGTGCGAGCATCAATTTGATGCCCAAGTCGATCTTTGATAAGCTAAAAATTGGAGAAGCAAGACCTACTTCCATGGTCTTGCAAAGGGCGGACAGGTCTCTTGCACATCCAGAAGGCCGAATTGAAGATGTCCTCGTTAAGACAGGTACACTTATATTTCCCGTTGATTTCGTTATACTTGAATACGACGCGGATAGAAATGTCCCCATTATTTTGGGAAGACCATTTCTAGCCACGGGGCGAACATTAATTAATGTAGAGAATGGCGAATTAACATTGAGGATTGATGTCTCCTCATTTGTGATAGATTTATATTAGGATGAGACATCATTTTTAGTGATTTAGAAGTCATTATAGTCGATTTTCTTGAGAAATGCTACACTTTCCTATTTTGAGTCTTGATTTAGTAAAATAATATTTTTAGAGCATATTGGGTTTAATTATTTATTTAGTGTGAAGCTTTAAAGATAATTAGGGAACTTAATTAGAGTCCAAGTCAAAGACAACAACTTATGGAAAGAGATTAGCATGGTAATTGGAGATAAGGAAATAAAAGCTAAAAAGATGGAAAAGGAAAAGCTGCCTTAATCTGGGATTCTGCAGCACACGCTTAAAGAAGTGGCGATTTACCTAAGAAATAGGCCGATTTTGGTAATTTACTTCTTTTGGTATCTTATGGAGCTCAAACCGACCAATAACAAAGAATATATGCTCAAAACGGTCCAGCAGTGTTTATCTTTATTTCCATACGAATTAGAGTTCGGCTTGGAGTCCACCACTTACTTCTCCTTCAAGAAAACGAATTAGGGCTTCCAAGACACCTATAAATACACCCTTAAACCATTGTAAACATGTCCTTGCTCAGTTGCAAAGTATAGGCTTAGTCTTTACTTATATTTTCTTAGTTTTAAACAATAGCTTAGTCCTTTAGTTAGATATTCATCCTTAGAATCAAGCTATTCATCCAAGAAGCAAGTTGACCTGTAGAGGAAGACAAGAAGAAGAAGATTGGAGACTAACAACTCCTCTTCTACATCTCACCTTCTCTATATTTAGAGTAATTAGCTATAGATCTATTCTCAACCATATTTCTAAGCTTTTATTCTGTAAGTTTACTTTTAATTATTGGATTATTATTTTGTCCTTAAATACTATTTGTTATTTTAATTGATTAAGCTTGGCGTATATTGTTATTATGTGTTCTAACTTATTTCCCTAGATCTGATCAATCTTAGGATTAATCTTAGTTATTGACAACACCATATAATCGTCTAGTTTTGATATTTGCCTAACTAGATAGCCATTAAAGGTTTGATTTAATCACCAATCATTACTTAGGAATCCCTAGTAGTGGAAAGGTTGCTCCTAAGCCTAGAAAAGGCTAGGTAGAATTTAGAATCCTGGTTAATATATAATGCTTGATCTGTGACAGGTTAGAATAACAAGTTAGTAAAATAGACTCATAATATTAATCCTAATTTATTTGACTTACATTCATCTTATTTATTTGTTTTCATTATTTATTTATTTGCGTTAGATTATTATATATCTTATTATATTTTTATATAAACATCTAAATTCATCTACGCTTGTTAAATATAAATAGATCTAACGGATTAAATCCCTGCGAACGAACTTGACTTATCATTAAAACTTGCAAACGATCTGTGATACTTGCAGTGAGTTCCGTGGTTCTCAAGGGTGTGTGCTCTTTATTATTATCTTTATTTATCTATTATTTTATCACACCTTTGCCCCCACCAAGTTTTTGGCGCCGCTGCCGGGGATTTATCTTTAAGTTAAATCTATTTTGTGTTTATTTAGTGTAGAAGTTTTTATTTGTTTTCAGTTTTACGCTTTCTTTTTGTTTTAGTCTTTCTCAGGATTTTAGATGGATAATCAACAGTTAGAGCTAGGTCTACCTAGTAAATTCCGAGTTCAACGCATTGGGATTCGCACCCCAACTATTCAAGCCGTTAGATTCAAGCCTGATCCTGATTTAATTAATCAATTCGCGAGCTATGGGAAATTTAATGGTGATACAAATCAAGATCCGGTCAGATCTGTTCAAAAATTCATGCAGTTCTGTGATGCCTACATTAATGAAGGTGTTACACAAGAACAGATGTATTATTTAATGTTTCAATTTTTCTTGACAGGGAAAGCAAGCGATTGGTTCGATGATCAACCTCCCGAGCTAATAACCGATTGGGACAAGCTTCAAGAAAGATTCATTGATAAATTTTATCCTACAAGTACGCGAGTGAAGGAACTATTGGAGCCTACAAATTTCTTACAAGAAGCCGGAGAGAGTGTTGGTGAAGCATGGACGAGATTTCAAAAGATGTTGGCAAGATGTCCACTACATGGATACATGCCACAATTACAATTATCCATGTTCTATGATGGACTTGATAGAGAGTCAAGGCTGAGAGCAGATAATATGGTTCGTGGAAATTTTGTCTCTATGGATCCAAAAGAAGCAAAAAGTGGTATGGAAACAATCATTGAGAACAACATGAGTTGGCCACAAGGAAAAACTCCTACCACTAACGAAGAAGAAGATGCGAGGATTTCAAGCTTGCAAGATCAAATACAACAACTCACTATAACTGTTAAGGAAAGCATCCCAAAGCCACCTTAACAGTTATACCTACAAGAGCAAGCCTATGAAAATCAAGCTGATCAACCACCGAGCTATACTGTGCATAATGTAAGTCAAGCTCAATCACGTCCTCAAGAAGAGATTACTGAGTTAAAAGAGACTATTAGTCAATTCATCAACTTCTCGAAGGAAAATATGAGCAGACTTGAATCAAAGATCGATGCATCGGTAGTGCAAAGCCTGCAACAACAAAACCAAGATCTTAAACAACATAATCAACTTTTAGAGAAGAATGTGATGCGGCTCACTACAATCATAGAACAAATGCAAAGTCAACTCCTACAATTGACCCAAGATACAACTACTAACATGAAGAAGATCCAATACGTTGACGACAAGGTTAAGACTATTAGTCTTCAAGCTCAAAAGATAAAAGAACACGGTGAGATAATCACCGAAGCGCTACCATCTCCCTCAAAAGGGGATGTTCTACCAAACAAGTCAAACGTAAGTCGGATGAACTTAGATGAGATAATTGTTGAAGATTGGGTTGAAGAAGTTGAACCAGATGAAAGAAAGAAGCCAAGAGTGGTTGATAAACCAAGAATTGAAGAGAGAAGTAGAGCAAGAAAAACACCCGTACATTGCCACTATCCCACGGAGCAACATCAGAAGTGTATAGAGGCGTTAAAACAAGTGAAAATTAACGTCCCTTTACTCGAAGCTATGGAAGGAAGGAGAAACTATGATCGATTCTTTATGGAGGCACTCTCCAATGAGAAAAGATTCACAAGAGCCAAGTCTGTAGCAATCAACAAAGGGGTATCAGCACGAGTTCAAAGAAGATTACCACCAAAGCGTAAAGATCTGGGAAGTTTCAATCTCCCAATCAAAATAGGTGGTATATTTCATGGAAAAACCATATGTGATTTAGGGGCAAGTGTGAATATCATGCCCAAAAGTGTATTCAAGAAGATTGGTATTAGTGAAGCGAAACCGACATCCGTAGTCTTACAACTTGCGGATCAATCTACTGTTAAGTCGTGGGGAGTAATAGAGGATGTACTCGTTCAAGTAGGTAACCTTGTTATTCCAACGGACTTTATCATTCTTGACTACAAAGCAGATACGAACGTCCCATTCATTCTTGGGCGTCCATTCCTAGCCACCAGCGATACTATAGTGAATGTGAATGAAGGAACCGTGACTCTTAGTATTGAGGATAACTCTGAAACATTCTATGTTTCGGGAAAGAAGAGGAAAAAGAAGTCAAAGGAACTATATCCAATCAGAGCAGTAACCAAGAAGCCAGAACCTGAAAGTCTCCAAGAAATCATAGAGAAAAAGATTGAGTTTGGGGTAGGAGACGAGGTGGCATGGAAACCTCCCAACCCCAAATAGAGCAGTTCTTGGAAGGGACCTTATGTTATCACGCAAATTATCTCAGAAGGAGTGGTCGAAATCAAGGCTATCGAAGGTTGCAAGCTCGATTTGGTAAGTGTTAATCATCTCACTCACTGCTGGGGAGGCTATAAAAAGAAATATCCGAGGTAACTCGTCTAACTTTGAAAGACGTTAAACAAAAGTGCCCTTTGGGAGACATCCCATAGTAATTTTTATGTTTTTATGTTTTAGTTTTAGTTTAGTTTAGTTATTTTTAGTTGATATTGCATATTTGAGAAAGGTATTAGTGTTTTTTATGCTTAGGTATTGGAGAAATCGAGTTAGGGACGCGAGGAAAAATTTTCGAAGCGAAAGAATGCCCTACACGGACTACCCCCAGTCCGCAGGTATGCACCGCAGGGTGAAAACCCGTACCACGGGTGGAGCCACGGGTCGTGTCCAGAACCGAGAAAAAATTGACCCGCGGACTACCCCCTATACCGTGCCATGGTCCGCGAGGTCAAAACACGTGCCACGGGGTAGGTCCACGGGTATTTTGACATGGAAAGCTACAGAAGGCGCGAGGTACCCTCCGGTGTACCGCGCCATGGTCCGCAAGGTCAAAAACGCGTGCCACGGGTTGTACCACGGGTATTATCCAGTGGGTAAAATTTTTCGAGCAACAGAAGCTGCGGTGTACCCCGTGGTACACCCTTGGTCCGCAGGGATGGTCCGCACGAGCCGCCAGAGAGAGAAAAGAAAGGGTTTCAAGGTTATAAGAAGATGTAATGCTCATAATTCCGAATTTCATAAACCTTAAGCCTCTTTCTCTTCTCCAAAACTCTCCTAACTCCATTGAAGCTCATAAAAACCTTCACCTAACATCAAAACACTACCAAATCACCATGAATTCTCATCCAAATCCTTCCCTACATCATTACAAAGAAGATTCAAGCACCCAAATCATATCAAAACACTTAGAATCCAAGAATCAAAACCATGAATTTCAAAATCTTTTCCCAAAATTCATTAAACCCATATCATCAAAGCTTGATTCAATCATACCCACATGGAGAATTGTCATCCTAACGCCTTTCCTAACCAAAATAAAGCTTGTTCCACCTATGATCATGAGTTACAAATTTCAAGAGTGTTTAAAGCTTTGAGTTGGGGGTCAAAAGAGATGATGAAGAGAATAGAGAAATTATCAAGTGTTATGGGATACGAAGAATCAAAGCAAGGTATTGGGTAAGTTCTAGATGAAATCAAGTGAGATGGATAATAGTTTGGGAATATATTACAAGATAATTAGAGTCAAGCAATTAGAGAGGAACCGGTTTTTGGTGGATTCAAATCCTAAAAAGCAAGCAATTGTAATTAGGGAACAGAAGATGCCAATACCTCTTCTAATCAAAGATTTCTATATCAAATATGAACAAAAGCTTCTGGGACGCTAGTAGCCGTGTTCAAAACATATTCCTGGATGAACACTGTCACATGAGAGAGGATTCAAGAGCAAAGTTGGAAGAAGATTAACAAGAGATTTCTAGAGTGTGATTGATTGGGATGGAGCATAAGAAGATGTAAGGGAAAGCGAAATTGGTGATACATGAAGTTTGCGTACATGAAAGCACTGCACCCTATTCCGGGTATTGATCAGGCGAGGTAAATAGCCTCGAAGAGTATGTTTTCTTTCTTCCTTACCTTTTCTTTATGTGCAATATCTGTAAAAATTTAATTTTCTTTTAATTTTGAGTCTTTTCGAGTCGTGGGGACACGACTCATTTTTAGTTGGGGGTGTGGGGATTCGTTGTCTCTCATCTCCATTTTTCTGTGTTTTATTGTTTTTAGGTAAAATTAAAATTTTTGAAGGTTTAGATGTATGTAAAGTGTGTTTAATAGCTTAAAAGCATAAGCTCGGTGAGTTAATGATAGTAATTAGTATGTTTATGAGCTATTTTATTTTGTATGCTTTGAGTATTTGCAGGAAAACACACATTGATAGTAAAGAAAAGATTAGTAAGCAATGCGATAGAAAGTATGTTCGATCTCAAGGAACCTTGAGAAGTGTGTAGGCCGTGAGATCCAAGCTAGTGAAAAAACCATTTGATGAAAGTGCTAAAGGTAAGAAAATAACGAAATTACATAGTGTAGAAAGTGATTAAGGTGGTTCTTTCATATTTGAAGCCTTTGAAGCCTTTTTATACCTTCTCACCTTGTGATTTTTGATTTTATATGCTATATCCTTCTCAGCCCCTTCTAGCCTTTCTAAAGCTTTTTATTGCCATATCCCTTTAGATTATAGGACTTTTCCATATGAGCCGCACTCGAATCGCGATGCATAGACAGTTGTTTTAGAGCTTGAGTTTGGGGTGGTGGGTCCACCATTATGGGAATTGTTATGGGGATGGATTTTGAGCTTATTAATTGTTCTCTATTATTTACATTGATGATTCATAGATTGTATTGTAACCCTTTGCCGGGGTAATAGTGAATGAAAAAGAAGCTACGAGCTAAAATTGCCAACAAGGGCATTAAAAGAAAAAAATATATATATGTGAGGAAAATAGCGTGATATCTCAACATTAAAAGAGAGTCATGGATATACAAAAGGAAAAATTGATTTGAAAAGAAAATATATATATTCGGACCGGCAAAGTGGAATTTTTATGTGAACATCTTATGCTTTAATTGGGTTATTGGGGATGCTAAATTGTGCATCAAGGAATTCATTGGGTTGAGTGAGAAACGTTTCATGAGAGTAACTCAAGCTCTAGGGCGATTCGTTGATGGCTAGTGAGGAGAGAGCCAAAAGCTCACTCTAAATTATCCAAATATACTTATCATACCGTCCCTAAGCCTACATACAACCTTAAAGACCTTTTGATTCTTTGCTATGTAATTGAGAAGTGATTGAGCCAATAGAGAGTAGTGGTGGGTCCTTGTGTGTTATAAAATTAATGCGAAAATAAAAGGAACCACAATACCGCAAGTGTACGGTTGTCCAAGTAATACTCCGACAAGTCGGATTCGTTCTCAGGGATTGGACTGGTATAACCCAAGTGTTCAATAGATAAATAGTAATAATTGCAATTACAGAAAAGAAAATATGAAAGATATTTATTTGGTTTTTATATTAATCCTAAGAATGCAAGAAAATAGATAACTGAAAATAAATACTAAAGGACTAAGATGCAGATATGAGCTATACTTGAGTCTCGCTAGGGAATCACCTAAACTTACCTAATTAATGCTTTCTTTAAGGGCAGAACTGATATTTCTATATTAGTCGGGACTCTATAATCTCCTAGCCCCCGTCAGGGTGGACCTAGGAGCTATTCTCAGATGTTACAAACCCCGTCAGGGCGATCATAATCCACCTTTGAATGAATACTATTTTACCCAATTGGCTATAAGGTTAACTAAGTCCGTCAGGATCAATAATTTCTACCTTACGTTTATTATCTAGTTCAGTAATTAAACCCCCCGTCAAGGCGATCACTTCCCCACCAAAGTGAATAGCTTAATTACTATGACCTATCTCCGATTAGCTAATTCATTGATAGTGAAATTAATATAAAATAAGAAACAATATGAAATACCTAATTCAAATTAAACTAGAAACTAATCCCAAATTGAAATACATGAATTAAACAAATTAGGGTTCATCCCATTACGATTCTCAAGTAATTAAGGTTTAGCTCATATTAAAAGTAAAAACAATAAAGAAATTAATAATATACATGTTCCTAATAACATAAATAAATTAAGAACCTAGATAGAGGAATTGGCTTGAACTGTTGTTGGAGATATAGACAGTCTCCAGCTTCTGCTCTTGCTTCCGCCTCTTGACGCTCTCTCTAAGGATGTATATATTGAATGAATTATGAGAGGTCTTTGACTCTCTCTCTAAGGATATTGAATAAAGTGTGAGAGGTACTGAATTATGAGGTCTAAGGGGTGTATTTATAGGTGTTAGCAAGCCCTAGGTCGAATTACTTGGAGTGGAAGACAAGGCAAAGACTCTTAAATTCGTAGCTCTAAAAGATAAGATTCTGCTGATTTGATTTGGTCATATCTTTTTCAATACTTATCCGTTTGAGAAGTTCCAATATATGAAACTGCTTGTCTTGGAAAGCTCTTTCTATTGGTGCAGACCATTCGTCCAGAATCCTAGCCAATATTTTATTATGATTTAATTCCTAAAACGTGGCTGGATTTTCAGATTTCAAAAGGCAGCTTTATCTTTTCCTCCTTTGAATAAATCTTTCCTAAATCTTCTTATTTCCATGTAAATCTTCTTTCCTTTCATCTTTATCTTGACTTGGTCTCTAAGTAATTACCATTTATCTTTTAAAGCTTCACATTAAATAAATAATTAAACCGCATATGCTTAAAAAGAATAAATCAATAAATCAAGAAATCAAAATAGGAAAGTGTACTCTAAAAATAGAAACTCGACTAGAAATCATTTCCTAACACTCTAAAATACACTAAGACTCTATTCCCACTTTCTCTCCTTGGATTGGTCTTTCATGAGATTTCAAGAACCAATTAACTTTGCATTAAAAATAGTCTAATTTAGGCACAAAAGCTCAGATTCTGCAAATAGTTAATTTCCAAGGGGAGGGAGTGCAATATGATCAAATAAGCCTAAAAGTCTATCAAATAAGTCATTTATTCACCTAAAAGGATGTCTCCAATGGGCTAAGAATTAGAACAAATAGGGAGACATCAAGACCCCAAACTCAAACCTTTGTCGTCCCGACAAAGTAAAATAAAAACAAAGGATCTTTTAGGTGAATGCAGAAGGTAGAATCTAGAAAATAATCCCAAAGCACAACTTAAAACACATCTCATATAGTCTAACCTAGGAATTAATATACACCTACACTTATCATGCAAAATCAAATACAAAACAATATCAATCCAAAATTAATTTCACAATGCTAGAAGGTTACGCTTATTACTTATCTCAAGATGGTGGCTATAGGGTGTTCCTTGATCTTTACTTGTGTTGAATGTTCCACTTAGAATAATCCCTATTAACTCACCGTGCATCTAGGAATCACGAGGTCTTTACGGTTTTAGCATAGGCTGAAGGACGGTATGGTATGTATATTTGGTAAATTTGAAGTGAGCTTGTGGCTCTCTCCTCACTTACCATCAACAACTGTCCAAGAGCTTGAGTTTACACTCGAATTACGTTCTCACTCAACCCAATTGACGCGCTTAATTAGCGTCCCCAAATTAACCCAATAAGCACTAAGGATGATTCACCTAAAATTTTCCACTTTGCCGGTCCAAATATATATTCTTTTCATATAACTTTTCGTTTATATATATATTTTTTCTTTTGTATAGCTATGACTCTCTCTTTAATGTTGAGATATCATGCTATTTTTCTTCATGCCTATTCATGATTTTAGCTTTATAGCTTCTTTTCCATTCACTATTACCCCGGCAAAGGGTTACAATATGATAAACTTGTGAATCATCATCATATATAGCACAAAGCATCATTGATAAGCTCAAAACTCCCAATCCCAATGTAAATTCCCATATAGTGGACCCACCACCCCAAACTCAAGCTCAAGACAGGAAGTCTCAGGATCGTGATTCAAGTGCGGGTCATATGGTCATGCCTAAAAATCTAAAGGGAAATTGGCTTATAATGTGGCGACAAAAGAAAGGCTTAAAGGCTAAAAATTTGTCTAAGAAGGATAAAATTAATTCAGGGATAGAAGGCCAAAAAGGGTTCAAAGGGCTAACGAAGAACTGCCTCTATCATCTTCCTATTTACACAACTTGTCTCTAGTTCATACCTAAGTGGGTTCTCTACTCATTTAGATCTCACGTTCTACAAACCACCGATTATCCTTAAGCACAAGTTTACTTCTTTTGCATTGTTCATTAATTTTTCATATCAATCATCTCATACTTGCATGCAATCAAAGTGCGTTTTACACTAACTCCTAAAGTCAACTATTTTCTATCATAAATTTATAAAAAGCATGCTTGATGGGGGCATTTAAAACACTCTACATCTCTACAGTCAAAACATTCCTCAAACTAAAATTTAAAAAAAAAACTGTAAAACACAAAAAAAAAAACTGTAAAACACATAAAATTGGGATGAGGCAACGAACCCCACCCCAAACTCAAAAATGAGTCGTGTCCCCACGACTCGAAAAAGACTCAAGAAAGCAAATAAACAAATAAAACAAATAAGAAAGGGATAGGAAAACGTATCTGAACCAGCACGAAGCTGGTTTCCATGGTTGCGTGTAGGTTGAGCTCCTTGTGTTGCGTAGGTGGCATGTTGAACATTGCTCACTCCACGTAATATGATTTGCATAAGCTTCAACTCTTTTGTGATTTTCCTATGGGTTTCAATCACCTCTTCATGATTATCCTCCCAAAATTCTTTCAACTACATCTTTCAACACCCAAAAGTAATACAAGCTTCCCCAACTTCTCTTTTCTCTTCATGGTATTCTTTGACCTCCCAATCTTTGACATCTCAATGAACCCCAAACTCAAAACTTCAAATAATCAAAAGCTAGAGAAGAGTTTTGAAATTTGATGTTTTGAGGATTTGTAATGAAGTATTATGGAGTCATATGAGATAGGTAATCAATGTGTAATGGCTTGGGGAAGGTTTAATGAATAGGATTGAAGCTTTGATGAAGAGGCTTAAGGTTGAAGGAGAAGATTTCTTGATGTTCTTGAAGGATTGTGGTGTTGGATGTGTGTTTGGAATGGATTAGGAGGAAGGATTTAATGTTCTTTGGTGTTGTAGTGGTCTTTGTGCAGGTATATAAGGGTTAGGATCTGGAAAATTCGTTTTTGAAGAGGCTAGGGTTTATCGTTAAGGTAAGAAGTTGACTGGGCCTCAAACTCCTCACAAACCGCCATGGCGCGGTGCACCGGACCTAAGCCGCGGTGTACCGCAGCTTCTGTTGTTTCGTTTTTTCTCGCTCCTGTCTTGACCCCGTGCTAGCACCCCGTGGCACGGGTTTTTACCCTGCGGTGTAGGGGTGCGGTGCATGGGATAGTCCGCACCAACTCCGTCAAAAAACCCGCGGTACCTAACCCGTGGTACGGGTTTTTCCCTCCTGCGGTATACCGGACATCTCACGCGGTATACCGGACCGCGCATCAAAATTTTTTTCTCCTTTCTGTATAAAACCCGTGGGGGCCACCCCGTGGTACGGGTTTTTCAGGCGTGGTATACCGGGAGTCTGGTGCGGTGCACCGGACCGACCTGCGAATTTTTCCAAGTGATTCCTTTTTTCAATTCCTGCACCAATAACACACTACCTTTCTCATTTCTTTTAAAAGTAGACACTAAAACTCGACAAAAACTTAAAGCAATTAAAACATGGGTTGTCTCCCAAGAAGCACTTTTGTTTATTACGTCTTTAAGTTCGACGCGTTACCTTCCTTGAAGATGGTATTGAGGCCCTTGCGGTTCTCCTCCGCTTGAATTCGCCTCGTCCTTGGTATGTAAGAACCTTCCCCCTTAAAATTTTATTCAATCGATCTCTGAAAGGGGGAGGGTAGTATCTCCGTTTCGCCTTCTTACTTTCATGACGAAACGTGTTCTTCACCACACGATAGTAGATGACCGTCCTTAACGGTATAAGCTCCTTTGTATTCCTTGTTTCAATCTCGCATTCCTCTTTAAAGTGTGGTGGGTAGGTGCTTCTCCGTGCCGCTTTACTCTCGCGGTGTAGCACCTTTCTTGCGTAGCACCTATTGATCATTTGTAATAATAGAGGTGATTCTAATCTTTTATCTCTAATGATGATTTGTGGTGGAGATAGTGATTGGTGAACTTTTTGTGGTGGGAATTCGATTTCTATTTTATTATGAAGCTTTAACTCTTCAATTGATTCCTCAACCACTTCACATTCCTCTTCGCTTTCAACCCAATCTTCCACTATTATTTCATCATTTTCTTGCTGTGGAATCTCAATAATCTCGATCACCTCTTCTTCTTGTTTGCGTTCGGTATCTTGATCATGTGCACGCACCATAGGAATAACAATCTCAGTTTCGATTTCTAGGATTTTTGTTGCTACTCCTCCTTCCATCATGCTAATAGGATTATCAACCACATGGTGGTCTTCATATATAACCGGCATGATGGTCATATCACTATCACTAACTTCCTTCAACACCTCCTCCTCAACTACTTCTTTCAGTTGATCTCGTCCATCCCTCGGGGGAGTGGAATCTTCATAAGACATACAACCCCATTCGTCTACCATCTGTTGCAGGCGTGCTTGGATGGCGTTTGTTTCTTCTAATAAGCACTGGGTTTCTTGCTGATAGTGATGAGGTGGAGGTTGTTGAATGTTTCCAACCCATTGGTTGTTCCATCTTTGCTCCTGTGGATAGTGATATGCTGGTTGTTGTTGATTATTCCCGATCCATTGATTGTTCCATCCTTGCTCTTGCGGGTATTGATAAGGTTGTTGGTAGAAGTTACTACCCCATTGTTGTTGTCCCGAAGAGTCTTCCCAATAGTCATATGGATCAGGATCTGGGTAATGTCCTCTATACATCTTTAATTAAATTTCTTGATCATTACCTGAATAAAGCACCTGTAAAAACAAAACAAAACAAACACAAGCGTAAAACTGAAAAATAAAAATAAATGCAACTATCACTAAAGGATAAACACCGTGGTCACACGCTACCGTCCCCGGCAGCGGCGCCAAAAACTTGGTGGGTCCTTGTGTGTTATAAAATTAATGCGAAAATAAAAGGAACCACAATACCGCAAGTGTACGGTTGTCCAAGTAATACTCCGACAAGTCGGATTCGTTCTCAGGGATTGGACTGGTATAACCCAAGTGTTCAATAGATAAATAGTAATAATTGCAATTACAGAAAAGAAAATATGAAAGATATTTATTTGGTTTTTATATTAATCCTAAGAATGCAAGAAAATAGATAACTGAAAATAAATACTAAAGGACTAAGATGCAGATATGAGCTATACTTGAGTCTCGCTAGGGAATCACCTAAACTTACCTAATTAATGCTTTCTTTAAGGGCAGAACTGATATTTCTATATTAGTCGGGACTCTATAATCTCCTAGCCCCCGTCAGGGTGGACCTAGGAGCTATTCTCAGATGTTACAAACCCCGTCAGGGCGATCATAATCCACCTTTGAATGAATACTATTTTACCCAATTGGCTATAAGGTTAACTAAGTCCGTCAGGATCAATAATTTCTACCTTACGTTTATTATCTAGTTCAGTAATTAAACCCCCCGTCAAGGCGATCACTTCCCCACCAAAGTGAATAGCTTAATTACTATGACCTATCTCCGATTAGCTAATTCATTGATAGTGAAATTAATATAAAATAAGAAACAATATGAAATACCTAATTCAAATTAAACTAGAAACTAATCCCAAATTGAAATACATGAATTAAACAAATTAGGGTTCATCCCATTACGATTCTCAAGTAATTAAGGTTTAGCTCATATTAAAAGTAAAAACAATAAAGAAATTAATAATATACATGTTCCTAATAACATAAATAAATTAAGAACCTAGATAGAGGAATTGGCTTGAACTGTTGTTGGAGATATAGACAGTCTCCAGCTTCTGCTCTTGCTTCCGCCTCTTGACGCTCTCTCTAAGGATGTATATATTGAATGAATTATGAGAGGTCTTTGACTCTCTCTCTAAGGATATTGAATAAAGTGTGAGAGGTACTGAATTATGAGGTCTAAGGGGTGTATTTATAGGTGTTAGCAAGCCCTAGGTCGAATTACTTGGAGTGGAAGACAAGGCAAAGACTCTTAAATTCGTAGCTCTAAAAGATAAGATTCTGCTGATTTGATTTGGTCATATCTTTTTCAATACTTATCCGTTTGAGAAGTTCCAATATATGAAACTGCTTGTCTTGGAAAGCTCTTTCTATTGGTGCAGACCATTCGTCCAGAATCCTAGCCAATATTTTATTATGATTTAATTCCTAAAACGTGGCTGGATTTTCAGATTTCAAAAGGCAGCTTTATCTTTTCCTCCTTTGAATAAATCTTTCCTAAATCTTCTTATTTCCATGTAAATCTTCTTTCCTTTCATCTTTATCTTGACTTGGTCTCTAAGTAATTACCATTTATCTTTTAAAGCTTCACATTAAATAAATAATTAAACCGCATATGCTTAAAAAGAATAAATCAATAAATCAAGAAATCAAAATAGGAAAGTGTACTCTAAAAATAGAAACTCGACTAGAAATCATTTCCTAACACTCTAAAATACACTAAGACTCTATTCCCACTTTCTCTCCTTGGATTGGTCTTTCATGAGATTTCAAGAACCAATTAACTTTGCATTAAAAATAGTCTAATTTAGGCACAAAAGCTCAGATTCTGCAAATAGTTAATTTCCAAGGGGAGGGAGTGCAATATGATCAAATAAGCCTAAAAGTCTATCAAATAAGTCATTTATTCACCTAAAAGGATGTCTCCAATGGGCTAAGAATTAGAACAAATAGGGAGACATCAAGTAGTTAAATGGATCTTTGGACACTAGTGAAGTTCGATGAAAAATCTATAGCTTCCTTGGGGAACTGAGTAAAGTCCCAATCCTTCTCACATTGTGAAGCTAATCTGATCTTGAATTCAAGCTGTGTTGACTGTGGATATGAGAAGTGTACAGGTATCTAGTTTTTAAATATTATTACATGAAATTTTCTGAGTAGTTGTTTCGAGTCTATTCTCCATATTCTTCTATCTTCTGTCTTCTGTGCTTAATTGACCTAGGTGTGTATTTAGAGACTTCCCTTTGTTTTTATCTTTATTGTATCGGGACGATACAACTTTGAGTTGGGGGTCTTGATGTCTCCTCATTTGTGATAGATTTATATTAGGATGAGACATCATTTTTAGTGATTTAGAAGTCATTATAGTCGATTTTCTTGAGAAATACTACACTTTCCTATTTTGAGTCTTGATTTAGTAAAATAATATTTTTAGAGCATATTGGGTTTAATTATTTATTTAGTGTGAAGTTTTAAAGATAATTAGGGAACTTAATTAGAGTCCAAGTCAAAGACAACAACTTATGGAAAGAGATTAGCATGGTAATTGGAGATAAGGAAATAAAAGCTAAAAAGATGGAAAAGGAAAAGCTGCCTTAATCTGGGATTCTGCAGCACACGCTTAAATAAGTGGCGATTTACCTAAGAAATTGGCCGATTTCGGTAATTTCCTTATTTAGGGGTAAGATAATTCTGTTGCGATTCTTTTGGTATCTTATGGAGCTCAAACCGACCAATAACGAAGAAGATATGCTCAAAACGGTCCAGCAGTGTTTATCTTTATTTCCATACGAATTAGAGTTGGGCTTGGAGTCCACCACTTACTTCTGCTTCAATAAAACGAATTAGGGCTTCCAAGACACCTATAAATACACCCTTAAACCATTGTAAACATGTCCTTGCTCAGTTGCAAAGTATAGGCTTAGTCTTTACTTATATTTTCTTAGTTTTAAACAATAGCTTAGTCCTTTAGTTAGATATTCATCCTTAGAATCAAGCTATTCATCCAAGAAGCAAGTTGACCTGTAGAGGAAGACAAGAAGAAGAAGATTGGAGACTTACAACTCCTCTTCTACATCTCACCTTCTCTATATTTAGAGTAATTAGTTATAGATCTATTCTCAACCATATTTCTAAGCTTTTATTCAGTAAGTTTACTTTTAATTATTGGATTATTATTTTGTCCTTAAATACTATTTGTTATTTTAATTGATTAAGTTTGGCGTATATTGTTATTATGTGTTCTGACTTATTTCCCTAGATCTGATCAATCTTAGGATTAATCTTAGTTATTGACAACACCACATAATCGTCTAGTTTTGATATTTGCCTAACTAGATAGCCATTAAAGGTTTGATTTAATCACCAATCATTACTTAGGAATCCCTAGTAGTGGAGAGGTTGCTCCTAAGCCTAGAAAAGGCTAGGTAGAATTTAGAATCCTGGTTAATATATAATGATTGATCTGTGACAGGTTAGAATAACAAGTTAGTTAAATAGGCTCATAAAATTAATCCTAATTTATTTGACTTACATTCATCTTATTTATTTGTTTTCATTATTTATTTATTTGCGTTAGATTATTATTTATCTTATTATATTTTTATATAAACATCTAAATTCATCTACGCTTGTTAAATATAGATAGATCTAACGGATTAAATCCCTGCGAACGAACTTGACTTATCATTAAAACTTGCAAACGATCTGTGATACTTGCAGTGAGTTCCGTGGTTCTCAAGGGTGTGTGCTCTTTATTATTATCTTTATTTATCTATTATTTTATCACACCTTTGCCCCCACCAAGGATACAAGACGAGGAGGTCAAAATCAATGTATTTCGAGCTATGAAATTTCCAGATTCTCAAGAAGATTGTTTCCGCATGGATGTAGTTGAGCAGGTATCGCAAGAGGTATTTGATTGTTTTAATTATGATGATATTTTGCAGGCAGCTTTAACATTATATATGCCTGAGATGATGGAAGAGCTTGCCGAAACAGTAGCAGCTCTCAGTTCTGAAAATCCGAAGTATAGGCGTCTTGCCTATGAACCTGTGAGAGAACCCGGGGAGATTATTCCTTAAAAGAAGCCTTCAATTGAATCTCCTACGGAATCGGAAGAAAAGCCCTTGCCAGCACACTTGAGGTATGCGTATTTAGGTACTAATGAAACTCTACCTGTTATTGTTTCAGCTAATTTAACAGGTCCTCAAGAAGATAAACCGTTGCGTGTGTTGAGAGCCAACAAAGAAGCAATAGGTTGGACAATTGCTGATATCAAAGGCATTAGTCCCTCCTATTGTCAACACAAAATCATACTTGAAGATGACAACGCACGCTCAGTTGAAGGTCAAAGGAGATTAATGCCCGTTATGAAGGATGTAGTGAAGAAAGAGGTGATCAAACTTTTAGATGCGGGGATTATTTATCCCATCTCGAGTAGTGAATGGGTGAGTCCAGTTCAGTGTGTACCAAAGAAAGGAGGAATGACAACAGTTCTTAATGATAAAAATGAAGCGATTCCTTCAAGAACGGTAGTTGGTTGGAGAGTTTGCATGGACTACAGAAAGCTGAACAAAGCCACTAGAAAAGATCATTTCCCTTTGCCCTTCATTGATCAAATGTTAGATAAATTAGCCGGAAGAGAATACTACTGTTTCTTGGATGGTTATTCTGGGTATAATCAAATTTATGTGGCTCCGGAAGATCAACATAAAACAACATTTACATGCCCCTTTGGTACTTTTGCATATCGCAGAATGCCATTTGGGTTGTGTAATGCTCCTGCTACCTTTCAAAGATGTATGATGGCCATCTTCTGGGATATGATCGATAATTTTTTTGAAGTTTTTATGGACGATTTCTCCGTGTTTGGTGATGATTTTGATAAATGTTTAGATAACTTGGATAAAGTGTTAATCAGATGCAAAGAAACATATTTGGTCTTAAACTGGGAGAAGTGTCATTTTATGGTTCGCGAAGGTATTGTTCTGGGTCACAAAGTTTCGAGTGCTGGATTAGAAGTCGATAGAGCAAAGATAGAGGTAATCAAAACTCTTCCCCCTCCTGTTTCTGTTAAAGGGGTAAGAAGTTTGCTTGGCCATGCTGGCTTTTATAGGCGATTTATTAAAGACTTTTCTAAAATTTCTAAACCGTTATGCAACTTACTCGAAAAGTATTCCAAATTCCTTTTTGATGAAGCTTGTTTAGCGGCCTTCCAAGCAATTAAAGAAAAGCTTATTTCTGCTCCTATAGTCTTACCTCCAGATTGGAGTTTACCGTTTGAGGTTATGTGTGATGCGAGTGATTTGTGTATGGGAGCTGTATTAGGACAAAGAAAAGAGAAAGTTTTTCATTCGATTTATTATGCTAGTAAAACTTTTAATGGTGCTCAAGTTAATTATACAGTTACAGAAAAGGAGTTGCTAGCAGTTGTGTACTCATTTGATAAATTTCGCTCTTATTTTCTTGGAGCGAAAGTTATTGTTTATACAGATCATTCAGCGATTCGATATCTTATGGAGAAGAAGGATGATAAACCGAGATTAATCAGATGGGTTTTATTTCTTCAAGAGTTCGATTTAGAGATCAAGGATAGAAAAGGGTGTGAGAATCAGGTTGCGGATCATCTATCGCGTCTTGAAGGTTCAGAAATGAATAGTGGTACTGAAGCGGTTAGAGAAGAATTTCCTGATGAGGGTTTATTTGTTGTTCGTCATTACGAAGCTCCTTGGTATGCAGATATTGCAAATTTAGTGGTAAGTGGTTCTTTTCCTGAAGGTTCAACTTATCAAGAGAGAAAAAGATTAGCTCATCGTGCAAGACAATTCTTTTGGGAGGATCCTTTCCTCTATAAAGTGTGTGCTAATCAAATGGTGAGAAGATGTGTAGCCAAGGAAGAAATTGAGGCGATTATAGCTGGGTGTCACGATTCACCTTATGGTGGACATTTTAAAGGAGATCGAACTGCTGCTAAGGTATTACAATCTGGTTTTTATTGGCCCTCTATTATGAAAGATTGTCATGAATATGCTAAAAGATGTGAAAGATGTCAATTTACCGGAAACATATCCAAGAGGGATGAGATGCCACGTAATAATGTGTTAGAAGTTGAAATATTCGATGTTTGGGGTATAGACTTTATGGGTCCTTTCGTTCCTTCAAATGGTAACCTCTACATCTTATTAGATGTTGATTACGTGTCTAAGTGGGTAGAAGTTGTGGCTTTACCAACTAATGAGTCACGAGTGGTGATTAAGTTCTTGAAATCGCATATTTTCACTAGACATGGCACTCCGAGAGTGATTATTAGCGATGGAGGTACTCATTTCGTTAATAGGTATTTGAAGACAGTCTTAGAAAAATATGGGGTGAGACATCGTGTATCTACCGCTTATCATCCACAAGCCAATGGTCAAGCCGAAGTATCAAATCGTGAGGTAAAATCTATCTTAGAGAAAACCATGGGTCCTACTAGAAAAGATTGGTCAATGAAATTAGATGATGCATTATGGGCCTATCGTACTGAGTTCAAAACTCCAGTTGGTGCATCTCCGTATCGAATGGTATATGGCAAGGCTTGTCACTTACCTCTTGAGCTTGAGATGGGTGCATATTGGGCTATTGCGAAGTTAAACTTAGATCCTACTCTAGCTGGTCAGAATCGAATGATGAAACTTAATGAGCTTGATGAATTTCGATTACATGCTTATGAAAATGCTAAACTTTACAAAGAAAATACCAAGAGATGGCATGATAATCGGATTCGAGAGAAGACCTTTGTAGTGGGACAAAGAGTGTTGAAATATAATTCAAAGTTTAGTAATTATCCGGGGAAATTAAGATCGAAGTGGTCAGGACCTTACATCGTGACCAAAGTTACACCTCATGGAGCTATAGAGATAGAACATCCACTTGAAAACCGTACATTCATGATGAACGGTCATCGTTTAAAGATATATCATGGAGGTGAAGATACCGATCGTGCAAAAGACCTACATCCCGGAGAGGTCATGTACCTCCTCGAAGCTCCTTAGAAGCACGAGGTACCCCGTCGAGCTTAACGACGTTAAACAAAAGCCAATTTCTTGTATATTAGTATAAGTATTTCAATTTTCTTAGTGTAAATTAGTTTAATTTTCGTTGAATTTAGTGTTTATTATTAAGAAATGAGGAAGGGTGTTTGTTTTTGATGATTTCAGGGGTATAATGGTCATGAGTTTGGGGTCAAAACGATGAGAAAACGAAAAAATTGGGAGTCACAGCAGGTTTGACCGGCTAGCCGGCGAGCTGGCCAGCATACCCGCCAAAAGAGCTGAAGGACCCCAACTCTCTGACCACTGCGTCAGCAATGACGCAGCATTGCTGCGTCACGATTTGCGCCAGCGAGGAACCGCCGGCATGCCGGTCAGCTGACCGGCTAGGCGGCCGAGAAAGATGAAGTTTCTGGTCCTTGCGTCAGCAACGACGAAAGGTCGTTGCGTCTCGAGTTGCGCCATCGACATGCCGCCGGCATGCCGGTCAGATGACCGGCTAGCCGGCCAAGGAAGGTGAAGGTTCTGATCACTACGTCAGCAATGACGCAAGATGCTTGCGTCTGAGGGAAAAAAAATCAATTTAGTAATTTTTTTTCGCCGCCCTCGCGACCGGCATGCCGGCGAATCCGCCGGCTAGCCGGTGCGCTGTTGCGAGAGGCGGTTTTGAGCTTCTTAAACCTAGTTTTTTGCCTCCTTTTCCAAGCCAACCTCATATTCCGAATCCTTGCCTCCACCTACTCCGAAAATCATCAACAAACAACTATAAAATCATCAAATCAAGCCTTCTTTCATCACAAAAACACACAATCAACTCATAACTTCTCCAAAACATCACCAAAATTCATCTTTTCTTCAAAAGTTTCCTCTTCCTAACCTAGAAATTAAACCCAATTCTTCCACAATTCCTCTCAATTAACCTTAACCCATCTCATATTCCACCTATTTCTTCAAGTTTTAAGCCTCAAAACATCAAATTTCAAAGCTTTTCTCTAGCTTTTTCTCGATTTGAAGTTTTGAGTTTGGGGTGAAAAGAGATGACTAACAGAACTGCTTCCATGTGTAACTATCGAAGAACTTTACCAAGGAACAGGAACAATGTTGGAGCTAGCTCAGACCAAGCAATTGAGATTCCGGATTCGCGATGCAAAAAGACTGTACAAATCCCAATTGCTCCAAAAAGAAAAGAAAATCCAAGTAAGGCTAATCCGAAAAAGAGTAGGTTAATTAATGAAAGTGATGAAGAAAGTGACGAAGAAGTTGAAGAAGAGATTGAGGAAGAAACAGAACAAGAAGTTCCCGAAGAACCCGTGCAACAACAGAAACCTCCGCGTAGGAAAACATGGGCTCAAAAGCCAAAGAGAGTCTTCATTCCGTGGGATACTCAGGTTCGTGATAGAATTCAATTTTTGAAGTTTGGTGAGGAGATGAATCTTCCAAAGGGTATTATGACTAGTGCTTATAAATATTATGGTATTACTTGTGACAAACTGGGTTGGAAAGAATTGAGAGAAAGGAAGCTTGAGTATATTCCTACCTTGGTGCGAGATTTTTATGAAGGAATCGCCTTCTCGAAAGAAGCAGTTGTGATTCGCAAAAAGGTAGTTCCTTTCTCCGTTGAGCTTATTCGTAAATCATTTAAATTACCCGAATTCTATGGAATATGTCCTTTCCAAGAATCTCTTCAAGAACCTTCTTTTGATTATGAGTCCCTTTAGGGAACAGTGCTTGTTGATGGGGCCCGCCCAATTCTTGAAGGAGAGAGATATCCTGGACAGATGTATAGTAGTAATTTGTTACCATGTGCTAAGGTATGGTCCCGTTTCATAATCCCTACCTTCTTCGGAAATAAACACATATCGGAAGTGAAGAAGGAGCATCTTTTGTTCATCAAGTGTATTATTGAGGTGAAACCTATGGATGTTGCTCGCGTAATTTATGATACCATCATGGAATTTGCTAGATTTCCAACTTCGCAACAAAATCTCAAATTCCCTTGTACCATCACTACTTTGTGCTTAGACGCAAAAGTTCCGCGTAAAGACCCAGAGATTGACCGTGTTGTAGTTGGTGAGAATATGGGTATAGCTTTGGTCCAGAATATTCATGATGAAGTGTTAAGAGCAGTGAGAACTCCTAGAGCTCCTCCAAAGAAGAAGATGCATACCACCAACGAGTTGGAAGCGAAAGTGAAAGTGTTAGAAGAGAACCAAGTGAAGATGATTGCGTGTTTGGGAAACGTTACAAAAGAGTTAGAACTTCTCCGAAACATGTTAATGGGGGTGAGAACAATTCAACACGCCACCTATGGTCTACTTACGAAGGAGAAAGTTCTTGGACGCAACACCGATGACCAGCCACGCGCTGGTTAAGATACGTTTTCTATCCCTTCCGCGTTTTAGTTTAGTTTAGTTTAGTTTATTGTGTTGAGTCTTTTCGAGTCATGGGGACACGACTCATTTTTGAGTTTGGGGTGGGGTTCGTTGCCTCATCCCAGTTTTTATGTGTTATATGTTTTATTTGCTTTCAATAAAATAATTTTCGGAGTTGCGTTTGACTGTAGAAGATTTTAAATGTCCCTTTAAGCATACTTTTGATGAATTAATGATAGTAAATAGTGGACTTTAGGGAATAATATAGAACGCACTTAGAATTGCATGCGAACATAGGTAGTTGATAGGAAAAATTAATGAACAATGCAAATGAAGTAAGCTTGTACTTAAGGAATATGTTTGGTGTGTAGAACGTGAAATCCTAATTAGTAGAGAACCCACCTAGATATGAACTAAAGACAAGCTATGTACTTAGGAAAATGATAGAGGCAGTTCTTGGTTAGCCATTTGAAACCTTTTAGCTTGCTATCCCTTTATTATAATTTTATCCGTCTTAGCCAAATTTTGAGCCATAAGCCTTTTCTTTTGTAGCCACGATATAAGCCCATTATCCTTTAGATTATTAGGCATGACCAAATGACCCGCACTTGAATCACAACCCTGAGACTTGTCTCGAGCTTGAGTTTGGAGTGGAGGGCCCATATTTGGGGAATTTACATTGGGTGGGAATTATGTGTTTTTATTGAGGCACAAAAATAAAAGATGATGTTATTATTTGTAACCCTTTGCCGGGATTTAAAAAAAAATTATAAGAGACATGACCTTCCATATAAAAAAATAAGGGTCATGGATACCTTGTACAAAAAAATGAAAATGAATGAAAAAAAAAATAAAAAGAAAGAATAAAATAAACCGGCAAAGTGGAATATTTTTTGGAAATCATCTTAGTTTTATTTGGGTTGACATGGGGACGCAACATTAGTGCGTCAAATGGGTGAGTGAGAACATTTTTTAGCATAAACTCAAGCTCGAGGACATTGTTGATGGTAACTGAGGAGAGAGCCAAAAGCTCACTTCAAATTTACCAAATATACATCCACACCGTCCTTAAGCCATTATTAAAACCGTAAAGACCTCGTGATACCTAAGTGCATAGTGAATTTATGATTCTGTTGATAGGGAATATACTAGGTGGAGCGTTCAAAGCGAGGTAGGATTAATGACCACCCTATAGCCATCATACAGATATGAGTACAAGTGTAACCTTCAAGCATTGCAACTTTAATTTTATGATTGAGATTATTTATGTTCGATTTTGTATGATAAAAGTATGTATATATTAGTTCCTAGAGTTTTGCTATATGATATTTATCTTAAGAATTGCTTTAGGTGTATTTGCTAGCTTCTATTTGTTCTTACGTTTACTTCTACCCCTTGTTTTGTTTTGTTTATCTTTGTCGGGACGACAAAGGTTTGTGTTGGGGGTCTTGATATCTCCCTAATTGTGCTTATTTTCGACCCTTGGGACATCATTTTTTGTGTTTATTTGATTAATATGATAGACTTTTGAGTTAAAAATGCAATAATCCGGAATTCCTATTTTATTTCCAGTATTTTTGATTTATTAAACTTTTGCGCGTAATCTTGTGTATTTTAGTGGAAAGTTTGTAGGTTTTGAATATTAGCTAGGAATGGAATCTGAGAAGAGAGTCAAAGATAGTGATATGGAGTCAAGACTTGAAGATAAATCCCGAAAGAATTGTTTTTAGAGCTGCAAATCTGTTTTCCAGGCCAAAGATTGCTGATTTCAAGGTGCTTAAGAGATGATTTAGCCGCTGACCTTTGAAGAGAAAACATTCCTTATCGAGTTACGAAACTTTATCAACTGGAATCAAGTCAATCGGAGTCATAACGAAGCAGGAAAAGCCGTTTTAGTGAAGGTGTATCAGCAGTTACGGGATTTTGGGCTTAGAAATTGGGCTTGGACATTTAATTAGTGTTTTATTCTTAGGTCCAAGCCCTAATCCGTTTTTTCACTTATAAAAGGAGCCTTTGACTTCTATTTTCACAACAATTCACTTTCTACAAGATTAAACATTAGAGAGAAGCAACAGAAGGAAGAAAGAAGAAGCTGCAAGAGTTGGAGATGGTCTATATCTCCGTTTTCAGTCATTCCAATTCCGGAAATTAGGTTTCTTTTATATTTAATTTTGTAAGACAATATGAATTCCATTACATTTAATTTAGTTTTATTTTTAATTAGCATGAGCTAGACACATTTTAGTGCTTGAGAATGCTTTATGGGTAATTCCCAATCGTATTGAATTTCATATGTTGAATTTGGGTTTCTGATAAATTAAATTAGATTGTGTTTTTTACTCTTTTCGATAAATTGAGAATATTTACTGTTTTTAGAGTCATGAACTAGGAACAGGTGTTAGTATCTAGGCTATCCAATTAGTGGCGATTGGATCATCCTGACGGAGGGTTTAGGTACGGAAATATTTATTCAATCTAGAATAGAAGCTATTGATTCTGATGAACTTAGCTAATTCTAGGGCCAATGTCGTAATTAACTTAAACATCTAAAAGTGGATCATATTTACCCTGACAGGACTAGTGACACTCTAGGATAGCCTTATAGTCCACCCTGACGGGGGTATAAGGAATTTAGAATCCCGACCATTGTAATTGACCAATTTAACCCTTAAACAGCATAGGTTACGAAATAGGATTAGGAAGACCCCTTGCGTTCTCAAGTGCTATCTTCTCATACTTGCGTTTCACATTTATTTACTTGCGTCTTAGCTTTTAATTGCATTTTCCATTTAGTCTTTTATTACTTAGATATAATAAAAACAACCAATCAATCACATCACTTTTATTTGCTTTCATAAGTGCAACCATTCATTATTTGATAAGCATTGTAGTTAACCAAACCGTCCCTGCGAACGATCCTAGAATCACTTATTACTACTTGGGACAACCGTACACTTGTGGTTGTGGTTCGATTACATTTGCATTTATTTTAGAACACACAAAGGACCACCAGATGGTCTCATCGTCAATTTAATTATAGATCATTAAACATATGGGTAGGTAGATCATGTCATAATATTAAATTATTTAGATCGTGATATCTTTGCTTTTGCACACTGTGCGTTTCAACTGCTCGAATATGTATATAATACAACCCCAAAGAAATAGTCAGAAAATTTTCTAATACACAATTATGGTTTGACATTCAGGAAATTATGCAACGATATAAATTGTTGCAGACACTTGTGGTTTATACAAAATATTAATTTCGGCAGATATTTGTAAATTTAGTTAATTTTTTCATGATTTACTTATGCCATAATCCGCTGACAGTGTCAATTTTATAACACAAGGTAACATAATTTTTTGGAATCCAAAACATTTATATATATTGACCAAATGGTTTAGCATACGACATGTACGCGACCAGTATATAATTTCATTGTATCGATAACATTAATGGTTATCATTTCGTGATGGCTTATTTTTTGTGACTTTTTATTTTCATAATATTTCTTATAAGTCCACATCTAGTGGTAAGAAATAATTTTCTTAGTAGTATACTGACCACTTAAAAATCAATATTTGATTTTTACGACCTTAACCTCAACTAGAATTCCGGTCACAAGGATATCAAATCCAGATATTTGATAAGGCGTTACATTTTTTCGAGAAACGTAGTTCCATTCACTTCAGTGATTTTTAGCTAGGGAATACAACATGTAATCCACTCAATTTTAGCCACAACCACATCCAGGGGCAGATTGGGGCTAGGATGGGGTGGATTGCAACTTACCCATTCAGCTTGTTTTTTTTCTAAAAATAGGTACAAAGATGAATAAAAAATATTACAGCCCCCTAAACTGGAAAATTAGCCCTCCCCACCTCAAAATTTATAGATTAATTTTACTAAATACTAAATAATAGCCCTTCCCGATTCAAAATCGTGGATCCGTCCCTGACCGCATTTATTTTTATAAGAATTGTTATATTCACTTCAAGGAATATAATTCATTTGTTTCGGGGTATGAAACCCAACCAGTGGAACGTGAATCGTGATTTCAAATCAATTTCTTACTTTTTCTTCTTTACGAGAAAATATAATATAACCCGTAATATTAGGGGGGAGGGGAAATTCCGCTCACGATATTACTACTTCAAGAGTATATCTGTGACATGAAATATCAAACATAATATTCTGTGATATTATGTATTCATTCGGACCACTAGTTATATAAAATTAATATATATATATATATATATTAATATAACAAAATTTATATATTCTCGATTAGGAATCGGATAATTGGATTGTTACCTCACTTAAATGTATTACGCGTCCGAAAAAAAAATCAACTTCCTTTAATTGATTTCTCAATTTTTTTTCTTATTATGTATCAAGATTTATAGACAACAACCAATGGGAATCAGGTGAACAAAGGTTTACACTTTTTTCAAATCCAATCTAATTTAAAATCAAATCTTCATCTAAAAACAAATTTTATTGAAAGATATAGTAACATGGTATTAAACACAGATGTAGAAGTAATAAATAAAATTAGCAAATATCTACACAAGTATTATCATAGCAACGGTATGATATTGTTAACTAGTAAGATTGCTATATTTTATTAGATGTTGAATATTCCAATAATAGATGAGGTTAGGAGATGGATCGAGTTTATTTATTATAACAAACTATGTGGAGAACAGAGAGATAGGACGAGAATTAGAATCGGAGGTGCAATGGGTTTGGGTTGGTAAGCTTTAGATGACTATATATTTTGTACTTACTCTTGTGATGGTTTAGTAGTTGTAAGGAAAAGGGAATTGTTGAATTATTATCTTGGATGGGAGAAGGGGTGGCGTTGATCTGGTGTGAAGGCTATGAAGATGGGGAGCTTTGATCTGACGAAAAGTAGTGGGATGGTCGGAAAAAAGGAAACTCGGTGCTGGAAATTGTGGACACGCTCGCCGGAGTCACGGGAGGAGGGCATCGAGACTAACGGAACAAATCTTCTTAGTGTTGTATCTAGAGTGGGCGTCTACACAGGGATGGAAGAATAGAAGTAATGATGTTTCAGGCTCTGTTCTCGACAGGGCAAAGGAGAATGATGGGAGCGGGAGCGTTAAGAGCGAGGAGAATGGCTAAAAGAATGGTGGGAGACTTGGTGTTATAGGTGAAACAGGTTTCATAGCGGGCAGGGGTGGAGCCAGGATATTTTAGTAGGGAGGAACAAGGGGGTTCGGGTGCAACATCCCCGAAAAAATTTACGCTGTATTTACACTATAGGTCCTTATATTATGCAAAAAATTGCAAAACAGGTCCTTATATTATACAAAACTGCACTATAGGTCTCTATGTTATGTAAAGATTGCAATATAAGTTCCGATATACGTCCCTATATTATGTAAATATTGCAATATTGTTTGGATATTAATTTTTTTTAATTAACTATCCTATAATTTTCTTTTTTTAATATAAGAAAACATATATTTTATAGTAAAAAAAGCAAATGAATAATTGAATAATTTAAAGGTAAATAAAATAAATCTTAAAAGTTAGGGGGGCCAAATGAAAATTTAAAAAAAAAATTAAGGGTGAATTACTTAATTTTTTTTTAAGTATAGTTATATATTTTTTCTGAAAAGTTAGGGGGGCCATGGACCCCCTGAGACCTATCTGCCTCCGCCTTTGATAGAGGGTGAGGAATAAGGGATGGGGTGGGAAAATTAATAACATAAGAAGAACGCAGGGGAAGATTAAGCGTACCAATCCCTTTTTGGAGGGTCTGGGGAGGTGTTTGGGAGCTGTGGGGAATAGGGGTAGGTGGAGAACGGAGGGTGTGGTGGTTGACCAGCTTGTACAGATTGTCAAGCAAGTGAGGACGAAGACGTGTATAGAAGGACGGGACATTTTGATTCATAACCATTGTGTCTAGGCATATTGGTCCAATGGGTGTGGTAAAGTTTATCTATGGACTGGGAATAGAAAGAGGGTCTTTTAAAAATGGACATTTTCGAACAACGGCGAGGGATGATAATATTGGATTTTTGAAGGAGGGGGAAGAAAAAAATTAACATTTATTTTTTGGCCTATGATATGATTTGAATTTTTAAGAAATAATTTTTTGGCCTTGGCTCAGAACATGCACAAGTCGGAAGGGATGTGTACATAGGTTACGAAGGGATATCTGGATTGTCCCCAAGACGTCCGACGACTATCAATGACTATGATAGTTTGGAAATGTTGGTAAAAAATCCGGAACTGTAATGGTAATTTTTAAAAAAAAACTAAATGAGAAAATAAGCTTTAGCTGATGAGTATGAAAAGAAATAGTAGTGACAGAAAAATAAAAGACGAGAAAAAATACGAACCCAGAAACTGGAGAGGATGAACGGAGTGTAGTGTTGTGGAGGATCCACTGCCTTAAGAACGAATTCCGGGACAACCGAGATGCTATACTGTTTTCCAAACATTCCCAAGGTTTGAACACTACTAACCAACTCTCGTGTGCACTCACAAGGGATGGCTTGGAATCTGTATAAAGGTTTCGCTCAAGAACAGTAGGGAGGAAGAAGAAGGATAATATTTCTGCAGAGGAATTTCGTAAGATGTGTTGTGTAATTTATGAAGTGAAGAACAACTCTATATATAGGTGGGAAAGAGTTGTTACGAGCTAAGGTCAAGGGCAACGAATTCGCTCCTGTTACGAGCGGAGATCATGGGCAACAAATCCGCACATGTCTGTTACATAGAGGGAGTTTCCAAAACGTGAAAAAAATCTGGGAATTTAATGCACGCTGACAAAGTCAAGAAACCAATAAAAGTTGGTATAAAAAAATTATTTTTATTTTTTTCCTAAGACCCAAGACCCATGACCCAGACCCGGGCTCGAGCCGGGTGGGTGGTGGTGGTGCGCGCGTGTCGGCTAACTCATTACCTTTCCATGTGCATGGGTGTTGGTCTTTTGGTAGCTAATAGGACCACTTAATATTTAAGTGGTATTAGCCTCTCACTCCCCACCGATGTGGGAAACCAAAATCTCCCCCCCCCCCATGCAGCAGCTTGTGGACAAGAAATGATCCCAACAGGAACTGTCAAGGTGTGCAGGTACTCTTGACGCGACATGTATAAATTATGTTAATTACGGGCAACGTCCATCTTTTTATATGAATATTTGAAACCATGTTATATTCTAATGATGCGCCTAGAATGGTTCAACGCTTACAATATGATCACCCTTGTTCATGACGCAACGGGACAACTCTACATTCAGGGGGCATTCTAATACTCTGGCAGAATTTTTTGAATATTAGTATCGTCAACATTAATAAGTATTTTGTTACCTGTCAATAAAATAAAATCTTCACATATTATATGATATGCGTCATATGCCCCATCTGCCTATAAAGACTGATTTGTGTTATGAAATTGGTTAACTCGATGGAGCAAGAATCACGATGAAGTGGGGGTTTTTATCGATGATTTTAACGATATACTTAGCTCAGGGGAAATATATAGTAGCACTCCAGCTAACCCTCACCACATTCTCAGTTTTAATAGGTTTATTGCTTCTAACTCTCCATTTGAACTGAAGTTTTACGGGAACTTTTACACTTGGTATAATCGAAGGATGAACAACGAGCTAGTCAAAACAAAGATTGATCATGCATTTGTCGGTACAGATTGAAATGCTAAGTTTCCTAATATGGTGGTCTCGATACCTCCGGCTGTTGGATCTGATCACTCACCGTTTATACTATTCATTGATGGACAAATCACAAAATCTAAAATATTTTTACTTTGGATGGATCACCAAGAATGCAGGTTGCTGATACAGGAGGCCTGGGGTGTCGTGGGAGAATTTGAGACCCTGGAACTCTTCCTAGACAAACGTAATGACACGTTAGTGGTAGTCAAGGAATGGAGCAAATATACATTCCCGAACAAAAAACAGCGTATCACAGAATTAGACAACGAAATGACCAGGATGAATAGTGCGACATATGCACATAGATCCCAGGACAAGAAACAAATTATCCATACCCAATTACACACGTTATGGAATCGAGAAGAGATATATTGGGTTGATAGGGCAAGACAAGACTGGATTTATTTTGAGGATAAAAATACAAAATATTACTTCTCGATTACGACTCAGAGAAGAAACCATAATAAAATCTTTAGTATTCAAGATGCTACATGGAATTAGACACATTCTATCGAACCGATCAAAACTACATTTTCTCAGTTTTACAAGGACTTAGTCGAGGACAAAGGTGGATTTGAGATGCAGGAAGAAGTTAGATATATCACTCCAAAGTTACGGATGACACGAACATGATCATGAGGCTTAACCGAGTCTATTTCTAATACCATCACTTAGGCTTACCATTCTACTAGTTGTGTCTGAGTCGCTTAGAACTTGTGGCCTATCAAACATCAAGTAGGCTTGGTACTTTAAGGTAATTAGTCTCATATATCAATTAATTGGCTTTAGTACATTAATATATAGATACTCCCTCCGTTCTCCAAAATTTGTCCACTTAACTTTTTATATATATTAAAAAACATAATAAATACATTCACCATAACAAAAATACCCCTAATAAAATATCTTGATATTTTAAATGTGTATTGGAAATATAAATTTTAATTTTTCAATAAAGGTAATAGTGAAAAAAGTAGGAAAAAAAGTATTTTAAACTTTTGAATGAACAATATATTTGAAATATTATTTTTAATAATAAATGAACAATTTTGATGGAATGGCAGGTAGTAAAGCAATAACGGTCATCAATACTTATGAGTCATGTTATAGCTAGTGCCATCAGCTAGCATAGATTAATATCTCATAAAACATCGATGTATATGCTCTTACTTTAATTTTTTAGAGCGAAATTGAAGAAAAATCAGTCAAAACAAATATAAATTAACATTCTGAACAATTCGAATATCTCATATTACATAATTTGTCACTTGTAAATGCCATACTGTTGATTTTTAAAAGTTTACATGTGTTGAATCAGATGAAGAAACTTAGGATGTTCATGTATGATTCTATAAGTAGTTGCATCTACTGAGAAACCATGTTTTCTCATTTCCTTCACTGATTCAATTGCCTCTTCATACTCTTTTTTCTTCATAAACCCCTGTATAATAACGTTGTAGGTCACACTATCTGGAGAGAATCCATGTTCCTTCATACTTGAAACCCACTCTTTTGCATCTTCCAACATTCCTCTTTGACAAAGTCCGCCTATAATAGTAGTATGAGTATATAAATCAGGCTTCAAACCTTTGTTTGATAGCTTGTAAAAAACATCTAATGCAGCATCAAGTTGGTCATCTTTACATAATCTATGAATAATAGTTGTATATGTCACAATGTTAGGAGTTATATTACAACTTTCCATGGAGACTAATAAAGACATAGCCTCGGTAAAACGTCTATTATTGCACAATCCGTTTAACATTGTATTATATGTCACAATGGTAGGAGTTATATTGCTACTTTCCATGTACTCCAATAAAGCCCATTTGAATCCACCAATATGTTAAATGTATATACATCTGGAAGAATTGTATAATCTAACATCTCAATAAACAACATCTTAGCCTCTTCCTTCCTATCAAATGTACAAAATCCATAAATCAACGAATTATAAGTCACCACATCTGGATATATGCCCTTATCTTTCATCTCAGAAAATAATTTAAGAGCATCATCAACCATCCGATCCTTGCATAAACAATCAACAATAGGGTTATAAGATTGGATGCCAGGTTTAGAAATCTCCCTTTTTTCAAATATATGTCCATGTTTACAAAGCCCATTTAGCACGATCCCAAAAGTAACTTCACTAGGCTCACAAAGTTTTTCCCTCATTAACCTTTCAAACAAACTCTACAGCCTCGGCTCCTCTATCTTCACCAAAGAGGCCCTTAATCAGGGTGTTATACGTAACCACAGTGGGAACATGACCACTTTTTAAGAGACAGCCTAATACCGCAAAACCCATATTGCTTTTTTTTGAAGAACAGTAACAATTTATAGCTATACTCATTGTGTAATTATTTACCGGAGCCCCCAAAATACGCATTTCTCTGAATAAAGAAAGAGCATAAGGGTGATTTTTTATCTTCACAACAGTACCCAATAGCTTATTGTAATCTATAACAGTAAGATTGGGTCGCGTTCGGATCATTTGATTCACAGTAAAACGAGCATCTTCGACAGGATTGATATCATTAAAAGATGAAATTGAAGAATAAAAGAAGAGGGAAAAAGGGTTACCGATTGTGTTGATGGAAGAAAGAGAAGATCTAAAGCAAAACAAAGAAGAACCAATCAGCTTCATGATGTTAATGTTGGCGAGAGAAGGAAATGGTTGTTGCTAATAGAGGAATATACAAATTGAGACCCAACTAACTCCTAACTTATTTTATAAGGTTTTTAAGGCCTATTTTCAAATTCGGGTTGAATTTTTTCCAACTTTATCCTTCTCTTTTTTTATCTTCAGAAATTCGTTTTTTTTTAATTTATTCTATTATGATACATTTAGCGAATGGGTCCGTACCATTAGGTATGGACCTATATTGGATTTTTGTATTTTTTAAGTTGTGTTAATTTTTTTATAATGTCCATATACACTAAGGGCTGTACCAGAGCCCATTTGCTCAAATTCATATCAAATTAAGTCAAAATTTGTATCCCTAGGTCTGTACCCAAAGCCCAATTTATCCACCTTCACTTACAGGCCCAACTACACCCAATCTCCAGTCCAACTACAACCAGACCACTTGGTCTGTACCCAAGAAGAAATTACTTAACATTTAACAAGACTGGTCAACCTTTTTCTACAAGGGCTGGACCCATGGCCCAAAGGGGCTGGACCCATGGCTAAAGGGGCTGGACCCATGGCCCAAACGGGCTGGACTTGGTTTCCTTGCGCGAGAATAACAGTTGGATATGGAGATGGTGGTGGTTTTCCTGCTGTGATGGAGGAGATGATGGTGGGGTTTTCTTGACCTGAACGAGAGGGTGGTGGGGCTGCGAGCTCTGTGGCGGTATGAGATGGAGATGGTGGTGGGAGGTTGCAGATCTGTGGCGGTGAGATATGGGTGGTGGTGGGAGGTTGCAGATGTTGGGAGCAGATCTGAAGGGCGTGGTGGTTCACGGCGTCGTGGGTGTGAGCAGATCTTGAGGCCACGGTGGTGTTGCACCTCAGCTTCGGTGGTGTTGTACTTCAGCGGAGGAGATCTCGCTTCTAGTGGAGATCTCGCTTCTAATGGAGGGCGAAAATGGAGGCTTCGCGGTGCAGCAGATTGGTCGCGGAAATGGAGGCTTCGCGGTGCAGCAGCAGATTGGTGGCGGAAATGGAGGCTTCGCGGTACAGATCTGTGGTGCAGCGCCGTTTCTTGTGGTGCAGCAGCGTTTCTTGAGGTGCAGCGGCGTGGATCTGAACGCGAGGTGGTGCAGCAGCGTCATGGTGGGGGTCTTCTCAGCGATGGATCTATTGCAGCAGTGGTGGGAAGGTTAGGTTGATGGTGAAGAGGGAAGAGGAACAGTGCTGCCATGGTGGTTCGGTGACGGTGCAGCGCTGGATGGAAGGCGGTGGTGGGGGGGTTTTACAGTAGCAGGGAGAAGGGGAGAAGGTGGGTGGTGGTGGCGGTTTTACAGTAGCAGGGGTGGGGGGAAGGTGGGCATCGGTGGGGTGGGGTGAAGAAGAAAGAGGGAGGGGCGGTATTGGTGCAGAGAGAAAGAGGGTTTCCAAACCCTATATGGGACTTTTGCTTTGGGTCAAATGGTTTTAGTGTATATAAGAGGGGTAGGGTGGGTATTTGGTCTTTGGTCATAATGGTTTTAGTGTATATAAGACGAGCATGATCGTCTTTGGTCCCTTAATTTATTTCTTCACATTAATTGCATCAATTTTTTTCTAATAAAAACTTAATTGTCCCTCATCCCACTCCATTAGACATCTAAAAGTTCTGTATTTGGTCCACGCTGACCGCAAACCTCTAACCTTAACCCAAATTCTTAACCATAACCTAAACCTTAACCTCAAACTCAACCTCAACCTTTGAATTAAACTTAACATCAACCTCTAACTTAAATTTAACCTTAACATTAACCTTAAACTTAACCTTAACCTTCTCCTTAACCCTAGCCCTGGCCCTTAGCCCTCGACCTATCCTTAGACTTAGCGTAAGCCTTAGTCTTAGTCTTAACCTTAGCCTTGGCCTTACCTTTAGCCTTAGCCTTATCCTTAGAATTAGCCATACTCTTAGTCTTAGTCTTATCCTTAGTCTTAGCCTTAGCCTTAGCCTTAGACTTAGCCTTAGCATTAACCTTAGCCTTAACCTTAACCTTAGCCTTAGCCTTAGCCTTAGCATTAAACTTATACCTAGCCTTAGTCGTAGCCTTAGTCTTAGTCTTAGACTTAACCATAACCATAAACTTAACATTAACCTTAAACTTAACCCTTAACTCTTTAACCCCTTAACCTTAACCTCAACCTCAACTTTTTAACTAATAACCTTAACCATATCCTTAACCCTAACCTAACATCAACGTTGAACTTAACCTTAACCTTAAACTTAAATTTAAACATAAACTTCAACTTACACTTAAACTTAAACTTAAACTTAAACTTAAACTTAAACATAAACTTAAACTTAACCTTATTGTTAACGTTAACCGTACCCTCACCCTTATCCTTAACCTTAACAATAATATTAACCTCAACTTTAACCTTAAACTTAAACACAACCTTAGATATTACACCTTAAACATACACCTTAAACTTTAAACCATAAAGCTTAATCTTCACCTTCACCTTAACCTTAACTTTAACTTTAAATTTAAACCTTAAAAATTTACCTTAAAATTAACTTTAACCTTAAACCTTAAACCTTGAATCTCAAACCTTAATCTTTACCTTAACCTTCATCTTTACTTTTTTAACCTTTATCTTAACCTTAAAGTTACAACTTAACTTTGACCTTAATTATAAAATTAATCTTAAATTGAACCATGAACCTTAAAGCTTAAACTTTAAAGCTTAAACCTTAAACCTTAAAGCTTAAACCTTAAACCTTAAACCTTAAACCTTAAACCTAACTTTAACCATAACCTTAATATTTAACGTTAAACCTTATACCTTAAACCTTAAATCTTAAACTTTAAACCTTAACCTTAAATCTTAAACCTTAACCTCAACCTTAACCTTAAACAATAACTATAACCTTCACCCCCTAAGATTTAAAACTATAACCTTCACCCCCTAAGATTTAAAACAATAACTATAACTTTAATGAAACAGACCAGTTAAGAGCTCATCTCTGAATTGGTCAGTAAAAACAAACAGTCTTATTATTCCAGTGTCTTAATGAATCAGATTAAGATCTCATTAAGTGCAAACAAACACCCCCTAAGATTTAAAACCAAGTCTGATTCATTCAGACCCTGCCTCTTAATATAATAAGTTCTATTCAGCTGTTGTTCAACATTCAGTACTTATCACTTAAAAAAATAAAACGACACCTAAATTAGAAAAACAATTTTTGCTATTAAAAGACCAAGTTTTGCATTTTATATTTGAATCATAAAAAAAATTAATACTTATTTAATTTTCAAATTTACCTTAACCAAAATAAGATATCTATATAAAATAGGATACACCTAACTTTTAAATTTTTATCAATATTAAAATATGACCAAATGAGCATCACAACTTAATTGCATATTTTCTTATTTATTTTTATCACAAGATCGTTTATATTATATGAACTAATCAAACATTTTTTTAAAATTAATATTATATATCGGAATACTAACGTTTACCTTAAATTTATAATATAAAACCATTCCTTACAAAACTTCCCAAATTTCTCAACCTTAAAATTAACCTTAACCTTAACCTTAACCTTAACCTTAACCTTAACCTTAACCTTAACCTTACCTTACCCTTGACCAAAAGCTTGATTTTAACCCTTAACCCATAAACTTAAACCTTAACCTTAATATTAACCTTAACTCTTACCTTAACCTCAACCTCAACCTCAACCTTAAACTTAACCTTAACTTGAAATTTAACCATAGCCTTATCCTTCACTATATCCTTAGTCGTAGCCTTAGCCAAAGCCTTAACCTTAACCTTAACCTTAACCTTAACATTAACCTTAAAATTAAAATAACCTTTACTTTAACTTTAACCTTAACATTAACATTAACCTTAATTCTAACCTTACCCCTTAACTTAACCTTAACCCTTTAACTATTAACCTTAACCATATCCTTAACCTTATCATTAACCTTAACTTTAACTTTAATCTTAACCTTAATCTTAACCTTGACCTTAACCTTAACTTTAACTTAACCTTAAACTTAACCTTAAACCTAACCTTAACCTTAACCTTAATTTGTCTCAATTTTTATGTTTTGAAGTGCCTTAAGGCACGGGCTATACCTAGTATATATATATATATATATATATATATATATATATATATCAGGATCCTAAAAAATAGGGGTCAAATGACCGTCTTGTTGCCTTAGGCCCGAACCGGCATGTAACCATGAAGCCATCTTTTACTAAAAATTTATCTAACTTATAAGGCCATTTTTTTAGATATCTGTTTCAAATTATGTAGTTACTTCCTAAACTATAGATACTATAAATTTCTCAGAATATATACTATAGATCTCTACCTCTAGTCTTCTGAAAAAATGGAGTTTTAATATCTGGATAGTGTATAACTAGTTTGTAGATAACAACTCATTTTTAAAAATCATTATATGGGTATATTGGTCAAAACGAAATGTGTTAAAATAATCTAAACTTTTATTTTAGATAAATTTTAAATAATAAGCGTGGATTGAAATTTATATTTGAACCATCATGCCTGAATATTTTCTTGTAAATTCACTTTGCTACTAATTAGGTTAATATTCATTATTATATGTTAAATACCAAGTATGTTTCACTTAATGAATTCTACTTACTTTGTGGATTAAAATTTACCGTCCATTTTTTACCAAGTGTTTTTCAATATGAATCAAACTTTTTCAGTTCTTTTGTCTATCATATCAGAATCTTTAAAGAATATAGTGGTTTTATTTCCACTTTTTCTAAAAATGCATCTCTTTAAGAGTTTTCCCGCTTCCATTTTCTTTCTGCTATCTGGCATCCAGTGGCAATAAACTACCATTTGGTGGTGGTAGACAGCGAGACCAGGGGCAAATATAGAAACTAAATATTTCAGGCATCATGCCTGGTCGAATCTGAGCAAAAACAAATTGCACCTTTGATAATGCTGGTAATGGTACATGTTTCACCAGTGATTGTGATGGACTTCAATATACAAAAACTATGGTTCACCACCTAACATTTTAGTTGAATTTGCCTTGTACCAGTTCAACAATCTTGATTTTTTATACATATCATTTGTAGATGGATTCAATGTTCCAATTGAAATTAGAGCAGCTGATGATTGGACTGATAAGTGCAACCGATTTAAATATGGTGAAAACTATGTTTATGAGAATAATATGTGCATATTATTTGATGAAGGTGTTAATGCGCAAATCGGATTTCCTACTACTACTACTACTACCACTGCCACCACCTCTTATATATGCCGTACTAGAATTAGTTGTTCGGTTAATATAAACGAAGGCTGTCCTCTCGAATTGAGAGCTCCAGGCAGTTGTAATAATCCATGTACCGTGTTCAAAACCGATCAATATTGCTGCAATTATGAAAATTGTGAGCCAAATTTTTTTTTGAGGTTCTTTAAAGAGAGAGATGCCCAACTTTTACAGTTACCCCAAAGATGATGCATTAAGTACATTTACATGCACTAGAAGAGCCAACTATAGGGTGGTCTTTTGTCCATGAGTCAATGTGTAAATTGAATATCTTACTACCTCCAATATATGCCATAGTATCAAGTTGTTTCGCTAATATAAATAAAGATTGTCCCAAGGAATAGAGAGTTCCATGTCAAGTGTTTAAGAATGGAGTTGATAGTTACCCTATAGATAATCAAAGTAGGCAGTTTACTTGTCTCTTTGGTATATTTGTGTGAATTTTGCCATTATGTTGTATGTGGTAGGAAAAAGTAGTAAATATACTCTACTTAATATATACCTTTATTTGTTTGCGAAACATTGAACGTAATGCCGCGTTTGGTTCGTAAAAATAATCGGTATTTTCTGTTTTCATTTTCTATATTTTCAAAATACTAATAAAAACGTGTTTGGCTAGAGAAAATGAAAACAACTTTCTGGAAAATTAAATAAAAACAGTGCTATATTGAAAAACGTGAAATCGACGTTTCCATATTTTCTGAAAATTTAAAAACAAATCTAAAAATATATTGTTAAAACAAAAATAGAAAATGTTTTCACAAACCAAATATGACCTAACTAATTATATGTTCTTGATATTTAATACCAAAAGATATATTATGGTTTTCACTATGAAGGTACGGTACCTATACACCTATACACCTATACGTTTACACCCCACTTTTTTTTTTTTTTTTTGTCATTTATTGAAATTTAATTACAATATTGTTTCAAAAGATTATTACAAAATCTAATATGTTCTTCAACACTATTTGCATTTTCCACCGGTATTTCTCCTATTTTCCTAGCGCATTTTGCATAAATATCAGCTAACATGTTTTTATCTCTTCTAATGTGTTCCACTTTCCATTTCGGATATCTTGCTGCCCATTTCCAAATTATTTCAATAATCGGTTTAATCTTCCAATCAATGTTTAGTTTTTTATTGACATTCTGGGCAATTTCCAGGTTGTCCGTGTAAAATCTCGCTTTTTCAACTTTCATGAAATCAGCATCTTTCATGGCTTGTATAATCGCCCATGCCTCACCTTCCGTTGCAGACTTATAACAGCCTCTTCTATATTTTTTCCTAATCACCTTTCCTTCCTGGTTAACAGCTATAGATGCTATTCCACTCCATTCATTGCTACTTACAAACGACGTATCATTGTACCAAACAAGGTCAACATCCTCCATATCCTTTTCCTCTTCACTATTTTTGTTATTTTCTAAGTCCCTTATTTTAGACTTACTCTTTTCTTGATTCTGGATATTGTTAAATAATTTGTTTACGAGTCTGTTGGAGTTGTCGATTATCTCAGATACGTTCCATTCTTTCTTCTCAAATAACCCTTTCATTCTAGCCTTCCAGATGTGCCATAAATGTATAATTATATTACTAATTACCAATTGTTTGTTGAGACCATTTTCCGAGAAGCCATCAACAATCTTCTTAAACCATTCGCAAAATTTTAGTTTTTCGTCGACATTAGTTTTTACTTGAAGCGTAGATTGGGCCCACACCGCCATACTTAGGGGACATTGAATAAATAGATGTTCTATTGATTCCTCACTACTCTCACACCATTCACACAATGTTGATTTGGAGCACTTTTTTTTTCTTAAGGTTCTTTTTTGTAGGTATTGCATCATTACATAATTTCCAAACGAAATTCCTCATTCTTGTAGGTACGTTTGACTTCCATACCATTGCCCACATTGATGTTTCATTAGTTGCTTCACCAATTTTTGACGGCTGTGCTTCTAGATTTACTTCATGGTTTACCAATACATGATATCCTGGTTTACACCCCACTTCAAATGAGCAATCTGAAAACCTAACAAGAATTAGTTTGTTCTCATTACCTTTATAGGATTAAGAATTTTAGTAATTTTTTGGTATATTAATACTTTCTCACAAGGCCAAATAATATTCTTTAGTCAATTTCGAAATCTAAAAGGTAAATATTTCTGGGTCCACTAATTTATTGTGTTTAGACCATTTAACTAATAAATGTTATAAATGAATCATTAATTTATCAAAATAGTTTTTAATCAACCATTCTGCTAGTTAAATGTTAAAAAAGTCGTTAAACGTGCAACTCCCATGCATATGCAAGAATATAATATTCAATTATTTATTTTAGGCCCTAGTAAAAAATTTATTTTCTAGCACAAAATTCTCAACTGTGTTTAACACATTTAAAATATTTCCCCAACAATTTATAAGCCCCGGTTGTCTGAATGGTCAATTTAGAATCATTTGGATACATTAATTAATGGTCGATTCGAAACTATTTTGATGAGCAAATGATCGATTTGGAATTATTTAAATAAATTAATACTTCGTTATATAAGGGTTTTGTATTTTAGACATATCACTCGTTGATAGCTTCAAAGTTCCGATGGAATTTAGTCTCGTCTCTAAAGTCTAAATCCTCCTTTCACATGCAATCAAGATTTAAGCATCCACGTACGTAGTTAATGAATGAAGTTTGCAATAACACAACTAGCATAATTTGCCATATAATAACACATACTTGGATTCAAATGATTTAATTTATAGTTGGGCATAACTTGACAACCAGTAGGCTAGAAATATTAATATTGTATTAGACTAGAACTTCATGAAAACTGCAAATTAAATCTAGTTAATCTATACATAGTGGCGGAGGCACCTTTCTTATGTCTTAGAGGCCATGGCCCCTCTTGAATTTTAAAAAAAAAATTACCCTTAAAAAGAAAAAAAAATATTATGAGCCTTTTAATTTTGCTAAATTCTTTATTTTGGCATTTTTAAATTTTTATGTATTAGACCTATAATTATTTATATATATAAATATTTTATTTTATTTTATAGTATAATAAATATTATTTTATATAATTTTATGAATTTATAAGGTAAATAATTTTAAAAAGAAGTAATATGAAAACTGTACTACAAATTTTTACATAATAAAGAGCTTTATAGTGCAATTTTGTAATATAAGGATCTATTTTGCAAATTTTTTGGACCTATAATACAAAGAGGTCGGAATTTTTTTTTCAAAGGCGTTGCCCCTACCTCCTTGGCACCCTACCGTAAAATCCTAGCTCCGCCCCTGTTTATACATGTACACATTCCACAAAAATATTCAGTAAATTCAGTTTTATAAAGACTAATGTAGCTTTCTGTACCCTCATAATCAATCAACATAAGACGGTACAAAAAGATTTCTATCTTTAAATGCATTCTCACAATAAGTGTAGAAATCTTACATAACACCCTTTAGATTTGTAATCCGCCAACCAAAATACAAATTACACATGAAGGGCATATATAACATTCTAACCCAGATTGGTTACTATTAGAGAGATAGTTTAACAAAACATAAAACAAATGAAGATTAATCTATTATATGTAGCTCTTAGCTCGTAAGTCTTATTGATAAAAAGTGTTCAACCATACTTAATATCAATCTAAAGAACCAAAGTTGTAGACAAAGATAACAATTAATATGTAATTAAAAGATAACAAGTGTTGTTCTGTTTTTGCAGGTGGATGCATTTCAGATCTGTATATTCAGGGGGTAAATACCCTTTTATTTGCGTTTTTAGGGGGTTTATACCCACTGTTTTGTGTGATTTTTGTGGGTAATCGTGCTGTTTTAGTTGGTAATAGACCCACTGTTTTGTAGTTATGGTTCTTCACCACCATGTTGGACTCACCACCTGGACTGAACTGAACAAGGAATAAAAAAACATTGAACTTTGAACAATAGGGACTCAATATGTAATTAAAAAATAGTCGGTACTTACGTACCCCCTATTTGCATTTTCGGGGGGTATATACCCGCTATTTTGTATTTTTCAGGGAATATTCGTTCAGGCAAGCTATTTTCAAGGGGTAGCCACCATTAACGGGCCACAAAAGGACATGCGTAAGAAAATTGGAACCATGAAAATTCAACAAGGACTTATAATGTAATTAGAAAAAATTGAAAATAGTGGATATGTACTCCTTAAAAATATAACCAGAACCAGAAAAATCCCTAGTTAAGCCTTTAAAAAATATAACATCTAATTAGACTTTTAAAATTTTCATTTTTGAATTTAAGGCTTATAAAAATATATTCCTCATTCTTTATTTAATTAATAGATTAGGTATGTTATATGAATGGATTGGATGTGATGCATGAAAAAACTTGTCCACAATCTCACAAATATTGTGTTATAAGGACAGATCATTTATTGTATGAACTTTTTGAATCAAATGCCTTATCGATATACTAGCCTTAACCATATTTCTATTAAACTTAGATTATTATCTTTCTATTATGGTAATTAGTCAAATTTAAATTTAATAATAGTCTGCATATATACTAAATAATAAACACACTAATAATATAATTCCTAAAAATCATTTTTTTTTAATTTAATTTAGTATTACCATTATAATATTAATTGGGTTGTAACTGGGCATGGCGTGTAATATTTAATCATTAAAGTTGGCTCAAATAGAAAATTGATGGTTTTCAAACAATTTTCTTCTATTTAGACATATTATAAAATTTTAAATTGTTATATTAGTTCTATGTAAATTTTATATAAATTGTGATTTTAAAATAAATTTAATTCTTATTTTAAGTAAAAAGGAAATGTCACGTTATAAAATAGTTTAAAAATAATTTATCTATATTATAAATAATAAAAATAAGATAGTAAAGAAAATATTGGAACGAAATCCTCAAGCTTTCATATACATAAATTATTTTTTATTTAAACTTTCTAAACCTTCTTAATTCATCTAAACAAATTTTCATGTACAATTTTTATACCTTATTATCACTATTCAAATTATTTCTACAAATATAAATATAAACCCAATTTGATATAAACCCAATTTGAATGATACAGGAATTATAAATTCTAAATCACATTATTATACATATCCCACTACATATCACACTTAATTGCTACTTCTCTGCGATTCTCTATATAATATAGTCCTTGAAAATTAAAATTTGGAAAGTTAGACATACAGAATATATTAAGATTGTTTAATGATTTTTTATAAAAGTAATTGTGTTAATGAATAATCTAGTTAGTAATTTAACTTAATTTTATAATCTAATTAACTAATTATTCATTTATTCAATTAATTGATTATATCTTTTCTGTTTCAATGAAACTCAACTAAAAGGTCATCATCTTGTGATGATGATTGAAAACTATAAAAAATATGAAAGTATTCAAACAATAAATTTTATGTTAAAAAATCTCGATATTAAAAGCAAATTAATAATTTTTTTTATTCAATGAAGGTTGGCTAAGTGGAAATAGGATTGTTAACCGATAAAAAAAAATATTATTTTTTATTTTTATTAATCAAATACTCATAATTAATTTAAAGAATATATGAATATTAATAAAAATAACACAAATATAAAATAAAAATATATTTAAATTAATACATAAATCTTTACGTATAAATCTAAGTGTTTCTATTAGTGATAAAAATGACGAAGAAAAAACCAGTTGATAATAGTTCACTGGCTAGAACCTTGGTTATCTAATATAGTGGTACAAGTTAAAACCAAGTTAATGACTCTGCGTCTAAAATGGTTCTGATTTACTATAGAAATTTGTTTTAAGCTTTGCTTTGGGATTATTTACTAGATTATACCTTCTGCATTCACCTAAAAGATCCTTTGTTTTTATTTTACTTTGTCGGGACGACAAAGGTTTGAGTTGGGGGTCTTGATGTCTCCCTATTTGTTCTAATTATTAGCCCTCTGGAGACATCATTTTAGGTGAATTATTGACTTATTAGCTAGACTTTCATGCATAATTTGCCATATTACACTTTTCCCCCTTGGAATTTAACTATTTGCATTTTCTGAGCTTTTGTGCGTAAAATTGACTATTTTTGATGCAAAGTTAAATAGGTTCTTGAATTTCATGAAAGACCAATCCAAGGTGGGGAAGTGAGAATAAAGTCTTAGTGTATTTTTAGAGTGTAAGGAATGATTTTTACTCGAGTTTCTATTTTTAGAGTACACTTTCCTATTTCGTTGTCTTGATTTATTGATTTATTCTTTTTAAGCATATGCGGTTTAATTATTTATTTAATGTGAAGCTTTAAAAGATAAATGGTAATTACTTAGAGACCAAGTCAAGATAAAGATGAAAGGAAAGAAGATTTACATGGAAATAAGAAGATTTAGGAAAGATTTATTCAAAGGAGGAAAAGATAAAGCTGCCTTTTGAAATCTGAAAATCCAGCCACGTTTTAGAGATTAAATCATAATAAAAGATTGGCTAGGATTCTGGACGAATGGTCTGCACCAATAGAAAGCTCTTTCCAAGACAAGCAGTTTCATATATTGGAACTTCTCAAACGGATAAGTATTGAAAAAGATATGACCAAATCAAATCAGCAGAATCTTATCTTTTAGAGTTACGAATTTGAGAGTCCTTGACTTGTCTTCCACTCCAAGCAAATTCGACCTAGGGTCTTCCAACACCTATAAATACACCCCTTAGCCTCCTCTTTTAGGGACACTTCATATAATTATCAAAGAGGCTTAAGGATTCAAGTCAGAGCAAGCAGGAAGGAAGAAAGCTGAGAGCTGGAGACTGTCTATATCTCCGATTCAAAGCCAAACCCAACCTCTTGATTAGGTTTTATTATTTTCTTTCTGGAAAACATTATGTCTTTTAATTTATTTGTCTTAGTTTTATTTTCCATTATGAGCTAAACTTTTTAAGTGCTTGAGAATCGCTATATAGGTTTAACCTTAATTTATTTAATGAATGTTTTCTGATTTGGGATTGTTTTTATAATTTAAATCGAATTGAGTAATTTAGTATTGTTTGTTATCGTAAGTTAATTTCACTATATTTAACTTGGCCAATTAGACATAGGTTTGAGTAATTAAGCTATTCCAATTAGTGGCGATTGGATCATCTTGACGGGGGGTTTAATTACTGACATAGGTAATAAACGTAAGATAGAAATTATTGATCCTAACGGACTTAGTTAATCTTATAGCCAATTGGGTAGAAAACTTGACATTTGAAGGTGGATTATGATCGCCCTGACGGGGTTTGTAACACCTGAGAATAGCTCCTAAGTCCACCCTGACGGGGGTTAGGAGAATCTAGAATCCCGACTATTACTAGTTACTAATTTGTCCCTTAGAAGAAGCATTGATTAAGTTGATTTTGGTGAAACCCAGCGTGACTCAAGTACTACTCTCTCATCTTTTAGTCTCTTCATATTTACTTTCTTGCATTAGTTTTAATTTTAGTTTAATATTTACTTTAATTGCACTTTAGTCCCTTAATCAAAAACAAAATAAAAATCTTTTTCTTTACTTTCAACTTTCATTCAAGCAACTATTTCCATTTATTGCATAACACTTTAATCATACCTAATCGTCCCTGAGATCGAAATCCCGTTTACCGGATATTACTTGGACGACCCGTGCACTTGCGGTACGTGTCTTGCCTTTTTAGGTGTGTTTATTTAGAACACACTAGGAGACACCACGCACCGAAGATGATATTAGCGGTTTTGGTATACGGTTTGGTCCGGATCAATAATGATCCATAACATTTTGGTTGGGTACTGGTTCGATTTATCCCAGTTCAGTTTATAAAAACTAATTTGTTACATATTACTTAACCAAACTTATATTATTTTTATAAACTAGACAATTTTGATTATTGGCGAGATATTTAATAACACTACCACAACTAGAACTCTTCATCACGCCTCAACGCAAATACCTTCAACGTTTTATGAAAAACGTGAAATTGAGGATTTTTTTATTACTGGAGACATTCACATAAACAAAATAAATTTAGAAGATGATGAATTTGAGAAAAATAAAGAAACTAGAAGTGAACTTGATGATGTTTTACGTTGTAAAAAATCTACAGAGCTGGTGATAAGTCGACAAAAAGACATACAGACTTCCGCTAAAGATAATGTCCCGTCTCTTTTTCCAAGACCAAATGCAAGTAAATATTATAAATCATGTAAAGTGTAATCTGAGGGTACCTCAGACTAGGTGTAGCCGTGTAGGATCTTCAGCAGTGCACTCAGTTTGTGAGGTTCGGTTAGACCGTTATAATCTGAGGTTTCCGCATGACAAGTTAAAAAAGGTGTCCTTTTATAGTTATATGTCCTTATATGAGGATTACATGATACATTTTGTCGCATAACCAAATATTTTTAGGCCACATTTTAGTTTTTTTGCATCATTAGCGTCCTTCTTATTTTTTCTAGTCAAACATCCTATTTTAAAATTAATGCATCATGTTTACTTTTTCGAGATAAAAAAAATCATGTTTACTTTTATAAATTGCAAGATTTGATCAAGTTGTCAAATAAATATTTGCAATTTCTCTATCTGATGCATTTATATTTGTGGAATACAGAAACCAAAAAAATTGCCAAAACATATTTTCAAAAATAGGATACTAAATGTATTTTCTAAAAACAAAAAAAAAATTTACATCCAAACATGTTCTCCAAAAATATTTTTAAAAAATGAGAACTATTTATGAAAATATACTCTGAAAATGAAAACATAAGATATTTTGACAAACCAAACAGGGCCTAAATTCTTGATTTCATACGAAGGTTTCTATAAGACTTCATGTTTTTACCCTTAAAAATACATAGGGGCCCTTCCCCGAACTCATGTAATTCATAAGCCCTTTCATTTTAGTTTTTGGATCTGCCCTTAGTCAATTCAGTTGACACTAAAGGCACCTCAAATATAGTAAAAGTGGAGGAACGATGGAGCTTGCAGTTATTTGGGATTCCAATTTGAAGTAAACGTATCAGGAATATCAATTATAAGAGATGTTAATACACATCCGGGTGAAATAGTTATTACTGTGGAAAATTGAAAAAGTAAAAGGGATGTTTGTGGATAAAGGAAACGGGTCAAGAAATTGGTCAATAGAGGGCTTTAAGGCACCTTTTTAAGATGGTTGTAGAAATTGTGATCTCAATAGCCACATATATAAGCCAACAAGTGATATTATAGGTTTATTATATATATTTTTACGTTTTGCAAGTTTTTTCTATAACTGAGTAATGTTTAAAGGTTTTCAACCAAAAGAGTCTTGTAAAAGATTTTATTCCCCAATAGGGAGGGGAGAAGAATTGCATTCTTGTTAAAGTTCATAATGTTCTTCTTAGAGCCCACTGATTTGGTAAACTACTAAATACTCTCAAAAAATATAAATCTCACATAAAGACGAAAAACAAGTGACAAAGTGAACAACAAATATTTCAGACCATGACATTGAACCTCACTAGCAGACACAGATCACTAGTACAATGTCGTCGATGCGCCACCGTCGGGTGGTGACACCGAGTCTCTCCAATGACATAACTGGGCATACTTAGTGTTTGACTAATGATGAGCCACTATCAGTTGTGAAATTGAGCGTCAGAGGCTACAACATTGAGCATTCTCAATCTTCCAGTGTTTGACCGTTGATGCACCACCTCCAGTGTAGACAGTGGGTATGTTCACTGTTTGACACAACGCGTATATGGGGGACATTGTGAACTACCACTCAGCCACCATTTGTGTTGAACCTAATCGTGACTAGTATACAACACCTGTGGGACCAATATTCAATAATGAGCATAATTTTACCACTGCGCAAGCTCAATGTTTGGCTCTAAACATAACACTATCACTGAGTGTCTCAATTTGAACATCGATCAACCACAAAATAACAAAATACATTGAGTACATAAAAGTGAACTATCTACCTTCCTTTTGGAATTACATTACAAAATCAAAAGAAACAATAGCATATAATTAAAAAATAGTGTAAAAAAATTGTTGTGTTTCACATATAAAATTAATACAACTATAATCCCTTAGATACTTGAATACGTAAGACTAGAAACGGTGGAAACTAGGTGGAAAAATGGTGGACCCTTGATAAGAATAACACTGTTTTTTAAAAAGAAAAAAATTTAACTTATTTTTTATATCCATATCTATTTGTCTAGTTTTTTCCAAAAAAATATCTAATATTATTTATTTATATAAATTATTTAATACTACCCATATTCAGATTTTATAGTCTTTTTAAATAAAATATACTATTTGAAAGAAAAACACCCTATTTTAATAAATAATCATATACCTCTTAGTTAGGAGTAATTTTTAAATACAAATATTATTAAATATTTTCTGATTCATTTAAAAAAGAGGCAATTACTATAACTACCCTAGAAGTAGGTGATATTTTCTTTAAAAGACATGTATAATATAAAAGATATGACAATAATATCTTTGAATTGTGTCCATCTCATTATATTTTCCCACCAAAAAATTCTTGACTAATATTTTTCGCCAAAATATTTTTCGACCAGATTTTTTTCACCAAATTTTTATGTTGTTATTTAGTGGAAAAAATCCCATTAAATTATATTTGGAGGTTTAGGTTGTTTGATAGACAAATCTTACCGAACTATGTTTTAGTTTGTTTTATTATTTTCCACCAAATTATTTTTAGGTTTATACATTAGGGTTTATGTTGTTGATTGGTGAATCGAATCCCATAAACTATAGTCAGGGGTTTAGGCTGTTGTTTTGTGAGACAAATTAATCCCACCAAATTACTTTTGATTTATGTTGTTTGGTGGAAAAAATTCCACCAAACAATAAACATGAAACATAATCCCTTCGTTTTAAAATATTTGTCCACTTACTAAAATTGTTGTTTCAACATGTTTGTCCACTTAGTATTTCAAGATATTTTTTCCAACTTTTTTCATTATTACCTCTATTAAAAACTTAAAATTTATATTTTCAATACACATTTAAGATATCAAGACACTTTATGAAGGGTAATTTTGTAATAGGGATTGTAATTATTACATTTCTTAATATGTGTGAAAAACAAAGTGGACAAATATTTTGAAACAGAGAGATTAGTAAATATTTAACTTTAACAAGAGCACCGAGCCATCCCACCTCATCATTGTAATATTTTTGTTTTGGTTGCATCAACCCGAAAGGAAATGGTTTATCTTAGTATCTAAAAGTGATTACTTACATATTTAAAATTAACAACCAAAATAATTTATGTTAAATTCAGTTTGGATTCAATCAGTTTAAGCCTGGGCACTTATGCAACTAATTACAGCTCAGACAAGAAGGACTATACAATGTCTACTGTACTAGCAATGAAGCTTCTTTTCAAACACAAAACCGAACAAGAAAAAATCTATTGTTTGGGAACACTTCACTACCATAATTACTAGTGCTGGAGAAACAAAAGATCTGTGTAACAAACGCAAAAAGCCTTTCGCATACAAATCAGACGAAAAACTATCTTTTACTAGCCATCTTAAGTGCCACATAGACATGGGTATTTGATCCATGACCCGGAACAGGCTTTGTATTCTAAACGATCCATTATCTCCCGATACTCAGTTGGGGCTAAAAATCAACAAAAGGAAAAAATTACTCTAGGGGATAAAATAATTTTTCTTTACCCCAAATAAAAAAAATCATGTAAAATCATAATGCATTTACATTGAGATCCGCCCCCTGGGGTGTTACTAAGCTTATGATCAACATTTATGTATTTGGGTACCAATATATAATTTGCAAAATATTTTTTACACATGAACTCCAACATATAAATACATAGTGTCACGGAATATTGAAAACACGGTATGATTTGAACCCAAAAAAGTAAATATTCGTTTGCTTTAAAAGAATTCCAAATAAAAAATGTTCTTTTAATTTTTTAAATATATAACAATTTCAACAATTGAACTAATAATATTTCTAAAGTCATGTAAAGAAAGAAGATAACATGAAACAGAATGAACACAAACAAATTGGCTTACAAAATTCAGTTCGCATGGATTAGCTAATATGAATTCTAAATTAATGTTGTAAACAACCTTTAAATTCATCAAAAAGACACGAAATGATTAACCAAAACTATCAAAGCTTTTACACACTACATGATTAGTGTGTGAGAGTGCAAAAATAAGAAAGATTATATATACATACATTCACAATTACATATACATATATGTATACAAGACAGAAAAACACTTACTTGAGAAATTGACGACCGAGAATAAAAAAAAAATCTTGAAAAATTGACAAGTCTTTATGGTTCAATAAGTGTGTTGTTATTATTCGGTAAAGCCATCTTTCTTGTGCGTTCGATAGAGACTGTTTTATTTCTAAAGGAGATGCGAAGAGAAAGACAGAATCGCAGTGGCCTTCACGGACTTCGCGTGGTGACGACAGTGATTCTCCGAGCGGGGATGGCGGCCGTCGTTGCCGCAGAAGGCTTCGGCTTCTCTTTTCCTTTGGTAGATGTGCGATTCGAGAGGGCACACAGTAATTGTGTGTTTGTACGTGCCTTTTTCCATCTCACTATAATTGTGGGTTTGTGTTGCAGTTGAAAGAGGGATTAATTAAAATTAAAAAAGAACATAATTGGTATAATTTATTTATTTTTAGGATTTTATAGATAATATAATAAGTAAAGATGGAAAAAATCTATTAATATAGTTTTAAGAATGGTTTTAATAATTTTCTCTTTAAAAAAGAGAATTGTCAAAGAAAAAAAAATAAACGAACTAAAATAAAGTATTTAGAAAAATATACTCCTATATTACATCATTTGTTTTATCTTATCTTCTAGCACCTTCCAACACAACATATAAAAAAAAACACTATACAACTATACATATATATGGTGAATTGGTCAAGGTTATAGAGGTCACATATGACGATGACTGTTCTGTTGTGCTGTTCGAATGTAATTGGTATAACACGAGTAAACCGAGAGAAGAGAATGGGGTAACTCTTATCAACACGTCTAATTTTTTTGGGAATCAGAGCCATACATCTTAGCTACTCAAGCAAAAAAAGTTTTTTACATAGACGAGATTAATTTAAGGAAATCACAAAAAGGGTGGAAAGTAGTATGATAACTCAATGATAGACATGGATGGAGTCCTGAGTTATGGGGTGCATAATCAATGCCTACCGGAGACGCGAGTGTCACTATCCCTTTAGTGAACACCGAGACGATTTCCGATCCGGTGAACCTGGCTTCCACCGAGGAGATCGAGATTGACCCTGCTCATTTTTTTGTTGCTTTGAATTTTGATATGGTTGTTGATGAAAACGAGGAAATTGAAGATGACACCTTGGATGAATACGGTGATGAGGAAGAACCTATTGAGGTTGATAGCGATGACGAAACTATAGTTGTTAGTGGATATGATTCTGAGTAGGAGTTTTTTATCTTTGGGTTTATTTGTATTCAAACATTTTATTTACTTAAACACTTAACTTTGACCATAAACACTTAACTTTGACCATAAACACTTAACTTTGACCATAAACACTTAACTTTGACCATAAACACTTGACTTTGACTCTAAACACTTAACTTTGACTCTAAACACTTAACTTTGACTCTAAACACTTAACTTTGACCATAAACACTTAACTTTGACTCTAAACACTTAACTTTGACTATAAACACTTAACTTTGACTCTAAACACTTAACTTTGACCATAAACACTTAACTTTGACTATAAACACTTAACTTTGACTCTAAACACTTAACTTTGACTATAAACACTTAACTTTGACTCTAAACACTTAACTTTGACTCTAAATAATCAACTTTGACTCTAAACACTTAACTTTGACCATAAACACTTAACTTTGACTATAAACACTTAACTTTGACTATAAACAATTAACTTTGACCATAAACACTTAACTTTGACCATAAACACTTAACTTTGACCATAAACACTTAACTTTGACCATAAACATTTGACTTTGACTCTAAACACTTAACTTTGACTCTAAACACTTAACCTTGACTCTAAACACTTAACTTTGACTCTAAACAATCAACTTTGACTCTAAACACTTAACTTTGACCATAAACACTTAACTTTGACTATAAACACTTAACTTTGATTATAAACAATTAACTTTGACCATAAACACTTAACTTTGACCATAAACACTTAACTTTGACCATAAACACTTAACTTTGACCTTAAACACTTAACTTTGACCATAAACACTTAACTTTGACCATAAACACTTAACTTTGACCATAAACACTTGACTTTGACTCTAAACACTTAACTTTGACTCTAAACACTTAACTTTGACCATAAACACTTAACTTTGACTCTAAACACTTAACTTTGACTATAAACACTTAACTTTGACTCTAAACACTTAACTTTGACTCTAAACAATCAACTTTGACTCTAAACACTTAACTTTGACCATAAACACTTAACTTTGACTATAAACACTTAACTTTGACTATAAACAATTAACTTTGACCATAAACACTTAACTTTGACCATAAACACTTAACTTTGACCATAAACACTTAACTTTGACCATAAACACTTGACTTTGACTCTAAACACTTAACTTTGACTCTAAACACTTAACTTTGACTCTAAACACTTAACTTTGACCATAAACACTTGACTTTGACTCTAAACACTTAACTTTGACTCTAAACACTTAACTTTGACTCTAAACACTTAACTTTGACCATAAACACTTAACTTTGACTCTAAACACTTAACTTTGACTATAAACACTTAACTTTGACTCTAAACACTTAACTTTGACCATAAACACTTAACTTTGACTCTAAACACTTAACTTTGACCATAAACACTTAACTTTAAATGATTATTTGGTATTGAATTAAAATATTGGATAATTGTATAGTGTTTAGTGTTTTTTTTGTACAATTTTAAAAAAAAAGGTTTCTAGCGACTACATTTGAGCTATAGCGACTAGTTCATGTACATGAACTAGTCGCTAATAAGTCTATAGCACTAACGACTACATTGTAGTCGCTAAATATCGAATTAATTTCCCCAAACCGATGGCGGTCCATTTTCCCGCCCACGAAAGGACACGCGTTTCACTCAGCTGTCTAGCGACTACAATGTAGTTGCGAAAGACCAATTGACTTGGTCAAAAAACAATCTAACGACTACTTTTGTTGGCTCTAGCGACTACTCTTAGTAGTCGCTAGAAAAAAAGCCCTATATCTACCGAGGGCTCACTCTCCTCTTTCATTTCTTAAACACTAAAACACCAAAAAACGAGAGAGAACTTTGCAGCCATCCAAGCTCCGATTCAAGCAACAAATCTTCGTCAAACGTAATCAAATCCAACCCCTAATCTTATTCCATTTCATTTTCAAACATTTATAAAGCTTTTTTTAATCAATTTTTATATTTTCTAATAAATTTTTTCTTTCTTTGTGTTTCAATCCGAATCAATATGGCATGGATTTGATGATTTCAGCTCCAATCTCTTCCAATAAGGTAAGTTTTCCAACCCATTTTTGTCTTTTAATTTTTATACCTTCCAAAAACTCATCAGCTGCCACCCCCATAACTGTTGCAGTTCCGGCACCATCAATATCTGGTGATACATCAGTTGAAGTGATGGAGATGATGAAGGAGAATTCATGGCTGAGAGAAGAATTAACGGCTTTCTATAATTTCAAAACCAATTTTCTGCTTTAGATATCATCGATTTAATCCAGCCGAAGCAGGTGCTTTAGTTACAGGCTTATACTTGTATCAACTACGTAGTGCTCATAGTTCCAGACTCAATTTTGTTTATCTGAATGGCCAAATTACGAGAACTCCATCACCATTCTCAATTTAACTACCATATGTAAATGCAAAATCGAACATTAAAAGGATCTGGTCATGCAATGGATTGTTCTGCGTGTGTATGATCAACTATTAATTTTCATACATATAATAAATATTATAAGACATAAGATAATAATATTTTTGAGTATTATATAATAAAAATTTATATTTCACTACTTCACATAAAAAAATGGAATTATTCAAAAGTTGACCTAAAAAACAAGCATATCAGGCAACCCTTATTCTATTATTTCAGATTTTAGCCCCCTATAAAAAAATTGATAATAATAAATCTTAATTACCTTTTTCATCACTATTATTGAAATACCATAACCATCGAACTTCTTCTTTAATAAAAATATTTTCTTTGTAGATATATCATCATCTGTGTATAATAAAGAAAAATAGATGATTTCATTAGGTTGCATTTAACATTAACATTCAAAATATTTGCTTGGACTTGAGGAGGCTACGATAGTTGCAACCTTAACTAATCGGAGTTGTAGTCTAAATGTACCATAAATTTTTTTTTTTGTATAAAAGAGAAAAAATATATTTAGCCTCATTGTTTTTAGATTCTAAATATATACGAATTAAATTTTTTAATTTTTTCCTGTCAAAATTTACAAGTAATAAAAAAGTTGTAAGAAAAATTAAAGAAATAAAATATTAAATTAACAAAGTAGATATACGTTAGGGGTGAGATCAGGATGAATACCAAAATCATAGCCCTTTTTCTATAAACCGGTGTAAATAACATTAGTTTCTATAAAAAGAGAACCACCCCGACCCTAGTTGATTTATACATGATGAGTCCCAGTTTAATAGATAAGGTGTTTAAAAGCAATTAGAATATTATCCAACCCAAAAAGGTCAAATATCAAATTAGTATATAAATCCAACTCAAAGGAGTCCAATTTACAAATTAACCTAAAAGGTTCAAATAACAACTATTAATATCTAAATCAAACCCAAAATGAGCCAAATAACAAATATTAATGGCTTAGGGGGATTAAATGATAATCATTAATATCTAAATCTAACCCAAAGGGGTCAAATAGTAATATATTAAATAATACTACCTGCCCATCAAAGACCAAAACCCACAAATAAGGGCTAAGACTAAAGTGATGTGGTGGGGAGAAAAAGAAGACAAGCTTAGTGATGACTAGCGCAAAAAATGTTGTGTGGTATGATCTCTATGCACCTTGTTCCCTTATTTACTCACCTATAGTGTCTATGGGGTTCCTTTTGTACCATATAGAAGTATAACTAGAAAATAGGTATGCTAGCTTATATAATAAATTCTTTTTGGGTCAGTTATGTTAACCCGCATGATCTTGATTTTTATTAAACCAACCCATTGGGATTAAGAAATGATTTTGATGAAATATCATTAGTCTAAAGCAAAAAAACTATTTTTTGGGTTGGTTTAATTTGTAATTGCATACGAAAACTTAACAAACTTGAAGATAAAGACCAAATTCGTAATTGTATTTATTTCTTCAACATACTTGTTAATAAAAATACATACCCAACAAATATTACAAAACAAATAAAAGTAGATTTATATCTGAAAAGAAAAATCAACACATATTCATTTAGATAATAAAAGTCACTTACAAAACAAAAATTAATAACAACAAAACATGTTCAAGTTTCACATCATTGAATTATACACAATAAAATCAAAGTAGTAGCAGTTCTACGGCTGTAAGTATACAAAAAATTAAAAAGATATAAAAAACTTTTAATTGAAACCACTATATACGTATGCACAAGTTTACACGATATTAACATTCAATTTATCCTCAAATTAAAAAAATATCAAAAGTCAATTACTCCTATGATCGAGAAAAAAGGTAAAAACAATCATTATCGTTAATTTTCATACATAAGACCAAGTTTATATAGAGAAAGGTTGAGGAATACCTTATAGAGAAAATTTTACCTTCATTTGATGAGTTAAAGGAGCCATTGGAGAATTTAAACACGTTAAGTCTTTGAAACACGTTATCTATTATAATATATTTGAAGAGGGGAGTCGTGAGTTGAGGATAACGTGTTGTTAGTGGAGTTGGAAGGAATTATAGATAATGAGTTCGAGAAGATGAGGCGTCGGTTGAGATGTAGATCTAGATCAAGATGTAGAAGGAGGCTGGCTTTATGGGTTGTATTTAGTGTATATATAAAATTTATTTTATGCTTAGTCCCTCTCATTATTTTCCTTATAATCTCTAATCCCTTTAATTTTTGGATTTGTACATTTTACCCTCTTGAATTATTTTTTGGAAGAATTATTTCCCTATGTCGTTGTAAATTCCCATGCTACCCTATTTTCGATATAAATTATAGCACAATACCGTCACCCATTATTTAACATTGAGTGTATTACACTCGCTTATGAGAGATTATAATGCATTTTTGGGAAATTTAATTTTTAAAGTATAAATATAAAATTAAAATCATACAAAATATAACATCACAAAATAAATACATAAATAAAAAATTAAAAGCATACAAGATATAACATCACTAAATAAATATATATCCTATTTATGCTTTTATGCATCATACAATAATATATAATACAAATATAATTATATATGTATATATATAATTCACATAAAATTATAAGATGATTAGAGATATATACATAGTGATATTATATATTTAGCATTAACTATACAATTGTAATCAAATAAGGTAAAGATGAAAAAGACACATACTTTTGGGCAAATTTGGAAGGAAAAATTGATAATTGAGGCGGTCCCACGTTGATGTTTGACCCGGGAAAGCTTGTCCACGTGTTGAAATGCCTAATAAGTGATACTACTTACCATTTACTACACAATTGCATGAAAGTAAAAGAAATTTGAAAGAGTTTTATGGAACAAAAAATACCTACATTTGGGCAAATTTGGAAGGAAAAATTGATAATTGAGGCGGTCCCACGTTGATGTTTGACCCAGGAAAGCTTGTCCACGTGTTGAAATACCTAATAAGTGATAATATTTACCATTTACTACACAATTGCAAGAAAGTAAAAGAAAATTGAAAGAGTTTTATGGAACAAAAAATACCTACTTTTGGGCAAATTAGAAAGGAAAAATTGATAATTGAGGCGGTTCCACGTGATGATTGACCCGGGCGAGCTTTACCAAGTGTTGAAATAATTTTTGATGAAGAATTGTGGAAAAAAATTGGGAGAGTTTTGAGAGAAAGAAAGAGAAATTATATAATAATGGTGTCCTGAGTAAAGCAATTCGCAAATCACTGTTAAAAACACGCTACCACTATTCGCGACTACACGTGTAGTCGCCAAAGCCTCACACGTAGTCGTTAGATATGACTACTAACGACTACTTTATGTAGTCGTTATCTAATACAACATCTAGCGACTACACGTTGGCGGTGGGAAATTAATTAAAAAATACTAAAACACACTAGCGACTACGTCATAAGTAGTAACGACTACTTCTTGTAGTCGTTAAACGAAAAACTTACTAACGACTACGTTGAAGTCGAGAAACATTCCTTGTAGTCGTTAAACACATGTAGTCGCTAGAGGCTCTGGTCTTTAGCGACTACAGCGCGTAGTCGCGAGAAATTTAGTCGCTAGAGGCTTGTGCGGTAGTAGTGGCATCTTTAAAAATAAGTCTTTCAAAATTGAATTTTATTATGTATTACCTTCAATCAACGATATTATAAGAAAGACTAAATGGATTGGCTATATTGTCGATTGACAAGATATGGTAGACGAACTCAAACACAAAAATTTGATCAATAATTTTGCATCTCAAAAAGTAAGGAAGATATTTTTAAAGTGTATTCAATGATTGTTTTATATATTTTCATGAATTTTTTAATAAATGCTTATCTCATAAATTTTATTATAGATTTATATATGTATGATTTTTATGCTCAAAATAGGATAGAAAAATTATTATAAAAGAAACATTTTCTTTTCTCGCCTTAGGTACCCGGGATGCTCGCGCCGACCCTCTATGGTTAACAAATTCGACTCATGTGTTTACTTAAAAGTAATAGGAACCAAATGTGAGATTATCTGTCTATATGTAGATGGTATAGTAATCTTTGTTACTAATATTTAGGTCATTAATGAGACTAAGATCTTCCTATCTTTTAAGTTTGAGATGACAAGTATGAGATACACTGATGTTATCATAGGGGTTAATGTGATAGCTTTTGATGTTGTGTTGTAAGAACTCCCTATGAGTCTAATACCCATCTAAGTAAGAAAATATGATTGTTGTATCCTAACATAAATATGCTAATATAATAGGAAGTGTAATGTTCTTGAAGAACTATACTCGTAAGATATTCCCTATGTCATGAGCAGCTTAGTCTCCATAAACATATCCAAGTAGTGAACATTGGAGTGCATTTCATTTCATATTCAATTGCTTAAGAGGTACTATGAATTAGGTTAGTCAGTTCCCTGCTGTCTAAGAGGGATTCTGTGATGCAAACCAGATATTTGATAAAGATGAAATGTGTTCTACTAATGGATTTATGTGTTCTCCTTGGGTGGAGGTTCTATATCTTGGAAGTCTTTTAAAAAAACTTGTATAGCTCAATACACCATAAATTCTGAGTCTATAGCGCTAAAGTTGGCAAGACAAGAAGTCGAATGTCTAAGAAGTCTCCTAGCACATGTCCTATTATGGGAAGGAAAAACCACTATGGTTTCTCTCCACTGTCATTCACAAGTTGTGTCCAATGTTGCTCATAATAACATCTACAAAGGAAAATGGATACACATTCGCATCGGACATTGTTCATTAAAGCAATCACTGAAAACAGGTGTAATATCCTTCAAGTGTGTATAGATAGAGTGGAATATGGCTAATCCATTTACCAAGGTGATATCTCCCTAATTGTTCTTATTTTAGACCCTTGGGAGACATCATTTTTTATGTTTAATTGAATATTTTGATAGACTTTTGAATTTAAAATGCAATAATCCGGATTTCTTCTTTTATTTCTAGTAATTTTAATTTATTAAACTTTTGCGCGTAATCTTGTGTATTTTAGTGAAAAGTTTGTAGGTTTTGAATATTAGCTAGGAGAGGAATCCGAGAGAAAGTCAAAGATCGTGGTATGGAGTCAAAGCTTGAAGATAAATCTCGAAAAGAATTATATTTTGGAGATGCAAATCTGGAAAACAAGCCAAAGATTGCTGATTTCGAGGCACTTACGAGTTGATTTAGCCGCTGACCTTTGAATAGATTATGTTCCTTATCGAGTTACGGAAATCTAGCAAGTGATTTTAGGTCAATCGGAGTTATAACGAATCGGCTAGAGCTGTTTTAGTGGAGGTGGTGCAGCAGTTACGGGATTTTGGGCTTAGAAAATGGACTTGGACTTTTAATTCTTAACTTAAATTTTAAGTAAAAGCCTAATCCGTTTTGGACCTTATAAAAGGAGCTTTTGACTTCTATTTTACATACAACTCATTATTCAGAAGAAAAAGCATCAGAGAGAAGTCAACGAAGAAAGTAAAAGAAAGCTGAAGAGCTGGAGAGTGTCTAAATCTCCATTCACAGCCGAATCTAATTTCGGAAATTAGGTTTTTCTTATTTTTAATTCTGTAAAACACTATGAGTCCTATTTCTTTTAATTTCTATTAGCATGAGCAAATTTCTTTTGGTACTTGAGAATGCATAACGGGTGAGTCCCTATTCTGTTGAATTTCATATGTTTGAATTTGGGTTTTAATTAATTAAATCGAATTGGGTCTTTTACATTTTTCTGTAATTTGTGATTATTTACTATTCTTAAAGTCATGAACTAATAACAGGTTTTAGTATCTAAGCTATTCCACATAGTGGCGCGTGGATCATCTTGATGGGGGGTTTAGGTGCAGAATTAATTACAGAATATAAAATAGAAACTATTTGACTTTGACGAGCGTAGTTAATTTTATGGCCAATGAGGTAATTTAGCTTAATCATTCGAAAGTGGATCATATTTACCCTGGCAGGACTAGTGACACTCTATAATAGCTTTGTAGTCCACCCTGACGGGGGTACAGAGAATCTTGAATCCTGACCAATGTTAATTGACCAATTTGACCCTTAAACAACATATGATATGAAATAGAGTTAGGAGGATTCCCTTGCGTTTCTCAAGTACTGCCTTCTCATATTTGCGTCTTACCTTCATTTACTTGCGTCTTATTATTTATTTTCATTTTACTTTAGTCTTTCATACTTAGAATTAATAAAAACCAACCAATCAACCATTATATCTTTTATTTGCTTTCATAAGTGCAACCAATCATTACTTGATAAGCATTATAGTTAACCAACTGTCCTTGCGAACGATCATATTATCACTAATATTACTTGGGACAACCGTACACTTGCGGTTGTGGTTCACTTACTTATTGCATTATTTTTAGAACACACAAAGGACCACCACAAGGCCTCAACCACAAGAGTAGTCCTGGAAATATAAAAAGAAATAGGGCTAAATCCCTTTGATGAAGACATATAGAGGATAACACCATATGTTGCATTACACTCCCATTCCTACATTATGATAAAATGAAATTAAGGTTGAGTTGTGACTCTTAATAAATGCATAACCATGCAGGGTGGTACTAGTGAGACGAACTTGATGAATTCGTTGGTGATTATCTATAGATTGAGTTCATAACACTTTATGAAGTTCATAGACCACTATGGTGGTCCTATTTATCCAAATTGATAAAATTACCTACATATGATGAGGAAATATTTGTAGCTCCCGCATGAAGTCAAGTCCCAAAGTGGTAGACTATGATGGATAAACATTCTTTAAAAGCACCTATGTAAGTGTGAAGGTGGGGGTTGCCTTTTATAAATACACGCGTAGTATTCTTAGATCACTCATGAGAACCAAGATATATTAATGGACCTAAAGGCACATATAATAGTATTATGGAGTATAGAACAACGTGATGAGTATGTTATGTGGGGGTATCAACCGAGAAACGTCAAGTTCAAGAGTATGCCCACTTTACGAAATTTGGTGGTTTTCTTTCTTCACTATGTATCAATTTAAATAGAACAGTATTGACACTTAAGTACAATGCACCCATTTTTTTTGCTTATTTTGTGTATGTATCAGACCTTTTGTTGGGTATTGTTAGTATAAAGGTCGTTGATCCACCTGTTTCGACCAAATATTTTTGATCTTCTTATAAGCCTTTTCCAAATATTTCTTTTACTTAATTTTCACACATCGGTGTAGGATTCATTACTTTTTTGACTTATATTATTTCTTATCCATATTAATTAACTTCATGAAAATGTGAAACCTTGGTTCAACCTCACACGCGTGTCGCCGTCGACCACCCATCCCAACCCCTATGCCCGCTCTGCTGAAGTGGAGGGAGAGGGTGAGGGCAGGTATGGTATAGAGTGGTCGTGAGCAGTTGAGGTGAATCAAATAATAAAAATAAATCGTGTTTTAGTGGTAGAGGAGTTATTAGGTAAAACTCCTACACGAGCTTTGGATATAAGAGAAAACAAGTATCATTAAATGTCGTACATATCACTCCCATCTTTCTTTTTAACCCTTGATATGTTCCCCATATTTTTATCATTCTACAAATGATACAATCGATCCCCAATTCATTTCAGAAATATTACCTATCAGCCTTATCATTTGATTCTAAAAAAATATGTGCATTCATTGCCTTGTCTTTTCAAGTTGTTAAAAGATAGAGTCCCCATCTCATTTCTCACATTGAAAACATAAAGCAAAGCCTAACTCTCTATTTTCTTTCCGTTCATGTTACACAAGTTTGAGGAAAGTTCGATAGGGACTCTATTCCTTATTTTAGTGAATGCACATAGTTGAAGGAAGTATGGGTCACTCCTCGGGGAACACCCGAATGAAGAGTTATCGCCTTTGTTATGCCAAAATTTTCTCTCTTAAGGAAGTATATATTCTTACACGCAACTACAAGAATTCTAGGGTCATATGTGTGATGGTTTTATATCTAATCTTATTATTTTCTCGAAAAAGTTTTTTCTTTCTATTTTTGGGAAAAATTGTCATTACAGTTGGTATCCAATAGTGGAGTCCCTTACCTTGTGAGTGAAGAATCTCCTTTATGTATGTTGTGTTAGCAAATGGAGAGATTGAAGACAGAGATTTTTTTATGTATCTTGTAGACTTCCTTATTACAGTAAAATAGATATGATGTAGATTTTATGAGATCGTGTTCAACTTAAGTTATTTTTGTAATAATTTTAGTGTGTCTTTATTTTTGAGATAGATGTAATATGGGTCCCTATATTATGTTAAAATTGAAATATAGAACTTTTTGAGATATAAAATTTGCACTATTGGTCCATAGTTTATATAAATTGCATTAAAAAGAACAATAGACACCACACAAGTTCAAGATTTGAAAAAAAACTATAAACAATCATTGTATTTTACGACAATGGAAGGATTCAATAATTTTATATAGGGAACTAAAAGTTAGAACTAAAAGTGGGATTCAGTCATCTCCATGATTTTTTTTTAGGGTTAATTTCTAACTTAGGGAGGGATGATATTCAAACCTCTAATGCATTCTTTTAGATTTTAATTAATTTTAGTTTTACAATAAAACATATCTTTTTTGTATAATATGGTAGTTTAGCACAATTAACTCAAAAACAATTAACACAATGACATATAATTCTATTAACTTCCAAAAGTACTAGAAACACCTTAGTATACATATAAATAATTCTTAGTATATGTCCTTATATAATAAAAAATATATTGTATAAAAATAATTGATTATAAACCTTTATATTATCAAAACTAACCAGATTTTGTAAAAAAAAAGTTAACAAGGACAAGAAACAGATCCTTTTTAGGCCCATGTGTCTATTTTGTTTACCTTATATATCCCGTTATCTAGTAAAATAAAATCCTTTTGAATTTATTCTAAACCCAATTATCTTTTACCTCACTTTCTAAAAAAAGGAGCACAACAGCGGTTTCAAACAAAACGACATCACAGTCCACCCCCTTAACCGAATTGAGAAGTTAAAGCGAGTATTATTTGATCTGGGGGTACGTGTGATTAATTAATTTTTAAAGTCAATCGCTCAATTTCAGTTTCAAATTCAACAATGGTAGGAGTATTTCAAGTGCGCCAGTACTATAATCCAGACATGGATGAGTACCATCTTTGTCGCAAATGTAAAACCCAAATTTCCAACAGCTTACTCTTCCACGTAAAGACTAGTTCCTATCTCTATATTTTTTTATTTTTTAATTTGTTTGAATATCAGTTTATGCCAATTCATGTTTTTCTTGATGAATTTTCCATTTATGTCTCAGACTATGGATCTTTCAACTTTGGATCCTACGGGAATGTTCAGTGACGTGTAAGATGATCTAATCTCATTTTCATTTATTTGATTTTCTGAAGCTACTCAATTGATAATAAATTGATTTCAATTATTTGTAAGGTAAATGTACGTGTGGGCGATGAAAATCGCCATAGAGTAGTCAACGGAATCACTAGATCTGATGTATACTGCCGTCAATGTAACACCTTTCTTGGCCAGAAAATTGTAAGATGATGAACAAATCAATTAAACTTGAGACTGTATATTTAATTTGTATTTTGACTTAATTGGGACTCATCTGATCCATCTAAATGTTATTAACAATGATTTAGATTCATGTGCCATTAGAGATGATCTCCACTTCTGTTGAGAAAACAGGGGAGTTCAAACTGTTGTTGTAAGTCTATCACACTAATAAGTTATGTTAAGTTAGTATTGGAATATTTTGATCTCAAATTATTTTTTATATATCTTCATGTGCAGGAAGAAGCTTTTGCATTGGAATGGAGTTATGATGGGGCTTGCACACAAATTTAAATATGTTAGTGATCTATGAATTATTTTTTGAAGCGATGTATGAAATTTCATTAAGAATTTTGATACAAATTTGCAACTTTATAGTTCATAATCTTACTGTGTTTTCTTGACTAGAATATATATGGAATTTATTCATACTTCTTGTTTAGAGTTTTGCTCGACATATTATAAAACTTCTAATGGTCGACTTTCCAAGCTCAAATTACTCTTTAATTTATCTTGTCAAGAAGTTCGACTATCAACTAGGTTCCAGATTTTGATTCATGACTATAATCTAAACCACTTCTCCTCGAGTAATTTTTAAACATATGTGGCAATTTTTTTATCATACTTCACTTGAACTTGGTAATATTCTTTGTAATATCCCTCCTGAACCCCTGGTACAAACCTCATCCATACAAGAAACTCGAGAAGCTTCATTTTTTTCATCACATAGAGGATTTTCAGTACGTTTATTATTTTTTACCTTTGGTTAACCATACATTTGAAGTTTCTGGGGCGATACTAAGTTCTTGTGGTCATTCCCGAATTCTGAATGTCCAAAAAACCAATCATCTTGATAACACGATAGTAATATATTATTTTCCCGCTCACTACGGTCAAGCATTGACCTTTAATATGACGACCAGATCTGAAGCTCTAAAACTTTTTTCGTCCACATTTCTTTTTCATTATCCTATTTATGTAATGTATATTGGTTTAACTGGGGTAGTTTTCATCATTAAGTCATTATTCATAGGTTCAGTGGCTAATGCAAGCACCCCCATGTCTCCATGATCATGTTCATCGCCCAAAGAAGCTGAACCGCAGTTAGGGGATCACTTTCTGGTACCACATGGAACATCTTCTCAAATCATAATTCGTACGTGATTGTCAGAGGATTTTTTTGGTTAATAAATTTTACCATTTAAACAAGCCGATGAAAAATTAACAACTAAAGCAGCCACATTTACTATGGGTTGAAACTGGACAAACTTCTGAGTGTTTAACAATTGAAGATGAAGTTGGAGTTGTCTGATTTCATGATTAGTAATACAAACTTATTAAACTAAACACATTGAAGTTTCCTAGTTTTCATGATATTGGTATGACTTTTATACATTATGACTAATTAAAAATAATTCGCGCACCGAAGATGATATTAGCGGTTTTGGTATACTGTTTGGTCCGGATCAATAATGATCCATAACATTTTGGTTGGGTACTGGTTCGGTTTATCCTAGTTCAGTTTATAAAAACTAATTTATTACATATTACTTAACCAAACTTATATTATTTTCATAAACTAGACAATTTTGATTATTGGCGAGATATTTAATAACACTACCACAACTGGAACTCTTCATCACGCCTCAACGCAAATACCTCCAACCTTTTATGAAAAACGTGAAATTGAGGAATTTTTTTTACTGTAGACATTCAGATAAACAAAATAAATTTAGAAGATGATGAATTTGAGAAAAATAAAGAAACTAGAAGTGAGCTTGATGATATTTTACGTCGTAAAAAATCTACAGAGCTGGTGATAAGTCGACAAAAAGACATACGGACTTCCGCTAAGGATAATGTCCCGTCTCTTTTTCCAAGACCAAATAACTAAAGTTATGATTAATTGATGATGCACCAATATGCAAGTAAATATTATCAATCATGTAAAGTGTAATCTGAGGGTACCTCAGACTAGGTGTAGCCGTGTAGGATCTTCAGCAGTGCACTCAGTTTGTGAGGTTCAGTTAGACTGTTATAATCTGAGGTTTCCGCATCACAAGTTAAAAAAGGTGTCCTTATATAGTTATATGTCCTTATATGAGGATTACATGATACATTTTGTCTCATAACCAAATATTTATAGGCCACATTTTAGTTTTTTTTTTGCATCATTAGCGTCCTTCTTATTTTTTCTAGTCAAACATCCTATTTTAAAATTAATGCATCAAGTTTACTTTTTCGAAATAAGAAAAAACATGTTTACTTTTATAAATTGCAAGATTCGATCAAGTTGTCAAATAAATATTTGCAATTTCTCTATCTGATGCATTTATATTTGTGGAATACAGAAACAAAAAAAAAATTGCCAAAACATATTTTCAAAAATAGGATGAACTAAATGTATTTTCTAAAAAAAAAAAAAAATTACATCCAAACATGTTCTCTAAAAATATTTTAAAAAAATGAGAACTATTTTATGAAAATATACTCCGAAAATGAAAACATAAGATATTTTGACAAACCAAACATGGCCTAAATTCTTGATTTCATACGAACGGTTTCAATAAGACTTCATGTTTTTACCCTTAAAAATACATCGGGGGCCCTTCCCCGAACTCATGTAATTCATAAGCCCCTTCATTTTAGTTTTTGGATCTGCCCTTAGTCAGTTCAGTTGACACTAAAGGCACCACAAATATAGTAAAAGTGGAGGAACGATGGAGCTTCCAGTTATTTGGGATTCCAATTTGAATTAAGCGTATCAGGAATACCAATTATAAGAGATGTTAATACACTTCCGGGTGAAATAGTTATTACTGTGGAAAATTGAAAAAGTAAAAGGGATGTTTGTGGATAAAGGAAACAGGTCAAAGAATTGGTCAATAGAGGGCTTTAAGGCACCTTTTTAAGATGGTTGTAGAAATTGTGATCTCAATAGCCACATATATAAACCAACAGATATTATAGGTTTATTATATATATTTTTGCGTTTTGGAAGTTTTTTCTATAACTGAGTAATGTTTAAAGGTTTTCAACCAAAAGAGTCTTGTAAAAGATTTTATTCCCCAATAGGGAGGGGAGAAGAATTGCGTTCTTGTTAAAGTTCATTATGTTCTTCTTAGAGCCCACTAATTTGGTAAACTACTAAATACTCTCAAAAAATATAAATCTCACATAAAGACGAAAAACAAGTGACAAAGTGAACAACAAATATTTTAGACCATGACACTGAGCCTCACTAGCAGACACAGATCACTAGTACAATGTCGTCGATGCGCCACCGTCGGGTGGTGACACCGAGTCTTTCCAATGACATAACTGGGCATACTTAGTGTTTGACTAATGATGAGCCACTATCGGTGGTGAAGTTGAGCGCCAGAGGCTACAACATTGAGCATTCTCAGTCTTCCAGTGTTTGACCGTTGATGCACCACCTCCAGCTGTTTGACACAACGCGTATATGGGGGACATTGTGAACTACCACTCAGCCACCATTTGTGTTGAACCTAATCGTGACTAGTATACAACACTGGTAGGACCAATATTCAATAATGAGCATAATTTTACCACTGCGCAAGCTCAATGTTTGGCTCTAAATATAACACTATCACTGAGTGTCTTAATTTGAACATCGATCAACCACAAAATTAACAAAATACATTGAGTACATAAAAGTGAACTATTTACCTTCCTTTTGGAATATAACTTGTTTAATCATATTTTTAAAAATATTTTTGCATTACAAAATCAAAAGAAACAATAACATATAATTAAAAAATAGTGTAAAAAAATTGTTGTGTTTCAAATATGAAACTAATACAACTATAATCCCTTTGATACTTGAATACGTAAGACTAGAAACGGTGGAAACTAGGTGGAAAAGTGGTGGACCCTTAATAAGAATAACACTGTTTTTTAAAAAGAAAAAAATTTAACTTATTTTTTATATCCATATCTATTTGTCTAGTTTTTTCCAAAAAATATCTAATATTATTTATTTATATAAATTATTTAATATTACCCATATACAGATTTTATAGTCTTTTTAAATAAAATATACTATGTGAAAGAAAAACACCCTATTATAATAGATAATCATATACCTCTTAGTTAGGAGTAATTTTTAAATACAAAAATTATTAAATATTTTCTGATTCATTTAAAAAAGAGGCAATTACTATAACTACCCTAGAAGTAGGTGATATTTTCTTTAAAAGACATGTAAAATATAAAAGATATGACAATAATATCTTTGAATTGTGTCCATCTCATTATATTTTCCCACCAAAAAATTCTTGACTAATATTTTTCGCTAAAATATTTTTCGAGCAGATTTTTTCCACCAAATTTTTATGTTGTTATTTAGTGGCAAAAATCCCATTAAATTATATTTGGGGGTTTAGGTTGTTTGATAGAGAAATCTTACCGAACTATGTTTTAGTTTGTTTTATTATTTTCCACCAAATTATTTTTATGTTTATACATTAGGGTTTATGTTGTTGTTTGGTGAATCGAATCCCATCAAACTATAGTTAGGGGTTTAGGCTGTTGTTTTGTGAGACAAATCCCACCAAATTACTTTTGATTTATGTTGTTTGGTGGAAAAAATTCCACCAAACAACAAACCTGAAACATAATCCCTTCGTTTTAAAATGTGTGTCCACTTACGAAAATTGTTGTTTCAACATGTTTGTCCACTTAGTATTTCAAGATATTTTTTCCAACTTTTTTCATTATTACCTCTATTAAAAACTTAAAATTTATATTTCCAATACACATTTAAGATATCTAGACACTTTATGAATAGTAATTTTGTAATAGGGATTGTAATTATTACATTTCTCAATATGTGTGAAAAACAAAGTGGACAATTATTTTGAAACAGATAGATTAGTAAATATTTAACTTTAACAAGAGTCATCCCACCCCATCATCGTAATATTTTTGTTTTGGTTGCATCAACCCGAAAGGAAATGGTTTATCTTAGTATCTAAAAGTGATTACTTACATATATATAAAATTAACAACCAAAATAATTTATGTTAAATTCAGTTTGGATTCAATCTGTTTAAACCTGGGCACTTATGCAACTAATTACAACCCAAACAAGAAGGACTATACAATGTCTACTATACTAGCAATGACGCTGCTTTTCAAACACAAAACCGAACAAGAAAAAATCTATTGTTTGGGAACACTTCACTACCATAATTACTAGTGTTGGAGAAACAAAAGCTCTGTGTAACCAACGCAAAAAGCCTTTCGCATACAAATCAGGCGAAAAACTATCTGTTACTAGCCATCTTAAGTGCCACATAAACATGGGTATTTGACCCATGACCCGGAACAGGCTTTGTAGTCTAAACGATCCATTATCTCCCGATACTCAGTTGGGGCTAAAAATCAACAAAAGGAAAAATTACTCTAGGGGATAAAATAAATTTTCTTTACCCTAAATAAAAAAAATCATGTAAAATCATAATGCATTTACATTGAGATCCGCCCCTGGGGTGTTACTAAACTTATGATCAACATTTATGTATCTGGGTACCAATATATAATTTGAAAAATATTTTTTACACATGAACTCCAACATATAAATACATAGTGTCACGGAATATTGAAAACACGGTATGATTTGAACCCAAAAGAGTAAATATTTGTGTGCTTTAAAAGAATTCCAAATAAAAAATGTTCTTTAAATTTTTTAAATATATAACAATTTCAACAATTGAACTAATTATATTTCTAAAGTCATGTAAAGAAAGAAGATAACATGAAACAGAATGAACACAAACAAATTGGCTTACAAAATTCAGTTCACATGGATTAGCTAATATGAATTCTAAATTAATGCTGTAAACAACCTTTAAATTTATCAAAAAGACACGAAATGATTAACCAAAACTACCAAAGCTTTTACACACTACATGATTAGTGTGTGAGAGTGCAAAAATAAAATAGATTATATATACATACATCCACAATTACATATACATATATGTATACATGATAGAAAAACACTTACTTGAGAAATTGACGACCGAGAATAAAAAAAATCTTGAAAAATTGACAAGTCTTTATGGTTCAATAAGTGTGTTGTTATTATTCGGTAAAGCTATCTTTCTTGTGCGTTCGATACAGACTGTTTTATTTTTAAAGGAGATGCGAAGAGAAAGAAAGAATCGCAGTGGCATTCACGGACTTCGCGTGGTGACGACAGTGATTCTCCGAGCGGGTATGGCGGCCGTGCAGAAGGCTTCGATTCCTCTTTTCCTTTGATAGATGTGCGATTCGAGAGGGCACACCGTAATTGTGTGTTTGTACGTGCCTTTTTCCATCTCACTATAATTGTGGGTTTGTGCTGCAGTTGAAAGAGAGATTAATTAAAATTAAAGAAGAACATAATTGGTATAATTTATTTATTTTTATAATTTTATAGATAATATAATAAGTAAAGATGGAAAAAAGCTATTAATTAATATAGTTTTAAGAATAGTTTTGATAATTTTCACTTTAAAAAAGAGAATTGTCAGAGAATAAAAAATAAACCAACGAAAATAAAGTATATAGAAAAATATATATTACATCATTTGTTTTATCTTCTAGCAGCCTTCCAACACAACATATAAAAAATACACTATACAACTATACATATATCCTCATCTTCCACTACCGTCTAACACCATAGATCTTCTCATGGGGCGGATGTAGGGATGGGCTGCTATAATTTAACGTACTTTTTTTTTTTAAAATAGATAAAAATATAACTAAAAAATTATAGCATAAAATTACTCCTCCCTAACTTAGAATTTAGAGATTAATTCTATCAAATAATAAAATTTATTAACGAAATTGGAACGTAAATATTATTAAATATTCAATTTCTTGGTTTGTTTTAATTTTTTTTTTCATAGATTTTATTTGTAATTAACTCTTAAATGTTTTAAAAAATTTCATTTGGGCCCCCTAAATTTTAAAATTTATTTTATTAGACTTTAAATGATTTTATTTATAGGATTTTTTGTTTTTTTGCAACAAAATGTATGTTATTTTGAATAAAAAAAAGAAATTTTTCGAATTATTAATTTAAAAAAATAATATTCAGAATTATATTGCAATCTTTACACAATATAGGGATTTATTGTGCATTTTAGCATTATATAAGTATCTATCTAGCAATTTTTACATAATATATAGACTTATCGTGCAAATACGGCAAAATAATTGCCCCCAACCCCCTTAGCCCCCTAACAAAAAATTGTGGCTCCGCCCCTGGATCTTCTAGAAACCAAATTATCTCCCTCTCATGCAAAGTCAGTTTTTCTAAAAGAAAACAGAAAGTTAATACTTCGTGAATTGTGATCATGTTGCTATTGCCGTTTGAACAAACTGGAGCTTCCAACGGTTCAGCCATTTCTGGTGGAGGAAACGGCGAGGTGCAAAGTCCCCTATTCTTCATCGTGCATGTGGCACCGTACCCAACTGAATTTGCGAGATATTTGCTGCCTCAATTCTTCAAGCACAGCAATTTTTCCAGCTTTGTTCGTCAACTGAACAGCTATGTAAGATTAGAACTTTTTTTTATTAAATCTACATACTTATGCATGTATTTGTTAAGTTTTTATAATTAATTGCATTATAGGTCTCATTATTACACAAAAAATTGCACTGTAGATTTGTATGTAATTGTAAGAATTGCATTACAAGTCCCTTTACTATTAAAACTAACCTATTGAATTAGTTGCACCGTTGTATATATCGCCAACACTACATATGCATGAAGCATGCATGGCGGTTACTTGTAGGTTACGTAAAGTAATACATAACGGGACAATAAAGATTGCATCTAACACTGATCCTGGAATTAAATTTTTTTTTATCAAAAACACTACATAAATATCTTTTAATCCCTCAAATTTTAAATATTTTAACTCTAGTCCTTTATTGAACTGGAAAAAATTATTAACTTAAGTCCTCTAGTTTTTTAAATTTGTCTTCTTAAATTTTGATTTATTTCATTTTATAATTCAAGGACTTATAGCGCAATTAACAAAAAATAAAAATAGCAACCTATAATTATATTTTCATATAATAAAAGGACCTATAATGTAATTAACTTCCAAATTCTGAACTCCTTTGATCAGTCCCTATATTTTGAAAAGAAGAAACTTAGATTTAGTAAAGCATTGCACTAGGTCTCTATATTATGCAAATTAATAATTTAAAACACTTGTAGTTCTCTTTAATATTGTGGAAGTTGGGCCCATGTATCTACTAATTAGTAATTAAGCTCCTCAGCCATTTTATTTTATTTATTTCTTATTAATTTAAAGGGGTTTAGAAAAGTAGTGGATTACAGGTGGGAGTTTGCACATGAATGCTTTCGTAGAGGTGAAGAAGCACTTCTGCAAAACATTAAACGTCGGAAAAACTCATCAGCTGCCACCGCCATAACTGTTGCAGTTCCGGCACCATCAATATCTGGTGATACATCAGTTGAAGTGATGGAGATGATGAAGGAGAATTCATGGCTGAGAGAAGAATTAACGGCTTTCTATAATTTCAAAACCAATTTTCTGCTTTAGATATCATCGATTTAATCCAGCCGAAGCAGGTGCTTTAGTTACAGGCTTATACTTGTATCAACTACGTAGTGCTCATAGTTCCAGACTCAATTTTGTTTATCTGAATGGCCAAATTACGAGAACTCCATCACCATTCTCAATTTAACTACCATATGTAAATGCAAAATCGAACATTAAGAGGATCTGGTCATGCAATGGATTGTTCTGCGTGTGTATGATCAACTATTAATTTTCATACATATAATAAATATTATAAGAAATACGATAACCCTATTAAATAAATATTTTTGAGTATTATATAATAAAAATTTATATTTGACTACTTCACATAAAAAATGAAATTATTCAAAAATTGACCTAATAAACAAGCATATCAGGCAACCTTTATTCTATTATTTTAGATTTTAGCCCCCTATAAAAAAAATTGATAATGATAAATCTTACCTTTTTCATCACTATTATTGAAATGCCATAACCAGCGAACTTCTTCTTTAATAAAAATATTTTCTTTGTAGATACATCATCATCTGTGTATAATAAAGAAAAATAGATAATTTCATTAGGTTGCATTTAACATTAACATTCAAAATATTTGCTTGGACTTGAGGAGGCTACGAGAGTTGCAACCTTAACTAATCGGATTTGTAGTCTAAATGTACCATATATATTTTTTTTGTATAAAAGAGAAAAAATATATTTAGCCTCATTGTGTTTAGATTCTAAATATATACAAATTAAAATTTTTAATTTTTTCCTGTCAAAATTTAAAAGTAATAAAATAGTTGTAAGAAAAATTAAAGAAATAAAATATTAAATTAACAAAGTAGATAAACGTTGGGGTGAGATCAGGATGAATACCAAAATCATAGCCCATTTTCTACAAATCGGTGTAAATAACATTAGTTTCTATAAAAAGAGAACCACCCCGACCCTAGTTGATTTATACATGATGAGTCCCAGTTTAATAGATAAGGTGTTTAAAAACAATTAGAATATTATCCAACCCAAAAGGGTCAAATATCAAATTAATATATAAATCCAACACAAAGGAGTCCAATTTACAAATTAACCTAAAAGGTTCAAATAACAACTATTAATATCTAAATCAAACCCAAAATGAGCCAAATAACAAATATTAATGGCTTAGGGGGATTAAATGATAATCATTAATATCTAAATCTAACCCAAAGAGGTCAAATAGTAATATATTAAATAATACTACCTACCCATCAAAGACCAAAACCCACAAATAAGGGCTAAGACTAAAGTGATGTGGTGGGGAGAAAAAGAAGACAAGCTTAGTGATGACTAGCGCAAAAAATGTTGTGTGGTATGATCTCTATGCACCTTGTTCCCTTATTTACTCACCTATAGTGTCTATGGAGTTCCTTTTGTACCACGTAGAAGTATAACTAGAAAATAGGTATGCTAGCTTATATAATAAATTCTTTTTGGGTCAGTTATGTTAACCCGCATGATCTTGTTTTTTATTAAACCAACCCATTAGGATTAAGAAATGATTTTGATGAAATATCATTAGTCTAAAGCAAAAAAACTATTTCTTGGGTTGGTTTAATTTGTAATTGCATACGAAAACTTAACAAACTTGAAGATAAAGACCAAATTCGTAATTGTATTTATTTCTTCAGCATACTTGTTAATAAAAATACATAAACAACATATATTACAAAACAAATAAAAGTAGATTTATATCTGAAAAGAAAAATCAACACATATTCATTTAGATAATAAAAGTCACTTACAAAACAAAAATTAATAACAATAAAACATGTTCAAGTTTCACATCATTGAATTATACGCAATAAAATCAAAGTAGTAGCAGTTTTACGGCTGTAAGTATACAACAAATTAAAAAGAGATAAAAAACTTTTAATTGAAACCACTATATACGTATGCACAAGTTTACACGATATTAACATTCAATTTATCCTCAGATTAAAAAAATATCAAAAGTCAATTACTCCTATGATCGAGAAAAACAGGTAAAAACAATCGTTATCGTTAATTTTCATACATAAGACCAAGTTTATATAGAGAAAGGTTGTGGAATACCTTATAGAGAAATTTTTACCTTCATTTGATGAGTTAAAGGAGCCATTGGGGAATTTAAACACGTTAAGTCTTTGAAACACGTTATCTATTATGATATATTTGAAGGGGGGAGTCGTGAGTTGAGGATAACGTGTTGTTAGTGGAGTTGGAAGGAATTATAGATAATGAGTTCGAGAAGATGAGGCGTCGGTTGAGATGTAGATCTAGATCTAGATGTAGAAAGAGGCTGGCTTTATGGGTTGTATTTAGTGTATATATAAATTTTATTTTATGCTTAGTCCCTCTCATTATTTTCCTTATAATCTCTAATCCCTTTAATTTTTGGATTTGTACATTGTACCCTCTTGAATTATTTTTTTGGAAGAATTATTTCCCTATGTCGTTGTAAATTCCCATGCTACCCTATTGTCGATATAAAATTTAGCACAATACCGTCATCCATTATTTAAAATTGAGTGTATTACACTCGCTTATGAGAGATTATAATGCATTTTTGGGCAATTTAATTTTTAAAGTATATTACCCACCTTATAACTTTACAAATTCATTTTGACTCCACAATAATCAAAACCCCAATTTCAAACCCATCTCAATTAACTTATTTAACAAAAAATCCTATCAATTTCACAATTTTTCTTGAGTATGTATATATATTAGCGTTGTCTTCCAATGTGTGATAAAATAACCTAATTAATTCAACATCTTGAGAGACCTTACTAACCACAAGTGTATGGATCGTTGACAAGTAATAAAAGTAAGTATAAAGAGTTATCGTCTCCACAAGGACAACGTTTGTTAAGCTCGTGTTTTCAGTTATGTTTAAGATATGTGTTAAGGAAATAGACAAGAATGTGACAGGTGATATTGGATTTTGAGTTTTATAAGTACTTAAGATAAAAGATAAAAGGCAGAGATTAAAGTAAAAATATGAGAAGGTATATCACCACTAGTTATGACTTCGACTTAAGGTAAAAAAGGGGATGTTTTGCTAGTCGAGATTCAAATTTCTTCCTAACTCCATTCAGGATAGTTTATGATATGAAATAGAGTTAGGAGGATCCCTTGCGTTTCTCAAGTACTGCCTTCTCATATTTGCGTCTTACCTTCATTTACTTGCGTCTTATTATTTTTTGCATTTTTACTTTAGTCTTTCATACTTAGAATTAATAAAAACCAACCAATCAACCATTATATCTTTTATTTGCTTTCATAAGTGCAACCAATCATTACTTGATAAGCATTGTAGTTAACCAACCGTCCCTGCGAACGATCCTATTATCACTGATATTACTTGGGACAACCGTACACTTGCGGTTGTGGTTCACTTACTTATTGCATTATTTTTAGAACACACAAAGGACCACCACAAGGCCTCAACCACAAGAGTAGTCCTAGAAATATAAAAAGGAATAGGGCTAAATCCCATTGATGAAGACATATAGAGGATAACACCATATGTTGCATTACACTCCCATTCCTACATTATGATAAAATGAAAGTAAGGTTGAGTTGTGACTCTTAATAAATGAATAACCATGCAGGGTGGTACCAGTGAGACAAACTTGATGAATTCGTTGGTGATTATCTATAGATTGAGTTCATAACACTTTATGAAGTTCATAGACCACTATGGTGGTCCTATTTATCCAAATTGATAAAATTACCTACATATGATGAGGAAATATTTGTAGCTCCCGCATGAATTCAAGTCCCAAAGTGGTAGACTATGATGGATAAACATTCTTTAAAAGCACCTATGTGAGTGTGAAGGTGGGGGTTGCCTTTTATAAATACACGCGTAGTATTCTTAGATCACTCACGAGAACTAAGATATATTAATGGAACTAAAGGCACATATAATAGTATTATGGAGTATAGAACAACGTGATAAGTATATTATGTGGGGGTCTCAACCGAGAAACGTCAAGTTCAAGAGTATGCCCACTTTACGGAATTTGGTGGTTTTCTTTCTTCACTATGTATCAATTTAAATAGAACAGTATTGGCACTTAAGTACAATTCACCCATTTTTTTGCTTATTTCGTGTATGTATCAAACCTTTTGTTGGGTATTGTTAGTATAAAGGTCGTTGATCCACCTGTTTCGACCAAATATTTTTGATCTTCTTATAAGCCTTTTCAAAATATTTCTTTTACTTAATTTTCCCATATCGGTGTAGGATTCATTACTTTTTTGACTTATATTATTTCTTATCCATATTAATTAACTTCATGAAAATGTGAAACCTTGGTTCAACCTCACACGCGTGTCGCCGTCGACCACCCATCCCAACCCCTACGCCGGCTCTGCTGAAGTGGAGGGAGAGGGTGAGGGCAGGTATGGTATAGAGTGGTCGTGAGCGGTTGAGGTGAATCAAATAATAAAAATAAATCGTGTTTTAGTGGTAGAGGGGTTATTAGGTAGAACTCCTACACGAGCTTTGTATATAAGAGAAAACAAGTATCATTAAATGTCGTAGATATCACTCCCATCTTTCTTTTTAACCCTTGATATGTTCCCCATATTTTTATCATTCTACAAATGATACAATCGATCCCCAGTTTATTTCAAAATATCACCTATCAGCCATATCATTTGATTCTAAAAAATATATGTGCATTCATTGCCTTGTCTTTTCAAGTTGTTAAAAGATGGAGGCCCCATCTCATTTCTCACATCAAAAACATAAAGCAAAGCCTAACTCTCTATTTTATTTTCGTTCATGTTACATAATACTGATGAAAGTTCGATAGGAACTCCATTCCTTATCTTAGCGAATGCACATAGTTGGAGGAAGTATGGGTCACTCCTTGGGGAGCACCCGAATAAAGAGTTAGCGCCTTTGTTATGCCAAAATTTTCTCTCTTAAGGAAGTATATATTCTTACACGCAACTACAAAAATTCTAAGGTCATATGTGTGATGGTTTTATATTTAATCTTATTATTTTCTCGAAAAAGTTTTTTCTTTCTATTTTTGGGAAAAATTGTCATTACAGTTGGTATCTAATAGTGGAATCCCTTACCTTGTGAGTGAAGAATCTCCTTTATGTATGTTGTGTTAGCAAACAGATAGATTGAAGACAGAGATTTTTTTATGTATCTTGTAGATTTCCTTATTACATTAAAATAGATATGATGTAGATTTTATGAGATCATGTTCAACTTAAGTTATTTTTGTAATAATTTTAGTGTGTTTTTATTTTTAACATAGATGTAATATGGGTCCCTATATTATGTTAAAATTGAAATATAGAACTTTTTGATATATAAAATTGCACTATTGGTCCATAGTTTATATAAATTGCATTAAAAAGAACAATAGACACCACACAAGTTCAAAATTTGAAAAAAACTATAAACAATCATTGTATTTAACGACAATGGAAGGATTCAATAATTTTATATAGGGAACTAAAAGTTAGAACTAAAAGTGGGATTCAGTCATCTCCATGAATTTTTTTAGGGTTAATTTCTAATTTAGGGACGGATGATATTCAAACATCTAATGCATTTTTTTAGATTTTAATTAATTTTAGTTTTATTATAAAACATATCTTTTTTGTATAATATGGTAGTTTAGCACTAACTCAAAAAAAATTAACACAATGACATATAATTCTATTAACTTCCAAAAGTACTAGAAACACCTTAGTATACATATAAATAATTCTTAGTATATGTCCTTATATAATAAAAAAATATATTTTATAAAAATGATTGATTATAAACCTCTATATTATGAAAACTAACCAGATTTTGTAAAAAAAAAAAGTTAACAAGGACAAGAGACAGATCGTCCTTAGGCCCATGTGTTTATTTTGTTTACCTTATATATCCCCTTATCTAGTAAAATAAAACCCTTTTGAATTTATTCTAAACCCAATTATCTTTTACCTCACTTTCTAAAAAAAGGAGTACAACAACAGTTTCAAACAAAACGACATCACAGTCCACCCCCTTAACCGAATTGAGAAGTTAAAGCGAGTATTATTTGATCTGGGGTACGTGTGATTAATTAATTTTCAAATTCAATCGCTCAATTGCAGTTTCAAATTCAACAATGGTAGGAGTATTTCAAGTGCGCCAGTACTATAATCCAGACATGGATGAGTACCATCTTTGTCGCAAATGTAAAACCCAAATTTCCAACAGCTTACTCTTCAACGTAAAGACTAGTTCCTATCTCTATATTTTTTTTATTTGTTTGAATATCAGTTTATGCCAATTCATGTTTTTCTTGATGAATTTTCCATTTATGTCTCAGACTATGGATCTTTCAACTTTGGATCCTACGGGAATGTTCAGTGACGTGTAAGATGATCTAATCTCATTTTCATTTATTTGATTTTCTGAAGCTACTCAATTGATAATAAATTGATTTCAATTATTTGTAGGGTAAATGTACGTGTGGGCGATGAAACTCGCCATAGAGTAGTCAACGGAATCACTAGATCTGATGTATACTGCCGTCAATGTAACACATTTCTTGGCCAGAAAATTGTAAGATGATGAACAAATCAATTAAACTTGAGACTGTATATTTTATTTGTATTTTGACTTAATTGGGACTCATCTAATCCATCTAAATGTTATTAACAATGATTTAGATTCATGTGCCATTAGAGATGATCTCCACTTCTGTTGAGAAAATAGGGGAGTTCAAACTGTTGTTGTAAGTCTATCACACTAATAAGTTAAGTTAAGTTAGTATTGGAATATTTTGATCTCAAATTATTTTTTATATATCTTCATGTGCAGGAAGAAGCTTTTGCATTGGAATGGATTTATGATGGGGCCTGCACACAAATTTAAATATGTTAGTGATCTATGAATTATTTTTTGAATTGATGTATGAAATTTCATTAAGAATATGTTTTTAGATCAAGTTCAACTTGAAAAGGAGATAAGGCACTATATGAATTTTGATACAAATTTGCAACTTTATAGTTCATGATCTTACTGTGTTTTCTTGACTAGAATATATATGGAATTTATTCATTCTTCTTGGTTAGAGTTTTGCTCGACATATTATAAAACTTCTAATGGTCGACTTTCCAAGCTCAAATTACACTTTAATTTATCTTGTCAAGAAGTTCGACTATCAACTAGGTTCTAGATTTTGATTCAAGACTATAATCAAAACCACATCTCCTCGAGTAATTTTTAAACATATGTGGCAATTTTTTTTATCATACTTCACTTGAACTTGGTAATATTCTTTGTAATATCCCTCCTGAACCCCTGGTACAAACCTCATCCATATTAGAAACTCGAGAAGCTTCATTTTTTTCATCACATAGAGGATTTTCAGTATGTTTATTATTTTTTACCTTTGGTTAACCATACATTTGAAGTTTCTGGGGCGATACTAAGTTCTTGTGGTCATTCACATATTCTGAATGTCTAAAAAACCAATCATCTTGATAACACGATAGTAATACATTATTTCCCCGCTCACTACGGTCAAGCATTATTGGTTTAACTGGGGTAGTTTTCATCATTAAGTCATTATTCATAGGTTCAGTGGCTAATGCAAGCACCCCCATGTCTCCATGATCATGTTCATCGCCCATAGAAGCTGAACCGCAGTTAGGGGATCACTTTCTGGTACCACATGGAACATCTTCTCAAATCATAATTCGTACGTGATTGTCAGAGGATTTTTTTGGTTAATAAATTTTACCATTTAAACAAGCCGATGAAAAATTAACAACTAAAGCAGCCACATTTACTATGGGTTGAAACTGGACAAACTTCTGAGTGTTTAACAATTGAAGATGAAGTTGGAGTTGCCTGATTTCATGATTGGTAATACAAACTTATTAAACTAAACACATTGAAGTTTCCTAGTTTTCATGATATTGGTATGACTTTGATACATTATGACTAATTAAAAATAATTCGCGCACCGAAGATGATATTAGCGGTTTTGGTATACGGTTTATTCCGGATCAATAATGATCCATAACATTTTGGTTGGGTACTGGTTCGATTTATCCCAGTTCAGTTTAAAAAATAATAATTTATTACATATTACTTAACCAAACTTATATTATTTTCATAAACTAGACAATTTTGATTATTGGCGAGATATTTAATAACACTACCACAACTAGAACTCTTCATCACGCCTCAACGCAAATACCTCCAACCTTTTATGAAAAACGTGAAATTGAGGAATTTTTTATTACTGGAGACATTCACATAAACAAAATAAATTTAGAAGATGATGAATTTGAGAAAAATAAAGAAACTAGAAGTGAGATTGATGATGTTTTACGTCGTAAAAAATCTACAGAGCTGGTGATAACTCGACAAAAAGACATACAGACTTCCGCTAAGGATAATGTCCCGTCTCTTTTTCCAAGACCAAATGTCTAAAGTTATGATTGATTGATGATGCACCAATATACAAGTAAATATTACCAATCATGTAAAGTGTAATCTGAGGGTACCTCAGACTAGGTGTAGCCGTGTAGGATCTTCAGCAGTGCACTCAGTTTGTGAGGTTCGGTTAGACCGTTATAATCTGAGGTTTCCAAATCACAAGTTAAAAAAGGTGTCCTTATATAGTTATATGTCCTTATATGAGGATTACATGATACATTTTGTCTCATAACCAAATATTTTTAGGCCATATTTTAGTTTTTTTTTGCATCATTAGCGTCCTTCTTATTTTTTCTAGTCAAACATCCTATTTTAAAATTAATGCATCATGTTTACTTTTTCGAAATAAAAAAAAGCATGTTTACTTTTATAAATTGCAAGATTCGATCAAGTTGTCAAATAAATATTTGCAATTTCTCTATCTAATGCATTTATATTTGTGGAATACAGAAACCAAAAAAATTGCCAAAACATATTTTCAAAAATAGGATGAACTAAATGTATTTTCTAAAAACAAATTTTTTTTTTACATCCAAACAGTTCTCTAAAAATATTTTAAAAAAATGATAGCTATTTTATGAAAATATACTCAGAAAATGAAAACGTAAGATATTTTGACAAACCAAACAGGGCCTAAATTCTTGATTTCATACGAACGGTTTCTATAAGACTTCATGTTTTTACCCTTAAAAATACATCGGGGGGCCCTTCCCCGAACTCATGTAATTCATAAGCCCCTTCATTTTAGTTTTTGGATCTGCCCTTAGTCAGTTCAGCTGACACTAAAGGCACCACAAATATAGTATAAGTGGAGGAACGAAGGAGCTTGTAGTTATTTGAGATTCCAATTTGAAGTAAGCGTATTAGGAATACCAATTATAAGAGATGTTAATACACTTCCGGGTGAAATAGTTATTACTGTGGAAAATTGAAAAAGTAAAAGGGATGTTTGTGGATTAAGGAAACGGGTCAAGGAATTGGTCAATAGAGGGCTTTAAGGCACCTTTTTAAGATGGTTGTAGAAATTGTGATCTCAATAGCCACATTTATAAACCAACATGTGATATTATAGGTTTATTATATATATTTTTGCGTTTTGGAAGTTTTTGCTATAACTGAGTAATGTTTTAAGGTTTTCAACCAAAAGAGTCTTGTAAAAGATTTTATTCCCCAATAGGGAGGGGAGAAGAATTGCGTTCTTGTTAAAGTTCATTATGTTCTTCTTAGAGCCCACTGATTCGGTAAACTACTAAATACTCTCAAAAAATATAAATCTCACATAAAGACGAAGTGACAAAGTGAACAAAAAATATTTCAGACCATGACATTGAGCCTCACTAGCAGACACAGATCACTAGTACAATGTCGTCGATGCGCCACCGTCGGGTGGTGACACCGAGTCTCTCCAATGACATAACTGGGCATACTTAGTGTTTGACTAATGATGAGCCACTATCGGTGGTGAAATTGAGCGTCAGAGGCTACAACATTGAGCATTCTCAGTCTTTCAGTGTTTGACCGTTGATGCACCACCTCCAGTGTAGACAGTGGGTATGTTCACTGTTTGACACAACGCATATATGGGGGACATTGTGAACTACCACTTAGGCACCATTTGTGTTGAATCTAATCGTGACTAGTATACAACACCGGTAGGACCAATATTCAATAATGAGCATAATTTTACCACTGCGCAAGCTCAATGTTTGGCTCTAAATATAACACTATCACTGAGTGTCTCAATTTGAACATCGATCAACCACAAAAATAATAAAATACATTGAGTACATAAAAGTGAACTATCTACCTTCCTTTTGGAATATAACTTGTTTAATCATATTTTTAAAATTATTTTTACATTACAAAATCAAAAGAAACAATAGCATATCATTAAAAAATAGTGTAAAAAAATTGTTGTGTTGTAAATATAAAATTAATACAAGTATAATCCCTTTGATACTTGAATACGTAAGACTAGAATCGGTGGAAACTAGGTGAAAAAATGGTGGACCCTTGATAAGAATAACACCGTTTTTTAAAAAGAAAAAAATTTAACTTATTTTTTATATCCATATCTATTTGTCTAGTTTTTTCCAAAAAAATATCTAATATTATTTATTTATATAAATTATTTAATATTACCCATATTCAGATTTTATAGTCTTTTTAAATAAAATATACTATGTGAAAGAAAAACACCCTATTTTAATAAATAATCATATACCTCTTAGTTAGGAGTAATTTTTAAATACAAAAATTATTAAATATTTTCTGATTCATTTAAAAAAGAGGCAATTACTATAACTACCCTAGAAGTAAGTGATATTATCTTTAAAAGACATGTATAATATAAAAGATATGACAATAATATCTTTGAATTGTGTCCATCTCATCACCAAAAAATTCTTGACTAATATTTGTCGCCAAAATATTTTTCGAGCAGATTTTTGTCACCAAATTTTTATGTTGTTATTTAGTGGAAAAAATCCCATTAAATTATATTTGGGGGTTTAGGTTGTTTGATAGACAAATCTTACCGAACTATGTTTTAGTTAGTTTTATTATTTTCCACCAAATTATTTTTATGTTTATACATTAGGGTTTATGTTGTTGTTTGGTGAATCGAATCCCATCAAACTATAGTTAGGGTTTAGGCTGTTGTTTTGTGAGACAAATTTTATGTTGTTTGGTGGAAAAAATTCCACCAAACAATAAACATGAAACATAATCCCTTCGTTTTAAAATGTTTGTCCACTTACTAAAATTGTTGTTTCAACATGTTTGTCCACTTAGTATTTCATGATATTTTTTTTCCAACTTTTGTCATTATTACCTCTATTAGTAACTTAAAATTTATATTTCCAATACACATTTAAGATATCAAGACACTTTATAAAGGGTAGTTTTGTAATAGGGATTGTAATTATTACATTTCTTAATATGTGTGAAAAACAAAGTGGACAAATATTTTAAAACAATGAGATTAGTAAATATTTAACTTTAACAAGAGTCATCCCACCCCATCATTGTAATATTTTTGTTTTGGTTGCATCAACCCGAAAGGAAATGGTTTATCTTAGTATCTAAAAGTGATTACTTACATATATATAAAATTAACAACCAAAATAATTTATGTTAAATTCAGTTTGGATTCAATCAGTTTAAGCCTGGGCACTTATGCAACTAATTACAGCCCAGACAAGAAGGACTGTACAATGTCTAATGTACTAGCAATGACGCTGCTTTTCAAACACAAAACCGAACAAGAAAAAATCTATTGTTTGGGAACACTTCACTACCATAATTACTAGTGCTGGAGAAACAAAAGCTCTGTGTAACCAACGCAAAAAGCCTTTCGCATACAAATAAGACGAAAAACTATCTGTTATTAGCCATCTTATGCCACATAGACATGTGTATTTGACCATGACCTGGAACAGGCTTTGTATTCTAAACTATCCATTATCTCCCGATACTCAGTTGGGGCTAAAAATAAAAGGAAAAATTACTCTAGGGGATAAATTAAATTTTCTTTATCCCAAATAAAAAAAATCATGTAAAATCATAATGCATTTACATTGAGATCCGCCCCGTGTTACTAAACTTATGATCAAGATTTATGTATTTGGGTACCAATATATAATTTGCAAAATATTTTTTACACATGAACTGCAACATATAAATACATAGTGTCACGGAATATTGAAAACACGGTATGATTTGAACCCAAAAGAGTAAATATTCGTTTGCTTTAAAAGAATTCCAAATAAAAAATGTTCTTTAAATTTTTTAAATATATAACAATTTCAACAATTGAACTAATTATATTTCTAAAGTCATGTAAAGAAAGAAGATAACATGAAACAGAATGAACACAAACAAATTGGCTTACAAAATTCAGTTCACATGGATTACCTAATATGAATTCTAAATTAATGCTGTAAACAACCTTTAAATTCATCAAAAAGACACGAAATGATTAACCAAAACTATCAAAGCTTTTACACACTACATGATTAGTGTGTGAGAGTACAAAAATAAAATAGATAATATATACATACATTCACAATTACATATACATATATGTATACATGATAGAAAAACACTTGAGAAATTGACCACCGAGAATAAAAAAAATCTTGAAAAATTGACAAGTCTTTATGGTTCAATAAGTGTGTTGTTATTATTCGGTAAAGCCATCTTTCCTGTGCGTTCGATAGAGACTGTTTTATTTTTAAAGGAGATGCGTAGAGAAAGACAGAATCGCAGTGGCCTTCACGGACTTCGCGTGGTGACGACAGTGATTCTCCGAGCGGGGATGGCGGCCGTCGCTGCCGCAGAAGGCTTCGTCTCCTCTTTTTCTTTGGTAGATGTGCGATTCAAGAGGGCACACAGTAATTGTGTGTTTGTACGTGCATTTTTCCATCTCACTATAATTGTGGGTTTGTGCTGCAGTTGAAAGAGGGATTAATTAAAATTAAAGAAGAACATAATTGGTATAATTTATTTATTTTTATGATTTTATAGATAATATAATAAGTAAAGATGAAAAAAAGCTATGAATATAGTTTTAAGAATAGTTTTGATAATTTTTTCTTTAAAAAAGAGAATTGTCAAAGAAAAAAAAAATAAACGAACAAGAATAAAGTATATAGAAAAATATATATTACATTATTTGTTTTATCTTCTAGCACCTTTCAATACAACATATACAAAAAAAACACTATACAACTATATATATATCCTCATCCTCCACCGTCTAGCACCATAGATAGATCTTCTAGAAACCAAATTATCTCCCTCTCATGCAAAGTTAGATTTTTCTAAAAGAAAACAGAAAGTTAATACTTTGTGAATTGTGATTATGTTGCTATTGCCGTTTGAACAAACTGGAGCTTCCAACGGTGCTGCCATTTCTGGTGGAGGAAACGGTCCCTATCGTGTTTAGTGCCGTTTCTGATGAAAACTTACCAGATCGTTGATGATCCAGCTATTGATGAGCTGATTTCCTGGAACGGAGATGGATCAGGCTTCATCGTGTGGCACCGTACCCAACTGAATTTGCTAGAGATTTGCTGCCTCAATTCTTCAAGCACAGCAATTTTTCCAGCTTTGTTCGTCAACTGAACAGCTATGTAAGATTAGAACTTTTTTATTAAATCTACATACTTATGCATGTATTTGTTGAGTTTTTATAATTAATTGCATTATAGGTCTCATTATTACACAAAAAATTGCACTGTAGATTTGTATGTAATTGTAAGAATTGCATTACAAGTTCCTTTACTATTAAAACTAACCTATTGAATTAGTTGCACCGTTGTATATATCGCCAACGCTACATATGCATGAAGCATGCATGGCGGTTACTTGTAGGTTACTTAAAGTAATACATAACGGGACAATAAAGATTGCATCTAACACTGATCCTGGAATTAAATTTTTTTAATTAAAAACACTACATAAATATCTTTTAATCCCTCAAATTTTAAATATTTTAACTCTAGTCCTTTATTGAACCGGAAAAAATTATTAACTTAAGTCCTCTAGTTTTTTAAAATTGTCTTCTGAAATTTTGATTTATTTCATTTTATAATTCAAGGACTTATAGCGCAATTAACAAAAAATAAAAATAGCAACCTATAATGATTTTTTCATATAATAAAAGGACCTATAAACTATAATGTAATTAACTCCCAAATTCTGAACTCCTTTGATCAGTCCCTATATTTTGAAAAGAAGAAACTTAGATTTAGTAAAGCATTGCACTAGCTAGGTCTCTATATTATGCAAATTAATAATTTAAAACACTTGTAGTTCTCTTTAATATTGTGGAAGTTGCACCTACAGTTGAAGTGATGGAGATGAGAAGGAGAATGAGCGGCTGAAGAAGTAGAATTCACGGCTGAGAGAAGAATTCACTGCTTTCTATAATTTCAAACCCAGTTTTCTGCTTTAGATATCATCGATTTAATCCAGCCGAAGCAGGTGCTTTAGTTACAGGCTTATACTTGTATCAATTACGTAGTGCTCATAGTTCCAGACTCAATTTTGTTTATCTGAATGGCCAAATTACGAGAACTCCATCACCATTCTCAATTTAACTACCATATGTAAATGCAAAATCGAACATTAAGAGGATCTGGTCATGCAATGGATTGTTCTGCGTGTGTATGATCAACTATGAATTTTCATACATATAATAAATATCATAGGAAATAAGATAACCCTATTACATATATATTTTTGAGTATTATATAATAAAAATTTATATTTGACTACTTCACATAAAAAATAGAATTATTAGAAAATTGACCCAAAAAACAAGCATATCAGGCAACCTTTATTCTATTATTTCAGATTTTAACCCCCTATAAAAAAAAGATTGATAATGATAAATCTTACCTTTTTCATCACTATTATTGAAATGACATAATCATCGAACTTTTTCTTTAATAAAAATATTTTCTTTGTAGATATGATCTGTGTATAATAAAGAAAAATAGATGATTTCATTATGTTGTTAACATTAACATTCAAAATATTTGCTTGGACTTGAGGAGGCTACGAGAGTTGCAACATTAACTAATCGGAGTTGTAGTCTAAATGTACCATATATATTTTTTTTTGTATAAAAGAGAAAAAATATATTTAGCCTCATTGTGTTTAGATTCTAAATATATACAAATTAAATTTTTTAATTTTTTCCTGTCAAAATTTACAAGTAATAAAAAAGTTGTAAGAAAAATTAAAGAAATAAAATATTAAATTAACAAAGTAGATATACTTTAGGGGTGAGATCAGGATGAATACCAAAATCATAGCCCATTTTCTATAACCCAATGTAAATAACATTAGTTTCTATAAAAAAAGAACCACCCCGACCCTAGTTGATTTATACATGATGAGTCCCAGTTTAATAGATAAGGTGTTTAAAAGAAATTAGAATATTATTCAACCCAAAAGGGTCAAATATCAAATTAATATATAAATCCAACTTAAAGGAGTCCAATTTACAAATTAACCTAAAAGGTTTTAATAACAACTATTAATATCTAAATCATACCCAAAATGAGCCAAATAACAAATATTAATGGCTTAGGGGGATTAAATGATAATCATTAATATCTAAATCTAATCCAAAGGGGTCAAATAGTAATATATTAAATAATACTACCTGCCCATCAAAGACCAAAACCCACAAATAAGGCTAAGACTAAAGTGATGTGGTGGGGAGAAAAAGAAGACAAGCTTAGTGATGACTAGCGCAAAAAATGTTGTGTGGTATGATCTCTATGCACCTCGTTCCCTTATTTACTCACCTATAGTGTCTATGGGGTTCCTTTTGTACCACATAGAAGTATAACTAGAAAATAGGTATGCTAGCTTATATAATAAATTCTTTTTGGGTTAGTTATGTTAACCAGCATGATCTTGCTTTTTATTAAACCAACCCATTGGGATTAAGAAATGATTTTGATGAAATATCATTATTCTAAAGCAAAAAAAACTATTTCTTGGGTTGGTTTAATTTGTAATTGCATACGAAAACTTAACAAACTTAAAGATAAAGACCAAATTCGTAATTGTATTTATTTCTTCAACATACTTGTTAATAAAAATACATACCCAACATATATTACAAAACAAATAAAAGTAGATTTATATCTGAAAAGAAAAATCAACACATATTCATTTAGATAATAATAGTCACTTACAAAACAAAAATTAATAACAATAAAACATGTTCAAGTTTCACATCATTGAATTATACGCAATAAAATCAAAGTAGTAGCAGTTTTACGGCTGTAAGTATACAACAAATTTAAAAGATATAAAAAACTTTAAATTGAAACCACTATATAAGTATGCACAAGTTTACACGATATTAACATTCAATTTATCCTCAAATTAAAAAAATATCAAAAGTCAATTACTCCTATGATCGAGAAAAAAGGTAAAAACGATCGTTATCGTTAATTTTCATACATAAGACCAAGTTTATATAGAGAAAGGTTGAGGAATACCTTATAGAGAAAATTTTATCTTCATTTGATGAGTTAAAGGAGCAATTGGAGAATTTAACCACGTTAAGTCTTTGAAAAGCGTTATTTGTTATAATAGATTTGAAGGGGGAGTCATGACTTGAGGATAACGTGTTGTTAATGGAGTTGGAAGGAATTATAGATAATGAGTTTGAGAAGATGAGGCGTCGGTTGAGATGTAGATCTAGATCTAGATGTAGAAGGAGGCTGGCTTTATGGGTTGTATTTAGTGTATATATAAACTTTATTTTATGCTTAGTCCCTCTCATTATTTTCCTTATAATCTCTAATCCCTTTAATTTTTGGATTTGTACATTTTACCCTCTTGAATTATTTTTTGGAAGAATTATTTCCCCATTTCATTGTAAATTCCCATGCTACCCTATTGTTGATATAAATTTAAGCACAATACCGTCATCCATTGTTTAACATTGAGTGTATTACACTCGTTTATGAGAGATTATAATGCATTTTTGGGCAATTTAATTTTTGAAGTATATTACCCACCTTATAACTTAACAAATTCATTTTGACTCCACAATAATCAAAAACCCAATTTCAAACCCATCTCAATTAACTTATTTAACAAAAAATCCTATCAATTTCACAATTTTTCTTGAGTATGTATATATATTAGCGTCTCCTTCCAATGTGTGATAAAATAACCTAATTAATTCAACATCTTGAGAGACCTTACTAACCACAAGTGTATGGATCGTTGACAAGTAATAAAAGTAAGTATAAAGAGTTATCGTCTCCACAAGGACTACGTTTGTTAAGCTCGTGTTTTCAGTTATGTTTAAGATATGTGTTAAGGAAATAAACAAGAATGTGACAGGTGATATTGGATTTTGAGTTTTATAAGTACTTAAGATAAAAGATAAAAGACAGAGATTAAAGTAAAAATATGAGAAGGTAGATTGAGACCTAATAATCACCACTAGTTATGACTTTGACTTAAGGTAAAAAAGGGGATGCTTTGCTAGTCGAGATTCTAATTTATTCCTAACTCCATTCAGGATAGTTTAGGATGTTGTCTCAACAATTACTAGAGTACTCGGGTGAGATTGTTCTACGTAAAGATCGGCGCTACAAAGTATTTAACCTATACGACTATCAGGCTAGTCAAGCCCGTCACGATCACTAACACACATACACCTATCAGGCTAGTCAAGCCCGTCAGGCTAGTCAAGCGCATACACCTGTTCCATTTCTCTGCCATGTCCGATTGTTTAACTGTGATAATGGCCCACTCACACTAGCAAGTCTCAGATTTAAATCTGAAACTGAAAAAACAACTAAAAAGGAGAAGAATGACATTCTAAGTATTGGGTCCACAATTGAAGTTAATACATTAAAGTGAAGAGAGTTGGTAAATTAGTTAGCGAGAGAAAAACTCTAGAACAGGTAATGGCTCATTTTGCTGCTAAATCGTCTTCCGAGCTTGGTTATCCTCTATTTTTAGTTAGGAGTTTGACTAACGATGAATTCGAAACTCCATCGGATGCTCAAGTAGTGGAATACCCACGATTCTTGAAAAAACTGACATAATGATTCAATTGTAAACCAGATCGAGGAAAACATTAGCCTGTGGGGAGGCCCGAAAAGGAATCATAAAAAAATCGATCCGTCTAGAAAACAAATGGACGTGAAAGCTGTAATTGTAGCGCCTTCAAGAGAACTTGGAATTCTCGAAATGCAGATCCTACAAGAAGTGGAGCGGTGATGTCTCCTCTTTTGTTCTAATTATATGCCCTTAGGAGACATCATTTTAGGTGATTATTTGACTAATTAGATAGACTTTTAGTGTTAATTCGTTATATTTCATTTTCCCATCCAGTTTAGCAATTTTCATTTATTAAGCTTTTGCACGTTAAATGGGTTGTTTTAGTGCAAAGTTTGTAGGTCCATGATGCTAGCAAGGAGAGGAATCAAGAATTAAAGTCTTAGATCGTGTAAAGAAGTCAAAGGCGAGAAGAAATATCCCAAAGAGTTGACAAGTTAAACTGCAAATCTAGAAAGCTTATGGTAATTGCTGATTTTGATCTATTTAAACGTGGATTCAGCCTCTGAGTTGTAAAGAAGATTTGTTCCTTATCGCGTTACGAAGATTTGGAAAGTTGGACGGGTCAATTCAGAGTTGATTTGAGAAAGTTATAGTCGTTTTAATGAAGGGTGTACATCAGTTACGGGATTTGTAATTAAATAATGGACTTGGGCTTTTTAAAATTTCACTAATTCACTTAACCCAAGTCCGAATTTTAGAATTATAAATAGATCTTTTGACTCTTATTTTAGACACAACTCAATTCACACAAGTCAGAGCGCTAGAGAGCAAGTCAGAAGCAAGGAAAAGGAGAAAGCTAAGAGCTGGAGAAAATTATCTTCTCCAAATCGCAGCCAAACCCAATTCCCTAATTAGGTTTTTCGTATTTTTTCTGTAAAACATGAATTCCTTTAATTTTATTTCTTTAGTTTTTATTTCAATTATGAGCTAAATTTAATTGTACTTGAGAATCGCTTAAATGGGTTGAGCCCCAATTTATTTAATTAGTGTTTTTGAATTTGGGATTGAAAACTTTAAATCGAATTGGGTAATTTCGTATTGACTGTTATTTTGCATTAACTACTGTCTTTGAAGTCATGAATCAAATATAGGAATTAGTAATTAAGCTATTCACTTAAGTGGCAAATTGATCGCCTTGACGGGGGGTTTAATTACAGAACTAGGTAATAGACGTAAGGTAGAAATCATTGATCCTGACGGGCTTAGTTAACCTTATAGCCAATTGGGTAAAATACTTGATCATTCGAAGGTGGATTATAATCACCCTGACGGGGTTTGTAACGCCCTAGGATAGCTCCTAAGTCCACCCTGACAGGGGTTAGGAGAAGCTAGAATCCCGGCTAATACTTAATACCAATTCGGCCCTTAAACAGAAACATTGATTGAATAGATTTAGGTGAAGCCTTAGCGAGACTCAAGTACTACTTCTCGCCTTGCGTCTAGCCTCTTTACTTGCATTATTTTCATTTCAGTTTAATTTATTTAGTCTTTTATTTATTTTTGCATCTTAGTTCTTAAAATAAAAACCTAAACAAACTTTTATATCATTTACTTTTCTGTATTTGCATTGATCTCACTATTTGATCAACGCCTGAGTTGTACCTAATCCGTCCTTGCGAACGAATCCGATTTATCGGTTTATTACTTGGACAACCGTACACTTGCGGTTTGTGAGTCCTTATTCTTTACGTTTATTTTATAGCACACAAGGACCCACCAAGCGGTTAGTAGGGCCGCTCATAAAAAACACGTGCAACAACCTGTAGTTGGTGCATATAGAGCGAGACTGGAAGAAATGCTTTAGAAAAATAAATCGGTTGTCATAGTTGGTACACCGGGTCGAATAGATGAGATTAGTGAAACGTGGAAACTTCGTATTGTCGTTTTTTATTTTAGACTAGCACTACTACACGCGAGCTTTCTCGCGACTAAAGTTTTCGCGACTACTTCATGTAGTCGCTAAAGAGTATACATCTAACGACTACATCTTGTTAACGACTACATTGTACTTTTTTTACTACAAAGTAGCCGTCCTTAAGTTTTACTTTTTTCCGACTACAAGAAGTAGTCGTTAGTAATGTACAAGTAGTCGCTACTTGTTTTAATTTTTTAATTATTTTTTCCACCGACTTTGTGTAGTCGCTAATGAATGATAACTTCTTACGACTACTTCATGTAGTCGCTATCTGTTAACAATATCGACCACATTTGCATCATTAGCGACTACTTCTTGTAGTCGGTAATGTATGTCGCGTATTTATGACAGTGAGTTTCGTTTTAGGATCCTCAAACACCAATTATATTACAATTTCCCCACTATTCTCTCAAAACTCTCCCAATTTTTTCCCACAATTCATCACCAAATATTATTTCAACACGTGAAAAACTTTCCCGGGCCAATCAACAACGTGAGACCTTCTCAATTATCAATTTCCCCATCTAAAGTTTCTCAAAAGTATGTATTTTTTGTTCTATAAAACTCTTTCAAATTTCTTTTATTTCCATACAATTGTGTATTCAATGCTAAATAATATTAATTACTAGGTATATCAACACGTGGAAAACCTTTTCCGGGTCATTCAACAATGTGGGACCTCCTCAATTATCAATTTCTCCTTCTAAATTTGCCCAAAAGTATGTATTTTTCTTTTATAAAACTTTTTTCATCTCTTTTTTATTTGATTAAAATTGTATAAAATGCGAAATATATAGTATCACTATGTATCTCGAAAAACATCTTATCTATATTATATTACAAGGTTTTTTGATAAGTGGTGGCCAGGATTGATTCTGGCCAAACATAAGTGGTGGCCAAGATCGTTTCTGGCCCCACCTATCATTAATACTATTAATTAATTCTTAATTACTTAATAGAAAAACATAAAACAAAAAACCTTAAATCACTCTGTACATTTAATTTATAATATTTATATAATAAATCAGAATGTACCTAACTTCTCATATTACTACTCAAAAATCTCTAATTTCTCTCATAATTCTTTTATTCTTCTCATAAATATCTTAAAAAAATTTATTTTTTATTTTCTCAATTATTATATCTATGTAAAAACCACATTGATCTTTTAAAAGAAAAGTTTTTAAATTGAAAATATGGGAGAAATGTATTAACCTACACGATTTTTAGAAAAGGCAATGAAAGAAAATAATATTGAAATATATGGTGGAGTTAAAAATAACAATAATGATAATAATAATATCTTGAAACACTTAAGAACAATTGGGAAATCCGATTTGGACCTTTATAATACCATTAATTAATTCATATTTACTTAATAAAAAGAATTAAAAAAAACCTTAGATCACTCTTTACATTTAATATAAATTTATAATATTTATATAATAAATCAGAATGTACCTAACTTCTCATATTACTACTCAAAAATCTCTAACTTCTCTCATATCCATAACCTTAGACCCTTAACTATCAACCTTAACCTTGACCTTAACTTTAACCTTAACCTTAACCTTAAACTTAACTTTAACTTTAACTTTAACCTTAACCTTAACCTTAACCTTAACCTTAACCTTAACCTTAACCTTAACCTTAACCTTAACCTTAACCCAAACCAAACCCAAACCTTAACCTTAACCTTAACCCAAACTCAAACCTTAACCTCAACCTTATCCTTAACCTTACCTTAACCTTAACATTAACCTTAACCTTAAACCTTGACCTTGAACCTTAAACCTTAAAGCCTTATCATCATCTTCACTTAACCTTAACTTTAACCGTAACTCTTAACCCTTAAACCCTTAACCTTAACCCTTAAATCTCAAGCCTTAACCTTTACCTTCACCTTCATATTAACTTTAATCTAAACCTTAACCATAATCTTAAACTTGAAGTTAAAACTTAACCATAACCTTAAACATTGAACGTCAGAGGCTACAACATTGAGCATTCTCAGTCTTCCAGTGTTTGACCGTTGATGCACCACCTCCAGTGTGGACAGTGGGTATGTTCACTGTTTGACACAACGCGTATATGGGGGACATTGTGAACTACCACTTAGCCACCATTTGTATTGAACCTAATCATGACTAGTATACAACATCGGTAGGACCAATGTTCAATAATGAGCATAATTTTACCACTGAGCAAGCTCAGTGTTTGGCTCTAAACATAACACTATCACTGAGTGTCTCAATTTGAAAATCGATCAACCAAAAAAATAACGAAATACATTGAGTACATAAAAGTAAACTATCTACCTTCCTTTTGGAATATAAATTTTTTAATCATATTTTTAAAAATATTGTTACATTACAAAATCAAAAGAAACAATAGCTTATAATTAAAAAAATAGTGTAAAAAAATCGTTGTGTTTCAAATATAAAATTAATACAACTACTTCTTGTTTAGAGTTTTGCTCGACATATTATAAAACTTCTAATGGTCGACTTTCCAAGCTCAAATTACTCTTTAATTTATCTTGTCAAGAAGTTTGACTATTAACTAGGTTCCAGATTTTGATTCATGACTATAATCTAAACCACTTCTCCTCGAGTAATTTTTAAACATATGTGGCAATGTGAACTTGGTAATACTCTTTGTAATATCCCTCCTGAACCCCTGGTACAAACCTCGTCCATATAAGAAACTCGAGGAGCTTCATTTTTTTCATCACATAGAAGATTTTTCAGTACGTTTATTATTTTTTACCTTTGGTTAACCATACATTTGAAGTTTCTGGGGCGATACTAAGTTCTTGTGGTCATTCAAAAATTCCAAACTTCCAAAAAACCAATCATCTTGATAACACGGTAGTAATACATTATTTCCCCGCTCACTACGGTCAAGCTTTGACCTTTAATAAGACGACCTGATCTGAAGCTCTAAAACATTTTTCGTCCATATTCCTTTTTCATTAGTCGATCTATGTTTTGTACATTGTATAACTAGGGCAGTTTGCATCATAAAGTCATTATTCATAGGTTCAGTGGCTAATGCAAGCGCCCCCATGTCTCCATGATCATGTTCATCGCCCATAGAAGCTGAACCGCAGTCAGGGGAGCACTTTCTGGTACCACATGGAACATCTTCTCAAATCACAATTCGTACTGTATTGTCAGATGATTGTTTTGGTTAATAAATTTTACCTTTTAAACAAGCCGATGAAAAATTAACAACTAAAGCAGCCACATTTACTATGGGTTGAAACTGGACAAACTTCTGAGTGTTTAACAATTGAAGTTGAAGTTGCCTGATTTCATGATTGGAAATACAAACTTATTAAACTAAACACATTGAAGTTTCCTAGTTTTCATGATATTGGTATGACTTTGATACATTATGACTAATTAAAAATAATTCGCGCACCGAAGATGATATTAGTGGTTTTGGTCTACGGCTTGGTCCGGATCAATAATGATCCATAACATTTTGGTTGGATACTGGTTCGATTTATCTTAGTTCAGTTTATAAAAACTAACTTATTACATATTACTTAACCAAACTTATATTATTTTCATAAACTAGACAATTTTGATTATTGGCGAGATATTTAATACCACTACCACAACTAGAACTCTTCATCACGCCTCAACGCAAATACCTCCAACATTTTATAAAAAACGTGAAATTGAGGAAATTTTTATTACTAGAGAGATTCACATAAACAAATAAATTTAGAAGATGATGAATTTGAGAAAAATAAAGAAACTAGAAGTGAGCTTGATGATGTTTTTCGTCGTAAAAAATCTACAGAGCTGGTGATAAGTCGACAAAAAGACATACGGACTTCCGCTAAGGATAATGTCCCGTCTCTTTTTCCAAGACCAAATGACTAAAGTTATGATTAATTGATGATGAACCAGTATGCAAGTAAATATTATCAATCATGTAAAGTGTAATCTGAGGGTACCTCAGACTAGGTGTAGCCGTGTAAGATCTTCAACAGTGCACTCGGTTTACGCCGGTTCTGCTGAAGTGGAGGGAGAGGGTGAGGGCAGGTGTTGTATAGAGTGGTCGTGAGCAGTTGGGGTGAATCAAATAATAAAACTAAATCATGTTTTAGTAGTAGAGGAGTTATTAGGTGGAACTCCTACACGAGCTTTGGATATAAGAGAAAACAAGTATCATCACTCCCATCTTTCTTGTTAACCCTTGATATGTTCCCCATATTTTTATCATTCTACAAATGATACAATCGATCCCCAATTCATTTCGGAAACATTACCTATCAGTCTTATCATTTGATTCTAAAAATATGTGCATTCATTGCCTTGTCCTTTCAAGTTGTTAAAAGGTTGAGGCTCTATCTCATTTCTCGCATTGAAAACATAAAGCAAAGCATAACTCTCTATTTTTTTCCGTTCATGTTACATAAGTTTGAGGAAAGTTCGATAGAAACTCCATTCCTTATTTTAGTGAATGCACATAATTGAAGGAAGTATTGGTCACCCCTCGGGTAACACCAGAATAAAGAGTTAGCGCCTTTGTTATGCCAAAAATTACTTTCCTAAGAAAGAATATATTCTTACCTACAATAATTCTAGGGTCATAAGTGTGATGGTTTTATATTTAATCTTATTATTTTCTTGAAAAAGTTTTTTTTTTCTATTTTTGGGAAAAATTGTCATTACAGTTCGTCTCCAATAGTGGAGTCCCTTACCTTGTGAGTGAAGAATCTCCTTTTTGTATGTTGTGTTAGCAAATGGAGAGACTAAAGACGAAGAATATATTTTGTCTCTTGTAGACTTTCTTATTACAGTAAAATAGATATGATATATATATATTATGAGATCGTGTTCAACTTAAATTATTTTGTAATTATTTTAGCGTGTCTTTATTTTTTAGATAGATGTAATATGTGTCCCTATATAATGTTAAAATTGAAATATAACAGTTTTTGATATATAAAATTTCACTATTGGTCCATAGTTTAGATAAATTGCATTTAAAATAATAATAGACACTACACAAGTTCAAGATTTGAAAAAAACTATAAACAATCATTGTATTTTACAACAATGGAAGGATTCAAGAATTTTATATAGGGAACTAAAAGTTAGAACTAAGAGTGGGATTCGAGTCATCGCCATGATTTTTTTAGTGTTAATTTCTAACTTAGGGAGGGATGATATTCAAACCTCTAATGCATTTTTTTAGATTTTGATTAATTTTAGTTTTATGATAAAATATATCGTTTTTGTATAATATGGTAGTTTAGCACAATTAACTCAAAAATAATTAACACAATGACATATAATTCAATTAATTTCCAAAAGTACTAGGAACACCTTGGTCTACAAATAAATAATTCTTAGTATATGTCCTTATATAATAAAAACAAAATTATAAAAATAATTGATTATAAACCTCTATATTATGCAAACTAACCAGATTTCGTAAAAAAAGAGATTAACAATGACAAGAGACAGATCCTCCTTAGGCCCATGTGTCTATTTTGTTTACCTTATATGTATCCCTTTATCTAGTAAAATAAAAGCCCTTTGAATTTATTTTAAACCCAATTATCTTTTACCTCAATTTCTAAAAAAAGGAGCACAACAACAGTTTCAAACAAAACCACATCACAGTCCACCCCTTAACCGAATTGAGAAGTTAAAGCGAGCATTCTTTGATTTGGGGGTACGTGTGATTAATTAATTTTTAAAGTTAATCGCTCAATTGCAGTTTCAAGTTCAACAATGGTAGGAATATTTCAAGTGCGCCAGTACTATGATCCAGACACGGATGAGTACCATCTTTGTCGCAAATGTAAAGCCCAAATTTCCAACAGCTTACTCTTCCACGTAAAGACTAGTTCCTATCTCTATTCTTGATTTTTTTTAATTTGTTGGAATATCAATTTATGCCAATTCATGTTTTTATTGAAGAATTTTCCATCTATGTCTCAGACTATGGATCTTTCAACTTCGGATCCTACGGGAATGTTTAGTGACGTGTAAGATGATCAAATCTCATGTTCATTTATTTGATTTTTTGAAGCTCCTCAATTGATAATAAATTTATTTCAATTATTTGTATGGTAAATGTACGTGTGGACGATGAAACTCGCCATAGAGTAGTCAACGGAATCACTAGATCTGATGTATACTGTCGTCAATGTAACACCCTTCTTGGCCAGAAAATTGTAAGATGATGAACAAATTAATTAAACTTGAGACTATATTTAATTTGTATTTTGACTTAATTGGGACTCACCTGATCCATCTAAATGTTATTATTAATGATTTAGATTCATGTGCCATTAGAGATGATCTCCACTTCTGTTGAGAAAACAGGGGAGTTCAAATTGTTTTTGTAAGTCTATCACACTAATAAGTTAAGTTACTATTGGAATATTTTGATCTCAAAATATTTTTTATATATCTTCATGTGCAGGAAGAAGCTTTTGCATTGGAATGGAGTTATGATGGCCCTGCACACAAATTTAAATATGTTAGTGATATATGAATTATTTTCTAAATCGATATCTAAAATTTCATTAAGAATATGTTTTTAGATCAAGTTCAGCTGCAAAAGGAGATAAGGCACTATATGAGTTTTGATACAAATTCTGCAATTTTATAGTTCATGATCATACTATGTTTTCTTGACTAGAATATATATGAAATTTATTCATACTTCTTGTTTAGAGTTTTGCTCGACATATTATAAAACTTCTAATGGTCGACTTTCCAAGCTCAGATTACTCTTTAATTTATCTTGTCAAGAATTTCGACTATTAACTAGGTTCCAGATTTTGATTCATGACTATAATCTAAACCACTTCTCCTCGAGTAATTTTTAAACATATGTGGAATTTTTTTATCATACTTCATTTGAACTTGGTAATACTCTTTGTAATATCTCTCCTAAACCCCTGGTACAAACCTCGTCCATATAAGAAACTCGAGGAGCTTCATTTTTTTCATCATATAGAAGATTTTCAGTACGTTTATTATTTTGTACCTTTGGTTAACCACACATTTGAAGTTTCTGGGACGATACTAAGTTCTTGTGGTCATTCAAAAAATTCCGAACTTCCAAAAAACCAATCATCTTGATAACACGGTAGTAATACATTATTTCCCCGCTCACTACGGTCAAGCTTTGACCTTTAATATGACGACCTGATCTGAAGCTCTAAAACTTTTTTCATCCATATTCCATTTTCATTAGTCGATTTATGTTATGTATATTGTTTAACTGGGGTAGTTTGCATCATAAAGTCATTATTCATAGGTTCAGTGGCTAATGCAAGCGCCCCCATGTCTCCATGATCATGTTCATAGCCCATAGAAGCTGAACCGCAGTCAGGGGAGCACTTTCTGGTACCACATGGAACATCTTCTCAAATCATAATTCGTACGTGATTGTCAGATGATTTTTTTGGTTAATAAATTTTACCTTTTAAACAAGTCGATGAAAAATTAACAACTAAAGCAGCCACATTTACTATGGGTTGAAACTGGACAAACTTCTGAGTGTTTAACAATTGAAGTTGAAGTTGCCTGATTTCATGATTGGTAATACAAACTTATTAAACTAAACATATTGAAGTTTCCTAGTTTTCATGATATTGGTATGACTTTGATACATTATGACTAATTAAAAATAATTCGCGCACCGAAGATGATATTAGCGGTTTTGGTCTACGGTTTGGTCAGGATCAATAATGATCCATAACATTTTGGTTGGGTACTGGTTCGATTTATCTGAGTTCAGTTTATAAAAACTAATTTATTACTGCCTCCGTTTCAAAATGTTTGTCCACTTTGCTTTTCACACGAATTAAGAAAATTAATGATTACAATCGCTATTACTCAATTACCCTTCATAAAGTGTCTTGATATCTTAAATGCGTATTGGAAATATAAATTTTAATTTTTTAATAGGGGTAGTAATGGAAAAAATTGGGAAAAAGTGTCTTGAAATACTAAGTGGACAAATATTTTGAAACACTAATTTTAGTAAGTGGACAAACATTTTGAAACGGAGGGAGTACATATTACTTAACCAAACTTATATTATTTTCATAAACTAGACAATTTTGATTATTGGCGAGATATTTAATACCACTATCACAACTAGAACTTTTCATCACGCCTCAACGCAAATACCTCCAACATTTTATAAAAAACGTGAAATTGAGGAATTTTTTATTACTAGAGACATTCACATAAACAAAATAAATTTAGAAGATGATGAATTTGAGAAAAATAGAGAAACTAGAAGTGAGCTTGATGATGTTTTACGTCGTAAAAAATCTACATAGCTGGTGATAAGTCGACAGCTAGAAGTGCACTCGGTTTACGCCAGTTCTGCTGAAGTGGAGGGAGAGGGTGAGGGCAGGTGTTGTATAGAGTGGTCGTGAGCAGTTGGGGTGAATCAAATAATAAAAATAAATCATGTTTTAGTAATAGAGGAGTTATTAGGTGGAACTCCTACACGAGCTTTGGATATAAGAGAAAACAAGTATCATCACTCCCATCTTTCTTGTTAACCCTTGATATGTTCCCCATATTTTTATCATTCTACAAATGATACCGTCGATCCCCAATTTATTTCAGAAACATTACCTATCAGTCTTATCATTTGATTCTAAAAAATATGTGCATTCATTGCCTTGTCCTTTCAAGTTGTTAAAAGGTAGAGGCTCCATCTCATTTCTCACATTGAAAACATAAAGCAAAGCATAACTCTCTATTTTTTCCGTTCATGTTACATAAGATTGAGGAAAGTTCGATAGAAACTCCATTCCTTATTTTAGTGAATGCACATAATTGAAGGAAGTATTGGTCACCCCTCGGGGAACACCAGAATAAAGAGTTAGCGCCTTTGTTATGCCAAAAATTACTTTCCTAAGGAAGTATATATACTTACACGCAACTACTAAAATTCTAGGGTCATATGTGTGATGCTTTTATATTTAATCTTATTATTTTCGCGAAAAAGTTTTTTCTTTCTATTTTTGGGAAAAATTGTCATTACAGTTCGTCTCCAATAGTGGAGTCCCTTACCTTGTGAGTGAAGAATCTCCTTTTTGTATGTTGTGTTAGCAAATGGAGAGACTAAAGACGAAGAATATATTATGTCTCTTGTAGACTTCCTTAATACAGTAAAATAGATATGATATAGATATAATGAGATCGTGTTCAACTTAAATAATTTTGTAATAATTTTAGCGTGTCTTTATTTTTTAAATAGATGTAATATGGGTCCCTATATCATGTTAAAATTGAAATATACAACTTTTTGATATATAAAATTTCACTATTGGTCCATAGTTTATATAAATTGCATTAAAAATAACAATAGACACCACACAAGTTCAAGATTTGAAAAAAACTATAAACAATCATTGAATTTTACGACAATGGAAGGATTCAAGAATTTTATATAGGGAACTAAAAGTTAGAACTAAGAGTGAGATTCGAGTCATCGCCATGATTTTTTTAGTGTTAATTTCTAACTTAGGGAGGGATGATATTCAAACCTCTAATTCATTTTTTTAGATTTTGATTAATTTTAGTTTTATGATAAAACATATCTTTTTTGTATAATATGGTAGTTTAGCACAATTAACTCAAAAATAATTAACACAATGACATATAATTCAGTTACTTTCCAAAAGTACTAGGAACACCTTGGTCTAAAAATAAATAATTCTTAGTATATGTCCTTATATAATAAAAAAATATTTTATAAAAATAATTGATTATAAACCTCTATATTATGCAAACTAACCAGATTTCGTAAAAAAAATTGATTAACAATGACAAGAGTCAGATCCTCCTTAGGTCCATGTGTCTATTTTGTTTACCTTATATGTATACCTTTATCTAGTGAAATAAAAGCCCTTTGAATTTATTTTAAACCCAATTATATTTTACCTCAATTTATAAAAAAAAGGAGCACAACAACAGTTTCAAACAAAACGACATCACAGTCCACCCCTTAACCGAATTGAGAAGTTAAAGCGAGCATTCTTTGATTTGGGGGTACGTGTGATTAATTAATTTTTAAAGTTAATCGCTCAATTGCAGTTTCAAGTTCAACAATGGTAGGAATATTTCAAGTGCGCCAGTACTATGATCCAGACACGGATGAGTACCATCTTTGTCGCAAATGTAAAGCCCAAATTTCCAACAGCTTACTCTTCCACATAAAGACTAGTTCCTATCTCTATTCTTGATTTTTTTTAATTTGTTGGAATATCAATTTATGCCAATTCATGTTTTTATTGAAGAATTTTCCATCTATGTCTCAGACTATGGATCTTTCAACTTCGGATCCTACGGGAATGTTTAGTGACGTGTAAGATGATCAAATCTCATGTTCATTTATTTGATTTTTTGAAGCTCCTCAATTGATAATAAATTGATTTCAATTATTTGTAGGGTAAATGTAAGTGTGGACGATGAAACTCGCCATAGAGTAGTCAACGGAATCACTAGATCTGATGTATACTGTCGTCAATGTAACACCCTTCTTGGCCAGAAAATTGTAAGATGATGAACAAATTGATTAAACTTGAGACTGTATATTTAATTTGTATTTTGACTTAATTGGGACTCACCTGATCCATCTAAATGTTATTATTAATGATTTAGATTCATGTGCCATTAGAGATGATCTCCACTTCTGTTGAGAAAACAGGGGAGTTCAAACTGTTGTTGTAAGTCTATCACACTAATAAGTGAAGTTAAGTTACTATTGGAATATTTTGATCTCAAAATATTTTTTATATATCTTCATGTGCAGGAAGAAACTTTTGCATTGGAATGGAGTTATGATGGGCCCTGCACAAAAATTTAAATATGTTAGTGATCTATGAATTATTTTCTAAATCGATATCTAAAATTTCATTAAGAATATGTTTTTAAATCAAGTTCAGATTGAAAAGAAGATAAGGCACTATATGAATTTTGATACAAATTCTGCAACTTTATAGTTCATGATCATACTATGTTTTTTACTAGAATATATATGGAATTTATTCATACTTCTTGTTTAGAGTTTTGCTCGACATATTATAAAACTTCTAATGGTCGACTTTCCAAGCTCAAATTACTCTTTAATTTATCTTGTCAAGAAGTTAGACTATTAACTAGGTTCCAGATTTTGATTCATGACTATAATCTAAACCACTTCTCCTCGAGTAATTTTTAAACATATGTGGAAATTTTTTTTATCATACTTCATTTGAACTTGGTAATACTCTTTGTAATACCCCTCCTAAAACCCTAGTACAAACCTCGTCCATATAAGAAACTCGAGGAGCTTCATTTTTTTCATCACATAGAAGATTTTCAGTACGTTTATTATTTTTTACCTTTGGTTAACCACACATTTGAAGTTTCTGGGGCGATACTAAGTTCTTGTGGTCATTCAAAAATTCTGAACTTCCAAAAAACCAATCATCTTGATAACACGGTAGTAATACATTATTTCCCCGCTCACTACGGTCAAGCTTTGACCTTTAATATGACGACCTGATCTGAAGCTCTAAAACTTTTTTCGTCCATATTCCTTTTTCATTAGTCGATTTATGTTATGTATATTGTTTAACTGGGGCAGTTTGCATCATAAAGTCATTATTCATAGGTTCAGTGGCTAATGCAAGCTCCCCCAGGTCTCCTTGATCATGTTCATCGCCAATAGAAGCTAAACCGCAGTCAGGGGAGCACTTTCTGGTACCACATGGAACATCTTCTCAAATCATAATTCGTACGTGATTGTAAGATGATTTTTTTGGTAAATAAATTTTACCTTTTAAACAAGCCGATGAAAAATTAACAACTAAAGCAGCCACATTTACTATGGGTTGAAACTGGACAAACTTCTGAGTGTTTAACAATTGAAGTTGAAGTTGCCTGATTTTATGATTCGTAATACAAACTTATTAAACTAAACACATTGAAGTTTCCTAGTTTTCATGATATTGGTATGACTTTGATACATTATGACTAATTTAAAATCATTCGCGCACCGAAGATGTTATTAGCGGTTTTGGTCTACGGTTTGTCCCGATCAATAATGATCCTTAACATTTTTGTTGGGTACTGGTTCGATTTATCTCTGTTTAGTTTATAAAAACTAATTTATTACATATTACTTAACCAAACTTATATTATTTTCATAAACTAGACAATTTTGATTATTGGCGAGATATTTAATAACACTACCACAACTAGAACTCTTCATCACACCTCGACGCAAATACCTTCAACCTTTTATGAAAAACGTGAAATTGAGGAATTTTTTATAACTGGAGACATTCACATAAACAAAATAAATTTAGATGATGATGAATTTGAGAAAAATAAAGAAACTAGAAGTGAGCTTGATGATGTTTTACGTCGTAAAAAATCTACAGAGCTGGTGATAAGTCGACAAAAAGACATACGGACTTCCGCTAAGGATAATGTCCCGTCTCTTTTGCAAAGACCAAATGACTAAAGTTATGATTAATTGATGATGAACCAATATGCAAGTAAATATTATCAATCATGCAAAGTGTAATCTGAGGGTACCTCATACTAGGTGTAGCCGTGTAGGATCTTCAGCAGTGCACTCGGTTTACGCCAGTTCTGCTGAAGTGGAGGGAGAGGGTGAGGGCAGGTGTTGTATAGAGTGGTCGTGAGCAGTTGGGGTGAATCAAATAATAAAAATAAATCATGTTTTAGTAATAGAGGAGTTATTAGGTGGAACTCCTACACGAGCTTTGGATATAAGAGAAAACAAGTATCATCACTCCCATCTTTCTTGTTAACCCTTGATATGTTCCCCATATTTTTATCATTCTACAAATGATACCGTCGATCCCCAATTTATTTCAGAAACATTACCTATCAGTCTTATCATTTGATTCTAAAAAATATGTGCATTCATTGCCTTGTCCTTTCAAGTTGTTAAAAGGTAGAGGCTCCATCTCATTTCTCACATTGAAAACATAAAGCAAAGCATAACTCTCTATTTTTTCCGTTCATGTTACATAAGATTGAGGAAAGTTCGATAGAAACTCCATTCCTTATTTTAGTGAATGCGCATAATTGAAGGAAGTATTGGTCACCCCTCGGGGAACACCAGAATAAAGAGTTAGCGCCTTTGTTATGCCAAAAATTACTTTCCTAAGGAAGTATATATACTTACACGCAACTACTAAAATTCTAGGGTCATATGTGTGATGCTTTTATATTTAATCTTATTATTTTCGCGAAAAAGTTTTTTCTTTCTATTTTTGGGAAAAATTGTCATTACAGTTCGTCTCCAATAGTGGAGTCCCTTACCTTGTGAGTGAAGAATCTCCTTTTTGTATGTTGTGTTAGCAAATGGAGAGACTAAAGACGAAGAATATATTATGTCTCTTGTAGACTTCCTTAATACAGTAAAATAGATATGATATAGATATAATGAGATCGTGTTCAACTTAAATAATTTTGTAATAATTTTAGCGTGTCTTTATTTTTTAAATAGATGTAATATGGGTCCCTATATCATGTTAAAATTGAAATATACAACTTTTTGATATATAAAATTTCACTATTGGTCCATAGTTTATATAAATTGCATTAAAAATAACAATAGACACCACACAAGTTCAAGATTTGAAAAAAACTATAAACAATCATTGAATTTTACGACAATGGAAGGATTCAAGAATTTTATATAGGGAACTAAAAGTTAGAACTAAGAGTGAGATTCGAGTCATCGCCATGATTTTTTTAGTGTTAATTTCTAACTTAGGGAGGGATGATATTCAAACCTCTAATTCATTTTTTTAGATTTTGATTAATTTTAGTTTTATGATAAAACATATCTTTTTTGTATAATATGGTAGTTTAGCACAATTAACTCAAAAATAATTAACACAATGACATATAATTCAGTTACTTTCCAAAAGTACTAGGAACACCTTGGTCTAAAAATAAATAATTCTTAGTATATGTCCTTATATAATAAAAAAATATTTTATAAAAATAATTGATTATAAACCTCTATATTATGCAAACTAACCAGATTTCGTAAAAAAAAGAGATTAACAATGACAAGAGTCAGATCCTCCTTAGGTCCATGTGTCTATTTTGTTTACCTTATATGTATCCCTTTATCTAGTGAAATAAAAGCCCTTTGAATTTATTTTAAACCCAATTATATTTTACCTCAATTTATAAAAAAAAGGAGCACAACAACAGTTTCAAACAAAACGACATCACAGTCCACCCCTTAACCGAATTGAGAAGTTAAAGCGAGCATTCTTTGATTTGGGGGTACGTGTGATTAATTAATTTTTAAAGTTAATCGCTCAATTGCAGTTTCAAGTTCAACAATGGTAGGAATATTTCAAGTGCGCCAGTACTATGATCCAGACACGGATGAGTACCATCTTTGTCGCAAATGTAAAGCCCAAATTTCCAACAGCTTACTCTTCCACATAAAGACTAGTTCCTATCTCTATTCTTGATTTTTTTTAATTTGTTGGAATATCAATTTATGCCAATTCATGTTTTTATTGAAGAATTTTCCATCTATGTCTCAGACTATGGATCTTTCAACTTCGGATCCTACGGGAATGTTTAGTGACGTGTAAGATGATCAAATCTCATGTTCATTTATTTGATTTTTTGAAGCTCCTCAATTGATAATAAATTGATTTCAATTATTTGTAGGGTAAATGTACGTGTGGACGATGAAACTCGCCATAGAGTAGTCAACGGAATCACTAGATCTGATGTATACTGTCGTCAATGTAACACCCTTCTTGGCCAGAAAATTGTAAGATGATGAACAAATTAATTAAACTTGAGACTGTATATTTAATTTGTATTTTGACTTAATTGGGATTCACCTGATCTATCTAAATGTTATTATTAATGATTTAGATTCATGTGCCATTAGAGATGATCTCCACTTCTGTTGAGAAAACAGGGGAGTTCAAACTATTGTTGTAAGTCTATCACACTAATAAGTGAAGTTAAGTTACTATTGGAATATTTTGATCTCAAAATATTTTTTATATATCTTCATGTGCAGGAAGAAACTTTTGCATTGGAATGGAGTTATGATGGGCCCTGCACACAAATTTAAATATGTTAGTGATCTATGAATTATTTTCTAAATTGATATCTAAAATTTCATTAAGAATATGTTTTTAAATCAAGTTCAGATTGAAAAGAAGATAAGGCACTATATGAATTTTGATACAAATTCTGCAACTTTATAGTTCATGATCATACTATGTTTTCTTGACTAGAATATATATGGAATTTATTCATACTTCTTGTTTAGAGTTTTGCTCGACATATTATAAAACTTCTAATGGTCGACTTTCCAAGCTCAAATTACTCTTTAATTTATCTTGTCAAGAAGTTCGACTATTAACTAGGTTCCAGATTTTGATTCATGACTATAATCTAAACCACTTCTCCTCGAGTAATTTTTAAACATATGTGGCAATTTTTTTATCATACTTCATTTGAACTTGGTAATACTCTTTGTAATATCTCTCCTAAACCCCTGGTACAAACCTCGTCCATATAAGAAACTCGAGGAGCTTCATTTTTTTCATCATATAGAAGATTTTCAGTACGTTTATTATTTTTTACCTTTGGTTAACCACACATTTGAAGTTTCTGGGACGATACTAAGTTCTTGTGGTCATTCAAAAAATTCCGAACTTCCAAAAAACCAATCATCTTGATAACACGGTAGTAATACATTATTTCCCCGCTCACTACGATCAAGCTTTGACCTTTAATAAGACGACCTGATCTGAAGCTCTAAAACATTTTTCGTCCATATTCCTTTTTCATTAGTCGATCTATGTTTTGTATATTGTATAACTGGGGCAGTTTGCATCATAAAGTCATTATTCATAGGTTCAGTGGCTAATGCAAGTGCCCCCATGTCTCCATGATCATGTTCATCGCCCACAGAAGTTGAACCGCAGTCAGAAGGGCATTTTCTGGTACCACATGGAACATCTTCTCAAATCATAATTCGTACATGATTGTCAGATGATTTTTTTGGTTAATGAATTTTACCTTTTAAACAAGCCGATGAAAAATTAACAACTAAAGCAGCCACATTTACTATGGGTTTAAACTGGACAAACTTCTGAGTGTTTAACAATTGAAGTTGAAGTTGCCTGATTTCATGATTGCTAATACAAACTTATTAAACTAAACACATTGAATTTTCCTAGTTTTCATGATATTGGTATGACTTTGATACATTATGACTAATTAAAAATAATTCGCGCACCGAAGATGATATTAGCGGTTTTGGTCTACGGTTTGGTCCGGATCAATAATGATCCATAACATTTTGGTTGGGTACTGGTTCGATTTATCTCAGTTCGATTTTTAGGAGTGCAAAGGAAGGGGAACCATGGGCTATTCTGCAAGCAAAGAAGGCTTCTGAAGGGCTTGACTGTAAAAGAATCACCTTCTACACTGATAACCTTGAAGTTGTTCAAGGTATTTATAAAAATTCAGGAATTGACTGGACGATTCGGCCAATGATCGAGCTTATTTGGCAATGGATCGTTAAATTTCCTCAATGGAAAGTGAGGCATTTAAAAAGAGAGCATAACACAATCGCGGATCTGGCGGCAAAGCTCGTACGAAGAACCGGTAGCGTAGGAACCTGGACTTCTACTAGCATAGATGATAGTGTAGAGTTTTTTAAGTATTCACTGAAGCAATGTAATAATCCATAATTTTCTTTTCTTTCGACAAAAAAAAAATGGTGTTGATTTTAACAGTTGTCTACTACTAAATAATATTATAAATTCTCATTTTATTTATAGAACTTTGGCTGAGCTATCTGCCTTTCTCTGATAAAAACTGTGATGAGTTTAGGACCGGCCCGAGTCTCTAAGTTACCCAAAACGAAAGAAAAATTGGGCCCTTTCTTATTGAATAATTTTTTTTAACTTAGAAAAAATAATAAATAAATAACATACTGTTAAACATTAAAAACTTAATATTTTAATAAAAAACTTAATTTCGTTATCATTATTGTTATATTTAATGTATAATATATATTTTTATTCTTTTTGTGAGGTTTTAGAATCAATATTAATACTTAAATTGTTTTTGTGTTCATATATTTTGCACTCTTGACATTTTTAAAATTTTTATCTATTAAATACTAATAAAAATTTAAATATATAAATGAACTTATAATAGATAATAGATTATTCAAAATTTTAAATAAAATTAACACTAAAATTTAGTTAAAATAGAAATATATGTTTAAGATGATAAGAAAATAAAAATAAAAAATCTGCAAACAAAGTAGAATTTTTTTTTTTTTTAACAAAACACATGCCGTTGCTAGGGGTCAAACTATAAAATTCTTACGAGAGGCAGCACATTTTTCCACTACACCAACTTGCTCTTTAGACATTGGAGTTCGTTTATTAATAGTACATAATTTTTACTTGGGGCCCTCTGGATTGTGGGGCTCAAAGCGGCCGCCTTGGTTGCTTTTGGCCCGGACCGGCTATGCATCTTCCAACACAACTTATACAAAAAAGCCTATACAACTTTACAATACATATATCCTCATCCTCCACCGTCTTGTACCATAGATCTTCTAGAAACTAAATTAGGATTTAATATTTGGGGGGGCCAAAAGAAGGGTTTCGGAAAATTTGGGGGGGCCGAAGTTTAACAAAAAAAAATTTCATTTTTTTTATAAGGGTAAAAATAAGGTTTTTGGAAAATTTGGGGGGCCCAGGCCCCAAATTCCACAACATGGATCCGTCCCTGCTCTTCTCTCTATTGCTATTGCATGCAAACTTCAAGTTAGATTTTTCTGAAAAAAAACAGAATATTAATACTTTGTGATCATGTTGCTAGTGCCGTTTGAACAATTACTGGAGCTTCCAACGGTGCTGCCATTTCTGATGTAGGAAACGGCGAGGTGCAAAGCCCCCTATCGTGTTTAGTGTTATTTCTGATGAACACCTACCAACTTGTTGATGATCCAGCTATTGATGAGATGATTTCCTGGAACGGAGATGGATTAGGCTTCATCGTGTGGCACTCAACTGAGTTTGCGAGAGAGATTTGCTGCCTCAGTTCTTCAAGCATAGCAATTTTACCATCTTTGTTCGTCAACTGAACACCTACATAAGATTAGAATTATTTTTATTAAATATACAGACGTACGAGTTTTTAAATTTAATTGCATTATAGGTCTCGTTATTTTCCCTAGCTAATACTTATTTTGGAATTTAAAAAAAATCTATACAAAAAATTACATAAATATCTTTTCATCCCTCAAATTCTAAATATTTTAACTCTAGTCCTTTATTGAACTGGAAAAAGTAATTAACATAGGTCCTCTAGTTTTTTTAAATGTCTTCTTAAATTTTGATTTATTTCATTTTATAATTCAGGGACGTATAGCGCAATTAATAGCAACCTATAATGATTTTTTCATATAATAAAAGGACCTATAATGTAATTAACTCCCAACTCCTTCGATCCGCCCCTATTTTTTTTTTAAAACTTAGATTTAGTAAAGCATTGCATTAGGTCCCTATATTATGCAAAATAATAATTTAAAACACTTGTAGTTCTCTTTTTGTGGAAGTTGGGCCAATGTATCTACTAAGCTCCTCAGCCATTTTATTTTATTTATTTCTTATTAATTTCCAGGAGTTTAGAAAAGTAGTGGATCACAGGTGGGAGTTCGCACATGAATGCTTTCGTAGAGGTGAAGAAGCACTTATTGTTGAGATATAAAATCTCATTAATAGAATGCCTTCTCCTAACAGTTCGGACTTTTGGTTGAGTTGGCAATTTAACATGGTATCAGAGCTCCACGGTAGCCGTGGTCACAGGTTCGAGTCTCTCGACCACCACCACTTTATTTTGCACGTGCAAGCTTAGCTCTTCTCTTAGCCTTCTATGGGCACTCTTCTCTACTAAGCTTGCACGTGAGGGGATGTGTTGAGATATAAAATCTCATTAATAGAATGCCTTCTCCTAACAGTTTGGACTTTTGGTTGAGTTGGCAATTTAACACTTATGCAAAACATTAAGCTCCGGAGCATCTCATCAGCCGCCTCCCTCATAACTATTGCAGTTCCGGCACCATCAATCTCCGGTGATTCGTCACTTGCACCTACAGATGAAGTGATTAAGGAGAATGAGCGGTTGAAGAAGGAGAATGCACGGTTGAGAGAAGAAGTAATCCGGTGGAGGAGTCTTTGTAGAAACGCATAGGTAATGGTGAAATGGTGGATACCACTGGAGGAGCCACCGGTACAGTGAAACCGGAGGAAGAAGTGATCTTCCGTTTATTTGGTTTTCCGATTCTTGGAAAGGACTTGAGTACCCATGATAAAGAGTAATTAAAGAGTGAAAGAGCTTGGTTTAATGAGTCTGTCAAAAGTTTATTAATCAATGTCCCGAGGAAGAGTGTTTTTACAGGTTATGTGAAGGCACCAAGTAATATTTAGGTTTTGTGTGTAATTTTTTTACCTTTTTGTGGAAGTATTATTGTATATGTAATCTTGAAATTAGAGTAAATCAACCGTTCCTAAAACATTTAAAGACTTTTGAAGGTAAAAAATTGTTTCCCCCCAAAATCTGAGGAGACCATGGCCCCCCGATAGGGTTAATTGCACCATGGTCGAGTCGTGTTTTATACAAAATAGTCAAATTATAGAGTAAGATTTAAATGAAGAATTTGAGTTTGACACACACATACACACACTACATATATCTGACAGCTTTGTATAATTTGTCCCTTTATGGGCTCCCAAACGGGGAATGGGAGGTGAACACGCCCGTTGAAGAGGTCCCGCCAGAGATTCCTGAGCCGATTCTGGGAATCAATTTCTCTAGAGAGGGAATGCGCGAAAGCGATTGGTTATCCATCATCGCAGTTCATAGCGATGCTTGGTTAATGTCAGTTGCATTCTATTTAGGCGCACGATTTGGGTTTGGAAAGACTGTTAAGTATTATAAATATTATCTTCTCTATACTATTTCATTATATTATCCCCACGATTTTCTCTTTTTGAAGATTAACCGTCTTCCAACTTTATACGAGGTCTGTGTAAAAAAAAATACTTGAGAAAAATTATAAAAAATAGATAAAATAAAATATTATAAAATCAACATACCTATAAATATTATAAGAAATGGAATAACCGTATTAAATATATATAATTTTGAGTATTTTATAATAAAAAGTATATTAATACTTCATACAAAAATGAAATTATTAGAAGTTTAACCTTAAAACACAAACATATTAGAGAGTCCTTATTCTATTATTTCAGATTTTAGCGTAAAAAAAACTAAAACTGATATGTAATTTTATAAGATAATAATGAATCTTACCTTTTTCATTGCTATTATTGAAATCACATGATTATCGATCTTTTTCTTTAAGAAAAATATTTTCTTTGTAGATACATGATCTGTGTAAAAAAATTGAATAGATGATTTTATTAGGTTGCATGTTTAACACTAAACAATTTAAAATAGTTGTAGTCCAAATGTTTCATATATTTTTTTTGTATAAAAGTGTAAAGATATATTTATCTTTATTGTGTTTAGATTTTAAATATATACAAATTAAACTAAAAATTAATTTTTAAATTTTTTTCTGACCAAATGTACAAGTAATAAAAAAAGCTATAAGAAATGTTAAAGAAATAAAATATTAAATTAACAAAGTACATATACGATTAGGGGTGGGATCAAGATGAATATTAAATCTATATCCCATTTTCTATACACCGATGTATATAACATTAGTTTCTAAAAAAGGAACACCACCACGATCCTAGTTAATTTATACATGAAGGGTCCCAATTTAATTGATAAGGTGTTTAAAAACATATAGAATATTATCCAACCTTCAAAAGGGTCAGATATCAAATTAATATATAAATCCAACTCAAAGAGTCAAATATAAAAATTAACCTAAAAGGTTCAAATAACAACTATTAATATCTAAATCAAAGCCAAAATGAGCCAAATAACAAATATTAATGGCCTAGGGGGATTAAATGATAGTTATTTATATCTAAATCTAACTCAAAGGGGTCAAATTGACAAAAAAAAGGGTCAAATAGTAATATATTAAATAATACTACCCGCCTAACAAAGACCAAAACCCACAAACAAGGGCTACGACTAAAGTGATGTGGTGGGGAAAGTTGGTATCAAAAGTCGCAACACTTTATATATATATATATATGAGTTCGTATTTATATACCAAAAAAAGAAAAATACCCATAGAATATCGTCGTGGAACAAAAAGACAAGCTTGGTGATGACTAATGCAAAAAATGTCGTGTGGTGTGATCTATGAACCTCATGCCCTTATTTACTCGCATATAGTGTCTATGGGGATCCTTTTTTACCACGTAGAGTGTAACTGAAAAATTTATATGCTACTCGTTAGGATTAAGAAAGGATTTTGATGAAATATCATTAGTCTAAAGCAAAAAATTATTTCTTGGGCTAAATTTAGTTGGTATGGGTCTAAATTAAAAAAAGACCGAATTCGTAATTGTATACGAAAACTTAACAAATTTGAAGATAAAGACCGAGTTCGTAATTATAATTATTTCTTCAACATACTTGTTATTAAAAATACATACCCAACAAATATTAATAAACAAATCAAAGTAGATTTATATCTAAAAATGAAAATCAACACATCTTCATTAGATAATAATAGTCACTTACAAAACAAAAATTAATAACAATAAAACCTGTTCAAGTTTTACACCATTGAAATTATACAAAAGAAAATCAAAATAGTAGTAGTTTTACGGCTAAAAATATACAATAAATTAAAAAGATATAATCAAACTTTTAATTAAAACCACTACATAAGTATGCCCAAGTTTACACAATATCAATATTCAATTCATCCTCAAACTAAAACATATCAAAAATCAATTAATCCTATGATCGAGAAAAAAGTTAAAAACAATAGTTATCTCTAATTTTCATAACTAAGACCAAGTATATATATATACAAAAAGGTTGAGGAATACCTTATAAAGAAAATACTACCTCAATTTTGATGAGTCGAAGGAGTTATTGAGAGGACTTAAACACGTTAAGTCTTTGAAACACTTTATCTGTTATAATGGATTTGAAGGAGGAAGTCGTGAGTTGAGGATAATGTGTTGTTAGTGGAGTTGGAAGGAATTATAGATAATGAGTTTGAGAAGATGAGGCGTCGGTTAAGATGGAGATGTAGATCTAGATCTAGATGTATAAGGAAGATGTCTTATCTGAGATTAGGGTTGTATTCAGTGTATATATAAACTTTATTCAATGCTTAGCCCCTCTCATAATTTCCTTATAATTTCTAATCCTTTTAATTTTTGGATATTTACATGTCACCCACTTGAACTATTTTTTGGAATAATTATTTCCCCTTGTCATTGTAAATTCCCATGCTACCCTATTGTCGATATTATTTCCTGCACAATACCGTCATTTATTATTTAACATTGAGTGTATTACAATCTCTTATGAGAGATTATAATGCATTTTTGGGAAATTTTAATTTTTAAAGTATATTACCTACCATATAGTTTTCAAAACTCCATTTTGACTCCACAATAATCAAAGCCCCAATTCTTAACCCATTTCAATTGAGTGCGTATATATATATATATATATATATATATATATATATATATATATATATATATATATATTAGTGTCGTCTTCCAAGGTGTGATAAAATAACCTAATTAATTCAACATCTCGAGAGACCTTGCTAATCATAAGTATATGGATCGTTGACGAATAATCAAAGTAAGTATAAAGAGTTATCGTTTCTATAGGGACTACGTTTGTTAATCTCGTGTTTTCAGTTTATGTTTGAGATATGTGTTAAGGAACCAGACAAGAATTTGACAGATGATATTGGATTTTTAGTTTTATAAGTACTTAAGATCAAAGATAAAAGACATAGATTATAGTGAAAAGAGATTAATAAAGTTTTCTGTTTTTGTTGCAAGTTATTCAAAGAAAATCATATGGCTACCTATTTAGCTAACCAAGGAGTTGATGATTGAAGTTATCTTAGTATTAAACTCAAGGAACATGAAATTAGTGCTACACATATTATGAATTTGAGTGCGTTTATTGAGTTGCAAACAAGATTGAAAAAGACCACAATAATTGATCAAAGTGTGAAAGATCAAATCAACAGAGAAAAAAAACATTAGAAGAAAGTATTGGTGAGAATTATTGTTGTTGTCAAAATACTTGCTAGAAATTATTTAGCTTTTTATGGGACAAATCAGAAGATTTACAATCGTACTAATGGATTATTTTTCTAATTCATTCAAATGATTGCAGATTTTAGTCTAGTAATGACAAAACTTCTCCGTCATATTCAAAATAAAGATACTCATATTCATTACCTTTTTCATAAAATTCAAAATGAATTGATACTTAGATTAGCAGGCGAGATCAAAGGTAAAATTATGCGAATAAATAAAAAAAGCTAGGTACTTTTCAGTTTTAGTTGATTGTACTCCCGACGTACGTGGTGTCAAACAAATATCTCTTATTATACGATATTTGGATGTATTTGCTACACCCATAAATATGGAATAATTCTTTATTGAATTTTTTAAAATAAAATATTCCGCAGTAGTTGGACTTTTCAATAAACTAAAAGATATGTTGAAAATTCTTGAAATTGAAATTCAAAATATAAGAGGACAAGGATATGACAATGGCTATAATATGAAAAAAGGAGTTCAACAAAAATTTTAGAAGTCAACTCTAGAGTTTTTATACTCTATGTGGTTATCATAGTCTTAACGTTACACTTTGTGATATGGAAAAATCTTGTACTAAAGCATCAAATTTTTTTGGGTGATTCAACACACACACACACATATGTATATATATATATATTATTTTTCTCTTCTACACAGTGTTGGGATGTTTTAAAGAGCATGTAAATGGTTATACATTGAAACCGTTATCACACACACGTTGGGAAAGTCATGTTGAAGGGGTGAAAGTCATTAGATTTCAATGTGTAGAGATTTGAGATGCATTAGTAGATTTGGAAAAGACTATTGAGGATTCCATGGCTCAAAGCGAGGCAAAGAGTTTGGTAATTGATGAGATTGAAATTTTTTAGTTCTTATTTAGCTTATGTATTTGGTTTAACATGTAACATATTGTTAATGGTGTTAGCAAAATTCTTTAAAATGAAGCTATGCAAATTGATGTTGCTTTAACTTGATTGGATGAACTTATCAAGTTCTTTGAAATTTTTAAAGAAAATGAATTTGTTTCTACCATGGTTGATGCTAAAGTGATTTCTGAGACTCTTGATGGTGAACTAATGTTTCATAAGTAACGAATTGTTCGAAGAAAAAGATATTTTGATGAAGATGTCTACGATGAAAAATCTATGTCACAATTGCATGAATAATCCTTGAGGATCAATTACTTATTGTTTATTGTTACCCAAACTCTTCTCTCTCTTAAGGTACAATTTTTCAAAATTTCGAGAATAGAAAGAAAAATTTGAATTTTTGTTTGATGTGAAAAGGTTTTAATGTGCCACTGAAGGAGAATTGAAAAACTTTCGCTTGAAACTTAAAAGTTATTTGGGACAATACATGAAATCTTATATTAACATAAATGAGTTGTTTATAGAACTAAGGGTGTTGAAAGTAGTTTTACCAGAAGACAAAAGAAACGCAATCCAAGTACTTGTTTTATCGGTTCTTGTTCAAGGGAAGTAAATTTTCCTAATGCTTGGATTGCTTATAGAGTTTTATTAACAATACCCATTACTAATGCATCTTCTAAAAGAAGTCTTTCAAATTTGAATTAATTAAGTATTGCCTTCAATCAACAATATTATAAGAAAGATTAAATAGATTGGCTATATTGTCGATTGAACAAGATATGGTAGACGAACTCAAACACAAAAATTGATTAATAACTTTGCATCTCAAAAAGTAAGGAAGATATTTTTAAAGTGTATTTAATAAATTATTGATGAAAATATTATTAGTAAATTTTTTTATATGATTGTTTAAATATATTTTCATGAATTTTTTAATAAATGCTTATCTCATAAATTTTATTATAAATTTATTTATGTATGATTTTTATGCTCAAAATAGGATAGAAACATTATTATAAAAGACACATTTTCTTTTCTCGCCTTAGGTACCCGAGATGCTCGCGCCGGCCCTCTGTGGTTAACAAATCTGACTTATGTGTTTACTCAAAAGTAATAGGAACCAAATGTGAGATTATCTATCTATATGTAGATGGTATAGTAATCTTTGTTACTAATCTTCAGGTCATTAATGAGACTAAGATCTTCCTATCTTTGAAGTTTGAGATGACAAATATGGGAGAAACTGATGTTATCCTAGGGGTTAATGTGATTAGAAGTACTAACGGTATATCCCTTTGTCAGTCTCATTATATAGAAAAGATGTTAAGGAAATTCAAGCTTTTGATGTTTGATGTCTCCCTAATTGTTCTTATTTTCGACCCTTGGGAGACATCATTTTTGATGTTTAAATGAATATTTTGATAGACTTTTGAGTTAAAAATGCAATAATCCGGAATTCCTATTTTATTTCTAGTATTTTTGATTTATTAAACTTTTGCGTGTAATCTTGTGTATTTTAGTGAAAAGTTTGTAGGTTTTGAATATTAGCTAGGAATGGAATCCGATAAGAGAGTCAAAGATCGTGATATGGAGTCAAGACTTGAAGATAAATCCCGAAAGAATTTGATTTTAGAGCTGCAAATCTGGAAAACAGGCCAAATATTGCTGATTTCGAGGCACTTAAGAGATGATTTAGCCGCTGACCTTTGAAGAGATTAGATTCCTTATCGAGTTACGGAACTTTCGCAAGTGCTTTCAGGTCAATCAGAGTTATAACGAAGCGGGAAAAGCCGTTTTAGTGAAGGTGGTGATTAGTGATTTCAGGTCAATTTTTGAAGTTTGGTGAGGAGATGAATCTTCCTAAGGGTATTATGACTAGTGCTTATAAATATTATGGTATTACGTGTGACAAATTGGGTTGGAAAGAATTGAGAGAAAGGAAGCTTGAGTATATTCCTACCTTGGTGCGAGATTTTTAGGAAGGAATCGCCTTCTCCAAATAAGCAATTGTGATTCGCAAAAAGGTAGTTCCTTTCTCCGTTGAGCTTATTCGTAAATCGTTAAAACTACCCGAATTTTCTGGACTATGACCTTTCCAAGAATCTCTTAAAGAACCTTTTTTTTTATTATGAGTCCCTTTGGGGAAAAGTGCTTGTTCATGGGGCCCGCCCAATTCCCGAAGGAGAGAGATATCCTGGACAGATGTATAGTAGTAATTTGTTACCGTGTGCTAAGGTATGGTCCCGTTTCATAATCCCTACCTTCTTCGGAATTAAACATATATCGGAAGTGAAGAAGGAGCATCTTTTGTTTATCAAGTGTATTATTAAGAGAAACCTATGGATGTTGCTCGTGTGATATATGATACCATCATGGAATTTTCTAGAATTCCAACTTCGCAACAAAATCTCAAATTTCCCTGTACTGTCACTACTTTGTGCTTAGACGCAAAAGTTCCACGTAAAGACGCAGAGATTGACTGTGTTGTAGTTGGTGAGAACATGAGTCTAGCTTTGGTCCAGAATATTCATGATGAAGTGTTAAGAGCAGTAAGAACTCCTAGAGCTCCCCCAAAGAAGAAGATGCATACCGCTAGCGAGTTGGAAGCGAAAGTGAAGGTGTTAGAAGAGAATCAAGTGAAGATGATTGTGTCTTTGGGAAACGTTACAAAAGAGTTAGAACTTCTCTGAAACATGTTAATGGGGGTGAGAACAATTCAACACGCCACCTATGGTCTACTTACGAAGGAGAAAGTTCATGGACGCAACACCGATGACCAGCCACGCGCTGGTTAAGATACGTTTTCTATCCCTTCCGCGTTTTAGTTTAGTTTAGTTTATTTTATTGTGTTGAGTCTTTTCGAGTCGTGGGGACACGACTCATTTTTGAGTTTGGGGTGGGGTTCGTTGTCTCATCCCAGTGTTTATGTGTTATATGTTTTATTTGCTTTCAATAAAATAATTTTCAGAGTTGCGTTTGACTGTAGAAGATTTTAAATGTCCCGTTAAGCATACTTTTGATAAATTAATGATAGTAAATAGTGGACTTTAGGGAATAATATAAAACGCACTTAGAATTGCATGCGAACATAGGTAGTTGATAGGAAAAATTAATGAACAGTGCAAATGAAGTAAGCTTGTACTTAAGGAATATGTTTGGTGTGTAGAACGTGAAATCCTAATTAGTAGAGAACCCACCTAGATATGAACTAAAGACAAGCTATGTACTTAGTAAAATGATAGAGGCAGTTCTTTGTTAGTCATTTGAAGCCTTTTAGCTTGCTATCCTTATTATAATTTTATCTGTCTTAGGCCAAATTTGAGCCTTAAGCCTTTCTTTTGTAGCCACAATATAAGCCAATTATCCTTTAGATTATTAGGCATGACCAAATGACCCGCACTTGAATCACGATCCTGAGACTTGTCTCGAGCTTGAGTTTGGGGTGGAGGGTCCACATTTGGGAATTTACATTGGGAAGGGATTTATGTGTTTATATTAAGGCACAAAAATAAAAGATAATATTATTACTTGTAACCCTTTGCCGGGATTTGAAAAAAAAAAAGAGAAAAGAAAAGAATTATAAGAGACATGACCTTCCACATCAAAAGGATGGCCATGGGTATCTTGTACAAAAAAAAATGAAAAAGAAAAATAAAAAGCAAGAAAGAATAAAATAAACCGACAAAGTGGAATATTTTTGGAAATCATCTTAGTTTCATTTGGGTTGACATGGGGACGCAACATTAGTGCGTCAAATGGGTGAGTGAGAACATTTTTTAGCGTAAACTCAAGCTCGAGGACATTGTTGATGGTAAGTGAGGAGAGAGCCAAAAGCTCACTTCAAATTTACCAAATATACATACCACACCGTCCTTAAGCCATTATTAAAACCGTAAAGACCTCGTGATTCCTAAGTGCATAGTGAATTTATGATTCTGTTGATAGGGAATATGCTAGGTGGAGCGTTCAAAGCGAGTTAGGATTAATGACCACCATATAGCCATCATACAGATATGAGTACAACTGTAACCTTCAAGCATTGCAACTTTAATTTTATGATTGAGATTATTTATGTTCGATTTGTATGATAAGTGTATGTATATACTAGTTCCTAGAGTGTTGCTATATGATATTTATCTTAAGAATTGCTTTAGGTGTATTTGTTAGCTTCTATTTGTTCTTACGTTTACTTCTACCCCTTTGATTTGTTTTGTTTTGCTTTGTCGGGACGATAAAGGTTTGAGTTGGGGGTCTTGATGTCTCCCTAATTGTTCTTATTTTCGACCCTTGGGAGACATCATTTTTGATGTTTAAATGAATATTTTGATAGACTTTTGAGTTAAAAATGCAATAATCCGGAAGTCCTATTTTATTTCTAGTATTCTTTATTTATTAAACTTTTGCGTGTAATCTTGTGTATTTTAGTGAAAAGTTTGTAGGTTTTGAATATTAGCTAGGAATGGAATCCGAGAAGAGAGTCAAAGATCGTGATATGGAGTCAAGACTTGAAGATAAATCCCGAAAGAATTTGATTTTAGAGCTGCAAATCTGGAAAACAAGCCAAAGATTGCTGATTTCGAGGCACATAAGAGATGATTTAGCCGCTGACCATTGAATAGATTAGATTCCTTATCGAGTTACGGAACTTTCGCAAGTGATTTCAGGTCAATCGGAGTTATAACGAAACGGGAAAAGCCATTTTAGTGAAGGTGGTGCAGCAGTTACGGGATTTTGGGCTTAGAAAATGGGCTTGGACATCTAATTAGTGATTTATTCTTAAGTCCAAGCCCTAATCCGTTTTTCCACATATAAAATGAGCCTTTGACTTCTATTTTCACAACAATTCACTTTTTACAAGATTAAACATCAGAGAGAAGCAACAGAAGGAAGAAAGAAGAAGCTGCAAGAGCTGGAGAGGGTCTATATCTCCGTTCTCAGTCATTCCAATTCCGGAAATTAGATTTCTTTTATCTTTAATTTTGTAAGACAATATGAATTCTATTTTATTTAATTTAGTTTTCTTTTTAATTAGTATGAGCTAAATACCTTTTAGTGCTTGAGAATGCTTTATGGGTAAATCCCAATCTTATTAAATTTCATATGTTGAATTTGGGTTTCTGTTAAATTAAATTAGATTGGGGCTTTTACTCTTTTCGATAAATTAAGATTATTTACTGTTTTTAGAGTCATGAACTAAGAACAGGTGTTAGTATCTAGGCTATTCAAATTAGTGTCGATTGGATCATCCTGACGGAGGGTTTAGGTACGGAAATTTTTATTCAATCTAAAATAGAAGCTATTGATTCTGACGAACTTAGCTAATTTTAGGGCCAATGAGGTAATTAGCTTAAACATCTAAAATGGATCATATTTACCCTGACGGGACTAGTGACACTCTAGGATAGCCTTATAGTCCACCCTGACGGGGGTATAAGGAATTTAGAATCCCAACCATTGTAATTGACCAATTTAACCGTTAAACAACATAGGTTATGAAATAGGATTAGGAGGATCCTTTGCATTCTCAAGTGCTACCTTCTCATACTTGCGTTCTACACTTATTTACTTGTGTTTTAGTATTTAATTGCATTTTCCATTTAGTGACGCAACAAGCTTGCGTCATCGCTGACGCAGTGGTCAGAAGCTTTGGGGTCTTCAGCTCATTTTGGCCGGTATGCCGGCCAGCTCGCCGGCTAGCCGGTCAACCTGCTGTTGACTCCATAATTTTTCGTTTTCTCCTCGTTTTGACCCCAAACTCATGACCCTTTTACCCCTGAAATCATCAAAAACAACTACCCTTCCTCATTTCTTAATAATAAACACTAAATTAACGAAAATCAAACTACTTTAAACTAAGAAAAATAAAAACTTAAACTAATATACAAGAAATGGCTTTTGTTTAACGTCGTTAAGCTCGACGGGTTACCTCATTCCTTAGTCATTGACATAACCTCCCCAGCAATGAGTGAGGTTGTCAATATTTGCAACTCGAAATTTGCATCCCTTGGCTTTTATGCCCACTAGTTTATCTGAGATAACCTTTGCAACCACGAAAGGTCCTAGCCAAGAGCTTATTGATTCACATGTCTTTGGAGGTGGTTTAGGCTTCTTCATAGCAACTTCTTCGCCTACTTTGAACTCCTTTTTCTTTCTTTCTTTCTTAGGTTCTTTCGGAACCTTCGTGACACGTGTTTTCTCTTTCTTCCTCGCATGATTGAGTAGTGGATTTTTAGGGTATGGAGGAGCTTTAATCGGTGGTTTCTTTCTTAGCTCTTTCTCCTCCACCCCTAAAGTTTCCACAACCTTAGTTGGCTCTTTTGGTACCTGTTTAACAACATCTACATGAAAACATTCCTCCTTTGCATCTGGAAATTTCATTGGTCTGAACACGTTAAACTTCATTTCCTCGTCTTGGATTCGCATAATCATTTCGCCGTTTTCTACATCAATCAAGGTACGCCCCGTGGCTAGGAATGGTCTTCCCAAAATAATGGGAACATTCCTATCCGCGTCGTAATCAAGTATAACGAAATCAGCGGGAAAAATTAACGTACCTGCCTTAACGAGGACATCTTCGATTCGGCCTTCTGGATGTGCAAGAGATTGATCCGCCATTTGCAAGACCATAGAAGTGGGTCTTGCTTTAATATTAAGCTTGTCAAAGATTGATTTAGGCATAAGATTTATGCTTGCACCCAAATCACATAGTGCCTTACCTCTCCATTCATTACCAATAGATATCGGAATTGTAAAGCTCCCAGGATCAAATAACTTTGGAGGTAATTTACCTTGACAAATAGCACTACATTCCTCAGGGTGACCAATCATCTCATTATCACAATACGGTCGTTTGTTGGTGAGGGCTCTTTTCAGAAACTTAGCATACTTGGGTACATCTCTAATAGCTTCTAATAATGGAATATTTATGCTAAGACCTCTTACCTTGTTAAAGAATTTTTGATAATCAGCCATATCACCCTTCTTTTGAACTCTCGATGGAAATGGTGGAGGAGGACGGTTTATTATAGTATCATCTTTCTTTTTTGGAACTTTACTAGACCTCTCCACTTCTTCTACTTCAACTGGTTTATCTTTATCCACCACCTCTTTTTCTTTTCTAACTTCTTTTTCTTTCATAACCGGAAAAGGAGGTGGAGGAAGGTTCTTACCACTTCTGAGAGTAATAGCTTTACAATCTTCGATTTGGATTGGATTCTCAGTATCGCTAGGGAGTTGCCCTTGCGGACGTTGATTTAGTTGTTTATTAATTTGACTTAGCTGATTCTGGAACAAATTCATATTTGCTTCGATTGCACTTTGACGTTCCATAGCTTGTGTCTGAAGAGCGATTAAACTTTCAACTGTTTTCTGAAGGGTAGCTGCTCCTTCTTGTGGATGAGCAGGTAAGGCTTTTTGATTCATTGTGTCATCATAATTGTCTTGAGGAGCTTGTCTCTGAACATAATTTTGATTCTGTCCTCCTTGATAATTGTTGTGTGGTCTTGGATTGTAGTTGTTACCTTGGGGATATGGCTGATACGCATATGTAGGATTGGCAGCCCCATTAGGATTTGAGTATTGAAACCCAGGATGGTTTCTGTTAGGCTGATATCCATTACCACTTGAATTAAACTTACCTCTATTGGACACAAACATCACGGATTCTTGATTATTTTGACAATTTTCCCAACTATGATCATTAACACCGCAATACTCACATCCATATACCTCTTGTGCAACCTTTACCTCTCCTCTTTTATTCGAAAAACCTTCTTTCACGGCTAGAGTAAGTTGTCTCAATTGTTGTTCTAGTGTGGTCTGAATCTTTGTCTCTAGCGTAGCAAACTTTTCTTCGATATTAACATTATTAACTCCTTTAACTGGTGTTCTCACTGAATTCCACCCAACTTCATTCTTGACTGTTCTCTCTAAAATGATTTTAGCATGAGCGGGTTGAACTTGAAGAAAACCTGCACCACATAGCGTATCCAATTTCTCTCTCGAATTCCCATCAAGGCCTCTATAAAAGATTTTTAACTGTTGTTGTTCTGAAAAGCCATGATTGGGAACTTTACGCAAACACATCTGAAATCTTGTCCAACCCTTACCCAAAGTTTCATCATATTCTTGACGGAAATGCGTCAACTCTAATTCAGCATCTAACCTCATGTTACTTGGGTAATACCTGTTAAAGAAAGCAATTTCTAATTGGTCCCAATTAGTTATCTTTGTAGGATCTTGCGTATCGTGCCATTCACTTGCTCCATCAATAACAAAGAATTTAAAAGCAGCAAAATACATTTGTTCTCTCGAAACGCCTTGTGTGATATAAGAATCACATATCTGTTTAAACTTCTGTACTGCTCTAAGAGGATCTTCTGATGGTCTACCACGAAAATTTCCAAAGTTTTGGAATTGAGCTAACATACCCGAATCTGGACGGAATCTCGGAACATCTATATCTGGAGCACCTACTCCTATAGCTGGAGCACGGAATGGAACTTCTGGAGGACCATTAGTAAACCACGGATCTTGATTCATCACTATTTGAACTTGAGGATTAGGATTTAGTGGTTGAACTGGAGGAATAACGCCTGGAGCTAAAGGTTGGCCATTTGCATCTAGTTGGCCTTGTTCATTATTCTGTTGACCATTAAGATTGATATCTTCCATTCTGCTACTTAATTCTTCTACTTTTAAAGCTTCTCGTTCTCTTCTTCTCTTGTTAGCAAGTCTGATCAACGATTCTGGATTACTAAGGATCGGAGGTGTTGGCTCTAGATCCTTGAATAGTCTTCTTCGCATACACCAAACCTAAAAACCTGAAAAGAAACTAAACAAAAAGCGTAAAACTGATAAAATAAAATAAATGCACTATCACTAAAGGATAAACACCGTGGTCACACGCTACCGTCCCCGGCAGCGGCGCCAAAAACTTGGTGGTCCTTTGTGTGTTCTAAAATAAATGCAAAAGTGAATCGAACCACAACCGCAAGTGTACGGTTGTCCCAAGTAATATAGTTGATAAAACAGATTCGTTCCAAGGACGGGATGGTTGACTACAATGCTTATCTATTAATGATTGATGCACTTATGAAACTAAAAGATAATAATATGTTTGTTTTGTTTTTGTTATTAAAGCTAATGAATGAAAGACAATTACTAAAATGTAAATAAAAGCTAAGACGTAAGTAAAATGATGTAAAACGCAATATGAAAAGTAGCACTTGAGAACGCAAGGATCCTCCCAATCCTATTTCCAAACTTATGTTGTTTAAGGGCTAAATTGGTCAATTACAATGGTCGGGATTCTAAATTCCTTATACCCCCGTCAGGGTGGACTATAAGGCGATCCTAAAGTGTCACTAGTCCTGTCAGGGTAAATATGATCCACCGTTGGATGATTAAGTTTTATTACCTCATTGGCCCTAGAATTAGCTAAGTTCGTCAGAATCAATAGCTTCTATCCTAGATTGAATAAATATTTCCGTACCTAAACCCTCCGTCAGGATGATCCAATCGCCACTAATTGGAATAGCCTAGATACTAACACCTGTTCTTAGTTAGCTACTCCAAAAACAGTACAATAATCTCAATTTATTGAAAAGAGTAAAAGCCCTAATTTAGTTTAATTCAATAAAAACCCAAATTCAACATTCGTTAATTAATAAGATTGGGATTCACCCATTGTTTGTTCTCTTCTTCTTCTCACCGACTGAACCACCACCAATGAGTTGCTCCACAAACAACTTCTTCTCGAACAACTAGAAAACTCGGATATTCTCCACGAACAACTTCTTCTCAGCTCAGGTCTTCTCCACTAACAACTCGAAAAACTTTTTCAGCCATCGAAGCTTGAACAACTTCTTCTCCTACTTCGTCTTCAACTAGTTTCAATATTAATTTTATTGAGTACCATGGATCTGTGCAAACGAGCTCAGATCTGCAAAAAAAGAAAAGGCCGGAGAGGGATGAAAAATCGAGCTAGGTTCTGTGTAGTTTTTTTAAAACAAAGAAAGCTTATTCACCTAGCTCCGAAAATGGAGAACGCTGCTCGGATCTGCGAAGTCTTCTTCACCATGAACTCGTCTGAGCCAAGAACATCTTCTTCGCTGGAAAATAAGGATGAGCTTCAAAGCCATTAACGAGCGGCTACAGATGAGCTGCTACAGAAAAGGGGGTATTAAGTTTATAAGGCCAGTTGCTACCCCCACTTTATAATATAAGACCCAATATGTAGGTACTAGTTACAACCCAACTAAATAGGGTAAAAAGCCCAAAAAAAACCCACCCTTTCCCTATTAAATACAGAGAGAAACCCAAAAACTAATATACAATCGGACCCACCCACCTCCCTCTTCTCTCTCAGCATCGACGAACCCACATGTTGACGCTCTCTCTTTGCTCTCTGACAAACCACCACCGCACTCCCCTGTGCTCTCTGATCAACCACCAGCATCACCACCATCGTCACCATTACCCACCATCATTTGCATCACCATCTCCACCAACATCACCACCCTCTCCCTCTCGTTGTATTTCTTTCTGACCAAAGAAAACCACCTCCTGTCGTGGATCATTAACCACCATCATCACCAGCAGATCCACCATCATCTTCCTTACCAGCAAAATCCCACCCCGATCTGACCTTCCATTCTCCACTATTGAAAGCCACCATTGAAAATCTCTTCGTCCTTCTCCACCACCAACAGCCACGAAACCCACCACGGATCCGAACAAGACGCTCTTCTCCAGCATCGCACAAGGGTGATCTTTTCCACCATCGACCGATTGAACAAGCCGCTCTCCTCCAACAGAAGCCACTCTCCACATTCTCCGGCGAGGTTGAAGCGACAGTGGGCCATGGGTACAACTCGTGAATCGAAGCATACCCACCCCTGGCTCCAGCCCAAGCACGTCAACACCGTGGGACAGCCCGTGAAGCCCAAAATCTAGTTTCATTTTAATTTTTTTCCATTTCCGCAGCAATTTTTTTTTAAGATTTGATGTTCTTGTTTGTTCGAATACTACGATTTTTAAATGATTTGTTGATGTATATGTGTATATAAAGTTTTCTAAGCCCAATCACATCCCCACCAGATTGTTATTCAACTAAAAATTGTTTATGTAAAATCAGTTGTGTTCCAATTAAGAATGATGGTTTTGTAAAGAGTTGTTTTGCGATCCTATATTGCGAGTGTGAAGAGATTTACAATTGTTTTTGTTCCAATTCCAATTCATTTGTTTTTGGTTATGTGTTGATGCTTGTTAAGTTAACTGTTGTTTATATTGTTTATGGGGACAACCAAAAACATGAACAAAGTAGGTTATTGGGCCAAGGGTACAACCCCATATTGTGTATGGAGTTGGTTTGGGCCATGGGTACAACCCATTGAAAACAAAATGTTGGTTATGCTGTGATTGGATCTGGACCCATAAGGGAATAATTTAAGAATCCGGTGTTATTGTTCTCGTGGCTCCGTACCCACTGATAGAAAAGAAAAGATATTTTTTCATGACCAAGCAGGGATAAAAAAGTCAAAAAAGAAATTAGAAAATTAGAAATAGGCCTTATAAAGTAGGTTTTTTTTAGTTAGATTGTAGTTTATAAAGTTGGCCAAATGTTGATTTCAAAATGTATTTTCCTTACGAAAAAAGTGTTGGAGTTACTGCTTAATGGAGAAAATGTTGATGCCTTGAGGAAATAAGAAAGAAAATGTTGATAGCTTTGAAATCACACGGGAGGTGATTAGTATATATAGTAAAAAAAACTATAATTTATAAAGTTGGTCAAATGTTGATTTCAAAATGTATTTTTCTTACGAAAAAAGTGTTGGATTTGCTGCTTAATGGAGAAAATGTTGATGCCTTGAGGAAATAAGAGAGAAAATGTTGATAGCTTTGAAATCATACAGGAGGTGATTAGTATATATAGTAAAAAACAAAATGGGGTTTAGTGGGTAAAAGATATTTTAGAAATGAGATTGATAGTTGGCCTACTGGTTATGTTACTCTGCAGAGATCAAGAGGTCTTGAGATCGAATTTCATTGGAGTTATTTATTCTGAGTCCAAAGTGGCTCTCTTATGTATTTTTTTAAAAAATGAATTTAAATGAATGTATTTGGATATCGTCCAAAAAAAATGTATTTGGATATATAATTAACGGGTGTTTTTAATATTTGTTGGATAAAAATCTCATAAAAAATCTATACAAAGAAAATAGTAGTAATGATCGAAATTTATAAAATAGGGCCAATGCCCCAAAAAATTAAAATAATATTATAATTGCCCCAAAGAATCATCCATTAACTTACTATTATAAGATTATATATTTACCCTTACACCATAAGAACTATTACTGTCACGGACGATTCTCGTCACCCGACGAATCCCGTCAACGCGACGAATAATGTATAATATAAGTAGGGATAGTATAGTCAAATAATGTATAAAATAATTCAGTTGATGATTTTATTGGGCAGAAATTTTGTCATTGATGTTATTGGGTTGAAAATAATATTATTTTGATTTTTTGGGTCATTTTCCCTATAAAATCAGGGTCGGCCCAAGAAACCAAAATATACTTAGTTATCTAAAGCAAAATTAATTTTTTGGGCCTTTTGTAACTAAAAAAAATCATTTTGATAAAATTGAATTCTTTTTCTATGATAAAAAAAATTGGGCCTAAAGCGGCTGCCCTTTGTGGCCTTACCCAAATGCCAGCACTGTATAAAATATGAGTAATGCTGGGTATCACTCAAAAAATGATCACCCAAATATCACCTTTCTAGGTGGTCCAATTAAACTGTTTCATATAAGAGAGAGAAAAAAAGTAATCAGGAAAGAGAAACCGTTTAATTGGACCACCTAGGAAGGTGATATTTGGGTGATCACTTTTTGGGTGATACCCAGCATTACTCATAAAATATATATTTGATCCGGTAGTGGTTAAGTAATGGCCAAATATAAATAAAAAATAAAATTGGATAATGATATGGTGGTGGGGAATTTCGGTGATCGGTGGTAATAGTGGTAGAAAGTTATAGTAAAACTGGCTAATTTTAATTTTTTTTATATAACTAAACAAATAATAGTATTTTTGTAGAGGATTAAGTAATTAACTCATGCATACCCATTACTGATAGAGAAACTAAATTCCCATTTATTAGGCGAATGAGAATCTAAATTATCTTGTGGTTGCCTCGCAATTTTTTAAATATCCAAATGCTAAATCAATCCCATAAAATATAGGAAAATTCTTCAATCCTATATTGGATGATCCTACACCAATTATATTAATACACATACCCCATGTTTTAAACTTACAAAAGTAACTAACATATTAATCTAGTGACATGTGTTTTGCTAAAATAATTAATGGCTGTGATAGGAATATTGGACTATCTAATATTGGATGGAAGTATTACCCTAAAATATATTGGTTTATTTACCAAACAGAAGGAAATCCTATTACCCTACTTCTAATAAGTGATTCTTGGAACATGCATATGATTCTAGTTACTATTTGCTATGTGTTGGTTGACTTTATACTGTTCTGTAATTCTATAACTAAGAAAAAAGGGGTTTTCTCACACATGCAGTTTAAGAGCAAGAACAATCTGACAGGAATTCAACTTCTTATCTGCAAGAATATTAACTGCAGGACATTAATGGCTTTTGTTCATCAATTAAATACAATTAAGATGAAGCTTTATGGATGGCCAGGTTATTTACTCTTACTACATGTTCAGTTGGTGCACATCCACGGCCGTGGAATTTTAATTTCGAACAATACTTCTTGTTTTATCCTTGGGCTTTTATTTCTGAGCAAGTTTGGAATTGAGATCTGCTGGAATGATATCAAACTAGTTTTCTATCTGGGTATCTTAAAAAATTGGCCTAAGATGGGTATCTGTGGTCAATTTTTGCCTTTACTTATATCTTTGACATGTTACAATGTCTTCTCTTATAGCCTCATACATCCGCTGGGATGGGATGGCTTTCGGTTTGTAATTTCAGTTGACTATTGGAACATTCAAAGAGAGTTAAATAATATTTTGCTGGAAAATATGAGTTTAATTAAATGTTGCTGTGATGAATCATTATGGAAACGTACGAATTATAAGCATAGGATGTTCGGAGGTTTGTGCATTTCTGTAATCAATTGCTTTTCCCACGCATGCATTGTTGTTGCTTTATGGATTTCGACTCATGTTTCTGTTATGGAAATCGAAGTTGAGAGCTATTCGATTTTTCTCCTATTTTTTATTAGCACCATTTCAGCTTACAAAGATAAGGCCTCTTATCTAAATTTAATTATTTATTATTATATTGCTATTAGTTTGTTATCAGGTGCTGTTATATCAATATTGGTTGACTCTTTATTTATCTATATCTTGGGCCCACCAAAATTTAGCCTTATCTATTATAGCTATATTACTGAGTTAATCCAAGTTGTCTTAGTAGACTATGTCATTTACTATTTGGCAAAGATCCATCACTTCGATCATCTTATCAAGAAAGGCTATTTAATTAATGATTCTATTATCTATATAAACAAATTTTCATTTCGGGGTGATTTTTTAAGTAGTACAAGTGGAGCCTTTTCATTGCAATTAATAATAATTCAGACGTATATAAAGGATATTGTTTGTATCTTTGATATGGCTGATTTGAACACTACGCTGAGCGAGCTTACCTACTATACTCATTCAGATACTTCAGTGATTTTTATTTATCATGGCTGGCTTAATCGACATATAAAGTATCACCCTTACAGATATATTCTATACTATAGTGAATTTGAGGATCATCATGATGGAGTGCCAAGTGAAGAGTCTTCTTCTGACAAGGCTACGAGTACACAGGGTTTACCCGTGATGGAAAGTGGGCCTTTTTTTTACTCTAGTGGATGCGGCCTATCCCTTAAAAGGGCCGGGTTCGATGGATAATGTGCTTGTTTGGAATTGTCGAGGAGCGAAGGCACCCTCGACAAAGAGTATGTTTAAGTCCCTTATTTCGAAGTTCCATATTTCTGTTGCTTGTTTGTTAGAAGCTAAGTTAAATTCTAGTAAGCTTTCATCTTGTAGTCATTTTAAGGGTTTTGATAATTCACACATAGTCGAACCCAGGGGAAGATCTTATATGTCTGGGGGGATTCTATTGTTGTGGAAAGATTCCGTGAATCTAAGGGTTATAAACTCTAACCTCATCTTTTGTAATGGCTGAAATTATGGAATCAAATAAAGAATTTTGGTATTTGGTGTGCGTTTATGCTCCAACTTGTGAAAATGAAAGAAATAATCTATGGAAATCACTTACAAATTGGTATTCAAAAGTCAATGTTCCTACTCTATTCATCGGGGATTTTAATGATATATCACGAACGTCTGGAAAAATGGGCAAAAGAGGATCGAATTTTGACAGAATCATAAGGTTCAACAACTTCATTAACCAAAATGGATTGCTAGATTTACCAAGTAAAGAATGCTTCTACACTTGGACGAATAAACGCAAAGGTGAAGAAAATGTTAAAGAAAGGCTTGATAGAGGTCTTGCTTCTCTATCTTGGTGTGAAAACTTTCCTAATGCATCAATTCAAGTACCACCGGCGATTGGTTCCGACCATTCACCTCTTATACTATCCATGGATACACCAAAATCAAGGTTTGAAAAATATTTTATGTTTGAATCGAGATGGCTAGAAAATGAGAATTGCATAGAGTTTATAAATAAAACTTGGATTGAACAAGGTAACGCTCTTTCGATTAAAGATTTTTGTATAAAGAGAGATGCACTTTGTTTAGCCCTTACAGGATGGAGTAAACAAAATTTTTGCAACAATCTTAAGCTCATCGATAAATATTAAAAAGAATTAACTATACTTCAAAATGAGCAAGGCACAGAATCTAATTGGATTAAAGAGAAAGAAATATATGGAAAGTTGAAAGTCCTAGAGGGGGGGGGTGAATAGGATTACTAATAAGATTAATGCCTAATTAAAAATCTTTTGGATAAATATAAGTTTATGAAAGAAACTTCTAAGACAACTAATATACCAAACACTTATGGGATCATGCATAGGATAAGTTAGAGGTTCGATATATAAGTTTAACATGTAAAACGAGTTTCTATTTTCTTACTACTCTAGATGACAATAGGTTGATTAACTAGATAAACATTATTACGATATTTATACTAGCAGATAATCAAACATATAAAGTGCGGAAAGTAAATAGAGTAGGGATAGAAATATACACGAGATTTATAGTGGTTCGGTTTCCCTACATCCACTACCTAAGGAAGCCTCCTTAGGATTTCAAGCTTTTCACTAAGCTTCCGTGTCTCTCTTAACCGGGTCGAGAACACAATAACCCTTACAACCTCTTCGATAACACGAAGGACAAACACTTGTGCTATCGCAACACAAGGACAACCTCTTCGAAACCACGAAGGACAAACACTTGTGTAATCACAACACAAGGATACCAAGTATACTCCCTATACTTGAATTCTCTCTTAATCTATCTATTACAAGACCTAGACTTAAGAGGATAGATACAAAGTGTTTAAAGGGGTGCAAACAACTTTGCTAGATAATCTCCTAAAGAGTAGATATGACTATAAGCATGTAAACTCCTCTTGAGTAGATGATAACTTTGAAGCTTATTGGTTTAAGCTCTTGATCAAGCTTGGATAATTAACTTTGATAGCTTGTGACCTCTAACTTTGTAGGAGAATGAAATGTATGATAGTTGAAGTGTTAGAGGTAAGTTTCTCCTTCAAAGAGCCCATATTTATAGCACAAGAAAGTCCCCAACGGATATAAAGTTGATGGTGAACTTTGTTCCAAACCGGGTTCCCGGTTTCCCAAATGCGGGTACCCGGTTTCAATTGCAACGGCTATAAAACGGCTATATAAACTTGATGTTGACTTGAGCTTCACCAAACCGGGTTCCCGGTTTTCCCAAATGCGGGTACCCGGTTTCTACTGACTTGGAGATTTATGATATTTTGATTCGTTGCTCGGATGGAAAAGTTTTCTTCACGAGAGTTGTTGTAAACATCATTTTAAGAAACTTTGTTGTTGATCATGAAAGCTAATTCTCAATGTACACATAAGATAAGTTTAAAAGTAATGGTAAGAGAATTAGCTACTAAGGATAAGATAATTAAGCTTTGATCAAAATGATGTCAATTGTGCTTTTTGATGATTTAGAGTGCAAGATAATAAAGTGAAATTAGCACACTAAACAATAGAGGATTTGTCACATTAAAACACCTAATCGATGGGGGCAATAAGCCAACAAAAGTTAGAGGAAGCTTGGAGACAAGAAGAATTATTTTGGGCGGATAAGTCTAGAGATCAATGGATTAAAAAAGGAGACAAAAATACAAAATATTTTCATGCCAAAACACTCTTTAGAAGGAGGATAAATAAAATTAGTGCAATCAAGAATAAGGATGGATTGTGGGTTGAGAACGAAGGAGAAATTAAAGACATCATTCGTAATTACTATATAAACTTGTTTACAAACAATACGGTGAATCAAGGAGCGAATATATCTCAATATATACCTAACAAGATTACTGGAAAAATGAATGAGGAAATTACTAACATACCAGACATTGAAGAAATTAGAAAAGCAGTTTTTGATATGTCAGGATCAAAAGCTCCAGGACCGGATGGTTTACCAGGTAATTTCTACCAAGAAAATTGGGATACTCTTAAAGATGATATCTTTACAATTGTTAATAATTTTTTCAAGAATAATACGTCACTTAAAGGCCTCAATGATACTTTGATTACGCTCATTCCAAAAGGGGAATCTCAAGAATCAGTGGTAGATTATAGACCCATAGCGTGTCTTAACTTTATCTATAAAATTATTTCAAAAATTTTGGCCAATAGATTACAGCCGCTTATGGATGAACTAATATCGCCTACTCAATCAGCTTTTATTAAGGGAAGGAGTATACAAGACAACATTTTAATTGCACAGGAAGTTTCCTTTTTCCTTAAGAATAAAAGGAAATCAAATAAACATTTTGCGGCAATTAAGATTGACATGGCAAAGGCTTATGATCAGGTCAATTGGGAATTTTTAATTCAAACCCTTAAGGCTATTGGTTTCTGTGAAAAATGGACGGAATGGATATATAATTGTATATCTTCGGTATCTCTCCAAATTAAAGTCAACGGACAGAGACTCAATAAATTTTCACCATCAAGGGGAATACGACAAGGTGATCCATTATCTCCTCTTCTTTTCTCAATTCTTACAGAAAGCCTTATTGGTCTTATTAATTATCAATGTCGGGAAGGTAATATTAAAGGTATTAAAATCACCAGAAATTGTCCGAGCCTCACACATCTCTTATTTGCTGATGACGCTCTCTTTTTCATAAATATTGATAAGAAAGAAATTGATGCGTTCAACGATACTATAACTTTATTTTGTCAAGCGTCTGGACAACGAATTAACTTTCAAAAATCATCAATTTTATTCAGCAAAGGAACCCCTGAGAACACGTGTGAAGAAGTAGCAAGAAGTCTCAATGTTACAAGGACATCAACCTTTGGGAAGTACTTAGGGATACCCTTCTCTCTTAAAAGGGCAAAATCGGAAAATCTAAATTATATCAAAGATAGACTTCTAAACAAATCATCTAGTTACTTTGCTAATTTACTTTCTGATGGAGGAAAAGAGGTGCTTATAAAAGCTGTGCTCCAAGCAAAACCTAATTACGCAATGTCCATCTTTGAGTTCCCTAAATCACTTTGTAAGAAGCTCTCAGGAATCGTCGCTAATTTTTGGCGGGACTCAAATAACAAGAAAAGAATTCACTGGGTAAAATGAAAAAAAATCGTGAGAGCTAAAGCTATTGGAGGTATTGGTTTCAGGGATTTTCATAAAATGAATTTAGCATTATTAGCTAAGCAAGCTTGGAGGATTATGAGTACCCTAACTCACTTGTGGCTAAGGTACTTAAGGGTATATACTTTCCTTTTGATAGTATTTTTAATGCAAAACTCTCAAGTAAAAGATCATGGAGTTGGACTAGCATTTATAAAGGAATCCAATTTATCAAGCAACAATCAATTTGGAGAATTGGAAATGGACTAAATATTAACATATGGGATCAAAAATGGGTTAACAATAATATGACTCTGGAGAGGCCGGTAGGGTGCAAAGTGGAGATCGTAGCACAACTATTTAATGAAAATATGTCAAATTGGAATATGGAGCTACTTAGACAATTATTCCCTCTAAATATCGTAAGTGACATTTGCAAGATACCGGTGCTAATAAGCAAAGAAGAAGATAAATTAATTTGACCTTTCTCAAAGGATGGCATATATAGTCCGAAATCAGGTTATCACAAATTAGTAGAAGTGGAAGTACAAAAAGAAGCTCAATCATCTTCTCAAGGTAAACATGATAATAATAGTCTCTGGGGAATTATTTGGAAATCAAATGTCATGAATAAGGTTAGATCCTTTGGATGGAAAGTTTGTAATGGAGCCATTCCTACTAAACGAAATCTTAAGTTAAGGAAGTGTGCCAAAGATGATACATGTGAATGGCGTGAACTGGGCAAGGAAGATGTGGAACATCTATTGATTAAATGTCCTCTAAGTATGGCGATTTGGGCTAATTCAAGACTACAAATACCTATTGAAAAAGAAAAAAAATATGATTTGGGGGATTGGTTAATTGAAATGCGCAAAAAATACGTTAAAAATGGATGGGACCAAAATGAAGTTACGGCATACTTGCTACTTACATTATGGAACATATGGAAGGCGAAAATGAGGGGTTTTCACGATAACACTCCATGGGCGATCAAAGATATCTTATTTAAAATTAACTCAGCGATGAATGACCTCTTTAAAAATAAGGCTATGGAAGATAAGAGAAAGGAAGAGAATAATAAAATAAGAGACGAGAGCAATAATGAGTTTATGATTGAGAATAACCCAATTCTACGGACGAATCAGATTATGTTTTCATGAGTGACGCGTCTTTCAAAAAGGATTATGAACCTACAGGTAGTGCAGCAATTGCAATTGACAAAGAGGGTAAAGTCGCACAAAGGATTGTATCCAGATCTATTGTCAGAAGTCCTATTGAAGGAGAATGTTGGGCAGTCCTTCTTGCTATGAGGAAGGTTGCTAGTTGTAACCTACGGAGTGTCTCTTTTTACTCCGACAACCTTGATTTGGTTCAAGGTATCTCTAAGTGCACAGGTCTTCGATGGCAAATCTACCCATTCATTGCCGAAATGAGGAGCTGGCTTACGAAGTTCCCTTATTGGAAGGTTAACTTCGTTAACAGGAAATTTAATAACGTCACGGATCTCACAGCTAAAAGTGCAAGACGTAACATTGATACTTCAGCTTGGAAGAACGGCTCTTTAAATGACTTTTATATTTTCCTTAAATTATTGTATAAACGCTCTTAATTCTCTTTTTTTTGAAAAAAAAAAATAAGTTCATAACAGTCTCCACATTTTCTACTCTAACCTAAAAACTACATAATCTTCCAATGGCGGAATCCCCCCGCCACTCCACAACTGATGATGGTGATGGCCCCATTGATGCCTCCGAAACTGCCTTGGTCAACGACCTAATCAAAGGAAATACAAAGGAAAAGAGAAGTTAAAACAATATTTAATGAGACTAGGGGCCGAAGAAAATACAAAGGAAAAGAGTAAAGAGATCAAGGAAAAACCAAATCTGCTTATTATCAAGGCTACATCCGCAGCAAGAAATTATATGTACAAGTATGATGAAAATTATAAATTCTTGGAGGATCAGATCACAGGTTTATATATTAAATTGTTGGAATCCGATCTAGCTTATATGAGGTCAGGTGAAATCAAGAAAATTAGTGTAGCTTTTATAGTGTTACTATCAGATATTACTGCTCAAGTGTTGTTGAGTTCAAGTTTAACCAAAAAAATTTGCCCGCGCGAAGAATATAAAGGGGTACCTGAAAAGTATAGTGGTTGAATGGGAAATAGATTGTGTGAAAAAGTGTTTAAACCATTGCGTGATGCCGTTGGAGATTCTGAGGCTCATGTTGTTAAAGCTAAAAGAGAGAGTTCTCTTTCATTTTTCCCCTCATACTCTAACATATCTTCAGAGGAAGATGAAGAGACGGACGTGGAATTTGCTTTGAGAGTTGCAATAACTGGTAAACTGTACGAGGAACTGGTTGTTTATGATTAATTTGATTTTCTGTAGAAGCAAAGTTCTGCCTAGATTTGTGATAGTCTCGTATGCTGTCTTTTAACTTTCTTTATCTTTGTAAGGATCCCAATTTATCTCGGACTGTACTCTTGTTTTAACTTTATCGAAAAAAGGTTCATGGATTATCTTCTTTTACAAGATAGAGTCCAACGAAGATAGGTCCGTTGTGCCCTAGGCCCTGGCCTAATAAGCCGAGTTATGGAGCTTACCGTCAAAATTGATCAATGATCTTTTTTACAAACTCTATAAAAAGGAAGAAGAGAAAAAAAATTATTTTTTGTTCTCCAATTAATAATGGTCAGACTCGAGTGTTGAAGTTATTTAATTGTTCTTCTAACTTTGCTCTTATTCTCTTTTAATCTTCCATCTAAATTATATTAATTAAGATAATTTTATCAAAAATTGTTTTCAAACTTGCACAGGAAAAAAAATGAATTTCTTCCATTTAAGTGTTTGTTTGGAAATTTTTTTAAAAAAGTACTTAAAATAAGTTTTTAGTATTTTTAAAAGTTTTTTTTATCCTGAAAAATACTTTTTCACTTCTTAAAAAACACTTAAAATAATTTTAAATTTTAAAATTATTTTTAATAACTTTTTTAATTTTTTATTTTATTCAAAAATCGCTTTATTTACTTTAAAATAACAACAAATCACTTTTAGACTAATGAAAAACAAAATAAAATTGAAAGATCAATTTAGGAAGTTAAAAAATTCAAGAACCAGAATAGTTGAGCTATATATATTTGGAGGACCGAAAACGATTTTTTCTTAAAAATACTATCCCCAATTGAATTTCAAATTTCAAATTTTCAAAATAAAACATTACAGTGGTTGGTTTTTTAATCAACTTTATACTTAATAAACAATATATAAAAATAATTTTGTTAAATAATGTATTAGAAAAATGTTTAACTAATCAAATAAAAACCTACCTTATACATAAATAATTATGGAAAAAATATAAATAAAACTCTACTTAGATTATTTCACCTTAAAAAATAAAGCTATTAAAAAATCATCCTAGAAAAATATATCCAAATAATATATCTAAACTTTGTTTTATTATTTCTATTATCATTTTGTTAAAATGATATAACCATCGGTGCTATAGTAATGATTATTAGCAATGACACATGTTATTAATAGAAAATTTCGTCACTAATGAGCATGTTTTATTATTAGTAATAACTATCGTCACGAAAGAGTCATTGCTAATTCATGGCATGTAAAAAATTATTAGCGACTGAAGAGATGAAAATTTGTCGCAAGTGCAACTTATCATTATTGAGAATAACATATCATTAACGACAAATTATGTTAATTTTTAGTGACAAATAGCGTCGACCTTATAAGTAATAAAATATTGGCGCTAATGATGATCTTATTAGAGACGAAAAGTTAGTCGCTAATGATGACCCAATAGAGACGTGTTCATTATACCTTTAGTGACGAATTTATCGTCGCTAATAAGTAATTTTATTTTAAATTTTTAATAAAAGACCGATTCAAGTGTTAATTATCGAGCCTAAAAACAAAAATTGAACTAGTTAATAATTATTGACCAACAAATATTATTAAAGCAACACATAAAAGTCTGAATAACAATAGTACAAAAAAGTGTAAAATAGTACGAATAAAAATACAAATAAAAGTCTGAATACAAGTAAAAGTCGATACAAATATGCTAACTATCATATTCGGGATCTAAAGGGTTTTGTCGGTGCCAAGATGAATCATAAGTCGACATGTCTTCACGTGTCTGGTGATCATTAAAACAAGTGAAAAATTTATAGATGTCCTCGATGCCAATGTTTTGCCCGCATGCCAGCTGTAAAGCTCGTCATTCGGTCGGTGGCTGGGGTATACGGAGGAAAGCCACTGAAAACCATGTTTTTGCTCATGTGTTCGACCATGCTCTGAATATCCTATACCACCTCATATGGTAGGGTGTTATTAGTAAGAGCTTTCCTGTGGGCCTTCCATATCGGGTCAACACTAGCCACCTAACTCTGGGATCCCTTGTCCATCACTTTTTCCGCGGCATTGATCACTGAGTCAACCTTCTCATGATGTGACAATCTGGTAGATGTAAGGGTGGAAAATGAAGACCTAGTCTGTGACCTTATGCGTGGATCGATAATGTAACTATTGTGTCAGTTTAGCGTGTATATCGGCAATTAAGGCCGAAAAAAATTAAACGTAAGGATTGAATAAAGTTATTCTAATTTCTTTCAGTTGTTGTATTTTAAACAATCTCTTAAATGTGGTTTTTTTTTCAATGAAACCCCAATTATTGGTGTGTGTATGTTAAAATATGTCGATTTTCACCCCTATTTCACTCACTATGTAATGATCACAAATAAATGGGGACTATATTGTGCTTAATATAGATCATGTTGGTAGTGTATAGCTTGATCATCTATTAGCAAAGATCATTCTAAAGCGTGATACGCATTGTGAGTTGCAAGCTCGTATTTCGAAAAAGAATGATCATGATCAAACAACTTGGTTATATACCATCATACATAGCTTATGAAGAATTACAAAGATCGAACGCGGCAGGTGTTGAAGGCTCGATCATAGGATCACTTGTTAAATTGTATTAATAACCCAAAGGTACCACTAGTAAACATATTAAACAGACAATCAGTTTTCGTGAGTGCTATATGAAAAGTAAGGCTTGGTCCTAATGTATAATTAGATCGCGTTCTAAACGTACCAAATTCAACTGCAACCTAAAATTTGTTCGAAAATTAACAAAAGATTGGAACTTGTCATTCAACTATCTATCCTAAATTTTGTGTCATACAAGACTTACAAGTGAGGAATCTAATTGGAGTTAGAATGTGGCGCACTGGGCAAAAGAGTTTCATGGCAAATAAACAACAAGTGTCCACTTTATGGCATGAGCGCTTGGGTCACCTTCTAATGGATCGTGTTTCACTTGTTATGGAATCTGAAAGATTAAATACTTTCCAATCAACTTTAATTGCAGTCCTTACACTTTTTTTGTCATAACTTATCGGTGGCTTCAATATTCAGATGGGCTTTAGTCATGTGCCTAAAGTCAAAATCATCCCGTCATGTACAACCGAGATTTAAGCATTTCACATATTAAATGGAATGGAGTTGGCATTAAGAGATCTAGACAGATATATCATATGGTAACACAAAGCTGGATACAAGAGATGTCATCCTATGTTCATCAAAGGGAAACATTTGCCAAGCAGCTACTTAGAAGCATCATTATCATCTAAGGCCGAAACTGAGAAAACTAGAAGTTGAATTCAGTAAGTTAAACAACTTACAGCTTCCACCAGATATATATATATATATATAGAAATTTCACTTGTATTGTTCGACTAACATAGCCTTTGACACCCCTCGAGATCAATTTTGCTGCATGCTTTAATCCTCCAACCAAAAGATAAGGACACAAGAAGATATACTAAACCAGATTGATTGTTTTAGAAGAATAATTTCACAACTCATCAAAAATCATAAAGTTTAGAAAGATTAATCTACTATATGTATCTGCTACCGATAACAAGCGTCTAAAAGACCATGTAATGAACGAATATGGAAATATCATCATGAAATATATAGTAGAGATAAAAAAGAACACCTAATATCAATCATAAGCACCAAATTTGTAGAAGAATAAAATATTAAACCAAGGACCGTGTCTAATACATTGTGAATAAATATATGTAATCAATAAAGTGCAAACTAAGTTAGGTATATAAATGACATTACAAAGCTCACATAGATTTTTTTTTCTCAACCAAGAGAAATTTAACCAACCTAATATAAGGTGGATTTCAATCAAACAAAATGTTGAAAACCCTTACAACATCCAAAAATGATTACATTGTGGTGTGTCAACGACACGTTTAATTCAATGTTTCATCTCATACGTGATAAATGCATATATAGATATAATTGAAAAGTTCGCCGACAAAAAAGTAAGTATATATGTCATCGTCGGTAAAGTATATGCAATTAGGCTTGCAAATATTTATCGTTGAACACATAGCCACAAAGGATAAACTATATCCCACAAATATAGCATTATTCCCTAATTTAATAATCTCCACTGATTTATTTTCCTCTATATTCACCTCATAAACCTCAAATTCATAGTTCTGATAAGCATATAGGTTATTCTACAAGGATTACGTTCAGCAATTGGAAAGTTTTGGCACATTTGAGTGTTGTTTGGACCATTACCATCACATCTTACAATTGTGCACCGAGCATCCAATGCATATAAGTAGTTTTGTAATAAATATATACTTAAAGCTATGATTCTATATATTTGTTGTAGTCCAGAACTTATCTCTGGCTTACAAAAGTCTACTAGTGTTGATTCCATATTACCATGACCGTAAAATCAGAGGTGGAATTTGGATTTGCGGATAAAACAACCCCTTCAATTAGGGTTGCAAACGAGCCGAGCCGAGCCGAATACTAGATGTACAGGCTTGTTTGTTTATTTTTTCGAGCCGAGCCGAGCCGAGCTCAAAATTAAACGAGTCGGGCCGAGCCGAGCTCAAATTTAAACGAGTCGAGCCCGAGCTTCCAATGATCCAAATCAGAAATGTTATAACTTGTTTATTTAACTTATGGAACCATCATTTTTAGTTGTTTTTTATGGTTGAAATGAGATTTTCATGAATATTTGGTATTTGATGGAGTGTATAACATGAAAATATGAAACATAACATTAATAAAAAAATAAATGTCTAAATAAATTAAAAATATCCAATTTAATATTGAAGGTTTAATAGTATATTTATAAGTAAATAATATATTAATTTATAAATCATAATTTTAAACGAGCTCACGAGCCAAGCTCGAGCAGGCTCGTTTATTTATCGAGCTTAAAATGAAGCTTGAGTTTGAGCTTGTTTATATTCGAGCCGATCTCGAACGAGCTTTTCTCCGAGCCGAGCTCGAGCGGCTCTCGAGCGGCTTGGTTCATTTGCAGCCCTACCTTCAATAGACATCTCTTCGGCAAAGTTGGGAGATGAATTTGAATGTGCAAACTTAGGTGCAAAACTTAGTACTAGTATGAATTTTATGATTTTTGAATTATAAATATTCACTCTTTCAATGATAAGAAAATTTATTGATAACTAATATAATCTTACGAGTCTGGCCTATGAAATTCCTTCATGTCTGTTAGTTCCAACCATGTAAGCACGAACGACAGGCTTTCGAATTTTTTTGATTGAAATGAATTATTGTTGTTTGAGTTAGAAACCAAGATATTGATGTCTCCCTATTTGTTTTAAATATTATTCCTTAGGAGACATCATTTTAGGTGAATATTTGACTTATTTGATAGATTTTTATACTTATTTCGTCATATTACACTTTCTCCCCTTAGAATTAGACTATTTGCATTTTTAGAGCTTTTGTGCGTTAATCTGGTTATTTTTAGTGCAAAGTTAGTAAGTTCTTAAATTTTATGGAAAACCAATACAAGGAGGAGAGGTGAGAATTAAAGTCTTAGATTATTTTTAGTGTGTTAGGAAGTATATTATTCGAGTTTTTAATTTTAGAGTGCACTTTCTTATTTCTAATCTTGATTCAATAATTTATTAATTTTATAAAGCATATGAGGTTTAATTATTTATTTATTGTGAAGCTTTAAAAGATATATGGTAATTAATTAGAAACCAAGTCAAGTTTATGAAGTAAAGGAAATAAGATTTACATGGAAATTGGAAGATTAAGGAAGGATATATGCAAAGAGGGAAAAGATAAAGTTACCAGATAAATCTGAAATTCCAGCCACGTTCAAAGACGAGCTCATAACTCAATATTGACTAGGAATTTGGGAGAATGGTCTGGACCAATGGATAGAGCTTTCCGAGACAAGTGATTTCGATATAAAGACTGCGTCAAACGGATAAGTATTGAAGGAGATATGACCAAAACAAATCATTTACCATGTTACATAATGGTTTTTTAATCGGTTCAAATATTCATCGGCTTCGGTTTTGAACCTTAACCATTGCTATCCCTACTTATAACCTTTTTTAAACTATAAACTTAAAACCAAACCCCTACATTTTGAAAATACTCTACATTCATCCTCCCCCTTCCCCACCGTAAATCTCTTGTAGTGGTACTTTACGACAGTGCAAGGACAAGACCCTAATAACAAGTGATGGCTATTTGTGTATTTGAATGAGGAGCTTTGATAGAAGCAGACACGATTTACAGGGAAGTGTGGGTAGATGTAATCGCTTCACGGTAATGGTGGCTTCTTTTTATTGATCCATGGAGTTTGGAGGCAGAGTTAGGATTAGTTATGGAGGTGAGATTTGTTTTCCATGGAAGTAGTTCACGACATAACTAGGGTTTGTTGTACACCATTGAAGCTTCCATGTCAGTAGCAATAGATCTTTCATGGAAGCAGAGGCAAAGCTTTCATGGATTTTGAAGAGCTTTAACGGATTTCGGTAGTGAGTTCTTGAACGACATTCATGGATTTTTCCAAAATTCCATATCTGGTCAGACTAGATTTTGTAATGAAAATGTGTAATTTTTTCTTTTTAAATTTGTAGGCTTAGTTTTTGCGTTATTTTTATTAAAATGCTCTTAATACCAAACTTACTCAGTGAGTCTAGAAAATACTCAGTGATTTTTCAAACATACTCAGTGATTTTTCAAATGTATTATGTAATTCCTAAACATATTCAGTGATTCTTAGGACATACTTAGTAATTTTTTGAACATACTTAGTAATTATTCGAACATACTCGGTGATTCCAGAACATATTCAGTGTTTTTCGGGAAACGTGTTCAGTATATTTTATCATAATAAGAGACTTTCTGAGCATATATAGAGATTTACTCGACATACTCGGAGACAGTTTTCTCATACTTAAAGACTCACATACTTAGAGATTCTCTAAGTCCCCCTCGGTTATCGGTGGTTGTCGTTGAACAGTGTCAGCGATTAGTGACTCTTTGAGTTGTTGGTCAATGATCATTTTCTACTTTTATTTTATCTTTATATGGGTTTTTTTATGAGGTCTTTTGGTATTTGAACACATATAAGATTATTTAGCTTCTAAGACGAAGATTGTTTCCCTTCCCTCCTTATTGGCGATTATATTAGTCTCCAAAACCCGTTAGGTCAATCACCCAAAATATAACTAGAGTAAATCACCAAAGACATTCAATAATAATCAACATGATAGGGTCTCCCATTACTCTAATACCATGATTTCTTTTTCTTCTTCTTATAATTTTTTCACTTATACTACAATATTCATTATATAAAGAAATCACATATTCTATGACTCTTTGATTGCATCACACTTTGAATATTGTAGTACAGACACAAAAGTTACAGCAAAAAGAAAAGGCTTAAAAAAATTGCCTTAGGTAACCCTTATACTCGGGTTGGCCCTAGGTAGATCTTATTTTGCTCAACTTACTTAAAGATAATGATTTGGTCCCTATGTGCATAGTATATGGGTGTACATAAGTAATTTATCATTCAAACTATAATCAATTCTAACTCTCCCAATTATGTTATCTTAATTCACGTCTAACCATTTAGGTGCATGACCTATGGTTGTACAATTAGTCATCTACAACTTGATTCATTACTGCAAATTGGGTAATCGAATATTAGGTTCATGAATCCACTAAAATTATATTTTTCTTATTCTTTATGAGTTAACTATCCACTAATAAAAGAGAGTTGTGAAATATTACGAAGAATCAACTTAATGTGAATCTGGGAATATTTTTTTTTGTATATGTGAATACTTAAGGCCCGTTTGGAAGTACTTATTTGAGAATAAAAAAGCGCTTTTAGAATAAAATTCAAAATTTAAAAAACTTATCAAAATAATTTGAAATCTAAAATTATTTTAAGTGCTTTTTTTTAAGAAGCAGCTATTTGGTGTTTCTCATAAAAGTGCTTTTCAAAATCAAAAAACTCTTAAAATGCTAGAAGCACTTTTAAGTGTTTCTCCAAAAAAGCACTTCCAAACAGGCACTAAGTATTTTGTCATTAATTTGTCATTTTAAGAGAATGTGGAAATCAAGTAGATGATATATGTCAATAAAACCTATATCGATACCCTAGTGGTCGATCTTCAAAATATAAAGGGACTAAAAGTTATAAGATAAATAATTAAAGGGACTAAATAAATTTTATATATAAATTTTCATAAGAGAGTCACCAACCTACTCTCAAATAATTCAAATAAACTACTCTCAACATTACTACCAACCTTTCTATACTATAATCAACATACAATTTTCTTTTTTCTTTTTTCTTTTTTTACATCATCTTTCTTCATATGTAAGATTGAATGGTTATGTTGGGTTTCCTAGGACGATCGTCAAACATGTAAGCTTCAGTAGTCCGGGCTCTGAGAGTTGATTTGGTTGGTAATTGGTAGAGTTGAAGTAGATCTTCCACATAGTCCTAAACTGATCTAGTGCAGATCTAAGAACAGATTCGGTAACCGTGGAAGATAATTGTCCACATAAAATCTCGTTTTTATCATCTCTTCCAATACCGCATTTTCTTTCTTCACCCGAACCTTCTATATCTCATTGTATATCTAATCAAAACAATTCAAACCAAAGAATTGTAATTATTAATTTCATTATGTGGTTTGAATATGTAATAAATTATAATAAATAATTAACACAAATAATTTTAGGAAAGAGAGAGTGTTGAACATACCTTTTTAAAAAGATAACAAATAAAGAAAAAAATAAAATGAAGGTAATATCCCTGTAGGTCCATAGTTTTAAGAGTTTAAACTCAAACGAAAAAGACGTACCAAAGGGATTCTATCCTATTTTTTAGAAATAATGAAAAATAAAAAACAATGATTTCATATTTTAACAAAACTTGCAAAATTATATTTCATAAAACTCATATTATAACTTCAAAGCAACAAAATATACATACACGGTTACATTAATATGGTATATTTTCATCTATTTCAAATAACACTGAAAATATTGTTCTAATGTTTCTAGCGGTGTATATTTGCATATTCATATATAATAAGGACTAATAATACACTTACTCTCTTAAATAATTAATTAAATGTTAATTAGTAATATAACTGTTTGAATGATCATATAAACTCTTGGAAAAAAAAATAGATGCCATGATGGAATTGATGGTTCTTGAAATTTAATTTTTTGAAAAATATTAATGTTATTTATATAATCACATTCGAAACACTTATGGACCTGTCATTATTAAAGTTCACTCAATTGTTTTTTATTCTCCTAACTATTAAATCTTTATAACTTAAACAAATATAATGTTGTACATCGTAATATACCCTCCATCTCCTATACTTAAATTTTAATAGTTTCTACGATCCTCGTTGGGAAAAAAGTTTATTTATTTTGTGACATCTCAATTGTTCTCGAACATACATACTTTATATTATATCTAGCTTAGGATAATTCAATTTTTGAAATATTACTGCACATCTTCAACTTGTGTCGCTAAGCAATGGCCCAGTTGTCTAGCCTATGGTTGGGCCTTTACGAGGCTGCCTTTATTAATAAACCAACTTTTTAATAATTATTTATAAACAAAATAAAAAAAAAACGTTGAGCTTAAATTTTAAAAATTTAAAATATAAAATTATAATTTTTGGTTTTCTAATCAATTTATGTATGTAATAAAAAATTTATAAACAAAAATTAATTAATAAAATAAAATATTAAAAAACAAAATACATATAATGAGTAACATAAGATAAAGTATTACATAAATTATTATGAGAAGATTATAAAATGAAATTGTATATTTTCCTATTTCACATAATAAATTAATTTTTTAGGAAAATAACTTAGAAAATCAAATATGTCATGCAACTCTAATCCTACCTTCCAAATTTTAGTTTCGATTATATAAAAAGCTGCAATTAATTTACTAAATTGATATGTCATTTTATAATAGATAGTATGGTATCTCACCTTAGTCATACTTATTTTTATCTTTTGTTGAAATATTATGATCAACGATTTTTTTTTTAATTGAAAGATGTTCCTTGCATATACATGACCTGTACAAAAGTTAGATGGTGTCATTGAATAGTTTGTTCAATATCAAACCATTTGAAAATTTGCATGTGATTAAAGAGTGTCGAGACTTGCAATGTTAACTGATATAGGGTTGAAGTCGAACTTTATCAAAAATATATAGCCTCAATAATATTAGACTATATAATTATTAACATTAAATATTACATTTTCTTTAAAAATATTAACCAATTGTACAAGTAATAAAATTGTTGTAAAAAATAAAAGAAATATAATATTTAAATAAAAAAGTATATAGGTAACCTCGGGTTAGGTACCCTCAACAGTAACCCTCTCCTATAAACTGATATAAAAATAACTTTATATTCTAAAAGAAAATAGAACCGACCCTACCCTAGTAAATTTAAAAACCATTAAGCGTCGTGTTCCAGTTTAATAGAGAATGTGCTTAAGAATATGTAGGCTATTATATAACCCAAAACGGGTCAAATATCAAATAATAACCTAAAATATTCAAATAATAACTATTAATATATAAATATAACCCAAAAAAGGTCAAATAATTAAAATATCGCCCAAAGGTATCAACAAATACCTATTAATATTTAAAGGGAAATTTCGTTTTTAGGCCATTACCTACGGCCTAAAAATATTTTTACACCACATATTTTAAAAGTAACACTATTAGGTCAAACGTATTTAAAAGTGTCATTTTAAGCCAATTCGCCAATTATGTGAGATATTTCATTGTTTGAAGAGTAATTTGGACATTTTAAATAAAGTTCCTAACTTGTGATGTGGCCAAATTAAAATATAGTTTAATTAAAAGGCACAAATTATCTTTGGAATTTATAAAATATTATAAAAAATTGTGAAATAACCTAAAATGACACTTTTGAATATATTTGGCTTAAAAATGGTATCTTTAAAAGTTATAACCTAAAAATAGAATTAACTCATATTTAGACCTAGCCTAAATATGTCAAGTAATAATATATTAAATATTACTACTCGTCCAACAAAGACCAAAACCCACAAATACGTGCAAGCGCAAAGTTTTGGTTAGGTCGGTATGGGTCAAAAAATATTTTAGATCAGTTCTTGTCCACCCTTGATATAAGTAACAATTGATCAATAAGAATAACTCTATAGTAAAAATGACTTTGAAAAAATTATATATATATTTGATTACTTTATATAAGAAATGGATCATTAACAATAGAATTTTTAAGAGTGATATTTTAATATCAAAAACCAGCTTAAAAAACATTAACTTTGATACGAAAACATAACAAATTTAAAGATGAAGACTAAAATTGTATTTATATACTTTTTTCAACATACATGTTGATAAAAACACATACCCAACAAATCTTACAAATCAACTAAAAGTAAATTTATAACTAAAAAAATAAAAATCAACACATTATCATTAGATATATTAAAAATCATTTAAAAATATAATAAAACATGTTCAAGATCCATATCGTTGAAGTTATATGAAATAAAATACAAATGGTAATAGTTATATAGTTGAACTTACAGCGAACCGAAAACATATAGTCAAATTTTCATTAAACCCATTATATATATGTATGCACAAGCTTACACTATATACAGAGGTGGAGTCAGATTATTTTGTTTGGGGGCCAAGGGGGTTCGGGAGCAAACGCCCTGAAATTTTATTGGTTTCCCATATTTGCACTATCAGTCTATATTATGCAAAAATTGTAATATAAGTCCTTATATTATGCAAAATCTCATTATAGGTCCTAATATTGTGAAAAGATGACAATATAAGTCCTGATATTAATTATTTTAATTAATTATCTTATAAGTTCTTTTTGTATACAAAATAACATATATTTTGTTATAGAAAAATATAAAAAATTTAAAAATTTAAAATTTTAGAATCTAATCAAATAAATTTTTGAAATTTAGGGGGACTAAATGTAGATTCTCAACAAAATTAGGTACCAAGTACTTATAAGTCTTTTTTTTTAAAGATAGTCGTGTTTTTTTAGGGGAAAATCCAGGGAAGGGGGGCATGGACCGCCTCGAACCCCCTAGCTCCGCCCTTGACTATATAAACATTCAATTCATCCTCAAAGTTAAAATATATACAGAATAAATTAATCATATGATCCAAAAAAAAGGTAATTTTTTTTGCTATATCGAATATCATATATAAAACTGAATCTATAAAAAGAAAAATTAAGAAATACCTCATAGAGAAAATGGTATCTTTGCGTCGATGAGTTAATTGAGGTATTGAGAGAGTTGAAAGACATTGTCTGTTATTAATAGATCTGAAAGGGGAGTCGTGAGTGGAGAAAAATGTGTTGTTAGTGGAGTTGAAAGAAATTATAGATAATGAATTTAAGATGGAGAATGAGAATGAGGCTGCCATTGTGAGATTAGGTATTTATTTAGTTTATATAAAAACTATTTAATTCTTAATCCCTTGAATTTTTTAAATTTTTAACAATTTACCCTCTTTTAGTTATTTTTCTATAAACATTCTTTCCCCTTGGCCTATCAAATACTCATGCTACCCCTCGTTGATACAAATTCTTTACACAATACCCTCATCCATTATTTAACAATAAATGTATTACACTCACTTACGGGGATAATGATTTATTTTTTGGCAAATTTTATTTCTAAAAGTATATTACCACCCCTATAATATACAAAACCGCATTTCAACCCAATATTAATCAAAAGCCCAATTAATATTTTTTCAACCCATTTCACTTAACTAATTCAAAGAAAACTCCTCTCAATTTCACATTCTTTAGTACTTAGAGATTCTACAATAATGTTCAGAGACTTCAGTTCAGGGTTGCAGAGGCATTATTCATGGTAAGTGGCTTGATTAGTTTACTTAAAGAACGTCTGAGCAACTCAGTAATAATCCTTGCCCAACGCTGGGGAGTCCTACTCAGTACAAGAATTATAACATGTCTTATATTGCAAGTACATACCCATCCAATGGAATCAATTTTTACCGTGTTTAGGGTCTGGGTTGACAAAAAAAATTGTTGTTTCACGAGTTGACATATTTGAAGGTAATAAAAAAATTGCTTAGAATGGATGGGCTCATTTGGTCGCGATGTCTATGTTACTTACACTATAGTCTAGTACAAAGAGTTTTGACTATATAACAACACAAATTACCAGACTGCTACGTGGATTTTGTCACTCGGACAGTTTGAAAAATGGGGATAGTTGTTTCCGACACTTAAGGGTTGGTTGCAAACTTTACTCCTACTTTGGAGTCTTAGGTTGTTGGATCACATATGGGGCCGATACCTATAAAATTTGTTCTGGTTCCTTTGAATCCAAATCTAGCGAATACTCCTTTGTATTTTACCTACAAAGTATAGAATCTGAGAAGCGATAAATGGCCATCCAATTTACAACGCATTTATCAATGTTTCTTTAGTGGTGTTGAACAATGCCAAGTTTTTTTTACTAAGAAAACTACCGCTGAAGGTTTTGGATTTGAGTAATTGCACAATAATAATAAACATATTAATGTACAATTCAAGTTTACGAGCGCCAAGGGTTGTTGGTGGTATGTGTACGTTGCCTAAAAAACGAACAAAGTTTGGTATATCACGAACTTTAAGAACGTTGACAGATATGGACAAATTTTCAAGAAATTGTCTCAATTCCAGATGGTGTGAGCATTGAACGAGCCTCATTTTTGACGAGTTTCACACCAAACCATCCATCACCCTGAAAGAAATTTGTACATTTTTTAAGGAGAATACGGATAAGGTATTACCTACAAATTAGAATGGTGTTGTCAACAAGGCAAAGGACCGGATATACGAAGACATAGTAATTTCTTTCAACCAACTTCAAGTTTATATTGAGCAACTCAAAGTTCTTGACATGGAAATAGTTTTCACCATCCCAGGTAACCCAGTTACTTGTACATTCGAGCATTGTTTTTTCTCTTTTGGTAAATGCATCTCAGGTTTTAATCATTTCCCCAAATTTTTATTTTAGTGATGTATGCTTTCTCGATCGATATCCATAGTGGTGTCTCCTAGGGCGTGATAAAATAATAGATAAAATAAGTGCAAATAAACACCCTAGGCTGAGCACGATTCTGCAAGTATACAGGACGTACGCAAGTTTTACTAATTAATAAGATTCGTTCCTCAGAGACTGGTGTCTCCTAGTGTGTTCTAAATAAACACACCTAAAAAAGCAAGACACGTACCGCAAGTGTACGGGTCGTCCAAGTAATATCCGGTAAACGGGATTTCGATCTCAGGGACGGATTATGTATGATTAAAGTGTTATGCAATAAATGGAAATAGTTGCTTGAATGAAAATTAAAAGTAAAGAAATAGATATTTATTTTGTTTTTGATTAAAGGACTAAAGTGCAGATAAAGTAAATATTAAACTAAAATTAAAACTAATGCAAGAAAATAAATATGAAGAGACTAAAATATGAGAGAGTAGTATTTGAGTCACGCTAGGTTTTACCAAAATAAACTTAATCAATGCTTCTTCTAAGGGACAAATTAGTAACTAGTAATAGTCGGGATTCTAGATTCTCCTAACCCCCGTCAGGGTGGACTTAGGAGCTATTCTCAGGTGTTACAAACCCCGCCAGGGCGATCATAATCCACCTTCAAATGTCAAGTTCTCTACCGAATTGGCTATAAGATTAACTAAGTCTGTCAGGATCAATAATTTCTATCTTACGTTTATTATCTATTTCAGTAATTAAACCCCGCGTCAAGATGATCACTTCCCCACCAAAGTGAATAGCCTAATTACTCAAACCTATGTCTAATTGATCAGATTAAAAATAGTGAAATTAACTCACGATAACAAACAATACTAAATTACTCAATTTGAATTAAATTATAAAAATCCCAAATCAGAAAGCATTAATTAAATAAATTAAGGTTCAACCCTTATAGCGATTCTCAAGCACGTAAGAAGTTTAGCTCATAACAGAAAATAAAACTAAAACTATGAAATTAAAAGACATAATGTTTTACAAAAAGAAAATAAATAAACGTAATGAAGAGGTTGGGTTTGGCTTTGAATTGGAGATATAGACAGTCTCCAGCTCCTAGCTTTCTTCCTTCCTGCTTGCTATGACTTGAATCCTTAAGCCTCTTTGATAATTATATGGAGTGTGTGTAAAAGAGGAGGCTAAGGGGTGTATTTATAGGTGTTAGAAACCCCTAGGTCGAATTTACTTGGAGTGGAAGACAAGTCAAGAACTCTTTAATTCGTAACCCTAAAATCTACGAAAGGTAAGATTATGCTGCTGATTTGATTTGGTCATATCTTTTTCAATACTTATCCGTTTGAGGAGTTTCAATATATGAAACTGCTTGTCTCGGAAAGAGCTTTCTATTGGTGCAGACCACTCGTCCAGATTCCTAGCCAATCTTTAGTTATGGACTCATCTTTGAAACGTGGCTGGAATTTCAGATTCATAAGGCAGCTTTATCTTTTCCTTCTTTGCATATATCCTTCCTTAATCTTCTTATTTCCATGTAAATCTCTTTCCTTTCATTCTCTAACTCGACTTGGTCTCTAAGTAATTACCATTTATCTTTTAAAGCTTCACATTAAATAAATAATTAAACCGCATATGCTTTAAAAGAATAAATCAATAATTCAAGAAATAGATATAGGAAAGTGCATTCTCAAAATAGAAACTCGAGTAAAAACATTTCCTAACACTCTAAAGTACACTAAGACTTTATTCTCACTTCTTCTCCTTGGATTAGTCTTTTATGAAATTCAAGAACCTATTTAACTTTGCACTAAAAATCGTCAAATTTACGCACAAAAGCTCAGAAAATGCAAATAGTTAAATTCCAAGGGGGAAAAGTGTAATATGATCAAATAAGCATAAAAGTCTAGCTAATAAGTCAATAATTCACCTAAAATGATGTCTCCAGAGGGCTAATATTTAGAACAAATTGGGAGACATCAGAGACTACGAAGGTTAGAGAGAACTTATGCAAACTATCAAGTGCAGATATGAAAGCTAGATCAGGTTAACACGCAGGAAAATAAAAGCGAAGAGATTTTGGTTGGTTTTGAGAAATAGAAAATAAGACTAAATAATTAAGGAAAAGAGAAGTAAATAAGCAATGAACAGATAGTATGAGAGTTTGGATCGAGAAATTAGCAAGTAATCCCCACTAGTCTTGTTTATTCTATCATGTAAGGGTGAATCATGTAATATTGCAATAATCATGATTCTAAATTCCTACCAACACCTGGAGAGCGAAGAGGTAGGCCACGACACAACCACGAGGCAGTTTAAAATAGGGTTATCCTACGCCACTAGTTTCCTAAGCAAACAATTCCTTCAATTGGTGATATGGTGATTAAAACAAACCCTAATGATTATCTAGTTAGGCTGGAGTTGTCAGGACCAAATCCTTATTCTAGACGTTATGTGGTGTTTCAATAATTAGACACTCCTTCCGGAGGACCATCTAACTACTATTAAGGTAATCCTATACTCGTGCACTAGTAAGGAAAACAGACAATAAATCAAAACACATAAACAGAGAATAAAACATGAATTCAAATTAAATACGATAGTATCCCAAATCAAATGGAAAGAACTAGGGTTCATACATATATGCTAAATCTCAAGCTAAAATTATTTAGTTCATACTAATAAAAGAAAAGAAAGTAATTACAAATTTAAAGGTTGAAGAAGACATGATATGGTGTTCAGCTCTCTCCAGACTTCTCTTCTTGTGTTGTAAGTTTACTCTTGGCTTAAGGTTTGTCACAGATGTGTTTCTTCTGATTAAAGGGTGTATTTATAGCGTATAGGAAACCCTAAAACGTTTTCTTGGAGTGGAAGACAAGTATGTTGGACTCCAAGCCCAACTCAAATTCGTAACCCTAAAATATAGAAAAGGTAAGATTGTGGCGCTGTTTTGTTTTGGCCGTAACTCCTTCAATACTTATCCGTTTGACGCATTCCAATAGTCGAAACTGATCGTCTCGGAAATATCTATAACTTTGATTCAGAGCATTCTTCCAAATTCGTAGTCAATCTTGAGTTATGATCACTTTTATGTTCGTAGCTGCTGTAATTCAGATTTATTTGGCAACTTTATCTTTTCCTTTTTCATATTTCTTTCTTTTATCTCCAATTTCCATGTTTATCTTCTTTCCTTTATCTCTTAGAATTGACTTGGCATCTAATTAATTACCATATATATTTAAAGCTTCACAATTAACAAACAATTAAACCCAATATGCTCTAAAAATAATAAATAATTAAATTAAGACACGAAATAGGAAAGTGTACTAAATCATGAGAAAATCGACCTATAACCTAATAAATACACCTAAAATGATGTCTCCAACTAAAATTAAATCATCACAAATGGGGAGACATCACATAGTTATTGAATGAAACATGTCAATAAAAATTGAGTAATGCGCTAAAGGGGATACCATTCTTCATGACCAGCTGTCATATTTGATGAATCAGTGTGTATACGCGCCCACTGTCGAATACTACGATCATTGGATGTCAATGTGGTTGAAATAAGGGTAGAAGGAAGTGGCTAATTTTTAAATACTTTTCCTAAAGAGAAGTATTCCAATGCAAACTTCCTTGGTTGACGTTATGGTACAATGACTTCAATTGTCGTTGGATCGTTCAACCTCTAGATATTAGAGCAAAGAGGTCTTCTAGTGTCAGAGCTCGTCGATGACCTTCATGTAAAGTTGATGTAATGCTTATATATGTGTACTCTTAAGTCCTCTAATTGGACAAGACCTCCATGATTGGATATCATAGAACTATAAAACATCAACATCAGTCTTAGTTGCATGTGGGTGGTAAAATCGTTTTGTTTCTACAATTCTCCAGGTCAAGTCCAACCTGATAATGGCAGTATACATTTGCGCATGAAGTTATTCTTTTTGTGGACATCAAGACTTAGGTTTTCCTTGCCAGCATGATCAATGTGCTCTATAAAATGTTGGTGTGGTTAATCCATTCGACTGCATCAAGTCCAACTTTCTTACTATCACTTATATAGAGACTTATGCAAAGAAAGTACCCATATAATAAGACGTGGGTTTCTGTCGTTCTGTGCCATGAGATACTTGATCATCGAATGATCCGTGTATACCACAAATTTTACTCCAAGAAGATAAGAATGAAACTTGATGAACGCATATACCACGACCAATAACTCCTTCTCAGTCATGGTATAATTCAACTAAGCACTTAAGAATGTCTTACCAACATAAAATATTGTATGGAATGCCTTATATTTTCACCGATACAACACGAAAACCATTTCTAAATTGCTAGCATCACACATTACCTCAAACGAAAGACTCCAATCAAGAGGAGTCGCAATAGTAGTGGAAATGAGCTTCTCCTTAGTATCCAAGAACGCCTTCATGCATGCATCATCATATAAATTGATATTCTTCTCAAGTAAATGTCATGATGACTTAGATATCTTCAAAAAGTCCTTAATGAAATTATAGTAAAACCCTGCATGACCAAAGAAACTCCTAACCCCCTTGACGAAAAGTGGAGGTGGTAGAATTTTTATAATATTGATCTTCACATGGTCAACCTCCATACACTTTCTCAAAACCTTGTGTCCCAACATAATCCCTTCTCTAACCATGAAGTAACATTTCTCCTAATTCAACACAAGATCTGTCTCCTTACACCTGATTAGCACCTTCTCCAGGTTGATGATACGATCATTTAAATCATTACCGAACATTAAGATATCATCCATGAACACCTCCAAAAAATCTATATCATATCCCAGAATATCACCATCATACACAACTAGAACGTGGTCGGTGTATTGCATCAACCGAATGGCATCCTTTGGAAATTAAAGGTACCAAACAGAAGAGTGAAAATAATTTTGTGTTGATTGGTGGGATCCACATAATCTGATTATACCCCAAGTAATCATCGGAGAAACAATAGTATTATCTCCCCGCAACCTTGTCTAACATATGATCAATAAATGGTAACGAAAAATTATCTTGCTTTGTAGCCTTATTGAGCTTACGGTTGTCCATACACACTGTCCATCCCACAACAATTATCGAAGGCATAGCTTCATTATCTTCGTTGAGGATGGTAGATTTTACTCCCATATTCAACACACATTGAATCCATATACTATTTGAAATCGAGAAAATGATCCATGTATCTGACAATTTGATCACCTCTTTCATTACCACTTTGTTCATGACCGTGATAAATCTTCATTGACCCTCAATAGACTGTGAACTCTCTTCTTCAAGAATGATCTTATGTTGGAAAATGGTTGGACTAATAACTTTGATGTCGGAAATAGTCCATCCAATCGCCTCCTTGTCTAACATATAATTAATAAATGGTAACGGAAAATTATCTTTCTTTGTAGCCTTATTGAGCTTACGGTTGTCCATACACACTCTCCATCCCACATCAGTTATCGAAGACATAGCTGCATTATCTTCGTTGAAGATGGTAGATGTCACTCCCTTCTTTAACACACATTGAACCCATATACTATTTGAAATCGAGAAAATGATCTATGTATCTGACAATTTGATCTCCTCCTTCATTACCACTTTGCTCATGACCGTAATAAATCTCCATTGACACTGAATAGATTGTGAACTCTCCTTTTCAAGAATGATCTTATGTTGGTAAATAGTTGGACTAATACCTTTGATGTCGGCAATAGTCCATCCAATCGCCTCCTTGTTAGCTTGAAGCACTTGCAACAGCTTGTCTTATTGAGGACCTGTCAAGATAGAGAAGAATAACTGATAATGTATTTTGGTACCTCACTTCGCATACCTCAAGTAGGAAGGAAGTGGCTTCTACTTAAGTTAGGGATGAGATTCAATGGATGGATTTTTAATTAATTTAATATACTCTGAACCACTTACTTGTTCATAACCTTTTGTCCTTAGTCTTCCACTTCCATATTTTAGAGCCGACATAACTTCAATTTGCTCCTCGTGTTATGGCAGCCTGCAAATTATCGTTAATTTTTTTATCGTTATATACTGCTTGCATAACGTGATCGATGATATCCCGTACATCAAAGAACTTCATCGCCATAAACATATTAAACTTTACCTCTTCATCTTGTGCTCGCATGACTAGTTCACCATTCTCTACATCAATTAATGTATGCCTCATGGCTAAGAATTGTCGCCCTCAAGATGATGGGAACATTCTTATTTGCGTCGTAGTAAAAAATAATAAAATAACATGGATATATAAAATTACTTGCATTAACGAGTACATCATCTATCTTTCGCTCGTGTAGAGATATAGACATATCCGACATTTGCAAGGTCACGGTAGTAGGCCTCGTTCTCCTTATGTTCAATTTTTCAAACAATAACTTCGGCATGGGATTGATACTCGCGCCTAAGTCACATAAATCTTTCCCGAACCATTCTTCACCAATGGATATAAGAATGTTAAAACTCATTGTATCCTTTAATTTTGGTGGAAACTTACTTTGGAAAATTAAACTACACTCTTTCGGTAAACCAACCCTCTCCCTTTCTTCATATTTGTGTTTGTTGAATAGAACATCCTTCATGAACTTTAAGTACTTTGGCATTCATTGGATTGCTTCCAAAAACCTCAAGTTGATTTTCAATTTTATAACCATGTCAACAAACTTCTTATAGTCCTTGTCATTGTTCTTCTTTTACACTTGTGACAGAAATGGAGGGAAAGGGCAGTTTTCATTAATAACCATATATTTCTTAGGTTATTTCTCCGATGCTTTCTCACGATTCTCATCAACACCAATGGCTTCACTAATTCTTACCAAAATTTTCAACCTCCTTTTAGGTTGAAGTCAACTCTCCCTCTTTCTCAACTACTAAAGGATGGGGGAGTTTTTACCCACTCCTTAGAGCAAGCTTCTTACAAGCCTACTTAATCCACAGATTTTTGGTATTGCTTGGGATTTGACCTCGAGGTCGGATATTCAAAGGGTGTATGATTTGAGACATTTGATTCTCAGGAATCTTCAATGATGTCGTGTGATATTGCAACGTCTCAACGATCTTATTCGAATTTTCACTCGATGCTAACATGAATTTTTTCAACGTTGTTGTTAAATCATTAGTAGTAATACCTTCTTGTGGATGGGAAAGGAGTGATTTCTGAGAAATATTCTTCGTGAATGAGTTATAACCAAGTTGAGTATGTATTTTATAACCAAGTTTATGAACAAATAAATAAAAATACAAATTTGGTCTTCATCTTCAAATTTATTAAATTTTTGTATTACGATTTTAATCTATTTTTTATATTCAAAACTCACTTTTTGAAAATTTTATTATCTTCTCGTGAATATTTACTAATATAAAAGTGTGAAGTAAAGTCATCAGGCCCTGGACTCTTGGTTCTATTAATAGAGAATAGAGTATTCTGATTTCTTACTCATTTACTAGAGCAATCAACATTTTTCTATCCTTGGTAAATAATTCTTTAAGAGCTCACCAATTAAATAAGCTAAACAAAACTCTTGATTATTGTCATAAGCTCCAAGTAAATTATGATAGAACTCTAAGAATTCATTATTAATCTGAGTTATGTTAGTTATAACTGTACCATCATCTGTTACTAATGTGATCACCTTATTTTTTGCAACTCTTCCTTTGACTAGCCTATAATAATAGACTAAGCTACAATCATATTCATGGACCCAAAAAGCTCTTGCATTTTGCTTTAAATAATTTTGCTTAAGTCTAATAGCATCTTGAATTCTTGACAACAAAACTTGTGTTTAAGCAAGGATCAATGATGTGTTATTCCCATTCAAAATGAGTTGTTGAGTTAGATCAAGCTCTTTTGCTAATTCCATTATATTATTTGCCTCTTTACTATAGTATTTCTTGTTAAAGATTTTGAGAGCCTTCTTGACCAACATTTGTTTTTTTTACAAATGCCTTATCTACAATTGTATGAAATTCAAGACAAGTGTCACATATATTAGAGAACTTGAAAGAATTAAAAGCTCTTTTAACAACATCTTTAATCATTAGTTTCAAAGCACGGTGATCAGAGGTTGATAGAGATATGAAAATGACATTTGACTACACATGATCAAGCCAATTGTTGTTGATGAGTAATATACCATTCTTGCTAGCTCTTAGTTCATCATGACTTCTATTACTCCAAGTATAATGAATCATTCATGATTGATGCTCATATAACCCTACATTTTTAGGCATTCAATGAAGGAAAGAGCTCCATCACCAAGAGAGCTATAATTTAGTCTAACTCAGTTTTAATGATTTCATTGAAGTAACCTATATAACTAAATTTATTTGCAAGATTGGTGTTGCTCCATCTTGAAATATCTTCCCATAAAATAGCCTTGTCTCTGACATTATAACTTAGTGCAACTCAATCATAAGCTATAGTGTTATATTTAGTAGAGGGGTGAGTTGTCACGAATTGAAAAACCATATGGGATATTTATTTTCATTTTAAAACCGTAGGGATTTTTTTTTACCCTTTATCAAACCATAAGGGGGTATTTGGAATTTCACCCTTTTTTTTCATGGTCTCACCATCCTCTCAAACCCACGTTCATCTTCTTCATAGACCCACCCAACCATAATACTTCCATCATTCTAATCGTGTCTAATGTAAACTCTTTCTCTCTCTAAAATACACACATCTCTTCCAACAATTGATTCCAATTTAGATTCTGTTAATATAATATACCAATTTAACATGGGGCATGAGATAGTTCCGGCCACACCACCATCAACTCGGCACATTCAACAAAGTGTTGAGCACCTTCGGTGAAAGATCTGTGGGAAAGCCCTTCAGATCTTTTTCCAAATCTGTTGTTATAAATCTGACCCTTTGGACCTTCTGGTATATAAATTTTGAGCCAATTGTTGATTGATGCCTATTAAAAAATTTATTTAGAAAAAGGTGTCTAGAAAAAAATATTTATTGAAAACAGCCCCATCCCAAATTACCCTTATAATTAACAATTAAAAAATAAGAAAAAAAACTAATAAACACGCACGCGTCCGTGAATTTTTTTTAAAATCGTCATAACTAATTCAAAAAAAATCAAAAAAATCAAAAAAAATTATATTTGGATAAATCAAATTAATATTTACGTCTATGATTATTGAAGGCATAAAAAAACAATTAGAGAGTTTAATGAGGATGTTATCAACAATAACCCCATAAATATTTGAATTTTAATTTTGAAAAAGAAAATTTGGTTTCAAAATTTTAGTTAATTTTATGCTTATAAACAAAACAGTTATGTATAAGTTGTAATAATTTTTTTTCCTAAATATTGTGTAATTTGAGATTTTTTGTGATTAAATGCTTATAAAGATATGATAAAGGGGCAAATTAACGATTAAAAAGTTAATTGCATCTTTGGTCCATGTGCTATGAAACGGAGCTATAAAGACATAATACATGGGCACATACGATTTATTTGATATCCGAGGCAGAAATGCATCTTTTTGTTGCGCTCTCAGCTCTTTTTTCTGCATCTACAAATATACGATACATAGGCGCATACGAGTTATATGATATCCAAGGCAGAAGATGCAAAAAAAAGAGCTAAGAACACAACAAAATGTGTTGAGAATGCTACAAAAAGAGCCGAAGATGCTGTAAAAAAAGGTCTAAGGAGCGCAAACATAATTTTGAGGTTTGTATCAAACAATAGCATATATAGAGTAATGTATTGTGTATTTAGTTGTACTGTTAATTATAAAGTTAAAAAGATATGATCGAACTAACTCTAGACCATGATTTCTAATTACTATTGTGTACCTTTGACTTTCGAATTTGATCCTTGGTTAAGTTAATTGCCCTATAGGTCCCCAAAATTTCCGAGTATCTTTTTGTAGCACTATTTATCCGCACCCTGCTTGTATATATCTCATTTTCCAATAATTAATTAAGGTGTAAATTTATAAAATATACATGTGGCTGAAAATGAAGGGGTGCAAATTTACAATTGAAGCGCTACTAGAATGATGAAGGCTTAAATCTAGCAATGTAACATAATATGTTTGAATGAAATGAATGTATTTAATTAAATATTAAAGCATGAGATGTATTGTAATAGGAACCAAATAATGTAGTAACATATCATATTTTATATGGACTTGGTTTTTTTTTTACGCTTAATATATTTCAATTACACCAGTATTCTAAATTTATTAGCCAATTCCTAATTGAAAGAATTGAGAAAGTAGTGAATTAACATTGTTCTCCCCTTCCTTTTGTACCCTGTGCCTAGCTTGCTTCGCTAAGTTGTCTGCTCGACCATTAAAACGTCTGGGGATGTGCTTGAAAAAGACTGGGCCTATTTCCTTTACCAGTCTTTTAACTGCCAAATCCATGGTCGAAGTTTCCAACTAGCAGCCGACACCTGCTGGGTACCCCGAATCAGTTCAAGGTTATCCGAGAAGATAGTGACCTCCTCGTTCTTGTCCTTAATTTCCTGGTTTAAAGCTACTATCACCGCTTGCGCTTCCCCTTCCTCACTCGTATTACACGTAGCAATTGCAGAGTGGCCCCGTCTTTTACCCGTTTCTTTGTCTATTTGCACCACTCCAATTCCAGTTGGTAGATGAGGTCGCTCAAACGATGTATCACACGTAAATGCAATGCGCGTAGTGAAATTTAACTCGTCTGCTGGTCTTTCTGTTACATTCATTGTCTGTTCTCCTGGTCGCTGGCTTGTCTCCCATTCTAATCCGAACCGTTCACCCATATGCTTGTTTGCGGATCTAATGATACCGTCAGTGTCAATTTCCTGGTTCGTATGCCGACTTTTCATCTTTGACTTCCATATGTTCCAGAGTAACAAAAGCACATATGATATAATCACTTCCCGTCTCCACCCTCCTTGAACAAAAGTATCGACAATCGCCAATATCCATTCCCCCAAATGTTCAACTGTTTGACTGATATAGATTTGTAAAGCAGAGCCCGCCCAGACAATCTTAGCAATCTCACATGTAAGTAGCAAATGTTCAACTGTTTCCTGTTCCATATTACACCATTGGCACTTTTCGTCCACGTCGCAGTGTCGTTGTACTAAATTTCTTCCTGTTGGTATAGCGTTACTACAAGCCTTCCAGGCAAAAATCCTGACCTTTGTGGGTATATTAGAATGCCAAACGGCAACCCATAGCTTGCTTTCAATTTGTACCACGTTAGACTGTCCCGGTGTCCTTGATATTTCTGCCTCCGTAATTATCTGATAGCCGGATTTCGTTACATATTCTCCATTTCTTGTGTGAGGCCATATCTATTTATCTGGTACCTCTTCGCCATAAGCTTTTTCCCTTAGGATAATTGGTATAATTGGCCCCGGAAACAATTCATCCAATATCTCCGTGTCCCATTCCGTCTTACCCTCCTTCCAAAGTTCTTTGACCTTGTGTATTTCGCAGTGGCTCGGCTTTTCTAACTTCCATTTTGTATCCAACCACGTGTCCGTCCAAATATTGATATTTTCTCCATTACCAATTTTATATTTACCGTATTTCTTAAACAAATCGCGTCCTTCTATCAGGCTAGCCCATGACCATGTTCGAGATTGTCTTAGTTTTATATCGAGAAAGTCACCATTAGGAAAATAGATACCCTTAAGAAGTCTGGCAACTAATGAACTCGGGTTGTTCATTATTCTCCATGCTTGTGCTGCCAGTAGCGCCGTATTCATTTTCTTAAAGTCTCTGAAACCCATACCACCTATTAATTTGCTTACCGCTAACTTCTCCCATGCTAACCAGTGAATTTGGGATTTTTCGCCCGAGTTCCACCAAAAATTCGAGATTGCCGAGATTAACTTATTACAAAAAGTTATCGGGAATGAAAAAATCGGCATTGAGTATATCGGTATAGCTTGTAGAATAGCTTTAATAAGTACCTCTTTTCCCCCATCGGATAACAGTTGTTCCTTCCATCCTTTCGTATGTTTGAATACTTTTTCAGCAATCCACTGAAGCGATTGTATCTTTGACCGCTTGTGACATAGTGGTATTCCCAAGTATTTCCCAAGGTCCTCCTTCTCTTGTATTCCAATATATGATGAAACCTTTATTCTACATTCTATCGGGGTGTCTCTACTAAATCATACAGAGGATTTCATGAAGTTAATCCGCTGGCCAGAACCTGCACAATACTTAGAAACACATTCTCGGAAGGTTTTAACTTCTAGATCATCAATTGTTAGAAAGAAAAGTGAGTCATCAGCAAAAAGTAAGTGTGTTATAGTTGGGCAATTTCTAGTTATCTGTATTCCTTTCAACATACCTTGTTCCACTTTTTGCTCAATGAGGCTAATGAGGGATTCCGACATAAGGGAAAAAAGAAAAGGGGATAACGGGTCCCCTTGCCTTAGGCCCCTTTTAGATTTAAATTTTCGAAGTCTCTCACCGTTAAAATTGAGCTGAAGGGTGACAGAGGATATACAATTCGAGATCCAACATATCCATTTTTCGCAAAAACCTAACTTACGTAGAACTAGGAGAAGAAAGTCCCAACGCACCTGCTCGTATGCCTTAGCCATGTCTAGCTTTACCGCCACCATTGGTTTTGGGTTCTTCCTTTTCCGTTTGATAAAGAAAGATATCTCTTGGGCTATCAGTATGTTGTCCTGTATTGCCCTATTCTTAATGAAAGCTGATTGTGTCGGAGAGACAATTATATCCATTATGCCCTGTAGCCTATTTGCCAATTTCTTTGCTATTATTTTATATCCAAAGTTAACACATGAGATTGGTCGATAGTCCCCAATACCTTCCTGGGTTTCCCCTTTTGGTATTAGGGTGACCAAAGTCTCATTTAGCTTATCGAGAGATATATTATTCAAGAAGAAGTCCTGAACCATAAGTAAAACATCATTTTGTATAATGTGCCAGTATTCCTGATAAAATTTACCGTTCAATCCATCCGGCCCTGGTGCTTTCGTTGGAGACATGTCAAAGACCGCTTTTTTAACTTCTTCCAAATTTGGTAACTTTGTCAGATTCTCATTCATCTCTTCTGTCACCTTATTCCTAATCGCCTCCGTTGCTGCTCCCATCTCATCTGTATTTCTTTCCTCAAATAGATCTTCATAATAGCTTTGAAAACTATTTCGAACTTCCGATATTTCTTCCGTCCAGATCCCATCTCCTTTTTTAATCCTTAGAATCCTATTCAAGTGTCGCCTTTTGATTGTTGCCAAATAGAAGAACTTTGTGTTCTTATCACCATACTTTATCCAATTTTGCGTTGCCCTGTCATACCAATACTTTTCTTCCGCAATGTACGTCTGTTTCAGCTCCTCTTTTATATGTGCCTATTCTTCCAATATTTCTTTTGTCGTATGTTGATGCTCTAAGTCCACCAACCGCCTTGTCAATTCCTTTATCTTCAGAGCGTTATTTCAAAATGTCTTTTTACTCCAACCCGTTAACGCTGTGACTGTATTGTCCCTTTTCTCTAGAAAAACCGGTAACGATTCATCTTATCCTTCCTCACCTCATGCTGTTTTTATAACATTTTCGCATTCCGGATGTTCCGTCCACATCGTTTCAAACTTAAACCATTTCAGTCCACTGTTATGAGTTCTTTCTTGTTGTAGAATAAGCGGACAGTGGTCTGACCCGATAGCTGGTGGTATATAAACCTGTGCATTAATAAACCTGTGCAACCAATCACATGAAGCAAATGCCCGATCAAGTTTTACCTTGACTGGCTTATCAATTCTACGATTAGACCATGTAAAATAACTTCCATGAGAATGAATTTCACTTAAGTTATTATTCGAGATAAATTTATTAAATTCATATATTCTTTTATTATCCGGTGGCGTGTTACTTAACTTTTCACATTTTTTTAGAATATCATTAAAGTCACCAATTAGAACCCAAGGTTTATTAACATTTTGATTCCAAATAGTTATTTTTTCCCATAACATTAGCCTATGTTCTAGTTTATTCGGTGCATGAACACATATGATATAATAGGGAAAATACGGATCATTAATATATAATATTACAAAATAGTGATTAGACCTAATAACTTCGAGCTTAACATCCGAGTGCCAGATTACCAAAATACCACCCGAATGATAAGCGTTTCCTACTGGATCCTGAACAAAATGATTAGCATATCTAAAATTCCTAATAACCTCGGGGGCGTCTACTGCACGTAACATTGTTTCAAAAAGACAAGCCACCCCTGGTTTAAACCTATTTAATACGGACCTAATACTAGAAAATGTCAAAGGAGACCTTATCCCTTGACAGTTCCAAACTAGTGTACTCATTGAACGTCTTCGGACATCTTAGGGACAGTCCGGATATCCCTTCTAAAATTAATTTTTACTTCATCACGTTTCTTAACAATCCATCTTTTAACAAACCATTGCATTTTATTTTTTATAATTAAAAAATTCCATATTTTACCTCTCTACCTAATATTAGTCCACTTTAGAAATATCCCCATTCTCCTGACCCATATGGCCCAAGCCCAGCTGATCATTTTGGCCCAACCTAATTTTTCCAAATATGTAAAGTAAGATAAAACCCCAGCCTAGGCCCACCCCTTCTTCTTCCTTCCCATCTTCGCCGAAACCATTCCCTTTTCCCCTGTCTTGTTCTCCATATCTGCAACCTGATTTTCACCCAAATAGCTTATGAATGAGATATCTAATTCATTTCCCCTCCACAGACCCCTCGCTTATATATTTTCCACATTTATTATTATTGTTTATGTTAATCCTTGTATCATATTCCTTCCTATCAACAAAATTAAACATTCGAATATCCATATTCATATTAACCTGTCTAACTTCATTTAAACCAGAATACATATTAAATAAGTGAATCTTATACTTACTATGCGTATATATAGAAGAAGAATTTATACCTGTTATCCTACCTTCCTCAGCATCTCTATTTTTACTCCGATAGAGCGTTTGTATCTCACCTTCTTTCTTATGATTCTGGTTTTTATGTCCTTTTGTGATATTCGTTGCTTGTATCATCTTCGGAATATTCTTCTTAATGATAATATGTAGCGATTCTTCATATCTTGCTATTTGTGTTGTTACTTGCTCCTTTCTATCGAGACCGACTTCCTGTGTAGTATTTCTTCTTGTGTACCAGACCTTAAAAGCCAGAGCTTGCATAATATAAATATTTCTTTTAATAAAGTTTTCACCATCATATATCTCTTTCATGTCGATGTTCCCATTCTTTTGTCGAGTGAACTCTTGTTGCTTCAACCCTATGCCCTCCCATTCGTACCATATTTCTCTCCTTGCTCGTGTCAATTTCTCCTTCTTCATTTTTATCATACTATTGTCTGTGCAGGTCAACAACACCCTTTTCTGGTCTCGGACTGTCTCGTTAACAAGTTGTTGTTGCCCCACTACTCTCATTTTCTTCATTACACCTGTGTCATGTCCATAAACCTCAAGGTCGAGTAAAAGAAAATTACGCTCATGCTTTCCATCTGACTCCTCACTCATGTTTGGATTAATTGTATTAGACACATGTAACGTATGTTTGGATTAATTGTTCGTAATTTCTATATCAATTGTTCGTGTACTAAATCTGTTCTAACACATTTGCATTTGCAGACTCGCTATTTATAGCAGAAGTAGTGTAAGAGAAATGCAATTATTTGACTCATACCTTCCCAAACTATAATAATAGCATCTTGAATAATATAAAGATTATACTACCTCTCTGTTCCACCGAAATTGTCCACTTACTAAAAATATTTTTTTAAATATATTATCCACTTAGGAGTTTAAGACACTTTTTTCCTACTTTTTCCACTATTACCTTTGTTAAAAATTAAATTTTATATTTCCAATACACATTTTAAATATCAAGATACTTTATTAGGGGTACTTTTGTAATAATGAATGCAATTATGTTTCTTAATATATGTGAAAAGCTAAGTGGACAAAACTTGTGGAACGGAGGGAGTAATAGCATAATTAGACATCTAGTAGCTACACTAAGCCATTTCATAGACAATTATGTATTTTGATGGTCAAACAACAGTTTTATGGCAACTTTCTACCTACCCTCCACCCTTCTCGACTAGATTTATTTGGCATTGAGTGATGTAATATTAACTTTATTTTTGCTTATAATATAATTTCATATATGTGACTAAAGAGATCTTTTTTTTTACGTGGGTGATCAAGACCAACACTTGTCTATAGGCACGCTTCCACACAATAACTCCACTAATCCTGGCCAGTTGAGCTAACCCTAATTAGTTAAAAATCCCCTATTATAAGCCTTGGGTATGGTATTTTTGTGGAAGTAATTTCCTAATGGTTGTTAGGGTTTTTTCTTTACCTTATAAAGTTTATTTAAACTTTGTTTTTCTCACCAAGCCAAATGGTATCATTTTTTCATCAAATTCATTTTAAATTTATTTAAATATAATTTTTTTTCTCCTCCAAATATAGATCAGTTTCTCGAAGGATCTTTCAACTTTGTTTTTTTATCTCATGTTAGTTTTTCATCTAGATTAATGTTACTTAAGATTGACGTGGTAAGCATTTTTAACGGTAAACTCAAAAGTTTAAGGACTATTTGAGAAATTAGCCTATATTTGGAGGACTAAATAGGATTTTTTTCTCTTTTAAAAAATACTTGTCACATGATTCTTACATAACGGAATTTAGGTTGAGGACTAACAAGGGATAAAAAAATTGGAGGATGTAATGATCTAAGAGAAGGATAACCAACGTGTAGGTCCAAGAAGGAGCAAAGGAAGATCAACGGTTCCTTCTCTTTTACAGGAATACCGTTAGATCCAAGAGTAATAATCGTCCTTCATCTATTCAATGTCACAGTTATCCTAGGATCTATATATAGATCCATATGAAGACAAAAAAGGAATCAAGAAAATAATTGTTGTCTTTAGTTTTAGTTTATTCATTTTACAAATCAGATTATCCTGTAAAATCAGTTTATATCTCTGTACATAAAATATCCATCAATAAAACATGCGTGTTCATCCAAATTCATTACAAATTTGGTGCTTTCATTGAGTTTCTATGGTGGATGGTACTCGACTCAAGTTGATTGATGAAGCCCTAAAAAGATTTCAAGATGAAACTGCCCTGAAATTCACATCAATTGATGCCAGACTCATAACCCTAGAAAATATAGTTTGGAACATTACAAATTACAATTTAAACATTTGGCAAATTACTCCAAAAAAAAAGATGATCAAATAAAGCCATTTGATACGAACAATTCAATGTTTCTGCAAAACAGTTCCTCCTCTATCCAAAATATTTTTCATCAAATTCAATTGACGAATCCAAAAGTCAAGTCAGTTTATCCACAAAAAAGTTCATGTTTATCAACAAACGGCAATGCATCAAATGTTTTTTCACAATTTGATTCCTACTCGGCAACAAATATTTCTATGGTGTCGCCTGAATTTGTACATAGCCCTCACAATGTTTTGGAGAACCTAGACATTGTAGTATATCTTGTTCAAAAAAATGAAGAATCAGTCACATGTGAATGCATAATTTATTTATGAAATTCTGAGACAAAGAAATCTAAAAACTATGTGAAAGAAATGTTGGAAAACATTGTTTCCAAGAATTACGATGGATATGAAGATCAAAAATACAAAATTGTCCATTCTTCAAAAAAGTGTTTAGGTACAATAATTGTTTTCCCAGATTTTCTTCTTTTGTACGATAAAATTGGGATCAATTTTAACATAAAAGGTATAGAAATATTTATAACCTTGAACCTTGAGAACATGGTTCTTTCTGGAGAAGAAGGTGATTTAATGATCCAAAAGAATGATAACAAACGTGTAGGTCCAAGAAGTAGCAAAGGAAGATCAACGGTTCCTTCTTATTTACAGGACTACCGTTAGATACGTTGAAGCTCAAGAAATATCCAATACAACGTGGAAACCAAAAAATCATAACCGTCCTTCATTTATTCAATGTTACTGTTATCCTAGGATCTATATATACATCCATATGAAGATAATAAAGGAATCCGGAAAATAATTATTGTCTTTAGTTTTAGTTTATTCCTTTTACAAATTAGATTATCCTGTAAAATCAGTTTATATCTCTGTACACAAAATATCCATCAATAAAACATGCGTGTTCATCCAAATTTATTATAGAGGATCATTTAGGTAATTTCAAAAGTTCAAAAACCATTACTCACCTATATTTTGAGGACCTAAAAAATATGTTATTTATAATATTCATCCCATAAAGAAAATTGATTCCTTTTCACTCTATTAGTAAAATCTATATTTCCTTTCAATAAGTTATTTTACTATTTGCACCTTTTAGATATATTATATTTTTAAAGTTCAATAAATAATGATTTCATTAAAAAAAACCATTTATTAATAAGATACATAAGAGTTTTAATCTTGGATCCTAAAAACTCATTTTAAGATTTAAACAACCTGCCTCCTTGAATTCTTTTCAAAAAAAATAATAAAATTAAAAAAAAACCAAAACCCTTAAAATTTATCTCTTAAATATCTCTTATAACTAAGGATATAAAGAATAATTATAAAAAAATCAAATATCATGTCTATTACCATTTAATTTATTAAAAACCATGATCTAACGGATTTAACCATCAGATTTATATTTCAAAACCATAACTGAACCATTAGGTTTCAGTTCGTTAAACAGCTTTTTGAATTTTAATTAAAACCAGACTATAACTATAAATATATTGAAATTTCTTAGAATAAGATCACACACATAAAAATAACAATTCAAAATATATAAAATATTGTGTTGGTCTTTAATTAAATAGGATATTCGTTACTTTGTTGGTTAAACATAATATTTGGATTTTAGTTTTGAGATATGAATTAACTTTTTATCTATATTATTATACAATATAAAAGAATATACGATAATAAAAGGGTTTTCGATTATCGGTTTTATATTTATCTAAAACTCTAACCTAACGGTTTTACCCATCAGTTACACTATTCAAAATCATAACCTAATGGTTTTTACCATGGTTACATAATCGTTCTTTAATGGTTCAAATATTCATTGGCTTCGGTTTTGAACCTTAACCATTGTTGTCCCGACTTATAACCCTTTTTAAACTATAAACTTAAAACCAAACCCCTACATTTGAAAGTACTCTACGCTCATCCTCCCCCTTCCCCACCGTAAATCTCTTATGGTGGTACTTTACGGCAGAGCATAGACGAGACCCTAACAAAAGGTGATGGATATTTGTGGATTTGAATTAGGAGCTTTGATGTAAGCAGACACGATTCACGGGGAGGTGTGGGCAGATGTAATCGCTTCACGGTAATGGTGGCTTCATTTTATTGATCCATGGAGTTTTGCGGCAGAGTTAGGATTTGTTGTGAAGATGAGATTTGTTTTCTGTGGAAGTATTTCACGACATAGCTAGGGTTTGTTGTACACCATTAAAGCTTCCATGTCAGTAACAATAGATCTTTCATGGAAGCAGAGGCAAAGCTTTCATGGATTTTGCAGAGCTTTAACGGATTTCGGAAGTGAGTTCTTAAACGACATTCATGGATTTTTCCAAAATTCCATATCTTGTCAGACTAGATTTTGTAATGAAAATGTGTAATTTTTTCGTTTTAAATTTGTAGGCTTAGTTTTTGAGTTATTAATATTAAAATGCTCTTAATACCAAACAGTAGACTCTGTGATTTTTCAAACATACTCAGTAATTTTTCAAATGTATTCAGTAATTCCTAAACATATTCAGTGATTCTTCAGACATAAGTGATTTTTCGAAACGTGTTCAATATATTTAACATAGTAAGATCCTTTCTGAGCATATTCAGAGATTTACTCGACATACTCGGAGGCTGTTTTCTCATACTTAGAGGCTATCATACTTAAAGACTCACATACTCAGAGATTCTCTAAGCCCCTCTCGGTTATCGGTGGTTGTCGATGAACAGTGTCGGTGATCAATGACTCTTTGAGTTGTTGATTAATGATCATTTTCTACTTTTATTTTATCTTTATGTGGGTTTTGTTTTTATGAGGTCATTTGGTATTTGAACACACATAAGATTATTTAGCCTCTAAGACGAATATTGTTTCCCTTCCCTCCTTATTGGCGATTATATTAGTCCCCAAGAACCGTTAAGTCAATTACCCAAAATGTAACTAGTGGAAATTTCCTAAAATGTTCAATAATAATCTACATGATAGGGTCTCCCATGACTACAATACCATGATTTATTTATTTTCTTGTTGTAAATTTTGTTCATTTGTACTGTATTATTCATTATATAAAGAAATAACATATAATATGACTTCTTTGATTGCATCACACTTTGAATATTGTAGTACGGATACAAAATTTACAGCAAAAATAAAAGGCTCAAAAGAATTGCCTTAGGTAACCCTAATACTCGGGCTGGCCCTGGGTAAGATCTTATTTTGGTCAACTTACTTAATGATAATGATTTGGTCCCTATGTGAATAGTATATGGGTGTACATTAGTAATCTATCGTTCAAACTATAATCAATTCTAAATCTCCCAATTATGTTATCTTAATGCACGCCTAACCATCTAGGTGCATGGCCTATGGTTGTACAATTAGTCATCTACAACTTGATTCATGACTGCAAATTGGGTAATCGAATATCAGGTTCATGAATCCACTAAAAAAGAATTATTATTCTTTATGAGTTAACTATCCACTAATAAAATAGAGTTGTGAAATATTACGAAGAATCAACTTAATGTGAAACTGGGAATATATTTTTATTTGTTGTTGTCTGTATGTATGAATACTTAGTATTTCGTCATTAATTTGTCATTTTAAGAGAATGTGGAAATCAAGTGGATGATATATGTCGATAAAACTTATATTGATACCCTAGTGGTCGATCTCCAAAATATAAAGGGACTAAAAATTATAAGATAAATAATTAAAGGGGCTAAATATATTTTATATATAAAGAGAAAACCCCTTTAATCTAACAATACGAGCCTCTTCCTCTCTCTTCCTCTCTCTTCCAACCTCTATCACTCAATAAAACCCCCCAATTTATCAACTCCATTAAAGTTAGATCCTTTCAAATCCACTCAAGACGCCCTTCCCAAAACTCACAACTTTATCTCCATCTGATCCACCAACGACTAACGACGTTTATTGAAAACTCCACATCCTTCAACTCCATTAGTGTCTCCCTCAACGCATCACCACATCGATATTATTTTCTTTGTAAGGTCTCTCGATTTCTCTCTCCACATAGTTTTTTTTATAAATGTAAAATATAGATATCAAATTTTCAAGTCAAAAAAAAAATCAAATTTTCTTTATCTTTTTTCTAAATCTGATGATGAATTATTATTGATATATTTTAACCTTGATGATTAATTGACTATTGATATAGTGTAAACGTTTATGTGTATACAATATGTTTCAATTGAAAACTTGATTGTAAGTTTTCAATAGTGAGAAACTTGAATAATTTTTTTTTTATTTATAATCATTTTCAAGCAACTTTGACTTGTGTCAGATTTAGTGAATATGTAAAAATTCTTTTATGTAAAAATTCCTTTTTGGTTTCTTTTTGTAAGATTTGTTGAAGTTAATCTCTCTTAACAAATTTATTTAAAAAATAAAGGTAAACTTCTATAGTAGCTCTTTATCTTTCGTGTGTTTTTTCTTAACAACCTTTCACTTTTAAAAGTGTATTACTATTGCCTTTTTTTTCATAAAAACAATTTAGTCAACGCCAATTAACACTATATGAGCAATATTGACATGGCAGGGGTAATATTTTAATTTTTGTTTAATCATTTTATCCTTTTTTGAAAACTCAATATCCCGAACAATAAAAAACTCAAACTCACCGTTGTTGAGTTGTTGTAATATTTAACACTCATACTTAAAATTGTAATATTTTTTAACTGTTGTAATATTTAATTTACCCAGGTTATATACTCTGTAATTTATATTTTTATTATGTGTTAAAATTAAAAATATTATTTTATTATATCTAAACTGGCCAAAACCCGTCAAAAACCAAAACAAAGTTTGAACCACGCACACTCCTAAACCCGCCATCCCCAATGGCCATTAAGTTCCTCAAAAGGAAATTATGGGTTTATATATTATGTGCACCCTGCCTACCTTCAAGTAAACTTTAAGGCCACAAGTCGTTTGAAATGTAACTAGAGAAAAGCTTCAAAAATATTCAATAATTAAGGTTGCAACCCTCTTAGTCTCCTTGAGTCGCATGCATATATTTGAAATGGTATGTTGTAGAACATACCTCCAAAAGCACCATTTAATTTTTGTCTGCTTTCTACAGGTTATATATATGCAAAGAACATATTTTACTTAAAGGTAAAGGTCGTTGATCATGTCATTTCAACTAAAAACAACAAAGTGTTGATAAACGGTAAGATACACCACCATCTTTTATAAAGCGATACATCAATTAAATAAATTAATTTCAAGATTTTTTAATAAAAATAGTTTCAAAGGGCTCTCATATTTCACGTGTTTTCTAAACATAGTTGGAACTTTTAAAATATACTTGTAATGCGCTATCTTTCTAGTTTGTGCCCAATATCAACTCGCATGTTCATGTTTAGAATATACTAATTGACCCTTACAAAGAACGTGTTTGTAAATACTTTACAATTATAAGGTAAAAAGTATTTTAAATAATTTTATAAAAACAAAATACATTAAGTAAGTGCTAATTTAATTAAAAAAATAAGGAAATAGTGATGTTGGTCAGATAAAAGTAAAGATATGGCCATAAAAACTTATTTTAAACATTGGAATAATGTTCAAGATAAAAACAAAATATGATGGCTTTTTTTAGCTACTTACCCATAATTATAATATTAGTTGAGTTTTAAATTTTATTTTATTTTTAGTTTGCCGTCTAAATGAATATTTTCAAACTTTTAAAACATGCTTATTTAAAAAAAATTAGATTAATTTAATTTAATTTATTTGTTCTAATTTAGTTTACCTCTACTTTTGGTTTCACCTCTCATCTGTAATGGTTGCAGTTCTCGCGCCATCAACCTCAAGGTACGAGCATGTTTTTTTCCTCAAATTCATCGCCTACACCAATAACAGTGATGGAGGAGATTTTAACTAGAACATTAGTAAGGACAAAACGGGTATTGAAGATGAAGAGTGAGGGTCATTAATTATAATGATGTAAAAAGTTAATTAGTCAGTAATGAAAGTGTTTTTACAGCAAACGCCAAGAAAATCTAACAGGATATTTATGGATAAAGGAACTGGTGAGGGATGAATATGATGTTTTAGGCCGCTTTAGAAGATTGTTATAGAAATTGAGGACACATTATATCCCACATGAAATATTTTATGTTTACTGAAATTTTTGGGTTTGCGTAAGTCCTTAATTTCTAATAAGAAAAGAAAATAGTTTTTGCTCTTGTTAGAGGTCACACGCTTGGTAAACTACCTTTAAATAATAAAAAAAATCACACATAAAGATAAAAATAAGTGGCAAAGTAAACACTTAACATATCCGACACTCAGCAAGCTTAGAGTTCTGCCGCCACTTAACACTGTTGGCAGCGACATTAGCATATGCTCAGAATTTGGATATTAGACTTGAATTTTAACTGAGCATGCTAAGATCTCTTAACTAAGTGTAATTTTAAGAATGAGTGTGCAAAGAAATTTTGACGCTAGGTATAAATTTTAACTCAGTGTTATATTTGAGCAACTATATTCTACACTTAGCGTAATTCCAATTATGAAAGTTTGTATAGTGATAGTGATGTTAACGAAGATTCGAGTTATGTTCAAAAGATGTAATATTTTGGCAATATAATTGTATTATATGCCGTCCAAAAAAATTGTATTATATAGAATCCTATGAATTATGTTTTTATAGTTTATTTTTACAATTAAGATTAAAGCATAATATTGGTTGACTTTTTGAGAAAATTATATGATAGGGATAATTCTTTGGGGTGTATTCAAAAGGTCTGATTTTTCACTTTTGGATGTCCAAGGTTTTAAAAGTGGTAAATCAATATCCAAAGTTTCATGAATTTCATGAAACATTAATGCTTGAAATCAACACGCCAGCTGGCAATTCTATCCCAAAAGGGTTAAATGGATCTTCAAACTCAAGCTAGGTTCAAGTGTCCAACTCACTTAAAGAGGCAAGTTTTCATTTAAATTTCATTACTTCTTTGTTAATCATCAGTCTAAAATAGGTTCTGGTTTTAGTTGATAGCTTGTTGTTCAGTTTTCTCCTATATTTATACTCTTTGATTTAGATTTATTATACCAATATTTGTTAATTAATTACATGCTTGATCTTGGTATGTAATATATGTTACATGTAAAATGTAAAAACCAGTATTGTGGCGTATGCAAGACAATAAGAAGCAAGTCAAACCCTTGGGTAAGACAATCGTTAATTTATACTTATTTTATAGATTTTATGAGTATTTATTATTTAATGAGGAAATACATCCAATACCCATGTACTATGGGTTGTTTGACAACTTACCTTTACTGTTCAAAATGGTACTAGATACCCCTTATTATTAGTTTTATGACTCATTACCCCTGTTAACGGAAACAGTCAAAAATCGTCGTTAATTAGTCATGTGCGGGTCATGTGCATAATTTTTTTTAATTAAAAATTTGATTTTCTGATTTAAATAACAAAACCCAATAATTGACAAGGGTAAAATTGATACTTCATAATAACCTAACCTATATATACACATAATTAAAACAAAAATAATCCAAACAAAATCCAAAAATCTTCACCCAATTGGGAGAAATGAAGAACCCTAATTTCAGAAATTGTGGGTCTCCCAAAGCAATATGCAAAAAATTTCATCCAAGCTCTCTTAGCACCAACGAAATTAACTTAATAGGAAAAATAAAAAATAAAGCTACAATCCTAACATGACACATACCTCGATGATATAAAACTTTCTCAATAATGTAAATTTAACGAGAGTTGGGTAGTGAAAAACTGAGAGCATATCAAATAGAACATCAACTTCAGTTCTATCATGTATCAAGTGATTGATGAAGCATTTAACAAGCCATTTTCTTTCTTTGACCTCCACTAAGCTCAGCTCATTTGGCAAACACAAAATTCTTGCTTGGGACTTCCAAAGGCCTACCAGTCTATCAAAGAAAACATGATTACTATGAAGCCACCGTGGCAAAAGTTTGACCAATGTTTTCACTATAGCAATCCCCCAAGATGAAGCTGAAGGTTGAGGCATATCGAATGCACATTCGATTATCTTGTTAGGTGAGTTTTCCAGTTCATCTCTCAATGGCTGGTCAATCGTCTGTTCGGATTCTGGCAAACCGTTGAGAGATGAACTGGCAAACTCACCTACAAAGATAATCAAATATGCATTCGATATGCTCAGCCCCCTTTTCTGGTTTCAATTTTTTTGAAGGCAGATCCCAACCATAAACCTGTTCTAAGATTGGTGTCTAAGAAGGCACTACATAAACAACAACATTTCATAGAATGTCGAAGCATTGCGGTATGCATTTCTTTGCAATTTCGTCAATTTTCAAGCTTTATGTTTTTGGATATGCTGTTTCGGCTTCCGGTCTCTATTTCCTTTTTGTCCCTTTAATCTGGTGGGATGGGGAAAAAGGTACGGTGGGTCTTTTCTCATGCTGGGCCGGTGTATTCGTTTTATTTGTCGAGCAGCGCGTGTCCGGTGGGGTTAACAGTTTAGTTTGTCTTTGTTTGTGGTTTGGTTTTTGTGTTCTTGTCTCTTGATATCCCTCTTTAACAGCTTCTGGTGGTGATTCACTTTGGTTCAATTTTATCTGGTCATTCGGTTGCGATTGGTGGAGGTCCAGGTGTTTACCGTTCACTTGGCATTTCTTCAGTTCAAACCTTTTCTGGTCGATGAGATTGAATCGCTCTTGCAGGCTCCATATATTCGCGGGTGGTGATTCACTTAAGGCCATATTTAGTCAGTCAGTTGAATTCGGTATTAGAAGCTTCAGGTGTTTGCCGTTAAGTTGGGGTTTTTTGTGCACGTATTTTTCTTGTTGGTTTAAATTGGCTTGCAATTATTTGGTTTGGCTAGATACTCACTCGGCCTTTCCCGTCCCGAATCACGTTATTATCACTTGGGCAAGTGATACTTCTTTTGATCTGAGGGTTACCAAGTTCTTCGTTTATGCAACTGTCGCTTCGGCCTTTGGAGTAAGTATCGAGTTGTTTATTAAGTTGGTCAGTGAAATGGTAGTCGATTTTCTCCCCCTCATTCCGAGGCTTGAGTTTTTCTTTCTCAAGAATCATGTTTCTTCGACCCTTAGAGGTCACAACCCGCTACTTTGGTGGCACCTACATTACTGGTTCACTTATTTGAGTTTGTCTCGTTTCTTTTTAGTTGTAGTCGTTGTTTTTTGTATCTATTGTTCGTTGTTTGTTTTTTTCGGATTTAGTTGGTCAAACTCCGGTATTATGTAACTTTTTCTATTAACATAAGCTATTGGAAAAAAAAAAACTAATTCATAAATTTTACGAAAAAAAAAATTCCTCAAATTTTATATTCTTTTCAAACATTTTTTTTTTTGCATACAAAAGAGGCTTAAAAGCCGTTAAGAAAGTGAAATTACAAACAGAACATACGTTCTTGTTGAGTTTCGAGTACAACTCTCACAGTTGCACATTCACTTCTATCTCTGGTTATAAACTTCCAAAGAAATTCGGGAGGGTCGTTAAAATCCATTGGTTGTGTTTGCAACCTTGCTCCTTTTGCCAATATATCCGCGCAAAGATTCGCTTCACAAAACACATAATTCACTTCAAAATTATTCTTTTCAAACATTTTCCAACCTACACTAATCGACCCATACACTTTACAAAATTAAAAATAACCAACTTAAACATAGATGAGAGGCAAATTTATGCCGAATTCTTAACCCAAATCAATTTCAAACAAGTAGATTGACAAAAAAAAAAAAATCAAACAACTACATCAATTGAACATTTACTAAAAATAAATCAAAAAATGCATTATAAGAGCAAATTGCTCGCTTTTTTTTTTTTTTTTTTTTTCAAATTCAAATTGCTCGCTCAAAAGTCGACATCTTCACACTTTAAGGACTATCCTGAAAATATTACTATTGAACTTATCTCTTCAAACTCACGCACTCTCTTGAACATTAATATCCACAGAATAAGAGCAAATTGCAAAGTAATAAAAATTCCAAAAATACAGTATATGATCAAATTAACAATCACGACCTAATGGATATTTACAGCAAAAAAATCCAAAAAATGCCGTATAAGTAAATTGCTCACTCATAAATCACGGCCAAATAGATATTTACTGCAAAAAAATTCAAAAAATGCAGGTTACCAAATGTATATTTACTAACAAAAAGAAACTAAATTGGGTTCTTCGTTGGTCAATTTAGGCGGAGTAGTGTTAATTGTTAATGAAGCCATGGCATGACTTCCCTTCCCAGATACGATATTCTTCAAATGGAAAAAGTGGAAAAATGTGATTCTAATTTGAATCAAATATCAAAAGATAAAAACCCACGGAGGGAATTTATTCTATCTTTTACTAATGGATAATTTATTCTTTAATTTATAAATAACATATTATAGAACAAACACGTAAGAATGATTATACCATATGATAATACATAAATAATTGTTTTGGTAAGCCTGTTTCGTTGCATTTTGGGGCCATTAGTGAAATCTTTGACAGTAATAATAGTTTTGAATGATATTGTTTTACGCTGAGTTAAAACCTCGTGTAATCATACCTCAATGTTATATAGGTGGATTCTTTTTACCCAAAGGGACTTGCGTAAGTCTTTTATTGTCAATAAAGAAAGAAAGGATTTTTTATTATTGTTAGAGGCCACACATTTGTCAAACTACTAAAACAAGACACTTTCCTTTATGTACATAGTCGAGACATAAAAATATACATTCAAAGTTACAACAAACCAAGTAACAAAAATTTACTGTGACAAAAACAACCAAAACTAATTACTGCTCTCATTTGTTTTGATTTCCTAAGTAAATCCGGGATCTTTCTCATCAGATTTACCTCTTTAAAACAGAAAATCTAATATAATCAAACATTTACTCATTAGAGACAAAGACTTTATCTTTTTACCACGTTGATTCTTCAAATTTCTTCTTAGAAGAAGATCGAAAACTGCTACTACCTTTCCCTGACCCTGACCAGTTAAACCAACCAGGGGATTTTGGAGATATACTCTGCATTTAAAAATTAATCAATTAATTAATTATAAAGTTTATTATAAACTTCATTAAAAAAAAATGGGAAAATGACCCAAAAAATCAAAATAATATTATTTTCAGCCCAATAACATCAATGACAAAATTTCTTCCCAATAACATCATTAACTAAATTTTGTCCTTGATGGGAATCGTCTTTGACGGGAATCGTCCTTGACGGGAATCGTCCTTGATGGGAATCGTCCTTGACGGGAATCGTCCTTGATGGGAATCGTCCTTGACGGGAATCGTCCTTGACGGAAAACATGTAATCTTATAATAGTAAGTTAATGGATGATTCTTTGGGGCAAGTATAATATTATTTTGATTTTTTGGGTCATTGACCCTTAAAAAATATATAATATCTTTTTTCCCCATTAAAGAAGATGGTCTGCAAATGAACTAAATATTTTGTTTAGGGATAATTTCCCAAATGGTCCCTGAATTATAAGGGATTTAGTTATCTGAATGGTCCTTGAACTTTTAAAGTTACCTGAATGGTCCTCGAACTTTTGGGGAGTTTTAAGACTTAACGATAAAAATGGATGGAATTTGATGTGGGGATTTAACTGCGGTAAAAAAACAAAGTTCGATGCCTATTTGGGTAATTTAAAAGTTTGAGGACCATTTGGGTAACTAGCCTATATTTCAGGGACCATATGGGAAATTATCCCTTTTGTTTAAGATTTTTCCTTTTTCTTAAAATTTATTTTGTTTAAGATTATTTTAAGGTGAAAAAAAGCTTAAACATATGCATTAGTTTGACAGAATTTTGGATGGAGGGAGATTGGGTAGAATGTCAATTATAAAACAATAGGGACCAAATTGCAAAAAAAAAGAATCTTTATTATAAATACCTGAAGATGCAGGAAGCTGATATTGCTGTTTTAAGAAATTTGAAGCTTCTTTATCTTTTTTATGACACAACACACGTAATAAAGTGTGTGCATCATCTATTGATCTTTTTTTATCTGTTTGTACATCTGGTTTTATCGTAATTTTTTCACTTGAAGCCTTTAACTTTTGGATAAGTATTGAAGTCTGACACGTGTCAAGAAAAATAAATCAGTAACATGTTAATTTTTTTTGCAATTTATACCCTTATAGTTTGGTAAAATAAGCACTCTAACCCCTTAGGTATTGAAAACAAGCCTTCCATTTTAAATTCGGAGGTCACTATTTGTTGATGCAATTAGTTAAGATTTTTTTTAAAATTGACATTTTTTAAACCTTGAAATTAGTATATTGCCCTTTGAATTAAAAAATTGCGTCTATATTATGCAAAAAATGCACTATAGTCCCTATATTATCCAAAAAATGCACTATAGGTCCTTATATTATGTAAAAATTACAATATAGGCTTTGATATTAATATATTTTGATTAATTTGACTATATTCTCTACATTATACAAAATAATTTATATTATTTTAAAAGGAAAAACAAAATTACAAGATAAAATAAAATAAAGCTTGATAAGATAACTTTCAAAAGTTAGGAGGGCCAAATGTTACTTTTTATACATGTCAAAAAAATTAGTTTTTGGAAAGTCCCTTATGTGCTTTAAAATAAAATAGTATATGATGATGGGTAATATGGTCATTTTACAAAACTCTGTTAAAAAAGATAGAAAATGAATGAAAATTTTAGACTGTACTAATACTGAAACTGTAGGGGTAGGGCACATTTTTTATAACTCAGGGGTGTAAAGTGCTATTTTACTAAACTACAAGGTGGTAAATTGTAAAATATAGTATAATTAACCTCGAGAGAAAAGAGATCAAGGACTTGTTGTGCAAATTTTGAATCTTCCTCAACTAATGAACGAGGAAGGCCTTCTCCTTCAGCTACAAATAAATCCTGGAAATAGAGAAGAGTATATAAAGTTTGATATATGACTCTTTTGGTCCCTTATCTTTCTACATTTTGACAGTTTAGTCCCTTATATTGTTAAAAGTAATATTTTAGTCCCTTCTCTTTCGATTCTGTGACATTGTTAGTCCTAAGATTTTGTCACAAAATCAAAAGATGAAGGATTAAATTGTTGCGTTTATAATGTAAGGGATTAGATTGTTTAAAGCTCATTGATAAAGGACTAAATAGTTACATATACAAGATAAGGGACTAAAATTTCGAAAAGGTCAAAGAAAAAGGACTAAATTGTTACGTTTATAATGTAAGGAACTAAATTGACAAAAGCTCATGGATAAAGGACTAAATAGTTACATACACAAGATAAGGGACTAAATTTTCAAAAAGTCAAATATAAAGGACTAAACCGTTATGTTTATAATGTAAGGGACTAAATTGACAAAAGACTCATAGATAAAGGACAAAATAGTTACATATACAAGATAAGGGACTAAATTGTCAAAAAGGTCAAAGATGGAAGGACTAAATCATTGTGTATATAATTGTAAGGGACTAAATTGACAAAAATCTCATAGATGAAGGAGTAAATCGTTACGTTTATAATGTAACGGACTAAATTGTCAAAAAGCTCATAGATAAGGGATTAAATAATTACATTATACAAGATAAGGGACTAAACTGTCAAAAAGGTCAAATATAGAGGACTAAATAAGGGACTAAATTGTCAAAAGCTCGTAGATAAAGGACAAAATAATTACATGTACAAGATAAGGGACTAAATTGTCAAAAAGCTCATATAAAAAGAACTAAATAATTACATAAACAAGAAAAGGGACTAAACTGTCAAAAACCTCAAATAAAAAGGACCAAATACGTAAATAACAATACTTACTTTCAACACATGAAGATCCTCTTCCATCATAATTTTATCAGACTCCAAAAATGAACGGGCCGGGCCTCCATCTAATAAAACCCAAACAAACCCTTCTAATGAAGCCCTACATACGCTAGTCACCACATGATCTTTCATCGTATGGTCAATCAAATCACACACATCATTAAGTATCTGCACATTTGGGCCAGGCCGGGCCCACAGTTAGAAAAGACACTACCATTAAAAGCTATTCTCAACTTACACTGTATAAATAAATAAAAAAATTTAAAAAAAAAAACTTACATTGTCGAAATGTGGAAGTATATTTTCAAATCGAGAATTTTCTACACTTCCATGATATAAAAGATTAAGAAACTGTTCTCTAAGATCCCAAAATACGATTCTTGTGCCTACACATTAAAGGGTAAAACAGTAAATTACTCGGATGATCTTTATGTTTGGAACTTTGTGATTACCAAAAAAAATAATAGTGACTAGATGATCATTATATTATGCAATTTTTGCATAATATAAGTGTATAGAGCAATTAACTTTAAAAAAATGAGTGTAGAGACTTAAAAAGCAATTTTTGCTTAATTCAAGGTCATATAACACAATTAACTTGAAACATAGGGACCTATAGTGCAATTTTGCATAATATAAGGGTGTAAAATGCAATTAACTCAAAAAAATGATTATAGGGATGTATAGAGCAGTTTTTGCAAGGCTCTGCAGGTACAACTAACTCAAAAAATAGGGACTTATAGTGCAATTTTTGCATAATATAAGTATTGTTTAAACTTTCTTTCAACCTTATATTATTGAAAACACAAGGATCATTTTACTAATTTACCCTTATAAACAAGGTTAGTGTATAAAGTATAAACTTACCTATAAGGTTACATATAGTTTTAGTAGCATTAGAAGCAGTATCTCTTGTCCAATCAAAAGTAGCGACAAAAAGTTCATCAATTGTTTCGTCTTTAATAGGAGAATTTCCATTGGCTGAAACATTATTACAAAATGTTAGTGACAGGTGGCGGATTTTGATTGGTTTAGAAAAATGATACGTACACCATGTGTAATTTTCGTAGGTTCTAGAAGATGCCCATGATTTTCTAATAGTATCTTCGAGTACTGAAATGTGTTTCTGAATATACTGCATTGATAAAGAGATAGGGACTTATAGTGCAATTAATTTAGAAAATGAATATAGTGACTTATGGAGCAGTTTTTGCATGATTTAAGGCCTTATAATGCAATTAACACAGAAAATAGGGATTAATAGTGAAATTTTCGGATAATGTAAAGGTTGTAGTGTAATTTACACAAAAAAATGAATCTAGGGACTTTTAGAGCAGTTTTTTGCATAATTTTAGGCCCTGTAGTGCAATTAACTCGAAAAAATGAACATTGGGACTTATAGAGCAGTTCTTTTGCATAATTGAAGGTCCTATGGTGCAGTTAACTCAAAAAATAAGGATCTATAGCGCAATTTTTGCATAATATACCTGTTTATAGTACATCAACTAAAAATGTAGGACTATTTTCTAATGAGATGTGTTTCTGAATATACTGCATTAATAAAGAGACTGTTTGAATAGAAGTGTTTGATATACAAGCAATTAATAGAAGAAAAAAATGTAATAGAAGGACTTAAAGTGCAAATAACTCAAAAAATGAATATAGGGACTTAAAGAGCAGGGTTTTTTGCATAATTTACGGCCCTCTAGAGCAACTAATTCAAAAAATAGGGACCTATAGTGCAATTTTTGCATAATATAAGAGCATATAGAACAATTAACTCAATAAAATGAATATAGGGACTTATAGAGCAGTTTTTGCGTGATTCAAGGTCGTATAATGCAAGAAGCTCAAAGAATAGGGACCTATAGGGCAGTTTTTGCATAATTCAAGGCCCTATATTGCAGTTAACTAAAAAACAGGGACCTATATGGCAGTTTTTCCAAATTTAAGACCTTAAATGCAATTAACTCAAATATAGGGAAATTTAGTGCAATTTTTGCATAATATAGAGGAATGTACATAAAAGTTTTTGTTTTGCATAATTGAAGGCCTATAGTGCTACTAACACAAAAAATAGGGATATATAGTGCTATTTTTGCTAATATAAGGGTGTATAGTGCAATTAACTCAAAAAAAATGAATAGAGGGATGTACAGATCAGTTTTTTTGCATACTTTAAGGCCCTATAGTGCAACTAACTCCAAAAATAAGGACCTATAGTTCCATTTTTTGCATAATTAAGGGCTTATAGTGCAATTGACTCAAAAAAATGAATAGGGGATGTACAGAGCAGTTTTTTGCCCCTTTAGTGCAACTAACTCCAAAAATAGGGACCAATTAGTGCAATTTTGGCATAATTGCAATTAGAGGGGTATACAGAGCAGTTTTTTGGCATAACTTAAGGCCCTATAATGCATTAACTTAAAAATAGGAACCAATTAGTGCAAAATTTTTGCATAATATAAGGACAAAGTGCAATTAAATTATTAAAAAAATCAATATAGGTACTAATAGTCGTAGAGCAGTTTTTGCGTAATTCAAGGCCTTATAATGCAATTAATTCAAAAAAGAGACCTATGATGCAACTTTTACATAATAGAAGGGTGTATATAATGCAATTAACTCAAATAATAGGGACCTATAGACTATAGTGCAATTAAATAAAAATGATCACTTACTTGAAGAGTATTTAGTCTGATACAAAGCTTGGATACAGTTAATTTGCTTATTTTATCATTAATTTCATTCTCCATAATTACAGTATCAATAATTTTTTTCTTAATTATTGGAAAAGTTGTCTCGCCATAACGTGTTAATGGAGGAGGAGATGAATATAATTTGTTCTTATCAACTGCATCACAAAATATAAATAAAATTAATTCGTTATATTAAAAAATACTATTATATAATGAATAATGAATAAAAAGTTAACTTTAAAAAATTAATTTGGGGACTTAAATTAAAGCAGGATATTTTGCATAAATTACGGCTCTATAATGCAATTAAATTAAAATATAGGGAATTATAGTGCAAATTTTGGATAATATAAGGGTGTATGGTGCAATTTACTTGGGAAAAAAAATGAATATAGGGACTTATAGAGCATTTTTTGTAATTTAAGGCCTATGGTCCAGCTAACTCAAAATAAGGACCTATAGTGCATAATATAAGGGTGTATGGTGCAATTAACTCACAAAAATGAATATAGGAGCTTATAGAGCAGTTTTTTGCATAACTGAAGGCCGTATAGTCCAGTGAACTCAAAAATAAGGACCTATAGTGCAAATTTTGCATAATATAAGGGTGTATAGTGCAATTAACTCAAAAAAATGAATATAGGTATGTGCAGAGAAGTTTGTTTGCATAATTCAAGGTCCTATAGTGCAGCTAACTCAAAAAAATAGTGACCTATAATGCAATTTTTGCATAATATAAGGGCGTACAGTGCAATTAACGCAAAAAATGAATATAGGAACTTATAGAGCATGGGTTTTTTTTTGCAAAATTCTAGGCCTATATAATGCAATTTTTGCATAATATAAGAGCGTATAGCGCAACTAAGTCGAACAAATGAATATAGAAACTTATAGAGCAGGGGTTTTTTTTGCAAAATCCAAGCCCTATATAGTGAAATTTTTGCATAATATAAGGGTGTATAGTGCAATTAACACACAAAAATGAGTATAGCAACTTATAGAGCAAAAAAAAAAATTTCTCTCTCTAAAAAAAAACGCTCTCTCCTCTCTCTACTCATAGGGTACGATTTCTCAGTCGAAAAATATCAGATCTGCTCGTGATAATCATCACCTCGGAGTGGTGATCTCGTGAGTGGTTTCTTGCTTCTTGTTTTACGCATCTCTTCCCTCATCTTGGAATGGGGGTTTCGTCAGATGGAGTATTAGAGTTACAAAGGGTTTTCACTTTTTCGGATTTGGGGAAGAACAAACCTAATTCGATAATCAGGAAAGCTATTAAACTAGTAAAATGGTCCAGACAAAGATGGGGAAGTGGAATTAATGATGAGGGAGGTCAAGAAACAACGAAAGCGTCGATTGAACTTCTCGAAATCATGTTTGCTGCAGACCAAATCCCACCCTGCATCGAGGTAATAAAGATATTAAATAATGTTAGTTATGATTTCGGTCCTCTTTTTGTGCAGAAACCAAAAGCGACAAAAACTATTCTTGCATGGGGGAGGCGAAGAGTCGAGCTTGGAAGGGTTTCAATCGCACGCTGCTATAGGCCTATCAAAGGAAGCTACTACACCTCGAGTTCTCCAAGATCAACTATAGAGCTAGGTAAAAATAATTACACTTTTAAAATTAAAGAGTGTTACAGGAAAGAATACACCAATTACCGAAGTCTTGGGAAGAATAATTCAACAAGCCTTAGGGTAATTAAGATACCCCATGAAGATGGTAAAGGATGGCGCCTATATATACTTAAAGGAGAGGGTGGAGCTGCTTCATTATCACCTCCTCGTTTCTGCTTTCATCTTTGCTACCTTCCAGATAACACCCTCACTCTTCAAATTCTTCCTTTCACTTATACCTGTTTTTATTATTTCCTAATAACTGTGCTTTGTAGTGTATCAGTGCCTATTGCTTATCTAGGTGTTACTATGGCTTCAAGAGAACACCACGCCTTGCCTATAATCCCTCTCAATGACCATAAAGCTCGAAAGTTGGGAGTTATCAACATTGGATCTAAAGCTCGACTTTCTGCAAGTATGAAGGAGGAAAAAGCAATTCTCATCAAGGCCATTGGAGATTCTGCCATCTATGCTGTGCAACTCAGGAAGCTTATAGAGGACAGATGGGGAATACAAGGGCACTATAGATTAACTAATGTCAAAAATAATATGTTCAAGCTGGAGATTTTCAATGAGAAAGAGTTCAAAAGAGTATGGGAAATGAGCCCAGGATTATACCAAAAGCTTCACTTGAGTATGACCATGTGGCCTCTTGTTGTCGATTTTAATGATCTGGTGACAGATTATTCCTCAATCTGGGTCCAGGTTAGAGGTTTGGCATCTAAGCAAAATAACCTAGACACAATAAAAGCTCTCGAGGTATGCTTTATCAGAATAGAAGCTGTGGATCTTCCCAACAATCAGAACTGTGATGTTAAGATTTTGAGGTTTAGAGCTAGAATCAATACCAGATATCCTCTCCCCCGTGGAGCTTATCTTTACCAAGAAGAGGGACCAGCTTGGGTTGTGTTCCAATACGAGAATACGGGTTTACTATGCTTCAGATGCGGAAGAATAGGACATCAATACGGAGATTGTCCAAATAAGAATGTTAAACAGGTGGAAGACATCGATGAACGCAGGAAAGTCTCATGGAGCATCGATAATGTGGCAAAATTCCCGCCTTTCAACCCGATTTATGGTCTTCATATTAAAAATAATGGAGAATTTACTAACTACTTTTATAATGATAAATCTATTAAAGATGCAGGTCCAAGTAATAGAGTTAACAATCCAACCAAGGGTATCCAGTTCCGAGAAGAAGATGACGAGGTTCTTAGTAAATTCAACTACACAAAGAAAGGTGGTGAAGGAAAAATGAGCAAGAAACATCAAGAAGATGAGGATAAGGACACAGAGGAACAGGAATGGGAGAGCTGGAATAAGCAAATACATGACTTGCGCAATGAGCTACATGAATCCTCTTTGAAAATGGAAGCTTTCAAAAGAACTCATGGAATAATAGATGAAAATGAGGAAGGGAATGAAGGAAGTATTCGAGCTGTGCTTATGGCATTTGAAGAACAAATGAGGAAGATCAAAGGAAAATACGTGGCAAATTCCAGCAACACTTCTAATTAATACATGGAGACTTCGTCAAACTCTCAACAAACTATCAAAAGAAGAAGGGAAGCGAGAGGAATTAGAATTGAGACTAGAAGCGGTGAAGTAAATTCAAAAATGGCTGGAAATTTTAAAAAGTTGAGGGTGGTGGATCCGATTGAAGATTTCGTAAATAAAAATCAATTCAGTATCTTAGAGGATGAAAAAGAAGAAGCAGAAAGGAACAACACCTCTAAAGAGAAAGGGAAAGACTTGAAGAAGGCTTCAAAAGAGGTGGATGAGGAGAACTCGCAATATGAACCTGAGGAGGAGGATGAGGGTAACTTTGAAAGCAGTGAGAATTACTTTGAGAAAGACTATGAAGGCGGAGGAGAGGATCACGACATGAACTTCCAGTATGCTGATGCATTTGATGAAGAAGAGGAGGTTTTCGAAAACAATAATGGAGGCGGCAACTCCAAAAAAGCCGCAAAGATTAAGTGACGACACTATTTTGGAATGTTCAGGGTTTACGAGCGCCCTTAACATTAACTAAAGCTAGCTCGTTGGTGGCTCAATTTAGACCTAGTGTGGTGGCGTTTTGTGAGACGATGTTGAGAGAAGTGGACTCTCAAGGTGTTTTGGCTCGGTTTGGTTTTGATAACTCGTTTTTTGTGGAACCCACTGGAAATGCATTTCATTCAGGAGGGTTCCTGGTTTTGTGGCACTCTTACGTGCATCTTAATATTGTCTTTAGTTGTAATTCCTTTATTATTGCCCGTATTAATGAACTTTCTTTTAGTTATTATATTGTGTTTATCCACGCTCCCAATGACTTTAAACAAAGATTAGATACATGGAAAGAAATTACAAAATGGGGCGAAAGCTTCACAGAACCGTGGACAATTATTGGAGATTTCAACGAAATTCTTAACATTACAGAAAAAAATAGCAAGAACAGGGCCAAAATAGATCATATAAATGCTTTCATCGATTTTACTTGTTGTAATTCTCCTGCGGAAATTAACTCTAATGGTTGTTTTTTTACATGGTCCAATAGGATGGTAGGTGAAAAGAATGTCAAGACGAGAATTGATAGAGGACTAGCAACCTACGAATGGATGGAACGCTTCCCGAGATCACTTATACACATCCCACCAGCTATAGGGTCGGACCACTCTCCTTTAATCCTTTATTACGATTTTAATATGAAAATAAAGGAAAAACAATTTAAATTCGAAACTAGATGGCTTGAAGATGAGAATTGCAAAAAAATAATAGAAGAGAGTTGGCCTATCCCTAATAACAATAGTCCTATACCAAACTTCATTAAGAAACGTGAGTATACAAAAAAAGAACTTAGCTTTTGGAGTAGGAAAAACTTTAAGAATCACGAAATTACCATTAAAAAACTTCAAGATAAACTGATAAAGCTTAATAACATAATAGATAAAGATACTACTGATGAAGAACTCACTATCAAAGGAAACATAAAAAAAGAGTATGAGAGAGAAGAGAAATACTGGTGTGATAGAGCTAGACTTAATTGGCTCACATATGGGGACAAGAATACAAAATATTTTCATTTAGCTACTATTAAAAGAAGGAAATTTAACAGAATAAATAGAATTAAAGATATGGACGGCAGTTGGACAGATGATTCTGAGAATATCAAAGGGAACTTCCAAGAATTTTATAAAAATCTCTTTAAAGAAAAAGGGGGTGAAGAAGAAGCAATGAATAAAGTTCACCACGTATCACGGAGGAAATGAATAAAGAATTAACAAAAAAACCAAGTACTGAAGAAATAGAAAGAGCTGTCTAGGATTTATCAGCATCAAAAGCCCCAGGACCGGATGGATTAAATGGTAAGTTTTATAAAGAATTCTGGGAAATTATTAAAAACGATGTGACACAGGTTGTTATGGATTTTTTTGAAAACAATCGGTCAGTGGAAACTATCAACGATACACTTATCACGCTGATCCCGAAAGGAAATACACAGGAGAATCTAGGAGACTTTAGACCTATTTCATGCGTCAACTTTATTTATAAAATTATTACGAAGATTCTTTCCAATCGATTAAGAGAAATCATGGACAAAATTATCTCACCCACACAATCAGCTTTCATCAAAGCTCGAGCCATACAGGACAACATACTAATTGCCCAAGAAATATCTTTTTTTATGAGCAGGAAGAGGAAAGATAAAAAAAAAAATTTGCGGCAATCAAAATAGATATGGCAAAAGCTTATGATCAGGTAAGATGGCATTTCTTATTTAAAGTTTTGAGTAAATTAGGGTTTTGTGACAAATGGATAGAATGGATAAGAAACTGCATCACTTCAGTATCTTTCTATATCAACATCAATGGAGAGAGACTAGAAAATTTTAAACCAGGAAGAGGACTCAGGCAAGGAGATCCTCTTTCCCCCTTCCTTTTCTCTATTATTACTGAATCTTTAATTAGTATTGTGGACCATTTCGTTAATAATAACTCTTTTAGCGGCATTAGAATTAATAGAAACTGCCCTATTATTTCTCATCTTTTATTTGCAGATGATTCTCTATTCTTTTTAGACTTAGATGATTCTGATATTGAGTCTTTAAAAGAATGTCTGGATATATATTGCGAGGGATCTGGACAGGCAATTAACTTTAATAAATCGGCAATCATTTTTAGTAAAGAAACAACAGAAGAGATCAAAGATTCGGTAACAAAAAGAATGGGTATTAAACAAACGGAAGATCTGGGACATTACTTGGGAATTCCATTATGCCATAAAAGGTCAAAGGTAGAATCTCTTGAATGGATAGCAAATAAGGTGTTTAAAAATACAGAAGGTTGGAAAGCTAAACTCCTATCGGAATGGGGCAAAGAAGTGCTCATCAAAGCAATCCTTCAAGCTATTCCGAATTATTATATGTCCATTTTTTCTTTTCCTATTAATTTCTGTAATAAACTCATCTCAGCTATCTCTAATTTCTGGTGGAATTCAGGTGAAAGAAATAAGATTCATTGGGTCGCATGGGAAAAAATAATGGTGAATAAAATTATTGGGGGACTCAGCTTTAAAGATTTCAAAAAGATGAACACAGTTCTTCTAGCTGCTCAAGCTTGGAGAATAATGCATAGTCTAAACAACCTGGCAGCTAGACTCCTCAAAGGTATCTATTTTAATAAATCTAGTTTTTTATCTTGTAAAGTTAAACAAAGTAGAACATGGAGTTGGGCAAGTATAATGGAAGGAAGAGACTTTATCAAAAAACATGGTATCAAAAAAATAGGAAATGGAAAGGATACGGATATATGGAATGAAAAATGGATAGACACAGAATGGAAATTAGAGAAACCAAAAGGATCAAACCTCATAAAAGTGAATGAACTCATGAAGGAAGGAGATGAGGAATGGAATCTCGAAATTTTGGATAACCTTTTCCATGAACCAATAATAAACTTGATAAAGAAAACAAAGATTAAAGAATTTGATACTAAAGATAAATTCATATGGCCTTATTCAAAAAATGGGAATTACGATACAAAAACGGGATACAAAATAATTATAGAAGAACATAACAAGAACAAGGCGACTACTACTAAAACACGGGTTATGCAAGAAACAAAAATATGGAAAAAAATATGGAAGTCAAATATCCCAAAAAAAATTAGATTATTTATGTGGAGGGTGGTCAATAATGCTTTACCTACTAGAGTTAACCTTTCCAAGAGGAAATGTGCAGATGGTAAAAACTGTCTATGGTGCAACCAGGATAAAGAAGATGTGGAACATCTACTCCTTCAGTGTAGTATGTGCAAAGATATCTGGGCAGGATCGTTCTTACAAATCAAAATACAAGAAAAACTGGATGATAATATAGAAGATTGGTTCCTCAAAACTGTAAAATCTTTCAAAAAGGGAGGGTGGGACGAGAAAGTAGTTCGAGATTTTATAATGATCAACCTTTGGAATATTTGGAAAGCAAAAATGAAAGTCCTTCATGAAGGAACTGCAGCGAATGGAACAGTGATAAACAGAGCATCGACAAAACTTATGCAAGAAATCCACGGCATTAACTGGATTAAAGAAGGTTATAAGGGCTTTAATAATCTAAAAGAACAAAGCGAAGCAAGGGACACGGATCACGAGGAAGAAATCAACATATATTGCGACGCTTCTTTTTCAAACAAGTGGGAACCAACGGGAATAGCAATAGTATGGGACCAAAGAGGGAACAACTTAAAATCTAAAATGAGCAAGATTATCGACTGCAACACGGTAATAGAAGGAGAAGCAATAGCGGTTTTGGAAGCTACGAAAATAGCAGGAAAGTATCACAATAAAAAAGTCACCATCCACTCAGACAACCTTGAAGTGATTCAAGGTATAAAGCAGGTGTCAGCAGCACGTTGGAATATCCAACCCGTTCTTCGAAAAATTATTTGCACTACTGAGGAGCTCGGACAGATTACTTTCAAACACATCAACAGGAAGCTCAACAGGGATGCGGATAAATTAGCGAAGGAGGCTAGGCACGCAGCAACTTTTGTAAATCGGAATACGCTTAGTATCTCCGATCTTTCAGCGGCTTTTAGTAAACTAGGAATAGGATGATTTTCTTTGTTTTTTTTTGCGGGGTGCCTTTGCAACCCTTTCGATGTCCAAAAAAAAAAACTTATAGAGCAGGGCTTCTTTTTTTTTGTGAAATTCCAGGCCCTATATAGTGAAATTTTTGCATAATATAAGGGTGTATAGTGCAACTAACTTAAAAAAATGAATATAAGAACTTATAGAACCATACTTTTTGCATAATTTAAGACCTTATAGTGCAAGTAACTCAAAAAATATGGACCTATAGTGCAATTTTTGCATAATATAAGGCTTTATAGTGCAACTAACTCAAAAAAAAGGGAACTATATATAGTGCAATTTTTGCATAATATAAATCCCTATAGTGCAACTAACTCAAAAAATAGGGACCTAAAGTGCAATTTTAGCATAATATAAGGGCGTATATGCAACTGACTCAAAAAAATAAATATATTGTGGATAAAAAAACAGTTGCTAATTGGCTGATCATTTTTGATAAATAAGTATCTAATGTGAGAAAAATTAAAGAAAGTAAAGCTCTTAAATGAGTAATATCTATAGGAAGCCCTAGCTCAAATAATTGATCCACAATCTGCAAAACAAAAAAAATAATATAAAATAAAAAAAGATATATTAAAGTTTCCTCATATATTTAAGGTTGTCTAAATTAAATGTAATATTACCTCCTCTATGATCCTAAACACTTCAACAGCTGATTGTGCATGTTTTTGCTGAGATGATAATGGGTCCCACTCCTATAAACACTGGCGGATCTAGCTAGGACCCAGAGGGGGCTCAAGCCCCCCGAACTCGTAAATTTTTTGGATATGCAAGTGTAATTTTCGCCCGAAAAATAATTAGCCCCCTGTCGACATTTATATTATTCATTCTTGCACTAAAGTGTACATAAGATGTTATAGCTTAACGGATATTTATGCTTGGTTTACAAGAGTTAGAATGGAGGCTGTGAGTTCAAAACATAGCAATTACCTTATTTTTTTTCTTAACCACACACAGAATATAAAATCCATTTTAACTGAATAGACTTAAAATTCAAACGACAATCCTCAAATTTTCTATATATACAATAAGCCCCCCCTCATTTTGTCTCTTGGATCCGCCACTGCCTATAAATATAAATTAATTTTTTTGGTCAACGCTTTGACTTTTTATTACAACATTATTTTTTACAAACCTCAATATCAAAAGCACGTCCCGTCCATTCCAAAACTTGTTCTTGTTGAGCCATTAACCAATCAAGTATTATCGGTTGAGAAATTTCTCCAATCTGAAGAGATATATTAGTTAATTGCAGAATAGGTCCTTAATATCTATATTACATAATAGGACTTACCTAATTTTCCCTATTTTCCCTCATTCCCCCTTTAGCTCATAAATCCCACATATAGCTCCTCATCCTTCTAAAAAATTAGGCTTCGTTTGGTTTGTAAAGTTCTATATATTAATTCTCTTATTTTTCTCATTCTCTCATTTATTATATTCATATATGTATGATTTTAAAAAAAATAAAAAATTTATCTCACCAGATTTATATTCTTTCTAAAATAAAGAATTATAAATCTTATTTTTATTTTCTAAATTAAACAGAATGAAATATACTAATAATGCAAATAATATACATAAATAATCTCATTTGAAACATAAACATTATGATAATGACAATGGGACGTGATATCTTTTTTATCTCCAATAATAATAATAATAATAATAATTTTTCAATTAATTTTTTTTTGTGACATGAAAACTCAATTAGTAGAATATCTTAATCACCACAGATAAATAAAGCCTTATCATCTTTTGGTAAACCTTTTAAAATACAAATATAGTCATAAAAAAAAAAAATAGAAAAGATTGAGCAATGTTTCCCTCGAGGGGTCTAATTTACAAAATGAGACCCCTTATGCAAAGATATTATAAATTGAAGACCCCTAAAACATCAAAAAATCGGAGGCCCGAAGCGGTCGCCTCTTCAACCTACCCTCAGGACCGGCCCTGGGCCTTCCCTGTATAATTTACTTACTATATTGATTCATGACTTGAATTGATAATATATTCTTTAGGATTAAGGGACCAAATGTTGAATATGATTAAAATGAACCTTAACCCTCAACCTATTAAACATAACCTCAACTTCTTAACTATTATTTCTTTAACTTAACCCTAACCTTGACCTTAAATTTAACCTTAACCTTAATCTTAACCTAAACGTTAATCTTAACCTTAACTTTAAACTTACACCTTAAACCTTAAACCTTAAACCGTAATCTTCATCTTCATCTTAACCTTTAATTTAATCTTAACGTCTAAACATATATCCTTAAACCTTACATCTTAAACATTAAACCTTAAACCTTAATCTTCATCTTCACCTTAACCATGACTTTAAACTTAACCCTTAACCCTTAAACCTTAACCCTTAAACCGTAAACCTTAAACCTTAAACCTTAAACCTAAAACCTTAACTTTTACCTTTACCTTCACATTTATTTTAACTTTAAACTTAACCTTAAGCATAACCTTAACCTTGATATTGAAACTTAACCTTAACCTTGAAACTTGAACCTTAACTTTAACCTTAAATCTTACACCTTAAACCTTAAACTTTGGTCTTCATCTTCATTGTAACCTTAAATTTAATCTTAACACCTAAACATTTATCCTTAAACCTTACATCTTAAACATTAAACCTTAAACCTAAATCTTCATCGTCACCTTAACCTTAACTTTAAACTTAACCCTTAAACCCTAAAACTTAATCCTAAAACCCTAACTTTAACCTTTACCTTCACCTTTATCTTAACTTTAACCTTAACCTTAACCATAACCTTAACCTTGACGTTAATACTTAACCTTAAACTTGAGCCTTAAACCTTAAACCTTAACCTTAACTTCAACTATGACCTTGATCCTTAAACCTTAAATCTTAAACCTTAACCTTAACTTTAACCTTAAGTCTTACACCTTACACCTTAAACCTTAAACCCTAATCTTCATTTTCATCGTAACCTTAAATTTAATCTTAACGACTAAACATTTATCCTTAAACCTTACATCTTAAACATTAAACCTTAAACCTTAATCTTCATCTTCAACTTAACCTTAACTTTAAACTTAACCCTTAAACCTTTACACTTAACCCTTAAACCTTAAACCTAAAACCTTAACTTTTACCTTTACCTTCACCTTTATCTTAACTTTAACCTTAACCTTAAAAATAACCTTAACCTTAACGTTAAGACTTAACTTTAACCTTGAGCCTTAAACCTTAAACCTTAACCTTAACTTTAACCACGACATTAACCTTAACATTTAACCTTAAACTTTACCTTAAAAATTTAACTTTAAACCTTAAACTTAACCTTAACCTTAACATTTAACCTTAAACTTTACCTTAAAACTTTAACTTTTAAATCGTAAACTAACATTCAATCCATTATCATTTTGCTAGCAAAGCTCGGGCATGGAGAACTCTTATGTTCAGGAATATCTCAAGTTTCTCACTTCTACGAGTAAGTGAGTATTAGTACATTTTTTATTCTTTTGCTTTCGTCTTTTTCCTCACTAATTAAACGTGAAATCAACATGGAAGAGTTGAAAGGAATTAAGGGTATTAAAGTGAAGAGAGCTACTTATATTCTTGAATTACGTGAAGATTCTCCTAATCCATTCAAGTCTGTAAGGTCTATATTTTTCTTTTGTATTGTGATGGATTATGGATGATAGTTTTTGTTGTTTGTTTTTAACAACTTGACAATTTGGAAAAAAATTGGTAAATCTGCGAAGTAGGTAATATTTTAAACTTAGGTAGTTACTTTTTAACGTTGTTAGTATCAGAAATGTTTATTTTTTGAGTGATGTTAAAAAAAGAATCTCTTAATGGTTACAGGTGAAAATTATGATGTGATGTCTCCTCATTTGTGATAGATTTATATTAGGATGAGACATCGTTTTTAGTGATTTAGAAGTCATTATAGTCGATTTTCTTGAGAAATGCTACACTTTCCTATTTTGAGTCTTGATTTAGTAAAATAATATTTTTAGAGCATATTGGGTTTAATTATTTATTTAGTGTGAAGCTTTAAAGATAATTATGGAGATTAATTAGATTCCAATTCAAAGACTACAAGATATGGAAAAAGATAAGCATGGTAATTGGAGATAAGGAAACAAAAGCTAAAAATATGGAAAAGGAAAAGCTGCCTTAATCCTGAATTTCTGCACCTACGACCACAAATCAGCTTATATCTCAAGAACGGTGAGGAATTTGGAGAAACGGTCAAGAGCAAAGTTGAAGAGCTTTCCGAGACGGTCAATTTGGTATATTCATACGCGTCAAACGGATGAATATTGAAGCTGTTAGAGCCAAAAGAAAATCGGACCTGATTTGGTGTTTTTAGGGTTACGAATTTGAGTTGGGCTTGGAGTCCACTACTTACTTCTCCTTCAAGAAAACGAATTAGGGCTTCCAAGATACCTATAAATACACCCTCTTATCCTTGTAAACATGTCCTTGCTCAATTTCAAAGTATAGGCTTAGTCTTTACTTATATTTTCTTAGTTTCAAACAATAGCTTAGTCCTTTAGTTAGATATTCATCCTTAGAATCAAGCTATTCATCCAAGGAGCAAGCTGACCTATAGAGGAAGACAAGAAGAAGAAGATTGGAGACTGACAAACTCCTCTTCTACATCTCACCTTCTCTATACCTAGAGTAATTAGCTATAGATCTATTCTAAACCATATTTCTAAGCTTTTATTCTGTAAGTTTACTTTTAATTGTTGGATTATTATTTTGTCTTTAAATACTATTTGTTATTTTAATTGATTAAGCTTGGCGTATATAGTATTATGTGTTTTGACTTATTTCCCTAGATCTGATCAATCTTAGGATTATTCTTAGTTATTGACAACACCACATAATCGTCTAGTGTAACTAGATAGCCATTAAGGGTTGCTTTAATCTCCAAACATTACTTAGGAATCCCTAGTAGTGGAGAGGTTGCTCCTAAGTCTAGAAAAGGCTAGGTATTTTAGAATCCTGGTTAATATATAATGCTTAATGTGACAGGTTAGAATAACAATTTAGTAATAGACGTAGTAATCCTAATCTATTTGACTTACTTTCATATTTAGTTATTTGTTTTGTTTATTTGTTTTATTTATTTATTTGCGTTAGATAGTATTCATATTATTTTATCTTTTCGTACTTTATTCCAAGCATATAAATTCATCTACGCTTGTTAAATATAAGTAGATCTAACGGATACAATCCCTGCGAACGAACTTGACTTATCATTAAAACTTGCATACGATCTGTGATACTTGCAGTGAGTTCCGTGGTTATCAAGGGTGTGTGACTCTTTATTATTATCTTTATTTATCTATTTATTTATCACACCTTTTCCCCCACCATGATGAAAAGGATAGTTGGAGATCTTTTCAGTTTTTTGTAATAATTTCATATGTTTTTTGTAGCCAGGGATATATAAAGTAAGGACAGCCGGAGATTTTTTACTTTTTTGTAATCACTCCATACTTTTTTTTGTAACTAAGGATATATGAAGTAAGGACAACTAGAAATCTTTTCAGATTTTTTTGTAATAGTTTCATATGTTTTTTGCACACAAGGATATATGAAGTGTTATTGTGATTAATTCATAAAATCACTTCATATATCTGCAGTTTATCCCACAAAGGCCAAGGTGTATGATATGAATGTCATGTAAATCTTTAATATTGCCTTTGGGAGGAAAATTCTTTTAATTGAAAAAAAGATTTGTATTATATATGTCTCAAAAGTTTTGATTCAACTATACACGCGGAAGAATTGTTCATCTCAACTGTAAAGAGCTAGATAAAAACTGGATTTTGAACTAAACTGTATCAGTTGAATGTTAATATTATGGCGATAATTTGCAGAAAGGAGGAGATGTAAATGCAGCGGATCATACAAGTCAAACAAAACACTGGCGTGCAGTTTGAGGTGTAGTTCAAGTTGCTGAGCTTTTAGTACAAGAAGGTGGCATGTAAGATTTGGGTTTGATTTATTAGTGTTTATAATTTCTTTCTAATTTTGGGTGAAATTCTTCATTGGTACATGTATTATGGGAAATGACCAAATATATTGCATCGTTGGTCCCCGTTCATATTCTTATTGTTGAAATGAGATAAACCGTTTAAACTGTCTCTGTTTTCAAATTGGAAAATCTACAGGGATTAGTGGTACAACATAAATTGAATAATGTGTTTCATGTAGCACTATTTGAGGAATCAGGTTTCATTGGAATGATAAAGGATGTTCAAGTGGAGACAAAATAGGGTTGCGGTTTCATCGTATTGTATTAAGAATGAGGTGAACCGAGGAGTAGTTAAGTGCCAGATGAGATGGAGAATTCATAATTGAAAATAATGCTAGGATTTTCAGTTGGTCATAGTGAATAAGTGATATATTTTTCAGTTGGTCATTCCACAATAAAAAAAATTCATAATGTTTCATTAAGTTAGGGATGGCTTATGTTTCACTTTTTTTTTTAATTCATAGTAACTCTATGGGAAATTTTGTGGTTGTTATTCTTTTTTTTTTTCTAATGTGGAATTGGGTGGAAACTCACTAGAGAAAACACAAAAAATGTCCTCTTTTGATTTGTTTGGTTTTTCTTCTTAATTCTAATTTTACTGTACTTCTAGACATATTTCATGTTATTTAAAATAGAAAATTATATACATTTTGTAAAATGTCACATATATTCGTGGATTTTTTAAAAAGATTCTTAAATAAAATCTGAAAAAATGTAGGATCAAAGGTAAAATGCGGTGGTTAAAGAAAATTTTCATGTTCTTCATATATCACTTAAGGATTTGAGAATCGTCATATGTAATTTTTTTTTAGCTCAATTCAATCATTGACCTTTCTTATTATTGCGTAACTTTTTTCAATCATCGAAATGCCTTAAGGCACGGGTAATACCTAGTATATCTATATAATAAAGCAGAATGGAACCTAACTTTCCCTATTTATCCTCAAACTCCCCAATTCCTCTCATAATTCCCCTATTCGTCTCATAATTCCCTTATTCTTCTCATTCTTCATTTATTATATACATATTTCTCATGAAAATATTAAATAATATCTAATCTACTTAACCTTCGTATAAATAAAATTGTAAGAATTCAAACCAACTTAAATATAAACAAAATATGATATTTTTTATTAAAATATACAAAGTATTAAAAAAATTAAAATAAATATCAAATTTATTACAAAAAAAGTTCAACTAGATGCAATATAAAATGAAAAACAAATCTTTTTATATTACAATATTAAAAAAAATTATTTTTTATTTTCATTGTTCAAACCATGTATAATTTTGAAATAAATCATTGCAACTTTATAAAAACAATCTTTTCAAGAAAAAATAACCGATTTATCCAATAAATTTTTTATAATATTAGAAAGTGAAGATAGAATTTGCAGGATAACAAATTTGTCTGTTTATTATATACAAAATTAAAATTATTAAACACTTAAAGGATAATTAATAATTAAAATTATATGAGAATTGAGCAGTAACATTCCTTATTCATAATCTCTCTATATCGATATAATAAATACATTTTTAAACGGGTTGGATTCTCTATAAAAAAATGAGCATGATCGTCTATGGTCCCTTAATTTACATCTTCACATTAATTTCATTAATTTTTTTACTAATAAAAAATTAATTGTCCCTTATCCCACTCCACTAGACATCTAAAGGTTTTGTGTTCGATCCAAGCTGACCGCAATCCTCTAACCTTAACCCAAATTTGTAACCTTAACATAAACCTTAACCTTAACCTGAACGTCAACCTTTAACTTAAACTTAACCTTATCCTTAACCTTCACCTTAGCCATAGCCCTAACCCTATCCCTAGACCTAACTTAGCCTTAGCCCTAACCTTGGCCTTAGCCTTAGCCTTAGCCTTGGCATTATCCTTAGCCTTAGCCTCAGCCTCAGCCTTAGCCTTAGCCTTAACCTTAGCCTCAGCCTTATCATTAACCTTAGCCTTATCCTTAGCCTTATCCTTAGTCTTAGCCTTAGCCTTAATCTTAACCTTAACCATAACCTTAAACTTAAACCTTAAACCCTTAACCCCTTAACCTTAAACTTAACCTTAACCTTAACTGCAACCTTTTAACTATTAACCTTAACCATATCCCTAACCTAACATTAACCTTAAACTTAAACTTACACTTAAACTTAAACTTAACCTGAATGTTAACATTAACCTTACCCTTAACCTTAATCTTAACCTTAACCTTAATCTTAAACCTTAACTTTAAACTTAACCTTAACCTCAAATCTTACACCTTAAACCTTAAGCCTTGAACCTTAAACCATAAACCTTAATCTTCACCTTAATCTTCACCTTCATCTTAACCTCAACCTTAACTTTAAACTTAAACCTTAAACCTTAAACCTTTACCTTAAAATTGACCTTAACCTCAAACCTTAAACCTTAACTTTAACCTTCACCTTCACCTTCATCTTAAAACTTAACCTTAACCTTGAACCATGAACCTTCACCTTCACCTTCTTATAGATCGGGTCTTTATAATCATGGATTATTAAATTGTGACTTGGAGTTTGTATTTGGACAAAACTTGAATAATTCCACAATTGGTCCGGAGTAATGTGTTTCTTAAATATCTGTAATGTTAGACGAACCAGAGGTGTGTTTGATGTGGTACTCAAGGCTCACAAGACAGTACACGCAAGAGATGTTGAAGTTGGTAAAAGATTTGGAATCTGGATACTTTGTTTGCTTGATAAGGCAAAATCATCTGCTGAGATTCAAGTAAAGCATCTCTCTGGTGGGACCACAAATGCAAACCCGATAAGGGAACTTACCAATGGGAATACAAACGCAAACCCAATAAGGAACCTTACTGATTCATCTAACCAAAAATCTCACAACATTTGCAAAAAATGTAGTTGGTCTAGGTTTCATTTGCGTCTTTACTCTGTATACGGAAAAAAAATGTATTGGTTCTTTTTTTTTTCAGGCGAGATTACTACATGAAATTTTTAATATTATAAATAATGAAGTAGAAAGAATAATGGTAGAAAGTGAAAAATAGATAATATAGGTATTTTCTGTATGGATTGAGAATGTAGGTTAATGGGTGTGTAACCTAAAACTAAAAAAACGTGTTCAACTTTATAATGGAACGGGTCCATGACCATTTAAATTTAAAAAGATTGTAATCGATAAATCATACATTACAATATTTTTAAAAGAATAAATAATATTTGAATTAATTAGTAGAGAAAAAATTAAGTAATATAATATATTTTTCCTTTTGCAAGAGTGGGGTGGGAGGGGGGTAACATAAATTTTTCTGTCCTAATCATTTCCTTTATGGAAAGTAGATTGTAATGGTGGTCTACCCCAAATTTTTTTTCTTTCTCTCTCATTCCCCTCTCACCCTATATGATCATGAACTTTAAAACATGAACCTTGAACACTAAATAATGAATCTGGAACCCTAAAACCATAAAATCATGAACCACAAACTTAAATCAACCTTTAAAATACATCCTTCACTTCAATGTAACATATTTTAATTATATACTACTTTTCTATATATATTTTTTAAATTAATATATTACCGTTCAAGTTCCTCGCGTTGGATGATATATATATATGTTGACACAATGATATTTTGTAGAGTTATGAGATCTATACACGTATATTAAAAACTCGAAATCATATGATTCACACATTTAGATTATGATACTCTTTGATTATTTTCGTATTTTAATCTATTTATTAGTTGTTTGAATTGTACAAGGATTTATGGCGCATTTGAATTTAATAACCAATTTTTTTTCTCACTACCGTTTTCATTCTATCTATTATTTCGGTTTTTACATATTCAAGACAAAATATCATCCTATCTTTTAAACATTTTCTATGTTAAAACTGAAAGTAGAAAATTAACTCAATTTTTATGTTTTGAAGTGCCTTAAGGCACGGGCTATACCTAGTCTATATAATAAAGCAGAATGAAACCTAACTCTTCCTATTTATCCTCAAACTTCCCCATTCATCTCATAATTCCCCCATAGGTCTCATAATTCCCTTATTCATCTCATAATTTCCTCATTCTTCTCCTTTATTTTCATTTTACATATCCTATAATCGTTTGAAAAAAAACTTTTACCCATAAATCCCCAATCAAAACGTAGCATCATAGAACAAAAATATATTCTTAAATTTTACATTTCAAAAAATATATTTAAATTTTTACATTTGTACAAGAATAGGTTATACATTTATGTTGGATTTTGGTGTCGCCTAGGGTGTGATAAAAATAAGATCAAATTAATTATGGAAAACTATGCACTCTCACCCTAGACAGGCACAGTACTGCAAGTATTACAGGACGTATGCAAGTTTTAATGATAAGTAGAGTTCGTTCTCAGGGACTTAAGTGTGTTAATCGCGTAGGAAACAATAACGAGTAAAAGTAAATAATTAAAAGACAGAAAATAAGAGATATGGATTTTCGAAAATAAGAATTAAAACTAATTAAAACTAGGAAAATAAAGACAATAAAGTAAAAGATTAAGAATATGAGATGAGAAGTATAGGTTAGGTTTTGCTAGTATGCACTAATCCTTCTAATTCTATCTATAAATCTAGTTCATAAGGGAGAATATTAGCTCTTGGTAATACTTAGTCAGGATTCTAAATTCCCCAAGCTTAGACCTTGAGAGCGACTAAGGGGGCTACGTCACAACCAAGAAGTGATTCAAATAGGGTTATCAAACACCACTAAGGCCTTAGGCAAATACTGCAATCTTGGTGATACGGTGGTTAAAACAAACCCTAATGACTATCTAGTTAGAAGTATGTTTTGTCAGAAGTGCTATCGACACTAGACATTATGTGGTGGTTCAATAGTTAAACACCCTGTCAAGGAGACCATCTAACTACTCTTAAAACAATCCTAAAGTGATCAGTTCTAGGAAAGACATTAAATCAAAACACATAAGCAAATATAAAGTAAGTAGCTAATATCAGATTAAAACATATAATTCCCAAAGAAACTTAGATAGAAGAATTTAGAATTCATAGATTATACATATGCAAAACCCAAGCTATGGGAGGTTTAGTTCATACCTGAAGGAAATAAACTAAAAGAAATTACAAAAGACATCATCTTGCTCTCTACAATAAACTGGAAGAATAAAACCTTAAGAACTAATTACTATGAGGCAAGGATGATTTACAAGTGATATAAGGGTGTATTTATAGGTGTTTAGAAGACCTAATTCGTTTTCTTGAGGAATAGTTAAGGTAATGGACTTCTAGCCCAACTCAAATTCGTATGGAAATAAAGATAAACACTGCTGCACCGTTTTGAGCATATCTTCTTCGTTATTGGTCCGATTTTGCTCCACAAGATACCAAAAGAATCGCAACATAATTATCTAGGCCCTTTAAAAGGAAATTACCAAAATCGGCCTATTTCTTAGGTAAGAACGCCTATCTTTGGACGTGTATGCAGAATCCCAGTTTTAGGCAGCTTTTCCTTTTCCATCTTTTTAGCTTTTATTTCCTTTTCTCCAATTACCATGCTAATCTCTTTCCATAAGTTGTTGTCTTTGACTTGGACTCTAATTAATCTCCATAATTATCTTTAAAGCTACACACTAAATAAACAATTAAACCCAATATGCTCTAAAAACATTATTTCTACAAATCAAGACACAAAACAAGAAAGTGCACTAAAACTCAAGAAAATAGACATTATTGACTTCTAAAACACTAAAAATGATGTCTCATCTTAACATAAATCTATCACAAATGAGGAGACATCAAGACCCCCAACTCAAAGTTGTATCGTCCCGATACAATAAAGATAAAAACAAAGGGAAGTTTAGAAATACACACTTATAAAATTCTCAACACAACGGAAAAAGCATAGCAGAATATATAGAATAAACCTAAAGCACATAACTCAGAAAATTTCATGCAATAATATTTATAAACTACATACCTGTACACTTCTCATATCCACAGTCAACACGGCTTGAATTCAAGATCAGATTAGTTTCGCAATGTAAGAAGGATTGGGACTTTACTCAATTCCCCAAGAGAGCTATAGATTGTTCATCAAACCTCACTAGTATCCAAGGATCCACTTAACTAATCTCTAATGGCTCAATCACTTCTCAATTACATAACAAAGAATCAAAAGGTCTTTAAGGTTGTAATTTAGGCTTAGGGACGGTATGATAGTATATTTGGATAATTTGGAGTGAGATTTTGGCTCTCTCCTCACTAGCCATCAACAAATCGCCCTAGAGCTTGAGTTACTCTCATAAAACGTTTCTCACTCAACCCAATGAATTCCTTGATGCACAATTTAGCATCCCCAATAACCCATTTAAAGCTTAAGATGTTCACATAAAAAATTCACTTTGTCGGTCCGAATATATATATTTTCTTTTCTTTTCAAATCAATTTTCTTTTGTAGCTATGACTCTCTTTTAATGTTGAGATATCACGCTAATTTATCATATATATATTTTACTTTTGATGCCCTTGTTGGCAATATTAGCTCGAAGCTTATTTTTCATTCACTATTACCCCGGCAAAGGGTTACAATACAAATCTGTGAATCATCATTAATATAAAGCACAAAGCACAATTTATAAGCTCAAAAATCCCAACAAAATGATAATTCCCCTAATGGTGAACCCACCACCCCAAACTCAAGCTCTAAAACAACTGTCTAAGCATCGCGATTCGAGTGCGGGTCATATGGAAAAGTCCTAAAATCTAAAGGATATGGCTTAAAATGTGTTTCAATAAAAAGGCTTTAGAAAGGCTAGAAGGGGCTGAGAAGGATATGTCATATAAAATCAAAAATCACAAGGTGAGAAGGTATAAAAAGGCTTCAAAGGCTTAAAAATTATGAAAGAACCGCCTTAATCACTTTCTACACTATGTAATATCGAAGATTTTTTTACCTTTAGCACTTTCATCAAATGGTTTTTCAACTAGCTTGGATCTCACGGCCTACACACTTCTCAAGGTTCCCTGAGATCGAACATACTTTTTATCGCATTGCTCACTAATCTTTTCTTTACTATCAACGTGTATTTTCCTGCAAATACTCAAAGCATACAAATACATAGCTCATAAACATATCACTTACTATCATCAATCTACTGAGTTTATGCTTTCAAGCTATTAAACACACTCTACATCTAATTCCCATGTATCAAAAATTTTAATTTCACCCAAAAACAGAAAAAAATGGAGATGAGAGACAACGAATCCCCACACGCCCAACTCAAAAATGAGCCGTGTCCCCACGACTCGAAAAAGACTCGAAAAATAGAAATTAAAATTAGCAGATAGACATATTTACAGAAATGGTAAGGAAGAAAGAGAACATACTCTCGAGGCTATTGCCTCGCATCATTGATATCCAAGGTTGGAATTGTTGGACCTTTCGTTAATTGCTCAAGGAGTTTCATGATGTGTACTTGATTAGCGTTGATTTGTGCCACATCATTGACTAAGGAAGTTTGAGCTGCTTCAAATTTCGTTAAACGCTCCTCCATCTTCTCTTGCCAAGTTTGCTCCTTTTATTCCTTCGAGACTTGAGTAGAACCCGCTCTTCGAAGACTTTCTTTGATCCAAGCATTATCAATATAACTCCCTTTAAATTCGAGTTTCTCTTCTTCACCCAATACTACATTCGCTTTTCGCACAAGACACGTGATCATAGTTGGAAATTTAACTTTATAAACTGATTTAGGAGAGACCGAGAATCGTATCACCTCCTCATAGATCAACTATGCCACATCAACTTCTTCTCCTCTCAAAATACAGTCCAATAGTAACGCGTTCTTCATAGTCACATCCAAAGTTCGTGTGTTTCCAAAGACATTAGGAATAAGGAAATTGTGCCAAATTCTAGCATCTGCTTGAAGATATTTGTAAGGCCAAGGTGCCTTCAATTCTCCCTTATGTGATTGCACTTTCTTCTTGTCTAAAACATGCTCAAAAAGTAATTCCTCATCAAAGATTTTTCACTTAGCAACTGCTTCTTCAAATTTGCAAAAACCTTTCAGTTTCTTAAACTTGAAGTGGTTTCTAATCTCCTCAACTGTGAAAGGAACTAACTTTCCTCTAATCGGAACACAATTACTATCTCGGCTAAAGAGGCCTAGATAGAACTCCAAAACTAATTCATGACATAATTCAGAACGTCTTACCATGAACGTAGACCAACCCAATTTCTCACCAAGCTCGAAGAATCTCTTGTATTCTCCATCTCTAATTTCTTCCTTGAATACTTTCTCATAAGCAAAAGGTAGTTCTTTTAATTGTTTCTCTGCAGAAATCTTCAGAGCTCTTGAAGTATCTACTTTCTCTATAGGTATAAGATCTTGTTGAGGTTGAGTTTTCTCCTTTGCATAATAATAAAGCTTTTTACCATTACGATCATACGCAGGTTTCCCACTCTTCTTCACTGTATCTTTGCCCTTTGATTGAGAACTAGCACCTTTGTCAATTGATTTCTTCTTGTTTAAATCCAATCCCTTGTTACTCTTCACCTCCCTCTTGTTAGCTAAAATTGGTTTTTTATTAGTCATCTTCAATTAACCCCCAACTCAAAGCTTTAGCAACCCTTGAAATTTAAACTCTTGAATTAATGGATGAACAAGCTTGATTTGGCCTAGGATGGGTGAATTTGTGATGAATCTCTATGTGGGTGAGGATGATTTGTAATGGGTAGGCTTGGATTTTAGAAATTGTGTGATGAATTTTGTGAAATTTGGCTCTTTGATTCTTCAATTTGAATGAATTTGGTGATGATTGGTATCTTGAATCTCTCTTGTAATGATGTGGAGAGAAGATTTGATGTGTTTTTCTTGATGATTGGGTAGTGTTTTGGTGATTGGTGAAGGTTTTGATGAGCTTCAATGGAGTTAGGAGAGTTGTGGAGAAGAAAAAGAGGGTTAAGGTTTAATAAATTCGGAATAATAGGATTTATACCTCCTTTATAACTCAATCCCGTAGGTTTTTCTCTCTCTGGCGGCACTACGGACTACCCCTGCGGACCATGGGGTGCACCGCAGGGTAGTCCGCGACATCTGATGCTCGAAAATTTTTGCTCTCTGGTCTTCACCCGTGGTAGGACCCCGTGGCACGGGTTTTTGGGGCGCGGACTAGGGTCCGGTGTACCGGAGGGTACCCCGCAGCATCTGTAGCTAACTCCGTCAAAATACCCGTGGCACGCGTTTTTGGGGCGCGGACCATGGTGCGGTATAGGGGGGTAGTCCGCGGGTCATTTTTTTATGGTTTCTGGATCAAACCCGCGGTGCAACCCGTGGCACGGGTTTTGACCACGCGGACCATCCATGCGGACCATGGGGTAGTCCGCGGGGTGCATTCCTTTGCTCCAAAAATTTTCCTCGCGTTCCCTAACTCGATTTCTCCAATTCCTACACACCAAAAACACTAATACCTTCCTCAAATATGCATTATCAACTAAAAACAACTAAAATAAACTTAAACTAAAAGCGTAAAAGACATGAAAACATAAAAAAAACTTCGGGTTGTCTCCCGAACAGCAATTTTGTTTAACGTCTTTCAAAGTTAGACGTGTTACCTCTGTCAAGATTTGCGAATATAGCCTCCCCAACAACGAGTAAGGCTATGAACGTCAACTAATCTGCGCTTGACCCCAGTTTTGGGGCGAATTTCTATCACCTTGGCTGAAACAACCTTAGTGACAATCAATGGTCCCATCCACGAGTCTTTGAAACTTAGTGGCCTATTCTCGCGTTTGTGAGCTTTCCATAGGACTTCATGGCCAACCCCAAACTCAATGTTTGGCTCAGTATCCACAGGCTTTAAGTGGATCTTCTCAGGAGGGACTTTGTGATGTGAAAGGCTGTGGATGATAGGCACGGTGGGGTCCAACTTCCTTGGTTTCTTACCCAAGACATAGAAGGTCTCGGATACATTCTTAGCATGAAGGGTGATGGTCCTATCTTGGAAGTTGATCACACTTTGACTCGTGGCCATGAAGGGCCGTCCAAGTATGATCGGAACCTGCTTATCTGCATCAAACTCAAGAATAACAAAGTCAGTAGGGATGGCGATATTACCTGCACGGACTAAGACGTCCTCCACTGTTCCCCATGTCCTTTTCACTGAGTTGTCAGCAAAGTGCAATTTTACTGGAGTTTTCTCTGATTTCTGAAGTCCAAGTCTCTCGAACACGGACTTAGGCATAAGATTCACACAAGAACCCACATCGTACATCGCTTTCACTTTGAGCATACCATGTAATTGAATAGGAAGGTCGAAACTTCCCGGATCTTTAAGCTTTAATGGTAGCTCTTTCTCACTTCTTCTCGAAACCCTCAGGTTCTCTCTCGGGATCTCTACACTCGCTTCTTTCTCAGGAATAACTTGCGTAAACACTTGTTGCGGTGTAAGTCCTCTCTTCGCAATCTCAAGCATTTGGGCGTTGATATTTTCAGGTTGGTACGCCTCTACAAATGTCTTGAGTACAGTGTCATCTTTAGGATTTGTATCAGGAATAGTTGATGACACTGGTTGAACAATAGGTGGCGATTCCACCTTCTCTTCTTCTTTCTCTTCTAGCACAGCAGGTGCCACTTCATCTTTCGATTCCTCCTTTGAGGCTTCTTCCTCTTTCTCTTTAGCCAACTCAGCTGCATATTCCACTACCGATCTAATCTCCTCTTGCACCTTCCTCAACAGCTCTATGAACTCATCTTTCTCTTGATCGTCCTCCACATAAACTTTAGAACAGTCAGATTCCATGGGGCTAGACTTGGTTGGTTCTTCTTCAGTACTCGGAATTTCCACGGCACTAATGGCAGCATGTGGTATTTCTTCTTTTTCTTCTTCAATTTCAAGACATATAGCCTTGCAAGCTTCGAACCCAACATTGTTTTCACCTCCTTCGATTGCCTTTACTTCTTTTTGTTCTACTACACTTGTTAACACTTTGTTTAACTGTTCTACTTGAGTACTTAGCATCTGAAGTATGGCATCGTGTCCTCTGACCTTCTCGTCCTGAGCGTTTATAGTCGTGGTCAAACGGTCTAGAGCTTGTACTATCTGTGTATTGTCCATTGATCCTTCTTGCGGATACTGAGGTAAAGCTTTCTGCTCTAATGAGTCGGTATATGCGTCTTGAGCAGGTTGTTGTGGAGGAGCAGGTCTATTCTGATATTGGTTTTGGTACTGACCTCTCTGTTGGTAAGAGTTGTTCTGGGGTCGCGGTTGATAATGACCAGGATTAGCGGCCCCTTGTGGATTTGAGTACTGCATACCCAGATGGTTGCGATTGCCCCATCGGTTGGATATAAAGTAAACAGATTGCGGATTTGTTTCGCACTCTTCCCATAAATGATCGTTAACTCCACATTGTTGACAACCTTGTGCTTCTTGTACTACTTTTGCAGCGGCTAAATTATTCTCCATCGCGATTCTTAGCTCCTTGATTTGATTTTCTAACGAGGATATTTGAGCTGAGTTCGCAGTTTCTGCATCTAAACGAAGCGTTCCTCGGGTCTTTGCTACCGAAGCTCGCGTTGAAGGCCAGCTTCTTTCTTGTTCCATAATATTTTCTAACACCTCAGAAGCTTCATTGTGATTCATGGACACGAAATTACCCTTTCCAATGTTATCCACCTTTTCTCTACCTTTATCATTAAGGCCTTCATAGAACATAGCAAGTTGTAGAGCAGGTGTATAACCATGGAGCGGACATCTTGTTAACTTTTGTTGAAACCTTGTCCATGCTTCTCCCACTGTTTCTCCATCTTATTGGCAAAATCTCGCAAGCTCGGTTTGATCTTTAAGTCTCATGCTCTTCGGATAAAATCGGTTAAAGAATGCGGCTTGAAGTTCTCTCCAAGAATGAATGGTTCCATGTGGTTGTATCTCTAGCCAATCGCTAGCTCTTCCGGTCAAGAAAAACGAAAACATATGACAATACAGTTGCTCGCGTGTAATGCCAGGAGTAATGTAGGCATCACAAATCTGCATGAACTTCTAAATCGCTTTTACCGGATCTTGTATTGCAGTACCAGTATAGAGTCCGAAACTTTGAAATTGACTAAGCATACCCGGACCGGGTCTAAATTTGATATTCAGAATCTCAGTAGGGCGGTAACCGATGGGTTGAACATGGAATGGTACATTAAGGCCAGGTAGATCTTGTTCAACTCGGTTCTGTTGATTATTAAGGTTATTCCCATTACCTCCTCCTGCTGGTAGTTGTTGTCCTTCTTGTCCACCGAGTGGTGGATCTTGTTGTTGTCCACCTAGTTGATTATTCTGAACCCCACCAAGGGGTGCTCCGAGTGGTGGATCTTGGGCTGCCATTAGTCTTCTCAAGGCTCTTTCCTCACGAACTCGTTAGTTGTAAGGTCTGAAGCTCCTCCCAGGCTCCGATAAGCGAGGCCAAGAATTAAACACTGTGAAACCTGATAAAGACTAAAGCAAACCACAAGCGTAAATCTGGAAAAATAAAAACTAAACTAAAAACTGAAAAGTAAAAACTAATTAAAAAAAACTAAAACTCGAAATAGATAACCCACACGCTAACGAGACACAAGTCCCCGGCAGCGGCACCAAAAACTTGGTGTCGCCTAGGGTGTGATAAAAATAAGATCAAATTAAGGGGGTGTTTGGTTGCACTTAATGAGATCTTAATCTGGTTCATTAAGACACTGGATCAATCAGACTGTTTGTTTTTCCTGGCCAATTCAGATCTGAATGCCTCTTAATTGGTCTGTTTCATTAAGATTTCAAACTAAGTCTGAACCATTCAGACACTACTTCTTAACAGAATAAGTTATATTCAGCTGTTCATTCAGCATTCAGCACTTATTACTTAAAAAAACAAACGACGCCTAAGTATGGAAAACTATGCACGCTCACCCTAGACAGGCACAGTACTGCAAGTATTACAGGACCTATGCAAGTTTTAATGATAAGTAGAGTTCGTTCTCAGGGACTTAAGTGTGTTAATCGCGTAGGAAACAATAACGAGTAAAAGTAAATAATTTAAAGACAGAAAATAAGAGATATGGATTTTCGAAAATAAGAATTAAAACTAATTAAAACTAGGAAAATAAAGACAATAAAGTAAAAGATTAAGAATATGAGATGAGAAGTATAGGTTAGGTTTTGCTAGTATGCACTAATCCTTCTAATTCTATCTATAAATCTAGTTCATAAGGGAGAATATTAGCTCTTGGTAATACTTAATCAAGATTCTAAATTCCCCAAGCTTAGACCTTGAGAGCGACTAAGGGGGCTACGTCACAACCAAGAAGTGATTTCAAATAGGGTTATCAAACGCCACTAAGGCCCTAAGCAAATACTGCAATCTTGGTGATACGGTGGTTAAAAAAAACCCTAATGACTATCTAGTTAGAAGTATGTTTTGTCAGAAGTGCTATCGACACTAGACATTATGTGGTGGTTCAATAGTTAAACACCCTGTCAAGGAGACCATCTAACTACTCTTAAAACAATCCTAAAGTGATCAGTTCTAGGAAAGACATTAAATCAAAACACATAAGCAAATATAAAGTAAGTAGCTAATATCAGATTAAAACATATAATTCCCAAAGAAACTTAGATAGAAGAATTTAGAATTCATAGATTATACATATGCAAAACCCAAGCTATGGGAGGTTTAGTTCATACCTGAAGGAAATAAACTAAAAGAAATTACAAAAGACATCATCTTGCTCTCTACAATAAACTGGAAGAATAAAACCTTAAGAACTAATTACTATGAGGCAAGGATGATTTACAAGTGATATAAGGGTGTATTTATAGGTGTTTAGAAGACCTAATTCGTTTTCTTGAGGAATAGTTAAGGTAATGGACTTCTAGCCCAACTCAAATTCGTATGGAAATAAAGATAAACACTGCTGCACCGTTTTGAGCATATCTTCTTCGTTATTGGTCTAGGCCCTTCAAAAGGAAATTACCAAAATCGGCCTATTTCTTAGGTAAAAACGCCTATCTTTGGACGTGTATGCAGAATCCTAGTTTTAGGCAGCTTTTCCTTTTCCATCTTTTTAGCTTTTATTTCCTTTTCTCCAATTACCATGCTAATCTCTTTCCATAAGTTGTTGTGTTTGACTTGGACTCTAATTAATCTCCATAATTATCTTTAAAGCTACACACTAAATAAACAATTAAACCCAATATGCTCTAAAAACATTATTTCTACAAATCAAGACACAAAACAGGAAAGTGCACTAAAACTCAAGAAAATCGACATTATTGACTTCTAAAACACTAAAAATGATGTCTCATCTTAACATAAATCTATCACAAATGAGGAGACATCAGATTTAATAAAAAAAATTAAAAAATATAAAACAAATGGAATTTACGTGGGTTTAAGAAAAAAGTTGTAAAGAAAAGAAAATACAAATAATTTAGTAAACAATAAAATATTTTCTATATTTATAGTTTGATATAAAATATTAAAATAACTGATAATTAAAATACTACTAAAATTAATAATTACTATTTGTGGAATTTAGTATATCTATATTTTTATTATAAAATCGTAAAATCCTATTTATTTTTTGTTAATAAACTAAAAAAAGAATCTGAATATTTTATTTAGTAATCGTATTACTGTTTGAGTAGTTTGTAGATAATATTTTCCATTTCGAATACTCACTTTAATAAAAGTATAGCATACAAATATTTACATATAATTTTTTCTATTCATAGTTATTTTTTGCAGGCTAAAACAAAAAATACAATGGACACACTCGAAATGCTAACTAAGACTATAACAAATTCATACGATGAATATGGTGAAATCGATAATATAACCCTTTTATGGACTGAATTCACTGACGAACCAATGAATTCAACTAAATCTGTGCTTGATCACATTAAACGAAAGGAAGAAAGTTATTATTCCTTTAGGAGTAGTACAAACGCTCCTTTAGATCTGCCCCTTGCTATATGTCATAGTTGTCCCGCTTCCTCAAGATTGGCCAATAGCAAATATTCTACCTTTACTAATAAATATGGATAAACTAGAAGATTTGAAAGTTTTACTTGATGATATTGAGTTTACGGTGCTAGCAGATTTAACCCCTGCTAACATGGAGCAGGATATCTTATGTTCGAATGGTCGTTATTTATCAATGTAATAGATTTTTTGGAGTGGATTTTAATAAATTAGTCTAGATACGACAATAAATTTATGGTATTGATTTGCTATTTTTCATGAATAATCATTTTTAGGGAGTCATTTGTAATAAATTGTTCTTGATTCGATAAAAATTGTATTGTATTGGAGAACTACTTTTTTATGTATTGAAATAAATTAGTTGAACTTATTAAAACTATACTTACGTGTGTTGTATTTCAGTATATGTATTACTAGATTAATTGTTTCATTTGTATAACATGTAATATAGATTTATCGTTTTATTTACCAAATGTTAATAAATCCTCATATTTTTAGATCATTGTACTATCAAATGACGAGCGTATCGAATAACAAAAACAAGGTCTAAAAAATGAGTGCATCCCGAGTCCAATCGAATGCAAAAGTTCGCAGACCTCAAGTAAGCCTATAATTTCACTTTATGATCGAATACGTGTATTTCTTCTTGATGTTGAACAAACAACACCTAATATTCTATACCCCTGAAGTTTCGAAATAATGTATATTATAAGTAAACACACAACACGAATGTCATTATATTGTAACTAATACATAATTGATATTATTATACGGGTTTCGCAGAAAAATAAAAGAATCGAAATGACTATCTACATAACTCGCGCAATAAACCGTGCTCCAATTTTGAAACAAAATCCACAACTCATGAATTGGAACTTGGTTGTGGAAAATCGATTGATAAGAGAACATTTACAACTTCAACGGGAAGCGAAAGATAGGGATGCAGATATAAACGTTGATCGACTTAACAGTGCACAAAGTCGCGCATACGATAAGATGGTTGATTATGTGTTTAATAGTAAAGGTGTAACTTTCTTCTTGAATGGAGGTGCTGGATCTGGAAAAACCTTTTTATACAATACGATATCAACAAAATATCGGAGTTTAGATTATTTTGTGATTAATGTAACTTCGTCAGGAATCGCATCTTTGTTATTGATTGGAGGTCGTCCTGCACATTCCACATTCTCGATACCACTGAATATTGTGGAAGATTCTATTTGTCATATTTCTAAACAATCCCTCCAGGCTGAGTTGATACGAAAAACAAGTCTCATAATTCGGGATGAAGTTCCGATGCAACATCGAAATTGTGTTGAGGCTGTTAATCGAACGTTACAAGATATACATAAAAATGAGAAGCCATTCAGGGACATCACTGTTGTTCTCGGAGGTGATTTCTGACAAATTTTACCAGCTGTACCAAAAGGTGTACGTGAACAAATAGTCGGAGCCTCATTAAGACGTTCTATACATTGGAGAAAAATTCACGTGCTTACATTAGATGTTAATATGCGTCTCAACGACTCAATTAGCGGGAACTCTGATTTTGCCGACTTCCTACTAAAGGTAATTTGAATGGCTCTAAATTTTGTTATAAATTTTTTTTTATACTCACAAAATTTAAGTGTTTGTTAATCATTCTAGATTGGCTCTAACTCAGAAGAATTAATGGAGATCCCAACAACAATGTGCAAGTGCACAAATTTGAACAATTTGATATCAACCACATATCCTAACTTGCATGACCTTGAAACTGTAACTAACACATATCTCAATGAACGCACTATACTGTCCGCGAGAAATGATGATGTTAGTGAGATCAACAATCTTGCACTTAAGATTTTTCCTGGAATACAGAAGACGTATCTAGCAGCTGATAAGATGGTTGAAGAGGATCAAGTTGATAAATCTATAACATCTCGATATCCAAATGAGTATTTAAAGTCACTAAATCCAAGTGGGTTACCTCTGTTCAAATTGGAATTAAAAGTGGGTGCTCATATCATGTTGTTAAGAAATATTGCCTCGGAGGATGGATTGTGTAATGGCACGCGGTTAATGGTTGTCAGATGTTCAACACGTGTTATTGAAGCCCGCATTTTGAATGGAGATAAATACGGTAATTTGGTATTCATTCCAAGAATATCACTGACGCCTTCTGACTCGGAAATACCCTTTGTGATGACAAGGAGACAATTTCCTGTGCGTTTAGCCTATGCCATGACCATCAATAAATCACAAGGTCAATCTGTAAAATTCGTTGGGATCGATTTGCGAACTCCAGTATTTAGTCATGGACAATTGTATGTTGCATTATCAAGATGTACGAGTTATGATCGCATAAGTGTACTTCTTCCCGATGGTGAACAAAGAACAACTAATATTGTATATCCTAAAGTTTTAATATAATGTTTATTATAAGTAAGCACACAAGACGAATGATCATCTATGTATTTTCGATTCTGATTCATTTTAACTTTTTTCGTATTTCAACTTCTTTATTAGTTGTTTGGTAAATTATACACATATTTATGTTCATTTGAATTTTATAATTATTTTTTATAATTTCTGTATAACACACCATCTATAATTTCAGTTTTTACATATTCAATACCAAAAATCATTCTAATTTTTAAACATTTCATATGTATCAACAGTAAATGAATAAGTAACTGGAATATTATTTTTTAGAGTGCCTTTAGGCACGGGCTATACCTAGTTATGTACAAAAAACCTAAATTTTGTGTGTTCCTGTAGCACAGTGCACACTAATAGGGACCTATAGTGCAACTAACTCAAAAAATATAGTGCATTTTTTGCATAATATAAAGCATTCTAGTGCAACTAACTCAAAAAATAGGGACCTACAGTGCAACTAACTCAAAAAATAGGGACCTATAGTGCAACTAACTCATAAAATAGGGACCTATAGTGAACCTAACTCATAAAATATGGACCTATAGTGCAACTAACTCAAAAAATAGGGACCAATAATGCAATTTTTGCATAATATAAGGGTGTACAATGCAATTAATTCAAAAAAAATGAATATAGGGACGTAACAAAACCAATTTTTTTGCATAATATAAAGCCCTAGTGCAACTAACTCAAAAAAAAGGGACCCATATGCAACTAACTCAAAAAATAGGGACCCATATGCAACTAACTCAAAAAATAGGAACCTATAGTGCAATTTTTGCATAATATAAAGGTGTATAGTGCAATTAACTCAGAAAATAGGGACATATAGAGCAATTTTTGCATAATATAAGGGTGTGTATTGCAATTAAATCAAAAAATAAGGAACTATAGTGCAATGTTTGCATAATATAAAGGTGTACAGTGCAATTTATTCAAAAAAATGAATATAGGGACGTAATAGAACCAATTTTTTGCATAATATAAAGCCTTATAGTGCAACTAACCCAAAAAATAGGGACCCATAGTGCAACTAACTCAAAAAATAGGGACCTATAGTGCAATTTTTGCATAATATAAGGGTGTATGGTGCAATTAACTCAAAGAATAGGGACCTATAGTGCAACTTTTGCATAATATAAGGGTGTATAGTGCAATTAACTCAAAAAATAGGGACCTATATCATGCAAAAAAATTACCTTATAAAAGTTAAACTCTTCGCTTAACACTAAATTATCTGGAATCTCTTGAAAAGCAGATAAATAAAGCTCGATTAAAGAACGTTCTAGAATAACAGCTTTAGGAAGAATTGTTCTAACTTCTGTAGAAAGGCTTGTTACATCATCAAGAAATGGTTTCTGAAAATTAAAAAAATATATATTTAAAAGCTACATAAGGTAAATAAAAATTATTACTAGAAATAAAAATTATTACCAGTCTTTCACCGTAAAAATGATGAAATATTTTAGCTGTGGCTATTCCAGCTTCAGGGTAAAAACGTCTAAAAACAGGTAAATAAAGAGATAATTCTCTATCAATGATTAATTTTAGTTCACTTGCAAGTACTCCCTCCGTTCCACTTAAATTGTCCACTTACTAAAAATAATGTTCCAAATATATTGTCCAGTTAGGAGTTCAAGACACTTTTTTTACTACTTTTTCTACTATTACCCTTAGTAAAATATTAAAATTTATATTTCCAATACACATTTAAGTTATCAAGATACTTTATTAAGGGTATTTTTGTAATGGTGAATGCATTTATTATGTTTCTTAAAATATGTGAAAAACTAAGTGGACAAATATAGTGGAACAGAGGGAGTAAAGCTAAAGGATGTGAATTTTCTGATTCATATTCCGAAAATACCCTCTCCTTTACCTGAAATTAAAGATACAGAACATCAATTTTTTTTATTTCATTTTTATTTTTTTTAATTGCAAATACTTACCCTTTTAAGAAAAGCTTCCATGGATTTTTCGATATATATTTTTACCTTCTCGGTTAAAACTTCACCTGAAGCATTCGATGATTTTGACTGCAGGAAAGTGAACAATCTGCAATAGAATGAATTAAAATTCTTGGAATGTAAATGCAGAAGTAGAAAAGAAGCAAATCAACAAAATAACAGAAAAACAACTTGGAGGACCAAAGTGCAATAAAGAATAAAAGTGTAATAAATTCTGTTACATTACAGCTGTAGGTGATTAGTAGAATAAAAGTTGTTATAGAATAGATATGAAATCTATATATATACATTGTAATCGTAACAACAAATAATAATGAGAAAATATCTTCTTCTCTCTGCTTTAATCTTCTTCTTCTTCTTCATAAAATTCTTCTGCATATTATTGAAGCTCCATTAATGGAGACTTAGCTTTGTGTATCTTTACATGGTATCAGACGTGAACTAAATCTTCCGCATTTCTTCTCAATCATGACTACACCATCACCTACTGAAGATTTCTCAAGCCCGTACTATCTTCATCCAAGCGAAAGTACTGGTATATCATTAGTTTCTGAAGTCTTGACTGGTGACAATTATCTCTCATGGACTCGAGCAATTGAGATTGCTTTATCTGTTAAGAACAAATTAGGATTCATCAATGGTGATATAGCTCAGCCTCCTCTTACTGATCTCATACTCTTCTCTGCGTGGAATCGTGCTAACAATCTGGTATTATCTTGGCTCCTAAACTCAATCTCAAAAGAAATAAGAGGTAGCTTACTTTATGTTTCATCTGCTTTTGAACTCTATAACGAATTAAAAACACGATTTAGCAAGAGCAATGGCACTCGTGTGTTTTATCTTGAAAAAACTTTAAGTTCAATTTCTCAAAACACTAATTCAATCTCTGAGTTCTTCGCAAAATTCAAAACTGTTTGGGACGAATATATACATTTTCGCCCTATGCCTAGTTGTTCTTGTGGATACATGAATCAATGTTCATGTAAGTTGTTTGACATACTAATTGAAAGACAACAACATGATTTCGTGATTAAGTTCTTAATTGGCTTAAATGATTCTTATTCAGCTGTGAGAAGTCAGATCTTACTCATGAATCCTTTACCTACTATTAACTTTGTTTTTGCTATGTTGCTTCAAGAAGAAAGCCAACGTTTACTCACCAATTCTGATATAATTCAACCTGTTCATGCCTTTTATGTGAAAAACAATCCTAAATATATTCCTTACTCTGAAAGGAAGAAAATGATATGTACACAGTGTGGCTATAATGGACACACTATAGATACTTGCTTCCAAATTCATGGCTATCCAAATGGATGGGATGGTCCAAAAGGAAAACGTGTGTTCAATAATACTCAAAGAACATATAATCCTAAAGCTCATTATGCTATGACTCAAGAAGATCCTCCAGATTTCAACCATCAAGAATCTTCATCACTTAGTTTAAATGACTTAACACCTGAAGATATTGCCAAACTAATGGCTTTAGCTCATAAATCTTCTGCAGATAATCAAGAACAGTCTTCATCTGTAGTTCATCATATAGCTACACAAGAAGGTAATTCTATTCCTGAATCTTGGATCATTGATACAGGTGCTACAGATCATTTAATATACAATGAAAATCTTTATATTAGTAACATATGTACAGTTAATATTCCTGTGACATTACCTAATGGTGACTCTATTTCTGCTACAAAAAGAGGTAGTGTTTGCATTAATGAACATATTACACTACATAATGTTCTTTGTATACCAATTCTAAAGTATAACCTTCTCTCAGTCTCAAAACTAACAAAGGACTCAGCTATTTCCGTTGTATTTTTCCCTTCTTATTGCATCTTACAGGACCAACATTCCAAGAGGATGATTGGGACTGCTTATGAATTTCATGGATTATACTACCTAAAGTCTCAGCTTAGCTCAAAGGTTATGAACTCCTCTACTGAACAGTTTGATCTTTGGCATTCAAGACTTGGGCACCCTTCAAAATCCAAGCTTTCTGCACTTAAAACATTAGACTCTAATATAACTTTTTCTAGCTCTAATGTTTGTGATTCTTGTCACTTTGCTAAACAAAAGAGACTTATGTTTCCTGTATCTCATAGTTCATCTTCAACTTGTTTTGAATTAATCCATTGTGATATTTGGGGTCCTTTTAAATGTGAATCTTATTCAGGACATAGATATTTTTTAACCATTGTGGATGACTGTTCTAGGTGTACTTGGATTTATCTAATGAAAACCAAATCTGAGGTTCAACTTCACCTACTAAACTTTTATCAACTTATTCTTACACAATTTGATACTAAGATCAAAGCCATTAGATCAGATAATGGTCCTGAATTCACCTTGTTACAGTTCTATTCTGAGAAGGAAATAATTCACCAAACCAGTTGTGTAGAAACTCCTCAGCAAAACGGATTGGTGGAAAGAAAACATCAACATTTGCTTACTACTGCAAGAGCCTTGATGTTTCAAGCTAATCTTCCACTTCAATTTTGGTCTGACTCAGTTCTTACTGCTGCTCACCTGATAAATAGGCTTCCAACCCCACTTTTAAACAATCTTACTCCCTATCAAATACTATATAACAAACCTCCAAATCTTAACCATTTACGAGTGTTTGGCTGCCTATGCTATGCCTCTACACTTATCAACAACAGATCAAAGTTTGATGCAAGATCAACTAAATGTATTTCCTTGGTTATCCAACATCTACAAAAGGATATAAACTCTTTGATCTTTCAACCAACTCTATTTTAATCTCAAGAAATGTTATCTTTCATGAGAATATATTTCCATTCTCTAACATTACACCACCCTCTCACCTACACACCTTTCTTTTCCCACCCTCCTCTCCTATATATACAGATCCTATACAAAAATCAGCACCCACTCACCTTGCCTCTACACCATCTTCCTCGCAACCAAATAATATAACCTCTAGACCAACAAGAAATAGACACCCACCTACATACCTCAAAGATTATGTATATCCCTCAACTTCATTATGTAACTCTACACCTCAAACCACAAATACTTCTAATCCCTCACACCCCATAACTGAATTCCTAAGCACTGACAGATTATCATCTTCCTATACATTTTTTATATCATCAATATCATCTAACCTTGAACCTACAACCTATAAACAAGCCTCTAAATCACCAGAATGGATGCTTGCAATTCAAAATGAATTATCTGCTCTTCAAGCCAACAATACTTGGCAAATTGTCCCTTTGCCTACTTATGTTACTCCCATAGGTTGTAAATGGGTTTTTAAACTTAAGTATAAAGCCGATGGGACTCTAGAAAGACACAAAGCACGACTTGTCGCAAAAGGATCAATCAACAAGAGGGGTTAGATTTCTTTGATACTTTCTCTCCAGTTGCTAAAATAGTTTCAATACGACTTCTAATTGCTCTTGCTTCTATTCACAATTGGCATTTACATCAATTAGATGTAAATAATGCTTTCTTGCATGGTGAGTTACATGAGGATGTCTATATGACAATCCCTCATGGTCTTCAAGCACCTCCTAATACTGTATGCAAATTGGTTAAAAGTCTGTATGGACTTAAACAAGCCTCACGACAATGGTTCTCAAAACTTTCTAATGCCTTAATATCTTATGGTTTTAAACATTCAGATAGTGATGCTAGTCTTTTTATTAAACATGACTCTTCACACTTCATTGCCTTGTTAGTTTATGTGGATGACATTATCTTGACAAGTAATTCAGTTGATGAAATTCAAAAACTCAAGATCTTCTTACATGATTCATTCACCATCAAAGACTTAGGGGAATTGAAATATTTTTTAGGCATTGAAGTTGCTCGAAATAAAAAAGGTATATCTCTTTGTCAACGCAAATATGCACTTGACATTCTCAATGAATGTGGACTTGTTAATACAAAGCCAGTTGCTTTTCCGATGGAGTCCACTCAAAAGTTAAGACAAGATGAAGATAATTTGATGGAAAATCCTTCCTCATATCGTCGTTTAATTGGTCGATTACTTTACTTAACAATCACACGACCTGACCTATCATACTCAGTTAATTGCTTAAGCCAGTTTCTCTCTAAACCTACAAGTGATCACTGGAATGCAGCTCAACGAGTTCTTCGATACATTAAAGCTACTCCAGGACAAGGTATTTTCTTCTCTTCAACATCCGAAGTAAAAATCAAAGCGTTTTGTGATAGTGACTGGGCTGGTTGCCTCGACACACGGCGCAGCATCACGGGGTTTTGCATATTTCTTGGAGATTCTCTCATTTCGTGGAAGAGCAAGAAGTAATCTACGATTAGTAAGTCGTCTGCAGAAGCAGAGTATCGAGCCTTAGCTGCCACAACATGTGAAATTCAATGGATTTTATATGCGTTGAAAGATTATGGACTAACACACACTTCTCCTGCGCTAGTTTACTCAGACAGTAAATCAGCCATAGCCATGTCCACAAATCCCGTCCAACATGAAAGGACAAAGCATGTGGACATTGACTGCAAGATAACTCGAGAAAAATTGCACGAGGGAGTGATCAAATTGTTTTATATACCATCTTCCCTTCAGCTTGCTGATATGTTTACTAAGCCTTTGGGCTCTCTGCCTTTTCACAACAATATTTCCAAGTTGAACATCATTAACATCCATGTTCCACTTGTGGGGGGATCTTGGAATGTAAATGCAGAAGTAGAAAAGAAGCAAATCAACAAAATAACAGAAAAACAACTTGGAGGACCAAAGTGCAATAAAGAATAAAAGTGTAACAAATTCTGTTACATTACAGCTGTAGGTGATTAGTAGAATAAAAGTTGTTATAGAATAGATATGAAATCTATATATATACATTGTAATCGTAACAACAAATAATAATGAGAAAATATCTTCTTCTCTCTGCTTTAATCTTCTTCTTCTTCTTCATAAAATTCTTTTGCATATTATTGAAGCTCCATTAATGGAGACTTAGCTTTGTGTATCTTTACAAAAATAATTTCAAAAAAATTATAATTTTACATTTTGGTCCCCCAAATTTTGAGAATCTTCACTTGCCCCCACACCCCAGCTTTTCAAGAGTAACTTTTTAGGCTTTGATTTAGTTTTTCGTTTGTATGAATGTTGTGTTGTTTCTTTGATGAAATGTAGGCTATTGTGTATAATATCGATACTTATAGGGACCTATGGTGCAAGGACTCATAGTGCAATAAACTCAAATAATATTATAGGGACCTATAGTACGGTTAAATCAAAAATATATATTACAAGGAGCAATAGTGCAATTTTGTGTAGTATAGGGACCTATGGTGCAATTAACTCAAAAAAAGTACAGTTGCCTCAAAAAAATATATTACTGGGAGCTTCAGATCAATTTTGAATAATATAGGGACCTATGTGCAATTAACTCAAAAAAATATTATAGGGACGTACAGTGCAGTTAACTCCAAAAAATATATATTACAAGGACCTACAGTGCAATTAGTCATATACCAGGGATCTATAGTGCAATTAACTCAGAACAATATTATAGGGGCCTATAGTGCAGTTAACTCAAAAAGTATATATTACAGGGAGCTATGGAGCAATTTGGCACAATATAGGGACCTCTAGTGAAATATTGCATAATATAAGGACCTATAGTGCAATTAACTCCAAAAATTATAGGGGGTGCAATTTTGCATAATATAGGGACCAATAAAGAAATTTTGCATAATATAGGGACCTACAGTTAGTCAACTCAAGAAAATATATTACAGGGACCTATATGAAAATTTGCACTACTCAAAAAAAGAATATAGGTCCCTATCATGCAATTAACTAACAAAAATCAGGGGTATTACCCCAATAGCCCTCGACAAAAATTATACTTTACCTTATGGTTCCCCAAATTTTCAGAAGCTTTGCTTTATATTGTTGTTTGTATGATCAAATGTAGGTTATTTTGTATAATACATGCACTTATAGTAGCAATTAACTCAAAAAAATATCATAGGGACCTATAAGTGCAATTAACTAACATTTAAGAACCTTAATGTAAAAGAATTGCTTGACTATAGATTTTAGAGACTACCTTGATGTGACTAGATTCAATAAAGTTATAAGTTCCAGCTGTCAAAGCAAGTGTCACCACTTTTTTAAACATAGAAGCTTTCTGAATAAAAGAAAATAAATATTTATTCAAAAGTAATAATAATTTTTTGAATATATATGAAATATATATTCAAAATACATTATTAAGTACCTGACTAAAATGTAGATGATAGTCTTGCAATTTTTTGTCACACCATGAGCTAATCGATAGAAGAATGGATTGAATTAAATTTAATTTAAGTTCAGAATCTTCAAAAATAATATGACAAATTAAATTATTAATATATTCCATTTCTTGTTTATCACTTTCTTCTGTGCGAAGAACATTTTGTACTTCAGTAATTGTATGGTCCAGTAATAATGGAGCATCTGTTGCGACAAACTTTCGTTACAAAAAAAAAAATATTAGTGACATTTAATTAATTACACAAAATAAATATTTAATCAATTAGACGAAATTTTTGGACTTAATTTTACCAGAGGTCACTAAATTATGCAAAAATTGCACTTTAGGTTACTATATTATACAACATGCATTATAGGTTCTTGTATTAATTTTTTTTTGAATTACTTACACTAGAAGTCCCTATATTATATATAATAACTTATATTTTATCATACAAAAATTACACTAGAAGTCCCTGCTTAGCGCATTGTATAATATAGGGACCTATAGTGCAATTATTACAGAATATAGATAGTGCACTTCGTTCAAATTTGTATAATATAGGGACCTATACTGCAAATTAATACAAAATAGAGGGATCTATAGTGCAATTAATACAATATATTGGGACCTATAGTGCAATTAATACAAAATATTCATACAAAGATAAATTTTAAAATTCGGGGGTGAGGTTTGGGAAAGGGGAGGGGGCATTACGTAATTTTTCAAAATTTTGAGATTTTTTGAAAGTTTAGAATTTGTTTTAAGTTCTTTAAACTCAAATGGACGTAATTACCCTTGACAATTAATCAAAATTGACGGAGAAGATAACGGAAAGGTAAAATACTAAACCATTTAATAAAATAATAGTTAATTTGGTCAAATTTAAAATAGTTTTAGTGACTAAAAAAGAAACACGAAGAAATATTATTAATTTCATATAATAAGAAAATATCAGGCTAAAGGAAAAAGATTACCTGGTGAAATAGGACCCACACATACAATGCACTATGTATTTTCGGGGTAATGCCTAAAATTGACCGAGTCAATTTTATATTATTGAAATATTCATCAGCTTCCTGAAAAATATATATATTTTTTTTTAAAATAGATATTAGAGAACACTGAGTTAATTATTTGTCTGTAAAAAGAGACTAATTAAAGAAAGATAAAATAGTAAAATAACAAACACCCCACTATGGTTTATCAAAAGGTCAAATATACCCATATGGTTTCTTGTGACAACTCAGCCATTATTCACTTGTGACATCTCTGTAAGTTAACTGCACTATAAGTCCCTATATTATGCAAAATTGTACTATAGGTCCCTATATTATGCAAAATTATACTAAAGGTCCCTATATTATGCAAAATTTTAGAGTTAATTGCACTGTAAGTCCCTAAAATATTTTTCGATTTAATTGCTCTATAGGTCCCAATATTTTTTTATTTCATTGCATTATAGGTCCCTATATTATGAAAAATTGTACTATAGGTCCCTATATTATGCAAAATTGTACTATATATGTCCCTATATTAAGCAAAATTGTAGTATAGGTTCTATATTTGCAAAATTGCACTATAGGTCCCTATAGAGTTAACTGAAAATTGCACTATAGGTCCCTATAGAGTTAACTGAAAATTGCACTATAGGTCCCTATAATATTATTAGAGTTAATTGCAAAATTGCACTACAGGTCCCTATAATATTTTTAGAGTTAATAGCACTATAGGTCCCTATAATATTTTTAGAGTTAATTGCACTATAGGTCCCTATAATATTTTTCGATTTAATTTCACTATACGTCCCCTGTGGTCCAACTCATGAAATCAACCTTAATGTTAGATGTAACCAAAGGGGTGAGTTGTCACGACTCACGAGTTGAAAAACCACAGGGGTGTATTTGTCACTTATAAAACCATAGTGTCTTTTATTTGACCTTTTGTCATACCACAAGGGTACATTTGTATTTTACAATAGTTTACGAAAGAAACTCATACCTCTATAAGGTTATAGTTAGGTTAAGGTAAAGGTAAAGTTAAAAATAAAGTTAAAGGTTAAGGTTAAGTTTAAGGTTAAGGTTAAATTTAAGGTTAAGGTTAAGGTTAAGGTCGAGGTTAAGGTTTGGGTTTGGGTTTGGGTTAAGGTTAAGGTTAAGTTTAAGGTTAAGGTTAAGGGTAAAGTTAAGGTTAAGGTTGAGGTTAAGGTTGATAGTTAAGTATCTAAGGTTATGGATAAGGGGTTGAGGGTTAAGTTTAAGGTTAAGGTTCAGGTTTAGTTTAAGGTTAATGTTAAGGTTAAGGTTAACGTCAAGGTCAAGGTCAATGTCAAGGTCAAAGTCACGTGCATGGTCAAGGTCAAGGTTAAGGTTGTGTATAAGGGTTAATGTTTAGATTAATGTTAAGGTTAATTTATATACTTTGCAACATTCCCTAAGAATTAAAGGCGTACATACGACACAAAATACTAACATTTAATAAATTATTAATTTACGGCGTTATGTTATATCTTTCTCCCACTACTTGTAGTGCTTAGTTTTAAATATGTATTCTATAAGAGATTATTATATCTAGAAGAATTTCTCTTTGCAAAATATGTTTTTTTTTATATAAATCCGACTACCAATTTGTTTTGAATGGATACTCTTATAAAAATATATTGGCTCACTTTTCCCAAATATAATTTTTTTATTAAGTATATAAAGATTAATTAATGGTATTAATGATAAGTGGGGTCATTACGATCATGACCACCACTTATGTTGTGGCTCGAATCAATCCTGGCCACCACTTATGTGAAAATTATATTGACTCGCTTTTTCTAAATCATTAAATAAATTTTTTCGACAAATATGTTTTATAAATTAAATATATCAACATTAACAAAGACAATAAGAAATGTAAAGAGATAAATTTGATAATAAATAAGAAAATGAAAGAAATTAGAAAATTATGAGATAGATTGGAGAATTATGAGAGAAATAGAGGATTTTTAAATATTAATAGAAAAAATTAAATGCATGATAGTCTTATAATATCTATAATTGATAATGTAACTTTTACCGATATATTTTCACAATAAAATATACTTCATTCCGCTATTAAAGTATTATTAAACAATATATCCATATGTTGTAATTTGGTTGTAAAGGTCCAAATCGGATTTTCCCAATTATTCTTAAGTATTTTAGATATTATTATTTTTTTTTTAACTCCACCATATATTTCATTATTATTTTCCTTCATTGGCTTTTCAGAAAATCGTGTAGGGTAATACACTACTCCCATATTCCCAATTTGAAAAATATCTTTTAAAAGATCAATGTGGTTTTTATATAGATATAACAAACAAGAAAATAAGAAAAGGAAAATTTTTAGAGATTTATGAGAAGAATAAAAGAGTAATAAGAGAAATAAGGGAGTGACTTAAGTTTTTTTGTTTTAAAATGTAATTTTTTTATTAAGTAAATAAAGATTAATTAATGGTATTAATGATAAATGGGGTAAGAAACGATCATGACCACCACTTATCTGAAAAATCTTACTTTATGATATATATATATATATATATATATATATATATATATATATATATATATATATATATATATATATATATATATATGATGCTTTTTTTTAAAAAAAAAAGTAATAAATAATTAATGATCATAATGATAAGTGGGGTCAGAAATGATCCTAACCACCACTTATAAGGAGGATCTAGACCGTTTAAAAGACCTTGTAAAAAAAGATGAGGAAAAATAGATGGTATAAACTAAAGTATTATTGATTAATTAAGGGGAGTGATTTTTTATTTAGTAAATAGGAATTAATTAATGACATTAATAAGTGGGGTCAGAAATGATCCTGGCCACCACTTATGTTATATTACAAGTTTTTTAAAACGGTCTAAATTTTCTATGTAAGTGGTGGACGGGATCATTTCTGACCCCACTTATCATTATGATCATTAATTATTTATTAATTTTAGAAAAAAAAAAACAAAACATCATATAAAACATAATATTCAAATATATTTAATAAATCTCATACTTTACTCCTTGCATTTAATACCTTATATATATATATATATATATCTAATTTATTACGATAAGATAACCCTTTACAATAGATAATATTTGTAATTGGTACATCTTAAAAAGAAACATATATATTGTTCATAACTTAAAAGAGAAATTTAAATCGGAAAAGGAAAATAAACATCTATTATATAACAAAGCTTTTTAAACAGTGCAGATTATCTACATAAGTGGTGGTCAGTATCATATCTAGCCCCACTTATCGATCATTAATTATTTATTACTTTAAAAAAACATCTTATAAAATTTAAAATTTTGTCAGGAATTATTTGATTGCACGAAAACCAAGTCGTAGATTATAGAAAAGGTAATATTATAATTTATTCAATTGGACAGGTATTATAAGCATAATTATGATACATAAATTTATTAATTTGCACAGCTAATTTTTTCAATTGCAAAATAATTCCAATAAACTGGAAAAGTGGTGGGGTAGTTGATTTGAATTTCTGTGAGATTGATAATATTTTACTAGACAAGAATATGTGTCGAGCTGTGATAAATTAGTTTTTATCGTTATTTTTATATGAATTATAAATTAGGCAAATATTTATTAGGGGAAATGAATAATATTAGATAAGTAATAAATTTCGATTGATTACTCCAGATTTCCCCCCTAATTTTTTTTTTTTTTTGCATTAATACTTAATATATTTCTTATAGATTTATGGAATTTTTTTACTAATATGATAGGGACATTTTTTTTTTATTTGACAAAAATTAAGGACGAGATTCCAGTAAAAAGTTTTAAATTAGCATATTTTTTTTCTTAATTGTAAAATATAAATACTAATAAACTAGAGGTATGTTGTGTTTACTTTGAATTTTTTAAAAGAAATAATTTATTTGATTATACTAGAATTAATGGTCAAATTGTGGAAATTAGTTTCTATCGTAATATTATTATGAATATAATGTGGTATATGATTTAATTATTTGTGGTAGGTTATACTATATCAAAAGAATCTATATTATAAAATATAATTTTTTAAATGGCCCGGATACTCTACATAAAAGAAAGAGTCGGGATCGTTTGTGACCCCTTAATTCACTTATTCGCATTAATTGCATTAATTGTCTAAATCTTAAGGTTTAAATATTAACTCTAATCTTAATCTTAGCCTTAACCTTAACCATTAACTTAACATTAACCTTAACCTTGAACCATGAACTTGAAACCATAAACATTAAAACTGAACCTTAACTTTCATCTTAACCATAATCTTAATTTTAACTTTAACCCTAACCTTAAGATTTAAACCTTAATTCTCACCTTATCCTGATGAAGATTCATCATACTAATATTCGACCTCAAACCTTAATTTTAACCTTAAACCCAATTCTAACCTTTTCATTAACCTTAAGGTTTAAATCTTAACTCTAACCTTAACCACATAAAGATTCATCGCGCTGATATTCAACCTCAAACCTTAAATTTTGTTAAACCTTAATCTTAAACTTTAAACTTAACCTTAACTTAACATTAAACTTAACCTTAACATAAACTTAACCTTAAACTTATCCTTAACCTTAACATTAACCTTAGCTTTAGCCTTATCCTAAGTCTATGTCTCAACCTCAGGCTTAGCGTCAGCCTCAGCCTCAACCTCAGCCTTAGTCATATCCTTTACCTTAGCCTTATAACTTAAACTTAACCTTAACCTTGACCTTAACCTTGACCTTAACCTCAACCTAATCATTAAATTTAACATTAATCTTAACCTTAACCTTAACCTAAAACTTGACTTTAACCTTAACATTATCCTTAACTTTAACCTTAACCTTAATCTTAACCTTAAACTTAACCATAACCTTCTCCTTAACCTTAAACATAACCTTAAACTTAACCTTAACATTATCCATAAACCTTATCCCCTTAACCTTAACTTTGACCTTAACATCAACCCCTCAACATTAACCTTAACATATCTTTAACCTTATCCTTAAACTTAACCCAAGATTAACCTTAACCTTAACTTTACCATTAACCTCAACCTTAACCTCAACCTTAAACCAGATAACTTAAACTTTAAACCCTTAATCTTTACCTTCATCTTAACCTTAACTTTAACCTCTATTATTAATCCTTAAACCTTAAACCTTAAACTTTAACCTTAAACCTTAAACCTGAACCTCCACATTAACCTGCACCTTAATATTTATCTTAACTTTTTTCAACCTTAACCTTAACCTTGAACCTTAAACTGTAAACCTTAACCTTAACCTTAAATTCAAGCATAACTAAACGTTAACCTTTAATCTCAAACTTTACCTTAAACCTTGAAATTTAAACCTTAACCTTTACTTTCATCTTTACATTAACCTTAACCAAAGATTCATCGCGGTAATATTCAATCGTAAACCTTACATCTTATTATACCTTAACCTTAAATCTCAAACCTTATTTTTAACATTAACCTTAATCAAACATTGACCTAAACCGTAACTTTAACCTTAACCTTAATCTCAACCTCAACCTCAAACTCCACCTCAACATTAAGCTAACCTTAACCTTAATGTTAAACTTAACCTTAACCTTAACCTTAACCTTAACATTAACCTTAACCAAATGAAAATTCATCGCCCTAAATTCGATCTTATACCTTATATATTATAAAACCTTAACCGTAGACCTTAAATCTTAAACCTTAACTTTAACGTTAACTTTGAAAATAACCTAAACTAAAACCTTAACCATTAACCTTAATATTTACCTTAACTTTAGACTTAACCTTAACCTTGACTTTCACCAGGGAAAATGGGTTTGATTCCCGTCAACGGAATTCATTTTTTCTTTAATGTCTTCAGTCACGGGTTTTACATATTTTATATATATATATATATATATATATATATTAGTTTTCAAGTTTACAAAAGGTTTCCTTTTAGTTTTTACATTATTAGAAGAAGTCAGGAAGGAGAAGAACACTTGTGAAGGAGAAGAAAATGAAGTTGGATCCCTACTGCACCACTTCTACACCATCTCACCTCTATCATTAGGGTAATTAGTATTATTTTCTTGTCTTAAAAATGATTCTAATCTTTTAACTATCTAGTTATATTGATTTTAGTATGAACTAATTCTAATTTAGCTTGAGTTTGCAATTATATATGGACCTTGAATACGAATTTGATACATTTATGTTATTTGATACCATTAGATGTTTAACTATATTGGGAAATTTATTAGTTATTTATGAATTGAATTATTTTATCTTTTTATATCCTGATCAAATATAGATTGACCCTACTATCTTAAACTGTTACCCTGGCGGGGGATTTGGGAACATAACTAGTTCATCTACGTCTCGTGTGCGTTAGTGATCCTGAAGGGTTTGACTAGCTGGATAATAACATAGGTCAAGAACTTTCTAGAACCGATATTTTGTGTTAACAACCTTACTTGCCTTACTTATTTTCTTCATTTTTTCTTATATTAATAACTCAATCAAAATGCAATTATCTCCAAGAACAAAATGTCTGTTATGCTTAATATCTTTAGTTTGATCTGTCTTAATTCTGCCCTTCATTCGAGTAGTTTTTTCTTCGGCAAATTGCCCGAGGCCTATGCTTTTTTGAATCCAATCGTAGATATTGAGTAATATAGTAACAGTTAGGTAGCCTTTTAAGCTACCTTGGCAGGAGTTATAAGGAAGTTATAATCTTAATTAGCATAAGGAACCTATTAACCCTTATAACTAGAATCATTGACTTAGTAGGATAGGGGAATACTAGAAAACTCAATCTATAATCTCATTTCTAATTTCTTTGTAGTTTAATTGCTTTAGTAGTTTAATTCACAATATTTTAATTCTTGCATTTATTATTTAAAATAAAACCAATAAATAACTTAATTTAATTCCAGACTTTTAGTAATAGCAAATAAATCCATTTAATCCTTTAAAAACACGAGTTTAAGATTAACAAACATAGTCCATGTAGAGTCAATAACTATTATACTTTCTTTATTACTTGTCAACTATCTATAAACTCGAGGTTAATTAATCTCTCTCGAGGTTTTATCACACCTTGGGAGATGACAAGTTTTTAGTACCGCTGCTGAGGACTATTTTGCTAACTATTGTGTTTTTGTTTAGTATAGCAGAGTTAGTTGTTTTCCATTTTATGCTTATTTTTGTTTCTTTTACAGATTCTTAGATTTGTTGTATGCGCTCGGATCCTGAGAAGTTATTTCGAGATCAAAGAAGACGCGCGAGAGAGAGAGAAGAAAGCAAGAAGCTATGACGATTTGAATGCACCATTGAATGTAGATGCATATGGGAATCTAATCCTAAGAGTAGAGGATGTACCACTACCTGGGCCGAACAATTCAATAAAAAATAATCCCCCAGGAGGTCAACCACCATTAGGAGGTAATGGTAATGGAAGAGTATAACCTAGCATTCAGAAAAATCTGCTTAGCTCGAGAATTGATTTAGCATACCCAAAAGTCGAGATTTAATCAAATAGCTTGAATAACTGGAGGGCGAATCGCTAATAGTTGCACACATAATGGAACCAAAAGGTCTTAGTCTCGTCGTTGATTATTTGGAATGTTCGGATTTTCCATTTAAGAATCTGAAAAATACAAAAACAAAGCGTAAAACGTTACAACTAATTCTACTACACTAAACAAAAGCACAAAAACTAACGATATAGTCCCTGACCGCGGCGCCAAAATCTTGTCGTCTCCCAAGGTGTTATAAAATAGTCGACTAATCAACGCCTCAAAAGAGCTTACTACCTGCAAGTGTACGGATCGTTAACAAGTAATAAATAGTAAATTGTCCTCTCACACTGTGTGATAAAACGATCTAATTAATTCAATATCTCGAGAGAGCTAACTACCGCAACTGTACGGATCGTTGACAAGTATTGAAGTAAGTAAGTTAAGAGTGTCGTCTCCACATGGACATTGAAGGCTAATTCTTATGAAGTGTTCTTGTAAAGTGTATTAGAATGAATCGTTCAACTAAAAAGATTAAGATAAAATATTTGTTTTATTTTTGTTTTATAAACTAAGAATGCAAAAAGATAAATTAACTAAAAATAAAAATAAACTAAGGAGAATAGATGAGAATATATCTCAAGAACTCGCGAGTAATTCCCACTAGTGTTGATTCTACGTTTTGTCGTTTAAGGGCGAATTGTGTAAATATGCAATAGTCAGGATTTTAACTTCTTCCTAACTCCCGTAATGGTAGTTAAGGAAGATACTTCAAAACTACTAGGGGACTCAGTGAGATTAACCTACGCAACGATCATCGGATAAGAGTCTCTAACTCTATTGACTATCCGGCTAGGCAAGCCTGTCAGGATCACTACCGCACACTAGAAGACTATGTATCGTTTTCAATAATTAAGCCCCCTGTTAGGATGATCAACCTAATTATTAAGGGCAATCCTATACTTGGCCAGAGTAATGGCTAGAATTTAACAGAAAATACATAAGAAAAAGCATATAATTTTAGCAACCCAATTTAAATATGCATTATACCAAATTCAGTAAAAAAAATGAATAACTAGGGTTTATACATAAAAGAGATTCTCAAGCTATGCGAATTTAGTTCATAATAAAAGAAATAAAATAAAAGGATACACATCAAAAGATTTAATGTTGCGTTCTCGTATAGTGTATTAGAATGCGATGTTCAACTAAAGTATAAGATAAGTATTTGTTTGTTTTTTTAGATTAAAAATGACTAAAGTGAAATTAAATTAAATTAAGCTAAAGATAAAAATCAACTAAGGACTAAGATGTAAATAGATAAGAAAAAGAGATGATAATATAGTTTAAAAATCGCAAGAAATTCCAACTAGTACTTATTTATGTTTATTGTTTAAGGGCGAATTGGTAAAACATGCAATATCCTGGATTCTAGCTTCTTCCTAACTCCCTTCTGAGTAACTACAAAAGCTACCTAACATAACTAGAGGCCTCTTCCGAGTGAACTCTACGTGATGATCGGCACTAAAGTTTGTTACCATATTAGCTAGTAAGCTAGTCAAGATGATCATGGTCATTAACACACACCAAACACTTTTGTATCATTTCCCGTAGCCCAAACCCCCCGTTAGGGTGACAGATCTAATTACTAAGGGCAGCCCTATACTTGGTCAGAGAAAGGGATAAATTTGATAGTCAAATACATATTCAAAGCATTAAATTTAACTACCCATTTCAATTACGCAATTCCAAATCCAATAAAACATAAATAATCAATCCTAAGGTTCTTACATATAGTGATGCTCAAGCTATGAGAATTTAGTTCATAATTAAATAATAAAAACTAACATCTGAAAGTGTAATATTCATAAGGAGAAATAGAACGGAATTACACTTATAATTGATGAAAGATAATGGAAGATAGGTGTGGAATGGCATGAAAGCTTCCGTTCTTCTTCTCTAGTTCTTCTCCAGGTTTTCCAACTATTTCACAAGTTCTCGAATAATTTCTAACCCTTATTGTGATCCTAAAATCTGATATAACTTGTTTCCAAAAAAAAATTTGGAGTTGTGGGACTCCTTTTAATGCCCAAGTCAACACAAAAACGTTGCTAAAGGTGTGTGAACGGGTTTGAATCATGGAAGTTTCAACTTTAATACCTCTTTCATCTTAATTACAAATCACGAACCGTCAACTCTCATGCGCGTCTGACTTCAAATGCTACCATAAAAACTGAATGGCTCTCCCCGATTCTTCGTCAATTGCACATGGTGAATCTTTGAAGATGATTTCCATGTTTTGCCGATAAACGCTTAGCTTTCCAAAAGTAGCTTATTGGTCCTTTAACGCCTTGACTTGGTTTTGACCTTGATTTATGTACTTCTTATCTTTGTCTCTAAATCCCGAATGATCCAAGTACCTAAGAGCTGCTCACTTAACACACATTTAACGCACAAATAGCTCTAAAGTAATAAATATCCACAACATGAAAGAAATGTGAATATGACTAAATATAGGAATAACTCCTCAAATAAGTCCAAATAACCCCTACAAATATATCTCGTGGTACTATTAATCTGTCACATAAAAGGAGACATCAATGAGACAAGAAAGCATGATGAGCACATAAAGCATTAAGGTTAGAACATGTCTTTACTCTTTTACTTAGATCACAAAGTATGAATTCCTTTGAGTGGCTTCTAATATTATTCCAACACTTCGGTAGATCTTTTGAAATTCAATAGCTTTTCGCACACTTTCTTTGAACTTTTCCACCTCTTGAGTTGCATCATCTTAATTTGGTAGAACAATGGGTTGAACTTTTACTTTAACTTAATGAAACGTTGAATGTTTCACTACTTCATCATAATTATGATCAAAGGGATTAGTATCATCAAGGTCATCATGCATGGATACCTCAATTATATAGGTATACTTGTTGTACACACAAAAAAAATTAATTTTGATAGAATAGCCTAGATACCTTCATCCAATTTTACATCAAATTCTACTAAGTAATCTTTAGTGTTAAAATTAAAGCATTTGTAACCAAAAACACAAAAGTAATACATACGAGGATTTCTTTTATCCCAAAGCTCATATGGTTTTTTCAAAATAATGGGTCTCAATAAGACACAAGTTTAAACATAACATGTTGGTGGTCCTTTGTGTGTTCTAAAATAAATGCAATAAGGAAAGAGAACCACAACCGCAAGTGTACGGTTGTCCCAAGTAATATAAGTGATAAAACAGATTCATTCTCAGGGACGGAATGATTAACTCTAATGCTTATCAGATAGTAGTTAATTGCACGTGAAAACAAGTAAATGATTTTTAGAATTGTTTGTTTGGTTTTCTAATGCTAAGACAATTAATTAAAACACTAAATTAATGCAAGTAAATTACTAGACACAAGAAAGTAAAGTGTTTACGCAAGATGAGAAGGCAGTACTTGAGAGACGCAAGGATTTCACCTGATTATCATTCTTTTCATACATTGTTTAAGGGACAAATTGGTAAATTTATATTGGTCGGGACGCGGAATTCTCCTTACCCCCGTCAGGGTGGACTAAGGAGCTACTCTCAAGTGCTACAAACCCCGTCAGGGTGATCATAGTCCACTCTCAAGTGATTAAGTCTAATCTATGCAATAGGCCATATGTTTAATTAAGCTCGTCAGAGTCAAATAAATTCTAACCTATATTCGTTAACTAGTTTTGTACCCAGACCCCCCGTCAAGGTGATCCAATCGCCAGTAATTGGAATAGACTAGATACTAAGTCCTATTATCAATTAATCAGGTGAATAATAGTAAATAAACTGCAAATTAAAGAAAAATATAATATACCCAATTTGATTTAAATAATAATTATCCCAAATCCAAACATATGAAACGAAATCAAATTGGGATTAATCCATTATGCGTTCTCAAACACTAAATTAAATTAGCTCATGCTAATACGAAAAACTAAGTTAAAAGAAATAAAAGTGTTCATGTTGTTTTACAGAAATAATTAAAAGAAAAACCTAATTGCGGAATTAGATTAGCTGTGATCTGGATATATAGACCGTCTCCAGCTCTGTAGCTTTTCTACTTCCTTGACTTCTCTCTGATGCTTTCTTTTGTAAAAAGTGAATTGTGTGAAAAATAGAAGTCAAAACCCTTATTTATACTTAAAAATTCGGACTTGGACCTTAGACTAAGGTTTAAATGAAATAATAAAGGCCCAAGTCCATTATCTTAGCCCAAAATCCCGTAACTGCTGCACCACCTCCACTAAAACAGCTCTAACCGACTCATTTCAACTCGAATTGACCTCATTCCAGTTGCTAACGTACCGTAACTCAATGGGGCACGTTTTCTCTTCACAAGTCAGCGGCTAAATCTACTCTTAGGTAGCTCGAAATCAGCAATCTTTGACAACTTTCCAGATTTGAAGCTCTAAAATATCAATTCTTTCGGGATTTGTCTTTATGCTTTGACTCCATATCTATATCTTTGACTTTATTCGCGGATTCCTCTTCTATCTAATATTCAAAACCCACAAACTTTTCACTAAAATACCCAATATTACGCGCAAAAGTTTAATAAATTCAAAATGCTAGAAATAAAAGAGGAAATTTGGATTATTGCATATTTAGTCCAAAAGTCTATCAAAATAAATGAATAAACATAAAAATGATGTCTCCAAAGGGCATAAAATTAGAACATTTAGGGAGACATCAAGACCCCCAACTCAAACCTTTGTCATCCCGACAAAGCAAAATTAAAACAAAGGGGTAAGAAGTCATTGCAAGAGAAGGTAGAAGCTAGCAAATAAACCTAAAGCAATTCTTAAATTAAATCTCATATAGCAAAACTCTAGTAGTATACACATACACCTATTACGCAAAATCGAACACAAATAATCTCAATCATGAAATTAAAGTAGAAATGCTTGAAGGTTACACTTGTACTCATCTTTGTATGATGGCTATAGGGTGTTCCTCAATCCTAACTTGCTTTGAACGCTCCACTTAGTATATTCCCTATTAACAAAATCATAAATTCACTATGCACTTAGGAATCACGAGGAATTTACGGTTTCAGCGTAGGCTTAGGGACGGTATGGTATGTATATTTGGTAAATTTGAAGTGAGCTTTTGGCTCTATCCTCACTTACCATTAACAACTGTCCACGAGCTTGAGTTTACACTCAAATAATGTTCTCACTCAACCCTTTTGACGCGCTAATGTTGCGTCCCCATGTCAACCCAATATATACTAAGATGATTTCCAAAAATATTCTACTTTGCCAGTTTATTTTATTCTTTCTTTTTATTTTCTTTTTCATTTTTTTTTGTACAAGATACCCATGACCCTCGTATTGATGTGAAAGGTCATGTCTCTTATAATTTTTTTTCTTTTTTCTTTTTCCAAATCCCGGCAAAGGGTTACAAGTAATAATATCATCTTTTTAATTTTTGTGCCTCAAACACATATAATCCCCTCCCAATGTACTTTCCCAAATGTGGACCCTCCACCCCAAACTCAAGCTCGAGACAGGTCTCAGGATCGTGATTCAAGTGCGGGTCATTTGGTCATACCTAATAATCTAAAGGATAACGGGCTTATATTGTGGCTACAAAAGAAAAGGTTTAAGGCTCAAAGCTAGGCTAAGACGGATAAAATTCATATAAGGGATAGCAAGCTAAAAGGCTTCAAATGGCTAACAAAGAACTGCCCCTATCATTTTCCTAAGTACATAGCTGGTCTTTAGTTCATACCTAAGTGGGTTCTCTACTAATTAGGATTTCACGTTCTACACACCAAACATATTCCTTAAGTACAAGCTTACTTCATTTGCATTGTTCATTAATTTTTCCTATCAATTACCTATGTTCGCATGCAATTCTAAGTGCGTTTTATACTATCCCATAAAGTCCACTATTTACTATCATAGATTTACTAAAAGTATGCTTAAAGGGACATTTAAAATCTTCTACAGTCAATCGCGACTCCGAAATTATTTTATTGAAAGCAAATAAAAACACATAGCACATAAAAACTGAGATGAGGCAACGAACCCCACCCCAAACTCAAAAAGGAGTCGTGTCCCCACGACTCGAAAAAGACTCAACGCAATAAAATAAACTAAACTAAACTAAAACGCGGAAGGGATAGAAAACGTATCTCAACCAGCGCGTGGCTAGTCATTGGTATTGCGTCCATGAACTTTATCCTTCGTAAGTAGACCATAGGTGGCTTGTTGAATGGTGCTCACCCCTATTATCATGTTTCGGATAAGTTCCAACTCTTTTGTAACGTTCCCTAAAGTAGCAATCATCTTCACTTGGTTCTCTTCCAACACCTTGACTTTCGCTTCCAACTCGTGATCGGTATGCATCTTCTTCTTCGGAGGAGATCTAGGAGTTCTTACCGCTCGTATTACTTCATCGTGATCGGTAAAGCCATGTTCTCTCCAACTGCCACACGGTCAGTCTCTGCGTTCCTACGCGGGACTTTTGCGTCTAGACACAAAGTAGTGATGGTACGAGGGAACTTGAGATTTTGTTGCGTAGTCGGAACTCTTGCAAACTCCATGATGGTGTCATAAATCACACAAGCAACATCCATCGGTTTCTCCTCAGTAATACACTTGATAAATATGAGATGCTCCTTTTTCACTTCTGAGATGTCTTTAATTCCGAAGAAGGTTGGAATTATGAAATGGGACCACACCTTAGCACAGGGTAACAAATTATTGCTATACATTTGTCCAGAATACCTCTCTCCTTCGGGAATTGGGCGAGCCCCATTAATAAGTACTTTCCCCCAAAGGGACTCATAATCGAAAGAAAGACCATTAAGGGGTTCTTGGAAAGGGCATAGTCCAGTAAAGTTGGGTAATTTCAATGATTTTCGAATAAGCTCAACGGAGAAAGCAACTACCTTTTTGCGAACCACGACAGCTTCTTTTGAAAAGGCTATACCTTCATAAAAATCTCGCACCAAGGTAGGAATATACTCAAGCTTCCTTTCTCTTAATTCTTTCCAACCCAACTTGTCACAAGTAATACCATAATCTTTAAAAGAACTATTCATGATACCCTTAGGAAGATCCATCTCCTCACCAAACTTCAAGTAATCAATTCTATCACGAACCTGATCATTCTAAGAAACGAAAACTCTCTTTGGTTTTTTAGCCCATACCTTTCTACGCGGAGGTTTCGGTTGTTGAACGGGTTCTTCAGGAATTTCTTGTTCTGTTTCTTCCTCAATCTCTTCTTCACTTTCTTCCTCACTTTCATCAATTAATCTACTCTTTTTCGGATTAACCTTGCTCGGATTTTCTTTCCTTTTCGGAGCAGCTGTAATATCAGTCTTTTTGGAACGGGAATCCGGAATCTCAATTGCTTGTTCTTGGCTAGCACCAACAGTGTTCCTGTTTCTTGGTAAGTTTCTTCGATAATTGCACATGGAATCGGTTCTGTTGGTCATCTCTTTTCACCCCAAACTCAAAACTTCAAATAGTGATAAAGCTAGAGAAAAGCTTAGAACTTTGATGTTTTGAGGTTTAAAACTTGAAGAATATGGTGGAATATGAGATGGGTAAAGGTTAATTGAAAGGGATTGTGGAGGAATTGGGTTTAATTTGAAGGCTAAGAAGAAGAAATTTAAGGAGAAAAGTGGGAATTTGATGGCGTTTTGGAGAGGATATGAGTTGATTGTGTGTTTTTGTGATGAAAGAGGGCTTGGTTTGATTATTTTATAGCTGTTAGTTGATGATTTTCGGAGTAGGTGGAGGCTAGGATTCGGAATAAGAGGTTGGCTTGGAAAAGAAAGTAAAAAAATTAGGTTAAAAAGGCTGAAAACTGCCTCTTGCTACGGCGCGCCGGCTAGCCGGTGGCTGACCGGCCTGCCAGTCGCAATGGCGGTGAAAAATAATTTCCAAATTCTATTTTTTTTTTACCTCAGACGCAAGCCACCTTGCGTCAATGCTGACGCAGTAGTCAAAGAGTTCCATCTTCATTGACCGGCTAGCCGGTCGCGTGTCGCTAGCGCATTCCTAGACGCAGCACCCTGCGTCAAAGCTGACGCAGTGGTCAGAATTTCCTCCTTTGCTGGCCGGCTAGCCGGTCGCTGACCGGTATACCGGCGGATCCTCGCTGGCGCGAACGTGGACACAACGTGTTGCGTCAAAGCTGGCGCAGTGGTCAAAGAGTTTGGAGGTCTTCAGCTCGTTTGGCCAGCTAGACGGTCATCTGACCGTCATGCCAGTCCGGCCTGCTGTGGACTCCAATTTTTTTTTGTTTTCTTGTCGTTTTGACCCCAAACTCATGAATCTTTTACCCCTGAAATCATCAAAAACAACTACCCTTCCTCATTTCTTAATAATACATACTAAATTAACGAAATTTATCTATTATACACTACGAAAATAAAAATAATTAAACTAATATACAAGAAATTGGCTTTCGTTTTACGTCGTTAAGCTCGCCGGGTTACCTCACGCTTCTAAGGAGCCTCGACGAGATACATGATCTCTCCGGGATGTGGATCTTCTGAGCGATTGGTGTCTTAACCTCCATGGTATATCCTTAATCGATGACTGTTCACCATGAATGTACGGTTCTCGAGTGGATGTTCTATTTCTATCGCTCTATGAGGTGTAACTTTGGTCACAACATACGGACCTGACCACTTCGATCTTAATTTACCCGGATAATGCTGAACTATGAGTTATACTTCAATACTTTCTGTACCACTACAAATTTCTTCTCACGAATCCAATTATCATGCCACCTCTTAGTATTTTCTTTGTAAAGTTTAGCATTTTCATAAGCATGTAATCGGAATTCATCGAGTTCATTAAGTTTCATCATTCGATTCTGACCAGCTAAATTAGGATCTAAGTTTAACTGCGTAATAGCCCAATATGCACCCATTTCAAGCTCAATAGGTAAGTGACAAGCCTTACCATAAACCATTAGATACGGGGATGCACCAACTAGAGTTTTGAACGCAGTACGGTAAGCCCACAACGCATCATCTAACTTCATTGACCAATCTTTTCTTGTAGGACCAACAGTCTTCTCTAAAATAGATTTTACCTCACGATTTGAGACTTCAGATTGACCATTGGCTTGTGGAAAATAAGCGGTAGACACACGATGTCTCACCCCATACTTCTCTAGAACTGTCTTCAAGTACTTATTCACGAAATGAGAACCTCCGTCGCTAATAATTACTCCCAGAGTGCCATGTCTAGTGAAGATGTGTGATTTCAGAAACTTAATTACTACTAGCGAATCATTGGTTGGTAGAGAAACAACCTCTACCCACTTAGACACGTAATCAACAGCTAATTAGATGTAGAGGTTACCATTAGAAGGAACAAACAGAGCCATAAAATCTATACCGTATACATCGAATATCTCTACTTCAAGAACATTATTACGTGGCATCTCATCCCTCTTGAATATATTTCCCGTAAATTGACATCTTTCACATCTCTTAACATATTCATGACAATCTTTCATAATAGAAGGCCAGTAAAAACCCGATTGTAATACCTTAGTGGCAGTTCGATCTCCTTTAAAATGTCCACCATAAGGTGAATCACAACACCCAGCTACAATCGCTTCAGTTTCTTCCTTTGGTATACATCTTCTCACCATCTGATCAGCGCATACTTTGTAGAGGAAAGGATCCTCCCAGAAGAATTGTCTAGCACGATGAGCTAATCTTTTTCTTTCTTGATAAGTTGAACCTTCAAGGAAAGAACCACTTACAATTAAATTTGCAATATCGGCATACCAAGTAGTATTCTCTAGGTGAATCGCGAATAAGCTCTCATCAGGAAATTCTTCTCTAACCACTTCAGGTCCACCATTTGATTCTGATCCTTCAAGACGAGAGAGATGATCTGCAACTTGATTTTCACAACCCTTTATATCTTTAATCTCTTAATCGAATTCTTGAAGCAATAAAACCCATCTTATTAACCGTGGTTTAGCATCTTTCTTTTCCATAAGATATCTAATAGCAGAATGATATGTATAAACAACAACTTTCACTCCAAGAAGATAGGAATGAAACTTATCGAATGAATAAACAACAGCAAGCAATTCTTTCTCTGTAACAGTATAATTAATTTGAGCACCATTGAAAGTTTTGCTTGCATAGTATATCGAATGAAATATCTTATCTTTTCTTTGGCCTAAAACGACACCCATAGCTAAATCACTCGCATCACACATAACCTCGAACGGTAAATTCCAATCTTGTGGTAAAACAATAGGAGCGGTAATGAGTTATTACTTGATTGCCTTGAAGGCCACCATGCAATCTTCATTGAAAAGGAATTTGGTGTCCTTCTCAAGTAAATTACATAGTGGTTTAGCAATATTAGAAAAATCTTTGATAAAAAAGCCAGTATGGCCAAGAAAACTTCTCACCCCTTTAACAGAAACATGAGGTGGAAGAGTTTCAATTACCTCTATCTTTGTGCGATCAACCTCTAAACCAACACTCGAAACCTTGTTACCCAGTACGATACCTTCTCGCACCATAAAATGACACTTCTCCAAATTTAAAACCAAATCACTCTCCTTGCATCCAATCAACACTTACTCCAAATTCTCTAAACACTTATCAAAGTCATCACCGAATACAGAGAAATCGTCCATGAATACCTCGAGGAATTTATCGATCATATCCCAGAATATTGCCATCATACATCTTTGAAATGTAGCCGGTGCGTTACATAACCCAAATGGCATTCTGCGATATGCAAAAGTACCAAAGGGGCATGTAAAGGTTGTCTTGTGCTGATCTTCAGGCTCCACGTAAATTTGATTATATCCGGAATATCCATCTAGGAAGCAGTAATATTCTCTACCAGCTAATTTGTCTAACATTTGATAGACCAAAAGGGAAGCGAAAAGTGATCCTTTCTGGTGGCCTTGTGCAGTTTACGATAATTCATACAAACTCTCCAACCAACTACAGTTCTTAAAGGAATAGCTTCATTTTGATCGTTAAGAACTGTTGTGATTCCTCCTTTCTTCGGCACACACTGAACCAGACTCACCCATTCACTACTCGAGATGGGATAGATAATCCCTGCGTCTAACAGCTTAATCACCTCTTTCTTTACAACTTCCTTCATGGCTGGCATTAATCTCCTTTGACCTTCAACTGAGCGTGCGTTGTCATCTTCAAGAATTATTTTGTGTTGACAATAGGAGGGGCTAATGCCTTTGATGTCGGAAATAGTCCATCCTATCGCCTCTTTGTTAGCTCTTAACACACGCAACAGTTTATCTTCTTGAGGACCTGTTAAATTTGCTGAAACAATAACAGGTAGAGTTTCATTAGTACCTAAATACGCATACCTCAAGTATGATGGAAAAGGATTTTCTTCCAATTGCGGAGGAGATTCGATTGAAGGTTTCTTTTTAGTTACAATCTCCCCCGGTTCTCTCACAAGTTCATAGGCTAGACGCCTATACTTTGGATTCTCAGAGTTAAGAGCTACCACTGTTTCAGCAAGCTCTTCCATCAATTCTAGTAGATCTAATGTCAAGGTTGCCTGCAAAACATCATCATAAGTAAATTCATTATATATCTCTTGCGTGGCATGCTCAATTACATCCATTCGGAAACAATTCTCTTGAGAATCTGGAAACTTCATCACGCGGAATACATTGAACTTCACTACCTCTTCTTGGATTCGCATTGTTAATTTTCCGTTTTCTACATCAATCAAAGTACGCCCCGTGGCTAGGAATGATCTTCCCAAGATAATGGGGACATTCCTATCCGCGTCGTATTCAAGAATAACAAAATCAACGGGAAATACTAAAGTACCTGCCTTGACGAGGACATCTTCGATTCGACCTTCAGGATGTGCAAGGGATCGATTCGCCATTTGCAAGACCATAGAAGTGGGTCTTGCTACTCCGACTTTTAATTTATCAAAGATTAACTTTGGCATAAGATTAATGCTTGCACCCAAGTCACATAATACTTTACCTTTCCATTCTTCTCCAACTTTACCTTTCCATTCTTCTCCAATTGAAATAGGAATTGTGAAACTCCCAGGATCAAGTAACTTCAGAGGTAGCTTACTCTGACAAATAGCACTACATTCTTCTGGTAAACCAATCATCTCATTATCGCAATACGGCCTTTTATTAGTGAGAGCTCTTTTCAAAAACTTCGTATACTTGGGTATATCTCGGATGGCTTCTAATAACGGAATATTAATACTCAAGCCTCTCACTCTATTAAAGAACTTTTGATACTCGGCTAAATCACCTTTCTTTTGAACTCTAAAGGGAAATGGTGGAGGAGGACGACTTACAACATCATCTTTCTTTTTCGGAATCTCAACAGGTCTCTCCACTTCCTCAACTTCATCATCTTTATTCTTTTCCACCACATCCTTTTCTTTTCTAATAACTTCTTTCTCTTTCATAACAGGAAAAGGCAGTGGAGGAAGATTCTTACCACTTCTGAGAGTCACAGCATTACAATCTTCTTTCTGTATAGGATTTTCTGTGTCACTAGGGAGTTGCCCTTGTGGACGCTGATTCAAGCGTTTTGTCATTTGTGCAATTTGATCCTCTAACATCTTGATGTGTTCTTCAGAAGCTTGTTGTCTTTGGGCTGATTGTGCGTGAAGTGCAATCAAACTTTCTACGGTTTTCTGAAGGTTACTCGCACCTTCTTGTGGTTGAGCAGGTAAGGGTTTTTGGTTCATGGTTTCATTGTAATTGTCTTGAGGAGGTTGTCTCTGAACATAGTTTCCTTGATTCTGTTCCCCTTGATAATTATTCTGAGGTCTTGGATTAAAATTGTTACCTTGGGGACGCGGCTGATATGCGTATGTCGGATTTGCTGCCCCATTAGGATTTGAATACTGAAACCCAGGATGGTTTCTGTTAGGCTGATATCCATTACCATTCGAATTGAAATTTCCTCTGTTGGAAACAAACATCACGGACTCTTGATTATTCTGACAATTCTCCCATGAATGATCGTTCACACCACAATACTCACATCCATACACTTTATGTGCAGCATTCACTTCAATCCTTTTATTCGAAAAACCTTCTTTCACGGCTAACGTGAGTTGTTTCAACTGTTGTTCTAAAGTGGTTTGTATTTTGTTCTCTAAGGAGGTAAACTTCTCTTCAATGTTGACATTATTAACTCCCCCTTTAACTGGTGTTCTCACAGTATTCCACCCCACTTCATTGTCGACCGTCCTATCCAAAATAATTCGTGCGTGAACATGTTGAACTCGTAAAAACGCACCACCACATAACAAATCTAAATATTTTCGTGACCCACCATCAAGACCGTTATAGAAAATTTTCAATTGTTGTTGATCTGAAAGGCCATGATTGGGGACTCTTCGTAAGAAATTCTGAAATCTAGACCAACTTCTACCCCACGCTTCATCATATTCTTGTCGGAAATGTGTTAACTCGAGTTGAGCATCTAACCTCATGTTGGACGGATAATACCTATCGAAAAACGCAGCCTGTAACTGTTCCCAATTAGGAATCTTTCCCGGCTCTTGTGAATCATGCCAATCATTCGCTCTATCTATCAAGAAAAATCTGAATGTAGCAAAATACATTTGCTCTTTTTTTACTCCTTGGGTGATGTACGAATCGCGGATTTGCATAAATTTTTGTACTGCGCGAATTGGATCTTCTCCGGGCTTGCCACGAAAATTTCCGAAATTCTGAAACTGAGCTAACATACCCGAATCTGGACGGAATCTCGGAACATCGATATTAGCTGGGCCAATCCCAAGAGGAGGAGCAAGGAATGGTTCTTGTGCTGGACTGGTAAGGAACCATGGTTCGGCTACTTGGATTTGAACCGGAGGATTAGGGACAATCGGTGGCACTGGAGGGTTAGGAATTGGTGGCGCTATTGGCTGACCATTCGCATCTAGCTAAACTCCTTGTCCATTATTGTTATGGAGGTTAAGATTGTCCATTTCGTTAGCTAGTCTTTCTACTTCTTGTGCTTCTTGTTCTTTCCTTCTCCTGTTAGCAAGTCTGACTAATAATTCAGGATTATCAAGGATTGGAGGTAATGTCTCAAGATCCTTAAAGAGTCTCCTTCGCATACACCAAACCTAAAAACCTGAATAAGACGAACAAACAAAGCGTAAAACTGAAAAATAAATATGCAACTAACACTAAAGGATAAACACCGGGGCCACACGCTACCGTCCCCGACAGCGGCTCCAAAAACTTGGTGGTCCTTTGTGTGTTCTAAAATAAATGAAATAAGGAAAGAGAACCACAACCGCAAGTGTACGGTTGTCCCAAGTAATATAAGTGATAAAACAGATTCGTTCTCTGGGACGGAATGGTTGACTCTAATGCTTATCAGATAGTAGTTAATAACACGTGAAAACAAGTAACTGATTTTTAGAATTGTTTGTTTGGTTTTCTAATGCTAAGATAATTAATTAAAATACTAAATTAATGCAAGTAAATAACTAGACACAAGAAAGTAAAGTGTTTACGCAAGATGAGAAGGCAGTACTTAAGAGACGCAAGGACTTCACCTAATTATCATTCATTTCATACATTGTTTAAGGGACAAATTGGTAAATTTATATTGGTCGGGACGCGGAATTCTCCTTACCCCCGTCAGGGTGGACTAAGGAGCTACTCTCAAGTGCTAAAAACCCCGTCAGGGTGATCATAGTCCACTCTCAAGTGATTAAGTATAATCTACGCTATAGGCCATATGTTTAATTAAGATCGTCAGAGTCAAATAAATTCTAACCTATATTCGTTAACTAGGTCTGTACTAAGACCCCCCGTCAAGGTGATCAAATCGCCACTAATTGGAATAGCCTAGATAGTAAGTCACATTATCAATTGATCAGGTCAATAATAGTAAATAAATTACAAATTAAAGAAAAATATAATTTACCCAATTTGATTTAAATAATAACTATCCCAAATCCAAACATATGAAACGAAATCAAATTGGGATTAATCCATTATGCGTTCTCAAGCACTAAATTAAATTAGCTCATGCTAATACGAAAAACTAAGTTAAAAGAAATAAAAGTGTTCATGTTGTTTTACAGAAAGAAATAAAAGAAAAACCTAATGTCGGAATTAGATTAGCTGTGATTTGGAGATATAGATCTTCTCCAGCTTTGTAGCTTTTCTGCTTCCTTGCCTTGACTTCTCTCTGATGCTTTCTTTTGTAAAAAGTGAATTGTGTGAAAAATAGAAGTCAAACCCCTTATTTATACTTAAAATTTCGGACTTGGACCTTAGACTAAGGTTTAAATGAAATAAAGGCCCAAGTCCATTAACTTAGCCCAAAATCCCGTAACTGTTGCACCACTTCCACTAAAACATCTCTAACCGACTCATTTCAACTCGGATTGACCTCATTCCAGTTGTTAACGTTTCGTAACTCAATGGGGCACGTTTTCTCTTCACAAGTAAGCGGCTAAATCTACTCTTAGGTGGCTCGAAATCAGGAATCTTTGGCAAGTTTCCAGATTTGCAGCTCTAAAATATCAATTCTTTCAAGATTTGTCTTCATGCTTTGACTCCATATCACGATCTTCGACTTTATTCTCGGATTTCTCTTCTAGATAATATTCAAAACCTACAAACTTTTCACTAAAATACCCAATATTACGCGTAAAAGTTTAACAAATTCAAAATGCTAGAAATAAAAGAGGAAATTCGGATTATTGCATATTTAGTCCAAAAGTCTATCAAAATAAACGAATAAACATAAAAATTCATGTCTCCCAAGCGCATAAAATTAGAAAATTTAGGGAGAGATCACATGTCGTATTAACAACTTCTCTCCAAAAATATGTAGGCAAGTTAAGTTATTTTAACATTATAATTTCCATTTTCTGTATACTTTGGTTTTTCAAATCAACTACCCCATTTTGTTGAGGTGTTCCAGGAGAATTTATGCTCAATCTCAAATTCATCACAAAAAAAAATCATAAAACGAGAATTCACATAGTCCACACCATTATTACTACGGATGCATGTAATAGAATAAGCCTTCGTATTTTGCACCTTTCTACAAATTTATAAAACTCATCAAATTTTTGATTTTTAAAAGTAAGGAACATAACCCAAGTATATAGTGTAATCATCCACAATAACAAAAATATTTTGGATCCTCTTTTACTAGTCATATCCATAAGCCCAAATAAATCCATGTATAACAATTGAAGAGCCCTAGAGGTGATGGCCCAGTTTATAAATTAAAAGATTATTCATGTTGTTTTCCAAGGGGGAAAGAATCAGAAAATTTATCCTTAGAAAATTTGAGATTAGGCCACCCTACTACAAGGTATTTCCTAGAAATATTTGCTAGAAAATCTATACTAGCATGACCAAGATGCCTATGCCACAACTAAGGATTGTCATTAATAACTAATAAACACTTAGCACATTGGTATACAAGACTTTAATGACTAACCTTATAAACATCATTTGTCATATTAACAATAAATAACATATTATAATTTCATCCTTATAAACACGTCTAGAGGACTCAAACTTCACCTTATAACCCACATAACACCGAATTATAAGTATGTTAATGGAAATACCATAACAAGTAACATATTATGAATTAGAAATAGGTCCTTACCACCAATGATACCTTTACCCATCACTTTTCCCTTAACACTATCGACAAATGTGACTTTGGCTCCATCTTACTTTTTCAGTTTAAAAAAAAGGCATTTCCTGCCATATGCACAAAGCATCCCTATCAAGAATTCAACCATATTTCTTTCGATTCTTTTTTATACAAACACAATATTTATATTTTAGGTACCCAAGTTGGGTTCATGTGGGTTAGTGGTAACTTTCTTATTTAAGATCCATTTTGTCCATTTTCATAAGGGCAAAAACAAGACAAGCTCAAGTTTTGTATGATATTCAAAATTATACACAACATGACTATTTTATCATAATGTGTACATGTAAACATAACATGTTTAGAAGAGGAATTAACATGAGATTATTGTATTAAAAACAATAAAGTTTTTTTAACCATAGTATCAAATCCCAAACCACTTTTCTTAAAACTCATTCTTTGAGCTACCAACATCAAGTCCAAGTTTTGTTGACCATTAGTAAATTTTAAAACAATTTCTTCCAGGTCCTTTACATTTTTAGGAAATAAACCATTTTCATTCAAAATATGTTGTTTTCATAATTACTACATGAATTTTCATTTCCAAACTCATAATTTACTTTAAAAGATTTCATAAGTTCTTTGCTATGTTTTTCTCCTTTTTCGAATATTGTATTAAAATTTATTGGTTTCAGTAGATACCTCAATATATTCATAAAGAGAGACAAAAACAATTTAATATCATCACTACCATCAATTTGAGATAAGAAAATACTAGCATAATAATTTAGCTTATTATCATTTTCATTTGACATGAAAGCTACTAAGGTGGCCAAGTGATTTTTATCATCACTTTGGTTTAACATATCATCATCCCAATTGGTGTGAGCATGCATTAACTTATTAGTTTTACCTTTGATAATGTTAGGGAAATGAGTCTTTATATGACCAACCTTGTTGCATTGGTAGCAAGTTGGTTCATCTTTCTTGAAATCCATATCATGACTGTTATAAGGCTTGTTTTGATAGATTTTTTTTTTAAATTCTTATTTCATGACCATTTTCATGTTCATGGCTAGAATTACAATGTTTTTCATCATCATTCTCACTTTCATCATTATTCTTAGAATCTTCAACAATATTTGCATTCACATGATGTAAGGAGTGCAACGGAAGTGTCTTATTTGTTGTTTTCTTCTTTTCTTTCTCATACAATTTTTCTTAATAAAGAAGAACTTTATTCGTCATGGATTGCATATAAGATGATGAGTCATCATCTTTTAAAAATCTCGTGACTCTAAAATGGAAATTACCTCAGGCTTACTTCCTTTACAAGAACACATAGGATAATCTGTCAAAATTATTGGTTTTGATACGTCTTTGATGGAAATTGTTCCTTTGTAGGAAAGAATTAAGAATTCCCAAATAGCATGAGCCGGTGAGAACTCACTAACACAACTATAGTCCAGTTTGAGTAACCTACAAACAAGGTGTTCAAAGTTCTAGAATTGTTTGTGAGTTTAACCATTACACCTTGAGAGAGTTTTTCAAGAGGGTTAACATCCTTGTTTAGCATACTTATTTTTTCTTCAATCTTTTATTTGTACGAAATAAAGGGACCTTTGCCCGTGATAACCCAAATATCCAATTCAATACATTGTAGATATATCTATATCCTATTTATTCAATAGTTGTAATTAGTATCTACAAAAAGTGGAGATTAGACAAACCTTATAGTTGATAAGTTTCCATGTTGTTAACTCTACTGACATTTAAGTTATAGGTGTAAGTCCTACATAAATGGTGAATAAGACACTAATCAAGATGATACCTGATTAAATAAAATATGAAGGATGAATTTGACATATACCTAACATATAGCCAATCCATCAGACTAAGACCTTTTAGTTCCAGTGGTGTAACAACATTTCCTAGATCATAAAACCTTAATAAAATACTTTAAATAAAGCAAAAATTAAGATAAGAAAAAACTCAAAGAAAATAAAAAGATAGAAATACTGATATATGCAATGCAGTAGATCGAGGCTAGGATTGTATCCTATATATTTAAGGTTTATTGGCCATGCATTAGTGTCTTATGTTTAAATCGCTTCAACCTCCATGATACAACGATATTCTTCTGTAAATACTGATACTTGAAATCTACAGAACTTTCAAACTCCTAAATGGTGTATTATCTCTCTCTTGTTTTATGCAATAATTGTTTGTAAAAATTCAATGCTTGAAAACAAGTTTGGCCAAATATTTATAGAAGCAAAGTGTCTGTTTGGAAAGAAGAGGTGTGTTGTTTCAGAAATAAAAGTTGCAAACACCTTTTCATTTTTAGGGTTACAAAAAAACCCTATACCCTTGAATTTTAATTAATACGTTATAAACATATAACTATGAAAACGTGTTAATTAATTAAAAATTTAGCAAGGTTTTCATCCCAACACTTTAGTTTCAACACTCAATTTATCATTCACTTTTCATTTGTTTAAAACAAGTGAATAATATTATTAATCACCTAAGCGAAACGAACAATTTTTTTATTTGTCCCGACCTATACGAGGTCCATAACCTATTTAAAAATTGAGTTAAAGTGAGCCACTTCACTTGGTTTAAATACCAAATGATGCACACAAAAATTAAAATGGTATACACTTTCACTTCCTTGAGAATCATTTCTATCATTGCGATATTTACCTTCCTCTCCAAATATGATAAAAAGTTGCAGTAAAGGAAATGTACTCGATTACGTAGTGATAAAGAGGAATTCTAAACAAAATTGGACATATTTATTGAGCACATCTTATCTAGATTGAATCTGCAATATATTTACATCCCATGGAATAAATATGGACTCTATTTTCATATTTGTGCCCACCCGCATGCCCTCGAGGGTGGACATAATTTTCATATTTGTATCGCCTCTTCTATTGGAGGCTGGTTGCATTTTATCTTTGTGTTGAGACTTGAGTTTCATACACTCGAGGGTTTTTGAACTTTTGACTTGATATATCATAACTTTAGGAGGATTTTGTTATCAACCTCAAGAAAATTACTTGTAATGGTGACTTTTTAGCAACCATCTTTTTGAAAGTAGATCGGTTTCGACTATTTGAGTGTTAAACCCTACTATTATAATTTACATGGATTATTACTTTTTTTTTGGCAGAAGAAACATAAATATAAAAGTAAAGCGATATACATTACCTTATGCCTAAAATATGAAAGTTTTCCCTTTAACATGAAGTTTCGGATCTTCGTGCTCTTCTTTGCTAGCTTGTCTGCCCAGGTGTTAAGGTTTCTTGGAATGTGTTTGAATTTGATCAGACATGCTTCCTCCAACCAGGTTACTTATGTTCCTTAACAACGATATAGGCCTCCAACTATATACCGACACTTGTTTGATCCCTTAAATAACTTCAAGGTTATCTGAGAAGATGGTCTTCTATTTGTTCAGAAATTTCCTTCTCATCTCCAAAGCTTTAATAATCGTATGTGCCTCTCCCTCCACGATGGAGTTACGATAAATGTCGCTTCCATGTTCTACTCGAGATCTGTTATATTTGTGAATTGAACGATTCTAATACCGGTTGGAGCATATGGCTCATCAAACAATGCGTAACAGGAGAATGCAGTGTTCCTATGGAAATCCACACTATGTCTAACCAGTTCTAATCTTTCTGGTTCCCTCCTTGGCTTGGCTTCTTCAATGAGCCATCTATTTCCAAAATGTTGTTACATATTATTATTCGTTATTCTAATTATCTCATCCGTATCTATATCGGTATTATTATGTTGACTCTTTACTTTGGCTTCCCAAATATTCAAAATCATTAATAGTAAATAAGATGTTATAACTTCCTTTTTCCATCCACCTTCCACATAAGTAGCAATTATCCTAAGTATCTATTGTCCTAAATTTTTTAATTTGTCCGGTTGTATACTAATTTGTGGAGCCAATCTTGCCCAAACAACTTGAGCCATTTCGCACTTTAGAAGAAAGTGTTCAACTGTCTCTTCCTCCACATTCTACCAAGTGCATTCTTCTATAACATCACATTTTATTTTCTCGAGATTATTCCCAGTTGATATTGCATTGTTAAAAGCCTTCCAGTTAAATATTCTTAGCTTGGTTGGTACATTATATTTCCAGATTGTATTCCACGTGATGATATTATCTGTTAGGCTCTTTGTTAACTGATGTGGTTCTTCAAAGATAAAATGATCTGTAAGCATCTTATATCTTATTTTTTTTGCATATTCTCCCTTTTTAGAATAAGGTCGAATAAACTTGTCCTTCACATCCGGTAGCAAGATCATTTATCTTGTAACAACAGGTATAATCTGCTTTAGAAATAATTCATTCAACAAATCCGTATTCCACTCTGTAGTGTTCTCCTTCCACAACTTATTAACCTTTATCAATTCACAATTCAGTGATTTTTCAAGCTTTCATTGCGTATTCAGCCACTTATCCTCCCAAATATCAACCAATTCACTGTTTCCTATTTGAATTTTCAATAAATCTAGACCTTCCATAAGACTCGCCCACGACCATGTTCTATATTGTCTTAATTTCACATCCAAAAAATTACTCTTAGGAAAATATATACCTTTTAATATCGAGCTACCAGTGTATCTGGATCATTCAATATTCTCCATCCTTGTGCTATCAACAAGGCTATATACATCCTCTTAAAATCTTTAAATCCCATGCCTCTAAAGATCTTGTTGATAGCTAATTTTTCCCATACCATCCAATTGCTCCTGTCCTTTTCCTCTGAATTCCACCAAAAAATTGAAATAACTTATATTAATTTTATTACAAAATGTAATTGGAACGAGAAGATATACATTTAGTAATTAGGTGAAGCTTGTAAGACTGCCTATATTGGGTCTTCTTTCCCAACCTGGCAATATTTGTGCCCTCCATTTGTCTATTTTCTTTAATATTTTTTCCGCTATCCAATCTAATGACTCTACCTTTGATGTCATAGCGGAATTTCCAAATATCTCCCGAACTCTTATTTTTCTTAAATACTAAGCCTTTCCGTGAGTTGACTTCTAAATTCCTCTAGTGTGTCTCTACTAATATAAGACGAGAATTTATTAAAGTTTATTCTTTGACCTGACCTTACACAATAAATATAAATTCATTGCTAGAACTCTTCAATCTCGTTACCCTCAATTGTTAAGAAAAACAGAGAATCGTCAACAAATAATAAATGTGTAATAATCAGACAATTCCTCGTCACCTGGATACCTTTAATAAGATGTGATACCTTGGTCTCAATTAGTCATATTAACGGTTCTGTCATTAAAGAGAATAAGATAGGGGATAGCTGACCCCCTTGTCTTAATCCACACTCCGGCTTAAACTTTCTGATTCTGTCTCCATTAAAACTAATCTGAAATGATACCGATGAATACAATTCGATATCCATTGTATCCATTTTTCATAGAATCCCAGTTTTTGTAAGACTAGTAAAAGAAAATCCCACCGTACTTGATTATACGTATTTTCCATGTCTAATTTAACTGTCGTCAAATGTTTTGGGTTCTTCCTTCCGCTTCATGTAAAAATAAATTTCCTGGGCCACTAGTATATTGTCTTGGATAACTCTTCCTTTAGTAAATGCTAATTGTGTTGGTGATACTAATTCATCCATAAACTCCTGTAATCTATTAGCTAGATTCTTAGCAATGATTTTATAACCAAAGTTAACACATGATATTGGTTTGTAATCTCTGATCCCCTCCTGTTTCTCCCCTTTTGGTATAAGCGTTATCAACATGTCATTAACATATCGAGAGAAATATTATTATTAAATAAATCATGTACCACTAATAACACACCCCACTTAATAATATCCCAAAATTTATGATAAAACTTACCATTTAATCTATCCAGTCCTGGTGCTTTAGATGGTGACATGTCAAACACTTATCTTTGAACCTCTTCCTAAGTGGGTGGGACTATAAGTGTATCGTTCATAATTGGTGTTACTTTCTGCCAAATACCAACATTCGCCTCTTCCATTTATGAGTCATTCTTTTCTTAGAACACGTCTTTATAATAGTTTTGAAAGAAACTTCTAACATATGATACCTCTTCCTTCCAATCTCCATTACTATATCTAACGTCGTATTCGATTGACGCTTTCTTCTCTAACTATCGATATATGAAAAGAGTTTGTATTCTTATACTCGTAGTGAATCTATCCTTGGTGTGCTCTATCATACCAGTATTTCTCTTCGTCCTCCTATGCTTTTTTAATTTCCTCTTTTATTCTGATTTGCTCTTGATATGTTTCTCTTGTATTAGGCTGGTATACTATCAATTTATCACTTAATTACTTAATCCTTCTTTCATTATTCTTGAACGTTCTTCGACTCCACCTCATTAACGATATTATAGTATGATCTCTTTTGGTTACAAAATTAGGCAATGGTTCTTCATTACCCGGATTACCCCTATACATCTTTAATGACCCTAAAGCATTGTTCGTTTTCCAACCTGATAGTTTCAAATTTAAACCACTTTTGTCCTTGAGTCATAGACGGGTCATATTGTAGAATTATTGGACAGTGATCTAAGCCAATGGCCGGTGAAATAAGCACTTGCACATTGTTGTGCCTATTTAACCAATCATTAGAATCAAAAACTCGATCAAGTTTAACCTTGACGAGATTATCAACACGTATATTTGTCCAAGTATAATAACAACCATAACAATGAATCTCAATCAAACCGTTGTTCGAGAAAAACGTATTAAATTCTTGAATATATCTGTTATTAGGAGGTGTGTTGCTATATTTTTCAACCGTATTTATCATCCCCGATTATAATCCAAGGTTTATTATTATTATAATCCAGATAGTAATTTCATCCTATAATTTTAATCTTTCCTCAAACTTATTGGAAGCGTGAATGCAAATAATATAATAAGAAAAAACGATTATCGTTAATAAGCAAAATTATATGATATTGATTAGATAAAATAACTTCTAATTTAATAGTCGCTGCCATATAACCAAAATACACCCCCAGAGTCATTAGCACTACTAATGAAATTCTTAATAACATGATTAGCTTATTTAAAAAAATTTAACACAAAAGATAGCTACTAAAATAAAAATATTCCCACCATTTGAAAAGATTAAAAAAAACCCGCTAAATACTCTTCTAGTACACCCTTTTCAAAAAAATTCATTTCGTTCCTCTTTAGTATTTTAACCCCAAAAATAAAAGAATAAGAAAATAAAAGCACTCAAATATTTGCTCCATTTAGCACGCACCTAAAGACCAAGAGGTAAGAGCAGCAGCTATTTCTCTCACGGCATCTTTTCTTACGTTACGTGTCAACACGTCATAGTGATACACACTCTAATGAAATTTTAGTACATTATAGACATATTTACCCTTCAAATACTAGTCATACGAAAACATAATAATCTGGTACAACACCTTAAAGCGTGTAACGTACAAATAGTAATGACCCAAGTTTGTACCTAAGTAAAACTTTATATTGCCAGCTCATCTATTATTCATCACTTGGTATATACATGAACAGAGACCAAAATCTAGAGAGAGATACACTGCGTTGAAAGAGAGACTAGAGAGAGAAAGAGAGGGAGAAGGACTTGGCTTCTCCCATACAGGTATAATCATATACTATAATATATGTATCTATATGTATAATTTACTATTTTACATGAATTATTTACTAATTATATATATAAATGAGCTAAATTGAATTACGATTACACACAATTCAGTAGCATATCATGCTTAAATTGAGTGTTCATGTAAGCTCAAGAGTTACTCCCGTTGTTTGAGTATTGAACCCATGGGATCAAACTTGTTTAGATAAAGATAAAGAGTGTTTATTTATGTGTATACATGCTTGTATATCGAATTAAGCGACTTCGTAATTGAGCTAGTTGAAAGTGTTAATCGTTGTATGTTAAATTCCTTTGCGTTTTCAATTCTAGGGTTTTCTTTGGTAAAAATTGCAAATTTAGTATTTGTTTTAGTGAATTATGATTAGTTTTGGCTAATCTCTAATTGAGTTTAGCGATAATTGCTATATAAAAATTTCTTTTTTTATTCAAAAAATAAAAATTTAAATATATTTGTTTATGAGCTTTTATAGTTTCAAAATTAAATCTTTTGATGTTGATTTGTGTAAAATTTTAGTCTTGATGTATTGTTCTTCTTTTCAGATTTTTATCAAAATTAAAGGTAATTTGCACCATTAGTCCCTGTAATATTCAAAATCGCCAATTTTACCCTTGTTTTTCTAAGCTTTAGATATATGCAATGAAGTAGCAAATCTGCTACTGAGCAGGGACCAATTATACAAAATTGGGAAATAAATACGGGTATATCTGCTATTTTTGGAAACACAAGGATATATTTGGTAATTTCGCATAATACAGGAACTAATGGTTATTCATTGAAAACACTTAGCTTTGTGTTAGTACTTAGTAGCTGTTAGTTAAAGTTCTCTTTCCTTTTCTATTCACTCTTTTAAGTTTTAATTTATAGTAAATGGAAATTTTAATGTTTAATAAAGTGATGAACTAACATTTGTTTCTTTTTTTAACAGTGTAGTGAATGTTGAAGATTCAAAAAAGTGTCAACACATTACACATAATTCGCAAATGCCATCAATAAATATGAAGACTCAATGCTGTATACAAGAAAAAAACAACGTTCCAGTTTGTCAAAAATCATGCACAATTTCAAAAAACTCTCTTTCTCGTACAACAAACTTACAAAAAGTTGAAGCTGTCGAAACTTTAATCCAATCTAATCAAAATCGTAAGCTTTTTCACTCACTCCATTATTTCATATATTTCAAACTTGAAAATAATTTTTCTTTTTCTTTTGTAGCATCTTTATGTAATGTAATTGATGAAGCCAAGCTTGATAATGAAGAAGATCCAAAAGAGAACTCCTCTATTGATATATCTATATCCAGTGTATCATTTGTTTGCACAGATACAGGTAATTTATTTAATTTATTTTAATTTTTTTTTGGTTTAATTTTTTATTTATTTACAGGATTAAACGAACTGAATGTACCACAACTAGAAACAGATGACAGTGAGTGCAGTGGCAGTTCGTGTAAATATGAAAACAAAGCCTTACCTGATTCATGTTTCCTAAACATGCTTGAATCCGATTTATCAATCGAAGGTCCCTCACTTTACGATGATACAATAATAGACCCCGATTTTTTTACCGATTTTCAATGTGATGATGAGTCATCACTTTTCTTCAATATGTCCAATGAATTCAATCCTATCCCTTTTCTTAACGATACCATAAACCAAAACCATGACAATTTACAAAATACTACTACTCTGATAGCTTCGGTTGATAAAAGTCAAGTCAATAATAATCAAGTGACATCATATTCTCATCAAAATGACGGATTTGACCCTCATCTTTTCCTCACTAGTTTACCCGATTCACCAGTGCGTGTTCGTAACTCGAAATCCGTCACTCTTGTACTCGATTTAGATGGTAATGTTCGTTTCATTACATTTTATTACATTTTATATTAACTTTTAAGGGTTTTAACTTTTTATTTTTGTAGAAACATTAATACATTCAACATTGGATCCATGGGAAGATGCGGATTTTACTTTTCCAGTAAGTTTTAACGAGAAAGATCACACAGTGTATGTGAAACAAAGGCCTCATCTTCATGAATTTCTCAATAGAGTTGCGGATATGTTTGAAATTGTTATTTTTACAGCTAGTCAAAGTATTTACGCTAAACAGCTTTTAGATATACTTGATCCACAAGGCAAACTTATTTCAAAAAGAATTTATCGTGAATCGTGTGTCTTTTCCGAAACTGGGTTTTATTACAAAGACCTAACTATTCTAGGGATTGACCTTGCCAAAGTTTTCATCATTGATAATTCCCCACAGGTATGTAATATTATACTTTCTTTTTTAATTTTTTTTTTCTTCTTTTTTTCTTCTTTTTTTTTCTTTTTTTTTTTCTTTTTTTTTTTCTTTTTTTTCTTTTTTTTCTTTTTTTTTTTTAAATTTTTTTAATTTTTTTTTTGTTACTCTATTATTTATGACTGATTATTAATATTTATAATTTATTTTCAGGTTTTCCAGTTACAAGTTAATAATGGAATACCAATAATAAGTTGGTTTGATGATCCAACGGATCATGAATTAATTTCATTATTGCCATTCTTGGAGATATTAGCGGATGCTGAGGATGTGCGGCCGATAATTGCGGAGAAATTTGGTAACAAGGAATAAAAAAAAAAGTCCTTGTTTTATTTTAAATGGATTATTATTATTATTATTATTTGTTTTCAGGATAGACCTTAGTTATAGGCTTTCCTTTGAGGATACTTTTTTGTTTTGGTAGATTTGGAGTATAGTTATAACCTATTATAAATATTTTAGGGTTATAAAAGTGTTTGGGGTTTGTGAAATATTTTCTTTTTTTTTTTCGGATTGTGAAATAAAACGGTTTATGTTTATGTTTGTTTGGTTTTATTTTATTGCGTACTTAGGGTTCCATTAAAAGTTTGATATTTTGCAATAATTACAAAAATAAGTATTGGCTCGTCATTTCTAATATAGATGCTCAGAAGTCTTAAGTCTTTATGAGGCTTGAGTGAGTATTTCCTAAATGTTATATAATCTGAAATTAGATTATATTCTTTATTAGGATATATGAAATATGTGGCGAGAGTGTATGGTATATTCTCCACTTAATTAATTAGTAATATTCGATTTTCACTGGTTTAGTTTCATTTAAGTGAACAAAATCTTGTTCTGTAACTCAATTATCAACTATATTCAGTACCTTTTTCCCTTTCAAATTCGCACTCTTTTTTGATTATTATCAATCTAATTCCAGATCTCTATTTCAACAATATAATCTATAAAGAAATTGAGCCTATAATATAGGATACTAAGTAGGATTGTTTTATAACTTGTGTGTGAAAAAAGTACATTAGTCTTTCACAATTTTGAATGCCTTAATGCAGGTCACGTGAAGATGCATAATAATCTTTTCGCGTATGATTGGGATAAGACTATAAGTGTAGGTACGCTGTGTTTTTGTTAATATTGTAACAAACTTTCTAGTTTCGGAATTTGAAACTCTTTATAATGATTTATATACTCTAGAGATTATCAAGTATAATACTTGCCTTGTAAGAGTATAACTTCAACAGTTTCTTTCTCATATGTAGTACAAGTAGAGTTCACAAAGAGATTTGTACACAAATTCGATTATGTTTTGAAAGAGTATATTACAAAACATTAGCAATATGAGTCTTTTCATGTAATATCACAATCTAGGGTGTTTTTTCAGTTCTAGTGCACACTATCCTATACTTAGACCAAATTTGTTCTCTTTTTCGTTCATTCCTTTGATTCCTTTCTGTTTTTTTTTTTTGTTCCACTATTTTAAATACTTGACGAGCCGAGCCTAAAAATGAAGCTCTTGTATATATGTAGATAATTAATTATTTATCCTTTTGCTTGTTATGTGGGTGGAAAGTAGGTTATTAACACTCTTGTTATCTATCATAAGTGTGTTTATCTTTGATTTGTTGCACAATAATTTTCATCGTGAACTCTCCTTTTGGTTACAAATAGTGTTATCGCACTTCTTATGTATTGCAATCTAAGTTTGATCTCACAATATTTGAGTTTCTTAGTTTCTTTTAGAGTAAATACCCCATTTGGTGCTTTTCCCAAAGGAGAAGTACATCTTTCAATTGTACCTATTTAATCTTTGTGACATGAGATCAATTTAGGCCAAAAACAGGTTTCCGTTCATAATTTGTCGGAAATAGCAATAAGTGATGTATTTTGAGGGGGTATTGTTGGTATTTTGAATAAATTATATATTATCAATTATAATTTTTATATAATTATTACACAAAAACCCGTCTTCACTTCATCCAACCCTACGCCCTAATCCTTGAAGCACTATCATCATTTTCTTCCAACTCCGGCACCACCTCCAACCACGGTAGCCACCATCTCCTCCTCCACTGCATCATTTTACTGTGTTATATATATAAACACCATTTTTCATTGCAACTTACATTTGTGCCAAGGATTGAACGAGATGCTTTAATGTAAGCATAATCCTCGACAACCTTAGGAACCTCGATCAATGAAAGAGGCTGAATCTCGTTCGATTTTATTCCTTGGAGGCTTACAGGAGCACAACAAATTAATAGAAAATTAATAAAACTTGCATTCTATCTAATATGCAACGCAAACCAATCAATACATGAAGAATGACTTCTTTTTTTTTTGGGTCGGATAATACATGAAATCCAATACAATATCTTTTCTACATCATCAACATTCGGTAGTCCAAAAAAGAAAAACATCATCAACATTCTCTTACATTGATTAAGGTCATTACAACAATGTATAACAAAATATGTAATATCCTGATCCTCAGTACTAATTTTCGAACTTATTGATCCTAATTATGCGTACTAAATTAGATATTTAAATTAGCATTACAACTGACATATTTACAATTGTTACTAACATGAAATAATCCATTTTCATCTTGTTGTAAATTACTTACTCAAGATTCAAACTAGAAGAAAAGGTTAGAATGTACTACAAAAATCACCATCATAATATAATGTGAAAAAATAAACACATGATTTTATCGCAGTTGCCAAAACTTAAATATATTTTGAGCTTAGGGGAAAATAGCTCTTTCACTATAATGCTTCCGATTAACAGGGTTGAACAAATGGGAACTAAAAAATAAAATCAATCAGAAAAAACCAAAAATACCAAAAATCGATAGAGTAAATGGTTCGGTTTTTAATATTTTCAAAATTCAAACTTTTTTGGTTCAACTCGATTTACTACGCAAAAATCAACTAAAAAATCGAACAGACGAAAGAAAAAATAAGAAATGTGGAAACTTTTTCATAATAATTATGTCCGAGAATTTTTTTGTGAAAATTTATTATCTACGTGAAATTTTTGTTTTACTATACGATTTATTAGTTAGAATTTACAAAAGATTTTGTTAGTAAGTATCTGATACTTGATTGGTTTTATTCAATCGTGATTATATTAATTCAAAAATAATAGTTCTAATTTTTTAGTATTGTAAATTAAGATAATTGTTGTTTGATTATATGTTTTTATATAATTGATATATGAATAGTTCACACTGGCCATGTAATAGTAGCATAATCGTATTACAATAATCGTGGATATTGGACAATGTATTTCAAGAAATTGGCTGACAAAGATTATTGGCCAAGCATCCAAAAAAACAAACCAAAAACAAAACAAAAATGAACCATTTTGGAACCAAAAGTCGAATGTGGAACCAAATGGGAGCTGTCCGGATTGGTTTTTATATTATAAAAAACCGAACTGTTTAGTCTGGTTCCAGTTTTGGCCGAAAACCGAATTGAACTAAATCATGTTCGCTCCTACCGATTACAATACCTTTCCAAGTTATCAATACTTGAAATAACCAAGAACTCATAATAGCATACCACAAATATCACAACCTAAAACATTTACGCTGACTAAACTAATATATGAATCAAGATGATCCAGTAAACAAGATTTACTACGCTATTACAATGTTTCTAGCAAATTTGAGCTAATCTATGTGAAACCTAGGATTCCAAAATTTCTAGTGGTTGAGAGAGGGAAAGAGTTTGGTGAAATGAGAGAATGAATAAGAATCATCCAAATAAAGAAACAAGCCTTTTATAAGAGAAAAAAACAAGCAATAACCTCAATCGCACATCTTCATCAAGATTAAAGGCTAGATAGACTCCACGAGAGCCCACAACCTCATTAACAACGACATCATATGGAATAGGGTTAAAAAAAAGTCAAATAATTTGCTTAGCCGATTGATTAACATATAAACACTTCACAAAATTATATTTCATCATCAAATATAAAAACAATTTCCACCTTGTAGTGTTTCGCATACAATCTGGATCTTCATTAACACTAGTTTACGACATACTCCACCACCATCACATATTCATGGAAGGTAACGCGTCGAACTTAACGACGTAACAAATAAGAGTGATTCTTTGGAGAAAACCCATGTTTTAAAATTACTTCCAGCCTTTAAATTCATAGTGTATAATTAATTTGATGTGTATTAGTGTAAATTTTTAAGAAATGAAAAAGGTTGGAGTGTTTTTTATGTTTGCAGGTGTTAAGACTTGAGTTTGGGGTGCTAAGAGCAAGTCCATCTCTTTCGCACATTCTAGATGCGTATAAGAGGTTGTTGAACAGAAGCTAACCGCGCGTCCGTTTGTCACCAAATGGGAACCCGGTTTGTGAACTGTTACATTTCGTGCTCACATGCTGAAAATTTCAGAAGACCATAACTTTACGCTCGGGGGTCGAAATTAACTTTTTCGCTAGCCTAAACCATGTATTTTTCCGAGGTCTACCCAATGGTAAAGTCAAAAAGGTCTGATGAACAACTCAAACCTACTGAAATTGGAAGGGTTAGACGCAATTCGTTGGTGCGAAAAGGGAACACAACCGGGAACCTTGTTACAGCGCTGCTGTTTGACCAAGCTACCGGATGATGGCCCCCTATATGCAAGTCAAAGGTGCAAAAAAAACAAGAAGCCAAAAGCTCATAACCGGGAACCCGGTTACCGCCAAAGGGGTACCCTGTTTGGTCGCTAAATACCTACAATCCAACCTAAAAACACCAAACCAAGGGAAATATGAGTCTGAGTTGATGAAATATAATTTAAAGAAGATGAATTCAACTGTGTATGATCTATACATCGCGACTAAGAAGACTTCACAACCTCGACTCGATACTATATGTAATCAGCCTAGTGCCGATTGAGATACGTTTTCTTATCCCTTCTCTCATTTAGTAGTGTATATTAGTTTATTTGATTTTAGAGACTTTTTGAGTCGTGGGGACACAACTCATTTTCGAGTTTGGGGTGGGGTACTCGTTGTCCTCATTATGTGTTATCTGTTTTATGACTTTTTGAATTTCTTACGAGTCTAATAAAATTTAGTTTAAGGAATGATTTGACTGTAGAGTTTGTTGAATGTCCCCATGAAGCATACCTTTTGTAAATTAATGATAGAAAATTGTAAACCTTAGATTTAATGTAAAACACACCTTGAATGTATGCAAACACTAGATTATAGATAGAAAAAAAATTAATGAACAATGCAAAAGAAGTAAGCTTGTACTTAGTGAGAATGAGCGATGAGTAGAATGTGAGATCTAAATGAGTAGCGAACCCACTTAAATTATGAACTAGAGGTGAAAATGGAGTGAAACTATGTAAATAGGAAAATGATAAAGACAGTTCTTTGATAGCCACTTAAGATTTTTTTAGTTTTCTAACCCGTTATTAATTCTATCCTTCTTTGCCCATGTTTAAGCCTTCCGACCTTTCTTTTGAAGCCATATTATAAGCTTATCATTTAGATGTTAGGAGTATACCATATGACTCGCATTTGAATCGCGATTGCTTAAGACTAGTTGTCCTTGAGCTTGAGTTTGGGGTGAGGGAATTTGTTATTACATCTGTGGGTAGATTTGTGATGTGCTTGAATGATTATGCACTTTATTGTAAATTCCTTTGCAGTTTTCTAAGAAAAATAAAAAGAGAAAAGAAAAGGAGAAAAGAAAAACAAAAACAAAATGAAAGAAAGAAAAATGGAGAAAATGAGTTAGCATGACAATTTACATTTAAAAAAAAGAATGTCATGTTTATCTTACAAAAAAAAATGAAATAAATGTTGAAATAAAAGAAGTGGCAAAGGAATATTGTTATTGTAATCATATTGATAGGTTTGAGTTTATTTGGGGACGCTAAATTAGTGCGTCAAGTGAGTGAGATCATATGTGAGTGTAAACTCAAGCTCATAATAGTTTGTTGAAGGCTAGTGAGGAGAGAGCCAAAAGCTCACTTTTCATTATCCAAATGTATTATACAGTCCCTAAGCGTACGCTAAAAAAATAAAGACTTTGTGATTCCTAGGTACATAGTGGGGTAACATTTTTGCTAATAGGGAGCAAGTTAAGTGGAGTATTCAAAGAGAGTAACTATTGATGAACACCCTATAGCCACCATATCGAGCTAAGTATTAAGGGTAATCTTCTAGCATTGTGGAATTAATTTTGGATCGATATTATCTTTGTTTGATTTTGTATGATAAGTGTATGTTTGCATTAGTTCTTAGGTTTTACTATATGAGATTTATTCTAAGTATTTTATTTGGTTATCATTCTTTAGATTATGCATTTGCTTCTTACCTTAGACCTCTACTTTGTGCATTATTTTGTCAGGCCAACAAAGGTTTAAGTTGGGGGTCTTGATTTCTCCCTATTTGTGAGAAATAAATCCCCTTAGGAGACATCATTTTAGGTTGAAATTGGATGTACTTGATAGAATTTATTAGTGTAATTTACTATATTGCACTTTCTTTCTTTGTTTTATACTTATTGTTACTTTTAGAGTTTTGTGCATTAATTTTCTTATTTAGTGTGAAGTTCTTAGGGTATATGGTTTCTAGGAGGCACCATAATGAAGTAAAGATGTGCAGTTTGAAGTCCAAGAGTAAAAGAAAGTGTTGAGAGAGCAAAAGACATTACTTAAGTAAAGAAGGAGGATCATTAGCTATTACCGAACCCAAATGGTGCAGAATCTGAATTGGTTGTTCAAATGAAAAAGATGCGTCTCTGAGTTAGCAAAATTTGAGAAGTGGATTTAGGTGATTTGAACTTACGATGCAAAAGTTATACCTGTTTTACTGGAGGGTGTACAACAGACAGGAATAATAAAATAGATTTGGGCCCCTAATTACGTAATTAGACCCAAGATTAGACCTTATCCGTTTTTAATCTCTGTATAAGCTTCTTTAGATCTCATTAATCAGTACCTCTCAATTGAGTTTCATATCATATCAGAGAGAGAGAGAGAGAGAGAGAGAGAGAGAGAGAGAGAGAGAGAGAGAGAGAGAGAGAGAGAGAGAGAGAGAGAGAGAGAGAGAGAGAGAGAGAGGTAGAGTAGAAACATTTGGAAGCAAGAGGCGTAAACTTGAGAAGAATTTCTTCCTCCACACTCTGCCAAATAATTCCAATTAGGTTATCTTTATTTTAATTCTATTTTTAGAAAACATGTATAATCTTAATTTTTTTCTGTTTTTAATTTTAATATGAGCTAAACCTTTACATACTTGAGAATCGCATTATTGGATGAACCCTAGATGATTTATTTAATGTATTTGAATTTGAGATTAGTTTCTAATTTTAATTGATTTGTGTATTTTCATATTGACTGTTATCTTTTGATTATTTACTATTTTTAATTTATCCGGAAATTAGAAATAGGTCATAGTAGTTAGGCTATTCATTAGTAGCGGTGATTATCCGGAAGGGGGTGTTAATAATTGAACTAGGTAACAAATGCGTGGTATTCGTCATTGATCCTGATGGGATTGACTAACCGCGTATCCAATTGGTTAATTCACTTAATCATATGAAGTAGCTTATAATCGCCCTGACGGGGTTTGGAATATTGTAGGATAGCTCCTAAGTCTACCATGAAGGGGGTTAGGAGATTGTAGAGTCCCGACTATTATAGAAAATACCACTCTACCCTTAAACGAACTCATTAAATACACGAACTTAGGTGATTCCCTACCGAGACTCAAGTATACTTCTCATATTTAAGTTCACTCTTTTAATATTTATTTTCATTATGTTAGTCTTTAGTTAATTTACTTTCTTGCTTTAGTAGTTTTATAAATAAAAACCAAAACAAACATTTGATCTTTATTTATTACGTATTGCAATTAATTCTACTTTTCATTTAAACACATTGTTCTTATCTCGCAAACCCTGTGGAGACGATTATCCCGTTTTTACTAATTTATTACTTGGACGACCCATACATTTGCGGTAGTCACTTCTCTTCTTTAGTGTTGATTTTTAACATACTTTAGAAGCGACCAAGGTTGAAATCATATTTCCAAGAAATACAATTATTGACTAAGGTAAAGAAATCTGAAGTAGTTAACTTTCTAAAATCTTTATCTTTTGCAAATCAAAATTAACCGATACAACTAACTCAAATGGAACATTTATATATATATATATATATATATATATATATATATATATATATATATATATATATATATATATATATATATATATATATATATATATATATATATATATATATATATATATATATATATATATATATATATATATATATATATATATATATATATATATATATATATATATATATATATATATATATATATATATATATATATATATATATATATATATATATATATATATATATATATATATATATATATATATATATATATATATATATATATATATATATATATATATATATATATATATATATATATATATATATATATATATATATATATATTCGTCTACTATTTATAACTGATTATTGTGATTTATGATTTATTGTCAGGTGTTTCAGTTACAAGTGAATAATGGAATACATATATTAAGTTGGTTTGATGACCCATAAGACCATGAACTTCTTTCATTACTTCCATTCTTGGAGAAATTAGTAGATGCTGAGGATGTTCGTCCAATAATTGCCGAAAAATTTGGTAACAAGGAATAAAAAATCCTTGTCTTGATACTTTATTTTAACTGGATTATTTTAACTTGATACATATATTAAGTTGGTTTGATGACCCATAAGACCATGAACTTCTTTCATTACTTCCATTCTTGGATAAATTAGTAGATGCTGAGGATGTTCATCCAATAATTGCCGAAAAATTTGGTAACAAGGAATAAAAAATCCTTGTCTTGATACTTTATTTTAACTGGATTATTATTTGTTTTTAGGATAGACCTAGCTAGGCTTTCCTTTGAGGATACTTTTTGGTAGCTTTTGAGTATAGTTATAACCTATATAAATATTTAGGATTATAAAAGTGTTTGGGGATTGTGAAATAGTTCTTTTTCTAATTGTGAAATAAAACGATTTATTTCTTGTTTTTATGTTATGTTTGTTTACATTATTTCATAGCCAACGTAGGGTACCATTAAAAGTCGGATATTTTGCAATAATTACGAAAAATAGGTATTGGCGCGTGCTTTCTAATATAGATGCTCACAAGTCTTAAGTCTTTATGAGGCTTGAGTATTATCAGGATTAATTTACTTAACCTCACATTAAATTATATTCTTTATTAGGATATATGAAATATGTGGCGAGAGAGTATGGTGAAGTCTCCACTTAATTAATTAGCAACATTCAATTTTCCCTGGTTTAGTTTCATTTAAGTGAACAAAATCTCGTATTTTTTTTCGAGAGCTTGTTCTGTACCTCAATTATCAACTATATTATTCTCTTCTTCTATACATTTTTCCCTTTCAAATTCCCACTCTTTTTTACTATAATCCATCTAATTCCAGATCTCTATTTCTCTTCTTGTGTGTGAAAAAGTACATTAGACTTTCGCAAGTTTGAATGCCTTAATGCAGGTCACATGAAGATGCTTAATACTCTTTTCACGTTGATTGGAATAACACTATAAGTGTAGGTACGCAATGTCTTTGTTAATATTGCAAACTTTCCTATTTCGGAATATGAGACTCTCTATAATGATTTATATACTCTAGAGATTATCAAGCACAATACTTGCCTTGTAAGAGTATAACTTCAACATTTTCTTCCTCATTGAGTTTGTGTGTTGTACGTAAATTCGATTATGTTTTGAAAGAGTATATTACAAAATATTAGCAGTAAGAGTCTTTTCATGTAATATCACAATCTAGGGTGTTTTTAAGTTAAGGTTTGTGATTTTCTAGCGCACATCACCAAATTTGTTCCCTTTTTCGTTCATTCCTTTGATTCTTTTCTGCTTTTCATTGTTTTTATGTTCCACCATTTAAGTTCTTGACGAGCCGAGCCTAAAAATGCAGCTCTTGTATATATGTAGATAATTATCAATCCTTTTGCTTGTTATATGGTGGAAAGTAGGTTAGTAACACTCTTGTTATCTATCATAAGTGTGTTTATCTTTGTGATGTCTTGTGATATAATAATCTAGGTTGGGGACATTATTTTAGGTGTTTTTTATTAACTAATTATATATTTTTATTCGTTTATTGATAATTTCTTATTTTCTTGTTTTTATTTGATTATTTATTATTTTTAGAGCATAATTGGTTTAATTTGTGTGTTAATGTGAAGCTTCAAATATATATGGCATATAATTAGATGGCAAATCAATTCTAAAGAGATAAGGAAAGAAGATAAAGAAGGAATTAAGTGATAAAAGGAAGTAGAGATAGAATAGGAAAGGAAAAGTTGCCAAGTAAATCTGAAATTTTGCAGGTACATCTATTAAAGTAAAGATAACTTCAAAACTTCTGGAAATTTGGATGAGCATTCAAAAGAGTAAAGTTTGATCTTTTTGCCTTGGTCGTTTCAATATAAAGTAGGCAAAAATCAGACCAATAATGAATGAGATATGATCAAAATAGTGAGCAATATTATCGTCTATGATATTTTAGGAAAGAAATTTGAGTTGGACTTGGACTCAAATTACTTACCTTTTACTCACCAATTTCGACCTAGGGTCTTCCTAACACCTATAAATACACCCTCTTATGATTGAAACATGTCCTTGCTTGTCCATACTCAATTATAAACCATAGATCAATCTTTACTCATTCAACAAAAGCAAGTTGACAGTATGTATCTTTATTTTAGTTTATTTCTTACTAGTATGAACTAACTTTTCCATAGCTTGGGTTTTGCATATGTATATTCTTTTAATTATATTTTCTTCTATCTAAATTTGTTTCGGAAAACCTTTTTAAATTGTTTCCATCATCCTAACTATATATTTGTTTTATGTGCTTTGACTTATTCCCAGCCTAATTTTGATCACGCAAGGATTGTCTTAATAGTATTTAGATGGTCACCCGGAAGGGGTGTCTAATTATTGAAAACACCACATAAACGTCTAGTGTGCGGTAGTAATCCAGAAGGGCTTGCCTAACTAGATAGTCATTACAGTTTGAGATTTAACCATCGATCATTACGCAGGTCGCCTTACCCAAGTCCCTTGATAATTGTTAGGTCGCCACCTAAGTCCACCCGGAAGGGGGTTAGTAGGAATATATAATCATGGCTACTTATCTAAGAGCTTTAATCACCCTTATTAACTAGTAGAATAAATAGAAGGATAAGTGCATACTAGCAAACCTAAACTATATTTCTCATCTTATTCTTACATCTTTATTTTATTGTCTTTAGTTTAATTAATCCTTATTTTTCTCAATCATCACTATTTTATTTTCTTGTCTTTTAATTCATTGATCTAATTATTACTACTCTTTCTTGTAATCTATTCGTATAATACACTAAGTCCCTGCGAACGAATCTTAACATATCATTAAAACATGCATACGACCTGTGATACTTGCAGTAAGTCACGTGTTTGGTTAGGGTGATAGTTCGCATCTTTTATACCATTATTTTATCATATCCTACTATCACTTTGATTTGTTGCAAAATAACTTTCACCATGCACTCTTTTTTTGGTTACACATAGGGTTCTCGCATTCAGTCTTTTATCAATTGCAATCTAAGTTTGAATATTCTTTATTATTGCAATCTAATTTTGAATATTCTTTATTATTGCAATCTAAATATTAATATTCTTTATGTATTGCAATCTAAGTTTGATCTCGCATATTTGATTTTCTGAGTTTCTGAGTTTCTTTTAGAGTAAATTTACCCCCATCTTTCATTTGTACCCAGTTAGACTTTGTGACATGTGATCACCTTAGGCCAAAAACAGGTTTTTTGTTCACAATTATTGGTGGGTCTAAAGGTGTGATAAATAAATAGATAAATAAAGATAATAATAAAGGACACACCCTTGACTACCACGAGAAACTCACTGTAAGTATTACAGATCGTTTGCAAGTTTAGTTGATAAGAAAAGTTTGTTCGCAGGGATTTAATCTATTAGATCTACTTGTATCAAATAAGCGTAGATGAATTTAGATGTTGATATAAAAATATAATAAGGTGAATCAAATATCTGATATGAATAAATAAAATAAGAATGAATATAAATAAATATGAATGTAAGTTAGATAAATCAGGGTCACTAATATGAGTCTATCTTACTAGGTCGTTATTCTAACCTTAAGAGTGACTTGAGCATTATACGTTAACCGGGACTCTAAATTCCACCTAACCCGCATCAGGGTGGACTTATGAGTAACCTCTCCACTACCAGGGGAACCTGAGTAATGATCGGTGATTAAATCAAACCTTTATGGCTATCTAGTTAGGCAAACTTGTTAGGATCACTACTAGACGATTATGTGGTGTTGTTAATAATTGCTAAGGATAGTCCTAAAATTGGCCAAATCTAGGGCTGAAAACAGTAAGTCAAAGCACACAATAACAATATACGCCAAGCTCAAATCAAATAAAATAACAAATAGCATTATGAAATTTAGACAAAATAATAACCCAAATAATTAAAAGTAAAACTTCTTGAATAAAAGTTTAGAAGTATGATGTAGCTAATTATCCTAAATATAGAGAATGAGAGATGTAGAAGAGGAGTTTGTCACTCTCCAACTTTTTGCTTCTTGTCTTCCTTTATAAGTTAGCTTGCTTCTTGGATGAATAGTTTGATACTAAGGATGAATATTGAATTAAAGGACTAAGCTAATATTTAAAACTGAGAAAATACAAGCAAGGACTAGCCTATACTTGGCACTGTGCAAAGACATGTTTACAATGGTTAAAGGGTGTATTTATAGGTGTTTAGGAAGATCTAATTTGTTTTCTTGGAGTGGAAGACAAGTAACCTGGACTCCTAGCCCAACTCAAATTCGTAACCCTAAAAGATTGAAAAGGTAAGAATCTGTTGCTGTTTTGTTTTGGCCGTAACTCCTTCAATACTACTCCTTTTGATGCGTTCTTTGTATTGAAACTGACCATTCTTCCAAATTCCTAGCCAATGTTGAGTTATGATCACTTTTGTGGACGTGGCTGGTGAAATTCAAATTTACTTGGCAACTTTATTTTTCCATATCTATCTTTTCTTTCCTTTATCTCCAATTTCCATCATTATCTTCTTTCCTTTATCTCTTAGAATTGATTTGGCATCTAATTAATTACCATATATATTTTAAGTTTCACAATTAACAAAAAATTAAACCAAATATGCTCTAAAAATAATAAATCATCAAATCAAGACAAGAAATGAGAAAATACAAATATCGAGACATCAATTATTTACTAGTATTAGCATGAGTGATGTATTTCGAGTGGTATTATCGGTATAGTTAATAAATTCTGTATATCAATTATAATTTTCATGTATTCATTATCAAAAAAAGTCTTCACTTAATCCTACCCAAAACCTTAATTTCATCACATCATTATCATTTTCTTCCAAATCCAGGCACCACCTCTAACCACTGTAGCCACCATCTTCTCCACCACATCATTTTTCATGTTGACTACTGAAACTCCATCATTTTTCATTGTGACTTACATTTGTTCCAAGGATTCAACGACACACTTTAATGTAAGCATAATCCTCAACAACTTTTGGAACCTCGATCGATGAAAGAGGCTGAATCTCGTTTAATTTTATTCCTTGGAGGCTTACAAGAGCAAAACAGATTAAATAGAATATTGATAAAAACTTGCATTGTATCCCAGTATTCTTACCTATTACACAATACAAACCAATCAATACATGAATAATGACAGATCCAATACATATTTTTTTTTCGATTGACAAATCAAACTCTTTAGAAATGAGGGGTTCAAACAACCATTATCCTTAAAAAAAAGCCATAAGAGGCTACTAGAAGAACTACTAGGCTAAAAATTATAATAACTTAAAAGACAAAGGGCTACTTAGCAATTAAGAATAAAGAAGTGAAAAGTACCTTTCATATCCAATTAGCTGTTAGTCGCAATCCCTCTTTCCCTTTAAACACTTTCCTCTTCAGCTTAATCCCAATCAACGAATTAACACGACTGAAGATTTGTTCCTCATCTAACACACCTTCTCCATGAATTCGTCTATTCCTTTCCATCCATACGCAATACACAAAGGTAGTGAAACTCAACCCAATAATTTGAGTTCTTTCTTTGTTGGAACAAGAGTTTATAGCAATATTAATCAATTCCTCCCAATTCGTAGGTATTTGTTTAATCTCACAATGAATAAGTAGACGCTTCAATATTCTACTAATGAAGGAGCAATAGACCATAAAATGATCGATGTCTTCTGCTCCAATCGAACAAGATTCGCCGATGGGATTGATAGTAAACTCCCATTCAATCATCTTCTGATTTGTTGATAATCTTTACTGACACGCTAGTTTTCGCAGCTTGGAATACAACCAGTTGCCCAAATGACTTTCTACCAATTCACTCCAGGTTTCCTCTTTAATCTTGTTAAGCGTTTTTCGAAAAATAAAATTCACCCTTAGTAAATTCAGACCAATAGATTTTGTCTTCCTTCTTGGATAGCTATACATTTTATAATTAGGGAAGTAAATCACCAATTATAGGAGGTAATCTCCTTCTAGAATTCCCGAAGCAATCAACAACAGTTTTGTTACAGTTTAAGCCTTCTCTATTAATCTTTTTGTTAAGTACGCTTGAAACATCCTTCATATTTAGCCATCTGTCCCATACGATAAAAGCGTCTTGACCATTGTATACTTTATGATGGATAAAGTTAAAAGAAAGGTGTCTAACTTTCAACAGTTATTTTTAGATCCAGGCATGACTCTGTTTTTTATCAAGACACCAAATACACTTGTTCTATATGAGATTGCAATGGGTCCGCTTACTCCAGAGATTTGTCTCTTTCCTAGACATTCTAAAAAAGGTATATAATAAGCATACTTTGTTCATCTCCTCAATATTTGGAATTCCCAGACCCCCATTTTGCTTATCTGTGCATAAATTAGTCCATGAAATTATTGCACCCTGTGCTCCATCTAGATTTCCTTTCCAGAGATATAGATGACTTGTTTAGGTAATATAAAGACTCTGCACCAAAACCTGATTTTACTATAAGAATAACTATAATCAATTCCACCCTGCCCGCATAAGATAGAAGCTTTGAGTTCCAACTATTAACACTTTGACAAATATTCTCTACTAAAGTATTACCACCATCAACACTTAGTTTTTTGGAGTTAAGTGGAACCCAAATATATCTAACTGGCATTGAACCCACTTTAATGTTTAATATAGATAAAATGGCATTTTGTGTAAGAATAGGAGTACCCCATAGTAGATTTCACTCTTAGAATAGTTGATTTTTAGACCTAATAATCTAGAAAATAGGTCAAGGACTTCCTTAAAAATATAAGCAATTTCTTTATCAGCATCAAGAAAAATAAGTAGATCATCCGCGAATATCATGTGATTAAGCCCTAAATATTTACACTTAGGATGAAATTTAAATCTCTTATTTTGAGCAATATGTTGAAAAATCCCAGTAAAAACTTGCATACATATTGTGAAGAGATAAGGAGAGAGATGGTCTTCTTGTCTGAGCCCTCTTTTCCCTTTAAAGTAGACATAAACTCTGCCATTGATGCATATAGAGTAATGAGGAGTACAAATGCATATTCTAATCCAATTTAAAAATATTTCAGGAAAGTTTAGAGCTTTAAGTGTATTAAGCGAAAATTCCCAGTTTACACTATTAATGTCTTTCTGTAGATCCAAATTTATAGTGCATTTAGAAGTAGTATTTTTCTTACTATACCCTGGCACTAAATCCTGAGCCACCAGAATATTATCACACAAAAGATCTGCCTTTCACATAAGATGAATGGTTTATAGAAATAATTGAGTCAAGAATATTCTTAAGCCTATTTGAATAATCTTAGCCAATAATTTATAAATAGTATTAACACACGCAATAGGCATATATGTCTTTACATTTGAAGCAATTTTCTCTTTAGGGATCAACACTATATTTGTATCATTGACTTGTTTTAATAATTCCCCTGTTTCAAGGCACTGATTGATTGCCTTGCAAAAATCATCTCCAATAATACTCCAAGTTGTCTTATAAAAACAAGAGTTCACGCCATTAGGACCTGGAATTTTGTCCTTCTGCCTTTTATCATTTTGTAGAAGCAAAGAGAATTATAGTCAGTATCATTTATAAAGGTGGCTTTAGATTTTTGCTTAAGAATCTCATGCCCAATAAATACATCCTCTTCAAGAGACTTAATTAAAATCTTCTCTTTAGTAAGTTTTCCGCTATCTTGATCTCCTTTTATAATATATCTCTGAATAGTAGCAAGATTATCCTTTATGTCCTTAATACTAGCAGAAGTCCTTTCATATGTAGACCAAATATTATAAAATCTAAATGAGCTAGGATTAGAAAGTTTATTTACCCTAATGGTTATCTTCAAAGACAGTGATCTAGGGTAGAAAGTGGTACAATAAGAACACTGGAATGAAAAGTACTCATCCACTTAGAGTTTATATCAATTTTACTAGCTCTGAGTTGACTAGTTGTACTTTTGTTTGTCCAGGTAAAATTTTTGCCTCCATAGTGGTGCTCAAAGAGGTTACATCATCCAGGCATTCATTGAAGATAATTTAACTTTTTGAGAGAGAGTCATAGTTTAACTATCATCTACCTTGAGGATATCATTGTAATCTCCAAGTAAGATCAATCTTTCTTTAGAATAGATATTACTCCATTTGACAATATAATTCCATAAAGTCATCATCATTGCTTGCATAAATAAAGAAATAAATAAAGGTGATGCCACTAGAATTGATATAGACTTGTACCAACATTGTTTCTGAGGTTTCATTAATGAGCTTGAGATCAATGTAATCTTTATCCCATAAAAGCCAAATCCGCCCTGAATCATCAAAATTATAGTTATTAATCACTTCCAAATTAGAAAAATGACTATTTATTATACTCAAACTATTACTCTCTCTAACTTGATATTATTGATATTAATAAAACTTCTAACATCCAGCTGCCTTAGAAGACTATTGAATCCTCTAACATTCCAGGTTTTAATATACATAGATTAGGTGTTCTAGTGATCTCATGATCACCATGTGCATTGATAAATTTTAACACGTCCTTTTCCAAGTCATTAAGATTAGGTTCTTGTAAGTTTTCAAAAGAATTTAAATAAGCAATAGAAATTTCATTGACTTGAGCATGAATAGATGACTCTTGAGCATTGCTTTTTACTGCTAACGATCTTCATTAATTTTGTCTTTATTTTTTGGATTTTGTTTTCCATTCAAACTTGCCATTTCTACCCTTGTGTTCAAGATGTGCAAACTGTTTTCATTTGAAACAAATTGTGGGTTTCCAATCATATTCCACTACAAGCTCTTGTAACTTATTTTGACCCATATCAACATATAATGTGTCAGGTGATACTTCTTTATTTTTTTATTTCCATACATACACGAGCATATCCAAGCCTTGATTTAGATTTAGCAATGAAGTAGGACTCCTATCCCACTAGCAACATATCCCAGCCCAGATTTTGTCCATAAAGCCATAGGTATGTTGCATCATACGGGAATCTTAGTAATATCCATTTTTTCAAATTGCATATTAGGTTTCCATGGCCTTAACAAAAGAGGTTTCCCACTAACATGCCACATATGCTATAAAGCTCTAGTATAGTACTGTCTATTCTTAAAGTTGAAAATAAATATACCATTATTGCTGGATTTGATCTCTACTTTACCCAACTTTCTCCATTGAAACTTAACAATATTTGAGATGGCATAAAAAGGTGGGGGGTTGTCTAAAAACTGACCAACCAAGCAGTTTACCCATTGTTTGGCCCCTTCTTCTAGAATATAATCTAGTGGCTTGATGATTCTTTTTCCTTCATGAAAAATAGGCTCATGGTACTTCAGTTGTAATAATTATTTGGCACATCCTAAAAATAGTGTTGACCAGGAATTGTCAACTGTACTTTCATTTGCCATTAATATTGGGGTTTTGTTAATCTTTTCAGTTTATAGGTCTTTAAGAGCCCCCTTACTAGATCCGCTACCATCACTTGTGTTAGCAGCAAATCTGTGATTTGAGGGGTGGTAACTGGAGTAGTGACCGGTGTAGACACATTTAACACTTCATCGTTCTGAGAAAACATAATCTTAGTAATATCTCTAAACCTAGCTCTTAGTTTTAGCTCAGATTGATTTTTTTACTGATGGGTTAACTTTGGTTGAGTTTATCATTTTTGTCATGTCAGAGGGAATGAGAAAAATAAGCAAAACGGTGAATAGAAGAAGAAATTTAAATGAGGAAAGAAGAGTGTGAAGTGGATAAAGTCGGCGAAGATGGGTGAGGAAAATAAGATGGATAAAGTGTAAAAGGAAATTCTGCCAAATCCCAGAAAGTAGGAAAAACAAGAAGATCCAAGAAAAACAAGACCTAAAAAGAAGGAAAAAAGAGGTGGAAAGCAAAAAAAAAATAGATGAATTTGATGGAATAGATTAATCCCACCAAGAATACTTAGAGAGAGTTTTTTGTAACTTTGACTCTCATATGAGTTTTTTTTTATAACATATAGTTTCTAGAGTGCTCTTTGTTAATCCAATACATATCTTTTCTATATCATCAACATTTTCTTATATTGATTAAGGTCATTACAACAATGTATAACAAAATATGTAAAACCTGGCCTCAGTACTAGCTTTCAAACTTATTGATCCTAATTAAGCGACCAAAATTAGATATTTAAATTAGAACTACAACTGAAATATTTACAATTATTACTAGCATAAAATAATCAATTTTCTTCTTCTTGTATATTACTTTCTAAAGATTCAAACTAGAAGAAAGATTAGGATGTACACAAAAGTCATTAACATAATATAAAGAGTGAAAATATGTACACAAGATTTTATCGTGATTCGTCAAAACCTAAATATATATTGAGCTCATGTGAAAGTGCCTCTTTCATATAATGCTTCCTATTGCAATACTTTTTCAAGTTATTAATATCAAAACAACCAAGAACTCACAAAAGCATACCACAAATCTCACAACCTAAACCAATTACGGTGGCTAAATTAATATATGAATAAATGTCATTCAAGAATACAAGATTCACTTTTCTATTACAATTATTTCTAACATATTAGAATTAATCTATGTGAAACCTAGAATTTTAAAGTTTTTAAGGGTTGAGAGAACGAATAATAACCAATCAAATAAAGAAAGAGTCTTTTATATGAGACAAAACCAAGCACATATTGATTAAAATTTAAATATTTCACCAATTATATTTCATCATCAAATATAATAACAATGTCCACCTTGTAGTGTTTTTCATACAATCTTCATATTCATTAACACTAGTGAAAGGCGGTCTTAACCACCATCACATATTAATTCCTACACAACAATCAACTAAATAACAAATCTAAGTAATGTTTAAACTTAATTAGTAACAAATTTTGTACCAGAAATCTGCAGGATTATTCTTATTAGCAATTTTAAGTGACTTTACATTACTGGAAGCGAGAATATCTCTATTACAATGGAACTTCACATCAATGTGTTTACTTATCAGATGATAAACTGAATTTTCACTTAACAAAATTACACTTTGACTATATGAGAATATAGTTACCTTATATTTGACTAATTTTGTTGTATTAAGTAAGATTTGCAACCAAGTCATCTATTTTACAATATTATGCTTCAGCTGTTGGTAGTGTCATTAAAGGTTACAATGAAATTTCAAAGAAATACTATTAATGTTTAAGGTAAAGCAATATGAAGTAGCTAACTTTCTAGGATATTTATCTCCTGCAAAATAAAAATATCCAAGCAACTCAAATGGAATATTATAATTTCAATATCCATTATACTGCTAACATATGTTAAAACATGATTCAAAGCATTCCAATGATCTAGTCCATGATTGGACATATAAATACTCAATGATGAAATAGAAAAGAACAAATTTTGTCTAGTTATTATCATAACCTACATAAGAAATTCAATCACATTAGCATATGGGTTATTTTGACCATTTCGAAATGAATTATGGGTATTGCAGTTTAGATAAAATTAATCAGTCAAAGAGGTCATACCATGTTGCGATTCAAATTACCATACTTTAAAACAACCCTTTTCAAATATGCTTCTTGATGAAGTTTTAATGTGCAAGATTCTCTATTTCTATTAATGATCATACCTAGTATTTTTTTACTATGTCCTAAGTTTTTCATGTCAAAATCGTTTTCTAAAAGATCTTTGAGTTTTTTAATCATGTGCAAAGACTTACTAATAAGATGCATATCATCAACATAAAGTAATACAAAGATATTTGCATCATTCTTAATAGAAAATTAGAAACAAGAATCAAAATTAGTTCTCTTAAAGTCATAAAATAAACCAAACTTCTTGTACTACTTCCTAGGTGGTTGTTTTAAACCATAAAAATATTTATTAAATAGACATACATGATCAAGCAATTTCTTATTTATGAACCCCTCCGGTTGTCACATATATATAGTTTCATTAAGATCACCATGTGAAAAAACAGTTTTCACATCCACTTATCAATTTCAAGATCATAACGAATAGCTTAGTCAAGCATTACTATAATTGCTTAAAAGTTTACATCATGTGACCATATTTCATTAACATTTATGTCTTCTCTTTGAATATACCCCTTAGAAATTGGTATAGCCTTATACATAGGATCATCACTATCAGATGAGCCTTCTTTGAGTTTATAAAAATCCATCTACATTCAATTTTTTTTATCATTAGGTTGTTTAACTAGAATCCAAAGTTCTATTCAACATAAGAGACTACATTTCTTTATTCATGTCAGTAACTAAAAAAAATCACACTCTTTGGATTCTAATTCATCAAGGTAAGAACGAGTTCAATTTTTTTCATCAATAACGCCATTAAGAGTAGTATATACAAGATATGCGTGAGAGTACCCTAAAGTAATTTTAACTTCCTTTCTTTGCTTATCTCTTACAAGTTGATAATTCCGCAGCTCCCCCTATAATGACCTATTCAATTGATCGGCCAACTCTTTAGGGTCAAGTTGTTCACCTTCATCATCTTCATGTGAATATGGATGATCATTTTGAAGGTCTTTATTTGGTTTTGCTGCAATTAAAGGCTCAACCTCAATCTCAATTCCTACATCCTTTTTACCAACTAATGGTTCAACTATTACATCATCTCTTGTATTATGGACAAGCTTGTAAGGAAATGTTAGTTCATCAAAGATAAAATCTCTACTAACAATAATTTTAATGCCTCTAGAATTTTTCTTTGATAGTATATACCATTTAACCATATGTTGTTTTTGATATCCAATCATAAAACAATTTATATATCTAGGGTTGGGTTTTCCATCTTTGGTATGAGCATAAGCAGCATAACCAAAAACTCAAAGGTAAGATAAATCAAGCTTCTTGTCTTTCTAGACTTTCATGGGGGATTTGAAATTAATGAATATATTGGGACTTCTATTTATAAGATAGGTAGTAGTATACAGAGCTTCACCCCACAAAAATTTAGGCAAACCAGAAGTAAGCAATATAATTCTAATGTTTCCAACAGGGTTATATTCATTCTCTAAGCAACACCATTTTGAGGTATTTTTCTAACTGCCATATGCCTTAAAATGCAATTTTGTTTACAGAAAGAATCAAACTCTTCATTACAAAACTCTTAGCATAATCAATGCTAAACACTTTAAGAATAGTTTTGTCTTTATATTTTAGTACAAACGTCCAAACTCTTCTACTAAAACCATCAACAATAGAGAGAAAATATATGAAGTTACCATGAGTATTATACCTTCCAGACCCCCATAAATAAACATGCATATATTTAAGGCAAGCTTGGGATATATAGTCCTAGCCTTGGAACTTAACCTATGTTTTTTTAACAAGTAACACATATTTCATAAAATTTAAGACCACAAATTGCATATTACCTAACATACCTTGTTTGCTTAGAAAAGTGTGTTTGTGTTGACTCAAATGCCCAAGCCTGAGGTGACACTTATGAGTAGCAATGGTTTAGGATCATTAGTAAGATTGTTCACAAAAAAATATAAGTGACATTCATTTAAAACATATAAAATATGATTCTTATCACTAGTAAATAAAATTATAGAATCCTTATAGACATGCATACTACCATTTGAAACCTTAGAAACACAACCAAGGTTATCTAGAGCACTGAAAGAAATCAGGATTCTTTTTATATCAGATATGAACCTTACATTGGTTAAAGTAACTCACCTAAAATTATTCATTCTCAAATTCACCTTACCCCTACACCTTCAACCTCACAAGTTTGATCATTATCCATATACACAGTTTCATTATTAGTATTAACTAAGTCATGAAATAAATCAAGTATGGGATACACGTGGAAGGTGAAATAAGAGTCAAATATCTAATTAGCATAATTAGACATACTAGTGGGATTTAGTACTTTACATACATCATCATCATTTTTAGGCATACATGATACATTAGACTTATCATTACCATCATTCACCTTGTTTTTAAGTTTAAAACAGTTATTTTTTAAAGACCACGTTGACCACAGTGGAAACAATAACCCCACAGAGAATATGCATGCCTCCCCATACACCCCCCAGGTAAATCAGATATAGGTTACCCATGTTCAGGGAAGTGATTCAAACAAAGTACCTCTCATTCACACCCTTTAAATGCAGAAGAAATAGCAAGGTCTTGTCCATTTGAGCTAACTCTGCTGGTTATATTTACTATATCATTTAAGGCTAAGGGTGTACCCTTCAACACAAGAATCATTCTGATAAGTCATTAAGATAATCATTTATATACTTAGTGGAAACCATCTTGTAATTAAATAGAGAACCTTTCAAGAAAGTTATATTAGGTACAAATTGAGTAGCATAAAGAGATTCAAGCTTACCCTGAAAAATCAAGAGTAGTAATAGTACCATCAACCTTAATGATAACTGAGTTAGAAATATTAAGATATAATATGTTTAATTCTCCTCATTATAGTGTTAGCCTTATCTAGCAAATATTTAGGCAAATTCTTGACATCTAATGTCTCGTGTTTGGTGATATAATTTAGTACTTCCGATATATCAGTTTGGGTTGTTTATTGATTTAAAATATGGTATGTATCCCTTTGTTTATCATATAATTATTTTTTAACTATCATATGAGATTATTCGTGTTTTAGAGCAATTTGAGGTAGTTTTGTGTTTTATTGTGTATCTCTTAGGACATGGAGGCCCCAAGGTTGAAAGGGATAATATAAGGAGTAAAGAAACTAAGGAAATGCCCAATTTAAGTGGAAAAGAGATCTACACAAGTCAATGAGTCAAGAAGATTATTAGAAGTCAAAGAACCAAATCTCGTAACATGGATTCTTCAACTCAAAAAAATCATAAGAAATAATTTGTAACGAGTCAGGTCATAATATTTTTCTCAAAGTAGATATTAGACTCTAGTACGCGTGATAAGACAATTCATATCCAAGTTGAGACAAGGAAGTTATGGACATTTTCGAAAACTAACTTGAGTAATCCAAATTTAACAAAGAAGTCCACGAGTAACTTTTGACCTGTTTTCTAAGCCCATGACTTAGACCTCCGAATTTCCTAGAATATAATAGTAGTTCTTAAGATTTGTAAACGCACTTCGTCATTCATTCATTAGTATTAGAATAGGGAGTAAGAGAGAAGTAAGGAGAGAAAGACAACAACACAAGATCTACATATCTTGTAATTCTTCTTCTCTCAAAGACCATATTATGTACTAAGTTTTTATATTTTACTATCAAAGAATCAACAAATATATTTCAACTTGAAATTGAACATGTATGAACCCTAGCTATGATTTGTAATTACTTTTCTATGAAATTTGGGATTACATGTTAATGAAAATTGATTGTGGATTGCTTGTTTATTATTATCTCTATTCCGAGATAATTGTCACTTACTAAAAATATAGTTCCAAAATAGTTGTCCATTTAGAATATCTAGACAATTTTTTCCAACTTTTTCCAATAATACCCCTATTAAAATATTAGATTTTGCAATAAGTATTTATGATTTTAAATCACTTTATGGGGATATATTAGTAATAGAGAAGGTAATAATTATATATCTTAATTTGTGTGAAAAAGTAAGTGGACAATCCTTATGGATCAGAGGGAATATAATTCTTATGATTCATGTAATTCTTTATCTAAAACACATATTGAGTTGTGTTAGATATTATATTTCTCCTGGGAGGGGGATTTGGAAGTGGAACTAGAATTATAATTGTTTAGCTGAGTTTAAGAATCAGAAGATCTAAACTAACTAGATGGCCAATTGAGGTTAGAACTTTAGGCATTAGATAATTCTATATGATTTTCTTGGAAGATGGTCCAAGTTTATATAACAAACCTTTACTTATATGAGAGGAACTTAGTGTGACTTTAGAATCCCGGTTAGCAAGTGTAGTTCCCAATTTATCCTTATATCACGAATAGTCCCTTGTCATTTTAGTGGTGAATATGAAATCTTGAGCTATATCTCTCTGCATCGTATCTCATATTTACTTTTTAGTCCTTTCAATTAAACAAAAAACAAAATAAACAGTCCTTTTTTTATTTTAGTTTTTACCCAACGAATATCTAATTTAGAGCTAAATTTACGCATTAAACATATAATTTCCTATGGAGAACGAACTTTAATTACATCTTTATTTTTTGTGATGGCCTGTAGACTTGCGAGTTATCATATGCCGAGTGATTTTATATCATACCTCGGGGGACGAAATGTTTTTGGCATCGTTGCTGGGAAATAGTTAGTTAATTGTAGTTGTAATTTTGTTTTAGATTTCCATTATTAGTGATGTATCCCTATTTGTGATGAATTAATCTAGGTTGGAGATATCATTTTAGGTGTATTTAGTTATTTAATTATCTATTTTTTTCATATTTATATAATATCCTATTTCTTGTCTTGATTTGATGAATTATTATTTTTAGAACATATTTGGTTTAATTTGTTTGTAAATGTGAAGCTTTAAAGATATATAGAAATAAATTAGATGTCAAATCAATTATAAAGAAATAAGGAAAGAAGATATGGATGGAAATTGGAGATAAAAGGAAGTATATATTAAATAGGAATGAAAAATTTGCCAAGTAAATCTAAAATTCTGCAGCCACGTCCACTAAAAGGAAGATAACTTAAAATCGATTGGGAGTTTAGAAGAGTGGTCTGAAGGAAAAGTGTAGATATTTTTGACGCGGTCGTTTCAATATAAAGTAGACGAAAATCGGAGCATTAATGAAGGAGTTAAGACCAAAAAAAGACAGCGGCAGTTTTTCCCTTTTCCTATATTTTAGGAAACGAATTTGATTTGGAAAAGATTCCTATTACTTGCCCTCTACTCCAAGAATCCAACCTAGGGTTTGGAAAACCCTATAAATACACCCTCTTATCATTAGAAACACATCCTTTGCTAACCTTTAGCCCAAGAGGAAGCTTACATCAAGAGGAGAGAAGATCGGAATGAGTTGGACATCAAATCATGCCTTCCCAATCCTTCAAATTTGTAATTGTTTATTTTTATTTCTCTAGTATGAAATAATTATATTTTAGCTTGAGATTTAGCATATGGGTATGAACCCTACACTTGTTTTACATCTATTTTAATTTGAGATGTTAGCATTTAAATGAATTTAGTGTTTTATTCTCTGTTTTATGTGCTTCGATTTATTGTCGGTAGTTCTTACGGTTACAAACGTATATGATTACCTTAATAGTAGTTAGATGGTCATCCGGATGGGGTGTCTAATTATTGAAACACCACATAAGCGTCTAGTGTGTGGTAGTAATCTGGAAGGGCTTGCTGATGCATCCCTATTTGTGATGACTTAAGCTAGGTTGGAGACATAATTTTAGGTGTATTCAATAATTGAATTATCGATTTTTATTCATATTTATATTTTCCTATTTCTTGTCTTGATTTGATGATTTATCATTTTTAGAGCATGTTGGGTTTACTTGTTTGCTAATTGTGAAGTTTTAAAGATATTTGGTAATTAATTAGATGTCAAATATTCTAAGAGATAGGGGAAAGAGGATAATGATGTAATTTGGAGATAAAAAGATAAAATAGGAAAGGAAAATTTGCCAAGTCTGAATTTCAGCAGTTACATCCATTAAATTGACCATAACTCAAAAGTCGCTTGGAATTTAGAAAAAGTACTGAAGCAAAAGTGTAGAGCTTTCTGAGACGATCAGTTTCGATATAAAGAACGCGTCAATCAGAGCAATATTGAAGAAGTTACGACCAAAACAAAACAACATCAGTTTCTTACCTTTTCTATATTTTAGGAAACGAATTTGATTTGGAAAAGAGTCCTCTTACTTGCCCTCTACTCCAAGAATCAAAATTAGGGTATGAAACACCCTATAAATACACCATCTATTCAGTAGAAACACATCCTTGGCCAAAACTTAAATCAAGAGGAAGCTTACAACAAGAGAAGAGAAGACTGGAAGGAGCTAACATCAAATTATGTCTTCACAAGCCTTCAAATTTGTAATTGTTTTCTTTTCTTTCTCTAGTATGAACTAATTTTTTTTAGCTTGTGATTTAGCATATGGGTATGAACCCTAGACTTGTTATACATCTATTTTAATTTGGGATTATAATATTTAAATGAATTAGTGTTTTATTCTTTGTTTTGTGTGCTTTAACTTATTGTCTATTTTACTCGCGGTGCACAACATATATGATTACCTTAATAGTAGTTAGATGGTCACCTAGAAGGGGTGTACAATTATTGAAACACCACATAAACGTCTAGTGTGCGGTAGTGATCCTGACAGGCTTGCCTAACTAGATAACCATTAGGGTTTGATTTAGCCACCAATCACTATTTGCAGGCCAGACTCATCTAAGAACCTAGTGGCGTAAGAGAACCTTAGTTAAGTCCCCTGGTAATTGTGAGGTCGCCACCTAAGTTCACCTGAAGGGGGTTAGGAGGAATTTAAAATCCTGGTTATTGCAATTCTACATTATTCTCCCTTACATGATTAGAATAAACAAGGCTAGTGTGGATTACTTGCTATATCTCGAGCTAAACTCTCATACTATTTACTTTTCTATCTTTACTTTATTTAGTTTAATTTTCTATTTACAAAAAAAAAAACAAATATTATTGTCTTTTATTTCTTGCGTATTATTATTCTAGCTTTCTTATTTGCACTTGATATTTGCATAAGTTCTCTCTAACTTTAGTAGTCTCTGAGGAACGAATCTTATTTATCATCAAAACTTGCATACGATCTGTGATACTTGCAGTGAGTAACGTGCTAGCCTAGAGTGTTTATTTGCATTCATTTTATCTATTATTTTATCACACCTTAGGCGACACCAGTTTTTGGTGCCACTGCCGGGGACTACATCGTTAGTCCTTGTGCATTTATTTAGTGCTTTTATTTTAGTTAGTTCTATTTTATGCTTTTGTTTTTAGTTTTGTTCATTTACAGGTTATACAGATAAAAATTCCGAGGAAACTTGACCTTCCCATCTCATTCAGAGTGCAACCCAGAAGAATCCGCACTCCAGAAATCCAAGCCACTAAATTCCGACCAGATCCAGGCATGATAGCGCAATTTGCGAGTCATAGAGAACTTAGCGGTGCTGCACATCAAGATTCGTTTCATTATGTCCAGAAATTTATGCAGATCTGTGATGCTTATATCATCAAAGGCATTACACAGGAACATATGTATTACGTTATGTTCCAGTTCTGCTTAACAGTAGTGCATGCGACTGGTATGATTCCCAAACTCCCTAATTTAATTCTAGATTGGGATAAATTCCAAGTCAAATTCCTAGACGGATTCTATCCGGTTAGTAGATGTTTAAAAGATATGCTAGAATTTGAACAATTTATGCAAGAAGAAGGGGAAAGTGTTGGTGAAGCATGATTACGTTTTAACAAAAAGAAAGCGAGGTGTCCATTCCATGTCTCCTCGCTTGAATATAATTTAACCATGTTCTAAGGAGGACTCAATGACGAGTCCAAGGCAAGGGAAGATATATTAGATATGGAAGTTTTGTTTTATTATATCCTGAAAAAGCTAATACTATTATGGAAAGAGTTCTAGATACCGAGAGAAGTTGGCCGATTGAATCAGAATAACAAGAAGATACCTTATAATCTCTAAGGATCAAATAATTAAACCAACAACTCAAGGAATTACAAGAACAAGCGCGATCAATAGCTCAGGTAAATCTAGTACATACTTTACCTTCATATCTTGGTTGTGGAGCAAGAAATCATTCATTAGAGAGTTGTATGAATAATTCAGCTTCGGTTTCCTCCGTATCTCATCAAAGAAACCATTATTCTAATGGTTATTATCAGGCTCAAGGAAATTACGCTAATTATCACTACCCACAGAATCAGAATTAGGTCAGAAACCAAGGTACTTATTATCAAACTTGACCTCAATATTATTATCAACCACAACCTATCTATCAAGAAGCGCCAATTTATGATGAAACTTATCAAGAATCACCTCCATATTCAACGCAACACGCTACACAAGAACAACCTTCAAGTTTGGATCCGAGTATATTTGAACTTATGGGACTAGATGAAGAAAATATGAAGATAAGTCAGCAAAGACTTCAAAACCAATCAATAGGTAATTAAGAATCTCGAGCATACCCTTTCACAGATGGCGAGTACACTTCTAACATGCCAAAAGGGCAACTCCCAAGTGATACTATTGCTCCAGAATATTATGCTTGTCATGCAGTTGAATTAAGAAGTGGAAAACAATTACTTCCACCTAGAGTGGAAGAAACAGAACAACCAAAAGAACCAACCCCTACTCCTGAAGTGGTTGAATAAACAGTTGAAGACAAGACCGAAGAGGTAGTTGAACCAAGGAGTGTCTCAGAGAAGACACCTGAAAAGAAGAAAAACTCAATGGTAAACAATACACGTCCTCCTCCACCATTCCATCACGTGTCAAAAACAAGAACAACGAAAAGAATTCAAGCAGTTCCTTGACATGGTGAGCAAGTTAGATATTAACATCATGTTTGTAGAAGCTCTCAAGAGAATGTCAAAATATCTTAAATTTATGAAGGACATTCTTTCTAACAAACGTAGTTTAGAAACTGAGTAGATGAATGGATTTCCAGAGATGTGTAGTGCTATATATCAAATCAAGTTACCACAAGACGTACATAAACACAAGAACTCTTGGATGGGACCATTAAATGCTACAAAGAATAGATCTAAGAAGTTCGTGGGAGTGAAAGGCAAGGAGTTCAAATTTCGCGTGCCAAATATTAATAAACTCATTCATTGTTGGGGAGGTTATGTTAAGACATAAACACCAAGGTAACACGTCAAACTTAATGAATTTAAACAAAAGTACTCTTGGGAGACATCCGACATTCTTTTATGTTTTTAGGTATTTTTGTTTTTTTTGTTTTAGTGAGTTTATGTGTTTTTAATGCATATTGCAGTACTATGGGAGGTATAAGTGTTTTTGGTGTGTATGTATGCAAGGGTTCGAGTTTGGGGTGATAGAGTAGAAAATTTTCAGAGTTAAAAATGGCAGGTTATAAGCTTTTTGCAGTACACCGCAGGTATTCGCGGTGCACCGCACCTATCAGAGTGAATTATTTTACAAAAACTTCGTATTGGGATAACTTCACGCTCGAGTATCAGAATTCACTTTTTCTCAAGTCTAAATCGCGTATTTTTCGATATCTATCCAATGGAGTGGATAAAACCTGATTTGGGGGTAAAATAACAAACGAATTTTTCAGTGTCACGATAATTCCAATGCACCGCATGGAAGAAAACCGTGGCGACGGTTTTTATTTATGGTTTATTGCTAAGAGGTCCCGATACAAACTGTATTGACATTTTGCGCCCACGGTTTTCATTAGCACTCGAGTGCGGTATACTGCGCCCAAGGTCTGGTGCACCGCACCATGTCAGTTCAAGAAGAGACCCTTATAAAAGCTAAACCTAGCCTCTTCCAACCTCTACAACACAAATTTTTCAGACCCAAACCCTATAAAAACACCTTGAAGCTTGATTAAACCTTCACAAAAACATAACAACAACATCAAATCTTTCCTCCATCCTCCATAAACACATCTTCATCATCACATCCACTACACTACACCATAAAATACCGTCATAGATCATCAAGCTATCAAGATTTCATTAAAGAAAAATCAAATAAACCTTTCTTCCACCATTAATAATCATTCATCAAGCAACAAACTCAAGCCACACCAATCTTTCATAACTTTATTCTATCCTTGGTGTAACTTGAGTTGTGGGTTATTCAAAGATGACAAACAGAACAGATGTTATGGATTACAAGAGGAAGTGTTCAATATTAGGGAAGAACAAGAATTTGCCTGGAGCGACAAAAGAAAGGCCATTGAACTTGATGAGCCTATTGAAAAGAAACGAAAGACTGAGGCACCAACACAACCACTACAAAGGAAATTAACAACAAGGATGAGTGTACCACCAAGGCCTACAGCAAAGACAACAATCCAAGAAAGTTCTTCTTCAAATCTTAATGAAAATTCAGAGAGTATATCTACACCACCATCATGGGCAGTTAGATTGATGGACGAAATAGGTAATCTAAAAAGAGAATTCAATGCCTGCTGGGATGAAATTTCCAGGATTAATCAGGTAATAAACGTAGTAATAGAAGACTTGGATATGGATGATCATTCTTCTTCAGAGGATATGCTAGATCTTTATGGCCATGTACCCCGTTCTAATTCTTCTTCTTAAACTGCTTGTATGCATTCGTTAAGTTAGTTTAAATTTTATTTCTTTATTGAGTCTTTTTGAGTCGTGGGGACACAGCTCACTTTTGAGTTGGGGGTGGGGATTCGTTGTCCTCATCTTCCTTTTTGTTTTTGCATAAAATTTAAATTTTTTAGGTTTGAATTGCCGTAGAATATAGTGAATGTACCTATTTGAGCAGGATTTAATAAAGTCAATGATAGTAAGTAGTATGTTTTTGAACAGTGTCACAAATATGTTTAGTATGCATGTATGAAAACAAAAAATAAAAGATAGGGAAGATTCATGAGTAATGCGTAAGAAGTCAAGATGAAACTTAGGGAGAATTATTTGGTGTGTAGAACGTGAGGTTTGAAATTAGTTGAAAACCCGCTTATCTATGAACTAATAGTGAAAAAGTAACAAAATCCGGTAGTTAGAAAAGTGAATAAGGCAGTACTTTCATATTTGAAGCCACTTAAATCCTTTTTAGCTTTCTCACCCTTTTATTTGATTATCGTATTAATATCCGTCTTAGCCCCCCTGAGCCTTTCTAAAGCCTTTTATTAACCACATTATAAGACATACCCCTTAGTTTATAGGACTTATCAATATGACCCACACTCGAATCGCAAAACCTGAGACAAGTCGTTTTTAGAGCTTGAGTTTGAGGTGGTGGGTTTCATCATTAGGGAACAATGAGTTCGGGAAATTGTAATTGTGATATTATTGATGATGAAAAGGTTATAATTGTAACCCTTTGCCGAGGTAAAAGTAAATTAAAAAAGCTGAAAAGAATGAAAATAAAAATAAATATATGAGGAAGATTAGCATGATATCTCAACATAAAAAAAAGAGTCATTGCTACATTACAAAAGAGAAAAAAGTGATATGAAAAGATTGAATATATTTGGACCGACAAAGTAGAAATTGTTATATGATTATAAGAACGTTTTACTTGGGTTAATTGGGGATGCAAATCAAGGCATCAAAAATCGGGTTGAGTGAGAACATCTTTAAGTGAAAACTCAAGCTCTAGGTCAATTCGTTGATGGAATGTGAGGAGAGAGCCAAAAGCTCACTTTTCATTATCCAAATATATCACATCGTCCCTAAGCCATGTTATAACCATAAAGACCTTAGGATTTCTAGCTATTGGGTGGAGAAACAATGGAGCTATTAGGTTGTAGGTGAGTGGACCATTGGATGTTATATAAGGACCAATGAACAACCTATAGCCATTAACATGAACTGAGGTGAAAACCTCTTCTTCTAGCATTGCAAAGTTAATCTGGACTCGAATTTATGGAATTTTGATTATGTGTATATTAAGCATACGTGTGCATTATTTCTTTAGCATTACTACATGAGACTTTTTAGATATTATGTGTTGGTAAAATGAGTTTTTTACCCAAGGGATGACCATGTTTACGATGACAGTGGGTGACTCAATTTAAAGAAATGATTCGAATATTGATGATCGTTTATTCAATTTATAAAGATTTACGTAATACATTCATCTGGTAAAAATCATTTGAAGTTGAATGATAATTTGAGTCATAGAATTTGAAGAAATTAAAAGAAAAAAAAGAAAAAAAATAATAATACATGTTATTTATTTTATTTTTCTTTTGGTTATGAAGCAAAGCAAAGAAAAAAAAGGGTACTGCTGGGCTTTGAATCTGGACCTCCAAGCTAGTGGGCTTTTGGGCCAGACTTTCATACCATCTGGACCAACTTATGTTTTGGTCTTCTATACTAAACTAAACGTTGTGTCTTTTAATATAATGTATCTTCAAATGAACCATCACATATCTTTTGCCAAATCCATTTTTCATCTTCTATAAATAGTTGGCAACCTCAAACATTTTCATTCATTCATTTTTCAAAGCATTAAAATTATCAGAGAGAGATAGAAAGAAGCAGCATTATTAAGTTCGTTGAAATTCTTAAGAATTCGTGTGTCAGTTTCTTTTGAATAGTTTTGTCGTTGTATCCTGGAGGTTGAAGCCAGCAAACGTAAGACACATGTACGTGGCCTAAATACTAAAGACATCGGATCCAATCCGAGACTCGACAAGTAAAGTTATTTATTTATTTACTTTTTATTTATTTCTGCATTAGTTTCTATAATGTTTAACTGATTTATACAAATAAAACACAACAATTTAAGGTATTTATGTTTCACGTTGTATAAACCAGACAACGTTTTCTTTTCGTTTTATAAACTTTACTTTTGCAATAATATCTAGGTCTGTGTATACAGAACAGAATTGTTACATTCTATTTCCTTTCTCTTATTCCGATTTCTAGGCTTGTGTATACATACTAGAAAATTACTCACTTACTAACGTCAGATTTCTGCTTCATATAGAACATGGAGAAAAATACTGGATAAAGTGAAAAGCAACTTGAGACGGGTAATAACTCAAGAACAGAAGTTCGTGTACCCGCACCAACACCCACTGGACCAGCCGATAGGCCAGAAAATTTCAATGGTTTTGACTTTAAGAGGTGGCAGCAAAAGATGTTGTTATACCTGACCACTCTAAGCTTGGCAAATTTTTTGAAGGAAGATCCACTGGAAATCCAATCCAAATAGTGAGACATATAATGCAGTAGATGCTTGGCAACATGCTGATTTCCTATGTAAGAATTATATTCTAAACTGTTTGGATAATTCCTTATATAATGTGTATAGCACCATGCCAACTGCCAAGCAATTATGGGAGTCTCTTGAGAAGAAATACAAGACTGAAGATGCCGGCACAAAGATATTTGTGATCGGTAAGTTCCTTGATTTCAAAATGGTGGATTCAAGATCATTAATGTCTCAAGTACAACAGTACCAGTTGATCCTTCATGAGTTGAGTGTTGAAGGTATGAATCTGGTAGAGCCTTTCCAAGTTGGTGCTCTTGTGGAAAAGCTACCCCCGTTGTATAAAGATTTCAAGAACTACCTCAAGCATAAACGCAAACAGATAAGTCTTGAAGATCTAATTGTAAGGTTAAGAATCGAGGAAGACAATCGAATGGCTGAAAAGGCAACTAACCCTTGAAAATATGAAGCCAAGGCAAATGTTGTGGAACAAGGGAGGACCAACCAAAACAAAAAGCGCAAGAGGCAAGGGCAGTCAAATAATGAAAATAATAAAAAGGTGAAATTCAACGGGGATTGTCACAACTGTGGAAAGCATGGAAATCGTGCAAAAGACTGCCGAAACAAAAAGGCACAAGGAAACCAAAAGAAAGTTCAAGGTGGTTAGTCACATGTGACTGAGATATCTCAGGGTATTGACGATTTGGATCTGGCGGCAACAGTCTCAGAAGTCAACCTCGTCAGCAACCCACGAATGTGGTTGATAGACACTGGAGCAACCCGACATGTGTGCTCAGACAAATCTATGCTCCAAACCTACAAAAAAGCTACAAATGAAGAAATCCTATATATGGGAAATTCTGCCACCTCAAATGTTCAAGTAACTGGAAAGATTGTACTAAAGATGATCTCTGGGAAAGAGTTGACCTTGAACAATGTCCTCCATGTTCCAGACATTAGCAAGAACTTAGTTTCTGGTTCCTTACTTAGCAAGGCTGGGTTTAAACTTGTATTTGTAGCTGATAAGTGTGTATTAACTAAGAACGAAATGTATGTAGGAAAAGGGTACCTATGTGACGGTCTGTTTAAGATGAATGTAATGACCGTAGTACCTACAAAAATTGTAACCGATAAAGAAATGAATGAAAATTTTGATTGTGATTATATGCTTGACTCACCTAATTTATGGCATGATAGATTAGGACATGTTAATTTCGGTTCAATAAATAAGTTAGTAAACGTTGGGTTATTACCTAATGTGAATTTCAATTCTCAAAAAGAATGTGAAGTATGTGTTGAGTCAAAATTAACAAAAACCTCATTTAAGTCTATAGGAAGGACTTCGGCACCTTTAGAGTTAATTCACAGTGACATATGTGACTTGAAATTTGTGCAAACTAGAAGTGGTAAAAAGTATTTCATAACTTTCATTGATGATTGCACAAGGTATTGTCAAATATACTTGCTTCGAAGTAAGGATGAGGCCTTAGAAGCATTTATGTAATACAAAACTGAAGTTGAGAATCAACTAAATAAAAAGATTAAGAATCTTAGAACAGATAGGGGAGGAGAATATGTGTCTCCTTTTGAAGAGTTTTGCGCTAAACATGGAATCATCCATCAAACCACGGCCTTTTACTCGCCTCAACAAAACGGGATTGCTGAAAGTAAGAACCGCACGTTGAAGGAAATGATGAATGCCTTACTGATTAACTCCGGGTTATCACAAAACTTGTGGGGAGAGGCTTTGCTCACCGCAAATCACATCCTCAACAAGGTACCACACAAGAAGGTAGATAAATCTCCTTACAAATTATGGAAAGGAAAACCACCTTCCTTCAAATACTTAAAAGTGTGGGATGCTTGGCAAAGGTAGCAATTCCTGCTCCTAAAATGGTCAAAATAGGACCAAAGACCATCGATTTCGTTTTTATTAGATATGCTCACAACAATGCTGCATATAGATTCCCGGTACACAAATCTTGTCATGTTGACATTAACGTCAATACAGTGATTGAATCAAGAAATGCACATTTCTTTGAAACAACCTTTCCGTACAAGACCACACCAGAATCTGGTTCCTTAAAAAGAACACGTGATGCAATTGAAGAAGAGCAAGATCAAGAATCATTGCCAACTGAAAAGCAAGATCAAGAATCATTGCCAAATGAAGGAGAACCAAGAAGAAGTAAGCGGATTAGAACCTCTACGTCTGTTGGTCCTGACTTTCTATCTTACATGCTAGATGACGAACCGCGAACATTCAAGGAGGCTATGTCAAACCCTGACGCCCCATACTCGAAAGAAGCGGTAAATAGCGAGATAGATTCCATTATGCAAAACCATAAATGGGAACTAGTGGATCTCCCTCCTGGGAATAAACCACTTGGATGAAAATGGATATTCAAGAAGAAACTAAAGACCGATGGGACTATTGAAAAATACAAGGCTCGCCTTGTTGTAAAAGGTTATAGCCAAAAAAGAAGGACTTGACTATTTTGATACTTATTCTCCAGTCACGAGAATATCATCCATTCGAATGTTAATCGCTATAGCTTCAATATACAAGCTCGAAATACATCAAATGGATGTAAAAACAACCTTCCTAAATGGAGAACTAAATGAAGAGATATATATGGAACAACCTGAGGGTTACGTAGTTCCAGGTAAGGAGAAGCAAGTATATAAGCTTGTTAGATCTTTATATGGTTTAAAACAGGCACCGAAGCAATGTCATGACAAATTTGATAGATTCATGATCTCGAATGATTTCAAGATCAATGAATGTGACAAATGCGTTTATGTAAAACGAAATGAGACTATATATGTCATTGTCTGTTTATATGTGGATGATATGTTAATCATTGGAAGTAACAATGATGTGATTAAATTTACCAAAAGGATGCTTTCAAGTAAGTTTGACATGAAAGATCTAGGCCTTGCGGATGTTATTTTGGATATCAAGATTCTCTGAACATCTGAAGGTATTATACTATCTCAGTCACACTATATTGAGGAAGTATTAAACAAATTTAGTAACGTCGACACAAATATCGCCAATACACCTGTTGATGTGAATTTACATCTTGCTAAGAACACTGGTGATATGATCAACCAGTTGGAGTACTCTCGGATTATTGGGAGTCTCATGTACTTAACGAACTGCACTAGGCCAGATATAGCACATGTAGTAAGAAAGCTAAGTAGGTTTACACATAATCCGGGGAAGAACCACTGGATTGTTATTGTAAGAGTTCTAAGGTATTTTTGATACACTATGAACGAATGGTTGTTGTACACAGGATATCCATCTGTACTAGAAGGATACAGTGATGCAAACTGGATATCAGACTCCACCGGCTCAAAATCCACAAGTGGATTTGTCTACATGTTAGGAGGAGCAGCTGTGTCTTTGAAATCCACTAAGCAAACGTGCATAGCCAGGTCCACTATGGAATCTGAGTTTATAGCTTTAGACAAAGCTGCTGAAGAAGCCGAGTGGCTTCGGAATTTACTAGAGGATATTCCTAATTGGCCAAAACCTGTGTCAGCTATCTGCATACATTGCGATAGTCAAAGTGCCATTGGTAGGTCACTAAACGAAATGTATAACGGTAAGGCTAGACACATACGTTGTAGACACAATACCGTTAGACAATTGCTCTCAAATGGAATTATCACAATTGATTATGTTCGATCAAAGGATAATATAGCAGATCCACTGACCAAAGGTCTACAAAGAGAGAAAGTGCTAGTGTTGTCAAGGAGAATGGGTCTTAAGCCTACAAAAGCCGAGTTGCCATGATGGGAACCCTACCTAGCAGAGTGGAGATCCCACAATCTAGGTTCAAAGGGAAAAATGAATCATGAAACTGCAATTTGGTGCGATGCACTGTGGGGAAACCTCCCTAAACCATTCTTAGGACAAAAATTAAACAGTGCTACATGTAAAAGTGAAGGATAAGTTAAACTTTTAATGGTTCTTGTATCTTCTATAACATAAGATAGAGTAATTCAGAATACTCTCGACAAGAGACCACCTATATGAATAACATGGGTAGGGTCTCCCTACGAGAATTTGTAATGGCGAAATTCTCCGACGGTTATTCATGAAATACCAGGAGTTGTCCAAGGCCGTACATGGACACAACCGTGAGAACCAAATAATGTTTGGAAGTATACTATGTAATTTCTATTGTCTCGGTTTACACAAAAGCTGAATAGTTCAAGACATAACGTTCACTAGTTAGCAAGTAAATATGATAGCTCTTACTACAGAAGGTTCAAGGCCAAAATCTACCTTTCTCGATGTAGTATTCTTCTACGCTTCTCTCTCGTTCTCTCTCGCTCTCTCTCTCTCTCTCTCTCTCTCTCTCTCTCTCTCTCTCTCTCTCTCTCTCTCTCTCTCTCTCTCTCTCTCTCTCTCTCTCTCTCCTCTCTCTCTCTCTCTCTCTCTCTCTCTCTCTCTCTCTCTCTCTCTCTCTCTCTCTCTCTCTCTCTCTCTCTCTCTCTCTCGTGTTTAGCATTCTTTTGCATAATTTCTTTTAAGGTGGTTAGTCAATTTCCATTCATGTGGGGATTGTTGGTCAAATGAAATTTTTACCCAAGGGATGACCATGTTTACAATGACCGTGGGTGACTCAATTTAAAGAAATGATTCGAATATTGATGATCATTTATTCTATTTATAAAGATTAACGTAATACATTCATCTGGTAAAAATCATTTGAAGTTGAATGAGAAATTGAGTCTTAGAATTTGAAGAAATTAAAAGAAAAGAAAAAAAAAAAATAAATAAATAATAATACGTGTTATTTATTTTATTTTTCTTTTTGTTATGAAGCAAAGCAAAGAAAAAAAAGGTACTGCTGGGCTTTGAATCTGGGCCTCTAAGCTAGTGGGCTTTTGGGCCAGACATTCATACCATTTGGACCAACTTATGTTTTGGTCTTCTATACTAAACTAAACGTTGTGTCTTTTAATATAACGTATCTTCAAATGAACCATCACAACTCTTTTGCCAAATCCACCTTTTCATCTTCTATAAATAGTTGGCAACCTCAAACATTTTCATTCATCATTTTTCAAAGCATTAAAATTATCAGAGAGAGATAGAAAGAAGCAGCATTATTAAGTTCGTTGAAATTCTTAAGAATCATGTGTCAGTTTATTTTGAATAGTTTTGTCGTTGTATCCTGGAGGTTGAAGCCAGCAAACGTAAGACACCTGTACCTGGCCTAAATACCTTAAAGACATCTGATCCAATCCGAGCCTCGACAAGTAAAGTTATTTATTTATTTACTTTTATTTTATTTTTGCATTAGTTTCTGTAATGTTTTACTGGTTTATACAAATAAAACACAACATTATGCTCTAGGACCATTCTTTGTGTTCTAGTCTTCTTATCCTCCTTCTTCTTCTCTGTTTATTATTTGACTACCCTACAGTTCTTTATCTTTATTTTATTGGGACGATACAACTTTAAGTTGGGAGTCTTGATGTCTCCCTATTTGTGATGAATTAAGCTAGGTTGGCGATATCATTTTAGGTGTCTAATAATTTAATTATCTATTTTTATTCATGTTTTTTATATTTTTATATTTTCATATTTTTGTCTTAATTTGATGATTTATTATTTTTAGAGCATATTGGGTTTACTTGTTTGTTAATTGTGAAGTCTAAATATATATGGTAATTAATTAGATGTCAAATCAATTCTAAGATATAGGTGAAAGAGGATAATGATGGAATTTGGATATAAAAGGAAGTAAAAGATAAAATAGGAAAGAAAAAGTTGCCAAGTAAATCTGAATTTCAGCAGCTACGTCCATTAAATTGATCATAACTCAAAGACGGCTAGGAATTTGGAAGAATGGTTTGAATAAAAAGTGTAGAGATTTCTGAGGCGATCGGTTTCTATAAAAAGAGCGCATCAATCGGAGCAATATTGAAGAAGTTACGACCAAAACAAAAAAGCAGCAGTTTCTTACCTTTTCTATTATTTGAAACGAATTTGATTTGGAAAAGAGTCCTCTTACTTGCCCTCTACTCCAAGAATCCGAATTAGGGTTTGATACACCCTATAAATACACCCCATATTCAGTAGAAACACATCCTTGGCCAATCCTTAATCCAAGAGGAAGCTTACAACAAGAGAAGAGAAGTCTGAAAGGAGCTAAGCATCAAATTATGTCTTCACAAGCATTCAAATTTGTAATTATTTTCTTTTCTTTCTCTAGTATGAACTAATTTATTTTAGCTTGATATTTAGCATATGGGTATGAACCCTAGACTTTTTTTACATCGATTTTAATTTGGGATTTTAATATTTAAATGAATTAGTGTTTTATTCTCTGTTTTATGTGCTTTGACTTTTTGTCTGTTTTCCTTGCGGTGCGCAACGTATAGGATTACCATAAACGTCTAGTGTGCGGTAGTGATCCTGATGGGCTTGCCTAACTAGATAACCATTACGGTTTGATTTAACCACCGATCATTATTTGCATGCCAATCTCATCTAAGAACCTAGTGTTGCAGGAGCACCTTAGTTAAGTTTCCTAGTAATTGTGAGGTCGCCACCTAAGTCCACTCGGAAGGGGGTTTGGAGGAATTTAGAATCCTGGTTATTGCAATTCTACATAATTCTTTCTTACATGATTAGAATAAACAAGCCTAGTGCGGATTACTTGCTATATCTCGAGCTAAACTCTCATATTATGTGCTTCTCTTATTTACTTTTCTGTCTTTACTTTATTTAGTTGAGTAAATATTGGCTCTACCCCCTGAACTATACACGTTTTGACAGATTGCCCCCCCAATCAATTTTTTTGCGACTGGATGGTCCTTAAACTTTGTTTTTGTGTCTCGATGCCCCTTTTAACGGAAACCGTAAAAAATCTCCGTTAGTTGGTCACGTCCGCAAATTATCGTGACATTTTACCCCCTGTATTGAGTTTTTCGTGACATTTTATCCCTGTACTAAGTTTTTCGTGACTCGGTGCCTAGGGTAAAATATCAAGAAAACTTAGTACAGGGGGTAAAATGTCACCAAAAACTTAGTACAGGGGGTAAAATGTCACGAAAATTTGCGTATGTGACCAACTAACAGAGAAAACTAACGGAATCTGGTAACAGGGGTAACGAGTCACGAAAACAAAGTGTAAGTACCATCCACTCGCAAAAAATTGATTGGGGGGCAATCTGTCAAAACGTATAGTTCAGGGGTAATTGAGGCAATTACTCTATTTAGTTTATTTTCTATTTACAAAAACCAAACAAAAACTATTGTCTTTTATTTCTTGCGTTTATTATTCTAGCTTTCTTATTTATACTTGATATTTGCATAAGTTCTCTCTAACTTTTGTAGTCTCTGAGGCACGAATCTTTTTTATCATTAAGACTTGCATACGATCTATGATACTTGCATTGACTGACGTTCTAGCCTAGGATGTTTATTTGCATTCATTTTATCGATTATTTATCACACCTTAGGCGACACCACTTGCCTAACTATAATAGTCATTAGGGTTGTTATTTCACCACCGGTCATTATGCAGGACCGTCTCATCTAAGAACCTAGTGGCGTAGGAGCACCTTATTTAAGTCCCCTGGTAATTGTTAGGTCGCTACCTAAGTCCACCCGAAAGGGGTTTAGAAGGAATTTTGAATCCTAGCTATTGCATATTACACAATTTTCCCTTACATGATTAGAATAAACAAGGCTAGTGGGGATTACTTGCTAGATCTCGAGCTAAACTCTCATACTATCTTCTTCTCTTTATTTATTTTCTGTCATTATTTTATTTAGTTAATTATTAAAAAACCAAACAAATATTCCATTAGTCGTTTATATTCAACGTAATATTTATCTAGCTTTCTTATTTGCACTTGATATTTACATAAGTTTTCTCTAAATTTCGTAGTCTCTGAGGAACAAATCTTATTTATCATTAAAACTTGCATACGACCCGTGATACTTGCAGTGAGTAACGTGTTTAGGCTAGGGTGTTAGTTGCATCTTTTATTATCATATTTTTATCACATCCTAGCCGACACCAAGTTTTTGGCGCCGCTGCCGGGGACTACATCGTTTGTCCTTGTGCATTTATTTTAGTTAGTTCTATTTTACGCTTTTGTTTTTAGTTTTGTCTTTAATTGGTTATATAGATGGAAATCCTGAGAAAACTTGATCTTCCCGTCTCATTCAGAGTGCTATGAAGAGGAATCCGCACTCCAGAAATCCAAGCCACTAAATTTTGTCCTGATCCAGGCATGATAGCGTAGTTTGCGAGCCATGAAGAATTTAGCGGTGCTGCACAACAAGATCCAGTTCGTTATAATCAGAAATTCATGCAGATCTTTGATGCCTACATCGTTCAAGGTGTCACGCAAGAGCATATATACTACATAATGTTCCAATTCTTTTTAACCAGATGTGAAAGCGATTGGTATGACTCCCAACACCCTGATTCAATTCCAGATTGGGATAAACTCCAAGCAAAATTCCCAGATTGATTCTATCCGATTAGTAGATGCTTAAAAGATATGGTGGAGTTAGAACAATTTATGCAAGAAGAAAAGGGTAAAGTGTTGGTGAGGCATGGCTACGTTTTAACGAGAAGAAAGGGAGGTGTCAATTCCGCGTCTCCTCGCCCGAATATCAATTAACCATGTTCTATGGAGCACTCAACAGCGAGTCCAAGGAAAAAGCAGATATATTAGGAGATGGAGTTTTTGTGTTATTAGATCCTGAAGAAGCTCATACTATTATGGAAAGAGTTCTTGATACCGAAAGAAGTTGGCCGTTAGAATTAGAAATTCAAGAAGATACCTAAGAAGCTCTAAGGATCGAAGAGTTAAACCAACAACTTAAGGAATTTCAAGAGAAAGCAAGTTCAATATCTCAAGTAAATCTAGTACATACTTTACTTTCATCTCCTGGTTGTGGAGTAAGAAATCATTCGTGGGAGAACTGTATTGAGAATCCAGCTTCGATTTCCTTCGTGTCTCATCAAAGAAACCATTACTCGAATGGTTATTATCATCCTCAAGGACATCAAGCTAATCATTATTTTCCACATAATCAAAATTGGGTCTAAAATCAAGGTAACTATTGTCAAACTCGACCTCAACCTTATAATCCACCACAACCTATCTATCAACAAGCGCCGAACTATGAAGAATATTATCAAGAACCACTTCCATATTCAACTCAACAAGCTACACAGGAACAAACTTCGAGTTTGGACCCGAGTATAGTAGAACTTATGGGAATGTTTGAAAAAATATGAAGATAACTCAGCAAAGATTCCAAACCCAGTCAAAGGCTATTAAAAATCTCGAGCATACCCTTTCATAGATGACGAGTACACTCCAAAACAGGCCAAAAGGGAACCTACCAAGTGATAATATTTCTCCTCAAGACGATACTTGTTATGCGGTTGAATTAAGAAGTGGAAAACAATTACCTCCGTCTAGAGTAGAAGAAACAGAACCAACCCCTATTCCTGAAAAGGTGGTTGAAGAAACAATTGAAGATAAAATCGAAGAGTTAATTGAAATAAAGAGTGTCCTAGAGAAGACACCAGAAAAGAAGAAGAGTTCATTGGTAAAAAATACACGTCCTCCTCCACCATTCCCATCACGTGTCAAAAACAAGAACAATGAAAAAGAATTCAAGAAGTTCCTTGACATGGTGAGCAAGTTCGATATCAACATTCTGTTTGTAGAAGCTCTCAAGAGAATGCCAAAATATCTTAAATTCATGAAGGACATTCTTTATAACAAACAAATCTTAGAAACTGAGGAATTGATTGGTTTACTTGAGGAGTGTAATGCTATATGTCAAAGCAAGTTACCACGTACACCCAAGAACTCTTGGATGGAACTGTTCATGGTTACAAAGAATAGATCTGAGAAGTTCGTGGGAGTGAAAGGCAAGGGATTCAAATTTCGTGTGCCAAATATTAATCAACTTACTCATTGCTGGGGAGGTGACGTTGATACATGACCACCGAGGTAACACGTCTAACTTTTAAATAGATTTAACAAAAGTGTTGTACGGGAGACAACCCGTAATTTTTTATGTTTTTAAGTTTTTAAATTATGTTTAGATTAGTTGTTTTTAGTTGATTTTGCATATTTGAGGAAGGTATTAGTGTTTTTGATGTCTAGGTACTAAGAAAATCGAGTTTGGGAGAAAAAGAAAAAATTTGCAGAAAATCTGACCCCCCCCCCCGTCCGGCTAGCCTGCAGAATTCACCATTATGTTGGTGGGGGCCAAACCGTTACTACGTTCCAAAAATCAGGTGGAATGCCGAGGAACACTGGACAAAACCGTGTCGTCACTTGCGACCACGGTCTGGGACCGGCTAGCCGGCGAAATCACCGGTCTACCGGTCGTCGTCGCCAGAAAATTCTTATAAGGGTTTGAAGAGAAGAGGTTAGTAATAGTTACGAAAACTTCAGAAGACCATAACTTTGCACTCGGAAGTTGGATTCACTTTTTCTTAAGCCTAAACCGCGTATTATTTCGAGATCTATCCAATGGTTTAAATATAATTACGACCGGCATACCAGACGTATGAGAGGTATACCCGCCCGTATTTGTGTCGACATTCGCGCAAAACCATCACGGTGGTTGTAAAATCAGGTCCAAAGCCGAGAGTTTACCGGTATAGCGACCATATGAGCGGTATACCGGCCCATAGGCAGCTAAAAAGCGTAATTTTAAGATTTAAGGTCTATAAAGGTGCCAAACCTAAACCTAGCCTCCTCCAAGTTCACAAAAACAAAATTTCCAGTCCCAAACTACATTAAAATGCCATGAAAGCTTCATCAAACATCTGCCTCACCTCAAAACATCACCAAATAACCATAGATTCATATCCAAATCCTTCTCTACCTTCCTATAAACAAGAATCAAACACCCAAATCATTCCAAAACATCTAAAATACAAGAATCATAACTAAAATTTGCCAAATCTTCTTTCAAAATTCCTTAAACTCATATCATCAAATATTGATTCCATCATACCCACATAGAAAATCATCATCCTTACACTTTTTCTAACCCAAATAACACTTCAAATCACCCAAATTCAAGGGGTAAAAATTTCAAGAGTGTTCAAATCTTTGAGTTGGGGGTCAAAAGAGATGATTAAAGGAATAGAGATATTATCAAGTGGAAAGGGAGAAGAAGATCAAAGCAAGGTATTGGGTAAGATCAGGAAAAAATCAATTGAGAGGGAACTAGTTCAGAAATAAACTAAAAGGTAAAATGAGTCAAGACATAAGAGGGAAGCATGCAGTAGTGAAATCAAAGAGCAAAATAGTTACATCTTTCAAGGAGAAAACACCACAACCTCTTCATATCAAGATCTCTATACCCAAGATGAATCGAAGCTTATAGGACACTATTAGCTATCGTTAAAACAAATATTCCTAGATGAACACCTTCACATAAGAGAGTATTCGAGAAAGAAATCGGAGAAGATGGGTACAAAATAGTTTCTAGAGCTGGAAGATTGATTTGGATGGAGCATAAAGGGAGGTAAGAGAATGCGAAATTGGTGATACTAGAAGTTTACATACAAGAAAATCACTGCACCATATCTTGGGTATTGATAAAGTGAGGCAATAGCCTCAAAGATTATGTTTTATTTCTTCCATGCCATTTCTTTATGTGCAATATTTGTGTTAGTTTAAATTTTATTGCTTTATTGAATCTTTTTCGAGTCATGGGGACACGACTCATTTTTGAGTTGGGGGTGGGGATTCGTTGTCCTCATCTTTCTTTTCGTTTTTGCATAAAATTTAAAAATTCTAAGGTTAGAATTGGCATATAATATGGTGAATGTACCTATTGAGCATGATATAATTAAGTCAATGATAGTAAGTAGTATGTTTTTGAGCGGTGTCACAAATATGTTTAGTATGCATGTATGAAAACAGGAAGTAAAAGATAGGAAAGATTAATGAGCAATGCGTATGAAGTGTCGATGTCTCCCTATTTGTGATATTATAATATTGGTTGGAGACATCATATTAGGTGTATTTACTTATTTAATTGTCTATTTTTATTCATCTTTTTATATTTTCCTATATCTTGTCTTGATTTTAGGAATTATTATTTTTAGAGCATATTTGGTTTAATTTGTTTGTTAAGTGTGAAGCTTTAACGATATATGGAAAGTAATAAGATGTCAAATAAATTATAAAGAGAAAAGGAAAGAATATATGGATGGAAATTGGAGTTAAAGGAAGTAGAGATTAAATAGGAAAGGAAAAGTTGTCAAGTAAATCTGAAATTCTGCAGCTACTTCTACTAAATTGGTTATAACTTAAAATCGGCTGTGAATTTGGAGGAGAGGTATGAAACATAACTGTCGATATTTTTGACGTGGTCGTTTCGATATAAAGTAGGAAAATAATAGAGCAATAATGAAGGAGTTACGACCAAAACAAGACAACTGCACTTTTCCCTTCTCCTATATTTAAGGAAACGAATTTGATTTGGAAAAGAGTCCTATTACTTGCCTCTATTCCAAGAATCCAACCTAGGGTTTAGAAAACCCTATAAATACACCCTCTTATCATTAGAAACACATCCTTGGCCAGCCTTTAAGCCAAAAATAAGCCTACATCAAGAGAAGAGAAGATCAGAAGGAGTTGGACATCAAATCATGTCTTCCCAATCCTCCAAATGTGTAATTGTATTCTTTTCTTTCTCTAGTACGAACTAATTCTATTTTATCTTGAGATTTAGCATATGGGTATGAACCCTATACTTGTTTCACATCTATTTTAATTTGGGATGTTCGCATTCAAATGAAATTAGTGTTTTATTCTTTGTTTTATGTGCTTTGATTTATTGTTTGTAGTTCTCGCAGTTGCAAACGTATATGATTACCTTAATAGTAGTTAGATGGTCACCTGGAAGGGGTGTCTAAATACTGAAACACCATATAAACTTCTAGTGTGCGGAAGTGATCCGGAAGGACTTGCCTAACAATGATAGTCATTAGGGTTTGTTATTTAATCATGATCATTATTTCTATCCTATTTTTATCACACCTTAGCCGATACCAGGTTTTTGGCGTCGCTGTCGAGGACTACATCCTTAGTCCTTTTGAACTTATTTAGTGCTTTTATTTTAGTTAGTTCTATTTTACGTTTTTGTTTTTAGTTTTGTTCTTTTACAGGTTATACAAATGAAAAGTCTGAGGAAAATTGATCTTCCTATCTCATTCAGAGTGCAACCCAGAGTAATCCGCACTCCATAAATCCAAGCCACTAAATTTCTACCTGATCAAGGCATGATAGCACAGTTTGCGAGTCATGGTGAATTTAGTGGTGCTGCACAACAGGATTTGGTTCGTTATATTCAGAAATTCATGCAGATCTGTGATGCCTACATTATTAAAGGTGTCACTCAAGAGAAGATGTACTACATAATGTTCCAATTCTTTTTAACCGAGTGTGCAAGCGATTGGTATGACTCCCAACACCCTGATTCAATTCCAGATTGGATAAACTCCAAGCCAAATTCCTAGATCGATTCTAACCGATTATTAGACGCTTAAAAGATACGGTGGAATTAGAAAAATTTATGCAAGAAGAAGGGGAAAGTGTTGGTGAAGCATGGTTACGTTTTAATGAGAATAAAGCGAGGTGTCCATTCCACGTCTCCTCGCCCAAATATCAATTAACCATGTTCTTTGGAGGACTCAACAGCGAGTCCAAGGCAAGGGTAAAATATATTAGGATATGGAAGTATTGTGTTATTAGATCTTGAAGAAGCTCATACGATTATGGAAAGAGTTCTTGATATCGAAATAAGTTGGCCGTTAGAATCAAAAAAAGAAGAAGAACCTCAGAAGCTCTAAGGATAAAAGAATTGAGCCAACAACTTAAAGAATTACAAGAACAATCACGTTTAGAAAGCAGCTCAGTAGCTTAGGTAAATATAGTACACACTTTACCTTTATTTCCTAGTTGTGGAGCAAGAAACCATTCATGGGAGAATTGTAGTCATAATCAAGCTTCGATTTTTGTTGTATCTCATAAAAGAAACCATTACTCAAATGGTTATTATCATCCTCAAGGAAGTCACGCAAATTATCATTCCCCACAGAATCAGAGTTGGGTTGAAAATCAAGGTAACTTTTATCAAACTCAACCTCAAAATTATTATCAACCACAACCTATCTATCAAGAAGCGCCAAATTATGATGATTATTATCAAGAACCACCTCTGTATTCAACACAACAAGCTACACAAGAACAACCTTCGAGTTTGGATCCGAGTATAGTAGAACTTATGGGACTGTTTGAAGAGAACATGAAGATAAGTCAGCGAAGATTCCAAACCCAGTCAAAGCTCATTAAGAATCTTGAGCATAATCTTTCACAAATGGCGAGTGCACTCCAAAATAGGCCAAAAGGGAAACTACCAAGCGATACAATTGCTCCTCAAGATGATGCTTGTCATGCGGTTGAACTAAGAAGTGGAAAACAATTACCTCCGCCTAGAGTGGAAGAAATAGAACAACCAAAAGAACCAACCCCTATTCCTGAGGTGGTTGAAGAAACAGTTGAAGAAAAAATCGAAGAGGTAATTGAACCGAAGAGTGTCCCAGAGAAGACACCAGAAAAGAAGAAGAGCCCAGTGGTAAACAATACACGTCCTCCTCCACCATTCTCATCATGTGTCAAAAACAATAACAATGAAAAAGAATTCATGAAGTTCCTTGACATGGTGAGTAAGTTAGATATTAACATCCTGTTGTAAAAGCTCTCAAGAGAATGCCAAAATATCTTAAATTCATGAAGGACATTCTTTCTAACAAATGAAGTTTAGAAACTAAGGAATTGATGGGATTTCCAGAGGAATGTAGTGTTATATATCAAATCAAGTTACCACAAGACGTACGTACATCCAAGAGCTCTTGGATGGGACAATTCATGGCTACAAAGAATAGATTTAAGAAGTTCGTAGGTGTGCAAAGAAAGGGATTCAAATTTCGCATGCTAGATTTTAATAAACTTGCTCACTGCTGGGGAGGTGATGTTCATACAAGATCACCGAGGTAACACGTCTAACTTTAAAAGACGTTAAATAAAAGTGCTCTTGGGAGACACCCCTTGTTTTGATTGATTTTTAGTTAGTTTATGTTTTGTAAATGTGTATAATTCTAAGTTAGTGTATATTTTTAATGTGTTTACAAGCTAATAGGAGAGAAAGGTAGTGTGTTATATGTGCAGGAAATGAGTTTGGGGTCGAAAAGATGAAAAATCGGTAAAACAGAAGTCCTGTGCGGTACACTGCACGAGAGTTCTGGTGCACCGCATGTCAAAAACCGCTATAACGGTTTCCAAATCCAGTTCATTGCCAAGAGTAGAGAGAGAAAACTGTGTCGACATTCACAACCACGGTTTTGGTCAAAGCACAAGTCCAGTACACCGCACACTTCTTCCGGTGTACCGCAGGTGAAAAAAAACTGTTGCGACAGTCACAAAATTAGGGTGACCGCCGAGGCACGTTAGTATAACCATGTCGCCATTTCGCGAAAACGGTTTAAAAAAAATCGTGGTGACGGTTACGGATTTAGGGTGACCGCCGAGGTGACGTTAGTAAAACTATGTCGGCAGTTGTGCACCACAGTATGGAAAACTTCAAAAGGCCATAACTATGTGCTCGGAGGTCGGATTCACTTTCTATCGAGTCTAAATCGCATATGTTTTCGAAATCTATCCAATGGAGTGGAGAAAAACTTAATTTGAGGTAAAATAAAAATGATTTTCAGACCCAAACCATATAATACACCTTGAAGCTTGATTAAACTGGCACAAAAAAACAACAAATCATCAAGCTTTCAAGAGTTCTTCCAACAACAATCAAGAATACCTTCTTCTACCATTGATAATCATTCATCCAAGAAACAAACTCAAGTCACACTAATTTTTCATAACTTTATTCTATATTTGATGAAACTTGAGTTGTGGGTTAATCAGAGATGACAAACAGAACAAATGATATGGCTTACAAGAAGAAGTGTTCAATCTATGAAAGAACATGAAATTTCCTGGAGATACAAAAGAAAAGGCCATTGACCTTGATGAGCCTATTGAAGAAAAAACCAAAGATCGAGGCAACAACACAACCACTACGAAGAAAATTAACAGTTAGAATGAGTATACCAAAAAGGCCTAAAGCAAAGACACTAGTCCAAGATCAAGATTCGTCTTCAATTCTTAATGAAAATTCAGAAAGTGTATCCACACCACTAGCATGGGCAGTTAGATTGATGGAAGAAATTGATAGTTTAAAAAGAGATCTCAACGCCTGCTGGAATGAAATTTCGAGGGTGGATCGGGTGATGAACATGATTACAGAAGATTGGCACATAAATAATGATTCTTCTTCAAAAGAAAAATTGCAAGAGATGCTTTATGGCAAGGTACCCTGTTCTAATTCTTCTTCTTAATTGCTTGTATGCATTAGTTTAGTTTAAATTTTATTGCTTTATTGAGTCTTTATCGAATCGTGGGGACACGGCTCAGTTTTGAGTTGGGATGGGGATTCGTTGTCCTCATCTTTCTTTTTGTTTTAACATAAAATTTAAAAAAAATTAGGGTTAAATTGGCATATAATATGGTGAATGTACCTGTTGAGCATGATTTAAATAAGTCAATGATAGTAAGTAGTATGTTTTTGAACGGTGATGTTTAGTATGCATGCATGAAAACAGGAAGTAAAAGATAACCCACACGCTAACGAGACACAAGTCCCCGGCAGCGGCGCCAAAAACTTGGTGTCGCCTAGTGTGTGATAAAAATAAGCTCAATTTAAGTATGGAAAACTATTCACTCTCACCCTAGACAGGCACAGTACTGCAAGTATTACAGGACATATGCAAGTTTTAATGATAAGTAGAGTTCGTTCTCAGGGACTTAAGTGTGTTAATCGCGTAGGAACAGATAACGAGTAAAAGTAAATAACTAGAAGACAGTAAACTAAAGCAAATAGAAATTCGAGAATAAGAATTAAACTAATAAAAACTAGGAAAATAAAGACAATAAAGTAAAAGATTAAGAATATGAGATGAGAAGTATAGCTCAGGTGTTGCTAGTATGCACTAATCCTTCTAATTCTATCTATAATCTAGTTCATAAGGGAGAATATTAGCTCTTGGTAATACTTAGTCAGGATTCTAAATTCCACTACCTTAGACCTTGAGAGCGACTAAGGGGGCTACGGCACAACCAAGAAGTGATTTCAAATAGGGTTATCAAACGCCACTAAGGCCCTAAGCAAATACTGCAATCTTGGTGATATGGTGATTAAAACAAACCTTAATGACTATATAGTTAGAAGTATGTTTTGTCAGAACTGCTATCGACACTAGACATTATGTGGTGGTTCAATAGTTAAACACCCTGTCAAGGAGACCATCTAACTACTATTAAAACAATCCTAAAGTGATCAATTCTAGGAAAGACATTAAATCAAAACACATAAGCAAATATAAAGTAAGTAGCTAATATCAGATTAAAACATATAATTCCCAAAGAAACTTAGATAGAAGAATTAGAATTCATAGATTATACATATGAAAAACCCAAGCTATGGGGAGTTTAGTTCATACCTGAAGGAAATAAACTAAAAGAAATTACAAAAGACATCATCTTGCTCTCTACAATAAACTTGGAAGAATAAAACCTTAAGAACTAATTACTATGAGGCAAGGATGATTTACAAGTGATATAAGGGTGTATTTATAGGTGTTTAGAAGACCTAATTCGTTTTCTTGAGGAATAGTTAAGGTAATGGACTTCTAGCCCAACTCAAATTCGTATGGAAATAAAGATAAACACTGCTGCGTTGTTTTGAGTGTATCTTTTTCGTTATTGGTCCGATTTTACTCCACAAGATACCAAAAGAATCGCAACAGAATTATCTAGACCTTTTAGAAGGAAATCATCAGATTCGGCCTATTTCTTAGGTAAAAACACCAATCTTTAGACGAGTGTGCAGAATCCCAGATTTAGGCAGCTTTTCCTTTTCCATCTTTTTAGCCTTTATTTCCTTTTCTCCAATTACCATGCTAATCTCTTTCCATAAGTTGTTGTCTTTGACTTGGACTCTAATTAATCTCCATAATTATCTTTAAAGCTACACACTAAATAAACAATTAAACACAATATGCTCTAAAAATATTATTTCTACAAATCAAGACACAAAATAGGAAAGTGCACTAAAACTCAAGAAAATCGACATTATTGACTTCTAAAACACTAAAAATGATGTCTCATCTTACATAAATCTATCACAAATGAGGAGACATCAAGACCCCCAACTCAAAGTTGTATCGTCCCGATACAATAAAAGATTAAAACATAGGGAAGTCTAGAAATACACACTTATAAAATTCTCAACACAAGGGAAGAAGCACAGCAGAATATATAGAATAAACCTAAAGCACATAACTCAGAAAATTTCATGCAATAATATTCATAAACTACATACCTGTACACTTCTCATATCCACAGTCAACACGGCTTGAATTCAATATCAGATTAGTTTCGCAATGTAAGAAGGATTGGGACTTTACTCAGTTCCCCAAGAGAGCTATAGATTGTTCATCAAACCTCACTAGTATCCAAGAATCCACTTAACTAATTTTCTAATGGCTCAATCACTTCTCAATTACATAACAAAGAATCACAAGGTCTTTAAGGTTGTAATGTAGGCTTAGGGACGGTATGATCATATATTTGGATAATTTTGAGTGAGCTTTTGGCTCTCTCCTCACTAGCCATCAACGAATCGCCCTAGAGCTTGAGTTACTCTCATAAAACGTTTCTCACTCAACCCAATGAATTCCTTGATGCATAGTTTAGCATCCCCAATAACCTAATTAAAGCTTTAGATGTTCACTTAAAAATCCACTTTGCCGGTCCGAATATATATTGTCTCTTCTTTTCAAATCAATTCTCTTTTATAGCTATGACTCTCTTTTTAATGTTGAGATATCACGCTAATTTTCTCATATATATATTTTTTCTTTTAATGCCCTTGTTTGCAATATTAACTCGAAGCTTCTTTTTCATTCACTATTACCCCGGCAAAGGGTTACAATACAAATCTGTGAAACATCATCAATATAAAGCACAAAGCACAATGATAAGCTCAAAAATCCCAACATAATCACAATTCCCATAATGGTGGACCCACCACCCCAAACTCAAGCTCTAAAACAACTGTCTATGCATCGCGATTCGAGTGTGGGTCATATGGAAAAGTCCTATAATCTAAAGGATATGGCTTAAAATGTGTTTTCATAAAAGACTTTAGAAAGGCTAGAAGGGGCTGAGAAGGATATAGCATAAATTCACAAAATCACAAGGTGAGAAGGTATAAAAAGGCTTCAAAGGCTTAAAAATATGAAAGAACTGCCTTGATCACTTTCTACACTATGTAATTTAGAAAATTTCTTACCTTTAGCACTTTCATCAAATGGTTTTTCAACTAGCTTGGATCTCACGGCCTACACACTTCTCAAGGTTCCCTGAGATCGAACATACTTTCTATCGCATTGCTCACTAATCTTCTCTTTACTATCAATGTGTGTTTTCCTGCAAATACTCAAAGCATACAAATACATAGCTCATAAACATATCACTTACTATCATTAATCTACTGAGCTTATGCTTTCAAGCTATTAAACACACTCTACATCTAATTCCCATGTATCAAAAATTTTAATTTCACCCAAAAAACAGAAAAATAATGGAGATGAGAGACGAATCCCCACACCCCCAACTCAAAAATGAGCCGTGTCCACATGACTCGAAAAAGACTCGAAAAACAGAAATTAAAATTAGCAGATAGACATATTTACAGAAATGGTAAGGAAGAAAGAGAACATACTCTCGAGGCTATTGCCTCACATCATTGACATCCAAGGTTGGAATTGCTGGACCTTTCGTTAATTGCTCAAGGAGTTTCATGATGTGCACTTGATTAGCGTTGATTTGTGCCACATCATTGACTAAGGAAGTTTGAGCTGCTTCAAATTTCGTTAAACGCTCCTCCATCTTCTCTTGCCAATTTTGCTCCTTTTCTTCCTTCGAGACTTGAGTAGAACCTGCTCTTCGAAGACTTTCTTTGATCCATGCATTATCAATATAACTCATTTTAAATTCGAGTTTGTCTTCTTCACCCAATACTACATTCGCTTTTCGCACAAGACACGTGATCATAGTTGGAAATTTAACATTATAAACTGATTTAGGAGAGACCGAAAATCGTATCACCTCCTCATAGATCAACTGTGCCACATCCACTTCTTCTCCTCTCAAAATACAGTCCAAAAGTAACGTGTTCTTCATAGTCACATCCAAAGTTCGTGTTTCCAAAGACATTAGGAATAAGGAAATTGTGCCAAATTCTTGCATCTGCTTGAAGATATTTGTAAGGCCAAGGTGCCTTCAATTCTCCCTTATGTGATTGCACTTTCTCCCTGTCTAAAACATGCTCAAAAAGTAATTCCTCATCAAAGATTTTTCGTTTAGTAACTGCTTCTTCAAATTTGCAAAAACCTTTCAATTTCTTAAACTTGAAGTGGTTCCTAATCTCCTCAACTGTGAAAGGAACTAACTTTCCTCTAATCGGAACACAATCACTATCTCGGCTAAAGAGGCCTAGATAGAACTCCAAAACTAATTCAGGACATAATTCAGAATGGCTTACCATGAACGTAGACCAACCCAATTTCTCACCAAGCTCAAAGAATCTCTTGTATTCTCCATCTCTGATTTCTTCCTTGAATACTTTCTCATAAGCAAAAGGTAGTTCTTTTAATTGTTTCTCTGCAGAAGTCTTCAGAGCTCTTGAAGTATCCACTTTCTCTATAGGTATAATATCTTGTTGAGGTAGTGTTTTCTCCTTTGCATAATAATAAAGCTTTTTACCATTACGATCATACGAAGGTTTCCCACTCTTCTTCACATTATCTTTACCCTTTGATTTAGAACTATCACCTTTGTTAATTGATTTCTTCTTGTTTAAATCCAATCCCTTGTTACTCTTCACCTCCCTCTTGTTAGCTAAAATTGTTGTTCTATTAGTCATCTTCAATTAACCCCCAACTCAAAGCTTTAGCAACCCTTGAAATTAAACTCTTGAATTAATGGATGAACAAGCTTGATTTGGCCTAGGATGGGTGAATTGGTGATGAATCTCTATGTGGGTGAGGATGATTTGTAATGGGTAGGCTTGGATTTTAGAAATTGTATGATGAATTTTGAAAATTTTGGCTCTTTGATTCTTCAATTTGAATGAATTTGGTGATGATTGATAGCTTGATTCTCTCTTGTAATGATGTGGAGAGAAGGTTTGATGTGTTTTTCTTGATGATTGGGTAGTGTTTTGGTGATTGGTGAAGGTTTTGATGAGCTTCAATGGAGTTAGGAGGGTTGTGGAGAAGAAAGAGAGGGTTAAGGTTTAATAAATTCGGAACTAAAAGCTTAATACCTCCTTTATAATCAAATCCTGTAACTTTTTCTCTCTCTGGCGGCGCTGCGGACTACCCCTGCGGACCATGGGGTGCACCGCAGGGTAGTCCGCGACATCTGATGCTCGAAAATTTTTGCTCTCTGGTCTAGACCCGTGGTAGGACCCCGTGGCACGGGTTTTTGGTTCGCGGACTAGGGTCCGGTGTACCGGAGGGTACCCCGCGGCTTCTGTAGTTAACTCCGTCAAAATACCCGTGGCACCTACCCCGTGGCACGCGTTTTTGGGGCGCGGACGATGGTGCGGTGTACCGGAGGGTAGTCCGCGGAGATTTTTCTGGTTTCTGGATCAGACCCGCGGTAGCAACCCGTGGTACGGGTTTTTGACCTCGCGGACCATCCCTGCGGACCATGGGGTGCACCGCAGGGTAGTCCGCGGGGTGCATTTCTTTGCTCCAAAAATTTTCCTCGCGTTCCCTAACTCGATTTCTCCAATTCCTACACACCAAAAACACTAATACCTTTCTCAAATATGCATTATCAACTAAAAACAACTAAAATAAACTTAAACTAAAAACGTAAAAGACATGAAAACATACAAAAAAACTTCGGGTTGTCTCCCGAACAGCACTTTTGTTTAACGTCTTTCAAAGTTAGACGTGTTACCTCTGTCAAGATTTGCGAATATAGCCTCCCCAACAACGAGTAAGGCTATGAACGTCGACTAATCTGCGCTTGACCCCCGTTTTGGGGCGAATTTCTATCACCTTAGCTGAAACAACCTTCGTGACAATGAATGGTCCCATCCACGAGTCTTTGAAACTTCGTGGCCTATTCTCGCGTTTGTGGGCTTTCCATAGGACTTCATGGCCAACCCCAAACTCAATGTTTGGCTCAGTATCCACAGGCTTTAAGTGGATCTCCTCAGGAGGGACTTTGTGATGTGAAAGGCTGTGGATGATAGGCAAGGTGGGATCCAACTTCCTCGGTTTCTTACCCAAGACGTAGAAGGTCTCGGATACGTTCTTAGCATGAAGGGTGATGGTCCCATCTTGGAAGTTGATCACACTCTGACTTGTGGCCATGAAAGGTCGTCCAAGTATGATCGGAACCTGCTTATCTGCATCAAACTCAAGAATAACAAAGTCAGTAGGGATGGCGATATTACCTGCACGGACTAAGACGTCCTCCACTGTTCCCCATGTCCTTTTAACTGAGTTGTCAGCAAACTGCAACTTCACTGGAGTTTTCTCTGATTTCTGAAGTCCAAGTCTTTCGAACACGGACTTAGGCATAAGATTCACACCAGAACCCACATCGTACATAGCTTTCACCTTGAGCCTACCATGTAATTGAATAGGGAGGTTGAAACTTCCCAGATCTTTAAGCTTTGTAGGTAGCTCCTTCTCACTTCTTCTTGAAACCCTCAAGTTCTCTCTTGGGATCTCTACACTCGCCTCTTTCTCAGGAATAACTTGCGTAAACACTTGTTGCGGTGTAAGTCTTCTCTTCGCAATCTCAAGCATTTGGGCGTTGATATTTTCAGGTTGGTACGCCTCTACAAACGTCTTGAGAACAGTGTCATCTTTCGGATTTGTATCAGGAATAGTTGATGACATTGGTTGAACAACAGGTGGCGATTCCACCTTCTCTTCTTCTTTCTTTTCTAGCACAGCAGGTGCCACTTCATCTTTCGATTCCTCTCTTGAGGCTTCTTCCTCTTTTTCTTTAGCCAACTCAGCTGCATATTCCACTACCGATCTAATCTCCTCTTGCACCTTCCTCAGTAACTCTATGAACTCGTCTTTCTCTTGATCGTCCTCCAGATAAACTTCTAGACAGTCAGATTCCTCGGGGTTAGACTCGGTTGGTTCTTCTTCAATACTGGGAACTTCCACGGCACTAATGGCAGCATGTGGTGCTTCCTCTTTCTTTTCCGTAATCTCAAGACATATAGCCTTGCAAGCTTCGAACTCATCTTTATCTTCACCTCCTTCGATTGCCTTTACTTCCTTTTGTTCTACAACACTTGTTAACACTTTGTTCAACTGTGTCACTTGAATAGTTAGCATCTGAAGTATGGTATCATGTCCTCTGACCTTTTCTTCTTGAGCGTTTATGGTCGTGTTTAAACGGTCTAGAGCTTGTACTATCTGTGTATTATCCATAGATCCTTCTTGCGGATACTGAGGTAAAGCTTTCTGTTCTAATGAATCGGTATAGGCGTCTTGAGCAGGTTGTTGTGGAGGAGCAGGTCTATTCTGATATTGGTTTTGGTACTGACCTCTCTGTTGGTAAGAGTTGTTCTGGGGTCGCGATTGATATTGACCAGGATTAGCGGCCCCTTGTGGATTCGAATACTGCATACCCGGATGGTTGCGGTTGCCCCATCGGTTGGATATAAAGTAAACAGATTGCGGATTTGATTCACACTCTTCGCATACATGATCGTTCACTCCACATTGTTGACAACCTTGTGCTTCTTGTACTACCTTTGTAGCGGCTAAATTCTTCTCCATCGCAATTCTCAGCTCCTTGATTTGATTTTCTAACGAGGATATTTGAGCTGAGTTCACAGTTTCTGCATCTAAACGAAGCGTTCCTCGGGTTTTTGCTGCAGAAGCCCGCGTTGAAGGCCAACTTCTTTCTTGTTCCATAATTTTTTCTAACACCTCGGAAGCTTCATTGTGATTCATGGACACAAAATTACCCTTTTCAATGTTATCCACCTTTTCTCTACCTTTATCATTAAGACCTTCATAGAACATAGCAAGTTGTAGAGCAGGTGTATAACCATGGAGTGGACATCTAATTAATTTTTGTTGAAACCTTGTCCATGCTTCTCCCACTGTTTCTCCATCTTCTTGGCAAAATCTTGCAAGCTCGGCTTGATCTTTAAGTCTCATGCTCTTCGGATAAAATCGGTTAAAGAATGCGGCTTGAAGTTCTCTCCAAGAATGAATGGTTCCATGTGGTTGTCTTTCTAGCCAATCGCTAGCTCTTCCGGTCAAGAAAAACGAAAACATATGACAATACAGTTGCTCGCGTGTAATGCCCGGAGTAATGTAGGCATCACAAATCTGCATAAACTTCTGAATCGCTTTTACCAGATCTTGAATAGCTGTACCAGTATAGAGTCCGAAACTTTGAAATTGACTAAGCATACCCGGATCGGGTCTAAATTTGATATTCGGAATCTCAGGAGGGCGGTAACCGATGGGTTGAACATGGAATGGTACATTAAGGCCAGGTAGATTTTGTTCAACTCGGTTCTGTTGATTAAGGTTATTCCCATTACCTCCTCCTGCTGGTAGTTGTTGTCCTTGGTGTCCACCGAGTGGTGGATCTCCTCCCGGTAATTGTTGTCCTCCTGGTGGTAATTGTTGTCCTCCACCAAGTGGTAGCTCTTGTTGGGATGCCATAGCTCTTCTCAAGGCTCTTTTCTCACGAACTCGTTTGTTGTAAGGTCTGAAGCTCCTCTCAGGCTCCGATAAGGGAGGCCAAGAATTAAACACTGTGAAACCTGAAAAAGACTAAAGAAAACCCAAGCGTAAATCTGGAAAAATAAAGACTAAAACTAAACTAAAAACTGAAAAGTAAAAACTAATTAAAAACTAAAACTCGAAATAGATAACCCACACGCTAACGAGACACAAGTCCCTGGCAGCGGCGCCAAAAACTTGGTGTCGTCTAGGGTGTGATAAAAATAAGCTCAATTTAAGTATGGAAAACTATGCACTCTCACCCTAGACAGGCACAGTACTGCAAGTATTACAGGACGTATGCAAGTTTTAATGATAAGTAGAGTTCGTTCTCAGGGACTTAAGTGTGTTAATCGCGTAGGAACAGATAACGAGTAAAAGTAAATAACTAGAAGACAGTAAACTAAAGCAAATAGAAATTCGAGAATAAGAATTAAACTAATAAAAACTAGGAAAATAAAGACAATAAAGTAAAAGATTAAGAATTTGAGATGAGAAGTGTAGCTCAGGTTTTGCTAGTATGCACTAATCCTTCTAATTCTATCTATAATCTAGTTCATAAGGGAGAATATTAGCTCTTGGTAATACTTAGTCAGGATTCTAAATTCCACTACCTTAGACCTTGAGAGCGACTAAGGGGGCTACGGCACAACCAAGAAGTGATTTCAAATAGGGTTATCAAACGCCACTAAGGCCCTAAGCAAATACTGCAATCTTGGTGATATGGTGATTAAAACAAACCTTAATGACTATCTAGTTAGAAGTATGTTTTGTCAGAACTGCTATCGACACTAGACATTATGTGGTGGTTCAATAGTTAAACACCATGTCAAGGAGACCATCTAACTACTATTAAAACAATCCTAAAGTGATCAATTCTAGGAAAGACATTAAATCAAAACACATAAGCAAATATAAATTAAGTAGCTAATATCAAATTAAAACATATAATTCCCAAAGAAAATTAGATAGAAGAATTAGAATTCATAGATTATACATATGCAAAACCCAAGCTATGGGGAGTTTAGTTCATACCTGAAGGAAATAAACTAAAAGAAATTACAAAAGACATCATCTTGCTCTCTACAATAAACTTGGAAGAATAAAACCTTAAGAACTAATTACTATGAGGCAAGGATGATTTACAAGTGATATAAGGGTGTATTTATAGGTGTTTAGAAGACCTAATTCGTTTTCTTGAGGAATAGTTAAGGTAATGGACTTCTAGCCCAACTCAAATTCGTATGGAAATAAAGATAAACACTGCTGCGTTGTTTTGAGTGTATCTTCTTCGTTATTGGTCCGATTTTGCTCCAGAAGATACCAAAAGAATCGCAACAGAATTATCTAGACCCTTTAGAAGGAAATCATCAGATTCGGCCTATTTCTTAGGTAAAAACACCAATCTTTAGACGAGTGTGCAGAATCCCAGATTTAGGCAGCTTTTCCTTTTCCATCTTTTTAGCCTTTATTTCCTTTTCTCCAATTACCATGCTAATCTCTTTCCATAAGTTGTTGTCTTTGACTTGGACTCTAATTAATCTCCATAATTATCTTTAAAGCTACACACTAAATAAACAATTAAACCCAATATGCTCTAAAAATATTATTTCTACAAATCAAGACACAAAATAGGAAAGTGCACTAAAACTCAAGAAAATCGACATTATTGACTTCTAAAACACTAAAAATGATGTCTCATCTTACATAAATCTATCACAAATGAGGAGACATCATTTAATAATCTACTTTTATTCATATTTTTATATTTTCCTATATCTTGTCTTGATTTAAGGAATTATTATTTTATAGCATATTTGGTTTAATTTGTTTGTTAAGTGTGAAGCTTTAAAGATATATGGAAATTAATAAGATGAAAAATCAATTATAAAGAGATAAGGAAAAAAGATATGGATGGAAATTGGAGATAAAAGGAAGTAGGGATAAAATAGGAAAGGAAAAGTTGTAAAGTAAATCTGAAATTCTATAGTCACGTCCACTCAATTGATTATAGCTTAAAATCGGCTTGGAATTGGGAGGAGCCGTCTGAAGTAGAAGTGTAGATCTTTTTGACGTGGTCGTTAGGATATAAAGTAGGAGAAAATTATAGAAATAATTAGAGAGTTACGACCAAAACAATACATCATCAGTTTTTCTCTTCTCCTATATTTTAGAAAACGAATTTGAATTTGAAAAGAGTCCTATTACTCGCCCTCTACTCCAAGAATCCGACCTAGGGTATGGAAAACCCTATATATACACCCTCTTATCATTAGAAACACATACTTGTCCAGTCTTTAAGCGAAGAAGAAGCCTACATCAAGAGAAGAGAAGATCAGAAGGAGTTGGACATCAAATCATGCATTCCCAATCCTTCAATTTTGTAATTGTTTTCTTTTCTTTCTCTGGTATGAACTAAATCTATTTTAGCTTGAGATTTAGCATATGGGTATGAACCCTAGACTTGTTTTACATCTATTTTAATTTGGGATGTTTGCATTTGAATAAAATTAGTGATTTATTCTCTGTTTTATGTGCTTTGATTTATTGTCTGAAGTTCTTGTGGTTACAAACGTATAAGATTACCTTAATAGTAGTTAGATGGTCACCCGGAAGGGGTGTCTAATTATTGAAACACCACATAAAAGTCTAGTGTGCGGCAGTGATCCGGAAGGGTTTGCCTAACTATGATAGTCATTAGGGTTTGTTATTTAATCACGGATCATTATGCAGGACGGTCTCATCTAAGAACCTAGTGGCGTAGGAGCGCCTTATTTAAGTCCCTTGATAATTGTTATGTCGCCTCTTAAGCCCACCCGGAAGGGGTTAGGAGGAATTTAGAATCCTGACTATTGCATATTACACAATTTTCCCTTACATGATTAGAATAAACAAGGCTTGTAGGGATTACTTGCTATATCTCGAGCTAAACTCTCATTCTATCTTATTCTCTTATTTATTTTCTTGTCTTTAATTTATTTAGTTAACTTTTTTTTATTTAAACCAAACAAATATTTCATTAGTCTTTTATTTACTTGCGTATTATTCTTCTAGCTTTATTATTTGCACTTGATATTTGCATAAGTTCTCTCTAACTTTCGTAGTCTCTGAGGAACGAATGCTCTTTATCATTAAAACTTGCATACGACCTGTGATACTTGCAGTGAGTAACGTGTTTAGGCTAGGGTGTTAGTTGCATTATTTCTATCCTATTTTTATCACACCTTAGCCGACACCAAGTGTCAAGTTGGAACTTAGGGAAAGTTAATTGTTGTGTAGAACGTGAGGTTTTAAATTAGTTGAAAACCCATTTATCTATGAACTAAAAGTGAAAAGTTACGAAATCCAGTAGTTAGAAAAGTGAATAAGGCAGTTCTTTCATATTGAAGCCACTTGAATCCTTTTTAGCTTTCTCACCCTTTTATTTGATTATTATTATTTATCCGTCTTAGCCCCTCTGAGCCTTTTTGAAGCCTTTTATTAACCACATTATAAGCCATACCCTTTAGTTTATAGGACTTATCTATATGACCCGCACTCGAATTGCAAAACCTAATACAAGTTTTTTTAGAACTTGAGTTTGGGGTGGTGGGTTTCATCATTGGGAAACATTAGGATTGGGAATTAAATTGAAATTGTGATATTATTGATGATGAGAAGTTATTATTGTAACCGTTTTCCAGTATAAAAGTAAATGAAAAAAAAAGCTATGAAAAGCATGAAAAGAGAAAAATGTAAAATAGCATGGTATCTCAACATTAAAAAGAGAGTCATTGCTACATTAAAAAAGAGAAAATAAATTGATATGAAAAGATTGAATATATTTGGACCGGCAAAGTAGAATTATTTATTATGTGATCATCATGAAAAGGTTTTACTTGGGTTATTTGGGGATGCAAATCAAAGCAACAGAATTTGGTTGAGTGAGAACATCTTCGAGTGAAACTCAAACTCTAGGGCAATTCGTTGATGGAATGTGAGGAGAGAGACAAAAGCTCACTTTTCATTATCCAAATATATCATACCTTCCCCAAGCCATGTTATAACTGTAAAGACCTTAGGATTTCTAGCTACTTGGTGGAGGAACAATGGAATAATTACGGCATAGGTGAGTGGACCATTCGATACTATATTAGTACCTATGATCACCCTATAGCCATTAACACAAACTGAATTGAAGACCTCTCCTTCTGGCATTGCGAAGTTAATATGGACTTGAAATTATGGAGTGTTAATTATGTGTATATTAAGCATACGTGTGCATTATTTCTTTAGCATTACTACATGATACTTTTTAGATATATTTCTCTAGGATCGTTCATTTTATTCTATCCTTCTTGGTGTCGCCTAGGGTGTGATAAAATAAGATAAATAATAAGTCAGAAAACAACACACTCTCACCCTAGACAGGCACAATACTGCAAGTATTACAGGACGTATGCAAGTTTTAATGCTAAGTTGAATTCGTTCTCAGGGACTTAGTGTGTTAATCGAAAGGGTAAAAATAACGAGTAAGAAGTAATTAATTGAAAGACAGGAAAATAAAAGGAATAAATTCGAAATTATGAAATTAACTACGAAAATAAAGACAGTAAATTAAATACGAAGAAATATGAGATGAGAAGTATAGCTTAGGTTTTGCTAGTATGCACTAATCCTTCTAATTCTTTCTATCAAATCTAGTTAATAAGGGAGATAATTAGCTCTTAGATACTTAGTCAGGATTCTAAATTCCCATACCTTAGACCTTGAGAGCGACTAAGGGGGCTACGGACACACCACGAGGCTGGTTCAAATAGGGATATCCTACGCCACTAGGGCCCTAAGCAATCAATTTCCATACATGGTGATAGTGATTAAATCATACCCTAATGACTATCTAGTTAGAATCAGTGTTGTCAAGACCAATATCGACACTAGACGTTATGTGGTGTTTCAATAATTAGACACCCAGCTATGGTGATCATCTAATTACTATTAAGAAAGCCTAAAGTGATCAGTTCTACGACAGGCAATAAATCAAAACACATAAACAAATATATAGGTAAGAAGCTAATATCAGATTAAAACATGTAATTCCCAAAGAAACTTAGATAGAAAGAAATTAGAATTCATAGATTATACATGATGCAAAACCCAAGCTATGGGAAGTTTAGTTCATACCTGAAGGAAATAAACTAAAAGAAATAATAAAAGACATCATCTTGCTCTCTACAATAACTTGGAAGAATAAAACCTTAAGAACTAATTACTATGAGGCAAGGATGATTTACAAGTGATATAAGGGTGTATTTATAAGTGTTTAGAAGACCTAATTCGTTTTCTTGAAGGAGAAGGTAAGTAATGGACTCCAAGCCCAACTCAAATTCGTAACCCTAAAACATGAAATCAGGCCTGTTTTTGTTTTGGTCCTAGCAGTTTCAATACTCATCCGTTTGACGCGTATCAGTAGTCGAAATTCATCTTCTCGGAAAGATCTTCAACTTTTCTCTTGACCGTTTCTCCAAATTTTACACTGATCTTGAGATATAAGCTGATTTGTGGTCGTAGGTGCAGAAATTCAGATTTAAGACAGTTTTTCCTTTTCCATGTTTTTAGCTTTTGTTTCCTTATCTCCAATTTCCATGCTTATCTCTTTCCATATCTTGTAGTTTTTGACTTGGAATCTAATTAATATCCATAATTATCTTTAAAGCTTCACACTAAATAAATAATTAAACCCAATATGCTCTAAAAATATTATTGTACTAAAACAAGACTCAAAATAGGAAAGTGCACTATTTCTCAAGAAAATCGATTAGAAAGACTTCTAAAAAATGATGTCTCATCCTAACATAAATCTATCACAAATGAGGAGACATCACTTCTTCTTCTTCTCTATTTGACTACCCTATTCTTTTATCTTTGTATCAGAACGATACAACTTTGAGTTGAGGGTCTTGATGTCTCCCTATTTGTGATGAATTAATCTAGGTTGGAGACATCATTGTAGGTGTATTTAGTTATTTTATTATCGATTTTTATTCATATTTTTATATTTTCATATTTCTTGTCTTTATTTGACGAATTATTATTTTTAGAGCATAGTTAGTTTAATTTGTTTGTTAATGTGCAGCTTTAAAGATATATTGAAATTAATTAGATGTCAAATAAATTCTAAAGAGATAAGGTAAGAATAAATTAGAGATAAAAGGAAAAGTTGTCAAGTAAATCTGAAATTTTGCAGCCATGTCCACAAAAAGGAAAACAAATTAAAATAGGCTGGAAATTTGGAGGAATATTCTGAAGGAAAAGTATAGATCTTTTTGACGCAGTCATTTCGATATAAAGTAGGCGCAAATTGGACAATAATGAATGAGTTACGACCAAAACAAGATAGCATCAATTTTTCCCTTCTACTATATTTTAGGAAACGAATTTGATTTGGAAAAGAGTCATATTACTTTCCCTCTAATTCAAGAATCGGAACTAGGGTTTGGAAAACCCAATAAATATACCCTCTTATCATTCGAAACACATCCTTGGCCAGCATTTAGGCCAAGAGGAAGCTTACATCAAGAGGATAGAAGATCTGAAGGAGTTGGACATCAAATCATGCCTTCCCAATCCTTCAAATTTGTAATTGTTTTCTTTTCTTTTTCTAGTATGAACTAATTCTATTTTAGCTTAAGATTTAGCATATGGGTGAACAGTAGACTTGTTTTACATCTATTTTAATTTGGGTTGTTAGCATTTAAATGAAATTAGTGTTTTATTCTCTGTTTTATGTGCTTTGATTTATTGTCTATAGTTCTTACGGCTGCAAACGTATAGGATTACCTTAATAGTAGTTAGATGGTCACCTGGAAAGGGGTATCTAATTATTGAAACACCACATAAGTTTCTAGTGTGCGGTAGTGATCCGGAAGGGTTTACCTAACTATTATAGTCATCAGTGTTTGTTATTTCACCACCGATCAGTATGCAGTAGTGTCTCAACTTAGAACCTAGTGGCGTAGGATCACTGGTGTCGCCTAGGGTGTGATAAAAATAAGATAAATAATAAGTCAGAAGACAACGCACTCTCACCCTAGACTGGCACAATACTGCAAGTATTACAGGACGTGTGCAAGTTTTAATGATAAGTTGAGTTCGTTCTTAGGGACTTAGTGTGTTAATCGAATGGGTAGAAATAACGAGTAAAAAGTAATTAATTAAAAGACAGAAAAATAAAAGGAATAAATTCGAAATTATGAAATTATGAAATTAAACTAAGGAAAATAAAGACAGTAAATTAAATACGAAGAAATATGAGATGAGAAGTATAGCTTAGGTTTTGCTAGTATGCACTAATCCTTCTAATTCTTTCTATCAAATCTAGTTAATAAGGGAGATAATTAGCTCTTAGATACTTAGTCAGGATTCTAAATTCCCATACCTTAGACCTTGAGAGAGACTAAGGGGGCTACGGACACACCACGAGGCTGGTTCAAATAGGGTTTTCCTACGCCACTAGGGCCCTAAGCAATCAATTTCCATACATGGTGATAGTGATTAAATTATACCCTAATGACTATCTAGTTAGAATTATTGTTGTCAGGAACAATATCTACACTAGACGTTATGTGGTGTTTCAATGATTAGACACCAAGCTAAGGTGATCATCTAACTACTATTAAGGTAATCCTATACTCGTGCACTAGCAAGGAAAACGGTCATTAAATCAAGACACATAAACAAATATAAAGGTAAGCAGCTAATATCAGATTAAAACATGAAATTCCCAAAGAAACTTAGATAGAAAGAAATTAGAATTCATAGTTTATACATGATGCAAAACCCAAGCTATGGGAAGTTTAGTTCATACCTGAAGGAAATAAACTAAAGGAAATAATAAAAGACATCATCTTGCTCTCTACAATAATTCTGATGAATAAAACCTTAAGAACTAATTACTATGAGGCAAGGATGATTTACAAGTTATATAAGGGTGTATTTATAGGTGTTTAGAAGACCTAATTCGTTTTCTTGAGGGAGAAGGTAAGTAATGGACTCCAAGCCCAACTCAAATTCGTAACCCTAAAACATGAAATCAGGCCCGTTTTTGTTTTGGCCCTAGCAACTTCAATACTCATCCGTTTGACGCGTATGAGTAGTCGAAATTCATCGACTCGGAAAGATCTTCAACTTTGCTCGTGACCGTTTCTCGAAATTCCACACCGATCTTGAGATATAAGCTGATTTGTAGTCGTAGGTGCAGAAATTCAGATTTAAGGCAGCTTTTCCTTTTCCATGTTTTTAGTTTTTGTTTCCTTATCTCCAATTTCCATACTTATCTTTTTCCATATCTTGTAGTCTTTGACTTGGACTCTAATTAATCTCCATAATTATCTTTAAAACTTCACACTAAATAAATAATTAAACCCAATATGCTCTAAAAATATTATTTTACTAAAACAAGACTCAAAATAGGAAAGTGCACTATTTCTCAAGAAAATCGGTTAGAAATACTTCTAAATCACTAAAAATGATGTCTCATCTTAACATAAATCTATCAAAAATGAGGAGACATGAAGACCCCCAACTCAAAGTTGTATCGTCCCGATACAATAAAGATATGAACAAAGGGAAGTCTATAAATACACACTTATGGAATTTTCAACACAATGGGAAGAACATAGTAATCTATATAGAATAAACATTAAGCAATTACTCTGAAAATTATGCAATAGTATTCATAAACTACATACCTGTACACTTCTCATATCCATAGTCAACACGGCTTGAATTCAAGATCAGATTAGTTTCGCAATGTAAGAAGGATTGGGACTTTACTCTGTTCATCATGGAAGCTATAGATTGTTCATCGAACTTTACTAGTATCCAAAGATCCACTTAACTACTCTCTAATGGCTCAATCACTTCTCAATTACATAGCAAAGAATCAAAAGGTCTTTAAGGTTGTAATTTAGGCTTAGGGACGGTATGATAGTATATTTAAATAATTTAGAGTGAGCTTTTGGCTCTCTCTTCACTAGACATCAACAAATCGCCCTAGAGCTTGAGTTACTCTCATAAAATGTTTCTCACTCAACCCAATGAATTCCTTGATTCACAATTTAGCATCCCCAATAACCCAATTAAAGCATAAGATGTTCACATAAAAAATTCCACTTTGCCGGTCCGAATATATATATTTTCTTTTCAAATCAAAAATTTCTTTTGTATAACTATGACTCTCTTAATGTTGAGATATCATGCTATTTTTTATATATATATATTTTTATGCCCTTGTTGGCAATTTTAGCTCGTAGCTTCTTTTTCATTCACTATTACCCCGGCAAAGGGTTACAATAAAAATCTGTGAATCATCATCAATATAAAGAACAGAGCACAAATAATAAGCTCAAAAATCTCATCCCAATAACAATTCCCATAATGGTGGACCCACCACCCCAAACTCAAGCTCTAAAACAATTGTCTATGCATCGCGATTCGAGTGCGGGTCATATGAAAAAGTCCTATAATCTAAAGGGATATGGATTATAACGTGTTTCAATAAAAAGCTTTAGAAAGGCTAGAAGGGGCTGAGAAGGATATAGCATATAAAATCAACTAACAAGGTGAGAAGGTATAAAAAGGCTTCAAATGAAGAATTGCCTTAATCACTTTCTACACTATGTAATTTCGTTATTTTCTTACCTTTAGCACTTTCATCAAATGGTTTTGTCAACTAGCTTGGATCTCACGGCCTACACACTTCTCAAGGTTCCCTGAGATCGAACATACTTTCTATCGCATTGCTTACTAATCTTTTCTTTACTGTCAACGTGTGGTTTCCTGCAAATACTCAAAGCATACAAAATAAAATAGCTCATAAACATACTACTTATTATCATCAATTCACTGAGCTTATGCTTTCAAGCTATTAAACACACTCTACATCTAATTCCCATGTATCAAAAATTTTAATTTCTACCTAAAAACAGAAAAATGGAGATGAGAGACAACGAATCCCCACACCCCCAACTCAAAAATGAGTCGTGTACCCACGACTAGAAAAAGACCCGAAACAGAAATTAAAATTAGCAGATAAAAGCATTTACAGAAAAGGTAAGGAAGAAAGAGAACATACTCTCGAGGCTTATTGCCTCGCATTATTGACATCCAAGGTAGGATTTGCTTGATCTTTCGTTAATTTCTCAAGGAGTTTCATGATGTGCACTTGATTAGCGTTGATTTGTGCCACATCATTGGCTAAGGAAGTTTGAGCTGCTTCGAAATTGTTTAAACGCTCCTCCATCTTATCTTGCCAACTTTGCTCCTTTTCTTCAAATGAGATTTGCGTAGAAATCGCTCCTCTCAAGATTTTCACGATCCAAGCATTATCAATATAAATCGTCTTAAACTCGAGTTTCTCTTCTTCACCCAATGTAACATTCGTTTTTCGCACAAGACACGTGATCATAGTAGGAAATTTAACATTATAAACTAATTTAGGAGAGACAAAAAATCGCATCACCTCCTCAAAGATCAACTGTGCCACATCTACTTCTTCTCTTCTCAAAATACAATCCAAAAGTAGAGCGTTCTTCTTAGTCACATCCAACGTTCGTGTGTTTCCGAAGACATTAGGAATAAGGAAATTGTGCCAAACTCTCGCATCCGGTTGAAGATATTTGTAAGGCCAAGGTGCCTTCAATTCTCCCTTATGTAATTGCACTTTCTCCTTGTCTAAAACATGCTCAAAAATTAATTCCTCATCAAAGATTTTTCGTTTGGCAACCGCTTCACTATACTTGCAATATCCAATTAATTTCTTAAATTTGAAGTGGTTTCTAATCTCATTAACTGTGAAAGGAACTAACTTTCCTCTAATCGGAACACAACCTTTACTATCTCAGCTAAAGAGGCCTAAATAGAATTCTAAAACCAACTCATGACATAATTCAGAACGTCTTACCATGAACGTGGACCAACCCAATTTTTCACCAAGCTCCAAGAATCTCTTGTATTCTCCTGTACCAACTTCTTCATTGAATACTTTCTCATAAGAAAAAGGTAGTTCCTTTAATTGTTTTTCTGCAGAAGCTCTCAAGGCCTTAGAAGCTTTCTCTTTATCCATGGGTGTAAGACCTTTGAAGGGAAGAGGTTGTGTTTTCTCCTTTGAATAAAAATAAAGCCTTTTGCCATTAGGATCAAACATAGCTAGCTTACCTCCATCTTCAACATCGATTTTACCCTTAGCTTTGGAACTAGAACTTTTGTTATTTAATTTCTTCTCAATTGAACCCAATACCTTGCCTTTCTTCACCTCCCTCTTGTTAGATAATATTTCTGTTCTCTTAGTCATCTTCAATTGACCCCAACTCAAAGCTTTAGCAACTCTTAAAATTTGAACTTTTGAATTATTGGTTGAACAAGCTTTATTTGGCTTAGGAATGGTGAATTGATGATGATTCTCTATGTGGGTAAGATGAATTCTTGATGGATTGGTATGGACTTAAGAAATTGTAGGATGAATATTGAAAATTTAAGCTTTTTATTCTTCAATTTCAATGTGTTTGGTGAGAATTGGGTGTTTGAATCTCCTTTGTAATGATGAGGAGAGAAACTTTGATGTGTTTTTATGATGATTGGGTAGTGTTTTGATGTTTGGTGAAGGTTTTGAATGAGCTTTAATGGAGTTGGGAGAGGTTTGGAGAAGAAAGAGAGGCTTAAGGATTTCTAAATTTGGAATTATACCCACCTCTTGCTTCTTATAACCTAAAAAACGAAAAAAAATTCTCTCTCCAGCGGCTACCTGCGGTGTACCGGAACTGGGGCGCGGTGTACCGCAGCTTCTGTTCCTCGAAATTTTAATGCTCGGCAAAAAACGCGTGTCCTCTACCCCGTGGTCACGGGTTTTGATCCTGCGGTGTACCGATGCTAGGGTCCGGTGTACCGGACCTGAAGTCCTGAATTTTTTTCCTTCTCGGCAAAAAACCCGAGTCAATGACCCGTGGTCTCGTGTTTTCTTCTCCGCGGTATACCGGAAGGGTCGTCCAGTGTACCGGACTAATGGTCTGAATTTTTCGAAAAATTTCGTTTTCTCCACCCGAACTTGATTTCTCCTATACCTAAGCATCAAAAACACTAATTCCTTTCTCAAATATGCAATATCAACTAAAAACAATTAAAATAAACACAAACTAAAAACGTAAAAGACATAAAAACTTAAAAAAATTGCGGGTTGTCTCCCGTACAGCACTTTTATTTAACGTCTTTCAAAGTTAGACACGTTACCTCTATCAAGATTTGCGAATATAGCCTCCCCAACAATGAGTTAGGCTATGAACGTCAACTAATTTGCGCTTGATCCCCTTCTTGGGTCGAATTTCTATCACCTTGACTAAAACAACCTTAGTGACAATGAATGGTCCCATCCACGAGTCTTTGAAACTACGTGGCCTATTCTCGCATTTGTGAGCTTTCTATAGTACTTCATGGCCAACACCAAACTCAATGTTTGGCTCAGTATCCACAGGTTTTAAGTGGATCTTCTCAGGAGGGACTTTGTGATGTGAAAGGCTGTGGATGACAGGAACGGTGGGATCTAACTTCCTCGGTTTCTTGCCCAAGACATAGAAGGTCTCAGATACGTTCTTTGCGTGAAGGGTAATGGTCCCTTCTTGGAAGTTGATGACACTTTGACTTATGGCCATGAAAGGTCGTCCAAGTATGATTGGAACCTGCTTATGTGCATCAAACTCAAGTATAACAAAGTCAGTAGGGATGGAGATACTACCTGCACGGACTAAGACGTCCTCCACTGTTCCCCATGTCTTGGTAACTGAGTTGTCAGCGAGCTGCAACTTCACTAGAGCTTTCTCTGATTTCTGAAGTCCAAGTCTCTCGAACACCAGAACCCACATCGTACATAGCTTTCACTTTGAGCATACCATTAATTTGAATAGGAAGGTTAAAACTTTCGGATATTTGAGCTTCGTTGGTAACTCTCTTTCACTTCTTCTTGAGACTCTCAGGTTCTCTCTTGGGATCTCTACACTTGCTTCTTACTCAGGAATAACTTGCATAAAAACTTGTTGCGGTGTAAGCCCTTTCTTCGCAATATCAAGCATTTGGGCGTTGATATGTTCAGGTGTATACGCCTCTACGAATGTCTTGAGTTCTATGTCATCCCTCGGATTTGTATCAGGAATAGTTGGTGACACTGTTTGATCAACAGGTGGCGATTCCACCTTCTCTTCTTCTCTCTCTTCTTGCACAGCAGGTGCAACTTCAACTTTAACTCTTGGTTCCTCCTTAGAGGCTTCTTCTTCTTTCTCTTTAGCCAGCTCAGCTTGATAATCCATCACCGATCTAATCTCCTCTTGCATATCTTTCAGAAGCTGTATAAATTCGGATTTTTCTGAATCGTCCTCCACATCAACCTCAGAATAGTCAAATTCCACAGGCTAGACTTGGTTGGTTCTTTTTCGGTACTCGGAACCTCCACAGCACTAATGGCAACATGTGGTACTTCCTTCTCTTCTTCTTTTTCAAGGCAAATAGACTTCCAAGCTTCGAACCCAACATTGTCATCACCTCCTTCGATCGCCTTCAATTCTTTTCGTTTCATTAAATTCGTTAGAACTTTGTTCAACTGTTCTACTTGAGTACCTAAAATCTGAATTGCGGCATTTTTTCCTCATAACTTTTCATCCTGAGCGTTCATATTCGTGGTCAAACGGTCAAAGACTTTTACTAATTGTTAATTATCCATAGTTCCCTCTTGAGGATACTGTGGTAAAGCTTTCTGGTCTAATGAATCGGTATAGGCATCTTGAACAGGGTGTTGAGGGGGAGCAGGTCTATTTTGATATTGATTTTGATACTGGCCTCTTGGTTGGAAAAAGTTGTTCTGGGGACGCGGTTGATAATGACCAGGATTAGCGGCCCCCTGTGGATTTGAATACTGCATACCCGCATGGTTTCGGTTACCAAATTGATAACCTCCTCGATTGGATATGAAATAAACAGATTGTGGATTTCCTTTGCACTCTTTCCAAGTATGATTATTAACCCCACATTGTTGACAACCTTGTGCTTCTTGTACTACATTTGATGCGGCTAAATTTTTCTGCATCTCTAGCTTAAGTTCTTTGATTTGATTTTCTAATGCGGATATTTGAGCTGAGTTTGCGGTTTCTGTATCTAAACGAAGCGTACCTCGGGTCTTTGCTACAGGAGCACGCGTAGAAGGCCAACTCCTTTCTTGTTCAATAATATTTTCCAAAACCTCAGCAGCTTCATTATGGTTCATGGACAAGAAATTTCCCTTTCCTATGTTATCAACCTTCTCTCTACCTTGATTGTTGAAACCATCATAGAATATAGCTAATTGTAAAGAGGGGGTATAATCATGGAGCGGACATCTTGCTAACTTCTGTTGAAACCTTGTCCATGAGTCTCCTATTGTTTCTCCATCTTCTTGACAAAACCTTGCAAGCTCGCTTTGGTCTTTGAGTCTCATACTCTTTGGATAAAAAAAGGTTAAAGAAAGCGGCTTGAAGTTCTGTCCATGAGTTAATTGTCCCTGGTGGTTGCCTATCTAGCCACTCACCAGCTCTACCGGTCAGAATGAACGAAAACATATGACAATACAGTTGCTCGCGTGTAATGCCTGGAGTAACACAAGCATCACAGATCTGCATAAACTTATGAATCAATCTTACCGGATCTTGAATTGTTGTACCACTGTAGAGTCCAAAACTTTGAAACTGACTAAGCATACCCGGATCGGGTCGAAATTTAATATTTTGGATCTCCAGAGGAGACATCAATCACCTTGTTTAAGTCCCTTGGTAATTGTTAGGTCGCCACCTAAGTTCACCCGGAAGGGGGTTAGGAGGAATTTAGAATCCTGGCTATTGCATATTACACAATACTCCCTTAGATGATTTGAATAAACAAGGCTAGTGGAGATTACTTGCTAGATCTCGAGCTAAACTCTCATACTATCTTCTTCTCTTTATTTATTTTTTGTCTTTATTTTATTTAGTTAATTATTCAAAAACCAAACAAAAAATCCATTAGTCTTTTATTTTCAGCGTAATATTTATCTAGCTTTCTTATTTGCACTTGATATTTTCATAAGTTTCGTAGTCTCTGAGGAACGAATCTTATTTATCATTAAAACTTGCATACGACGTGTGATACTTGCGGTGAGTAACGTATTTAGGCTAGGGTGTTAGTTTCATATTTTATTATTATATTTTTATCACATCCTAGCCGACATCAATTAGGTTTTATGCTTGTTCTTTTATTTGTTCTTCGGATGTACTATAGTTAGAGTAATGGATCAAGGTCACCTAGTCCTCTGAATATGTGTGGAGGATGTTATTTGAATCCCGGTCCATTCAACTATGTGGAAGACTCTTCGGGTTCTCAATAATGGGGAACTAACTACTATCAAACACCTTATCAACACCCGGAAGATCAAGGTTGGAAATATCAATGGGCTTCCCAATTAGAAAAATCATTATAAAACTTCATACCAACCGCTAGTACCAATACAATAACAGAGGATAGTGCTTATCTATCAGAGGTAAAGTCTCTTGCAAAATTTGTATAGAGATGCAAAGAGAGAGACGTGAGTCGAGAGGCAAACAAGTCCAAGTTTGAGGTCACGTCAGAAATGATACTAGGACATCAAGTTTTGACGTAATTGAATCAAACTTTAAACTCCTTGAATGACCAAAATCAAGCTTATAACATCGCCAAAAATTGTGAGGAGCCCTATTATGATTCCACACTTTGTAGGTATGACATTCCTTTTCAATTGATACATGACATGGATAAGCAAAAAAGAAGTAATTGAGGAAGAGTTAGTGATAGAAGACACTTGTGTAGTTGATGCGAAGATTTTTCTTAATATGGTTGAAGACCAACACATGGTTGGACCTCTTCTTAGCATGGTGGCTAAAGGGATAGTTTAGATTAAAAAAAATGATCAAGAATCAAATGATAATACCCATGGATTTTGCATATAATCAAGAGGGAATTCAAGTAGAAAGAAGTGGTTACCAGGGGTAAATAGATTCCTAAGAAAAATTTGGATGAGGTGATAGTGTAAGATTGGGTTAACAAAAAAGTGGAAGAGGAAGTGGTCGAGAATAAATTGAACCTCTTCCACAAGAAGTTTTCTCAACACCATCCCCACAGAGTGAAACTTGTTGAAGATCAACGAGTATTAGAAGAACCAGAACCATCTCCACGAGTATTGGGAACAAGATGTCCCACTGAGAAAGCAAGGAGGGGAAAATACCTACCTCCTTACAAATATGAACGTGTAATATAAATAAGAATGAGATTACACCTTCCATTATGGTCATCAAATATCACCGTGTGAGCAAGTTGTTTAGTCATGAGAATAAGACGGCGAAACGGGGAAGTTACACAATTATAATATAAAGATCAATCAAGAAAAATAGGTGAGTGATTCCTTACGTTACTTAGCACATGAATGCCGCAAAGGCCTCAAGTTAAGCTTTGAGAAAGTTTTCATGTTGATTTTAACAACGTGAAAAACAATAACGCTTCTTGGGAGGCAACCCGAGGTAAAAAAGGGTAAAACCCAAAAAATATTATCGTTTTTCTTGAATTAGTGTATAAAATTTCCAGTATTTTAGAGTTTGATAAGCGTATATTATTCATAACAAACAGGGTAGTATGTTTTATTTGATGTGCATCTAATTATACTCAAGGTTCAAGATCAAAATAGAAGGGTAAAATAGAGAAAAAAGAAATTCTGGAAAAATTAGAACGACCGATGGAAAACTTGAGTAGTTTAATGGATCAGGAGAAATGTTTGTAAAGAATGAGTTTTTTTAGGCATTCCAACTTGTGGTTGAAAATAAAAAATAATTTATATATGCATGATCCTGTCACAGTGGGTGGAAAATCTGGCCAAACCGGACGTATAGAAGTGCGCAAGGTCATGACTGCATTTGGATCCTTGTCAAAAGAAAAAAAAAAAAAATGACTGCATTTGGACCAGATCAAAAATACAGAGCACCAATTTTCTTTAATTTTTTGTTGAGTGACGTATTAAAAGAATTAGGCCGGACTAGATTTTTTATCCGGCCAATCCGGATCAAAAGTTGTTAGGTTCTGAAAAAACACATTCAATTTTTTTTTAAAGGGCATAACTTTTCTTAGAAGCAATAATTAATTTTTTTCTCGAATTTAGATCACATTTTTTTTTATGTATACACAATAATACCACACCTCGATAGAAGCTCTCATAAAAAAGTTATAACCAAATCCTTTTGATTCTTCATAATACACCACCTTCAGAAGTAAACTTAAAATGATTGACTAAGAGTTTTAGGGAGATATTGGTATTGACGAATAGTTATAGAGTTCTAGTTTCCAATTACACAAACCAAACCTCGTTTAGATGTCTTATGAAAAAATTATTATCAAAATGGTAAGGTGAAACACTTAAAATAAAGGAGTTATACCGAATTCGCATGCCTTTTTGGGTCCTAATAATCCCACAAGGAAGAGGAACTCCACACACATCATTAAGGGTCCATCACGGATCGATAACACCAGTCCCTACTTTTGGGATTGAGCGATTTTGGTGAAAGTAATTACTCTTTACTCTTTCGTTAGACTTTGTATATTAAATGTTTAGGAGTATATTTCTAAATTTAATTTATTTTGATTCTTTTCGAGTTGTGGAGACACCACCCATATTTTATTTGGGGTGGTACTCGGTGTCCTCATCCTTGTTTCAAGTGTTTTAATTGCTTTTGAAAGAATAAAAATTAGAGTAATATTTAGGGTTTTAATTAGTATTCTTTGTTGAACATGTATGTCTCATATAAGAATGTGTAGATAACTTGATGATATTAACTAGGGTTGTTCTTTAGAAGTTTCCATATTATGGTTTGGATACTTGTATGATACGTGTTAGTGTGGAATGAAGTGTTAGTTAGCAATGCATTATAAGTCGATTTTGAATGAAGCGAGAAATGAGTAGGTGTGTAGAATGTGATATCCAGCCTAGTCGAAAAATAGCTTCACCTAAAAATTTGACATAAAAGAGTTTTCGATGATATATAGTTAGGTTAGTGATCTAGATAGTTATTTAGTAAGCCACATGTTCCCTTTAGCTTTTGACCAAATGACATTATTTATCATTCCCAGCCCCTATGAGCTATAAGTCTTTTCATTATTAGACATTATTATAATTCTATATCCCTTAATTTATAGTATTTTACCATATTACCCCCTCACTCGAGTCACAATGCCCTAAGAATAATCGTCTTTGAGCTTGAGTTTGGGGTGGTGGGTGTTTGTGGTTTTGAGATATACACTTGGTGGGTATTATGCTTGTATAGTGCTACATATTGATGAACTTTGTTAGGATTCTTGTCGGATTCAAGAAAAGAAATAAGAGATTGAATAAAAAGAGAAAAAATGAATGAAAAAAAAAAGTTAACATGAAATCTTAGATCACAATAAGATTCATGTTTGACTTTTAAAAAGAAAGAATATGAGAAGTGAAAATAAAAGAATCCAATAAGTGAATTTTTTGAAGTATCAAAAATAAATTGGTTTTAGGAATTGGGGATGCCTATTTAATGCATCAAAATATTATGAGTGAGCATATTTCGAGCGTAATATCAGACTCTTAGGCGGTTAGTTACTTGGTTAGTGAGGAGAGAGACAAAATCTCACTCTAAAGTCTCTAATTATACCATACCAACCCTAAACTTATGCTATAATAGAAAAGACGTTGTGATCTTTAGGTATGTGGTTGAGTGAAAATGGATCAGAAAAGGATGAAGTGAGATTATTGTTAGACAACATGGAATGATCGATTATCATCCTATAACCCCTACTTCGAGCCAAGTAAGAACGACCCTTTTGCATTGCAAATGACTTTCTGTGAATCTTTAACATTGTCATTAGTTGTGTGATTAATGTTTTGTGGGTCATGTACTTTAAATTAACATTACGAGAAGTTCTTTTTTACATTTCATAGGAGTTATTGTTTGTTTCCACATGATTATTGGTTCCTACTTTTGTTCTTATATTATTAGGACGACAATGCTTTGAGTAGGGGTCTTGATCTCTCGCGTTTTATAATCTAATTTAGTACTTCCGAGACATTATTTTAGGTTATTTATTGATTCAAAATATGGTACTTATTCTTGATTTAGCATATATTGCATTTGTAGATATTATATGAGATTATTCATGTTTTAGAGCATTTTGATGTAGTTTTATGTTATATTGTGTAGCTCTTAGAAACGAGGATGAAAAGTACAGAATAAGGAGTAAAGAAGTTAAGGAAACACCCAAGATTAGTAGAAACGATATCGTGACAAGCCAAGGAGTCAAGAAGATCACTAGAAGTCAAATCATTAAATTTGGGAAAACGGATTCATTAACTTGCAAAAATCACAAAAATTAATTGGTGACAAATATGATCATGATATTTCAGATAAATGTAGCTCTTGAGTCTAGTACGCGTGAGAAGATATAGATATTATTTTGTAGTTGAGAAGAGAAAGTTATGGAAGTTTTAGCAAACAGTTTTGAGCAGGCCAAATTTAACAAAGAAGTCCACGAGCCAGTTTGACTTATTTCCTGGGCCCATGACTTCAAAATATGAATTTCCTAGTATATATTAGTATTTTTTCAGTTTTTTAGACACACTTCATCATTCATTCATTAGTATTAGCTTGTGGTATAAGAGAGAAGTAGTGCGAGAAAGACAACAACACTATATATATATATATATATATATATACTCTTCTTAAGCTCCATATTATATCTTTAAATTTTATATTTTATTATCCAAACATGAATTAAACATCTCTTATCTTGAGATTGCACATGTATGAACCCAAACTATGATTTTTTATTACCTTTCTATGAAATTTGGTATTACATGCTAATTAAATTTGATTGTGGATTGCTTGTTTGATTTATTTCTTAAGCTTCATGTAATTATATATCTTGACCACATATTGAGTTGGGTTAGCTATTAAATTACGCCCATGAGAGGTATTTGGTAGTGAAACTAGAATTAACATTGTTTAGCTGAGTTTGAGAATCAGAAGATCTAAACTAACTAGATAACCAATTAGGGTTAGAACTTTAGGCGTTATATAATTTTGTATGATACACTCTAAAGAGGGTCCAAGTATTAGATAGTAGTCCCCTATCTATCCGAGAGGAACTTAAGGTGACTTTAGATTCCAGTTAGAAATTTCAATTACAAATTTACCCTTATTTCATGAATACTCTGTTGTCAAGTTAGTGTTGAATACACAATCGTAAGCTATATCTCTCTCCATCGTATCTCGTACTTACCTTCTAGTCCTTTACTTTATAAGTTTAGTACTTAATTAAACCAAAAACTAAATAGATATTTCTTTTCTTTCAGTTTTAGTTTTAGCTAACGAATATCTAATTTAGAACTAAAATTGCACGTTTAAATTCTTATTCCATGTGTAGAACGGACTTTACTCATATCTTTATTACTTGTGACGACTCGTACACTTGCGAGTTATCATACTCCAAGTGTTGAATTTATATCACACCTCGGGGGATAACTACACCCTCAATCAAAGCATAAACAATTTTTTAATGAGATAGTAAGACTCTCATATTTTTCTGCCAAACACCAAAGTCATATTTTTTCCATGATAATATACACCTCAATACGAGTTGTTGTCATCAGATTATACACATAGTAATATATAAGAAAGTAGTGACTAATCAAGAACTTCAAAGTATATAAATCTTTCAAATCACTAGTTGTAAAACCCTCAAGAGATTCCGAAAACATAAGGTTTCAAGAAATCAAAGTTTCGAGAAAACCCTAAATTCTGGAAAAAAACTGAAAAGTTAAATCGACCAAGAACGTTTAAAGATATATCAGCTATGAACAATATAAAATCCTAAAAGTTTTAAAACCTTCAATAATAAATAGACATAAAAGATCTAAAAAAATTGTTGTAAACTACTTAACCAAGATTCAAAATAGAAGAAAGATTAGGGTTTGCCAAAAAATCACGACCATTAATTGAAGTGCAAAAATATGAATAATACAAATTTTTCATCGTAATTTGGAAAATTCTATATCTATGTTGAGCTCAGGTGAGAGTAACATTTTCATTATAATGCTTCCGATTACATATTACAATAGTCTCTCAAACTACAATTACTCGAAGTAACGAAGAAAACACAAAATGTAGTACAAATCTCACAACCTAAACGAACTACGCTGGATAAGCTAATATATGAATCAAGATAATTCAATAATACAAGAATTATTATGTTAATAAAACAATTCTTACAGATTCGAGCTAATATATGTGAAACTTAGGGTTTCGCAGTTTTTAGGGCTTGAGAGACATAAGAGAGAGTTTGGTGAGATGAGAGATTGAATAACAATAATAATAAGCCAAGAAAATAAAGGATACTTTACTATGAGAAAAAGACAAGAACTAATCTCAATCGCACATCTTCATCAAGATAAAGGGCCAGATAGACTCCATGTAAGTCTGCCGCCTCATTTAAAACGACGTCATATGGAACAAAGTCCAAAAATAAGTCAAATAACTTTCTTACCCGATTGATCAACATATAAACACTTCACCAATCATATTTCAACATCAAATAGAAAAACTTTTCTTCTTCTTTGGTTGGGTGGGTAGGGATGGGGTGGGTGAAGAAGATAAACTAAATGTAAGGAAACATTACAAACATAGGGGATGAAAGGTACACATTGAATATGTGGTTCTATTTAAGGATAATTTCTAATGAACTATAAAAAGTACCCTTCAAAATATAAGCATGTCACACATGCATTTTTTGTTATGAACAAAAATCTATTTTTGGCTTAATTAGGTAAATGCTATAAAGATGATAGACAAGATAAAGGGAATATTATATTTATAGTTTTGTTTTAGATATCAGAATCGATAAAACACAAAATTATCATAACTAGTTGCATCCAAACAAGACCTTCTTAATATTGATTGTTTTACTCATGCTTATAACCCTGTACTTCGACCCCTGCTATCTCAAATCAAACAAGGTTATAATGAAATAGATGTGGACTCCGTTGGCGCACCAACGGTGAAAGTGGTATCCGAGAGCGCTAGACTATTTTAGATAACAAATTATATAGTAAACGAGTATATTTTTCAAGAGTAGATGAAATTGATTTATAATGAGTTAATGCCCATTATAATACTTTCTACTTTGAGAATGGATCGAAGGTAAAATTCCCTTTGATCCATCAAACCAAGCATTCATCATATTAGTGTGATCTTGTGTCATAATACATTTACATGCCATCTGATGATTTTTTCTTTCTGTGGGAGGTTTTTGTCATAACATTACAATCTTAAGTATATAAACTACACTTATTATGGAACACCGAACTAATCATAGAGTCTTGATGGTATTTTAGGCATATCAACAACAAAGATTCAATACTTTTTAAAATATTTACATTTTTGCTATTTTATCATCTTCTATGTGACCCTCAATGATAAACATATTGATTTTTCTCTCTCATATATTTATTAAACTATGTAAGTGCCACATAAGAGAATGGTAGGAGTAAGGATTTTTCGTTAATGGGATAGGGGGAGAGAGGAAGACTAATTAAGAGGGTTTGAGGGCTACGACCTAGAAAGAATAATTTTTGACTTTTTTGCAATATAGGTCCTTATACTATACAAAAATTACATTATATTCCATATATTGTGCAAAAAATACGCTATAAATCTCTTCACCAATTTTTTTAAATAATAACGGTATACAAAACAAACTATATTTTATAATAGATAAACAAAAATACTCTATATAAATAACATAAATTAAAGGCTAATAAAAAATTTAAAAATTTAGGTGGATCAAATAAGATTTTGGAAATTCTCAAGAAAAACCAAAGTGCATTAATATTTTTTTTTACCCAATCAAAATATTAATTATACAAAGTTAAGGAAAATCCTTTTTCTAGTTTAAAGGTAACATTACATGGAAACTGGATAATAAAAGTGGCACAAAATTTCATTAAGAATGGATCGGAACTAAATGTGATTATGACATACATTCTTTTAATACTTTGGAATACTTGGAAGTATAAGATGAAAACCATTCACAAAAAATATCCACCTTGCCCCGGCAGGTGTGATCCGGGCCACTAATGCCGACATGGGGGGGCCTGTTTGGAGCTGAGTGGAGCACCAGTATTCTAGGGAAGAGGCCGCTTAAACCAACGACGAACGTAGAATGAACCACAACCTTGATGCTCAGGACGCACAAGTTTTAATTTCTTGTGATGACTCTTTTGTAGGACAGGCCGAACAGGCAGGCGTGGGATAGTCATGCTAGACAAAACCATAGGCTATCGCACAATGATTACCAAACCACGCTGGGTGAACTCTGTCGCAGAGGTGGAAGTCATGGCGGTCATGGAAGTGGCGACGACATGAAATAACTCTCAAGGACGTAAAACTATTATTTTCCGGATGACTTTGGGATTATCCAAGATATTAAGTCATTGTCAGTTGCGCGGTGGATAGTAAAGCCGTTCGTAGTCCGGATCGGTAAAATAGCTGAGAAGTATGATAACATGAGTTTCAAAAATCTACCCAAAAGGTACAATGGTTTGACTGATATGGTTGCACATAGAGTTACACAAAAAATTGGAAGCGACCTTCGCCAGGTTCTCATCTAAACCCATTTCGTAAAACTTGGTATCGGGTTAACCGTAGGATGTTAGTGTGTTGCTACCCGTTAAAAAAAAGGTAACATTGTCTCTACATGTCATGAAAGCTACATTTTTTTATTTTCGAAAATGAAACTATATCTATCAAACTATCCAACATTTTTTGGTCCATATTTTTATTTAGTCAACATTAATATTTTTCCGATCGACGTACTCCAAATATATAATCATCCATGATAGTCCCCTCATTAAAGGGTTCCTACTTATGGCATTCGGCCTTTCGCTTTCCTATAAATTGGACATTAGGAAGCTGGACAGTCTGGGCTCACGGACCTTATTCTCAACATATGACCGGGATTTAGCTGTCAAAGCAATTCACGTTGATCTCAGTTAATACAATGTGTTCATTTTCTTTAAAGTATTCAACAAATTGCAATAAAAAACAGTCTGATTATTTGCTTGTTTTTTCTCATAATGAAATAATTATATATTCTAAAGAAATTGCTTATATTAATAAAAAAATTAATAATACTACGCATACGCTTGTTATATGTATTTAAAAAAACATTAATTTTATAAGATGATCTGATTACTCTTTAATTGGTTTTTATAATTTCTTTTTAAATGTTGTAACATAAATTATTTATAAGTTTTTCATTGACAAAAAAACTGATCAATATTTTTTCATAAGATAATGATAATGATAATGATATTCTTCTATTGCTCCAGTTATACATGTAGGTTTAACTCTTTAACGTGTACTTCAATTATGACACTAGAGATTTTTGTTTTTTTCCAATTATAATTATAAGTATTTTAGCTTTTGGAAAATGGAATGACTACATTTTGATTTTTTATTACCGGATGACTCAATTATTAGTGTCATGATTTAGGTGGTCTACCAATTAATATTTTCCCCTCTAGAATAATAATTTTGTCCAAAAAAAGAAGTCCAAAAAAAAGGAATACAAAATTAGACTTGTTTGTTTATACAATTGAGGTGTTTTATACCATAAGTTGTTAGGACCGTAGTATTAATAATTTATCTTGTCATCTCCTTTTCTAAATTGAGGGTTATAAACAATTGTGGTGTCTTTTAATCTCATTTGTCCTGGGTAATGTATTTCTGACACCATTATAATGATCTTTGAATATCGTTTTTGGAGTCGTTTGGGTAGCTCTGTCATCCAATCCGCACATACATTAGCCTTCCTAAATATGCTGACCACTTAAACAAAGCGTTCTTGGACATCAAGGCCTGAATACCATCACCAAGAAGCTCTTGGATAACTCACCCGTGTTGTTTGATATGAGGTTTTGATAACCTCATCTGAGATCACTTCCACACATAGTTTCGAAACTCGCATCTCCTGACGAATGATAATCTAACGTATAAGACTATTACTTTCAAATCCAATGGTAATGTAAATTTATCTTCATAGAGGAACCCCAAATTAAGAATCCTTTTTGTCATGTATTACTCCGCATACTTCTCCGATTCACCACCTATTGTGCATATTCCATCAATATTCAGTTTCCAATCATATAGGGTCTTATCCCATCCCACTAGCTCAATCTTTTCTCTTCACATGGAAATTCCACCAACCCCCCCCCCCCCCCCCCAACACAAGAAAATACATAGTATTTTACAAGTTATATGGCTTTACAAATAACTATCACACCATCCAGATATCCCTTGTTCTCGAAAATCGCTCTAACACTACAACATTCCAAGGTATCCCCACAAAAAGACACTTTCTCGAGACGTTATAATCCCACCATTAATTGATCAGAATCAATGATGTCGGTAAAAATGGATTCGTAAGACATTGGTTCGTTATTTATGGATGTCGTTGTTGTCCCTCGAGGCTTCTAGACCGGTTCCCCTTGTCCCAAAGATTTTGTTACTTCCCCTTGTTATCGCCTTGGGTCACTAAGTCCACATGTTTTCATTGTCCGCTTGTGGTCAGAACCAAGCCCCAAACCCATAAACCGGTTTTATAGTTGTTGTACTCTTTGGTTCATACTTCTAGTGTTTTGCTGCACCCCATACCGAATCGATGCAGTTCCATCAACCTTTGTCCAATTATATAATAAGTTGCATAGAACAAATTTATTCTTAGCAGTTTAATTCATGTAACCTGTCACATGTGATTTTAATTGAAATAGTGCATGTAAATGAATACATCGTTTCACTCTAGGGGTTTATCATGATGTGGATTGTCTTCATGTATCTTGAGTGATTCAAGAATTTCACCAATTGAGTTCCCAAATTGAAAAAAAAAACTATTTCATTCTTACTTTCTGAATAAAAAAGAAGTCTAAAAATAAAAGAATACAATACAAACCCAAAAACTAAAGAATGAAAGAAAACCATTTAAAATAATAAAGTTATGGATTAATGCAACATATGAGACAATATTTTTTATCATACAAGATAAAATTATTAACAAAATTATGTGAAAGATAGTCAAGCCTTGTCGATGGATACGAAATAGGTTGTCATTCCTATTTTCACTTAAATTTGAAATGAAAAAAGATAGGTGTTCCATGCACATAATGAATATATATATATATATATAAGGGGAAAATGGATCCCCTGATGAAGCGTGAGTGCCAGAAAGGGCTTCTCATTCCATATTATATGCATAGTGTTAGAGGCCATTGATGGTATAATAAGGGACACTCCAGATGGATGGAAAATAAAGTATTTTATTGTGTTCTCAATGAAATCCTTTCTCAACTTGCCATATTTATTTGCCTGATCAGTTTTAACTTCCATAAGTCCATGAGAACATGTGATATGACGCATTCTGTGGCCCACATTCCATACCATCACAATGTTATTCTTGGTGGACCAACTAGGAAGGATGCTAATATAAAATGGGCCGTGGAATTCGTCAATATTGGTCATATTCCATTACTAATGACCTTCATAATAAATTTATAGTGCTTAATAATGAAACTGGTGGCACAAAAGATACTCTCGGAATAAGATGAACGAGTTTGTCATTAAGTCAAGGAGGTAGACTTCTTGTAGTAATATCAGTATGTGCCATGTCACAAAGAGAGTATCCCATTGTTGCAAAAAAAATTGAAAGTACGCAGCCGGCATACCATCTTGCCCCAAAGCTTTTGTTAGATTCGATAAAAGATCGCACATTTGATATCCCCGTCTGTTATTTCTGTTAAAGATAGAGAAACAGATATATTTTTATATATTCAAGTGTATTAAACTCATACAGTATGATTGTATATATAAGCTAAAGACTATATGCAATACATACGATACATAATTAAACTCAAAATTCGTGGGATGATGCATTGCTTAACAAATTTTATTAACTAAAAAACCAATTTCCGACCTAGATATAGTAAGATATGGTAATGCCCCAGTTAATCTACGAAACAAGAAAGGATCTTCAAATGGTAACAAACAATGTGATGATACAATAGAGTACTTGTTTAGTGTAAGTTTAGGAGAGGATTTACATTTATAGAGTCCAACACGTTGCAAGAATGAGTGCATAATTAGCTTAAGTGACAATTATACAATAATTAGAGTAAAATATTTCCAAACCAAGAATATAAGAAAGATTGCCCAAGTCCTTCATTGAGAATCGTGACTTAAGATCTGAGATAATAGATACAATTGTGGATGAATCAACAACCGTAACAAGTATATCATCAACATAAACTAAGATAATAGTTAAAGAATCACGTGAGACTCAAGTGAACATAGATATATCGGCTGCACTAACCGTGAAACCATGAGCAATAAGAAACGACGTGAGTAATTGATACCATGCTTGTGGAGCATGTTTAAGGCCATAAAGTGAACATTTAAGCGTAGAAACAAACTTTGGGTTATTTTGATCAATAACCCCAGTTGGTTGAACCATATAAACATCCTCATCTAAGGCACCATGTAAGAATGCATTTGAGACATCTAATTGACAAATATCTTAGTTATAAGAAGCTGTAAGAGAAAGAATAACACGTATAGTTTGATGCTTAACAACAGGACTAAAGGTTTCTGTATATCAAGGCCATAATCTTGTAAGAAACCACAAGCAACTAATCGGGCATTATAACGAGAAATAGAACCATCTGCATGTCTTTTAAATTTAAATATCTACTTGCGCGTTATGGAAGCTCGACCATGTGGAGGAGGAACCAAATCCTACGTGTGTTGACTCATAAAGGCATTGTATTCCTCAGTCATAGCAAATTTCCAACATTTAAACTTAGAAGCTTCCTTGTTGGATGTAGGTTCAAAAATAGAAGGTGAAAGTATAAGATTTTGACATTAATAGGAAGGTTTGAGAGAACCAGTTTGACGTTGTGTGACCATGTGATGTTTTGTAGGGTTAGATGATGTAGGTAATGGTGGTATAATTTGTGTATAAAGACCAGGATTACTAGAAGAAGTAACTTTAGAGGATGAGGCTGAAGTAGTCAGAGATGGTGAATTATAATTAAACGGGTTTGATAGCATATTAGGGTTAATGGACAGAGTAAATATATCAACAAAACTAGAAGGATTAGTATCTAAATGTGGTAAAGATGAAAAGAGAAAAGGTTGGAATCGGAAAGTGTGTTCATCAAATAAGACATGTCTAGAAACAAACACACGATTTAATTATAAAGAATAGCATTTGTAACCCTTGGTTGAATTACAATAACCCAAAAAACATAAGACTCGGACTTAAGGGCTAATTTATGTGAGGTATATTGCTTAAGCCAGGGATAAAACAAACAACCAAACACCTTTAAATGTGAATAAGATGTTAGAGAATGATATAACATTTGAAAAGGACTTGAATTAGAAAAGCTTGGTATAGGGAGAAGGTTAATAAGATAGAAAACAACTAATAAAGCCTCAAGACAAAATTTGGTAGGGAGAAAACTATGAGATAAAAGAGAAAGATTGGTTTCCATCAAATGACGATGCTTTATTTATGAAACTCCATTTTGTTCAGGAGTATGAGGGGAAGAGGTTTGACGTATAGTGCCATTGTATTAGAAAAATGACTTGAAATATCACTCGTATACTCACCCACATTGTCAGAGCGAAGTACTTCAATTTCAACTCGAAATTGAGTAAGAATCATTTCTTAAATACTTTGAAAACATCTCACGCGTGAGACTTACGTTTTAGTGAATAAACCCATGCGTAGCAAGTAAAATCATCAGGAACAAGATTATACAGGAGTTGGAATCCATACATCACTATGGATTAATTCAAAAGGATTACAAGTACGAGTTACAAATAAACTAAAAGGGAGCTTATGTGCTTTTGAAGTAGCACAAATATTACATTTAAGACCATGCAATTTTAAGCTAGTGTAAAGTAGTAGATAAAGTAACTGATGCATTCGTTGAAGGATGACCTAAACGATAGTGCCAAAGCATAGCAGATGGAGAACCAACTATGGAGGATAAACGTAACATTGAAGAAGAAGGATGAGGACATGATTACACTAATTTGGCACCAAAGTGTATAGGGTACACCACCATCTTTACAGGGGCCCCTGAAATATGATACGAATTGAATATGAATCTGAATAGACACAAACTAGAGGTAAAAGTGATGGAACAACAATTATCCAAAGTAAATTTAGATATAGATAATATATTTGAAAGAAAACTAGGTACATGAAGTATGGAGTTTAAAATAAAGGAAGATAAAGGTGAAGAAAGCTTACTATATCTAATATTGGAAATGTTTAATGACTGGCCACTACTAATAACAACAGAACTACTACCATGATTTTGATTCAACGAGAGATCATTAGTAACATGTCTATAAGCCCCATAATCAAGGTACCAAATTTCAGGGTCATAATTAGGAAAATTGGTGGAATGAGCAGCTAAAGCTACTCTATTCTGAGCTTCATGTATTGGAAAAGTAACTAAATATGTTCTATACCAGCAATCTAAAGTAGAGTGACCAAATCACAAAATATTGACAAGTAGGTACATTAGGAGAAGAAGAATCCATACCAACCAAGTGTGTTATTGATGCAACGGGCGGTGTACCCAATATGGAAGATGCATTTGAGTAAGAACCACGAGCTTGACCATGATTAGAGTTCCAAAGCCACAAATAGAGTAACCACCCGATGGAGAAAACATAGTTGTGTGATTGGATGATGAAATTTCACACGATTCGTTCATCTTCCAATGCAACTTCTCAGAAACAAGAAGACTACCAAGAGAATGAATGCTTAAGGTATATGTGTGAGCATTAGTAATGAGTATAACAGACTTAAATTGGTTGTATTCAGCAGGCAAACCCTTAATATTATACATAATAACATGTTCAAGTGGTAGAAAAGAAGCAGTTGTGTCTAAACTATCACACAAATCTTGAATCTCAGCTATGTACTCATTCATAGGTTGATTGCCTAAACATTACAGAATCTCATTTTAAGTTGATGAACATGGGTATGACATTGATTAACGAATATTTATTTGAGTGTATGCCAACATCATAATCTCTTTGTAACCTAACCATCTGAGATAAAATACATGGAATCATAGAAGAGGGTAATGAGACCTTAAGTTGATGATCTTCAATAAGCCATGTTGAATAGTTGTAATCATCGGATATGGGATACAAAAAAGACCTTTTAACATGATTGAGATAACCATTGATGTCTCCCTAATTGTTCTAAATATAAGCCCTTAGGAGACATAATTTTAGGTAGAAAATGGTCTTTTTATATTGACTTTTGTGTTTAATTCGTAATATTCTTATTTCTTATCTTAATTTGATGAATTATTATTTTTAGAGCATATTTGGTTTAATTTGTGTGTTAATGTGAAGCTCTAAAGATAATATGGAAATAAATTATATGCCAAATCAATTCTGAGGAGATAAGGAAAGAAGATCTTGAAGAAACCAGGAGATAGAAGGAAACAGAGTTCAATTAGGAAAAGGAAAGCTACCAAATAAATCTGAATTTATGCAGCTACGTCTAAAGAAGTGAAGATAACTCCAAATTCGAAACAATTCTGGAAGATCCCTTTAAGAGGTAGATAGATCTTTCTGTGGGAATTCTTTTGATATCTTACGGGCAAAAAACGGCTCAGTAACGAAGGAGATATGGTAAAAAAAAGTCAAAAGTAATTATCCTTATCTACTTACAAATTTGAGTTGGGCTTGTACTCTTTTACTTGACCCCACTCCAAGATTTCGACCTAGCACCTATATATATCAGTTCTAAACCTAATATACATACATAAATCATCATAGAAGCAATCAAGAGGATTTAGAGGAGGAAGAAGCAAGAGCTAGAGCTTAACTACATCAATTCAACACTTCTCCATCTCTATTCTTTGGGTAATTTAGTATTAGATCTATTTTGTCTATGAGGTATTTCTAAAATAATTATTCAAGAGTTTTATTATGCATAATTTCTCTTTAGGATTCTAATTATATGAATCATTGATTACTGTTTTTCTGTTTAATTTGAATCGGGGATTTAAGTATTTAATTGAATTGGTTCTTAATTTCCATTGACTATATTCTTGTGCTTGTTTACTATCATTGACGTCGCAAATCAAGGGTAGGTTTTAGTAATTAGGCTATTCACTAGTGGCAGTGATCATCTGGAAGGGGGGTTTAATTACAGAACTAGAATATATACGTGTGGTATCCGTTATTGACCCTGACGGGCTTGACTAACCACGTAGCCAATTGGGTAAGATCTCAATCATCTGAACGTAGCTTATAATCACCATGACGGGGTTTGTAATACCGTAGGATAGCTCCTAAGTCCACCTTGACGGGGGTTAGGAGATTATAGAGTCCTAACTACTGTGAAATTTCCCTTTCACCCTTATTCTTAGGAATCATAAATTCAATATGATAGATTCATACTTGCATCTCCTTATCTTATTTGCATACTTGTTTATTATTTATTATTTATTATTTAATTAGAAAACAAAATACTTCACTACTTATCTTTGTAATTAAGACAATTAAAACTATCTATTCTAATATTGAACACGAAGTTAGAATAACTACTTAAATCCCTGTAAAGACGATTTTCCCGTATTTACTTATTTATTACTTGGAACGACCCGTACACTTGCTGTCTGTGGATCCTTTATTTCTTTACTTTTATTGCATTATTTTATAACACACCAGGACACCAAGTTTTTGGCGCCGCTGCCGGGGATTTATTGCGGTTATTTTATTTTGTGTTTAAGTTAGGCTAGTAGTTTTAGTTGTTTTCAGTTTTACGTTTGTTTTGTTTTAGTCTCTTTTCAGGGTTTTCTTTAGGAATGGAAATTTCCCCCTATCAAGAGCAAAATCCACCACAGACCTGGTGTATTCAAGTGCAAAACTTTATTGATAGAACACACATCTTCATGGATTTGACACGAGGGAGATTTAGAGATCATGAAGAGAGGCTCAGGAAGTTGGAGGACTCCCTCAATCGTTTCGTTAAGGTTACAATGGATAATGTAGTAAAGAGTGCGGCGAAAAGCGATGTTGCCATATCATTAGTGCAAAATATGCAACTACAATATCAATTGATGGAGCAACGATGGACGTAACTCACTGGAACAATTGAGAAATTACAACAAAGACCATCCTTTCAAACGGACCAAGATACAAATATTAATCATAAGGTCAGTGAAGATAGCGATTTTCGGTTCGATGTAGCTACAGAGTTTAGCCTTCAAGAAGAGAAGGAAGTGGAATCGCCACAAGTTACACATAGTGAACTAGAGATTCCAACAATAGAAGAATCAACCACGCTAAGCATGGATGAGACAATTGTTGAGAATCGAGTCGAAGTTGAAATTAAACCTTGTGAAGGGAAGATTACATCCATGGAAAACCCAGCCAAGCCGCGTTTAGAGGAATCAAATATTGAGATCTTGGTTAGGAAAGAGATAGAAGAAGAAAATACTAGTATGGATTCGCCACCTAGTACTCCTTTGATTTCACCACGCAATCCTATGAGGACAAATTATTTAAATGGTGACATCGATAAAGCATTTGTGGAGGCGTGCAAAGAAGACAAAACCTACACCCAAATGCTTGAAGGTGATACAAAAGAACTCACACCGCAACAAGTATTCACAAAAGCTATGTTGGAAACAAATGAGAATGCGAGTGTAGAGATCGAGGTTGAAGACGTGGCCCTCATAACAAAAGAAAAGTATGAAACATCCCTTGTTTTGGACAAAAAGCTCGATGAGGTGCCACTTGAGTTCCCCATTATACCAGAAGTATCTAAAGAGGTTAAAGAGAAGTACCACCACCATGAATCCGTGAAGAAGAGAGCTAAAAATGAGTTTGGGGTTGGAACCACGGTTGCTTGGAAGACCTCCAAACAAGAGAATAGGCCACGAGGTTTCAAGAATACGTGGATGGAACCATTTGTTGTTACTCGAGTAGTGACAACAAAATTAATAGAGATACAACCTTCGAGAGGTAAAAGGGCGCAAATTGTAGACGTTTATGGCCTCACCCACTACTGGGGAGGCTACATACTCAAGGGATAATGGAGGTAACACGTCAAACTTTAAATGACGTTAAATAAAAGTGCTCTTGGGAGACACCCCAAGTTTTGAGTGCTTTATTAGTTTAGATTTTTTTTAGTGTGTATTAGTTAGTTTATGTTTTTTTGAGTGCATATTGCAGTAATGAGGAAGGTATGAGTGTTTTTGATATGTAGGTATGCAATGGTTCGAGTTTGGGGGTGAAAAACTGGAAAATTTTTGGAGTTAAAAAGGCCTGGACAGAACTATTTTGCGGTACACCGCAGGTATTCGCGGTGCGACGCACTTATCCGCGCGAGTAATTTAAAAAAACTTCTAACTGGCATAACTTTGCGCTCGTTTATCGAAATTCACTTTTTTTCGAGTCTAAATCGCATATTTTTTCGAGATCTATCCAATGGAATGAAGAATACCTGATTTGGAGGTAAACTAAAAAACGATTTTTTTTGTGTCATCTAGAACTTCCCTGCGGTACACCGCAAGGATCGTCTGGTGCACCGCATGGAACAAAACCGTGGCGACGGTTTGCGCTACAGTTCATTGCCGAGACCAACAACACAAAACCGTGTCGACAATTTGCGACCACGGTTTTGAAACCCTCAGGTCCGGTACACCGCGCTGCATGTCCGGTGCACCGCACGACGCCGCCAGGTCCATCAAGAAAAGGTTATATAATGGGTGTTGAATAAGAGGTTAGTTTTTACACGAATTTCTCAATCCTTAAACCTCTCTTTCTTCTCCAAACCTCTTCCAACTCCATTAAAGCTTCAATAAACCTTCACCTAACATCAAAACACTACCCAATCACCATAAATTTACATCCAAATCCATCCTTACATTCCTATAAACAAAATTTACCCACTCAAATCATTCCAAAACACCTAGACTCGAAGAATTAAAACAAAAAATTTCAAAATCCCAATTTCTTAAATCCTTCTCATCCAAGTTAGAAAAAAATCAAAGAAAGGAATTAGGTGAGAGCAAGAGGAAACCAAGTGAAGCTTCTAAGGGCCCTAATAGCTATCACAACACAAATTCGAGAAAGAAGTTAGAAAAAGGTAAACATAAAAGATTTCTAGAGTTTGATTGTCTGGGATGGAGCATAAGAGGATGTAAGGGATAGCGAAATTGGTGATACATGGAGTTTACATACAAGGAAAGCACTACACCCTATCTTGAGTATTAATCAAGCGAGGCAATAGCCTCGAATAGTATGTTTTCTTTCTTCCTTACCATTTATTTATATGCAATATTTGCTGTTTTTATTTAATTGAGTCTTTTCGAGTCATGGGGACACAACTCATTTTTGATTGGGGTGTGGGGATTCGTTGTCCCTCATCTCCATTTTATGTGATTTACTGTTTTTTTAGAGAAATTTTAAATTTTAAATTTTTTAAGAGATGGATTAGATGTAGAATGTGTTTAATATCTTGAAAGCATAAGCTTAGTAAGTTAATGATAGAAAGTAGTATGTTAAGGGATTGTGTGGCGGCATGGGGTGTCGAGTGTGATGGTGGTATTATTAAATCCTCTAAGAGCGAGCTAATCAAGTGGATAAAGCCTCAAGATTAGGTTAAGTTGAATGTCGAAGGGGGCTGTGATCTAAATCTCTGAAAGGCAGGCATTGGTGGATTATTACGCGGTGTCGATGGAGATTATATTGCAAGTTTTTCGGGGGCTTGCGTGGTGGATTCGCCACTCCACTCGGAAGCTTTGGCCTTACACTATGGCTTGCGATGGGTATTAAGCCGAGGAATAAAGGAACTATAAGTCGAAACCGATTCGAGAGAGCTTCACGCGCTAGTGAAGGGCGGTGGTAGCTCTAAAGGTTGGAATTGTCATGTTAGTCGAGAATGTTATGAAATATTTAAAAAGTATCCTGGTATCGAGTTACATCCTATCTTTCGAGAAGCTAACTCATGTGCGGATATACTTGCTAGAAGAGGAGCAGAGATGAGCGAAGACCCGAGCATTCTTGAAGATCCTCCAGATTACTTGTGGGACAGCCTAACTAAGGACAGGAGTGGCGTTGCGATTCCTAGATTAGTTTTAAACTCTCTATAAGAGTCTTTAGTTGATTTTTTCAACTTCGGCGTGTTATAAACACCTCAGATGTATGCAAAAAATATAAATAACTAGGGAATTTTATAATAAATGATTGGATGAATTAATAGCGAAAGAAGTTATTTTTCTTGTAAAAAAAAAAAAAAAATAAAGGGGGAAAGAAAGATCTAGCAAAATATCAACGTACATTTGACACATGGCAGACCATACCTAGGACTAACACTTAGGGTATGTTTGGATGGAGGGATTAGAAGGGATGGGATTGTATTAAAGGATAATGACAATCCCATCCCTTGTTTGTTTTGGAAATAAGTAGAGGGGATTGTTTATTAAAGGATACTTGCAATCCCTTACGAACCCATATATTCAATCCCTCCAATTCGGTGGGATTAGGAAGGAAGGATTCTTTTATTACGTTGTAATGTCTAAGTTATCCTTATTCTTTTTTTATAATATATTTTAATAGGGGTATATGAGTCATTTAGTTATAAAAAGAATCCCTTCCTCCCATTATTCTTCTAATCCAAACACCGGATAAATGTTATCCTTTAATAAAATCTCCCCTTCTCTTTTTATTCAATCCAAACAAGATTAAATGCTCTCCTTTCCATTCCCTTGTTATACCCTCCCTTCCTATCCTTTAATAAATAATCCCCCCTTAATCCAAACATACCCTTAGTACAACAAGAGAGTCGTCCATTTTCTTGAACTACTAAACCACCACTCAATCGATCAAAGCAGCAACAAAAATGGTGGCCCTTTCTCTCTCTCCTCTCACACACCCTCTATCTCTACACAACAAGCAGATTCTCTCACTCAAAGCTCATCATCCATCCTATTATCCTCATAATCGCAGCACCATTAGTCTCAGTAAACTCACTTCTCAACATCACCACAACCACCAAAAATGTCACCCCTTATCCTCGACCTTTCTTGGATTCAATCCTCTTAGGTTAATCAATCTTGTCTCTCATTTAATCCAATTCCTCAATTTTGCTTAATCGTGTGTGTGTTTGTGATGTAGAGTTACCGTTGGTAATGGAAGGTTGATGAAGCAAAAGAAACGTGAATCTGGAACAGTTTGTTTATCAGCTCCTTTATCTGCTAGAGAAATTCAATGGGTCTCCACTATTGCCACCGCGTATTTATCTCTCTCTTTCTCTGGGTGTTATGTTTTCATCTTTGTATAAGTTGGTTCATCTTTATAAGTTCTGATTTTATGTTGGTTAGTTAAGATTTACTAATAATGATTTTCTTTAGGGTTCTAATGCTAGCAAAAGGCACCGCAATTCAAAAATCCTTTCTTGTTCCTTTCTTCGTTTTACAAGCTCCTGCAAACATAATCTCATGGATCACGTAAGCAGATCTACTCAAATTAGTTTATTCTTACTATTAAATTCGATGATTTTAACGGACTAATAAAAAATTTAATTAACAGGAGTGAGTATGGTATGTGGAGTGCATTCTTGGCCCTCCTTGTACGTCTCTTCTTTTTCATTCCAGGTGAACTTGAATTACCATTCATGGCTTTGCTATTAGTAATCGTGTCTCCTTATCAAGTTATGAACCTAAGGTAAATTAAATTCTTTTAAGTTATTTTTTTTGCGAGATTTAATAAAGATTATTTTAATTGTTATATACAGGGGAAGACAAGAAGGTGTTATTTTATCGTTAATCATAGCAGCTTATTTAGCTTTTCAGCATTTTATAGGAGCAGGAGGCTTACAAAAAGCATTTGATCGTGGATCTGTTATTGCAACTGTAGCAATCATTTGTTGTCTTGTCCTTCCGTGCTGTCTATTAATCATCTGATGATCGTTGTACTTGGGTTTTATCTATGCATTTTCTTGAATGACAGTAATTTAATAAAGTAGTCTCTAATGTTCCCGTATAGGAACATCAATTTCACAGTAGAGTGATACTTAAGTTTAAGGGTTTTTCTAGTCACTTAAAGATTAGTCTTTAATAAAATGAGTTCTCCTTTGAACTTGCGTAGAGATCGATCATGAACTTTTTATGGGAGTCTTTAAGAACATTAGCCTTAGCCTGGTTTATGTGGAAAAAAAAATCTGGCCTTGGACCCGATGATGTGTGAAGTGCCAATCTAGGGATGGCAACGGATCGATTTTTTGCAAAACCATAACCATAACCGTTTTTATAATTAAAAACGATATTCTAACGGTTTTAACCATCAGTTACACTTTTCAAAACCATAACCGTATTATTCGGTTCAGTTTTTTAAACGGTTTTACCGTTTTTAACCATATTCAAATGATAATTTAATAAATATATTAAATTTCATAAAATAAAACCACACATATATATAAAAACTTCAAGATTTATACAAATTGTGTTGGTATTTAATTAAATTGCATATTTATTATTTAATTGGTTAAATCTAGTATTTTGATATTTATTTTAGAATTTCAATATATTTAATTTAATCTAAATTATTATAAAATTTGAAAATATATATGATAATAAACGGTTTTCGGATTTTCGCTTTTATTTTTATCAAAAACTATAACCTATCGGTTTTAACCATCGGTTAGACTTTTCAAAACCATAACCTAATGGTTTTAACCACGGTTATATAATTCGGTTTTTAATCGGTTGGGTTTTTTATCGGTTGCGGTTTTTAACCGGAACCATTGCCATTCCTATGCCAATCCTAACCTTATGGAGCTTTTGGCAAAATTAAAAGTGGCTTATGTGGAAATTATGGCTAATTCCCCGTTAGTTTTACATGATTGACCTTTCTTATCATAGGGGCACATCTTTTAATAATTTAATAATTTAATTAGTTTATATTTAGTACCACAAATTTTTTTCTAATTTTTTTCATTCTCAACTTTATCATATCACACATTTTTTTTGTTTTCATAAAACTAAGGTCAACAAAGACCGATCTTACTAATCTCTCGAGGCAGCGCACAATGCTATTCCACTCTTATCTCTCGTAAGATGTTTTGACAAAGATTGTGGAGAATAGGGGCGCCCTCACTTAATTCTACAAACTTCACCATCCAATCAACACAATAGTTAGTTTTCATATACACATGGTTGAGCTCAAAACCTGCATATTTCGCTAATGTATACCTGCACTCTTTAAGTATTGTATTTGACCAATCTCTTTTGTTCCCACCGCTACTCTCTAACACCTGTAACAGAAACAAATCAGTGTCTACAATAACTTTCCATCTCTTAACAACCTTATTCAACCCGAAATTAAGCGCAATTAATTACGATTGATATACCAAACTAACCATGGATGATGTCGTAAATCTGCCTAGATAACTACCTTATCCTGAAATATTCCACACAATCCCGTCATATTTGATCTCTGGTCTAAGCTTCCACAAACATTTAACTTCACCCAGCTTCCGGCTTAACCTATTTTACGAGCGTATTTTTAGCTGAGGTAATTATGCCGCCATCTCTTTCCTTACCCCAAACTCTAACATAATTTACAACAACATTTTTAATTGGAGCCTGGGGTGTGATAAAATTAAGCGATAAAATAAAGGATCCACATACCGCAAGTGTACGGGTCGTTCAAGTAATAAACCGATTGTCGAGTTTCGTTCTCGGGGACGGATAGTTATGACTATGGTATTAATCAGCTAAGTAAAAGTAATTATTAAAACAAAAAAATAAAATATAAATATATTTTCTTGGTTTTGAAGTAATAACTAAAGATGCACTAAAATAAAGTATTGAAATGATTAACAGAAAAAAATACTGAAAAAATGAGTGTCGACCCAAAGATGAGAGATGTACTTGAGTCTCGCAAGGGATTCGCCTAAGTTCGTATAATTAATGCTTCCGTTTAAGGGATAAGTCGGTATTTTACACTAGTCGGGACTCTAATATCCCCTAGCCCCCTATCGAGTGGACCTAGGAGCTATCCTACGGTAAGATAAACCCCTATAAGGTAGTCTATTTACTTACGGATGTGAACTTCTTACCTCTTTGACTATGTGATTAGTCAAGCCTGTCGGTCAATAACGGACATCACACGGATATTACATATGTATGTCATCAAACCCCCCTGTCGGATGATCACTTCGCCACTAACGTGAATAGCCCAAATACTAAAACCTATTTCTAGTTGTTCCTAAAAGAAATAGTAAACAAGCATAAAATATATCCAATAAAAAATACCCAACTTATTAAATATAAAAATCCCAAATTCAGATAACAAAAATTACATAACCTAGGGCTTCAACCCATTAATGTGATTCTCAATTACCAAGAAATTTAGCTTATATTTTTATTAAAAACTGAAAAATAAATAAGTAGCATTCATCATTCTCAATTACAGAAAAGAAATAAATAACTTAATTAAAGGGTTGGATTGAGCTGCCGTGGGAAGAATGAGAATTTTCCAGCTCTTGCTCTCTCTTCTGCCTTTTTGCTCTGACTCTAACTTTGAAAAATAATTAAGTGTATGTAAAAAGAAGGTATGAAAAGCCTATTGTAATACTCTAATAAGGATTGGGCTTTTATTTAATAATAATAAGTCATATGGTGATTCACCTAAGTCCAAATTAGAGAATCTCGTAAATGTTGTACACCCTTCAATAAAACGACCGTAATGTCTGCTACTCACTTTCAAATCACCTGATTCCAGTCCTCATTTATTTCTAACTTAAAGGTGAAACTTTCTCTTTTGAATCTCCAAACCTGAATCAGTGCCGATATGGCTCGAAATCAGCAATTAGTAACAGCCATTCTATCTCTTTTTGTCAACTCTTCGGGTGATTCTTTCATCCTTTTGAGCTCTCCGATCGATCTAACACTTTAATCTTCACTTCTCCTCCGTATCTTGGTGCTCCATAGTATCCATATACCTAAAATATTTATACTAAAAACAAACAAATTAACAAACAAAATATCTAAAAATGCAAATACATCATTCCAAGGGGAGAAAGTGCAATATGTTAAAATAAGCATAAAAGTCTATCAAATAAGTCCAAATTTCACCTAAAATGATGTCTGCTAAGGGCATATATTTATAACCAAACGGGAGACGTCAAGACCCCAAACTCAAACCTTTGTCGTCCCGATAAAGTATAATAAAAACAAAGGACTAAAGTGAAATTAAGGTAAAATACTAAATTACTAATAAAATAAATGAGACGCAGGTAATTAAAATATGAGTGAACGCAAGAATGAGAAATTGTACTTGAGTTTCGCAAGGGTTTTGCCTAAATCTATTTAATCAATGCTTTCATTTAAAGGATGAATCTGGATTTGGTATTAGTCGGGATTCGATTTTCTCCTATCCCCCGTCAGGGTGGACTTAGGAGCTATCCTAGGGTACTACAAACCCCGTCAGGGCGATTATCGGCTACCTTTGAATGTTCAAGTGTTTTACCCAGTTGGCTATAAGATTAACTAAGTCCGTCAGGATCAATATTTTATATCTTAAATCTATTACCTAGTTCAGTAACTAAACCCCCCGTCAAGGTGATCATTACACACAATAATGAATAGCTTAATTACTAATTCTTGTTTTTGATTCATGACTTCAAAGATAGTAAATAAATTCACGATAATAGAAAATATTAAATTACCCAATTCAAATTAAATCTTTCAATCCCAAATTCAAAAAAACTAATTAAATAAATTGGGGCTCAACCCATTAAGCGATTCTCAAGCACTTAGACTATTTAGCTCATAATATAAATTAAAACTAAAGAGATAGAAATAATCGAAATCATGTTTATTACAGAAATAAAAGATAAGAAAACCTAATTGAAGGGTTGTTGAATTGACTGTTGATGGAAGAATTGATTCTCCAGCTTCAGTTTCTTAATTTCTCTTGCTTCTGATCTTTTTCTCTGACGTTCTGACTTTTGTAAATTACGTTCTCCCTTAAAAAAATGAAGTCTAAGGCTCTTATATAGTGGGAAAAACATATTGGGCTTTACTCTAAATAATGAATAGGTTAAATGAAATAAAATCCCAATCCTTAAATGAAATCTCATATACTGGTGTGTAGCTGTTACTAAAACAACATTATCTTTTGCGTCCGGACTCGGAATCACTTCATTCAACTTGGAAATTCTTCCTGACTTCATGCTCTATAGTTCTTATTTTATGCTCCAATGCTGAATCAGTGGCTAAGATACTCAAAAACGGTGATTTGTAACAGCATTCCAGATTCCATTCCCATCTATTAAATTCTTCGAATCAACTATTTTCGCCTTTGACTTTTACAGTCAATTCAATACTTTAATTCCCGTTTCTTCTACTTGTCTTAATACTCAATAACATCATAAACCTAAGAACTTTACACTTAAACAAACAAATTAACGCACAAAAGCTCTAAAACACAAATAGTATAAATTAAAGGGAAGAAATCGCAATATAAACAAACAAGCTTAAAATTCTAACAAATAAGTCAAAGAATCACCTAAAATTATGTCTCCTAAGAGGATATAATTAGAACAAAATAGGAGACATCAAGACCCCAAACTTAAACCTTTGTCGTCCCGACAAAGTAAAATAAAACAAGCGCCCTAGGTGATACGCAAAAAGGTAGAGTATAGTAAATAACACCCAAAGCAAAATTTAGAATAAATCTCATATAGTATGATCCTAGGACTTAATATTCACGTACAAATGTCATGCAAAATCTAACACAAATAATTAATTAAAAATTAACTTCACAATGCTAGAAGGTTACACTTGTACTTATCTCAAGATGATGGCTATAGGGTGTTCATCGATCCTCACTAACTTCGAACGATCCACTTAGCATACTCCCTATTAGCTAAATTACAAATCCAATATATATCTAGGAATCACGAGGACTTTATGGTTATAGAGTAGGCTTATGGACGGTATGGAATGTATATTTGGTAAATTTGAAGTGAGTTTTTGACTCTCTCCTCACTTACCATCAACAAACTGTCCTTGAGCTTGAGTTTACACTCTAATATTGTTCTCACTCAACCCTTTTGTCGCACTAGTTAGCGTCCCCAGAATTACCCAAAAACACTAAAGATGATTTCCAAAACTTTTCACTTTGCCGGTTACTTTATTTTTTCTTTTTGTTTTCTTTTTTGTATTTTTTTTTGTATAAGATACCCATGATCATCGTTTTGATGTGAATAGTCATGTCTCATATTTTTTATTTTATTCTTTTTTCTTTAAAAGAACCCGACAAAGGGTTACAATTAATACATTATCGAGATTTTTTGCATAAATACAAACACATACAAAACCCTTCCCAATGTAATCTCCCAACAATAAAACCCACCACCCCAAACTCAAGCTCAAGACAGGAAGTTTTAGGATTGTGATTCTAGTCCAGGTCATATGGTAATGCCTAATCATCTAAAGGGATGTGGGCTCATATTATGGCGACAAAAGAAAGGCTTAAAGGCTTAAAATGGGGCTAAGGTAGATAATATTATATTAAGGGATAGAAAACTAAAAAGTCTCAAAGGGCTAACAAAGAACTGCCTCTATAAATTACCTAGTTATATAGATCGCCTCTAGTTCATACCTAAGTGGGTTCTCTACTAATTTAGATCTCACGTTCTGCAAACCAAACATTTTCCTTAAGTACAAGTTTACTTCTTTTGCATTGTTCATTAATTCTACCTATCTATTACCTATGTTTACATGCAATCTAAATGCGTTTTATACTAACTCCTAAAGTCTACTATTTTCTATCATAAATTCATGAAAAGATTGCATAATAGGGACATTTAAAATGCTCTACAGTCAAACACAACCCTAAAATTTATTAAAAGCAAATAAAACAAAAAACACATAAAAATTGGGATGAGGCAACGAACCCCACCCCAAACTCAAAAATGAGTCGTGTCCCTGGTGGTCCTTTGTATGTTCTAAAATAAATGCAAAAAGTAATTGAACCACAACCGCAAGTGTACGGTTGTCCCAAGTAATAATAGTGATAACAGGATCGTTCGCAGGGACAGTTGGTAAATACAATGCTTATCAAATAATGAATGGTTGCACTTATGAAAGCAAGTAAAAGATATAATGATTGATTGGTTCTTTGTATTAATTCTAAGTAATGAAAGACTATAAAGAAAATGCAAATAAATAATTAAACGCAAGTAAATGAAGGTAAGACGCAAACATGAGAAGGCAATACTTGAGAGACGCAAGGGATCCTCCTAATTCTATTTCATAACATATGTTGTTTAAGGGTTAAATTGGTCAATTAACATTGGTCGGGATTCTAAATTCCTTGTACCCCCGTCAGGGTGGACTTCAAGGCTATTCTAGAGTGGTACTAGTCCCGTCAGGGTAAATATGATCCACTTTCGAATGATTAAGTAATTTTACCACATTGGCCCTAAAATTAACTAAGCTCGTCAGAGTCAAATAGTTTCGATTTTAGATTGAGTGATTAAGTCCATACCTAAACCCTCCGTCAGGATGATCCACACGCCACATATGTGGAATAGCCTAGATACTAACACCTGTTCTTAGTTGATCACTCCAAAAACAGTAAATAATCTCAAATTACAGAAAAATGTAAAAGACCCAATTTAATTTAATTTATTAAAAACCCAAATTCAGACATATGAAATTCAATAGAATAGGGATTCACCCGTTATGCATTCTCAAGTACTATGAAGAAATTAGCTCATACTAATTAAAAATAAAACTAAATTAAAAGATAGAGAACTCATAATGTTTTACAGAATTAAAAATAAAGAAAACCTAATTTCCGGAATTGGATTTGGATGAGAATGGAGATATATACACTCTCCAGCTCTACAGCTTTCTTCTTCTTCCTTCGTTGACTTCTCTATGATGCTTCTGCTTGTGAATAATGAGTTGTATGTAAAATAGAAGTGAAAAACCCCTTTTATAAGCTCAAATTCGGACTTGGACCTAATCTTTTAATTAAATGAAATATTGAAGGCCCAAGTCCATTAACTTTGCCCAAAATCCCGTAACTGCTGTACCACCTCCACTAAAACAGCTCTAGCTGATTCGTTATAACTCTGATTGACCTGAAATCACTTGCTAAATTTCCGTAACTCGATAAGGAACATATTCTCTTCAAAGGTCAGCGGCTAAATCAACTCGTAAGTGCCTCGAAATCAGCAATCTTTGGCCTGTTTTCCAGATTTGCAGCTCCAAAATATAATTCTTTTCGGATTTATCTTCGAGCTTTGACTCCATATCACGATCTTTGACTCTCTTCTCGGATTCCTTTCCTAACTAATATTCAAAACCTACAAACTTTTCACTAAATACACAAGATTACGCGCAAAAGTTTAATAAATAAAAAATACTAGAAATAAAATAGGAATTCCAGATTATTGCATTTTTAACTCAAAAGTCTATCAAAATATTCAATTAAACATAAAAAATGATGTCTCCCATGGGTCGAAAATAAGAACAATTAGGGAGACATCAAGACCCCAACTCAAACCTTTGTCGTCCCGACAAAGTAAAACAATACAAAACAAAGGGGTAGAAGTAAACGTAAGAACAAATAGAAGCTAGCAAATACACCTAAAGCAGTTCTCAAGATAAATCTCATATAGCAAACTCTAGAAACTAATATACAAATACATCTATAATGCAAAATCAAACAAAAATAATCTCAATCATAAAATTAAAGTCGCAATGCTTGAAGATTACACTTGTACTCATCTCTGTATGATGGCTATAGGGTGTTCCTCAATCCTAAATCGCTTTGAACACTCCACCTAGTATATTTCCTATTAACAGAATCATAAATTCACTATGCATTTAGTAATCACGAGGTCTTTATGGTTTTAATATTGGCTTAAGGACGGTGTGGATGTATATTTGGTATTTTTGAAGTGAGCTTTTGGCTCTCTCCTCACTTACCATCAACAATGTCCTCGAGCTTGAGTTTATGCTAAAAAATGTTCTCACTCACCCATTCACGCAACAATTTAGCGTCCAATGTCTACCCATTACAAATAAGATGATTTTTCAAAAAATTCCACTTTGCCGGATGTTTTATTCTTTCATTTTTTCTTTTTCTTTTTCTTTTCTCTCTTTTTTTGTACAGTTGCAAACCGGGTTCCTGGTTTTGCGAAACCGGGTTCCCGGTTTCTACTGTATTGGGTTTTCGAATTTTTATTTTTTTCTTTCTTTTTCATTTTTTCTCATTCCCGGCAAAGGGTTACAAGTATAAATTATCTGCAATTGTGCTACAATACAAAGCACATCAATCCCTACCCAATAAATTCCCCATAAGTGGACCCACCACCCTAAACTCAAGCTCGAGACATGTCTCAGGATTGTGATTCAAGTGCGGGTCATATGGTCATGCCTAATAATCTAAGGGATAATGGCTTATATCGTGGCTACAAAGAAAAGGCTAAAGACTCAAAGTGGGCTAAGACGGATAATAATTAATACAAGGGATAAAAGGCTAAAAAGGTCACAAATGGCTAACAAAGAACTGCCCCTATCACTTTCCTAAGTACATAGCTCGTCTTTAGTTCATATCTAGGTGAGTTCTCTACTAATTAGGATTTCACGTTCTACACACCAAACATATTCCTTAAGTACAAGCTTACTTCATTTGCATTGTTCATTAATTTTTCCTATCAATTACCTATGTTTTCATGCAATTCTAAATGCGTTTTATATCAATCCCTAAAGTCCACTATTTACTATCATAAATTCATCAAAATTATGCTTAAAAGGGATATTTAAAATTTTCTACAGTCAAACGCAACTCCGAAAATTGTTTTATTGAAAACAAATAAAACAAATAACACATAAAGGCTGGGATGAGGCAACGAACCCCACCCCAAACTCAAAAATGAGCCGTGTCCCCACGACTCGAAAAAGACTCAAAGCAAGTAAACTAATTTACACTAAAAAGGAAGGATTAGAAAACGTATCTTAACCAGCGCGTGGCTGGTTACCGGTGTTGCGTTCTGGACCTTTATCTTGCGTGAGAACATTATAAACCACGTTTTGAAGTGTGTTCACGCTGAGGATTAAATTTCGAATAAGGTCCAACTCTCTTGTAACGTTTCCTAAGGTAGCAATCATCTTCTCTTGATTCTCTTCCAACACCCTGATTTTTTATTCCAACTCAGGAACACTCTTTGCTTTCTTTGATGGAGGTGCTCTAGGAGTCTTCGTAGCTCGTGTTGCTTCATCATGGATATTATGAATCGTACTCAATGCCATGCTCACTCCAACTGAAACACCGTCAATATCTGCGTTCCTACGCGAAATTTTTGCGTCTAGGCACAAAGTAGTGATGGTACAAGGAAACTTGAGATTTTGTTGCTTCATTGGAGCTCTCGCGAATTCAATGATGGTGTCATAAATAATTTTGGCAACGTTCATCGGTTTCTCCACCATAACACACTTGATAAAAAGTATATGCTCCTTCTTCAACTCGGATGTGTGTTTAATTCCAAAGAAAGTAGGGATTATGAAACGAGACCAAACCTTCGCACGAGGTGTCAAATTACTGCTGTAAAACTGTCCAGGATACCTTTCTCCTTCTGGAATTGGGCTAGCCCCATTAATAAGCATAGTTCCCCAAAGGGGTTCATAATCAAAAGATGGATCATTAAGGGATTCTTGGAATGGACATAACCCGGTAAAGTTGGGTAACTTCAAAGATTTCCGAATAAGTTCAATAGAGAAAGGAACTACCTTTTTTGCGAATTTCAATTGCTTCACGGGAAATAGCTAAACCTTCATAAATTATCGCACAAAAGTAGGAATAAACTCAAGCTTCCTTTCTCGCAATTCTTTCCAACCAAACTTGTCACAAGCCACAGCATAATCTTTGTGAGCACTACTCATAATACCCTTAGGAAAATCCGTCTCCTCACCAAACTTCAAAAATTCAATTCTTTCACGAACCTGATCATTCCAAGAAGTATAAACCCTCTTTGGCTTATGGGCCCACATCTTCTTTCGTGGGGGTTTCTGTTGAACTGGTACTTCCGGAACTTCTTGTTCTATTTCATCCTCAATTTCCTTCTCAATCTCATCTTCATGTTCTTCTTCACTTTCGGGTTCGTCAATTAATCTTCTCTTCTGACCTGTGATTTCTTTTCTCTTGGGAGCAAGCTTAACTTCTTCAATCTTGCGTTTAGGACGCGAATCAGGAATCTCAATAGCTTGTTCTTGAGTACCACCAATGTTGGTCTTCTTCCTAGGAGCAGTTCTTCGGAAATCACCGGTCCTGTTAGTCATCTCTTTCCACCCCAAACTCAAAACTTTAAATAGTGAGAAACTAGAGAAAAGTTTAGAACTTTGATGTTTCGAGGCTTAGGAATTGAAGAATAAGGTGGAATATGAGATGGGTAATGGTTAATTTGTGTGGGAGAAGAAGGAATTGGGTTTAATTTGATGATATTTTGGAGAGGAGGTGAGTTGATCTTGTGTTTTTGTGGTGAAAGAGGGTAGGATTTGATGATATATATAGGATTCAATGTTGATTTTCGGAGGTGGGAAGTGTGTGGGTGCGTTTTAGGTAAAAACTTGCAGAAAAGGCTAAATAAACTAGGTTAAAAGAGGCAAAACCGCCTCTCACAGCTTGAAAACCGGGTTCCCGGTTTTTGAAATCCGGGTACCCGGTTCCGCGTCGCTGTGTCGGCGCGGAAAATTACTTAATTGATTTTTTTTTACCTCAAAACGCAACTTTTGGCTGGACCCCAAGACGCTGGGTTAGAACTTCTACCCTTCGAGACCGGGTACCCGGTTTTGGTGAAACCAGGGCCCCGGTTAGTGTCGACGGCGCGAATGAAGACGCGGACCGAGACGCAGCAAATGGCGGGAGTGGAAACGCTGGGTCAGAAAGTTCAAAAAATATCAGCTCCAAAACCGGGTACCCGGTTTGTGCGAAACCGGGATCCCGGTTTTCGTCGATGGCGCGAATGGTGACGCAGGTGGTGACGCAGTAGACGGCGGGACCCAGGACGCTGGGTCAGAACCTTGGAAATTTTAGCTTTCGAAACCGGGTTCCCGGTTTTTCCCCTGGAACACCAGGGCCGGCCCGGGCCCAAGGCAACCAAGGCGGTCGCCTCGGGCCCCAAATTTTTGAGGGCCCCAAAAAAAAAATATATAGTATATATATAGATATAGTTCGTAATTCGTATCAGCTTAACACAGAACTACAAGTTAGCTTAGTGGTAAGGTGAGTTGTATCTTATAAGCAAGTCGAGGGTTCGAAACTAGGCATGTGCGTTTTGTTTTTTTTGCCTCTGGAGCCCTCCGTCCCAGAAAAAGATATAAAAAGAAGGCTACTTGCTAAAGCCCAAATCAAAAGAAGGCCCTCAATGAACAACCCTTATACCTATAAATAAGTCTTTGTCCAAAGCAGAAGCAAAAAAAAAAAAAAACATCCGTCCAAATCCAAAGTAGAAGCAAAAGAAAAAAACAGTCCTCCATGCACAGAAACAAAAGAAAAAAGCAGTCCTCCATCCAAAGCAGAAGCAAGAAAAAAGTCCTCCAAGCAGAAAATATACACGTAAGTTTTTTTAATTTTTATTTTTATATAGTTAAGTAAATATATTTATTTCTTTCATATAATTTAAGATTAAATTAAATTATTTTTATATTTATGTCACAGGTTCAATAAAATCTACAAGAATATATAAACCGATTTTTAAAACAAAATTCGAAACGAAAAATTACTAGGAAGAAGGTCGTCAAAAAAACCAGGTTTAATTGTTCTATAATTACTTTATTATCATGATTCGTAAGCAAGAATCTGGTCATTCTAAAAAGTTAAAAAAGAAAAAGGTAGATGAATTTATTAGTTCTCAAAAAGGAGCTTTTCACAAATTCCTTAAACCTAAAGAGACGAAGCATTCGAATATAGAAAATATTAATGAAGATATTGATAATATGTATGTTGATAGAGATACCGAATATGTGAATGTTGATATGCAATTTGAAAAGATAAATGATGATCAGATAGTTGAAAATGTGAATTTTGATGATCATCAAGATTGCAGGAATATGAATGTTAATGCGACACTTGATGATGCCATTTATGATCCGGGAAATTGGAAAAAAATTGATCAACCATTACGAGATTTATTAGTCGAAAAAGGCCCTATAAGGATCACTCAAGATAAGGATTATGATTTTCCAAAAGATGGTGAAGGTCGACACTTCTCTTCATCAAATTATGTTCGTATTTTGCGCAATGGAGAAAAACAAGATAGGAATTGGCTTGTGTATTCAAAAGCGGTTAATAAGGTATTCTGTTTTTGTTGCAAGTTATTCAAACAAAATCATATGGCTACCTATTTAGCAGAACAAGGAGTTGATGATTGGAGTAATCTTAGTGCTAAACTAAGGGAACATGAAATCGGGGCTGCACATATTACGAATTTGAGTGCCTTTATTGAGTTGCAAACAAGATTGAAAAAGAACACAATAGTTGATCAAAGTGTGCAAGACCAAATCAACAGAGAAAAGAACATTGGAAGCAAGTATTAGTGAGAATTATTTCTATTGTCAAACTACTTGCTAGTAATAATTTAGCTTTTCGTGGAAAAAATGAGAAGATTTATGATCGTAATAATGGATTATTTTACAAATTGGTTGAAATGATTGCAGTGTTTGATCCAGTAATGAAAGAACATCTTCGGCGTATTCAAAATAAAGAAACTCATATTCATTACCTTAGTCATAAAATTCAGAACGAATTGATACTCACATTAGCAGGCGAGATCAAAGGTGAAATTCTACGAAAAATCAAAAAAGCTAGGTACTTTTCGGTCTTACTTGATTGTACTCCCGATATAAGTGGTCTCGAACAAATGTCTCTTATTATACGATGTGTGGATGTGTTTACTACACCCATAAAGGTAGAAGAATTCTTTATTGAATTTTTAATAGTGAACGATACTACGGGATTAGGACTTTTCAATAAATTGAAAGATACATTGAAAATTCTTAAACTTGATATTCAAGATATAAGAGGACAGGGATATGACAATGGATCTAATATGAAAGTAAAAAAATAAAGGGGTTCAACAAAGAGTATTAGAAGTCAACTCTAGAGCTTTTTATACTCCATGTGGTTGTCATAGTCTTAATCTTACACTTTGTGATATGGCAAAATCTTGTTCTAAAGCATCAAGTTTTTTTGGGGTAATTCAACGAATATATACTTTATTTTCCTCTTCTCCTCAACGTTTGGAAGTTTTTAAAAAGCATGTACAGGGATATACATTGAAACCGTTATCACACACACGTTGGGAAAGTCATGTTGAAGCAGTGAAAGCCATTAGATATCAATGTGAAGAGATTAGAGATGCATTAGTAGATTTGGCAAATACTACTAAGGATTCCATGGCTCAAAGTGAGGCAAAGAGTTTGGTAACTAATGAGATTGAAAATTTTGAATTCTTATTTAGTTTATGTATTTGGTTTAACATGTTACATATTGTTAATGGTGTTAGCAAATTCCTTCAAAATGAAGACATGCAAATAGATGTTGCTATTACTCGATTGGATGAACTTATCAAGTTCTTTGAAAATTTTAGAGAAAATGGATTTGTTTCTACCATGGTTGATGCTAAAGTAATTGCAGAGTCTCTTGATGTAGAACCAATATTTCATAAGAAACGAAAAGTTCGAAGAAAAAGAAATTTTGATGAAGATGTTAGCGATGAAGAATCTATGTCACTATCGCCCGAAGAATCATTCAGGATCAATTACTTCTTATTTATTGTTGACCAAGCTCTTCTATCTCTTAAGGTACGATTTTCACAATTTAGGGAATATGAAGAAAAATTTGGATTTTTGTTTGATGTGAAAAGGCTTAAATGTGCCACTGAAGAAGAATTGAAAAACTTTTGCTTGAAACTTGAAAGTTATTTGGAACAAGACATGAAATCAGATATTAACGGAAATGAGTTGTTGTTAGAACTAAAGGTGTTGAAAGTAGTTTTACCAGATGACAAGAGAAAAGCATTTCAAGTGCTTGATTTTATCAGTTCTTGCTCAAGGGAAGCAAATTTTCCTAATGCTTGGATTGCTTATATAGTTTTGTTAACAATACCAGTTACCGTTGCATCTGCGGAAAGAAGTTTTTCAAAATTGAAATTAATTAAGAATTATCTCCGATCAACGATGTTACAAGAAAGATTGAATGGATTGGCTATGTTGTCGATTGAACAAGATATGGTAGACGGACTCGAACACGAAAATTTGATCAATAACTTTGTATCTCAAAAAGTAAGGAAGATGTTTTTTAAGTGAATTCAATAAGTTTTTAGATAAATTTTTTATTTATAAGTTTTTTATGTAATTGTTAAGATATATTATTGCGATTTTTAATAAATGCTTATTTCATAAATTTTATTATAAAATTATTAATATATGATTTGTTTGGTCAAAATAGGATAAAATTTTTTATTATATTGTAAAAGGCCCCATTTTCTTCTTCCGCCTTAGGTACCCGAGTTGCTCGGGCCGGCCCTGTGGAACACCACCAGTTTTTTCTCTATTTTCGCCCTTTCGACCCCAAACTCACGACCTTTTTACCCCTGAAATCATAAAAAACAACTACCCTTCCGCATTTCTTACTAATAATCACTAAAATTATGAAAATCAAACTATTCTACATTGCAAAAATTTAAAAACTCAAACTAATATACAAAGAATTGGCTTTTGTTTACGTCGTTAAGCTCGACGGGTTACCTCACGCTTCTAAGGAGTCTCGAGGAGATACATGACCTCCCCGGGATGTGGATTTTCCAAGCGGTTGGTATCTTCACCTCCATGGTTGATGTCTCCTCATTTGTGATAGATTAATATTAGGATGAGACATCATTTTTAGTGATTTAGAAGTCATAATAGTCGATTTTCTTGAGAAAAAGTGCACTTTCCTATTTTGAGTCTTGATTTAGTAAAATAATATTTTTAGAGCATATTGGGTTTAATTGTTTATTTACTGTGTAGCTTTAAAGATAATTATGGAGATTAATTAGAGTCCAAGTCAAAGACTACAGCTTATGGAAAGAGATTTGCATGGTAATTGGAGATAAGGAAACAAAAGCTAAAAAGATGGAAAAGGAAAAGCTGCCTAAATCTGGGATTCTGCAGCACACGCCTAAAGAAGTGCAATTTACCCCAAGAAATAGGCCGATTTTGGTAATTTCCTTTCATAGGGACATAGATAATTCTGTGAGGATTCTTTTGGTATCTTATGGAGCTCAAACCGACCAATAACGAAGAAGATATGCTCAAAACGGTCCAGCAGTGTTTATCTTTATTTCCATACGAATTTGAGTTGGGCTAGGAGTCCAATACTTTATCTCTTCCTCAAGAAAACGAATTAGGTCTTCTAAACACCTATAAATACACCCTTATATCACTTGTAAAATCATCCTTGCCTCATAGTAATTAGTTCTTAAGGTTTTATTCTTCCAGTTTATTGTAGAGAGCAAGATGATGTCTTTTGTAATTTCTTTTAGTTTATTTCCATCAGGTATGAACTAAACTCCCCATAGCTTGGGTTTTGCATAATGTATAATCTATGATTTCTAATTCTTCTATCTAAGTTTCTTTGGGAATTACATGTTTTAATCTGATATTAGCTTCTTACTTAATATTTGTTTATGTGTTCTAATTTATTGTCTCTCCTAGAACTGATCACTTTAGGATTGTTTTAATAGTAGTTAGATGGTCTCCTTAAATGGGTGTTTAACTATTGAACCACCACATAATGTCTAGTGTCGATATTAGTTATGACAAAACGTGATTCTAACTAGATAGTCATTAGGGTTTGTTTTAATCACCATATCACCAATTGATTGTTGCGTTTGCTTAGAGCCTTGGTAGCGCTTGATAACTCTAAGAGTGTAACCACGTCTTGGTTGTGCCGTAGCCCCCTTAGTCGCTCTCAAGGTCTAAGGTATGGGAATTTAGAATCCTGACTAAGTATACCAAGAGCTAATATTCTCCCTTATTAACTAGATTTATAAATAGAATTAGAAGGATTAGTGCATACTAGCAAAACCTAAGCTATATCTCTCATCTCATATTCTTAATCTTTTACTTTATTTTCTTTTAATTTCTTAGTTTAATTAAGTATTTTCGAAATTCATATATTTTATTTTCTGTCTTTTAATTATTTACTTTTACTCGTTATTGCTATCCACTTGTGTAACACACTTAAGTCCCTGAGAACGAACTCAACTTACTAACTAAAACTTGCATACGTCCTGTAATACTTGCAGTATTGTGCCTGTCTAGGGTGAGAGTGCGTAGTTTCTTGACTTAATTTTATCTTATTTTTATCACACCCTAGGCGACACCAAGTTTTTGGCGCCGCTGCCGGGAACTTGTGTCTCGTTAGCGTGTGGGTTATCTATTTCGAGTAGTAGTTTTTAATTAGTTTTTATTTTTCAGTTTTTAGTTTTATTTTTCCAGATTTACGCTTGTGGTTTGCTTTAGTCTTTTTCAGGTTTCACAGTGTTTAATTCTTGGCCTCCGTTACCGGAGCCTGAGAGGAGCTTCAGAGTTTACAACAAACGAATTCGTGAGGAAAGAGCCTTGAGAAGAGCTATGGCAGACATACAAGATAATGATCCGGAGTTAGTTTACTTTGCACCAGGAGGACCTCCTGCATTTATTCCACCTGGTGTGCAGCAACCTTTAGGAGGAGGTAATGGGCAGAATAATCAACAAAATCGAGTAGAACAAGACCTCCTGGTCTTCATGTATCGTTTCATGTTCAACCAATCGGTTACCGTCCTCCAGAGATCCAGAATATCAAATTTAGACCCGATCCGGGTATGCTTAGTCAATTTCAAAGTTTTGGACTCTATACTGGTACATCAATTCAAGATCCGGTAAGATCGATTCAGAAGTTCATGCAGATTTGTGATGCCTACATTACTCCGGGCATTACACGCGAGCAACTGTATTGTCATATGTTTTCGTTCTTCTTAACCGGTAGAGCTAGCGATTGGCTAGAAAGACAACCACCTGGAACAATTCTTTCTTGGAGAGAACTTCAAGCCGCGTTCTTTAACCGTTTTTATCCGAAGAGCATGAGACTCAAAGATCAAACCGAGCTTGCAAGATTTTGCCAAGAGGATGGAGAAACAATAGTAGAGTCATGGACAAGATTTCAACAAAAATTAGCTAGATGTCCTCTCCATGGTTATACACCTGCTCTACAACTTGCTATATTCTATGAAGGTCTTAATGATAATGGTAGAGAGAAGGTGGATAACGTTGGAAAGGGTAATTTTGTGTCCATGAATCACAATGCAGCTTCCGAGGTTTTAGAAAATATTATGGAACAAGAAAGAAGTTGGCCCTCAACGCGAGCTTCTGTAGCAAAGACCCGAGGAACACTTCGTTTAGATGCAGAAACTGCGAACTCAACTCAAATATTCGCGTTAGAAAATCAAATCAAAGAACTGAAGATAGAGATGCAAAAGAATTTAGGCGCTGCAAACATAGTACAAGAGGCACAAGGTTGTCAACAATGTGGGGTTAACAATCATACATGGGAAGAGTGCGAATCAAATCCACAATCTGTTTACTTTATATCCAACCGCGGAGGTTATCAATGGGGTAACCGAAACCATCTGGTTATGCAGTATTCAAATCCACAAGGGGCCGCTAATCCTGGTCATTATCAACCGCGACCCAAGAACAACTCTTTCCAACCGAGAGTTCAGTATCAAAATCAATATCAGAATAGACCTGCTCCCCTTCAACAACATGTTCAAGATGCCTATACCGATTCGTTAGATCAGAAAGCTTTACCTTAGTATCCTCAAGAATGATATATGGACAATCAACAGATAGCACAAGCTCTGGACTGTTTGACCACGACTATGAATGCTCAGGAAGAAAAAGTCCGAGGACAAGATGCCATACTTCAGATGTTAGGTACTCAAGTAGAACAGTTAAATAAAGTGTTAACAAATTTAATGGAACAAAAGGAAGTAAAGGAAATCGAAGGAGGTGAAAACAATGTTGGGTTCGAAGCTTGCAAGGCAATTTGCCTTGAAATTGAAGAAGAAAAAGAGGAAGTACCACATGCTGCCGTTAGTGCCGTGGAAGTTCCGAGTACCGAAGAAGAACCAAACAAGTCTAGCCCCGTGGAATCTGACTGTTCTGAGGTTTATGTGGAGGACGATCAAGAGAAAGCCGAATTTATACAACTTTTGAGGAAGATGCAAGAGGAGATTCGATCGGTAATGGATTATGAAGCTGAGCTGGCTAAAGAGAAAGAGAAAGAAGCCTCAAGGGAGGAATCAGAAGATGAAGTTGCACCTGCTGTGCATGAAGAGAAAGAAGAAGAGAAGGTGGAATCGCCACCTATTGTTCAACCAGTGTCATCAACTATTCCTGATACAGTTCCTACGGATGACACTGTACTCAAGACATTTGTGGAGGCATATAAACCTGAAAATATCAATGCCAAGATGCTTGAGATTGCGAAGAGAGGACTCACACCACAACAAGTGTTTACGCAAGTTATTCCTCAGAAGGAGGCGAGTGTAGAGATCCCAAGAGAGAACCTAAGAGTTTCGAGAAGAAGTGAACGAGAGCTACCAACAAAGCTTAAAGATCCAAGAAGTTTCAACCTTCCTATTCAATTACATGGTATGCTCAAGGTGAAAGCTATGTATGATGTGGGTTCTGGTGTGAATCTTATGCCTAAGTCCGTGTTCGAGAGACTTGGACTTCAGAAATCAGAGAAAACTCCAGTGAGGTTGCAGTTCGCTGACAACTCAGTTAAAAGGACATGGGGAACAGTGGAGGACGTCTTAGTCCGTGCAGGTAATATCGCCATCCCTACTGACTTTGTTATTTTTGAGTTTGATGTAGATAAGCAGGTTCCAATCATACTTGGACGGCCTTTCATGGCCACAAGTCAGAGTGTAATCAACTTCCAAGAAGGGACCATCACCCTTCACGCAAAGAATGTATCCGAGACCTTCTATGTTTTGGGTAAGAAACCAAGGAAGTTAGATCCCACCGTTCCTGTCATCCACAGCCTTTCACATCACAAAGTACCTCCTGAGAAGATCCACTTAAAACCTGTGGATACTGAGCCAAACATTGAGTTTGGGGTTGGCCATGAAGTTCTATGGAAAGCTCACAAACGCGAGAATAGGCCACGAAGTTTCAAAGACTCGTGGATGGGACCATTCATCGTCACTAAGTTGTTTCAGCCAAGGTGATAGAAATTCGACCCAAAACTGGGGTCAAGCGCAGATTAGTTGACGTTCATAGCCTGACTCGTTGTTGGGGAGGCTATATTCGCAAATCTTGATAGAGGTAACACGTCTAACTTTGAAAGACGTTAAACAAAAGTGCTGTACGGGAGACAACCCGCAATTTTTTATGTTTTTATGTCTTTTACGTTTTTAGTTTGTGTTTAGTTTAGTTGTTTTTAGCTGATAATGCATATTTGAGAAAGGTATTAGTGTTTTTGATGCTTACGTATTGGAGAAATCGAGTTAGGGAAGCGAACAAAATTTTTTCGGAAAAGCTGAAGCAGGGGGGGCGGTATACCAGACCTCAGCCCCGGTATACCGCAGGCGAAGAAAACCTGTACCACGGGTAGGTGCCACGTGTTTTATGCCGAGGAGAAAAAAAAATCTGACCAATGAGCCCGGTATACTGGACCCTATGCGCGGTATACCGCGGGTCCAAAAACCCGTCCCACGGGGTGCTAGCGCATGTTTATTGCCGAGACGAAAAATTTTGGAGCATCAGATGTTCCAGTATACCGGAGGGTATGCTCGGTATACCGCGCCGCACCGACTGGAGAGAGAAAAATGGGTTTCAAGTGTATAAAAGAGGTATTAAAGCCATTATTCCGAATTTTATAAACCTTAAGCCTCTTTCTCTTCTCCGAAACTCTCCCAACTCCATTGAAGCTCATCAAAACCTTCACCAATCATCAAAACACTACCCAATCATCAAGAAAAACACATCAAATCTTCTCTCCACATCATTACAAGAGAGATTCAAGCACCCAATCCTCACCAAATCCATCAAATTGAAGAATCATGAGCTTAAATTTTCACAATTCATCCTACAATTTCTTAAATCCAAGCCAAACCATTACAAATCCACCTCACCCACATAGAGATTTATCATCCATTCATATTTCCTAAGCCAAATCAAGCTTGTTCAACCAATATTTCACAAGATCAAATTTCAAGGGTTGCTAAAGCTTTGAGTTGGGGGGTTAATTGAAGATAACTAATAGAACAACAATTTTAGCTAGCAAGAGGGAGGTGAAGAACAACAAGGGATTGGATTTAATCAAGAAGAAATCAAATAACAAAGGTTCTAGTTCTAAATCAAAGGGAAAAGATAAAGTTGAAGATGGTGGAATAACTGTGTGTGATCGTAATGGTAAAAAGCTTTACTTTTATCCAAAAGAGAAAACACAACTTCCACAAGGTCCTACACCCAAGGAGAAAGAGGAAGCTTTAAAAACCTTGAAAGCTTCTGCAGAGAAACAATTGAAAGAACTACCTTTTGCTTATGAGAAAATATTCAAGGAAGAAGTTGGTACAGGAGAATACGCGAGATTCTTAGAGCTTGGTGAGAAATTAGGTTGGTCTACGTTCATGGTAAGACGTTTTGAATTATGTCATAAGTTAGTTTTGGAATTCTATTTAGGCCTCTTTAGCCGAGATAGAAACGATTGTGTTCTGATTAGAGGAAAGCTAGTTCCTTTCACAGTTGAGGAGATTAGAAACCACTTCAAGTTTAAGAAATTGAAAGGTTATTGCAAATTTGAAGAAGCGGTTGCTAAACGAAAAATATTTGATGAGGAATTACTTTTTGAGCATGTATTAGACAAGGAGAAAGTGCAATCACATAAGGGAGAATTGAAGGCACCTTGGCCTTACAAATATCTTCAATCGGATGCGAGAATTTGGCACAATTTCCTTATTCCTAATGTCTTTGGAAACACACGAACTTTGGATGTGACTATGAAGAACGCTCTACTTTTGGACTGTATTTTGAGAGGAGAAGAAGTTGATGTGGCACAGTTGATCTATGAGGAGGTGATACGATTTTCGGTCTCTCCTAAATCGGTTTATAATGTTAAATTTCCTACTATGATCACGTGTCTTGTGCGAAAAGCGAATGTTACATTAGGTGAAGAAGAGAAACTCGAGTTTAAGACGAGGTATGTTGATAATGCTTGGATCAAAGATATCTTTCGAAGAGCGGGTTCTACGCAAGTCTCGAAAGAAGAAAAGGAGCAAAGTTGGCAAGAGAAGATGGAGGAGCGTTTAACCAGATTCGAAGCAGCTCAAACTTCTTTAGTCAAAGATGTGGCACAAATCAACGCTAATCAAGTACACATCATGAAACTCCTTGAGCAATTAACGAAAGGTCCAGCAAATCCTACCTTGGATATCAATGATGCGAGGCAATAGCCTCGAGAGTATGTTCTCTTTCTTCCTTACCAATTCTGTAAATATATTTATCTACTAATTTTAATTTCTGTTTTTCGAGTCTTTTTCGAGTCGTGGGGACACGGCTCATTTTTGAGTTGGGGGTGTGGGGATTCGTTGTCTCTCATCTCCATTTTTCTGTTTTTAGGTAGAAATTAAATTTTTTGATACATGGGAATTAGATGTAGAGTGTGTTTAATAGCTTGAAAGCATAAGCTCAGTGAATTAATGATAGTAAGTAGTATGTTTATGAGCTATGTTATTTGTATGCTTCGAGTATTTGCAGGAAAACACACGTTGATAGTAAAGAAAAGATTAGTGAGCAATGCGATAGAAAGTATGTTCGATCTCAGGGAACCTTGAGAAGTGTGTAGGCCGTGAGATCCAATCTAGTTGAAAAACCATTTGATGAAAGTGCTAAAGGTAAGAAAATAACGAAATTACATAGTGTAGAAAGTGATTAAGGCGGTTCTTTCATATTTGAAGCCTTTGAAGCCTTTTTATACCTTTTCACCTTGTGATTTTTGTTTTATATGCTATATCCTTCTCAGCCCCTTCTAGCATTTCTAAAGCTTTTTATTGAAACACGTTATAAGCCATATCCCTTTAGATTATAGGACTTTTCCAAATGACCCGCACTCGAATTGCGATGCATAGACAGTTGTTTTAGAGCTTGAGTTTGGGGTGGTGGGTCCACCATTTTGGGAATTGTTATTGGGTTGGGATTTTTGAGCTTATTAATTGTGCTTTATATTGATGATGATTCACAGAGTTGTATTGTAACCCTTTGCCGGGGTAATAGTGAATGAAAAAGAAGCTACGAGCTAAATTTTGCCAACAAGGGCATTAAAAGAAAAAATATATGTATGAGTAAATAGCGTGATATCTCAACATTAAAAAGAGAGTCATAGCTAGAAAATTGATTTGAAAAGAAAAGAAAAATATATATATTCGGACCGACAAAGTGGAATTTTATGTGAACATCTTAAGCTTTAATTGGGTTATTAGGGGATGCTAAATGATGCATCAAGGAATTCATTGGGTTGAGTGAGAAAAGTTTCATGAGAGTAACTCAAGCTCTAGGGCGATTCGTTGATGGCTAGTGAGGAGAGAGCCAAAAGCTCACTCCAAATTATCCAAATATACTATCATACCGTCCCTAAGCCTAAATCACAACCTAAAAGACCTTTTGATTCTTTGCTATGTAATTGAGAAGTGATTGAGCCATTAGAGATTAGTTGAGTGGATCTTTGAATACTAGTGGAAGTCAATGAACAATCTATAGCTTTCTTGGGGAACTGAGTAAAGTCCCAATCCTTCTTACATTGCGAAACTAATCTGATCTTGAATTCAAGCCGTGTTGACTGTGGATATGAGAAGTGTACAGGTATGTAGTTTATGAATATTATTGCATGAAATTTTCTGAGTTGTTGCTTTAGGTTTATTCTATATATTCTGCTATGCTTTTTCCATTGTGTTGAGAATTTTATAAGTGTGTATTTATGGACTTCCCTTTGTTTTTATATTTATTGTATCGGGACGATACAACTTTGAGTTGGGGATCTTGATGTCTCCTCATTTGTGATAGATTAATATTAGGATGAGACATCATTTTTAGTGATTTAGAAGTCATAATAGTCGATTTTCTTGAGAAATAGTGCACTTTCCTATTTTGAGTCTTGATTTAGTAAAATAATATTTTTAGAGCATATTGGGTTTAATTGTTTATTCAGTATGTAGCTTTAAAGATAATTATGGAGATTAATTAGAGTCCAAGTCAAAGACTACAGCTTATGGAAAGAGATTTGCATGGTAATTGGAGATAAGGAAACAAAAGCTCAAAAGATGGAAAAGGAAAAGCTGCCTAATCTAGGATTCTGCAGTACACGCCTAAAGAAGTGCTATTTTACCCAAGAAATAGGCCGATTTTGGTAATTTCCTTTCATAGGGACAAATATAATTCTGTTACTTTCTTTTGGTATCTTATGGAGCTCAAACCGACCAATAACGAAGAAAATATGCTCAAAACGGTCCAACAGTGTTTATCTTTATTTCCATACGAATTTGAGTTGGGCTAGGAGTCCAATACTTTATCTCTTCCTCAAGAAAACGAATTAGGTCTTCTAAACACCTATAAATACACCCTTATATCACTTGTAAAATCATCCTTGCCTCATAGTAATTAGTTCTTAAGGTTTTATTCTTCCAGTTTATTGTAGAGAGCAAGATGATGTCTTTTGTAATTTCTTTTAGTTTATTTCCATCAGGTATGAACTAAACTCCCCATAGCTTGGTTTTTGCTTAATGTATAATCTATGAATTCTAATTCTTCTATCTAAGTTTCTTTGGGAATTACATGTTTTAATCTAATATTAGCTTCTTACTTAATATTTGTTTATGTGTTTTGATTTATTGTCTCTCCTAGAACTGATCACTTTAGGATTGTTTTAATAGCAGTTAGATGGTCTCCTTAACTGGGTGTTTAACTATTGAACCACCACATAATGTCTAGTGTCGATATTAGTTCTGACAAAACATGATTCTAACTAGATAGTCATTAGGGTTTGTTTTAATCACCATATCACCAATTGATTGTTGCGTTTGCTTAGAGCCTTGGTAGCGCTTGATAACTCTAAGAGTGTAACCACGTCTTGGTTGTGCCGTAGCCCCCTTAGTCTCTCTCAAGGTCTAAGGTATGGGAATTTAGAATCCTGACTAAGTATACCAATAGCTAATATTCTCCCTTATTAACTAGATGTATAGATAGAATTAGAAGGATTAGTGCATACTAGCAAAACCTAAGCTATATCTCTCATCTCATCTCATATTCTTAATCTTTTACTTTATTGTCTTTTAATTTCTTATTTTAATTAAGTATTTTCGAAATTCATATCTTTTATTTTCTGTCTTTTAATTATTTACTTTTACTCGTTATTGCTATCCACTCGTGTAACACACTTAAGTCCCTGAGAACGAACTCAACTTACTAACTAAAACTTGCATACGTCCTGTAATACTTGCAGTACTGTGCCTGTCTAGGGTGAGAGTGCGTAGTTTCTTGACTTAATTTTATCTTATTTTTATCACACCCTAGGCGACACCAATGGTATATCTTTAAACGATGACCGTTCACCATGAAGGTGCGGTTCTCGAGCGGTGCCCCATGAGGTGTAACTTTGGTCACAATGTATGGACCCGACCACTTAGACCTTAACTTACCCGGATAATTACTGAACTTTGAATTATACTTCAATACTTTTTCTCCCACTTCAAAGTTCTTTACACGAATCCGATTGTCATGCCATTTCTTCGTGTTTTCTTTGTAAAGTTTAGCATTTTCATAGGCATTCAATCGAAATTCGTCAAGTTCGTTAAGCTTCATCATACGATTCTCTCTGGATAAGGTAGGATCTAAGTTCAACTGCGCAATTGCCCAATAGGCACCCATTTCAAGCTCAAGAGGTAAGTGACAAGCCTTACCATACACCATACGATATGGAGATGCACCCACTGGAGTCTTAAACACAGTCCGATAGGCCCACAACGCATCATCTAACTTCATTGACCAATCTTTTCTTGTAGGACCAACAGTCTTCTCTAGGATTGATTTTACTTCACGATTCGATACTTCAGCTTGACCATTGGATTGTGGATGATATGCAGTAGATAAACGGTGTCTTACTCCATACTTCTCTAGAACAGCCTTCAAATACTTATCAACGAAATGAGATCCTCCATCGCTAATAATCACTGTAGGTGTACCCTGTCTAGTGAAAATATGTGATTTCAAGAACTTAATCACCACTCGTGAATCATTGGTTGGTAAAGTGGTGGTTCTTTGTGTGTTCTAAAAAAATAATGCAATGAATAATCGAACCACAACCGCAAGTGTACGGTTGTCCCAAGTAATATAGTTGATAAAACCGATTCGTTCCAAGGACGGGATGGTTGACTACAATGCTTATCCACTAATGAATGATTGCACTTATGAAAGCAAATAAAGATAATATGTTTGATTGGTTTTTGTATTAATGCTAAATAATAAAAGACTAAATGGAAAATGCAAATAAAAGCTAAGACGCAAGTAAAAAAAGGTAAAACGCAGTATGAGAAGATAGCACTTGAGAACGCAAGGGGTCATCCTAATCCTATTTCATAACCTATGCTGTTTAAGGGTTAAATTGGTCAATTACAATGGTCGGGATTCTAAATTCCTTATACTCCCGTCAGGGTGGACTATAAGGCGATCCTAGAGTGTCACTAGTCCCGTCAGGGTAAATATGATCCACTTTTGGATGTTTAAGTTTTATTACCTCATTGGCCCTAGAATTAGCTAAGTTCATCAGAATCAATAGCTTTTATCCTAGATTGAATAAATGGTTCTGTACCTAAAGCCTCCGTCAGGATGATCCAATTTCCACTAATTGGAATAGCCTAGATACTATCACCTGTTCCTAGTTCATGACGCTAAAAACATTAAATATTCTCAATTTATCGAAAAGGGTAAAAGACACAATCTAATTTAATTTAACAGAAACCCAAATTCAACATATGAAATTCAATAAGATTTGGGAATTACCCATATAGCATTCTCAAGCGCTAATAAATGTTTAGCTCATATTGATTGAAAACAAAACTAAATTAAATAAAAGGGAATTCATATTGTTTTACAAAATTAAAGATAAAAGAACCTAATTTCCGGAATAGGAATGACTGCGAACAGAGATATAGACCCTCTCCAGCTCTTGCAGCTTCTTCTTTCTTCCTTCTGTTGCTTCTCTCTGGTGTTTAATCTTGTAGAATGTGAATTGTTGTGAAAATAGAAGTCAAAGGCTCCTTTTATAAGTGTAAAAACGGATTAGGGCTTGGACCTAAGAATAAAACACTAATTAAATGTCCAAGTGGTGGTCCTTTGTGTGTTCTCAAAATAAATGCAAATGCTAATCGAACCACAACCGCAAGTGTACGGTTGTCCCAAGTAGTATGTATGATAATACAGATTCGTTCCAAGGACGGATGGTTGATTACAATGTTTAGCAAGTAGTGATTGATGCACTTATGAAAGTAAAAGATAATAAAATGTTTGTTTGGTTTTGTTTATTAATTCTAAATAAATGAAAGACAAATATTAAATGTAAATGAAAGCTAAGACGCAAGTAAAATAAGTGAAAACGCAATATGAGATGTAGTACTTGAGAACGCAAGGATCCTCCTGATTATACTTCCTAACTTATGTTGTTTAAGGGCTAAATTGGTCAATTACAATGGTCGGGATTCTAAAATCCTTATACCCCCGTCAGGGTGGACTATAAGGCGATCCTAAAGTGTCACTAGTCCCGTCAGGGTAAATATGATCCACCTTTGGATGATTAAGTGTTTTACCTCATTGGCCCTAGAATTAGCTAAGTTCGTCAGAGTCAATAGCTTTTATCCTAGATTGAATAATTAATTCTATACCTAAACCCTCCGTCAGGATGATCCATACGCCACATATATGGAATAGCTTAGATACTAATATCTAATCTTAGTTCGCGACTCTAAAATCAGTAAATAATCACAAATTATCGAAAAGAGTAATGAACCCAATCTAATTTAATTTAGCATAAACCCAAATTCAACATTCGTTATTTCATAAAATTAGGATTCCCCCATTGTTTGTTCTCAAGCACTATTGAAAGCTTAGCTCATATTAAAATTAAAAACTAAATTAAAAGAAAGGGAATTCATATTGTTTACAAAATTAAAATATAAAAAGAACCTAATTTCCGGAATTGGAATGACTACGAACGGAGCTATAGACCCACTCCAGCTCTTGTAGCTTCTTCTTTCTTCCTTCTGTTGCTTCTCTCTGGTGTTTAATCTTGTGGAATGTGAATTGTATGAAAAAAATAGAAGTCCAGACCTCCTTTTATAAGCATAAAATCGTTCTAGGGCTTGGACCAGAAAATAGGATATTAATTAAATGTCCAAGCCCACTTTCTAAGCCCAAAATCCCGTAACTGCTGATACACCTTCACTAAAACGTCTTTTCCCGATGCGTTATGACTCCGATTGACCTCATTCCAGTTGCTAAATTTCCGTAACTCGATAAGGAATGTTTTCTCTTCAAAGGTCAGCGGCTAAATCATCGCTTAAGCACCTCGAAATCAGCACTCTATGGCCTGGAAAATGGATTTTCAGCTCTAAAAATAATATCTTCGGGATTTATCTTCAATTCTTGACTCTAATTCACGATCTTTGACTTTCTCCTCTGATTCCTCTCCTAGCTAACATCTAATACCTGTAAACTTTACACTAAAAATACCAATATTACGCGCAAAAGTTTAATAAATTAAAAAATGCTAGAAATAAAAAGGTAATTCCGGATTATTGCAAATTTAGTCCAAAAGTCTATCATATTAATCAAATAAACACCAAAAATGATGTCTCCCAAGGGTCGAAAATAAGAACAATTAGGGAGACATCACCAAGCCCAAATTCTAAGCCCAAAATCCCGTAACTGCTGATACACCTTCACTAAAACGGCTTTTCCCGCTTCGTTATGACTCCGATTGACCAAATTCCAGTTGCTAAAGTTCTGTAACTCGATAAGGAATGTTATCTCTTCAAAGGTAAGCGGCTAAATCATCTCTTAAGCACCTCGAAATCAGCAATCTATGGCCTGGAAAACAGTTTTTCATCTCTAAAAATAATATCTTCGGGATTTATCTTCAAGTCTTGACTCCATATCATGATCTTTGACTTTCTCCTCGGATTCCTCTTCTAGCTAACATCTAAAACCTATAAACTTTACACTAAAAATACCAATATTACGTGCAAAAGCTTAATAAATTAAAAATGCTAGAAATAAAAGAGGAAAATCATATTATTGCATATTTAGTCCAAAAGTCTATCAAATTGATTAAATAAACACAAAAATGATGTCTCCTAAGGTTAGAAAATAAGAACAATTAAGGAGACATCAAGACCCCCAACTCAAACCTTTGTCGTCTTGACAAAGCAAAACAAATCAAAACAAGGGGTAGAAGTTAACGCAAGAACAAATAGAAGCTAGCAAATACACCTAAAGCAATTCTTAAGATAAATCTCATATAGAAAAATTCTAGGAACTAATATACACATACAAATATCATGCAAAATCGAACATAAATAATGTCAATCATAAAATTAAAGTTGCAATGCTTGAAGGTTACACTTGTACTCATATCTGTATGATGTCTATAGGGTGGTCATTAATCCTACCTCGCTTTGAACGCTCCACCTAGTATATTCCCTATCAACAGAATCATAAATTCACTATGCACTTAGGAATCACGAGGTCTTAATGGTTTTAATATTTGCTTAAGGACGGTATGGATATATATTTGGTAAATTTGAAGTGAGCTTTTGGCTCTCTCCTCACTTACCATCAACAATGTCCTCGAGCTTGAGTTTATGCTAAAAAATGTTCTCACTCACCCATTTGACGTATTAATGTTGCGTCCCAATGTCAACCCAAATAAACTAAGATGATTTCTAAAAATATTCCACTTTGCCGATTTATTTATTCTTTCTTTCTTTTTATTTTCTTTTTCATCATTTTATTTTCTTTTTTTGTACAAGATACCCATGACCATCATTTTGATGTGAAAAGTCATGTCTCTTATAATTTTCTTTTTCTTTATTTTTTTTTCTTTTTCAAATTTCGGCAAAGGGTTACAAATAATCATATCATCTTTTATTTTTGTGCCTCAATACAAACACATAATAATCCCTTCCCAATGTAAATTCCCAAATGTGGACCCTCCACCCCAAACTCAAGCTCGAGACAAGTCTCAGGGTTGTGATTCAAGTGCGGGTCATTTGGTCATGCCTAATAATCTAAAGTATAATGGGCTTATATTGTGGCTACAAAAGAAAAGACTTAAGGCTCAAACTTGGCTAAGACGGATAAAATTATAATAAGGGATAGCAAGCTAAAAGGCTTCAAATGGCTAACAAAGAACTGCCCCTATCATTTTTTTAAGTATATAGCTTGTCTTTAGATCATATCTAGGTGGGTTCTCTACTAATTAGGATTTCACGTTCTACACACCAAACATATTCCTTAAGTACAAGCTTACTTCATTTGCATTGTTCATTAATTTTTCCTATCAACTACCTATGTTCGCATGCAATTCTAAATGCGTTTTATATTATTCCCTAAAGTCCACTATTTACTATCATTGATTCATCAAAAGTATGATTGAAGGGACATTTAAAATCTTCTATAGTCAAACGCAACTCCGAAAATTATTTTATTGAAAGCAGATAAAACACATAACACATAAAAAATTGGGATGAGGCAACAAACCCCACCCCAAACTCAAAAATGAGTCGTGTCCCCACGACTCGAAAAGACTCAACGCAATAAAAATAAACTAAACTAACTAAAACGCGAAAGGGATAGAAAACGAATCTTAACTAGCGCGTGGCTGGTCATCGGTGTTGCGTCCAAGAACCTTCTCCTTCGTAAGAAGACCATAGGTGGCGTGTTGAATTGTGCTCACCCCCATTAACATGTTTCGGAGAAGTTCTAACTCTTTTGTAACTTTTCCCAAAGATGCAATCATCTTCACTTGGTTTTCTTCTAACACCTTCACTTTCGCTTCCAACTCATTAGTGGTATGCATCTTCTTCTTTGGAGGAGCTCTAGGAGTTCTCACTGCTCTTAACACTTCATCATGAATGTTCTGCACCAAAGCTATACCCATGCTTTCACCAACTACAACACGATCTATCTCTGCGTGTTTACGCGGAACCTTTGCGTCTAAGCACAAAGTAGTGATGGTACAAGGGAATTTGAGATTTTGTTGTGAAGAAGGAATTATAGCAAATTCCATGATGGTATCATATATCACACGAGCAACATCCATAGGTTTCTCCTCGATAATACACTTAATGAACAAAAGATGCTCCTTCTTCACTTTTGATATATGTTTATTTCCGAAGAAGGTAGGGATTATGAAACGGGACCATACCTTAGCACATGGCAACAAATTACTACTATACATCTGTCCAAGATATCTCTCTCCTTCGGGAATTGGGCGGGCCCCATCAATAATAACTTTTCCCCAAAGGGATTCATAATCAAAAGAAGGTTCTTTAAGGGACTCTTGGAAAGGACATACCCCAGTAAAGGTGGGTAATTTCAATGATTTCCTAATAAGCTCAACGGAGAAAGGAACTACCTTTTTGCGAATTATAACTGCATCTTTCGAGAAGGCGATGCCTTCATAAATATCTCGCACCAAAGTAGGAATATACTCAAGCTTCCTTTCTCTCAATTCAGTCCAACCCAATATGTCACAAGTTATACCATAATCTTTATAAGCACTAGTCATAATACCCTTAGAAAGATTCATCTCCTCACCAAACTTCAAAAATTGAATTCTATCACGAACCTGAGTATCCCATGGAATGAAGACTCTCTTAGGCTTTTGAGCCCATGCTTTCCTACGCGGAGGTTTCTGTTGTTGCACTGGTTCTTCGGGAACTTCTTGTTCAGCTTCTTCCTCAATCTCTTCTTCAACTTCTTCCCCACTTTCGTCATCACCTTCATCAATTAACCTACTCTTTTTTGGATTAGCCTTACTTGGATTTTCTTTTCTTTTCGGAGCAATTGAGTTTTGTTCAGTCTTTTTGGATCGCGAATCCGGAATCTCAATTGCTTGGTCTGGGCTAGCTCCAACATTGTTCCTGTTTCTTGGTATGTTTTTTCGATAGTTACACATGGAAGCAGTCCTGTTAGTCATCTCTTTTCACCCCAAACTCAAAACTTCAAATAGAGAAAAAGCTAGAGAAAAGCTTTGAAATTTGATGTTTTGAGGCTTAAAACTTGAAGAATTAGGTGGAATATGAGATGGGTTAAGGTTATTTGAGAGGAATTGTGAAAGAATTAGGTTTAATTTCAAGGTTGGGAAGAGGGAATCTTTGAAGAAAAGATGAATTTTGGTGATATTTTGGAGAAGCTATGAGTTGATTGTGTGTTTTTATGATGAAAGAAGGTTTGATTTGATGATTTTATAGCTGTCTGTTGATGATTTTCGAAGTAGGTGGAGGCAAGGATTCGGAATATAAGGTTGGCTTGGAAAAGGAGGAAAAAAACTAGGTTTAATGAGCTCAAAACCGCCTCTCGCAACAGTGCACCGGCTAGCCGGCGGATTCGCCGGCATGCCGGTCGCGAGGGCGGCGAAAAAATTACTAAATTCGATTTTTTTTACCTCAATACGCAAGCGTCTTGCGTCATTGCTGACGCAGTGATCAGAGACTTCGTTCTCCTTGGCCGGCTAGCCGGCGGCATGTCGATGGCGCATTTCAAGACGCAGCGACCTTGCGTCGTTGCTGACGCAAGGACCAGAACCTTCACCTTCACCTTTTTTGGCCGGCTAGCCGGTCAGTTGACCGGCATGCCGGCGGAATCTCGATGGCGCGAATCGTGATGCAGCAACGCTGCGTCATTTCTGACGCATTGGTCAGAGAGTTGGGGTCCTTCAGCTCTTTTGGCCGGTATGCCTGCCAGCTCGCCGGCTAGCCGGTCAAACCTGCTGTGGACTCCAAATTTTTTTGTTTTCTCATCGTTTTGACCCCAAACTTATGACCATTATACCCCTGAAATCATCAAAAACAAACACCCTTCCTCATTTCTTAAAAATAAACACTAAATTCAACGAAAACTTAACTAATTTACACTACGGAAATTGAAATACTTAAACTAATATACAAGAAATTGGCTTTTGTTTAACGTCGTTAAGCTCGACGGGTTACCTCGTGCTTCTAAGGAGCTTCGAGGAGGTACATGACCTCTCCGGGATGTGGGTCTTTTGCACGATCGGTATCTTCACCTCCATGATATATCTTTAAGCGATGACCGTTCACCATGAATGTACGGTCTCCAAGTGGATGTTCTATCTCTATAGCTCCATGAGGTGTAACTTTGGTCACGATGTAAGGTCCTGACCACTTCGATCTTAATTTCCCCGTATGATTAATGAACTTTGAATTATATTTCAACACTCTTTGTCCCACTACAAAGTTCTTCTCTCGAATCCGATTATCATGCCATCTCTTGGTATTTTCTTTGTAAAGTTTAGCATTTTCATAAGCATGTAATCGAAATTCATCGAGCTCATTAAGTTTCATCATTCGATTTTGACCCGCTAGAGTAGGATCTAAGTTTAACTTCACAATAGCCCAATATGCACCCATTTCAAGTTCAAGAGGTAAGTGACAAGCCTTACCATACACAATTCGATACAGAGAAGCACCTACTGGAGTTTTGAAAGCAGTACGATAGGCCCATAGTGCATCATCTAATTTCATAGACCAATCTTTTCTAGTAGGACCAACGGTTTTCTCTAAGATAGATTTTACCTCACGATTTGAGACTTCGGCATGACCATTGGCTTGTGGATGATAAGCAGTAGATACACGGTGTCTCACTCCATATTTCTCTAGAACAGTCTTCAAATACTTATTAACGAAATGAGTACCTCCATCGCTAATAATTACTCTCGGAGTGCCATGTCTAGTGAAAATATGCGATTTCAAGAACTTAATCACCACTCGTGAATCATTTGTTGGTAAATCTACAGCTTCTACCCACTTAGACACGCAATCAACAGCTAATAAGATGTAGAGGTTACCATTTGAAGGAACGAAAGGACCCATGAAGTCTATACCCCAAACATCGAATATTTCAACTTCTAACACATTATTACGTGGCATCTCATCCCTCTTGGATATGTTTCCGATAAATTGACATCTTTCACATCTTTTCGTATATTCATGACAATCTTTTATGATAGAAGGCCAATAGAAACCAGATTGTAATACCTTAGCAGCAGTTCGATCTCCTTTGAAATGTCCACCATAAGGTGAATCGTGACACCCAGCTATAATCGCCTCAATTTCTTCCTTGGCTACACATCTTCTTACCATTTGATCAACACACACTTTGTAGAGGAAAGGATCCTCCCAAAAGAATTGTCTTGCACGGTGAGCTAATCTCTTTCTTTCTTGATAAGTTGAACCTTCAGGAAAGGAACCACTTACCACTAAGTTTGCAATATCCGCATACCAAGGAGATTCATAATCTCGAACAACGAATAAACTCTCATCAGGAAATTCTTCTCTAACTGCTTCAGTACCACTATTCATCTCTGAACCTTCTAACCGCGATAGATGATCCGCAACCTGATTCTCACACCCTTTTCTATCCTTGATCTCTAAATCGAATTCTTGAAGCAATAAAACCCATCTAATTAACCTTGGTTTAGCATCCTTCTTCTCCATAAGATATCGAATCGCTGAATGATCTGTATAAACAATAACTTTCGCTCCAAGAAAATAAGAGCGAAATTTATCGAATGAACACACAACCGCTAGCAACTCCTTTTCTGTAACTGTATAATTAACTTGAGCACCATTAAAAGTTTTACTAGCATAATAAATTGAATGAAAAACTTTCTCTTTTCTTTGTCCTAATACAGCTCCCATACACAAATCACTCGCATCACACATAACCTCAAACGGTAAATTCCAATCTAGAGGTAACACTATAGGAGCTGAAATAAGCTTTTCTTTGATTGCTTTGAAGGCCGCTAAACAAGCTTCATCAAAAAGGAATTTGGAATCCTTTTCGAGTAAGTTGCATAACGGTTTAGCAATCTTAGAAAAGTCTTTGATAAATCGCCTATAAAAGCCAGCATGGCCAAGAAAACTCCTTACCCCTTTAACAGAAACAGGAGGGGGAAGAGTTTTAATTACCTCTATCTTCGCTCTATCGACCTCTAATCCAGCACTCGAAACTTTGTGACCCAGAAAAATACCTTCTCGAACCATGAAATGACACTTCTCCCTGTTTAAAACCAAATCTGTTTCTTTGCATCTGATTAACACTTTCTCCAAATTATCAAAGCATTTATCAAAGTAATCACCAAATACAGAGAAATCATCCATAAACACTTCAAGAAAGTTATCGATCATATCCCAGAAGATAGCCATCATACATCTTTGAAAGGTAGCAGGAGCATTACACAACCCAAATGGCATTCTGCGATATGCAAAAGTACCAAAGGGGCATGTAAATGTTGTTTTATGTTGATCTTCCGGAGCCACGTAATTTGATTATACCCAGAATAACCATCCAAGAAGCAATAGTACTCTCTTCCGGCTAATTTGTCTAACATTTGATCAATGAAGGGCAAGGGGAAATGATCTTTTCTGGTGGCCTTGTTCAGCTTTCTGTAATCCATGCAAACTCTCCATACAACTACCGTTCTCGAAGGAATCGCTTCATTTTTATCGTTAAGAACTGTTGTCATTCCTCCTTTCTTCGGTACACACTGAACCGGACTCACCCATTCACTACTCGAGATGGGATAAATAATCCCCGAATCTAAAAGCTTGATAACTTCCTTCTTTACTACTTCCTTCATAACGGGCATTAATCTCCTTTGACCTTCACCTGAGCGTGCGTTATCGTCTTCAAGTATGATTTTGTGTTGACAATAGGAGGGACTAATTCCTTTGATGTCAGCAATTGTCCAACCTATTGCCTCTTTGTTGTCTCTTAACACACGCAACAGTTTATTGATGTCTCCCTATTTGTTCTAATTCTTAGCCCATTGGAGACATCCTTTTAGGTGAATAAATGACTTGTTTGATAGACTTTTAAGCTTATTTGATCATATTGCACTTTCTCCCCTTGGAAATTAACTATTTGCAGAATCTGAGCTTTTGTGCGTAAATTTGACCATTTTTAATGCAAAGTTAATTGGTTCTTGAATCTTATGAAAGACCAATCCAAGGAGAAAAAGTGAGAATAAAGTCTTAGTGTATTTTAGAGTGTTAGGAAGTGATTTCTAGTCGAGTTTCTATTTTTAGAGTACACTTTCCTATTTCGATTTCTTAATTTATTGATTTATTCTTTTTAAGCATATGCGGTTTAATTATTTATTTAATGTGAAGCTTTGAAAAGATAAATGGTAATTACTTAGAGGCTAAGTCAAGATAAAGATGAAAGGAAAGAAGATTTACATGGAATAAGAAGATTTGGTAAAGATTTATTCAAAGGAGGAAAAGATAAAGCTGCCTTTTGAAATCTGAAATCCAGCCACGTTTTAGTAATTAAATCATAATAAAAGATTGGCTAGGATTCTGGACGAATGGTCTGCACCAATAGAAAGAGCTTTCCAAGACAAGCAGTTTCATATATTGGAACTTCTCAAACGGATAAGTATTCAAAAAGATATGACCAAATCAAATCAGCAGAATCTTATCTTTTAGAGCTACGAATTTAAGAGTCTTTGCCTTGTCTTCCACTCCAAGTAATTCGACCTAGGGTCTTCCAACACCTATAAATACACCCCTTAGACCTCATTATTCAGTACCTCTCACAATTATTCATTATATACATCCTTAGAGAGAGAGTCAGAGACTTCAAGAGCAAGAAGGCAAAGGAGAAGCTAGTGCTGGAGGATTCTGTTCTTCCATCAATAGTCATCTAATCCTTAGGTTATATAATTATTTTCTCTAATTAAATATGATGTCTTTCTATTTAGTTTTAGTATTTTATATTTCCATGAGCTAAACTTTTATATACTTGAGAATCGCATAAAAAGGGATGAACCTTAATTAATGTTTTCTATGTTTTGAATTTGGGAATGTTATGATTTAAATTGAATTAGGTCTTAGATATTGGATATTATTTTGTTTTAATCACTATTTCTTTTCCGTACAACTAGAAATAGATTTTAGTATTTGGGCTATTCACTTTAGTGGCAAAGTGATCATCCGACAGGGGGGTTTGAATACAGATCTAGGTAATACCCGTGTAATGTCCGTTATTGACCGACAGGCTTAACTAGTTACATAGCCAAAGAGGTAAAATCATATCATCCGAAGAGCCATATTCGACCATACAGGTGTTTATGATACTTTAGGATAGCTTCTAGGTCCACCCTGACGGGGGCTAGGAGATTATAGATTCCCGACTAATATACTAATACCAATTCTACCCTTAAACATAACATAGATTATATTAGTTAGGAGGATTCTTTGCGAGACTCAAGTATCTCTCTTATCTGAAGTCAGTCTTTTATTTGCTTTTATTTATTTTATTTTAGTATTTATTTATTTGCATCTTAGAAAACCAAACAAAAATCTCGTATTTACTTTTCTGTTAAACAATTATTCTTGCTATCTGATTAATACTGGAGTTGAACCTAATCCGTCCCTGAGAACGAACTTGATTATCATATATTACTTGGGACAACCGTACACTTGCGGTTAAGTGGATCCTTTATTTTGCACTTAATTTTATAACACCCTAGGACCCACCATTTATCTTCTTGAGGACCTGTTAAATTCGCTGAAACAATAACATGTAGAGATTCATTAGTACCTAAATACGCATACCTCAAGTGTGCTGGTAACGGTTTTTCTTCCAATTCCGGAGGAGATTCAACTGAAGGCTTCTTTTTAGGAATAATCTCCCCCGGTTCTCTCACAGGTTCATAGGCAAGACGCCTATACTTTGGATTCTCAGAATCAAGAGCTTCCACTGTTTTGGCAAGCTCTTCCATCATCTCAGGTAAGTCTAATGTCAAAGCGGCCTGCAAGATATCATCATAATTAAAACAATCAAATACCTCTTGCGATGCCTGCTCAACTACATCCATTCGAAAGCAATCTTCTTGAGAATCTAGGAACTTCATAGCTCAGAACACATTAAATTTGACTTCCACGTCTTGGATTCTCATCGTCAATTCGCCGTTTTCTACATCAATCGATGTACGCCCCGTGGCTAGGAATGGTCTTCCCAAAATAATGGGGACATTCCTATCCGCGTCGTATTCAAGTATAACCAAATCGACGGGAAATACTAACGTACCTGCCTTAACAAGGACATCTTCAATTCGGCCTTCTAGATGTGCAAGAGATCTGTGACTGTCCGCCATTTGCAAGACCATAGAAGTAGGTCTTGCTTCTCCAATTTTTAGCTTATCAAAGATCGATTTGGGCATCAGATTGATGCTCGCACCCAAATCGCATAGTGCTTTACCTTTCCATTCTTCTCCAATCGATATCGGAATTGTGAAACTCCCAGGATCAAGTAACTTCGGAGGCAATTTACTTTGACAAATAGCACTACATTCTTCAGGAAGACCAATCATCTCATTATCACAGTATGGCCTTTTGTTAGTGAGGGATCTCTTCAAAAATTTCGTGTACTTGGGAATATCTCGGATAGCTTCCAACAACGGAATGTTACTACTGAGGCCTCTCACTCTATTAAAGAACTTCTGAAAATCGGCCAAATCACCCTTTTTCTGAACTCGAGATGGAAACGGTGGAGGAGGGCGATTACTCATAACATCATCTTTATTCTTTGGAATCTCACCCGGCCTCTCTATTTCTTCAACCTCAATATCTTTCTCTTTCTCACCCACATCCTTTTCTTTTCTTAGAACTTCTTTCTCTTTCATAACAGGAAAAGGAGGTGGAGGGAGGTTCTTACCACTTCTGAGAGTAACAGCTTTGCAATCTTCATGTTGTCTCGGATTTTCTGTGTCACTAGGGAGTTGCCCTTGTGGACGTTGATTAAGCTGTTTTGCGAATTGATCCATTTGGTTCTGTAACAGTTTGATACTTGCGTCAGACGCTTGTTGATTTTGCATAGCTTGCGTCTGGAGAGCAATTAAGCTCTCAACGGATTTTTGAAGGGTAACCATACCTTCTTGTGGATGGGTAGGTAAGGATTTTTGGTTCATGGTTTCATTGTAAGTGTCTTGAGGAGCTTGCCTTTGCACATAATTTCCTTGATTCTGTCCTCCTTGATAATTATTCTGTGGTCTTGGGTTGAAGTTGTTACCTTGGGGACGCGGCTGATACGCATATGTAGGATTGGCTGCCCCATTAGGATTTGAGTATTGAAACCCAGGATGGTTTCTGTTAGGCTGATATCCATTACCACTTGAATTAAAGTTTCCTCTGTTGGAGACAAACATCACAGGCTCTTGATTATTCGGACAACTCTCCTCATCATGATCATTCATACCACAATACGAACACATATAAACTTCTTGTGCAGCTTGCATATCTACCTTCTTACCCGAAAATCCTTCTTTTACAACTAAAGTGAGCTGTTTTAATTGTTGCTCTATGGTGGTTTGAATCTTGTTCTCAAGGGTAGCGAACTTTTCTTCGATATTAATTTTATTCACTCCTTTAACTGGGGTTCTTACTGAACTCCATCCAACTTCATTTTTTACCGTTCTCTCTAGGATGAGTATCGCATGAGCCGGTTGAACTTGTAAAAACCCAGCACCACATAGAAAATCTATGTCTTTTCTTGAAGTCCCATCAAGACCTTTGTAGAAATTTTTTAGCTGTTGTTGTTCTGAAAGGTCATGATCGGGAACTCTACGTAAGCACATCTGAAATCTTGTCCAGCTTTTACCCAAAGTTTCATCATATTCTTGACGGAACTGAGTTCATTCAAGTTGATCCTCTAACCGCATGTTACTTGGGTAATACCTGTCAAAGAAAGCAGTTTCTAGTTGATCCCAATTTATTATCTTCGTAGGCTCTTGTGAATCGTGCCATTCACTCGCTCCATCAATAACGAAAAATCGAAACGCAGCAAAATACATTTGTTCCTTTGAAACTCCTTGTGTGATGTAAGAATCACATATCTGCTTGAACTTCTGTACTGCTCGAAGGGGATCTTCTCCAGCTTTACCACGAAAATTTCCAAAACTTTGGAATTGAGCTAACATACTCGAATCTGGACGAAACCTCGGAACATCTATATCTGGAGCACCTACCCCTAGAGCAGGAGCACGGAATGGAACTTCTTGTGGACCGTTAACAAACCAGGGATCTTGATTATTCTCCATTTCTTTTTCCTCTTTCTCTTGTTCTCTTCTTTTCTTATTTGCAAGTCTGATTAACGAATCCGGATTATCAAGGATTTGAATCAGTGGTTCAAATCCGAGCCTTCTTCGCATACACCAAACCTAAAAATCTGAAAGAGAAGAACAAACAAAAGCGTAAAACTGATAAAATAAAAATAAATGCAACTATCCCTAAAGGATAAGCACCGTGGTCACACGCTACCGTCCCCGGCAGCGGCGCCAAAAACTTGGTGGTCCTTTGTGTGTTCTAAAATAAATGCAAAAAGTAATTGAACCACAACCGCAAGTGTACGGTTGTCCCAAGTAATAATAGTGATAACAAGATCGTTCACAGGGACGGTTGGTTAATTACAATGCTTATCAGATAATGAATGGTTGCACTTATGAAAGCAAGTAAAAGATATAATGATTGATTGGTTGTTTGTATTAATTCTAAGTAATGAAAGACCATAAAGAAAATGCAAATAAATAATTAAACACAAGTAAATGAAGGTAAGACGCAAATATGAGAAGGCAGTACTTGAGAAACGCAAGGGATCCTCCTAATTCTATTTCATAACATACGTTGTTTAGGGGTTAAATTGGTCAATTAACATTGGTCGGGATTCTATATTCCTTGTACCCCCGTCAGGGTGGACTACAAGGCTATTCTAGAGTGTCACTAGTCACGTCAGGGTAAATATGATCCACTTTCGAATGATTAAGTAATTTTACCACATTGGCCCTAAAATTAATTAAGCTCGTCAGAGTCAAATAGTTTCTATTTTAGATTGAGTAATTAAGTCCATACCTAAACCCTCAGTCAGGATGATATACACGCCACATATGTGGAATAGCCTAGATACTAATGCCAGTTCTTGGTTGATCATCCGAAAACAGTAAATAATCTCAAATTACAGAAAAATGTAAAAGACCCAATTTAATTTAATTTATTAGAAACCCAAATTCAGACATATGAAATTCAACAGAATAGGGATTCACCCGTTATGCATTCTCAAGTACTATGAAGAAGTTAGCTCATACTAATTAAAAATAAAACTAAATTAAAAGATAGGGAACTCATAATGTTTTACAGAATTAAAAATAAAGAAAACCTAATTTCCGGAATTAGATTCGGTTGAGAATGGAGATATATACACTCTCCAGCTCTACAGCTTTCTTCTTCTTCCTTCGTTGACTTCTCTCTGATGCTTCTGCTTGTGAATAATGAGTTGTATGTAAAATAGAAGTAAAAAACCCCTTTTATAAGCTCAAATTCGGACTTGGACCTAATCTTTTAATTAAATGAAATATTGAAGGCCCAAGTCCATTAACTTAGCCTAAAATTCCGTAAGTGCTGCACCACCTCCACTAAAACAGCTCTAGTCGATTCGTTATAACTCCAATTGACCTGAAATCACTTGCTAAATTTCCGTAACTCGATAAGAAACATATTCTCTTCAAAGGTTAGCGGCTAAATCAACTCGTACGTGCCTCGAAATCAGAAATCTTTGGCATGTTGTCCAGATTTGCAGCTCCAAAATATAATTCTTTTGGGATTTATCTTCGAGCTTTGACTCCATATCACGATCTTTGACTCTCTTCTCGGATTCATTTCCTAGCTAATATTCAAAACCTACAAACTTTTCACTAAAATACACAAGATTACGCGCAAAAGTTTAATAAATCAAAAATACTAGAAATAAAATAGGAATTCCGAATTATTGCATTTTTAACTCAAAAGTCTATCAAAATATTCAATTAAACATAAAAAATGATGTCTCCCATGGGTCAAAAATAAGAACAATTAGGGAGACATCAGCTACCCCTGAGATGGTGTCATTGGCAAACATGCCTTATGGTGCGGTGCATATGTACGATTCATGTGTTGTGAACGGTGTAAAGTGGATAACAAAGAGTAAAGGAGAAAAAAGAGTGACGCAATATTACGGTGTATGTGTCATGTACGATGGGTCACCATATTACGGCGAGTTATTGAAAATCTTGGAGCTAACGTACACTAGAGGGTGCTCGGTTGTTATATTTGTTTGTAAGTGGTACAAGAAGAGTGAATCAAGGACTGAACACGGGGTAACCTTTATCAACAAAGCAAGCGTTGATTGGCCAAACGAACCATACATTCTAGCATCGCAAGCGAAGAAAGTGTTTTATATTGACGAGATTCGTGCAACGAAAACATCGAAAGAATGGAAGGCCGTTTGGGAAATAAACGATCGTCATGGATGGAGTCCCGAGTTATGGGGTTCGGAATCATTACCTACCGACAGCGGGAGAATCACAATACCTTTGGTTAACCCTGGTACTGATTCCGTTCTGATGAACTTGGCAACTACGGAGGAGGTCGAGATTGACCCATCTCATTTTCGTATTCAATTGCCTTTTGAAATGATTACTGATGAGAACGAGGAAATGGAGGATGACACGTGGGAAGAATATGGAGACGAAGAACCTACTCAGTTTGATAGCGATGGTGAGCCTGTAGTTGACAGTGGAGATGAAACTGACTAGTTGAAAACTTTATTTGTCTTTTTTTATTAAACATATTTGTGGTTTTTTGTATTTGAATTTGAATTTGAATTTAAGCTTGACTCATTTGACTCGTATAGTTGACCAACACACCAAACACTAACATTTTACTCAAGTTTGACTCGTATAGTTGACCAAACACACCAAACACTAACATTTAACTCATATAGTTGACCAAACACACCAAACACTAAAGTTTGACTCGTATAGTTGACCAAACACACCAAACACTAACATTTGACTCGTATAGTTGACCAAACACACCAAACACTAACATTTGACTCAAGTTTGACTCGTATAGTTGACCAAACACACCAAACACTAACATTTGACTCTTATAGTTGACCAAACACACCAAACACTAACATTTGACTCCTATAGTTGACCAAACACACCAAACACTAACATTTGACTCGTATATTTGACCAAACACACCAAACACTAACATTTGACTCGTATAGTTGACCAAACTCACCAAACACTAACATTTGACTCGTATAGTTGACCAAACACACCAAACACTGACATTTGACTCGTATAGTTGACCAAACACACCAAACACTAACATTTGACTCCTATAGTTGACCAAACACACCAAACACTAACATTTGACTCGTATAGTTGACCAAACACACCAAACACTAACATTTGACTCCTATAGTTGACCAAACACACCAAACACTAACATTTGACTCGTATAGTTGACCAAACACACTAAACACTAACATTTGACTCAAGATTGACTCGTATAATTGACCAAACACACCAAACACTAACATTTGACTCCTATAGTTGACCAAACACACCAAACACTAACATTTGACTCAAGTTTGACTCGTATAGTTGACCAAACACACCAAACACTAACATTTGACTCAAGATTGACTCGTATAGTTGACCAAACACACCAAACACTAACATTTGACTCCTATAGTTGACCAAACACACCAAACACTAAAGTTTGACTCAAGTTTAACTCATATAGTTGACCAAACACACCAAACACTAAAGTTTGACTCGTAATGTTGACCAAACACACCAAACACTAACAAGGAAGAAATGAATAAGATTGAAGAAAAATTGTATGGGAAAAAAAAGAAATAAATAATAGAGGAAGCATAGAAAACATATAAAAGAGAAAGGATAAAATTTTTTTAAAAAAAAATTACCGACGACATGCATAGGATTAACGACGACATTCATCATTTGAATCTAGTCGTTAATAATTAATGACGATGTTCAATCTCCCCGTCGTTGCTATTTTGTTACGAAATTTTGATTGGTCAACATGGGCGGTCAAGTTTCCCGCCCATGAAAATTAACGACGATATTCTGGAATTAGCGACGACCTAGTCGTCGGTAATTGGGGACACGCTAGCGTCGTGAGTACGGAGTGTGCCACTTGTCCCATATTAACGACGAATCTTATAGAATTACCGATGACACGCCCGTCGTCGGCAATTAAAAATCCTATATGACCTAACCGAGCGCATTTCTTACTCATCCTCCACAAAAATTACACCAAAAAATCGCCATTTCCTCCCATTCCAAGCTATTCCGAGGCAATCCAACACCAAATCCAACAACAAGGTAAACTTAATCCTTCCATAAACACCATTCAATTTCTAGTTTTTAATTTTAATTTTCAATTTCAATTTCTAATATCTTTTTTTTGTTTTATTTTTTGTTTCCTTGTTTCTGGCATGGATTCATGGATGAAAACTACACATTATCCACGTAACAGGTAACAATTTTCGGTTTTATTTTGCTTTTTTCTTTTTTTTTTGGATTTAATTTTTTTGTGATTGTAATGATATATTAGTTGTAATCCGAGTTATGGTGATGTTATTTGATGTTGATTGGTATATTTTTGGAATTAAAAACAGCACAAAATGATGAATTTATGATTTTTTTTAGAAAACTAGGGTTTTGATATGATTTTTGTATTTTTTGATATGTATGATATGTTTTAGTATTGATTTTTAGAGATACAAGGGCCTGTTGTGTAATTTGTGGAAATCGAAAATATATAAATGGACCAAAATGAAAAATTAAAAAATATAGGGACCTATTTGCAATATAATAAAAATTATAGGAATAATAGATAAATGGACTAAAATGCAAAATTAACATATAGGGACTAAATTGCAAAATAAAAAAATATAAGGTCTTGCTTGCAAAATAAAAAAATATAGAAAAAAATAGATATATGGCCTAAAATGTAAAATAAAAAAATATATGGACTTATTTGCAAAATAAAAAATATAGGAAAAAATAGATATATGACCTAAATGTAAAAAAAAAATATAAGGACTTATTTGCAATTAATTAAAAAATATAGGGACCTATTTGCAAAAAAAAAGTATGGAAAATTAAATAAAGGGACTAATAAGTAATATTTAAAATTGTAGATGGCTAATGTGATGGGACGTGGTCACGATGGTGATGGATTCAGAAGCGATCCCTGGGGGGTCCTAATCGGGGACTCCATGACTGCGAACAACCTTCAGGTAAAAAAGACTTCAATTTCAATTTCATAAATTTAATTTTTTATGAATAAATAATTAATAAATTTTACTCAATGTAACAGGAAATCTGAAGAGAAGACTTCGGAAACCCCGAAGCACCACCTCGATACGAACCGCCCAAGAGACGTTAAAAGAGTTGGGTGGCCCATACCGATCGAATTCTCCGTCATCGACAAGACGTGGAATATAGTGGGCCCACACTATAAACACGTGGGTCAGGTGATCGGGCACGCGGTTCGAGTATACGTCCCCCCATGTACACACAATGGTTAGACGTGCCCGATAATCGAAGAGGTGGTATTTACAGACGTCTTCAAGAATTTTTCGACCTGGATGGGTGGAGGAGAAGAGATGACTGGGAGGACATTGCGGATAAGCTGAACAGTATGTCCTCGGCCTGCTATCGGAGATGGAAATCCGACTTGAAGACGGACTACTACAACAACGGTCTCGATCCCCCGGATGTTAAACCAGAGTATTGGGCTATTGCTAAGAAGAATTGGGATGATGAAAATTCTAAGGTACAAAAACCAGAATTTATTTATTAAATTTATAACTCGTTATTTATTAGATTTATAACTTTTTTTTTATTATTTGTAGGCCAAGGCGGAGATTAATCGGAAAAACCGGGAGCAGCAGACTAGTTTGAGCAGGGCGGGGTCTCGGAACCTATCCCAGACTAGGGAGGTTATTATGGAGGTATAATTACGTTTAATAAAAATATAATTTAGTATTTTAATAATTTTTTTTTTTTAGTTATTTAATATTTGGTATTGAAAATTGTATAGGGGACGCTTAAGACCGTGACGAAGGAGCCGATGACTTTGACCGACGATCAGACCCAAGAGGAGATGGAGCTTCCTCCTTTGAGCGGCTACTTCGATCACCTTTCCTACGATTCAGCTACTGATAGCTATCGGGACGAGCGATTAGAAAAAGCTAGTGTAAGTTTTTTTTTTCATTACTTAAAATTTTTATTTTTAACTTTACTTTGATATTAATCTAATTTATTTTTAAATTAAAATCTAATTACAGGGTGTTTTACGGGGGAAGATGCAAAAGAAGGTTGTGGAGGATGCGGCCGAGGGCACCGAAGTTACTGCGGAGGAGCAGATGTATGCGATTTTAGAGACCATTATGGAGGTCATGGCCCCACCGAAGTCAAGACATTGGGTGCCTACCATTGGACCGGGCAGGAAGAGAGCACGGACTCTTACACAGCCGGACGCTGCGAGCGAGGAGTTACTGAAGGTGATGTTCCTAGGCATGAACGAGTTTCGAGTGGCTCAAGGACTTGATCCTATACCAGATCCACCCTCCCCATCGACCAGGCCCACTGCTTCTTCGAGCCAGTCGAGTCAGCCACCGAGCTTAACAGACACGTTCTTCGATACATTAAATGGCATGAGACTAGCTCAAGGACTACCCCCGGTCGCCGCCCCCGAGCCCCCCCGAGCCCCCCCGAGAAGGAGTCCCGAGGAAAGAGAAGATGAAGAGAATGATGATGATGATGATTAGTTTGTGTTGGTTTTTATTTAAGTTTGATTTGGTTTTTAATAATTAGACTTTTAACTGGTTTTTGTTGACTCTAGTAGACTTATGTTGACTTGTTTTGATTTATTGTAAGACTTTTTTTACGGTTTTAATTATGATTCGGTTTTTTCTATTAATTATTGAATTTTTATTTCATATATATCAATTTTATTCGTATTATATTTATAATAAAAACAAAAATCAAGTTAAAACAAAATAAAAATAAAATTGTATTTTAAAATTAAAAAAAAAACATTACCGACGACATTCATAGGATTAACAACGACATTCATCATTTGAATGTCGTCGCTAATACGTATAAAAATAAATATTTAATTCTGATTTAAGAAATAAAAAAATAAAAAAATAAACAATTAACAACAAAAGGTCGTCGTTAACTTTCGTCGGCAAATGGAATTAAAAAAAAGATTAATGTAATTCAGTTATCTATCACAAAAAAAAACTAATTAAACAACTACCGGCGAGACGTGTCGTCGGTAACTTCAACAATCAACGACGACGTCGTTTCATCGGTAAAATTACTGACGAATAGGGTCTCATTCGCCGGTAAGCGTCAATTTACCGACCAATTTCTAGGAACGACGTTTTAGCGACGATATGTCGTCGCTAATCGTGTTTACCGACGAATTACAGGGGTTTACCGACGACACGCGTTGTCGGTAAACTTGCAAATTCCAGTAGTGATGAGATGAGATCAACCAAATATTATTAATGTTCAAAGGGGTATAGATGGGGACAATAAACTAAGCCGACTTCTAAAATTATGTTGTATCCCATAAACATGCTGATGACTGTTAGGATAAAAAATACAAAATTTTTGTCTACCCTAGATGTTCTACATAAGAGCTTTGGTCGATAAAGTATATTTAATCTTTTAAATTAAAAGAAAATAAGTGTTTAATAAGACTTCTTTTACATATATTTCTAATTCCATTAAATTAAAAAATTTATCTTACAATAAAGATATTACAGTTACACATTAATGAAAAATCCACGTATTCCATTGATATAAATAATAGGTTGGGATCAATTTTATCATGAGATGTTTCAGATAAGCTGCCCCACTAATCTTAAAAACAACTATATCCACTTAGGCTTTGTCGATGATTTTTGTTTTTACATTATAGATTTGAACACTAACATTTTTTGTTCATTGCGGTTCCATTTTTGCTTGATCAATCAATATGAAGCCTGAATTAAAAGTTCAGAAATTGATCATAAAATATAAAATTATGATATAATTTTCGATGATTTATTTCTTAATGCTATGATTAGGAATTCCAAACGTTTTGGCAATTTCCAATTTTTTTAGCATTAAATTATGAGTCTAGTGAATGTAAGTTTCAACAGGAACAAACAACACCACACTTAGATGATCAGTTCATGTTCAGGTAAAACTACATAACAAAAAATGACATATGTAATTGTAACATCGGGAAACAGGTTTTCATCATAGTAACTCTAACAGATGTAGATATTGATTAGAATTTATTCTACAAAATATATCATGTCAAGTATTTTTCCAAGTCCAAGTGGTTTTGGACTCTCTTGAGTTCGATTAAGCTGAATAATTTGTTAGAACGAGAAGTTAGAGAATATAATACATAAATATAGAATTAAATGTTATAATGTGACATACCTGATCATTGTTGTATTTACCAATTACACTCCTCACCTAATGCATTCACTTATAATGCAGATATCTAATACGGTTCTCCATAAGAACACGATGTGATATTGACACAATTTACTCATAAACACCATATAAATAAATAATCTACTAAATTAATTATTTTTTACAAGTTTAGGCTAATATGGAATAATTATTCATGAACTTCAAATTACTATTTGTTCTATTAAAATATAGACTCAACAAATATAAATAATATGCTCAAATGGAAGAAAAAATCATTACCTCTACGTAACAACCTACCTTATTGGATAAATTCTTAAGTGTCGACGATCTTATACAAATAATTCTTATTACAAAAAATTCCAAGTATAAAGCCATCAAAATTATTTTTAGTGATAAGACACATATTTATTTAATTTCACTAGTGACTTTTTTTGTAGTTGATTACTTCACACAATTACAATACACTAATCCTAAAATCACAATTGAGAAAACAACGTTAGTTTTATACATTTAAATAAAAAGAAACTTAAATCAGAAAAAATACATGTATAATATTCTATAACTACTTTAGATAACAATGGTTGCTCATAATATTTTTTCTCATTTGGACGAGTTCTATTTTTATATCAAGAGAACCAAAATATTTAAAAAACATGATAATGATATATCTGATCTTAACCTCAACAAATTTAAAATTCAAGAATTATGCATAATAAACTAATGTCAAAGCCTATTTCAGTAGTCGCATAAACCTCAGTCTATTTCCTCCTTTCTCCTGAAAGTTTCAGAGAATTTCTTAATCTTATTAGATCATCTTATTATTCTTATGCAAATTGTTGTTAAACAGTTTTTGAATTGTGCACCTAAACACATAAAATTTACAATTATTCTGGAAAATTTAAAAAATATTGGAAGTAATAAAGGATTAAGTAAATACCTCGTAGTTAGTTAATTTCTTCAAATAACATTAACGCACATTAACGTGGAATTCTACATGCATGGACTCTTCGTTACTAAAACAACCTCCAAGTTGCTCATTGGTTTTCGGGCCTGTCCATCTTCTATATAAGGTGATTTTATTTAAGTATTTTTTCAAAACTATTATTTTTCTAATGTATTTATTATGATGCAAATGTAAATTAAGGATTTATATCTTCTGAGAGTAATATTGGATGTGATTACGGGAGTTTTAAGGGATTCTAGATTCTTTTGAAGAACGAATGAGGTGATTATGATAGAAATAAGGGTAGAAAAAAAAAGAAAATTTAATTTTTTTGGGTACTTTATGGAGATGTATATGGTGTATATATATGTTATATCGTATACAAAACTACGTCTTTTTGATACAGACACATGAGAATATATATGTTATTAATCTTTTGCTGAATCAACGGTGACTGCATCTGGTTTATGTCTTATATTCCTATATATATCTTACTTTGTATATATATATATATATATTCACCAATATCATTCACTCTTTTTTGTCTCTCAAATCCCTAGACAAGAAACCTTTGGTTTTCTTAGTATGCTAACTAACCCAAGATAAATCATGTATTACTAGATTTGATTTTTTTATGCTAATGATGTTTTACATAATTTAATTAGACCTTTAGAAATGAATTTTTAAAGCTCGAATATTTTTTAATATTATATTGGAACTCTTCAAGTTAACCTACTACAATTTAGTCGAATCACCTCTACCACTCTTCTAAACACCTCACTTGAAGTCTTCTTTTTACGAAAGTAATGAGTGTTATGAGAAAGAAACCTCTCAATTTATTTGTCATTAAGCTCACAACTTTCAAAAAGTAAAGGAAGAAGTTATTGATTTCCCTGATGAAGCTGAATAACATTAACAAGAAGAAAATTATTAAGATTAAGATAAATTAACTATATCTCAAATAATGAGAATCAAGAGAAAGACAACTTGTTAACTTGATGATTCAATTCATTTGGTCTTTTTATCTATATCTATCTCTATATGTTTATTTATTTATTGCTATATATACATATATATATATATATATATATATATACAAAAATATAAATACACTCAACAATCGAAACTAGTCCGTGTAGGTCAAAAAGTTTAAAAAATATATAGAGTGTTTGTAATAGATATTTTAAGGCATAATTGTGCCCTCACTTATAATTATTCAAGTATAGGCTCGATTTTTAGGGTGGGATGCGGCTGAGCTTACTTGTACTTTATGTTTGATATTGGGATGAAGCATTTAGAAGACCAATAAAAATTATTGGTATATTATTAAACTTTTTCCTCTATCTAAAAATATATACCTTGATAGTTGATAGTAGATTTATGTATCTATTTTTTTATATTATGTTCGTCATTGGCATGGAAGTATAATGAACGGCCTAAAATATAAATGAAACGGGGCCAATTTCTAAAGTTGACCTTAAACCTAGGAACATGAGCATTTATAATTCTTTTGGGTTTTCTTTCTAGATATACAATTCCTATATGAAAATTTATTTGTTATAAGTAGTTCATTGATCATCATTTTTAATGATTCTCTCATTGAGAAAAACATTTTAGTTTATAATACTCGAATCTGAATGATTATATATTCAAGTTAAGATTGGAACAAAAATATCCTAAATAAACAAGCAGTTCATTAATGTTTTCTTATATATATTAATATACTTGGTATTGCCCGTACGAAAAATAAAAATCTGGCTAAAAGTTCAAAAGTCATGTTTGATGTTTGGTGGGGGCAAAGGTGTGATAAATAAATAGATAAATAAAGATAATAATAAAGAGTCACACACCCTTGATAACCACGGAACTCACTGCAAGTATCACAGATCGTTTGCAAGTTTTAATGATAAGTCAAGTTCGTTCGCAGGGATTGTATCCGTTAGATCAATTTATGTTTAACAAGCGTAGATGAATTTAGATGTTTGAATAAAATATGAAAAGATAAATAACTATCTAATGCAAATAAATAAATAAAACAAGTAAACAAAACAAATAACTAATATGAAAGTAAGTCAAATAGATTAGGATTACTACGTCTATTACTAAATTGTTATTCTAACCTGTCACATTAAGCATTATATATTAACCAGGATTGCAACAAACCTTAGTGGCTATCTAGTCACACTAGACGATTATGTGGTGTGTCAATAACTAAGAATAATCCTAAGATTGATCAGATCTAGGAAATAGGTCAAAACACATAATACAATATACGCCAAGCTTAACCAATTAAAATAACAAATAGTATTTAAAGATCAAAATAATAATCCAACAATTAAGAATAAACTTACAGAATAACCGCTTAGAAATATGGTTGAGAATAGATCTATAGCTAATTACTCTAGGTATAGAGAAGGTGAGATATAGAAGAGGAGTTGTCAGGCTCCAATCTTCTTCTTCTTGTCTTCTTCTATAGGTCAACTTGCTTCTTGGATGAATAGCTTGATTCTAAGGATGAATATTTAACTAAAGGACTAAGCTATTGTTTAAACTAAGAAAATATAAGTAAAGACTAAGCCTATACTTTGCAATTGAGCAAGGACATGTTTACAATGGTATAAGGGTGTATTTATAGGTGTTTAGGAAGACCTAATTCGTTTTCTTGAAGGAGAAGTAAGTAGTGGACTCCAAGCCCAACTCAAATTCGTAACCCTAAAAACATGAAATCAGGCCCGTTTTTCTTTTGGCTCTAACAGCTTCAATACTCATCCGTTTGACGCGTATGAGTACACCAAATTGATCGTCTCGGAAAGCTCTTCAACTTTGCTCTTGACCGTTTCTCCAAATTCCACACCGTTCTTGAGATATAAGCTGATTTGTGGTCGTAGGTGCAGAAATTCAGGATTAAGGCAGCTTTTCCTTTTCCATGTTTTTAGCTTTTGTTTCCTTATCTCCAATTACCATGTCTATCTCTTTCCATATCTTGTAGTCTTTGACTTGGACTCTAATTAATCTCCATAATTATCTTTAAAGCTTCACACTAAATAAATAATTAAACCCAATATGCTCTAAAAGTATTATTTTACTAAATCAAGACTCAAAATAGAAAAGTGTAGCATTTCTCAAGAAAAACGACTATAATGACTTCTAAATCACTAAAAATGATGTCTCATCCTAATATAAATCTATCACAAATGAGGAGACATCAAGACCCCCAACTCAAAGTTGTATCGTCCCGATACAATAAAGATAAAAACAAAGGGAAGTCTCTAAATACACACCTAGGTCAATTAAGCACAGAAGACAGAAGATAGAAGAATATGGAGAATAAACTTAAAGCAACTACTCAGAAAATTTCATGTAATAATATTTAAAAACTACATACCTGTACACTTCTCATATCCACAGTCAACACGGCTTGAATTCAAGATCAGATTAGTTTCGCAATGTAAGAAGGATTGGGACTTTACTCAGTTCCCCAAGGAAGCTATAGATTGTTCATCGAACCTTACTAGTATCCAAAGCTCCACTTAACTACTCTCTAGTGGCTCAATCACTTCTCAATTACATAGCAAAGAATCAAAAGGTCTTTAAGGTTGTAATGTAGGCTTAGGGACGGTATGATAAGTATATTTGGATAATTTAGAGTGAGCTTTTGGCTCTCTCCTCACTAGCCATCAACAAATCGCCCTAGAGCTTGAGTTACTCTCATAAAACGTTTCTCACTCAACCCAATGAATTCTTTGATGCACAATTTAGCATCCCCAATAACCCAATTAAAGCATAAGATGTTCACATAAAAATTCCACTTTGCCGGTCCGAATATATATATTTTTATGCCCTTATTGGCAAAATTAGCTCGTAGCTTCTTTTTCATTCACTATTACCCCGGTAAAGGGTTACAATACAAATCTGTGAATCATCATCAATATAAATAACAGAGCACAATTAATAAGCTCAAAAATTCCCATCCCAATAATATTTCCCATAATGGTGGACCCACCACCCCAAACTCAAGCTCTAAAACAACTGTCTATGCATCGTGATTCGAGTGCGGGTCATATGGAAAAGTCCTATAATCTAAAGGGATATGGCTTATAACGTGGTTCAATAAAAAGGCTTTAGAAAGGCTAGAAGGGGCTGAGAAGGATATAAAATATTAAATCAAATAACATGGTGAGAAGGTATAAAAAGGCTTCAAAGGCTTCAAATATGAAAGAACTGCCTTAATCACTTTCTACACTATGTAATTTCGTTATTTTCTTACCTTTAGCACTTTCATCAAATGGGTTTATCCACTAGCTTGGATCTCACGGCCTACACACTTCTCGAGGTTCCCTGAGATCGAACATACTTTCTTTCGCATTGCTCACTAATCTTTTCTTTACTATCAATGTGTGTTTTCCTGCAAATACTTCAAAGCATACAAATAACATAGCTCATAAACATATTACTTTCTATCATTAATTCACTGAGCTTATGCTTTCAAGCTATTAAACACACTCTACATACATCTAAACCTTCAAAAAAATTAATTTTACCTAAAAACAGAAAAATGGAGATGAGAGACAACGAATCCCCACACCCCCAACTCAAAAATGAGCCGTGTCCCCACGACTCAAAAAGACTCGAAAATAAAAGAAAAGAAAATTAAATTTTAGCACATATTGCACATAAAAGAGTTGGTAAGGAAGAAAGAAAACATACTCTTCGAGGCTATTGCCTCGCCTGATCAATACCCAGAGTAGGGTGCAGTGCTTTTCATGTATGAAAACTTCTATTATCACCAATTTCGCTTTCCCTTACATCTTCTTATGCTCCATCCTAATCAATCACACTCTAGAAATCTCTTGTTTATCTTTTTCCAACTTTACTCTTTGAATAATCTCTCATGTGACAGTTGTTCATTCAGGAATATGTTTTGAATACAGCTACTAGCGTCCCAGAAGCTTTTGTTCATCTTGGGTTAAAGGACTATCGATTGTAGAGGTTGTGGTGTCTTCCTTATGAAAGTTTAAACCTTTTTGTTCTTTGAATTCACCACAGCTAGCTTTCCTCTATTCTCTTTCCGATTACCTTGTAATTTACTCCCAAACTAGTACCCATCTCAATTGAAATCCTCTAGAGCTTACCCAATACCTTGCTTTGATTCTTCATATCCCATAACACTTGATAATATATCTATTCTCTTTATCATCTCTTTTGACCCCCAACTCAAAGCTTTGAACACTCTTGAAATTTTTACTTCATGATCATAGGTGGAACAAGCTTTATTTTGGTTAGGAAAGGTGTTAAGATGACAATTCTCCATGTGGGTATGATGGAATCAAGCTTTAATGGTGTGGGTTTAAGGATTTTTAGAAAAAGATGTTGAGATTCATGGCTTTGATTCTTGGTTTCTAGGTATCTTGATATGATTTGGGTGCTTGAATCTTCTTTGTAATGATGTAGGGAAGGATTTGGATGAGAATTCATGGTGATTTGGTGATGTTTTGATGTTAGGTGAAGGTTTTTATGATCTTTAATGGAGTTAGGAGAGTTTTGGAGAAGAGAAAGAGGCTTGAGGTTTATGAAATTCGGAATTAATAGCTCTATATCTCTTTTATAAGCTCAATCCGTAACTTTCTCTCTCTGGCGGCGTGGCGCGGTATACCGGAACATCTGATGATCAAAAATTTTTAGCTTCTGGATAAAACCCGTGGTAGGACCTCGTGGTACGGGTTTTTGAGCTGCGGACCATGGTCCGGTGTACCGCGGGGATGCTCCGCGCCTCCTACGTCAAAAAACCCGTGGTAGGACCCCGTGGTACGTGTTTGTGCGGTGCATGGCGCGGTATAGGGTCCGGTATACCGGACCCATCAACTATTTTTTTTTTCGTTTCTGGATAAAACCCGTGGCTCTACCCCGTGGCACGGGTTTTTACCTTGCGGTGCACCGCGGCTGAGGTCTGTTGTACCGCACGTGGCAAAAACCTCCCCATCAGCTAGATCTCGAAAAGTTATGCAGTTTAGGCTCAAAGATCACCTGATTCCGATATCCGAGCGCAAAGATATGACTTGCCGAAGTTTCGTTCCGAAATTTTTTTCTCGCTTCCCTAACTCGATTTCTCCAATACCTAAACATCAAAAACACTAATACCTTCCTCAAATATGCAATATCAACTAAAAATAACTAAATTAAACATAAATTAAAAACGTAAAAGACATGAAAATTTAAAAAAACTACGGGTTGTCTCCCGTACAACACTTTTGTTTAACGTCTTTCAAAGTTAGACGTGTTACCTCGATTAAGGCTTGCGTACATAACCTCCCCAATAACGGGTTAGGTCGTGCTCATCTACTATCCGAAGTTTGTGACCCTTCTTAGCTTGTATTTCAATCCGTTTTGACGAAATAACTCTCGTAACTACAAACGGACCCATCCACGAATCCTTGAATCCCCGTGGTCTATTCTCTTGTTTGGGGGCTTTCCATGCAACCATGTCACCAACCTCAAACTCACTTTTGATTCTCTTTTTCACGGGTTGACTGTGGACTTTCTTTTTAATTTCTTTTGTCACAACTCGGAGTGTCGGGGCTTCTATACGTGATTCATCATGCTTTTCATCCACCAAGTGGAATATTTTAGATTCTTTTCCCACTTGGAAAGTCACGGTTCCCCTATGCATATCAATTATACTGTGACTTGTCGCCAAGAATGGGCGTCCAAGTATCAATGGAACATGTTGACCTGCAATGCTATCAAGGATAACAAAATCTGTAGGTATAGTTACAGTACCTACTTGGACAAGCACGTCTTCAATGACTCCCCATGGCTTTATCGTTGAATTATCTAGGAGCAGCAAATCAATATCTTTTCTTTTGGCATCTCCCATGCCTAACTTCTCGAACAAACTCTTGGGCATGATATTCCTTCCTGAGCCCAAGTCACACATCGCTTTAGCTTTGAAATTACCACCTATATTAATGTGGAGATATAAAGCTCCAAGATCTTGCATCTTTTGTGGTAATTTCTTTGGAATGGTCGTCAAGCTTTCTCTAGTATGGTCCCTATTCTCAATTTCAACTTCTACACTTTCACTCTTTTTAGACAGATCTTCCTTGCAGACTATCGGTGGTGTAGGCTCTTTATATGCGATTACGTCCTCTATGCATATCGTGCTTTGTTCTTCTAGCTCATTAAGTGGAACTTGTGATGATTCCACTTCCTCCTCTTCTTGAAGGCTGAACTCTTCAACAACATCGAACCAAACATCGCTATCGATTTCAATGGCATCATCATCAATTTGTTTACCTAGGCCAGTTTGCATGTATGGGACGTCGAGTATAGGAACAATGATTTCTTCTGGGCTTGACGTTTTAGTTTTAGTATCACCACTAGGATAAGTAATTCTTTGTAGATGAAGTGGTGATAGTAACAGATGTGTAGGTGGTGGTTCCACCTTACTTCCTTCTTTTTGCACCTCTTGTGCGGCTGTCTCTTCTTTATTGGTTTCTTTTTCTTCTTCCACATACTTGAATTCTGGTTCAACCTCCTTTGTAATTTGATCTTTAACAATTACTTCTTCTAAGCTAAGCTTGGTTGGTTCTTCTACGGTTGAAATTTCGAACCCAACATTGCTATAACCCAGTTTCTTATGTAATTCTTGTTGTAACTGTTGATTGATCGTAGTGAGGTCCGTTAATCTTTGCTTCATTGCTTGATATTTTTGGTGCATCGAACGTATTAAGGTTGTATTAGCATCTATCTTTGCCGCATGTTGCTTTTCCATACTCTCCAGATAACTTATACTTTCAAAAACTCGGTGAGATGGAAATGCTTGTCGAACCTGTTCTTCTATGATGCTTCGGATTAACGGTGGAGTCTCTTGTTGATATTTTAGAGAAGAATTGGTTACTTGCGTGACTTGTGTCTCCAAGGCCTCCACTTTTGCAGTTTGCTCATTGTAGAGCTGCACAACATTTTGAACCAGATTCACTAAATTACCCATCAGTCCTTCGAGCTTGGTTATAGCTTCTTCTTGTGGATTATGCATGGGTTGTGGTGGAGCTTGCAGTTGATAGCTCGAACCTTCTTGATAAAAATTTTGACTTTGGGCCCCATGCATATTTTGTGCGTAATAATTCTCCATACCTAATAAACCTGAGAAGAGACTAAAAAGAAAACGCGTAAAACTGAAAACAAATAAAAACTTCTACACTAAATAAACACCAAATAGATTTAACTTAAAGATAAATCCCCGGCAGCGGCGCCAAAAACTTGGTGGGGGCAAAGGTGTGATAAATAAATAGATAAATAAAGATAATAATAAAGAGTCACACACCCTTGATAACCACGGAACTCACTGCAAGTATCACAGATCGTTTGCAAGTTTTAATGATAAGTCAAGTTCGTTCGCAGGGATTGTATCCGTTAGATCAATTTATGTTTAACAAGCGTAGATGAATTTAGATGTTTGAATAAAATATGAAAAGATAAATAACTATCTAATGCAAATAAATAAATAAAACAAGTAAACAAAACAAATAACTAATATGAAAGTAAGTCAAATAGATTAGGATTACTACGTCTATTACTAAATTGTTATTCTAACCTGTCACATTAAGCATTATATATTAACCAGGATTGCAACAAACCTTAGTGGCTATCTAGTCACACTAGACGATTATGTGGTGTGTCAATAACTAAGAATAATCCTAAGATTGATCAGATCTAGGAAATAGGTCAAAACACATAATACAATATACGCCAAGCTTAACCAATTAAAATAACAAATAGTATTTAAAGATCAAAATAATAATCCAACAATTAAGAATAAACTTACAGAATAACCGCTTAGAAATATGGTTGAGAATAGATCTATAGCTAATTACTCTAGGTATAGAGAAGGTGAGATATAGAAGAGGAGTTGTCAGGCTCCAATCTTCTTCTTCTTGTCTTCTTCTATAGGTCAACTTGCTTCTTGGATGAATAGCTTGATTCTAAGGATGAATATTTAACTAAAGGACTAAGCTATTGTTTAAACTAAGAAAATATAAGTAAAGACTAAGCCTATACTTTGCAATTGAGCAAGGACATGTTTACAATGGTATAAGGGTGTATTTATAGGTGTTTAGGAAGACCTAATTCGTTTTCTTGAAGGAGAAGTAAGTAGTGGACTCCAAGCCCAACTCAAATTCGTAACCCTAAAAACATGAAATCAGGCCCGTTTTTCTTTTGGCTCTAACAGCTTCAATACTCATCCGTTTGACGCGTATGAGTACACCAAATTGATCGTCTCGGAAAGCTCTTCAACTTTGCTCTTGACCGTTTCTCCAAATTCCACACCGTTCTTGAGATATAAGCTGATTTGTGGTCGTAGGTGCAGAAATTCAGGATTAAGGCAGCTTTTCCTTTTCCATGTTTTTAGCTTTTGTTTCCTTATCTCCAATTACCATGTCTATCTCTTTCCATATCTTGTAGTCTTTGACTTGGACTCTAATTAATCTCCATAATTATCTTTAAAGCTTCACACTAAATAAATAATTAAACCCAATATGCTCTAAAAGTATTATTTTACTAAATCAAGACTCAAAATAGAAAAGTGTAGCATTTCTCAAGAAAAACGACTATAATGACTTCTAAATCACTAAAAATGATGTCTCATCCTAATATAAATCTATCACAAATGAGGAGACATCAGTCATGTTTGATGTAATATTGAGTCGAGAATTAAATAAAGTAGTTCTTTATTATAATTATAAACATCAACAAAACCAATAAACTTACCATCCTTTACCTTACTCATTAACCTAATCAAATCATAAGATATTTACGAAACCTGAATTTACTTTTATAAAAAAATCTTATAATCATTTAATTTATTTATTTTTTAGGAGACATGTAAATATTAGAAGTAATAAATTTCAGTCACTTTATACGGGGGTGGAAATATATAGTTGTAAACAATAAAAAGTAGTGATTCTAAATATGTACGACAGTAAAAAATAGAGTTTTTATATATGTACATCAATTATTTAGTAAATAGTCCAATGAATGGTTTGTTATGAATTATAGTACTAAGAACATTGCGGATGAATATACTTTGTGTTTCATTTTTTACATATAAAAGATTAAATTTAATAAATTTAAATTTCAACATTACACATGGGTCACATAATGTAATGGTCGAACCAATATGGTTTCTTTCTTCTCAATCACAGTCTATATGATTGTGATTGTTTTCTTTATTATATGTGAGTCCCATATTTAACATGAATATCTCACCATATAAAGTTAAATTTTGATCACATATTCACATTCCATGTAAGGTAACATACTCTGTTAGTCGCAATGTTTAAGTTTCATACTAACATTTTAATCTAAATACACATATTTGTAAGGATAAAATTAATGTACTAATATAGTTTCAACATACAATGAACGACAAAAAAAGATGGGTTTTAGATCATTTAGGTGGACATCATGAAAAAAAACGTGAAAGAAGTAGGTAAATGGAGATTGATCATGTCATATGTAGACAAGACCCCATGGTGATGTAACTTCTTTCTTCACATTAGTCTTTTTAAGAGGTATTGTTTTAGAGTGGGCTTACATCTTTCTATCAATATCTGAAATTTTGATTACATCATTCAAATAATTAATTAATAAAACAGTATTTGATTTGTATCTTATTAAAACATGGATATGTTTATATAATTTTCATAAAGTGTTAAAGCGTATTTGAAACTTGAATTTCACGCACCCATCAAACATCAAAGGAATAAAATTATTAAACGACCGCAAGATGTTTTCAATGAAGGTGCAGATCTATGGAAAAAAATTCTAAAGGACAATTTTTAGATAGTCCTCCTCCATTTTACGCCATCGTGAATTTTGTGAAATATCAATGGGATAATTTGGGTAAGGTGGACGTTAAATCAAGTAACAAAGGAGTTTATGCGTTTAAGTTTGAAAGTGAACAATATTATAATAAATTCATGGATCAATTATGGCACGTCAATGGCAAATCACTACTCTTGCGACCATGGAGAGCTGGTATGCAGATTGAAAATATTGATGTCACCAAAATACCTATTTGAGTACAATTAGCTAAAATTCCTATGAATTTATGGACACAAAGAGTTTTGATATACTTAGCAAGTGGAATTGATATTCCACTGCAAATGGACTCCGTAACAGAGTCCAAAAAACTATGCTCGAGTGTGTTTTGAAGTTGACACAAAAGAGGAGATTCCAGATAATGCGCATGTTGATGTTGAATTAGAAGAGTTACATGAAGCTATGGTCAAATATGATTGGAAACCTATAATATATATTAAATGTAATAAGTTTGGGCATATTAGATGTAAGAGTAATAATACGCAGAAGGTATGGAGGTCTACGAAAATTATAGCGGATGTAGATAAAGTTAATAAGGAGAAAAATGTTGTCGAAGAATGGCGAGTAGTTAGAGGTAGATCGAACAATTACCATGAAGGTGAATCGAGCTTTGTTTAGGTATTTAATAAGTTTGAACAATTGCAGAGTACTAATGAGATTGATAAGGATGTTTTCAGTTTCATCAATCATGAAGGTGGTAAGGAAATAAGTAGGCAACCAAATTTATGAATCTAGCCTCATGAAATGTTAGATGACTGAATAATATCCTTAGACAACCAGATGTTAATGAGTTTTTGATTAGTAATAATGTTAAACTTGTTGGAGTTTCGGAAACTACATTGAAATCTGACAAGTTTAAGGCTATAATAAGTGAACATTTCTCTCATCTAGATTGGTACACAACTAAAATAAAGATGATTATGGATATTGTGGGACAAGAAGCATGTTGATGTTAAGGTTCTTTATGAAACTTCTCAAGCCTTACTTATTGACTTGAAAGTTATAGAGAATGGAGATGAATTGTATCTTGACTTTGTTTACGGTAGTAATGATGATGAAGATAGAAAGTGATTATGGAGTGACATGGTTAAGTGGAGTTTTGATTAAAGGGACAATAAGGTGGCTTTCTTAGGAGATTTTAATGAAATTATAAAAATTCATGATAGTATAAATTGGGAAAAATTGCATAGAGGAGCTACAGAATTTGCAGATTGTATCGATGATGCTAATATCTATAAACATCAATATGGTGGTCAATTATACACATGTACAAACAAAAACTAAACAGGACAAACAAAAATAGAACAAGACAATTTAGGGCTAGTAATATTGATAGAATGTTTATAAATGATAAATGGATGGATAGCTTAACTTCTATAGTAGAGGTGAATCCTCTGTCAACTTTAGATCATTGTGCTATATTGGTCACAATTGAATTGAGTAAGTAAGGTAAACCATGTGTTGTTAAATTATTTAATATATGGGCTCAAAATAATTTTTTTTTGGAAGTGGTTAAAGAGGAATGGAGCAAAGAAGTTGAGAGGAATCATATGTTTAGATTGTGTATAAAGCAGAGGAAATGGAAGTTAGCCATGAAGAAGTTTAACAATATATAATCCAGGAGAAATTCTAGTAATATTAATGCTATTGAAAACAACTACATACCACACAATTAAAAATCATGAGTGGACAAGTTGATGGTACTATTATAAGTGAAATAAAAGTGTTAACTGGTGAGCTTGAGGTGGCAGGTATGGTGCAGCATAACTTTTTAAGAACAAAGCTAATATGTCTTTCACCAATGATATGGATTGTAACTCAATGTATTCTTACAAGATAATTAAGCTTAGGATTGCTAGAAATAGTGTCGCAGTGCTAATCAATAATGATGGAGAATCTATCACTGATCCTATAATGATTAAAGGGTAGTTTGTTAAATTCTACTCTAATATATTAAGCTCAGAAAATACTAATGAAGAGGTTTGCTCAGTATCTAGTATTTGTTTGATTGTTATAAAGTACTTTATTGAGACACAAAACGCTGAGCTAATTGCACCTTTCACATACAAGGAGATTAAGGATGCAATTTTTTCAATAAATGAGCATAAAAGCCTAGGTCCGGATGGATTGAATTCTTTACTTTATAAAGAATCTTGGGAAATCATTGATAGGGACTTATTCTTATAGTCAAACAATGTCTAAACTCAGATGATGTGTTAGTGTTCCTTAAAGCTGGTGTCAAGTCAAGTAGAATTGTTAAAGAGGCTCTCAATCTTTTCTCAAGAATCTCAGGATTAAATACTAACTTCCAAAAGAGGTAATTATACTTTGGTAGAACCGAGAATGATATAATGTGTATAATCTCAAGCATACTTGGTATTAAAGTGGGATTTCTTCCAATCAGATATTTGGGCGTTCCTTGAAACTCCAAAAAGCTGAGTGTTAGTGATGGTAACAAGTTAGTTGAGAAAATTTGTGAAAGCATAAGTCAGTGGTCATCAAAGCTAATATCTTATGTCGGGAGAATTGAACTTATTAGGTGTATAGTTGTGACTAATATATTGTTTTGGTGTAGAGTTTTTCTGCTACCTAAACAAGTCATTTATAAACTCAATCATAAGATGTCGATTTTTCTGTGGAAAGGGAATGATGAAGGTGCAAAAGGATAAAAAATTTCTTAGAGTAACATATGTGCAAGTAAAGAAAAAAGAGACTTAATATACCTAACATTGAGAATTTAAACAAGGTATGTTTCTTGTTTACTTTTTGGAGAATGTATTCTCAGGATATGAATTCATGGAGTAGATCGACTTAGAATAATATTCTTAAAGGAAATTGTATATGGGGATTAGAAGCTAAAAAACATCACACATGGATATGGAAACAATTGATGAAAGTTAGGAAAACTGCTTATGAATTCATTCAACAAAAAATCTTCGTTTAACAACATACATATACGCGATGTTGAGTGAAAGAAATTCTAGGAATCTTGGTGGTTTGATTTCAAATGAAGAACAAATTTTGATAAGATCTCTACTTATACGATTATGAAGTTCAAGAATGGTTATGAAGTTGAAGAAGAGAGTGTTGAAGAAGTTGTCATTGGACTTGCTGGACCAAATCAAAGATTGGTCCTAATTTGTTTTAATTTGTAATAAATTATAGTAGGCCCTAGGGATAGTTAAAGTAATAAAGCCCTTTATTTTTGTATTGAGTGTATTAGGCCGATTAGGCCTTGAGTTTGTATGTAATAGGGTTTGAGTGGTTTTGTAATAAAAATGGATTGTTGATCTTTATTAATATATAATTTTAATTTTCCAATAAGAAAAAAGAAAATTACGTTTGACATTTTATATAGATGTACCTTGACACACAGACACATACATATATATATATATATATATATATATATATATATATATATGAGTATTGCTATATATCACCCCTATTTTCTTCACCCTTATTTCACCTCCTATGTGTCACCTTATGTGGCACTAAACAAAAGAGAGAGAAAATAAATAAATGGGAGAGAGAAACGATTTGATTGGTGTTTAAAACCTCCACATAGGAGGTGATATAGAGGTGAAGCAAAAAAGGGTGATATATATCTTTACTCTATATATATACTAGGTTTTGCCTGTGCCTAAAGTCACTTCGGAAAAAAAATCCAATTCATTGTTAATGTTAGGTGGAAGTGGTGATTGAATAGAAAATAAAGGCACTACAAAATATAAAATTCTCGCTAGTCATTGTTCATTGTATTTTATTTTAAAAGGATATCTTGAATAGTTCATAAACTAAATTTTAATTACTCCATACATGATAGTGATATTAATGTGAATAATTAAAAAAACTTTTCTTGTTTAAGGCACTACAAAAAATAACACATATGATAAAATGGTTAATATATAATGTGGATGCACACATGCTTGACCAAAAAATTTGGCAAAATAAAATTTATTAAATTAAAATACACCCCATTTTACACAACACATAGGTGTAGTTTTCCATTTTACATAACACACATGTAAATTTTGTTTGACAACCTTTGTTATTAAAGACAATCTAAAACATCTTCACCTTTTGTGTTCATTAAGCAATGGTTTTGTTGTGCCCTCAAATTTCTAAACCAATATATTTGAAACCTTGGATAGCATCTCTCTATCTTTTTCTTCTTTGCGTCTAAGAGCTGCAAATAAGTAAAATATAAGCATGTATAATTAAAAAAAATTAACAAAATATAAATACGAAATACCATAGCAAGCTTAAATATTGTCAAAATTTTATCATAGTGTATCATGCATGTTTGAATATTAGCGCACACGTATACAATTTTTTGAGCAGAACTTCCTGAAAACCAGGTCCCCCTCTCAGAAAAGGAAAGAAGTTTCGTAATATATCACTTACCAATGAACACATTTTAAATAATTTGTCCCACCTGAAAACACTCCAATTCTGCATACAAAAAAGAAGAAAAATGTTTCAGGGTGTGCGCATTATGTCACACTTAAGTAAAAAAGTAATATTGAACATCTATGAACATGGATTATGGGATCAGAATTGACTCCCGGAGAAGTTGGGTAGTCCAGAATACTGATTTCTTCCAAAATAGAAAGGGTTAATTGCACTCATAAGGCCTCGCTATACGGTTTCCATGTCAACACTCTTCTTTTTCATGCACACTGCATCAATTATTACTAATGATATTATACATGTATTTATAAATAATTTATTAAGCTCAAATCTCTATTGTTATACAAACCTATAAAGTTCTATTTAAAAATAAACTTACATGAAAAAGAACCCAAATGCAAGAATTTATTTAAATTCCAAATTCGAAAGGTAAAAGATCTAAAAACTATTAGATTCTTATTAACTAAATTCACGTATTAATTAAATGATTTGAAGTACCATTACATTATTTAGTGAGAAATAAGGATTTCATATATGTTGAAGTCCCAAACATGAAACTCCATTACTTTACCGAAGACAAATTAATCAGCCTTTTCCTTCTTCCTACATCAGCCTTTGCATTCTTTGCTACATCAATTTTTGGTTCTTTTACATGAAAACAGTACAAAAAATCTTAGCTCGTGAATCTTGACTATGGAACGTAATATATAGGAGAAGAGGGAAAACATGAAACATTAACCTAAACAACCATTACACCAATTGCAAACTGAGTCATGGGATAAAATATGACAGGTAATATTTTGATGATTTTGTATACATAATCTACAAATAAACATAACATTTAACATCAAACTATTTGAAGAATATATAACATATTAAAATTGGAAATATTGATATATAGAATAAGTCGAATGACATTGCAGAAATGTCCTTACATTTTTGAGTTGATAGCACTGTACGCCTTATATTATGTAAAAATTGCACTATAGGTCTTATATTATGGTAATAGCTAATAAAAGATTCAAACTTTGTCAGGAAATTTGGATGGAATTCTCCTCTGTTAGAATCTCAATGATCTATATGTTAGTTGAACTCTTCAAATTTTGTGAGTGGCTTCTGGGATAACTTGCAACCATATCTCTGCTTTTACGAATTACATAAATATCCCAAAAAGAAATTAGAAAATGGTCAATTCATATCAAATGAACATAACCGAACTCGATACTTTTATAGGTTTAAACAACATAATAATTAAGTAACATTACCCCTAGCATACATCATTCTTCGACCAATAATCTATTTTCTCGATAAATCGAAATTCAGGATCTACATTGATTCTCTATAAAATCTTCTTGCAAGGTCTGAACTTATACGGAAAAAAAAGTGACGAATTATTACACTCAAGCGGAAATGTTTCAGTTCAAGAAGACTAAGAAAGAGAAATCTTTAAGAAAAAAAGAGAAACTTGATTTAGATGTTCTTGAGGTAGAGGCTTTAGCTTCTGGGTTAGGTAAAGGAGATTTAGGCTCGATAAAAGACGAAAAAAGACAGGCAATTAAAGAAGAAAAGCTCGATCCGAGGCTCAGATGAGAAGCAATGCTTATAAGTCAGCTCATGATAGAGCACACATTCTCATCTCTATACTCTTTATTCATCTTTCTGTCTTTTCCTTTCTCTATTACAACATCAACAAAATTGTTCGTAAAAAGTAAATAAATCAATATTCAAACAAAAAAAGAGAAAAAATCACATACTCATCCATTAAACAACTTACTAAACGACCCATATTTACGATCTTTAGCCGCTTCAGAGATCGTTAAACCCATAACTATGAACAAATACTAAATAAAATTGATTATATTATATTCTTTTCAAGTAAATGATACCGAATTTACAAAACTTAAGCTCTAAAGTTTGTTGAAATTCAGAAAGTGTTCCTTTAGAAAGTAAACAGCAATAAGTATTCTCTACAGAATCAACGTGATAATATTACATGTATAAAAAAGTTAATTCTAAAATAATATAACGCCAAAGGGGTAAAATTCTAATTTAATTTGGTTTAATCGTGAACCTGAAATTTGTGTCTTCTAGATTTAATGATGGAGGCAAGACGTCAAGAACCTTTTCATTCTACCGTATGCATATGTTAATAATCTCACCTTGGCATGAAGTTGTTTAAGTTCAAGTGCAAAAGCAAGAAACGGAAAATCACGATCCATACAAATGTTACTATAAATAATATAACACATCTAAAAATGTGTTAATTTGTTTTCAATTAAAATTGCTATTCTCTCAACGATTTTGACGATTGAACAGTCATTACTCACCAAAATTGGGGGTCTTCTATGATATAATCTTGTGCTTATGATACTGCAAACCACTATTCAGAAAGTCATTATGGTTGAAGCAAGAGTTTTGTAAAATTTGTCACACTGTTAGAGATCAAACATTACTTAATTAATAACCATAACCAAATAAATGTTTCCATATTATAAGAATGATAAAACATTCACCTTTACAAAAGAACGAACAAATAGAAGAGATCCTGGAGAACGCTTGGTAATAAAGGAAAAATTGCACAATTAGACCCTGAAATTTCTTTATTTGGGCGGCGAAGAACGATGGCCATGAATTATTTATGGAATGTGTATGAAAGTTTAAAGGGGGATTGAGGAGAAATATAGAGAGGTAGATAATAGTCAAGAGAAGAGGGAAGAGATTGAAAGAAAGAGGATTGTGAGCAGTGATGGTGAATGTAGAGAATAGTTAATGATGGTGAAGAGATTTAGGCCCGTTTGGAAGTGCTTATTTTAGAGTAAAAAAGTATTTTTGGAATAAAATTCAAAATTTTAAAAAATTATTAAAAATAATTCTGAAATCTAAAATTGTTGAAAGTGTTTTTTTCAAGAAACACATATTTGGTGCCCGTTTGGAAGTGCTTTTTTGGAGAAGCACTTAAAAGTGCTTTTAGCATTTTAAAAGTTTTTTTGACTTTGAAAAGCACTTTTTTGAGAAGCACTGAAAAAAAGCACTTAAAATAATTTTAGATTCCAAAATTATTTTTAATAATTTTTTTAAACTTTGAATTTTATTCTAAAAGCGCTTTTTTACTCCAAAATAAGCACTTCCAAACGGGCCCTTGGTGCTTCTCAAAAAAGTACTTTTCAAGAGAGAAAAAAGTCTTAAAATGCTAAAAGCACTTTTAAGTGCTTCTCCAAAAAAGCACTTCCAAACGAGCACTTAAATGTAGAAACGTTTAATTGGTAGATTATGAGATATGGGGGAAATTATAAGCTATATGGGGAATTATGAGCTATTTAGGGATTGAGGAAAATAGGACTAAACCATTAAATCATGTAATATACTCCTCCGTTTCAAAATGTTTGTCCACTTACTAAAATTGGTTTTTCAAAATGTTTTTCCTTAGTATTTCAAGACACTTTTTCCCATTTTTTTCCATTATTACCCTTATTAAAAAATTAAAATTTATATTTCCAATACACATTTAAGATAGATATATCAAGACACTTTATGAAGGGTAATTTTGTAATAGGGATTGTAATCATTAATTTTCTTAATTCGTGCGAAAAGCAAAGTGGACAAACATTTTGAAACGGAGGGAGTAGATTTTATGGGTTTTCTAAAGAAAATAGAAAAAAATAAAAAAATAGGTAATTGATTATAGGTAATATTAATGGTATGTTTTGATATTTTTTTTAATTTTATTTGGGTATTAATGATAGGTGGGGCCAGAAACGATCCTGGCCACCATTTATGTTTGGCCAGAATCAATCCTGGCCACCACTTATAAAAAAAGTGTGTAATATAATATATATATATAAAGTACATCGTTTTGATAAAACACGTGGACATATATAAGCTATTGATAGTTTGTTGCATCTACGGTGATTAAATCTCGTTTAGTTTTCATATTTCTATAAATATTTTCGTTTATACATTCAGTTTTATTCACTATTTTTTGCCTCTCAAAACCCTAGATATGACACATTTTTTGTGCTAAAAGCCATAAGTGTTATTAGTGAGAAACCTGGATCTTTTGATCGTGGTGAAAAAGAAGTAATCGATGAAGTTGAACAACAACAAGAAAATAATTTCTGATAAAAAGATAAATTGAGTATATGTCAATTAATTAGCAACGAAAGAAAGAACAATTTTCTAATTCATGATTCAATTGACATGGTCTCTTTCTCTATCTCTATCTGTTTATATATATATATATATTATTAAATTGATATAATATATGGAAGAATAGATCTAAGGGGTAAGATCAGAAGTAAAGCAAAGTGTAGGTAGAAGAATTTCAAAAGTATATTGAGCTAATAGACACATTAATTGCACAATGTGCCTTCATTTATAAAAACAGTTTGTTACTATATAATGGGTTATAATGGTTGAATTGATTTTACAATTGAGCTCTATTTTTAGGTTGGGATGTTGTTGTAGCTTACATGTACTTTATGTTTTGTGTACCGTGTTAGGGTAACGTATTGGACAAGACAAAAAAATTGGTCACAATAAAAAATTTATTCTCTATCTAAAAATATGTCCTTTGAAGTAGATAGTCAATTTACATGTTTAACAGTTTTTATATTTTTCTATTTACTAAATTGGCAGCTAAATGAACGATCTGAAGTAATAAGGAACAAGAAAGTGACTGTTTATAGTTTTTTTTGAGTTTTCTTTTTAGATATATAATTCAATTATAAAAATTAATTTCTTATCAGTAATTCATTGATCATCAATCTTAATGCTTTAATACATTTTCTCTTTGAAAATGACATTCTAATTTATTAATACTTGAATCCAAACGATGATGATATTTTCAGGTGAAGATTGAATCTAAAATATTAAAAAAAAAAAAACAGGTAAGTAGTATTTATTTCTATATATTATGTTTAAGGTATTATAGAAAAGAAATAAATATATTGGGTTGAGTCAAGGAAACTAAATAGGTGGCTACATTATGCAGTTGCAGGATTGTTGATAATTATGAAGTAGAGTATGCTCATATATTGGAAAGAGCAAAAAAATTTCAAGATAACTTAAACCCATAATTTCCCAGTTTCAGCAAGTTAATGGTCCGCTCAATCATTAGCAAATAATTCTGGATGGTGAGTATACTATAGCAGTATTATGTTTCAAAGACATGATACATTTGTAAATATTTATGCTATGACAAAATGTTCCTGCAAAATTTTCGAATGATCATATGCCAAAAAATGACGAGTAGGTAATTTTGGTGGTGGATGAAATTGGTGTAGAGGAACACATAGTAAAGTATTTGACAAATAGTCATGCATTTATAAGCTTCAAGAGAAGGATGCTCTCATTTTTCAAATGTGTACCCCTTACAAGTTTAAGGTGATTATTTCTTTCATCACCCGATCTTTGTCTATATGTTTATATGGGTTTCTTATGTTATTTGTGTAGGTTCACATTCTTCAAAAAAATAGTCCAGATGATATAGATGGGGAGCCCTGAACCATACTGAAAAACAAATTAATTTTGGTAAGACTTTATTGTGTTAACTTATACATTCTCGCATTGCTTAATAATTCTTGAAGATTTATACCCCCTATTAACAATTGCAGCTATACCAGAAGATAAAGCTAGTAAGATTGCAGGGTTTGTTAATATTCGAGGATTTTCCGTTATAGTCAATAAGATTAGCATATACTTTATTTTCCATGAAAATATTCGTAGAAAGTATTACGAGCTCTGTTTGTCTCAAAAAAATATCTACATGAGCATCTTCTTGAGCAAACTCATCCCATTTCAGCTTACGAATTAATATTTGAAACAGTTGAAATAGCAGATGCAATACGAGACTCCAACGCTTTTCTGTCTGAAGATAAATTCATTCATTTGGATAAAACTCTAGAAGGTTACATTTATTCTGGCATGGATGTTGAATTTATACGATTTTGTCTAAATTATCTGCTTAGACTCAAAATCCAGTATGAAGTAAAGCAAAAGTTCAACAAATATAGCCAAGTTATACTCCACCTAAATCATGTAGACGAAGATATTAAGATATAAGAAACAAAAAATAAAGATACTAGGCTCCAACAGAATCATTTTGAGGAAGATATAAATCGTTTAAAACAAGTGAAGAATAAAATAGGAAAGACATACACAAAGAGAATGTAGAGAAATATGAGATAGCATTCCAACAAGTAGCTCGTGCCCCTTGGTGAAAATAATGTTACGTTAAATGGCGCAAAATGCAAGTTTTTTATTTCTAGACATGCATACCTTTAACTTAGCAAGAAACAATTTTTATAATTGTTAATTAATTTTTTTAATCAATTTATAATGTATAATTATTTTGAGGTAGCCAATATCAAACATGAGCATGATCAAAATTCTTAATTCATTTTTAGAATTACTAAGCAGGACATAATAGTTATTTATTCATTTTTAGAATTACTAAGCATGCCATAATAGATTCCAATCCCAGTTTATTTCGAGCTCTATTCCCTTTTTTAAGTCGTTTAATTCTCGTATAAATCTATTTAGAGAACTTCTTCTTTAGTAGATGTTCCATCTCTTTTCTATTTCTATTACATTTGGCAAGTCATATTAAGGAGCTTTCCAATTCAGAATTTTATTGTAGAGTATATCTAACCAGTACAGAATGTAGCATACTTATATAAGAAAACCATTTTCTTTTTACAAGAATAACACTTTATTTGTTGAAGAACTAAATATAACACTCTCATATTATAAGAATACATAAACTAATAAATATTAATTTAAAACCAAAATTATATATATATATATATATATATATATATATATATATATATATATTATATTATATATACCTATTCATCTTTTCGAATTCACCTTTCAAGTTTCTAGTATCTCTCCATCAATTTTATATTCGTTTTCCTTGTTATCCTGATAATCTAGCACGTTTAGTAAAAATTGGTCAACATAATTTATAATGCAATATGAGGAAAAAAGAAACAAAGTAATTCCATTATAAAAAATATTACAAAATTTACTTGAAACTCTAATTTAGCCTAAGTAATCTGAAATCAAATCAATTAGCTTCAGCATTATTATTTCCCACTTTCCCCCTATTCCCATAAAATACAATGAAATCCAATCGACAAAGAAGGTTTCCAATAATGAACCTTGAGAATTTTTTGAACCATAATCAGCCGCCCTCATTAGAAGCCAAATAATAAATTGCACCAATACATAAATAGAGTAAAAAAACACTAAATGAAGCTTGTACTCACTATTCAACGCTAGAAATGAATTCGGTTTATTTCAAGAAGACACAAATGATTTTATTCCTTTATTATGGAAAAGGTTTGCATTGTAAAGCAAAATTATTAGAAAAATCCAACACTATATAACATTAAAAAAATTACATATTTTAGCTCTCAATCAAATTGACCAAACATATAACTATTTGATAGAGCTCTGTCAAACAATACTAGGGAGCAAACATTTTTAATTCGAGGTTAACTGATCATCGTCAAAGTGTTTGAAATTATTTGCACTTTTAGAACTTGTGTGCGTTAAAATATTTGTTTAGTGTGAAGTTCTTAGGTATATGGATTGTAGGAGGCACCAAGGTGGAGATAAGAATTGAAGAATCAGGGGATTTGCACTTATGATGCAAAGGCCGGTTTACTGAAGTAGAATCAGCTCATTAAACATAGATTCCATATTAGAAAAAACATGACGCGCTAGGACGCAAGAGAGAAGAGGAAGGAAGAAGGAGAAGAAGAATTTCATAATTCTTCACCATCTGGACTCCGCATCCCTTTAATCAGATTAGTAACTCTATTCAGTTTCTTGTTTTAAGCATGATTTTAATACTTTCAACTATTAGTTTTGCTTATTTAATTATGACCTAAGTCATTTCTAGCTTGAGAACCATAACTTTTGAAATTATGTTCTTATTGCATTATGGGATCTTAATATTTAAATAAATTGATTATATTCTTTTATTATATATGTGTATGATATTGTACAAGCCTTACAAAGGTCAATTTTTGGGTTGGGTTTTAGTCAGCCGGCTCCCGGGCCAATTTGTAGAAAATCATATATAATTGCTAAGTGTGTGTTATTGAGTCGGGAGGCCTTAACTAACTGAATAGTAAAGTGAGTTAGAATTAACTCACCTGCAAGTGTTGTAGCGTCATTCAAGAGAGGTCTTTAGCATGGTAGGATACCATCTTATTTACCCTAAATTTAGGAGGATTTTAGATTCCTGATTATTGCGAAATTACCAATTTCCCTTATACCAATAAATGCATAAATCCATAGTTAATGGTTATTACTAGCGACTCCCAAGCTACCTTCTCATCTAAATCTTTTAGTTTCATTTTCGTTCCTTTAGTTTAATTATAATTAGTTTTAATCATTTGCACTTTATTCCTTTGCAATTAAAAATTCCAATATAGATCTAATTTTATTGTTTTAGAAATTATTTCTACTTTCTATTTAACCACTTATTCATAACCTCCTAATCCCTGAGGAGACGATATCCCTTTTTACTTATCTATTACTTGGAATGACTTGTTGACTAGCGGTTAGTTAGTCCTTCTCTTTGGTGTTGAATTTTGTCACGCTCTAGGATCATATCATGGCTTTCGCGACATATCCTACTAACAACATAATATTTCCATGCAAAATTTCCGTAATCTATTTGAAAGAAAACGTGTCGTACATGCGTTATGAGAAAGAATCATTAGAACAAGGAGAAGATCTCACAAAGATATCAATTTCGAACATTTATAAAGAGGCCGCAAAAAATGTGTATGGTTCTAGATGAGCCCTTCAGCGAAGAGTGTAGTGCTAGGGCTCCAATAAGAAAGAGAAAAGCTATCAAAGAGAGTGATGTGATGGAGCGATTAAGATTATTAAAGGAGAAACATAACTAGATGATTGAGGCAATTAGAAATATGACAAGATTCTACGAAAAATACCTTAAACAAGATGGATTCATCTGTATATGATCTTTACAGATTGACTAAGAAGAATGCCCAACCCCGACAAGATACTACATACGATTGACCTAGGGTCAGTTTAGATATATTCCCTTAATCCTTCTTATTTAGTAGTGTATATTAGTTATTTTCAATATAGAGTTATTTTGAGTCGTGGGGACAAGACTCAATTTTGATTTTGGGGTGGGGTCCTCGTCACGCTTCTCAGTTTTTGTGTTACATGTTTTATTGCTTTCTAAAAAATTAAAAATCAAATAAAAATTTGTTTGAGGAATCTTAAGAAACAAATATTTAAACATGGATATTATTCGTAACTTGCCTAAGCAAGCATACACAACCCAGGTAGGAAAACCTATATGAACAAATGTGACCACATTGATTAGTAAAGATATGTATTGTTCCTAGGTTCTAATTGAGCTCGGTTTGAATAAAACTAAAAAGGAAATGATCAATTTCTCGAAGTGGAGTTTTAGAATTTTCCATAATGCAATGTGTTTTGACACTTCAAGGATAATTGTTTTTATGATAATGCATTTTCAACCCATAGATATTATCTGAGTGATATAAGTGTCTCTGCTGGAGCTTATATTTCCTTTGTAAAGCTTCATCAAGTCCCGAAGCTTTCCATTGGGAAAAATAATTGTTTGCCACTTACAACTAAGAAAAGTAACATAAGGTAATATGGAAGCAACAACTTGGAGCTGCTTTTCTCCCTGCACCAGCTTCATAAACATGTACAAAAGAGCTACCCACTAGAAGAACTAGCCATATAATAATAAACCATTTAACAACATATCATCAACTCTTTCTGAAAAATTGGAGAAAACTAATTCATGTATATAACAGTAAGCTAAAAATGTAACTTATCTAGTCCATTAATACTGGAACTCTAGAGATCTCTTCCCTACAATGTAGTGCGACCGAGAGTCAGAGTCAGGTGATATTCCTTCTCATTTTTAGTGAATGAGAAAGTTATGTAGAGAATGTGGCAGCGTAGCATCTTGCCCAATAGTGTAGTCAAGTAGTGACAAAATATAGCAACACGGGAAGTTAAAAATAGCATTAAGCATGATCAACTCATAGCTGCAAATATAATAGTTGTTGAAATTTTGCTAGAGAATAAAATTGTGATGAAAGTATTGTACTTTAATAACAAAACGAATGAAGAGGGTTTGCTGAAGATTTGTATGTACAACAACATATTTTTAAGCATCCAGGAAAGGAAATACGGGGTGACTGTTTGGGTTGTTTGAGTTATTCGATAAATAGGTTCTTGATGACGGAACTTTAATTTTTTTTTGTTAGAAAACAAAATAAGAAACGAGAAGCTAGTGATAAAAGAAATCTCTTAGAGACGAGAGAAAAATCTCACCTTATGAGGAATTTTTGGAGGGTTGAATGAGAAAACTTCTCCAACGGAAACAAGGGGAAAACTACGAAAAACATTAAAGATTATTAAATTTAGCAATACAAGGAATATCACATCACGCCAATAGTGGTGGGGTTGTGAGCCTCATTAGAAGGAAAAATATTGATATCCTAGGTATATTAGAAATTAAAAGTAACTGGTTAAGTGTTTATATTTTCATGATAATAATACTATGTGGGTGAAACTTTGTTGATAACTTTGATACAAATATCTATGGTCGGGATTTGGTTGTTTGTGTGGAATTGTGGTTTTTACAATCCCCCTCAAGAATATGATATTGAGGTTATTGATATTCCGTGTTTATTTTATACCTTTATTATGTAATAAGAAATCATTTTGTGTGGTTGTTGATTTATTGAGAGATTAATCCATATTATGTGACTTATTTTTAGTTTTTTGTTATTTTCTTATTTTAGTACTTTTTGACATTTTTTGTTTAATGTTGTGTAGCGCTTATGTACTTGGGTGATAAAATACCTAGAGTTAAGACATTAAAGTAAAATTTTTAAAGTCAACCCCAAGTCAAAGTATGAAATGAAAAAAAGTCACCTTAGATTGTCAAGCAGAACGATTATCATGAGGTTGGGTCGGGCTGGTGGTGTTGTTGGTGTCTTGATTTATTTTCTAAGCTTATAGGTCTCAAGATAAGTATTGATAAAAGTAAGCTTTTTACCATTAGATTAGACAACTTTACTCAAGCAACTCTATGTAACATTATTAATTTTGAGCTTGGGCATCTTCTTGTTATATATATCTAGGTACAACCCATACAACAAGGAGTCCTAATGCTACTACTTGTGAAATTCTTGTTAATAAAATCTGTGGTAGCATGGAAAGTTGGATGCAAAAATACTTGTCTTTTACTTGTAGACTCCATCTTATTATGAGTGTCTTGCAAAGCAAGGCAAGATTGTCGTACAATGCCATGATCTTACCTAAGAAGGTTTAACTATTATCTTGCTAGATTTATTTGGAAAGGGAGAATTATTGATCATAGTGGTGCTAGGATTGCATGGTTAATAATATTGCTACTTTAAGGATATTGTTTTCTTAGGAGATTTTAATTAAATTTTGAAAATTCATGGTAGTCTAAATTGTGAAACATTGGATATAGGAGCTATGGAATTTGCAGATTATATTGATGATGCTAAGATCTATAAGCATCAATATGGTAGTTAATTTTACACATGGACAAACAAAAACAGAATATGACAATTGAGGGATAGTGAGATTGATAAAATGTTTATAAATTATAAATGGATGGATAGCTTAACTTCTACAGTAGTGGTGAATCCTCCCTCAACTTCAAAGCATTGTCCTTTATTGGTCACAATTGGATTGAGGAAGGAAGGTAAACCATGTGCTTTTAAATTCTTTAATATATGGGTTCAACATGATTTTTTTTGGATGTGTTTAAAGAGGATTGGAGCAAAGAAGTTGAGGGGAATCATATGTTTAGATTGTGTATGAAGTAGAGGAAAGTGAAGTTAGCCACGAAGAAGTTTAACAACATATAATTTAGGAGATGTTCTTGTAATATTGATGTTATTAAGAAACAGCTATATAGCACACAATTAAAAATCATGAGTAGACAAGGCTATGGTACTATTATAAGTGAAGAAAAAGTGTTAATTGGTAAACTTGAGGAGGCAGTTATGGTGCAACATAACATTTTGAAACAAAAAGATAATATGTCTTTCACAAAGGATATTAATTGTAACTCAATGTATTTTTACAAGAGGATTTAGGGTATGATTGATAGAAATAGTTTCTCAATGCTAATCAATGATTATAGAGAATCAATCGTAGATCCTACGATTATTAAAGAGTACACTGTTAAATTTGACTCTAAAATGTTAGGCTCAGAAGATACTAATGAAGAGGTTTGCTGAGTATCCACTATTGGTTTGATTGTTAGAAAGTTCTTGGCTGAGACACAAAAGGCTGAGCTAATTGCATCTTTCACAAACAAGGAGATTAAGGTTGCAGTTTTTTAATAAATTAGCTTAATAGCTTGGGGCTGATAGATTTAATTCTTGCTTTTACAAAGCATATTAAGAAATCATTGATAAGGACTTTATTATTGCAGTCAAACAATGTCTAAACTTAGATGATGTGTTAGTGGTCCTTAAAGCTGATGTCAAGTCAACTAGAATTGTTAAAGGAGCTCTCAATCTTTTCTCAATAAACTCAAGATTAAATATTGACATGTTGTGGGAGTTATAATGGTGGACGTTTCCAATAATAACTGATCATACCCCTCTGCATGATTGTTGATATGGTTGTTTTAGATGTTACAATACATATTGTTTTGTCCCTACTTTTCTGTGTTGGTCTAATGGAAGGATAACTTTCTAAATGCTACTTGTAAATGTACTATTCAATGTCTTGTCATTACGTAGCAATATAAACTCTATGCTCCCATTGCATTTCATACATACAAAAAATTATCCTGATAACTCTCTTTCTTTTAAATAAATACTCATTTCTTTAACATTTTTTAAGAAAACTTTTCTAGGTTGTTTGGGTCTTATTCCAACTATTATTTGGGAAATTAACTCTAGATTGGGTAATATTAGTCATACCTTGGGAATTACCATTGAACACTATTTAACATCCCACTCCAATAGTTTTTAAGACAGTGGTTCACCACGCTAGTGCGAACAAGTTTGTTCCAGATTTTATTACTTAAATTACTTTCTTCTAGGCTGAATTTTCTTTTTGCCTTTGATAGCTTTCTTCTCTTCGTTTATGTTTGCTAGTTTTCTTTTTCTTCCTCCCTCTTCTAACTATTTCCGTTTTCCTTACCATCATTTTTATTTGTAGTAAATCTCTCATCGTTTTCCTTTATATCCTTGTTTCCTTACTTATTTTACTTAATATCATCCATTTTCTATCTGTTGCCTACTTTTTCTCGGTGTCCACCTTCTTCTCGTTTTCCTTATCGTCATTTTATTCTTTCTTCTTGTTTTGATTGTCCTCTTTATAATTTTCGCCCTTGTCCTCCTTATTATTCTTATATTTATATCTCATTTCTTCTTCTCTCAACAATCTTTATTTTTCCTTTTCCTCTTTCTCCCAGTCTTCCTCTTTTCTTTCATTTCCTATCCCCTTTTTCTATGATTTTTTTTGTTTCTTCTCTCCCATCTTTCTCTTTTTCCATCTTTTATTTTTCATTATTCACATTTGGTTTCTTATATTTCTTTGTTTTACTCATGTCCTAGCTTTTTTCCTCTTTTTCAGGCTTTTAATCAATGTTTTATTTTATCTTTACTCATTTATTATATCTTATCCTCATTCTCTTTTTCTTCTCTTTCTTGTTATTCTTTTCTTGATACAATTCATGTATTTTTAACTTTTTCCTTATCGTGTTTCCCTCTATGTTTTATTATTTTTAACCTTATCATTTCGGTTTTTTCTTTTTTCCCAACTACCTTATCATTTTTAACCTTTCGAATTATTTTTCATTTTGTTTGGTGATCTCCTCCTCCTAATATAGGCTTTCACATGTTTTATATACTCTTCCACCTCCTTACTGATTACCAAGTCTTCTTGATCATGGTTTTGCGCCTACGTTTTTTGTCGCCTTTATTCCTTTCACAATCAAAAAGTCTTCCATTTATTTATTCTACTTCTTGTAATTCTTTGCAACTTCTGTCTCCTTTTTCAATTTCATTTCCACCTGTTTCTCTTTTTTTTTGTTCCTCTTCATTCAATCATGTACTTGGTTCATCAGTGTATGGATTTTTTAACTTCTTTGCCTCACGATTTCTTCCAAATTATAGACACTCTCCATTGGCTTTATCCCTAACCCTTCTTACTAGCCTTTTCTCCAATTCATCTTTCTTTGTTATTAATGTATGATTCTCTCTTTTTTTCCTCTATTTCATTTTTTTACTATTTGGTTCTTCTATAAGTTTTCAATCATAACATTTAATATTTTTGACAAGTGTTTCACGCTATAGCTTTTGTTTTTGTTTTTTCCTCTCATTTATCCTCCTTTTGACTTTGTTAGACTTTCCTCTTCTTCATTATATTCTTTGGTTTGAAATTTTCTTATTTGAATCATAATCCTTGTCCAATACATGTCAATATCAATATACACAAAAAAATCATTAGTTCCGACTAGTCAATGAAACTCCATCTAAAGAATAAGTAGACTCTTAGGTGTCACATATGGGTCCTATAACCCATTTGAAATCAACTACAAAATTATTATACACAGATCTATATAACTCATCAAATTTTCTCCATGATGTCTCCCTTTTTGTTATAAATAAATATCCTTAGGAGACATCATTTTAGGTAGAAATTAGACTTATTTAGTTGATTTGGAAGCATAGTTTGCTATATCGCAATTTCTTCCTTCAGATTAGTATTATTGTTACTTTTAGATATTTTGTGCGTGAATTTGCTTTTTTAGTGTAAATTTCTTAGGTACATGGATGCTAGAAGGCATTAAGATGAAGAGAAAAAGTGGGATTTAAAGTCTAAGAGCAAACACAACTGTAAAAAGAAAGAAAAATATCACTTTAGTGAAGGAGAAGGAGCATTCAAAACTGGAAAGTCGTTAATTCTAGGTCTTCCCGCGCCCAAACTATGCTGATTCAGACCTGGTGGTTCAAATATAAAAGGTACACCTTTGAGTTAGAAAAGATTATGAAGTTGACTCAGGTAATTTGGACCTATGGTGTGAAAGCTACGCCTATTTGACTTAAGTGTGTTCAACACTTACATGCTTTACAAAACGGACTTGGACCCAAAATCATTTAATTAAGTTAAGTAAGGACGCAATCCGTTTTAATCCCTATATAACACTTCCTAAGTCTCATAAATCGGGTAACTATCAATAACACTTATTATTATTTCATATATATGAAGAGAGCAAGAGGTAGAGACAAGAGCAGAAACTAGAGAAACACATTTCTTCAACAACAGCTCAAATCAGTTACTCTATCTACGTTTTATTTATATTTTTAGGAAATATGTATTTTATTAATTTATTTTCAGTATTTAATATCCTTATGAGCTAAATACTTTTATACTTGAGAATTGCATAATGGGATGAATCCTAATTTATTTGATCAGTTTAATTTTATTTGGTATTAGTTTCTAATTTAATTTGAAATGGGTATTTTATATCGCTTATTATTTTGTACTTAAATTACTGTCAATTAATTATCTAATCAGAGATAGGTATTAGCAATTATGCTATTCACTAGTAGAGGTGATCATCCAGAAAGGGTGGGGGGTTAATTACTAAACTAGATAATAAATGCATGGTGTTCGTCATTGTTCTTGATCGGCTTCACTAACCACATAGCCAATTGGATTAAATTCGTAATCATTTGAACGTAGCTTATTGTTGCCCTGAAGGGGTCTCTAATACTATAGGATAGGTACTATGTCTACCTTGACGGGAGTTAGGAAATAGTAGAGTTCTGACTAATATAGAAATACCAGTTATGCCCTTAACGAAAGCATTGATTACGTGAATTAGGTGAATCCCTAACGAGACTCAAGTATACCTCTCATATCTGCGTTTATTCGTTTAGTCTTTATTTTATCAGCATTTATTTTCTCTTTAGTTTATTTACATTATTGCGTTTAGTTTATTAATTCAAAAATTAATCAAAAATCTATTCGTCTTTTATTTTATTTCCTATCGAAATCAATTCTAGGGATAATGCACAACCTTGTCCATTATCCCGTAAAAGACACTATCCTTTTTACAGAACAATGAGTTATAGGAAGCTTCCCGAAACTCAAAATCTGAGTTCTGAGAAGCTTCACATTACTCAAAATCTGAGTTCTGCAAAACTTTCCATAACTCAAATAGCTCTTTTTAATGAAAAAAAAAAGAACAAACAAAATGTATGGTGCCTTTTATGGGCAAAAAGATGATGGTTGTGGTGAGGGGAATAAATTATAACTTGAGGGGTTTCTTTGGAATTAATCTTTAATTTAATTCATTGTTTAAACACATTTGTCTTATCTAGCAATCCCTATTTAGACGATTAACTCATTATTACTTACTTATAACTTGAAATGACCTGTACGCTTATTGTTAGTTGCTTTTCTTCATTAGTGTTGATTTATATCACATTCTAGGAGCGACCAATTCACCCACAAAAGATAATGTAGAATTTTCAATATTTCACATGAACTTCCAGCTTGTCAATAAGGGATTTATAGTCACATGATACCAATATCGAGACATTAAAATGGACATGTAGTCAACATGATGACATGATTCCCTTTGTAAGTTGTTAAACATCAAAGACCTCCTAAAAATATGCATTTTAATCACCACATAATATATATATATATATTATATAAGAACATACCCGGGAACATATAAATATTAGTTACCCCGTCTATAGGTTCCTTACCTGACCTGGACTATCCTCTTTCCATTAGCATAAATTTATTTGAATATAAATATGATATCATGAAATACTAGTGTTTATTCCATTAATATGAATGAATTCTATTTAGTTTGAGAGTAGTATATAGGTATGAACCCTACATTTTTTTTTATGTTATATTGAATTTGGGACTTATGTTTAAATGAATTATACATGATAAATCTGTATTGAGTGTTTGATTTAATATTTTTAGTCCTACGTTTGCGCAAAGTATAGGATTTCCCCACTAGTAGTGGATTGTCACAATGACGAGAGATTTAATTTTAGAAAACACCACATCATAGTCTAGTGTGTGATAGTGATCCTAACTGGCATTCAGAATTAGATAGTCAATATACCCTAATAGGGTTAAGGTAACTTCCTAAGATTCTCTTACGGGAGTTAGGGGAAATTTAGAATCCGGGTTATTTCTTATATATCACACAATTCCCCCTTAGACAATAAACATAGAACAAGACTAGTGGGGAGCCTTGTTAATTCTCGAGCTAAACTCCTTGTTAATTCTTGATCTAAACTCTCATAAGTTTCTTTCACCTGTATTTTATTTTATTATATTTTTATTTAAGTCTATGTTTAATTATAATTAATTGTCTAAGAGGTTCGGAAACCAAACAAATATTTTGGTGTCTTCATATTTTATATCTTCAGCTTTCTCTTAATAACATAACAATAATATATTTTACAAACTTACCTTCGTAGTCCCTTAGACCGAATCTTATTTATGTGCACTTGGAGTGACTTTCTCGTAATGGTGACTTTCTCGTAATGGTATTAGGTGTGAATTGTTATCATTTTTATTCATCATTTTATCACACCTTTGCCTCCCCAAGACCTAAGTGTAATTAATTTAAAAACTTCAATATTTTGTTTAAACAATTTCCTAAATAAAAATAAAATTTAACCAATTGACTTATATGTTTTGCATAAAATAGGGTATTATAGTATAATTACTAAAAAGTAGGTCACGTTTCATAATATAGACACCTATAACGCTATCAAATCAAAATATCTATAGTCTTTTTCTAAAACTACAATTTTTAAGATAGTAATAAAATACAATAACCTTAACTCATTTTATAAAGAGGGACCTATAGCATAACTAACTTAAAATATAAGTTAATTTTCATAATATAGAGGACGTCAGAGAAATTAACAACAAATAGAAAGCAACATTTTAAGAATTTTGTAACTGACTTATACTATGCGGGATTGTTTTGTAGAGACTATTTAAATCCACTACTTTGAAATCACATACATTCTGATGCTTGACACTCTATAATATCTATCTTGATGCAAACAATGGTGGGGGAAATTTACAAAAATTGATTGGGTTGAAAAGTTGGTCCAAAAAGCTATGATGATCAACACAAATATACAATCAATGAATAAAAATCTAAAACTAAATTGTGATTGTTTTATTGTAGAAAATTTGGATTTAATATTATAGCAAAAAGATTTCAGTCAAATTCTAAAATTGTGTATATAATGGTTCAATTTTATATATGTTGCACAGGCATACCACATATAAAGGCATAGTTGGTTGATTCAGACAATAGTTTTTCAGACAACAAATCAAGAAAAAGCTACAAAGTAGAATATTTTAATAGTGTTCATGGGTAAAAACACACCCAAAAGACGTTGGTTATTTAAACCTAACAACCACATAAATTATTTAAGCCAAATCAAGTCTAGGTATATCTCTACTACAATTTGTTGATTGTGTTCTATTTATTGTTCAGAAATAAATTATACCATTACCATTCTGGGCTAATGTTTGCTCCATACAGTTAAAAGAATCATAAAATGGTTAAACAAATAAGAATAACACACATCAAAATCTAAGTATTAAGAAAATTAATTAAGTAATTAGTGGGAAAAGAGGAATGATATATTAGTGAATTAATTGAAAGAATATTGATTGTAAGTCTGAAAAGGATTTGTACACATATGAACAAATCATAATATTTTATAATATTTATGTTATTTTTCCAAAAATTAGCCAATGTATACACGTTAAGAGATAATTTCACAAAGCTAATGTAAAACATGGGTATACAATTACTAATTTCTGAAATACCTGCTTATATTTGACTATTTGGCTTTAAATAAGAATGTATAATGCAATGAATTCCAAATTTATATATGATGATAAAACCACCTCAACATCCAATTAAGATCATATTATTCCTAGAGAATAGTCAAGCACCATACAAAAATTATGATAATAATATCATAAATTAATAGAAACAAAAATAAAAGATAACATTAAACACTAAGTCACTGTACGAATTTAGCACACATTAAAATTTAATCTAAATTTATATTTATAAAAATATGTAGATTTTTAGATACCTAAGAAGTTATAAATAAATAATTATAAATGTGAACTGTAAAACATGCCTTTTTAAATTAATATTCTATAAATCTTGAGTTTATTTAAACCGTTCCCATGCTGGACCATGATATGAGATCAACCCAACATTATTAATGTTCAAAGGGGTATAGATGGGGCAATAAACTACTCCTGACTCCTAAAATTAAGTTGTTTCCATAAACATGCTGATGACTGTTAGGATAAAAAATACTATAAAAAATTTGTCTACCCTAGATATTCTACATAAGAGCTTTGGTCGATAAAGTATATTGAATCTTTTTATTTAAAAGCAAATAAGTGTTTAATAAGAATTCTTTTACATATATTTTTAATTCCATAAAATTAAAAAATTTATCTTACAATAAAGCTATTACAATTAGACATTAATGAAAAATCCACGTATTCCATTGATATAAATAATATGTTGGGATCAATTTTATCAGGAGAAGTTTCAGATAAGCTGCCCCACTAATCTTGAAAACAACTCTATCCACTTAGGCTTTGTAGATAATTTTTGTTTTTACATTATAGATTTGAACACTAACATTTTTTGTTCATTGCAGTTCCATTTTTGCTTGATCAATCAATATGAAGCCTGAATTAAAAGTTCAGAAATTGATCATAAAATATAAAATTATTATATAATTTTTCGATAATTTATTTCTTAATGCTAAGATTAGGATTTCAAAAAGTTTTAGCAATTTCTAAATGTTTTAGCATTAAACAATGAGTCTAGTGAATGTAAGTTTCAACAGGAACAAGCAACACCACACTTAGATGATCAGTTCATGTTCAGGTAAAACTACATAACAAAAAATGACATGTAATCGTGTTATTGGGAAACTGGTTTTCATCTTAATAACTCTAACAGATGTAGATATTGATTAGAATTTATTCTACAAAATATGTCATGTCAAGTATTTTTCCAAGTCCAAGTGGTTTTGGAGTCTCTTGAGTTCGATTAACATGAATAATTTGTTAGAACAAGAAGTTAGAGAATATAATATATATATATATAAATATATATATATATATAGAATTAAATATTAGAATATGACAAACCCGATCATTGTTGTATTTACCAATTACACTCCTCACCTAATGCATTCCCTTATAATGCAGATATCTGATACGGTTCTCCATAAGAACATGATGTGATATTGACACAATTTACTCATAAACACCATATAAATAAAGAAATAATCTACTAAATTAATTATTTTTTACAAGTTTAGGCTAATATAGAATAATTATTCATGAACTTCAAATTACTATTTGTTTTATCAAAATATAGACTCAGCAAATATAAATAATATGCTCAAATGGAAGAAAATCATTACCTCTACGTAAAAACCTACCTACTTGGATAAATTCTTAAGTGTCCACGGTCTTATACAAAAAATTCGTATTACACAAAATTCCAAGTATAAAGCCATCAAAATTATTTTTAGTAATAAGACAAACATTTATTTAATTTCACTAATGAATTTTTTGTAGTTGATTACTTCACACAGTTACAATACACTAATCCTAAAATCACAATTGAGAAAACAACGTTAGTTCTATACATTTAAATAAAAAGAAACTTAAATCAGAAAAAATATATTTATAATATTCTATAACTACTTTAGATAACCATGGTTGCTCATAATATTTTTTTCTCATCTGGATGGGTTTTATTTTTATATCAAAAGACCCAAAATATTAAAAAACATGATAATAATTTATCTGATCTTAACCTCAACAAATTTAAAATTCAAGAATTATGCATACAAAACTAATGTCAAAGCCTATTTCAGTAGTTGCATAAACCTCAGTCTATTTCCTCCTTTCTCTTGAAAGTTTTAGAGAATTTCTTAATCTTATTAGATCATCTTATTATGCTTATGCTAATTGTTGTAAAACAGTTTTTGAATTGTGCACCTAAACACATAAAATTTACAATTATTTTGGCAAAATTAAAAAATATTGGAAGTAATAAAGGATTAAGTAAATACCTCGTAGTTAGTTAATTTCTTCAGAAAACATTAACCCACATTAACCGCCGAATTCTACATGCATGGACTCTTCGTTACTAAAACCACCTCCAAGTTGCTCATTGGTTTTCTGGCATGTCCATCTTCTATATAAGGTGATTTTATTTGACTATTTCTATTTGGAATTCAAAACTCTTATTTTTCTAATGTATTTATTATGATGTAACTGTAAATTAATGATTTATATCTTGTGAGGGTAATATTAGAATGTGATTACAAGAGTTTCAAGGGATTCTAGAGTCGTTTGAAGAACGAATGAGGTGATTATGATAGAAATAGGGGTAGAAAAAAATATAAAAATTAATGTTCTTGGGTACTTTATGCAGATGTATATTGTGTATATATATGTTATATCGTATACAAAACTACGTCTTTTTGTTATAAACACATGAGAATATATAGGTTATTAATCTTTTGCAGAAGCAATGGTGACTGCATCTGGTTTATGTCTCATATTCCTATATATATCTTACTTTGTATATATATATTCACCAATATCATTCACTCTTTTTTGTCTCTCAAATACCTAGATAAGAAACCTTTGGTTTTCTTAGTATGCTAACTACCCCAATATAAATCATGTATTGCTAGATTTGATTTTTTTATGCTAGTGATGTTTTACATAATTTAATTGGACCTTCAGAAATGAATTTTTAAAGCTCAAATATTTTTTTAAATTATATTGGAAGTCTTCAAGTTAACCTACTATAATTTAGTCGAATCACCTCTACCACTCTTATAAACACCTCATTTGAAGTCTTCTTTTTACGAAAGTAATGAGTGTTATGAGAAAGAAACCTCTCAAATTATTTGTCGTGAAGCTCACAACTTTCAAAAAGTAAAGGAAGAAGTTATTGATTTCTTTGATGAAGCTGAAAAACATTAACAAGAAGAAAATTATTAAGATTAAGATAAATTAACTATATCTCGAATAATGAGAAACAAAAGAAAGACAACTTGTTAACTTGATGATTCAGTTCATTTGGTCTTTTTATCTATATCTATCTCTATATGTTTATTTATTTTTTGCTATATATATATACATATATATAAATACACTCAACAATCGAAACTAGTATGTGTAGGTCAAAAAGTTTAAAAAATATACAGAGTATTTGTAATAGTTATTTAAAGGCCTAAATTGTACCTTCTCTTATCATTATTTAAGTGTAGGCTCGATTTTTTTAGGGTGGGATGCGGCTGAGCTTACATTGATATTGGGGTGGATCATTTAAAAGACCAATAAAAATTATTGGTATATAATTAAACTTTTTCCTTTATCCAAAAAGTTATACCTTTATAGTTGATAGTAGATTTATGTCTCTATTTTTTATATTATGTTCGTCATTGGCATGGAAGTATAATGAACAGCCTAAAATATAAATGAAACGGGGCCAATTTCTAAATTTGACCTTAAACCTAGGAACATGAGTATTTATAATTCTTTTGGGGTTTCTTTCTAGATATACAATTCCTATATGAATATTTATTTGTTATAAGTAGTTCATTGATCATAATTTTTAATGATTCTCTCTTTGAGAACAACATTTTAGTTTATAATACTCGAATCTGAATGATTATATATTCAACTTAAGATTGGAACTAAAATATCTCAAATAAACAAGCAGTTCATTAATGTTTTTTTATATATATTAATATACTAGGTATTGCCCGTACGAAAAATAAAAATCTGGCTAACAGTTCAATTTATTTATTTTTTAGGAGACATGTAAAATTTTAGAAGTAATAAATTTCAGTCACTTTATACGGGGTGGAAATATATAGTTGTAAAAAATTAAAAAGTAGTAATTCTAAATATGTACGATAGTAAGAAAATAGAGTTTTTATATATGTACATCAATTATTCAGTATATAGTCTCTATGAATGGTTTGTTATGAATTATAGTACTAATAACATTGAGGATGAATATACTTTGTGTTTTATTTTTTAAATATAAAAGATAAAATTTAATAAATTTAAATTTCAGCATTACACATGGGTCACATAATGTAATGGTCGAACCAATATGGTTTCTCTCTTCTCAATCACAATCTACATGATTGTGATTGTTTTTTTATTATATGTGAGTCCCATATTTAACATGAATATCTTACCATATAAAGTAAAATTTTAATCACATATTCACAATCCATGTAAGATAACATACTCCGTTAGTCGCAATGTTTAAGTTTCATACTAACATTTTAATCTAAATATACATATTTGTAAGGATAAAATTAATGTACTAATACAGTTTCAACATACAATGAACAAAAAAAAAAGTTGGGTTTTAAATTACTTAGGTGGACTTCTTGAAAAAAAAAACATGAAAGAAGCTGTGTCAATGGAGATTGCTCATGTCATATGTCGACAAGACCCCATGGTGATGTAATTTCTTTCTTCACGTGAGTCTTTTCAAGAGGTATTGTTTTAGAGTGGGCTTACATCTTTCTGTCAATATCTGAAATTTTAATTATATCATCCAAATAATTAATTAATAAAACAATATTTGATTTGTATCTTATTAAAACATGGATATGTTTATATATTTTTCATAAAATAATGGAAGTTTATTTAATACATGCAATACATAAAATACATGATGAGAGAGGAAAGGTGTCTATATAACCAATTACTGATTGTTTCATCCATTTGTGGCCAATTCAAAACTAATAACGCATTGGTCCTTTTAATAGTAACAAAGGTCAGGAGAGTACACTTTCCTTTTGTAACTCCACTCATGGATAGGAGAGTACACCTGTGTTCCAAAATTACACTCAAGATCAATCCTCGTTTTGTGTGGAATATCAGATACCATGAAAATGTATTAAACATTTGACTCCTATAACTTACTCTAAATTAAAAAAAATCTATAATCTTGATGATAGTTTTCCCTCGTATGTATACAAGTCTTAAACTTTAGAGTCATTCAATTCATCAACAGAATAAAATGTCACCAAAATATAATGATAAGTAATCTTTACTCTCTACGCTAATTGTTGACCATGAAAGGAAAACAATACTATACAAATAGAAGTAATATATACCAAAACACCATCGGAAAACAAGGGGTCATATGGCATCTGAATTAGACTTGGGACATGTTCTTCTTTGCATTGTTGAGTAACTCCTCTCAAGGTGGGGAGCCTACAAGCCCCTTAAAATATTATAATGGTCAGTGATTACCATCAACACAAAAAATGGAGTTAAGTTCTTCTGGTGTTTATTGTGGCCCTGAGACTATTTAGATGAGAAGTGCCTTAATCGTTAAACAAATAAAATGTACCTTGTGATTTCATTACATGTAAAGAAATAGAGATAGTTGATAGAGTAAAGCACAAGGCTATTACTATAGAGATGGTTGATGTGATTTCTCATTGCAAAGTTTAATTTGTGTTTTAATATCTGAGATGCATATTATAACTAGTGGAATTTCGCTAGAATATGTTAGGTTGTAGACCAAACAAAATGAAAGTATGGTGAAAAATAGCTTTTAATATATAAATGCTGATTTTTGTTGTATGAAAATCTAGAAGGTATGGTTCAAAAAATGAACTATTGTTACATCATTCATAATTAAAATCCCCATCTCCCATCATAGAGTTAATTTTTTCTATCGCGTGTAAAATGTTTCATACTTATTTATCTATATATAAATCAACAAAAAAAATCAAGAATTGATTAAATAAGCATATAATGAATGAACCTACTACAAAATCAAGATTAATCAAAGGAGAATGATCAGCTAAGAGATTAAAATATTAGTTTCTTTATTACAAAAATAAATAATTTCTGAAATATGACCATCCTCATTTTCTCTCTATGTAATTAGCCATAACATATAATTAAACTTCTACAAAATTATTAAAATATCGCTAATTAAAAAAATAAGAATCTACCAATGAAAATTTGAATAACCTTTTCCTTGGTACTTCTTTGGATTTTTTAATAGACTCAAACAAGTGAAACGGTCGCATATTTTCTGATGTAAATATGAAAGAAGTTACTAATAGTACATATTTTTACGAAAATATTATCATAAAATTACTAAGTCATATAATTATATAATTACTAAGCCATATAATTTTTTAATATATAACACCAAATCATATAAAAAACACATATGAAAATTCTTTTTATTTGATTAAGACTAATTAAAACCCTTAAATATACACATATATTAAAATAGAACAATGATCTGAAACTTTAAAAATTGTCCAAAGTTATTCAGAGAGAGTATTAAAAATATTTGATGCAATAGACTATCGGCTTATGTTAAAAAACGTAATGCTAATGCACTTCTTGATGTGGAAGAAAAATGATAGATCATTTTGATTGATATTTTTTTTTGGTTTATTATTGCAGTGCACAAGCTTGTAATGGAAAAAATGATTGTAAGTTTGAAAATATAGTCTCTAAGACTAATTATCTAATCAGAACCAATCATGCAACTTATTCTAATATTAAATTAATCGAAAAATAAAATTAGATGGATCAAATGTGAAATTTTCCTACCATGGGCCAATAATGCAATATACTAATAAAACATGAAGTCAACAAATATATTAAACTCTACCTTATGCCCGCAAAAGACTAATAATAATGCTCGAATGAAAGAAAAAACCATTACCTCTAAGTAACAACCTACCTCCTTGAAGAAATCCTCTAAAGTCACCGTTCCTGTACAACAAACTTGTATTACACAAAATATTCAGTATAGCGACATCGATATTATTTGTAGTAATAAGACACACATTAATTTTATTTCAGAAAGGACTTTCCACAAGTTGATTACTTCACATATTTAAAAAATCAACGGCTGATCTTAACATTGAATATAAGAAAATAGCGTAAGACTTTAAATATTTATTTTAAAAACAAGTTAAATCAACAAAATATATGTATAATATCTTACAATAACAATTCCAAGTTATCATGTTTTCTCAAAATATTTCCTCTCATTGGACATGAGATCTACTTTTGTATCAAATGAACCCCTATTTTTTAAAATTTAAGTTTCGTGCATAGAAATAAGACCATATCCGATTTAAGTATTTCCAAATATATCATTATTTTTTCTCCCATCTCTTGGAGCTTTATAAAATTTCTTAATCTCAAGGTCGTTTTTTTATGTTTATACTAATTGTTGCAAAATAGTTGTTGAATTGTGCACCTAAAAACATCCATTTTATAATTATTGTAGCTATTTACAAAAATTAAGAGTAAAAATTTTGGGAAGGCCTGTTAATTAAGCAACTCACTACCCTTATCCATTGAATCTTGGTTACTAAACAACCTCTGAGGCTACGACAACGGAATCAACCTCCACCACCACCGTGTACAAAGTAGCCAAACATTGACAAGTGGTTTTCAATCACCGCCATCTTCTACATAAGGTGTTTTTGTTGGAGTAATATTATTTGAGGTTTAAATTATTTTTCTTAATGTTATTATTATGATGTAAATGATAGTTTGATTCTGTGAGAAGAATATTTGAATATGATTATGAGAGTTATAAGGTATTATAGAGAGTTTTTAGAAATTTGGAGACAAATGGGATAATTATGAAAGTAATAAGGGTAGAGGGAAAATTATGTTTGAAGTATTGTTATATTGATCATCTTTTGGTAAGTCAAATGAGAGTCAAGTTTCATAAAAAATTCTCTCTATCCATTCATCACCCGATAACTTTTTTCAACCAAATTTCCTTTTTCTTTTAGTCGTTTTACCTTCTTTTTCAACTTTTTGCTTATTTTTTTTTTCTGATTTGGTGTTTATCACTAGAAATCTGGGATCTAACACCTTATCTATTTCCTCTTTCTTCCTTTTTTCAGATCCCACTTACTCTCTCACCTCCCACCACCGAAAAACACACCACATGTTTTCCATTTCTTCTTTTAACTTTTCATTTCAGCTTAGTTAACTCTCATATGAAGATGACATTAAATTTAGTCAAAGTGAACCAGGTCAACAAAGTTTCACAATCAAATCTGAGGAGCAAAAATAACTTTTGTGATATCACGAAGATAATTCTATCACCAGATAATGTAGATCTGGTAGAATATACGTGGGAGAGTCGATAAATCATCACTCCGAGTAACGTGAATGTAAAGGATAATGTTCAAATTTCGGTTTACACGCCTACTCAAATTCTGGTACACATAGTTCCAAAAGATACATCATTTGAGATGAGAAAAAAGTCAACAATTGGAGAGATTAAACATGTAACGTGGTCAAACTTGTTAAGAGGAAAGTGTTAAAGAGTATTTGAAACTTGAATTTCATGCACCTATCAAACATCAAAGGAATAAAATCATTAAACGACCGCAGGATGTTTTTGATGAAAGTGCAAATCTATGGAAAAATTCTAATAGGACAATTTTTAGATAGTTCTCCTCCATTTTACGCCATCGTGAATTTTGTGAAATATCAATGGGATAATTTGGGTAAGGTGGACGTTAAATCAAGTAACAAAAGAGTTTATGCGTTTAAGTTTGAAAGCGAACAATATTACAAAAAATCCATGGATCAATTATGGAACATCAATGGCAAATCACTACTCTTGCGACCATGGAGAGCTGGTATGCAGTTTGAAAAGTTTGATGTCACCAAAATACCTATTTGAGTAGAATTAGCAAAAATTTCTATGATTTTTTTGACACAAAGAGGTTTGATTTACTTAGCAAGTGGAATTGATATTCCATTGCAAATAGACTCTGTAACAGCGTCCAGAACACTACGCTCGAGTGTGTGTTGAAGTTGACACAAAATAGGAGATTCTAGATAATGCGCATGTTGATGTTGAATTGGAAGAGTTACATGAAGCTATGGTCGAATATGATTGGAAACCTATAATATGTCTTAAATGTAATACGTTTGGGCATATTAAGTGTAAGTGTAATAATACACAAAAGTTATGGAGGTCTACGAAAATTATAGAGGATGTAGATAAAGGTAATAAGGAGATTTTTTTTGTTGAAGAATGGTGAGTAGTTAGAGGTAGATCGAACAATTACCATGAAGGTGAATCGAGCTTTGTTAAGGTATTTAATAAGTTTGAACAATTGCATAGTACTAATGAGATTGATAAGGATGTTCTCAGTTTCATCAATCATGAAGGTGGTAAGGAAATAACTAGGCCACCAAATTTATGAATATAGCCTGATGAAATGTTAGATGACTGAATAATATCCTTAGACAACTAGATGTTAATGAGTTTTTGATCAGTAATAATGTTAAACTTGTTGGAGTTTTGGAAACTACATTGAAATCTGACAAGTGTAAGGCTATAATAAGTGAACATTTCTCGCATCTAGATTGGTACACAACTAAAATAAAGATGATTATGGAATATTGTGGGACAAGAAGCATGTTGATGTTAAGGTTCTTTCTGAAACTTCTCAGGCCTTACTTATTGACTTGAAAGTTATAGAGAATGGAGATGAATTGTATGTTGACTTTGTTTATGGTAGTAATGATGATGAAGATAGAAGGTGATTATGGAGTGACATGGTTAAGTGGAATTCTGATTAAAGGGACAATAAGGTGGCTTTTCTTAGGAGATTTTAATGAAATTCTAAAAATTCATTATAGTATAAATGGTGAAAAATTTCATAGAGGAGTTACAGAATTTGCAGATTGTATCGATTATGCTAATATCTATAAACATCAATATTGTGGTCAATTTTACACATGTACAAACAAAAACAGAACATCACAAAAAAAAATAGAACAGGACAATTGAGGGCTAGTAAGATTGACAGAATGTTTATAAATGATAAATGGATGGATAGCTTAACTTCTATAGTAGAGGTGAATCCTCCGTCAACTATAGACCATTGTGCTCTATTGGTCACAATTGAATTGAGTATGTAAGGTAAACCATGTGCTGTTAAATTCTTTAATATATAGGCTCAACATAATTTTTTTTTGAAAGTGGTTAAAGAAGAATGGAGCAAAGAAGTTTAGGGGAATCATATGTTTAGATTGTGTATGAAGCAGAGGAAAGGAAGTTATCCATGAAGAAGTTTGACAATATATACTTCATAAGAAATTCTAGTAATATTGATGATATTAAAAAACAACTACGTAGCACACAATTAAAAATCATGAGTGGACAAGTTGATGGTACTACTATAAGTGAAATAAAAGTGTTAACTGGTGAGCTTGAGGAGGCAGTTATAGTGCAGCATAAATTTTAAGAACAAAGCTAATATGTCTTTCACCAATGATATGGATTGTAACTCAATGTATTCTTACATGATGATTAAGGGTAGGATTGCTAGAAATAGTGTCGCAGTGCTAATTAATGATGATGGAGAATCTATCACTGATCCTACAATGATTAAAGAGTATATTGTTAAATTCTGCTCTAATTTATTAAGCTCAGAAGATACAAATGAAGAGGTTTGCTCAATATCTAGTATTGGTTTGATTGTTAGAAAGTGCTTGATTAAGACACAAAAGGGTGAGCTAATTGCACCTTTCATATACAAGGAGATTAAGGATGCAGTTTTTTCAATAAATGAGCATAAAAGCCTAGGCCCGGATGGATTTAATTCTTTTTTTTATAAAGAATATTGGGCAATCATTGATAGGGACTTATTCTTATAGTCAAACAATTTCTTAACTCAGATGATGTGTTAGTGTTCCTTAAAGCTGATGTCAAGTCAAGTAGAATTGTTAAAGAGGCTCTCAATCTTTTCTCAAGAATCTCTGGATTAAATATTAACTTTCAAAAGAGTGGATTATACTCAGGTAGAACTGAGAATGATATAATGTGTATAATCTCAAGCATACTTAATATAAAAGTGGGATTTCTTCCAATCAGATATTTGGGTGTTCCTTGAAACTCTAAAAAGCTGAGTGTTAGTGATGGTACCAAGTTAGTTGAGAAAATTTGTGAAAGCATAAGTCAGTGGTCATCAAAGCTAATAACTTATGTTGGGAGAATTGAGTTTATTTGGTTTATAGTTGTGACTAAAATATTGTTTTGGTGTAGAGTTTTTCTACTACCTAAACAAGTCATTTATAAACTCAATCATAAGATGTCCATTTTCCTGTGGAAAGGGAATGATGAAGGTGCACAAGGATAAAAATTTGCTTGTAGTAACATATGTTCAAGTAAAGAAAAAGGAGACTTAATATACCTAACATTGAGTATTTAAACAATGTATATTTCTTGTTTACTTTTTGGAGAATGTATTCTCAAGATATGAATTCATGGAGTAGATGGACTTAGAGTAATATTCTTAAAGGAAATTGTATATGGGGATTAGAAGCTAAACAACATTACACATGGATATGGAAACAATTGATGAGAGTTAGGAAAACTACTTATGAATTCATTTAACAAAAAATCTTCTTTTAACAACACACATATACGCGATGTTGAGTGAAAGAAATTCTAGGAATCATGGTGGTTTGATTTCAAATGAAGAAATTTTTTTGATAATATCTCTACTTATACGGTTATGAAGTTCAACAACGGTTATGAAGTTGAAGAAAAGAGTGTTGAAGAAGTTGTTATTGGACTTGCTGGACCAAATCAAAAATTGAGCCAAATTTGTTTTAATTTGTAATAGATTATAGTAGGCCCTAGGGATAGTTAAAGTAATAAAGCCCTTTATTTTTCTATGAGTGTATTAGGCCGATTGGCCTTGAGTTTGTATGTAATAGGGCTTGACTGGTTTAGTAAAGAAAATGGGTTGTTGATCTTTATTAATATAAAATTATGTTTGACATTTTATATAGATGTATCTTGACACACAGATACATACACATATATATATATATATACATATATATACATATATATATACATATATATATATATACATATATATACATATATATATACATATATATATATATATATACATATATATATATACATATATATATATATATATATATATACATATATATATATATACATATATATATATATATACATATATATATATATATATACATATATATATGTATATATATATATATATATACATATATATATGTATATATATATATATATATATATATATATATATATATATATATAAAGTACATCGTTTTGATAAAACACGTGGACATATATAAGCTATTGATAGTTTGTTGCATCTACTGTGATTAAATCTCGTTTAGTTTTCATATTTCTATAAATATTTTCTTTTATACATTCAGTTTTATTCACTATTTTTTGCCTCATAAAACTCTAGATAAGACACATTTTTTGTACTAAAAGCCATGTGTGTTATTAGAGAGAAACCTAGATCTTTTGATTGTTGTGAAAAAGAAGTAATTGAAGTCGATGAAGCTGAACAACAACAAGAAAATAATTTTGGAAATAAAGATAAATTGAGTATATTTCAATTAATTAGCAGCAAAAGAAAGAACACTTTACTAATTCATGATTCAATTGACGCGGTCTCTTTCTCTATCTCTGTCTCTCTCTGTTTATATATATATATATATATATATATATATATATTATTAAATTGGTATAATATATGGTAGAATAGATCTAAGCTATAAGATCAAAAGTAAATCCAAGTGTAGGTAAAATAATTTTAAAAGTAGAATGAGCTAATAGACACATTAATTGCACAATGGTGCCTTCATTATAAAATCTGTTTGTTACTATATAATGGGTTACAATGGTTGAATTGATTGCACAATTGAGCTCTATTTTTAGGTTGAGACGTTGTTGTAGCTTACATGTACTTTATGTTTGGTGTACCGTGTTAGTGTAACGTATTGGACAAGATAAAAAAATTTGTCAAAATTAAACATTTATTCTCTATCTAAAAATATATCCACTGAAGTAGATAGTCAATTTATATGTTTACAGTTTTTATATATTGCTATTTACTGGATTGGCATGTAAATGAACTATCTGAAGTAATAAGGAAAAACAAGTAAGTGAATGTTTATAGTTTTTTTGTGTTTTCTTTTTAGATATATAATTCAATTACAAAAATTAATTTCTTATCAGTAATTCATTGATCATCAATCTTAATGCTTTAATAATTTTTCTCTTTGAAAATTACGTTCTAATTTATTAATACTTGAATTTAAACGATGATGATATTTTCAGGTGAAGATTGAATCTAAAATATTTAAAAGAAAAAGCAGGTAAGTAGTATTTATTTCTATATATTATGTTTAAGATATTATAGACCAAAAATAAATATATTGCGTTGAGTCAAGGAAAATAAATAGGTGGCTACATTGTGCAGTTGCAGCATTACTGATAATTATGAAGTGGAGTCTGCTGATCTATTGGAAAGAGCAAAAAAATTTCAAGCTAACTTAAACCCAGAATTTCCAGTTTTATCAAGTTAATGGTCCGCTCAATCGTTAGCAAACCATGCTGGATGGTGAGTATACTATAGCAATATTATGTTTCAAAGACCTAATACATTTTTTTAATTATTTATGCTATGACAGACTGTTCCTGCAAAATTTTCGAATGATCATATGCCAAAAAAAACGAGTCGGTAGTTTTGGTGGTGGATGAACTTGGTGTAGAAGAACACATAGTAAAGTATTTGACAAATAGTCATGCATTTAGCGGTGGCTGGCAAGGATTTTCTCTTAAATATAAACTTCAAGAGAAGGATGCTCTCATTTTTCAAATGTGTATCCCTTACAAGTTTAAGGTGATTATTTCTTTCATCACCCGATCTTTTGCCATATGTTTATATGGGTTTCTTATGTTATTTGTGCAGGTTCACATTCTTCGAAAAAATAGTCCAGATGATCTAGATGGAGGAGCCCTGAACTATACTGGACAACAAATTAATTTTGGTAAGACTCTATTATGTTAACTTATACCTTCTCGCATTGCTTAATAATTCTATAAGATTTATACCCACTCTTAACAATTGCAGCTACACCAAAAGATAAAGAAAATAAGATTGCAGGGTTTGTTGATTTTCAAGGGTTTTCCATTATAGTTAATAAGATTAACATGGACTTTATTTTCCATGAAAATATCCGTAGAAAGTATTACGAGCTCTGTTTGTCTCAAAAAACATATCTACATGAGCATCTTCTTGAGCAAACTCAGCCCATTTCATCTTACAAATTAATATTTGAAACAGTTGAAATAGCAGATGCAATCTGAGACTCCAACGCTTTTCTGTCTGAAGATAAATTCATTCATTGGGATAAAACTCTAGATGGTTTCGTTTCATCTGGCATGGATGTTGAATTTATACGAGCTCGTCTAAATCAACTGCTTAGACTCAAAATACAGTATGAAGTAAAGAAAAAGTCCAACAAATATAGCCAAGTTATACTCCAGCTTAATCGTGTAGACGAAGATATTAAGATACAGGAAACAAAAAATAATGATACTAGGCTCCAACAAAATCATTTTGAGGAAGATATAAATTGTTTAAAACAAGTGAAGAATAAAATAGGGATTGACATACACAAAGAGAATGTAGAGAAATATGAGCTAGCATTCCAACAAGTAGCTCGTGCCCCTTGGTGAAAATAATGTTACATTAAATGGCGAAAAATGCAATTTTTTTATTTCCAGACATGCATATCTTTTACTTCGCAAGAAACAATTTTTATAATTGTTAATTCTTTTTTTTAAAGCAATTTATTATGTATAATTATTTTGAGGTAGCCAATATCAAACATGAGCAAGATCAAAATTCTTAATTCATTTTTTGAATTACTAAGTAGGATATAATAGTTGTTTATTCATTTTTAGAATTACTAAGCATGACATAATAGATACCAATCCCAGTTCATTTCGACCTCTATTCCCTTTTCTTAAGTCGTTTAATTCTCGTATAGATCTATTTAGAGAACTTCTTCTTTAGTAGATGTTCCATTTATTTTCTATTTATATTACATTTGGCGAGTCATTTTAAGGAACGTTCAAATTCAGAATTTTATTGTAGAGTATTTCTAACTAGTACAGCATGTAGCATACTTGTGTAAGAAAACCATTTTCTTCTTACAAAAATAACACTTTATTTGTTGAAGAACTAAATATAACACTCTCATATAAGAATTCATAAACTAATAAATATTAATTTAAAACCAAAATTATATATATATATATATTATATACCAATTCATCTTTTCAAATTCACATTTCAAGTTTCTAGTATCTCCCCATAGATTTTATATTAGTTTCCTTGTTATCTTGTTAATCTAGCACGTTTAGTAAAAATTGGTCAACAAAATTTATAATGCATTATGAGGAAAAGAAAACAAAGTAATTCCATTATAAAAAAATTTACAAAATTTACTTGAATATAATATATTTCGTCTCTAATTTAACCTAAGTAATCTGAAATCAAATCAATTAGCTTCAGCATTATTAATTCCCACTTTCCCCTTTTTTCTATAAAATACAAGGAAATCCAATCCGACAAAGAAGGTTTCCAATAATGAACCTGGAGAATTTTTTGAACCATAATTAGCCCGCCCGCATTAGATGCAAAATAATAAATTGCACCAATACATAAATAGAGTAACAAAAACACTAAATGAAGCTTGTACTAACTATTCAACGAAGTAAAATACGCTAGAAATGAATTCAGTTTATTTCAAGAAGACACAAATTATTTTATTCCTTGATTATGGAAAAGGTTTGCATTGTAAAGCAAAATTATTACAAAAATACAACACTAAATAACATTACAAAAAAATTACATATTTTTGCTCGATCAAATTGATAAAAAATATAACTATTTGATATGGCTCTGTCAAACAATACTAGGGAGCAAACTTCTTTAATTTGAGGTTAACTGATCATCGTCAAAGTGTCTGGAATTATTTGTACTTTTAGAGCTTGTGTGTATTAAAATATTTGTTTAGTGTGATGCTCTTAGGTATATGGATTATAGGAGGCACCAAGGTGAAGATAAGAATTGAAGATTCAACTCCAAAACAAATAATAAGCGTTAAAGTGCAAAAAAAATCATTTTGGTAAAGGTGCACGAGTTTTAGAAAGAGTGAAGCTGTCACTTCTCTAGGATAATAGTTGGTTCAAATTAAAAGTATGGGCATTGAAGTCCAAAATTTGAGAAGTAGAATCAGAGGATTTGCACTTTTGATGCAAAGGCCAGTTTACTGAAGTAGAATCATCTCATTAAACATAGATTCCATATTATAGAAAAACAAGACGCGCCAGGAAGCAAGAGAGAAGAGGAAGGAAGAAGGAGAAAAAGAATTTCATTATTATTCACCATCCTGACTCCGAATCACTTTAATCAGATTAGTAACTTTATTTTTATTTTTTTTATAAGCATGATTTTAATACTTTCAATTATTAGTTTTGCTTATTTAATTATGAACTAAGACATTCGTAGCTTGAGAACCATAACTTTTGAAATTATGTTCTTATTGCATTATGGGATCTTAATATTTAAATAAATTGATTATATTCTTTTATTATATATGTGTATGATATTGTACAAGCCTTACAAAGGCCAATTTTTGGGTTGGGTTTTAGTTATCTGGCTCCCGGGCCAATTTGTGGAAAATCATATATAATTGTTAAGTGAGTTAGAATTAACTCACCTGCAAGTGTTGTAGCGTCATTCAGGAGAGGTCTTTAGCATTGTAGGATAACACCTTATTTACCCTAAATTTAGGAGGATTTTAGATTCCTGATTATTGCACTACTACAGATCGGAGATTTACCCACGACAGTTTACCGACGACACGTAAAGTCGTCGGTAATGTTTTCAAATTTACCGACGACAGGTAATTACCCACGAGAAAGCTTTCGCCGGTAGTTTACCGACAACTAGTCTCGTCGGTAAAAAGCAAAACGCCGTCGTTATTTCTTTTCTTTTTTTTTATTTTTTTTTGCTTGGAATTGTCGTCGGTAAGTTACTGACAAATAGAAAAGTCGTCGGTAAAGTGTAGATTTTAACGACGAGACTTTACGTTTACCGACGACTTTACGTGTCGTCGGTAAATTTGCGTGCATATATGCGAACAGCCTGTATTTTTATCTCCTTAAACCCCAAAAACCCCATTTTTTTCTCCCAATTTCTCCCAAAAACATCAATCAAACTCATTCAAATTTTTTGCAATACCTTCTCCAATTCATCTCTAACCATTTGCAAGTTTATAATCAAGGTGGGGCATCATCAACACACAATTTCATCTACAAATATTAGGTAAATTCTTGAATTTTTTTTTATTATGATCATATTTGGTGTAATTCTTGCAATGTTATGGGTTTAGGTTTATTATTACATTATCATGGTTGGGACTTCATCATCAATATCCAATTTCTTCCACCAATTCAAGGTATTTTCTTAAAATTCCAAACTTTTTACTTTAATTTTTTATGCATGAATTTTGAATTGTGTATTAGTTGCTATATATAGGTTATTATTTTGTATATTTTTTGATTGTCTTGTTATATATTGTGTATAAATCATGCATACATTCATTTATTTCATATATTATGTTTCATATATTTTTGTATTTGTGTATTTATTTATGTGAAATTGTTTATATATTTATTGTGTTGTAATTTTATTTATTTATTTATTATGATGTAATTTTATTTATTTATTTATTTATTTGTGATGTAATTTTATTTATTTATTGGTTTGTATTTATATTCAAGCCATTGGTTTGTAATTTGTGTTATTTATATTCATTGTGTTGTAATTTTTTTTTTCATTTTATCAATTGGGTTGTAATAATTTTTTATTTTATTTTCATATGAATGTAGTTGTCTATTTATCTAAGATTGTTGTAAAGAGATGGCTTCGGATAAGAGTTGGATGGATGCTACGGATTTATTCGATCCAAACTATCTTGTTGGGGTTTTGGGTTTTATCGCATATGCAAAACAACATTCGCAATTTGGAGATCTTATTTATTGCCCGTGTAACTATTGTAAAAATAATCGTCGATTAGCCTCTCGGATGGTTACGAACCACCTTTATAATGAAGGGATTATGAAGTCGTATCGGGTTTGGATAAAACACGGTGAGCAGCCGATCGTTCCCGAAGAAATCCCTATTCCGAATAGAGTTAATGAAATTGCCGAGGTTTATGACGATGTGAGACACAGTTACGATGTTGGCGGTCATCAGGGTGACACCGAGTTGAGAGACGCAGAAATTCCAAGTAGTTTCGAAAAACTGTTTAACGAATTGGAGACAGAATTATATCCCGGTTGTAAAGCGATGAGATCATTGAACTTCATTGCCAAGCTTATGCACGTAAAGGTAAAGAACAAGTGGACTAACACGTCATTCACCGAGCTATTGGAGTTGATTGGTCGTATTTTGCCCAAACCTCACACTTTGCCCGATTCGTATGATTCATGCAACAAGAAGTTGAAAAGGTTGGGTATGGGGTATATTACCATCGATGTTTGTTTGAACGATTGTGTCATATTTTATAAAGAGTATAAAGACCTCGATAAGTGTCCAGTTTGTAGCGAGTCTAGATGGGACCCAAAGAAGGGTATCAAAGTACCACATAAGAAGCTCCGCTATTTTCCGATTGCTCCCAGGTTACAGCGACTATACGCTTCAAAGCACACCGCTGAAGACATGATTTGGCACCATACCGGTAAGAGTGCCGATCCGGATGTGTTGCGTCATCCTGTTGATGGTGATAGTTGGAAGAGATTTGCATCGCTACACCCTGAGTTTGCTAGCGAACCTCGTAATGTATTTTTGGGTCTCGGTATCGACGGGTTTTGTCCTTTCTCTATGCAAAACAACTCGTATAGCATGTGGCCTGTTATATTAACCGTCTTTAACTTGCCACCATGGGTATGCATGAAGGAAACCACTTTTCAGCTTTGTTTGTTGATTCCGGGTCCTCGATCGCCCGGTAAGGACATGGATGTTTACCTCCGCCCTATGATAGATGAGTTGGACGAGTTGTGGAGTAAAGGGATCCTTACGTATGATGCCCATACAAAACAAGAGTTTACTGTGAAGGTTTGTCTGTTGTCCACCACCAATGATTTCCCCGCTCGGTCATACAGTTCAGGATGGTCGGGTCAAGGTTACATGGCTTGCCCGGAATGCATGGATTCCAAACCGTCATTGGGTGTGACAAAAGGTGTGGTTTACTTTGACCATAGACGTTGGTTACCCTTCGGACATCGGTTTAGAAAAGATAATGTTTCGTACCCGGCAACCAATTTTACTAAGCGACCGAAGAAATATAGTCCAGCTAGTATTCAGACACAGTTAGATGGTCTTCCCATTGTGTTTCCCGGCAAACATAAGGATTTTGGAGGCAAGGTCACGAAGACTACACGTGGGAGGAATATGGTGATGAAGAAGAACCTATATAGGTTAATAGCGATGATGAACCTATTGATATTAGTGGATATGAAACTGATTAGGATATTTTGTATTTGTTTTTTAGTCTTAGTGCATTTTGACCTTAACTGTTGACTAAACACCTCGAACACTAACATTTGACCATAACTGTTGACTAAACACCTCGAACACTAACATTTGACCCTTAACTGTTGACTAAACACCTCGAACACTAACATTTGACCCTTAACTGTTGACTAAACACCCCGAACACTCAAGTTTGACCATAACTGTTGACTAAACACCTCGAACACTCATGTTTGACCATAACTGTTGACTAAACACCTCGAACACTAACATTTGACCATAACAGTTGACTAAACACCTCGAACACTCAAGTTTGACCATAACTGTTGACTAAACACCTCGAACACTCAAGTTTGACCATAACTGTTGACTAAACACCTCGAACACTAACATTTGACCATAACTGTTGACTAACCACCTCGAACACTCAAGTTTGACCATAACTGTTGACTAAACACCTCGAACACTAACATTTGACCTTAACTGTTGACTAAACACCTCGAACACTAACATTTGACCATACTGTTGACTAAACACCTCGAACACTAACGTTTGACCATAACTGCTTACTAAAGACCTCGAACACTAACATTTGACCCTAACTGTTGACTAAACACCTCGAACACTAACATTTGACCATAACTGTTGACTAAATAATTTTAAAAATAATTTAAAAAAAAAAAAAAAGGTTTACCGACGACATTCAAGGATTTACCGACGACATTCTTGACTTGAATGTCGTCGTTAAATATTTACCGACGACATTCAATGTATGAATATCGTCGGTAAAGCTTTAACGACGACATTCAAGGAACCTAGTCGTCGGTAAACCCAAATCCAAATATTATTGGCCAAAATGGGCGGTTCATTTTTCCCGCCCAAGGATTTACCGACGACTAGCGAAAAGAAGTCGTCGGTAAACCAGGACACGCAACAGTCGTGCGTACGACTGTTTGACGCGTGTCACAGTTACTGACGAGTTTGACCTGTTTACCGACGACTTTCGTGTCGTCGGTAAACAATTTATCTATTAAACCCTACCGAGCTCATTTCTGAAACACAAAAGCTTCAAAACACTCTCCAGAAATTCGATTCCGAGCAACAAGGAGCTATTCCGAGGCATCCCCACAAGCAAACTACATCAAATGTAAGTGTTTTCATGCCAAAATCAATTGGTTTTTCAATTTTTTTTCCTATTTTTCTAAATCAAATCCTAACTTTTTTGTTGTTTTTTTCCTTCTTCCTTTCTTGCGTGGCATGGATTCCTGGACATCCTCAACACAAATTTCACGTAATAGGTACACGAAATCCTATCTAAACTCTATTTTTTTTTTAAGAATTGCATTTTTTTTCCGGATTTGTATATGTGTTTTTATGATTTCCGAGTTATTATGTTAATGTTAGTGTTTGTTTAAACGTTTTTGTTAGTTAAATACAACATGTAATTAGAAGTTTTTTTTTAATTTTTGGCAAAATTAGGGTTTTGAATAATTTTTGGATTTTTTTGTTAATTTATTCATGATATTGGATTAAATAGTAGATTTGTGTTATGGAATTCATTTTTTCAAATTTGTGTATGTTTATTACTCTAGGTGTTTGTTAAATTTACGGTTTTTTTTGTAAATAAGAATAATTAATGGACTAGAATGCAATTTATTGAGGACTAAAATGCAATTTAATAAACTTTGCAATTTTTATGACTTTAGGGTATTTTTTGTAAATATATCAAATTTAGGGACTAAATTGCAAATTATAAAATTAGAACAAAAAATTTATATGGACTTTAGGGTATTTTTTTATATAAATAATGTATAAGGACTAAATTGCAAATTAAAAAACTTAGAAAAAAAATATTATGGACTTTAGGGGTTTTTATGTAATTATATAACATTTAAGGACTTAAAAAATATTATTTTTCAAATTTACACGGGTATTTTTGTAATTTTTAATAAAAAAGGTCTAAAATGCAATTTTATTAATTTTATTTAAATTACAGATGGCCGATGTGATGTCCAATTACCACCGGGGTGATGGGAGTGGTGAAGATCCGAATCGGAATCAACCCCCAAACCTTAATGACTGTAACCAGCCACCCGGTAATATTTATTATTTTATAAAATTCATTTAATATATGTTAGTAATCTATTTAACATAATTTTATTAAACAGTTAGGCGAAAGAGGAGACCCCGAAATGTCTCGACCCTCAAAACCGCAAACGATGCGAAGGAGAAGCTAGGTGGGCCCCTTCCAGTGGACTTCTGCATTTTAGATGACACGTGGAACCCATACGGAGAATATGGGAAACACGTGGCCCAAGTGGTGGGTCTCGCGGTTCGTGAACCAGTCCCCCCTACTACAGATCGTGGAGTGCTGTGCCAAGGGGACTTAAAGTCTCGATTCTCGGAAAACTGGAGGAGTTCTTCAACCTCGAAGAGTGGAGGGCCCGCAGAGATTGGCCCTTAATCAGCGGGAAGCTAACGCAGTCTCAATCCGCAGCCTACAGGCGGTGGAAGAGCGACCTGAAGGCTGATTACTTGGGCACGGGCGAGTGTCCCCCGGATGTGCTTCCCGATCACTGGAAGTTGACCGAAGAGATGATGAATGACCCTCAGAAGAAGGTAAAATCTTAAATTAATTATTTTATTATTAAATTAGTGTTTAATTAATTTTTTATCTTGAATCGTAACAGGCTCAGGCGGAGATTAATAAGAAGAATCGGCAGAACCAGAAGAAGCCGAACAAGTCAGGTTCTCGGAACCAAACCCAGACCCGCCACGAGATTATCGAGGTATAATTTATTAAAGTAAAAATAAAAGTTATTAGTTATTTAATTTAAATTTTTAATAATTATTATTTTTTATGTATATTTTATAGGGTAAGCTGAAGATTGACACGAAGGAGCCCCTGAGCTTTAACGACGAGCAGACCCAAGAGGAGGTCCCACTTCCACCGTTGGGCGGATACTTCGAGTACTTGGGCTATGACGGGGCGAAGGGCAAATGGGTCGATGATAGATGGGAGCAGGCTAGTGTAAGTATTTTATTTTACTTTTTATTGTTTAAAATTAATTATTTAACTTTAAATTTATTTCTTTGTTATTTTTATTAATTATTTATTTGAAATTTTATTACAGGGAGTTTATCGGGAGAAGCTTAGGGATCTGGTTATCGAGACGGGGTCCCAATCGGCTGATGATGTTCCAGTGGAGGAGCAGATAGGAGCGTTAAAGGAGACGGTTCAGGAGGTGATGAAACCGGCTAAGAGCAGACATTGGATCCCGTCAATCGGAGGTGTCTTCAAGAAAAAGAAGGACCCGAAGCCGCCTGTTTCGGACGAGCTCGCTAAGAAGAATGCGAGAAAGATCCAGCGGATATTTGACGGGATGAACGAGCTCCGCGCAGTCCAAGGATTACCTCCTATGCCGGATGACGATGCTCCACCGAGCTCCTCCTCTAGGTCCGATGATTTTTTCGCGAAGATGCTCAAAGGCCTCAACGAATCTCGTGAAAAAAATGGTCTCGATCCGGTCTCCGATGAAGATGAAGATGAAGAGAGTGAAGCTAGTAATCGAGGAGAAGATCTTTCGGGCCCGTGATTGATTAATATTTTCCTATGTTTATTTACGACTTTGATTTTATTTACGTTTATATTCATGACTTTTATTTAAATTTTTATGTAATATTTTGACTTTTAACTCCGGGAGTTTGACTTTATTCCCGGGGTTTGACTTTATTGCCCGGGTTTTGACTACCCGGGTTTATTTATATTTTATGAATATAATTCCAGTTTTCATGTTATATTCATGATTTCTATTACATTATTTTTTTTAAAACGAAAAACCAAATTAAATTAAAATTAAAATTAAAAAAATATATATAAAAAAAATAATAATAAGAATACCGACGACATTCATCACATGAATGTCGTCGGTAAAGTTTTCAAAAAAAAAATATAAAAAAAAGTTTAACGACGACATTCATGTGATGAATGTCGTCGGTAATAGTTTTAAAAATAATAAAATATTAAAGTATACCGACGACATTCATGTGATAAATGTCGTCGGTAAACAATTTAGAATAAAAATAAAAAAATTTATTTACTAGGATACCGACAACAATGTCGTCGGTAAAATATTTATTTACCGACAACATACGTCGTCGGTAAAGTAATGCTTATTACCGGCGACCAAACAAAGAGTCGTCGGTAAGAGATAGTTTACCGACAAAATGATTTTCGTCGGTAAAATATAATGTTTATCGACGAGAAGCCAAATGCGCCGTCGGTAATCTTGATTTTACGACCAACTTCTAGGGACGACAGCTTACCGACGACCACTCGTCGGTAAACAATTTAACGACGAAATTGTACTTTTTACCGACGACAGCTGTCGTCGGTAAATCCTCGACCTGCTGTAGTGTTGCTAAATTACCAATTTCCCTTATACCAATAAATTCATAAATCCATAGTTAATAGTTATTGCTAGAGACTCTCAAGCTACCTTCTCATCTAAATCTTTTAGTTCCATTTTCGTACCTTTAGTTTAATTATAATTAGTTTTATTTATTTGCACTTTATTCCTTTGCAATTCAAAATTCCAATAATGATCTTATTTTATTGTTCTAGAAATTATTTCTACTTTCTATTTAAACACTTATTCATAACCTCCTAATCCCTGAGGAGACGATATCCCTTTTTACTTATCTATTACCTGGAATGACTTGTTGACTTGCGGTTAGTTACTCCTTCTATTTCGTGGTGAATTTTGTCACGCTCTAGGATCATATAATGGCTTTCGCGACATATCCTACTAACAACATAAAATTGCCATGCAAACTTTCCGTAATCTATTTGAAAGAAAACGTGTCATACATGGGTTATGAGAAAGAATCATTAGAACAAGGAAGATCTCACAAAGATATCAATTGCGAACATTCATAAAGAGGCCGCAAAAAATGGGTATGGTTCTAGATTAGCACTTCGGGGAAGAGTGAAGTGCTAGGGCTCCAATAAGAAAGCTGTCAAAGAGAGTGATATGATGGAACAATTAAGAAGAATAAAGGAGAAGCATAACTAGATGATTGAGGCAATTAGAAATATGACAAGATTCTATGAAAAATACCTTAAACAAGATGGATTCAACTGTATATGATCTTTACGGCTTGACTAAGAAGAATTCCCAACCCCGACACGATTGACCTAGGGTCAATTCAGATATGTTCCCTCAATCCTTTTTATTTAGTAGTGTATATTAGTTATTTTCTTAATAGAGTTATTTTGAGTCGGGAGACACAACTCAATTTTGATTTTGGGGTGGGGTACTCGTCATGCTTCCCAGTTTTTGTGTTACATGTTATATTGCTTTCTAAAAATTAAAAAAAAAATTAGTTTGAAGAATCTTAAGAAAAAAAGATTTCCACATGGATATTATTCGTAACTTGCCGAAGCAAGCACACACAACCCATGTAGGAAAACCTATATGAACAAATGTGACCACATTGATTAGTAAAGATACGTATTGTTCCCACCTTCTAATTGAGCTCGGTTTGAATAAAACTGAAAAGGAAATGATCAATTTCCCGAAGTGGAGTTTTAGAATTTTTCAAAATTCAATGTGTTTTGACGCTCCAAGGATAAGTGTTTTTATGATAATGCATTTTCAACCCATAGATCTTATCTGAGTGCTATAAGTGTCTCTGCTGGAGCTTCTATTTCCTTTGTAAAGCTTCAGCAAGTCTCGAAGCTTTCTATTGGGAAAAATAATTGTTTGCCACTTACAACTAGGAAAAGTAACATAAGGCAATATAGAAGCAACAACTTGGAGATGCTTTTCTCCATGAACCAGCTTCATAAACATGTACAAAATAGCTACCTACTAGAAGCACTAGACATATAACAATAAACCATTTAACAACATATCATCAAATCTTTCTGAAAAATTGGAGAAAACAAATTCATGCATATAGCAGTAAACTAAAAATGTAACTTATCTAGTCCATTAATACTGGAACTCTAGAGATCCCTTCCTACAATCTAGTGCGACCGAGAGTCTGGTGATATTCCTTCTTGCAGTCATTGATAAGGACTTTATTCTAGCAGTCAAACAATGTCTAAACTCAAATGATGTGTTAATGTTCCTTAAAGCTAATGTCAAGTCAGCTAGAATTGTTAAAGGACCTCTCAATATTTTCTCAAGAATCTGAGGATTAAATATTGACATGTTGTGGGAGTTATAATGGTGGACGTTTCCAATAATAACTGATTATACCACTCTACATGATTGTTGATACGGTGGTTTTAGATGTAACAATACTTATTGTTTTGTCCCTACTTTTATGTGTTGGTCTAATGGAAGGATAACTTTCTAAATGCTAGTTGTAAATGTACTATTCAATGTCTTGTCATTACGTAGAAATATAAACTCTATGCTCCCATTGCATTTCATACATACAAAAAATTATCCTGATAGCTCTCTTTCTTTTAAATAAATACTCATTTTCTTTAACATTTTTTTAGAGAACTTTTCTAGGTTGTTTGGGTCTTATTCTAACTATTATTTGGGAAATTAACTCTAGATAGGGTAATAGTAGTCATATCTTGGGAATTACCATTGAATACTATTTAACATCCCACTCAAATAGTTTTTAAGATAGTGGTTTACCACGCTGGTGCGAACAAGTTTCGTTTCAGATTTTATTACTTAAATTATATTCTGTTTCTATGGCATCTAAATTTATTATTTTCTGACCTTATAGCGTTGAACGGAGACAATATTTATTCAAAAAATTACTTTCTTGTAGGCTGAATTTTCTCTTCGTTTATGTTTTCTAGTTTTCTTTTTCTTCTTCCCTCTTCTATCTATTTCCTTTTTCCTTACCATCATTTTTATTTGTAGTAATTCTCTCATCGTTTTCCTTTATATCCTTGTCTCCTTACTTATTTTACATAATATCATCCATTTTCTATCTGTTTGCCTCCTTTTTCTCGATATCCACCTTCTTCTCATTTTCCTTATTGTCATTTTATTCTTTCTTCTTGTTTTCGATTGTCCTCTTTATAATTTTAGCCCTTGTCCTCCTTATTATTCTTATATTTATATCTTATTTCTTCTTCTCTCAACAATCTTTATTTTCCTTCCCCTCTTTCTCCCAGCCTTCCTCTTTTCTTTCATTTCTTATCCCCTTTTTCTATGAATTTTTTTGTTTCTTCTCTCCCATCTTTCTCTTTTTCCATATTTTATTTTTCATTCTTCACATTTGGTTTCTTATATTTCTTTGTTTTACTCATGTCCTAGCTTTTTTCCTCTTTTTAGGCTTTTAATCAATTTTTTATTTTATCTTTACTCATTTATTATATCTTATCCTCATTCTCTTTTTCTTCTCTTTCTTGTTTTCTTTTCTTGATCCATTTTCATGTTTTTTTTAATTTTCATCTTATCGTGTTTTCCTCTATGTTTTATTATTTTTAACCTTATCATGTCGGTTTTCTCTTTTTTCCCAACTACCTTTCGAATTATTTTTCATTTTGTCTGGTGATCTCCTCCTCCTAATATAGGCTTTCACATGTTTTATATACTCTTCCACCTCCTTACTGATTACCAAGTTTTCTTGATCATGGTTTTCGCCTATGTTTTTTTCCGCCTTTATTCCTCTCACAATCACAAAGTCTTCCATTTATTTATTCTACTTTTTGTAAATCTTTGCAACTTTTGTCTCCTTTTTCAATTTCATTTCCACCTGTTTCTCCTTTTTATTTTCTTTTTTGTTCCTCTTTATTCAATCATGTACTTGGTTCATCAGTTCATGGATTTTGTAACTGCTTTGCCTCAAGATTTCTTCCAAACTATAGACACTCTCCCTTGGCTTTATCCCTAACCCTTCTTACTAGCCTTTTTCTCCAATTCAGCTTTCTTCATTATTAATGTAGGATTCTCTTTTTTTACTCTATTTAATTTTTTAACTATTTGGTTCTTCTATAAGTTTTCAATCATAACATTTAATATTTTTGACAAGTGTTCCAGGGTCGATCGAGTAATCGCTATAGCTTTTGTTTTTGTTTTTTCCTTTTAGTTCTCCTCCTTTTGACTTTGTTAGACTTTCCTATTCCTTCTACTAACTTCATTATATATCTCCGTCTCTTCCTCAATCACAATTTTTTTAGTTAATACTCTTATTCTTTGGTTTGACATTTTCTTATTTGAATCATATTCCTTGTCCAATACAAGTCAATATCAATATACACAAAAAAAATCATTAGTTCTTACTAGTCAATGAAACTCAATCTAAAGAATAAGTAGACTCTTAGGTGTCACATATGGGTCCCATAACCCATTTGAAATCAACTTCAAAATTATTATACACAGATCTATATAACTCATCAAATTTTCTCCATGGTATCTCCTTTTTTGTTATATATAAATATCCTTAGTAGACATCATTTTAGGTAGAAATTAGACTTATTTAGTCGATTTGCAAGCATATTTTGCTATATCGCACTTTCTTCCTTCAGATTAGTATTATTGTTACTTTTAGAGATTTTGTCCATGAATTTGCTTTTTTAGTGTAAATTTTTTAGGTACATGGATGCTAGAAGGAATTAAGATGAAGAGAAGAAGTTGGGTTTAAAGTCCAAGAGCAAACAAAACTATAAAAAGAAAGAAAAATATCACTTTAGTGAAGGAGGAGGAGCATTCAAAATTGGAAAGCCGTCACTTCTAGGCCTTCCCGCGCCCAAACTATGCAGATTCAGACCTGGTGGTTAAAATATAAAAGGAACACCTTTGAGTTTGAAAAAATTATGAAATGGAATCAGGTAATTTGGACCTATGGTGCGAAAGCTACACCTATTTTACAAAAGTGTTGGACGCAATCCGTTTTAATCCCCTATATAACACTTCCTAAGTCTCAGAAATCGGGTAACTATCAATAACTCTTATTATTATTTCATATTTATGAAGAGAGCAAGAGGTAGAGACAAGAGCAGAAACTGGAGAAACACATTTCTTAAACAATAGCTCAAATCAATTACTCTATCTATGTTTCATTTCTATATTTAGGAAATAAGTAGTTTATTAATTTCTTTTCAGTATTTAATATCCTTATGAGTTAAATACTTTTATACTTGAGCATCGCATAATGGGATGAATCCTAATTTATTTAATCAGTTTAATTCAATTTGGTGGGAAAATCTAAGTATAAGAAAATTAATTAAGTAATTAGTGGGAAAAGAGGATTGATATATTAGTGAATTAATTGAAAGAATATTTATTGTAACTCTCTAAAGGATTCGTACACATATGAACAAATCATAATATTTTATAATATTTATGTTATTTTTCCAAAAATTAGCCAATGTATACCCGTTAAGGGATAATTTAACAAAGCTAATGTAAAACAGGGGTATACAATTACTAATTTCTAATATACCTGCTTATATTTGACTATTTGGCTTTAAATAAGAATGTATAATGCAATGAATTCCAAATTTAAATATGATGATAAAACCACCTCAACGTCCAATTAAGATCATATTATTCCTAGAGTATAGTCAAGCACCATACAAAAAATATGATAATAATATCATAAATTAATACAAACAAAAATAAAAGATAACATTAAACACTAAGTCACTATACCAATTTAGCACACATTAAAAGTTAATCTAAATTTATATTTATAAAAATATGTAGAATTTCAGATACCTAAGAAGTTATAAATAAATAATTATAATTGTGAACCGTAAAACATGCCTTTTTAAACTAATATTCTACAAATCTTGTGTTTATTTAAACCGTTCCCATGCTGGACCATGAGATGAGATCAACCCAACATTATTAATGTTCAAAGGGGTATAGATGGGGGAAATAAACTAAGTCTGACTCCTAAAATTAAGTTGTATCCCATAAACATGCTAATGACTGTTAGGATAACAAATACTACAAAAAATTTGTCTACCCTAGATATTTTACATAAGAGCTTTGGTCGATAATGTATATTGAATCTTTTTATTTAAAAGAAAATAAGTGTTTAATAAGAATTCTTTTACATATATTTCTAATTCCATAAAATTAAAAAATTTATCTTACAATAAAGCTATTACAATTAGACATTAATGAAAAATCCACGTATTACATTGATATAAATAATATGTTTGGATCAATTTTATCAGGAGAAGTTTCAAATAAGCTGCCCCACTAATCTTGAAAACAAATCTATCCACTTAGGCTTTGTCGATGATTTTTGTTTTTACATTATAGATTTGAACACTAACATTTTTTGTTCATTGCAATTCCATTTTTGCTTGATCAATCAATATGAAGCCTGAATTAAAAGTTCAGAAATTGATCATAAAATATAAAATTATGATATAATTTTTCGATAATTTATTTCTTAATGCTATGATTAGGATTTCCAAAAGTTTTAGCAATTTCTAAAAGTTTTAGCATTAAACAATGAGTCTAGTGAATGTAAGTTTCAACAGGAACAAGCAACACCACACTTAGATGATCAGTTCATGTTCAGGTAAAACTACATAACAAAAAATGACATATGTAATTGTATTATTTGGAAACTGGTTTTCATCTTCATAACTCTAATAGATGTAGATATTGATTAGAGTTTATTCTACAGAATATGTCATGTCAAGTATTTTTCCAAGTACAAGTGGTTTGTGAATCTCTTGAGTTCGATTAACACGAATAATTTGTTAGAACGAGAAGTTAGAGAATATAATACATATATATAGAATTAAATGTTAAAATGTGACAAACCCGATCATTGTTGTATTTACCAATTATACTCCTAACCTAATGCATTCCCTTATAATGCAGATATCTGATACGGTTCTCCATAAGAACATGATGTGATATTGACACAATTTACTCATAAATACCATATAAATAAAGAAATAATCTACTAAATTAATTATTTTTTAAAAGTTTAGGCTAATTTGGAATAATTATTCATGAACTTTAAATTACTATTTGTTTTATCAAAATATAGACTCAACAAATATAAATAATATGCTCAAATGGAAGAAAAAATTATTACCTCTACGTAACAACCTACCTACTTGGATAAATTCTTAAGTGTCGACGGTCTTATACAAAAAAATTCGTATTACACTAAATTCCAAGTATAAAGCCATCAAAATTATTTTTAGTAATAAGACATACATTTATTTAATTTCACTAATGAATTTTTTGTAGTTGATTACTTCACACAGTTACAATACATTAATTCTAAAATCACAATTGAGAAAACAACATTAGTTTTATACATTTAAATAAAAAGAAGCTTAAATCAGAAAAAATATATGTATAATATTCTATAACTACTTTAGATAACCAGTGTTGTTCATAATATTTTTTTCTCATTTGGATGTGTTTTATTTTTATATCAAGAGAACCAAAATATTAAAAAAACATGATAATAATTTATCTGATCTTAACCTCAACAAATTTAAAATTCAAGAATTATGCATATAAAACTAATGTCAGAGCCTATTTCAGTAGTTGCATAAACCTCAGTCTATTTCCTCCTTTCTCCTGAAAGTTTTAGAGAATTTCTTAATCTTATTAGATCATCTTATTATGCTTATGCTAATTGTTGTAAAACAGTTTTTGAATAGTGCACCTAAACACATAAAATTTACAATTATTTTGACGAATTTAAAAAATATTGGAAGTAATAAAGGATTAAGTAAATACCTCGTAGTTAGTTAATTTCTTCAGAAAACATTAACACATATTAACGCCGAATTCTACATGCATGGACTCTTCGTTACTAAAACCACCTCCAAGTTGCTCATTGGTTTTCCGGCATGTCCATCTTCAATATAAGGTGATTTTGATTGAGTATTTTTATTTGGAATTCAAATCTCTTATTTTTCTAATGTATTTATTATGATGTAACTGTAAATTAATGATTTATATCTTATGAGGGTAATATTGGATGTGATTTCTAGAGTCGTTTGAAGAACGAATGAGGTGATTATGATATAAATAGGGGTAGAAAAAAATAGAAAAATTAGTGTTCTTGGGTACTTTATGCATATGTATATTGTGTATATATATATGTTATATCGTATACAAAACTACGTCTTTTTGTTACAAACACATGAGAATATATATGTTATTAATCTTTTGCAGAAGCAACGGTGACTGCATCTTGTTTATGTGTCATATTCCTATATATATATCTTAATTTTTATATATATATATATATATATATATATATATATATATATATATTCATCAATATCATTCACTCTTTTTTGTCTCTCAAATCTCTAGATAAGAGACCTTTGGTTTTCTTAGTATGCTAACTAACCCAATATAAATCATGTATTGCTAGATTTGATTTTTTTATGCTAGTGATGTTTTACATAATTTAATGGACCTTTAGAAATGAATTTTTAAAGCTCAAATTTTTTTTAAAATTATATTGGAAGTCTTCAAGTTAATCTACTATAATTTAGTCGAATCACCTCAACCACTCTTATAAACACCTCATTTGAAGTCTTCTTTTTACGAAAGTAACGAGTGTTATGAGAAAGAAACCTCTCAAATTATTTGTCGTGAAGCTGACAACTTTCAAAAAGTAAAGGAAGAAGTTATTGATTTCTCTGATGAAGCTGAACAACATTAACAAGAAAAAATTATTAAGATTAAGATAAATTAACTATATCTCAAATAATGAGAAACAAAAGAAAGACAACTGGTTAACTTGATGATTCAATTCATTTGGTCTTTTTATCTAAATCTATATATATATATATATATATATATATATATATATATATATATATATATATATATATATATATATATATATATATATATATATATGTGTGTGTGTGTGTATATATATAAAAATAAAAATACACTCAACAATCGAAACTAGTCTGTGTAGGTCAAAAAGTTTAAAAAATATATAGAGTATTTGTAATAGTTATTTAAAGGCCTAATTGTGCATTCGCTTATAATTATTCAAGTGTAGGCTCGATTTTTAGGGTGTGATGCGGCTGAGCTTACATGTACTTTATGTTTGATATTGGGGTGGAGCATTTAAAAGACCAATAAAAATTATTGGTATATAATTAAACTTTTTCCTCTATCCAAAAATATATACCTTTATAGTTGATAGTAGATTTATGTCTCTATTTTTTTATATTATGTTCGTCATTGGCATGGAAGTATAATGAACGGCCTAAAATATAAATGAAACGGGGCCAATTTCTAAATTTGACCTTAAACCTAGGAACATGAGTATTTATAATTCTTTTGGGGTTTCTTTCTAGATATACAATTCCTATATGAAAATTTATTTGTTATAAGTAGTTCATTGATCATAATTTTTAATGATTCTCTCTTTGAGAACAACATTTTAGTTTATAATACTCAATCTGAATGATTATATATTCAAGTTAAGATTGGAACTAAAATATCTCAAAGAAACAAGCAGTTCATTAATGTTTTCTTATATATATTAATATACTAGGTATTGCCCGTACGAAAAATAAAAATCTGGCTAACAGTTCAAAAACCATGTTTGATGTAATATTGAGTCGCGAATTAAATAAAGATCTTTATTATAATTATAAACATCAACAAAACCAATAACCTCACCCTCCTTTACCTTACTCATTAATCTAATCAAATCGTAAGACATTTACGAAACCTGAATTTACTTTTATAAAAAATCTTATAATCATTCAATTTATTTATTTTTTAAGAGACATGTAAAATTTTAGAAGTAATAAATTTAAGTCACTTTATACGGGGTTGAAATATATAGTTGTAAAAAATTAAAAAGTAGTGATTCTAAATATGTACGATAGTAAAAAAATAGAGTTTTTATATATGTACATCAATTATTCAGTATACAGTCTCTATGAATGGTTTGTTATGAATTATAGTACTAATAACATAGAAGATGAATATACTTTGTGTTTCATTTTTTAAATATAAAAGATAAAATTTAATAAATTTAAATTTCAGCATTACACATGGGTCACATAATGTAATGGTCGAACCAATATGGTTTCTCTCTTCTCAATCACAATCTACATGATTGTGATGGTTTTTTATTATATGTGAGCCCCATATTTAACATGAATATCTCACCATATAAAGTTAAATTTTAATCACATATTCACAATCCATGTAAGGTAACATACTCTGTTAGTCGCAATGTTTAAGTTTCATACTAAGATTTTAATTTAAATATACATATTTGTAAGGATAAAATTAATGTACTAATATAGTTTCAACATACGATGAACAACAAAAAAAAGATGGGTTTTAGATTATTTAGGTGGACTTCTTGAAAAAAAAACATGAAAGAAGTTGGTAAATGGAGATTGCTCATGTCATATGTAGACAAGACCCCATGGTGATGTAACTTCTTTCTTCACATGAGTCTTTTCAAGAGGTATTGTTTTAGAGTGGGCTTACATCTTTCTGTCAATATCTGATATTTTGTTTATATCATCCAAATAATTAATTAATAAAGCAGTATTTGATTTGTATCTATTAAAACATGGATATATTTATCTATTTTTCATAAAATAATGGAAGTTGATTTAATACATGCAATACATAAAATACATGATGAGAGAGGAAAGGTGTCTATATAACCAATTACTGATTGTTTCATCTATTTGTGGCCAATTCAAAACTAATAACGCATTAGTCCATTTAATAGTAACAAAGGTCAGGAGAGTACACTTTCTTTTTGTAACTCCACTCATGGATAGGAGAGTACACATGTGTTTCAAAATTACACTCAAGATCAATCCTCGTGTTGTATGAAATATCAGATACCATGAAAATGTATTAAACATTTGACACCTATAATTTACTCTAAATTAAAAAACTCTATAATCTTGATGATAGTTTTCCATCGTATGTATTCAAGTCTTAAACTTTAGAGTCATTCAATTCATCAACAAAAGAAAATGTCTCCAAAATATAATGATAAGTAATCTTTATTCTCTACGCTAATTGTTGACCATGAAAGGAAAACAATAGTATACAAATAGAAGTAATATATACCAAAACACCATCAGAAATCAAGGGGTCATATGGCATCTGAATTAGACTTGGGACATGTTCTTCTTTGCATTGTTGAGTAACTCCTCTCAAGGTGGGGAGCCTACAAGCCCCTTAAAATATTTTAATAGTTAGTGATTACCATCAACACAAAAAATGGAGTTAAGTTCTTCTGGTGTTTATTGTGGCCCTGAGACTATTTAGATGAGAAGTGCCTTAATCGTTAAACAAATAAAATGTACCTTGTGATTTCATTACATGTCAAGATATAGAGATAGTTGATAGAGTAAAGCACAAGGCTATTACTCTGGAGATGGTTGATGTGATTTCTCATTGCAAAGTTTAATTTGTGTTTTAATATCTGAGATGCATATTATAATTAGTGGAATTTCGCTAGAATATATTAGGTTGTAGACCAAAGAAAATGAAAGTATGGTGAAAAATAGCTTTTAGTATATAAATGCTGATTTTTGTTGTATGAAAATCTAGAAGGTATGGTTCAAAAAATGAACTACTGTTACATCATTCATCATTAAAATCCCCATCTCCCATCATAGAGTTAATTTTTTCTATCGCGTGTAAAATGTTTCATACCTATTTATCTATATATAAATCAACAAAAAAAATCAAGAATTGATTAAATAAGCATATAATGAACGAACCTACTACAAAATCGAGAATAACCAAAGGATAATGATCAGCTAAGAGATTAAAATATTAGTTTCTTTATTACAAAAATAAATAATTTCTGAAATGTGACCATCCTCATTTTCTCTCTATGTGATTAGCCATAACATATAATTAAACTTCTAAAAAATTATTAAAATATCGCTAATTAAAAAATTAAGAATCGACCAATGAAAATTTGAATAACCTTTTTCTTGGTACTTCTTTGAATTTTTTTAATAGACTCAAACAAGTGAAACGTTCTCATATTTTTTGATGTAAATATGAAAGAAGTTAGTAATAGTACATATTTTTACTATGAAGAAAATATTATCATAAAATTACTAAGCCATATAATTATATAATTACTTAACCATATAATTTTTTAAAATATAGCACCAAATCAGATAAAAAACACAGATGAAAATTCTTTTTATTTGATTAATACTAATTCAAACCCTTAAATATACACATATATTAAAATAAAACAATGATCTGAAACTTTAAAAATTGTCCAAAGTTATTCAGAGAGAGTATTAAAAATATTTGATTCAGTAGACTATTGGCTTATGTTAAAAAACATAATGCTAATGCACTTCTTGTTGTGGAAGAAAAATGATAGATCATTTCGATTGATATTTTTTTTGGTTTATTATTGCAGTGAACAAGCTTGTAATGGAAAAAATGATTGTAAGTTTGAAAATATAGTCTCTACGACTAATTATCTAATCAGAACCAATCATGCAACTTATTTTAATATTAAATTAATGGAAAAATAAAATTAGATGGATCAAATGTGAAATTTTCCTACCACGGACCAATAATGCAATATACTAATAAAACATGAACTCAACAAATATATTAAACTCTACCTCATGCCCGCAAAAGACTAATAATAATGCTCAAATGAAAGAAAAAACCATTACCTCTAAGAAACAACCTACCTCCTTGAAGAAATTCTCTAAAGTCACCGTTCCTGTACAACAAACTTGTATTACACAAAATATTAAGTATAGCGACATCGATATTATTTGTAGTAATAAGACACACATTATTTTTATTTCAGAAAGGACTTTCCACAAGTTGATTACTTCACATATATAAAAAATCAACGACTGATCTTAACATTGAATATAAGAAAATCAACAAAATATATGTATAATATCTTACAATAACAATTCCAAGTTATCATGTTTTCTCAAAATATTTCCTCTCATTGGACATGAGATCTACTTTTGTATCAAATGAACCCCGATTTTTTAAAATTTAAGTTTCGTGCATAGAAATCTAAGACCATATCCGATTTAAGTATTTCCAAAAATATCATTATTTTTTCTCCCATCTCTTGGAGTTTTATAAAATTTCTTAATCTCAAGGTCGTTTTTTATGTTTATACTAATTGTTGCAAAATAGTTGTTGAATTGTGCACCTAAAAACATCCGTTTTACAATTATTGTAGCTATTTACAAAAATTAAGAGTAATAATTTTGGGAAGGCCTATTAATTAAGCAACTCACTACCCTTATCCATTGAATCTTGGTTACTAAACAACCTCTGAGGCTACGACAACGGAATCAACCTCCACCACCACCGTGTACAAAGTAGCCAAACATTGACAAGTGGTTTTCAATCACCGCCATATTCTACATAAGGTGTTTTTGTTGGAGTAATATTATTTGAGGTTTAAATTATTTTTCTTAATGTTATTATTATGATGTAAATGATAGTTTGATTCTGTGAGAAGAATAATTGAATATGATTATGAGAGTTATAAGGGATTATAGAGAGATTTTAGAAATTTGGAGACAAATGGGATGATTATGAAAGTAATAAGGGTAGAGGGAAAATTATGTTTGAAGTATTGTTATATGATCATCTTTTGGTAAGTCAAATGAGAGTCAAGTTTCATAAAAAATTCTCTCTACCCATTCATCACCCGATAACTTTATTCAACCAAATTTCCTTTTTCTTTTAGCCGTTTTACCTTCTTTTTCAACTTTTTGCTTATTTTTTTTTTCAGATTTGGTGTTTATCACTAGAATTTCTGGGATCTAACACCTTATCTATTTCCTCTTTCTTCCTTTTTTTCAGAACCCCACTTACTCTCTCACCTCCCACCACCGAAAAACACACCACCTGTTTTCCATTTCTTCTTTTTACTTTTCATTTCAGCTAAGTTAACTCTCATATGAAGAAGACATTAAATTTAGTCAAAGTGAACCAGGTCAACAAAGTTTCACAATCAAATCCGAGGAGCAAAAATAACTTTTGTGATAACACAAAGATGATTCTATCGCCGGATAATGTAGATCTGGTAGAATATACGTGGGAGAGTCGATAAATCATCACTCCGAGTAACGTGAATGTAAAGGATAATGTTCAAATTTCGGTTTACACGCCTACTCAAATTCTGGTACACATAGTTCCAAAAGATACATCATTTGAGATGAGAAAAAAGTCAACAATTGGAGAGATTAAACCTGTAGCATGGTCAAACTTGTTAAGAAGAAGGTGTTAAAGAGTATTTGAAACTTGAATTTCATGCACCTATCAAACATCAAAGGAATAAAATTATTAAACGACTGCAGGATGTTTTTGATTAAAGTGCAGATCTATGGAAAAAATTCTAATAGGATAATTTTTAGATAGTTCTCCTCCATTGTCCGCCATCTTGAATTTTGTGAAATATCAATGGGATAATTTGGGTAAGGTGGACGTTAAATCAAGTAACAGAGGAGTTTATGCATTTAAGTTTGAAAGCGAACAATAATACAATAAATCCATGGATCAATTATGGCACATCACTGGCAAATCACTACTCTTGCGACCATGGAGAGCTGGTATGCAGTTTGAAAAGTTTGATGTCACCAAAATACCTATTTGAGTAGAATTAGCAAAAATTTCTATGAATTTTTTGACACGAAGAGGTTTGATTTACTTAGCAAGTGGAATTGATATTCCATTGCAAATGGACTCTGTAATAGAGACCAGAACACTACGCTCGAGTGTGTGTTGAAGTTGACACAAAAGAGGAGATTCCAGATAATGCGCATGTTGATGTTGAATTGGAAGAGTTACATGAAGCTATGGTCGAATATGATTGGAAACCTATAATATGTCTTAAATGTAATAAGGTTGGGCATATTAAGTGTAAGTGTAATAATACACAAAAGTTATGGAGGTCTACGAAAATTATAGCGGATGTTGATAAAGGTAATAAGGAGAAAAATGTTGTTGAATAATGGTGAGTAGTTAGAGGTAGATCGAACAATTACCATGAAGGTGAATCGATCTTTGTTCAGGTATTTAATAAGTTTGAACAATTGCAGAGTACTAATGAGATTGATAAGGATTTTCTCAGTTTCATCGATCATGAAGGTGGTAAGGAAATAACTAGGCCACCAAATTTATGAATCTAGCCTCATGAAATGTTAGATGAATGAATAATATCCTTAGTCAACTAGATGTTAATGAGTTTTTGATTAGTAATAATGTTAAACTCGTTGGAGTTTTGGAAACTACATTGAAATCTGACAAGTTTAAGGCTATAATAAGTGAACATTTCTCTCATCTAGATTGGTACACAACTAAAATAAAGATGATTATGGAATATTGTGGGACAAGAAGCATGTTGATGTTAAGGTTCTTTCTGAAACTTCTCAGGCCTTACTTATTGACTTGAAAGTTATAGAGAACGGAGATGAATTGTATGTTGACTTTGTTTATGGTAGTAATGATGATGAAGATATAAGGTGATTATGGAGTGACATGGTTAAGTGGAATTCTGATTAAAGGGACAATAAGGTGGCTTTTCTTAGGAGATTTTAATGAAATTCTAAAAATTCATTATAGTATAAATGGTGAAAAATTTCATAGAGAAGTTACAGAATTTGCAGATTGTATCGATTATGCTAATATCTATAAACATCAATATTGTGGTCAATTTTACACATGTACAAACAAAAACAGAACATGACAAACAAAAACAGAACAATACAATTGAGGGCTAGTAAGATTGATAGAATGTTTATAAATGATAAATGGATGGATAGCTTAACTTCTATAGTAGAGGTGAATCCTCCGTCAACTATAGATCATTGTGCTCTATTGGTCACAATTGAATTGAGTATGTAAGGTAAACCATGTGCTGTTAAATTCTTTAATATATAGGCTCAACATGATTTTTTTTGGAAGTGGTTAAAGAGGAATGGAGCAAAGAAGTTGAGGGGAATCATATGTTTAGATTGTGTATGAAGCAGAGGAAAGGAAGTTAGCCATGAAGAAGTTTAACAATATATACTTCAGAAGAAATTCTAGTAATATTGATGCTATTAAAAAACAACTACGTAGCACACAATTAAAAATCATGAGTGGACAAGTTGATGGTACTATTATAAGTGAAATAAAAGTGTTAACTGGTGAGCTTAAGGAGGTAGTTATAGTGCAGCATAAATTTTTAAGAACAAAGCTAATATGTCTTTTTACCAATGATATGGATTGTAACTCAATGTATTCTTACAAGATGATTAAAGGTAGGATTGCTAGAAATAGTGTCGCTAATTAATGATGATGGAGAATCTATCACTGATCCTACAATGATTAAAGAGTATATTGTCAAATTCTACTCTAATTTATTAAGCTCAGAAGATACTAATGAAGAGGTTTGCTCAGTATCTAGTATTGGTTTGATTGTTAGAAAATGCTTGATTAAGACACAAAAGGCTGAGCTAATTGCACCTTTCATATACAAGGAGATAAGGATGCAGTTTTTTCAATAAATGAGCACAAAAGCGTTCTCGTATAAATCTATTTAGAGAACTTCTTCTTTAGTAGATGTTCCATTTATTTTCTATTTCTATTACATTTGGCGAGTCATTTTAAGGAACGTTCAAATTCAGAATTTTATTGTAGAGTATTTCTAACCAGTACAGAATGTAGCATACTTGTGTAAGAAAACCATTATCTTCTTACAAAAATAACACTTTATTTGTTGAAGAACTAAATATAACACTCTCATATTATAAGAGTCGGGATGGATTTAAGTCTTTCTTTTACAAAGATGATTGGGCAATCATTGATAGGGACTTATTCTTATAGTCAAACAATGTCTAAACTCAGATGATGTGTTAGTGTTCCTTAAAGCTGATGTCAAGTCAAGTAGAATTGTTAAAGAGGCTCTCAATCTTTTCTCAAGAATCTCTAGATTAAATATTAACTTCCAAAAGAGTGAATTATACTCCGGTAGAACTGAGAATGATATAATGTGTACAATCTCAAGCATACTTGGTATTAAAGTGGGATTTCTTCCAATCAGATATTTGGGTATTCCTTGAAACTCCAAAAAGCTGAGTGTTAGTGATGGTAACAAGTTAGTTGAGAAAATTTGTGAAAGCATAAGTCAGTGGTCATCAAAGCTAATAACTTATGTTGGAAGAATTGAGTTTATTAGGTTTATAGTTGTGACTAAAATATTGTTTTGGTGTAGAGTTTTTGTACTACCTAAACAAGTCATTTATAAACTCAATCATAAGATGTCCATTTTCCTGTGGAAAGGGAATGATGAAGGTGCACAAGGATAAAAAATTGCTTGTAGTAACATATGTGCAAGTAAAGAAAAAGGAGACTTAATATACCTAACATTGAGGATTTAAACAAAGTATATTTCTTGTTTACTTTTTAGAGAATGTATTCTCAAGATATGAATTCATGGAGTAGATGGACTTAGAGTAATATTCTTAAAGGAAATTGTATATGAGGATTAGAAGCGAAATAACATCACACATGGATATGGAAACAATTGATGAGAGTTAAGAAAACTGCTTATAAATTCATTTAACAAAAAATCTTCTTTTAACAACACACATATACGCGATGTTGAGTGAAAGAAATTCTAGGAATCATGGTGGTATGATTTAAAATGAAGAACAAATTTTGATAATATCTCTACTTATATGGTTATGAAGTTCAACAACGTTATGAAGTTGAAGAAGAGAGTGTTAAAGAAGTTGTCACTGGATTTGCTGGACCAAATCAAAGATTGGGCCTAATTTATTTTAATTTGTAATAGATTATAGTAGGCCCTATGGATAGTTAAAGTAATAAAGCCCTTTATTTTTGTATGAGTGTATTAGGCCGATTGGACCTTGAGTTTGTATGTAATAGGGCTTGAGTGGTTTTGTAAAGAAAGTGGGTTGTTGATCTTTATTAATATAAAATTTTAATTTTCTAATAAAAAAAGAAAATTATGTTTGACATTTGTATCTTGACACATAGATACATACACACACATATATATATATATATATATATATATATATATATATATATATATATATATATATAAAGTACATAGTTTTGATAAAACACGTGGACATATATAAGCTATTGATAGTTTGTTGCATCTACGATGATTAAATCTCGTTTCGTTTTCATATTTATATAAATATTTTCTTTTATACATTCAGTTTTATTCACTATTTTTTGCCTCTTAAAACCCTAGATAAGACACATTTTTTGCGCTAAAAGCCATGAGTGTTATTAGAGAAAAACCTAGATCTTTTGATTGTGGTGAAAAAGAAGTAATTGAAGTCGATGAAGCTGAGCAACAACAAGAAAATAATTTCGGAAATAAAGATAAATTGAGTATATTTGAATTAATTAGCAGCAAAAAAAAGAACAATTTACTAATTCATGATTCAATTGACGCGGTCTCTTTCTCTATCTCTATCTCTCTCTGTTTATATTTATATATATATATATTATTATTATTATTATTAAATTGGTATAATATATGGTAGAATAGATCTAAGCTATAAGATCAAAAGTAAATCCAAGTGTAGGTAAAAGAATTTCAAAAGTAGATTGAGCTAATAGACACTTTAATTGCACAATGGTGCCTTCATTTATAAAAAATGTTTGTTACTGTATAATGGGTTACAATGGTTGAATTGATTGCACAATTGAGCTCTATTTTTAGGTTGGGATGTTGTTGTAGCTTGCATGTACTTTATGTTTGGTGTACCGTGCTAGTGTAATGTATTGGACAAGATAAAAAAAGTTGGTCGAAACATTTATTCTCTATCTAAACATATATATCCATTGAAGTAGATAGTCAATTTATATGTTTAACAGTTTTTATATATTGCTATTTACTGGATTGGCATGTAAATGAACTATCTGAAGTAATAAGGAAAAACAAGAAAGTGAGTGTTTATAGTTTTTTTGTGTTTTCTTTTTAGATATATAATTCAATTACAAAAAATAATTTCTTATCAGTAATTCATTGATCATCAATCTTAATGCTTTAATAATTTTTCTCTTTGAAGATTACGTTCTAATTTATTTATACTTGAATCCAAACGATGATGATATTTTCAGGTGAAGATTGAATCTAAAATATTTAAAAGAAAAAGCAGGTAAGTAGTATTTATTTCTATATATTATGTTTAAGGTATTATAGACAAGAAATAAATAGACTGGGTTGAGTCAAGGAAACTAAATAGGTGGCTACATTGTGCAGTTGCAGCATTACTGATAATTATGAAGTGGAGTCTGCTGATCTATTAGAAAGAGCAAAAAAATTTCAAGCTAACTTAAACCCAGAATTTCCCAGTTTTATCAAGTTAATGGTCCGCTCAATCGTTAGCAAACCATTCTGGATGGTGAGTATACTATAGCAATATTATGTTTCAAAGACCTAATATATTTTTAAATATTTATGCTATGACAGACTGTTCCTGTAAAATTTTCGAATGATCATATGCCAAAAAAGAACGAGTCGGTAGTTTTGGTGGTGGATGAACTTGGTGTAGAAGAACACATAGTAAAGTATTTGACAAATAGTCATGCATTTAGCGGTGGCTGGCAAGGATTTTCTCTTAAATATAAACTTCAAGAAAAGGATGCTCTCATTTTTCAAATGTGTATCCCTTACAAGTTTAAGGTCATTATTTCTTTCATCACCCGATCTTTTTCCATATGTTTATATGGGTTTCTTATGTTATTTGTGCAGGTTCACATTCTTCGAAAAAATAGTCCAGATGATATAGATGGAGGAGCCCTGAACCATACTGGACAACAAATTAATTTTGGTAAGACTTTATTGTGTTAACTTATACCTTCTCGCATTGCTTAATAATTCTCAAAGATTTATACCCACTCTTAACAAATGCAGCTATACCAGAAGATAAAGAAAATAAGATTGCAGGGTTTGTTGATTTTCAAGGGTTTTCCATTATAGTTAATAAGATTAACATGGACTTTATTTTCCATGAAAATATTCGTAGAAAGTATTACGAGCTCTGTTTGTCTCAAAAAAAATATCTACATGAGCATCTTCTTGAGCAAACTCAGCCCATTTCAGCTTACAAATTAATATTTGAAACAGTTGAAATAGCAGATGCAATCCGAGACTCCAACGCTTTTCTGTCTGAAGATAAATTCATTTATTGGGATAAAACTTTAGAAGGTTTTTTTTCATCTGGCATGGATGTTGAATTTATACGAGCTCGTCTAAATCATCTGCTTAGACTCAAAATCCAGTATGAAGTAAAGCAAAAGTCCAAGAAATATAGCCAAGTTATACTCCAGCTTAATCATGTAGACGAAGATATTAAGATACATGAAACAAAAAATAACGATAATAGGCTCCAACAAAATCATTTTGAGGAAGAAAGAAATTGTTTAAAACAAGTGAAGACTAAAATAGGGATTGACATACACAAAGAGAATGTAGAGAAATATGAGCTAGCATTTCAACAAGTAGCTCGTGCCCCTTGGTGAAAATAATGTTACATTAAATGGCGAAAAATGCAACTTTTTTATTTCTAGACATGCATACCTTTTACTTCACAAGAAACAATTTTTATACTTGTTAATTCTTCTTTTAAGCAATTTATTATGTATAATTATTTTGAGGTAGCCAATATCAAACATGAGCATGATAAAAATTCTTAATTCATTTTTAGAATTACTTAGTAGAACATAATAGTTCTTTATTCATTTTTAGAATTACTAAACATGACATTATAGATTCCAATCTCAGTTCATTTCGACCCCTATTCCCTTTTCTTAAGTCGTTTAATTTTCGTATAAATCTATTTAGAGAACTTCTTCTTTAGTAGATGTTCCATTTATTTTTTATTTCTATTACATTTGGCGAGTCATTTTAAGGAACGTTCAAATTCAGAATTTATTGAAGAGTATTTCTAACCAGTACAGAATGTAGCATACTTATATAAGAAAACCATTTACTTTTTACAAAAATAACACTTTATTTGTTGAAGAACTAAATATATCACTCTCATATTATATGAATACATAAACTAATAAATATTAATTTAAAACCAAAATTATATATAAATATATATATATATATATATATTATATACCAATTCATCTTTTCAAATTCACATTTCAAGTTTCTAGTATCTCCCCATAAATTTTATATTAGTTTTCCTTGTTAACCTGTTAATCTAGCACGTTTAGTAAAAATTGGTCAACAAAATTTATAATGCATTATGAGGAAAAGAAAACAAAGTAATTCCATTATAAAAAAATTTACAAAATTTACTGGAATATAATATATTTCGTCTCTAATTTAACCTAAGTAATCTAAAATCAAATCAATTAGCTTTAGCATTATTAATTCACACTTTCCCCTTTTTTCCATAAAATACAAGGAAATCCAATCGGACAAAGAAGGTTTCCAATAATGAACCTGGAGAATATTTTGAACCATAATCAGCCGCCCGCATTAGAAGCAAAATAATAAATTGCACCAATACATAAAAAGAGTAAAAAAAACACTAAATGAAGCTTGTTAGTGGTAGAACTGAGAATGATATAATGTGTACAATCTCAAGCATACTTGGTATTAAAGTGGGATTTCTTCCAATCAGATATTTGGGTATTCCTTGAAACTCCAAAAAGCTGAGTGTTAGTGATGGTAACAAGTTAGTTGAGAAAATTTGTGAAAGCATAAGTCAGTGGTCATCAAAGCTAATAACTTATGTTGGGAGAATTGAGTTTATTAGGTTTATAGTTGTGACTAAAATATTGTTTTGGTGTAGAGTTTTTCTACTACCTAAACAAGTCATTTATAAACTCAATCATAAGATGTCCATTTTCCTGTGGAAAGGGAATGATGAAGGTGCACAAGGATAAAAAATTGCTTGTAGTAACATATGTGCAAGTAAAGAAAAAGGAGACTTAATATACCTAACATTGAGGATTTAAACAAAGTATAATTCTTGTTTACTTTTTAGAGAATGTATTCTCAAGATATGAATTCATGGAGTAGATGGACTTAGAGTAATATTCTTAAAGGAAATTGTATATGAGGATTAGAAGCGAAATAACATCACACATGGATATGGAAACAATTGATGAGAGTTAAGAAAACTGCTTATAAATTCATTTAACAAAAAATCTTCTTTTAACAACACACATATACGCGATGTTGAGTGAAAGAAATTCTAGGAATCATGGTGGTATGATTTAAAATGAAGAACAAATTTTGATAATATCTCTACTTATATGGTTATGAAGTTCAACAACGTTATAAAGTTGAAGAAGAGAGTGTTAAAGAAGTTGTCATTGGATTTGCTGGACCAAATCAAAGATTGGGCCTAATTTATTTTAATTTGTAATAGATTATAGTAGGCCCTATGGATAGTTAAAGTAATAAAGCCCTTTATTTTTGTATGAGTGTATTAGGCCGATTGGACCTTGAGTTTGTATGTAATAGGGCTTGAGTGGTTTTGTAAAGAAAGTTGGTTGTTGATCTTTATTAATATAAAATTTAAATTTTCTAATAAAAAAAGAAAATTATGTTTGACATTTGTATCTTGACACACAGATACATACACATATATATATATATATATATATATATATATATATATATATATATATATATATATATATATATATATATATATATATATATATATATATATAGAGGAAACGGGAGGAGTGGTGGCACCTCACTTTTAAAAGTGAGGTAGCACTATTAAATATATAAAGAAAAATAAACATAAAGTAAAACACTTTCAACAATTAAAAAACGCAAGCCGCCATTCTTGGCCATCGATCATCTCCGCGTTCATATTCACCGGAGAAGTCCAATCATCTCCCATCGATCAAGCATCGGTATCCATAGGCCATCGATCAAATCTATTATTCCCCTCATTCTCAACCACTTCTAAAAATGTCTTGCTATCTATATTTCGATCTCCATCATCAAGTAGTCCTTCTTCTTCAATGGCGTCAAACTCTTTCCATTGCTTCTCATGGCCTTTACGAGGATTGTTTAGTCTTCTTGATCCATTACTAGACTTTTGAGAACTTGGTTTAAGCGAACCGGAGTATCGTGTAGATGAGGAGTCACGTGAATGACGACCCGGTGACCCCATTGGGCTGAGAATGGGTGTGGAATGGAATGAATTAGTTGTCTTTTCTCCATCGTGAGAGTCTCGTGATGGGCTTTGAACATAGTAAACTGCACGATTTAGTGATGATGGTGCATTGCTTGTTACATCGGAATCTGTCTTTCCTAAAGGTTTAAGCCCAATCTGTTTGTTTAATTAAAAAAATGCCTTGACAATAGTTGTTTGTGCAATCATTACAGGAGAGAGATTATCTATCATCTAGTTCCTGAAACTTCTGTAAGATCATCAAGAGCTTAGCAGAGGCTATTTTTCTTAATATAGGGACCTATAGTGCAATTAACTCGAAACAGATAAATGATCTAAAAGGGATGAGCAAAAATTGTATATTGAAGCGGTTTTTGAAGGATTAAAGTCAGATAATAAAGTTGAAATTAATGAATTATAAAAGAAGAACATATTTGTCGGAATTCTACTTAGTATTGATCGTCGTGAAAGTACTGAAGCTGCCATGGAAACTGTAAGTTGTCAAAACTTATATTATAGTTTGAGTTTAGAGAATCTTCCAAAGGTGCATTTTATTTGTTTGCTAAAAATTCCTAAAATGTTGTAGTAAGAATCGTGAGGCTCAGAAGCTGTTCGGGAGTGTGAAGTTGTTGAACAAATAGAATGTGTGAAGACAAACTATTGACTAAAACCTGTTCGGGAGTCTTGTCATAAGAGCTTGAAATTTCAATTTCTACAGGCTCTGTTCAACAACTTGGGAAATTGTATGATAATGGTTACTTCTGTATGCTCTGTTCACGAAGAGTTTCAGTAATGACAAGTTGCCCAGTCCCAAGGAAATGCAGAAATGCAGAAGTTTGCACTATCAACCTTGTTCAATTTTTGGAATTATTGTTAACATCACCATGTAATTGCTAGTATAGACATATAGTAGGCTAAACATCAGTTTTTGTTGTAATTTGAACCATGAACCCAATGTAGATGTGAATATTAATTAATGATTATTGATATCCACTTTTTTAAATCAACATTCTTTTATTCCCCACTTGCTTTTCCTACTTCTCTAGTCTTTATATATGTGTAATTTGAGTAGTAACTGGAAATAAAATCAACATTGCCTTGAGATTTTCACCTAATGCAGCATCTTCCAATGGAGTCAAGCCCATATAGTTCACTGCGTTAGGATTTGCCCCTGCCTTTAACAAATACACAATGATTTCATTTTTCTCTCCACCAACGGCTGAATGAAGAGGTGTTGTATAATAAAAATTAATGTTTGGATCTGCCCCACCCTTAACCAGAAGGTCTGTGCACGCAAGTGAAACATTGCTTGAAGCAATAAGTGGATTGTTATAGCTATTCACTGGATTAATATTTGCAATACGTGGATCGTTGAGTTATAAGAATGCAAAAAACTAATAATTATGAATCACGAGGAAAGATAAATTCGTTGAGTTATAAATGTAGAATAATACATAAAAAATTTCTTCAAAATTTCTAAATTACCGTTCAAATTCATTTTATTCTATATCTACCTTCTTCCATATCCTGTATCATCATCATTTGAATCATATCCTGTATCATCGTTGATTAATTCTTCCTCAACACCTTCTTCCATATTACGGTCTTCATTGAATTTTTCTGGAGAAACGGTGAACGAATCATTATCGATAATTTCAATATCCATCACTCCTATACAAACAAAAATAAATTACACATTAATCATTGTGGCTAAATATTATATATGTACTCAGATTATATATTCAGTCTCTTAGGATTAGAATAAAACAAAAAAGACTAAGAAAAAAAAAGATTAAGTTTAATGATTTAAAGAGAAAAACAAAATATTATGAAATATTATAATGACCAGAGTTGCAGTTAACTCATAGCATAAAAAGTCCAGTTAAAAATATATTTTAATATCATAAGAATTTAGACAATTCTTTATAAATGTAGGAAAAGAATTAAAAATTCAATACTACTTGACCAATAGTGCTGTTAACTCATATCATATTTTTAACTTTTGCAAAGCCGTCCAAGGATCAGCAATAATTCTGTTAAAAACATGATGACCAATAGTGCATTTAACTTATATCATAATGCCGACAAAAAAAAAACCTCATATCATAACCCAAATAATCTTAACAAAACAGTTGATGGAATTAGATAACACAAAACCTCCAATTAAATTAAAATAATAGAAACATAGACTGACTTAAAAAAGAATATCAAACAAATAAACAAAGAGGGGAATAAATTACTTATCAATGAGAGAAACAGGAATGGCCTGCAAGCGTCTTCTTGTTTTTTTTTTTATTTGATTTTGAAGATGTTTGATGAGGTAATGGCTGCGTGAGAACAATGGCGGCTGAGGTTTCTCTAATAATTTTTGAGTTTTATTTTTAAATTGTTATGTTTTGTTTTTATTTTTATCCTTATATACTAATAGCCGCTACCTCACTTTTAAAAGTGAGGTGCCACCACTCCTCCCGTATCCTCATATATATATATATAAAGTACATAGTTTTGATAAAACACGTGGACATATATAAGCTATTGATAGTTTGTTGCATCTACGATGATTAAATCTCGTTTCGTTTTCATATTTATATAAATATTTTCTTTTATACATTCAGTTTTATTCACTATTTTTTGCCTCTTAAAACCCTAGATAAGACACATTTTTTGTGCTAAAAGCCATGAGTGTTATTAGAGAAAAACCTAGATCTTTTGATTGTGTTGAAAAAGAAGTAATTGAAGTCGATGAAGCTGAGCAACAACAAGAAAATAATTTCGGAAATAAAGATAAATTGAGTATATTTGAATTAATTAGCAGCAAAAAAAAGAACAATTTACTAATTCATGATTCAATTGACGCGGTCTCTTTCTCTATCTCTATCTCTCTCTGTTTATATTTATATATATATATATATATATGTATTATTATTATTATTATTATTAAATTGGTATAATATATGGTAGAATAGATCTAAGCTATAAGATCAAAAGTAAATCCAAGTGTAGGTAAAAGAATTTCAAAAGTAGATTGAGCTAATAGACACATTAATTGCACAATGGTGCCTTCATTTATAAAAAATGTTTGTTACTGTATAATGGGTTACAATGGTTGAATTGATTGCACAATTGAGCTCTATTTTTAGGTTGGGATGTTGTTGTAGCTTACATGTACTTTATGTTTGGTGTACCGTGCTAGTGTAATGTATTGGACAAGATAAAAAAACTTGGTCGAAACATTTATTCTCTATCTAAACATATATATCCATTGAAGTAGATAGTCAATTTATATGTTTAACAGTTTTTATATATTGCTATTTACTGGATTGGCATGTAAATGAACTATCTGAAGTAATAAGGAAAAACAAGAAAGTGAGTGTTTATAGTTTTTTTGTGTTTTCTTTTTAGATATATAATTCAATTACAAAAATTAATTTCTTATCAGTAATTCATTGATCATCAATCTTAATGCTTTAATAATTTTTCTCTTTGAAGATTACGTTCTAATTTATTTATACTTGAATCCAAACGATGATGATATTTTCAGGTGAAGATTGAATCTAAAATATTTAAAAGAAAAAGCAGGTAAGTAGTATTTATTTCTATATATTATGTTTAAGGTATTATAGACAAGAAATAAATAGACTGGGTTGAGTCAAGGAAACTAAATAGGTGGCTACATTGTGCAGTTGCAGCATTACTGATAATTATGAAGTGGAGTCTGCTGATCTATTAGAAAGAGCAAAAAAATTTCAAGCTAACTTAAACCCAGAATTTCCCAGTTTTATCAAGTTAATGGTCCGCTCAATCGTTAGCAAACCATTCTGGATGGTGAGTATACTATAGCAATATTATGTTTCAAAGACCTAATATATTTTTAAATATTTATGCTATGACAGACTGTTCCTGCAAAATTTTCGAATGATCATATGCCAAAAAAGAACGAGTCGGTAGTTTTGGTGGTGGATGAACTTGGTGTAGAAGAACACATAGTAAAGTATTTGACAAATAGTCATGCATTTAGCGGTGGCTGGCAAGGATTTTCTCTTAAATATAAACTTCAAGAAAAGGATGCTCTCATTTTTCAAATGTGTATCCCTTACAAGTTTAAGGTCATTATTTCTTTCATCACCCGATCTTTTTCCATATGTTTATATGGGTTTCTTATGTTATTTGTGCAGGTTCACATTCTTCGAAAAAATAGTCCACATGATATAGATGGAGGAGCCCTGAACCATACTGGACAACAAATTAATTTTGGTAAGACTTTATTGTGTTAACTTATACCTTCTCGCATTGCTTAATAATTCTCAAAGATTTATACCCACTCTTAACAAATGCAGCTATACCAGAAGATAAAGAAAATAAGATTGCAGGGTTTGTTGTTTTTCAAGGGTTTTCCATTATAGTTAATAAGATTAACATGGACTTTATTTTCCATGAAAATATTCGTAGAAAGTATTACGAGCTCTGTTTGTCTCAAAAAAAATATCTACATGAGCATCTTCTTGAGCAAACTCAGCCCATTTCAGCTTACAAATTAATATTTGAAACAGTTGAAATAGCAGATGCAATCCGAGACTCCAACGCTTTTCTGTCTGAAGATAAATTCATTTATTGGGATAAAACTTTAGAAGGTTTTTTTTCATCTGGCATGGATGTTGAATTTATACGAGCTCGTCTAAATCATCTGCTTAGACTCAAAATCCAGTATGAAGTAAAGCAAAAGTCCAAGAAATATAGCCAAGTTATACTCCAGCTTTATCATGTAGACGAAGATATTAAGATACATGAAACAAAAAATAACGATAATAGGCTCCAACAAAATCATTTTGAGGAAGAAAGAAATTGTTTAAAACAAGTGAAGACTAAAATAGGGATTGACATACACAAAGATAATGTAGAGAAATATGAGCTAGCATTTCAACAAGTAGCTCGTGCCCCTTGGTGAAAATAATGTTACATTAAATGGCGAAAAATGCAACTTTTTTATTTTTAGATATGCATACCTTTTACTTCACAAGAAACAATTTTTATACTTGTTAATTCTTCTTTTAAGCAATTTATTATGTATAATTATTTTGAGGTAGCCAATATCAAACATGAGCATGATAAAAATTCTTAATTCATTTTTAGAATTACTTAGTAGAACATAATAGTTCTTTATTCATTTTTAGAATTACTAAACATGACATTATAGATTCCAATCTCAGTTCATTTCGACCCCTATTCCCTTTTCTTAAGTCGTTTAATTTTCGTATAAATCTATTTAGAGAACTTCTTCTTTAGTAGATGTTCCATTTATTTTTTATTTCTATTACATTTGGCGAGTCATTTTAAGGAACGTTCAAATTCAGAATTTATTGAAGAGTATTTCTAACCAGTACAGAATGTAGCATACTTATATAAGAAAACCATTTACTTTTTACAAAAATAACACTTTATTTGTTGAAGAACTAAATATAACACTCTCATATTATATGAATACATAAACTAATAAATATTAATTTAAAACCAAAATTATATATAAATATATATATATATATATTATATACCAATTCATCTTTTCAAATTCACATTTCAAGTTTCTAGTATCTCCCCATAAATTTTATATTAGTTTTCCTTGTTAACCTGTTAATCTAGCACGTTTAGTAAAAATTGGTCAACAAAATTTATAATGCATTATGAGGAAAAGAAAACAAAGTAATTCCATTATAAAAAAATTTACAAAATTTACTGGAATATAATATATTTCGTCTCTAATTTAACCTAAGTAATCTAAAATCAAATCAATTAGCTTTAGCATTATTAATTCACACTTTCCCCTTTTTTCCATAAAATACAAGGAAATCCAATCGGACAAAGAAGGTTTCCAATAATGAACCTGGAGAATATTTTGAACCATAATCAGCCGCCCGCATTAGAAGCAAAATAATAAATTGCACCAATACATAAAAAGAGTAAAAAAACACTAAATGAAGCTTGTTAGTGGTAGAACTGAGAATGATATAATGTGTACAATCTCAAGCATACTTGGTATTAAAGTGGGATTTCTTCCAATCAGATATTTGGGTATTCCTTGAAACTCCAAAAAGCTGAGTGTTAGTGATGGTAACAAGTTAGTTGAGAAAATTTGTGAAAGCATAAGTCAGTGGTCATCAAAGCTAATAACTTATGTTGGGAGAATTGAGTTTATTAGGTTTATAGTTGTGACTAAAATATTGTTTTGGTGTAGAGTTTTTCTACTACCTAAACAAGTCATTTATAAACTCAATCATAAGATATCCATTTTCCTGTGGAAAGGGAATGATGAAGGTGCACAAGGATAAAAAATTGCTTGTAGTAACATATGTGCAAGTAAAGAAAAAGGAGACTTAATATACCTAACATTGAGGATTTAAACAAAGTATATTTCTTGTTTACTTTTTAGAGAATGTATTCTCAAGATATGAATTCATGGAGTAGATGGACTTAGAGTAATATTCTTAAAGGAAATTGTATATGAGGATTAGAAGCGAAATAACATCACACATGGATATGGAAACAATTGATGAGAGTTAAGAAAACTGCTTATAAATTCATTTAACAAAAAATCTTCTTTTAACAACACACATATACGCGATGTTGAGTGAAAGAAATTCTAGGAATCATGGTGGTATGATTTAAAATGAAGAACAAATTTTGATAATATCTCTACTTATATGGTTATGAAGTTCAACAACGTTATGAAGTTGAAGAAGAGAGTGTTAAAGAAGTTGTCATTGGATTTGCTGGACCAAATCAAAGATTGGGCCTAATTTATTTTAATTTGTAATAGATTATAGTAGGCCCTATGGATAGTTAAAGTAATAAAGCCCTTTATTTTTGTATGAGTGTATTAGGCCGATTGGACCTTGAGTTTGTATGTAATAGGGCTTGAGTGGTTTTGTAAAGAAAGTGGGTTGTTGATCTTTTTTAATATAAAATTTAAATTTTCTAATAAAAAAAGAAAATTATGTTTGACATTTGTATCTTGACACACAGATACATACACATATATATATATATATATATATATATATATATATATATATATATATATATATATATATATATATATATAAAGTACATAGTTTTGATAAAACACGTGGACATATATAAGCTATTGATAGTTTGTTGCATCTACGATGATTAAATCTCGTTTCGTTTTCATATTTATATAAATATTTTCTTTTATACATTCAGTTTTATTCACTATTTTTTGCCTCTTAAAACCCTAGATAAGACACATTTTTTGTGCTAAAAGCCATGAGTGTTATTAGAGAAAAACCTAGATCTTTTGATTGTGTTGAAAAAGAAGTAATTGAAGTCGATGAAGCTGAGCAACAACAAGAAAATAATTTCGGAAATAAAGATAAATTGAGTATATTTGAATTAATTAGCAGCAAAAAAAAGAACAATTTACTAATTCATGATTCAATTGACGCGGTCTCTTTCTCTATCTCTATCTCTCTCTGTTTATATTTATATATATATATATATTATTATTATTATTATTAAATTGGTATAATATATGGTAGAATAGATCTAAGCTATAAGATCAAAAGTAAATCCAAGTGTAGGTAAAAGAATTTCAAAAGTAGATTGAGCTAATAGACACATTAATTGCACAATGGTGCCTTCATTTATAAAAAATGTTTGTTACTGTATAATGGGTTACAATGGTTGAATTGATTGCACAATTGAGCTCTATTTTTAGGTTGGGATGTTGTTGTAGCTTACATGTACTTTATGTTTGGTGTACCGTGCTAGTGTAATGTATTGGACAAGATAAAAAAACTTGGTCGAAACATTTATTCTCTATCTAAACATATATATCCATTGAAGTAGATAGTCAATTTATATGTTTAACAGTTTTTATATATTGCTATTTACTGGATTGGCATGTAAATGAACTATCTGAAGTAATAAGGAAAAACAAGAAAGTGAGTGTTTATAGTTTTTTTGTGTTTTCTTTTTAGATATATAATTCAATTACAAAAATTAATTTCTTATCAGTAATTCATTGATCATCAATCTTAATGCTTTAATAATTTTTCTCTTTGAAGATTACGTTCTAATTTATTTATACTTGAATCCAAACGATGATGATATTTTCAGGTGAAGTTTGAATCTAAAATATTTAAAAGAAAAAGCAGGTAAGTAGTATTTATTTCTATATATTATGTTTAAGGTATTATAGACAAGAAATAAATAGACTGGGTTGAGTCAAGGAAACTAAATAGGTGGCTACATTGTGCAGTTGCAGCATTACTGATAATTATGAAGTGGAGTCTGCTGATCTATTAGAAAGAGCAAAAAAATTTCAAGCTAACTTAAACCCAGAATTTCCCAGTTTTATCAAGTTAATGGTCCGCTCAATCGTTAGCAAACCATTCTGGATGGTGAGTATACTATAGCAATATTATGTTTCAAAGACCTAATATATTTTTAAATATTTATGCTATGACAGACTGTTCCTGCAAAATTTTCGAATGATCATATGCCAAAAAAGAACGAGTCGGTAGTTTTGGTGGTGGATGAACTTGGTGTAGAAGAACACATAGTAAAGTATTTGACAAATAGTCATGCATTTAGCGGTGGCTGGCAAGGATTTTCTCTTAAATATAAACTTCAAGAAAAGGATGCTCTCATTTTTCAAATGTGTATCCCTTACAAGTTTAAGGTCATTATTTCTTTCATCACCCGATCTTTTCCCATATGTTTATATGAGTTTCTTATGTTATTTGTGCAGGTTCACATTCTTCGAAAAAATAGTCCACATGATATAGATGGAGGAGCCCTGAACCATACTGGACAACAAATTAATTTTGGTAAGACTTTATTGTGTTAACTTATACCTTCTCGCATTGCTTAATAATTCTCAAAGATTTATACCCACTCTTAACAAATGCAGCTATACCAGAAGATAAAGAAAATAAGATTGCAGGGTTTGTTGTTTTTCAAGGGTTTTCCATTATAGTTAATAAGATTAACATGGACTTTATTTTCCATGAAAATATTCGTAGAAAGTATTACGAGCTCTGTTTGTCTCAAAAAAAATATCTACATGAGCATCTTCTTGAGCAAACTCAACCCATTTCAGCTTACAAATTAATATTTGAAACAGTTGAAATAGCAGATGCAATCCGAGACTCCAACGCTTTTCTGTCTGAAGATAAATTCATTCATTGGGATAAAACTTTAGAAGGTTTTTTTTCATCTGGCATGGATGTTGAATTTATACGAGCTCGTCTAAATCATCTGCTTAGACTCAAAATCCAGTATGAAGTAAAGCAAAAGTCCAAGAAATATAGCCAAGTTATACTCCAGCTTAATCATGTAGACGAAGATATTAAGATACATGAAACAAAAAATAACGATAATAGGCTCCAACAAAATCATTTTGAGGAAGAAAGAAATTGTTTAAAACAAGTGAAGACTAAAATAGGGATTGACATACACAAAGAGAATGTAGAGAAATATGAGCTAGCATTTCAACAAGTAGCTCGTGCCCCTTGGTGAAAATAATGTTACATTAAATGGCGAAAAATGCAACTTTTTTATTTCTAGACATGCATACCTTTTACTTCACAAGAAACAATTTTTATACTTGTTAATTCTTCTTTTAAGCAATTTATTATGTATAATTATTTTGAGGTAGCCAATATCAAACATGAGCATGATAAAAATTCTTAATTCATTTTTAGAATTACTTAGTAGAACATAATAGTTCTTTATTCATTTTTAGAATTACTAAACATGACATTATAGATTCCAATCTCAGTTCATTTCGACCCCTATTCCCTTTTCTTAAGTCGTTTAATTTTCGTATAAATCTATTTAGAGAACTTCTTCTTTAGTAGATGTTCCATTTATTTTTTATTTCTATTACATTTGGCGAGTCATTTTAAGGAACGTTCAAATTCAGAATTTATTGAAGAGTATTTCTAACCAGTACAGAATGTAGCATACTTATATAAGAAAACCATTTACTTTTTACAAAAATAACACTTTATTTGTTGAAGAACTAAATATAACACTCTCATATTATATGAATACATAAACTAATAAATATTAATTTAAAACCAAAATTATATATAAATATATATATATATATATATATATATTATATACCAATTCATCTTTTCAAATTCACATTTCAAGTTTCTAGTATCTCTCCATAAATTTTATATTAGTTTTCCTTGTTAACCTGTTAATCTAGCACGTTTAGTAAAAATTGGTCAACAAAATTTATAATGCATTATGAGGAAAAGAAAACAAAGTAATTCCATTATAAAAAATTTTACAAAATTTACTGGAATATAATATATTTCGTCTCTAATTTAACCTAAGTAATCTAAAATTAAATCAATTAGCTTTAGCATTATTAATTCACACTTTCCCCTTTTTTCCATAAAATACAAGGAAATCCAATCGGACAAAGAAGGTTTCCAATAATGAACCTGGAGAATATTTTGAACCATAATCAGCCGCCCGCTTTAGAAGCAAAATAATAAATTGCACCAATACATAAAAAGAGTAAAAAAAACACTAAATGAAGCTTGTTAGTGGTAGAACTGAGAATGATATAATGTGTACAATCTCAAGCATACTTGGTATTAAAGTGGGATTTCTTCCAATCAGATATTTAGGTATTCCTTGAAACTCCAAAAAGCTGAGTGTTAGTGATGGTAACAAGTTAGTTGAGAAAATTTGTGAAAGCATAAGTCAGTGGTCATCAAAGCTAATAACTTATGTTGGGAGAATTGAGTTTATTAGGTTTATAGTTGTGACTAAAATATTGTTTTGGTGTAGAGTTTTTCTACTACCTAAACAAGTCATTTATAAACTCAATCATAAGATGTCCATTTTCCTGTGGAAAGGGAATGATGAAGGTGCACAAGGATAAAAAATTGCTTGTAGTAACATATGTGCAAGTAAAGAAAAAGGAGACTTAATATACCTAACATTGAGGATTTAAACAAAGTATATTTCTTGTTTACTTTTTAGAGAATGTATTCTCAAGATATGAATTCATGGAGTAGATGGACTTAGAGTAATATTCTTAAAGGAAATTGTATATGAGGATTAGAAGCGAAATAACATCACACATGGATATGGAAACAATTGATGAGAGTTAAGAAAACTGCTTATAAATTCATTTAACAAAAAATCTTCTTTTAACAACACACATATACGCGATGTTGAGTGAAAGAAATTCTAGGAATCATGGTGGTATGATTTAAAATGAAGAACAAATTTTGATAATATCTCTACTTATATGGTTATGAAGTTCAACAACGTTATGAAGTTGAAGAAGAGAGTGTTAAAGAAGTTGTCATTGGATTTGCTGGACCAAATCAAAGATTGGGCCTAATTTATTTTAATTTGTAATAGATTATAGTAGGCCCTATTGATAGTTAAAGTAATAAAGCCCTTTATTTTTGTATGAGTGTATTAGGCCGATTGGACCTTGAGTTTGTATGTAATAGGGCTTGAGTGGTTTTGTAAAGAAAGTGGGTTGTTGATCTTTATTAATATAAAATTTAAATTTTCTAATAAAAAAAGAAAATTATGTTTGACATTTGTATCTTGACACACAGATACATACACATATATATATATATATATATATATATATATATATATAAAGTACATAGTTTTGATAAAACACGTGGACATATATAAGCTATTGATAGTTTGTTGCATCTACGATGATTAAATCTCGTTTCGTTTTCATATTTATATAAATATTTTCTTTTATACATTCAGTTTTATTCACTATTTTTTGCCTCTTAAAACCCTAGATAAGACACATTTTTGTGCTAAAAGCCATGAGTGTTATTAGAGAAAAACCTAGATCTTTTGATTGTGGTGAAAAAGAAGTAATTGAAGTCGATGAAGCTGAGCAACAACAAGAAAATAATTTCGGAAATAAAGATAAATTGAGTATATTTGAATTAATTAGCAGCAAAAAAAAGAACAATTTACTAATTCATGATTCAATTGACGCGGTCTCTTTCTCTATCTCTATCTCTCTGTTTATATTTATATATATATATATGTATTATTATTATTATTATTATTATTAAATTGGTATAATATATGGTAGAATAGATCTAAGCTATAAGATCAAAAGTAAATCCAAGTGTAGGTAAAAGAATTTCAAAAGTAGATTGAGCTAATAGACACATTAATTGCACAATGGTGCCTTCATTTATAAAAAATGTTTGTTACTGTATAATGGGTTACAATGGTTGAATTGATTGCACAATTGAGCTCTATTTTTAGGTTGGGATGTTGTTGTAGCTTACATGTACTTTATGTTTGGTGTACCGTGCTAGTGTAATGTATTGGACAAGATAAAAAAACCTGGTCGAAACATTTATTCTCTATCTAAACATATATATCCATTGAAGTAGATAGTCAATTTATATGTTTAACAGTTTTTATATATTGCTATTTACTGGATTGGCATGTAAATGAACTATCTGAAGTAATAAGGAAAAACAAGAAAGTGAGTGTTTATAGTTTTTTTGTGTTTTCTTTTTAGATATATAATTCAATTACAAAAATTAATTTCTTATCAGTAATTCATTGATCATCAATCTTAATGCTTTAATAATTTTTCTCTTTGAAGATTACGTTCTAATTTATTTATACTTGAATCCAAACGATGATGATATTTTCAGGTGAAGATTGAATCTAAAATATTTAAAAGAAAAAGCAGGTAAGTAGTATTTATTTCTATATATTATGTTTAAGGTATTATAGACAAGAAATAAATAGACTGGGTTGAGTCAAGGAAACTAAATAGGTGGCTACATTGTGCAGTTGCAGCATTACTGATAATTATGAAGTGGAGTCTGCTGATCTATTAGAAAGAGCAAAAAAATTTCAAGCTAACTTAAACCCAGAATTTCCCAGTTTTATCAAGTTAATGGTCCGCTCAATCGTTAGCAAACCATTCTGGATGGTGAGTATACTATAGCAATATTATGTTTCAAAGACCTAATATATTTTTAAATATTTATGCTATGACAGACTGTTCCTGCAAAATTTTCGAATGATCATATGCCAAAAAAGAACGAGTCGGTAGTTTTGGTGGTGGATGAACTTGGTGTAGAAGAACACATAGTAAAGTATTTGACAAATAGTCATGCATTTAGCGGTGGCTGGCAAGGATTTTCTCTTAAATATAAACTTCAAGAAAAGGATGCTCTCATTTTTCAAATGTGTATCCCTTACAAGTTTAAGGTCATTATTTCTTTCATCACCCGATCTTTTTCCATATGTTTATATGGGTTTCTTATGTTATTTGTGCAGGTACACATTCTTCGAAAAAATAGTCCAGATGATATAGATGGAGGAGCCCTGAACCATACTGGACAACAAATTAATTTTGGTAAGACTTTATTGTGTTAACTTATACCTTCTCGCATTGCTTAATAATTCTCAAAGATTTATACCCACTCTTAACAAATGCAGCTATACCAGAAGATAAAGAAAATAAGATTGCAGGGTTTGTTGATTTTCAAGGGTTTTCCATTATAGTTAATAAGATTAACATGGACTTTATTTTCCATGAAAATATTCGTAGAAAGTATTACGAGCTCTGTTTGTCTCAAAAAAATATCTACATGAGCATCTTCTTGAGCAGACTCAGCCCATTTCAGCTTACAAATTAATATTTGAAACAGTTGAAATAGCAGATGCAATCCGAGACTCCAACGCTTTTCTGTCTGAAGATAAATTCATTCATTGGGATAAAACTTTAGAAGGTTTTTTTTCATCTGGCATGGATGTTGAATTTATACGAGCTCGTCTAAATCATCTGCTTAGACTCAAAATCCAGTATGAAGTAAAGCACAAGTCCAAGAAATATAGCCAAGTTATACTCCAGCTTAATCATGTAGACGAAGATATTAAGATACATGAAACAAAAAATAACGATAATAGGCTCCAACAAAATCATTTTGAGGAAGAAAGAAATTGTTTAAAACAAGTGAAGACTAAAATAGGGATTGACATACACAAAGAGAATGTAGAGAAAGATGAGCTAGAATTTCAACAAGTAGCTCGTGCCCCTTGGTGAAAATAATGTTACATTAAATGGCGAAAAATGCAACTTTTTTATTTCTAGACATGCATACCTTTTACTTCACAAGAAACAATTTTTATACTTGTTAATTCTTCTTTTAAGCAATTTATTATGTATAATTATTTTGAGGTAGCCAATATCAAACATGAGCATGATAAAAATTCTTAATTCATTTTTAGAATTACTTAGTAGAACATAATAGTTCTTTATTCATTTTTAAAATTACTAAACATGACATTATAGATTCCAATCTCAGTTCATTTCGACCCCTATTCCCTTTTTTTAAGTCGTTTAATTTTCGTATAAATCTATTTAGAGAACTTCTTCTTTAGTAGATGTTCCATTTATTTTTTATTTCTATTACATTTGGTGAGTCATTTTAAGGAACGTTCAAATTCAGAATTTATTGAAGAGTATTTCTAACCAGTACAGAATGTAGTATACTTATATAAGAAAACCATTTACTTTTCACAAAAATAACACTTTATTTGTTGAAGAACTAAATATAACACTCTCATATTATATGAATACATAAACTAATAAATATTAATTTAAAACCAAAATTATATATAAATATATATATATATATATTATATACCAATTCATCTTTTCAAATTCACATTTCAAGTTTCTAGTATCTCCCCATAAATTTTATATTAGTTTTCCTTGTTAACCTGTTAATCTAGCACGTTTAGTAAAAATTGGTCAACAAAATTTATAATGCATTATGAGGAAAAGAAAACAAAGTAATTCCATTATAAAAAATTTTACAAAATTTACTGGAATATAATATATTTCGTCTCTAATTTAACCTATGTAATCTAAAATCAAATCAATTAGCTTTAGCATTATTAATTCACACTTTCCCCTTTTTTCCATAAAATACAAGGAAATCCAATCGGACAAAGAAGGTTTCCAATAATGAACCTGGAGAATATTTTGAACCATAATTAGCCGCCCGCATTAGAAGCAAAATAATAAATTGCACCAATACATAAAAAGAGTAAAAAAAACACTAAATGAAGCTTGTTAGTGGTAGAACTGAGAATGATATAATGTGTACAATCTCAAGCATACTTGGTATTAAAGTGGGATTTCTTCCAATCAGATATTTGGGTATTCCTTGAAACTCCAAAAAGCTGAGTGTTAGTGATGGTAACAAGTTAGTTGAGAAAATTTGTGAAAGCATAAGTCAGTGGTCATCAAAGCTAATAACTTATGTTGGGAGAATTGAGTTTATTAGGTTTATAGTTGTGACTAAAATATTGTTTTGGTGTAGAGTTTTTCTACTACCTAAACAAGTCATTTATAAACTCAATCATAAGATGTCCATTTTCCTGTGGAAAGGGAATGATGAAGGTGCACAAGGATAAAAAATTGCTTGTAGTAACATATGTGCAAGTAAAGAAAAAGGAGACTTAATATACCTAACATTGAGGATTTAAACAAAGTATATTTCTTGTTTACTTTTTAGAGAATGTATTCTCAAGATATGAATTCATGGAGTAGATGGACTTAGAGTAATATTCTTAAAGGAAATTGTATATGAGGATTAGAAGCGAAATAACATCACACATGGATATGGAAACAATTGATGAGAGTTAAGAAAACTGCTTATAAATTCATTTAACAAAAAATCTTCTTTTAACAACACACATATACGCGATGTTGAGTGAAAGAAATTCTAGGAATCATGGTGGTATGATTTAAAATGAAGAACAAATTTTGATAATATCTCTACTTATATGGTTATGAAGTTCAACAACGTTATGAAGTTGAAGAAGAGAGTGTTAAAGAAGTTGTCATTGGATTTGCTGGACCAAATCAAAGATTGGGCCTAATTTATTTTAATTTGTAATAGATTATAGTAGGCCCTATTGATAGTTAAAGTAATAAAGCCCTTTATTTTTGTATGAGTGTATTAGGCCGATTGGACCTTGAGTTTGTATGTAATAGGGCTTGAGTGGTTTTGTAAAGAAAGTGGGTTGTTGATCTTTATTAATATAAAATTTAAATTTTCTAATAAAAAAAGAAAACACACATATATATATATATATATATATATATATATATATATATATATATATATATAAAGTACATAGTTTTGATAAAACACGTGGACATATATAAGCTATTGATAGTTTGTTGCATCTACGATGATTAAATCTCGTTTCGTTTTCATATTTATATAAATATTTTCTTTTATACATTCAGTTTTATTCACTATTTTTTGCCTCTTAAAACCCTAGATAAGACACATTTTTGTGCTAAAAGCCATGAGTGTTATTAGAGAAAAACCTAGATCTTTTGATTGTGGTGAAAAAGAAGTAATTGAAGTCGATGAAGCTGAGCAACAACAAGAAAATAATTTCGGAAATAAAGATAAATTGAGTATATTTGAATTAATTAGCAGCAAAAAAAGAACAATTTACTAATTCATGATTCAATTGACGCGGTCTCTTTCTCTATCTCTATCTCTCTCTGTTTATATTTATATATATATATATATGTATTATTATTATTATTATTATTATTATTAAATTGGTATAATATATGGTAGAATAGATCTAAGCTATAAGATCAAAAGTAAATCCAAGTGTAGGTAAAAGAATTTCAAAAGTAGATTGAGCTAATAGACACATTAATTGCACAATGGTGCCTTCATTTATAAAAAATGTTTGTTACTGTATAATGGGTTACAATGGCTGAATTGATTGCACAATTGAGCTCTATTTTTAGGTTGGGATGTTGTTGTAACTTACATGTACTTTATGTTTGGTGTACCGTGCTAGTGTAATGTATTGGACAAGATAAAAAAACTTGGTCGAAACATTTATTCTCTATCTAAACATATATATCCATTGAAGTAGATAGTCAATTTATATGTTTAACAGTTTTTATATATTGCTATTTACTGGATTGGCATGTAAATGAACTATCTGAAGTAATAAGGAAAAACAAGAAAGTGAGTGTTTATAGTTTTTTTGTGTTTTCTTTTTAGATATATAATTCAATTACAAAAATTAATTTCTTATCAGTAATTCATTGATCATCAATCTTAATGCTTTAATAATTTTTCTCTTTGAAGATTACGTTCTAATTTATTTATACTTGAATCCAAACGATGATGATATTTTCAGGTGAAGATTGAATCTAAAATATTTAAAAGAAAAAGCAGGTAAGTAGTATTTATTTCTATATATTATGTTTAAGGTATTATAGACAAGAAATAAATAGACTGGGTTGAGTCAAGGAAACTAAATAGGTGGCTACATTGTGCAGTTGCAGCATTACTGATAATTATGAAGTGGAGTCTGCTGATCTATTAGAAAGAGCAAAAAAATTTCAAGCTAACTTAAACCCAGAATTTCCCAGTTTTATCAAGTTAATGGTCCGCTCAATCGTTAGCAAACCATTCTGGATGGTGAGTATACTATAGCAATATTATGTTTCAAAGACCTAATATATTTTTAAATATTTATGCTATGACAGACTGATCCTGCAAAATTTTCGAATGATCATATGCCAAAAAAGAACGAGTCGGTAGTTTTGGTGGTGGATGAACTTGGTGTAGAAGAACACATAGTAAAGTATTTGACAAATAGTCATGCATTTAGCGGTGGCTGGCAAGGATTTTCTCTTAAATATAAACTTCAAGAAAAGGATGCTCTCATTTTTCAAATGTGTATCCCTTACAAGTTTAAGGTCATTATTTCTTTCATCACCCGATCTTTTTCCATATGTTTATATGGGTTTCTTATGTTATTTGTGCAGGTTCACATTCTTCGAAAAAATAGTCCACATGATATAGATGGAGGAGCCCTGAACCATACTGGACAACAAATTAATTTTGGTAAGACTTTATTGTGTTAACTTATACCTTCTCGCATTGCTTAATAATTCTCAAAGATTTATACCCACTCTTAACAAATGCAGCTATACCAGAAGATAAAGAAAATAAGATTGCAGGGTTTGTTGATTTTCAAGGGTTTTCCATTATAGTTAATAAGATTAACATGGACTTTATTTTCCATGAAAATATTCGTAGAAAGTATTACGAGCTCTGTTTGTCTCAAAAAAAATATCTACATGAGCAGCTTCTTGAGCAAACTCAGCCCATTTCAGCTTACAAATTAATATTTGAAACAGTTGAAATAGCAGATGCAATCCGAGACTCCAACGCTTTTCTGTCTGAAGATAAATTCATTCATTGGGATAAAACTTTAGAAGGTTTTTTTTCATCTGGCATGGATGTTGAATTTATACGAGCTCGTCTAAATCATCTGCTTAGACTCAAAATCCAGTATGAAGTAAAGCAAAAGTCCAAGAAATATAGCCAAGTTATACTCCAGCTTAATCATGTAGACGAAGATATTAAGATACATGAAACAAAAAATAACGATAATAGGCTCCAACAAAATCATTTTGAGGAAGAAAGAAATTGTTTAAAACAAGTGAAGACTAAAATAGGGATTGACATACACAAAGAGAATGTAGAGAAATATGAGCTAGAATTTCAACAAGTAGCTCGTGCCCCTTGGTGAAAATAATGTTACATTAAATGGCGAAAAATGCAACTTTTTTATTTCTAGACATGCATACCTTTTACTTCACAAGAAACAATTTTTATACTTGTTAATTCTTCTTTTAAGCAATTTATTATGTATAATTATTTTGAGGTAGCCAATATCAAACATGAGCATGATAAAAATTCTTAATTCATTTTTAGAATTACTTAGTAGAACATAATAGTTCTTTATTCATTTTTAGAATTACTAAACATGACATTATAGATTCCAATCTCAGTTCATTTCGACCCCTATTCCCTTTTCTTAAGTCGTTTAATTTTCGTATAAATCTATTTAGAGAACTTCTTCTTTAGTAGATGTTCCATTTATTTTTTATTTCTATTACATTTGGCGAGTCATTTTAAGGAACGTTCAAATTCAGAATTTATTGAAGAGTATTTCTAACCAGTACAGAATGTAGCATACTTATATAAGAAAACCATTTACTTTTTACAAAAATAACACTTTATTTGTTGAAGAACTAAATATAACACTCTCATATTATATGAATACATAAACTAATAAATATTAATTTAAAACCAAAATTATATATAAATATATATATATATATTATATACCAATTCATCTTTTCAAATTCACATTTCAAGTTTCTAGTATATCCCCATAAATTTTATATTAGTTTTCCTTGTTAACCTGTTAATCTAGCACGTTTAGTAAAAATTGGTCAACAAAATTTATAATGCATTATGAGGAAAAGAAAACAAAGTAATTCCATTATAAAAAAATTTACAAAATTTACTGGAATATAATATATTTCGTCTCTAATTTAACCTAAGTAATCTAAAATCAAATCAATTAGCTTTAGCATTATTAATTCACACTTTCCCCTTTTTTCCATAAAATACAAGGAAATCCAATCGGACAAAGAAGGTTTCCAATAATGAACCTGGAGAATATTTTGAACCATAATCAGCCGCCCGCATTAGAAGCAAAATAATAAATTGCACCAATACATAAAAAGAGTAAAAAAAACACTAAATGAAGCTTGTTAGTGGTAGAACTGAGAATGATATAATGTGTACAATCTCAAGCATACTTGGTATTAAAGTGGGATTTCTTCCAATCAGATATTTGGGTATTCCTTGAAAATCCAAAAAGCTGAGTGTTAGTGATGGTAACAAGTTAGTTGAGAAAATTTGTGAAAGCATAAGTCAGTGGTCATCAAAGCTAATAACTTATGTTGGGAGAATTGAGTTTATTAGGTTTATAGTTGTGACTAAAATATTGTTTTGGTGTAGAGTTTTTCTACTACCTAAACAAGTCATTTATAAACTCAATCATAAGATATCCATTTTCCTGTGGAAAGGGAATGATGAAGGTGCACAAGGATAAAAAATTGCTTGTAGTAACATATGTGCAAGTAAAGAAAAAGGAGACTTAATATACCTAACATTGATGATTTAAACAAAGTATATTTCTTGTTTACTTTTTAGAGAATGTATTCTCAAGATATGAATTCATGGAGTAGATGGACTTAGAGTAATATTCTTAAAGGAAATTGTATATGAGGATTAGAAGCGAAATAACATCACACATGGATATGGAAACAATTGATGAGAGTTAAGAAAACTGCTTATAAATTCATTTAACAAAAAATCTTCTTTTAACAACACACATATACGCGATGTTGAGTGAAAGAAATTCTAGGAATCATGGTGGTATGATTTAAAATGAAGAACAAATTTTGATAATATCTCTACTTATATGGTTATGAAGTTCAACAACGTTATGAAGTTGAAGAAGAGAGTGTTAAAGAAGTTGTCATTGGATTTGCTGGACCAAATCAAAGATTGGGCCTAATTTATTTTAATTTGTAATAGATTATAGTAGGCCCTATTGATAGTTAAAGTAATAAAGCCCTTTATTTTTGTATGAGTGTATTAGGCCGATTGGACCTTGAGTTTGTATGTAATAGGGCTTGAGTGGTTTTGTAAAGAAAGTGGGTTGTTGATCTTTATTAATATAAAATTTAAATTTTCTAATAAAAAAAGAAAATTATGTTTGACATTTGTATCTTGACACACAGATACATACACACATATATATATATATATAAAGTACATAGTTTTGATAAAACACGTGGACATATATAAGCTATTGATAGTTTGTTGCATCTACGATGATTAAATCTCGTTTCGTTTTCATATTTATATAAATATTTTCTTTTATACATTCAGTTTTATTCACTATTTTTTGCCTCTTAAAACCCTAGATAAGACACATTTTTGTGCTAAAAGCCATGAGTGTTATTAGAGAAAAACCTAGATCTTTTGATTGTGGTGAAAAAGAAGTAATTGAAGTCGATGAAGCTGAGCAACAACAAGAAAATAATTTCGGAAATAAAGATAAATTGAGTATATTTGAATTAATTAGCAGCAAAAAAAAGAACAATTTACTAATTCATGATTCAATTGACGCGGTCTCTTTCTCTATCTCTATCTCTCTCTGTTTATATATATATATATATATATATATATATATATATGTATTATTATTATTATTATTATTATTATTATTATTAAATTGGTATAATATATGGTAGAATAGATCTAAGCTATAAGATCAAAAGTAAATCCAAGTGTAGGTAAAAGAATTTCAAAAGTAGATTGAGCTAATAGACACATTAATTGCACAATGGTGCCTTCATTTATAAAAAATGTTTGTTACTGTATAATGGGTTACAATGGTTGAATTGATTGCACAATTGAGCTCTATTTTTAGGTTGGGATGTTGTTGTAGCTTACATGTACTTTATGTTTGGTGTACCGTGCTAGTGTAATGTATTGGACAAGATAAAAAAACTTGGTCGAAACATTTATTCTCTATCTAAACATATATATCCATTGAAGTAGATAGTCAATTTATATGTTTAACAGTTTTTATATATTGCTATTTACTGGATTGGCATGTAAATGAACTATCTGAAGTAATAAGGAAAAACAAGAAAGTGAGTGTTTATAGTTTTTTTGTGTTTTCTTTTTAGATATATAATTCAATTACAAAAATTAATTTCTTATCAGTAATTCATTGATCATCAATCTTAATGCTTTAATAATTTTTCTCTTTGAAGATTACGTTCTAATTTATTTATACTTGAATCCAAACGATGATGATATTTTCAGGTGAAGATTGAATCTAAAATATTTAAAAGAAAAAGCAGGTAAGTAGTATTTATTTCTATATATTATGTTTAAGGTATTATAGACAAGAAATAAATAGACTGGGTTGAGTCAAGGAAACTAAATAGGTGGCTACATTGTGCAGTTGCAGCATTACTGATAATTATGAAGTGGAGTCTGCTGATCTATTAGAAAGAGCAAAAAAATTTCAAGCTAACTTAAACCCAGAATTTCCCAGTTTTATCAAGTTAATGGTCCGCTCAATCGTTAGCAAACCATTCTGGATGGTGAGTATACTATAGCAATATTATGTTTCAAAGACCTAATATATTTTTAAATATTTATGCTATGACAGACTGTTCCTGCAAAATTTTCGAATGATCATATGCCAAAAAAGAACGAGTCGGTAGTTTTGGTGGTGGATGAACTTGGTGTAGAAGAACACATAGTAAAGTATTTGACAAATAGTCATGCATTTAGCGGTGGCTGGCAAGGATTTTCTCTTAAATATAAACTTCAAGAAAAGGATGCTCTCATTTTTCAAATGTGTATCCCTTACAAGTTTAAGGTCATTATTTCTTTCATCACCCGATCTTTTTCCATATGTTTATATGGGTTTCTTATGTTATTTGTGCAGGTTCACATTCTTCGAAAAAATAGTCCAGATGATATAGATGGAGGAGCCCTGAACCATACTGGACAACAAATTAATTTTGGTAAGACTTTATTGTGTTAACTTATACCTTCTCGCATTGCTTAATAATTCTCAAAGATTTATACCCACTCTTAACAAATGCAGCTATACCAGAAGATAAAGAAAATAAGATTGCAGGGTTTGTTGATTTTCAAGGGTTTTCCATTATAGTTAATAAGATTAACATGGACTTTATTTTCCATGAAAATATTCGTAGAAAGTATTACGAGCTCTGTTTGTCTCAAAAAAAATATCTACATGAGCAGCTTCTTGAGCAAACTCAGCCCATTTCAGCTTACAAATTAATATTTGAAACAGTTGAAATAGCAGATGCAATCCGAGACTCCAACGCTTTTCTGTCTGAAGATAAATTCATTCATTGGGATAAAACTTTAGAAGGTTTTTTTTCATCTGGCATGGATGTTGAATTTATACGAGCTCGTCTAAATCATCTGCTTAGACTCAAAATCCAGTATGAAGTAAAGCAAAAGTCCAAGAAATATAGCCAAGTTATACTCCAGCTTAATCATGTAGACGAAGATATTAAGATACATGAAACAAAAAATAACGATAATAGGCTCCAACAAAATCATTTTGAGGAAGAAAGAAATTGTTTAAAACAAGTGAAGACTAAAATAGGGATTGACATACACAAAGAGAATGTAGAGAAATATGAGCTAGAATTTCAACAAGTAGCTCGTGCCCCTTGGTGAAAATAATGTTACATTAAATGGCGAAAAATGCAACTTTTTTATTTCTAGACATGCATACCTTTTACTTCACAAGAAACAATTTTTATACTTGTTAATTCTTCTTTTAAGCAATTTATTATGTATAATTATTTTGAGGTAGCCAATATCAAACATGAGCATGATAAAAATTCTTAATTCATTTTTAGAATTACTTAGTAGAACATAATAGTTCTTTATTCATTTTTAGAATTACTAAACATGACATTATAGATTCCAATCTCAGTTCATTTCGACCCCTATTCCCTTTTCTTAAGTCGTTTAATTTTCGTATAAATCTATTTAGAGAACTTCTTCTTTAGTAGATGTTCCATTTATTTTTTATTTCTATTACATTTGGCGAGTCATTTTAAGGAACGTTCAAATTCAGAATTTATTGAAGAGTATTTCTAACCAGTACAGAATGTAGCATACTTATATAAGAAAACCATTTACTTTTTACAAAAATAACACTTTATTTGTTGAAGAACTAAATATAACACTCTCATATTATATGAATACATAAACTAATAAATATTAATTTAAAACCAAAATTATATATAAATATATATATATATATATATATTATATACCAATTCATCTTTTCAAATTCACATTTCAAGTTTCTAGTATCTCCCCATAAATTTTATATTAGTTTTCCTTGTTAACCTGTTAATCTAGCACGTTTAGTAAAAATTGGTCAACAAAATTTATAATGCATTATGAGGAAAAGAAAACAAAGTAATTCCATTATAAAAAAATTTACAAAATTTACTGGAATATAATATATTTCGTCTCTAATTTAACCTAAGTAATCTAAAATCAAATCAATTAGCTTTAGCATTATTAATTCACACTTTCCCCTTTTTTCCATAAAATACAAGGAAATCCAATCGGACAAAGAAGGTTTCCAATAATGAACCTGGAGAATATTTTGAACCATAATCAGCCGCCCGCATTAGAAGCAAAATAATAAATTGCACCAATACATAAAAAGAGTAAAAAAACACTAAATGAAGCTTGTTAGTGGTAGAACTGAGAATGATATAATGTGTACAATCTCAAGCATACTTGGTATTAAAGTGGGATTTCTTCCAATCAGATATTTGGGTATTCCTTGAAACTCCAAAAAGCTGAGTGTTAGTGATGGTAACAAGTTAGTTGAGAAAATTTGTGAAAGCATAAGTCAGTGGTCATCAAAGCTAATAACTTATGTTGGGAGAATTGAGTTTATTAGGTTTATAGTTGTGACTAAAATATTGTTTTGGTGTAGAGTTTTTCTACTACCTAAACAAGTCATTTATAAACTTAATCATAAGATATCCATTTTCCTGTGGAAAGGGAATGATGAAGGTGCACAAGGATAAAAAATTGCTTGTAGTAACATATGTGCAAGTAAAGAAAAAGGAGACTTAATATACGTAACATTGAGGATTTAAACAAAGTATATTTCTTGTTTACTTTTTAGAGAATGTATTCTCAAGATATGAATTCATGGAGTAGATGGACTTAGAGTAATATTCTTAAAGGAAATTGTATATGAGGATTAGAAGCGAAATAACATCACACATGGATATGGAAACAATTGATGAGAGTTAAGAAAACTGCTTATAAATTCATTTAACAAAAAATCTTCTTTTAACAACACACATATACGCGATGTTGAGTGAAAGAAATTCTAGGAATCATGGTGGTATGATTTAAAATGAAGAACAAATTTTGATAATATCTCTACTTATATGGTTATGAAGTTCAACAACGTTATGAAGTTGAAGAAGAGAGTGTTAAAGAAGTTGTCATTGGATTTGCTGGACCAAATCAAAGATTGGGCCTAATTTATTTTAATTTGTAATAGATTATAGTAGGCCCTATGGATAGTTAAAGTAATAAAGCCCTTTATTTTTGTATGAGTGTATTAGGCCGATTGGACCTTGAGTTTGTATGTAATAGGGCTTGAGTGGTTTTGTAAAGAAAGTGGGTTGTTGATCTTTTTTAATATAAAATTTAAATTTTCTAATAAAAAAAGAAAATTATGTTTGACATTTGTATCTTGACACACAGATACATACACACATATATATATATATATATATATATATATATATATATATATATATATATATATATATATATATATATATATAAAGTACATAGTTTTGATAAAACACGTGGACATATATAAGCTATTGATAGTTTGTTGCATCTACGATGATTAAATCTCGTTTCGTTTTCATATTTATATAAATATTTTCTTTTATACATTCAGTTTTATTCACTATTTTTTGCCTCTTAAAACCCTAGATAAGACACATTTTTTGTGCTAAAAGCCATGAGTGTTATTAGAGAAAAACCTAGATCTTTTGATTGTGTTGAAAAAGAAGTAATTGAAGTCGATGAAGCTGAGCAACAACAAGAAAATAATTTCGGAAATAAAGATAAATTGAGTATATTTGAATTAATTAGCAGCAAAAAAAAGAACAATTTACTAATTCATGATTCAATTGACGCGGTCTCTTTCTCTATCTCTATCTCTCTCTGTTTATATTTATATATATATATATTATTATTATTATTATTATTAAATTGGTATAATATATGGTAGAATAGATCTAAGCTATAAGATCAAAAGTAAATCCAAGTGTAGGTAAAAGAATTTCAAAAGTAGATTGAGCTAATAGACACATTAATTGCACAATGGTGCCTTCATTTATAAAAAATGTTTGTTACTGTATAATGGGTTACAATGGTTGAATTGATTGCACAATTGAGCTCTATTTTTAGGTTGGGATGTTGTTGTAGCTTACATGTACTTTATGTTTGGTGTACCGTGCTAGTGTAATGTATTGGACAAGATAAAAAAACTTGGTCGAAACATTTATTCTCTATCTAAACATATATATCCATTGAAGTAGATAGTCAATTTATATGTTTAACAGTTTTTATATATTGCTATTTACTGGATTGGCATGTAAATGAACTATCTGAAGTAATAAGGAAAAACAAGAAAGTGAGTGTTTATAGTTTTTTTGTGTTTTCTTTTTAGATATATAATTCAATTACAAAAATTAATTTCTTATCAGTAATTCATTGATCATCAATCTTAATGCTTTAATAATTTTTCTCTTTGAAGATTACGTTCTAATTTATTTATACTTGAATCCAAACGATGATGATATTTTCAGGTGAAGATTGAATCTAAAATATTTAAAAGAAAAAGCAGGTAAGTAGTATTTATTTCTATATATTATGTTTAAGGTATTATAGACAAGAAATAAATAGACTGGGTTGAGTCAAGGAAACTAAATAGGTGGCTACATTGTGCAGTTGCAGCATTACTGATAATTATGAAGTGGAGTCTGCTGATCTATTAGAAAGAGCAAAAAAATTTCAAGCTAACTTAAACCCAGAATTTCCCAGTTTTATCAAGTTAATGGTCCGCTCAATCGTTAGCAAACCATTCTGGATGGTGAGTATACTATAGCAATATTATGTTTCAAAGACCTAATATATTTTTAAATATTTATGCTATGACAGACTGTTCCTGCAAAATTTTCGAATGATCATATGCCAAAAAAGAACGAGTCGGTAGTTTTGGTGGTGGATGAACTTGGTGTAGAAGAACACATAGTAAAGTATTTGACAAATAGTCATGCATTTAGCGGTGGCTGGCAAGGATTTTCTCTTAAATATAAACTTCAAGAAAAGGATGCTCTCATTTTTCAAATGTGTATCCCTTACAAGTTTAAGGTCATTATTTCTTTCATCACCCGATCTTTTCCCATATGTTTATATGGGTTTCTTATGTTATTTGTGCAGGTTCACATTCTTCGAAAAAATAGTCCACATGATATAGATGGAGGAGCCCTGAACCATACTGGACAACAAATTAATTTTGGTAAGACTTTATTGTGTTAACTTATACCTTCTCGCATTGCTTAATAATTCTCAAAGATTTATACCCACTCTTAACAAATGCAGATATACCAGAAGATAAAGAAAATAAGATTGCAGGGTTTGTTGTTTTTCAAGGGTTTTCCATTATAGTTAATAAGATTAACATGGACTTTATTTTCCATGAAAATATTCGTAGAAAGTATTACGAGCTCTGTTTGTCTCAAAAAAAATATCTACATGAGCATCTTCTTGAGCAAACTCAACCCATTTCAGCTTACAAATTAATATTTGAAACAGTTGAAATAGCAGATGCAATCCGAGACTCCAACACTTTTCTGTCTGAAGATAAATTCATTCATTGGGATAAAACTTTAGAAGGTTTTTTTTCATCTGGCATGGATGTTGAATTTATACGAGCTCGTCTAAATCATCTGCTTAGACTCAAAATCCAGTATGAAGTAAAGCAAAAGTCCAAGAAATATAGCCAAGTTATACTCCAGCTTAATCATGTAGACGAAGATATTAAGATACATGAAACAAAAAATAACGATAATAGGCTCCAACAAAATCATTTTGAGGAAGAAAGAAATTGTTTAAAACAAGTGAAGACTAAAATAGCGATTGACATACACAAAGAGAATGTAGAGAAATATGAGCTAGCATTTCAACAAGTAGCTCGTGCCCCTTGGTGAAAATAATGTTACATTAAATGGCGAAAAATGCAACTTTTTTATTTCTAGACATGCATACCTTTTACTTCACAAGAAACAATTTTTATACTTGTTAATTCTTCTTTTAAGCAATTTATTATGTATAATTATTTTGAGGTAGCCAATATCAAACATGAGCATGATAAAAATTCTTAATTCATTTTTAGAATTACTTAGTAGAACATAATAGTTCTTTATTCATTTTTAGAATTACTAAACATGACATTATAGATTCCAATCTCAGTTCATTTCGACCCCTATTCCCTTTTCTTAAGTCGTTTAATTTTCGTATAAATCTATTTAGAGAACTTCTTCTTTAGTAGATGTTCCATTTATTTTTTATTTCTATTACATTTGGCGAGTCATTTTAAGGAACGTTCAAATTCAGAATTTATTGAAGAGTATTTCTAACCAGTACAGAATGTAGCATACTTATATAAGAAAACCATTTACTTTTTACAAAAATAACACTTTATTTGTTGAAGAACTAAATATAACACTCTCATATTATATGAATACATAAACTAATAAATATTAATTTAAAACCAAAATTATATATAAATATATATATATATATATATATATTATATACCAATTCATCTTTTCAAATTCACATTTCAAGTTTCTAGTATCTCTCCATAAATTTTATATTAGTTTTCCTTGTTAACCTGTTAATCTAGCACGTTTAGTAAAAATTGGTCAACAAAATTTATAATGCATTATGAGGAAAAGAAAACAAAGTAATTCCATTATAAAAAATTTTACAAAATTTACTGGAATATAATATATTTCGTCTCTAATTTAACCTAAGTAATCTAAAATCAAATCAATTAGCTTTAGCATTATTAATTCACACTTTCCCCTTTTTTCCATAAAATACAAGGAAATCCAATCGGACAAAGAAGGTTTCCAATAATGAACCTGGAGAATATTTTGAACCATAATCAGCCGCCCGCTTTAGAAGCAAAATAATAAATTGCACCAATACATAAAAAGAGTAAAAAAAACACTAAATGAAGCTTGTTAGTGGTAGAACTGAGAATGATATAATGTGTACAATCTCAAGCATACTTGGTATTAAAGTGGGATTTCTTCCAATCAGATATTTAGGTATTCCTTGAAACTCCAAAAAGCTGAGTGTTAGTGATGGTAACAAGTTAGTTGAGAAAATTTGTGAAAGCATAAGTCAGTGGTCATCAAAGCTAATAACTTATGTTGGGAGAATTGAGTTTATTAGGTTTATAGTTGTGACTAAAATATTGTTTTAGTGTAGAGTTTTTCTACTACCTAAACAAGTCATTTATAAACTCAATCATAAGATGTCCATTTTCCTGTGGAAAGGGAATGATGAAGGTGCACAAGGATAAAAAATTGCTTGTAGTAACATATGTGCAAGTAAAGAAAAAGGAGACTTAATATACCTAACATTGAGGATTTAAACAAAGTATATTTCTTGTTTACTTTTTAGAGAATGTATTCTCAAGATATGAATTCATGGAGTAGATGGACTTAGAGTAATATTCTTAAAGGAAATTGTATATGAGGATTAGAAGCGAAATAACATCACACATGGATATGGAAACAATTGATGAGAGTTAAGAAAACTGCTTATAAATTCATTTAACAAAAAATCTTCTTTTAACAACACACATATACGCGATGTTGAGTGAAAGAAATTCTAGGAATCATGGTGGTATGATTTAAAATGAAGAACAAATTTTGATAATATCTCTACTTATATGGTTATGAAGTTCAACAACGTTATGAAGTTGAAGAAGAGAGTGTTAAAGAAGTTGTCATTGGATTTGCTGGACCAAATCAAAGATTGGGCCTAATTTATTTTAATTTGTAATAGATTATAGTAGGCCCTATTGATAGTTAAAGTAATAAAGCCCTTTATTTTTGTATGAGTGTATTAGGCCGATTGGACCTTGAGTTTGTTTGTAATAGGGCTTGAGTGGTTTTGTAAAGAAAGTGGGTTGTTGATCTTTATTAATATAAAATTTAAATTTTCTAATAAAAAAAGAAAATTATGTTTGACATTTGTATCTTGACACACAGATACATACACATATATATATATATATATATATATATATATATAAAGTACATAGTTTTGATAAAACACGTGGACATATATAAGCTATTGATAGTTTGTTGCATCTACGATGATTAAATCTCGTTTCGTTTTCATATTTATATAAATATTTTCTTTTATACATTCAGTTTTATTCACTATTTTTTGCCTCTTAAAACCCTAGATAAGACACATTTTTGTGCTAAAAGCCATGAGTGTTATTAGAGAAAAACCTAGATCTTTTGATTGTGGTGAAAAAGAAGTAATTGAAGTCGATGAAGCTGAGCAACAACAAGAAAATAATTTCGGAAATAAAGATAAATTGAGTATATTTGAATTAATTAGCAGCAAAAAAAAGAACAATTTACTAATTCATGATTCAATTGACGCGGTCTCTTTCTCTATCTCTATCTCTCTCTGTTTATATTTATATATATATATATATGTATTATTATTATTATTATTATTATTAAATTGGTATAATATATGGTAGAATAGATCTAAGCTATAAGATCAAAAGTAAATCCAAGTGTAGGTAAAAGAATTTCAAAAGTAGATTGAGCTAATAGACACATTAATTGCACAATGGTGCCTTCATTTATAAAAAATGTTTGTTACTGTATAATGGGTTACAATGGTTGAATTGATTGCACAATTGAGCTCTATTTTTAGGTTGGGATGTTGTTGTAGCTTACATGTACTTTATGTTTGGTGTACCGTGCTAGTGTAATGTATTGGACAAGATAAAAAAACCTGGTCGAAACATTTATTCTCTATCTAAACATATATATCCATTGAAGTAGATAGTCAATTTATATGTTTAACAGTTTTTATATATTGCTATTTACTGGATTGGCATGTAAATGAACTATCTGAAGTAATAAGGAAAAACAAGAAAGTGAGTGTTTATAGTTTTTTTGTGTTTTCTTTTTAGATATATAATTCAATTACAAAAATTAATTTCTTATCAGTAATTCATTGATCATCAATCTTAATGCTCTAATAATTTTTCTCTTTGAAGATTACGTTCTAATTTATTTATACTTGAATCCAAACGATGATGATATTTTCAGGTGAAGATTGAATCTAAAATATTTAAAAGAAAAAGCAGGTAAGTAGTATTTATTTCTATATATTATGTTTAAGGTATTATAGACAAGAAATAAATAGACTGGGTTGAGTCAAGGAAACTAAATAGGTGGCTACATTGTGCAGTTGCAGCATTACTGATAATTATGAAGTGGAGTCTGCTGATCTATTAGAAAGAGCAAAAAAATTTCAAGCTAACTTAAACCCAGAATTTCCCAGTTTTATCAAGTTAATGGTCCGCTCAATCGTTAGCAAACCATTCTGGATGGTGAGTATACTATAGCAATATTATGTTTCAAAGACCTAATATATTTTTAAATATTTATGCTATGACAGACTGTTCCTGCAAAATTTTCGAATGATCATATGCCAAAAAAGAACGAGTCGGTAGTTTTGGTGGTGGATGAACTTGGTGTAGAAGAACACATAGTAAAGTATTTGACAAATAGTCATGCATTTAGCGGTGGCTGGCAAGGATTTTCTCTTAAATATAAACTTCAAGAAAAGGATGCTCTCATTTTTCAAATGTGTATCCCTTACAAGTTTAAGGTCATTATTTCTTTCATCACCCGATCTTTTTCCATATGTTTATATGGGTTTCTTATGTTATTTGTGCAGGTTCACATTCTTCGAAAAAATAGTCCAGATGATATAGATGGAGGAGCCCTGAACCATACTGGACAACAAATTAATTTTGGTAAGACTTTATTGTGTTAACTTATACCTTCTCGCATTGCTTAATAATTCTCAAAGATTTATACCCACTCTTAACAAATGCAGCTATACCAGAAGATAAAGAAAATAAGATTGCAGGGTTTGTTGATTTTCAAGGGTTTTCCATTATAGTTAATAAGATTAACATGGACTTTATTTTCCATGAAAATATTCGTAGAAAGTATTACGAGCTCTGTTTGTCTCAAAAAAAATATCTACATGAGCATCTTCTTGAGCAAACTCAGCCCATTTCAGCTTACAAATTAATATTTGAAACAGTTGAAATAGCAGATGCAATCCGAGACTCCAACGCTTTTCTGTCTGAAGATAAATTCATTCATTGGGATAAAACTTTAGAAGGTTTTTTTTCATCTGGCATGGATGTTGAATTTATACGAGCTCGTCTAAATCATCTGCTTAGACTCAAAATCCAGTATGAAGTAAAGCAAAAGTCCAAGAAATATAGCCAAGTTATACTCCAGCTTAATCATGTAGACGAAGATATTAAGATACATGAAACAAAAAATAACGATAATAGGCTCCAACAAAATCATTTTGAGGAAGAAAGAAATTGTTTAAAACAAGTGAAGACTAAAATAGGGATTGACATACACAAAGAGAATGTAGAGAAATATGAGCTAGAATTTCAACAAGTAGCTCGTGCCCCTTGGTGAAAATAATGTTACATTAAATGGCGAAAAATGCAACTTTTTTATTTCTAGACATGCATACCTTTTACTTCACAAGAAACAATTTTTATACTTGTTAATTCTTCTTTTAAGCAATTTATTATGTATAATTATTTTGAGGTAGCCAATATCAAACATGAGCATGATAAAAATTCTTAATTCATTTTTAGAATTACTTAGTAGAACATAATAGTTCTTTATTCATTTTTAGAATTACTAAACATGACATTATAGATTCCAATCTCAGTTCATTTCGACCCCTATTCCCTTTTCTTAAGTCGTTTAATTTTCGTATAAATCTATTTAGAGAACTTCTTCTTTAGTAGATGTTCCATTTATTTTTTATTTCTATTACATTTGGCGAGTCATTTTAAGGAACGTTCAAATTCAGAATTTATTGAAGAGTATTTCTAACCAGTACAGAATGTAGCATACTTATATAAGAAAACCATTTACTTTTTACAAAAATAACACTTTATTTGTTGAAGAACTAAATATAACACTCTCATATTATATGAATACATAAACTAATAAATATTAATTTAAAACCAAAATTATATATAAATATATATATATATATATATATATATATATATATTATATACCAATTCATCTTTTCAAATTCACATTTCAAGTTTCTAGTATCTCCCCATAAATTTTATATTAGTTTTCCTTGTTAACCTGTTAATCTAGCACGTTTAATAAAAATTGGTCAACAAAATTTATAATGCATTATGAGGAAAAGAAAACAAAGTAATTTCATTATAAAAAATTTTACAAAATTTACTGGAATATAATATATTTCGTCTCTAATTTAACCTAAGTAATCTAAAATCAAATCAATTAGCTTTAGCATTATTAATTCACACTTTCCCCTTTTTTCCATAAAATACAAGGAAATCCAATCGGACAAAGAAGGTTTCCAATAATGAACCTGGAGAATATTTTGAACCATAATCAGCCGCCCGCATTAGAAGCAAAATAATAAATTGCACCAATACATAAAAAGAGTAAAAAAAAACACTAAATGAAGCTTGTTAGTGGTAGAACTGAGAATGATATAATGTGTACAATCTCAAGCATACTTGGTATTAAAGTGGGATTTCTTCCAATCAGATATTTGGGTATTCCTTGAAACTCCAAAAAGCTGAGTGTTAGTGATGGTAACAAGTTAGTTGAGAAAATTTGTGAAAGCATAAGTCAGTGGTCATCAAAGCTAATAACTTATGTTGGGAGAATTGAGTTTATTAGGTTTATAGTTGTGACTAAAATATTGTTTTGGTGTAGAGTTTTTCTACTACCTAAACAAGTCATTTATAAACTCAATCATAAGATGTCCATTTTCCTGTGGAAAGGGAATGATGAAGGTGCACAAGGATAAAAAATTGCTTGTAGTAACATATGTGCAAGTAAAGAAAAAGGAGACTTAATATACCTAACATTGAGGATTTAAACAAAGTATATTTCTTGTTTACTTTTTAGAGAATGTATTCTCAAGATATGAATTCATGGAGTAGATGGACTTAGAGTAATATTCTTAAAGGAAATTGTATATGAGGATTAGAAGCGAAATAACATCACACATGGATATGGAAACAATTGATGAGAGTTAAGAAAACTGCTTATAAATTCATTTAACAAAAAATCTTCTTTTAACAACACACATATACGCGATGTTGAGTGAAAGAAATTCTAGGAATCATGGTGGTATGATTTAAAATGAAGAACAAATTTTGATAATATCTCTACTTATATGGTTATGAAGTTCAACAACGTTATGAAGTTGAAGAAGAGAGTGTTAAAGAAGTTGTCATTGGATTTGCTGGACCAAATCAAAGATTAGGCCTAATTTATTTTAATTTGTAATAGATTATAGTAGGCCCTATGGATAGTTAAAGTAATAAAGCCCTTTATTTTTGTATGAGTGTATTAGGCCGATTGGACCTTGAGTTTGTATGTAATAGGGCTTGAGTGGTTTTGTAAAGAAAGTGGGTTGTTGATCTTTATTAATATAAAATTTTAATTTTCTAATAAAAAAAGAAAATTATGTTTGACATTTGTATCTTGACACACAGATACATACACATATATATATATATATATATATATATATATATATATATATATATATATATATATATATATATATATATATATATATAAAAAGTACATAGTTTTGATAAAACACGTGGACATATATAAGCTATTGATAGTTTGTTGCATCTACGATGATTAAATCTAGTTTCGTTTTCATATTTATATAAATATTTTCTTTTATACATTCAGTTTTATTCACTATTTTTTGCCTCTTAAAACCCTAGATAAGACACATTTTTGTGCTAAAAGCCATGAGTGTTATTAGAGAAAAACCTAGATCTTTTGATTGTGGTGAAAAAGAAGTAATTGAAGTCGATGAAGCTGAGCAACAACAAGAAAATAATTTCGGAAATAAAGATAAATTGAGTATATTTGAATTAATTAGCAGCAAAAAAAAGAACAATTTACTAATTCATGATTCAATTGACGCGGTCTCTTTCTCTATCTCTATCTCTCTCTGTTTATATTTATATATATATATATATGTATTATTATTATTATTATTATTATTATTAAATTGGTATAATATATGGTAGAATAGATCTAAGCTATAAGATCAAAAGTAAATCCAAGTGTAGGTAAAAGAATTTCAAAAGTAGATTGAGCTAATAGACACATTAATTGCACAATGGTGCCTTCATTTATAAAAAATGTTTGTTACTGTATAATGGGTTACAATGGCTGAATTGATTGCACAATTGAGCTCTATTTTTAGGTTGGGATGTTGTTGTAGCTTACATGTACTTTATGTTTGGTGTACCGTGCTAGTGTAATGTATTGGACAAGATAAAAAAACTTGGTCGAAACATTTATTCTCTATCTAAACATATATATCCATTGAAGTAGATAGTCAATTTATATGTTTAACAGTTTTTATATATTGCTATTTACTGGATTGGCATGTAAATGAACTATCTGAAGTAATAAGGAAAAACAAGAAAGTGAGTGTTTATAGTTTTTTTGTGTTTTCTTTTTAGATATATAATTCAATTACAAAAATTAATTTCTTATCAGTAATTCATTGATCATCAATCTTAATGCTTTAATAATTTTTCTCTTTGAAGATTACGTTCTAATTTATTTATACTTGAATCCAAACGATGATGATATTTTCAGGTGAAGATTGAATCTAAAATATTTAAAAGAAAAAGCAGGTAAGTAGTATTTATTTCTATATATTATGTTTAAGGTATTATAGACAAGAAATAAATAGACTGGGTTGAGTCAAGGAAACTAAATAGGTGGCTACATTGTGCAGTTGCAGCATTACTGATAATTATGAAGTGGAGTCTGCTGATCTATTAGAAAGAGCAAAAAAATTTCAAGCTAACTTAAACCCAGAATTTCCCAGTTTTATCAAGTTAATGGTCCGCTCAATCGTTAGCAAACCATTCTGGATGGTGAGTATACTATAGCAATATTATGTTTCAAAGACCTAATATATTTTTAAATATTTATGCTATGACAGACTGTTCCTGCAAAATTTTCGAATGATCATATGCCAAAAAAGAACGAGTCGGTAGTTTTGGTGGTGGATGAACTTGGTGTAGAAGAACACATAGTAAAGTATTTGACAAATAGTCATGCATTTAGCGGTGGCTGGCAAGGATTTTCTCTTAAATATAAACTTCAAGAAAAGGATGCTCTCATTTTTCAAATGTGTATCCCTTACAAGTTTAAGGTCATTATTTCTTTCATCACCCGATCTTTTTCCATATGTTTATATGGGTTTCTTATGTTATTTGTGCAGGTTCACATTCTTCGAAAAAATAGTCCACATGATATAGATGGAGGAGCCCTGAACCATACTAGACAACAAATTAATTTTGGTAAGACTTTATTGTGTTAACTTATACCTTCTCGCATTGCTTAATAATTCTCAAAGATTTATACCCACTCTTAACAAATGCAGCTATACCAGAAGATAAAGAAAATAAGATTGCAGGGTTTGTTGATTTTCAAGGGTTTTCCATTATAGTTAATAAGATTAACATGGACTTTATTTTCCATGAAAATATTCGTAGAAAGTATTACGAGCTCTGTTTGTCTCAAAAAAAATATCTACATGAGCATCTTCTTGAGCAGACTCAGCCCATTTCAGCTTACAAATTAATATTTGAAACAGTTGAAATAGCAGATGCAATCCGAGACTCCAACGCTTTTCTGTCTGAAGATAAATTCATTCATTGGGATAAAACTTTAGAAGGTTTTTTTTCATCTGGCATGGATGTTGAATTTATACGAGCTCGTCTAAATCATCTGCTTAGACTCAAAATCCAGTATGAAGTAAAGCACAAGTCCAAGAAATATAGCCAAGTTATACTCCAGCTTAATCATGTAGACGAAGATATTAAGATACATGAAACAAAAAATAACGATAATAGGCTCCAACAAAATCATTTTGAGGAAGAAAGAAATTGTTTAAAACAAGTGAAGACTAAAATAGGGATTGACATACACAAAGAGAATGTAGAGAAAGATGAGCTAGAATTTCAACAAGTAGCTCGTGCCCCTTGGTGAAAATAATGTTACATTAAATGGCGAAAAATGCAACTTTTTTATTTCTAGACATGCATACCTTTTACTTCACAAGAAACAATTTTTATACTTGTTAATTCTTCTTTTAAGCAATTTATTATGTATAATTATTTTGAGGTAGCCAATATCAAACATGAGCATGATAAAAATTCTTAATTCATTTTTAGAATTACTTAGTAGAACATAATAGTTCTTTATTCATTTTTAAAATTACTAAACATGACATTATAGATTCCAATCTCAGTTCATTTCGACCCCTATTCCCTTTTCTTAAGTCGTTTAATTTTCGTATAAATCTATTTAGAGAACTTCTTCTTTAGTAGATGTTCCATTTATTTTTTATTTCTATTACATTTGGTGAGTCATTTTAAGGAACGTTCAAATTCAGAATTTATTGAAGAGTATTTCTAACCAGTACAGAATGTAGCATACTTATATAAGAAAACCATTTACTTTTCACAAAAATAACACTTTATTTGTTGAAGAACTAAATATAACACTCTCATATTATATGAATACATAAACTAATAAATATTAATTTAAAACCAAAATTATATATAAATATATATATATATATTATATACCAATTCATCTTTTCAAATTCACATTTCAAGTTTCTAGTATCTCCCCATAAATTTTATATTAGTTTTCCTTGTTAACCTGTTAATCTAGCACGTTTAGTAAAAATTGGTCAACAAAATTTATAATGCATTATGAGGAAAAGAAAACAAAGTAATTCCATTATAAAAAATTTTACAAAATTTACTGGAATATAATATATTTCGTCTCTAATTTAACCTATGTAATCTAAAATCAAATCAATTAGCTTTAGCATTATTAATTCACACTTTCCCCTTTTTTCCATAAAATACAAGGAAATCCAATCGGACAAAGAAGGTTTCCAATAATGAACCTGGAGAATATTTTGAACCATAATTAGCCGCCCGCATTAGAAGCAAAATAATAAATTGCACCAATACATAAAAAGAGTAAAAAAAACACTAAATGAAGCTTGTTAGTGGTAGAACTGAGAATGATATAATGTGTACAATCTCAAGCATACTTGGTATTAAAGTGGGATTTCTTCCAATCAGATATTTGGGTATTCCTTGAAACTCCAAAAAGCTGAGTGTTAGTGATGGTAACAAGTTAGTTGAGAAAATTTGTGAAAGCATAAGTCAGTGGTCATCAAAGCTAATAACTTATGTTGGGAGAATTGAGTTTATTAGGTTTATAGTTGTGACTAAAATATTGTTTTGGTGTAGAGTTTTTCTACTACCTAAACAAGTCATTTATAAACTCAATCATAAGATGTCCATTTTCCTGTGGAAAGGGAATGATGAAGGTGCACAAGGATAAAAAATTGCTTGTAGTAACATATGTGCAAGTAAAGAAAAAGGAGACTTAATATACCTAACATTGAGGATTTAAACAAAGTATATTTCTTGTTTACTTTTTAGAGAATGTATTCTCAAGATATGAATTCATGGAGTAGATGGACTTAGAGTAATATTCTTAAAGGAAATTGTATATGAGGATTAGAAGCGAAATAACATCACACATGGATATGGAAACAATTGATGAGAGTTAAGAAAACTGCTTATAAATTCATTTAACAAAAAATCTTCTTTTAACAACACACATATACGCGATGTTGAGTGAAAGAAATTCTAGGAATCATGGTGGTATGATTTAAAATGAAGAACAAATTTTGATAATATCTCTACTTATATGGTTATGAAGTTCAACAACGTTATGAAGTTGAAGAAGAGAGTGTTAAAGAAGTTGTCATTGGATTTGCTGGACCAAATCAAAGATTGGGCCTAATTTATTTTAATTTGTAATAGATTATAGTAGGCCCTATTGATAGTTAAAGTAATAAAGCCCTTTATTTTTGTATGAGTGTATTAGGCCGATTGGACCTTGAGTTTGTATGTAATAGGGCTTGAGTGGTTTTGTAAAGAAAGTGGGTTGTTGATCTTTATTAATATAAAATTTAAATTTTCTAATAAAAAAAGAAAACACATATATATATATATATATATATATATATATATATATATATATATATATAAAGTACATAGTTTTGATAAAACACGTGGACATATATAAGCTATTGATAGTTTGTTGCATCTACGATGATTAAATCTCGTTTCGTTTTCATATTTATATAAATATTTTCTTTTATACATTCAGTTTTATTCACTATTTTTTGCCTCTTAAAACCCTAGATAAGACACATTTTTGTGCTAAAAGCCATGAGTGTTATTAGAGAAAAACCTAGATCTTTTGATTGTGGTGAAAAAGAAGTAATTGAAGTCGATGAAGCTGAGCAACAACAAGAAAATAATTTCGGAAATAAAGATAAATTGAGTATATTTGAATTAATTAGCAGCAAAAAAAAGAACAATTTACTAATTCATGATTCAATTGACGCGGTCTCTTTCTCTATCTCTATCTCTCTCTGTTTATATTTATATATATATATATATGTATTATTATTATTATTATTATTATTATTAAATTGGTATAATATATGGTAGAATAGATCTAAGCTATAAGATCAAAAGTAAATCCAAGTGTAGGTAAAAGAATTTCAAAAGTAGATTGAGCTAATAGACACATTAATTGCACAATGGTGCCTTCATTTATAAAAAATGTTTGTTACTGTATAATGGGTTACAATGGCTGAATTGATTGCACAATTGAGCTCTATTTTTAGGTTGGGATGTTGTTGTAGCTTACATGTACTTTATGTTTGGTGTACCGTGCTAGTGTAATGTATTGGACAAGATAAAAAAACTTGGTCGAAACATTTATTCTCTATCTAAACATATATATCCATTGAAGTAGATAGTCAATTTATATGTTTAACAGTTTTTATATATTGCTATTTACTGGATTGGCATGTAAATGAACTATCTGAAGTAATAAGGAAAAACAAGAAAGTGAGTGTTTATAGTTTTTTTGTGTTTTCTTTTTAGATATATAATTCAATTACAAAAATTAATTTCTTATCAGTAATTCATTGATCATCAATCTTAATGCTTTAATAATTTTTCTCTTTGAAGATTACGTTCTAATTTATTTATACTTGAATCCAAACGATGATGATATTTTCAGGTGAAGATTGAATCTAAAATATTTAAAAGAAAAAGCAGGTAAGTAGTATTTATTTCTATATATTATGTTTAAGGTATTATAGACAAGAAATAAATAGACTGGGTTGAGTCAAGGAAACTAAATAGGTGGCTACATTGTGCAGTTGCAGCATTACTGATAATTATGAAGTGGAGTATGCTGATCTATTAGAAAGAGCAAAAAAATTTCAAGCTAACTTAAACCCAGAATTTCCCAGTTTTATCAAGTTAATGGTCCGCTCAATCGTTAGCAAACCATTCTGGATGGTGAGTATACTATAGCAATATTATGTTTCAAAGACCTAATATATTTTTAAATATTTATGCTATGACAGACTGTTCCTGCAAAATTTTCGAATGATCATATGCCAAAAAAGAACGAGTCGGTAGTTTTGGTGGTGGATGAACTTGGTGTAGAAGAACACATAGTAAAGTATTTGACAAATAGTCATGCATTTAGCGGTGGCTGGCAAGGATTTTCTCTTAAATATAAACTTCAAGAAAAGGATGCTCTCATTTTTCAAATGTGTATCCCTTACAAGTTTAAGGTCATTATTTCTTTCATCACCCGATCTTTTTCCATATGTTTATATGGGTTTCTTATGTTATTTGTGCAGGTTCACATTCTTCGAAAAAATAGTCCACATGATATAGATGGAGGAGCCCTGAACCATACTGGACAACAAATTAATTTTGGTAAGACTTTATTGTGTTAACTTATACCTTCTCGCATTGCTTAATAATTCTCAAAGATTTATACCCACTCTTAACAAATGCAGCTATACCAGAAGATAAAGAAAATAAGATTGCAGGGTTTGTTGATTTTCAAGGGTTTTCCATTATAGTTAATAAGATTAACATGGACTTTATTTTCCATGAAAATATTCGTAGAAAGTATTACGAGCTCTGTTTGTCTCAAAAAAAATATCTACATGAGCAGCTTCTTGAGCAAACTCAGCCCATTTCAGCTTACAAATTAATATTTGAAACAGTTGAAATAGCAGATGCAATCCGAGACTCCAACGCTTTTCTGTCTGAAGATAAATTCATTCATTGGGATAAAACTTTAGAAGGTTTTTTTTCATCTGGCATGGATGTTGAATTTATACGAGCTCGTCTAAATCATCTGCTTAGACTCAAAATCCAGTATGAAGTAAAGCAAAAGTCCAAGAAATATAGCCAAGTTATACTCCAGCTTAATCATGTAGACGAAGATATTAAGATACATGAAACAAAAAATAACGATAATAGGCTCCAACAAAATCATTTTGAGGAAGAAAGAAATTGTTTAAAACAAGTGAAGACTAAAATAGGGATTGACATACACAAAGAGAATGTAGAGAAATATGAGCTAGAATTTCAACAAGTAGCTCGTGCCCCTTGGTGAAAATAATGTTACATTAAATGGCGAAAAATGCAACTTTTTTATTTCTAGACATGCATACCTTTTACTTCACAAGAAACAATTTTTATACTTGTTAATTCTTCTTTTAAGCAATTTATTATGTATAATTATTTTGAGGTAGCCAATATCAAACATGAGCATGATAAAAATTCTTAATTCATTTTTAGAATTACTTAGTAGAACATAATAGTTCTTTATTCATTTTTAGAATTACTAAACATGACATTATAGATTCCAATCTCAGTTCATTTCGACCCCTATTCCCTTTTCTTAAGTCGTTTAATTTTCGTATAAATCTATTTAGAGAACTTCTTCTTTAGTAGATGTTCCATTTATTTTTTATTTCTATTACATTTGGCGAGTCATTTTAAGGAACGTTCAAATTCAGAATTTATTGAAGAGTATTTCTAACCAGTACAGAATGTAGCATACTTATATAAGAAAACCATTTACTTTTTACAAAAATAACACTTTATTTGTTGAAGAACTAAATATAACACTCTCATATTATATGAATACATAAACTAATAAATATTAATTTAAAACCAAAATTATATATAAATATATATATATATATATATATATTATATACCAATTCATCTTTTCAAATTCACATTTCAAGTTTCTAGTATCTCCCCATAAATTTTATATTAGTTTTCCTTGTTAACCTGTTAATCTAGCACGTTTAGTAAAAATTGGTCAACAAAATTTATAATGCATTATGAGGAAAAGAAAACAAAGTAATTCCATTATAAAAAATTTTACAAAATTTACTGGAATATAATATATTTCGTCTCTAATTTAACCTAAGTAATCTAAAATCAAATCAATTAGCTTTAGCATTATTAATTCACACTTTCCCCTTTTTTCCATAAAATACAAGGAAATCCAATCGGACAAAGAAGGTTTCCAATAATGAACCTGGAGAATATTTTGAACCATAATTAGCCGCCCGCATTAGAAGCAAAATAATAAATTGCACCAATACATAAAAAGAGTAAAAAAAACACTAAATGAAGCTTGTTAGTGGTAGAACTGAGAATGATATAATGTGTACAATCTCAAGCATACTTGGTATTAAAGTGGGATTTCTTCCAATCAGATATTTGGGTATTCCTTGAAACTCCAAAAAGCTGAGTGTTAGTGATGGTAACAAGTTAGTTGAGAAAATTTGTGAAAGCATAAGTCAGTGGTCATCAAAGCTAATAACTTATGTTGGGAGAATTGAGTTTATTAGGTTTATAGTTGTGACTAAAATATTGTTTTGGTGTAGAGTTTTTCTACTACCTAAACAAGTCATTTATAAACTCAATCATAAGATGTCCATTTTCCTGTGGAAAGGGAATGATGAAGGTGCACAAGGATAAAAAATTGCTTGTAGTAACATATGTGCAAGTAAAGAAAAAGGAGACTTAATATACCTAACATTGAGGATTTAAACAAAGTATATTTCTTGTTTACTTTTTAGAGAATGTATTCTCAAGATATGAATTCATGGAGTAGATGGACTTAGAGTAATATTCTTAAAGGAAATTGTATATGAGGATTAGAAGCGAAATAACATCACACATGGATATGGAAAAAATTGATGAGAGTTAAGAAAACTGCTTATAAATTCATTTAACAAAAAATCTTCTTTTAACAACACACATATACGCGATGTTGAGTGAAAGAAATTCTAGGAATCATGGTGGTATGATTTAAAATGAAGAACAAATTTTGATAATATCTCTACTTATATGGTTATGAAGTTCAACAACGTTATGAAGTTGAAGAAGAGAGTGTTAAAAAAGTTGTCATTGGATTTGCTGGACCAAATCAAAGATTGGGCCTAATTTATTTTAATTTGTAATAGATTATAGTAGGCCCTATTGATAGTTAAAGTAATAAAGCCCTTTATTTTTGTATGAGTGTATTAGGCCGATTGGACCTTGAGTTTGTATGTAATAGGGCTTGAGTGGTTTTGTAAAGAAAGTGGGTTGTTGATCTTTATTAATATAAAATTTAAATTTTCTAATAAAAAAGAAAATTATGTTTGACATTTGTATCTTGACACACAGATACATACACACATATATATATATAAAGTACATAGTTTTGATAAAACACGTGGACATATATAAGCTATTGATAGTTTGTTGCATCTACGATGATTAAATCTCGTTTCGTTTTCATATTTATATAAATATTTTCTTTTATACATTCAGTTTTATTCACTATTTTTTGCCTCTTAAAACCCTAGATAAGACACATTTTTGTGCTAAAAGCCATGAGTGTTATTAGAGAAAAACATAGATCTTTTGATTGTGGTGAAAAAGAAGTAATTGAAGTCGATGAAGCTGAGCAACAACAAGAAAATAATTTCGGAAATAAAGATAAATTGAGTATATTTGAATTAATTAGCAGCAAAAAAAAGAACAATTTACTAATTCATGATTCAATTGACGCGGTCTCTTTCTCTATCTCTATCTCTCTCTGTTTATATTTATATATATATATATATATATATATGTATTATTATTATTATTATTATTATTAAATTGGTATAATATATGGTAGAATAGATCTAAGCTATAAGATCAAAAGTAAATCCAAGTGTAGGTAAAAGAATTTCAAAAGTAGATTGAGCTAATAGACACATTAATTGCACAATGGTGCCTTCATTTATAAAAAATGTTTGTTACTGTATAATGGGTTACAATGGTTGAATTGATTGCACAATTGAGCTCTATTTTTAGGTTGGGATGTTGTTGTAGCTTACATGTACTTTATGTTTGGTGTACCGTGCTAGTGTAATGTATTGGACAAGATAAAAAAACCTGGTCGAAACATTTATTCTCTATCTAAACATATATATCCATTGAAGTAGATAGTCAATTTATATGTTTAACAGTTTTTATATATTGCTATTTACTGGATTGGCATGTAAATGAACTATCTGAAGTAATAAGGAAAAACAAGAAAGTGAGTGTTTATAGTTTTTTTGTGTTTTCTTTTTAGATATATAATTCAATTACAAAAATTAATTTCTTATCAGTAATTCATTGATCATCAATCTTAATGCTTTAATAATTTTTCTCTTTGAAGATTACGTTCTAATTTATTTATACTTGAATCCAAACGATGATGATATTTTCAGGTGAAGATTGAATCTAAAATATTTAAAAGAAAAAGCAGGTAAGTAGTATTTATTTCTATATATTATGTTTAAGGTATTATAGACAAGAAATAAATAGACTGGGTTGAGTCAAGGAAACTAAATAGGTGGCCACATTGTGCAGTTGCAGCATTACTGATAATTATGAAGTGGAGTCTGCTGATCTATTAGAAAGAGCAAAAAAATTTCAAGCTAACTTAAACCCAGAATTTCCCAGTTTTATCAAGTTAATGGTCCGCTCAATCGTTAGCAAACCATTCTGGATGGTGAGTATACTATAGCAATATTATGTTTCGAAGACCTAATATATTTTTAAATATTTATGCTATGATAGACTGTTCCTGCAAAATTTTCGAATGATCATATGCCAAAAAAGAACGAGTCGGTAGTTTTGGTGGTGGATGAACTTGGTGTAGAAGAACACATAGTAAAGTATTTGACAAATAGTCATGCATTTAGCGGTGGCTGGCAAGGATTTTCTCTTAAATATAAACTTCAAGAAAAGGATGCTCTCATTTTTCAAATGTGTATCCCTTACAAGTTTAAGGTCATTATTTCTTTCATCACCCGATCTTTTTCCATATGTTTATATGGGTTTCTTATGTTATTTGTGCAGGTTCACATTCTTCGAAAAAATAGTCCAGATGATATAGATGGAGGAGCCCTGAACCATACTGGACAACAAATTAATTTTGGTAAGACTTTATTGTGTTAACTTATACCTTCTCGCATTGCTTAATAATTCTCAAAGATTTATACCCACTCTTAACAAATGCAGCTATACCAGAAGATAAAGAAAATAAGATTGCAGGGTTTGTTGATTTTCAAGGGTTTTCCATTATAGTTAATAAGATTAACATGGACTTTATTTTCCATGAAAATATTCGTAGAAAGTATTACGAGCTCTGTTTGTCTCAAAAAAAATATCTACATGAGCAGCTTCTTGAGCAAACTCAGCCCATTTCAGCTTACAAATTAATATTTGAAACAGTTGAAATAGCAGATGCAATCCGAGACTCCAACGCTTTTCTGTCTGAAGATAAATTCATTCATTGGGATAAAACTTTAGAAGGTTTTTTTTCATCTGGCATGGATGTTGAATTTATACGAGCTCGTCTAAATCATCTGCTTAGACTCAAAATCCAGTATGAAGTAAAGCAAAAGTCCAAGAAATATAGCCAAGTTATACTCCAGCTTAATCATGTAGACGAAGATATTAAGATACATGAAACAAAAAATAACGATAATAGGCTCCAACAAAATCATTTTGAGGAAGAAAGAAATTGTTTAAAACAAGTGAAGACTAAAATAGGGATTGACATACACAAAGAGAATGTAGAGAAATATGAGCTAGAATTTCAACAAGTAGCTCGTGCCCCTTGGTGAAAATAATGTTACATTAAATGGCGAAAAATGCAACTTTTTTATTTCTAGACATGCATACCTTTTACGTCACAAGAAACAATTTTTATACTTGTTAATTCTTCTTTTAAGCAATTTATTATGTATAATTATTTTGAGGTAGCCAATATCAAACATGAGCATGATAAAAATTCTTAATTCATTTTTAGAATTACTTAGTAGAACATAATAGTTCTTTATTCATTTTTAGAATTACTAAACATGACATTATAGATTCCAATCTCAGTTCATTTCGACCCCTATTCCCTTTTCTTAAGTCGTTTAATTTTCGTATAAATCTATTTAGAGAACTTCTTCTTTAGTAGATGTTCCATTTATTTTTTATTTCTATTACATTTGGCGAGTCATTTTAAGGAACGTTCAAATTCAGAATTTATTGAAGAGTATTTCTAACCAGTACAGAATGTAGCATACTTATATAAGAAAACCATTTACTTTTTACAAAAATAACACTTTATTTGTTGAAGAACTAAATATAACACTCTCATATTATATGAATACATAAACTAATAAATATTAATTTAAAACCAAAATTATATATAAATATATATATATATATTATATACCAATTCATCTTTTCAAATTCACATTTCAAGTTTCTAGTATATCCCCATAAATTTTATATTAGTTTTCCTTGTTAACCTGTTAATCTAGCACGTTTAGTAAAAATTGGTCAACAAAATTTATAATGCATTATGAGGAAAAGAAAACAAAGTAATTCCATTATAAAAAAATTTACAAAATTTACTGGAATATAATATATTTCGTCTCTAATTTAACCTAAGTAATCTAAAATCAAATCAATTAGCTTTAGCATTATTAATTCACACTTTCCCCTTTTTTCCATAAAATACAAGGAAATCCAATCGGACAAAGAAGGTTTCCAATAATGAACCTGGAGAATATTTTGAACCATAATCAGCCGCCCGCATTAGAAGCAAAATAATAAATTGCACCAATACATAAAAAGAGTAAAAAAAACACTAAATGAAGCTTGTTAGTGGTAGAACTGAGAATGATATAATGTGTACAATCTCAAGCATACTTGGTATTAAAGTGGGATTTCTTCCAATCAGATATTTGGGTATTCCTTGAAACTCCAAAAAGCTGAGTGTTAGTGATGGTAACAAGTTAGTTGAGAAAATTTGTGAAAGCATAAGTCAGTGGTCATCAAAGCTAATAACTTATGTTGGGAGAATTGAGTTTATTAGGTTTATAGTTGTGACTAAAATATTGTTTTGGTGTAGAGTTTTTCTACTACCTAAACAAGTCATTTATAAACTCAATCATAAGATATCCATTTTCCTGTGGAAAGGGAATGATGAAGGTGCACAAGGATAAAAAATTGCTTGTAGTAACATATGTGCAAGTAAAGAAAAAGGAGACTTAATATACCTAACATTGATGATTTAAACAAAGTATATTTCTTGTTTACTTTTTAGAGAATGTATTCTCAAGATATGAATTCATGGAGTAGATGGACTTAGAGTAATATTCTTAAAGGAAATTGTATATGAGGATTAGAAGCGAAATAACATCACACATGGATATGGAAACAATTGATGAGAGTTAAGAAAACTGCTTATAAATTCATTTAACAAAAAATCTTCTTTTAACAACACACATATACGCGATGTTGAGTGAAAGAAATTCTAGGAATCATGGTGGTATGATTTAAAATGAAGAACAAATTTTGATAATATCTCTACTTATATGGTTATGAAGTTCAACAACGTTATGAAGTTGAAGAAGAGAGTGTTAAAGAAGTTGTCATTGGATTTGCTGGACCAAATCAAAGATTGGGCCTAATTTATTTTAATTTGTAATAGATTATAGTAGGCCCTATTGATAGTTAAAGTAATAAAGCCCTTTATTTTTGTATGAGTGTATTAGGCCGATTGGACCTTGAGTTTGTATGTAATAGGGCTTGAGTGGTTTTGTAAAGAAAGTGGGTTGTTGATCTTTATTAATATAAAATTTAAATTTTCTAATAAAAAAAGAAAATTATGTTTGACATTTGTATCTTGACACACAGATACATACACACATATATATATATATATATAAAGTACATAGTTTTGATAAAACACGTGGACATATATAAGCTATTGATAGTTTGTTGCATCTACGATGATTAAATCTCGTTTCGTTTTCATATTTATATAAATATTTTCTTTTATACATTCAGTTTTATTCACTATTTTTTGCCTCTTAAAACCCTAGATAAGACACATTTTTGTGCTAAAAGCCATGAGTGTTATTAGAGAAAAACCTAGATCTTTTGATTGTGGTGAAAAAGAAGTAATTGAAGTCGATGAAGCTGAGCAACAACAAGAAAATAATTTCGGAAATAAAGATAAATTGAGTATATTTGAATTAATTAGCAGCAAAAAAAAGAACAATTTACTAATTCATGATTCAATTGACGCGGTCTCTTTCTCTATCTCTATCTCTCTCTGTTTATATTTATATATATATATATATATATATATATGTATTATTATTATTATTATTATTATTATTATTAAATTGGTATAATATATGGTAGAATAGATCTAAGCTATAAGATCAAAAGTAAATCCAAGTGTAGGTAAAAGAATTTCAAAAGTAGATTGAGCTAATAGACACATTAATTGCACAATGGTGCCTTCATTTATAAAAAATGTTTGTTACTGTATAATGGGTTACAATGGTTGAATTGATTGCACAATTGAGCTCTATTTTTAGGTTGGGATGTTGTTGTAGCTTACATGTACTTTATGTTTGGTGTACCGTGCTAGTGTAATGTATTGGACAAGATAAAAAAACTTGGTCGAAACATTTATTCTCTATCTAAACATATATATCCATTGAAGTAGATAGTCAATTTATATGTTTAACAGTTTTTATATATTGCTATTTACTGGATTGGCATGTAAATGAACTATCTGAAGTAATAAGGAAAAACAAGAAAGTGAGTGTTTATAGTTTTTTTGTGTTTTCTTTTTAGATATATAATTCAATTACAAAAATTAATTTCTTATCAGTAATTCATTGATCATCAATCTTAATGCTTTAATAATTTTTCTCTTTGAAGATTACGTTCTAATTTATTTATACTTGAATCCAAACGATGATGATATTTTCAGGTGAAGATTGAATCTAAAATATTTAAAAGAAAAAGCAGGTAAGTAGTATTTATTTCTATATATTATGTTTAAGGTATTATAGACAAGAAATAAATAGACTGGGTTGAGTCAAGGAAACTAAATAGGTGGCTACATTGTGCAGTTGCAGCATTACTGATAATTATGAAGTGGAGTCTGCTGATCTATTAGAAAGAGCAAAAAAATTTCAAGCTAACTTAAACCCAGAATTTCCCAGTTTTATCAAGTTAATGGTCCGCTCAATCGTTAGCAAACCATTCTGGATGGTGAGTATACTATAGCAATATTATGTTTCAAAGACCTAATATATTTTTAAATATTTATGCTATGACAGACTGTTCCTGCAAAATTTTCGAATGATCATATGCCAAAAAAGAACGAGTCGGTAGTTTTGGTGGTGGATGAACTTGGTGTAGAAGAACACATAGTAAAGTATTTGACAAATAGTCATGCATTTAGCGGTGGCTGGCAAGGATTTTCTCTTAAATATAAACTTCAAGAAAAGGATGCTCTCATTTTTCAAATGTGTATCCCTTACAAGTTTAAGGTCATTATTTCTTTCATCACCCGATCTTTTTCCATATGTTTATATGGGTTTCTTATGTTATTTGTGCAGGTTCACATTCTTCGAAAAAATAGTCCAGATGATATAGATGGAGGAGCCCTGAACCATACTGGACAACAAATTAATTTTGGTAAGACTTTATTGTGTTAACTTATACCTTCTCGCATTGCTTAATAATTCTCAAAGATTTATACCCACTCTTAACAAATGCAGCTATACCAGAAGATAAAGAAAATAAGATTGCAGGGTTTGTTGATTTTCAAGGGTTTTCCATTATAGTTAATAAGATTAACATGGACTTTATTTTCCATGAAAATATTCGTAGAAAGTATTACGAGCTCTGTTTGTCTCAAAAAAAATATCTACATGAGCAGCTTCTTGAGCAAACTCAGCCCATTTCAGCTTACAAATTAATATTTGAAACAGTTGAAATAGCAGATGCAATCCAAGACTCCAACGCTTTTCTGTCTGAAGATAAATTCATTCATTGGGATAAAACTTTAGAAGGTTTTTTTTCATCTGGCATGGATGTTGAATTTATACGAGCTCGTCTAAATCATCTGCTTAGACTCAAAATCCAGTATGAAGTAAAGCAAAAGTCCAAGAAATATAGCCAAGTTATACTCCAGCTTAATCATGTAGACGAAGATATTAAGATACATGAAACAAAAAATAACGATAATAGGCTCCAACAAAATCATTTTGAGGAAGAAAGAAATTGTTTAAAACAAGTGAAGACTAAAATAGGGATTGACATACACAAAGAGAATGTAGAGAAATATGAGCTAGAATTTCAACAAGTAGCTCGTGCCCCTTGGTGAAAATAATGTTACATTAAATGGCGAAAAATGCAACTTTTTTATTTCTAGACATGCATACCTTTTACTTCACAAGAAACAATTTTTATACTTGTTAATTCTTCTTTTAAGCAATTTATTATGTATAATTATTTTGAGGTAGCCAATATCAAACATGAGCATGATAAAAATTCTTAATTCATTTTTAGAATTACTTAGTAGAACATAATAGTTCTTTATTCATTTTTAGAATTACTAAACATGACATTATAGATTCCAATCTCAGTTCATTTCGACCCCTATTCCCTTTTCTTAAGTCGTTTAATTTTCGTATAAATCTATTTAGAGAACTTCTTCTTTAGTAGATGTTCCATTTATTTTTTATTTCTATTACATTTGGCGAGTCATTTTAAGGAACGTTCAAATTCAGAATTTATTGAAGAGTATTTCTAACCAGTACAGAATGTAGCATACTTATATAAGAAAACCATTTACTTTTTACAAAAATAACACTTTATTTGTTGAAGAACTAAATATAACACTCTCATATTATATGAATACATAAACTAATAAATATTAATTTAAAACCAAAATTATATATAAATATATATATATATTATATACCAATTCATCTTTTCAAATTCACATTTCAAGTTTCTAGTATCTCCCCATAAATTTTATATTAGTTTTCCTTGTTAACCTGTTAATCTAGCACGTTTAGTAAAAATTGGTCAACAAAATTTATAATGCATTATGAGGAAAAGAAAACAAAGTAATTCCATTATAAAAAATTTTACAAAATTTACTGGAATATAATATATTTCGTCTCTAATTTAACCTAAGTAATCTAAAATCAAATCAATTAGCTTTAGCATTATTAACTCACACTTTCCCCTTTTTTCCATAAAATACAAGGAAATCCAATCGGACAAAGAAGGTTTCCAATAATGAACCTGGAGAATATTTTGAACCATAATTAGCCGCCCGCATTAGAAGCAAAATAATAAATTGCACCAATACATAAAAAGAGTAAAAAAAACACTAAATGAAGCTTGTTAGTGGTAGAACTGAGAATGATATAATGTGTACAATCTCAAGCATACTTGGTATTAAAGTGGGATTTCTTCCAATCAGATATTTGGGTATTCCTTGAAACTCCAAAAAGCTGAGTGTTAGTGATGGTAACAAGTTAGTTGAGAAAATTTGTGAAAGCATAAGTCAGTGGTCATCAAAGCTAATAACTTATGTTGGGAGAATTGAGTTTATTAGGTTTATCGTTGTGACTAAAATATTGTTTTGGTGTAGAGTTTTTCTACTACCTAAACAAGTCATTTATAAACTCAATCATAAGATGTCCATTTTCCTGTGGAAAGGGAATGATGAAGGTGCACAAGGATAAAAAATTGCTTGTAGTAACATATGTGCAAGTAAAGAAAAAGGAGACTTAATATACCTAACATTGAGGATTTAAACAAAGTATATTTCTTGTTTACTTTTTAGAGAATGTATTCTCAAGATATGAATTCATGGAGTAGATGGACTTAGAGTAATATTCTTAAAGGAAATTGTATATGAGGATTAGAAGCGAAATAACATCACACATGGATATGGAAAAAATTGATGAGAGTTAAGAAAACTGCTTATAAATTCATTTAACAAAAAATCTTCTTTTAACAACACACATATACGCGATGTTGAGTGAAAGAAATTCTAGGAATCATGGTGGTATGATTTAAAATGAAGAACAAATTTTGATAATATCTCTACTTATATGGTTATGAAGTTCAACAACGTTATGAAGTTGAAGAAGAGAGTGTTAAAAAAGTTGTCATTGGATTTGCTGGACCAAATCAAAGATTGGGCCTAATTTATTTTAATTTGTAATAGATTATAGTAGGCCCTATTGATAGTTAAAGTAATAAAGCCCTTTATTTTTGTATGAGTGTATTAGGCCGATTGGACCTTGAGTTTGTATGTAATAGGGCTTGAGTGGTTTTGTAAAGAAAGTGGGTTGTTGATCTTTATTAATATAAAATTTAAATTTTCTAATAAAAAAAGAAAATTATGTTTGACATTTGTATCTTGACACACAGATACATACACATATATATATATATATATATATATATATATATATATATATATATATATATATATATATATAAAGTACATAGTTTTGATAAAACACGTGGACATATATAAGCTATTGATAGTTTGTTGCATCTACGATGATTAAATCTCGTTTCGTTTTCATATTTATATAAATATTTTCTTTTATACATTCAGTTTTATTCACTATTTTTTGCCTCTTAAAACCCTAGATAAGACACATTTTTGTGCTAAAAGCCATGAGTGTTATTAGAGAAAAACCTAGATCTTTTGATTGTGGTGAAAAAGAAGTAATTGAAGTCGATGAAGCTGAACAACAACAAGAAAATAATTTCGGAAATAAAGATAAATTGAGTATATTTGAATTAATTAGCAGCAAAAAAAAGAACAATTTACTAATTCATGATTCAATTGACGCGGTCTCTTTCTCTATCTCTATCTCTCTCTGTTTATATTTATATATATATATATATATGTATTATTATTATTATTATTATTATTAAATTGGTATAATATATGGTAGAATAGATCTAAGCTATAAGATCAAAAGTAAATCCAAGTGTAGGTAAAAGAATTTCAAAAGTAGATTGAGCTAATAGACACATTAATTGCACAATGGTGCCTTCATTTATAAAAAATGTTTGTTACTGTATAATGGGTTACAATGGTTGAATTGATTGCACAATTGAGCTCTATTTTTAGGTTGGGATGTTGTTGTAGCTTACATGTACTTTATGTTTGGTGTACCGTGCTAGTGTAATGTATTGGACAAGATAAAAAAACCTGGTCGAAACATTTATTCTCTATCTAAACATATATATCCATTGAAGTAGATAGTCAATTTATATGTTTAACAGTTTTTATATATTGCTATTTACTGGATTGGCATGTAAATGAACTATCTGAAGTAATAAGGAAAAACAAGAAAGTGAGTGTTTATAGTTTTTTTGTGTTTTCTTTTTAGATATATAATTCAATTACAAAAATTAATTTCTTATCAGTAATTCATTGATCATCAATCTTAATGCTTTAATAATTTTTCTCTTTGAAGATTACGTTCTAATTTATTTATACTTGAATCCAAACGATGATGATATTTTCAGGTGAAGATTGAATCTAAAATATTTAAAAGAAAAAGCAGGTAAGTAGTATTTATTTCTATATATTATGTTTAAGGTATTATAGACAAGAAATAAATAGACTGGGTTGAGTCAAGGAAACTAAATAGGTGGCCACATTGTGCAGTTGCAGCATTACTGATAATTATGAAGTGGAGTCTGCTGATCTATTAGAAAGAGCAAAAAAATTTCAAGCTAACTTAAACCCAGAATTTCCCAGTTTTATCAAGTTAATGGTCCGCTCAATCGTTAGCAAACCATTCTGGATGGTGAGTATACTATAGCAATATTATGTTTCAAAGACCTAATATATTTTTAAATATTTATGCTATGACAGACTGTTCCTGCAAAATTTTCGAATGATCATATGCCAAAAAAGAACGAGTCGGTAGTTTTGGTGGTGGATGAACTTGGTGTAGAAGAACACATAGTAAAGTATTTGACAAATAGTCATGCATTTAGCGGTGGCTGGCAAGGATTTTCTCTTAAATATAAACTTCAAGAAAAGGATGCTCTCATTTTTCAAATGTGTATCCCTTACAAGTTTAAGGTCATTATTTCTTTCATCACCCGATCTTTTTCCATATGTTTATATGGGTTTCTTATGTTATTTGTGCAGGTTCACATTCTTCGAAAAAATAGTCCAGATGATATAGATGGAGGAGCCCTGAACCATACTGGACAACAAATTAATTTTGGTAAGACTTTATTGTGTTAACTTATACCTTCTCGCATTGCTTAATAATTCTCAAAGATTTATACCCACTCTTAACAAATGCAGCTATACCAGAAGATAAAGAAAATAAGATTGCAGGGTTTGTTGATTTTCAAGGGTTTTCCATTATAGTTAATAAGATTAACATGGACTTTATTTTCCATGAAAATATTCGTAGAAAGTATTACGAGCTCTGTTTGTCTCAAAAAAATATCTACATGAGCAGCTTCTTGAGCAAACTCAGCCCATTTCAGCTTACAAATTAATATTTGAAACAGTTGAAATAGCAGATGCAATCCAAGACTCCAACGCTTTTCTGTCTGAAGATAAATTCATTCATTGGGATAAAACTTTAGAAGGTTTTTTTTCATCTGGCATGGATGTTGAATTTATACGAGCTCGTCTAAATCATCTGCTTAGACTCAAAATCCAGTATGAAGTAAAGCAAAAGTCCAAGAAATATAGCCAAGTTATACTCCAGCTTAATCATGTAGACGAAGATATTAAGATACATGAAACAAAAAATAACGATAATAGGCTCCAACAAAATCATTTTGAGGAAGAAAGAAATTGTTTAAAACAAGTGAAGACTAAAATAGGGATTGACATACACAAAGAGAATGTAGAGAAATATGAGCTAGAATTTCAACAAGTAGCTCGTGCCCCTTGGTGAAAATAATGTTACATTAAATGGCGAAAAATGCAACTTTTTTATTTCTAGACATGCATACCTTTTACTTCACAAGAAACAATTTTTATACTTGTTAATTCTTCTTTTAAGCAATTTATTATGTATAATTATTTTGAGGTAGCCAATATCAAACATGAGCATGATAAAAATTCTTAATTCATTTTTAGAATTACTTAGTAGAACATAATAGTTCTTTATTCATTTTTAGAATTACTAAACATGACATTATAGATTCCAATCTCAGTTCATTTTGACCCCTATTCCCTTTTCTTAAGTCGTTTAATTTTCGTATAAATCTATTTAGAGAACTTCTTCTTTAGTAGATGTTCCATTTATTTTTTATTTCTATTACATTTGGCGAGTCATTTTAAGGAACGTTCAAATTCAGAATTTATTGAAGAGTATTTCTAACCAGTACAGAATGTAGCATACTTATATAAGAAAACCATTTACTTTTTACAAAAATAACACTTTATTTGTTGAAGAACTAAATATAACACTCTCATATTATATGAATACATAAACTAATAAATATTAATTTAAAACCAAAATTATATATAAATATATATATATATATATTATATACCAATTCATCTTTTCAAATTCACATTTCAAGTTTCTAGTATCTCCCCATAAATTTTATATTAGTTTTCCTTGTTAACCTGTTAATCTAGCACGTTTAGTAAAAATTGGTCAACAAAATTTATAATGCATTATGAGGAAAAGAAAACAAAGTAATTCCATTATAAAAAATTTTACAAAATTTACTGGAATATAATATATTTCGTCTCTAATTTAACCTAAGTAATCTAAAATCAAATCAATTAGCTTTAGCATTATTAACTCACACTTTCCCCTTTTTTCCATAAAATACAAGGAAATCCAATCGGACAAAGAAGGTTTCCAATAATGAACCTGGAGAATATTTTGAACCATAATTAGCCGCCCGCATTAGAAGCAAAATAATAAATTGCACCAATACATAAAAAGAGTAAAAAAAACACTAAATGAAGCTTGTTAGTGGTAGAACTGAGAATGATATAATGTGTACAATCTCAAGCATACTTGGTATTAAAGTGGGATTTCTTCCAATCAGATATTTGGGTATTCCTTGAAACTCCAAAAAGCTGAGTGTTAGTGATGGTAACAAGTTAGTTGAGAAAATTTGTGAAAGCATAAGTCAGTGGTCATCAAAGCTAATAACTTATGTTGGGAGAATTGAGTTTATTAGGTTTATCGTTGTGACTAAAATATTGTTTTGGTGTAGAGTTTTTCTACTACCTAAACAAGTCATTTATAAACTCAATCATAAGATGTCCATTTTCCTGTGGAAAGGGAATGATGAAGGTGCACAAGGATAAAAAATTGCTTGTAGTAACATATGTGCAAGTAAAGAAAAAGGAGACTTAATATACCTAACATTGAGGATTTAAACAAAGTATATTTCTTGTTTACTTTTTAGAGAATGTATTCTCAAGATATGAATTCATGGAGTAGATGGACTTAGAGTAATATTCTTAAAGGAAATTGTATATGAGGATTAGAAGCGAAATAACATCACACATGGATATGGAAAAAATTGATGAGAGTTAAGAAAACTGCTTATAAATTCATTTAACAAAAAATCTTCTTTTAACAACACACATATACGCGATGTTGAGTGAAAGAAATTCTAGGAATCATGGTGGTATGATTTAAAATGAAGAACAAATTTTGATAATATCTCTACTTATATGGTTATGAAGTTCAACAACGTTATGAAGTTGAAGAAGAGAGTGTTAAAAAAGTTGTCATTGGATTTGCTGGACCAAATCAAAGATTGGGCCTAATTTATTTTAATTTGTAATAGATTATAGTAGGCCCTATTGATAGTTAAAGTAATAAAGCCCTTTATTTTTGTATGAGTGTATTAGGCCGATTGGACCTTGAGTTTGTATGTAATAGGGCTTGAGTGGTTTTGTAAAGAAAGTGGGTTGTTGATCTTTATTAATATAAAATTTAAATTTTCTAATAAAAAAAGAAAATTATGTTTGACATTTGTATCTTGACACACAGATACATACACACACATATATATATATATATATATATATATATATATATATATATATATATATATATAAAGTACATAGTTTTGATAAAACACGTGGACATATATAAGCTATTGATAGTTTGTTGCATCTACGATGATTAAATCTCGTTTCGTTTTCATATTTATATAAATATTTTCTTTTATACATTCAGTTTTATTCACTATTTTTTGCCTCTTAAAACCCTAGATAAGACACATTTTTGTGCTAAAAGCCATGAGTGTTATTAGAGAAAAACCTAGATCTTTTGATTGTGGTGAAAAAGAAGTAATTGAAGTCGATGAAGCTGAACAACAACAAGAAAATAATTTCGGAAATAAAGATAAATTGAGTATATTTGAATTAATTAGCAGCAAAAAAAAGAACAATTTACTAATTCATGATTCAATTGACGCGGTCTCTTTCTCTATCTCTATCTCTCTCTGTTTATATTTATATATATATATATATGTATTATTATTATTATTATTATTATTAAATTGGTATAATATATGGTAGAATAGATCTAAGCTATAAGATCAAAAGTAAATCCAAGTGTAGGTAAAAGAATTTCAAAAGTAGATTGAGCTAATAGACACATTAATTGCACAATGGTGCCTTCATTTATAAAAAATGTTTGTTACTGTATAATGGGTTACAATGGTTGAATTGATTGCACAATTGAGCTCTATTTTTAGGTTGGGATGTTGTTGTAGCTTACATGTACTTTATGTTTGGTGTACCGTGCTAGTGTAATGTATTGGACAAGATAAAAAAACCTGGTCGAAACATTTATTCTCTATCTAAACATATATATCCATTGAAGTAGATAGTCAATTTATATGTTTAACAGTTTTTATATATTGCTATTTACTGGATTGGCATGTAAATGAACTATCTGAAGTAATAAGGAAAAACAAGAAAGTGAGTGTTTATAGTTTTTTTGTGTTTTCTTTTTAGATATATAATTCAATTACAAAAATTAATTTCTTATCAGTAATTCATTGATCATCAATCTTAATGCTTTAATAATTTTTCTCTTTGAAGATTACGTTCTAATTTATTTATACTTGAATCCAAACGATGATGATATTTTCAGGTGAAGATTGAATCTAAAATATTTAAAAGAAAAAGCAGGTAAGTAGTATTTATTTCTATATATTATGTTTAAGGTATTATAGACAAGAAATAAATAGACTGGGTTGAGTCAAGGAAACTAAATAGGTGGCCACATTGTGCAGTTGCAGCATTACTGATAATTATGAAGTGGAGTCTGCTGATCTATTAGAAAGAGCAAAAAAATTTCAAGCTAACTTAAACCCAGAATTTCCCAGTTTTATCAAGTTAATGGTCCGCTCAATCGTTAGCAAACCATTCTGGATGGTGAGTATACTATAGCAATATTATGTTTCAAAGACCTAATATATTTTTAAATATTTATGCTATGACAGACTGTTCCTGCAAAATTTTCGAATGATCATATGCCAAAAAAGAACGAGTCGGTAGTTTTGGTGGTGGATGAACTTGGTGTAGAAGAACACATAGTAAAGTATTTGACAAATAGTCATGCATTTAGCGGTGGCTGGCAAGGATTTTCTCTTAAATATAAACTTCAAGAAAAGGATGCTCTCATTTTTCAAATGTGTATCCCTTACAAGTTTAAGGTCATTATTTCTTTCATCACCCGATCTTTTTCCATATGTTTATATGGGTTTCTTATGTTATTTGTGCAGGTTCACATTCTTCGAAAAAATAGTCCAGATGATATAGATGGAGGAGCCCTGAACCATACTGGACAACAAATTAATTTTGGTAAGACTTTATTGTGTTAACTTATACCTTCTCGCATTGCTTAATAATTCTCAAAGATTTATACCCACTCTTAACAAATGCAGCTATACCAGAAGATAAAGAAAATAAGATTGCAGGGTTTGTTGATTTTCAAGGGTTTTCCATTATAGTTAATAAGATTAACATGGACTTTATTTTCCATGAAAATATTCGTAGAAAGTATTACGAGCTCTGTTTGTCTCAAAAAAAATATCTACATGAGCAGCTTCTTGAGCAAACTCAGCCCATTTCAGCTTACAAATTAATATTTGAAACAGTTGAAATAGCAGATGCAATCCGAGACTCCAACGCTTTTCTGTCTGAAGATAAATTCATTCATTGGGATAAAACTTTAGAAGGTTTTTTTTCATCTGGCATGGATGTTGAATTTATACGAGCTCGTCTAAATCATCTGCTTAGACTCAAAATCCAGTATGAAGTAAAGCAAAAGTCCAAGAAATATAGCCAAGTTATACTCCAGCTTAATCATGTAGACGAAGATATTAAGATACATGAAACAAAAAATAACGATAATAGGCTCCAACAAAATCATTTTGAGGAAGAAAGAAATTGTTTAAAACAAGTGAAGACTAAAATAGGGATTGACATACACAAAGAGAATGTAGAGAAATATGAGCTAGAATTTCAACAAGTAGCTCGTGCCCCTTGGTGAAAATAATGTTACATTAAATGGCGAAAAATGCAACTTTTTTATTTCTAGACATGCATACCTTTTACTTCACATGAAACAATTTTTATACTTGTTAATTCTTCTTTTAAGCAATTTATTATGTATAATTATTTTGAGGTAGCCAATATCAAACATGAGCATGATAAAAATTCTTAATTCATTTTTAGAATTACTTAGTAGAACATAATAGTTCTTTATTCATTTTTAGAATTACTAAACATGACATTATAGATTCCAATCTCAGTTCATTTCGACCCCTATTCCCTTTTCTTAAGTCGTTTAATTTTCGTATAAATCTATTTAGAGAACTTCTTCTTTAGTAGATGTTCCATTTATTTTTTATTTCTATTACATTTGGCGAGTCATTTTAAGGAACGTTCAAATTCAGAATTTATTGAAGAGTATTTCTAACCAGTAAAGAATGTAGCATACTTATATAAGAAAACCATTTACTTTTTACAAAAATAACACTTTATTTGTTGAAGAACTAAATATAACACTCTCATATTATATGAATACATAAACTAATAAATATTAATTTAAAACCAAAATTATATATAAATATATATATATATATATATTATATACCAATTCATCTTTTCAAATTCACATTTCAAGTTTCTAGTATATCCCCATAAATTTTATATTAGTTTTCCTTGTTAACCTGTTAATCTAGCACGTTTAGTAAAAATTGGTCAACAAAATTTATAATGCATTATGAGGAAAAGAAAACAAAGTAATTCCATTATAAAAAAATTTACAAAATTTACTGGAATATAATATATTTCGTCTCTAATTTAACCTAAGTAATCTAAAATCAAATCAATTAGCTTTAGCATTATTAATTCACACTTTCCCCTTTTTTCCATAAAATACAAGGAAATCCAATCGGACAAAGAAGGTTTCCAATAATGAACCTGGAGAATATTTTGAACCATAATCAGCCGCCCGCATTAGAAGCAAAATAATAAATTGCACCAATACATAAAAAGAGTAAAAAAAACACTAAATGAAGCTTGTTAGTGGTAGAAATGAGAATGATATAATGTGTACAATCTCAAGCATACTTGGTATTAAAGTGGGATTTCTTCCAATCAGATATTTGGGTATTCCTTGAAACTCCAAAAAGCTGAGTGTTAGTGATGGTAACAAGTTAGTTGAGAAAATTTGTGAAAGCATAAGTCAGTGGTCATCAAAGCTAATAACTTATGTTGGGAGAATTGAGTTTATTAGGTTTATAGTTGTGACTAAAATATTGTTTTGGTGTAGAGTTTTTCTACTACCTAAACAAGTCATTTATAAACTCAATCATAAGATATCCATTTTCCTGTGGAAAGGGAATGATGAAGGTGCACAAGGATAAAAAATTGCTTGTAGTAACATATGTGCAAGTAAAGAAAAAGGAGACTTAATATACCTAACATTGATGATTTAAACAAAGTATATTTCTTGTTTACTTTTTAGAGAATGTATTCTCAAGATATGAATTCATGGAGTAGATGGACTTAGAGTAATATTCTTAAAGGAAATTGTATATGAGGATTAGAAGCGAAATAACATCACACATGGATATGGAAACAATTGATGAGAGTTAAGAAAACTGCTTATAAATTCATTTAACAAAAAATCTTCTTTTAACAACACACATATACGCGATGTTGAGTGAAAGAAATTCTAGGAATCATGGTGGTATGATTTAAAATGAAGAACAAATTTTGATAATATCTCTACTTATATGGTTATGAAGTTCAACAACGTTATGAAGTTGAAGAAGAGAGTGTTAAAGAAATTGTCATTGGATTTGCTGGACCAAATCAAAGATTGGGCCTAATTTATTTTAATTTGTAATAGATTATAGTAGGCCCTATTGATAGTTAAAGTAATAAAGCCCTTTATTTTTGTATGAGTGTATTAGGCCGATTGGACCTTGAGTTTGTATGTAATAGGGCTTGAGTGGTTTTGTAAAGAAAGTGGGTTGTTGATCTTTATTAATATAAAATTTAAATTTTCTAATAAAAAAAGAAAATTATGTTTGACATTTGTATCTTGACACACAGATACATACACACATATATATATATAAAGTACATAGTTTTGATAAAACACGTGGACATATATAAGCTATTGATAGTTTGTTGCATCTACGATGATTAAATCTCGTTTCGTTTTCATATTTATATAAATATTTTCTTTTATACATTCAGTTTTATTTACTATTTTTTGCCTCTTAAAACCCTAGATAAGACACATTTTTGTGCTAAAAGCCATGAGTGTTATTAGAGAAAAACCTAGATCTTTTGATTGTGGTGAAAAAGAAGTAATTGAAGTCGATGAAGCTGAGCAACAACAAGAAAATAATTTCGGAAATAAAGATAAATTGAGTATATTTGAATTAATTAGCAGCAAAAAAAAGAAACATTTACTAATTCATGATTCAATTGACGCGGTCTCTTTCTCTATCTCTATCTCTCTCTGTTTATATTTATATATATATATATATATATATATGTATTATTATTATTATTATTATTATTAAATTGGTATAATATATGGTAGAATAGATCTAAGCTATAAGATCAAAAGTAAATCCAAGTGTAGGTAAAAGAATTTCAAAAGTAGATTGAGCTAATAGACACATTAATTGCACAATGGTGCCTTCATTTATAAAAAATGTTTGTTACTGTATAATGGGTTACAATGGTTGAATTGATTGCACAATTGAGCTCTATTTTTAGGTGGGATGTTGTTGTAGCTTACATGTACTTTATGTTTGGTGTACCGTGCTAGTGTAATGTATTGGACAAGATAAAAAAACTTGGTCGAAACATTTATTCTCTATCTAAACATATATATCCATTGAAGTAGATAGTCAATTTATATGTTTAACAATTTTTATATATTGCTATTTACTGGATTGGCATGTAAATGAACTATCTGAAGTAATAAGGAAAAACAAGAAAGTGAGTGTTTATAGTTTTTTTGTGTTTTCTTTTTAGATATATAATTCAATTACAAAAATTAATTTCTTATCAGTAATTCATTGATCATCAATCTTAATGCTTTAATAATTTTTCTCTTTGAAGATTACGTTCTAATTTATTTATACTTGAATCCAAACGATGATGATATTTTCAGGTGAAGATTGAATCTAAAATATTTAAAAGAAAAAGCAGGTAAGTAGTATTTATTTCTATATATTATGTTTAAGGTATTATAGACAAGAAATAAATAGACTGGGTTGAGTCAAGGAAACTAAATAGGTGGCTACATTGTGCAGTTGCAGCATTACTGATAATTATGAAGTGGAGTCTGCTGATCTATTAGAAAGAGCAAAAAAATTTCAAGCTAACTTAAACCCAGAATTTCCCAGTTTTATCAAGTTAATGGTCCGCTCAATCGTTAGCAAACCATTCTGGATGGTGAGTATACTATAGCAATATTATGTTTCAAATACCTAATATATTTTTAAATATTTATGCTATGACAGACTGTTCCTGCAAAATTTTCGAATGATCATATGCCAAAAAAGAACGAGTCGGTAGTTTTGGTGGTGGATGAACTTGGTGTAGAAGAACACATAGTAAAGTATTTGACAAATAGTCATGCATTTAGCGGTGGTTGGCAAGGATTTTCTCTTAAATATAAACTTCAAGAAAAGGATGCTCTCATTTTTCAAATGTGTGTCCCTTACAAGTTTAAGGTCATTATTTCTTTCATCACCCGATCTTTTTCCATATGTTTATATGGGTTTCTTATGTTATTTGTGCAGGTTCACATTCTTCGAAAAAATAGTCCACATGATATAGATGGAGGAGCCCTGAACCATACTGGACAACAAATTAATTTTGGTAAGACTTTATTGTGTTAACTTATACCTTCTCGCATTGCTTAATAATTCTCAAAGATTTATACCCACTCTTAACAAATGCAGCTATACCAGAAGATAAAGAAAATAAGATTGCAGGGTTTGTTGATTTTCAAGGGTTTTCCATTATAGTTAATAAGATTAACATGGACTTTATTTTCCATGAAAATATTCGTAGAAAGTATTACGAGCTCTGTTTGTCTCAAAAAAAATATCTACATGAGCATCTTCTTGAGCAAACTCAGCCTATTTCAGCTTACAAATTAATATTTGAAACAGTTGAAATAGCAGATGCAATCCGAGACTCCAACGCTTTTCTGTCTGAAGATAAATTCATTCATTGGGATAAAACTTTAGAAGGTTTTTTTTCATCTGGCATGGATGTTGAATTTATACGAGCTCGTCTAAATCATCTGCTTAGACTCAAAATCCAGTATGAAGTAAAGCAAAAGTCCAAGAAATATAGCCAAGTTATACTCCAGCTTAATCATGTAGACGAAGATATTAAGATACATGAAACAAAAAATAACGATAATAGGCTCCAACAAAATCATTTTGAGGAAGAAAGAAATTGTTTAAAACAAGTGAAGACTAAAATAGGGATTGACATACACAAAGAGAATGTAGAGAAATATGAGCTAGAATTTCAACAAGTAGCTCGTGCCCCTTGGTGAAAATAATGTTACATTAAATGGCGAAAAATGCAACTTTTTTATTTCTAGACATGCATACCTTTTACTTCACAACAAACAATTTTTATACTTGTTAATTCTTCTTTTAAGCAATTTATTATGTATAATTATTTTGAGGTAGCCAATATCAAACATGAGCATGATAAAAATTCTTAATTCATTTTTAAAATTACTTAGTAGAACATAATAGTTCTTTATTCATTTTTAGAATTACTAAACATGACATTATAGATTCCAATCTCAGTTCATTTCGACCCCTATTCCCTTTTCTTAAGTCGTTTAATTTTCGTATAAATCTATTTAGAGAACTTCTTCTTTAGTAGATGTTCCATTTATTTTTTATTTCTATTACATTTGGCGAGTCATTTTAAGGAACGTTCAAATTCAGAATTTATTGAAGAGTATTTCTAACCAGTACAGAATGTAGCATACTTATATAAGAAAACCATTTACTTTTTACAAAAATAACACTTTATTTGTTGAAGAACTAAATATAACACTCTCATATTATATGAATACATAAACTAATAAATATTAATTTAAAACCAAAATTATATATAAATATATATATATATATATATTATATACCAATTCATCTTTTCAAATTCACATTTCAAGTTTCTAGTATCTCCCCATAAATTTTATATTAGTTTTCCTTGTTAACCTGTTAATCTAGCACGTTTAGTAAAAATTGGTCAACAAAATTTATAATGCATTATGAGGAAAAGAAAACAAAGTAATTCCATTATAAAAAATTTTACAAAATTTACTGGAATATAATATATTTCGTCTCTAATTTAACCTAAGTAATCTAAAATCAAATCAATTAGCTTTAGCATTATTAATTCACACTTTCCCCTTTTTTCCATAAAATACAAGGAAATCCAATCGGACAAAGAAGGTTTCCAATAATGAACCTGGAGAATATTTTGAACCATAATTAGCCGCCCGCATTAGAAGCAAAATAATAAATTGCACCAATACATAAAAAGAGTAAAAAAAACACTAAATGAAGCTTGTTAGTGGTAGAACTGAGAATGATATAATGTGTACAATCTCAAGCATACTTGGTATTAAAGTGGGATTTCTTCCAATCAGATATTTGGGTATTCCTTGAAACTCCAAAAAGCTGAGTGTTAGTGATGGTAACAAGTTAGTTGAGAAAATTTGTGAAAGCATAAGTCAGTGGTCATCAAAGCTAATAACTTATGTTGGGAGAATTGAGTTTATTAGGTTTATAGTTGTGACTAAAATATTGTTTTGGTGTAGAGTTTTTCTACTACCTAAACAAGTCATTTATAAACTCAATCATAAGATGTCCATTTTCCTGTGGAAAGGGAATGATGAAGGTGCACAAGGATAAAAAATTGCTTGTAGTAACATATGTGCAAGTAAAGAAAAAGGAGACTTAATATACCTAACATTGAGGATTTAAACAAAGTATATTTCTTGTTTACTTTTTAGAGAATGTATTCTCAAGATATGAATTCATGGAGTAGATGGACTTAGAGTAATATTCTTAAAGGAAATTGTATATGAGGATTAGAAGCGAAATAACATCACACATGGATATGGAAACAATTGATGAGAGTTAAGAAAACTGCTTATAAATTCATTTAACAAAAAATCTTCTTTTAACAACACACATATACGCGATGTTGAGTGAAAGAAATTCTAGGAATCATGGTGGTATGATTTAAAATGAAGAACAAATTTTGATAATATCTCTACTTATATGGTTATGAAGTTCAACAACGTTATGAAGTTGAAGAACACAGTGTTAAAGAAGTTGTCATTGGATTTGCTGGACCAAATCAAAGATTGGGCCTAATTTATTTTAATTTGTAATAGATTATAGTAGGCCCTATTGATAGTTAAAGTAATAAAGCCCTTTATTTTTGTATGAGTGTATTAGGCCGATTGGACCTTGAGTTTGTATGTAATAGGGCTTGAGTGGTTTTGTAAAGAAAGTGGGTTGTTGATCTTTATTAATATAAAATTTAAATTTTCTAATAAAAAAAGAAAATTATGTTTGACATTTGTATCTTGACACACAGATACATACACACATATATATATATATATATATATATATATATATATATATATATAAAGTACATAGTTTTGATAAAACACGTGGACATATATAAGCTATTGATAGTTTGTTGCATCTACGATGATTAAATCTCGTTTCGTTTTCATATTTATATAAATATTTTCTTTTATACATTCAGTTTTATTCACTATTTTTTGCCTCTTAAAACCCTAGATAAGACACATTTTTGTGCTAAAAGCCATGAGTGTTATTAGAGAAAAACCTATATCTTTTGATTGTGGTGAAAAAGAAGTAATTGAAGTCGATGAAGCTGAGCAACAACAAGAAAATAATTTCGGAAATAAAGATAAATTGAGTATATTTGAATTAATTAGCAGCAAAAAAAAGAAACATTTACTAATTCATGATTCAATTGACGCGGTCTCTTTCTCTATCTCTATCTCTCTCTGTTTATATTTATATATATATATATATATATATATATATATATATATATTATTATTATTATTATTATTATTAAATTGGTATAATATATGGTAGAATAGATCTAAGCTATAAGATCAAAAGTAAATCCAAGTGTAGGTAAAAGAATTTCAAAAGTAGATTAAGCTAATAGACACATTAATTGCACAATGGTGCCTTCATTTATAAAAAATGTTTGTTACTGTATAATGGGTTACAATGGTTGAATTGATTGCACAATTGAGCTCTATTTTTAGGTTGGGATGTTGTTGTAGCTTACATGTATTTTATGTTTGGTGTACCGTGCTAGTGTAATGTATTGGACAAGATAAAAAAATTTGGTCGAAACATTTATTCTCTATCTAAACATATATATCCATTGAAGTAGATAGTCAATTTATATGTTTAACAGTTTTTATATATTGCTATTTACTGGATTGGCATGTAAATGAACTATCTGAAGTAATAAGGAAAAACAAGAAAGTGAGTGTTTATAGTTTTTTTGTGTTTTCTTTTTAGATATATAATTCAATTACAAAAATTAATTTCTTATCAGTAATTCATTGATCATCAATTTTAATGCTTTAATAATTTTTCTCTTTGAAGATTACGTTCTAATTTATTTATACTTGAATCCAAACGATGATGATATTTTCAGGTGAAGATTGAATCTAAAATATTTAAAAGAAAAAGCAGGTAAGTAGTATTTATTTCTATATATTATGTTTAAGGTATTATAGACAAGAAATAAATAGACTGGGTTGAGTCAAGGAAACTAAATAGGTGGCTACATTGTGCAGTTGCAGCATTACTGATAATTATGAAGTGGAGTCTGCTGATCTATTAGAAAGAGCAAAAAAATTTCAAGCTAACTTAAACCCAGAATTTCCCAGTTTTATCAAGTTAATGGTCCGCTCAATCGTTAGCAAACCATTCTGGATGGTGAGTATACTATAGCAATATTATGTTTCAAAGACCTAATATATTTTTAAATATTTATGCTATGACAGACTGTTCCTGCAAAATTTTCGAATGATCATATGCCAAAAAAGAACGAGTCGGTAGTTTTGGTGGTGGATGAACTTGGTGTAGAAGAACACATAGTAAAGTATTTGACAAATAGTCATGCATTTAGCGGTGGCTGGCAAGGATTTTCTCTTAAATATAAACTTCAAGAAAAGGATGCTCTCATTTTTCAAATGTGTATCCCTTACAAGTTTAAGGTCATTATTTCTTTCATCACCCGATCTTTTTCCATATGTTTATATGGGTTTCTTATGTTATTTGTGCAGGTTCACATTCTTCGAAAAAATAGTCCACATGATATAGATGGAGGAGCCCTGAACCATACTGGACAACAAATTAATTTTGGTAAGACTTTATTGTGTTAACTTATACCTTCTCGCATTGCTTAATAATTCTCAAAGATTTATACCCACTCTTAACAAATGCAGCTATACCAGAAGATAAAGAAAATAAGATTGCAGGGTTTGTTGATTTTCAAGGGTTTTCCATTATAGTTAATAAGATTAACATGGACTTTATTTTCCATGAAAATATTCGTAGAAAGTATTACGAGCTCTGTTTGTCTCAAAAAAATATCTACATGAGCATCTTCTTGAGCAAACTCAGCCCATTTCAGCTTACAAATTAATATTTGAAACAGTTGAAATAGCAGATGCAATCCGAGACTCCAACGCTTTTCTGTCTGAAGATAAATTCATTCATTGGGATAAAACTTTAGAAGGTTTTTTTTCATCTGGCATGGATGTTGAATTTATACGAGCTCGTCTAAATCATCTGCTTAGACTCAAAATCCAGTATGAAGTAAAGCAAAAGTCCAAGAAATATAGCCAAGTTATACTCCAGCTTAATCATGTAGACGAAGATATTAAGATACATGAAACAAAAAATAACGATAATAGGCTCCAACAAAATCATTTTGAGGAAGAAAGAAATTGTTTAAAACAAGTGAAGACTAAAATAGGGATTGACATACACAAAGAGAATGTAGAGAAATATGAGCTAGAATTTCAACAAGTAGCTCGTGCCCCTTGGTGAAAATAATGTTACATTAAATGGCGAAAAATGCAACTTTTTTATTTCTAGACATGCATACCTTTTACTTCACAAGAAACAATTTTTATACTTGTTAATTCTTCTTTTAAGCAATTTATTATGTATAATTATTTTGAGGTAGCCAATATCAAACATGAGCATGATAAAAATTCTTAATTCATTTTTAGAATTACTTAGTAGAACATAATAGTTCTTTATTCATTTTTAGAATTACTAAACATGACATTATAGATTCCAATCTCAGTTCATTTCGACCCCTATTCCCTTTTCTTAAGTCGTTTAATTTTCGTATAAATCTATTTAGAGAACTTCTTCTTTAGTAGATGTTCCATTTATTTTTTATTTCTATTACATTTGGCGAGTCATTTTAAGGAACGTTCAAATTCAGAATTTATTGAAGAGTATTTCTAACCAGTACAGAATGTAGCATACTTATATAAGAAAACCATTTACTTTTTACAAAAATAACACTTTATTTGTTGAAGAACTAAATATAACACTCTCATATTATATGAATACATAAACTAATAAATATTAATTTAAAACCAAAATTATATATAAATATATATATATATATATTATATACCAATTCATCTTTTCAAATTCACATTTCAAGTTTCTAGTATCTCCCCATAAATTTTACATTAGTTTTCCTTGTTAACCTGTTAATCTAGCACGTTTAGTAAAAATTGGTCAACAAAATTTATAATGCATTATGAGGAAAAGAAAACAAAGTAATTCCATTATAAAAAATTTTACAAAATTTACTGGAATATAATATATTTCGTCTCTAATTTAACCTAAGTAATCTAAAATCAAATCAATTAGCTTCAGCATTATTAATTCACACTTTCCCCTTTTTTCCATAAAATACAAGGAAATCCAATCCGACAAAGAAGGTTTCCAATAATGAACCTGGAGAATATTTTGAACCATAATCAGCCGCCCGCATTAGAAGCAAAATAATAAATTGCACCAATACATAAAAAGAGTAAAAAAAACACTAAATGAAGCTTGTTAGTGGTAGAACTGAGAATGATATAATGTGTACAATCTCAAGCATACTTGGTATTAAAGTGGGATTTCTTCCAATCAGATATTTGGGTATTCCTTGAAACTCCAAAAAGCTGAGTGTTAGTGATGGTAACAAGTTAGGTGAGAAAATTTGTGAAAGCATAAGTCAGTGGTCATCAAAGCTAATAACTTATGTTGGGAGAATTGAGTTTATTAGGTTTATAGTTGTGACTAAAATATTGTTTTGGTGTAGAGTTTTTCTACTACCTAAACAAGTCATTTATAAACTCAATCATAAGATATCCATTTTCCTGTGGAAAGGGAATGATGAAGGTGCACAAGGATAAAAAATTGCTTGTAGTAACATATGTGCAAGTAAAGAAAAAGGAGACTTAATATACCTAACATTGAGGATTTAAACAAAGTATATTTCTTGTTTACTTTTTAGAGAATGTATTCTCAAGATATGAATTCATGGAGTAGATGGACTTAGAGTAATATTCTTAAAGGAAATTGTATATGAGGATTAGAAGCGAAATAACATCACACATGGATATGGAAACAATTGATGAGAGTTAAGAAAACTGCTTATAAATTCATTTAACAAAAAATCTTCTTTTAACAACACACATATACGCGATGTTGAGTGAAAGAAATTCTAGGAATCATGGTGGTATGATTTAAAATGAAGAACAAATTTTGATAATATCTCTACTTATATGGTTATGAAGTTCAACAACGTTATGAAGTTGAAGAAGAGAGTGTTAAAGAAGTTGTCATTGGATTTGCTGGACCAAATCAAAGATTGGGCCTAATTTATTTTAATTTGTAATAGATTATAGTAGGCCCTATGGATAGTTAAAGTAATAAAGCCCTTTATTTTTGTATGAGTGTATTAGGCCGATTGGACCTTGAGTTTGTATGTAATAGGGCTTGAGTGGTTTTGTAAAGAAAGTGGGTTGTTGATCTTTATTAATATAAAATTTAAATTTTCTAATAAAAAAAGAAAATTATGTTTGACATTTGTATCTTGACACACAGATACATACACACATATATATATATATATATATATATATATATATATATATATATATATATATATATATATATAAAGTACATAGTTTTGATAAAACACGTGGACATATATAAGCTATTGATAGTTTGTTGCATCTACGATGATTAAATCTCGTTTCGTTTTCATATTTATATAAATATTTTCTTTTATACATTCAGTTTTATTCACTATTTTTTGCCTCTTAAAACCCTAGATAAGACACATTTTTTGTGCTAAAAGCCATGAGTGTTATTAGAGAAAAACCTAGATCTTTTGATTGTGTTGAAAAAGAAGTAATTGAAGTCGATGAAGCTGAGCAACAACAAGAAAATAATTTCGGAAATAAAGATAAATTGAGTATATTTGAATTAATTAGCAGCAAAAAAAAGAAACATTTACTAATTCATGATTTAATTGACGCGGTCTCTTTCTCTATCTCTATCTCTCTCTGTTTATAATTATATATATATATATATATATATATATATATATTATTATTATTATTATTATTATTATTAAATTGGTATAATATATGGTAGAATAGATCTAAGCTATAAGATCAAAAGTAAATCCAAGTGTAGGTAAAAGAATTTCAAAAGTAGATTGAGCTAATAGACACATTAATTGCACAATGGTGCCTTCATTTATAAAAACTGTTTGTTACTATATAATGGGTTACAATGGTTGAATTGATTGCACAATTGAGCTCTATTTTTAGGTTGGGATGTTGTTGTAGCTTACATGTACTTTATGTTTGGTGTACCGTGTTAGTGTAATGTATTGGACAAGATAAAAAAACTTGGTCGAAACATTTATTCTCTATCTAAACATATATATCCATTGAAGTAGATAGTCAATTTATATGTTTAACAGTTTTTATATATTGCTATTTACTGGATTGGCATGTAAATGAACTATCTGAAGTAATAAGGAAAAACAAGAAAGTGAGTGTTTATAGTTTTTTTGTGTTTTCTTTTTAGATATATAATTCAATTACAAAAATTAATTTCTTATCAGTAATTCATTGATCATCAATTTTAATGCTTTAATAATTTTTTTCTTTGAAGATTACGTTCTAATTTATTTATACTTGAATCCAAACGATGATGATATTTTCAGGTGAAGATTGAATCTAAAATATTTAAAAGAAAAAGCAGGTAAGTAGTATTTATTTCTATAAATTATGTTTAAGGTATTATAGACAAGAAATAAATAGACTGGGTTGAGTCAAGGAAACTAAATAGGTGGCTACATTGTGCAGTTGCAGCATTACTGATAATTATGAAGTGGAGTCTGCTGATCTATTAGAAAGAGCAAAAAAATTTCAAGCTAACTTAAACCCAGAATTTCCCAGTTTTATCAAGTTAATGGTCCGCTCAATCGTTAGCAAACCATTCTGGATGGTGAGTATACTATAGCAATATTATGTTTCAAAGACCTAATATATTTTTAAATATTTATGCTATGACAGACTGTTCCTGCAAAATTTTCGAATGATCATATGCCAAAAAAGAACGAGTCGGTAGTTTTGGTGGTGGATGAACTTGGTGTAGAAGAACACATAGTAAAGTATTTGACAAATAGTCATGCATTTAGCGGTGGCTGGCAAGGATTTTCTCTTAAATATAAACTTCAAGAAAAGGATGCTCTCATTTTTCAAATGTGTATCCCTTACAAGTTTAAGGTCATTATTTCTTTCATCACCCGATCTTTTTACATATGTTTATATGGGTTTCTTATGTTATTTGTGCAGGTTCACATTCTTCGAAAAAATAGTCCAGATGATATAGATGGAGGAGCCCTGAACCATACTGGACAACAAATTAAATTTGGTAAGACTTTATTGTGTTAACTTATACCTTCTCGCATTGCTTAATAATTCTCAAAGATTTATACCCACTCTTAACAAATGCAGCTATACCAGAAGATAAAGAAAATAAGATTGCAGGGTTTGTTGATTTTCAAGGGGTTTCCATTATAGTTAATAAGATTAACATGGACTTTATTTTCCATGAAAATATTCGTAGAAAGTATTACGAGCTCTGTTTGTCTCAAAAAAAATATCTACATGAGCAGCTTCTTGAGCAAACTCAGCCCATTTCAGCTTACAAATTAATATTTGAAATAGCAGATGCAATCCGAGACTCCAACGCTTTTCTGTCTGAAGATAAATTCATTCATTGGGATAAAACTTTAGAAGGTTTTTTTTCATCTGGCATGGATGTTGAATTTATACGAGCTCGTCTAAATCATCTGCTTAGACTCAAAATCCAGTATGAAGTAAAGCAAAAGTCCAAGAAATATAGCCAAGTTATACTCCAGCTTAATCATGTAGACGAAGATATTAAGATACATGAAACAAAAAATAACGATAATAGGCTCCAACAAAATCATTTTGAGGAAGAAAGAAATTGTTTAAAACAAGTGAAGACTAAAATAGGGATTGACATACACAAAGAGAATGTAGAGAAATATGAGCTAGCATTTCAACAAGTAGCTCGTGCCCCTTGGTGAAAATAATGTTACATTAAATGGCGAAAAATGCAACTTTTTTATTTCTAGACATGCATACCTTTTACTTCACAAGAAACAATTTTTATACTTGTTAATTCTTCTTTTAAGCAATTTATTATGTATAATTATTTTGAGGTAGCCAATATCAAACATGAGCATGATAAAAATTCTTAATTCATTTTTAGAATTACTTAGTAGAACAAAATAGTTCTTTATTCATTTTTAGAATTACTAAACATGACATTATAGATTCCAATCTCAGTTCATTTCGACCCCTATTCCCTTTTCTTAAGTCGTTTAATTTTCGTATAAATCTATTTAGAGAACTTCTTCTTTAGTAGATGTTCCATTTATTTTTTATTTCTATTACATTTGGCGAGTCATTTTAAGGAACGTTCAAATTCAGAATTTATTGAAGAGTATTTCTAACCAGTACAGAATGTAGCATACTTATATAAGAAAACCATTTACTTTTTACAAAAATAACACTTTATTTGTTGAAGAACTAAATATAACACTCTCATATTATATGAATACATAAACTAATAAATATTAATTTAAAACCAAAATTATATATAAATATATATATATATATATTATATACCAATTCATCTTTTCAAATTCACATTTCAAGTTTCTAGTATCTCCCCATAAATTTTACATTAGTTTTCCTTGTTAACCTGTTAATCTAGCACGTTTAGTAAAAATTGGTCAACAAAATTTATAATGCATTATGAGGAAAAGAAAACAAAGTAATTCCATTATAAAAAATTTTACAAAATTTACTGGAATATAATATATTTCGTCTCTAATTTAACCTAAGTAATCTAAAATCAAATCAATTAGCTTCAGCATTATTAATTCACACTTTCCCCTTTTTTCCATAAAATACAAGGAAATCCAATCCGACAAAGAAGGTTTCCAATAATGAACCTGGAGAATATTTTGAACCATAATCAGCCGCCCGCATTAGAAGCAAAATAATAAATTGCACCAATACATAAAAAGAGTAAAAAAAACACTAAATGAAGCTTGTTAGTGGTAGAACTGAGAATGATATAATGTGTACAATCTCAAGCATACTTGGTATTAAATTGGGATTTCTTCCAATCAGATATTTGGGTATTCCTTGAAACTCCAAAAAGCTGAGTGTTGGTGATGGTAACAAGTTAGTTGAGAAAATTTGTGAAAGCATAAGTCAGTGGTCATCAAAGCTAATAACTTATGTTGGGAGAATTGAGTTTATTAGGTTTATAGTTGTGACTAAAATATTGTTTTGGTGTAGAGTTTTTCTACTACCTAAATAAGTCATTTATAAACTCAATCATAAGATGTCCATTTTCCTGTGGAAAGGGAATGATGAAGGTGCACAAGGATAAAATATTGCTTGTAGTAACATATGTGCAAGTAAAGAAAAAGGAGACTTAATATACCTACCATTGAGGATTTAAACAAAGTATATTTCTTGTTTACTTTTTAGAGAATGTATTCTCAAGATATGAATTCATGGAGTAGATGGACTTAGAGTAATATTCTTAAAGGAAATTGTATATGGGGATTAGAAGCTAAACAACATCACACATGGATATGGAAACAATTGATGAGAGTTAAGAAAACTTCTTATAAATTCATTTAACAAAAAATCTTCTTTTAACAACACACATATACGCGATGTTGAGTGAAAGAAATTCTAGGAATCATGGTGGTTTGATTTAAAATGAAGAACAAATTTTGATAATATCTCTACTTATATGGTTATGAAGTTCAACAACGTTATGAAGTTGATGAAGAGAGTTTTGAAGAAGAGAGTGTTGAAGAAGTTGTCATTGGACTTGCTGGACCAAATCAAAGATTGGGCCTAATTTGTTTTAACTTGTAATAGATTATAGTAGGCCCTATGGATAGTTAAAGTAATAAAGCCCTTTATTTTTGTATGATTGTATTAGGCCGATTGGACTTTGAGTTTGTATGTAATAGGGCTTGAGTGGTTTTGTAAAGAAAGTGGGTTGTTGATCTTTATTAATATAAAATTTTAATTTTCTAATAAAAAAAGAAAATTATGTTTGACATTTTATATAGATGTATCTTGACACACAGATTCATACACACACATATATATATATATATATATATAAAGTACATAGTTTTGATAAAACACGTGGACATATATAAGCTATTGATAGTTTGTTGCATCTACGATGATTAAATCTCGTTTCGTTTTCATATTTATATAAATAGTTTCTTTTATACATTCAGTTTTATTCACTATTTTTTGCCTCTTAAAACCCTAGATAAGACACATTTTTTGTGCTAAAAGCCATGAGTTTTATTAGAGAAAAACCTAGATCTTTTGATTGTGGTGAAAAAGAAGTAATTGAAGTCGATGAAGCTGAGCAACAACAAGAAAATAATTTCGGAAATAAAGATAAATTGAGTATATTTCAATTAATTAGCAGCAAAAGAAAGAACACTTTACTAATTCATGATTCAATAGACGCGGTCTCTTTCTCTATCTCTATCTCTCTCTGTTTATATATATATATATATATATATATATATTATTATTATTATTATTAAATTGGTATAATATATGGTAGAATAGATCTAAGCTATAAGATCAAAAGTAAATCCAAGTGTATGTAAAAGAATTTCAAAAGTAGATTGAGCTAATAGACACATTAATAGCACAATGGTGCCTTCATTTATAAAAACTGTTTGTTACTACATAATGGGTTACAATGGTTGAATTGATTGCACAATTGAGCTCTATTTTTAGGTTGGGATGTTGTTGTAGCTTACATGTACTTTATGTTTGGTGTACCGTGTTAGTGTAATGTATTGGACAAGATAAAAAAACTTGGTCGAAACATTTATTCTCTATCTAAACATATATATCCATTGAAGTAGATAGTCAATTTATATGTTTAACAGTTTTTATATATTGCTATTTACTAGATTGGCATGTAAATAAACTATCTGAAGTAATAAGGAAAAACAAGAAAGTGAGTGTTTATAGTTTCTTTGTGTTTTCTTTTTAGATATATAATTCAATTACAAAAATTAATTTCTTATCTGTAATTCATTGATCATCAATCTTAATGCTTTAATAATTTTTCTATTTGAAGATTACGTTCTAATTTATTTATACTTGAATCCAAACGATGATGATATTTTCAGGTGAATATTGAATCTAAAATATTTAAAAGAAAAAGCAGGTAAGTAGTATTTATTTCTATATATTATGTTTAAGGTATTATAGACAAGAAATAAATAGACTGGGTTGAGTCAAGGAAACTAAATAGGTGGCTACATTGTGCAGTTGCAGCATTACTGATAATTATGAAGTGGAGTCTGCTGATCTATTAGAAAGAGCAAAAAAATTTCAAGCTAACTTAAACCCAGAATTTCCCAGTTTTATAAAGTTAATGGTCCGCTCAATCGTTAGCAAACCATTCTGGATGGTGAGTATACAATAGCAATATTATGTTTCAAAGACCTAATACATTTTTAAATATTTATGCTATGACAGACTGTTCCTGCAAAATTTTCGAATGATCATATGCCAAAAAAGAACGAGTCGGTAGTTTTGGTGGTGGATGAACTTGGTGTAGAAAAACACATAGTAATGTATTTGACAAATAGTCATGCATTTAGCGGTGGCTGGCAAGGATTTTCTCTTAAATATAAACTTCAAGAGAAGGATGCTCTCATTTTTCAAATGTGTATCCCTTACAAGTTTAAGGTCATTATTTCTTTCATCACCCGAACTTTTTCCATATGTTTATATGGGTTTCTTATGTTATTTGTGCAGGTTCACATTCTTCGAAAAAATAGTCCAGATGATATAGATGGAGGAACCCTGAACCATACTGGACAACAAATTAATTTTGGTAAGACTTTATTGTGTTAACTTATACCTTCTCGCATTGCTTAATAATTCTCAAAGATTTATACCCACTCTTAACAAATGCAGTTATACCAGAAGATAAAGAAAATAAGATTGCAGGGTTTGTTGATTTTCAAGGGTTTTCCATTATAGTTAATAAGATTAACATGGACTTTATTTTCCATGAAAATATTCGTAGAAAGTATTACGAGCTCTGTTTGTCTCAAAAAAAATATCTACATGAGCATCTTCTTGAGCAAACTCAGCCCATTTCAGCTTACAAATTAATATTTGAAACAGTTGAAATAGCAGATGCAATCCGAGACTCCAACGCTTTTCTGTCTGAAGATAAATTCATTCATTGGGATAAAACTTTAGAAGGTTTTGTTTCATCTGGCATGGATGTTGAATTTATACGAGCTCGTCTAAATCATCTGCTTAGACTCAAAATCCAGTATGAAGTAAAGCAAAAGTCCAAGAAATATAGCCAAGTTATACTCCAGCTTAATCATGTAGACGAAGATATTAAGATACATGAAACAAAAAATAACGATAATAGGCTCCAACAAAATCATTTTGAAGAAGAAAGAAATTGTTTAAAACAAGTGAAGACTAAAATAGGGATTGACATACCCAAAGAGAATGTAGAGAAATATGAGCTAGCATTTTAACAAGTAGCTCGTGCCCCTTGGTGAAAATAATGTTACATTAAATGGCGAAAAATGCACGCTTTTTTATTTCTAGACATGCATACCTTTTACTTCACAAGAAATAATTTTTATACTTGTTAATTCTTCTTTTAAGCAATTTCTTATGTATAATTATTTTGAGGTAGCCAATATCAAACATGAGCATGATAAAAATTCTTAATTCATTTTTAGAATTACTTGGTAGAACATAATAGTTCTTTATTCATTTTTAGAATTACTAAACATGACATTATAGATTCCAATCTCAGTTCATTTCGACCCCTATTCCCATTTCTTAAGTCGTTTAATTTTCGTATAAATCTATTTAGAGAACTTCTTCTTTAGTAGATGTTCCATTTATTTTTCTATTTCTATTACATTTGGCGAGTCATTTTAAGGAACGTTCAAATTCAGAATTTATTGTAGAGTATTTCTAACCAGTACAGAATGTAGCATACTTATATAAGAAAACCATTTACTTTTTACAAAAATAACACTTTATTTGTTGAAGAACTAAATATAACACTCTCATATTATATGAATACATAAACTAATAAATATTAATTTAAAACCAAATTTATATATAAATATATATATATATATATTATATACCCATTCATCTTTTCAAATTCACATTTCAAGTTTCTAGTATCTCCCCATAAATTTTATATTAGTTTTCCTTGTTATCCTGTTAATCTAGCACGTTTAGTAAAAATTGGTCAACAAAATTTATAATGCATTATGAGGAAAAGAAAACAAAGTAATTCCATTATAAAAAATTTACAAAATATACTGGAATATAATATATTTCGTCTCTAATTTAACCTAAGTAATCTAAAATCAAATCAATTAGCTTCAGCATTATTAATTCCCACTTTCCCCCTTTTTTCCATAAAATACAAGGAAATCCAATCCGACAAAGAAGATTTCCAATAATGAAGCTGGAGAATATTTTGAACCATAATCAGCCGCCCGCATTAGAAGCAAAATAATAAATTGGACCAATACATAAATAAAGTAAAAAAAACACTAAATGAAGCTTGTTAGTGGTAGAACTGAGAATGATATAATGTGTACAATCTCAAGCATACTTGGTATTAATGTGGGATTTCTTCCAATCAGATATTTGGGTATTCCTTGAAACTCCAAAAATCTGAGTGTTAGTGATGGTAACAAGTTAGTTGAGAAAATTTGTGAAAGCATAAGTCAGTGGTCATCAAAGCTAATAACTTATGTTGGGAGAATTGAGTTTATTAGGTTTATAGTTGTGACTAAAATATTGTTTTGGTGTAGAGTTTTTCTACTACCTAAATAAGTCATTTATAAACTCAATCATAAGATGTCCATTTTCCTGTGGAAAGGGAATGATGAAGGTGCACAAGGATAAAATATTGCTTGTAGTAACATATGTGCAAGTAAAGAAAAAGGAGACTTAATATACCTACCATTGAGGATTTAAACAAAGTATATTTCTTGTTTACTTTTTAGAGAATGTATTCTCAAGATATGAATTCATGGAGTAGATGGACTTAGAGTAATATTCTTAAAGGAAATTGTATATGGGGATTAGAAGCTAAACAACATCACACATGGATATGGAAACAATTGATGAGAGTTAAGAAAACTTCTTATAAATTCATTTAACAAAAAATCTTCTTTTAACAACACACATATACGCGATGTTGAGTGAAAGAAATTCTAGGAATCATGGTGGTTTGATTTAAAATGAAGAACAAATTTTGATAATATCTCTACTTATATGGTTATGAAGTTCAACAACGTTATGAAGTTGATGAAGAGAGTTTTGAAGAAGAGAGTGTTGAAGAAGTTGTCATTGGACTTGCTGGACCAAATCAAAGATTGGGCCTAATTTGTTTTAACTTGTAATAGATTATAGTAGGCCCTATGGATAGTTAAAGTAATAAAGCCCTTTATTTTTGTATGATTGTATTAGGCCGATTGGACTTTGAGTTTGTATGTAATAGGGCTTGAGTGGTTTTGTAAAGAAAGTGGGTTGTTGATCTTTATTAATATAAAATTTTAATTTTCTAATAAAAAAAGAAAATTATGTTTGACATTTTATATAGATGTATCTTGACACACAGATTCATACACACACATATATATATATATATATATATATAAAGTACATAGTTTTGATAAAACACGTGGACATATATAAGCTATTGATAGTTTGTTGCATCTACGATGATTAAATCTCGTTTCGTTTTCATATTTATATAAATAGTTTCTTTTATACATTCAGTTTTATTCACTATTTTTTGCCTCTTAAAACCCTAGATAAGACACATTTTTTGTGCTAAAAGCCATGAGTTTTATTAGAGAAAAACCTAGATCTTTTGATTGTGGTGAAAAAGAAGTAATTGAAGTCGATGAAGCTGAGCAACAACAAGAAAATAATTTCGGAAATAAAGATAAATTGAGTATATTTCAATTAATTAGCAGCAAAAGAAAGAACACTTTACTAATTCATGATTCAATAGACGCGGTCTCTTTCTCTATCTCTATCTCTCTCTGTTTATATATATATATATATATATTATTATTATTATTATTAAATTGGTATAATATATGGTAGAATAGATCTAAGCTATAAGATCAAAAGTAAATCCAAGTGTATGTAAAAGAATTTCAAAAGTAGATTGAGCTAATAGACACATTAATAGCACAATGGTGCCTTCATTTATAAAAACTGTTTGTTACTATATAATGGGTTACAATGGTTGAATTGATTGCACAATTGAGCTCTATTTTTAGGTTGGGATGTTGTTGTAGCTTACATGTACTTTATGTTTGGTGTACCGTGTTAGTGTAATGTATTGGACAAGATAAAAAAACTTGGTCGAAACATTTATTCTCTATCTAAACATATATATCCATTGAAGTAGATAGTCAATTTATATGTTTAACAGTTTTTATATATTGCTATTTACTAGATTGGCATGTAAATAAACTATCTGAAGTAATAAGGAAAAACAAGAAAGTGAGTGTTTATAGTTTCTTTGTGTTTTCTTTTTAGATATATAATTCAATTACAAAAATTAATTTCTTATCTGTAATTCATTGATCATCAATCTTAATGCTTTAATAATTTTTCTATTTGAAGATTACGTTCTAATTTATTTATACTTGAATCCAAACGATGATGATATTTTCAGGTGAATATTGAATCTAAAATATTTAAAAGAAAAAGCAGGTAAGTAGTATTTATTTCTATATATTATGTTTAAGGTATTATAGACAAGAAATAAATAGACTGGGTTGAGTCAAGGAAACTAAATAGGTGGCTACATTGTGCAGTTGCAGCATTACTGATAATTATGAAGTGGAGTCTGCTGATCTATTAGAAAGAGCAAAAAAATTTCAAGCTAACTTAAACCCAGAATTTCCCAGTTTTATAAAGTTAATGGTCCGCTCAATCGTTAGCAAACCATTCTGGATGGTGAGTATACAATAGCAATATTATGTTTCAAAGACCTAATACATTTTTAAATATTTATGCTATGACAGACTGTTCCTGCAAAATTTTCGAATGATCATATGCCAAAAAAGAACGAGTCGGTAGTTTTGGTGGTGGATGAACTTGGTGTAGAAAAACACATAGTAATGTATTTGACAAATAGTCATGCATTTAGCGGTGGCTGGCAAGGATTTTCTCTTAAATATAAACTTCAAGAGAAGGATGCTCTCATTTTTCAAATGTGTATCCCTTACAAGTTTAAGGTCATTATTTCTTTCATCACCCGAACTTTTTCCATATGTTTATATGGGTTTCTTATGTTATTTGTGCAGGTTCACATTCTTCGAAAAAATAGTCCAGATGATATAGATGGAGGAACCCTGAACCATACTGGACAACAAATTAATTTTGGTAAGACTTTATTGTGTTAACTTATACCTTCTCGCATTGCTTAATAATTCTCAAAGATTTATACCCACTCTTAACAAATGCAGTTATACCAGAAGATAAAGAAAATAAGATTGCAGGGTTTGTTGATTTTCAAGGGTTTTCCATTATAGTTAATAAGATTAACATGGACTTTATTTTCCATGAAAATATTCGTAGAAAGTATTACGAGCTCTGTTTGTCTCAAAAAAAATATCTACATGAGCATCTTCTTGAGCAAACTCAGCCCATTTCAGCTTACAAATTAATATTTGAAACAGTTGAAATAGCAGATGCAATCCGAGACTCCAACGCTTTTCTGTCTGAAGATAAATTCATTCATTGGGATAAAACTTTAGAAGGTTTTGTTTCATCTGGCATGGATGTTGAATTTATACGAGCTCGTCTAAATCATCTGCTTAGACTCAAAATCCAGTATGAAGTAAAGCAAAAGTCCAAGAAATATAGCCAAGTTATACTCCAGCTTAATCATGTAGACGAAGATATTAAGATACATGAAACAAAAAATAACGATAATAGGCTCCAACAAAATCATTTTGAAGAAGAAAGAAATTGTTTAAAACAAGTGAAGACTAAAATAGGGATTGACATACCCAAAGAGAATGTAGAGAAATATGAGCTAGCATTTTAACAAGTAGCTCGTGCCCCTTGGTGAAAATAATGTTACATTAAATGGCGAAAAATGCACGCTTTTTTATTTCTAGACATGCATACCTTTTACTTCACAAGAAATAATTTTTATACTTGTTAATTCTTCTTTTAAGCAATTTCTTATGTATAATTATTTTGAGGTAGCCAATATCAAACATGAGCATGATAAAAATTCTTAATTCATTTTTAGAATTACTTGGTAGAACATAATAGTTCTTTATTCATTTTTAGAATTACTAAACATGACATTATAGATTCCAATCTCAGTTCATTTCGACCCCTATTCCCATTTCTTAAGTCGTTTAATTTTCGTATAAATCTATTTAGAGAACTTCTTCTTTAGTAGATGTTCCATTTATTTTTCTATTTCTATTACATTTGGCGAGTCATTTTAAGGAACGTTCAAATTCAGAATTTATTGTAGAGTATTTCTAACCAGTACAGAATGTAGCATACTTATATAAGAAAACCATTTACTTTTTACAAAAATAACACTTTATTTGTTGAAGAACTAAATATAACACTCTCATATTATATGAATACATAAACTAATAAATATTAATTTAAAACCAAATTTATATATAAATATATATATATATATATATTATATACCCATTCATCTTTTCAAATTCACATTTCAAGTTTCTAGTATCTCCCCATAAATTTTATATTAGTTTTCCTTGTTATCCTGTTAATCTAGCACGTTTAGTAAAAATTGGTCAACAAAATTTATAATGCATTATGAGGAAAAGAAAACAAAGTAATTCCATTATAAAAAATTTACAAAATATACTGGAATATAATATATTTCGTCTCTAATTTAACCTAAGTAATCTAAAATCAAATCAATTAGCTTCAGCATTATTAATTCCCACTTTCCCCCTTTTTTCCATAAAATACAAGGAAATCCAATCCGACAAAGAAGATTTCCAGTAATGAAGCTGGAGAATATTTTGAACCATAATCAGCCGCCCGCATTAGAAGCAAAATAATAAATTGCACCAATACATAAATAAAGTAAAAAAAAACACTAAATGAAGCTTGTTAGTGGTAGAACTGAGAATGATATAATGTGTACAATCTCAAGCATACTTGGTATTAATGTGGGATTTCTTCCAATCAGATATTTGGGTATTCCTTGAAACTCGAAAAATCTGAGTGTTAGTGATGGTAACAAGTTGGTTGAGAAAATTTGTGAAAGCATAAGTCAGTGGTCATCAAAGCTAATAGCTTATGTTGGGAGAATTGAGTTTATTAGGTTTATAGTTGTGACTAAAATATTGTTTTGGTGTAGAGTTTTTCTACTACCTAAACAAGTCATTTATAAACTCAATCATAAGATGTCCATTTTCCTATGGAAAGGGAATGATGAAGGTGCACAAGGATAAAATATTGCTTGTAGTAACATATGTGCAAGTAAAGAAAAAGGAGACTTAATATACCTACCATTGAGGATTTAAACAAAGTATATTTCTTGTTTACTTTTTAGAGAATGAATTCTCAAGATATGAATTCATGGAGTAGATGGACTTAGAGTAATATTCTTAAAGGAAATTGTATATGGGGATTAGAAGCTAAACAACATCACACATGGATATGGAAACAATTGATGAGAGTTAAGAAAACTACTTATAAATTCATTTAACAAAAAATCTTCTTTTAAAAACACACATATACGCGATGTTGAGTGAAAGAAATTCTAGGAATCATGGTGGTTTGATTTAAAATGAAGAACAAATTTTGATAATATCTCTACTTATATGGTTATGAAGTTCAACAACGTTATGAAGTTGAAGAAGAGAGTGTTGAAGAAGTTGTCATTGGACTTGCTGGACCAAATCAAAGATTGGGCCTAATTTGTTTTAATTTGTAATAGATTATAGTAGGCCCTATGGATAGTTAAAGTAATAAAGCCCTTTATTTTTGTATGAGTGTATTAGGCCGATTGGACCTTGAGTGGTTTTGTAAAGAAAGTGGGTTGTTGATCTTTATTAATATAAAATTTTAATTTTCTAATAAAAAAGAAAATTATGTTTGACATTTTATATAGATGTGTCTTGACACACAGATACATACACACACATAAATATATATATATATATATATATATAAAGTACATAGTTTTGATAAAACACGTGGACATATATAAGCTATTGATAGTTTGTTGCATCTACGACGATTAAATCTCGTTTCGTTTTCATATTTATATAAATATTTTCTTTTATACATTCAGTTTTATTCACTATTTTTTGCCTCTTAAAACCCTAGATAAGACACATTTTTTGAGCTAAAAGCCATGAGTGTTATTAGAGAAAAACCTAGATCTTTTGATTGTGGTGAAAAAGAAGTAATTGCAGTCGATGAAGCTGAGCAACAACAAGATAATAATTTCGGAAATAAAGATAAATTGAGTATATTTCAATTAATTAGCAGCAAAAGAAAGAACACTTTACTAATTCATGATTCAGTTGACGCGGTCTCTTTCTCTATCTCTATCTCTCTCTGTTTATATATATATATATTATTATTATTATTATTATTATTATTATTATTATTATTAAATTGGTATAATATATGGTAGAATAGATCTAAGCTATAAGATCAAAAGTAAATCCAAGTGTAGGTAAAAGAATTTCAAAAGTAGATTGAGCTAATAGACACATTAATAGCACAATGGTGCCTTAATTTATAAAAACTGTTTGTTACTATATAATGGGTTACAATGGTTGAATTGATTGCACAATTGAGCTCTATTTTTAGGTTGGGATGTTGTTGTAGCTTACATGTACTTTATGTTTGGTGTACCGTGTTAGTGTAATGTATTGGACAAGATAAAAAAACTTGGTCGAAACATTTATTCTCTATCTAAACATATATATCCATTGAAGTAGATAGTCAATTTATATGTTTAACAGTTTTTATATATTGCTATTTACTAGATTGGCATGTAAATAAACTATCTGAAGTAATAAGGAAAAACAAGAAAGTGAGTGTTTATAGTTTCTTTGTGTTTTCTTTTTAGATATATAATTCAATTACAAAAATTAATTTCTTATCTGTAATTCATTGATCATCAATCTTAATGCTTTAATAATTTTTCTCTTTGAAGATTACGTTCTAATTTATTTATACTTGAATCCAAACGATGATGATATTTTCAGGTGAAGATTGAATCTAAAATATTTACAAGAAAAAGCAGGTAAGTAGTATTTATTTCTATATATTATGTTTAAGGTATTATAGACAAGAAATAAATAGACTGGGTTGAGTCAAGGAAACTAAATAGGTGGCTACATTGTGCAGTTGCAGCATTACTGATAATTATGAAGTGGAGTCTGCTGATCTATTAGAAAGAGCAAAAAAATTTCAAGCTAACTTAACCCCAGAATTTCCCAATTTTATCAAGTTAATGGTCCGCTCAATCGTTAGCAAACCATTCTGGATGGTGAGTATACTATAGCAATATTATGTTTCAAAGACCTAATACATTTTTAAATATTTATGCTATGACAGACTGTTCCTGCAAAATTTTCGAATGATCATATGCCAAAAAAGAACGAGTCGGTAGTTTTGGTGGTGGATGAACTTGGTGTAGAAAAACACATAGTAAAGTATTTGACAAATAGTCATGCATTTAGCGGTGGCTGGCAAGGATTTTCTCTTAAATATAAACTTCAAGAGAAGGATGCTCTCATTTTTCAAATGTGTATCCCTTACAAGTTTAAGGTCATTATTTCTTTCATCACCCGAACTTTTTCCATATGTTTATATGGGTTTCTTATGTTATTTGTGCAGGTTCACATTCTTCGAAAAAATAGTCCAGATGATATAGATGGAGGAACCCTGAACCATACTGGACAACAAATTAATTTTGGTAAGACTTTATTGTGTTAACTTATACCTTCTCGCATTGCTTAATAATTCTCAAAGATTTATACCCACTCTTAACAAATGCAGTTATACCAGAAGATAAAGAAAATAAGATTGCAGGGTTTGTTGATTTTCAAGGGTTTTCCATTATAGTTAATAAGATTAACATGGACTTTATTTTCCATGAAAATATTCGTAGAAAGTATTACGAGCTCTGTTTGTCTCAAAAAAAATATCTACATGAGCATCTTCTTGAGCAAACTCAGCCCATTTCAGCTTACAAATTAATATTTGAAACAGTTGAAATAGCAGATGCAATCCGAGACTCCAACGCTTTTCTGTCTGAAGATAAATTCATTCATTGGGATAAAACTTTAGAAGGTTTTGTTTCATCTGGCATGGATGTTGAATTTATACGAGCTCGTCTAAATCATCTGCTTAGACTCAAAATCCAGTATGAAGTAAAGCAAAAGTCCAAGAAATATAGCCAAGTTATACTCCAGCTTAATCATGTAGACGAAGATATTAAGATACATGAAACAAAAAATAACGATAATAGGCTCCAACAAAATCATTTTGAAGAAGAAAGAAATTGTTTAAAACAAGTGAAGACTAAAATAGGGATTGACATACACAAAGAGAATGTAGAGAAATATGAGCTAGCATTTTAACAAGTAGCTCGTGCCCCTTCGTGAAAATAATGTTACATTAAATGGCGAAAAATGAACGTTTTTTATTTCTAGACATGCATACCTTTTAGTTCACAAGAAACAATTTTTATACTTGTTAATTCTTCTTTTAAGCAATTTATTATGTATAATTATTTTGAGGTAGCCAATATCAAACATGAGAATGATAAAAATTCTTAATTCATTTTTAGAATTACTTGGTAGAACATAATAGTTCTTTATTCATTTATAGAATTACTAAACATGACATTATAGATTCCAATCTCAGTTCATTTCGACCCCTATTCCCTTTTCTTAAGTCGTTTAATTTTCGTATAAATCTATTTAGAGAACTTCTTCTTTAGTAGATGTTCCATTTATTTTCTATTTCTATTACATTTGGCGAGTCATTTTAAGGAACGTTCAAATTCAGAATTTATTGTAGAGTATTTCTAACCAGTACAGAATGTAGCATACTTATATAAGAAAACCATTTACTTTTTACAAAAATAACACTTTATTTGTTGAAGAACTAAATATAACACTCTCATATTATATGAATACATAAACTAATAAATATTAATTTAAAACCAAATTTATATATAAATATATATATATATATATTATATACCCATTCATCTTTTCAAATTCACATTTCAAGTTTCTAGTATCTCCCCATAAATTTTATATTAGTTTTCCTTGTTATCCTGTTAATCTAGCACGTTTAGTAAAAATTGGTCAACAAAATTTATAATGCATTATGAGGAAAAGAAAACAAAGTAATTCCATTATAAAAAATTTTACAAAATTTACTGGAATATAATATATTTCGTCTCTAATTTAACCTAAGTAATCTAAAATCAAATCAATTAGCTTCAGCATTATTAATTCCCACTTTCCCCTTTTTTCCATAAAATACAAGGAAATCCAATCCGACAAAGAAGGTTTCCAATAATGAAGCTGGAGAATATTTTGAACCATAATCAGCCGCCCGCATTGGAAGCAAAATAATAAATTGCACCAATACATAAATAGAGTAAAAATAACACTAAATGAAGCTTGTTAGTGGTAGAACTGAGAATGATATAATGTGTACAATCTCAAGCATACTTGGTATTAAAGTGGGATTTCTTCCAATCAGATAATTGGGTATTCCTTGAAACTCCAAAAAGCTGAGTGTTAGTGATGGTAACAAGTTAGTTGAGAAAATTTGTGTAAGCATAAGTCAGTGGTCATCAAAGCTAATAACTTATGTTGGGAGAATTGAGTTTATTAGGTTTATAGTTGTGACTAAAATATTGTTTTGGTGTAGAGTTTTTCTACTACCTAAACAAGTCATTTATAAACTCAATCATAAGATGTCCATTTTCCTATGGAAAGGGAATGATGAAGGTGCACAAGGATAAAATATTGCTTGTAGTAACATATGTGCAAGTAAAGAAAAAGGAGACTTAATATACCTACCATTGAGGATTTAAACAAAGTATATTTCTTGTTTACTTTTTAGAGAATGAATTCTCAAGATATGAATTCATGGAGTAGATGGACTTAGAGTAATATTCTTAAAGGAAATTGTATATGGGGATTAGAAGCTAAACAACATCACACATGGATATGGAAACAATTGATGAGAGTTAAGAAAACTACTTATAAATTCATTTAACAAAAAATCTTCTTTTAAAAACACACATATACGCGATGTTGAGTGAAAGAAATTCTAGGAATCATGGTGGTTTGATTTAAAATGAAGAACAAATTTTGATAATATCTCTACTTATATGGTTATGAAGTTCAACAACGTTATGAAGTTGAAGAAGAGAGTGTTGAAGAAGTTGTCATTGGACTTGCTGGACCAAATCAAAGATTGGGCCTAATTTGTTTTAATTTGTAATAGATTATAGTAGGCCCTATGGATAGTTAAAGTAATAAAGCCCTTTATTTTTGTATGAGTGTATTAGGCCGATTGGACCTTGAGTGGTTTTGTAAAGAAAGTGGGTTGTTGATCTTTATTAATATAAAATTTTAATTTTCTAATAAAAAAGAAAATTATGTTTGACATTTTATATAGATGTGTCTTGACACACAGATACATACACACACATAAATATATATATATATATATATATATATATATATATATATATATATATAAAGTACATAGTTTTGATAAAACACGTGGACATATATAAGCTATTGATAGTTTGTTGCATCTACGACGATTAAATCTCGTTTCGTTTTCATATTTATATAAATATTTTCTTTTATACATTCAGTTTTATTCACTATTTTTTGCCTCTTAAAACCCTAGATAAGACACATTTTTTGAGCTAAAAGCCATGAGTGTTATTAGAGAAAAACCTAGATCTTTTGATTGTGGTGAAAAAGAAGTAATTGCAGTCGATGAAGCTGAGCAACAACAAGATAATAATTTCGGAAATAAAGATAAATTGAGTATATTTCAATTAATTAGCAGCAAAAGAAAGAACACTTTACTAATTCATGATTCAGTTGACGCGGTCTCTTTCTCTATCTCTATCTCTCTCTGTTTATATATATATATATTATTATTATTATTATTATTATTATTATTATTATTAAATTGGTATAATATATGGTAGAATAGATCTAAGCTATAAGATCAAAAGTAAATCCAAGTGTAGGTAAAAGAATTTCAAAAGTAGATTGAGCTAATAGACACATTAATAGCACAATGGTGCCTTCATTTATAAAAACTGTTTGTTACTATATAATGGGTTACAATGGTTGAATTGATTGCACAATTGAGCTCTATTTTTAGGTTGGGATGTTGTTGTAGCTTACATGTACTTTATGTTTGGTGTACCGTGTTAGTGTAATGTATTGGACAAGATAAAAAAACTTGGTCGAAACATTTATTCTCTATCTAAACATATATATCCATTGAAGTAGATAGTCAATTTATATGTTTAACAGTTTTTATATATTGCTATTTACTAGATTGGCATGTAAATAAACTATCTGAAGTAATAAGGAAAAACAAGAAAGTGAGTGTTTATAGTTTCTTTGTGTTTTCTTTTTAGATATATAATTCAATTACAAAAATTAATTTATTATCTGTAATTCATTGATCATCAATCTTAATGCTTTAATAATTTTTCTCTTTGAAGATTACGTTCTAATTTATTTATACTTGAATCCAAACGATGATGATATTTTCAGGAGAAGATTGAATCTAAAATATTTAAAAGAAAAAGCAGGTAAGTAGTATTTATTTCTATATATTATGTTTAAGGTATTATAGACAAGAAATAAATAGACTGGGTTGAGTCAAGGAAACTAAATAGGTGGCTACATTGTGCAGTTGCAGCATTACTGATAATTATGAAGTGGAGTCTGCTGATCTATTAGAAAGAGCAAAAAAATTTCAAGCTAACTTAACCCCAGAATTTCCCAATTTTATCAAGTTAATGGTCCGCTCAATCGTTAGCAAACCATTCTGGATGGTGAGTATACTATAGCAATATTATGTTTCAAAGACCTAATACATTTTTAAATATTTATGCTATGACAGACTGTTCCTGCAAAATTTTCGAATGATCATATGCCAAAAAAGAACGAGTCGGTAGTTTTGGTGGTGGATGAACTTGGTGTAGAAAAACACATAGTAAAGTATTTGACAAATAGTCATGCATTTAGCGGTGGCTGGCAAGGATTTTCTCTTAAATATAAACTTCAAGAGAAGGATGCTCTCATTTTTCAAATGTGTATCCCTTACAAGTTTAAGGTCATTATTTCTTTCATCACCCGAACTTTTTCCATATGTTTATATGGGTTTCTTATGTTATTTGTGCAGGTTCACATTCTTCGAAAAAATAGTCCAGATGATATAGATGGAGGAACCCTGAACCATACTGGACAACAAATTAATTTTGGTAAGACTTTATTGTGTTAACTTATACCTTCTCGCATTGCTTAATAATTCTCAAAGATTTATACCCACTCTTAACAAATGCAGTTATACCAGAAGATAAAGAAAATAAGATTGCAGGGTTTGTTGATTTTCAAGGGTTTTCCATTATAGTTAATAAGATTAACATGGACTTTATTTTCCATGAAAATATTCGTAGAAAGTATTACGAGCTCTGTTTGTCTCAAAAAAAATATCTACATGAGCATCTTCTTGAGCAAACTCAGCCCATTTCAGCTTACAAATTAATATTTGAAACAGTTGAAATAGCAGATGCAATCCGAGACTCCAACGCTTTTCTGTCTGAAGATAAATTCATTCATTGGGATAAAACTTTAGAAGGTTTTGTTTCATCTGGCATGGATGTTGAATTTATACGAGCTCGTCTAAATCATCTGCTTAGACTCAAAATCCAGTATGAAGTAAAGCAAAAGTCCAAGAAATATAGCCAAGTTATACTCCAGCTTAATCATGTAGACGAAGATATTAAGATACATGAAACAAAAAATAACGATAATAGGCTCCAACAAAATCATTTTGAAGAAGAAAGAAATTGTTTAAAACAAGTGAAGACTAAAATAGGGATTGACATACACAAAGAGAATGTAGAGAAATATGAGCTAGCATTTTAACAAGTAGCTCGTGCCCCTTGGTGAAAATAATGTTACATTAAATGGCGAAAAATGAACGTTTTTTATTTCTAGACATGCATACCTTTTAGTTCACAAGAAACAATTTTTATACTTGTTAATTCTTCTTTTAAGCAATTTATTATGTATAATTATTTTGAGGTAGCCAATATCAAACATGAGAATGATAAAAATTCTTAATTCATTTTTAGAATTACTTGGTAGAACATAATAGTTCTTTATTCATTTATAGAATTACTAAACATGACATTATAGATTCCAATCTCAGTTCATTTCGACCCCTATTCCCTTTTCTTAAGTCGTTTAATTTTCGTATAAATATATTTAGAGAACTTCTTCTTTAGTAGATGTTCCATTTATTTTCTATTTCTATTACATTTGGCGAGTCATTTTAAGGAACGTTCAAATTCAGAATTTATTGTAGAGTATTTCTAACCAGTACAGAATATAGCATACTTATATAAGAAAACCATTTACTTTTTACAAAAATAACAATTTATTTGTTGAAGAACTAAATATAACACTCTCATATTATATGAATACATAAACTAATAAATATTAATTTAAAACCAAAATTATATATAAATATATATATATATATTATATACCAATTCATCTTTTCAAATTCACATTTCAAGTTTCTAGTATCTCCCCATAAATTTTATATTAGTTTTCCTTGTTATCCTGTTAATCTAGGACGTTTAGTAAAAATTGGTCAACAAAATTTATAATGCATTATGAGGAAAAGAAAACAAAGTAATTTCATTATAAAAAATTTTACAAAATTTACTGGAATATAATATATTTCGTCTCTAATTTAACCTAAGTAATCTAAAATCAAATCAATTAGCTTCAGCATTATTAATTCCCACTTTCCCCTTTTTTCCATAAAATACAAGGAAATCCAATCCGACAAAGAAGGTTTCCAATAATGAAGCTGGAGAATATTTTGAACCATAATCAGCCGCCCGCATTGGAAGCAAAATAATAAATTGCACCAATACATAAATAGAGTAAAAATAACACTAAATGAAGCTTGTTAGTGGTAGAACTGAGAATGATATAATGTGTACAATCTCAAGCATACTTGGTATTAAAGTGGGATTTCTTCCAATCAGATAATTGGGTATTCCTTGAAACTCCAAAAAGCTGAGTGTTAGTGATGGTAACAAGTTAGTTGAGAAAATTTGTGTAAGCATAAGTCAGTGGTCATCAAAGCTAATAACTTATGTTGGGAGAATTGAGTTTATTAGGTTTATAGTTGTGACTAAAATATTGTTTTGGTGTAGAGTTTTTCTACTACCTAAACAAGTCATTTATAAACTCAATCATAAGATGTCCATTTTCCTGTGGAAAGGGAATGATGAAGGTGCACAAGGATAAAAAATTGCTTGTAGTAACATATGTGCAAGTAAAGAAAAAGGAGACTTAATATACCTACCATTGAGGATTTAAACAAAGTATATTTCTTGTTTACTTTTTAGAGAATGTATTCTCAAGATATGAATTCATGGAGTAGATGGACTTAGAGTAATATTGTTAAAGAAAATTGTATATGGGGATTAGAAGCTAAACAACATCACACATGGATATGGAAACAATTGATGAGAGTTAAGAAAACTGCTTATAAATTCATTTAACAAAAAATCTTCTTTTAACAACACACATATACGCGATGTTGAGTGAAAGAAATTCTAGGAATCATGGTGGTTTGATTTAAAATGAAGAACAAATTTTGATAATATCTCTACTTATATGGTTATGAAGTTCAACAACCTTATGAAGTTGAAGAAGAGAGTGTTGAAGAAGAGAGTGTTGAAGAAGTTGTCATTGGACTTGCTGGACCAAATCAAAGATTGGGCCTAATTTGTTTTGATTTGTAATAGATTATAGTAGGCCCTATGGATAGTTAAAGTAATAAAGCCCTTTATTTTTGTATCAGTGTATTAGGCCGATTGGACCTTGAGTTTGTATGTAATAGGGCTTGAGTGGTTTTGTAAAGAAAGTGGGTTGTTGATCTTTATTAATATAAAATTTTAATTTTCTAATAAAAAAAGAAAATTATGTTTGACATTTGTATCTTAACACATAGATACATACACATATATATATATATATATATATATATATATATATATATATATATATATATATAAAGTACATAGTTTTGATAAAACACGTGGACATATATAAGCTATTGATAGTTTGTTGCATCTACGATGATTAAATCTCGTTTCGTTTTCATATTTATATAAATATTTTCTTTTATACATTCAGTTTTATTCACTATTTTTTGCCTCTTAAAACCCTAGATAAGACACATTTTTTGTGCTAAAAGCCATGAGTGTTATTAGAGAAAAACCTAGATCTTTTGATTGTAGTGAAAAAGAAGTAATTGAAGTCGATGAAGCTGAGCAACAACAAGAAAATAATTTCAGAAATAAAGATAAATTGAGTATATTTCAATTAATTAGCAGCAAAAGAAAGAACACTTTACTAATTCATGATTCAATTGACGCGGTCTCTTTCTCTATCTCTATCTCTCTCTGTTTATATATATTTAAATATTATTATTATTATTATTAAATTGGTATAATATATGGTAGAATAGATCTAAGCTATAAGATCAAAAGTAAATCCAAGTGTAGGTAAAAGAATTTCAAAAGTAGATTGAGCTAATAGACACATTAATTGAACAATGGTGCCTTCATTTATAAAAACTGTTTGTTACTATATAATGGGTTACAATGGTTTAATTGATTGCTCAATTGAGCTCTATTTTTAGGTTGGGATGTTGTTGTAGCTTACATGTACTTTATGTTTGGTGTATTGTGTTAGTGTAATGTATTGGACAAGATAAAAAAACTTGGTCGAAACATTTATTCTCTATCTAAAAATATATATCCATTGAAGTAGATAGTCAATTTATATGTTTAACAGTTTTTATATATTGCTATTGACTGGATTGGCATGTAAATGAACTATCTGAAGTAATAAGGAAAAACAAGAAAGTGAGTGTTTATAGTTTTTTTGTGTTTTCTTTTTAGATATATAATTCAATTACAAAAATTAATTTCTTATCAGTAATTCATTGATCATCAATCTTAATGCTTTAATAATTTTTCTCTTTGAAGATTACGTTCTAATTTATTTATACATGAATCCAAACGATGATGATATTTTCAGGTGAAGATTGAATCTAAAATATTTAAAAGAAAAAGCAGGTAAGTAGTATTTATTTCTATATATTATGTTTAAGGTATTATAGACAAGAAATAAATAGACTGGGTTGAGTCAAGGAAACTAAATAGGTGGCTATATTGTGCAGTTGCAGCATTACTGATAATTATGAAGTGGAGTCTACTGATCTATTAGAAAGAGCAAAAAAATTTCAAGCTAACTTAAACCCAGAATTTCCCAATTTTATCAAGTTAATGGTCCGCTCAATCGTTAGCAAACTATTCTGGATGGTGAGTATACTATAGCAATATTATATTTCAAAGACCTAATACATTTTTAAATATTTATGCTATGACAGACTGTTCCTGCAAAATTTTCGAATGATCATATGCCAAAAAAGAACGAGTCGGTAGTTTTGGTGGTGGATGAACTTGGTGTAGAAGAACACATAGTAAAGTATTTGACAAATAGTCATGCATTTAGCGGTGGCTGGCAAGTATTTTCTCTTAAATATAAACTTCAAGAGAAGGATGCTCTCATTTTTCAAATGTGTATCCCTTACAAGTTTAAGGTTATTATTTCTTTCATCACCCGATCTTTTTCCATAATTTTATATGGGTTTCTTATGTTATTTGTGCAGGTTCACATTCTTCGAAAAAATAGTCCAGATGATATAGATGGAGGAGCCCTGAACCATACTGGACGACAAATTAATTTTGGTAAGACTGTATTGTGTTAACTTATACCTTCTCGCATTGCTTAATAATTCTCAAAGATTTATATCCACTCTTAACAAATGCAGCTTTACCAGAAGATAAAGAAAATAAGATTGCAGGGTTTGTTGATTTTCAAGGGTTTTCCATTATAGTTAATAAGATTTACATGGACTTTATTTTCCATGAAAATATTCGTAGAAAGTATTACGAGCTCTGTTTGTCTCAAAAAAAATATCTACATGAGCATCTTCTTGAGCAAACTCAGCCCATTTCATCTTACAAATTAATATTTGAAACAGTTGAAATAGAAGATGCAATCCGAGACTCCAACGCTTTTCTGTCTGAAGATAAATTCATTCATTGGGATAAAACTTTAGAAGGTTTTGTTTCATCTGGCATGAATGTTGAATTTATACGAGCTCGTCTAAATCATCTGCTTAGACTCAAAATCCAGTATGAAGTAAAGCAAAAGTCCAAGAAATATAGCCAAGTTATACTCCAGCTTAATCATGTAGACGAAGATATTAAGATACATGAAACAAAAAATAACGATAATAGGCTCTAACAAAATCATTTTGAGGAAGAAAGAAATTGTTTAAAACAAGTGAAGACTAAAATAGGGATTGACATACACAAAGAGAATGTAGAGAAATATGAGCTAGCATTTCAACAAGTAGCTCGTGCCCCTTGGTGAAAACAATGTTACATTAAATGGAGAAAAATGCACGTTTTTATTTCTAGACATGCATACCTTTTACTTCACAAGAAACAATTTTTATACTTGTTAATTCTTCTTTTAAGCAATTTAATATGTATAATTATTTTGAGGTAGCCAATATCAAACATGAGCTTGATAAGAATTCTTAATTCATTTTTAGAATTACTTAGTAGAACATAATAGTTCTTTATTCATTTTTAGAATTACTAAACATGACATTATAGTTTCCAATCTTAGTTCATTTCGACCCCTATTCCCTTTTCTTAAGTCGTTTAATTTTCTGTATAAATCTATTTAGAGAACTTCTTCTTTAGTAGATGTTCAATTTATTTTCTATTTCTATTACATTTGGCAAGTCATTTTAAGGAACGTTCAAATTCAGAATTTATTGTAGAGTATTTCTAACCAGTACAGAATGTAGCATACTTATATAAGAAAACCATTTACTTTTTACAAAAATAACACTTTATTTGTTGAAGAACTAAATATAACACTCTCATATTATATGAATACATAAACTAATAAATATTAAATTAAAACCAAAATTATATATAAATATATATATATATTATATACCAATTCATCTTTTCAAATTCACATTTCAAGTTTCTAGTATCTCCCCATAAATTTTATATTAGTTTTCCTTGTTATCCTGTTATCTAGCACGTTTAGTAAAAATTGGTCAACAAAATTTATAATGCATTATGAGGAAAAGAAAACAAAGTAATTCCATTATAAAAAATTTTACAAAATTTACTGGAATATAATATATTTCGTCTCTAATTTAACCTAAATAATCTAAAATCAAATCAATTAGCTTCAACATTATTAATTCCCACTTTCCCCTTTTTTCCATAAAATACAAGGAAATCCAATCCGACAAAGAAGGTTTCCAATAATGAAGCTGGAGAATATTTTGAACCATAATCAGCCGCCCGCATTAGAAGCAAAATAATAAATTGCACCAATACATAAATAGAGTAAAAAAAACACTAAATGAAGCTTGTTAGTGGTAGAACTGAGAATGATATAATGTGTACAATCTCAAGCATACTTGGTATTAAAGTGGGATTTCTTCCAATCAGATATTTGGGTATTCCTTGAAACTCCAAAAAGCTGAGGGTTAGTGATGGTAACAAGTTAGTTGAAAAAATTTGTGAAAGCATAAGTCAGTGGTCATCAAAACTAATAACTTATGTTGGGAGAATTGAGTTTATTAGGTTTATAGTTGTGACTAAAATATTGTTTTGGTGTAGAGTTTTTCTACTATCTAAACAAGTCATTTATAAACTCAATCATAAGATGTCCATTTTCCTGTGAAAAGGGAATGATGAAGGTGCACAAGGATAAAAAACTGCTTGTAGTAACATATGTGCAAGTAAAGAAAAAGGAGACTTAATATACCTACCATTGAGGATTTAAACAAAGTATATTTCTTGTTTACTTTTTAGAGAATGTATTCTCAAGATATGAATTCATGGAGTAGATGGACTTAGAGTAATATTCTTAAAGGAAATTGTATATGGGGATTAGAAGCTAAACAACATCACACATGGATATGGAAACAATTGATGAGAGTTAAGAAAACTGCTTATAAATTCATTTAACAAAAAATCTTCTTTTAACAACACACATATACGCGATGTTGAGTGAAAGAAATTCTAGGAATCATGGTGGTTTGATTTAAAATGAAGAACAAATTTTGATAATATCTCTACTTATATGGTTATGAAGTTCAACAACGTTATGAAGTTGAAGAAGAGGGTGTTGAAGAAGAGAGTGTTGAAGAAGTTGTCATTGGACTTGCTGGACCAAATCAAAGATTGGGCCTAATTTGTTTTAATTTGTAATAGATTATAGTAGGCCATATGGATAGTTAAAGTAATAAAGCCCTTTATTTTTGTATGAGTGTATTAGGCCGATTGGACCTTGAGTTTGTATGTAATAGGGCTTGAGTGGTTTTGTAAAGAAAGTGGGTTGTTGATCTTTATTAATATAAAATTTTAATTTTCTAATAAAAAAAGAAAATTATGTTTGACATTTGTATCTTGACACACAGATACATACACACATATATATATATATATATATATATATATATATATATATATAAAGTACATAGTTTTGATAAAACACATGGACATATATAAGCTATTGATAGTTTGTTGCATCTATTAAATCTCGTTTCGTTTTCATATTTATATAAATATTTTCTTTTATACATTCAGTTTTATTCACTATTTTTTGCCTCTTAAAACCCTAGATAAGACACATTTTTTGTGCTAAAAGCCATGAGTGTTATTAGAGAAAAACCTAGATCTTTTGATTGTGGTGAAAAAGAAGTAATTGAAGTCGATGAAGCTGAGCAACAACAAGAAAATAATTTCGGAAATAAAGATAAATTGAGTATATTTCAATTAATTAGCAGCAAAAGAAAGAACACTTTACTAATTCATGATTCAATTGACGCGGTCTCTTTCTCTATCTCTATCTCTCTCTGTTTATATATATATATTATTATTATTATTATTATTATTATTATTATTATTAAATTGGTATAATATATGGTAGAATAGATCTAAGCTATACGATCAAAAGTAAATCCAAGTGTAGGTAAAAGAATTTCAAAAGTAGATTGAGCTAATAGACACATCAATTGCACAATGGTGCCTTCATTTATAAAAACTGTTTGTTACTATATAATGGGTTACATTGGTTGAATTGATTGCACAATTGAGCTCTATTTTTAGGTTGGGATGTTGTTGTAGCTTACATGTACTTTATGTTTGGTGTACCGTGTTAGTGTAATGTATTGGACAAGATAAAAAAACTTGGTCGAAACATTTATTCTCTATCTAAACATATATATCCATTGAAGTAGATAGTCAATTTATATGTTTAACAGTTTTTATATATTGCTATTTACTAGATTGGCATGTAAATAAACTATCTGAAGTAATAAAGAAAAAACAAGAAAGTGAGTGTTTATAGTTTTTTTTGTGTTTTCTTTTTAGATATATAATTCAATTACAAAAATTAATTTCTTATCAGTAATTCATTGATCATCAATCTTAATGCTTTAATAATTTTTCTCTTTGAAGATTACGTTCTAATTTATTTATACTTGAATCCAAACGATGATGATATTTTCAGGTGAAGATTGAATCTAAAATATTTAAAAGAAAAAGCAGGTAAGTAGTATTTATTTCTATATATTATGTTTAAGGTATTATAGACAAGAAATAAATAGACTGGGTTGAGTCAAGGAAACTAAATAGGTGGCTACATTGTGCAGTTGCAGCATTACTGATAATTATGAAGTGGAGTCTGCTGATCTATTAGAAAGAGCAAAAAAATTTCAAGCTAACTTAAACCCAGAATTTCCCAGTTTTATCAAGTTAATGGTCCGCTCAATCGTTAGCAAACCATTCTGGATGGTGAGTATACTATAGCAATATTATGTTTCAAAGACCTAATATATTTTTAAATATTTATGCTATAACAGACTGTTCCTGCAAAATTTTCGAATGATCATATGCCAAAAAAGAACGAGTCAGTAGTTTTGGTGGTGGATGAACTTGGTGTAGAAGAACACATAGTAAAGTATTTGACAAATAGTCATGCATTTAGCGGTGGCTGGCAAGGATTTTCTCTTAAATATAAACTTCAAGAGAAGGATGCTCTCATTTTTCAAATGTGTATCCCTTACAAGTTTAAGGTCATTATTTCTTTCATCTCCCGATCTTTTTCCATATGTTTATATGGGTTTCTTATGTTATTTGTGCAGGTTCACATTCTTCGAAAAAATAGTCCAGATGATATAGATGGATGAGCCCTGAACCATACTGCACAACAAATTAATTTTGGTAAGACTTTATTGTGTTAACTTATACCTTCTCGCATTGCTTAATAATTCTCAAAGATTTATACCCACTCTTAACAAATGCAGCTATACCAGAAGATAAAGAAAATAAGATTGTAGGGTTTGTTGATTTTCAAGGGTTTTTCATTATAGTTAATAAGATTAACATGGACTTTATTTTCCATGAAAATATTCGTAGAAAGTATTACGAGCTCTGTTTGTCTCAAAAAAAATATCTACATGAGCATCTTCTTGAGAAAACTCATCCCATTTCAGCTTACAAATTAATATTTGAAACAGTTGAAATAGCAGATGCAATCCGAGACTCCAACGCTTTTCTGTCTGAAGATAAATTCATTCATTGGGATAAAACTTTAGAAGGTTTTGTTTCATCTGGCATGGATGTTGAATTTATACGAGCTCGTCTAAATCATCTGCTTAGACTCAAAATCCAGTATGAAGTAAAGCAAAAGTCCAAGAAATATAGCCAAGTTATACTCCAGCTTAATCATGTAGACGAAGATATTAAGATACATGAAACAAAAAATAACGATAATAGGCTCCAACCAAATCATTTTGAGGAAGAAAGAAATTGTTTAAAACAAGTGAAGACTAAAATAGGGATTGACATACACAAAGAGAATGTAGAGAAATATGAGCTAGCATTTCAACAAGTAGCTCGTGCCCCTTGGTGAAAAAAATGTTACATTAAATGGCAAAAAATGCAAGTTTTTTATTTCTAGACATGCATACCTTTTACTTCACAAGAAACAATTTTTATAATTGTTAATTCTTCTTTTAAGCAATTTATTATGTATAATTATTTTGAGGTAGCCAATATCAAACATGAGCATGATAAAAATTCTTAATTCATTTTTAGAATTACTTAGTAGAACATAATAGTTCTTTATTAATTTTTAGAATTACTAAACATGACATTATAGATTCCAATCTCAGTTCATTTCGATCCCTATTCCCTTTTCTTAAGTCGTTTAATTTTCGTATAAATCTATTTAGAGAACTTCTTCTTTAGTAGATGTTCCATTTATTTTCTATTTCTATTACATTTGGCGAGTCATTTTAAGGAACGTTCAAATTCAGAATTTATTGTAGAGTATTTCTAACCAGTACAGAATGTAGCATACTTATATAAGAAAACCATTTACTTTTTACAAAAATAACACTTTATTTGTTGAAGAACTAAATATAACACTCTCATATTAAATGAATACATAAACTAATAAATATTAATTTAAAACCAAAATTATATATAAATATATATATATATATATATATTATATACCAATTCATCTTTTCAAATTCACATTTCAAGTTCCTAGTATCTCCCCATAAATTTTATATTAGTTTTCCTTGTTATCCTACTAATCTAGCACGTTTAGTAAAAATTGGTCAACAAAATTTATAATGCATTATGAGGAAAAGAAAACAAAGTAATTCCATTATAAAAAATTTTACAAAATTTACTGGAATATAATATATTTCGTCTCTAATTTAACCTAAGTAATCTAAAATCAAATCAATTAGCTTCAGCATTATTAATTCCCACTTTCCCCTTTTTTCCATAAAATACAAGGAAATCCAATCCGGCAAAGAAGGTTTCCAATAATGAACCTGGAGAATATTTTGAACCATAATCAGCCGCCCGCATTAGAAGCAAAATAATAAATTGCACCAATACATAAATAGAGTAAAAAAAACACTAAATGAAGCTTGTTAGTGGTAGAACTGAGAATGATATAATGTGTACAATCTCAAGCATACTTGGTATTAAAGTGGGATTTCTTCCAATCAATATTTGGGTATTCCTTGAAACTCCAAAAAGCTGAGTGTTAGTGATGGTAACAAGTTAGTTGAGAAAATTTGTGAAAGCATAAGTCAATGGTCATCAAAGCTAATAACTTATGTTGGGAGAATTGAGTTCATTAGGTTTATAGTTGTGACTAAAATATTGTTTTGGTGTAGAGTTTTTCTACTATCTAAACAAGTCATTTATAAACTCAATCATAAGATGTCCATTTTCCTGTGGAAAGGGAATGATGAAGGTGCACAAGGATAAAAAATTGCTTGTAGTAACATATGTGCAAGTAAAGAAAAAGGAGACTTAATATACCTACCATTGAGGATTTAAACAAAGTATATTTCTTGTTTACTTTTTAGAGAATGTATTCTCAAGATATGAATTCATGGAGTAGATGGACTTACAGTAATATTCTTAAAGGAAATTGTATATGGGGATTAGAAGCTAAACAAAATCACACATGGATATGGAAACAATTGATGAGAGTTAAGAAAACTGCTTATAAATTCATTTAACAAAAAATCTTCTTTTAACAATACACATATACGCGATGTTGAGTGAAAGAAATTCTAGGAATCATGGTGGTTTGATTTAAAATGAAGAACAAATTTTGATAATATCTCTACTTATATGGTTATGAAGTTCAACAACGTTATGAAGTTGAAGAAGAGAGTGTTGAAGAAGAGAGTGTTGAAGAAGTTGTCATTGGACTTGCTGGACCAAATCAAAGATTGGGCCTAATTTGTTTTAATTTGTAATAGATTATAGTAGGCCCTATCGATAGTTAAAGTAATAAAGCCCTTTATTTTTGTATGAGTGTATTAGGCCGATTGGACCTTGAGTTTGTATGTAATAGGGCTTGAGTGGTTTTGTAAAGAAAGTGGGTTGTTGATCTTTATTAATATAAAATTTTAATTTTCTAATAAAAAAAGAAAATTATGTTTGACATTTTATATAGATGTATCTTGACACACAGATACATTCACACACATATATATATATATAAAGTACATAGTTTTGATAAAACACATGGACATATATAAGCTATTGATAGTTTGTTGCATCTACGATGTTTAAATCTCGTTTCGTTTTCATATTTAAATAAATATTTTCTTTTATACATTCAGTTTTATTCACTATTTTTTGCCTCTTAAAACCCTAGATAAGACAAATTTTTTGTGCTAAAAGCCATGAGTGTTATTAGAGAAAAACCTAGATCTTTTGATTGTGGTGAAAAAGAAGTAATTGAAGTCGATGAAGCTGAGCAACAACAAGAAAATAATTTCGGAAATAAAGATAAATTGAGTATATTTCAATTAATTAGCAGCAAAAGAAAGAACACTTTACTAATTCATGATTCAATTGACGCGGTCTCTTTCTCTATCTCTATCTCTCTCTGTTTATATATATATTATTATTATTATTATTATTATTATTATTAAATTGGTATAATATATGGTAGAATAGATCTAAGCTATAAGATCAAAAGTAAATCCAAGTGTAGGTAAAAGGATTTCAAAAGTAGATTGAGCTAATAGACACATTAATTGCACAATGGTGCCTTCATTTATAAAAACTGTTTGTTACTATATAATGGGTTACAATGGTTGAATTGATTGCACAATTGAGCTCTATTTTTAGGTTGGGATGTTGTTGTAGCTTACATGTCCTTTATGTTTGGTATACCGTGTTAGTGTAATGTATTGGACAAGATAAAAAAACTTGGTCGAAACATTTATTCTCTATCTAAACATATATATCCATTGAAGTAGATACTCAATTTATATGTTTAACAGTTTTTATATATTGTTATTTACTGGATTGGGATGTAAATGAACTATCTGAAATAATAAGGAAAAACAAGAAAGTGAGTGTTTATAGTTTTTTTGTGTTTTCTTTTTAGATATATAATTCAATTACAAAAATTAATTTCTTATCAGTAATTCATTGATCATCAATCTTAATGCTTTAATAATTTTTCTCTTTGAAGATTACGTTCTAATTTATTTATACTTGAATCCAAACGATGATGATATTTTCAGGTGAAGATTGAATCTAAAATATTTAAAAGAAAAAGCAGGTAAGTAGTATTTATTTCTATATATTATGTTTAAGGTATTATAGACAAGAAATAAATAGACTGGGTTGAGTCGAGGAAACTAAATAGGTGGCTACATTGTGCAGTTGCAGCATTACTGATAATTATGAAGTGGAGTCTGCTGATCTATTAGAAAGAGCAAAAAAATTTCAAGCTAACTTAAACCCAGAATTTCCCAGTTTTATCAAGTTAATGGTCCGCTCAATCGTTAGCAAACCATTCTGGATGGTAAGTATACTATAGCAATATTATGTTTCAAAGACCTAATACATTTTTAAATAATTATGCTATGACAGACTGTTCCTGCAAAATTTTCGAATGATCATATGCCAAAAAAGAACGAGTCTGTAGTTTTGGTGGTGGATGAACTTGGTGTAGAAGAACACATAGTAAAGTATTTGACAAATAGTCATGCATTTAGCGGTGGCTGGCAAGGATTTTCTCTTAAATATAAACTTCAAGAGAAGGATGCTCTCATTTTTCAAATGTGTATCCCTTACAAGTTTAAGGTCATTATTTCTTTCATCACCCGATCTTTTTCCATATGTTTATATGGGTTTCTTATGTTATTTGTGCAGGTTCACATTCTTCGAAAAAATAGTCCAGATGATATAGACGGAGGTGCCCTGAACCATACTGGACAACAAATTAATTTTGGTAAGACTTTATTGTGTTAACTTATACCTTCTCGCATTGCTTAATAATTCTCAAAGATTTATACCCACTCTTAACAAATGCAGCTATAACAGAAGATAAAGAAAATAAGATTGCAGGGTTTGTTGATTTTCAAGGGTTTTCCATTATAGTTAATAAGATTAACATGGACTTTATTTTCCATGAAAATATTCGTAGAAAGTATTACGAGCGCTGTTTGTCTCAAAAAAAATATCTACATGAGCATCTTCTTGAGCATACTCAGCCCATTTCAGCTTACAAATTAATATTTGAAACAGTTGAAATAGAAGATGCAATCCGAGACTCCAACGCTTTTCTGCCTGAAGATAAATTCATTCATTGGGATAAAACTTTAGAAGGTTTTGTTTCATCTGGCATGGATGTTGAATTTATACGAGCTCGTCTAAATCATCTGCTTAGACTCAAAATCCAGTATGAAGTAAAGCAAAAGTCCAAGAAATATAGCCAAGTTATACTCCAGCTTAATCATGTAGACGAAGATATTAAGATACATGAAACAAAAAATAACGATAATAGGCTCCAACAAAATCATTTTGAGGAAGAAAGAAATTGTTTAAAACAAGTGAAGACTAAAATAGGGATTGACATACACAAAGAGAATGTAGAGAAATATGAGCTAGCATTTCAACAAGTAGCTCGTGCCCCTTGGTGAAAATAATGTTACATTAAATTGCGAAAAATGCAAGTTTTTTATTTCTAGAGATGCATACATTTTACTTCACAAGAAACAATTTTTATACTTGTTAATTCTTCTTTTAAGCAATTTATTATGTATAATTATTTTGAGGTAGCCAATATCAAACATGAGCATGATAAAAATTCTTAATTCATTTTTAGAATTACTTAGTAGAACATAATAGTTCTTTATTCATTTTTAGAATTACTAAACATGACATTATAGATTCCAATCTCAGTTCATTTCGACCCGTATTCCATTTTCTTAAGTCGTTTAATTTTCGTATAAATCTATTTAGAGAACTTCTTCTTTAGCAGATGTTCCATTTATTTTCTATTTCTATTACATTTGGCGAGTCATTTTAAGGAACGTTTAAATTCAGAATTTATTGTAGAGTATTTCTAACCAGTACAGAATGTAGCATACTTATATAAGAAAACCATTTACTTTTTACAAAAATAACACTTTATTTGTTGAAGAACTAAATATAACACTCTCATATTATATGAATACATAAACTAATAAATATTAATTTAAAACCAAAATTATATATAAATATATATATATATATTATATACCAATTCATCTTTTCAAATTCACATTTCAAGTTTCTAGTATCTCCCCATAAATTTTATATTAGTTTTCCTTGTTATCCTGTTAATCTAGCACGTTTAGTAAAAATTGGTCAACAAAATTTATAATGCATTATGAGGAAAAGAAAACAAAGTAATTCCATTATAAAAAATTTTACAAAATTTACTGAAATATAATATATTTCGTCTCTAATTTAACCTAAGTAATCTAAAATCAAATCAATTAGCTTCAGCATTATTAATTCCCACTTTCCCCTTTTTTCCATAAAATACAAGGAAATCCAATCCGACAAAGAAGGTTTCCAATAATGAACCTGGAGAATATTTTGAACCATAATCAGCCGCCCGCATTAGAAGCAAAATAATAAATTGCACCAATATATAAATAGAGTAAAAAAACACTAAATGAAGCTTGTTAGTGGTAGAACTGAGAATGATATAATGTGTACAATCTCAAGCATACTTGGTATTAAAGTGGGATTTCTTCCGATCAGATATTTAGGTATTCCTTGAAACTCCAAAAAGCTGAGTGTTAGTGATGGTAACAAGTTAGTTGAGAAAATTTGTGAAAGCATAAGTCAGTGGTCATCAAAGCTAATAACTTATGTTGGGAGAATTGAGTTCATTAGGTTTATAGTTGTGACTAAAATATTGTTTTGGTGTAGAGTTTTTCTACTACCTAAACAAGTCATTTATAAACTCAATCATAAGATGTCCATTTTCCTGTGGAAAGGGAATGATGAAGGTGAACAAGGATAAAAAATTGCTTGTAGTAACATATGTGCAAGTAAAGAAAAAGGAGACTTAATATACCTACCATTGAGGATTTAAACAAAGTATATTTCTTGTTTACTTTTTAGAGAATGTATTCTCAAGATATGAATTTCTGGAGTAGATGGACTTAGAGTAATATTCTTAAAGGAAATTGTATATGGGGATTAGAAGCTAAACAACATCACACATGGATATGGAAACAATTGATAAGAGTTAAGAAAACTGCTTATAAATTCATTTAACAAAAAATCTTCTTTTAACAACACACATATACGCGATGTTGAGTGAAATAAATTCTAGGAATCATTGTGGTTTGATTTAAAATGAAGAACAAATTTTGATAATATCTCTACTTATATGGTTATGAAGTTGAAGAAGAGAGTGTTGAAGAAGAGAGTGTTGAAGAAGTTCTCATTGGACTTGCTGGACCAAATCAAAGATTAAGCCTAATTTGTTTTAATTTGTAATAGATTATAGTAGGCCCTATGGATAGTTAAAGTAATAAAGCCTTTTATTTTTGTATGAGTTTATTAGGACGATTGGACCTTGAGTTTGTATGTAATAGGGCTTGAGTGGTTTTGTAAAGAAAGTGGTTTGTTGATTTTATTAATATAAAATTTTAATTTTCTAATAAAAAAAGAAAATTATGTTTGACATTTTATATAGATGTATCTTGACACACAGATACATTCACACATATATATATATATATATATATATATATATATATATATATATATATATATATATAAATTACATAGTTTTGATAAAATATATATATATATATAAATTACATAGTTTTGATAAAACACGTGGACATATATAAGCTATTGATAGTTTGTTGCATCTACGATGTTTAAATCTCGTTTCGTTTTCATATTTAAATAAATATTTTCTTTTATACATTCAGTTTTATTCACTATTTTTTGCCTCTTAAAACCCTAGATAAGACACATTTTTTGTGCTAAAAGCTATGAGTGTTATTAGAGAAAAACCTAGATCTTTTGATTGTGGTGAAAAAGAAGTAATTGAAGTCGATGAAGCTGAGCAACAACAAGAAAATAATTTCGGAAATAAAGATAAATTGAGTATATTTCAATTAATTAGCAGCAAAAGAAAGAACACTTTACTAATTCATGATTCAATTGACGCGGTCTCTTTCTCTATCTCTATCTCTCTCTGTTTATATATATATATATATATATATATATATATATATATATATATATATATATATTATTATTAAATTGGTATAATATATGGTAGAATAGATCTAAGCTATAAGATCAAAAGTAAATCCAAGTGTAGGTAAAAGAATTTCAAAAGTAGATTGAGCTAATAGACACATTAATTGCACAATGGTGCCTTCATTTATAAAAACTGTTTGTTACTATATAATGGGTTACAATGGTTGAATTGATTGCACAATTGAGCTCTATTTTTAGGTTGGGATGTTGTTGTAGCTTACATGTACTTTATGTTTGGTGTACCGTGTTAGTGTAATGTATTGGACAAGATAAAAAAACTTGGTCGAAACATTTATTCTCTTTCTAAATATATATATCCATTGAAGTAGATAGTCAATTTATATGTTTAACAGTTTTTATATATTGCTATTTACTGGATTGGGATGTAAATGAACTATCTGAAGTAATAAGGAAAAACAAGAAAGTGAGTGTTTATAGTTTTTTTGTGTTTTCTTTTTAGATATATAATTCAATTACAAAAATTAATTTCTTATCAGTAATTCATTGATCATCAATCTTAATGCTTTAATAATTTTTCTCTTTGAAGATTACGTTCTAATTTATTTATACTTGAATCCAAACGATGATGATATTTTCAGGTGAAGATTGAATCTAAAATATTTAAAAAGAAAAGCAGGTAAGTAGTATTTATTTCTATATATTATGTTTAAGGTATTATAGACAAGAAATAAATAGACTGGGTTGAGTCAAGGAAACTAAATAGGTGTCTACATTGTGCAGTTGCAGCATTACTGATAATTATGAAGTGGGGTCTGCTGATCTATTAGAAAGAGCAAAAAAATTTCAAGCTAACTTAAACCCAGAATTTCCCAGTTTTATCAAGTTAATGGTCCGCTCAATCGTTAGCAAACCATTCTGGATGGTGAGTATACTATAGCAATATTATGTTTCAAAGACCTAATACATTTTTAAATATTTATGCTATGACAGACTGTTCCTGCAAAATTTTCGAATGATCATATGCCAACAAAGAACGAGTCGGTAGTTTTGGTGGTGGATGAACTTGGTGTAGAAGAACACATAGTAAAGTATTTGACAAATAGTCATGCATTTAGCGGTGGCTGGCAAGGATTTTCTGTTAAATATAAACTTCAAGAGAAGGATGCTCTCATTTTTCAAATGTGTATCCCTTACAAGTTTAAGGTCATTATTTCTTTCATCACCTGATCTTTTTCCATATGTTTATATGGGTTTCTTATGTTATTTGTGCAGGTTCACATTCTTCGAAAAAATAGTCCAGATGATATAGACGGAGGAGCCCTGAACCATACTGGACAACAAATTAATTTTGGTAAGACTTTATTGTGTTAACTTATACCTTCTCGCATTGCTTAATAATTCTCAAAGATTTATACCCACTCTTAACAAATGCAGCTATACCAGAAGATAAAGAAAATAAGATTGCAGGGTTTGTTGATTTTCAAGGGTTTTCCATTATAGTTAATAAGATTAACATGGACTTTATTTTCCCTGAAAATATTCGTAGAAAGTATTACGAGCTCTGTTTGTCTCAAAAAAAATATCTACATGAGCATCTTCTTGAGCAAACTCAGCCCATTTCAGCTTACAAATTAATATTTGAAACAGTTGAAATAGCAGATGCAATCCGAGACTCCAACGCTTTTCTGCCTGAAGATAAATTCATTCATTGGGATAAAACTTTAGAAAGTTTTGTTTCATCTGGCATGGATGTTGAATTTATACGAGCTCGTCTAAATCATCTGCTTAGACTCAAAATCCAGTATGAAGTAAAGCAAAAGTCCAAGAAATATAGCCAAGTTATACTCCAGCTTAATCATGTAGACGAAGATATTAAGATACATGAAACAAAAAATAACGATAATAGGCTCCAACAAAATCATTTTGAGGAAGAAAGAAATTGTTTAAAACAAGTGAAGACTAAAATAGGGATTGACATACACAAAGAGAATGTAGAGAAATATGAGCTAGCATTTCAACAAGTAGCTCGTGCCCCTTGGTGAAAATAATGTTACATTAAATGGCGAAAAATGCAAGTTTTTTATTTCTAGACATGCATACATTTTACTTCACAAGAAACAATTTTTATACTTGTTAATTCTTCTTTTAAGCAATTTATTATGTATAATTATTTTGAGGTAGCCAATATCAAACATGAGCATGATAAAAATTCTTAATTCATTTTTAGAATTACTTAGTAGAACATAATAGTTCTTTATTCATTTTTAGAATTACTAAACATGACATTATAGATTCCAATCTCAGTTCATTTCGACCCCTATTCCTTTTTCTTAAGTCGTTTAATTTTCGTATAAATCTATTTAGAGAACTTCTTCTTTAGTAGATGTTCCATTTATTTTCTATTTCTATTACATTTGGCGAGTCATTTTAAGGAACGTTCAAATTCAGAATTTATTGTAGAGTATTTCTAACCAGTACAGAATGTAGCATACTTATATAAGAAAACCATTTACTTTTTACAAAAATAACACTTTATTTGTTGAAGAACTAAATATAACACTCTCATATTATATGAATACATAAACTAATAAATATTAATTTAAAACCAAAATTATATATAAATATATATATATATATATATATATATATATTATATACCAATTCATCTTTTCAAATTCACATTTCAAGTTTCTAGTATCTCCCCATAAATTTTATATTAGTTTTCCTTGTTATCCTACTAATCTAGCACGTTTAGTAAAAATTGGTCAACAAAATTTATAATCCATTATGAGGAAAAGAAAACAAAGTAATTCCATTATAAAAAAATTTACAAAATTTACTGGAATATAATATATTTCGTCTCTAATTTAACCTAAGTAATCTAAAATCAAATCAATTAGCTTCAGCATTATTAATTCCCACTTTCCCCTTTTTTCCATAAAATACAAGGAAATCCAATCCGACAAAGAAGGTTTCCAATAATGAACCTGGAGAATATTTTGAACCATAATCAGCCGCCCGCATTAGAAGCAAAATAATAAATTGCACCAATACATAAATAGAGTAAAAAAACACTAAATGAAGCTTGTTAGTGGTAGAACTGAGAATGATATAATGTGTACAATCTCAAGCATACTTGGTATTAAAGTGGGATTTATTCCAATCAGATATTTGGGTATTCCTTGAAACTCCAAAAAGCTGAGTGTTAGTGATGGTAACAAGTTAGTTGAGAAAATTTGTGAAAGCATAATTCAGTGGTCATCAAAGCTAATAACTTATGTTGGGAGAATTGAGTTCATTAGGTTTATAGTTGTGACTAAAATATTCTTTTGGTGTAGAGTTTTTCTACTACCTAAACAAGTCATTTATAAACTCAATCATAAGATGTCCATTTTCCTGTGGAAAGGGAATGATGAAGGTGCACAAGGATAAAAAATTGCTTGTAGTAACATATGTGCAAGTAAAGAAAAAGGTGACTTAATATACCTACCATTGAGGATTTAAACAAAGTATATTTCTTGTTTACTTTTTAGAGAATGTATTCTCAAGATATGAATTCATGGAATAGATGGACTTAGAGTAATATTCTTAAAGGAAATTGTATATGGGGATTAGAAGCTAAACAACATCACACATGGATATGGAAACAATTGATGAGAGTTAAGAAAACTGCTTATAAATTCATTTAACAAAAAATCTTCTTTTAACAACACACATATACGCGATGTTGAGTGAAAGAAATTCTAGGAATCATGGTGGTTTGATTTAAAATGAAGAACAAATTTTGATAATATCTCTACTTATATGGTTATGAAGTTCAACAATGTTATGAAGTTGAAGAAGAGAGTGTTGAAGAAGAGAGTGTTGAAGAAGTTATCATTGGACTTGCTGGACCAAATCAAAGATTGGGCCTAATTTGTTTTAGTTTGTAATAGATTATAGTAGGCCCTATCGATAGTTAAAGTAATAAAGCCCTTTATTTTTGTATGAGTGTATTAGGCCGATTGGACCTTGAGTTTGTATGTAATACGGCTTGAGTGGTTTTGTAAAGAAAGTGGGTTGTTGATCTTTATTAATATAAAATTTTAATTTTCTAATAAAAAAAGAAAATTATGTTTGACATTTTATATAGATGTATCTTGACACACAGATACATTCACACATATATATATATATATATAAAGTACATAGTTTTGATAAAACACGTGGACATATATAAGCTATTGATAGTTTGTTGCATCTACGATGTTTAAATCTCGTTTCGTTTTCATATTTAAATAAATATTTTCTTTTATACATTCAGTTTTATTCACTATTTTTTGCCTTTTAAAACCCTAGATAAGACACATTTTTTGTGCTAAAAGCCATGAGTGTTATTAGAGAAAAACCTAGATCTTTTGATTGTGGTGAAAAAGAAGTAATTGAAGTCGATGAAGCTGAGCAACAACAAGAAAATAATTTAGGAAATAAAGATAAATTGAGTATATTTCAATTAATTAGCAGCAAAAGAAAGAACACTTTACTAATTCATGATTCGATTGACGCGGTCTCTTTCTCTATCTCTATCTCTCTCTGTTTATATATATATATATTATTATTATTATTAAATTGGTATAATATATGGTAGAATAGATCTAAGCTATACGATCAAAAGTAAATCCAAGTGTAGGTAAAAGGATTTCAAAAGTAGATTGAGCTAATAGACACATTAATTGCACAATGGTGCCTTCATTTATAAAAACTGTTTGTTACTATATAATGGGTTACAATGGTTGAATTGATTGCACAATTGAGCTCTATTTTTAGGTTGGGATGTTGTTGTAGCTTACATGTACTTTATGTTTGGTGTACCGTGTTAGTGTAATGTATTGGACAAGATAAAAAAACTTAGTCGAAACATTTATTCTCTATCTAAACATATATATCCATTGAAGTAGATAGTCAATTTATATGTTTAACAGTTTTTATATATTGTTATTTACTGGATTGGGATGTAAATGAACTATCTGAAGTAATAAGGAAAAACAAGAAAGTGAGTGTTTATAGTTTTTTTGTGTTTTCTTTTTAGATATATAATTCAATTACAAAAATTAATTTCTTATCAGTAATTCATTGATCATCAATCTTAATGCTTTAATAATTTTTCTCTTTGAAGATTACGTTCTAATTTATTTATACTTGAATCCAATCGATGATGATATTTTCAGGTGAAGATTGAATCTAAAATATTTAAAAGAAAAAGCAGGTAAGTAGTATTTATTTCTATATATTATGTTTAAGGTATTATAGACAAGAAATAAATAGACTGGGTTGAGTCAAGGAAACTAAATAGGTGGCTACATTGTGCAGTTGCAGCATTACTGATAATTATGAAGTGGAGTCTGCTGATCTATTAGAAAGAGCAAAAAAATTTCAAGCTAACTTAAACCCAGAATTTCCCAGTTTTATCAAGTTAATGGTCCGCTCAATCGTTAGCAAACCATTCTGGATGGTGAGTATACTATAGCAATATTATGTTTCAAAGACCTAATACATTTTTAAATATTTATGCTATGATAGACTGTTCCTGCAAAATTTTCGAATGATCATATGCCAAAAAAGAACGAGTCGGTAGTTTTGGTGGTGGATGAACTTGGTGTAGAAGAACACATAGTAAAGTATTTGACAAATAGTCATGCATTTAGCGGTGGCTGGCAAGGATTTTCTCTTAAATATAAACTTCAAGAGAAGGATGCTCTCATTTTTCAAATGTGTATCCCTTACAAGTTTAAGGTCATTATTTCTTTCATCACCCGATCTTTTTCCATATGTTTATATGGGTTTCTTATGTTATTTGTGCAGGTTCACATTCTTCGAAAAAATAGTCCAGATGATATAGACGGAGGAGCCCTGAACCATACTGGACAACAAATTAATTTTGGTAAGACTTTATTGTGTTAACTTATACCTTCTCGCATTGCTTAATAATTCTCAAAGATTTATACCCACTCTTAACAAATGCAGCTATACCAGAAGATAAAGAAAATAAGATTGCAGGGTTTGTTGATTTTCAAGGGTTTTCCATTATAGTTAATAAGATTAACATGGACTTTATTTTCCATGAAAATATTCGTAGAAAGTATTACGAGCTCTGTTTGTCTCAAAAAAAATATCTACATGAGCATCTTCTTGAGCATACTCAGCCCATTTCAGCTTACAAATTAATATTTGAAACAGTTGAAATAGCAGATGCAATCCGAGACTCCAACGCTTTTCTGCCTGAAGATAAATTCATTCATTGGGATAAAACTTTAGAAGGTTTTGTTTCATCTGGCATGGATGTTGAATTTATACGAGCTCGTCTAAATCATCTGCTTAGACTCAAAATCCAGTATGAAGTAAAGCAAAAGTCCAAGAAATATAGCCAAGTTATACTCCAGCTTAATCATGTAGACGAAGATATTAAGATACATGAAACAAAAAATAACGATAATAGGCTCCAACAAAATCATTTTGAGGAAGAAAGAAATTGTTTAAAACAAGTGAAGACTAAAATAGGGATTGACATACACAAAGAGAATGTAGAGAAACATGAGCTAGCTTTTCAACAAGTAGCTCGTGCCCCTTGGTGAACATAATGTTACATTAAATGGCGAAAAATGCAAGTTTTTTATTTCTAGACATGCATACATTTTACTTTACAAGAAACAATTTTTATACTTGTTAATTCTTCTTTTAAGCAATTTATTATGTATAATTATTTTGAGGTAGCCAATATCAAACATGAGCATGATAAAAATTCTTAATTCATTTTTAGAATTACTTAGTAGAACATAATAGTTCTTTATTCATTTTTAGAATTACTAAACATGACATTATAGATTCCAATCTCAGTTCATTTCGACCCGTATTCCATTTTCTTAAGTCGTTTAATTTTCGTATAAATCTATTTAGAGAACTTCTTCTTTAGCAGATGTTCCATTTATTTTCTATTTCTATTACATTTGGCGAGTCATTTTAAGGAACGTTCAAATTCAGAATTTATTGTAGAGTATTTCTAACCAGTACAGAATGTAGCATACTTATATAAGAAAACCATTTACTTTTTACAAAAATAACACTTTATTTGTTGAAGAACTAAATATAACACTCTCATATTATATGAATACATAAACTAATAAATATTAATTTAAAACCAAAATTATATATAAATATATATATATATTATATACCAATTCATCTTTTCAAATTCACATTTCAAGTTTCTAGTATCTCCCCATAAATTTTATATTAGTTTTCCTTGTTATCCTACTAATCTAGCACGTTTAGTAAAAGTTGGTCAACAAAATTTATAATGCATTATGAGGAAAAGAAAACAAAGTAATTCCATTATAAAAAAATTTACAAAATTTACTGGAATATAATATATTTCGTCTCTAATTTAACCTAAGTAATCTAAAATCAAATCAATTAGCTTCAGCATTATTAATTCCCACTTTCCCCTTTTTTCCATAAAATACAAGGAAATCCAATCCGACAAAGAAGGTTTCCAATAATGAACCTGGAGAATATTTTGAACCATAATCAGCCGCCCGCATTAGAAGCAAAATAATAAATTGCACCAATACATAAATAGAGTAAAAAAAACACTAAATGAAGCTTGTTAGTGGTAGAACTGAGAATGATATAATGTGTACAATCTCAAGCATACTTGGTATTAAAGTGGGATTTCTTCCAATCAGATATTTGGGTATTCCTTGAAACTCCAAAAAGCTGAGTGTTAGTGATGGTAACAAGTTAGTTGAGAAAATTTGTGAAAGCATAAGTCAGTGGTCATCAAAGCTAATAACTTATGTTGGGAGAATTGAGTTCATTAGGTTTATAGTTGTGACTAAAATATTCTTTTGGTGTAGAGTTTTTCTACTACCTAAACAAGTCATTTATAAACTCAATCATAAGATGTCCATTTTCCTGTGGAAAGGGAATGATGAAGGTGCACAAGGATAAAAAATTTCTTGTAGTAACATATGTGCAATTAAAGAAAAAGGTGACTTAATATACCTACCATTGAGGATTTAAACAAAGTATATTTCTTGTTTACTTTTTAGAGAATGTATTCTCAAGATATGAATTCATGGAGTAGATGGACTTAGAGTAATATTCTTAAAGGAAATTGTATATGGGGATTAGAAGCTAAACAACATCACACATGGATATGGAAACAATTGATGAGAGTTAAGAAAACTGCTTATAAATTCATTTAACAAAAAATCTTCTTTTAACAACACACATGTACGCGATGTTGAGTGAAAGAAATTCTAGGAATCATGGTGGTTTGATTTAAAATGAAGAACAAATTTGATAATATCTCTACTTATATGGTTATGAAGTTCAACAACGTTATGAAGTTGAAGAAGAGAGTGTTGAAGAAGAGAGTGTTGAAGAAGTTATCATTGGACTTGCTGGACCAAATCAAAGATTGGGCCTAATTTGTTTTAGTTTGTAATAGATTATAGTAGGCCCTATCGATAGTTAAAGTAATAAAGCCCTTTATTTTTGTATGAGTGTATTAGGCCGATTGGACCTTGAGTTTGTATGTAATAGGGCTTGAGTGGTTTTGTAAAGAAAGTGGGTTGTTGATCTTTATTAATATAAAATTTTAATTTTCTAATAAAAAAAGAAAATTATGTTTGACATTTTATATAGATGTATCTTGACACACAGATACATATATATATATATATATATATATATATATATATATATATATATATATATATATATAAAAAGTACATATTTTTGATAAAACACGTGAACATATATAAGCTATTGATAGTTTGTTGCATCTACGATGTTTAAATCTCGTTTCGTTTTCATATTTAAATAAATATTTTCTTTTATACATTCAGTTTTATTCACTATTTTTTGCCTTTTAAAACCCTAGATAAGACACATTTTTTGTGCTAAAAGCCATGAGTGTTATTAGAGAAAAACCTAGATCTTTTGATTGTGGTGAAAAAGAAGTAATTGAAGTCGATGAAGCTGAGCAACAACAAGAAAATAATTTCGGAAATAAAGATAAATTGAGTATATTTCAATTAATTAGCAGCAAAAGAAAGAACACTTTACTAATTCATGATTCGATTGACGCGGTCTCTTTCTCTATCTCTATCTCTCTCTGTTTATATATATATATTATTATTATTATTATTAAATTGGTATAATATATGGTAGAATAGATCTAAGCTATACGATCAAAAGTAAATCCAAGTGTAGGTAAAAGGATTTCAAAAGTAGATTGAGCTAATAGACACATTAATTGCACAATGGTGCCTTCATTTATAAAAACTGTTTGTTACTATATAATGGGTTACAATGGTTGAATTGATTGCACAATTGAGCTCTATTTTTAGGTTGGGATGTTATTGTAGCTTACATGTACTTTATGTTTGGTGTACCGTGTTAGTGTAATGTATTGGACAAGATAAAAAAACTTGGTCGAAACATTTATTCTCTATCTAAACATATATATCCATTGAAGTAGATAGTCAATTTATATGTTTAACAGTTTTTATATATTGTTATTTACTGGATTGGGATGTAAATGAACTATCTGAAGTAATAAGGAAAAACAAGAAAGTGAGTGTTTATAGTTTTTTTGTGTTTTCTTTTTAGATATATAATTCAATTACAAAAATTAATTTCTTATCAGTAATTCATTGATCATCAATCTTAATGCTTTAATAATTTTTCTCTTTGAAGATTACGTTCTAATTTATTTATACTTGAATCCAATCGATGATGATATTTTCTGGTGAAGATTGAATCTAAAATATTTAAAAGAAAAAGCAGGTAAGTAGTATTTATTTCTATATATTATGTTTAAGGTATTATAGACAAGAAATAAATAGACTGGGTTGAGTCAAGGAAACTAAATAGGTGGCTACATTGTGCAGTTGCAGCATTACTGATAATTATGAAGTGGAGTCTGCTGATCTATTAGAAAGAGCAAAAAAATTTCAAGCTAACTTAAACCCAGAATTTCCCAGTTTTATCAAGTTAATGGTCCGCTCAATCGTTAGCAAACCATTCTGGATGGTGAGTATACTATAGCAATATTATGTTTCAAAGACCTAATACATTTTTAAATATTTATGCTATGATAGACTGTTCCTGCAAAATTTTCGAATGATCATATGCCAAAAAAGAACGAGTCGGTAGTTTTGGTGGTGGATGAACTTGGTGTAGAAGAACACATAGTAAAGTATTTGACAAATAGTCATGCATTTAGCGGTGGCTGGCAAGGATTTTCTCTTAAATATAAACTTCAAGAGAAGGATGCTCTCATTTTTCAAATGTGTATCCCTTACAAGTTTAAGGTCATTATTTCTTTCATCACCCGATCTTTTTCCATATGTTTATATGGGTTTCTTATGTTATTTGTGCAGGTTCACATTCTTCGAAAAAATAGTCCAGATGATATAGACGGAGGAGCCCTGAACCATACTGGACAACAAATTAATTTTGGTAAGACTTTATTGTGTTAACTTATACCTTCTCGCATTGCTTAATAATTCTCAAAGATTTATACCCACTCTTAACAAATGCAGCTATACCAGAAGATAAAGAAAATAAGATTGCAGGGTTTGTTGATTTTCAAGGGTTTTCCATTTTAGTTAATAAGATTAACATGGACTTTATTTTCCATGAAAATATTCGTAGAAAGTATTACGAGCTCTGTTTGTCTCAAAAAAAATATCTACATGAGCATCTTCTTGAGCATACTCAGCCCATTTCAGCTTACAAATTAATATTTGAAACAGTTGAAATAGCAGATGCAATCCGAGACTCCAACGCTTTTCTGCCTGAAGATAAATTCATTCATTGGGATAAAACTTTAGAAGGTTTTGTTTCATCTGGCATGGATGTTGAATTTATACGAGCTCGTCTAAATCATCTGCTTAGACTCAAAATCCAGTATGAAGTAAAGCAAAAGTCCAAGAAATATAGCCAAGTTATACTCCAGCTTAATCATGTAGACGAAGATATTAAGATACATGAAACAAAAAATAACGATAATAGGCTCCAACAAAATCATTTTGAGGAAGAAAGAAATTGTTTAAAACAAGTGAAGACTAAAATAGGGATTGACATACACAAAGAGAATGTAGAGAAACATGAGCTAGCTTTTCAACAAGTAGCTCGTGCCCCTTGGTGAACATAATGTTACATTAAATGGCGAAAAATGCAAGTTTTTTATTTCTAGACATGCATACATTTTACTTCACAAGAAACAATTTTTATACTTGTTAATTCTTCTTTTAAGCAATTTATTATGTATAATTATTTTGATGTAGCCAATATCAAACATGAGCATGATAAAAATTCTTAATTCATTTTTAGAATTACTTAGTAGAACATAATAGTTCTTTATTCATTTTTAGAATTACTAAACATGACATTATAGATTCCAATCTCAGTTCATTTCGACCCGTATTCCATTTTCTTAAGTCGTTTAATTTTTGTATAAATCTATTTAGAGAACTTCTTCTTTAGCAGATGTTCCATTTATTTTCTATTTCTATTACATTTGGCGAGTCATTTTAAGGAACGTTCAAATTCAGAATTTATTGTAGAGTATTTCTAACCAGTACAGAATGTAGCATACTTATATAAGAAAACCATTTACTTTTTACAAAAATAACACTTTATTTGTTGAAGAACTAAATATAACACTCTCATATTATATGAATACATAAACTAATAAATATTAATTTAAAACCAAAATTATATATAAATATATATATATATTATATACCAATTCATCTTTTCAAATTCACATTTCAAGTTTCTAGTATCTCCCCATAAATTTTATATTAGTTTTCCTTGTTATCCTACTAATCTAGCACGTTTAGTAAAAATTGGTCAACAAAATTTATAATGCATTATGAGGAAAAGAAAACAAAGTAATTCCATTATAAAAAAATTTACAAAATTTACTGGAATATAATATATTTCGTCTCTAATTTAACCTAAGTAATCTAAAATCAAATCAATTAGCTTCAGCATTATTAATTCCCACTTTCCCCTTTTTTCCATAAAATACAAGGAAATCCAATCCGACAAAGAAGGTTCCCAATAATGAACCTGGAGAATATTTTGAACCATAATCAGCCGCCCGCATTAGAAGCAAAATAATAAATTGCACCAATACATAAATAGAGTAAAAAAAACACTAAATGAAGCTTGTTAGTGGTAGAACTGAGAATGATATAATGTGTACAATCTCAAGCATACTTGGTATTAAAGTGGGATTTCTTCCAATCAGATATTTGGGTATTCCTTGAAACTCCAAAAAGCTGAGTGTTAGTGATGGTAACAAGTTAGTTGAGAAAATTTGTGAAAGCATAAGTCAGTGGTCATCAAAGCTAATAACTTATGTTGGGAGAATTGAGTTCATTAGGTTTATAGTTGTGACTAAAATATTCTTTTGGTGTAGAGTTTTTCTACTACCTAAACAAGTCATTTATAAACTCAATCATAAGATGTCCATTTTCCTGTGGAAAGGGAATGATGAAGGTGCACAAGGATAAAAAATTGCTTGTAGTAACATATGTGCAAGTAAAGAAAAAGGTGACTTAATATACCTACCATTGAGGATTTAAACAAAGTATATTTCTTGTTTACTTTTTAGAGAATGTATTCTCAAGATATGAATTCATGGAGTAGATGGACTTAGAGTAATATTCTTAAAGGAAATTGTATATGGGGATTAGAAGCTAAACAACATCACACATGGATATAGAAACAATTGATGAGAGTTAAGAAAACTGCTTATAAATTCATTTAACAAAAAATCTTCTTTTAACAACACACATGTACGCGATGTTGAGTGAAAGAAATTCTAGGAATCATGGTGGTTTGATTTAAAATGAAGAACAAATTTTGATAATATCTCTACTTATATGGTTATGAAGTTCAACAATGTTATGAAGTTGAAGAAGAGAGTGTTGAAGAAGAGAGTGTTGAAGAAGTTATCATTGGACTTGCTGGACCAAATCAAAGATTGGGCCTAATTTGTTTTAGTTTGTAATAGATTATAGTAGGCCCTATCGATAGTTAAAGTAATAAAGCCCTTTATTTTTGTATGAGTGTATTAGGCCGATTGGACCTTGAGTTTGTATGTAATAGGGCTTGAGTGGTTTTGTAAAGAAAGTGGGTTGTTGATCTTTATTAATATAAAATTTTAATTTTCTAATAAAAAAGAAAATTATGTTTGACATTTTATATAGATGTATCTTGACACACAGATACATACATATATATATATATATATATATATATATATATATATATATATATATATAAAGTACATATTTTTGATAAAACACGTGAACATATATAAGCTATTGATAGTTTGTTGCATCTACGATGTTTAAATCTCGTTTCGTTTTCATATTTAAATAAATATTTTCTTTTATACATTCAGTTTTATTCACTATTTTTTGCCTTTTAAAACCCTAGATAAGACACATTTTTTGTGCTAAAAGCCATGAGTGTTATTAGAGAAAAACCTAGATCTTTTGATTGTGGTGAAAAAGAAGTAATTGAAGTCGATGAAGCTGAGCAACAACAAGAAAATAATTTCGGAAATAAAGATAAATTGAGTATATTTCAATTAATTAGCAGCAAAAGAAAGAACACTTTACTAATTCATGATTCGATTGACGCGGTCTCTTTCTCTATCTCTATCTCTCTCTGTTTATATATATATATATTATTTTTATTATTAAATTGGTATAATATATGGTAGAATAGATCTAAGCTATAAGATCAAAAGTAAATCCAAGTGTAGGTAAAAGGATTTCAAAAGTAGATTGAGCTAATAGACACATTAATTGCACAATGGTGCCTTCATTTATAAAAACTGTTTGTTACTATATAATGGGTTACAATGGTTGAATTGATTGCACAATTGAGCTCTATTTTTAGTTGGATGTTGTTGTAGCTTACATGTACTTTATGTTTGGTGTACCGTGTTAGTGTAATGTATTGGACAAGATAAAAAAACTTGGTCGAAACATTTATTCTCTATCTAAACATATATATCCATTGAAGTAGATAGTCAATTTATATGTTTAACAGTTTTTATATATTGTTATTTACTGGATTGGGATGTAAATGAACTATCTGAAGTAATAAGGAAAAACAAGAAAGTGAGTGTTTATAGTTTTTTTGTGTTTTCTTTTTAGATATATAATTCAATTACAAAAATTAATTTCTTATCAATAATTCATTGATCATCAATCTTAATGCTTTAATAATTTTTCTCTTTGAAGATTACGTTCTAATTTATTTATACTTGAATCCAATCGATGATGATATTTTCAGGTGAAGATTGAATCTAAAATATTTAAAAGAAAAAGCAGGTAAGTAGTATTTATTTCTATATATTATGTTTAAGGTATTATAGACAAGAAATAAATAGACTGGGTTGAGTCAAGGAAACTAAATAGGTGGCTACATTGTGCAGTTGCAGCATTACTGATAATTATGAAGTGGAGTCTGCTGATCTATTAGAAAGAGCAAAACAATTTCAAGCTAACTTAAACCCAGAATTTCCCAGTTTTATCAAGTTAATGGTCCGCTCAATCGTTAGCAAACCATTCTGGATGGTGAGTATACTATAGCAATATTATGTTTCAAAGACCTAATACATTTTTAAATATTTATGCTATGATAGACTGTTCCTGCAAAATTTTCGAATGATCATATGCCAAAAAAGAACGAGTCGGTAGTTTTGGTGGTGGATGAACTTGGTGTAGAAGAACACATAGTAAAGTATTTGACAAATAGTCATGCATTTAGCGGTGGCTGGCAAGGATTTTCTCTTAAATATAAACTTCAAGAGAAGGATGCTCTCATTTTTCAAATGTGTATCCCTTACAAGTTTAAGGTCATTATTTCTTTCATCACCCGATCTTTTTCCATATGTTTATATGGGTTTCTTATGTTATTTGTGCAGGTTCACATTCTTCGAAAAAATAGTCCAGATGATATAGACGGAGGAGCCCTGAACCATACTGGACAACAAATTAATTTTGGTAAGACTTTATTGTGTTAACTTATACCTTCTCGCATTGCTTAATAATTCTCAAAGATTTATACCCACTCTTAACAAATGCAGCTATACCAGAAGATAAAGAAAATAAGATTGCAGGGTTTGTTGATTTTCAAGGGTTTTCCATTATAGTTAATAAGATTAACATGGACTTTATTTTCCATGAAAATATTCGTAGAAAGTATTACGAGCTCTGTTTGTCTCAAAAAAAATATCTACATGAGCATCTTCTTGAGCATACTCAGCCCATTTCAGCTTACAAATTAATATTTGAAACAGTTGAAATAGCAGATGCAATCCGAGACTCCAACGCTTTTCTGCGAAGATAAATTCATTCATTGGGATAAAACTTTAGAAGGTTTTGTTTCATCTGGCATGGATGTTGAATTTATACGAGCTCGTCTAAATCATCTGCTTAGACTCAAAATCCAGTATGAAGTAAAGCAAAAGTCCAAGAAATATAGCCAAGTTATACTCCAGCTTAATCATGTAGACGAAGATATTAAGATACATGAAACAAAAAATAACGATAATAGGCTCCAACAAAATCATTTTGAGGAAGAAAGAAATTGTTTAAAACAAGTGAAGACTAAAATAGGGATTGACATACACAAAGAGAATGTAGAGAAACATGAGCTAGCTTTTCAACAAGTAGCTCGTGCCCCTTGGTGAACATAATGTTACATTAAATGGCGAAAAATGCAAGTTTTTTATTTCTAGACATGCATACATTTTACTTCACAAGAAACAATTTTTATACTTGTTAATTCTTCTTTTAAGCAATTTATTATGTATAATTATTTTGAGGTAGCCAATATCAAACATGAGCATGATAAAAATTCTTAATTCATTTTTAGAATTACTTAGTAGAACATAATAGTTCTTTATTCATTTTTAGAATTACTAAACATGACATTATAGATTCCAATCTCAGTTCATTTCGACCCGTATTCCATTTTCTTAAGTCGTTTAATTTTCGTATAAATCTATTTAGAGAACTTCTTCTTTAGCATATGTTCCATTTATTTTCTATTTCTATTACATTTGGCGAGTCATTTTAAGGAACGTTCAAATTCAGAATTTATTGTAGAGTATTTCTAACCAGTACAGAATGTAGCATACTTATATAAGAAAACCATTTACTTTTTACAAAAATAACACTTTATTTGTTGAAGAACTAAATATAACACTCTCATATTATATGAATACATAAACTAATAAATATTAATTTAAAACCAAAATTATATATAAATATATATATATTATATACCAATTCATCTTTTCAAATTCACATTTCAAGTTTCTAGTATCTCCCCATAAATTTTATATTAGTTTTCCTTGTTATCCTACTAATCTAGCACGTTTAGTAAAAATTGGTCAACAAAATTTATAATGCATTATGAGGAAAAGAAAACAAAGTAATTCCATTATAAAAAATTTTACAAAATTTACTGGAATATAATATATTTCGTCTCTAATTTAACCTAAGTAATCTAAAATCAAATCAATTAGCTTCAGCATTATTAATTCCCACTTTCCCCTTTTTTCCATAAAATACAAGGAAATCCAATCCGACAAAGAAGGTTTCCAATAATGAACCTGGAGAATATTTTGAACCATAATCAGCCGCCCGCATTAGAAGCAAAATAATAAATTGCACCAATACATAAATAGAGTAAAAAAAACACTAAATGAAGCTTGTTAGTGGTAGAACTGAGAATGATATAATATGTACAATCTCAAGCATACTTTGTATTAAAGTGGGATTTCTTCCAATCAGATATTTGGGTATTCCTTGAAACTCCAAAAAGCTGAGTGTTAGTGATGGTAACAAGTTAGTTGAGAAAATTTGTGAAAGCATAAGTCAGTGGTCATCAAAGCTAATAACTTATGTTGGGAGAATTGAGTTCATTAGGTTTATAGTTGTGACTAAAATATTCTTTTGGTGTAGAGTTTTTCTACTACCTAAACAAGTCATTTATAAACTCAATCATAAGATGTCCATTTTCCTGTGGAAAGGGAATGATGAAGGTGCACAAGGATAAAAAATTGCTTGTAGTAACATATGTGCAAGTAAAGAAAAAGGTGACTTAATATACCTACCATTGAGGATTTAAACAAAGTATATTTCTTGTTTACTTTTTAGAGAATGTATTCTCAAGATATGAATTCATGGAGTAGATGGACTTAGAGTAATATTCTTAAAGGAAAATGTATATGGGGATTAGAAGCTAAACAACATCACACATGGATATGGAAACAATTGATGAGAGTTAAGAAAACTGCTTATAAATTCATTTAACAAAAAATCTTCTTTTAACAACACACATGTACGCGATGTTGAGTGAAAGAAATTCTAGGAATCATGGTGGTTTGATTTAAAATGAAGAACAAATTTTGATAATATCTCTACTTATATTGTTATGAAGTTCAACAACGTTATGAAGTTGAAGAAGAGAGTGTTGAAGAAGAGAGTGTTGAAGAAGTTATCATTGGACTTGCTGGACCAAATCAAAGATTGGGCCTAATTTGTTTTAGTTTGTAATAGATTATAGTAGGCCCTATCGATAGTTAAAGTAATAAAGCCCTTTATTTTTGTATGAGTGTATTAGGCCGATTGGACCTTGAGTTTGTATGTAATACGGCTTGAGTGGTTTTGTAAAGAAAGTGGGTTGTTGATCTTTATTAATATAAAATTTTAATTTTCCAATAAAAAAAGAAAATTATGTTTGACATTTTATATAGATATATCTTGACACACAGATACATATATATATATATATATATATATATATATAAAGTACATATTTTTGATAAAACACGTGAACATATATAAGCTATTGATAGTTTGTTGCATCTACGATGTTTAAATCTCGTTTCGTTTTCATATTTAAATAAATATTTTCTTTTATACATTCAGTTTTATTCACTATTTTTTGCCTTTTAAAACCCTAGATAAGACACATTTTTTGTGCTAAAAGCCATGAGTGTTATTAGAGAAAAACCTAGATCTTTTGATTGTGGTGAAAAAGAAGTAATTGAAGTCGATGAAGCTGAGCAACAACAAGAAAATAATTTCGGAAATAAAGATAAATTGAGTATATTTCAATTAATTAGCAGCAAAAGAAAGAACACTTTACTAATTCATGATTCGATTGACGCGGTCTCTTTCTCTATCTCTATCTCTCTCTGTTTATATATATATATATATATATATATATATATATATATATATATATATATATATATATATATATTATTATTATTAAATTGGTATAATATATGGTAGAATAGATCTAAGCTATAAGATCAAAAGTAAATCCAAGTGTAGGTAAAAGGATTTCAAAAGTAGATTGAGCTAATAGACACATTAATTGCACAATGGTGCCTTCATTTATAAAAACTGTTTGTTACTATATAATGGGTTACAATGGTTGAATTGATTGCACAATTGAGCTCTATTTTTAGGTTGGGATGTTGTTGTAGCTTACATGTACTTTATGTTTGGTGTACCGTGTTAGTGTAATGTATTGGACAAGATAAAAAAACTTGGTCGAAACATTTATTCTCTATCTAAACATATATATCCATTGAAGTAGATAGTCAATTTATATGTTTAACAGTTTTTATATATTGTTATTTACTGGATTGGGATGTAAATGAACTATCTGAAGTAATAAGGAAAAACAAGAAAGTGAGTGTTTATAGTTTTTTTGTGTTTTCTTTTTAGATATATAATTCAATTACAAAAATTAATTTCTTATCAGTAATTCATTGATCATCAATCTTAATGCTTTAATAATTTTTCTCTTTGAAGATTACGTTCTAATTTATTTATACTTGAATCCAATCGATGATGATATTTTCAGGTGAAGATTGAATCTAAAATATTTAAAAGAAAAAGCAGGTAAGTAGTATTTATTTCTATATATTATGTTTAAGGTATTATAGACAAGAAATAAATAGACTGGGTTGAGTCAAGGAAACTAAATAGGTGGCTACATTGTGCAGTTGCAGCATTACTGATAATTATGAAGTGGAGTCTGCTGATCTATTAGAAAGAGCAAAAAAATTTCAAGCTAACTTAAACCCAGAATTTCCCAGTTTTATCAAGTTAATGGTCCGCTCAATCGTTAGCAAACCATTCTGGATGGTGAGTATACTATAGCAATATTATGTTTCAAAGACCTAATACATTTTTAAATATTTATGCTATGATAGACTGTTCCTGCAAAATTTTCGAATGATCATATGCCAAAAAAGAACGAGTCGGTAGTTTTGGTGGTGGATGAACTTGGTGTAGAAGAACACATAGTAAAGTATTTGACAAATAGTCATGCATTTAGCGGTGGATGGCAAGGATTTTCTCTTAAATATAAACTTTAAGAGAAGGATGCTCTCATTTTTCAAATGTGTATCCCTTACAAGTTTAAGGTCATTATTTCTTTCATCACCCGATCTTTTTCCATATGTTTATATGGGTTTCTTATGTTATTTGTGCAGGTTCACATTCTTCGAAAAAATAGTCCAGATGATATAGACGGAGGAGCCCTGAACCATACTGGACAACAAATTAATTTTGGTAAGACTTTATTGTGTTAACTTATACCTTCTCGCATTGCTTAATAATTCTCAAAGATTTATACCCACTCTTAACAAATGCAGCTATACGAGAAGATAAAGAAAATAAGATTGCAGGGTTTGTTGATTTTCAAGGGTTTTCCATTATAGTTAATAAGATTAACATGGACTTTATTTTCCATGAAAATATTCGTAGAAAGTATTACGAGCTCTGTTTGTCTCAAAAAAAATATCTACATGAGCATCTTCTTGAGCATACTCAGCCCATTTCAGCTTACAAATTAATATTTGAAACAGTTGAAATAGCAGATGCAATCCGAGACTCCAACGCTTTTCTGCCTGAAGATAAATTCATTCATTGGGATAAAACTTTAGAAGGTTTTGTTTCATTTGGCATGGATGTTGAATTTATACTAGCTCGTCTAAATCATCTGCTTAGACTCAAAATCCAGTATGAAGTAAAGCAAAAGTCCAAGAAATATAGCCAAGTTATACTCCAGCTTAATCATGTAGACGAAGATATTAAGATACATGAAACAAAAAATAACGATAATAGGCTCCAACAAAATCATTTTGAGGAAGAAAGAAATTGTTTAAAACAAGTGAAGACTAAAATAGGGATTGACATACACAAAGAGAATGTAGAGAAACATGAGCTAGCTTTTCAACAAGTAGCTCGTGCCCCTTGGTGAACATAATATTACATTAAATGGCGAAAAATGCAAGTTTTTTATTTCTAGACATGCATACATTTTACTTCACAAGAAACAATTTTTATACTTGTTAATTCTTCTTTTAAGCAATTTATTATGTATAATTATTTTGAGGTAGCCAATATCAAACATGAGCATGATAAAAATTCTTAATTCATTTTTAGAATTACTTAGTAGAACATAATAGTTCTTTATTCATTTTTAGAATTACTAAACATGACATTATAGATTCCAATCTCAGTTCATTTCGACCCGTATTCCATTTTCTTAAGTCGTTTAATTTTCGTATAAATCTATTTAGAGAACTTCTTCTTTAGCAGATGTTCCATTTATTTTCTATTTCTATTACATTTGGCGAGTCATTTTAAGGAACGTTCAAATTCAGAATTTATTGTAGAGTATTTCTAACCAGTACAGAATGTAGCATACTTATATAAGAAAACCATTTACTTTTTACAAAAATAACACTTTATTTGTTGAAGAACTAAATATAACACTCTCATATTATATGAATACATAAACTAATAAATATTAATTTAAAACCAAAATTATATATAAATATATATATATATATATATTATATACCAATTCATCTTTTCAAATTCACATTTCAAGTTTCTAGTATCTCCCCATAAATTTTATATTAGTTTTCCTTGTTATCCTACTAATCTAGCACGTTTAGTAAAAATTGTTCAACAAAATTTATAATGCATTATGAGGAAAAGAAAACAAAGTAATTCCATTATAAAAAATTTTACAAAATTTACTGGAATATAATATATTTCGTCTCTAATTTAACCTAAGTAATCTAAAATCAAATCAATTAGCTTCAGCATTATTAATTCCCACTTTCCCCTTTTTTCCATAAAATACAAGGAAATCCAATCCGACAAAGAAGGTTTCCAATAATGAACCTGGAGAATATTTTGAACCATAATCAGCCGCCCGCATTAGAAGCAAAATAATAAATTGCACCAATACATAAATAGAGTAAAAAAAACACTAAATGAAGCTTGTTAGTGGTAGAACTGAGAATGATATAATGTGTACAATCTCAAGCATACTTGGTATTAAAGTGGGATTTCTTCCAATCAGATATTTGGGTATTCCTTGAAACTCCAAAAAGCTGAGTGTTAGTGATGGTAACAAGTTAGTTGAGAAAATTTGTGAAAGCATAAGTCAGTGGTCATCAAAGCTAATAACTTATGTTGGGAGAATTGAGTTCATTAGGTTTATAGTTGTGACTAAAATATTCTTTTGGTGTAGAGTTTTTCTACTACCTAAACAAGTCATTTATAAACTCAATCATAAGATGTCCATTTTCCTGTGGAAAGGGAATGATGAAGGTGCACAAGGATAAAAAATTTCTTGTAGTAACATATGTGCAAGTAAAGAAAAAGGTGACTTAATATACCTACCATTGATGATTTAAACAAAGTATATTTCTTGTTTACTTTTTAGAGAATGTATTCTCAAGATATGAATTCATGGAGTAGATGGACTTAGAGTAATATTCTTAAAGGAAATTGTATATGGGGATTAGAAGCTAAACAACATCACACATGGATATGGAAACAATTGATGAGAGTTAAGAAAACTGCTTATAAATTCATTTAACAAAAAATCTTCTTTTAACAACACACATGTACGCGATGTTGAGTGAAAGAAATTCTAGGAATCATGGTGGTTTGATTTAAAATGAAGAACAAATTTTGATAATATCTCTACTTATATGGTTATGAAGTTCAACAACGTTATGAAGTTGAAGAAGAGAGTGTTGAAGAAGAGAGTGTTGAAGAAGTTATCATTGGACTTGCTGGACCAAATCAAAGATTGGGCCTAATTTGTTTTAGTTTGTAATAGATTATAGTAGGCCCTATCGATAGTTAAAGTAATAAAGCCCTTTATTTTTGTATGAGTGTATTAGGCCGATTGGACCTTGAGTTTGTATGTAATAGGGCTTGACTGGTTTTGTAAAGAAAGTGGGTTGTTGATCTTTATTAATATAAAATTTTAATTTTCTAATAAAAAAAGAAAATTATGTTTGACATTTTATATAGATGTATCTTGACACACAGATACATATATATATATATATATATATATATATATATATATATATATATATATATATATATATATATATATATATAAAGTACATATTTTTGATAAAACACGTGAACATATATAAGCTATTGATAGTTTGTTGCATCTACGATGTTTAAATCTCGTTTCGTTTTCATATTTAAATAAATATTTTCTTTTATACATTCAGTTTTATTCACTATTTTTTGCCTTTTAAAACCCTAGATAAGACACATTTTTTGTGCTAAAAGCCATGAGTGTTATTAGAGAAAAACCTAGATCTTTTGATTGTGGTGAAAAAGAAGTAATTGAAGTCGATGAAGCTGAGCAACAACAAGAAAATAATTTCAGAAATAAAGATAAATTGAGTATATTTCAATTAATTAGCAGCAAAAGAAAGAACACTTTACTAATTCAGGATTCGATTGACGCGGTCTCTTTCTCTATCTCTATCTCTCTCTGTTTATATATATATATATATTATTATTATTATTAAATTGGTATAATATATGGTAGAATAGATCTAAGCTATAAGATCAAAAGTAAATCCAAGTGTAGGTAAAAGGATTTCAAAAGTAGATTGAGCTAATAGACACATTAATTGCACAATGGTGCCTTCATTTATAAAAACTGTTTGTTACTATATAATGGGTTACAATGGTTGAATTGATTGCACAATTGAGCTCTATTTTTAGGTTGGGATGTTGTTGTAGCTTACATGTACTTTATGTTTGGTGTACCGTGTTAGTGTAATGTATTGGACAAGATAAAAAAACTTGGTCGAAACATTTATTCTCTATCTAAACATATATATCCATTGAAGTAGATAGTCAATTTATATGTTTAACAGTTTTTATATATTGTTATTTACTGGATTGGGATGTAAATGAACTATCTGAAGTAATAAGGAAAAACAAGAAAGTGAGTGTTTATAGTTTTTTTGTGTTTTCTTTTTAGATATATAATTCAATTACAAAAATTAATTTCTTATCAGTAATTCATTGATCATCAATCTTAATGCTTTAATAATTTTTCTCTTTGAAGATTACGTTCTAATTTATTTATACTTGAATCCAATCGATGATGATATTTTCAGGTGAAGATTGAATCTAAAATATTTAAAAGAAAAAGCAGGTAAGTAGTATTTATTTCTATATATTATGTTTAAGGTATTATAGACAAGAAATAAATAGACTGGGTTGAGTCAAGGAAACTAAATAGGTGGCTACATTGTGCAGTTGCAGCATTACTGATAATTATGAAGTGGAGTCTGCTGATCTATTAGAAAGAGCAAAAAAATTTCAAGCTAACTTAAACCCAGAATTTCCCAGTTTTATCAAGTTAATGGTCCGCTCAATCGTTAGCAAACCATTCTGGATGGTGAGTATACTATAGCAATATTATGTTTCAAAGACCTAATACATTTTTAAATATTTATGCTATGATAGACTGTTCCTGCAAAATTTTCGAATGATCATATGCCAAAAAAGAACGAGTCGGTAGTTTTGGTGGTGGATGAACTTGGTGTAGAAGAACACATAGTAAAGTATTTGACAAATAGTCATGCATTTAGCGGTGGCTGGCAAGGATTTTCTCTTAAATATAAACTTCAAGAGAAGGATGCTCTCATTTTTCAAATGTGTATCCCTTACAAGTTTAAGGTCATTATTTCTTTCATCACCCGATCTTTTTCCATATGTTTATATGGGTTTCTTATGTTATTTGTGTAGGTTCACATTCTTCGAAAAAATAGTCCAGATGATATAGACGGAGGAGCCCTGAACCATACTGGACAACAAATTAATTTTGGTAAGACTTTATTGTGTTAACTTATACCTTCTCGCATTGCTTAATAATTCTCAAAGATTTATACCCACTCTTAACAAATGCAGCTATACCAGAAGATAAAGAAAATAAGATTGCAGGGTTTGTTGATTTTCAAGGGTTTTCCATTATAGTTAATAAGATTAACATGGACTTTATTTTCCATGAAAATATTCGTAGAAAGTATTACGAGCTCTGTTTGTCTCAAAAAAAATATCTACATGAGCATCTTCTTGAGCATACTCAGCCCATTTCAGCTTACAAATTAATATTTGAAACAGTTGAAATAGCAGATGCAATCCGAGACTCCAACGCTTTTCTGCCTGAAGATAAATTCATTCATTGGGATAAAACTTTAGAAGGTTTTGTTTCATCTGGCATGGATGTTGAATTTATACGAGCTCGTCTAAATCATCTGCTTAGACTCAAAATCCAGTATGAAGTAAAGCAAAAGTCCAAGAAATATAGCCAAGTTATACTCCAGCTTAATCATGTAGACGAAGATATTAAGATACATGAAACAAAAAATAACGATAATAGGCTCCAACAAAATCATTTTGAGGAAGAAAGAAATTGTTTAAAACAAGTGAAGACTAAAATAGGGATTGACATACACAAAGAGAATGTAGAGAAACATGAGCTAGCTTTTCAACAAGTAGCTCGTGCCCCTTGGTGAACATAATGTTACATTAAATGGCGAAAAATGCAAGTTTTTTATTTCTAGACATGCATACATTTTATTTCACAAGAAACAATTTTTATACTTGTTAATTCTTCTTTTAAGCAATTTATTATGTATAATTATTTTGAGGTAGCCAATATCAAACATGAGCATGATAAAAATTCTTAATTCATTTTTAGAATTACTTAGTAGAACATAATAGTTCTTTATTCATTTTTAGAATTACTAAACATGACATTATAGATTCCAATCTCAGTTCATTTCGACCCGTATTCCATTTTCTTAAGTCGTTTAATTTTCGTATAAATCTATTTAGAGAACTTCTTCTTTAGCAGATGTTCCATTTATTTTCTATTTCTATTACATTTGGCGAGTCATTTTAAGGAACGTTCAAATTCAGAATTTATTGTAGAGTATTTCTAACCAGTACAGAATGTAGCATACTTATATAAGAAAACCATTTACTTTTTACAAAAATAACACTTTATTTGTTGAAGAACTAAATATAACACTCTCATATTATATGAATACATAAACTAATAAATATTAATTTAAAACCAAAATTATATATAAATATATATATATTATATACCAATTCATCTTTTAAAATTCACATTTCAAGTTTCTAGTATCTCCCCATAAATTTTATATTAGTTTTCCTTGTTATCCTACTAATCTAGCACGTTTAGTAAAAATTGGTCAACAAAATTTATAATGCATTATGAGGAAAAGAAAATAAAGTAATTCCATTATAAAAAATTTTACAAAATTTACTGGAATATAATATATTTCGTCTCTAATTTAACCTAAGTAATCTAAAATCAAATCAATTAGCTTCAGCATTATTAATTCCCACTTTCCCCTTTTTTCCATAAAATACAAGGAAATCCAATCCGACAAAGAAGCTTTCCAATAATGAACCTGGAGAATATTTTGAACCATAATCAGCCGCCCGCATTAGAAGCAAAATAATAAATTGCACCAATACATAAATAGAGTAAAAAAAACACTAAATGAAGCTTGTTAGTGGTAGAACTGAGAATGATATAATGTGTACAATCTCAAGCATACTTGGTATTAAAGTGGGATTTCTTCCAATCAGATATTTGGGTATTCCTTGAAACTCCAAAAAGCTGAGTGTTAGTGATGGTAACAAGTTAGTTGAGAAAATTTGTGAAAGCATAAGTCAGTGGTCATCAAAGCTAATAACTTATGTTGGGAGAATTGAGTTCATTAGGTTTATAGTTGTGACTAAAATATTCTTTTGGTGTAGAGTTTTTCTACTACCTAAACAAGTCATTTATAAACTCAATCATAAGATGTCCATTTTCCTGTGGAAAGGGAATGATGAAGGTGCACAAGGATAAAAAATTGCTTGTAGTAACATATGTGCAAGTAAAGAAAAAGGTGACTTAATATACCTACCATTGAGGATTTAAACAAAGTATATTTCTTGTTTACTTTTTAGAGAATGTATTCTCAAGATATGAATTCATGGAGTAGATGGACTTAGAGTAATATTCTTAAAGGAAATTGTATATGGGGATTAGAAGCTAAACAACATCACACATGGATATGGAAACAATTGATGAGAGTTAAGAAAACTGCTTATAAATTCATTTAACAAAAAATCTTCTTTTAACAACACACATGTACGCGATGTTGAGTGAAAGAAATTCTAGGAATCATGGTGGTTTGATTTAAAATGAAGAACAAATTTTGATAATATCTCTACTTATATGGTTATGAAGTTCAACAACGTTATGAAGTTGAAGAAGAGAGTGTTGAAGAAGAGAGTGTTGAAGAAGTTATCATTGGACTTGCTGGACCAAATCAAAGATTGGGCCTAATTTGTTTTAGTTTGTAATAGATTATAGTAGGCCCTATCGATAGTTAAAGTAATAAAGCCCTTTATTTTTGTATGAGTGTATTAGGCCGATTGGACCTTGAGTTTGTATGTAATAGGGCTTGAGTGGTTTTGTAAAGAAAGTGGGTTGTTGATCTTTATTAATATAAAATTTTAATTTTCTAATAAAAAAAGAAAATTATGTTTGACATTTTATATAGATGTATCTTGACACACAGATACATATATATATATATATATATAAAGTACATATTTTTGATAAAACACGTGAACATATATAAGCTATTGATAGTTTGTTGCATCTACGATGTTTAAATCTCGTTTCGTTTTCATATTTAAATAAATATTTTCTTTTATACATTCAGTTTTATTCACTATTTTTTGCCTTTTAAAACCCTAGATAAGACACATTTTTTGTGCTAAAAGCCATGAGTGTTATTAGAGAAAAACCTAGATCTTTTGATTGTGGTGAAAAAGAAGTAATTGAAGTCGATGAAGCTGAGCAACAACAAGAAAATAATTTCAGAAATAAAGATAAATTGAGTATATTTCAATTAATTAGCAGCAAAAGAAAGAACACTTTACTAATTCATGATTCGATTGACGCGGTCTCTTTCTCTATCTCTATCTCTCTCTGTTTATATATATATATATATATATATATATATATATATTATTATTATTATTAAATTGGTATAATATATGGTAGAATAGATCTAAGCTATAAGATCAAAAGTAAATCCAAGTGTAGGTAAAAGGATTTCAAAAGTAGATTGAGCTAATAGACACATTAATTGCACAATGGTGCCTTCATTTATAAAAACTGTTTGTTACTATATAATGGGTTACAATGGTTGAATTGATTGCACAATTGAGCTCTATTTTTAGGTTGGGATGTTGTTGTAGCTTACATGTACTTTATGTTTGGTGTACCGTGTTAGTGTAATGTATTGGACAAGATAAAAAAACTTGGTCGAAACATTTATTCTCTATCTAAACATATATATCCATTGAAGTAGATAGTCAATTTATATGTTTAACAGTTTTTATATATTGTTATTTACTGGATTGGGATGTAAATGAACTATCTGAAGTAATAAGGAAAAACAAGAAAGTGAGTGTTTATAGTTTTTTTGTGTTTTCTTTTTAGATATATAATTCAATTACAAAAATTAATTTCTTATCAGTAATTCATTGATCATCAATCTTAATGCTTTAATAATTTTTCTCTTTGAAGAATACGTTCTAATTTATTTATACTTGAATCCAATCGATGATGATATTTTCAGGTGAAGATTGAATCTAAAATATTTAAAAGAAAAAGCAGGTAAGTAGTATTTATTTCTATATATTATGTTTAAGGTATTATAGACAAGAAATAAATAGACTGGGTTGAGTCAAGGAAACTAAATAGGTGGCTACATTGTGCAGTTGCAGCATTACTGATAATTATGAAGTGGAGTCTGCTGATCTATTAGAAAGAGCAAAAAAATTTCAAGCTAACTTAAACCCAGAATTTCCCAGTTTTATCAAGTTAATGGTCCGCTCAATCGTTAGCAAACCATTCTGGATGGTGAGTATACTATAGCAATATTATGTTTCAAAGACCTAATACATTTTTAAATATTTATGCTATGATAGACTGTTCCTGCAAAATTTTCGAATGATCATATGCCAAAAAAGAACGAGTCGGTAGTTTTGGTGGTGGATGAACTTGGTGTAGAAGAACACATAGTAAAGTATTTGACAAATAGTAATGCATTTAGCGGTGGATGGCAAGGATTTTCTCTTAAATATAAACTTCAAGAGAAGGATGCTCTCATTTTTCAAATGTGTATCCCTTACAAGTTTAAGGTCATTATTTCTTTCATCACCCGATCTTTTTCCATATGTTTATATGGGTTTCTTATGTTATTTGTGCAGGTTCACATTCTTCGAAAAAATAGTCCAGATGATATAGACGGAGGAGCCCTGAACCATACTGGACAACAAATTAATTTTGGTAAGACTTTATTGTGTTAACTTATACCTTCTCGCATTGCTTAATAATTCTCAAAGATTTATACCCACTCTTAACAAATGCAGCTATACCAGAAGATAAAGAAAATAAGATTGCAGGGTTTGTTGATTTTCAAGGGTTTTCCATTATAGTTAATAAGATTAACATGGACTTTATTTTCCATGAAAATATTCGTAGAAAGTATTACGAGCTCTGTTTGTCTCAAAAAAAATATCTACATGAGCATCTTCTTGAGCATACTCAGCCCATTTCAGCTTACAAATTAATATTTGAAACAGTTGAAATAGCAGATGCAATCCGAGACTCCAACGCTTTTCTGCCTGAAGATAAATTCATTCATTGGGATAAAACTTTAGAAGGTTTTGTTTCATCTGGCATGGATGTTGAATTTATACGAGCTCGTCTAATTCATCTGCTTAGACTCAAAATCCAGTATGAAGTAAAGCAAAAGTCCAAGAAATATAGCCAAGTTATACTCCAGCTTAATCATGTAGACGAAGATATTAAGATACATGAAACAAAAAATAACGATAATAGGCTCCAACAAAATCATTTTGAGGAAGAAAGAAATTGTTTAAAACAAGTGAAGACTAAAATAGGGATTGACATACACAAAGAGAATGTAGAGAAACATGAGCTAGCTTTTCAACAAGTAGCTCGTGCCCCTTGGTGAACATAATATTACATTAAATGGCGAAAAATGCAAGTTTTTTATTTCTAGACATGCATACATTTTACTTCACAAGAAACAATTTTTATACTTGTTAATTCTTCTTTTAAGCAATTTATTATGTATAATTATTTTGAGGTAGCCAATATCAAACATGAGCATGATAAAAATTCTTAATTCATTTTTAGAATTACTTAGTAGAACATAATAGTTCTTTATTCATTTTTAGAATTACTAAACATGACATTATAGATTCCAATCTCAGTTCATTTCGAACCGTATTCCATTTTCTTAAGTCGTTTAATTTTCGTATAAATCTATTTAGAGAACTTCTTCTTTAGCAGATGTTCCATTTATTTTCTATTTCTATTACATTTGGCGAGTCATTTTAAGGAACGTTCAAATTCAGAATTTATTGTAGAGTATTTCTAACCAGTACAGAATGTAGCATACTTATATAAGAAAACCATTTACTTTTTACAAAAATAACACTTTATTTGTTGAAGAACTAAATATAACACTCTCATATTATATGAATACATAAACTAATAAATATTAATTTAAAACCAAAATTATATATAAATATATATATATTATATACCAATTCATCTTTTCAAATTCACATTTCAAGTTTCTAGTATCTCCCCATAAATTTTATATTAGTTTTCCTTGTTATCCTACTAATCTAGCACGTTTAGTAAAAATTGGTCAACAAAATTTATAATGCATTATGAGGAAAAGAAAACAAAGTAATTCCATTATAAAAAATTTTACAAAATTTACTGGAATATAATATATTTCGTCTCTAATTTAACCTAAGTAATCTAAAATCAAATCAATTAGCTTCAGCATTATTAATTCCCACTTTCCCCTTTTTTCCATAAAATACAAGGAAATCCAATCCGACAAAGAAGGTTTCCAATAATGAACCTGGAGAATATTTTGAACCATAATCAGCCGCCCGCATTAGAAGCAAAATAATAAATTGCACCAATACATAAATAGAGTAAAAAAAACACTAAATGAAGCTTGTTAGTGGTAGAACTGAGAATGATATAATGTGTACAATCTCAAGCATACTTGGTATTAAAGTGGGATTTCTTCCAATCAGATATTTGGGTATTCCTTGAAACTCCAAAAAGCTGAGTGTTAGTGATGGTAACAAGTTAGTTGAGAAAATTTGTGAAAGCATAAGTCAGTGGTCATCAAAGCTAATAACTTATGTTGGGAGAATTGAGTTCATTAGGTTTATAGTTGTGACTAAAATATTCTTTTGGTGTAGAGTTTTTCTACTACCTAAACAAGTCATTTATAAACTCAATCATAAGATGTCCATTTTCCTGTGGAAAGGGAATGATGAAGGTGCACAAGGATAAAAAATTGCTTGTAGTAACATATGTGCAAGTAAAGAAAAAGGTGACTTAATATACCTACCATTGAGGATTTAAACAAAGTATATTTCTTGTTTACTTTTTAGAGAATGTATTCTCAAGATATGAATTCATGGAGTAGATGGACTTAGAGTAATATTCTTAAAGGAAATTGTATATGGGGATTAGAAGCTAAACAACATCACACATGGATATGGAAACAATTGATGAGAGTTAAGAAAACTGCTTATAAATTCATTTAACAAAAAATCTTCTTTTAACAACACACATGTACGCGATGTTGAGTGAAAGAAATTCTAGGAATCATGGTGGTTTGATTTAAAATGAAGAACAAATTTTGATAATATCTCTACTTATATGGTTATGAAGTTCAACAACGTTATGAAGTTGAAGAAGAGAGTGTTGAAGAAGAGAGTGTTGAAGAAGTTATCATTGGACTTGGTGGACCAAATCAAAGATTGGGCCTAATTTGTTTTAGTTTGTAATAGATTATAGTAGGCCCTATCGATAGTTTAAGTAATAAAGCCCTTTATTTTTGTATGAGTGTATTAGGCCGATTGGACCTTGAGTTTGTATGTAATAGGGCTTGAGTGGTTTTGTAAAGAAAGTGGGTTGTTGATCTTTATTAATATAAAATTTTAATTTTCTAATAAAAAAAGAAAATTATGTTTGACATTTTATATAGATGTATCTTGACACACAGATACATATATATATATATATATATATATATATATATATATATATATATATATATAAAGTACATATTTTTGATAAAACACGTGAACATATATAAGCTATTGATAGTTTGTTGCATCTACGATGTTTAAATCTCGTTTCGTTTTCATATTTAAATAAATATTTTCTTTTATACATTCAGTTTTATTCACTATTTTTTGCCTTTTAAAACCCTAGATAAGACACATTTTTTGTGCTAAAAGCCATGAGTGTTATTAGAGAAAAACCTAGATCTTTTGATTGTGGTGAAAAAGAAGTAATTGAAGTCGATGAAGCTGAGCAACAACAAGAAAATAATTTCGGAAATAAAGATATATTGAGTATATTTCAATTAATTAGCAGCAAAAGAAAGAACACTTTACTAATTCATGATTCGATTGACGCGGTCTCTTTCTCTATCTCTATCTCTCTCTGTTTATATATATATATATTATTATTATTATTAAATTGGTATAATATATGGTAGAATAGATCTAAGCTATAAGATCAAAAGTAAATCCAAGTGTAGGTAAAAGGATTTCAAAAGTAGATTGAGCTAATAGACACATTAATTGCACAATGGTGCCTTCATTTATAAAAACTGTTTGTTACTATATAATGGGTTACAATGGTTGAATTGATTGCACAATTGAGCTCTATTTTTAGGTTGGGATGTTGTTGTAGCTTACATGTACTTTATGTTTGGTGTACCGTGTTAGTGTAATGTATTGGACAAGATAAAAAAACTTGGTCGAAACATTTATTCTCTATCTAAACATATATATCCATTGAAGTAGATAGTCAATTTATATGTTTAACAGTTTTTATATATTGTTATTTACTGGATTGGGATGTAAATGAACTATCTGAAGTAATAAGGAAAAACAAGAAAGTGAGTGTTTATAGTTTTTTTGTGTTTTCTTTTTAGATATATAATTCAATTACAAAAATTAATTTCTTATCAGTAATTCATTGATCATCAATCTTAATGCTTTAATAATTTTTCTCTTTGAAGATTACGTTCTAATTTATTTATACTTGAATCCAATCGATGATGTTATTTTCAGGTGAAGATTGAATCTAAAATATTTAAAAGAAAAAGCAGGTAAGTAGTATTTATTTCTATATATTATGTTTAAGGTATTATAGATGCAGCATTACTGATAATTATGAAGTGGAGTCTGCTGATCTATTAGAAAGAGCAAAAAAAATTCAAGCTAACTTAAACCCAGAATTTCCCAGTTTTATCAAGTTAATGGTCCGCTCAATCGTTAGCAAACCATTCTGGATGGTGAGTATACTATAGCAATATTATGTTTCAAAGACCTAATACATTTTTAAATATTTATGCTATGATAGACTGTTCCTGCAAAATTTTCGAATGATCATATGCCAAAAAAGAACGAGTCGGTAGTTTTGGTGGTGGATGAACTTGGTGTAGAAGAACACATAGTAAAGTATTTGACAAATAGTCATGCATTTAGCGGTGGATGGCAATTATTTTCTCTTAAATATAAACTTCAAGAGAAGGATGCTCTCATTTTTCAAATGTGTATCCCTTACAAGTTTAAGGTCATTATTTCTTTCATCACCCGATCTTTTTCCATATGTTTATATGGGTTTCTTATGTTATTTGTGCAGGTTCACATTCTTCGAAAAAATAGTCCAGATGATATAGACGGAGGAGCCCTGAACCATACTGGACAACAAATTAATTTTGGTAAGACTTTATTGTGTTAACTTATACCTTCTCGCATTGCTTAATAATTCTCAAAGATTTATACCCACTCTTAACAAATGCAGCTATACCAGAAGATAAAGAAAATAAGATTGCAGGGTTTGTTGATTTTCAAGGGTTTTCCATTATAGTTAATAAGATTAACATGGACTTTATTTTCCATGAAAATATTCGTAGAAAGTATTACGAGCTCTGTTTGTCTCAAAAAAAATATCTACATGAGCATCTTCTTGAGAATACTCAGCCCATTTCAGCTTACAAATTAATATTTGAAACAGTTGAAATAGCAGATGCATTCCGAGACTCCAACGCTTTTCTGCCTGAAGATAAATTCATTCATTGGGATAAAACTTTAGAAGGTTTTGTTTCATCTGGCATGGATGTTGAATTTATACGAGCTCGTCTAAATCATCTGCTTAGACTCAAAATCCCGTATGAAGTAAAGCAAAAGTCCAAGAAATATAGCCAAGTTATACTCCAGCTTAATCATGTAGACGAAGATATTAAGATACATGAAACAAAAAATAACGATAATAGGCTCCAACAAAATCATTTTGAGGAAGAAAGAAATTGTTTAAAACAAGTGAAGACTAAAATAGGGATTGACATACACAAAGAGAATGTAGAGAAACATGAGCTAGCTTTTCAACAAGTAGCTCGTGCCCCTTGGTGAACATAATGTTACATTAAATGGCGAAAAATGCAAGTTTTTTATTTCTAGACATGCATACATTTTACTTCACAAGAAACAATTTTTATACTTGTTAATTCTTCTTTTAAGCAATTTATTATGTATAATTATTTTGAGGTAGCCAATATCAAACATGAGCATGATAAAAATTCTTAATTCATTTTTAGAATTACTTAGTAGAACATAATAGTTCTTTATTCATTTTTAGAATTACTAAACATGACATTATAGATTCCAATCTCAGTTCATTTCGACCCGTATTCCATTTTCTTAAGTCGTTTAATTTTCGTATAAATCTATTTAGAGAACTTCTTCTTTAGCAGATGTTCCATTTATTTTCTATTTCTATTACATTTGGCGAGTCATTTTAAGGAACGTTCAAATTCAGAATTTATTGTAGAGTATTTCTAACCAGTACAGAATGTAGCATACTTATATAAGAAAACCATTTACTTTTTACAAAAATAACACTTTGTTTGTTGAAGAACTAAATATAACACTCTCATATTATATGAATACATAAACTAATAAATATTAATTTAAAACCAAAATTATATATAAATATATATATATATATATATTATATACCAATTCATCTTTTCAAATTCACATTTCAAGTTTCTAGTATCTCCCCATAAATTTTATATTAGTTTTCCTTGTTATCCTGTTAATCTAGCACGTTTAGTAAAAATTGGTCAACAAAATTTATAATGCATTATGAGGAAAAGAAAACAAAGTAATTCCATTATAAAAAAATTTACAAAATTTACTGGAATATAATATATTTCGTCTCTAATTTAACCTAAGTAATCTAAAATCAAATCAATTAGCTTCAGCATTATTAATTCCCACTTTCCCCTTTTTTCCATAAAATACAAGGAAATCCAATCCGACAAAGAAGGTTTCCAATAATGAACCTGGAGAATATTTTGAACCATAATCAGCCGCCCGCATTAGAAGCAAAATAATAAATTGCACCAATATATAAATAGAGTAAAAAAACACTAAATGAAGCTTGTTAGTGGTAGAACTGAGAATGATATAATGTGTACAATCTCAAGCATACTTGGTATTAAAGTGGGATTTCTTCCGATCAGATATTTGGGTATTCCTTGAAACTCCAAAAAGCTGAGTGTTAGTGATGGTAACAAGTTAGTTGAGAAAATTTGTGAAAGCATAAGTCAGTTGTCATCAAAGCTAATAACTTATGTTGGGAGAATTGAGTTCATTAGGTATATAGTTGTGACTAAAATATTGTTTTGGTGTAGAGTTTTTCTACTACCTAAACAAGTCATTTATAAACTCAATCATAAGATGTCCATTTTCCTGTGGAAAGGGAATGATGAAGGTGAACAAGGATAAAAAATTGCTTGTAGTAACATATGTGCAAGTAAAGAAAAAGGAGACTTAATATACCTACCATTGAGGATTTAAACAAAGTATATTTCTTGTTTACTTTTTAGAGAATGTATATGAATTCATGGAGTAGATGGACTTAGAGTAATATTCTTAAAGGAAATTGTATATGGGGATTAGAAGCTAAACAACATCACACATGGATATGGAAACAATTGATGAGAGTTAAGAAAACTGCTTATAAATTCATTTAACAAAAAATCTTCTTTTAACAACACACATGTACGCGATGTTGAGTGAAAGAAATTCTAGGAATCATGGTGGTTTGATTTAAAATGAAGAACAAATTTTGATAATATCTCTACTTATATGGTTATGAAGTTGAAGAAGAGAGTATTGAAGAAGAGAGTGTTCAAGAAGTTGTCATTGGACTTGTTGGACCAAATCAAAGATTGGGCCTAATTTGTTTTAATTTGTAATAGATTATAGTAGGCCCTATGGATAGTTAAAGTAATAAAGCCCTTTATTTTTGTATGAGTGTATTAGGACGATTGGACCTTGAGTTTGTATGTAATAGGGCTTGAGTGGTTTTGTAAAGAAAGTGGGTTGTTGATTTTATTAATATAAAATTTTAATTTTCTAATAAAAAAAGAAAATTATGTTTGACATTTTATATAGATGTATCTTGACACACAGATACATTCACACACACATATATATATATATATATATATATATATATATATATATATATATATATATATATATAAAGTACATAGTTTTGATAAAACACGTAGACATATATAAGCTATTGATAGTTTGTTGCATCTACGATGTTTAAATCTCGTTTCGTTTTCATATTTAAATAAATATTTTCTTTTATACATTCAGTTTTATTCACTATTTTTTGCCTCTTAAAACCCTAGATAAGACACATTTTTTGTGCTAAAAGCCATGAGTGTTATTAGAGAAAAACCTAGATCGTTTGATTGTGGTGAAAAAGAAGTAATTGAAGTCGATGAAGCTGAGCAACAACAAGAAAATAATTTCGGAAATAAAGATAAATTGAGTATATTTCAATTAATTAGCAGCAAAAGAAAGAACACTTTACTAATTCATGATTCAATTGACGCGGTCTCTTTCTCTATCTCTATCTCTCTCTGTTTATATATATATATATTATTATTAAATTGGTATAATATATGGTAGAATAGATCTAAGCTATAAGATCAAAAGTAAATCCAAGTGTAGGTAAAAGAATTTCAAAAGTAGATTGAGCTAATAGACACATTAATTGCACAATGGTGCCTTCATTTATAAAAACTGTTTGTTACTATATAATGGGTTACAATGGTTGAATTGATTGCACAATTGAGCTTTATTTTTAGGTTGGGATGTTGTTGTAGCTTACATGTACTTTATGTTTGGTGTACCGTGTTAGTGTAATGTATTGGACAAGATAAAAAAACTTGGTCGAAACATTTATTCTCTATCTAAACATATATATATCCATTGAAGTAGATAGTCAATTTATATGTTTAACAGTTTTTATATATTGCTATTTACTGGATTGGGATGTAAATGAACTATCTGAAGTAATAAGGAAAAACAAGAAAGTGAGTGTTTATAGTTTTTTTGTGTTTTCTTTTTAGATATATAATTCAATTACAAAAATTAATTTCTTATCAGTAATTCATTGATCATCAATCTTAATGCTTTAATAATTTTTCTCTTTGAAGAATACGTCCTAATTTATTTATACTTTAATCCAAACGATGATGATATTTTCAGGTGAAGATTGAATCTAAAATATTTAAAAGAAAAAGCAGGTAAGTAGTATTTATTTCTATATATTATGTTTAAGGTATTATAGACAAGAAATAAATAGACTGGGTTGAGTCAAGGAAACTAAATAGGTGGCTACATTGTGCAGTTGCAGCATTACTGATAATTATGAAGTGGAGTCTGCTGATCTATTAGAAAGAGCAAAAAAATTTCAAGCTAACTTAAACCCAGAATTTCCCAGTTTTATCAAGTTAATGGTCCGCTCAATCGTTAGCAAACCATTCTGGATGGTGAGTATACTATAGCAATATTATGTTTCAAAGACCTAATACATTTTTAAATATATATGCTATGACAGACTGTTCCTGCAAAATTTTCGAATGATCATATGCCAAAAAAGAACGAGTCGGTAGTTTTGGTGGTGGATGAACTTGGTGTAGAAGAACACATAGTAAAGTATTTGACAAATAGTCATGCATTTAGCGGTGGCTGGCAAGGATTTTCTCTTAAATATAAACTTCAAGAGAAGGATGCTCTCATTTTTCAAATGTGTATCCCTTACAAGTTTAAGGTCATTATTTCTTTCATCACCCGATCTTTTTCCATATGTTTATATGGGTTTCTTATGTTATTTGTGCAGGTTCACATTCTTCGAAAAAATAGTCCAGATGATATAGACGGAGGAGCCCTGAACCATACTGGACAACAAATTAATTTTGGTAAGACTTTATTGTGTTAACTTATACCTTCTCGCATTGCTTAATAATTCTCAAAGATTTATACCCACTCTTAACAAATGCAGCTATACCAGAAGATAAAGAAAATAAGATTGCAGGGTTTGTTGATTTTCAAGGGTTTTCCATTATAGTTAATAAGATTAACATGGACTTTATTTTCCATGAAAATATTCGTAGAAAGTATTACGAGCTCTGTTTGTCTCAAAAAAAATATCTACATGAGCATCTTCTTGAGCAAACTCAGCCCATTTCAGCTTACAAATTAATATTTGAAACAGTTGAAATAGCAGATGCAATCCGAGACTCCAACGCTTTTCTGTCTGAAGATAAATTCATTCATTGGGATAAAACTTTAGAAGGTTTTGTTTCATCTGGCATGGATGTTGAATTTATACGAGCTCGTCTAAATCATCTGCTTAGACTCAAAATCCAGTATGAAGTAAAGCAAAAGTCCAAGAAATATAGCCAAGTTATACTCCAGCTTAATCATGTAGACGAAGATATTAAGATACATGAAACAAAAAATAACGATAATAGGCTCCAACAAAATCATTTTGAGGAAGAAAGAAATTGTTTAAAACAAGTGAAGACTAAAATAGGGATTGACATACACAAAGAGAATGTAGAGAAATATGAGCTAGCATTTTAACAAGTAGCTCGTGCCCCTTGGTGAAAAAAATGTTACATTAAATGGCGAAAAATGCAAGTTTTTTATTTCTAGACATGCATACCTTTTACTTCACAAGAAACAATGTTTATACTTGTTAATTCTTCTTTTAAGCAATTTATTATGTATAATTATTTTGAGGTAGCCAATATCAAACATGAGCATGATAAAAATTCTTAATTCATTTTTAGAATTACTTAGTAGAACATAATAGTTCTTTATTCATTTTTAGAATTACTAAACATGACATTATAGATTCCAATCTCAGTTCATTTCGACCCCTATTCCCTTTTCTTAAGTCGTTTAACTTTCGTATAAATCTATTTAGAGAACTTCTTCTATAGTAGATGTTCCATTTATTTTCTATTTCTATTACATTTGGCGAGTAATTTTAAGGAACATTCAAATTCAGAATTTATTGTAGAGTATTTCTAACCAGTACAGAATGTAGCATACTTATATAAGAAAACTATTTACTTTTTACAAAAATAACACTTTATTTGTTGAAGAACTAAATATAACACTCTCTTATTATATGAATACATAAACTAATAAATATTAATTTAAAACCAAAATTATATATAAATATATATATATATTATATACCAATTCATCTTTTCAAATTCACATTTCAAGTTTCTAGTATCTCCCCATAAATTTTATATTAGTTTTCCTTGTTATCCTGTTAATCTAGCACGTTTAGTAAAAATTGGTCAACAAAATTTATAATGCATTATGAGGAAAAGAAAACAAAGTAATTCCATTATAAAAAAATTTACAAAATTTACTGGACTATAATATATTTCGTCTCTAATTTAACCTAAGTAATCTAAAATCAAATCAATTAGCTTCAGCATTATTAATTCCCACTTTCCCCTTTTTTCCATAAAATACAAGGAAATCCAATCCGACAAAGAAGGTTTCCAATAATGAACCTGGACAATATTTTGAACCATAATCAGCAGCCCGCATTAGAAGCAAAATAATAAATTGCACCAATACATAAATAGAGTTAAAAAAACACTAAATGAAGCTTGTTAGTGGTAGAACTGAGAATGATATAATGTGTACAATCTCAAGCATACTTGGTATTAAAGTGGGATTTCTTCCAATCAGATATTTGGGTATTCCTTGAAACTCCAAAAAGCTTAGTGTTAGTGATGGTAACAAGTTAGTAGAGAAAATTTGTGAAAGCATAAGTCAGTGGTCATCAAAGCTAATAACTTATGTTGGGAGAATTGAGTTCATTAGGTTTATAGTTGTGACTAAAATATTGTTTTGGTGTAGAGTTTTTCTACTACCTAAACAAGTCATTTATAAACTCAATCATAAGATGTCCATTTTCCTGTGGAAAGGGAATGATGAAGGTGCACAAGGATAAAAAATTGCTTGTAGTAACATATGTGCAAGTAAAGAAAAAGGAGACTTAATATACCTACATTGAGGATTTAAACAAAGTATATTTCTTGTTTACTTTTTAGAGAATGTATTCTCAAGATATGAATTCATGGAGTAGATGGACTTAGAGTAATATTCTTAAAGGAAATTGTATATGGGGATTAGAAGCTAAACAACATCACGCATGGATATGGAAACAATTGATGAGAGTTAAGAAAACTGCTTATAAATTCATTTAACAAAAAATCTTCTTTTAACAACACACATATACGCGATGTTGAGTGAAAGAAATTCTAGGAATCATGGTGGTTTGATTTAAAATGAAGAACAAATTTTGATAATATCTCTACTTATATGGTTATGAAGTTCAACAACGTTATGAAGTTGAAGAAGAGAGTGTTGAAGAAGAGAGTGTTGAAGAAGTTGTCATTGGACTTGCTGGACCAAATCAAAGATTGGGCCTAATTTGTTTTAATTTGTAATAGATTATAGTAGGCCCTATGGATAGTTAAAGTAATAAAACCCTTTATTTTTGTATGAGTGTATTAGGCCGATTGGACCTTGAGTTTGTATGTAATAGGGCTTGAGTGGTTTTGTAAAGAAAGTGGGTTGTTGATCTTTATTAATATAAAATTTTATTTTTCTAATAAAAAAAGAAAATTATGTTTGACATTTGTATCTTGACAAACAGATACATACACACACATATATATGTATATATATATATATATATAAAGTACATAGTTTTGATAAAACACGTGGACATATATAAGCTATTGATAGTTTGTTGCATCTACGATGATTAAATCTCGTTTCGTTTTCATATTTATATAAATATTTTCTTTTATACATTCAGTTTTATTCACTATTTTTTGCCTCTTAAAACCCTAGATAAGACACATTTTTTGTGCTAAAATCCATGAGTGTTATTAGAGAAAAACCTAGATCTTTTGATTGTGGTGAAAAAGAAGTAATTGAAGTCGATGAAGCTGAGCAACAACAAGAAAATAATTTCGGAAATAAAAATAAATTGAGTATATTTCAATTAATTAGCAGCAAAAGAAAGAACACTTTACTAATTCATGATTCAATTGACGCGGTCTCTTTCTCTATCTCTATCTCTATCTCTCTCTGTTTATATATATATTATTATTATTATTATTAAATTGGTATAATATATGGTAGAATAGATCTAAGCTATAAGATCAAAAGTAAATCCAAGTGTAGGTAAAAGAATTTCAAAAGTAGATTGAGCTAATAGACACATTAATTGCACAATGGTGCCTTCATTTATAAAAACTGTTTGTTACTATATAATGGGTTACAATGGTTGAATTGATTGCACAATTGAGCTTTATTTTTAGGTTGGGATGTTGTTGTAGCTTACATGTACTTTATGTTTGGTGTACCGTGTTAATGTAATGTATTGGACAAGATAAAAAAACTTTGTCGAAACATTTATTCTCTATCTAAACATATATATCCATTGAAGTAGATAGTCAATTTATATGTTTAACAGTTTTTATATATTGCTATTTACTGGATTGGCATGTAAATGAACTATCTGAAGTAATAAGGAAAAACAAGAAAGTGAGTGTTTATACTTTTTTTGTGTTTTCTTTTTGGATATATAATTCAATTACAAAAATTAATTTCTTATCAGTAAATCATTGATCATCAATCTTAATGCTTTAATAATTTTTCTCTTTGAAGATTAAGTCCTAATTTATTTATACTTGAATCCAAACGATGATGATATTTTCAGGTGAAGATTGAATCTAAAATATTTAAAAGAAAAAGCAGGTAAGTAGTATTTATTTCTATGTATTATGTTCAAGGTATTATTGACAAGAAATAAATAGACTGGGTTGAGTCAAGGAAACTAAATAGGTGGCTACATTGTGCAGTTGCAGCATTACTGATAATTATGAAGTGGAGTCTGCTGATCTATTAGAAAGAGCAAAAAAATTTCAAGCTAACTTAAACCCAGAATTTCCCAGTTTTATCAAGTTAATGGTCCGCTCAATCGTTAGCAAACCATTCTGGATGGTGAGTATACTATAGCAATATTATGTTTCAAAGACCTAATACATTTTTAAATATTTATGCTATGACAGACTGTTCCTACAAAATTTTCGAATGATCATATGCCAAAAAAGAACGAGTCGGTAGTTTTGGTGGTGGATGAACTTGGTGTAGAAGAGCACATAGTAAAGTATTTGACTAATAGTCATGCATTTAGCGGTGGCTGGCAAGGATTTTCTCTTAAATATAAACTTCAAGAGAAGGATGCTCTCATTTTTCAAATGTGTATCCCTTACAAGTTTAAGGTCATTAATTCTTTCATCACCCAATCTTTTTCCATATGTTTATATGGGTTTCTTATGTTATTTGTGCAGGTTCACATTCTTCGAATAAAATTGTCCAGATTATATAGATGGAGGAGCCCTGAACCATACTGGACAACAAATTAATTTTGGTAAGACTTTATTGTGTTAACTTATACCTTCTCGCATTTCTTAATAATTCTCAAAGATTTATACCCACTCTTAACAAATGCAGCTATACCAGAAGATAAAGAAAATAAGATTGCAGGGTTTGTTGATTTTCAAGGGTTTTCCATTATAGTTAATAAGATTAACATGGACTTTATTTTCCATGAAAATATTCGTAGAAGGTATTACGAGCTCTGTTTGTCTCAAAAAAAATATCTACATGAGCATCTTCTTGAGCAAACTCAGCCCATTTCAGCTTACAAATTAATATTTGAAACAGTTGAAATAGCAGATGCAATCCGAGACTCCAACGCTTTTCTATCTGAAGATAAATTCATTCATTGGGATAAAACTTTAGAAGGTTTTGTTTCATCTGGCATGGATGTTGAATTTATACGAGCTCGTCTAAATCATCTGCTTAGACTCAAAATCCAGTATGAAGTAAAGCAAAAGTCCATGAAATATAGCAGAGTTATACTCCAGCTTAATCATGTAGACGAAGATATTAAGATACATGAAACAAAAAATAACGATAATAGGCTCCAACAAAATCATTTTGAGGAAGAAAGAAATTGTTTAAAACAAGTGAAGACTAAAATAGGGATTGACATACACAAAGAGAATGTAGAGAAATATGAGCTAGCATTTTAACAAGTAGCTCGTGCCCCTTGGTGAAAAAAATGTTACATTAAATGGCGAAAAATGCAAGTTTTTTATTTCTAGACATGCATACCTTTTACTTCACAAGAAACAATGTTTATACTTGTTAATTCTTCTTTTAAGCAATTTATTATGTATAATTATTTTGAGGTAGCCAATATCAAACATGAGCATGATAAAAATTCTTAATTCATTTTTAGAATTACTTAGTAGAACATAATAGTTCTTTATTCATTTTTAGAATTACTAAACATGACATATAGATTCCAATCTCAGTTCATTTCGACCCCTATTCCCTTTTCTTAAGTCGTTTAACTTTCGTATAAATCTATTTAGAGAACTTCTTCTATAGTAGATGTTCCATTTATTTTCTATTTCTATTACATTTGGCGAGTAATTTTAAGGAACATTCAAATTCAGAATTTATTGTAGAGTATTTCTAACCAGTACAGAATGTAGCATACTTATATAAGAAAACTATTTACTTTTTACAAAAATAACACTTTATTTGTTGAAGAACTAAATATAACACTCTCTTATTATATGAATACATAAACTAATAAATATTAATTTAAAACCAAAATTATATATAAATATATATATATTATATACCAATTCATCTTTTCAAATTCACATTTCAAGTTTCTAGTATCTCCCCATAAATTTTATATTAGTTTTCCTTGTTATCCTGTTAATCTAGCACGTTTAGTAAAAATTGGTCAACAAAATTTATAATGCATTATGAGGAAAAGAAAACAAAGTAATTCCATTATAAAAAATTTTACAAAATTTACTGGACTATAATATATTTCGTCTCTAATTTAACCTAAGTAATCTAAAATCAAATCAATTAGCTTCAGCATTATTAATTCCCACTTTCCCCTTTTTTCCATAAAATACAAGGAAATCCAATCCGACAAAGAAGGTTTCCAATAATGAACCTGGACAATATTTTGAACCATAATCAGCAGCCCGCATTAGAAGCAAAATAATAAATTGCACCAATACATAAATAGAGTTAAAAAAACACTAAATGAAGCTTGTTAGTGGTAGAACTGAGAATGATATAATGTGTACAATCTCAAGCATACTCGGTATTAAAGTGGGATTTCTTCCAATCAGATATTTGGGTATTCCTTGAAACTCCAAAAAGCTTAGTGTTAGTGATGGTAACAAGTTAGTAGAGAAAATTTGTGAAAGCATAAGTCAGTGGTCATCAAAGCTAATAACTTATGTTGGGAGAATTGAGTTCATTAGGTTTATAGTTGTGACTAAAATATTGTTTTGGTGTAGAGTTTTTCTACTACCTAAACAAGTCATTTATAAACTCAATCATAAGATGTCCATTTTCCTGTGGAAAGGGAATGATGAAGGTGCACAAGGATAAAAAATTGCTTGTAGTAACATATGTGCAAGTAAAGAAAAAGGAGACTTAATATACCTACATTGAGGATATAAACAAAGTATATTTCTTGTTTACTTTTTAGAGAATGTATTCTCAAGATATGAATTCATGGAGTAGATGGACTTAGAGTAATATTCTTAAAGGAAATTGTATATGGGGATTAGAAGCTAAACAACATCACGCATGGATATGGAAACAATTGATGAGAGTTAAGAAAACTGCTTATAAATTCATTTAACAAAAAATCTTCTTTTAACAACACACATATACGCGATGTTGAGTGAAAGAAATTCTAGGAATCATGGTGGTTTGATTTAAAATGAAGAACAAATTTTGATAATATCTCTACTTATATGGTTATGAAGTTCAACAACGTTATGAAGTTGAAGAAGAGAGTGTTGAAGAAGAGAGTGTTGAAGAAGTTGTCATTGGACTTGCTGGACCAAATCAAAGATTGGGCCTAATTTGTTTTAATTTGTAATAGATTATAGTAGGCCCTATGGATAGTTAAAGTAATAAAACCCTTTATTTTTGTATGAGTGTATTAGGCCGATTGGACCTTGAGTTTGTATGTAATAGGGCTTGAGTGGTTTTGTAAAGAAAGTGGGTTGTTGATCTTTATTAATATAAAATTTTAATTTTCTAATTAAAAAAGAAAATTATGTTTGACATTTTATATAGATGTATCTTGACACACAGATACATTCACACACACACATATATATATATATATATATAAAGTACATAGTTTTGATAAAACACGTGGACATATATAAGCTATTGATAGTTTGTTGCATCTACGATGTTTAAATCTCGTTTCGTTTTCATATTTATATAAGTATTTTCTTTTATACATTCAGTTTTATTCACTATTTTTTACCTCTTAAAACCCTAGATAAGACACATTTTTTGTGCTAAAAGCCATGAGTGTTATTAGAGAAAAACCTAGATCTTTTGATTGTGGTGAAAAAGAAGTAATTGAAGTCGATGAAGCTGAGCACCAACAAGAAAATAATTTCGGAAATAAAGATAAATTGAGTATATTTCAATTAATTAGCAGCAAAAGAAAGAACACTTTACTAATTCATGATTCAATTGACGCAGTCTCTTTCTCTATCTCTATCTCTCTCTGTTTATATATATATATTATTATTATTATTATTATTATTATTATTATTAAATTGGTATAATATATGGTAGAATAGATCTAAGCTATAAGATCAAAAGTAAATCCAAGTGTAGGTAAAAGAATTTCAAAAGTAGATTGAGCTAATAGACACATTACTTGCACAATGGTGCCTTCATTTATAAAAACTGTTTGTTACTGTATAATGGGTTACAATGGTTGAATTAATTGCACAATTGAGCTCTATTTTTAGGTTGGGATGTTGTTGTAGCTTACATGTACTTTATGTTTGGTGTACCGTGTTAGTGTAATGTATTGGACAAGATAAAAAAACTTGGTCGAAACATTTATATTCTATCTAAACAAATATATCCATTGAAGTAGATAGTCAATTTATATGTTTAACAATTTTTATATATTGCTATTTACTGGATTGGCATGTAAATGAACTATGTGAAGTAATAAGGAAAAACAAGAAAGTGAGTGTTTATAGTTTTTTTGTGTTTTCTTTTTAGATATATAATTCAATTACAAAAATTAATTTCTTATCAGTAATTCATTGATCATCAATCTTAATGCTTTAATAATTTTTCTCTTTGAAGATTACGTTCTAATTTAAATATACTTGAATCCAAACGATGATGATATTTTCAGGTGAAGATTGAATCTAAAATATTTAAAAGAAAAAGCAGGTAAGTAGTATTTATTTCTATATATTATGTTTAAGGTATTATAGACAAGAAATAAATAGACTGGGTTGAGTCAAGGAAACTAAATAGGTGGCTACATTGTGCAGTTGCAACATTACTGATAATTATGAAGTGGAGTCTGCTGATCTATTAGAAAGAGCAAAAAAATTTCAAGCTAACTTAAACCCAGAACTTCCCAGTTTTATCAAGTTAATGGTCCGCTCAATCGTTAGCAAACCATTCTGGATGGTGAGTATACTATAGAAATATTATGTTTCAAAGACCTAATACATTTTTAAATATTTATGCTATGACAGACTGTTCCTGCAAAATTTTCGAATGATCATATGCCAAAAAAGAACGAGTCGGTAGTTTTGGTGGTGGATGAACTTGGTGTAGAAGAACACATAGTAAAGTATTTGACAAATAGTCATGCATTTAGCGGTGGCTGGCAAGGATTTTCTCTTAAATATAAACTTCAAGAGAAGGATGATCTCATTTTTCAAATGTGTATCCCTTACAAGTTTAAGGTCATTATTTCTTTCATCACCCGATCTTTTTCCATATGTTTATATGGGTTTCTTATGTTATTTGTGCAGGTTCACATTCTTCGAAAAAATAGTCCAGATGATATAGATGGAGGAGCCCTGAACCATACTGGACAAGAAATTAATTTTGGTAAGACTTTATTGTGTTAACTTATACCTTCTCGCATTGCTTAATAATTCTCAAAGATTTATACCCACTCTTAACAAATGCAGCTATACCAGAAGATAAAGAAAATAAGATTGCAGGGTTTGTTGATTTTCAAGGGTTTTCCATTATAGTTAATAAGATTAACATGGACTTTATTTTCCATGAAAATATTCGTAGAAAGTATTACGAGCTCTGTTTGTCTCAAAAAAAATATCTACATGAGCATTTTCTTGAGCAAACTCAGCCCATTTCAGCTTACAAATTAATATTTGAAAAAGATGAAATAGCAGATGCAATCCGAGACTCCAACGCTTTTCTGTCTGAAGATAAATTCATTCATTGGGATAAAACTTTAGAAGGTTTTGTTTCATCTGGCATGGATGTTGAATTTATACGAGCTCGTCTAAATCATCTGCTTAGACTCAAAATCCAGTATGAAGTAAAGCAAAAGTCCAAGAAATATAGCCAAGTTATACTCCAGCTTAATCATGTAGACGAAGATATTAAGATACATGAAACAAAAAATAACGATAATAGGCTCCAACAAAATCATTTTGAGGAAGAAAGAAATTGTTTAAAACAAGTGAAGACTAAAATAGGGATTGACATACACAAAGAGAATGTAGAGAAATATGAGCTAGCATTTTAACAAGTAGCTCGTGCCCCTTGGTGAAAAAAATGTTACATTAAATGGCGAAAAATGCAAGTTTTTTATTTCTAGACATGCATACCTTTTACTTCACAAGAAACAATTTTTATACTTGTTAATTCTTCTTTTAAGCAATTTATTATGTATAATTATTTTGAGGTAGCCAATATCAAACATGAGCATGATAAAAATTCTTAATTCATTTTTAGAATTACTTAGTAGAACATAATAGTTCTTTATTCATTTTTAGAATTACTAAACATGACATTATAGATTCCAATCTCAGTTCATTTCGACCCCTATTCTCTTTTCTTAAGTCGTTTAATTTTCGTATAAATCTATTTAGAGAACTTCTTCTATAGTAGATGTTCCATTTATTTTCTATTTCTATTACATTTGGCGAGTAATTTTAAGGAACGTTCAAATTCAGAATTTATTGTAGAGTATTTCTAACCAGTACAGAATGTAGCATACTTATATAAGAAAACTATTTACTTTTTACAAAAATAACACTTTATTTGTTGAAGAACTAAATATAACACTCTCTTATTATATGAATACATAAACTAATAAATATTAATTTAAAACCAAAATTATATATAAATATATATATATTATATACCAATTCATCTTTTCAAATTCACATTTCAAGTTTCTAGTATCTCCCCATAAATTTTATATTAGTTTTCCTTGTTATCCTGTTAATCTAGCACGTTTAGTAAAAATTGGTCAACAAAATTTATAATGCATTATGAGGAAAAGAAAACAAAGTAATTCCATTATAAAAAATTTTACAAAATTTACTGGACTATAATATATTTCGTCTCTAATTTAACCTAAGTAATCTAAAATCAAATCAATTAGCTTCAGCATTATTAATTCCCACTTTCCCCTTTTTTCCATAAAATACAAGGAAATCCAATCCGACAAAGAAGGTTTCCAATAATGAACCTGGACAATATTTTGAACCATAATCAGCCGCCCGCATTAGAAGCAAAATAATAAATTGCACCAATACATAAATAGAGTTAAAAAAACACTAAATGAAGCTTGTTAGTGGTAGAACTGAGAATGATATAATGTGTACAATCTCAAGCATACTTGGTATTAAAGTGGGATTTCTTCCAATCAGATATTTGGGTATTCCTTGAAACTCCAAAAAGCTGAGTGTTAGTGATGGTAACAAGTTAGTAGAGAAAATTTGTGAAAGCATAAGTCAGTGGTCATCAAAGCTAATAACTTATGTTGGGAGAATTGAGTTCATTAGGTTTATAGTTGTGACTAAAATATTGTTTTGGTGTAGAGTTTTTCTACTACCTAAACAAGTCATTTATAAACTCAATCATAAGATGTCCATTTTCCTGTGGAAAGGGAATGATGAAGGTGCACAAGGATAAAAAATTGCTTGTAGTAACATATGTGCAAGTAAAGAAAAAGGAGACTTAATATACCTACATTGAGGATTTAAACAAAGTATATTTCTTGTTTACTTTTTAGAGAATGTATTCTCAAGATATGAATTCATGGAGTAGATGGACTTAGAGTAATATTCTTAAAGGAAATTGTATATGGGGATTAGAAGCTAAACAACATCACGCATGGATATGGAAACAATTGATGAGAGTTAAGAAAACTGCTTATAAATTCATTTAACAAAAAATCTTCTTTTAACAACACACATATACGCGATGTTGAGTGAAAGAAATTCTAGGAATCATGGTGGTTTGATTTAAAATGAAGAACAAATTTTGATAATATCTCTACTTATATGGTTATGAAGTTCAACAACGTTATGAAGTTGAAGAAGAGAGTGTTGAAGAAGAGAGTGTTGAAGAAGTTGTCATTGGACTTGCTGGACCAAATCAAAGATTGGGCCTAATTTGTTTTAATTTGTAATAGATTATAGTAGGCCCTATGGATAGTTAAAGTAATAAAACCCTTTATTTTTGTATGAGTGTATTAGGCCGATTGGACCTTGAGTTTGTATGTAATAGGGCTTGAGTGGTTTTGTAAAGAAAGTGGGTTGTTGATCTTTATTAATATAAAATTTTAATTTTCTAATTAAAAAAGAAAATTATGTTTGACATTTTATATAGATGTATCTTGACACACAGATACATTCACACACACACATATATATATATATATATATATAAAGTACATAGTTTTGATAAAACACGTGGACATATATAAGCTATTGATAGTTTGTTGCATCTACGATGTTTAAATCTCGTTTCGTTTTCATATTTATATAAGTATTTTCTTTTATACATTCAGTTTTATTCACTATTTTTTACCTCTTAAAACCCTAGATAAGACACATTTTTTGTGCTAAAAGCCATGAGTGTTATTAGAGAAAAACCTAGATCTTTTGATTGTGGTGAAAAAGAAGTAATTGAAGTCGATGAAGCTGAGCACCAACAAGAAAATAATTTCGGAAATAAAGATAAATTGAGTATATTTCAATTAATTAGCAGCAAAAGAAAGAACACTTTACTAATTCATGATTCAATTGACGCAGTCTCTTTCTCTATCTCTATCTCTCTCTGTTTATATATATATATTATTATTATTATTATTATTATTATTATTATTAAATTGGTATAATATATGGTAGAATAGATCTAAGCTATAAGATCAAAAGTAAATCCAAGTGTAGGTAAAAGAATTTCAAAAGTAGATTGAGCTAATAGACACATTACTTGCACAATGGTGCCTTCATTTATAAAAACTGTTTGTTACTGTATAATGGGTTACAATGGTTGAATTAATTGCACAATTGAGCTCTATTTTTAGGTTGGGATGTTGTTGTAGCTTACATGTACTTTATGTTTGGTGTACCGTGTTAGTGTAATGTATTGGACAAGATAAAAAAACTTGGTCGAAACATTTATATTCTATCTAAACATATATATCCATTGAAGTAGATAGTCAATTTATATGTTTAACAATTTTTATATATTGCTATTTACTGGATTGGCATGTAAATGAACTATCTGAAGTAATAAGGAAAAACAAGAAAGTGAGTGTTTATAGTTTTTTTGTGTTTTCTTTTTAGATATATAATTCAATTACAAAAATTAATTTCTTATCAGTAATTCATTGATCATCAATCTTAATGCTTTAATAATTTTTCTCTTTGAAGATTACGTTCTAATTTAAATATACTTGAATCCAAACGATGATGATATTTTCAGGTGAAGATTGAATCTAAAATATTTAAAAGAAAAAGCAGGTAAGTAGTATTTATTTCTATATATTATGTTTAAGGTATTATAGACAAGAAATAAATAGACTGGGTTGAGTCAAGGAAACTAAATAGGTGGCTACATTGTGCAGTTGCAACATTACTGATAATTATGAAGTGGAGTCTGCTGATCTATTAGAAAGAGCAAAAAAATTTCAAGCTAACTTAAACCCAGAACTTCCCAGTTTTATCAAGTTAATGGTCCGCTCAATCGTTAGCAAACCATTCTGGATGGTGAGTATACTATAGAAATATTATGTTTCAAAGACCTAATACATTTTTAAATATTTATGCTATGACAGACTGTTCCTGCAAAATTTTCGAATGATCATATGCCAAAAAAGAACGAGTCGGTAGTTTTGGTGGTGGATGAACTTGGTGTAGAAGAACACATAGTAAAGTATTTGACAAATAGTCATGCATTTAGCGGTGGCTGGCAAGGATTTTCTCTTAAATATAAACTTCAAGAGAAGGATGATCTCATTTTTCAAATGTGTATCCCTTACAAGTTTAAGGTCATTATTTCTTTCATCACCCGATCTTTTTCCATATGTTTATATGGGTTTCTTATGTTATTTGTGCAGGTTCACATTCTTCGAAAAAATAGTCCAGATGATATAGATGGAGGAGCCCTGAACCATACTGGACAAGAAATTAATTTTGGTAAGACTTTATTGTGTTAACTTATACCTTCTCGCATTGCTTAATAATTCTCAAAGATTTATACCCACTCTTAACAAATGCAGCTATACCAGAAGATAAAGAAAATAAGATTGCAGGGTTTGTTGATTTTCAAGGGTTTTCCATTATAGTTAATAAGATTAACATGGACTTTATTTTCCATGAAAATATTCGTAGAAAGTATTACGAGCTCTGTTTGTCTCAAAAAAAATATCTACATGAGCATCTTCTTGAGCAAACTCAGCCCATTTCAGCTTACAAATTAATATTTGAAAAAGATGAAATAGCAGATGCAATCCGAGACTCCAACGCTTTTCTGTCTGAAGATAAATTCATTCATTGGGATAAAACTTTAGAAGGTTTTGTTTCATCTGGCATGGATGTTGAATTTATACGAGCTCGTCTAAATCATCTGCTTAGACTCAAAATCCAGTATGAAGTAAAGCAAAAGTCCAAGAAATATAGCCAAGTTATACTCCAGCTTAATCATGTAGACGAAGATATTAAGATACATGAAACAAAAAATAACGATAATAGGCTCCAACAAAATCATTTTGAGGAAGAAAGAAATTGTTTAAAACAAGTGAAGACTAAAATAGGGATTGACATACACAAAGAGAATGTAGAGAAATATGAGCTAGCATTTTAACAAGTAGCTCGTGCCCCTTGGTGAAAAAAATGTTACATTAAATGGCGAAAAATGCAAGTTTTTTATTTCTAGACATGCATACCTTTTACTTCACAAGAAACAATTTTTATACTTGTTAATTCTTCTTTTAAGCAATTTATTATGTATAATTATTTTGAGGTAGCCAATATCAAACATGAGCATGATAAAAATTCTTAATTCATTTTTAGAATTACTTAGTAGAACATAATAGTTCTTTATTCATTTTTAGAATTACTAAACATGACATTATAGATTCCAATCTCAGTTCATTTCGACCCCTATTCTCTTTTCTTAAGTCGTTTAATTTTCGTATAAATCTATTTAGAGAACTTCTTCTATAGTAGATGTTCCATTTATTTTCTATTTCTATTACATTTGGCGAGTAATTTTAAGGAACGTTCAAATTCAGAATTTATTGTAGAGTATTTCTAACCAGTACAGAATGTAGCATACTTATATAAGAAAACTATTTACTTTTTACAAAAATAACACTTTATTTGTTGAAGAACTAAATATAACACTCTCTTATTATATGAATACATAAACTAATAAATATTAATTTAAAACCAAAATTATATATAAATATATATATATTATATACCAATTCATCTTTTCAAATTCACATTTCAAGTTTCTAGTATCTCCCCATAAATTTTATATTAGTTTTCCTTGTTATCCTGTTAATCTAGCACGTTTAGTAAAAGTTGGTCAACAAAATTTATAATGCATTATGAGGAAAAGAAAACAAAGTAATTCCATTATAAAAAATTTTACAAAATTTACTGGACTATAATATATTTCATCTCTAATTTAACCTAAGTAATCTAAAATCAAATCAATTAGCTTCAGCATTATTAATTCCCACTTTCCCCTTTTTTCCATAAAATACAAGGAAATCCAATCCGACAAAGAAGGTTTCCAATAATGAACCTGGACAATATTTTGAACCATAATCAGCCGCCCGCATTAGAAGCAAAATAATAAATTGCACCAATACATAAATAGAGTTAAAAAAACACTAAATGAAGCTTGTTAGTGGTAGAACTGAGAATGATATAATGTGTACAATCTCAAGCATACTTGGTATTAAAGTGGGATTTCTTCCAATCAGATATTTGGGTATTCCTTGAAACTCCAAAAAGCTGAGTGTTAGTGATGGTAACAAGTTAGTAGAGAAAATTTGTGAAAGCATAAGTCAGTGGTCATCAAAGCTAATAACTTATGTTGGGAGAATTGAGTTCATTAGGTTTATAGTTGTGACTAAAATATTGTTTTGGTGTAGAGTTTTTCTACTACCTAAACAAGTCATTTATAAACTCAATCATAAGATGTCCATTTTCCTGTGGAAAGGTATGATGAAGGTGCACAAGGATAAAAAATTGCTTGTAGTAACATATGTGCAAGTAAAGAAAAAGGAGACTTAATATACCTACCATTGAGGATTTAAACAAAGTATATTTCTTGTTTACTTTTTAGAGAATGTATTCTCAAGATATGAATTCATGGAGTAGATGGACTTAGAGTAATATTCTTAAAGGAAATTGTATATGGGCATTAGAAGCTAAACAACATCACACATGGATATGGAAACAATTGATGAGAGTTAAGAAAACTGCTTATAAATTCATTTAACAAAAAATCTTCTTTTAACAACACACATATACGCGATGTTGAGTGAAAGAAATTCTAGGAATCATGGTGGTTTGATTTAAAATGAAGAACAAATTTTGATAATATCTCTACTTATATGGTTATGAAGTTCAACAACGTTATGAAGTTGAAGAAGAGAGTGTTGAAGAAGTTGTCATTGGACTTGCTGGACCAAATCAAAGATTGGGCCTAATTTGTTTTAATTTGTAATAGATTATAGTAGGCCCTATGGATAGTTAAAGTAATAAAGCCCTTTATTTTTGTATGAGTGTATTAGGCCGGTTAGACCTTGAGTTTGTATGTAATAGGGCTTGAGTGGTTTTGTAAAGAAAATGGGTTGTTGATCTTTATTAATATAAAATTTTATTTTTCTAATAAAAAAAGAAAATTATGTTTGACATTTTATATAGATGTATCTTGACACACAGATACATTCACACACACATATATATATATATATATAAAGTACATAGTTTTGATAAAACACGTGGACATATATAAGCTATTGATAGTTTGTTGCATCTACGATGTTTAAATCTCGTTTTCATATTTATATAAGTATTTTCTTTTATACATTCAGTTTTATTCACTATTTTTTACCTCTTAAAACCCTAGATAAGACACATTTTTTGTGCTAAAAGCCATGAGTGTTATTAGAGAAAAACCTAGATCTTTTGATTGTGGTGAAAAAGAAGTAATTGAAGTCGATGAAGCTGAGCACCAACAAGAAAATAATTTCGGAAATAAAGATAAATTGAGTATATTTCAATTAATTAGCAGCAAAAGAAAGAACACTTTACTAATTCATGATTCAATTGACGCGGTCTCTTTATCTATCTCTATCTCTCTCTGTTTATATATATATATATATATATTATTATTATTATTATTATTATTAAATTGGTATAATATATGGTAGAATAGATCTAAGCTATAAGATCAAAAGTAAATCCAAGTGTAGGTAAAAGAATTTCAAAAGTAGATTGAGCTAATAGACACATTAATTGCACAATGGTGCCTTCATTTATAAAAACTGTTTGTTACTGTATAATGGGTTACAATGGTTGAATTGATTGCACAATTGAGCTCTATTTTTAGGTTGGGATGTTGTTGTAGCTTACATGTACTTTATGTTTGGTGTACCGTGTTAGTGTAATGTATTGGACAAGATAAAAAAACTTGGTCGAAACATTTATTCTCTATCTAAACATATATATCCATTGAAGTAGATAGTCAATTTATATGTTTAACAGTTTTTATATATTGCTATTTACTGGATTGGCATGTAAATGAACTATCTGAAGTAATAAGGAAAAACAAGAAAGTGAGTGTTTATAGTTTTTTTGTGTTTTCTTTTTAGATATATAATTCAATTACAAAAATTAATTTCTTATCAGTAATTCATTGATCATCAATCTTAATGCTTTATTAATTTTTCTCTTTGAAGATTACGTTCTAATTTATTTATACTTGAATCCAAACGATGATGATATTTTCAGGTGAAGATTGAATCTAAAATATTTACAAGAAAAAGCAGGTAAGTAGTATTTATTTCTATATATTATGTTTAAGGTATTATAGACAAGAAATAAATAGACTGGGTTGAGTCAAGGAAACTAAATAGGTGGCTACATTGTGCAGTTGCAGCATTACTGATAATTATGAAGTGGAGTCTGCTGATCTATTAGAAAGAGCAAAAAAATTTCAAGCTAACTTAAACCCAGAATTTCCCAGTTTTATCAAGTTAATGGTCCGCTCAATCGTTAGCAAACCATTCTGGATGGTGAGTATACTATAGCAATATTATGTTTCAAAGACCTAATACATTTTTAAATATTTATGCTATGACAGACTGTTCCTGCAAAATTTTCGAATGATCATATGCCAAAAAAGAACGAGTCGGTAGTTTTGGTGGTGGATGAACTTGGTATAGAAGAACACATAGTAAAGTATTTGACAAATAGTCATGCATTTAGCGGTGGCTGGCAAGGATTTTGTCTTAAATATAAACTTCAAGAGAAGGATGCTCTCATTTTTCAAATGTGTATCCCTTACAAGTTTAAGGTCATTATTTCTTTCATCACCCGATCTTTTTCCATATGTTTATATGGGTTTCTTATGTTATTTGTGCAGGTTCACATTCTTCGAAAAAATAGTCCAGATGATATAGATGGAGGAGCCCTGAACCATACTGGACAAGAAATTAATTTTGGTAAGACTTTATTGTGTTAACTTATACCTTCTCGCATTGCTTAATAATTCTCAAAGATTAATACCCACTCTTAACAAATGCAGCTATACCAGAAGATAAAGAAAATAAGATTGCAGGGTTTGTTGATTTTCAAGGGTTTTCCATTATAGTTAATAAGATTAACATGGACTTTATTTTCCATGAAAATATTCGTAGAAAGTATTACGAGCTCTGTTTGTCTCAAAAAAAATATCTACATGAGCATCTTCTTGAGCAAACTCAGCCCATTTCAGCTTACAAATTAATATTTGAAACAGTTGAAATAGCAGATGCAATCCGAGACTCCAACGCTTTTCTGTCTGAAGATAAATTCATTCATTGGGATAAAACTTTAGAAGGTTTTGTTTCATCTGGCATGGATGTTGAATTTATACGAGCTCGTCTAAATCATCTGCTTAGACTCAAAATCCAGTATGAAGTAAAGCAAAAGTCCAAGAAATATAGCCAAGTTATACTCCAGCTTAATCATGTAGACGAAGATATTAAGATACATGAAACAAAAAATAACGATAATAGGCTCCAACAAAATCATTTTGAGGAAGAAAGAAATTGTTTAAAACAAGTGAAGACTAAAATAGGGATTGACATACACAAAGGGAATGTAGAGAAATATGAGCTAGCATTTCAACAAGTAGCTCGTGCCCCTTGGTGAAAATAATGTTACATTAAATGGAGAAAAATGCAAGTTTTTTATTTCTAGACATGCATACCTTTTACTTCACAAGAAACAATTTTTATATTTGTTAATTCTTCTTTTAAGCAATTTATTATGTATAATTATTTTGAGGTAGCCAATATCAAACATGAGCATGATAAAAATTCTTAATTCATTTTTAGAATTACTTAGTAGAACATAATAGTTCTTTATTCATTTTTAGAATTACTAAACATGACATTATAGATACCAATCTCAGTTCATTTCGACCCCTATTCCCTTTTCTTAAGTCGTTTAATTTTCGTAAAAATCTATTTAGAGAACTTCTTCTTTAGTAGATGTTCCATTTATTTTCTATTTCTATTTTATTTGGCGAGTCATTTTAAGGAACGTTCAAATTCAGAATTTATGGTAGAGTATTTCTAACCAGTACAGAATGTAGCATACTTATATAAGAAAACCATTTACTTTTTACAAAAATAACACTTTATTTGTTGAAGAACTAAATATAACACTCTCATATTATATGAATACATAAACTAATAAATATTAATTTAAAACCAAAATTATATATAAATATATATATATATTATATACCAATTCATCTTTTCAAATTCACATTTCAAGTTTCTATTATCTCCCCATAAATTTTATATTAGTTTTCCTTGTTATCCTGTTAATCTAGCACGTTTAGTAAAAATTGGTCAACAAAATTTATAATGCATTATGAGGAAAAGAAAACAAAGTAATTCCATTATAAAAAAATTTACAAAATTTACTGGAATATAATATTTCGTCTCTAATTTAACCTAAGTAATCTAAAATCAAATCAATTAGCTTCAGCATTATTAATTCCCACTTTCCCCTTTTTTCCATAAAATACAAGGAAATCCAATCCGACAAAGAAGGTTTTCAATAATGAACATGGAGAATATTTTGTACCATAATTAGCCGCCCGCATTAGAAGCAAAATAATAAATTGCACCAATACATAGATAGATTAAAAAAAACACTAAACGAAGCTTGTTAGTGGTAGAACTGAGAATGATATAATGTGTACAATCTCAAGCATACTTGGTATTAAAGTGCGATTTCTTCCAATCAGATATTTGGGTATTCCTTGAAACTCCAAAAAGCTCAGTGTTAGTGATGGTAACAAGTTAGTTGAGAAAATTTGTGAAAGCATAAGTCAGTGGTCATCAAAGCTAATAACTTATGTTGGGAGAATTGAGTTTATTAGGTTTATAGTTGTGACTAAAATATTGTTTTGGTGTAGAGTTTTTCTACTACCTAAACAAGTCATTTATAAACTCAATCATAAGATGTCCATTTTCCTGTGGAAAGGGAATGATGAAGGTGCAAAAGGATAAAAAATTGCTTGTAGTAACATATATGCAAGTAAAGAAAAAAGAGACTTAATATACCTAACATTGAGGATTTAAACAAAGTATATTTCTTGTTTACTTTTTAGAGAATGTATTCTCAAGATATGAATTCATGGAGTAGATGGACTTAGAGTAATATTCTTAAAGAAAATTGTATATGGGGATTAGAAGCTAAACAACATCACACATGGATATGGAAACAAATGATGAGAGTTAAGAAAACTGCTTATAAATTCATTTAACAAAAAATCTTCTTTTAACAACACACATATACGCGATGTTGAGGGAAAGAAATTCTAGGAATCATGGTGGTTTGATTTAAAATGAAGAACAAATTTTGATAATATCTCTACTTATATGGTTATGAAGTTCAACAACGTTATGAAGTTGAAGAAGAGAGTGTTGAAGAAGTTGTCATTGGACTTGCTGGTCCAAATCAAAGATTGGGTCTAATTTGTTTTAATGTGTAATAGATTATAGTAGGCCCTATGGATAGTTAAAATAATAAAGTCCTTTATTTTTGTATGAGTGTATTAGGCCGATTGGACCTTGAGTTTGTATGTAATAGGGCTTGAGTGGTTTTGTAAAGAAAGTGGGTTGTTGATCTTTATTAATATAAAATTTTAATTTTCTAATAAAAAAGAAAATTATGTTTGACATTTTATATAGATGTATCTTGACAAACAGATACTTACACACACATATATATATATATATAAAGTACATAGTTTTGATAAAAACACGTAGACATATATAAGCTATTGATAGTTTGTTGCATCTACGATGATTAAATCTCGTTTCGTTTTCATATTTATATAAATATTTTCTTTTATACATTCAGTTTTATTCACTATTTTTTGCCTCTTAAAACCCTCGATAAGACACATTTTTTGTGCTAAAAGCCATGAGTGTTATTAGAGAAAAACCTAGATCTTTTGATTGTGGTGAAAAAGAAGTAATTGAAGTCGAAGAAGCTGAACAACAAAAAGAAAATAATTTCGGAAATAAAGATAAATTGAGTATATTTCAATTAATTAGCAGCAAAAGAAAGAACACTTTACTAATTCATGATTCAATTGACGCGGTCTTCATCTCTATCTCTATCTCTCTCTGTTTATATATATATTATTATTATTATTATTATTATTATTAAATTGGTATAAGATATGGTAGAATAGATCTAAGCTATAAGATCAAAAGTAAATCCAAGTGTAGGTAAAAGAATTTCAAAAGTAGATTGAGCTAATAGACACATTAATTGCACAATGGTGCCTTCATTTATAAAAACTGTTTGTTACTATATAATGGGTTACAATGGTTGAATTGATTGCACAATTGAGCTCTATTTTTAGGTTGGGATGTTGTTGTAGCTTACATGTACTTTATGTTTGGTGTACCGTGTTAGTGTAATGTATTGGACAAGATAAAAAAACTTGGTCGAAACATTTATTCTCTATCTAAACATATATATCCATTGAAGTAGATAGTCAATTTATATGTTTAACAGTTTTTATTTATTGCTATATACTGGATTGACATGTAAATGAACTATCTGAAGTAATAAGGAAAAACAAGAAAGTGAGTGTTTATAGTTTTTTTGTGTTTTCTTTTTAGATATATAATTCAATTACAAAAATTAATTTCTTATCAGTAATTCATTGATCATCAATCTTAATGCTTTAATAATTTTTCTCTTTGAAGATTACGTTCTAATTTATTTATACTTGAATCCAAACGATGATGATATTTTCAGGTGAAGATTGAATCTAAAATATTTAAAAGAAAAAGCAGGTAAGTAGTATTTATTTCTATATATTATGTTTAAGGTATTATAGACAAGAAATAAATAGACTGGGTTGAGTCAAGGAAACTAAATAGGTGGCTACATTGTGCAGTTGCAGCATTACTGATAATTATGAAGTGGAGTCTGCTGATCTATTAGAAAGAGCAAAAAAATTTCAAGCTAACTTAAACCCAGAATTTCACAGTTTTATCAAGTTAATGGTCCGCTCAATCGTTAGCAAACCATTCTGGATGGTGAGTATACTATAGCAATATTATGTTTCAAAGACCTAATACATTTTTAAATATTTATGCTATGACAGACTGTTCCTGCAAAATTTTCGAATGATCATATGCCAAAAAAGAACGAGTCGGTAGTTTTGGTGGTGGATGAACTTGGTGTAGAAGAACACATAGTAAAGTATTTGACAAATAGTCATGCATTTAGCGGTGGCTGGCAAGGATTTTCTCTTAAATATAAACTTCAAGAGAAGGATGCTCTCATTTTTTAAATGTGTATCCCTTACAAGTTTAAGGTCATTATTTCTTTCATCACCCGATCTTTTTCCATATATTTATATGGGTTTCTTATGTTATTTGTGCAGGTTCACATTCTTCGAAAAAATAGTCCAGATGATATAGATGGAGGAGCCCTGAACCATACTGGACAAGAAATTAATTTTGGTAAGACTTTATTGTGTTAACTTATACCTTCTCGCATTGCTTAATAATTCTCAAAGATTTATACCCACTCTTAACAAATGCAGCTATACCAGAAGATAAAGAAAATAAGATTGCAGGTTTTGTTGATTTTCAAGGGTTTTCCATTATAGTTAATAAGATTAACATGGACTTTATTTTCCATGAAAATATTCGTAGAAAGTATTACGAGCTCTGTTTGTCTCAAAAAAAATATTTACATGAGCATCTTCTTGAGCAAACTCAGCCCATTTCAGCTTACAAATTAATATTTGAAACAGTTGAAATAGCAGATGCAATCCGAGAGTCCAACGCTTTTCTGTCTGAAGATAAATTCATTCATTGGGATAAAACTTTAGAAGGTTTCGTTTCATCTGGCATGGATGTTGAATTTATACGAGCTCGTCTAAATCATATGCTTAGACTCAAAATCAAGTATGAAGTAAAGCAAAAGTCCAAGAAATATAGCCAAGGTATACTCCAGCTTAATCATGTAGACGAAGATATTAAGATACATGAAACAAAAAATAACGATAATAGGCTCCAACAAAATCATTTTGAGGAAGAAAGAAATTGTTTAAAACAAGTGAAGACTAAAATAGGGATTGACATACACAAAGAGAATGTAGAGAAATATGAGCTAGCATTTCAACAAGTAGCTCGTGCCCCTTGGTGAAAATAATGTTACATTAAATGGCGAAAAATGCAAGTTTTTTATTTCTAGACATGCATACCTTTTACTTCACAAGAAACAATTTTTATACTTGTTAATTCTTCTTTTAAGCAATTTATTATGTATAATTATTTTGAGGTAGCTAATATCAAACATGAGCATGATAAAAATTCTTAATTCATTTTTAGAATTACTTAGTAGAACATAATAGTTCTTTATTCATTTTTAGAATTACTAAACATGACATTAAAGATTCCAATCTCAGTTCATTTCGACCCCTATTCCCTTTTCTTAAGTCGTTTAATTTTCGTATAAATCTATTTAGAGAACTTCTTCTTTAGTAGATGTTCCATTTATTTTCTATTTCTATTACATTTGGCGAGTCATTTTAAGAAACGTTCAAATTCAGAATTTATTGTAGAGTATTTCTAACTAGTACAGAATGTAGCATACTTATATAAGAAAACCATTTACTTTTCACAAAAATAACACTTTATTTGTTGAAGAACTAAATATAACACTCTCATATTATATGAATACATAAACTAATAAATATTAATTTAAAACCAAAATTATATATAAATATATATATATATATTATATACCAATTCATCTTTTCAAATTCACATTTCAAGTTTCTAGTATCTCCCCATAAATTTTATATTAGTTTTCCTTGTTATCCTGTTAATCTAGCACGTTTAGTAAAAATTGGTCAACAAAATTTATAATGCATTATGAGGGAAAGAAAAAAAAGTAATTCCATTATAAAAAAATTTACAAAATTTACTGGAATATAATATATTTCGTCTCTAATTTAACCTAAGTAATCTAAAATCAAATCAATTAGCTTCAGCATTATTAATTCCCACTTTCCCCTTTTTTCCATAAAATACAAGGAAATCCAATCCGACAAAGAAGGTTTCCAATAATGAACCTGGAGAATATTTTGTACCATAATCAGCCGCCCGCATTAGAAGCAAAATAATAAATTGCACCAATACTTGGATAGAGTAAAAAACACTAAATGAAGCTTGTTAGTGGTAGAACTGAGAATGATATAATGTGTACAATCTCAAGCATACTTGGTATTAAATTGGGATTTCTTCCAATCAGATATTTGGGTATTCCTTGAAACTCCAAAAAGCTCAGTGTTAGTGATGGTAACAAGTTAGTTGAGAAAATTTGTGAAAGCATAAGTCAGTGGTCATTAAAGCTAATAACTTATGTTGGGAGAATTGAGTTTATTAGGTTTATAGTTGTGACTAAAATATTGTTTTGGTGTAGAGTTTTTCTACTACCTAAACACGTCATTTATAAACTCAATCATAAGATGTCCATTTTCCTGTGGAAAGGGAATGATGAAGGTGCACAAGGATAAAAAATTGCTTGTAGTAACATATGTGCAAGTAAAGAAAAAGGAGACTTAATATACCTAACATTGAGGATTTAAACAAAGTATATTTCTTGTTTAGTTTTTAGAGAATGTATTCTCAAGATATGAATTCATGGAGTAGATGGACTTAAAGTAATATTCTTCAAGGAAATTGTATATGGGGATTAGAAGCTAAACAACATCACACATGGATATGGAAACAATTGATGAGAGTTAAGAAAACTGCTTATAAATTCATTTAATAAAAAAATCTTCTTTTAACAACACACATATACGCGATGTTGAGTGAAAGAAATTCTAGGAATCATGGTGGTTTGATTTAAAATTAAGAACAAATTTTGATAATATCTCTACTTATATGGTTATGAAGTTGAAGAAGAGAGTGTTGAAGAAGTTGTCATTTGACTTGCTGGACCAAATCAAAGATTGGGCCTAATTTGTTTTAATTTGTAATAGATTATAGTAGGCCCTATGGATAGTTAAAGTAATAAAGCCCTTTATTTTTGTATGAGTGTATTAGGCCGATTGGACCTTGAGTTTGTATGTAATAGGGCTTGAGTGGTTTTGTAAAGAAAGTGGGTTGTTGATCTTTATTAATATAAAATTTTAATTTTCTAATAAAAAAAGAAAATTATGTTTGACATTTTATATAGATGTATCTTGACACACAGATACATACATACACATATATATATATATATATATATATATATATATATATATATATATATATATATATATATATATATATATATATATATATATATATATATAAAGTACATAGTTTTGATAAAACACGTGGACATATATAAGCTATTGATAGTTTGTTGCATCTACGATAATTAAATCTCGTTTCATTTTTATATTTATATAAATATTTTCTTTTATACATTTAGTTTTATTCACTATTTTTTGCCTCTTAAAACCCTAGATAAGACACATTTTTCGTGCTAAAAGTCATGAGTGTTATTTGAGAAAAACCTAGATCTTTTGATTGTGGTGAAAAAGAAGTAATTGAAGTCGATGAAGCTGAACAACAACAAGAAAATAATTTCAGAAATAAAGATAAATTGAGTATATTTCAATTAATTAGCAGCAAAAGAAAGAACACTTTACTAATTCATGATTCAATTGACGCGGTCTCTTTCTCTATCTCTATCTCTCTCTGTTTATATATATTATTATTATTATTATTATTATTATTATTATTATTATTATTAAATTGGTATAATATATGGTAGAATAGATCTAAGCTATAAGATCAAAAGTAAATCCAAGTGTAGGTAAAAGAATTTCAAAAGTAGATTGAGCTAATAGACACATTAATTGCACAATGGTGCCTTCATTTATAAAAACTGTTTGTTACTATATAATGGGTTACAATGGTTGAATTGATTGCACAATTGAGCTCTATTTTTAGGTTGGGATGTTGTTGTAGCTTACATGTACTTTATGTTTGGTGTACCGTGTTAGTGTAATGTATTGGACAAGATAAAAAAATTGGTCGAAACATTTATTCTCTATCTAAACATATATATCCATTGAAGTAGATATTCAATTTATATGTTTAAAAGTTTTTATATATTCTTATTTACTGGATTGGCATGTAAATGAACTATCTGAAGTAATAAGGAAAAACAAGAAAGTGAGTGTTTATAGTTTTTTTGTGTTTTCTTTTTAGATATATAATTCAATTACAAAAATTAATTTATTATCAGTAATTCATTGATCATCAATCTTAATGCTTTAATAATTTTTCTCTTTGAAGATTACGTTCTAATTTATTTATACTTGAATCCAACCGATGATGATATTTTCAGGTGAAGATTGAATCTAATATATTTAAAAGAAAAAGCAGGTAAGTAGTATTTATTTCTATATATTATGTTTAAGGTATTATAGACAAGAAATAAATAGACTAGGTTGAGTCAAGGAAACTAAATAGGTGGCTAAATTGTGCAGTTGCAGCATTACTGATAATTATGAAGTGGAGTCTGCTGATCTATTAGAAAGAGCAAAAAAATTTCAAGCTAACTTAAACCCAGAATTTCCCAATTTTATCAAGTTAATGGTCCGCTCAATCGTTAGCAAACCATTCTGGATGGTGAGTATACTATAGCAATATTATGTTTCAAAGACCTAATACATTTTTAAATATTTATGCTATGACAGACTGTTCCTGCAAAATTTTCGAATGATCCTATGCCAAAAAAGAACGAGTCGGTAGTTTTGGTGGTGGATGAACTTGGTGTAGAAGAACACATAGTAAAGTATTTGACAAATAGTCATGCATTTAGCGGTGGCTGGCAAGGATTTTCTATTAAATATAAACTTCAAGAGAAGGATGCTCTCATTTTTCAAATGTGTATCCCTTACAAGTTTAAGGTCATTATTTCTTTCATCACCCGATCTTTTTCCATATGTTTATATGGGTTTCTTATGTTATTTGTGCAGGTTCACATTCTTCGAAAACCATACTGGACAACAAATTAATTTTGGTAAGACTTTATTGTGTTAACTTATACCTTCTCGCATTGCTTAATAATTCTCAAAGATTTATACCCACTCTTAACAAATGCAGCTATACCAGAAGATAAAGAAAATAAGATTGCAGGTTTTGTTGATTTTCAAGGGTTTTCCATTATAGTTAATAAGATTAACATGGACTTTATTTTCCATGAAAATATTCGTAGAAAGTATTACGAGCTCTGTTTGTCTCAAAAAAAATATTTACATGAGCATCTTCTTGAGCAAACTCAGCCCATTTCAGCTTACAAATTAATATTTGAAACAGTTGAAATAGCAGATGCAATCCGAGAGTCCAACGCTTTTCTGTCTGAAGATAAATTCATTCATTGGGATAAAACTTTAGAAGGTTTCGTTTCATCTGGCATGGATGTTGAATTTATACGAGCTCGTCTAAATCATATGCTTAGACTCAAAATCCAGTATGAAGTAAAGCAAAAGTCCAAGAAATATAGCCAAGGTATACTCCAGCTTAATCATGTAGACGAAGATATTAAGATACATGAAACAAAAAATAACGATAATAGGCTCCAACAAAATCATTTTGAGGAAGAAAGAAATTGTTTAAAACAAGTGAAGACTAAAATAGGGATTGACATACACAAAGAGGATGTAGAAAAATATGAGCTAGCATTTCAACAAGTAGCTCGTGCCCCTTGGTGAAAATAATGTTACATTAAATGGCGAAAAATGCAAGTTTTTTATTTCTAGACATGCATACCTTTTACTTCACAAGAAACAATTTTTATACTTGTTAATTCTTCTTTTAAGCAATTTATTATGTATAATTATTTTGAGGTAGCTAATATCAAACATGAGCATGATAAAAATTCTTAATTCATTTTTAGAATTACTTAGTAGAACATAATAGTTCTTTATTCATTTTTAGAATTACTAAACATGACATTAAAGATTCCAATCTCAGTTTATTTCGACCCCTATTCCCTTTTCTTAAGTCGTTTAATTTTCGTATAAATCTATTTAGAGAACTTCTTCTTTAGTAGATGTTCCATTTATTTTCTATTTCTATTACATTTGGCGAGTCATTTTAAGAAACGTTCAAATTCAGAATTTATTGTAGAGTATTTCTAACTAGTACAGAATGTAGCATACTTATATAAGAAAACCATTTACTTTTTACAAAAATAACACTTTATTTGTTGAAGAACTAAATATAACACTCTCATATTATATGAATACATAAACTAATAAATATTAATTTAAAACTAAAATTATATATAAATATATATATATATATTATATACCAATTCATCTTTTCAAATTCACATTTCAAGTTTCTAGTATCTCCCCATAAATTTTATATTAGTTTTCCTTGTTATCCTGTTAATCTAGCACGTTTAGTAAAAATTGGTCAACAAAATTTATAATGCATTATGAGGAAAAGAAAACAAAGTAATTCCATTATAAAAAAATTTACAAAATTTACGGGAATATAATATATTTCGTCTCTAATTTAACCTAAGTAATCTAAAATCAAATCACTTAGCTTCAGCATTATTTATTCCCACTTTCCCCTTTTTTCCATAAAATACAAGGAAATCCAATCCGACAAAGAAGGTTTCCAATAATGAACCTGGAGAATATTTTGAACCATAATCAGCCGCCTGCATTAAAAGCAAAATAATAAATTGCACCAATACATAAATAGAGTAAAAAAAACACTAAATGAAGCTTGTACTAACTATTCAACGAGGAAAATAGCTAGAAATGAATTCAGTTTATATCAAGAATACACAAATTATTTTATTCCTTGATTATGGAAAAGGTTTGCATTGTAAAGCAAAATTATTAGAAAAATCCAACACTAAATAACATTACAAAAAAATTACATATTTTTGCGCTCGATCAAATTGATCAGAAATATAACTATTTGATATGGCTCTGTCAAACAATACTAGGGAGCAAACTTTTTTAATTTGAGGTTAACTGATCATCGTCAAAGTGTCTGGAATTATTTGTACATTTAGAGCTTGTGTGCATTAAAATACTTGTTTAGTGTGAAGTTCTTAGGTATATGGATTATAGGAGGCACCAAGGTGAAGATAAGATTTGAAGATTCAACTCCAAAACAAATAATAAGCGTTAAAGAGCAAAAACAATCACTTTGGTAAAGGTGCACGAGTTTTAGAAAGAGTGAAGCTGTCACTTCTCTAGGATAATCGTTGGTTCAAATTAAAAGTATGGGCCTTAAAGTCTGAAATTTGAGAAGTAGAATCAGAGGATTTGCACTTCTGATACAAAGGCCAGTTTACTGAAGTAGAATCAGCTCATTAAACATAGATTCCATATTAGAGAAAAACAGGACGCGACAGGAAGCAAGAGAGACGAGGAAGGAAGAAGGAGAAGAAGAATATCATTATTATTCACCGTCCTGACTCCGAATCCCTTTAATCAGATAAGTAACTTTATTTTATTTTTTGTTATAAGCATGATTTTAATACTTTCAATTATTAATTTTGCTTATTTAATTATGAACTAAGACATTCGTAGCTTGAGAACCATAACTTTTGAAATTATGTTCTTATTGCATTATGGGATCTTAAAATTTAAATAAATTGATTATATTCTTTTATTATATATGTGTATGATATTGTACAAGCCTTACAAAGGCCAATTTTTGGGTTGGGTTTTAGTTATCTGGTTCCCGGACCAATTTGTGGAAAATCATATATAATTGCTAAGTGTGTGTTATTGAGTCGGGAGGCCTTAACTATCTGAATAGTAAAGTGAGTTAGAATTAACTCACATGCAAGTGTTGTAGCGTCATTCCGGAGAGGTCTTTAGCATTGTAGGATAACACCTTATTTACCCTAAATTTAGGAGGATTTTAGATTCTTGATTATTGCTAAATTACCAATTGACCTTATACCAATAAATGCATAAATCCAAAGTTAATGGTTATTACTAGAGACTCTCAAGCTACCTTCTCATCTAAATCTTTTAGTTCCATTTTCGTTCCTTTAGTTAAATTATAATTAGTTTTATTTATTTGCACTTTATTCCTTCGCAATTCAAAATTCCAATAATGATCTTATTTTATTGTTCTAGAAATTATTTCTACTTTCTATTTAAACACTTATTCATAACCTCCTAATCCCTGAGGAGAAGATATCCCTTTTTACTTATCTATGACTTGGAATGACTTGTTGACTTTCGGTTAGTTAGTCCTTCTATTTGGTGTTGAATTTTGTCACGCTCTAGGATCATATCATGGCTTTCGCGACATATCCTACTAACAACATAAAATTGCCATGCAAACTTTCCCTAATCTATTTGAAAGAAAACGTGTCATACATGGGTTATGATAAAGAATCTTTAGAACAAGGAAGATCTCACAAAGATATCAATTGCGAACATTCATAAAGAGGCCGCAAAAAATGGGTATGGTTCTAGATTAGCCCTTCGGGGAAGAGTGAAGTGCTAGGGCTCCAATAAGAAAGAGAAAAGCTGTCAAAGAGAGTGATATGATGGAGCAATTAAGAAGACTACAGGAGAAAATAACTAGATGATTGAGGCAATTAGAAATATGACAAGATTCTATAAACAATACCTTAAACAAGATGGATTCAACTGTATATGATCTTTACAGCTTGACTAAGAAGAATGCCCAACCCCGACACGATTGACCTAGGGTCAATTCAGATATGTTCCCTCAATCCTTCTTATTTAGTAGTGTATATTAGTTATTTTCTTAATAGAGTTATTTTGAGTTGGGGGACACAACTCAATTTTGATTTTGGGGTAGGGTACTCGTCACGCTTCCCAGTTTTTGTGTTACATGTTATATTGCTTTCTAAAAATTTAAAAATAAAAAATAAAAATTATTTTGAGGAATCTTAAGAAAAAAAATTTCCACATGGATATTATTCGTAACTTGCCAAAGCAAGCACACACAACCCAGGTAAGAAAACCTATATGAACAAATGTGACCACATTGATTAGTAACGATACGTATTGTTCCCACCTTCTAATTGAGCTCGGATTGAATAACACTGAAAAGGAAATGATTAATTTCTCGAAGTGGAGTTTTAGAATTTTTCAAAATGCAATGTGTTTTGACACTCCAAGGTTAAGTGTTTTTATGATAATGCATTTTCAACCCATAGATCTTATCTAAGTGCTATAAGTGTCTCTGCTGGAGCTTCTATTTCCTTTGTAAAGCTTCAGCAAGTCTCGAAGCTTTCCATTGGGAAAAGTAATTGTTTGCCACTTACAACTAACAAAAGTAACATAAGGCAATATTGAAGCAACAACTTGGAGATGCTTTTCTCCATGAACCAGCTTCATAAACATGTACAAAATAGCTACCCACTAGAAGCACTAGACATATAACAATAAACCATTTAACAACATATCATCCACTCTTTCTGAAAAATTGGAGAAAACTAATTCAAGCATATAGCAGTAAACTAAAAATGTAACGTATCTAGTCCATTAATACTGGAACTCTAGAAATCCCTTCCTACAATCTAGTGCGACCGAGTGTCTGGTGATATTCCTTCTCATTTTTAGTGCATGAGAAAGTTATGTAGAGAATGTGGTAGTGTAGAATCTTTCCCAATAATGTAGTCAAGTAGTGACAAAATATAGCAACACGGGAAATTAAAAATAGCATTAAGCATGATAAACTCATAGCTGCAAATATAATTGTTGTTGAAATTTTTCTAGTGAATGAAATTGTGATGAAAGTAATGTACTTTAATAACAAGACTAATGAAGAGGGTTTGCTGAAGATTTGTATGTACAACAACAGATTTTTAAGCATCCAGGAAAGGAAATATGGGGTGATTGTTTGGGTGGTTTGAGTTATTCGATAATTAGGTTCTTGATGACGGAGCTTTAATTTTTTTTGGTTAGAAAACAAAAAAAGAAACGAGAAGCTAATGATAAAAGAAATCTCTTAGAGACGATAGAAAAATCTCACCTTATGAGGAATTTTTGGAGGGTTGAAAGAGAAAACTTCTCCAACGGAAACAAGGGGAAAAACACCAAAATACTTTAAAGATTATTAAATTTAGCAATACAAGGAATATCACATCATGCCAATAGTGGTGGGGTTGTGAGCCTCATTAGAAGGAAAATATTTATATCCTAGGTATATTAGAAATTGAAAGTAACTGGTTAAGTGTTTATATTTTCATGAGAATAATTCTATGCGGGTGAAACTTTGTTGATAACTTTGATACAAATATCTATGGTCGGGGTTTGGTTGTTTGTGTGGAATTATGGTGTTTACAATCCCCCTCAAGAATATGATATTGAGGTTATTGATATTCTGTGTTTTTTGATACCTTTAATTTGTAATAAGAAATTATTTTGTGGGGTTGTTTGATTTATTGAGAGATTAATCCATATTATGTGACATATTTTTAGGTTTTTGTTATTTTCTTATTTTGGTACTTTTTGAAATTTTTTTGTTTAATGTTGTGTAGCGCTTAGGTACTTGGGTGATACAATACCTAGAGATAAGACATTGAAGTAAAAATTTTAAAGTCTACCCCAAGTCAAAGTGTGAAATGAAAAAAAGTCACCTTTGATAGTCAAGCAGAACGGTGATCATGAGGTTGGGTTGGTTTGATGGTGTTGTTTGTGTCTTGATTTATTTTCTAAGCTTATAGGTCTCAAGATAAGTATTGATAAAATTAAGCTTTTTACCATTAGATTAGACAACTCTACTCAAGCGACTCTATGTAACATTATTAATGTTGAGCTTGGGCATCTTCTTGTGATATATCTAGGTACACCTCATACAACAAGGAGTCCTAATGCTATTACTTGTGAAATTCTTGTTAATAAAATATATGGTAGCATGGAAAGTTGGTCGCAAAAATACTTGTCTTTTACTTGTAGACTCCACCTTATTAGGAGTGTCTTGCAAAGCAAGGCAAGATTTTAGTGCAATGCCATGATCTTACCTAAGAAAGTTTAAGTGTTATCTTGCTAGATTTATTTGGAAAGGGAGAATTATTGAGCATAGTGGTGCTAGGATTGCATGGTTAATAATATTGCTAGTTTAAGGATATTGTTTTCTTCGGAGATTTTAATTAAATTCTGAAAATTCATGGTAGGCTAAATTGTGAAACATTGGATAGAGGAGCTATATAATTTGCAGATTGTATTGATGATGCTAATATCTATAAGCATCAATATGGTGGTTAATTTTACACATGGACAAACGAAAACAGAATATGACAATTGAGAGATAGTAAGATTGATACAATGTTTATAAAGGATAAATGGATGGATAACTTAACTTCTACAGTAGTGCTGAATCCTCCCTCAACTTCAAGCATTGTGCTTTATTTGTCACAATTGGATCCAAGAAGGGAGGTAAACCATGTGCTTTTAAATTCTTTAATATATGGGCTCAACATGATTTTTTTTGGAAGTGTTTAAAGAGGATTGGAGCAAAGAAGTCGAGGGGAATCATATATTTAGATTGTGTATGAAGCAGAGGAAAGTGATGTTAGCCACAAAGAAGTTTAACAACATATACTTCATGACTAGACAAGGTAATGGTACTATTATAAGTGAAGAAAAAGTGTTAATTGGTAAGCTTGAGGAGGCAGTTATCATGCAACATAACATTTTGAAACAAAAAGATAATATGTCTTTAACCAAGGATATGGATTGTAACTCAATGTATTTTTACAAGAGGATTAAGGGTATGATTGATAGAAATAGTGTCTCAATGCTAATCAATGATGATAGAGAATCAATCGCTAATCCTACGATTATAAAAGAGTACTTTGTTAAATTCGACTCTAAAATGTTAGGCTCAGAAGATACTAATGAAGAGGTTTGCTCAGTATCCACTATTGGTCTGATTGTTAGAACGTTCTTGAATGATACACAAAAGGCAGAGCTAATTGCATCTTTCAAAGACAAGGAGATTAAGGTTGCAGTTTTTCAATAAATGAGCACAAAATCCTAGGGCCTAATAGATTTAATTCTTGATTTTATAAAGCATACTGGGAAATCATTGATAAGGACTTTATTCTTGCAGTCAAACAATGTCTAAACTCAAATGATGTGTTAATGTTCCTTAAAGCTAATGTCAAGTCAGCTAGAATTGTTAAAGGAGCTCTCAATCTTTTCTCAAGAATCTCAAGATTAAATATTGACATGTTGGAGTACGTTTCCAATAATAACTGATCATGCCCCTCTACATGATTGTTTATATGGTTGTTTTAGATGTTACAATACTTATTGTTTTGTCCCTACTTTTCTGTGTTGGTCTAATGGAAGGATAACTTTCTAAATGCTAGTTGTAAATGTACTATTCAATGTCTTGTCATTACGTAGAAATATAAACTCTATGCTCCCATTGCATTTCATACATACAAAAAATTATCCTGATAGCTCTCTTTCTTTTAAATAAATACTCATTTCTTTAACATTTTTTAAGAGAACTTTTCTAGGTTGTTTGGGTCTTATTCTAACTATTATTTGGGAAATTAACTCTAGATAGGGTAATAGTAGTCATACCTTGGGAATTACCATTGAATACTATTTAACATCCCACTCAAATAGTTTTTAAGATAGTGGGTCACCACGCTAGTGCGAACAAGTTTTGTTTCAGATTTTATTAGTTAAATTATATTTGTTTCTATGGCAGCTAAATTTATTATTTTCTGACCTTATAGCGTTGAACGGAGACAATATTTATTCAAAAAATTACTTTCTTCTAGCATGAATTTTCTCTTCGTTTATGTTTGCTAGTTTTCTTTTTCTTCTTCCCTCTTCTAACTATTTCCTTTTTCCTTACCATCATTTTTATTTGTAGTATTTCTCTCATAGTTTTCCTTTATATCCTTGTTTCCTTACTTATTTTACTTAATATAATCCATTTTCTATCTGTTTGCCTCCTTTTTCTCGGTATCCACCTTCTTCTCATTTTCCTTATTGTCATTTTATTCTTTCTCGTTGTTTCGATTGTCCTCTTTATAATTTTAGCCCTTGTCCTCCTTATTATTCTTATATTTATATCTTATTTCTTCTTCTCTCAACAATCTTTATTTTCCTTCTCCTCTTTCTCCCAGCCTTCCTCTTTTTTTTCATATCTTATCCCCTTTTTCTATGAATTTTTTTGTTTCTTCTCTCCCATCATTCTCTTTTTCCATCTTTTTCAGGCTTTTAATCAATTTTTTATTTTATCTTTACTCACTTATTATATCTTATCCTCATTTTTTTCTTCTCTTTCTTGTTTTCTTTTCTTGATCCATTTTCATGTTTTTTTTAACTTTTTCCTTATCGTGTTTCCCTCTATGTTTTATTATTTTTAACCTTATCATGTCGGTTTTATCTTTTTTCTCAACTACCTTTCGAATTATTTTTCATTTTGTTTGGTGATCTCCACCTCCTAATATAGGCTTTCACATGTTTTATATACTCTTCCACCTCCATACTGATTAACAAGTCTTCTTGATCATGGTTTTCGCCTTTTTTTTTCTGCCTTTATTCCTCTCACAATCACAAAGTCTTCCATTTATTTATTCTACTTTTTGTAATTCTTTGCAACTTCTGTCTCCTTTTTCAATTTCATTTCCACCTGTTTCTCCTTTTAATTTTCTTTTTTTGTTCCTCTTTATTCAATCATGTACTTGGTTCATCAGTTGATGGATTTCTTAACTTCTTTGCCTCAAGATTTTTTCCAAACTATAGACACTCTCCCTTGGCTTTATCACTAACCCTTCTTACTAGCCTTTTTCTCCAATTCAGCTTTCTTCATTATTAATGTAGGATTCTCTTTTTTTTTCTCTATTTAATTTTTTTAACTATTTGGTTCTTCTATAAGTTTTCAATCATAACATTTAATATTTTTGACAAGTGTTTCAAGGTCGATCTAGTAATCGCTATAGCTTTTGTTTTTGTTTTTTCCTTTCAATTCTCCTCCTTTTGGCTTTGTTAGACTTTCCTCTTCCTTCTACCAACTTCATTATATATCTCTGTCTCTTCCTCATTCACAATTTTTTTAGTTAATACTCTTATTCTTTGGTTTAACATTTTCTTATTTGAATCATATTCCTTGTCCAATATAAGTCAATATCAATATACACAAAAAAATCATTAGTTCCTACTAGTCAATGAAACTCAATCTAAAGAATAAGTAGAATCTTAGGTGTCACATATGGGTCCCATAACCCATTTTCTCCATGATATCTCCCTTTTTGTTATAAATAAATATCCTTAGTAGACATCATTTTAGGTAGAAATTAGACTTATTTAGTTGATTTGCAAGCACATTTTGCTATATCGCACTTTCTTCCTTCAGAATAGTATTATTGTTACTTTTAGAGATTTTGTCCATGAATTTGCTTTTTTAGTGTAAAGTTCTTAGGTACATAGAGCTAGAAGGCATTTAGATGAAGAGAAGAAGTGGGGTTTAAAGTCCAAGAGCAAACAGAACTATAAAAAGAAAGAAAAATATCACTTTAGTGAAGGAGGAGGAGCATTCAAAACTGGAAAGCTGTCACTTCTAGGTCTTCCCGCGCCCAAACTATGCAAATTCAGACTTGGTGGTTAAAATATATAAGGAACAGCTTTGAGTTTGAAAAAATTATGAAGTGGAATCAGGTAATTTGGACCTATGGTGCGAAAGCTACACCTATTTTACAAAAGTGTTGGACGCAATCCATTTTAATCCCCTATATAACACTTCCTAAGTCTCAGAAATCGGGTACCTATCAATAACTCTTATTATTATTTCATATTTATGAAGAGAGAAAGAGGTAGAGATAAGAGCAGAAACTGGAGAAACGCATTTCTTCAACAACAGTTCAAATCAATTACTCTATCTGTGTTTCATTTCTAGTTTTAGGAAATAAGTAGTTTATTAATTTCTTTTTAGTATTTAATATCCTTATGAGTTAAATACTTCTATACTTGAGCATCGCATAATGGGATGAATCTTAATTTATTTAATCAGTTTAATTCAATTTGGTATTAGTTTCTAATTTAATTTGAAATGGGTATTTTATATCGCTTATCATTTTATACTTAAATTAGTATCAATTAATTAGCTAATCGAAGATATGTATTAGAAATTAGGCTATTCACTAGTAGAGGCGATCATCCAGAAAGGTAGGGGGTTAATTACTAAACTAGATAATAAATGCGTGGTGTTCGTCAATTTTCTTGATCGGCTTGACTAACCGCATAACGAATTGGGGTAAATTCGTAATCATTTGAACGTAGCTTATAGTTTCCTTGAAGGGGTCTCTAATACTCTAGGATAGGTACTATGTCTACCTTGACGGGAGTTAGAAAATAATAGAGTTCCGACTAATATAGAAATACCAGTTCTGCCCTTAACGAAAGCATTGATTACATGAATTAGGTGAAACCCTAGCGAGAATCAAGTATACCTCTTATATCTGTGTTTATTCTTTTAGTCTTTATTTTATCTGCATTAATTTTCTCTTTAGTTTATTTACATTATTGCGTTTAGTTTATTAATTCAAAAACCAACAATGAGTTACAGAAAGCTTCCCGAAACTCAAAATTTGAGTTATGAGAAGCTTCACATTACTCAAAATCCGAGTTCTGTGAAACTTCCCATAACTCAAATAGCTCTTTTTTTATGGAAAAAAAGTAAAAACAAAATGTATGGTGCCTTTTATGGGCAAAAAGATGATGGTTGTGGGAATGAATTATAACTTGATGGGTTTCTTGGGCATTAATCATTAATTCTATTCATTGTTTAAACACATTTGTCTTATCTAGCAATCCATATTTAGACGATTAACTCATTTTTACTTACTTATAACTTGAAATGACATGTGCGCTTGTCGGTAGTTTCTTTTATTCATTAGTGTTGATTTATATCACATTCTAGAAGCGACCAAGTCACCCACAAAAGATAATGTAGAATTTTCTGTTGGAGCATATTCTTATTGGTTCAGATTCACAGATCGTTGATCATCGTTGATTCAGATTCATAAGAATGTTAAACAATAAAATAATTCAGAAAAAACTTACAAAATTACCTAGGCCTGATAGTGATCAGGTTTCCTTAAGACTTTATTGCCCCGGTGCTGCTCACGGTTCAGGGCAACAGCCTCCCAAGATACAATGATAGGATCTTAAGCACTTCAAACAGAGAAGAACAGACGACGCAAATAAACCTCTTGAACTCTCTAGCTTTTCAAATGCAAATATATGATTTTGTATGTGCAAAATTCTATTCTGAAAACAATACATGCCTGCACTATTTATAGGGTTTGAAAAGGTGGATAGACAACCTTTCAAGGAGGAATGTAAATTTTCAACATAGGAGACTCTGGTGAAGTTTTAACACCAAACGGTGCAACACGCATATTAGGGTTTGAATTTTGTGAACCGTTGCAACTTTTATTTTGAGCTTTTTTATCTATTTATTTTTCTTCATATTTTAACACTCAATTTATCATTCACTTATTAATTGTTTTTACCAAGTGAATATATCACGTTAATCACCACATATAGACTAATGTCTGAGTCAAAGTCATATATATAAAACATGGTCTTCGCTTGATCCAAAAACCAAATTGACAACTAATCCCCCACATGAATGTAAATTGACTAACCAACACAACATGAAAAAAAATGCTAACACGAGAGAGTTAAAATAGAGATTTATTACATAAGGATAGGTAGTTTTTGGGCTTTGAACCTTCCATAGTGAAAACTATCGGATTTACTTGACAACCAGTGAACGCGATGTCTTGAACTGTTCGGCGTTTTATGTAAACCAAGACAATAGAGTTCACATAATATCTCTCTGAAGTCATTTGGTTCTCAATTGTGTTCATTTCGGCCCTAAACAACTCCTGGTATTCATGAGTACTTTCGATGAATTCAGCCTTTGAAGAATTCTCGATGGAGCGGCCACACTCCTAACTCATATAGGTGATTGCTTATTAAGAGTATCATGTAATACCCCACTTTGAATCTCCAAGCTATAAGAATCATTAAAAGCTATGCTTATCCTAAATCTCATTCAGGTGCACTGTTTACTTTTCATAGGAATAGGTAAGGGAATAACCTCCACAGTTTCGTTCAAGTTGTGCTTTACATAATTTAGTTTTCCCTTTGAACCTAGTTCTTGGGATCTCCAATCATATAGGTAGGGTTTCTACTATGTGGTGGTAACTCATTTATTATAACTTTTAAACCCATTCCCCTCGACGAACTTGCAACTTTCTCTCCAGCTAAACCTTTTGTAAGCGGACCCGCAATGTTATCTTGCGATCTTATATTGTCGATTGTGATAACTCCATTTGAGAGAAGTTGTTTGACGGTATTATGTCTCCGACGTACATACTACTTTGTGCCCTTCTGATTGCCTATTGGCTATCACAATGAATACATATAGCCGGCACAGGTTTTGACCAACTTGGAATATCCTCAAGGAATTGACGGAGCCATTCCGCTTCCTCTCCAGCCTTGTCTAATGCTATGAACTCAGGTTTCATAGTGGATCTAGCTATACACGTTTGCTTAGAGGATTTCCAAGACATGGCTGCACCTCCAAGAGTAAAGACATATCCACTAGTGGACTTTGTGTCTTTAGAGTCAGATACCCAATTCACATCGCTGTAACCTTCCAATACAGGTGGATATCCTGAATAATGCAAGCCATAGTTCAAAGAGTATCTCAAATACCTTAGAACTCGTATAATAGCTTTCCAGTGGTTGTGCCCTGGATTACTATTATATCTACTTAGTCTGCTTACTGAGTATGATGTACATGAGACTACCGATTATACGAGAATATTCTAATTGAGATATTCCTTCACCAGTATTCTTTGTTAAAGGTATAGTAATGTCCATAGGTGTTTTCACTTGATCTTTATTATCTTTGAGGAATCGATCAAGTACTTTATCAATATAATGTGATTGAGATAACATTATACCTTTAGATGTCCTGACCACCTTTATACCCAAAATGACATCTGCAAGACCTAAGTCTTTCATTTCAAACTTACTGGTCAACATCTTTTTTGTGATATTTATGACATTTTTATTGCTTCCAATAATTAGCATGTCATCCACATATAAACAAACAATGACATATTCTTTTTAAATTCCTTTTACATAGACACATTTATCCCATTCATTTATTCTAAAGTCACCTTGAAACATGACTTTGTCAAATTTCATATGCCATTGTTTTGGTGCTTGTTTAAGTCCATATAATGACTTTACAAGCTTACAAACCTTCTTTTCTTTCCCAGGAACGACAAACCCTTCGTGTTGTTCCATGTAGATTGCTTCTTCTAAATCTCCATTTAAGAAGGCCGTCGTAACATCCATTTGATGTATCTCGAGATTATTCATAGCTGCTATGGCTACTAACATTCTAACGAATTTTATTCTCGTTACTGGTGAATATGTGTCAATATAGTCAAGGTCTTCCTTTTGACTATAACCCTTGACTACCAGTCTTTCCTTGTACTTAACGATTGATCCATCAACTTTCATCTTTCTCTTGAAAATCCATCTACACACTAAGGGTTTATTTCCAGGAGGAAGATCAACCAGTTCCCATGTATGATTTTGCATAATGGATTCAATCTCACTATTTACATCCTCTTTCCAATATTGCGCTTCAGGAGTTGACACAGCATCCTTGTATGTACGAGACTCATTTTCTAACAAATAAGTTTGAAAATCTGTTCCAAAAGACTTAGTGCCCGTTTGGAAGTGCTTTTTTAGAGAAGCACTTAAAAGTGCTTTTAGTATTTTAAGAGTTTTTTTAATCTTGAAAAGCACTTTTTTGAGAAGCACCAAATATGTGCTTCTTGAAAAAAGCACTTTCAATAATTTTAGATTTCAAAATTATTTATAATAATTTTTTTAAATTTTGAATTTTATTCCAAAAGCGCTTTTTTACTCTAAAATAAGCACTTCCAAACGGGCCCTTAGTCGCTCTTTTGCTACGTCTCGGCTTGTCTTTATTTATAGACTCGTGGTCTATTTTTCTTTCATCTTCACGACTGCTACTAGTCTCATGAGACCTCTTCAAATTATTTTTCTCTTGTCTATCTTTACAAGGAAAAATCTCTTCAAAGAATACGGCATTCTTTGACTCCAATATTGTATTGACGTTTATATCGTCAATCTCGGACTTGTGTACAAGGAATCGATATGATGAACTATTGTTAGCATAACCAATAGATAACATCAACAGTTTTAGGTCCAATCTTGACCATTTTAGGTGGTGGTACCGCCACCTTTGCTAGACACCCCCACACTTTGAGGTATTTCAGAGCCGGCGGACGAGCCTTCCACAACTCATATGGTGTCTTCTGTAGTTTCTTGTAGGGTAATTTATTTAGAATATAATTAGCTGTTAAAATGGCCTCCCCCACAAGTTATGTGGTCACCCTGAGTTTATCAACAAGACATTCATCATCTATTTAAGAGTTCGGTTCTTGCGCTCGGCAGTACCGTTTTGTTGAGGAGAATATGGAGCAGTGGTTTGATGAACAATACCATGTTCCTTACAGTATTCCTCAAACGGAAATACATATTCTCCTCCTTTATAACTTCTTAATGCCTTGATTTTCTTATTATGTTGATTCTCAACTCCAGTCTTATATTTCCTAAATGCATCCAAAGTTTCATCTCGGCTTCTGAGTAAATAAGTATAACAATATCTTGTGCAATAATCAATAAAAGTAATAAAATACTTTTTACCACCTCTGCTTTGCACAAGTTTCAAATCACATATGTCAGTATGAATTAGATCCAGAGTTCCAGAACTTCTTTGAACTGAAGTAAAAGAAGTTGTAGCCATCTTGGCTTCCCCACACACTTCACACTTACTTTGTGAATTAAAGTTCAACTTACGTAAGAACCCAAAACGTGCATGTTTATGCAACGAATTAAAATTCACATTCCCTAATCTATTGTGCCATAAATTAGGCGACTCAAGTTTGTAAGTAGATGAAGATGTATTATTAATCATAGCATTTCCGATTACATACTTTTGTTCATCTTTGGATATCACGGTTATTATACTCATTTTAAACAAACCGTTATAAAGGTATCCTTTGCCAACAAACATCCCACCCTTGGTGAGAACAAGTTTGTCCATTTCAAATACCATCTTGAAACCATTCTTACTCAACAATGATCCAGATATGAGATTTATACGAATGTCCGGGACAAACAACACATTGTTGATAGTGAGTTCTTTTCCAGAAGATAACTTTAGGATCACTCTTCCAACTCCTTCCACCTTCGACGTGGAAAGGTTTCCCATAAATAAAGTTTTATTTGTTATCTGGTATGTAATAAATATACTTCTATCCAAACACACATGTCGGGTAGCCCCGGTATCAACCCACCAATGTTTGGAGTTTTCTCCAACCATGTTCACTTCCGACATTACAACACATATGTTAGAAAAATGATTATTAAGGTCCTCCACCTTGATCACTCGAGATTATCCTCACCATTCTGAGATCTTTCACAAAGTCTTAAGGGACTAAAATTGTGTCCCACAAATGCAATTTTAGATAATGCATTGAAATCGGATTCATCCTTTTCAAACAAATAATTTATAATTCTATCTTTCTCCATCGAATAATTCTAACACAATAGTAATTAAATCTTTAATGTGGAACAAAAATTCACTTCTTTACCTTAAAAGTCAAGCACACAATCGTTTTCACAATCGTTTTTCTCCTGTTACCCAAGATTTTATGTCTTGTTAGGTAACAAAGCTCCAAGATAATATTCTTGCTTATAAAGCTTAAGAAACGATTCTGAATTTCCAATTATTTCAGATCTTGTTCAGTCCCAAGATTCTAGATCTTGTTATAGAACACTAAGAAATGAAAGTATATTTCTCAAAATTTTAAGAATTATTCTCAATAAATTTTTTAACAACAAATGAGAAATCAACAAAAAAGAATTGAAAAATTTATACGAAATAGTCAAACTTTGTTTAAATAAATTTAACACAACTAAATTATCTAGTGACAACAAGTTACTAAAATAAATAAACACCAAAACATAAATTACACTAAAATGTATGTTAGAAAAAATTTATTGTATAATCTGAACACTTTATCTTCTTAATGTTTATCTTAAAAGAAATCTCCTAACTTATACAGTACCTTATAAATTTGCAAAAACAAATACAAATATCTATATAAGAAATCACCTTATATAAAGATATTATATATAAATATACTCAAAGTAATTAATCTCTTACGTAAATATCTACTCTATAACGAGACCATCAAAGATTTAAACAATCCAAACTTTTACTCATAACAAAAAGTAAGAGAACAAATAAATTCTAAGGGTTATTGCATAAAAAAAGTAATAAAGAAACTTATACTTATTTTTGATTATGGACATATGCATCTGAAGACAAAAACTAACATATAATCAGCAAGTTTGTATAGCAAGTAGCAAATAAACAGCATAAAGCCAAAAGTTTGCAGAATTTAAATAGCATATACAAAACAAACTATGAACGGATTAAAGAAAAATTAAATATGAATCACAAAATAAGAATCTAAAACTTAAACAAATAATTAAACAAAATAAACTCTTAAGATTGTTGGAGCAGATTCTTATTGGTTCAGATTATTACATATCGTTGATCGTTGATTCAGATTCATAAATATGTGAAACATTACAATAAATAATTCAGAAAAAACTTGCAAAAATTGTTAACATTCAAATTAACGAGCTTTAACACCAAACGGTGCAACATGCATATTAGGGTTTGAATTTTGTGAACCGTTGCAACTTTTATTTTGAGCTTTTTTTATTTATTTATTTTTCTCCATATTTTAACACTTAATTTATCATTCACTCATTAATGGTTTTAGCCAAGTGAATATATCACGTTAATCACCACAAATAGACTAACGTCTGAGTGAAAGAAGTATATATAAAACATGGTCTTCACTTGGGCCAAAAACCCAATTGACCAACATTTTCCATATTTCACATGAACTCCCATCTTTTCAATAAAGGATTTAAAGTCACATTAACACAATATCGAGACATTAAAAAGGACATGTAGTCAACATGATGACATGATTCCCTTTGTAAGTTGTTAAACATCCAAGACCTCCTAAAAAATATGCATTTTAATCACTACATAATATATATATATTTTATATAAGAACATATCCGGGAACATATAAATATTAGTTACCCCGTCTATAGGTTCCTTACCTGGCCTGGACTATCCTCTTTCCATTAGCATAAATTAATTTGAATATAAATATGATATTATGAATTACTAGTGTTTATTCCGTTAATTTGAATAAATTCTATTTAGTTTGAGAGTAGTATATAGGTATGAACCCTACATTTGTTTTATGTTATATTGAATTTGGGATTTCTGTTTAATTGAATGATTTATGATAAATCTGTATTGAGTGTTTGATTTTTATGCTTTTAGTCCTACGTTTGCACAAAGTATAGGATTTCCCCACTAGTAGTCGATTGTCATAATGATGAGAGATTTAATTTTAGAAAACACGACATCATAGTCTTGTGTGCGATAGTGATCCTAACATGCATTCAGAATTAGATAGAGTCAATGTCCCCTGATAGTGTTAAGGTAACTTCCTAAGATTCTCTAAGAGGAGTTAGGAGGAATTTAGAATCCTGGTTATTTCTTATATATCACACAATTTCCCCTTAGACAATAAATATAGAACAAGACTAGTGGGGAATCTTGTTAATTCATGAGCTAAAGTCTCATAAGTTTCTTTCACCCGTATTTTATTTTATTATATTTTTATTTACGTCTAAGTTTAATTATAATTAATTATTTAAGAGGTTCTGAAACCGAACAAATATTTTGGTGTCCTCATGTTTTATATCTTCAGCTTTCTCTAGATAACATAACAATAATATATTTTACAAACTTACCTTCTTATTCCTTTAGACCGAATCTTATTTATGTGCACTTGGAGTGACTTTCTCGTAATGGTATTAGGTGTGAATTATTATCATTTATATTCATCATTTTATCAAACCTTTGCCACCCCAAGACCTAAGTGCAATTAATTCGAAAACTACAATTTTTTTTAACCATTTCCTAAATAAAAATAAAATTTAACTAATTGACTTATATGTTTTGCATAAAATAGGGTATTATAGTATAATGACCTAAAAAGTAGGTCATATTTCATAATATAGAGACATATAACGCGGTCAAATCAAAATATGTATAGTCTTTTTCTAAAACTACAACTTTTAATATATTAATAAAATACAATAACCTTAACTCATTTTATAAAGAGGAACCCATAGCATAATTAACTTAAAATATAATTTAATTTTCATAATATAGAGGACGTCAGAGAAATTAACAACAAAGAGAAAGCAACGTTTTTAGAATTTTGTAACTAACTCACACAATATGGGAATGTTTTGTAGAGACTATTTAAATGTACTACTTTGCAGTCACATACCTTCTGATGCTTGGCACTCTATAATATCTATCTGATGCAAACAAAGGAGGGGGGAAATTTACAAAAATTTATTGGGTAGAAAAGTTGGTCCAAAAATCTATGATAATCAACACAAATATACAATCAATAAATAAAAATCTAAAAACAAATTGTAATTGTTTATTGATAAAGGTGTAGTTGGCTGATTCACACAATAGTTTTCAGACAATAATTCAAGAAAAAGCTACAAAGTAGAATATTTTAATAGTGTTCATGGGTAAAAACACACCCAAAGGACGTTGATTATTTAAACCTAACAACCACATAAATTATTTAAGCCAAATCAAGTCTAGTTATATCTCCACTACAATTTGGTGATTGTGTTGTTCGATTTATTATCCAGAAATAAATTATACCATTACCATTCTGGGTGAATGTTTGCTCCATACAGTTAAAAGAATCAGAAATGGTTAAGCACATAAGAATAACACACATTAAAATCTAAGTATAAGAAAAATAATTGAGTAATTAGTGGGAAGAGAGGAATGATATATTAGTGAATTAATTGAAAGAATATCTATTGTAACTCTCAAATGGATTTATACAAATATGAACAAATCATAATATTTTATAATACTTATGTTATATTCTCAAAAATTAGCCAATGTATACATATAAGGGATAATTTCACAATGGTAATGTAAAACAGGGGTATACAATTACTAATTTCTGAAATACATGTTTATATTTGACTATTTGGCTTTAAACAGGAATGAATAATGCAATAAATTCAAAATTTAAATATGATAATTAAACCACCTCATCATCCAATTAAGATCATATTATTCCTAGTTGATAGTCAAGCACCATACAAAAATTATGATAATAATAATAATATAAATTAAAACAAAAATAAAAGATAACATTAAACACTAAGTCCTTGTACCAATTTAGCACACATTAAAAGTTATTCTAAATTTATATTTGTAAAAATATGCAGAATTTCAGATACCTAAGAAGTTACAAATAAATAATTATAAATGTGAACGCTAAAGCATGCCTTTTTAAATTAATATTCTATAAATCTTGTGTTTTTTTAAACCATCACTGGACCATGAGATGAGATCAACCCAACATTATTAATGTTCAAAGGGGTATAGATGGGGGCAATAAACTAAGCCGACTCCTAAAATTAAGTTGTATCCCGTAAACATGCTGATGACTGTTAGAATAAAAATACTACAAAAAATTTGTGTACCCTATATGTTTTACATAAGAGCTTTGGTCGATAAAGTATATTTAATGTTTTAATTTAAAAGAAAATAAGTGTTTAATAAGACTTCTTTTACATATATATATCTAATTCCATAAAATTAAAAAATTTATCTTACAGTAAAGCTATTACAATTAGACATTAATGAAAAATCCATGTATTCCCTTAAGTATAAATAATAGGGTGGGATCAATTTTATCAGGAGATGTTTCAGATAAGTTGCCCCACTAATCTTGAAAACAACTCTATCCGCTTAGGATTTGTTGATGGTTTTATTTTTTTACATTATAGATTTGAACACTAACATTTTTTGTTCATTGCAGTTCCATTTTTGCTTGATTAATCAATATGAAGCCTGAATTAAAAGTTCAAAAATTGATCATAAAATATAAAATTATGATATAATTTTTCGATAATTTATTTCTTAAAGCTAAGATTAGGATTTTCAAAAGTTTTAGCAATTTCCAAAACTTTTAGCATTAACCAATGAGTCTAGTGAATGTAAGTTTCAACATGAACAAGCAACGCCACATTTAGATGATCAGTTCAGGTAAAACTACATAACAAAAAATGACATATGTAATTGTAACATCGGGAAACTGGTTTTCATCATAATAACTTTAACAGATGTAGATATTGATTAGAATTTATTCTACAGAATATGTTGTGTAAAGTATTTTTCCAAGTCCAAGTGGTTTTGGGCTCTCTTGAGTTCGATTAACATGAATAATTTGTTATAATGTGAAGTCGGAGAATATAATACATAAATATAGAATTAAATCTTATAATGTGACAAATCTGATCATTGTTGTATTTATCAATTACACTCCTCGCCTAATGCATTCCCTTATAATGCGGATATTTGATATGGTTCTCCATGAGAACACGATGTGATATTGACACAATTTACTCATAAACACCACATAAATAAATAAATAAAAAATCTACTAAATTAATTATTTTTTACAAGTTTAGGCTAATATAGAATAATTATTCATGAACTTCAAATTACTATTTATTCTATTAAAATATAGACTCAACAAATATAAATAATATGCTCAAATGGAAGAAAAAATAATTAGCCCTACTTAACAACCTACCTCGGATAAATTCTTAGGTGTCGACGGTCTTATACAAAAAAAATTAGTATTACACAAAATTCCAAGTATAAAGCCATCAAAATTATTTTTAGTAATAAGACACACATTTATTTAATTTCACTAGTGACTTTTTGTAGTTGATTACTTCACACCGTTACAATACACTAATCCTAAAATTACAATTGAGAAAACAATGTTAGTTTTATATATTTAAATAAAAAGAAACTTAAATAAGAAAAAATATATCTATAATATTCTATAACTACTTTAGATAACCATGGTTGCTCATAATATTTTTTTTCTCATATGGATGAGTTTTATTTTTATATCAAGAGAACCAAAATATTAAAAAAGCATGATAATAATTTATCTACTCTTAACCTCAACAAATTTAAAATTCAAGAATTATGCATACAAACCTAATGTCAAAGCCTATTTCAGTAGTTGCAAAAATCTCAGTCTATTTCCTCGTTTCTCCTGAAAGTTTTAGACAATTTCTTAATCTTATTAGATCATCTTATTATGCTTATTGCTAATTGTTGTAAAACAGATTTTGAATTGTGCACCTAAACACATAAAATTTACAATTATTCTGGCAAATTAAAAAAAAATTGGAAGTAATAAAGGATTAAGTAAATACCTCGTAGTTGGTTAATTTCTTCAGCAAACATTAACGCACATTTACGAGGAATTTTACATGCATGGACTCTTCGTTACTAAAACCACCTCCAAGTTGCTCATTGGTTATCTGGCATGTCCATCTTCTATATAAGGTGATTTTATTTGAGTATTTTTATTTGGAATTTCAAAACTCTTATTTTTCTACTGTATTTATTATGATGTAAATGTAAATTAAGCATTTATATATTGTGAGAGTAATATTAGATGTGATTACGGTAGTTTCAAGGGATTCTAGAGTCTTTTGAAGAACGAATGAGGTAATTATGATAGAAATAAGGGTATAAAAATATAGAAAATTAATGTTCTTGGGTACTTTATGCAGATGTATATTCTCATTAGTTCGCTCTGGATCTTCTCAATTCAACTTTCAGCTTCATTGCTCTAAAAGCAAGCGCATTCATTTTTAGAAATTGCTTAATGGGAGAGAACACCGGGCTTGGTGCTCAGTGGAAGTCCAATTTGAGGTCTATTCCTTTAGGGTATAAAGAGGACCAGTAAGTTGGAAGAAGAAGAAAGGCTAAGAACTGCACGTCGATCCTTGACTTGGCCGTTACCAAATAGAAGATGAAGTTCTTTCGCTATTCTCTTCGTGGCCTTACCTTCCTAGCCACATATATATGTTATATCGTACACAAAACCACGTCTTTTTGATACAGACACATGAGAATATATATGTTATTAATCTTTTGATAAGAATTCTTTGGTTTTCTTAGTATGCTAACTAACCCAAGATAAATAATGTATTTCTATATTTGATTTTTTATGCTAGTGATGTTTTACATAATTTAATTGAACCTTTAGAAATGAATTTTTAAAGCTCAAATATTTTTTTAAATTATATTGGAAGTCTTCAAATTAACCGTCTATAATTTAGTCGAATCACCTCTACGACTCTTATCAACACATCACTTGAAGTCTTCTTTTTACGAAAGTAATGAGTGTTATGAGAAAGAAAGTTCTTAATTTATTTGTCGTGAAGCTCTCAACTTTCAAAAAGTAAAGGAAGAAGTTAATGATTTAGCTTATGAAGCTGAACAACATTAACAAGAAGAAAATTATTAAGATTAAGATAAATTAACTATATCTCAAATAATGAGAAACAAAAGAAAGACAACTTGTTAACTTGATGATTCAATTAATTTGGTCTTTTTATCTATATCTATCTCTATATGTTTATTTATTTATTGCTATATATATCTATATATATATCTCTAAGGGGGTATAAAGAAGGGTCTAGATCGATTCTTAGCCAAAAATGTGTCACGAGCAACGCTTCAGATTATTCCGTTACTTAAAAAATTTAAATCTTCCTAATCTACCCTTGGTATATATATTAGCTATTAAATAAGAAATTCTAAAAATATTATACACTCTCTCCTCACATTTTCCTTTTCCTTTTCTCTACTGTCGGCTCATCTAAAGCCTCGCCTTCTCCGCGCGTCCACCACCACTAGCGCCTCCCTCCCTCAGCCTCTTTCCTTCACTTTCCGTTCACAGTGCCACTCCAACACCATCGAATTACATCTGCGGGGCCCCCCAACACCATTTCAAACTCCCTCTCACTTTCAGTCAATTTCTCCTTCGATGCAAATAACTGTAACCATATCGCGTGGAAGGTGTTCGACAAAATGGCTGAGAGACATGATGTTCTATTTTCTGGGCTAATTTCTGATCCCAAGACTTATTCATATGCTGCTAAAAGTCTTGGTGGTATGTTTTATCTCTTTTTCAATTAATATTATGTGTGTATACACTGTTAGAGCTTTACTTCATCAGAAAATACGTGATTCATATACACATCCTCAGTTTAATTCAGATGTAATGAAGCCTACAAATCGAGCAGTTAATGGATCAAGAAGTTGTGAATTTATCTGGTGGAGAGTTACAAAGAGTTGCTTTAACTCTTTGTCTTGGAAAGATTTGTTTTGTAAAATTTCATTTTATTGAAATAAACAAATTTGATTTGATTTGTGAAGATTAAATGTATGTACAGCCTGCTGATATATATCTGATAGATGAACCGAGTGCTTATTTGGATTCAGAGCAAAGAATATTGGCTTCGAAAGTTATAAAAAGATTTATACTTCATGCTAAAAAAACAGCTACAATTTTTGCATAATGTAATGCAATTTTTTTTGTATTATAAGAACCTGTAATGCACTTTTTGCATAACATAGGATCCTACAATTTTTTGCAACCAATAGTGCAATTTTGCATAATACAGGGACCTTTAGTTCATTTTTAGAATAATATAGAGACCTATAAGTCATTTTTTGCATAACAGAGGGACCTATAGTGCAATTTTTGAATACTGTAGGGACATAATATCTGCACAATATAGGTACCAATATTTGCAATATTTAACAATATAGGGACCTACAGTGCAGTTTTTCTTGCACGATCTACAAACTTTTTACATAAATAGACTTTTATTGAATTATCATCATTAGTATAATGATTTCTTGCACGTATATTTCTAATCCTTTAGTTCAATTTGTATGAAGTTGGAGAGCCATTCAACATAAGCATGTTTTAATCCTATATTCTAATTATAAGACCAATATGGATCTTAAATTAGGGTTTCAACGTTCCAATTCTTAGTCTCCTCGGACTAAAGTAGTCAAATATTTGTGTTAAACGTTTTTGTCTGCAAGATTTAAAGGTTTTCTTGCATCAGATCTGTAGATTATGCATCATTAGCTTATTTTGTTGGTTTATTTACTTCATTAGCTTATTTTGTTAATTTATTTGCTTCATTTGGTTAACCGTGTAAGGTTCATTAGCTTATGAGACAGTGTAAGATTCATTAGCTTATTGATTCATTAGCTTATATAGTTGATGATAATTTGATAATGCGTTATCTTAATATACATGAGCAGAGAGATAGGGACAATTACCCCTATATTTTGTCAAAATTCAACAAAAAACAACCTTATCCTTTTAAAAGGGACAATCACCCCCTATATTTTGTCAAAATTCAACCAAAAACCACCTTATAGTTTTAAAAGGCACAAAAACCTCCTATATTTTGTATACATTTAAAAAAACAACTATATACTTTTAAAAGGAACAAATACCCCATATAATGTGTACAAATTTCAAAAAAAACCTATGCTTTTAAAAGTGTCAAATACCTACTATATTTTGTTAAAATTTTAAATAAACCTTATTTTTTTAAATGGAACAAAAGAAAAATCCTATATACTTTTAAAAAGGTCAAAGACTATCCTATATTTATGTAAAAATATAAAAAAATAACCCTATACTTTTAAAAAGGACTTTCAAAATGGGACAAATATACCTTTAACATTTTTATTTTCATTTGTAAAGATTGAGTAGTATTGGTTCGAAATATTACCCCACGAATATTAAACGTGATTTTATCTATTTTAGGAAAGTCAATTCCACGAAAAAATATTGGTATTGTTATTCGAGAAGTAGACGAACGTTATCTATTTTAGGTGTTAAAATCATTTTAAACGATATTCAAATTTGGTGTTATCTATAAAATTTGTCGTTTAATTCATTATTACGTGTTTGAATTCAATCATATCATTTGACATATGAACTCAATATATATAATTCAATTATGAATTTTGCACAATTTATTATAATTTTTCAAATTCATTTTAGCCCAAGTACCTTCAGGTACGGGGCATTCCCTAGTATATATATATATATATATATAAATAAACTCAACAATTGAAACTAGTCCGTGTAGGTCAAAAATTTTAAAAAATATATAGAGTGATTGTAATAGTTATTTAAATGCACAATTGTGCCTTTGCTTATGATTATTCAAGTGTAGGCTCAATTTTTAGGGTGGGATGCGGCTGAGCTTACATGTACTTTATGTTTGATACTGGGGTGGAGCATTTAAAAGACCAATAAAAATTATTGGTATATAATTAAACTTTTTTCTCTATCCAAAAATATATGCCTTGATAGTTGATAGTATATATATATCTCTATTATTTTATATTATGTTCGTCATTGGTATGGAAGTATAATGAACGGCCTAAAATATAAATGAAATTGGGCCAATTTCTAAAGTTGACCTTAAACCTAGGAACATGAGTATTTATAATTCTTTTGGGCTTTCTTTCTAGATATACAATTCCTACATAAAAATTTATTTGTTATAAGTAGTTCATTGATCATCATTTTTAATGACTCTCTCTTTGAGAACAACATTTTAGTTTATAATCCTCGAATCTGAATGATTATATATTCAAGTTAAGATTGGAACTAAAATATCTCAAATAAACAAGTAGTTCATTAATTTTTTCTTATATATATTAATATACTAGGTATTGCCCGTACGAAAAATAAAAATCTGGCTAATAGTTTAAAAACCATGTTTGATGTAATATTGAGTCGAGAATTAAATAAAGTTCTTTATTTTAATTATAAACATAAAAAAAACCAATAACATTACCATCCTTTACCTTACTCATTAACCTAATCAAATAGTAAGACATTTACGAAACCTGAATTTACTTTTCTAAAAAAATCTTATAATCGTTCAATTTATTTATTTTTAAGGAGACATGTAAAATTTTAGAAGTAATAAATTTCAGTCACTTTATACGGGGGTGGAAATATATAGTTGTAAAAAATTTAAAAGTAGTGATTCTAAATATGTACGACGGTAAAAAATAGAGTTTTTATATATGTACATCAATTATTCAGTAAATAGTCTCTATGAATGGTTTGTTATGAATTATAGTACTAATAACATTGCGAATGAATATACTTTGTGTTTCATTTTTTACATATAAAAGATAAAATTTAATAAATTTAAATTTCAGCATTACACATGGGTCATATAATGTAATTGTCGAACCAATATGGTTTCTCTCTTCTCAATCACAGTCTACATGATTGTGATTGTTTTTTATTATATGTGAGTCCCATATTTAACATGAATATCTCACCATATAAAGTTAAATTTTGATCACATATTCACAATCCATGTAAGGTAACATACTCTTTTAGTCGCAACGTTTAAGTTTCATACTAACATTTTAATCTAAATACACATATTCGTAAGGATAAAATTAATGTACTAATATAGTTTCAACATACAATGAACAAAAAAAATATGGGTTTTAGATTATTTAGGTGGACATCTTGAAAAGAAAACGTGAAAGACGTTGGTAAATGGAGATTGCTCATGTCATACGTAGACAGGACCCCATGGTGATGTAACTTCTTTCTTCACATAAGTTTTTTCAAGAGGTATTGTTTTAGAGTGGGCTTACATCTTTTTGTCAATATTTGAAACTTTGATTACATCATCCAAATAATTAATTAATAAAATAGGAGTTGATTTGTATCTTACTAAAACGTGGATATGTTTATACATGTTGCATAAAGTAGTGGGAGTTGATTTAATACATGCATTACATAAAATACATGATGGGAGAGGAAGGGTGTACAGATAACTATTTACTGATTGTTTCATCCATTTGTGGCCAATTCTCAACTAATAACGCATTGGTCCTTTGAATAGTAATAAAGGTCAGGAGAGTACACTTGCCTTTTGAATCTCCACTCAAGGGTAGGAGAGTACACATGCCTTTCAAAATTGCACCCAATATCAATCCTCGTGTTGTATGAAAATATTAGATACCATGAAAATGTATTGAACATTTGACACCTACCATTTACTCTAAATTAAAAAAATCTATAATTTTGATGATAGTTTTCCCTTGTATGTATCCAAGTCATAATCTTTAAACTAGTTAGTTTAGCTCAACTGGCCAGAGCCTTTCTATTTTTTCAGCAATTAAAGGGGGGAGGTCTAGAGTTTGAATCCTCTCCCTAACGGGTGTAAAGTAAGAGGTACAAGGCTCGAACCCCTCCTGAACATGGGTAACCTTATTCTAATTTACCTAGTAATATACATGGAGAGGCGTGTATATCCCTATGGGATTAGTCGTGGTGCGCGCAAGAAAATCCAAATCACCCATGTACCAAAACAAAGTCTTGAACAGTAGAGTCATTCAATTCATGAACAAAATAAAATGTCACCAAAATATACTGATAAGACATCTTTACTCTCTAGCTAATTGTTGACCATGAAAGGAAAACTATAGTAAACAAATAGAAGCAATATATACCAAAATTCCATCGGAAATCAAGGAATCATATGACATCTAAATCCGACTTGGGACATGTTCTTCTTTTCATTATTGGGTAAATCCGCTCAAGGTGGGGAGCCTACAACCCCCTTAAAATATTATAGTGGTTAGTGATTACTATCAACACACAAAATGGAGTTATGTTCTTCTGGTGTTTATTGTGGCCCCTGAGGCTATTGACATGGGAAGTGGCTTAATCCTTAAACAAAGAAAATGTACCTTGTGATTTCATAACATGTCAAGAAAGAGAGATAGTTGGCAGAGCAAAGCATAAAGCTATTACTATAGAGATGGTTGATGTAATTTCTCATCACAAAGTTTAATTTGTGTTTTAATTCCGAGATGTGTATAATAATTAGTGGTACTTCTCTAGCAGATGTTAGGTTGTAGACAAAACAAAATGAAAGTATAGTGAAAAATAGCTTGTAGTATATAAATGCTGATTGTTTTTGTTTTATGAAAAGCTAGAAGGTATGGTTCTAAAAATGAACTATTGTTACTTCATTCATCGTTAAAATCCTCATCTCCCATCATACTTATTTATCTATATATAAATAAACACAAAAATTCAATAATTTATTTAATAAGCATATAAGGAATGAAGCTACTACCAAATCAAGAACAAACCAAAAGATAATGATCATTTAAGAGATTAAATTATAATTTTCTTTATTACAAAAGTAAATAATCTCAAACATTTGACCATCCTTATTTTATCTTTATGTAATTCGAATAACATATAATTAAAATTCTATAACATTATTAAAATATAGCTTATAAAAAAATAAATAATATACCACTGTAAACTTGAATAACCTTTTTCTTGCTACTTTTTTGAATTTTTTTTTGAATAACCTTGGTGTTGGTACTTTTTTTAAAAATAGACTCAAACAAGTGAAACATTCTCATATTTTTGTTGTAAATATGAAAGAAGTTACAACTATTACATATTTTTACTATGATGAAAATATTATCATAAAATTATTGAGCCATATCATTATATAATTACTTAGCGATATAATTTTTGAAAATATAGCACATTATCATAGAAAAAACACACATATGAAAATTCTTTTTATTTTTTTAAGATTCATTCAAACACTTAAATTTACCCATATATTAAAATAGAACATTGATCTGGAACTTTAAAAGTCTTCTAAAGTTATTCAGAGAGAGTCCAATAAATATTAGATTCAATAGATTATCAGCTTATGTTAAAAAACATGCTGATAATGAACTTCTTGATGAGAAAAAATAAGGATAAATCATTTTAATTGAAACTCTTTTTTGGTTTATTATTGCAAAGCACCAGCTTGTAATGGAAAAAATGATCGCAAGTTTAAAAATATGTCTCTAAGAGTAATTATCTAATAAGAACCAACTATACAACTTATTGTAATATTAAATTAAAAGAAAAATAAAATTAGATGAAGCAAATGTGCAATTTTCCTACCATTGACAAATAATGCAATATAATAATAAAATATGAAGTCGAAAGATATATGAAAGTCTACCCCATGCTAGCAAAAGACTGATAATGATGCTCAAATGAAAAAAAAACCATTACGTTTAAGTAACAACCTACCTCCTTGAAGAAATTCTCTATGTGACCGTTCCTATACAACAATTTTGTAATACACAAAATTTTATGTATAACGACATCGATATTATTTGTTGTAATAAGACACAAATTATTTATATTTCAGGAATCACTTTCCGCAAGTTGATTACTTCACATATTTAAAAAACGAACGACTGATCTTACCATTAAAAATAAGCGATAGCCTAAGCTTTTATATATTTTATTTCAAAAACAAGTAAATTAACAAAATATATGTATAATATCTTACAATGACAATTCCAAATTATCATGGTTTCTTAAAATATTTCCTCTTATTGGATATGAGATTCACATTTGTATAAAATGTATCCAATTTAAATAGTCCCAAAAATATAAATATTTTTTCTTTCATCTCTTGGAGTTTTATAAACTTTCTTAATCTCAGTAGGTAATTTTTTTATGTTTATACTAATTGTTAATAGTTGCTGAATTATGCACCTAAATACATCAGTTTTACAATTATTCTAGCTAATTAAAAAAATTAAGAGTAAGAATTAAGGGAAGACCTCTTAATTAATTAATTCATTACCCTTGTCCATTGAATCTTGGTTACTAAACAACCTCTGAGGCCACCACATCGGAGACCACCTCCACCACCACCGTGTGCAAAGTAGCCAAACATTGACAAGTGGGTTTCTTTCCTCGCCATATTTCACATAAGGTGTTTTTGTTGGAGTAATATTATTTGAGGTTCAACGTTTTTTTCCTAATGTTATTATTATGATGTAAATGATAGTTCGATTTTGTGAGAGGAATATTTGAATATGATTATGAGAGTTATAAGAGATTATAAAAAAGTTTTGAGAAATTTGGAGACAAGTGGGATGATTATGAAAGTAATAATGGTAGAGGAAAAATTATGTTTGAAGTCTTGTTATATTGATCATCTTTTAGTAAGTAAAATTAGAGTCAAGTTTCATAAAAATTCCTCTTTACTCATTCATCACTTCCCTTTTTCTTTTAGTTGTTTTTACCTTCTTTTTCAACTTTCTGCTTACTTTTTTTTTCAGATTTAGTGTTTATTCCTAGAATTTATGGGATCTAACACCTTATCTAGTTCCACTTTTTTTTTCCAGAACCCCACTTACTCTCTCACCTCCCACCACCGACAACCACACCGCCTCTTTTCCATTTCTTCTTTTTATATTTTTTTTCAGCTTAGTTAACTCTTATATGAAGAATACATTAAGTTCAGTCAAAGTCAACAAGGTCAACAAAGTTTTGTTGTCAAATGAGAGTTTACCAAGTGATGACCATGTTTAATTGAGTCATATAATTTGAAATTGAATGAGAAATTGAGTCATATAATTTGAAGAAATTAAAGTGGAAAAAATAGTAATAATCCATGTTTTTTATTTTATTTTTCTTTTGGGTATGAAGCAAAGCAAAGAAAAATGATAGGCTAGGGGTTCAAACCTGGGCCTCCAGGCTAGTGGGCTTTTGGACCAGACTTTCATAGGCTTTGGTCTTTTATATTAAACATTTTGTCTTTAAATATAAACTATCTTCAAATGAACCATCACAACTCCTTGCTAAATCCATGTTTTCATCTTCTATAAATAATTGACCGACTCAACCATTTCATTCATTTATTTTTCAAAGCATTAGAATTATAAGAGAGAGATATAAAAAAGCAGTATTATTAAGTTCATTGAAATTCTTAAGAATTCGTGTGTCAGTATCTTTTGAATAGTTTTGTCATTGTATCTTGGAGGTTGAAGCCAACAAACGTAAGACACTGGTACGTGGCTTGATACCTTAAAGACATCAGATTCAATTAGAGACTCGACAAGTAAAGTAATTTATTTATTTACTTCTATTTTATTCCTGCATTAGTTTTATATTGGTTTGTTGGTTTATACAAATAAAACACAACAATTTAAGGTATTTATGATTCACATTGTATAAACCAGAAAACATTTTATAATCCTTTTATAAACTTTACTTTTGCAATAATATTTGGGTTTGTGTATATAGAACAAAATTGTTTCATTCTATTTCCTATTGATTATTTTGATTTCTAGGCTTGTGTATACATATACACTAGACAAAGTGAAAATCAACCTGAGACGGGTAATAACTCAAGAACAGAAGTTTGTGTAGCCGCACCAACACATATTGGTCCAGTCGATAGGCAAGAATAGTTCAATGGTTCTGAATTTAAGAGGTGAAAGCAAAATATGTTCTACTTGACCACCCTAAGCTCGACAAAATTTCTGAAGGAAGATCCACTGGAAATGGGATCTAATCCAAATAGTGAGACATATAACGCAGTAGATGCTTGGCAACATGCTGATTTCCTATGTAAGAGTTATATTCTAACTATTTAGATAATTCATCATATAATGTGTATAGCACCATGAAAACTGCCAAGCAATTATGGAAGTCTCATGAAAAGAAACAAGACTAAAGATGCCGACACAAAGAAATTTGTGATCGGTAGGTTCCTTGATTTCAAAATGGTGGATTCAAGATCATTAATGTCTCAAGTACAACAGTTGCAGTTGATCCTTCATGAGTTGAGTGCTGATGGTATGAATCTGGTAGATCCTTTACAAATTGGTGCTCTGGTGGAAAAGCTACCCCCGTTGTATATATATTTCAAGAACTACCTCAAGTACTAACGCAAACAGATAAGTCTTGAAGATCTAATTGTAAGGTTAAGAATCGAGGAAGACAATTGAATGGATGAAAAGACAACTAACTCTTGATCATATGAAGCCAAGGCAAATGTTGTGGAACAAGGGAGGACCAACCAAAACAACAAGCGCAAAATGCAAGGAAAGTCAAATAATGAAAACAATAAAAATGTGAAATTCAACGGGGATTGTCACAACTGTGGAAAGCATGGACATCGTGTAAAAGACTATCAAAACAAAAAGGCACAAGGACACCAAAAGAAAGTTACGGGCGGTCAGTCTTATGTGACTGAGATATCTAAAGGTATTGAGGATTTGGACCTGGCGGCAACAGTCTCAGAAGTCAACTTCGTCAGCAACCCAAACACATGGTTATTAGACACTGGAGCAACCCGACATGTGTGCTCAGAAAAATATGTGTTCAAAACCTACAAGAAAGCTACAAATGAAGAAATCCTATATATGGGAAATTCCGCCATCTCAAAGGTTCAAGGTACTGGAATGATTGTGCTGAAGATGACCTGTGGGAAAGAGTTGACCTTGAACAATGTCCTCCATGTTCCAGACATTAGCAAGAACTTGGTTTCTGGTCCCTTGCTTAGCAAGGAAAGGTTTAAACTTGTATTTGTAGCTGATAAGTTTGTATTAACTAAGGACAAAATGTATGTAGAAAAAGGGTACCTTTGTGACAGACTGTTTAAGATGAATGTAATGACTGTAGTACCTATAAAATTTGTAACCGATATAGAAATGAATGAAAATTTTGATTGTGTTTATATTCTTGACTCACCTAATTTATGGCATGATAGATTAGGACATGTTAATTTCGGTTCAATAAATAAGTTACTAAACGTTGGGTTATCACCTAATGTGAATTTAAACTCTCAAAAGGAACTTGAAGTATGTGTTTAGTCAAAATTAACAAAATCCTCATTTAAATCTATAGAAAGGACTTTGTTACCCTTAGATTTAATTCACAGTGACATATGTGACTTCAAATTTGTGCAAACTAGAAGTGGTAAAAGGCATTTTATAACTTTCATTGACGATTGCACAAGACATTGTCAAATATACTTGCTTCGAAGTAAGGATAAGGCCTTAGAAGAATGTATGCAATAAAAAACTAAATTTAAGAATCAACTAAATAAAAAGATTAAGAACTTAGAACATATAGAGGATGAAAATATGTGTCTCCCTTTGAGGAGTTTTGCAATAAGAATGAAATCATCTATTAAACCACAACCCCCTACTCGCCTCAACAAAACAGGATTGATGAACGCAAGAACCACATGTTGAAGGAAATAATGAAAATCTTGCTGATTAGCTAAGGGTTATCACAGAACTTTTGGGGAGAGACTTTGCTCACTGCAAATCACATCCTCAACAAGGTACCATACAATAAGATAGATAAAACACATTAAGAATTATGGAAAGGAAAACCACCTACCTTAAAATACTTAAAAGTGTGGGGATGCTTGGTAAAGGTAGCAATTCCTGCTCCTAAAATGGTCAAAATAGGACCAAAGACCATCGATTGTGTCTTTATTGGATATGCTCACAACAGTGCTGCATATAGATTCCTGGTACACAAATCTTGTCATGTTGACATTAACGTCAATACCGTGATTGAATCAATAAATGTACATTTCTTTGAAACAACCTTTCCGTAGAAGACCACACCCGAACCTATTTCCTCGAGAAGAACACGTGATGCAATTAAATAAGAGCAAGATCAAGAATCATTGCCAACTAAAAAGTAAGATCAAGAATCATTGCTAAATGAAGGAGAACCAAGAAGAAGTAAGCGGTGAGAACCTCTATGTCTTTTGGTCATGACTTTCTATTTTACATGCTAGATGAGGAACCGCGAACATTCGAGGAGGCTATGTCAAACCCTGATGCCCCATACTGGAAAGAAGCGGTAAATAGCGAGATATATTCCGTTATGCGAAACCATACAGGGGAACTAGTGGATATCCCTCTTGGGAAAAAACCACTTAGATGAAAATGGATTTTCAAAAAGAAACTAAAGACCGATAGGTCTATTGAAAAATACAAGGCTCGCCTTATTGTAAAAGGTTATATTAAAAAAGTAGGACTTGACTATTTTGATACTTATTCTCCCGTCACGAGAATATCATCCATTCAAATGTTAATCGCTATAGCTTCAATATACAATCACGAAATACATCAAATGGATGTAAAAACATCCTTCCTAAATGCAGAATTAAATGAATAAATACGTATGGAACAATGTGAGGGTTACGTAGTTCTAGGAAAGAAGAAACAAGTATGTAAGATTGTTATATCTTTATATGGTTTGAAACAGGCACCGAAGCAATGGCATGACAAGTTTGATAGATTCATGATCTCGAATGATTTCAAGATCAATAAATGTGATAAATGCGTTTATGTAAAACGAAATGAGACAGGATATGTCATTGTCTGTTTATATAAGGATGACATGTTAGTCATTGGAAGTAACAATGATGTGATTACATTCACCAAAAGGATGCTTTCAAGTAAGTTTGACATGAAAGATCAAGGCCTTTTGGGTATCATGATTCTCCAAACATCTGTAGGTATTTTAATATCTTAGTCACACTATATTGAGAAATTATTAAACAAATTTAGTAATGGAGACACAAATATCGCCAAGAAACATGTTGATGTAAATTTACATCTTACTAAGAACACTGATGATATGATTAACCAATTGGAGTACTCTCGGATTTCTGGGAGTCTCGAATACTCAACAAACTAGAGTACACCAGATATAGCACATGCAGTAAGCAAGCTAAGTAGGTTTACACATAATCCAGGGAAGAACCACTAGATTGCTATTGTAAGAGTTCTAAGGTATCTTAGAAACACTATGAACGAAGGGTTGTTGTACAAAAGATATCTAGCTGTACTAGAAGGATACAGTGATGCAAACTCGATATCAAACTCCACCGACTCAAAATCCACAAGTGGATTTGTCTACATGTTAGGAGGAGCAGCTGTCTCTTGGAAATCCACTAAGAAAACGTGCATAGCTAGATCCACTATGGAATATGAGTTTATAGCTTTAGACAAAGCTGCTGAAGAAGCCGAGTGGCTTCGAATTTGTCAGAGGATATTTCTAATTGGCCAAAGCTTGTGGCAGCTATCTGCTTACATTGTGATATTCAAAGTGTCATTGGTAGAGCACTAAACGAAATATATAACGGTAAGTCTAGACACATATGTCGTAGACACAATACCGTTAGACAACTGCTCTCAAACAGTGTTATCACAATTGATTATGTTTGATCAATAGGATAATATAGCAGATCCACTGACCAAAGGTCTACAATGAGTGCAAGTGTGAGTGTTGTCAAGGGGACTGGGTCTTAAGCCTACGAAAGCTGAGTTTCCATGATGGGAACCCTACCTAGCAGAGTAGAGATCCCACAATATAGGTACAAAAGGAAATCTGAATCATGAAACTGCAATTTGGTGCGACGCACTGTGGGGAGACCTCCCCAAACCATTCTTAGGACAAAAATTAAACAGTATTACATGTAAAAGTGAAGTATAAGTAAAACTTTTAATGTTTCTTCTATCTTCTATAACATACTATAGAGTAATGTAGAATACTCTCGACAAGAGACCACCTATATGAATAACATGGGTAGGGCCGCCCTACGAGAATTTCCAAAGGCGAAATTCTTCGACGTTTATTCATGAAATACCAGGAGTTGTCCAGAGCCGTAAATTGACACAACCGTGAGAACCAAATAATGTTGTAAGTATATTTGTAAGTTCTATTGTCTAGGTCAACACAAAAGCTGAATAGTTCAAGACATCACGTTAACTAGTTAGCAAGTAATTCCGATAGCTCCTACTAGAGAAGGTTAAAGGCCAAAAGCTACCTTTCTCGATATAGTATTCTTCCACGCTTCTCTCTCTCATGTTTAGCGTTCTTTTGCATAATTTTTTTAAAGGTGGTTAGTTAATTTCCATTCATGTGGGGATTGTTAGTCAAATGAGATTTTACCCATGTGATAACCATGTTTACGATGGGTGACTCAATTTAAAGAAATGATTTGTATATTGATATGTTTATTCTATTTGTAAAGATCAGCGTAATACATTCATCTAGATAAAATCATTTGAAATTGAATGAGAAATTGAGTCATAGAATTTGAAAAAATTAAAAAAGGAAAAAAAATAGTAATAACGTAGCTGGGCATCAAGACTATTGGGTTTTGAGCCAGACTTTCACACCATCTGGACCATCCTAAGCTTTTGTTTTCAATACTGATGTCTCCTTATTTGTGATAGTAAAATATACTCATGAGACATCATTTTAGGCTTATTTATTAGTTTATAGGTTGATTTTAGCTTAATTTAGTGCACTTTCCTATTTTGGGTCTTGATTTGTAGAATTATTATTTTTAGAGTATATTGGGTTTAATTGTTTATTTAGTGTGAAGCTTTAAAGATAATTATGGAGCTTAATTAGAGTCCAAGTCAAAGATTACAACTTATGGAAAGAGATTTGCATGGAAATTGGAGATAAGGAAAGAAAAGCTAAAAAGATGGAAAAGGAAAAGCTGCCTAAATCTGGGATTCTGCACACACGTCTAAAGATTGGTGTTTTTACCTAAGAAATAGGCCGAATTTGGTAATTTCCTTCTACAGGGTCTTGATAATTCTGTTGCGATTCTTTTGGTATCTTGTGGAGCAAAATCCGACCAATAACGAAGAAGATACACTCAAAACAGCGCAGCAGTGTTTATCTTTATTTCCTTACGAATTTGAGTTGGGCTAGGAGTCCATTACTTAAGTTATCTCTAAAGAAACGAATTAGGTCAACCTCTACACTATAAATACAGCCTCTTAACACTCTTAAATCATCCTTGGTGAAACCTTAAGCCAAGAGGAAGCTTACAACACAAGAGAGAAGTCTGGAAGGAGCTGTCATCAACAATGTCTTCTTCTACCTTTAGATTTGTAATTTCTTTCTTTTCTTGCATGAACTAATTTTCTTTAGCTTGAGTTTTAGCATTAATGTATGAACCCTAGTTTTGATTGACATCTATCTAATTTGGGAATTCAATGTTTTAAATAGAATTATAGTTTTTATTCTCTGTTTATGTGTTTGGATTTATATTCTGTGTTCTTGTGGACGGCCGCCATTAGAATTTCCATCTAGTAATTAGGATACCATTGACAACGGTGTTCAATTGCATGTTTAGCACATAACGTTTAGTTTTAGGTTTGATCTGACAACCCAACCTAGCTAGATAATCACTATGGTTTAGTTCTTGTGACTATTTACCAATTACAGGAAAAGTTTGCTTAGGAAGCCTTATTGACACAGGTAAATCCTATTTTAAACTACTGATAGCATATTGGGACCGATTAGGGAAATACTACATAATTCACCCTTACATGTTTAGAATGGCAAAACTAGTGGGGATTACATGCTAATAACTTAAGCTATATTCCCATATTACTTCTCTTTAATATTTAATTTTCTGTCTTTAATTTCTTAGTTTAATTTAGAAAATCAAACAAAAATCTATTTGTCTTTACTATTATTTGCGTTTAGCTGTTCTAGCTTTAATTATTCTCACTTGGTATTTGCATAAGATTCTCCTAACCTCTGTAGTCTCTGCGGAACGAATCTTTATCTAAAACTTGCATACGATCTGTATACTTGCAGAACCGTGTAGTTCTAGGGTGTTTTTGCACTTTATTTATATCTTATTTTATCACACCCTAGGCCCCACCAAGTTTTTGGCGCCGCTGCCGGGGACTACATCGTTAGTCCTTGTGCATATATCTTGTGCTTTTATTTTTAGTTAGTTCTATTTTACGCTTTTGTTTTTAGTTTTTGTTTTTCAGATTTAGTTACAGATGGAGAACCCAAGGAGACTTGAGCTACCCATCGAATTTAGAGTGGAGCCACGAGAAATTCGCGCTCCAGAAATCCAAGCCGCTAAATTTAAACCTGATCCTGGGATGCTAACTCAATTTGTATCTCATGGATTATTCAGCGGAGATGCACATCAAGATCCGATCCGATATATTCAGAAATTCATGCAGATCTGTGATGCTTATATCATAAGAGGAGTTACTAGGGAGCAAGTATATTACCTGATGTTCCAGTTCTTCTTGACCGGATGTGCAAGCGATTGGTATGATACCCAATACCCTCATGTTATTCCAGATTGGGACAAGCTTCAAGCAAGATTCCTAGACCGTTTTTATCCGGTTAGTAGACGTTTAAAAGATATGTTGGAGCTTGAACAATTTATACAAAAAGAGGAAGAGAGTTTGGGTGAAGCATGGTTACGATTTACAGATAAGAAGGCGAGATGTCCATATCATAGATCCCCGCCGGAATATTATTTAACCTTGTTTTATGGAGGCCTTAATGATCAATCAAGAGAGAGAACAGATTCGTTAGGAAACGCAGGTTTTGTGCTACTAGATCCTAAAGAAGCTGAGTTGGGGATGGAGAGAATTCTTGAGAACGAGAGAAGTTGGCCAAAGAGAGCAGTAAAAGAAGACAATTCAGCATCTCTGAAACTTGAAGATTTGGCCAAACAACTCGAATAGCTTAAAGAACAAGCCCGAACACTTGCTCAGGTGAATACGGTACGCACAATTCCGTCATGTTTTGGTTGTGGATCAAGAAATCATGTGTGGGCAGGATGTATAAATAATCCAGCAGTAGCTTCCGTTCAATATCCTCAAGATAACTATTACTCTGATGGTTATGCTTGTCCTCAAGAAAGCTACACTAATTATCAACAACCTCCACAACAAAAGAGTTGGGTCCGAAAGCAAGAAACTTATCAGCAATCCCAACTTCAACCTTATAATCCACCACAACCTATTCAGAAAAAGGCACCCATTGTTAAAACTTGTCAAGAACCAAAGAAAGATCCACCTAAACAATCAATGCAATTGGCGAAACAAGAACAACTCCAGAGTTTGACTTCGAGTATGACTAAATTAATGCAAACAGTTGAGAAGAAAATGAGTCATAACCAACAGAAAGTTCGAACCCAGGAGAAGATTATCAAGCAACTAGAGCATACTATATCACAGATGGCGAGTACATTACAAACAAGGCCGAAAGGGCAACTCCCAAGTGATACTATTGCTCCTAGAGATGATTCTTGCCATGCAGTTGAATTGCAAAGCGGAAAACAACTGCCTCCACCACGACCAGAACAAGAACCAATCCCTATTCCAGAACAAAGGAGGGAAGAAATAATCAGAGATACAGTAAAGGAGGTAGTTAAACCAAAGAGTGTCCAAGCCGAGATACCTGAAACGACAAGAAAACCAGTGGTACTCAATACACGCCCTCCGCCACCATACCCTTCACGTGTCAAAAAGAAGGACAATGACCTGGAATTCAAGAAGTTCATTGACATGTTGAAGAAGTTGGAAGTTAATATACCACTTGTTGAAGCTCTCAAGAGGATGCCAACCTATATGAAATTCATGAAAGATATCCTCTCCAACAAGCGAAGTATAGAGACTGGAGAACCAATTGGATTACCTAGGGAGTGCAGTGCTATATGTCAAAATAAGTTGCCACCAAAGCTAGAAGATCCCGGAAGTTTTACAATTCCCATCGGTATTGGAGATAATTGGACCGGGAAAGCATTATGTGATTTAGGCGCAAGCATCAATCTCATGCCTAGATCCCTGTTCGAGAAGCTTAATATCGGAGAAGTAGTACCCACATCTATGGTATTACAAATGGCAGATCGCTCCCTCTCACGACCAATAGGTAAAATTGAAGATGTTTTAGTTAAAGCTGGCTCTTTTATTTTTCCTTGTGATTTTATTATCCTTGACTACGACGCGGATAAGAATGTCCCCATCATTTTGGGTAGACCATTTTTAGCCACGGGGCGTACACTAATTGATGTTGAGAATGGTGAGTTGATCATGAGAGTACAAGGCGAACAGATACGATTCAATGTGTTTCAGGCAATGAAATATGCTAAGGCGAAAGACGAGTGCTTCAAAGTAGATGTCATCGAAAAAATTACGCAAGAAGTCTTCAATGAAGAGAACTTAGATGATGATCTTAACGAAGCCTTAGCACCTGAAACACCAGAGGAACTCGAAATTTCCCCTGAAGAAGTTGTTGCATTAAACGTGCGAGAACTGCTTCGGGAACCAGGTGACATTGAACCAATGAAACAACCATCTATAATATGTCCACCTGTTCTCGAAGAAAAACCACTTCCAGATCACCTACGCTATGCATATCTAGGTACGAACAAAACTTTGCCTGTTATTATTTCTGCTAACCTTTCAGGTCCTCAAGAGGAGAAGCTACTTCAAGTACTTCGCGCAAACAAAGAAGCAATCGGATGGACTATTGCCGACATCAAAGGAATTAGTCCTTCCGTTTGCAAACACAAAATCATTCTTGAGAACGAAGGTGGGCGATCTATAGAGGGACAGAGAAGACTCATGCCAGCTATGAAAGAAGTAGTGAGGAAGGAAGTTATGAAGTTGTTAGACGCAGGAATTATCTATCTGATTGCTAGCAGTGATTGGGTCAGTCCAGTACAATGTGTTCCAAAGAAAGGAGGTTTCACTACCATCCTTAATGATCAAGGCGAAGCCATACCATCAAGACCAGTTGTGGGGTGGAGAGTGTGCATGGATTACCGAAGACTGAACAAAGCAACAAAGAAAGATCACTTCCCGCTACCATTCATTGATCAGATGCTAGACAGACTTGCAGGGAGAGACTATTACTGTTTCCTTGATGGATATTCGGGTTATAATCAGATTTGTGTGGATCCCCTTGATCAACACAAAACAACTTTTACATGTCCGTTTGGTACTTTTTCTTATAGAAGAATGCCGTTTGGTTTATGCAATGCACCTGCCACGTTCCAGAGGTGCATGATGGCTATATTTTGGGACATGATCGATAAATACTTGGAGGTTTTTATGGATGATTTTTCGATGTTTGGAGATAGTTTTGACGATTGTTTGAATAATCTTGAGAAAGTCCTTGTGAGATGTAGAGAAAAAGATCTTGTGCTTAATTGGGAAAAATGCCACTTCATGGTTCAAGAGGGAATTGTGTTGGGACATAAAGTTTCAAAGGCAGGGATGGAGGTTGATCGTGCTAAAATTGAAGTTATCAAAACACTACCACCTCTGGTTTCTGTTAAAGGAGTGAGAAGTTTCTTGGGTTACGCAGGATTTTATCGACGATTTATTAAAGATTTCTCCAAGATCGCCAAACCGCTTTGCTCTTTACTTGAAAAGGATACTCCTTTTAATTTTACTGAAGAATGTCTTCAAGCGTTTTTGACGATTAAGTAAAAAAAACTAATCTCTACACCTATTGTTATACCTCCTGATTGGAAAGCTCCGTTTGAACTTATGTGCGGTGCTAGTGATCACGCTATGGGTGTTGTGTTGGGACAGAGGAAAGACAAAATTTTCCACACGATTTATTATGCAAGTAAGACTTTCAACGCTGCCCAGATGAATTATACAGTAACGGAGAAAGAGATGTTAGCCGTGGTTTATGCTTTTGATAAATTTCGCCCCTATCTGGTTGGGAAGAAAACTATTGTATACGTGGACCATTCAGCTATTAGGTACCTCATGGAGAAAAAGGACGCCAAGCCACGTCTCATTAGATGGGTACTGTTGCTTCAAGAATTCGACATAGATATTCGAGACCGAAAAGGATGCGATAATCAAGTTGCTGATCATTTATCAAGGCTCGAAGGATCTTGCGAACAAAGAACCATTGTTGGTTAAAGAGGTATTCCCTGATGAACAACTTTTTGCTATTAAACGTGCTTTTGTGCCATGGTATGCAGATCTAGTCAACCTCATTGTGAGTGGTGTCTTTCCCAAAGATTTCCACCCACAACAAAGACAAAGATTGAATCACCAGGCCAAACAGTACTATTGGGATGAACCATACCTCTGGAAGATTTGTAGTGACCAAGTGGTTAGAAGATGTGTACATGAAGGTGAAATGGAGAAGATCATTGAAGGTTGTCATAGTTCACCTTATGGAGGTCACTTTAAGGGCGATAGAACCGCAGCTAAAATTCTTCAATCCGGGTTCTATTGGCCCACCATACACAAAGATTGTCATCGTTTTGTCCAGTCATGTGACAGATGCCAGCACACTGGCAATATATCAAAAAGAGACGCGATGCCGCTTAACAACATTCTTGAAGTCGAAATCTTTGATGTATGGGGAATAGATTTCATGGGACCTTTCGTCACTTCCTATGGAAATCTGTATATTTTGCTTGCGGTAGATTATGTGTCAAAATGGGTAGAAGCAGTGGCAACACCAAAGAACGATGCTCAAACTGTGATTAAGTTCTTGAAATCAAACATCTTTTCAAGACATGGTACGCCACGTGTGCTAATCAGTGATAAAGGTACCCATTTTATTAATGCTCCTATGAGACATTTTCTTCGAAAGTTTGGAGTGAAACACCGTACTTCAACCGGTTATCACCCACAAACTAACGGTCAAGCTGAAGTTTCCAACCGGGAAATCAAATCTATTCTTGAGAAGACCGTGAACAAATCGAGGAAAGATTGGTCTTTAAAGCTAGATGATGCTCTCTGGGCATACAGAACAGCTTTTAAAACACCAGTTGGGGCATCTCCATATCGCATGGTCTACGGCAAAGCGTGTCATCTACCGATTGAAGTTGAAGCTCGAGCCTACTGGGCTATTAAAACTCTGAATCTAGACCCAGACTTGGCCGGGAAGCAAAGGATGATGCAGTTGAACGAGTTGGAGGAGCTTCGTTATCTTGCCTATGAAAATTCACGTCTCTATAAAAGAGAAAACAAAGCGATGGCATGATAAAAGGCTCCGTCCAAAGCATTTCGAGATTGGACAAAAGGTTTTATTATACAATTCTCGATTTTCGAACTACCCAGGAAAGCTTAAATCCCGTTGGGGAGGACCTTACATTGTTACCAAAGTCACACCTCATGGAGCGATTGAGATTGAAAATCCAGCCGAGCAACGGACATTCATGGTGAATAGCCAGCGTTTGAAGAGATACTATGACAGTGAGGACTTTGAGTAGGGGAGAAAATCTACCTCGTCGAATGCGATTAGCCTGAGGTACACGTCTAACTCAAAGACGTTAAACAAAAGTGCTCTTGGGAGACACCCCTTGTTTTAATTGCTTTTTAGATTAGTTGTTTTTGCTTTGTTTTAAGTTAGTGTATATTTTTAATTGTGTTTACAAGCTAATAGGAAAGAAAGGTAGTGTGTTATTGTGCAGGAAACGAGTTTGGGGTTAAAAAGGAAAAATCTGGAGGAACTCAAGGCCTGGCGCGGACTACCCCATGGTCCGCAGGGATGCACCGTGCCCAGAAAACCCGTACCACGGGGTGGGTACTACGGGTTTTATCCAGAAAGTAAAAAAATTGCGAAGGACAGGCGCGGTACACCGGACCCTAGTCCGCACGCCCAAAACCCGTACCACGGGTTGGGTACCACGGGTTTTTTGACGGACATGGCGCAGACTACCCCCTGCACCGCACCCCTGGTCCGCACGCTCAAAACCCGTACCACGGGGTGCTAGTTCGGGTACTATCCAGTGGGTAAAAATTTGGAGCAACAGAAGCTGCGGTACACCGCAGGTGTCGTCCGGTGCACCGCAAGAGGCGGTTTGAGAAGGAATTCTTTTCCTAATCAAACTCTTACCTTATGAGATTAACCCTAGCCTCTCCCACATGAATTTTTTAGACCCAACCCCTATATAAACATCTTAAAGCTTGTGCAAACCTTCACAATTAACACAACAACTCATCAAATCCTCTCCATCATCTTCCATAAACACAAGCCTTCATCAAATTCATCACACTACACCATCAAAACACCATCAAATTCAACAAGCTTTAAAGAATTCTTCCAAGATCAATCCAATAACCTTTCTCTTTCATCAATTCCAAGCAACAACATCAAGCTAAACCAATTTTCCTTAAACTTTTAATCCATCCTTGGTATAACTTGAGTTGTGGGTGAATCAAGCATGACTAACAGATCTGAAGCTATGGAATACAAGAGAAAGTGTTCAATCCTTGGGAAGAATAAGAAATTACCTGGAGCCACCATTGAAAAACCCATCAATCTTGATGAGGTTTCTGAAGAATCAAAAGAGCAGGCACCTGAACAACCACTACCAAAGAAGAGATTAACTGCTAGAATGTCCACACCATCAAGGAGACCTTTAGAGAAAATAAAAATCCAAGACCAAGGTTCTTCTACCTCTACCTCTAAAATTGCTTATGATCTTCCTCCTTGGGCTATTCAGTTACAGAACGAAGTTGAAAGATTACGTGAGGATAACAAAGACCTGTGGGTAGAAATCATGCAATTGGAAACAAAGGTAGATAATTCAACCTTGTACAAGGTTATAAATGATTACACCGATCCCTCAGCTTCAGAAGATGAGGATGATATGATGGATCTCTATGGCCAGCCAGGTAAGTCATTCTAATTTTTCTTAATAGCTTGTATGCATTTGTAGTTTAGTTAGTTTTATTTTAAATTTCATGCTTGAGTTTTTTTTTCTCGAGTCGTGGGGACACGACTCACTTTTGAGTTGGGGTGGGGATTCGTTGTCCTCATCTTCTTTTCGTTTTTGCATAAAATTTAAAATTTTTAGGATTTAATTAAGGCATAGAATATCTTGAATGTACCTATTGAGCATGATTTTATTGGGTCAATGATAGTAGGTAGTATGCTTTTGAAAGATGCAAACAAATATGTTTAGATGCATGCATGAAAACAGGATATAAAGGATAGAAAAGTTAATGAGCAATGCTAAGAAATCACGTTGAAACTTAGGAATAGTTATTTGGTGTGTAGAACGTGAGGTTTAAAATTAGTTGAAAACCCACTTGTCTATGAACTAATAATGAAAAAAGTAACGAAATCCGGTAGTTAGAAAAATGACTAAGGCAGTTCTTTCATGATAAAACACTTGAATCCTTTAGACTTTCTCACCCTTTGATATTGATCCGTCATAGCCCCTCTGAGCCTTTCTAAAGCCTTTTATTTGAAACACATTATAATCCATACCCTAGTTTTTAGGACTTATCTATATGACCCGCACTCGAATCGCAAAACCTGAGACACTCGTTTTAGAGCTTGAGTTTGGGGTGGTGGGTTTCATCATTAGGGAACTTTGGGAATTTGGGAATTATCTTTGTGATTTTATTGATGATGAATTGTTATTATTGTAACCCTTTCCCGGGGTAATAGTGAATGAAAAAGAAGCTACGAGCTAAATTTGCCAACAAGGGCATAAAGAAAAAGAATATATATATGAAAAAAATAGTGTGATATCTCAACATCAAAAGAGAATCATCACTATACAAAAGAAAAATTCATGTGAAAAGAGAATATATATTCGGACCGGCAAAGTGGATTTTATATCATCAAAGGTTTTAATTGGGATTATTGGGGATGCACATTAAAAAGCATCAATAAATTGGGTTGAGTGAGAACATCTTCGAGTGAAAACTCAAGCTCGAGGGCGATTCGTTGATGGCTAGTGAGGAGAGAGCCAAAAACTCACTTTTCATTATCCAAATATACCACACCCGTCCTTAAGCCAAGTTATAACCAAGACCTTAGGATTTTTAACTACTCGATGGAGAAACAATTGAGCTACTAGGTAGTAGGTATGTGGACCATTGGATGCTGTATTTGGGACCTATGAACAACCTATAGCCATTAACCTGAACTAAGTTATCATCCTCTCATTCTGGCATTGCAAAATTAATCTTAACTTGAACTTATGGATTGTTGATTACATGTATATTAAGCATCTTTGTGCATTATTTCTTGAGCATTACTACATGAGACTTTTTAGATATTTATGCTCTAGGATCATTCATTATATTTTTGTTCTTGTTCTCCTCCGACTTCTTCTTGTTTATTTTGACTACCCTACTGTTCTTTACTTTTATTGTATCGGGACGATACAACTTTGAGTTGGGGGTCTTGATGTCTCCTCATTTGTGATAGTAAAATATACTCATGAAACATCATTTTAGGCTTATTTATTAGTTTATAGGTTGATTTTAACTAAATTTAGTGCACTTTCCTATTTTGGGTCTTGATTTGTAGAATTATTATTTTTAGAGCATATTGGGTTTAATTTTTTATTTAGTGTGAAGTTTTAAAGATAATTATGGAGCTTAATTAGAGTCCAAGTCAAAGATTACAACTTATGGAAAGAGATTTGCATGGAAATTGGAGATAAGGAAAGAAAAGCTAAAAAGATGGAAAAGGAAAAGCTACCTAAATCTGGGATTCTGCACACATGTCTAAAGATTGGTGTTTTTACCTAAGAAATAGGCCGAATTTGGTAATTTCCTTCCAAAGGGTCTAGATAATTCTGTTGCGATTCTTTTGGTATCTTGTGGAGCAAAATCCGACCAATAACGAAGAAGATACACTCAAAACAGCGCAGCAGTGTTTATCTTTATTTCCTTACGAATTTGAGTTGGGCTAGGAGTCCATTACTTAAGTTATATCTAAAGAAACGAATTAGGTCAACCTCTACACTATAAATACAGCCTCTTAACACTCTTAAATCATCCTTGTTGAAACCTTAAGCCAAGAGGAAGCTTACAACACAAGAGAGAAGTCTGGAAGGAGCTGTCATCAACAATGTCTTCTTCTACCTTTAGATTTGTAATTTCTTTCTTTTCTTGCATGAACTAATTTTCTTTAGCTTGAGTTTTAGCATTAATGTATGAACCCTAGTTTTGATTGACATCTATCTAATTTGGGAATTCAATGTTTTAAATAGAATTATAGTTTTTATTCTCTGTTTATGTGTTTGGATTTATATTCTGTGTTCTTGTGGACGGCCGCCATTAGAATTACCATTTAGTAATTAGGATACCATTGACAACGGTGTTCAATTGCATGTTTAGCACATAACGTTTAGTTTTAGGTTTGATTTGACAACCCAACCTAGCCAGATAATCACTATGGTTTAGTTCTTGTGACTATTTACCAATTACAGGAAAAGTTTGCTTAGGAAGCCTTATTGACACAGGTAAATCCTATTTTAAACTACCGATAGCATATTGGGACCGATTAGGGAAATACTACATAATTCACCGTTACATGTTTAGAACGGCAAAACCAGTGGGGATTACATGCTAATAACTTAAGCTATATTCTCATATTACTTCCCTTTAATATTTAATTTTCTGTCTTTAATTTCTTAGTTTAATTTAGAAAATCAAACAAAAATCTATTTGTCTTTACTATTATTTGCGTTTAGCTGTTCTAGCTTTAAATATTCTCACTTGGTATTTGCATAAGATTCTCCTAACATCTGTAGTCTCTGCGGAACGAATCTTTATCTAAAACTTGCATACGATCTGTATACTTGCAGAACCGTGTAGTTCTAGGGTGTTTTTGCACTTTATTTATATCTTATTTTATCACACCCTAGGCCCCACCAAATACTAAACATTGTGTCTTTTAATATAACGTATCTTCAAATGAACCATCACAACTACTTTCAAAAACCACTTTTTCATCTTCTATAAATAGTTGGCCAACTCAAACATTTTATTCATTCATTTTTCAAAGCATTAAAATTATGAGAGAGATATAGAAAACAGAAGCATTATTAAGTTCGTTGAAATTCTTAAGAATTTGTGTGTCAGTTTCTTTTGAATAGTTTTGTCGTTGTATCCTGGAGGTTGAAGCCAACAAGTGTAAGACACCAATACGTGGCCTAAATACGTTGAAGACATCGGATACATCAGAGCCTCGACAACTAAAGTTATTTATTTATTTATTTTTATTTTTATTTATGCATTAGTTTTATATTGTTTTACTGGTTTATACAAATAAACCACAACAAGTTTCACAATCAAATCCGAGGATCAAAACTAAATTTCGTGGTATTATCTAAATCTTTTAGTTGCATTTTCATTCCTTTAGTTTAATTATAATTAGTTTTATTTATATGCACTTTATTCCTTCGCAATTCAAAATCCCAATAAACATCTAATTTTATTGTTTTAGAAATTATTTATACTTTCTATTTAAACACGTATTCATAACCTCGTAATTTCCGAGGAGACGATATCCCTTTTTACTTATCTATTACTTGAAACGACCCGTAGACTTGCGGTTAGTTACTCCTTTTCTTTGGTGTTGAATTTTGTCACGCTCTAGGAGCATATCATGTCTTTCGCGACATTCTACTAAAAACCTCAAATTTCCATGCACACTTTCTGTAATCTATTTAAAAGAAAATGTGACGTACATGAGTTATGAGAAAGAATAATAGAACAAGGAGAAGATCTCACAAAGATATCGATTGCGAACATTCATAAAGAGACCGCAAAAATGTGTATGGTTCTAGATGATCCCTTTGGGAGATATTGAAGTGCTAGGCCTCCAATAGAAAGAGAAAAGATGTCAAAGAGAGTGATGTGATGGAGCGATTAAGAAGAATAACGAATAAACATAACTAGATGATTGAAACGATCAGAAATATGATAAGACTCAATGAAACATACCTCATACAAAATGGATTCAACACTACATGATCTTTACATCTTGACTAAGAAGAATGCCCAAACTGGACAAGATACTACATGTGATCGACCTACGGTCAATTCAGATATGTTCCCTTGATCCTTTCTATTTAGTAGTGTATATTAGTTATTTTCTTTATAGAGTCATTTTGAGTCGTGGGGACACGACTCAATTTTTATTTTGGGGTTGGGTACTCGTCACCATTCCCAGTTTTTGTGTTACATGTTTTATTGCTTTCTAAAAAAATTTAAATCAAATAAAAATTAGTTTGAGGAATCTTACGAAACAAAGATTCTCACATGGATATTATTTGTAACTTGCCGAACAAAGCACACAGAAACCAAGTAGGAAAACCTATATGAACAAATGTCACCATATTGATTAGTAAAGTTACGAATTGTTCCAGGGTTCTAATCGAGCACGATTTGAATAAAAGATAAATGGAAACGATCAATTTCTTAATGTGGAGTTTGAGAATTTTCCAAAATGCAATGTGTTTTGACACTTTGAGTAAGTGTTCTTATGATATTGCCTTTTCAACCCATAAATCTTATATGAGTGCTATAAGTGACTCTGCTGGAGCTTATATTCCCTTTGTAATGCTTCAACAAGTCTTGATGCTTACCATTGGGAAAAATAATTGTTTGCCACTTACAACTTGGGAAAGTAACATAATGCAATATAGAAGCAACAACTTGAAGTTGGTTCTCTCCCTGCACCATCTTCATAAACATGTACAAAATAAGCTACCCACTAGAAGCACTAGCCATATAACAATGAACCATTTAAAAACAATATCGTCAACTCTTTCTAAAAAATTGGAGCAAATTAATTCATGAATATAGCAGTAAACTAAAAATGTAACTTATCTAGTCCATTAATACTGGAACTCTAGAGATCCCTTCCCCTAAAATCTAGTGCGACCGGGCGTCTGGTGATATTCTTTCCTATGTGGAAGTGTAGCATCTTGCACAATAGTGTAGTCAAGCAGTGACAAAATACAGCTACACGGGAAGTTAAAAGTAGCATTAAGCATGATTAACTCATATTTGCTAATATAACTTTTTTTGAAAGTTTTCTAGAGAATGAAATTGTGATGAAAGTAATGTACCCTAACAACACTAATAAAGAGGGTTTGCTGAAGATTTGTATGTGCAACAACAGAATTTTAAGCATCTAGGAAACGAAATACGGGGTGACTGTTTGGGTGATCTGGGTTATTCGATAATTAGGTTCTTGACGACGAAGCTTTATTTTTTTATTTTTGCTTAAAAAACGAACAAAGAAATTAGAAGGTAGTGATAAAAGAAATATCTTAGAGACGAGAGAAAAACCTCACCTTATGAGAAATTTTTGGAGGGTTAAAAGAGAAAAGTTCTCCAACGAAAACAAGGGGAAGACCACCAAAAAACTTTAAAGATTATTACATTTTGCAATAAAAGGAATATCACCTCACGTGAATAGTGGTGGCGTTGTGAGCCTCAATAAAAGGAAAAATATTGATATCCTAGGTATATAAGAAATTAAAAGTACCTTGTTAAGTATTTATATTTTCATGAGGATAATTTTATGCGGGTGGAACTTTGTTGATAATTATTATACAAATATCTATTATTGGGTTTTGGTTGTTTGGGTGGAATTGTGGTTTTTACTATCCCCCTCAAGAATATGATTATAAGGTTATTGATATTCCGTGTTTTTTGATACATTTATTGTGTTATAAGAAATTATTTTGTGGAATTGTTTGATTTATTGAGAGATTATTCCGTATTATGTGAAATATTTTTAGTTTTTTGTTATTTTCTTATTTTGGTACTTTTTGAGATTTTTTCGTTTAATGTTGCGTAGCGTTTAAAGTCTGAAAAGAAAAAATGTCACCTTAGATAGTCAAGCGGAATGGTGATCATGAGGTTGTCTCGGGCTAGTGGCGTTGTTGGTGTCTTGATTTATTTTCTAAGCTTATAGGTCTCAAGATAAGACTTGATAAATGTAAGCTTTTTACCATTGGATTAGACAACTCTACTCAAGCGACTCTATATAACATTATTAATGTTGAGCTTGGACATCTTCTTGTTAGATATATTGGTACACCTCATACAACAAGGAGTCCTAATGCTACTACTTGTGAAATTCTTGTTAATAAAATCTATGGTAGCATGGAATGTTAAATGCAAAAATACTTGTCTTTTACTTAGAGACTCCACCTTATTAAGAGTGTCTTGCAAAGCAAGGCATGATTTTGGTGTAATGCCATGATCTAACTTAAGAATGTGGTGAATACTATTAAGTGTTATCTTGCTAGATTTCTTGGGAAAGGTAAAATTATTGATCATAGTGGTGCTAAGATCGCATGGTTAATAATATTACTACTTTAAGGGTATTGGTTTCTTAGGAGATTTTAATGAAATTCTGAAACATTCATGATAGGCTAAATTGTGAAAGATTCGATAAAGGAGCTATAGAATTTGTAGATTGTATTGATGATGCTAATATCTGTAAGCATCAATGTGGTGGTTAATTTTACACATGGACAAACAAAAACAAAATAGGACAATTGAGGGCAAGTAAGATTGTTAGAATGTTTATAAATGATAAATGGATGGATAGATTAGCTTCTACAGTACTAGTGAATCCTCCCTCAACTTCAGATCGTTGTGCTATATTGGTCATAATTGGATTAAGGAAGGAAGGTAAACCATGTTCTTTTGAATTCATTAATATATGGGCTCAACATGAATTTTTTTAAGTGATTAAAGAGGATTGGAGCAAAGAAGTTGAGGAGAATCATATGTTTAGATTGTGTATGAAGCAGTGGAAAGTGAAGTTAGCCACGAAGAAGTTTAACAATATATACTTCAGGTAAAACTCTAGTAATATTGATGCTATTAAAAAACAACTACATAGCACACAATAAAAAATCATGAGTGGACAAGTTGATGGTACTATTATGAGTGAAGAAAAAGTGCTAATTGGCGAGCTTGAGGAGGCAATTATGGTGCAACATAACATTTTGAAGCAAGAAGCTAATATGTCTTTCACCAATGATATGGATTGTAACTCAATGTATTTTTACAAGATGATTAAGGGTAGGATTGATAGAAATAGTGTCTCAAGGCTAATCAATGATGATGGAGAATCAATCACTGATCATACCATTATTAAAGAGTACTTTGTTAAATTCTACTCTAATTTGTTAGGCTCATAAGATACTAATGAAGAGGTTTGCTCAGTATCTACTAATGGTTTGATTGTTAAAAAGTTCTTGACTGAGACACAAAAGGCTGAGCTAATTGCATCTTTCACAGAATAGGAGATTAAAGATGTAGTTTTTCAATAAATGAGCGTAAAAGCCTAAGGCCTGATGGATTTAATTCTTGCTTTCATAAAGAATCTTGGGAAATCATTTATAAGGACATTATTCCAGTAGTCAAACAATGTCTAAACTCAGATGATGTGTTCGTGTTCCTTAAAGCTGATATCAGGTCCGCTAGAATTGTTAAAGCGGCTCTCAATTTTTTCTCAAGAATCTCAGGATTAAATATTGACATGTTGTGGGATTTATAATGGTGGACGTTTCAAATAATAACTGATTATACCCCTCTGCATGATTGTTGATATGGTTGTTTTAGATGTTACAATACTTATTATTTTTCCCTACTTTTCTGAGTTGGTCTAATGGCAGGATAACTTTTGAAATGGTAGTTGTAAATGTACTATTCAAAGTCTTGTCATTACTTAGCAATATAAACTCTATGCTCCCATTCCATTTCATACATGAAAAAACTATCCTGATATCTCTCTTTCTTTTGAATAAATACTCATTTCTTTAACATTTTTTAAAAGGACTTTTATAGGTTGTTTGGGTATTATTCCAACTATTTTTTGGGAAATTAACTCTAGATGGAGTAATAGTAGTCATACCTTGTGAATTACCATTGAACACTATTTAACATCCTACTCAAATAGTTTTTAAGACATTGGTTCACCATGCTAGTGCGAACAAGTTTCATTTCATATTTTATTACTTAAATTATATTCTGTTTTTATGGTGATCTTCTAGTGTTGAACGGAGATGATATTTATTCAAAAAATTACTTTCTTCTAGGCTGAATTTTCTTTTTGCCTTTGATAGCTTTCTTCTCTTCGTTTATGTTTGCTAGTTTTCTTCTTCTTCTTCCCTCTTTTAACTATTTCCTTTTTCCTTACCATCTTTTTTATTTGTAGTAATTCTATCATCGTTTCCTTACATATTTTACTTAATATCATCCATTTTCTATATGTTTGCCTCCTTTTCTCGGTATCCACCTTCTTCTCGTTTCCCTTATCGTCATTTTATTCTTTCTCCTTGTTTCGATTGTCCTCTTTATAATTTTTTCCCTTGTCCTCCTTCTTGTTGTTATATTTATATATCATTTTTTCTTCTCTTAGCAATGTTATTTTACCTTCTCCTCTTTCTTCTGGTCTTCCTCTTTTCTTTCATTTCTGATCCCCTTTTTCTATGAATTTTTTTGTTTCTTCTCTCTCATCTTTCTCTCTTTCCATCTTCTATTTTTCATTCTTTACATTTTGTTTCTTATATTTCTTTGTTTTACTCATGTCCTAGCTTTTTTCCTCTTTTTCAGGCTTTTAATCAATTTTTCATTTTATCCTTACTCATTTATTATATCTTATCCTTATTCTTTTTTTCTTCTCTTTCTTGTTTTTCTTTTCTTAATCCATTTTCATGTTTTTTTAACGTTTTCCTTATCTTGTTTCCCTCTAGTTTTATTATTTTTAACCTTATCATTTCGGTTTTCTCTTTTTCCCCAACTACCTTTCGAATTTTTTTTATTTTGTTTAGTGTTCTCCTACTCCTAATATAGGCTTTCACATGTTTTATATACTCTTCCACCTCCTTACTGATTACCAAGTCTTCTTGATCATGCTTTTCGCCTACGTTTTTTGCCGCCTTTATTCCTTTCACAATCACAAAGTCTTCCATTTATTTATTCTACTTTTTGTAATTCTTTGCAACTTCTATCTTCCTTTTCAATTTCATTTCCACCTGTTTCTCATTTTTTCTTTTTTTTATTCCTCTTCATTCAATCATGTACTTGGTTCATCATTCATGGATTTTTTAACCTCTTTACTTCAAGATTTCTTCCAAATTATAGACACTCTCCCTTGGCTTTATCCCTAACCCTTCTTACTAGCCTTTTTCTCCAATTCAGCTTTCTTCATTATTAATGTAGGATTCTCTCTCTCTTTTTCTCTATTTAGTTTTTTAACTATCTGGCTCTTCTATAAGTTTTCAATCATAACATTTAATATTTTTGACAAGCATTTCAAGGTCGATCTAGTTATCACTATAGCTTTTGTTTTTACTTTTTCCTTTCAGTTCTCCTCCTTTGGACTTTGTTAGACTTTCCTCTTCCCTCTACTACCTTCATTATATATTTCTATCTCTTCCTCATTCACAATTGTTTTAGTTAATACTCTTATTGTTTGGTTTGACATTTTCTTATTTGAATCATATTCCTTGACCAATACATGTCAATATCAATATAAACAAAAAAATTATTAGTTCCTACTAGTCAATGAAACTCCATCTAAAGAATAAGTAGACTCTTAGGTGTCACATATCGGTCCCATAAACCATTTGAAATCAACTACAAAATTATTATACACAGATCTATATAACTCATCAAATTTTCTCCATGATGTCCCTCTTTTTGTTATAAATAAATATCCTTAGGAGACATCATTTTAGGTAGAAATTGGACTTATTTAGTTGATTTGCAAGCATATTTTGCTATATCGCACTTTCATCCTTCAGATTAGTATTATTGTTACTTTTAGAGATTTTGTGCGTGAATTTTCTTTTTTAGTGTAAATTTCTTAGGTACATGGATGCTAGAATGCATTAAGATGAAGAGAAGAAGTGGGGTTTAAAGTCCAAGAGCAAACAGAACTATCAAAACAAAGAAAGATATCACTTTATTAAAGGAGAAGAAGCATTCAAAACTGGAAAGTCGTCACTGCTGGGTCTCCCTGCGCCCAAACTATCCAGATTCAAACCTGGTGGTTCAAATATAAAAGGTACACCATTGAGTTATAAAAATTTATGAAGTGGAAATATAAAAGGTGCACCATTGAGTTATAAAAATTTATGAAGTGGAATCAGGTAATTTGGACCAATGGTGTGAAAGCTACACCTATTTTACTAAAGTGTGTTCAACACTTACAGGAATTATAAAATGGACTTGAAACCTAAATCATTTAATTAAGTTAAGTAAGGACACTATCCATTAATAAGCCATATATAACACTTCCTAAGACTAAAAAATCAGGTAACTCTCAATAACGCTTATTATTTCGTATTTTTGAAGAGAGCAAGAGACGGAGACATGAGAAGAAACTAGAGAAACACATTTCTTTAACAACAGCTCAAATCAATTACTCTATCTACTTTTCATTTCTATTTTTAGTAAACAATTATTTTATTAATTTCTTTTCAGTTTTTAATGTCATTATGAGTACTACTTTTATACCTGAGAATCGCATAATGGGATGAATCCTAATTTATTTGTTTAGTTTATTTCGATTTTGTATTAGTTTCTAATTTAATTTGAATTGGGTATTTTATATCGCTTATTATTTTGTACTTAAATTAGTATCAATTAATTAGCTAATCGGATATATGTATTAGAAATTAGGCTATTCACTAGTGGAGGTGATTATCTAGAAACGGGGGAGGGTTAATTACCGAACTAGATAATAAACACGTGGTGTTTGTCATTGATCCTGATCGGCTTGATTAACCACATAGCCAATTGGGTTAAATTCGTAATCATTTCAACGTAGCTTAAAGTTTCCATGAAGGGATCTGTAATACTATAGAATAGGTACTATGTCTACCTTGACGAGTGTTATGAAATAGTAGAGTTCTGACTAATATATAAATACTAGTTCTGCCCTTAACAAAAGCATTGATTACGTGAATTAGGTGAATCCCAAGCGAGACTCAAGTATACCTCTTATATATGCATTTAATATTTTAGTCTTTATTTTATCTACATTTAGTTTCTCTTTAGCTTATTTACATTCGTGTGTTTAGTTTATTAATTCAAAAACAAAACAAAAAACTATTCGTCTTCTATTTTATTTCTAATCACAATTAATTCTAGGGCTAATGCTCAATAAACCTCTACAACCTTTTCCATTATCCTGTAAAAGGCACTATCCTTTTTACAGAACAGTGAGTTATGGAATGCTTCCCGAAACTCAAAATCTGAGTTCTAAGAAGCTTCCCATTACTCAAAATCTAATTTCTGGGAAACTTCCCATAACTCAAACTACTCTTTTTATGGACGAAAAAAATATGGTGCCTTTTATGGGCAAAAAGATGATGGTTTTGGTGAGTATGAATAAATTATAACTTGAGTGGTTTCTTATGCATTAATCTTTAATTATATTCATTGTTTAAACACATCTGTCTTACCTATCAATTTCTATTCAGACGAGTAACTCATTTTTGCTTACTTATAGCTTGAAATGACATGTACGCTTGTCGTTAGTTAATTTTATTCTTTAGTGTCGATTTATATCACATTCTAGGAGCGACCAAGTCACCCACAAAAGATAATGTAGAATTTTCAAGATCTCACATAAACTCCCATCTTGTCAATAAGGGATTTATAGTTTCATGAACACAATATCAAGACATTAAAAAGGACATGTAGTCAACATGATGACATGATTCCCTTTGTAAATTCTGAAACATCCAAGACCTTCTCAAAAATAGTCAACATGTAATCACCACATAATATTAATATATTTTACATAAGAACATACCTGGAAACATATAAGAAGAAGACACATCAAAATATAAGTATAAGAAAATTAATTAAGTAATCAGTGGGAAGAGAGGAATGATATATTACTGAATTAAGTGAACGTATATCAATTGTAACTCTCAAAGGGATTTGTACACATATGAACAAATCATAATATTTTACAATACATATGTTATAGTTCAAAAAAATTAGCCAATGTATACATATTAATGAATAATTTCACAAAGCTAATGTATAATAGGGGTATACAATTACTAAATTATGAAATTTGTGCTTATATTTGACTATTTGGCTTTACACAAGAATGAATAATGCAATGAATTCCAAATTTTAATATGATGATAGAACCACCTCATCATCCAATTAAGATCATATTATTCCTAGTTTATATTCAAGCACCGTACAAAAATTATGATAATAATAATAACATAAATTAAAACAAACAAAAATTAAAGCTTATATTAAACACTAAGTCACTTTACCAATTTAACACACATCAAAAGTTATTCTAAATTTATATTTAAAAAAAATATTTAGAATTTCAGATACCTAAGAAGTTATAAACAAATAATTATAAATGTGATCTTGTAGGTAAAGAATGCCTTTTGAAATTAATATTCTATAAATCTTGTGTTTATTCAAACCATCGTTCCCAAGCTGGACCATGACATGAGATCAACCCAACATTATTAATGTTCAAAGGGGTATAGATGGGGCAATAAACTAAGCCAAATCCTAAAATTAAGTTGTATCTCATAAACATGTTGATGACTGTTAGGAAAAAAAATACTACAAAAAATTTGTCTACTCTAGTTGTTCTACATAAGAGATTTGGTAGATAAAGTATATTTAATATTTTATTTTGAAAGAAAATAAGTGTTTAATAAGACTTCTTTTACATATATTTTTAATTCCATAAAATTAAAAAATTTATCTTACAGTAAACATATTACAGTTAGACATCGATTAATGAAAAATCTACATATTCTATTGATATAAATAATAGGTTGGGGTCAATTTTATCAGGAGATGTTTCAGATAAGCTGGCCCACTAATCTTGAAAACTACTCTACCCACTTAGGCTTTGTCGGTGATTTTTGTTTTTACATTATAGATTTGAACACTAACACTATTTGTTCATTGCGATTCCCTTTTTTATTGAACAATCAATATGAAGCCTGAATTAAAAGTTCAGAAATTGATCATAAAATATAAAATTATGATATAATTTTTTGATAATTTATTTCTTAATGCTAAGATTAGGATTTCCAAAAGTTTTAGAAATTTCCAAAAGATTTAGCATTAAACAACGAGTATAATGAATGTAAGTTTCAACCGGAACAAGCAACACTAAACATAGATGATCAGTTCATGTTCAGGTAAAACTACGTTACAAAAAAGATATATGTAATTGTAACACTGGAAAACTGGTTTTCATCATAATAACTCTAACAAATGCAGATATTGATTATAATTTATTCTACAGAATATGTCATGTAAAGTTTTTTTTCAAGTCCAAGTGGTTTAGGAGTCTCTTGAGTTCGATTAACATGAATAATTTGTTAGAACGAGAAGTTAGAGAATATAATCCATGAATATAGAATTAAATGTTATAATATGACATACGATCATTGTTGTATTTACCAATTACACGCCTCACCTAATGCATTCCCTTATAATGAGAACACGATGTGATATTGACACAGTTTACTCATAAACACCATATAAATAAACAAATAATCTACCAAATTAAATATTTTTTACAAGTTTAGGCTAATATGGAATAATTATTCATGAACATGAACTTCAAATTACTATTTGTTCTATTAAAACATAGACTCAACAAATATAAATAATAATGCTCAAATGGAAGAAAAAATCATTACCTCTACATAACAACCTACCTCCTTGGATAAATTCTCAACACATAAATTTTACAATTATTCAGGCAAATTTAAAAAATATTGGAAATAATAAAGGATTAAGTAAATACCTCGTAGTTAGTTAATTTCTTCATAAAACATTTACACAAAATTCTACATGCATGGACTCTTCGTTACTAAAACCAACTCCAATTTACTCATTGGTTTTCTGGCCTGTCCATCTTCTATATAAGGTGATTTATTTGATTATTTTTATTTGAAATTTCAAAACTCTTATTTTTTAATGCATTTGTTATGATGTAAATGTATAATAAGGATTTATATCTTGGTAGAGTAATATTAGATGTGATTACGGGTGTTTCAAGGCATTCTAGAGTCTTTTTAGGAACGAATAAAGTTATTATGATAGAGAGAAGGGTAGAAAAAATAGAAAAATTAATGTATTTGGGTACTTTATGTTGATGTATATTGTGTGTGTATATATATATATATATATATATATATATATATGTGTTATATCGTATTGAAAACTACGTCTTTGTGATACAAACACATGAGAATATATATGTTATTAATCTTTTGTTGAATAAATGGTGATTGCATCTGGTTTATGTCTCATATTCGTATAAATATCTTACTTTGTATATATATATATATATACTAGGGAATGCTCCACAAGATACTTGAGCTAAAATGAATTTAAAAATTTATAATAGATTGTGTAAAATTTATAATTGAAATATATATAAAGAGAAGTGCAAATCATGTCTAGAATATACCATGTATCTGAAGATGCGATAAAATACACACATATTTTTCTTTTATTAGAGTCTCGTAATTACTATCGTGTTTTATATGTACAAAGAAAGAAAAGGAAATGTGTGCGTTGAACAAATACCTTCAGATTTGTTGCTTGTTTCAGAAAAAAATGTAATACTTAACTAATAATAATTTTAATCCATAAGTAATGATCAATTTTTTATATTTTCTCTTACAACTTCACAAATTATTATACACATTTTCCATCATACACATCTTTAGTCTCCTGATCTCCATTCGAAATTGGGTGAAGATGGATTTATTAAGTAATATTATAAATCTGGATAGTGGAGACTGATTCAATCATTTTAGAAAATAAAATTCGATTTCCCAAATTCCTTGATTATAGAAAGATTAATGGATTAAATAGATAATACATGAAACCAGCTAAAACTTGTTAATTCAGCTTCTTCTCTTCTTTGTCATTGATATAAGAAGAAATATAATAAGCAACCACAAAAGAGTCCTTGAACCAAGCATAAGACCCCTTCTATGGAAAAAATTAGGTATTGTAGTAATTCACAATATTTTTTCATCTCTGAATTAGACAACGTTCAACTTATTAGCATAAAAAATGCAACAAACAATTAAATAACATTAATATAACCCTTTGATTATGTTTATCCACTTAATTTGATACTTTTTTTTAAGTCAAACACTTAATTTGATACTCATAATGTGTAATACATTAGGCTCCATCTTGTATTCTATCTTGAAAAAAATGTTAGGTGAAATCGGATTCTCTAGACATAAGACCACAAAAGCCTCATCGATCTAGGATTTTCGAGTTTAAAAATGGTAGTGCTAGTTGAAAGTTGGAAATGTTTTATTTATTTTTGTGTTGATATATTTATATTATTGAAAAGCGATTACCAAAGTCCAAAACTTCATTATAATCACTATTCGAGTAGTTCATGTGCTTAATTTTTAATTTGTAAGCATTTGTAGTTTGACTAATCATATCTATTTGTTGAGTTGAAAGATGAAATTAAGTTGGCAAACAGATCAAGATACATAGAAGTTTATACATTTTTTGTCCAAAGAACAGTATGTATCAACAAAAAAGTTACTGAGCTGGCCAAAACAGAACCATTTTGCAGAGGGTCAAATCTGTCTTTTTCTATTAACTTCTCCTTTAGAAAGTGCACCCTCACTATTATTATCCGGATGTTCCTCTAGCAGACCAATCAGTGTCACTGATCCTGACAGGTCAGCGTGTTCTGTTTCTTCCTTTTTCTTTCAAAAGATGTGGTTCCTTTATATGAAGCATTCTGTTAGGGGGATCAAGATTAAGCTAAGTGCACCATCAACCTCAACCAAATCATTTTCCCTTATCACACAAACCTGTAATATGACCACACACATAACAATAAATGAAACAGACGATACAACCTAGTATAATGTTCGTGTATTACCTTCAACATAGCAGGAGTGATGAGCTGGAAGATCAAAACGTCTCCTTTAAGAAGCTTGTCAGCAGTAGCAAACTTTCTCCAATCTGCACTAAGCCCCCTCTTAAAAGAAATGTACTTGATATGAAATTGTTCCCCATTTTCATTCTCTAAGGTCACAGGATGATCATCTTTTGACATATATTTCTTGTATAATAGATTAGGAAGACCCTTAATCAAAACAAAGTTAAACATAAGATTATATATTTTTAATTGATTAATAAAAATTCAACAGTTACCTATCGGCCATTCGATCAATCACCTTTGGCGCTATTTGGTTTCTTTAATCTCTTGGTAATTTTGAATGTGAAGATTGTATAGGTACATAAAAAAGAAACCAATTTGCAAGATAGACTATAAAAACTGAATTAGGAAAATCCACATGCTGCAACACTCTGAAACTGTAATGGCACGTATTCATGATTTACTTATCCCACTACAGGCCAAAACTGCAAAAAGGGTAGATTAGTCATTACATTATTATACTTCTTTTACATTCTTACTCAGTGAAATTGGAGCATCTCCATGTTCTATGGCTTCATCAACAGAATAATATGTTCAAATTATAGCTGAATTCATTTTTTGATCCATAATCCGCATAATATACATAAAACAAATCAATCAAATTTTATTTCATATAACAAAAAATCATACATAAATATAATTGGTTCATAAACCCATTACCTCGCAGACATAGCAGCAAAAAGATTGAAATTATCTCCATGAATAATCTCACCATCTGGAAGATCTGAATACAAAGTAAAGCTAACATAAAGTGCCAATAAATAATAAGCATATAAAACTACTTGAACACCGCAAGCTCTAACTTAAATGGCTTTTTTAGATTCCGTGAACCACTTGGTAAAACTACCACCCAAGTACATTAATATGTAATATATTTCAAAATCATTATGGATTTAGATCAAAGAAATCAATGACTTATTAGTAAAGGTAAACCTACTCACACTTTTCTCGAAAGTAATTGTAGTGCAAGAAGTTCGAGAAAGCCTGGCCCAAATAGCTCACGTAACCAACTAGAGAATAAGCATATATGACCCTAGTTAAAACATATATTGTAATATTATCCTTCTAATTATTATATATCATATAACTTATAAGATAAATCTTTAATCATGTGTACCTTGATTACACGTACGACATTGTTATACCTTTAACTCATGGAACATCAAGTAGAGTTTGACAATCATCATTCATCACTAATGGATTTGCTGAAAACATGTACAACAAACTATATAAATTGGATGAATAATGTTTTATATTAATATAATGATAAATCTAAGAAAACAAACCTCCGTGTAATTGTAATAACTTAACAGTTGGCTCGAGGCCTCTTTTTGCAGCATAATGTAGGGGAGTCCCTGCATGATGACCTATACAAATTCACGTCAATGGTGAATATACAAAACATATGCATGAGCATAAGAAGAACATGCCATAAAAAGTTTACCTGGACAAAAAGCATTAACATTCTCCCCTAACTCTATTAATGTTTTGGCAACAGTATAAAGCTCTAGATTCATGCAAGCCACTATCAAAGGTGTTTTCCTTCTCTGTCCATTTTTCTTTAAATTAAACAATACTCTATGATATGCATGAACACAATAATACAAACTATTCTTGTATGAATTATATATAGCATGACTTTTTAATTGAAAAAACAAGAAAATCTAATCCTATATTTTCTAAAACTCTTTTAGCTCTTGCGTAGGGACCAATAATGCATACCTATACTGACCTTATTGCATTTTTCACCTTATATAGGGACTCATAGTGCAATTCATTTGAGATTTTTGTTATCCCTTGGGACATAGAAACTAAAATATATCACATACCTTGATTAAGAGAAATTTTCCTACATTACTAGACAACTCATTCTTATCTAACTCTTTTGCCTTGACGAGACCCTTAATTTGAAAAAACTAAAACTCTTAATAAATTACTTAAAAAAACATCAATATTTAATTATTTTGTGAAAAGATAGAAAAAATAAATTTAGTTAAACAATATAAACAAATAAAACTAAGAATATTGAGTAATAATTAACATGACGTTATAGAATTTCATCTCAATATACGAGGAGAACTTCTCCTCCATGTACAGTATTTTACTTCTCTCTTGACAATCGGAGTGGACAGTTTATTTTGAGGCTCTAAATTTTTCTGCGCCGTCTTTGTTTTTAGGGTAATTTCTTGTTAATAAATAAAAGTTTTTTAATCCTATATTGAAGTGTCAAATATTTCTTTTACTCGGTTTATGACACATACAATATATTTTGAACTAAATAAAATTAATTACGGTAACTTTCTAATTTATAAATTGACATAAGTCTTATTATTATAACTAATGGTTATGATTTATATATTGGATGGAAGTTTTATATATTTAAGTTAATAAAAATTTTGAGCAACTTTCCCACACAAAAAGACTATATAATAAATCTATGTGGGAAAAACATAAGTAAACTATCTCCCAAAAAGACAAGATGAGAATACAATGAAAAAAGACAACGGAAAACATGAATTTTAAAATTTTATATTACTCCCTCCAAATTAGGGAGTACACCCTCCGTACGAAACATGTTTCGAACTTGCCAAACCATATTTATGGTCGTTGAAAAAACATTTTCCCATGACTTGGACTTCCGAGCACTCTCTCTCATTCTTGGCATGTAAGCACTATGGTGATTATTTTATTTAAATTTATATTATTTTTTATTTTGTTAAGGTTTGAATACCGAGTATTCTCATTAAAAATAGGTCAACGTCATTGATTGATCACTGTCAATAATAAAAATTACGTTCAATATAGAATACTAAGTATTTTTGAAGATTCGACCACTAAGCATGGTCGATACTACAGTCACTAATACTGGTGGTGATGGATGATAAACTGTGGTTGTTGGAGATAGTCGGTTTGGCTCACCTAGAATGCTCATTTTGTGTGTGTCTGAGCAAGCTTAAAGTCTTCGTCGATGATGGGTAATTGGCGGTGAGTAATGATCGGATCTCAACGACTCCCTGAACATGCTTAGTGTTTATAATAAGTGTTCGATTACAAAAATAGTAATTTACTCATAATGAGTGTATTACAATTAACACAACAAACTTAAATAAATAATATGAAATGAATAGAAATAGTATGTGGGGAAGTATGTAGTTCACCACATGTACATATTACACACACAATAAGATATGACATGTAGAAGTATATGATAAAATGAAAGTTCAAACGTAAAAAGTGAAGGATTTGAAAGATGTCTCAAAAGAATTTTTGCTAAAGATGAGCGATATAATAGACACTAATTAACACTCGACAATTTATAGAATTCTCACATTAAAACAACCTAAACAAAGATATATACAACCAAATTGTAATAGAGAGTCTGTATTGATATTGTCAAACAAATCCTTTGTTTGAGATTTTGCTATTTCTTGGGTGATAGTTTGTATTGTCTTCCGAGAGCCTATTTCGAGTAATTTAAGGAAAAGGCTCCAACCAACATCTTTTATATGAGTGAAGGATAATGATAGAAAAAGAATAAGAAAGTAAACGGAAAAACAAAGAAATGGCTTGATTACTTATAGATTCCCAAATTTTTTATCTAACGTTGTAAAGATATTACGTGTCTGAGTTGATATATAAGCCTACACGGTTTCAAAATCAGTGAGAAAGCTATTCTCTCTGATAACCTTTACGTAATATTGTCGTCAACAAACAATTGGTCGGTGTAGCCGGTGATGAAGAAAATAGTCGAGTTGGAGGAACATATGGGACCAGTTTCATTCCATCATCTCCCTAGAAGATTCAACGGGAAATCAAATCATATTGTAAGGAATGCTAAATAGATAATCAATGAAAGCACATATACAAATGGATACATGTTTTTTTAAATTTGGGATTGGCTAATCTATGGTTTTGTTTTGTTTGTTTCTCCATCCAAAATAAAATATAAAATTTAATGATATAAAATCGATATACTGATAAACAAAAAACAAATAAATAATATTTATGGTGACTTATGCTATACAAAGAAACACGGGAAGGAATTGATGTTCATATTAAGATAGAATAATCAACTTTGATAGTGGAACATAGCGCAAGGGAAGATTTTGGTGCCAAGAGAGGAACATAATACTTTAATCTTTCAATCAATATTGTTCCATTTCCGTTCGATCCAAAGAGACAAGAGATATAATATTACAAAAATAAAGAAAAATAAAAATATTCTCAACATTCATTTGAAAATATATCTCAAGCCCAAAACTTTATGAGATTCTCTCTAATACATAGTTCATGAAATTATACTATTCTTATGATAACACATTTATAAGATATTAAAAGATGCATCGTAGAAGTGCAGAATAGTGAACGAATCGATCAAGTCTAACCGATTCGATACAATTCGTGTCAAATCATAATATTTTATGAGCTTCACTTCCAAAATAAGTTACCCCAATGAAATTATCTTTAAATTATAAATTACGAAAACATCTCATAGAACTCAGAAAATTATAATACATCGATATATTTTCACATCAACAGAATAAAAAATTTGTTTGGTCAAACTTGTAAATTCTATACAGAAAATTTAGCTTAAAAAATTCTGAATACATCATATTATACATCATTGATTGTATGCTTTTAAAGTTTGAATGAATTTTATGATCCATGATTCACGTTTTGATATAAAAATTCAAGACAAAAAATATAATCCATATATATAATTATCCAAAAAATATATCAATCACTAGAACAACTATCTAATTTTTAACAAACAAAAATTATATAATTTCATAGTCATATACTCCCACAAAATTCCAGAAACCTGCAAGAATCAACATGTGTAGATTTAGATATTTTAGACAGTCTCTATGTCTACTTTATTTTATGAAACATGCAAATTTAGGATTACTACTCAGCTAACAAGTAACAACCTCATTCCATAATTCAAAAACAATATAAGTAGAAAAACCTTCTTACCTAAAAAATACTCAATCCTCTGGCACAAACTATATATACTTGAATTTTCCAAAATTCATTGCCTTCCAACTCCCTACAAAAGGAAAATGAAAACCTATGTTTATTAAGACATAGAAATTTACTTTGCAATAAAATCGAAACACTTGAGTGTCCCCAACAAAAGATCAAAAGAATACTTGGTAAAAGATAGAGATACATTCCTACCTTCAGCATAGCTTTTTGGACCTTGTATGAGCACTCCTTCTTATGTTCTGAAAACCTGATCCCCATCATCATTGTCACTTCTTGACTCCTTCTTTGGAGTAGATGTCCTTTAATACTTTGAAAAAGGATGGTCTGATTCTTCCACAACAGGAGAGGACATATAATTCCAAAAGAAGGCCATTACTAACTTGTTTCCTACAATATTTTGCCACTTCATACTCTTCCATAACCCAAATGTCATCATAATGTTCATTTGGGTTTTCTTTATAATTTATTTATGCAAACAAAGAAAGAGATTTATTTTATTCCATGAGAGACTTCCTTAGTATCTACAGTCTCCTTGAAAATATTGAGGTAGATCTAGGTTATGCAATATCTCACTACTCGAACAAAAGACAAGATAATTTGAATGACGTTTCTGATTGCAATACAATGCAATACCAAACTAGATATAATAAACATTATTACCAAATCATTACCAATAACCCTAAATACAATTTTACATAATTATTACTTCCTCAATTCCCAAAAGGTTGTTATTTATACTAAAAATAGTTGTTTCCATATGTATATCACTATAGAAAATTAAAACACTTTTTTTTTCATACCAATTTTATAATTAATTATATATTATAATATATATTTATAAGAGATATTTATAAGAGATATTTATAAGAGATATTTAGGAGCAAGACCAATGGGGTCTTCAAATGTTACATTTGAAGACCCAAAAGTAAAATTATAAAAAAAAACAACACCAATGCAATATTTGAAGACTGATAAGATATAGAGATAAAAACTAGGTATTCATTTATTTGTTAAATTTGGCGAAATATATACATACCTATTACCTGCCAAAATAAGTAAAAAGTTGCAACTAAATGAGAAAATAGAACAAATCACCAATAGTGATTATCAATTAAAAAAAATATATATATATAACATTAAAATCAAAATTAACAGAATCCATTATTCAGATGATTACCATTGAATAATTACACAAACCAAAAAGAATTAACTGTGATATTTCTTCCCGTTGAATATCTATTTCAGAATCTTGAAATTACTATTATATAAACACTAATACAACACTTATTATCCATTAGAACTCCCCAAAGAAAACAACAATTAATTCCCTACCTCAACAAGATCCATATTAAAATCTAAGAATAAATTTTCGAAAATTTTAAATTCAAATTTGAACCATAAGTAGTTCTGACACTAAACTAGAAACACATAAATTAAATTGTTAATGATCCAAAATCTCATCTTATAAGTATCTATCTCGTGAGAATTATTTTCTTGAACCATGCAAATTTAGGATTACTACTCTACTAACAAGTAACAACCTAATTCCATAATTCAAAAATAATATAAGGAGAAAAACCTTCTTACCTAAAAATACTTAATCCTCCAGCACAAACTATATATACTTGAATTTTCCAAAATTCATTGTCTTCCAACTCACTACAAAAGGAAAATGAAAAACTATGTTTATTAAGACAGGAAAATTTACTTGGCAAAAAAAAATTCAGAAAATTGTAACACTTGAGTGTCCCCAACGAAAGATCAAACACAGGTTTCGTAAAAGGTGGAGATACAATCCTAGCTTCGGCGATAGCTTTTTGGACCTTGTACGAGCACTCATTCTTATGGTCTAAATACCTAATCCCCGTCATCATTGTCACTCCCTGACTCCTTCTTTGGAGTAGATATCTTTGAATACTTTGAAAAAGGATGGTCTGATTCTTCCACAACATGAGAGGACATATAACTCTGAAAGAGGCCAACACTAACTTGTTTCCTCCAAGATTCTGTCACTTTATACTCTTCCATAACCCAAATGTCATCATAATGTTCTTTTGGGTTTTCTTTATAATTTATTTATGCAAACAAAGAAAGAGATGTATTTTATACCATGAGAGACATCCTTAGTATCTACAGTCTCCTTGAAAATCTTGAGGTGGATCTAGGTCATGCAATATCTCACTACTCTATCAAAAGACAAGATGATTTAAATGACATTTCTGATTACAATACCATACAATACGATAAACATTATTACCAAATCATTACAATTAACCCTAAAAACAATTTTACATAATTATTACTTCCTCCGTTACCAAAATGTTTTTATTTATACTAAAAATATATGTTTCCAAATGTATATCACTATAGAAAATTAAAACACTTTTTTATTTTTCATATCATATTTACCATTGATTAAATATTATAATATATATTTATAAGAGATATAAAAGAGAAAGACCAATGAGGTCTTTAAATGTTACATTTAAGACCCAAGAGTAAAATTATCAAAAAAAAAAAAGCAACACCAATGCAATATTTGCAGACTGGTAAGATATAGAGATAAAGATTGGGTATTTATTTTTTTGTTAAATTTGGCCAAATATATACATACCAATTACCTGCCAAAGAAGTGCAAAGTTGCAGAATTAAAATAGAAAATAGAACAAACAATCACCAACAATGATTATCATTTACAAAAAATATATATAACATCAAATTCAAAATTAACAAAATCCAAATTCAGATGGTTACCATTGAATAATTACACAACCCAAAAAGATTAAACCGTAATATTATCCATCATAGATCTTCTCTCCGGCCTAATCAACAACAAGTTTTAAATACAAATCAGAACACCCCAAAGAAAACCACAATCAATTCCCAACCTCAACAAGATCGACATTAAAATCCAAGAATAAATTTTCGACAATTTTAAGATACACGTTTAAACCATACGTAGTTTTGACACTAACCAGAATCACATAAATAAAGTTGTTAATGATCCAAAATCACATAAATAAAGTTGTTAATGATCCAAAATCACATCATATAAGTATCTACCTCGTGAGAATCAAGATCTTCATCAAGTAAATCATAAGTAGAGGCTTCGTGATCCGTTACCTTATGTTATAACCTCTATTATTGTTTCTTTACCCACTAAGTTTTCTATGAAAGACCTTGGGCCATTGTCATATTTCTTGAATTTAGAGAAAACTCTCTATTCTCTATCATTTCTACTTTCTCATTACAGATCCTTATCGAATTAAATTAATGGAAGACATAACCATCCGAAAATTCAATACCAATTCATATCACTTTAAGTAAAGAATCAATTTTGCACCAAGAGGGTATCTTACTTTTCCTTCACAAGGTTTTATGATCTTGGAAAAATAAATTGCATTGTGATTACTAATCTTAAAATAAATTAAGCAACTCAAAATGGAACATATGGGGATATATGATTATAAGTACCCTAATAAATGCTTCCATCTTTGTTAGTTAAATAGGTATTACAATCTAGAAACAAAAAAAATCCAAATAGGTGCATAAACAATAACATACTAAAACTTTCGTTCTTGTATTTGATTTTGGTCTACTTAACTTTAATCGTGTGCTAGATTTTAAATTGTGTATACTTAATCATTAATCCTCCATACACAATTACTTGTTTTTACTCCTTCAATCCATATTAAATATACTTGAACTAAATTTACCGTCTTTAGAACAATACGTTCAACATCAAGGGTTGACCATTCGTTATTAACCATCAAATGAAGTATTACAGCATATTAATCGACTTACCAAGTTCATTATAGGATATTCCCCTTTTTTTGAAATGTCATGATCAACTATTTTTCCTATAAATTAAACAATACTCTGTGATATGCATGAACGCAAAAATACAAACTATTCTTGTGTGAATTATATATAACATAACTTATTTATTGCGAAAACAAGAAAATCTAATCCCATATTTTTTAATATTAAAAATATTTTAGCTCTTTCTTAGGGACCAATAATGCATACTGCAATTTTCACATTATATAAGGACTTATAGTGCAATTCAATTGAGATTTTTGTTATCCCTTGCAACCTAGAAGCTAAAATAAATAACATCCTTGATTAAGAGAACTTTTCCTACTATACCGGAAGACTCATTCTTATCTAACTCCTTTTCAATGACAGACCCTTAATTTGAAAAACCCAAAAGACTTAATAAATTACTCAAAATAAACATAAATATTTAATTATTCTGTGAAAAGTTACAAAAAATAAATTTAGTTAAACAATATTGACAAATAAAAAAAAGTTTAAGTAAGAATTAATATGACGTTACAGAATCTCATCTTAATTTACGAGGAGAACTTCACCTCGATGTACACTAGTACAACCGGAGTATTTTTATTCTCTCTTGACAATCGGAGTGGAAGGTGTATTTTGAGGTTTTAACTTTTTCTGTGTGGCGTTTTTTGATTTAGGGTACATTCTTGTTTATGGCCTAAGAATTGATAAACCCATGCGGATTGGACTAGTTAAAAAAATATAAAAATTATTGTATTTTCTCATTTTCAAAAGACTTTACTTGGGCTTACATTCTCTTATTGTTTTTTATCAGTTAATAAATAGAAATTTTTTTATCCTATATTGAATGGTAAAATATTACTTTTATTCTTTTTATGACACATACCTATATTGTGAACTCAATAAAATTAATTATGGTAATTTTCTAGTTTATAAATTGACACATGTCTTATTATTATAATTAATGGTTATGATTAACGTATTGGATGGAAGTTTATAGATTTAAGTTGACAAAAAACTTGAACTACTTTCCCACACAATAAATCTATGTGGGAAAAACTTAAGTCAAATATATCCCGAAAGGGCGAGATGAGAATATACAACGGTAAACATGAATTTAAATATTTTTTATTACGCACTCTAAATTATTGAGTACACCCTCCATACGAAACATGTTTCAAACTTACCAAACAATATTAATGGTAGTTGCAAAAACCATCTTTCATGACTTGAACTTCCAAACACTCTCTGTCATTCTTGGCAGGTAAGCATTAGTGTAATTATTTTATTTAAATTTGTATTATTTTTTTAATTTTTTTAAGGTTTGGATACCGAGTTGCTCATTAAAAATAGGTCGATGTTGTTTATGGAGAACGCTCAAGAATAAGAATTACATTGAATATAGAATACTAAGTATTGTTAATGATTCGACAACCGAGCATGCCCAATACTACTGTCGGTAGTACTGGTGGTGATAATTGATAAATAGTGGTTATCGAAGATACTCATATCATTATGTGTGTGTCTGAGCAAGCTTAAAGACTTCGTTGGTGATGGGTAATTGGCGGTGAGTAATGGTCGGATCTCAATGACTCCCTGAACATTCTTAGTGTTTCTAATAAGTGTACGATTACAAGAATAGTAATTGACTCATAATGAGTGGATATTTCAATTAATACAACAAACTTAAATAATATGAAATAAAATTAAAATAGTATGTGAGGAAGTATGTAGTTCAACTCATGTACAAATTACTCATACAATGAGATATGACCTTAAGAAGTATATGATCAAATGAAAGTTAAAAGGTAAGAAGTGAAGGATTTGAAAGATGTCTCCAAAGAATTTTTGCTAAAGAATCACGCCGAATGTGATGAAAGATGAGGGTTATAATAGACACAAATTAACACTTAATAATTTATGGAATTATCACATTAAAAAAACCTAAAAAGATTATATACCAACCAATAGTAATAGAGAGCCCATATTCATATTGTCAAACAAATCCTTTGTTGGAGATTTTACTATTTCTCGGCTGATAGTTTGTATTGTCTTCACAAATCCTATTTCGAGTAATTTAAGGAAAATGCTCCAACCAACATGTTGTATATGAGTGAAAGCTAAAGATAGAAAAATAATGAAAAAGTAAACAAAAAAAATAAGAAATGGCTAGATTATTTATAGATTCCCAAATTTTTGTAATCTAACGTTATAAAGATATTACGAGTTTGAGTTGATATATAAGCCTGAACGGTTTCAAAATCAGTGAAAAAGCTATTTCTCAGATAACCTTGAAGTAATGTCATCGTGAGCAAACAATTGGTCTGTGTAGCCTTTGATGAAGAAAATAATCGAGTTTGAGGAACATATGGGACCAGCTTCATTCCATCATCTACCTAGAAGATTCAACGGGCAATCAAATCTTATTGTAAGGAAAAATAAATAGATAATCAATGAAATCACATATACAAATGGATACATTTTTTTGCAATTTGGGATTGGATAATGTATGATTTTGTTTTGTTTGTTTCTCAGTCCAAAAAAATATAAAATTAAATGATATAAAATTTATATGCTGATAAACTGAAAAATATAAATAATGTTTAGGGTGAATTGTGCTAAACAAAGAAACTCGGGAAGGAATTGATGTGCATATTAGGATAAAATTATCAACTTTGATAGTGGAAGATAGTGCAAGGGCAGATTTTGGTGCCAAGCGAGGAACATAATACTTTATCTCTCATCTACTATTATTCCATTTCCTTTCGATCCAAACATACATGAGATATAATACAAGAAACATAAAGAAAAAATAACACAATTCTCAACATTCATTTGCAAATATATCTCAAACCCAAAATTTATGAGATTTCTCTGATACATAGTTCATGAGATTATACTATTCTTATGATAGTACACAATTATAAGATATTAAAAGATGCATCGTAGAAGTGCAGAAATGTAAACAAATCGATCAGGTCTAACCGATTCGATACGATTCGTGTAAAATCATAATATTTTATTAGCTTCATTTCCAAAATAAGTTACCCCAAGAAAATTATCTTTAAATTATAAATTACTAAAACATCTCATTGAACTCACAAAATTATAAAGCATCCATATATTTTCACATCAACATAAAAAATATTCTTTTTGTTTTGTCAAACTTGTAAATTATACACATAAAATTTAGCTTAAAAAATTCTGAATCTATCATATCATACATCATTGATGGTATGTTTCTAAAGTTTTATATGAATTGTATGATCCATGAGTCACGTTTCAATATAAAAATTCAAGACAAAAAATATATACATAGATATAATTATCCAAAAAATATATCATGGACAAAACAAATAACTAGAACAACTATCGGATCTTTAACAAAAAAAAATTATATATTTTCATAGTCATATACTTGTTCCAGTCTATGAAGTCCCAAAAAATTGTACTCCCACAAAATTCCAACATCCTGCAAGAATCAAAATATGTAAATTTAGATATTTTAGACAGTGACCGAACTTTCTCTATGTCTACTTTATTTTTATGAAACATGAAAACTTAGGATTACTACTCTGCTAACAAGTAACAACCTCATTCCACAATTCAAAAACAATATAAGGAGAAAAACATTCTTACCTGAAAAATACTCAATCGTCCATCACAAACTATATATTCTTGAATTTTCCAAAATTCGTTGCCTTCCAACTCATTGCAAAAGGAAAATGAAAAACTATATTTATTAAGACTAATAAAATTACTTTGCAAAAAAAAATATTCAGAAAATCTTAACACTTGAGTGTACCAAAAAAATATCAAAAGCAGACTTGGTAAAAGATGGAGATACATTCCTACCTTCGGCGATAGCGTTTTGGACCTTTTATGAGAACTCCTTCTTATGAACTGAAAACCCAATCCTCATCATCATTGTTACTCCCTGACTCCTTCTTTTGACTCCTTCTTTAGAGTAGATGTCCTTGAATACTTTGAAAAAAGATGGCCTGATTCATCCACAACATGAGAGGACATATAATTCTGAAAGAGGGCCAACACTAACTTGTTTCCTCCAAGATTATGCCACTTCATACTCTTCCATAACCCAAATGTCATCATAATGTTCTTCAAGGTTTCTTTATAATTTATGTATGCAAACAAAGCAAGAAAATTGTTTTATACCATGAGAGACTTCCTTTGTAGGACATGGAATATCTCACTACTCGATTAAAAGACGATAATTTGAATGACGTTTCTGATTGCAATGCAATGCAATACTAAACCATGAACATTATAACCAAATCATTACCAATAAACCTAAATACAATTTTAAATAATTATTACTTCCTCTATTCCCAAAAGGTTGTTATTTATATTAAAAATAGTTTTTTCCAAATGTATATCACTTTTGAAAATTAAAACATTTTTTTAATTTTCATACCACTTTTACCCTTAATTAAATATTATAATATATATATATATATTTCTAAGAGATGTTTAAGAGTAAGATTAATGGGGTCTTCGAATGTTACATTCGAAGACCCAAAAGTAAAATTAACAAAAAAAGTAACACATATGCAATATTTAAAGACTGATGAGATTGCAATATTTGAAGGCTGATAAAATATAGAGATAAAGAAAAGGTATTAATTTTTTTTATTAAATTTGGACAAATATATACATACCAATTACCTGCCAAAAGAAGTGAAAAGATACAAAATTAAAACAAAAAATAGAACAAACAATCACCAACCCTGATTATCATTTACGAAAAAGTATATATAACATCAAAAGTAAAATTAACATAGTCCAAAATTCAGGTTTTTATCGTTGAATTATTACACTACCCAAAATGAATAAACAGTAATATTTTTCCGTTGAATATTTATTGCAGAATCTTGAAATTTCTATTATACAAAAACTAATACAACACTTAAACAACATACCAAATCTTTATTAAGACTTAATTCATCTACTGCTTTATCAAGATCAATTCATCCACTGAATCAACAAAAAAGGTACATACTATTTTCTCATTGTTTCGATAAATTAAAGAGTATCTTACTAACATTATATAAGAAAAGATCAAAAAGACTTGTAGAGAAATTTGTATTTGTATATAGATATGTATATGAGCCCCTATATGTTGATCGAGTTGGAAAGCAAGGTTGTTGAAATAAAAATCCTTTTTAATGGTGTTGTTATTGTAAATAATTGTTCCTGTGATGCCAATGATGAATTGGTTGAGCGTCAGTATTTTTTTTTGTATTCGACCACCAGATTTAATTCTTTCTCCGATTCCTTTAATACTTTATCCAACATAGATATTCTCTCCTACCTAATCAACTAAATTTTTTTTAAATACAAATTAGAATGCCCAAAAAAACCACAATCAATTTCCAACCTCAACAAGATCCATATTAAAATCTTAGAATATATTTTTGAAAAGTTTAAGATCCATATTTGAACCATACATAGCTTTGAAACTAAACTAGAATCACTTAAATTAAATTGTTAATGATCCAAAATCACATCATATAAGTATCTATCTCGTGAGAATTATGATCTTCATCAAGTAAAACATAATGAAAGGCTTCGTGATCCATTGCGTTATGCTATAACCTCTACAATTTCTTTTTTAACCACTATGTTTTCTATGAAAGGCCTTGGGCCATTGTCATATTTATTGGATTTAGAGAAAACTCTATGTTCTCTATCATTTTACTTTCTCATTACACATCCTTATCAAGTTACACATCCAAAAATTCAATACCAATTCAAATGACTTTAGAATTAAAGAATCAAGTTTGTCTAGTTCTTAAAATTGATGCTCATATACTACACCAAGAGGGTATGTTACTTTTCCTTTGCAAGGTTTTACGATATAGGAAACATGAATTGCATTGTGATCACTAATCTTAAAAGAAATCAAGCAACTCAAAATGGAACTTATGGGGATATGATTATAAGTACCCTAATAATGCTCCTATCTTTGTTATTTAAAGAGGTATTACAATCTAGAAACAAAAATAAATCCAAGTAGATGCATAATAAATTCAATGACATACTAAAACTATTGTTCTTTATGCCCAATAACATACTCTTTATTGGCATATTCAATATTGGTCTACATAACTTCTAATCGTGGGTTAGATTTTAGATTGTGTACACTTAATCTTTAATTCTGCATACACAACTACTTGTTTTTACTCCTTCAATCCATATTAAACATTGATGAACTATAATTTTCCATCTTTAGAACAATATGTTCAACATCAAGGGTTACCCTTCGTTATTAACTATGAAATGAAGTATTACAGCATATTAATAGACTTACAAGGTTAATTATAGGATTGCTCCTTTTTTGAAATGTCATGATCAACTATTTCTCTGTATATTAAACAATACTCTATGATATGCATGAACTCAAAAATACAAACTATTCTTGTGTGAATTATATATAACATGACTTTTTTATTGCAAAAACAAGAAAATATAATCCCATATTTTGTAATATTAAAAAACATTTAGCTCTTTCTTAGGGAATTATAATGCATACCTATACTGATCTATACTGCAATTTTCACATTATATAGGGACTCATAGTGCAATTCAATTGAGATTTATGTTATCCCTTGCAACATAGAAGCTAAAATAAATAACATACCTTGATTAAGAAAACTTTTTCTACTTTACCGGATGACTCATTCTTATCTAACTGTTTTTCCATGACGAGACCCTTTATTTGTAAAACCCAAAAGGAATAAATTACTCAAAAAACATCAATATTTAATTATTCTATGAATAGATAGAACAAATAAATTTAGTTAGACAATATAGACAAATAAAACAAAGAATTTTGAGTAAGAATTAATATGACGAATTTCATCTCAATATAGGAGGAGAACTTCACCTCGATGTAGCCCATTTTTCTTCTCTCTTGATAATCAGAGTGGACGGTTTATTTTGAGGTTCCAACTTTTTTGTACGCAACAAGATAAGCACGCCGCCCGCCTGCTGGCCGGGCGAATCGAATTTCTCTTCCTGTCAACTGTCCACCCACTATGAGCCAAAAGGAACTGTCGGTGGAACCCATGCCTTTTTACTTTCTTTTGCTCCGGCCCTAATTCCACGAAGTACGACTCGCGGGGAAGGGAAGAGCTTAAGGGTGGAAACTTTGATGCGGGGCGTAGAGCGAGCCTAATTAGTAAGCGGGAGAGGTTGATGTTTTTAGGTAAAATTCTTGTTTATGGCCTAAGAATTGATAAGCGCATGTCGAGTGGACTAGTTAAAAAGATATAAAAAGCATTGTTTTCTACTCTTCTCTCCAACACATTTGCAAATGACTTTACTTAGAATTATATTCTTTTATTGTTATTTATCAAGTTAATAAATAGAAATTCTTTTATCTTATATTGAATGATCAAATATGACTTTTACTCATTTTATGACACATAGCAGTTGGTGTATGCTGCTAGTAAACCCAAGGTCTTGAATAGCCAAGTAGCCGCTAAGTTTTGTCTTAATCTCTCAGAATATGAGAATGCGAGCTTCCTAAGTCAACCCTTACATGAGTTAAGAAGAATTTAGTATCCTGGTCAATAAGAACAACCAATTATTTCTATAACTATTAAGTCAATATGATTAGGCGCATACTTGCAATCTTAACTGCTATCTTCCTTGAATAATTATTTATATTACTTATACAACAAAACAAACACTTCATATTTTTATCTTTAAAATCAGAAGATTTTAAAACATCTATGGTAGTATTGAACACGAATTGAAATAACTACCTATATATCTAAGGGACGAACATTACTTACTTATTATTACTTGTAACAACCCGTACACTTGAGGAGAGTTAATCTTGTTTACGAGATATGCGTGATTTTATATCATTATTTTATCACACCCATGGGCCCACCAACATTGAACAATGTTAAGTGTTTATGAGTATTCACTTGGTGGATAGAAGAAATGCCGCATTGAAGAAAGGATGATTTTTCTACATTGTTGTTGTTGTTTGTAACTAGTGGGTGTATACCCACTTTTACCTAAAATATTGTGTTAATTCCCACATTTTTGTGTTTATTTAGTGGGTTTATATCCACTTGTATGCATAATTTAGTGGGTATATACAAAATTATCTGTAGTAGGTATTGTACTGGTTATTTTTAATACTAAAGCTAATGTTTTAGTACCAATAATCATCTATATTCCTCATAAAGGAAGGTGGGCAACGCTTATGTTTTTTTAATAATTTTTTTTAGTTTTTTTAAGCCTATGTGAGACAAATGTTTAAATTTATGCCCTTTTTTCATTGTCAGGTATAAGGATATATTTGTTTATCCTTGTTTTTGTGATTAGTTAGAAGTCTTATAATAGTTTTTATTACCATGTTGATTTTTATGTTTATTGTGAGTGTTTAAACCCCACAATTGTTAGTGATCAAGGACCTATAATCAACAATCAATATGACACTAAACACTAAGCACTATGTAAACCCACAGTGAACTCTGTAAACCCAAGAAAGACTAAAATTAATATGTGAGAGTTTAAAATGAAAACCTGATTATTTAAGGTAGTTGCTATATGCCCACCGATTACATGTAAACCCACCAATTTAACATTTCCCTTCTTCAATCCTCAATGACATCGTTTTCAAGGTATGTTATTACAACATATAGTAATAACTTGGTGGGTATAAACCAATCTTATGTAATATATTGATAGTCATTTATCATAATGGTTCATGTAGGCTTCCCATTCCACTTTGTTATTCTCATCGGAAACAGTGGTCATATGTTTACCGATCGTATCGATGAGCTTTTCATGCATGAGAACAATTCTCATGTTACGATACCAATCGTTAAAAATGTTACCAGTTAGGTTGTTAGCTTCCAGTATGCGTCGGAGTGAGATGTGAGACATGATTCGAGAGTGATAGAGATTTATATAATCGGAAAAACTTGAAACAAAAGAATATAAGAACACTAGAGAATGTATATATATATATATATACAAAAATGTACTTTAAAATATGCATAAGCCCCTTGGTAGTCAAGATGTATCTTATCATAATTAAAGCACTATATAATACCTATTTTATTAAATAAAATACGAGACTCAAAACTATTTAGCCCCTTAGTAGTCAGGTCATTTCTAATTAGTTTTGTTGTGTTAATCCATCTAATAATTTAATATTATTAATTTTACATCATCTAGGTAGTCTATACTAAAGACGTACTCCCTTTGTCCATTTTTATTTGTCCCATTTTCTAAAAAAGGGTGTCCAATATTGTTTGTCCCTTTTTCATTACCAAGACACTTTTTCCTTACTTTTTCCAATATTACCCCTAATTAAATAGTAGAAAAAGTAGCGTAATAAATGATCTCATGTTTATTAATTAATGGTATTTGTGTAAAGAGGGAGAGTATTAAATGCTCTTTTCAATCTTTGTGCACCAAAAAAGTGGACAAACAAAAATGGACGGAGGGAGTAATAAATTAATTCTATTATCAAACAATATAAATTTTTATAATTTGTACTCGAACTACAATTCCACCTAATAGTCAGATCAAAACTTGTAAACTTAACAAATTTTAAAAATATACTTACAATGGAAAAGTCTAACGAAATATCATATATATCGTTTAATAAACTCAGTAATTTTTATTATCAAGTTGGAATATATTAGGATTTTAATTCAAATTTTGAATAAAGGCAATATCCAAAATATTAAGAAATTTTAATTTTCATACTGAATAAAAAATATATATCATATCATATATAATATATCCAAAATATAAGCATGTATTTCCTTCATATATAAAATACTAAATATGAAAAATATAATATACATGCAATCTCCCTATTAGTGACCACTAACTTAGGAGAAGAAAACAATGAACAAAAAGAAAAAAAACAATCTATTACTTTATATCACATTGTAAAGCAGCGGAAAAACATAATCGTAATACCTATACCAATTGAAGGGCAGCAATTATGACTGTATCACATATATATAAAAATATAAATATATATATATACAATAGTGAGAGTATATTGGTTATATATTCTCACATGTTTTATTTAGTTCTCCTCTTCTTTGGGTCGCTCTCTCTTGCACAAAAAAATGCATCCCTCTCCAAGACCAACTTAGGCTCCGAGCCATGGGTGCTCATCTCTTGCAGACATATGGCGTGCTACTTATATATTGGTATCTTCCAAAGTGTGATATATGATCAATACTCGAAAGAACAAAACTCGCAAGTATACAAGTAGTCACAACTAATAATATATAGTTAATAACACCGTCTCCATAACGATTAACAAGCTAATATCGAACTTTTATTTCAAGTATAGAAATTCGTTAAGAACTAAAAAGAATAAAATTTATTTGGTTTTTGTTAAAAATTTATACGAAGGTAAGAATTAAATAATAAATTTAATAAGCAAAATATACTAAAGGTTTTGAAAGGATGGAGAGAAACATAGCCCAAGATACTCAAACTGACAACTAGTTAAGATAGGGACTTAATTATAACTCTAAGTAAAAAATAAGGTGTTGTTGTTAATCGGGAATTAATTATACACTTTAAGTCTCTATATAGTAAGTAGGTGTTGTTATCTTACAATAGGAACCTCTCACAAGTGAAACTACAATGTTATCTAAAGCTAAAGTCTATTTACCCTCAATTGATTACCTAATTAGTTTAGCTCTTCCGAGTCGTCAACTCCAAAAGGTGTAAATTATCATAGGTCCACTACTAATTCCCTCCTTCGAGCGTAATCTAATCATCAATCATACCTATTCATGTAGTCGCTATTAAAGAATTCAAGCATAAAGAACAGGGATAATAAATACAACGACAATCTATAGTTTATTTAAATGCTAAATTCCAACATCATGCATAAAATCCAAATCAATAACTGGGGTTTATACTTTTAAGTATCTTAAGATACTAACAAATCTGTTCATTATGGGATAAAAGGAAACACTAGCTAAAAGAGTCATAATTAAAGACATAATGGAAAATTGATAAAAATTACACTAATTCTGATGACAAATATGTGAAATAAAAGATTTTGGATGAACTCCTTACTTCTTACCCTTACTCTCAACGTTTATTTCTCCAAAATATTGCAAGTGATATGTTCTTTAGGCTAATAATTAGTATATGCAACCACATTTAGTTCAATTGGACCAACTTAATTGTCAAAAGTGGCCCATTCGCGTCTTGTTTAAAACATCAATAACTTTTTCAATTCAAGTCCATATTGCAAATTGTTCTTTTCACACAATCAAAACATGAAGGGATATCTTGAGCTTCAATTTTGATGATCAGGATATTCACTAATTATGAGTTATAATCTTCAAAAATTGATGGAAACAGTTTGCCTACTATATTGTTGAACTTCAAATAGACTTCTTGGCTTCTTTTGTTACTCTTTTTAAGGTTTCTTCATGTCTATTTGACTTCCTAGCTTCATATTGGGGTCTAATAACATCCATGTACATAAGATTTACGCACTTAATACACAAATTATCTCAAAATAATAGAAAAATACATATATCGACTAATATTACCTAAACGTCAAATAACATTAGATCAAGGGATAAATACCATAATTAAACATCAAAAATAAACCCAAATGATGTATCTTAAGTATCTAACCTATTACACAAGGATATACATCATATACTACTTCTATAAATATCCTAATGTGATTCTTTCTCATGGGATTATCAACAAGCGTATGCCTTCGATTTTATTTTGTATTTTTACCATGGAGAATATATTAGATCATGCCCTTCCAAAAAAGCTCTATTTTTCTTTTGACGCATTTGAGGTCATAGAAGTAGATTTTCCATGTGAACATATTTAAGGGTCGGATCTTCGCATGTCCCTTCCTTGTGCGCATTCGACACATTTGTGATTCAAAACACCAACTCTAGTCGTTTGATCGAAGCCCAAGCAGATGACACCCAGAAGCTGGAAGTTTTCCTACTATGTAGCTCGGATTGAAATTTTGTTTTGCACTTTTTCACTTTATTTTGTATGAGGCAAGATCACAAAGCTGGACATTAGAGTTGATACTACTAGTAAGTTTTGGACCGACATAAGTGATACTAAATTAAGCTTTTGTTGCGGAGACAGATCCGATGTGGATAATTCCCATATATGCACCATCGACAATGTATATAAACGGGGCATGGGAGGTGGATGAGAGATTTATCAAATAATGGTAATCTAATAGCAAGTTTTGAAATGAGATAAGTAATACTAAATTAAGCTTTTGTTGGAAATACAGATCCTACGTGGATAATTCCCATAGATGCACCATCGAACATGTAGATGGTGCATGGGATTGGGATGATATATTTATCAAATAATGAGAATCTAATGTCATATAATTTTAACAAGAAGAGTAAAAATACCAAGTAGAAGGACCAGATGTGGTGGGGAGAGCAGTAGAATGGGGGTTTCAAGATTGAGCTAAAACTTATTAAAGAATATCCTGAAGATCATATATAGAAATGGTTGAGGCGTGTAGGTTAGAGGCGGGAGAAAAATATCCTTCAATAATAGTGGTGGTAGCAGCACAATCATTGTTTCCCTTAAAAAAATTAGATTATTCCCGTCAGAGTGTCTATTGGATTTGATGTAGTACTCGTTCGCATGATGTCCGAATTTTACCTTTTGTGGAATCGACAAGCTCGAGTCGAGCAATGCAAGAAAGAGTGACTAATCAGATTGCAATACCCACACTCATTTGGGAAAGATTAATTTTTTATCAGGGCATTACGAGGTGTTGCTAGTACCATACTAGAAGATCGAGACTTGTGAGATATATGAATTTGACAGGAGCAGGTGTTACGAAACTCTCAAAAGATTAAGAGGATCATATTTGGCAAGAAAAGGTGGAGGAGCGATTGAATAAAATCGAAGCAGCTCAAATATTCTTGGTCGATGATGTGGCACAAATCAAAGCTAATCAGGTGCACATCATGACACTCCTTAAGAAATTAAAGAAAGATCCAGTAAATCCTATCTTGGATGTCGATAATGCAAGGCACTAGCCTCAAGAGTATGTTCACTTTCTTCCATACCATTTATGTATTGAATAGAATCGAAGCAGCTCAAACATTCTTGGTCGATGATGTGGCAGAAATTAAAGCTAATCAGGTGCACATCATGACACTCCTGGAGCAATTAAAGAAAGATCCAGTAAATCCTATCTTGGATGTCGATAATGCGAGGCACTAGCCTCAAGAGTATGTTCTCTTTCTTCCATACCATTTCTGTATATGCTTAATTTGCTTATTTTTATTTCTTTTTAGAGTCTTTTTCAAGTCGTGGGGACATTCCTCATCTTTGAGTTGGGTGTGTGAGGATTAGTTGTTTCTCATCTCCATTTTATGTGATTTTTTTGTTTTATGTAGAAATTAAAATTTTTGATACATGGAATTTAGATGTAGAGTGTGTTTAGAAGCTTGAAAGCATAAGCACAGTAAGTTAATGATAGTAAGTAGTATGTTTATGAGCTGTTTTATTTTGTATGCTTTGAGTATTTGCAGGAAACACATATTGTTAGTAAAGAAAAGATTAGTAAGCAGTGTGATCGAAAGTATGTCCAATATCAGGGAGTCGTGAGTAGTAAGTATGTAGTGAGATCGAAGCTAGTTAATAAACCCATTTTATGAAAGTGCTAAAGGTAAGAGAATCACGAAATTGCATAGTTTAGAACGTGATTAAGGCGGTTCTTTCATAAGCCCCTTGTTGCCTTTTAGCTTGATGTCCAAATTATTATATAATATCCTTCTCAGCCCCTTCTATCCTTTCTAAACTCTTTTTATTAGCCACATTATAAGTCATATCCCTTTAGAATTTAGGACTTTTCTATATGACCTGCACTCTAATAGTGATGCACAGACAATTGTTCCAGAGCTTGAGTTTGGGTGGTGGGTCCACCATTATGGGAATTGTTATTGGTTTGGGAATTTTGGAGCTTATTAATTGTGATATGTTCTATATATTGATGATGATTCACAGTTTTATTATATTGTAACCCTTTGCCGGGGTAAGAGTAAACGAAAAAAGCTGAAAAAGCATGAAAGGGAAAAAAATTATGAAAAAAATAGCATGATATCTCAACATTAAAAAGAGAGTCATAGATATACAAACGAAAAAATTGATACGAAACGAATATATATATATATATATATATATATATATATATATATGGACTGGCAAAGTGAAATTTGTATGTGAGCATCGTTATGCTTCAGTATTGGGTTATATGGAATGCTACTTTGTGCATGAAAATCATTGGGTTGAGTGAGAACATTTTATGATAGTAACTCATGCTCTAGGGCAATTCGTTGATGGCTAGTGAGGAGAGAGCCAAAATCTCACTCTAAATTATCCAAATATACTTATCATACCGTCCCTAAGCCAACATTACAACCTTAAATACCTTATGATTCTTTCCTATGTGATCTAGAAGTGATTAAGCCAATACAAAGTAGTTAAGTGGATCTTTGGATACTGGTGAAGTTCGATGAACAATATATAGCCTCCTTGGTAAACTGAGTAAAGAACCTCCCCTTCTTACATTAAGAAACTAATCTAATATTGAATTCAAGCTGTGTGATCGTGGATATAAAAGTTGTACAGCTACATTAGTTTGTAAATATTATTACATGAAATTTGCAGAATAGTTGCTTTGAGTTTATTCTTTATATTTTGCTATCTCTTTCTTCTATGCTTAATTGACTTAGGTGTGTATTTAGAGATTTCTCTTTGTTTATATCTTTATTGTATCAGGACGATACAACTTTGAGTTGGGGGTCCATATGTCTCCCTATTTTTGATGATTTAATATATATTAGAGACATCCTTTTAGGTGTATTAGGATAGTCAACACTCGATTTTTGCTTATATTTTAGTATTTTATTATTTCTTGTCTTGATTTGATAATTTATTATTTTTAGAGCATATTTGGTTTAATTTTTTGTTAATTGTGAGCTATAAAGATAAATGGAAATTAATCAGATGTCAAATCAATTCTAAGAGATAAAAAAAGAAGATAAGGATGAAAATTGGAAATAAAGGAAGTAAAAGATAAAATAGGAAGGGAAAAATTGTCAAGTAAATCTGAAATTTAGCCGTCACGTCCACTAAAAGGGTCATAACTCAATATCGGTAGGGAATTTGGAATAGTAGTCTGAATAAAACGTGTAGAGATTTCCTATACGGTCGTTCTGATATAAAGTAGGTGAAAGTCGGAGATTACATGAAGTTAGGGCAGTTATTCCTTTCTCCTATATTTTAGGAAACTAATTTGACTTGGAAAAGAAGTGCAATTACTTTCCTCCTATTCCAAGAAATCTGAATTTGGACTTTCTATAGTCCTATAAATACACCCTTTAACTTTTGTAAACATGTCCTTGCCTCCCACAATTAGTCTTTAGGTTTTATTCGTCATTAGTAATCATTCAAGAGAGCAAGTTTACAATATGCATCTTTTTTTTTAGTTTTTTTCTTCTTAATTTGAACTAAATTTCCCATAGCTTGGGTTTTGCATATGTATAATCTATGACCTCTATTTCTTCTATTTATGTTTCTTTGGGAGAACTATTTTAAATTGACACTAGTTGATTAACCATATATTTGTTTTAAGTTCTAAGATTTATTATATGTCTTAAACCTGATCAATTTAGGGTTGTACTAATAGTAGTTAGATGGTCACCCGGAAGGGGTGTCTAATTATTGAAACACCACATAAACGTCTAGTGTGCGGTATTGATCTGGAATGACTTGTCTAACTAGATAGTCATTAGGGTTTGATTTAATCACCAATCATTATTTGCACGCCAGTCTCATCCAAGAACCTAGTGGTGCAAGAGACCCTTAGTTAAATCCCCTGGTAATTGTGAGGTCGCCACCTTAGTCCACCCGCAAGAGGGTATGGGGGAATTTAGAATCTTGACTACTTATCTAAGAGATATGATCACCCTTATTAACTAGTAGAAAAAATAGAAGGATTAGTGCATACTCGCAAAACCTGAGCTATATTCTCGCATCTTACACATATTTTATTTACTTTTTTTTATTTTATTTAGTTTAATAATTAATCTCTTCTATTCATATTCATTTATTTTCTTGTCTTTTAACTATTATCTGCTACGCTATTCTGTTGACCTATTTGTATAACACACTAGGTCTTGAGAACAAATTTGACATATCATTAAAACTTGCGTATGACATGTGATACTTGCAGTGAGTAAAGTGTTTAGTGAAGAGTGTTAGTGCATAGTTAATCCACTTTTATTATCTTATTTTTATCACATCCTATGCGGCACCACTATATTTGTTTGAACAACTATATTACAACCTAGTTAGTCGAGATTCTTAAACTTTATAACCCACCGTCATGGATGGGCTGAACTTATTATCTATACTTTAAATTTATTATATATGTATTCTTTCAACAAAAAAAAAGAATAACAAGTTCAGTTAGTCATAATAAATATATACTAAAAATCAGTTTTTTACTAGAAATCTGATTTGTACATAATGCTTTCTTAAACATTATGTCTTGTATTTAAATGAATATACGTCCTCTTTGTTACCAAGTCAACATCACTCTAAATTTTCCCTGAACTATTGAAGACCTAAATAGGGGCATTGGGAATTCAAGATCAGCTAACATGAATAATCACAATAACGTTCATTTATTGTGAAACAATCAAGAGAAATTGAGTTCATATAAATTTTACTTGACATGGCAGTATTTAGTTTTACGAAAGGTTTCGTTATGTCGAATTAACTTTTTTCAAAAATCTAGTCGGTTCTCATGACTCTCGATATTGTTTCATTTCATTGTTGATCAATTTGTTTGTATTGTACATCGTTTCTTATTTCTTATTGTAATCTTGTAAATGTTCAATGATTCGCATAATCTTCACTTTCATGGTGTCTCCATATATTATGGCTACGTAGGTAGGAGTATCTATCTCACTTTGAAAATTAGGAAACCATATAGTTGCTAAAGGTTGAAGCCTCTATAAAAAGTGCACTTTAGTGTAATTGTGCTGATTTTAATTACATCGCTTTATTTTTTTCGTAAACTTTTGTACAGTGAAATACTTTTCCATTATTTTTTACAATTATGAACATGAGGAAAATGCTCATTTAACCAAAATTAGTACACCACCTTTTAAAATTATAGTACCAAACATCAAAACCTAATAAAAGAACACAATATGTTCATTACAAAAAAAAACAAACAAAAATTACCAAACCAAAATCATCATTCCATAAGAAAAGTTGTCCATACTCAAAATGAGACCCAAAAAACAATTAAAAAGAGAGCACCAATTGTTAGAAATATAATATTAACTATAACCATAATTTATCCACATTCATGAATTTCACATTTGGTGGAATCTTGGAAATGTGGCCCTTCTTCATTCACATGAAACCTATATTTTGATTGGCATTTGTTTGTAAACTGGATTTTATAATTGTTTTGAGCTTCTCTTTGAGGATGAACAAAATTTATGGTAATTTGTACTTATCATGTTCAGGGAATTGTCTGAAAGAGAAATGTGGAGAACATTTTAGTTCCTCTAAAGAGATATTGGTTTAACATTACTTATGCACAATAGATTCTCTTTTGTGAAAATAGATGGAATTAAACCTGATGTGATTGAAAGGTACAATAAACATGGTTCTCTTTCTTATGTTGCTACTTGCTCATTTTATAATAGGCTTCTTTTAGCATGGATACCCCAAGATGATTTATGTTAGCAAACAATTACTTACTGAAATCAAAATATAATTTTGCAACCTTGAGGGGCAGTTTTGTCATTCGCTATATCTGCTATGTAATGAACTCAAATGACTTCTCTAAAATTTCATCTTCTGTGTAATAATAGCTTCTAAGTAAAAGTAGAATCTTTTGTAAAACTCAAGAAGAAGTAAACAAGTGATTCTGCATTTACTACTGGCGTGTTACTACAAAATCAATCTTCATGGTTAGAGCAAAATGTAAAATGTTATTGTAGATTTACACCCTTAAACCATTGTAAACATGTCCTTGCTCAGTTCTAAACATTAGCTTAAATTATAAACGATAGTTTAGTCCTTCACATTAATATTCATCCTTAGAATCAAGCTATTCATTCAAGAAGCAAGCTACCCTGTAGAGGAAGACAAGAAGAAGAAGATTGGAGACTGACAAACTCCTCTTCTACATCTCACCTTCTCTATATTTAGAGTAATTAGCTATAGATCTATGCTCAACCATATTTCTAAGCTTTTATTCTGTAAGTTTTACTTTTAATTGTTGGGTTATTATTGGGTCTTTAATTCATAAATACTATTTGTTATTTTAATTGATTGAGCTTGGCGTATATTGTTATTATGTGTTTTGACTTATTGTTACACCTTAGATTTGGCCAATCTTAGGATTATTCTTAGTTATTGACAACACCACATAATCGTCTAGTTTTGATCCCTTGCCTAACTAGATAGCCATTAAGGTTTGATTTAATCACCAATCATTACTTAGGAATCCTTAGTAGTGGAGAGGTTGCTCCTAAGCCTAGAGAAGGCTAGGTAGAATTTAGAATCCTGGTTAATGTATAATGCTTAATCTGTGACAAGTTAGAATAACGATTTAGTAATAGACTCATATTAGTAATCCTAATCTATTTGACTTACATTCATATTTAGTTATTTGTTTTGTTTATTTGTCTTAATTATTTAATTGCGTAGATTGTTATTTCATCTTTTTATATTTTTATTTAAAACATCTAAATTCATCTACGCTTGTTAAATATAAGTAGATCTAACGGATACAATCCCTGCGAACGAACTTGACTTATCATTAAAACTTGCAAACGATCTGTGATACTTGCAGTGAGTTCTGTGGTTCTCAAGGGTGTGTGCTCTTTATTATTATTCTTATTTATCTATTTATTTATCACACCTTTGCCCCCACCAAATTCCAATTATTTTAATTTAGTATTTCTTTTTAATATGAGCTAAGCTTTTCATAGTGCTTGAGAACAAACAATGGGTGAATTCTAATTTTATGAAATAACGAATGTTGAATTTGGGTTTTTATTGAATTAAACTAAATTAGGGCTTTTACTCTTTTCAATAAATTGAGATTATTTTACTGTTTTTAGCGTCATGAACTAGGAACAGGTGTTAGTATTTAGGCTATTCCAATTAGTGGCAATTGGATCATCCTGACGGAGGGTTTAAATACAGAACCATTTATTCAATCTAGGATAGAAGCTATTGATTCTGACGAACTTAGCTAATTCTAGGGTCAATGAGGTAATAAAACTTTAACATCCAAAGGTGGATCATATTTACCCTGACGGGACTAGTGACACCCTAGGATCGCCTTATAGTCCACCCTGACGGGGGTATAAGGAATTTAGAATCCCGACCATTGTAATTGACCAATTTAGCCCTTAAACAACATAAGTTAGGAAATAAGATTGGGAGGATCCTTGCGTTCTCAAGTACTACTTCTCATATTACGTTTTACATCATTTTACTTGCATCTTAGCTTTTACTTGCATTTATAATTTGTTTTTCATTTAGTAGTCTTAATAACAAAAACCAAACAAACCTATTATTATCTTTTATTTCCATAAGTGCATCAATCACTATTTTCTAGACATTGTGATCAACCATTCCGTCCTTGGAACGAATCTGATTTATCAGTTATACTACTTGGGACAACCGTACACTTGCGGTTGTGGTTCGATTAGCATTTTCATTTATTTTTAGAACACACAAAGGACCACCAAGTTTTTGGCGCCGCTGCCGGGGACGGTAGCGTGTGACCACGGTGTTTATCCTTTAGTGATAGTGCATTTATTTTATTTTATCAGTTTTACGCTTTTTGTTTGTTAGCTTTTTCAGGTTTTTAGGTTTGGTGTATGCGAAGAAGGCTATTCAAGGATCTAGAGCCAACACCTCCGATCCTTAGTAATCCAGAATCGTTGATCAGACTTGCGAACAGAAGAAGAAGAAGAAGAGAACGAGAAGCTTTAGAAGTAGAAGAATTAAGTAACATAATGGAGAATATCAATCTTCAAGGTCAACAGAATAATGGACAAGGCCAGCTAGATGCAAATGGTCAACCTTTAGCTCCAGGCGTTATTCCTCAAGTTCAACCACTAAATCCTAATCCTCAAGTCCAGATAGTGATGAATCAAGATCTGTGGTTTAATAATGGTCCTCCAGAAGTTCCATTCCGCGCTCCTGCTATAGGAGTAGGTGCTCCAGATATAGATGTTCCGCGATTCCGTCCAGATTCAGGTATGTTAGCTCAATTCCAAAATTTTGGGAATTTTCGTGGAAGACCATCAGAAGATCCTCTTAGAACAGTACAGAAGTTTAAACAGATATGTGATTCTTATATCACACAAGGAGTTTCAAGAGAACAGATGTATTTTGCTGCGTTTAAACTTTTTGTGATTGATGGAGCGAGTGAATGGCACGATACACAAGATCCTACGAAGATAACCAACTGGGACCAATTAGAAATTGCTTTCTTTGATAGGTATTACCCAAGTAACATGAGATTAGATGCTGAATTAGAATTGACGCATTTCCGTCAAGAATATGATGAAACTGTGGGTAAGAGTTGGACAAGATTTCAGATGTGTTTGCGTAGAGTTCCCAATCATGGCTTTTCAGAACAACAACAATTAAAGATCTTTTATAGAGGCCTTGATGGAACTTCGAGAGAGAAATTGGATACGTTATGTGGTGAAGGTTTTCTCCAACTTCAACCCGCTCATGCTAAGATCATTTTAGAAAGAACCGTCAAGAATGAAGTTGGGTGGAATTCAGTAAGAACACCTGTTAAAGGAGTGAATAATGCTGATATGGAAGAAAAGTTTGCTACGCTTGAGAATAAGATTCAAAATACTATAGAGCAACAATTGAAGCAGCTTACTTTAGCTGTTAAAGAAGGTTTTTCAGGTAAGAAGGTAGCTGTGCATGCTGCACAAGAGGTTTATATGTGTTCGATTTGTAGGGTAGATGATCATGATGAGGAAGGTTGTCCGAATAACCAAGAGTCCGTGATGTTTATGTCCAATAGAGGTAACTTCAATTCAAGTGGTAATGGATATCAGCCTAACAGAAACCATCCTGGGTTTCAATACTCAAATCCCAATGGGGCAGCCAATCCTACATATGCGTATCAGCCGCGTCCCCAAGGTAACAACTATAATCCAAGACCACATAATAATTATCAAGGAGGACAGAATCAGGGAAATTATGTTTAGAGACAAACTCCTTGGTGGTCCTTTGTGTGTTCTAAAAATAAATGAAAATGCTAATCGAACCACAACCGCAAGTGTACGGTTGTCCCAAGTAGTATAACTGATAAATCAGATTCGTTCCAAGGACGGAATGGTTGATCACAATGTCTAGCAAATAGTGATTGATGCACTTATGAAAGTAAAAGATAATAAAATGTTTGTTTGGTTTTTGTTTATTAAAACTAAATAAATGAAAGACAAATATTAAAATGCAAGTAAAAGCTAAGACGCAAGTAAAATGATGTAAAACGCAATATGAGAAGTAGTATTTGAGAACGCAAGGATCCTCCCAATCTTATTTCCTAACTTATGTTGTTTAAGGGCTAAATTGGTCAATTACAATGGTCGGGATTCTAAATTCCTTATACCCCCGTCAGGGTGGACTATAAGGCGATCCTAAAGTGTCACTAGTCCCGTCAGGGTAAATATGATCCACCGTTGGATGTTTAAGTTTTATTACCTCATTGGCCCTAGAATTAGCTAAGTTCGTCAGAATCAATAGCTTCTATCCTAGATTGAATAAATGGTTCAATATCTAAACCCTCCGTCAGGATGATCCAATTGCCACTAATTGGAATAGCCTAAATACTAACACCTGTTCCTAGTTCATGACGCTAAAAACAGTAAAATAATCTCAATTTATTGAAAAGAGTAAAAGCCCTAATTTAGTTTAATTCAATAAAAACCCAAATTCAACATTCGTTATTTCATAAAATTATGATTCACCCATTGTTTGTTCTCAAGCACTATGAATTGTTTAGCTCATATTAAAACGAAATACTAAATTAAAATAAATGGAACTCATATTGATTACAAATAAAAGATAAAAGAAACCTAATTTCCGGAATTGGAATGACTGAGAACGGAGCTATAGACCCACTCCAGCTCTAGCAGCTTCTTCTTCCTTCCTTCTGTTGCTTCTCTCTGATGTTTTTAATTGTAAAGAATGAATTGTCTGAAAAATAGAAGTCCAGACCTCCTTTTATAAGCATAAAAACGGATTGGGGCTTGGACCTAATAATAAAACACTAATTAAATGTCCAAGCCCAATTTCTAAACCCAAAATCCCGTATCTGCTGATACATCTTCACTAAAACGGCTTTTCCCGATGCGTTACAACTCCGATTGATCTCATTCCAGTTGCTAAAGTTCCGTAACTCGATAAGGAATGATTTGTCTTCAAAGGTCAACAGCTAAATCATCGCTTAAGCACCTCGAAATCAGCAATCTATGGCCTGGAAAATAGATTTTCAGCTCTAAAAATAATATCTTCGGGATTTATCTTCAAGTCTTGACTCTAATTCACGATCTTTGACTTTCTCCTCGGATTCCTCTCCTAGCTAACATCTAGAACCTGTAAACTTTACACTAAAAATACCAATATTACGCGCAAAAGTTTAATAAATTAAAAATGCTAGAAATAAAAAGGTAATTCCGGATTATTGCAAATTTAGTCCAAAAGTCTATCAAATTAATTAAATAAACACCAAAAATGATGTCTCCCAAACAATTAGGGAGACATCAAGACCCCCAACTCAAACCTTTGTCGTCCCGACAAAGTAAAACAAAACAAAGGGGTAGAAGTAAGCGTATAAACAAGTAGAAGCTAGCAAATAAACCCTAAAGCAATTCTCAAAATAAATCTCATATAGCAAACTCTAGAAATTATTATACACATACATCATGCAACAACAAACCTAAGTAATCTCAATCATAAAATTAAAGTCGCAATGCTTGAAGGTTACACTTGTACTCATCTCTGTATGATGGCTATAGGGTGGTCATTAATCCTACCTCGCTTCGAACGCTCCACCTAGTGTATTCCCTATCAACAGAATAATAAATTCACTATGCACTTAGGAATCACGAGGTCTTTACGGTTATAATATTGGCTTAAGGACGGGTGTGGATGTATATTTGGTAAATTTGAAGTGAGCTTTTGGCTCTCTCCTCACTTACCATCAACAGTCTCGAGCTTGAGTTAACGCTCAAAAAGATGTTCTCACTCACCCATATACGCAACAATTTAGCGTCCCATGTCTACCCACAATAAATAAGATGATTTTCAGAAAAAATCCACTTTGCCGGATGTTTTATTCATATGTATTTTTCTTTTTCTTTTCTTTTCTCTTTTTCTCTTTTTTTTGTACAGAAGCAAACCGGGTTCCCGGTTTTGACGAATCCGGGTTCCCGGTTCCTACTGTATGGATTTTTCATTTTTTCATTTTTTTCTTTCTTTTTCACTTTTTTTCTCATTCCCGGCAAAGGGTTACAATTATAAATCGTCTGCAATTGTGCTACAATATAAAGCACATCAATCCCATCCCATTAAATTCCCCATATGTGGTCCCACCACCCCAAACTCAAGCTCGAGACATGTCTCAGGATTGTGATTCAAGTGCGGGTCATATGGTCATGCCTAATAATCTAAGGGATAATGGCTTATATCGTGGCTACAAAGAAAAGGCTAAAGGCTCAAAGTGGGCTAAGACGGATGATAATTAATACAAGGGATAGAAGGCTAAAAAGGCACAAATGGCTAACAAAGAACTGCCCCTATAATTTTCCTAAGTACATAGCTTGTCTTTAGTTAATATCTAGGTGGGTTCTCTACTAATTAGGATTTCACGTTCTACACACCAAACATATTCCTTGAGTACAAGCTTACTTCATTTGCATTGTTCATTAATTTTTCCTATCAATTACCTATGTTCGCATGCAATTGTAAGTGCGTTTTATATCAATCCTTAAAGTCCACTATTTACTATCATAGATTCATCAAAAGTATGCTTAAAGGGATATTTAAAAATTTCTACAGTCAAACGCAACTCCGAAAATTCTTTTATTGAAAGCAAATAAAACATATAACACATAAAAACTGGGATGAGGCAACGAACCCCACCCCAAACTCAAAAATGAGTCGTGTCCCCACGACTCGAAAAGACTCAAAGCAATAAAATAATCTACACTAAATGAGAAGGGATAGAAAACGTATCTGAACCAACGCGAGGCTGGTTGTCGGTGTTGCGTCCATGAACTTTATCTTGCGTCTAGACATCGTAAGTTGTGCTTTGAACAAGTAAAGTTCAACTTGTTTGTAACGTTTCCCAAAATAGCGCACCTCGTATCCTGATTCTCTTCCAACACCTTGATTTTCGATTCCAACTCATCAACGGATCATTTTCTTCCTCACTTTCAGGTTCCTCAATCACTTTCCTCTTCTTCGGACTAGCCTTAATTTGAACCTCTTCAGTCTTGTGTTTGAAACGTGAAATAGTAATCTCAATAGCTTGTTCTTGAATAGCACCAAAAGCGTTTCTGTTTCTTGGAGAATTCCTTCGATAAGTACACATGAAAACGGTTTTGATAGGCATCTCTTTCCACCCCAAACTCAAAACTTCAAATAGTGAGAAGCTAAGGCTTAGAACTTTGATGTTTTGAGGCTTAAGACTTGAAGATTATGGTGGAATATGAGATGGGTAAAGGCTAATTGATGTGTGGGAAGAGGGAATTGGATTTTATTTGAAGCTTGGATGAAGAACAAGTGGAGAAAAGTGGGAATTTCATGGTGATTTGGATAGGAGATGAATTGATTGTATGATATTGTGGTGGAAGAGGGTAGGATTTGATGATTGTGTAGTTGTAGATGATGATGTTCAGAAAATTCTGGGTTTTTGGGAGTGTTTTGGGGGCTGGTTTGAAGAAAGAGGTAAAAATCTAGGGCTAAAAAGCTTCAAACGGCCCTGTCACAGATGCAACCGGGTACCCGCATTTGCAAATGCGGGGCCCCAGTTTCGCGTCGCTGTGTGGACGCGAATTTTTTTTTTTTTTTTGGGCGTCTGACAATAAATAACGCAATAATTTTTTTTTTTTTTACCTCAAAACGCAGGGTCAGAGAATTGCCCTTCGAAACCGGGTTCCCGCATTTGCAAATGCGGTTACCCGGATTTTCGACGATGGCGCGAGCCAAGACGCACCAAAACGCGACATCCCAAGACGCCGGGTCAGAGAATTTGGAAAATTACAGCTCCGAAACCGGGTACCCACATTTGCAAATGCGGGGACCCGGTTTGCGTCAATGGCGCGAATCCAAAACGCAGCAAAACGCAGTGGTGACGCAACAAAACACGAGACCCAAGACGCTGGGTCAGAAAGTTAGAATTTTTAGCTTTCGAAACTGGGTACCCGCATTTGCAAATGCGGGGACCCGGTTTGGCCCCTGGAACACCACAAATTTTTCTCCTATTTTCGCCTCATCGACCCCAAACTCATGACCTTTTTATCCCTAAAATCATCAAAAACAACTACCCTTCCTCATTTCTTAATAATGAACACTAAAATTACGAAAATCAAACTAATCTAAGTTGCAAAAATTTAAAAACTCAGCTAATATACAAAGAGTTGGCTTTTGTTTAACGTCGTTAAGCTCGACGGGTTACCTCATTCATTAGTCATTGACATAACCTCCCCAGCAGTGGGTGAGGTTGTCAACATTTGCAACTCGGAATTTGCATCCCTTAGCTTTTATGCCCACTAGTTTGTCTGAGATAACCTTCGCGACCATGAATGGTCCTAGCCAAGAACTTTTTGATTCACGTACCTTTGGAGGGGTCTTAGGATTTTTCATAGCTACTTCTTCACCTACTTTGAACCCCTTTTTCTTTCTTTCTTTCTTAGGTTCCTTCGGAACCTTCGTGGCACGTGCTTTCTCTTTCTTCTTTGCATGATTGAGTTGTGGATTTTTGGGGTATGGAGGAGCTTTAATTGGTGGTTTCTTTTGTAGCTCTTTCTCCTCTACTCCTAAAGTGTCCACAACATTAATTGGCTCTTTTCTTACCGGTTCCCTTACATCTATACGAAAACATTCTTCCTTGGAATCCGGAAACTTCATAGGTCTAAACACATTAAACTTCATCTCCTCGTCTTGGATTCTCATAATCATTTCACCGTTCTCTACATCAATCAAAGTACGCCCCGTGGCTAGGAATGGTCTTCCTAAAATAATAGGGACATTCCTATCCGCGTCGTAACTAAGTATAATGAAATCAGCGGGAAAAATTAACGTACCTGCCTTAACGAGGACATCTTCGATTCGGCCTTCTGGATGTGCAAGAGATCGATCCGCCATTTGCAAGACCATAGAAGTGGGTCTTGCTTCAATATTAAGCTTATCAAAGATTGATTTGGGCATAAGATTTATGCTTGCACTCAAATCGCATAGCGCTTTTCCTTTCCACTCATTACCAATAGATATCGGAATTGTGAAACTACCCGGATCAACTAACTTCGGAGGTAATTTACCTTGACAAATAGCACTACATTCCTCAGGGAGACCAATCATCTCATTATCACAATACGGCCGTTTGTTGGTGAGGGCTCTTTTCAGAAACTTAGCATACTTGGGTACATCTCTAATAGCTTCTAATAACGGAATATTTATGCTAAGACCTCTTACCTTGTTAAAGAATTTTTGGTAATCAGCCATATCACCTTTCTTTTGAACTCGCGATGGAAATGGTGGAGGTGGACGATTGATTATAGTCCCATCTTTCTTTTTCGGAGCCTCAACAGGCCTCTCCAATTCTTCTACTTCAACTTCTTTATCTTTATTCACCACCTCTTTTTTTTCTAACTTCTTTTTCTTTCATAACCGGAAAAGGAGGTGGAGGGAGGTTCTTACCACTTCTGAGAGTAATAGCTTTACAATCTTCGATTTGGATTGGATTCTCAATATCGCTAGGGAGTTGCCCTTGTGGACGTTGATTCAGTTGTTTGTTAATTTGACTTAGCTGATTCTGGAACAACTTCATATTTTCTTCAACTGCGTTTTGACGTTCCATAGCTTGTGTCTGAAGAGCAATCAAACTTTCAACGGTTTTCTGAAAGGTAAATACTCCTTCTTGTGGATGGGCAGGTAAGGCTTTCTGGTTCATTGTGTCATCATAATTGTCTTGAGGAGCTTGTCTCTGAACATAATTTCCCTGATTCTGTCCTCCTTGATGATTATTTTGTGGTCTTGGATTGTAGTTGTTACCTTGGGGACGCGGCTGATACGCATAGGTAGGATTGGCTGCCCCATTAGGATTTGAGTATTGAAACCCAGGATGGTTTCTGTTAGGTTGATATCCGTTACCACTCGAATTGAAGTTACCTCTATTGGACATAAACATCACGGACTCTTGGTTATTCGGACAACCTTCCTCATCATGATCATCTACCCTACAAATCGAACACATATAAACCTCTTGTGCAGCATGCACAGCTACCTTCTTACCCGAAAAACTTTCTTTAACAGCTAAAGTAAGCTGCTTCAATTGTTGCTCTATAGTATTCTGAATCTTATTCTCAAGCGTAGCGAATTTCTCTTCCATATCAACATTATTCACTCCCTTAACTGGTGTTCTCACTGAATTCCACCCAACTTCATTCTTGACTATTCTTTCTAAAATGATCTTTGCGTGAGCGGGTTGAATTTGAAGAAAACCTGCACCACATAGCGTATCCAATTTCTCTCTCGAAGTTCCATCAAGGCCTCTATAAAAGATCTTTAACTGTTGTTGTTCTGAAAAGCCATGATTGGGAACTTTACGCAAACACGTCTGAAATCTTGTCCAACTCCTACCCACAGTTTCCTCATATCCTTGACGGAAATGCGTCAATTCTAATTCAGCATCTAACCTCATGTTACTTGGGTAATACCTGTCAAAGAACGCAATCTCTAATTGGTCCCAATTAGTAATCTTCGTAGGATCTTGCATATCGTGCCATTCACTTGCTCCATCAATGACAAAGAATTTAAAAGCAGCAAAATACATCTGTTCTCTTGAAACCCCTTGTGTGATATGAGAATCACATATCTGTTTAAACTTCTGTACTGCTCTAAGAGGATCTTCTGATGGTCTACCACGAAAATTCCCAAAATTTTGGAATTGAGCTAACATACCCGAATCTGGACGGAATCGCGGAACATTAATATCTGGAGCACCTACTCCTATAGCAGGAGCACGGAATGGAACTTCTGGTGGGCCATTAGTAAACCACGGATCTTGATTCATCACTATTTGAACTTGAGGATTAGGATTCAGTGGTTGAACTTGAGGAATAACGCCTGGAGCTAAAGGTTGGCCATTCGCATCTAGCTGGCCTTGTCCATTATTCTGTTGATTCTGAAGATTGATATTCTCCATTCTGTTAACTAACGCTTCTACTTCTAAAGCTTCTTGTTCTCTTCTTCTCTTGTTAGCAAGTCTGATCAACGATTCTGGATTACTAAGGATCGGAGGTGTTGGCTCTAGATCCTTGAATAGCCTTCTTCGCATACACCAAACCTAAAAACCTGAAAAAGCTAACAAACAAAAGGCGTAAAACTGATAAAATAAAATAAATGCACTATCACTAAAGGATAAACACCGTGGTCACACGCTACCGTCCCCGGCAGCGGCGCCAAAAACTTGGTGGTCCTTTGTGTGTTCTAAAAATAAATGCAAATGCTAATCGAACCACAACCGCAAGTGTACGGTTGTCCCAAGTAGTATAACTGATAAATCAGATTCGTTCCAAGGACGGAATGGTTGATCACAATGTCTAGCAAATAGTGATTGATGCACTTATGAAAGTAAAAGACAATAAAATGTTTGTTTGGTTTTTGTTTATTAAAACTAAATAAATGAAAGACAAATATTAAAATGCAAGTAAAAGCTAAGACGCAAGTAAAATGATGTAAAACGCAATATGAGAAGTAGTACTTGAGAACGCAAGGATCCTCCCAATCTTATTTCCTAACTTATGTTGGTTAAGGGCTAAATTGGTCAATTATAACGGTCGGGATTCTAAATACCTTATACCCCCGTCAGGGTGGACTATAAGGCGATCCTAAAGTGTCACTAGTCCCGTCAGGGTAAATATGATCCACCGTTGGTTGTTTAAGTTTTATTACCTCATTGGCCCTAGAATTAGCTAAGTTCGTCAGAATCAATAGCTTCTATCCTAGATTGAATAAATGGTTCAATATCTAAACCCTTCGTCAGGATGATCCAATTGCCACTAATTGGAATAGCCTAAATACTAACACCTGTTCCTAGTTCATGACGCTAAAAACAGTAAAATAATCTCAATTTATTGAAAAGAGTAAAAGCCCTAATTTAGTTTAATTCAATAAAAACCCAAATTCAACATTCGTTATTTCATAAAATTATGATTCACCCATTGTTTGTTCTCAAGCACTATGAATTGTTTAGCTCATATTAAAACGAAATACTAAATTAAAATAAATGGAATTCATATTGATTACAAATAAAATATAAAAGAAACCTAATTTCCGGAATTAGAATGACTGAGAACGGAGCTATAGACCCACTCCAGCTCTAGCAGCTTCTTCTTCCTTCCTTCTGTTGCTTCTCTCTGATGTTTTTAATTGTAAAGAATGAATTGTCTGAAAAATAGAAGTCCAGACCTCCTTTTATAAGCATAAAAACGGATTAGGGCTTGGACCTAATAATAAAACACTAATTAAATGTCCAAGCCCAATTTCTAAGCCCAAAATCCCGTAACTGCTGATACATCTTCACTAAAACGGCTTTTCCCGATGCGTTACAACTCCGATTGACCTCATTCCAGTTGCTAAAGTTCCGTAACTCAATAAGGAATGATTTTTCTTCAAAGGTAAACAGCTAAATCATCGCTTAAGCACCTAGAAATCAGAAATATATGGCCTGGAAAATGGATTTTCAGCTCTAAAAATAATATCTTCGGGATTTATCTTCAAGTCTTGACTCTAATTCACGATCTTTGACTTTCTCCTCGGATTCCTCTCCTAGCTAACATCTAGAACCTGTAAACTTTACACTAAAAATACCAATATTACGCGCAAAAGTTTAATAAATTAAAAATGCTAGAAATAAAAAGGTAATTCCGGATTATTGCAAATTTAGTCCAAAAGTCTATCAAATTAATTAAATAAACACCAAAAATGATGTCACCCAAGGGTCGAAAATAAGAACAATTAGGGAGACATCACTCCTCAAGACAATTATGACGACACAATGAATCAGAAAGCCTTACCTGCCCATCCACAAGAAGGAGCAGTTACCCTTCAGAAAACAGTTGAGAGTTTAATTGCTCTTCAAACACAAGCTATGGAACGTCAAAACCCAGTTGAAGCAAATATGAAGTTGTTCCAGAATCAGCTAAGTCAAATTAATAAACAACTGAATCAGCGTCCACAAGGGCAACTCCCTAGCGATACTGAGAATCCAATCCAAATCGAAGACTGTAAAGCTATTACTCTCAGAAGTGGTAAGAACCTTCCTCCACCTCCTTTTCCGGTTATGAAAGAAAAAGAAGTTAGCAAAGAAAAGGTTGTGGTGGATAAAGATAAAGAAGTTGAAGTAGAAGAAGTGGAGAGGTCTAGTGAAGTTCCGAAAAAGAAAGATGATACTATAATAAATCGTCCTCCTCCACCATTTCCATCGAGAGTTCAAAAGAAGGGTGATATGGCTGATTATCAAAAATTCTTTAACAAGGTAAGAGGTCTTAGCATAAATATTCCGTTGCTAGAAGCTATTCGAGATGTGCCCAAATATGCTAAGTTTCTGAAAAGAGCCCTCACCAACAAACGGCCATATTGTGATAATGAGATGATTGGTCTTCCTAAAGAATGTAGTGCCATTTGTCAAAGTAAATTACCTCCAAAGTTAGTTGATCCTGGTAGTTTCACAATTCCGATATCGATTGGAGAAGAATGGAAAGGTAAAGCACTATGTGATTTGGGTGCAAGAATAAATCTTATGCCCAAGTCGATCTTTGATAAGCTTAATATCGAAGCAAGACCCACTTCTATGGTCTTGCAAATGGCGGATCGATCTCTTGCACATCCGGAAGGCCGAATCGAAGATGTCCTCGTTAAGGCAGGTACGTTAATTTTTCCCGCTGATTTCATTATACTTGATTACGACGCGGATAGGAATGTCCCCATTATTTTGGGAAGACCATTCCTAGCCACGGGGCGTACCTTGATTGATGTAGAGAACGGAGAAATGGTTATGAGAATCCAAGACGAGGAGATGAAGTTTAATGTGTTTAGACCTATGAAGTTTCCAGATTCCAAGGAAGAATGTTTTCGTGTAGATGTAATGGAACCGGTAGGAAAAGTGCCAATTAATGTTGTGGACACTTTAGGGGTGGAGGAGAAAGAGCTACGAAAGAAACCACCAATTAAAGCTCCTCCATACCCCAAAAATCCACAACTAAACCATGCGAAAAAGAAAGAGAAAGCACGTGCCACGAAGGTTCCGAAGGAACCTAAGAAAGAAAGAAAGAAAAAGGGGTTCAAAGTAGGTGAAGAGGTAGCTATGAAAAATCCTAAACCTCCTCCAAAGGTACGTGAATCAAAAAGTACTTGGATAGGACCATTCATGGTCGCGAAGGTTATCTCAGATAAACTAGTGGGAATAAAAGCTAAGGGATGCAAATTTCGAGTTGCAAATATTGACAACCTCACTCACTGCTGGGGAGGTTATGTCAATGACTAATGGATGAGGTAACCCGTCGAGCTTAACGACGTTAAACAAAAGCCAATTTCTTGTATATTAGCTAAGTTTTTAAATTTTTTGCAATTTAGATTAGTTTGATTTTCGTAATTTTAGTGTTTATTATTAAGAAATAAGGAAGGGTAGTTGTTTTTGATGATTTCAGGGGTAAAAAGGTCACGAGCTTGGGGTCGATAAGGCGAAAATAGGAGAAAAATAGGTTGGATGTCCAGGAGAAACCGGGAACCCGGTTTCGCAAAACCGGGAACCCGGTTTTGGAGCTGGTACCAACCTTTTCAACGCAACACTTGGCGTCTTGGTTCACGACACAGCGTCGGAACCGGGTACCCGGATTTTCGAAACCGGGAACCCGGTTTTGGTGCTGTAACTTCTGAAATTTTCTGACCCAGCGTCTTGGTGGCTTGCGTTTTGCAGCGTTTTGATTCGCGCATCGACACAAAACCGGGAACCCGCATTTGGCAAAACCGGGTACCCGGTTTCGGAGCTGTAACTGGTGGAATTCTCTCACCCGGCGTTTTGAGTAGCTGCGTTTTGGCGCGTTTTGACTCGCGCCATCGACAAAATCCGGGTACCTGCATTCCACAGAACCGGGAACCCGGTTTCGACGAGTGAAATTTCTGACCCAGCGTCTTGGGGTCCAGCGTTTTGGTGCGTCTCGGGATTTTAAAAAAAAAAAAAAGAGTATTTTTTTATTTTTCCGCGCCGACACAGCGACGCGGATCCGGGAACCCGGTTTGCATCTGTGACAGGGCCGTTTTCAGCTTTTCAGCCCTAGATTTTTACCTCTTTCTTTAACCCAGCCTCCAAAACACTCCCAAGAACCCAAAATTTCCTGAACATCATCATCTACAACTACACAATCCTCAAATCTTACTCTCTCTCACCACAAAAACATGCAATCAACTCATCTCCCATCCAAAATACGATAAAATTCCCACTTTCCTCCGATTGTTCTTCATCCAAGCTTCAAATTAAATCCAATTCCCTCTTCCCCCACATCAATTAGCCTTTACCCATCTCATATTCCACCATAATCTTCAAGTCTTAAGCCTCAAAACATCAAAGTTCTAAGCCTTAGCTTCTCACTATTTGAAGTTTTGAGTTTGGGGTGGAAAGAGATGCTTATCAGAACCGCTTTCATGTGTACTTATCGAAGGAATTCTCCAAGAAACAGAAACACTTTTGGTACTGTTCAAGAACAAGCTATTGAGATTCCTAATTCGCGTTGCAAACACAAAACTGAAAAGGTTAAAAATTAAAGCTAATCCTAAGAAGAGAGAAGTGATTGAGGAACCTGAAAGTGAGGAAGAAAATGATCCGATAATGAATTGGAATCGAAAATCAAGGTGTTGGAAGAGAATCAGGATACGAGGTGCGCTATTTTGGGAAACGTTACAAACAAGTTGAACTTTATTTGTTCATAACACAACTTACGATGTCTAGACGCAAGATAAAGTTCATGGACGCAACACCGACAACCAGCCTCGCGCTGGTTAAGATACGTTTTCTATCCCTTCTCATTTAGTGTATATTATTTTATTGCTTTGAGTCTTTTCGAGTCGTGGGGACACGACTCATTTTTGAGTTTGGGGTGGGGTTCGCTGCCTCATCCCAGTTTTTATGTGTTATATGTTTTATTTGCTTTCAATAAAATAATTTTCGGAGTTGCGTTTGACTATAGAAATTTTTAAATATCCCTTTAAGAATACTTTTGATGAATCTATGATAGTAGATAGTGGACCTTAGGGATTGATATAAAACGCATTTAGAATTGCATGCAAACATAGGTAATTAATAGGAAAAATTAATGAACAATGCAAATGAAGTAAGCTTGTACTCAAGGAATATGTTTGGTGTGTAGAACGTGAAATCCTAATTAGTAGAGAACCCACCTAGATATGAACTAAAGACAATATATGTACTTAGGAAAATGATAGGGGCAGTTCTTTGATAGCCATTTGTGCCTTTTTAGCCTTCTATCCCTTATGTTAATTATTATCCGTCTTAGCCCACTTTGAGCCTTTAGCCTTTTATTTGTAGCCACGATATAAGCCATTATCCCTTAGATTATTAGGCATGACCATATGACCCGCACTTGAATCACAATCCTGAGACATGTCTCGAGCTTAAGTTTGGGGTGGTGGGACCACATATGGGGAATTTAATGGGTTGGGATTGATGTGCTTTGTATTGTAGTACAATTGCAGATGATATGTACTTGTAACCCTTTGCCGGGAATGAAGAAAAATGAAAAAGAAAGAAAAAAATGAAAAAATTTGAAAATTCATACAGTAGGAACCGGGAACCCGGATTCGTCAAAACCGGTAACCCGGTTTGCTTATGTACAAAAAAAAGAGAAAAGAAAAAAAAATATGAATACATCCGGCAAAGTGGAATTTTCTGAAAATCATCTTGTTTATAGTGGGTAGACATGGGACGCTAAATTGTTGCGTATATGGGTGAGTGAGAACATCTTTTTGAGCGTTAACTCAAGCTCGAGGACACTGTTGATGGTAAGTGAGGAGAGAGCCAAAAGCTCACTTCAAATTTACCAAATATACATCCACACCCGTCCTTAAGCCAATATTATAACCATAAAGACCTCGTGATTCCTAAGTGCATAGTGAATTTGTTATTCTGTTGATAGGGTATATACTAGGTGGAGCGTTCAAAGCGAGTTAGGATTAATGACCACCCTATAGCCATCATACAGAGATGAGTACAAGTGTAACCTTCAAGCATTGCGACTTTAATTTTATGATTGAGATTATTTATGTTTGATGTTGCATGATTAGTGTATGTGTATATTAGTTTCTAGAGTTTGCTATATGAGATTTATTTTGAGAATTGCTTTAGGGTTAATTTGCTAGCTTCTACTTGTTTATACGCTTACTTCTATCCCTTTGTTTTGTTTTACTTTGTCGGGACGACAAAGGTTTGAGTTGGGGGTCTTGATGTCTCCCTAATTGTTCTTATTTTCGACCCTTGGGAGACATCATTTTTGGTGTTTATTTAATTAATTTGATAGACTTTTGGACTAAATTTGCAATAATCTGGAATTACCTTTTTATTTCTAGCATTTTTAATTTATTAAACTTTTGCGCGTAATATTGGTATTTTTAGTGAAAGGTTTACAGGTTTTAGATGTTAGCTAGGAGAGGAATCCGAGGAGAAAGTCAAAGATCGCGAATTAGATTCGAAACCTAAAGATAAATCCCGAAGATATTATTTTTAGAGCTGAAAATCCATTTTCCAGGCCATAGATTTCTGAATTCGAGGTGCTTAAGCGATTATTTAGCCTCTGACCTTTGAAGAGAAAACATTCCTTATCGAGTTACGGAACTTTAGCAACTGAAATGAGGTCAATCGGAGTCATAACGCATCGGGAAAAGCCGTTTTAGTGAAGGTGTATTAGCAGTTACGGGATTTTGGGCTTAGAAAGTGGGCTTGGACATTTAATTAGTATTTTATTTTCTGGTCCAAGCCCTAGTACGAATTTATGCTTATAAAAGGAGGTCTGGACTTCTATTTTTCACACAATTCATTCTTTACAATTAAAAACATCAGAGAGAAGCAACAGAAGGAAGGAAGAAGAAGCTGCTAGAACTGGAGTGGGTCTATAGCTCCGTTCTCAGTCATTCCAATTCCGGAAATTAGGTTTCTTTTATCTTTTATTTGTAATCAGTTATGAATTCCAATTATTTTAATTTAGTATTTCTTTTTAATATGAGCTAAGCTTTTCATAGTGCTTGAGAACAAACAATGGGTGAATTCTAATTTTATGAAATAACGAATGTTGAATTTGGGTTTTTATTGAATTAAACTAAATTAGGGCTTTTACTCTTTTCAATAAATTGAGATTATTTTATTGTTTTTAGCGTCATGAACTAGGAACAGGTGTTAGTATTTAGGCTATTCCAATTAGTGGCAATTGGATCATCCTGACGGAGGGTTTAAATACAGAACCATTTATTCAATCTAGGATAGAAGCTATTGATTCTGACGAACTTAGCTAATTCTAGGGTCAATGAGGTAATAAAACTTTAACATCCAAAGGTGGATCATATTTACCCTGACGGGACTAGTAACACCCTAGGATCGCCTTATAGTCCATCCTGACGGGGGTATAAGGAATTTAGAATCCCGACCATTGTAATTGACCAATTTAGCCCTTAAACAACATAAGTTAGGAAATAAGATTGGGAGGATCCTTGCGTTCTCAAGTACTACTTCTCATATTGCGTTTTACATCATTTTACTTGCGTCTTAGCTTTTACTTGCATTTATAATTTGTTTTTCATTTAGTAGTCTTAATAACAAAAACCAAACAAACATATTATTATCTTTTATTTCCATAAGTGCATCAATCACTATTTGCTAGACATTGTGATCAACCATTCCGTCCTTGGAGCGAATCTGATTTATCAGTTATACTACTTGGGACAACCGTAAACTTGCGGTTGTGGTTCGATTAGCATTTGCATTTATTTTTAGAACACACAAAGGACCACCAAGAACATATGAAACATCACAGCAGCGTCTGATTTCTCCTTTAAAAGATATACCCAACAAACACGTAATGATCATCAATAAATGTGATAAACCACCGCTATTAGTTATATTTTTTACTACTCTTGATGGCCCCTAAATGTCAGTTATGTATGAGAGAAAATGGTTTAGATTGTTTATGTGATTTAGAAAGAAAAGAGGAACGATGATGTTTGGCAAGTTGACAAATTTCACATTGAAAAAGAGAAGGGTTTTTATTTTCAAAGATGATGGATATAACTTACTCAAATATAAGAAATTAGGATGTCCCAATCTATAGTGCCATAACATTATTTCATCTTTAGCAAAGAGACAAAATAGACCACTTGAAATTTGTGTTTGTCTAACCAAGGGAACATTTCCTTTAAAGTAGTAGAGTTGATCAACCTGTCTAGCAGTGCCAATCATCTTTCCCGAACTAATATCTTGAAATTCACTTCGAGATTGAGTAAATTTAGCTACGCAATTAGAGTCTAGAGTGAGTTTGCTAATGGACAAGAGGTTACATGATAATTTGTAACATGAAGGATAGAATGTAGAGTTAGATTAGTAGAAAGAACAATAGAACTTTTACCCGTGACTTGAGAGAACGACCAATCTGCGATACGAACGCTAAGATTACCAAGGCAAGGTATGTAAGATGAGAATAAATGAGAAAGACCCGTCATGTGATCACTAGCGCCTGAATCAATTATCCATAATTTGTTATCTAAAGAAATATGTAAAGCGGAAGAAAAGTCACCTTTTTGAACAACCGAATCAGCCAGAGAGGTGTTAGGGATAAATTCGAATAAATTTAATAACTCGTACGGATGCTCTAATTGTTCATTGCCGAATGGAGGTGTTTTGGAGATATTAGACCGACTCTGAGTAATTATTTGCATACTTTTTCCATATTTATCGAAAGAAGTGATTGATTAAAAAGTCTCATGTATAGACATAATGAAAAAATAATCGACAATGAAGATCGGCGTAAAAGGTTTAAAAACACCAAAAAAATGTGTATATCAGCAAAATTAAGGCTGTGAAAAGAAATTAAGAATAAGGATTTAAAAGCTTAAGCTCTGATAGATACAATGAATAAATTAGAATAACTTTATTCAATGATAATAATTTCTTACATAGAGACCCTATATTTATAGGTAACACATGAATAACTTGGAAAACAAGTTTCCATGTGTAAGGAATCAATTAGGTAATAAGTTTTATAAATAAGGAAATAACTTGGAGACTATTATATTCTAATCTATAATATAGAATATAAAATTTAAGGTATATTTCAATAAAGTTATATCTTATCTCTGAAGTAAAAGGCGCACCTCAAGTTTCCATTTCACTTGTCAATAAAAGTTGAGATTTTTGCCAATTTGACTCTCCAAACTTGTGTAACAATATCTTAAATTCGGTTCACTTGTTTCTCCATGTCTCTGTACTTCCCCAGTTCCTCATAGATGAGACCTTTAAATTGAAGAATGATTTATGAAGTAATATAAGGACAAAGCATACTTTATTTTGCATAAGAAAGAACCCAATTTTCCCTTTTCCTAGAGAAATGGAAGAAATATCTACTAGTCATGGAAAAGGATATAATATCAAACAAAATTGATAATAACTATCCTAGATTGCACAAAATCCCCTTTAAGTCTAGAGAGTTCCTAGGGTTATCAAAATCATTTTTCAAATATTTATACCCAACCAGCAATACTTTTGTAACCGAGAGTCTCAATATCAGAAAACCATCTCGACTCTCGACTCTCTCTATCTCTATGTTTATCCATTCCACCGCTAATTTTTTTTTATCAATTTCAATAGCTTTCTATCCATATCTAGCGCAAATCTTCAGACGGTTAGGAATTCCAGTAGTATAACCTAAATTAGTTTCTACTATATAAGATTAACACCATGACATCTTCATCCAATGGTGAAAGTATTAATAGGAGAAAGATGCATACTACCCAAGGATATTTAGTAGATATTGTTTTAAAGCTCTGGTACAGAAGAAGAATTAGTTAGGAGTTGTCCTCAACAAATTAAGCCTCTCAATTATGGAAGTTTACAGATACGGTGCTGGTATGATACTAATTTCTGACCTATTATCTGGGTTAGTAGTTATGTAGTTGACTATTATGATATTAAAAATCATATGAGTATAGTGGATGCTAATATCATTAAGAGTAAGAATATTGTCGGTGCTATTAATAAGAATACTAATAGTTTATTTTTGTATATTAAGGGCTCCGAAAACAATATGAATAAAAGAAATCAGGTTAAATATATTAACTTAAAGGATTTTGGTGGTCCTTTGTGTGTTAGAAAATAAAATTCAAATAAGTATAAGAGAACCACAACTGCAAGTGTACAGTTGTCCCAAGTAATATATGTGATAAACAGATTCGTTCTCAGGGACGGATTGGTTGACTCTAATGCTTATCGAATAGTGATTAATTGCACGTGAAAGCAAGTAAATTATTTAAGAGTGTTTGTTTTGGTTTTCTATAACTAAGACAATAAATTAAAAGACTAAAATAATGCGATATTAAACTAGACGCAAGTAAATAAAGTAGTTAACGTAAGGTATGAAAGGCAGTACTTGAGAGACGCAAGGATTTCACCTAACTCTATTCATTCCATGTTTTGTTTAAGGGACAAATCGGTAAATAGTAATGGTCGGGATTCGGAATTCTCCTTACCCCCGTCAGGGTAGACTAAGGAGCTATTCTTAGGTGCTACAAACCCCATCAGGGTGATTATAGTCCACCTTCGAATGATTAAGTTCTTATTACCCAATAGGCCATAGGATTAATTAAGGTCGTCAAAGTCATTAATTTCTATCCTACATTCATTAATTAGTTCCATACCTAGACCCCCCGTCAGGTGATCCATTCGCCACTAAATGGAATAGCCTAAGTATTAAGTCCTATTGTTGAGTCGCGAGTTCAATAATAGTATATAAATGCAAATTAAGGAAAAATACTAATTACTCAATTTGATTTCAATTATTATAATCCCAAATTCAAACACATGAAATGAAATAGAATTGGGATTAACCCATTATGCGTTCTCAAGCACTTTATAAGTTTAGCTCATAATAATACGAAAAACTAAGAAATTAAAAGAAAATAAATTCATAATTGTTTTACATAATAAAATAGAAGAACCTAATTACGGAGTTGAATTGGCTGAGAATTGGAGATGTTGAATTTCTCCAGCTCTTGGCTTCTTCTCTTCCTTGCTCTAGCTTCTTCTCTGGTGTACTGACTTCTAAGCGTATGAATTGTATTTCAAAAATAAGAGTCTAAAGTCTATTTATACTATAAAATTCGGACTAGGGCTTTTCTAAAGGATTAAATGAAAATTAAAAAAAGCCTAAGTCCATAATTAAGCCCAAATCCCGTAACTGCTGCACCACCTCCACTAAGTCATCTCTAACCGGCTCGTTTCAACTCGGAATGACTCCATTCCAGTTTCTAAATTTCCGTAACGCAATGGGGAACAAATCATCTTCACAAGTCAGAGGCTGAATCAACTCTTAGATGGCTCGAAACCAGCAATCATTATCAACTTTCCAGATTTGCATCTTGAAATTGTTAATTCTTTTGGGATATTTCTTCTTGTTTTGACTTCATTACATGATCTTTGACTTTATTCTTGGGTTCCTCTCCTAGCTAGTATTAAAAACCTACAAAATTTTCACTAAAAAGAACAATATTACGCGCAAAAGTTTAATAAACGAAAAATACTAGAATTAAAAGAGGAAAATCGATTTATTGCATATTGACACCAAAAGTCTATCTAAATATTCAAATAAACACCAAAAATGATATCTCCAAACGGCATAAAATTAGAACATTTAGGGAGACATCAAGACCCCCAACTCAAACCTTTGTCGTCCCGACAAAGCAAAACTAAAAACAAGGGGAATGAAGTAGATGCAAGAGATAATAGAAGCTAGTAAATACACCCTAAAGCAATTCTTAAAATAAATCTCATATAGCAAACCTTAAGAACTAACATACACATACACTAATCATGCAAAATCAAACATAAATAAATTCAATCATCAAATAAAAGTCGCAATGCTAGAAAGTTACACTTGTACTTATCTCTGTATGATGGCTATAGGGAGGTCACTGATCCTAACTCGCTTTGAACGCTCCACTTAGTATATTCCCTATTAACTGAATCATAAATTCACTATGCTCCTAGGAATCACGAGGACTTTATGGTTTTAGCATAGGCTTAGGGACGGTATGGATGTATATTTGGTAAATTTGAAGTGAGCTTTTGGCTCTCTCCTCACTTACCATCAACAACAGTCCACGAGCTTGAGTTTACACTCATATAATGTTCTCACTCAACCCATTTGATGCACTAAATTAGCATCCCCAAGTTAACCCAATCTATACTAAGATGATTTCCAGAAACTTCCACATTGCCTGGTATTTTATTTTTTCTTTATTTTCTTTTTCTTTTCTTTTTTTTCATACCTTCCTTTTTTTGTACAGGCGGTGACCGGTTCCCGGTCTGCGTTGACCGGGTTCCCGGTTAGCTACTGTATTGACTTTTCTATTTTTTTCTTTTTCTTTTCTTTTTCTTTTATTTATATATCCCAGCAAAGGGTTACAAATAATAATATCATCTGAATTTTTGTGCCACAATACAAACACATAGTTCCCACCTAATGAATTTCCCAAAGATGGACCCACCACCTCAAACTCAAGCTCGAGACATGTCTCAGGATTGTGATTCAAATGCGGGTCATTTGGTCATGCCTGACAAACTTAAGGGGATATGGGCTTATACTGTGGCGACAAAAGAAAAGGCTTAAGGCTCAAATTGGGCTAAGATGGATAAAATTAATATAAGGGATAAAAGGCTAAAAAGGTCACAAATGGCTAACAAAGAAGTGCCCCTATCAGTTTCCTAGTTTCATAGTTCGTCTCTAGTTCGTATCTAAGTGGGTTCTCTACTAATTAGGATCTCGCGTTCTACACACCAAACATATTCTTTAAGTACAAGCTTACTTCATTTGCATTGTTCATTAATTATTTCTATCAATTACCTATGTTTGCATGCAATTAAAGTGTGTTTTATATTATTCCCTAAAGTCCACTATTTACTATCATAGATTCATCAAAAGTACGCTTAAAAGGGGACATTTAATATGCTCTACATTCAAACGCAACTCCTAATTATTTTATTGAAAGCAATTAAAACACATAACACATAAAGTCTGGGATGAGGCAACGAACCCCACCTAAACTCAAAAATGAGTCGTGTCCCCACGACTCGAAACGACTCAAAGCAAATAAACTAATCTACACTAAACGCGAAAGGGATAGAAAACGTATCTTAACCAGCGCTAGGCCGGTTACCATTGTTGCGTCTAGGTTGAGGTTTTGAATTCTTCTTCATCAAGTTGTAAAGATCATATAGTGTTCTTCATCACCTCTAACTTTTCGTCAAATTTTCCACGTTTTCATCTATTCCTAGCTCTCTAAATCATCATCTTCTCTACGAAAATCTTCCCTCAATATCCAATTTTTTTTCTTCATCATGTTTTTTGTACCTTTTCCAACCTTCATGGTCATCTTTGATGACCCCAAACTCAAAAATTCTCAAAGGTTGTGGATGATATTTGCGAATTTGGTGTTCTTGAAGGTGTATGGATATGAATTATGGTGTATTCTGAGCTGGGTCATGATTATTTCAAGGTTTAGGAAAGGTTTAATAGATAAACTTTAAGCTTTGGTGAAAGAAAATTTGGATTAAAGTGTAAATTCTTTGGTATTTTGGGAGATTTATGATGTGATTGTTTGTTCGAATGATGTTTAAAGAAGTGGATTGGTGATTTTTTTGGTGTTTTGATGATGGAATTTGAGTGTTTTTGGAGCTTTGGTTCGTCATCAATGGTGTTTCATATGTGGGAGGCCAAAGGAAAGGAAAAGATAAGGTTTTTGTAAGATTTAGGTCAATTTTCGCCGAAGCTAACAGAGCGCCCGTTTGTGCTAACCGGGCACCGGTCAGGGTTTTTTTTTTTTACCTCGGACGTAAGCCACCTTGCGTCAAACTCGACGCACTAACCAGAGAGTTGGCAAATGCGAACGGGTTCCCGACTAGTGACGAACGGGTTAGCTATTCACCCGCGAATTGCCAACTCGTTGGACGCAATGTGTTGCGTATTTGCGCAGAAAATTCTCATTTTGTTTTTTCTATTTCTCCTTGCCTACACCTCGGATTTTTGCGAACCTTATACTCATTCTTATTGGAAATTGCGCTCCCGATCCATTGGACTACTCATATTTTCCATTGGAGTTACCATTTTTCTCAGAATTCTGTTTTCTTCATTTCACACCATGAATTGCGTTTCTTTATGCACAGTTCAGAAACTTTGTGCTATGTATCAGAACTTTATGACTTCACCATTGGATAGATCTCAAAAAAATAAGTGGTTTAGGCTCAAGAAAAAGTTAATTCCGACCTCCGGGCGTCAAGTTATGATCTTCCGAAGTTACTTACCATCGGGTTAACAGCTCCATAAACGGGTTCCCGGTCAATGACCAACCGGGTACCCGGTGTTGTCGATAGGCGCGAATTCAAACACAACTTCATGCGTGTAGGTGGTTGGTCAACCAGTTGCTCACCGGGTTCCCGGTTAGCTACTGTGTTGCAACCAAAAAATTCCTTTTTTTCATTCTAACTCACCCCAAAGTCATGACCTTTTTACTCCTGCAATCATCAAAAACACCAACCTTTCTCATTTATTAAAAATTAAACACTAAATAAATAACTATTACTCTACTTCATACTAAGAATTTAAAAGACATGAAAGCAATAAACTAATATACATTTGAAATTGCTTTTGTTTAACGTCGTTAAGCTCAACGGGTTACCTCATGAATCATTCCTTAACATAACCTCCCTAGCAGTGAGTGAGGTTGTCAATACTTGCTACTCGATATTTGCATCCCTTAGCTCTTATTCCAACTAATTTATACGAGATAACCTTTGTAACCATGAATGGTCCTAGCCAAGAGCTCTTGGATTCAAGCACCTTCGGAGGAGTGTCAGGCTTTTTCATTGCAACTTCTTCGCCTATTCTGAACACCTTTTTCTTTTTTTCCTTTCTTAGGTTCTTTTGGAACCTTCGTGGCACGTGCTTTGTTTTTCTTCTTTGCATGATCAAGGTGTGGACTTCCCCTAGGATTTGGAGTAATTTTAATTGGTGGTTTCTTTCTTAGCTCTTTTTCCTCCACTCCTAAGGTTTCCTCAATGTTACTTGGCTCTTTTGGTACATGTTCAACTACATCTAAACGAAAACAATCCTCCTTTGAATCCGGAAACTTCGTTGGTCTAAATATGTTGAACTTCACCTCGTCGTCTTGGATACGCATAATCATTTCTCCATTCTCTACATCAATAAGAGTACGCCCCATGGCTAGGAATGCTCTTCCCAAAATAATGGGGACATTCCTATCCGCGTCGAAATCAAGTATAACAAAATCAACGAGAAAAATTAACGTACCTGCCTTGACGAGGACATCTTCTATTCGTCCCTCTGGATGTACGAGGGATATGTCAGCCATCTGTAAGACCATAGATGTTGGTTTCGCATATCCTATCTTCAACTTCTCAAAGATTGATTTGGGCATAAGATTAATACTTGCACCCAAATCGCATATTGCCACTCATTACCAATAGATATCGGAATTGTAAACCTCCCAGGATCAAGTAGTTTGGGAGGAAACTTATTCTTACATATTGCACTACATTCTTTAGGTAAACCAATCATTTCATTCTCACAATACAGCCTTTTGATAGTGAGGGCTCTCTTTAAAAACTTCGCATACTTTGGTACATCTCTAATAGCTTCTAACAGATGAATGTTAATGCTAAGACCTCTCACTCCGTTAAAGAATTTTTGATAATCAGCCATATCACAATTCTTTTGAACTCTAGATGGAAACAGTGGAGGAGGACGATTTTCTACAATGTCTTTCTTCTTTGGAATCTCAGGAACTTTCTCCACTTCTTCCACTTCAACTTATTTATTTTTATCCACCACATCCTTTTCTTTTCTAACAACTTCCTTCTCTCTCATAACAGGAAAAGGAGGTAGAGGGAGGTTCTTACCACTTCTGAGCGAGATGATTTTACAATCTTCGATTTGGATTGGATTTTCAGTGTCACTAGGGAGTTTCCCTTGTGGACGCTGATTCAATTGTTTTGACAATTGCGCAACTTGATTCTCTAACATCTTAATGTGTGCTTCAGAAGTTTGTTGCCTTTGGATTGACTGTGCATGGAGGGCAATCAAATCTTCTACAGTGTTTCAAAGGTTATTATCACCTTCTTGTGGTTGAGCAGGTAAAGCTTTCAGATTTATGGTGTCATTATAATTGTCTTGAAGAGGTTGTCTCTGAATATAATTTCCTTGTTCACCTTGATAGTTATTTTGCAGTCTTGGATTATAGTTATTACCTTGGGGACGTGGCTGATATGCGTGAGTAGGATTAGAGGCCCCATTAGGATTAGAATATTGAAACCTAGGATGGTTTCTGTTTGGTTGATATCCTTGACCATTCAAAATGTAGTTCCCTATGTTGGAAACAAACATTACGGATTCTTGATTATTCAGACAATTTCCCCATTCATGATCGTTCACACCATAATAAGAACATACATACACTTCTTGCGTAGCATTCACTTCAACCCTTTTACTCGAAAGATCTTCTTTTACGGCTAAGTTAAGTTGTTTCCATTGTTGTTCCAATGTGGTTTGCAATTTGTTCTCTAAGGAGGTGAACTTTTCTTCAATATTTACGTCATTAACTCCCCCTTTAACAGGTGCTCTCATAGTATTCCAACCCACTTCATTAGTTACTGTTCTATCCAAGATGATCTTCACGTGAACGGGTAGAACCTGCAAAAATCCACCACCACATAATAAATCTAAATCCTTTCTTGATTTCCCATCAAGGTCTTTGTAAAATATTTTCATTTGTTCTTGTTTAGAAAGGCCATGATCAGGGACTCTTCGCAAACAATGCTGGAATCTTGACCAACTTCTACCCAAAGCTTCATCATATTCTTGTCGGAAATGTGTTAATTCGAGTTGAGAATCTAATCTCATGTTGGATGGATAGTATCTATCGAAAAATGCACTCTGTAATTGCTCCAAATTCGTAATCCTTCCAGGCTCTTGTGAATCATGCCAATCACTCGCTCCATCTATCATGAAAAATCTGAATGTAGCAAAATACATTTGCTCTTTTGTTACTCCTTGAGTGATGTACGAATCACAGATTTGCATAAACTTTTGTACTGCGCGAATAGGATCTTCTCCGGGCTTGCGACGAAAATTTCCGAAATTCTGAAATTGAGCTAACATACCCGAATCTGGACGGAATCTCGGAACATCAATATCGGCTGGGCCAATCCCAAGAGGAGGAGCATGGAACGGTTCTTGTTCTGGGCCATTAATTAACCATGTATCGGCTATTTGGGCTTGAACTGTGGGATTAGGAGGTGGGACTTGGCCATTCTGACCGTTATTATTAATCGGAAGTTCGGCCATTTCTCTAGAACTCTTTCGCTTCTTTTTCTTCTCTCATTTTCTTGTTAGCAAGTCTGACTAATGATTCAGGGTTATCAAGGATCGGAGGTAATGTCTCAAGATCCTTAAATAGCTTCCTTCACATACACCAAACCTAAAAACCTGAAAAAGATGAACAAACAAAGCGTAAAACTGAAAAATAAAAATGCAACTAACACTAAAGGATAAACACCGGGGTCACACGCTACCGTCCCCGGCAGCAGCTCCAAAAACTTGGTGGTCCTTTGTGTGTTCTAAAATAAAATGCAAATAAGGATAAGAGAACCACAACTGCAAGTGTACAGTTGTCCCAAGTAATATATGTGATAAACAGATTCGTTCTCAGGGATGGATTGGTTGACTCTAATGCTTATCGAATAGTGATTAATTGTACGTGAAAGCAAGTAAATGATTTTAAGAGTGTTCGTTTTGGTTTTCTATAACTAAGACAATAAATTAAAAGACTAAATAATGCAGATATTAAACTAGACGCAAGTAAATAAAGTAGTTAACGTAAGGTATGAAAGACAATACTTGAGAAACGCAAGGATTTCACCTAACTCTATTCATTCCATGTTTTGTTTAAGGGACAAATCGGTAAATAGTAATGGTCGGGATTCGGAATTCTCCTTAACCCCGTCAGGGTAGACTAAGGAGCTATTCTTAGGTGCTACAAACCCCATCAGGGTGATTATAGTCCACCTTCGAATGATTAAGTTCTTATTACCCAATAGGCCATAGGATTAATTAAGGTCGTCAAAGTCATTAATTTCTATCCTACATTCATTAATTAGTTCCATACCTAGACCCCCCGTCAGGTGATCCATTCGCCACTAAATGGAATAGCCTAAGTATTAAGTCCTATTGTTGAGTCGCGAGTTCAATAATAGTATATAAATGCAAATTAAGGAAAAATACTAATTACTCAATTTGATTTCAATTATTATAATCCCAAATTCAAACACATGAAATGAAATAGAATTGGGATTAACCCATTATGCGTTCTCAAGCACTTTATAAGTTTAGCTCATAATAATACGAAAAACTAAGAAATTAAAAGAAAATAAATTCATAATTGTTTTACATAATAAAATAGAAGAACCTAATTACGGAGTTGAATTGGCTGAGAATTGGAGATGTTGAATTTCTCCAGCTCTTGGCTTCTTCTCTTCCTTGCTCTAGCTTCTTCTCTGGTGTACTGACTTCTAAGCGTATGAATTGTATTTCAAAAATAAGAGTCTAAAGTCTATTTATACTATAAAATTCGGACTAGGGCTTTTCTAAAGGATTAAATGAAAATTAAAAAAAGCCTAAGTCCATAATTAAGCCCAAATCCCGTAACTGCTGCACCACCTCCACTAAGTCATCTCTAACCGGCTCGTTTCAACTCGGAATGACTCCATTCCAGTTTCTAAATTTCCGTAACGCAATGGGGAACAAATCATCTTCACAAGTCAGAGGCTGAATCAACTCTTAGATGGCTCGAAACCAGCAATCATTATCAACTTTTCATATTTGCAGCTTGAAATTGTCAATTCTTTCGGGATATTTCTTCTTGATTTGACTTCATTACACGATCTTTGACTTTATTCTTGGGTTCCTCTCCTAGTTAGTATTCAAAACCTACAAACTTTTCACTAGAAAGAGCAATATTACGCGCAAAAGTTTAATAAATGAAAAATACTAGAATTAAAATATGAAAATCGATTTATTGCATATTAACACCAAAAGTCTATCTAAATATTCAAATAAACATAAAAAATGATGTCTCCCAAGGGAATAAAATTAGAATATTTAGGGAGACATTAGATTTGCACAGTGATGACACGGAAAATCCTAATAATCTTTATACACTGTGTGGTGGTTCCATTAGGCAGTATAACAATAAGAATTTTAGAACTATTTTGCGTGGTACTATGTATGGCGAGTACACAGGACACTGGGGGAGGATTATTTATGTTTGATAATGAAATATATAAGACAAGTGAGGGTAGGGTAGGAGGATAGGGTTGTTAATTGTGATGGGTAGGTGTACGTGGGCAGACATGGACGAGGAAGGTAAAAGGAAACATGATGGGTAGGTTTAAGACAAGAGGGAAAACCAAATGGGAAGGAAAGGGAAACAGATCAATGAGAAATGGAATGCTGATCTAGGAACGAAGAAATCAATTGGGGAAATACAACAGAGGAGACTTACCTGGATTAATGAGAATTAGAATGCACAAATATGGAGGAATGAATTTGGGACATTTAAGGGGAGAAATCGGAGGAATGGATTTTCAGATATTGTAAATGGAACGCGGGGGTAGCGAATTATCACGGGGGAGAAGAAGTATGGGGATGGGGATGTGTGGGACTGTTAGGCCAAGAAAGGAGATAAGTATTATTGTGGTTCTTGGGGTCACAATGGTAAAAATGAAAGTGGGACTCATCTTGTAATAAAAGCTACATACAAAAATAATATAGGTTGGGTAAGAATTAATAAAATAGGTTGAACTTAGGCTAGGGGAAAATTGGGTAAATTACATAAAATTAGTCTGATAGGTGGTTTGATCAATTTTAAGGTCATATGGGATATCTGGACTGTCCCCAAGACTTTTGAGGACATTAAATGATGACTTGCGTATGGAATTGCCAGGGGACACGGGCTCTCCTGACAATATCTAGTATAAAGTCCGTTTAGATTTAAATCGGGAATCGCGTGTTTTTTTGAAACTATGTTACGGGCGTTAGATGCTCACGATGTTTTAAAAAATTTACATATGCTAATAGCTATATTAGGGATCCATTCGGTAATGCTTATCATTCCGGCGGTATTTTGGTACTTTGGAAAGCGGATGATAAGCTAGAAGTTATAATCTCTAGCCAGTTTTTTGTAATCTTATATATTAATGATGCTTATTTTCCCTATTATATTGTATGTGTTCATGCGCCTACAAAATTAGATCAAAGAATACAAATTTAGGACGAAATTTCGATTTGGAATCAGAATAATAATAAATCGTTGGTACTTATAGGAGACTTTAACGCCATTTTAAAAAACTGATAAAAGCTCCTTCTTAGTTACCGTATAATTAATCTGAGTACCTGTGAAGGTCTTGCTTGCATAGTAAATCGAGTGGAACACTTTATCTTTTCTTTGACCCAACACTGCACCCATAGTAGAATCACTAGCATCACACATAACTTCAAAGGAATTTTCCAATCAGGTGGTAGAACAATCGGCGCAGTAATAAGTTTCTCTTTAAGCTCTTGGAATGCCTTCATGCATGATTTATACTATCACAGATTTTATCTACTAATTTATTTGCCTCACCTAAACTCAACTTTTTAGTACTTAGAGGAACCCCTAAGTACCTCACAGGTAGCCTCCCCTCTTTAATGTGTAGTATCTCCACAATCTTATCCATATATGCACTTGAGGTCCCACTAAAATAAATTTTACTTTTGCTATTGTTTATCTTCAAACATGATAGCCTAGAGAATATATTAAGTCCATCTTTCACCTCCTCAGCTGACAAAGAATATGCCTTCATGAATATAAGAAGGTCATCTGTAAAAATTATATGGTTCAACTTGAGATATTCACATCTTGGATGTAATGTGAAATCCTTTTTTCCAACGAGCTTGAAAAATAGCTGTGAAAACTGAAAACTTGCATGCTCAATACAAAGAGATAATAGGACAGAGGGTCTCCTTGTCTCAAACCCCTTTTACCTTTAAAAAATCCCACCATCTCACCATTTTCTATTCTCTATTTTCTTCTATGCCTGAGTATTAATTTAAATTTGTGCTCTCCAATGTGAAAAAACTGAAACTATAATTCTCATCTATGTTAAAAAGTGGTAATATATAATGAGTAGTTTTTAGTTTTCATCTTAAACATCTCAATATTGCATTGGAAAAAATTATCTGCAACAAACAAAATCGTACACTACTACTATATAGGTATAATATATATAGTACAAAGTAATCAACATAAAATCTATTTCTTAAACCACACCACTCCCCAGTACTCTCTTTAATAGGATTTGAAATGGCATAGATTGACTTGTAACTTCACGCTGTAAAAAGGAAACGAGGGACTCCATTAGAATCTCAATTTTGGGTCCCACTCTAATATCAAAGGCGCAATCAAATACTAAAAAATCTTACCATCTCTATGCACTTGCTTGTTACACTTGAATGATTATCTCCTAAAACCAACCATTCTTTCAGATGAATTATAAACAGGGCATGAATTCTTCATCTTCATATCAGGTGTCTTTACAGGTTCAACTAGCTAGTTCGAGAAACCAGTATTAACTGTAACTTTGTTTTCCTTTTAGTTACATTACTTACAAACTTGTTTTATTACTATCTGTTTAGAATTAGTCTCTGTAGTAAGAGGTATAATATTTTGTTACTCAGAACTGATATTTTGTTTTCCTTCGTTTTGTATCACCTTAAATGATCTCAATTAAGAAAAAAATTTGAATTGGATTTAATACAGAATAAAAATGATTCAACTTTTTCGATTTGATATCTTTCAATGAATCACCGAGTCTAATCAATAAGTCATTGTTTAATAATTGTTTGGACATGTTCAATGAAACAGTGAGAATGTTAACTAAGTGATACTTATAGTTAGTGCAATTTTAGCATAATAGCACTCTCCTGTTCTTTGTGTGGTTGCGAATGGAAGGTAAAAGAATCATATACCAGTGTATGTTTATGCCATGTAATATGTTGGGTGTATCATGTGTATTAATTTGTTTTAATTTCATAAGTAATTAATAACCTAATTCTATGGAAATTACAAATCAACTTCTCCACCCTTTCTCCAATACACATGGTGCAACAGTTTTTTAAAACTCATCTTTTCAAGCTATAATTTATTTTGCTTGTATGACTATTTTCTTCATCCATATGATAAAATATAGGAACTTATATGCAATTAATTCATAAAAAAAGATACAGGGACCAATAGTACAATTTATTCCAAAACAACCAATATCCCTGATTCGAGATGTTAAATTTTTAACTCTCAACCATTAATCTGCTCAACGTTAGCAAGGAATCTAACACTAACAAATATGGCATTATATTTTAAGTTTTTCTAAACATCAAGAACCTGATAATTTCGAAAGGAAGACACTAAACATGCTAATTTAACCAAAAAAATTCCTTCAAGTTGTTGCAGAGAGTAATTACATTACATATAAGAGAGTAACTATAAACACATAATTGATATGAACAACAACACAATAATATATAAAATAACATAGGTTGAGCCATTAACAAGTAGCTCTTCTTAATATTAAACTAACTAAGAGAAACCAAACTCTATTGGTAAAGGATACCACAATTGTCTTTTAATCTAAACCACCTTATACTCTCATTAGTTGAACCAAGGGGATAAGAGATAATTTTAATTATCAGCTTTACACAAAATTACAGGTCCACTCTAACTTTTGACCTAACTCTTATTGTGTCAACCAACATATCTCGGAAAACACTTAGAATTCCTTTGTACCCTGTTTGTTTCAAGAAGTAACACATATACACCTACCCCTTGGTCTTCTTTCTTTCATAACCCCTTACAACACACCTGCGTATAAACTATCGATTCAGATGCCATGTAAGGACCCCTATAGTGTCATGAATTAATAATATAGGGACATATATTAAACTCTTTGCATAGTATATGGACATACAATGCCATGGCTGCATTATATAGGGACATAGAATGAAATTAACTCACGTTTAGTGGAAGGCCAGCAATGGAAGTTAATTGCGGTATAGGATTGCATAATTGGTGTAAGACTTCTCCATATTCCATCCGGAGGAACATTGTGTATATGAAAGCACTCCTTTTGTGATGCCCCCAATTTTGTTAACCAATCTGCACAAACATTACCTTCTCTAAATATGCCTCTTTCCTTGAACAAAGGACTTTTCTGAGGATTTTCCTAATTAGGTGAATCCGATCTGCTGCAGGGCCTCGCGTATAGTCCTCTTGTCCAAGGATTTCCAGAGCTTCTCAAGAGTCAATTTCTTCCTCCACTTCCAAGCTTAGACCTTGGCTAAGCGCTATAAGCTCTATACTTGTTACCAACTCCCAGTCGGACCTCATCGAAAACCCTGGCTTGATCTATTTCAGGTTTAGAATCTATCCCTCTGTGGCTAGCCATGAAGCCAAGGAATTTTATCGAGGTTACTCTAAAGGCTCACTTATCTAGATTGAGTCGAATGTCGACAATCCTCATGACATTGAAGGCCTTGGTAAAGTCCTTAAGATAACCCTCAAACGTCTAGCTTTTAACGAGCACATTGTCTACATAGATTTTAAGGTGAGTATCATGTGCATTGATATTCCCAAATTGATCACCACGTTCATTTGATTCTAATCCATATTAACCACATGTATATCTCCATAATATGGATCTAATATTCTGTTTGATGCCTACAAAATTGTTGATTTTGACATTTTACCTTTTTAATCTTCTTTTTGAGTTGTTTTGTCTCATGTTTGACAAATGAAATGTATTAACGATACGCTAGAATTCTGTTTCTAAACATTTGTTCATCTTAGCAAAAATTGCTTCATTTGGTACGATTGTCGCATTAATCTCTCTTTTCCCCATCTTATTACTACACAAAACAATTGAACTAATATCTGATAAGTGTAAGCATTGCTTTAGAAAGTGGTTTGATTGTTGAAGTGGGTTTGGAGTCTTCAAAGTGGTTTCATTTGTTGTATTGTAAAAATACGAGAACCTTAAGGTGAATTAGTGGTGGTTCTTAATAACATAAAACTTATATTTCTAATGCTATGTGAATCTTATGATGTTTGTATAGTTTTTTTCTTTTGTGACTTGGGTTTAGCATCATATACGTCAAAGATTGCAATGAAACATTATAGTTTGTCAAAGGGGCATCGAGGAAGCTATGTTGGAATTAGTAGGAATCATACTTTTCCTCTCTTAGTATAGACTTGATATTGCATGGATACCCTAAAAAAGTTTTCTTTCTATTTGCCCCTTCTCGCCCAATAGATAAATTATAACGTTATTGTGATATGTCCAGGAACTTTCACTTCTTTTTATTGAATTACTATTGTAAATATCATTTATTAGTTATAACTCATAATTGTGTATAAATTTGACGGTTGCTAATATTTTGTATCTTTGGTAATATTTGGTATCTGATTTATGGTTTTTTGATTTAACTCTTCACCTTAAATAATATGATATTCCATCAACGTTGTGTTGGCTTTTTCATTCTTTGGTTTTGATTTATTTAAAATTTATGTTGGTTTATCCAGTTATATAAATTATATATAATGATGATGGTAAAAAGTTGTTATTTAGATAATATTTGTCCTTTTTGCATAACACAGGGACCAATAGTTTTTTTTTTGTGTCTGATGATGGTATTTTGCAACAAAGCCCCTTGGGTAGTTGCAAGGCGCTTGGCTCCAGTTATGCAATATTAGGCTCTTCAAGTTTTTCGTTACCGTTCAAGAAAAATTGAAAGCCATCACGAACAGATTGTGTTTTAAGGAACTTAGGGATGACCAACCATCATTTACAATTGATATTATTTAATTAGTGGTATTTTATAAAAAAAAATATATAAATTTATATGTATTGCATTAGCAAGAAATTTTAACCTTTAAATCATTTGGATGAATATATGTGTGGTGTTGTATAGTGGTGGACCAATATGTATTTCGTAATAATAATAAGCGTCAAGTAACAAAATTACAAAATTTTCAATATAACATAATGGGATATAATTAACAGAATTTATACTATAGATCTCTATATTGTGCGCAAATTACAAAATATGTCTCAAATTTTTTTTAAATTTCATTGATTACTATATATTGGACGATTGAGAGGTTGTGGACACAATATGTTATAGAAACAACGACTGTATATTGTATAGATTTTATGTCCATACTCACATGCTGATATTCGACCTTAAACGATATACCTTACTGTACCTTAATCTTAAACCTTAAATATTAAATCTTAAACTTTAAATTTAACATAAATTGGCGATAACTTTATCCTTGATCTAAACATTAACCTTAACCTTGACCTTGACCTTAGGCTAAACCTTAAACTTAACCTAAACAGAATAAATATTTTCATAAATGTCTTCAGACACGGATCTTACCTAGTAAAATTATATATTATGATTATATATTTATGATTCCATGTATCTTTATGGCATATTGACTAAGGTTAATATTTAATTAATGAGATTGACAACTATACTTAATTGGGTAGCTATATGAGGCCTAAGGCGATAGGGGCATGAAGTTTAACCTAGTATTAAGAGGATCTTGGGATTACAAAAGCAATTTATCCTCCTAAGAAACCGTAGTAGAAGAAAGTCAATATTTATATACCTTGTGATTTTTATTACCATTATGTGGATTTGTAATAAATCGCTTTCTAGATGAAGTGAGGCAGCAAAAGTGTCAACTTCAAGCTAGTTGGTTGCGCCTTAGACCCAGATATACCTAAAATTATTATAAGAGTGAACCTTATATTTCAAATGGATAATATTTGCATGTAAAGCTCATTTAGCACAGTTATCTTAACTTTTGTTATAGTTAAGAAAACTAGTAGCCCGACATTTCAATTTTTACACGTTTATGTTATTTCCTTCTTTAGTTGTTATTAATATTTTTTCAAATCATTCCTTAATTATTAACTCTTTTGCTTTTGTTTTCTCAATAATTATAAATACACTTAAACTTAATTATGATAATTTCAATTAATTCATGTCGAGCGCAATGTCCATTTTCATTATATTACTTGGTAACGAATTTTATTGTTGCATAAGTCTCATACATTTTCCCCTAGATAATGTGTGTTGTAAATCATGCCATCGAAACTTTCTCCGGGAGGTTCACACTTATCTCTAATTCTTTTTGTAAGATGCATGAAGGCCGCATTGGAGTCATCTTATGACCTTCACAGAACGTGGATTGAACTGCTAAAACAAATTCATGGTGGTGTCTATACATCACAACTGAGCACTATCAATGTATGTTATAGGTATCATTTTAGTAGTTATTCTAGAGCATGGATATCGTTTAAATACCTATTAAAGTCACCTAGTTTTCCATTGCAATATGTTGTTATTGTTGACATGATGAGTGAAGATTAAGGCCTAAGTAATGTATCAAATACATTTTGATAGATTAATATAGTCAGAAGACATCATTTTAGTTTCACTATATGCTTATTTGAGATATTTTTCATGTTATTTGATATATTCTCGTTTCTTGTCTAGTTTTGCAGAATTGCTATATTTAGAGCTATTTGGTATAATTTATGTGTTAAGTGTGAATTTATTAGGTACATGGATGATATTAGATTCAAATTCATGGATAGGAACTCGATTAAAGGAGATCAAATACAAAATCAAGAGTTAAAGGATAAATGATCTGTTATAGGAAAATGCAAGAGTTGTGGCCAGATTTAGAACGTGAATTGTTTGATGCACCACATGAGATTGTGATGTCTCCATATTTGTGATATATTAATCCACTCATGATACATCATTTTATGTGCATTACATTAATATTTAAGGGATTTTCCCCTATTATTTAATAATTTCTTAATTTATGTCTTGATTTGGAAGTTTATTACTTTTAGAGCATATTTGGTATAATATGTGTGTTAATGTGAAGCTCTTAGGTAAAAGGAAATATAATTAGATGCATAATAATTTTTAAGGAGTTAAGGAAAGAACATCCAAGGTGAAACTAAGTGATAAATGAAACAAAGTTGAATCAGAAAAGGAAAAACTGCCAAGTAAATCTACCATGTTAAAAAGTCGTCTAGTGTTTTGAAGAATGCAGAAATTCTACTACTAAATTGGATGATATATTTTACCAGAAGATATATCTTTTAATATCGGCCGTTTTGACGGGTCATACACTAAATTTGACCAAGTGACGAAGGAGATATGTCCAAATCACTGAAGCAGTGTTTCTCATATCCTATATTTTAGGAAATTAATTTGAGTTGGACTGGGACTCCAATTACTTGTCTTCCTGGTGTCGGCTAAGGTGAGATAAAAATAAGATATAAATAAAGTAAGTAAACACCCTAGCCTATCACGGTACTACAAGTATTATAGGAAGTATGCATGTTTTAATAATAAGTGAATTCGTTCCTCAGAGACTACGAAAGCTAGAGAGAGTTTATGCAAATATCAAGTGCAAATACGAAAGCTAGAATAATAATACGCAAGAAATAAAAGACTAAACAGATTTTTGTTTGGTTTTTAATTAAAGATTAACTAAATAAAATAAAGACAAAAAAGTAAATAAGCGAAGTAGATATTATGAGAGTTTAGCTCGAGATATAGCAAGTAGTCCCTACTAGCCTTGTTTATTCTAATCATGTAAGGGAGAATTATGTAGAATTGCAATAACCAGGATTCTAAATTCCTCCTAAACCCCTTCTAGGTGGACTTAGGTGGTGAACTCACAATAATGAGGGGACTTAACTAAGGTGCTCCTACGCCACTAGGTTCTTAGATGAGACTGGTCTTCTAATGATGATTGGTGGTTAAATCAAACCCTAATGGTTATCTAGTTAGGCAAGCCCGTCAGGATCACTACCGCACACTAGACGTTTATGTGGTGTTTCAATATTTATATACTCCTTCCGGGTTACCATCTAAATATTATTAAGGTAATCATATACGTTGTACACTGCAAGGAAAACAGACAATAAGTCAAATCACATAAAACAAAAAATAAAACAGTCATTCATTTAAATAATTAAAATCCCAAATTAAAATAAATGTAAAACAAGTCTAGGGTTCATACCCATATGCTAAACCTCAAGATAAAATAAATTTAGTTCATAATAGAGGAAGAAAAGAAAACAATTACAAATTTGAAGGCTTGTAAACACATAATTTGATGTTCAGCTCCTTCCAGACTTCTCTTCTCTTGTTGTAAGCTTCCTCTTGACTTAAGGATTGGCCAAGGATGTGTTTCTACTGATTAGAGGGTGTATTTATAGGGTTTCTAAACCCTAAATCGGATTCTTGGAGTAGGAGGCAAATAATTGGACTCCTAGCCCAACCCAAATTCGTAGCCTTAAAATATTAAAAAAGGTAATAAACTGTTGTTGTCTTGTTTTGGCCATAACTCTTTCAATACTGCTCTGATTGATGCGTTCTTTATATCGAAACTGATCGTCTCGGAATGTTCTACACTTTATCTTCATACCATTCTTATAAATTCTCAGCTAATCTTGAGTTATGATCACTTTTATGGACGTAGCTGGTGAAATTCATATTTATTTGGCAACTTTTCCTTTCCTTCATTTATCTTCAATTTCCATCAATATCTTCTTTCCTTTATCTCTTAGAATTGATTTGAAATATAATTAATTACCATATATCTTTAAATCTTCACAATAACAAATCATTAAACCAAATATGCTCTAAAAATAATAATTCATCAAATCAAGACAAGAAACAAGAAAATATAAAAATATGAATAAAAATAAATAATTAAAGTCCTAAAGACACCTCACATGATGTATCCAACCTAGATTAATTCATCATAAATAGGGGGACATCAAGACCCCCAACTCAAAGTTATATCGTCCCAATACAATAAAGATAAAGAGTAGTAGGGTAGTCAAATAATAAACAGAGAAGAAGAAGGAGGAGGAGAAGAAGAATAGAACACACATGATCTTAGAGCATAGTATCCAAAAAGTCTCACGTAGTAATGCTAAAGAAATAATGCACACGTATACTTAATATACACATAATCAACATTCCATAATTTTAAGTCCATATTAACTTCACAATGCCAGAAGGAGGGGTTTTCAACTCAATTCATCTTAATGGCTATAGGTTATTCATAGGTCCCAATATAGCTTCCAATGGTCCACTCACCTACAACCTAATAGTTTCATTGTTTTTCTAAGGTCTTTATGGTTATAACGTGGCTTAGGGACGGTGTGGTATATTTGGATAATGAAAAGTGAGCTTTTAGCTCTCTCCTCACATTCCATCAACGAATCGCCCTAGAGTTTGAGTTTTTCACTCGAAGATGTTCTCACTCAACCCAATTTTGATGCTTTAATGTGCATCCCCAAATAATCCCAGATAAAACCTTATTATGATGATATAATAAATTCTACTTTGGTGGTCCAAATATTTTTCACTCTTTGCATATATCTCTTTTTTTTTTTGTAATGTAGCAATGACTCTCTTTTTGATGTTGAGATATCATGCTACTTTTGCTCATATAATTTTTTTCAATTCATGCTTTTCAGCTTTTTTTCATTTACTCTTACTCTGACAAAGGGTTACAATATAACTTTTTCATCGTCAATAATATCACAATTACAATTTCCCACTCCCAATGTCCCTAATGATGAAACCCACCACCCCAAACTCAAGCTCTAAAAACGACATATCTTAAGTTTTGCGATTCGAGTGCGGGTCATATGGATAAGTCCTATGAACCAAAGGGTATGGCTTATAATATGGCTAAATAAAAGGCTTTAGAAAGGGTCGGAGGGGCTAAGACAGATAAATAATAATAATCAAATAAAAGGGTGAGAACGCTAAAAGGATTCAAGTGGCTTCAAATATGAAAGAACTGCCTTATTCACTTTTCTAAATACCGAATTTTGTTACTTTGTCACTACTAGTTCATAGATAAGTGGGTTTTCTACTAATTTCAATACTCACGTTCTACACACCAAATAACTCTCCCTAAGTTTCAACATGACTTCTTATGCATTTCTCATTAATCTTTTCTTATCTTTTACATCTGGTTTTCATACATGCATACTAAATATATTTGTGACACCTTTCAAAAACATACTACTTAATATCATATACTTAATTAAATCATGCTCAATAGGTATATTCAATATATTCTATGCCAAATTTCAAACCTAAATTTTTTAAATTTTATGCAAAAACAAAAAGGAAGATGAGGACAACGAAACCCCACCGCCCAACTCAAAAGTGAGTCGTGTCCCCATGACTCGAAAAAGCCTCAATAACAAAATTTAAAACTAAACCAAAACTAATGCATACAAGAAATTAAGAAGAAGAATTAGAACGGGGTACATGGACATGAAGATCTAGCAAATCCTCTTCTGAAGAAGAAGCATAATTATCAATATCCAAGTCTTCTGCTACTTCGTTTATTACCTAATTAATCCTTGAAATATCATCCTAGCTGGTGTTGAATTGTCTTTTTATATTACCAATTTCTTCCATTAATTGAACTACACATGCTGGTGGTGTGGATATAATCTTTGAATTTTCATTAAGATTTGAAGAATAACTTTGATCTTGGATTGGTGTATTTGCTTTAGGCCTTGGTGGTACACTCATTCTAGATGTTAATTTACTTCGTAGTGGTTGTGTTGGTGCCTCTATCTTTGGTTTCTTTTCAATAGGCTCATCAAGGTTAATGGACTTTTCTATTGTGGCTCCTAGAAAATTTCTTGTTCTTCCCTATAATTGAACACTTCCTCTTATAATCCATAACATCCATTATGCTGGTCATATTTAATTAACCCACAACTCAAGTTACACCCAGGATAGTATAAAGTTATGAAGGATAGGTGTGGCTTGAGTTTCTTGCTTGGATGAATGATTATCAATGGTAGAAAAAGGTTTATTTTATTGTTCTTGGAAGAATTCTTGATAGCTTGATAATCTTTGGTGATGTTTAATGGTGTAATGTAATGTATTTGATGAATAAAATGTGTTTATGGAGGATGGAGGAAAGATTTGATGTCTTTGTGGTGTTTATGTGGAGGTTTAATCAAGCTTCAAGGTGTATTTATAAGGTTTGGGTATGAAAAATTTGTGTTGTAGAGGTTGGAAGAGGCTAGGTTTAGCTCTGATAAGGTAAGAGTCCAATTAGAACTCTTTCCCTCTTCTTGAACCGCCATGGTGCGGTGCACCGGACTTCTGGTATGGTATACCGCACGAGAGTACTTGCGAAAATTGTGGGCGCAAAATGTCTCTACGGTTTTTATAAGGAACCCTTGGCAATAAACCGTATTTGGAAACCGTCGCCACGGTTTTCTTCCTTGCGGTGCACCGGACGTACCTTGCGGTACGCCGGACCACATCTTGGAAAAACCATAGTCGCGGTTTCTCGATACGGTGTTCCTTCTTTTGTCTCGGCAATAAACTGTGGTGAAATATTGTCACCACGGTTTTGGACCTACGATGCACCGCAGCTAACGTGCGGTATACCGCACTAAGCTGCTGGTTAGCACAATTTTTCCTTCCTTTCGACCCCAAAATCAATTCCTGCACATGTAACACACTACCTTTCTCTCCTATTAGCTTGTAAACACATTAAAACTATACACTAACTTAAGAATATACACTACAAAACATAAAACAAACTAGAAAGCAATTAAAACAAGAGGTGTCTCCCAAGAGCACTTTTGTTAACATCTTTTAGTTTGACGTGTACCTCGGTGTTTATGTATGAACATCACCTCCCCAGCAATGAATGATTTTATCGATATTTAACCTAAGAAATTTGAATCTCTTGCCTTTCACGCCCACAAAATTCTCAATCTATTCTTTGTAGTCATGAAGGATCCCATCAGATAAGCCTTGGGTGTGCGTGCCTATTGTGAAGGATTAGGCTTTTTCGATGCGACTTCTTTTCCTTTTCTAAACTCCTTATTTCTTTCTTTCTATCTTTCTTTTGTTCTCTTGGAACCTTCGCGGCACATTTTCTGGTTTTCTTCTTTGTAACCTGTTTAATAGCTTCTAGGAACAAACAATTTCCCTGAGAACCTGGGAATTTATCGATTTGAATACCTTAAATTTTACATGTTCATCTTGGACTCCCATGATCAATTCACCAATCTCAACATCTATTACTGTACGCCTTGTGGCTAAGAATGGTCTACCCAATATGATGGGGACATTCTTATCCGCGTCGTAGTCAACAATAATAAAATCACAAGGAAATATAAAATTACCAGCTTTAACTAAAATATCTTCAATTTTACCTACTGGTTGGGAGAGGGAGCGATCCGCCATTTGTAATACAACTGAAGTGGGTACTACCTTTCCTATGTTGAGCTTCTCGAACAGGGACTTTGGCATGATATTTATACTCGCGCCTAAATCACATAATGCTTTCCCGGTCCAACCTTCACTAATAGCAATGAGAATCGTAAAACATCCGGGATCTTGTAGCTTCGGTGGCAACTTTCTCTGACAAATAGCATTACATTCCTCTAGTAATCCAATCATCTCCCCGGTTTCTAACCTTCGTTTGTTAGAAAGGATGTCTTTCATGAATTTCAAGTATTTCGGCATCCTTTTGAGACCTTCTCCTAATGGAATATTGATATCTAACTTGCTCACCATGTCAAGGAACTTCTAGAATTTGTTTTCATTGTTCTTCTTTTTGACACATGATGGGTATGGAGGGGGAGGACGTGTATTGTTTACCACTAAGATTTTCTTCTTTTCAGGTGTCTTCTTTGGGACACTCTTTGGTTCAATTACCTCTCCGACCTTGCCTTAACTGTTTCTTCAACCACTTTTTAAGGTTGGTTTTGTTTCTTCTACTATAGGCGGAGGTAATTGTTTTCCACTTCTTAATTCAACTGCATGACAAGCATCATCTTCAGGAGCAATAGTATCACTTGGGAATTGCCCTTTTGGCCTATTCTGTAATGTACTCTCCATTTGTGAAATGGTATGCTCGAGATTCTTGATTACCTTTGACTGGGTTTGAAATCTTCGCTGACTTACCTTCATATTTTCTTCTACTAGTCCCAAAAGTTTAGCTATACTCGGATCCAAACTCGAAAGTTGTTCTTGTGTGGCTTGTTGAGTTTAATATTTAGGTGGTTCTTCATAAGTTTCTTCATAAATTGGTGCTTCTTGATAGGTAGGTTGTGGTGGATAATAAGATTGAGTTCGAGTTTGATAATAAGTACCTTGATTTGCGACCTAATTCTGATTATGTGGGGACTGATAATTAGCATAATTTCCTTGAGGCTGATAATAACCATTAGAATAACGGCTTCTTTGACGAGATATGAAGGAAATGAAGCTGGATTATTCATACAACTCTCCCACGAATGATTTCTTGCTCCACTACCAGGACATGAAGGTAACGTATGTCTCTTGAGCTATTGATTGCGTTTGTTCTTGTAATTCCTTGAGTTGTTGGTTTAATTCTTTGAACTTTAGAGATTCTAAAGTATCTTCTTGTTTTTCTGATTCTATCAGACAACTTCTCTCGGTATCCAAAACTCTTTCCATAATAGTATTAGCTTCTTCATGATCTAATAACACGAAACTTCCATCTCCTAACAAATCTGCTTTTTCCTTGGAATCGACTCGTCATTGAGTCCTCCATAGATCATGGTTAAATGATATTCGGTCGAGGAGACATGGAATGGGCATCTGCTTTCTTCTCGGTAAAACGTAACCATACTTCACCAACACTTTCCCCTTCTTCTTGCATAAATTGTTCAAACTCCAACATATCTTTTAAACATCAACTAACTGGATAGAATCGGTCTAGGAATTTGGCTTGGAGTTTATCCCAATCTGAAATTGAATCAGGGAGTTGGGAATCATACCAATTGCTTGCACTTCTGGTAAAAAAGAACAGGAACATAACGTAGTACTATGTTTCTTTGTAACACCTTTAATGATATAAGCGTCATATATATGCATAAATTTCTGGACATAATGAACCGGATCTAAATGTGCAGCACCGCTAAATTCTCCATGACTCGCAAATTGCGCTATCATGCCTGGATCCAGTCGAAATTTAGTGGCTTGGATTTCTGGAGTGCGGATTGCTCGGGGTTGCACTCTGAATGAGAATGGAAGATCAAGTTTCCTCGAGCATTCCATTTGTAAAATCTGTAAAGACAAAACTAAAAATAAAAGCGTAAAATAGAACTAAATCAAATAAAAGCACTAAATAAATGCACAAGGACTAACGATGTAGTCCCCGGCAGTGGCGCCAAAAACATAGTGTCAGCTAAGGTGTGATAAAAATAAGATATAAATAAAGCAAGTAAACACCCTAACCTAGTACGATACTACAAGTATTACAACATGTATGCAAGTTTTTATGATAAGTGAATTAGTTCTTCAGTGACTACGAAAGCTAGAGAGAGCTTATGCAAATATCAAGTGGAAATAAGATATCTAGAATAATAATACGCAAGAAATAAAAGACTAAATAGATTTTTTTTTTGGTTTTTGTATTAAAGATTAACTAAATAAAATAAAGACAAAAAAGTAAATAAGAGAAGCAGATAGTATGAGAGTTTAGTCGAGATATAGCAAGTAATCCCCACTAGCCTTGTTTATTCTAATCATGTAAGAATGAATTATGTTGAATTGCAATAACCAAGATTCTAAATTCCTCCTAACCCCCTTCTAGGTGGACATAGGTGGCGACCTCAAAATCACAAGAGGACTTAACTAAGGTGCTCCTACGCCACTAGGTTCTTAGATGAGACTGGCATTCTAATGACGATCGGTGGTTAAATCAAACCATAATGGTTATCTAGTTAGGCAAGCCCGTCAAGATCACTACCGCACACTAAACGTTTATGTGGTGTTTCAATAATTAGATACCCCTTCCGGGTGACCATCTAACTATTATTAAGGTAATCCTATACGTTGTACACATCAAGGAAAATAGACAATAAGTCAAACCACATAAGACATAGAATAAAACAGTCATTCATTTAAATAATTAAAATACCAAATTTAACTATATGTAAAACAAGTCTAGGGTTCATACCGGTATGCTAAATCTCAAGCTAAAATAAATTTAGTTCATACTAGATGTTGAAAAGAAAACAGTTACAAATTTGAAGGCTTGTGAAGACATAATTTGATTTTCAGCTCCTTCCAGACTTCTCTTCTCTTTTTGTAAACTTCCTCTTGGCTTAATGATTGGACAAGGATGTGTTTCTACTGATTAGAGGGTGTATTTATATGGTATTCTAAAACATAAATCGGATTCTTGGAGCAGGAGGCAAGTAATTGGACTCCTAGCCCAACTCAAATTCGTAGCTTTAAAATATAGAGAAGGTAATATAATGTCGTTGTCTTGTTTTAGAGGTAACTCCTTCAATATTGCTCAAATTGACGCGTTCTTTATATCGAAACTGATCGCCTCGGGAAGCTCTACACTTTATCTTCAGACCATTCTTCCAAATTTCTAACCAAACTTGAGTTTTGATCACTTTTATGGACGTAGCTGGTGAAATTCAGATTTATTTGGCAACTTTTCCTTTCCTAGTTTATCCTTTCTTTCCTTTATCTCCAATATTCATCATGATCTTCTTTACTTTATCTCTTAGAATTGATTTGACATCTAATTAATTATCATATATCTTTAAATCTTCACAATTAACAAACAATGAAACCAAATATGCTCTAAAAATAATAAATCATCAAGTCAAGACAAGAAATACGAAAATATAAAAATATGGGTAAAAATCGATAATTAAATTTCTAAATACACCTGAATTGATGTCTCCAACCTAGATTAATTCATCCCAAATAGGGAGACACCACTTCCACTATAAGATTTTGACGTAGGGTTAGAAAACACCTATAATACACTCTCTTATCATTGTAAACATGTCCTTGCTTGAATATTAGTCCTTAGCATAAAGTTTTATAATCCATAGGAGCAAGAAGACCTAATGAGGAAGACAAGAAGTTGGAGAGTTGTGAACACCTCTTCTCCATCCTATCTCTCTACCACTAGGGTAAATTGTATTAGATTCTTTGGCTTATCTTTGTTTCTAATTACTTTTATCCTTAGTTTATTTCTATGTATTTAGATATGAACTATTTTCCCATAGCTTGGTTTTGCATATGTATAATCTTTGGATTCTATTTCTTCTATCTATGTTCTTTGGAAAAATACTTTAAAATTGATTGATTTACTTATTATTTTATATATTTCTTTTATGTGACTTGACTTATTTCCAGCCTTAATTTTGATCACGTTCGGACTATCTTTTGTAGTTGGATGGTCACTTGGAAGGGGTGACCAATGATTGAAATATCTCACAAATGTTTAGTATGCGGTAGTGATCCTGACGGGTTTGCCTAACTAGATAGTCATTAGGGTTTGATTTAACCACCAATCATTGCACATGTCCCCTTACCCAAGTCCCCTGGTAACTGTTAGGTTGCCAACTAAGTCCACCTGGAAGGGGGTTAAGAGTCATATAGAATCATGACTATTTACTCTAAAAGCTTTACCCACCCTTATAACTAGAAGTATAATTAGAAGGATAAGTGAAAACTAGTAGACCTAAGCTATATTTCTCATCTCAATTCTTTATTATCTTATTTATTTGCATTAGTTTCATTATTATCTTTTATCAAAAAAATCAAATAAATATCTTTTCCGTTATTTTCTTTTATTTTAAAAAGTAAATTCTCATACACTTCTCGGTATGCACAAGTAGATCTAATAGATTAAATCCATGCTGATGAACTTTACTTACTAACTAGACTTGGAAAGGATATGTGATACTTGCAGTGAGTTTCTGTGGTTGTTATGGGTGTGTGTACTTATCTTTATTATTATTTGAATCATTATTTATCATACCTTTTCCCCTACCATGTGTATAAAGATTCTGGAAGAGACCGTTGATATCCAGCTAGTATTTTGAGTTAGGATTGCCTAGCTGTTGATAATTCGTGATTTGAAGCTAAAACATAGAATTAATTAATGTTGCAGCTGGCGTGACTCGAACCAGTCCACTCTTGGAGGAAAATGTGTTTGGGATGGACTAGGTCATTTAAACATAATCCGTGACCTATAAAACGTCCATGAACCTATAAATATCAGATTTTGACATTTCAAGTACTTGCTTATTTTTATTCAGAATTTTCCACCAGAGAGAGAGAGAGCAAGTCGATAGAGGAGGAAGCAATAAAAGTTGGAGCATCACATCATCACTTGTGCATCATACCATTACCATTATTATGGTAATTAGCTTTAGTATCTTGGGATAACCATGCTTCTAGGCTATATACTTCTTAGTTTTATTTGTGTAATCATGCACTAAATTTCCCATATCTTGGGTTTACACTTTGTATAATCGTTGATTTTCATTTTGAAATTTAATGCTATTTGGGAAATCATTTTAATCGATTTGAGTTTGGATTTATAAATATATTATGAAGTTTTAATTAAACTTTCTAGAGCTTGTACACCTCTGATTTGACCTACGTTTCCTATACTGTCACCCTATTCGAGGGTTTAAGCTCCGAAATGGTTCATAATCGTCTAGTGTGCGGTAGTGATCCTGATGGGCTTGCCTAAATAGATAGTCATTAGGGTTAAGAATTAATCACCGATCATTGACTAAGTTCCCTTTACCCAATTTCCCTAGTAGTATTGAGGTTTACTTCTAAGCTACCCTAACAGGAGGTAGAGGGATTTTAGAATCTCGACTACTTATATTTGCTCAATTCACCCTTTTACATTGAAATAACAACTTAGTATGATAGGTGCATACTTGTGAACCTAAGCTATTATCTCATCCCATTCTTATCAATTTTAGTTAATTGAATTCATTAGTTTGAAATCTATTTCTTGCATTTATTTCTTGCTCATAAAACCAAACAAATAACATCTTTTATTTCTGGTTTAGTTTAAACAAGTAAATCTCTACGCTTATACCGAACATGGTCATGAGCTAACTATCTGGATACCTGAGAACAAAATTTTAATTTACCTATTATTACTTGCATATATGTGCACTTGCGGGGAATTATCGTAGTCCTCTCAAAGGATGTGATTTTATATCGTTTATTTATCACACCTTGGGAGCTATCACTTGGTATGATGGATTGACAGTATACACTAATGACCAATTAATTTATTAGGCTTGGTGAGATATTCATCTTAAGTAATCAAAATCTTTTGAAATATAAAAAGTATAAATCCCGTATAAAACTCTATATGTTTGCTAACTTGATGCGATAACAAGGTTTACGAAGATTTAATCTAGATTAATATCTTGTTTGTAGCATTCACAAAATAAAGATGCAATCTTAGAAGAATAACTTGAGCATAGGATAATAGTTACTAGACCCACATTCTCATAAACTCAATGAAATAAGAGATCATGGTCATTATTATACTCAAGTAAAAGATCAAGTCATATAACTGGAATTACATGAAAAACTCTATTAAAAATAGTAGAGTGATCCGCTCTCTCAAATTATCATCTTAGCATTAAGGCATTGCCAATATAAACTATCTTTAGCAAAATTAATCAAAGCATTGGACAAGGTTAGTACAACACCACACCCTTAACGGTTCTGAAACTAAAAATATTATCCCTTATCAAGGGGATTTATTTTCGAGCCCCTTTCCACCTTTTGATGCATGATCTAGAAGATTAATATTGTACAACTTACACATTATGATTCCAAACTTATACATGATATTTTACTTCATGAGCATGTTCTAAAGGATTCATGTTTTCTATTTTTTACATATATATGGCATGATAGGTATTTTATCTTAACCTAAATTTTCCCTAAGGTAATCTAAAAGAGTTTCTTCAATGTGTTATTTCTCTTGTTCTTTGAATTAAAGATTTATCATTTGGCACAACTATGAACACATATGACGAATACGATGGATTGTTTGTAGTGATATAGTGATGTATGTCTTGGTGATTCTTATTTGGAAACGGTGATGAATGTCACATTTATACTAAAATTAAGGTATATAATGATTTGTAATGTTGACTTCTAGTTTTGGTTTATTTGTTTTAGTTAATTGGTTTAAGGACGTATAAACTAGGTTGCCAAGGTGGCATTATTTTTTACAAACATTTGAATAGTCATTGTATGACTACTATGTTATAGTACATTGCGATTTCATTATTCCACCAAATACTTTGGTTGTTGATCTATAAAATTGAAAATTCGCATGGCAAAAAAAAGAGTGATAATGAGTGAAAAAGTGTGAACATGTATGAAAATGGGTGATAGTGTGTAAAAAGTGTGAAAATCGGTAATCGTGTGAAAAGTGTGAAAATGTGTGAAAAGAGGTAGTGGTGTGTGAAAAAATGTGTAATGTATGAAAATAGGTCATAGTGTGGAAATAGTTAATAGTGTGTGGAAAGGTGAGAAACTTTGTGATTGTGTGTAAAAATGTGTCAAAATAGTAACAGTGTATGAAAATGGGGGATAACGTGTAAAAATGAGTGATAATGTGTCAAAAAGTGTGCAAATGGGTGATAGTTTGTGAAAGTGTGGTAAAATGAGTGATAATGTTTGAAAAAAGATATAAATGAGTGATAATGTGTGGAAAGTGTGAAAAGTGTGAAAATAGGGGATACTTTGTGAAAAAATGTGAAAATGGATGATAGTGAATAAAAAAGTGTGAAATGGGTGATACTGTGTGAAAAAATGTTATAAAATTTGGTGATAATGTGTGAAAATTATTAATAGTGTGTGAAATATATAATAATATATGTAAATAGATAACAGTGTTTGAAAGGGTTTTAAAATAGGTGACAATGTGTGAAAAAATGTGTAAAAATGAGTGATAGTGTGTGGAACAATATGAAAATGTGTAAAAATTGGTGATACTGTATGCAATAATGTGAATATGTGTGCAATTGTATGACATTGTGTGAAAATGTGTAACAGTATGTAAAAAATATGGATTCTCTTTAAATGAGTGAATATGTTTAATAAGACTATAATAGGTATTTTTAAATTCGGTTGTTATCATTGACAATGATAAGGTGCCACTATTTACACCGCCCCTTGTGACATATTTTGAGTCGATATTATATTCGTATAACTATTTCTCTCTCCCTAACTCCTTATTATATATATAAAATAAAATAAAAAATTATAAACCAAGCTAAATATATCTTAGAATACATGACTTGTGACATTCAAGGGTAAAAACCAGACAATTTGAGAATCAAGTTTGACGACCATTTAGATATTTTTGTAATTCAAAGACAAACTTGGTAAGTTCAAGGATCATCTTGGGTGATAAAGTGAAAAAATGTGATAAAAAGAAGTTAAAGTGGGAAAAAATATATATTAAGGCAATAAGAGATTTTTTAAATTTTGTTTGTTATCTTTGACATTGATATAAGGTGGTCCTATATACACCATCCCTTATGACATATTGATGTCTCCCTAAATGTTCTAATTTTATACCTTTGGGAGACATCATTTTTGGTGTTTATTTGACTATTTAGATAAACTTTTGGTGCTAATATGCAATAATCCGGAATTTCCATTTTATTTCTAGTAATTTTGATTTATTAAACTTTTGCGCGTAATCTTGTGTATTTTAGTGAAAAGTTTGTAGGTTTTAATTATTAGCTAGGAATGGAATCCGAGAAGAGAGTCAAAGATCGTGATATGGAGTCAAGACTTGAAGATAAATCCCGAAAGAATCTGATTTTAGAGCTGCAAATCTGTTTTTCAGGCCAAAGATTGCTTATTTCAAGGAACTTAAGAGATGATTGAGCCGCTGACCTTTGAAGAGAAAACATTCCTTATTGAGTTACGGAACTTTAGAAAGTTATTTCAGGTCAATCAGAGTCATAACGAAGCGGGAAAAGCCGTTTTAGTGAAGGTGTATCAGCAGTTACGGGATTTTGGGCTTAGAAACTGGGCTTGGACATTTAATTATTGATTTATTCTTAAGTCCAAGCCCTAATCCGTTTTTAACATTATAAAAGGGTTTTAGACTTCTATTTTCACACAACTTTTGGAGAATACAACATACGCTTAAGAGTCAGACACCAGGGAAGAAGCTAGAGGCAGGAAGAGAAGAAGTAAGAGCTGGAGACTGTCTACATCTCCAATTCTCAGCCAATTCAATTCCGTAATTAGGTTCTTCTATTTTATTTTGTAAAACATGATGAACTTATTTACTTCTTTAGTTTTTGTCTTTTCAATTATTATGAGCTAAACCTAATTAGTGCTTGAGAACGCATAATGGGTTAATCCCAATTTGATTTCGTTTTATACATTTGAATTTGAGATAATTATTATTTAAATCAAATTGGGTAATTCGTATTTTTCTTTAATTTGTGTTTAATTACTATTATTGACCTGATCAATTAATAATAGGACTTAGTATCTAGGCTATTCCAATTAGTGGCGATTGGATCACCTTGACGGGGGGTTTAGGTACCGAACTAGTTAACGAATGTAGGTTAGAAATTATTTGACTCTGACGAGCTTAATTAAACCTTTGGCCTATTGGTTAATTTAAACTTAAACACTTGAGAGTGGACTATAATCACCCTGACGGGGTTTGTAGCACTTGAGAGTTGCTCCTTAGTCCACCCTGACGGGGGTAAGGAGAATATAGAATCCCGACCAATACAAATTTACCAATTTGTCCCTTACACAATGTATGAAATGAATGATAGTTAGGAAAGCCCTTGCGTCTCTCAAGTACTGCCTACTCATACTTGCGTTTTACTTTTATTTACTTGCGTCTTAGTTAGTTATTTACATTTTCGCATTAGTCTTTCATACTTAGGATTAATACAAACCAACCAATCAATCAGTATATCTTTTACTTGATTTCATAAGTGCAATCAATCATTACTTGATAAGCATTGTAGTCAACCATCCCGTCCTTGGAACGAATCTGTTTTATCAACTATATTACTTGGGACAACCGTACACTTGCGGTTGTCGTTCTCTTTACTTATTGCATTTATTTTAGAACACACAAAGGACCACCACATATTTTAAGGCAACATTATATTCGAAACACTATTTGTCTCTCCCTGACTCCTTATATATATATTCTATATAAAGTCAAAAATACCGTAAAAATACGTGACACGTTTCATTCAAGTGTAAAAACTTGACAGCGTTAGACGTAAGGATTAATAGTGTGACAAAAATCAAGTTTGACGACCATTTAGATTTATTTTTTAAATTCAAGGACCAACTTGGTAAAAGGTGTATAGTTCACATACAATTTGAGAAATTTTCCTTTAATATAAATAACCTTTTCTTTTTTCCCTAATTTAACTATGCCCTAGTTCTCCGCCTCATCCACAATTTAGTTCTCTTTCAGTTCTTTTTCTCTATGCCCTAGTTCTCTGCCTCATCCACAATTTAGTTCTCTTTCAGTTCTCTTTCTCTATGCCCTAGTTCTCTGCCTCATCCACAATTTAGTTCTCTTTCAGTTCTCTTTCTCCATACCTGCTCACTTTTCTCATTCATATCTCCTAGTCTGTTATTTTTCAACACCATAGCTTTGATTGCGAATATAATTGTAAGTAATCGATATTTTTACAGGCAACTCTTATTTCAATAATTTATACTGATAATTGTCGTTTCAACTATCTTATAGAGATAGATCTCAAGTTTACTATAGAGATCTAGTTGTTATTTATTTTTAAAAATAGTAATAATAATTTATCTAGAAATAGTTATTTGTATATAATTTTTTTATGTTAATATATATATATATATATATATATATATATATATATATATATTGATAAATTTCTCTTGTAAATTTTGAATTTTCAACATTTTTTTTTAAATAGTAAGTCATACGATAATTAGGTAATTTATAATTTCTTCTAATAAAAAAGACTCATTTTTTCGGTATAACTACTTCATGATCTTCTCCGAAAGGGGTTAACTTAAATATTTTGGGAACATCCCATTAATTTTTGTCATTACCTTTTTAGACATATACATATAAAGTGTTTAAAAATTGGGGGCTTGAATCGAAACATTTTTAAAATCTTAGATAACCATTATATCACAATAGATGTGTGTATTTTGTGTATGTATGTTAGTTTATTGTTAAGTTTAATCTACACAAAAAACAAAAATGGTTGTATACTTGTGAAATATTATTATAGATATACACATACAAATATATTTTTACTTGAATGTTTAGATATATAATTCGTACATAAATTTTAATATTATTACAAACTATCTAATACATGCATTGCTAATTAAAATCAAGAATTTGAGTTTTCTATAATATTAAAAAATTACATCTATAAATGTTCAATTTTTTGAAATAAGTTATAGGTTAAACATAAGAGAGATACACGGGTATAATAATTTTTTTAATCTTTTTACAGGTCATAGATTTGGTTAAAAGAATAACTAATTTGTTATTAAAGAAAAGATCGTTGGTCATGTCATTTCAATTGTAAATAGTAAGTAATACTACTATAAACTGTTACATGTTATTTATAGAAAATCATCGCACATTTATTTATTTGTATGAGCATGTAGTGTATATATATATACTTTCTAATGTATTTTTAAGAACTATTATATACTAACCTTTGATATGTAGCTACATAAATTTTAAATATGAAGGGTATAACATAGAAACAGTATAGACCTTGCTCATTGATGTAATATGTTATCTCTTTGTCATGAAAGATCATCTAAATTTAATTACCCAACGAAGGTGTCTGATAATGACATAATGATCTAGTTGGTAGTAATATCGACCAACCGATCAATATTTTGTGAGAAAAAATAACATTTCAAACATGTCATGTTCATGTTCTTGTAATCAACTCACGTTTTCCATTTCCCATCATAGTTGGCAATGAGGACATAATTTATGGAAAATACACTTTTCTGATTTATGCATCTTGTAGTAGTCACTCGACCACTTCCTTAATTATCATTTTATTTTTGTAGAGAATATCATTATTTTTAGGCATCTGGCTAGGTAATTTGATTGAGATTGAGGTGGTGTTTGACGATACGATTATCGATTCCTACCATGTCCTTAATAAACCATGTGAATAAATGTTTATGTTCTTCAAATTTATCTTGTAAGGCTATTCACATCCCAATTTCAATATATTCCTATATTTTTACTTTAGTCTTCAAATTTCTAATAGCTAGGTACAATAATTAACTTTTCAGCTAGAACTAGATTGCCCTAGTAATCTTTCTATGAGAAATCAATGACACATAATTCTGAGTTCCCACCGAGTGAAGTCTTTGTCCACTAATCTGTTGACCCTTTTGTAAAGGGTTCTAACTCCTTAGGATCAATATGAGCTCGTTTGAGGGTGAGCAAGAATTGTAAAAAATCAAACTTCCAGTGTCAACAAATTAATGAGGTCTACAGAGATGAGTAGATTATCATGGGGGATATTAGGCCATGTGAGGCTTCTCATCATAATTAACAATTTCATTAATTGAAGGATATCTTTTAGGGTGACACTTTCTATTTTTGTTTAGTCTTTTCTCTATATATATGGTGCCAAAAACTTGGCTCCTTTTCGCCTTATACCACACCTTTTCATCACGGTATATCTATGAGTCTTTTTATGGTGGAAACTTAATTGATTCCCAAAAAAGACACCACTAATAGTATAATGATCTACCAAAATAAGTTTAGCTTGTTGACTCCCCGATTTTCTTTTATCAGCTTTCTTAAGCAAGAATTTGGCTAGTCTATGTCCAAGATATTTAGGTCTGGTACCTGCAAATGATGGGTTATTCACCAAAGGGAGGTTCTCATTCCAATGGTACTATGAAATTCAAGTTTGTACGAGGTATAAATATTTGAGGCAATTAGAAAAAAAAGATATGACATCTCTTAACTTTTTTTGGGAATATGAAGTATTTATAGAGAATTATATTCTCATAGGCACCCAAAGAGTTCTTTTTATATTCGAAGTGTCGCCAAGAGGCAATTTTTGTTAGATGCCAGAGCTGTTTTTATAGGTTAAGTTTAGTTCAATATTATAATGAATATTTCCCAAAACCATTTAGGTCAAGGACCTTGTTTCTCATGCAAAATTCTTCGTATGGCCTTAAAAATTTCATTTGAAGGCCCTTTTGCTCAGGGTTTTTTTTGTTTTTCTTTTTAATGAGCTTATTCTTATCTGAATGCTTCCCTTGTAATGCTTCCTAGCTAGATATATTCGCATCTCTTTCAGAAAATTGCATTTTTACCCGATTTTTTATCCTAAAAGTTACACCATTCATCTCTCAGCAAGGAAAATGTGCAACCATTAGTGTTTACATGGACTATAGAATATTTGAAACAAGATGATATTTGATTGTTTGGCACAACACTTGTACCAATGGTTCAATTTAAATCCTTGTTTTATGCAAAAAAATTGCACGGTCCACCCTATTTTCTAAAGAAGTATAATATACATTCTTGTTCGACTGATTCCTATATATCATACTGATTATGTAATGGATAGGCTTCTTAGATAGATGAGTAGATCAATTAAAAAAAATTGAAGGCTTAGCACAATGTTACCTTCTAAATTTACGTATTTTCGCAGGTAAAAGCGTCTCAGTGGTTGGAAGCGCAATTGCAAGAGGGAAAGGGGTTACCCCTGCTGAATTGCGTACATATTTGCAGGTCAAATAACACTTTGTGCTACCTTGTAACTTGTATATCTGTGTAAAATTACACTAGTTTCCATTCATATAATAGTATAATTTTATTGTTATTTATGTATCTCATTGATTGCTTCGGTGCTCCAAATTTTAGAATTTTCTTCTTACTTAATTTAAAATTGTCGACAAAATGAGATAAGCAGTGTTACGCAGAGCTATGATGAAAGCCCTGCATCAGATTCTACTTCTGCTTCCGATTCTGTTGCAGCTAGATGCAAAGAATTATGACCAGGACGTGGATACGAAGTCAAATTCATCAACATATGTCCATCCCTAACAATAACCCTATTGAGCTAGGACATCAAGAATAATATGGTTTTCTTTATCAAAAAATTAATAGATGGAGTAAAGAAGAGCAGGAGAGTAAAATATGCTTTAGAGTATGTGTGTGTTGTTAATTGTATCATATTCTTTCAAGACACAAATTGTTATTGTAATCTTTAGTATTTGAACACAATAATAATTGATGATCATTGCAGTTTAGCAACCAAATTTTACTATGCCTTCTATAATCCCTGAGATGAGCTATCTTTTGGTGGTCTATTTATCTCAACACTCACCACCATGATTTTAAATTTGATCTCCAAAGCCCCTCACGAGATATATTTGTTACCCACAAATCCCATGAATTTAATGCATGTCACAAAGATCATTAGCAATAAATAGCTCTATAGTATTTCAATTTTCGAAAGTTAGAAAAACATAATCAAAACCCCTAAGTCTCAAGAACTCTTATTTCTCAACCTTGTAGTCGTAACTCTCTAACATCGATAATCCATTAGTTATGGACATGAATTCTAGCACACCAATTATGTATATATCTGGGTATCCATATATGTGAGTGTATGAATTTAACTATGGTTTATAATATCCATATATAGGGGGTTAGACTTAGAATGATGATATGATTTTAATTTCACCAAAAAATATGAAAACAAAATGAACTATTTGCAAAGAAGTAGTAAGGTATGTTGGAAATAACAATTTGTCTTAGTTTCATCAATTTATATATTTTTCTATTTTCTAATTTATTTTTGAATATATATGTGACTATTGTAGATGGACTATTTGCATAGAACCTCATCCAAGATGCAAACAATAATTACTAGAATTTCAATGCCTTCATCATTTTTTTTCTTTTTTTTTATATGAAGGTTAATCTCATCTTCTATGTGTATGTGTATCATATATAGCTTCTAGCGGCGCACAAGAGCAGATGTTTATGCCTCCTGTGGGTGGTTCCATTCATGGGTAAACTCCAAATGTTGGTTCCCAAAACCCCATGGCAAGTTCATGGGGCCCACATAATGTAATACTGGATGTAGTTGGCCGAAACAATTGGGTTTTTGTTCAGAAATCTCCACAAAATCAGTGGGCCCCACAAGTTTCAAAGCAAACATCAAGATGGTTGAACAACTCGAGTCCGGCAAGTTCATGAGGCCCACATGATGCATCATGGGCCACCATCAAACAGTTTTGGCAGCTTAAAGCCGGTGCAAAATCATAGTAGGCCACAAGGGATGACGAGGAGATGGTATCTTCCCAAATTACTTATGATTCACAGGCTGCCACATCAAATGCAGCCCACTTGGTCAAAATATTTACAAACTCAAGGTCAAACACTTACTTTGGAACAAAAATAGATAATCAAATGCCAAGTAGGCAGCAAATATAGGTGTCGTACCCTGATGGGTCATCAAGTCATCACTCACAGTCACATAAACAAGTTGGTTTGACTCAGCACTCATCATATATATTTAGTTTCTTTGCAACTTCATATGCTGGGATTCACTTTAGCTTGAGTTAAACATAATATAGATTCCTCATATGGTAATAACCTCTACCCCTACAAGCTCCCATGTTCATGGAAGAGATTGGTAGGAGGAGATTTACCAAAAGGTAATATTTAGATTACGTGCATTTCTTTTACAACTTCTGAAATATTGATTAATTGCATATAAAATCAACGTGGGATAATATTGTCTTAGGCTAGTCATAATGTACCAAAAAGATTCTTCTACAGTAGAGGAGGTAAGTAAGTCTAGGTGTTCTTCTTCTCTGTAAAAAACATATTCCTCTAACGTGTTTAAAAAAAAATCAACTTGATTCTTATTCCTTTAGCTATCGAAACCTAATTATGAATAATAATCTTAAAATGGAAATTTCATAAATCTTTACTAGAACGACTTTTAAGATTCATGTAACGAAACAAAGATGAAACCGAGGTTGAGGATGAGGTAAAAGTTGTGATTTTTCAGTGCCATGTGGAAATCATTATCAATTCTGGAAGGAGTTCTTCACAATCGTTGGATCATCATATTTCTACACCATTGATGCCTCAACATCAACAAAATCCAATTAATAATCATTTCAGATTTGTTCCATTTATATTGGTGGAATCTGAATCTAAAAAAGCATATTGTAGATCATATATGCACATACGTACATACCAAAGTGAAATAGTCATATTTTTAACCATCCTTCTTAATGTTTTACAATATGCTAACGGTTAACGATCCTTCACTATGAAGGTTGTTTAATATTGGTTTGGACCAGGAAATTGGACAAACATGTCTTGGTATGTTGTGAAAACAAGGATCCAACTCAAGTGTTAATTACATTGGAACAGTTAATCTATTGCATTGGAAGAGTCCACTCTTCCCCATCTTTAATTACATTGGAACAGTTAATCTAACAACCGTTTATATGTCTTAGACAACCAACTTCATGTTGTGTTTTATTTGTATAAACCATTAAAAAAATATAAAAACTAATGCAGAAATAATATAAAAGTAAATAAATAATAGCTTTACTTGTCGAGGCTCGGATTGGATCCGATGTGTTTAAGCTATTTAGGCCACATATCAGTGTCTTAGGTTTGTTGGCTTTAACCTTCAGGATACAACAACAAAACTATTCAAAAGACATTGACTGGAATTCTTAAGGATTTCAACAAACTTTATAAAGCTATTTATTTCTATCTCTCTCTTACCTTGTGCTTCTTGCACTACTTTTGTTTCAGCTGGATTATGAAGATGTTGGTCCATTTTGAGTGCCATCTGCTTAATTTGATTTTCCAGCAATGATATCTTAGCGACTTGAATAGACTCTGTTCCTAATAGAAGCGTGCCTTTGGTATTTGTGATAGGATCTCGTGCGATTGGCCAACTCCATTCTGTTTTAATAATGTGTTACATACCTTCTACAGCTTCTGTAGGTTCCATAGACACAAATCCTCTACTTCCAAGATTATCTACCCTCAATCTTCTTTTCGCATCAATACCTTGATAGAACATTGCTAACTGTAAAGCTATGGTGTAACCATGGAGTGGACATCTTGATAACTTCTGTTGAAACCTTGTCCATGCTTCTCCTACACTTTCATCATTCCCTTCGCAAAAACTTGTCAGCTCCATCTGATCTTTTAATCTCATATTCTTTGGATATAAATGGTTAAAGAACGTAGCTAGCAGTTCATCCCAAGTTGCAATTGTATCTGGTGTTTGTCTATCTAACCAATCACCAGCACATGCGGTTAAGTAAAACGTGAACATGTGGTAAAACAAGTGCTCGCGTGTAATGCCTAGGGTAATGTAGGCATCACAAATCTGCATATACTTCTGAATCGCTCTTACCGGATCTTGAACTGTTGCACCACTGTAGTGTCCATAGCTCGCGAATTGACTAAGAATACCTTGATCAAGCCTAAAACCTTTAGCTTGGATCACTAGAGGACGATACCCTAATCGTTGAACTCGAAAAGGTTCTCACAAACCTGGGAGGTCTTGCTCGCGAAATTGTTTATTCCGGGATTTCCTTCTTGTTGTGCTATTATCTGGGCGATAGTTATTTGTTGATTATTATTATTGATGAGATTATATCCCCTACGTGAAACTAATTTATCCTCTACTTCAGACATGGCTTCTCTTTGCCTCTTTTCTCTTCTTTTGCGTCGGTGGTAAGCCTTGACTAAATCTTTTGGATTCTCAAGCATACACCAAAACCTAAAAGAGACAAAAAAAACAAGCGTAAATATGAAAAACAACTAAAAACTACTATACTAAAAATTAAACCAACACGCTAACGAGATACAAGTCCCCGACAACGGCGCCAAAAACTTGGTGGTGGCTAGGGTGTGATGAATTAATGATAAGTAAAGATAAGAACTATCACCCTAAACCAATCACAGAAACTCACTGCAAGTATCACAGATCGCTTTCAAGTTTAGTTAATAAGTAAGATTCGTTCCCGGGGACTTAATGTGCTAGAATTGTGGTTTAGAAGAGAAAGCGTAGTAAAGAATAGTTGCTTGAAATAAGACAGTAAAGATGAATAATTGTGGAGAGAAAATAATTAAACTAATAACTAATGCAATGAAGTAAATATGAAAGAATGAGATGATAGATATAGCTTAGGTTTGCTAGTATGCATTATCCTTCTAATTCTTCTTCTAGTTATAAGGGTGATTAAATCTCTTAGAGTAAGTAGTCAGGATTCTATATTCCTCCTAACCCCATTCTGGGTAGAATTAGGTGGCAACTTAACAATTACCAAGGGACTTGGGTAAGGAGACCCTGCGCAATGATCAGTGGTTAATCTCAAAACCTAGTGACTATCTAGTTAGGATAGCCCGTTGGGATCACTACCACATACTAGACGTTTATGTTATGTTTCTAAAATTAGACACCCCTTCTGGGTGACTGATGTCTCCTTAATTGTTCTTATTTTCGACCCTTAGGAGACATCATTTTTTGTGTTTATTTAATCAATTTGATAGACTTTTGGACTAAATATGCAATAATATGATTTTCCTCTTTTATTTCTAGCATTTTCTATTTATTAAGCTTTTGCGCGTAATATTGGTATTTTTAGTGAAGATTTTACAGGTTTTAGATGTTAGCTAGAAGTGGAATCCAAGGAGAAAGTCAAAGATCAAGAGATAGAGTCAAGACTTGAAGAGAAATCCCGAAGATATTATTTTTAGAGTTGAAAATCCATTTTCCAGGCCATAGATTGCTGATTTCGAGGTGCTTAAGCGATGATTTAGCTGCTGACCTTTGGAGAGAAAACGCTCCCTATCGAGTTACAGAACTTTAGCAACTGGAATGAGGTCAATCGGAGTCATAACGAATCGGGGAAAGCCGTTTTAGTGAAGACATATCAGCAGTTACGGGATTTTGGGCTAAGTTAGTGGATTTGGGCCTTTTATATTTCATTTAATTAAAAGATTAGGGCCAAGTCCGAATTTCCGCCTATAAAATCAGCCCTTGACTTCTATTTTACACACAATTCACATTCTGCAAGATTAAAAACACCAGAGAGAAGCAACTGAAGGAAGGAGAAGAAGCTACAAGAGCTGGAGAGAGTCTATATCTCCGTTCGTAGTCATTCCGATTCCGGAAATTAGGTTTTTCTTATCTTTTAATTTTGTAAACAATATGAATTCCTTTACTTTTAATTTCGTATTTCATTTTAATATGAGCTAAGCTTTTCATAGTGCTTGAGAACAAACAATGGGTGAATCCCAATCTTATTAATTAACAAATGTTGAATTTGAGTTTTTATTGAATTAAACTAAATTAGGGCTTTTACTTTTTTCGATAAATTGTGAATATTTAATGTTTTTAGCGTCATGAACTAGGAACAGGTGTTAGTATCTAGGCTATTCCAATTAGTGGCGATTGGATCATCCTGACGGAGGGTTTAGGTACAGAACCATTTATTCAATCTAGGATAGAAGTTAATGATTCTGGCGAACTTAGCTAATCCTAGGGCCAATGAGGTAATAACACTTAATCATCCAACGGTGGATCATATTTACCCTGACGGGACTAGTGACACTTTAAGATCGCCTTATAGTCCACCCTGACGGGGGTATAAGGAATTTAGAATCCCGACCATTGTAATTGACTAATTTAGCCCTTAAACAATATAAGTTAAGAAATAGGATAGGGAGGATCCTTGCGTTCTCAAGTGCTACATCTCATATTGCGTTTTACATCATTTTACTTGCGTCTTAGTTTTTACTTACATTTATAATTTATTTTTCATTCATTAGCTTTAAGAACAAAAACCAAACAAACATATTATCTTTTATTTATTTTCATAAGTGCATCAATCATTAATAGATAAGCTTTGTAGTCAATCATCCCGTCCTTGGAACGAATCTGTATTATCAGTTATACTACTTGGGACAACCGTACACTTGCGGTTGTGGTTCGATTATTAATTGCATTTATTTAGAACACACAAAGGACCACCAAGTTTTTGGCGCCGCTGCCGGGGACGGTAGCGTGTGACCACGGTGTTTATCCTTTAGTGATAGTGCATTTATTTTATTTTATCAGTTTTACGCTTTTTGTTTGTTAGCTTTTTCAGGTTTTTAGGTTTGGTGTATGCGAAGAAGGCTATTCAAGGATCTAGAGCCAACACCTCCGATCCTTAGTAACCCAGAATCGTTGATCAGACTTGCTAACAAGAGAAGAAGAGAACGAGAAGCTTTAGAAGTAGAAGAGTTAGTTAACAGAATGGAGAATATCAATCTTCAGAACCAACAAGATAATCAACCAGGTCAACTAGGCGCAAATGGCCAACCTTTGGCTTCAGGCGCTATTCCTCCAGTTCCACCAGTGATTCCTAATCCTCAAGTCCAGATAGTAATGAATCAAGATCCGTGGTTTACTAATGGTCCACCAGAAGTTCCATTCCGTGCTCCTGCTATAGGAGTAGGTGCTCCAGATATAGATGTTCCGAGATTCCGTCCTGATTCGGGTATGTTAGCTCAATTCCAAAATTTTGGAAATTTTCGTGGTAGACCATCAGAAGATCCTCTTAGAGCAGTACAGAAGTTTAAACAGATATGTGATTCTTATATCACACAAGGAGTTTCGAGAGAACAGATGTACTTTGCTGCTTTTAAATTCTTTGTCATTGACGGAGCGAGTGAATGGCACGATACGCAAGATCCTACAAAGATAACCAACTGGGACCAATTAGAGATTGCTTTCTTTGACAGGTATTACCCAAGTAACATGAGGTTAGATGCTGAATTAGAATTGACACATTTCCGTCAAGAATATGATGAAACCTTGGGTAAGAGTTGGACAAGATTTCAGATGTGTTTACGTAAAGTCCCCAATCATGGCTTTTCAGAACAACAACAGTTAAAAATCTTTTATAGAGGCCTTGATGCGACTTCGAGAGAGAAATTGGATACGCTATGTGGTGCAGGTTTTCTTCAAGTTCAACCCGCTCATGCTAAAATCATTTTAGAAAGAACAGTCAAGAACGAAGTTGGGTGGAATTCAGTAAGAACACCGGTTAAAGGAGTGAACAATGTTGATATGGAAGAAAAGTTTGCTACGCTTGAGAATAAGATTCAGAATACCATAGAGCAACAATTGTAGCAGCTTACTTTAGCTGTAAAAGAAGGATTTTCGGGTAAGAAAGTAGTTGTACATGCTGCACAAGAGGTTTATATGTGTTCGATTTGCAGAGTAGATGATCATGATGAGGAAAGTTGTCCGAATAACCAAGAGTCCGTGATGTTTATGTCCAACAGAGGTAACTTCAATTCAAGTGGTAATGGATATCAGCCTAACAGAAACCATCCTGGGTTTCAATACTCAAATCCTAATGGGGCAGCCAATCCTACCTATGCGTATCAGCCGCGTCCCCAAGGAAACAACTATAATCCAAAACCACACAACAATTATCAAGGAGGACAGAATCAGGGCAATTATGTACAAAGACAAGCTCCTCAGAATACTCCTCAGAATACGTACGATGAAACTTTAAACCAAAAAGCCTTACCTTCCCATCCACAAGAAGGAGTAGTTACTCTTCAGAAAACAGTTGAAAGCTTAATTACTCTTCAGACACAAGCTATGGAACGTCAAAATGCAGTAGAAGCAAATATGAAGTTGGTCCAAAATCAGCTAAGTCAAATTAACAAACAACTGAATCAATGTCCTCAAGGACAACTTCCAAGCGATACTGAGAATCCAATACAACGTGAAGATTGTAATGCTGTTACATTGAGAAGTGGTAAGAATCTCCCTCCACCTCATTTTCCCGTTATGAAAGAGAAAGAAGTTCCGAGAAAAGAAAAGGAAGTGGGTTAGAAAGAAAAAGAAAATGAAAAATATAGTGAGGTTGAAGAAATAGTGAGACCAAGAGAAGTTCCGAAAAAGAAAGATGATATTGTTAGTAATCGCCCTCCACCACCATTTCCATCGCGAGTTCAGAAAAAGGGTGATTTAGCTGATTTTCAGAAATTCTTTAATAGAGTGAAGGGCCTAAGTATTAATATTCCATTACTAGAGGCGATTCGAGATATTCTTAAGTATACGAAGTTTTTGAAGAGGGCCCTCACTAACAAAAGGCCCTATTGTGATAATGAAATGATTGGTCTTCCTGAAGAGTGTAGCGCGATTTGTCAAAGTAAATTACCTCCAAAGTTAGTTGATCCGGGGAGTTTCACGATTCCCATATCAATTGGAGAAGAATGGAAGGGAAAGACGCTATGTGATTTGGGGGCTAGCATCAATTTGATGCCCAAGTCAATCTTCGATAAGCTTAAAATTGGAAACGCAAGACCCACCTCTATGGTCTTGCAAATGGCGAACAGGTCTCTTGCTCATCCTGAAGGCCGTATTGAGGATGTCCTTGTTAAGGCAGGTACACTTATATTTCCTGTTGATTTCGTAATACTTGAGTACAATGCAGATAGAAATGTCCCCATTATTTTGGGTAGACCATTCCTAGCTACAGGGAGAACATTGATCGATGTAGAGAATGGCGAATTAACAATGAGGATACAAGATGAGGAAGTAAAATTCAATGTATTTCGAGCTATGAAATTCCCTGATTCTCAGGAAGATTGCTTCAGAATGGATGTAGTAGAACAAGCATCGCAAGAGGTATTTAATTGTTTAAATTTTGATGATATCTTGCAGGCTGCTTTGACATTAGATTCACCTGAGATGATGGAAGAGCTTACTGAAACAATAGCAGCTCTAAATTCTGAAAATCCGAAGTATAGGCGTCTTGCCTATGAACATGTGAGAGAACCGGGGAGATTACTCCTAAAAAGAAGCCTTCCATTGAATCTCCTCCGGAATTGGAAGAAAACCATTGCCAGCACATTTGAGGTATGCGTATTTAGGTACTAATGAAACTCTACCTATTATTGTTTCAGCTAATTTAACAGGTCCTCAAGAAGATAAACTGTTGCGTGTGTTAAGAGCCAACAAAGAAGCAATAGGTTGGACAATTGCTGACATCAAAGGCATTAGTCCATCCTATTGTCAACACAAAATCATACTTGAAGATGTTAACGCACGCTCAGTTGAAGGTCAAAGAAGATTAATGCCCGCTATGAAGGATGTAGTGAAGAAAGAGGTGATCAAGCTTTTAGATGCAGGGATTATTTATCCCATCTCGAGTAGTGAATGGGTGAGTCCGGTTCAGTGTGTACCGAAGAAAGGAGGAATGACAACAGTTCTTAACGATAAAAATGAAGCAATTCCTTCAAGAACGGTAGTTGGATGGAGAGTTTGCATGGATTACAGAAAGCTGAACAAGGCCACCAGAAAAGATCACTTCCCTTTGCCCTTCATAGATCAAATGTTAGAAAAATTAGCCGGAAGAGAGTACTATTGATTCTTGGATGGTTATTCTGGGTATAATCAAATTTACGTGGCTCCAGAAGATCAACATAAAACAACGTTCACATGCCCCTTTGGTACTTTTGCATATCGTAGAATGCCATTTGGGTTGTGTAATGCTCCTGCTACCTTTCAAAGATGCATGATGGCTATCTTCTGGGATATGATCGATAACTTTCTTGAAGTGTTTATGGATGATTTCTCTGTATTAGGTGATGATTTTGATAAGTGTTTAGATAATCTAGAGAAAGTGTTAATCAGATGCAAAGAAACAGATTTGGTTCTAAACTGGGAGAAGTGTCATTTCATGGTTCGAGAAGGTATTGTTCTGGGTCACAAAGTTTCAAGTGTTGGATTGGAAGTCGATAGAGCGAAGATAGAGGTAATCAAAACTCTTCCCCCTCCTATTTCCGTTAAAGGGGTAAGAAGTTTTCTAGGCCATGCTGGCTTTTATAGGCGATTTATCAAAGACTTTTCCAAGATTGCTAAACCGTTATGCAACTTGCTTGAAAAGTATTCCAAATTCCTTTTTGATGAAGCTTGCTTAGCGGCCTTCAAAGCAATCAAAGAAAAGCTTATTTCTGCTCCTATAGTAGTACTTCCAGATTGGAATTTACCGTTTGAGGTTATGTGTGATGCGAGTGATTTATGTATGGGAGCTGTATTGGGACAAAGAAAAGATAAAGTTTTTCATTCGATTTATTATGCGAGTAAAACTTTTAATGGTGCTCAAGTGAATTATACAGTTACAGAAAAGGAGTTGCTAGCGGTTGTGTATTCATTCGATAAATTTCGCTCTTATCTTCTTGTAGCGAAAGTTATTGTTTACACAGATCATTCAGCGATTCGATATCTTATGGAGAAAAAGGATGCTAAACCGAGGTTAATTAGATGGGTTTTATTGCTTCAAGAGTTCGATTTAGAGATCAAGGATAGAAAAGGGTGTGAGAATCAAGTTGCAGATCATCTATCGAGGTTAGAAGGTTCAGAGTTGAATAGTGGTACTGGAGCAGTTAGAGAAGAGTTTCCTGATGAGGGTTTATTCGTTGTTCGTGATTATGAAGCTCCTTGGTATGCGGATATTGCAAATTTAGTGGTAAGTGGTTCTTTTCCTGAAGGTTCAACTTATCAAGAGAGAAAAAGATTAGCTCACCGTGCAAAACAGTTCTTTTGGGAGGATCCTTTCCTCTACAAAGTGTGTGCTGATCAAATGGTAAGAAGATGCGTAGCCAAGGAGGAGATTGAAGCGATTATAGCTGGGTGTCACGATTCACCTTATGGTGGACATTTCAAAGGAGATCGAACTGCTGCTAAGGTATTACAATCTGGTTTCTATTGGCCCTCTATTATTAAAGATTGTCATGAATATACGAAAAGATGTACTAGATGTCAATTTACCGGAAACATATCCAAGAGGGATGAGATTCCACGTAATAATGTGTTAGAAGTTGAAATATTCGATGTTTGGGGTATAGACTTTATGGGTCCTTTCGTTCCTTCAAATGGTAACCTCTACATCTTATTAGCTGTTGATTACATGTCCAAGTGGGTAGAAGCTGTAGCCTTGCCAACTAATGATTCAAGAGTGGTGATTAAGTTCTTAAAATCACATATTTTTACTAGACATGGCACTCCAAGGGTAATTATTAGTAATGGAGGTACTCATTTCGTTAATAAGTATTTGAAGACTGTTCTAGAAAAGTATGGAGTGAGACATCGTGTATCTACTGCTTATCACCCACAAGCCAATGGTCAAGCCGAAGTATCAAATCGTGAGGTAAAATCTATCTTAGAGAAATACGTTGGTCCTACTAGAAAAGATTGGTCTATGAAGTTAGATGATGCATTATGGGCATATCGTACTGCTTTCAAAACTCCAGTAGGTGCTTCTCCGTATCGAATGGTATATGGTAAGGCTTGTCACTTACCTCTTGAACTTGAAATGGGTGCCTATTGGGCTATTGCAAAGTTAAATTTAGATCCTACGCTAGCTGGTGAAAATCGAATGATGAAACTTAATGAGCTTGATGAATTTCGATTACATGCGTATGAAAATGCTAAGCTTTATAAAGAAAATACTAAGAGATGGCATGATAATCGAATTCGAGAGAAGAACTTTGTAGTGGGGCAAAGAGTGTTGAAATATAATTCAAAGTTCAGTAATTATCCGGGGAAATTAAGATCGAAGTTGTCGGGTCCGTACATTGTAACCAAGGTTACACCTCATGGAGCTATAGAGATAGAACATCCACTTGAAAACCGTACATTCATGGTGAACGGTCATCGTTTAAAGATTTATCATGGAGGTGAAAACACCGATCGTGCAAAAGACCCACATCCCGGAGAGGTCATGTACCTCCTCGAAGCTCCTTAGAAGCACGAGGTAACCCGTCGAGCTTAACGACGTTAAACAAAAGCCAATTTCTTGTATATTAGTTTAAGTATTTCAATTTCCGTAGTGTAAACTAGTTAAGTTTTTCGTTGATTTTAGTTTTATTTTTAAGAAATGAGGAAGGGTGTTTGTTTTTGATGATTTCAGGGATATAATGGTCATGAGTTTGGGGTCAAAACGATGAGAAAACGAAAAAATTGAAGTCCACAGCAGGTTTGATCGGCTAGCCGGCGAGCTGGCCGGCGTACCGGCCAAACGAGCTGAAAGACCCCAACTCTCTGACCACTGCGTCAGCGACAACGCAGCATTGCTGCGTCATCATTCGCGCCATCGAGATTCCGCCGGCATGCCGGTCAACTGACCGGCTAGCCGGCCAAATGGAGGACAGGTTCTGGTCCTTGCGTCAGCGACGACGCAAGGTTGCTGCGTCATCAAATGCGCCATCGACATTCCGCCGGCATGCCGGCGAATCCGCCGGCTAGCCAGCCAAGAATGTCGAGAGTTCTGATCACTGCGTCAGTGACGACGCAATATACTAGCGTTTTGAGGTAAAAAAAAATCGAATTTAGTAATTTTTTTCCGCCGCCCTCTCGACCGGCTAGCCGGCCAGCTGTTGCGAGAGGCGGTTTTGAATTCCTTAAACCTAGTTTTTGCCTCTTTTCCAAACCAAACTTTATATTTCGAATCCTTGCCTCCACCCACTCCAAAAATCATCAACAAACAACTATAAAATCATCAAATCAAGCCTTCTTTCATCACAAAAACATACGATCAACTCATAGCTTCTCCAAAACATCACCAAAATTCATATTTTCTCCAAAAATTTCTTCCCCCTAGCCTTGAAATTAAACCCAATTCTTCCACAATCCCTCTCAAATAACCTTAACCCATCTCATATTCCACCTAATCCTTCAAGTTTTAAGCCTCAAAACATCAAATTTCAAAGCTTTTCTCTAGCTTTTTCTCTATTTGAAGTTTTGAGTTTGGGGTGAAAAGAGATGACTAACAGAACCGATTCCATGTGTAACTATCGAAGAAACATACCAAGAAACAGGAACAATGTTGGAGCTAGCCCAGACCAAGCAATTGAGATTCCGGATTCGCGATCCAAAAAGACTGTCCAAAACCCAATTGCTCCGAAAAGAAAAGAAAATCCGAGTAAGGCTAATCCGAAAAAGAGTAGGTTAATTGATGAGAGTGATGAAGAAAGTGAGGAAGAAGTTGAAGAAGAGATTGAGGAAGAAACTGAACAAGAAGTTCCCGAAGAACCAATACAACAACCAAAAGCTCCGCGTAGGAAAGCTTGGGCTCAAAAGCCTAAGAGAGTCTTCGTTCCATGGGATACTCAGGTTCGTGATAGAATTGAATTTTTGAAGTTTGGTGAGGAGATGAATCTTCCTAAAGGTATTATTACTAGTGCTTATAAATATTATGGTATTACTTGTGATAAATTGGGTTGGAAGGAATTGAGAGAAAGGAAGCTTGAGTATATTCCTACCTTGGTGCGAGATTTTTATGAAGGAATCGCCTTCTCCAAAGAAGCAGTTATTATTCGCAAAAAGGTAGTTCCTTTCTCCGTTGAGCTTATTCGTAAATCATTGAAATTACCCGAGTTTTCCGGAATATGTCCGTTTCAAGAGTCTCTAAAAGAACCTTCGTTTGATTATGAATCCCTTTGGGGGAAAGTGCTTGTTGATGGGGCCCGCCCAATTCCCGAAGGAGAGAGATATCCTGGAGAGATGTATAGTAGTAATTTGCTACCATGTGCTAAGATTTGGTCACGTTTCATAATCCCTACCTTCTTCGGAGTTAAACACATATCGGAAGTGAAGAAGGAGCATCTTTTGTTCATTAAGTGCATTATTGAGGAGAAACCCATGGATGTTGCTCGTGTGATATATGATACCATCATGGAATTTGCTAGAATTCCTACTTCACATCAAAATCTCAAATTTCCTTGTACCATCACTACTTTGTGCTTAGACGCAAAGGTTCCGCGTAAAGACGCAGAGATTGATCGTGTTGTCGTGTGTGAGAGTATGGGTTTAACTTTGATCAAGAATATTCATGATGAGGTGTTAAAGGCAACAAGAAATCCTAGAGCTCCTCCAAAGAAGAAGATGCATACTACCAATGAGTTGGAAGCGAAAGTGAAGGTGTTAGAAGAGAACCAAGAGAAGATGATTGCGTCTTTGGGAAACATTACAAAAGAGTTGGAACTTCTCCGAAACATGTTAATGGGGGTGAGCACAATTCAACACGCCACCTATGGTCTTCTTACGAAGGAGAAAGTTCAAGGACGCAACACCGATGACCAGCCTCGCGCTGGTTGAGATACGTTTTCTATCCCTTTCGCGTTTTAGTTAGTTTAGTTTATTTTTATTGCGTTGAGTCTTTTCGAGTCGTGGGGACACGACTCATTTTTGAGTTTGGGGTGGGGTTCGTTGCCTCATCCCAGTTTTTATGTGTTATGTGTTTGATTTGCTTTCAATAAAATAATTTTCGGAGTTGCGTTTGACTATAGAAGATTTTAAATGTCCCTTTAAGCATACTTTTGATGAATCTATGATAGTAAATAGTGGACTTTAGGGAATAACATAAAACGCACTTACAATTGCATGCGAACATAGGTAATTGATAGGAAAAATTAATGAACAATGCAAATGAAGTAAGCTTGTACTTAAGGAATATGTTTGGTGTGTAGAACGTGAAATCCTAAATTAGTAGAGAACCCACCTAGATATGAACTAAAGACAAGCTATGTACTTAGGAAAAGGATAGGGTCAGTTCTTTGTTATCCATTTGAAGCCTTTTAGCTTGCTATCCCTTATATTATAATTTTATCCGTCTTAGCCCAAGTTTGAGCCTTAAGCCTTTTCTTTTGTAGCCACGATATAAGCCCATTATCCTTTAGATTATTAGGCATGACCAAATGACCCGCACTTGAATCACAACCCTGAGACTTGTCTCGAGCTTGAGTTTGGGGTGGAGGGTCCACATTTGGGAATTTACATAGGGAAGGGATTATATGTGTTTGTATTGAAAAAAAAAATGAAAGATGATATTATTATTTGTAACCCTTTGCCGAGATTTGAAAAAAAAAAAATTATAAGAGACATGACTTTAACATCAAAATGACCCGCACTTGAATCACAACCCTGAGACTTGTCTCGAGCTTGAGTTTGGGGTGGAGGGTCCACATTTGGGAATTTACATAGGGAAGGGATTATATGTGTTTGTATTGAAAAAAAAAATGAAAGATGATATTATTATTTGTAACCCTTTGCCGAGATTTGAAAAAAAATAAATTATAAGAGACATGACTTTAACATCAAAATGATGGTCATGGGTATCTTGTACAAAAAAAGAAAAGAAATGAAAAAGAAAATAAAAAGAAAATAAAAAGAAAGAATAAAAATCGGCAAAGTGGAATATTTTTGGAAATCATCTTAGATTAATTGGGTTGACATTGGGGACGCAACATTAGCGCGTCAAATGGGTGAGTGAGAACATTTTTGAGCGTAAACTCAAGCTCGAGGACATGTTGATGGTTAGTGAGGAGAGAGCCAAAAGCTCACTTCAAATTTACCAAATATACATCCATACCGTCCTTAAGCCATTATTAAAATCATAAAGATCTCGTGATTCTTAAGTACATAGTGAATATATAATTCTGTTGATAGGGAATACACTAGGTGGAGCGTTCAAAGCGAGGTAGGATTAATGACCACCCTATAGCCATCATACAAAGATGAGTACAAGTGTAACCTTCAAGCATTGCAACTTTAATTCTATGATTGAGATTATTTATGTTTGATGTTGCATGATTAGTGTATGTGTATGTTAGTTTTTAAAGTTTTGCTATATGAGATTTATCTTAAGACTTGCTTTAGGTTTATTTGTTAGCTTCTATTTGTTCTTGCGTTTACTTCTACCCCTTGTTTTGTTTTGCTTTGTCGGGACGACAAAGGTTTGAGTTGGGGGTCTTGATGTCTCCTTAATTGTTCTTATTTTCGACCCTTAGGAGACATCATTTTTGGTGTTTATTTAATCAATTTGATAGACTTTTGGACTAAATATGCAATAATATAATTTTCCTCTTTTATTTCTAGCATTTTCTATTTATTAAGCTTTTGCGCGTAATATTGGTATTTTTAGTGAAGATTTTACAGGTTTTAGATGTTAGCTAGAAGAGGAATCCAAGGAGAAAGTCAAAGATCAAGAGATAGAGTCAAGACTTGAAGAGAAATCCCGAAGATATTATGTTTAGAGCTGAAAATCCATTTTCCAGGCCGTAGATTGCTGATTTCGAGGTGCTTAAGCGATGATTTAGCCGCTGACCTTTAAAGTGAAAACGCTCCCTATCGAGTTACGGAACTTTAGCAACTGGATTGAGGTCAATCGAAGTCATAACGAATCGGGAAAAGCCGTTTTAGTGAAGACATATCAGCAGTTACGGGATTTTGGGCTAAGTTAGTGGACTTGGGCCTTTTATATTTCATTTAATTAAAAGATTAGGGCCAAGTCCGAATTTCCGCCTATAAAATCAGCCCTTGACTTCTATTTTACACACAATTCACATTCTGCAAGATTAAAAACACCAGAGAGAAGCAACTGAAGGAAGGAGAAGAAGCTACAAGAGCTGGAGAGAGTCTATATCTCCGTTCGTAGTCATTCCGATTCCGGAAATTAGGTTTTTCTTATCTTTTAATTTTGTAAACAATATGAATTCCTTTACTTTTAATTTCGTATTTCATTTTAATATGAGCTAAGCTTTTCATAGTGCTTGAGAACAAACAATGGGTGAATCCCAATCTTATTAATTAACGAATGTTGAATTTGGGTTTTTATTGAATTAAACTAAATTAGGGCTTTTACTCTTTTCGATAAATTGTGAATATTTACTGTTTTTAGCGTCATGAACTAGGAACAGGTGTTAGTATCTAGGCTATTCCAATTAGTGGCGATTGGATCATCCCGACAGAGGGTTTAGGTACAGAACCATTTATTCAATCTAGGATAGAAGTTAATGATTCTGACTCACTTAGCTAATCCTAGGGCCAATGAGGTAATAACACTTAATCATCCAACGGTGGATCATATTTACCCTGACGGGACTAGTGACACTTTAGGATCGCCTTATAGTCCACCCTGACGGGGGTATAAGGAATTTAGAATCCCGACCATTGTAATTGACTAATTTAGCCCTTAAACAACATAAGTTAAGAAATAGGATAGGGAGGATCCTTGCGTTCTCAAGTGCTACATCTCATATTGCGTTTTACATCATTTTACTTGCGTCTTAGGTTTCACTTGCATTTATAATTTATTTTTCATTCATTAGCTTTAAGAACAAAAACCAAACAAACATATTATCTTTTATTTATTTTATAAGTGCATCAATCATTAATAGATAAGCATTGTAGTTAACCATCCCGTCCTTGGAACGAATCTGTATTATCAGTTATACTACTTGGGACAACCGTACACTTGCGGTTGTGGTTCGATTATTAATTGCATTTATTTAGAACACACAAAGGACCACCAGTGACCATCAAACTGCTATGGTAATCCTATTCTCGTGCATTAGCAAGAACTACAGTTAGTACATCAAAGCACATAAAACAAATATAAAGGTTAAGAAGCTCAATCGATTTAAAAAGGTTTTTCCAAAACTAACATAGATAGAATAAGATAGAATTAAAATATTATACATATGAAAAACTCAAGCTATGGGAAATATAGTTCATGATAATAAGAAACAAACAAAAAGAATGAGACATACTGTCAACTTTTTTCTTCTGATGTTGCTACTTGATACTATGAACTAATAATTATGCAAGGACATGTTTACAATGATAAGAGGGTGTATTTATAGGTGTTTTCTAACCCTAGGTCAAAATCTTATAGTGTAAGGCAAGTAATTGGAGTCCAAGTCTAATTCAAATTCGTTTCCTAAAATATAGGACATGATAAACACTGCTTCAATGATTTGGCCATATCTCCTTCGTTACTGGGCCAAATACCATGTACTTTATATCAAAACGACCGAACCTGAAAGATATGTTTGAACTTTTTAAGACTCTTCCAGAATCACAGCCGATTTGTAGTTCTCTTCATTTTAGTGGTCGTCACTACAGATTTGACAAATTTATTTGGCAGTTTTTCCTTTCCTAATTCAACTTTGTTTCCTTTTATCTCTGGATTACTCCTATATCTTCTTTCCTTAACTCCTTTGAATTGATTTGGAATCTAAATATTTCTACAAACCTTAAGAGCTTCACATTAATACATAAATTATACCAAATATGCTCTAAAAGTACTAAACTTCCAAATCAAGACACAAATTAAGAAATCATCTAATAACGGGGGGAAATCCCTAAATAATTAATCAAGTACACCCAAGATAATGTCTCAAACCTATATTAATATATCACATATATGGAGACATCACATTGTTTGGATAAAAAAACAAGATAGACTTTGCACGAGGTATATGATGATTTATATAGAGTTTGACCTTTTTTTGTGATCTATGTGGTGAGGACTCGGAGTCTAACAAACAACCTTTCTTTGATTGTGCCTTTGCTAGAGTATTTGGGAGGACACTACAAGATTGTTCGGTATTGAGAAATAAATAGGCAGTATCTTGAGGGCTCTCAAATGACTTAAGAAGATTAAAGTAAAGGAAATTTGGAGAAGAAAAGTAGGGAGAATTGTTTTTGACACTATCATTTATCATATTTGGTGGATAAAAAACAACCATGCTACAAGAGGAGATATATGTTCTAAAGATCGAGCCATCAAAGAGATTAATTTGTGCACTTTATCTAGTTAATTCTCTTTGTACCCCCATCATGTCTTTATGGATGATCGATAAGTTTTAATTGTATCTCACTAGGATTAGTATAGCTAGTAGCTAGGCTCTACATTAAGCTTTCAAGCCTATATAATAGTGTAATTGATTTATATTTACTCCTTTTTCTATAATATAATCGTTTACCCAACCCAAAAAAATAATATGATTTCTAATCAAGTACTAAAAACTAAGTCATTCATCGAAATAAAACAATGAACTAGAAGGAAATGCTTAAATTGTCAACATGTTTAACTATACATTACTAGATATCAAAGCACTAAAAAATGTGAGGTTCTAAAATCAAGATTTTTGATCGGGAATTCCTTTCACCTCTTCAATTTATTTAATGTCGTCGTCTTTATAAACCATTCCTTAACTTACGTGAAATTCGACTAAATTATAGTTATCATGATTAAATAACAAATGATAAATCTCCAAATTTCCAAATCGCCAAATCCCCTCTCTTTAATGAGAGATCCTATTGAAAATAGATTCACAACTATTGAAAAAACCAAAAATCATAACAGAAGATATTGGAGAATTAAGATAATGATAATTAGATACAATATTATAAGATTATGATAATTAGATACAATATTATAATTATCTATATGTATAGCTTTCCATTGTCATATTGTATTTGTATATATCATGTAAGAGTTTGGTTAAAATAGGGCCCTCTACTTTTGTACACTATAAATTACAGTAAATATAATGAAAAAACACTTTTCATAGATAGTATTGTAATGCCCCAAAATTATAGTAAGTCTTACATCGATTTCTAAGAGAATTATATTAAAATTTATAATCACTATTGTAAGTTTAGTATAATATCTTGGATTAAGGTAGTTGAAAAGAGTTTAAATGAATATTTTTCTTAAGTACAAATTTGGGGGATTGGAAAATATGTTTTTGCCTAATCACTTGAGTCTACTCATCCTTGGGAGGTATTAAAAGACAACAATTCAAGCTCAGGGATTGAGACTATGGCGGAAAAATTAACAAAGTAATTATATTGTATGGGATGTAAATTACTCCTACTATCTTCAAGGTCTTGATCATCCAATCCTCTTTATATTCACCCCACTTGATGAATGGTAACAATTATTCCATAGGAGGCGAAATACGAAAAATGCACTAAAATCTAAAATGAAAATTGATTTAGTCGATGAAACTATTATAAAAGTTGATGTAAGCTCGCCAAATCTTTATTCATGGATTGAATGTATTTCCATGGAACAATCATGTTTGATAAACTTGATGTGCAAAGAATTGAAAATGTGACTTTCATTCACTTTAACGTCAAAAGAGATGCGGGATAATCAAGCAAAAAGGTTGTTCCGAGGTAGCACACCAAAAGTGTAGGGGTTGAGGAATTCCATTACACTTCTCCATTAAAAATTAGCCAGTATATCCTACTTTGGAAAATTTCAAGGGTTATGGGATGAACAATAAGCCATTAATCCTGTTCCATTTCGTAGTTGTAGTTGCGTCTTCTGCACCATAAAGAAAATGCAAGGGATGCGGGATAACGAGAAGTTATATGACATTTTTATGGGTATTAACAACGAGTCACTAAATTTCATTCACATATACTCTACTCAGTGATGATTTACTTCCCGCCATTGGTTAGGCATATGCACTATTTCGAGAAGAAAAACAACAATCCATAATTGTGCCTAAGATGCAAAGCATGAAAGTGGTTCTCTTGAACAAAAAGATCTCTACATATAACTTAAATAGCATAAGCAAATACTTTGGCCCAAATTTTGAGAGGCCCACATGAGAATTACTTTGAGAGGCCTGGCAGAGTCATTTACTAAGAGATTGCAACTATTTGCTAGACCTTTACTTTAAAGGACTAACTTACCCTCTTCTGGTCGAGGGCATGCAATTTTACATGTTGTTTCATTGGTTTGTGCTAGACCAAATTTAGTTAATCAATATTCACTATAATAACTTGTTTATGGCCAGCAGCCAAATGTATCTGATTTAAAAAAAAAATTGAATGTAAAGTTTATGTTCCAATTTCTTAATCACAACGAATGAAAATGGGTCCTCATAGACGTCTTGGAATCTATGTTGGTTTTGATTCGCCATCCATAATAAGATATTTTGAGTCCTGATGAGTGTTTCTTTAAAGCAAAATATGCCAATTGTAAATTTTGATGAGACAACTTTCCTTCCATTAGGGGGAAAAAGTATCGTTTCATAATAAACAACGAGAAATTTTATGGAATATGTCATCTTTGTCTCATATTGACCCGCAGACAAATAGATGTAAGCAAGAAGTAAAAAAGATTAATTAATTTAAAAAAATTTGCAAATCATTTACTAGAAGCATTCACTGATATTAAGAGAGTAACAAGATTTCACATATCGGATGCAAATACACCAGCACGAGTTGATATCCCGGAAGGACAACTTAACAATATGATAAATTTGGGCATTAAACGTGGGCGTCCAAAAGATAAGAATCCTCGAAAGAAAAGGATACAAGAAGCAAGTTCTCTCGAAGAAATAAGTACGATAAAAGATGTGACTGGTGAGTCTAAAGAAAATCCTCGCAGAGATAGAGGATTAAGAACACATATCTGAAGAGATATATTTGAAATATTTGAATGCAAGAGAACATTGGGATAGAATGATTGTCATTGTAGATAATGTATTTTCATATGTAATAGCCCTAGACATTGTGAATGATGATCCTGACACTACAAGAAATAGTATCATTAGGGACGAGGTTATTGTGGAAACACTAAAATGGTATATAATGTTATTTTTAAATACCATAATGTCCTCTAATTATATTTATAGCGGCAATATTTTCCGCTAAAGATAAAGTCAATAGAGGCAAAAACAAATAATTTTCTACTAAAAATATCTTTGGAGACGAACTTATAGGGACGAACAAAGAGCGGCTATTTTAGTGGTAAAATTTTTGCCGCTAAAGATACCTTTTGTTGTAGTGATGATCATATTACTGAAGAAGAATGTCGACATAGAGATGATAGGCCTAAATGGAAAGATGCAACACAACCCGAATTGAAATCTTTAGAAAACCAAAAATTTTTTGGGCCAATAGTCCAAACACCTAACGGTATGAAACCAGATGGATACAGAGAGTATTTGTATGAAAACACGTCAAGAATAATGGAATTGAAAGATATAAGTCACAGCTCGTGGCATAATATTTTTTACAAGGACCTAGGGTTGATTATAATGAAACATATTCCCCTGTAATCGATGCAATTAAATTATGATACTTAAGCAGTCTAGCAGTGGAAGAACTTGATATGCGTCTTATCGATATTGTCACCGCATATTTGTATGGTTTATTAGATAGTGATGTTCATATGAATATCCCTGAAGCATTCAAAATAAATGATGCATATAATCAAAAGCCTCATGGTTTATACTTAATTAATTTACAAATATTCTTGTATGAATTAAAACAACATGAAAGAATGTGGTATAACAGCCTCAGTAATTGCCTTATTAGAGAATAATACATCAACAATCCAATTTGTCCTTCTATTTATATAAAGAAATCTAAAATGGAATTTATATTATAGTAGCATACGTGGATGACTTAAATCTCACGACGACTCAATAATAACTCACTGCGTCTGCTAATTAATTAATAAAAAATCTTTCTAATTATTCCCTAACTTAATTATGCCCTAGTTCTCCGCCTCCTCGACAATTTAGTTCTCTTTCAATTATCATTCTCTCATATACCTTACAACATCGTATGTTTGATTACAAATATAACGGTAAGTATTCGATATTTTTGTACGCAACTCTTATTTCAATAACATATACTATAATTATCGTTTCAACTATATTTTAGTGATAGATCTCAAGTTTATTGTAGAGATCTAGTTGTTATGTATTTTTAAAAATATATATAATAATTTATGTAGAAAAAATTATTTTTACATAATTGTTTTTATACTAACATATATTAATTCAAAAATTGCTTGCTATTGTAATTTTTGAATCCACAACATTTTGAAACTTGTTGAAATAGTATATTGTACTATGATTAGGTAATTTATACTTTTCTCTTATTAAAAATACTCAATTTTTTGGTATAACTACTTCATGATATTTTTCGACAGGGGCAAATTCAAATATTCTGGGAACATCCCATTAATCTTTTCATTACCTTTTTAGACATATACATATAAAATGTTTAAAATTTGGGACAGGGGCTGAAACGTTGATAAATATCCTGTTTACCATTATTTAAAAATAAATGTATGTATTTTGTGTATGTATATTAGTTTATTGTTAAGTTTTATATAACAAAATTTGTTGTATAGTTCAGGTTTATCATTATAGTTCTACACGTGCAAATATATTTTACTTGAGTGTTACGATATATAATTTTGGTCATATGAAAAATTTAGTATTCTTAAAAATTATTTAGTATATTCATTTCTTAAATTAAGAATTTGAGTTTTCTTTAACACAAAAAATTACAATTATAAATGTTCTATTTTTTGGAATAAGTTACCAGTTAATTACTATAGAATAATGTTGGTATAGTAATGTTTTCAATCTTTATACAGGTGATATATTTGGCAAAAAAATTGTTCTCCTATTAAGGAAAAGATCATTGGTCATGTCATTTCGATCGAATATGGTGTTGAAGCAATGTAAATAGTAAGTAATACTATTATGACCTGTTACATCCTATTTATAGATAATTATAAAACCTTTATTTATTTGTATGAGCATGTCATATATATATATATATATATATATATATCCTTTATGAATTGTTTTTAAGAAGATTATATACTAACCTTTGATAGGTAGATACAATAATTTGAAATATGAAAGGGATAACCTAGGAGTAGTATAGACCTTCCTCAGTGATGAAAATCTTTCATCACTTCGTCATGAAGGACCATCTAAATTTAATTGCATCCTTTAAAGGTGTCTATTAATGATATAAATATTTGGTTGTTAGTGACATTGACCAACCGATCAATCTTTGGTAAGGGAGAATAACACTTCGAACATGTCAAGTTCATGTTGTTATAATTAACATACATTCTCCATTTTCCATCATATTTGTCTATGAGGACATGATTTTCAACCCACCATGGAAAATGCACTTTTTTGATGTGTTTGTCTTGTAGTATCTACTCCGACCACTTCCTTAATTATCATGTTATTTTATGTAGAGAATATCATTATTTCTGGGCAACCGGGCAGGCAATGTGCTTGAAATTGAGGTGGTGTATGACAATATGATTATTGATGCCTACCATGTCCTTAGTCTCCTACCTGAATAAATGTTTTTGGTCTTCAAATCTGTCTTTAAGGCTATTTGCATCTTGATTTCGAGATATCCTTCTATTTTTAACTTAGTCTTTAGATTTCTTATAGCTGGATACATCAATTAACTTTTCAGCTAGAACTAGATTGTCCCAGTATTCCTTCTATCCAAAATCAATGACATGTATGTCTAAGTTCCGACCATATGAAAGTCTTGTTTCATTAATCCCTTGACCCTTATGTTAAGGTTTATAATTTCTTAGGGTCAATATGTTCTCGTTCAAGGGTGTTCTCATTGACTCCTTGGTTTACTTTCTTGTATCATCTTTCTTAGGAGAGAATTCGTCTAGTCTATGTCCAAGTGCTTTAGCTCTATTACCTGTAATTTATGGGCTAGTCATCAAAAGGAGGTGCTCGTTCTGATGGTACTATGGTTGTCAAATTTGTACGAGGTATACATATATATGATACTATTAGATAAAAAATATATGACAATCCTTTCCTTTTTTTGAGAATATGAAGTATTTGTAGGGAATCTAGGCTCGTAGGCGCCCAGAGAGTTTTTTTTACAGTAGAAGTGTCACCGTGAGTCAATTTTCGCCAGAAATATGTTTTTATAGGTTAAGTTTTTTTCATGATTAAATGAATATGGGACAAAACCATTTAGGTCAAGGATCTTGTTTGTCATGTAGAATTCGTCGTATGACCTTAAAAACTTCGTTCGAGGGTCTTCTCTGTTCAAGTTTTTTTATGAGCTTAATATATTTAAATTTTGGGATGACATGTGTATCATTAGTAAAAAACAATATAATAGCAAATGATCAGTTTTAAGAATCTATAAAGAGGTTAAAAGTAGTCAATAACTTACCATCCATTAATAATTATATACAATATGATTAGATATAATTCAACTTTTCATAGAAAAAATACACACCTAAATATTAACAGATTTTTTCCTAAAATCTCAAAAGAATGTCCATGTGGTTATTTTTTTGCCCTTCGTCTATGTTTCATGAACTAGATTTATATTACATATATTTTTTCAACCTTTGAAAAAAGGCGATTGACAAGGACTTAAGAATAAATAATTTATGGAACAGAGAACTCAATCTATTCAAACGGATTTTTATCCAAATGCTTCCCTTGTAATGCTTCCCAACCAAATATATTCATGTCTCTTAAAAATATTGCAATTATAACTAATTATTTATTCGAAAAGTTGCACCATTGGTCCCTCGACAAGGAAAATGTGCAACCATTAGGGTTTATATGGATTATGGCATATTTGATATATAAGGATATTTAATTGTTTGGCACAACACCTGGATAATTGGTGCAATTTTAATCCTTGTGTGATGCAAAAATTGCACAGTCCACCCTATTTTCTTAAGAAGACTAAAAAATATTCTTGTTTGATTGTTTCTTATGTATGATACTAATTGTGTAATGGATAGGATTCTTAGATAGATGAGTAGGAGATAACTTTTTTCCCGTAGTGGATCAATTAACAAATATTGAAGGCTTAGCACAATGCTGAGACTGAAGTTATATGTTTACTTATTGATTTCTTTTGCACATTCTACATTCATTTATCGTTATAATTTTGCAAGGAAAAGCGTCTCAGTGGTTGGAAGCGCAACTGCAAGAGGGAAAAGGGGTTACCCCTGCTGAATTGCGTACATAAGAAAAGTAGTATGGTATTTTTCAGCAAATATTTTTGGTACATGCGTGATTTGGGATTGTTTGCGCGCACCACGACTAATCCATGGGGATATACACGTCTCCCTATGTATATTCCTAGGTAAATCAGAACTAGGTTACCCATGTTCAGGGAGGGGTTCAACAATTTATTTTTTGTGCTTATTTCTAATATCTTTTCGAATATATATGTTACTATTATAGATGGATTATTTTCAAAGAACCTCGTCCAAGCTGCAAACAATAATTACAGGTTCAATGCCTTTAGCTTCTTATTTTTTTATATAAAGCTTAATCTCATTTTTTATGTGTATGCTATCTTATATAGCTTTTAATGGTGCCCAAAACCCATGGAAATTCATGAGACCCACAAGCTACAACACTTAATGTAGCTGGCCAAAACGGTTGGGTTTTTATAGTTGAGGAGGTAAGTAAGTATAGATTTTCTTCTTCTCTATTAAAAACATAATCCTCTAACGTGTTTCACAATTTTTTCAGCTTGATTCTCTTCCCTTTAGCTATCGAAACAAAATTATGAATGAAAATCTTAACGATGGAAATTCATACAACTTTAGTGGAACGACTTTTAAGATTCATGCAACGAAACAAACATGAAATCGAGCTTGAAGATGAGGAAAAGGTTGTCATGTCGCCACGTGGAAAACATTATCAGTTTGGGAAGGAATTCTTCACAACCGGTGGATCATCAGCTTTCTGCACCATCAATGTCTTTACATTATCAAACTCCATTTAATAACCATTTAAGATTTGTTTATTATATATTTGTGGAATCTGAATCTAAAACGAACATATTGTAGATGATATATGTACTTACATACATACCAAAATGAAATAGTCTTATTTTTAGCCATTCTTCTATACATTTTACAATATGCTAACGTTTAACCATCCTTCAATACATGGTTTGTTTAATATAGGGTTGAATTTGTTTGGACCAGGAGATTGGACAAATAGTTCATGGTATTATGTGAAAACAAGGACTCCAACTTAAGTGGCTAGCCATATCCAAAACTATTGCAAGACTCCACTCATCCACAACACTTATTACATTGGAACCGTTAATCTAACTACCGTTAAAATGTCTCAGACCACCAACTCTAGATGCGGTGAGAAACAAGTAATTCTCTTTCCCCAACCTAACCATATCAAACTTCAAATATACTTAGACATGTGGAATCGAACATGGACACTTTGGTAACATTTATAATAACAATGAAACTCTTAAGACCACTAACAATTCAATCTTTCAGACCAACTAATTCAAACAACAACTATAGCCAGAGTCCACCGTTAAACAACACCTACCGAAACAATGTTCTAGAGTTTATAAGAATTTGAACTTTCAAAGCTCTACCACAATGCCATTAACTCTGCAGTCCAAGTGGTGCACAACTATGTGATTAATCAGAATCCTTCTTATACCGATGCATACACGAAGAACTACATATTGGAAGAATTCAGGGACTTTTACACCGATAAAAGATCATTGATCTCATCAATGAAATCCAAATTCCGGTGGTGAATTGGAATGAGGCATCCAATGCCTATTTGTTGTCCTATAGAGTATAATTAGTAATGAAATAGAAAAGGCGAAAAAGAATCAAATGAAGTTAAGAGGTTTCTGGAACTAAGAATAAAGAAGAAAGTAAAACAACAATACAAAGATGGTAAATATCATGAAGTTATGACAATAGTAATTGCTTATCCAAATACTATTCAAGATCTTGGAGTATGAAGATAGATAAGAAGAAGCTAGAAAAGATTGAAAACAAAACTATAGGGACTAATGTGTAAATAAACTTAGTTTGTGTTGACTAGTTGATTAGTTAGTTACAAAGCTTAGTTGTCGTGTATATATACAACTCACAAGATGTAATTGAAGCTAACAAGAAAATATTCCTTTTTCACTATCCTTTCTTTTCTTTTCTTCTTCTGCAAGTTTTCATTTCTTGTTCAAAAGCTTCTTGTGAAGCTTTGTTTGATCAATTGAGATTGATCATTAATCACTAATAGCTCATTAGCTATTAGATTCTTCATGGTATCAGTCGCAAATACACAGTTCTTCCGCATCATTTCTCTCAAATTCTTGCTTTAGATCAAGAATATTCAAAGCTTTTTCACAGCTCCAACAATGGCGTCAGTTACAGAAAATTTTTCTTCACCTTACTACATTCATCCAAGTGAAAGCACAGGAGCTTCACTTGTTGCAGAACCATTAACAAATGATAACTTCATATCTTGGACACGAGCAATCGAGATTGCTTTGTCTGTGAAGAACAAACTCGGTTTCATAAACGGTGAGATAGCTCAACCTCCATTAACAGATTTAGCTCTTTTTTCAGCTTGGAATCGAGCTAATAATTTGGTCCTTTCTTGGTTACTCAATTCAATCTCACGAGATATTAGAGGTAGCTTGTTATATGTGAACTCAGCACATGATTTATACACCGAAATTAAAACTCGATTTGAGAAAAGTAATGGCACGCGAGTTTACTTCCTTGAGAAATCATTAAGCTCTGTTTCTCAAGATTCATCATCTATCTCAGATTTCTTCGCAAAATTCAAGAGTCTTTGGGATGAATATGTTCATCTTCGCCCTATGCCTTCATGTACATGTGGGAGTATGAATCAATGCAGCTGCAAAATTCTTGACACACTCATCGAAAGACAAAACAATGACTTCGTGATCAAATTTTTAATTGGATTAAATGATTCTTATGCAGCCGTTAGAAGTCAAATCTTGCTGATGAGTCCTCTACCTTCAATGAATTCTGTTTTTGCTATGTTAATACAAGAAGAGAGTCAAAGATCACTCTCAAATTCGATGTTTTCTACACCCACACATGCGTTTTACACCAAAAATGTTCACAACTCAAACAATTATGCAGATAGAAAGAAGGTTATCTGTACACACTGTGGATATACGGGGCATACAATAGATAAATGCTTCAAATTACACGGTTATCCAATAGGTTGGGTTCAAAAAGGGAAAAGACCACCTCCAAATCAATCACAATCTTCTGCACATCTTGTTAATGTTCAAGAAGAATCAAAAGCTGAGCCTAAACCTCTAAGTTCTTATGAATTTACAAATGAAGAAGTTAGTAAACTAATGTCTTTGGCTCACACAAATCAATCAACAAATGCAGCTGTCCATCAAGTATCCATTACAGAAGGTAATTCTTGTAACTCCTCTTGGATATTAGATACAGGTGCTACTGATCATCTTGTTTATTCTCCTTCTTTATACACTACTCAGTTGCATAATGTTAGTATACCTGTTACTCTACCTAATGGAGAGATTGTTATAGCTACACAAAGAGGAGATATATGTTTAAATACACACCTCACCTTGAAGAATGTACTTTGTGTTCCTGCATTTAAATGCAATTTAATTTCGGTTTCTAAACTAACACATGATTCAAGTGTTATAGTCACTTTTCATTCATCTTACTGTACACTTCAGGGTGCTCACCTCAAGATGATGATTGGGATTGCCTATGAAAGAAATGGCTTATACCTTCTTAACCCAAATCTGCAAATTCACAAAGTCTTAAGTGTTTCCAAAGTTCATGTTGATTTGTGGCATTCAAGGCTGGGTCACCCTTCAAGTGCAAAGCTCGTTGCACTCAAGAAAATTGAACCTTCTCTTTACTTTTTAAACAATCGTATATGTGATTCTTGTCATTATGCTAAACAAAAGAAGCTCAGTTTCCCTTTATCGAATTCTTGTACAACTTCTTGTTTTGATTTGATACATTGTGATATTTGGGGTCCCTTTAAAGAAGTTTCTTTCAGTGGTTATAAATATTTTCTTACTATAGTTGATGATTATACTCGAGGTACATGGATATACCTCATGTCTACTAAGTCAGAAGTCAGTAAACATATACATACCTTCTATGCTATGGTTTTAACTCAGTTTCAAAAGAAAATCAAGATACTTAGAAGTGACAATGGTCCTGAGTTCAATCTAACCAACTTCTACTCATCTAATGGAATCATTCACCAACTTAGTTGTGTTGAGACACCACAACAAAATGGACTTGTAGAAAGAAAACATCAACATCTCCTTACAACTGCTAGAGCAATAATGTTCCAGTCAAGCTTACCTTTACAATTTTGGGCTGATTCTATTCTCACTTCAGCCTATATTATAAACAGATTACCCACTCCACTTCTTGATAATCTTACACCTTATGAAAAATTATACAAAAAGCCTCCTAAACTAGATCACATGAGAGTGTTTGGATGTCTCTGCTATGCTTCTACACTTCAACAAAATAGAAGTAAATTTGATCAAAGAGCTATTAAGTGTGTTTTTCTTGGTTATCCACCTTCAACTAAAGGTTATAAACTTCTAGACATTGTAAACAACAAAATTATAATATCTAGAAATGTTGTTTTTCATGAATCAACATTTCCTTTCTCAAAAATCAAGCCTACTGAAAATCTCCATACCTTTTTATTCCCACCTACAAACTCATACATTGAACCTATACAAACCTCTACTCTTCATACTCAACCTCCACCTGTTACTACTATACAACCTACAAGACCCTCAAGAACAAGACAACCACCTAGTTATCTAAAAGATTACATAATTCACTCAGCCTCACATTGTAAACAAAAACCTCAGTTTACTTCATATCCTATTCAAGACTTCATTAGTTCTTCACAATTGGCACCTAAATACGCCAATTACATTGAAAATATATCCAAAGAAACAGAACCAAAATCATACAAAGAAGCCTCCACATCTAAAGAATGGAATTTAGCCATTCAAAAAGAGCTAGATGCTTTGCAAGACAACAATACATGGGACATTGTTGAATTATCTTCAAATATGAAACCTATCGGTTGTAAATGGGTTTTTAAGTTGAAATTCAAAGCAGATGGTTCTCTAGAAAGATACAAAGCTCGTTTAGTAGCTAAAGGTTATAATCAACAAGAAGGCCTTGATTTTTTTGATACATTTTCACCTGTAGCCAAATTGGTTTCCATAAGGCTAATCTTGGCTTTAGCCTCTTCTCAGAATTGGCATTTACATCAACTAGATGTTAATAATGCTTTTCTCCATGGTGAATTGGATGAACAAGTTTATATGACCATTCCTAAAGGTCTTCAAGCTCCTAAAAATTCAGTATGTAAGCTCAAGAAGAGTTTATATGGCCTTAAGCAAGCATCTCGTCAATGGTTTGCAAAATTATCATCATCTTTGGAAGGCTATGGTTTTAACCACTCTACGAGTGATTATAGTCTTTTTATAAAGAAGACTGAATCAAGTTTTATTGCTTTATTAGTCTATGTTGATGATATTATAATTGCAAGTGACAATTTACAAGAGATCAACAATTTAAAGTCTTTCCTGCACAAGGAATTCACTATAAAAGATTTAGGAGAACTCAAATATTTTCTTGGTATTGAAGTTGCAAGAAAATCTACTGGAATTTCTTTATGCCAAAGAAAATATGCACTTGACATATTAAGTGAGTGTGGTGTCTTAGGCGCTAAACCAGTAAACTTCCCTATGGAATCAACATTAAAACTCAGACAAGATGATGATCATCCTATTGATAATCCATCTTCATATAGGAGATTAATTGGCAGGTTGTTATATTTGACTATAACAAGACCTGACATTGCTTATTCAGTGAATTCTTTAAGCCAATTCTTGTCCAATCCTTCTATAAATCACTGGAATGCAGCTCAAAGAGATCTTAAATACATCAAAATGACTCCAGGACAGGGGTTATTCTTCCCTTCTTCTTCTGAGATAAAACTGAAGGCCTATTGTGATAGTGATTGGGCAGGGTGTTTGGATACTCGAAGGAGTGTTACAGGTTTCTGCATTTTCTTAGGAGATTCTTTAATCTCATGGAAAAGCAAAAAACAAACAACTATAAGCAAATCATCAGCTGAAGCAGAATACAGAGCACTAGCTGCTACAACTTGTGAAATACAATGGATACTTTATGCTCTGCGAGATTATGGGTTTACACATGAATTTCCAGCTCTTGTATATTCAGATAGTAAATCCGCAGTTGCTATGTCCACCAATCCCGTACATCACGAATGCACAAAACATGTTGATATTGATTGTAAAATCACTCGAGAAAAAATTCAAGCCGGTGTAATCAAACTCTTTCATATATCTTCAAATCTCCAACTAGCTGATATGTTCACTAAGCCATTGTCCTCGCTTGTCTTTCACCACAATTTGTCCTAGCTGAACATTTCTAATATCCATGCTCAGCTTGAGGGGGGCTCTTGGAGTATGAAGATAGATAAGAAGAAGCTAGAAAAGATTGAAAACAAAACTATAGGGACTAATGTGTAAATTAACTTAGTTTGTGTTGACTAGTTGATTAGTTAGTTACAAAGCTTAGTTGTCGTGTATATATACAACTCACAAGATGTAATTGAAGCTAACAAGAAAATATTCCTTTTTCACTATCCTTTCTTTTCTTTTCTTCTTCTGCAAGTTTTCATTTCTTGTTCAAAAGCTTCTTGTGAAGCTTTGTTTGATCAATTGAGATTGATTATTAATCACTAATAGCTCATTAGCTATTAGATTCTTCACAAGATGCTTATGATTGTATATGTTTAACCTCTAATATTGATTTAGCATCATTGAAAGGTGTTGATCTTCCCTTCGAATCCATAGCAGATGAGCTACGTTGTGGAAATTTCAATGTTGGAGAAAATACATAAACCAATTTAACACGTGGTAGAATAAAATATTCACTTGTGTTCCCCATTCTTAAGTTAGGAGTTGTTCAAGTATCTACGAGAATTGTATTGGAAATTGTTTATCTTCTATATTTTTCGAAAAATATCACATGGTTGTAGAAGTGGAAGAGGACATTTATATGCTTTAAGGTTTGTACGTAAAGATATACATGGTCCTGATTATTTGTTCTCGTTGGCTCTTAATACAAAACAAAATATTAACATCATTGATAAGATAGTCTCGTGTATAGAAAATAAGATCAACATTTTATCTTGACCAATCTGATTGTGAATTTTACTAAGTGTCAATGAAATACGAAGCTCTTGATAGTAAATACAATAAAGGTGGGTCACAAATGAAGCTAAGATGTTGGTAAGGATTAAGATGGAGATATGTTAAAATACATTGTGTTTACGTATTAGATGAGATTTTCGTATCTATTTCAAGTCTTAAAGAAGTTTTTATGATATTTAAATATGATATTCTCAATTACTTGAATAACTCTCTTTTGTTAAAAACTAACGATGAAATGGATGCCATACCATGCAATGGGTCCCACGATGTAGATTCCTAGGCACTTTAATCAAGAGAATGCCAATAGATCCCGGCTATTCGAGCCTTTGATAAATTAAAAGATAAAATTATATTATCCGTGTCAAATAAAAACAAAGCTTGGAATTTAGGGGCTTTAAGAATCGGTAAGAAATGGTTAGAACATCGATTAAAAAAGGTAAAAGAATATGAGATCAAGCATTTAACTGATAGTAATTCACGTTTAACCCAGGTCATGTTTCCGTAAAAACAAAATGAAAATCAATCATTGGTACAAAATCTTGTAAAAATATGGATATAAATAATCAACCGCAAAAAACGGGGAATTTCTCTTGTGTAAACATGTTACAGAGCCATCTCTTCCACAAGAATTACGAGAATCATTTTACGAACTTCAGAAGCAGGTTGAAAAATATATTACTTCCGAGACATCTTCAATTATTGCACTTTCACACAGTCGAAAATCAGTTTTTGAGACACAGATTATTGCTCCAGTGAATGTTATTAGAAAAAGCTAACTTGATACGAATTAACAAATCTTCAAGGGTATTCACGTACATGAAATATGCTAATATTGCACGTGAGAATCATATTATCTATTGGTTTTCAAGGATTGCTAGTTGATGGATTAGATGGTATAGTGAATGTGACAACTTTAATGAAGTAAAAGAGATGATATTTGATTAAGTAAGGATGTCTTGTATACAAACATTGGCTGGAAAGTATAGAATACACGAAACAGAAAGAGAGAAAAAGTTTGATATACAATTGAGTAGAATCCCTTATTCAATTGAAGAAGTGATAGATTATGATGATGCTTTAATGTATGGGATATGTTCATTATCTTTAGCAAGAATAGTGAGTGTTTCATGTCTGCGTAAGTGTTTCACGTCTGGGATATTGGTGGGTCCTGGTATGTTATAAAATAATGCGATAAATAAATAGGAACCACAATACCGCAAGTGTATGGTTGTCCAAGTAATACTCTGATAAGTTGGATCCGTTCTCAGGGATTGGACTAGTATAACCCAAGTGTTCAACAGATAAGTAGTAGTAATTGCAAATACAAAAAATAAAATATAAAAGATATTTGTTTGGTTTTGAGTTATTAAACTACTAGACGCAAATAAACAAATTACTGAAAATAAATACTAAAAGACTAAGACACAGATATGAGCTATACTTGAGTCTCGCTAGGGTTTCACCGAAATAAACTTAATCAATGCTTCTTTTAAGGGTCAAAATGGTAACTAGTAATAGTCGGGATTCAAGATTCTCCTAATCCCCTTCAGGGTGGACTTAGGAACTATTCTAGGGTGTTACAAACCCCGTCAGGGCGATTATAATCCACCTTTGAATGTAAAGTTCTCTACTCAATTGGCTATAAGGTTGACTAAGTCCGCCATGATCAATAATTTCTACCTTACGTTTATTACCTATGTCCGTAATTAAACCCCCCCGTCAAGGCGATCACTTCCCCACCAAAGTGAATAGTTTAATTACTAAATCCTATGTCTAATTGATCAGATTAAAAATAGTGAATACTCATACGATAATAATCAATACTAATTGCCCAATTCAAATTAAATACGAAACTAATTCCAAATTAAAATACACGAATTAAATAAATTAGGGTTCATCCCATTATGGAATTGGCTTGAACTGTTGTTGGAGGAAAAGGATTATCCAGCTTCTGCTCTTGCTTCCGCCTCTTGACTCTCTTTCTCTAATGATGATTTAATTTGAAGGTTTAATGAGAGGTCTTTGACTCTCTCTAAGGATGTTATGAATTGAATAAGATATGAGAGGTACTAAATAATGAGGTCTAAGGGGTGTATTTATAGGTTCTACGAAGCCCTTATTCGTTTTACTTGGAGTGGAAGACAAGTAAAGAACTCTTTAATTCGCAACCCTAAAATCTAGGAAAGGTAAGATTCTGCTGCTGATTTGTTTTGGTCATATATCCTTCAATTCTTATTTGTTTGAAGTGTTCCAATAGTTGAAACCGCTTGTCTCGGAAAGCTCTTTCCATTGGTCCATACCATTCTCCCAAATTCCTAGCTAATCTTAAGTTATGGACTCGTCTTTGTAACATGGCTGGAATTTCGTATTCATATGGCAGCTTTATCTTTTCCTTCATTGCATATATCCTTCCTTAATCTTCTTATTTCCATGTAAATCTCTTTCCTTTACTTCTTTGACTTGACTTGGTCTCTAATAAATTATCATATATCTTTTAAAGCTTCACGTTAAATAAATAATTAAACCGCATATGCTTTAAAAATAATAAATCAATAATTCAAGACTAGAAATAGGAAAGTGCACTCTAAATTAGAAACTCGAATCAAATACTTCCTAACACACTAAAAATAAGCTAAGACTCTAATTCTCACTTCTCCTCCTTATATTTAAATTTAAGAACATACTAACTTTGTACTAAAAATAATCAAATGTATGCACAAAAGCTCTAAAAATGCAAACAGTCTAATTTCAAGGGGAGAAAGTGCAATATGACGAAATAAGCATAAAAGTCTATCTAATAATTCAAATATTCACCTAAAAGGATCTCTCCAAAGGGATAATAATTAGAAAAAATAGGGGGACATCAGATGTGTTGAAGCATCTCTGAATGTTCATATACTTAATGTGATGGTAACTGGTGGTCCTTTGTGTGTTCTAAGAAATAAGGCAATAAATAATCGAACCACAACCGCAAGTGTACGGTTGTCCCAAGTAATAATAGTGATAATACAGATTCGTTCCAAGGACGAGATGGTTGACTACAATGCTTATCGATTAATGAATGATTGCACTTATGAAAGCAAATAAAAGATAATATGTTTGATTGATTTTTGTATTAATCCTAAGTAATAAAATACTAAATGGAAAATTCAATTAAAAGCTAAGACGCAAGTAAAATGATGTAAAACGCAAGTATGAGAAGGTAGCACTTGAGAACGGAAGGGATCCTCCTAATTCTATTTCATAACTTATTATGTTTAAGGGTCAAATTGGTCAATTGACATTGGTCGGGATTCAATAATCCTTGTACCCCCGTCAGGGTGGACTACAAGGCTATTCTAGAGTGTCACTAGTCCCGTCAGGGTAAATATGATCCACTTTCGAATGATTAAGCTAAATTACCTCATTGGCCATAAAATTAACTACGCTCGTCAAAGTCAAATAGTTTATATTTTATATTCCGTAATTATTTATGTACCTAAACCCCCCGTCAAGGTGATCTAATCGCCACTAATTGGAATAGCCTAGATACTAAGCCCTATTATTAATTGATCAGGTCAATAATAGTAAATAATCACCAATTAAAGAAAAATGTAAAAGACCCAATTCGATTTAATTCGATTTAATCAACAGAAACCCAAATTCAGGACATGAAATTTAATAGAATTGGGATTCACCCATAAAGCATTCTCAAGCACTAATAAATGTTTAGCTCATACTAATTAAAACGAAAACTAAATTAAATGTAAAGGATTTCATATTGTCTTACAAATAAAAGATAAAATAAACCTAATTTCCGGAATAGGAATGACTGAGAACGGAGATATAGACCCTCTCCAGCTCTTGCAACTTCTTCTTTCTTCCTTCTGTTGCTTCTCTCTGATATTTTTAATTGTAAAGAATGAATTCTTTGAAAAATAGAAGTCAAGGCCTCCTTTTATAAGTGGAAAAACGGATTAGGGCTTGGACCTAAGAATAAAACACTAATTAAATGTCCAAGCCCAAATTCTAAGCCCAAAATCTCGTAACTGTTGATACACCTTCACTAAAACGGCTTTTCCCGCTTCGTTATGACTCCGATTGACTTAATTCCGGTTGCTAAAGTTCCGTAACTCGATAAGGAATGTTTTCTCTTCAAAGGTCAGCGGTTAAATCATCTCTTAAGCACCTCGAAATCAGAAATCTATGGCCTGGAAAACAGATTTTCAGCTCTAAAAATAATTTCTTCGGGATTTATCTTCAAGTCTTGACTCCATATCATGATCTTTGACTTTCTCCTCGGATTCCTCTTCTAGCTAACATCTAAAACCTGTAAACTTTACACTAAAAATATCAATATTACGCGCAAAAGCTTAATAAATTAAAAATGCTAGAAATAAAAGAGGAAAATCATATTATTGCATATTTAGTCCAAAAGTCTATCAAATTAATCAAATAAACACCAAAAATGATGTCTCCTAAGGGTCGAAAATAAGAACAATTAAGGAGACATCAGAAACCTGGTGGTAAAGTATAGTGGTGTGTTTGCGAGAAGTGTCAATCTCTAGTTAGACTATGCTTTCGGCGTGTATTTATTAGTAGTTTCTGGGGTTATAATCTTTTTGATACCAAATTCAAAGAGATTGTCGAGTTTGGTAAAATTGAAGTGGGAATTGAAGTGTGTTTATCTTCCAAATATGAGAAAATATATAATGGATTCTAATGATGGGTTTTCATTTACTCTCTACGTTACGGTATGGGTCTATGACTACCTTTACCTTCTCATATAAGAAATATTCTCAATGCTTAGAAATTGTGCCAGTTACTTGTCTCTAAATACCCATTTAAAGATCATGGTAACTTTATCTGTTTTGCATAGACAAATTAGGTTAAAGTGCTTATCCTCTCTAGAAATAACTTTCCCTCACTACTAACTAACATTTTGTTGGACAAATGGGATTCTACCCAAGTGTTGACCATGTATACGATGTTAGTCGGTGACTTAATTTAATGAAATGATTCAGATATTAAAACGTTTATTCAAGTTGTAAAGATTAACGTAATATATTCACTTTGTTAAAATCATTTGAAATTGAATGAGAAATTGAGTCATGTAATTTGGATAAATTAAAAGAAAAAAGAATAACAATATATGTTATTTTTATTTCTTTTTGTTATAAAGCAAACCAAAGAAATTAATAATTGAAATGGGAATGGAAGTGTGTTTATCTTCCAAATATGAGAAATTATATAATGGATTCAAATGATTGGTTTTCATTTACTCTCTATGTTACGGTATGGGTCTATGACTACCTTTACCTTCTCATATAAGAAATATTCTCAATGCTTAGAAATTGTGCCAGTTACTTGTCTCCAAATACCCAGTTAAAGATCATGGTAATTTTATCTGTTTTGCATAGACAAATTAGTTTAAAGTGCTTCTCCTCTCTAGAAATAACTTTCTCTCACTATTAACTAACATTTTGTTGGAGAAATGGGATTCTACCCAAGTGTTGACCATGTTTATGATGTTAGTCGGTGACTCAATTTAATGAATTGATTTGGATATTAACAATGTTTATTCAAGTTGTAAAGATTAACGTAATATATTCACTTGGTTAAAATCATTTGAAATTAAATGAGAAATTGAGTCATGTAATTTGGAGAAATTAAAAGAAAAAAATAACAATATATGTTATTTTTATTTCTTTTTGTTATAAAGCAAACCAACGAAAAAAAAATAAAAAAGGGCCTAGTGGGGTCAAACCTGGACCCTCAACATTATTTGGCTTTTAGGCCTTAGGTTCATACCATCTAGACCAACCCAAGCGTTGGACTTTATTAAGTAAACGTTTTATCTTATATTAATACAACGTGTCTCCAAATGAAAGATCACAAACTTTAGCAAGACACCTTTCATCTTCTATAAATAGTTGGCCAACTAAACCATTCGAGTCATTCATTTTTTAAAGTATCAAGCATTAAAATTATAAGAGAGAGATAGAGAGAATCAACTTTATTAAGTTCGCTGAAATTCTTAAGAATTCGTGTGTCAGTTTCTTTTGAATAGTTTTGTCGTTGTATCTTGGAGGTTGAAGCCAGCAAACTAAGACACCTATACGTGGCCTAAATACCTTAAAGACATCAGATCCAATCTGAGCCTCGACAAGTAAAGTTATTTATTTACTTTTATTTTATTTTATTTTCACATTAGTTTTATATTGTTACTGGTTTATACAAATAAAACACAACTATTTAAGGTATTTATGATTCACGTTGTGTAAACCAGAAAACATTTTCTTTTAGTTTTATAAACTTTAATTTTGCAATAATATCCGGTTATGTGTATACAGAACATGATAGGTACATGCTATTTCTTTTCTCTTATTCTAATTTCTAGACTTGTGTATACATACTAGATAATTACTCACTGAGTAACGTCAGATTTTTGCTTCATATAGTATATGGAGAAAATTACTGAACAAAGTGAAAACATTTACTTTTATGTTGTAAATATTATTGTGTTTTTTAACAACTAATATTAATTTTGCTAATATTTGCATACTTGTCGAACTTAGTGGTTTGAAAATTTTTTGCTTTAAAAGTTCTTAATTGATTGAGATTCTCTTTTACATGAATTGATTATGTCTTTAATTTCCTTAATCCTCTACAACAATAATATAAAAACTTGGGGACTAACAAGAATATGAAAACTTGGGAAATTAAAATTAATCATTTCGTCGAAAGAAAGAATTAATTTTTGTGTATGTTGGAAAATTTCAGACCTAGTCAAAAAACTACACAGATGTGAATCGTAAGTAAAGATCTAGTCATAGTCTTTTGAATAGAGTAGCAAACTTCCCTATACTGGGTCTTGAGTCTTAAGTGTGTAATTCATCAAAACTCTGATGCACAAATACTTAGCAACCTAGTTATATATGTTCACTACTTCACGGATGTTCTTTAGCGAGGAACCCTTTAGTGATGACCTCCAGGTCCTCGCTAAAGATTGTGTCTTTAGCAAGGACATTGTCCTCGTCTAAGATTGGTTGGATTAAATGGTAGACGAAAATAATTAAAAAAATGAAATTCGTCATCGCAGGTTTTTGCTAAAGATCATCTTTTTTGCGAGAACATTAATGTCATTGCTAATGTCAATCTTTAGCGAGGACTTAATGGCCTCGCTAAAAAAATTTCCGAATAAAAACCAGCCAGCGTGCAGTTAGCCATTAATGCGAATTAATACCCCAAAATAACTCAAAAAACCCCCAAAATTCACCCAAATTTTAGCCCTATTCCATAAATAGTTTCTGGACCCATCAATAACGAAACTTCTCTAATACTTTTAACTCTTGTGGGTCCCATTTTCAAGCAAATTTATCCATTATTTGTCCACAAATTAGGTATTTTCTAATTTTTTTTGTTTAAATTTTATAATTGTTGCTATATTTTGTATTAGATAAGTGCAATTAGTAGTATTGAGTGTTTTGTAGGTGATATATTGTTGATCTTTTTGATATAATTTTATTTTTGAATTTGTGTTATTTTTTTAATTTGGTTTATAAGTTATATTAATATTAGGTGTTAAAATGTTTATGGAAAAATAATTTAGGGACCTTTGTGAAGTATTTAGATATCTTATGTTAATTTTGTAATTTTGTTATGATTGAAGGGACTACGATGTAATTTAAATAATGAATTAGGTGCCTTAGTGAACTATTTAGATAACTTAGGGGTATTTCAGTAATTTATTAAAAGGGTAGGATCTAAAATGTAATTTAAATAGTTGAGAATAATTATACATTGTTTAATTTAATTTAGATAATGAACCCGTTAATGGACAAGAGTTGGGTTAAATCAAATAAATTGGTTAAGAGGGTATTTTAGAGTTCATTGATTTTGCGAGTAAATAAATGGATGCAGTTGGTAAAATATTTTGTCCATGTAGTCATTGTTATAATAATCGAAACATTCCAATTGACTTAGTTCAAAGGCCTCTTTTTCAATTGGGTTTATGGTCATCGTATGAGGTTTGGACGAAACACGGGGAAGAAGTAGTAATTCCCATGGATGAACCAAACGAAGATAATTTAATGGGTAATGTGTTGGATGATTTGGGACCCACTACTAAAACTGGTGGGCACTCTGGTGACTTTGAGATGTGTGCCGAGAATTTTAATGGAAAGGATCGTGGGTATCTCGATACGTTGTTCAACGAAATGTAGAAAATTTGTAACCCGGTTGTACTAAGATGAGTTCTTTGGATTTCATAGCAAAGCTAATCTATGTGAAAGTGAAGAACAATTGGACGAACACCTCTTTTACCGAAATTTTCTTCAATTGTTGCGTTGTGTTTTGCCTGAACCTCATAATTTACCTGATTCTTATGCAGATTGCAATAGAAAGTTTAAAAGTCCGGGCATGGGATTCACCACGATCGACGTGTGTTTGAATGATTGTATTTTGTATTATAAAGAGAATGAAAATCTTGAAAAATCACCCAGTTTTTGGAGAATCAAGGTGAGACCCGAAGAAGGGGAATAAAGTGTCACATAAGAATATGTGTTATTTTCCAATTGCGCCTAGGTTATATAGAAGGTATGCTTTGAGGCACACCGCCAAAGATATGATTTGGAACAATACCAGAAAGAGTACCGACAAGGATGTGTTGCGTCATCCCATCGATGGTCATAGTTGGAAAACATTTAACGAGAGGAATCCCGAGATTGCTAGTTTACCACGTAAAATACGCCTTGGTTTGGGGCTTAATTTTTTTATCCTTTCTCCATGAAAAACAACTCATACAACATATGGTTGGTTATATTGACGATCTACAACTTTCTGCCTTAGTTATGCATGAAAAATCTACCTTTATGCTTACTCTGTTAATACATGGTCCTCACCTGGAAAGGATATAGATGTATTTCTTTGTTCTGCTATAGATGAGTTGGAAATGTTGTGGGGGGTACGAAGATAGTTACATGGGATACACATTTGATGGAGGAATTTGTAATGAAGGTTAGTGTGTTGTACACGACGAATGATTACCCGGCTAGATCGTACACTTCAGGATGGTTCGGTCAAGTTTACTTAGCTTTTCCCGAATGCATGAATTATACTTCTTTCGTTCAGGTGAATAAATGAGTTGTTTATTTTGATCACAGACGGTGGTTACCTCTGAGCCATCGTTTAGAGAGTCTCATCTTCATACATGAGAGTCGAAGTGGTGGTCCTTTGTGTGTTCTAAAATAAATGCAATAAATAATCGAACCACCACCGCAAGTGTACGGTTGTCCCAAGTAGTATAACTGATAAAACAGATTCGTTCCAAGGACGGGATGGTTGACTACAATGCTTATCTATTAATAATTGAATGCACTTATGAAAGCAATTAAGGATAATATGTTTGTTTGGTTTTGTATTAATGCTAAAGAAATAAAAGACAATTATTAAAATGCAAATGAAAGCTAAGGCGCAAGTAAAATAATGTAAAACGCAATATGAGAAGTAGCACTTGAGAAAGCAAGGATCCTCCCAATCCTAGTTCCTAACTTATGTTGTTTAAGGGCTAAATTGGTCAATTACAATGGTCGGGATTCTAAATTCCTTATACACCCGTCAGGGTGGACTATAAGGCGATCCTAGAGTGTCACTAGTCCCGTCAGGGTAAATATGATCCACCTTTGGATGTTTAAGTTTTATTACCTCATTGGCCTTAGGATAGGCTAAGTTCGTCAGAATCAATAGCTTCTATCCTAGATTGAATAAATGGTTCTGTATCTAAACCCTCCGTCAGGATGATCCAATCGCCACTAATTGGAATACCTTAAATACTAACACCTGTTCCTAGTTCATGACGTTAAAAACAGTAAATATTCTCAATTTATCGAAAAGAGTAAAAAACACATCTAGTTTAATTTAACAGAAACCCAAATTCAACATTCGTTATTCAACACGATTGGGATTCACCCATTAATTGTTCTCAAGCACTATGAAATGTTTAGCTCATATTAAAAAGAAAAACTAAATTAAATGTAAAGAAATTCATATTGATTACAAAATTAAAAGATAAAAGAACCTAATTTCCGAAATAGGAATGACTACGAACGGAGATATAGACCCTCTCCAGCTCTTGTAGCTTCTTTTTTTTCCTTCTGTTGCTTCTCTCCGGTGTTTTAATCTTGCAGAATGTGAATTGTATTGAAAATAGAAGTCAAAGGCTGATTTTATAGGTGGAAAAACGGATTAGGGCTTGGACCTAAGAATAAAACACTAATTAAATGTTCAAGCCCAAATTCTAAGCCCAAAATCCCGTAACTGCTGATACAGCTTCACTAAAACGGCTTTTCCCGATTCGTTATGACTCTGATTGACCTCATTCCAGTTGCTAAAGTTCCGTAACTCGATAAGGAATGTTTTCTCTTCAAAGGTCAGCGGCTTAATCATCGCTTAAGAACCTCGAAATCAGCAATCTATGGCCTGGAAAATGGATTTTCAGCTCTAAAAATAATATCTTCGGGATTTATCTTCAAGTCTTGACTCTATCTTTTGATCTTTGACTTTCTCCTCGGATTCCTCTTCTAGCTAACATATAAAACCTGTAAACTTTACACTAAAAATACCAATATTACGCGCAAAAGCTTAATAAATTAAAAATGCTAGAAATAAAAGAGGAAAATCATATTATTGCATATTTAGTCCAAAAGTCTATCAAATTGATTAAATAAACACCAAAAAATGATGTCTCCTAAGGGTCGAAAATAAGAACAATTAAGGAGACATCCAGACCCACAACTCAAACCTTTGTCGTCCCGACAAAGCAAAACAAAACAAAACAAGGGGTAGAAGTAAACGCAAGAACAAATAGAAGCTAGCAAATAAACCTAAAGCAATTCTTAAGATAAATCTCATATAGCAAAACTTTAAGAACTAACATATACATACACTAATCATGCAACATCAAATATAAATAATCTCAATCATAAAATTAAAGTCGCAATGCTTGAAGGTTACACTTGTACTCATCTCTGTATGATGGCTATAGGGTGGTCATTAATCCTACCTCGCTTTGAACGCTCCACCTAGTATATTCCCTATCAATAGAATTATAAATTCACTATGCACTTAGGAATCACGAGGTCTTTATGGTTTTAATATTGGCTTAAGGACGGTATGGATATATATTTGGTAAATTTGAAGTGAGCTTTTGGCTCTCTCCTCACTTACCATCAACAATGTCCTCGAGCTTGAGTTTACGCTAAAAAATGTTCTCACTCACCCATTTGACGCGCTAATGTTGCGTCCCCAATGTCAACCCAAATAAAACTAAGATGATTTCCAAAAAATATTCCACTTTGTCGATTTATTTATTCTTTCTTTTTATTTTCTTTTTCATTTCTTTCCTTTTTTTTTGTACATGACCATCATTTTGATGTGAAAAGTCATGTCTCTTATATATATATATATATATATTTTTCTTTTCTTTTCTTTTTCTTTTTTTTCAAATCTCGGCATACAAATAATAATATCATCTACATTTTTGTGCCTCAATACAAACACGTATAATCCCTTCCCAATGTAATTTCCCAAATGTGGACCCTCCACCCCAAACTCAAGCTCGAGACAAGTCTCAGGGTTTGTGATTCAAGTGCGGGTTATTTGGTCATGTCTAATAATCTAAAGGATAATGGGCTTATATCGTGGCTACAAAAGAAAAGGCTTAAGGCTCAAACTTGGGTTAAGACGGATAAAATTATAATAAGGGATAGCAAGCTAAAAGGCTTCAAATGGCTAACAAAGAACTGCCCCTATCATTTTCCTAAGTACATAGCTTGTCTTTAGTTCATATCTAGGTGGGTTCTCTACTAATTAGGATTTCACGTTCTACACACCAAACATATTCCTTAAGTACAAGCTTACTTCATTTGCATTGTTCATTAATTTTTCCTATCAATTACCTATGTTCGCATGCAATTGTAAGTACGTTTTATGTTATTCCCTAAAGTCCACTATTTACTATCATAGATTCATCAAAAGTATGCTTAAAGGGACATTTAAAATCTTCTATAGTCAAACGCAACTCCGAAAATTATTTTATTGAAAGCAAATAAAACACATAACACATAAAAATTGGGATGAGGCAACGAACCCCACCCCAAGCTCAAAAATGAGTCGTGTCCCCACGACTCGAAAAGACTCAACGCAATAAAAATAAACTAAACTAACTAAAACGCGAAAGGGATAGAAAACGTATCTTAACCAGCGCGAGACTGGTTATCGTTGTTGCGTCCCTGAACTTTCTCTTGCGTAAGTATACCATAGGTGGCGTGTTGAATTGTGCTCACCCCCATTAACATGTTTCGGAGAAGTTCTAACTCTTTTGTAACGTTTCCCAAAGACGCAATCATCTTCACTTGATTCTCTTCTAACACCGTCACTTTCGCTTCCAACTCATTGGTTGTATGCATCTTCTTCTTTGGAGGAGCTCTAGGATTTCTTGTTGCCTTTAACACCTCATCATGAATATTCTTGATCAAAGTTAAATCCATACTCTCACCCACTACAACACGATCAATTTCTGCGTCTTTACGCGGAACCTTTGCGTCTAAGCACAAAGTAGTGATGGTACAAGGAAATTTGAGATTTTGTTGCGAAGTAGGGATTCGAGCAAATTCCATGATGGTATCATATATCACACGAGCAACATCTATAGGTTTCTCCTCAATAATACATTTAATGAACAAAAGATGCTCCTTCTTCACTTCTGATATGTGTTTAACTCCGAAGAAGGTAGGGATTATGAAACGTGACCAAATCTTAGCACATGGTAATAGATTACTACTATACATCTGTCCAGGATATCTCTCTCCTTCGGGAATTGGGCGGGCCCCATCAACAAGTACTTTCACCCAAAGGGATTCATAATCAAACGAAGGTTCTTTTAGAGATTCTTGAAACGGACATATTCTGGAAAATTCGGGTAATTTTAATGATTTACGAATAAGCTCAACGGAGAAAGGAACTACCTTTTTGCGAATAACAACTGCTTCTTTCGAGAAGGCGATACCTTCATAAAAATCTCGCACCAAGGTAGGAATATACTCAAGCTTCCTTTCACGCAATTCTTTCCAACCCAATTTATCACAAGTAATACCATAATCTTTATAAGCACTAGTCATAATACCCTTAGGAAGATTCATCTCCTCACCAAACTTCAAAAATTGAATTCTATCACGAACTTGAGTATCCCATGGAACGAAGACTCTTTTAGGCTTTTGAGCCCAAGCTTTCCTACGCGGAGGTTTCTGCTGTTGCACTAGTTCTTCGGGAACTTCTTGTTCAGTTTCTTCCTCAATCTCTTCTTCGACTTCTTCCTCACTTTCTTCATTACTCTCATCAATTAACCTACTCTTTTTAGGATTAGCCTTACTTGGATTTTGTTTTCGTTTCGGAGCAATTGGGTTTTGGACAGTCTTTTTGGATCGCGAATCTGGAATCTCAATTGCTTAGTCTGGGCTAGCTCCAACATTGTTCCTGTTTCTTGGTATGTTTCTTCGATAGTTACACATGGAATTGGTTCTGTTAGTCATCTCTTTTCACCCCAAACTCAAAACTTCAAATAGAGAAAAAGCTAGAGACAAGCTTTGAAATTTGATGTTTTGAGGCTTAAAAATTGAAGAATTAGGTGTTATATGAGATGGGTTAAGGTTATTTGAGAGGGATTATGAAAGAATTGGGTTTAATTTCAAGGTTGGGAAGAGGAAATTAATGAAGAAAAGATGATTTTTTGGTGATGTTTTGGAGAAGCTATGAGTTGATTGTCTGTTTTTGTGATGAAAGAAGCCTTGATTTGATGATTTTATAGCTGTTTGTTGATGATTTTCGGAGTAGGTGGAGGCAAGGATTCGGAATAGAAGGTTTGGCTTGGAAAAGAGGCAAAAAACTAGGTTTAATGAACTCAAAACCGCCTCTCGCAACAGGTCACCGGCTAGCCGGTGAATTCGCCGGCATGCCGGTCGTGAGGGCGGTGGAAAAAATTACTAAATTCGATTTTTTTTTACCTCAAAACGCAAGTATATTGCGTCGTCGCTGACGCAGTGATCAGAGACTTCAGTTTCTTTCACCGGCTAGCCGGTCATTGACCGGTATGCCGCTGGCTTTTCGATGGCGCAAATGATGACGCAGCACCTTGCGTCGTCGCTGACGCAAGGACCAGAACCTTCACCTTCGTTGGCCGGCTAGCCGGTCAGTGACCGGTATGCCGGTGGATGTCTCGCTGGCGCGAATGGTGACGCAGCAGTGCTGCGTCATCGCTGACGCAATGGTCAGAGAGTTGGGGTCCTTCAGCTCTTTTGACCGGTATGCCGGCCAGCTCGCCGACTCGCCGGTCAGACCTACTGTGGACTCTAAAAATTTTCGTTTTCTCATCGTTTTGACCCCAAACTCATGACCATTATACCCCTGAAATCATCAAAAACAAACACCCTTCCTCATTTCTTAAAAATAAACACTAAAATCAACGAAAACTTAACTAATTTACACTACGGAATTGAAATACTTAAACTAATATACAAGAAATTGGCTTTTGTTTAACGTCGTTAAGCTCGACGGGTTACCTCGTGCTTCTAAGGAGCTTCGAGGAGGTACATGACCTCTCCGGGATGTGGGTATTTTGCACGATCGGTGTCTTCACCTCCATGATATATCTTTAAGCGATGACCGTTCACCATGAATGTACGGTTTTCAAGTGGATGTTCTATCTCTATAGCTCCATGAGGTGTAACCTTGGTTACAATGTAAGGACCCGACCACTTTGATCTTAATTTCCCCGGATAATTACTGAACTTTGAATTATATTTCAACACTCTTTGTCCCACTACAAAGTTCTTCTCTCGAATCCGATTATCATGCCATCTCTTGGTATTTTCTTTATAAAGCTTAGCATTTTCATACGCATGTAATCGAAATTCATCAAGCTCATTAAGTTTCATCATTCGATTCTGACCAGCTAGAGTAGGATCTAAATTTAACTTCGCAATAGCCCAATAGGCACCCATTTCAAGTTCAAGAGGTAAGTGACAAGCCTTACAATATACCATTCGATACGGAGAAGCACCTACTGGAGTTTTGAAAGCAGTACGATAGGCCCATAGTGCATCATCTAATTTCATAGACCAATCTTTTTTAGTAGGACCAACAGTTTTCTCTAGGATAGATTTTACCTCACGATTTGATACTTCGGCTTGACCATTGGCTTGTGGATGATAAGCAGTAGATACACGATGTCTCACTCCATATTTCTCTAGAACCGTCTTCAAATACTTATTAACGAAATGAGCGCCTCCATCGCTAATAATTACTCTTGGAGTGCCATGTCTAGTGAAATTATGCGATTTCAAGAACTTAATCACCACTCGTGAATCATTAGTTGGCAACGCCACAGCTTCTACCCACTTAGACACGTAATCAACAGCTAACCAGATGTAAAGGTTACCATTTGAAGGAACGAAAGGACCCATAAAATCTATACCCCAAACATCGAATATTTCAACTTCTAGCACATTGTTGCGTGGCATCTCATCCCTTTTGGATATGTTTTCGGTAAATTGACATCTTGCACATCTTTTCGTATATTCATGACAATCTTTTATAATAGAGGGCCAATAGAAACCAGATTGTAATACCTTAGCAGCAGTTCGATCTCCTTTGAAATGTCCACCATAAGGTGAATCGTGACACCCAGCTATAATCGCCTCAATTTCTTCCTTGCTACGCATCTTCTTACCATTTGATCAGCACACACCTTGTAGAGGAAAGGATCTTCCCAAAAGAATTGTCTTGCACGGTGAGCTAATCTTTTTCTCTCTTGATAAGTTGATCCTTCAGGAAGGGAACCACTCACCACTAAGTTTGCAATATCCGCATACCAAGGAGCTTCATAATCACGAACAACGAATAAGCTCTCATCAGGAAATTCTTCTCTAACTGCTTCAGTACCACTATTCATCTCTGAACCTTCTAACCGCGATAGATGATCTGCAACCTGATTCTCACACCCTTTTCTATCCTTGATCTCTAAATCGAACTCTTGAAGCAATAAAACCCATCTGATTAGCCTCGGTTTAGCATCCTTCTTCTCCATAAGATATCGAATCGCTGAATGATCTGTATAAACAATAACTTTCGCTCCAAGAAGATAAGAGCGAAATTTATCGAATGAATACACCACCGCTAGCAACTCTTTTTCTGTAACTGTATAATTTACTTGAGCACCATTACAGGTTTTGCTAGCATAATAAATCGAATGAAAAACTTTCTCTTTTCTTTGTCCTAGTACGGCTCCCATTCACAAATCACTCGCATCACACATAACCTCAAACGGTAAATTCCAATCTGGAGGTAATACTATAGGAGCAGAGATAAGCTTTTCTTTGATTGCTTTGAAGGCCGCTAAGCAAGCTTCATCAAAAAGGAATTTGGAGTCCTTTTCAAGTAAGTTGCATAACGGTTTAGCAATCTTAGAAAAGTCTTTGATAAATCGCCTATAAAAACCAGCATGGCCAAGAAAACTTCTTACCCCTATAACAGAAACAGGAGGGGGAAGAGTTTTAATTACCTCTATCTTTGCTCTGTCGACTTCCAACCCAGCATTCGAAACCTTGTGACCCAGAACAATACCTTCTCGAACCATGAAATGACACTTCTCCAAGTTTAATACCAAATCTGTTTCTTTGCATCTGATTAATACCTTCTCTAAATTATCTAAGCATTTATCAAAATCATCACCAAATACAGAGAAATCATCCATAAACACTTCAAGGAAGTTATCGATCATATCCCAGAAGATAGCCATCATGCATCTTTGAAAGGTAGCAGGAGCATTACACAACCCAAATGGCATTCTGCGATATGCAAAAGTACCAAAGGGGCATGTAAATGTTGTTTTATGTTGATCTTCCGGAGCCACGTAAATTTGATTATACCCAGAATAACCATCCAAGAAGCAATAGTACTCTATTCCGGCTAATTTGTCTAACATTTGATCAATGAAGGGCAAAGGGAAATGATCTTTTCTGGTGGCTTTGTTCAGCTTTCTGTAATCCATGCAAACTCTCCATCCAACTACCATTCTTGAAGGAATTGCTTCATTTTTATCATTAAGAACTGTTGTCATTCCTCCTTTCTTCGGTACACACTGAACTGGGCTCACCCATTCACTACTCGAAATGGGATAAATAATCCCCGCATCTAAAAGCTTGATCACCTCTTTCTTCACTACATCCTTCATAGCGGGCATTAATCTTCTTTGACCTTCAACTGAGCGTGCGTTAACATCTTCAAGTATGATTTTGTGTTGACAATAGGATGGACTAATGCCTTTGATGTCAGCAATTATCCAACCTATTGCTTCTTTGTTGGCTCTCAACACACGCAACAGTTTATCTTCTTGAGGACCTGTTAAATTAGCTGAAACAATAACAGGTAGAGTTTCATTAGTACCTAAATACGCATACCTCAAGTGTGCTGGCAATGGTTTTTCTTCCAATTCCGGAGGAGATTCAATTGAAGGCTTCTTTTTAGGAATAATCTCCCCCGGTTCTCTCACAGGTTCATAGGCAAGATGCCTATACTTCGGATTTTCAGAATTGAGAGCTGCCACTGTTTCGGCAAGCTCTTCCATCATCTCGGGTGAATCTAATGTCAAAGCAGCCTGCAAGATATCATCAAAATTTAAACAATTAAATACCTCTTGCGATGCTTGCTCTACTACATCCATTCTGAAGCAATCTTCCTGAGAATCTGGGAATTTCATAGCTCGAAATACATTGAATTTGACTTCCTCGTCTTGTATCCTCATCGTTAATTCGCCATTCTCTACATCGATTAATGTACGCCCTGTAGCTAGGAATGGTCTACCCAAAATAATGGGGACATTTCTATCTGCATCGTACTCAAGTATTACGAAATCAACGGGAAATATAAGTGTACCTGCCTTAACGAGGACATCCTCAATTCGGCCTCCAGGATGTGCAAGAGACCTGTCCGCCATTTGCAAGACCATAGAAGTAGGTCTTGCTTCTCCAATTTTAAGCTTATCAAAGATTGACTTGGGCATCAAATTGATGCTTGCCCCCAAATCACATAGCGCTTTTCCTTTCCATTCTTCTCCAATCGATATCGGAATCGTGAAACTCCCAGGATCAACTAACTTTGGAGGTAATTTACTCTGGCAAATCGCGCTACATTCTTCAGGAAGACCAATCATCATATTATCACAATAAGGCCTTTTGTTTGTGAGGGCCCTCTTCAAAAACTTAGTATACTTAGGAATATCTCTAATCGCCTCTAGTAACGGAATATTGATACTCAGACCCTTCACTCTATTAAAGAATTTCTGAAAATCACCCAAATCACCCTTTTTCTGAACTCGAGATGGAAACGGTGGTGGAGGGCGATTACTCACAATATCAGCTTTCTTCTTCGGAACTTCACTTGGCCTCACTATTTCTTCAACCTCACTATCTTTTTCATTCTCTTTCTCTTTCTCACCCACTTCCTTTTCTTTTCTTGGAACTTCTTTCTCTTTCATAACGGGAAAAGGAGGTGGAGGAAGGTTCTTACCACTTCGTAATGTAACGACTTTGCAATCTTCACATTGTATTGGATTCTCAGTATCGCTAGGAAGTTTTCCTTGTGGACGTTGATTCAGTTGTTTATTAATTTGACTTATTTGATTCTGTAACAACTGCATGTTTGTGTCCGATGCTTGTAGGCGTTCCATAGCTTGTGTTTGAAGAGCAATTAAGCTTTCAACTGTTTTCTGAAGGGTAACTACTCCTTCTTGTGGATGGGCAGGTAAGGCTTTTTGGTTTAAAGTTTCATCGTAAGTATTCTGAAGAGCTTTTCTTTGTACATAATTACCCTGATTCTGTCCTCCTTGATAATTGTTGTGTGGTCTTGGATTGTATTGTTACCGTGGGGACGCGGCTGATACGCATATGTAGGATTGGCTGCCCCATTAGGATTTGAGTATTGAAACCCAGGATGGTTTCTGTTAGGCTGATATCCATTACCACTCGAATTGAAATTACCTCTGTTGGACACAAACATCACAGGCTCTTGGTTATTCGGACAATTTTTCTCATCATGATCATCTACTCTGCAAATCGAACACATATACACCTCTTGTGCAGCTTGAACAGCTACCTTCTCACCCGAAAATCCTTCTTTTACAGCTGAAGTAAGTTGTTTCAACTGTTGCTCTATAGTATTCTGAATCTTATTCTCAAGCGTAGCAAATTTTTCTTCGATATTAACATTATTCACTCCTTTAACCGGTGTTCTTGCAGAAGTCCACCCAACTTCATTTTTGACTGTTCTTTCCAAAATAATTTTAGCATGAGCGGGTTGAACTTGAAGAAAACCTGCACCACATAACAAATCCAACTTCTCTCTCGAAGTCCCATCAAGGCCTCTGTAAAAGATTTTTAGCTGTTGTTGTTCTGAAAAGCCATGATTGGGGACTCTACGTAAACACATCTGGAATCTTGTCCAACTCTTACCCAAAGTTTCATCATATTCTTGACGGAAATGCGTTAATTCTAATTCAGCATCTAACCTCATGTTACTTGGGTAATACCTGTCAAAGAAAGCATTCTCTAATTGGTCCCAATTTGATATCTTCGTAGGATCTTGTGTATCGTGCCATTCACTCGCTCCATCAATAGCGAAAAATTTAAACGCAGCAAAATACATCTGTTCTCTTGAGACTCCTTGTGTGATATAAGAATCACATATCTGCTTAAATTTCTGTATTGCTCTAAGAGGATCTTCTGCTGGTCTATCACGAAAATTTCCAAAATTTTGGAATTGAGCTAACATACCCGAATCTGGACGAAATCTTGGAACATCTATATCTGGAGCACCTACTCCTATAGCAGGAGCACGGAATGGAACTTCCGGTGGACCATTAGTAAACCATGGATCTTGATTCATTACTATTTGAACTTGAGGATTAGGATTCAATGGTGGAATTGGAGGAATAAGGCCATGTGGCGCTAAAGGTTGGCCATTTGCGCCTAGTTGACCTGGTTGATTATTTTGTTGATCTTGAAGATTTATCTCTTCCATTCTGTTACTTTATTTTTCTACCTCTAAAGCTTCTTGTTCTCTTCTTCTCTTGTTAGCAAGTCTGATCAACGATTCTGGATTACTAAGGATCAGAGGTGTTGGCTCTAGATCCTTGAATAGCCTTCTTCGCATACACCAAACCTAAAAACCTGAGAAAGATAAACAAACAAAAAGCGTAAAACTGATAAAATAAAATAAATGCACTTATCACTAAAGGATAAAAACCGTGGTCACACGCTACCATCCCCGGCAGCGGCGCCAAAAACTTGGTGGTCCTTTGTGTGTTCTAAAATAAATGCAATAAATAATCGAACCACAACCGCAAGTGTACGGTTGTCCCAAGTAGTATAACTGATAAAACAAATTCGTTCCAAGGACGGGATGGTTGACTACAATGCTTATCTATTAATGATTGAATGCACTTATGAAAGCAATTAAGGATAATATGTTTGTTTGGTTTTGTATTAATGCTAAAGAAATAAAAGACAATTATTAAAATGCAAATGAAAGCTAAGACGCAAGTAAAATGATGTAAAACGCAATATGAGAAGTAGCACTTGAGAACGAAAGGATCCTCCCAATCCTAGTTCCTAACTTATGTTGTTTAAGGGCTAAATTGGTCAATTACAATGGTCGGGATTCTAAATTCCTTATACCCCCGTCAGGGTGGACTATAAGGCGATCCTAGAGCGTCACTAGTCCCGTCAGGGTAAATATGATCCACCTTTGGATGTTTAAGTTTTATTACCTCATTGGCCCTAGGATTAGCTAAGTTCGTCAGAATCAATAGCTTCTATCCTAGATTGAATAAATGGTTCTGTATCTAAACCCTCCGTCAGGATGATCCAATCGCCACTAATTGGAATAGCCTAAATACTAACACCTGTTCCTAGTTCATGACGCTAAAAACAGTAAATATTCTCAATTTATCGAAAAGAGTAAAAAACACAATCTAGTTTAATTTAACAGAAACCCAAATTCAACATTCGTTATTCAACACGATTGGGATTCACCCATTAATTGTTCTCAAGCACTATGAAATGTTTAGCTCATATTAAAAAGAAAAAATAAAATAAATGTAAAGGAATTCATATTGATTACAAAATTAAAAGATAAAAGAACCTAATTTCCGGAATAGGAATGACTACGAACGGAGATATAGACCCTCTCCAGCTCTTGTAGCTTCTTCTTTTTTCCTTCTGTTGCTTCTCTCTGGTGTTTTAATCTTGCAGAATGTGAATTGTATTGAAAATAGAAGTCAAAGGCTGGTTTTATAGGTGGAAAAACGGATTAGGGCTTGGACCTAAGAATAAAACACTAATTAAATGTCCAAGCCCAAAATCCCGTAACTGCTGATACACCTTCACTTAAACGGCTTTTCCCGATTCTTTATGACTCCGATTAACCTCATTCCAGTTGCTAAAGTTCCGTAACTCGATAAGGAATGTTTTCTCTTCAAAGGTCAGCGGCTAAATCATCGCTTAAGCACCTAGAAATCAGCAATCTATGGCCTGGAAAATGGATTTTCAGCTCTAAAAATAATATCTTCGGGATTTATCTTCAAGTCTTGACTCTATCTTTTGATCTTTGACTTTCTCCTCGGATTCCTCTTCTAGCTAACATCTAAAACCTGAAAACTTTACACTAAAAATACCAATATTACACGCAAAAGCTTAATAAATTAAAAATGCTAGAAATAAAAGAGGAAAATCATATTATTGCATATTTAGTCCAAAAGTCTATCAAATTGATTAAATAAACACAAAAAATGATGTCTCCTAAGGGTCGAAAATAAGAACAATTAAGGAGACATCACGAAGATAGGCCCCCGCCTAGGAAACATAGTCCCGCACATATTCAGACACAGTTAAATGGATTGCCGATTGTGTTTCCAGGAAAACACAAGGACTTCGGTGGCAAGGTGGCAATGAAAACTGGTCCTCGTGAGTCAAATTTGCAGAAAAAGAGTATATTCTACCGTTTACCGTATTGGTCGAAAAACTTGTTGAAACATAACATCGTTGTGATGCATTGTGAGATAAATGTGTGTGATGCTCTTCTCGGTACAGTTGTTGGTTTAGATGGGAAAATTAAAAAAGATAATGTGAAGGCGAGGAAAGATCTGGAAGCCATGGGTATCAGGCAAGATTTGTGGTTATTTGTCAGTTCATGTGGTAAGAGCATTCTACCACGTGCAAAGTATGCGATGACAACTGATAAGCGACGAGAGTTTCCAGATTGGTTGAAGGTGCAAAAGTTTCCCGATGGTTTCCCGGAAATTTCTACAACTTTTTCCCAACATTACCAACAGAAAGATCCACCAGGTCACGAGTTTCTTCCATAAGAGCCTTACCGTTTTCTTCCAAGGAAATGACTCGTTCGAATAATTCTGCTTCGTTTCATTCCTTCACCTTGTCACCCACTTCCTCGATCAACACGATGGTCTCTCCCAAGCCATGTTCGAGCCTGGAGATCCTTTCATCTAAGGCCCCCAACTCATCTCTCGAACTAGCACGAGACTTTCTATTCTTTGGGTTTGCTACCACATTTTCTGCTAAGTCCATTTGTCTTAATGTACCTTTAATCACCATTGTTCCTTGTTTTTCGCAACTTCGCTCTGATACCATATGTCACAGGACTAGAGATAATAGAGAGAAAAGACTAGAGATCAGCCTTCAAGACCACAATTCCAACCAAGTCCCCGATGCCTTTCTTGAGATCAGCCTTCAAGACCACAATTCCCACAATTCGTTGCTTGAAACATTGGAACACTTTAGGCACTATTCTTGATTATATTCTAGAATCAAGATGACAAGAGAAACAATAGACACAATGTAAAGACTAGAGATAATAGAGAGAAAAGCTATTGTATTACTGAATAAGTTTACTTAGATGATTACAAATGAGGTTAGTCCCCTCTATTTATACTACTAGCTACCATCTACTCTAGGATAGAATATCAATCATGTCCATATATTCTAGACTAGAATATTAATCATATCAATCATAACAATCTACTCTAGAGAAAGTTCCCCCATAACTTCCATAATTAATCCAATCAAGGAGATCCCATGTCAATCAAGGATACTATTGTATCCTTCATATCAATCTAGGATGTGATAATATCTATCTCATCAATCTAAGATATAATTATATCCTTTCTATCACTCTAGGATATTATTATATCTTCCCTTATTAATTTGGGGATATAATTATATCTTCCATCATAATTATATCTTCACCTATCTAGATTTATCCTATTACATTTAATAATCTATTACATTATGTTAATATCCTACAAGCATTTAGAATATTATGGCACTTGGAGACGGTCTTTGTTTGGCCGTCTAGATGTTTTGAACTCCCAAACTCGCGTACCGTCTCATTCTCCCCCATTTAAATCGGTCATTGGCCTTGATGCCTTAGTTCACTAGAGTCTCTTATCTCGCTCTGTATATTAGTATTGTCCACTGCTTGACTTGGTAGGTTGGCGCTCCTGTGTTGGCATAAGGAGCAAGTCTTCACAAACTTCTTGATATTTTCTCGCATCCGATGCCAATAGTAAGTGTCCTTCATTATGTTTTGAGTGCGACGAATAACTAAGTGTCCGTCTTCGTGGTATTCCTTCATGATTTCTCTTCTTAAGGCTGTCCACCTTGGCATGAACATGCGCCCTCCCTTGGTGACAAGCAATCAGTTCCTTACCGAAAACTCGCTGGGTTTTTCCCTCCTTAGAATAACCAAGCAACTCCTTTTCCATTGGGTCTTGCTTCATCCCTTTGTGTATTTTGTCCCCCAGGAACATTTTGGGCTCATACCTTCCACCTTAGGATCAACTTCTTTGTTTAATTGCATTATATTTGGTAGCTCATTCGGGGTTGTGGACTTGACTTCCTCAAGGACGCCCCTCTTCGTTCCTTTTTTGGGCTTTTTTTACCTTTTTTGTTCTTTGACTTTCCTTCTTGAACACAAAGGTAACATAGATGGTAGGCCGAGGAAGGCCTCCGCCGCCCAAACCGCAGGAATCTGCAGGACGGCGACATCACCGGGCAATAGTGGCCAAAATCGTGCAGTTTCACTCCCTTCGCCACTGGCCACAATAACCTATTCTCCAAACGATATGGCCAACAACGTTTGAAAGCTCTATTGCAAAAGGCTGAAATTATTCTCTAATCCTCCACCTCAATAACCACATAAAAGCCCCATTGATGGCGTCAAGCGGGGAGCGGTGGGGGGGTGGGGGGATCAGCGGGGGTCTAAGAGATCATTAAGCTATCCTAATAGAGATGAGATATCCCCAGTGATCAGTGGGAGCTCCGCTCTTAACCCCCTTAATTCGCCCATGGTGACTGCGAACAAGGAATTTGATTTGGTGATTACAGAACAGTCGTCGGCGCGCGAAACATCCTTTCCGCTAGACAATATAATCATCCAACATTTTCGGTAAATGAGGAAAATCAGCAGAAGCCGTTGGTGGGGGTGGCATCACAGCAACCTGTGACTAGGGATTGCCCTGCCTTACTAACTTCGGTTCCATCTGGTACACAATTATTGATCAATTCTGAACTAACTGGGCCTTTATCATGTGTTGTAGGTACTAAGGATAGAAGACCCTTGATGATCGAGTAGGCTTCAGTTCTCCAAAAAACAGACCGAGGTGAGAATAAACCTTCAAAATCTTACATTGCAGCTGCTATGAACACACCACCTCCAGTTTTAAAAGAATCTGCTGGTGTGGGTCAGACTACTGGGGATTAGAGAACTCAGGATTCAGGGGCTCAGAGACAAGATATGCTGAGAGAGAGGGGGGACGAGTTTGATCAATATGGCATGATGAATGATATACCATATATGGACACAACCTACCCGCAATTGATTCGAACTTCCAAGCAAAAGCGTAACGGGTGTAAGGTATGGCAACAATCATTAATTATTCATCTGCTAGGATATAACGTGGGCTTTAAGTATTTGCTCAATAAGTTAATGCAAATTTGGGCTCCGAAAGCACACATGGACTTAGTTGAGGTCGGTTTTGGATATTTTATGGAGAATTATATGCATTTAGAGGATTATAATAAGGCACTTGGGGGACCATGGATGATATTAGACACGTATTTAATTGTCCGCGCCTGGGACCCGTCCTTCATGCCACACGATGCTCCTACTAATAAAACAACGGATTGCGTGAGATTTCTGTGGTTGCCTCTAATGAATTATACGTAGAAGGTTCTTTCCTCATTGGGTAATATTGTGGGTAAAATGATAAGGGTTGATCCGGTTACTAGATCAAGAGCTAGAGGAAATTTCGCTAGGATTGCCGTGGAAGTCGATTTAGATACGCCCCTGGTTTCCATTATCCGTATTGGTGACCATTTTCAAAAAGTGGAATACGAAGGACTACACTTGATCTGCTTCAACTGTGGTAAGTTTGGCCACGTAGGGGAAAGCTGTCCTAGCATGAGTGAGGTGCAAGAGAAACAATCGGAAGGTAATATCGCTGATAAACTCGACGTATCTAGCGATTTGGGTAAGGATTCACATACTTCTTTATATGGTGACTGGATGACCGTTGATAGAGGAAGGGGAAGACCCCGCCAAAATAATCAATTTGCACGAGGAAATCCTAAGGGGAATAGTTTAGGCAACTTCAGAGGCAGTTCTACACCGAGTAGAAAGAAAAATGAACCTTCTAATGACACAGCATCGGGTTCGCGATACGAGGCTCTTGTTGGTATTCATAGAGGGGAAGCGAGTGCTGTGAATTCCCTAGGGAAAGTAGCAATTCCAACTTTGGGTGAGGTTAGAGAAAGGGGTGCTAATGAGCTGACCCCGGAAGGTGATAACTGTCCCAAACACAATGTGCTCGAGATGGTCAATGATAAGCTACAAGGGGGTTTCTTTAATTCCAAGGGATTCTGTATCATTGTTGGTGAACGGGTTGTCCAGCTCCGAAAAGAAAGGACAAATCAAAGACTAACAATAAAAATAATACTAGGGAAAAGTAGGGTGCTCAATTTGGTTGTAGTGGAGATGATATGGAAGTGGTCTTTGTTACTGGTATGTTTGTTGCACCGAGTGGTGATGTTGTAATAAGTTCGAATCAAAGCGTCATGGTTGTTTCGCCTAGCACCAGTCCACGCCAAACAACAGCTTGCATCAGGGACTGAGCTGTAATTTTGGAAACTTCAAGGGCCTCAAGTGTTCAGACAGAAGTCCCTTTGCCTAATAGCAGTTCGCGTGACCCCTCAGGGCCCATCCCAGGTCTTCACGTGGCTTATCAGGTATCTGCTCTCCGGACAACTTCTGGTTCGAGAGGCGTTGAAGGTTCTGCTGGTCAGTCTAGTCCGACCGAGATGGACATGTCAATAAAGTCTTTGGAAATCAAGAGCAGCGTCTTCACCCGCATTCAGTAGAGTCAAGAGAATGGAGGATAGGAGAACGAGCGCTTAAGGAATTTTTCGCGGATAAACCCAATGCACCGGACTACAAAGATTTTTTCCTAGATGGGTCGGACATGGAGCTATCGCCGCAAGAACCTAATACTGGATATGAGTTGGGAGAGAATAAATACGTAGCAATGGACACAGAGGGAGATGACCTTCTTTCCACCGCCTGATCGGGTTCTTGTCTTGTATCGCCTTTATATTTTTTTTCCTTTTCTTTATGTCAACTACATTTTCAATTTGTAATGGTAATTGGTCTTTGACTAATTATCCTACTAATGTGTTATTTTAGAATTGTAGATGTTCTAATAGTGCAGATTTTAGAAGGGCTTTTAATGATTTTTGCTAATGTCACAAAGCGTTTATTTCGATTGTGATAGAAATGAAGGCGGTAGGGTCGAAAGTTACGCAGATTATTCAGTCACTTCATATGTCTAAGTCTATCAGAGTTGAGGCGGTTGGATTCTCCAGAGGAATATGGATTCTTTGGGACAATAATGATATCGATATTCAAGTTTTATAGCCTTCCAAATAGGTAATCAATGTTCGTGTTACTAAAGTCTCGTGTATTTCTTGGATTCTTTCAGTAGTGTATGCGAATCCGATAGCATGGATTAGGGAATATCTTTGGGACGTACTTGAAGGAGTCGCATATTCAATTCTAGAGTTGTGGCTTTTATTTGGGGATTTTAATCAGGTGGGAGTGCAGGATGACATCTTGGGTCATAATAATGGTATGTCTAGGTAAATGGTCAAGTTCAAAAGATGGAAAGACAAATGTGGCTTGGCTGACTTAGGGTTTGAGGGTCGAAGGTTTACTTGGAGCAATTCTTGGAATACAGGACTGAGATTGTTAAAAAGGTTAGATAGAACTTATGGGAATTAGAGGTGGATTGATACTTTCGGTACTACCAGAGCCATACATCTTCCGCGTATCCATTCTGATCATGCTCCTATCCTTGTCCACCTGGATGAGAAGGCACAGCCTATTAGATAAATTAGGTGTTTCCGTTTTGATTCAGCATGAAGCCATCATGAAGGTTTTAAAGAACTTGTGGGTAAGAATTGGAGTCCAGAAGGGGATTTGTTAATTGCTAATATTAGTAGAGCTAAAGATGTACTCCAGGTTTGGAAATTTGATTGCTTTAGTAATATATTTCAAAAAAATAATAGAATACTTGTGATATTGGTGGGTATCCAAAGAGCATTGCAGATTAAGTATAATTCATTACTTATATATTTGGAGTAGAGGCTTCAAGGCGAATTTGAGAGCGTACTAGAACAGAAAGAAGCACTATGGTTTCAGAGGGCGCACACGGAGTGGGTCAATTCGGGGGAGAGAAACACAACATATTATCATAGAGTGGCACAAGTCAAGGCTAGTCTTGGGGGAGAGTTGCACATTCGAGATTGAAATCACAGTTGGATTGATGATAGTGTTACAGAGAACAATTGGGTTCGGGGTTGTTATGAGAGCCTTTTCTCTCTAGGGGAGGGTGAACACCATCAATTTATGCTCCCCCGGTTATCTACTTTCGAGGAAATTGATATAACATTCCTTAATGAGCCTGTATCGGAGGAGGAGGTGAGCATAGCAGTCTTCCAAATGAATCTGAATAAGGCTCCACGGCCAGATGGACTAACTGTGGGTTTCTATCAAAAGTGTTGGGATATTGTGGGGTCTACAGTAACGAATATGATTAGGACTAATCTTCAAGTGGGTCGCTTTAGGGAGGTCTTGGGGACTTTGATCCAACTTATCCCGAGGATTGGTAATCCAGCATATATAACTCAATTGAGACCTATTAGTTTGATTAATGTGTATTATAAGATATGTATGAAAGTGCTAGTGAATCGTTTGTGTCCCATCTCCGCGACTTATATTGTCCCTTTTCAAAGTAGTTTCCTTCCTCAAAGTTCTACTATTGATCACGTGGTCTTGGTGAATGAAATGGATCATTTGTTTCGTCACTACAAAGGAAAAAAGAGTTTCATGGCAATCAAGGTAGACTTGGAAAAAGCTTATGATGGGACTTCATTTGAGACTCCCTAGAATCACTAGGCATTCCAAATAGTTGGGTGTCTCTGATTCTTCACGGGATGAGTGACAACAAGTTGAGTGTACATTGGAGAGGTAACCCATTGCTGCCTTTTAAGCCGGAAAGCGGCATTATACAAGGCGATCCCATCTCGTCCCTATTTATTTGCAATATGCATGGAGTGATTGTCAATTCTCATCCAGAGGCGAGTAGAGATTGGAGAGTGGAAACCAGTTAGACCTTCATCAGGGGGTTTCCTATCTCTCATATTTTTTCGCTGATGATCTTATTCTTTTTTCGGAAGCTTCTATGCATAATTTGATATTTTGCAGGATACTTTGGACATCTTTTGCAAGGATGCAGGTCAAAAAATTAGCAAGGAGAAGTCAATGGTATATTTTTTCAGGGAACATGGAGGAGGAAATTGCACTAAGTATTGAGGCTAAGAGTGGATACAGAAGGTGCGAAGGACTGGGGAAATATTTGGGTGTAGCCATACTTTTGGCTAGACAACCCCACAATTTATGTGGCAAGATAATAACAGAGCTTCGTGGCAAACTCACTAATTGGAAAGGTAATGTCTTAACGCTTGCTGGCCGCATTATGTTAGCGCAATCTGTTCTTAGTGCGGCACCTATGTACATCATGCAAGTAGAGAAGTTACTTGTCTATGTTTGCCAATAAATCGACAAAATACAAAGAGAATTCATCTAGGGTATCACTGATGAACAAACGCACATCAATTGGATAGCGTGGAAAGATATTTTCAAGCCAAAAGCTATGGGGGTTTGGGTTTCGATTTGCGGAAGATATGAATAGGGTTAAATTGGGTAAATAGGGCTAGAAATCAATTCAGGATGATAGCACTATCTGGGCCATTATGATGAAGGAAAAGTATTTTAAATTGAATCATTTACATTATGTATCAAAGGCCTTGGATTCAAGGATTAGGAGATCCATTGTGGAAGGTATTGTCGTAGTTAGACGGGGATCCCAATGGCTCTTGGGTAACAGGATGGAGGCGAGTTTTTGGTTAGATGTTTAGTTGGGAGATCGGCTTCTCATAGACTTCACCACTGGTAGCGTGGAGAGGGGCGAGAGAATTAGAAAAGTTAAAGATTATGTTTTAGAGAATGGTTCTTGGAATTTGGATGTTTTTCAACAATTCTTTCCAGCCTCTAAACTTTAGAAATCACGGGTGTCACCTTAGGCACGAATAATAGAGATCAGATAATCTAGACAAGGGAGATTCATGGAATTTACACTAAAAAATTGGCATCATGGGATTCGAATGATAATGAGGCGAAATCCACTGTGAAATGGGATAAAATTTGGAAGCTTAAGTGTCCTCAGAGAATCAGAGTATATATTTGGATAACTTTACACGAGAGTTTAGCAACTTGTGACGATTTGAGAAAGAGAGGGGTTAAGGAATCCGGAATCTGTCCGTGTTGTGGGCTGGTTGGGGAGAGCGCTTTACATATATTCAAGGATTGTATTAAAGCTCGGGAAATATGGAAATCAGTGAGATAGGAGATTGATCAGTTTTCGGGTAGTCAAATGAGAGGGTCGGTGGTAGGGCGAAATTGGGCCCCCAACGATGGTTCTGCAGCAGGGACTTCGGGTGCAATTAATCAATATTTATTTCTAGCAGAAGTGGGGAGGTGGAACTCGAGTTAGCAGTTGGCCCAAGGAAATTCCCAAACTAGAGATGCTTCTTCGAGTACTGATACAGCAGGTGGCCATCAAGTGTCGTCTTCAGGTGATGATCACTCTTTAACATCGAACTAGTTTCAAGGGGCGACCACTGGTGTGTGTGTAATGTTGGTAGGGTAAGAGGAACATGGGATGTGGTCAGCGGTAGGCAGGACATTTTCGCGATGGCGCCACAGGATTTTACATCATGGAGAACAGGTCTGGAGGTCAGCAAAGGTACCAGGTCCGATAGCGCAGCTGGGACAGGTTAGGCAAAAGAATTGAGAGCTGCTGCAATTGGGGATAGTGATCCATTAGGGATTTTTTGGTGAAATAAAAATTTATCCAGGATGAGTGTTTATTCAGGGATTTTTTTTGGAATATTTTTTTTTAGAGACTATGATTGATACAATATGGAAGGCTCGAAATGATATTGTCTTCAACGGAGGCCATTTTCCTATAGCAAAAACTTTGATTAAGATAGTCCTTTTTCTTGTTGTTGGTTACTCGCGACTATGGGGTAGAATTCCAGGTAGAGTGGCTTCGTGTAATCAATAGATTAACTTCATTGGTTGGAACAAGCCTAAGCGGAGATTCAGATTGAATACGGACGACAGTTTCAACAAATGGCTGAATCATGGAGGAGGTGGTGGCGTGATTCGAGATGGAGAAGGCAATTGGATATGCGGGTTTTGGATGAGGTGCGACTGGGAGTTGGTAGTCGCTAAAGATATTTATCATTAGCGATAAAATAAATACTTCATTGGCAACGACTTTGTCATCCCAAATGATGGAATTTCAGTTTTTAATATATTTCCAAAAAATAATAATTCTCAAGTTTTTTTACCTATTCAATAAATAAGATAAAATTTCAAATATATTAAATCAAAATTAACAACATAATAATCTTGAATATTTGAATAACAAAAAAAATATACATTATCAAAATAATCTGAAAGCATGTCATGTCTTGAGCAGAGTTTGATTGTTATTTTAAACATTGTTGTCCATTAAGACTCAAATTAACCTGTTTTATCAAACGAACGTCTGTTAACTAATGAATACTAACTAAAAAAAGTTTAAAGCATAAATAGTAGAACAAAACTTACAAGTCACTCTTGTAACCATACTCATCACGGTCCTTGATGTCCTGATCGCTATGATGGTTTGCGGATTCATCACCATATTCATCCCACATATCATCGTGTAATATGTCATCATCATCGATCAAGGAATCGTGTCCCAATGAGTTTATATAGACCTCCATGTCTTCTCGCCTATTTAAATGTAATAGAGATCCATCAGTGTCCAAGATAGTCGCATCAACAATGGGAATAGTAATCGAACCTCTGACAGTCGAAATGGATTCCACATCCCATAAATATGCACTTCACCCATGACAGTCGTTTACTTCCCATACAACTTTCCAACCCATTTGGGACTTCTTTAAATTTATAATGTCGATCTACAAGACCTTTTTTACCTGAGTATCTAAGATGTAGGTTTCCTCACTCCACCATAATAAACCCATGTTGATTATGGTTGCTCTGTGTTCCGACATCTCCTTTTCTTTGTCTCTTCAGTGTTATACCACTTGCATTCAAACAAAACAACCGAATAACCTCCATAGAATTTTACCTCGATGATTTTGACTAACTCGCCGTAAAAAGTAGCTCCGTCTATGATAGTGAAAACGCCATAATCTTGAAGCACTCTCTTTTCCCCTTTTACATGTGTAACCCATTTGACCTAGTTTATAACACAACAATTTAATCTATATACGACATTCTATGAATGTTTACTAACTGAATAAGTTCATTTTTAAAAATACATCTTGACATTTTGCATTATAAATACATGCAAATAAGAAAAGTTTTTAGTTTTACTTAAGCCAGATTTTTACCAAAAATTTAAATGTTATACCTTCTCATTGAACCATCAATCAAATTGTTCTCAGTGAATTCTAGATTTGTATGAGGTACTTTTGAAGACTTGTGTTCACTGTAAAAAGTGATTTTATCCGTGAGTAATTTTGATATAAAATTACTAACATCGTATATGGTTAGATCTTGTCGTAATTATAGATTATGTATCAATCAATTCTCTTGTTTTCTTTGTAAGGGAATGTACAATACTTCTTCTTAACCATGGGTTGATACTCGCACCAAAACAAAAATATTCGTTTTATTTATGGGATCGACTCACCATATCTGCTAGATTGGTTGAACTTGATTTTTTCTTCTTGTAGATATCGTGATATAAATGTCAATGTCTTTTTTACAATGTATCCCTTCTTGATTGATCCTTCTGGCCTATCCAGATTCTAGATATATTCTTTAGGATTCTTCAACCATCGTTCGAACATGTACGTCCAACACATTCGATCAAGGTCACATAAGATTTCCTCTTATAAGTGCATGACTAGGTGGACCACTATATGAAAAAAAGATGGTAAAAATATGATTTCAAGCTTACACATAAGCAACACTACATCTTATTTTCTCACCTCTAGCTCTTCAAACATCGGTTTCTTTTATAAATATTTGTAAACACATTGCACAACCCTATTGTTGACACTCTTTTTTAAGAGCGCACATCTAAGAGGGTGCCAACAGTAGGGGTTAATATGCGTGAATTATTTCATGGGAGATATTATTCATTTTCCAAGACTACATCTGGCTTAGGAACAATATTTGGCTTCCGAAACTACATCAGGCTTACAAATAAATTATGATTTGCCAAGGTTACATCGAACTTGCAAAATCTTTCTGCTTGTCGAGGCTTCCTAAGAGGCGGTCAACAGTAGGGGTTGATATGCGTGAATTATTTCATGAGAGATATTAATCACTTTTCGAGACTACATCTGGCTTAGGAATAATATCTGGCTTGCCGAAACTATATCAGTCTTACAAAAATATCTGATTTACCGAGGTTACTTCACTCTTGCATAATCTCTTTGGTTGTCGAGGCTACGTTAGTGATGCCTCATTTTCTACAATAGAGTTATCGTATCACAAGACATCTTTTTAGGAGTATTTAGTACTTAGTTAAAGGATTTTTCCCTATCATTTGATGGTTTATTATATTTTGTATGGTTTCGGCTTTTATGTTACTTCTAGAACTATTGTGCGTAAGTTTCATGTTATGTGTGCAAATAGTAGGTACTTGCATGCTACGATTCTCCAAGACAATGATAAAAAGTAAAGAAAACAAGTTTACACTAAAGTTACAACGTTTAAGGACGATTCAACTACTTTTTAAAAGTTAAAGCGTTTACCGACAAGACTTGGAAATCGAATTATTAGACTCGTCATTCTTATTATCACTTAGTGGCAAGAGAGCGTGAGAATTGACATTCATGATTTGGAGATGAAATGAAATATTTATGAAATTTGCCCTTATCGTGGTGCAAACCAGTCCACACACTTGGATCATTAAAAGAGGGCTCACAATACCAAAAACCATTTTAAAAAGAGTTTATATATATATATATATCAGAAGTTGAAGATTAAATAAGGGGTACTATTTATTCCATGTAGCTCTTGACACAGGTGGAGCATAGAAACGCTTTGAGAATAAGAACTGAGCATTCCATGTCATTCCACCTCTATTCGTCATCATTTTTCAAAATTTAACGGTGTAATTTTATTTTATTTTCATTTTGAACATGAATATGATACATTTAAACAATAAACGTAAAACCAATACTAGGGGGGTTACTTGCGAGTTCTCGAGCTATATTTTCATCTCATCTCTTTCGCAATTTACATTTTAGTCATTAGTTAAATAATTATCTCTAGTTTAATTAATTTTAATTGCACCTTAATCTTTAATAATCAAAACCAAACAAATTTTTATCTTTTACCTTTTAGTTTGCAACACATTCTAACACACTTCACAAGCACCCGTCTAGAATTAAAAATAATTGTCCTTGTGGTGACGATACTCTTTGGTACTTACTCATATTACTTGTGAACAATCAATACACTTACAGATAGTAAGATCTCTCGAGGTGTGGATTAGTTAGTATCTTTTATCACACCTTGGGAAATGATAAATTTTTGGTACCATTGTCGAGTATTATATCGTTAGTTTTTGTGTTTTTATTTAGTGTAGTAGAATTAGTTGTTATGTTTTACACTTGAATTTGTTTTTATCTTTTTAAGATACTTAGATGGCATATCCGAACATTCCAAACAATAAAATACAAGAGCAAGGCCTACCAGGGCCATTTCGAGTCAACCCTTAGGATTCACCTTCCGGCATTTCAAGTCATTAGATTCATGCCAAATTAGCCGATGCTAAATAAGTTCTCGAGCTACGAGAATTATAGTGGAGGCTCACATCAAGATCCGGATTGTTCATACTTGCCCCTTCTCATCCTACCATTTCACTAACTCCATACTACTCGGCCTTCTTCTAGCCTCCCTACCATCCCATTCTCACCTTATCCTCTCCCACCCTATCTCCTTCCTTACCCCTTCTCGTCCATTCCCATTTGTAATCTATCTCCTTAACCTAAGCCCTTCCCCACATCTCGCCCAACCTTACCCCTTCTCTCCCCTACCTTACTACGCCTTCTTGCCCCCTCGTATCCCACTCTAACCCGATTCCTACATGTCGCCCATCTTGTCAAACCTTACCCTTTCACCAACTCCGTACTACTCGACATTCGCCTTGCCTCCCTACCACCCTATTATCACCTCATCCTCTCCTGCCCTATATCCTTCCTTAACCATTCTCGCCCATGCCCTCCTCTTCCCAAACCCTACCTTCCCCCCCCCCCCCCCGTCCCACTCAAACCCTTCCTCCTTAACCCAACCCCGACCCACATCCTGCCCAAACTTAACCACCCTATATTTTTTACCCCTTCTCGTCCCTTCCCATCTCCCATCCCACCCACCACCTCCCTTTCTCCTTACCCCAATCCTTGAAACTTATCCTACCTAACCTTACCCCTTCCTGCCTCTACCTACCTCTTTGACAACCCCTTCCATTCCTCAACCCCCCCTCCCTCTTTAACTCGACCTGACCCCACATCCTGACCCTATCTCATTTAGCACTTCTCGTGTCTTCCATCTCCAATTCCTCCCACCACCTCGTCCTCCTTAACCCAATTCCTGCCCAACCTTCTCGCCCCTCCCAATCCTCGAGCCTCCCGCTCTACTCCCATTCTTTCCTTAACCCTTGTCGTCCATTCCATCCCACTTTTCCTTGTCCTTCCCTACCCATTCTCGGACCCCAACGCTCCCTTACCGTTGTTCCCGCCCCACCCTCTCACAGTCCTTAAGACTTACGTTCAATTTTATTAATTCTATCCTTAATTTAGGTGTATACCTAGGAATAAATTTATCAAATTAATCCTATTTTTCGTGGGATTTTTTTCTTAGGTGATAGAATCATTTTTTAATTTGTGCAAACGTCAAACATTTATAACAAAAGGAAAACAACACATAACAATGATTCCATGGATGATGGTAGTTTTGATGTCGATTTTTAGCGGGAACCCTCCACAACTTCAACCCAGCACCTACCTTTCTCGGCCAGCACTTTCCCACTCTAACTCACCCTCTGCCGCACATCTCGCCCAGCCTTACCCTTTCATTAACTCCAACGTTCCAAACAATCAACGACGAGAGAAAGTCCTACTAGGCTCATTCCGAGTGCAACCCTTTGGAAGAATCTGATGTCTCCCTATTTGTCATGAATTAATCCTAGTTGGAGACATCATTTTTAGTGATTTAGAAGTCATATTAGTCGATTTTCTTGAGAAATGCTACACTTTCCTATTTTGAGTCTTGATTTAGTAAATTATTGTTTTTAAAGCATATTGGGTTTAATTATTTATTTAGTGTGAAGCTTTAAATATAATTATGGAGATTAATTAGATTCCAAGTCAAAGACTAAGAGATATGAAAAGAGATAAGCATGGTAATTGGATATAAGGAAAGAAAAGCTAAAATCATGGAAAAGGAAAAGCTGTCATAATCCGGAATTTCACCACCTACGACGACAAATCAGCTTATATCTCAAAATCGGAGTGGAATTTGGGGAACTGGTCAAGAGTAAAGTTGGAGATCATTATGAGATGATGAATTTCGACTACTCATACGCATCAAACGGATGAGTATTGAAGTTGCTAGGACCAAAACAAAAACGGGCTGATTTCATGATTTAGGGTTACGAATTTGAGTTGGGCTTGGAGTCCACTACTTACCTTCTCCTTCACGAAAACGAGTTAGGGCTTGTATACACCTATAAATACACCCTTATATCACTTGTAAATCATCTTTGCCTCATAGTAATTAGTCGTTAGGGTTTTATTCATCAGAATTATTGTAGAGAGCAAGATGATGTCTTTTATTATTTCCTTTAGTTTATTTCCTTCAGGTATGAACTAATTTTCCCATAGCTTGGGTTTTGCATCATGTATAAACTATGAATTCTATTTTCTTTCTATCTAAGTTTCTTTGGGAATTATATGTTTTAATCTGATATTAGCTTCTTACCTATATATTTGTTTATGTGTTTTGAATTATTGTCTGTCCTAGAACTGATCACTTTAGGCTTTCTTAATTGTAGTTAGATGTTCACCTTAACTGGGTGTCTAATTATTGAAACACCACATAACGTCTAGTGTCGATATTGGTCTTAACAACACTAGTTCTAGCTAGATAGTCATTAGGGTATAATTTAATCACTATCATCATGTTTGGGATTGAATTACTTAGGACCTTAGTAGCGCTTGATAATCCTAAGTTTAGGCTGGCTCATGATGTGTCCGTAGCCCCCTTAGTCGCTCTCAAGGTCTAAGGTATGGGAATTTAGAATCCTGACTAAGTATCTAAGAGCTAATTATCTCCCTTGTTAACTAAAATTGATAGAAAGAATTAGAAGGATTAGTGCATACTAGCAAAACCTAAGCTATACTTCTCATCTCATATTTCTTCGTATTTATTTTATTGTCCTTTAATTTCTTTTATTTTAATTTAATATTTCGAATTTACTTCTTTTATTTCCAGTCTTTTAATTAATTGTTTCTTACTCGTTATTATTTACCCATCCGTATAACACACTAAGTCCCTGAGAACGAACTTCACTTATCATTAAAATTTGCATACGTCTTGTAATACTTGCAGTACTGTGCTTGTCTACAGTGAAAGTACATTGTTTTCTAGCTTATTATTATTTTATTTTTTTAACACCCTAGGCGACACCAAGTTTTTGGCGCCGCTTCCGGGGACTTGTGTCTCGTTAGCGTGTGGGCTATCTATTTCGAGTAGTAATTTTTAGTTAATTTTTATTTTTCAGTATTTAGTTTTTGTTTTTCCGGATTTACGCTTGTGGTTTGCTTTAGTCTTTTTCAGGTTTCACAGTGTTTAATTCTTGGCCTCCGTTACTGGAGCCCGAGAGGAGCTTTAGACCTTATAACAGACGTGTTCGTGAGGAAAGAGCCTTAAGAAGAGCTATGGCAGGCGTACAAGATCAGTTAAATCCACCACTTGTCCCACCTGGAGGACCACCACCACTCGTTCCACCAGGAGGACAACAACAGGGACAACAACCACTAGGAAGAGGTAACGGGCAAAACAATGTTAATCAGAACCGAGTTGAACAAGACCTTCATGGCTTGAGAGTGTCGTTTCATGTTCAACCGATAGGTTACCGTCCTCTGGAGATCCAAAATATCAAATTTCGATCCGATTTGGGTATGCTCAGTCAGTTTCAAAGTTTTGGACTCTACAGTGGTACAGCAGTACAAGATCCGGTAAGAGCGATTCAGACGTTTATGCAGATTTGTGATGCTTATGTTACTCCAGGCATTACACGCGAGCAACTGTATTGTCATATGTTATCGTTCTTTCTGACCGGTAGAGCTGGTGAGTGGCTAGATAGGCAACCACCAGGGAAAATCAATTCATGGATTGAACTTCAAGCCGCTTTCTTTATCCGTTTTTATCCGAAGAGTATGAGACTCAAAGACCAAAGCGAGCTTGCAAAGTTTTGTCAAGAAGATGGAGAAGAAGTAGGAGAAGCATGGACAAGGTTTCAACAGAAGTTAGCTAGATGTCTGCTCCATGGTTATACCCCCTCTCTACAGTTAGCTATATTCTATGAATGTATCAACATAGAAGGTTGACTAAAGGTGGATAACATTGGAAAAGGGATTTCGTGTCCATGGACCCTACCGAAGCTACCGAGGTTTTGGAAAATATTATTGAACAAGAAAGGAGTTGGCCATCTTCGCGAGCTCCTGTTGCAAAAACCCGAGGTACGCTTCGATTAGACGCAGAAACTGCAAACTCAGCTCAAATGTCCGCATTAAAAAATCAAATCAAAGAACTTAAGCTTGAGATACAGAAAAATTAAGCCGCAGCAAATGTAGTGCAAGAAGCACAAGGTTGTTCATCTTGTGGGGAAATGAATCATACTTGGGAAGAGTGCGAATGAAATCCACAATCTGTTTATTTCATATCCAACCGAGGAGGTTATCAATTTGGTAACTGAAACCATCCGGGTATGCAGTATTCAAATCCACATGGGGCCGCCAATCCTGGTTATTATCAACCACGTCCCCAGAATAACTCTTTCCAACCAAGAGGTCAGTATCAAAATCAATATCAGAATAGACCTGCTCCCCCACAACAACCTGTTCAAGATGCCTATGCCGATTCATTAGATCAGAAAGCTTTACCACAATATCCTCAAGAGGGAGCTGTGGATAATAAGCAATTAACAAAGATCATGGATCTTTTGACCACGAAGATGGACGCTCAGAATGAGAAGTTACGAGAAAAAAGAGCTTCAATTCATATTTTAGGTACTCAAGTAGAACAAATGAACAAAGTTCTAACGAACATTATGAAACAAAAAGAATTGAAGGCTATCGAAGGAGGTGATGACAATGTGGGTTCGAAGCTTGTAAGGCAATTTGCCTTGAAATTGAAGAAGAGAAGGAAGTACCACATGCTGCCGTTAGTGCCGTGGAGGTTCCGAGTACCAAAGAAGAACCAACCAAGTCTAGCCCCGTGGACTCTAACTGTTCTAAGAGTGATGTGGAGGAGGATTCAGAAAAATCCGAATTTATACAGCTTCTGAAGGATATGCAAGAGGAAATTAGATCGGTTATGGATTTTCAAGTTGAGTTGGCTAAACACAAAGAGGAAGAAGCCTCAAAGGAGGAACCAAGAGTTGAAGTTGAAGATGCACCGGCTATGCAAGAGGAGAAAGAAAAAGAGAAGGTGGAATCGCTACCCGTTGTTCAAACAGTGTCATCAACTATTCTTGCTACAAATCCAAAGGATGACTGAACTCAAGACATCTGTAGAGGCGTACACTCCTGAAAACATTAACGCCCAAATGCTTGAGATTGCAAAGAAAGGGCTTACACCGCAACAAGTTTTTATGCAAGTTATTCCTGAGAGAGAACCTGAGAGTCTCAAGAAGAAGTGAAAGAGAGTTTCCATTAAAGCTCAAAGATCCGGGAAGTTTTAACCTCCCTATTCAAATAAATGGTATGCTAAAGGTGAAAGCTATGTACGATGTGGGTTCTGGTGTGAATCTTATGCCTAAGTCCGTGTTCGAGAAACTTGGACTTAAGAAATCAGAGAAATCTCCAGTGAAGTTGAAGTTTGCTGACAACTCAGTTACCAAGACATGGGGAACAGTGGAGGATGTCCTAGTCTGAGCAGGTAGTATCGCCATCCCTACTGACTTTGTTATACTTGAGTTTGATGCAGATAAGTAGGTTCCAATCATACTTGGACGGCCTTTCATGGCCACAAGTCAAAGTGTCATCAACTTCCAAGAAGGGACCATTACCCTTCATGCTAAGAACGTATCCGAGACCTTCTATGTCTTGGGTAAGAAACCGAGGAAGTTAGATCCCACAGTTCCTGTCATTCACAGCCTTTCACATCACAAAGTCCCTACAGAGAAGATCCACGTAAAACTTGTGGATAGTGAGCCAAAAATTGAGTTTGGGGTTGGCCAAGAAATTCTATGGAAAGCTCACAAACACGAGAATAGGCCACGAAGTTTCAAGGACTCGTGGATGGGACCATTCATCGTCACTAAGGTTGTTTCAGCCAAGGTGATAGAAATTCGACCCATAACGAGGATCAAGTGTAGATTAGTTGACGTTCATAGCCTGACTCGTTGTTGGGGAGGCTATATTCGCAAATCTTGATAGAGGTAACGCATCTAACTTTAAAAGACGTTAAATAAAAGTGCTATACGGGAGACAACCGGCAATTTTTTATGTTTTTATGCTTTTTACGTTTTTAGTTTGTGTTTAGTTTAGTTGTTTTTAATTGATATTGCATATTTGAGAAAGATATTAGTGTTTTTGATGTTTAGGTGTTATAGAAATCGAGTTCGGGAGGAGAAACGAAATTTTATGGAATATTCAGATTGCCTCACCGGCATGCCGGCCGATATTTCCGGTATACCGGCGAGCCAAAAACCCGTGCCCACGACGTGAGGCCACGCGTTTTAAGCCGAGAGGAAATCGAGAAGCTCCAGCACCTGTATGCCGGCGATTTTTCCGGTATGCCGGCCAGACCAAAACCCGTGCCCACGGGTTGAGGACTCGGGTATTTTGTCGTAACTCAAAATTCAAGAGCTCCAGCACCGGTATGTCGGGCCCTACGGCCGGTATACCGCCCAGCGCCGCTGGAGAGAGAAAAAAACTTCTTTTTTTTTAGGTTATAAAAGAAAGAGGTTGGTATTATTCCGAAATTATTAATCCTTAAGCCTCTATTTCTTCTCCAAACCTCTCCGAACTCCATTAAAGCTCATTCGAACCTTCCCCAAACATCAAAACACTACCCAATCACCATAAAAACACATCAAATCTTCTCTCCACGTCATTACAAAGGAGATTCGAGCACCCAAATTTCACCAAACACATTAGATTGAAGAATCAAAAGCTTAAGTTTTCAAAATTCATCCTACAATTTCTTGAACCATACCAATCCATCAAGAATTCATCTTACCTACATAGAGATTCGTCATCAATTCACCTTTCCTAAACCAAATCAAGCTTCTTCAACCAATAATTCAAAATTTCAAATTTCAAGAGTTGTTAAAGCTTTGAGTTGGGGGTCAATTGAGATGACTAAAAGAACAGAAGCATTATCTAACAAGAGGGAGATGAAGAAAAGCAAGGTATTGGGTTCAATTGAGAAGAAATCAAATAACAAAGGTTCTAGTTCCAAAGATAAGGGTAAAATCGATGTTGAAGATGGAAGCTAGCTATGTTTGATTTAATGGGAAAAGGATTTACTTTTACTCAAAGGAGAAAACACAACCTCTTCCATTAAAAGATCCTACACCCGTGGATAAAGAAAAAGCTTCAAAGGCCTTGATAGCTTCTGCAGAAAAACAATTACAGGAACTACCTTTTGCTTATGAGAAAGTATTCGCTGAAGAAGTTGGTACAACATAATATAAGAGATTCTTGGAGCTTGGTGAAAGATTGGGTTGGTCTACGATCATGGTATGACGTTTTGATTTATGTCATTAGTTAGTTTTAGATTTCTATTTAGGCCTCTTTAGCCGATATAGTGAAGGTTGTGTTCCGATTAGAGGAAAGTTAGTTCGTTTCACAGTTGAAGAGATTAGAAACCACTTCGAGTTTAAGAAATTAATCGGACCTTGCAAGTACAGCAAAGCGGTTGCTAAACGAAAAATCTTTGATGAGGAATTACTTTTTGAGCATGTTTTAGACAAGGAGAAAGTGAAATCACATAAGGGAGAATTGAAGGCACCTTGGCCTTACAAATATCTTCAACCGGATGCGAGAGTTTGACACAGTTTCCTTATACCTAATATCTTCAGAAATACACGAACTTTGGATGTGACTAAAAAGAACGCTCTACTTTTGGATTGTATTTTAAGAGGAGAAGAAGTGGATGTGGCATAGTTGATCTATGAGGAGGTGATGCGATTTTCAGTCTCTCCTAAATCAGTTTATAATGTTAAATATCCTACTATGATCACGTGTCTTGTGCAAAAAGCGAATGTTATATTGGGTGAAGAAGAGAAACTTGAATTTAAGAAGAGTTATATTGATAATGCTTGGATCATGAAAGTCTTGAGAGGAGCGATTTTTACGCATTTCTCAAAAGAAGAAAAGGAGCAAAGTTGGCAAGAGAAGATGGAGGAGCATTTGAACAATTTCGAAGCAGCTCAAACTTCCTTAGCCAATGATGTGGCACACATAAAATCCAATCAAGTGCACATCATGACACTCCTTGAGCAATTAAAGAAAGATCAAGCAAATCCGATCTTGGATGTCGATAAGGCGAGGCAATAGCCTCGAGAGTATGTTCTCTTTCTTCCTTACCATTTCTGTAAATGCTTTTTTTGCTAATTTTAATTTCCGTTTCGAGTCTTTTTTGAGTCATGGGGACACGACTCATTTTTGAATTGGGGGTGTGGGAATTCGTTGTCTCTCATCTCCATTTTTCGTTTTTAGGTAGAAATTAAAAATTTTGATACATGGGAATTAGATGTAGAGTGTGTTTAATAGCTTGAAAGATTAAGCTCAGTGAGTTAATGATAGAAGTAGTATGTTTATGAGCTATGTTATTTGTATGCTTTGAGTATTTTCACGAAAACACACCTTGATAGTAAAGAAAAGATTAGTAAGCAATGCGATAGAAAGTATGTTCGATCTCAGGGAGCCTTGAGAAGTGTGTAGGCCGTGAGATCCAAGCTAGTTAAAAAGCTCATTTGATGAAAGTGCTAAAGGTAAGAAAATAACGAAATTACATGGTGTAGAAAGTGATTAAGGTAGTTCTTTCATATTGAAGCCACTTGAAGCCTTTTTATACCTTCTCACCTTGTTTTTTATTTTATATGTTATATCCTTCTCAACCCCTTCTAGCCTTTCTAAAGCTTTTTATTAAAACACATTATAAGCCATATCCCTTTAGATTCTAGGACTTTTCCATATGACCTGCACTCGAATCGTGATGCATAGACAGTTGTTTTAGAGCTTGGGCTTGGGGTGGTGGGTCCGCCATTATGGGAATTGTTTTTGGATTGGGATTTTTGAGCTTATTAATTGTGCTTTGTTATTATATTGATAATGATTCACAGATTTATATTGTAACCCTTTGTCGAGGTAATAGTGAATGGAAAAGAAGCTACGAGCTAAATTTGCCAACAAGGGCATAAAAAAAGATATATATATATATATATATATATATATATATATATATATATATGAGAAAATAGCGTGATATCTCAACATTAAAAATAGAGTCATTGCTATACAATAGAAAAAATGATTAGAAAAGAAAATATATATTTGGACCGGCAAATTGGAATTTATATGTGAACATCTTATGCTTTAATTGGCTTGTTGGGGATGCTAAATTGTGCATCAAAGAAGTCATTGGGTTGAGTGAGAAACGTTTTATGAGAGTAACTCAAGCTCTAGGGCGATTCGTTGATGGCTAGTGAGGAGAGAGCCAAAAGCTCACTCTAAATTATCCAAATATACTATCATACCGTCCCTAAGCCTAAACTCCAACCTTAAAGACCTTTTGATTCTTTGCTATGTAATCGAGAAGTTATTGAGCCAATAGAGAGTAGTTAAGTGGATCTTCGGATACTAGTGAAGTTCGATGAACAATCTATAGCTTCCTTGGTGAACTGAGTAAAGTCCCAATCCTTCTTACATTGCAAAACTAATCTGATCTTGAATTCGAACCGTGTTGAATATGAATACGAGAAGTGTACAGGTATGTAGTTTATGAATATTATTGCATGAAATTTTCTGAGTAGTTTCTTTATGTCTATTCTATATATTCTGCTATGTTCTTCCCATTGTGTTGAAAATTACCTAGGTGTGTATTTAGAGACTTCCCTTTATTTTATCTTTATTGTATCGGGACGATACAACTTTGAGTTGGGGTCTTGATGTCTCCCTATTTGTCATGAATTAATCCTAGTTGGAGACATCATTTTTAGTGATTTAGAAGTCATATTAGTCGATTTTCTTGAGAAATGATACACTTTCCTATTTTGAGTCTTTGACTCAAATTACTTTCCTTCCACTCAAGATTTCGACACCCTCTTATTATTGTAAACATTCCTTGCTCAATTATTAATACTTAATTCATAGAAGTCATTCAAAAGAATCAAGTTGACAGTATGTATCTTTATCTTAGTTTATTTCTTTTCAGCATGAACTTAATTTCCCATAGCTTGGGTTTTGCATATGTATAATCTTTGAATTCTATTTCCTTCTATCTATGTTTGTTTGGGAAAAACCTTTTTAAATTGATTATAACTTCTTAACCTTTATATTTGCTTTGATTTATTGACAGTAGTTCTTTCTAGTGCATGAGTATAGACTACCCCATTAATAGTAGTTAGATGGTCATCCGGAAAGGGTGTCTAATTAATGAAACACCACATAAATGTCTAGTGTGTGATAGTGATCTAGAAAGGCTTGCCTAACAGATAGTCATTAGGGTTTGAGATTTAACCACCGATCATTGTGTAGGGTCCCCTTACCCAAGTCCCCTGGTTATTGATAGATTGCCACCTAAGTCCACTAGCAAGGGGGTTATGAGGAATATAGAATCCCGGCTACTTACTTTAAGAGCTTTAATCACCCTTATCACTAGTAGAAGAAATAGAAGGATAAGTGCATACTAGCAAACCTAAGCTATATTTCTCATCTTATTCTTACATCTTTTATTTTATTGTTTTCAGTTTAATTAATCATTAGTTCCTAAATCATTCCTACTTACTTTTCTTGTCGTGAACTCATTAAACTACTTATTACTACGCTTTCTTGTAATCCATTTGTATAACACACTAAGTCCCTGAAAACGAACCTGAATTTATCATTAAAACTTGTGTACGACTTGTGATACTTGCAGTGAGTAACGTGGAAGTGAGAGTGTTTATTCTTATTTATTTTAATCTTATTTTATCACACTTTTCACACCACCAAGGGTTCAAATCCCTCTCAAGACGTGACTGGGGGTATGCTTAGGGAGGACGGGCATATTCTCTGTGGGAGTAGTTGGGTGTTCGAAAGCTATCCCAGAACCCACGTATAAAAAAAAGTGATTTCATTACTCCACCAAGCTTTTGATCAATGAAATTGAAAACTTGCATGGAGAATAGGGTGATTGTGAGTAAAAAAGTGTAAACATATAAAAATGGGTGATGGTGTGTACAAAATTTGAAAAGTGTGAAAATGGGTAATAGTGTGTGAAAAAAGTGTGAAAATGGAATAATCATGTGGAAAGTGTGAAAATATGTGTAAAGGGGTGATGGTGTGTGAAAAATTATGAAATGTATGATAGTAGGAGATAGTGTGTGAAAGTGTTAAAATGGTTAATACTGTGTGAAAAAAATGAGAAGATTGGTAATAGTGTATGAAAATGGTAATTGTGTGTGAAAATGGATGATGACGTGTAAAAATAAGTGAAAATATGTGAAAAAGTATGAAAATATGTAAAATAAGCGATAATGTAAAAATAGGTGATAATGTATGGAAATGTAAGAAAAGGAGTGATAGTGTATGAAAATGAGGGATTGTGTGTGAAAAAGTATGAAAGAGTGTGAAAATGGGTGATAGTGAACGAAACACATGAAAATGTGTAAAAATGGGTGATATTGTGCAAAACAGTGTTAAATAGGTGATAATGTGTGTAAATTGGTAATTGTGTGTAAAAATTGTAATAATGTATGTAAATGGGTGATAGTGTGAGAAAAAATTTAAAATATGTGATAATGTGTGAAAAATGTGTGAGAATGGGTGATAATGTGTGAACAATATGAAAATCTATAAAATGGGTCATATTGTATGAAATAGTGTGAATATATGTGCAATTGCGTGATTTTGTGTTAAAATGTGTGACGGTATGTGAAAAAATGTGAAAAAAAATTAAAATGGGTGAAAATGTGTAAATATAATATAATAGGTGTTTTAAAATTCGCTTGCTATCTTTGACAATGATAAGGAGTCATGAATTACACCACCCCTTTTGACATATTTTAAGTTAATATTATATTTGTACGACTATTTTCTTCGCTATGACTCCTTATTATATATATATATATATATAATACGATAATATAATAATATATTCTATAAAAAGTCAAAAATACCTTAAAAATAAATGACATTCAAAGGTAAAAACCTGACAATGTTAGTCACAAAGGACTAATAGTGTGAGAATCAGGTTTGACAACCATTTAAATATAATTCAAAGACATCAAGGACCATCTTGGATAATAGTGTGAAGAAAATATAGAAATGGGTGAAAATGTATAATAAGGAAATATAAAATAGGTATTGTAAATATTCGTTTGTTTTCTTTGACATTGAGATAAGGTGGCACGATTTACACCATCCTTTGTGACATATTTTAGGTCAATATTATATTCGAACTACTATTTGTCTCCCTCTGGATCCTTATATTTTAATATATATATATATATATATATATATATATATATATATATATATATATATATATATATATATATATATATATATATATATATATATATTGAAATATAGGGGGGTTCCGGACCTAACCCAAAGCGATATATATATATAGGGGGTTCCGGACCTAGCAAGGACCCAAAGCGAATTTACGAAATGAGACCCCTTTATGTAAAAAAATTCATAAATTGGGGATCCTAGGAAACATCAAAAAAAAGAAATCCCAGAGAGATCGCCTATTCGGCATACCCTCAAGACCGTCTCTCTCTCTCTATCTCTCTCTCTCTCTCTCTTACATATATATACATATATATATAATAATATATTATATAAAAAGTAAAAAATACCTTAAAAGTAAATGACACGTGGCATTCAAGGGTGAAAATCTTACAATGTTAGACACAAGGACTAATAGTGTGACAAAAATCAAGTTTGCCGACCATTTAGATAATTTTTTAAATTCGAAGGACCAACTTGGTATATGGTGTATATAGTTCACAGACCATTTGAGAAAATTTTCTTTTTTATAAATAATCTTATATTTCTCCCCTAATTCCAATATGCCCTAGTTCTCCGCCTCTTCCACAATTTAGTTCTCTTTCAATTATCGTTCTCCCGTACACCTGCTCGCTTTTCTCATTCATTGTAAATATTTTTAGTTCTCTTTCAATTATCGTTCTCCCGTACACCTGCTCGATTTTCTTATATCGCCTGGTGTGTTATTTTACAGTATCGTAGCTTTGATTACAAATACAATTGTAAGTATTCGATACTTTTGTATGTAACTCTAATTTCAATAATTTACACTAATAAAGTCATTTCAATTATCTTTTGGTGATAGATCTCAAGTTTTATTGTTGAAATCTAGTTGTTATGTATTTTTAAATATAGTGTTAATAGTTTATGTAGTAATAATTGTTTGTATGTTCATATATATTAATTCAAAAAGTGCTCTCGAAATTTTTGAATCAACAATATTTTGAAACTTTTTTTAGTAAATTATACTATATATGATTAGGTAATTTATACTTATCTTTTATTAAAAAAAACTTGATTTTTCGGTATAACAACTTCATGATATATTCGATAGGGATAACTTAGATGTTTTGAAAGCATCCCATTAAATTTTTATTACCTTTTTAGACATATACATATAAAATGATAAAAAATTAGGCCAGGGGTTGAAATATTGATCAAATCTCAAGTTTACCATTATTTGATAATAGATGTGTGTATTTTGTGTATGTTTATTAGTTTATTGTTAAGTTTAATATACACAAGAAATAAATTGGTTGTATAGTTCTGGAATATCATAATATTTGTACACATGAAAATATATTTTACTAGAATGTTTAGATATATAGTTTTGGTCGTAAGAATATTTAGTGTTCTTAAAATTATTTAATATATTCTTTGCTTAATCAAGAATTTGAGTTTTTTTTTTATTTGAAAAATTACAAATATAAATGTTCAACTTTTTGAAATAAGTTTCAAGTTAACCATTAGAGGAAAACACTTTTATAGTAATTTTTGTAATCTTTTTATAGGTCATATATCTGGTAAAGAGATTAACTATCATCCTATTAAATAAATGGTCGTTGGTCATGTCATTTCAATCAAATATCGTGTTGGGGCGATATAAATTGGTAAGTAATACAACTATAAACTGGTATATGTAGCCACGATAATTTTAAATCTATGAAAGGCATAACCTAGGAGCAGTATACCTTGCTCAGTGATGAAATCTGTTATCTCTTTGTCATGAAGGACCATCTAAATTTAATTGCACCCTTTGAAGGTGTCTATTAATGACCGAAAGATCTGGTTGGTAGTGACATCGACCAACCGATCAATCATTGGTGAGGAAAAATATCAGTTCTTCATGTCAGTTTCATGTTGTTGTAATCAACACACATTTTTTATTTACCATCATGTTTGGCTATGAGGTCAGGATTTTCAAGCCACCATAGAAAATTCATTTCACTCATGTGTACGTCTTGTAGTAGCCACTCGACCACTTCCTTAATTATCATGTTATTTTCTATATAGAATATCATTATTTCTACGCAACCGGTCGGTCAATGTGATTAAAATCTAGGTGGTGTATGACGATAAAATTATAGATGTCTACCATATCCTTAGTCTCTTAGGTGAATAAATGTTTATTCTCTTCATACCTGTCTTTTAAGGCTATTTGTATCCTGATTTCCAGATATTCCTATATTTTAACCTCAGTCTTCAGATTACTGATAGCTAGGTGCATCAATTAACTTTTCAGCTAGAACTAGATTGTCCTAATAGTGTTTAAATGAGAATTCAAGTACACGTATTTCTGAGTCCCCACCATATGAAATTCCTTGTCCATTAATCCCGTGACCCTTTTCTACTGGGTTCTAACTCCTTAGGGTCAATATGTGCTCGTTCGAGGGTGTGTAAGAATAGTAAATATATTAAACTTCCAGTGTCACCAAATTCACATATTGTAGCTCTTGTCCAATGAGGTCTAGAGTGATGAGTGGATTATCATGGGGAATTTTAGGCCATGTGAGGCATTCGCGTCATAATTAACGATATCAATTATTGGAGGATATCTTTTAGGGTGACGCTTTCTGTTTTTGCTTACATCTTTTTTCTATCTATATGAGGCTAAACTGTTGGCTCATTTTTTGTCTTATACCACACCTTTGCATCATGGTATCTCTGTGGGTCTTTTTTAGGTGGAAAGTTAATTGATTCCCAAAGAATCACTAATAATACAATGATCTATCAAAATAATTGGAGCTCATTGACTCCTCATTTACTTTCTTTTATCAGCTTTCTTAGGCAATAATTTGGCTAGTTTATGTCCAAGGCATTTAGGTCTAATACCTACAAATGATGGGCTATTACGATCAAGTTCATATGAGGTATAGATATATTTGATCACTTTCCTTTTTTTTGGTATGTGAAGTATTTATAGGGAATTCTATGCTCATAGGCACGCAGAGAGATCTTTTTTTATTAGAAGTGTCACTTACCGAGTGGCAATTTTTTTCAGACCTAATACCCATTTTTAGGTTAAGTTTTGTTCAATATTATAATGAATATGGGCCAAAACAATTATGTCAAATACCTTGTTTGTCATGCAGGATTCGTCGTATGACCTTAATAACTAGGGCCATTTTTGCTCAAGGTTTTTTTTTGAAAAAAAAGTTATGAACTTGATAAATTTACATTTTGAGATGGCATGAGTAGAGTTAATAAACAAATATAATAACAAATGATTAATTTTTAAACAAAATAAAAGTATTTAATCATTTACTATCCATAAATATACTATATACAATATAATATAAAGGGAAACAACTTTTTATAAAAGAGACAGACCAAAATATTTCGTCTACAAAGAACTATCTTTATATTATTTACTTCTTCCATTCCAAAAAGGTTGTCACATTTGCTTTTGCACACAAACTAAGAAATGTCATTTATTATCCATGTGATTACTAAAGTGTCCTCCATAAAGTGTCTTGATATCTTAAATATTTATTAGGAACATATATTATAATATTTAATTAGGATTAAAAGTGGTATAAAGAAAAACAAAATATTTTGTTTTTTAAAGTGACAACCTTTTTTGAACAACTATTTTTAGTATATGTGACAACCTTTTAGGAACGGAAGAAGTAGTTTTTTATTAACCATTGACAAAAGGCGGTTGATAAGTATTTAAGAATAAATGACTTATTGATAAGAGGAATCAAACTATTCATATAGATTTTTATAATATTGTGTATATGAAATTAGTAAAAAGAAATAGGTTAAAGTTGAAAAATAGAGTAGGTTCATTAAAATTTTGGAATTAAAAAATTATAGTATGATTATCAGCATAAAATATTTATATAAGAAAGAACTAGGATCCTCCAGGTAACAACTTTCCACCGCCTGCAGGATTCGAACCATGTACCTCTAACTTGAGAGAACTTTCTAAACTTTAATAACTTTCTGCCGCCTGCGGGATTCGAACCCTGTACCTCTCACTTGAGAGACAGAGCATTGGCTAGATGAGATAGCTCACCTGGTTGGTGTTTTAGTCCATGATCAATCCATCTTCTATTTGTTGTTGTGATCTTATTAAAATAGGATCTAATTCGTGTTGATCTACGGATATCTTATTTTTCATATTGGCTCGTGTAGACCAATACTACTAATCCTGAGACCAATAATATCTAATATCATTGGTTATATAGATTCATCGATATATTTCAAGGGATATTGATCAATATTTGGACTCATTAACTTTCCAAGCTTCAGGGATACAATCTTCTTTTTATTTTCTAAGATTTGATCTACCTTTTCTTACAAATAAGAAAAACTCAAAAAAATGTTAATCCTTTTAGAAAATATCACTATATCAAGGCGAGAGACATCGGTAGAAACAAGGAGGCTTTGCTCAATAATTTCCATTCACGAGTCCGAATCATACCAAGTTTAATCAACATAAGAAAATACTCTCAATAGAAATATATATTATATATATCAGATATATATATTGAAGCGTATATCAATAACAAAATTTCACTATCATTTATCAATTTTTATAATATGATAACATTGTCGTTTATTTTTGCCATAACAGAGGTGTTTATCACTGTGATCTCAAACTAGAGAACTTGCTTTTGGATGAAAATGAAAATTTAAAGATTTCAGATTTTGGATTGAGCGCTCTATCAAAATCTAGGCAAGAAGACGTATTAATTCATACAAGTTGTGGTACACCTACATATGTGGCCCCATAAGTACTCATCGGTAAAGGCTATGATGGTTCAAAAGCAGATATTTGGTCATATGGGGTGATTTTATACGTGTTATTAGCTTGTTATCCCCGTAAAGATTATGATGTCGAAGATGGAGAAAGTAGCTAAGCTGTTGAAGACGAAAGAGATTTAGAAAGATAAAGGGATACTAGAGGAATTAAGTGAAGGCAGTAAAGGTGCACTCACTGTTGATGCAGTGATCATTGAGATTACTCTGTATTTTCACCTTGTTGAGGTAAAAAAATCAAATGGAAATACATTGGAATATCAGAAGATGATAAAGCAGGAGATAAGACCAGCTTTAAAAGACATTGTTTGGACATGGCAAGGTGATCAAACAACAATGCAGCAGCAACAAACAGATTCTATATGCTTACTCTTTTAGTTTGTGTCTTCCAATATACTTATTTGAAATGCAACATACTTATTGTATCTGCACAAGACATTAAAATATTTTTTTTGTATCATTCTTCTCTAAATTCTCATATGTCAAGAAAATATCAATTATTCGCCATAGGTTTAACTCATGGACCTCCAACAAGGAGGAATATGGTCATATGCTTATAGCAGGGTTGACGTCGGTCATTTCCCTCAAAGTACTCAAATCATACTAACACTACTACATATGACACTTTTAGCAACAACGCCTTCAGTGACTGCCTACATGGTCGCTAGTTGTAAGGACTCTTTCAACTGTTATTGGTTGCAAGATATATAAAAAGAAAATAAAATTAGGAATTTTGTTGGTGACCACCAAAGTGGTCGCTAGAAACGTGTCGCCCATTAGTTACAACGGGATTGGTTGCTATTGCTAATTTGAAAAAAAATTAATAACGGACCCTAAGTAAGTGTTCGCTATTTACAATGAAATAGTACTAAGCAATATATTGAATGAAATAATATATTGTTCACACGGGAATTAATGGTTTAGTGTTTTGGTTAAATGTGTAGTAGGCTTTGTGTGTGTACAAATTAGGGCTAATGATGAGTTAAAGTGTTAAACTAAACTATCAAGATCAAATGAGAAAGTGCAATAAACTTTACACCGGGTAGTTGGGTACGGATAGTCGATGGGCTAGGAAAAGTTTGGTCCGATCTCTCTAGAGAAGTCTCATAGGTTCAAAAGGTGCTTAATATTTTTAAGGCCTTATTTCATCGTCAATTGGAGGATTGTTCGTGGATATAAAACGAGAATGGTATGTGGATACTTCTAAGTTGTATCTCATTACTAAACTAAAACACACACATGTTTGTTTTTTAGACAAATGTACTGCTAATGTCGTATAAATTACTACAATACTTTTATAAAAAGACTAAAAAGTTTAAGCACAATACATCAACTTGTGAAAAATTGCATAAACAGCCTCGTAAACATTTGGCAGCAGCCTGCAACAACTAATGCCTTCCATATTGCATAAAAAATGACAATACATCACCTACTACCACTACTACAAATCGGGTATTTACCCACGACAGCTTACCGACGACACGTACATTCGTCGGTAAAGTTTTATAATTTACCGACGACAGCTATTTACCGACGAGAACTCTCGTCGTTAACTCACCGGCGACAGTTTCTCGTAGGTAAACGGTTAAAACTTCGTCGCTATAGTTTTTATTTTTTATTTTTTTTTGTCGTCGGTAAATTAGCGACAACAACGGTGTCGTCGGCATTAAGACCGTTTACCGACGAGTGCGTCTTGTTTACCGACGACAGGTATGTTCGTCGGTTAAAAAAACGTGTATATTATTATGGACAGACTGTATTTTTATCACTTAAAACCCCAAAAACCCCACTTTTCCTCCCCAATTTCTACCAAAAACTTCAATCAATCTCATTCAATTTTTTTGCAATACCTTCTCCAATTCATCTTTAACCATTTCCAAGCTTATAATCAAGGTGGGGCATCCTCAATACACAATTTAATCCACAAATATTAGGTAATTTCTTGAAATTCTTAATTTTTTTTATCATATTTGGGAGTAATTCTTGCAATATTATGTGATTAGGTTAAGTAATACATTATCAAGGTTGAGACTTCATCATCAATCTCCAATTTCTTCTACCAATGCAAGGTATTTTCTTTAAATTTCAAACTTTTTAATTTTTTATGCATGGATTCTGATTTGTGTATTAGTTTCTATAAGTTCTGATTATATATATTTTTTTTATTGTCTAGTTAATTATTAAGTGTAAATCATGCATACATTCATTTATTTCTATTATGTTTTCATATATTTTTGTAGTTTTGTAATTAATTATATGAAATTTTTTATGTATTCATTGTGTTGTAATTTTATTTATTTATTGGTTTGTAATTATATTCAAGCCATTGGTTTGTAATTTGTATTATTTTTATTCATTGTGTTTTAATTTTTATTCATTTTATTAATTGGGTTGTAATAATTATTTATTTTATTTTCATATGAATGTAGTTATCTAGTTATCTAAAATTGTTGTTAAGAGATGGCTTCAGGTTTGGATAAGAGTTGGATGGATGCGACAGATTTACTCGATCCAGATTATGTATTGGGGGTTATGGATTTTATCACATATGCAAAACAACAGAAAAATTATAGAGATCTTCTTTATTGCCCGTGTAACTATTGTAGAAATTATCGCCGATTACCCACTCAGACGGTTAAGGGCCACCTTTTTAAGGAAGGGATTATGAAGTCGTATCGGGTTTGGATAAAACACGGTGAGCAGTTGGTCATTCCCGAAGAAAATCCTATTCCGAATATAGTTAAAGAAATGGTTGAGGTTTGTGACGATGTGAGACACAGTTACGATGTTGGCGGACATCAGGGTGACACCGAGATGAGAGACGCAGAAATTCCAAGTCGTAGCAGTTTTGAAAAACTGTTTGACGAATTGGAGACAGAATTATATTCGGGTTGTACAGCGATGAGTTCATTGAACTTCATTTCCAAGCTTATGCTCGTAAAAGTAAAGAACAAGCGGACTAACACGTCATTCACCGAGCTATTGGAGTTGGTTGGTCGTATTTTGCCCAAACCTCACACTTTGCCCGATTCTTATGATGCATGCAACAAGAAGTTGAAAAGTTTGGGTATGGGGTATATTACTATCGATGTTTGTTTGAATGATTGTGCCATATTTTACAAAGAGAATAAAGACCTCGATAAGTGTCCAGTTTGTAAAGAGTCTAGATGGGACCCAAAAAAGGGTATCAAAGTACCGCATAAGAAGCTGCGTTACTTTCCGATTGCTCCCAGATTACAGCAACTATACGCTTCGAAGCACACCGCTGAAGACATGATATGGAACCATACCGGAAAGAGTGCCGATCCGGATGTGTTGCGTCATCCGGTTGATGGTGATAGTTGGAAGATATTTGCAGCGCTACATCCTGAGTTTGTTAGCGAACCTCGTAATATATATTTGGGTCTCGGTATCGTTCTCTATGCAAAACAACTCGTACCGCATGTGACCTGTCATATTGACCGTCTATAACTTGCCACCGTGGGTATTGATGTCTCCTCATTTGTGATAGATTTATGTTAGGATGAGACATCATTTTTAGTGATTTAGAAGTCATAATAGTCGATTTTCTTGAGAAATAGTGCACTTTCCTATTTTGAGTTTTGATTTAGTAAAATAATATTTTTAGAGCATATTGGGTTTAATTATTTATTTAGTGTGAAGCTTTAAAGATAATTATGGAGATTAATTAGAGTCCAAGTCAAAGACTACAAGATATGGAAAGAGATAAGCATGGAAATTGGAGATAAGGAAACAAAAGCTAAAAACATGGAAAAGGAAAAGCTGCCTTAATCCTAAATTTCTGCACCTACGACCACAAATCAGCTTATATCGCAAAAAAAGTGTGGAATTTGGAGAAACGGTCAAGAGAAAAGTTGAAGATCTTTCCGAGACGATGAATTTGGTGTACTCATAAGCGTCAAACGGATGAGTATTAAAGTTGCTAGGACCAAAACAAAAACGGGCTGATTTCATGATTTTTGGGTTACGAATTTGAGTTGGGCTTGGAGTCCACTACTTACCTTCTCCTTCAAGAAAATGAATTAGGTCTTCTAAACACCTATAAATACACCCTTATATCCCTTGTAAATCATCCTTGCCTGGTGGTCCTTTGTGTGTTCTAAATAAATGCAATAAATAATCGAACCACAACCGCAAGTGTACGGTTGTCCCAAGTATTAATAAGGATAATACAGATTCGTTCCAAGGACGGAATGGTTGATCACAATGTCTAGCAAATAGTGATTGATGCACTTATGAAAATAAAAGATAATAAAATATTTGTTTGGTTTTGTTTATTAAAACTACTAAATGAAAGACAAGTTATAAATGCAAGTAAAAGCTAAGACGCAAGTAAAATGAGTGAAAACGCAGTATGAGATGTAGTACTTGAGAACGCAAGGATCCTCCTAATCTTATTTCCTAACTTATGTTGTTTAAGGGCTAAATTGGTCAATTACAATGGTCGGGATTCTAAATTCCTTATACCCCCGTCAGGGTGGACTATAAGGCAATCCTAAAGTGTCACTAGTCCCGTCAGGGTAAATATGATCCACCGTTGGATGTTTAAGTGGTTTACCTCATTGGTCCTAGAATTAGCTAAGTTCGTCAGAATCAATAGCTTTTATCCTAGATTGAATAATTAATTCTATACCTAAACCCTCCGTCAGGATGATCCACACGCCACATATGTGGAATAGCTTAGATACTAATACCTGTTCTTAGTTCGCGACTCTAAAAACAGTAAATAATCACAAATTATCGAAAAGAGTAATAAACCCAATCTAATTTAATTTAACTGAAACCCAAATTCAACATTCGTTATTTTATAAAATTAGGATTCACCCATTGTTTGTTCTCAAGCACTATGAAAAGCTTAGCTCATATTAAAATTAAAAACTAAATAAAAAGAAATGGAATTCATATTGTTTACAAAATTAAAATATAAAAAGAACCTAATTTCCGGAATTGGAATGACTACGAACGGAGCTATAGACCCACTCCAGCTCTTGTAGCTTCTTCTTTCTTCCTTCTGTTGCATCTCTCTGGTGTTTAATCTTGTGGAATGTGAATTGTGTGAAAAATAGAAGTCTAGACCTCCTTTTATAAGCATAAATTCGGACTAGGGCTTGGACCAGAAAATAAAAGACTAATTAAATGTTCAAGCTCAAATTCTGAGCCCAAAATCCCGTAACTGCTGATACACCTTCACTAAAACGGCTTTTCCCGATGCGTTATGACTCCGATTGACCTCATTCCAGTTGCTAAAGTTCCGTAACTCGATAAGGAATGATTTCTCTTCAAAGGTCAGCGGCTAAATCATCGCTTAAGCACCTCGAAATCAGCAATCTATGGCCTGGAAGATGGATTTTCAGCTCTAAAAATAATATCTTCGGGATTTATCTTCAAGTCTTGACTCTAATTCACGATCTTTGACTTTCTCCTCGGATTCCTCTCCTAGCTAACATCTAAAACCTGTAAACTTTACACTAAAAATACCAATATTACGCGCAAAAGTTTAATAAATTAAAAATGCTAGAAATAAAAAGGAAATTCCGGATTATTGAATATTTAGTTCAAAAGTTTATCAAATTAATTAAATAAACACCAAAAATGATGTCTCCCAAGGGTCGAAAATAAGAACAATTAGGGAGACATCATTGCCTCATAGTAATTAGTTCTTAAGGTTTTATTCATCAAAGTTATTGTAGAGAGCAAGATGAAGTCTTTTATTATTTCTTTTAGTTTATTTCCTTCAGGTATGAACTAAACTGCCCATAGCTTGGGTTTTGCATCATGTATAATCTATGAATTATATTTTCTTTCTATCTAAGTTTCTTTGGGAATTACATGTTTTAATCTGATATTAGCTTCTTACCTTTATATTTGTTTATGTGTTTTGATTTATTGCCTGTCCTAGAACTGCTCACTTTAGGCTTTCTTAATAGTAGTTAGATGATCACCTTAGCTGGGTGTCTAATTATTGAAACACCACTGGTGGTCCTTTGTGTGTTCTAAAATAAATGCAAAAGTAATCGAACCACAACCGCAAGTGTACGGTTGTCCCAAGCAGTAATAAGTGATTCTAGGATCGTTCGCAGGGACGGTGTGGTTAACTACAATGCTTATCGAATTATGAATGGTTGCACTTATGAAAGCAAGTAAAAGTTTAATGATTGATTGGTTGTTTGTTTTAATTCTAAGTAATGAAAAACTAAATGGAAAATGCAAGTAAATACTAAAACACAAGTAGATAAATGTGAAACGCAAGTATGAGAAGGTAGCACTTGAGAACGCAAGGGATCCTCCTAATCCTATTTCATAAACTATGCTGTTTAAGGGCTAAATTGGTCAATTACAATGGTCTTATTCTAATTTCCTTATACCCCCGTCAGGGTGGACTATAAGGCTATCCTAGAGTGTCACTAGTCCCGTCAGGGTAAATATGATCCACTTTTAGATGTTTAAGTTAATTACCTCGTTGGCCCTAAAATTAGCTAAGGTCGTCAGAATCAATAGCTTCTATTTTAGATTAAATAATTGGTTCCTTACCTAAACCCTCCATCAGGATGATCCACACGCCACATATGTGGAATAGCCTAGATACTAATACCTGTTCTTAGTTCATGACTCTAAAAACAGTAAGTAATCCCAAATTATCGAAAAGAGTAAAAGTCCCAATCTAATTTAATTTAACAGAAACCCAAATTCAACATACGAAATTCAATAGAATTGGGATACACCCATAAAGCATTCTCAAGCACTAAAATGTGTTTATCTCATATTAATTAAAAAGAAAACTAAATTAAATGTAATGGAATTCATATTGTCTTACAAAATTAAAGATAAAGAAAACCTAATTTCCGGAATTGGAATGACTGAGAACGGAGATATAGACCCTCTCCAGCTCTTGCAACTTCTTCTTTCTTCCTTCTGTTGCTTCTCTTTGATGTTTTATCTTGTAAAAAGTGAATTGTTATGAAAATAGAAGTAAAAGGCTCCTTTTATATGTGGAAAAACGAATTAGGGCTTGGACTTAAGAATAAATCACTAATTAAATGTCCAAGCCCAATTTCTAAGCCCAAAATCCCGTAACTGCAGCACCACCTTCACTAAAACGGCTCTAGCCAATTCATTATAACTCCGATTGACCTGAAATCGCTTGCAAATGTTCCGTAACTCGATAAGGAATCTAATCGCTTCAAAGGTAAGCGGTTAAATCATCTCTTAAGTGCCTCTAAATCAGCAATATTTGGCCTGTTTTCCAGATTTGCAACTCTAAAATCAAATTCTTTCGGGATTTATCTTCAAGTCTTGACTCCATAACACGATCTTTGACTCTCTTCTCAGATTCCATTCCTAGCTAATATTCAAAACCTACAAACTTTTCACTAAAACACACAAGATTACGCGCAAAAGTTTAATAAATCAAAAATACTATAAATAAAATAGGAATTCCGGATTATTGCAATTTTAACTCAAAAGTCTATCAAAATATTCAATTAAACATCAAAAATGATGTCTCCCAATGGTCGAAAATAAGAACAATTAGGGAGACATCAAGACCCCCAACTCAAACCTTTGTCGTCCCGACAAAGCAAAACAAAACAAATCAAAGGGGTAGAAGTAAACGTAAGAACAAATAGAAGCTAGCAAATACACCTAAAGCAATTCTTAAGATAAATCTCATATAGTAAAACTCTAGGAACTAATACATGCACTTATCATGCAAAATCTAACATAAATAATCTCAATCATAAAATTAAAGTTGCAATGCTTGAAGGTTACACTTGTACTCATCTCTGTATGATGGCTATAGGGTAGTCATTAATCCTAACTCGCTTTGAACGCTCCACCTAGCATATTCCCTATAACCAAAATCATAAATTCACTATGCACTTAGGAATCACGAGGACTTTACGGTTTTAATAATGGCTTAAAGACGGTGTGGTATGTATATTTGGTAAATTTGAAGTGAGCTTTTGGCTCTCTCCTCACTTACCATCAACAATTTCCTCGAGCTTGAGTTTACGCTCAAAAAATGTTCTCACTCACCCATTTGACGCACTAATGTTGCGTCCCCATGTCAAGCCAATGAAAACTAAGATGATTTCCAAAAATATTCCACTTTGCCGGTTTATTTTATTCTTTCTTTTTATTTTCTTTTTTCATTTATTTTCTTCTTCTTTTTTTGTACAAGATACCCATGACCATCATTTTGATGTGAAAGGTCATGTCTCTTAAAAAAAAATTCAAATCTCAGCAAAAGGTTACAAATAATAATATCATCTTTTATTTTTTTTGTGCCTCAATACAAACACATATAATCCCCTCCCAATGTAAACTCCCAAATGTGGACCCTCCACCCCAAACTCAAGCTCGAGACAAGTCTCAGGGTTGTGATTCAAGTGCGGGTCATTTGGTCATGCCTAATAATCTAAAGTATAATGGGCTTATATCGTTGCTACAAAAGAAAAGGCTTAAGGCTCAAACTTGGGCTAAGACGGATAAAATTTAAATAGGGGATAGCAAGCTAAAAGACTTCAAATGGCTAACAAAGAACTGCCCCTATCATTTTCCTAAGTACATAGCTTGTCTTTAGTTCATATCTAGGTGGATTCTCTACTAATTAGGATTTCACGTTCTACACACCAAACATATTCCTTAAGTAAAAGCTTACTTCATTTGCATTGTTCAATAATTTTTCCTATCAATTACCTATGTTCGCATGCAATTCTGAGTGCGTTTTATATTATTCCCTAAAGTCCACTATTTACTATCATTAATTCATCAAAAGTATGCTTAAAGGGACATTTAAAATCTTCTACAGTCAAACGCAACTCCGAAAATTATTTTACTGAAAGCAAATAAAACATATAACACATAAAAACTGGGATGAGGCAACGAACCCCACCCCAAACTCAAAAGTGAGCCGTGTCCCCACGACTCGAAAAGACTCAACGCAAAAAAATAAACTACTAAACTAAAACGCGGAAGGGATAGAAAACGTATCTCAACCAGCGCGTGGCTGGTCATCGGTGTTGCGTCCCTGAACTTTCTCCTTCGTAAGTAAACCATAGGTGGCGTGTTGAATTGTGCTCACCCCCATTAACATGTTTCGGAGAAGTTCTAGCTCTTTTGTAACGTTTCCCAAAGACGCAATCATCTTCACTTGGTTCTCTTCTAACACCTTCACTTTCGCTTCCAACTCGCTATCGGTATGCATCTTCTTCTTTGGAGGAGCTCTAGGAGTTCTTAATGCTCCTAACACTTCATCATGAATATTCTGGACCAAAGCTATACCCATGTTCTCACCAACTACAACACGGTCAATCTCTGCGTCTTTACGCGGAACTTTTGCGTCTAAGCACAAAGTGGTGACAGTACAAGGGAATTTGAGATTTTGTTGCGAAGTTTGAATTCTAGCAAATTCCATGATGGTATCATAAATTACGCGAGCAACATCCATAGGTTTCTCCTCAACAATACACTTGATAAACAAAAGATGCTCCTTCTTCACTTCCGATATGTGTTCAATTCCGAAGAAGGTAGGGATTATGAAACGGGAACTTACCTTAGCACATGGTAACAAATTACTGCTATACATCTGTCCAGGATATCTCTCTCCTTTGGGAATTGGGTGGGCCCCATCAACAAGCACTTTTCCCCAAAGGGATTCATAATCAAAAGAAGGTTCTTTAAGAGATTCTTGGAAAGGGCATACTCCAGAAAATTCGGGTAATTTTAACGATTTACGAATAAGCTCAACGGAGAAAGGAACTACCTTTTTGCGAATCACAACTGCATCTTTTGAGAAGGTGGTTCCTTCATAAAAATCTCGCACCAAGGTAGGAATATACTCAAGCTTCCTTTCTCTCAATTCTTTCCAACCCAATTTGTCACAAGTAATACCATAATCTTTATAAGCACTAGTCATAATACCCTTAGGAAGATTCATCTCCTCACCAAACTTCAAAAATTGAATTCTATCACGAACCTGAGTATCCCACGGAATGAAGACTCTCTTTGTCTTTTGAGCCCATGTTTTCCTACGCGGAGGTTTCTGTTGTTGCACGGGTTCTTCGGGAACTTCTTGTTCTGATTCTTCCTCGAGTTCTTCCTCAACTTCTTCGTCACTTTCTTCATCACTTTCATCAATTAACCTACTCTTTTTCGGATTAGCCTTACTTGGATTTTCCTTTCTTTTCGGAGCAATTGGGATTTGTTCAGTCTTTTTGGATCGTGAATCTGGAATCTTAATTTCTTGGTCTGGGCTAGTTCCAACATTGTTCTGTTTCTTGGTAATGTTCTTCGATAGTTACACATGGAAGCAGTTCTGTTAGTCATCTCTTTTCACCCCAAACTCAAAACTTCAAATAGGGAAAAAGCTAGAGAAAAGCTTAGAACTTTGATGTTTTGAGGGTTTAAACTTGAAGATTTAGGTGGAATATAAGATGGGTTAAGGTTAATTGAGAGGAATTGTGGAAGAATTGGGTTTAATTTCAAGGTTAGGAAGAAGAAATTTATGGAGAAAAGATGAAATTTGGTGATGTTTTGTGTGTTTTTGTGATGAAAGAAGGCTTGGTTTGATGATTTTATAGCTGTTTATCTATGATTTCTAGAGTAGGTGGAAGCAAGGATTCGGAATATTAGGTTGTCTTGGAAAAGGAGGCAAAAAACTAGGTTTAATAAGCTCAAAACCGCCTCTCACAACAGCGCGCCGTCTAGCCGGCGGATTCGCCGGCATGCCGGTCGCGAGGGCGACGAAAAAATTACTAAATTCGATTTTTTTTAACTCAGACGCAAGAACCTTGCGTCATTGCTGACGCAGTGATCAGAAACTTCACCTTCCTTGGCTGGCTAGCCGGTCATCTGACCGGCATGCCGGCGGCATGTCGCTGGCGCAATTCGAGACGCAACGACCTTGCGTCGTTGCTGACGCAATGGTTAGAAACTTCTTCGTCATCGGCCGGCTAGCCGGTCATCTGACCGGCATGCCAGCGGTTCCTCGCTGGCGCAAATTGAGACGCAGCTATGCTGCGTCATTGCTGACGCAGTGGTCAGAGAGTTGGGGTTCCTCAGCTCGTTTGGCCGATATGCCGGCCAGCTCGCCGGCTAGCCGGTCAGACCTGCTGTGGACTCCAAAAAAAATTTCGTTTTCTCATCATTTTGACCCCAAACTCATGACCATTATACCCCTGAAATCATCAAAAACAAACACCCTTCCTTATTTCTTAATAATAAACACTAATTTTAACGAAAATCAAACTTATTTACACTACGAAAATTGAAATACTTAATCTAATATACAAGAAATTGGCTTTTGTTTAACGTCGTTAAGCTTGACGGGTTACCTCATGCTCCTAAGGAGCTTCGAGGAGGTACATGACCTCTCCGAGATGTGGGTCTTTTGCATGATCGGTATATTCACCTCCATGATATATCTTTAAACGATGACCGTTCACCATGAATGTACGGTTTTCAAGTGAATGTTCTATCTCTATTGCTCCATGAGGTGTAACTTTGGTCACAATGTAAGGACCCGATCACTTAGATCTTAACTTACCCGGATAATTGCTGAACTTTGAATTATATTTCAATACTCTTTGCCCCACTACAAAGTTCGTCTCTCGAATCCGATTATCATGCCATCTCTTGGTATTTTCTTTGTAAAGTTTAGTGTTTTCATGAGCATGTAATCGAAATTCATCAAGCTCATTAAGTTTCATCATTCGATTCTGACCAGCTAGAGTAGGATCTAAGTTTAATTTTGCAATAGCCCAATATGCACCCATTTCAAGCTCAAGAGGTAAGTGACAAGCCTTACCATATACCATTCGATACGGAGATGCACCAACTAGAGTTTTAAACGCGGTACGATAGGCCCATAATGCATCATCTAATTTCATTGACCAATCTTTTCTAGTAGGACCAACGGTTTTCTCTAAAATAGATTTTACCTCACGATTTGAGACCTCGGCTTGGCCATTGGCTTGTGGATGATAAGCGGTAGATACACGATGTCTCACCCCATATTTCTCTAAGACTGTCTTCAAATACCTATCAACGAAATGAGTACCTCCATCGCTAATAATTACCCTCGGAGTGCCATGTCTAGTGAAAATGTGTGATTTCAAGAACTTAATCACCACTCGTGAATCATTGGTAGGTAAAGCCACCGCTTCTACCCACTTAGACACGTAATCAACGGCTAATAAAATGTAGAGATTACCATTTGAAGGAACGAACGGACCCATAAAGTCTATACCCCAAACTTCAAATATTTCTACTTCTAATACATTATTACGTGGCATCTCATCCCTCTTGGATATGTTTCCGGTAAATTGACATCTGGTGGTCCTTTGTGTGTTCTAAAAATAAATGTAAATGCTAATCGAACCACAACCGCAAGTGTACGGTTGTCCCAAGTAGTAATCCTGATAAATCAGGTTCGTTCCAAGGACGGATGGTTGATCACAATGTTTAGCAAGTAGTGATTGATGCACTTATGAAAATGAAAGAGGATAAATTGTTTGTTTTGGTTTTGTTTATTATAACTAAATGAAAGATAAAATAAATAATGCAAGTAAAAGATAAGACGCAAGTAAAATGTATGAAAACGCAATATGAGATGTAGTACTTGAGAACGCAAGGATCCTCCTAATTTTACTTTCTAACGTATGTTGTTTAAGGGTTAAATCAGTCAATTACAATGGTCGGGATTCTAATATCCTTATACCCCCGTCAGGGTGGACTATAAGGCGATCCTAAAGTGTCACTAGTCCCGTCAGGGTAAATATGATCCACCGTTGGATGATTAAGATTTATTACCACATTGGCCCTAGGATTAACTAAGTTCGTCAGAATCAATAGTTTTTATCCTAGATTGAACAATTATTTCTGTACCTAAACCCCCCGTCAGGATGATCCATACGCCACATATATGGAATAGCTTAGATACTAATACCTAATTTTAGTTCGCGACTCTAAAATCAGTAAACATTCACAAATTGTCGAAAAGAGTAAAAGCCCTAATTTAATTTAATTCAACAAAAACCCAAATTCAACATTCGTTATAATAATAAAGTCAAGATTCACCCATTGTTTTGTTCTCAAGCACTAATGGAAATTTAGCTCATATTAAAATTAAAAACTAAATAAAAAGAAATGGAATTCATATTCGTTACAAAATTAAAATAAAAGAAAAACCTAATTTTCGGAATAAGAATGACTACGAACGGAGCTATAGACCCACTCCAGCTCTTGTAGCTTCTCCTTTTTTTCCTGCTGTAGCTTCTCTGGTGTTTTTAATCTTGTGGAAAGTGAATTGTATGTAAAATAGAAGTCCAGACCTCCTTTTATAATAAGAAAAACGGATTAGGGCTTGGACCAGAAATTAAAAGCCTAATTAAATGTCCAAGCCCACTTTCTAAGCCCAAAATCCCGTAACTGATGACAGGCCTTCACTAAAACTGCTTTTCCCGATGCGTTACAACTCCGATTGACCTCATTCCAGTTGCTAAAGTTCCGTACTTCGATAAGGAATGTTTTCTCTTCAAAGGTCAGCGGCTCAATCAGCTCTTAAGTACCTCGAAAACAGCAATCAAGGGCCTGGAAAATGGATTTTCAGCTCTAAAATAAAATCTTCGGGATTTCTCTTCAAGTCTTGACTCTATCTTTTGATCTTTGACTTTATCTTCGGATTCCTTTCCTAGCTAACATCTAAAAACCTGTAAACTTTACACTAAAAATACCAATATTACGCGCAAAAGTTTAATAATTCAAAAATGCTAGAAATAAAAAGGGAAATCCGAATTATTGCATATTTCATTCAAAAGTCTATCGAATTAATTAAATAAACACCAAAAATGATGTCTCTTAAGGGTCTAAAATAAGAACAATTAGGGAGACATCAAGACCCCCAACTCAAACCTTTGTCGTCCCGACAAAGCAAAACAAAATAAAACGAGGGGTAGAAGCAAACGTATAAACACATAGAAGCTAGCAAATAAACCCTAAAGCAATTCCTAAGATAAATCTCATATAGCAAACTTTAAAAATTAACATCTACATACACTAATCATGCAACATCAAACATAAATAATCTCAATCATAAAATTAAAGTCGCAGTGCTTGAAGGTTACACTTGTACTCATCTCTGTATGATGGCTATAGGGTGGTCATTAATCCTAAATCGCTTTGAACGCTCCACCTAGTCTATTCCCTATCAACAGAATCATAAATTCACTATGCACTTAGGAATCACGAGGTCTTTACGGTTATAATATTGGCTTAAGGACGGGTATGGATGTGTATTTGGTAAATTTGAAGTGAGCTTTTGGCTCTCTCCTCACTTACCATCAACAGTGTCCTCGAGCTTGAGTTAACGCTCAAAAAGATGTTCTCACTCACCCATATACGCAACAATTTAGCGTCCCATGTCTATCCACTATTAACAAGATGATTTTCAGAAAATTCCACTTTGCCGGATGTTTTAATCATTCATATTTTTCTTTTTCTTTTCTTTTTTTTCTTTTTTTTTTTTTTTTTTTTTTTTTTTTTTTTTTATGACAGAAGCAAACCGGGTTCCCGGTTTTGATGAATCCGGGTTCCCGGATCCTACTGTATGAATTTTCAAATTTCTTCATTTTTTCTTTCTTTTTCATTTTTCTTCATTCCCGGCAAAGGGTTACAAGTATATATCATCTGCAATTGTGCTACAATACAAAACACATCGATCCTTACCCATTTAATTCCCCATATGTGGTCCCACCACCCCAAACTCAAGCTCGAGACATGTCTCAGGATTGTGATTCAAGTGCGGGTCATATGGTCATGCCTAATAATCTAAGGGATAATGGCTTATATCGTGGCTACAAAGAAAAGGCTACAGGCTCAAAGTGGGCTAAGACGGATTAATACAAGGGATAGAAGGCTAAAAAGGCACAAATGGCTAACAAAGAACTGCCCCTATCATTTTCCTAAGTACATAGCTTGTCTTTAGTTCATATCTAGGTGGGTTCTCTACTAATTAGGATTTCACGTTCTACACACCAAACATATTCCTTGAGTACAAGCTTACTTCATTTGCATTGTTAATTAATTTTTCCTATCAATTACCTATGTTCGCATGCAATTGTAAGTGCGTTTTATATCAATCCCTAAAGTCCACTATTTACTATCATAGATTTATCAAAAGTATGCTTAAAGGGATATTTAAAAATTTCTACAGTCAAACGCAACTCCGAAAATTCTTTTATTGAAAGCAAATAAAGCAAATAACACATAAAAACTGGGATGAGGCAACGAACCCCACCCCAAACTCAAAAATGAGTCGTGTCCCCACGACTCGAAAAGACTCAATAAAGCATTTAAACTAATCTACACTAAGAGGAAAGTTTAGAAAACGTATCTTAACCAGCGCGAGGCTGGTTATCGGTGTTGCGTTCTGGACCTTTATCTCGCGTAACAGCATCATAAATCGCGTTTTGAAGTGTATTGACGCCTAGGATTAAATTTCGAAGCAGGTCCAATTCTTTTGTAACGTTTCCCAAGGTAGCAATCATCCTCTCCTGATTCTCTTCCAACACCTGAATCTTCGCTTCCAACTCAGGTACAGTTTTCGCTTTCTTTGATTGAGGAGTTCTTGGACTTCTTGTAGCTCGTGTTGCTTCTTCATGGATGTTCTTGATTGTGCTCAAAGCTATACTCACACCAACTGAAACAGTATCAATATCTGCGTCCTTACGCGGAATCTTTGCGTCTAAACACAACTGAGTAATAGTACAAGGAAACTTCAGATTTTGTTGTTTCATTGGTGATTTCGCGAACTCCATGATTGTATCATAAATGATCTTGGCAACATCAAATGGTTTCTCCTCCAAAATACACTTAATAACAAATATGTGTTCTTTCTTCAACTCGGAAGTGTGTTTAATACCAAAGAAAGTGGGTATTATGAAACGAGACCAAACCTTAGCACGAGGTGTCAAACTACTGCTGTAAAACTGTCCAGGATACCTTTCGCCTTCAGGAATTGGGCTAGTCCCATTAACAAGCACGGTCCCCCAAAGGGACTCAAAATCAAAAGAAGGGTCATTAAGAGTTTTTTTGAAGAGGCATGTTCCAGAAAAGTTGGGTAGTTTCAATGATTTCCGAATACGTTCGATAGAGAAAGGAACTACCTTTTTGCGGATATCAATGGCATCATGTGAGGTAGCTAAACCTTCGTAAAATTCTCGCACAAAAGTAGGAATAAACTCAAGCTTCCTTTCTTGTAACTCTTTCCAACCAAACTTAGCACATGTCACAGCATATTCCTTGTAATCACTACTCATAATACCCTTAGGAAAATTCGTCTCCTCACCAAATTTCAAAAATTCAATTCTTTCACGAACCTGAGTATTCCAACAAGTGTAAACCCTCTTAGGTTTGTGGGCCCACATCTTCATACGCGGGGGTTTTTGAATAGTTGCTTCCGGAATCTCTTGTTCAGTTTCCTTCTCAATGTTCTTCGCAATTTCCTCTTCTGGTTCCATCTCACTTTCAATCTCATCAATCAATCTCCTCTTTAGACCTGTGATTTCTTTTCTGTTAGAATCAAGCTTAACTTCGTTAATTTTTCGTTTAGGACGCGAATCAGGAATCTCAATAGCTTGTTCTTGTGAACCACCAATGGTGGTCTTTCTTCTAGGAGCAGTTCTTCGAAAATCACCGGTTCTGTTAGTCATCTCTTTTCACCCCAAACTCAAAACTTCAAATAATGAAAAACTTAGAGAAAAAGTTTAGAATTTTGATGTTTTGAGGCTTAGGAATTGAAGAACTAGGGTGAATATGAGATGGGTCTTGATTAATTTGAATGGGAGAAGAAAGAATTGGGTTTTAGTTTAGGATTTGATGAAGAAGAATCTTGGGAAAAACTAAGGATTTGATGTTATTTTGGAGAGGAGGTGAGTTGATCTTATGTTTTTGTGGTGAAAGAGGGTAGGATTTGATGAAATATAGTGTTTTGGTAGATGAATTTCGTAGGTGGGGAGGCTATTGGTGCGTTTTAGGTAAATACTTGCAAAAGAGGCTAAGAAACTAGGTTAAAACACCTCAAAACCGCCTCTCACAGCTTCCAAACCGGGTTCCCGGTTTTGGAAAACCGGGTCCCCGGTTCCGCGTCGCTGTGACGGCGCGGAAAAATAATTGTGGACTCTTTGTGTACCCGGATTTGTGTCGATGGCGCGAATCAAAACGCACGAAAACGCAAGCCACCAAGACGCTGGGTCAGGGAATTTCAGAAATTACAGCACCAAAACCGGGTACCCGGTTCTGTGGAATGCGGGTTCCCGGTTTCTCCTGGACATCCAACCTCTTTTTCTTCTGTTTTCGCCAAATCGACCCCAAACTCAAGTCCTTTTTACCCCTGAAATCATCAAAAACAACTACCCTTCCTCATTTCTTAATAAAAACAATAAAATTACGAAAATCAAACTAATCTAAATTGCAAAAATAGAAAAACTCAGCTAATATACAAGTAATTGGCTTTTGTTTAACGTCGTTAAGCTCGACGGGTTACCTCACGCTACTAAGGATTCTCGCGGAGGTACATGACCTCCCCGGGATGTGGATCTTCCGCGCGATTGGTATCTTCACCTCCATGGTATATCTTTAGTCTGTGACCGTTAACCATAAAGGTACGGTTCTCTAGCGGATGTTCTATTTCTATCGCCCCATGAGGTGTAACTTTGGTCACAATGTATGGACCTGACCACTTAGATCTTAACTTACCCGGAAAATTGCTGAACTTTGAATTATACTTTAATACTTTTTGCCCCACTTCAAAGTTCTTTGGACGAATTCGATTGTCATGCCATTTCTTTGTATTTTCTTTGTAAAGTTTAGCATTTTCATAAGCATGCAATCGGAATTCGTCAAGTTCATTAAGCTTCATCATACGATTCTTTCCGGCTAAGATAGGATCTAAGTTCAACTGCGCAATCGCCCAATAGGCACCCATTTCAAGCTCTAAAGGTAAGTGACAAGCCTTACCATACACCATACGATAGGGAGATGCACCAACTGGAGTCTTAAACGCAGTACGATAGGCCCACAATGCATCATCTAACTTCATTGACCAATCTTTTCTTGTAGGACCAACGGTTTTCTCTAGGATTGACTTGACTTCACGGTTCGAAACTTCAGCTTGACCATTGGATTGTGGATGGTATGCAGTAGATACACGGTGTCTAACTCCATATTTCTCTAGAACGGTCTTCAGATATTTATTAACGAAATGAGATCCTCCATCGCTAATAATCACTCTAGGTGTGCCATGTCTAGTGAAAATATGTGATTTCAAGAACTTGATCACCACTCGTGAATCATTGGTAGGTAAAGCCACCGCTTCTACCCACTTAGATACATAATCAACAGCTAATAAGATAAAGAGGTTACCATTTGAAGGAACGAAAGGACCCATAAAGTCTATGCCCCAAACATCGAATATCTCAACTTCTAACACATTATTACGTGGCATCTCATCCCTCTTAGATATGTTTCCGGTAAACTGGCATCTCGAACATTTCTTAACATATTCATGGCAATCTTTAATAAGAGAAGGCCAGTAAAAACCTGATTGAAATACCTTCGCAGCAGTTCTATCTCCCTTAAAATGTCCGCCATATAAAGAATCATGGCATCCGGCTATAATGGCTTGAGTCTCTTCCCTTGCTACACATCTTCGTATCATTTGGTCAGCACAAACTTTGTAGAGGTAGGGATCCTCCCAAAAGAACTGTCTAGCCCGATGAGCTAACCTCTTTCTTTCTTGATAAGTAGAACCTTCAGGAAAAACACCACTCACCACTAAATTTGAAATATCTGCATACCACGGAGCCTCATAATCTCGGACAACGAATAAACTCTCATCAGGAAACTCTTCTCTAACTGCTTCAGTACCACTATTCATCTCTGAACCCTCTAAACGCGATAGATGATCTGCAACCTGATTCTCACAACCCTTTCTATCTTTGATCTCTAAATCGAACTCTTGAAGCAATAACACCCATCTGATTAACCTTGGTTTTGCATCTTTCTTCTCCATGAGAAATCTGATCGCGGAATGATCTGTATAAACAATAACTTTCGCTCCAAGAAGATAAGAGCGAAATTTATCAAACGAATAGACAACTGCTAGCAACTCCTTTTCTGTAACTGTGTAATTAATCTGAGCACCACTAAAAGTTTTACTAGCATAGTAAATTGAATTAAAAACTTTCTCTTTTCTCTGTCCCAATACAGCTCCCATACATAAATCACTCGCATCACACATAACCTCAAACGGTAAATTCCAATCTGGAGGTAACACTATAGGAGCAGAAATGAGTTTTTCCTTGATTGCTTTGAAGGCCGCTAAACAAGCTTCATCAAAAAGGAATTTGCAATCCTTTTCGAGTAAGTTGCATAACGGTTTAGCAATCTTAGAAAAATCCTTAATAAAACGCCTATAAAAACCAGCATGGCCAAGAAAACTCCTTACCCCTTTAACAGAAACAGGAGGGGGAAGAGTTTTAATTACCTCTATCTTTGCTCTATCAACCTCTAAACCAGCACTCGAAACTTTGTGACCCAGAACAATACCTTCGCGAACCATGAAGTGACACTTCTCCCAGTTGAGCACCAAATCTGTTTCCTTGCATCTCACTAACACTTTCTCCAAGTTATCCAAACATATATCAAAATCATCACCAAACACGGAGAAATCATCCATGAACACTTCAAGGAAATTATCTATCATGTCCCAGAAGATGGCCATCATACACCTTTGAAAAGTAGCGGGAGCGTTACACAATCCAAATGGCATTCTGCGATATGCAAAAGTACCAAATGGGCACGTAAAGGTAGTCTTATGTTGATCTTCTGGGGCCACGTAAATCTGATTGTACCCGGAGTAACCATCCAAGAAACAATAATATTCTCTTCCGGCTAATTTGTCTAACATCTGATCAATGAAGGGCAAAGGGAAATGATCTTTTCTGGTGGCTTTATTCAGCTTTCTGTAATCCATGCAAACTCTCCACCCAACTACCGTTCTTGAAGGAATCGCTTCATTTTTATCATTAAGAACTGTTGTAATTCCTCCTTTCTTCGGTACACACTGAACTGGGCTCACCCATTCACTACTCGAAATGGGATAAATAATCCCCGCATCTAAAAGCTTAATCACCTCCTTCTTCACCACATCCTTCATGGCTGGCATTAATCTTCTCTGACCTTCAACTGAGCGTGCATTAACATCTTCTAGTATGATTTTGTGTTGACAATAGGATGGACTAATGCCTTTGATATCAGCAATTGTCCAACCTATTGCTTCTTTGTTGGCTCTTAACACACGCAACAGTTTATCTTCTTGAGGACCTGTTAAATTAGCTGAAACAATAACAGGTAGAGTTTCATTAGTTCCCGAATAAGCATACCTCAAGTGTGCTGGCAATGGTTTTTCTTCCAACTCCGGAGGAGATTCAATTGAAGGCTTCTTTTTAGGAATAATCTCCCCCGGTTCTCTCACAGGTTCATAGGCAAGACGCCTATATTTCGGGTTTTCAGAATTGAGAGCTGCCACTGTTTCTGTAAGCTCCTCCATCATCTCAGGTGAATCTAATGTCAAAGCAGCCTGCAAGATATCATCAAAATTTAAACAATTAAATACCTCTTGCGATGCTTGCTCTACTACATCCATTCTGAAGCAATCTTCCTGAGAATCTGGGAATTTCATGGCTCGAAATACATTGAATTTCACTTCCTCATCTTGGATCCTCATTGTCAATTCGCCATTCTCTACATCGATCAATGTCCTTCCTGTAGCTAGGAAGGGTCTACCCAAAATAATGGGGACATTTCTATCTGCATTGTATTCAAGAATCACGAAATCAACAGGAAATATAAGTGTACCTGCCTTAACAAGGACATCCTCAATACGGCCTTCAGGATGAGCAAGGGACCTGTCCGCCATTTGCAAAACCATAGAAGTAGGTCTTGCGGTTCCAATTTTAAGCTTATCAAAGACTGACTTGGGCATCAAGTTGATGCTTGCCCCCAAATCGCATAGCGCCTTTCCCTTCCATTCTTCTCCAATTGATATGGGAATCGTGAAACTCCCCGGATCAACTAACTTCGGAGGTAATTTACTCTGACAAATCGCACTACACTCTTCAGGAAGGCCAATCATCTCATTATCACAGTAGGGCCTTTTGTTAGTGAGGGCCCTCTTTAAAAACTTCGTATACTTAGGAATATCTCGAATCGCCTCAAGTAACGGAATATTAATACTTAGACCCCTTACCCTATTAAAGAATTTCTGAAAATCACCCAAGTCACCCTTTTTCTGAACTCGCGATGGAAACGGTGGTGGAGGGCGATTGCTCACAATTTCATCTCTCTTTTTCGGGATTTCTCTTGGTCTTTCTATTTCTTCAACCTCACTATCTTTCTCATTCTCTTTCTCTTTCTCACCCACTTCCTTTTCTTTTCTTGGGACTTCTTTCTCTTTCATAACGGGAAAAGGAGGTGGAAGGAGGTTCTTACCACTTCTTAATGTAACAGCCTTGCAATCTTCACGTTGTGTTGGATTTTCCGTATCGCTTGGAAGTTGTCCTTGTGGACGTTGATTGAGCTGTTTACTGATTTGACTCAGCTGATTCTGGAACATCTTCATATTTGCTTCAGCTGCATTTTGTCTTTCTATTGCAGCGTTCTGACGTTCTATTGCTGCGTTCTGACGTTCCATCGCTTGTGCTTGTAGAGCAATCAAATTTTCAACAGTTTTCTGAAGGGTGAGTACCCCTTCTTGTGGATGTGCAGGTAAAGCTTTCTGGTTTAGCGTTTCATCGTAAGTATTCTGAGGAGCTTGTCTTGGTACATAAGTATTCTGATTCTGTCCTCCTTGATAATTGTTTTGTGGTCTAGGATTATAGTTATTACCTTGGGGACGCGGCTGATACGCATATGTAGGATTGGCTGCCCCATTAGGATTCGAATATTGAAACCCAGGATGGTTTCTGTTAGGTTGATATCCATTACCACTCGAATTAAAATTACCTCTGTTGGACATAAACATCACTGATTCTTGATTATTCGGACAATTCTCTTCATCATGATCATCAACTCTACAAATTGAACACATATAACCCTCTTGTGCAGCTTGCACAGCTACTTTCTTACCCGAGAATCCTTCTTTTACAGCTAAAGTAAGCTGCTTCAATTGTTGTTCCAAAGTGTTTTGAATCTTCGTTTCAAAGGTAGCAAATTTCTCTTCTATGTCAACATTATTAACACCCTTAACAGGTGTTCTCACTGATTTCCAACCAACTTCGTTCTTGACTGTTCGTTCTAAAATAATTTTGGCATGAGCTGGTTGAACTTGAAGGAAACCTGCACCACATAACGTATCTAACTTTTCTCTCGAAGTTCCATCAAGGCCTCTATAAAAAATCTTTAACTGCTGTAATTCTGAAAAACCATGATTTGGAACTCTACGCAAACACATCTGAAATCTAGTCCAACTCTTACCCACAGTCTCATCGTATTCTTGACGAAAATTAGTCAACTCCAATTCAGCATCTAACCTCATATTGCTCGGATAATACCTGTCGAAAAATGCGGCTTCTAATTGATCCCAATTTGTTATCTTCGTCGGATCTTGTGTATCATGCCATTCGCTTGCTCCATCTATGACAAAGAATTTGAATGCTGCAAAATACATCTGCTCTCTAGAGACGCCTTGTGTGATGTAAGAATCACAAATTTGTTTGAATTTCTGAACCGCTCTAATAGGATCTTCAGAAGGTCTTCCACGAAAATTCCCAAAATTTTGAAATTGCGCTAACATACCCGAATCTGGACGGAATCGCGGAACATCAATATCTGGAGCGCCTACTCCTATAGCAGGAGCATGAAATGGGATTTCTAGAGGGCCATTTGTGAACCATGGATCTTGATTCATTACGAACTGGACTGGAGGATTAGGGTGTATTGGTTGAACTTGAGGAATAACGCCTGGAGCTAAAGGTTGGCCATTTGCATCTAACTGGCCTTGTCCATTCTGTTGACCTTGAATAATGATATTCTCCATTCTGTTACTTAATTCTTCTACTTCTAAAGCTTCTCGTTCTCTTCTTCTTCTGTTCGCAAGTCTGATCAACGATTCTGGATTACTAAGGATCGGAGGTGTTGGCTCTAGATCCTTGAATAGCCTTCTTCGCATACACCAAACCTAAAAACCTGAAAAAGCTAACAAACAAAAAGCGTAAAACTGATAAAATAAAATAAATGCACTTATCACTAAAGGATAAACACCGTGGTCACACGCTACCGTCCCCGGCAGCGGCGCCAAAAACTTGGTGGTCCTTTGTGTGTTCTAAAAATAAATGTAAATGCTAATCGAACCACAACCGCAAGTGTACGGTTGTCCCAAGTAGTAATCCTGATAAATCAGGTTCGTTCCAAGGACGGATGGTTGATCACAATGTTTAGCAAGTAGTGATTGATGCACTTATGAAAATGAAAGAGGATAAATTGTTTGTTTTGGTTTTGTTTATTATAACTAAATGAAAGATAAAATAAATAATGCAAGTAAAAGATAAGACGCAAGTAAAATGTATGAAAACGCAATATGAGATGTAGTACTTGAGAACGCAAGGATCCTCCTAATTTTACTTTCTAACGTATGTTGTTTAAGGGTTAAATCAGTCAATTACAATGGTCGGGATTCTAATATCCTTATACCCCCGTCAGGGTGGACTATAAGGCGATCCTAAAGTGTCACTAGTCCCGTCAGGGTAAATATGATCCACCGTTGGATGATTAAGATTTATTACCACATTGGCCCTAGGATTAACTAAGTTCGTCAGAATCAATAGTTTTTATCCTAGATTGAACAATTATTTCTGTACCTAAACCCCCCGTCAGGATGATCCATACGCCACATATATGGAATAGCTTAGATACTAATACCTAATTTTAGTTCGCGACTCTAAAATCAGTAAACATTCACAAATTGTCGAAAAGAGTAAAAGCCCTAATTTAATTTAATTCAACAAAAACCCAAATTCAACATTCGTTATAATAATAAAGTCAAGATTCACCCATTGTTTTGTTCTCAAGCACTAATGGAAATTTAGCTCATATTAAAATTAAAAACTAAATAAAAAGAAATGGAATTCATATTCGTTACAAAATTAAAATAAAAGAAAAACCTAATTTTCGGAATAAGAATGACTACGAACGGAGCTATAGACCCACTCCAGCTCTTGTAGCTTCTCCTTTTTTTCCTGCTGTAGCTTCTCTGGTGTTTTTAATCTTGTGGAAAGTGAATTGTATGTAAAATAGAAGTCCAGACCTCCTTTTATAATAAGAAAAACGGATTAGGGCTTGGACCAGAAATTAAAAGCCTAATTAAATGTCCAAGCCCACTTTCTAAGCCCAAAATCCCGTAACTGATGACAGGCCTTCACTAAAACTGCTTTTCCCGATGCGTTACAACTCCGATTGACCTCATTCCAGTTGCTAAAGTTCCGTACTTCGATAAGGAATGTTTTCTCTTCAAAGGTCAGCGGCTCAATCAGCTCTTAAGTACCTCGAAAACAGCAATCAAGGGCCTGGAAAATGGATTTTCAGCTCTAAAATAAAATCTTCGGGATTTCTCTTCAAGTCTTGACTCTATCTTTTGATCTTTGACTTTATCTTCGGATTCCTTTCCTAGCTAACATCTAAAAACCTGTAAACTTTACACTAAAAATACCAATATTACGCGCAAAAGTTTAATAATTCAAAAATGCTAGAAATAAAAAGGGAAATCCGAATTATTGCATATTTCATTCAAAAGTCTATCGAATTAATTAAATAAACACCAAAAATGATGTCTCCTAAGGGTCTAAAATAAGAACAATTAGGGAGACATCAACATCTTTCACATCTTTTAACATATTCATGACAATCTTTCATAATAGAAGGCCAGTAAAAACCAGATTGTAATACCTTAGCAGCAGTTCGATCTCCCTTAAAATTCCCACCATAAGGTGAATCGTGACACCTAGCTATAATCGCCTCAATTTCTTCCTTGGATACACATCGTCTCACCATTTGATCAGCGCACACTTTGTAGAGGAAAGGGTCTTCCTAGAAGAATTGTCTCGCACGGTGAGCTAATCTTTTTCTCTCTTGATAAGTTGAACCTTCAGGAAAAGAACCACTTACCACTAAATTCGCAATATCTGCATACCAAGGTGCTTCATAATCACGAACAACAAATAAACTCTCATCGGGAAATTCTTCTCTAACTGCTTCAGTACCACTATTCATCTCTAAACCCTCAAGACGCGACAGATGATCTGCAATCTGATTCTCGCAACCTTTTCTATCCTTGATCTCTAAATCGAACTCTTGAAGCAATAAAACCCATCTGATTAACCTCGGTTTAGCATCCTTCTTTTCCATAAGATATCTAATCGTGGAATGATCTGTATAAACAATAACTTTCGCTCCAAGAAGATAAGAGCGAAATTTATCAAATGAATACACAACCGCTAGCAACTCTTTTTCTGTAACTGTATAATTAACTTGAGCACCATTAAAAGTTTTACTAGCATAGTAAATCGAATGAAAAACTTTCTCTTTTCTCTGTTCTAATACAGCTCCCATACACAAATCACTTGCATCACACATAACCTCAAACGGTAAACTCCAATCGGGAGGTAAAACTATAGGAGCATAAATAAGCTTTTCTTTGATTGCTTTGAAGGCCGCCAAACAAGCTTCATCAAAAAGGAATTTGGAATCCTTTTCGAGTAAGTTGCATAACGGTTTAGCAATCTTAGAAAAGTCTTTAATAAAACGCCTATAGAAGCCAGCGTGGCCTAGAAAACTTCTTACCCCTTTAACAGAAATAGGAGGGGGAAGAGTTTTAATTACCTCTATCTTTGCTCTATCGACCTCTAATCCAGCACTCGAAACTTTGTGACCCAGAACTATACCCTCGCGAACCATGAAATGACACTTCTCCCAGTTTAAGACCAAATCTGTTTCCTTGCATCTGATTAACACTTTCTCCAAGTGATCTAAACATCTATCGAAATCGTCACCAAACATGGAGAAATCATCCATAAAAACTTCAAGAAAATTATCGATCATATCCCAGAAGATGGCCATCATACATCTTTGAAAGGTAGCAGGAGCATTACACAACCCAAATGGCATTCTGCGATATGCAAACGTGCCAAAGGGACATGTAAATGTAGTTTTATGTTGATCTTCTGGAGCCACGTAAATCTGATTATACCCAGAATATCCATCTAAGAAACATTAGTATTCTCTTCCGGCTAATTTATCTAACATTTGATCAATGAAGGGCAAAGGGAAGTGATCTTTTCTGGTGGCTTTGTTCAGCTTTCTGTAATCCATGCAAACTCTCCACCCAACTACCGTTTTTGAAGGAATAACTTCATTTTTATCATTAAGAACTGTTGTCATTCCTCCTTTCTTCGGTACACACTGAACTGGTCTCACCCATTCACTACTCGAGATGGGATAAATAATCCCCGCATCTAAAAGCTTGATCACCTCTTTCTTCACTACATCCTTCATAACGGGCATTAATCTCCTTTGGCCTTCAACTGAGCGTGTGTTGTCATCTTCAAGTATGATTTTGTGTTGAAAATAGGAGGGACTAATGCCTTTGATGTCAGCAATTTTCCACCCTATTGCCTCTTTGTTGGCTCTCAACACACGCAACAGTTTATCTTCTTGAGGACCTGTTAAATTAGCTGAAACAATAACAGGTAGAGTTTCATTAGTACCTAAATATGCATACCTCAAGTGTGCTGGTAACGGTTTTTCTTCCAATTCCGGAGGAGATTCAATTGAAGGTTTCTTTTTAGGAATAATCTCCCCCGGTTCTCTCACAGGTTCATAGGCAAGACACCTATACTTTGGATTGTCAGAATTGAGAGCTGCCACTGTTTCGGCAAGCTCTTACATCATCTCAGGTATGTCTAATGTCAAAGCGGCCTGCAAAATATCATCATAATTAAAACAATCAAATACCTCTTGCGATGCCTGCTCAACTACATCCATTCAGAAGCAATCTTCTTGAGAATCTGGAAATTTCATAGCTCGGAACACGTTGAATTTGACCTCCTCGTCTTGTATCCTCATCGTTAATTCGCCATTCTCTACATCAATTAATGTACGCCCCGTGGCTAGAAACGGTCTACCCAAGATAATGGGGACATTTCTATTCGCGTCGTATTCAAGTATAACGAAATCAACGGGAAATATAAGTGTACCTGCCTTAACGAGGACATCTTCAATTCGGCCTTCAGGATGTGCAAGAGACATGTCCTCCATTTGCAAGACCATAGAGGTGGGTCTTGCTTCTCCAATTTATAGCTTATCAAAGATTGACTTGGGCATCAAATTGATACTCGCACCCAAATCGCATAGTGCTTTACCTTTCCATTCTTCTCCAATCGATATCGGAATTGTGAAACTCCCCGGATCAACTAACTTTGGAGGCAATTTACTTTGACAAATAGCACTACATTCTTCAGGAAGACCAATCATCTCGTTATCACAGTATGGCCTTTTGTTAGTGAGGGCTCTCTTCAAAAACTTCGTATACTTAGGAATATCTCTAATAATGGAATATTAATACTAAGACCCTTCACTCTATTAAAGAACTTTGAAAACTCGGCCAAATCACCCTTTTTCTGAACTCGAGATGGAAAAGGTGGTCGAGGGCGATTACTAACAACATCATCTTTCTTCTTTGGAATCTCAATTGGTCTCTCTATTTCTTCAACCTCAACATCTTTCTCTTTCTCACCCACATCCTTCTCTTTTCTCGGAACTTCTTTCTCTTTCATAATAGGAAAAGGAGGTGGAGGAAGGTTCTTACCACTTCTTAATGTAACAGCTTTGCACTCTTCATGTTGTCTCGTATTTTCTGTGTCACTAGGGAGTTGCCCTTGTGGACATTGATTAAGCTGTTTTGAAATTTGATTCATTTGATTCTGTAATAACTTCATATTTGCGTCAGACGCTTGTTGACGTTCCATAGCTTGCGTCTGACGAGCAATTAAGCTTTCTACGGTTTTCTGAAGGGTAACTACTGATGTCTCCCGTTTTGTTCTAATTATTAGCCCCTTGGAGACATCCTTTTAGGTGAATAAATGACTTGTTTGATAGACTTTTAAGCTTAATTGATCATATTGCACTTTCTCCCCTTGGAAATTAACTATTTGCAGAATTTGAGCTTTTGTGCATAAATTTGACTGTTTTTAATGCAAAGTTAATAGGTTCTTGAAAGACCAATCCAAGGAGAAAAAATGAGAATAAAGTCTTAGTGTATTTTAGAGTGTTAGGAAATGATTTCTAGTCGAGTTTCTATTTTTAGAGTGCACTTTCCTATTTTGATTTCTTGATTTATTGATTTATTCTTTTTAAACATATGCGGTTTAATGATTTATTTAATGTGAAGCTTTTAAAGATAAATGGTAATTACTTAGAGGCCAAGTCAAGATAAAGATGAAAGGAAAGAAGATTTACATGGAAATAAGAAGATTTGGTAAAGATTTATTCAAGGGAGGAAAAGATAAAGCTGCCTTTTGAAATCTGAAATCCAGCCACGTTTTAGGAATTAAATCATAATAAAAGATTGGCATGGATTCTGGACGAATGGTCTGCTCCAATAGAAAGAGCTTTCCAAGACAAGCAGTTTCATATATTGGAACTTCTCAAACGGATAAGTATTGAAAAAGATATGATCAAATCAAATCAGCAACAAATCTTACCTTTCCTAGAATTTAGAGCTACGAATTTGAGAGTCTTTGACTTGTCTTCCACTCCAAGTTAAATTCGACCTAGGTTCCTCCAACACCTATAAATACACCCCTTAACCTCCTACTTTCACACACTTCAGAGAATTACACAAGAGGCTTAAGGTTTTCAAGTCAGAGCACGAAGGAGAGAAGAAGCTAGACGCTGGAGGAATCCTGTTCTTCCATCCATAGTCATTCTACCCTTTAGGTTTTTCATTTATCTTTTGTATTTGAACATGAATTCCTTTTATTTAATGTTAGTTTTTAATTCCATCATGAGCTAAATTTCTTTATACTTGAGAATCGCATAAAAGGGATGAACCTTAATTAATGTTTTCTATGTTTTGAATTTGGGATTGTTAGATTTAAATTGAATTGAGTTTTAGGTATTGGATATTACTTTGTTTCATTACTAATTCTTTTAGGAACAACTAGAATTAGCTATTAGTATTTGGGCTATTCCATATAGTGGCGTATGGATCATCCGACAGGGGGGTTTGAATACAGATCTAGGTAATACCCGTGTAATGTCCGTTATTGACCGACAGGCTTAACTAGTTACATAGCCAAAGAGGTAAAGTCTCATCATCCGAAAAGCCATATTCGACCATACAGGTGTTTGTGATACTTTAGGATAGCTTCTAGGTCCACCCGACAGGGGGCTAGGAGATATTAGAGTCCCGACTAATATTATAATTCCAATTCTACCCTTAAACATAGCATAGATTACATTGATTAGGTGGATTCCTTTGCGAGGATCAAGTATATCTCTCTTATCTGAAGTTAGCCGTTATTTGCTTTATTTCTTTTCTGTTTATTTTAATCTTTAGTCTTTATTTTATTTGCATCTTTTAATTTACAAAAACCAAACAAAAAAATTATTATCTTTCATTTTCTGGTTAGCAATTATCTCTACTATCTGATTAATATTTGGGTTGAACCTAATCCGTCCCTGAGAATGAACTTGATTATCATATATTACTTGGGACAACCGTACACTTGCGGTATTGTGGTTCCTTTTATTTATCGCATTAATTTTATAACACCCCAGGACCCACCAAGTTTTTGGCGCCGCTGCCGGGGACGGTAGCGTGTGACCCCGGTGTTAATCTCTTAGTAGTTTAATTGTTAGTTTAGTTTTAGTTTTATTTTTCAGTTTTACGCTTTGGGTTTTCTTTCTTTCTCAGGTTTACAGGTTTTGGTTTATGCGTGAAGATATTGTGATTCTTGCAGACCCCGAAAGCCTAGTTCGTGAAGCAAACAAAAGAAAGAGAAACACTAAAGCAAAAGAGTTAGAGGAACAATTAGCAAGAGAAACAATGGCCGAAGACCCAGTTGACAATCGTCAAGTTGGAAATCAACTCAACCCTCCAGCTGCTCCTGTTGCTCAGAATCAAGATCCGTGGTTTACTAATGGCCCACCAGAAGTTCCATTCCGTGCTCCTGCTATAGGAGTAGGTGCTCCAGATATTAATGTTCCCCGATTCCGTCCAGATTCAGGAATGCTAGCTCAATTCCAAAATTTTGGAAGTTTTCGTGGAAGACCATCAGAAGATCCTCTTAGAGCAGTACAGAAGTTTAAACAAATATGTGATTCATATATCACACAAGGAGTTTCAAGAGAACAGATGTATTTTGCTGCGTTTAAATTTTTTGTGACTGAGGGAGCGAGTGAATGGCACGATACGCAAGATCCTACGAAGATAACCAACTGGGACCAATTAGAGACTGCTTTCTTTGATAGGTATTACCCAAGTAACATGAGATTAGATGTTGAATTAGACTTGACGCATTTCCGTCAAGAATATGATGAAACTGTGGGTAAGAGTTGGACAAGATTTCAGATGTGTTTACGTAAAGTTCCCACTCATGGCTTGTCAGAACAACAACAGCTGAAAATCTTCTATAGAGGCCTTGATGGAACTTCGAGAGAGAAATTGGATACACTATGTGGTGCAGGTTTTCTTCAAGTTCAACCCGCTCATGCTAAAATTATCTTGGAAAGAACAGTCAAGAATGAAGTGGGGTGGAATTCAGTAAGTACACCGGTTAAAGGAGTGAATAAAGTTGATATGGAAGAAAAGTTTGCTACGCTTGAGAATAAGATTCAGAGTACTATAGAACAACAATTGAAGCAGCTTACTTTAGCTATAAAAGAAGGGTTTTCGGGTAAGAAAGTAGCTGTGCAAGCTACACAAGAGGTTTATATGTGTTCAATTTGCAGAGTAGATGATCATGATGAGGAAAGCTGTCCGAATAACCAAGAATCCGTGATGTTTATGTCCAATAGAGGTAACTTCAATTCAAGTGGTAATGGATATCAGCCTAACAGAAACCATCCTGGGTTTCAATACTCAAATCCTAATGGGGCAGCCAATCCTACATACGCATATCAGCCGCGTCCCCAAGGTAACAACTACAATCCAAGACCACACAACAATTATCAAGGAGGACAGAATCAGGGTAATTATGTGCAAAGGCAAGCTCCCCAGGATACCTACGATGAAACTTTAAACCAGAAAGCCTTACCGGCCCATCCACAAGAAGGAGTAGTTACCCTTCAGAAAACAGTTGAAAGTTTAATTGCTCTTCAGACACAAGCTACGGAACGTCAAAATGCAGTCGAAGCAAATATGAAGATAGTCCAGAATCAGTTGAGTCAAATTAGCAAACAACTAAGTCAGCGTCCACAAGGGCAACTTCCTAGTGATACTGAGGAACCCAAATTATATGAATGTAACGCGATCTCCCTTAGAAGTGGTAAAAATCTTCCACCACCACCTTTTCCCGTAATGAAAGAAAAAGAAACAACTGTGAAAGAGAAACCGGCAAAAGAGGTGGAAGAGAAAGAAGATGAGCCTGAGATAATTGAAGTGGAGAAGATTCCGGAAAAGCCAAAATCCAAGGATGTTACAGAAACCCGTCCTCCTCCACCTTTTCCCTCAAGAGTTCAGAAGAAAGGAGACATGGCCGAATATCAGAAGTTCTTGAATATGGTATGTGGTCTCAATATTAACGTTCCGTTCTTAGATGCTATACGCGATGTTCCGAAGTACGTTAAATTTCTGAAAAGAGCCATTACCAACAAGAGACCATACCGTGAGAATGAGATGATAGGATTGCCCGAAGAATGCAGCGCTATATGCCAAAGTAAGTTGCCACCTAAACTACTTGATCCTGGGAGTTTCACGATTCCTATTTCTATTGGTAATGAGTGGCAAGGAAAAGCTTTGTGTGATTTGGGTGCGAGTATCAATTTGATGCCCAAGTCAATTTTCGAAAAATTGAAGATAGGAAACGCTAGACCAACTTTCATGATCCTACAGATGGCTGATAGATCCCTCGCTCATCCAGAGGGACGAATTGAAGATGTCCTCGTCAAGGCAGGTACGTTAATTTTTCCAGTTGATTTCGTTATTCTTGAATACGACGCGGATAGGAATGTCCCCATCATCTTGGGGCGACCATTCCTAGCCACGGGGCGTACTATTATTGATGTAGAGAATGGCGAATTAACCATGCGAATCCAAGACGAGACGGTAAAATTCAACGTGTTTAGGGCCATGAAGTTTCCAGATATTCCTGAAGAGTGTTTCCGCATGGATATACTCGATTTAGCTACGCAAGAAACGTTCGACTGTATGAACTTTAATGATATCTTGCGAGCAGCCCTAACACTTGACTTACCGGAATTGATGGAAGAACTAACCAACACCGTAGCTGCTTTAAATTCCGGAACTATGAAACATAGGCATCTCGCCTACGAGCCATTCCGAGAACCTGGGGAGATAGTATCTAAAAAGAAACCATCTATCGAGTCTCCCTCACAACTAGAAGAAAAGCCGCTTCCATCACACCTGAGGTATGCGTATTTAGGTACTAACAACACTCTACCTGTTATTGTTTCAGCTACTTTAACAGGTTCTCAAGAAGATAAACTGTTGCGCATACTGAGAGCTAACAAAGAGGCAATTGGTTGGACTATTGCTGACATCAAAGGTATTAGTCCTTCCTATTGCCAACACAAAATCATTCTAGACGATGAAAATGCGCGCTCAGTTGAAGGACAAAGAAGATTGATGCCAGCTATGAAGGAAGTAGTGAAGAAAGAGGTTATCAAGTTGCTAGATGCGGGAATCATCTATCCCATAGCTAGTAGCGAATGGGTGAGTCCAGTTCAATGCGTACCAAAGAAGGGTGGTATTACTACCATCTTGAACAAGCAGAATGAAGCCATCCCCTCAAGGACCGTTGTTGGTTGGAGAGTGTGTATGGATTATCGAAAGTTGAACAAGGCCACCAGAAAAGATCACTTCCCTCTTCCGTTTATTGATCAGATGTTAGACAAGCTAGCCGGTAGAGAATATTATTGCTTTTTGGATGGATATTCAGGATACAATCAGATTTATGTAGATCCAAAAGATCAACACAAGACAACCTTTACATGTCCTTTTGGTACCTTTGCCTTCCGAAGGATGCCATTTGGATTATGTAATGCACCCGCTACTTTTCAAAGATGTATGATGGCAGTTTTCTGGGACATGATTGACGACTTCCTTGAGGTATTTATGGATGAATTTTCAGTGTTTGGTGATAACTTTGAGGAGTGTTTACGGAACTTGGAGAAGGTATTGATTAGATGCAAGGAGACTAACTTGGTTTTGAACTGGGAGAAATGTCACTTTATGGTTCGAGAGGGTATAGTGTTGGGTCACAAGGTTTCAAGTGCTGGTTTGGAAGTTGATCGTGCGAAAATTGAGGTAATCAAGACTCTTCCACCTCCTATTTCTGTAAAAGGGGTAAGAAGCTTTTTAGGTCATGCTGGTTTCTACCGACGTTTTATCAAGGACTTCTCCAAAATCTCTAAGCCGTTGTGCAACTTACTTGAGAAGGACACCAAATTCCTTTTTGATGAAGCTTGCATAAAGGCATTCAATGAGATTAAAGAGAAGCTTATTTCTGCACCTATTGTATTACCTCCTGATTGGAAGATTCCGTTCGAAGTTATGTGTGATGCTAGTGATCTTGCGATGGGAGCTGTTCTGGGTCAAAGAAAAGAAAAGGTATTTCATTCCATCTACTATGCTAGTAAGGTCTTTACAAGTGCTCAAGTGAATTATACCGTAACTGAGAAAGAATTACTAGCAGTAGTATATGCATTCGACAAATTTCGTTCCTATCTTCTTGGGGCGAAAGTTGTTGTCTTTACTGACCATTCTGCGATTAAATACCTTATGGAGAAGAAAGATGCGAAGCCGAGGTTGATTAGATGGGTTTTACTATTACAAGAGTTTGATTTAGAGATTCTGGATCGAAAGGGTTGTGATAATCAGGTTGCTGATCATTTGTCACGTCTTGAAGGTTCTGAATCTAATGGAGGGCCTGAGTTGGTTAGAGAAGAGTTTCCTGACGAGAGTTTGTTTTCAGTTTATTCATTAGAAACTCCTTGGTATGCGGATATTGCAAATCTTATTGTGAGTGGTTCTTTTCCTCAAGGAGCTACTTCACAAGAGAAAAAGAGACTAGCCCACCGTGCTAAACAGTTCTTTTGGGAGGATCCTTTCCTCTACAAAGTATGCAGTGATCAGATGGTGAGGAGATGCATCCCAGATAAAGATATTCTATCCATTATTATGGGTTGTCATGATTCACCATACGGAGGGCACTTCAAAGGAGACCGTACAGCTGCAAAGGTACTACAATCCGGTTTTTATTGGCCCACTTTACATAAGGATTGTCATGAGTATGTCAAGAAATGTCACAGATGCCAGTTTACTGGTAATATATCTAAGAGAGATGAGATGCCGCGTAATAATGTTCTCGAAGTTGAGATATTCGATGTATGGGGTATTGATTTCATGGGTCCTTTTGTACCTTCTAACGGAAACCTGTACATCCTACTAGCTGTTGATTACGTGTCTAAATGGGTAGAGGCTGTAGCTCTACCAACTAACGATTCGCGAGTAGTGATTAAATTCTTGAAGTCACACATCTTCACTAGACATGGTACACCTCGAGTTATAATTAGTGATGGAGGTTCACACTTTGTGAACAAATATCTGAAGAAAGTTCTAGAGAAGTATGGTGTGAGACATCGTGTATCTACCGCGTATCATCCACAAGCCAATGGTCAAGCTGAGGTCTCTAATCGAGAGATCAAATCCATTCTTGAGAAGACAGTTGGTTCCACACGCAAGGATTGGTCAATGAAATTAGATGATGCGTTATGGGCATATCGTACTGCGTTCAAGACGCCTGTGGGTGCATCTCCGTATCGTATTGTGTATGGTAAGGCTTGTCACTTACCTCTTGAGCTTGAAATGGGTGCCTATTGGGCAATTGCGGAGATGAATATGGATCCAACCTTAGCTGCGGAGAATCGTATGATGAAGTTGAATGAACTTGACGAGTTTCGATTTCATGCCTATGAGAATGCCAAACTTTACAAAGAAAAAACAAAGAGATGGCATGACAATCGGATTCGTGAGAAGAAATTCAAAGTAGGACAGATGGTCCTCAAATATAACTCCAAGTTCAGCAACTATCCGGGCAAGTTGAGATCAAAGTGGTCTGGTCCGTTCGTGGTGACCAAAGTTACGCCTCATGGAGCGATAGAGATCGAGAATCCAGACGAGCAACGCACCTTCATGGTGAATGGGCATCGTCTAAAACTGTACCATGTAGGCGAGGATATCAATCGCAGAATTGATCCACATCCGGGGGAGGTCATGTACCTCCTTGAAGCTGAATAGATGCGTGAGGTAACCCGTCGAGCTTAACGACGTTAAACAAAAGCCATTTCATTGTATATTAGTTTATTGCTTTCAATTTTTCAATTCCTAGTGTATAATTCTAAGTTAGTGTCAAGTTTTAGTGTCTACTTTTAAAGAAATGAGAAGGGTATTGTGTTAATGGTGCAGGAATCGAGTTTGGGGAGCTAGGAAAAAATTTGTGAAGAATTCAAGGCTGGCGCGGACTACCCCCGCGGTGTACCCCCTATACCGCAGGGATGTACCGCGCCCCAAAAACCCGTACCACGGGTACGCACCACGGGTTTTATCCAGAAGCAAGAAAAAAATGAAGCTGATAGCCGCGGTGCACCGCGCCCTATACCGCGCCTCAAAAACCCGTACCACGGGTTGTGTACCGCGGGTTTTTTGACGGAGATGGTGCGGACTACCCCATGCACCGCACCCCTACACCGCAGGGCAAAAACCCGTACCACGGGATGCTAGCACGGGGTCAAGACATAAGCGAAAAAATCAATAGCTGTTGCGCGCGGACTACCCCACGGACTACCCCGCGGACTACCCCCTGCACCGCAGGGATGCACCGCGGACTGGCGGTTTGTGAAGAATTCGAAGCCCAGTCAACTTCTAACCTTAAGGAGATAAACCCTAGCCTCTTCCACACGGAATTTCCAGCTCCCAACCCTATAAAAACACCTTGAAGCTTGATTAAACCTCCACAACAAACACATTAACATCATCAAATCTCTCCTCCATCCTCCATAAACATAACCTCTTCATCAAATTCATCACAAAACACCATTAAACACAATCAAGATCATCAAGCTTTCAAGAGTTCTTCCAAGATTCATCAAGAAAACAACTTCCTTCATCTAATCCAAGCAAGAAACTCAAGCTATACCAAGTTTTCTTAACTTTATTCTATCCTTGGTATAAACTTGAGTTTGGGGTCAATTCAACCATGACAAACAGAACAGATGCTTTGGATTATAAGAGGAGGTGTTGTATACAAGGGAAGAACAAGAGTTTGCCTGGTTCCACAATTGAAAAGGCCATCACTCTTGATGAGCCTACTGAAGAAACACAAGAGAAGGCACCTGCACCACCACAACATGGGCAATTAACAGCAAGGATGAGGGTATCATCAAGGCCTACAGACAAGCTACAATTTCAAGTTCAAGGTTCTTCTTCTTCTCAAACTAATTCTGAAATTCCTCCATGGGCTCACAATTTGCAAAAAGAGTTCGAATTTTTACGATTAGACATCGGAGCACTATGGAAGGAAATTACACAGATTAAGTCAACATTGGAAGAGGTAACTTTGTTCATGGATATTGATAATTATACTCCCCCTTTGGAGGAGGACACTATGGATCTTCATGGCCAGGTACCCCGTTCTAATTCTTCTTCTTCTTCTTAATTTATGGTAGGCACTAGTTAGGTAGTTTAGTTTAATTTTATTGCTTTATTGAGTCTTTTTCGAGTCGTGGGGACACGACTCACTTTTGAGTTTGGGGTGGGGTTCGTTGCCTCATCCCAATTTTTTGTGATTTACATGCTTTCAATAAAATTAACCATAGGGTTGCATGACTGTAGAGAATTTTAAATGCCCCCATCAAGCATGCTTTTTATGAATTAATAATAGAAAAAAGTTGACTTTAGGAGTTAGTATGAGCTGAACTTTAATTGCATGCAAGTATGAAGTAATTGATAGGAAAAATTAATGAACAATGCAAAAGAAGTAAACTTGTGCTTAAGGATAATAGGTGGTTTGTAGAACGTGAGATCTAAATGAGTAGAGAACCCACTTAGGTATGAACTAGAGACAAGTTGTGTAGATAGGAAAATGATAGAGGCAGTTCTTTGTTAGCCCTTTGAATCCTTTTTAGCCGTCTATCCCTGAATTAATTTTATCCTTCTTAGACAAATTTTTAGCCTTTAAGCCTTTCTTTTGACGCCACATTATAAGCCAATTTCCCTTTAGATTGTTAGGCATGACCATATGACCCGCACTTGAATCACGATCCTGAGACTTCCTGTCTTGAGCTTGAGTTTGGGGTGGTGGGTCCACCATATGGGAATTTATTGGGTTGGGATTTTTGAGCTTATCAATTGTGCTCGGTTATATATTTTGATGATTCACAGGTTTATTGTATTGTAACCCTTTGTCGGGGTAATAGTGAATGGAAAAGAAGCTTCGAGCTCAAGTTATGAATAGGCATAACTGTGAAAAATAGCATGATATCTCAACATCATAAAGAGAGTCATAGCTATAAGAAAAGAAAAACGAATGATTTGAAATGATTATATATTCGGACCGGCAAAGTGGAAATTTTTTATGTGAATCATCCTTAGTGCTTATTGGGTTAATTTGGGGAGGCTAATTAAGCGCTTTAATTGGGTTGAGTGAGAACGTTATTCGAGTGTAAACTCAAGCTCTTGGACAGTTTTGTTGATGGTAAGTGAGGAGAGAGCCAAAAGCTCACTTCAAATTTACCAAATATACATACCATACCGTCCTTCAGCCTACGCTAAAACCATAAAGTCCTCGTGATTCCTAGATGCACAGTGAGTTAATAGGGATTATTCTAAGTGGAACATTCAACACAAGTAAAGATCGAGGAACACCCTATAGCCACCATCTTGAGATAAGTATAAAGCGTAACCTTCTAGCATTGTGAAATTAATTTTGAATTGATATTGTTTTGTATTTGATTTTGCATGATAAGTGTAGGTGTATATTAATTCCTAGGTTAGACTATATGAAATTTGTTTTAAGCTTTGCTTTGGGATTATTTACTAGTTTCTACCTTCTGCATTCACCTAAAAGATCCTTGTTTTATTTTTATTTTGCTTTGTCGGGACGACAAAGGTTTGAGTTTGGGGTCTTGATGTCTCCCGTTTTGTTCTAATTATTAGCCCCTTGGAGACATCCTTTTAGGTGAATAAATGACTTGTTTGATAGACTTTTAAGCTTAATTGATCATATTGCACTTTCTCCCCTTGGAAATTAACTATTTGCAGAATTTGAGCTTTTGTGCATAAATTTGACTGTTTTTAATGCAAAGTTAATAGGTTCTTGAAAGACCAATCCAAGGAGAAAAAATGAGAATAAAGTCTTAGTGTATTTTAGAGTGTTAGGAAATGATTTCTAGTCGAGTTTCTATTTTTAGAGTGCACTTTCCTATTTTGATTTCTTGATTTATTGATTTATTCTTTTTAAACATATGCGGTTTAATGATTTATTTAATGTGAAGCTTTTAAAGATAAATGGTAATTACTTAGAGGCCAAGTCAAGATAAAGATGAAAGGAAAGAAGATTTACATGGAAATAAGAAGATTTGGTAAAGATTTATTCAAGGGAGGAAAAGATAAAGCTGCCTTTTGAAATCTGAAATCCAGCCACGTTTTAGGAATTAAATCATAATAAAAGATTGGCATGGATTCTGGACGAATGGTCTGCACCAATAGAAAGAGCTTTCCAAGACAAGCAGTTTCATATATTGGAACTTCTCAAACGGATAAGTATTGAAAAAGATATGATCAAATCAAATCAGCAACAAATCTTACCTTTCCTAGAATTTAGAGCTACGAATTTGAGAGTCTTTGACTTGTCTTCCACTCCAAGTTAAATTCGACCTAGGTTCCTCCAACACCTATAAATACACCCCTTAACCTCCTACTTTCACACACTTCAGAGAATTACACAAGAGGCTTAAGGTTTTCAAGTCAGAGCACGAAGGAGAGAAGAAGCTAGACGCTGGAGGAATCCTGTTCTTCCATCCATAGTCATTCTACCCTTTAGGTTTTTCATTTATCTTTTGTATTTGAACATGAATTCCTTTTATTTAATGTTAGTTTTTAATTCCATCATGAGCTAAATTTCTTTATACTTGAGAATCGCATAAAAGGGATGAACCTTAATTAATGTTTTCTATGTTTTGAATTTGGGATTGTTAGATTTAAATTGAATTGAGTTTTAGGTATTGGATATTACTTTGTTTCATTACTAATTCTTTTAGGAACAACTAGAATTAGCTATTAGTATTTGGGCTATTCCATATAGTGGCGTATGGATCATCCGACAGGGGGGTTTGAATACAGATCTAGGTAATACCCGTGTAATGTCCGTTATTGACCGACAGGCTTAACTAGTTACATAGCCAAAGAGGTAAAGTCTCATCATCCGAAAAGCCATATTCGACCATACAGGTGTTTGTGATACTTTAGGATAGCTTCTAGGTCCACCCGACAGGGGGCTAGGAGATATTAGAGTCCCGACTAATATTATAATTCCAATTCTACCCTTAAACATAGCATAGATTACATTGATTAGGTGGATTCCTTTGCGAGGATCAAGTATATCTCTCTTATCTGAAGTTAGCCGTTATTTGCTTTATTTCTTTTCTGTTTATTTTAATCTTTAGTCTTTATTTTATTTGCATCTTTTAATTTACAAAAACCAAACAAAAAAATTATTATCTTTCATTTTCTGGTTAGCAATTATCTCTACTATCTGATTAATATTTGGGTTGAACCTAATCCGTCCCTGAGAATGAACTTGATTATCATATATTACTTGGGACAACCGTACACTTGCGGTATTGTGGTTCCTTTTATTTATCGCATTAATTTTATAACACCCCAGGACCCACCAAGTTTTTGGCGCCGCTGCCGGGGACGGTAGCGTGTGACCCCGGTGTTAATCTCTTAGTAGTTTAATTGTTAGTTTAGTTTTAGTTTTATTTTTCAGTTTTACGCTTTGGGTTTTCTTTCTTTCTCAGGTTTACAGGTTTTGGTTTATGCGTGAAGATATTGTGATTCTTGCAGACCCCGAAAGCCTAGTTCGTGAAGCAAACAAAAGAAAGAGAAACACTAAAGCAAAAGAGTTAGAGGAACAATTAGCAAGAGAAACAATGGCCGAAGACCCAGTTGACAATCGTCAAGTTGGAAATCAACTCAACCCTCCAGCTGCTCCTGTTGCTCAGAATCAAGATCCGTGGTTTACTAATGGCCCACCAGAAGTTCCATTCCGTGCTCCTGCTATAGGAGTAGGTGCTCCAGATATTAATGTTCCCCGATTCCGTCCAGATTCAGGAATGCTAGCTCAATTCCAAAATTTTGGAAGTTTTCGTGGAAGACCATCAGAAGATCCTCTTAGAGCAGTACAGAAGTTTAAACAAATATGTGATTCATATATCACACAAGGAGTTTCAAGAGAACAGATGTATTTTGCTGCGTTTAAATTTTTTGTGACTGAGGGAGCGAGTGAATGGCACGATACGCAAGATCCTACGAAGATAACCAACTGGGACCAATTAGAGACTGCTTTGTTTTGAGGTTTGTTTGTTCTAGTAATTGTTGAATAGATTTTCCTTTTTCTAAAATGGTTGTATAGGTTGCTTGTAGTTGATAGGTTGCTTGCCTTTCCTAGCAATGGTTGTATAGGGTTGTTTTTCCTAGCCATGCTTGTTTTTTAGTTAAAAACAAGTAAGGATTGATTTGTACCAATCGTTTTTGTGGATATAAAATGGTTTGTAGATAAACAAAACAAATTCCATGAAACTTATTAGAATATCATCCAGATATTTGATAAATATATCATTAAAAGGCCACTTCCTAACTACCCTTTCCAATTTAAAATTTCTTATAAATTATGAAACGATGCAAAGTCAAATGTGTTGTGAAAGGCAAAATTTGGTCCATTATATTGGCCATGAGATCTGCAACATATCTTAATATTCAGAGTTACTCGTTCTATTCTGATAACTTTGAAATTATTAAAGGCATTAACAAAAAATGGGAATTGATTTGAGTGTCAACTGATGATCGTCAAAATCTGGAGATGGATACATAGATTCCCAGTATGGAAGGTATTACACGGCAAAAGAAAACTCTATGGGGTGGCTGACACTTTGGCCAAATGCGTTAGATAAAATATCGACTTAACCGAATAGACTAATGTCTCATTGTTCTACTCCTGCGTGTTTCTATCTAATCTCTGTAGGAATAATGGTGTAAGATAATATTCGTGTTGTTTAGTTTCGAACAAACAACCCGAAGAAGAACATAATCAATGACTAGGGATGCCAACGGTTACGGTTAAAAATCAAAACCGATGATAACCGAACCAACTAAAATCGAATTATATAACCGTGGTTAAATCCATTAGGTTATGGTTTTGAAAAGTGTAAACAATGGTTAAAACCGTTAGGTTATGATTTTAGATAAAAATAAAACCAAATAACCAAAAACCGTTTACTATCATATACATTTTCATATTCTATATAATCTAGGTTATATTAGATATATTAGAATTCTAAAACCGAAACCCAAATACTAGATTTAAAAAACTAATTAATGAATATGCAATTTAATCAAAGACCAACACAATATTTTATATAACTCAGACATTTTTTCTTATATCTGTCGTTTGTTTTTATGAAAATTAATATATTTATTAAATTATCACTTGATTATAGTAAAAACCGCATGATCGTTTAATAAAACAAAACCGAACAATACATTTAGGGTTTTGAAACATGTAGCCGATGGTTAAAACCGTTCAGATATGGTTTTTAATAAAATATATGTTTATGGTCATGATTTTTTATATTTAAAAAAACCGCCATGCCTATCAATGACCGACATCATTGTTTGATATCAAACGGCTGAATCACACCTAAAATTCTTTTGAACAAACACCCCTAACTAAACTTTAGGAGGATTTATTCTATTTCTCATTTCAAAAATTAATAAATCTCATAGTAACGGGCTAAAATCCTATAAATTGAAATGGCCCAAAAATAGTGAAAAAAAATAAAGAAATAATGGTCCAAAAACAACACAAAACTAGAGTTTTTGGAACCCGACCTGTGTATTAAAAAATGGTCGAACAATTTTGTCACAGCTTCCAGAATTCTGACCAAACGCTATTCAACAAGCTCTAAGAATGGCCAGTAAGAACATGTCTTATGTAGTGGGAAAAATACGGGCATGAATTCGGGCATTTTGCGATAACGTACCACGCTTCTCTTAAAGTAGCAATGGTCGTATTCGCCTTCTTTAACTTGTCGTTAAGAGCACCGATTTCCCTTTTCAAGAAAACAAGAGATTCAAGCCCCTGTAGATTATACGAGAGTTAATATCTAAAAAAAAAGGGGGTCAAGAAACTAAGGGATGAAACCTGGAAAAGGCGAAGCAATCCCCAGTCACCGACATTACTACCACCCAAAGTAGTGAGCAGACGGTCGTCCTCCGGCAACAACAACTTTTCAATAGCCGGGATGAGATCCTTGGGGTCTGTCTGGGAGCACGCTTCTTCAGGAAATACGACAGAGTAGGGACCCTCAAAGTATGAGGAGGAGCCCCCAACACCTTGACCTTTGGTTGGAGCGGCGGACCTGCGCAAATGGATAGAGGGAGAGCCCTCTGCCGGGAGAGCCAGCGCCGCGTTTTGGGATGATTCTTTACTTCTTTTCATCTTAGCTTTCTGGAGACGCCGTTTTGCCGCGTCTTCTGCCAGAAGAGGTCTGGTACGCTCTGCCATGGTAGCACCTAGAAAGACCATTGGAAAGGAGAGAAATTATGAAACTCAGATAATTATAAAAGAAAGTGTGATAGACCACCTAAACCGAAACTACCCTCCAAACCTGACTGAGATAGGATAAAAGAGCACGCTCGTTCCTCCGGCGGAATGGCGTAAAGAATGGCGAGTTTGTTCGTGGTAAACCTGCTTACAACGTGCGTGGAAGCCCCAACTCGACCTGTCAATATGAACATGCACAAAGGTCAAGCAAGCAACATCAAAAAACAAAGAGACAAGAACTACTAAACGACTCACTTGTCCTACACCAGGCATGGGGTAAATCACTATGTTCATTATATATAGTTCCACTTGATACCCAAAAATACATACTTTTCCAATTGTTCTTTTGCTTGGAGTTTGTTACAAGGGGACCATCTTTGTGGTACGAGGCTAAAAAATACCGACCCCTGTCGCGAGATTCCTTCAAGAAATAACACTCTTGCAAATCTTGGAAATCGAATGGGTCCCCAATTTTCTCTCCCAAGATCAAACAACTCGTAAGGATACGCCACGTATTTGGCATCAATTGTCCGGGGCAAATTGTATAATATCTAAGAAGGTCACATACTAACAGCGGGAGGGGAAAACGTATACCTGCCTTAAATATACACATATATATATATATATATGCTAACCCAACCCGGACAATTCCAATCAACTCTCTCGTAAGGATATGGAAGACGCGCCCCTGAGAAACCAAATATGGATTGGACCAAGGATAGATCATGGGGTCCGAGGGTCGAAGCGGGGTTGTCGATAAGGACATTGCTGGACTGGGGTATTACGTCTCCTGGCGGACCACTAACAGAATTTCTAGTCATACTATCTAATCCCGAATCGCCCCCAAATACAGTGTCTGAAAAAGGAAAAACTGAGGTATACCCCCGTAGTAACAAGATTCCGTGTTCGGAGAACGATCCACGGTCGATGAGTAGTCGGCAGAATACCACGACCCCATCTCCGGGTAATCGGAATCCATTCAAGTAAAAAGAACTAGAAGAGATTAAAAAAAAGAAAAAAAAAAAAAAGAGGATACCTTAAGCAGAAGGTCTCCAAAGAAGCTCCTTTCACTTTGGTGGCAAAATTCAATATCACGTTGGAATGGAGAAACAAGGAAGGAGAACCCTTATATGTATATATATATATATATATATATATATATATATATATATATATATATAAATGGTCTTGAGTTGTCAAAATTCAGCTTTTACTTTATTATAGGTTATATCTGATAAAAGTTAAAAATTAACTAGCATGGCACGTGAAATAAATTTGAAGCATGAAAAAAGTTGCCCTATATAATAGCTAGTGAGGGAAACTAGTCATTCCATACATTGATTTTTCGTCAGCTAGAACAAGATGCCACACTGCAAAAAGCAGACTTCAATGTTAAAAGCATCCTTGACTGCCAGAAAACACATTTCACTGCCCAAAAGTAAAAGCAACTGTGATTCTAATATTCTATATCTTATGTCACTCTCTCACGGCCATTTAGTTTAAATAAAACTAATGTTTAAACACATGCACTTCTCGTCCAAAAAAAAACACATGCACTTTACATTGAATGGATTGATGTATCTTATATAATAATTTCCATTTAGTTTAAATATATCTAATATTCCTAACAACGGGTTGATGTATCTTAATAATTTTATCACTTTACATGCATTTTTTTGTGATTTCTTATTATCTCATTTACTAAGCATTTAAATTTTTGATTTATTAAGTATAACCTATCATTGTTTCCTTAAATAATATAACAATGTTATAAATAAGATGATAAATATTCCTGATGATCATTATCCCATTTATATATATATACCATTATTTATTTTTTGAGATCGAATTTTTTTAGTATTGAGATCAATCCATCGCTTATATAATAATATATACTCGGTCGTTGGATGATCCGATTTGCTAACTACTCTCTAAACTAAAAACTAAAGAAAAAAATTTTGAGTTAGAGAGTGGGGGACAAACTGTAGTGGGAAAAATACGGCTAGGACCAAGAATCCCACGTGGGATCGGCATGGTCCAAGCGGAAGAGGGTTCGGTCCAGTAAAAACAGGATATCATCCTTCTATATGAGCTAGTGGTACGTTACTTATAGATCCTAGAAAGTCCATATGAATACCCTAAGGCTTGGGCCTCTAGAATGGGTCCATTAGGGTTACTAGATAATGACTTGGAGGACAAGTAAAATCACACCTATATATATCCCTAGACGGCAAAGGTATAAGGCATTCGAATACACAAAACCCTAAGCCTCCTACTCTGACCAGATCCTCTAGTCCTTTACTCACGTGACCTCGATCCCTCACCCATCCTAGGTGAAGAAATCCCAACTCAGATCGCTGAAATCCTGCCTGTAGCAAGTACCCGGTCGAAAGGATCGAGGACCCCGACCCTTGATCTATATTGTAGAATCTCACTCCTACATCTTAGCTACGAAAATGTCAATCAGAATGCTAACTCAAAAAATCAAATAGACAATCCTAAGTTCTCCATAAACGGTTATCCCTAACACACATTTTCACATGATTTGTTGGTTTTAGTTAATTATAGTATTTTAATTCTTTTTGGATAAAAATCCATTGCTGCAACTGTTAAAATTAGCTCAAATGAGGCATGGTGATCACACAATAAACTTCAAATCCAATTCTTTTTTTTTTCTGAATTTATCCATAAACTTTGTTTGGAATTTGTGAGATGCGGTGTAGAACTAGTGAAATGTATGTTTATGAAAGTAAATAATTGTGATTATTGATTAATTAAAGACATTGTTATATTTGTATAATGTTTCTGGAGAAATAAAAAACAAATAGTCATAATTATTTACAATTGGTGAGGATCAGGTGAAACTTGCTTGAATTAGAATTAAGGTGTGATATTGATAATCTTGTTTTGTGTTAAAGATTTACAGGAGATATTGCACCACTTGATTTAAGGAGGTTGTATATATAGGTCACTAAAATTAGTCATGGACAAGGAAAATATATGAAAAGGGCAATGACTCTGTTGTGATAGCTTTACCATAAGACATGAAAACTTGTCTATTTCAAGAATTGTGTGCCATGAAAGTAGATTCTTGTACATCACTGTAGGCAAATGTATCTTTTCATAATAATCTATTTGATTATTACTATCGCGTTTAGAGCTCCCGAGCTTCTTCTTTTGGGTATTAATATTAAAAAATGATTTAGATAAGATCATAATATAATTCGATAATTATGAACTCTCCAGCCTTAAAAGGGCATTTTGTGTATTCTATGATAGTTATTATCAATTTTGTTTCATATTGTGTCCCTTGCCTTGACTAGTAAATAATCTTCCATATCTCTAGGAAAATAGAAAAAGTGGGCTCAGGTGAATTATCGGTATAATTAAAAGGCCGTTTTCATATACCATTAAATACGTGTAGTACATGCTAGCTAGCTATATTGTATTAGTACTTTAGGACTTGAGCAAATTATGTTAAGTTCTGTTTTATTTTACTTCGTGCTATATTGGAATATATATAAATTTTGTTTGATTCACTTCTTACTATATATTGGAGTATAGTAACTTATGTCAGAAAAATATTTAGTTGATGTGTTTTTCTTTATGATTATTTTCAAACTCTCAATCTTAAGGTCTATTGAATATCTAGGATTCGCAAAATTATTATAACATTTGTGACTTCTAAATCGAGTCAATTAGAATCATGTTACAATCCTTTGAAACCCTCAGAACTTTCTATAGCCTTCTATTGTGTTATCGCAACAAAGAAATCAGTATTCGCACAATATTATATTTTTTGATGGGCTATTCAGATTATAGCAAAACAAAGAGGATTATATATTAGTTTTGGTTGCTTACTCTCTCTAAAGATATATGCTTGATTAATAGTGTTAAGAAGATTTGATTTTTTTCCATAAAACAAACATGACCTTTTATATATATAAAAGGGTACCTCCAACAGTCATATGCTACGTGATTGAATTAGTTTGAACTTTTGACTTAGTTGTCCGGTCTTTATTCCTCGGTACATCAACTTCAGTCTTTGATGGTCCGAGGTTGTCAACGTTGCATTCTCAGATGAGATGGACCTCACAGGTCCGGAATTTTCTATGTTTGGTGTCCCTAATTTCATCTTCTTCGATGGACCTTATCTTCTTCTCGGTGAGATGACTTTAATATTTTGATAAAGACAACTTCTCATATCAACTCTGCTATGCTGTATTTGTGGCATTTCAGAGTGCCAAAGTTTTTGACTAAGTGTGGATGATTTATTAGATCAACTTTGGTGGGCCGGTATTTCATGTTCTCGATGGTCTGAACTCAAGTTGCTCCAGTTGTCCAAGTCTAAGTCTCTGATGGAGTTTGGTGGACCAAACTTACGATGATTTTAATTGAGTTGTTGACGACGATGTATAAAGGGAACTATAAATACTACACCAACAGCTTGATTAGCATGAGTGTATAAGAATACAAAAGAACCTTTCGAACAAGAAATACAATATAAAGGGTTGAGAGAAAAGCTTTGCATTGTTATTGAATAAATTTTCTGATGCTTTTACGAATGAGGCTAGCCACTTCTATGTGGTAGAAATCACCACCCAGTCCAGGCGTGAAATCCCCCTCACTCGCATACGCCTAGTGAAAATGCTAAGCGTTTTTTTCTATCGCCTTTGTCGTCGTGAAGAAGCGTGGAAGAAGCGCCTACCCGTTTAGGCACCGATGGTGTTGCTTAGGGTGTGATAAAAATATGATAAATAAATAAGGAAAACAATGCACTGATCACCTTAGACTTAACACAGTATTGCAAGTATTACAGGACGTATGCAAGTTTTAATGATAAGAAGATTCGTTCCTCAGGGACTTAAATGTCTTAGAAAGATGGGTAGTTAAATCAGAGTAGCAATTAATAATTAAAAAGATAGAAAATAAATATGATTGATTGCGAGATGAGATTAACAACTAAATAAAGTAAAAGACAAATAATTAAATATGAGAGAATATAGCTTAGGTTTTGCTAGTATGCACTAATCCTTCTAATTCTTTCTATCAGTTCAATTTATAAGGGTGATAATATCTCTTAGATAAGTAGTCAAGATTCTAGATTCCCCTATCCCCGGAGAGCAAACTTGGATGGCGACCACACAATCACGAGGGGACTCGAAATAGGGTTATCCTGCGCTACTAGGGTCCTAAGTGAGTCTAGCCTACTAATGACGATTGGTTATTAAAATAAACCCTAATGACTATCTAGTCAGGCTGGTGTTGTCAGGACCAATTCTGTATACTAGACGTTTATGTGGTGTTTCAATAATTAGACCCCTTCCGGGTGACCATCTAACTACTATTAGCACAACCGTAAATTTATCAGGTTTAAAACAGACAATAAATCAAAGCACATAAAACAAATATACGGTTAAGTAGCTAGAATCAATTTAAAACATATAATTCCTAAAGAAACTTAGATAGAAAGAAAACCAGATTCATAGATTACACATAATGCAAAACCCAAGCTATGGGAAAATGAGTTCATACCTGAAGGAATAAAGCTAAAATAAAGATACAAGATTGTCATCTTGCTATCTTCAATAACTCTAATGATATATAAAACTTAAGGACTTGTTTATGGGAGGCAAGAATGATTTTACAAAGGTTAAAGGGTGTATTTATTGGGTCTAAAAAGCCCTAAAACGTTTTCTTGGAGTGGAAGACAAGTAATTGGACTTCTAGTCCAACTCTAATTCGTAACCCTAAAATATAGAAAATGTAATAATCTGCCGCTGTTTTTTTTTGCCGTAACTTCATCGTTTCAACGCCGATTGACGCGTTCGTTATATCGAAACTGATCGACGCGGAAAGCTCTATAACTTTGCTTCAGACCATTCTTCCAAATTCCAAACAAATCTTGCGTTATGATCACTTTGATGGACGTAGCTGCTGGAATTCAGATTTACTTGGCAACTTTATCTTTCCATACTTATCCTTTCTTTCTTTTATCTCCAATTCTAATCATTATCTTCTTTCCTTTATATCTTGGAATTGATTTGGCATCTAATTAATTACTATATATCTTTAAATCTTCACACTAAATAAATTAATTAAACCCAATATGCTCTAAAAATAATAAATCATTTAATCAAGACACGGAATATGAAAGTGTAATAATTCATAGGAAAATCGACTAGGAGACTTCCTAAAACACCTAAAATGATGTATCCAACTAAGATTAAATCATCACAAATAGGGAGACATCAAGACCCCCAACTCAAAGTTGTATCGTCCCGATACAATAAAGATATAAACAAAGGGAAGTCTCTAAATACACACCTAGGTAAATTAAGCACAGTGGGAAAGAAGATAGCAGAATATATAGAATAGACATAAAAAAACTACTCTAGAAAATTTTATGTAATAATATTTACAAACTACATACCTGCACATTTCTCATATCCACAATCAACACGGCTTGAATTCAAGATTAAAATAGCTTCGCAATGTAAGAAGGGAAGGATATTTACTCAGTTCACCAAGGAGGCTATAGATTGTTCATTGAACTCCACTAGTATCCAAATATCCACTTAAGTACTCTCTATTGGCTCAATCACTTCTATATTACATAGCAAATAATCATAAGGTCTTTAAGGTTGTAATGTTGGCTTAGGGACGGTATGATAAGTATTTTTGGATAATTTAGAGTGAGATTTTGGCACTCTCCTCACTAGCCATCAACGAATCGCCCTAAAGCTTGAGTTACTCTCATAAAATGTTTCTCACTCAACCCACTGATTTTCTTGATGCACAAAGTAGCATCCCCAATAACCCAATAAAACATAAAGATGTTCACACAAAAAGTCCACTTTGCCGGTCCAAATATATATATTTTTTTCAAATCAATTTTTTTTCTTTTGTATAGCTATGACTCTCTTTTTGATGTTGAGATATCATGCTATTTTTCATATATATATATATATATATATATATATATATATTTCTTTTCTTTTCATGTTTTTCAACTTTTTTCATTTACTATTACCCCTGCAAAGGGTTACAATATAATAAACATGTGAATCATCATCATATAAAACAGAGCACAATTAATAAGCTCAAAAATCCCATCCTAATGATATTTCCTATAATGGTGGACCCACCATCCCAAACTCAAGATCTAAAACAATTGTCTATGCATCGCTATTCGAGTGTGGGTCATATGGAAAAGTCCTATAATCTAAAGGTATATGGCTTGTAATGTTGCTAATAAAAATGCTTTAGAAAGGCTAGAAGGGGCTGACAAGGATATAATATAATAATTTGGACAGCAAGTTAAAAGGAAACAATGGGCTTATGAAAGAACCGCCTTAATCACTTTCTAAACTATGCAATTTTTTCGTTCTCTTACCTTTAGCACGTTCATTTAATGGGTTTATCAACTATCTTGGATCTCACAGCCTACACACCACTCATGGCTCCCTGAGATCGAACATACTTTCTATCGCATTGCTAACTAATCTTTTCTTTACTATTAATGTGTGTTTTCCTGCAAGTACTCAAAGCATACAAAATAAAACATCTCATAAACCTACTACTTCCTATCATTAACTTACTAAGTTTATGCTTTCAAGCTATACAATACACTCTACATCTAATACCCATGTATCAAAATTTTTAATTTCCACCTAAAAACAGAACAATCACATAAAAATGGAGATGAGATACAACGAATCACCACACCTCCGTGGACTTGTGCCTCGTTAGTGTGTGGGTTATTTAATTTTACTAGTAGTAGTTTTTGGTTTTTATTTATTTTTATTTTTAATTTTCTAGATTAACCTTTTTGGTTTGCTTTAGTCTCTTACAGGTTTACAGTGGATGCTTGTGGACCCCAAGAGGTGTTTCACAGCTTATAACAGACACTTAAGAGAAGAGAGAGAGAGCGACAAAGATAGATGACAGAAACGCAACAACACGGAGTGGATCCACCAGTTGGTCCTTTAGGACATATACCACCACCACGGAATCAACAACAGAATTGAACAAGATCTCCCAGGCTTGGATGCACCTTTTCGAGTTCAACCATTACATTATCGTCCTCCAGAGATCCAGAATATCAAGTTCAGGCCGATCCGGGTATATGCACAGTCAATTTCAGAATTTCGGACTCTATAGTGGTACAACAATACAAGATCCGGTAAGAGCGATTCAGAAGTTCATGCAGATTTGTGATGCCTATGTTACTCCAGGCATTACACGCGAGCAACTTTATTGTCACATGTTTTCGTTCTTTTTGACCGGCAAAGCTGGTGATTGGCTAGATAGACAACCACCATGTACAATTACTACTTGGGCAGAACTTCAAGCCGCATTCTTTAACCGTTTTTATCCAAAGAGTATGAGACTGAAAAATGAGAGCAAGCTTGTGATGTCTCCCTTAATGTTCTAATTTTATTCCCTTGGGAGACATCATTTTTTGTGTTTATTTGACTATTTAGATAGACTTTTTGTATTAAAATGCAATAAATCAATTTTCCTCTTTTAATTCTAGTATTTTTATTTATTAAGCTTTTGGACGTAATATGGTTTGTTTTGAGTGAAAAGTTGTAGGTTTTGAATACTAGCTAGGAGAGGAACTAAAGAATAAAGTCAAAGATCGTGTAATGAAGTCAAAGCAAGAAGAAATATCCGGAAAGAATTGATAATTTGAAGTTGCAAATATCGAAAGTTGATAAATATTGCTGATTCCGAGCCATCTAAGAGTGGATTTAGCCTCTGACTTGTGAAGAGAAATTGTTGCCCACTGAGTTACGGAACTTTAGCAACTGGAATGAGGTCAATCGAACTTGAAACGAGCCGTTTAGAGCTGATCTAGTGAGGGTTGTACATCAGTTACGGAATTTGGGCTTAATTAGTGGACTTGAACTTTTCTAATTTTCACTTAATCCCTATTAAAAGCCCGAGTCCAAATTTCAACTGATATAAGGACTTTGGACTTCTATTTTCACACACCTTTTTCATAATATTTCATACGCTTAAGAGTCAGACACCAGAGAAGAAGCTAGAGCAAGGAAGATAAGAAGCAAGAGCTGGAGACTGTCTATATCTCCAATTCTCAACCAATTCAACTCTGTAATTAGGTTCTTCTATTTTATTCTGTAAAACATTATGAACCCAATTATTTCTTTAGTTTTTGTCTTTTCAATAATTATGAGCTAAACTTAAATAGTGTTTGAGAACGCATAATGGGTTAATCCCAATTTGATTTTATTTCATGTGTTTGGATTTGAGATTTTAATAATTGAAATCAAATTGGGTAAATTGTATTTTTCATTAAATTGCTTTTATTTACTATGAATGACGTAATTAACCAGTCATAGGACTTAGTATCTAGGCTATTCCATTTAGTGGCGAATGGATCACCTTGATGGGGGGTCTGGGTACAGAATTAATTAATGAATGTAGGATAGAAATTAGAGACTCTGACGAGCTTAATTAAATCCTATGGCCAATTGGGTAGAATAGACTTAATCACTTGAGAGTGGACTATAATCACCCTGAAGGGGTTTGTAGCACTTGAGAGTTGCTCCTTATTCCACCCTGATGGGGGTAAGGAGAATTCTGTATCCCGACCAATACATATTTACTGATTTGTCCCTTAAACAATACATGAAATGAATGATAATTAAGTGAAACCCTTGCGTCTCTCAAGTACTGCCTTTCCTACCTTGCGTAAACACTTTATTTTCTTACGTCTAGTTTAATCTTTGCATTAATTTAGTATTTTAATTTATTGTCTTGGCATTAGAAAAGCAAAACAACAATCTTAAAATCATTTACCTGTATTTCACGTGCAATTAATCACTATTTGGTAAGCATTAAAGTCAACCATTCCGTCCCTGGGAACGAATATGTTTATCACATATATTACTTGGGACAACAGTACACTTCCGGTTGTGGTTCTCTTATCCTTATTGCATTATTTTTTAGAACACACAAAGGACCACCAAGTTTTTTGCGCCGCTGCCGAGGACAGTAGCGTGTGACCCCGGTGTTTATCCTTTAGTGTTAGTTGCATTTTTATTTTTCAGTTTTACGCTTTGTTTGTTCATCTTTTTCAGGGTTTTTGGTGTGGTGTATGCGAAGGAGACTAATTAAGGATCTAGAGACATTACCTCCGATCCTTGACAATCCTGAATCATTAGTCAGACTTGCTAACAAGAAAAGAAGATAACAAGAAGCACAAGAGTTAGAAGAGAGATTAGCTAGAGAGATGTCTGACCTTCCGGTTGAGAACAATGGTCAGAATGGTCAGAACGGCCTAGTCCCACCTCTTATTCCTCCTAATCCTCCAGTTCAAGTCCAAGTAGCTGATCCATGGTTCCTTACTGGTCCAGCGCAAGAACCATTCCTTGCTCCTCCTCTTGGGATGGGCCCAACCAATATTGATCTTCCGAGATTCCATCTATCTTAGGGTATGTTAGCTCAATTACAGAATTTCGGGAATTTTCGTGGCAATCCCGGAGAAGATCCTTTTCGCGATGTACAAAAATTTATGCAAATCTGCGATTCGTACATCACTCAAGGAGTAACAAAAGAGAAAATGTATTTTACTACATTCATATATTTCGTGATAGATGGAGCGAGTGATTGGCATGATTCACATGAGCCTGGAAAGATTACGAATTGGGAACAATCACAAGCTGCGTTTTTCGACAGATATTATCCGTCCAACATTAGATTAGATGCTTAACTCGAGTTAACACACTTCCGACAAGAATATGATGAAGCTTTGGGTAGAAGTTGGTCGAGATTCCAGAATTGTTTACGAAGAGTTCCCAATCATGACCTTTCAGAACAACAACAATTGAAATTTTTTTATAACGAAGATTTAGATTTATTATGTGGTGGTGCGTTTTTACAAGTTCTACCCGTTCACGAAAGGATTATTTTGGATAGAACGGTAACTAATGAATTGGGTTGGAATACTGTAAGAACACCTGTTAAAGGGGGAGGTAATAACGTCAATATCGAAGAAAAGTTCACCTCTTTAGAGAACAAGATACAAACCACATCGGAACAACAATTGAAACAACTTATGTTAGCTGTGAAAGAAGGTTTTTAGAATAAAAGGGTTGAGGTAAATGCTGCACAAGAAGTTTATGGATGTTCGTATTATGGTGTGAATGATCATGAATGGGAGAATTGTCAGAATAATCAAGAGTCCGTGATGTTTGTTTCCAACAGAGGAAATTTCAATTCGAATGGTCAAGGATATCAACCTAACAGAAACCATCCTGGGTTTCAGTATTCAAATCCTGATGGGGCAGCAAATCCGAATTACGCATATCAGCCGTGTCCCCAAGGTAACAACTATAACCCAAGACCTCTGAATAATTATCAAGGGAGACAGAATCAAGGAAATTATGTTCAGAGACAACCTTTTAAAGTTTGAAAACCATTTGGGTAACTTTTAAAGTTGAGTGACCTATTTATTAATAAAAGCAAAAGAGAAAAAGCTACATGAATAAGCAAGCTATTCATCAATCTTCTAAGCCTTTCCAAAGTTTTCTGGTACCTGTATTATATCAATCATTGCATTCCTAGTCCCTAAAACATATGAAAATTACTTAAGGTAAAACTCACAAAGTTCAACTGCTATCATAATCCCTTTTTCTTTTAATTTTTATAACTTCTTATTCGCTTAAAAACATAGCAAATTCACTAATGCAACAAGTATAAGAAAGGGCATATTGTAAGAAAATACATCTACAGGGTATAATTGTATCAGCTCCTAACCATTTCAAATGATAACACTTTTATTTAGTTATAGGAAGAATTTGCCCCTTTTACTGAAATTATAGCGAGAAAACAACAAATAATATAATCAAGAAACCCATTTTTAATGAAATTGAAACATAATTAATTGTTGTCTGCTTCCATTAATTGCCGATTTTTTTTATATCTCCCTAACCACAATACAATTATGACATTCTAAATTTCAATAATCTAAACTTAAATTATTCAATTTACACAACGACTATAATAGCATTCCAAAATGTAACAAAATCTAAAAACCCCAAATCGTTTAATTTAAAACGGTAAAATTGGAGGAGAAACATACCAGAAAACAAGGGGCGAACCATTGCTCAGCCTTCCGCCTTATCTTCTACAGTCGATTATGAACACACCAGAATCCTCCATAGTCCCCATTTCTTTAATCGGCGTGATCAGTAAGAATTAAGAGTAAAAAACTAGAGACTGGGAGTATATGTAGAATTAAGTGTCTGATTCTCACTATGTAACAAATACAAAAGCGAACAAAATTTTGTTCTCTAAAAGAAGGAGAGGTTATGGAGCTTGGGCTAAATTTGTGTTTTCTGAAGGGAGGAGAGGTTATGGAGTATTAACTAACGGTCTAAATTTTCGAAATTCCTCTATAACCTAAAATATAGTTTATGACGACGTCGTTTGATACATTGGAATAAAAACTTTATTTTCTGTTCGGTTAAACTGAACATTTATTTTTATAAATTTATTTCCGAATTGCAAAATAATAATAATAATAATGAAATAGACTATAGAAATTATAATAATAATAATATTGGTAAAACAATACCTTGTATATCGACAAAATAATCGTTAATAAATTTTTAAACCCAACAAATTGTGCTCTCCAAATAAAAAGTTTATCTTCACATGTTTCAAAATATTTTCTATCTTCTTATGTTCCAAAATATTTTCGAGTTGTGGGGACACACTAAAATTTTCAGTTGGGGGTGTGTGAATTTGTTGTCTCTCATCTCCATTTTTCTGTGATTCTACTGTTTTTTGAAGAAATTAAATTTTTTGATACATGGGATTTAGATGTAGAGTGTGTTTAATAGCTTGAAAGCATAAGTTTAGTAAGTTAATGATAGAAAGTAGTATGTTTATGAGTTGTTTTATATTGTATGCTTTGAGTATTTAGAGGAAACTCACATTGATAGCAAAGAAAAGATTAGTGAGCAATGTGGTAGATGTATGTTTGATCTTGGGGAGCCTTGAGTGGTGTGTAGGCCGTGAGATCCAAGTTAGTTGATAAACCCATTTAATGAACGTGCTAAAGGTAAAAGAATAACCAAATTGCATAATTTAGAAAGTGATTAAGCCGGTTCTTTGATAAGCCACTTGTTTCCTTTTAGCTTGCTGTCCATTTATTATATTATTATCCTTCCCAGTCCCTTCTAGCCTTTCTAAAGCCTTTTTATTTAGCCATATTATATGCCAAACCCTTTAGATTTTAGGACTTTTTCCATATGACCCACCCTCGAATCGTGATGCATAGACAATCGCTTTAGAGCTTGAGTTTAGGGTGGTGGGTCCACCATTATGGGAATCACTATTGGGTTGGGAATATTGAGCTTATGTATTTGTGCTTTATATTTTTATGATGATTCACTGTTTATTATGTCGAAACCCTTTGGTGGGGTAAAAGTAAATGAAAAAAGTTATGATAAAAAAATTATGCTGAAAAATTAGCAAGACATCTCACATAAAAAAGAGAGTCATAGCTATAATATAAAAAAAAATAGATGAAAAGATTGAATATATTTAGACCGACAAAGTGGAATTTTATGTGATCATCTTTATGTTTTGGTAAGCTAAGTGAAGAACCTCTCATTCGTGCATTGCAAAGCTAATCTGGTCTTGAATTCTTACCATGTTGATTGTGAGTATGACAAATGTACATGTAATCTAGTTTTTAAATATTATCACATGAAATATTCATAGTTTTTGCTTTGAGTTTATTTTATATATTATGCTATCTTCTTCCCAATGTGCTTAATTGACTTATGTGTGTATTTAGAGACTTCCCTTAGTTTTTATCTTTATTGTAATGGGACGATACCACTTTGATTTGGGGGACTTGATGTCTCCCTATTTGTGATATAATAATAAAGGTTGGATACATCATTTTAGGTGTATATGATTAATTGATTATAGATTTTTATTCATATTTTGATAAATTCTTATTTCTTGTCTTGATTTGATGATTTATTATTTTTAGAGCATATTTAGTTTAATTGTGTGTTAATGTAAACCTCTTTAGTTTTATGGAATGTAATTAGATGTCAAGTAAATTCTAAGAAGATAAGGAAAGAATATGTTGAAGGAATTAAGAGATAAAAGGAAGTAGATATAAAATAAGAAAGGAAAAGTTGGCATGTAAATCTGAAATTCTGCAGTTGCATCCATTAAAATGAAGATAACTTCAAATAGGATGGGGATTTCGATGAGAATTCAAAATAGTAAAGATAGATCTTTTTTTTTTGCTGCGGTCATTTAAATATAAAGTAGGCAAAAATTGGACCAATAAGAAAGGAGATATGATCAAAACAGTGAGCAGTGCTATCTTCTCCGATATTTTAGGGAACGAATTTGAGTTGGACTTTGACTCAAATTACTTTCCTTCCACTCAAGATTTCGACACACTCTTATTATTGTAAACATGTCCTTGCTCAATTATTAATACTTAATACATAGAAGTCATTCAAAAGAATCAAGTTGACAGTATATATCTTTATCTTAGTTTATTTCGTTTCAGCATTGATGTTGTTTTGATGATGATTTTCAGAGTGGTAAGAGGCTAGGATTCGTCAATGAGATTTTTTTTTTTTTTTTTTTTTACCTCTGACGCAAGCCTCTTGCGTCGTCGCTGACGCAGTGATCATAAATTTCAGCTTCTTCGGCCGGCTAGCCGGCGGATACGCCGGCATGCCGGCGGATACGCGATGGCGCATTTCAAGACGCAGCAACCTTGCGTCGTCGCTGACGCAAGGACCAGAAGCTCTTCCTCCAGTTGGCCGGCTAGCCGGCGGATTTGCCGGCATGCCGGTGGATTTCTCGCTGGCGCGAATGGTGACGCAGCAATGCTGCGTCATCGCTGACGCAGTGGTCAGAGAGTTTGGGGGTCTTCAGCGTTTTGGCCGGTATGCCTGCGTATCCGCCGGCTAGCCGGTCAAACCTGCTGTTGACTCCATAATTTTTCGTTTTCTCATCGTTTTGACCCCAAACTCATGACCCTTTTACCCCTGCAATCATCAAAAACAACTACCCTTCCTCATTTCTTAATAATAAACACTAAATTAACGAAAATCAAACTAATTTAAACTAAGAATTTAAAAGACATGAAAGCAATTTAAAACATGGGTTGTCTCCCAAGAAGCACTTTTGTTTATTACGTCTTTAAGTTCGACGCGTTACCTTCCATGAAGATGGTATTGAGGCCCTTGCGGTGTTCCTCCGCTTAAACTCGCCTCTTCCTTGATGTAAAAGCTTAAGAACCTCCCCCCTTTGAATATTATTCAATCGATCTCTAAAAGGAGGTGGGTAAGTACTTCGTTTCGCCTTCTTACTTTCATGACGAAACTCATTTTCCACCACATTAGAGTAGATAACCGTTTTCAACGGTATAAGCTTATTTTTATTCCTTGTTTCAATCTTAGATTCATCTTTAAAATGTGGTGGGTAGGTGCTTCTCCTTGCCTTTTTGCTCTCGCGGTGTGGCACCTTGCTTGTATAACACATATTGATCATTTGTGGTAGTCGAGGTGGTTCTGATCTTTCTTCTTTAATAATGATTCGTGGTAGAGATGGTGATTGGTGAACTTTTTGTGGCGGATATTCAATTTCTATTTTATCTTTAACCTTTAATTCTTCAATTGATTCTCCAACCATTTCATATTCATCTTCGCTTTCAACCCAATCTTCCACTATTACCTCATAATATTCTTTATTTGGATTTTCTATAACCTCGATCACCACCTCTTCTTGTTTGCGCTCTATATCTTGATCATGTGTATACACCTTAGGAATAGCAATCTCTGTGTTCACTTCTAGGGTTTGCGTTGCTACTCCTTCTTCCACTATGCTAACAAGATTCTCACCTTCTTTCAACACCTCCTCCTCAACAACTTCTTCCAATTGATCTGTTCCATCCCTCGAGGGAGTGGGACCTTCATAAGACTTACTACCACTTTCAGCTAAGTTAAGAGAGTTGTTTCGGGCATCCCATTCATCTAGGCTCTGTTGTATGAGTGCATGGGTGGCTTTGAATTCCTCGTCTCTTTTCTTACGTTCTGGCTCTCCTGCCTGAAATTCCTCGAGTAGGCGATTGGATTTTTCTAGTAGTATATCATGCTGATTTTGATGAGGTGGATACTGTTGAATGTTTTCAACCCAATGGTGGTTCCATACTTGTTCTTGTTGATAGTGATATGGCGTTTGTTGTTGATTATTCCCGATCCATTGATTGTTCCATCCTTGCTCTTGCGGGTATTAATAAGATTGTTGGTAGAAGTTACTACCCCATTGTTGTTGTCCCGAAGAGTCTTCCCAATAGTCATATGGATCGGGATCTGGGTAATGTCCTCTATACATCTTTAATTAAATTTCTTGATCATTACCTGAATAAAGCACCTGTAAAAACAAAACAAAACAAACACAAGCGTAAAACTGAAAAATAAATGCAACTATCACTAAAGGATAAACACCGTGGTCACACGCTCCCGTCCCCGGCAGCGGCGCCAAAAACTTGGTGGTCCTTTGTGTGTTCTAAAAATAAATGCAAAAGATAATCGAACCACAACCGCAAGTGTACGGTTGTCCCAAGTAATATAGTTGATAAAACAGATTCGTTCCAAGGACGGAATGGTTGATCACAATGTCTAGCAAATAGTGATTGATGCACTTATGAAAACAAATAAAGGTAAAATGTTTGTTTGGTTTTGTTATTAGAACTAATGAATGAAAGACAAGTATTAAAATGCAAATAAAAGCTAAGACGCAAGTAAAATGATGTAAAACGCAATATGAGATGTAGCACTTGAGAACGCAAGGATCATCCCAATCCTATTTCCTAACTTATGTTGTTTAAGGGCTAAATTAGTCAATTACAATGGTCGGGATTCTAAATTCCTTATACCCCCGTCAGGGTGGACTATAAGGCGATCCTAAAGTGTCACTAGTCCCGTCAGGGTAAATATGATCCACCGTTGGATGTTTAAATGTTATTACCTCATTGGCCCTAGGATTAGCTAAGCTCGTCAGAATCATTAACTTCTATCCTAGATTCAATAAATATTTCCGTACCTAAACCCTCCGTCAGGATGATCCAATCGCCACTAATTGGAATAGCCTAGATACTAACACCTGTTCTTAGTTAGCTACTCCAAAAACAGTAAAATAAACTCAATTTATTGAAAAGAGTAAAAGCCCTAATTTAGTTTAATTCAATAAAAACCCAAATTCAACATACGTTAATTAATAAGATTGGGATTCACCCATTGTTTGTTCTCAAGCACTATGAATTGTTTAGCTCATATTAAAACGAAAAACGAAATTAAAAATAAAGGAATTCATATTTGATTACAAAATTAAAGATACGAAAAACCTAATTTCCGGAATAGGAATGACTACGAACGGAGATATAGACCCTCTCCAGCTCTTGTAGCTTCTTCTTCTTCCTTCCGTTGACTTCTCTCTGGTGTTTAATCTTATAGAATGTGAATTGTATTGACACTCTCTTCTAAGGATGAGATGATTTGAAGAACAGATTGAGAGGTGAGAAATAATGAGGTCAAAATCTCCTTTTATAAGGTTAAAAACGGATTAGGGCTTGGACCTAATAATAAAACACTAATTAAATGTCCAAGCCCAAATTCTAAGCCCAAAATCCCGTAACTGCTGATACACCTTCACTAAAACGGCTTTTCCCGATGCGTTACAACTCCGATTGACCTCATTCCAGTTGCTAAAGTTCCGTAACTCGATAAGGAATGATTTCTCTTCAAAGGTCAACAGCTAAATCATCGCTTAAGCACCTCGAAATCAGCAATCTATGGCCTGGAAAATGGATTTTCAGCTCTAAAAATAATATCTTCGGGATTTATCTTCGAGTTTTGACTCTATCTCTTGATCTTTGACTTTCTCCTCGGATTCCTCTTCTAGCTAACATCTAAAACCTGTAAAATCTTCACTAAAAATACCAATATTACGCGCAAAAGCTTAATAAATCAAAAATGCTAGAAATAAAAGAGGAAAATCATATTATTGCATATTTAGTCCAAAAGTCTATCAAATTGATTAAATAAACACCAAAACTGATGTCTCCTAAGGGTCGAAAATAAGAACATTTAAGGAGACACCAAGCATGAACTTAAATTCCCATAGCTTGGGTTTTGCATATGTATAGTATTTGAATTCTATTTCCTTCTATCTACCTTTTTTTGGAAAAACCCTTTTTAAATTGATTATAACTTCTTAACCTTTATATTTGATTTATTTGCTTTGATTTATTGACCGTAGTTCTTGCTAGTGCACGAGTATAGACTACCCCATTAATAGTAGTTAGATGGTCATCCGGAAAGGGTGTCTAATTAATGAAACACCACATAAATGTCTAGTGTGTGATAGTGATCCAGAAAGGCTTGCCTAACAGATAGTCATTAGGGTTTGAGATTTAACCACCGATCATTGTGTAGGGTCCCCTTACCCAAGTCCCCTGGTTATTGATAGATCGCCACCTAAGTCCACTAGCAAGGGGGTTATGAGGAATATAGAATCCCGGCTACTTACTTTAAGAGCTTTAATCACCCTTATTCACTAGTAGAAGAAATAGAAGGATAAGTGCATACTAGCAAACCTGAGCTATATTTCTCATCTTATTCTTACATATTTTATTTTATTGTTTTTAGTTTAATTAATCATTAGTTCCTAAATCATTCCTACTTACTTTTTTTGTCGTTAACTCATTAAACTACCTATTACTACGCTTTCTTGTAATCCATTTGTATAACACACTAAGTCCCTGAAAACGAACCTAATTTATCATTAAAACTTGCGTACGACATGTGATACTTGCAGTGAGTAACGTGGAAGTGAGAGTGTTTATTCTTATTTATTTTAATCTTATTTTATCACACTCTTCACACCACCAAGGGTTTAAATCCCTCTCAAGACGTGACTGGGGATATGCTTGGGGAGGACGGGCATATTCTCTGTGGGATTAGTTGGGTGTTCGAAAGATATCCCAGAAGCCACGTATAAAAAAAGTGATTTCATTACTCAACCAAGCTTTTGATCGTTGATCAATGAAATTGAAAACTTGCATAAAGAATAGGGTGATTGTGAGTAAAAAAGTGTAAACATATGAAAATGGGTGATGGTGTGTACAAAATTTGAAATGTGTGAAAATGGGTAATAGTGTGTGAAAAAAGTGTGAAAATGGAATAATCATGTAGAAAGTGTGAAAATATGTGTAAAGGGGTGATGGTGTGTGAAAAATTATGAAATGTATGATAGTAGGAGATAGTGTGTGAAAGTGTTAAAATGGTTAATATTGTGTGAAAAAAAATGAGAAGATTGGTAATAGTGTATGAAAATGGTAATAGTGTGTGAAAATGGATGATAACGTGTAAAAATAAGTGATAATATGTAAAGGTATGAAAATGTGTAAAATGAGCGATAATATAAAAATAGGTGATAATGTATGGAAATGTATAGAAAGGAGTGATAGTGTGTGAAAATGAGGGATTGTGTGTGAAAAAGTATGAAAGAGAGTGAAAATGGGTGATAGTGAACGAAACACATGAAAATGTGTAAAAATGGGTGATATTGTGCAAAACAGTGTTAAATAGGTGATAATGTGTGTATATTGGTAATTGTGTGTAAAAATTGTAATAATGTATGTAAATGGGTGATAGTGTGAGAAAAAAATTTAAGATATGTGATAATGTGTGAAAAATGTGTGAGAATTGGTGATAATGTGTGAACGATATTAAAATCTATAAAATGGGTCATATTATATGAAATAGTGTGAATATATGTGCAATTGCGTGATATTGTGTTAAAATGTGTGACGGTATGTGAAAAAATGTGGAAAAAAATTAAAATGGGTGAAAATGTGTAAATATAATATAATAGGTGTTTTAAAATTCGCTTGCTATCTTTGACAATGATAAGGAGTTATGAATTACACCACCCCTTTTGACATATTTTAAGTTAATATTATATTCGTACCACTATTTTCTTCGCTATGACTCCAGATTTTATATATATATATATATATATATATATATATATATATATATATATATATATATATATATATATATAATGATAATAAAATAATATATTCTATAAAAAGTCAAAAATACCTTAAAAATAAATGACATTCAAAGGTAAAAACCTGACAATGTTAGTCACAAAGGACTAATAGTGTGAAAATCAGGTTTGACAACCATTTAAATATAATTCAAAGACATCAAGGACCATCTTGGATAATAGTGTGAAGAAAATATAGAAATGGGTGAAAATGTATAATAAGGAAATATAAAATAGGTATTGTAAATATTCGTTTGTTTTCTTTGACATTGAGATAAGGTGGCAAGATTTTACACCATCCTTTGTGACATATTTTAGGTCAATATTATATTCGAACTACTATTTGTCTCCCTCTGGATCCTTATATTTTAATATATATATATATATATATATATATATATATATATATATATATATATAGAGGGGGGTTCCGGTCCTAACAAGGACCCAAAGCGAATTTACGAAATGAAACCCCCTTTATGTAAAAAAATTCATAAATTGGGGATCCCGGGAAACATCAAAAAATAGAAATCCTAGAGAGATCGCCTATTCGGCATACCCTCAAGACCGTCTCTCTCTCTCTCTCTCTCTCTTACATATATATACATATATATAATAATATATTATATAAAAAGTAAAAAATACCTTAAAAGTAAATGACACGTGGCATTCAAGGGTGAAAATCTTACAATGTTAGACACAAGGACTAATAGTGTGACAAAAATCAAGTTTGCCGACCATTTAGATAATTTTTTAAATTCGAAGGACCAACTTGGTATATGGTGTATATAGTTCACAGACCATTTGAGAAAATTTTCTTTTATATAAATAATCTTATATTTCTCCCCTAATTCAAATATGCCCTAGTTCTCCGCCTCTTCCACAATTTAGTTCTCTTTCAATTATCGTTCTCCCGTACACCTGCTCGCTTTTCTCATTCATATCGCCTGGTGTGTTATTTTATAGTATCGTAGCTTTGATTACAAATATAATTGTAAGTATTTGATACTTTTCTATGTAACTCTAATTTCAATAATTTACACTAATAATGTCATTTCAATTATCTTTTGGTGATAGATCTCAAGTTTTATTGTTGAAATCTAGTTGTTATGTATTTTTAAATATAGTGATAATAGTTTATATAGAAATAATTGTTTGTATGTTCATATATATTAATTCAAAAAGTGCTCTCAAAATTTTTGAATCAACAATATTTTGAAACTTTTTTTAGTAAATTATACTATATATGATTATGTAATTGATACTTATCTTTTATTAAAAAAACTTGATTTTTCGGTATAACTACTTCATGATATATTAGATAGGGATAACTTAGATATTTTGAAAGCATCCCATTAAATTTTTATTACCTTTTTAGACATAAACATATAAAATGATAAAAAAATTAGGTCAGGGGTTGAAATATTGATCAAACCTCAAGTTTACCATTATTTGATAATAGATGTGTGTATTTTGTGTTGTGTTTATTAGTTTATTGTTAAGTTTAATATACACAAGAAATAAATTGGTTGTATAGTTCTGAAATATCATAATACTTGTACACATGCAAATATATTTTACTAGAATGTTTAGATATATAGTTTTGGTCGTAAGAATATTTAGTGTTCTTAAAATTATTTAATATATTCTTTGCTTAATCAAGAATATGAGTATTTTTTTGAATTTGAAAAATTAAAAATATAAATGTTCAACTTTTTGAAATAAGTTTCAAGTTAACCATTAGAGGAAAACACTTTTATAGTAATTTTTTTAAATCTTTTTACAGGTCATATATTTGGTAAAGAGATTAACTATCATCCTATTAAATAAATGGTCGCTGGTCATGTCATTTCAATCGAATATCATGTTGGGTCGATGTAAATTGGTAAGTAATACAACTATAAACTGGTATATGTAGCCATGATAATTTTAAATCTATGAAAGGCATAACCTAGGAGCAGTATACCTTGCTCAGTGATGAAATCTGTTATCTCTTCGTCATGAAGGACCATCTAAATTTAATTGCACCCTTTGAAGGTGTCTATTAATGACCGAAAGATCTGGTTGGTAGTGACATCGACCAACCGATCAATCATTGGTGAGGAAAAATAACAGTTCTTCATGTCAGTTTCATGTTGTTGTAATCAACACACGTTTTTTATTTACCATCATGTTTGGCTATGAGGTCAGGATTTTCAAGCCACCATAGAAAATTCATTTCTCTCATGTGTACGTCTTGTAGTAGCCACTCGACCACTTCCTTAATTATCATGTTATTTTCTGTATAGAATATCATTATTTCTACGCAACCGGTCAGTCAATGTGATTGAAATCTAGGTGGCGTATGACGATAAAATTATAGATGTCTACCATATACTTAGTCTCTTAGGTGAATAAATGTTTATGCTCTTCATACCTGTCTTTTAAGGCTATTTGTATCCTGATTTCCAGATATTCCTATATTTTTACCTCAGTCTTTAGATTACTGATAGCTAGGTGCATCAATTAACTTTTCAGCTATAACTAGATTGTCCTAATAGTGTTTGTATGAGAATTCAATTACACGTATTTCTGAGTCCCCACCATATGAAAGTCCTTGTCCATTAATCCCGTGACCCTTTTCTAATGGGTTCTAACTCCTTAGGGTCAATATGTGCTCGTTCGAGGGTGTGTAAGAATAGTAAATAATTAAACTTCCAGTGTCACCAAATTCACATATTGTAGCTCTTGTCCAATGAGTTCTAGAGTTATGAGTGGATTATCATGGGAATTTTAGGCCATGTGAGAAATTCACGTCATAATTAACGATATCAATTACTGGAGGATATCTTTTAGGGTGACGCTTTCTATTTTTGCTTACATCTCTTTTCTATCTATATGAGGCTAAACTGTTGGCTCATTTTTTCTCTTATACCACACCTTTGCATCATGGTATCTCTGTGAGTCTTTTCTAGGTGGAAAGTTAATCGATTCCTAAAGAATCACTAATAATACAATGATCTATCAAAATAATTGGAGCTCATTGACTCCTCATTTACTTTCTTTTATCATATTTCTTAGGCAATAATTTGGCTAGTTTATGTCCATGGGATTTAGGTCTAATACCTACAAATGATGGGCTATTACGATCAAGTTCATATGAGGTATAGATATATTTGATCACTTTCCTTTTTTTGGGTATTTGAAGTATTTATAGGGAATTCTATGCTCATAGGCACGCAGAGAGATCTTTTATCATATTAGAAGTGTCACTTACCGAGTGTCAATTTTTTTCAGACCGAATACCCATTTTTTGGTTAAGTTTTGTTCAATATTATAATGAATATGGGCCAAAACAATTATGTCAAATACCTTGTGTGTCATGCAGGATTCGTCGTATGACCTTAATAACTAGGGCCATTTTTGCTCAAGGTTTTTTTTTGGAAAAAAAAGTTATGAACTTGATAAATTTACATTTTGAGATGGCATGAGTAGCGTTAATAAACAAATATAATAACAAATGATTAATTTTTAAACAAAATAAAAGTATTTAATCATTTACTATCCATAAATATACTATATACAATATAATATAAAGGGAAACAACTTTTTATAAAAGAGATAGACCAAAATATTTCGTCTATAAAAAACTATCTTTATATTATTTGTTATTATATTTGTTTATAGATGGAAAGAACAACATTATAGATGAAAATTATACCCCTTTCTATATGACCCAATGGTTTGTGATAAAGACTAAGCTTGCCATCTTCAATTCCTCATATGTATCCCATCAGATTTCCAGTAGTTTGATATAAGAAAGATAGCTCACCTGGTTGGTGTTTTAGTTGGTGTTTAGTCCATGATCAATCCATCTTCTGTTTGTTGTTGTGATCTTATTAAAATAGGATCTAATTCGTGTTGATCTACGGATATCTTATTTTTCATATTGGCTCGTGTAGACCAATACTACTAATCCTGAGACCAATAGTATCTAATATCATTGGTTATATAGATACATCGCTATATTTCAAGGGATAGTGATCAATATTTGGACTCATTAACTTTCCAAGCTTCAGGGATTCAATCTTCTTTTTATTTTCTAAGATTTGATCTACCTTTTCTTCCAAATAAGAAAAACTCAAAAAAAATGTTCATCCTTTTAGAAAATATCACTATATCAAGGCGAGAGACATCGGTAGAAACAAGGAGGCTTTGCTCAATAATTTCCATTCACGAGTCCGAATCATACCAAGTTTAATCAGCATAAGAAATTAGTCTCAATAGAAATATATTATATATATATATCAGATATATATATTGAAGCGTATATCAATAACAAAATTTCACTATCATTTATCAATTTTTATAATATGATAACATTGTCGTTTATTTTTGCCATAACAGAGGTGTTTATCACTGTGATCTTAAACCGAAGAACTTGCTTTTGGATGAAAATGAAAATTTAAAGGGTCGGATTTTTGATTGAGCGCTCTATCAAAATCAAGGCAAGAAGACCTATTAATTCATACAAGTTGTGGTACACCTACATATGTGGCCCCATATGTACTCATCGGCAAAGGCTATGATGGTTCAAAAGCAGATATTTGGTCATATGGGGTGATTTTATACGTACTATTAGCTTGTTATCCCCGTAAAGATTATGATGTCGAAGATGGAGAAAGTAGCTAAGTTGTTGAAGACGAAAGAGATTTAGAAAGATAAAGGGATACTAGAGGAATTAAGTGAAGGCAGTAAAGGTGCACTCACTGTTGATGCAGTGATCATTGAGATTACTCCGTATTTTCACCTTGTTGAGGTAAAAAAATCAAGTGGAGATACATTGGAATATCAGAAGATGATGAAGCAAGAGATAAGACCAGCTTTAAAAGACATTGTTTGGACATGGCAAGGTTATCAAACAACAATGCAGCAACAACAAACAGATTCTATATGCTTACTCCTTTAGTTTGTGTCTTCCAATATACTTATTTTAAATGCAACATACTTATTATATCTGCACAAGACATTAAAATATTTTTTTTGTATCATTGTTCTCTAAATTCTCATATGTCAAGAAAAATATCATTTATTCGCCATAGGTTTAACTTATGGACCTCCAGCAAGGAGGACTATGGTCATATGCTTATAGCAGAGTTGACGTCGGTCATTTCCCTCAAAGTACTCAAATCATACTAACACTACTACATATGACACTTTTAGCAACAACGCCTTCAAGGACTGCCTGCATGGTCGCTAGTTGTAAGGACTCTTGCAATTGTTATTGGTTGCAGGATATATAAAAAGAAAATTAAATTAGGAAATTTTGTTGGTGACCACCAAAGTGGTCGCTAGAAACGTGTCGCCCATTAGCTACAACGGGATTGGTCGCTATTGCTAATTTGAAAAAAAATTAATAACGGACCCTAAGTAAGTGTTTGCTATTTACACTGAAATAGTACTAAGCAATATATTGAATGAAATAATATATTGTTCACACGAGAATTAATTGTTTAGTGTTTTGGTTAAATGTGTAGTAGGCTTTGTGTGTGTACAAATTAGGGCTAATGATGAGTTAAAGTGTTAAACTAAACTAAACTATCAAGATCAAATGAGAAAGTGCAATACACTTTACACCGGGTAGTTGGGTACGGGATAGTCGATGGGCTAGGAAAAGTTTGGTCTGATTTCTCTAGAGAAGTCCCATAGGTTCAAAAGGTGCTTAAAATTTTTAAGGCCTTATTTCATCGTCAATTGGAGGATTATTCGTGAATATAAAACGAGAATGGTATGTGGATACTTCTAAGTTGTATCTCATTACTGAACTAAAACACACACATGTTTGTTTTTTAGACAAATGTACTGCTAATGTCGTATAAATTACTACAATACTTTTATGAAAAAACTAAAAAGTTTAAGCACAATACATCAACTTGTTCAAAATTGCATAAACATTCTCGTAAACATATGGCAGCAGCGTGCAACAACTAATGCCTTCCATATTGCATAAAAAATGACAATACATCACCTAGTACCACTACTACAGATCGGGTATTTACCCACGACATCTTACCGACGACACGTACATTCGTCGGTAAAGTTTTATAATTTACCGACTACAGCTATTTACCGACGAGAACTCTCGTCGTTAACTCACCGGCGACAGTTTCTCGTAGGTAAATGGTTAAAACGTCGTCGCTATAGTTTTTTAAATTTTTTTTTTGTTTTGTCGTCGGTAAATTAGCGACAACAGCGGTGTCGTCAGCATTAAGACCGTTTACCGACGAGTGCTTCTTCTTTACCGACGACACCTATGTTCGTCGGTTAAAAAAACGTGTATATTATTCTGGACAGACTGTATTTTTATCACTTAAAACCCCAAAAACCCCACTTTTCCTTCCCAATTTCTCCCAAAAACTTCAATCAATCTTATTCAAATTTTTTGCAATACCTTCTCCAATTCATCTTTAACCATTTTCAAGCTTATGATCAAGGTGGGGCATCCTCAATACACAATTTTATCCACAAATATTAGGTAATTTCTTGAAATTCTTAATTTTGTTTATCATATTTGGGTGTAATTCTTGCAATATTATGTGATTAGGTTAAGTAATACATTATCAAGGTTGAGACTTCATCATCAATCTCCAATTTCTTCCACCAATGCAAGGTATTTTCTTTAAATTTCAAACTTCTTAATTTTTTTTTTGCATGGATTTTGATCTGTGTATTAGTTTCTATAAGTTATGATTATGTATATTTTTTTGATTGTCTATTTAATTATTATGTGTAAATCATGCATACATTCATTTATTTCTATTATGTTTTCATATATTTTTGTATTTGTGTAATTAATTATATGAAATTGTTTATGTATTTATAGTGTTGTAATTTTATTTATTTATTGGTTTGTAATTATATTCAAGCCATTGGTTTGTAATTTGTATTATTTTTATTCATTGTGTTGTTATTTTTATTCATTTTATTAATTAGGTTGTAGTAATTATTTATTTTATTTTCATATGAGTGTAGTTGTCTAGTTATCTAAAATTGTTGTTAAGAGATGGCTTTGGGTTTGGATAAGAGTTGGATGGATGCGACGGATTTACTCGATCCAGATTATGTTTTGGGGGTTATGGATTTTATCACATATGCAAAACAACAGAAAAATTATAGAGATCTTCTTTATTGCCTGTGTAACTATTGTAGAAATTATCGCCGATTACCCACTCAGACGGTTAGGGGCCACCCCTTTAAGGAAGGGATTATGAAGTCGTATCGGGTTTGGATAAATCACGGTGAGCAGTAGGTCATTCCCAAAGAAAATCCTATTCCGTATATAGTTAATGAAATGGTTGAGGTTTGTGACGATGTGAGACACAATTACGATGTTGGCGGACATCAGGGTAACACCGAGATGAGAGACGCAGAAATTCCAAGTCGTAGCAGTTTCGAAAAACTGTTTGACGAATTGGAAACAAAATTATATCCGGGTTGTACAGCGATGAGTTCATTGAACTTCATTGCCAAGCTTATGCACGTAAAAGTAAAGAACAAGTGGACTAACACGTCATTCACCGAGCTATTGGAGTTGGTTGGTCGTATTTTGCCCAAACCTCACACTTTGCCCGATTCTTATGATGCATGCAACAAGAAGTTGAAAAGTTTGGGTATGGGGTATATTACTATCAATGTTTGTTTGCACGATTGTGCCATATTTTACAAAGAGAATAAAGACCTCGATGAGTGTCCAGTTAGTAGAGAGTCTAGATGGGACCCAAAGAAGGGTATTAAAGTACCGCATAAGAAGCTTCGTTACTTTCTGATTGCTCCCAGATTACAGCGACTATACGCTTCGAAGCACACCGCTGAAGACATGATATGGCACCATACCGGAAAGAGTGCCGATCCGGATGTGTTGCGTCATCCGGTTGATGGTGATAGTTGGAAGAGATTTGCAGCGCTACATCATGAGTTTGCTAGCGAACCTCGTAATGTATATTTGGTCTCGGTATCGACGGGTTTTGTCCTTTCTCTATGCAAAACAACTCGTACCGCATGTGGCCTGTCATATTGACCGTCTATAACTTGCCACCGTGGGTATGCATGAAGGAAACCACATTTCAGCTTTGTTTGTTGATTCTGGTTTCTCGTTCACCCGGTAAGGACATGGATGTTTACCTCCACCCTATGATAGATGAGTTGGACGAGTTGTGGGGTAAAGGGATCCTTACGTATGATTCTCATACAAAGCAAGAGTTTACTATGAAGGTTTGTCTGTTGTCCACGACCAATGATTTCCCCGCTCGGTCATACACTTCAGGATGGTCGGTTCAAGGTTACATGGCTTGCCCAGAATGCATGGATTCTACTCTGTCATTGAGTGTGAAAAAAGGTGTGGTTTACTTTGACCATAGACGTTGGTTACCTACCAGACATTGGTTTAGAAAAGAAAGTGTTTTGTACCCGAAACCCAATCATAGTGGCCCACCGAGGAAACATAGTCCATCTAGTATTCAGACACAATTAGATGGCCTTCCCATTGTGTTTCCTGGTAAACACAAGGATTTTGGGGGAAAGATCGTGAGGCAAACTGGTCAACGTCTATTCAATTGGATGAAAAAGAGTATCTTTTATCGTTTACCTTATTGGTCCGAAAATTTGTTGAAACATAACATTGATGTCATGCATTGCGAGAAAAACGTGTGTGATGCTCTTCTCGGTACAGTTATATCACTTGATGGGAAAGTAAACAAAGATAATGTTAAGGTGCGACAGGATCTTGAGGCCATGAAAATCAGAAAAGATTTGTGGTTGACAACAAGAGGAACTAAAACGATTCTAAAACGGGGAAAGTATACGTTGTCAGCGGAGAAGAGGAAGATTTTTCTTGAGTGGTTACAGGCAGAGAGGTTTCCCGATGGATTCGCATCTAGTATGAGGAATAACGTTCATGTCGCTACGGGGAAGATCATTGGAATGAAATCGCATGATTGTCATGTTATGATGCAGTATCTTTTTGTTTGTTGTCTCCCCTGACTTCTAGATGATAAACCGATCAGCGACGCGATTATTGGGTTAGCTAACGTGTTTAGAGTCGTTTGTAACAAGAATCTGAGTAGAAAAGAGTTGGAAGACGGTAAGGCGAGAGTGGAAGTGATGTGCAAATTAGAAATGATCTTACCTCCCGCGTTTTTTGAAGTAATGATCCACTTAGTGTTTCACTTATACGATGAAGCATTGTTAGGGGACCCGGTTCAAATGCAGTGGATGTACCCATTTGAAAGGTATTTGAAGAAGTTGAAAGAGTATATTCGAAACCCGGTTAGGCCTGAGGGTTCCATAGCCGAGGGTTACGTGGCGGAAGAGACGTTGACCTTCATATCACGGTATCTTAGTGAAGAAAAAACAATGCTCAACGATCCAGGTAGATACAACGAACTGGTGCCACAACCAAAATAGCTATCCGTTTTCAAGTCTCAGTGTACTCCAATTGGCAAGAAAGAATCAGGTTCTTTACCAGCTCTGCAGAAGGAGCACGTCAGTTGGTATATTTTGAATAACTGCGACGAACTCGAACCATATAGGACGTAAGTAACGTTTACTTATAAATATTTATATTTATATTTGTATTTATATTTATATTTATATTTATATTTATATTTATATTTATATTTATATTTATATTTATATTTATATTTATATTTATATTTATATTTATATTTATATTTATATTTATATTTATATTTATATTTATATTTATATTTATATTTATATTTATATTTATATTTATATTTATATTTATATTTATATTTATATTTATATTTATATTTATAATTATATTTATATTTATATTTATATTTATATTTATATTTATATTTATATTCATATTTATATTCATATTAACTTATTTATAGTCATTAGAGCTTCATAAAGAACTTAGTGATATCCTTAATGTGAAAAGAGGGGGGCTACCTGTTAGATATCTTGGTGCTCCTTTAACTACTAAGGGACCTAATAGTTTAATGTGTAATACTCTTATTAATAATATTTTTGGTAGTGTGGAGAGTTGGATGCATAGGTTTCTCACTATTGCAAGTAGACTCCACCTCATAAAAAGTGTTCTTCAAAGCAAAGCTAGATATTGGTGCACTGTATTATTTCTTCCTATGGGGGTATTTCACAAGATTGAAACTCTATTAAGTAGGTTCTTATGGAAGGGCAACACTAGTGATTATCATGGATCCAAGGTTTCATGGGATGATCTTTGTCAAAGTAAGGAGAATGGTGGTCTTGGTATCCCTAATCTTCTCCAAATCAATCAAGTTGCCATTCTTAAAGCTTTTTGGAGGATGTAAGGGAACAAGGATACAATATGGTCAGAATGGGTCTATAATAAAAGTATTTGGAGTATTATTTATGATATCAAATTACCTTGGACTTGGAGAGAAATGCTTAATGTGAGGTACATTGCTTTTGATTATATTGATCATACTGTGGGTAATGTTAAAAGGACTTATATGTTAACTGATAAGTGGATAAAGGGTACTAGTGTGAAAGAAATTCGTGAACAAAAAGATACTATTTCACTTGGTAATTATAACATTAATAGGAAGGTGGGTGAGTACTATACTAGTAATAGATGGAGGCTTCCTCACAATCTTAATAAGGTGCTTGATATTGTGAAAGACATGAAGCTTAATGATAAGGATGGCATCATTAAATGGGAGAAAAAGGTTTTAAGACCTCAGAAATTATGAGTAATCTTAGATGTCCTAACTTGAAACAAAGTGGTTTGGTGTTGTGTGGCATAAATGGAGTATCCCTAAGCATAAGTTTTGTGCTTGGTTGATTTGTAAAGATAGATTAAGTACTAAAGATAAACTTAGAAAGTGGGGTATGGATGTTGATAGATTTTTTTCTCTTTGTTAAGAGGATTTTGAGTCAAGAGATCACTTATTTGTTACTTGTAAATTCACTGCCTTGGCTTGGGAAGAACTTTGTGCACTCCATAATTGGCACAATACAGGGAAGTGTTGGGAGGAAAGGCTTGATTTCATGATTAAGTTTGATGGTAACTCTCTTAAGGACACTATTTCTAATATTACCTTCCTTAGCTTTCTCTATTTCATTTGAGATATGAGGAACAAAAGGAATTCAAGAAGATTAACCCTAATAGGGAGGATATTGTGAAGATCGTGATGAATGATATTCAAAACAGACTTTGGAATAGAAGACTTTTCAAAAAGAGCTATGGGAATTGGAAAATTGTGGGAAGGTGGAAGCTTCATGGTGTACTTAAGGATGGAGAACAAGAGGAGCAAGGATGCTAGCTTGGAGCTTGGACCTAGATTGTGTTTCCTCTTTTCAAGGGATATACAATTGTAGGAAGATTTCCCTCATTTGAAAATTGCCTTATTGGGAAGGATTCCTTTTTGGGAAAGTTTCCTATAGTAGCTTGATCCTTTGTTTTGAGGATTGTTTGTTCTAGTAATTGTTGAATAGATTTTCCTTTTTCTAAAATGGTTGTATAGGTTGCTTGTAGTTTATAGGTTGCTTGTTGTTGATAGGTTGCTTGCCTTTCCTAGCAATGGTTGTATAGGGTTGTTTTTCCTAGCCATGCTTGTTTTTTAGTCAAAAACAAGTAAGGATTGATTTGTACCAATCGTTTTTTTTTTTGATATAAAATGGTTTGTTAATAAACAAAACAAATTCCATGAAACCTATTAGAATATCATCCAGATATTTGATAAAAATATCATTAAAAGGACACTTCCTAACTACCCTTTCCGATTTAAAATTGCTTATAAATTATGAAACGATGCAAAGTCAAATGTGTTGCGAAAGGCAAAATTTGGTCCATTATATTGGCCATGAGATCTGCAACATATCTTAATATTCAGAGTTACTCGTTCTATTCTGATAACTTTGAAATTATTAAAGGCATTAACAAAAAATGGGAATGGATACATAAATTCCCAGTATGGAAGGTATTACACGTCAAAAGAGAACTCAATGGGGTGGCTGACACTTTGGCCAAATGCGTTAGATAAAATATCGACTTAACCGAATAGACTAATTTCTCATTGTTCTACTCATGCGTGTTTCTATCTAATCTCTGTCGGAATAATGGTGTAAGATAATATTCGTGTTGTTTAGTTTCGAACAAACAACCCGAAGACGAACATAATCAATGACTAGGGATGCCAACGGTTACGGTTAAAAACCAAAACCGATGATAACCGAACCAACTAAAAATCGAATTATATAACTGTGGTTAAATCCATTAGATTATGGGTTTGAAAAGTGTAAACACTGGTTAAATCCGTTAGGTTATGATTTTAGATAAAAATAAAACTAAATAACCAAAAACCGTTTACTATCATATACATTTTCATATTCTATATAATCTGGGTTAAATTAGATATATTAGAATTCTAAAACCGAAACCCGAATACAGTTAAATTTTGAAACATGTAGCCGATGGTTAAAACCGTTCGAATATGGTTTTTAATAAAATAAATGTTTATGGTCATGATTTTTTATATTTAAAAAGACCGCCTTGCCTATCAATGACCGACATCATTGTTTGATATCAAACGGCTGGATCACACCTAAAATTCTTTTGAACAAACACCCCTAACTAAACTTTAGGAGGATTTATTATATTTCTCATTTCAAAAATTAATAAATCTCATAGTAACGGGCTAAAATCCTATAAATTGAAATGGCCCAAAAATAGTGAAGAAAAATAAAGAAATAATGGTCTTTTTTTTTGTTCAAATGCATAATAATATATAGAAAGTAGAAAAGGTTACAAGGTTTAGCCCACCCGGGAAGGCTCGGCTTCATTACAAATCAATGTAGCTAACTGAGGAGGGATACAAACACCCCAATTACCAAACAGAGTGCTAAGAAGCTCCTGTTTGGCAATCCAGTCAGTTGTCCCATTTCTACTTCTAGATACAAAAGAAAAAGAAGGAGATGATAATTCAGCAAAATAATAAATATTACAAACTAAATTTTTAATTGAATGACTCAACACCGGTAATCCTGACGAAAGAGACTTCATAATAGTGGCTGAGTCATTCTCTATAATCACGCTTTCAAAAGGATAATTTGAAGCCATCTCTGTAGCTTTCAAGATCCTTGTGGCCTCTGCCTCTAACACCGAATCTGCCGCAATCTTCCAACTATTACCTGCTACAAATTCCCCATTAGAGTTCCTAACTAAACATGCTATTGCAGCTCCCTTATCGGAAAAAGCTGCATCACAATTAATTTTAAATTTATTAGGTGGAGGTTTTTTCCACTTATCTTTGAATTTTTGATTATGTGGAATATTATTATTAATATTTATTCCAATATTATTAATGTTATTAACTTCCCCTAACTTATCAAGAAAATTTAAATCGTTAGGGTTTGAAATTTTATAATATTCTTTCCAATTCTCTGTAGCTTTTCTAACTGTATTCAAATGTTCACATTTTTTTCCATTATAGATAAAATTATTCTTATCCTTCCATATATGCGACATTATAATGCATATAAGTTCAAAAATCCTATCATGATTATCAAATTTTTTAATAATGTTTTGTACATGATTTATAATCCAAAGTTCTACACTTATAGTAGTATCATTATCAGTTTTTAAATTCAAAGGACTAGTAAACCATACACTTTTTGCCCAAGGGCATCTGAAAAGCATATGTTCCACTGTTTCAATATTATTATCACAAATTTTACAAATGTTATCTTTTGCACATTTCCTTTTAAAAAGGTTTTCTCCTGTAGATAAAAGGTTTCTTATAGCTCTCCACATAAAATTTCTTATTTTTGTTTGGGTTTCCATTTTCCAAATAAGTTTCCAAATGTTTTTATCCCTAGTATTAGAAGATGTAGGGTTATTCATATTTTTAATATTTTGGAGAATAGTATCATCCTCTTTTAGTTTATGATAAGTTTCCTTAACTGTATAAGTGCCATCTTTACAGTAATCTATACTAATTTGATCTTTACATAGAAATTTAGGTATTACCATTCTTTCTATTTTTTCTTTGATTTCCTTGGGGTAAATAAAGTTTAAGAGTTCAGTATCCCAAGATTTATCCTCTTTAATAAGTTGGTTAACCCAAAGTAGGTTAGAATTTTTTGGTTGGATAGGTAGTTTAATGTCACATATCCAATTATGTTTATACATATTAATATTCTTTCCATCACCTAATTTCCATTTAATATTATTCTTAAATGTATCTCTACCTATTAGTAAGCTTCTCCATCCCCATGAGGGTGAGCTTCCAATTTTAGCTTCAAGGAAACTACAATTTTTAAAATATTTTCCTTTAAGGAGTCTATAAAGAAGAGAATCTTCTTTATTTATTAGGTTCCAAGCTTGTTTTCCTAATAGAGCTTTATTCATTAGGTGTAGATCTCTGAATCCTAACCCACCTTCAAATTTTGATGTAGTGAGTATATCCCAATGTATTCTTTTTTTTCCTTTATCTCCCCGCCAGAATTGGGCAATAATTGAATGGATTTTATTTATAATGTTCTTTGGAAAAATAAAGTTTGACATTATATAGTTAGGCAAACTTTGGATGACTGCTTTAATTAAGATTTCTTTACCCCCTTCTGAAAGGAAAAGGGTTTTCCAGTTTTCAAACTTTTGTAGGATTCTATCTATTAAAAATTGTAGATCTTTTGATTTATTTCTACTCCATTCAGTTGGAAGTCCTAAGTAATCACCTAGGTTGTTAGTTCTTCTCATATTCAATCTTTTAGCCATTACATTTTGGATAAAGGTTGGTGTATTAGGGCTAATAATGACCCCACACTTATTATAATTAAGGCATAAACCAGTAGCATTTTTATATTTGTTCATAATGTCATTGAAAGATTGTAATTCAATGTTATCAGCATTAAGGAAGAAAAGACTATCATCAGCAAAGAGTAGATGAGTGATAGCTGGACAGTTATTTCCTATTTTGACTCCTTTAAGAAGGTAGTTTTCTTTTTTTCTGTAATTAAATCATTTAGAGTTTGAGATAGGGCTGAGCAAGAAAATGGGTTTGGGTAATTTGGGTAAAAAAGGGGGATAAAAAAAAGGGGATTTTGGGTATTTTTAACATTGGCCCAAGGTTAACCTGGGCCTAACATTTGAGAAGCTGGACCCGTTCTAATTACCACGGGCCTCTCTTTTGCTTCTTAACACTCGGGTTGGACCCGACCAACCCGACACTGTTCATCAATAAAAAAAAATATACATAACGTGAAAATCTTATCCGATCCTTTCATTTCATTCCCTTCTCAGCTTGGCTCATACGCTGCTTTTCTCCTTCTCTCTTCTGAAACACGAAAAAGGCGAACCCTAAGCCATCAAATCTCTATCTTCTCTGCCGATTTCTGTATGCTAGATGCCTATATCTTGTACTATATTATTATTCTTCTTCTCTTCTCTGCCGATTTCTGGGTCAACATTAAATGAAGCCGCGTTTGGCTGTTGGATTCGAGAGCTTGCATTTAATGTGGCCTGAAAAAACCCTCTTTGAGGTCTGATGTAGCCGTTGTTGATTGATTCAGTAACGTGTTGCCTTATTCTCATTCGATTAGCCATGGGTTTTTGGCTATATATTGGGGCTTTTTCAGATCGAGAAAAGCCACACCATTCAAAGGTACTTCTAAACCCTTTTCTCAATTTATTTCTATTTTATTTTCTGTTTATTCTTTTACCCGTTATTAATTTGTTTCAATTTTTTTGTCACAGATACGAATCACTTTCAAAGTCTTTAGGTAATAATTTAATTAATTTTATGGTGTTTGTATTTTCTATTAGTGTTCTTGTGATGTTAATTAATTTTTTTGTTTTGTTTTTGTTCACAGGATATACGCATTTTATTTTCTAAAGCCTTCTTAAGTTTCTGAGGTGGGTAAAAACTAATTTCTTTTTTATTTTACTAAGTTCTTTCTTTATATTGCCTTCTGATGTAATTAAATTCTCAGTTTTTATTGCAGATGGTTGAAATAGAACCTGTTCTTGACATTGCCATTGATGTGGATGATGTTAATCAACCCACTGAAGGTACTCAACCCCCACCTCTTTCTCAGGAAAATACCATTGTTCCCCCTACCAAAAAAAGAAAAAATGTGACCTCGGCTAATTGTTGGGATCATTTTCATAAAATTTGGGTAAATGGCCTTAGGTATGGTGTTTGTAATTATTGTGATAAAAGTTATGCTGCTAGTTCTAATAATCATGGGACTAATAACCTAAACAAACACATGAACCCTTTACGTGCTAATCGTTGTCCAAAATATCCTTTTAATGTTGTTGAAACTGGGCAGTCTACTTTAGGTTTTTCACCCAAAGGGGAGGGGGTTATGGAATCTTATGTTTTTACACAAGAAAATGCTAGAAATGCCCTCGCTGAGATGGTAATATTAGATGAAATGTCATTTTGTGTTGTTGAAGGTGTCGGTTTTAAAAATTTCTGTTATCGTATGCAACCACTTTTTAAAATTCCATCTAGATGGACTGTTGCACGAGACATTGCAAAAATTTTTACTCAACAAAAAACACTTTTGAAAACTCGTTTGAGGGGAAAAAGAATTAATCTTACCACTGATACTTGGACTTCAATTCAGAATTTAAACTATATGGTTGTTACTGCACATTTTATTGACGATAATTTGGTTTTAAGAAAACGTATAATTAGTTTTTCTATGATTGAGGATCATAAGGGGGAAACTGTGGGTTTAAAAATTCAATCAGTTTTACAAGATTGGGGGATTGATAAAATTCTAGCAATTACTGCCGATAATGCGAGTTCTAATAATGTAGCCGTTGATTATATAATCAATAAATCATTGCTTCCCAAACCACCAATTATATGCCAAAACAAATACTTGCACATTAGATGTTGTTGCCATATTCTAAACCTTATAGTCAAATCTGGTTTGAAAACTATTCGAAATGCCATTGTACGAATTCGAGATGTAGTACGTTATGTTAGATCATCTCCTAGCCGGTTTTTATGCTTCAAACGTTATGTTTCTCTAGCTAACATCTCTGCTACGAGTATTGTTTGTCTTGATGTTGATACTAGGTGGAACTCAACTTATCTTATGCTAGATGGAGCCAAAAAATATGAGAAAGCCTTCAATGAAATGTTCAAAGACAGTAAAATGTTCACCGAGTATATAGAGGGTTTAGGCCATGGATTACCTACTGATATTGATTGGGATAATGCTCGTTTCTTGGTATCATATCTTAAACTATTTTATGACGCTACTTTACGCTTCTTTGGTACAAAGTATATAACTTCAAATTTATACTTCGATGAGATCCTTATTTTGTATCGAGGAATGTATAATCTTGGCCCGGGAGATAACACTATTTTAGATTTAATGGCTTCGAAAATGAAGGAAAAATTTAATAAGTATTGGGGTGTAAATGCTCAGATGAATATCTTACTCTACATGGCGGCTATACTTGACCCGAGAAAGAAGTTTGCTTATGTTAGATATTGGTTAGAATTTATGCATGGTACTATTCAAGTCAGCCCCTTAATTGAGGAAATCAGTAATGGATTAAAATCAGTGTTTGAAAGTTATTTTGCTATAGCAAATCCAATAGTTGTGCGCACTGAACCACCTGCATCAGAATCATCATCTTCCGCAACTAGCGATTCCCGAAAATTCTTTAGAGATCAATTCAAATTATTTCATGATTCAACACAAACTAAAAGTGGGAATACTGAGCTTGACAAATACCTTTCGGAAGCTATTGAAGGCGATGATGATGATCATTTTGATGCCCTGGTCTGGTGGAGGGGAAATTCTCAACGTTTTCCTGTTTTATCTTTAATGGCCCGTAACATATTATCTGTTCCTATTTCAACTGTCGCATCTGAGTCCTCGTTTAGTACTGGTGGAAGAGTTCTTGATAGTTTCAGGAGCTCTTTACACCCAAACACTGTGGAGGCACTAATATGTACACAAAACTGGTTGCGCGAGTCTTTATCAGTAGAAGCCGCCATGGATAGAGTAGAAGAACTTGAGGCTGAATTTGGTAATATTTACTTGTGTATTTACTTGTGTATTTACTAACATTCTGACTTGTGTATTTACTTGTGTATTTTAGGTGCATTTGACATTACACCACCTGGAAATGTTGGATAAAATAGCCTAAGTAACAAATTATTTTGGGTAAGCTAAACCCTTACCTTGTTATCATTGTGTTTTATATAAACTTGTAATGGTAGCCGCCTATTGTAGTGAGTTGCCTACTTTTTTAAAACACAATCAGGTGATGAGGTGTAGTTGGTTTTCCGGGAATCCCGTGCTATTTTCCAACTATATCTGAGGCCGATGAAAGTGTTTATAACACGAGGCCTATGATGATCTACTCAATTATAAGCTATTACAAGCCTGTGATGACACTGTTCTGAGGCTTAAGGGTTAAACCTTAATATGTTTAACTTATATAACTTACTGATATATTTGAGAATGCTTTTTAGTAACAGGAAAATGGAATTTGAATGCTCCAGGAAGTTAGTGTGATGAATCTGAAGTTGAAGCTTTTGAATGTTGATTTTGATTGAATGTGTTGTAATATTTGTAATGAATTTGATTGTGTTGTAATATTTTGGAAGAATTTCATTAAGTTGTACCTTTTCTTTTGTGAATTTGAGTAATTCATGGGGTTAAATTGCAATTTGTAATAGTTAAGTTGTAAGATATTATGAATCAGAGGGTATTTTGTGAGTTAAGTCAATTATATGGGGGAAATTTGCAATTAAAATTAATTTTTTAGCTTTATATTATAATTGCATTTCATATTTACAGGTTTAATTACCCTTGGGTAAACCCGGGTAAACCCGAGGGTAACCCGTGTTTGGGTAACCCGAGGGTAGGGTAAAATTTAACCCTACCCTTACCCTTCACAAATCATGGACCCAGCTTTCTTACCCTACCCTTACCCTAGACCCCAACCCGGGGTAGACCCGGCCCGTGCTCACCCCTAGTTTGAGATATAAGGCAAAAGATAAGGGGTGAAAGAGGATCCCCTTGTCTTATTCCTCTGGTGGGTTTTTGTATTTGGTGAACTTCACCATTAATTAATATTGAGTAGGAGACAGAGGTGATACATATCATAAGTTTCCTTACCCAATCTACATTAAAACCAATCTTAATAAGGAGATCTTGTAGAAAATCCCATTCTATATACTCGTAGGCTTTTTAAATATCTGCTTTAACAGCAACCATATATATTTTGGTTTTCTTTCTTCTTTTAATATGGGTAATTACCTCATGTGCAATCATAGTATTTTCCTGTATCATTCTATTAGGAATGAATGCACTTTGATGCTCTCCAACTAGGGAATTCATAAAAGGTTGTAATCTATTAACCAATATTCTTGCTATAATCTTATAAATAAAGTTAGAGCAACTAATTGGTCTATAGTGTTTAATATTTGTAGGTTTATTAATTTTGGGAATTAAAGTAATAAGAGTTTGATTTAAGTCAGATAAGTCACCCTTATTATTCCAGAAATTATTTATTACTCTCATGATATCAAGTTTAATTATATCCCAGTAAGTTCTGAAGAATATTCCATTATATACATCAGGACCTAGTGCTTTATTAGGTCCTAATTCCCAAGTTGCTTTTTTAACTTCTTCTTCACTGATGTGTTTATTTAAATTATCTGCTGATCTTTCATCAATTTTACTAGATATAAGATTAATAGTATTAGTATAATCTCTTTTCCCTACAGTTGTAAATATATTATTGAAATAATTGGTAATTTCCATGCTTATTTCATGTTTATTATCAAGCCATGCACCATTTTCATTAGTGATATTAGTTATCTTATTTCTGCTTCTTCTTTCTTTAGTACAAGCATGATAATATTTTGTATTTTTTTTACCTTTTTTAAGCCAAATGTTTCTTGATCTTTCTTTCCAGAAACTTTCCTCTCTATTCCAAGTTTCTTCTAGTTCTTTGGTTATACAATTGTATTCGTCCCAGTTGAAATTGGGATTGTTAGTATTAGATATAATTTCTAATTTCTTTATAAGCTTCTCTATTTGGATTTTATTATTTCCAAACTTTCTTCTATTCCAATCTCTTAATGCTTGACTGCATTTTTTAAGTTTATGATTAATAACTGCATTAGGGTTTCCCCTTAGAGAGCTATAATCTTTCCATACATTTTTAACAATGTTTAAACAATCAGTTTCTGTTGTCCAAAAGCTTTCAAAATAAAATCTCTTTTTATTTTTCTTATCTGTTTTATCATGGTGTAGAATCAAGGGGCAGTGATCTCATCCAATGGCAGGTACAACTGCTACCCAAGCATTAGGAAATAGCTTATCCCATTCAGAGTTATGGATAGCTCTGTCTAAGATAGCTTTTATAAGCTTTTTATTAGCTCTTTTGTTTGTCCATGCAAATCTACAACCATAAGAGGTTGTTTCCTCCAAATTATGGAGGTTTATAAATTTATTAAAAATTTGAATAGACTTTTTGTGGCATACATTACCCCCTAATTTTTCCTTAAGAAATCTAATACAATTGAAATCACCTATTAGAGTCCAAGGAGAATTTTGGGGTTTTAAAGTATTTAAGAAATTAAAAGAAATTTCTTTATCAATATCATATGGGTTTAAATAAACATATGTATAAAATATAGGGGTCATATTATAACCCTCTATTTTAGTGTGTATAAAATTAGCCGAAGCTTTTAAAACTTTAATTTTCAATTCCTTTTTCACTATTATTGCGAGACCTCCTCTCGCTCCAATGGGATCAACAGTTTAATCAAAACTATATCTAATATATTAGCACTATTATCAAGTTTTTTGAAATTATTTTTGGTTTCGGAAAGAAACACTACCTCTGGCCGGTGTTTGGTGCAGAGGTCCCGGAGTGCCTGGACTGTCAAGGGATTGCCGACTCCTTGACAGTTCCAGGCTATGTGAATCATTAAAGGAGATGGGGTTGATTAGGAACAACCCCAGAAGACCTTCCTTTCATATAAAAAATTACGTTCATATACTCAATAGACCCTATCTTATGGGCTTTACGCAAAATTAAATTGTCAAATGTAAAGATTAAAGGAAACAACTTATGAGCTTTCCACCAATTTCTAACAATTATAAATGCTGAGAAAATACAATTATTAATAAACTGTTTTCCATTCATCATAGCAATTTTTGTAACGACTTGTTCTTCACCTAATACAGCTTGTTTATTAACAATACAGTAACTTCCTATAAAAATTCTGTATTTAGAGCTTAACACATTTTTTTGTATTGATTTTACAAAAATTATCCTCATTAAACACAATAACTGAGTTTTGAAAAACAAAGTAATCCTGTTTTTATCAACTACAACTATTTTTGTAACAGAAAACACTGTTACATTATTAAAGATAAACACAGTAGAAGAGGAACGAGTTTTTTTTTTTTTTTTTTTTTTTTTTGCTGGGCAAGTAGCAACTTTTATTACTCAAACATATCAAAGTACATGGGCCTCTAAGGCCTTTTACATTTTAACTTAACTAATGGGCTATTTTAAAAGCTAGTCTAATTCAAGTGGCCCATTTATACTTTCAGACATACAAACATAATAAGACGAAAAGGATCTATCTAAGTCCAAACTAGTACATCAAAGTACAACCGCCTCTTCACTTACTCCATCTTGCGATTGTCAACTCCACTTCTTTTCTCTCTCTTTCTTTCTGAAACCTTGCAAGGTTCTCTCGGAAGGCCATGGATATATCATCGAATAACGTGTCCTCCGATTTGAATACCTTCTTAAAGACCCGATTATTCCGTTCAATCCAGATCAAGTATACGGCCACCGATAGAAGAATCTTCAAGATGTTGTCAGAAGCGCTCTTCGTGTTATGCTGAGAGATGAACCATCTCATAAGTGTATCCCAATCAGTGAGTTTCACTTTAATCTCGTGTGTTTGCAAACATTTTGTCCATATTCTTTTTGTAACTGAGCATTCCCAGTATAAATGATTCCGATCTTCACTTTTCAGGTTACAAAACTCACACATAGAGTTAGAGATAACCCCCCATGTGATTAATCGCTGTTTGGTGGCGATTCTGTCCATCTGAACCAGCCATAGTATGAATTTATATCTCTGGTAGCCTCTTGATTGCCAGATAACCCTACACCACTCCTTTACAGGTTGTTTCACCCGAATCTGCTCGTAAGTTTCTCGGAATGTAAATTTTCCTTTCTTTGTGTACTTCCATATAACCTTATCTTCATTTTTATAATTATGTTGTATGTCTTTAGTAATATCTTCCATAAATGTAAATCTTGCAGGCCATTTCCACTGTTCTTTGTTAATAAACTGAGACAGTTTGCTGTTAGTGAAGTACCCTGAGGCTAAGCTGCTTCTTTGTACATCACATAGTCTTTTACCATCTGGAAGCCAATAGTCCCACCACAGAGATGTGTTGTTCCCATTACCAATGCTATAAGCAATAAAGATCTTAGCTATACATCTCATCTTTAATATTTTTCTCCATCCCCATGATGTATCTTGAGGGATATCCACTTGCCAGAAGGATTTGCCTTTAAGAAGGACCTGTTGTACCCAATTAGACCATAGTGTATTTATTGGGAAGCAACAATTCCATACCAATTTAAGGATGGAGGCTTGGTTTTGATAATAAGGATTTTTAATCCCCAAGCCACCTTCTTCAATTGGTAAACAAATGGTGTCCCAAGCTACTTTAAAGCCACCTTTTGCTTCACTTGTCCCTTTCCATAGGTATGAAGTGATCTTACTTTGAATACTTTTGATAATCTTCTTAGGTATGGTAAAGATGCTATACCAGTAAGAAGCTAGGTTGCTCAATACCATCTTGATTAACTGTAATCTCCCAGCAAAAGATAAGCTCTTTGAACTCCAATGTTCAATCTGTTTCACCATTCTTGATATAATTGGCTTACAGTCCTCAATATTTAATCTTCCAGAAATTAGAGGCACTCCAAGATATTTCATTGGGAGTTTCCCCTCAGGTATTTGTAATATATTCCACATTTCTTCCTTAATTTTATCACTACAACCACCATAAAATACATTGCTCTTACTTGTACTTACTTGTAGGCCTGACAGTCTTTGAAATATATTGAGGCAATCCTTTATGAGCTTAGCTGATCTCTCAGATGGTTTAAAGAATAACATCAGATTATCAGCAAACATAAGATTGTTAAGCTTTAAGCTCTTGCATTTGGGGTGCCAATCAAATTCCTTCTTTGTCCATATGCTCTTCATCAGTTGGGTAAGCACTTCCATACATATTACAAATAAATAGGGAGAGATTGGGTCCCCCTGTCTCAACCCTCTCTCTCCTTTAAAGAAGCCTTTTGGCCTCCCATTTATCATGAGACTATAAGATGTTGAGGTGAGACACATTTTAATCCATTCAATTAATTTGTAAGGATATCCAAATGCCTCTAAGGTTTTTATAACAAAGTCCAATCTAATGAGTCATATGCCTTCATTAGATCAAGTTTTAAGGCACATCTTTTTGATATTTGATTCCTGCTGTATCCTCTGACCAACTCTTGAGCTATAAGTATATTTTCTCCAATGTTTCTACCTTGTATGAAAGCTGATTGATTATTAGAAATTAGCTCAGGTAGGGTACTTTTTAGCCTATTGGCTATAATCTTTGATATACATTTATAGATCACATTGCAACATGCAATAGGTCTATAACTCTTAACTGATGTTGGGTTTTGAATTTTTGGTATAAGTGTTATAACAGCTGAATTTACTTCCTTGAGAAGTTGATTATCATTCAGAGTGCTTTGTATAGCTTTACACACATCTGTTCCAGTTATACTCCATGTTCTTTTATAGAAGGCTGATGTGTAGCCATCAGGCCCTGGACTTTTAGAGCTATCAATTGAGAACATAGCACTTTTAATCTCTTTATCAGATACAGGCTGGATCAAATCTGAATGTAAGTTTTGTCCAATTCTCTTTTTACAGATTTTCCTTAGTAAGTCCACTTCATATGCTTCCTGATCATCTCTTTTTGTTCCCAACAGGTTTTTATAGTATGTGAGGAATCCCTTCTCAATTTCTTCCTCCTTTGTGGTAATGTTCCCATCTTCCTTTGTGATGTTAACTATAGTGTTTTGAGCTTTTCTGCCATTACTCCACTTCATAAAATAAGAAGTATTTAGTTCCCCATCTGTAATCCAAATGGCTCTTGATTTCTGTCTCGCAATAGATTCTTCTTTGATTTTTTCACTATGAATCTCATCTAATAATTTATTCTCTTCTGCTAGTAGATTACTAGTCTTGTTCCCTTTTAACCTTTGTTCCTGAATAGCTCCCAATCTGTCTTGCATATGAAGGATTTTATTGGGAATTTCTTTGAAGTATATATTGTTAAACACCTTTAACTCTTGTTTCAGGAGTTTAAGCTTCCTTGTGAGGATATACATTGGAGTACCATTGAATTTTGCCTTCCAGACCCTTTCTACTAAAGGAAAAAACTCTTTGTGATCCATCCAGATATTATAAAATTTGAAAGGTACTGGCCCTTTGCTCTTTTCATTTATAACCTGTAAATGTTGGCTACAATGATCAGATACACCAGGGGGTTTTAATACCAATGATGTAAATGGAAATTTATTTATCCATGCTGAATTGACTAAGGTTCTATCAATTCTGCTGGCCCTCATTTCATTTTCTGCAGCTTTATTTGTCCAAGTATATTGTGGACCATTATATTTCATATCAATGAGCTCAAGTTCATCAATACATTCAATCATTTCCTCTAAACTCTTTAGTAGTGATGAAAAGTTAAGTCTTTCTTCAACCTTTGTAATTTCATTAAAGTCCCCTTGAATAGCCCAAGGTTCATCTTGGGTAATAAGATTCCAGCCCCTAAGTGTGTCCCACAAATGATGTCTGAGCTTATCATCATTTAAGGCATAAATTGGGGTAAAGTAAAATTCAATGTTAGATTGAATATGCTTGATCTTGCTTAGTATAGCCTGGTCAGTCATATCCATGATTGTCACATTCACTTTGGTGGGGTCCCAACACATCCATATTCTGCCTTTAATATCTTGAGAATAATTTGTAGCTACTTGCCATTTATTGAAAATAGAATTAATAACATTACTAGATTTATGTTGTTTAATCTTGGTTTCCAGAAAGCTGAATAACCAAACTTCTTTATTAACTACTTGCTTCAAACAATCAACTTGTTTAAGCCTTTTATTCATCCCTCTGACATTCCATGTCACAATCATTGATGAGATGGAGGGTCTGGAGGTTTTTTAGCAACCCCCTCTATTTCTTCATTGATTAACATATCCACTGCATCATTTATATTATCTCGGTTCAGTATATCAAAACTATTATTGGTACTTGTGGAGGCAATATTGTTCTGATTATTGGGTGAATTTACTCTCCTTGCAACTACAGTTGTCCATTTTGGTTCACTATGACTTGAATCAGTGCCTTTTACTGGTTCATTGATCTTCTTAGGTACCCATACTTCTTTGGTATTTCTACAAGTTATGTCTGAGTGCCCTAACCTCTTACATTTCTTACACAGGACTGGCTTCCATGTGTATTCCACCAGAACTGTATCAATCTTATCCTGTCCCATATCAAGATCAAAGTCTTCTATGAGCTCTTGATTTAAATCCATCTCAACACAGACTCTTGCGTAACTTAGCCTTGTTTGAGAGGCTGTGATCTCATCCATCTGTATAGGCTTGCCAAGGGCACTAGCAACAACACTTAGCCCCTCTTTAGTCCACAGTTCACCTGGGACTTTTCTCAGTTTTACCCATACAGGTACTTTATCCAGTTTGAAATTCTCAAAGTGTGTATTAGGTGCCCATTTTCTGAGTAGTAGTGGCCTCTTATTAACATGCCAGAGCTCTCCTAAGACTTTTGAACACGATTCCTCTGTTTCAAATTTAAAGGTATATAAACCTTGTTCAGATGTGCTTATTATAACCTTCCCAAACTCCTTCCACTGCGTATTGACCATGTTTTTCACCATGTGGAAGGGTTGGGGTTTCTCGAGAAACTGACCCACCAAACACTTTTCCCACTTTTTACAACCATCCTCAATGATTTTTGGTGAAGGGGCAACCCTAATTCTGCCATTAACTTTGGTTGGATTGACAAAATCTAGCTTGAATTGTTCCTTTATTGACCCATCAAACATTGAGCTCCAGGACTTAGAAGGTGAGGCTTTTTGGGCCATTGCCCTAGGTTCTGGATCTTTGATTGTTTCTAAAACTTTAAGAGGAGAATGATGACTCTGTTCTGACTCCTCACTAGACACAGGATCTATGGTTTTACCCATAGATGAAGAAAGAGAAGGGAAATCCCCCTTATTAGGCATATTTTGACTGGTTGGAGTTACAGATCTGGGTAATTGTGATACAGACCTGACTCCACTACTAGCAGGTACATTCTTCATCCCACTATTTTTATTGTTAATAGTAGTAGGACTCTGAAATAACCCAGATCTAGAACTAATTACTTGTTTTTGTTCTTTCAAATCTACTTGTTGTGCCCTAGTAACTCTTCCTCGAGCCATGATCTAAACTACTCAGGAGGATGTAGCTAGAGATTGGGGTAAGAAGAAGAGAAGAGAAGAAGCGAAAGAAGAAGACCAAGAAAAACAGAGTAAATTGTAGATTATCTAAGCTAAAAATACGAAAAACAATGTAAATTTGCTAAGTTTTGATGTAAATGTAATGTTAAAATGACTTGGGTACACGTTAGCAAGGCTAACGTGCACCTTAAAAGAGACTGACTTTGGGAGAACTTTTTCTCATGAGAGAGAAAAACTTTTTTAATTCACATAGAGGGGAATCAATTGAATTTAACATACGATTTGATGCAACCATGAACCGTGGATGGAGGATAATTGATTTGTGGATTAATTGATTCGCCAGAAGATCGAGAGAGAATGAGTGAATGGAGTCGGTGGAAACAAAGTGGGGGTGGGTGAGGTATTAATGGTTGGGCTGCAGAATGGGGTAAAAGAAGTTTTGGGTTTGGGCCTAACTTGGGCTGGAAATATTACACTACTAATGGGCTGCACTAAAAAAAAAATATATATATATAACGGGCCGTTACCGGTCCGTATTAGTCACGGACCGGTTCGGTCCAAGCCAAAACTGCAGAGAATCAAAAACCGCACGCGAAGAAGAACGGCGTTTCGTACCTTATCGTTCGCCGCCACTCCTCCCGTACCGTACCGTCGCCGGCGCTTAAATTAATTATGTATTTATTTTATTTGATTTTTTTGTAAATTAATTATGTATTTTGAATATTTTTGATTTTATAAATATTTTTTGACTAAATTATGATCTTCAAATATTTTGTGATTTTTTACTTTATAATAGATTATGATTTTTTGTATTAATTTTCAAATATTAATAATGAATTTTTTCTTAATAATTATGAATTTTTATATATTTTTGTGATTATTTAAATTTTTTTGACTCAATTATGATTTGTTTATTATTAATAGATTTTGATTTTTAAATATTATATTTTCAGGTTTTAGAATTTTTAAATAAATATATTTTTTTGTAAATTAAATTTTTTTAAATAAATTATGACTTTTAAATTTATTGTGATTTTTTTATATTTTTAAATAAATTTTGATTTTTTTTAAATATTGATATAAATTTTAAATATTAAGCATTAATTTTAATACTGGGGTGAGGTCCCTTATGGGCTATAGTATAGTCGACGCTTATGTAGTTGCGTCCCCGATTACTATGTCAACATACACGCTTATGTTGTTGCATCCCTAATTGGTGTATCAATAATGACGCTCATTTGGCTGTGTCCCTAATTAATATGTCAAAATCGACGCTTATGGAGTTCCGTCCCTAAATAATATGTCAATGTCGACGCTTATGGAGTTGCATCCCTAATAAGTCTGTCAATACCGACGCTCATGTAGCTGCTCTCCATTTAGTGTATCAATAGCGACGCTTATGTATATTGCGTCTTGAAATATTGAAAAAAGGACGCGTGAAACAAAAGCGTCCCCTATGAATGGTATTTAGGTACGCATAAAAAATGGCGTCGCCATACATAAATTATAGGACGCGTTTATTTTTGCGTCACTATTTACGATTTTTTTAGGGACGCTATCGCGGCGCGTCATTAAAAAACCGTCGCTAAATGACAGTTTTCTTGTAGTGTAGTGTGAGAATCAGGTTTGACAACTATTCAAATATAATTCAAAGACATCAAGGACCATCTTGGATAATAGTGGGAAGAAAATATAGAAATGGGTGAAAATGTATAATAAGGAAATATAAAATAGGTATTGTAAATATTCGTTTGTTTTCTTTGACATTGAGATAAGGTGGCACGATTTACACCATCCTTTGTGACATATTTTAAGTCAATATTATATTTGAACTACTATTTGTCTCCTTCTAGATCCTTATATTTTAATATATAGATAGAAGGGGGTTCCGGTCCTAACAAGGACCCAAAGCGAATTTACGAAATGAGACCCCTTTATGTAAAAAAAATTCATAAATTGGGGATCCCGGGAAACATCAAAAAATAGAAATCCCAGAGAGATCGCCTATTCGGCATACCCTCAAGACCGTCTCTCTCTCTCTCTCTCTCTCTCTCTCTCTCTCTCTCTCTCTCTCTCTCTCTCTCTCTCTCTCTCTCTTACATATATATACATATATATATAATAATATATTATATAAAAAGTAAAAAATACCTTAAAAGTAAATCACACGTGGCATTCAAGGGTGAAAATCTTACAATGTTAGACACAAGGACTAATAGTGTGACAAAAATCAAGTTTGCCGACCATTTAGATAATTTTTTAAATTCGAAGGACCAACTTGGTATATGGTGTATATACTTCACGGACCATTTGAGAAAATTTTCTTTTATATAAATAATATTATATTTCTCCCCTAATTCAAATATGCCCTACTTCTCCGCCTCTTCCACAATTTAGTTCTCTTTCAATTATCGTTCTCCCGTACACCTACTCGCTGTTCTTATTCATATCGCCTGGTGTGTTATTTTACAGTATCGTAGCTTTGATTATAAATATAATTGTAAGTATTCAATACTTTTGTATGTAACTCTAATTTCAATAATTTACACTAATAATGTCATTTCAATTATCTTTTGGTGATAGATCTCAAGTTTTATTGTTGAAATCTAGTTGTTATGTATTTTTAAATATAGTGATTATAGTTTATGTAGAAATAATTGTTTGTATGTTCATATATATTAATTCAAAAAGTGCTCTCGAAATTTTTGAATCAACAATATTTTGAAACTTTTTTTAGTAAATTATACTATATATGATTATGTAATTTATACTTATCTTTTATTAAAAAAGCTTGATTTTTCGGTATAACTACTTCATGATATATTAGATAGGGATAACTTAGATATTTTGAAAGCATCCCATTAAATTTTTATTACCTTTTTAGACATAAACATATAAAATGATAAAAAATTAGGTCAGGGGTTGAAATATTGATCAAATCTTAGGTTTACCATTATTTGATAATAGATGTGTGTATTTTGTGTATGTTTATTAGTTTATTGTTAAGTTTAATATACACAAGAAATAAATTGGTTGTATAGTTCTGGAATATCATAATATTTGTACACATGCAAATATATTTTAGTAGAATGTTTAGATATATAGTTTTGGTCGTAAGAATATTTAGTGTTCTTAAAATTATTTAATATATTCTTTGCTTAATCAAGAATTTGAGTATTTTTTTTAATTTGAAAAATTACAAATATAAATGTTCAACTTTTTGAAATAAGTTTCTAGTTAACCATTAGAGGAAAACACTTTTATAGTAATTTTTTTTAATCTTTTTACAGGCCATATATTTGGTAAAGAGATTAACTATCATCCTATTAAATAAATGGTCGCTGGTCATGTCATTTCAATCGAATATCATGTTGGGGCGATGTAAATTGGTAAGTAATACAACTATAAACTGGTATATGTAGCCACGATAATTTTAAATCTATGAAAGGCATAACCTAGGAGCAGTATACCTTGCTCAGTGATAAAATCTGTTATCTCTTCGTCATGAAGGACCATCTAAATTTAATTGCACCCTTTGAAGGTGTCTATTAATGGTCGAAAGATCTGGTTGGTAGTGATATCGACCAACCGATCAATCATTGGTGAGGAAAAATAACAGTTATTCATGTCAGTTTCATGTTGTTGTAATCAACACACATTTTTTATTTACCATCATGTTTGGCTATGAGGTCAGGATTTTCAAGCCACCATAGAAAATTCATTTCTCTCATGTGTACGTCTTGTAGTAGCCACTCGACCACTTCCTTAATTATCATGTTATTTTCTGTATAGAATATCATTATTTCTACGCAACCGGTCGGTCAATGTGATTGAAATCTAGGTGGTGTATGACGATAAAATTATCGATGTCTACCATATCCTTAGTCTCTTAGGTGAATAAATGTTTATGCTTTTCATACCTGTCTTTTAAGGCTATTTGTATCATGATTTCCAGATATTCCTATATTTTTACCTTAGTCTTTAGATTACTGATAGCTAGGTGCATCAATTAACTTTTCAGCTAGAACTAGATTGTCCTAATAGTGTTTATGTGAGAATTAAATTACAAGTATTTCTGAGTCCCCACCATATGAAAGTCCTTGTCCATTAATCCCGTGACCCTTTTCAAATGGGTTCTAACTCCTTAGGGTCAATATGTGCTCGTTCGAGGGTGTGTAAGAATAGTAAATATATTAAACTTCTAGTGTCACCAAAATCACATATTGTAGCTCTTGTCCAATGAGGTCTAGAGTGATGAGTGGATTATCATGGGGAATCTGAGGCCATGTGAGGCATTCACGTCATAATTAACGATATCAATTATTGGAGGATATCTTTTAGGGTGACGCTTTCTGTTTTTGCTTACATCTCTTTTCTATCTATATGAGGCTAAACTGTTGGCTCATTTTTTGTCTTATACCACACCTTTGCATCATGGTATCTCTGTGAGTCTTTTTTAGGTGGAAAGTTAATCGATTCCTAAAGAATCACTAATAATACAATGATCTATCAAAATAATTGGAGCTCATTGACTCCTCATTTACTTTCTTTTATCAGCTTTCTAAGGCAATAATTTGGCTAGTTTATGTCCAAGGGATTTAGGTCTAATACCTACAAATGATGGGCTATTACGATTAAGTTCATATGACGTATATATATATATATATATATATATATATATATATATATATATATATATATATATATATATACGTCATATGAACTTAATTGTAATAGGGAATTCTATGCTCATAGGAACGCAGAGAGATCTTTTATTATATTAGAAGTGTCACTTACCGAGTGTCAATTTTTTTCAGACCTAATACCCATTTTTGGGTTAAGTTTTGTTCAAAGTTATAATGAATATGGGCCAAAACAATTATGTCAAATACCTTGTTTGTCATGCAGGATTCGTCGTATGACCTTAATAACTAGGGCCATTTTTGCTCAAGGTTTTTTTTTGAAAAAAAAAGTTATGAACTTGATAAATTTACATTTTGAGATGGCATGAGTAGCGTTAATAAACAAATATGATAACAAATGATTAATTTTTTAACAAAATAAAATTATTTAATCATTTACTATCCATAAATATACTATATACAATATAATATAAAGGGAAACAACTTTTTATAAAAGAGACAGACCAAAATATTTCGTCTATAAAAAACTATCTTTATATTATTTGTTATTATTTTTGTTTATAGATAGAAAGAACAACATTATAGATGGAAATTATACCCCTTTCTATATGACCCAATGGTTTGTGATAGAGACTAATCTTGCCATATTCAATTCCTCATATGTATCCCATCAGATTTCCAGTAATTTGATATAAGAAAGATAGCTCACCTAGTTGGTGTTTTAGTTGGTGTTTTAGTCCATGATCAATCCATCTTCTGTTTGTTGTTGTGATCTTATTAAAATAGGATCTAATTCGTGTTGATCTACGAATATCTTATTTTTCATATTGGCTCGTGTAGACCAATACTACTAATCCTGAGACCAATAATATCTAATATCATTGGTTATATAGATTCATCGCTATATTTCAAGGGATATTGATCAATATTTGGACTCATTAACTTTCCAAGCTTCAGGGATTCAATCTTCTTTTTATTTTCTAAGATTTGATCTACCTTTACTTCCAAATAAGAAAAACTCAAAAAAACGTTCATCCTTTTAGAAAATATCACTATATCAAGGCGAGAGACATCGGTAGAAACAAGGAGGCTTTGCTCAATAATTTCCATTCACGAGTCTGAATCATACCAAGTTTAATCAACATAAGAAAATAGTCTCAATAGAAATATATATTATATATATCAGATATATATATTGAAGCGTATATCAATAACAAAATTTCACTATCATTTATCAATTTTTATAATATGATAACATTGTCGTTTATTTTTGCCATAACAGAGGTGTTTATCACTGTGATCTCAAACCGAAGAACTTGCTTTTGGATGAAAATGAAAATTTAAAGATTCAGATTTTGGATTGAGCGCTCTATCAAAATCTAGGCAAGAAGACGTATTAATTCATACAAGTTGTGGTACACCTACATATGTGGCCCCATAAGTACTCATCGGCAAAGGCTATGATGGTTCAAAAGCAGATATTTGGTCATATGGGGTGATTTTATACATGCTATTAGCTTGTTATCCCTGTAAATATTATGATGTCGAAGATGGAGAAAGTAGCTAAGTTGTTGAAGACGAAAGAGATTTAGAAAGATAAAGGGATACTAGAGGAATTAAGTGAAGGCAGTAAAGGTGCACTCACTGTTGATGCAGTGATCATTGAGATTACTCCGTATTTTCACCTTGTTGAGGTAAAAAAATCAAGTGGAGATACATTGGAATATCAGAAGATGATGAAGAAAGAGATAAGACCAGCTTTAAAAGACATTGTTTGGACATGGCAAGGTGATCAAACAACAATGCAGCAGCAACAAACAGATTCTATATGCTTACTCTTTTAGTTTGTGTCGTCCAATATACTTATTTGAAATGCAACATACTTATTATATCTGCACAAGACATTAAAATATTTTTTGTATCATTGTTCTCTAAATTCTCATATGTCAAGAAAAATATCAATTATTCGCCATAGGTTTAACTCATGGACCTCCAGCAAGGAGGAATATGGTCATATGCTTATAGTAGGGTTGACGTCGGTCATTTCCCTCAAAGTACTCAAATCATACTAACACTACTACATATGACACTTTTAGCAACAACGCCTTCAGTGACTGCCTGCATGCTTGCTAGTTGTAAGGACTCTTGCAACTGTTATTGGTTAAAGGATATATAAAAAGAAAATTAAATTAGGAAATTTTGTTGGTGACAACCAAAGTGGTCGCTAGAAACGTGTCGCCCATTAGCTACAACGGGATTGGTCGCTATTGCTAATTTGAAAAAAAAAATTAATAACAGACCCTAAGTAAGTGTTCGCTATTTACATTGAATAGTACTAAGCAATATATTGAATGAAATAATATATTGTTCACATGGGAATTAATGGTTTAGTGTTTTGGTTAAATGTGTAGTAGGCTTTGTGTGTGTACAAATTAGGGCTAATGATGAGTTAAAGTGTTAAACTAAGCTATCAAGATCAAATGAGAAAGTGAAATAAACTTTACACTGGGTAGTTGGGTACGGGATAGTCGATGGGCTAGGGAAAGTTTGGTATGATCTCTCTAGAGAAGTCTCATAGGTTCAAAAGGTGCTTAAAATTTTTAAGGCCTTATTTCATCGTCAATTGGAGGATTGTTCGTGAATATAAAACGAGAATGGTATGTGGATACTTCTAAGTTGTATCTCATTACTGAACTAAAACACACACATGTTTGTTTTTTAGACAAATGTACTGCTAATGTCGTATAAATTACTACAATACTTTTATAAAGAAACTAAAAAGTTTAAGCACAATACATCAACTTGTGCAAAATTGCATAAACAGCCTCGTAAACATTTGGCAGCAGCCTGCAACAACTAATGTCTTCCATATTGCATAAAAAATGACAATACATCACCTACTACCACTACTACAGATCGGGTATTTACCCACGACATCTTACCGACGACACGTACATTCGTCGGTAAAGTTTTATAATTTACCGACGACAGCTATTTACCGACGAGAACTCTCGTCGTTAACTCACCGGCGACAGTTTCTCGTAGGTAAATGTTTAAAACGTCGTCACTATAGTTTTCTTAATTTTTTTTTGTTTTGTCGTCGGTAAATTAGCGACAACAACGGTGCCGTCGGCATTAAGACCGTTTACTGACGAGTTCGTCTTCTTTACTGACGACACGTATGTTCGCTGGTTAAAAAAACGCGTATATTATTCTGGACAGACTGTATTTTTATCACTTAAAACCCCAAAAACCCCCACTTTTCCTCCCCAGTTTCTCCCAAAAACTTCAATCAATCTTATTCAAATTTTTAGCAATACCTTCTCCAATTCATCTTTAACCATTTCCAAGCTTATAATCAAGGTGGGGCATACTCAATACACAATTTCATCCACAAATATTAGGTAATTTCTTGAAATTCTTAATTTTTTTGTCATATTTGGGTGTAATTCTTGCAATATTATGTGATTAGGTTAAGTAATACATTATCAAGGTTGAGACTTCATCATCAACCTCCAATTTCTTCCACCAATGCAAGGTATTTTCTTTAAATTTCAAACTTTTTAATTTTTTTTTTTTGCATGATTTTTTATTTGTGTATTAGTTTCTATAAGTTATGATTATGTATATTTTTTGATTGTTTATCTAATTATTAAGTGTAAATCATGCATACATTCATTTATTTCTATTATGTTTTCATATATTTTTGTATTTGTGTAATTAATTATATGAAATTGTTTATGTATTTATATTGTAGTAATTTTATTTATTTATTGGTTTGTAATTATATTCAAGCCATTGGTTTGTAATTTGTATTATTTTTATTCATTGTGTTGTAATTTTTATTCATTTTATTAATTGGGTTGTAGTAACTATTTATTTTATTTTCATATGAATGTAGTTGTCTAGTTATCTAAAATTGTTGTTAAGAGATGGTTTCGGGTTTAGATAAGAGTTGGATGGATGCGACGGATTTACTCGATCCAGATTATGTTTTGGGGGTTATGGATTTTATCACATATGCAAAACAACAGAAAAATTATAGAGATCTTCTTTATTGCCCGTGTAACTATTGTAAAAATTATCGCCGATTACCCACTCAGACGGTTAGGGGCCACCTTTTTAAGGAAGGGATTATGAAGTCGTATCGGGTTTGGATAAAACACGGTGAGCAGTTGGTCATTCCCGAAGAAAATCCTATTCCGAATATAGTTAATGAAATGGTTGAGGTTTGTGACGATGTGAGACACAGTTACGATGTTGGCGGACTTCAGGGTAACACCGAGATGAGAGACGCAGAAATTCCAAGTCGTAGCAGTTTCGAAAAACTGTTTGACGAATAGAAAACAAAATTATATCTGGGTTGTACAGCGATGAGTTCATTGAACTTCATTGCCAAGCTTATTTACGTAAAAGTAAAGAACAAGTGGACTAACACGTCATTCACCGAGCTATTGGAGTGGGTTGGTCGTATTTTGCCCAAACCTCACACTTTGCCCGATTCTTATGATGCATGCAACAAGAAGTTGAAAAGTTTGGGTATGGGGTATATTACTATCAATGTTTGTTTGAACGATTGTGCCATATTTTACAAAGAGAATAAAGACCTCGATAAGTGTCCAGTTTGTAGAGAGTCTAGATGGGACCCAAAGAAGGGTATCAAAGTACCGCATAAGAAGTTTCGTTACTTTCTGATTGCTCCCAGATTACAGCGACTATACGCTTCGAAGCACACCGCTGAAGACATGATATGGCACCATACCGGAAAGAGTGCCGATCCGGATGTGTTGCGTCATCCGGTTGATGGTGATAGTTGGAAGAGATTTGCAGCGCTACATCCTCAGTTTGCTAGCGAACCTCGTAATGTATATTTGGGTCTCGGTATCGACGGGTTTTGTCCTTTCTCTATGCAAAACAACTCGTACCGCATGTGGCCTGTCATATTGACCGTCTATAACTTGTCACCGTGGGTATGCATGAAGGAAACCACATTTCAGCTTTGTTTGTTGATTCCGGTTCCTCGTTCACCCGGTAAGGACATGGATGTTTACCTCCACCCTATGATAGATGAGTTGGATGAGTTGTGGGGTAAAGGGATCCTTACATATGATTCCTATACAAAGCAAGAGTTTACTATGAAGGTTTGTCTGTTGTCCACGACCAATGATTTCCCCGCTCGGTCATACACTTTAGGATTGTCGGGTCAAGGTTACATGGCTTGCCCAGAATGCATGGATTCTACTCCGTCATTGAGTGTGAAAAAAGGTGTGGTTTACTTTGACCATAGACGTTGGTTACCTACCATACATTGGTTTAGAAAAGAAAGTGTTTTGTACCCGAAACCCAATCATAGTGGCCCACCAAGGAAACATAGTCCATCTAGTATTCAGACACAATTAGATGGCCTTCCCATTGTGTATCCTGGTAAACACAAGGATTTTGGGGGAAAGATCGTGAGGCAAACTGGTCAACGTCTATTCAATTGAAGAAAAAGAGTATCTTTTATCGTTTACCTTATTGGTCCGAAAATTTGTTGAAACATAACATTGATGCCATGCATTGCGAGAAAAACGTGTGTGATGCTCTTCTCGGTACAGTTATAGCACTTGACGGGAAAGTAAACAAAGATAATGTTAAGGTGCGACAGGATCTTGAGGCCATGAAAATCAGAAAAGATTTGTGGTTGACAACAAGAGGAACTAAAACGATTCTAAAACGGGGAAAGTATACGTTGTCAGCGGAGAAGAGGAAGATTTTTCTTGAGTGGTTACATGCAGAGAGGTTTCCCGATAGATTCGCATCTAGTATGAGGAATAACGTTCAAGTCGATACGGGGAAGATCATTGGAATGAAATCGCATGATTGTCATGTTATGATGCGGTATCTTTTTGTTTGTTGTCTCCCCTGACTTCTAGATGATAAACCGATTAGCGACGCGATTATTGGATTAGCTAACGTGTTTAGAGTCCTTTGTAACAAGAATCTCAGTAGGAAAGAGTTGGAAGACGGTAACGCGAAAGTGGTTGAAGTGATGTGCAAATTAGAAATGATCTTACCTCCCGCGTTTTTTGATGTAATGATCCACTTAGTGATTCACTTATACGATGAAGCGTTGTTAGGGGGCCCGGTTCAAATGCAGTGGATGTACCCATTTGAAAGGTATTTGAAGAAGTTGAAAGAGTATATTCGAAACCCGGCTAGGCCTGAGGGTTCCATAACCGAGGGTTACGTGGCGGAAGAGACGTTGACCTTCATATCACAGTATCTTAGTGAAGAAAAAACAAAGTTCAACGATCCAGGTAGATACAACGAACCACTGCCAGAACCAAAAGAGCTATCCGTTTTCAAGTCTCAGTGTACTCCAATTGGCAAGAAAGAATCAGGTTCTTTACCAGCTCTGCAGAACGAGCACGTCAGTTGGTATATTTTGAATAACTGCGACGAACTCGAACCATATAGGACGTAAGTAACGTTTACTTATAAATATTTATATTTATATTTATATTTATATTTATATTTATATTTATATTTATATTCATATTCATATTTATATTTATATTTATATTTATATTTATATTTATATTTATATTTATATTTATATTTATATTTATATTTATATTTATATTTATATTTATATTTATATTTATATTTATATTTATATTTATATTTATATTTATATTTATATTTATATTTATATTTATATTTATATTTATATTTATATTTATATTTATATTTATATTTATATTTATATTTATATTTATATTTATATTTATATTTATATTTATATTTATATTTATATTTATATTTATATTCATATTTATATTCATATTAACTTATTTATAGTCATTAGAGCTTCATAAAGAACTTAGTGATATCCTTAATGTGAAAAGAGGGGGGCTACCTGTTAGATATCTTGGTGCTCCTTTAACTACTAAGGGACCTAATAGTTTAATGTGTAATACTCTTATTAATAATATTTTTGGTAGTGTGGAGAGTTGGATGCATAGGTTTCTCACTGTTGCAAGTAGACTCCCCCTTATAAAAAGTGTTCTTCAAAGCAAAGCTAGATATTGGTGCAGTGTATTATTTCTTCCTATGGGGGTATTTCACAAGATTGAAACTCTATTAAGTAGGTTCTTATGGAAGGTCAACACTAGTGATTATCATGGATCCAAGGTTTCATGGGATGATCTTTGTCAAAGAAAGGAGAATGGTGGTCTTGGTATCCCTAATCTTCTCCAAATCAATCAAGTTGTCATTCTTAAAGCTTTTTGGAGGATGTAAGGGAACAAGGATACCATATGGTCAGATTGGGTCTATTCTAATTGGCTTATGAATAAAAGTATTTGGAGTATTATTTATGATATCAAATTACCTTGGGCTTGGAGAGAAATGCTTAATGTGAGGTACATTGCTTTTGATTATATTGAGCATATTGTGGGTAATGTTAAAAGGACTTATATGTTAACTGATAAGTGGATAAAGGGTAAAATTGTGAAAGAAATTCGTGAACAAGAAGATACTATTTCACTTGGTAATTATAACATTAATAGGAAGGTGGGTGAGTACTATACTAGTAATAGATGGAGGCTTCCTCACAATCTTAATAAGGTGCTTGATATTGTGAAAGACATGAAGCTTAATGATAAGGATGACATCATTAAATGGGAGAAAAAGGTTTTAAGACCTCAGAAATTATGAGTAATCTTAGAGGTCCTAACTTGAAAACAAAGAGGTTTGGTGTTGTGTGGCATAAATGGAGTATCCCTAAGCATAAGTTTTGTGCTTGGTTGATTTGTAAAGATAGATTAAGTACTAAAGATAAACTTAGCAAGTGGGGTATGGATGTTGATAGATTTTTTTCTCTTTGTTAAGAGGATTTTGAGTCAAGAGATCACTTATTTGTTACTTGTAAATTCACTGCCTTGGCTTGGGAAGAACTTTGTGCACTCCATAATTGGCACAATACAGGGTAGTGTTGGGAGGAAAGGCTTGATTTCATGGTTAAGTTTGATGGTAACTCTCTTAAGGACACTATTTCTAATATTACCATCCTTAGCTTTCTCTATTGCATTTGAGATATGAGGAACAAAAAGAATTCAAGAAGATTAACCCTAATAGGGAGGATATTGTGAAGATTGTGATGAATGATATTCAATACAGACTTTGGAATAGAAGACTTTTCAAAAAGAGCTATGGGAATTGGAAAATTGTGGGAAGGTGGAAGCTTCATGGTGTACTTAAGGATGGAGAACAAGAGGAGCAAGGATGCTAGCTTGGAGCTTGGACCTAGATTGTGTTTCCTCTTTTCAAGGGATATATTATTGTAGGAAGATTTCCCTCATTTGAAAATTGCCTTATTGGGAAGGTTTCCTTTTTGGGAAAGTCTCCTATAGTAGCTTGATCCTTTGTTTTGAGGTTTGTTTGTTCTAGTAATTGTTGAATAGATTTTCCTTTTCCTAAAATGGTTGTATAGGTTGCTTGTAGTTTATAGGTTGCTTGTAGTTGATAGGTTGCTTGCCTTTCCTAGCAATGGTCGTATAGGGTTGTTTTTCCTAGCCATGCTTGTTTTTTAGTCAAAACAAGTAAGGATTGATTTGTACCAATCGATTTTGTGGATATAAAATGGTTTGTTGATAAACAAAACAAATTCCATGAAACTTATTAGAATATCTTCCAGATATTTGATAAAAATATCATTAAAGGGACACTTCCTAACTACCCTTTCCAATTTAAATTTGCTTATAAATTATGAAACGATGCAAAGTCAAATGTGTTGCGAAAGGCAAAATTTGGTCCATTATATTGGCCATGAGATCTGCAACATATCTTAATATTCAGAGTTACTCATTCTATTATGATAACTTTGAAATTATTAAAGGCATTAACAAAAAATGGGAATTGATTTGAGTGTCAACTGATGATCGTCAAAGTCTGGAGATGGATACATAAATTCCCAGTATGGAAGGTATTACACGTCAAAAGAGAACTCAATGGGGTAGCTGACACTTTGGCCAAATGCGTTAGATAAAATATCGACTTAACCGAATAGACTAATTTCTCATTGTTCTACTCATGCGTTTTTCTATCTAATCTCTGTCGGAATAATGGTGTAAGATAATATTCGTGTTGTTTAGTTTCGAACAAACAACCCGAAGAAGAACATAATCAATGACTAGGGATGCCAACGGTTACGATTAAAAACCAAAACCGATGATAACCGAACCAACTAAAAATCGAATTATATAACCGTGGTTAAATCCATTGGGTTATGGTTTTGAAAAGTGTAAACAATGGTTAAAACCTTTAGGTTATGATTTTAGATAAAAATAAAACCGAATAACCAAAAACCGTTTACTATCATATACATTTTCATATTCTATATAATCTAGGTTAAATTAGATATATTAGAATTCTAAAACCAAAACCCGAATACTAGATTTAAAAAACTAATTAATGAATATGCAATTTAATCAAAGACCAACACAATATTTTATATAACTCAGACATTTTTTCTTATATATGTGGTTTGTTTTTATGAAAATTAATATATTTATTAAATTATCACTTGATTATAGTAAAAACCGCAAGATCGTTTAATAAACCAAAACCGAACAATACAGTTAGTTGAAACATGTAGCCGATGGTTAAAACCGTTCGGATATGGTTTTTAATAAAATAAATGTTTATGGTCATGATTTTTTATATTTAAAAAAACCGCCATGCCTATCAATGACCTACATCATTGTTTGATATCAAACGGCTGGATCACACCTAAAATTCTTTTGAACAAACACCCTAACTAAACTTTAGGAGGATTTATTCTATTTCTCATTTCAAAAATTAATAAATCTCATAGTAACGGGCTAAAATCCTATAAATTGAAATGGCCCAAAAATAGTGAAAAAAAATAAAGAAATAATGGTCCAAAAACAACACAAAACTAAAGTTTTTGGAACCCGACCCGTGTATTAAAAAATGGTCGAACAAACCACTGGGACTAGCTCAGTGGCCAGGACCCTGTCTCTCAACTAGGAGGTACAGGGTTCGAATCCCCTCAACCGTGTTATTTCTTGAGCCCTTAAAGGGGGTAAGCAAGGGGTGCATGGTTCGAGTCTCCTCCCTGAACATGGGTAACCTAGTTCTGATTAAGTGGGAGTATGCATGAGGAGGCGTGTATATTTCCTATGGAATTAGTCGTGGTGCGCGTAAGCTGGCCCGGACACCCATACATCGAAAAAAAAAAAAAAAAAAATGGTCGAACAATTTTGTCACAGCTTCCAAAATTCTGACCAAACGCTATTCAACAAGCTCTAAGAATGGCCAGTAAGAACATGTCTTAGCTATGAAAATGTCAATCAGAATGCTAACTCAAAAAATCAAATAGACAATCCTAAGTTCTCCATAAACGGTTATCCCTAACACACATTTTCACATGATTTGTTGGTTTTAGTTAATTATAGTATTTTAATTCTTTTTGGGATAAAAATCCATTGCTGCAACTATTAAAATTAGCTCAAATGGGGCATGAGTTGCGCTTTGGTGATCACACAATAAACTTCAAATCCAATTTTTTTTTTCTGAATTTATCCATAAACTTTGTTTGGAATTTGTGAGAAGCAGTGTAGAACTAGTGAAATGTATGTTTATGGAAGTAAATAATTGTGATTATTGATTAATTAAAGACATTGTTATATTTGTATAATGTTTCTGGAGAAATAAAAAGCAAATAGTCATAATTATTTACAATTGGTGAGGATCAGGTGAAACTTGCTTGAATTAGAATTAAGGTGTGATATTGATAATCTTGTTTTGTGTTAAAGATTTACCGGAGATATTGCACCGCTTGATTTAAGGAGGTTGTATATATAGGTTAATAAAATTAGTCATGGACAAGGAAAATATATGAAAAGGGCAATGACTATGTTGTGATAGCTTTACCATAAGACATGAAAACTTGTCTACTTCAAGAATTGTGTGCCATGAAAGTAGATTCTTGTACATCACTGTAGGCAAATGTATCTTTTCATAATAATCTATTTTATTATTACTATCGCGTTTAGAGCTCCCGAGCTTCTTCTTTTGGGTATTAATATTAAAAAATGATTTAGATAAGATCATAATATAATTCGATAATCAGGAACTCTCCAGCCTTAAAAGGGCATTTTGTGTATTCTATGATAGTTATTATCAATTTTGTTTCATATTGTGTCCCTTGCCTTGACTAGTAAATAAATCTTCCATATCTCTAGGAAAATAGAAAAAGTGGGCTCAGGTGAATTATCGGTATAATTAAAAGGCCGTTTTCATATACCATTAAATACAATCTATTACGCGTTCAAAAAAAAAAATATATATATATATATATATATATATATATATATATATATATATATATGGGTCAATGCCCCAAAAAATCAAAATAATATTATACTTGCCTCAAAGAATCATCCATTAATTTACTATTATAAGATTACATATTTACCCTTACACCATAAGAACTATTCCCGTCACGGACGATCCCCGTCACACGACGATTCCCGTCACGGACGATTCCCGTCACCGACGATTCCCATCACGGACGATTCCCGTCACCGACGATTCCTGTCACCGACGATTCCCATCACCCGACGAATCCCGTCAACGCGACGAATAATGTATAGTAGGGATAGTATAGTCAAATAATGTATAAAATAATTCAATTGATGATGTTATTGGAAAGAAATTTTGTCATTGATGTTATTGAGCTGAAAATTATATTATTTTGATTTTTTGGGTCATTTTCCATATATATATATATATATATATATATATATATATATATATATATATATATATATATATATATATATATATATATATATATATATACCATTAAATACGTGTAGTACATGCTAGCTAGTTATATTGTATTAGTACTTTAGGACTTGAGCAAATTATGTTAAGTTCTGTTTTATTTTACTTCGTGCTATGTATTGGAATATATATAAATTTTGTTTGATTCACTTCTTACTATATATTGGAGTATAGTAACTTATGTCAGAAAAATATTTAGTTGATGTGTTTTAAAACACAGACATGTAATCTTTATGATAATTTTTAAACTCTCAATCTTAAGGTCTATTGAATATCTAGGATTCGCAAAATTATTATAACATTTGTGACTTCTAAATCGAGTCAATTAAAATCATGTTACAATCCTTTGAATCCCTCAGAACTTTCTATAGCCTTCTATTGTGTTATAGAAGGAAAGAAATCAGTATTCGCACAATATTATATTTCTTGATGGGTTATTCAGATTATAGCAAAACAAAAAGGATTACATATTAGTTTTGGTTGCTTACTCTCTCTAAAGATATATGCTTGATTAATAGTGTTAAGAAGATTTAATTTTTTTCCATAAAACAAACATGACCTTTTATATATATAAAAGGGTACCCTCCAACAGTCATATGCTACGTGATTGAATTAGTTTGAACTTTTGACTTAGTTGTCCGGTCTTTATTCCTCGGTACATCAACTTCAGTCTTTGATGGTCCGAAGTTGTCAGCGTTGCATTCTCAGATGAAATGGACCTCACAGGTCCGGAATTTTCTATGTTTGGTGTCCCTAATTTTATCTTCTTCGATGAACCTTATCTTCTTCTCGATGAGATGACTTTAATATTTTGATAAAGACAACTTCTCATATCAACTCTGCTATGCTGTATTTGTGGCATTTCAGAGAGCCAAAGTTTTTGACTAAGTGTGGATGATTTGTTAGATCAACTTTGGTGGGCCGGTATTTCATGTTCTCGATGGTCTGAACTCAAGTTGCTCCAGTTGTCCAAGTCCAAGTCTCTGATGGAGTTTGGTGGACCAAACTTACGATGATTTTAATTGAGTTGTTGCCGAAGATGTATAAATGGACCTATAAATACTACACCAACAGCTTGATTAGCATCAGTGTATAAGAATACAAAAGAACCTTTCGAACAAGAAAGTCAATATAAAGGGTTGAGAGAAAAGCTTTGCATTGTTATTGAATAACTTTTCTGATGCTTTTACGAATGAGGCTAGCCACTTCTATGTGGTAAAAATCACCAACCAGGCTTCGTCCAAGCGTGAAATCCCCCTCAGTCGCATACGCCTAGTGAAAATGTTAAGCGTTTTTTTCTATCGCCTTAGTCGTCGTGGAAGAAGCGCCTACCCGTTTAGGCACCGATGGTGTTGCTTATGGTGTGATAAAAATATGATAAATAAATAAGGAAAACAATGCACTGATCACCTTAGACTTAACACGGTAGTGCAAGTATTACAGGACGTATGCAAGTTTTAATGATAAGAAGATTCGTTCCTCAGGGACTTAAATGTCTTAGAAAGATGGGTAATTAAATCAGAGTAGCAGTTAATAATTAAAAAGATGGAAAATAAATATGATTGATTGCGAGATTAGATTAACAACTAAATAAAGTAAAAGACAAATAATTAAATATGAGAGAATATAGCTTAGGTTTTGCTAGTATGCACTAATCCTTCTAATTCTTTCTATCAGTTCAGTTTATAAGGGTGATAATAGCTCTTAGATAAGTAGTCAAGATTCTAGATTCCCCTATCCCCGGAGAGCTAACTTGGATGGCGACCTCACAATCACGAGGGGACTCGAAATAGGGTTATCCTGCGCTACTAGGGTCCTAAGTGAGTCTAGCCTACTAATGACTATTGGTGATTAAAATAAACCCCAATGACTATCTAGTCAGGCTGGTGTTGTCAAGACCAATTCTATATACTAGACGTTTATATGGTGTTTCGATAATTAGACCCCTTCCGGGTGACCATCTAACTACTGTTAGCACAACCCTAAATTTATCAGGTTTAAGACAGACAATAAATCAAATCACATAAAACAAATATATGTTTAAGTAGCTAGAATCAATTTAAAACATATAATTCCTAAAGAAACTTAGATAGAAAGAAAACCAGATTCATAGATTATACATAATGCAAAACCCAAGCTATGGGAAAATAACTAAAATAAAGATACATGATTGTCATCTTGCTATCTTCAATAACTCTAATGATATATAAAACTTAAGGACTTGTTTATGGGAGGCAAGAATGATTTTACAAAGGTTAAAGGGTGTATTTATTGGGGTCTAAGAAGCCCTAAAATTTTTTGTTGGAGTGGAAGACAAGTAATTGGACTTCTAGTCCAACCCTAATTCGTAACCCTAAAATATAGAAAATGTAATAATATGCCGCTGTTTTGTTTTGGCCGTAACTTCATCGTTTCAACGCCGATTGACGCGTTCTTTATATCAAAACTGATCGACGTGGAAAGCTCTATAACTTTGCTTCAGACCATTCTTCCAAATTCCAAACAAATCTTGAGTTATGATCACTTTGATGGACGTAGCTGCTGGAATTCAGATTTACTTGGCAACTTTATCTTTCCATACTTATCCTTTTTTTTTATCTCCAATTCTAATCATTATCTTCTTTCCTTTATATCTTGGAATTTATTTGGCATCTAATTAATTACTATATATCTTTAAAGCTTCACACTAAATAAATTAATTAAACCCAATATGCTCTAAAAATAATAAATCATTTAATCAAGACACGGAATAGGAAAGTGTAATAATTCAAAATCGACTAGGAGACTTCCTAAAACACCTAAAATGATGTCTCCAACTAAGATTAAATCATCACAAATAGGGAGACATCAAGACCCCCAACTCAAAGTTGTATCGTCCTGATACAATAAAGATAAAAACAAAGGGAAGTCTCTAAATACACACCTAGGTCAATTAAGCACAGTGGGAAAGAAGATAGCAGAATATATAGAATAGACATAAAACAACTACTCAGAAAATTTCATGTAATAATATTTACCAACTACATACCTGCACACTTCTCATATCCACAATCAACACGGCTTGAATTCAAGATTAGAATAGCTTCGCAATGTAAGAAGGGAAGGATCGTTACTCAGTTCACCAAGGAGGCTATAGATTGTTCATCGAACTCCACTAGTATCCAAATATCCACTTAAGTACTCTCTATTGGCTCAATCACTTCTAGATTACATAGCAAAGAATCATAAGGTATTTAAGGTTGTAATGTTGGCTTACGGACGGTATGATAAGTATTTTTGGATAATTTAGAGTGAGCTTTTGGCTCTCTCCTCACTAGCCATCAACGAATCGCCCTAGAGATTGAGTTACTCTCACAAAAATGTTTCTCACTCAACCCACTGATTTTCTTGATGCACAAAGTAGCATCCCCAATAACCCAATAAAACATAGAGATGTTCACACAAAAAGTCCACTTTGCCGGTCCAAATATATATATTCTTTTCAAATCACTTTTTTTCTTTTGTATAGCTATGACTCTCTTTTTGATGTTGAGATATATATATATATATATATTTTTCTTTTCATTTTTTTTCAACTTTTTTCATTTACTATTACCCCGGCAAAGGGTTACAATATAATAAACATGTGAATCATCATCATATAAAACATAGCACAATTAATAAGCTCAAAAATCCCATCCCATGATATTTCCTATAATGGTGGACCCACCACACCAAACTCAAGCTCTAAAACAATTGTCTATGCATCGCTATTCGAGTGTGGGTCATATGGAAAAGTCATATAATCTAAAGGTATATGGCTTGTAATGTTGCTAATAAAAAGGCTTTAGAAAGTCCAAAAGGGGCTGACAAGGATATAATATATTAATTTGGACAGCAAGCTAAAAGGAAACAATGGGCTTATGAAAGAACCACCTTAATCACTTTCTAAACTATGCAATTTTTTCGTTCTCTTACCTTTAGCACGTTCATTTAATGGGTTTATCAACTATCTTGGATCTCACAGCCTACACACCACTCATGGCTCCCTGAGATCGAACATACTTTCTATCGCATTTCTAACTAATCTTTTCTTTACTATCAATGTGTGTTTTCCTGCAAGTACTCAAAGCATACAAAATAAAACATCTCATAAACATACGACTTTCTATCATTGACTTACTAAGCTTATGCTTTCAAGCTATTAAATACACTCTACATGTAATACCCATGTATCAAAAAAATTGATTTCCACCTAAAAACAGAACAATCACATAAAAATGGAGATGAGAGACAGCGAATCTCCACACCTCCGGGGACTTGTGTCGCGTTAGCGTGTGGGTTATTTAATTTTACTAGTAGTAGTTTTTGGATTTTATTTATTTTTATTTTTATTTTTCTAGATTAACCTTTTTGGTTTGCTTTAGTCTCTTACAGGTTTACAGTGGATGCTTGTGGAACCCAAGAGGTGTTTCATAGCTTATAATAGACGCTTAAGAGAAGAGAGAGAGAGCGACAAAGAGAGATGGCAGAGACGCAACAACACGGAGTGGATCCACCAGTTGGTCCTTTAGGACATATACCACCACCACGGAAACAACAACAGAATTGAACAAGATCTCCCAGGCTTGGAAGAACCTTTTCGAGTTCAACCATTAGGTTATCGTCCTCCAGAGATCCTGAATATCAAGTTCAGGCCCGATCCGGGTATGCACAGTCAATTTCAGAATTTCGGACTCTATAGTGGTACAACAATACAAGATCTGGTAAGAGCGATTCAGAAGTTCATGTAGATTTGTGATGCCTATGTTACTCCAGGCATTACACGCGAGCAACTTTATTGTCACATGTTTTCGTTCTTTTTGACCGGCAAAGCTGGTGATTGGCTAGATAGACAACCACCAGGTACAATTACTACTTGGGCAGAATTTCAAGCTGCGTTCTTTAACCGTTTTTATCCAAAGAGTATGAGACTGAAAAATGAGAGCAAGCTTGTGATGTCTCCCTAAATGTTCTAATTTTATGCTCTTGGGAGACATCATTTTTGGTGTTTATTTGACTATTTAGATAGACTTTTGGTATTAAAATGCAATAAATCGATTTTCCTCTTTTAATTCTAGTATTTTTGATTTATTAAGCTTTTGCGCGTAATATGGTTTGTTTTGAGTGAAAATTTGTAGGTTTTGATACTAGCTAGGAGAGGAACTAAAGAATAGAGTCAAAGATCGTGTAATGAAGTCAAAGCAAGAAGAAATATCCCGAAAGAATTGATAATTTCAAGCTGCAAATCTGGAAAGTTGATAAAGATTGCTGATTCTGATCCATCTAATAGTGGATTCAGCCTCTGACTTGTGAAGAGAAATTGCTGCCCATTGAGTTACGGAACTTTAGCAACTGGAATGAGGTCAATCCAAGTTGAAACGAGCCGTTTAGAGCTGATCTAGTGAATGTGGTGCAGCAATTACGGGATTTGGGCTTAATTAGTGGACTTGGGCTTTTCTAATTTTCACTTAATCCCTATTAAAAGCCCTAGTCCGAATTTCAGCTTATATAAGGGCTTTGGACTTCTATTTTCACACACCTTTTTCATAATATTTCATACGCTTAAGAGTCAGACACCAGAGAAGAAGTTAGAGCAAGGAAGAGAAGAAGCAAGAGCTGGAGACTGTCTATATCTCCAATTCTCAGCCAATTGAACTCCGTAATTAGGTTCTTCTATTTTATTCTGTAAAACATTATGAACCCAATTATTTATATAGTTTTTGTCTTTTCAATAATTATGAGCTAAACTTAAATAGTGCTTGAAAACGCATAATGAGTTAATCCCAATTTGATTGTATTTCATGTGTTTGGATTTGGGATTTTAATAATTGAAATCAAATTGGTAAATTGTATTTTTCATTAATTTGCTTTTATTTACTATGAATGACGTAATTAACCAGTCATAGGACTTAGTATCTAGGCTATTCCGTTTAGTGGCGAATGGATCACCTTGACAGGGGGTCTGGGTACATAACTAATTAATAAATGTAGGATAGAAATTAGAGACTCTGACGAGCTTAATTAATCCTATGGCCAATTGGGTAGAATAGACTTAATTACTTGAGAGTGGACTATAATCACCCTGACGGGGTTTGTAGCACTTGAGAGTTGCTCCTTAGTCCACCTTGACGGTGGAAAGGAGAATTCCGAATCCCGACCAATACATATTTACTGATTTGTCCCTTAAACAATACATGAAATGAATGATAATTAGGTGAAACCCTTGCGTCTCTCAAGTACTACCTTTCCTACCTTGTGTAAACACTTTATTTTATTGCGTCTAGTTTAATCTTTGCATTAATTTAGTATTTTAATTTATTGTCTTAGCATTAGAAAACCAAAACAACAATCTTAAAATCATTTACCTGTATTTCACGTGCAATTAATCACTATTTGGTAAGCATTAGAGTCAACCATTCCGTCCTTGAGAACGAATATGTTTATCACATATATTACTTGGGACAACAGTACACTTGCGGTTGTGGTTCTCTTATCCTTATTGCATTATTTTTTAGAACACACAAAATACCACCAAATTTTTGGCACCGCTGCCGGGGACGGTAGCATGTGACCCTGGTGTTTATCCTTTAGTGTTAGTTGCATTTTTATTTTTCAGTTTTACGCTTTGTTTGTTCATTTTTTTCAGGGATTTAGGTTTGGTGTATGCGAAGGAGACTATTTAAGGATCTAGAGACATTACCTCCGATCCTTGACAATCCCGAATCATTAGTCAGACTTGCTAACAAGAAAAGAAGAGAACAAGAAGCACAAGAGTTAGAAGAGAGATTAGCTAGAGAGATGGCTGACCTTCCGGTTGAGAACAATGGTCAGAATGGTCAGAACGGCCTAATCCCACCTCTTATTCCTCCGAATCCTCCAGTTCAAGTCCAAGTAGCTGATCCATGGTTCCTTACTGGTCCAGCGCAAGAACCATTCCTTGCTCCTCCTCTTAGGATTGACCCAGCCAATATTGGTGTTCCGAGATTCCGTCTAGATTCGGGTATGTTAGCTCAATTTCAGAATTTCAGGAATTTTTGTGGCAAGCCCGTAGAAGATCCTTTTCGCGTAGTAAAAAAATTTATGCAAATCTGCGATTCGTACATCACTCAAGGAGTTACAAAAGAGCAAATGTATTTTGCTACATTCAGATTTTTCGTGATAGATGGAGCGAGTGATTGGCATGATTCACAAGAGCCTGGAAAGATTACGAATTGGGAACAGTTACAAGCTGCGTTTTTCGACAGATATTATCCGTCCAACATGATATTAGATGCTCAACTCGAGTTAACACACTTTCGACAAGAATATGATGAAGCTTTGGGTAGAAGTTGGTCGAGATTCCAGAATTGTTTACGAAAAGTCCCCAATCATGACCTTTCAGAACAACAACAATTGAATTTTTTATAACAGTCTTGATGGGAAATCGAGAAAATATTTAGATTTATTATGTGGTGGTGCGTTTTTACAAGTTCTACCCATTCACGCAAGGATTATTTTGGATAGAACGGTAACTAATGAAGTGGGTCGGAATACTGTAAGAACACCTGTTAAAGGGGGAGTTAATAACGTCAATATCGAAGAAAAGTTCACCTCTTTAGAGAACAAATACTAACCACATTGGAACAACAATTGAAGCAACTTATTTTAGCTGTGAAAGAAGGTTTTTTAGAATAAAAGGGTTGAGGTAAATGCTGCACAAGAAGTTTATGGATGTTCGTATTGTAGTGTGAATGATCATGAATGGGAGAATTTTCAGAATAATCAAGAGTCTGTGATGTTTGTTTCCAACAGAGAAAATTTCAATTCGAATGGTCAAGGATATCAACCTAACAAAAACCATCTTGGGTTTCAAGTATTCAAATCCTGATGGGGCAGCAAATCCGACTTACGCATATCAGCCGCGTCTCCAAGGTAACAACTATAACCCAAGACCTCTGAATAATTATCAAGGGATACAGCATCAAGGAAATTATGTCCAGAGACAACCTCCTCAATACAATTATAATAACACCATGAACCAGAAAGCCTTACCTGCTCAACCACAAGAAGGTGCAAATAACCTTCAGAAAACCGTAGAAAAGTTTATTGAACTTCATGCATAGTCAATCCAAAGGCAACAAGCTTCTGAGGCAAACATTCAGATGTTAGAGAATCAAGTCTCACAAATGTCAAAACAACTGAATCAGCGTCCACAAGGGCAACTCCCTCGCGACACAGAAAATCCTATACATAAAGAAGATTGTAATGCTGTGAATCTTAGAAGTTGTAAGAATCTTCCTCCACCTCTTTTCCTGTTATGAAAGAGAAAGAAGTTACTAGAAAAGAAAAGGAAGTGGTGGATAAGAATAAAGATGATGAAGTAGAGGAAGTGGAGAGGCCTATTGAAATTCCGGAAAAGAAAGATGATGTGGTAAGTCCTCCTCCTCCACCATTTCCCTCTAGAGTTCAAAAGAAAGGTGATATAGACGAGTATCAAAAGTTCTTTAATAGAGTGAGAGGTCTGAGCATTAATATTCCGTTATTAGAAGCTATCAGAGATATACCAAAATATACGAAGTTTTTGAAAAGAGCTCTCACCAACAAAAGGTCGTATTGCGATAACGAAATTATTGGTTTACCTGAAGAATGTAGTGATATATGTCAAATTAAGCTACCTCCGAAGTTACTTGATCCTGGGAGTTTCACAATTCCTATATCGATTGGAGAAGAATGGAAAGGTAAAGCACTATGCGATTTGGGTGCAAGCATTAATCTTATGCCCAAATCAATCTTTGAAAAATTGAAAATTGGAGTAGCAAGACCCACTTCTATGGTCTTGCAAATGGCAGATCGATCCCTTGTACATCCTGAGGGTCGAATAAAAGATGTCCTCGTCAATGTAGGTACTTTAGTATTTCCCGTTGATTTTGTTATTCTTGAATACGACGCGGATAGGAATGTCCCCATTATTTTGGGAAGACCATTCCTAGACACGGGGCGTACTTTAACTGATGTAGAAAACGGAGAATTAACAATGCGAATCCAAGACGACGAAGTGAAGTTCAACGTGTTCCGAGCTATGAAGTTTCTAGATTCTCAAGAGGATTGTTTGCGAATGGATGTAATTGAGCATGTCACGCAAGAGGTATATAATGAATTTACTTATGATGATGTTTTGCAGGCAGCCTTGACACTTGATCTACTTGAATTGATGGAAGAGCTTGCTGAAACAATGGCAGCTCTTAACTTTGAGAATCTAAAGTATAGGCGTCTAGCCTATGAACCTGTGAGAGAACCGGGGGAGATTGTAACTAAAAAGAAACCTTCAATCGAATCTCCTCCGCAGTTGGAAGAAAAGCCTTTGCCATCACACTTGAGGTATGCGTATTTAGGTACTAATGAAACTCTACCTGTTATTGTTTCAGCAAATTTAACAGGTCCTCAAGAAGATAAACTGTTGCGTGTGTTAAGAGCGAACAAAGAGGCGATAGGATGGACTATTGCCGATATCAAAGGCATTAGCCCCTCCTATAGTCAACACAAAATCATTCTTAAAGATGATAATGCATGCTTAGTTGAAGGTCAAAGGAGATTAATGCCAGCCATGAAGGAAGTTGTAAAGAAGGAGGTTATTATGCTGTTAGATGCATGGATTATCTATCCCATTTCGAGTAGTGAATGGGTGAGTCCAGTTCAGTGTGTTCCGAAGAAAGGAGGAATCACTACAGTTCTTAACGATCAAAATGAAGCTATTCCTTCAAGAACTGTTGTTGGTTGGAGAGTTTGTATGGATTACCGCAAATTGAACAAGGCCACTAGAAAAGATCACTTCCCGCTTCCCTTCATAGATCAAATGTTAGACAAGTTAGCTGGTAGAGAGTATTACTGCTTTCTATATGGATATTCCGGATATAATCAAATTTACGTGGCACCAGAAGATCAACATAAGACAACCTTTACATGCCCCTTTGGTACTTTTGCATATCGCAGAATGCCATTTGGGTTGTGTAACGCACCTGCTACGTTTCAAAGATGTATGATGGCAATCTTCTGGGATATGATAGATAACTTCCTTGAGGTATTTATGGATGAGTTCTCTGTATTCGGTGATGACTTTGATAAGTGTTTACGGAATTTGGAGAGAGTTTTGATTAGATGTAAGGAGACTGATTTGGTTTTAAATTGGGAGAAGTGTCATTTTATGGTTCGAGAAGGTATCGTATTGGGTCACAAGGTTTCGAGTGCTGGTTTAGAGGTTGATCGCGCAAAGATAGAGGTAATAAAAACTCTTCCACCTCCTGTTTCTGTTAAAGGGGTGAGAAGTTTTCTTGGCCATGCGGGCTTTTATAGGAGATTCATTAAAGACTTTTCCAAGATTTCTAAACCACTATGTAACTTACTTGAGAAGGACATCAAATTCCTTTTCGATGAAGCTTGCATGGTGGCCTTCAAAGCAATCAAAGAAAAACTCATTACCGCTCTTCTTGTATTACCTCCGGATTGGAATTTACCGTTTGAAGTTATGTGTGATGCTAGTGATTTAGCTATGGGGGCTGTTTTAGGCCAAAGGAAAGATAAGATATTTCATTCGATTTATTATGCAAGCAAAACATTCAATGGTGCTCAAATTAATTATACTGTTACAGAGAAAGAATTGCTAGCTATTGTTTATTCATTCGATAAGTTTTGTTCCTATCTCCATGGACCAAAAATTGTTGTTTATACGGATCATTCTGCTATTAGATATCTTATGGAAAAGAAAGATGCTAAACTATGGTTGATAATATGGGTTTTATGTCTACAAGAATTCGATCTAGAGATTAAAGATAGAAAGGGTTGTGAAAATCAAGTTGCAGATCATCTATCTCGTCTTGAAGGATCAGAATCAAATGGTGGACCTGAAGTAGTTAGAGAAGAATTTCCTGATGAGAGCATATTCACGATTCACTTAGAAAATACACCTTGGTATGCTGACATTGCAAATTTAATAGTAAGTGGTTCATTTCCTGAAGGTTCCACTTATCAAGAAAGAAAATGATTAGCTCACTATGCAAGACAATTCTTTTGGGAGGATCCTTTCCTCTACAAAGTATGTTCTGATCAAATGGTGAGAAGATGTATACCAAAAGAAGAAACTTAAGCGATTATAGCTGGTTGTCATGATTCACTGTATGGAGGACACTTCAAGGGAGATCGAACTGCTGCTAAGGTATTACAATAAGGTTTTTACTGGCCTTCAATAATTAAAGATTGTCATGAATATGTTAAGAGATGTGAAAGATGTCAATTTACGGGAAATATATCCAAGGGGGATGAGATGCCACGTAATAATGTTCTTGAAGTAGAGATATTTGATGTATGGGGTATAGATTTTATGGGTCCGTTTGTTCCTTCTAATGGTAATCTTTACATCTTATTAGCTGTTGATTACGTGTCTAAATGGGTAGAGGCCATTGCTCTACCAACTAATGATTCGCGAGTAGTGATTAAGTTTCTGAAATCACACATCTTCACTAGACATGGTACACCGAGAGTAATTATTAGCGATGGAGGTTCTCATTTCATGAATAAATATTTGAAGACAGTTTTAGAGAAGTATGGTGTGAGACATCGTGTAACTACCTCTTATCATCCGCAAGCCAACGATCAAGCTGAAGTCTCAAATCGTGAGGTAAAATCTATTTTAGAGAAAACAGTTGGTCCTACAAGAAAATATTGGTCAATGAAGTTAGACGATGCGTTATGGGCTTATCGTACTGTGCTCAAAACTCCAGTTGGTGCATCCCCGTATCGAATGGTTTATGGTAAGGCTTGTCACTTACCTCTTGAGCTTGAAATGGGTGCATATTGGGCTATTGCGCAGTTAAACTTAGATCCTACTTTAGCCGGTCAGAATCGAATGATGAAACTTAATGAGCTTGATGAATTCCGATTACATTCTTATGAAAATGCTAAACTTTACAAAGAAAACACTAAAAGATGGCATGATAATCGTATTCGAAAGAAGAACTTTGTAGTGGGGCAGAAAGTATTGAAGTATAACTCAAAGTTCAGCAATTATCCGGGTAAATTAAGATCGAAGTGGTCAGGTCCTTATGCTGTGACCAAAGTTACACCTCATGGGGCGATAGAAATAGAACGTCCACTCGAGAACCATACCTTTATGGTAAACGGTCATCCATTAAAGATATACCATGGAGGTGAAGACACCAATCGCTCGGAAGATCCACATCCCGGGGAGGTCATGTATCTCTTCGAATCTCCTTAAAAGCATGAGGTAACCCGTCGAGCTTAACGACGTTAAACAAAAGCCAATTCATTGTAAATTAGTTTAAGTCTTTAAAGTTTCGTAGTGTAAAATAGATCAATTTCGTTAATTTAGTGTTCATTATTAATAAATGTGGAAGGGTAGTTGTTTTTGATAATTTCAGGGGTAAAAGAGTCATGAGTTTGGGGTTGAAACGATGAAAAAGCGAAAAAAAATTGGAGTCAAAATCTGTACGCGATCGGCATGCCGGCCATCTGACCGGCTAGCCTGTCAAACACGCTGAAGACCCCCCAGCCTTCTGACTAGTGCGTCCATTTTGACACACGACGTAGCATCCACGTTTGCGCCAGCGAGACTTCGCCGGCATATGTCAGTCAGCCACCAGCTAGCATGCCAGCGAAGACAAAAAGTTCTGACTAGTGCGTCGAGTATGACGCAAGGTGCTGCGTCTGAGGTTGCGCTAGCGAGACGCGACCGGCATGCATGTCATCTGACCGGCTAGCCGGCGCGCGATGATGGATTCTCTGGGTAGTGCGTTAGCTATGACGCAAGGAGGCTTGCGTCAGAGGTAGAAAAATTCAATTTAGTAATATTTTTGCGCCGACATCGCGACCCGCAATGCCGGTCAGCCACCGGTTTGCCGGCCCGCTGTTGCGAGAGGCGGTTTTTGAAGCTTTTGAACCTAGTTTTTTACCTTCTTTCCCAAGCCAACCTCTTATTCCGAATCCTAGCCTCCACCTACTCCGAAAATCATCATCTAAACACTATATAATCATCAAAACAAGCCTAACACACAATCAACTCATAGCCTCTCCAAAACATCATCAAATTCCCACTTTTCTCCAAAAATTTCTTCTTCCTACCCTTCAAATTGAACCCAATTCCTTCACAATTCTTCTCAATTAGCCTTTACCCATCTCATATTCCACCATATTCTTCAAGTTTTAAACCTCAAAACATCAAAGTTCTAAGCTTTTCTCTAGCTTTGAAGTTTTGAGTTTGGGGTGAAAAGAGATGACTAACAGAACCGATTCCATGTGTACTTATCGAAGAAACATACCAAGAAACAGATACACTATTGGTTCTAGCCCAGAACAAGCAATTGAGATTGCGTTCCAAATGCAAGACTGAAGAAATCCCAGCTGCTCCGAAAAGGAAAGAGAATCCGATTAAGGCTAATCCGAAAAGTAGATTAATTGATGAACCAGAAAGTGAGGAAGAGATTGAAGAAGAAATTCCACAAGCACCCGTTAATGTTACTTTTCGTGTAATTAATTGAGTATTGCATTTTTCAGAAAAAATAGTTATTTGATTCCCGATTTTAATTAAATAGTCGAAAACTCTATTGGACTTAGCCTACATAAATTCTCCATTGTTTTTAGGAGTAAATTACTTTTAGAAGCGTGAAATTAAAAAAAAATAGTAACAAAATCCTAAGTGGAAAAAGAAATTTATAAAGTCCTCTAGTTAGAAAACCCCATTAGAATTTTTACCCTTATACCCCTAATCAGTTTGTCTTTGGTACATACCAACGTTTTTTTTCTGTTTTGGTATAGACCATTGTTTGTTTGGTTGGAACGTACCAAGTAGATCAATTGGTACATTCCAAATAGATCCAATTTCCAATTTGTTACGCACCAAATGCTATTATGTTCGTTTTACGTTTTATTACACGATCATTTTTCTAGACTTAGATGGTTTTTGTTTATGTCCAAGGCTATTGTCTGGACTTATTTAAAACCTGATCAAATCTATCGTGTCGATATCCACCCATTGGTATGCTCCAAACAAAGTTTTTACCAAAAACACAATACACAAATATATTCACGATTACTTTTTTAACGATAAAAACGAATTGGTACATTCGAAACACATCACTTTGGTACATTCCAAACATATCATTTGGTACATTCCAAACACATCTAAATCTAGATCTAAAGCGTAAAGAAATCTTTTTACAAATAATATTGAAATTAAAAATAAATAAACAGATATCAGTCAGGAAGTTAAGAAATGAATCAAGCAGCTATATCACATAATTTTGGGCATGAATCAAGCGCGTATGATTGGCACCCACTACACACAGTTTAGGACACGACGTTAGCGAAACAGGATTTGCATGAACAGACCAGTAGACTTCCGCAGCATGTATATCAGTTTATTCTTTGAGCAGATCTCGGTTCTGCAGGGGCTTGGGTTCGATGATGGTGGCAGTGTTCTTGTGCAGCTAACTACAAATCTTGGAACCCTGGAGGGGCAGGTTCCTGAACAGTCTTCTTCACTGATGGACGGCGCTGGTGAGGCCTCGTAGTTGGTGACAGCGGCGCACGAAGGCCACCAATCTTACCGTTCTCATTTTTACTGTTATGTTTGGCTTGCTGGTGGAGCGTGAGTGGCCAGATCTGAGGAGAATGAGAGGCCGAGATCTTAGGAGCGACGCTGGTGACCATGGAACTCGGTTGGAAGGTGGGCCAATATCGGTGAGAAGGTGGACCTAGAACCTGTGAGAAGGTGGGCCTGGAAGGCGGCGTGAATGGACCAGAAGAGAGGCAACGACACCACTGTTAGATCTCCTCTGTGTGTCTTCTCACAACTCCTTCGTGAAGCACAGTCGTTCACGACTTCATCTCGGGGGCAATGGTGGAACTTTTAGCTGACGATGGTGGAACTCTTAGATGGCGAAGGTAGGAGGGAAGGTGTCTTTGTTTGGCGAGAAAGGTGAGAGATTGTACAGGGGAGCGTGTATTGTGTAGCAAATCTGTGAGACACGAGAGAGAGAGAGAGAGAGAGAGAGAGAGAGAACAAAGGATCAGATGGGTTGGGTTGGGTTTCCGATTTCAAAACCTAATAGGATTTTTGTTTACAGTGTGTAAAAAGAGGGTTAGAGGTCTTTTTGGGCTTTTACCTTATTAACCTTATTTCTAGATTACATAGGCTTCTAAAAATAATTGACCCTATTTTTAAATTATTTTTATAGACATCATCTTCTTCCATGAAGAATCCATTCACAGCGTCCAATATATTAAACTTTATTACCTCCCAATACTTTATTTAGTCGAAAAGTAAATATCATAAATCCAATCAAAAGTAAAAATCAGTCAATGCCCCTCGGTTTAAAGTCACTCCTAAGTAAGTTAGCTAATTGGGATGGTGGAAAAGCACTCCAAAGGCAAAACAATTTGCCTAATAGCCTTTGTTTGCCCACCCAATCTGCTATTTTGTTTTTGGATGTCTTAACAAAAGAGATCTTAATATTACAGTTATCTTACACAAAATAATATTCCTAACCAAAACCCTAGAGGAGCTCGTAGTTTTACAAAAAGAATTGATCTGATTAACTAAAACAAGATTATCATTCTCAATTTCTACAGTCCCATGATTGAATTTTGCTTCCATGTCACAAGCTGCTTGAATTCCCCTAGCTTCTGCTTCAAAAACCGAGTGAACCTTGATAACTTTCGTAAAACCTTAAATGATTGTACCCATTGAATCTCTAAGGATACAAGCAAAAGCAGCTGAGTTATTTAAAATATTAACTGAAGCATCACAGATTATTTTAAAGCTTCCAGCACATGGAGGTTTCCATTTACAATCCAATTTAGGTACAGAAGCAACATTGCTACTTTCCCTATAAATCTGTTCTAGTCCTTCATTAGTTCTCAAAGATACTGATTTGGGAATTAAGATACGGTTTGTATTAGAATTAGCCTCAGTAGTATGCTCAATAGCTTTGCTATACTCATCATAGGCTATAAGAGCATTATGCATTATAATTAAAGGATCTGGTACCAGTCCTTTAAAAATATATTCATTTCTACCCTTCCAAATACACCAAGCTAAAAAGAAATTCATTTTTTCCCATTTTTCACTTTGGTCCTTATTTTCAGTTGACTAAAGTCTCACAAATTGGATCCATTTTTTAACATTACATGAGGGTTCAATAAGAGAGTTAAAACTTAAAGGACAGGCTAACCACACTGCCCTCGCCCAGGAGCATTGAAAAGAAGATGTTCAACTAATTCAGTTTTTTCCCACATATATCACATTTTGGATTATCCACTAATTTCCTTTTATATCTATTATATTTGTAGGTAATCCATTATTAGTACATTTCCAAATGAAATTTTTAATCTTTGGCATAACCTTACATTACCATAAAAATTTCCATTCTTTCTCATCAAAGCTAAATGATTATTCACCACCTTTTTTATCCTTCAGTTTTTCACATCTCAGCTGAGCTTTCTAGAGTTTTCTATAACATTCCTTTATTGTGATCTCTCAAATTTTTGAACTAGTCCAAAAAGGAGTATCAACACAATATAATGAAGGAATAAATAGATCACAAATGGTAGTTGCAGTTTGAGAGTCAAAAATCTCATATATGAGAGAAATATTTCGTTCCTTTTTACCTTCAATAAACAGTTCTGACATCAGTTGGTTTTGTAAGAGAGAACCCTTTTGGAAGACAATTGTATTTCCATATTTTTATAGTTTTTCCATCCCCAACTGACCAAAGTATTTTATTTTTGAAGCAATCTCTGCCTGCTAGGAGACTCTTCCAGCCCCATGAACAGTTACAAGTCACATTTGCTTCAAGAAAAGTAGAATTTGGGAAATATTTACCTTTCAAGATTTTTAAATAAGAGAGAATTTTCATTCTGAAAAATCTTCCAAGCATTAGATGCTAGGAGTGCTAAATTTTGAGTATGAAAATCCTTAAAACCAATCCCGCCATCATCTTTTGAATTCATCAAGGCTTGCCACTTGCTCCAGTGGCATCTGTTTTCCCCATGATTATTCCAGTAAAAATTTGAAATTAATGATGTCAAGTGACATATAAGTATCTTAGGATTTAAGAAGACAGACATAATATAATTAGGAATTGCTTCTATAATTTCTTTAACAAGCACTTCCTTCCCACTTTTTGAGAGCATCTTAGTGTCCCAGCTCTCCGTTCTTTTCAATATCATTTCAACTAACCATTCAAGTGACTTGACCTTAGATTTACTCCATCCTGAAGTAATTCCAAGATATTTACCCAAATCTTTAATTTTTCTCATTCTAAGTTGATTTGATAATGACTTTCTGATTTCAGTTGGAGTATTATAGCTAAACAGCACTCCAAATTTATTCAAGTTAATACACTGGCCTGTAGCCAAACAGTACCAGTTAATTATAGAAGTAAAAATAATAACATTATATTCATTAGCCTCAAGAAAAAAGAGGCTATCAACAACAAATAATATGTGAGTGATAATAGGTGATGCTCTCGCAGTTTTAGTCTCCTTTAGCAATCCTTTCTACACATAATGACACAATAAATAAGGAGATAAAGGATCTCCTTATATCAACCTTTTTTAGGGTTTAATATATCAACTAAAGTTCCATTCGTTTGGATTATATATGTAACTGTGCTAACACAATTTGAAATCCATGCCACCAATTTCTCATGAAAACCCATAGTTCTCATTAAATCAAGTAAAAAGTCCCACTCTATATTTTCATATGCCTTGCTCATATCTGGTTTGATAGCCATATAGTATTTTTGAGAGGTTATTTTATATTTCAAAAAATGACTTACTTCCTGAGCTATCTGGATGTTTTCAAAAATGGTTCTTCCTGGTATAAAAGCAGTTTGTGTCTCAGAGATAATTGAACTCATCAAAGGTTGCAGCCTGTTTGCAAGAATTTTAGAAACAATTTTATATAAAAAATTAGCACAGCTAATTGGTCTAAAAGAGGATATCATATCTGGATTAATACATTTGGAAATGAGAGCAATAATAGTACAATTTATATAAACCAGAGAGGTATTGTTCTACACAAAATCAGAGATAAGCGCAAGCAAATCCTCTTTAATTTCATTCCATAACTTCTTAAAGAATAACCCTCCAAAGCCATCAAGCCCAGGAGATTTATCACTTCCAATAGACCATACATCCTCTTTTAATTCCTCCATCAAAACTGGTTTAATAAGTTGTTGATTCATTTCATCTGACACCAACTTTTTAACACAATTTAGAATAGGAGTATAATTCCTTGTACCAACTGAGGAGAATACATTATTATAATATTTCATAATTTCCATTGTAATATCTTTCTCCTCAGATATCCATTCTCCATTACCATTCTTAAGTCTTGAAATTCTATTTTTAGTTCTCTTAACTTTAGATCTTAGGGCACAATAGCTTGAAAATATTTTGTATTTCTATCTCCCAGTTTTAACCAGAGATTTCTAGATCTTAGGGCCCAATATTGCTCTTCCTTCTTCCAGTGAATTTCCAAATCTATACTTAGCTTATCAAAAGCTAATTTATTATTTTCAGAGAAAGGCTCAATGAACAGCTTCTCCATCTGAGCTAGAGTATTGTTGATAAAAATCCTATTATTAAGGATCCTTTTTCTAGCCCAGAGAGTAACTTGTTTTTTAGTTCTCTTAAGTTTAATTCCAAAAGAGTGGATCCATCTTAAAGAGTTTAAGGATGATTCTTTCCAGATAAATTGGATCATCATACAAAAACTATCATCATGTATCCATCATTTCTCAATGATAAATCTTGTATTATTTTTACCTTAAGGAATGCCACAATTCAGAATAATAAGAGAGTGATCAGAGCTTGTTGGAGGGAGCACACAGTTCCATGAAGTAGGGAACCTTTCCATCCATTTTTTATTGACAAGAATTATATCAAGTACTTGTTTTACCTGCTGGTTGCCATTTCTCTTGTTAGACCAAGTGAAATTACAGCCCTTAGAAGGTATATCAAGTAAATCCAGTCTGTCAATAAAATCATTTAACAATTCCATATTTCTTTTTTTGTTACTGTAAATCTCCCCACCTAATTTCTCAGATGGGAATCTGATAAGGTTAAAATCTCCCAAGATACACCAACAGTTCTGTGTATCTTTAAAATCCTCAATTCTTTTAAGAAAATTTTCCTTCTCACTATCTGCAGTAGGACCATAAACAAATGAGATTTCACATAAACCACGCTTTAAGCTATCATATTCACACTGAATTAACTTTTTTCAGAGCTTATAATTGTATAATTCTCAATTTCTTTCACAAAAAATGCCAATCCACCAAAAAGTCTAATAGGATCAACATGAGTAACTAATTTTAAATTAATTTTAGAACTAAGGGTAGCTAAAAAATCAAATTTATTCTTAGTTTCAGAAAGGAAAAGTACCTCTATTGAGTGAGTTTTAACCATGTCGATAAGACTCAATTCTGTCAAGGCTGTGCTAGTGCCTTGACAGTTTCAGGCTTGTATCATTTGACTTCTTGGGGTTGATATGGGTCAACCCCACAAACTGCTTCAGAATTTTGAGAGCCTAGCCCTTCAAGAGCTTCCTCATCTTCCCATTTACTCCCTCCGTTTCAAAATGTTTGTCCACTTACTAAAAATGTAGTTTCAAAATATTTGTCCACTTAGAATATCAAGACACTTTTTCCTTATTTTTCCACTATTACCCCTATTAAAAAATTAGAATTTATGTTTTCAATACATATTTAAGATATCAAGACACTTTATGAAGGGTATTTTTGTAATAGGAAATGTAATAATTGCATTTCTTAATTTGTGTGAAATGCAAAGTGGACTAACATTTTCAAAACGGAGGGCTCCACCCTTTCTTCTGATCATTGTACCTAGTAAAGATAGACCGTATCGCCTTCTTTTCCAAAGATACATTTCAAAAACTTCTTTATCCAAATCCATCCCATCAGCCTTCTCATCTTCATCTAAGTTGATGATGAGAGTTGCTGGAACAAAAGACAAATATTTTTCCTCACTTGGAAGCCCTAGATCTTCCCTAACCTTTTTAGTGCGGTATTTGTTTCTTTCCAAAGACCCAAAGCAAATATTTTGATCAGAATTCTCAGTTATAGATGGGTCCAGTATAACATTTGGGCTTAAATTAAAATTTGGGCCCTCAAGCTTTGGGCCGCATAAGACTTGGATCTCTTTTGGATTAAGAGGCCTGATTTTACCATGTTGGGCTAAACCACTGACACTATTATTACCCAAGTTCACAGTAAGAAGAATTAAAAGAGATTGGACCACATTACTCTTCTTCTTAACATCTTCTCCTTCTCCACCTTCAACAATATTCAGATTTTTATTCTTCTGCTTTAGTGGCCTTTTAAATTTCTTTTTCTGGATGAAAGGACCATTATGAGTAGCTTTAAAAACAAAACCAGGTGGCCCTCTATCAATCTCAGAGTACCTAATCCAGATTCCCAATTTTGTTATCAGCTTATTAGGATTATCACAATTTCTCTCTTCGTGAGAAAGAATCCCACATATATAGCAAAAATCAAAAAACTTCTTGTATTTGAATGAGATCCAAACTGATTGCTCATTGCCAATTTTAAACAGAAACCCAGAGATAAGAGGTTTATTAATATCACAGTCAGCTCTCACTCTAAAGTTGAATTTTCTTTATACTTCAATGGGTCTGGAAGTTCAGTTGCAGTAGGTAGACCAATTTTAGCAGAGATTTTCCTATCATTACTTTCCTTTATGAATAAAGGTGGGATCCCATTAATTCTGACCCAGAAAGAAGTCTTTTCAAGGAGATTAGGGTTTAACACAGTCTTCATATTTCTGAACCAAAACATGGAAATCGAAGATATGATAAGGTCTATTATTCCATATAAACTCAAGATCCTCTTCTTTTTGAAACTCTACAACACTGAGGTTCATACTTCGTTTGTCCAGGGTAATTTTACCCTTAATTCCCCAGTGTTGTATAATAATTTTCTTAAGATAACTCATATTAATGTTACCTGAAGCTAGAATTCGGAAGAAGAGTTTAGGAGCATCGTATTTTGCATACACCGCTTCTCTGTTAGGAGAAAGGACAAGATCTTCTTCTAAATCATCCATCCCATCGTCTTTAAAACCCGCCATAAATGCCGAGAAGAGGACAGAGAGGGATATTTAAAAGATAAAAGTATATGAAAACTCTACAAAACACGAGATTTTCAGGTATTTAATATTGGCAAAAGTGATTAATAACATGGAAAACTTCATAGATCTAAGAAGGGGGAGGGAGGTAAAGTGAGTAAATGAGGAACTAGACTTAATTTAGACTTATCTAATAGTCCTACTAGGTCATTAGTAAAGTTCTATGCTTATATTAGTAATGTATATTCGGTTTGTACCCGACATCTATGTTAGACTTTTTCTTTGAAAAAAAAAAAGAGTAAATGAGGAACAAAAATAAAAGGGGAGATTTAGAGGGGGAAATCGGATACGATCACTAAGATGAAGGTCATCTTGGGAATCGGGTCGGAGAGGGTTTAGAAAAGAAAGGGTCTTTGATTTTGTTTTTTCTCTCCCAATACTTCATTATTGGGATTCCAGCTTCTTTTTGTGACTAAAAAAAGAAATTGTTGTGATTCAGTTTACAATTCATTTATAGATTCTTTGCTCAACTCAAACGTAATACCTTTTTAGGTACCGACTAGACACTCGTCTCAAAAAATCTACAAAAAATACTACAAATAAAGTCAATCTTATTCATCATCTTTTAAGAAAGTATTTTCTCATTTAACTTTCAAAATAGGAAACAACAAAGATCCGCCAGGTTTTGTCACAAGTTAATTTTCATGATTTAAATTCTTAATTTTTCAGGTAAAGTTTCGTAGGTGGAAACTCGTAGTTTCTTAATTCTCCAGTAATTTACGTTTTTTTTTTTTTTTTTGCAGCTAATATTATAATTATTCTGTTTCCTGTGATTTATAAACCATAACCACTAGATAATTGCTTTTTTTAATGTTAATTATCGCAGACTTGTTGAGAAAGTAGGCTTGATGGGTACGTTAGAATTTAAAGATTAGAACACTGTATTTTTTGTCCGTTGAATGCTTTTATAAACGACATGATTGAAATGAGCGATGAGAGCTCATCTCTGGGAGATAAAACAAAGAAGTCGGGAATTGGTATAAAGAGCTTCAGTAAGGGTGTTAATTTAGATAGTGAGCTTTGGATAGATGGACTTATTTGTGCTTTTGAATATGTAACTATTAAGACAAAATCTCACTCAAAAATTCGTTCAACTCAATTTGAAGACAGTCACTGGGTACCAATAGGTTGGACTAGAATCTCAGAACTAATCCAAACCGTTCAATCTAATGATACCTGGTCCGAACAGAAAATCGATTTCACAGACGATGAAGATGATGTAACCGTTGCTGATTTAGCTGCTCCTTATTGGGAGCATCCAGGTGGACCAATATGGTGGTGCCATGTTCTCGCAGGTCATCCTTTCATTGAATCATGGCTCAACACTGCTCAATGGCTACATCCCGCCATTAGTATAGCTTTAAGAGATGAAAGTAAACTTATAAGTGATCGAATGAAACATCTATTGTATGAAGTCCCTGTTAGAGTAGCTGGAGGGTTATTATTTGAGCTTTTAGGACAATCTGTAGGTGATCCGTACATTAATGAAGATGATATACCTATTGTGATACGAGCTTTTCAAGCACAGAATTTCTTAATTACGGTCCTACACTTGAAAGGATCTGCAAGTAATACCAACATATTAGGCATCACAGAAGTTCAGGTGTGTTAATTATAATATTCTAGTAACTTGTTTCAAGACATTTATTCTGTTACTTTTGGATTCAAATTATATAATTGTTGTTTTTTTTAAGGAATTTCTTCATGCTGGTGGATATAACACACCAAAGACAGTACACGAAGTCATAGCTCATCTAGCTAGCCGTTTGGCTCGATGGGATGACAGGTGATAAACCAATGTATCCTATCATTTTTTGATGTGTGACCTCAGTAATTATTAATATTTTAATAATATTATGTTTTTTTCTCACCAAGATTATTTCGAAAATTTATATTTGGGGCAGCTGATGAAGTGGAACTAAAGTTCGTGAACAGGTACCACAATTTGCTTTACATCAAAGTATATAATAATTTCTTTTAACCCAAGGTTAAGCATGGTTCTATTTTTTAATAGGAGAAACCATGAAGATTTAAATCTTTTTGGTATAATTCTCAACCAAGAGGTCAGAAGGTTATCACGACAAGTATGTAATTATACAGAGTAATGCTATTCTAGCGAAGTTATCTATTTATTTATTACTTGAAAAAATTGTAGGTAATCAGAGTGAAATGGTCACTTCATGCGAGAGAAGAGATTGTATTTGAGCTTCTCCAACATTTAAAAGGAAATGCAAGTAAAAGTCTTCTAGAAGGGATAAGAAAGAGTACAAGAGATATGATTGAAGAGCAAGAAGCTGTACGTGGCCGTTTATTTACTGTTCAAGATGTCATGCAGAGTACTCTTCGTGCATGGTTACAGGTTTCTTCTAAATCCTATTATACAAGGACGAATCTTTGTAATTTTGAAACTTGTATTTACAATCAATTTTTTATTTGATTTTTATAATTTTTTTAGGATAAGAGCCTTGGAGTGACACATAACTTGGCTGTTTTTGGTGGATGTGGACTTGTTCTTTCCATTATAACCGGGCTGTTTGGTATAAATGTGGATGGGATCCCGGGTGCTCAAAATACACCATATGCGTTTGGTCTATTTGCGGGGCTTCTATTTGTTATAGGTATCGTGTTAATTATTATTGGAATTTTGTATTTTGGTTGGAAAAGACCGATAAGAGAGGAGGAAGTTGAGATAAGAAAACTGGAATTACAACAATTAGTGAATATGTTTCAGCATGAAGCGGAAACTCATGCCCAGGTTCGGAATAATTTGCCTCCAACAGCTTCTGATAAGTGAGTAAGCTAGAGGATGTAGATTATGATCTTGTTGTTTGTTAATATGTAAATCAACTAGTATTGGTTTATAAGTTAGAACTCACCATCTTGGCTTAGACTGATTTAATATAGTAACTTTCAGTATTTATATTACTTAAAACGAAGTTTATATTGCATATGTGGCGTACTTTATACAATGAGATATTGCTAAGTGGATTTCTCATTAGAGTTGGTACAAAGTTATCCAGAAGAACATAATCCATAAAGTAGAGAAGAGGAAACTATCAATACTTTTCCAGAGTATAATTTTGGCCTATGGGATGATTTGAACCTCAAAGAATGCACTGCACTATTCGTCTTTTTTTCCTTTGTTGGGAAAATATCGACTTTCTCGTTCTATAATTGTGCACAAATTGAAATTGGAAAAAAATAGAATCGAACAACAATATTGACTTGGTTCGTTGAGCGATATCTACTTTCTACTTTCGTTGAGTAATTCACTTGTATAATCACTCATATTATTGTAGGTTTTGTAAGTAAAAACCTGAAACCCTTTCACAAAAACAAAAGAAAGATAAAAAATTTTTACACTCACCAAAAACTTTAACTATTATACAATAGTTACACCTTCCTAAATAATTCTTACTTTTAGATCTTTTCTGTCTAATTTTTTCTTCTTTTTTTCATTTTCAAAAATCAAACCAATGGTATCTATTTAATACTTTTATAACCCAACAAACTAATAACTTTAGTTACCTTAAAAAGTTCAATACTTTTCAAATTTCTAAAATTACCATTAATTCCAAAACTTTGTTAATTTCTTAAAACCCCCCTTTAATCTAATATATTGTTCAATAAATATGAGTAAAAAATCTCAACATTCTCACAGATATGTTAGAAATATAGTTAACCAATATAAGTCATTCTCTAAAAGTTATAAGTGTCTAGATGAATTGATAATTAACATGATATTCATCGTCCATACGAAAAGGATGTATAATATAAATAACCCAAGAAAGCATCCTTAATGAAGGTCACGGTAGAAGTATGATGTAATTAGACTATATATGCAATAAGAAGACAATATAAAATGTAAACTTCAGTTCTTTTATTCTTCTTCAATAAATATTAGTTATACCTTTAAATACCAACATAAGGTGTTATTTTTCTTAATATGAGCTCAAACACTAAAATATAAAATAAAATATAATGGTGCAAAAAGTCAGATGAATACAGAAAACTAATCTTTTAGCATGATCCAACGGCCCGAAAGATCCAATACACTGGAAGAGTAATTATATACATTACATTTCTCTTTCACCCTTATATCACTTTCATATAAGACACATAGAAAATGATACAAGGATGATGAAAAAAAATGATATATAGCATTGCTCAAAAGAGAACACATATATTTATTATTCAATTTCGACTCTACACACATTTTAGCAAAAAATCTTCCGAGGAACACTAAAGCCCTGTTTGGTTTATGAAAACATTTTCTATTTTTGTTTTCAGAATATATTTTCAGAAAATGATTTTCATTTTCAATTTCAATATTTTTAAAAAATATAGAGATCGTTCGATTTCATATTCTCTAATATAGCACTATTTTCATTTTCTTTAGCTAAACATGTTTTCATTAGCATTTTAGAAAATATAGAAAATGAAAACAGAAAATACCTATTATTTTCACAAACCTCCAAAACCAAAACGGGCCTTTAGAATGATTCAAACAAGCACAAATATCCACCAAATTAAGAATTCTGTTTTGTTTTAAAATATAAATAACCAATATTAGTCACCCTCTAACAACCTTTCGGAGGTGAAGGTCACGAGATACATGCTTGCTTTTGACTTTTGAGCGAGAATAACTGACTAATTGGCTCTTATGAAGGTCCCAAACTATAGGCCTAAAATAGAAATAATAATGCATCCACAATATTAAAATTTGCCTTTCTCTCATATGTATAAAGCATAGAATCACATCCTAATAAAAGTACTCAAAAATGTTGATTTCAAATTTAATATTAAAAACCAAGGTACTTAATAAACATACAAACAATTTCATAGTAACCAATATTTATAATAATATAAAAACTTTTAAAAAAACAATATGTTTAAGCAAATAACATAAAAGCTTCACCCTAATGAAACTAGTACTCTCTCATCAGAAAATTGAACACCTCAATTATCTCTATTGCCAATTCGAGATATCACTTAAAAGTGATCTTGTTAAATGTTCACGAGCAGTTGCTAATGCCTGAGTAATTGTCTGAAAATACCAAAAATTTACACAAAATTATATAAATCAAACTTCCCTTTTATAATTAAATATAAAATAAATATATTTAAAAGAAATCAATAAATACCTGCTCAGATAAAGGTGCTCCAGCATCAACACTATGACTTGCTACTTTTCCAGCTATAACATCTCCATCAGTTTCAAGAATAATTCTACACAGAAAAAATCAAAAAAATATTTAAAAATATTAAAAAAGATCAAAAAAGAAAAAAAATCAGCTCACCCTCCATCAATAATTTCGTCAAAACACAAAAGAATAAGATCGAGATTTTCGAGTGCTTCGGATTTTTCAACATTACCCCTATAGATAAAAAGCATGATTATACATAAAAGAAAGATACTAAAAAAGAGAGAATTTAGATTGTATATACTTACCGAAGCAATATACTAACTGCATCAGATAATCCTTGAAGAACAGTAGATAAAATAATTTCATTTTCATCTACACCAGCTGTGACATAGAAGTGAAGATCTTGAACAAATTTGTAAACTATAATGTTGTTCTCGAGTAATGCTATTTCAGCTGTAGATTAAACAAAAATTTATTATATTATTTATACTTTAATAATGTAAAATGAGCTTTTATAAGTACCTTCAGTACGAGCATTAGTTTTCTGGGTTTTGGAAAATACAGATTTCTCGAACGAGTCTTTTGCACTATTTGTTGGCCAATCATCACTATAGTATTTGACAGCTACACGTTTGCCTTCTGAATCTAGTAGAAGAATGTTCTTAATTGTAGGGCAAGAGTCCTACAAAATCAACAACAATTCAATGAATCAAAATGATTTTCATACAATTAATTTTAAGCTCATTTGCAGATTTAGATCAAATAATTATTATAGAGCTAACTCATACACATTCACAGATCACCGACATTACGTTTACTTATTGATTCGAAATATATATACAACAAGATCCAGTAATATTAATTATTATGAAAACCCAATTTGTAATTTATATGAATTTGACTAACGGAATCGAAATTCAACAAAAGTATAATTAAATCAAACGCTTGATCTGATCTGTTTAATGGGTCATTGAAAGAAATATGAGTAACAGTTGCAGTTTGAGTTAATATGTGTAATTGCGTGTGGGAAAGAGAGCTTACCATTGTTAGAGCGAAGATCTCTCGGGCCTTTAGGACAAGAGAGAGAGAAATGAAGACGGTGATACAGAGAGGTTGGTGTTTGTAATATTGGTATATGCCCCTTTTATTTTACTCTATTTTCTTATATATTTATTATTTGTGACATTTTTTCTAGGTAAAATACCTGGAAAAGGGCCCTTATCTTAGTTTTACTTGACAATTTAAAGTCTTATTTTTGGGATTGGGGTCTAGACTAGTACTTTTGATAGTTTTTTTTTTCTTTTCCAAATTTACTTCATATAATGGGTAATATGCCTCTTTCCCCTCCCCAAAAGGGGTTGAGCATCTTCTCTCCGGGTCATATTTACCGAGCATTCAACAACAATGATCTACATTGTCAAACTCCACCACTAAATGGCACAGTTGATTTAAATATTCTGAAACAAAATGGTTTCTTCGTCTGTTAACTTGATTATCTTACCTCAATCTTATTGTCTAAAAAAAAAAAAAAACCCTCAATCTTTTAGCTTAAGATCAATTTTAATTCTTAGCTGATTTGTTTCTATTAGCATTAATATCTATGTTACTTTTTAAAGCATTTTCTAGTTATTGTCCTTTTTTACATCTCTTGACCGGTTTTATTCATTTAATGTTTCAGGTTAGGATTTCTCTTATTGATAGTTTGGTTTGTCATAATTCATTGTTTGGGTGCATTTAAGATAGAACTCTACTCGAGAAACAATGACAAAGGAAAAGAGAAAGAGAAGATGGTCCTTGATATTAACCCGTTTTCAATGTATGCTCAAGTTGAGGGACCAAAACTTATGTCAAACATTGTCTACAAACATACGATTAGCTTCATGTTTCTGAAACGAAGAATGATGAAAACTTGGGGGTATTAAGGGCAGTATTAAAGTTGAGAAAAGGGGATTTAATGCTTACACCATTGAATTTGAAAAAGATGAAGATTATGAAAAAAACATGGCATAATTGTCCATGGAGCATAGAGGGTAAGTACATAATCCTTCAGAAGTATCAGCCTTGAGTGAAATTTACAGAGAAGTAAAGGAATACTTCAATCTTTTGGATCCAAATTCATGGATTACCAGGAAGTACGATTAAAGAAAGCAATATCAGAAAAGTTGCAGCTCAACTAGGTAAAGTTACTAAGATTTGTCTCCCCACGGTTGCAACATTCAAAACCTTCAGTTGTCCATGAGTACGAATTGAATGGAATGTGAAAAAAAACCTTACTAGAAACTATGTGATGAATGTTGAAGGCAATAGAATACTTAAAGGTACGGTGAAGTATGAAAAACTGGGAGATGTTTGCTATGGATGTGGTATGAATGTATGAATGTATAAGCAAAATTAAGCTCAAGATGAAACTAAGCGGAAAAGGCATTTAAGATAGCGAGATGGTGTCTAACTAAAGGTTATTAAAAACTCCTCAACAAAGACTGATACGATGAAAGGGGAAATGTATAAGGCGACGACACGTCATAAGACAATGCAACAAGATACTGCTAGGGCTAAAAGGTATAAAACTCTATGGGAAGCAAGGAGGAAAATAAAACAATTAATACTAGACGAAAATAAATGGAAGGAAGGATAGAATTGGAAAACAAAAGGGATTGCGGGGTTTACCCTGAAGAACCTTAAAAACATATATGATACAACTTTGTTGGAATTGTCAAGGATTGGGCAACCCCTTGACACTTCCAATACTTAAGAAGGCAGTCAGAAGGAAATTATCTCAGGTAATTTTTATGTTTGAAACATAAATTTGTTAGATGTCATTGAGCTGCAAAAAGCATGAATATGAGTATTGTTGAGTATGTTGACCCTGTGGGAATTGCGGGGGGATTGGCCTTTATGGCTAAATAATGTGACATTAAGGTCATAAGTAAACATGATAATATGATTCACTATCTAATAAAAATGAAAATAAGAAGGAGTTCTACACTACCTTTGGTATGTTCCTACTTATGAAAACCAACAAAATAAAACACTAAATGATATAGCTATGTGTAAAGATAAGAATAATAAATTTCCTTGGGAAATTGTAGGGGATTTTAATCTTATTATATATAATAATGAGAAGTTAGGAGGTCTTTCTAAGAACCTGAATAAAATGAATAAACATCATGAGTTAACAAATAATAATAATATGAGTGATGTTAGAATACAATGGTGCACCTACTCTTGGCCTAAAAAAGATATGGGAAAGACTTACTTAAAAAACTTGATAGATGTATATCTAATCAAAGTTGGAACAATACATATGAGGAGGCTTGGGTATCTATATTGCCTTTTATAGGATCTAACCACTCCACTACTTGTTATATTTAATAAGAAAATTATTATAAATCACAAAAGATTTTTATTTTAAAAAAGTTGGATTAATAATACAGAACGTGGTACTATGGTTAGTAATATCTGGAAAATATGAAAAGTTTAAAAGGTAAAGGGATGATAAGATGTGGAAAAAACTATCTTACCTAATAAGGGTGTTTCTCAAATGGCATAAATATAGGATAAAATCCAAATATATTGAAGCAAAAACCCTCATAAATGAGCTAGAAACTATCAAAAATAATAACACGCATCTCCTCAATTAGAAAACAGGAAAAACTTTAAACCATCTTGACAGATGTAGAAAAAATTTGGGATTAAGTTTAGGCGCACCGCAAAGGCTGTAGGTGTGCCTAGAATATCAACGATCGTCTTTAGGAGCGCCGCGAGATGGCTTAGGCGCACCTAAGTCCATCAACTTCACAATTTTTTCTTCATTAAATGCTAATAAATTATCGGAATTGATTCATGTTTTCCCACCCCCTGACTCAAAATCATGTTTTAGACGCATTGGTTACCTCAGATTTACCAATGTAGATCCCTAAACCCATGAAAATAACTGTATCTCTGGTTAGATTCACATATTGATTTCTAATCAAGACGACTATTACCTACACATTATTCAACTACAACCCTTTTATCATTACATATAATATACATTAAAATAAGTTTATAATACTAAAATAATATACACTAATTATGAAGGAAATAAATCTATGAGTTTAACCCTGGAATGCTTTTGTTTAACATTGGTAAATGTCGTCCCCTAGGTTGTTATATAAATCAACACCAAAAAATGGTCACTTTTCGCAAGTGTACGTAACAAGTAATAAAGATAAGTAACATGGTGTTTTGTCTCCACATGGACTATTACGGCTAGATTAATGTGTTTCCGAAGTATGACAGTGTAAAATTGCGAAGGAAGTGACAAGAAAAGTAAATAATATATGTTTTTTGGGTTTTATAAAAAAGGCAACAAAGATGGAAAAAGTCAACTCAGAAGAAGAAGAAGAAGACCTCAACTTCTCTCCTCGTCTCTAATCTACTGCAGGAGATGGAACGATGAAGTCTTCAATCTCTCATTGTAGCCATGGACGAGAGGACATGAAAGGGTAGAGAAAGAGAGAGCCATGGACGAGACGACATGAAAAGGGAGAGATAGAGAGAGAGAGAGAGAGAGAGAGAGAGAGAGAGAGAGAGAGAGAGAGAGAGAGAGAGAGAGAGAGAGAGAGAGAGAGAGAGAGAGAGAGAGGGGAGAGAAAAAAGGGAAAGCTGCTAGGTTTGGATGGGTAAAGAGAATAACGAAATAGAAATTATGGGTTCTAATGTTATGTGGTATTTATTTTATATATAGTAGGTAAAGAAATAATATCATAGTGACTTTTATTACAAGAAATTTGAAATGAATATGTAAAAACAAAATGAGAGTTAGGCCCAATATCAATATAGACATTCAATACCACTCCAGATCCAAGAACCAAGCCGAAGCCCAATAATTATTATGTGGCGTTGAAGTTCTTTTTTTAATTTTTTATTTTTATAAATATCACACCGAAACGGTGACAAAACCAAAGAAGCACTTCTAGAACACTTTAGTAAATACTATAAATCATTATATAATGATAATGACGACTCTGACACTTGAACCTTCTCTTCACTCTCTCTCTCTCTCTAAACCATAGGTATGGAATTTTCTACACACAATCTCTCTGTTTACCTATATGCTAATAATAATCAAATTTGATTCATATTCCTCTCAGGGTTCCTTAAAATAATTCTCACAAGGCATCTCCTCAGCCAATGGATGGTAATTTACTTCTCCTTTTAAAAACAAATACAGTAAAATTATATGTATATATGATTATGCATGTGCATCATATCTTGTGGATTGCAAGATTCATCACTTGTTGTCAATTTTATTTACTAGTATTGTTAGATTTTTGGGGGTTTTCTAATGATCACTGCTTGAAGGGTTCCCCAAGTTACAATTTATTGATCATTCATAAAATAAATTGGATAAAATCAAAATATATAGTAAAAGGATTCTTGATTGAATCACTTTGTAATGGATCCCTATTTTAAAGGATCAATCCAAGAAAGAAAGGAATATGTTAATTCCTTACCTTAATATTCATTTCTTATTATTTCTCACATGAATTGTTTGTTTCCTCGTAGATCTGTTGATAAAAAGATGTGTACCATGCAATTTAAAAGAGTTGAGGCCAATGTCTGAACAAGCAGCACATACATTGTTGCCAAAGGTTAGTCTATACACACATATTTGTATAATATATACATATATAGTATATAATTAGTTAAAGATTTGAGTGTTTTGTTTAGGTTTCTGGGTGGGAATTAGTGAAAGAAAATGATACAATGAAGCTAAGAAAGTCATGGAAAGTGAAGAGTTTCAATAAAGGCTTGGAATTCTTTGAACTTATAGCTGGTCTTGTTGAAAGAGAAGGTACCGCTGCATCTTCAATATCTATATTATTAATTTTTAATTTTTTTTATAAATCTACACAAAATTAATTCCAGGTCATCATCCCGATCTTCATCTTGATGGTTGGAACAATGTGACAATTGAAGTGTGGACCCATGTTCAGCGTAAGCCTTTATAAAACACCACATGAGGGGTTTTTTGTACTTTTATCAAACCATGGGGTAATTTGGTAATTTTCTTTGAACTACAGGTGGATTGACTGAGAATGATTTCATACTTGCTGCTAAGATTAATGAACTCAAAGCACATTACCTTTTCAGTATTCAAAATCCAAAATGAGTTGTGATCTTTTACTATGTTAAAAACTTGGTCTTTTCATGCTTTTTAGAATCTACTTTGTATTTGTGAATGTTTTCACTAGCTACTCACAAGTCTTCTTATCCATGTAATTCCATTTAATGGACATTAATCTGAAATTTTATGAGATGCAAATAATAATTCACGACGCCGCCAGACCGAGGGAAAAAGGGATATGTTATATTAATGCTTTGAGAAAACCTAATCCTTATATTTGTTTCTTCCCCAAAGCTTCCCAACTCCAATAAAGCCTCAACAAACCTTCACTTCACATCAAAACACTCCCCAACCACCATAATTTCACATCCAAAATCTTCCTTACATCATTATAAAGAAGATTCAACCACCCAAATCAAACCAAAACACCTAGAATCCAAGAATCAAAAGCCAAAATTTTGAAATCTTTTACAACAATTTATTAAACCCATACCCAATCAAGCAATGGTTCATCATACCCATATAGAGATTCATCATCCATACACCTTTCGTAACCCAAATAACACTTGTTCAACCTAAAATCAAGGGGTAAAAATTTCAAGAGTGTTCAAAGCTTTGAGTTGGAGGTCAATTAAGACTACAAAAGAAATATAAATATTACCTACTATTAGGGAGATGAAGAAAAATCAGAGTAATATATTGGGAAAGATCAAGAAGAAATCAGTTGAGATTGGTACTAGTTTGGGAACAAATAAAAAGGTATATCGGGTCAAGTAATTAGAGAAGAGCTAGTAGTGGTGAAATCAAAGAGCAAAGCAATTACATCTTTCAAGGAGAACACCACAACCTCCCATATCAAGATCCCTATACCAAGATGAGCAAAACTTTTAAAGGCCTTATTAGTTGTTGCCACAACAACAAAGATTCTTGGATGAACACCTTCACATGAGAAGGTATTTGAGAAAGAAATTGGAGAAAGTGTGAACAAGAAGTTTCTAGAGCTGGAAGATTGATTGGGATAAATCACAAGATGATGTAAGGGAATGCACAATTGGTGGTACTATAAGTTTACATACAAGAAAAGCACTGCACCCTATTCCAGGTATTGATCAGGCGAGGCAATAGCCTTGAAGAGTATGTTTTCTTTCTTCCCTACCATTTCTCTGTACTTGCAATATATGTTTTAGTTTTAAATTATTATCGAGTCTTTTCGAGTCGAAGGGACACGACTCATTTTTTAGTTGGGGGTGTGGGGATTCGTTGTCCCACATCTCCATTTTTTGTGATTTACTGTTTTAGAAAGAAATTAAAAAAATTGATACATGAGATTAGATGTAGACTGTGTTTCATAACTTGAAAGCATAAGCTTAGTAAGTTAATGATAGAAAGTAATATGTTTATCAGCTGATTATTTTATATGCTTTGAGTATGAATAGGAAACACGCATTGATAGTAAAGAAAAGATTAGTAAGTGATGTGGTAGAAGAATGTTTGATCTTAGGGCGCCTTGAGGGGTGTGTAGGCCGTGAGATCTAAGCTAGTTGATAAACCCATCTAATAAATGTGCTAAAGGTAAGAAAGTAACGAAATTGCATAGCTTAGAAAGTTAAGGCGGTTCTTTGATAAACCCCTTGTTGCCTTTAGCTTGCTGTCCAATTATTATATTTATATCATTCTCAGCCCTTCTAGCCTTTCTAAAGCCTTTTTATTTATCCATGTTATAAGCCATATCCCCTTAGATTTTAGGACTTTTCCATATGACTCGCACTCGAATCGCGATGCATAGACAATCGCTTTAGAGCTTGAGTTTGGGGTGGTGGGTTCGCCATTATAAGAAATATTATTGGGTTAGATTGCTGAGCTTATGTATTTGTGCTCTATATTTTGATGATGATTCATTGTATATTATATTGTAACCCTTTTTCGGGGTAAAAGTAAATGAAAAAAAGTTATGAAAAGAAATATATGTGAAAAGAATAGCATGATATCAAAAAGATAGTCATAACTATATTACAAAAGAAAAAATTGATATGAAAAAGAATATATTATTTTGGACCGGCAGAGTAAAATTTTATGTGATCATCTGTATGCTTTATTATTGGGTTATTGGTGATATTAATTACCACATCAATTAATTGGGTTGAGTAAGAACATCTTTTGAGAGTAACTCAAATTCTAGGGCGATTCGTTGATGGCTAGTGAGGAGAGAGCCAAAATCTCACTCTAAATTATCCAAATATACGATCATACCGTCCCTAAGCCGAAATTACAACCTTAAAGACCTTATGATTATTTTCTATGTGATCTAGAAATAATTGAACCATTAGAGAGTAGTTAGATGGATCATTAGATACTAGTTAGGATCGATGAACAATCTATAGCCTCCATGTTAAACTAAGTGAAGAACCTCTCCTTCGTGCATTGCAAAGCTAATCTAATCTTGAAACTGAACCGTGTTGATCGTTTGTATGACAAGTGTACATGTAATTTGGTTTGTAAATTTTATTAAATGAAATTTTCTGAGTAGTTGCTTTGAGTTTAATATTCATATTCTTCTATCTTCTTTCCATTGTGCTTAATTGACTTAGGTGTGTATTTAGAGACTTCCCTATGTTCTTATTCTTTATTGTATCAGGACGATACAACTTTGAGTTGGGGGTCTTGATGTCTCCATATTTGTGATATATTAATGTAGGTTTGAGACATCATTTTAGGTGTATTTGATTTATTGTTAAAGGATTTTCCCCATTATCAGAAGATGTCTTAATTCATGTCTTGATTTGATGATTTATCACTTTTAGAGCATATTTGGTATAATTTGTGTGTTAATTTGAATCTCTTAAAATTTATGGAATATAATTAGATGCCAAATAAATTTCAAGGATTTAAGAAAAGAAGATCCATGAGAAATCAGAAAATAAAAGGAAACAAAGTTGAAATAGGAAAAGAAAAGCTGCCAAATAAATCTGTCAATTCTACATCTACGTCTACTAAAGTTAAGACAACTCCGAATCGGCTGTGATTTTGGACGAGCCTTTTAAAGGGTTAGATAGATCTTTTCGCCGCGGTCGTTTTGATATAAAGTACGCGAAATTTGGCTCAGTTTTGAAAGAGATATGATCAAAACAGTGTGCAGTGTTTAACATGTCCTATATTCTCGGATCCGAATTTGAATTGGACTTGGACTCCAATTAATTGCCTTTCACTCCAAGATTTTGACCTAGGGTCAGAAAACACCTTTAAAAACACCCTCTTATAATTGTAAACATGTCCTTCCTCAGCTTTTAATTCATATTACTCTTAGGACTAATCCGTAGAAGTAAGTTGACAGTATGTATCTTTATTTTAGTTTATTTCTTGTTGGCATGAACTAAATTTCACATAGAAGGATAAGTGCGTACACGCAAACCTGAGCTATGTCTTTCATCTCATTCTTGCATCTTTATTTTATTTGCGTTAGTCTTTAATTAATCATTATCTCTCCAATTATTCATATTTATTTTACAGTCTTTTTATTCCACTAAACTATTCTTTACTATGCTTTCTTCTAATTCACAATTCTAACACACTAAGTCCCTGAGAACGAATCTTACTTACTATTGAAACTTGCATACGATATGTGATACTTATAATGAGTAACGTGATTGGTTAGGGTGATAGTTCGTATCTTTATTATCATTATTTTATCACACCCTACCAGCCACCAGCAATTATCCTAGCAATTATCATGTAATGATATTCAAGAACTAATACACACACGCATACTATACAAATAATAAACACATCATAACTTCAAGATTAGATTAATTTCGCAATGCAAGAAGGAGCAGTTTCGCTTAGGTTGATAGGGTGGCTATAGGGTATTCATTGGTCCTAACATAGTATTCAATGGTATACCTAGCTACTCCCTAATCGAAAAATTGTTACTTGGCCATGTAATTAGAATTACTAAGGTCTTTTTGGTTATATCATAGGCTTAGGGATGGTGCGATACGTATATTTGGATAATGTGAAGTGAGATTTTCGCTCTCTCCTCACTGACCATCAATGAATCGCCCTAGAGCTTGAGCTTCACTCGAGAATGTTCTCACTCAACCCAACATTGATGCTCTAGATTAACATCCCCAAATAAACCCAATAGTTCCCATGATGATTTTTATAAACAATCCACTTTGTCGGTTCTTTTCTTTTATTTCTATTTTAATTGATTTTTTTTTTGTAAAATAGCCATGACACTCGTTTTGATATGAGATGCAATGATACTTACTTCCATTTCTTTTTCTTTTCTTTTCACAACAAAATTTTTTCTAGACCACGACAAAGGGTTACAATAAAGATTATTATCAATATCTCGCACATACTAACCATAAAATCCCATCCCAATGCGTTTCCCAATGATAAATCCCACCACCTCTAATATCCATTGAAGCACCTTTGAAGCTTGAGAAAACCTTCAACAACAAACCAAAACACTAAACACATAATCGTCACTCAATCCATTCCATAGCAACACAAAACACCAAAGATTATCAAGTCTTCAAAAATTCTTTGTTCTTCTTCATATTTGATGTCTCCTCATTTGTCATGAATTAATATTAGTTGGAGACATCATTTTTAGTGTTTTAGAAGTCTTTTTAGTCGATTTTCACATGTATTACTACACTTTCCTATTTCTAGTCTTGATTTAATGAATTTATTATTTTTAGAGCATATTGGGTTTAATTAGTTATTTAGTGTGAAGCTTTAGAAATATATATGGAGATTAATTAAATAACAAGTCAATTCTAGAGATAAAGGAAAGAAGATATGCATGGAAATTGGAGATAAGGAAACAAAAGCTAGGATATGGAAAGATAAATCTGCTAAATAAATCTGAATTTCACCACCCACGACCACAAATGGGATTATATCTCAAAATCAGTGAGGAATTTTAAAGAATGGTCAAGATCAAAGTTAAATATCTTTCCGAGACGATGAATTTCGACCATTGGAACGCATCAAACGGATAAGAATTGAAGCTGTTATAATCAAAACAAAAACGGGGCTGATTGTTACCTTTTCTAGTTTTTAGGGTTATGAATTTGAGTTCGGCTTGGAGTCCATTACTTACCTTCTCCTTCAAGAAAACGAATTAGGGCTTCTCTACACCTATAAATACACCCTTATATCACTTGTAAATCATCCTTGCCTCACATTAATTAGTCCTTAGGTTAATTATCATCAGAATTATTGTAGAGCGCAAGATGAAGTCTTTTATTCAATCTTTTAGTTTATTTCCTTCAGGTATGAACTAATTTTCCCATAGCTTGGGTTTTGCATTATGTATAATCTATGAATTCTATTTTCTTTCTATCTAAGTTTCTTTAGGAATTATATGTTTTAATTTGATATTAGCTGCTTACCCATATATATGTTTATGTGTTTTGAATTATTGTCTGTCCTAAACTTGATCACTTTAGGCTTTCTTAATAGTAGTTAGATGGTCGCCCGAGTGGGGTTTCTAATTATTGAAACACCACATAACGTCTAGTGTCCGATATTAGTCTTGACAAAATTGATTCTAACTAGATAGTCATTAAGGTATGTTTTCACCACTATCACCATGTTTGGAATTGAATTACTTAGGGCCTTGGTGGCGCTTGATAACCCTAAGTGTATACTGCCTCGTTGTTGTGTCTGTAGCCCCCTTAGTCGCTCTCAAGGTCTAGGAGAGGGAATTTAGAATCCTGACTAAGTATTTCAGAGCTAATTATCTCCCTTATTAACTAGAATTTGATAAAAGGAATTAGAAGGATTAGTTATACTAGCAAAACCTAAGCTATATCTCTCATATCATATTCTTCGTATTTATTTTATTGTCTTTAATTTTCATTAGTTTAATTAATAATATCTCAATCTATTCATCTTTAATTTATGTCTTTTAATTAATTACTCACTACTCTGAATTATTACTCATTCATATAACACACTAAGTCCCTGAGAACGAATTTTCTTATCATTAAAACTTGCATACGTCCTGTAATACTTGCAGTACCGTGCTTATCTAGGGTGATTCGTGCATAGTTTCTATATAGTTTATTATTTTATTTTATCACACCCTAGGCAACACCAAGTTTTTGGCGCCGCTGCCGGGGACTTGTGTCTCGTTAGCGTGGGGGTTATCTATTTCGAGTAGTAGTTTTTAATTAATTTTTATTTTTCAGTTTTTATTTTTATTTTTCCAGATTTACGCTTTTGGTTTGCTTTAGTCTTTTTCAGGTTTCAACAGTGTTTAATCTTTGGCCTCCTTTACCGGAGCCCGAGAGGAGCTTCACAGGTTATAACAGACGTATCGAAAAGAAAGAGCCTTAAGAAGAGCTATAAGAAGTATAAGACCTAGTAGATCCGAGAGTACTTGGTTCGTTAGGACATATACCACCGCTGGTAGGAGGTAACGGAAATAATAATAATAATCAGAACAGAGTTGAGCAAGACCTCCCAGGCTTGGGAGTACCGTTTCATGTTCAACCATTAGGTTACCGTCCTCCAGAGATCCAGAATATTAAATTTAGGCCGGATCCGGGCATGCTCAGTCAATTTCAGAGTTTTGGACTCTACAGTGGTACAACAATTCAAGATCCGGTAAGAGCGATTCAGAAGTTTATGCAGATTTGTGATGCCTAGGTTTCGAGTGCTAGTTTAGAGGTTGATCGTGCAAAGATTGAGGTAATAAAAACACTTCCACCTCCTATTTCTGTTAAAGGGGTGAGAAGTTATCTTGTCCATGCTGGCTTTTATAGGAGATTCATTTAAGACTTTTCCAAGATTGCTAAACCACTATGTAAATTACTTGAGAAGGATACCAAATTCCTTTTCGATGAAGCTTGCATGGTGGCTTTCAAAGCAATCAAAGAAAAACTCATTACCGCTCCTATTGTATTACCTCCGAATTGGAATTTACCGTTTGAAGTTATGTGTGGCTGTTTTAGGCCAAAGGAAAGATAAAATAGTTTATTCGATCTATTATGCAAGCAAATCTTTCAATGGTGCTCAAATAAATTATATTGTTACAGAGAAAGAATTGCTAGCTGTGGTTTATTCATTCGATAAGTTTCGTTCCTATCTTCTTGGAGCGAAAGTTGTTGTTTATACGGATCATTCTGCTATTAGATATCTTATGGAAAAGAAAAATGCTAAACCACGGTTGATAAGATGGGTTTTATTGCTTCAAGAATTCGATTTAGAGATTAAAGATAGAACGGTGATGTCTCCCTAATTGTTCTTATTTTCGACCCTTGGGAGACATCATTTTTTGTATTTATTTAATTAATTTGATAGACTTTTGGACTTAATATGCAATAATTCGGAATTTCCTTTTTATTTCCAGAATTTTTAATTTATTAAGCTTTTGCGCGTAATATTGGTATTTTTAGTGAAAAGTTTACAGGTTTTAGATGTTAGCTAGGAGAGGAATCCGAGGAGAAAGTCAAAGATCGTGAATTAGAGTCAAGACTTGAAGATAAATTCTGAAGATATTATTTTTTTAGAGCTGAAAATCCATTTTCCAGGCCATAGATTGCTGATTTCGAGGTGCTTAAGCGATGATTTAGCTGTTGACCTTTGAAGAGAAACCATTCCTTATCGAGTTACGTAACTTTAGCAACTGGAATGAGGTCAATCAGAGTCATAACGCATCGGGAAAATCCGTTTTAGTGAAGGTGTATCAGCAGTTACGGGATTTTGGGCTTAGAATTTGGGCTTGGACATTTAATTAGTATTTTATTTTCTGGTCCAAGCCCTAATCCGTTATATGCTTATAAAAGGAGGTCTGGACTTCTATTTTACATACAATTCACATTCCACAAGATTAAACACCAAAGAGAAGCAACAGAAGGAAGAAAGAAGAAGCTGCAAGAACTGGAGAGGGTCTATATCTCCGTTCTCAGTCATTCCAATTTCGGAAATTAGGTTCTTTTTATCTTTAATTTTGTAATCAAATATGAATTCCATTTATTTTAATTTAGTTTTTAGTTTTAATATGAGCTAAGCTTTTCATAGTGCTTGAGAACAATTAATAGGTGAATCCCAATCGTATTGAATAACGAATGTTGAATTTGGGTTTCTGTTAAATTAAACTAGATTGGGGCTTTTACTCTTTTCTATAAATTAAGATTAATTACTGTTTTTAGCGTCATGAACTAGGAACAGGTGTTAGTATTTAGGCTATTCCAATTAGTGGCAATTGGATCATCCTGACGGAGGGTTTAATTACAGAACCATTTATTCAATCTAGGATAGGAGCTATTGATTCTGACGAACTTAGCTAATTCTAGGGCCAATGAGGTAATAAAACTTAAACATCCAAAAGTGGATCATATTTACCCTGACGGGACTAGTGACACTCTAGGGTTGCCTTATAGTCCACCCTGACGGGGGTATAAGGAATTTAGAATCCCGACCATTGTAATTGACCAATTTAGCCCTTAAACAACATAAGTTAGGAAATAGGATTGGGAGGATCCTTGCGTTCTCAAGTGCTATCTTCTCCCACTGCGTTTTCACTCATTTTACTTGCGTTTTAGCTTTTACTTGCAATTATAATTTGTTTTTCATTCAGTAGCTTTAATAACAAAACCTAACAAACATATTTTATTTACTTGCTTTCATAAGTGCATTCAATCATTAATAGATAAGCATTGTAGTCAACCATCCCGTCCTTGGAACGAATCTGTTTTATCAGTTATACTACTTGGGACAACCGTACACTTGTGGTTGTGGTTCGATTATCATTTGCATTTTAAAGGGTTAGATAGATCTTTTCGCCGCGGTCGTTTTGATATAAAGTACGCGAAATTTGGCTCAGTTTTGAAAGAGATATGATCAAAACAGTGTGCAGTGTTTAACATGTCCTATATTCTCGGATCCGAATTTGAATTGGACTTGGACTCCAATTAATTGCCTTCCACTCCAAGATTTCGACCTAGGGTCAGAAAACACCTTTAAAAACACCCTCTTATAATTGTAAACATGTCCTTCCTCAGCCTTTAATTCATATTACTCTTAGGACTAATCCGTAGAAGTAAGTTGACAGTATGTATCTTTATTTTAGTTTATTTCTTGTTGGCATGAACTAAATTTCACATAGAAGGATAAGTGCGTACACGCAAACCTGAGCTATGTCTTTCATCTCATTCTTGCATCTTTATTTTATTTGCGTTAGTCTTTAATTAATCATTATCTCTCCAATTATTCATATTTATTTTACAGTCTTTTTATTCCACTAAACTATTCTTTACTATGCTTTCTTCTAATTCACAATTCTAGCACACTAAGTCCCTGAGAACGAATCTTACTTACTATTGAAACTTGCATACGATATGTGATACTTATAATGAGTAACGTGATTGGTTAGGGTGATAGTTCGTATCTTTATTATCATTATTTAATCACACCCTACCAGCCACCAGCAATTATCCTAGCAATTATCATGTAATGATATTCAAGAACTAATACACACACGCATACTATACAAATAATAAACACATCATAACTTCAAGATTAGATTAATTTCGCAATGCAAGAAGGAGCAGTTTCGCTTAGGTTGATAGGGTGGCTATAGGGTATTCATTGGTCCTAACATAGTATTCAATGGTATACCTAGCTACTCCCTAATCGAAAAATTGTTACTTGGCCATGTAATTAGAATTACTAAGGTCTTTTTGGTTATATCATAGGCTTAGGGATGGTGCGATACGTATATTTGGATAATGTGAAGTGAGATTTTCGCTCTCTCCTCACTTACCATCAATGAATCGCCCTAGAGCTTGAGCTTCACTCGAGAATGTTCTCACTCAACCCAACATTGATGCTCTAGATTAGCATCCCCAAATAAACCCAATAGTTCCCATGATGATTTTTATAAACAATCCACTTTGTCGGTTCTTTTCTTTTATTTCTATTTTAATTGATTTTTTTTTTGTAAAATAGCCATGACACTCGTTTTGATATGAGATGCAATGATACTTACTTCCATTTCTTTTTCTTTTCTTTTCACAACAAAATTTTTTCTAGACCACGACAAAGGGTTACAATAAAGATTATTATCAATATCTCGCACATACTAACCATAAAATCCCATCCCAATGCGTTTCCCAATGATAAATCCCACCACCTCTAATATCCATTGAAGCACCTTTGAAGCTTGAGAAAACCTTCAACAACAAACCAAAACACTAAACACATAATCGTCACTCAATCCATTCCATAGCAACACAAAACACCAAAGATTATCAAGTCTTCAAAAATTCTTTGTTCTTCTTCATATTTGATGTCTCCTCATTTGTCATGAATTAATATTAGTTGGAGACATCATTTTTAGTGTTTTAGAAGTCTTTTTAGTCGATTTTCACATGTATTACTACACTTTCCTATTTCTAGTCTTAATTTAATGAATTTATTATTTTTAGAGCATATTGGGTTTAATTAGTTATTTAGTGTGAAGCTTTAGAAATATATATGGAGATTAATTAAATAACAAGTCAATTCTAGAGATAAAGGAAAGAAGATATGCATGGAAATTGGAGATAAGGAAACAAAAGCTAGGATATGGAAAGATAAATCTGCTAAATAAATCTGAATTTCACCACCCACGACCACAAATGGGATTATATCTCAAAATCAGTGAGGAATTTTAAAGAATGGTCAAGATCAAAGTTAAATATCTTTCCGAGACGATGAATTTCGACCATTGGAACGCATCAAACGGATAAGAATTGAAGCTGTTATAATCAAAACAAAAACGGGGCTGATTGTTACCTTTTCTAGTTTTTAGGGTTATGAATTTGAGTTGGGCTTGGAGTCCATTACTTACCTTCTCCTTCAAGAAAACGAATTAGGGCTTCTCTACACCTATAAATACACCCTTATATCACTTGTAAATCATCCTTGCCTCACATTAATTAGTCCTTAGGTTAATTATCATCAGAATTATTGTAGAGAGCAAGATGAAGTCTTTTATTCAATCTTTTAGTTTATTTCCTTCAGGTATGAACTAATTTTCCCATAGCTTGGGTTTTGCATTATGTATAATCTATGAATTCTATTTTCTTTCTATCTAAGTTTCTTTAGGAATTATATGTATTAATTTGATATTAGCTGCTTACCCATATATATGTTTATGTGTTTTGAATTATTGTCTGTCCTAAACTTGATCACTTTAGGCTTTCTTAATAGTAGTTAGATGGTCGCCCGAAAGGGGTTTCTAATTATTGAAACACCACATAACGTCTAGTGTCCGATATTAGTCTTGACAAAATTGATTCTAACTAGATAGTCATTAAGGTATGTTTTCACCACTATCACCATGTTTGGAATTGAATTACTTAGGGCCTTGGTGGCGCTTGATAACCCTAAGTGTATACTGCCTCGTTGTTGTGTCTGTAGCCCCCTTAGTCGCTCTCAAGGTCTAGGATCGAAGTGGTCAGGTCCTTGTGTTGTGACCAAGGTTAATTAAGATCGAAGTGGTCAGGTCCTTGTGTTGTGACCAAGGTTACACATCATGCAGAAATAGAAATAGAACATCCACTCGAGAACCGTACATTCATGGTGAACGGTCATCGATTAAAGATATACCATGGAGGTGAAGATACCAATCGCTTGGAAGATCCACATCCCGGAGAGGTCATGTATCTCTTCGAAGCCCCTTAGAAGCGTGAGGTAAACCGTCGAGCTTAACGACGTTTAACAAAAGCCAATTCATTTTATACTAGTTTAAGTCTTTTAATTTTAGTAGTGTATAGTAGATAATTTTCGTTAACTTAGTGTTATTATTAAGACATGAGGAAGGGTAGTTGTTTTTGATGATTTCAGGGGTAAAAGAGTCACGAGTTTGGGGTCAAAACGATGAAAAAACGAAAAAATTCGGAGTTGAAAACTGTGCTCGCAGGCATGCCGGTCAAACACGTTGAAGACCCCCCAAACTTTCTGACTAGTGTGTCCACTTGGACGCAAGACGTAGCGTCCACGTTCGCGCCAGCGAGACTTCGCCGGCATATGCCTGTCAGCCATTGGCTAGCCGGCCATCGAAGACAAAAAGTTCTGGTTAGTGCGTCAGCTTTGACGCAAGGTGCTGCGTCTGAGGTTGCGCCAGCGACACGCGACCGGCATGCCAGCCATATCACCGGCTAGCCGGCCCGCGACGAAGGAATTCTCTGGTTAGTGCGTCATGTTTGACGCAATGAGGCTTGCGTCAGAGGTAAACAAAATCGAATTTTTAAATTTTTTTGCCCGAGACCGCGACCGGCATGCCGATCAGCCACCGGCTAGCCGGCGCGCTGTTGCGTGGAGGCGGTTTGTGAAACTTTAAACCTAATTTTTTACCTTCTTTTCCAAGCTAGCCTCTTATTTCGAATCCTATCCTCCACCTACTCCAAAAATCATCAACTAAACACTATAAAATCAGCAAACCAAGCCTTCTTCCATCACAAAAACATACAATCAACTCATATCCTCTTCAAAACATCATCGAATTCCCACTTTTCTCCAAAAATTTCTTCTTCCTCGCCTTCAAATTAAACCTAATTCCTTCACAATTCTTCTCAATTAGCCTCTACCCATCTCATATTCCACCATATTCTTCAAGTTTTAAACCTCAAAACATCAAAGTTCTAAGCTTTTCTCTAGCTTTATCACTATTTGAAGTTTTGAGTTTGGGGTGAAAAGAGATGACTAACAGAACCGATACCATGTGTACTTATCGACGAAACATACCAAGAAACAGAAACACTGTTGGTATTATCCCAGAACAAGCAATTGAGATTCCGGATTCGCGTTCCAAATGCAAGACTGAAGAAATCCCAACTGCTCCAATAAGGAAAGAAAATCCGATTAAGGCTAATTGGAAAAGTAGACTAATTGATGAACCAGAAAGTGAGGAAGAATCTGAAGAAGAAACTACACAAGCACCTGTTCAAGAACCAAGGTTAACAAGAAGAAAGATGTGTGCTCAAAAACCGAAGAGAGTTGCTATGACTTGGAATGATCAGGTTCGTGACAGAATTAATTACTTGAAATTTGGTATTGAGAAGGGTCTTCCAAAGGGTATTATGAATAGTGCTTTTAAGGATTATGCTATTACTTGTGACAAGTTTGGGTGGAAAGAGTTGAGAGAAAGAAAGCTTGAATTTATTCCTACATTGGTGCGTGATTTTTACGAGGGACTAGCTTTTTCAAAAGAAGCCATTATTGTACGCAAAAAGGTAATTCCTCTCTATGCTGAGCTTATCCATCAATCCTTGAAATTACCCAACTTCACCGGCCCTTGCCATTACCAAGAAACCCTTACCGATCCTTCTTTCGATTCCGAATCTCTTTGGGGAAAAGTACTTATTCCTGGGACCCGCCCAATTCCAGCTGGAGAGCGTTATCATGGACAGTTTTATATTAGCAATTTATTGCCTTGTGCTAAGGTTTGGTCCCGTTTCATAGTCCCTACCTTCTTTGGTATTACACACACTTCCGAATTGAAAAAGGAACATATTATTTTCATCAAGTGTATTGTTGAGGAAAAACATATGGATGTGGCTCGTGTGCTCTATGACAATATTATGGAATTCGAGAAAGCACCTACTACCCAACATAATCTGAATTTTCCTTGTACCATCACTACCTTGTGTCTAGACGCTAAAATATCGCGTAGGAGTGAAGAGATTGAACCTTCCGTAGTTGGGGAACAAATAACCTTAGTCTCGATTCAGAATGCCATGACGAAGCCACACAAGCTGTAAGGACTCTTAGAGCTCCTCCAAAGAAGAAGATACATACCGATAATGAGTTGGTAGCGAAAGTTAAAGTGTTCGAAGAGAATCAAGTGAAGATGATTGCTACCTTAGGGAACTTATAAAAGAGCTGGACCTTATCAGAAACATGCTAATGGGGTGAGTGGTGGGTCCTAGGGTGTTATAAAATTAAGTACAAAATAAAGGAACCACTTAACCGCAAATGTACGGTTGTCCCAATTAATATATGATAATCAAGTTTGTTCTCAGGGACGGATTAGGTTCAACCCAAATATTAATCAGATAGTAGAGATAATTTCTAAACAGAAAAATAAAAGATAGAATTTTTGTTTGGTTTTTATAAATTAAAAGATGCAAAATAAAGTAAAGACTAAAATTAAATTAACAGAAAAGAAATAAAGCAAATAAAAGACTAACTTCAGATAAGAGTAATACTTGATCCTCGCAAAGGAATCCACTTAATCAATATAACCTATGCTATGTTTAAGGGTAGAATTGGAATTATAATATTAGTCGGGACTCTAATATCTCCTAGCCCCCTGTCGGGTGGACCTAGAAGCTATCCTAAAGTATCATAAACACCTGCATGGTCGAATATGGCTCTTCGGATGATATGATTTTACCTCTTTGGCTATGTAACTAGTTAAGCCTATCGGTCAATAACGGATATTACACGGGTATTACCTAGATCTGTATTCAAACCCCCCTGTCGGATGATCACTTCGCCACTAAAGTGAATAGCCCAAATACTAAAAGCTAATTCTAGTTGTTCCTAAAAGATTTTGTAATGAAAACAAAGTAATATCCAATACCTAAAACTCAATTCAATTTAAATCTAAACAAACCCAAATTCAAAACATAGAAAACATTAATTAAGGTTCATCCCTTTTATGCGATTCTCAAGTATAAAGAAATTTAGCTCATAATGAAATTAAAGACTAACATTAAATAAAAGGAATTCATGTTCAAATACAAAAGATAAATGAAAAACCTAAAGGGTAGAATGACTATGGTTGGAAGAACAGGATTCCTCCAGCTTCTAGCTTCTTCTCTCCTTCGTGCTCTGACTTGAAAACCTTAAGCCTCTTGTTAATTCTCTGAAGTGTGTGAAAGTAGGAGGTTAAGGGGTGTATTTATAGGTGTTGGAGGAACCTAGGTCGAATTTTGCTTGGAGTGGAAGACAAGTCAAAGACTCTCAAATTCGTAGCTCTAAAAGATAAGATTCTGCTGATTTGATTTGGTCATATCTTTTTCAATACTTATCCGTTTGAGAAGTTCCAATATATGAAACTGCTTGTCTTGGAAATCTCTTTCTATTGGTGCAGACCATTCGTCCAGAATCCATGCCAATCTTTTATTATGATTTAATCTCTAAAACGTGGCTGAATTTCAGATTTCAAAAGGCAGCTTTATCTTTTCCTCCTTTGAATAAATCTTTCCTAAATCTTCTTATTTCCATGTAAATCTTCTTTCCTTTCATCTTTATCTTGACTTGGCCTCTAAGTAAGTACCATTTATCTCTTAAAGCTTCACATTAAATAAATAATTAAACCGCATATGCTTAAAAAGAATAAATCAAGAAATCAAGAAATCAAAATAGGAAAGTGTACTCTAAAAATAGAAACTCGACTCAAAATCATTTCCTAACACTCTAAAATACACTAAGACTTTATTCTCACTTCTTCTCCTTGGATTGGTCTTTCATGAGATTCAAGAACCAATTAACTTTGCATTAAAAATAGTCAAATTTACGCACAAAAGCTCAGATTCTGCAAATAGTTAATTTCCAAGGGGAGAAAGTGTAATATGATCAAATAAACTTAAAAGTATATCAAACAAGTCATTTATTCACCTAAAAGGATGTCTCCAAGGGGCTAATAATTAGAACAAATCGGGAGACATCAAGACCCCAAACTCAAACCTTTGTCGTCCCGACAAAGTAAAATAAAAACAAAGGATCTTTTAGGTGAACGCAGAAGGTAGAATCTAGAAAATAATCCCAAAGCAAAGCTTAAAACAAATTTCATATAGTCTAACCTAGGAATTAATATACACCTACACTTATCATGCAAAATCAAATACAAAACAATATCAATCAAAAATTAATTTCACAATGCTAGAAGGTTACGCTTAATTACTTATCTCAAGATGGTGGCTATAGGGTGTTCCTCGATCCTTACTTGTGTTGAATGTTCCACTTAGAATAATCCCTATTAACTCACTGTGCATCTAGGAATCACGAGGTCTTTACGGTTTTAGCGTAGGCTTAAGGACGGTATGGTATGTATATTTGGTAAATTTGAAGTGAGCTTTTGGCTCTCTCCTCACTTACCATCAACAAACTGTCCAAGAGCTTGAGTTTACACTCGAATAACGTTCTCACTCAACCCAATTAATGCGCTTAATTAGCATCCCCAAATTAACCCAATAAGCACTAAGGATGATTCACTTAAAAATTTCCACTTTGCCGGTCCAAATGTATATTCTTTTCAGATCATTCGTTTTTTTTCTTATAGCTATGACTCACTTTATGATTTTGAGATATCATGCTATTTTTCATAGTTATGCCTATTCATAACTTGAGCTCGAAGCTTCTTTTCCATTCACTATTACCCCGGCAAAGGGTTACAATATAATAAACCTGTGAATCATCATCATTTATAGCATAGAGCATCATTGATAAGCTAAAAAATCCCAACCCAATGTAAATTCCCATATGGTGGACCCACCACCCCAAACTCAAGCTCAAGACAGGAAGTCTCAGGATCGTGATTCAAGTGCGGGTCATATGGTCATGCCTAATAATCTAAAGGGGAATTGGCTCATAATGTGGCGACAAAAGAAAGGCTTAAAGGCTAAAAATTTGTCTAAGAAGGATAAAATTAATTCAGGGATAGACAGCCAAAAAGGATTCAAAGGGCTAACAAAGAACTGCCTCTATCCTCTTCCTATCTACACATTTTATCTCTAGTTCATACCTAAGTGGGTTCTCTACTCATTTAGATCTCACGTTCTACAAACCACCCATTATCCTTAAGCACAAGTTTACTTCTTTTGCATTGTTCATTAATTTTTCCTATCAATTATCTCATACTTGCATGCAATTAAAGTTCAGCTTCATACTAACTCCTAAAGTCAACTATTTTCTATCATTAATTCATGAAAAGCATGCTTGATGGGGGCATTTAAAATTCTCTACAGTCATCGAAACCCTAAGATTAGCATGTAAAACACAAAAAATTGGGATGAGGCAACGAACCCCACCCAAAACTCGAAAGTGAGTCGTGTCCCCACGACTCGAAAAAGACTCAGTAAAGCAATAAAATTAAACTAAAACTACCTAACTAGTGCCTACCATCAATTAACAAGAAGAATTAGAACGAGGTACCTGGCCATGAAGATCCATAGTGTCCTCCTCCGAAGGGGGAGTATAATTATCAATATCCATGAACAAAGTTACCTCTTCCAATGTTGACTTAATCTGTGTAATCTCCTTCCATAGTGCTCCGATGTCTAATCGTAAAAGTTCGAACTCTTGTTGCAAATTGTGAGCCCATGGAGGAATACCAGAATCAGTTTGAGAAGAAGAAGAACCTTGAACTTGAAATTGTAGCTTGTCTGTAGGCTTTGATGATACCCTCATCCTTGCTGTTAATTTCCCGTGTTGTGGTGGTGCAGGTGCCTTTTCTTCTTGTGTTTCTTCAATAGGCTCATCAAGATTGATGGCCTTTTCAAGTGTAGAACCAGGCAAATTCTTGTTCTTCCCTAGGATACAACATCTCTTCTTGTAATCCAAAGCATCTGTTCTGTTTGTCATGGTTGATTGACCCCAAACTCAAGTTATACCAAGGATAGAATAAAGTTAAGAAAACTTGGTATATCTTGAGTTTCTTGCTTGGATTGGATGAAGGAAGTTGGTTCTTGACAAATCTTGGAAGAACTCTTGAAAACTTGATGATCTTGATGGTGTTTATTGGTGTTTTGTGATGATTTTGATGAAGAGGTTGTGTTTATGGAGGATGGAGGAGAGATTTGATGTTGTTAATGTGTTTGTTGTGGAGGTTTGATCAAGCTTCAAGGTGTTTATATAGGGTTGGGAGCTGGAAAATTCGTTTGGAAGAGGCTAGGGTTTATCTCCTTAAGGTTAGAAGTTGACTGGGCTTTGAACTCTTCACAAACCGCCTGGCGCGGTGCATCCCTGCGGGGTATGGGTAGTCCGCGGGGTACACCGCAGCGCTGTTGGTTTGATTTTTCTTGCTTCTGCCTTGTACCCGTGCTAGCACCCCGTGGCACACGTTTTTGCCCTGCGGTGCAGGGGTGTGGTGCATGGGGTAGTCCGCACGTGCTCCGTCAAAAAACCCGCGGTACATACCCCGTGGCACGCGTTTTGGGCGTGCGGTATAGGGCGCGGTGCACCGCGGCTATCAGCTTCTTCTTTTTCTTGCTTCTGGATAAGACCCGTGGTGCGCGACCCGTGGTACGGGTTTTTGGGGCGCGGTACATCCCTGCGGTATGGGGGTACACCGCGGGGTAGTCCGCGCCAGCCTTGAATTCTCCAAAAAATTTCTCCTAGCACCCCAAACTCGATTCCTGCACCATTAACACAATACCCTTCTCATTTCTTTTAAAAGTAGACACTAAAACTCGACACTAACTTAGAATTATACACTAGGAATTGAAAAACTGAAAGCAATAAACTAATATACATTAAAATGGCTTTTGTTTAACGTCGTTAAGCTCGACGGGTTACCTCTCGCATCTATTCAGCTTCAAGGAGGTACATGACCTCCCCCGGATGTGGATCAATTCTGCGATTGGTATCTTCGCCTACATGGTACAGTTTTAGACGATGCCCATTCACCATGAAGGTGCGTTGCTCGTCTGGATTCTCGATCTCTATCGCTCCATGAGGCGTAACTTTGGTCACCATGAATGGACCAGACCACTTCGATCTCAACTTGCCCGGATAGTTGCTGAACTTGGAATTATACTTGAGGACCATCTGTCCAACTTTGAATTTCTTCTCACGAATGCGATTGTCATGCCATATCTTCGTTTTTTCTTTGTAAAGTTTGGCATTCTCATAGGCATGAAATCGAAACTCGTCAAGTTCATTCAACTTCATCATACGATTCTCCGCAGCTAAGGTTGGGTCCATGTTCATCTCCGCAATTGCCCAATAGACACCCATTTCAAGCTCAAGAGGTAAGTGACAAGCCTTACCATAAACAATACGATACGGAGATGCACCCACAGGCGTCTTGAACGCAGTACGATATGCCCACAACGCATCATCTAATTTCATTGACCAATCCTTGCGTGTGGAACCAACTGTCTTCTCAAGAATGGATTTTATCTCTCGATTAGAGACCTCAGCTTGACCATTGGCTTGTGGATGATAAGCGGTAGATACTCGATGTCTCACACCATACTTCTCTAGAACTTTCTTCAGATATTTGTTCACAAAGTGTGAACCTCCATCACTGATAATAACTCGAGGTGTTCCATGTCTAGTGAATATGTGTGATTTCAAGAATTTAATCACTACTCGCGAATCGTTAGTTGGTAGAGCTACAACCTCTACCCATTTAGACACGTAATCCATAGCTAGTAGGATGTACAGGTTTCTGTTAGAAGGTACAAAAGGACCCATGAAATCAATACCCCATACATCGAATATCTCAACTTCCAGAACATTATTACGCGGCATCTCATCTCTCTAAGATATATTACCAGTAAACTGGCATCTGTGACACTTCTTGACATACTCATGGCAATCCTTATGTAAAGTGGGCCAATAAAAACCGGATTGTAGTACCTTTGCAGCTGTACGGTCTCCTTTGAAGTGTCCTCCGTACGGTGAATCATGACAACCCATAATAATGGATAGAATGTCTTTATCTGGTATGCATCTCCTCACCATCTGATCACTGCATATTTTGTAGAGGAAAGGATCCTCCCAAAAGAATTGTTTAGCACGGTGGGCTAGTCTCTTTTTCTCTTGTGAGGTAGCTCCTTGAGGAAAAGAACCACTCACAATAAGATTTGCAATATCCGCATACCAAGGAGTCTCTAATGAATAAACTGAAAACAAACTCTCGTCAGGAAACTCTTCTCTAACCAACTCAGGTCCTCCATTAGAATCAGAACCTTCAAGACGTGACTAATGATCATCAACCTGATTATCACAACCCTTTCGATCCCGAATCTCTAAATCAAACTCTTGCAGCAGTAAAACCCATCTAATCAACCTTGGCTTCGCATCTTTCTTCTCCATAAGGTATTTAATCGCAAAATGGTCGGTAAACACCACAACTTTCGCCCCAAGGAGGTAGGAACGAAATTTGTCAAATGCATACACGACAGCTAGTAATTCCTTCTCGGTTACAGTATAATTTACTTGAGCACTTGTGAAGGTTTTACTAGCGTAGTAGATGGAATGAAATACCTTTTCTTTTCTTTGACCCAGAACAGCACCCATCGCAAGATCACTAGCATCACACATAATCTCAAACGGAAGCTTCCACTCAGGAGGTAAAACAATAGGTGCAGAAATAAGCTTCTCCTTGATCTCGTTGAATGCCTTTATGCAAGCTTCATCAAAAAGGAATTTGGTCTCCTTCTCAAGTAAGTTGCACAACGGCTTAGAGATTTTGGAGAAGTCCTTTATAAAACGTCGGTAAAAACCAGCATGACCCAAAAAGCTTCTTACCCCTTTTACAGAAATAGGAGGGGGAAGAGTCTTGATTACCTCAATCTTCGCACGATCAACTTCCAAACCAGCACTCGAAACCTTGTGACCCAACACTATACCCTCTCGAACCATAAAATGACACTTCTCCCAGTTCAAAACTAAATCCGTCTCCTTGCATCGAATTAATACCTTCTCCAAGTTTCGTAAACACTCCTCAAAGTTATCACCAAACACAGAAAAGTCATCCATAAATACCTCAAGGAAATCATCAATCATATCCCAGAAGATTGCCATCATACATCTTTGAAAAGTAGCGGGTGCATTACATAATCAGAATGGCATCCTTCGGAAGGCAAAGGTACCAAAAGGACATGTAAAGGTTGTCATGTGTTGGTCTTTTGGATCTACATAAATCTGATTGTAACCTGAATATCCATCCAAAAAGCAATAATATTCTCTACCAGCTAGCTTGTCCAACATCTGATCAATAAACGGAAGAGGGAAGTGATCTTTTCTGGTGGCCTTGTTCAACTTCCGATAATCCATACACACTCTCCAACCAACAACGGTCCTTGAGGGAATGGCTTCATTTTGCTCGTTCAAGATGGTAATAATACCACCCTTCTTTGGTACGCATTGAACCAGACTCACCCATTCGCTGCTAGCTATGGGATAGATGATTCCCGCATCTAGCAACTTGATGACCTCTTTCCTTACTACTTCCTTCATAGCTGGCATCAATCTTCTTTGTCCTTCAACTGAGCGCGCGTTTTCATCGTCTAGAATGATTTTGTGTTGGCAATAGGAAGGACTAATACCTTTGATATCAGCAATAGTCCAACCAATCGCCTCTTTGTTAGCTCTCAGTATGCGCAACAGTTTGTCTTCTTGAGGACCTGTTAAAGTAGCTGAAACAATAACAGGTAGAGTGTTGTTAGTACCTAAATACGCATACCTCAGGTGTGATGGAAGCGGCTTTTCTTCTAGTTGTGGGGGAGACTCGATGGATGGTTTCTTTTTAGATACTATCTCCCTAGGCTCTCGGAATGGCTCATAGGCGAGATGCCGATGTTTCATAGATCCGGAATTCAAAGCAACTACTGTTTCAGTTAGTTCTTCCATCAATTCCGGTAAGTCAAGTGTTAGGGCTGCTCGCAAGATATCGTTAAAATTCATGAAATCAAACGTTTCTTGCGCGGCTAAATCAAGTACATCCATTTGGAAACACTCTTCAGGAATATCTGGAAACTTCATGGCCCTAAACATGTTGAACTTTACCGTCTCGTCTTGGATTCGCATAGTTAATTCGCCGTTTTCTACATCAATAACAGTACGCCCCGTGGCTAGGAATGGTCGACCCAAGATGATGGGGACATTCCTATCCGCGTCGTATTCAAGAATAACGAAATCAACTGGAAAGATTAACGTAACTGCCTTGACGAGGACATCTTCGACTCGTCCCTCTGGATGAGCGAGGGATCTATCCGCCATTTGTAGGATCATGGAAGTTGGTCTAGAGTTTCCTATCTTCAATTTTTTGAAAATTGACTTGGGCATCAAATTGATACTCGCGCCCAAGTAGCACAAAGCTTTTCCTTGCCACTCATTACCAATAGAAATAGGAATCGTGAAACTCCCAGGATCAAGTAGTTTAGGTGGCAACTTACTTTGGCATATAGCGCTGCATTCTTCTGGCAATCCTATCATCTCATTCTCACGGTATGGTCTCTTATTGGTAATGGCTCTTTTCAGAAATTTAACGTACTTCGGAACATCGCGTATAGCATCTAAGAACGGAACGTTAATAAATAGACCATGTACCATATTCAAGAACTTTTGATATTCGGCCATGTCTCCTTTCTTCTGAACTCTTGAGGGAAAAGGTGGAGGAGGACGGGTTTCTGTAACATCTTTGGATTTTGGCTTCTCCGGAATCTTCTCCACTTCAATTATCTCAGGCTCATCTTCTTTCTCTTCCACATCTTTTGCCGGTTTTTCTTTCACAGTTGTTTCTTTTTCTTTCATCACGAGAAAAGGAGGTGGAGCGAGCTTCTTACCACTTCGAAGTGTCACTGCATTACAATCTTCTCTTTGCTTAGGTTCTTCAGTGTCACTTGGTAGCTGTCCTTGCTGACGTTGATTTAATTGTTTATTTATCTGAGCCATCTGAGTTTCCATCAATTTGAGTGCTGCGGCCGTAGATTGTTGAATGCTGATTAGTTTTGTCAAGGTTTGTTGAACATCTAGAGCACCTTCTTGAGGTTGAGCAGGTAAGGCTTTCTGGTTCATGGTTTCGGTATAAGCATCTTGAGGAGGTTGTCTCTGAGCTTGATTTCCGTATGCTTGTCCACCTTGGTAGTGGTTCTGAGGTCTTGGTTGAAAGTTGTTTCCTTGGGGACGTGGTTGATATGCATAAGTTGGATTAGCAGCCCCATTTGGATTCGAATATTGGAAACTCGGATGGTTTCTGTTTGGTTGATAACCTTGACCACTTGAGTTATTATGTCCTCGGTTGGACACTAACATTACGGATTCTGGATTATTTTGACAGGTCTCCCAATCATGATCTTGTGTACCGCAGTTAGAACATCCATAAACTTCTTGTGTAACATTAATATCTGCTCTTCTACCAGTAGCACCTTTTGTAACAGCTAGAGTAAGCTGTTTCAGTTGTTGTTCGAGTTTGTTTTCCATGACGGTGAATTTTTCTTCAAGTAATGCAATATTACCACCTCGGACAGGTGTTCTTACAGTGTTCCAACCCAGTTCATTCGTTACTGTTCTATTCAAGATAATCTTAGCATGGACAGGTTGTACCCGAAGAAATGCACCACCACAAAGTAAGTCTAGATCCTTTTTCGAAGAGCCATCAAGTCCTCGGTAAAATATCTTCATCTGTTGTATTTCTGTGAGGCCATGATCAGGGAATCTTCTTAAGCAAATCTGAAATCTCTTCCAACTTCTACCCAAAGTCTCGTCTTCCTCTTGTTTGAATGACGTTATTTCAACTTGCGCATCTAATCTCATGTTCGCAGGGTAGTATCTATCGAAGAACGCGGTTTGTAATGCGTCCCAATTTGTAATTGTTCTGGGTTCTTGAGAATCATGCCACTCGCTTGCTCCATCGATAACGAAGTATCTAAAATGAGCAAAATACATTTGCTCTTTAGTTACTCCTTGCGTAATATAAGAATCGCAAATTTGCATGAACTTCTGTACAGCACGGATTGGATCTTCTGTAGGTGCTCCTCGGAAATTGCCATAACATTGAAACTGAGATAACATACCAGGATCGGGTCTGAATCTCTCGACATTAATATTTGCAGGGCCAATTCCGAGGGCAGGAGCTCGAAACGGAGCTTCTTCAGGGCCATTGATGAACCACGGATCATTGTTCTGAGCAACAGGAGCAGCTGGAGGGCCGCGTTGTCGATTGTCAACTGGGTCTTCAGCCATCTCTCTTGCTAATTTCTCTTCTAAATCTTGTGCTTTAGCGTTTCTCTTTCTTTTGTTTGCTTCTCGAACTAGGTTTTCGGGATTTTCAAGAATCACGATATCTTCACGCATAAACCAAAACTTGTAAACCTGAGAAAGAAAAACAACCCAAAGCGTAAAACTGAAAAGTAAAACTAAAACTAAACCAACAATTAAACTACTAAAAGATTAACACCGGGGTCACACGCTACCGTCCCCGGCAGCGGCGCCAAAAACTTGGTGGGTCCTAGGGTGTTATAAAATTAAGTGCAAAATAAAGGAACCACTTAACCGCAAGTGTACGGTTGTCCCAAGTAATATATGATAATCAAGTTCGTTCTCAGGGACGGATTAGGTTCAACCCAAATATTAATCAGGTAGTAGAGATAATTGCTAAACAGAAAAATAAAAGATAGAATTTTTGTTTGGTTTTTATAAATTAAAAGATGCAAAATAAAGTAAAGACTAAAATTAAATTAACAGAAAAGAAATAAAGCAAATAAAAGACTAACTTCAGATAAGAGAAATACTTGATCCTCGCAAAGGAATCCACTTAATCAATATAATCTATGCTATGTTTAAGGGTAGAATTGGAATTATAATATTAGTCGGGACTCTAATATCTCCTAGCCCCCTGTCGGGTGGACCTAGAAGCTATCCTAAAGTATCATAAACACCTGCATGGTCGAATATGGCTCTTCGGATGATATGATTTTACCTCTTTGGCTATGTAACTAGTTAAGCCTGTCGGTCAATAACGGATATTACACGGGTATTACCTAGATCTGTATTCAAACCCCCCTGTCGGATGATCACTTCGCCACTAAAGTGAATACCCCAAATACTAAAAGCTAATTCTAGTTGTTCCTAAAAGAATTAGTAATGAAAACAAAGTAATATCCAATACCTAAAACTCAATTCAATTTAAATCTAAACAATCCCAAATTCAAAACATAGAAAACATTAATTAAGGTTCATCCCTTTTATGCGATTCTCAAGTATAAAGAAATTTAGCTCATAATGAAATTAAAGACTAACATTAAATAAAAGGAATTCATGTTCAAATACAAAAGATAAATGAAAAACCTAAAGGGTAGAATGACTATGGTTGGAAGAACAGGATTCCTCCAGCTTCTAGCTTCTTCTCTCCTTCGTGCTCTGACTTGAAAACCTTAAGCCTCTTGTTAATTCTCTGAAGTGTGTGAAAGTAGGAGGTTAAGGGGTGTATTTATAGGTGTTGGAGGAACCTAGGTCGAATTTTGCTTGGAGTGGAAGACAAGTCAAAGACTCTCAAATTCGTAGCTCTAAAAGATAAGATTCTGCTGATTTGATTTGGTCATATCTTTTTCAATACTTATCCGTTTGAGAAGTTCCAATATATGACACTGCTTGTTTTGGAAATCTCTTTCTATTGGTGCAGATCATTTGTCCAGAATCCATGCCAATCTTTTATTATGATTTAATCTCTAAAACGTGGCTGAATTTCAGATTTCAAAAGGCAGCTTTATCTTTTCCTCCTTTGAATAAATCTTCTTTCCTTTCATCTTTATCTTGACTTGGCCTCTAAGTAATTACCATTTATCTCTTAAAGCTTCACATTAAATAAATAATTAAACCGCATATGCTTAAAAAGAATAAATCAAGAAATCAAGAAATCAAAATAGGAAAGTGTACTCTAAAAATAGAAACTCGACTCAAAATCATTTCCTAACACTCTAAAATACACTAAGAATTTATTCTCACTTCTTCTCCTTGGATTGGTCTTTCATGAGATTCAAGAACCAATTAACTTTGCATTAAAAATAGTCAAATTTACGCACAAAAGCTCAGATTCTGCAAATAGTTAATTTCCAAGGGGAGAAAGTGTAATATGATCAAATAAGCTTAAAAGTCTATCAAACAAGTCATTTATTCAACTAAAAGTATGTCTTCAAGGGGCTAATAACTAGAAAAAATCGAGAGACATCAGTGAGCACCATTCAACACGCCACCTGTGGTCTACTTACGAAGGATAAAGTCCATGGACGCAACACCGATGACCAGCCACGCACTGATTAAGCTACGTTTTATATCCCTTTCGCGTTTTAGTGTAGATTAGTTTAATTGCTTTGCGTCTTGTCGAGTCGTGGGGACACGACTCATTTTTTGAGTTTGGGGTGGGGTTCGTTGCCTCATCCCAGTTTTTATGTCTTATGTGTTTTTATTGCCTTCAATAAAATAATTAGGAGTGGTGTTTGATTGTAGAAGTTTTTAAATGTCCCTTTTAAGCATACTATTGATGAATCTATGATAGTAAATAGTGGACTTTAGGGAATAACATAAAATGCGCTTTAATTGCATGCAAACATAGATAATGAATAGGAAAAATTAATGAACAATGCAAAAGAAGTAAGCTTGTACTTAAGGAAAATGTTTGGTTTGTAGAACGTGAGATCTAAATTAGTAGAGAACCCACTTAGATATGAACTAGAGACGAACCATGTAACTAGGAAAATAATAGGGGCAGTTCGTTGTTAGCCATTTGAAGCCTTTTAGCTTGCTATCCCTTATAATAATTTTATCCGTCTTAGCCCAATTATGAGCCTTAAGCCTTTTCTTTTGAATCCACGATATCCTTTAGATTATTAGGCATGACTAAATGACCCGCACTTGAATCACGATCCTGAGACCTGTCTCGAGCTTGAGTTTGGGATGGAGGGTCCACATTTGGGAAATTCATTGGGTGGGATTATATGTGTTTGTATTGAGGCACAAAAATAAAAGATGATATTATTATTTGTAACCCTTTGTCAGGATTTAAAAAAAAATTATAAGAGACATGACCTTTCACATCAAAGTGAGGGTCATGGGTATCTTGTACAAACAAAAGAGAAAATAAATGAAAAAGAAAATAAAAAGAAAGAAAGAATAAAATAAACCGGCAAAGTGGAGGATGGGATCCATGTGGTGGAGGCTTACTATGAGTGGTTACCTCCAAGATGCTCTAATTGTAAGGCTTTAGGGCATAAGGAGATTAATTGTAGCCAAGGAAGAAAAGAACCTATCAAGGAGAGACCTAAGCCAAACCAAAACCAACCTAAACAAAACCAAATCAACCAACCCAAACCAAACCAAGATAATCACCAACCAAACCAAAACAAAGTTCAAAAGAGGGTTGAAGAATGGAGGGTAGTGCAAAGAAAGCAAAAGGAGAAGAAGGAAGATGAAGTTCATATTCCTAACACCAAAAACACAAATACACCTCCACCTCAACATGTGGGAAGTAGTACTGCAAAGGGGAAAGAAATAAACCCTTGCACACCTAGAGAAGGTGCTTACAATTCTAATATCCTTGTAGGGGAGTTAAGTAACTCCTTTTGTGCTTTAAATGTGGCTAATGAAAACCTTGAAGAGGCTTTGAATAGGTTTGTGGGAAGTGCCCATAGAGAAAGAGAACCTCCGGATTTAAATGATAATTAGCTCATGGAATGTTAGAGATTTGAATCAAAGCCTCAAACAAAAAGAAGTTATTCATGTTATTCAAGATAAAAAAGTTGATCTAGTTGGTTTATTGGAGACTAAAATGACCCTACAAAGCTACAACAAGTTTCACAACACTTATTTGAGTAATTGGGGTACAATAACTAATCATGATAAGGATGAAAGAGGGAGAATATGTGTAAAGTGGAATAAGAATGTTTTGGATGTAAAGTGTCTTAATTCAACTAGCCAAGCCATCTTCCTTGAGGTACATGATATATATAATAAGAATACTTTTAATTGTGTGATGGTATATGCGGATAATGATGATGAAAAAAGGATGACTCTTTGGGAAACACTTGGTGATTGGATGGTTATTAATGGGGACTCTCCTTGTATTTGGTGTGGGGATTATAATGAAATTACTAAAGTTGATGAAAGAATGGGTTGCACTAGCCTTCATAAGAGTTCTCATGAATTTTTTGATTGTATAAAGGATAATGGGATGGTTGAACATCCTATCCAAGGGTGTTACTACACTTGGACTAATAGAAGAGTAGAAGGGTTTATATCTAGTAAAATTGACAAAATGCTTATAAATGATGCTTGGTTCACTTGTTTCAAATCTCACTTGATGGTTGAAGCTCCTGGAATCTCGGATCACTCTAATCTTATCCTCAAAATTCAGGGGAGTTCTATGCCTAAACCTTCATCTTTTAAATTTTTTAATGTTTGGATTGATCATGATGAATTTATGCCTTTGATTGAAAAGGTGTGGAAATATGAAGTAAGAGGGAGTATGATGTATAAAGTGGTGAATAAATTGAAGGAAGTAAAGAAAGCTTTGAAGATCTTCAATAGAAAATATTTTCATCACTCTACTAAAGAAATAATGGAGCTTAAAGAGGAGCGCTTATGAATGGGGATCAATCTATGATTACTATTGAGAAGGAACTTAGGGACAAACTTATGCATCTTCTCAATATTCAAGAGGAGATTCTAAAGCAAAAATCTGGAATTACTTGGGCACAAAAAGGTGATTGTAGTACTACCCTTTATCACAAGAGTATCAAGGCAAGAATCACTCAAAACCGAGTTGCATCTATTGTGACTGAAAATGGTGATGTTGTGGATGATGAGGAGGCTATTCATGATGAGTTTATTAAGTACTATACTAGTTTAATTGGTACTAAGGACGTTTATGAAGAGAGTGTTAGCTTAAGTTGTTTAAATAAGCTTGTTAATAAAGCTATTACTAAGGAAGAAGCAAAAGATATGGTGAAAGATATTACTAATAAGGAGATTAAAGAAGCTATTTTCTCTATTGACATCTCAAAAGCTCCTGGCCCAGATGGTTTTAATAGTGCCTTCTTCAAAGCTACTTGGAGTATTATTGGTGAGGATGTTTGTAATGCTATAAAGGAAACCTTCAAGAATAGACAAATTTTGAAGCAAATTAATGCTACTAATCTTGTTCTTATACCTAAGGTTAAAAACCCCACTTCAGTAAAGAGCTTTAGGCCCATTGCTTGTTGTAATATCCTCTATAAAGCTATATCTAAAATCATTGCTAATAGGATGAAGAAGAGTCTTGAGAAGCTTATATCTAATAATCAAGTCGCTTTTGTGGGAGGTAGAAGTATTTCGGATAATATATTGGTTGCTCAAAGCGTGGTGACTGGTTATGATAGGAAGGACTTGAGTCCAAGATGTACTTTAAATATTGATCTCCAAAAGGCTTTTGATACAATTAATTGGAGGTACTTATTCAAACTATTACAAATCATGGGATTTGATAAAAAGCTTATATCTTGGGTCAAGATGTGTATTGCAACTCCTATGTTCTCTTTGTGCATTAATGGTAGTGTATGTGGTTATTTCAAAGGAGAAAGAGGACTAAGACAAGGTGATCCTTTATCTCCTTATCTATTTGTTATATGTATGCAAGGTTTCTCCTCTATTCTTGAGAAAGTGGCAAATAATAAAGCTTTTACTTATCACCCTAATTGTGCTAGAATGGGTTTGAATCACCTTATTTTTGCGGATGATTGCTTAGTTTTCTTTAATGGTGATAAAGACTCGGTTATGAGACTAAAACAAGGCCTAGATCTCTTCTCTAGACTCTCTGGCCTTAAAATAAGCCCTGAAAAAAGTGAGCTTTATATGGGAGGTTGTAATAAAGACCTTCATGATGATTTGAGTTGTATTCTCAATGTTAAAAAGGGCAAACTTCCGGTTAGATATCTTGGGGCTCCTTTAACTACAAAGGGTCCTAATAGCCTAATGTGTGCTACCCTTATTAATAATATTGTGGGAAGTGTTGAAGGGTGGATGCATAAATTTCTTACATTTGCGGGAAGGCTTCATTTAATCAAAAGTGTTTTACAAAGTAAAGCTAGGTATTGGTGTAATGTAATGATACTTCCAATGGGAGTTATTCATGAGATAGAATCACTCTTGAGTAGATTCCTTTGGAAAGGTAATACTAATGATTTCCATGGTGCTAAAGTGGCTTGGAAAGAACTATGTCAAAGTAAGGAAAATGGAGGACTAGGCATACCTAATCTTCTCCAAATCAATCAAGTTGCTATTCTCAAAGCTTTTTGGAGAATGTATGGCTATAAAGATAATATTTGGTCTCAATGGGTCTACTCAAATTGGCTAAGGAACAAGAGTATATGGAGCATTACTTGTGATAATAGCCTTCCTTGGACATGGAGAGCTATGCTTAATATAAGGTACCTTGCTTTTAAATATATTGTACATTAGGTTGGAAATGGTAAGAGAACCTATATGTTAGATGATAGATGGATAAAAGGGAAGTGTGTAGGTGATATTTGTGGAAAAAAGGATGCTATCTCTTTGGGAAATTACAATATTAACAAAAAGGTGGTGGACTATTATGTAGGAAAGAGGTGGAGATTTCCACCTAGGCTTAATAAGGTGTATGAGGTGGTAAGGGATATGGTGCTTAAGGATGAGCATGACACTATAAGATGGGGAGATAAGGGCTTTAGGACCTTGGATGTTATGTATGATCTAAGGGGTCCTAATGAGAAAACTAAATGGTATAGTGTGGTGTGGCATAAATGGAGTATGCCAAAGCACAAGTTTTGTGCTTGGCTAATTTGTAAGGATAGGTTAAGCACAAAGGATAGGCTTAGCAAGTGGGGTATGGAAGTGGACAAGATGTGCAACCTTTGCTTTGAAGATCATGAATCTAGGGATCATTTATTTGTGAAGTGCAAGTTCACAACTTTGGCTTGGAAGGAGGTTTGTGCTCTTCACAATTGGCACAACTCGGGTGGTACTTGGGAAGAAAGGCTTGACTTTATGATTAAATTCAATGGTAACACTTTAAAGGATACTATATCAAACATTTCTTTCCTTAGTTTTCTTTATTGTATTTGGGATATGAGGAATAAACATGAGTTTAAGAAGATATATCCCAAATATGAGGATATTGTGAAAGTAGTTGTGAAAGATGTTCAATATACACTTTGGAATAGAAAGTTATTTAAGAGGAGTGTTGAGAATATGAGATTGGTGGCAAGATGGAAGCTACATGGAGTGCTCAAGTTAGGAGAGCAAGAGGATCAAGGAGGATAGCTTGGAGATTGGACCTAGTATAAGACTTTAGCAATTGTTGTATAGGTTCTCCTAGCAATGGTTGTATAGGGTTTTACTTTTTTTATAGCAATGGTTGTATAGGTTATTTGCAAGTTGATAGGTTTATTTTCTAGTAAATGTTGTATAGGGTTTGTTTTCCTAGCCATGCTTGTTTTTGAGTCAAAAACAAGTAGGGGTTTGATTTGTACTTGTCGTTTTGTGGATATAAAATGGTAAGTTTGATCAAAAAAAAAAAAGTGGAATATTTTGAAAAATCATCTTAGATTAGTTGGGTTGACATGGGGACGCAACATTAGCGCGTCAAATGGGTTGAGTGAGAACATTATATGAGTGTAAACTCAAGCTCATGGATGGTTGTTGATGGTAAGTGAGGAGAGAGCCAAAAGCTCACTTCGAATTTACCAAATATACATACCACACCGTCCCTAAGCCTACGCTAAAACCGTAAAGTCCTTGTGATTCCTAGGTGCATGGTAAGTTAATAGGTTGTATACTAAGTGGAGCGTTCAAAGCGAGTAAGGATCGAGGAACAAACTATAGCCATCATAATGAGATAAGTACAAGTGTAACCTTCTAGCATTGCAAAGTTAATTTGATGATTGAAGTTATTTGTGTTTGATGTTGCATGATTAGTGTATGTGTATGTTAGTTCTTAATGTTTGCTATATGAGATTTATTTTAAGAATCTCTATAGGGTGTATTTACTAGCTTCTGTTTTCTCTTCCATCTACTTCATTCCCCTTGTTTTTAGTTTTTCTTTGTCGGGACGACAAAGGTTTGAGTTGGGGGTCTTTATGTCTCCCTAAATGTTATAATTTTATGCCCTTGGGAGACATCATTTTTTGTGTTTAATTGACTATTTAGATAGACTTTTAATGTTAAATTACAATAAATCGATTTCCTCTTTTAGTATTTTTGATTTATTTAACTTTTGCGCGTAATATGGTTTGTTTTGAGTGAAAAGTTGTAGGTTTTGAATACTAACTAGGATAGGAAGCCAAGAATAAATTCAAAGATCATGTAATGGAGTCAAAGCAAGAAGAAATATCCCGAAATAATTGATTATTTTAAACTGCAAATCTGGAAAGTTGTCAAAGGCTGCTGATTTCTTCGAGCCATCTAAGAGTGGATTTAGCCTCTGACGTGTGAAGAGAAAACGTACCCCATTGAGTTAAGGAACTTTAGCAACTGGAACAAGGTCAATCCGAGTTGAATCGAGCCGGTTAGAGCTGATTTAGTGAAGGTGATGCACCTGTTACGGGATTTGGGCTTAATTAGTGGACTTGGGCTTTTCTAATTTTCATTTACTCCTTATGAAAAGCCCTAGTCCGAATTTCTCATTATAAATAGGCATTGGACTCTCATTTTTACACACCTTTTTCATAATATTTCATACACTTAAGAGTCGGACACCAGAGAAGAAGCTAGTGCAAGGAAGAGAAGAAGCAAGAGCTGGAGACTGTCTATATCTCCAATTCTCAGCCAACTCAACTCCGTAATTAGGTTCTTTTATTTTATTCTGTAAAACATTATGAACTCAATTATGTCTTTAGTTTTGTCTTTTCAATAATTATGAGCTAAACTTAAATAGTGCTTGAGAACGCATAATGGGTTAATCCCAATTTGATTTTATTTCATGTGTTTGGATTTGGGATTTTAATAATTGAAATCAAAGTGGGTAAATTGTATTTTTCATTAATTTGCTTTTATTTACTATAAATGAAGTCATGAACCAATCATAGGACTTAATATTTAGGCTATTCCAATTAGTGGCAATTGGATCACCTTGACGGGGGGTTTAGATACAGACCTGGTTAATGAGTGTAGGTTAGAAATTAGAGACTCTGACGAGCTTAATTAAACCTATGGACAATTGGGTAGAATGGACTTAATCACTTGAGAGTGGTCTATAATCACCCTGACGGGGTTTGTAGCACTTGAGAGTAGCTCCTCAGTCCACCCTGACGGGGGTAAGGAGAATTCTGAATCCCGACCAATACATATTTACCGATTTGTCCCTTAAACATGACATGAAATGAATGATAATTAGGTGAAACCCTTGCGTCTCTCAATTACTGCATTTCCCATCTTGCGTAATCACTTTATTTTCCTACGTCTAGTTTAATCTTTGCAATAATTTAGTATTTTAATTTATTGTCGTAGCATTAGAAAACCAAACAAGCAATTCTAAAAATCATTTACTTGTTTTCACGTGCAATTAACTACTATTTGATAAGCATTAGAGTCAATCATTCCGTCTCTGAGAACGAATCTGTTTTATCACTTATATTACTTGGGACAACCGTACACTTGCGGTTGTGTTTCTCTTATCCTTATTGCATTTATTTTAGAACACACAAAGGACCACCAATTGCGAAGAAAGGGCTTACAGTGCAAGAATTTTTACGCAAGTTATTCCAGAGAAAGAAGCGAGTGTAGAAGCCAAGAAAGAGACTATGAGAGTCTCAAGAAGAGTAGAGAAAGAGTTACCATTGAAGCTCAAAGATCCTGGAAGCTTTAATCTTCCTATTCAAATAAATGGTATGCTCAAGGTGAAATCTATGTGTGATGTGGGTTCAGGTGTGAATCTTATGCCAAAGTCCGTGTTCGAGAGACTTGGACTTCAGAAATCAGAGAAAGCTCCAGTGAAGTTGCAGTTTGCTGACAACTCAATTACCAAGACAAGGGGAACAGTTGAGGACGTCCTTGTCCGATCAGGTAATATCACCATCCCTACTGATTTTGTTATACTTGATTTCGATGCAGATAAGCAGGTTCCAATCATACTTGGAAGGCCTTTCATGGACACAAGTTAGAGCATAATCAACTTCCAAGAAGGGACCATTACCCTTCATGCTAAAAACGTATCCAAGACATTATATGTCTTGGATAAGAAACCAAGGAAGTTAGATCCCACCGTTCCTATCATCCACAGCCTTTCACATCACAAAGTCCCTAAAGAGAAGATCCATGAAAAGCCTGTGGATACTGATCCAAACATTGAGTTTGGGGTTGGCCATGAAGTTCTATGGAAAGCCCACAAACCAGAGAATAGGCCACGAGGTTACAAAGACTCGTGTATGGGACCATTCATCGTCACTAAGTTTGTTTCAGCTAAGGTGATAGAGATCAGACCCAAGAAGGGTATGAAGCGCAGATTAGTTGACGTTCATAGCCTTTCTCATTGCTGGGAGGCTATATTCGCAAATCTAGAAGGTAACGCGTTTAACTTTAAAAGACGTTAAATAAAAGTGATGTACGGGAGACAACCCGCAATTTTTTTTATGTTTTTATGTTTTTAATTTGTGTTTAGTTTAGTTGTTTTAGTTGATATTGCGTATTTGAGAAAGGTATTCGTGTTTTTGATGTTCATGTGTTAAAGAAATCGAGTCTGGGAGGATAAACGGATATTTTGGGCATGTTCTGACCTGCCACCGGCATATGCCGGTCAAATACGCCGGTAAGCCGGCGGGTCAGAAACACGAGCCCTCGTGTGCGTGTCTCGTGTTCACTGCCGAGGGTCGAATTTAGAAAGCAAGCAGCACCAGTATGCCGGGTGATACCGCCGGTATGCCGGCCAGACCAAAACCCGAGCCCTCGTGTGCACGATTCGTGCTTTTTGCCGTAACATGAGTTTCAAAGAACAACAACACCGGTATGCCGGGCAATATGGCCGGTAAGCCGACCAGCGCCGCTGGAGAGAGAAAAAAGTTACGTTTTTAGGTTATAAAGAAGAAGAGACTAGTCTATTACGAATTTCACAATCCTTAAGCCTCTCTTTCTTCTCCAAACCTCTCCCAACTCCATTAAAGCTTCATCAAACCTTCCCCAAACATAAAAACACTACCCAATCACCATAAAAACACATCAAATCTTCTATCCACGTCATTACAAGAAGATTCAACCACCCAAATCTTACCAAAACACATTGAATTGAAGAATCAAAAGCTTAAATTTTCAAAATTCATCCTACAATTTCTTAGATCCATACCAATCCATCAAGAATTCATCTCACTCACATAGAAAATCATCATCAAAACACCTTTCCTAACCCAAATAAATCTTGTTCAACCAATAATCAAGAGTTTCAAATTTTCAAGAGAGGTTAAAGATTTGAGTTGGAGGTTAATTGAGATGACTAAGAGAACAGAAACATTATCTACTAAAAGGGAGATGAAGAAAAGCAAGGTATTGGGTTCTATTGAGAAGAAATCAATTGAGAAAAGTTCTAGTTCCAATACAAAGGGTAAGATAGATATTGTAAAGAGAGGTGAGGTAGCTATGTTTGATTCTAAAGGAAAAAGGGTTAACCTTTTTGTCAAGAAAACAACACAACCTCTCCCGTTCAAAGGTCCTACACCGGAAGATAAAGAGAAAGCTTTAAAGGCCATGATAGCTTCTGCAGAAAACAATTAAAGGAACTACCTTTTGCTTATGAGAGAGTATTCGACGAAGAAGTTGGAAAAGGAGAGTACAAGAGATTCTTGGAGCTTGGTAAAAGATTGAGTTGGTCTACATTCATGGTAAGATGTTCTGAACTATGTCATGAGTTAGTTTTAGATTTCTATTTAGGCCTCTTTAGCCGACATAGTGAAGCTTGTGTTCCCGTTAGAGGAAAGTTAGTTCTTTTCACAGTTGAAGAGATTTGAAACCACTTCCAGTTTAAGAAATTGGTTGGACCATGCAAGTATAGAGAAGCGGTGGATAGACAAAGAATCTTTGATTGGAGTTTACTTTTCGAGTTTGTTTTAGACAAGGAGAAAGTTCAATCACATAAGGGAGAATTGAAGGCACCTTGGCCTTACAAATATCTTCAACCGGATACTAAAGTTTGGCACAATTTCCTTTTCCCTAACGTATTTAGAAACACACGATTTTGGGACATAAGTAAAAAAGAACACTCTATTTTTGAATTGTATTTTGAGAAGAGAAGAAGTGGATGTGGCACAGTTGATCTTTGAGGAGGTGATGCGATTTCCGGTCTCTCCTAAAACAGTTTATAATGTAAAATATCCTACTATGATCACGTGTCATGTGCGAAAAGCGAATGTAATTTTGGGTGAAGAAGAGAAACTTGAATTTAAAAAGAGTAATATTGATAATGCTTGGATCATGAATATATTGAGAGGAGCGGGTTCTACGCAAGTCTCAAAAGAAGAAAAGGAGAAAAGCTGGCAAGAGAAGATGGAGGAGCATTTAAACAAAGTCGAAGAAGCTCAAACTTCCTTAGCCGATGATGTGGCACAAATCAAAGCCAGTGAAGTGCACATCATGACACTCCTTGAGCAATTAAAGAAAGATCCAGCAAATCCTATCTTGGATGTCGATAGTGCGAGGCAATAGCCTCGAGAGTATGTTCTCTTTCTTCCTTACCATTTCTGTAAATATGTTATCTGCTAATTTTTATTTCTTTTTCGAGTCGTGGGGACACGGCTCATTTTTGAGTTGGGGGTGTGGGGATTCGTTGTCTCTCATCTCCATTTTTCTGTTTTTAGGTAGAAATTAAAATTTTTGATACATGGGAAATTAAATGTAGAGTGTGTTTAATAGCTTGAAAGCATAAGCTCAGTGAGTTGATGATAGTAAGTAGTATGTTTATGAGCTATTTTAATTCGTATGCTTTGAGTATTTGCAGGAAAACACACATTGATAGTAAAGAAAAGATTAGTTAGCAATGCGATAGAAAGTATGTTCGATCTCAGTGAGCCTTGAGTGGTTTATAGGCCGTGAGATCCAAGCTAGTTGACAAAACCCATTTGATGAACGTGCTAAAGGTAAGAGAATAACGAAATTGCATGGTGTTGAAAATGATTAAGGCAGTTCTTTCATATTGAAGCCATTTGAAGCCTTTTAACTTTCTCACCCTGTTATTTGATTTAATATTTTATATCCTTCTCAGCCCCTTCTATCCTTTCTAAAGCCTTTTTATTTAGCCATATTATAAGCCATATACCTTTAGATTATAGGACTTTTCCATTTGACCCGCACTCGAATCGCGATGTATAGATAGTTGTTTTAGAGCTTGAGTATGTGGTGGTGGGTCCACCATTATGGGAATTGTTGTTGGGTTGGGATTTTTTAGCTTATTAATTGTGCTCTGTGATTATATTGATGATGATTCACATGTTTATATTGTAACCCTTTGTCGGGGTAATAGTGAATGAAAAAAGCTGAAAAGCATGAAAAGAAATAAAAAAAATTATGAAAAAATAGCGTGATATCTCGAACATCAAAAAGAGAGTCATAGCTATACAACTGAAAAAATTGATTTGAAAAGAATATATATTCGGACCGGCAAAGAGGAATTTTTATGTGAAGATCTTTATACTTTTATTGGGTTATTGGGGATGCTACTTTGTGCATCAAGAAAATCATTGGGTTGAGTGAGAAACGTTTTATAAGAGTAACTCAAGCTCTAGGGCGATTCGTTGATCGCTAGTGAGGAGAGAGCCAAAAGCTCACTCTAAATTGTCCAAATATACTATCATACCGCCCCTAAGCCGAAATTACAACCTTAAAGACTGTTTGATTCTTTGCTATGTAATCGAGAAGTGATTGAGCCAATAAAGAGTAGTTAAGTGGTCTTTGGATACTAGTAAAGTTCGATGAACAATCTATAGCTTCCTTGGTGAACTGAGTAAAGTTCATCTCCTTCTTACATTGCGACACTAATCTAATTTGAATTCAAGCCTTGTTGACTGTGGATATGAGAAGTGTACAGTTATGTAGTTTGTAAATATTATTACATGAAATTTTCTGAGTAGTTGCTTTATGTCTATTCTATATGTTCTGCTATCACTTTTCCATTGTGATTAAATGACCTAGGTGTGTATTTAGAGACTTCCCTTTGTTTTTATCTTTATTGTATCGAGACGATACAACTCTGAGTTGGGGGTCTTGATGTCTCCTCATTTGTCATGAATTAATATTAGTTGGAGACATCATTTTTAGTGTTTTAGAAGTCTTTCTAGTCGATTTTCACATGTATTATTACACTTTCCTATTTCTAGTCTTGATTTAATGAATTTATTATTTTTAGAGCATATTGAGTTTAATTAGTTATTTAGTGTGAAGCTTTAAAGATATATATGGAGATTAGTTAAATACCAAGTCAATTCTAAGAGATAAAGGAAAGAAGATATGCATGGAAATTGGAGATAAGGAAACAAAAACTAGGATATGGAAAGATAAAGCTGCCAAATAAATCTGAATTTCACCACCCACGACCACAAATGAGCTTATATCTCAAAATCAGTAAGGAATTTGGAAGAATGGTCAAGAGCAAAGTTAAAGATCTTTCCGAGAAGATGAATTTCGACCATTGAAACGCATCAAACGGATAAGAATTGAAGATGTTATGACCAAAACAAAAACGGGGCTGATTGTTACCTTTTCTAGTTTTTAGGCTTACGAATTTGAGTTGGGCTTGGAGTCCATTGCTTACCTTCTCCTTCAAGAAAACGAATTAGGGCTTCTATACACCTATAAATATACCCTTATATCACTTGTAAATCATCCTTGCCTCACATTAATAAGACCTTAGGTTTATTATTATCAGAATTATTGTAGAGAGCAAGATGAAATATTTCCTTCAGGTATGAACTAATTTTTCCATAGCTTGGGTTTTGCATTATGTATAATCTATGAATTCTATTTTATTTCTATCTAAGAGCTCGTTTGGGATTGATTATTTTGGAGCTAAAAGAGCTTTTTTATTAAAAATTAAACATTTGTAAAAAATATTAAAAAATATTTTGACATCTAAAATCACTTTAAGTGATTATTTTAATAATCACTAATCTAGTGCTTTTTCTAAAAGTGACTTTTAGAGTTTAAAATATTACTATGGATCTAAAATCACTTTAAGTGATTATTTTTAAAAGTCATCCCAAACGGGCACTAAGTTTCTTTGGGAATTATATGTTTCAATTTGATATTGGCTACTTACCCATATATTTGTTTATGTGTTTTGAATTTTGCCTGTCCTAAACTTGATCACTTTAGGCTTTCTTAATAGTAGTTAGATGGTCGCCCGGAAGGGGTGTCTAATTATTGAAACACCACATAACGTCTAGTGTCCGATATTAGTCTTGACAATACTGATTCTAACTAGATAGTCATTAGGGTATGTTATCACCACTATCACCGTGTTTAGAATTGAATTACTTAGGGCTTTGGTGGCGCTTGATAACCCTAGATGTATACAGCCTCGTGGTTGTGTCTGTAGCCCCCTAGTCGCTCTCAAGGTCTAGGAGAGGGAATTTAGAATCCTGACTAAGTATTTAAGAGCTAATTATCTCACTTATTAACTAGAATTTGATAAAAAGAATTAGAAGGATTAGTGCATACTAGCAAAACCTAAGCTATATCTCTCATCTCATATTCTTCGTATTTATTTTATTGTCTTTAAGTTTCATTAGTTTAATTAATCATATCTCAATCTATTCATCTTTAATTTCTGTCTTTTACTTAATTACTCACTACTCTGAATTATTACTCATTCGTATAACACACTAAGTCCCCGAGAACGAACTTTCTTATCATTAAAACTTGCATACGTCCTGTAATACTTGCAATACCGTGCTGATCTAGGGTGATTTGTGCATCGTTTCTATATCTATTATTATATTATTTTATCACACCCTAGGCAACACCAATATTCCACCATTAAGTAATCTTATATTTTTCCTTCATCCTTTATAAACAACCATTAAATATCTTCCTACACACAACAACCTAAAGAAATACCAATCATTCAAGTCCAAGAGCTTAAACTCATACTTGGTGCATCTTTGAGTTGTGGGTAGTTGATATGACGAGAAGAACAGATACAGTTCTTACAAGAGAAAGGTGCAAGGAATGGCTGAGAGCAAGAACAAGAAAATACTCAAGGTAACAATACAATAATTCGAGAAGCGTACATGCACGAGAAGCATTACACCTTACCTTAGATGTTGATCACGCTAGGGGCGGAGCCAGGAATTTTGCTTGGGGGGGCCAAGGGGGTTCGGGGCATCGCCCCCGATTTTTTTTTTGCATAATTACACTATTTGGTCCCTATATTTTGCAAAAAGTACATTAAAGTCCCTATATTTTGAAAAAAATATAGAAAGGTACCTATATATTGAAAAAATGCATTAAAAACCTTATATTGTTAAAATTACACTATAAATTCGTATATTTTAATAATTGCATTATCGGTTTCTAATCACTATATTTTACAATCTCAACGCATAATATAAATTTATAATTTATAATCTAAAATTAAAACAAAATCACATGGCCACATTTATATATTTTCATACTTCTAAAATTCCATAAAATCATGTTGTCTTACAAGTTCAAATACAATGTTATTACCAAAAATTCAGTGTTCATTCAAACAAAATATATCAAAGTTATACACGGAATAAAGTTACAAAATTATCTTTTTTACTTCACAAAATTCACAAAATGTACTTCCTTTTTACTTTCCCTACAATTTGAATAACAATCATAAATATTAGAATGAGTAGAATAATATTAAATCAAACTTGAATAAAATTAAGTAATGTAAAATACCTCATGAAACTTGGACACGACGATTTTTCACAACATAGAAATCATCAATTAGCGTATATGTGTTAATTTTTTCTGATATCTCTCTCTCTCTCTATGTAAACTATCAAAGAATCAGCAAGGTAGTCATCTTCCATTTTATTGCGGAGTCTTGTTTTCACGATTTTCATAGCCGAAAACGCTCTCTATGTAGTAGCCGTTGAAACCGGAAGAGTGAGTACCAAACAAATTAGCCTATGAAGCATAGGGTACATCGTCGATGTTTTAGTAACAACCATTGCACGACAAAGTTCTGAAATTGTTGTAAGACCGGCCAAACCATCGTGACTAGATAACATTTTCGGAAAGTGTGTCAACTCGTTTTCCAACCCAAATCTTTCGTGATATATAAAATCATTTGGATAAAATTTATCAACAAGCAACAATATCTTATCAGAGGATACAAAACAATTTTTAGGGTCCAAACATAAGATAAGAGTGAAAAGTTCCATCGATGCGTAATTTAATCTTCTATCTAGTTCACTCATAGTGGAGTCTACAACAGCAGTAAATATATCAAATCGATAGTGATGCTCAATAGTGATGGCATTCGTCTGGTTACGTGGCCGACCTATCCCCTTTGAGTAGTGCTTACTCATATTTGGAATTTTAACTTTATGTTTTTCACAAAATGACTTCATATTTTCAATAAGAGAACCCCATCCATTATCTCTTGAATCTTGAATAATCTCCTTTGTTATTGACACGCATCTGATAGCATTTGCCATATATTGTGTTTCTTTTTGCAATGATTGACATAGTAGATCGGTAAATCCCATAATTTTTTTCACGACATGTAAGATAAACACAAACTCAAATGACATAAGTATCCTATATACGGCATGGGCATCCCTACGTATTTCACTAGAAGTGGTTTGTTCGGCAATATTTTCCAAAACCTTTTTGGATGGCCCAAACATTTTTTCCAAACTACAAACAGATTTTAAATGTGAGCCCCATCGAGTATCGCCGGCTCGTTGTAATGTGCCTATTTGATTCAATCCTCTTCCAGTTTCAAGTTCATTGTTTACAATCAAACAAGCATATTCATCCGCTTGAGCATCTTGTAACTCGTCATTACGCTTGCAAGAACCACTAACAGTATTGATGATGAGATTTAAGTTTATAAAGAATTGGAAAACATCTGGTACTTCTCTTGAAGCCGCTACCAATGCTAGTTGCAATCTATGAGCCATACAATGAACATAATATGCAAATGGACATTCTTTAAGAAATAAAGCTTGTAACCCATTCCACTCACCTCGCATATTGCTAGCACCGTCATATCCTTGTCCACAAATATCTTCAATAAGTAAACAATGTCTAGATAACACGCTACTTATTGCTTCTTTAAGAGTAAGTGCTGTAGTGTTGTTAACATGCACAAGATCAAGGAAACGCTCTGTAACAAAGCCTTCTTGATCAACAAATCTGATAACAAGACCCATTTGCTCTCTTTTTGACTCATCTCTAGCTTCGTCGACAATTATGAAAAATTTCGATTTTCCAATATTTTCTCGAATCATACTACGTACCCTTTTTGCCCAAATACTCAAGATTTATTTTTGAATGTCAGGAGAAGTATATTTTGCATTTTTTGGAGCATTTTCCAAGACAACGGCGGCGACATCTTTATCATACTTGGATATTAACTCTACAAGCTCATAAAAATTTCCACGATTTGATGACCCAAGACTTTCATCATGACCCCTAAACGCACACCCTTGAGAAGCTAACCATCTAATTGCATCTATCGTTACCTTAAGTCGTACTCGGTTCTTTTCAATTTCTTGGGTTGATTGTTGATTTAGCCTTGCATCAATTTGTGTTGATGGTTTCAATAGGCTAATACCACTCATAACTGCATTTTGGTGACTTGAACAAGGATTGTTGCCAACATGAGTTAAGAAAGGAGACTGTTTCTCACTACATTTCTTCCAATTTCGAAATCCATCAAAAGAAAATGTTCTGTTGTTTGATGGGTTACCTGACTCTTTCGCAAATATGTAACATGGTAAGCAATACGCTGCATGTGTAGTATTAGAAACTCTAACCAGCTATACTCATCATACCAAGATGCATTAAATCGTCGATGGTGAGTTTTGGTGTCAAACTCAAATTCTTCAGGACGAGGACGATAAGGTCCCTCAGTTAGATAATATCGACGAATTTCATCTTGGGAGTTAGCTGGATACTCCCAAATGGGGCGGCGTTTCCCAGGATCACGATTGAGAGCAAATTTTTTTGTCAACAACATTCACTCGTTGTCGTTTATGTTGTTCATCCAACGTAACCTCGGGGATAGAAGACGATGTTAAATACAATGCAGAAGACGGTGTAGAAGATGTAGACGGCTTTTTAAAAAAGTCAAGAATACTTTTTGAATTACTCATCTATAAGTCGAAAAAATAGAATAACATTACTTTAGAAGTCAATTTGAATGATCACAAATGAATTAATTATAATTTTATTTAACTAATCACAAATACTAATTAATATGTTGATTTTATTTTTATAATTATATATTAATTTTCTTATGTGTTTAATTATTATTTTTTATAGTTTTACATAATTATTATATAAAAAAATTTAAATATATATAGTTAATTGATTTATATAGTTAGAGATAATATAAAAAACAAAATTAAATATTATTAATAATTATACACTAATATATTTATTTACTTTTAATGGTAAAAATAAAATCATTTATAAGTAAATAATAAATTATCATAATATAAATATATTATAGATAATAAGGGCCCGTTTGGAAGTGCTTATTTTGGAGTAAAAAATACTTTTAGAATAAAATTCAAAATTTTTAAAAATTATTAAAAATAATTTTGAAATCGAAAATTATTTTAAGTGCTTTTTTTAAGAAGCACCTATTTGGTGCTTCTCATAAAAGTGCTTTTCAAAGTCAAAAACTCTTAAAATACTAAAAGCACTTTTAAGTGTTTTTCCAAAAATCACTTCCAAACAGGCACTAAGAAAAATGGAAACAATATTAATGCAAATATTATACATAATAAAAAATTTAAAGAAAAATGGAAAAAGCCTCCTCCTAATAAATTTAAAATTAATTGTGATGCAGCCTTCTCTGATAAGGGAGCTGCAATAGCTTGTTTAGTAAGAAACTCTAATGGGGAATTTGTAGCAGGTGATAGTTGGAAAATTGCGGCAGATTCGGTGTTAGAGGCAGAGGCCACGAGAATCTTGAAAGCCACGGAGATGGCTTCAAATTATCTTTTTGGAAGCGTGATTATAGAGAATGACTCAGCAACTATCATGAAGTCTCTTTCGTCAGGATTACCGGTGTTGATTCATTCTATTAAAAACTTAGTTTGTAATATTTATTATTTTGCGGAATTGTCATCTCCTTATTTTTCCTTTGTAACTAGAAATAGAAATGGGACAGCTGACTGGATTGCCAAACAGGAGCTTCTTAGCACTCTGTTTGGTAATTGGGGTGTTTGTATCCCTCCCCAGTTAGCCACTTTGATTTGTAATGAAGTCGAGCCCTCCGGGGTGGGCTAAACCTTGTAACTTTTCTACTATCTATATTAGTATGCTTTCGAACAAAAAAAAAGATATATTCAAAAAAAAAAAAATTTGTCATCAAAGAGTTAGAAAATTACAATTTAAATCTAGAGATATAGTTAAAGAAATCAATAATAGAAGAAGATGGAGCATCCGCAATGTTGATGCCCTTCTTAGTGACCTTGGCTGATAAATCCGCAATTAGATTCAAATCCCTTTTAATATGACACACCTTCCACCTTGGAAACTTCTTCATCCATCCTAGCGCTTCACAAATCATCGACCTGATCTGCCAATTATCGCACTTACCTTTGATAATTCCTTGAACGACGTCAAGGTTGTCAGAATAGAAGGAACTATTCTGTGACTTGTACTCAGCGGCAGCCCTCATTGCAAGGAGGATTGCCCAACTTTCACCCACAACAGCTGAATTAATTCTTGCACGTTTAGCGACCTTTTGTACGATTTTCCCATCTCTATCCGCTCCAATAGCCACAATGCCCGCCGGTTCCCAACTATTGTTGAAAGCCGCATCACTCATCCATAGTATATCTGCCTCATCGTCGTTAAACGGATCATCATTATCAGCAGTCCCTTCCTTTTCTTCCCTAGTTTTTCCTCTCTTATTGCTTCCCTCTGAAAACAAATGTTTTAATAGTTCTTTTGTTCTGCCATTTCTTTCTTTGATATTCCATCTTTTTTTCTCAAAATGACCACTCATTCTCGCTTTCCAAACATTCCAAATTGTGATGAAAACTGTCGCCGAGACTAGTCTTTTGTCCCATCCATTTTTAGAATAATTTGAAATGATTATATGAACCCATTCTTTGATGTCTCCTTTGAAATCTGTATCAATCCTACATTGTAGTTGTGAGTTAGCCCAAACTGCCCTACTGAACGGACAATTAATGAGTAAATGCATTATGTCCTCCTCTTCCGCCTCGCACCATTCGCACATACTATTTTCTGCACACTTTCTCTTCTTGAGATTAACCTTTGTTGGAACAGCGTTATTAAAAAATTTCCAGATGAAATTCTTTATCTTGAGTGGTAAGTTAGACTTCCATGCCATATCCCAAGTTTGTATATCATTGTTAAGCTCGCCTTCTTTCGAAGATTCGCCTTCTTTATCCACTTCCTTACTTGTTAGTCTGTGGTAACCTGATTTAGTGGAATAAATGAAAACGGCCAAATGATATAATTCTCTTTATCCAGCTGCATAATGGCCACCTTTCTAATATCCATCAAATCTCTTTGGGTACAGAAATCTTTCAAGATATCAAAATTCCAGTTAGTAAAACTATTATTGAAGCATTCTGCCACCTTTTTAATTTCACAATTGTTTGGTTTGGATAGTTTGTATCCTTGCCTAATCCAAATGTCATCCCACATATAAATAGTCAAGCCATTTCCCACTTGCCACACACATTCTTCTTTCAAGAAAGATAAGCCTTTAAAAATACTACCCCAACTCTATGACCTTTTGTTTTTCAGCTTGGCGTTCCAGATATTGGAATTTGGATAATAAATTCCTTTGAGAACTTTACATACCAAGAGATCAGGATTCTGAGTAAGCCTCCATGCTTGTTTTGCCAATAAAGCAAGATTCATCTTTTGAAATTCGCGGAAACCAATACCTCCCATCTTCTTCCCCTTAGCCACTTTCTTCCATTTAACCCAGTGAATTCTTTTTTTATCTCCAAAGTTCCACCAAAATTTCGCAATTAGACTACTTAGTTTTTTGCATAGCGTTGACAGAAACTCAAAGATAGACATGGTGTAGTTCGGGATCGCCTGCAGTACCGCTTTAATTAGGATTTCTTTACCACCATCCGAGAGGAGTTTAGATACCCAACTTGCAGATTTACTCATGATCTTATCGGTGATATATTGCAAGTTTTGTACTTTTGATCTTTTTAGATATAATGGAATCCCTAAATATTTCCCCATTGTCTTAGTAAATTCAATATTCAAAGTTTTTGCAATATCCAATTAAGCCCTCCGTAAGCATTTAGAAAAGAAGCAGTGAGAGAGGATCGCCTTGTCTAATCCCTTGCGAGGGTTTGAACATCTTCATTTTGTCACCGTTTAATTTAACTTGATAAGAAACCGTCGAGATACAATTATAAATAAGATTTCTAAATTTCTCTCCAAAACCAAGATTTTTTAGAATTTCCATAAGGAAGCTCCAATTGACTTGGTCATAGGCTTTGGCCATGTCAATCTTTGCAACCCCATAGTGCCTATTTGATTTCCTTTTAGACTTAAGAAAGAATCCAATCTCCTGCGCGATGAGAATATTATCCTGTATGCTTCTACCTTTGATAAAAGCGGATTGAGTCGGCGATATGATCATATCCATTAAAGGTTGTAACCTGAGCGCTAAAACCTTTGTAATTATCTTATAGCAAAAATTAATACATGAAATTGGGCAAAAATCTTTAATGGATTCCTGACTTTCACCTTTTGGAATTAAAGAGATCAACGTATCATTAATATCTTCGAGAGGAGTATTAAAGGAAAAAAAATCATGAACGATTTTAAAAATATCATCCTTCAAGATATCCCAAAACTCTTGATAAAAATTGCCCGGCAAGCCATCCGGTCCTGGCGCTTTTGATCCCGACATGGTGAAAACCGAATTTTTAATTTCCTCCATATCCGGGATTCTCACCAATGAATCATTTATCTTATCATCAATTTTAGTAGGAGTGTTGATTGCTACTTCTTCCATATTTGAAGTTGGATTTTCGCTAAATAGATCAATGAAAAACTCCTTTATAATTTGTCTAACTTCTTTAGGATTATCGCGCCATACACCGTCTTTATCTTTTAAAGTCTCAATTCTATTCAAACTTCTTCTCATTGTAGTTTTTGCAAAAAAATATTTAGTATTCTTGTCTCCTTTCTTTATATGTTCATCTCGAGCCTTATCTGCCCAAAAATCTTCCTCTTGTATCCATAGATTGTCAATTTCTTGTTTAATCTCACTTTCAAGTTTTATATTTTCATCAGACGCATCCGCGTTTTGAATTTATCCAAAATATTTTGATATTTATCTAGTATTTTCCTACTATTGCATAAAGTTACCTTGCTCCATTCCTTGAGTGCCTTACACGCTTCATCTTTCTTCCTCATAAAATCACGGATGTTATTAATATCGTGAAATTTATTTCAAGCGTTGTCCACCACATCTCTGCATTGTTCATTCTCTATCCACCTTGACTCGAACATGAAATATCTCTTATTAACTTTAAAATTAGATTCCCTTTGGATTATAATAGGAGAGTTGTCCGACCCCACAGCTGGAGGTACTTTAATAATAGTTTGAGGGAACAGATTATACCATAAATCCGAAGCTAGAGCCCTATCTAATCTTTCTTTAATATTCTCTTCACCCTTCCTCTTATTGGTCCAAGTGAAGAAACACCCTTTAAAGGGGATATCAATAAGATTATTTTTGTTAATGAAATCATTAAATCTCAACATTCTGCTCAAGTTCGGTGTCGCTTTACCTTGTTTTTCCGCAAACTTAGTAATTTCAATGAAGTCGCCTGCTATAAGGATAGGTTCGTCGGTTTTTTGTCTACATTTGGTAATGTTATCAAACACAATTTGCCTTTCTTTTTGGTCGTTTGGAGCATGAATAACCACAAGGTACCAAGTATTAGTATTAGCTTCAGTTATCTGACAAATCGCATAAGACGAACACGAGAAACAGATAGATATATTAAAGTTATTCTTCCACGCTATTATAATCCCTCCAGACCTAGATGCTTTTCTCCCGGGGTTGATTATAAATTTTTTATCGAAGTGCTTAAGAAAACAGATGGAACGAACATTACTAGCTTTGACTCTAGACTCCAACAAACAAACAAAAGATAATTTAAACTTAGAAATAAGGGCGCGGATCATCTTCTTTGTCGAGGTCGCCCTAGCTCCTTGACAATTCCAAACCAGCATGTTATCCATAAAACCCGGCCGCTTTCACACCGGGCTGGCCGCTACCCTTAAGATTTTTTGTTAGGACGTTTTCCTCTACAGGCTCACCTTGAGTACTCACGCCCCCACCGTATCGGAATCGGAAAATTGAACTTTGATTTCACCATAGCTAACAAGTAATTCATCCAAAAAATCCATAGCTTCCACACTTCTTTTACCTAAGTTGTTCACTTCTTCAAGACAAAACTTCTTCGCGTTATTTTTATGTTCTCCCCCATTTGGTGCAAATTTACTCTTCAACTCCTCTGGCCAAGTAAATCTTTCAACATAATTGTTTACCTTCATCTTTGGAGTAGTTCTATAGTTCTTTTGAGTAAATTTCTCATCTTGGCGAATGTAGAGTTTGATATGGATAGATTGCGAGTCAGAGGAGATATCATCAGGCTCAAAATCTTTATTAAAGCTAGCTCTAGTAAATTCTAAATCAACACAAAATACAGAGATCGTTGGCCTCCCCTGCTCCTTGGAGAAACCAGTAATCAAGAACTGAAGCCCAAGTGAAAGGTGAAGCCAATCAGCGGATATCAATATAAATTCACCACGAAATTGATCCACATTCCAAATAAAAACTTTTAACATGATTTCTGATAAGAAATGCTAGACATTAACAAAGTCCTCAATGATCCAAATAAAGGATCTCAAATGCAGAAGTGCTTTGTATATAACTGAGTTATATAAACATGAATTTTGTATAAAATCATCATCATCATCCAATTTCATTGATGATACACACATCCAATTAGTCGTATAGAAAACACAGAAAGAAGACAGCATCCAGAAACAAACCTTTACCAGAGAAAAGTGGGAGATGATCCACGAGGACTCCAAACCCCACGCTGGCAAAGGTCTTGCCACAATCCAGCAATTAAAACCAAACACCAGACTCAGAAGACCTTTAAGAAGCGTAACCCAAATGATCAAAAGTATAAAAGGCGGCCATTGATATGTAATATTTTCCAGAAAAGATTTTCTAGACCATCGATCTTTGAAGCATTTGTGCAGCACGAAATAATCCCTTAAGTAAGTATAATTTTCCAAGAACAAACCTAATAGAACGCCTCTAAGTATGTTAATCGTAATTAAATAGCTAAAGCCCACAACACAAGAAACGTAATTATGATCCAGTAATAAAAGCCATTCGTCCATAAAGATAGTAAGTGGATACCAAAATACAGTTTGAACAGCGAACTTATCTGTGTACCTAAAGAGAATCGGATTGTAGCCCATAACCCGTATATTTAATCTTCTTGAAATGTCATCGCCAGACTTTCTGACAGACCGAGTAATCCCACTGTATGTTCATGAACCAATATTCATCGTATGAGGATGCCGGAGAAGAGTGAATTTCCCAAAGGTCAGCTGGGAGAACCCACGCCGACGCCAAAGGCAGACAACCACCTCCCCAGACAAGAGAGTAAGAAACAAAGAGGGAAAAAAGAATTAGAGCCAGGAACAGAAGATGAGCCGATGAAAACCACCCCACCTTCCAACCATACGTCCACTCCATAAGAGGAACTGAAGGCCCGGAGTACCTCCACCAAAGAACCAGGCTTGAATAACCGTTGACCAAAGATGAGACTCAACACACGAAGAAATTCTGATTAAAAACAAAGGAAAAGAAAGCTATGTACATTAACTGACTTATTCCATAGACATGCAAGGCGAAATGTGATCGATCAAGGGAAAGATTGATGGTCAAATTAGGAGTTGACTAAGTATACTGCATGATGAAGAGGAGAGAGAAAGATAATCCAATATAAAGTGTTAGATATATTCAAATATATTATGCACTAAAATTACGTACGCCACTTTTTTTTTTTTGAATACATATGAGAGCCACTTTGGACTCGGGAATCATTTTGACTCCGGTAAGATTCGATCCCAGGACCTCTTGGTCTCTGCAGAGTAGCCTAACCACTAGGCCAACTATCAATCTTACGTACGCCACTTTTTGTTAATGGTTAATATTCCTTTTTTTTATTTTTCTATTGGACGTCACAAGCTTTTTTATTTTTTATTTTTTTAAAAATAAAAAAACTTAAAAATAAAAAAGCCGTTTTTTTATATATTCTTAATCCTTGTTTTGTTGACATTTGTTAGCTATTTTATTACACACGTATTCCACTTAGCTTTGTTTTTTCTAAACAATTATATAAACATTTTATTTTTCATTCTAAATCACAAAAGCCATTCTTTCCTATTCTGCATTTCCTCTACCAAAATCAAACATTCAAACTCTCTTTTTTCTCTAATTCTTCATTTAAATTTTTTAATTATTAATCTATATTCCTTTTGATTCTCCATTTTAATTGATTCTTTTTTCATATACACAAGACCAATTACAATGAATCATCATAGATTTAAAAGATAATAAAGGTAAGTTCAATATTTCAATTAAAAATGCAGTGATTTAAAAGTAATTACCTTTTTTTTTTAAGATTGTAATGGTTGATTGTTGATTTTGGTATAAATAAATCAATAACTCTTTAAAGATCCATTAGAGAAGAAGCTTCTTTTGAGGAAAGAAAGTCTCTTGTATAAGAGAAAGAAATCAATTGATGATCGATGGCAGCCACAAGATAGATTTTTGCATACAAGTCTATTAGATTATCAGGAAATCAATAACTTTTTAGTTGTATAAGAGAAAGAAATCATGATCGACGGCAGCCACAGAGAATCAGAGATAGCTTTTTCATACAAATCTATTAGATTATCAGTAAGATCTCTTAGAGATCTTGTAAGAAAAGTCTTTGTAAAGTCAGGGGGCCATGTACGGGAAAGGTTCTTATTATTTTTTTTAATTATGTACGTTATATTTTTTTCCTTAAATCTCGGGGGGGCATGGCCCCCCAACCCAATACATGGCTCCGCCCCTGGATCACGCGAATAAATAGCCTCGAGAGTGCATTTTCTCCCTTCTGTACCCTTTCTCTATTCGTATAATATGTGTTTATCTTTGATTTTATTGAGTCTGTTTAATTTCGTGGAGCCACGACTCACCTTTGAGTTGAGGGTGGGGATTCGTTGTCCCCATCCCTACTTAATGTGTTTAAGTGCTTTTAGAAAACAAATTGTATAGGAATTTGGCTTAGGACATTTTGAGTGTCCTTGTTACGCATGATTTTAGTGAGTCAGTGATATTAGGTAGTGTGTTTTTTAATAGTGTTTCAACATGTTTAATATATTTACATGAAAACATTAAGTAAAGGATAGAAACGATAAATAATGCAAAGAAAATTTGAACCTTAGGAAGCCTTAAAAATGTGTAGAAAGTTTTTGGTGTCGTCTCCCAAGGTGTGATAATAAATCAACACCAAGTGAAAGATGACTTTCCGCAAGTGCACAGGTCGTTGACAAGTAATTAAAAGTAAGTAACAAGGTAAGTGACAAATAATATAAATAAAATGTTTGTTGGGGTTTTGATAATAAATACTAAAATGCAATTATTTAAAAGCAAAATGTAAATAAACTAATAACGCAAGCAGTGAGTATGGTATGCTTGACACTTGGTAGTAATCCCCAAAGTCAACTAATTCGATGTTTCTAGATATAAGGGAAAATTGGATATTTCACGTTAATCGGGATTCAATATTCTTCCCAACTCTCTCACTGGAATACTTGAGAAGCTAAATTAACAAAAGTCGTATATACTATGTTCAAATCCCAATGACTACCTGGCTAGTCAAGACTCGTCAACTCACTAACGCACATTAGACGCCTATACAATATGTCCATAACCAAACCCCCCTTCCGAAAGCTAATTCGATTACCAAGATTACCCGATATATGATCATAATACGGATATCACTCAAGCACAGAATATATAGCCAACAAAATTAAGTGCAATGTAGTTAAATAAAACAATCCCAAAATCTAAATATGTCAAGTTAGTATTATAGGATTCATATATATGCAATTCTCAATCATGTTCTCTACGGAAAATTAATGAACATAAAGCTAATACTTACTGAAATCGAAGGTGGAATGGTCTAGCAATGGTGGAATTCCTTGATGTCTTCTTCTTCCCTCTTCTCCAAGTCGTTTTTCCTCTTCTCCAGTGACTAATGACGACTACAGGATGTTTCAAGACCTTTTTTAATGTTATTTGATTGTATGTATATTTCTAAAGGTTTCATGGGTTGTGGACCTCTTTTAACTGACTAAATCCAAACCAGGAGCGTTTTACTTCAATGAATTTTGCTTTGAACCACGACATCGACTTTTGACATAATTTCTCCATTTCAGCTTTGAATCGCGAACCTTCAAATCCCAAGCGCTCATGACTTCAAATCCTATCTATATATGAAATGGATCCTCCATAATCGTCGTCAATCTCGTGTGGCACCTTAAACAATCCACTTTCTAAATCTAGCCAACACAAGCTTTCACTTTCTAAAAGTGGTCGAATCTTCCTTTTGCACCATGACTAAGGGGTAATTTTGTTTTCTTCACTTCTTATCTTCATCTCAAGGTGTCCTAGCTTCCGAGTACCTAAGAGCTACACAAATAACACATAAATTACGCGCAAAAGCTATAGAAATAGCATAAACACCAAAACTTGACAAATCTAGACAAAAAAGTGTAAAGCATCAAATAATGGGGAAAATCCCTCACTTAGACCCAATAAACCCCCAAAAATATGTCTCATTAATGGATCAATTCATCACAAAAAGGGAGACATTATTAATGCGATTGTTCTATACGTCATCTTAGTCACTCAGAAAGACTCAAAATTTGGATAAACTCACAACTCATGATTGCCAAATCTTCAACACAAGAGAAAAAAAATTAATTTATGCTATTATTACGGGATAATCTTGTTGACAACTGGTGTAGTGGCATTCTTGAGTCTGTTTTATATGAGATTTAATCTTCAAACCTTGATATTCTTCACGTTTTAATGTTAAGGTTTTGAAGATTTTTGGGAATTATTTGACGTATAAGAGATGTGTTTGTGGTGTTTTAGGATGTGTGGTTGAATGGGTTTTTATTGTGGTGGGATTTATGGGAATAAAGGAGGTGAAATTGATGAACTTTAATGGTGTTTCAAGAGTTTTGGAAGATGAAAAGTGGGGTTGGGAAAGGTGAGGGTCAGTTTTATAAAGAGGAAGAAGGCCAAAGGCTTTTTTTTGTATCTGTTGCTTTAAATGCGTGGGAAAAGCTTTAGGTGCACCTAAAGAACCCTCTTATCTCATCGTGTGTAAAATGGGTTTAGGCGCACCGTTAAAAGGCTTAGGCGCATCTGAAGAAGCCTCTAACCTCTTCTAGAGTAAAATAGGTCTAGGGGCACCACAAGAATGTTTAGGCGCGCCTAGCATATCATCGGTTGAGTTTAGGCGCACCGCGAAGGCTTTAGGCATGCCTATAATATCAACGATCATCTTTAGGCGTGCCTTGAGATGTCTTAGGCGCACTTAAGTCCATCAACTTCACATTTATTTTCTTTTCTTCATTAAATGCTAAAAAATGATCATAATTGATTCATGTTTTCTCACCTCTTGACTCAAAATCATGTTTCAGACGCATTGGTTATCTCAGATTCACCAATGTAGATCCCTAAACCCATGAAAATAACTGTATCTCTGCTTAAATGCATATATTGATTTTTAATCAAGACGACTATTACCTACACATCATCCAACTACAACTCCTTTCTCATTACACATAATATGCATTAAATCTATAGGTTTTAACCATCAATGATTTTGTTTAACATTGGTAAATATCGTTCCGTAGGGTGTTATATAAATCAACATCAAAAAGAGGGTGACTTCCTGCAAGTGTACGAGTCGTTGACAAGTAATAAAGATAAGTAATAGGGTGTTTCTTCTCCATAGAGACTATTAATGTTAATTAATGTATTTCCGGAATATGATAGTGTAAAGTTGCGAAGGAAATGACAAGAAAATTAAATAATGTATGTTTTTTGGGTTTTATTATTAAAAAGGCAATCAAGATGTAACGAGTCAACTCAGAAGAAGAAGGCTTCAAGTTCTCGCCTCGTCTTCGACATGCTGCCGGAGATGGAACGATGATGTCTTCAAGCTCTCGTTGTAGCCATGGACAAGAGGACATGAAAGGGGAGAGAAAGAGAGAGAGCCATGGACGAGAGGACATGGAAATGGAGAAAGCGAGGAAGCCATGAATGAGAATAGAGAAAAGGGGAGAGAGAAAGGGAAAAGGAAAGTTGTTAGGTTTGGAAGGGTAGAGAGAATAGTCAAAATAGAAATAAAGGTTTTTTAATTTTATGTAGTATTTATATAATATATATAGTAGATAGAAAATAGTTAAGTACACAAAGTTTAAAATTAATAGGGTTAATGCTCAATAGGCACCTGCTGCCTTACATCCTTACCCATAAAAGACACCGTCTTTTTTAAAGAACAACGAGTAATGGGAAGCTTCCCATAACTCAAACGACTTTTTTATAGGAAAAAAAAAGAAAAAGAAAAATATATGTGGCCTTTTATGGACAAGTAAATATTGGTTGGGATGAGAGGAAATTAATTCTAACTTTAGGTGTTTCTTGGACAATAATCCAAATTAATATAAAAAAAATGGGCCTAATATAAGTATAGACATTCTATACCACTCTTAAATTCAAGAACCAAGCTCAAGCCAATTAATTCATATTTTTTTTGTTCGTTCGTTCCCACTACTAGCACTTATTACAATATCAGTCAATCCCTAATCTAGTAAAAGAGTACTGCAATCCCAAGTGGTCCTCAATAGTGGCTGCCGCTTGCTTAGCATTACGCGCAGCGTGATCGACCAACCCATTAAGTTTTCGCGGAAGATGCCTGAAGGACAGATTCCTGTGTTCCTCTGCAATATTTTTAATCCGCTTGACATAAGGCCAGACTTTCCACCACGCATCTGGCAACGACCTAAGTCCTTGAATTAACTCAAGGTTATCTGAACAGATAACGGTCTTGCGACTCGGATAGGCCAGAATCAACTGAGCAGCCTCCAAGACTGCAATTGCTTTCCATTCTGCTGCCGAATCTGTCCAGATGGGTTTAGATAGTGTCACTCTTTGCCCTGATCGAGTCTCACGTTTGACTATGCCTATTCCACTTATCTCCGATGTCAATTTGAAAGACGCATCACATGTATAAATGTATTGCGTATCATTGAACTCATCATTACTCCACGGATTAGCCACCGGTTCTCGTGTAGTAGGGATGGTAGACTGTGGAGTCTGTGCCCATTCTGGTCCAAATAGATCTTTCCTGCAATAAGCCCATTAATTCATATGTGACACCGAAGTTCTTATTCATTTTTTATTTTTTAACATATTACACCGAAATGGTGACAAAATGAATGAAGCACTTCTAGAACACTTTAGTAGATACTATAAATCAATATATAATGATAATGACGTCTCTGACACTTGAACCTTCTCTTCACTCTCTCTCTCTAAACCACAGGTATGGAATTTTCTACACACAATCTCTCTCTATACCCATATGCTAATAATAATCAAATCTGATTCATATTCTCCTCAGGGTCCCTTAAGATCATTCTCACAAGACATCTCCTCAGCTAATGGACGGTAATTTATTTCTCCTTTCAAAATCAAATACAGTAAAATTATATCTATATATGATTATGCATGTGCATCATATCTTGTGGATTGCACGATTCACCACTTGTTTTCAATTTTATTTACTAGAAATGGTTCGATTATTGGGTTTTTCTAATGATCACCTGCTTGAAGGGTTCCCCAAGTTACAATTTATTGATCATTCATAAAATAAATTGGAAAAATTCAAAATCTATAGTAAAAGGATTCTTGATTGAATCTCTTTGTAATAGATCCCTCTTTTAAAGGATCAATCCAAGCAAGGATAGGAATATGTTAATTCCTTAATTCATTACTTATTATTTCTCACATGAATTATTTATTTATTTCCTCGTAGATCTGTTGATTAAAAGATGTGTACCATGCAATTTAAAAGAGTTAAGGCCAATGTCTGAACAAGCAGCACATATATTGTTGCCAAAGGTTCGTCTATATATATATATATAGTATATGATTGGTGAAAGATTTGAGTGTTTTATTTAGGTTTCTGGGTGGGAATTAGTGAAAGAAAATGATACAATGAAGCTAAGAAAGTCATGGAAAGTGAAGAGTTTCAATAAAGGCTTAGAATTCTTTGAACTTATAGCTGATCTTGCTGAAAGAGAAGGTACTAATTGCATTTTCTTTTTCTTTTTAATTTTAATTTTCTAAATCTTTATAAAATTAAATCCAGGTCATCATCCCGATCTTCATCTTGTTGGTTGGAACAATGTGACAGTTGAAGTGTGGACCCATGTTCAACGTAAGCCTTATAAAACGGGTGTTTTTGTACTTTTATCAAACCATGGGGGTAATTTAGTAATTTGGTTTGAAATGCAGGTGGATTGACGGAGAATGATTTCATACTTGCTGCTAAGATTAATGAACTCAAAGCACATTACCTTTTCAGAATTCAAAATCCTAAATGAGTTGTGATCTTTTACTATGTGTCTTCTTTAAGTATTATCTATGTAATGCCATTTAATGGACATTAAGTTGAACTATTATGAGAAGCAAATAATACTTTTATTTTATTATCTTATTATATAGTTTTAAATCTGCGTATTCTAATAATGAATATATATAAAAACAATGAATTTATGACATTATAATATTACAAAACAACATAAATCTTTCTTCGAAAGGAATATTGATGTAAATCTTTAGTTTCCTTTGATGCTATTATCATCAATTATCCCATCCATGGAGCTTAAGATTTACTCTGGTAAAGCTGGTAATTACATATAGTAATGTTCTTGCTTCGCCAAGTTTCGTACATCACAAAAGTGTGGTACCTGCAAATTAATCAAATAAATCAAATACCCTGATAAATCATGACTAGAAAATGTTACGGAAGAAGAATACAAAGGTTTAATAAAGATTAAGGAAGATAAATGAATAAGTCTGTTTGGTTTGTGAAAACATATTTTGTTTTCATTTTCAGAATATATTTTCAGAAAATGATTTTTGTTTCTTTTTCCAAATAGAAAATATGGAAAACGTTGATTTCACCTTCTTCTCCCATATAGAAGTGTTATTATTTAATTTTTCATTTATTTTTTCATATAACTGTTTTATTTTCTCTAGCCAAACATGTTTCTATAAGTATTTTGAAAAATACATAAAAATGAAAAGAAAATACCCAATATTTTCACGAACCAAATGGGACCTTAACTATCCCTTATTTCATGGAAATGATAAAAAAGATCTTTTCGTAAACATCAGGGACTAGTCTTGCAACGTTTCAGATATTACTTACCAATTTGAGTAGTATCAATGATCACATTAGGAACTCTTGAAATTTTCTTAACTTTTTACTTTCCAAAAATTTAGCTCAAATTATCTTTGTGAAATACCATCAATGTGAATTGATCGCACCTACTTTGTCACTCTCTCAAAACTAATTTAAATCACATCGATCTTTATTCACACTGGATCTAAATAATATCCATTAAAAATCTTTTCTTTACTGAGAATTCAAGAAGGAAACTTAAAAAACAGAAAATTGACACATTTAATTATAACATTAAAGACAAGATCCAACCTTAGATTTGTAACAACCTTAAACAATTTTAGGAAGAGATAGACATTACCTTAAATTCATCATCATTTTGATAAAGGCTTCTGCAAAAGAGCAGTTAAATAAACCTCGCCATTCTTGATCCCACTCGAATCAGATTTACTAGCCACTGTCCATTTCACTTTCTTGTACCCTAATTTCCCAATTAATGGTGTAAAAACCTTCTCAAGATCCACTTTTTTACTAAAGAAATGATCCAGTAAAAAATAGCCACCACTTCTCAATACTCTATCAACATCAAATAACAAAAACTCCATCATTGTTAATGGTATCCATCTATTTACAGCATGGCCACATCTTACAAGATCTAAAACCCCATCAAACAATGGTAATCTCTGTTGTAATGGAACATGTAAAGGAATTAAACCACGTGCTGAAACAGCTTCGCTATATGGTGCACCCAGATTCATACTAGTAGTGATTATAGTAACGTTTTGTAGCTTCATTTGTGCTGCAAATGTACCTGTACCACCACCTATATCTAGTCCTAATCTAATTATGTTTCTTGAAGATTTAGCTAATTGAAGAAGTTGTTGTATAGGTAGATCAAGATCTGATTTGTTGTCTAGAAATCTTGTCTTTTCGATTTTCATGTCGAAACCCATTTCAGGTTTTAATCTTGCTAAGCAAGTGAAGCTTTTGCAGCTAGTGTAATGGTTCCATTGGACAGTGTTTTCAGGTAATGGAGCAAAAGGGTGTGTAGGGAGACTGGTGGTGGTGGTTGTGGTGGTGGTTCTTGAAAAGCAACGGCGGCGAGGGAGAGGGTGGCAGCCATTAAGGATGAGGGATTCTGCTAAGGGAGAATCAATGGGGCAAAGGGCAAAAGGTGTGTAGTTCATGTATTTGTGGAGGAGTTCAGGGTGGTCTTTGCAAGATGAAGCTATAGGAGAGATGTGTGTGTAAAGTAGGAGGTCAGAAGGAATGGTGGTAGGGGTTTTGGTGAGCGGTGTTTTGGTGGTTGATGGTTGGAGGCGCGTGAGGTGGTTGATGGTGGCGCGTATGGTGTTGAGTTGATGAATGAGGTGGTCAGGGACTGGTGGAGAGGAGGAGGAAGAGGTGGTGGTGGGATTAGATTGAATGGTGGAGGAAAGATGGTAGAGTGAAAGGATATTGGTTGCTACCATGGCTATTAGAAGAAGTAGATTTAGACCCATTGTGTATGCCATTGTTTTGGGGTTCACGATTCGTACTTAGTTTTCTTGCTTCCTCTTTTTATGTGTGCATATTTTTCTCTAGTCTTTCATTAGTGACTTACGAGTTAAGAGTAAGGGAATCTTTGTAATCAATTATATATGCACATATAATGTCGGTATTTGTGTGTTTGTTTATTTTATTTGATAATTTCCATTCATTATATTAAGGGGATGGGCGCAGGAGACTTAAATCAAAGGTAAATTTTTCTTTTTTGTTTTGTTTCCGGGATGACTTAGAGTCGGGTATGAAATTAACTCCATCTCCACCACCACCATAAACAATACAATCTCATACCCTTACTCCTTACATAGCAAGTGATTTCCATAACAAAATCATATCACAAGCTCTGTTTTCCCCTCTTCTTTCCCTTCCATTCTTTTACTCAATCATCTTTTACGAAAAGAAAATCATGAATTTCTACTCACCAAATCATCCTTATGCAAATGAAGGGAAAATGGATATTACTCCCGATTCAAACTCTAAATACAAGGCTATCAAAGAACACAAGTTATTAGCTAAGCTGCTTTGCAAAGATGTAGTAAATTTCACTTTTAACAAAAATCATATCAACAAATTCTGGGCTCTTAAAGAACCGATGGAAACCGAGAAATTTGGAAAAAATGAAACTATTCTCAAGTTCAAAAATGAAGAAGATTATCAAAAAGTATGGAAACAAAGACCATGGACAGTAAAGGGAAAACACTTTGCAATCAATAAATATTGTCCTGGCTCAAAAAAAGGTGTTGATCATACTACTTTATGGTTACAGCTTACTGGTGTTTCGACAAATCTACTAACTCTCGATTGTATCGAGAAGCTAATGTCTCACTTTGGGGATGTTCACAACATAGAGCTGCTAGCTTCAATGGAAATCGACGAAAACACAGTTACAAGAATCCATCTCGATTGGAACCTCAAGAATCCAATAATAGCTGGGATTAACTACTGGGAAGACATCAACACTCAATCTTGGATAAACTTCAAGTATGAAAACATTGGTCAGGTTTGTTATTCTTGTGGAATCTTTGATCATGAAGAAAAAGAATGTAGTAACAAGAGAGTTGAGCCACGAATTGGCAGCTGGATCAAAATTTCTACTCGAGGACCTTCACAATCGTCAATACAGTTTAAAGGAAAATCACCCTCAACTTTCAATCACCATAACATAATCAAGAAGATACCCAGAACGAGTTGGAACTCACAAGGGCTCAAGATCAATTCGTCCGAATCAAACTCAATGATTCAAATTCCACCCAAACAAAAGAGTACCATCGTACCAGGTCAGCAATCGAGTATGTGCAACACCACTATGGAGGAGGTAATGGGTGTACAACCTATTTTTGAATTTAGTGCAAAAAACGATAAGAAAAAAGGAAAAGAGAAAGAAGACAAAACTGTTAAGGACATGTGTGTACCATCGGTTATGGAGGTGGATAAAAACAAGAAGAAAGAGGTTTTATTACAAAAAGAAAAAGATTTAATGGCAAAAGCGGGCCATTTGGCTGATTCACTATCAAGCCCAATAAACCCAGCTGAAAATATTCTATTTGGGTCTATCTCAAGCCCAATATCTTTAACCCACTCTGGGCCCAACTCTAAAGTCATTATATCTCCTAATATATTAAAACAGAGCCCAAATAATAACTCTCTCACAACCCAACCCATCAACATATCAAATCATAACCCAAACACAAAAAACCCCAACCCCAATTCTAACCTATCGTCCCCGACAACATTCTCTCCCAAATCTATCCTAACCCCAAACCCTAATCAATCAGTTCAGATTACCTCACCTTTTCAAACCCTAGCTAACTTACCAATCCCATTCACCCTCACTATAAATCTAAATATTAAAAGCCGAACTTCGATTAAGAAAATACCAAACCTCAAGAGAATTGATAAGAGTTGCTACTCAGACAACAATCGTTTAAGAAAGCTGTGGGAATCTAGAAAAAGTAAAGCTAAAGATGGAAATGAAGGTAACGATAAAGATGGAAATGAAGGTAAGAAAGTCGAGATACTCAGTGAAGAAGATAATTATGAGAAGTGGATCGACATTGAAGAAGATGCTGATAAGGTTTGCGGGCTTGTCCTAGAACAAGCCCACACCGAGATATGATACAAATGGCTTGGAACTGCCAAGGGATTGGCACACCTATGGCAGTCCAAACCCTCATCGATATTGTGAGGAGATATCGGCCTGAGGTAATTTTCCTCTCTGAAACTAAGAATCGTTCTCATATTCTGCATATCTTGCTACTACTTTGAATATGAATCTTATTGATACAGTAGAGCCCAATGGTTTAAGTGGGGGTCTTGCCCTTTTAAGTAATATGAAAGATAATATTAAAGTCCTTATGAAAAACAATAACTTAATTCACTGGGAAATTAATGGGAATAACAATAGTAAAACATAAACTACTTTCGTATATGGATCCCCAAATGACATGGAAAAAATTGAAACCCTTAAATATTTTGAAGCATGTGCCCCATCTAGTAACTGCCCTTGGAATTTAGTAGGTGATTTCAACAATCACAGATATATAAGTGAAAAAATGGGAGGAGATAATAAAATTACAAAAAATATGAATGCTTTGAGTGAATTTATGAATAAGCTTCATCTTCAGCAAATAATTAGTAAGGGATGTTCCTTTTCCTGGTCTAATAGAAGAGCAGGAAATAAACTTATTAAAATCCAATTGGATAAATGCTTAGGTAATAAAGAATGGTGTAATATTTACCCAAGTGCTTGGGCTTCACTAATCTTAGTATGTGTAAAAGAATTTTAACTGTATGGAGTAAAAGAAAATTCCATAACAGTAGGAAAAAAATTGTCCTTCTATTAAAAGAATTGGAAAATTTAACCAACTCTAGCAATCTAAATGAGAAAGAAAAAGATATCTATAATAATATAGTCAAAGAGATTGAAATTACTTGGAAGAGGGAAGAAGATTTTTGGGCATCACGTTCAAGAATTACTTGGCTTAACTGTGGGGATAAGAACACGACATATTTCCATAACTGTACTAAAGCTAAAAGAAAAATTAATAAAATAAGTAAAATCCAAGATGACAATGGTGAAAGTCCTAGAGGGGGGTGAATAGGATTACTAATAAGATTAATGCCTAATTAAAAATCTTTTGGACAATTATAAGTATTAAAGAGAAACTTCTAAGTCAACTAATATATCAAACTCTTAAGGGATCATACAATGGATAAGCTAGAGGTTCGATATATAAGTGATACAAGTAAAACGAGTTTCTAATCTCTTACTACTCTAGATGACAATAGGTTTGATTAACTAGGTAAAGATTATTACGATATTTATACTAGCATGTAATCAAACATATAAAGTGCGGAAAGTAAATAGAGTAGGGATAGAAAGTACACAACGATGTATAGTGGTTCGGTTATCCCTACATCCACTACCTAAGGAAGCCTCCTTAGGATTTCAAGCTTTTCACTAAGCTCCCGTGTCTCTCTTAACCGGGTCGAGAACACAATAACCCTTACAACCTCTTCGATACCACGAAGGACAAACTCTTGTGCTATCGCAACACAAGGACACCAAGTATACTCCCGATACTATAATTCTCTCTTAATCTATCTATTACAAGAACTAGACTTAAGAGGATAAATGTAAGTGTTTGAAGGGTGAAACAATTTTGTTAATAAACTCCTAAAGAGATGATATAACTCTAAGCTTAAAACTTCTCTTGAGTTGATTGAACTTTGAAGCTCCTTTGATTAACTCCTTGAATGAGTAGATATGACAAGTTGATTGATCAAGCTTGGTTTGATTCTATGTTGGCTTGAGACCTCCAATTGATGTGTAAGAATTATTAGAATTGGATTGGTAAGAGGTGGTCTCTTGAATGTGATAAAACTCCTTTTTATAAGCACATTCTGCCTTCTGACCGGCTAGCCGGTGATCTCACCGGTATACCGGTGCGGTTTGTCATTTAGTCCAACGGTTGGCTTGACGTGGCATTTGACCGTTGGGCAACGGCTTTCTTCCGCCGGTAAGCCGGCCGTATGACCGGTAATCCGGTCCGGTTTCATGAAGAAGGCTAAACAAAGGTTTATAAATGGAATAAAGACAATTAGTTAATGTATAAACCATGTAGCAAGACAAGCACTTTTACGGGGATATAAAAACGATATTTGGCAAATATTAAAACAAGATTAAAAGGACGTTAGACCAACAATCTCCCCCTTTTTGATGTTTGACAAATCGAAAACACAAGTTTGCCAATAAAGAGTAACAATGAAAACCTTTAAATGAGTTATCGATCGGTAAATGGAGTAAGTCCCCCTTACTCTATGCATAAGGTATTTTTATAAAAAATGTTACGTAAAACAATTCATTTAAAAACTCCCCCTTACACAAGGCATAATAACAATGCAAAATTGTGTTCAAAGATACTTTATGGTTTATAAAACATTTAAGTTTGTATCTTTGATCTTTCTCCCCCTTTGTCAACAACAAAAAGAATTAGTGAATAATTTAGAAGAAAAGTCTCTTAGGGGTGAAAGCGTAATTTTTCAAAATTTGAGAGACTTAGTTGTAAAAGTTTATATGTTGAGAGACATAAGTACCATTTTTCAAATTTTAAAGAAAGGAATTTTGACCATCATTTTTTCAAGGAAATGTGAGGTCAAATTAAATATCACCAAGGGACCATTGTGCCATTTTTCAAAAATGTAGGGACTATAAAAAGCAATTATTTAAACAATTAGCACCTACAACAGCAAGAAAATGTTAGCACTATAAATATCACAATACAATATCCAAGACATAATATGGAGGAGCATTTATCCAACAAGGAGGATAAATTTAGCAAAGTTTCCTATAAAAGGTAAGCAAGATTAGTGACGAGTAATAAGTAGCATAACTTACGGGAATAGCAAATGAAAGTTACTATACTACAAGATATAATTAACACATTTATTAATCAAAGATCCACCTTCAACCTAAGCATTTGAGTTTTAAAGACAATTACAATGAAAAAACTCCCCCTTTCAAAATGCATAGGGTTTTTGTTCCTATATGAAAAAGTTTAACTAAGATTTTCTCCCCCTTTGTTAATAACAAGAAGAACCTAAGACAAGGTTTAAAAATACAAGGGGTAAATACTAATTTTGAAAAGTAAAGGGGCTAAGATGTATTTTTCGCAAACTATAGGGTCCAAAAAATTAATTTTAGAATTATAGGGACCTAAATGCAATAGTTCAAATTTTTAGGGATCTAAAAGTAAAATCCAATTTTTTTTTTTAATGAAAGTTATGAAAACTAGGAACATAGAGGGGATTTTGTAAATAAAAGATTTGGGACCTAAATGCAATAGTTTAAATAGTAGGGACCTAAATGCATTTTTTGAAGGATTTTAGGGTCTTAAAAACAAAATTTTCAAAACTCCAGGGACCTAAATGCAATTTGTATGAAAGAAAAGGATGAAGATGCAATATGTAACGATTTGAAGAATAGTAACACCTATATCAACAAAACAAACGTTAGTACCTTTAACTCAAATAAGATAATATCCATAATCACCAAATAACCAAAATATTGATATCCAAACCAACTAATAATCCAAAACAACCAACACTTTAAGAAACATCCAAATAACTAAAATTTCAAATATCCAAAACATAGAGAAAGATATCCAAATATTCTAATATCCAACAAATACAAAAACTAAAGGATAACAAACGATAGTTCAAACTTAAAACCAAACTAGAAGAAAACATAATCAACTAGAAACCAACAACCAAAGTGAAAACGAAACTAAATAGGATAAAATGAAAATTAAAAACACCCAATAAAAGTAATTAACGATTATCCCGAGGAGAGCGGCTTCTAGAACGCTGGCGGGAATGTGACACATCATCCTTAATGCACGAAACATCGTTTTTCACACAAGTCATCTCATTAGCAAGAATTCCCAATTTTTCTTCCAAAATCCCAAATTTTCTTTCCAATTTCTCTTCCAAAACCTCAAATTTTCTTCCCATATAATCCATAAAACGGTTTATTGTGCTTTCAAAACGGGAGAGATTAGGAGGATCCTCATTAGTAGGATGGTTTTGTGTAGGCTCATTTCGAATAGGAGAATCTGGAATAGGAATTCCCGTGGAAGGTTCGGAGGAGGCTTTGATACTAGAGATGAGTGTACTATCTCCCAAGTGATCAAGATTTTTATCCGGAATATATTGATTGTTATAAATCACAAGTTTCATTTGATGGATAGCTTTGTAACCAAATACCCAATTTGGATTGAAATTTCTAATTTGAGAAAGTTTTGGATCAAGTTTGAGATGGTTTTCAAAAAACGATGATATGGCTAAACCGTAAGGAACATTTACGGTATTGTTTCGGGCATGATTCATTAATTTTATCATTATTGCCGGAAAATTTATGGGTTCGGAGTTATAAATGAGATACATAAGGTAAGCTTCATAGGGCGAAATCATAGCATCATGTTTTGATTTACAAAAAAGCCCTTGTAAACGAGTTTATAAGCCACTTGAAAATCGGGTGAAAAATTATTAGTTTTCCAAACGGGAAAAATAGGAAGAATCATATGAGATTCCATAAAAGTAGAAACTCGATTAGTTGTTTCATCATCAAGTGGACCTCAACCAACACCCCAAAAAGAATCAATACCGGAATCACGAAGATTGAAAAAACGAGCTAAAGTTCTTTGATTTAGAGTAAAAGTTTTTCCATGAACTTGTGAGTTAATAGCATTTTTATCACAATCATACTCAAAATTGGTATAGAATTCAACACAAAAGCTAATAGCAATGGAAATTTCAATAGAGAGAAAAGTTATTAAACCTTGAGTGGAGAGAAGATCATAGAAACTTGGACTAGAAGGAAAGGCCGATTGATTGATTAACCTTCCGGGTTTGATTTCGAAGGGTTTTGTACCATGAGAAGTGATTGGTGGATCTTCCTCTTGAGCCCTTGAGGAGCTAGCTCTTTTCTTCCCTTTTGATGTTGAAGCTTCTTTTCTTGGAGGCATAATGAAGACAAAGTGAAGGATTTAAATGGGTTTGAAAGGTGTTTTGATATGGAGAAGATGAAAGCTTCGATTATATGGATTATGATGTAGATATTCGAAGGTTTATGAAGGGTTTTTGAAGGAGAGGAGTAAGTTTTTCGAATTATGAAGAGGAAGGAAGATAAAAACGAAAAGGGTTTGATGATAATGAGAAGAGAAGGAGTAAAAACGCTGTGTTAAAAATGCATCAGATCCAACCACCGGTATACCGGTCATTTTACCGGTAAGCCGGTCAGGAAGCAGAAACAAAAAACTCCTTCACCGGTAACCCGGTCAAGCCCTCGACGAAAACGAAAAAATTTCAGATTTTTACGTTTTTGAAAAGTGCTCGAAAGTTACCCGAAAGTTCCCCAATAGTTTAGAAATGTTATAAAACTTCCAAAATGATTTTAGTTATGAAAAAATATGAAGTGGAAAGCACGAAAAAAATGAAAACAGTTAATTGCATAACAACCCCTATACTTTCTAAAAAGAACAAAAAGACCCAAAACAAAAACTAACAATTCCAAGCAAGATAAAAGGGTAAAGCCTAAAAGATAATAGCACATATAGGATAAAGCACATAAACACATAATAAAACACAAACTAAAAAAGAAAAGAAGGAAAGAATTCACCGGATTTTTCTTTTACGAGATTTGAGCGTCTTTTTGTATATCATTTCAATTTCTTGACGCTCAACACCTACAATAAAATATTACTATGGTATCCAAGGTGAAATGGATCCGGAAATATTATTAGCATTTTTCACAATCCATATCGGTTTTTCCCACGAGGGTATCAAAGACCCGTATTCAAGTTGTTTGTGGTAATGACACGTAGAAACATGATGACCGGGTTTACCACAATAATTGCAAGAACTTCTTTTTCGAATAGAACTATCATGAGATGGTTTTGAACACGATTTTTTCTCGTTCTTTTGAATATCCATATTATCACTCAAATATAATTTTTCTTTGAAAAGATCATTTTCATCAAATGGAGTGACATTTAAATAGGGATGATTTTCTAAAGTTTTAAGAGCAAGGGAAAATGCTTCATCCATTTTTTTAAAACCTTCTATATTTTTCTTCATAAGATGTTGACTTTTATTTGAAGAGAAAATATTTTCAAAACAAGGGGTTTAAGTATTTCCCAAAATATCATCTAAAGTGATACAACAATTAAAACAATTCTTTTGCTCAACTTTAGCTTTTTTCAACATAAGGTTATTCAAACGGATTTGAGAGTCAAGAATATTTAGAAGGGATGAAATGTGCCTAATATCATCATAATTATATGGAGGTGACAAAGAGTTAGGATAGATTGCTACCTCATGGTTTGGTTTAGGATTGTTATGAGATTCATCATGAGTTAAGCTTTCTTTTTCTTCGTCATTCTCGACAATTCCATATAGAAACTCCAAACGATCCCAAAGCTCTTTTGCGGAATTACAATCTAACATTTGTGAGAAAATCTCTTCGGATATTCCACAAATTAGAGTGTACATCGGTTTTGCATTTTGAGTGAGCTTAGCATTATCCTCATCGGTGAGTTCATCATAATCTTTTTCTTCTTGATTTAACTTAAGAACTCCCGCTTCATTTAAATCCTCTTTGTATGGAATGAATGGACCTTCCATAACAATTCTCCATTGATCGGGATCTTCGGCTTTGATAAATTCCTCCATTTTTGTTCTCCAAGCAAAATAGTAAGTTCCTACAAAGAGTGGAGGTCGGGTAGAAGACGACTCTTCCAAAAGATTAAATTCCATATAGTTTACTCTACTAACGATTAAGCTATTCACGTAGAGTTAGGCTCTGATACCAATTGAAAGTCCTAGAGGGGGGTGAATAGGATTACTAATAAGATTAATGCCTAATTAAAAATCTTTTGGACAATTATAAGTATTAAAGAGAAACTTCTAAGTCAACTAATATATCAAACTCTTAAGGGATCATACAATGGATAAGCTAGAGGTTCGATATATAAGTGATACAAGTAAAAACGAGTTTCTAATCTCTTACTACTCTAGATGACAATAGGTTTGATTAACTAGGTAAAGATTATTACGATATTTATACTAGCATGTAATCAAACATATAAAGTGCGGAAAGTAAATAGAGTAGGGATAGAAAGTACACAACGATGTATAGTAGTTCGGTTATCCCTACATTCACTACCTAAGGAAGCCTCCTTAGGATTTCAAGCTTTTCACTAAGCTCCCGTGTCTCTCTTAACCGGGTCGAGAACACAATAACCCTTACAACCTCTTCGATACCACGAAGGACAAACTCTTGTGCTATCGCAACACAAGGACACCAAGTATACTCCCTATACTCTAATTCTCTCTTAATCTATCTATTACAAGAACTAGACTTAAGAGGATAAATGTAAGTGTTTGAAGGGTGAAACAATTTTGCTAATAAACTCCTAAAGAGATGATATAACTCTAAGCTTAAAACTTCTCGTGAGTTGATTGAACTTTGAAGCTCCTTTGATTAACTCCTTGAATGAGTAGATATGACAAGTTGATTGATCAAGCTTGGATTGATTCTATGTTGGCTTGAGACCTCTAATTGATGTGTAAGAATGATTAGAATTGGATTGGTAAGAGGTGGTCTCTTGAATGTGATAAACTCCTTTTTATAAGCACATTCTGCCTTCTGACCGGCTAGCCGGTGATCTCACCGGTATACCGGTGCGGTTTGTCATTTAGTCCAACGGTTGGCTTGACGTGGCATTTGACCGTTGGGCAACGGCTTTCTTCCGCCGGTAAGATGGCCGTATGACCGGTAATCCGGTCCGGTTTCATGAAGAAGGCTAAACAAAGGTTTATAAATGGAATAAAGACAATTAGTTAATGTATAAACCATGTAGCAAGACAAGCACTTTTACGGGGATATAAAAACGAGATTTGGAAAATATTAAAACAAGATTAAAAGGACGTTAGGCCAACAAATGGAAATTGGCTCAATGTGGAAAATGATGTTACCAATAATATTTTGAACTACTTTAATAATGTGTTTGATACTATTGGCCCTCGAGATTATGATAGAATTATAGAGGTGATTAAACCTTCTATTACAAATAATATGAATGATACCCTCCTCAAGCCACTAATGATTTCTGAAATTGAAGTGGCTATTAAAGAACTAGGAGCAAACAAAGCTCCTGGGCCTGATGGTTACCCAGGATTCTTCTATAAAAAGTATTGGCACATTATGAAACTTGACATTATAAAACTTGACATTATAAAACTTGACATTATAAAACTTGTTAACAATTTCTGGTATAATAATAATTCTCTTGAGGATATTAATCATACTTACATTTCTCTTATACCTAAAAATGAGAACCCTGCGAATATTAAACATTTTAGGCCTATTAGTGTTTCAAATTTTATTTATAAAATCATAGCGAGAATTTTGGTTAATAGACTTCAGCCACTTATGAAACATATTATAGATGAAAATCAAACAGCATTTGTTCCTGGTAGACATATCCAGGAGAATACTATGATTGTTCATGAAGTTTGTAAATATATTAAAGAACAAAAAATATACCAAAAATTACAGTATGATAATAAAAGCTGATATTAAAAAAGCTTATGAATATGTGGAATGGGATTTTTTATATGACCTTATGATCAAAATGGGATTTGATAATATATGGTGTGATCTTATCCTTAATTGTGTATCATCAGTCTCTTACTCAATACTTATAAATGGTCAACCCCATCCCCTCAATAAACCTAAAAGAGGAATAAGACAGGGGGACCCACTCTCACCCCTTTTATTTTGTATTATATTCCAAACTCTAACAGCTCTAGTAAATGATAAGTTAGAGAAAGATTTACTAAAGGGCATAAAAATTGCCAAAAATTGTCCAACCCTCACCCATTTGCTTTTTGCAGATGATAGTGTTTTTTTCCTCAAAGCTGATCTAAATGAAACATATTGTTTTAATGATATTATGAACAGATACTCACTTGCAACAGGCCTCACTCTCAATTTAAACAAATGTGGTGTAAAGTTTAGTAAAAACACACCACACTATATGAAATATATTATTACTAATAAATTGCATATGCAAACCACTAACAACTTAGGGGCCTACCTTGGGCTACCCACTGAGTGGGGGAGGTCTAAAGTAAGGGACCTTAACTTATTATTGGAAAGGGTTAATAAAAAAACTGAAAATTGGAAAAAAAAATATTCCTTAGTAGCGCTTGTAAAGAAATTCTTATTAAAGCATTAATTCAAAGTCTCCCAAATTATTATATGTCCTCGTATTTACTCCCCATTAAAATATGTGATATTATCTCGGCGCAAATAGCAAAAAAAAATTGGCGTAGTAAAGGAGAAAAACGAATTCATTGGGGAAATTGGAATTCTCTAACTTGTAGTAAATTCATTGGAGGCCTTGGATATAGGGACCTCCATCTCATGAATTTAGCTTTGCTTGGTAAACAAGCTTGGAATCTTATTAATAAAACTGACTCTTTACTCTACAAAATTTTAAAAGGCAAATATTTCAATGATTCAAATTTCTTCCAAGCTAAATTAGGCTACTCTCCCTCTTGGGGATGGAGAAGCCTACTAGCTGGAAGAGAGATTATTACAAAATTTAGTAAGTGGAAAATTGGATATGGACTTACCATTAATCCACAAACTGATATTTGGATCCATAACACTGATGAAATAGTCCCTCCTCGCAATAAAAATATTAAATTAGTAAGGGAATTTATGGTTCCAGGGGAAAGAATGTGGGATAAAAGAATTATTCAAGAAAATTTCTCAGAGAGATTCTGTGATAAAATTTGTAAAACTTTCATCCCTCTTACCCCCTTAAAGATATTATCTTTTGGAATGTCAATATTAATGGTGACTATAGTGTGAAATCTGCTTATCATATACTAAAAGAAGAAAAAGAGAATGAGGATAGAATAAAAAACTCATCTAACCCCTCATATTCTATTAAGATTGACCCAAATATTTGAAAAATTATTTGGAAACTTAAAGTCCCAAACAAAGTAAAGAACTTTATGTGGAAGGCAGTTAAAAACATCCTGCCTACTTATGATAATCTCTATAAAAGAAGAGCTTGTGATTCAAATATGTATGCTATTTGTAATGAGCAGATTGAAACTATTGAACACCTAATTTTTGGATGCCAATGGGCTAGAGTTGTATGGTTAGCTTCTAACCTTACATTGAGAACGAGCAACCAGTGTTCAATGAATTTTGACACTTGGGTGGCACGTTTAATCCTCAATGATACAAAAAACTCTCTAGCTTGTGAACAATTGGCATTCACGGCTTGGAATATATGGAAAAATAGAAACTCATTAATTTATAACAATGTGAAAGTTTGTCCATTAGTTACATCTATAAAAGCGCAACAAATGTGGGTTGAATATCAAAATGCTATAGATCCCAAGGAGGAAACTGAATTTCTAAGGGAAAATAACAATATTTTATCAGGTACAGTCCCTAAACCCAATGATGACCTAAAAAATCTGAGGGAAAAAGCTAGAAAAGATGGAAAATTTGGTAAAAATGGTAAGAAAGATGATAATGGAATGAATGGTAATGGTAACAACAACATGAACATGGAAAGTGATTGTAAATGGAAACCTCCCCCTAGTAAATGGTACAAAATAAATTGTGATGCATCTTTTAAACTTACTAAATCTTCTATTGCTTGTATTATTAGGGATAGTAAAGGGAAAGTAATCAAATATTGCGCATGGGAGATTGGAGCCGAGAATGCTATGGAGGCTGAAGCTTTTGGAGTCCTTAAAGCTTGCTTATGGGCGAAAGAATTCAATAATACTCCCTGTATTATTGAAAACGATTGCAAGACCATCATGGATGCTCTCTCTTCTAGTTTTCCCATTTGTAGCAATAGACTTAAGAACATTATTAGTAGTATTTATTTTATTTCCGAGTTTTGTACTCCTATTTTCTCATGTATTTCGAGAAAACAAAACCTAGTTGCTGATTGGATAACCAAAAATTCGCCTAAGGCATTAGTTTAGGTTATAATGGGGAATTAGTCCCTAACCAATTAGCGCAACTAATTTCAAACGATGCCGCTCCTTCGGGAGTTGGTCGACATTTTGTAATCCTTATTTTTAATGAAATATTTTAGAACAAAAAAAATAAAAAATCAAAGGGTAAATAGCCTTAGAGCACCCTCATCTTTCATGCAATTTTTTACATGTCCGATCTTTGTAAATTTGTCTTACTTTTATTTTAATGCAACCAACGGAAAATTAGTTATTACAATTCAATATTTACGACAATCAATACTTTTAAAAACATTATTAAACGTCTATAAACTCATATCACCACCCTTTCTTACATACTTTGCTGTTTGATCAGCAATTGTATTAAGATCTCTCTTAATGTGATAAATTTTCCATTCTGGAAATTTGAAGTCCATTTCCAGATCGTTTAGATCAATTGACGGACCTTTCAATCAATTTCTTTTTTGTGATTAATACCTTGAACAATTTCAAGGTTATCTGTGTGGAAGGAAGCTTCGTTACAACGAACGATTTCGGTTGCCTTTATTGCCTGTAAAATAGCCAAACGTTCTCCTTCTTTAGCACTCTTAAAAAGACCTCTTCTAAATCTTTTGTCTCTGATTCCTCCATCTTTACATATAGAAATCGAAGCAATTCCTGAAGGTTCCTTATCATTCACAAAAGATGCATCATTATGCCACACTAATTCCGCTGTATCCGGGAGAATTTTGTTATCTTCCTCATCCTTTTGTCTACCTTTTTCCAATATTATTCTCTCTTTACATTTCAAATCCAAATTATAAAGTTTATTGATGATTTTGTTTGATTCATTAATAATTTTTGATATATCCCATTTCTTTTTCTCAAAGAAGCCCTTCATTCTCGCTTTCCATATACTTCAAAAAATTGAGAGAATATTACTCGTAACACGATTTTTCTCCCATCCATTTTTTCCATAACTTTTTATTACATTAGTGAACCATTCTTTAAAAGTTTGAGTCATTCCTTAATCTATTCTTATTTGAAGGGAAGATTGTGCCCAAATTGCAACGCTAAAAGAACATTTTAAGAACAAATGCTTTATCGTTTCGTCGGCCTCTTTACACCATTCACATATTGTTGAGTCGGCACACTTCTTTTTATGAAGTGCAGTTTTTGTTGAATAGAATTATTACATATCTTCCATGCAAACTTTCTCATCTTTGTCAGAACGGTTTTTTTCCACATAGTGGACCATAGAAAAGATTCTCCATTTTTTCCCCTCTATCCGAAGTTTGCGCTTCTTTACTTAGTTCTTGACTACGTAATCAGTGGTATCCAGTCTTAGTACTATACTCCCCATCTTTTAAATGGGGCCAAATTATTTTTTCTTCGTTATCAATATTCAAGATTTGAATCCTACTTATTTCGTATTTCTCTCTTTCATTGCAAATCAGACTAATTAAGTTTTCATTCCATCCTAAATAGTTATTATTAAATAATTCCGCCACTTTTGTGATACATAACCATTCACATTTGTCTATTTTTATACCCAGCCCAATCCAGTTGTCATCCCAAATATTAGCTATCAGCACATTACCAATTTTCCAGCAACATTCTTTCTTAATAAACTGGAGCCCTTTGAAAATAATATTCCAACTCCATGAAATTTTTTGTTTCAACTTAGCATTCCAAATATCCGCATCGGGATGATAAATACCCTTTATAACCTAAGCTACCAAAGAATTGGGATTTATTAAGAGTCTCTACGCTTGTTTAGCAAGAAGGGCCAAGTTCATTTTCTGGAAATCTGGTGGTCCTTTGTGTGTTCTAAAAATAATGCAATAAGTAATTGAACCTTAACCGCAAGTGTACGGTTGTCCCAAGTAGTAATAAGTGATTCTAGGATCGTTCGCAGGGACGGTTTGGTTAACTACAATGCTTATCGATTAATGAATGATTGCACTTATAAAAGCAAGTAAAAGTTTTAATGATTGACTGTTTGTTTTGGTTATTTCTAAGTAATGAAAAATGCAAGTAAATACTAAGACGCAAGTAAATGAATGTGAAACGCAAATATGAGAAGGTAGCACTTGAGAACGCAAGGGATCCTCCTAATCCTATTTCATAATCAATTCTGTTTAAGGGTTAAATCGGTCAATTACAATGGTCGGGATTCTAAATTCCTTATACCCCCGTCAGGGTGGGCTATAAGGCTATCCTAGAGTGTCACTAGTCCCGTCAGGGTAAATATGACCCACTTTTAGATGATTAGGTTAATTACCACATTGTCCCTAAAATTAGCTAAGTTCGTCAGAGTCAATAGCTTCTATTTTAGATTGAATAAATATTTCCGTACCTAAACCCTCCGTCAAGATGATCCACACGCCACATATGTGGAATAGCCTAGATACTAACACATGTTCTTAGTTCATGACTCCAAAAACAGTAAATAATCTCAATTTATCGAAAAGAGTAAAAGACACAATCTAATTTAATTTAACAGAAACCCAAATTCAGACATAGAAGTTTAATAGGATTGGGATTCACCCATAAAGCATTCTCAAGTACTAAAATGAAATTAGCTCATACTAATTAAAAATAAAACTAAATTAAATGTAATGGAATTCATATTGTCTTACAAAATTAAAGATAAAGAAAACCTAATTTCCAGAATCGGAGATATAGACCCTCTCCAGCTCTGACAGCTTCTTCTTTCTTCCTTCTGTTGCTTCTCTCTGATGTTTTTAATTGTAAAGAATGAATTGTTCTTAAAATAGAAGTCAAAGGATCCTTTTATATGTGGAAAAACGGATTAGGGCTTGGACTTAAGAATAAATCACTAATTAAATGTCCAAGCCCAATTTCTAAGACCAAAATCCCGTAACTGCTGCACCACCTTCACTAAAACGGCTCTAGCCGCTTCGTTATAACTCTGATTGACCTGAAATCACTTTCTAAAGTTCCGTAACTCGATAAGGAATCTAATCTATTCAAGGGTTAGCGGCTAAATCATCTCTTAAGCGCCTCTAAATCAGCAATCTTTGGTCTGTTTTCCAGATTTGCAGCTCTAAAATCAAATTCTTTCGGGGCTTATCTTCAAGTCTTGACTCCATATCACGATCTTTGACTCTCTCATCGGATTCCATTCCTAGCTAATATTCAAAACCTACAAACTTTTCACTAAAATACACAAGATTACGCGCAAAAGTTTAATAAATCAAAAATACTAGAAATAAAATAGGAATTCCGGATTATTGCATTTTTAACTCAAAAGTCTATCAAAATATTCAATTAAACATAAAAAATGATGTCTCCCAAGGGTCGAAAATAAGAACAATTAGGGAGACATCAAGATCCCCAACTCAAACCTTTGTCGTCCCGACAAAGTAAAACAAAACAAATCAAAGGGGTAGAAGTAAACGTAAGAACAAATAGAAGCTAGCAAATACGCCTAAAGCAATTCTTAAGATAAATCTCATATAGCAAAACTCTAGGAACTAATATACACATACACTTATCATACAAAATCGAACATAAATAATCTCAATCATAAAATTAAAGTTGCAATGCTTGAAGGTTACACTTGTACTCATCTCCGTATGATGGCTATAGGGTGGTCATTAATCCTACCTCGCTTTGAACGCTCCACCTAGTATATTCCCTATCAACAGAATCATAAATTCACTATGCACTTAGGAATCACGAGGACTTTACGGTTTTAATAATGGCTTAAGGACGGTGTGGATGTATATTTGGTAAATTTGAAGTGAGCTTTTGGCTCTCTCCTCACTTACCATCAACAATGTCCTCGAGCTTGAGTTTACGCTCAAAAATGTTCTCACTCACCCATTTGACGCACTAATGTTGCGTCCCCATGTCAACCCAAGTAAAACTAAGATGATTTCCAAAAAAAATATTCCACTTTGCTGGTTTATTTTATCCTTTCTTTTTATTTTCTTTCTCGTTTTTTTTTTCAAATCCCGGCAAAGGGTTACAAATAATAATATCATCTACATTTTTGTGCCTCAATATAAACACATATAATCCCCTCCCAATGTAAATTCCCAAATGTGGACCCTCCACCCCAAACTCAAGCTCGAGACAAGTCTCAGGATCGTGATTCAAGTGCGGGTCATTTGGTCATGCCTAATAATCTAAGGGATAATGGGCTTATATCGTGGCTACAAAAGAAAAGGCTTAAGGATCATAATTGGGCTAAGACGGATAAAATTATAATAAGGGATAGCAAGCTAAAAGGCTTCAAATGGCTAACAAAGAACTGCCCCTATCATTTTCCTAAGTACATAGTTCGTTTTTAGTTCGTATCTAGGTGGTTCTCTACTAATTAGGATTTCACGTTCTACACACCAAACATATTCCTTAAGTACAAACTTACTTCATTTGCATTGTTCATTAATTTTTCCTATCAATTACCTATGTTCGCATGCAATTCTAAGTGCGTTTTATATTAATCCCTAAGGTCCACTATTTACTATCATTAATTCATCAAAAGTATGCTTAAAGGGACATTTAAAATCTTATACAGTCAAACGCAACTCCGAAATCATTTTATTGAAAGCAAATAAAACATATAACACATAAAAACTGGGATGAGGCAACGAACCCCACCCCAAAATAAAAAATGAGCCGTGTCCCCACGACTCGAATAAGACTCAACACAATAAAATAAACTAAACTAAACTAAAACGTGGAAGGGATAGAAAACGTATCTCAACCAGCGCGTGGCTGGTCATCGGTGTTGCGTCCATGAACTTTCTCCTTCGTAAGTAAACCATAGGTGGCGTGTTGAATTGTGCTCACCCCCATTAACATGTTTCGGAGAAGTTCTAGCTCTTTTGTAACGTTTCCCAAAGACGCAATCATCTTCACTTGATTCTCTTCTAACACCTTCACTTTCGCTACCAACTCGCTATCGGTATGCATCTTCTTCTTTGGAGGAGCTCTAGGGGTTATTACTGCTCTTAACACTTCATCATGAATATTCTGGACCAAAGCTATACCCATGTTCTCACCAAATACAACATGGTCGCGGAACTTTTGCGTCTAAGCACAAAGTAGTGACGGTACAAGGGAATTTGAGATTTTGTTGCGAAGTTGGAATTCTAGCAAATTCCATGATGGTATCATAAATTACGCGGGCAACATCCATAGGTTTCTCCTCAACAATACACTTGATAAACAAAAGATGCTCCTTCTTCACTTCCGATATGTGTTTAATTCCGAAGAAGGTAGGGATTATGAAACGGGACCATACCTTAGCACATGGTAACAAATTACTACTATACATCTGTCCAGGATATCTCTCTCCTTCGGGAATTGGGCGGGCCCTATCAATAAGAACTTTTCCCCAAAGGGATTCATAATCAAAATAAGGCTCTTTAAGAGATTCTTGGAAAGGACATAGTCCACAAAATTCGGGTAATTTTAACGACTTACGAATAAGCTCAACGGAGAAAGGAACTACCTTTTTGCGAATCGCAACTGCATCTTTGGAGAAGGCGATTCCTTCATAAAAATCTCGCACCAAGGTAGGAATATACTCAAGCTTCCTTTCCCTTAATTCTTTCCAACCCAAATTATCACAAGTAATACCATAATCTTTATAAGCACTAGTCATAATACCCTTAGGAAGATTCATCTCCTCACCAAACTTTAAAAATTTAATTCTATCACAAACCTGAGTATCCCACGGAATGAAGACTCTCTTTGGCTTTTGAGCCCATGTTTTCCTACGCGGAGGTTTCTGTTGTTGCACGGGTTCTTCGGGAACTTCTTGTTCTGATTCTTCCTCAAGTTCTTCCTCAACTTCCTCGTCACTTTCTTCGTCACTTTCATCAATTAACCTACTCTTTTTCGGATTAGCCTTACTTGGATTTTCCTTTCTTTTCGGAGCAATTGGGATTTGTTTAGTCTTTTTGGACCGCGAATCCGGAATCTCATGGTCTGGGCTAGCTCCAACATTGTTCCTGTTTCTTGGTAATGTTCTTCGATAGTTACACATGGAAGCAGTTCTGTTAGTCATCTCTTTTCACCCCAAACTCAAAACTTCAAATAGTGAAAAAGCTAGAGAAAAGCTTAGAACTTTAATGTTTTGAGGCTTTAACCTTGAAGAATATGGTGGAATATGAGATGGGTTAAGGTTAATTGAGAGGAATTTTGGAAGAATTGGGTTTAATAGTAAATAAGAATGAAATAATAAAAAATATGAATTACCTAACTTGAATTAAATTGAAACAATCCCAAATTCTAAAAAAATTAAAGTATAGAAACTAGGGCTTGACCACTGTGCGATTCTCAAGTACTAAATGTTTAGCTTATATTTGAACTAAGAAAAATAAATAAATTAAGATTACACATGATTCCTAAAAACATAAATAAAAGATAGAACCTAATTGGAGAAATGAAAAGAACTGCTGTTGAAGAAAATGAATTCTCCAGGCCATGCTTCTGCCTCTTGCTCTCTTCAGATATTAGAAATAAGTAATACGCACTGATTTTTTAGGCTTAGGAAGTGTTATATAGGTCTTAACAACGGATTGGTCCCTAACTTAACTTAATTAAATGATTAAGGGCCAAAGTCCATTTTCTTATTTCCGCAACTTTTGAACACTCTTTAGTAAAAATAGGTGTAACTTTCACACCATAGGTACAAATCACCTGATTCCACTTCCCAAATTTTGCTAACTCAGAGGTGCACCTTTTTCCATTTGAACCACCAAATCTGAATATGTACCATTTGGGCTCGGGGAGACCTACAAGTGATGATTTTCCAGTTTCGAATGCTCATCCTCCCTCACTGAAGTGGTCTTTCTCTCTTTTGACACTTCCTTTAGCTCTTGGACTTTAAACTGCACTTCTTCTCTTAATCTTAATACATTCTAACATCCATGTACCTAAGAACATTACACTAAACAAGTAAATTAACACACAAAATCTCTAAAAGTAACAGTAGTACAAATCCGAAGGAAGAAAGTGGGCTATAGCGAAATACGCTTTAAAATCTAATAACTAAGTCCAATTTCTACCTAAATTGATGTCTATTAAGGAAATTTATTTATAACAAAAAGGGCGACATCAGATAGGTTGAGCAATAATAATTGTAAATTCCCTTTGTGGGCATAACAAGTGAGTAGTGAACATGAAAGCCCCTGAGTGGGAGAAAAAAGAAAGTCCCTTAGTAGGTAAGAAAGTTCATGAGAATCTGAGAAGTCCCTAAGTGGGAAGTTGGTCTGAGAAGAACATAATGATCCTATAAGTGGTTGAGCATGGTAACCATAGAATAACTTACATGGTTTTTAGAGTGACGTAGTGACAGCCGATGCACAATCAAAAATTTGTAATAATCTGTTTGGGACACCCTGTGTTCATTGTGAAGTTTTGAAATAAGCGAATTGTTTGCATTGAGAAATATGGACAAACCTCAGAGAGAACCACCATAAATTCTGTGTATTTATATTAGGTATGGTCATATAACCCTTTTGAGTAGCATAGACATCAAAACAAATGCACACCCAATCTATTCACCCTCCTTCTAAACCGTGATTAGGAAATAACAAATGGCATCAACATCTTGTATACTCTTAGTTATGTTTATCTTTTGTGTTGTGGTTATTTGCTAATGTTTCAGGTTGAGTATTAAAGATCCAATAACATCTTCAAGTAACTCTACTTACTTATTTTGATATTACATGATAATATGCCATTGGTTGATGGATCAAGCTAATCAAGTTGGAAGTACATAGAGAAAAACTAATATAAGAGAACTGATAATAATATGTGTGAAATCATTAAGAAAGGGCCAACTGCTCCACAAATATATGATGTTGCAAAATATTCGACAAAGAGCTCAAAGAAAGACAAAATCATGATCACTTGTAACAACAAAGATTTTTTACATTGTGCTTTGAGCCCCAAGTGATATAGAATTGTATAAAGTAACCACTCCAAAGACTCTTCATGATGTAGCATCAAATTAGGGGTTACTGGTGGTCCTTTGTGTGCTCTAAAATAAATGCAAAAGTAATTGAACCACAACCGCAAGTGTACGGTTGTCCCAAGTAGTAATAATGATTCTAGGATCGTTCGCAGGGACGGTTGGTTAACTACAATGCTTATCAAATAATGAATGGTTGCACTTATGAAAGCAAGTAAAAGTTTTAATTATTGATTTGTTGTTTGTATTAATTCTAAGTAGTGAAAGACTATAAAGAAAATGCAAGTAAATACTAAGACGCAAGTAAATGAAGGTAAGACGCAAATATGAGAAGGCAGTCTTTGAGAAACGCAAGGGATCCTCCTAATTCTATTTCATAACATATGTTGTTTAAGGGTTAAATCGGTCAATTAACAATGGTCGGGATTCTAAATTCCTTATACCCCCGTCAGGGTGGACTATAAGGCTATCCTAGAGTGTCACTAGTCCCGTCAGGGTAAATATGATCCACTTTCGAATGATTAAGAAATTTTACCACATTGGCCCTAAAATTAACTAAGCTCGTCAGAGTCAATAGCTTCTATTTTAGATTGAGTAATTAAGTCCGTACTTAAACCCTCCGTTAGGATGATCCACACGCCACATATGTGGAATAGCCTAGATACTAACACCTGTTCTTAGTTCATGACTCCAAAAACAGTGAATAAACTCAAATTACAGAAAAGAGTGAAAGACCTAATTTAACTTAATTTATTGAAAACCCAAATTCAGACATATGAAATTTGACAGAATAGGGATTCACCCATTAAGCATTCTCAAGTACTATGAAAAAATTAGCTCATACTAATTAAAAGAAAACTAATTTAAAAGAAATGGAGTTCATATTGTTTTACAGAATTAAAAATAAGAAAGACCTAATTTCCGGAATTGGATTTGGCTAAGAATGGAGATATAGACTCTCTCCAGCTATCCAGCTTCTTCTTCTTCCTTCTGCTTCTTCTCTCTTGATGTTTTATTTTGTAAAAAGTGAATTGTGTGAAAAATAGAAGTCAAGAGATCCTTTTATAAGCTCAAATTCGGTTTAGGCATTGGACCTAAAATTAAATCACTAATTAAAAGCCCAAGTCCATTTTCTAAGCTCAAAATCCCGTAACTGCTGCACCACCTCCACTAAAACAACTCTAGCCGATTCGTTATAACTCCGATTGACCTGAAATCACTTGCTAAATTTCCGTAACTCGATAAAGAACATATTCTATCCAAAGGTCAGCGTCTAAATCAACTCTTAAGTGCCTCTAAATCAGAAATCTTTGGTCTGTTTTCCAGATTTGCAGCTCCAAAATATAATTCTTTCGGGATTTATCTTCAAGCTTTGACTCCATATCACAATCTTTGACTCTCTTCTCGGATTCCTTTCCTAGCTAATATTCAAAACCTACAAACTTTTCACTAAAATACACAAGATTACGCGCATAAGTTTAATAAATAAAAAATACTAGAAATAAAATAGGAATTCCGGATTATTGCATTTTTAAGTCAAAAGTCTATCAAAATATTCAATTAAACATAAAAAATGATGTCTCCCATGGGTCGAAAATAAGAACAATTAGGGAGACATCAAGACCCCCAACTCAAACCTTTGTCGTCCCGACAAAGTAAAACAAAACAAAACAAAGGGGTAGAAGTAAACGTAAGAACAAGTAGAAGCTAGCAAATACACCTAAAGCAAGTCTTAAGATAAATCTCATCTAGCAAACTCTAGAAACTAATATACACATACATCTATAATGCAAAATCATACACAAATAATCTCAATCATAAAATTAAAGTCGTAATGCTTGAAGATTACACTTGTACTCATCTCTGTATGATGGCTATCGGGTGTTCCTCAATCCCAAATCGCTTTGAACGCGCCACCTAGTATATTTCCTATCAACAGAATCATAAATTCACTATGTACTTAAGAATCACGAGGTCTTTATGGTTTTAATAATGGCTTAAGGACGGTGTGGATGTATATTTGGTAAATTTGAAGTGAGCTTTTGGCTCTCTCCTCACTTACCATCAACAATGTCCTCGAGCTTGAGTTTACGTTCAAAAATGTTCTCACTCACCCATTTACGCAACAATTTAGCGTCCAATATATACCCACTACAACAAAGATGATTTTTCAGAAAATTCCACTTTGCCGGATGTTTTATTCATTTATATTTTTCTTTTCTTTTCTCATTTTTTTTGTACAGTTGCAAACCGGGTTCCCGGTTCCTACTGTATGGATTTTTGAAATTTTTCCTTTTTTCTTTATTTTTCATTTTTTTCTCATTCCCGGGAAAGGGTTACAAGTATATATCATCTGCAATTGTGCCACAATACAAAGCACATCAATCCCTACCCATTTAATTCCCCATAAGTGGACCCACCACCCCAAACTCAAGCTCGAGACATGTCTCAGGATTGTGATTCAAGTGCGGGTCATATGGTCATGCCTAATAATCTAAGGGATAATGACTTATATCGTGGCTACAAAGAAAAGGCTAAAGGCTCAAAGTGGGCTAAGATGGATAACAATTAATACAAGGGATAGAAGGCTAAAAAGTCACAAATGGCTAACAAAGAACTACCCCTATCATTTTCCTAAGTACCTAGCTCGTCTTTAGTTCATATCTAGGTGGGTTCTCTACTCATTAGGATTTCACGTTCTACACACCAAACATATTCCTTAAGTACAAGCTTACTTCATTTGCATTGTTCATTAATTTTTCCTATCAACTACCTATGTTTGCATGCAATTCTAAATGTGTTTTATATCAATCCCTAAAGTCCACTATAAGTATGCTTAAAGGGATATTTAAAATTTTCTACAGTCAAACGCAACTCCGAAAATTCTTTTATTGAAAGCAAATAAGACAAATAACACATAAAAACTAGGATGAGGCAACGAACCCCACCCCAAACTCAAAAATGAGCCGTGTCCCCACGAATCGAAAAAGACTCAAAGCAATTAAACTAATCTACACTAAAAAGGAAGGATTAAAAAACGTATCTTAACCAGCGCGTGGCTGGTTACCGGTGTTGCGTTCTGGACCTTTGTCTTGCGTGAGAACATTATAAACTGCGTTTTGAAGTGTGTTCACGCCAAGGATTAAATTACGAATAAAACCCAGCTCTCTTGTAACGTTTCCTAGGGTAGCAATCATCTTCTCTTGATTCTCTTCCAACACCCTAATCTTCGATTCCAACTCAGGAGCAGTCTTCGCTTTCTTTGATGGAGGAGCTCTAGGAGTCTTCGTAGCTCGTGTTGCTTCATCATGGATATTCTGAATCGTACTTAATGCCATGCTCACTCCAACTGAAACACCGTCAATATCTGCGTTCCTACGCGGAATCTTTGCGTCTAGGCACAAAGTAGTGATAGTACAAGAAAACTTGAAATTTTGTTGTTTCATTGGAGCTCTCGCGAATTTCATGATTGTGTCATAAATAATTGTAGCCACGTTCATTGGTTTTTCCTCCAAAACACACTTGATGAAAATTATATGTTCCTTCTTCAATTCGGATATGTGTTTAATTCCAAAGAAAGTAGGGATTATGAAACGAGACCAAACCTTCGCACGAGGTGTCAAATTGCTGCTGTAAATCTATCCAGGATATCTTTCTCCTTCAGGAATTGGGCTAGCCCCTTTAATAAGAACAGTACCCAAAGGGATTCATAATCGACAGAAGGGTCACTAAGGGTTTCTTGGAACGGACATAATCCAGTAAAGTTGGGTAATTTCAAAGATTTCCGAATAAGTTCAGTAGAGAAAGGAACTACCTTTTTGCGAATTTCAATTGCCTCACGGGAAATAGCTAATCCTTCATAAAATTCTCGCACAAAAGTAGGAATAAACTCTAGCTTCCTTTCTCTCAATTCTTTCCAACCAAACTTGTCACAAGCCACAACATATTCTTTGTGAGCACTACTCATAATACCCTTAGGAAAATCCGTCTCCTCACCAAACTTCAAAAATTCAATTCTTTCACGAACCTGATCATTCCAAGAAGTATAAACCCTCTTTGTCTTATGGGCCCACATCTTCTTTCGCGAGGGTTTCTGTTGAACTGGTACTTCCGGAACTTCTGGTTCTGTTTCATCCTCAATTTCCTTCTCAATCTCATCTTCATGTTCTTCCTTACTTTCTGGCTCATCAATTAATCTTCTCTTTTGACCTGTGATTTCTTTTCTCTTGGGAGCAAGCTTAACTTCATCAATTTTACTTTTAGGACGCGAATCAAGAATCTCAATAGCTTGTTCTTGAGCATCACCAATGGTGGTCTTCTTTCTAGGAGCAGTTCTTCGGAAATCACCGGTTCTGTTAGTCATCTCTTTCCACCCCAAACTCAAAACTTCAAATAGTGAGAAACTAGAGAAAAGTTTTGAACTTTGATGTTTTGAGGCTTAGGAATTGAAGAACAAGGTGGAATATGAGATGGGTATTGTTCAATTTGTGTGGGAGAAGAAAGAATTGGGTTTAATTTAAGGATTGGGTGAAGAAAAATCTTGGGGAAAAACTAAGGATTTGATGATATTTTGGAGAGGAGGTGAGTTGATCTAGTGTTTTTGTGGTGAAAGAGGGTAGGATTTGATGATATATAAAGGTTTTAATGATGATTTTCGGAGGTGGGGTAGGTGTGGGTGCGTTTTAGGTAAAAACTTGCAGAAGAGGCTAAAGAAACTAGGTTAAAAAGCACAAAACCGCCATCACAGCTTCAAAACCGGGTTCCCGGTTTTTGAAATCCGGGTACCCGGTTCCGCGTTGCTGTGTCGGCGCAGAAAATTACTTAATTGATTTTTTTAGTTACCTCAACACGCAACTTTTGGGTGGACCCCAAGACGCGGGGTCACAACTTCACCCTTCGAAACCGGGTTCCCGGTTTTGCAAAGTCCGGGTACCCGGTTTGCGTCGCTGGCGCGAATGGACACGCAAGCGATGACGCAGCAAACGGCGGGACCCAAGACGCTGGGTTAGAAAGTTTGAAAAATATCAGCTCCAAAACCGGGTTCCCGGTTTTGCAAAATCCGGGTACCCGGTTTTCGTCGATGGCGCGACTAGTGACGCAGGTGGTGACGCAGCAGATGGCAGGACCCAAGACGCTGGGTTAGAACCTCGGAACTTTTGGCTTTCGAAACCGGGTTCCCGGTTTTGTGAAAACAAGGTTCCCGGTTTGCCCCTGGAACACCACCTATTTTTCTTCTATTTTCGCCCTTTCGACCCCAAACTCACGACCTTTACCCCTGAAATTATTAAAAACAACTACCCTTCCTCATTTCTTAATAATAAACACTAAAATTATGAAAATCAAACTATTTTACATTGCGAAAATTAAAAACTCAAACTAATATACAAGGAATTGGCTTTTGTTTTAACGTCGTTAAGCTCGACGGGTTACCTCACGCTTCTAAGGAGTCTCGAGGAGATACATGACCTCCCCGGGATGTGGATCTTCCAAGCGGTTGGTATCTTCACCTCCATGGTATATCTTTAATCTATGACCATTCACCTTGAAGGTACAGTCCTCTAGTGGATGTTCTATTTCTATCGCCCCATGAGGTGTAACTCTGGTCACAATGTATGGACCCGACCACTTAGACCTTAACTTACCCGGATAATTGCTGAACTTTGAATTATACTTCAGTACTTTTTGTCCCACTTCAAAGTTCTTCACACGAATCCGATTGTCATGCCATTTCTTTGTGTTTTCTTTGTAAAGTTTAGCATTTTCATAGGCATATAATCAGAATTCGTCAAGTTCGTTAAGCTTCATCATACGATTCTCTCCGGCTAAGGTAGGATCTAAGTTTAACTGCGCAATCGCCCAATAGGCACCCATTTCTAGCTCAAGAGGTAAGTGACAAGCCTTACAATACACCATTCGATACGGAATTGCACCAACTGGAGTCTTAAACGTAGTACGATAGGCCCACAACGCATCATCTAACTTCATTGACCAATCTTTTCTAGTAGGACAAAATTTTTCTCTAGGATTGACTTCACTTCACGATTCGACACTTCAACTTGACCATTGGATTGTGGATGATATGCAGTAAATACACGGTGTCTTACTCCATACTTCTCTAGAACAGTCTTCAAATACTTATTAACGAAATGAGATTCTCCATCGCTAATAATCACTCTAGGTGTACCATGTCTAGTGAAAATATGTGACTTCAAGAACTTAATCACCATTCGTGAATCATTGGTTGGCAAAGCCACATCTTCTACCCATTTTGACATGTAATCGACAACTAATAAGATGTAGAGGTTACCATTTGAAGGAACGAAAGGACCCATAAAGTCTATACCCCAAACATCGAATATTTCAACTTCTAACACATTATTACGTGGCATCTCATCCCTCTTGGATATGTTTCCGGTAAACTGGCATATCGCACATTTCTTAACATATTCATGACAATCTTTCACAAGAGTAGGCTAGTAAAAACCTGATTGGAATACCTTAGCAGCAGTTCTATCTCCCTTGAAATGTCCTCCATATAGAGAATCATGACATCCAGCTATAATGGCTTCTGTTTCCTCCTTGGCTACACATCTTCGTATCATTTGGTCAGCACAAACTTTGTAGAGGAAAGGATCCTCCCAAAAGAATTGTCGAGCACGATGAGCTAACCTCTTTCTTTCTTTCTTGATAAGTGGATCCTTCAGGAAAAGAACCACTCACCACTAAATTCGCAATATCTGCATACCAAGGAGCTTCATAATCACGAACCACGAACAAATTCTCATCAGGAAACTCTTCTCTTACTCTTTCAGTACCACCATTCATCTCTGAACCTTCAAGACGCGATAGATGATCTGCAACCTGATTCTCACAATCCTTTCTATCTTTAATCTCTAAATCGAATTCTTGAAGCAACAAAACCCATCTGATTAACCTCGGTTTAGCATCCTTCTTTTCCATAAGATATCTAATCGCTGAATGATCTGTATAAACAATAACTTTTGCTACAAGAAGATAAGAGCGAAATTTATCAAAGGAATACACAACTGCTAGCAACTCTTTTTCTGTAACTGTATAATTAACTTGAGCACCATTAAAAATTTTACTAGCATAGTAAATTGAATGAAACATCTTATCTTTTCTCTGTCCCAATACAGCTCCCATACACAAATCACTCGCATCACACATAACTTTAAACGGTAAACTCCAATCTGGAGGTAATACTATAGGAGCAGAAATAAGCTTTTCTTTGATTGCTTGAAAGGCCGCTAAACAAGCCTCATCAAAAAGGAATTTGTAATCCTTTTCGAGTAAGTTGCATAGCGGTTTAGCAATCTTAGAAAAGTCTTTAATGAAACGCCTATAAAAGCTAGCATGGCCTAGAAAACTTCTTACCCCTTTAACAGAAACAGGAGGGGGAATAGTTTTAATTACCTCTATCTTCGCTCTATCAACCTCTAATCCAGCACTCGAAACTTTGTGACCCAGAACTATACCTTCACGAACCATGAAATGACACTTCTCCCAGTTTAAGACCAAATCTGTTTTCTTGCATCTGATTAACACTTTCTCCAAGTTATCTAAACATTTATCGAAATCATCACCAAATACTGAGAAATCGTCTATAAAAACTTCAAGAAAATTATCGATCATATCCCAGAAGATGGATATCATACATCTTTGAAAGGTAGCAGGTGCATTACACAACCCAAATGGCATTCTGCGATATGCAAAAGTACCAAAGGGGCATGTAAATGTTGTTTTATGTTGATCTTCTGGAGCCACGTAAATCTGATTATACCCAGAATAACCATCCAAGAAGAAGTATTATTCTCTTCCAGCCAATTTATCTAACATTTGATCAATGAAGGGCAGAGGGAAGTGATCTTTTCTGGTGGCCTTGTTCAATTTTCTGTAATCCATACAAACTCTCCAACCGACTACCGTTCTTGAAGGAATCGCTTCATTTTTATCATTAAGAATTGTTGGCATTCCTCCTTTCTTCGGTACACACTGAACTGGGCTTACCCACTCACTACTCGAGATAGGATAAAAAATCCCCGCGTCTAAAAGCTTGATAACTTCCTTCTTCACTACATCCTTCGTAGCGGGCATTAATCTTCTTTGCCCTTCAACTGAGCGTGCGTTATCATCTTCAAGTATGATTTTGTGTTGACAATAGGAGGGACTAATGCCTTTGATGTCAGCAATTGTCCATCCTATCGCCTCTTTGTTGGCTCTTAACACACGCAACAGTTTATCTTCTTGAGGACCTGTTAAATTCGCTGAAACAATAGCAGGTAGAGTTTCATTAGTACCTAAATACGCATACCTCAAGTGTGCTGGTAATGGCTTTTCTTCCAATTCCAGAGGAGATTCAATTGAAGGCTTCTGTTTAGGAATAATCTCCCCCGGTTCTCTCACAGGTTCATAGGCAAGATGCCTATACTTCGGATTCTCAGAATTAAGAGCTGCCACTGTTTCGGCAAGCTCTTCCATCATCTCAGGTAAGTCTAATATCAAAGTGGCCTACAAGATATCATCATAATTAAAACAATCAAATACCTCTTGCGATGCCTGCTCAACTACATCCATTCGGAAGCAATCTTCTTGAGAATATGGAAACTTCATAGCTCGGAACACATTAAATTTGACTTCCTCGTCTTGGATTCTCATCGTCAATTCGCCGTTTTCTACATCAATCAATGTACGCCCCGTGGCTAGGAATGGTCTTCCCAAAATAATGGGGACATTCCTATCCGCGTCGTATTCAAGTATAACGAAATCGACGGGAAATACTAATGTACCTGCCTTAACAAGGACATCTTCAATTCGGCCTTCTGGATGTGCAAGAGATCTGTCCGCCATTTGCAAGACCATAGAAGTAGGTCTTGCTTCTCCAATTTTCAGCTTATCAAAGATCGATTTGGGCATCAGATTGATGCTCGCACCCAAATCGCATAGTGCTTTACCTTTCCATTCTTCTCCAATCGATATCGGAATTGTGAAACTCCAAGGATCAACTAACTTTGGAGGTAATTTACTTTGACAAATAGCACTACATTCTTCAGGAAGACCAATCATCTCATTATCACAGTATGGTCTTTTGTTAGTGAGGGCTCTCTTCAAAAATATTGTGTACTTGGGAATATCTTGGATAGCTTCCAACAACGGAATGTTAATACTGAGGCCTCTCACTCTATTAAAGAACTTCTGAAAATCAGCTACATCACCCTTTTTCTGAACTCGAGATGGAAACGGTGGAGGAGGGCGATTACTCATAATATCATCTTTCTTCTTTGGAATTTCACTTGGCCTCTCTATTCCTTCGATCTCGACATCTTTCTCTTTCTCACCCACATCCTTTTCTTTTCTTGGAACTTCTTTCTCTTTCATAACAGGAAAAGGAGGTGGAGGGAGATTCTTACCACTTCTGAGAGTAACAGCTTTGCAATCTTCATGTTGTCTCGGATTTTCTGTGTCACTAGGGAGTTGCCCTTGTGGACGTTGATTAAGCTGTTTTGCGAATTGATCCATTTGGTTCTGTAATAGGTTGATACTTGCGTCAGACGCTTGTTGATTTTGCATAGATTGCGTCTGGAGAGCAATTAGGCTTTCAACGGTTTTCTGAAGGGTAACAACACCTTCTTGTGGATGGGCAGGCAAGGCTTTTTGGTTCATGGTTTCATTGTAAGTGTCTTGATGAGCTTGTCTTTGCGCATAGTTTCCTTGATTCTGTCCTCCTTGATAATTATTATGTGGTCTTTGATTGAAGTTGTTACCTTGGGGACCCGGCTGATACGCATATGTAGGATTGGCTGCCCCATTAGGATTTGAGTATTGAAACCCATGATTGTTTCTGTTAGGCTGATACCCATTACCACTTGAATTAAAGTTACCTCTGTTGGAGACAAACATCACAGGCTCTTGATTATTCAGACAACTTTCCTCATCATGATCATTTACCCCACAAATCGAACACATATAAACTTCTTGTGCAGCTTGCACAACTACCTTCTTACCCGAAAATCCTTCTTTTACAGCTAAAGTGAGCTGTTTTAATTGTTGCTCTATGGTGGTTTGAATCTTGTTCTCGAGAGTAGCGAACTTTTCTTCGATGTTAACCTTATTCACTCCTTTAACGGGGGTTCTTACTGAAGTCCACCCAACTTCATTCTTTACTGTTCTTTCCAAGATGATTTTTGCATGAACGGGTTGAACTTGAAGAAATCCCGCACCACATAGCGAATCTAATTCTTTTCTTGAAGTCCCATCAAGGCCTTTGTAAAAGATTTTTAGCTGTTGTTGTTCTGAAAAGCCATGATCGGGGACTCTACATAAACACATCTGAAATCTTGTCTAGCTTTTACCCAAAGTTTCATCATATTCTTGACGGAAATGCGTTAATTCAAGTTGATCATCCAACCTCATGTTACTTGGGTAATACCTGTCAAAGAAAGCAGTTTCTAATTGTTCCCAATTTGTTATCTTCGTAGGCTCTTGCGTATCATGCCATTCACTTGCCCCATCAATAACGAAAAATCAAAACGCAGCAAAATACATTTGTTCCTTTGAAATTCCTTGTGTGATGTAAGAATCACATAGCTGTTTGAATTTCTGTACTGCTCGAATTGGATCTTCTCCAGCTTTACCACGAAAGTTTCCAAAACTTTGGAATTGAGCTAGCATACCCGAATCTGGATGAAACCTTGGGACATCTATATCTGGAGCACCTACCCCCAGATCAGGAGCATGGAATGGAACGTCTTATGGACCATAACAAACCAGGGATCTTGAATATTCGCCATTTGAATTTGGACTGGAGGATTAGGAATTGCAGGTGGAATCGGAGGATTAGGAATTCCAGGAGGTGCTATTGGTTGACCATTTTAGTCTAGTTGAACTCCTGGGTTCCCTTGGTTATTAATATTGATATTATTCATTATGTTCGATAATTTTTCTACTTCTCTAGCTTCTTGTTCTCTTCTTCTCTTGTTCGCAAGTCTGATCAATGATTCTGGATTATTAAGGATCGGAGGTGATGGCTCTAGATCCTTAAAGAGTCTCCTTCGCATACACCAAACCTAAAAACCTGAGAAAGATGAACAAACAAAAAGCGTAAAACTGATAAAAACAAAAATAAAAATAAATGCAACTATCACTAAAGGATAAACACCGTGGTCACACGCTACCGTCCCCAGCAGCGTCGCCAAAAACTTGGTGGTCCTTTGTGTGTTCTAAAATAAATGCAAAAGTAATTGAACCACAAGCGCAAGTGTACGGTTGTCCCAAGTAGTAATAATGATTCTAGGATCGTTCGCAGGGACGGTTGGTTAACTACAATGCTTAGCAAATAATGAATGGTTGCACTTATGAAAGCAAGTAAAAGTTTTAATGATTGATTTGTTGTTTGTATTAATTCTAAGTAGTGAAAGACTATAAAGAAAATAAAAATAAATACTAAGACGCAAGTAAATGAAGGTAAGACGCAAATATGAGAAGGCAGTACTTGAGAAACGTAAGGGATCCTCCTAATTCTATTTCATAACATATGCTGTTTAAGGGTTAAATCGGTCAATTAACAATGGTCGGGATTCTAAATTCCTTATATCCCCGTCAGGGTGGACTATAAGGCTATCCTAGAGTGTCACTAGTCCCGTCAGGGTAAATATGATCCACTTTCGAATGACTAAGCAATTTTATCACATTGGCCCTAAAATTAACTACGCTCGTCAGAGTCAATAGCTTCTATTTTAGATTGAGTAATTAAGTCCGTACCTAAACCCTCCGTCAGGATGATCCACACGCCACATATGTGGAATAGCCTAGATACTAACACCTGTTCTTAGTTCATGACTCCAAAAACAGTAAATAATCTCAAATTACAGAAAATAGTGAAAGACCCAATTTATTTTAATTTATTGAAAACCCAAATTCAGACATATGAAATTTGACAGAATATGGATTCACCCATTAAACATTCTCAAGTACTATGAAGAAATTAGCTCATACTAATTAAAAGAAAACTAATTTAAAAGAAATGGAATTCATATTGTTTTATAGAATTAAAAATAAGAAAGACATAATTTTCGGAATTGGATTTGGCTGAGAATGGAGATATAGACTCTCTCCAGCTCTACAGCTTCTTCTTCTGCCTTCTGCTTCTTCTCTCTTAATATTTTATTTTGTAAAAAGTGAATTGTGTGAAAAATAGAAGTCAAGAGCTCCTTTTATAAGCTCAAATTCGGATTAGGCATTGGACCTAAAATTAAATCACTAATTAAAAGCCCAAGTTCATTTTCTAAGCCCAAAATCCTGTAACTGCTGCACCACCTCCACTAAAACAGCTCTAGCCAATTCGTTATAACTCCGATTGACCTAAAATCACTTGATAAATTTCCGTAACTCGATAAGGAACATATTCTCTTCAAAGGTCAGCGGCTAAATCAACTCTTAAGTGCCTCTAAATCAGAAATTTTTGGACTGTTTTCCAGATTTGCAGCTCCAAAATATAATTCTTTCGGGATTTATCTTCAAGCTTTGACTCCATATCACGATCTTTGACTCTCTTCTCGGATTCCTTTCCTAGCTAATATTCAAAACCTACAAACTTTTCACTAAAATACACAAGATTACGCGCAAAAGTTTAATAAATAAAAAATACTAGAAATAAAATAGGAATTCCGGATTATTGCATTTTTAAGTCAAAAGTCTATCAAAATATTCAATTAAACATAAAAAATGATGTCTCCCAAGGGTCGAAAATAAGAACAGTTAGGGAGACATCAGTTACTTACGAAGGAACATTGGTGGGTCCTAGGGTGTTATAAAATTAAGTGCAAAATAAAAGGAACCACTTAACCGCAAGTGTACGGTCGTCCCAAGTAATATATGATAATCAAGTTCGTTCTCAGGGACGGATTAGGTTCAACCCAAATATTAATCAAGTAGTAAGAGTAATTGCTAAACAGAAAATAAAATATAAGAATTTTTGTTTGGTTTTTATAAATTAAAAGATGCAAATAAAATAAAGACTAAAATTAAATTAACAAAAACGAAATAAAGCAAATAAACGACTAACTTCAGATAAGAGAGATACTTGAGTCTCGCCAATAAATCCACTTAATCAATATAATCTATGCTATGTTTAAGGGTAGAATTGGAATTATAATATTAGTCGGGACTCTAATATCTCCTAGCCCCCTGTCGGGTGGACCTAGAAGCTATCCTAAAGTATCATAAACACCTGTATGGTCGAATATGCCTCTTCGGATGATATGATTTTACATCTTTGGCTATGTAACTAGATAAGCCTGTCGGTCAATAACGGACATTACATGGGTATTACCTAGATCTGTATTCAAACCCCCCTGTCGGGTGATCACTTCGCCACTAAAGTGAATAGCCCAAATACTAAAATCTAATTCTAGTTGTTCGTAAACGAATTAGTAATGAAAACAAATTAATATCCAATATATAAAACTCAATCCTATTTAAATCTAAACAATCCCAAATTCAAAACATAGATTCATTAATTAAGGTTCATCCCTTTAATGCGATTCTCAAGTATAAAGAAATTTAGCTCATAAGAAAATTAAAGACTAACATAAAAGAAAAGGAATTCATGTTCAATTACAAGAAAGAAATAAATAACCTAAAGGGTTGAATGACTATTGTTGGAAGAACAGGATTCCTCCAGCTTCTAGCTTCTTCTCTCCTTCGTGCTCTGACTTGAAAACCTTAAGCCTCTTGTGTAATTCTCTGAAGTGTGTGAAAGTAGGAGGTTAAGGGGTGTATTTATAGGTGTTGGAGGACCCTAGGTCGAATTTGCTTGGAGTGGAAGACAAGTTAAAGACTCTTAAATTCGTAGCTCTAAATTCTAGGAAAGGTAAGATTTTGCTGCTGATTTGATTTGGTCATATCTTTTTCAATACTTATCCGTTTGAGAAGTTCCAATATATGAAACTTCTTGTCTTGGAAATAGCTTTCTATTGGTACAGACCACACGTCCAGATTCCTAGCCAATCGTGAGTTATGAATTAATCTTTAAAACATGGCTGGAATTTCAGATTCACAAGGAAGCTTTATCTTTTCCTTCTTTGAATAAATCTTTCCTAAATCTTCTTATTTCCATGTAAATCTTCTTTACTTTCATCCTTTATCTTGACTTGGTCTATAAGTAATTACCATATATCTTTTAAAGCTTCACATTAAATAAATAATTAAACTGCATATGCTTAAAAAGAATAAATCAATAAATCAAGAAAACGAAATAGGAAAGTGCACTCAAAAAATAGAAACTCGAGTAAAAATCATTTCCTTAACACTCTAAAATACACTAAGACTTTATTCTCACTTATTCTCCTTGGATTGGTCTTTCATGAGATTCAAGAACCGATTAACTTTGCATTAAAAACAATCAAATTTACACACAAAAGCTCAGATTCAGCAAATAGTTAATTTCCAAGGGGAGAAAGTGCAATACGATCAAATAAGCCTAAAAGTCTATCAAATAAGTCATTTATTCACCTAAAAGGATATCTCCAATGAGCTAATAATTAGAACAAATAGGGAGACATCAAACATCTCAAGTCGAGATATCAAATAGTACACTCAAAGAGTTTGACATTGAGTTTCTGAGAATTTTTTATGCAAGGAGTTTGTTCAAAAAACAATAGAGATTTGAAGGGAACTTGGCCTTACAAAAACCATCAACCCAATGCTCAAGTATGGAACCACTTCCTTGCATTAGTAGTCATCCGGTTTGTTTGAACCGGATATATAATTAAGAAATTTTCATTCCTCTTAAACTGTGTTTTATGTGAGGAGGAGATAGATGTAGCGCAAGTGATCTTTGATTCGGTAATAGGTTATGCATAGGCACCACAGTCGGTGTTTAATTTGAAGTACCCAACAAGGATTACTAGCATGATTAGGAAAGCATATTAGATTCATATGAATGAATTATGTAAGTACATGACAAGTAACAACATCGATGTGAGTGGATTAAAACAATTATTCGAGGGGTGATCACAAATAATCATTCAACTATGGAGATGTCTTGGGTGGAGATTGAAAAGGGTCATATGGATACTAAAGGAAAAGGCCCACATGAGATGGGGTCACCACTTATAGCTGAGAAGGGATCAAGTTCGAGAGATGAGGATCTTTCTTAGTAAGAAAGGATGAGCGAGAAATTTGACTGGGTCGAGCTTGCTCAAACATTCTCGGTGGATGATGTGCGCAAATCAAGCACACATTATCACACTCCTTGAACAATTCATCGTGATATCGTGAAGCATCCACCTCACCCCACCTTGAGTGAAGACCATGCGGTGAAATAAGCCTCGATAGTACGTTTTCTTCTCGACCTCTCATATCATTAATTGTATCGTAATCGTTTAGTTGTGCATTATTAAAATTTTATTTATTTTTGAGTCGTGGCGATACAACTTACTTTTAAGTTAGGGGTGGGGATCGCTGTCCTCATTCTCGTTTTATGTGCTTTACTTTCTTTAATTGAAAATTCATAAAAATAAATAATATGTTAAATGTCCCCCGAAAGCATAACTTTAGCAAGTTAGCGATAGATAGTAATGTGTCTTTGAACTGAGTTATAATGTGCTTAAAGTATTGACATGAAACACACCATAAAAGATAAAAAAGATTAGTAAGCAATGCGTAGAAATACGTTTGAATTAGGGAGATGTCTCATATTTCGGGATGGGATAATATTATCACGAGACATATTTTGTGGGGATGGGGGGTTTATTGGACCTAAGTGAGAAATTATTCCCTAATATTTGACATATCTTGCATTTCCATCTCATTTTGCACATATTGCTATTTTTGGAGCTTTTGTGCCATAATTGTGTGTTAAGTGTGTAGCTTTTAGGTCCATATTTTACATGAGACAAGATGATGGTGAAGAGAAGTCAATAAGTCAAGTCCAAACCCAATACAAGTCATAGAAAGAGCAAAACGTCACTTTGGAGAAGTTAGAGCGTTTACCGGCAAAGTCTTGATGTCACTTGATTCTGTCACCATTATTTGTTAGTCAGATTTAGCTAGATATTTAATCATTTTCGCAGCTCATAATTCACAACACATTTTTTAGAGAGCTTACATGTTGATGTCTCCATTGTTGTGATGAATTAATCCCATCAAGAGACACCTTTTTACGCTTCTTTTGTGCCCAGCTGGGGGATTCTCTCTATTATTTGATATATCCCTGTTACTTCCCTTGTTTTGGAGATCTGACACTTTTAGATCCATTTGCACGCATTTTGTGTGTTAAATGTGAAGCTATTAGGTACAAGTATGATATTATATGCTAAAGCATGGATATGAAGTTGAGGAAAAGAGGTCAAAATAGGAAATCAAGAGTTAAAGGACAAAAAAGTCGTTTTAGAAAGTGAAAGAGTTGTCGGCCAGAATTAGAAAGTGAATCGTTTTTATGCAATGTGAGATTTATAAAGAATTTGGATGATTATATCCATATAGGGATTTTCATTAGGAGAGCGTGGCCAGGATTTTCATTAGGAGCGCGTGGCCATTGACGGATCGCAATTCAAACTGGTAACAAATAAGTTATGAATTATGCAGTTGGCATGACTCAAACTTGTCCTTTCTTGGAGGAAAACGTTTTTTGGGGATGTTCTAGGTCATTTAAACCTATCCCACGACCTATAGAAACCCTAAAAAGTTTTTTGACTTATAAATATCAACTATGAATATTATAAAATCATCCCTTGGCCGCCAAAGCTTAGTTTTCATCAATAATTCATCATAGAAGCGATCAGGGGATCTAGAGAAAATAGAATCAAGAACTGGAGTTTCACCGCATCAATTCTACACCTCTCTATCACTATACTTAGGGTAATTAGCAATATATATTTATATATATAAAATTTATTTATGTTCTTTTTATTCTTATTTCAATTATACACGATTTCATTTTCGCTTTAGGTTGTTTATGTATAAACTTAGTTTTTATTATTTAATTTATTCTTCTGGGTTTTCATTTAAATAAGTTGTGTTTTGCATCTATTGGTTATACATCTTAACTTAATTACTAATCGTATTCTGGCCAAATAATGATTAGCATGATTAATTAAGATCGTGTCCGAAAGGGGGGGGTTCTAATTACTAATTAGTCTTTACGCACTTAGTGTGCGTTAGTGAGACGACAGGTCTTGACTAGACAAGTAGCCGATAGGATATAAGGTCTACTGTCTCAGAATTTGAGTACGTGAGCTTTCTGAGTCGACCCTTACGGTAGTTAGAAAGTATGTCATAACAACGTAAATTCATAGATCAACGATTGACGCAACTCATTAAAATGGTTGAGCAATTACAACAAAGTTCGTCTATACAAATTGGCCAAGTGACCTTTTTAACCCTGTTATATAAACTAAACAACTACAAAAACGGGGATTTTTTGGATACCCAAAGAAAATAACGAGGTAATATTTCCACACTATTCTGAACACAAAGGGTTTGTGGTAAGGCGGACAATCTTTATAGATTGGAATTCCATAGTGAAGTAATTCATAATGTGGAAATAGATCATAATGAAATAAAGATTTCAGAGTTATTTATACAAGATGCATGCCAAACTTTCTTTTCTCGATGAGTTAAAAGCTTCATTTAAGGTTCAAGTCTGTTTGAGGAATTGGGGACGACTAATGAACCTCTCTTGGAACAAGGAAGTTAACAAAATCAAGAGAAAAAAGAATTTATTTTATACAAGCATCCTAAAGGTTATATAGGTATCATCATACACCAAAATCAATTGTAATAATGGTGATAGTTTGATGAGGAAATAATATAGATGATTACCCCATCAAGTGATGATCCTAAAACCCTATGAATAAGCTATGACTAGTCTAGATAGTGACAAATGGTTAAGAACCATAGAATCTAACTTAGAATCTATAAGAATCAATTAAGTATAGTACTTTGGTTGAATTTTCAATAAATGTAAGATCCATTTGTAGTAAATGGGTGCTAGGGAAATGATTGGTGTAGACGTTAAGTTAGAGACCTATAACGTCCTTCTAATTGCTAAGTGTTTTAAATCAAAAGGAAAACCATCAATTATGGTGAATTCCTTTTCTCATAGAAATGCTTAGTTTTTCAGATTCTACTATTGGTAACTACATACTATTATTATGAGATATGGTAATACCATGTGAAAATAGTTTTCACTAAATTGGAGTCTATGACGTCCTTAAGACCAATCCTAAAGGTCACATATTTCCATTTACTCATAATAACATATGTAAGTTCTAAAAATATATTTAATGGATTCAGCAAATGTCACTAAGTTGGATTACTCTCTTTCATACAATCAAATAGTTTGATTTTATGATTTTAGACTTAGAGTCATAAGAGTACAAATAACTAGTGGGAGTACACTCATCTTCCTAGTGTTATATGTAGATTATATATTATCACATAAGGATATGATATACCAACCAAGCAGATAAACCAAGTTTTTTATTGTCTAATAGTTCGACATGAAAGATTTAGGAAAAGTAGCTTATATTCTTTGAATTGGGATCTATAGAGATAGATTAAAGAAGCTACTTGACCTATATCAATCTTAGTACATTTATATTTTTTAGAAGTATCACATGGTAATTCCTAGAGGAGATATGTAACAATAGGCCTTGGAATTACTCTTAATGGGAGGGTTTGTTCTAGGACCCTAAAAGTAAGAGAATGAATATGTATAGTCATATTTGTTAAAGCAATAAGGATCTATCCAGCAGACCTGAAGTGTACTACACGCTAAGAGTAGCGAGTAAGTATGAAGGTAAACTTGATGGGAAATGTTGGAAAGTAGTAAAGACTATCCTTAAGTATTTAAGAACTCTTAAGGACCAATCCCTCATTTTTGGAGAATATAAGTTGAAGCTAATTGGGTATATAGATACTTGTATTGCTTCAGACATGGATGATAGCATATCAATACATTGTTGTGTCTATATAGAGGAGAAGTGAATCGGAATAGTTCCAATCAAAATACTATAGCAGATTCCAGTTACTAAAAGTAGAATACATAGCAGTAGATGCATTTATGCAAGTTGTTTGGATAAAAGAGTTCTTATATGATCATAGTGTAGTCTATACAATAAAGTAATTTGTTTCTTTATACAATGGTAATATTTGAGATATTGTATGATCTTAGAGACCTAGACCACACTATATGTCCAAACAAATTCTACAGTAGTGTTACTTGATTCGAGAAATGATCAAGCATGAAGATGTTTGCATTTGATAGGTACAAGGAAGGAAAAACGATGCACATATATTCACTTAAGTGTTTCTATCAAAAGGAGTTTGATAAGAACAAACTAGTGATGAGATTACGGTACTTGAACGATTGGGTCTAGGCCAAGTGGGAGATTGTTGGAAATATGCCCTAGCACCGATCGTCTTGTAATGAATTGAACACGAGTGTTTACTATACACGATAATATTTATCCCTACAGTATTGATTAAAGAAATTGTTTCCTTGAATCTATGGCAAGCTTTTATGACTATGGTATTCATCTACATAATATAAAGGCAGATCCTTGATTAAGTTACGAACTAGATATCCTAAGGTGTTATGATTATGATAATCTAGCTCATAGGACTTAATCTAAACTTGTTCGTAATCGTCGGATCATCGAGTTAGGACCTCGATGATCCGGTTAGATTAATATCTAGCTAACGAGTATTTATTGGATAAATATCGGTAGTTCTCGTTTACCGAGTTAGGTGCATAGATAATGCACATAGAGATGTGATTATTGAACCGACTAAAACTAGAGATTCCTAATGGTTAATTACCCCGAACTGTCAAGTAGGTTAATCTCTAAAAGGATTTTTATACTTGTAATCCTTTGACATGAGATCATCACTATAGTTGTGTATGTGCTTGTTATGTTTTGATACTAGACTACTAGTGTGTCATAATGCTAGTCGAAAGGATATTGGACGTAGCTTAGTATATATGCTCCTAGGGATGAGTCAAGATGGAATCTATCAACTAAAGGTAAAGAGTTTGAGCTCTACGATGTCATAAGATTATAACGATTGTATCGAATCCTTGGCCAAGGTGATAGAATGAATGAAGAAAGGAGTTTCTTAGGTAATTCGTCAATCGTTGATAATCGACTTGTAACGTAGTTGATTTTCTAGTGGGATTTGACAGTTGTACCATATCCCAGGATGATCCGGAGCTTTAAAGATAGAGGGAATACATGTATGATCCTTTACCGGGTTCTTTGTACAGAGTTACTTCACGTTATCCAGTCGTTGGGGAGTGTTGTTAGACTCCAACCTCGATTAGTAGTTAATCAAGTTAACTACTACCGGTTTAACGATGAACTCACGTAGTCGCACAATAACGAGTGTATTGATCTTGCTTCATGTCGTTAATTAATTTTATTATTAGATAATAAATATTAATTAATTATATACTTGGAATATTGGTATATTAATTTGCTAGCACCAATTATTATTCTAATATAAGACCGAATTAAGACAAAAAGAAAAAGGAAAATTGACAAGTTTGTGGATTGAACCACATACCTCCAGTAATGTGAAGTGTGTCACTAACCGTTGGGCTGGTCAAGTCATTTGTATAATGTAAAAAGTCCAAGTACACTTCACATATGGATAGTGGACCAGATTACTAACATAATCATTTTTTATTATACGTTGATGACTTTTCTTTTTCTAGACTTTTTCACTTTCTCTAAAGTTATAAAAGTATAATGGGTATTATTATACAGATAATTTTTCCATCAGTTTTCTCCCAAGAAAACCAAACACAAGAAAATAAAAGGTCTCTTAATCTCCAAGTCAGAATTTGATTCTGAAAGCAAGGATCAAAGCTCGGTGTGCAAAGCGTGGACGCTTCAATTTTTTGAAGCTGGGTTAGTCACTTTCAATGTGATTCTCATACAAAGGATTCAGGTATGTAATCGAATTTTCCTTTGTTTTTAAATTCTTAAATCGCAACTAGATGGTTTTAGGATTGCAATATATATTTTCTGCTGTGTATATTCGATATATCTGCTATTGCTATTCCTTCAATTAGATGGATCATTGGAGACTTTGTTAGGATCGATGAGCAATATATAGCCTACATGTTAAACTAAGTGAAGAACATTTCCTTCTTACATTGCGAATCTAATCTAATCTTGAACTTAAACCGTGTTGATTGTTTGTATGATAAGTGTATAGATAATTTATTTTGTAAATATTATTACATGAAACTTGCTACGTACCTGCTTTGAGATTATTATTCATCTTCTTCAATCTTCTTTCAACTGGTGCTCAATTGTCTTAGGTGTATTTTTAGAGACTTTACTATCTTCTTATTCTTTATTGTATCGGGACGATACAACTTAGAGTTGGGGGTATAAATGTCTCCATATTTTTGATGAATTAATCCACTCATGACATCATTTTAGGTGAATTATATTAATTGTTAAGGGATTTCCCCCATTATTTGATAGTTTCGTAATTCATGCCTTGATTTGGAGATTTATTACTTTTGGAGCATATTTGGTATAATTTTTGTGTTAATGTGAAACTCTTGGGTAATATGGAATATAATTAGATGCCAAATAAATGTCAAGGAGTTACGGAAAGAAGATCCAAGGTGAAATATAGAGTTAAAAGGAAACACATGTGAATTAGGAAAGGAAAATCTGCCAAATAAATCTGTCAAAGCTGTAACGTTGTCCACTATATTGAAGACTGCAGAAAATCTGTTGCGGATTTGAAGGAGCCATTATAGGGTCAAATATATCTTTGAATTGTGGTCGTTCTGATAGACCGTATACTAAATTTGGCCAAGTAACAAAGGAGATATGGTCAAATTACTCAACATTGTTTATCATATCATATATTTTAGGAAACGAATTCAAATTGGAAAAGGATCCCAATAACTTCACTTCCATTCCAATATTTCGACCTAACACCTATAAATACAGTTATTTACCTATGTAAACATTGTCCTTTCTTATTATTAGTCCATAGTATCAAGTAGCAACATCAGGATAAGCAAGTTGACATTATGTATCTATCCTTTAGTTTATGTCTTTGTAGTATGAACTAATTCTCCCGTAGCTTGGGTTTTTCACATGTACAATATTTGAATTCTTTATCTTATATATTATGTTATTTGGGATTAGCCTTTAAATTGATTAAGCTTCTTATCTTTCATATTTGTTTTATGTGCTTTGATATATTGACCGTAGTTCTTGCTAGTGCACAAGTATAGACTACCCCATTAATAGTAGTTGGATGGTCACCGGGAAGGGGTGTTAAACTATTGAAACACCACATAAACGTCTAGTGTGTGGTAGTGATCCTTACGGGCTTGCCTAACTAGATAGTCACTAGGGTTTGAGATTAACCACTGATCATTGTGCATGGTCCTCTCACCCAAGTCCTCTGGTAATTGTTAGGTTGCCACCGAAGTCCACTAGGAATGGGGTTAGGAGGAATATAGAATCCTGACTACTTTCTCTAAGATATTTAATCACCCTTATAACTGAAATATAGATTTAGAAGGATAAATGCATACTAGCAAACCTAAGTTATACTTCATCTTCATTCTATTACTTTTATTTATTTGCTCTAGTAGTTTACTAATTATTCTCTCAATTATTTATATCTTTATTTATTTTTTAGATTTAGCAATTAATCGCTACTACGCTTTCTTTCCTAAACACAATTCTAAGCTAATAGGCTTATTCCCTGCGAACGAAATCTACTTATCAACTAAACTTGCAAATGATCTGTGATACTTGCAGTGAGTTTCCGTGCTGGTTTAGGGTGATAGTTTTTTTAAATTATATCGTTATTTTATCACACCTTAGCCAACACCACATGTTTATCTTAAAAAAATGAAAAATAATATAAAATAAAAGAACCGGTAAAAGGGAAATGTTATGTAATCATCGGGAATTGCTTTGTGATGTCTCCTCATTTGTGATAGATTTATGTTAAGATGAGACATCATTTTTAGTGATTTAGAAATCTTTCTAATTGTTTTTCTTAAGAAATAGTGCACTTTCCTATTTTGAGTCTTGATTTAGTAAAATAATATTTTTAGAGCATATTGGGTTTAATTATTTAATTAGTTTGAATTTTTAAAGATAATTATGGAGATTAATTAGAGTCTAAGTCAAAGACTACAAGATATGGAAAGAGATAAGCATGGAAATTGGAGATAATGAAACAAAAACTAAAATCATGGAAAAGGAATTTCTGCACCTACGACCACAAATCAGCTTATATCTCAAAATCGGTGTGGAATTTGGAGAAACGGTCAAGAGAAAAGTTGAAGATCTTTCCGAGACGATGAATTTTGACTACTCATACGCGTCAAACGGATGAGTATTGAAGCTTCTAGAACCAAAACAAAAACGGGCATGATTTCATGTTTTAGGGTTACGAATTTGAGTTGGGCTTGGAGTCCACTACTTACTTCTCCTTCAAGAAAACGAATTAGGTCTTCTAAACACCTATAAATACACCCTTATATCACTTGTAAATCATCCTTGCCTCATAGTAATTAGTTCTTAAGGTTTTATTCTTCCAAGTTATTGTAGAGAGCAAGATGATGTCTTTTATTATTTCCTTTAGTTTATTTCCTTCAGGTATGAACTAAACTTCTCATAGCTTGGGTTTTGCATCATGTATAAACTATGAATTCTAATTTCTTTCTATCTAAGTTTCTTTGGGAATTACATGTTTTAATCTGATATTAGCTTCTTACCTTTATATTTGTTTATGTGTTTTGATTTATTGCCTGTCCTAGAACTGATCACTTTAGGCTTTCTCAATAGTAATTAGATGATCACCTTAGCTGGGTGTCTAATTATTGAAACACCACATAACGTCTAGTGTCGATATTGGTCCTGACAACACTGATTCTAACTAGATAGTCATTAGGGTATAATTTAATCACTATCACCATGTATGGAAATTGATTGATTAGGACCTTGGTGGCGCTTGTAAACCCTATTTGAACCAGCCTTGTGGTGTGTCCGTAGCCCCCTTAGTCGCTCTCAAGGTCTAAGGTATGGGAATTTAGAATCCTGACTAAGTATCCAAGAGCTAATTATCTCCCTTATTAACTAGATCTAATAGAAAGAATTAGAAGGGTTAGCGCATACTAGCAAAACCTAAGCTATATTTCTCATCCCATATTTCTTCGTATTTAATTTACTGTCTTTAATTTAATTCTTAATTTCGAATTTTATTCCTTTTAAATTTCTTGTCTTTTAATTAATTACTTCTTACTCGTTATTTCTACCCATTCGTATAACACACTAAGTCCCTGAGAACGAACTTTCTTATCATTAAAACTTGCATACGTCCTCTAATACTTGCAGTACTATGCCTGTCTAGGGTGAGAGTGCGTTGTTTTCTGACTTATTATTTATCTTATTTTATCACACCCTAGGCGACACCACTTTGGGATTAGTGGGATGCTTATCGAGTGCATCAAGTGGATTGAGTGAGCATGTCAATGAGTGAACATTTCTGAGTTGAATTAGGTCACATAAAAGAGACCCACAACCCATGAAACAGTTGTAGACCTATATATACAAGAAAATAACATTAGAAACAGGGCTGGAAATAATTTAGAGCCATCATTAGTCAATGGAGCCTCCAAGTTGTGCATTGCATAGTTGAGTGTAAGATAACCTCAAATATTCTTAACACTAGCTTTGTTTATGCATTCAACCTACTGGGGTGCCATACTCTTTTGTTACAAGAACTATGATGGTATGCCTCCACATTCGATGAATCGTGGTTGATTCTTGGAGACTTCAATAATGTACTTCAGTTAAATATAAATGGAAACAAGTCTGTTGTTAGACCATATGAGATTAGAGATTTTACGACTTGTTTCTTGGTCTATGCCACTCTGATTTGCCATTTATGGGTAAAAAATCACATGGCATAACTCAAAGGTTTTGATAGGTTTTGATCGAGATTTTGAGAACAAGGTTTTAGACATCTCCGGACATCTTACCCAAACACATTTTGCACCGATCTCTGATCATTGACATGCATTGTCTCATTATACTTGCATGGTGACAAATTAAACCCAATATTTTGATTCTTCAATATATGGACTGAGCATGCAGAATATGGTAACGTGGTGGCCAAAGGATGGAATCAATTACAACAAGGGACACAACAATTTGTTCTTTGCAAAAAACTTCGAACCTTGAAAAAGGAATTATGAAGTCTCAACAATAAACATTTTGCGCACAATTCCGAAAGGAAAAAAATGAGCAAATGTAGCTTTTGAAGAAGCAGAAATCAAAATCCAAGCCAATGTTGGGAACCCGCAAATCATTGAGGAAAACTTGGTCTTACGAAAGTAATCAATCACCTTGTATAATACCGAAAAAAGTTATTTCTAACAAAAGGCTAATCGTGGATTTAACATGAAAAGTGACAAATTTACAAAAAAATCACGATTTTGTTAAAATGAAAATTAGATAAAATTCGTTGCATCTATTACATTAACGGGTGGTACTAGAACCACATCGAGTGAACAAGGTCATGAAGCATTTGTTGAGTACTACGAAACGATTTTTTGGGAATAAATATGACACCCTACAAGTTGAAGAAGATGTTTTAAATGGTCCTTCAAAAGCTCACATCAAAGGCCCATTTAAGTATCATCCAAAATATGGGCATTTGAAAATCACGCATCTAGACTTTTTCGATGATCTCATGTTACTTTGTAGAGAGTACTCCCAATAAATTAAAATTTTGTAGGTTTTCCGAAAACAGATCTGGTATTTGCCTCAATTTATTGAAGTCAAACATATATTTTACAGGTATCAAGCCGGGAGAGTTAACAATTATCAATTAATCAACACAACTTACTCTGGGAGATATGGTATTTTGATACATTAGGGTTCCTTTCACGACTAATGGGTTAAAGGTGAGATATTATTCTCTGTTATACAATATTTAGCCGTGCGTGCCACCACTTGGAAAGGTTTGTCATTCTCTTATACCAAAATGTTGTAGATAATTCGTTCAGTCTTGCAAGGAATCAAATAGTTTTGGCTATCTATATTTGCTATTCCAAAGAGGTATGTACTCATCATACAAATTTGTCGTAAGTTTTTTTGGAATTCAAAATTGGCTACGATTGCATAGGATGATATTTGTATGCCAAAGAGGGTCCTGGAGATATGGAATGATGCCCTCCTTACAAAAGTTCTATAGATATTTTACGATCGAAAAGAATCCATATGGATTAAATGGTTCCACAGCAAATTTTAAGGCGGGCATAATATATGGGATTCATACAAGTGTAGAAGGATTCTCATATGTTCAAAAGCTTTGTATCAAAATAAACATGTCTTCTTAATGTGTATGGAAGTAGGCGTTTAGCAGAGGAAGAACTCAGAAAATGGTATGAACCAACATGTAGGGGGAGGTATACCGCACCTCACTGGCAGTATTCCCGAAATTAATTGCATGATGTTATGCAAGTATAGCAGAAATTATCCATGGTATATCGGAAAAACTGTTTGTTCGACCAAAAAGTGCTATGAGTTTTTTCGGACAAAAACCCCCTTGAGACAATGGGCCAGTGCCTTATGGAGTCCTTGCGTTACCCATAAACATGCAATCATTGTATAAATTTCACTTTGAGGAAGACTCACCATCAACGATCATTTGACTTGTATGGAAATTGATTTGGTTTCTCTAGTTTGCAAGGAATGTTTTGAAATGGGAAAGTACTTATATATTAAGTGCAAGATCATTGATGAGATTTGGTGTACCGTAAGGAGATAGGAGGGTTTAGGGACTGTTATGTTCATCAATTAAAGCGTCCTATAATGGTTAAAGAAATATAAGGCGAGAATGACTTGGAGGGCAAAGGTATGGAAGATTACTTGCTTCAAACGTAAATTATATTTGGTAATTATGCCACTGTACAAGTTTAATATGGAAGGTGCACTCTCCAATTTGAAGAATATAGTAAAAGTTTATAATTCACATTTTTCGTTGCTTTTATACGATGTATCCTCATTTCGTTTTTCCAAGAGACCGTTGACTTTTTTTTCACCAACTTTTATGTCTTCTTACCTTAATTCATTATATAGGTCTATGTGTGCGAAACTAATTTTACCTTTTTTTAAAACTTAATGTTAGAATTTAGTTGGAACGGTTTTTGAACGAGTCAAACGACACTGATATAAGTATTATGAATATAACAAAATGATATTTAATTATCTGATAAAAAAATACTATACGGGAAAGAAAGATATGTTTTCTAATAAAAATAAACTGAAAAATATTTAAATAAAATAATAAATATATTTTTTAATTTGACTGTGACATTTTTATTTTTATTTCGAAAAATTTGACTGTGACCTCGTTTAAGTGTAAGATAGAATATTTCTGTAAATGATTTCACTATTGGCAACTTTTCTTTTTTTTTTTAGTCGAAAGAAACTTGTATTAAAAAACAAACAAGTACAAATTAACCAATTCCAAGAGAATTGAAGTCCCTAGCCAATAGAGATGCTAATTGGGGTGGAGGGAAGAAACTCCAAAGACTAAACAAAGGGCCAAAAAGCGTTTGTTTAGCTACCCAATCAGCACACGAGTTTTTGGATCTCCTTACAAAGGAGATTTTTAGCTTATACAAAACCTTAAACCTGAGAATATTCCTAACCAAAATTAAAGTGTTACAAAAAATTTGGAGGAATTACAAGTTTGATTTACAAGAATTTGACAATCATTCTCAATCTCAACTTTTCCCTCGGGGAATTTAGACGCCATAGCACACGCCTCAAACATTCCTCTAGCCTCAGCTTCAAGAGCGGAATTTGCGACAATATTTGAAGACTTTCCTTCAATCAGGTTCCCAAAATGATCCCTAACTAGACAAGCAAATGAAGCCTGGTTAGTACATTTATCATACGAGGCATCGCAATTAATTTTAAAAGACCCAGGGGTAGGAGGGATCCATGAGTTATCCCTGAGATGGCTTTCATTATTATTTCTAACATTATGAGTATTATTCCAAATAACAGTATTGTTATCAATAGATGTAGAGTTGTTCAAATGTTCTTGTTCATTGCTAGGCATAATATCAAGATTTATAATTGAAGAAGCCTCAGTAGTTGATTTTTGAGAAAATTTTAACTCATCATAGGCTACTATAGAGTCATTTAAGATTCTCAGAGGGTCAGGTTCAATTCCTTTGAATAGCCATTCATTCCTACCTTTCCAGATTTGCCAGGCTATAAAAAATGCCATATCACCTAAGCAATTGCCATTTGAGTCAGTTTGGTTAAGACTAAGTTTTAAAAACTGAATCCATTTCTTAAAGTTATAAGAAGGTTCAGTAAGGGTCTTAAAGCAAAGTGGACTAGCCATCCAAACTGCCCTTGACCAAGGGCAGTGAAACAACAGATGTTCAGTGTTCTCAACCTCAAGCCCACAAATAGAACACAAAGAAGAAGTACAAGACTTCCTTTTAACTCTATTTTCATTAGTTGCAAGTCCATTTTCACAACATTTCCATATAAAATTTTTAATTTTAGGTAAAGTTTTCATTTTCCATATAAATTTCCAGTCTTTAGGTTCAAGCTTAAAAGAAGATGAACCTTTTTTATCATCTTTAATCTTCTCTTTCCCCTCATGAGCCTTCCAAACTCTAGAATACATTTCCTTTACTGAGACAGCCCCATTAGTGGAGTGGATCCAAAATGGGGAGTCAAGGCAGTAGAAAGAAGGAATAAAAATTCCAGAGATGGCTGCTGCAGAGGTTTTTGAGAATAAAACATCTAAAATATCCATATTCCAACAGTTAGAGATTGGATCTATAAGTTGAGAGACAAATTTAAAGGTACAACCTGGAGGTTTAACAAGGTCATTACAGTTTGTTGCCCATGAGTCCTCCCAGATTCTAACAGAGGTACCATCACCTATATTCCATTTGATATCATTTATAAAGCATTTCCTACCTTACAATAAGCTTCTCCATCCCCATGAGCAATTACTGCTCAATTCAACAGTTAAGAAATCCCCATTAGGAAAATATTTTCCTTTAAAGAGTTTGTAAAGTAAAGAATCTTTGTTAGTAAAAAATTTCCAAGCATTTGAAGCTAATAAAGCTAAATTTTGACAGTGAAATTCTTTAAATCCCAAACCACCATCATTTTTAGTGTTCATGAGTGTTTTCCACTTGATCCAGTGGCTTCTTCCTTCCCCTTTATTGTTCCAATAGAAATTGGACACAAGAGAAGTTAAATGAGAGGTGACTTTTTTGGGGATAAGAAACACTGACATAATGAAATTAGGAATTGCTCCTATAACTGCTTTAATTAAGACTTCCTTACCACTTTTAGAAAGTAATTTAGTGTCCCAGCCTTCCATTCTATTTAAAATCATCTCAGTAAGCCATTCAAGAGATTTAACCTTAGATTTTCCCCAAGAGGAGGGAATACCCAAATATTTACCAAGGTGTTGCATTTTTCTCATATTCAACTGATCAGAGAGTTTTATTCTCATCATCTCAGGGGTGTTTTTGCTAAACATAACTCCACTCTTGTTAATGTTAAGTTTTTGACCTGTAGCAAGAGAGTACCAGTTAATAATATTTAAAAAAATATCAATATTATATTCAGTGGCTTCAAGAAAGAAAAGACTATCATCAGCAAACAAAATGTGAGTGAGCATAGGGGCAGCTCTAGAGATACAAATGCCTTTGAGTAGTCCCACATCTACATAGTAGTCAATAATATTAGTTAAAGCTTGAGTAACTAAACAAAATAAGTAAGGTTAGATAGGGTCACCCTGTCTTAAACCTTTCTCAGGTTTTTCAAGATCAAAAAGTTCACCATTAATTTGAACCTTATAGGTAACAGAGGAAATACAGTTTGAAATCCAACCAATCCATCTAGAGTGAAATCCCATGGCTTTCAATAGATCCAATAAAAAATCCCATTCAATATTTTCATAGGCTTTGCTCATATCTGCCTTTATAGCAAGACTAAATTTATTAGTGGATCTTTTGTTATTAAGAAAATGAGTTGCTTCTTGAGCTATGAGTATGTTCTCAAAAATTGACCTTCCAGGAATGAAGGCAGTTTGGGTCTCTGAAACACATAAATGTATAAACCCTTGAATTCTATTAGATAAAATTTTCGAAATGATCTTATAGATGAAATTTGCACAACTGATGGGTCTGAAAGACCCAACTAAATCCGGATTAGTACACTTTGGAATAAGTGCTATAATTGTCTCATTGATACTCTCCAATGATTTATTATTCTCTATAAAATTAGATATTAACTCAAGAATATCATATTTAAGTTCACTCCAGAATTTCTTGAAAAAGAAACCACCAAACCCATCAGGTCCAGGTGATTTATCACTACCCAAAGCCCAAACAGCTTTTTTAACTTCTTCAAGATCAACTGGCTTGATCAAAGTTTCATTGATTTCCGAGGTAACCACCTTTTTAACTTTACTCAAGATAGGATAATAGAGCCTAGGGCCCCCTGATTTGAATATAATATTATAACTATTCACAATCTCATTAGAGATTTCAGTTTTATCAATCAACCAATTACCATTTCCATCTTTAATTCTCAAGATTCTATTTCTTGTTCTCTTTGCTCTAGAGGTAGCATGAAAGAATTTGCTATTTCTATCCCCTAGCCTTAACCATGTGTTCTTTGATCTTAGAGACCAGTAAAGCTCTTCTTTTTTCCAATTGGTTTCAAGTTCCTTACTCAGTTCAGAAAACAAAAGGTGGTTTGCATCAGAGTAAGGTTCATTAATAATTTTTTCAAGCTTTGATAGGTTAGAAGAAATCAGGACTCTATTGTTAAGAATCCTTTTCCTAGCCCATCTTGAAATAACTTTCTGTAACATGGTCATTTTAACTTTAAATTTCAACAAAGCTGAGATATCAAAATGAATTGCTTGCTTCCATTTGTTAATGAAAATAGAGCAAAGCTCTTTATCATATATCCAACCTTTTTCAAGTAGGAATCTTTTCTTATGATTCCTTTTATACAAACCAAAATTCAGTATTATAGGAGAGTGGTCTGAACCAGTAGGTGGAAGTACCTCATTCCAAGAGTTAGGAAATTTATTAATCCATCCTTGACTAACCAAGATCCTATCAAGTCTTTGTTTGATCTGCTGGTTGCCACATCTCTTGTTAGACCAAGAGAAGTTACAGCCCTTAGCAGGAAGATCAAATAAAGACTTTGAATCAATAAAATGATTGAACATTTGCATGTTTTTCTTATGAACAGAGTTGATATCACCTCCAAGTTTCTCAGAAGGAAACCTTATGAGGTTAAAATCACCTAACACACACCACAAGTCAGTGATATGATTTAAATCACTTAATTTTTGTATGAAATTTGCCTTAAGTTCATCAGCCGTGGGCCCATAGACAAAATTATATTCACATAATCCAACATCAGGGTCATCATAAGAGCACTGAATTAAGTTCTTATCTGAACTCATAATATGAAAGTTATCTGTGTCTTTAACAAAAATGGCTAAACCACCTGATAGCCCTTCAGGATCTATTTGAGCTACAAGAGTCAAATTGATCTTAGGGCTTAAAGATAATAAATATTCAAATTTGCGTTTAGTCTCAGATAAAAAAAGTACCTTAATGTGGTGAGTCTTGACCATATTAATCAAGCTCAGCTCTGTCAAGGCTGTGCCAATGCCTTGACAGTTCCAGGCTTCAATCATTGATTACCATGGGGTTGGTTTGGGTCAACCCCGCAAACCACTTCAGAATCTGCACCATCAAGCAAGCCTTCACCATACCATTTTTCTATTCCATCTTCAATTATATCCTTATCCATCTCAAGTGTCTCTGCCATCTCATCATCAACTCCTTCAGAGGAGTCAATAAGAGTTGCTGAGACCTGAGATAGAAGTTCATCATCAAGAGGGAGGCCAAGATCTTCTCTGACTTGTTTTGTTCTACTCTTGTTCTATTCTATAGAACCAAAAGTAATATTCTTATCCGAATTATTAGTGATTGAGGGATCTATTATCACTTTAGGGTCTCCTTCAGAAGAGAGGTTAACTAAATCATTGTCTAGAGGCCCACAAAGATTGTGTATTTCAGAGTCTGAAAGGGGCCTTAAAGTAGTTTTTGTTGATACTCCCGGAAGAATTGAGTGGCCCAAACAAACTGTTGGAGTTAAAAGAGAGTTTTGCACTACATTTGCTTTCACTACTGAGTTGGGCTTGTGGCCCACCTTAATTTCACCTTCTTCCAGTTTATATTCCTTCTTTTTAGCCTTTGATTTAAATGGCCTCTTAACCTTAGCTGTATTTGAAGCTCTTTCAGCTTTAAACACAAACTCATTCACCTTTCTATCATGATCATTATACTTAATCCAGTTCCCTAGCCTCATTGCAAGCTTATTGTTATTGTCACAGTTCTTTTCTTCATGCGAAATTATTCCACATTTAAAGCAAAAATCAAAAAGCTTTTCATATTTGAAAGCAATCCAAACTGACCGTTCCTTAGCAATTTTGAAGTTAAAACCCGCTGAGAGAGGTTTAAGGATTGAGAGATCAACCCTAACCCTGATTGAAGGATCATCTCTAAATTTTTTAGGATCAGGAAGCTCAATTTCCTTCACTTCCCCTAATCTAGATGCAATTTTCAAGACATTTGCTTCTTTGATGAACAGCGGAGGAACCCCTTGAATGCGAATGCAGAACGAAGTTAAATCCAAAAGAGATGGATTTTTAATAGTATCTTCATATTTGTGGACCAAAACATGAAACCCAAACACATGGTAGGGTCTATTTAACCAAACAATTTCAAGATCTGACTTATCATCAAATTGTACAGTGAACATATTAAAGCCTCTTTTAACAACCGAGATACAGCCTTTAATGCTCCAATATTGAATAATAACTTTCTTTAAATAGCTCATATTAATAGTACCTGAAGCTAGAATACGAAGAAGAAGTTTCGGCTCCTCAAAGATTGAGTAGACAGCATCTTTATCAGGTGAAAGACAGAAGTCTTCCTCTGATTCAGCCTTCTTATCATCTTCTATCGCCATAAATGGAGAAGGATTAGAAGAACAGAGTAACAGTAATCTCAATAAAGCACTTGATCGAGATTTTAAGAAAGCGAAAACCAGCGAGAGAGAAGTAGAGGACACTAAATTTTATAGATCTATTAGTTGAAATTTAAGCTGAAAAGTTAATATAGGGTGAAGAAGAGAGGTGGAGGGTTGGAGGTTAACGGAGGAGCGGAGGGCGGAGTTAGGGTTTAGTCGCGAAAAAGGGGTGGGGAAGGGGGTTTTTTGGGAGTCGGGTCAGAGAGCATTTTTGAATGGACGGAATGAGTTATTCGCATTACATCAGATATATAAGTATCTAACAACCATAAGAAAATCAAATATATTTTACACCTTAAAGTCAAATACGGCGTCGCATATTTATGGTTTGATAAGAGATTGAAGTATGCTGCACAACAAAAAATAAAGTATATAAGAGATCCAAGCTGTAGGACCTTATTTACAACTTTTTCGATCAAATAATTGGGGCATTGGATTCTGAGTCAAAGTAAAGTAGAGAAAAAGCTACTTTTTCCATTTAAAAGTCATGCTCATAGGCCTAATTATACACTAATTAGATCTTGGGTTAACCAAAGCATATATATATATATACATATTTATATATATATATAACCAAAGCATGTGATGTTAGGACCTACTGCCGTTAATACAAAATTAAAATAATTTTTTTTTCGCTCGTTAAAATTAAAATAATTGATATGGGCTAAAAGCAAACCATGAAATTTTACTGAATATAATGTTGTGTCTCTTTTTATATTTCTTTCTGAAACTTTTTGTCATTACATTTTCAAGCTTTATTTATAAGTTTTTGATATCAAAATATTGTTATTCAAATCCTTTTTATTCTCGCTATTAAGATTAGACCTATTGGTCGTATATCTATCAATATCGAATTCTAGTCTTGACATATATCCTATTGGATTTTGGTATGGACGCATATCTGCGGTCCCTTTTATTTTGGTTTGTTGTTTTAGGTGGTCGAAAAGTGTCGAAAGTGATTTCTCTTAAAGTTGGTGGTCTTTCGGTATGAGTCCACTCTTTGAGTATTCCATGATCCTTAACCCACTTGGATGTATTTTTGAGAAATTGTGGTATCTTTCACTACTGCCGGTCATGGTTGCTATCTGTTAATTATGAATATGATTTTTTGCTCGGTTATAATATTTTTAATCTTCGTTGCCTACCCAACGATGGCAAACTCGAATGTATGGTTATATTACTTGGATAGTTACATGCGGCAAGAGATTTATCCTCTTTTTTGTTGGATTTTATGTAATATTGATATTTATGATGTGTCTCCTTATATGTTTTTCGTAGACTCTGATATCTATCCTTCCGTGTAATACTTGTTGTTATTAATAAAGGGTCAAAGACCCAAAAAATCAATATAATAATATACTTGACCCAAAAAATTATTCATTGACTTTGTATAGCTATATTCCGTATTTATCCTTCTACTACAATTAAGAAAAAACGCAGCACAACGTTCAAACTACTTTACACACTGTACTATTTCTCACAAACTAAAAACTCTAACTAACGACACTTCTCGTACACGATTTCAAAAACTATACCATAATTTGTTTATTTCTAAACGATCGAAGGAATCACAAACGATTGAAGGAATGTCAAACGATCGAAGTATTATCAATGCTAAAGCAAAAGTGAAAAAGAGAAGGCGAATCAGAGAAGGCGAAGCAGAAAAGTCAAAGTTCAAGCTGAATCAACAGAAGAGGAAAGTAAAAATACAATTTTGAAATTGTTAGAAGGTAAAAATGTATGGTTCTTATATGCTTTTTTCTATTATTTCATAAAAAATTATAATAAAACATAAATTAATGGATTTTGTAGTTGAAACACTAACTGTCGATAGTTATTTCTTCTGTTTTACTTCACATTCATGTTTTTAAAGTTTTTTGGTACTAGTATTATTTTGAAGAGTTGTTCAGATATTTGCATGTACAAATGATATAATGTATGTTAGATTTAGTTGTAGAGACAAAATTTGTTATACTTAATAACTAATCTCATCAGATTTTGTCATATTTTTTGTTAAATTATGTGGATTAATCTTGTGAGTGTATATACTGATGGGATTAGAGTAATTACATATGTGTTAACTAGATTTTTCAATGGATTTTAATACATCTTCCTATTTTTATACTGATGGGACAAGACATATTAAACTGTGGTTGATGGGATTAGTCTAGTGATTTTGGTACTTATTGTGTACAAATTGGATTATATTAAATAACATAAGTGTAATCTGGTTTTTTTCATGGTTTTCATGGTTTTCATTAAGTTTTTATTGATGAGATCAGTCTCATGCTTCCAATATAGTTGATATGCCCAGTCTTATGATTTGAGTAAATGCTAGTGGGATAAATTCCATCAAGTTGTAGTTGCAGATAGGATTGAAGAGTGATATATGTTGATGGGATTAGTCTCATGAGCATATGTTGATGGGATTTTGGCACTGTTTGATGTGATTAAATAAATATAATATATGTTGATGGGATTTACTTGATGGGATTAAGTTAACTTATATTGCATTCTTGATCAATATATTGCAAGTATGACTGCGAAACTAAGATCATCCATAGATGGACTGTACCAAATCCTAAAGGATCAAAAAATGATAGACCAAGATGTAAGTGCACGTAGGCAGCTTCTATTTTACAAACTAATAACTACATTATTCTAGATGAAAATGAATAGAAATAAATAAAAAAGGATAATGTGGCTACTTCAGAGTTGATATCCTCCTACGGTGCAAGAACATGAGGATTCAGCGTGGCCCAAAAAACAACCCGTTGAAAAAATTAGATATCAGCCTAATTCGTGGAGTCGAAAGTGGTAAGGCTCCATTAAAGATGAGTTGAGATCACCGTGGTTCAATGAGCAATTCCCAAAGCAGAATGGAAAGGATATGGTAAAGACATCTAAACTAAAGAGAAATAAATTATTCTAGACGAAAATGAGACTGAAGAAATGTTGACAAACTTTCCCGAGCTAGTATGTGCTTTTGGATTTACTATCATTTTCTACTCTTAAAGTGCTGATAGAGTAGATTGGTGGATATTGTCCAGACATGGAAGCCCTTAAGACATACGATTGGGAAATAAGCACGTGTGATGAACTACTCAGTTCAATAGCTAAAGGAAAAAAACACACTCGTTAAAGGCCTAACTTGCATGTTAATAGTGAGTTGAGTGAAATTCTTAAAATAAAAAATAAAAATTAAACTGACATCATTTCATTGTAAATTTGTAGACTTTTTTCTTCGAGCATGTTGGTGGTTGGGATGCGTCAAAGGATAAAATATATCCCTAAATTCTGAAGTGGTTGGACATTGTACAAGGTAATTCATTTACAACAAACTACATTGGCGAGGCTGGTGAAGATAATGTAAGTAGTTGTAATGTATATACTCATTTACACATAACATAATGTAATGATGGGATTTATCCCATCACTGTATATTATAAGCAGGTGGGAATTAGACTATAGATGTGGTTTAGATTGATGGGATTTATACAGTCGATTGGAGTTACACTGTTGATGTCATTTGGTCTTTTGATAATATTTAGACAGATGATAGGATTTACACCATCGATGGGATTTGGACAGTTAATGAGAAATAGTCAGATATGATTTAGACAGCTGATGGGATTTATACCGTTGATGAGATTTATTCTGCTGGGATTTAGACAGCTGATAGGATTTATATAGTTAATGGGATAAGGTCTGTTGATGGGATTAAAACATTTGATGGGATTTAGACAGATGATGGGAATAAGTATGTTGATATGATTAAATATAATAGGATTTAGACAGTTAATGGAATTTAGACTGTACATGGGATTTAGACAGTTGATGGGATTTAAACTGTTGATGGATTTCTATTTAGCTGTACAAGAAGAATTTATTAGCAATAAGATTAATAATTGCAGCTTAAAATTGAAGAGCTGTAGATTCTAAAAAATAAACGGCAAAAGGATGATGGAAAGGATAATCTAATGTAGAGGATGAAGAGAATTTTGGAGAGGATGGGGAGGAATCTAATGGTAAGTATGTCATACAAAATCAATATAAAAATAACAATGATGATGATGATAGCGATAAGGATTACAATCCTCTTGTTAGTCAAGAAAGTGATGATAGTGTGGTCCTAGATTCTTTTAAAAGTCCAACACAAAACGATACTACTAATTAATCAAAAGTAATCGAAGAAGAAGTGGGCGTCGATCCAATACAGATTAATTCTATGGTTGAAATTGTTGTAAATTATGTAAAAATATTACTAAGATTGAGAATGATAACAAGTAAATTTGTGTTAACAGTAAAATAATTTCATAAACGATATGTGTTAGTTGGATTAATCCCATTAGAACCTAATTAATATATTGTTTTTACACGTGAAGCAGGATAAAAATGCAAACAATGAGAACCATAAAAAATTGAAAGAGCTGACATACAAGAAAAAATCATTGGTGGGTGACTTAGTTATGAGAGATGAGAAAATATGTCAGCTTGAAGATAAGTTGAAAGAGTTAAAAGATTTTGATGAGTATGATAAAAACACGTGGAGGAGTTGAAAAGAGAAAAGAAAGAGGATGATGATGAAAAAACAAGTTTTGGAAATATATAGAAAAGAACACGATGAAAGATTATAACTTTAGCGATACTCCGACGAGCAAGAAAACTAAATTAAAAGGCTGAGGGGTAAGGTTAGTTCACTTAAAGAGAAACTAGAAGAAAGTTCAGTCAATGGATACGAGGATAAAATTTAAAAACTCAAAGATGAACTATTTAAAGAAAACCAAACAAAAGATGAACCGATCAAGTGTGCAAAAGAGCTCCATAAGGTTCACGACAGGATTGTAAAAATAAATTTAACAACTATGTCTGGAAAATGAAAATCTTGTTACACAAATTGACCAGCTACATGAAAATTTGAATGCAATCCTTCCACATATGGAGCCTAATCAAGCAGTCCTGCAAACACCAGAATGTCGGGATGAAACCACATCCAACACACGAACTAAAAAGACTGGGGGAAAAGGCGAAGGGGACAAATGAGCGACAATACTAGTTGTCGTGACGAAAAAGGCCAACGAGGATGACGTCACTGAAGATGATAAAAATTTATAATATATTTAGATTATTATGTAATTTCGTACGCTACCTGGTATTTTATGGTTAATTTACTTTCTTTTTTTACTATTGAATTCATAGTTGAAATAGTAACTATCAATGATTATTTCGTCACTAACTATCAATAGACTATTATCAAATTTTGTAATGTTACATGGCATTTTATGGTTAATATACTTTCCTTCTTTACAAGTGACAAAAAGTAAAAGTGACAAAAAACTATAAATGTTTAATGTCAATAGGATGAATACATTGATATGACAAATCAAATTAATTTTTTAAGGTATTAATGGAATTTATCCCATAATTTAAACACATATACCATCAATATACTGAAAACACGTGACTGGTTCCATCAACTAAAAAACAATAGGACTAATCCCATCAGACTAAAAATATTGCCCTATATTAGAAAACTTATTTAATTAGTCATGCGATTAATCCCATAATTATACCTAATATACTATGTGTAACTTTAAGAAAAATCAGGACAAAATTTGATGTGCTAAGTCCCTAAGCATAACAACGTGACTTGCTATTAAAAAATGAAAAAAAGGACAAATATGATGGGATTCATCCCATCAACATGTCAACGGGGTTCATTGAATTACTAAATCCTTCTACTACAATTAGAAACCGAAAAAAAGTACACATTTTTTTTTGAACTGCCAATTCAAATTCTACACCCACGTTTTCACACAAACAAAGACACAACAAAACTGCTTCTCGCATTCCAAAAAACTACTTCTCACGATACTACTCACCATTTGCTTTATTCAAAGATTATATAAGGAATTGATAAAGTTTGTGCAAAGCTTAGATAAAGAATCGATAATGAGAAGCAAAGAAGCGCCATTTGTTCAGAGAAAGGAATAGATAAAGTTTGGAAGAAGGTAAAAAATTTTATTCATGTGTGTATTTTGTTCTTGTTTCACAAAAAAATGATAATAAAACATAGATTATTGGTTTTTTAGTTGAAACACTAACTATCTATAGTTATTTTTTTGTTTTACTTTACATTCATGTTCTTAGGGTATTATGGTACGAGGTTTGATTTGAAGCGTTGTTCAAATGTTTTGCATGTGCAAATTACACAATGTACATTAATTTTAGTTGTAGAGACACAAATTGTTATGCTTAATGAATCCATCAGATTCTGACCTGTATTTTGTTAAATTTATAGACATATTAGATCTCTTTAGATTTTGTTAGGTAAACTAATGCAATTAATCTCATTAGCGTGTATACTGATGGAATTTGAGTAATTACATAAATTTTATCTGGATTTTTCAATGATTTTCAATATATGTTCCTATTTTTAGACTAATGGGATGAGTCATTTTAAATTGTAGATAATTGGTTCATACCATTAAGTTATGGTTGAAGGGATAAGTCCCATGATTTCAGTAGAATTGATATTTGTTTTGACTGATGGGATAAATCCCATGATTTGAATAGACATGATTGTGGTTGATGGAATTAGTCCAATAATTTTGGTGTTTATTGTCTATACTAATGGGATTGCAGTAAATTACATAAGTTTTATCTGGTTTTTTCCATGGTTTTCATTTAAGTTCTTAATGATGGGATAAATTCTATGATATCAATAAAGACTGATGAGATTTGGGGTTGATGGGATAAGTCCCATGATTTCAATAAAATCTGTTTGGATTGAGGGTTATTGGATTAGTCCAATAATTTCAATAAAGATTGATGGTATTGCAATAATAACATAAAATTATATCGTTTTTCCATGGTTTTCTATAAGTTTGTATTGATGGGATAAGACACATGATTTCAATAAAGACTAATGGGATCGGTTCCATGCTTTCATGGAAAGCCCCATGATTTTAATAAAAACTGATGGGATAAATCTCATCAATTTGTAGTTGTTGATAAGATTGAAGAGCTATAAATTTTATTACTTCTAGTAGATTCATTAACTAACTTTATTACTTCAGCTGTAAACTGATGGGATTATCTAACTTTATCTTGCAGAAATGGCTCTAGAGTTGTGTGCAACATTAGTCAAACTTTATTATATTTTAAAGAACAATAAGATCCAGAGAGAGCATATCAATGCATGTTGACCACTACCCTTCACTCATAAAGGTATTATTTAAAATTAAGAATGAGCGAACACATAAATAAATAGAACTACGCAACTAGAGAAATGATATCCTCTTATTGCGCGAGGAGAAATGGATTCTTAGTGGGAAGGAAGTCAATCCCGATAATAAAGGAAAACATAAATAATATTGTTCATTCAGGGAGGTAACATACCAGTACCAGTTAGGAGTAAGGAAGATGTTCTGAATTCTCAATGGTTCAATGAACAGTTCCCGGATGTTAACGAAAAAGATATGCTAAAAACATCTAAAATGAAGAGACAGATCAAGAAGCTACTCGAGGAAGGAGCAACGGATGAGCCTTTGACAAACTTGTTCACATGCATTTTAGGATTAACGATGATTTTCTACCCATATACCGCATCTACGCTAGTGGTGGGCCTGTTTATGTGATAAAATAATGAGCGTGAAAAGCACACACACCTCAGAAACCACGATTAACTCTACGCAAGTGTACAGATCATTACGAGTAATAAGTACGTAAAACTGAGTTTGGTCTTAGGGATTTAAGTAGTTATTTCAACCCGTGTTCAATATTAGAATAGATGGTTTTAAAAGTTTAGATTAAAAAACAAGTAAATTGTTTTTTATAATTAGATAAACAATAAATAATTATGCAAATAAGATAATAGCTAAGGAGACGTAAGCATGAACCTATCATATTAAATTAACGTTCCTAGGAATAAGGAAGAATGTGTTATTTCACAATAGCCGGGATTCAACAATCCTTCTAAATCCTGTTGGTGGCTTAGAAGGCAACACTCCCCCATTAGAGACCCCTCCTCAGTGACCCTAGAAATGGATTTAGATGATTGAAGTTCTTACCCTATTGGCTATCTAGCTAGGCAAGAACTCTCAGTTCACTACCACATACAAGACGCCTATATGCTAGTTCAACAATTAAACCACCCCTCCTGGGTGATAGCTCAATTACTTGGGTTACCCACTATTTGATCACAACACATGTAGTATTATTACAAATATAGTCAACTTAAATTAATTAGACACAAATACAATTAAATACAATAATCCTAAATTCAATTTAATAGAAAAGCAATAATCAATAGTTCATGTAATTATAAATCCTAAGAAAAGATGACATAATCGTCCATAATAAAAAAACAAGGATAAATAGTGTAAAATAGATTAAAGACGAATTACTCTAACATTAATTACTCTAAGTGTAGAGATGGAGATATGCAAAATTGATGCGGTGATGCTCCACCGCCGTTTCTTCCTTCTTAAGATCCTCCTGATCGCTTCTGTGGTGCAAGAAACGAGAATATATCAAATAATAGGAAAAATCTCCCAACTGAGCTAAAAAATAACCTAAAAAGATGTCTCACAATTGGATTTATTTATCACAAAAAGGGAGACATCAGGTAGAATGGTGGATAATTTCTACTTTAGAAGAATTTGAACAACTTCATATGTATTACTGGACATCAAGCATGTATAACAAATTGATTAGCTTGATAAGTAAAAGATGATGCACGTGAAAGGACCAACATGCATATTAATAGTAAGTATACTAGAATATTATTCTTGAATATGAAACATATAAATTATTTATTTTGAGTAATAACATATTCAATTGTGCAATTGTAGTGTTTCTTCTTTGATCATGTTAAAGGTTGGGGAGCAGAAAATAATAGATATTTTTAAGAATAATATAGTGATTGGACGTATTACATCGAAATTAATTTATCGTTGATTATATAGCAGAGGATTTGGAAGTATATGTAAGTACTCTTAGGATACTTTGTGTATAGGATTGATCATATAATCATATTTTGTTGATGAGATTAATTATTGCAGGTTTCAACTAATGAGCTGAAAATTCTTTAACATGAAGAAAGAATTTTTAACACAATATTGAGGAAGATGAGGATGAAAATGATAATGAAGACGAGTCTAAGTATAAGGATGAGGATGATGACAAGGATAAGGACGGGGATGATGATGATGAGACTAATGAAGATGATGATGGTAAGGATGAATCAGGTTTGAAAGACAGAGAGGAGGACAAGGAAAAAAATGAGGATGAAAGTGATGAAGATTATGTACACATACCGTTGAAGCCAAGGAAGATGAAAACATCATGTTTGATGATGGTGTAGAACTGGATTTGTTAGAAGGAAACGAGACAATGAAGGACTCATTAGTACAAGTAGAGGAAGCGGAAGATGGTGTAGATAAAAAAGAAACAATAACAACCGAAGATGATGATGACATTGAAACGACAAAGAACGATTCTATGGTTGAAAATTATAACATGTAAGTTTATTTAACAATAGAATAATTTCATTATGGATTTATATTAGTGGGATTAATCCAATCAAAAACTGAAATATCTTGATTTCGCATTTGAACCAGGATAAAAATTTCGATGAATTTGAAGGAAAATCAACTAAAAGAGCTGAAAGCTGAGAATAAATGATTGATAGATGACTTAGTTATGAGAGACAAGAAAATATGTCAACTTGAAGATAAGTTAAAAGAGTAACACGATTTTGATGAGTTGGCAAAGAAACAAGTGATGATGAAAAAAATGACTATCATGGAGCCAAGGTTTCATGGGAGGATCTTTGTCAAAGTAAGGAGAATGGGGGTCTTGGAATTCCTAATCTTCTTCAAATTAATCAAGTTGCTATCCTTAAAGCTTTTTGGAGAATGTATGGAAACAAGGATAACATTTGGTCATAATGGGTCTATTCTAATTGGCTTAGGGATAAAAGTATTTGGAATTTTTTATGATAGTAAATCGCCTTAGACTTGGAGAGCAATGCTTAATGTGAGGTACATTGCTTTTGATTATATTGAACATATTGTGTGTAATGGTAAGCTATGTTGTAGATCTCCCCGCCTAGGCGCCGCCTAGGCGTCAACTCCCCCCTCAAGCGCTTACGCCTAGCTAAAATTCTAGGCGTTTTTGCCTAGCGCCTTAGTCGTCGTGGAATAGGCGCCTAGCCCGTCTAGGCACCGACTAATGGCAAAAAATGGCAGCCTAGGCGTCGATTAATGGAAAAACATTCCCACATAGACCTTTTTGTTATTTTTATTATTCTCGAGAATTCTTTAGTTGATATTATAACTCAATTTTTAGTATTTTTATATTTACTATAGTGTTGTTAGATGATTTTTATGACTTAAATAGTTAAAATTTCTATAAATACTATATATATTATTAAAGATACAAAATTACACATCGGGATTCAAAACCGTATAATTCCGCCTAGGCCCCGTGTAATCCCGTCTAGGCGCTAGGCCCCGGTCGACCGCCTAGAGCCCGAAACCGAGATCTACAGCATAGATGGTAAGAAGACATATATGCTAACTGACAAGTGGATTAAGGGTAAGAGTGTGAGAGAGATTTGTGATCAAGATGATGCTATTTCAATAGGGTATTATAACATAAACAGGAAGGTGGAGGAGTACTATGATAGCAAAATATGGAGGCTTCCTCATAATCTTAACAAGGTTCTTGATGTATTAAAGGATATGGTGCTTAATGATAGAGAGGATGTTATTAAATGGCTTTAAGACTTCTGAAATTATGAGTAATCTTAGAGGTCCTAATTTGAAAATTAAGTGGTTTTGTGTTGTGTGGCATAAATGGAGTATTCCCAAGCATAAATTTTGTGCTTGTCTGTTTTGTAAAGATAGACTTAGCAAATGGGGTATGGATGTTGATAAGTTTTGCTCACTTTTTCATGAAGAGTTTGACTCAAGCGACCACCTATTTGTTACTTGCAGATTCACTTCCTTGGCTTGGGATGATCTTTGTGCATTACATAATTGGCATAACAAAGGGAAAAGTTGGGAGGAAAGGCTTGATTTCATGGCTAAGTTTGATGGTAACTCTCTAAAGGACACTATTTCTAATATTACTTTCCTTAGTTTTCTCTATTGCATTTGGGATATGAGAAACAAAAAGGAATTCAAGAAGTTAAACCCTAAAAGGGAGGATATTGTGAAGATTGTGATGAGTGATATTAAAAACACACTTTGGAATAGAAGGCATTTCAAGAAGAGTTATGAGAATAGGAAAATTGTGGGAAGGTGGAATCTTCATGGTTTGCTTAAATATGGAGAACAAGAGGAGCACATAGGCTAGCTTGGAGCTTGGACCTAGATGTAGTGCTTCCTCTTTTGAAGGGATTAGCTATTGTAGGAAGATATCCCTTATTGGAAAATTGCCTTATTGGGAAGGTTTCCTATTTGGGAATATTTCCTATTTAGCTTGATTCCTTGATTAGAGGTTTGTTCTTTTATCTTATCAATTGCTGTATAGGTTTTCAATTTCTAGCAATGGTTTTATAGGTTGTTTGTCTAGTTGATAGGTTTTTTGTTTTTCTTAGTAATGGTTGTATAGGGTTACTTTTTCTAGCCATACTTGTTTTTGAGTCAAAAACAAGTAGGGGTTTGATTTGTACCTATAATTTTGTGGATTCAAAATGGTTTGTTGACCAAAAGAAAAAAAGAGTTTTGGAAATGTATAGAAAAGAATATGATGAAAAATAGTACTTCTGCGGTTCTTCGATGAGAAAGAAAATAAAATCAATAGGATGAGGGACAAGTTTCGTTCACTTGAAGAGAAACTAGAAGACAATTCAAACAATGAATACAAGGATATAATTAGCAAACTCAAAGATGATCTATATGAAGAAAAACAAATGAAAGATGAACTCCTAAGGTGTACAAAAGGACTAGGTGTGGTTCACGACATGATTGTCAAAGAAAATAAATAGCTAAATAAAAATCTTGTTGAAGAAAATGATAATCTACACGAAGAATTGAATTTAATTCTTCCACATGCGGAGCCTATTCACATAGTTATGCAAACACCCGAAAGTCGGGATGAACGCACATCTAACACATGAACAAAAATAATTGTAAAAAATGACGAAGGCAACAAATGAGCGACAAAATATATCAACGAGAAAGAAATGCCAACGCAGATGACAACACTGAACAAGACATTAAAGGAAACAATCTAAAAAAGGAAAAGGAGAAAAAGATGTATGAAGATCATTAAAAATTGTAATAATATAGATTATTATCAAAGTTTCTAATGCTACCTTGGATTATATGGTTAATTTAATTCCCATTTTTACTATAATAAGAAACTACAAGTGACCAAAAATATAAACATATAAATATCAATAGGATGAATACTATTGACATGACTAATAGGTTTAATTTGTTAATGAGATAATGGGATTTATCCCATCAGTTAAAACATATACCATCAGTTTATTGAAAACATGTGACTAATCTCATCAACTGAAAAATATGACTAATCCCATCAGTTTAAAAACACTGGTTCATATTGGAAAACTTATTTAATCACCCACGAGATTAATACCATAATCATACCTAACATATTATTTATATATTTAAGAAAAAACGGGACAAAAATGTGATGTGCTAAGTCCCTAAGCATAACAAACAGGCTTGCTTTTGAAAAAGACAAAAAGGAAAAATATGATGGGATTCATCACATCGACATGTCAATGGGATTCATCCCACTGAAAATTCAGGTAGCCTACTAGTAAAGAATAGTATCAAAAAGTACTCCATCTGTCCCAAAACTAATGTTTACATTACTAAAAATATTGTCCCAAAAATCCGTCCAACTTTTTTCATTATTACCCTTATTAAAAAAAAAATTATAATTCCAATGCTCATTTAAAATATTAAGATATGTTATTAAAGGTAATTTTGTAATGTGTATATTAGGTTTCTTAATATGTGTGAAAAACTAAATGGACATTGTTTTTTGGACGGAGGGAGTAACAAACCCACAGAAGTTAGTTACTCTACTATTAAAAAGTAAAACAACCCAAACAAAAGGTAGGTAGTCTATTATTAAAAAGTAAAACGACACCAACTAAAAAGTTCACACTACAATCATTTCGAAACTGCAAAAAAATTTACACACACAAGCACATTTCTCCCTCCTACTAACAAACAATAATAACAACTAAGATTCACAAAAGCAACAAAACTCAAAGCATAAAGTTGAGCCGCAAAGAAGGCGAAGTGTGATTATTCAAAGAAGGAGAATTATAAAAAAAGAAAAGGCTGAAAAGTTAAATAGAAGCGTGATTACTCAAAAAAAGGTAATGTAGTTGATTGTTGTTGGTTTTTTAAGTTTATTTCACAATAAATAGTTAATAAAACCTAGAATAAGGAGTTTTGTAATTATAACGATATTTAGTGTTGGTTATTTTTTCCAGCTAGTTTACGGTCATGATTCTAGGGTTATCCTATTTCTATTGGTGACAAATGGAAGGGGAAAGCTTTGTGTGGTTTGGGTGCGAGTATTAATCTCATGCCTAGGTCGATTTATGAGAAGTTGAAGATAGTAAATGCAAGACCGACCTCTATGGTCTTGCAAATGGTTGATAGATCTCTTGCACATCTAGAGGGAATAATAGAAGATGTCCTTGTCAAGGAAAGTACTTTAACTTTTCCTTTTGATTTTATTACACTAACCTACCACCACCTTTTCCTGTTATGAAATGAAAAAAAGAAACAACTGTAAAAACAAAAGCGGTAGAGGATGTGGTGGAGAAAGAAGGTGAACCAGAAGTGGAAGAGGTAGAAGTTGAGAAAATTCCGAAAAAGCCAAAGAAGAAAGATGTTGTGGTTGAAGTGAACCGTTCTCCTTCTTGAGAATGAAATGATAGGTTTACCAGAAGAATGTAGTGCAATATGCCAGATAAGTTGCCACCTAAATTACTTGATCCTGGGAGTTTCACTATTCCTATTTCTATTGGTGACGAGTGGCAATGGAAAGCTTTGTGTGATTTGGATGCAAGTATTGATCTTATGCCTGGATCAATTTTTGAGAAGTTAAAGATAGGGAATGCAAGACCGACCTCTATGGTCTTGCAAATGACTGATAGATCCCTCGCGCATCCAGAGGGAAGAATAGAAGATGTCCTCGTCAAGGCATGTATTTTAGTTTTTCCAGTTGATTTTATTATACTTGATTACGACGCGGATAGGAATGTCCCCATTATCTTGGGAAGACCATTCCTAGCCACGAGGCGTAGTCTTATTGATGTAGAGAATGGAGAATTAATCATGCGTATCCAAGACGAGGAGGTAAAACTCAATGTGATTAGGCCAATGAAGTTTCTGGATTCCAAGGATGAATTCTTCCGGTTAGATGCAATTGAACAGGTAGAGAAAGATCCAACTAAGGTTGTGGCATCCCTAGGAATGGGGGATATAGAGCTAAGAATTTACATTCGAGAGGGAATTTGTATGCGTTTGTATTTATGCACAATTGGAGATGATGTATTATTTGTAACCCTTTGTCAGGGTCTTTAAAAAAATAAAAATAAAAAAGAAAAAAAGAAAAGAAAAAAATATGAGAGACATGGCCATTCATATTAAAATGATGGTCAGAGATATCTTATACAAAAAAAAATATATATATATATATATAAAAAGAAAAAAAAGAAAAAAAAGTAACCAGCAAAGTGGAATTTTTAGAAACCATCTTTAGTGCTTATTGAGTGAATCCGGGGACGCTAAATCAGTGTGTCAAATGGGTTGAGTGAGAACATATTCAAGTGACTTCAAATTTACCAAATATATATATCATATCGTCCCTAACTCCATGTTATAACCGTAAAGTCCTCGTTTTTCGTAGATACATAGTGGATTTATGATTCAGCTAATAGGGAGTACACTAAGAGGAGCGTCCAAAGCAAGTGAGGATCAATGAACACCCTATAGCCACCATATTAAGATAAGTATAAGTGTAACCTTCTAGCATTGTGAATTTAATTTTGGATTGATATTATTTGTATTTGATTTTGCATGATAGGTGTATGTGTATATTAATTCCTAGGCCATACTATATGAGATCTATTTTAAGTTATGCTTTGGGTGTTATTCACTAGACTCTGCATTTTTGTGTTTCACCTAAGGCCTTTGTTTTTATTTTACTTTGTCGGGACGAAAAAGGTTTGAGTTTGGGGTCTTGATGTCTCCCGTTTTGTTCTAAATATATGCCCTTAGGAGACATCATTTTAGGTGAATATTAGACTCATTTGATAGACTTTTGTGCTTATTTCATTATATTGCAATTTCACCCCTTAAAATTATGATATTTCGTTTTTAATTCTTTTGTACGTTAATTTGTTTATTTTTAGTGCAAAGTTCTTAGATCCATGGATTCTGTGGAGCACCAAGACAAGGAGGAGAAGTGAGATTTAAAATCTTAGATCAAGCGGAGAGGTCAAAAGTAAGAAAAGATTATAGAGAAGAAAATCTGGTAAGCTGTCACTACTTGCTATTTTCGAGCCACTTCGGCACTGATCCAGGCTTTGAAATCTAAAAGAGAAAGTTGCGCTTATGAGTTAAGAAGCTTTGAGGATTGGAATCAGGTGATTTGGATATGAGACGCAAAAGTTACGGCCGTTTTATAACAGTTGTAAAGCAGTTACGGGATTTTGAAGATGGACTTGGACTTTTAATTATTTAACTTATTATTCTTAAGTAAAAAGCCCAATACTAATTCTCTCTTATAAATAGACCTTTAGACCTCTTTTTTACACACAATTCATTCTACGTTTAATTTAGAAAGTCCAAGTCAGAGCAGACGGCATAAGAGGAAGCTAGAGCTGGAGAATTCTCATTCCTCCATCAACAGCTCAATCCAACACCTCAATTAGGTTTCATATTTTATTTCTGTAATTTAGGATAATGTATTATTTAAATTTTATTTCAGTATTCAATTTGAACATGAGCTAAACCTTTTAGTACTTGAGAATCGCAAATAATGGGTTGAAGCCCTAGTTAATTGATTTCTGTTTTTGAATTTGGGATTTTATTATTTAATTGAAGTTGTGTATTTTATATTGGGTATTATTTTGAGCATATTTATTATTTCTTTTCTGATCAATTAGAAATAAGTTTGAGTAATTGGGTTATTCACTTTAGTGGCGAAATGATCATCCGACAGGGGGGTTTGGTTACAAACTTAAATAATATATGTGTGACGTCTGTTATTGACCGACAAGCTTGACTAATCACATAGCCAAAGAGGTAAAGATCTTCACATCCGTAAGTAAACTTGCTACCTTAGAGGGGCTTGTCTTACCGTAGGATAGCTCCTAGGTCCACCCGACAGGGGGCTAGGAGATATTAGAGTCCCGACTAATATTTAAATGCCAACTCTACCCTTAAACGAAACAGTATTTATATTAACTTAGGTGGATTCCCTTGCGAGACTCAAGTACATCTCTCATCTTGCGTCTACATCTTGTTACTTTCAATATTTTCTTTCAATTAAGTATTTTTATATTTTATTTTTTGCATCTTTAGTCCTTAGACAAAATCAAACAAAAATTTTATAATTTACTTTTCTGTTTTAAACAATTAATACTACTATTTCGATTAATACCTGAGTTATAACTATCCGTCCCTAAGAACGAAATCCGTATTATTTACACATTACTTGGAACGACCTGTACACTTGCGGGTAGTGTCCCTCTCAAAAGGGGTGGTGATTTTATCACACAACAGGAGACACCAATTCAGTATGATAATATTTATTCTGTCGATGGGATTTAGTCTTATGGAATTTGTAGTTAACTGTACAAGATGAAGTTATTAACAATAAGAATAATAACTGTAGGTTAAATGTGAAGAGTTTCAAATCCTTGAACATGAACAAGAACATCAACAAATCAATGATCAAGAGCATGATGGAGAGGACTAGGAGGAACATAATGGCCAGAATGAAAATAACGATGATGATGATGATGATAGTGTTAGGATTACGCTCCTCCTATTAATGAAGACAAAGATTGATATGAAGATGAGTACATAAACACTAATGACGGTGTAGCCCCATAATCCTTTGAAAAATTAGATATCGTGTTAGAGGCAAGGAACAAGGTGATCTATGACACAATAGAGCAGACAAGAGAGGTTGTAGAGAAAGAGGATGTAGTGATCGAGAAAAGGAATGTTGATGTGGAAGAGGAAGTATACAATGTTGATGATATAACATATGATGATTTTGATGTGGATAATATGTTCAACTTAGGTATCGGACTATCATGGGATGATATTATGATTGAAACACCTTTAAATTATGGAAATTTTGAGAGTCAACCAAAAAATCAAGAAAATCAAGTTGTTGAGAACAGGCAATGTTGTACAACAATAATTTTATTTAGTTTGATGGGATCAAGCTAAAGTTAATTTGTTCTTATACTTGAAATAGTAAAAACAAAACGGTGACCGAGAACAAAGAGCTTGAAAATAAACTGAGAGGGCTAAGAGATTTGGAAAAGTTTGCAAGGGGGGAAGCGAATGGTTTAAGAGACATTTCAGAGGCCAAAGATAATGTGATCAGGGAGTTTCAAGATCAAGTGAAGAATTTAGCAGACTTAAAAAAGTTTGTGAAACAATAAGCTAAGGAATTAAGAGAAAGGTTTGGAAAAACTGAAAAATTATTGGAAGATGATATGGAAATGAAAAAAGGATTGATCTATATTATTGGAAATTATACTGTATGGGCACCATTGGTATCTAATAAGTCACTATTTCCCATACAAAACAAAATCGGAAATTACATGTATGGACACTATTGGTATATGATAATTCATTCGGAGGACTTATTAACTACAACGGAATATCGGTCAAGAAATCTGCATCAGTGAAAGCAAACGAGAATGCACAACAATTGTTGAAGTCTGTGACACAAGGAGAAAGATGATAAACTTTAACATGAGTATTGTTCACACCAAAGACCAGCGATGCATAATTCAGGTTTATACGTGCTTCTATATGCAGAAGATCTGTATACAAGAGAATATGTATGAGGTCAATACAAATCAGCAGATTCCGGTCATCATAGATATAAGATAGTGGTAGGGGAAAAGGTGTGATAAGTAAACAAATATAAATGATAATAAAGCACGCACACCTAAGATAACTATGATGAACTCTCTGCAAGTGAACATATCGTTTGCAACTAATAAGTAAGTAAAACAAATATCGATCTTAGGAACTACGCAAGTAAGTTTGCAAATAGTGTTCTTAATAGTGTACTAGAGAGAGTTGATAAAATAATATGCAAAGACACTAAAATATTTATTGAGTTTTAAGACTCTAAGCAATTAAAAATTAAATTCTCTGTCGAGTTTACGTGGCATAAAAAATACCCCACTTTCCAAATCTGGCCGACAATTTTTGCACTTTCTAAAATATGGTCAAATCTTCCTTATCCGCCATGAATAAGGGATTTGATTGATTTTTTTCACTTCTTATCATTATACCAAGGTGTTCAAGCTTCCAAATATTTATGATCTACACAATAACACATAAATTACACGCAAAAACTCTAAAAATAGTGAAAACCCGAATTTAGACAAGAAAGTGTAAAACAACAATATAATGGGAAAACCTCTCTCAACTAAGCACTAAATACCCCTAAAATGATGTCTCGTGACTAGATTATTATACCACATAAATGGAGATATCAGATATTAAACTGGTTATTATATAATAGTAAGGCAGCAAAAAGAAAAAAGTTCGTGAACTCATAAAGTATCTTATTCATAGAATCAAACGAGTAGTTTAGAATCTATTAAAACTTTATAATTATAATATTTCAATGAATGGTTTAGACTTTACAATTGTAATGATTTGATGAAAGTTTTGATGGGATTAACATAACCGACTTTATAAGTATATTGTATGTACATGTATAATATCAATGGTATTAATCCAATCAATGCATATATGGCCCCTTCCAAACAACCAAACAACGCAACATTGAGCATGAATTTTTTACGTCAATGAGATTCATCGCATAACCATGTTGATGGAATTCATCCCATCAAAATTACAATGTGATTGTTTTGAAAGATATGCCTTTTGTTGCATCATCAAACATGTCAATGTGATTAATTGATGTCTCCTTTTTTGTGAGACCCTTAGGAGACATCATTTTAGGGTAAAATTGGACTTAGTTTTTTGATTTATTGTTAAAATTTGATATAATGCATTTTCTTCTTTTGGATTTGAACTATTTGTGTTTATAGAGCTTTTGTGCGTTAACTCGTCTGTGTAGTGTGAAGTTATTAGGTATATGAATGCTATGAGGAAAGAGAAGAAGTGAAGTCTGAAGTCCAAGAGTAAGAAAAAGCATTAAAATAGCGAAAGACATCTCTTTAGCGTAGGTGGAGGAGTCCTAAAAACTGGAAAATCGTCACTTGTGTCCCTCCCCCAGCTAGAACGGTGCAGATTCTGACTTAATTGTTCAAATTAAAATGATGGACCTTATAGTTAGAAAATTTAAGAAGTGGTTTTAGTGGATTTGAACTTACGCTGCGAAAGTTACAGCGTTTCTACTGAATTTGTGTACATCAGCGCAAATTTATTAAAACGAATTTGGGCCCTTAATCACTTAATTTAGACCAATGTGGACCTAATCCCTTTTATCATTATAAAAGGATCTTTAGATCTTATCAATCAGTACCTCTTAATAAACTTCAATATTTTAAGAGAGATAGAGAAAGTCAAAACGCTTGGAAGCAAATAAGCAGAAGCTAAAGAAATCTTCTTCTTCAACAACAACTCAAGTCATTCCAATTAAGTTCTTTTCAGTTTTATTTCAGTTTTAGGAATTATGTCTTTATTTATTTTAATTTCTTTCTTTTATTTAATTATGAGCTAAACCCTAAATAATTGAGAATCTCAATATGGAATGAACGCTATGTTTTCTAATTTAATGTTTTTCAAATTTGGGATTATTTAAATTAAGTCAAAGTATTTTGTATCGACTATATTTTTCTTTTTATTTTCTATCAATAACCTAGCTAATTATGGATAGGTTTTAGTAATTAGGTTATTCGTTATGACAACGATCATCTGTAAGGGGGTCTAATTACAAAACTAGTATATAGACGCGTTGTGTTCGTTATTGAGTCTGGCGGCCTTAACTAATCACGTAGCCAGTTGGGTATAATCATAATTATTCGAAATCAGATTATTTTCGCCTTGAAGGGGTCAGTAGCACCATAGGATGGCTTCCTAAGTCTACCTTGACGGGAGTTAGGAAGACATTCAAGTCCCAACTAATATTAAAATACCGACTTTACCCTTAGACGAATGCATTAGATTATTAACTTTGGTGATTACCTAGCGAGACTCAAGTATATCTCTCATATTTATGTAATCTTCTTAGTTTAATTTCTAATTTAATTTGGGTTACTCAATATTCTCGCCTTAATAGTTCTTTAATAAAAAACAAAACAAATATCTATATTTATTTATACTATAATTAGTTCTACTTTTCTATTAAACACTTCTGTCTAATTTCGCTATCTCTGTGGAGAAAAAAATGATGTATTATTTATTTATTACTTGGAACGACTCGTACTCTTGCGGTTAGTCGCTTCTCTTCTTTTTTGTTGATTTTTATCACACTCTAGGAGCGACCAAGTTTCCTGCGCCGCTGCCAGGGATTGCAGCATTAGATATTTGTGTTTATTTCTTTTAAGTAGAGTTAACAATTATTTTCTACTTTACTCTTGTCTTGTATTTTTATCCTTTTCAGATCTTTTAAATTTGGTGCATGGTCTCGGATCCCGAGGAAATACTAAAAGCTTACTGGAAAAAAGAAAGAAAAAGGCTTAAGCTAGCGAAAGAGATGGCTTGTGTTGTAGAAAATCCTGCAATTAAGGTAGAAGATAACGTTCAACAGGCCGCAAATGCAAGTCCAACTAGGACAAGATCCATGGTTCCTGCAGGCTCCTGGACCGAAACCATTCGATTACCTGCACAAGGTATCGGCCCTCCAGACATTCAAGTTGTTATATATAAGCCCAAAACGGGCATGTTGAATCAATTCCGAGACTTTGGTAATTTTTGAGGAGTGGTTGGCGAAGATGCAGTTAGAGCCGCGCAAAAGTTAATACAGATATGCGATGCGTAAATCACACAGGTGTGACACGAGAACAAATGTATCTCTCGATGTTTTTGTTTCCCCTCATATATGTAGCAAAAGAGTGGTTTGATCAACAACAATGAGATTAAATAACTACTTGGGATCAGATAGCGTTCTTTGGTCGTTACTACCGAGAAACATGAGGTTAAACGCGCAACTAAAGTTGACATCATTCCGTCAAGAGCAAGATGAGTTAGTGGGAGCATGTTGGACATGATTCCAGTTATGTTTGATGCGAGTTCCAGATCATGACTACTCAGATGATCAACAATTGTCCATGTTCTATAAAGGCCTTGATGGGAGTGCAAGGAAAGATATAGATTTGTTATGCGGAGGTGGATTTTTATGATTATGCTAACCCATGCAACAATGATATTAAATAGAATGGTGAAGAATGAGATGGGGTGGTAAACCATGAGAGTAACAATTCGAAATTCGAAAAGAGGAAGAGGTACAACGCATCGAGAAAGTGAGATCGTAATAAGTAAAAAGTTATATGTGATGGAAGCAAAACTCAAGACCACGTTTGAGCAACAACTTAAACAACTTACTTTAGCTATTCAAGAGGGATTTTCAAGTAGAGAGATTGTGAATGTCGCACAAGAGAAGTATGGGTGTTCAAACTGTGGATTGAATGATCATGATTAGGAGAGTTGTCAAAGCAATCCAGAATCTGTAATGTTTGTTTCTAAGGGAACTATAATTCGAATGATCAGGGTTATGGTCAAGAAAACAGAAGTCATCCTGGTTTCCAATATTCAAATCCAAATGGGGCCCCAAATCTGAATCATACATATAAGCCGCGACCTCAAGGGAATAACTACAACTGCGACTACAGAATCAATACCAAGGGGACATAATTAGGAATATCAATCATCACAACATCCCATACAATATTCTTACGCAAAAAGTCTAAATCAGAAAGCTTTACCTTCTCATCCTCAAGAAGGTGCAATAAGTAAGATGCAGCAGACAATGCAAGCACTCATGTCCATGACATAAAAGAATTATCAAGAACAGTAAGCTTCCAATGCAAAATTGAAGGAACAATAAGTTGTGTTCAAGATCCTAGAGAATCAAGTTTCGCAAATGAAAAAAAAAGCTAAATCAACGTCCACAAGGACAACTACCCAATGATGCAGAGATTCCTCGTCAGTTTGAAGATTGTAAGGAAATTTCTCTTAGGTGTGGGAAGAAACTCCCACCACCTACTTTCCCGATCATTAAGGAGAAAAAGACAACTATCAAGCCAAAAGAGGTAAAGGATGTAGGTTGAAAATAAGTGTTGTTATAGTTGAAGATATATTTGATGATATGAGTGAAGATGTAATTGAGAAGCCTATTAAGGCTACTAAGGAGAATACAAAGAAAGATATGGTCGTGAATGATAACCGCCCTTCCCATCCATTTCCATCACGTGTCCAAAAGAAGAACAATGACAAAGAGTACAAGAAGTTCATGGACATGGTGAGAAAATTACATATTAATATTCCATTCATCCATCCAAAATATTCCAAAGTATCCAAAATTCATGAAATTGGTTCTTTCCAACAAACACAAATACTATGAGGAAGAGATGGTTGATTTACCGGAGGAGTGTAGTGCAATATGTCAAACTAAGTTGCCTCTAAAGTTAGAAGATCATGAGAGTTTCAATATTCATATATCAATTGGTTTAGAGTGTACCGGAAAGTTGTGTGTGATTTGGGTACGAGTATCAATCTCATGCCTAGGTCATTGTTCGAAATGTTAAGGAATGGGAATGCAAAACCTACAGTCATGGATATACAGATGGCGAATAGATCCTTATCCCATCATGAAGGAAAGATTGAAGATGTCTTCGTCAAAGTAGGTAACTTTATATTTACGTGTGATTTCATTACTTGATTATGACGCGGATAGGAATGTCCCCATAATCTTTGAAAGACCAGCTTACTTTGATTGATGTAGAGAATGGTGAACTAATCATGTGAGTGCAAGATGAGGAGGACAAATTTAATATGTTCAAAGCAATGAAATTCCCCTGGTTCTCTGAGAGATTGTTTTTCTTAGATGCTATTGAACAGGTTGAGAAAGTGCCAACCAAGGTTGTGGCGACATTAGGACTGGAGGAGAGAGAGATCAGAAAGAAACCACCAAATGAATCTCCTCCGGATCCTAAGAAGAGTCCAAACCTTGCTCGTGCAAAGAGGAGAACAAAGAAACGTGTTATAAGGTTCCAAAAGAACCCATGAGAGAAATAGAAAAGGAGGAGTTCAGAGTAGGCAAATAAGTCACATTGAAAAAGCATGATCCTCCATTGAACACACGTAAGCCCAATAGTTCTTGGATGGGACCATTCATGGTTACAAGAATTATCTCTGAGAAGTTTGTGGAAGTGAAAGCCAAGGGAGGAAAATTCTGCGTGGTTTATGTTAAACCTCACTCACTGCTGGGGAGGTTATGTTAAGAAATGATCTCGGAGGTGACCCATCGAGCTTGACGGCGTTAAACAAATGCCAGTTTAATTGTATAGTAGTTTAATGCTTTATTTCTTTTACTTCGTAGTGTATAATAGAGTAATTTGATGTGCATTAGTGTAACTTCTTAAGAAATGAGAAGGCTTGGAGTGTTTTTTATGTTTGCAGGTGTTAAACCATTGAGTTTGGGGTGATAAGTATGAGGAACAAAGCAAGTAGCGCGTCTAAAGTGGACTTTAGAAAATACACAAACCGCGAACCCGGTTGCATTCGACAACACACTGGATGACGGCCATGTAGACGCAACTCATTGATGTGTCAGCGAGTTTCAACATTCGCGACCAGGAACCCGTTTTCTGCAAACCAGGACCCCGGTTTTGTACGTCAAACCTCACTTGATGTTGACCTCGTACACGCAACTCGAGATGACGTTAGTGAGAATCAGCGCGACGTAGCCGGGAACCCATATCCTGTAAAAAGGGAACACAGATTGTGAGCTGCTATTTTACCATCTCTGTGGATGCAAACCACTTACAGGCAAATCATGGTTGCGTCATCGATAAAAAACGCGTCACAACCGGGAATCTGTTTTTTGCAAACCAGCAACCCGGTTTCTAACCTCCTGGTGAGAAAACTTATTGGATGAAGGAGGCTTATACGCAATTTAGCATTGCGTTAGGGAGAAAGTACACTTCGCGACCGGGACTTCTTATCTACAAACTGTGAGCCCGGTTCGTGAAGGCAGCTCTCTGGATGAAAAGGGCTTACACGCAACTCAAGGTTGCAAAAAAAATTATTTACGAGAATGAAGAGCCCAACCGGGAACCCGTCTACAAAATGGGAACTCGGTTTGAGCACTGTAAGTCAGCGGAAACCTAAACCTTAAAGGAATTACCTTCTTCCTTTAGCCTCTCACGTATACCCATCATAAAAAAACACCAAATTACCATCAATTCTTTCCTCTAAAAATCATCCAGACACAAAATCACATCAAAATATCCCTCCAAAACACCAAGAAATTCATAATTTGATCCAAAAATTTATCTTTACCTAAGCTTAAGTTTAATCCATTAAACATTTGCAAAACCTTTACATATTGATTATCCAGCGCATAATACACTATAATATGTATCCATACACCTTCAAAAACTTTAAAAGTCACAAATTTCATTCAAACCTTTTGGGAATTCTTGAAGCTTTGAGTTTGGGGTCATTCGAGATGACAAGAAGTTCGGAGAAGATACGAAGATCGTGAAGAGAAAAGAGAGTTTAGTGTGAGGAAGGATTTCCGAGGATGATGTGATAATTTAGAGGAGAATCCTGAGGAGATGATCAGGCTAAGGGAAATATGAGTTCGAGTTGATGAAATATACGTTAAAGAAGATGAATTCAATGGTGTATGATCAAGGTATGGGTTTTCCTTAGGATTTGGAGGAGCTTTATTAGGTGGTTTCTTTCTTAGTTTTTTCTCCTCCATTCCTAAGATTTCCACTACCTTGGTTGGTTCTTTGCTCCATGTTCAATGGTCTCCAACCAGAAGCATTCCTCCTTAGAATATGGGAACTTTATTGGCCTAAACATGTTGAACTTTACCTCCTCGTCTTGGATACGCATGATTAATTCTCTATTCTCTACATCAATAAGAGTACACCCTGTGACTAGGAATGGTATTCCCAAGATAATGGGGACATTCCTATCTGCGTCGTAATCAAGTATAATAAAATCAACTGGAAAAATTAAAGTTCTTGCCTTGACGAGGACATCTTTAATTATTCCCTCTGGATGCGCGAGGGATCTATCAGCCATTTGCAAGACCATAGAGGTCGGTCTTGCGTTCCCTGTCTTTAATTCTCAAAAATTGATTTAGGCATAAGATTAATACTTGCACCCAAATCAAACAAAGCTTTCCATTTCCACTCGTCACCAATAGAAATAGGAATAGTGAAACTCCAATGATCAAGTAATTTAGGTGGCAACTTACTCTATCATATTGCACTACATTCTTCTGGTAAACCTATCATTTCATTCTCAAGATACTGGCGTTTATTGGTGATAACTCTTTTCAAGAATTTAAAATATTTTGGTACACCTTTTATAGCTTCTAAGAAAGGCATATTAATGTTGATCTTACTTACCATATTCATGAAATTCTGATATTCAGCTGTATCTCCTTTCTTCTGAACTCTTGAGTGGAATGGTGGAGGAGGATGGTTCACTTCCACCACAACATCTTTCTTCTTTGGTTTTTCTGGAATTTTCTCAACTTCCACCTCGTCTACTTCTGGTTTACCTTCTTTCTCCACCACATCCTCTACCGTTTTTGTTTTTATAGTTGTTTCTTTTTCTTTCATAATAGGAAAAGGTGGTGGTGGTAACTTTTTACCACTTCTGAGCGAGATAGCGTTACAATATTCGTACTGGATAGGATTCTCTGTATCACTGGGTAATTGTCCTTGTGGATGTTGATTCAATTGCTTTGCTATCTAAGCTATTTGATTTTCTAACATTTTGACAGCTACCATAGATACTTGTTGATCTTGTTGCGCTTTCAATTGCAAAGTAATTAGTGCATGTTAGGTTTGTTGAACATCTAACGCACCTTCTTGAGGTTGAGCGGGTAAAGCTTTCTGATTCATAGTGTCTGTATAATTCTCTTGAGAAGGTTATCTCTGAGCTTGATTTCCGTGATTCTGTCCCCCTTGGTAGTTGTTATGGGGTCTTGGTTGATAGTTATTTCCTTGGGGACGTGACTGATATGAAAAAGTAGGATTAGCGGCCCCATTTGGATTCAAATACTCCCTCCGTTCCACTGAAATTGTCCACTTACTAAAAATAATGTTCCAAATATATTGTCCACTTAGGAGTTCAAGACACTTTTTTTCCTACTTTTTCCACTAGTACCCTTATTAAAATATTGAAATTTATATTTCCAATACACATTTAAGATATCAAGATACATTATTAGGGGTATTTTTGTAATGGTGAATGCATTTATTATCTTTCTTAATATATGTGAAAAGCTAAGTGGACGAATTAAGTGGAACGGAGGGAGTATTATAAACCCGGATGGTTTTTGTTTGGTTGATAACCTTGATCACCGGAATTGTAGTTCCCCCGGTTGGAAACAAACATTACGGGTTCTTGATTTTTTTGACAATTTTCCCATTAATGATCATGTACACCACAGTTAGAACACCCATATATTTCTTGTGTAGCAGTAACATCAGCTCTCCTACCTGAAAAACCTTCTTTAACAGCTAAAGTAAGTTGTTTCAATTGTTGCTCCAATGTGTTCTTCAACTTATTCTCTAACGAAGAGAATTTCTCATTAATCCCAGCACTACTCTCTTTATAACATGTACCTCGGATAGGTGTTCTCATAGTATTCCAACCCAACTCATTCTTCACTATTCTATTCAAAATAATTTTAGCATTAGTTGGAGTTATGTGTAAGAATCCACCACCACCAAGTAAGTCTAAATCTTTCCTTGAGCGTCCTTCAAGACCTTTATAAAATATTGACATATGTTGTGGTTCTGTAAGGCAATGATCTGGAATTCTTCTTAAACAATGTTGGAATCTTGTCCAACAATTACCTACGGATTCACCTTGTTCTTGCTCGAAGGAAGTCAATTCAATTTGTGCATTCAATCTCATGTTTGTCAGATAATAACGATCAAAGAACGCTGTTTGAAGCTCATCCCAATTAGTAATTGATCCTGGTTCTTGTGAATCATGCCATACACTCACTGCGTCTATCACGAAAAATCTGAAATTTGCATAATACATTTGTTCTCTTGATACTCCTTGAGTTATATACGCATCTCATATTTGCTCAAATTTTTGTACTGCACGAACTGGATCTTCTCCAGTTGTTCAGAAAATTTCTGAAGTTTTGGAATTGAGCTAACATACCCGGATCTGGTCTATATCTTGGAACAATAATATCTGGAGCGCCAATACCTAAAATAGGAGCGTGATATGGAATCTGTTCAGGACCTTGTACAAACCATGGGTCATAAGTAACTGGAGGTTGAGCTTGTTCTCTAGGTGGAGGAGGATCTTCTAGCACTCTAGGATCAAGATTATTCTCATTAGCCATTTCTGCTTCCTTGGCTAATTTCTCTCTCGCTTCTTTTTCTTCTTTCTTTCTTCTGTTTGCTTGCTTGACTAACCTCTCAGGATTTAAGAGCAAACACCAAACTTGTAAAACCTGAGAAAGGAAGAACAAACGAAAGCGTAAAACTAGAAAATAAAAATAAATATAACAATTAAACTACTAAAGGATTAACACCAGGGTCACAAGCTACCGTCCCCAGCAGCGGCGCCAAAAACTTGGTGGGTCCTGGGGTGTTATAAAAATATGCAATAAAAATAGAGGAACCACAATACCGCAAGTGCACGGTTGTCCAAGTAATACTCTGATAAATCGGATTTCGTTTGCAGGGACGGATAGTTATAACTCTAGTATTAATCAAATAGTGGAAGTAATTGTTTAACAGACTAGTAAACTGATAAGATTTTTGTTTGGTTTTTCTAAGAATTAAAGATGCAATAAAATAAAGTACTAAATTAATTAGATGAAAAGAAATAAAGTAAGTAAATAAGATTGGACACGAGATAAGAATGGTACATGAGTCTCGCAAGGGATATACCTATATTTATATAATTAATACTTCCGTTTAAGGGTTAAATTGGTATTTATGTAGGATGGACTTAGGAGCTATCATACGGTATTATAAACCCCGTCAGGGCGATTATACCTACTTTCGAATGTTGAAGATTTTTACCCAATTGGTTGCATGGTTAGTCAAGACCGTTAGGATCATTGACGAATACCACACGTCTATTACCTAGGTCTGTAATTAAACCCCCGTCATAATGATCACTTCGCCACTAAAGTGAATAGCCTAATTACTCAATCCTATTTCTAATTGGCCAGAATAAAAAAGGTAATTAACATGCGATAATAGTCAATACAAAATACCAATTTAAATTAAATTAAATAATCTCAAATTCAGTATAACATCAATTAAATAAATAAGAGTTTAACCCATAATTGCGATTCTCAAGTACTTATGAAATTAGCTCATGTTCAAACTAAAAACTGAAATAAAATAAAGAAAAGACATTATCCTGAATTACAGAAATAAAATATGTAACCTAATTGAGGCATTGGATTTGGCTATTGATGGAAGAATAAGAATTCTCTAGCTCTAACTTCCTCTTATGCCTTCTTCTCTGACTTGTAATTTGGCGTAGAATGAATTTCTAATGTCGAATATATGGTCATGAGAAAAGGAGTCTAAAGCCTATTTATAATTAAAAAAAGGAGTGGGCTTTTTACTTAATGATTACAATTAAAATATTGAAAAGCTCAAGTCCATTCTTCTAATTCCCATAACTGGTGCGCAACCCTTAGTAAAACGGCTGTAACTTTCTCATATTAACTCCAAATCGACTCATTCCAGTTGCAAAATCTCCCTAACTCATTAAGGAAAATTCCTTATTTCACGACACAAAGGCTGAATCAGTGGCTAATGGCTCAAAAATAGCAATTAGTAACAACCTTCCAGATTTGTAGGTTTTTAAGTCAACTCTTTCAAAAATCTTTTCTCGCCTTTGACTTCTCCGCTCGATTTAAAACTTTAATTCTCGGTTCTCCTCCTTGGATTGGTGCTCCCTAGCATCCATGGACCTAAGAACTTTGCACTAAAAATAAACAAATTAACGTACAAAAGCTCTAAAAATGAAATATTATTAATCCAAGGAGAGAAAATAACATGTAACGAAATAAGCACAAAAGTCTATCATATTAGTCAAATATTCACCTAAAATGATGTCTCCTAAGGGCATATAATTAGGACAAAAAGGTGAACATCAGAAAGCTAATGAGTAGAAGCTGGAGAAGACTTTCTTCTTCAACAACAGCTTAAGTTATTCCAATTATGTTCTTTTTAGTTTTATTTCAGTTTTAGGAATTGTGTCTTTCTTTAATTTAATTTCTTTACTTTATTTAATTATGAGTTTAACCCTAAATACTTGAGAATCGCAATATGGGATTGATGTCTCTCCATTTGTGATGATTTATTCTTAATTGGAGACATCATTTTAGGTGTATTTATTAGGATATAGGTCAGTTTTCTCATGATTTAGTACACTTTCCTATTTCGTGTCTTAATTTAATTATTTATTATTTTTAGAGCATATTGGGTTTAATTGTTTGTTAATTGTGAAGCTTTAAAGATATATGGTAATTAATGAGATGCCAAGTTAATTCTAAGAGATAAAGGAAAGAGGATAAACATGGAAATTGGAGATAAAGGCAAGAAATATGAAAAAGGAAAAGATAAAGTTGTCAAATAAATCTGAAATCCAGCAGCTACGAACATAAAAGTGATCATAACTCAAGATTGGCTAGGAATTTGGAAGAATAGTCTGAATCAAAGTTAAAGAGCTCTCCGAGACGATCAGTTTCGACTAATGGAACGCGTCAAACGGATAAGTATTGAAGTTTTTACAGCCAAAACAAAACAGCATCAGAATCTTACCTTTTCTATATTTTAGGGTTACGAATTTGAGTTGGGCTTGGAGTCCAATACCTATCTTCTACTCCAAGAAACGTTTTAGGTTTTCCTATACCCTATAAATACACCCTCTTATCATAATAAATACATCCTTGGCTAGTCCTTAAACCAGGAAGAAGCTTACAACACAAGAAGAGAAGTATGGAAGGAGTTGAACACCATATTATGTTATCTTCAACCTTCAAATATGTAATTGTTTTATTTTCTTTATTTAGTATGAATTAAATAATTTTAGCTTGAGATTTAGCATATATGTATGAACCCTAGTTTTTCTATCTGATTTGGGGTACATCGTATTTAATTGAAGTCATGTTTTATTTTATGTTTATGTGTTTTGATTTATTGTCTGTTTTCCTTGTGAATGCATGCGCATAGGATTACCTTAATAGTAGTTAGATGGTCGACCGGAAGGGGTGTTTAACTACTGAAACACCACATAATGTCTAGTGTCTGATATTGGTCCTGACAACACCGAATCTAACTAGATAGTCATTAGGGTATGTTTTCACCACCATGTCACCAATTGAAGGAATTGTACTGCTTAGGGCCTTGGTAGCGCTTGATAACCCTAAGTTTGGACTGCCTCGTGGTTGTGTCGTAGCCCCCTTAGTCGCTCTCAAGGTCTAAGGTATAGGAATTTAGAATTCCGACTATAGTGATACTACATGATTCACCCTTACATGTTAGAATAAACAAGACTAGTGGGGATTACTTGCTAATTTCTCAGGCTAAACTATCATACTATATGTTCTTTTATTTTATTTACTTTTCTTGTCTTTAATTTATTAGTCTAATTTTCTCTTAATAAAAATCAAACAAAAATCTCTTTAGTCTTTATTTTCTTGCGTATTATCTATTCTAGCTTTCATATCTGCACTAGATAAATTGCATAAGTTATCTCTAACTTTCGTAGTCTCTGGAGAACGAATTCTATTTATCATTAAAACTTGCATACGTCCTATATACTTGCAGAACCGTGCTCAACCTAGGGTGTTTATTTGCACTTATTTTATTCATTATTTTATCAGACCTTAGGCGACACCAGGGATGAACCCCAAGTTTTCTAATTTAATGTTTTTCAAATTTGGGATTATTTAATTTAGATTAAGTCGAACTGTTTTGTATTGACTATATTCTTGTGTTTATTTACTATCAATAACTTAGCTAATTAGGGATAGATTTTAGTAATTAGGTTATTCGTTAGTGGCGACGATCATTCGGAAGGGGGTTGATGTCTCCCTAAATGTTCTTCTTTTAGACCCTTGGGAGACATCATTTTTTATGTTTATTTGAATATTTTGATAGACTTTTGGGCTAAATATACAATAATCCGAATTTCCTCTTTTATTTCTAGTATTTTTGATTTATTAAACTTTTGCGCGTAATCTTGTGTATTTTAGTGAAACGTTTGTAAGTTTTGAATATTATCTTGGAGAGGAATCCGAGAAGAAAGTCAAAGATCGTGATATGGAGTCAAAGCTTGAAGAAAATCCCGAAAAGAATTATATTTTGAAGCTGCAAATCTAGAAAACAGGCCAAATATTGCTGATTTCGAGGCACTTACGAGTTGATTTAGCCGTTGACCTTTAAAGAGATTATGTTCCTTATCGAGTTACGGAAATTTAGAAAATGATTTGAGGTCAATCGGAGTTATAACGAATCGGCTAGAGCTGTTTTAGTGGAGGTGGTGCAGCAGTTACGGGATTTGGTCTTAATTAGTGGACTTGGGCTTTTTTTTATTATTCACTTAATCCCTAATTAAAATCCCTAATCCGATTTTGAGCTTATAAAAGGAGCTTTTGACTTCAGTTTTTTCACACCGTTCATTTTATTCTTCAATTCAAACCATCCTTAGAAGAGAGTGTCCGGAGAAGAAGCAGAAGCAAGGAAAAGAAGAAGCCAAGAGCTGGAGACTGTCTATATCTCCGATTCTCAGCCATTCCTAATCCGAAATTAGGTTTCTCTGTATTTTCTTTCTGTAAAACAATATGAGTTTTATTGTTTTTAATTTAGTTTTTGTCTTTCCGTTAATTATGAGCTAATTTCATTTAGTACTTTGGAACGCATAATGGGTTAATCCCTACTTTGTTTAATTTCATATGATTGGATTTGGGATTTCAGTAATTTAATTCAAATTGGGTCTTTTACATGTTTCTATAATTTGTGATTATTTACTGTACTTAAAGTAGCTAATTAATAACAGGTTTTAGTATCTAGGCTATACCACATAGTGGCGTGTGGATCATCTTGACGGGAGGTTTAGGTACGGAATCAATTACAGAATATAAAATAGAAACTATTTGACTTTGACGAGCGTAGTTAATTTTATGGCCAATGAGGTAATTAGCTTAATCATTCGAAGGTGGATCATAATCACTCTGACGGGGTTCGTGACACCCTAGAATAGCTTCGTAGTCCACCCTGACGGGGTACGAAGATTCCCGAATCCCGACCTATGTTAATTGACCAATTTGTCCCTTAAACAACATATGGAATGAAATAGAGTTAGGAGAAATCCTTGCGTCTCTCAAATATTGCCTGCTCATATTTGCGTCTCACCTTTATTCACTTGCGTTTAGTTAATTATTTATATTTTTCATATTAGTATTTAATATCTTAGGAACTATAAAACCAACAAACAACCATTGAATCATTTATTTGCTTTCATAAGTGCAATCATTCATTAATTGATAAGCATTGTAGTTAACCATACCGTCTCTGCGAACGATCCTGTTTATCACTATTATTACTTTGGACAACCGTACACTTGCGGTTGTGGTTCTCATACTTATTGCATTATTTTTAGAACACACAAAGGACCACCAGGGGTCTAATTACAAAACTAGGATATAGATGTGTGGTGTCTGTTATTGAGTCTGGCGGCCTTAACTAACCACGTAGCCAATTGGGTAAAATCTTAAATATTCGAAAGTAGCTTATTTTCACCCTGACAGGGTTAGTAACACCGTTGGATGACTTCCTAAGTCTACCCTGACGGGAGTTAGGAAGATATTCGAGTCCCGGCTAATATTAAAATACGCCTTTACCCTTAGAGGAATGCATAAGATTAGTAACTTTGGTGATTCCCTAGCGAGACTCAAGTATATTTTTCATATTTGCATAATCTTCTTAGTTTAATTTCTAGTTTAACTTAGTTTACTCAATATTCTTGCGTTAGTATTTCTTTAATAAAAAAAAAAACAAATATATTCATTTTCATTTATACTACAATTAGTTATACTTTTCTATTAAACACTTCAGTCTAATCTCGCAATCCTTGTGGAGACAAAATCGTGTATTATTTATCTATTACTTGGAATGACCCGTACATTTGCGGTTAGTCGCTTCTTTTCTATTCTGTTTATTTTTATCACACTCTGGGAGCGACCATTAATCACATCACCATATCAATGGAGTTAATCCAATCACCACGTCATTGGGATTCATCCCGTCACCATGTCAATCCCATCAACATAAAATTTTTGGATTGTGTAGTAACAAACAAAACAACACAACACAACTAAAACAAAACAAACAACACAACTAAAACAATGGAATCTGTAACAACCATTCATAATAACAATCAAACAATTCTAAGCAAACAAGAATAAACGTGGATCAGTAAGCTTCATTGAACCTATTACATAAAATTATTATTCATAGCAGGAAATATTAGGAAAGATGATTTGTTATTCTTAAAACGATTATTCAAACAAGTGTATCCAAGACAGCAGTGCAAGTTGACTTGTTATGGTAAGAAGGTCGTCTCCAACGACCACACATTCTTTTCTTCCGACTATATTCAAAACCAAAAGGAATACGGTTCTTCTTTGGCCTGCCAGACATCTTGTACCTAGGCGGAAGAACAAAAATCTCGCTATAATTAAATCCGCATCATGAAAAGTTGAAAGAGATGAAATTCTTAGACAATAAGTCTCACAATACTTTGAGGCGTGTTAGTATCATCGACATATGTATACTTAATAGCTTTTTTAGAATTTTCCAATGCACAAACAACATGAACACAAGGGAAACTGGATATTTTCCAATGCACAATATGTAGTTGATATTCAAATGCTTTCAAGTATTAGTATATCATCGAGATATGATGTCATTCTTTTAGAAAATCCACCTACACCCTTGTAATTGAGATTAAGGTTTTTTTTTATATGGACCATGCGAAAAATCATGAGGAGCTGTAGGAAATACAATGTGTAATGCTAGCACAATGCCAAGATTGAGATCAGATACAAAAGTTATCTCTCAGCCATAAACACACGGGGTAGGGAATTCATAAACTGGGTCCAATTATCACCATCTTCGAAACGTACAATTGAAAACACAACTAGAAAAAACCTTGCAAAAAGTAAAAATGGTATCAAATTAGTAAAGAACATCAAATAACTTCATCCCATCACAAAACAATATCAAATTACAAAAGAGCATAATAAACACAGTGATGGGAAGAATCCCATCATATAACCATATGAAATTAGACAAGAGAATTAAATAACACAGTGGTGGGAAGAATCCCATCACAAAAGAGTATAAAAGTAGACAAGACCATCAAATAACACAATGATGGGATGAATACCATCACAAAATAGAAGCAAAAACAAATTAAAGAGATGAATCCCATCAGAAAACAATATCAGAAAACAATATGAAATTAGACAAGAGTATCAAATAACATATGATGAAACCCATCACAAAACAAAATAAAAACCAAAGGGGTGAGATAAATTTCATCACAAAAGAGTATTAAATTAAACAAGAGCATCAAACAACACGGTGGTGGGAAGAATCCCATCACAAAACAATAAAGTGGACAAGACCAGAAGCAATGAATAAAACATTATCAAATTATAGAAAGATAAGATTATACCGCTATTTTCAACTTGCGCATTAGCAATGAGTAATGCTCCCTTATACTTGTTTTTCAGAAACATTCCAATATGGCTGAGCAAATGAGAACCAGAAAATCAAACCAAACCAAAAAAAACAGAGAAAATCGAACAAAAAAACAGAGAAAATCGAACAAAAAAAAAAACAAAAACCAAAAAACCGAATGGTTCGGTTTTCAAATTACAAAATCCATATTTTTATATTTCAGTTTGGTTTATTACGCAAAAACCGAAAAAAACCGAACCGACGATGGAAAAGTTAGGGAGTGTGAGGATTTTTTTTATAAGAATATGTAAAAGAAACGTGTGGTGAAAGATTTCTCTTCTATATGAAATAATCTTGTTTTACTATTCGGCATTGTTATTAGTGAATATTTTTTATATCACTTATAATTATATTAGTAAGTATCAATTACTTAATTGATTTATTAATCATGATGTATGAATTCAAAAATAATAACTTTAGTTTTATAAATTTATTTAGTATTTGTAAATTAAGTTAATAATTGTTTAGATAATAGGTTGTTATTTAATTGGTATATTAATAGTCTACCGTGGGCATGTAATAGAAGTCCAATTGTATTAGAATATTAGCCATCGTTGGACAATATATTTCAAGAAATGGATTGACTAAGATTATTGAGCCTAGCATCCGAATCCAAAGCGAACCAAAAACCAGACTGAAACAAACAATTCGGAACCAAGAACGGAATGCAGAACCAAATGTGAATCGTCCAGTTTGGTTTATACAATATAGAAAACCAAACTATTCGATTTGGTTTTGGTTTTGGCCAAAAATTGAAATGAATCGAACCATGCTCACCCCTACATTCCATTAATAAAAAACAAAGGTCGACATTGATGTCTCCCTAAATGTTCTAATTTATGTCCTTGGGAGACATCATTTTTGTGTTTATTTGACTATTTAGATAGACTTTTGGTGTTAAAATGCAATAAATCGATTTTCCTCTTTTAATTCTAGTATTTTTTCATTTATTAAACTTTTGCGTGCAATATGGTTTGTTTTGAGTGAAAAGCTGTAGGTTTTGAATACTAGCTAGGAGAGGAATCCAAGAATAAAGTCAAAGATCGTGTAATAAAGTCAAAGAAAGAAGAAATATCCCGAAAGAATTGATGATTTCAAGCTGTAAATATGGAAAGTTGTTAAAGATTACTGATTTCGAACAATCTAAGAGTGGAATTTTAGCCTCTGGCTTGTGAAGAGAATTTATGCTCCATTGAGTTACGGAACTTTAGCAACTGGAATGAGGTCAATCCGAGTTGAAACGAGCCGTTTAAAGCTAATTTAGTGAAGGTGGTGCAGCTGTTACGGGATTTAGGCTTAATTAGTGGACTTGGGCTTTTCTAATTTTCATTTAATCTTTAAAGAAAAGCCCTAATCCGGTTTTAATAGTATAAATAGGCTTTGGACTCTTATTTTTACACACCTTTTCATGATATTACATACTCTTAAAAGTCAGACACCAGAGAAGAAGCTAGAGCAAGGAAGAGAAGAAGCAAGAGCTGGAGATTGTCTATATCTCCAATTCTCAACCAATTCAACTCCGTAATTAGGTTCTTCTATTTTATTCTGTAAAACATTATGAACTCAATTATTTCTTTAGTTTTTGTCTTCTCAATAATTATGAGCTAAACTTAAATAGTGCTTCAGAACGCATAATGGGTTAATCCCAATTTGATTTCGTTTCATGTGTTTGGATTTGAGATTTTTATAATTGAAATCAAATTGGGTAAATTGTATTTTTCATTAATTTGCTTTTATTTACTATGAATGACGTAATTAACCAATCATAGGACTTAGTATCTAGGTTATTCCATTTAGTGGCGAATGGATCACCTTGACGGGGGATCTGGGTACAGAACTAATTAATGAATGTAGGATAGAAATTAGAGACTCTGACGGGCTTAATTAATCATATGGCCAATTGGGTAGAATAGACTTAATCACTTGAGAGTGGACTATAATCACCCTGACGGGGTTTGTAGCACTTGAGAGTGGCTCCTTACTCCACCCTGACGGGGGTAAGGAGAATTCCGAATCCCAACTAATACATATTTACCGATTTGTCCCTTAAACAAGACATGAAATGAATGATAATGAGGTGAAACCCTTGCGTCTCTCAAGTACTGCCTTTCCTACCTTGCATAAACACTTTATTTTCTTGCGTCTAGTTTAATATTTGCATTAATTTAGTATTTTAATTATTTGTCTTAGTCTTAAAAAAACCAAACAAACATTCTCAAAACAATTTATCTGCTTTTACGTGCAATTAACTACTATTCGATAAGCATTAGAGTCAACCATTCCGTCCCTGAGAACGACTTTGTGTTATCACATATATTACTTGGGACAACCGTACACTTGCGGTTGTGGTTTTCTTATCCTTATTATATTTATTTTTAGAACACACAAAGGACCACCAACTTTTGGCGCCGCTGCCGGGGACGGTAGCGTGTGACCTCGGTGTTTATCCTTTAGTGTTAGTAGCATTTTTATTTTTCAGTTTTACACTTTGTTTGTTCATCTTTTTCAGGTTTTTAGGTTTGGTGTATGCGAAGGAGACTCTTTAAGGATCTTGAGACATTACCTCCGATCCTTGACAATCCTGAATCATTAGTCAGACTTGCCAATAAGAAAAGAAGAGAACAAGAAGCACAAGAGTTAGAAGAGAGATTAGCTAGAGAGATGGATGACCTTCCGGTTGAGAACAATGGTCAGAACGGTCAGAATGGCCAGAACGGCCTAGTCCCATCTCTTATTCCTCCTAATCCTCCAGTTCAAGTCCAAGTAGCTGATCCATGGTTTCTTACCGGTCCAGCACAAGAACCATTCCTTGCTCCTCCTCTTGGGATTGGCCCAGCCAATATTGACGTTCCGAGATTCCGTCCAGATTCGGGTATGTTAGCTCAATTTCAGAATTTCAGGAATTTTCGTGGCAAGCCCGGAGAAGATCCTATTCGCGCAGTACAAAAATTTATGCAAATCTGTGATTCATACATCACTCAAGGAGTAACAAAAGAGCAAATGTATTTTGCTACATTCAGATTTTTCGTGATAGATGGAGCGAGTGATTGGCATGATTCACAAGATCCTGGAAAGATTATGAATTGGGAACAGTTACAAGCTGCGTTTTTCGACAGATATTATCCATCCAACATGAGATTAGATGCTCAACTCGAGTTAAGACACTTCCGACAAGAATATGATGAAGCTTTGGGTAGAAGTTGGTCGAGATTCCAGAATTGTTTACGAAGAGTCCCCAATCATGACCTTACTGAACAAAAACAATTGAAATTTTTTTATAATGGTCTTGATGGGAAATCGAGAAAAGATTTAGATTTATTATGTGGTGGTGCGTTTTTACAGGTTTTACCCGTGCACGCAAGGATTATTTTGGATAGAACGTTAACTAATGAAGTGGGTTGGAATACTGTAAGAATACCTGTTAAATGGGGAGTTAATAACGTTAATATTGAAGAAAAATTTACCTCCTTAGAGAACAAAATACAAACCACATTGGAGCAACAATTGAAGCAACTTACGTTAGTTGTGAAAGAAGGTTTTTCGAATAAAAGGGTTGAAGTAAATGTTGGGCAAGAAGTTTATGGATGTGCGTATTGTGGTGTGAAAGATCATGAATGGGAGAATTGTCAGAATAATCAAGAGTTAGTGATGTTTGTTTCCAACAGAGGAAATTTCAATACGAATGGTCAAGGATATCAACCTAACAGAAACCATCCTGGGTTTCAGTATATATTCAAATCCTGATGGGGCAGCAAATCTGACTTACACATATGGTGTCGCCTAGGGTGTGATAAAAATAAGATAATAATAAGTCAGAAAACAACGCACTCTCATCCTAGAAAGGCACAATACTGCAAGTATTACAAGACGTATGCAAGTTTCAATGATAAGAAAGTTCGTTCTCAGGGACTTAGTGTGTTAATCGAATGAGTAGTAATAACGAGTAAGAAGTAAATAATTTAAAAGACAGAATTTAAAAGGAATAAATTCGAGATTAATTAATTAAACTAAGAAAAATAAAGACAGTAAATTAAATACGAAGAAATATGAGATGAGAAGTATAACTTAGGTTTTGCTAGTATGCACTAATCCTTCTAACTCTTTCTATCAAATCTAGTTAATAAGGGAGATAATTAGCTCTTAAATATTTAGTCAGGATTCTAAATTCCCATACCTTAGACCTTGAAAGCGACTAAGGGGGCTACGGACACACCACGAGGCTGGTTCAAATAGGGTTTACAAGCGCTACCAAGGCCCTAAGCAATCAATTTCCATACATGGTGATAGTGATTTAATTATACCCTAATGACTATCTAGTTAGAATTAGTGTTGTCAGGACCAATATCGACACTAGACGTTATGTGTGTTGGATATATGCTATCTCCATTGGACCATTTTATAGTCAAAAATGGGTTTTATACTTTTCCCACATCGGTGGCTTATAAGTATATATAACTACTTTTATACTTTGTGATTTTAACTAAGTCCAAATAGCCAATAACCATGTACATGGCAAGGCAGTGATTTAGCCCACACGCGCGCACCACCACCACCACCACCCACCCGCCCGGCCCGGCCCAGCACCGGCACCGGCACCGGCGACGGCGACGGCGACGGCGTAAGGCGTGGGGCGTGGGGCGTGGGGCGTGGGGCGTGGGTCGTGGGTCGTGGGGAGTTTGGGGAGTTTGGGGAGTCAAAAAATGAAAAATGAAATGGATTTTGTACCAGCTCTTATAGTAGTAGTTGACTACTCCACTCAAAAACGTGGAGACAAATCTCCACCAATCTCGCACGCGTTAAAGGGAAAGGCTGTTACTTTGTCAAAGTAAAAAACGTGGGAATATCAAAGGAGTCAAATCGGTGCATTAACTCCAGCAGCTGTTACATCACGTGGGAATTGAGAATTGGAAAGTCAAAAGTCAAATCAGATCAGTTACCAGAATATGGGGGTTACAAGGCAATAAAAAACGTCAACCCAATTAAATCAATTCCGGGAGGGAATCATGGGACTTAATGGGGACGTTTCTGAAGGCTTGTATATTCCTCTCCTCACCCCTATATATAGAGCTCTCATTCCACTCTCTACAGCTACGAATTACAAAGGAAAAAAAGAAAACTCTGCCTCTTCTTCTCTCACTCTCTAAAATACTAAACTAGTGGGTTACTTTTTCCATTCCGTTAGAGATACCGGGTTCCGCCGGAATATCTTTTTAACGACCGAGGATTAGGCTCGTTTTTCTTTTCCGTGTAAGTGTGATTTCGTTTATTTCCGTGTAATTTTTAATTCGATTTTGTAATCGCATTTCCGTGTATTGTTATTCGATTTTTGTAATCGTATTTCCGTTTTATTGTAATAGTTAGATTACTTCAAAACTTTTTTCTTTTCTTTCGTTTTTCGGAAACCATTTTCTTTTGTACTACGGGTGGTTATTTCTAATAATAATTTAAAAAGATATTCATTTTCTTTTCCACCGGTTATTTTTGAAAATGGCTCTTCCTATTTCGGCTGTTGGTTCCTCTTTGAACACAAAGCCTCTTCTCGACGCAAACAAGTTGGAACCCCTTAATGGTTCTAACTATAAGCGTTGGGCACAAAAAATTATGATTTGCCTTGAACTGTATGAACTCAACTTTGCTATAGTCGAGGCTCCTCCACTTTTGGAAATTGGCGCCCATACTGAACAAGAGCTAGCTAGGCATGCTGCCCTCGAATCTAGGTTCAAAAGAGCTAACACCATGGCTCGGGGCTGGATGTTGAACAACGTTACTAATCCCATTTTTGACCTCCTTGCCAAAGAGAAATCGGCAAAGGTCATATGGGAAACTCTCGAGAAGAAGTATGGGGCTGATGATTCGGGTAAGAAAAAGTACGTGACTGGGAATTTGTATAACTTTAGACTTACGGATCAGAAACCCATGACTGAACAACTCCATGTGTACGAGAACCTATGCGCGGAGGTTATCGCCGAAGGCATGAAGATGTGTGAAATTCTTCAAGCCAACATTTTGCTTGAGAAATTTCCCCCATCTTGGAGTGAATACCGCAACCACCTCAAGCACAAAAAGAAAGAAATGACCCTCCAAGAGCTCATCAGCCACATCCAAGTCGAAGAAGCGAATCGACTAAAGGATAAGTCAATCTCTTTCCCTTCTCATTCCTCCAAAGCTAATCTAGTCGAAGGTTCTGGCCAAGGTAACAAAGACAGGTTCATAGGGAAGGGAAAGCAACAAGGGTCCAACAAATCTAAGTCTGGGGGAAACAAGAATCGCGGCAACACCAACAAACAAGGTGGAGGATTCAAAATCTCTGGTAAGATTCAAAAACCTAAAGGGGCCTGTTACTGTTGTGGCAAAGAAGGGCACAAAGCTTTCGAATGTTCCCTTAGAGCTGGCCAGGTTCCCAAAGCTGCCGCGAATCTGAATTATAGTTTTTATTCTCTGTTTATGTGTTTGGATTTATATTCTGTGTTCTTGTGGACGGTCGCCATTTAGAATTACCATCTAGTAATTAGGTCACCATTGACAACGGTGTTTAATTGCATGTTTGGCACATAACGTCTAGTATTAGGTCTGATCTGACAACCCAACCTAGCTAGATAATCACTATGGTTTAGTTCTTGTGACTATTTACCAATTACAAGAAAAGTTTGCTTAGGAAGCCTTATTGACACAGGTAAATCCTATTTTAAACTACCGATAGCGAATTGGGACCGATTAGGGAAATACTACATAATTCACCCTTACATGTTTAGAACGGCAAAACTAGTGGGGATTACATGCTAAAAACTTGAGCTATATTCTCATATCACTTCTCTTTATTCTTTATTTTCTGTCTTTTAATTCTTAGTTTTAATTTAGTTAATTAGTTATCAATCCATCTCTATTTGTCTTTACTTTTATTTGCGTTTAGTTGTTCTATCTTTAATTTATTTGCACTTGGTATTTGCATAAGATTCTTCTAACCTTCGTAGTCTCTGCGGAACGAATCTTAATCTAAAACTTGCATACGATCTGTATACTTGCAGAACCGTGTAGTTCTAGGGTGTTTTTGCACTTTATTTATATCTTATTTTATCACACCCTAGGCCCCACCAAGAATGTAAGTAATGGACTCCAAACCCAACTCAAATTCGTAACCCTAAAACATGAAATCAGGCCGGTTTTTGTTTTGGTCCTAGCAGCTTCAATACTCATCCGTTTGACGCGTATGAGTAGTCGGAATTCATTGTCTCGGAAAGATATTCAACTTTGATCTTGATCATTTCTCCAAATTCGACACCAATCTTGAGATATAAGCCGCTTTGTGGTCGTAGGTGCAGAAATTCAGGATTAAGGCAGCTTTTCCTTTTCCATGTTTTTAGCTTATGTTTCCTTATCTCCAATTATCATGCTTATCTCTTTCCATATCTTTTAGTATTTGACTTGGACTCTAATTAATCTCCATAATTATCTTTAAAGCTTCACACTAAATAAATAATTAAACCCAATATGCTCTAAAAATATTATTTTACTAAATCAAGACTCAAAATAGGGAAGTGCACTATTTCTCAAGAAAAACGATTAGAAAGACTTCTAAATCACTAAAAATGATGTCTCCTCCTAACATAAATCTATCACAAATGAGGAGTCATCAGCATATCAGCCGCGTCCCCAAGGTAACAACTATAATCCAAGACCTCAGAATAATTATCAAGGGAGACAGAATCAAGGAAATTATGTTCAGAGACAACCTCCTCAAGAAAATTATAATGACACCATGAACCGGAAAGCCTTACCTGCTCATCCACAAGAAGGTACAAATAACCTTCAGAAAATAGTAGAAAAGTTGATTGAACTTCATGCACAGTCAATCCAAAGGCAACAAGCTTCTGAAGCACACATTCAAATGTTAGAGAAACAAGTTTCGCAAATGTCAAAACAACTGAATCAACGTCCACAAGGGAAACTCCCTAGCGACACAGAAAATCCTATACAAAAAGAAGATTGTTATGCGGTGACTCTCAGAAGTGGTAAGAATCTTCCCCCACCTCCTTTTCCTGTTATGAAAGAGAAAGAAGTGACTAGAAAAGAAAAGGAAGTGGTGGATAAGAATAAAGATGGTAAAGTAGAGGAAGTGGAGAGACTTGTTGAAATTCCGAAAAAGAAAGATGATGTTGTAAGTCGTCCTCCTCCACCATTTCCCTCTAGAGTTCAAAATAAAGGTGATATAGCCGAGTATCAAAGGTTCTTTAATAGAGTGAGAGGTCTGAGCATTAATATTCCGTTGTTAGAAGCTATCAGAGATATACCAAAATATACGAAGTTTTTGAAAAGAGCTCTCACCAACAAAAGGCCGTATTGCGATAATGAAATGATTAGTTTACCTGAAGAATGTAGTGCTATTTGCCAAAGTAATCTACCTACGAAGTTACTTGATCCGGGGAGTTTCACAATCCCTATTTCGATTGGAGAAGAATGGAAAGGTAAAGCACTATGTGATTTGGGTGCGAGCATTAATCTTATTCCCAAATCAATCTTTGAGAAATTGAAAATTGGAGTAGCAATACTCACTTTTATGGTCTTGCAAATGGTGGATCAATCCCTTGCACATCCTGAGGGACGAATAGAAAATGTCCTCGTCAAGGCAGGTACTTTAGTTTTTCCCGTTGATTTTGTTATTCTTGAATACGACGCGGATAGGAATGTCCCCATTATTTTGGGAAGACCATTCCTAGCCACGGGGCGTACTTTAATTGATGTAGAAAACGGAGAATTAACAATGCGAATCCAAGATGAGGAAGTAAAGTTCAACGTGTTCGGCGCTATGAAGTTTCCAGATTCTCAAGAGGATTGTTTCCGAATGGATGTAATTGAGCATGCCACGCAAGAGGTATATAATGAATTTACTTATGATGATGTTTTGCAGTCAGACTTGACACTTGACCTACCAGAATTGATGGAAGAGCTTACCGAAACAGTGGCAGCTCTTAACTCTGAGAATCCAAAATATAGGCGTCTTGCCTATAAACCCGTGAGAGAACCGAGGGAGATTGTAACTAAAAAGAAACCTTTAATTGAATCTCCTCCACAGTTAGAAGAAAAGCCTTTGCCATCACACTTTAGGTATGCATATTTAGGTACTAATGAAACTCTACCTGTTATTGTTTCAGCCAATTTAACAGGTCCTCAAGAAGATAAACTGTTGCGTGTGTTGAGAGCAAACAAAGAGGCGATAGGGTGGACTATTGCCGATATGAAAGGCATTAGCCCCTCCTATTGTCAACACAAAATCATTCTTGAAGATGATAACTCACGCTCAGTTGAAGGTCAAAGGAGATTAATGCCAGCCATGAAGGAAGTTGTAAAGAAGGAGGTCATTAAGCTAATAGATGTAGGGATTATCGATCCCATTTCGAGTAGTGAATGGGTGAGTCCGGTTCAGTGTATGCCGGAGAAAGGGGGAATCACTACAGTTCTTAATGATCAAAATGAATTTATTCCTTCAAAGACTGTTGTTGGGTGGAGAGTTTGTATGGATTACCGCAAATTGAACAAGGCCACCAGAAAAGATCACTTCCCGCTTCCCTTCATAGATCAAATGTTAGACAAGTTAACTGGTAGAGAGTATTACTTCTTTTTAGATGGATATTCCGGATATAATCAAATTTATGTAGCGCCATAAGATCAACACAAGACAACCTTTACATGTCCCTATGGTACTTTTGCATATCGCAGAATGTCATTTGAGTTATGTAACGCACCCGCTACGTTTCAAAGATGTATAATGGAAATATTCTGGGATATGATCGATAACTTCCTTGAGGTATTTATGGATGATTTCTCTGTATTCGGTAATGACTTTGATAAGTGTTTACAGAATTTGGAGAGAGTTTTGATTAGATGCAAGGAAAATGATTTGGTTTTAAATTGGGAGAAGTGTCGTTTTATGGTTCGAGAAGGTATCATATTGGGTCACAAGGTTTCGAGTGCTGGTTTAGAGGTTGATCGCGCAAAGATAGAGGTAATAAAAGCGCTTCTACCCCCTGTTTCTGTTAAAGAGGTGAGAAGTTTTCTTGGCCATGCTGGCTTTTATAGGAGGTTCATCAAAGACTTTACTAAGATTGCTAAACCACTATGTAACTTACTCGAGAAGGACACCAAATTCCTATTCGATGAAGCTTGCATGGTGGCCTTCAAAGCAATCAAAGAAAAACTCATTACCGCTCCTATTGTATTACCACCGGATTGGAGTATGCCATTTGATGTTATGTGTGATGCTAGTGATTTAGCTATGGGAGCTGTTTTAGGCCAAAGAAAAGATAAGATATTTCACTCGATCTATTATGCGAGCAAGACTTTCAATAGTGCTCAAATTAATTATACTGTTACAGAGAAAGAATTGCTAGTTGTTGTTTATTCATTCGATAAGTTTCGTTCCTATCTTCTTGGTGCGAAAGTTGTTGCGTATACAGATCATTCTGCTATTAGATATCCTATGGAGAAAAAATATGCTAAACCACGGTTGATAAGATGGGTTTTATTGCTACAATAATTTGATTTAGAGATTAAAGATAGAAAGGGTTGTGAGAATCAAGTTGCAGATCATCTATCTCGTCTTGAAGGGTCAGAATCAAATGGTGGACCTGAAGTAGTTAGAGAAGATTTTCCTAATGAAAGATTGTTCGTGATTCACTTAGAAAATACTCCTTGGTATGCTAATATTGCAAATTTAATTGTAAGTGGTTCATTTCCTGAAGGTTCCACTTATCAAGAGAGAAAAAGATTAGCTCACCGTGCTAGACAATTATTTTGGGAGGATCCTTTCCTCTACAAAGTATGTGCCGATCAAATGGTGAGACGATGTATACCAAAGGAAGAAACTGAAGCGGTTATAGCTGGTTGTCATGATTCACCTTATGGAGGACATTTCAAGGGAGATCGAACTGCTGCTAAGGTAGTACAATCAGGTTTTTACTGGCCTTCAATAATGAAAGATTGTCATGAATATGTTAAGAGATGTGAAAGATGTCAATTTACGGGAAATATATCCAAGAGGCATGAGATGCCACGTAATAATGTTCTTGAAGTAGAGATATTTGATGTATGGGGTATAGATGTTATGGGTTCGTTTGTTCCTTCTAATGGTAATCTTTACATCTTATTAGCTGTTGATTACGTGTCTAAGTGGGTAGAGTCCATTGCTCTACCAACTAATGATTCGCGAGTAGTGATTAATTTTCTGAAATCACACATCTTCACTAATCATGGTACACCGAGAGTAATTATTAGCGATGGAGGTTCTCATTTCGTGAATAAATACTTGAAGACAGTTTTAGAGAACTATGGAGTGAGACATCGTGTAGCTACTGCTTATCATCCACAAGACAATGGTCAAGCCGAAGTCTCGAATCGTGAAGTAAAATCTATTTTAGAGAAGACTGTTGGTCCTGCAAGAAAAGATTGGTCAATGAAGTTAAATGATGCATTATGGGCTTATCGTACTGCGTTCAAAACTCCAGTTGGTGCATCCCCGTATCGAATGGTTTATGGTAAGGCTTGTCACTTACCTCTTGAGCTTGAAATGGGTGCATATTGGGCTATTGCGCTGTTAAACTTAGATCCTACTTTAGCCAGTCCGAATCGAATGATGAAACTTAATGAGCTTGATGAATTCTGATTACATGCTTATGAAAATGCTAAACTTTACAAAGAAAACACTAAGAGGTGGCATGATAATCGTATTCGTGAAAAGAACTTTGTAGTAGGACAAAAGGAATTGAAGTATAACTCAAAGTTCAGCAATTATCCAGGTAAATTAAGATCGAAGTGGTCTGGTCCTTATGTTGTGACCAAATTTACACCTCATGGGGCGATAGAGATAGAACATCCACTCGAGAACCGCACTTTCATGGTGAACGGTCATCGACTAAAGATATCCATGAAGGTGAAGACACCAACCGCTTGGAAGATCTACATCCCGGAAAGGTCATGTATCTCTTCGAAGCTCCTTAGAAGCGTGAGGTAACCCGTTGAGCTTTACAACGTTAAACAAAAGCCAATTCATTGTATATTAGTTAAGTCTTTTGATTTTCGTAGTGTATATTAGATAAATTTCATTAATTTAGTGTTTATTATTAAGAAATGAGGAAGGGTAGTTGTTATTGATGATTTCAGGGGTCAAAAGGTCCAGAGTTTGGGGTTGAAAAGATGGAAAAATGAGGAAAAACGAATCTAGACAGGGGCAAAACCGGGAACCCGATTTTGGCGAAACTGGGAACCCGGTTTCGAAGGCTACAGGTCCCCAACTGCGTCGAATTTAACGCGAGAGGTTGCGTCCGGGCTGCATTGGGATTCGCGCCATCGACAAAAACCGGGAACCCGGTTTTGGCGAAACCGGGAACCCGGTTTCGAGAGCCAGGAATCCCAACTCTCTGGTTAATGTGTCACGTTTGAAGCAAGAAAGCTTGCATCGCAGGTAAAAAAACGAATATAGTAATTTTTTTCTCGACATAGCGACAAAAAACGGGAACCCGGTTTCGCAACTGTGAGAGGCGGTTTTGAGCTTTTAACCTAGATTTTTTGCCTTCTTTCCCAAGCCAACCTCTTATTCCGAATCCTAGCCTCCACCTACTCCAAAAATCATCAATTGAACACTATAAAATCATCAAATCAAGCCCTCTTTCATCACAAAAACACACAATCAACTCATATACTCTCCAACACATCATCAAATTCCCACTTTTCTCCAAAAATTTCTTTTTCCTAGCCTTCAAATTAAACCCAATTCCTTCACAATTCTTATCAATTAGCCTTTACCCATCTCATATTCCACCATATTCTTCAAGTTTTAAACCTCAAAACATCAAAGTTCTAAGCTTTTCTCTAGCTTTGTCACTATTTGAAGTTTTGAGTTTGGGGTGAAAAGAGATGACTAACAGAACTGATTCCATGTGTACTTATCGAAGAAACATACCAAGAAACGAAAACACTGTTGGTGCTAGCCCAGAACAAGCAATTGAGATTCCGGATTCGCGTTCCAAACGCAAGACTGAAGAAATCCCAGCTGCTCCGAAAAGGAAAAAAAATCCGATTAAGGCTAATCCGAAAAGTAGACTAATTGATGAACCAGAAAGTGAGGAAGAATCTGAAGAAGAAACTCTGCAAGCACACGTTCCAGTAAAAAGGTCAACAAGAAGAAATGTGTTTGCTCAGAAACCGAAGAGAGTTGCTATGACTTGGAATGATCAGGTTCGTAACAGAATTGATTATTTGAAATTTGGTGTTGAGAAGGGTCTTCCGAAGGGTATTTTGAATAGTACTATTAAGAATTATGCTACTACTTGTAACAAGTTTGGGTGGAAAGAATTGAGAGACAGAAAGCTTGAGTATATTCCCACCTTAGTGCGTGATTTTTACGAGGGATTAGCCTTTTCAAAAGAAGCCATTATTGTACGCAAAAAGGTAATTCCTCGCTCTGCTGAGCTCATTCGACGATCATTGAAATTGTCAAACTTCACCGGCCCTTACCCATTCCAACAAACCCTTACCGATCCCTCATTCGATTTCGAATCTCTTTGGGGAAAAGTACTTATTCCTGGGACTCGCCCAATTCCGGCAGGAGAGCATAATCAGAGACATATTTATATCAGCAATTTATTGCCTTGTGCTAAGGTTTGGTCCCATTTCATAGTCCCTACCTTCTTTGGTATTACACACACTTCAGAATTGAAAAAGGAACATATTATAGTCATCAAGTGTATTGTGGAGAACAAACATATGGATGTGGCGTGTGTGCTTTATGACAATATTATGGAATTCGAGAAAGCCACTACTACGCAACAGAATCTTAAATTTCCTTGTACCATCACTACCTTGTGTCTAGACGCGAAGATTCTGCGTAAATCTGAAGAAGCTGAACCGTCCATAGTTAGGGAACAGATATCTTTAGTCTCGATTCACAATGCCCATGACGAAGCCACACAAGCTGTGAGGACACCTAGAGCCCCTCCACCAAAGAAGAAGTTACATACCGATAACGAGTTTGAATCGAAAATCAAAGTGTTAGAGGAAAATCAAGTGAAGATGATCGCTACTTTAGGAAACGTTACAAGAGAGCTGGACCTTATCCGAAACATGCTACTTGGGGTGAGCACCATTCAACACGCCACCTATGGTCTACTTACGAAGGATAAAGTCCATGGAGACAACACCGATGACCAGCCACGCGCTGGTTAAGCTACGTTTTCTATCCCTTTCGCATTTTAGTGTACATTAATTTAATTGCTTTGCATCTTTTCGAGTCATGGGGACACGAGTCATTTTTGAGTTTGGGGTGGGGTTCGATTCCTCATCCCAGTTTTTATGTGTTATTTGTTTTAATTGCTTTCAATAAAATAATTAGGAGTTGCGTTTGACTGTAGAAGATTTTAAATGTCCCTTTTAAGCATACTTTTGATAAATCTATGATAGTAAATAGTGGACTTTAAGGAATAACATAAAACGCGCTTTAATTGCATGCAAACATAGATAATGAATAGGAAAAATAATAAACAATGCAAAAGAAGTAAGCTTGTACTTAAGGAAAATGTTTGGTTTGTAGAACGTGAGATCTAAATTAGTAGAGAACCCACTTAGATATGAACTAGAGATGAACCATGAAACTAGGAAAATGATAGGGGCAGTTCTTTGTTAGCTGTTTGTAGCCTTTTAGCTTGCTATCCCTTATATGAATATTATCCGTCTTAGCCCAATTTTGAGCCTTAAGCCATTTCTTTTGTTGCCACGATATAAGCCCATATCCCCTTAGAGTATTAGGCATGACCAAATGACCCGCACTTGAATCACGATCCTGAGACTTGTCTCGAGCTTGAGTTTGGGATGGAGGGCCCACATTTGGGAAATTGCATTGGGAGGGAATTATATGTGTTTGTATTGAGGCACAAATTCAGATGATGATATTAATTGTAACCCTTTGCCAGGATTGAAAAAAAAAGTAAAATAAAATTCTCAAGACAGTAGAATCCGGGAACCCGGATTTCACAAAACCGGGAACCCGGTTTCTCCTGGATAAAAAAATAAAAAAATTCGAAAAAAAGAGAAAAAGAAAAAAATAAATATCCGGCAAAGTGGAAGTTTATGGAAATCATCTTAGTATAGATTGGGTTAACTTGGGGATGCTAATTTAGTGCATCAAATGGGTTGAGTGATAACATTATATGAGGGTAAACTCAAGCTCGTGGATAGTTGTTGATGGTAAGTGAGGAGAGAGCCAAAAGCTCACTTCAAATTTACCAAATATACATCCATACCGTCCCTAAGGCTAAAACCGTAAAGTCCTCGTGATTCCTAGGTGCATGGTAAGTTAATAAGGAGTATACTAAGTGGAGCGTTCAAAGCGAGTAAGGATCGAGGAACAAACTATAGCCATCATATTGAGATAAGTACAAGTGTAACCTTTTAGCATTGCAAAGTTAATTTTATGATTGAAGTTATTTGTGTTTGATGTTGCATGATTAGTGTATGTGTATGTTAGTTCTTAATTTTTGCTATATGAGATTTATTCTAAGAATTTCTTTAGGGTGTATTTACTAGCTTCTATTTTCTCTTGCATCTACTTCATTCCCCTTGTTTTTAGTTTTGCTTTGTCGGGACGACAAAGGTTTGAGTTGGGGGTCTTGATGTCTTCCTAAATGTTCTAATTTTATGCCCTTGGGAGACATCATTTTTTGTGTTTATTTGACTATTTAGATAGACTTTTGGTGTTAAAATGTAATAAATCGATTTTCCTATTTTAATTTTAGTATTTTTCATTTATTAAACTTTTGCGCGTAATATGGTTTGTTTTGAGTGAAATGTTGTAGGTTTTGAATACTAGCTAGGAGAGAAATCCAAGAATAAAGTCAAAGATCGTGTAATGAAGTCAAAGCAAGAAGAAATATCCTGAAAGAATTGATGATTTCAAGCTGCAAATCTGGAAAGTTGTCAAAGATTGCCGATTTTGAGTCATCTAAGAGTGGATTTAGCCTCTAACTTGTGAAGATAATTTATGCTCCATTGAGTTACGGAACTATAGAAACTAGAATGAGGTCAATCCGAGTTGAAACCAGCCGTTTAGAGCTGATTTAGTGAAGGTGGTGCAGCTGTTACGGGATTTGGGCTTAATTAGTGGACTTGGGCTTTTCTAATTTTCATTTAATCTTTAAAGAAAAGCCCTAATCCGATTTAATAGTATAAATAGGCTTTGGACTCTTATTTTTACAGACCTTTTCATAATATTACATACGCTTAAAAGTCAGACACCAGAGAAGAAGTTAGAGCAAGAAAGAGAAGAAGCAAGAGTTGGAGACTGTCTATATCTCCAATTCTCAGCCAATTCAGCTCCGTAATTAGGTTCTTCTATTTTATTCTGTAAAACATTATGAACTCAATTATTTCTTTAGTTTTTGTCTTCTCAATAATTATGAGCTAAACTTAAATAGTGTTTGAGAACGCATAATGGGTTAATCCCAATTTGATTTCGTTTCATGTTTTTGGATTTGGGATTTTTATAATTAAAATAAAATTGGGTAAATTGTATTTTTCATTAATTTGCTTTTATTTACTATGAATGACGTAATTAACTAATCATAGGACTTAGTATCTAGGCTATTCCATTTGGTGGCGAATGGATCACCTTGACGGGGGGGTCTGGGTAAAGAACTAATTAATGAATGTAGGATAGAAATTAGAGACTCTAACGAGCTTAATTGATCCTATGGCCAATTGGATAGAATATACTTAATCACTTGAGAGTGGACTATAATCACCCTGACGGGGTTTGTAGCACTTGAGAGTAGCTCCTTAGTCCACCCTGACGGGGGTAAGGAGAATTCCGAATCCCGACCAATATATATTTAACGATTTGTCCCTTAAACATGACATGAAATGAATGATAATGAGGTGAAACCCTTGCGTCTCTCAAGTACTGCCTTTCCTACCTTGCGTAAACACTTTATTTTCTTGCGTCTAGTATAATCTTTGCATTAGTTTAGTATTTTAATTATTTGTCTTAGTCTTAGAAAAACCAAACAAACATTTTTAAAACAATTTATCTGCTTTTACGTGTAATTAACTACTATTCGATAAGCATTAGAGTCAATGGTGGTCCTTTGTGTGTTCTAAAATAAATGCAAATGTAAATCGAACCACAACCGCAAGTGTACGGTTGTCCCAAGTAGTATAACTGATAAATCAGATTCGTTCCAAGGACGGAATGGTTGATCACAATGCTTACCTATTAATGATTGATGCACTTATGTAAACAAATAAAAGTAAAATGTTTGTTTGGTTTTGTTATTAGAACTAATAGATGGAAGACAAATATTAAAATGCAAGTAAAAGCTAAGACGCAAGTAAAATAAGTGAAAACGCAATATGAGATGTGGTACTTGAGAGACGCAAGGGTTTTCCTAACTATCATTCATTTCATACATTGTTTAAGGGACAAATCGGTAATTTTGTATTGGTCGGGATTCAATAATCTCCTTACCCCCGTCAGGGTGGACTAAGGAGCAACTCTCAAATGCTACAAACCCCGTCAGGGTGATTATAGTCCACTCTCAAGTGCTTAAATTCAATTTACCCAAAAGGCCATAGGTTTAATTAAGCTCGTCAGAGTCAAATAATTTCTAACCTACATTCATTAACTAGTTCGGTACCTAAACCCCCCGTCAAGGTGATCCAATCGCCACTAATTGGAATAGCTTAGATACTAAGTCCTATCATTGATTGATCAGGTCAAAAATAGTAATTAAAGTGCAAATTAAAGAAAAATACAATTTACCCAATTTGATTTAAATAATAATAATCTCAAATCCAAATGTATAAAACGAAATCAAATTGGGATTAACCCATTATGCGTTCTCAAGCACTATGTAAAGCTTAGCTCATATTAAATGCAAAAACTAAATTAAAACAGAAAGAATTCATGTTCTTCAATTACAGAAATAAAAGATAGAACCTAATTAAGAATCGGGTTTGGCTGTGATTTGGAGAAGATGACTTTCTCCAGCTCTAAGCTTTCTCCTTTTCCTTGCTTCTGACTTTCTCTCTGGACGCTCTCTTCTAATGATGATTTTATTTGAAGAATAAAATGAGAGGTACTGAATAATGAGGTCTAAAGACCTATTTATAATCATAAAATCGGATTAGGGCTTTTACTTAAGGATTAAGTAAAAATTAGAAAAGCCCAAGTCCACTAATTAAGCCCAAATCCCGTAACTGCTGATACACTTTCACTAAAACGGCTTTTCCCGCTTCGTTATGACCCCGAATGACCTCATTCCAGTTGCTAAAGTTCCGTAACTCGATAAGGAACATAATCTCTTCAAGGGTCAGCGGCTAAATCATCTCTTAAGCACCTCGAAATCAGCAATCTATGGCCTGGAAAATAGATTTTCAGCTCTAAAAATAATATCTTCGGGATTTATCTTTAAGTCTTGACTCCATATCATGATCTTTGACTTTCTCCTCGGATTCCTCTTCTAGCTAACATCTAAAACCTGTAAACTTTACACTAAAAATACCAATATTACGCGCAAAAGTTTAATAAATCAAAATTACTAGAAATAAAATGGAAATTCCGGATTATTGCATATTAGCACCAAAAGTCTATCTAAATAATCAAATAAACACCAAAAATGATGTCTCCCAATGGCATAAAATTAGAACATTTAGGGAGACATCAAGACCCCCAACTCAAACCTTTGTCGTCCCGACAAAGCAAAACTAAATAAAACAAGGGGAATGAAGTGGATGCAAGAGAAAATAGAAGCTAGCAAATAAACCCTAAAGCAATGCTAAAGATAAATCTCATATAGCAAACATTAAGAACTAACATATACATACACTAATCATGCAACATCAAACATAAATAATCTCAATCATAAAATTAAATTCGCAATGCTTGAAGGTTACACTTGTACTCATATCTGTATGATGGCTATAGGGTGATCATTAATCCTAACTAGCTTTGAACGCTCCACCTAGCATATTCCCTATCAACAGAATCATAAATTCACTATATACTTAAGAATCAAGAGGTCTTTATGGTTTAATAATGGCTTAAGGACGGTGTGGATGTATATTTGGTAAATTTGAAGTGAGCTTTTGGCTCTCTCCTCACTTACCATCAACAAAGTCCTCGAGCTTGAGTTTACGCTAAAAAATGTTCTCACTCAACCCATTTGACGCGCTAATGTTGCGTCCCCATGTCAAACCAATATAAACTAAGATGATTTTTCAAAATATTCCACTTTGCCGGTTTATTTTATTCTTTCTTTCTTTTTATTTTCTTTTTCATTTCTTTTCTTCTTTTTTTTTGTACAAGATACCCATGACCATCATTTTGATGTGAAAAGTCATGTCTCTTATAATTTTCTTTTTCTTTCTTTTTTTTTTTCTTTTCAAATCCCGGCAAAGGGTTACAAATAATAATATCATCTACCTTTTTGTGCCTCAATACAAACACATATAATCCCTTCCCAATGTAATTTCCCAAATGTGGACCCTCCACCCCAAACTCAAGCTCGAGACAAGTCTCAGGGTTGTGATTCAAGTGCGGGTCATTTGGTCATGCTTAATAATCTAAGGGATAATGGGCTTATATCGTGGCTACAAAAGAAAAGGCTTAAGGCTCAAAATTGGGCTAAGACGGATGAAATTATAATAAGGGATAGCAAGCTAAAAGGCTTCAAATGGCTAACAAAGAACTGCCCCTATCATTTTCCTAAGTACATAGCTTGTCTTTAGTTCATATCTAGGTGGGTTCTCTACTAATTAGGATTTCACGTTCTACACACCAAACATATTCCTTAAGTACAAGCTTACTTCATTTGCATTGTTCATTAATTTTTCCTATCAATTACCTATGTTAGCATGCAATTGTAAGTGAGTTTTATGTTATTCCCTAAAATCCACTATCTACTATCATAGATTCATCAAAAGTATGCTTAAAAGGGACATTTAAAATCTTCTACAGTCAAACGCAACTCCTAATTATTTTATTGAAAGCAATTAAAACAAATAAACATATAAAAACTGGGATGAGGCAACGAACCCCACCCCAAACTCAAAAATGAGTCGTATCCCCACGACTCGAAAAGACTCAATAAAGCAATTAAACTAATATACACTAAATGAGAAAGGATAGGAAAACATATCTGTATCGGCACTAGGCCGATTACGTGTAGTCTCATGTTGAAGTTTTGAATACTTCGAACTCTCATGTCATATTTTCCAAGTCTTCATCTTTTCCTAACCCTCTAAATCATCATCTCTTCTACGAAAATCTTTCCTCAACATCCAACTTTTTATCTTCGTCATGTTCTTCGTACCTTTTCCAACCTTCATGGTCATCTTTGATGACCCCAAACTCAATTTTTCACCTACTTAAAGATTACTTGCAAAATATATAATATTAATATGCTCAAACAATTCACAATTCCTCCGCTAAATAACTAAAATAAATCTTAATTCCCAACTGGTAATAGAAATAAAAGAATAGTTCTAGCTATTTTACCGGATTGGCCATGGAATTTATGATGATTTGATACCTTGCACTTGCAATCTCCAACCTTCAAATTACCAAAGCTTTTGATGAAATTTGTGTCTCTTGATATTGTTGAAAGTGGCACAGTAGTGGAATTTGTGATTTAGTTGAGATGGGTATTTAATATCTATGGTGTTGGAAAGGTTTAAAGGATATAATTTAAGCTTTGGTGAAGAAATTTTTGGGTTAAAACTTGAATTTCTTGGTGTTTTTGGAAAGATTTGTGATTGATTATGTGTTGGGATGATGTTTAGAGGTAAGGATTGGTGATATATTGGTGTTTTGATGATGGAATTTAAGTGTTTTTGGAGCTTTGGTTCGTCATCAATGGTGCTAAGTGGAGACGCAACCACGAGACGCAACTAATGCCGGGCCTCAAAACGCTGGGTCAGAAACTTTTAGCTGTTCATACGACATTTTCGACTTCACCATTGGATAGAGCTCGAAAAGTTATGCGGTTTAGGCTCAAGAAAAAGTTAATTCCGACCTCCGAGCGTCAAGTTATGATCTTCCGAAGTTTTGTTACCTGGGGTACAGCACCAAAAACGGGTGCCCGCATTCTACAAACCGGGTACCCGGTTTCTACTGTATTGGAACCCAAAATTTTCATTCTTTTTCGTTCTAGGTACCCCAAACTCGTGACCTTCACTCCTGTAATCATCAAAAACACCAACCTTCCTCATTTCTTACAAATAAACACTAAATCAATAACCATTACTCTAATTTACACTAAAAATTAAAAGACATGAAAGCAATTTAAAACATGGGTTGTCTCCCAAGAAGCACTTTTGTTTATTACGTCTTTAAGTTCGACGCGTTACCTTCCATGAAGATGGTATTGAGGCCCTTGCGGTTCTCCTCCGCTTGAATTCGCCTCGTCCTTGGCATGTAAGCTTTGAAACCTTCCCCCTTAAAATTTTATTCAATCGATCTCTGAAAGGGGGAGGGTAGTATCTCCGTTTCGCCTTCTTGCTTTCATGGCGAAACTCGTTCTTCACCACACGATAGTAGATAACCGTTCTCGACGGTATAAGCTCATTTGTATTTTCTTTAATCTCGCGTTCCTCTTTAAAGTGTGGTGGGTAGGTGCTTCTCCTTGCCGCTTTACTCTCGCGGTGTAGCACCTTTCTTGCGTAGCACCTCTTGATCATTTTTAATAATAGAGGTGATTCCGATATTTTATCTCTAATGATGACTAGTGGTGGAGATAGGGATTGGTGAACTTTTTGTGGTGGGAATTCGATTTCTCTTTTATTATGAAGCTTTAACTCTTCAATTGATTTCTCAACCACTTCACATTCGTCTTCGCTTTCAATCCAATCTTCCACTATTACTTCATCATATTCTCGATGTGGAATCTGAATCTCGATCACCTCTTCTTCTTGTTTGCGTTCAGTATCTGGATCATGTGCACGCACCATAGGAATAGCAATCTCAGCTTCAATTTCTATGATTTTCGTTGCTACTCCTTCTTCCACTATGCTAATAGAATTGTCAACCACATGGTGGTCTTCATTTATAACCGGCATGATGGTCATATCACTATCACTAATATCTTCCTTCAACACCTCCTCCTCAACTACTTCTTCCAGTTGATCTCTTCCATCCCTCGGGGGAGTGGAATCTTCATAAGACATACTACCAGTTTCAACTAAGTTAGGAGGGTTGTTTCGGGCAGCCATTTCATCTAAGCTCTGTTGTATGAGTGCATGGGTGGCTTTGAATTCCTCTTCTCTTTTCTTACGTTCTGGCTCTCCCGCCTTGACTTCCTCGAGTAGGCGATTGACTTTCTCTAGTAGTGTATCTTGCTGATAATAGTGAGGTGGAGTCTGTTGAATGTTTTCAACCCACTGGTTGTTCCATTCTTGCTCTTGTTGATAGTGATAAGGTGTTTGTTGTTGAGTATTCCCGATCCATTGATTGTTCCATCCTTGCTCTTGCGGGTATTGATAAGGTTGTTGGTAGAAGTTACTACCCCATTGTTGCTGTCCCGAAGAGTCTTCCCAATAGTCATATGGATCGGGATCTGGGTAATGTCCTCTATACATCTTTAATTAAATTTCTTGATCATTACCTGAATAAAGCACCTGTAAAAACAAAACAAAACAAACACAAGCGTAAAACAGAAAAAATAAAAATAAATGCAACTGTCACTAAAGGATAAACACCGTGGTCACACGCTACCGTCCCCGGCAGCGGCGCCAAAAACTTGGTGGTCCTTTGTGTGTTCTAAAATAAATGCAAATGTAAATCGAACCACAACCGCAAGTGTACGGTTGTCCCAAGTAGTATAACTGATAAATCAGATTCGTTCCAAGGACGGAATGGTTGATCACAATGCTTACCTATTAATGATTGATGCACTTATGTAAACAAATAAAAGTAAAATGTTTGTTTGGTTTTGTTATTAGAACTAATAGATGGAAGACAAATATTAAAATGCAAGTAAAAGCTAAGACGCAAGTAAAATAAGTGAAAACGCAATATGAGATGTGGTACTTGAGAGACGCAAGGGTTTTCCTAACTATCATTCATTTCATACATTGTTTAAGGGACAAATCGGTAATTTTGTATTGGTCGGGATTCAATAATCTCCTTACCCCCGTCAGGGTGGACTAAGGAGCAACTCTCAAATGCTACAAACCCCGTCAGGGTGATTATAGTCCACTCTCAAGTGCTTAAATTCAATTTACCCAAAAGGCCATAGGTTTAATTAAGCTCGTCAGAGTCAAATAATTTCTAACCTACATTCATTAACTAGTTCGGTACCTAAACCCCCCGTCAAGGTGATCCAATCGCCACTAATTGGAATAGCTTAGATACTAAGTCCTATCATTGATTGATCAGGTCAAAAATAGTAATTAAAGTGCAAATTAAAGAAAAATACAATTTACCCAATTTGATTTAAATAATAATAATCCCAAATCCAAATGTATAAAACGAAATCAAATTGGGATTAACCCATTATGCGTTCTCAAGCACTATGTAAAGCTTAGCTCATATTAAATGCAAAAACTAAATTAAAACAGAAAGAATTCATGTTCTTCAATTACAGAAATAAAAGATAGAACCTAATTAAGAATCGGGTTTGGCTGTGATTTGGAGAAGATGACTTTCTCCAGCTCTAAGCTTTCTCCTTTTCCTTGCTTCTGACTTTCTCTCTGGACGCTCTCTTCTAATGATGATTTTATTTGAAGAATAAAATGAGAGGTACTGAATAATGAGGTCTAAAGACCTATTTATAATCATAAAATCGGATTAGGGCTTTTACTTAAGGATTAAGTAAAAATTAGAAAAGCCCAAGTCCACTAATTAAGCCCAAATCCCGTAACTGCTGATACACTTTCACTAAAACGGCTTTTCCCGCTTCGTTATGACCCCGAATGACCTCATTCCAGTTGCTAAAGTTCCGTAACTCGATAAGGAACATAATCTCTTCAAGGGTCAGCGGCTAAATCATCTCTTAAGCACCTCGAAATCAGCAATCTATGGCCTGGAAAATAGATTTTCAGCTCTAAAAATAATATCTTCGGGATTTATCTTTAAGTCTTGACTCCATATCATGATCTTTGACTTTCTCCTCGGATTCCTCTTCTAGCTAACATCTAAAACCTGTAAACTTTACACTAAAAATACCAATATTACGCGCAAAAGTTTAATAAATCAAAATTACTAGAAATAAAATGGAAATTCCGGATTATTGCATATTAGCACCAAAAGTCTATCTAAATAATCAAATAAACACCAAAAATGATGTCTCCCAATGGCATAAAATTAGAACATTTAGGGAGACATCAGTCAACCATTCCGTCCCTGAGAACGAATCTGTTTTATCACATATATTACTTGGGAAAATCGTACATTTGCGGTTGTGGTTCTCTTACCCTTATTATATTTATTTTTAGAACACACAAAGGACCACCAGACATGCACGAAAACCAACAAGACGCGTGCCAAAATCCAAGTGACAACTCTTGAAAGTGCATATCAAAGGATCGACTTGTAATGAAACTTGGCAAGTAGGACCGACAGCTTTTAACTTCTCAAAATATGGACCAATTCAGTTGTACGATAGCCCAACGTCTACATAAAGATATTTTCTAACTTTTTTAACTGCAGTGTATGCTACTTTGTATGATATATCAAATCCGTAAAAATCTTTAAGACAGATAACAATATCCGTAGGTTTAGTAGCTTAGTTACTCCCAATTTCATCCATTATTACTTCTATAACAATATCAGGAGAGAGACGATCAAAAGTCATTAATTTGTCTGGTGCACCGCAAGTATGTTCTTTGATAAAAGAACAGACATAAAGCTTGGTTCTGGAAATATCAGACATTGCATTAACATACCACGCACAACCTTTTGATTTCCTATTCTTGCAATAAGCACTTGTCTGGGAAGAATTATAGTGTCCAAAATCAAAATCATACCCAGAATTACAAGTATACGTACCAAGAAAAAACCTGAATTCATTAATACAACCATAGTAAACTTTACCAATTGACTTCAAACACTTAACCCAATCATCACTCATGAGTTTTTTCTTAATATGTTTATAACGCAGTTGATCATTATCGCGGCGCTCATCATCGGAAGTTTGATCAATAACTTGAGAATTATGAATAACCAATTGTTGTGTTGTATGGTAAGAACAAGTGACGGTTGTATGTGAAGAACATTTACCAACAGATGATAAAATTATTCCAGAAGTAGCGGCAGATGATGAAATTATTCCAGAATTCTCATCAATAATGACATTTGGTGGAGGAATATCAACATTACGATTAACCAACCGCTTGATAGTCACAAAGTCTATATCATTAACCATTATGCATCTTTGTTGTATACTGTAAGAATAAAGATACTCAACAAACACATGCATTAAAATTGACAAACGCTAATTGCAATACCTCTTGATTGAATCAAATGAATCAAAAATTGTAATGGAAAAAAGATTTTGTGCGTATTTTTGAACTCACAAGAACTTGAGATTCCATATAGCAGAAACTTGAAAAGAAACAGTATTACAAGTCAGTAGTAAGATGAGATCAATCCCATTGAAATACAACATAACAAAAAGTGATAGATAACTAAAAGTGATCCCATATACGCAAGTGATCACTACAAGTGATCCCATTAACAGACAAGTGATAAAACACTACACGTGACAAAAAAATATACTCATATAATGTCAATAGGATGAATCCAATTGACATGTCAAATAGGATGAATTTGTTATGTTATTAATGGGATTAATTCCATTAGTCTATTGAAATCATGATACTGAAACTTAATAAGACTGATCCTATCAGTCTAAAAGTAGGGATCAGACTAATGTCTGCAAATTTAACAAAAACGATTGAGTTGCTAAGTACATAAGCATACCAATTAACTTGCTAAGTCCCCAAAACGTTAGAGATGGGATCAATCCCGTTGAAATACAACATAACAAAAAGTGAAAGATAACTACAAGTGATCCCATTAACATACATCATTATACGCAAGTGATCACTACAAGTGGTTCCATTAACATACAAGTAACAAAATACTACATGTGACAAAAAACTATACACATACAATGTCAATGGGATGAATTCATTTGACATGTCAAATATGATGAATTTGTTGTGCTATAAATGGGATTAATCCCATGAGTCTATTGAAATCATAATACTGAAATTTAATAAGACCGGACCCATCAGTCTAAAAGAAAAGACCACAATTTGTCTGCGAATTTAACAAAAAGGATTAAGTTGCTAAATCCATAAACATAACAATTAACTTGATAAGTCCCTAAGCATAACGACAACGATGGGATCAGTCCCATTAACATAAAAAAATAAAAAATGATAGATAACAACAAAAAACATATGATATGATGAATCACAACAACATATGATATGATGAATCAAATCATAAGTTGTAAACACAATCAGGAAAGCTTTTTGAAAACAAAAACAGACAAAATAAATTCAATACACATTAAATTGAAAAAACAATGAGTAAGAAGAAGATAACCTGAAATTTAATACTGCCGTAAAACTTAGATCACATTGGGGAAGATAAACTAAAATTTAAGCTGCGATGAAATTTAAAATTTTGAGAAACGGAAAAAACATAGATTTGAAAAATTCGTACACATTAAATTGAAACTTAGAAGTAATACATGAGTATCACCTATAGTTTGGAAATCGAGAGTAAAGAATGCATGAAAAATTAGTTAATTGCAATACATGCCCACTAATATATAACATTAAAAATGACAAAAAAATCGAGAGTGGAGGGAGTTTGAGGAAGAGTGAGGAAGAAGGTTGAAAAAATGGGTTTGAGAGAGAGAGAGAGAGAGAGAGAGAGAGAGAGAGAGAGAGAGAGAGAGAGAGAGAGAGAGAGATGGAAAAAGAGTGTGAGGAAAAATATCAAAAGAGAAATGATAAGAGAGAAAGAGTGTGAATAAGAAAGAAATAAAGGTGATTTGAGTTTTAGGATATATATATTGAGTAATCTGCAATATATAAATTATGCAAGGATAGTATAGTCCATTTAGAGGGTTTTTTTTGCAACTGCTTAATTATATAAATAGCACAATAAAGTGAAAGATTACAAAAGTTACCCGATATTGCATGAGTTTTTATCTAGTGAAATCAGTTGAGCTAATTGGGAGGAAGGAGAAATCCTCCAGTCACCAAACAGTTTGCCAACAAGCTTTTGTTTGTCGACCAAATCAGCTACTCTATTACCTTTGCGACTAACAAAGGAAAAAAACGGATAACAAGTTTCCGCAGTACTGTAAATTGATTTAAAAATATTACAACACTCAAAGATATTACAAAGGGTCATAGTAGCTAAGGGTTTAACTATCACTTCACAATCACTCTCTATAATAGTAAAGTTCGTTGGAAAACCTTTCGCTATCTCGCAACCCCACAAAACACCTTGAGCTTCTGTTTCGTCAGAAATTCTTACCTCTATATCCTTTACATTATCCTCAATCAGGTTGCCAAAAGAATCTCTGACTATATAAGATATAGCACAACCAGATAAAGTAAAACTAACATCAATATTTATTTTAATAATATTAGTAAGGGGAGGATTCCATTTACTAACTTTATCTGTAATCCACTAATTGATGTTTTAGGGTATAATTTGTCAAGTAGAGTAATTATATTTAGAATATTATTATTTGCTTTTTTGGATCATAATTTTAATTTTTATTCAAAAGAATATTTTTTTTAAATATATTTAAAAGTAATGATATATTAGTTGGTTATAAATTATTAATCTATTATTATTTTATATTTAAATAGATATTATTTTCTTCAATAGGGAGTTAACTAATAAAAAAATAACTTAAATTATATACAAAATTACCCCACAAAAGTGAATTCAAAGAAACACAGGTTGTTAATTTTATTTTTTTTCTTTAATATTCGACACGACACATTAATAAAGCACACACCCACATAGACCTCATTTCATAATACCTCTCTGTAATCTAGTGAAATTATCTCCCCTCGGCACAGTCACTACTCTCAATCACCGCTTCAAATGGTAACCTTTTGTCTCTCTCCATCATGTTTATGTGTATATATGTGTCTATCTATGTATCTATATTTCTTTTGCTCTACTTTTTGTACTAATTGTTATGCTAGGTCTTTTTATTGTATAATGGCTTTGGATGATTTTTAGATTAATTTCACTTTAACCATAACTAATTAGAGTTTTGCGTATGATCCATTTGATTCAGTTTTTGTAATTATTATTCATGTTCAATTGGGTTTTATAAGTACTTGATCCGGTTTGGCTTGAGATACCCCTAACTGACCCACAATATAACTTACATGGGCTTAATCATTGTGATCTACTCTAGGCTGACCCTGAATTGGAAGCTATCAGGCAAAGAAGAATGCAAGAACTAATGGCTCGTCAAGGTGCAGTAAGTAATTAATTATCTCTTATCCTTGTAATTTCCTTAAAACGTGTTTATTATAGTGTTTCTGATTTAGACTTTTTCGTAATTAGGGAAATTCCCAGACCCCAGAGCAGCAGAAAGCTCAAGAAGATGCTAAAACGTTACCTTCTCTATTCAATTGATTTTTATTTTTATTTTGTTTAATTGACTGTTAGTTAACTCTTATTAATTAAAATTAAAAAAATTATATTAATTTAGTGAAGCGGATGAAAGGAGGCAACTGATTCTCACTCAGATATTAACATCTGAAGCACGAGAGAGAAGTGAGTTACGCTTTTAAATAATAACTATATGGAATATTTTTTTTATTTTTTTTTATTTTTTTTATGTGTGTAGTAGCTCGAATTGCATTGGTAAAGCCAGAAAAAGCTAGAGGAGTTGAAGATTATCTTATTCGAGCTGCTCAAATGGGTCAAATTGCTGAGAAGGTATATTATACACTGTATGGTATTATACAAATTTGGAAAATAACTGACAAAAAAATTACTTTAAATAGGTTACTGAGGAGAAGCTTATTTCATTTCTTGAGCAAATCAATACTCAAACTTCTAAGCAAACCAAAGTGACAGTAAGTTAAAAAATTATTTTGTCTTTGCTAACATTTTTGCATGAAATTTATTGAATAATGTCTTTTTTTTTCTTGTTTTACAGATTCATAGGCGTAGATTTGAGGATGATGATTAGCTTAGGTTGTTTCAGATTTGATGATTGAGAGTTGCTTGTAATTTATATTACTGTGTGATAACCGTAAAACCAGCTACTTTTCTACAATATTTTCTGTTTTATTTCGTTTTTTTGGTACGTTATGTATCTTATTTCTGATTAGTCTGAGTATCAGAAGATTTGATTTTGCTTATTATTTGGTGTTGAAGTTGAGATGATTGTGTTGAATGAGAAAATTGAGACGTGCTTTGTTTGTGAAAATGAGTAGATATTATTTTTGTTTTTACAAAATAGATAGATAGCCAAGGCACTACGCAAGATAAAAGATCTTGCTAATCATTCACAGATCATGATGATATACGAGTAAATAACAAGTTCAGACCATGGTTAGAATTTTTTTCTTAACGGATGTAAAGTGAGACGTACAGTGTATATGTAGAAATGATGTTTGTGGTTGGTTCCTTCTTCCAATTCCTTCTAGGTATCTGGTCCTCGGTCCCTATATTTGGGATTTCAATCATCCTCTTTCCCCTCACCTGTTTCAGTTATATATGTATATTTTATGACTGCTTTGTCTCTCGGACAAGGCTTTCTTTTTACTCTAATAACTGTTGCGAAAAAGTTATCACCGCAAAGAAAATGGTTTGAGAAAACAAAATAAACCAAAAGTTTTAATTAACGAGTAAACACACTTATTACACGGAAATTGGAAAATCAACAAGAATTACAAAGCTATGCTATTACACGGAAAAATAAAAGCCAAACTTACACGGTAAAGGAAAAATTCCGGTGTTAAAAAGATATTCCGGCGTAGTACCGGTATCTCTCAACAGAAATAAAAAAGAAAAAAACGTAGAGAGCTTTTTTATGCGTAGTCCATAGTGGTGTGGAATGGGGTCTATATATAGGGGAAAGGAAGACCCAACCAAGCCATTCTGAAACGTCAGAATTAATTCCTTGATTCCCTCCGGATTTGATTTGATTGACAGTTTCTTCTTTTGACTTGTAACCTCCACGTTTCTATTCTTTGTAACAGCTTTGACTTTTGACCTTTGAGATATTCCCACGTGTTTGACCAAGTAATTGCTGCTAGAATATCCCATATCTTCTAACGTGTGCGTGATTGGTGGGAACTTGTCCCCACGTTTAAGTTTTGGGCTGCCAAAGACCACTATAAGAGCTTGTGGAAAAATTCATTTCATTTTTCATTTTTTGACTCCCCAAACTCCCCACGAGCCACGACCCACGCCGTCGCCGTCGCCGTCGCCGGTGCCGGGCCGGGCGGGTGGGTGGTGGTGGTGGTGGTGCGCGCGTGTGGGTTTGATCAATGCCTTGCCATGTGCATGGGTATTGGCTTTTGGAGTTTGTTAAAACCACAAAGTATAAAAATAGCTTTTGGCCTCTTTTCTCTACCGATGTGGGAGAGAATACCTTTTGTTTTTCATTCAAATGTCCAACAATCCCCCACATATTTGAAGGTCAACAAAAGGTTTGAAGAGAAGGTGATCAGGTTTCCATGACTTTCAGCGTTTTGGGTGAATTGTACTTAAGTGCCAATATCTTTCGATTTGAATTGTCACGTAGTGAAGTGAGGCAACCACCGAATTCCGTTTAAGTGAACGTACTCTTGAACTTTAACGGTTTTCGATCGAGGCCCTCACAACACATACTCTACCCTGCTGAAGGTTATGGTTTCCTCGAACCTCACCTTTTCGTTGGGTTCATCAAGTCCTTCTCTAAGAACCACCCTTGCGGGCTATGAACTTTGTGGATACCTCTATTTACATTTGTTCAAGGACGTCTCCTTAACACTTTGTATATAAAGGTTTGGGTTTTGCTACTACCCTTGAATTCATCAAGTCCTTCTTGAAAGGACCACCATAGAGGCTATGAATTCTGATTCATCAAGTCCTTCTCAATAGGACCACCACAAGTGGCTATGAATCCATATCACTTTAGTTTTATGCCATAGGGATGAGTAGAGATCATTTTGACTCAAGAGTCACATGTTCCCCATTGATGAGTCTCAACCCCATCCCCCTCGACGTTTCCAGGACTACTCTCCTGGGTAGGCCTTTGGTAAATGGATCAGCAAGATTTTCTTCTGATCGTACATACTCTAAGGCAATCACACCATTCTTCAGTAACTGTTTTACTGAGCCATGTCTGATGCGTATATGTCTCTTCTTTCCATTGTAGGCACTTTGATGAGCGACTGCAATGGCTGCTTGTGAATCACAATGGATACACACTGGTGTGGCCTTACCTTCCCAAAGGGGCACATCTGATAAGAGACTTCTCAACCACTCAGCTTCTTGTCCAGCCATTTCTAGTGCTATAAACTCAGACTCCATGGTGGAGCGTGCTATACAAGTCTGTTTAGAAGACTTCCACGATATAGCACCTCCTCCTAAGGAGAAAACATAGCCACTGGTGGAGTTAACTTCGTCATTGTCAGAGATCCAGTTTGCATCACAAAAACCCTCAAGAACCGCAGGGAATGAGCTGTAATGCAGGCCTAGATCCATAGTACCTCGCAGGTACTTTAGAAGACGACGAAGTGCAACCCAGTGGTCATTATTCGGGTTATGAGTATAGCGACTAAGTCTACTAACGGCATAGGCAATATCGGGTCGAGTGTAGTTCATTAAGAACATCACACTGCCTATGATTTTTGCATATTCATTAAAACAATAACCACTACAACACGCACCAACCAAACTTAAAATTATGCATGCATGGGTGTTGAGAATTAACATCTCTGAAACTCTTCTACCTGGATGCCCAAATCGAAAAGTCAACCGGCCAATGCCTTGGACGTGTACACTAAGCCTTTGTTTGGATTGAAGGATTAGAAGGGGAGGGAAGAAATTATAAAGGATATTATCCTTTCTTTGTATTATAAAATTTTAAATGGATAAGTTATTAAAAGATTAAAATAATACTTTCTAATTATTTATATGCTATCTTTTCAATTTGGTGTCATTAGAAGGAAAGGATTAATTTTAATGGTAAAATATCTTTATTACCTTTAAATTCTATTTAAAATATATTTTATTAGGGGTACAAAAATAATTTAGTCATAAAATAATCCTTTTCTTTACTTATAGAATCTAAACACAAATTTAAACAATTTTTTACTAATATTTTTTTTTCTACTCAATCCAAACAAGATTAAATATTCTCTCTCTTTTCTTTTAATATACTATCTTTTTCTATTCTTTTCTAAATAATTCCTCTATATCCAAACAAACTCTAAGGGTAAGACTTTTCTGATGCTGCCAAGTCGTGGTTGTTTTCTTTCGATCACTCCTTGGAGCCACGTATGTCTGTACAAGTCTTTTCACATCTACTCAATATTATATCACATGTACGTCAACACCATCTGAGATATGATTCTCGGGGCTTCAAAAAGAAAAACTGGTGGGAATAAAGATAAGTTGATGTGTAAAGAATAGATTATTATTGAATAAGATCTATTTGAGACTTCTTATTTTAGAGTTAATAACAATTTTAACTAAAAAAACTTAATTTTCTTAAGCAACATAGAATAAGTTGCCATTTTGCATTTTGTAGGTTCTCGGTAATAGTGAGATCATTGGTCGCATCATCTATTCTTTCTCAAAGTCTATTCAACAACTGGTCTTTTAAACCTTTTCTCTCTTTGTTTGCCTCGATATATCTGTACATGTTTGGGATTGAATCATTCATAAATGATACTACTATGTTATTTGGGCATTGGTCATCTTCTGCCTTTGTTATCCTATTATTGTTAACTTGTTGTTTCAAAGAATCCTCTTTCTTACAATCATTCATGTCATTATCTTCAAAGTCCAAGTTCACGTTGTTTGATTCTTTTTGTAATCGTCACTGTCTGGAGATGGACCATCAACTAATGAATCGTCCAAATTCATTTCTTCCACTGTTATTTTTGTGGCCTCATGGATATCCCCAGTAGACGCTCCCTCTCCATCATTACTATCTTTGTTACTTTTCCGACACTCCAATTTTTTAATTTCTATATTTTTTGTTTTCATTAGATCCTACACGACTCTCCTCATCCGAGACTCCATCCTCTATAGTATTAACGTCTTCATTATTTTCAATCACTCTATTGGTATCCTTAGCCTACGCATCAACCTCCCCCTCATCCCATTATTCACCATCTCTGTCATCGTTTATTCACTCACCAACCAACACTTCGTCATCTACGATTTTATTCAAATGTATCTCATCTCCTACTTATTCGTTAAAATCTACTCAGTCGTCCTCTTTTATTAACCCAAATTCAACTCTGGCATTCACATTCACCTGATCTTTCCCCCTCTTCACTCTCCTCTTCACCCTCAATTGGATCTTCATTTCCAAACACCAGTCATTCCTCTTCCTCTCTTGTGGTCAGTAACTTCTTTCTTTTCACCTTCCTAACATACATTATCACGAGACATATTAATCAATCTTGAATACTCAATATATAATGGAGAGCACATCAAATTAATTTGCAACCAAAAAATTCATAACCTGTGATATCCTAGCCTCTTGTGGGCGTATTTTTGTTGACCTTATAAGAGAGTTATCGCAAAAAACAAGGGATTGCATTTGGTTCCCTCTTTTTACCCACCAAGACATGCTCGTAAAACCATGGCTACAATAAAAGCAAGTTCAAACTTAAAATAACACCTAGTTAATAACAACATTATAAAAGAAAGTTGACTTACTTACTTTAAGCACAAATAAGCACAAAGTACCTTGGCGTCCTTATTCTTTCACGACGAAGACCGGAGGGTTTCTTTGGAGAGATCATTAATGGATTACGGAAAAAGTTGGCGAAATGGAAAGGTAATACACTATCATTAGCGGGTCGTATCATTCCAGCACAATCCGTGCTTAGCGCGGCTCCTATGACATCATGCAAGTGAAAAAGTTGTCGTCCTACGTTTGTCAGGAGATTGATAAAATAAGAAGAGATTTCATTTGGGGATCCACGGTGGATCAAAAACGAATTAATTGGGTAGCGTGGAAGGACTTGTGTAGATCGAAAAGTGTTGGTGGTTTGGGCATTCGTATGGCGGAAAACATGAATCGTGCTCTTTTGGGAAAATTGTGTTGGAAGTTGGTACATGGGAAGGCAACTATTTGGCCTATCGTCATGAGACAAAAATATTTTAAGACCAATATTCTTCAATATTTGAATAAAAAAATGATTCACGTATTTGTAGGGCCATCGTGGAAGGTATTGCTGCGGTTAGATGGGGATCCCGGTGGCTCACAAGTAGTGGGGAAAATGTTTCATTTTGGTTGGACGTGTGGGTGATTCTCCTTTAATTGACTTTGCTATAGGGGAGATCGAAAGCATGGATAAAGTGGGGAGTGTGGGTGACTTTGTGCGGAGGGACGAGTCATGGGATTGGGTGCGGTTCCAACATTTCCTTCCCGTTTCTAAATTACTTGAGATTACGCAGATTAAAGTGGAAAACTTAGAAGGAACAAGGGACAGGCTTTATTGGTTACATGAGGTTAATGGTGAATACTTGGTTAGATCGGCCAATTGGGATTATGATATTAGCGTGGTTAACTCAGGGGTTAGTTGGACTAATCTTTGGAAACTTAGGTGTCCATAACGAATAAGGGTTATGTTGTGGAGAGCGGTACGGGATCGACTGGCGACTAGATGGAATTTTGTTTTAAGAGGAAAGGAAAAATATCGGAGGCTTGCCCATGGTGCGGTGTTAGTGTGGAGACAGCAATACGCCTTTTTCGTAATTGTATTAAAGTGAAGGAGGTGTGGATTATGATTTGTAGGGAGGCAATGAGTAGTAGGTCCAACTCACGTGGGATTGAGGAGCTTCAACAGTTTGCAGTTTCAAGTGAGGAGCACCTGCAACTGTCTGGTCAAGTTCTTGGTCAACTGCAGTTTTCAGATCAATCATAGGGTACTCATCAGCTGAACCATGGCGTCAGGCAATAGCAGCACCAGGGTTTGCGCCTCGTTCAACAATAACAACTAGGTGACAATTCGCTGCATCAGCCTTTCTTCAGTCCAGGTTGCTTGTGAGCTGTTTCAATTCAAGGGAAAGGCTTCAGCGGCTACAACTTGAGTGGTGATCAAGACAACTTTGAACGGCGAGACATAGAAGGTGCGATTGGCTCTCTTTTCAGACCTGAAATAGAAGTGTTTCCCGGCAACAGTGAGGCGCGCCAAGAGGAATCAAACAACAGATGGTGGTCCAAGCATATGAACAATAAAGTTTCTTTGCGAGGGTTCGATGGAACGTATTTTTTGGTGCTCTTGTAGAGGTAATTTGGAAAGAAAGGAATAATGTAGTCTGCAATGGTGCCGAGTTCTCAACATGTATGGTTATAGTGAAAAAAGCGCAAAGCTTGGCGGTATCTTATAGTAGTGTGTGAGGTCATATACCTGGCATGAACATCTCTAGAAAGGACATGGTGAATTTGGTTGGGTGGTGCAAACCGGTTCGAGAGGCTAAACTCAATACCGATGGGAGTTATAAAAGGAGACGCCAAGTAGAAGGGGGTGGGGGTGGTGTTCTTAGGGACAAGAATGAAGATTGGATTCAAGGATTTACTATGCAAACTATTCATGATTTGCATGTTGTTATTGAATTAATAGCTCTATGTGAAGGTCTGAAAATGATGGAAGTGTTAGGGATGCACGAGGTGGATGTGGAGGTTGACTCTTGGGAAGCAGTTGAAGCAGTTCGGAAAGTGGAATTTGGTAGAGGTCCAGCCGCACTAATTCAACAAATTCGAGCAATTCTAGAGAGAAATAGTGGCTTTACACTGAAGGGCATTTTTCGGGAGACGAACTCTTGCGCAGACTGGTTAGCTCGCTCAGGGTTGTCGCAAAACGATCCTTTTTGTATCCACAATGATCCCCCTCTGGAGTATTATTGTTCGCGGTTGTTTAATGATGTCCTAGTCTAATAGTTCACGATCCAATTGGATCTCCACAATAATAAAAAAAGAACATACTTTTTTTTTGAGGAAATATCAAAATCCGGCCCAACTAAGTGTAAACATTATAATCAAAGGCCTGTTTACAAATCAAATGGTTTTAAGGCCTATTACTTCTTTTAAAAGCCTGCTATACTCAACTAAGTAACAGAGTAGAAGTAGTGCTACATTATACATTTCTGCATCCCATTTAATGCTAGGGCTCGCCATTATGTCCCGTCAATGAATATTCTAATAATAATTCTGACACACCAAAACCCATTCACACGTTACAACAACACTACACCTTTAATCTGCCACAAACATCTTTTTTTATATTATATCTCAGAAATTCAAATTTCAAATTCTAGAGCTTCATCCACCGTAAAAGCAAACTGTTCATCAATCAAATATTCAAGTTGATCATCTTGTTCAACCCGTGATTTGCGCACCGTCCCATAAGATAGCGTGGACATCTATTATTTTGTTAGTTGATTAGCTTCTTTGAAAAAAGGTAGGTTATTTTATCATATGTGTTTCTTAATGTGTTGTTTCGACTATTGTGTTCAATATTAGTTTGAATCTGTATGAGTTATTGCGTATTCATTTGTGATTGTGATATGTTTTTCCAACAACGGGTATATTCCCGACCACAGATTATATCTATTGTTGGTAGTAGATGGCATATTAGGGCTACGTGTAAATGACTTTGTATAGTACATATAAACTCTCTGTTATGAGCCTGGTAATACATGAAGATGTCTTGTTGAAATATTGATCTGTCCCTTTTATTGTTGTTTCAATGATGATAAAAGTTAAAACATAGTATAAACCATTGTTTACTTTTTTTGATTTGTTTCATGTAGCTTAACAATGGACAAGTGTATGTACATCTTCAAACATGGAAATGACAAATACATAGCCCCTGCTAGCTCATTCGATTGTTTTGCATCATTGGTTAAATATGTTTCAACTAAATGGAAAGAATTGGATGAATCTACAGTGGTTTATCATTACTCAATAGGCCGTCATGTTGGATGTAAATTTGATTGCCAATTAGACTACGATGCGTTGTTATGGCTTATAACACGGGATACGGCGGTGGAGGTTGATATAGTTGTTGGAGGAAAGGTAAGCTTAACTTCTAGTACCTTATATGATCAACCAACCTTTGTACAGCAGAAGTATGTTCCTGTGGAAAAAGACCTCCTCGACACAAAACCATCGTTTTTCGTCCATCGTGAGAATAGCCTGCTTAGCCGTGATTGGCCTTTTAGCCTTGGTGAGGTTAGTAGTTGTCTCCCCGGTGGGTTCCCCCAGCTTCGTAACGCTATTTCCAAGTATCAGTGTGAGACGGGATTCCTGACAAAGGCATCGCACAATAACCACTCTAAATATGGTGCCCACTGTCTGTATCGTAAAACTAAGGGATCTCTATGGTGGATATATGCATCTATTTCATCTAAATATGGACTTCTTTATGTAAAGAGTTTTAAAAATGTTCATACCTGTTACACACCGGAGCGTCGAATGGTTTCTCCGAGAATGACTTCCGGGCTAGTAAAGGATTGGTGGGGGCAAAGGTGTGATAAAATAATAGATAAATAAAGATAATAATAAAGAGTCACACACCCTTGAGAACCACGGAACTCACTGCAAGTATCACAGATCGTATGCAAGTTTTAATGATAAGTCAAGTTCGTTCGCAGGGATTGTATCCGTTAGATCTACTTATATTTAACAAGCGTAGATGAATTTAGATGTTTAGAATAAAATATGAAAAGATAAATAACTATCTAACGCAAATAAATAAATAAAACAAATAAACAAAACAAATAAACAAAACAAATAACTAAATATGAATGTAAGTCTAGTAGATTAGGATTACTAATATGAGTCTATTACTAAATCATTATTCTAACCTGTCACAGATTAAACATTATATATTAACCATGATTCTAAATTCTACCTAGCGTTTTCTAGGCTTAGGAGCAACCTCTCCACTACTAAGGATTCCTAAGTAATGATTGGTGATTAAATCAAACCTTAATGGCTATCTAGTTAGGCAAAGAATCAAAACTAGACGATTATGTGGTGTTGTCAATAACTAAGAATAATCCTAAGATTGGCCAAATCTAAGGTGTAACAATAAGTCAAAACACATAATAACAATATACGCCAAGCTCAATCAATTAAAATAACAAATAGTATTTATGAATGTAAGACAAAATAATAACCCAACAATTAAAAGTAAAACTTACAGGAATAAAAGCTTAGAAATATGGTTGAGAATAGATCTATAGCTAATTACTCTAAATATAGAGAAGGTGAGATGTAGAAGAGGAGTTTGTCACTCTCCAACTTCTTCTTCTTGTCTTCCTCTATAGGTCAGCTTGCTCCTTGGATGAATAGCTTGATTCTAAGGATGAATATTAATGTAAAGGACTAAGCTATTGTTTATAATTTAAGCTAATGTTTAGAAATGAGCAAGGACATGTTTACAATGGTATAAGGGTGTATTTATAGGTGTTTAGGAAGACCTAATTCGTTTTCTTGAAGGAGAAGTAAGTAGTGGACTCCAAGCCCAACTCAAATTCGTAACCCTAAAAACATGCAACCAGGCCCTTTTTTCTTTTGGCTCTAACAGTTTCAATATTCATCCGTTTGACGCGTATGAATATACCAAATTGATCGTCTCGGAAAGCTCTTCAACTTTGCTCTTGACTGTTTCTCCAAATTCCACACCGTTCTTGAGATATAAGCTGATTTGTGGTCGTAGGTGCAGAAATTCAGGATTAAGGCAGCTTTTCCTTTTCCATGTTTTTAGCTTTTATTTCCTTATCTCCAATTACCATGTCTATCTCTTTCCATATCTTGTAGTCTTTGACTTGGAATCTAATTAATCTCCATAATTATCTTTAAAGCTTCACACTAAATAAATAATTAAACCCAATATGCTCTAAAAATATTATTTTACTAAATCAAGACTCAAAATAGGAAAGTGTAGCATTTCTCAAGAAAATCGACTATAATGACTTCTAAATCACTAAAAATGATGTCTCATCCTAATATAAATCTATCACAAATTACGAGACATCAAGACCCCCAACTCAAAGTTGTATCGTCCCGATACAATAAAGATAAAAACAAAGGGAAGTCTCTAAATACACACCTAGGTCAATTAAGCACAGAAGACAGAAGATAGAAGAATATGGAGAATAGACTCGAAGCAACTACTCAGAAAATTTCATGTAATAATATTTAAAAACTAAATATCTGTACACTTCTCATATCCACAGTCAACACGGCTTGAATTCAAGATCAGATTAGTTTTGCAATGTAAGAAGGATTGGGACTTTACTCAGTTCCCCAAGGAAGCTATAGATTGTTCATCGAACTTCACTAGTGTCCAAAGATCCATTTAACTACTCTCTATTGGCTCAATCACTTCTCAATTACATAGCAAATAATCAAAAGGTCTTTAAGGTTGTAATGTAGGCTTAGGGACGGTATGATAAGTATATTGGATAATTTAGAGTGAGCTTTTGGCTCTCTCCTCACTAGCCATCAACGAATCGCCCTAGAGCTTGAGTTACTCTCATAAAACGTTTCTCACTCAACCCAATGATTTCTTTATGCACACTTTAGCATCCCCAATAACCCAATTAAAGCATAAGATGTTCACATAAAAATTCCACTTTGCCGGTCCGAATATATATATTTTCTTTTCTTTTCAATTTTTTCTTTTGTATAGCCATGACTCTCTTTTAATGTTGAGATATCACGCTATTTTCCTCATATATATATATTTTTTTCTTTTAATGCCCTTGTTGGCAAATTTAGCTCGTAGCTTCTTTTTCATTCACTATTACCCCGGCAAAGGGTTACAATACAAATCTGTGAAACATCATCACTATAAAGCACAAAGCACAATTAATAAGCTCAAAAATCCCATCCCAATAATATTTCCCATAATGGTGGACCCACCACCCCAAACTCAAGCTCTAAAACAACTGTCTATGCATCGCGATTCGAGTGCGGGTCATATGGAAAAGTCCTATAATCTAAAGGGATATGGCTTATAACGTGTTTCAATAAAAAGGATTTAGAAAGGCTAGAAGGGGATGAGAAGGATATAGCATAAAAATAACATGGTGAGAAGGTATAAAAAGGCTTCAAAGGCTTCAAATATGAAAGAACCACCTTAATCACTTTCTACACTATGCAATTTCGTTATTTTCTTACCTTTAGCACTTTCATCAAATGGTTTGTCAACTAGCTTGGATCTCACGGCCTACACACTCCTCAAGGTTCCCTGAGATCGAACATACTTTCTATCGCATTGCTTACTAATCTTTTTTTTACTATCAACGTGTGTTTTCCTGCAAATACTCAAAGCATACAAAATAAAATAGCTCATAAACATATTACTTTCTATCATTAATCCACTAAGCTTATGCTTTTAAGCTATAAAACACACTCTTCATACATCTAAACCTTCAAATAAAAATTTTAATTTCTACCTAAAAACAGAAAAATGGAGATGAGAGACAACGAATCCCCACACCCCCAACTCAAAAATGAGTCGTGTCCCCACGACTCGAAAAGACTCAAAAATAAAGTAAAAGAAAATTAAAATTTCACAGATATTGCACATATAGAAAAGGTAAGGAAGAAAGAAAACATACTCTTCGAGGCTATTACCTCGCCTGATCAATACCCGGAATAGGGTGCAGTGCTTTCATGTATGTAAATTTCTATTATCACCAATTTCGCTTTCCCTTACATCTTCTTATGCTCCATCCCAATCAATCACACCCTAGAAATCTCTTGGTTATCTTCTTCCAACTTTGCTCTTTGAATAATCTCTCATGTGACAGTTGTTCATCCAGGAATATGTTTTGAACACAGCTACTAGCGTCCCAGAAGCTTTTGTTCATCTTGGGTTAAAGGACTATCGATTGTAGAGGTTGTGGTGTCTTCCTTATGAAAGTTTAAACCTTTTTGTTCTTTGAATTCACCACAGCTAGTTTTCCTCTATTCTCTTGATTCGATTTTACCTTGTAATTTATTCCCAAACTAGTACCCATCTCAATTGAAATCTTCTAGAGCTTTCCCAATACATTGCTTTGATTCTTCATATCCCATACACTTGATAATATCTCTATTCTCTTCATCATCTCTTTTGACCCCCAACTCAAAGCTTTAAACACTCTTGAAATTTGTAACTCGTGATCATAGGTGGAACAAGCTTTATTTTGGTTAGGAAAGGTGTTAGGATGACAATTCTCCACGTGGGTATGTTTGAATCAAGCTTTGATGATATGGGTTTAAGGAATTTTGAGGAGAAGATCTTGAAATTCATGGTTTTGATTCTTGGTTTCTAGGTGTTTTGATATGATTTGGGTGCTTGAATCTTCTTTGTAATGATGTAGGGAAGGATTTAGATGAGGATTTATGGTGATTTGGTTGTGTTTTGATGTTAGGTTAAGGTTTTTATGAGCTTTAATGGAGTTGGGAGAGTTTTGGGGAAGAGAAAGAGGTTTAAGGTTTATTAAATTCGGAATAATGAGCATTAGATCTTCATATAACCTTGAAATCCTTTCTTTTCTCTCTCTGGCGGCTCGTGCGGACTACCCCTGCGGACCATGGGGTGTACCGCGGGGTATACCGCGATTCCTACGTCAAAATACCCGTGGTAGGACCCCGTGGCACGTGTTTGTGCGGTGCATGGCGCGGTATAGGGTCCGGTATACCGGACCCATCAGCTATTTTTCTTTTCTTTTCTGTACACAACACGTGGCTGCTACCGTGGCACGGGTTTTTACCTTGCGGTGCACCGCGGCTGAAGTCCAGTGTACCGCACTTGGCAAAAACCTCCCCATCAGCTAGATCTCGAAAAGTTATGCAGTTTAGGCTCAAAGATCACCTGATTTTGACATCCGAGCACAAAGATATGACTTGCCGAAGTTTCTCTGTTCGAAAAATTTTGCTCGCTTCCCTAACTCGATTTCTCCAATACCTAATCATCAAAAACACTAATACCTTTCTCAAATATGCAATATCAACTAAAAACAACTATTCTAAACTAAAACTAAAAACATAAAAACATAAAAATTACTATGGGATGTCTCCCAAAAGGCACTTTTGTTTAACGTCTTTCAAAGTTAGACGAGTTACCTCGGTTATTTCTTTTTATAGCCTCCCCAGCAGTGAGTGAGATGATTAACGCTTACCAACTCGAGCTTGCAACCTTTGATAGCCTTGATTTCAACCACTCCTTCTGAGATAATTTGCGTGATAACATAAGGTCCCTTCCAAGAACTGCTCTGTTTGGGGTTGGGAGGTTTCCATGCCACCTCGTCTCCTACCCCAAACTCAATCTTTTTCTCTATGGTTTCTTGGAGACTTTCAGGTTCTGGCTTCTTGGTTACTGCTCTGATTGGATATAGTTCTTTTGACTTCTTTTTCCTCTTCTTTCCCGAAACATAGAATGTTTCAGAGTTATCTTTAATACTAAGAGTCACGGTTCCTTCATTCACATTCACTATAGTATCGCTGGTGGCTAGGAATGGATGCCCAAGAATGAATGGGACGTTCTTATCTGCTTTGTAGTCAAGAATGATAAAGTCCGTTGGAATAACAAGGTTACCTACTTGAACGAGTACATCCTCTATTACTCCCCACGGCTTAACAGTAGATTGATCCGCAAGTTGTAAGACTACGGATGTCGGTTTCACTTCACTAATACCAATCTTCTTGAATACACTTTTGGGCATGATATTCACACTTGCCCCTAAATCACACATGGCTTTTCCATGAAATATACCACCTATTTTGATTGGGAGATTGAAACTTCCCGGATCTTTACGCTTCGGTGGTAATCTTCTTTGAACTCGTGCTGATACCCCTTCGTTGATTGCTACAGACTTGGCTCTTGTGAATCTTTTCTTATTAGAGAGTGCCTCCAGAAAGAATCGATCATAGTTTCTCCTTCCTTCCATAGCTTCGAGTAAAGGGACGTTAATTTTCACTTGTTTTAACGCCTCTATACACTTCTGATGTTGCTCCGTGGGATAGTGGCAATGTATGGGTGTTTGTCTTGCTCTACTTTTCTCTTCAATTCTTAGTTCATCAACCACTCTTGGCTTCTTTCTTTTATCTAGTTCAACTTCTTCAACCCAATCTTCAACAATTATCTCATCTAAGTTCATCCGTCTTACGTTTGACTTGTTTGGTAGAACATCCCCTTTTGAGGGAGATGGTAGTGCTTCGGTGATTATCTCACCGTGTTCTTTTATCTTTTGAGCTTGAAGACTAATAGTCTTAACCTTGTCGTCAACGTGTTGGATCTTCTTCATGTTAGTGGTTGTATCTTGGGTCAATAGGAGTTGACTTTGCATCTGTTCTATGATTGTAGTGAGCTGCATCACATTCTTCTCTAAAAGTTGATTATGTCGTTTAAGATCTTGGTTCTGTTGTTGCAGGTTTTGCACTACTGATGCATCGATCTTTGATTCAAGTCTGCTCATATTTTCCTTCGAGAAGTTGATGAATTGACTAATAGTCTCTTTTAACTCAGTAATCTCTTCTTGAGGACGTGATTGAGCTTGACTTTCATTATGCACAGTATAGCTCGGTGGTTGATCAGCTTGATTTTCATAGGCTTGCTCTTGTAGGTATAACTGTTGCGGTGGCTTTGGGATGCTTTCCTTAACAGTTATAGCGAGTTGTTGTATTTGATCTTGCAAGCTTGAAATCCTCGCATCTTCTTCGTCGTTAGTGGTAGGAGTTTTTCCTTGTGGCCAACTCATGTTGTTCTCAATGATTGTTTCCATACCACTTTTTGCTTCTTTTGGATCCATAGAGACAAAATTTCCACGACCCATATTATCTGCTCTCAGCCTTGACTCTCTATCGAGTCCATTATAGAACATGGATAATTGTAATTGTGGCGTGTATCCATGTAGTGGACATCTTGCCAACATCTTTTGAAATCTCGTCCATGCTTCGCCAACACTCTCTCCGGCTTTTTGTAAGAAATTCATAGGCTCCAATAGTTCCTTCACGCGCATACTTGTAGGATAAAATTTATCGAGGAATCTTTCTTGAAGTTGGTCCCAATCGGTTATTAGCTCGGGAGGTTGATCATCGAACCAATCGCTTGCTTTCCCGGTCAAGAAAAATTGAAACATTAAATAATACATCTGTTCTTGTGTAACACCTTCATGAATGTAGGCATCACAAAATTGCATGAATTTTTTAGCAGATCTGACCGGATCTTGATTTGTATCACCATTAAATTTCCCATAGCTCGCGAATTGATTAATTAAATCAGGATCAGGCTTGAATCTAACGGCTTGGATAGTTGGGACGCGAATCCCAATGCGTTGAACTCGAAATTTACTAGGTAAACCTAGCTCTAACCGTTGATTATCCATCTAAAATCCTGAGAAAGACTAAAACAAAAAGAAAGCGTAAAACTGAAAACAAATAAAAACTTCTACACTAAATAAACACAAAATAGATTTAACTTAAAGATAAATCCCCGGCAGCGGCGCCAAAAACTTGGTGGGGGCAAAGGTGTGATAAAATAATAGATAAATAAAGATAATAATACAGAGTCACACACCCTTGAGAACCACAGAACTCACTGCAAGTATCACAGATCGTATGCAAGTTTTAATGATAAGTCAAGTTCGTTCGCAGGGATTGTATCCGTTAGATCTACTTATATTTAACAAGCGTAGATGAATTTAGATGTTTAGAATAAAATATGAAAAGATAAATAACTATCTAACGCAAATAAATAAATAAAACAAATAAACAAAACAAATAACTAAATATGAATGTAAGTCTAGTAGATTAGGATTACTAATATGAGTCTATTACTAAATCGTTATTCTAACCTGTCACAGATTAAGCATTATATATTAACCAGGATTCTAAATTCTACCTAGCCTTTTCTAGGCTTAGGAGCAACCTCTCCACTACTAAGGATTCCTAAGTAATGATTGGTGATTAAATCAAACCTTAATGGCTATCTAGTTAGGCAAAGAATCAAAACTAGACGATTATGTGGTGTTGTCAATAACTAAGAATAATCCTAAGATTGGCCAAATCTAAGGTGTAACAATAAGTCAAAACACATAATAACAATATACGCCAAGCTCAATCAGTTAAAATAACAAATAGTATTTATGAATGTAAGACAAAATAATAACCCAACAATTAAAAGTAAAACTTACAGAATAAAAGCTTAGAAATATGGTTGAGAATAGATCTATAGCTAATTACTCTAAATATAGAGAAGGTGAGATGTAGAAGAGGAGTTTGTCACTCTCCAACTTCTTCTTCTTGTCTTCCTCTATAGGTCAGCTTGCTCCTTGGATGAATAGCTTGATTCTAAGGATGAATATTAATGTAAATGACTAAGCTATTGTTTATAATTTAAGCTAATGTTTAGAACTGAGCAAGGACATGTTTACAATGGTATAAGGGTGTATTTATAGGTGTTTAGGAAGACCTAATTCGTTTTCTTGAAGGAGAAGTAAGTAGTGGACTCCAAGCCCAACTCAAATTCGTAACCCTAAAAACATGCAACCATGCCCTTTTTTCTTTTGGCCCTAACAGTTTCAATATTCATCCGTTTGACGCGTATGAATATACCAAATTGATCGTCTCGGAAACATCTTCAACTTTTCTCTTGACCGTTTCTCCAAATTCCACACCGTTCTTGAGATATAAGCTGATTTGTGGTCGTAGGTGCAGAAATTCAGGATTAAGGCAGCTTTTCCTTTTCCATGTTTTTAGCTTTTATTTCCTTATCTCCAATTACCATGTCTATCTCTTTCCATATCTTGTAGTCTTTGACTTGGAATCTCCATAATTATCTTTAAAGCTTCACACTAAATAAATAATTAAACCCAATATGCTCTAAAATATTATTTTACTAAATCAAGACTCAAAATAGGAAAGTGTAACATTTCTCAAGAAAATCGACTATAATGACTTCTAAATCACTAAAAATGATGTCTCATCCTAATATAAATCTATCACAAATGAGGAGACATCAAGGATTTAATAATAGACGAAGTTAGATCTCGACTTGACATGAGGCCTAAAGAAGTAATACATAGGTTACATGAGAGTTATGGGTTCACAATACACTACAAGAGGGCGTACGATGCACTTACAAATGCCAAGCTTGAAATAAATGGCGATCCAGGCGAATCCTACCAGATCATACGGGAGTATTTTGAAAAGCTGAAGGTTGCTGATCCTTCAGGTTCCTTTTTGTTGGAAACTGACCCGGTTAATGGTACATTTGAGCGTGCCCATTTTGCATTCGGCGCTTCACTAGATGCATTTCGGTCATGTCGCTCGATGTTGTTTATGGATGGGACTTTTCTAGAAGAACAAATTTAAGGGTACGCTACTAATCGCGGTGGCAAAGGATGGCAATAACGGTGGGTGCCCTTTTCTCTCCCCATTTTTCCCCCGTACATTCTAATCATGTTTTTCCAGGTCTTGTACCAATTGCATTCTCAATTGTTAGAGCTGAAGATACTGAGAATTGGGCAGCCTTCATGGTATTTCTACGTCCTCTCGTTAGCAGGCCGGAACTGGTATTCATATCTGACAGGCACACCGGTCTTATTAACGGGGTAAAGAATATATTCCCGCAAGCACACCATTCCTTTTGTTTTCGACACATAAAAGGTAATCTTATTATGAAACTATCTGGTAAAGACCGAAAGGAAGCGCTATGGTGTTTTGAACAATGCGCAAAGGCTCCAAACGTTGAGCTATTTGAGACATACGTAGCCGAGTTTTTGCGGCTTGGGGCGGATAAAGCAGTGGATTTTCTTGATAATTTACCCGTTCAAAACTTTGCGAATGCATTTTTTCGTGGGAAGCAGTATGGCGAGCATACTTCTAATGCAGTTGAATCATTTAATAGCTGAATTTTGCAAATCCGGGAACTTCCAGTTGCTCAGGTTGTGGATAAGCTTAGACTTCTAGTAATGACAAATACATATGACAGATCAGTTGTGTTAGACAGTTGTAAGACCTCTTTAGCTCCACTAAGACAGATGGATTACAATGAAAAGTATCAGCAGTCACGTACATGGGAAGTTGCTCAGTCTAGTGAAACTGTTTTCGAGATTTTGTGTGATCCGAGAATGATGGTTGACATTAATGGTCAAACGTACTCGTGTGGTAAGTGGCAAATAGACGGGTTCCCGTGCGTTCACGCGGTACGTGCGTTGTCTTTCTCAAAACCGGATAATAAATATGATTACGTCGAGAAGTACTTTTATACGTCAACGCTTCAAGCCGTTTATGACAGCAAAATACCGGCACTAACCACATTCTGCATCAGGACTGGATCAGGTAATGAAGATCATGTTTTACCTCCTATTTGCAAAATACCACCCGGGAGGCCTACAAGCATCCTTTGTTTGACCTTCGTTAGAGTTGGTTTTACGACAAGCATTTTTTTTACACGAACACACCCAGCACAGAAGTTTGTGGACACACCACCATCAAGCTCATGCTTCGGTTAGCTACCATATGGCTTGATGGACATGTATCCAACAACTACATTATGGCATACCCCCAAATACATACGACCACTTTACCTTTTTATTCGACGATCTGTATGATTTGGTATATGCCCATCTACTCCATGAATGTAAACTGCACGCCATTCAAATCTCCATGGCTGTACCACTATATCACATACTTCTTTTGTGGCTATATCGTTTCAAAATAAATCTGTATACGTATGAATGTTCCTTGGCAACTACACCTATGAACTGAGTTTTTGTATAAACCCATTCGAAAATACTATTCAAGAAGCTGGGAGCGGGTGCTATATTGTACTGTCACTCGTACTGACTGTGTTTTTTCAGGTTTGGCCGTCATCATCATCATTATATGTTTGAGCGTATGTGGGACCGTGTATACGCCCACCAAATTATTTATGGGCACACACCCATTACAGAATCGTTTGGACATACAAGCATCAAACCCATGCTTCCCGCGGGTTACTCCATGTATGGATGGACATATACCCAACAACTAGATTATTCCATACCCCCACCACTTAATACTAACACATCTGTTGTCTGGCGTTCTCCAGAGTTGGCTTTAAGCCTGTCTTCTCATTTTAGGGGGTACACCGGCTTGAACCCATCAACTGTGTCATAGTACACACATACTTGAAAGTCATACTCAAGCAGGGTGAGTAGGCGCTAAACTATTGGTGTCACTCATAGTTGCCGCGTTTTTCCTGATGCGCCATTTCATATCCAGCCTTATGTTTTTGAAAATCGATACGTCTGGTTATACGCCCATCATCATATTTACAGGCCTACACCCATTATAGATAGTTTTGGACATACGCCCGTCAGGCTCATGTGGGGAGAGATACCCTATTTAATGATGGACATACATCCCACACCTACATTATGACCACCCCCATTACGTATGACCACTATATAGGTCTTTTTTACGTTTCTGTATGACTGGATACATGCCCATCTACACAATAATGTAAGCTGTACGGTACTTAATTCATTATAGATTTAACCTGTATTACATTATTTTTTTTGGGCGTATCCTCATTCAAATCATCTATATATCTATATGAATGCAACTTCGCAAATGACATTGTTTATGGTTGGGTGTAAGACCCACCATCTGCAGTTCAATAAACACCCACTCCAAATTATTAATCAAGCAGCTGTGGCGGGTGCTATATTGTTCGGTCACTCATACCGATTGCGTTTTTTTTTATATATAGCAAGTCACATCATCTTTATGTCTTTCAGCTTGCGTAGGACTGGTTACAAGGCCACCAGCGTATTCCTGGGCATACCCCCATTACAGAATGGTTTGGACACACACCCATCACGCTCATGCTTTTCGCAAGTTACAATATGTATGGATGGACATATACCCAACCAATACATTAAGCCATACCCCCAACTCATACTACCGCTAGATACGTCGTTTGACATTCTGTAGGGGTGGGTTTAGGCACATCTACTCAGTTTTAGGGTGTACACCAGCTGGGACACATCAACTACGTTTTAGTAAACACAGACTTGAAAGCGATATTCAAGTAGCTGGAGTGGGTGCTAAAATGTTTTATCAATCATATTGGCCGCGATATTATCTAGTTTGCAAAGCAACATCATCTTATGTCTCTGAAAATCGGTATGTCTGGCTACACCCCCACCATCTTATTTATATGCACATATCCATTTTAGATTGGTTTGGACATACGCCCATCAAGCTCACTCTTTTCCGAGTGTTACCCTATGTAATGATGGGCATAAATCCAACAACTACATTATGGCATCCCCCCAATACGTAATACCACTATAACCTTTTATTCGACGTTTCTGCATGCTTGGGTATACGCCCATCAATTCCGTTTAGGGTGTGCACCCGATTGTAATTGGTCGCCCTAGGACCATCAAGACCATTTGAACCGATGCAATACGCTCGTATTGTGGGCAAACATACGGTGCGTAATGTGTGGATGCCACATATGTTAGAAGTGAAATTTTTCAAAACTAGACCATGGTTATGTGAAAGTCGTTTTATAAGCTTGGGTTTTGATCAGAACAAGTTTAATAACAGTTCTGTAAAAGGAGTCTCCTATTATATGGTTATTTCTACTCCATTAGGTGATGGCCAGTCATATGTAGGTAGCTCACTTAAATTCTCCGATATTTTTATATGCCATTGAGTAATTCGCCCAGAACCGGAGGGATAGAATATTGTAGACATAGCTAGCATATTTACACATATTGCTAGAGTGTCTCTATCACCATTCTTCTTCTTTAGAATACTCTTGATCACTGACTTTACATCTGACTGTGATAGTGTCCCTGTTGTCCTTACATTAGGGAATGTCCTCTTGAACCATTTACCAGGTCCTAGATCAGCTCGTACAAACTTCGGCACACGCTCATCACCACCATAATTAATCGTACATCCATAGGTGTGATTTTTATAGGCACACCTCCAAACATATATACCTCCTTGCGATCATCATAGTTCATTAAAAGTTCAGCGATTAAGTCGTCGTTTTTCTCCCACCTCTTGGATCCTTTGTATTCTCCCATCCCACAGAAAAGAGGATAAAAAGGTGAGCGTGCTAGCGACTTGAAATAATAAGGTGTCATGTTTCCATTCTGCACAATTTTAAATACTGCCGCCAACGAGCACTTGTCTTCTGTCATGATGCTGGATAAAACGAAATCAATTAGTATCAATTGAATAGTATACCTTAACATAAAAGGAAGTATATCATATATACGTAACATTGTAGTAAACGGGTATATACACATTATACTTCCAACTCTAACCTCTTACATATACTAACATATGAACCCCAAATCATACAATCTTGAAAAAAATATCTTCAAAGCAGTTTAACATATATACACATAACCCCCTTTCGTTAAATAGAGTAAAATATAACAACCCTAAAGGGTTAACAGAACATGTGTTCAGTTTGAAAACCCGGGTTTGTTTTATGTGTTAATGGATGATGTTTCTTGAGCCATTAGTGTCGCCGATTCTCTGTGACGGTGTGAGGGAAATGAAGCGTCTACAGTATTGATTTGTTGAAAGCAAAAACATCGGTTTCTATTAGGAGAGAGGGAAAGATAATGGGTTTGAAATGATGAATAATGTGCGTGGTATACACGGTTGATTAGACACGTATATGTGTTAGTGGAGGGTAGGGATGGCAACAGATCGGATTATTGCAAAAAAATAAAAAACCATGTCCATATCCATTTAATTTATCAAAAACCAAACCCTAACGGATTTAACCATCGGACTTACTTTTCAAAACCATATCCGAATAATTCGGATTCGGTTTTTTTCACGGTTTTTCGGATTTTAACCATATTTCGGCCCGCGAAGCGTCCCTCCCGCAGTAGGATTCCTAACCTCGCCTCGCTCTTGGGACATGCCAAACTATAACTCTCTAAATATATTGAAAATATTGAAACAAGATCACAAATACATGATAAATCTCCATTATATAAAATATTATGTTGATCTTTAATTAAATAACGTTTTTGTTACTTCTTTTGTTAATTCTAATATTTAGATTTTAGTTTTGAAATATGAAAATACTTTTTTATCTATATTACTATAAAATATACAAAAATAGATGATAATAAACGGGTTTTTGGTTATTCGGTTTTATTTTTATCTAAAACTTTAACCTAAAGGATTTAACCATCGGTTACATTTTTCTGAACCATAACCTAACGGTTTTATCCATGGTTGCATAATCGATTTTTAATCGGTTCAAATTTTCATCGATTTTGATTTTAAAACATAACCACTTCCATCCTTATCTATAGTTGGGTTGAGACTTTTGGCCTTTTGGTAATTTAAAATCAAAAAAATATAAGAAAGATGGACTTCAAAATATAAAAATATATGGATTTTAGCCTTTAGTAGGTAAAATGAAATAAGATTTTTTATATTTATATATAAACGGATTTTCGGTTTTCGGATTTTTATTAATCTAAAACCATAACCTAACGGTTTTAACCATCGGTTTCACTTTTTAAAACCAAACCCTAACGGATTTAACCACGGTTACACAATCGGTTTTTATTCGGTTCGGTAATCCGTCGGTTTCAGATTAAAATCGTAACCACTGCCATCCCTAGTGGAGGGTGCAGAAGCTTTTAATTATGTTGTTTCCCATACTAGTTGGGTGAGTAACTATACAATTACCTATTAGTCAAACGCAGGCCTTATTGATGAACGTTGGGGGTACTTGGGCCTTTATAATTAATTGCCCCTTTTTTTTTTTTAGACAAATAAAGAACATACTATACGGAGTAGTATTTAAGGATAAACCCTAATTTGTATTAAACCCCCGAGCCCAACATTCTTTGTCGCTGGCAAATAGTAAGCCCAACCCAACACCACTTGGTCCGTCAAACACCATCACCACCACACCAGAAGCTGCTGCACCACACAAGGTATTACTTAAAACTATTATCTTCAACTAATTTCAGGGATATTTATTTGTATTTTCTTGTGATTATATGCTTTAAATTCAGAAACGAAAACTCCGATATATATATATTAACGGTGGTGTGGTGTCGAAGCAAAATAAGAATAATATGGGGAAGAAACATAGTCTGGAGCAGCTAAAAACCCTAGGTGAAGAGCTTCTTACATCCCCAAAAGCTCACGTGAACAACCTAACAATACTTATGACCTACATATCAGTGACGTCACGGCCGGAACATACATTGGAATCTCTGTTATCACTCCAAGCATTTTTCACTCCCCTCCTTCCACAACTTCCTTCAACTTCCAAAGCAGCTTCTTCCAAGCACGAAGAACTGATATACACGAATTGGCTCCGTTCCAAGTTCGATGACTTAGTTCACTCCCTAATTAACATCGCTATCTCTTCCCAATCTGACGAGACCCTAAGAGTGAGTAATTTCAGTTTCAGTTTCACTTTCTTCTTATTGTTTCTAAGTAATTAATTTCGAATTATAGAAACAAGTATTGGACACTATTATGGAATTCGTTAAAGTAGGGAAAGGAGGCAAGTTTCATTCTGCTATTTATCACAAGCTTCTTCATTCGATTGTATGTACCAATTCTTACTTTACTTTTTTTACTTTTTCGTATATATTTATTTATTTGCTCTCTCTTTCTCTCCGGCCATTTGTTGCAGGTCCACTCCACATTGGTTGTGGATGATATGATTTTAGATTATCTTGTATCAGAATATTTCAAATACATTGATGTCAGGTAATTAATTACAATTACAATTACAATCCCTTGTGTTGAATAATAGAAGATAACTAACATTTTATCATTTTTTCACAGTTTTTTTACTTACACCAGCTTGGAAAAGCTTGCACAAACTTCAGACGAACAAAATGTTGAGAAGATATATCATCTGCTATCAAAAATCCCACCTCTACAAGATGGAAATGACAAGTCGGATCATAAAATGTGGAATGGCTTAGGTAATTTCTTATGATTTTAATATGAATTTGTAATTTTGGTTTCTACATTACTCAGCAATGCTTAATTTGCTTAATAGGAATTTTTATCAGTGAGACTGGGAGTGCGAAAAGAAAGAAGAAAACAGTAAAGAATGGGGAATGTGATGAAAATGTAGGGTCCATTGTTTTTTTAACGTCAAAAGTGTTTCTAACGATATTTTGTGTTTTGAAAAGGTTTTATTAGCAGCATCGGATATTTCAAAGAAGATGAAACTAAAGTTCACAAAAGCATGGATCTCATTTCTTAGATTACCACTTCCAGTTGATGTGTACAAGGAGGTAAAGCTCTCTTTAACAGACTTTATAGTTTGAAAGAATAGATAAAATAAATATATCTGTTGCTAATTGTGTGGGACCCACCCAGGTTCTTGTTAGCCTTGATCAAGATGTGATTCCTCGTCTAACAAATCCCATTATGTTATGGTAAAAATTTAATGATTCTATATATGATTTTAACAAATAATAATTATTAATAATGTTGGTGCAGTGATTTCTTGAGTAGATCATATGATATTGGTGGAGTAGTGAGTGTTATGGCACTAAGCAGTTTGTTTGTATTGATGACTAAACATGGACTTGAATATCCTGATTTCTACGTTAAACTTTATGTTCTATTAGAGCCATCTGTGTTTATGGCAAAACATCGTGCTAAATTCTTTGAGCTTCTAGATTCTTGTTTGAAATCACCATTACTTCCAGCATATTTAGCAGCTGCTTATTCAAAGAAACTTAGTAGACTTGCACTTTATGCTCCTCCTTCAGGATCACTTATTATTATTGCTTTAATTCACAATCTTTTACGAAGACATCCTTCAATTAACTGTTTAGTGCATAAGGTATCGTGACTTTTGCTTTTCTTTTCTTTTCTTTTCGAAAGCTTATTCACATTTTTTATATTTTCTAGGAGGATGATGATACAGATGTAGGAGGTATTGATCATTTTAATAATGAGGAAACTGATCCTGCCAAGGCTAATGCTTTGAGTAAGTAGTAAAATTATAGTTTAAATTGTGTTTTATAACTAACTTAACTAACTCTCAACCATTTGACAGAGAGTTCTCTATGGGAGATTGATATACTTGGTAACCATTACTGCCCACCTGTATCGAGGTAAATATGAATTTTATTATTAGAAAAGGAAAAGCAAACTTTTACTAATTTTTTATTTTTGTTAGATTTGTTTTGTCACTGGAAAATGACCTGACGGTAAGAGCCAAAACCAGTGAAGTGTCTGTTAAAGATTTCAGTTGTGCTTCCTATGCAACAATATTTAATGACGAGGTAACTAGTATTATGTTTTATTACTTCAATTAACTGATAATACATACATAATAATACAGATCAGGAGAAGGGTAAAACAGGTTCCCTTGGCATTCTATAAATCTACACCCACAACTTTGTTGAGTGAATCCGAGTTTAGTGGTTGGACTTTTAATCAACAACAAGATGATGATGATGATGATGATGATGATGATGATTCTGTCTCCGTAAAAAGGCAGAAGATTCTACAACAAGAATCTCAGTAAGAAGCCACCTTTGACCATCTTTTTTCTCTCTTTTCATGTCTTACTTAAATCCCCACCCCTCTTTGCTTTCAGGGGTCCTATGTCACATTCATAAATTTATTTTTTTAAATTTAGATTTTTTATGAGTTACAAACACATTTGGATTTTTTGTTTTGCAGTAAAAAATTATGCATCTAATTACAAAGTAGAAAATTAAACTGGATTATATAAATGTTTTTGGTTATGAAAAAGAAATCTTTTACTTCATTTGGGAGATCAATAGTCTATACGTGTTGATGATGGTTTCACAAACACTAGTTAGGGAATTTTATATAAATCACATACATGATTGCGACACAATCATTCTATCAAATCCAACGTCTTCTGTGTTTTTGTCAAAATAACTAAAGATTTGAACTTCATAATGAGGGATTTGATGCTTATAACTCTTTAAGTATTACAACCATATTATTCCAATACATGCTAAAACTTTCTTGAGATAATAGTCGTATTATGTTAAACGACAATCCTATCATAAGTCATCATCTTGCACCCACTTTAAGGAAACATAATGAAGTATGTCGCCTCACTTCATAAAGAGTAATTCTCTATCATTTTATCACCTCCCATATGAATAATTCTAAGCAAAACAATGCCTAATGCGACCTATGGGATGCCTTTTGCAACAATCTTCAAAGAATTAAATATCTTCTTTGATGATCATCAACTTCAATACTTTCTAAAATCATGCTACTATAATTTTTCTTCACTTGCTGACAAAGTGTATAAAGATGACTTTAAGGGTCCCTAACTCTCACGTTAGATACTATAATAAGATTGAACGAATAAAACACACAACTAAATAACTGACACAAGATTTACGTGAAAACCTAATATGGAAAAAAACCATGAGATAGGGAGAGAGATTACATGAGAGTTATACTTTAAAGAGTGTAAATAATAATATCCACGGAGGTCCACGTCGTTTCACTATAATATAGAAAACCTTAAATAAGAAGAACGATCTTTTTTATACTTTACAAGAATCACTCTTATATTTTCTTACAAGTGTGTTACTCACACTTACTTTGTTGATCTAAAACTTTTCTTAATAGATGATTACACAATTCCGATACATATCCAACCTTAACCTTTTGTGGGGGTGAAATATGATACAAAGAATTACAAATTATGGAACTCCATATATATAGAAAATATTACTTAAGTAATAAGCCTAATAATTATTAATATATTATTACGTGAATTTTAAGTCAAGTTTTTGGTTTTCAAGTTTTTTTGAAATTAGATGGGTAGGTAGGTGTTGATCATGGAAAAGGTATGGAATTTCAAAGTAATTTTAACAACAAAGACAGAAATTTATAGAGATCAAGAATGTCAAAGTTGAAATATTAAATGGTTATTGTAATTTCGTTAAGTGTTTAGAAATTACTCCCTCCGTTCTTAGAAGGTTGTCACATTTGATTTTGCATACAAATTAAGAAATGTTATTTATTATCGATATGATTACTAAAATGTCCTCCATAAAGTGTCTTGATATCTTAAATATTTATTGCAAACATATATTATAATACTTTAATTAGGGGTAAAAGTGGTATAAAGAATAAAAGTGACTTGATTTTTTAAAGTGATAATCTTTTTGGAATAACTTTAATTTAGTATAAGTGACAATCTTTTAGAAACAGATAGAGTATAAATCTTTTTTCTTGTTACATAGGAGAGCCACTTTGGATTTAGAGTCATTGACTTGGTTCGAACCTTCATCACTAAATTGGATGACAAGACTCTAACCAGTGAGCTAATCCCAATGGGTTAGGGAGTAGAAATCTTCCTATAAAGAGAAACATATAGAATTATATTTTGATGTGTAATTTAACTTTTTAAAGGAAAATGAGATTCTTTTATATTCCTAGAAGTAATAGTGACAAAAAACGATACTGCGGAAACCCTCTCTAGAGGCGACTCTCGGATAGTTTTCCATCAACTTTTATCGATCGAAACTCATCTCTATAATCTTTTTTCGATTGTTTCAATCATCTTCTGAATACCTTTTCTAGCTTTAGGATACGGTGATTTAGATCTAGGTCTTTGTTGAGTCTCTGCTATTGGGTTCGTAGGGTTAGGGTTTGGTATGAGCGCCTCTTCCGATGGCTCATCTAGTGGTGGCGCCACTGCCTCCTCCATCTACGGCCTCAAGTGGAAAAGATATGGATCACAAAGATATTCGAAACAACAGACAACAACTACCGGAATAAGAACATACCGTAATGATAAGGCAGGGAGAAGAGTTTTGAATAGAGGGAAGAATCAACAGCAAGTTTATCTAACCAAATATGCAGGAAACCAAAAACGACAAAATACCCACAACAAGATAGGAAGTTTCACAAATAACCGTAGTTCAAACCCTAGGCGAGAAGAGAAAGAACAAATCCATAAGGACGAGATCTTTGTAGTGGCACCGGTCGGAGGTACAAATAATTCCTTTTGGGCTTTGCAGTTTCATTACGAGATAGATAGGAATATAACCAGAGCTAAGATTAATTTTAATAAAGTTAGTACACACGTGTTCATTTACCAAAGACGGTTTAACAATTTAGACCCATTTTATTTGGGGGATAACGATAGTGGGGGTGGTTCATCTATGCTATGCAAAGGATCGAAGTCAGAAATAAATAAGGAAAAAGACACTTGGCACAACGGAGGAAAATATAAAACAACAATTGTTTTAAACAAGAGACACATAAGGCAGGTAACGAAGTACGAGACAACCTTTCACTTCCCAAGTCAAGCGGTGAGAAGGTTAGTGGAGCTCGTAATCATTAACATGCAGGCTGATACTGAGGTTCCGAGGCAACTTTGGCTTATAAAAGAGCAGGATAGTCCTTTGGGTAACCAATGTAAGACACTTCTCTTCCTTTTCATTTCTCTGTTTCAGATCTTAGTACACTCCTTAAATTCTCTGTTTCTCTTTAACGCTTACAATATCTTCACAAACTTTTCTTTTCTTTTACTCTATCATATCGACACTCGTATTACTGATAAAAAGCTGATGGCGACGAGAGAGAGACATGCTCTCCCAGTGATACCACTGAACGAAAATAATGCAAAAACTCTTGGAGTTATTAATCTGGGAATTAAGGCTAAGCGGTTCGAGCCTACCAAGGAGGAGCCCTACATGTTGATCTCAGCGATAGGTGCTACCACAGTTTATCTCTATGGTCTCAGGCGTCATCTCCGCGAAAAGTGGGGAGTCCGGGGTGACTTCAGACTCACAGAGGAGGAAGAGAACGTGTTTAAGTTGGAAACGTTTAAGCAAGGGGAGATGGAGAGGTTATGGAATCTCAGACCAGGTACTTTCTTAGGTTTACATTTTGTATTTACCCCCTGCCCTCAGTACATTGACCCCTTGACTGTGAATCGGGACCTATCTTCGGTGTGGGTACAAGCGAGTGGTCTCGCTTATAAACAGAACACGGAACAAACAGTGTTAGACCTACTACCTTGTTTTATTGATATTGAAGACATAGACTATCCAGATGTTGTGGTCACTGACGTTAAAATATTGAGGTTCAGAATTAGGTTTAACACAAAACAACCCTTACCTCCGGGTTGGTACCTAGCTCAAGAAGATGGAGCAGGTTGGATAACTTTTCGTTATGAAAATTTGGGAGCTTTATGTTTCAGATGTGGGTGTTTGGGTCACAGAGAAAAAGCTTGTGGTGTGATTATTGTACAACAAATAGTCGACCCAGACGAAAAAAGAAAAGCCACGTGGTCAGTTGCGAATATAGCCAGCTTTCCTCCTGTAAAACCGATTTATGGAGTGAGGAAAAGAGTAGGAAATGGTTTTGCGAGAGCAGGTAAACAAAACTATTGGGACAGGAATGAAGAAGATCATGCAGGAGGTGGTCAAGGCAGGAACAATCAGAGCAATTCAAGGTACAACCAGGAGACAGATATGGGCGGGTCTTTTCAGTCACATGAAGCTCGTCAACAGCGTAACCATCAGAATAGGGACCAGAGGTTCGAAACAACACAAAATGATACACAAGCAAGAGAAGTACGAGGTACTGGTTTGCGTCAAGAAGTAGCACAACAGATAATCAGAGGAATGGGTAACAAAGGAAAACAGAAGGAAAACAGAAGAGAAAAGACGTTGGATCTCAACAGGTCCCAACAAGAGTCTGAGAGAGTAACGAATGAAACACCTCCTTTGAGCGAAGCAGGAGGGAAAGGACAGCAGCGAAAAGGGAAAGAACCAGCTGCAGAAAATGAAAACTCACTTGGTTATAGGCTCCGAACTAGTAGACATTACAAAAATCTAATATCAACAAGAAAACCCACCAACAAAGAACAAAAGGATATAATGAAGAAGCGAAGAAGGGACTTTTTCGAAGCAATGACAGGAGAAAATGAGGGGTTAATGTTAAACAAAACTGGTGTGGCGAGTAGAACAAGAAGTAGGAAATACAATGGTGAGCAAAACCCCAAAAGAAGGAGAATCGAGACCAATGCGAAAGGAAAGAGTGTTGCAACAGTAAGTAATGAGGATAGCGATGAAGACAATTCGATGGAACAAGGTTTCGTTAACATCACTGACTCAGATAACTCGAAAGGTAAAAATACTTTGAATGAAGATGACTCTTGTTTCGAACCCGAAGAAGAAGAGGAGGATACTTCAAATAACAGTAAGGAAGAAGAGAGCTGGGGAGGCAACGGAAGGGGTGAGGAGGTAGAGAGTGGGGAGGAAGTTCAGAGTGTTAGAAAAAAGAAGGAAAAGGTAGGTGGCCCCACAAAAATCCAATTGGACAGCGGTCGTCCCGTGACCGCCATTGGAAAATGAACACAATCTTTTGGAACTGCCAAGGGATAAGGGCTCCCATGACAGAGACCCATGCCAGATCTCTTTTGAACTTATATAAGCCCGACTTAATATGCTTTTGTGAAACTATGTTACGCGAGGTGGACGCGAAAGAAACTCTCCGTAAACTTGGATTCAAGAATCACTTTATTTTTGACCCCTTAGGCACGGCTTTCCACTCGGGGGGTTTTTTGGTAGTTTGGAACGAATGCATGAAACTAGATGTTATTTTTTGTAATCGCTATGTTGCTATTATCTATATTAATGATATAACTTTTCCGTATTATATTATATGTGTACATGCGCCTAACGATTACAATGATAGATTAAGTGTTTGGAATCAAATCACAACATGGAATGATACTAATAACAAACCATGGATACTAATGGGGGACTTTAATAACATACTCAATTTAGAAGACAAAAGTAGCTCCTCGCCTATAAACACGCAACAAATAATTGATTTCAAGAACTTTATTAATCATAACGGACTAGCAGAAGTAAAATCAGTGGGTTGCAATTTTACGTGGAGCAATCGACAACAAGGTAACAAGCAGGTAAAAAGCAAAATAGACAGAGTCTTTGGATCATACGAGTGGATCACCAAACATAGCAATGCCCAGGTTCTCATACCACCAGCTGTTGGTTCAGACCACTCTCCGCTCATTTTACAATTTAACATTAAGGCTCCAAAAGGGAAAAAATATTTCAAGTTTGAGTCTCACTGGCTTGACCATGTAGAATGTAGAGAGGTTTTTCAACAAAGCTGGGAAGCGCCCTCAACACAAGAGGCTCTACTTAACTATCAGGGGAAGAAAAATTCAACAACAAAAGCACTAAAAATATGGAGTAAAAACACTTTCAAGAATCATCAAGTACAAATAAAACGGATCCAGGAAAAACTTATACAACTCACAAATAAGAAACCGACGATGGACAATCAAAGGGAGGAAGAGGAACTAAGGCAAGAACTCACCTACGAGTACAAGTGCGAGGAAAAGTACTGGGCAGATAGAGCTCGCCAACAATGGCTTACTTGTGGAGATAGAAATACAAAATTCTTTCATATGGCGACTATGCAAAGAAGATCGACAAACAAAATCATGAGAATAAAAAATGCTCAAGGAGTTTGGATAGAAGAAATATCAGAAGTTAGAACAAATTTTCAACAATTCTATAATCAGTTATTCGAAGAGAAACAAGGAGATAGAGAACAAATTAACAACGCTCTCCGATACATAAAACCAAAAATCAATGAAGAGATGAATCAAAGGCTGACCACAAAACCGACGATGGAGGAACTGGAAGCGGCCCTCAGTCATCTATCCCCTACGAAGGCTCCAGGACCTGACGGTCTAAACGGTAAATTTTACATTGAATTTTGGGATATTATTAAATATGACGTGTTTAGAGTCGTGGAAGATTTTTTCCACAATAACATCCCGTTAAAGGAAATGAATGATACTCTCATCACTCTAATACCGAAGGGGGAGATACAGGAAATTCTTGGGGACTACAGACCGATATCGTGTATAAATTTTGGATATAAATTAATTGCCAAGATGTTGGCAAACCGACTTCAAAAAATTATGAATGATATAGTCTCGCCAACTCAAGCGGCGTTCATTAAAGGACGAGCTATACAAGATAATATCATTATTGCACAGGAACTATCATATTATATGACTCGAAAAAGGAAGAACCCGAAACCGATGGCAAGCATAAAAATTGATATGGCAAAGGCAAACGATCAAGTACGGTGGGATTTCCTTCTCTCCCTCCTAGAGAGGCTCGGATTTCATCATAAATGGACACAATGGATAAAGACATGTATAACGGATGTAACGTTTCAACTAAATTTTAATGGGCAGAGAACGCCAAAATTTAAATCCGGCAGAGGCCTCAGGCAAGGTGATCCGTTATCTCCTTTTCTTTTTTCAATTATGACGGAGGCCCTCATTAGCTTAATTGATGCGGCGTGTAATGAAGGTAAGATACAAGGTATACAGATTACGAGAAACTGTCCGGAAATATCTCATCTGCTATTTGCTGATGACTCCCTTTTCTTTATCACTTTGAATCAAACTAACATTGGAGCTTTCAAGAAATGCCTTTCAGATTATTGCGAAGGATCAGGACAACAAGTCAATTATAAAAAATCTGCTATTCTCTTTAGCGAGGACACACCAAAGGAAATGCGAGATACTGTCGCTACGGAACTTCAAATGGTTGAAACGGAGGATCTGGGTAAGTACCTAGGTATACCGTTATGTCACAAAAGATCAAAAATAGAAGCGCTGGAATGGATAGCAAAGAAAGTATTCTAAAAAACGGAAGGTTGGAAAGCTAAACTCCTGTCGGAAGGAGGAAAGGAAGTACTGATTAAAGCTGTACTCCAAGCGTTGCCGGTTTACACAATGTCAATTTTTTCGTACCCGGTTACCTTTTGTAAACGGCTTGTTTCAGCAATTGCGAACTTCTGGTGGAGCTCAGGGGAGAGAAACCGAATACATTGGCTGGCGTGGGAGAAACTATCTATTGGAAAGCTGCTGGGGGGGTGGGTTTCAAAGACCTCAAAAGAATGAATACGGCCCTGCTAGGTGCACAAGCATGGAGAATACTTAACAATCCAAACTCGTTAGCGGCGAAGCTGCTTAAAGGTATTTACTATCCCAACTCTGATTTTATGCATATCAAACTTAGACAAAACAGAACGTGGAGTTGGGCAAGTATCATGGAAGGAAGGGATTTCATCAAACAACATCTGGTGCATCAGATAGGCGATGGAAAAACGACTAACATATGGGCGGATAAATGGATAGACTCGAATATGAAACTAGAAGAACCACATAATAGCCCATACCAAAGAGTACGTGATTTATGGAAGCAGGAAAAGGAGGAATGGAACGAAGAGCTGTTAGATGAGATCTTTCCGGGTCCGGTCATTCCGGAAATTACTAGAATTAGACTTACAAATACGGATCAAAGAGACAAGATCATATGGCCTTTTTCGAAAGAAGGAAACTACACAACAAAAACGGGTTATAAAGTACTTACGGATAAAATAATCTTGGAAGAACCACAGTCAACTTCCGAGACAGAAAACATAAAGCCCACACTTTGGAAAACAGTGTGGAATGGTAACACACCAAAGAAAATTCGCCTTTTTGGTTGGAAAGCGTGCAAGAAAGCGATACCAACAGCACGAAATTTATACGAGAAAAACTGTTCAGATTCACCAATGTGCCCGTGGTGCCAGACTCACGAAGAAACAACGGAGCATTTGCTCCTACAGTGTAATATTACTAAAACGATATGGGCAGCCACCTCATTGCAGATCAATATTCAACAAGAAGAAATACAGAACATTGGAGACTGGTTGATAGGAGTCATTGAAACATACAATAAAGGAGGATGGAATAAGAAAAAAGTCACCGACTACATTTTAATAAACATATGGAACATTTGGAAGGCTAAAATGAAGGCCGTTCACGAAAATACAAATATTCAAGTGGATCAAATCATCAAGACAACGAATAATTTAATGGGCGAATTGCACGGTAATGAATGGGCAAAAGAAGAGCCGATCGATAGACCTCTAGATGAACAATGAAGTAGACATGCCAACACAAGATGTTATCTATTGTTGCGATGCATCTTTCAAGACACGATATGAACCGACAGGTCTAGGGATACAAATAACAAACAGAAAGACAGGAATCATTTCACAGAAGAGTTGGGCAATTACAAGCAACACAGCGTTGGAAGGAGAAGCGCTGGCAGTTTTGGAAGCTGTGAAGATGAGCAAAGAAAACATTGAGGAATCGAAACTAGTGTGTTCAGACAACCTTGAGTTAATACAAGGTATCAGGCTGGTGTCAGCGGCACGATGGACCATTCAACCGATTATTCGTCAGATTAGGCGAATAGCGGAAGAAGCCGGTTTACTCTCCTTCAGGTTCACTCCCAGAAGAAGCAATAGGCAGGCGGACCTTCTTGCAAAGTTAGCTAGGCACGGGGCCAAATTGTCACAAGATGAAGCGAGACAACTCACGGACCGGATGAAGAGGATGGGAATCGGTTGATACCGCTTTGTCTGTTTACTGTTTTATTTACTGTTTTTTTTGGTGACCAAAAAAAAAAAAAAAGAAGTAATAGTGACAGTGAGACTAAAAACGTGGATCGAACTTAACCATCTCTTTACTATTTTAAAAGAAAATTTTATTATGACTTAAAAAAAATAAAAAATTGGGGTTTGGTAGTAGGTGGGAATCTCCATTAGATCTTATAACGAGTGAGGTGTCTTTTGTTCACGTCCGTGTCATCCCCCATTCAATCCTTGTGCGGACACTCAACATTTAATCTTTCGACTAAAAAAATAAAAAATAAAATCAACTTATAGTATATTTCGTTATTTGGAGGAAAAAAGAAAAGAATCAATTTTTATAATGGGCCTCTTCTGATCCAGAGCAACCAAGCTTCATCTCTCTGAACAAGGTGTGCTACTTTTGTTTTGTGTGTAGCATAAACTCTTATTTGATGCATGATTGTATGTATGTATGTATGTATAGGGTGGAAAGTCATCTGGAGAGATTGGAGAAGCAGAAGAACCTCTTATTATTAGTGGAGAAAATCGAGGAGGCGAGAATCTTCACTCCTTCCGTGAGTAATCCACTCTTACTCCTCATAGTATAACTAGTTTGGATTAGTTGATTTGGTCGATGTGTTTGATGATTTGTTAACACGTTTTTTTTTTTTGTTTTTCAGTCCGCCACATCAAGTGGAATTACATGGTACAACTTATCATCTGTGCAAATTGGTTTAATAGTAAGCTCTCAAATTTTATCTTATCTAATTGGAGTTTAATTTAATTTAATTTAATTAAGAATATATACGATGCTTTATTACAGACTAGTGGTTCATTATATGGAGCACTTATTGGGTCTATTCTTGCCTTTAATATCGCTGACTTCCTTGGTTAGTTTCCTGATTCAGTAAATGTCTGTCACTAAATAAAACATGAATTTATAACACGTTCAACTTCTAGGAAGAAGAAAGGAGCTTATTTTGTCGTCTATATTTTATCTGGTCGGAGCCTTAATTACAACATTTGCACCTGTATTTTCTGTTATGGTTGTTGGCCGTTTTATATACGGTATAGGAATTGGGTTGGTAAGAGAACAAACGATACTTGTTATTCACTTTAATTCGCGATCTAAATTTACGAATTTGACCTTCTTCCCTCTGAATAATAGGCTATGCATGCTGCTCCGATATACATTGCGGAGACGGCTCCAAGTCAGATACGTCGTCTTTTAATTTCCATGAAAGAAGTTTTGATAGTTTTTGGGATGCTAGTAAGTAGTAGTTATATGGTTACAAATTAAAATGAAAATTAAAATGAAAACTAAAAAAGTATGGTATAGGTGGGATATACAATTGGTAGCCTTTTAAATGATGCAACATGGGGTTGGAGATATATGTACGCTTCAAGCATTCCTATAGCATTGATAATGGGTGTAGGAATGTGGTGGTTACCATCATCTCCTAGATGGATTCTTCTATGTGCTATTCAAGGAAAAGGAAATTTATCTGAATTAAAGAGAGAAAGCTATTTGTTGTTTATGTGAACTTAGAGGAGGTGAAATTGTAATTGGTGATTCAGGTCCTCGTCAAGTAGATGATATGTTATCCGAACTTTCACATATACGTGAAGAAAAAGAAGCAACATTAGGAGAAGTTTTTCAAGGGAAATGTTTGAAAGCACTTGTAATAGGTGGCAGATTAGTTTTGTTTCAACAGATAACAGGACAACCAAGTGTTCTTTATTACGCTTCATCTATTTTTCAAGATGCTGGATTTTCTGCTGCATCTGATGCAACTAGGGTTTCTGTTCTTTTGGGTTTGTTGAAACTGATTATGACGGGAGTTTCGGTTTTGGCTGTTGATAAATTAGGGAGAAGACCTTTACTTCTTGGGGGTGTTTCTGGAATAGTAATATCTTTATTTCTTCTCGGATCAAACTCTTCCCTGAACATGAGGAGACGTGTATATCGGGAATAGTCGTGATGCGCGCAAGCAAAAAAAAGCTTAATTAGTTACGAAACTTGAATTTGTTTTTTTAGGATCTACGGTTAATCAGATAGAAGAAATAATACCAGGTTGTCGATAAGAAAAGCGAGAACTGGTAGTAAATTTTTTAATTTAATATCATCTTAAGAGTGAAACTTTGGATTAAAGGATATAGGGTAATTAGAGATAAATGCCTCTTTAATGACGCCTTTAATTTTTTTAAGACTCTAATTTTCTTATTTAGAGCTAAATGTCTAATAGAACAATTATTTATAGAAAACATCATTTTTATATTTTTTATACCTATACTATCCTTATTATTAAATATATTATTTTATTTTTAATACAATATTTATTTTTAAATCTTAAACAAATAATAGGGTATTTCTACCACCACCTCTACCATCACAACCACCACCACTACAGCCACCACAACCATCACCACCTACTACTACTAATTTCATCACACGCGCGCGTCCGTGAAATTATTTTAAAATCGCCATAACTAATTCAAAAAAAATCGAAAAAAATCATATTTGGATAATTCAAATTAATATTTACGTCTATGATTTTTTTTCGGAATTTTCTGAATTTTTTGGTTTTTTTGATTTTTTTTAATTTTTTAATTCACTCATGTTTAAAACATGGAATTCCATGTTCTGCAAAATAAAAAAAAAAATTAAAAAATTCAAAAAATTCTGAAAAAAATCATAGACGTAAATATTAATTTGCTTTATCTAAATATATAAATTTTTGATTTTTTTGATTTTTTTAGAATTAGTTATGACGATTTTAAAAAAATTTCACGGACGCGCGCGTGAGTTTAGTAGTTTTTATTTTGTTTTTTTTTATTTCTTTTTTTTAATTGTTAATCATAAGGGTAGTTTTGGGATGGGGCTGTTTTCTATAAAAAAATCTTATTATAGGCACCTTTTTTTAAATAAGTTTTTTAATAGGCATTAATCTCTAATTGGCTCAAGGATATATCAGAACACATAACTCAGAAAACCAACTAAACTTCCACTCAAAAAATTAATCACTATACCCTTGGTCGGGGATGCAACCCACCCACCCTGGCTATTTCACATAACTCATGAACCAATCCTACACTAAGCGAAGTTAAAATTGAATTGGGGTGTAACCTTACGTTTGCAACAATATAGAAAGTAGAATCGTCAGAACAATGGCTATGAAATAAAAATACCGTCAGGAACGAAGGAAGTCTTAAAAAAAGGAAACAAAGACCGAATTTTAACTAGGACATTTGAAAATGGGACGAATTAGACCTATGAGCAAATGAAACAAATTGAACTTGGACTATTAATAAAACTGAAACAACTAAATACTACTACACTAAAAACTAAACATAATAAACTAACTAGAAAAATCTTCAGCATCCGTATCAAAAACTTGGTGACAGCAAAAGTGTAATAAAAGAACAGATAAATAAAAGGACAGACACTTTATGTCACTACGAGAATCTCACTGCGAGCAGTGCCGAATCCAGAACTATAAATTAGGGTAGGCTTGATGAAAAGAGAGATTCGAAAGTGATTGTTGAGAAAAAATTGGATGATTTTTTTACCTTAAAACGCAATTTATATATTGACCAAATTAATTCTATCTTATGTGTCTTATTCTTATTCTTTTGTCAATATGTGTCTTATATATCTATCTAGGATATATCTACACATATCCATTCCTAAACGACTAAAAATAACATTTAAATGAATAAAAATGAAAAAGATATATGTTGTTAAGATCATTCTTTTTTTACCATTCATGGATAAAAAATCAATAACATAGAAAATATATTGTAAGGTTTTGTAAAAACCTTGAATATAGTTTGATCACCTCTTCAATTGTTAACCAACAAGTATTCTGGCCATTATTCTCATCTAAGAGAATTGAACACCAACAAGTATTCTGGGCATTATTCTCATCTTAGAGAATTAATTTGGAATGAATATCTTTGCTAATTAAAAAGACTAACAATATTAAGGTATAAGATTATATCAATTGATTTTATATAGAATGATTTAAAAAAACATTCAATATAAACTAAAAAAAATTACAAAACTTTAATTAAATTAACTATCAATCACATAAATTTATTTTAAACTACTAATTATTCACAATTATAAATACAAATAATTATATATTTTTTCCATAAACTATTTATAAATATGAACAAGCCATCTATTAAAGAATAAATATTCAAAAACTTGAAATAACTCATGATTTGCGTCCAAAAAAAAAAGCAACTCATGATTTTATATTTTAACTAATAATCCGTAAGACAACAAACTTAAAAAGAAGAAGTCATGTTTGTAAACAAATAATAAAATAATTTTTTTATTTTAGAAATTGAGGCTGGGCTTGAGCCCACCCAGCTTCAATAGAGATCCGCCACTGACTGCGAGTGCACAGATGATGTCTCCTTAATTGTTCGTATTTTCGACCCTTAGGAGACATCATTTTTGGTGTTTATTTGACTATTTAGATAGACTTTTGGTGCTAATATGCAATAATATGATTTTCCTCTTTTATTTCTAGTAATTTTGATTTATTAAACATTTGCGCGTAATATTGGTATTTTTAGTGAATATTTTACAGGTTTTAGATGTTAGCTAGAAGAGGAATCCGAGAAGAAAGTCAAAGATCGTGATATAGAGTCAAGACTTGAAGATAAATCCCGAAGATATTATTTTTAGAGCTGAAAATCCATTTTCCAGGCTATAGATTGCTGATTTCGAGGTGCTTAAGAGATGATTTAGCCGCTGACCTTTGAAGAGAAAACATTCCTTATCGAGTTACGGAACTTTAGCAACTGGAATGAGGTCAATCGGAGTTGTAACGCATCGGGAAAAACCGTTTTAGTGAAGGTGTATCAGCAGTTACGGGATTTTGGGCTTAGAAATTGGGCTTGGACATTTAATTATTGATTTATTCCTAAGTCCAAGCCCTAATCCGTTTTTAACATTATAAAAGGACTTTAGACCTCTATTTTCACACACTCTTCATATCTTTTTCAATATACAACATACGCTTAAGAGTCAGACACTAGAGAAGAAGCTAGAGGCAGGAAAAGAAGAAGCAAGAGCTGGAGACGGTCTATATCTCCACTTCTCAGCCAATTCAATTCCGTAATTAGGTTCTTCTATTTTATTCTGTAAAACATGTTGAACCTATTTGTTTCTTTAGTTTTTGTCTTTTCAATTATTATGAGCTAAACTAAATTAGTGCTTGAGAACGCATAATGGGTTAATCCCAATTTGATTTCGTTTTATACATTTGGATTTGGGATTATTATTATTTAAATCGAATTGGGTGAATTGTATTTTTCTTTAATTTGAACTTTATCTACTATTTTTGACCTGATCAATCAATGATAGGACTTAGTATCTAATCTATTCCAATTAGTGGCGATTGGATCACCTTGACGGGGGGTTTAGGTACCGAACTAGTTAATGAATGTAGGTTAGAAATTATTGACTCTGACGAGCTTAATTAAACCTATGGCCTATTGGGTAATTTGAACTTAAACACTTGAGAGTGGACTATAATCACCCTGACGGGGTTTGTAGCATTTGAGAGTTGCTCCTTAGTCCACCCTGACGGGGGTAAGGAGATTATAGAATCCCGACCAATACAAATTTACCAATTTGTCCCTTAAACAATGTATGAAATGAATGATAGTTAGGAAAACCCTTGCGCCTCTCAAGTACTACCTGCTCTTACTTGCGTATCACTTTTATTTACTTGCGTCTTAGTTATTTATTTACATTTTCGCATTAGTCTTTCATTCCTTAGGATTAATACAAAACCAAACAAACATATTATTGTCTTTTATTTTCATAAGTGCATCAATCACTATTTGCTAGACATTGTGATCAACCATTCCGTCCTTGGAACGAATCTGTATTATCAGAAATACTACTTGGGACAACCGTACACTTGCGGTTGTGGTTCGATTAGCATTTGCATTTATTTTTAGAACACACAAAGGACCACCAAGTTTTTGGCGCCGCTGCCGGGGACGGTAGCGTGTGACCACGGTGTTTATCCTTTAGTGATAGTTGCATTTATTTTTATTTTTGTTTTTATCAGTTTTACGCTTTTTGCTTGTTTAGTTTTCTCAGGTTTTTAGGTTTGGTGTATGCGAAGGAGACTCTTTAAGGATCTAGAGCCAACACCTCCGATCCTTAATAATCCAGAATCATTAATCAGACTTGCTAACAAGAGAAGAAAAGAACAAGAATCCTTAGAAGTAGAAGAATTAATTCACCAAATGGAGAACGTTAATATTCAGAACAATAACGGACAAGCTCAAATCGTGATGAATCAAGATCCTTGGTTTACTAATGGCCCACCAGAAGTCCCATTCCGTGCCCCTGCTATAGGAGTAGGTGCTCCAGATATAAATGTTCCGAAGTTTCGTCCAGATCCGGGTATGATAGCTCAATTCCAAAACTTTGGAAATTTTCGTGGTAGAGTTGGAGAAGATCCTCTTAGAGCGATACAAAAATTCAAACAGATATGTGATTCTTACATCACACAAGGAGTTTCAAAAGAACAGATGTACTACGCTGTGTTTAAATTTTTTGTTATTGACGGAGCAAGTGAATGGCACGATACGCAAGATCCGACGAAGATTACTAATTGGGACCAATTAGAGATTGCTTTCTTTGACAGGTATTACCCAAGTGACATGAGGTTAGATGCTGAATTAGAGTTGACGCATTTCCGTCAAGAATATGATGAAACTTTGGGTAGGAGTTGGACAAGATTTCAGATGTGCTTACGTAGAGTCCCCAATCATGGCTTTTCAGAACAACAACAATTAAAAATATTTTATAGAGGCCTTGATGGGACTTCAAGAGAAAAATTGGATATGCTATGTGGTGCAGGTTTTCTTCAAGTTCAACCCGCTCATGCAAAGATCATCTTAGAGAGAACAGTCAAGAATGAAGTTGGGTGGAGTTCAGTAAGAACACCAGTTAAAAGAGTGAATAATGTTGATATGGAAGAAAAGTTTGCTACGCTAGAGACAAAGCTTCAGACCACACTAGAACAACAATTGAGACAACTTACTCTAGCCGTGAAAGAAGGTTTTTCGAATAAAAGAGTTGAGGTAAAGGTTGCACAAGAGGTATATGGATGTGAGTATTGCGGTGTCAATGATCATAGTTGGGAAAATTGTCAAAATAATCAAGAATCCGTGATGTTTGTGTCCAATAGAGGTAACTTTAATTCAAGTGGTAATGGATATCAGCCTAACAGAAACCATCCGGGGTTTCAATACTCAAATCCTGATGGGGCAGCAAATCCTACTTATGCGTATCTGCCGCGTCCCCAAGGTAACAACTACAATCCAAGACCACACAACAATTACCAAGGAGGACAGAATCAAAATTATGTTCAGAGACAAGCCCCTCAAGACAATTATGATGACACAATGAATCATAAGGCCTTACCTGCCCATCCGCAAGAAGGAGTTACTCTTCAGAAAACAGTTGAAAGTTTAATCGCTCTTCAGACACAAGCTATGGAACGTCAAAATGCAATCGAAGCTAATATGAATTTGTTTCAGAATCAACTAAGCCAAATTAATAAACAACTGAATCAGCGTCCACAAGGGCAACTCCCTAGCGATACTGAGAATCCAATCCAAATCGAAGACTGTAAAGCTATTACTCTCAGAAGTGGTAAGAACATTCCTCCACCTCCTTTTCCAGTTATGAAAGAAAAAGAAGTTAGAAAAGAAAAAGAGGTGGTGAATGAAGATAAAGAAGTTGAAGTGGAAGAAGTGGAGAGGCCTAATGAAATTCCGAAGAAGAAAGATGATACTATAATAAGCCGTCCTCCTCCACCATTTCCATCGAGAGTTCAAAAGAAGGGTGATATGGCTGATTATCAAAAATTCTTTAACAAGGTAAGAGGTCTTAGCATAAATATTCCGTTGTTAGAAGCTATTAGAATGTACCCAAGTATGCTAAGTTTCTGAAAAGAGCCCTCACCAACAAAAGGCCGTATTGTGATAATGAGATGATTGGTCTTCCTGAAGAATGTAGTGCCATTTGTCAAGGTAAATTACCTCCAAAGTTAGTTGATCCTGGGAGCTTTACAATTCCGATATCTATTGGTAATGAGTGGAGAGGTAAGGCACTATGTGATTTGGGTGCAAGCATAAATCTTATGCCCAAATCAATCTTTGATAAGCTTAATATTGAAGCAAGACCCACGTCTATGGTCTTGCAAATGGCGGATCGATCTCTTGCACATCCAGAAGGCCGAATCGAAGATGTCCTCGTTAAGGCAGGTACGTTAATTTTTCCCGCTGATTTTGTTATACTTGATTACGACGTGGATAGGAATGTCCCCATTATTTTGGGAAGACCATTCCTAGCCACGGGGCGTACTTTGATTGATGTAGAAAACGGAGAAATGATTATGAGAATCCAAGACGAGGAGATGAAGTTCAATGTGTTTAGACCTATGAAGTTTCCGGATTCCAAGGAAGAATGTTTTCGTGTAGATGTAATGGAACCGGTAAGAAAAGAACCAATTAATGTTGTGGAAACCTTAGGGGTGGAGGAAAAAGAACTAAGAAAGAAACCACCGGTCAATGTTCCTCCAAATCCTAAGAGAAATCCACCACTCAACCATGTAAAGAAGAAAGAAAAAACACGTGTCACGAAGGTTCTGAAAGACCCTAAGAAAGAAAGAAAGAAAGAAAGAAAAAGGAGTTTAAAGTAGGCGAAGAAGTTGCTATGAAAAAGCCTAAACCTCCTCCAAAGACATGTGAATCAAAAAGCTCTTGGCTAGGACCATTCGTGGTTGCAAAGGTTATCTCAGATAAACTAGTGGGCGTAAAAGCTAAGGGATGCAAATTTCGAGTTGCAAATATTGACAACCTCACTAACTGCTGGGGAGGTTATGTCAATGACTAATGAATGAGGTAACCCGTCGAGCTTAACGACGTTAAACAAAAGCCATTTCTTGTATATTAGTTAAGTATTTCAATTTCGTAGTTTAGTTTAGTTTGATTTTCGTTAATTTAGTGTTTATTATTAAGAAATGAGGAAGGGTAGTTGTTTTTGATGATTTCAGGGGTATAATGGTCATGAGTTTGGGGTCAAAACGATGAGAAAACGGAAAATTATGGAGTCAACAGCAGGTTTGACCGGCTAGCCGGCGGATACGCCGGCATACCGGCCAAAAACGCTGAAGACCCCCAAACTCTCTGACCACTGCGTCAGCGATGACGCAGCATTGCTGCGTCACCATTCGCGCCAGCGAGAAATCCACCGGCATGCCGGCGAATCCGCCGGCTAGCCGGCCAACTGGAGGAAGAGTTTCTGGTCCTTGCGTCAGCGACGACGCAAGGTTGCTGCGTCTTGAAATGCGCCATCGACATTTCGCCGGCATGCCGGCGTATCCGCCGGCTAGCCGGCCGAAGAAGCTGGACTTTCTGATCACTGCGTCAGCGACGACGCAAGAAGGCTGCGTCAGAGGTAAAAAAAAAAAAAAAAAAAAAAAAACAAAAAAAAAAAGAGTACAAATTTTTTTTCGAAAATTTATTTTTCGCCGACACAGTGACCGGCATGCCGGTCAACCGCCGGCTAGCCGGTCAACTGCTGTGATCGGCGGTTTTAAGGGTTTAAATCCCTATATTTTTAGCCTCTTTCTCATGCTAAGCCTCCATTGACGAATCCTAGCTTCCAACTACTCCTAAAATCATCATCAAAACAACATCATACCACCAATCCTTCCCTCTAAACATCATCCAAGATCACAATCAAACCATTAAACTTCCAAAATACCAAAGCTTCACACTTTAATCCGAAGTTTTCTTTCACCAAAGCTAAAATTTATCCATTAAACCTTTCCCAAACCTTGAATTATCCATGATCCAGCTCTAAACAATCCATAATTCAAACCCAAACCTTCAAGAACACTAAAATCACAATTTTATCCAAGGGTCTTGAAGCTTTGAGTTTGGGGTCATCGGAGATGACCATGAAGGTAGGAAAAGGTACGAAAAACATGGTGGAGAAAGCGATCTGGGTATTGAGGAAAGATTTTACTAGAGGAGATGATGCTTAGAGGGCAAGTAATAAATGAAAACGTGGAAAATTTGAAGAAGTTAATTCAATTCCGTAATTAGGTTCTTCTATTTTATTCTGTAAAACATGTTGAACCTATTTGTTTCTTTAGTTTTTGTCTTTTCAATTATTATGAGCTAAACTAAATTAGTGCTTGAGAACGCATAATGGGTTAATCCCAATTTGATTTCGTTTTATACATTTGGATTTGGGATTATTATTATTTAAATCGAATTGGGTGAATTGTATTTTTCTTTAATTTGAACTTTATCTACTATTTTTGACCTGATCAATCAATGATAGGACTTAGTATCTAATCTATTCCAATTAGTGGCGATTGGATCACCTTGACGGGGGGTTTAGGTACCGAACTAGTTAATGAATGTAGGTTAGAAATTATTGACTCTGACGAGCTTAATTAAACCTATGGCCTATTGGGTAATTTGAACTTAAACACTTGAGAGTGGACTATAATCACCCTGACGGGGTTTGTAGCATTTGAGAGTTGCTCCTTAGTCCACCCTGACGGGGGTAAGGAGATTATAGAATCCCGACCAATACAAATTTACCAATTTGTCCCTTAAACAATGTATGAAATGAATGATAGTTAGGAAAACCCTTGCGCCTCTCAAGTACTACATGCTCTTACTTGCGTATCACTTTTATTTACTTGCGTCTTAGTTATTTATTTACATTTTCGCATTAGTCTTTCATTCCTTAGGATTAATACAAAACCAAACAAACATATTATTGTCTTTTATTTTCATAAGTGCATCAATCACTATTTGCTAGACATTGTGATCAACCATTCCGTCCTTGGAACGAATCTGTATTATCAGAAATACTACTTGGGACAACCGTACACTTGCGGTTGTGGTTCGATTAGCATTTGCATTTATTTTTAGAACACACAAAGGACCACCAACAGATCTTTTGCAAGTTATAGGTAATAAGTTAAGTAAAGTTCGTTCGCAGGGATTTACTTTGTTAGCTCGAATTGTTTTCAAGATGGAAGCGTAGAAGAGATTAATTATTAAAATTAAAAGACGATAAATAATGCAAATTATAAGCGTAGAAGGAAATATTTATTTGGTTTTCAGATTTATAATGCAAATAAGAAATTAAACTAATAAATAAACTAATGCAATAAGTAAATAACTAAGAATGGAGATGATAAATATAGTTTAGGTCGGCTAGTATGCACCTATCTTCCTAAATCAATATTCTAATTATAAGGGTGTATTAATCATAAATAAATAGTCAGAATTCTATAATCCTTTTAACTCCCGTTAGGGTAGTTTAGAAAGCAATATCAACACTACCAAGGAACTTGGGCAAGGGGACCTTGCACGGAGATCGGTGATGGAAATCTAACCCTATTGACTATCTAGTTAGGTAAGCCCATCAAGATCACTACCACACTAGACGATGATGTCATGTTGTCTATAGTTGAATCCCCCACTAGGGTCAAAATCCAACTACTAAGAGCAATCTTAAGATTGACCAGATCTAAGGCTGGAATAAGTCAAACACAAAGTATAGATATATAAATAAAAGCTCAAATCAAGGAACTGCCATTTTCCAAATAACATAGAATAGAAAATAAGAATCAAGGATTATATATAGTGCAAACTCAAGTTATGGGAAAAGTAAATTAAAGAAATAAAACTAAAGAATAAAAAGATTGGAAACATAGTTAAGTTATAAATCTAATACAAATTACCCTATTGGTAACCGTCAACTTGTTTCTCTGGATGAATTTCTTGATACTATGGATATAAGTACAAGCAAGGACATGTTTCTAAAAGTAGTCATATATATATATATATATATATATATATATATATATATATATGTGTGTGTGTGTGTGTGTGTGTGTGTGTGTGTGTGTGTGTGTGTGTGTTAGGTCGAAATCTAGAGTGTTGCCAAGTTTTAGAGTCCAAATCCAACTCTAACTCGTTTTCCTTAATTATAGGACTGGATGACCATTGGAGTTTGAAATAATTATAACTCCTTCGTTACAGCTCAGAATCCAGTGATCTTTATATCAAAACGACCGCAATTCAAAAACCTTTTTGAATATAAAAGGGCTAACGTCTTCACAGCTGGACAACAACTTTTGGCAGCTTTTCCACTTTCCTAATTCAGCATTCTATTATTTTATTTCTTGATTTCATCTAAGATCTTCTTTCCTCAACTCCTTAACATTGTTTTGGAATCTAATATCATCATTGTACCTAAGAGCTTCAAATTTAACACACAAATTACACTAAAAATGCTCTAAAAGTATTAATCCTCCAAAACAAGACAAGAATTGAGAAACTAAGAATTAATAAGGAAAATTCCTCATATAAGAACATAATACACCTAAAATGACATCTCATGAATAGATTAATATATCACAAATATGGAGACATCAAGCATCCTAGTGAGTCTGTGAATCAAGGTAATGCTTATCAACCTCGACCTTGAGGGAATAAATCTCAATCAAGGCCTTAAAATCAATATCAATGAGGTCCATGCTATGAAGCCCAAGTTCCACAAAAGTCCGTGTATAATTTATATGCGGGGAAGTTTTCTCAAAAAGCACTTCACGCCCATCCACAAGAGTGTGTTTCCATGAATGATTTAGCGATCACGTTGAACAAGTTTATCCAATCATCGAGTGAAAAGTCAACTACGATTGAGGAGAAGTTACAATCACATTCAACATTCTTGAAGATTATTGAGAATCAAATGTCGCAAATTGTGCACGCTTTGAAAATCCGGTCTGAATATCAACTCCCGATCAACACCAAAAATCCGAGAAATAAAGAGGCTTGTAAGGAGATTCGCTAAGGAGTGCGAAACATCTACCCCTCCCATAGTGGTTGAAAAAGAAAGAAAGGTACCTCCATTACAAAATAAGGTTGAGAATGTAGTTGAAGAGGTAACCAAGCCGGTGATTGTGAGAGATAATCCTTAAAAGATTCCACAAGAAAATTGTCCACCACCCCCCGAATAGTCATATATGGTTAGTAAATATCATTTAAAAACGTTTGTAAGGTCACTCGGGAGAGGACCCTAGCTTCTTAGAGCAACCCTTATCTACCCGGGAGAGACTTAGGTAGATGATTGAATCTCGTTTAACGTTAAAATATCATCTTTCCCTTTAAACAAAATAATCTATATTATAGATATAGATTCTCGAACTATCCGCTTATATATATTCTTCTAATTTTCGTATTAGTCATTTTCTTCTATTTTTACATTATTCTTACTTGAATTTTAATATTTGCACTTTAGTCCTTGTAGTTTTGTTATTTACAAATAACTTAAAAACAAGAGCAAATCCCATTTTTTATGCTATTACATATAACCTAAAAACATTTTTAGGCCAAACATTTCAAAAGTACCATTTTCAGGCCAAACGTATTCAAAACGCCCATTTTTAGGCCATTTCACTAATTTCGTGAGATATTTCATAGATTTTAAGAACAAATTGGACACTTTAAATAAAGTTTCAGTTTGTGATGCGACCAAATAAAGATATAGTTCATTTAAAATACCCAAATTGTCCTTAAAATCTATAAAATATCTCACAACATTAGTGAAATGGCCTAAAATGGGTGTTTTGAATACGTTCGGCCTAAAAATGGTACTTTTGAAACGTTTGGCCTAAAAACGTTTTTAGGCCATAGGTAATGGCCTAAAAATGGAATTTGCTATAAAACAATTATAATCTTGTTTTTGTATTTTTCTCACGACAACCACTTCAAATACCTAGTAAAAACACAGTGATTAAATTCTTAGTTCTTGAGGAGAAGGATAAATTAATACTTACTTCATTAATTGGTACGACTGGTGCAATTGCTAGGAGTAACTGCTTTCCCGAGTTGTGGGGTTTTATTATATCACACTCCAGGGGGACACCAATAAGGTTGTTAACTAGATAACCAGACAATAGGTTAAGGCATGTTGTGATAAATAACAGAGAATAGGAAAAGTAATATTTATTAATATATTGTGTATTTACATTCAGCACAAAAGAACTCTATTTATAGACTACTAAAGACTATATTTGCTTACTAACAAACTAACTACTTTTCCTATGTTGCTCAACAAGTTGTCCTATTAACCATGTGATGAGTTACTTAACTCACGTATGGTTTATATATTATCATCCCCCCTCAAGCTTATTTGGCGCAACAAAGGAAGCTTGGAAAGAATGGACTGAAAAAGAATAGTAGACAAGACCTTAGTAAATACATGTGCAAGCTCATTTGAAGAAGAAACATGAACTATATGAAGAAGTTTAAACTGAACTTGTTCACGTAAAAAATGAAAAATCAACATAAATATGACGCGTACGAGTATGGAACACCGGATTAGAAGCTAAGGCGATGGCAGAAACATTATCACAAGCAAGTATAGGAGGAGAAATCGAAATGTGTACACTGTGAAGCAAGGATTGTAACCATTTGAGCTCAGCTGAGACATGAGCCATGGCTCTATACTCTACTTCTGTAAAAAAAACGAGATACAGTACTCTACTTTTTAGAGCCCCAAGAAATGAGGTTTGATCCAAGAAATATGCAATAGCCCGTGGTTGAACGTCGATCAATGATGCAGCTAGCCCAACTAGAGTCAGAAAAGGCACGCAAAGATGAAGAAGACTGAGTAAACATTAAGCCATATTGAATAGTACCCTTACTATAACGTAACAGCTTCTTCAGAGCATCAAAATCTTCATTGGTAGGTTTATGCATTGACTGACAAATACGATTAACTGCAAACGCTAGGCCTCGAGATTGTTAAATATTGTAATGCACCTGTAATACTTCGAAAAAGAAATATATCCTCAAAAGGTTGCATACCAAATTCAGAAATAATTGCATATTTATTGACTGTAAAAGTAGGACTTGATTTACAATCAGTCATACCAGCTTTATGCTAAATAATTAACGCATAATTAGCTTGAGAAACCATACTACGTGAGGGAGTGCGAGAAATCTCAAGACCCAAAAAATACGACAAATCACCCAAGTCCTTCATATTATATCGTGACTTAAGAGACAAAATAACGGAAGAGATTAGCTCAGAATTAGCACCTGTAACAACAATATCATCAAGGTATACTAAAACAATTGTGATAGTACTTGACGAACCACGAACAAACATGGAAGTATCAGCTATACTCACAACAAATTCCTGAGAAATGAGAAATGAATTTTAAAAGTTGATACCAGGCTCGAGGAGCCTGTTTCAAACCATAAAATGAGCGCTGCAACTTACACACATAATTTGGATGTTCTTTATCTACAAAACTTGCAGGTTGAAGCATATAAACATCTTCATGAAGAACACCATGAAGAAATGCATTAGATACATCCAATTGTCGAATAACCCAATTATTAGTAATATCAAGTGACAAAATAATACGAATTGTTTGATGCTTGACCACAGGACTAAAGGTCTCGGTGTAATCCAAGCCATACTCTTGCAATAATCCAATCACAACCAAACGTGCTTTATAACGCGCAATTTTACCATCTGCATGACGTTTTATCTTCAAAGTCCACTTACAAGTTATAGGAATTCTACCAAGTGGAGGAGGAACCAATACCCAAGTATCTTGACTCATTAAAGCATCATATTTATCCTTCATTGTAGATTTCCAACAAGGAAAAGTAGCAGCTTCTCTATAAGACACAGGTTCAATATGAGGAGGAGACACAATAGTGGATTGACACTTATAAGAAGGACAAAGAGACCCTGTTTTATACCTAGTAACCATAGGATGAGTAGAACTAGTGGGAGCTTGTGGTGTGGGATGAATACAAGACTGAATAGGGGACTCAATATCCTCAGTGGGAGTAGATATAAGGTCAATTTGAGAAACAAATGGTTGATTAAGAGACTGAGGATTAATATTAAAAAAGAAAATATCAACATACTTTGTAGTGGTGTAGAAATGGACTCAGAAAAAACAATATTGGAAAAGTCTGTATAAGGAAAAGATGACTCACTGAAAACAACATGACGAGATATGAATATGCGTTTAGTTTCCAAAGAGAGACACTTATATCCTTTAGAGAGTGAACAATATCCTAAGAAAACACAAGGAGTTGACCTAGGAGATAGTTTATGAGACGTATAAGGACGAAGCCACGGGTAACAAAGACACCCAAACACACGTAGATGGGATTAAGAGGGTAAAACTTTGTACAAAACTTGAAAAGGACAATTCTTATCCAAAACAGGTGTGGGTAACAAATTTATGAGATACACAGACACAGAGAGAGCTTCAACCCAAAAAGATGTAGGAAGGGAGCTATGACTTAATAAAAACAAGGTGGTTTCAATAAGATGTCTGTGTTTTCGTTGTGAGACTCCATTTTTCTCAGGAGTATGTGGACATGAGGTTTGATGAAGAGTACCTTGAGACTGAAGAAAATTTTGAAAAGTTTTACTCATGAACTCACCACCATTATCAGTGCAAAGTATTTTGATGTTAGAGTCAAATTGGGAATAAATCATAGTGGAAAATATTTTATACACTTCACACACTTCAAATTTAAGCTTAAGGGGATAAATCCGAGTATAACGAGAGAAATCATCGATATATACAACATAATAATGAAAAGAAGAGCAAGAATATACAGGAGAAGGATCCCAAACATCACTATGAATTAACTCAAAAGGTTTATAAGAAATTGTTTTAGATAAAGGAAACGACAATATATGAGACTTAGAAACTGAACAAGATTTACACAAGACACCATGATAATCTAACTGCGTATTTAAAACAAAGGCTAATGGAATAGAGGCTGAAGTAGATGGATCCCAAGACGATGATGCCAAAGCTTTGCTGATGAAGATACTGTAGTAGATCATAGACAAAGAAATGGCGAGGAAGGAGAAGAAGACGTAGAAGAAGAGCCAGACATTAAAGGATAAAGACCATCCTTACATGGACCCTGAAATAGTACACACTTAGAATGAGAGTCAACAATAGACACAGACTCGGAGTTGAAAACAATGGAACAATTATTATCACGAGTAAAACGTGAAATAGAGAGTAAATTAGAGGTAATTTTTGGCACATGTAAGATAGAATTTAGGTAAACGACGAAGAAGAAGAAGAGAAAAACTTACTACTCCTGATGTGAGCAATCTCCAATGCTTGACCATTTCCTACAACTACATTATGAGAACCATGATACAGTGTAGATTGTTGAAGTAAATTTGCATCATGAGTAACATGATTGTTCGCACCTGAGTCAAGATACCATAACTCTGGATCGTAAGGTGAAATAGAAGAAGACGATGATGTAGAGGCCTGGGCAACTAATACCATCCTTTGTTGAGCTTTAGGAGATGGATAAGAATTAAAATCATTACGAGAATAGCAATCAATTGCTGAATGTCCAAAACGGAGACAAATTTGACATATGGGAGGACCAGTATAGTGAGCTAGATATGATGAAGAATAATTTGACCGGCCACGGCCCCGTCCTCTTCCACGATTTGAAGCACCTTGTCCTTGTGAATTTGAATTGTTATACTGAAAATTTGAAGTCGAATTTGAATTAATATTAGGATTTGAAGAAGGTGTAAACAACGCCGTGTGAGGATTTGACATAGATTCAGAAGAATCATTCATCTTTATATGAAGTTCTTTAGAAACGAGTAAGCTGCCTAAAGAGTGAAAGCTTAAAGTAGAGGTTTGAGCATTAGTAATCCTAATACTCGATTTGAATTGATTGTACTCCACCAGCAAAACTGATGTCTCCCTTTTTGTTCTAAATATAAGCCCTTAGGAGACATCATTTTAGGTAGAAAATGGATTTATTAGATAGACTTTTGTGCTTATTTTGTCATATTCCTATTTCTTGTCTTGATTTGATGAATTATTATTTTTAGAGTATATTTGGTTTAATTTGTGTGTTAATGTGAAGCTTTAAAGATATATGGAAATAAATTATATGCCAAATCAATTCTAAGGAGATAAGGAAAGAAGATCTTGAAGAAATCAGGAGATAAAAGAAAATTGAGTGCAATTAGGAAAAGAAAAACTGCCAAATAAATATGAATTTCTGCAGCTACGTCCAAAGAAATGAAGATAACTCCAAATCGGCAACGATTTTTGAAGAGCCATTCCAGTTTTAGATAGATCTTTCTGTGGGATTCTTTTGTTATATTACGGGCCAAAAACGGCCCAGTAATGAAGGAGATATGGTCAAAACAGTTCAGTAGTAATTATCATTATCTACTTACGAATTTGAGTTGGGCTTGGACTCTTTTACTTGGTCCCTACACCAAGATTTCGACCTAACACCTATATATATATCAGTTCCTAACCTTAGAAAATCATCCCTTGGCTGCATTAGCTTAATATACATACATAATTCATTATAGAAGCAATCAGGAGGATCTAAAGGAGGAAGGAGCAAGAGCTAGAGCTTAACTACATCAATTCAACACTTCTCCATCTCTATTCTTTGGGTAAATTAGTATTAGATCTATTTTTTCTATGATGTATTTCTAAGCTATTTATTCAAGAGTTTTATTATGCATAATTTCTCTTTAGGATTGTAATTATATGAATAATTGATTATTGTTTTTCTGTTTTAATTTGAATCTGGGATATTAGTATCTAATTGAATTGGTTCTTAATTGCCATTGACTATATTCTTGTGCTTGTTTACTATCATTGACGTCACAAATCAAGGGTAGGTTTTAGTAATTAGGCTATTCACTTAGTGGCGAGTGATCATCCGACAGGGGGGGTTAATTACAGAACTATAATATAGATGCGTGGTGTCCGTTATTGACTGACAGACTTGACTAACCACGTAGCTAATTGGGTATAGATCTTAATCATCTGAGCGTAGCTTATAATCGCCTTGACGGGGTTTGTAATACGGTAGGGTAGCTCCTAAGTGCACCCTGACGGGGGTTAGGAGATTATAGAGCCCTGACTATTGTGAAATTTCCCATTCACCCTTATTCTTAGTAATCATAAATTCAATATGATAGATTCATACTCGCATCTCTTTATCTTATTTGCATAATTGTTTATTACTTATTTATTTTATTTGTTATTTAATTAGAAAACAGAATACTTCACTGCTTTTTTTTCTAATTAAGACAATTAAAAATATCTATTCTAATATTGAACACGAATTTAGAATAACTACTTAAATCCCTGTGGAGACGATAATCCCGATTTTACTTATCTATTACTTGGAACGACCCGTACACTTGCGGTCCATGGATCCTTTACTTCTATTGCATTATTTTATAACACACCAGGACCCACCACAAACCTATTAAGGTGTACATGATGACATCTTCAAGCGGTAGCGCCAACGCCGCTGTATCTAAAACATCACACAAATCCTGAATAATCTGCAAGATAACTACTCATAGATCGATCTCCTTTTTGAATATTGCATAACTTCATCTTGAGCTGATGAACATGAATGCGACACTGATTTACAAAGATTTCTTCCGATTTATGCCACACACCAAAAGCGGTAGATAATTTAACCACTTGTGAGAGGATCGATGGAATCATAACAGAGAGTAAGGAGACTTTGAGCTGTTGATCTTCAATAACCCAAGTAGAGAACAACAAATATGTTTTTGCAGGAATAGGACGCATCCCGTTAACATGGTTTAAATAGCCATGAGCTTCAAGTATCGCCTCTAGTTGAGCTCGCCACAAAACGTAATTAGTGGAATCGAGCTTAACTTGGACTAAGGAAGCCCAATTTTGACGAAGGAGAAGCATACCAGCTAGAATTGACGAGCTGGACGTGATTATTGGTAAAGGAGAGAGAGATGAAGACGACGCCATAATAATATGAAGAAAAGAAAAGGATCGAAAACGGGTAATGAAGAACAATTTTAACGCAACCATTGATGAAGAGCTTCAAAGCAAATAAAAAACCCTTTTGGCTCGATACCATGATAAATATCAGAGAATATTATATTGTGTATTTACATTCAGCACAAAAGGACTCTATCTATAGACTACTGTAAACTATATTTACTTACCAACAAACTAACTACTTTTCCTATTTTGCGATGAGTTACTTAACTCATCTATGGTTTATATCTTGAGTAAAGATATATATAAACCCTTATTGCTCCACCTCTATATCACCTTCTATGTGGAGGTTTTAAAAACCAATCAAATCTTTTTTCTTTCCTAATTAATTATTTTCTCTCTCTCTTTTATTTAATGCCACATAAGGTGACACATAGGAGGTGAAATAAGGGTGAAGCAAATAGGAATGATATATAGCAATGCTCTTATATCTTATCGTGTTGTTTGATAATTAAGTACATCTTACTTCAGTAAAGTCGACCCAAGAAACCAAAATATGGCAAAAGAAAAATTTATAAAATTTCTAACTATGAAAAAGTTATCTGGATAGAATTGGAGCTATTTTTCTTTATCAAATATAAAATGGGGTCCTAAACGATTGGCTTGGTGGCTTATCTTATGCGAAAATTGGATATGCTCCATCCTTGGGTTGGAGAAGTATTTTATTTGGCAGAAAAGTTTTTGAAAACAATTTATCTTGGAAAATTGGTAATGGTGATGATATTCAAGTTCAAAAAGAGGTTTGGATTACAAATAATAATACTTGTATAAAACCCTTTGATAATAATATACAAGTTGTTGGAGAATTTATTAATAAAACTGATCATAGTTGGAATATTGATCTTATTGAAAAGAATTTTACTCCTCAAGTTAGTAAAATAATATGTAACATACCTATCCCTTTAATTGATTGTAAAGATTTTCTAATTTGGAATTTGTCCAAAGATGGTAATTACACGGTTAAAGAAGCCTATCACCACCTGAAAATATTATCTGATTCTTTCATTGAGAAAAATAATATTAAAGGCCCATCCTCTAGTTATAATTTGGACCCAAAGGTTTGGAAGGTTATTTGGGCTATGAAAACCATTCCAAAAATTCAAAATTTTATGTGGAAAAGCCTTAAAAACATTCTTCCAACTGAAGAAATTCTCTATCAGAGACATTGTACTAAAACTAAAGTTTGTAAAATTTGTAATCTAGAGGATGAGACTATTGAACATTTGTTCTTTGCTTGTCCTTGGGCTCGTGCTACCTGGTTTGCCTCACCTCTGTCCCTACTTACTCGTAATGATAGTACTAATAATCTGGGTGATTGGTTCCTGAATATTATTAAGAATGGAAATGGTAAAAATGAAAATAGCACTGATGTGGCTGAGCTTATCAGTTACCTTTGTTGGTTCATTTGGAAGGGTAGGAACAACTTTATCTTTAATGGTATTGAGCCTGATCCTTTGTTTACTGTTCAATTAGCTGCTAAAAGTTGTAAAGAATTCAATGATAAAAATTTTCCTAATGATGCAAAAACTGATTTGAATGAGCTGAAGGAAAAAAAGAATAAGGAAATGCTTAGTAATAATATTAGTGAGGGTAATCTGAATAGAGGGAAAGATTTTGTTACTAAAACCAATAAAATTAGCTCGAAAAAGAAAAATCATAAGTGGAAACCTCCTAATAAAGATTGTTTTAAAATCAATACTGATGCTTCTTTTACTTCCTCTGGTTGTGCTATTGGTTTTGTTGTCAGGGACCATTTTGGAAATTTTTTAGCTGGGGAGTCTAAGAAGATTGAGGCTTCAAATGCTGCAGAAGCTGAAGCACAAGGTGTTCTTTGGGGTTGCAAAATTGCTACAAGCTTCCCCAAATACTCTACTACTATTGAAAATGATAATGCGAGCATAATGGGTCCTCTAATAGCTAGAACTCCTTTTACTAAATTCGATTGTTGTAATATTTATAAGTCTTTGTATTCTTGTGCGGAAACTTGTAATCCCTCCTTTTCCCTTATCTCTCGAGAGGGGAACTTAGTGGCTGACTGGGTTGCAAAACAAACCTTGTGTGGGTCTTTGTTTGGCAACTGGGGTTTGCACCCCCCTACCCAGTTAGTGCGTCTTTTGTGCTCTGATTTGCCTTCTAGTGGCATTGGTTGATTTTTGGTTGTAAACTCTCTTTATTATTATTTATCTTATTATAAACTTTCGACAAAAAAAAAGGAGCGTCGGGTAGTTCTGTTGTCTCATTTTGATTTTTTTAATAAAAATTCAGTTTTGACTATAAAACAAAAAATCCACGTCCTACTTTTAAAGACAAAGCAACGACAAATTTTTTTTATTTTTTTATTTTGGGTCAAGAAACCTCAAACTTGAAAAACCATTACATTTGGTACAAAATTGGATTTATCTGCGATCAGATTCTGAGTTATTTGGTTGGTGGTGATGCTGATAACATTAGCATCATCAATAATTCAATATCATCATCATCATCATGGAATTCTTTGAGTTGAAATGGGCCGAATTATTGGGCTACTCGCCACCAAGCTGGGCTACATTTATGGCTGGTTTCTGTGTAATTCTTACCCTCACCCTTTCGCTTTACCTCATATTCGAACATCTCTCGACTTACAAAAACCCCGAGGTAATTTAAATTGTTTATAATAATCAAATATGTATTATTTATTATGTGGGTATTTGTTTTGCAGGAACAGAAGTTTTTAATTGGAGTTATATTGATGGTTCCTTGCTATGCAGTAGAATCAGTACGCCTTAAGTACTTGTACTCTTTTCTTTTCTTATTTCAGATGCTTCATCCAGATTCGTAATATGTTTTCGTAATATACATCTTCGAGCTAATTTAATCTAATTTCTACAGTTTATATCATTGGCAAACCCATCAATTAGTGTTGAGATAGGGATATTACGTGATTGCTATGAATCCTTTGCTATGTATTGCTTCGGAAGATATCTTGTAGCATGTTTAGGTAATATATTTAAGTTTTTTTTTATGTTTAATAAAATATAAAAATTAACATCCATTGGAGAATAATGTTTTATTTAGGAGGTGAAGAAAGGACAGTAGAGTTTATGGAAAGAGAAGGACGCATGAACTATAAAACTTCTCTATTAGGTCATGGCTCTGAAAAAGGAGTTATAAAGCATCATTTTCCTATGAATTACTTTTTAAAGCCATGGAAGTTAAGTGAGTGGGTTTACCAAGTTATCAAATTTGGGATTGTCCAGTATGTAAGTTTTTTCTTAGTGTATAATTTAACTACCTAAATAATTTAATATCTATTGCTACAACTTATTCTTACTATCAGATGATTATTAAAGCATTAACTGCCATTGTGGCGGTTATTCTTGAACCCTTTGATGCATATTGTGAAGGTGAATTTAAATGGAATTGTGGGTAAGAATAAATATGGGTTAATATTCTATTAATGATTATTTAGGAGCGATAATATATGTTTTTGGATTTATTATAGGTATCCTTACACAGCAGTGGTATTAAATTTCAGCCAATCGTGGGCTTTATATTGTTTAATCCAATTTTATACAATTACCAAGGATGAATTAGCACATATTCAACCATTAGCTAAGTTTATTACATTTAAGTCCATTGTATTTTTAACATGGTGGCAAGGTGTAGCAATTGCTGTTTTTTATGCGATCGGTTTATTTAGAAGTCAAATCGCTCAAGATCTGGATTTCAAGTCAAGTTTGCAAAATTTCATCATTTGCATTGAGGTAATCTTGTTTTTTTTTTTTTGAAAAAAAAAAAAACTGAAGAGTAGTTGTGTTGGTCCAGTGCAGATGGGTATAATCTCGGTGGTTCATTTATATGTGTTCCCTACAAAACCGTATGAGTTAATGGGAGAACGTTTAGTTGGAGTTTCTGTACTTGGAGACTATGCTTCGGCTGATTGTGCATTGGATCCTGATGAAGTAAGAGATAGTGAGCGCCCAACAAGATTAAGATTACCTCCACAACCTGATGATGATATTCATCCTGGGATGAGTATTAAACAAAGTGTTCGAGATGTGTTTATTGGTGGTGGTGAATATGTAAGTTTTTTTTTTTAAATGGAATATTTCCCCATGGATACTCATTGTTTCAAATTTTGATAAATAAGTACCCAAGTTTACAAAAGTTCACAAAAGTGACAAACATGTGTTTTTGCCTTCCGTAAAGTTTGCTGTTAAATGCCATATGTCACTGACGTGGCTACCCAAGTTTACAAAAGTGAACAAACAGATACCCAACTTTCTTTATTTGCAAACAGGGTCCTGTGTTTATTTATTAACAAATGGCATTTAAGACAAATTTTACGGTGTTCTTTATATGCAAATAAGACACTGGTGTTATTTATTGACACATGACATTTAACGGCGGAAGGCAAAAAAACAGAACGTTGGGTATCTGTTTGTCACTTTTGTAAACTAGTTTAAAAACAATTTTAGCTAGTGAGGGATGAACAATTAATATTATGTATGTATATGTATACAGATTGTGAAAGACGTGAAGTTAACAGTTGCACAAGCGGTGGAGCCTATGGAGAAAGGAATTACGAAGTTTAATCAGAAACTACATCGTAATGATAAAGAGAAAAAAGTTAAAACTTCGTCACCTACAAAAAGAGTCATACGTGGCATTGATGATCCATTATTAAATGGAAGCATAAGCGATAGTGCTGTTGTAAGAAAGAAGAAAAACCGGAAAAGAGGTGGAGCTGTATATACGAGTGCAGAGAGTGGGGGAGAAAGTAGCAGCGAACAGATATATAGTGGTTATCAAATTCGTGGTAAAAGGTGGGTTGTTAAAGATTGTTGAACACAAAGGGATAATAAACTCTTACCCTTTGAAACTATATATATATATTTGTATGTTAATTCACACTATGTACCCTAGTGTTCTCTAAGAATGTAAATATACATGTGTTTTAGTTTTTTTTTTTTTTGTTAGATAAATTGTACTTCACTAAGAACGGAAAAGGAAAACACTTACAACGACAAACCGATATATAAGACAATCCCCTATCAAGGTTATATTTTCTAGTATATGAGATAATATATGAAACTAGTATTAACATAATGGAAAATTACCCAAGAAAGTATCGTTAAGTACATAATTTCATAATTATATAGGTTTATGTTTTAATTTTTCTCAGAATATAGTGTTAATGTACTTTATTCTTAATTAATAAGAAAAAAAATTTATTCTTAAAATATCTTATACAGTTAAAACTCGATAAATGAATGTTCGATAAATGAATAACCTCGACAAATGAATAATATTCTCCGATCCTGACTTGGGTTAAGGGACTAAATGAATAACCTCGCTAAATATATCAATGAATAATTTTCTTGAAATCCTTAAAGAGTTTATGTAATTATTAATAATAATTATCACAATGTGTTCATTTTTAAATGTTCCTATTTTGAATTTTTTTTTTTATTTTGGTCCCCATATTTTGAGAAAATTTTATTTCGGTCCTTACACTTTAAAAATTCCAATTTAGTCCCTAGATTTCTTATAAAATTACACTTAAGTCCCTATAATTTTATAAAATTGCACTTTGGTCTCTCAAACTTTTTGTTTGACCTTTAAGTCTCTTTCTTTATTTAAAATGATTTTGAATACCCTTATTTGTGAACTTGTCTTTTTAGATCCTTAGTATTTGAAAAATGGCACTTAGGTCCCTCAAACTTTGAAATTTCACCTAAGTCTACTTTATAAAATTTACACTTTTAACCCTTTAGTTTTATCCTTTGTTTTTTTTTTGTCGTTGACAAAGGGGGAGAAAGATCAAAGATATTCGATTACATTTTTTACAAACCTGCGTAAAGTATCTTTGAACACAAATTTGCAATTGTCTTATGCCTTGAGTAAGGGGAGTTTTTAAAGATTTTAAAAACGGTGTTACGAAAATATTTCAAAACCCTTGTTATTTCCAAAATAATTGTATTAGAAAAAGGGGGAGTTCTCCATTTACCAGCCATTTACTCGGATAAATTGTCTAAAATCATTTTTAAAAGATTTATTTGTTAAAAACTCTTTTCCGATAAACTTGTATATTTCGATTTGTCAAACATCAAAAAGGGGGTGATTGTTGGCCTAACGTTCTTTTAATCATGTTTTAATATTTGCCAAATCGTGTTTTAAACATCCCCAAAATAGTGCATTACATTTCTCCTATCTAAATACACTTTCTCCATGATTTAAATATTATTTTTCAAGGTATATTAAGTAGTCGGAACGGCATACCAGAGCTAGGACCGGGATACCGGTGGAGAGAGTCGTTGCCCAACGGTCACATGCCACGTTGGATTAAACCGTTGGACTAGAATACAAGCCGGACCGGCATACCGCCAAGACGACCGGCACACCGGCTCGAGGCAGAATTATTGTCTATAAAAGGGACCTTTATGTTGTGCAATTCCTTACCTCTTTCCAACACAATTATAACAAGTTTATACACCAATCAAAGAGGTCTCAAGCTATCAAAGTTTATCCATATATGATTGATCATTCAACTTATCTAATCTACTCAATTAAGGAGTTTAATTCAAAGAAGCATTCAAGTCAAATCTACTCAAGAAGGAGTTTGAAGCTTAAAGTCATATCCACCCTATAGGAGTTTGTTTAGAAAAATCATTCAAACTATCAAACACTTGTCTTTATCCTCTTAGATATAGTCTTTGTAATAGATAGATTAAGAGAGAGAGAGAGAGAGAGTTTGAGAGTATAGGGAGTATGCTCTGTTTCCTTGTGTTGCGATAGCGCAAGAGTTTACTTCGTGGTTTTGAAGTGGTTGTAAGGGTATTGTGTTCTCACCCAGGTTAAGAGAGACACACAAACTTAGTTAAGAAGCTTTGAAATCCTAAGGTGTCATCCTTAGGTAATGGAGTAGGGATAACCGAACCACTACACATCGTTGTGTACTTTCTATCCCTTATCTCTTTACTTATCGTATATTGATTACTCGTATTTTCAATTATATCAAACCTAGTTACTCTATTGCATGATCACTTAGAGTTTGATATATATTTACTTAGAAGTTTTTCTTTAAACTTATGATTGTCCAAAAGATTTTAAATTAGGCATTGATCTTATTAGTATCTTATTCACCACCCTCCTCTATGACTTTCACTTATAAATACACATGGCATGCGCCTAAAAAGGTATCAAATATATTCTCTTTGTTAAGAAATACAGTCAGACTTAATTCTAAATATTTCCTTTGTCTTTGGTCCTCATACTGACTTGACAGTTAGAGTGACATCAGGAGGCACACCTCGCTGTGGTCTAGCCTTTGTCTGATTTCAGGTAACTACGCTCGGTCGAAGACAAGTCTATCTCAAATACCACCGACAACATCTACTAGTGTTCTTTTGTCTGTGTGTCTTTATTGGTCGGGTATTTCATGCTCTATCATCTACTAACATCTAATCTAGAGGTGTTTTCTCCTTCTAAATGGACCTTATCAAATTTTCTAAAAATTACATAATAATCATTAATATTAAACACCTTTACAATTATATCCAATATATCACATTGAATTGGACTAATAAATTCCTTATTCAATTCAACCAATTTGAAAACCAGACCCAACTAATTTGGATTCAAATTTCAGTTCAGATAATTCAAGAAATGCTTCCCTCATTAAAGAAAATTTTGTATTGATAGTAGGAGTATCATGAGAACTCGTGGTAGTATTTTAATCAACTTTGTACAACTTAATAACCATGTTTCTCTTCATTTCATTGGGAGGAATTATCACAAACATGTAGTTGGGTGCAAAATATAATAACAGAAAAAAGAATCGATTACATATTTACGAATTGAGAAAGATATTCAAGAAACAAAACAATGCGGTATAAATGAACAAATAACATGTACACTAATATTTTTAAGAGTATTCTTATAAGTAACACACTGTAACACCTTTATCTTTAAAATGTACTTAGTATATTGTTTATTTTTAATGTTTAATTTAATTCAACTTTTCTAAACATAAGATGCTTAATTTAATCTAACTTTTCTAGACAATAAAGAAATTAATATACAAGAAAATGGAAAATTGACAAGGCTATTTTTTGCCTTGGGCAATGCTTTCAACGCGTTGCTAAAGATAATGCCGCACAAACACATGTTGCTTATGTGACTGCTGTTTTTTAACATAGCGTAGATAACACAGTGTCGCCAAACGCATCGGCAAATGTTCGATAGGATTTAATGACGCTTCACCACAATGTATCGACAATTTGGTATAATAAATGTCGAAGCATATTAAATTTGCGTTCGCTAAAACATCAAATTACTGCCAGGCGCACATAAACTTTGCATCGTTAAATATATCTAATAAATGATGACACATATAAGCTTCGCATGGCTATATGTGTTAAATTAATGTTACATAAACTTTGCCTCACTAAATATACCAATTTCAGAAGGAACCTTCTCTTTTTATAGAATCTTTCTTTCATACTTCATATTTCTGGGAAGACGCTGAGTGCTACTTAGCTTTGATCTCAATCAAGAACTCTCTTGCGCTTAAATATTTTGACTCTTTGTGCTTGAATCAATATACAGAAACACACCGTAATTTGTATAACAAAAGTGCCTCCAACTTTCAAGAATTATGAGACATTCATGGCTAAAATCCTAGCCTGCAAACTGAAAAATAAAAAAATGATAAATAATATGTGGATCGAAGCAATCGACGACCAAGCATGATTATAATTTAGTAAAGAAATTAATATACTGAGAGTTAAAAGGATAACATACTTCTCATTGGTACCTATCTTCAGTGACAACTCGATATGTATAACATAATCTTGGAGTGTGAATTCACTTCTAGAACAGAATCAAATGAAGAAAATAGATAGTGATAAAGTTGAGGGACTGTTATGTAATTAAAAGAGTTCGTTCAAAAATCTGTTAGTTAGTTAGATTTCCAGCTGTTATACAACTGTGGTTAGATGAATTAGAAGAAGTAGAAACATGTATATATATATACTCGTGTATTACATTACAAAGGACTTAATGAAAAAGCTTTTATCCTCTTCACTCTCTCTCCTCTATTCTTCATCTTCTTCATCTTCTTAAAACCTTACTTCACGCCATTAATGGCTTCTCATTTTCTCTCTTCATCTCTTAACATGGTATCAGATGTAAATCACTAATCCGCACTAATCACGCTCCTCTACTTTTCTTTTCTATCCATAAAAGCTATACTATAAACAATGTCTTCGAACACACCTGTTTCCGAAGATTTCTCGAGCCCATACTACTTGCATCCGAGTGAAAATACCGGCATCTCTCTCGTCTCTGAGGTCCTTACAGGTGACAACTACTTATCTTGGGCTCGTGCTATCGAGATTGCTCTATCTGTGAAAAATAAACTCAGATTCATCAATGGTGATATCTCTCAGCCTTCGTTGACTGATATGACTCTCTTCTCTGCTTGGACTCGTGCTAACAATTTGGTACTATCTTGGATTCTTAACTCTATCTCTAAAGAAATTAGGAGTAGCTTGCTCTATGTCAATTCTGCGCATGAATTATATAATGAAATCAAAACACGATTCTGTAAGTCTAATGGTACGCGTGTATATCAACTCGAGAAATCACTTAGCTCCATTACTCAATCTTCTTCTTCAATTTCTGAGTATTTTGCCAAGTTCAAATCGCTTTGGGATGAATATGTCCATTTTCGCCCAAATCCTACATGTTCTTGTGGCTTCATGAATCAATGTACTTGCAAGCTTCTTGATACAATCGTAGAAAGACAACAAACTTATTTTATTATCAAATTCTTAATCGGCTTGAATGAATCCTACTCAGCTGCTAGAAGTCAGATCCTCTTAATGGATCCTTTACCCAAAATTAACTCTGTTTTTGCTATGTTGATTCAAGAAGAAAGTCAAAGGCAATTAACAACTTCTTCTGAGCCTGCTCAAGCATTTTATGTTAGAAATGCGCAGAAATCTAATATGTATGGAGATAAGAAGAAGATTCTCTGCACTCATTGTGGATACACAGAACATACCATTGAAAAATGCTTCCAATTACATGGATATCCAATTGGATGGACTGGACCAAAAGGTAAAAGAAACTACAACAACTTCTTATCTAACTCGAAGGCAAATTGTGTTGCAGTTCCTCAAGAATCAACTTAAGATTCTAAAACTCTTAACTCTTATGAGTTTACACCTAAGGAGATTAGTAAACTCATTGCTTTAGCTCATAACTCAACCTCTACTCTTCCTGCAGCTCACCAAGTTTCAACTCAAGAAGGTAATTCTCTTCACTTTTCTTGGATTTTAGATACTGGTGCAACTGATCACTTAATCTTTTCACCTTCATTTTATACGGGTTCTTATCAATCTACAAATATATATGTATCTTTACCTAATGGAGAAGTGGTTAAAGCTGATTATACAGGACACACACATATATATATCAATAACTATATAACATTGAAGAATGTTCTATGTGTGTCATTATTCAAAAAAAATTTACACTCTATTTCAAAGTTAACTAAGGAATCTCAGGTCTTGGTGTCTTTCTTTCCTACACATTGTTTATTGCAGGATTCAAAGTCCAAGAAGATGATTGGGACTGCATATGAAATCAATGGCCTATACTATCTTCATACTCCTTTTCAATCATCTTGTTATCACTCAGTTACAACTCAGAAGTTAGACATTTGGCATGCCAGACTTGGTCATCCTTCAAAAGCTAAACTTCAAGCTTTGAAGACAGTTGATTCCTCCATTACTTTCTTGCCTTTTAATGTTTGTGAAACTTGTTCTTTTGCAAAACAAAAAAGACTTGTATTTCCTGTTTCTAATTCTAAAACTTCTTGTTGCTTTGAACTCGTACATTGTGACATATGGGGTCCTCTTAAACATGTATCTCACACAGGACATAGATATTTTCTCACTATTGTTGATGATTTCTCAAGGTGTACTTGGGTTTAAATGATGTCAAATAAATCTGAAGTTAGCTCTCATTTGTTATCCTTTTACAATCTTGTTCACACTCAATTTGATATCAAGATAAAGAAGATTAGAACAGATAATGGTGTAGAATTCAACCTTAACTCTTTTTATTCCAATAAAGGAATTACTCATCAAACTTCTTGTGTTGAAACTCCTGAGCTGATGGCTTGGTTGAGAGGAAGCCTCAACACTTACTAACAACTGCTAGAGCATTGATGTTTCAGTCTAAGCTTCCCATTCAATTCTGGTCCGAAGCTATAATTACTTCAACTCACATTATTAACAGGTTGCCCACTCCTCTCTTAAACAATAAGTCACTGATGTCTCCCTAATTGTTCTTATTTTAGACCCTTGGGAGACATCGCTTTTGGTGTTTATTTAATTAATTTGATAGACTTTTGTACTAAATATTCAATAATCCGGAATTACCTTTTTATTTCTAGCATTTTTTATTTATTAAACTTTTGCGCGTAATATTGGTATTTTTAGTGTAAAGTTTACAGGTTTTAGATGTTAGCTAGGAGAGGAATCCGAGGAGAAAGTCAAAGATCGTGAATTAGAGTCAAGACTTGAAGACAAATCCCGAAGATATTATTTTTAGAGCTGAAAATCCACTTTCCAGGCCATAGATTGCTGATTTCGAGGTGCTTAAGCGATGATTTAGCCGCTGACCTTTGAAGAGAAATCATTCCTTATCGAGTTACGGAACTTTAGCAACTGGAATGAGGTCAATCGGAGTTGTAACGCATCGGGAAAAACCGTTTTAGTGAAGGTGTATCAGCAGTTACGGGATTTTGGGCTTGGAAATTGGGCTTGGACATTTAATTAGTCTTTTATTTTCTGGTCCAAGCCCTAGTCCGAATTTTTACTTATAAAAGGAGGTCTGGACTTCTATTTTTCACACAATTCACATTCCACAAGATTAAACACCAGAGAGAAGCAACAGAAGGAAGAAAGAAGAAGCTACAAGAGCTGGAGTGGGTCTATAGCTCCGTTCGTAGTCATTCCAATTCCGGAAATTAGGTTCTTTTCGTATTTTAATTTTGTAAACAATATGAATTCCAATTCTTTTAATTTAGTTTTTAATTTTAATATGAGCTAAGCTTTCATTAGTGCTTGAGAACAAACAATGGGTGAATCCTAGTTTTATTTTATAACGAATGTTGAATTTGGATTTCTGTTAAATTAAATTAAATCAGGTCTTTTACTCTTTTCGACAATTTATGATTATTTACTGATTTTAGAGTCGCGAACTAAAATTAGGTATTAGTATCTAAGCTATTCCACATATGTGGCGTGTGGATCATCTTGACGGGGGGTTTAGGTACAGAATTAATTGTTCAATCTGGGATAAAAACTATTGATTCTGACGAACTTATTTAATCCTAGGGCCAAAGTGGTAATAAATCTTAATCATCCAACGGTGGATCATATTTACCCTGACGGGACTAGTGACACTTTAGGATTGCCTTATAGTCCACCCTGACGGGGGTATAAGGAATTTAGAATCCCGGCCATTGTAATTGACTGATTTAGCCCTTAAACAACATAAGTTAGAAAGTAAAATTAGGAGGATCCTTGCGTTCTCAAGTACTACATCTCATATTGCGTTTTCACTTATTTTACTTGCGTCTTAGCTTCTACTTGCATTTAATTATTTGTCTTTTATTCATTAGCTTTAATCAACAAAACCAAACAAATATTTTATTATCTTTTATTTTCATAAGTGCATCAATCACTACTTGCTAAACATTGTGATCAACCATCCGTCCTTGGAACGAATCTGTATTATCATACATACTACTTGGGACAACCGTACACTTGCGGTTGTGGTTCGATTAGCATTTACATTTAATTTTTAGAACACACAAAGGACCACCAAGTTTTTGGCGCCGCTGCCGGGGACGGTAGCGTGTGACCACGGTGTTTATCCTTTAGTGATAAGTGCATTTATTTTATTTTATCAGTTTTACGCTTTTTGTTTGTTAGCTTTTTCAGGTTTTTAGGTTTGGTGTATGCGAAGAAGGCTATTCAAGGATCTAGAGCCAACACCTCCGATCCTTAGTAATCCAGAATCGTTGATCAGACTTGCGAACAGAAGAAGAAGAGAACGAGAAGCTTTAGAAGTATAAGAATTAAGTAACAGAATGGAGAATATCACTATTCAAGGTCAACAGAATGGACAAGGCCAGTTAGATGCAAATGGCCAACCTTTAGCTCCAGGCGTTATTCCTCAAGTTCAACCACTAAATCCTAATCCTCCAGTCCAGATAGTGATGAATCATGATCCGTGGTTCACTAATGGCCCTCCAGAAGTTCCATTCCGCGCTCCAGCTATAGGAGTAGGTGCTCCAGATATTGATGTTCCGAGATTCCGTCCAGATTCGGGTATGCTAGCTCAGTTCCAAAACTTTGGAAATTTTCGCGGAAGACCATCGGAAGATCCTCTTAGAGCGGTACAGAAATTCAAACAGATATGTGATTCTTATATCACACAAGGGGTTTCAAGAGAACAGATGTATTTTGCTGCTTTCAAATTCTTTGTCATTGATGGAGCAAGTGAATGGCACGATACGCAAGATCCTACGAGGATTACCAATTGGGACCAATTAGAAATTGCTTTCTTTGACAGGTATTACCCAAGTAACATGAGGTTAGATGCTGAACTAGAATTGACACAATTCCGTCAAGAGTATGAGGAAACTGTGGGTAAGAGTTGGACAAGATTTCAGATGTGTTTGCGTAAAGTTCCCAATCATGGCTTTTCAGAACAACAACAGTTAAAGATCTTTTATAGAGGCCTTGATGGAATTTCAAGAGAGAAATTGGATACGCTATGTGGAGCAGGTTTTCTTCAAGTTCAACCCGCTCATGCCAAGGTCATTTTAGAGAGAACAGTTAAGAATGAAGTTGGGTGGAGCTCAGTGAGAACACCAGTTAAGGGGGTAAATAATGTTGACATGGAAGAGAAATTTGCAACGTTTGAGAATAAGATCCAGAATACTATAGAGCAACAGTTGAAGCAGCTTACTTTAGCTGTAAAAGAAGGTTTTTCGGGTAAGAAAGTAGCTGTGCATGCTGCACAAGAGGTTTATATGTGTTCAATTTGTAAGGTAGATGACCATGATGAGGAAAGTTGTCCGAATAACCAAGAATCAGTGAATTTTATGTCCAATAGGGGTGATTTCAATTCAAGTGGTAATGGATATCAGCCTAACAGAAACCATCCTGGGTTTCAATACTCAAATCCTAATGGGGCAGCCAATCCTACTTACGCGTATCAGCCGCGTCCTCAAGGCAACAACTATAATCCAAGACCACATAACAATCATCAAGGAGGACAGAATCAAAACAATTATGTGCAAAGACAAGCTCCTCAGAATACCTACGATGAGAATTTAAACCAGAAAGCTCTACCTACCCATCCACAAGAAGGAGTAATTACCCTTCAGAAAACCGTTGAAAATTTGATTGCTCTTCAAACACAAGCTTTGGAACGTCAGAACGCAGCTGAAGCGAATATGAAGATTTTCCAGAATCAGCTAAGTCAAATTAATAAACAGCTGAATCAGCGTCCACAAGGGCAACTTCCTAGCGATACGGAAAATCCAACACAACGTGAAGATTGCAAGGCTGTTACATTAAGAAGTGGTAAGAACCTTCCTCCACCTCCTTTTCCCGTTATGAAAGAGAAAGAAATTCCAAGAAAAGAAAAGGAAGTGGGTGAGAAAGAGAAAGAGAATGAGAAAGATAGTGAGGTTGAAGAGATAGAAAGACCAAGAGAAATTCCGAAAAAGAGAGATGAAATTGTAAGCAATCGCCCTCCACCACCGTTTCCATCGCGAGTTCAGAAAAAGGGTGATATGGGTGATTTTCAGAAATTCTTCAATAGAGTGAGGGGTTTGAGTATTAATATTCCGTTACTTGAGGCAATTCGAGATATTCCTAAGTATACGAAGTTTTTGAAGAGGGCCCTCACTAATAAAAGGCCCTACTGTGATAATGAGATGATTGGCCTTCCGGAAGAGTGTAGTGCGATTTGCCAGAGTAAATTACCTCCGAAGTTAGTTGATCCGGGGAGTTTCACGATTCCCATATCGATTGGAGAAGAATGGAAAGGAAAGGCGCTATGCGATTTAGGGGCAAGCATCAACTTGATGCCCAAGTCAGTCTTTGATAAGCTTAAAATTGGAAACGCAAGACCTACCTCTATGGTCTTGCAAATGGCGGACAGGTCTCTTGCTCATCCTGAAGGCCATATTGAGGATGTCCTTGTTAAGGCAGGTACACTTATATTTCCCGTTGATTTCGTAATTCTTGAATACAATGCAGATAGAAATGTCCCCATTATTTTGGGTAGACCCTTCCTAGCTACAGGGAGGACATTGATCGATGTAGAGAATGGCGAATTAACGATGAGGATACAAGATGAGGAAGTGAAATTCAATGTATTTCGAGCCATGAAATTCCCAGATTCTCAGGAAGATTGCTTCAGAATGGATGTAGTAGAGCAAGCATCGCAAGAGGTATTTAATTGTTTAAATTTTGATGATATCTTGCAGGCTGCTTTGACATTAGATTCACCTGAGATGATGGAGGAGCTTACAGAAACAGTGGCAGCTCTCAATTATGAAAATCCGAAATATAGGCGTCTTGCCTATGAACCTGTGAGAGAACCGGGGGAGATTATTCCTAAAAAGAAACCTTCAATTGAATCTCCTCCGGAGTTGGAAGAAAAACCATTGCCAGCACACTTGAGGTATGCTTATTTGGGTACTAATGAAACTCTACCTGTTATTGTTTCAACTAATTTAACAGGTCCTCAAGAAGATAAACTGTTGCGTGTGTTAAGAGCCAACAAAGAAGCAATAGGTTGGACAATTGCTGATATCAAAGGCATTAGTCCATCCTATTGTCAACACAAAATCATACTAGAAGATGTTAATGCACGCTCAGTTGAAGGTCAGATAAGATTAATGCCAGCCATGAAGGATGTGGTGAAGAAGGAGGTGATTAAGCTTTTAGATGCGGGGATTATTTATCCCATTTCGAGTAGTGAATGGGTGAGTCCAGTTCAGTGTGTACCGAAGAAAGGAGGAATTACAACAGTTCTTAATGATAAAAATGAGGCGATTCCTTCAAGAACGGTAGTAGGTTGGAGAGTTTGCATGGATTACAGAAAGCTGAACAAGGCCACCAGAAAAGACCATTTCCCTTTGCCCTTCATTGATCAGATGTTAGACAAATTAGCCGGAAGAGAATATTATTGTTTCTTGGATGGTTACTCCGGGTACAATCAGATTTACGTGGCTCCAGAAGATCAACATAAGACTACCTTTACATGCCCATTTGGTACTTTTGCATATCGCAGAATGCCATTTGGATTGTGTAACGCTCCCGCTACTTTTCAAAGGTGTATGATGGCCATCTTCTGGGACATGATAGATAATTTCCTTGAAGTGTTCATGGATGATTTCTCCGTGTTTGGTGATGATTTTGATATATGTTTGGATAACTTGGAGAAAGTGTTAGTGAGATGCAAGGAAACAGATTTGGTGCTCAACTGGGAGAAGTGTCACTTCATGGTTCGCGAAGGTATTGTTCTGGGTCACAAAGTTTCGAGTGTTGGTTTAGAGGTTGATAGAGTAAAGATAGAGGTAATTAAAACTCTTCCCCCTCCCGTTTCTGTTAAAGGGGTAAGGAGTTTTCTTGGCCATGCTGGCTTTTATAGGCATTTTATTAAGGATTTTTCTAAGATTGCTAAACCGTTATGCAACTTACTCGAAAAGGATTGCAAATTCCTTTTTGATGAAGCTTGTTTAACGGCCTTCAAAGCAATCAAAGAAAAGCTTATTTCTGCTCCTATAGTGTTACCTCTAGATTGGAATTTACCGTTTGAGGTTATGTGTGATGCGAGTGATTTGTGCATGGGAGCTGTATTAGGACAAAGAAAAGAGAAGGTTTTTCATTCGATTTACTATGCTAGTAAAACTTTTAGTGGTGCTCAGATCAATTACACAGTTACAGAAAAGGAGTTGCTAGCAGTTGTCTATTCGTTTGATAAATTTCGCTCTTATCTTCTTGGAGCGAAAGTTATTGTTTATACAGATCATTCCGCGATCAGATTTCTTATGGAGAAGAAAGATGCGAAACCAAGGTTAATCAGATGGGTGTTATTTCTTCAAGAGTTCGATTTAGAGATCAAAGATAGAAAGGGTTGTGAGAATCAGGTTGCAGATCATCTATCGCGCTTAGAGGGTTCAGAGATGAATAGTGGTACTGAAGCAGTTAGAGAAGAGTTTCCTGATAAGAGTTTATTCGTTGTTCGAGATTATGAGGCTCCGTGGTATGCAGATATTGCGAATTTAGTGGTGAGTGGTGTTTTTCCTGAAGGTTCTACTTATCAAGAAAGAAAGAGGTTAGCTCATCGTGCTAGACAGTTCTTTTGGGAGGATCCGTTCCTCTATAAAGTTTGTGCTGACCAAATGATACGAAGATGTGTAGCAAGGGAAGAGACTCAAGCCATTATAGCTGGATGCCATGATTCATTATATGGAGGACATTTCAAAGGAGACAGAACTGCTGCAAAGGTATTTCAATCAGGTTTTTACTGGCCTTCTCTTATAAAAGATTGTCATGAATATGTTATGAAATGTACGAGATGCCAGTTTACCGGAAACATATCTAAGAGGGATGAGATGCCGCGTAATAATGTGTTAGAGGTTGAGATATTCGATGTATGGGGCATATACTTTATGGGTCCTTTCGTTCCTTCAAATGGTAACCTCTATATCTTATTAGCTGTTGATTATGTGTCTAAGTGGGTAGAAGCGGTGGCTTTACCTACTAATGATTCACGAGTGGTGATTAAGTTCTTGAAGTCACATATTTTCACTAGACATGGCACACCTAGGGTGATTATTAGCGATGGAGGATCTCATTTCGTTAATAAATATCTGAAGACTATTCTAGAGAAATATGGAGTTAGACACCGTGTATCTACTGCGTATCATCCACAATCCAATGGTCAAGCTGAAGTTTCGAACCGTGAAGTCAAGTCAATCCTAGAGAAAACCGTTGGTCCTACAAGAAAAGATTGGTCAATGAAGTTAGATGATGCGTTGTGGGCCTATCGTACTGCGTTTAAAACTCCAGTTGGTGCATCTCCATATCGTATGGTGTATGGTAAGGCTTGTCACTTACCTTTAGAGCTTGAAATGGGTGCCTATTGGGCGATTGCGCAGTTGAACTTAGATCCTATCTTAGCCGGAAAGAATCGTATGATGAAGCTTAATGAACTTGACGAATTCCGATTGCCTGCTTATGAAAATGCTAAACTTTACAAAGAAAATACAAAGAAATGGCATGACAATCGGATTCGTCCAAAAAACTTTGAAGTGGGGCAAAAAGTATTAAAGTATAATTCAAAGTTCAGCAATTTTCCGGGTAAGTTAAGATCTAAGTGGTCAGGTCCATACATTGTGACCAAAGTTACACCTCATGGGGCGATAGAAATAGAACATCCGCTAGAGAACCGTACCTTTATGGTTAACGGTCACAGATTGAAGATATACCATGGAGGTGAAGATACCAATCGCTCGAAAGATCCACATCCCGGGGAGGTCATGTATCTCCTCGAGACTCCTTAGAAGCGTGAGGTAACCCGTCGAGCTTAACGACGTTAAACAAAAGCCAATTACTTGTATATTAGCTGAGTTTTTATATTTTTGCAATTTAGATTAGTTTGATTTTCGTAATTTTATTGTTTTTATTAAGAAATGAGGAAGGGTAGTTGTTTTTGATGATTTCAGGGGTAAAAAGGACTTGAGTTTGGGGTCGATGAGGCGAAAATAGGAGAAAAATTGGTTGGATGTCCAGGAGAAACCGGGAACCCGGTTCCGCAAAACCGGGAACCCGGTTTTGGAGCTGGTAACAACCATTTTAACGCAACACTTGGCGTTTTGGGGTAATATCACAGCGTCGGAACCGGGAACCCGCATTTGGCAAAACCGGGTACCCGGTTTTGGTGCTGTGATTTCTGAAAATCCCTGACCCAGCGTCTTGGTAGCCAGCGTTTTCGTGCGTTTTGATTCGCGCCATCGACACAAATCCGGGTACCCGCATTTGGCAGAACCGGGTACCCGGTTTCGGAGCTGTAAACATCCAAAAGTTCTGGTCCAGCGTTTTGAGGTGCTGCGTTTTGGCGCGTTTTGACTCGCGCCATCGAGAAAATCCGGGAACCCGCATTCCACAGAACCGGGTACCCGGTTTCGGTGAGTAAAATCCTTGACCCCGCGTCTTGGGGTCCAGCGTTTTGGTGCGTTTTGAAAAAAAAAAAAAAAGAGTCCACAATTATTTTTCCGCGCCGTCACAGCGACGCGGAACCGGGAACCCGGTTTGCCAAAACCGGGAACCCGGTTTGAAAGCTGTGAGAGGCGGCTTTGAGGTGTTTTAACCTAGTTTTTTAGCCTCTTTTCCAAGTCTTTACCTAAAAACGCACCAATAAGCCTCCCCACCTCCGAAATTCATCTACCAAAACACTATATATCATCAAATCCTACCCTCTTTCACCACAAAAACATAAGATCAACTCACATCCTCTCCAAAATAACATCAAATCATTAGTTTTTCCCAAGATTCTTCTTCACCCAATTCCTTAAATTAAACCCAATTCTTTCTTCTCCCTTACAAATTAACCAAGACCCATCTCATATTTCACCTAGTTCTTAAGTTCTTAAACCTCAAAACATCAAAATTCTAAACTTTTTCTCTAAAGTTTCTCATTATTTGAAGTTTTGAGTTTGGGGTGAAAAGAGATGACTAACAGAACCGGTGATTTCCGAAGAACTGCTCCTAGAAGAAAGACCACCATTGGTGGTTCTCAAGAACAAGCTATTGAGATTCCTGATTCGCGTCCTAAACGAAAAAGTGACGAAGTTAAGCTTGATTCTAACAGAAAAGAAATCACAGGTCTGAAGAGAAGATTGATTGATGAGATTGAAAGTGAGAAGGAACCAGAAGAGGAAATTGCGAAGAACATTGAGAAGGAAACTGAACAAGAGATTCCGGAAGCACCCGTTCAAAAACCTCCACGTATGAAGATGTGGGCCCACAAGCTTAAGAGGGTTTACACTTGTTGGAATACTCAGGTTCGTGAAAGAATTGAATTTTTGAAATTTGGTGAGGAGACAAATTTTCCTAAGGGTATTATGAGTAGTGATTACAAGGAATATGCTGTGACATGTGCTAAGTTTGGTTGGAAAGAGTTACAAGAAAGGAAGCTTGAGTTTATTCCTACTTTTGTGCGAGAATTTTACGAAGGTTTAGCTACCTCCCATGATGCCATCGATATCCGCAAAAAGGTAGTTCCTTTCTCTATTGAACATATTCGAAAATCATTGAAACTACCCAACTTTTCTGGAACATGCCCCTTCCAAGAAAATCTTAATGACCCTTCTTTTGATTTTGAATCCCTTTGGGGGACCGTGCTTGTTAATGGGACTAGCCCAATTCCTGAAGGTGAAAGGTATCCTGGACAGTTTTACAGCAGTAGTTTGACACCTCGTGCTAAGGTTTGGTCTCGTTTCGTAATACCCACTTTCTTTGGTATTAAACACACTTCCGAGTTGAAGAGAGAGCACATATTTGTTATTAAGTGTATTTTGGAGGAGAAACCATTTGATGTTGCTAAGATCATTTATGATACAATCATGGAGTTCGCGAAATCACCAATGAAACAACAAAATCTGAAGTTTCCTTGTACTATTACTCAGTTGTGTCTAGACGCAAAGATTCCGCGTAAGGACGCAGATATTGACACTGTTTCAGTTGGTGTGAGTATAGCTTTGAGCACAATCAAGAACATCCATGAAGAAGCAACACGAACTACAAGAAGTCCAAGAACTCCTCAATCAAAGAAAGCGAAAACTGTACCTGAGTTGGAAGCGAAGATTCAGGTGTTGGAAGAGAATCAAGAGAGGATGATTGCTACCTTGGGAAACATTACAAAAGAATTGGACCTGCTTCGAAATTTAATCCTAGGCGTAAATACACTTCAAAATGCGATTTATGATGCTGTTACGCGAGATAAAGGTCCAGAACGCAACACCGATAACCAGCCTCGCGCTGGTTAAGATACGTTTTCTAAACTTTCCTCTTAGTGTATATTACTTTAAATGCTTTATTGAGTCTTTTCGAGTCGTGGGGACACGACTCATTTTTGAGTTTGGGGTGGGGTTCGTTGCCTCATCCTAATCTTTTATGTGTTATTTGCTTTATTTGCTTTCAATAAAAGAATTTTCGGAGTTGCGTTTGACTGTAGAAATTTTTAAATATCCCTTTAAGCATACTTTTGATAAATCTATGATAGTAAATAGTGGACTTTAGGGATTGATATAAAACGCACTTACAATTGCATGCGAACATAGGTAATTGATAGGAAAAATTAATGAACAATGCAAATGAAGTAAGCTTGTACTCAAGGAATATGTTTGGTGTGTAGAACGTGAAATCCTAATTAGTAGAGAACCCACCTAGATATGAACTAAAGACAAGCTATGTACTTAGGAAAATGATAGGGGCAGTTCTTTGTTAGCCATTTGTGCCTTTTTAGCCTTCTATCCCTTGTATTAATTATTATCCGTCTTAGCCCACTTTGAGCCTTTAGCCTTTTCTTTGTAGCCACGATATAAGCCATTATCCCTTAGATTATTAGGCATGACCATATGACCCGCACTTGAATCACAATCCTGAGACATGTCTCGAGCTTGAGTTTGGGGTGGTGGGACCACATATGGGGAATTAAATGGGTAGGGATCGATGTGCTTTGTATTGTAGCACAATTGCAGATGATATATACTTGTAACCCTTTGCCGGGAATGAAGAAAAATGAAAAAGAAAGAAAAAAATGAAAAATTTTGAAAAATCATACAGTAGGAACCGGGAACCCGGATTCGTCAAAACCGGGTACCCGGTTTGCTTCTGTACAAAAAAAAAGAAGAAAAAGAGAAAAGAAAAGAAAAAGAAAAATATGAATGAATAAAACATCCGGCAAAGTGGAATTTTCTGAAAATCATCTTGTTAATAGTGGGTAGACATGGGACGCTAAATTGTTGCGTAAATGGGTGAGTGAGAACATTTTTTGAGCGTTAACTCAAGCTCGAGGACACTGTTGATGGTAAGTGAGGAGAGAGCCAAAAGCTCACTTCAAATTTACCAAATATACATCCACACCCGTCCTTAAGCCAATATTATAACCGTAAAGACCTCGTGATTCCTAAGTGCATAGTGAATTTATTATTCTGTTGATAGGGAATACACTAGGTGGAACGTTCAAAGCGATTTAGGATTAATGACCACCCTATAGCCATCATACAGAGATGAGTACAAGTGTAACCTTCAAGCATTGCGACTTTAATTTTATGATTGAGATTATTTATGTTTGATGTTGCATGATTAGTGTATGTGTATATTAGTTTCTAGAGTTTGCTATATGAGATTTATTTTGAGAATTGCTTTAGGGTTTATTTGCTAGCTTCTATTTGTTTATACGCTTACTTCTACCCCTTTGTTTTGTTTTACTTTGTCGGGACGACAAAGGTTTGAGTTGGGGGTCTTGATGTCTCCCTAATTGTTCTTATTTTAGACCCTTGGGAGACATCACTTTTGGTGTTTATTTAATTAATTTGATAGACTTTTGTACTAAATATTCAATAATCCGGAATTACCTTTTTATTTCTAGCATTTTTAATTTATTAAACTTTTGCGCGTAATATTGGTATTTTTAGTGTAAAGTTTACAGGTTTTAGATGTTAGCTAGGAGAGGAATCCGAGGAGAAAGTCAAAGATCGTGAATTAGAGTCAAGACTTGAAGACAAATCCCGAAGATATTATTTTTAGAGCTGAAAATCCACTTTCCAGGCCATAGATTGCTGATTTCGAGGTGCTTAAGCGATGATTTAGCCGCTGACCTTTGAAGAGAAATCATTCCTTATCGAGTTACGGAACTTTAGCAACTGGAATGAGGTCAATCGGAGTTGTAACGCATCGGGAAAAGCCGTTTTAGTGAAGGTGTATCAGCAGTTACGGGATTTTGGGCTTGGAAATTGGGCTTGGACATTTAATTAGTCTTTTATTTTCTGGTCCAAGCCCTAGTCCGAATTTTTACTTATAAAAGGAGGTCTGGACTTCTATTTTTCACACAATTCACATTCCACAAGATTAAACACCAGAGAGAAGCAACAGAAGGAAGAAAGAAGAAGCTACAAGAGCTGGAGTGGGTCTATAGCTCCGTTCGTAGTCATTCCAATTCCGGAAATTAGGTTCTTTTCGTATTTTAATTTTGTAAACAATATGAATTCCAATTCTTTTAATTTAGTTTTTAATTTTAATATGAGCTAAGCTTTCATTAGTGCTTGAGAACAAACAATGGGTGAATCCTAGTTTTATTTTATAACGAATGTTGAATTTGGGTTTCTGTTAAATTAAATTAAATCAGGTCTTTTACTCTTTTCGACAATTTATGATTATTTACTGATTTTAGAGTCGCGAACTAAAATTAGGTATTAGTATCTAAGCTATTCCACATATGTGGCGTGTGGATCATCTTGACGGGGGGTTTAGGTACAGAATTAATTGTTCAATCTGGGATAAAAACTATTGATTCTGACGAACTTAGTTAATCCTAGGGCCAAAGTGGTAATAAATCTTAATCATCCAACGGTGGATTATATTTACCCTGACGGGACTAGTGACACTTTAGGATTGCCTTATAGTCCACCCTGACGGGGGTATAAGGAATTTAGAATCCCGACCATTGTAATTGACTGATTTAGCCCTTAAACAACATAAGTTAGAAAGTAAAATTAGGAGGATCCTTGCGTTCTCAAGTACTACATCTCATATTCCGTTTTCACTTATTTTACTTGCGTCTTAGCTTCTACTTGCATTTAATTATTTGTCTTTTATTCATTAGCTTTAATCAACAAAACCAAACAAATATTTTATTATCTTTTATTTTCATAAGTGCATCAATCACTACTTGCTAAACATTGTGATCAACCATCCGTCCTTGGAACGAATCTGTATTATCATACATACTACTTGGGACAACCGTACACTTGCGGTTGTGGTTCGATTAGCATTTACATTTAATTTTTAGAACACACAAAGGACCACCAGTCACCATATCAAATTATCTATGGTAAGCCTCCTACACATAGTCATCTAAGGGTGTTTGGGTGCTTGTGTTTTGCCTCCACTTTGAAACACGGTAGAACTAAGTTTGATTCTCGAGCTACAATTTTTTTTTAAGCTATCGTCTCCATACAAAAGGATACAAACTGTTGGATATTGAAACTAATACAACATTTATATCTAGAAATGTTGTTTTTCATGAATCTATCTTTCCATTTTCCAACACCTCTCCTCCAAATAACCTTCATACATTCCTCTTTCCACCTTCAAATTCAACATACACTGAGATAACTTCAAAAACCACCACACTCCCTATACAAACATCTACTCCTCCTCATGTTTCACCTCAAACTTCTTCTTCAGCCAATCTTTCTCCACCTCAAAATAATAACCCTCCTCCATTAAACAAGCCTACAAGAACAAGAAATGCTCCTGCATACCTAAAAGATTACATATGCCCCCTAAAGCCCTATACTCATCCCTTACATCAACCAATTCCAGACACAATCTTCTAGTCTGTATCCTATCCAAGATTTTCTATCTACATCTCGTTTATCTCCATCCTATACTCATTTTATAGCCTCTATTAGTTCTCAAAATGAACCTACATCCTATAAACAAGCTTCAACTTCACCTGAGTGGATGAGAGCCATTCAAAGTGAGCTTTCAGCTCTTGAAGCTAATCAAACATGGTCCATTGTTCCTTATACTGATTCAATGAAACCTATTGGAAGTAAATGGGTTTTCAAGCTCAAATACAAAGTTGATGGTACCCTTGAAAGACATAAAGCAAGGCTTGTTGCTAAGGGTTACAATCAACAAGAAGGTTTGGATTTTTTTGACACTTTTTCACCTGTTGAAAAGGTGACTTCTATTAGACTAATGATTGCTCTTGCTTCATCAAATAAATGGCATTTACACCAACTTGATGTAAACAATGCATTTCTTCATGGAGAATTAAATGAGGTAGTGTACACGAAGTTGCCTCATGGCCTTCAAGCGCCTCCCAACTCAGTTTGCAAATTAAACAAGAGTTTATATGGTTTAAAACAAGCTTCTAGACAATGGTTTGCCAAGCTTTCTGCTGCTCTTGTAGCTTTTGGTTTCATTCATTCCAATAGTGATTTCAGCCTAGTTACTAAAGGTACATCTTCAAATTTTATTGCACTATTGGTATATGTAGATGATATAATCATCACTAGTAGCTCTCTATCTGAAATCAACAAGATCAAACTCTTTCTTCACTCTGAATTCACTATTAAAGACTTAGGGGAGTTGAAATTTTTTCTTGGTATTGAAGTTACAAGAAGTTCTAAGGGTATTTCACTATGTCAGAGAAAATTTGCTCTTGACATACTTACTGAATGTGGTGTTCTTGGCTCTAAACCTGTTGCTTTTCCAATGGAGTCTACTTTAAAACTTAAACAAGATGAAACAGACTTATTAGACAATGCATCTTCTTACAGAAGGTTGATTGGAAGATTGTTATATTTGACCATTACTAGACCAGACTCGACTTACTCCATACTTGTTTAAGTCAATTCCTTTCTAAACCATCAGTCAATCATTGGAATGCTGCTCAACGTGTTTTACGTTATCTCAAACTAACCATTGGACAGTGTATATTCTATTTCTCTGCTTCAGCTATAAAATTGAAAGCTTATTGTGATAATGACTGGGCCGGTTGTTTGGATTCACGAAGGAGTATCACAGGCTATTGTATTTTTTTAGGGGATTCTGTGATCTCATGGAAGAGTAAGAAACAATCTACAATTAGTAGATCCTCAGCTGAAGCTGAATATAGAGCTCTCGCAACTACAACTTGTGAAATTCAGTGGTTATTATATGCTTTAAACGACTATGGACTTTCTCATTCATCTTCAGCTCTTGTATATTCGGATAGCAAGTATGCAATAGCGATGTCTACTAATCCAATTCAACATGAAAGAACTAAACACGTTGACATTGATTGCAAGATCACACGAGAAAAAATTCATGATGGAACTATCAAGCTTTTTTACATTCCTTCTTCATTACAGTTGGCTGATATATTCACTAAGCCGTTGGGTTCTCTTGCTTTTCATAATAATATTAGCAAGCTGAATCTTACTAATATCCATCTTCCGCTTGTGGGGGGATCTTGGAGTATGAATTCACTTCTAGAACAGAATCAAATGAAGAAAATAGATAGTGATAAATTTGAGGGACTGTTATGCAATTAAAAGAGTTAGTTCAAAAATCTGTTAGTTAGTTAGTTAGATTTCCAGCTGTTATACAGCTGTGGTTAGATGAATTAGAAGAAGTAGAAACATGTATATATATACTCATGTATTACATTACAAAGGACTTAATGAAAAAGCTTTTATCCTCTTCACTCTCTCTCCTCTATTCTTCATCTTCTTCATCTTCTTAAAACCTTACATCACGCCATTAATGGCTTCTCATTTTCTCTCTTCGTCTCTCTTCAGCTCATAATACCTGTTGAAACCTCAGATAGTATCCGAATACTCTTGTGCATTAGTTCGGAAATTTTTCATCTTACGATCGTAGAAGTGGACAATAAATCTACCAACCTTTCGAGAAAAATTCATTTTATCAATTGTAGAAGCGAATAATATATCTAACAACCAAATCTCACTTCTTTTTCTCTAAATTCGTTCTAAATAAATTATTTTCCGTTCTGTAGTGAGTGCACACTTCCGATGGAATTAATAGTAAACCCTTCTAGATCGACTGATATATAATTTAGCACCCTATTTTTATCCTACAAATCTTTCTTTAGGCGATAAATGTTTTCATGCTATTACGCTTTACTGATTTTTTGTATTTCGTGTTGTAAGTTTAAATTATTATTTTTCAATAATATAATTGAGATTACCGTGACCGATCGGTGTTATATATTTCCAACAATCTCGACATCCAATCACTAAGTCTGTCATGTTAATTTGAAGGCTATAAGCGAAATTTTAAATTGAATCCCTTATAATAATATATATATTTTAATACAAATTAAGTCACCCAACTGTGAATGATAATTTTTGTGGATGTAATAGGTTACTGAAAACCTTGATGTAATTATAATATTAAAATAGTAAATTTAGTTTTTTTTTAGTCGAAAGAAACTTGTATTAAGCAAACAAACAAGTACAAATTAACCAATTCCTAGAGAATTGAAGTCCTTAGCCAAGAGAGATGTTAATTGGGGTGGAGGAAAGAAGCTCCAAAGACTAAACAAAGGGCCAAATAGCATTTGTTTAGCTACCCAATCAGCAAACATATTTTTGGATCTCCTTACAAAGGAGATTTTTAGTTTGTACAAAACCTTACACCTCAAAATATTCCTCACCAAAATAATAGTATTACAAAATGATTTGGAAGAATTACAAGTTTGATTAATTAAAGCTTGGCAATCATTCTCTATCTCAACCTTGCCCTCGGGAAATTTAGACGCCATAGCACACGCCTCATAAACTCCTCTAGCATCATCTTCAATAGCAGAATTAGACACAATATTTGATGCCTTCCCTTCAATCAAGCAACCAAAATGATCCCTTACTAAACAAGCAAAAAGGCCTGATTAGTACAAACATCATAAGAGGCATCACAGTTTATTTTAAAGGATCCTGGGATAGGAGGTGACCAAGAGTTATCCTTTTTAGGGATAATGAAATTATTTCTAATAGCATTATCACCATTATTTTCAATTACATTATCATCAGATAAAGTTGAATTATGCATATTATCTTGTTCAGAACTAGACTCTGTTTCAAGACTTGTTTTTGAAAATGCCTCAGTAGTTAATTTATAGGCAAATTTAAACTCATCATAGGCAATAAGTGAATCATGTAAGATTCTCAACGGGTCAGGTTCAATGCCTTTAAATAACAATTCATTCCTTCCTTTCCAAATTTGCCAAACAATAAAAAATGCCATTTCACCTAAACAAACCCCACTTGAATCAGATTGAAAAAGACTAAGTCTTAAAAACTGAATCCATTTCTTAAAATTAAAAGAAGGCTCAGAGAAAGTCTTGAAGCAAAGTGGACTAGCCATCCAAACTGCCCTAGACCATGAACAGTGGAAAAGAAGGTGTTCAATATTTTCAACCTCAATACCACATATAGAACAAGTTGCAAAAGTGCAAGACTTCCTCTTCATTCTATTTTCATTTGTTGCTAGCCCATTCTCACAACATTTCCATATAATTTTTTTAATTTTAGGTAAAGTTTTCATTTGCCATATAAATTTCCAGTCTTTAGGTTCCAATTTAAAGGAAGAGGACCCTTTTTTGTCATCCTTAATCTTCTCCACCCCCTCTTGAGCCTTCCATACTCTGGAATACACATCCTTCACTGTGACAACCCCATTCATAGAGTGAATCCAGAATGGGGAGTCAAAACAGTAGAAAGAAGGAATAAGGATTCCTTTGATGGTTGCTACTGAGGTTTTAGAGAATAAAACATTTAAAATATCCATATTCCAACAATTAGAGAGAGGATCAATAAGTTCAGAGACATATTTAAAGGTACAACCTGGAGGTTTAATAAAATCATGACAGTTTGTAGCCCAAGAATCCTCCCAGATTCTTATAGAGGCACCATTACCTATATTCCATTTTATATAATTGATAAAGCATTTCCTGCCTTCCAACAAGCTTCTCCAACCCCATGAACAATTACTGCCTAATTCAACTGTTAAGAAATCACCATTAGGAAAGTACTTTCCTTTAAATAATCTGTAAAGTAAAGAGTCTTTGTTAGTGAAAATTTTTCAAGCATTAGAAGCAAGTAAAGCTAAGTTTTGACAGTGAAATTCTTTGAATCCCAATCAACCATCATCTTTAGAGTTCATAAGGGTTTGCCATTTAATCCAGTGGCATCTACCTTCCCCTTTATTGTTCCAATAGAAATTGGACACAAGAGAAGTAAGATGTGAAGTAACTTTTTTAGGAATAAGAAAAACCGACATAATAAAGTTAGGAATTGCTCATATAACTGCTTTTATCAACACTTCCTTACCACTTTTAGAAAGTAATTAAGTGTCCCAACCTTCCATTCTACTTAAGACCATCTCAGTAAGCCATTCAAGAGATTTTACCTTAGATTTTCCCCATGAGGAGGGAATACCCAAATATTTACCAAGGTGTTGCAATTTTTTCATACTTAACTGATCAGAGATTTTATTTCTCATCATCTCCGGAGTATTTTTGCTAAACATCACTCCACTCTTGTTTAAGTTGAGTTTTTGACCTGTAGCAAATGAGTACCAGTTAATAATATTTAAAAAAATATTAATATTATATTCAGAAGCCTCAAGAAAGAAAAGACTATCATCAGCAAATAAGATGTGAGTTAACATTGGAGCAGCTCTAGAGATGCTTATGCCTTGTAGGAGCCCCAATTCCACATAATATTCAATAAGATTAGTTAAAGCTTGAGTGACTAAACAAAACAAGTAAGGAGAGATTGGGTCTCCCTGTCTGAGACCTTTTTGTGGTTTTTCAAGTTCAAAAAGTTCACCATTAATTTGAACTTTATAGGTAACTGAAGAAACACAGTTTGAAATCCATCCAATCCATCTAGAGTGAAACCCCATAGCTTGTAAAAGATCAACCAAAAAGTCCCATTCTATATTTTCATATGCTTTACTCATATCTGCCTTAATAGCAAGACTAAATTTATTAGTAGACCTCTTATTATTGAGGTAATGTGTAGCTTCTTGGGCTATGAGGATATTCTCAAAGATAGACCTTCCAGGAATGAAGGCTGTTTGGGTCTCAGATACACACATTCCCATATATCCTTGAAGTCTATTAGATAATATTTTGGAGATAATTTTATAGATAAAATTAGCACAGCTGATGGGTCTAAAAGACCCAACTAAATCCGGATTAGCACACTTTGGGATGAGAGCTATGATAGTTTCATTAATATCCTCCAAAGATGTATTATTCTCAATAAAGTCAGAAATTAACTCTACAAGATCATCTTTTATTTCATTCCAGAATTTTTTGAAGAAAAATCCACCAAAACCATCTGGTCCAGGTGATTTATCATAACCCAAAGACCATACTGCTTGTTTAACTTCTTCAATTTCAACTGGTTTAATCAAAGAATCATTAATATCTGAGGTAACAACTTTTTTAACTTTACTCAAAATAGGATTATATTGCCTTGGGCCACCTGATTTGAATATAATATTGTAACTGTTAACAATCTCATTTGAGATTTAAGTTTTATCTGTTAACCAATTTCCATTACCATCTTTAATTCTCATGATTCTATTTCTAGTTCTTTTAGCTCTAGAGGTAGCATGAAAGAATTTGCTATTTCTGTGCCCTAATCTCAACCAAGTGTTCTTTGATCTGAGGGACCAATATAGCTCTTCTTTTTTCCAATTTATTTCAAGCTCCTTACCCAATTCAAGAAACAAAAGCTGATTCACATCAAAGTAAGGTTCATTTATTATTTTTTTGAGCTTTGCTAGGTTATTAGAAATCAAAACTCTGTTGTTAAGAATTCTCCTCCTAGCCCAGCTTGAAATAACTTTTTGTAAAAGGGGCATTTTGTATTAAAATTTCATCAATCCACTAACATCAAAGTGAACACCTTTTTTCCATTTCTCTTTGATAATAGAGCAAAGCTCTTTATCATATATCCATCCTTTTTCAAGAAGAAATCTTTTCTTATGATTTCCTCTATATAAACCAAAATTCAGAATAATTGGAGAATGGTCAGAACCTGTAGGTGGAAGAACCTCATTCCATGAGTTAGGAATTTATTCATCCAATCTTGACTTACTAAGATTCTATCTAATCTTTGTTTGATTTGCTGGTTGCCACATCTCTTGTTAGACCAAGAGAAGTTATAGCCCTTAGCAGAAAGATCAAACAAAGACTTAGAATCTATAAAATTATTGAATAGAAGCATATTTTTTTTGTGAACAGAGTTAATATCACCTCCAAGTTTCTCAGAAGGAAACCTAATGAGGTTAAAATCCCCTAATATGCACCACACATTAGAAATATGATTCAGATCATTTAATTTTTGAATAAATCCTTCCTTATGTTCATCAGCGGTGGGACCATAAACAAAGTTATATTCACATAAGCCAACATCAGGGTCATCATATGTACATTGAATTAAGTTCTTTCCAGAACTTATAATATGAAAATTATCTGTATCTTTAACAAATATGGCTACACCACCTGATAATCCTTCAGGATCTATTTGAGCTACAAGAGTCAATTTGATCTTAGGACTTAAGGATAATAAGTAATCAAAACTGCGTTTAGTCTCAGATAAAAAAAAGTACCTTAATGTGATGAGTCTTTGATGTCTCCCTAAATGTTCTAATGTTATACCTTTGGGAGACATCATTTTTGGTGTTTATTTGACTATTTAGATAGACTTTTGGTGCTAATATGCAATAATCCGGAATTTCCATTTTATTTCTAGTAATTTTGATTTATTAAACTTTTGCACGTAATTTTGTGTATTTTAGTGAAAAGTTTGTAGGTTTTAATTATTAGCTAGGAATGGAAACCGAGAAGAGAGTCAAAGATCGTGATATGGAGTCAAGACTTGAAGATAAATCCTGAAGGAAATTGTTTTAGAGCTGCAAATCTATTTTCCAGGCCAAATATTGCTGATTTCAAGGCGTTTAAGAGATGATTTAGCCGCTGACCTTTGAAGAGAAAACATTCCTTATCTAGTCAGGGAACTTTAGCAACTGGAATCAAGTCAATCGGAGTCATAACGAAGCGGGAAAAGCCGTTTCAGTGAACGTGTATCAGCAGTTACGGGATTTTGGACTTATAAATTGGGCTTGGACATTTAATTATTGATTTATTCTCAAGTCCAAGCGCTAATCCGTTTTTAACATTATAAAAGGGCTTTATACTTCTATTTTCACACATCTTTTCATAATACAACATACGCTGAAGAGTCAGACACCAGAGAAGAAGCTAGAGGCAGGAAGAGAAGAAGTAAGAGCTGGAGACGGTCTATATCTCCAATTCTCAGCCAATTCAATTCCGTAATTAGGTTCTTCTATTTTATTCTGTAAAACATGATGAACTTATTTATTTCTTTAGTTTTTATCTTTTCAATAATTATGAGCTAAACTTAATTAATGCTTGAGAACGCGTAATGGGTTAATCCCAATTTGATTTCGTTTTATACATTTGAATTTGGGATAATTATTATTTAAATCAAATTGGGTAATTCGTATTTTTCTTTAATTTGTGTTTAATTACTATTATTGACCTGATCAATTAATAATGGGACTTAGTATCTAAGCTATTCCAATTAGTGGCGATTGGATCACCTTGACGGGGGGTTTAGGTACCGAACTAGTTAACGAATGTAGGTTAGAAATTATTTGACTCTGACGAGCTTAATTAAACCTATGGCCTATTGGGTAATTTAAACTTAATCATTCGAGAGTGGACTATAATCACCCTGACGGGGTTTGTAGCACTTGAGAGTTGCTCCTTAGTCCACCCTGACGGGGGTAAGGAGATTTTAGAATCCCGACCAATATGAATTTACCAATTTGTCCCTTAAACGATGTATGAAATGAATGATAGTTAGGAAAGCCCTTGCGTCACTCAAGAAGTACTGCCTGCTCATACTTGCATCTTATTTTCATTTACTTGCGTTTTAGTTATTTATTTACATCTTCGCATTTGTCTTTCATACTTAGGATTAATACAAACCAACCAATCAATCATCTTTTACTTGCTTTCATAAGTGCAACCATTCATTATCTGATAAGCATTGTAGTTAACCAACCGTCCCTGCGAACGAATCTGTTATCACTTATTACTACTTGGGACAACCGTACACTTGCGGTTGTGGTTCGATTACTTTTTGCATTTATTTTAGAACACACAAAGGACCACCAGTCTTGATCATGTCAATCAAGCCCAGTTCTGTCAAGGCTGTGCCAATGCCTTGACAATTCCAGGCTTGAATCATTGGAAACCTTGGGGTTGATTTGGGTCAACCCCGCAAACCACTTCAACATCCAATCCATCAAGCAAGCCTTCATCATACCATTTCTCAATACAATGTTCAATAATATCTTTTTCCATCTCAAGTGGCTCTGCCATCTCATCATCAACTCCATCAGTGGAGTCAATAAGAGTTGCTGAGACCTGAGATGCAAGTTCATCATCAAGAGGGAGGCCTAGATCTTCCCTAACTTGTTTTGTTCTATTCTTGTTTCTCTCTATAGAGCCAAAAGTAATATTCTTATCCGAATTCTGAGTTATTGAGGGATCAATAATCACTTTAGGGTTTCCCCTAGAGGGAGGGTTGTAGATATCATTTACTTGAGGCCCACAAAGGTTTTGGACTTCAATATCTGAAAGAGGCCTTAAATTGGTCTTAGTAGAAACTCCAGGTAGGTTAGAGTGGCCCAAATTAACTGATGGAGTCAAAAGAGGAGAATCTTGAACAACATTAGCCTTAACTTCAGTAGTGGGCCTGAGGCCCACCTTAAATTCACCTTCTTCCATTCTTTAATCCTTTCTTTTAGACTTGGATTTATATGGCCTCTTAACCTTAGCTGTCTTAGAATCTCTCTCAGCTTTAAAAACAAATTCATACACTTTCTTTTCATGATCATTGAACTTAATCCAGTTACCTAACCTCATAGCCAATTTATTGTTGTTATCACAGTTCTTTTCTTCATGTGAAACAATCCCACATTTAAAGCAAAAATCAAACAACTTTTCATATTTGAAAGCAATCCAAACTGACCGTTCCTTAGCAATTTTAAAGTTAAAAACCGCAGATAGAGGTTTGAGAATAGAGAAATCAACTCTAGCCCTAATTGATGGATCATCTTTAAATTTTTTGGGATCAGGTAGCTCAATTTCCTTCACTTCCCCTAAACGAGAAGCAATTTTCATAACATTAGTTTCTTTGATGAACAGTGGGGGAATACCTTGAATACGAATCCAAAAGGATGTAAAATAAAAAAGAGATGGATTTTTAATAGTATCTTCATATCTCTGAACCAAAACATGAAATCCAAACACATGATAGGGTCTATTAAGCCAAACAGTTTCTAGATCTGTCTTATCATCAAATTGAATACTAAACATATTAAAGCCTCTCTTAACAACCGAAATCCTACCTTTAATGCTCCAGTACTGAATAATTATTTTCTTAAGATAGCTCATATAAATAGTACCTGATGCTAGTATTCGAAGTAGAAGTTTAGGTTCCTCATAAATTGAATAGACAACATCCTTATCTGGAGAAAGACAAAAGTCTTCCTCTGACTCAGCCTTCTTCTCATCATTAATCGCCCTAAATGGAAATAGATTAGAAGAACAAAGTAATAGTAATCTCAATGAAGCACTTAATCGAGATTTTAAGAAAACGAAATCCTGCGAGAGAGAAATAAAGGACACTAAATTTCATAAATCTAATGAAAGATCTATAAGATGTAACAAGTGTGGTGTGAGGTTTAGAACGGGGAGGAGAGATATGGAGGAGGAGGAAGGGGGTAGAGGAGGAGGAGGACCGGAGGAGTTAGGGTTTAGACGGGAGAAAGGGGTGGGGAGGGTTTTTTGGGATTCGTGCCAGAGAGCATTTTTAGGGTTGACACACGTTTCGCAGTAAATTTAGTTTATTCACAATAATATTTGTTCTTTGTCTTGTTTACTAAGCATATACAATGCTTAATAATTTCACTACTAGAAATCGCATGTTTACCGACGACAGATCACCGACGAGTTACAGGTCGTCGGTGATCCTTCAAGATTAACGACGACGGCTTTGTCGCTAAAAGACAAATGTTTGTCGCTAATAGTATGAACTTCGTCGGTAATCTATTGATGTTTATTTTTATTTTTTTTATCGTGAAAATGTCGTCGCTAATACTTACGACGAAGTATTTCGCCGGTAATTAGCGACGAATATGTTACGTATTTTGCCGGTTATTATCTCATTAAACACCCACAAACACCCTAAAACACCTCCGAATTTCTCCCAAAAAAATCCCAGAATTTTTTTATTTTCCCCCTAATTGATTCTCCAATTCATCTTGCTCCATTCCCGGGTCCAAAATCAAGGTGGGGCATTATCAATATCCATTTTCATCACAAAATTTAAGGTAAATTCATGAAAATTCATATTTTTAAAATTTAATTTTTATTTTATAATTGTGTTCAATTGTTGATATATGATGTGATTAGGTGAATTAGTACATTGTCTAGGTGGGTTGTGGTCATCCATCATCTTCTTAACCATCCAATTCAAGGTATTTTCAAGAAATTTCATGCTTTTTTAATTTTTGTGTTAATGAATATATGTTAATTGCTATAATTGGACATGATTAGGTTGATGAATTACATGTGTTTTGGTTTATTTTTTTATTATTATGTTGTGTAGTATGCATGTTTGTTTGTATTTAATTTTTTGTGTTCATATATTTTTATTTGTTTTATTAATTATATGAAATTTATTATCTATATATTGTGTTGTAATTTTATTTATTCAATGGTTTGTAATTTTATTCATTCAATGGTTTGTAATTTTATTCATTCAATGGTTTGTAATATTTTTTCATTCAATGGTTTGTAATTTTTATTATGTCATTTAATGTGTTGTAATTTTTAATCTTCTTTTTAATTGGGTTGTAATAATTATATATTTCATTTGTCTAGTTGTATAAAATTGTTGCCAAGAGATGAATCCGGATTTAGATAAGAGTTGGATCGATACAACTAATTATTATACGAAAGCATATGTATCTGGGGTTCTTCGTTTTATCGAATATGCAGAAAAAAGTGAAGATTGTACCACTGGTTTCATGTATTGCCCGTGTACGAAGTGTAATAATTACTCTCGAAAACCCATCGACGAAGTTAGGGCCCACCTTCTAAAACACGGTTTCAACAAATCATAACTTGTTTGGACAAAACACGGTGAGAACGAGGTGGTAATTCCCGAGACAATTCAAGTACCGAATAGAGATAACGAAATGCAACGTGTTTATGAGGATGTGAGACAGAGTTACTATGTTGGTGGACATCCGGGAGATATTGAGATGAGAGATGCACATCTTCCTAGTCAAAACAGTTTTGACTCGCTGTTCGAGGAATTGGAGACAGAATTATATCCTGGTTGTATAGCGATGAGTTCATTGAATTTCATTGCCAAGCTTATGCACATAAAAGTAAAGAAAAAGTGGAGTAACACATCATTCACCGAGCTGTTAGAGTTGGTTGGTCGTGTTTTACCGAAACCTCACAACTTGCCCGATTCTTACGAAGCATGCAACAAGAAACTAAAAAGTTTGGGTATGGGGTATATTACTATCGATTTTTGTTTGAATGATTGTGCAATTTTTTTACAAGGAGAATGAAAAACTCGATAATTTTCCTGTATGTGGTGAATCAAGATATGACCCGAAAAAGGGTAACAAAGTACCGCATAAGAAGCTTCGTTACTTTCCGATTGCTCCGAGATTGCAGCGACTATACGCATCGAAACACACCGCTGAAGAAATGATTTGGCACCATACCGGAAAAAGTTCTGATCCAGATGTGTTGCGTCATCCGGTTGATGGTGATAGTTGGAAGAGATTTGCAGCGCTATATCCTGAGTTCGCCAGTGAACCTCAGAATGTATATTTGGGCCTGGGGCTCGATGGGTTTTGTCCGTTCTCCATGTAGAACAACTCCTATAGTATGTGGCCTATCATATTGACCGTCTACAACTTGCCACCGTGGACATGCATGAAGGAGACCACATTTCAGCTTTGTTTGTTGATTCCCGGTCCCCGCTCACCCGGAAAGGACATGGATGTCTTTCTCCAACCTATTATAGACGAGTTGGACATGCTGTGGAGAACAGGTATCCATACGTATGACGCCCACACGAAGCAAATGTTTTTAATGAAGGTTTGTGTGTTGTCCACGACCAATTATTACCCAGCTCGGTCATACGCTTCAGGATGGTCGGGTCAAGGTTACATGGCTTGCCCAGAATGCATGGATTCCACTCCTTCGTTGAAGGTGAGGAAAGGGGTTGTTTACTTTGATCATAGACGTTGGTACCTATCAAACATAATCTCGGAGAAGATAGGGTTTCGTACCAGGAAACCGATAAACGGGCCCCACCGAGGAAACATAGTCCTGCTAGTATTCAGACACAGCTAGATGGACTTCCGATTGTGTTTCCCGGTAAACACAAGGATTTTGGGGGCAAGGTGACGAAAAAAACAGGTCCTCGTGAGTCAAACTGGAAAAAAAGAGTAGTTTTTATCATTACCGTATTGGTCAGAAAATTTGTTAAAACATAACATCGATGTAATGCATTGCGAGAAGAATGTGTGCGACAGTTTTCTTGGTACGGTTATAGGACTTGATGGTAAAATAAACAAAGATAACGTGAAGGCGCGAATGGATCTTAAGGATTTGGGAATTAGAAAGGAGTTGTGGCTCTCATCCGTAGAAGGTAAGACGATACTAAAGCGAGGAAAGTATACGTTATCAGCGGAGAAGAGGAAGATTTTTCTTGAGTGGTTACAGGCACAAAGGTTTCTAGATGGTTTCGCGTCTAGTTTGAGGAATAATGTTCACATTGATACGGGAAAAATTATTGGGATGAAATCGCATGATTGTCACGTTATGATGCAGTATCTCTTTGTTTGTTGTCTACCCGGTCTTTTAGAGGATAAGCCGATTAGCGAAGCGATTATTGGGTTAGCGAACGTGTTTAGAGTTGTTTGTAGCAGGAATTTGAGTAGGAAACAGTTGTTAACCGGTAAGGCAAAAGTGGCTGAAGTGATGTGCAAACTAGAAACGATCCTGCCTCCTGCATTTTTTGACATAATGATCCACTTGGTGATACACTTGTACGATGAAGCACTGCTAGGGGGCCCCGGTTCAAATGCGGTGGATGTACCCATTTGAAAGGTATTTAAAAAAGTTGAAAGAGTATACGAAACCCAGCTAGACCAGAGGGTTCAATAGCCGAGGGTTATGTGGCGGAAGAGACGTTGAATTTCATATCCAGGTACCTTAGTGAAGAAAAAACAAAGTTCAACGTTGTTATTTATATTTATATATTTATATATATCCTGGTACCTTAGTGAAGAAAAAACAAAGTTCAACGATCCAGGCAGATACAACGAACCACCGCCAGTGCATAGAGAGTTATCTGTTTTCAAGTCCCAGTGTACTCCAGTTGGCAAGAAAGTATCTGGTGCTTTAGCGTATAAGGATAAGGAGCACGTCATTTATTATATTTTGAATAATTGCGACGAAATCGAGACATTTAGGACGTAAGTAACGTTGTTATTTATATATTTATATTTATATTTATATTTATATTTATATTTATATTTATATATTTATATATATATATATATATATATATATATATATTTATATATTCATATATATATATATATATTTATATATTTATATATTTATATATATATTTATATTTATATTTATATTTATAATGATTTATTTATATACCATTTCAATTATAGTGAACACAGATCGACACTTTCGGGAACGACTGACGAAATAGATTATATGCACCGTCAAATGTTTAAGGATTGGTTTTTGGATAAGGTATGTAACATTGGTTTAAATATTATTCTATTTATTTTCAATGTATCTCATGTTTTTTTTAATGACAGGTTCATGGAATGGAATCCCGTGGTGATGCGTTAGCTACCCCTGAGATAGTGTCATTGGCAAACACGCCTTATGGTGCGGTGCATATGTACGATTCATGTGTTGTGAACGGTGTAAAGTGGATAACAAAGAGTAAAGGAGAAAAAAGAGTGACGCAAGATTACGGTGTATGTGTCATGTACGATGGGTCACCATATTACGGCGAATTATTGAAAATCTTGGAGCTAACGTACACTGGAGGGTGCTCGGTTGTTATATTGTATGTAAGTGGTACAAGAAGAGTGAATCAAGGATAGAACACGAGGTAACCTTTATCAACACAGCAAGCGTTGATTGGCCAAACGAACCATACATTCTAGCATCGCAAGCAAAGAAAGTGTTTTATATTGACGAGATTCGTGCAAAGAAAACATCGAAAGAATGGAAGGCCGTTTGGGAAATAAACGATCGGCATGGATGGAGTCCCGAGTTATGGGGTTCGGAATCATTACCTACCGACAGCGGGAGAATCACAATACCTTTGGTTAACCTTGGTACTTTTTCTGTTATGATGAACTTGGCAACTACGGAGGAGGTCGAGATTGACCAATCTCATTTTCGTATTCAATTGCCTTTTGAAATAATTACTGATGAGTACGAGGAAATGGAGGATGACACGTGGGAAGAATATGGAGACGAAGAACCTACTGAGTTTGATAGTGATGGTGAGCCTATAGTTGACAGTGGAGATGAAACTGACTAGTTGAAAACTTTATTTGACTTTTTTTTTTTGATTACACGTATTTTTTGTTTTTTTGTATTTGAATTTGAATTTAAGCTTGACTCATTTAACTCGTACAGTTGACCAAACACACCAAACACTAACATTTGACTCTTATAGTTGACCAAACACACCAAACACTAACATTTGACTCAAGTTTGACTCCTATAGTTGACCAAACACACCAAACACTAACATTTGACTCGTATAGTTGACCAAAAACACCAAACACTAACATTTGACTCCTATAGTTGCCAAACACACCAAACACTAACATTTGACTCAAGTTTGACTCTTATAGTTGACCAAACACACCAAACACTAACATTTGACTCAAGTTTGACTCTTATAGTTGACCAAACACACCAAACACTAACATTTGACTCGTATAGTTGACCAAAAACACCAAACACTAACATTTGACTCAAGTTTGACTCCTATAGTTGACCAAACACACCAAACACTAACATTTGACTCGTATAGTTGACCGAAAACACCAAACATTAACATTTGACTCCTATAGTTGACCAAACACACCAAACACTAACATTTGACTCAAGTTTGACTCTTATAGTTCACCAAACACACCAAACACTAACATTTGACTCATATAGTTGACCAAACACACCAAACACTAACATTTGGCTCAAGTTTGACTCTTATAGTTGACCAAACACACCAAACACTAACATTTGACTCGTATAGTTGACCAAAAACACCAAACACTAACATTTGACTCCTGTAGTTGACCAAACACACCAAACACTAACATTTGACTCAAGTTTGACTCTTATAGTTGACCAAACACACCAAACACTAACATTTGACTCAAGTTTGACTCTTATAGTTTACCAAACACACCAAACACTAACATTTGACTCGTATAGTTGACCAAAAACACCAAACACTAACATATGACTCCAATAGTTGACCAAACACACCAAACACTAACATTTGACTCAAGTTTGACTCTTATAGTTGACCAAACGCACCAAACACTAACATTTGACTCAAGTTTGACTCTTATAGTTGACCAAACACACCAAACACTAACATTTGACTCGTATAGTTGCCCAAACACACCAAATAAGATTGAAGAAAAATTGTTTGAAAAAAAAAGAAATAAATAATAGAGGAAGCATAGAAAAGAGAAAGGATAAAATTAAAAAAAAAAATTAACGACGACATGCAAAGGATTGCCGACGACATACATCACTTGAATGTCGTCGTTAATTATTTACGACGATATTCAAGGTCCTCGTCGTCGGTAATTAGTCCCCAAATTTTCATTGGTCAACATGGGCGGTCAAGTTTCCCGCCCATGAAAATTAGCGACGATATCCTGGAATTAGCGACACCTCTAGCGTCGGTAATTTGGGACACGCTAGCGTCGTGCGTACGGAGTGGGCCACGTGTCCCAAATTAACGACGAATATTTAAGGATTACCGACGACGCAGCGTGTCGTCGGTAATTTATTTTCCTATATGACCTAACCGAGCTCATTTCTTACTCATCCTCCACAAAAATTACTCCAAAAAAACGCCATTTCCTCCCATTCCAAGCTATTCCGAGGCAATCCAACAAAAAATCCAACAACAAGGTAAGCTTAATCCTTCCATAAACACCATTCAATTTCTAGTTTTAAATTTTTAATTTCAATTTTTAATATCTTTTTTTTTGTTTTGTTTTTTGTTTCCTTGTTTCTGGCATGGATTCAAGGATGAAAACTACACATTATCCACGTAACAGGTAATTATTTTCGATTTTATTTTATTTTGCTTTTTTTTTGTTTTTTGGATTGATTTTTTTTGTAATTGTAATGGTGTTTCTAGCTTAATCTGAATTTTGATGATGTTATTTTAGGTTGTTTAGTATATTTTTGGAATTAAAAACATAACAACATGATGAAATTATGATTTTTTTTAGAAAACTAGGGTTTTGATATGATTTTTGTATTTTTTGATATGCATGATATATTTAGTATTGATTTTTAGAGATAAAAGGACTTGTTATGTAATTTGTGGAAATCGGAAAAAGATAAATGGACCAAAATGCAAAATTTAAAATATAGGGATCTTTTTGCAATATATTAAAAATTATAGGAATAATTGAAAAATGGACCAAAATGCAAAATTAAAAAAATATAGGGACCTTTTTGCAATATATTAAAAATTATAGGAATAGTTGAAAAATGGACCAAAATGCAAAATTAAAAAATATAGGGACCATTTTGCAATATATTAAAAATTATAGGAATAATTGAAAATGGACCAAAATGCAAAATTAAAAAATATAGGGACCTTTTGCAATATATTAAAAATTATAGGAATAATTGAAAAATAAAAAATATAGAAAAAAATAGATATAAGGACTTATTTGTAATTAATTAAAATATAGGGACTAATAAGTAATATTTAAAATTGTAGATGGCTGATGTGATGGGACGTGGTCACGATGGTGATGGATTCGGGAGCGATCCTCCGGGGGGGTCCTAATCGGGGACTCCAAGACTGCGACCAACCTTCAGGTAAAAAAGACTTCAATTTCAATTTCATAAATTTAATTTTTTTTTTAATAAATAATTAATAAATTTTACTTAATGTAACAGGAAATCCGAAGAGAAGACTTCGGAAACCCCGAAGCACCACCTCAATCAGAACCGCCCAAGAGACGCTAAAAAGAGTTGGGTGGCCCATACCGATCGAATTCTCCGTCATTGAAAAGACGTGGAATATAGTGGGTCCATACTATAAACACGTGGGTCAGGTGATCGGGCACGCGGTTCGAGAATACGTCCCCCCCATGTACAAACAATGGTTAGACGTTCCCGATAATCGGAGAGGTGGTATTTACAGACGTCTTCAAGAATTTTTCGACCTGGAGGGGTGGAGGAGAAGAGATGACTGGGAGGACATTGCGGATAAGCTGAACAGTATGTCCTCGGCCTGCTATCGGAGATGGAAATCCGACTTGAAGGCGGACTACTACAACAACGGTCTCGATCCCCCGGATGTTAAACCCGAGTATTGGGCTATTGCGAAGAAGAATTGGGATGATGAGAATGTTAAGGTAAAAAACAAGAATTTATTTATTAATTTTATAACTCGTTATTTATTAGATTTATAACTCTTTTGTTAATTATTTGTAGGCCCAGGCGGAGATTAATCGGAAAAATCGGGAGCAGTAGACTAGTTCAAGCAGGGCGGGGTCTCGGAACCTATCCCAGACTAGGGAGGTTATTATGGAGGTAAAATTAAATTTAGTAAAAATATAATTTAGTATTTTAATAATTTATTTATTTTTAGTTATTTAATATTTCGTATTGAAAATTGTATAGGGGACGCTTAAGACCGTGACGAAGGAGCCGATGACTTTCACCGACGATCAGACCCAAGAGGAGATGGAGCTTCCTCCTTTGAGCGGCTACTTCGATCACCTTTCATACGATTCGGCTACTGATAGCTATCGGGACGAGCGATTAGAAAAAGCTAGTGCAAGCTTTTTTTTTAATTACTTAAAATTTTTATTTTTAACTTTACTTTGATATTAATCTAATTACAGGGTGTTTTACGGGGGAAGGTGCAAAAGAAGGTAGTGGAGGCTGCAGCCGAGGGCACCGAGATTACTGCGGAGAAGCAGATGGATGCGATTTTAGAGACCATTATGGAGGTCATGGCCCCACCGAAGTCAAGACATAGGGTGCCTACCACTGGACCGGTCAGGAAGAGAGCACGGACTCCTACACAGCCGGACGCTGCGAGCGAGGAGCTACTGAAGGCGATATTTGCAGGCATGAACGAGCTTCGAGTGGCTCAAGGTCTTGATCCTATACCAGATCCATCCTCCACATCGAACATGCCCATTACTTCTTCGAGCCAGTCGAGTCAGCCACCGAGCTTAATGGACACACTCTTCGATACGTTGAATGGTATGAGGATAGCTTAAGGACTAGCCCCGGTCGCAACCCACCAGCCCCCCCCCCCCCCCCCCCGAGAAGGAGTCCCGAGGAAAGAGAAGATGAAGAGAATGATGATGATGATGATGCTTAGTTTGAGTTGGTTTTATTTTAGTTTTAGTTGGTTTGTAATAATTTGATTTTTGATTGGTTTTTTTAGACTTTTGTTGGTTATGCTTCGTTTTTTTTAGACTTTTGTTTGGTGTGTTTGAATTATGTTGACTTCGTTTGACTTTATGTAAGACTTTTTTTACGGTTTTCATTATGATTCGGTTTTTTCTATTAATTATTGAATTTTTATTTCATATATATCAATTTTATTCGTATTATATTTATAATAAAAACAAAAATCAAATAAAAAAAATGAATTTTAAATTTTTTTTAAAAAATAAACAAATAAATTGCCGACGACATTCATAGTATTTACCGACGACCTTCATCATTTGAATGTCGTCGTTAATACGTATAAAAAATAAATATTTAATTCTGATTTAATAAATAAAAAATAAAAAATAAACAAATAACGACAACGGGGCGTCGCTAAATGGCGTCGGCAACATGAATTAAAAAAAAAGATAAATGTAATTCAATTATCGGCTATGAAAAAAAAAGAAAAACTAATTACCCTATTACCGGCGAGACGTGTCGTCGGTAACTTCAACAATCAACGACGACGTCGTTTCGTCGGTAAGATTACCGACGAACAGGGCCTCGTTCGCCGGTAAGACTCGATTTACCGACCAATTTCTAAGAACGACGTTTTAGCGACGACTCGTCGACGCGAATCATGTTTAGCGACGAATTACGGGGGTTTACCGACGACACGTGTCGTCGGTAAACATGCGAATTCCAGTAGTGTTTACCAAGCATAGGAATCTTTTAACATGCCTTAATCACTGATCTCAATAAATTAATCGTAATATCTGTCCTGTTTAGAACATGTGCATTGAGTACATGTGCACTGAGAACATGTGCGTTCATTATCAAATTTATTTAACAATCAAAACTTAACTGATCTATTTTGTTTTACAGGTTTTGAGTTGACGAAAATGGGAGCTGGAGGGCTAATGAAAAGAGTCCCGTACTCAAAGCCTCAATTTAGTTTCGGTAATATCAAGAAAGCCATTCCTCCCCATTGCTTTGAAAGATCAATCACACGCTCATTCTCATATCTCATTTATGACCTGTCTTTAGTGTTACTCTTCTACTATATCGCCACCACTTACTTCCATCTCATACCATCACCTTATCATCATATTGCGTGGCCTATTTACTGGATTGTTCAAGGCTGTGTATCCTTTGCAGTTTGGGTTATCGCACATGAATGTGGTCACCATGCATTTAGCGATTATCAATGGCTTGACGATACAGTTGGGTTCATCCTCCACTCATCTCTACTTGTTCCTTACTTCTCATGGAAATATAGTCATCGGCGCCACCACTCAAACACCGCCTCACTTGAGCGCGATGAAAACTATGTACCGATAAATAAGTCTCAATTTCAAATCTCATGGTTTTCCAAGTATTTTAACAACCCCCTTGGTAGAGTCTTCATACTTTTCGTCACCCTTACTCTCGGTTGGCCAATGTATCTTGCTTTAAATAAATCTGGAAGACCTTATGATCGTTTTGCTTGCCATTTCGACCCTCATAGTCCTATTTACAACGAGCGAGAAAGATTTCATATTTACCTTTCTGATGCAGGTGTTATAGCGATGACTTTTCTCCTTTACCGAGTAGCCATGATTAAGGGTCTAGTGTGGATCATATACATTTATGGGGTACCATTGATGATTGTTAATGCTTTCCTTATTGTGGTCACATACTTGCAACACACACATTCTTCACTACCTCATTACAATTCAACTGAATGGGATTGGCTTAGGGGAAGTTTGTCTACTGCAGATAGAGATTATGGAGTGTTAAACAAGGTGTTTCATCACATCACGGACACACATGTTGCTCATCATCTCTTTTCAACTATGCCACATTATCATGCAGTGGAGGCAACTAAAGCTATCAAGCCTATACTTGGAGATTACTATCACTTTGATGGTACCCCATTTTACAAGGCCCTGTGGAGGGAAGGAAAAGAGTGTCTCTATGTTGAGCCGGAGGAGTCATGTTCCGACAAGGGTGTTTTCTGGTACAAGAACAAGTTTTAAGGTACAAGGGAAATAATGTAGTTGGTTATGAATAAAGTGCTTTAAGGTAGTAATAATAAGTTTGTTTGGTATGTTGTAGACTGAATTGTGAAATGTGATGTATTTTTCAAACTGTTTTTTGCAATTTTTACAGATGCAGTATGTAGTAATTTCTTTGCTTGATTTCTATCACAACATAACACTAACACTGACCAAATCACTTGTTCTCTCATCCAAGTTTTTGGATTGAAATTACTCTAGAAGTTAAATCAATTTTTTAATTTAATGCTTTACTATGAGCCCTTTTTTGTAAAAATATCTTAATACCAGATGCACTACACTTTTTTTTTGTTCAAAAACTGCAAATTACACTTAGGCATGGAGTAATACTTAAGTCACAAGAACTTAAAATAGAGTTGGTCTCGGAGAATGGTTAATGTAGATAAAAAGAAGTTGGGTTAGCGTCTGCAGATTGTATCACTATACTATGGAATTACAGGAGGGCGGAGCCAAGAATTTTTAATGGAAGAGGCCAAGGGCTTCGGGTGCAATGTCCCGAGAAAATAAATTCCCTGAGTTAATTGCATTTTTTTTCTTTTATCAACTGAGTTAATTGCATTATAGATCCCTATATTGTGCAAAAACTGCACTAGGTCTTTATATTATGAAAAATTACACTATAGGTTTTGATATTAACTATTATAATTAGTGACACAATGAGTCCCTAAATTCTATAATAAACCTATATTTTGTATTAGAAAAACAGAATCACGAAATAAAATTAATTAAAGGTTATAATAAACATTTTAAAAGTTTGGGGGATGTGGCTCTGCCACGAGCAGGATATATTTTTTTGATATTCAATTACATCGGTATCTGTACGTAGCAATCTATATTCTATCCTAATCTAGATAATATTGCACATAGTGTACAATTGATATCAATCATGCCAAAGGTTATGAGATGGTTTCAAGATAGATTGCCCATTATTCTTTAAGTATATATTGGCTTGATCTTTGAACTTGATTTTGAATTAATATTTGATCTTGGGTTGACCTTTGTGATTGATTACCTCCCTTTATATGCCTTCTGAAGGTAGATATTACATCAATGACGGCTAACTTGTGACAATGAGTTTGGTGTTGTCGCAAAAGCGATTTTGGTAGATTGATCATTAGAATGAATATGCGAGACATTCATAATTTTTTTTTACGACTTGTTTCCAAACAAAATGAAAGTTAATTCCTACGTGTTTCATGCGAGAGTTGAATACTAGGTTAACGCTGATGTAAGTGACTGAAACATTATCACAGTAATTGGGTGTGTTCGAGATTTGTATGTGTAGTTTGTGAAGTAGAATCTGAATCCAATTGAGTTTTGTTGTTGTCGAGGCTAATGCACGGTATTCAACCTCTGTTGATTATCGGACTACGGTGTGTTGTTTTTTCTGTGGACCAGCTTATTGTTCAAAGGACACATTTCAGTAGCTATCTCAGTTTGAAAAGTTATTAATATAAGGTCAGTGTTAATCATTTGTATATTGTATTTTTTAACATAAGTTCAAAAACTTTCTGATCTGAGTTATTCAGGTTATCAATTGTATTTGTAGGATTTAGCCAATGATTATTCCAAATATCTACAGAATTTTCATTACCTAGAGACCATTTCACATCATTTTAAAAAAGATCTCTCCCTTTCATAAGGAATTTCTAGCACCAAAGAAGCATTATTTCCAATTTTTACATTTAGATAGTCATCATTAGGATAAGATTTCAATAGCAAGTGATGTTTTTATATTTGACTTAGCTTCCAGGCTAAAAAGGCAAGTAGAGGTAGGTTTAGAGAGCACACATTTTTAAAGCCCATTATTCCTTCAAAATTTGGAAGTTCAAGACTTTTCTAATATTTTCAGTGACTTCTCCTATTACCTTTCTTAACCTACCTGAAAGAGGCAACCAAAATAATGATAAGATTACCATTAGTATTAGGTATAAGAAAAAAGAATATAGTATAAATACGTATGGCTTGAATAACATCTTTGATAAGTATTTTTTTGCCACCTTTACATAAGAGTTTAGTATTGCAATGATTTGGTTTATTTTTATTCTCTCAATCATCCACTCCATGGATTTTGTTTAAGATCACCCCAATCAGATTGGAGACTAAGATATTTACCAAGACCTTGAAGGTGATGTATTCAAATAAGTTTAGTAAGAGTGGTTATGTTATTTGTAGGTGTATTTTTGTTATAAATGACTCCACTTTTGGTAAGATTTATGTTCTGTGTAAAAGCTAAAGAATATATGTGAACGATATCAAAAAATTGTGCAAATTCATCAGTATTAGCTTTATGAAAAAAAAGACTATCATCGGCAAATAAGATGTTAGATATTTTAGGGCAATTTCTAGCAAGTTAATGCACTGGATAAGATTGCTATTGACTTTTTCTTTCATCAAGGCACTTAATGCTTGTGTAACAATACAAAAGAGGAAGGAAGATAGAGGGGATCACCCTGCCTCAAGCCTCTTGTACTCTTGTTTAAATTAATGTGTGTACCGTGAAGTAAAAAAGCATAAGTTACCGAGGATATACATTCAAAGATACATCTCAACCATGTTTCAGAAAAGGTCATCGTCATCATATCAACTAAGAAATCTCATTCAACATGCTCAAAGGCCGTTGAGATATTAGCCTTGTTAGCAATTGTATAGTTTTTAGATTGACTAGATCTCTTAAGATAAGTAACAGCTCCATAAGCAATAATGATGTTTTCATAGATAAGTCTGTATGGTATAAAGGCAGATTGTTCTTTAGAGATTATATCTTTTACAAGAGGTTTTAGCCCTCCAACAATGATGCTAACAATGATTGTATAAATAAATTTTGAGCAACTTATTAGTCTATAGTGACCTATATTAGCAGGACCATCAATTTTAGGAATCAAGGTGATATAGGTACTATTTATGGGAGCAAGGTGCTATCGGTATATGATCAATGATTATTCTCATTAAGTATATTTTAATAGTGTGTCAGTGTTTCTTATAGAAGTGGTCAGAGTAGTCATCGGGGCCTGGGGCCTAGTTGCTACCAAGAGACCAGACAACATTTTTTTTATCTCATCCAGTGTGATAGGCTTTTCAAGATTTAGGTTCGTATCATGGGTAATTACAGGTTAATTAATTGTATCAAGAATGTGAGAATAGTATTTTTTTTCCCATAGTAGTGAAGATTGAATTGAAGTGAGCTTTGATAATATTTTTAATTTCAGTAGAATTATTATGCCAGACACCTTCATTATCCATTAAGGTAGAAAATTGTTACTTTTCCTTCTAGTTTTTGTTGTAGTATGATAGAAGGAGGTGTTTGTATCACCATGTTGAGTTTTGTTTATTCTACTCCTTTATTTCAAGATTTCTTCCTCTTAATTCCAAAGAGATTCAAGTTAAGAAATTATGTAATTTATTTCATCCTAATTAATTATGAAGATAAGTATTGAGACTTTCAAGACTTTTCATAAAATGTTTTAATTTGAATATGTTGTTTACTCTTCTTTGTTTTGCCTGGGTTGTGATAGCCCCGCTTGTAGTATTTCATTTTTCTTCCAAATCTAAAGATTCCTTATCCTAAGTTTCTTAAGTGTAATTTTCATTGCTCATGAATAGTTTTTCTAATATTAGGTTCTTCTTCCAATCTTTCCTGAAGAAAAATCTTTGAGGATTTATACAATATTTAGTACCAAAGTACAAAATAAGAGGAATATGGTCAGAGCTTGCAGGGAGGTAATTAATACAAGAATTTGGGTAGAGGATATACCAATTATCATTAGAGATTGCTCTGTCATTTTCTTATTTTATTTAAACGTTGCTAGTTATTCTGTTACTCCAAGAAAAGAAGCAACCTTTAGAATTAATATCTTTAAAAGAGTGTTTGTTCATAAAATAATTAAGTCTTATAGTGTTATCAGGGATAGTAAGAGCACCTCCATTTTTTTCAATAGAAAATCTAATCCTATTGAAGTCACATACAACGTTTCAAGGCATTTGATTAAGAGCCTTAGATATATTGCTAAGTTCAGTGATAATTATATCTTTCATGTCATACTTAGGAGGTATGTAAACAAAAGTGTTGTAAAAGGTGGTAAGATTATTATCTATAATTAGGGGAGAGCACGAGTCAGTTTTACCCAGTTTTGAGGTTATGGTAAAATAAGGCTATATATTTTGGTTTAAGGAATTGTTTGGGTAACCTAAGGGTAGGGTAAAAAAAAGTTTACCCTCAGATTAATTCAGGCTACCCTTCGGTGACCTTCAGTTTACCTCCGTTAGTCAACATTAGTCTAACTCTTTTTAACCCATGAAAAAGCTTAAAAAATGACAAAATCTAAAAAAAATGGGTTTTATTATACCTCTAAAGATCAAAGTTACAATTTTGATATTACAAATCAAGAAGTCGTGAATTCAAAATAAGTTATGCTTGTTTGGAATTTCCAAGAAGTCAGAGAAAGACCTCTCTAATATGCATGTTTTGTATTTTTATATATTACATGTTTTTTCGGTTTGGGTAAACCTAACCTAATGGCTTGGGTAATATGTATGTAAAATACATGGACCCGAAAAATCATAAGGTAACCCGATAGGTAAAGTTGGCTGTGGTAAAATTAACATATATTTTGGGCCGGTTTAGTTAAAATTAAGGGGGTGTTTGTGTGCACTTAATAAGCTCTTAATTTGGTTCATTAAGACACTGGATTAATAAGACTGTTTGTTTTTTCTGGCCAATATTCAGATCTGAATAACTCTTAACTGATTTGTTTCATTAAGATTTTAAACCAAGTCTGATTCATTCAGGCACTACCTTTTAACATAATAAGTTATATTCAACTGTAATTCAGCATTAAGTACTTATCACTTAAAAAAATAAATCGACACCTAACTTGTTTTTTCGGTTTAGTTAAAATTATGCTCTGTAATAAGAGGTATTTGGTATTTTACCCGGTAGGATAGGTGAAATTATTACTCATCATAAACTTTGCTGAATGAGAAAAGAAAAAAACAACAAGTCCTCCTTTAAACAAATATTACATTTTTGAACAATGAAATGAACAATGAAATGAAGACAACGAATCAATTTATTACAATACAATCATAGCACACATATTTTGAACCCAAAAAAAAAAAAAAAAAAATCATAGAACACATGATAACTTCTATGTTTAAATTACTTCGTCTCCTGTCCAACTATTTTTTACCTTAGGGCCAGTAGGACCATCCTCTCCAAGAATTTCATTTGGTAGTACACCCACAAAACTCTCAAATAAACTTTTATTCAACTCACCAATCAATAAGCTCTTCACCTTTTCCACTTCTACCCCAACTATATACGAAATTTTTGGACCCCATTTTCGTAAATAATTCACCCAGGGTGGTTCAACAATATGAGATGCTAAATTCTCACCTGCAATAATTGAATATCTAGCTCCGATGTCCATAATCATGTCACTTTTTGCGGTATCATTTCTTATCCCAACATCAATACCACTCCCTTGTAAAACAAGTCCTGGCTTGGCATAAAAAGCATGACCATTTAAAGATGCATAAGCAACAACTTTACTACTACCATTTTGAAACTCTAGCAAAGGAACATCAAACCATGTTCCTCCACTATGTTGTGAGAAATAAACCTTGTATAATACCCCATTAAAATTGCTAATTCTCAAGGTTATATGCTCCCAATCACCAATATGTTCACCTATTCTTCCAAATGGTGTATCAATGAGACCAAGTTTAAGTGTTGCTGGTCCATTAAACGGGTAGAATATCCATATAACTATATCGGTAAATGTCGCACCAAGCATAGATTTCACATGAAGATAAGCCTCGCAACTTTGTAAATCACCATTCTTGACTCTCTCTTTCTCACTCTCATTGATTGGAAGATCGAGCCAGTACGAGCCATCGTTTGAACCACCTTGTGGAAGGTTTGCACCGTCTTGTTCAACAGGAACTGGATTTGATTCATCCCCGAGTTTATATAGTAAAACACCATTGCTAAAATACCAATTAACTGAAGCTGGAAGGTAAATTTCATTAGGGTGGTAATATATCAATGGAGTATATGCTTGAACTAAGGCTTTGATTTGGGTTTCATTAGGCATAGACAATGAAGATGCATTCAAGTTGTTATTCTTGAGGCAAGATATAGATACATTAGAAGTATCATTACCATTCTGGATTGTGAATGTACCTACAGATACACCTTGAGCTTCACTTCCTCTACTTTTAGGTCTTAAACCATACACATTGAAACCATCTTCTTCGCTAGTACTACCTTGTCCCCAAATCCAATTTTCACCCTCACATTCCTCCGTGAAGTCTAATCGAACACATCGAACTATCTCTAAGGCAGGTTTTTTGGGTCTAGTTGTAACAACATGACCTAATGCTTTGTAACCATTAGGTGGTATTGGTAGCCATAAATATCCAGGACCATCTAAAGATTCGATACTACTCCAAACAAGAGTATAATCAATAGGTTCTACTAGAATTTTACTAGTAGTATTATCTTTTGCGACAAGAATCCAACCGAAAAGTGATCGATTGTTCGGTTGGCTATAGCAACCAAGCATAAAAAATCCTTCAGGTATTGAGGATGGCTCGTAAAAGGTTGCACCAAGATTGTCTGGTCCACCTTCATATGTAGCCCAAGTTTTAGTAAAAGATGTTATTTGGTACACTTGAAGTCCTCCAAGATCAATGGTACCACTCGCAAATCCATCACCTGTTACATGAAATGATATCGTAACATTACTACTAGTAAATTGGTTGGTTAAAAATCTTTAATCAAATCAAGGAAATAAATGCATTAACAATTTGTAACCAATCAAATCACGCCATGTCATTGGGTGACATTTAGGTGGTATGAATTTGGGTAGTATATATCATTACTCTATATAATAACATTAGAAATCATCAATTGACTAAAAAATTATAAAATTATTACCAGGAGGCCAGTTAGCAGGGAGAGATGAAGCTGGTAAGTTGAAAATGGTATCAACAGGTCGAACTTTGCTTTCATCAGTAGAGGATAAGCTGTTCCCCATGATTATCTTCTAAAAACGATAATAAAATAGCTGAACACTAAACAAAGGTTTCTACTTAATTATACTAGTAGGTTAATAGTTATTCTATTATTCTATTAATCACATTTCTTATCTACCATGCACCGACATGCATGTATATAATTAACGAAACGAAAATCACATGTAATTTGTCTGGGTCGGCTTTGTTTTGACAGGCTATCAGGTTAGGATAGCATTCAGCCATTCACATGTGATTTATTTCGAATTTTGGAATTATTTAAAGAATTCACTCAAACTTAGTGTTAAAAATAATTATCGGATCTTTCGACGCAAGATTTCAAATGAAGCTAAGATGAGATTCTTTAAAAGTATTTCAATGGCAATTACCGATAATGATGAAATTTATGAAGACATATCATGGAGATCAATATAAAAACAACAGTTATAAAATAAAAGGTTGATGTTTCTTGAATCGGTTTTGAGAATGAGATGAAATGTGTTTAAGTTTAGGAATTTCTGAAACTTTGTACGGTATCATTTTTTATAAGAGTAATGATATATACCACCAAAAATCGTACCACCCAATAACGTGGTGTGAATTGGTTGGTTATAAATAGTTAATTTATTTATTTTTTATATCTAACTAAAGATTTATAACCAACCAATTCACGTCATTGTATGGTATATATCATTACTCTTTTTATAAATAGGGTATGAAGTTGTTTTGGTTTTCTTATCTTAAAACACATAGTATCGGATATTATAATAACACAATACAGTTAATCGATTCTTGAACGAGAAAGATTGGAGTACAAAATGAAACGAAACAATTAAAAGATAAACTATACGCGGCTTCATCGGTCAACAATCTAATATAAAGTGTTGGGCAACATTTGATAGGCGTCGTCGGTCAACAACTTAATATCTTCCATGGTCGACAGAAATCTCCAATCTGTTGCGCTAATGGGAGAGTTAATGGATTGGATCATAGTTAAAGTATCACTTTCAACGGTAATGCGACAAAATACGATTATTTGTACAATATAGTCCTCTTTGTGGTTAAATACGTAAAAACAGTGCAAAGGGGTTGCGCACCTAGTTTGCCGCCAGAAAAAATCCCTCTCTTGGTCTCTACTAATGAAACTTGTAACAACTCCATGAGGCTCCGTATTTGCGTCTATGTTGAGTTTAAAGGTTTCTTGCAAAGAAAACATCCAAAAAGAGATGTGAGTTAAAACTGAAGCATCATGGGAATTATGATGGGAATGGGAGCATGTAAAACATGATCAAAGAAATCGTCTAGACTATTATTTAATTGAATGAGAACGATAGGCACATGTATATATTTTTGTTCCAAAACAAATTAATTTAGTGCCAACTAGATAGACCAGCAGGTAAAGGCTATTCTATGTATCAATTCTTTCGCCTAAACACCATTCTTCGTGTAGTTAGAGGAGTGGCCTACGAGCCACTGGTTAAATTGAGACTTCTCAAGAAAAGGCATACTGGAAAGTAAAGAGACTTTACGCCAAAGTTCTCTAGTCCAAGTGTATCAAAATAGCATATGTTAGACCAATTCGTCAACGAGGTGACATATGCTACAGGGAGAGGATGTCAAACACTTTCTACAAAACCTATTCCTTGAGTGGGAGAGAATTAGGGGAAGCTTTCCGGAGAAAAATATTTAGCTTAAAAGGTAGTGTACCATTCCATATTTTATCCCAAGTTACTGGGTCGGAGGTAGGAGGAATTCTTACTAGCTTGTTTAATAAATTTATGTATTTAAGTTATGGGCCTCTGCTGGAAAACTAAAAAAAATCTCCTATACCGAAAAAAAAATTGTCCATTCTAAAAAAGAAAAATATCTAAAAATAAATAATTTGCCTCCCCGTCCCCCTGGTCTCTCACTTGAAAATAAACACATTTTAAAAAAATTGCCTAACAGGCCTCTTGTTGATAAAGAAAAAAATCTTTAAAAAAAATTACCCTCAGACTTCCGTTGAAAAAGAAAAAAAAAAAAAAAAAATTTGCCCCCAGACCCCTTTTTGGAAAAGAAAAAAAATACTTAAATAAAATTGCCCCCGGGTCTCTTGTTGGAAAAAATATACCTCTTGGACTCCTCGTTTGAAAAGAAAAAATCTAAAATTAAAACTATTTGCTCTCCCGGTCCCTGTCCTTGAAAAGAGAAAAAAAGAAAAAAATTCCGAGACCTTCGTTGGAAAAAAAGATTATATAATTATTTTTATTTTTCTAATTAAATAATTAATATATTATAAATTAATAGTTAGAAATATGAGATATATATAGGTATAATTTTCACTTAAATCATAAAATAATATCAACTTCCTATTTAATTCAATAGCTAGAAATGTAACTTGGTAGGGGGATCGATAGTTGGTCTAGTGGTTAGGCTACTCCTTCAAAATGGATCTTTGATGTTTTAAAAACAAATGTATCTTGGTAGGGACAAGTTAGTAAAATATTTTCTAATTTATGATTTAAATGGAAAAATTAGTGATTTAGGTGAGAAAATTCTTAGAAGTCCGAGATTTGGGAACTAGCTTCCTTATTTATAATTTAATTGGAAATTATCCCTATAGTTTTATATGCAAATTTCTTTGTAAAGTCTATTCCAATTCACTATAGTTTTATATTAGGTATATTATAAGTCTAAAATAATATTTAGACCTTATTCATTCAAACTTTTAGGCTAGACTTCTTAAGGCATGATTTATTGGGTTATGGGCCTAATTAGCAATTATCTCTAGTTTTATATAGGCTTAGTTTACTTTTATTTTTCGCACAAGTGTTTATGTATATTCTGTAGAGATATTCTTTTTTTTTCTTTTAGTCGAAAAAAGATTGCATTACTAAACAAGTCATACAAAAAGAGTCAAACCAATGTCTATCGCAAAATGATCATTTCTAACTAATTTGGTAAATTGGATGATTGCATCCAATCAAAACTAAACAGTTTGCCTTTAAGGCTTTATTTAGCTACACAATCCACCATCATGTTTTTACTCCTATTAATTAAGGAGTATACAATATTACAACTACTCAAACTCTTGATATCCTTAACAAAATTCTTAATACAAAATGGTGGTTTAGCTTTATTACACACAAGAGGCCTAATGAGGTTTTCACAATCGCTCCTTATAGTGACTAAGCCATCCTTAGACAAGTTAGTCAATCTACAAGCTTGTAAAACTCCTCTTGCTTATACCTCTAGTGGTGATAAAGCTCCCAAGCACTTCAGGTTGTCATCCAAAATCCTCCCTTTATAGTCCCTGGAAATAGACACAATACAAGAGTAAGAAGATTGAATGTTAAAATCCGAATCAGTGTTAATTTTGATGTCTCCCTATTTTGGTGGTATCCACCAAGTATTTGACAAGTCTAAACCTGAGTGTAAATGATTACCACTCATAATTAATTGAGTATCAAGTATATTTACTTGATTATTATCATATGAGTTGCTATATACATCTGGGTTTAAATTGTTCAAATTGTTCAAGACCTCAAAAGATTTTTCATTGGCAATTATATATTCATCATAGGTCTGAATAACCAACATAATTGTGAGAATAGGATCTGGGACTTTTCCTTGAAATATAAAGTTGTTTCTCTCCTTCCAAAAGTATCAGGCCAAAGTGGCTGCCAACTCCCCACTAAATTGTCCTTTAGAACCAGTTTCATACAAAATTTCCATAAAAAATTCAATCCACTTAATCACTAATCCTGTAGGTCCATTCAAAGAAAAAATTTAGTGGAGATGCAAGCCAAGAAGCTCTGGCCCAATCACTATGAAATAAAGTGTGTTCTATGGATTTAGTATTGTTTTTGCAAACATCACAATCCATATATAATGTCATTTTTCTGTTAAATCTATTTTCAATTATTGGGAGCCATTATAACAAGCTTTCCATAAGAAGTTCCTTATTTTTTGTGCCACTTTGAGGCTCCAAATGAATGTCCAGATCTTTCCAAGAGTTGGTGTTGAAGTTTTAACTTTTTTCACTCTTTTTTCTTCTTCATTCAAGCTTTGAGCCTCCCTAAGTTTAGCATATGTCTCATTAATTGTGAGACTCCCAAAGTTTGACTTGAGCCAAATTGGGTTGTCTTCAGTAATTAGGGGAGACATGTATGCTCAAAATGGTTGCTACCAGGGTTGAATTGAATAAAATTTCCAGTGTAACAATATTCCATCTTGTATGATTCTCATTCAAGAAATATTTTACCCATTCCACTTGTATACCAGGTGGTTTAGTAATTCTATTGCGTCATGGGATCCATTTAAAATCCTATTTAGTAATTCTATTTATCTTATCACCTTTACCTACCTGCCAAAACAAATCATTTTTGTATACATCCCTACCAGATATAATACTTCTTCAAACCCAAGAAATATTATTTCCCATCTTAGCTTCTAAAAACTCAGACTTGGGAAAATATTTGCCTTTGAGTAGTTTGAAATCAACTTAATCAGGTTTAAGTAAATTTTTCCAAGCATTTGAAGCTAAAAGAGCTAGATTAATTGCATGAAAATCCTTGAAACCTAACCCCCCATATGATTTATATTGAGTGAAGTTGAACACTTAACCTAATTAGTTTTATTTTCTCCCTTATTTCTCCAAAAAAAAATCAAGCACAAGATATGAAATATGATTTGTGGTGGTCCTTTGTGTGTTCTAAAAATAAATGTAAATGCTAATCGAACCACAACCGCAAGTGTACGGTTGTCCCAAGTAGTATGTATGATAATACAGATTCGTTCCAAGGACGGATGGTTGATCACAATGTTTAGCAAGTAGTGATTTATGCACTTATGAAAATAAAAGACAATAAATTGTTTGTTTGGTTTTGTTTATTAATTCTAAATAAATGAAAGACAAATAATTAAATGCAAGTAGAAGCTAAGACGCAAGTAAAATAAGTGAAAACGCAATATGAGATGTAGTACTTGAGAACGCAAGGATCCTCCTAATTTTACTTTCTAACTTATGTTGTTTAAGGGCTAAATCAGTCAATTACAATGGTCGGGATTCTAAATTCCTTATACCCCCGTCAGGGTGGACTATAAGGCAATCCTAAAGTGTCACTAGTCCCGTCAGGGTAAATATGATCCACCGTTGGATGATTAAGATTTATTACCACTTTGGCCCTAGGATTAACTAAGTTCGTCAGAATCAATAGTTTTTATCCTAGATTGAACAATTATTTCTGTACCTAAACCCCCCGTCAGGATGATCCATACGCCACATATATGGAATAGCTTAAATACTAATACCTAATTTTAGTTCGCGACTCTAAAATCAGTAAACATTCACAAATTGTCGAAAAGAGTAAAAGCCCTAATTTAATTTAATTCAATAAAAACCCAAATTCAACATTCGTTATAATAATAAAATCAAGATTCACCCATTGTTTTGTTCTCAAGCACTAATGGAAATTTAGCTCATATTAAAATTAACAACAAAATAAAAAGAAATGGAATTCATATTCGTTACAAAATTAAAATAAAAGAAAAACCTAATTTTCGGAATAAGAATGACTACGAACGGAGCTATAGACCCACTCCAGCTCTTGTAGCTTCTCCTTCCTTCCTGCTGTAGCTTCTCTGGTGTTTTTAATCTTGTGGAAAGTGAATTGTGTGTAAAATAGAAGTCCAGACCTCCTTTTATAATAAGAAAAACGGATTAGGGCTTGGACCAGAAATTAAAAGCCTAATTAAATGTCCAAGCCCATTATTTAGGCCCAAAATCCCGTAACTGATGACAGGCCTCCACTAAAACTGCTTTTCCCGATGCGTTACCACTCCGATTGACCTCATTCCAGTTGCTAAAGTTCCGTACTTCGATAAGGAATGTTTTCTCTTCAAAGGTCAGCGGCTCAATCAGCTCTTAAGTCCCTCGAAAACAGCAATCAAGGGCCTGGAAAATGGATTTTCAACTCTAAAAATAAAATCTTCGGGATTTCTCTTCAAGTCTTGACTCTATCTTTTGATCTTTGACTTTATCTTCGGATTCCTTTCCTAGCTAACATCTAAAAACCTGTAAACTTTACACTAAGAATACCAATATTACGCGCAAAAGTTTAATAATTCAAAAATGCTAGAAATAAAAAGGGAAATCCGAATTATTGCATATTTCATTCAAAAGTCTATCGAATTAATTAAATAAACACCAAAAATGATGTCTCCTAAGGGTCTAAAATAAGAACAATTAGGGAGACATCAAGACCCCCAACTCAAACCTTTGTCGTCCCGACAAAGCAAAACAAAATAAAACGAGGGGTAGAAGCAAACGTATAAACACATAGAAGCTAGCAAATAAACCCTAAAGCAATTCCTAAGATAAATCTCATATAGCAAACTTTTAAAAATTAACATCTACATACACTAATCATGCAACATCAAACATAAATAATCTCAATCATAAAATTAAAGTCGCAATGCTTGAAGGTTACACTTGTACTCATCTCTGTATGATGGCTATAGGGTGGTCATTAATCCTAAATCGCTTTGAACGTTCCACCTAGTCTATTCCCTATTAACAGAATCATAAATTCACTATGCACTTAGGAATCACGAGGTCTTTACGGTTATAATATTGGCTTAAGGACGGGTATGGATGTATATTTGGTAAATTTGAAGTGAGCTTTTGGCTCTCTCCTCACTTACCATCAACAGTGTCCTCGAGCTTGAGTTAACGCTCAAAAAGATGTTCTCACTCACCCATATACGCAACAATTTAGCGTCCCATGTCTACCCACTATTAACAAGATGATTTTCAGATAATTCCACTTTGCCGGATGTTTTATTCATTCATATTTTTCTTTTTCTTTTCTTTTCTCTTTTTTTTTTTTTTGTACAGAAGCAAACCGGGTTCCCGGTTTTGATGAATCCGGGTTCCCGGATCCTACTGTATGATTTTTCAAAATTTTTCATTTTTTCTTTCTTTTTCATTTTTCTTCATTCCCGGCAAAGGGTTACAAGTATATATCATCTGCAATTGTGCTACAATACAAAACACATCGATCCCTACCCATTTAATTCCCCATATGTGGTCCCACCACCCCAAACTCAAGCTCGAGACATGTCTCAGGATTGTGATTCAAGTGCGGGTCATATGGTCATGCCTAATAATCTAAGGGATAATGGCTTATATCGTGGCTACAAAGAAAAGGCTACAGGCTCAAAGTGGGCTGAGACGGATAATAATTAATACAAGGGATAGAAGGCTAAAAAGGCACAAATGGCTAACAAAGAACTGCCCCTATCATTTTCCTAAGTACATAGCTTGTCTTTAGTTCATATCTAGGTGGGTTCTCTACTAATTAGGATTTCACGTTCTACACACCAAACATATTCCTTGAGTACAAGCTTACTTCATTTGCATTGTTAATTAATTTTTCCTATCAATTACCTATGTTCGCATGCAATTGTAAGTGCGTTTTATATCAATCCCTAAAGTCCACTATTTACTATCATAGATTTATCAAAAGTATGCTTAAAGGGATATTTAAAAATTTCTATAGTCAAACGCAACTCCGAAAATTCTTTTATTGAAAGCAAATAAAGCAAATAACACATAAAAACTGGGATGAGGCAACGAACCCCACCCCAAACTCAAAAATGAGCCGTGTCCCCACGACTCGAAAAGACTCAATAAAGCATTTAAACTAATATACACTAAGAGGAAAGTTTAGAAAACGTATCTTAACCAGCGCGAGGCTGGTTATCGGTGTTGCGTTCTGGACCTTTATCTCGCGTAACAGCATCATAAATCGCGTTTTGAAGTGTATTTACGCCTAGGATTAAATTTCGAAGCAGGTCCAATTCTTTTGTAACGTTTCCCAAGGTAGCAATCATCCTCTCCTGATTCTCTTCCAACACCTGAATCTTCGCTTCCAACTCAGGTACAGTTTTCGCTTTCTTTGATTGAGGAGTTCTTGGACTTCTTGTAGCTCGTGTTGCTTCTTCATGGATGTTCTTGATTGTGCTCAAAGCTATACTCACACCAACTGAAACAGTATCAATATCTGCGTCCTTACGCGGAATCTTTGCGTCTAAACACAACTGAGTAATAGTACAAGGAAACTTCAGATTTTGTTGTTTCATTGGTGATTTCGCGAACTCCATGATTGTATCATAAATGATCTTGGGAACATCAAATGGTTTCTCCTCCAAAATAGACTTAATAACAAATATGTGCTCTTTCTTCAACTCGGAAGTGTGTTTAATACCAAAGAAAGTGGGTATTATGAAACGAGACCAAACCTTAGCACGAGGTGTCAAACTACTGCTGTAAAACTGTCCAGGATACCTTTCACCTTCAGGAATTGGGCTAGTCCCATTAACAAGCACGGTCCCCCAAAGGGACTCAAAATCAAAAGAAGGGTCATTAAGAGTTTCTTGGAAGGGGCATGTTCCAGAAAAATTGGGTAGTTTCAATGATTTCCGAATACGTTCAATAGAGAAAGGAACTACCTTTTTGCGGATATCAATGGCATCATGTGAGGTAGCTAAACCTTCGTAAAATTCTCGCACAAAAGTAGGAATAAACTCAAGCTTCCTTTCTTGTAACTCTTTCCAACCAAACTTAGCACATGTCACAGCATATTCCTTGTAATTACTACTCATAATACCCTTAGGAAAATTCGTCTCCTCACCAAATTTCAAAAATTCAATTCTTTCACGAACCTGAGTATTCCAACAAGTGTAAACCCTCTTAGGTTTGTGGGCCCACATCTTCATACGCGGGGGTTTTTGAACAGTTGCTTCCGGAATCTCTTGTTCAGTTTCCTTCTCAATGGTCTTCGCAATTTCCTCTTCTGGTTCCATCTCACTTTCAATCTCATCAATCAATCTCCTCTTTAGACCTGTGATTTCTTTTCTGTTAGAATCAAGCTTAACTTCGTTAATTTTTCGTTTAGGACGCGAATCAGGAATCTCAATAGCTTGTTCTTGTGAACCACCAATGGTGGTCTTTCTTCTAGGAGCAGTTCTTCGAAAATCACCGGTTCTGTTAGTCATCTCTTTTCACCCCAAACTCAAAACTTCAAATAATGAAAAACTTAGAGAAAAAGTTTAGAATTTTGATGTTTTGAGGCTTAGGAATTGAAGAACTAGGGTGAATATGAGATGGGTCTTGATTAATTTGAATGGGAGAAGAAAGAATTGGGTTTTAGTTTAGGATTTGATGAAGAAGAATCTTGGGAAAAACTAAGGATTTGATGTTTTTTTTTGGAGAGGAGGTGAGTTGATCTTATGTTTTTGTGGTGAAAGAGGGTAGGATTTGATGATATATAGTGTTTTGGTAGATGAATTTCGTAGGTGGGGAGGCTATTGGTGCGTTTTAGGTAAAAACTTGCAAAAGAGGCTAAGAAAACTAGGTTAAAATACCCAAAACCGCCTCTCACAGCTTTCAAACCGGGTTCCCGGATTTGGAAAACCGGGTCCCCGGTTCCGCGTCGCTGTGACGGCGCGGAAAAATAATTGTGGACTCTTTTTTTTTTTTTTTTTTTTTTTTTTTTTTTTTTTTTTTTTTTTTTTTTTTTCAAAACGCACCAAAACGCTGGATCCCAAGACGCGGGGTCAGGGATTTTCTTCGCCGAAACCGGGTACCCGGTTCTGTGGAATGCGGGTTCCCGGATTTTCTCGATGGCGCGAATGAAAACGCGCCAAAACGCAGCACCCTGAAACGCTGGACCAGAAAATTTCACCAACAGCAGCTCCGAAACCGGGTACCCGGTTCTGCCAAATGCGGGTACCCGGATTTGTGTCGATGGCGCGAATGAAAACGCACGAAAACGCAAGCCACCAAGACGCTGGGTCAGGGAATTTCAGAAATTACAGCACCAAAACCGGGTACCCGGTTCTGCGGAATGCGGGTTCCCGGTTTCTCCTGGACATCCAACCTCTTTTTCTTCTGTTTTCGCCAAATCGACCCCAAACTCAAGTCCTTTTTACCCCTGAAATCATCAAAAACAACTACCCTTCCTCATTTCTTAATAAAAACAATAAAATTACGAAAATCAAACTAATCTAAATTGCAAAAATAGAAAAACTCAGCTAATATACAAGTAATTGGCTTTTGTTTAACGTCGTTAAGCTCGACGGGTTACCTCACGCTACTAAGGATTCTCGCGGAGGTACATGACCTCCCCGGGATGTGGATCTTCCGAGCGATTGGTATCTTCACCTCCATGGTATATCTTTAATCTGTGACCGTTAACCATAAAGGTACGGTTCTCGAGCGGATGTTCTATTTCTATCGCCCCATGAGGTGTAACTTTGGTCACTATGTATGGACCTGACCACTTAGATCTTAACTTACCCGGAAAATTGCTGAACTTTGAATTATACTTTAATACTTTTTGCCCCACTTCAAAGTTCTTTGGACGAATCCGATTGTCATGCCATTTCTTTGTATTTTCTTTGTAAAGTTTAGCATTTTCATAAGCATGCAATCGGAATTCGTCAAGTTCATTAAGCTTCATCATACGATTCTTTCCGGCTAAGATAGGATCTAAGTTCAACTGCGCAATTGCCCAATAGGCACCCATTTCAAGCTCTAAAGGTAAGTGACAAGCCTTACCATACACCATACGATAGGGGGATGCACCAACTGGAGTCTTAAACGCAGTACGATAGGCCCACAACGCATCATCTAATTTCATTGACCAATCTTTTCTTGTAGGACCAACGGTTTTCTCTAGGATTGACTTGACTTCCCGGTTCGAAACTTCAGCTTGACCATTGGATTGTGGATGGTATGCAGTAGATACACGGTGTCTAACTCCATATTTCTCTAGAACGGTCTTCAGATATTTATTAACGAAATGAGATCCTCCATCGCTAATAATCACTCTAGGTGTACCATGTCTAGTGAAAATATGTGATTTCAAGAACTTGATCACCACTCGTGAATCATTAGTAGGTAAAGCCACCGCTTCTACCCACTTAGACACATAATCAACAGCTAATAAGATAAAGAGGTTACCATTTGAAGGAACGAAAGGACCCATAAAGTCTATGCCCCACACATCGAATATCTCAACCTCTAACACATTATTACGCGGCATCTCATCCCTCTTAGATATGTTTCCGGTAAACTGGCATCTCGTACATTTCTTAACATATTCATGACAATCTTTTATAAGAGAAGGCCAGTAAAAACCTGATTGAAACACTTTTGCAGCAGTTCTGTCTCCTTTGAAATGTCCTCCATATAATGAATCGTGGCATCCAGCTATAATGGCTTGAGTCTCTTCCCTTGCTACACATCTTCGTATCATTTGGTCAGCACAAACTTTATAGAGGAACGGATCCTCCCAAAAGAACTGTCTAGCACGATGAGCTAACCTTTTTCTTTCTTGATAAGTAGAACCTTCAGGAAAAACACCACTCACCACTAAATTCGCAATATCTGCATACCACGGAGCCTCATAATCTCGAACAACGAATAAACTCTCATCGGGAAACTCTTCTCTAACTGCTTCAGTACCACTATTCATCTCTGAACCCTCTAAGCGCGATAGATGATCTGCAACCTGATTCTCACAACCCTTTCTATCTTTGATCTCTAAATCGAACTCTTGAAGCAATAACACCCATCTGATTAACCTTGGTTTCGCATCTTTCTTCTCCATGAGGAATCTGATCGCGGAATGATCTGTATAAACAATAACTTTCGCTCCAAGAAGATAAGAGCGAAATTTATCAAACGAATAGACAACTGCTAGCAACTCCTTTTCTGTAACTGTGTAATTAATCTGAGCACCACTAAAAGTTTTACTAGCATAGTAAATTGAATGAAAAACTTTCTCTTTTCTCTGTCCCAATACAGCTCCCATACATAAATCACTCGCATCACACATAACCTCAAACGGTAAATTCCAATCTGGAGGTAACACTATAGGAGCAGAAATGAGTTTTTCCTTGATTGCTTTGAAGGCCGCTAAACAAGCTTCATCAAAAAGGAATTTGCAATCCTTTTCGAGTAAGTTGCATAACGGTTTAGCAATCTTAGAAAAATCCTTAATAAAACGCCTATAAAAACCAGCATGGCCAAGAAAACTCCTTACCCCTTTAACAGAAACAGGAGGGGGAAGAGTTTTAATTACCTCTATCTTTGCTCTATCAACCTCTAAACCAGCACTCGAAACTTTGTGACCCAGAACAATACCTTCGCGAACCATGAAATGACACTTCTCCCAGTTGAGCACCAAATCTGTTTCCTTGCATCTCACTAACACTTTCTCCAAGTTATCTAAACATATATCAAAATCATCACCAAACACGGAGAAATCGTCCATAAACACTTCAAGGAAATTATCTATCATGTCCCAGAAGATGGCCATCATACACCTTTGAAAAGTAGCAGGGGCATTACACAACCCAAATGGCATTCTGCGATATGCAAAAGTACCAAATGGGCATGTAAAGGTAGTTTTATGTTGATCTTCTGGAGCCACGTAAATCTGATTGTACCCGGAGTAACCATCCAAGAAGCAATAGTACTCTCTTCCGGCTAATTTATCTAACATTTGATCAATGAAGGGCAAAGGGAAATGATCTTTTCTGGTGGCCTTATTCAGCTTTCTGTAATCCATACAAACTCTCCATCCAACTACCGTCCTTGAAGGAATCGCTTCATTTTTATCATTAAGAACTGTTGTAATTCCTCCTTTCTTCGGTACACACTGAACTGGGCTCACCCATTCACTACTCGAAATGGGATAAATAATCCCCGCATCTAAAAGCTTAATCACCTCCTTCTTCACCACATCCTTCATGGCTGGCATTAATCTTCTCTGACCTTCAACTGAGCGTGCATTAACATCTTCTAGTATGATTTTGTGTTGACAATAGGATGGACTAATGCCTTTGATATCAGCAATTGTCCAACCTATTGCTTCTTTGTTGGCTCTTAACACACGCAACAGTTTATCTTCTTGAGGACCTGTTAAATTGGCTGAAACAATAACAGGTAGAGTTTCATTAGTACCCAAATAAGCATACCTCAAGTGTGCTGGCAATGGTTTTTCTTCCAGCTCCGGGGGAGATTCAATTGAAGGTTTCTTTTTAGGAATAATCTCCCCCGGTTCTCTCACAGGTTCATAGGCAAGACGCCTATATTTCGGATTTTCAGAATTGAGAGCTGCCACTGTTTCTGTAAGCTCCTCCATCATCTCAGGTGAATCTAATGTCAAAGCAGCCTGCAAGATATCATCAAAATTTAAACAATTAAATACCTCTTGCGATGCTTGCTCTACTACATCCATTCTGAAGCAATCTTCCTGAGAATCTGGGAATTTCATGGCTCGAAATACATTGAATTTCACTTCCTCATCTTGGATCCTCATTGTCAATTCGCCATTCTCTACATCGATCAATGTCCTTCCTGTAGCTAGGAAGGGTCTACCCAAAATAATGGGGACATTTCTATCTGCATTGTATTCAAGAATTACGAAATCAACAGGAAATATAAGTGTACCTGCCTTAACAAGGACATCCTCAATACGGCCTTCAGGATGAGCAAGAGACCTGTCCGCCATTTGCAAGACCATAGAGGTGGGTCTTGCATTTCCAATTTTAAGCTTATCAAAGACTGACTTGGGCATCAAGTTTATGCTTGCCCCCAAATCGCATAGCGCCTTTCCCTTCCATTCTTCTCCAATTGATATGGGAATCGTGAAACTCCCCGGATCAACTAACTTCGGAGGTAATTTACTCTGACAAATCGCACTACACTCTTCAGGAAGGCCAATCATCTCATTATCACAGTAGGGCCTTTTGTTAGTGAGGGCCCTCTTTAAAAACTTCGTATACTTAGGAATATCTCGAATCGCCTCAAGTAACGGAATATTAATACTTAGACCCCTTACCCTATTAAAGAATTTCTGAAAATCACCCAAGTCACCCTTTTTCTGAACTCGTGATGGAAACGGTGGTGGAGGGCGATTGCTCACAATTTCATCTCTCTTTTTCGGGATTTCTCTTGGTCTTTCTATTTCTTCAACCTCACTATCTTTCTCATTCTCTTTCTCTTTCTCACCCACTTCCTTTTCTTTTCTTGGAACTTCTTTCTCTTTCATAACGGGAAAAGGGGGTGGAAGGAGGTTCTTACCACTTCTTAATGTAACAGCCTTGCAATCTTCACGTTGTGTTGGATTTTCCGTATCGCTTGGAAGTTGTCCTTGTGGACGTTGATTGAGCTGTTTACTGATTTGACTCAGCTGATTCTGGAACATCTTCATATTTGCTTCAGCTGCATTTTGTCTTTCTATTGCAGCGTTCTGACGTTCTATTGCTGCGTTCTGACGTTCCATCGCTTGTGCTTGTAGAGCAATCAAATTTTCAACAGTTTTCTGAAGGGTGAGTACCCCTTCTTGTGGATGTGCAGGTAAAGCTTTCTGGTTTAGCGTTTCATCGTAAGTATTCTGAGGAGCTTGTCTTGGTACATAAGTATTCTGATTCTGTCCTCCTTGATAATTGTTTTGTGATCTAGGATTATAGTTATTACCTTGGGGACGCGGCTGATACGCATATGTAGGATTGGCTGCCCCATTAGGATTCGAATATTGAAACCCAGGATGGTTTCTGTTAGGTTGATATCCATTACCACTCGAATTAAAATTACCTCTGTTGGACATAAAATTCACTGATTCTTGATTATTCGGACAACTTTCCTCATCATGATCATCTACCTTACAAATTGAACACATATAAACTTCTTGTGCAGCATGCACAGCTACCTTCTTACCCGAAAATCCTTCTGTCACAGCTAGAGTAAGCTGCTTCAATTGTTGCTCTATGGTATTCTGGATCTTATTCTCAAACGTAGCAAATTTCTCTTCTATGTCAACATTATTTACTCCCTTGACTGGTGTTCTTACTGAGCTCCACCCAACTTCATTCTTGACTGTTCTCTCTAAAATGATCTTGGCATGAGCGGGTTGAACTTGAAGAAAACCTGCACCACATAACGTATCTAACTTTTCTCTCGAAGTTCCATCAAGGCCTCTATAAAAAATCTTTAACTGCTGTAATTCTGAAAAACCATGATTTGGAACTCTACGTAAACACATCTGAAATCTAGTCCAACTCTTACCCACAGTCTCATCGTATTCTTGACGAAAATTAGTCAACTCCAATTCAGCATCTAACCTCATATTGCTCGGATAATACCTGTCGAAAAATGCGGCTTCTAATTGATCCCAATTTGTTATCTTCGTCGGATCTTGTGTATCATGCCATTCGCTTGCTCCATCTATGACAAAGAATTTGAATGCAGCAAAATACATCTGCTCTCTAGAGACGCCTTGTGTGATGTAAGAATCACAAATTTGTTTGAATTTCTGAACCGCTCTAATAGGATCTTCAGAAGGTCTTCCACGAAAATTCCCAAAATTTTGAAATTGCGCTAACATACCCGAATCTGGACGGAATCGCGGAACATTAATATCTGGGGCGCCTACTCCTATAGCAGGAGCATGAAATGGGATTTCTAGAGGGCCATTAGTGAACCATGGATCTTGATTCATTACGAACTGGACTGGAGGATTAGGGTGTACTGGTTGAACTTGAGGAATAACGCCTGGAGCTAAAGGTTGGCCATTTGCATCTAACTGGCCTTGTCCATTCTGTTGACCTTGAATAACGATATTCTCCATTCTGTTTCTTAATTCTTCTACTTCTAAAGCTTCTTGTTCTCTTCTTCTTCTGTTCGCAAGTCTGATCAACGATTCTGGATTACTAAGGATCGGAGGTGCTGGCTCTAGATCCTTGAATAGCCTTCTTCGCATACACCAAACCTAAAAACCTGAAAAAGCTAACAAACAAAAAGCGTAAAACTGATAAAATAAAATAAAATGCACTTATCACTAAAGGATAAACACCGTGGTCACACGCTACCGTCCCCGGCAGCGGCGCCAAAAACTTGGTGGTCCTTTGTGTGTTCTAAAAATAAATGTAAATGCTAATCGAACCACAACCGCAAGTGTACGGTTGTCCCAAGTAGTATGTATGATAATACAGATTCGTTCCAAGGACGGATGGTTGATCACAATGTTTAGCAAGTAGTGATTTATGCACTTATGAAAATAAAAGACAATAAATTGTTTGTTTGGTTTTGTTTATTAATTCTAAATAAATGAAAGACAAATAATTAAATGCAAGTAGAAGCTAAGACGCAAGTAAAATAAGTGAAAACGCAATATGAGATGTAGTACTTGAGAACGCAAGGATCCTCCTAATTTTACTTTCTAACTTATGTTGTTTAAGGGCTAAATCAGTCAATTACAATGGTCGGGATTCTAAATTCCTTATACCCCCGTCAGGGTGGACTATAAGGCAATCCTAAAGTGTCACTAGTCCCGTCAGGGTAAATATGATCCACCGTTGGATGATTAAGATTTATTACCACTTTGGCCCTAGGATTAACTAAGTTCGTCAGAATCAATAGTTTTTATCCTAGATTGAACAATTATTTCTGTACCTAAACCCCCCGTCAGGATGATCCATACGCCACATATATGGAATAGCTTAAATACTAATACCTAATTTTAGTTCGCGACTCTAAAATCAGTAAACATTCACAAATTGTCGAAAAGAGTAAAAGCCCTAATTTAATTTAATTCAATAAAAACCCAAATTCAACATTCGTTATAATAATAAAATCAAGATTCACCCATTGTTTTGTTCTCAAGCACTAATGGAAATTTAGCTCATATTAAAATTAACAACAAAATAAAAAGAAATGGAATTCATATTCGTTACAAAATTAAAATAAAAGAAAAACCTAATTTTCGGAATAAGAATGACTACGAACGGAGCTATAGACCCACTCCAGCTCTTGTAGCTTCTCCTTCCTTCCTGCTGTAGCTTCTCTGGTGTTTTTAATCTTGTGGAAAGTGAATTGTGTGTAAAATAGAAGTCCAGACCTCCTTTTATAATAAGAAAAACGGATTAGGGCTTGGACCAGAAATTAAAAGCCTAATTAAATGTCCAAGCCCATTATTTAGGCCCAAAATCCCGTAACTGATGACAGGCCTCCACTAAAACTGCTTTTCCCGATGCGTTACCACTCCGATTGACCTCATTCCAGTTGCTAAAGTTCCGTACTTCGATAAGGAATGTTTTCTCTTCAAAGGTCAGCGGCTCAATCAGCTCTTAAGTCCCTCGAAAACAGCAATCAAGGGCCTGGAAAATGGATTTTCAACTCTAAAAATAAAATCTTCGGGATTTCTCTTCAAGTCTTGACTCTATCTTTTGATCTTTGACTTTATCTTCGGATTCCTTTCCTAGCTAACATCTAAAAACCTGTAAACTTTACACTAAGAATACCAATATTACGCGCAAAAGTTTAATAATTCAAAAATGCTAGAAATAAAAAGGGAAATCCGAATTATTGCATATTTCATTCAAAAGTCTATCGAATTAATTAAATAAACACCAAAAATGATGTCTCCTAAGGGTCTAAAATAAGAACAATTAGGGAGACATCAATTTGTCACTTGTTTTGGAATCAAGAATACTAACATAACATGATTAGGAATGGCAAAGTTTCTTTCTCACTAGGTGATAGAAGCTTGGTTTCCCAAGCTTCCATCCCGACTAATAAAGAGTCAATAAGCCATTCTAACCCTTTGACTTTTGATTTACCCCAATATGTTGGGATACCCAAATATTTTCCAAGATCTGTCAATTCATTCATTCTTACCTTTAATATCATTTTTCAAGTTTATAGGAGAGTTTTTGCTAAATAAAATGCTAGTTTTATTCAGTTTTACCTGTTGACCTGAAGCATAGTTGTATTTGTGAAATATATACTAAAAGTTACTCACATTTTCAATAGTAGCTTCCATAAAAGATCAACTATCATCTACAAATAGGCAATGGGTTATAGAAGGAGAACCTTTTGCAATCTTAATGCCTTTTAAGATGTTGTTTCCCTCAGTCTCTTTTAAAAGTGCTGATAATGCCTATGTCACCATGCAAAATAGAAAGGGAGACAGGGGATCACCTTGTCTCAATCCCCTTGATGGATTAGCACTCTTATATAGCTTACCATTCACATGCACCTCATATGGAACAGATGTTACACAGTTTCTAATCCAATTGATCCATAATGAGTTATAGCCAAGTTTAGATAGTAAATCAAAGAGAAAGTCCCACTACACAAACTCATAGGCCTTTAAATATCAGCTTCTACTGTCAAAGAACAATATTTATTAAATAATGACTAACCTCATGTGCTATAAGAATGTTATCAAATATTGACCTCCTAGAATAAATGCATTTTGAGATTCATCTACCCAAGTGTCCATATATAATTGCATTCTTAAGATCATGATTTTAGAAATTATTTTATAAATAAAAGTAGTACAACTTATGGGTCTATAAGAGCCAATGTTTTCAGGACTTACACATTTAGGTATGAGTTCAATTATACTCCTATTTATAGCTGAGATATCACTATTAATATTGAATAAATCTGATACAACCCTTAGGAAATTGAATTTAATCAATTCCCAGTGTTTAATATAGGAAAAAACTGATAACCCATATGGGCCTGGAGCCTTGTCAAGATTAAGGCTCCAAACCGTATTTTTTAGTTTCTACATAGTGATAGTTTCAAAAGATTGGTGTTCATCTCTGAGGTAACACTAGGTGTTACACAACTTAGAGTGGAAGAGTAATCTCTCGGTCCCACTAATTGGAATACATTAGAGAAGTAATCCACAATTTCTTCAACAATTTCTTCATTGTTTTCCACCCAAATGTTATATCTTCTTTTAAGTCTAGTAATTTTATTTCTAGATCTCTTAGCTTTAGTTATTGTTTGAAAGTATCTAGAATTATTATCTCCCAACCTAAGCCACATATTTCTGGACCTCAGGCCCGATATCTTTCCTCTTTTGCCAAATACTTCTCAAGAGATTTGGTTAAAGAGTAAAACTTTTCAACCTTTTGTTCATAGAATGGGGCATTAAAGAGTAAATCTAATTCTTTAGTGGTATTCCTAATCAGGATTCTCTGGTTCAGGGTTCTCAACCTGGCCCATCTAGTAAGACCAAAGGTGGGTCCCTGGTGTCGCCTAAGGTGTGATAAAAAGATGTATAAAATAAGTGCAAATAAACACCCTAAGCTGAGCACGGTTTTGCAAGTATACAGATCGTATGCAAGTTTTAATGAATAAGTAGAATTCGTTCCTCAGGGACTACGAAGGTTAAGAAGAACTTATGCAAATATTCAAGTGCAAATATGAGAGTTAGAACAGATAATACGCAAGTAGAAAGAAGAGATAGCTAAATATTTATTTGGTTTTTAAATAATAAAACTAAACTAATAAATTAAAGACAGAAAATAAATAAAAGAGAAGAAAAGAAGATAGTATGAAAGCTTAGCTTGAGTAATTAGCATGTAATCCCCACTAGTTTTGCCGTTCTAAACATGTAAGGTATGAATCATGTAGTATTCCAATAGTTTGGTTTCAATTGCGCTAGGTAGTTTCAAATAGGGTTTACCTGTGTCAATAAGAACCTAAGCAAACTGTTCATGCAATTGATAAAATAGCTATACACTAAACCATTGACTATCTAGTTAGGCTGGGTTGTCAGATCAAACCTTATTCTAGACTTTATGTGCTAATTCCATAGTCAAATATACCTGTTATCTAACTACTATGATGGTAATCCTATACGTTGTACACCGTAAAGAACACAAAATATAAATCCAACACATAAATAGAGAAATCAAAACATAAATTCAATCAAATTAGATAGATGTCAACCAAAACTAGGATTCATACATATATGCTAAAACTCAAGCTAAATATAATTAATTCATACTAAGAAAAGAAAAGAAAAGAATTACAGAATTTAAGGTTGAAGGAGACATAATTGATGCACAACTCCTTCCAGACTTCTCTTCTTGTTGTAAGCTTCTTCCTGACCTTAAGGTTTGGTCAAGGATGATTTTCTAATGTTAAGAGGCTGTATTTATAGTGTATAGGTTGACCTAATTCGTTTTCTTGAAGGAGAAGGTAATATTGGACTCCTAGCCCAACTCAAATTCGTAACCCAAAACATGCAATCAGCCCCGTTTTCGTTTTGGTCCTAGCATCTTCGATACTTGTCCGATTAACGCGTATGAGTAGTCTAAATTCATCGTCTCGGAAAGATCTCCAACTTTGCTCTTGACCGTTTCTCTAAATTCCTCACCGTTTTTAAGATATAAGCTGATTTATGGTCGTATGTGCAGAAATTCAGATTTAAGGCAGGTTTTCCTTTTCCATGTTTTTAGCTTTTACTTACTTATCTTCAATTCCCATGTTTATCTTCTTTCCTTTAGCTCTTTGAACCAACTTGGACTCTAATTAATTACCATATATCTCTAAAGCTTCACACTAAATAAATAATTAAACCCAATATGCTCTAAAAATAATAATTAATCAATTCAAGACTCAAAATAGGAAAGTGTACTAAATCACGAGAAATTCGACCTATAAACTAATAAATACGCCTAAAATGATGTCTCGGAAATAGATTTTATTATCACAAATGAGGAGACATCAAGACCCCCAACTCAAAGTTGTATCGTCCCGATACAATAAAAGTAAAGAACAGTAGGGAATTCAAGAAGAAGAAGTAGGAGGAGAACAAGAACAGAACATAATGAATGATCCTAGAGCAAACTATCTAAAAAGTCTCATGTAGTAATGTTCAAGAAGTAATGCACAAGTATGCTTAATATACACATAATCAACAATCCATGAATTCAAGTCCAGATTAATTTCGCAATGCTAGAAGGAGAGGTTGATAACTTAGTTCATGTTAATGGCTATAGGTTGTTCATAGGTTCTAATATAGCACCCAATGGTCCACTTACCTACTACCTAATAGCTCAATTGTTTCTCCACCAAGTAGTTAGAAATCCTAAGGTCTTTGGTTATAACTTGGCTTAGGGACGGTGTGGTATATTTGGATAAATGAAAAGGGAGCTTTTGGCTCTCTCCTCACATTCTATCAACGAATCGCCCTAGAGCTTGAGTTTTCACTCGAAGATGTTCTCACTCAACCCAATTTTTGATGCTTTTGATGTGCATCCCCAATTATCCCAAATAAAACCTTTTGTGATGATATACAAATTCCACTTTGCCGGTCCGAATATATATATATTCTTTTCATATCAATTTTTTCTCATATATATATTTTTCTTTTTTATGCCTTTGTTGGCAATTTTAGCTCGTAGCTTCTTTTTCATTCACTATTACCCCGGCAAAGGGTTACAATAATAACTTTTTCATCATCAATAAAATCACAATTACAATTTCCAAAACCCAATGTTCCCTAATGATGAAACCCACCACCCCAAACTTAAGCTCTAAAACGACTAGTTTCAAGTTTTGTGATTCGAGTGCGAGTCATATAGATAAGTCCTATAAACTAAGGGGTATGGATTATAATGTGGTTAATAAAAGGCTTTAGAAAGGCTCAGAGTGGCTAAGATGGATGAATAATAACAACAATCAAATAAAAAGGGTGAGAAGGTATAAAAGGCTTCAAGTGGCTTCAATATGAAAGAACTGCCTTATTCATTTTTCTAAATACCGGATTTTGTTACTTTTTCATTACTAGTTCATAGATAAGCGGGTTTTCAACTAATTTCAAACCTCACGTTCTACACACCAACTAACTCTTCCTAAGTTTCAACATAATTTCTTAGCATTGCTCATTAACTTTTCTATCTTTTATATCCTGTTTTCATACATGCATACTACACATATTTATGACATCTTTCAAAAACATACTACTTACTATCATTGACCTAATTAAAATCATGCTCAAATAGGTACATTCAACATATTCTATTCCTAATTCAAGCCAAAAAAATTTAAATTTTATGAAAAAACAAAAAGGAAGATGAGGACAACGAATCCCCACCCCCAACTCAAAAATGAGCCGTGTCCCCACGTCTCGAAAAAGACTCAAGAAAGAATAAAATTTAAAATTAGCACACATATTGCACATAAAGAAATGGTAGGGAAGAAAGAAAACATACTCTTCGAGGCTATTACCTCGCCTTATCGACATCCAAGATAGGATTTTGCTGGATTTTTCTTTGATTGTTCACGGAGTTTTGTGAGGTACTCCTTTCTTCTTTTGAAAGTTGTGTAATTACTCTCAAAACTTTGATGATCCAAGCATTGCCAATATTGTTATTCATCTTAAACTCACGTGTTTCTTCTTCACCCAAAATTATATTCGCTTTCCGATCAAGACACTTGATCATAGTAGGATATTGCATTAAATAACGACATGGGAGAGATCGAAAATCGTATCACCTCCTCATAGATCAACTATGCCACATCTTTTTCTTCTCCTCTCAAAATACAATTCAACAAAAAGAACGTTTTTTAGAACGTCTTACCATGAACGCAGACCAACCCAATCTTTCTTAAATCTCCAAGAATCTGCTTGTATTCTCCGTTATCAACTTCTTCTTCAAATACTTTATCATAAGCAAAAGGTAGTTCCTTTAATTGTTTCTTCGGAGAAGCTATCATGGCCATTGAAGCTTTCTCTTTTTCTTCGGGTGTAGAGTCTCTGATCTGTAGAGGTTGTGTTGTTTTCTTTGCTAAAGTTGGAACCTTTTTGCCCATTAAATCAACACAGCATGCTACCTCTCTTCTCTTGACTTGTTTTACCCTTTGAATTGGAACTAGGACTTTTCTCACTTGATTTCTTCTCAATTAGAATCCAATACCTTGCTTTTCTTCATCTCCCTTACAGTAGATAATGTTTATGTTCTCTTAATCATCTCATTTGACCCCCAACTCAAAGCTTTAACCACTCTTGAAATTTGAAACTCTTGATTATTGGTTGTACAAGCTTTATTTAGGTTAGGAAAGGTGTTTTGATGATGATTCTCTATATGGGTAAGATGGATTCTTCATGAATTGGTATGGATTTAAGAAATTGTAGGATGAATTTATGAAATTTAAGCTTTTGATTCTTGGATTCAATGTGTTTTGGTATAATTTGGGTGTTTGATTCTTCCTTGTAATGATGTGGAGAAAGGATTGGATGTGTTTTCATGCTGATTGGGTAGTGTTTTGATGATTAGGGAAGGTTTTATGAAGCTTCCATGGAGTTGGGAGAGGTTTGGGGAAGAAGGAGAAGCTTAAGGATTGAAAAATTCGTAATAGAGCAACCTCCTCACCCTTATAACCTAAAAAACACGATTTTTTTCCTCTCTCCAGCAGTGCCCGGCGGTATACCGGCCATAGGGCCCGGTATACCGGAGTTACTTGCTTCGAAATTCTCCCTCTCGGCATAAAACCCGAATCTGCTACCCGTGTCACGGGTTTTCTGGCCGGCATACCGGACTTCTGGCCGGCATACCGCTCGAGAAAGAAAACCTCCCCAACAGCTAGATCTCGAAAAGTTATGCAGTTTAGGCTCAAAGATCACCTGATTCCGACATCCGAGCGCAAAGATATGACTTGCCGAAATTTTCTCAGATTGTGTCCAGAATTTTTTTTTTCTACACAGCGGGTGTGGGCGGTATACCAGGGCTATGGTCCGGTATACCGGACCTTCTGTTCCTCGAAATTTTAATCCTTGTCAAAAAAACCGAATCCCCTACCCGTGTTACGGGTTTTTGGTCCCGCGGTATACCGGGGCTGAGGCGCGGTATACCGGACCTGAAGTCTAGATTTTTTTCTTCTCGGCACCCGAGTCTTCTACCCGTGTTACGGGTTTTCTCCTCTGCGGTATACCGGGGCTGAGGCGCGGTATACCGGACTGAGGGTCTGAATTTTCTGAAAAATTTCGTTTTCTCCTCCCGAACTCGATTTCTCCAATACCTAAACATCAAAAACACTAATACCTTCCTCAAATATGCAATATCAACTAAAAATAACTAAACTAAACATAAACTAAAAACGTAAAAACACGAAAACATAAAAGAAACTACGGGTTGTCTCCCGTATAGCACTTTTGTTTGATGTCTTTTAAAGTTAGACGTGTTACCTCGATTACGATTGACGAAATTTACACCCCTTGCCTCTAATTCCCACGAACTTTTCAGCTCGATTATTCATGATCATGGATGGTGCCATCCAAGATTTCGTGGGAGGGGGTGAATCTGGTGGTAACTCTATTTCATTTGTAGCTTTACACTCCTTTGGCAATCCATTCATCTCTTCTTCTACAAACGGGATGTTGATTTTTAATTCGTTCACCATGTCAAGGAACTTCTTGAATTCTATTTCATTGTTCTGATTTTTGACACGTGACGGATATGGTGGTGGAGGACGTGTGTTTGTTACCACTGGGCTCTCTTTCTTTTCATGTGTCTTCTCTGGGACACTTGTTTGTTCAATTACCTCATCCACCTTGTTTTTAATTGTTTCTTCAACCACATTCTCAGGAATAGAGGTTGGTTCTGGTTCTACTCTAGGCGGAGGTAATTGTTTTCCACTTCTTAATTCAACTACATGGCAAACACTGTCTTCTGGAGCACTAGTATCACTTGGGAGTTTCCTTTTTGCAAAGATTTGAAGTTTATTCACCATTTGTGACATGGTATGCTCGATATTCTTAAGCACCTTGGATTGGTTTTGGAATCTTTGCTGGCTAATCTCCATATCTTCAATTAGGTTCACCATCTTAGCCATGCTTGAATTTAAACTCGGAGGTTGTTCTTGTATGGTTTGCTGCATTGGATAGGAAAGTGGTTCTTGATAAGCTTCGTTATAAATTGGCGCTTTTTGATAGATAGGTTGTGAAGTATAATAAGATTGTGGTCGCGGTTGATAATATGTCTGTTGATTTCCGACCCAATTATAATTCTGTGGGGGCTGATAATTAGCGTAATTTCCTTGATACTGATAATAACCATCATAATAATGGTTTCTTTGATAAGGTATGAAGGAAATTGAGGCTGGATTACTCATGCAATTCTCCCACGCGTGATCTCTTGCTCCACAACTAGGACATGAAGGTGAGGTATATACTAGATTTCCTTGAGCTAGTTTTCGCGTTTGTTCTCGTAATTCCTCAAGTTGTTGGTTTAACTCTTTGAGCTTTAGAGATTCTACAATCTCTGGTTGTTTTTCTGATTTAATCAGCCAACTTCTCTTGGTTTCAAGAACGTACTCCATAATTATATTAGCTTCTGCAGGATCTAATAATACAAAACTTTCCTTTCCTAATAAATCTGCTCTTGCCTGGAAAAAATCTGTAAAACTAAAAATAAAAAGAAAAGCGTAAAATAGAACTAACTAAAATAAAAGCACTAGATAATTGCACAAGGACTAACGATGTAGTCCCCGGCAGCGGCGCCAAAAACTTGGTGTCGCCTAAGGTGTGATAAAAAGATGTATAAAATAAGTGCAAATAAACACCCTAAGCTGAGCACGGTTCTGCAAGTATACAGATCGTATGCAAGTTTTAATGAATAAGTAGAATTCGTTTCTCAAGGACTACGAAGGTTAAGAAGAACTTATGCAAATATTCAAGTGCAAATATGAGAGTTAGAAAAGATAATACACAAGTAGAAAGAAGAGATAGATAAATATTTATTTGGTTTTTAAATAATAAAACTAAACTAATAAATTAAAGACAGAAAATAAATAAAAGAGAAGAAAAGAAGATAGTATGAAAGCTTAGCTTGAGTAATTAGCATGAAATCCCCACTAGTTTTGTCGTTCTAAACATGTAAGGTATGAATCATGTAGTATTCCAATAGTTTGGTTTCAATTGCGCTAGGTAGTTTCAAATAGGGTTTACCTGTGTCAATAAGAACCTAAGCAAACTGTTCATGCAATTGATAAAATAGCTATACACTAAACCATTGACTATCTAGTTAGGCTGGGTTGTCAGATCAAACCTTATTCTAGACTTTATGTGCTAATTCCATAGTCAAATATACCTGTTATCTAACTACTATGATGGTAATCCTATACGTTGTACACCGTAAAGAACACAAAATATAAATCCAACACATAAATAGAGAAATCAAAACATAAATTCAATCAAATTAGATAGATGTCAACCAAAACTAGGATTCATACATATATGCTAAAACTCAAGCTAAATATAATTAATTCATACTAAGAAAAGAAAAGAAAAGAATTACAGAATTTAAGGTTGAAGGAGACATAATTGATGCACAACTCCTTCCAGACTTCTCTTCTTGTTGTAAGCTTCTTCCTGACCTTAAGGTTTGGTCAAGGATGATTTTCTAATGTTAAGAGGCTGTATTTATAGTGTATAGGTTGACCTAATTCGTTTTCTTGAAGGAGAAGGTAATATTGGACTCCTAGCCCAACTCAAATTCGTAACCCAAAACATGCAATCAGCCCCGTTTTCGTTTTGGTCCTAGCATCTTCGATACTTGTCCGATTGACGCGTATGAGTAGCCTAAATTCATCGTCTCGGAAAGATCTCCAACTTTGCTCTTGACCGTTTCTCTAAATTCCTCACCGTTTTTAAGATATAAGCTGATTTATGGTCGTAGGTGCAGAAATTCAGATTTAAGGCAAGTTTTCTTTTTCCATGTTTTTAGCTTTTACTTCCTTATCTTCAATTCCCATGTTTATCTTCTTTCCTTTAACTCTTTGAACCAACTTGGACTCTAATTAATTACCATATATCTCTAAAGATTCACACTAAATAAATAATTAAACCCAATATGCTCTAAAAATAATAATTAATCAATTCATGACCCAAAATAGGAAAGTGTACTAAATCACGAGAAATTCGACCTATAAACTAATAAATACGCCTAAAATGATGTCTCGGAAATAGATTTTATTATCACAAATGAGGAGACATCAGTCCCTTTATCTTTTTATGGAATCTTTCAATCCCTTTTCGCACATACCAAATTTTCTTAATGATATCATTACAGGATTCCAAATTAAGCCAATTCTCTTCCAATATAAACCTATTATTGGATTTATTAGCTATGTTGTTAAATCGTAGCATAATGGGTGAGTGATCAGAGCCAATATCAGGGTGTGATGCTACACAACTATCAGAAGATAGTGATAACCAAGCACTGTTTACTAAAGCTCTATCAAGAATGTCTCTAATTAAAGCTCCACCCATTCTTTTATTGCTCCAGATATACCTAACCCCTTTTTGAGATAGTTCAAGAGAAGAAAATCAAGAGAGCCAATTCACGAGAAATTCTTCCAACTCGTTAGATTAATGTTCCTCTGAGTACACTTAGTAAGCGCAACCGCAGTACCATTAAACTTATTGTTGATATGAGCAATTTTTCATATAGGAAAGCAACCTAACCATTTTCCAAGTTCAACTTGAATTGTTTTAAGACTCCAATGGAGGCAGGTCTTATTAAAAATACCTTGAAGCTCAAGGTTATTAGAGTAGAATGAGCAACTCTGAAGGTTGAGATCAGCAGCAGATCGCATAGGAAGGAGAAGCGCCCAAGCTTCCCCTTCGATGGAATTTCTAACAAAGCATCTTATGTTAACCTTCTGTTAAATATTCCCTTCAATGTTAACTTTATTAGAGACAACTACCGCAGGTTCCCATTCTTTAACGAATGAGGCGTCACACATCCATATCATATATGAGTCATCGCTTAAGACTGAGTTGTTTAAATTATTGATCTCCGCCAGATTACTTGAATTAACATTTTAAGGTTTTCGATTGAAGAGCCAAATAGTTTAGCGATGAGCAAATTAGTGCTACGGGAAATGTCCGATACCACCCATTTCTTGTTTTCAAAAAAACCTTTCAGTCTCTTCTTCCAAATGTTCCATGATGTTATAAGAATATATGTCGTAATGAGCTTCTTATCCCATCCATTCGAAGAATAATTCGAGATAGTAGAGAGAACTCAATCCTCAAATTATTTATTAGAATCTCTATATATATTGTTTTGCATTAGAGACATGGCCCAACTTTCAATGCTGAAAGAACACTTAAGATGCAATACAAAATATCGAATTGATACTACTTCAATATGGTATAAAGAGCCAAATAAAGAGAAAACAAATCAACTACTCATAGATTTATTTTTCTTTCCAAAATATTGAAAAAAGTCACATTCAATTTCACTTTTGTCTATTTTTCCAAACAAATCAATCAAATATATCCTCTGCAAGTTGACATTCCAACTCAATTTAAAATTACTTTCCTTTTTACAATATCTTTCTCCTCAACTTGATTCCTTTGATCAAGTATATATTATCAACTCTTTACAAATAATACATTAGTCAAAGAACAAACCAATTTCTTACTTTCAACTATATCTCTCAATGGAATAAACTAGCAGTACATACACAAACCATTCACATGTTGTCAGCCTGTCCAACCCTACAACCTTGTTTGGTTCATGCAAATAACGGGTATTTTCTATTTTCATTCTCTATATTTTTCAAAATATTAATAAAAATGTGTAGTTTTTTGGAAAATTAAATGAAAAAGTTGTTATATTGGAGCACATGAAATCGATGTTTTCCATAATTTTCTGAAAATATATTCTGAAAACGAAAATAGAAAAATATGTTTACAAACCAAACAGTGCCTAACCTTCTCCCAAATCCCTTCCCAAAAACTCCATCAAAGATCCAATGTCAATTATGTGACAAAATTGGGCACATCGCAAAAGTTTGTCATTCCCGCTCCCACTCTGACACTCAAGTGTGGGATCTCTATATCTATCAAAACTCCGTTCCACCATTCACTCTGTGGATCCTTGAATCTGGTGCCTCGCACCATGTGACATTAGATCCAAACTCTCTGATAAATCTTATACCCTACATTGGTGGCAATGGACTACTCATAGGTGATGGCACAAACATGCCTATCACATATACTGGTTTAACAATTTTATCATCTTCTACTTCTAAATTTCGAGTACATAATGTTTTATGTTCTCCTAAAATTACTCGTAATTACTTTCCGTGTCTCAGTTTTGCATACATAATAATACATCTATTGAATTCTTTCCTCACTGTTTTATTGTTAAGGATTTGACATCAAGGGTAGCATTGGTCAAATGGAAAAATAATAGATCACTATATGAATGGCCTACAACACAACCACAAATATACTCCAGCACCTTACGAACATGGCATGAACGGCTAGGAAATCCAAAAGAATGCACACTTAAGACTTTTATTTCTAAATTTTATTTACCATTAATGTCTACTAAACTTTCTACATGTGTTTCTTGTTTGAACACTAAAATTCATCGGCTTCCTTTTGTATACTCTACGGTAAAAGTTTATTTCCTTTTGACATTATTTATTCAGATGTATGGGATCGGAACCTGTTACGTTAATTGATAACTATCCCTATGATGTTTTATTTGTTGATAATTTTGCTTGTTATGTTTGGTTATACCCCTGGAAAGCTAAATCCGAAGTTACAAAACCTTAGTTGAAATTTTGTTTAATAGCAAAATTCGAACGCTTTATAGTGATAAGGGTGGCAAATATATTGGCCTGCAACCTACACTTATAAAGCACGATATTCAACACATGATTACGCCACCTTACACACCTAAACTAATAGGGATGGTGGAGAGGAGGCATCGTTATATAATAGAAACACTTACTCTATTAAAAAAACCAATTTACCTTCACCTTTTTGGTCGCTTGCTAGTTAGGACACAATTAATCTTATTAATATAATGGCTCTTGCATCTCTTCAAAACACATCATCTTTCGAATTACTTTTCAAACATGTTCCGTACCATAATAAACTTTTCATTTTTTGATGTTTATGTGTCCCATGGCTAAAACCTTATGTGGAAAATAAATTAGATGCAAAATCTCGGTCATGCATTTTTGTTGGATATTCCACCCAACATAACGCATATAAATGTTTTGATCCTAAAACACAAAAAATGTTTGTCTCTCGCAATGTACAATTTTTAGAAAATGATTTCCCTTTCAAAAATCTCAACAAGTTGTCATCTCTTTCCCGTGTTATTTGGTATGATCCAGCACATATGATTGCTGACACGACTTCCACTCATTACATCATACCCCAATCTTCCACCCGTAAAACAACGCATACCCCAGAAAACCCCACTACCACTATACGATCAGCTACTCAGCCAAATCAAAGACAAGACACGCTAGACCTCAACTCATTAATACATAACATATCTACAAATAGTCTACCTATACCACCCACCATCCACAACTAGCAACAACATGACCAAAAATAATGGTCAACCAGAATTATATAACACATGCTCTCGATGATAGATTATGATTCCGCCTGTATGAATATGCCGCCTACTTGTGCTCAACCCTCTCAAGTATGCCTTAATTATCCTATTACTAATCTAGCTACATCCTGCCATCATATGCAAACTAGAGAAAAAGATAACATATTTAAACCCACAAAGAAATATATCTTAACTACCCAACTCGCCCAACCACTAAATGAACCCAACACGGTAAAACAAGCTATAAAATATGAAGAATGGAGAAAAGCTATGATTAAGGAGTTTGATGTTCTTGTTAAAAATAATACTTGGACTTTAGTACCTAATTAAAATGTGAGTAATGTCATAGGATGCAAATGGATATTCAAGATAAAAATTAACATGGATGGATCGTACAACGTTACACAGCTCGACTAGTAGCCAAAGGTTTTCATCAAATCTTAGGGAGAGACAACAATGCTACATTTAGTCACGTCATTAAGCCATCCACAAGTTGCTTGATCATAAGACTAGCTATCAACCTTGGGTTCTATTACATCAACTAGGTGTTAATAATGCCTTTTTGCAAGGTATATTAACCGAAACAGTATATGTCCCAACCAATGGTATGTATTGATAAACAATACCCTAATCATGTTTGCAAGCTATGTCAAGCCATTTATGCTCTCAAACAAGCACCACATGTTTGGTATCAAATATTACAGAAATTTCTCATATATATTGATTTTATCAATTTTAAAAGTGACACATCCTTTTTTATTATGAAAACTAACTACTATATGATATATTTTCTAGTATATGTGGATGATATCATTGTAACAGGAAACAACACTCAAGTTATTACCAGTATTATTCATCAACTAGCAAACATATTCTCGATCAAAGTCCTTGGGCATCTCGATTATTTCCTTGGCATCAAAATTCATCGAACATCCAATAGGGCAATACTCTCTCAGAGAAAATAAATCACTAATCTTCTTTTCAAATAAGAAATGGTTGATGCCAAAGGTGTATATTCACCTTTATCAACTTCAACACCTCTCAAACTACAAGATGGTAGTCCCACTACAGTTCCCACTCAATACCGTCAAATAGAAGGTGCGCTTCAATATTTATCACTAACCCGACCAGATGTCTCCTTTGCGGTCAACAAGTTATCTCAATTCATGCATGCACCAAGCGAAATGCATTGTAATGTTGTCAAAAGAATCTTACGCTACCTAAAGCAAACCCAAAATCATGGGTTATTTCTAAAGAAATATTCCCACCAGCAATTATATGCCTACTCAGATGCCGATTAGGTTGGGGATCTCAATGATAAATATTCAACATCTACTTACATCATCTATTTTGAAGCTTCCCCTATTAGTGAGTCCAAAAGAAACAAAAAACAATTGTCTGATCTTCCACAAAAGTTGAAAAACTGGTTGTCGCCAACAACATCATATATTAATTGGATTAAAAAATTGCTCTAATAACTACAAGCACCACAACCAACTAGTCCAACCATATGTGATAATATTGGCGCAACATATATGTGCTCCAATCCAGTCTTTCACTCACGCGTGAAGCATGTAGCTATAGACTTCTACTTTGTTCGGGATCCAGGAGTAAACAAGAAAATCAAAAGTTTCTCATGTCCACTTTGTCGATCAACTCGCTAACTCTCTAACTAAATGGTTGTCTCGACCTCGTCATCAATATCACTGCACCAAGCTAGCTGTTGTCGACTCCACGACTATCCTGCGCTTGGCATATTAAGGAAAGAAATAATCACTCAAGTCAACCCTCAAATCCATTCCACAAACATTACCATAACATAAGCTCATGAATCAAGCAATTGAATCAAGATGGAAATAGATCCTTGATATTAGCTATTGTATCTATTTTAATTAATATTTGTCTCTCGATTGTTTTATATAAATAATATAGGAATATATGTAAGTTGCAATACAAATTATTGAATTGATATTACTTCAATAGAATATACTTAGTCGATTCAGAATTTTCTTCTTTATTTGTATCTATGTTTGCAGATGCGGTATGGACATTGCCACATTAATATAAACATCAAAAAATTATATCTTAAAATTTGGTTCTCCATTCACTTTGAGTATATTGGAAATTGGAATGATATTATGGCTCAATAATATTGAATATAGAATCCAAAAAGCATGATCACAATCACATCGTTAGAAATCTTTTAATAAAAATCCAAGAAAACAAACATTTCTACATAATCCAATTGACTTTAATCTCGAGAAACAACTCACCTTTTAGAACTAACCTGGTCAAATGTGGGTAATTGTGTCTCATCAGTTATTAGCCTCGCACTCATTAAGTAGGTCTTGCTGGTTATCCAAAAAGGCTCAAGATAATGAAGATCGCGATATATGAAAATCCCTTCTTCCATCATCTAGATCGTCTGAATATTTTCAATATTTGTGTGACACCTGCAAATAATAAGACATATTTTAATTAAATATTAAAAAATGAAAAACCCTGAAGTATCATCTAAACCGATACCAACCACCCATTCCCACCAGAGAAGAAAAGTATCCCATTCTACAAGCCACCGATACTCTAGGAGCAATGACAGAAGCAGTGGAACTATTAGAGATAATCGACTATAAATACAAAACGGTATAACATATATGTAGTTAATGATTTCCTCAAGCATGTACATGCCAAACTCTTTGTTGATATTGGTCAATAGACAAAATAAATGGTTATATCAAAACTAGAGGAAAAATATAGTTGATCAAAAACATCATGACTGATCAATCTATACTTTCTTAGTTAGTTATTAACAATGGTAGGTCACATGTAATCTTATAAGACGTGGAAAAGGAGGTAGATTTGGCTATTTTATAAGGTAGATGGATCACCGTCCCAAGTCAATCTCTATGTATTTTGCATTTGAGGCTGCTGCTCAGGTATTTTAAAGGCAAGGCTTGAAATATTTTTATATAATTACATCCTGACATTCTCAAACCTTGTACTCTACAGGGTTTTGTCAAGTGGTTTGATAATAAAAGATTTATCATCCTTCTACTAGTGTTTGATGCAGCATGGGTTGTTTGTATGCGCAAATGAGATCTGAATCTAGTTTATTAGGATACTTGGATCAATATGATTGTTTGTTTGTCCTTATCAATTTAAATCTGAATAACTCTTAACTAGACTATTTTATCAAGATTTCAAAATAAAGCGGTGTTTGTTTGCACCTAATGAGATCTTATTGTGGTTTATTATGATATTAGATCAATAAGGCAGTTTGTTCAAATCTGAATGACTTTTAACTAGGTTGTTTCATTAAGATTTCAAACTAATGAATTCAGACTCTACCTTCTATTAAAATTTTTATTTTTTGAATACATATGAGAGACACTTTGGACTCGGAATCAATTTGACTTCAATAAGATTCAATCCCATAACCTTTTGGTCTCTGCGGAGTAGTATAACCACTAGACCAACTATCACTTACAAAAATCAAACAACACCTAAGTCTGATTTATTTAAACACTAACTTTTAACCAAATAAAATTTATTCAATTGCTATTCAATATTAAGTACTTATCACTTACAAAAATCAAACGTAATGCCCGTTTGCAGGGACAAAACTATGCATAAAAAATTGAGGCCCAGGCCCCCACAAAATTTTCAAAAATGATTTTTTGACCCTTATAAAATTAAATTAATTTTTTTATAAGAGTATGCCCCCTTCCCCCAAATTTTTATAAGGGTGAATTATCCTTAGGGTCTTGGAGACAATCTTTCTTCTCTATAGAGTATGGTCCAGGAATTTTTTCTTATTAGAGACCTCTGTTTTGACAATTGTCTTTCCTACCCTTACTAACACTAAAAGATAAAAAAAGTGTGATGTCACTGTTTCTCTCTCCACTATCACTACCCACATACCTCCGACCTCCGACCACCGATCACCGACCTCCGACCACCGACCTCCGACCACCAGTCACCGGTCACCGGAAAAAACATAGAGTATCGGATAAAATTGATGAGTATCGGAAAAACTAAGAGTACTCTATAATTTTGCTGAGTACTCTATATATTTTAATGAGTACTTTGTATAATTTGATGAGTGCTCCGGATAATTTTGATGAGTACTCCGGATAATTTGACGAGTACTCCGTAAATTTGATGAGTACTTTGTATATTTGATGAGTATTATTAAAAAATCAAAGAATAAATAGTTTAAACAATAATTTATTCATTTTTCAATCTCTTTCATACATTTTCAAATGAATTACACCATAAATAACAATTCAGACTAATAAAAATAAAAATAAACTAGCTAAATTGGGGTTGACCAGATCTTGGCGTCTCAGATCTGGAAAAAAGAAAACAAAAAACCTATCTCTATTGGCAATGGAAGCTCGAAACAAAAAAGAAAAACAACGCAGGAGCTCAACTAAACGGCGAAGAGAAACTGGTAACAACTAATACAATCTCTTCATCGAAACAACCAAGGCCTCCTTCTGCGCTGCTGGAGTGGTGGACCGCCGGAGCTCCAAGCAAAACCACTCAAAGCTATCCTTTCAGCAAACCAGTCAAATCTCCCAAGCAAGGAGATTCGGATCTGTTCTGTTAGCAACCATGGAAGCACCACCGTTAATGACTGATGTATTCGCCGGAGAAGATTCGGAGTGAATGAGCAGCCATGGAAGCAGCTTTGCCAGTGGGTAAGGAGACGATCTGAGAACCTTCTCAGATGAACAGTGGAGATGTAATGGAGAACAAGCGTTGTAATGCAGCACCTGAGCACTTTAGGTCCGTTCGCGAGGTAGAAGAAGCACAAATGAAGCTGTAATGGAGGTCGGTCGCGCGAGCAAAAGAACCAGACCTGGTGGTGGTGGTGTTATGGTCACGCGAGCTCAGCTTCTTTGGAAAAAATGGTGCCTCGGTCTGATTCTGCAACGCCGTAGCTTCTCAAGCGAGGGTGGGGGTGAGCTCGAACTGTTGGTGGTGGTGAGCATCGCTGTGGTGGATTGGTTTTCTGGGAGAGAGAGAAAAAGTAGGTTAGGGGAAGAGAGAGAAAAAGTAGGTGACTGGAATGATTTATGAGATTTGTAAAGAGAATATTTAGTATATATATTGTGTAAAAATGGGTAATAAGGTAAATGGGAATTTAGTCTGTAGTGTAAAAAAATTAGTTGAGGTCTTTAGTAAGAAGAGAAGGTAAGAGAGGCCTCTAATTAGAAGAGGGGGTGTCTTCAAGACCCTAAGTGGCATTTTCTCTTTTTATAATCTATCAATAGCTCCCCTAAATATTAATTCCTAATTTCGTCCCTGCCCGTTTGGGATTAATTATTTTAGAGTTGAAAGCGTTTTTTGATTAAAATTAAATATTCAAAAAAATAATTAAAAAATATTTTAACATCTAAAGTCATACTTATCTAGAGTTTTTTCTAAAAATAATTTAACAATGTAAAAAAAAATTCATAGATTTAAAATTATTTTAAGTGATTATTTTAAAAAACAATGTGTCGAGCTACTAAGGAAGTAATCACCCCTAAAGAAGTTAGAGCAAGGCCTAATTGAAAATGAAGCGAATTGTTGATTGTGTCATAAAGACCCTTATGCCCACATCCCAATCCCCCCTCCCCCGGGGGAATGTGTGCATCTAAAAGATCCTTTATACTATGCCCAATCCCGAAATTCGTTCTATACATATGACCTGCTATCAGGAAAAGAACTGCAATAGCTAATGATGATGAGCCATATCAGTCAGTCATAAACTTTGCATTTGTGGATAGAATCCCCCGAGAAGAGTTAGAATGGCAGTTCCTGCTTCTTGGGAGATCCCAAATAAATGACTGCTAGAATCGGGGTAGGCTTGTCTAATAATAAGAGATACACAATGTTTAACGGGTTACTTTACAATTTATTTATTTTTTTATCGGCAAAAAGATAAGCATATTAATGGCAAAGTTCTTATACTTCCTCTACAAATAATTTGCCAACTACCTATCATTTAATTTGCAACTTCCCTTCAGCCAAAATTCAAACATTAAACAACGCGTAACTGATCATTTATTATTTTTGTCCCAGCATTAATAAATTATTTGCTAGCTCAATTGAGTTGTATTAAAGTACAAGGCAAAAGAGTCAACAATATTTTCTGTACATACGAATATTCCATAAACTCCGATAAAAAAAAAAGAAAAATAAGAATATTCCATAAACATAAATTTTATATTATACATACTACATAAATATATTTTTGAGGAAAGGAGATGAATCCATTATGAAATTCTTCTCCCAACTCTCTCTCAAATTCACAAATCCCCTAAAACATAATCTATACAAATACAACCAAATTATATCCAAAAACCTTAGTGTTTTGATGTGTGATTTCTGTTACAAGTGTTTTTACCTTAAGAAATTCAAACTAAACACTTTCTCATTACATTTCCTTCAATCTCTCCCACTCTTTTTAACCTCTAGCTCTTCTTGTCCACTCCTATATCTTCTCTTTGCTCCATTGCTTTTACTTCCCCTTCTCTACCTCTTCTCTTCCTAAACTCTCCTCTGTCCATTGCTTCAATCTTTGAACGATGGATTTTTTCGCTTCCTCACATCCCTTAGCAAAGAACAGCAATCTGGTTATCACACCTGTTGCTAACACTCAATACAAGCTATTAAATGAACACAAACTCACAGCGAGAATATTAGTAAAAGAACAAATCAATCACATATTTATCAAGAATCATATCAACAAACATTGGGCACTTAAAAAACCAGTAGATGTTGGAAAAACTGGAAAAAACACATTTGTTATACGAGTCGAGACTGAAGAGGAAAAAAACAAAGTGTGGGAGCAAAGGCCTTGGACACTACAAGGTAAATACTTTGCTATTAATCAATACAAAGCCACAGAAAAAAGCATAGTCAACAACACCACTCTATGGATTCAACTATCAGGTATACCTGTGAACCTTCTTTCTACTAAATGCCTAGGAGAGCTGCTTACATACTTTGGTGAAGTTCACCAAATTATAATACCAAATACTCTAGAAATCAATGAGAAAACTATTACCCGTGTTCAAGTGGATTGGGATTTAACCATGCCTCTAATTCCAGGAATTAATTTCTGGGAAAATGAACACAAACCAGCGTGGATCAAATTTTGCTACGAAAAAATTGGTCAAGTGTGTTATGGCTGTGGTATTTTTGGGCATCCGGAAAAAGGATGCACAAACCCAAAATTAAACCCTAGATTAGGGAGTTGGATTAAGATATCTACAAGACGGCCATCCCAAACCTATATGCTACGAGAAGTGGATACGAGCAAGAAATTGATTATTAATGAAGAAAAAAGCTATTATGAAGAAGAAACGAGTTACCGTGGTCTGAAAATGAGTCAACCCAATAACATCAACACTACTAACGGAAAAGAAGACAGTAAGATGGATGTCGTCAATAAACCTAACGGCGTTTTTGAATTTGGTACGAATCAGAGTAGTGGCAACAATGGTGGGAGTGGTAAGGGTAATCGTACGAGCTCCAGTACAGAAAAAGATAAAAACAAAAAAAAAGGAGTACGGTTTTGAAGATGGAAGAGAGAAGGCACTACGAAACAAAATATTAATGGAAAAGGAAATTAATTTGGCCCAAGTGGCCCATGAAATGTCTATTAAGTTAAATACTAGTACAGCCCAAAAAGATGACCTCTTATTTGGGTCTTTCACTAAAACCAGCCCAAAAATTAAAAGCCCCAACGTCACTATCCTCCAAGTACCTAGCCCAAACAATCCAACACATAACAAAACGCAAACCCAATCCCACTCTGAAAACAATCTAACCCCTTCGTCTCTCCAAAACACACCAACACACCAAAAATCCCCAATCCACGATAACCCCATCACACCACACTCTCAATCAACCCTCAATCAAAGAACATCAACACCACTAAACTAGTAAGTGAAAATGAATTCATTACACCTATTTCAAAATCAAAGAAGAAGGTTGAAATGGAGATACCGAGTTTCTTTGAAGATAGTAAAAATAATCACGAAGCGGGTGCAAGTAATGGAACTCGAAAAGATCTGAAAGGAAAAGGTATAATCATACATGAAGGTAGACAGCCACTTAAAACCAAAAGGAAGACGGTAAAGAAAAACACCTATGAATCAACTAACGCTAAGAGGCAGAAGACATTATGGGCGGCAAGAACTAAAAAGGGTACTAATGAGCAAGAAGAAAGTAAGGAAGATGGGGAAGAAAGAAAGGATCAAACTACTGAAGAGGTTTGCGGGGTTGACCCAAATCAACCCCAAAACAGTCAATGATACAAACTGCCTGGAACTGTCAGGGGATTGGCACACCTCTGACAGTCCAGACCCTCTCTGGTATGGTTTCCAAATACCAGACTAAGGTACTGTTCTTGTCTGAAACTAAAAATCCTTATAAAAATGTTAAGAAACTCGAAAAGATTATTAATATGACCTTAGTGGATACTGTTGAACCTGTGGGTTTAGGGGGTGGTCTAGCCCTTTTTATTAAAGATGGAATAGATATAAAAGTATTGCACAAAAATATTAACTATATACACTGTGAATTGATATATGAAAAAGAAAAAATTTATACTACTTTTGTCTATGGGGCACCACTTGATAAGAATAAAGAAAAATGCCTTGAGATGCTTAGTAATTGTAACCTGGGTAAGAATGAGGCTTGGAATCTAATTGGAGATTTCAATAATATAAGAACTTTACAGGAAAAAAAGGGTGGGGATGAGAAATGTAAAAAACAAATGAACAATTTAATGGTTTCATTAAACATAATAAGTTAAATGAAATTGAGACTAAAGGAGTTAAATTCTCCTGGACTAATAAAAGAGAGGGGGAAGAGATGATTAAGTCCCTTATTGACAGAGCTTTTGAAAACAATTTATGGAGAAATAAATTCCCAAATGCTTGGGTAGCTCTCTTACCTGCCATAGGCTCTGATCACTCCCCACAAATACTTACTATGAAAGATAATAAGAAAAATAGAAAAAGAAGGTTCTATTTTGAAAATAATTGGGTTGAAGAAAAGGAGTGTTATGAAATAATTAAAAAAAGTATGGGAAGATAGGAGAAATAACTTATCCTATATTCGCAATAAAATGACTATTAAGCTGAGAAACTGTAGCATTTTACTTAGCAACTGGAGTAAAGAAAAATATAACAATAATAAAAAAAATTGATAGTTACATGAAGGAAATTGGAAAAATTTATGATAACCCAAATACAAAAGACTGGAATGAATATAATATTCTAGTAAGTAAAATAGAGAAAGCTTGGAAAAATGAGGAGGACTATTGGGTCTCTAGGTCTAGAGTGACCTGGTTGAAAAGAGGTGATAAGAACACCTCATATTTCCATGCTTACACTAAAGAAAGAAGATGTATAAATAAGATCATGTGCTTAGAAAATGAAAATGGCAACTGGATAGAAAAAGAAGAAGATATTAAAAGTGAAATATGTAATTATTTTAACAATATCTCTGAAACTGTGGGAGATAGAGTTTTTACACCTATAACTGATCTAATTGAAAAAAAGGTAAATACTCATATGAATGAAAATCCAGAGAAACCCTTACAAATTAATGAAATTAGGAAAGCAATAGATGAACTTGGAGCCCATAAGGCGCCTGGACCTGATGGGTATCCAGGTCTTTTCTATAAAAAATATTGGGAATTAATAAAGCTTGATGTTATTAAAACCATCAATAACATTTGGTATAATGGAGATTCACTAAAAGATCTTAACAATACATTTATATCTCTTATACCAAAAATCAAGAATCCCAAAAGTATTAAACATTTTCGACCAATTAGTTGTTCGAATTTTATATATAAAATCATAGTACATCGCGGTCCTCATCGCTCCCACAATTGTGAATCTTTATTGCAACATTATTGGGTCTTGTAAATGGCAGTGTGCTATATGCTGCAACTTGAATGAGAGCGAAGTTGAATGTATACATAGCTTCCAGCAAGAAAAAGCTCCATAACCTTAGTTGATTATGTTCAGATTGGCAATAATAGACCTGGTTTTGTTCCGCTATCTTCTGATTCTAGAATGTCTGTACCAATTGTTGTTGTAAATTGATGGTTGCACATAGGGGTGGAAATCGGATCCGAAAATTCTGATTTCCAACTTTTCCGATCCGAAAATTCCGATTTCGGAAGGTTCTGAAATTTCGATTTTCGATTTCTTTGAAAAAATCGGATCATTTTGAGGTTCGGAGGCAAGACTTTTTTGTAATATTTGTTATTCCATGTAATTGAAAAAGTAACAGTGGTTTAGCATTGTTTTTTAACTACGATTACTTTGTTATTCATGTAAATTTTGAGTTTAGTTTTTAATTGTTGTTACTCTTCGCGTAAGTTTTATAACTTTAATTTTTAACTACGGTCTTCGTGTAAGTTTTAAACTACTGTTCCGATTAATAACCCTTAGTTCCGCAATTTCCGAACCAAAAGTTTCGAAATTCCGAACCCAAAGTTTCGAAATTTCCGAACTAAAAGTTCCAAAATTTCAGTAAATTCTGAAATTTCGAAATTTGAATTGTTTTTTCTAATTCCGAAAAATTGAATAGAGATTGGAACGGAATAAATCTACTTCGAAAAAATTGAAATTTTTCCGACGCGTTTCTTCCAATTTTCACCTTTAGTTGCACATTAGTTTAATTTGAAATAGGCTAGAAGGAAAGGGCTAACGAGGTTTATTATTTAAAATTCTCAAAGAGTCATTCAAGAAGTTTGAATGAGCTAAGGTCGTTAAGAGTAATGCTATATATCACCTCTCTACCTTTTATGTGGAGTCTATGTGACATTAAATAAAAGAAAGAAAAAATCATTTAAGAAAAAAAAATGGTTTTTAAATCTCCACGTAAGCTCACATAGGAGTGAAGGGGTGATATATATCATTACTCTCTTTAAAGACATCTTCCCCCACAAGTTTTTTTGCTGATCAGTGTCGGAACAGGTATTAATATTTAGAAGAGAAATGGCTACCCCTTCTATTCCAATTTCGAAACCTATTAATACGGATATTTTCTGAGTGAGTCAATTCCTTCCCGGTGGGTCTGGCTGGAATGCCCATCTTATCTATAATTTGTTTCACTAGTGTACGAATAATCATATTGTTCGATCTCCGTTTTATAATTTCGATGATGATGATAAGTTTATTTGGCCTTTTGTTGTTAATAGGTGTTATCCCATTAAATGTGGATATCACGTTATCTCATCTATGAAGGTTGAGAAGTATATTAAACATTCATCCTCGGGGTATCTTGTTATCCATCACTTTGGAAGACTATATGGCACGACAAAGTCCCCACTAAGGGTTGTGTTTTTATTTAGAAATGCTATAAAAATGTTATTCAATTTAACATCTCCTTTTTCATAAGGAAATGCTCTCTTTATTCTCAGTGCAAATTTTGTGAGGATCCAGAAGAATCTATTGAACATATTCTTCTCCTTTGCTTGGGGAGCCGTGATGTCGGGCTTTCTCAGCAACCCAAATCCTTATTGATCTGTTAGATAAATGCTCTTTAAGTGATTGGTTTCTTAGTATTATCGTCGTTTTCTCCAGGGGATGGAACCACGAGGTTGTTACGACCTATATATTTGTTATTACCAGAAACATATGGATTGCCGAGATGAAAAGTCTTTTTGAGGGTGTCAGGGTTCCCAAAAACTGTTATTTTGCTTGCAAAAAATCTTATGTCATATATTATTGGTTCTGATTGGGGCATTTCAATTTGTTGTACCCCGACAAGTATACACCTTGCTCTGATCCTCTTCATGTGTCGGACAACAATATATCTCATCATTGCAAGGCTCAGCTTCTCGATATAGGAAATCCATCTGGCAATGTGGTTGTTGGTTATCAAAACTCAAATCTGATTTTTTGTGAAGACAAAAATTTGGTGTGATTCGACAATGGAAAGTTAAACAGTCGCAATCTTTACTATGTGCCAAATCGCAAAAAACAGTCTCAAAAGGGAGTATTATCATATATATTGACTACCTTAAAATTGTTCAAGGCCTGAAAATGGTGCTCAATACTAGATAGAAAACTCCGCTACTCATGTTTAACATCCGTAATATTGTTGCGCTTAAATCCCATATTTTTATTAGGCACATTCCTAAATCTAAAGATGGAAGTCCCGTTTTCATTGCTAGGTGTTTTAGATGTGTTCTTTTAAGAATTGGTATTCAGTTCCCTTAATTATTTTGATTAGTTGTTTGGTTAGCCTTTGTAATCGACTTGGAATCGATTGAACTCTTTGTATTTTTCTCACTTACAATAAATTGCTTTTGACTATATATGCGTATTTCCTTCGAAAAAACATTGAAGTCGAAGTCTCGTTCATCGCTTCCTTTTCAACTTCAGTCCCTTTTTACATGTTCGTTCTTAACGAATTGAACTGGGGTTTAAGGACTTGTGAACTATGAATCATTGCAGATATCAAGTTCAGATTTTATTCCATATTGGGAAGTCTGAGCAAATAATGTTAAAACACTTGACTATAAGTTAGTGAAAATTTGGAGGTTGAAATTATCTTTGCGCTTGGGGCAATGCCGCAGCTAGTAAGGTTCTAACCGAAGCGCGGCAATTGCTGGTTGAAAACTATTTCCAAACCCACTCTTTGGCTTGAGCTTGCTTGAGCTTGCTTGAGCTTGCTTGAGCCATCGAGAATTTCTGGAAAGGCTCCCTTAATTGGGTAAAAGCCTTACAATTCCTAGTTTAAATTTTATAGTTTTTTGTTAGGCTGTTAACAATTATTTTTGTCAATAAATGCTAGAAAAGCCCCTCAACAATAATAATTATACGACAACCTTTCAAAGCATTAAAGCAACACACATATTAATTGAGTCCTATTTCATATAATCTACTTTCACTTTTCATAATCCCCTACTTTACAATCGACTTCAACATATCTCAAGGCTCAGTCAAAATGTAACCTAGTAAAGGCTTAAACAACGCAATCACATACTATTTGTTTTTCACAACTTCCGAATGCTTGGAACCGAATTGTAACCATCGATCGATATGAACAGCCGCATCTTTTGTGTCGGCTGATAGTACTTCAGTTGGTGCCTTTATAAAAAGTAACAAGATTAACCTCTTAACCGGAGGAACTACTCCACTTAGAAAATATTCACTGAAAAACCAAACTTGCACGAAACAGATTTAAAGTGCTGATCTTAGTGACAGATAGGACTTGAGATTACGAAACCAAACAGCTCCTAGTTAATGCTTGTCGTATTAAAAGTACTCAGTTTCAAGAGAAAAGTAGCGAACCAAAGAAAAAGTGAAAAGAAAGGTCCTGAGTTGATCTGCACGAATTGAAACAAAGAGATGACTAGATGCAAGTGTGATTTATCTCGATTCCCTTGGAGTTGGAGCTGAAAGTGTGATAAAGAGAAAAATAACTAAGAAAGAACTAGCACCAGTATTACAAAAAACTTATGCTAATACTTGAATTTGAATAGTAAATAAATGTATTGAGGCAGTAGTATATTACAAGATAGAATAGAAGATACTAAATCAAAAGCTCTTTTTTCCTTCAAGAATATCAAAGACAGAGATGAATGCCAACATAAGTAATTAATAGTATATTATTATATATTATATGGTTTCAAACCTTATTCCCACATCGGTAAGAGGCTGTAGTTTTGAAGGGAAACATGAGTACATGATGAACACAAAAACACAAACAAAAGTATACCTTCCTCGGCCTTTTGGCTAGGTTTTGCACTATTACCTTGGCACGGCACACCCCACCCAAATATTTAGTTCAATTTTGTTGAAAATGCTTGTGTTTACTCAATGCTTAAAAATAAAAATCTCAACAGACATATTACCTAAAGCTCCAACCAAATTATGTTTCTTCAATGGTATAGAAATGTAATTGCTGATTGTGATTATTATTTTAATGTTTGCATTTTAGCTGAAACTGTGATTAATCTAATCACTTTCTTATCAAATCTTTTGTAACCCAGGCTTTAGTATATATTTTATGTAGAAGACATACCCCGGGCCTCCTTTTCAACTTCAGGAGGTTTTTACCATGTTCATTTTTTCTGGACAATATGAAGTAATGGAAGTCCCACACAGAAAAGCATGAGGAAATAGTGTTAGAAGAATTGAGTATAAGTAGGTGAAATATTGGAGTGTGAAAGTAGAGAGTAGTGAAGAAGAAAAAGAAGAAGCTTAAAGTAGTTGTTTCGGCATTAAGAAGAAGCTCAATTTCTTGATGTATTTTCTAAGTAGTAATATTTTCTTCTCATCAAGAACACACTATGTAGATATTACACACAAGTAAATACTCGGTTTAATTATAAGTATTATTAAAACACAATGGTGAAGCAAAAAATGTAAATTATATAGAAACTAAAGTCTCCTTGTAAACCAGGACTCCATGTAACCTCCTGTGATCATATCTATTTATTTATTCCTGTATCTGTCACATCACAAGTAAATATTCCTGTAAATGAATGTCCTTTTCTACCGTTTGATCTACTTTTCAAAAACTAAAGGTATGAGAACTCGTTTAATATAAAAGGTAAGAAACAAAATATCAAACCTTTGTCATTCTTTTTTTTTTTTTTTTTGGCTAATACTAAATAAAATTTTCTTGTTCAAAAAATTACAAAAGATGAAATTGGTAAGCAAGTTTCCAGAGTCACAATACCAAAACAACAAAAATTTAGTCCCGAAAATACAATGTGGTAATATTTACTTGTCAACAAGAAAATATTATGTAGTTATTATTACACAAACCACATTTTTTACCAAGCCATTCAAATATTTAATGCTAACATTACTATCTCCTTCCAACTTAAAAGATTCTTGCCATTCAATACAAAAGCTGACTAAAAACTGAATATCTTTTACTTAACAAGGTGACTACACAAAGATGCAGGGAGTGTTGATTTTTAAAAGTTTACATTTTTTGAATCATATCAAGTAGCTTAGGATGTTTAAATATGATTTCATAAGTAATTGCATCTACTGAGAAACCATATTTTCTCATTTCCTTGACTGATTCAATTCCCTCTTCATACTCTTTTTTCTTCATAAACCCCTGTATAATAACGTTGTAGGTCACACTATTTGGCGACAAACCATGTTTCTTCATACTTGAAACCCACTCTTTTGCATCTTCCAACATTCCTCTGTGACAAAGTCCACCTATAATAGTAGTATGAGTATATATATTAGGCATCAAACCTTTGTTCGATAGCTTGTAAAAAACATCTAATGCAGCATCAAGTTGGCCATATTTACATAATCCATGAATAATAGTATTATATGTCACAATGTCAGGAGTTATATTGCTACTTTCCATGGAGACTAATAAAGACACAGCCTCGGTAAAACGTCTATTATTGCACAATCCGTTTAACATTGTATTATAAGGGTAATTTTTCATCTTCACAACAGTACCCAATAGCTTATTGTAATCTATAACAGTAAGCTTAGGTCGCGCTCGGATCATTTGATTCACAGTAAAACGAGCATCTTTGACACAATTGATATCATCAAAAGATGAAATTGAAGAATAAAAGAAGAAGGATAAAGGGTTACCGATTGTGTTAATGGAAGAAAGAGAAGATCTAAAGCAAAACAAAGAAGAACCAATCAGCTTCATGGTGTTATGTTATGCCTTCCAACTAATGACGTGAGAAGGGAATGGTTGTTGCTGAGATTGCAGTAAAAATGATTGTGATAGTTAGGGGAAGATGGCGACTTGATGATGTTCTTTTGTGAACTGGTTACAAATTTAGATCGATGATTGACTTCAATTTTTTTTAGTCAAAGACTTTTGTGAAGTTCATTTTTATTCTTAAATATGGATTAAAAACTTCTTTTAGAAGGGCCAATTGATTTTATAATGGATCAAATATTTAAATATTTTAAATAAAAATTATATAAAAAAAAAAATAAGTGACAAATAATCAAGGATCATTAATTGAACGAGTCATTAAGTACGGGTCACTGTTCATCTCCGACTATCGATCACCGTCGACACCGTTACTCGAGACGGGTCAATGAGTACAAAGTTACTAAGAGGGGTGTATTCAATTGAGAATCTATTGAATATTTTTAGATTTTAAGAGATGTGTGGTATTCAATTAATTAAGATTTCAAAGACGGGAGTACCTACACAACTAGGTGAGCCTACTGGTGGTCCTTTGTGTGTTCTAAAAATAATGTAATAAGTAAAGAGAACCACAACCGCAAGTGTACGGTTGTCCCAAGTAATAATAGTGATAACAGGATCGTTCGCAGGGACGGTATGGTTGACTTCAATGCTTATCAATCAATGAATGATTGCACTTATGAAAGCAGATAAATGATTGATAGTTGATTTGTTGGTTTGTTACTAATTCTAAGTATGAAAGACTACTGTAAAAATACAAATAAATAACTAGACGCAAGTAAATAAAGACTAGACGCAAATATGAGCAGGAAGTACTTGAGACGCAAGGATTTCTCCTAACTCTATTTCATTCCATATGTTGTTTAAGGGACAAATTGGTCAATTAACATAGGTCGAGATTCGGGAATCTTCGTACCCCCGTCAGGGTGGACTACGAAGCTATTCTAGGGTGTCACAAACCCCGTCAGGGTGATTATGATCCACCTTCGAATGATTAAGCTAAAAATACCCAATAGGCCATAGGGTTAATTACGCTCGTCAGAGTCAAATAATTTTTACCTTATATTCTGTAATTAATTTTGTATCTAAACCCCCCGTCAAGATGATTCACACGCCACTATGTGGAATAGCCTAGATACTAACACCCATTATTAATTAGCTACGTTAATAACAGTAAACAACTGCAAATTACAGAAACATGTAAAAGACCCAATTTGAATTAAATTACTGAAATCCCAAATCCAATCATATGAAATAAAACAAAGTAGGGATTAACCCATTATTCGTTCCCAAGTACTAAATGGAATTAACTCATAATTAAAGAAAAGACAAAAACTAAATTAAAAGAAGAATTCATATTGTTCATAGAAAGAAAATACAAAGAAACCTAATTTCGGATTAGGAATGACTGAGAATCGGAGATATAGATAGTCTCCAGCTCCGTAACTTCTCCCTTCTTCCTTGCCTTGACTTCTCTCTGATACTCTGACTTATGAAAATTGAATTGTGTGTAAAATAGAAGTCAAAACCTCTTTTTATAAGGTGAAAAACGGACTTGGACCTAGCTGATAAGTTAAATGAAATATTAAAGGCCCAAGTCCATGATCTAAGCCCAGAATCCCGTAACTGCTGCACCACCTCCACTAAAACAGCTCTAGCCGATTAGTTACAACTCCGAATGACCTCAAATCACTTGCTAAATTTCCGTAACTTGATAAGGAACATAATCTCTTCAAAGGTCAGCGGCTAAATCAACTCGTAAGCGCCTCGAAATCAGCAATCTTTGGCAGGTTTCCATATTTGCAGCTTCAAAATATAATTCTTTTCGGGATTTATCTTCAAGCTTTGACTCCATATCACGATCTTTGACTTTATTCTCGTGTTCTTCTCCTAGCTAATATTCAAAACCTACAAACTTTTCACTAAAATACACAAGATTACGCGCAAAAGTTTAATAAATTAAAAATACTAGAAATAAAAGAGGAAATTCAGATTATTGCATATTTAGCCCAAAAGTCTATCAAATTAATCAAATAAACATCAAAAATGATGTCTCCCATGGGTATAAAATAAGAAAAATTAGGGAGACATCACCTACTCAAATGAATTAGCTAGAAAAACATATAGGATAAAAAAGAACATGAATTAGAACATGTGCAAAAATATGCATCAAATAGAATAGTAAGGATAGAAATTTTCTACTTTGTGCATACTAAATCTTTTGCTTACTCAAGATTTTCTCAAAAGGCTTTTGTCAAGTGAACAATATATCGACACAAAGGTTAGTGCAAAGCAATATATAATAATAGAAATACTACAAAAAAAAAAGAGAAATAGATTGCATAAAAACTTATTCATCCCAAAAGAAATAGAACTAAATAATGAAAATAGTAGAGTTATTCCAAAAAGACATAAGAAGAACTAGCGACATTAAAATCCAAATCTTATCACAAGGCAAAAAAAACCAAATTTATACAAAAAAAAAGCATAAAACAACCCTTAACATTTTCCAAAATACACGTGTCAGGTCATGTTGCCTCAGGGTGAACGATTCCCTAATCTTGTATAATCCTGAGATCTCCTCAGTATGCAAGAAATATCTTGTCAAAGTTTATCAATATTTTCTTCAAGTTTCTCAAGAAAGTAACTTCGTTCCTAGAATTAGAGTTTGTATTATGTGAAATATAATTGCGGTGAGGGGGATTAGGAAGGGAATATGGAGGGGCATGAATGCAAGGATTTTCCTTAGGCCTACGAGGAATGCCAAGAGTGGACAAAGGAGGACCCTAAGAAATAATTCCATTTGCTACATCATCACGTATTCATTTTTTAAGAGGTTCGGGAAAATTTATTGATTCATGGACTCCAAGATATTCATTGTTGTAGACCCAAATGCCCATTAAATTTAGACAACTAAGATCAATGTTCCAAGCGGATTTAAAAGAGTTTTAAAATAGGAACATCTAAAGCTTTAAGAATGATACCTAGGGTTATTCCATATGGAACAGTGGAGGATTTATGCCTTCTATAAAACATGTTTTCCAAGATAGTTTGAAGAAAAACATTGGGAGTTTTTTAGTAAAGATGGTACACAAGAGTATCTTTTTAAGTGAAAATTATTCCATTATATTTGTCTTTGCACAAGAGACCTTTGGTGATTATTTTATGATCAATTCTAAAATCATTGAAAAGAAGTTCACATTAAAGGTTATTTGGTAGCATACATAGCTTTTGAATCCATCAAATCAACAATAAGATTCGTTCCAATTATATCAATAACATCATTTTTCTTGTTCTAACCACTAACAAGATACTTATGATAACCATCTTCAACAAGACCAAAGATATTTGAAATGGTTTTGGGGTTGATAGAGATTTCAATACCAGACATGGGTGGAGTAAGAGAGTGAGTTTCACAATCATAATCGTAATATTTTTTTATAAAATTCAATACTTTGAGGTTAGTAAATACTTCCTTCAAGTGAGAGGAAGTTAACAAGATTTTGACCTGAGACAAAAGCATAGAGGCTTGAGCTTTCCTATAATTTCAAGAGGATGTTCACACATAAGGCATTTTCTTCAATCACTCTCTCGGAAATCACCTTCGATTCTTTGATAGCGTGTTTCATAGATTTCATTGACAGACCTACTCTTCCAAAAATTGTTCCTTCAAACTCTTCTACATATGGGTCTTCATAAAAGATATATTTCTTTCTAAATGCCCTTGTGGAATTTTCCCTATTAGGGTCTTTAAAGGAAGATGGATTCTTATATGAGGAAGGTTTAGAGGTCGGGGATGATTTATATTTTATCAAGGAGGAAGAAGGTTTTGAGAACCACTTTGCCTATCTATTTTAATAGATATTAAGATGAGGGTTTTTGAAGAGGATAAAAGGTAGGGTTGTGTGTGTGTGTGTGTGTGTGAGAGAGAGAGAGAGAGAGAGAGAGAAGTAGTTTTCTAAATGATTATGGGTATAAGAGGGCTTTGAGACGATTTTGGGGAAAAGAAAGGTTAAAGAATGGGAAAATAATGAAATGGATTTAAATTCTGTAGAGCGACTGAAAACACATGCCGTTTTGCAAGAAACATAAACTCATTTTGTGAAAACAGGAATTTTGGGATTTTGCAATAAGGTCCTTAAAGAAATTGGGTTTTATCCTTTCTACCCCGCACGTTTTTCATTTTATATAAGACCTATAAACTAGTGTTCAAAACATGAAAAAACACCCACAAGAACACACATAAAGAATTGCAAGAAGAAGAAAAAAAGGATGTTTAAAAACAAGAACTATTAGTTGGAATATGTCAACAAGAAAAGAGAAATAAGTTAATAATAACACGATATAAAAGGATTAAAATAAAAGGGAACAGATGTTAATAAGAAATGTTAACTAACAATTTTTTGGTTGATCACCCTCAATGTGAACTTCAAGTGAGATTGATCCTCAACCTTTCTGTTTATGCCCTTACTCCTGAGAGGAGTTTCATGAGTGGTGTCGCCTAGGTGTGATAAAAATTAGATAAATATAAGTCAAGAAAACTACGCACTCTCACCCTAGACAGGCACAGTACTGCAAGTATTACAGGACGTATGCAAGTTTTAGTTAGTAAGTTGAGTTCGTTCTCAGGGACTTAAGTGTGTTATACGAGTGGATAGTAATAACGAGTAAAAGTAAATAATTAAAGACAGAAAATAAAAGCAAGGAGATTTTCGAAATTAATTAATTAAACTAAGAAAATAAAGACAATAAAATAAAATACTAAGAATATGAGATGAGAAATATAGCTTAGGTTTTGCTAGTATGCACTAATCCTTCTAATTCTTTTAGATCTAGTTTATAAGGGAGAATATTAGCTCTTGGTATACTTAGTCAGAATTCTAAATTCCCATACCTTAGACCTTGAGAGCGACTAAGGGGGCTACGGCAAAACCAAGACGTGGTTTCAAATAGGGTTATCAAACGCTACTAAGGCCCTAAGCAAACGCAACAATCAATTGGTGATATGGTGATTAAAACAAACCCTAATGACTATCTAGTTAGAATCATGTTTTGTCAGAACTAATATCGACACTAGACGTTATGTGTTGGTTCAATAATTAGACACCCAATTAAGGAGATCATCTAACTACTATTAAGGTAATCCTAAACGTTGCGCACCGCAAGGAAAACAAGCATTAAATCAAAACACATAATCAAATATAAAGGTAAGTAGCTAATATCAAATTAAAACATATAATTCCCAAAGAAACTTAGATAGAAGAATTAGAATTCATAGATTATACATTATGCAAAACCCAAGCTATGGGAGGTTTAGTTCATACCTGATGGAAATAAACTAAAAGAAATTACAAAAGACATCATCTTGCTCTCTACAATAAACTGGAAGAATAAAACCTTAAGAACTAATTACTATGAGGCAAGGATTATTTTACAAGTGATATAAGGGTGTATTTATAGGTGTTAGAAGACCTAATTCGTTTTCTTGAGGAAGAGATAAAGTATTGGACTCCTAGCCCAACTCAAATTCGTATGGAAATAAAGATAAACACTGCTGGACCGTTTTGAGTATATCTTCTTTGTTATTGGTCGGTTTGAGCTCCATAAGATACCAAAAGAATCCTCACAGAATTATCTATGTCCCTATGAAAGGAATTTACCAAAATCGGCTTCCTTGTAGGAGTAAATACCACTTCTTTAGGCGTGTGCTGCAGAATCTCAGATTTAGGCAGCTTTTCCTTTTCCATATTTTTAGCTTTTGTTTCCTTATCTCCAATTACCATGCTAATCTCTTTCCATATGTTGTAGTCTTTGACTTGGACTCTAATTAATCTCCATAATTATCTTTAAAGCTACACACTAAATAAACAATTAAACCCAATTATCTTTAATCTCCATAATTATCTTTAATCTCCATAATTATCTTGAGATCGAAGACACCATTGCATCATCTAGTAATCTTATTTCTCAAGATTCTCAACTTAAGAGAAGTGCTAGAGGTTTAGTTCCTCGTCGTCGATTTGAAATCGAAGGAGAAGTGATGTCTCCTCATTTGTGATATTAAAATCTACTTCCGAGACATCATTTTAGGTGTATTTATTAGAGTATAGGTCGATTTTATCATAATTTAGTACAATTTCCTATTTTGGATCTTGAATTGATTATTTATTATTTTTAGAGTATATTGGGTTCAATTATTTATTTAGTGTGAAGCTTTAAAGATATATGGTAGTTAATTAGAGTCCAAGTTTTTTCCATGAGCTAAAGGAAAGAAGATAAACATGGAAATTGAAGATAAGGAAGTAAAGGCTAAAAATATGGAAATGGAAAAGCTACCTTAAATCTGAATTCCAGCACCTGCGACCACAAATTAGCTTATATCTTAAAATTTGTGAGGAATCTGGAAAAACGGTCAAGAGAAAAGTTAAATATCTTTCCGAGACGATGAATTTCGACTACTCATTCGCGTCAAACAGATAAGTATTGAAGTTGTTAGGACCAAAACAAAAACGGGGCTGATTCCATGTTTTTGTGCTATGAATTTGAGTTGGGCTAGGAGTCCAATATTTACCTTTTCCTTCAATAAAACGATTAGGTCAACCTATACCCTATAAATACAGCCTCTTATCATTAGAAAATCATCATTGGTAAAACCTTAAGCCAAGAGGAAGCTTACAACACAAGAAAAGAAGTCTGGAAGGAGCTGTTCATCAATAATGTCATCTTCAACCTTTGAATTTGTAATTTCTTTCTTTTCTTCCATTAGTATGAACTAAATTTATATAGCTTGAGTTTTAGCATATATGTATGAACCCTAGTTTTGATTGACATCTATCTAATTTGGGAATTCTATGTTTTAAATTGAATTGTAGTTTTTATTCTCTGTTTATGTGTTTGGATTTATATTCTGTGTTCTTGTGGATCGCGACCATATAGAATTACCATCTAGTAATTAGGTCACCATTGACAACGATGTTTAATTACATGTTTAGCACATAATGTCTAGTGTACGGTTTAGATATGACAAATCAACCTAACTAGATAATCACCATGGATTAGTGTATTGCTATTTAACCAATTGCAGGAACAGTTTGCTTAGGACTCCTTATTGACACAGGTAAACCCTATTTAAAACTACCTAGCGCAATTGGAACCGATTATTGAAATACTACATAATTCACCGTTACATGTTTAGAACGGCAAAACTAGTGGGGAGTACATGCTATTTACTCAAGCTAAACTCTCATACTAAACTTCTTCTCTTGCATTTAATTTTCTGTCTTTACTTTATTAGTTTAATTTAGTTAAATTAAAACCAAATAAAAATCTATTTGTCTTTTACTTTTTTGCGTTTTATTTGTTCTAACTTTTAATATTTGCACTTGATTATTGCATAAGATTCCGCTAACCTTCGTAGTCTCTGCGTACACTAATAGATGTTGAGAATGGTGAGTTGATTATGAGGGTCCAAGACGAACAGGTACGATTCAATGTGTTTAAGTCTATGAAGTTACCAAATTCGAAAGATGAATGTTTCAAAATAGATGTCATCGGAAAAATTACACAAGAAGTCTTCAATGAAGCAAACATAGATGATGATCTTGACGGGGCCTTAACACTTGAATCACAAGAGGAAAACGAGATTCCCCCTGACGAAGTTGCTGCATTAGGATCAAATATACGAGAACAACTTCGAGATTCAGGTGACATTGAACCTATAAAGCAACCATCCATAATATGTCCACCTGTTCTCGAAGAAAAGCCCCTTCCAAACCATCTACGTTATGCATATTTAGGTACGAACAAAACTTTGTCTGTTATTATTTCTGCTAACCTTTCAGGTCCTCAAGAGGAGAAGTTGCTTCATGTACTTTGCGCTAACAAAGAAGCAATCAGATGGACTATTGCCGACATCAAGGGAATTAGTCCTTCCATTTGCAAACACAAAATCATTCTTGAGAACGAAGGAGGGCGATCTATAAAGGGACAAAGAAGACTCATGCCAGCTATGAAAGAAGTGGTAAGGAAGGAGGTAATCAAGTTATTAGACGCAGGAATTATCTATCCGATTGCTAGCAGTGATTGGGTTAGTCCAGTGCAATGTGTTCCAAAGAAATGAGGTATCACTACCATCCTTAATGATCAAGGTGAAGCCATACCATCAAGAACAGTTGTAGGGTAGCGAGTATGCATGGATTACCGAAGACTCAACAATGCTACAAATAAAGATCACTTCCCGTTGCCATTCATTGATCAGATGCCCACATATAATCCATCAAAAACATAAGATTGAATATATCACTCGCACACCACTCATATTCCACATATAACACATCAAAAACATAAGATTGAATATTTCAACTCGCACACAACTAATATTGATCGGTTATATTCTACATATAACCCATAAATATTAACTCGCACACCACTAATATTCCACACATAACTCATCAAAATTCTTCATCTTGATCAGCGGCTGTTTATCTGTTTTTCAATTTTTATATGTTCAATCAAAAGAAGAAGAAATAAGGCTCAATTGGTTAGATATGGGATAACGGGGTCAGTGGTTTGGGATTAATTAGATAAAAATCAACACAAACCTGTTATGTTGAAGAAGAATAGAAAGATCAGTGTCTGAGGTTTTTGTTACAGATATAAGTTGTCTGATTTGGGTGAAAGAATCAGCAACTAATCTCTATGTTGTAAATACAATATTTTTTTATTTGGGTGAAAGATCAGTGGCGGGAGAGTAAACCCATAATTTCATTATCTTCATCGGCTGAATTCTTCATCTTTATCAATGGTTGTTTTATATATTCTTCAGTTTTTATCCGTTCAATCAAAAGAAGAAGAAATGAGACTCGATTAGTTTGATATGAGATAATAGGGTCGGTGGTTTGGGATTACTTAGATAAAAATCAACACAAACCTGTTATGTTGATGAAGAATAGAAAGATCAGTGACTAAGGTTTTTGTTACAGATATAAGTTTTCTGATTTAGGTGAAAGAATCAGCGGTCGATCTTTGATCGGAAGAAAAGAAATCGGATTGGATGCCATTAAGAGATATGCTAATTAAATAGGATTGGTTACTAGCGATAATCATGGGAAGATTTGATATTATATGATTCTGGTGAAGGGTAACGATGGTAAAAAAAAAATTCGCTATACCTACTAGGGGAAAAATCAAAGGCTGAACGTGATGGGAGTGGGTTATTGGGTCTAAGGATTTAATGGGTTAATAACTCTTTAATAAATAATATTTGGTGAAAAAATAAAGTTTGACAACCATTTGGATAATTTTAGCATTTGACTTTTACTAGAACCTTTTCTCCCGGGCTTGACCCGACCCGAGACCAGTTAAAACAAAGTTGGAAACAACGAACGACCCCCATTGATTGTTTTATTATTCACTGGTACAAAGTCAGTAAGTGTCCCTACTTAGTTAATGCTGCTGCTACTCGTTAGATAAATCAAAGTGGTGGTGCCGGCGGTGGAGGTGGTGGCAGTTGAAGGATGGATGTAATTATTACTGATATTTATTTACTTTTGATTTCTTGCCTTTTGCTACACGGCGCTTCCGACCAGGTTAGTCCATTTTCGAATAAATTTAACAATTTAATTTTAAATACTATTATATATGTATTTACCTTCTTCCTCTTTTTATTTAGATTGCGAACAGCTCCCTTGATGTGCGTGGAAATAGCTCCTCAACAACTGGTTCGTGTTTTTTTTTTTTTTTTTTTTGAGTAGTTTTCATATATTTCCTTAATTTTATGTATGTAGAAGTGTAAAATGGTTATTCCATAAATAAGTCTGTGGTTTAATTCACACAGTTTAATGGAAAATAGAACACTCAATATGTTGTAATTTATGCCTCTAATTCTAGTCTGTAAACTATGAGTACTCTCCAGCCCCCTAAGAAAAAGAATTTTATGTTAAGTCTCAACATCTTGTGTACCAGTGTACAGTCTCCTGACAAAAAACGGAGGATCCAACTCGTAATCTTTGTTTAGGTGTATAATTTGCAAAAAATATAATATTCAATCTCTCCTTGGTTTAGTATAATTTATGTGTAGGGAGGGTATGTAAATTAAAAGTTATGTTAATCAAAAGCTTCTTTGGGTGTTTGTTTGGTTGTGTATTCCAGCAGTATCTTGTTTGACTAATTGGACTATTGGCCCAAGTCACAAAAAATGCTTCAAGTATTTTGCAAATACACAATCATGGGATGCATCTGAGTCAGATTGCAAAGTTTACAATGGACATCTTGCAGCAATTACATCTTTAGAAGAACTAAGCTTTGTTCGAAACCTATGTGGTGTAAATGGTAGTGAATGTTGGATTGGAGGGAGAGATTTGAACATTACTAGAGTTGGTGTTAATTGGAAATGGTCAGACGATACATCATCTTGGAATCAAACAATAGTTCCTACACCAACAAACACTCAAAACGTGGTAGATTTATGCACACTCATATCTAATCAAACTTCATCTCTCACAACCCAGAGATGCAATGTATCTCATTCATACATATGCATGCTTGATGCAGGTTTGTAACTCTTATATTTAGTATCCCATAATGTTAAAACATCTTACATTTTTGTTTGTTTCAGTGAACAAATGTCGACATATGCATTGCCATAAGGAGTATGTTATTATTCTTTTCGTCGTGAGTGGGTTAATCCTTAGCACCACTTTAGGTGTAGTGATATGGCTACTTGTGTATAGACGTAGTAAAAGACGTAAAAGGTCTCGCAAGCTCTCGGATACATCTTCATCACTAGCTCCATCATGGAAAATTTTCACTCGTGAAGAGTTAAAGTCCATAACTAAAAACTTTAGTGAAGGGAGTCGTCTTGTAGGGGACGCGAAAACGGGTGGTACTTATACAGGGGTTTTAGCTGATGGGTCAAGAGTGGCGGTTAAAAGGTTGAAGAGATCTAGTTTTCAAAGGAAAAAGGAGTTTTATTCTGAAATAGGAAAAGTTGCGAGACTTCATCATCCAAACTTGGTGGCTGTTAAAGGATGTTGTTATCATCATGGTGATTGCTACATTGTATATGAATTTATTGCTAATGGACCGTTAGATAGATGGTTACATAATATTCCTAGAGGTGGTAGGACTTTGGATTGGCCCATGAGGATTAAAATTGCTACCACACTTGCTCAAGGAATCGCGTAAGTCGATTAATTATACCTTTTTTACTTTTTGTTAAACTAAAAAGTGATGTATATATATATATGTATGTATAGGTTTCTTCATGACAAAGTGAAGCCACAAGTTGTACATCGTGATATTCGTGCGAGTAATGTACTTGTTGACGAAGAATTTGGAGCACATTTAATGGGAGTTGGTTTATCAAAGTTTGTTCCATGGGAAGTGATGCACGAGAGGAGAGTAATGGCTGGGGGTACTCATGGATATCTAGCACCAGAGTTTGTATATAGAAACGAGCTTACGACAAAAAGTGACGTTTACAGCTTTGGAGTGCTTTTACTTGAAATGGTAAGTGGGCGTAGACCAGCACAAGCGGTTGATTCAATGGGTTGGCAAAGTATATTTGAGTGGGCAACACCATTAGTACAATCCCATCATTATGTAGAGCTTTTGGATCCTCTTATAACCTCGTCTTCTTCTCAAATTCCTGATACTACGGTTATCCAAAAAGTAGTGGATCTCGTCTATTCTTGCACACAACATGTTCCATCTATGCGTCCACGAATGTCCCATGTTGTTCACCAATTACAACAATTGGCCCAGCCTCCCCTTCTTAAGTAATGTTGAATTATCGCCTAACTTAGGTTTCATTACTAGCTCTTCTCTTTATGTCTAGTATGTATAATTAAACTTATGTTGTCTTAATTATTTTGTTTCCATGTTGCAAAACTAATGTTAGATACTTCCGTTGCAATTGTTATCTTATTATTAGCTTGAACTTTATGAACATGAAATGAATCAATATTAAGCTACTAAAGTCTAAGTATTGTTTTTGCGCTATACAATTTTGATTTGCTAGAAATTACTTAAATGAAATTCTCGAGGAATGTGAGGACTGTCATGCCAGCTGCCCAAACGTCATCATCTAATACACTCTCAGCTGGGGAATGGCTAATACCTCCACGACAACGTACAAATAACATGGCAACCTATAAAAAACATAATTATACAAGATTAAATAACCATCAAGTTGAGTTTTCAAAGTGAATCACACACCTTAGTTATATGAGACATTGCCATAGCATCATGTCCTGCTCCACTCATTAATACAGGCACATCAATTAGATTTAGATCGTCCTTTGTAAACCTTTTAAGTGCATCATTAGCTGCAGATTTAAGGTGTGAACTTAAACCAGTATCACAAGCCACTGCATTTGCATCATGCTGAAATAAAAGTATATCCCAATTTAAACTCTAAGTCATAATAAGCGCTAACCAAAAAGTAACGCTCAACTAACCTTACGCTCAATGTTGCATAAAACAGAACGACGATTACATATTTTATGCATTTGATTAGAGAATTCATATATAACAGCTTCTCTTCCTAAATCATCCATTGCACGTATATCTAGAGTAAAAGTTACCTATATGCAAAGATAGTAATTAAACAAAAAAAGAGATTATATAAATAAATAAAGGACTACTAACCTGGCCTGGAATGACATTACTTGCACTTGGCCAAGTTGATATTTCTCCAACAGTACAAACAAGAGAACCTGAAAGAGAAGTAACTGTAGAAGATTTGCACTCATTATCATATGACAAATAATCCTCGGGTTTTTTACATATATTTTCTAATAACACTATTAATTCAGCAGCAGCAGGCATTGGATCTTGTCGCATATTCATTGGTACTGTTCCTGCATGCCCTTGTGAACCTTTTACTGTCACCTATAAACTCCCAACATTTTAACTTTCTTTTTATTTAAAATTGAGCAAATTCCATTTTTAGGCCATTGCCCCTGGGTTAAAAAGTACCATTATCAGGCCAAACATATTCAGAAGACCCATTTTTAGGCCATTTCACTAATTTCGTAAATATTTTCTAGATTTTAAGGACAATTTGAACATTTTGAATATACTATATATTTATTTGGATGTATCACAAACTAGGAATTATATTTAAAGTGTCCAAATTGTCGTTAAAATCTACAAATTTTTCACAAAATCAGTAAAATGGCCTAAAAATAGGCGTTTTGAATACGTTTGGCCTGAAAATGATACTTTTAAAACATTTGGCCTAAAAATGTTTTTAGGCCATAGGTAATGGCCTAAAAATTATAGGATGATTATTTTTATTACCTTGAGGCGTGCTTGACCTGCAATACCTTTGACTACACCAAGAGGAAGACCAATTGTTTCCAATACAGGTCCTTGTTCAATATGAACCTACATAAGAAATCAATCATGTAGTTAAAGAGTTGTTATTCAAAAACAAAAACATTTCCACTTTAAAAAAAGACAAGCATACCTCTAAATAACCCCACACAGATTCTGGATCATACTTTAGCTTCAAAAGGGTTTCATCACCGATTTCTATTGAGTTTTCCCTTAAAGCACCATGCACTGTTATGCCACTGAGGAATGAATATCTGACCATTAGTGAACTATTCACTAATAACATTATTTGAGAAACATATTTAACCTCTTATCATGTATTTGCAATGCAGAAACTGGTAATATTCCTGCTATAGCTGCACTTCCTAAGAAAGTGGTTTGAAATCTAACTCCTTCTTCATCACTAAATGCAATAAGCTTCAAGAAAAACAAAAAACCGGTATTAAATTAATATTCTTTGTTTTCCATCACTTAGTAAGTTAACTATGTTTTAACAATCATCACCTAGTAATTCTATAAGCTAGTTAATTTAAAGGATATTTGATTTATTTAATTAGTCAAGACATAGTACATATCATCATTTTGCCTTTTAACAATATTTAACACATAAGCAAATATCTGCTATGAACAAGATAATCTGTTATTGATAATCATAAGGCAAGTTGATCTTTTATTACACATGAAAAACAGTAAAAATTAGTAAAATAAAACTGACCTCAACTGGGCGCTTGAGTTTTCCTAATTGGCCGGTATTTTTCAAAACTTTTAACGCAGATAATCCAGTAATTATACCTAATGACCCGTCAAACATTCCAGCATCAATTACAGTATCCTGTTTTATAAACATGAAAATAAGTATATACATTAATACATAAGCAATGTATTCAGAATAAAAAAAAGAAGTATATATAGAGATAAGTTTTCAAACCAAATGAGACCCAATTAACAAAGCCTTTTCAGTTGGATTTAATCCATCAGCTCGACCATGTATATTACCCATCTGATCCACCCATCTAAAATTTAAAAAAAAAAACTTAAATTTGAGATCTTATAAAGTTATTAAAATGTAAAAAAAAAAAGTAGTTCTCACGTTCTTAACCCAGCATCTTCCATCCATGTTTGAATGAGATTTCCAGCTTTTACAGAAGCTGGACTTTGGAAGGTTCTTTCAAGATACTCATGTGCATCACTTATCTGAAATAGAAAATGACAACTTTTAGTTATATACAGTTGTATTGAAATTTAGATGATTATTTTATGCTTATCTTTGTTTGTATAATACCAAATATAGAATCACTCAAATCATAATATTAGAAAAGTTATGATGGCCATGTCTAAAGGAAAGAAAAGATACTCTTATAGCAGTCAGAAAATGTGTTTACTTTTTCCTTATTGCTATAGATATACATACGTGGTAGTATCTATCATTCTTTAATTACAAAATTATTTATCATTATATTAGTAAATAGCAGTAAATTCAACCTTGAAGCTAGAATAAACGAAATAATATACCTTTCCGAGCTCTTGTAGTCTTTTGACTGCTTCTTCCTTCAAGATTTCCGGAAATAAATTATATTTGGCCCCTTTTGTGACTTCAACCCCTAATAAATTTCCAAGAGTATAAAAAATTTGTATGATTTAATGCATCTCAAATGTAGCATACGAAATATTAACGAAAAAAACCCTCAAATTAGCAATCTATAAATTGCGTTATTTACATACAAATGTTGATATAAAGCTTATTAAGTTCGAATCGATGCAAAGAAAAATGCAATTTCTACAACAATGGCTCTTTATATGTGATCATGTTACTGTGTATTGTCATCCAAATTAGTCTTTACGATACCTTATTAGAGTAAAAATGACATGTTTATTTCAAGAGTATCACATTACTAATATTATAGTTAAATTGCATCATTGGTCTCTGTGTTATGTGTAATAACTAAATATACCCCTATGCTTCAAAGAGCTGATATATTCCCGACTAAAGGTACAAACTTAAATCAATGAAAAATTATTCAGAAGACATTAAAAAGAAGAATCAGTTTAACAGAAATGTTAATTGACATGTAAAAGCAGTTTCTGTGATAACAAAATACATATGTTTCAATAAAAAAGGGCGTTACTGTATCATGCATAACTGCTAATTCTATTCATGGAAATGAATCAGAGAAGATTGAGAAATAATAGAAGAGAATGTAAGAAAATCACCTATGGTGCAATTGCTTTCAGTTAGAAAAGCAATGAGAATGATTAAGATTAAAATGATAGAATGGAGTTGAAGAAGCGTGGGTTTTGGTGAAGAAATATGCAGAAACACCATGTCTGATGCTGTGGCGGCGGTGGTGGTGGTGGCGGCTTCGTATGCAGAGAAGCAAGAAAGCAAGCAGCCGAACCAAAGTGTTGGCTATAAGAAGAAGAAGAAGCCACCACCTCCACCTTGGTTCCTTTTTTGACGTCACTTTTCACTACTTGTAGTTGTGGCTCGTGACTCGAACCTGTTTGTATGTGGGCTCCAATGTGGACATTATGTATGAGTCGATCACTTTCTATTTTTTATTATCTCGATGATATGAGTCGATTACTTGCGGCTGCTAATCCCTCTCTCTCAATTTAGTTACTTATTAGAATTTCTTTCCATTTTTTTTTTTTTTTTGGACAACTAAGAAACGTCTAGCGGTCTAGCGCGGGCATAGAAGTCAATCGATTATCCGGGATTAGCTCACCCAATCTAGAAGTGCGTTCGAACCGAGTCAATGACTTCGAGTCCAAAGTGGCTCTCCTATGTAACAAAAAAAAAAGTCGGTTGATTCCAAGTCTCGAGAATTGGGTCGGGTGGCGGTAGGGCTGTAAACGAGCTGAACCGAATAGTAGATGTACAGGCTTGTTTATTTATTTATAAATTTAAACGAGCCGAGAGCTTTGAAGTTAGTGTTCGAGCTCGGTTCGTGAGAATATAACAAAGCTCGAGCTCGAGCTCGAAAGATCGTTTAAAAGTGTTTCGAGCTCGAGCTCGAGCTCAAAGGCTTTTTTAAATCTATTTCGAGTTCGAAAAGCTCTTCTTTTATCTTTCGCTTTTATGGATTAATTAATTATAAGATAGACGGTTGCAAATCTTTTAATTATATAAATTTTTAATTAGAACGTACTTGACTATTGTAAACTATCATTAAATACAATCACGTATTCTTTCTTTGGATTGTTAAATTTTGAATGGTCTTTTATAATTAGGTAGGTAGAGGGGGAGAGTAACATGTAAGTGTTGGGATAAGATAAGTTTTTTAATATAGTTATTGGTTTTAAATTTTTGAAATGTCAAATATCAATATGAAATAGATATTTATAATTTAATTATTTTTACGAGCTTTTCAGAAAAGCTCACGCACAGGCTCGGCTCGGCTCGTTTAATAAACGAGCTCGTTTTAGGCTCGAGCTCGACTCGTTTACTTTAACGAACGATCTCGAGTCAAGCTTTTTCTGAGCCGAGCTCGAGCTGCTCGCGAGCAGCTTGGTTCATTTACAGCCTTAGGTGGTGGTAAAGGTGTGATAAAATAACGATATAAATAATCGAACAAACACCTTCTATCACTACGATAAATTATCCGCAGTGAATGGATCGTTTGCAAATAATGTGTAAGTAAAACAGATAGTGATCTCAGGAACTACGAAAGTAAACTATAAATAATGCAATTACGAAGTGTTATAAAAGAAGTTGATGCAATAATACTGGTGGTCTTTTGTGTGTTCTAAAATAAATGCAAAAAGTAATCGAACCACAACCGCAAGTGTACGGTTGTCCCAAGTAATAATAGTGATAACAGATTCGTTCGCAGGGACGGTTGGTTAACTACAATGCTTATCAAGTAATGAATGGTTGCACTTATGAAAGCAATTAAAAGGTTTAATAGTTGATTGGTTGGTTTGTATTAATCCTAAGTATGAAAGACTGATACGAAAATGTAAATAAATAACTAAGACGCAAGTAGATAAAGGTAAGATGCAAGTATGAGCAGGCAGTACTTGAGAGACACAAGAGTTTTTCCTAACTATCATTCATTTCTGACATTGTTTAAGGGACAAATTGGTAAATTTGTATTGGTCGGGATTCTATATTCTCCTTACCCCCGTCAGGGTGGACTAAGGAGCAACTCTCAAGGGCTACAAACCCCGTCAGGGTGATTATAGTCCACTCTCAAGTGATTAAGTTTAAATTACCCAATAGGCCATAGGTTTAATTAAGCTCGTCAGAGTCAAATAATTTCTAACCTACATTCGTTAACTAGTTCGGTACCTAAACCCCCCGTCAAGGTGATCCAATCGCCACTAATTGAAATAGCTTAGATACTAATTCCTATTATTAATTGATCAGGTCAATAATAGTAATTAAACACAAATTAAAGAAAAATACGAATTATCCAATTTGATTTAAATAATAAATATCCCAAATTCAAACATTCGAAATGAAATCAAATTGGGATTAACCCATTATGCGTTCTCAAGCACTAATTAAGTTTAGCTCATAATTATTGAAAAGATAAAAAACTAAAGAAATAAATAAGTTCATCATGTTTTACAGAATAAAATAGAAAAACCTAATTACAGAATTGAATTGGCTGAGAATTGGAGATATAGACAGTCTCCAGCTCTTGCTTCTTCTCTTCCTGCCTCTAGCTTCTTCTCTGGTGTCTGACTCTTAAGCGTATGTTATATTATGAAAGAGGTGTGTGAAAATAGAAGTCTAAAGCCCTTTTATAATGTTAAAAACGGATTAGGGCTTTTCTTTAAGGATTAAGTTAAAATAAGAAAAGCCCAAATCCATAATTAAGCCCAAATCCCGTAACTGTTGCACCACCTCCACTAAAACAACTCTAGCCGCTTCGTTATAACTCCGATTGACCTGAAATCACTTGCTAAATTTCCGTAACTCGATAAGGAACATAATCTCTTCAAAGGTCAGCGGCTAAATCAACTCGTAAGTGCCTCGAAATCAGCAATCTTTGGCCTGTTTCCAGATTTGCAGCTTCAAAATATAATTCTTTTCGGGATTTATCTTCAAGGTTTGACTCCATATCACGATCTTTGACTTTCTTCTCGGATTCCTCTTCTAGCTAGTATTCAAAACCTACAAGCTTTTCACTAAAAACAACCCATATTACGCGCAAAAGATTAATAAATCAAAAATATTAAAATCTAAAGAGGAAAATTGAATTATTCCATATTAGCACCAAAAGTCTATCTAAATAGTCAAATAAACACAAAAAATGATGTCTCCCAAGGGCATAAAATTAGAACATTTAGGGAGACATCAAATACGCTAAAGACACTAAAATATTTATTTGGTTTTATAACTTTAACATTTGAAATATTTACCGAAAGGATCTTGAAGACAACCCCCTATTTTCATTCCCAGCCCCATTTCTCTTCTAACTAAAAACCTCAAATTAGATCTTACAGTATAATCCAAAAAACAATTACATTTTTACCCCCTTTTGTTTTTTATTTTCTATATATACTAATTATATTATTTCTAGTTACAAGAAGGTGAAGAGCACCCGAGTAGCTTAACCGCCTGAGCAGCAGCATCCGAGAAGCTCACCCACCAACAAAGCCAAGGAAGCTCGTTTCTGCCATTCGAGCCCTGTTCGTGAGCAGCCATAGAAGCCCTGCTCGAGGTTCGTCGTTTCCACCATTCGAGCCTTGATCGTGAGCAGCCATGGAAGCACTGCTCGAGGTTCGTCGTCTCCACGGTTCACGAAGCATCACGTCGGTTGGTGACAGTGTTAAGGGCTCTTCAAAGCTCTCCAATGAAGATAGAGAAGGAAAGCTCGATGTGATGCGGAGGAAGGAGCGCCAGTATTTCCAATGGTGGTGAGAGGCGCATCTGAGTGTTGGCGAGGTGGGAAACAAAGAATAAGGCATAAGGAATTCGTTAATGGAAATGGTGTGGTTCGAGCTCGCCTGAAGCCTTCTAGTTTGAGTCTCAGTTCATGGCTGCAAAGACGCAGCTTGTTCCATTTTCTTTTTGTCGTTCGACAGATTTGGTCAAACCAGGTTTTTTTAAACTGTGTAGTAGTGTATGTAGTGTAGTGTGTAATGTAAAGTTGGTTTTTATTTTGTAATTTATTTTATAAGTTAGTTGTTAGAATAAAATAGAATACTCTGTATTTTTTATTTTAAGTACTCTATATATTTAAAGAGTACTCTATTTTTTCATGAATACTCTATATTTTTTGAATATTTGGTGTCTCCTGTTGTGTTATAAAATAACACCCCTAAATAGGAAGGACACGTACCGCAAGTGTAATGGTCGTCCAAGTAATATCTGGCAAACGGGAAATCGATCTCAGGGACGGATTGGATATGACTTTAGATGTTATGTAATAAGTGTGACTAATTGTTATATGATGCGAAAATTAAATGATATAAATATTTGTTGGGTTTTTGTTTAAAGACTAAAGTGCAAATAATGTAAATTACTAAATTAAAATAATGCAATTAAGCAAGACACGAGTAAAATAAAATGAGTAGACGCAAGGATGAGAAGTAGTACTTGAGTTTCGCAAAGGTTTCGCCTAAATCTATTCAATTAATGCTTTCGTTTAAGGGATGAATCGAGATTTGGTATTTGTCTGGATTCGAGCTTCTCCTAACCCCCGCCAGGGTGGACTTAGGAGCTATCCTAGGGTATTACAAACACTGTCAGGGCGAATATAAGCTACCTTTGAATGTTCAAGTGTGTTACCCAATTGGCTATAAGATTAACTAAGTCCGTCAGGATCAATAATTTATATCTTACATCTATTACCTAGTTAAGTAACTAAACCTGTCGTCAAGGTGATCATTACGCCACTATAATGAATAGCTTAATTACTAATTCCTATTTTTGATTTATGACTTCAAAGACAGAATAAATTCACGATAATAGAAAATACTAAATTACCCAATTCAAATTAAATATATCAATCCCAAATTCGACAACACTTAATTAAATAAATTGGGGCTCAACCCATTAAAGAGATTCTCAAGCACTTAGAGTATTTAGCTCATGATAGAATTAAAAACTAAAGAAAATAAATTAAAAGAACTCATTGTCAATTACAGAAATAAAAGATGGAACCCTAATTAAAGAGTTGTTGAATTGACTGTTGATGGAAGAATTGCTTCTCCAGCTTCAGTTTCTTCTCTCGTCTTACTTCTGACTTTTCACTCTGACGTTCTGACTTTTATAAATTGAGTTGTGTGTAAAAATAAAGTCAAAAGGTCTATTTATACTAATAAAATCAGACGGGCTTTTATTGAGTGAATTAGTGAAATATTAAATGACCCAAGTCCACTCTTCAAATCATAATCACGTAATTGGTGTACACCCTTCACTAAAACGGTTGTAACTTTCTCAAATCAACTCCGAATTGACCCGTTCAACTTGCTAAATCTTCGTAACTCGATAAGGAACAAATATGGTTTACAACTCAGAGGTTGAATCCACGTTTAAGTAGTTCAAAATCAGAAAAAACCATCAGCCTTTTAGATTTGAAGGTTCAACTTGTCAAAACTTCGGGATATTTCTTTTCGCCTTTGACTTATTTACACGATCTAAGACTTTAATCCTTGATTCCTCTCCTTGCTAGCATCATTGAACTACAAAATTTGCACTAAAACAACCCATTTAACGTGCAAAAGTTTAATAAATGAAAAATACTAAAATCCAAGGAGGGAAAATGAAATATAGCGAATTAATCCTAAAAGTCTATCAATTTAGTCAAATAATCACCTAAAATGATGTCTCCTAAGGCCATATAATAAGAACAAAAGAGGAGACATCTATATTACTCTTTATTTTTTAGTGAGTACTCTATATTTTTTAATGAATACTCTATACTTTTGAATATTATTTCCGTTACTCTATATTTTTTTTTTCCGATACTCTATATTTTTTTCCAGTACTCTATAGTTTTCTCCGATACTCTATATTTTTTCTGGTGGTCGGTTGTCGGTGGTCGGAGATAGGTGGTTAGTGGTTAGTTGTCATAGATTAACAGTGACAACACTAAACAATTTATTTTTGTCTTTAGTGTTAGTAAGGGTATTTTAGTATTTGGTCATCCTTGAGGTCTCTTTAAAGAAATAGGATTCCTACTAGTTCCTATAGGACGAAAATCTAGTTTCCAAGACTCTATATGTCATTCACCCTTAACATTTAATAACTAATTAAACTAAGAGTAAAAATAAAGACAAGAATATAAATATGAAAGAGATGATATATGAGAGTTTAGCTCAAGAACTAACAAGTAATCCACACTAGTCTTATTATATGATTATTATCTAAGAGAGAATTATGTGATACATTCGCAATAGTCAGGATTCTATATTCCTCCTGACCCCTGTCAGGGTGGACTTAGGAGGCAATCTGACCTTCTGTCGTCCTTGTTAAATAAATAAACAACAAATAATTGGGGAATCGACTCCGCTGAGTACAGATAGTATGTATCAAAGAAATGATAAGTAGGATATTTGTTCGCAGGAATGACGTGCGACTAAAGGTTTTCAAAGTAATGTAAATGCGTAAATTACGTAATTCGAATAATAAAATAGAAATATTTGTTTGGTTTTGTAAAGATGATTAACTAATGTCAATATAAAAGTAAATGCAATAAGAAAAATGATTATCAAGTAGTAAAAATGAAAATAAACAACTGTAATAAACTAGAATTAATTCGATAGAGAAGATGCTTAAGAATATTGCTAAGTAATCTATTATGTCACTAATTAACTTTGTGATACATAAGGGCGAGATGTTTTATTCACATTATCTAGGACAATAATCCAATTAAGTTTCCACAAGGGCAAACCTAATTTTATACCTTATTAGTCTCTTGGCTTTCAGGTTGGTTAAGTTCCTATTACCTTTAATGACTACCTAGCATGCTAATATAATCTGATAAAAGTCACTAAGTGGTTGTATACTATCTCTGTAATCTTTCCCCCTACCCGTGTGTTGGGCAAATTACAATGGCCCTTGTTACTTTGGCCAGAGCACATGAGTAATGGAATCACGTATACAATCAATAGAATTATATTAAAAACCTATCTCAAATAAAAATCTAAATAAGATATCCCAAATAAATTAGCATCATAAAATAACAAAACACAATGTATTACATAAGCATACTCAAGCAATTAAAGTTTAGCTCATAATTGAACGGAAACTAAAGAAATAAAAACTAATCAAAACTAAGCTCAAATTCATATTTAAAACTGAAAATAAATGATAGTTACTATAGAAGGTAGAGGAAAATGGTGGATAGTTGAGGTAGAAATCCTGGGTTTGTAGACAAACCCCTGTTCTTCCCCCTCCTTTATTTGATGGCGCTTTCTTTTATGGCGCTTCCCTTCTCTTCTTTCTCTTCTAAATAATATCTGACGGATAATTTGTATGTGGAATATGATATGGGATCTGGAATGGGGGCTGGAAAATGAGCTTATAAAGCTTCTAAATTCGTTAGGCTCTTCTTAGGGTTTAGAATGTAGGTTTAGAAAGGCCCAACACGTTCTTACTTTAACCAGATTTCTGGTTCAAACCAAAGTAGGTGAAAATGTCATAACTTCTTCTTCTTAACTTTTATTTAGTGACTTCACTTGCCACGTGACCCTGACTTCAAGATCTTTCCAACCAAAAAGGACCAGGTCCAAAGCTCTCACCAAAAAGTCATAGTGACAAAAACAATAAGCTGCAATAATTCTCCATAAAAAGCTCTAACTCTCCATGATGGCTCTAAGCTCAATTTCTGCCTTGACTTGGGGTTTCTATTTATTCTTTGATTTCTTCTCTTCATCTTGGACCCTTGTATCAAGCATGTACCTAAATCTACACACTAAACACACACTTAAAGCACAAAAATCTCTATAAACAGTAATAATTCCAAAACTAGGGTAGAAGTGCAATATATTAATTATTAGGGAAAAATCCCCCACTTAGGCCCGATAAACTCCCCAAACAATGTCTTGTGAACTGATTTATTTGTCACAAATAGAGAGACATCAAGACCCCCAACTCAAGGTTTTGTCATCTCGACAAAATAGAAAAGAAAAGAAGTTTAGAAGGGTCTAAGTCAATTAAGCTCAAGAAAGGAGAAAGAGTATAACAAATAATGAATGACACTAAAGCACAAATATTAACAAGACTCATATAGCATAATTTACAAACTAAATCAAATATACACTTATCAAATAAATAATCTACACATGTTAATTTCAAGATAAGATTAGGGTTGCAATGTATGAAGATAGGTCATCTCTTAGTCAATTATGGTGGCTATTAGGCATTCCTCAATCCTCACTAGTTTATAAGGTCCATCTAACTACGCTCCATTAGTTTGAAAGATCCTATATGCATAGTCAAGAATCATAAGGTCTTTAAGGTTGTAATATAGGCTTAGGGTAGGTATGATAAGTATATTTGGATAATTTAGAGTGGGATTTTGGCCCTCTCCTCATTAGCCATCAACATAGAGCGTGAGTTAAAGATGTTCTCACTCAACCCGAATATGCACTTATGAGCTTCCCAAATGAACCCCCTTTTTATCACCTAATGAAACCCAAATATGCACTCATGAGCTTCTCAAATTCTCACAATCCCCATGGATCACTGCAGGTCTAGTTATCTCATCCTTAGTCGCCTAGAGCCTTGACTACAAGGCCCCACTGCCCTCTTAGTAGGATATGCCTCTGTGCAAAGATGCTCAGTCTCTAATGAATTCCCCTGCCTGGTAGAAGGAGATCATGAACACTCTCTTGCTGCAAAACAAGGCCTAAGTGAAAAATGATCAACACGGACAGTAAACAATAACTACTCGTTATATACTTAATAGACAAAGAGAATATTTCAAAAGAAAATAGGGTGTAGTTGTGTCCATTGATTGATCAGGAAGAAGATTAAGAGGAGGTGTAATCGTCGAGTTAGTAGATTCGGCGGCTGAAGGAAGAGTAGTACACGACTCGGGACCGGAAGAATTCTCAACAATAACCACACCATGAGAGGAATGCCCAAAAACTTTCCTCCTTTGAGATTTGAGCCCTCGTAGTTTTCCTCCTTTGCCATTAGAGGAGTGTTCTGTCGAACAAGTGATGGGGGTGTCGACTTGAGGGTTGTTGCTAGGATAGGACCGTGAGTTTTTCTTATTCGCCATTTTCACTTGCATTCCATAAATCAATTCTTCCTGGGAAACATATGAAAAGTAAAATGTACAAGGTTGACAAATTCAAGAAAATGAAAAGGAGGAATAAAAGGTATAAGTGCTGATATAGTGCACATTTGAAACCACTAAAAAGTGTATACAATACTAACACATAGCCAGTAAATGTCACAAAGGCAACCAATATAATTGTCTTATCAGGCTCGACCATTATATTGTTGGCTCAAGGAAAATGAAGGTGTACCTCTTGATGTTTCCACATCAAGAAAGGAAGACTTATAAGGGTAGCAGGGAGAGTAATAAATGTTAGTGGAAGCTAAAAAATTGGATCCCTGCCTTCTGCCTCTAAATTTGAATACCTTATGGGTTCCCGTTATCAAAAAATAAGGTAGAGTCCAAATCAAAGATAATCATGATGCCAAGAGCACCATATAGAAAAATCTCGTGGGAGGCAGTAGACAATCGTGCAAACTCATTTGTCTTATTATCTGCAAATACTTTCCTAATTAAGAAGCATATGATTTGAAGATATTTCCAACCAGCGAGATTCCTATCTTGTTTCATTGCTAGTTCACGTTGGTCGTCGGTTGCAAATCCCACTAAAATTTCACTGACCATACCCCACCCTCTCATTTCTTCACATATACCAAGTTTGTGGCACCCTCTATGGATTGAAGGAAAGGTCAAACGATGTCCTTTCTTAACCCGATGAGTTATTTGATACCGTCTAGTCCTGTTTTGCCCCTTGGATTCAGTCAGTTGAGCAATATTATATAATAGTCTGAACGCGAGGGTAAAACCTAGAATATGAAAGTATCCTACATAAATCTAAAAATATTTCCAAAGCATTTGGGTCTAGTTGACTCAGATAAAACTACATATCCTCAAAAAAACCATAATAGATGACACAAAGGGATACACAACCACATATCAAGAGCACATGTATAAACTACCATTTATCCTTCACAAGGCCAATATGCCATCTCGTATATACAAGGATAGAAAATTTGTACCCTGGCATAGATAGCTTCTCTTTAACAACCTTGAAGAGTTTGTGACGACTAAGCTCGCACACTCTATGCTCAAACCCAAACTCAATAGAGCTGAGCCCTCCTAAGATGTGTTCCCTACATACTATAGAAGGGTTTTATATGCCGACCATAACCTCCACGACAATAGGTTGATAAGGAGGAGGCGTGTCATTGCTTAAGGAAGAATAGCAGTAGAGGATTTGTTATCACTCGAAGAATAAGATATCGCAGTAACTTTGGGACTAATCTTCCCAGGAGACATATAAAAAGTCCCTATCGAGATATATGAGCTCGAATCCTTAGGCTGAGAAGTCATGACGACCGAAGATGAAGGTCAAGAACTTTTGGGTCCCCCTTTTACATGATTATTGGAGCCCCTGGCTGGACTACCACTACAAGAGATCAAATAATTAGATTTTAAATAAAAAATAATATACCTTGAAGAGAAAGTATAATATTTCTCTGCAAAGAATGATCACTTGAAGAATCACTCTCATAAGGATGCTAACACAAAAGACATCCAAAGGAAATTTGTAGTAATGTGGGAAATCAGATTGCAGAGTAACCCCATATGTATAGAAAAAACTGTCAGTTCCCCTTCTTAAGGTCATAATAATCTAAATAACTCGAAACTTATGTGGAAGAGTACACAACTCTCTACAACTGCTAAGGTAACTAAGAGAACGTGACCAACCGTGAGTGAACACGTATCCCACGATAGCCTGAAGGATAATTAGTTATAAACGCCAAATAAGTCAACATAAGAGATGGGTGAAATCTTCAGTTACACCCACATGAACGCTCGGCCCTGACCTTATGAATACAATAGGGGTATTGATAGACCCAACAATGCTATATCGTAGCCATCGGTAGAAATATGTCCTCGATAAGTCGATATGATCAAGCACTAAAAACTCAACATGGTCGTATATGTATTGTTGACCATCTCATTGAAGTGACATACTGTTATCACCACCTCCAAGGATATTACCTCCCGAACATCCTTGTGGAATACGACAAAAAACCCAACAAGGTATACTAGACTTTTATATATATATATATATATATATATATACCATGCCATGCGCTTAAGGATGCATCACTTATATTCTTACATGGTTCATATTACAATCAGACTTAGTCCGGTATATATTCTTCTCAGTCCTCAGTTCTAATACTAACTTTACCGTTAGAGTGCCATCGGAAGGAACACCTCATTATGGTCCTGACCCTTTCTCTGGTTCTGGTGCTTAGACTCGACTGAATATAGAGTTCACACCATAATCACTAGTAATATCCACCAGAGCTCCGTCTTTCTTCTATTTCGATTGACCATACATTTCACGCTCTATCAACAGGATAAAAGGACCCCTGGTTGTTAATAAGATTAAAATTAAATGTGGTGGCTCTTGGAAGGGTATCAATAATATTGTGTCTTTCTTAATAATTAATAAGCATAATGAGAAATTATTGGATGGAAAATTTTGGAAATTTGGAGCATCATCTCCCATCAAAGACGAAGCTATATGGTAACATTTGCGTGTCGAGTAGTTGGGTAATACCTCATGGTATGTCATGGTAGATAATGAATGGTCAAATGTTTTAAAGCCAATATTGGAAGATCGATACACTTTCATTAGAAGGTATGTAATAATATTAGTGGTATAAATTATTTTATGGGGATTGACTTATGAGGTCTTGGAAAGAGAAATTGTGTCCTATGTGGACCTTGATAAAAGATTATTCTTTAGAGAGAATGATGTCTTCCTATTTGTGATAAAATAATCTAGGTTGGAGACATCATTTTAGGTGTATTTAGTTATTTAATTATATATTTTTATTCATAATTCGATAAATTCCTATTTCTTGTCTTGATTTGATGATTTATTATTTTTAGAGCATATTTGGTTTAATTTGTATGTTATATGGAAATTAACTAGATGTCAAATAAATTCTAAAGAGATAAGGAAATAATATATGGATGGAATTGGAGATAAATAGAAGTAGAGATAAAATAGGAAAGAAAAAGTTTCCAAGTGAATCTGAAATTCTGCAAACACTTTCATTAAAGTGAAGATAACTCAAAACCTGCTGGAAATTTGGAGGATAAATCAAAAGATTAAGTGTATATCTTTTTGAAGTGGTCGTTTCGTTATAAAGTAGGCAAAAATCGGAGCAAAAACGAGTGAGATACGACCAAAACAATACAACAACAATTTTTTCCTTCTCCTATATTTTAGGAAACGATTTTGTTTTGGAGAAAGAGTCCAATTGCTTGCCTTATACTCCAAGAAATCTGACCTAGGGCTTCCTAAACACCTATAAATACACCCTTTAACTATTGTAAACATGTCCTTGCTCAGTTCTAAACCTTAAGTGTCATAGAAGTCATTCAAGAGAAGCAACAAGACCTGTAGAGAGGAAGACAAGAAGTTGGAAAGTATTAAACTCATCTTCTCCATCATCTCCCTCTATCATTAGGGTAATTTGTATTAGATTCTTTAGCTTATCTTTGTTTCTAATTACTCTTATCCGTAGTTTATTTCTATATCTTTAGATATGAACTAATTTTCCATAGCTTGGGTTTGCATATGTATAATATTTGATTTATAATTTTTTATTTGCTTTTATGTTATTTGGGAAAACCTTTTCAAATTGATTCTAGCTTCTTAACCATATATTTATTTTATGTGCTTTGATTTATTGACCGTAGTTCTTGCTAGCGCACGAGTATAGACTACTCCATAAATAGTAGTTAGATGGTCACGCGAAAGGGGTGTCTAATTATTGAAACATCACATAAGCGTCTAGTGTGCGGTGGTGATCCGAAAGGGCTTGCCTAGCTAGATATTCATTAGGGTTTGAGATTTAATCAGAGATTATTTGCAAGATCTCCTTATTTAAGTCCCCTGGTAATTGTTAGGTCGCCTATTAAGTCCACCTGGAAGGGGGTTAGGAGGAATATAGAATCCTGACTATTTATCTAACAGCTTTAATCACCCTTATAGCTAGAATAAGAATTAGAAGGATAAGTGCATACTAGCAACCCTAAGCTATATTTCTCATCTCCATTCTTTTAGAATTTATTTATTTGCATTATTATCTTTCCTATCAACAAACCAAATAACAAGTGAATTCTCCTACACTTCTTTATATACATAAGTAGATCTAACAGATCAAATCCCTGCGAACGAACTTTTACTTGCTAACTAAACTTGCGAACGATCTGTAATACTTGTAGTGACTTTCTCGTGGTAGTCAAGGGTGTGTTATTTATTATAATCTCTATTTATCTATTTCTTTATCACATTTTTGCCCTCACCAGAGACCTTTAGGATTACCAAATACTAAAATACCCTTATATAATACAAAAAACACTAAAAGACAAAAGAAAATTGTTGAGTGTCGGCATTGTACATCTCCGGCCACCACCCACCGAACATCGTCGCCAAAGTGGTGTACTCATTGATTTAACACAATACTCACAGGATAAAAAACATAGAGTATCGGAAAAAAATTAGGAGTATCAGATACAAAACACTGAGTATCGAAATCAAAACACTGGGTATTGAAATAAAAACACTAAGTGTTGAGAAATTTGATGTGTACTCCATGAAAAAAACAATAAGTACTTAATGAAAACACTGAGTAATATTCAAAAATATGGAGTGATAGTAAAAAACACGGAGTAATAGTAAAAAACACGGAGTAATATCTGAAAGTCCTAGAGGGGGGGGGGGGGGGGTGAATAGGATTACTAATAAGATTAATGTCTAATTAAAAATCTTTTGGACAAATATAAGTTTAAAAAACTTTTAAGACAATATATATCAAACTCTAAGAGATCATGCAATAGGGTAACTAGGTTTGATATAATTAGAAATACGAGCAATCAATAAACGATAAGTAAAGAGATAAGGGATAGAAAGTCCTACGATATTCATACAAGAATATAATCAAATATACAAAGTGCGGAAGTAAATAGTTTAGGTAAAGAAAATACTCAAGCATGTATAGTGGTTCGGTTATCCTTACATCCACTACCTAAGTAAGCCTCTTTAGGATTTTTAAGCTTTTCACTAAGCTCCCGTATCTCTCTTAACCGAGTCGAGAACACAATAAACCTTACAACCAATTCGATACCACGAAGGAAAAACTCTTGTGATATCGCAACACAAGGACAACAAGTATACTCCCGATACTCAAACTCTCTCTTAATCTATCTATTACAAAGACTAGACTTAAGAGGATAAATGTAAGTGTTTAAAGGGTGAAACAACTTTGCTAACAATCTCCTAATGAGTAGATATAACACTAAGCATGAAAGACTCTTTTTGAGTAGATAGAATTATGTGGCTTATTGGATTAACTCCTTGAATGAGTGGATAAAAACTTTATAGCACACTAGGAATGATTTTGACTATGAATAGCTCTTGACATCTTCTTGGATGATAACAATTAAGCCCTTTAGTGTTTGTGGATAGAAGGTGCAGTTGTAGCTTTAATAGACCTTCATTTTATAGCTGAAAAAATGCTCCAACGGTCATAAATCTTGTGTCCAATGGATCTATTAATTTTCCTAACAGATATATTTCTTTTGTCTTTATCTTTGACCAGAAAACCCTTCTCTACGGTGTACCGCCGGTCTCGTGCGGTGTACTGCATGAACACTCGGTTGGATTGCATTTTCTGGTTGCGGTGTAGCCTTGGTTTGTGTCCTGGTCCGCACATCTGCACCCTAGGTCCGGTGTATCGCACCAAAGGTCTGAAACACCTTTAATAAGTACAAATTTTACTATGATGCTCGGACGAAGAAACTTTCTTCACGAGAGTTGTTGGAAACATCATTCTAAGAAACTTTGTAGTTGATCATGAAGGCTATTTCTCAATGTACACAAAGATATAGATAAAAGTATTTGTATGAGAATTAGTTTCTTAAGATATAAAATTAAGGTATAATAAGAAAGATATTTTAAAGTGTTTTTGATGAAAAATAGTGCAAGATAGAACATATATATATATATATAATATTTATATAAGAGTAATTATCACACTAATCACAAGAGGATTTGTCACATTAAAACAACCTACGGAAGGAGGCAATATGCCAACAATCTCCCCCTTTTTTATGATGACAAATCCTTCACTAAAACACCTTAAGAATGACTTGAAAGTGATAAAACAAAAGAAGTTATGCTCTCTTATCAATGTGCATATAAGATGTGAAAAGATAAAGCACATATGGAGTCTAACCCCCCTCACAACAAGCATTAAGTCAAAGTGTATTTTTATGAAAATGATATGCATTTGTGTGGTACTAAAGTGCAATTGGAAAGTTTTAGTGCACATATTTCTCCCCCTTTGTCTTCATAAAAAAGACGAGATGATAATTTAAACAAATACATATAACTAAAACAACATGAGCCATAACTCAAGTGAATAGATTTTAGAAAATAATTTACAAATCATAAGTTTAGAGAATTTAAACCTATTTTAACCAATTGAAATTCAAAAAGATTAAACATATAAAGCATGAACAATATGGAGAATGAGATAAAGGATAAGGACATTTTACCAACTCCAAAACCATAAGGATTTTGCATCTTTTGAGCTTTCTTTTAAAAGCTAAAATGTGTGGTGATAAAAGGATACACTTTAAGCTCTAAAAACATAAGAGATTAGTGCAATCATATAACAATCACAAGAGATAGATAGTAAGGCTAAAAAATTTCTTTCAAAAGAGTTAACGACCAATTAATGGAGTAACTCCCCCTTACTCTATGCATAAAAATATTTTTGAAATGCCATGGGAATTTTTTGGAAATATATCTCGTAAATAAATTCTTTAAAAATTCTCCCTTACTCAATGACATATATATATATGCAAATATGTGTTCAAAGATATTCTAAGGTTTGAAAGTGTAAACTAGTACCTTTGATCTTTTTCCGCCTTTGTCAACAAAAAAAAAGAAGAATCAATGGGCACTTTTGAATGTTATATAAACTTATAGGGTTAAAAAGTGCAATCTTTTATAGTTGAGGGACTTAGGTATGAAATCTTAAATTAAAAAAACCTAAGTGTTAATTTTCAAAATTTAAAAAAGTAAGTTCTAACAAGAAGAGGATAGAAAATAATTACCATCAAAGGGAAGGGACAATTTGGTCGAATAAAAAAATTAGGGACCAAAATGCATTTTTGCAAAGTATAGAGACTAAAAGTATTTTTTTAAACTAAAGGGACCAAAATGCAATTTTGTCAAAATAAAGGAACCAAAATACAAATTTTCAAGCTTTTAAAGGCCTATATAAACTCAGTGCTAGTTTTAAATATTTCAAGGACTTGTGAACAAATTGTAAGGATTAAAATGCATTTTCCAAAATTCAAGGGTCTAAAATACAATATGTATGAATTCAAGGGACTAAGATGCAATTTGTATACTTTAGACGCGGAATATCACCTATATCATCAAGGAAAAAGTTAGCAACACAATATCAGAATATGATAATATCTGAAATACATAATAAGCAACTAATAATCCAAATTATCCTAAACAAACACAATTAAAAACAAGGTTCCAACACATAAAAAGAGCATAAAGCATATTGTTGGCATATTGCCCCCTTCGATTAGGTGTTTTAATGTGACAAATCCTCTATTGTTTAGTGTGATAATTTCACTTTATTATCTTGCACTCTAATTCATCAAAAAGCACAATTAACATCATTTTGATCTAAGCCTTATTTTCATATCCTTAGTAGCTAATTTTCATACCATTACTTTTAACCTTATCTTATGTGTACATTGAGAATTAGCTTTCATGATCAACAACAAAGTTTCTTAAAATGATGTTTACAACAACTCTCGTGAAGAAAACTTTTCCATCCGAGCAACGAATCAAAATATCATAATCTCCAAGTCAGTAAGAACCGGGTACCCGCATTTGGGAAAACCGGGAACCCGGTTTGGTGAAGCTCAAGTCAACATCAACTCTTTATAGCCGTTTTATAGCCGTTGCAATTGAAACCGGGTACCCACATTTGGGAAACCGGGAACCCGGTTTGGAACAAAGCTTACCACCAACTTTATATCCGTTGGGGACTTTCTTGTGCTATAAATATGACCTCTTTGAAGGAGAAACTTACCTCTAACACTTCAACTATCATACATATCATTCTCCTACAAAGTTAGAGGTCACAAGCTATCAAAGTTAATTATCCAAGCTTGATCAAGAGCTTAAACCAATGAGCTTCAAAGTTATTATCCACTCAAGAGGAGTTTACATGCATATAGTCATATCTACTCTTTAGGAGATTATCTAGCAAAGTTGTTTGCACCCCTTTAAACACTTTGTATCTATCCTCTTAAGTCTAGGTCTTGTAATAGATAGATTAAGAGAGAATTCAAGTATAGGGAGTATACTTGGTATCCTTGTGTTGTGATTACACAAGCGTTTGTCCTTCGTGGTTTCGAAGAGGTTGTCCTTGTGTTGCGATAGCACAAGTGTTTGTCCTTCGTGTTATCGAAGAGGTTGTAAGGGTTATTGTGTTCTCGACCCGGTTAAGAGAGACACGAGAGCTTAGTGAAAAGCTTGAAATCCTAAGGAGGCTTCCTTAGGTAGTGGATGTAGGGAAACCGAACCACTATAAATCATGTGTATCTTTCTATCCCTACTCTATTTACTTTCCGCACTTTATATGTTTGATTACTTGCTAGTATAAATTTCGTAATAATGTTTATCTAGTTAATCAACCTATTGTCATCTAGAGTAGTAAGAAAATAGAAACTCGTTTTACATGTTAAACTTATATATCGAACCTCTAGCTTATCATATGCATGATCCCATAAGTGTTTGATATATTAGTTGTCTTAGAAGTTTCTTTCATAAACTTATTTTTATCCAAAAGATTTTTTAATTGGGCATTAATCTTATTAGTAATCCTATTCACCCCCCCTCTAGGACTTTCAATTGGTATCAGAGCCTAACTCTACGTGAATAGCTTAATCGTTAGTAGAGTAAACGATATGGAATTTAATCTTTTGGAAAAGTCGTCTTCTACTCGACCTCCACTTTTTGTAGGAACTTACTATTTTAATTGGAGAACAAAAATGGAGAAATTTATCAAAGCCGAAGATCCCGATCAATGGAGAATCGTTATGGAAGGTCCATTCGTTCCATATAAAGAGGAGTTAAATAAAGCGGGAGTTCTTAAGTCAAATCAAGAAGAAATAGATTATGATGAACTCACCAATGAAGAGCTCACTCAAAATGAAAAACCGACATGGATCGTGAAAAGTACTAATCATATTCCCGGACCCATTCCACCTCGGTTACCATAGTAATATTCATTAAAGGTGTTGAGCGTCAAGAAAATTGAATTTTATGCAAAAGGACGTTCAAACCTCGTAAAAGGAAAATACGGTGAATTGTCTCCTTTCTTCTTGTTTATCGTTTTGTTCTATTGTGTGCTTATGTGTTTTATCCTCTATGTGCTATATCTTGCTAGTCTTGACCTTTTCATGCTTTAAATTGCTTAGTTTTCACATTGGGTCTTTTTGTACTTTTTAGAAAATATAAGGGGTCTTTATGCAATAAACCGTTTTCTCTATTTTCGTGATTTCCTTTTCATGATTTTTCATAACAAAAATTATTTTGGGAGTTTTATAACATGTCTAAACTATTGGGGAGCTTTCGAATTAATTTGGGTGATTTTTGAAAATTGTCTTTTTCCTTTTGTACCCTCTAAAGTCGAGGCATATGAAAGGAAACCGGGTACCCGGTTTTGGTGAATGCGGGAACCCGGTTTCGGTTCTGTGTACATCCGAATTAAGTCAAAACCCTTGGTCTATCTTTTATTCCTTCACTTCTCAAAACGTTTTTCATCTCTTTCTCTCTCAAAAAACGAAACCCCCCCTTTCAAACCCTAACCTCCATTAAACCTTCATCTCCTTGACTATGGCTTCATCATCCAAACCTTCTAGAGCTTCAAGGGCTTCCAAAAACAAAAGAATCATTGATGAAGAAGATGAAGATATAGAAATAGACCCAATCTATGAAGATGAAGAAGATGATTTAGAGCTTGAAGAAGAACCCACAAGACAAAGAATGGTGAGGAAAAACATCAAGATCCTTTGGGGAAGATCAGTTTCATCTCCTTCACTAAGTGCTTCCATCTCCTTGGTAAATGGCTCAAATTCTAATCTCTTCCATTTATTTCAATTCCAAGGATTAGATTTTTTCCTATCTCTAGAAAATAAGTCTTATGAATCCCTTGTTAATGATTTTTACAAAAATATCCATCCTCTAGATTGTGATTCTTGCACTTTAAAATCAATGGTGTCAAACAAAAATCTTTCCATTACTCCAAAAACCATTGAAAAAGCTTTTAAACTTCAAAATAGTGGATATGAGAATTTTATTGTTTCGGGTTGGAATAGAAGTAAAGAATTGATTGATATTCCTTTGAAAAACGAGGTTGAGGCTTTTATGTCATCGAAAATGATTCAAACCCATACTCAACCTTGGCTATCAAGTTTATTTACTCCGGATATTCGTTTGGCACACAAAATTATCTTGTTTTGTCTTTTAGGAAAAGATAGGAAAGATGGTACAATTGCTCCTTATGAAGCAATCCTTCTATTTCATCTTTATTCGAAAAGGCCTATCAATTTTTGCAAAATTTTCATTCGTAACTTGGATTATCGTGCTCATTCGAATTCTACTCTACCTTATGGTATTGCTCTTAGTTATCTCTTGGTCAATGTTAAGAAAATATCTCCCTCTCTTGACCCTCGTGATTTTGAACCAATTTGGAGGTTTGATATTCCTTTTTTGAAAACTATGAAAATCTTCGTTTACAATGGAGAATACATTGATAAGCATGTTTTTGATCATCTTCCCGAAAATCTTCGAAAAACTATCTTGAAAAATGTTGGGCAAAACATCACTTCCTCGGGTCCCACTATTGAGTCTCTTAACATTCCTTCCCGTGAGGTTATGCCTATTAATCCTCCTCCGTCTTATACCACTTCCCGTTCTAAATCTTCCATTGGTTCTTCTTCAAATGTTGCTACTAAAGATGATCTTGATAGAGTGGAATCTACTTTGTTAAATGTTATTAAAGAAGGTTTTGCGGAAATCAAAGGATGGTTTGAAAATATGAATAATCGAATTGAGGGATTGAAAAATGAAGTTTCATGTCTTCGTGATGATGTTGGAAATGGAAGAAGGTCTAGGAGCCGCTCTCCTCGTGATAATCGCTAAATTATTCTTGTTTGGGTGTTTTTAATCTTCATTTTATCTTACTTGGCTTTTATGTGTTTTATCGTTGTTTTGGACTAAGTTTATGTTGTTTATGCTTTAAGTGCTTTTGGGTCCGTGTTTTGGACATTTAGGATGTTATTGCTTTATGTTTCATTTGGATATTTGGTTTAGGATGCTTTGTATTTAACTTGGATAATTGGTTAAGTTTGTTATGTTTTATCTTGAATGTTAGTTGCTTCAATGATTATGCTTTGGATGTTATATAAGTGTGTTGTTATTGCTAACATTTTCCTTGATGATATAGGTACTATTGCTCTCTTATCCTTGATCTTATTCTAAATTGCCTTTTAGTCCCTATAGTTTGTTCAAATTTGTCTTTGTTCTTAATATGGTTGAAAAATGCACTTAGGTCCCTAAAAGTTTTTTCAAATTGCTTTTGAGTCCCTAAAACTTTTTGAAAAATATTTTTTTATCACCTATGCTTTTCAAAAAATACACTTTACCCCTAAAATTCTTAAAAATGATTTCAAATATTTTATTAGGGAGAAATTGTAGATCAAATTTTTACAAAATTGAAACAAACTCTATGCATTGTGTAAGGGGGAGTTTTTGCTAAATCACATTTAAAAACTCAAATGCTTAGGCTAATCATTTATCTCAATACATTGCAACTAATCGTTTGTGTTATTAGAAAGCATATGAAATGAAAATCTATCGATTAAGGAGTTGGTAAAAAGTCTCTTTCTCTTAGCTCTTACAATTATCTATCTTTGTGCATCTCTTTCTAAAAATTGTTTTAATCTCTAAACTCTTGCACACTCTTAGAATCTTTGTTTAAAATCTATTCACTTGAGTTTTAGCTCTTCTTCCTTAGTTATGGATTATACATTTATTTCGTCTTTTTGATGAAGACAAAGGGGGAGAAATATGTGCACTAAAACTTTCAAAACTTGCACTTTACAAAACTCACAAATGCATGTCTTTTTCATAAAAATACACTTTGACTTAATGTTTTTTTGAGGGGGAGTTAGACTCCATATGTGTTTTAGTGATTGATTTGTCATCATCAAAAAGGGGGAGATTGTTGGCATATTGCCCCTTTCGATTAGGTGTTTTAATGTGACAAATCCTCTATTGTTTAGTGTTCTAATTTCACTTTATTATCTTGCACTCTAATTCATCAAAAAGCACAATTAACATCATTTTGATCTAAGCCTTATTTTCATATCCTTAGTAGCTAATTTTCATACCATTACTTTTAACCTTATCTTATGTGTACATTGAGAATTAGCTTTCATGATCAACAACAAAGTTTCTTAAAATGATGTTTACAACAACTCTCGTGAAGAAAACTTTTCCATCCGAGCAACGAATCAAAATATCATAATCTCCAAGTCAGTAAGAACCGGGTACCCGCATTTGGGAAAACCGGGAACCCGGTTTGGTGAAGCTCAAGTCAACATCAACTCTTTATAGCCGTTTTATAGCCGTTGCAATTGAAACCGGGTACCCGCATTTGGGAAACCGGGAACCCGGTTTGGAACAAAGCTTACCACCAACTTTATATCCGTTGGGGACTTTCTTGTGCTATAAATATGACCTCTTTGAAGGAGAAACTTACCTCTAACACTTCAACTATCATACATATCATTCTCCTACAAAGTTAGAGGTCACAAGCTATCAAAGTTAATTATCCAAGCTTGATCAAGAGCTTAAACCAATGAGCTTCAAAGTTATTATCCACTCAAGAGGAGTTTACATGCTTATAGTCATATCTACTCTTTAGGAGATTATCTAGCAAAGTTGTTTGCACCCCTTTAAACACTTTGTATCTATCCTCTTAAGTCTAGGTCTTGTAATAGATAGATTAAGAGAGAATTCAAGTATAGGGAGTATACTTGGTATCCTTGTGTTGTGATTACACAAGCGTTTGTCCTTCGTGGTTTCGAAGAGGTTGTCCTTGTGTTGCGATAGCACAAGTGTTTGTCCTTCGTGTTATCGAAGAGGTTGTAAGGGTTATTGTGTTCTCGACCCGGTTAAGAGAGACACGGGAGCTTAGTGAAAAGCTTGAAATCCTAAGGAGGCTTCCTTAGGTAGTGGATGTAGGGAAACCGAACCACTATAAATCATGTGTATCTTTCTATCCCTACTCTATTTACTTTCCGCACTTTATATGTTTGATTACTTGCTAGTATAAATTTCGTAATAATGTTTATCTAGTTAATCAACCTATTGTCATCTAGAGTAGTAAGAAAATAGAAACTCGTTTTACATGTTAAACTTATATATCGAACCTCTAGCTTATCATATGCATGATCCCATAAGTGTTTGATATATTAGTTGTCTTAGAAGTTTCTTTCATAAACTTATTTTTATCCAAAAGATTTTTTAATTAGGTATTAATCTTATTAGTAATCCTATTCACCCCCCCTCTAGGACTTTCACATATAACGAGATAGAGTCAAAGAGGGGGTATGAGGCGAATGGCTACGTGAACGAGAGCGACGTCCCGAACAAGAAATCTTATCGCTAATGGCATCAATTTTCTTCTCCAAAGTTTCAAGCTTTTGTGTCAGAAAAGCCATAAATTATTCAATATGAGACATGGAAGATGAAACATCATCGGTAGGAGGTTTAGATGAAGAAGCGGCATTTGGATTGACAACTGGATTTTATGGAATCGGGTTTTGCAAAAGATCAAGCGTGTCGAAATCCAAACCATTGGTGGCTTCCTTAGCGGACAAAATACGATTCTGAAGAGACTCATCCTAAATCCGACTAATAAGTAAACACGGCATATAAGCATTGGTGTAAATCACAAACTTCATCCTTTTGATAGTCGAGTAATCAAAATACCAAGATTTATCCACAGGTTTAACACTTGTGCCTCCAAATGAAATATTTTTATCATCAAATAAACTAGTAAGAAATATACTGTACGGAACTTTTCCCTTGGTCTCCTGAGTATGATTCATCCATTTAAACATAATCAAAGCAATGTTGATAGATTGTTTGGTAAAAATGAGGTAAAGAAGATAAGCCTCATATGAGATTAATTTTGCATCGTGTTTAGCTTTCGTAATCACGGCCGAAATAAGAAATTTGTGAGCCACAATGAATTCCGGGTCAAAATTCCGTATATGCCAAATACTATCTTGAATTACCATACGACTTTCCACAAATTCAATCACGGTATTTTGCTCGATAACATCGAGACCTGAACCACCCCATCCATGAGACCAAAAACCCCCAAATCCATCATTAGTAAGCCCAAATTTCTCACAAAACTCATTCAAAGACAACCGTAAATTAGTACCCACAACATTAGACCGAATAGAGTTATTAGCACAATTGTAAACAAAATTCGTATAGGATCTTCAACCAAATTATAGCAAATTTATTACTATGGTATAGGAAGAGGGTAAAAAGACGTTGTAACTCAAAGAGACGGAAAAAAAATCATCACCGGAAGGAAAAGCTGTAACACACAAGATTCTACCCAGAAGTACCTAATATGGGCGGTATTCTGGAGGAGGTGAAGGTGAGCTTCCCGGCGATGGTGGACGGAGGCGGCTGGAGGAGGCTCCGGCGGTGGTCTTTCTTGGTGTAGCAGCAGTTTTCGGAGGTGGATAGTCGCCAAAAATTGCAGCAGTAGCGAAGGAGGGTGGGTAGGGTTTAGTTAAAATGAGAAATATAATTATAAGAGATTAAGAACCGTTTTGATAGAAGCGAATACCCTAAGTCGCGGTGTACCGCACAAAAACTTTGTCTTCACGCGCAAATGAGCGAGAATTAAAAAATAAAAGGAATAACAAAATATTGAAACTCTAGGATGCGGTGTACCGCATAAAAGTTCTGTTTTGGGGTTTGAAAAATGGCAAATTTTGAAACTCAGCCCCAAACTTTTTTTGTAAAATATTAAAGGACACCAAAAAACGATTTTACAAAACTTTTGTAGCAATTTTGAGAAGAAATTAGGAATAAATTTTCTTAGAGAATTTGCATGCTTATATCAAACATAAAAGAGATAAAAAAATAAAAGATACAAGCACATATAACAGTAAACACATACACACATAATAAAACACAAATAAAAACGAGATAAAGAAAGAAATCAACGGATTTTATTTTTACGAGATTTGGACGTCCTTAAGAAGATCATTAAGTTCCTTGACGCTCAACACCTCATGGTTCGATTTTGGATCTTCATGAGTTTCATCACGGATTTCGCTTTCTTCTTTGTCAATATCAATAATCCCATATAGGAACTCCAAACGATCCCAAATTTCTTTTGCCGAATCACAATCCAACATCTTTGTGAAAATCTCTTCGGATATTCCACATATTAAAGTATACATCGGTTTTGCATTTTGGGTGAGTTTGGCTTTATCATCGCCGGTGTCCTCTTTGTATGGAACAAATAGACCTTCAATAACAATTCTCCATTGGTTGGGATCTTCGACTTTTATAAATTCCTCCATTTTTGTTCTCCAAGCAAAGTAGTAAGTACCTACAAAAAGTGGAGGTCTTGTAGAAGACGACTCTTCCAAAAGATTAAATTCCATGTTTGTTTACTCTACTAGCGATTAAGATATTCACGTAGAGGTAGGCTCTAATACCAATTGAAAGTCCTAGAAGAGGGTGAATATGATTACTAATAAGATTAATGCCTAATTAAAAAGCTTTTGAACAATTATAAGTTTAAAAAACTTCTAAGACAATATATATCAAACTCTAGGGGATCATGCAATAGGGTAACTAGGTTTGATATAATTAGAAATACGAGCAATCAATAAACGATAAGTAAAGAGATAAGGGATATAAAGTACTACGATATTCATACAAGCATATAATCAAACATATAGAGTGCGGAAATAAATAGTTTAGGGAAAGAGAATACTCAAGCATGTATAGTGGTTCGGTTATCCCTACATCCACTACCTTAGGAAGCCTTCTTAGGATTTTCAAGCTTTTCACTAAGCTCCCATGTCTCTCTTAACCAGGTCGAGAACACAATAACCCTTACAACCATTTCGATACCACGAAGGAAAAACTCTTGTGCTATCGCAACACAAGGAAACCAAGTATACTCCCGATACTCAAACTCTCTCTTAATCTATCTATTACAAAGACTAGACTTAAGAGGATAAATGTAAGTGTTTAAAGGGTGAAACAACTTTGCTAACAATCTCCTAATGAGTAGATAGAACACTAAGCATGAAAGACTCCTTTTGAGTAGATAGAACTTTGTGGCTTATTGGATTAACTCCTTGAATGAGTGGATGAAGGCTTTATAGCGCACTAAGAATGATTTTGACTATGAATAGCTCTTGACGCCTTCTTGGATGATAATAGTTAAGCCCTTTAGTGTTTGTGGATAGAAGGTGTAGTTGTAGCTTTGAAAGACCTTCATTTTATAGCTGCAAAATGCTCCCAACGGTCATAAGGCTTGTGTCCAATAGATCTATTAATTTTCCCGACGAATATATTTCTTTTGTCTTTATCTTTGACCAGAAAATCCTTCTCTACGGTGTACCGCCGGTCTCGTGCGGTGCACCGCATGAACACTCGTTTGGATTGCATTTTCTGGTTGCGGGGTAGCCTTGGTTTGTGTTCTGGTCCGCACATCTACGGTGTACCGCACCCTAGGTCCGGTGTACCACACCAAAGGTCTGAAACACCTTTAATAAGTACAACTTTTACTACGATGCTCGGACAAAGAAACTTTCTTCATGAGAGTTGTTGGAAACATCATTCTAAGAAACTTTGTAGTTGATCTTGAAGGCTATTTCTCAATATACACAAAGATATGAATAAAAGTATTTGTATGAGAATTAATTTCTTAAGATATAGCATTAAGGCATAATAAGAAAGATATTTTAAAGTGTTTTTGATGAAAAATAGTGCAAGATAGAATATACATATAAAGAGTAATTAACACACTAATCACATGAGGATTTGTCACATTAAAACAACCTATGGAAGGAGGCAATATGCCAACAATATCCGCAAAATTATATTTTATTACATTTTCTAACAAATATACATTATTTCTAACAACTAACTAATTATTACGTGTTAAAAAAAGCACCTAATCAACTTTGAACAAAACAAAACATTTTCTGAGTATTTAATTTTCCGAACAAAAAAAGAAAGACATGTTGAGAAGCTGGTGAGAAGCTTCACCGCTTCACTACCAAACAGAACCACGATAGGGCGACGATTATCATCAGCAGCGGCGAGCATCGACGTGAGAAACCTCCGATAACCTACACGAGATCAGATCAGAGCTCACCAAGAACAAAAAACAGATCCATGAATGCTTCACACGCTTTCATCTTTTCAGGTCTCGAGCTTTGTTAGCGTAGCCTTCTACAATTCCGTTACCACAACATTCACACCTCTTCATCTACCCAAATCTATCACTTCTTCAAAACCTTTAACCATCTCGCAGGAGCTTCGACCTCTCTGCAGCAGCTTCAAACTTCAGCCATGGCTCGACTCACGAGCTTCGTAACCTTCTGCATCTCACGAGCTCGATTTGTTCTCGCCTTGTGATGTCTCCTTATTTGTGATATAATAGTCTAGGTTGGAGACATCATTTTAGGTGTATTCGAGTATTTAATTATAGTTTTTTATTCATATTTTGATAAATTCCTATTTCTTGTCTTGATTTGATGAATTATTATTTTTAGAGCATATTTGGTTTAATTTGTGTGTTAATGTGAAGCTTTAAAGATATATGAAACTTAAATAGATTCCAAATCAATTCTAAAGAGATAAGGAAAGAAGATATGGAGGAATTAAGAGATAAAAGGAAGTAAAGATAAAATATGAAAGGAAAAGCTGCCAAGAAAATCAAAAATTTTGCAGCCACGTCCACTAAAGTGAATATAATTCCAAATCAGCTGGGAATTTGGACGAGCAACAAAGGGAAACGTGTAGATCTTTTCGTTATGGTCATTTCGATATAAAGTAGGCAAAAATCGGACCAATAACGAAGGAGTTATGACCAAAACAAGACAACCGTATTTATCCTATCTCCTATATTTTAGGAAACAAATTTGAATTGGAAAAGGAGTTGGATTACTTGCCTTCTACTCCAAGATTTCGACCTAGGGTCTTCTAAACACCTATAAATACACCATTTAATCATTGTAAACATGTTCTTGCCTCTCCTTTACAAGTCCTTAATATTATTCACCATAGAAGTCATTCAAAAGAAACAAGTTGACAATATGTATCTTTATTTTAATTTATTTATTTCTAGTATGAACTGATTTGGTTTTGCATATGTATAATCTTTGAATTCTATTTTCTTCTATCTAACTTTGTTTGGGAAACCTTTTTAAATTGATTCTAACTTCTTAACCATATATTTGTTTTTTGTGCTTTGCCTTATTGCCTATCTTAATCTTGATCACGTTAAGATTGTCTTGATAGTAGTTAGATGGTCACCGGGAAAGGGTGTCTAATTATTGAAACATCACATAAGCGTCTAGTGTGCGGTAGTGATCCGGAAGGGCTTGCCTAACTAGATAGTCATTATTCAATCACCGATCATTGCGCAGGGTTCCCTTACCCAAGTCCCCTGGTAATTGTTAGGTCACCACCTAAGTCCACCCGAAAGGGGGTTAGGAGGAATATAGAATCCTGATTACTTATCTAAGAGCTTTAACCCCCTTTATTAACTAGTAGAAGAAATAGAAGGATTAATGCATACTAGCAAAACCTAAGCTATACTCTTTCATCTTATTCTTACATCTTTTATTTACTGTTTTGTCTTAATCATTATTTCCATTCTACCAATCATTATTATTTACTCTTCCCGTCTTTAAATTCATTGAACGATTTATTACTACACTTTTCTGTTAATCCATTTGTAGAACACACTAAGTCCCTCAGAACGAATCTGTACTATCATTAAAACTTGCGTACGACATGTGATACTTGCAGTGTGTACCGTGTTTAAGGTAGGGTGTCAGGTGCATCTTTTATTATCGTTATTTTATCACACCCTCTTCGACACCACCTTGCGATCTTTTCCCGGTAGCGGAGTCTCCAGAAAACAGGCTTCGAGTCTTCTCCAGTGCATGATGATCGAGCTGAGCAGCTTCTCACACGAGTTTGATTCACTACTCGCCACCCTTGCAAGAACTCTAGCGAACGAAAGATCTCACCACCCTTGTCGAACCGCCTGCGCTGGATCTTCAAAGCTCCATGAAGTGAGCTTGGTTATTTTGTTAATGGAGGGGTTCAAAATGTGAGGGTGAAGTTTGGTGAATGTGGAAAGATAAAAAGAGAAATAGAGAGAGTTCCCGTGAGATGGGAGAGTAAGAGAGATAAAATAAAATTCTAAAATGAAAATTAGGGTTTAAAAATTATTATGTAGGAAAAAAACAAAAAAGAGGTATAATGGTAATGTTAAAAGTTGTTTGAAATCTTTAGTATCTCTATGCATATTCCTACTTAATTAGAATTAGGTTACCCATGTTGAAGGAGGAGATTCGAACCCTATATCTCTGGTCATTTGAGCTACCTCAGTAATATCAAGACTCTAACCAATTGAGTTAACTACTTGGTGTTTTGTTTTATCACTGTGTTTCCTGGTTTCCCCAATTAGATAAACTTCTCGTTCTTTTCGTTTTTGATGCTAAGTCCTTAGGATTAATTAATTTTTAAAGGAAATATCTTGTTTGATATAATCTAGTTTTTCGATTTAAAATGACGTTAATAATTAAAGGATAAATCCTCTCGATGTATTAAATTTTTTGTACCATCTTTTAAAATAATTGATCCTTTTTTTTTTTAAAAATAATTGATCCTTTTTAAATAAGGATTTAGTGAAAATTAGAGGACGAAAGAGAAAAGGTATTTATAAACAAACGTCCCACGTAAGACACAACATCAATAACCCTTTTCATATCGATTTACGTTTTCCTCACTTCTCCCTCTTTTCAAAACCCTAACCCTAACTCAGAAATTCATAAACAACAAGCTCGATACATCATTAATGGGGAAGAAAAAGAAGAGAGGAGTATCAACAAAGGTGTGGTGTTATTACTGCGATAGAGAATTCGAAGATGAGAAAATATTGGTTCAACATCAAAAGGCTAAGCATTTTAAATGTCACGCTTGTCATAAAAAGCTTTCTACTGCTGGTGGTATGGCCATTCATGTCCTTCAAGTCCATAAGGAAAACGTCACCAAGTTTGTTCCTTTCTTCTTCGTTTACTTTTTTCATATTGTTTTTCTTACTAATTAAACATTTAATTGTTTTTTATACTTAATTCTAAAACCTGAATCGTACCCAGATGTATCAATCTTCTTAGATGAAGAAATCGTAATTTGGTGGCAAATACCACATAGTCAATTTTTGTTTTTTATATATATATATGTAAAGTAGGGTGTTAACTAATTCAATCGCAGTTTAGAAAGAAAAACATGAACAAAATTGATCTAGCCTCATTGTACACGTGTATGTTAAATTGCAGTAGTATGCTCCTAGGTTAATTTAAGGCCATGGTAGCACCTGTTCTCTCTTAGGATTAATTAGTTTTTTGAGGTTGTTCTGTCTTAGGGTAAATTAGTTTTTTGAGGTTTATTGATTACGTTTTAAGCTAAATCCAACTGTTAATAGTTCAGTTAAGGATTTTGTTAAGATGTCTATTTTTGAGGCTGTAATTTCCATATCTATTGCATTTACATAACATATAACAACTAATAAAGTTGCTAATATGTAATTTCCACTAATTTACAGGGTTCCAAATGCAAAACCTGGTCGAGATGCAACAGATATCGAAATATACGGAATGCAAGGAATTCCAGCTGATGTATTAGCTGCTCATTATGGAGATGATGGTTTGTTATTCTTAATTTATTATTATTATTTTTAATTTTATATTAATATATTATACTTAATTACTCATTATTTACAGAGGAAGATACTCCACTATCAAAGACAGCTAAACTTGATAACATTCCTCCCCAACACCTTATTTATCCTCAACCTAATTTACCCCCTCAACTGTAAGGGTCTTTTCGTAATTTAACCCGTTTTAATTAACTGTTTAATAATTGATTTTTTCGCGCAGTTATAATAATAACCCAGGTATGATAAGACCAAGTGGTGGATGGTCAATTCCAAATGTACCCCCACAAAATTGGTACCCAAGATATCCAGGTGGCATGGTTGCACCACCACCACCACCACCTATGGGTGGTGGTGGTCCACCAGGACCACCTCTATTTCCTGTACACCCGGGACCCACACCAATAGTTCCACCTGGACTTCCTGTTTCAGTTTCTCAACCTTTATTTCCTGTTTCAACTTCAGTATCTGATGATCATAACTTGTCTTATCTTCCTTCAGGTAAAAAAATTTATAATTTATATTTATAAGACGTGTTTTTATTATAATTTGATTTTTTTTTAATTATAATTTGATTTTTTTTTTTTATAATTTGATTTTTTTTTATTATAATTTGATTTTTTTTATTATAATTTGATTTTTTTTAATTATAATTTGATTTTTTTATTATAATTTGATTTTTTTTATTATAATTTGATTTTTTTATTATAATTTGATTTTTTTTATTATAATTTGATTTTTTTTATTATAATTTGATTTTTTTTTATTATAATTTGATTTTTTTTATTATAATTTGATTTTTTTTTTATTATAATTTGATTTTTTTTTTATTATAATTTGATTTTTTTTTATTATAATTTGATTTTTTTTAATTATAATTTGATTTTTTTTATTATAATTTGTGTAGCTACGGTACAACATTCGTACGCATCGGGACCTAATACTAGCGGTCCATCTATCGGACCGCCACCTGTCATCGCAAATAAAGCGCCGATAATTCAAAGTCAAACTCAAAGTCAAACTCAACCACCAACTAATGAAGTTTATTTAGTATGGGATGATGAAGCTATGTCTATGGAAGAACGAAGATTTTCTTTATTCAAGTATCAGGTTCATGATGAGACTACCCAGGTAAGTAAAAACTAATTTATTTTATTATTATATTAATTTTTTTAAAAAAAAAATGGTTGTTACTTACTCCTACACATACTATCGATACATGGAAAATATAAGAGGTATTGTAACTATCTTTGTATGATTTGTATGTATGATTCTGTTAATAATATTTCTGCGAGAAAGTTGATAATGGTCCAACAACTTGGCCAGGTCAGATTCTTTAATAAACTAAATAGAAGACTGGTTAATCTTGGTATAATATAATAATAATAATGATTATTATTTTATGGTTTTAATTTTTTTTTATTTTTTTTATATTTCAGATGAGTTCAATTGATGCAGCTATTGATAGAAGGATATCTGAAAGTAGGCTTGCTGGACGAATGGCTTTTTAGTGTTTTCAACTTTATTGTTATGTGATTTTATGGATTTATACATCTTTTATTAATTTATGTCCAATTTCTGGATCTCATTAGAAAAAAAAGGTTTATTTTTTCAAGTATATTATTTTCTGGATAATTATTTGGTTGGACAGGTTATTTTTGTATGCATTAAATTTAAATATTGGCAGTTGAAGTTTGATATGATTAGTTCTTATTTGTTATATATACTTGGTCTCATTTTTAGCTTGTTTAAACCTATTAATGATCGTAGACCTTTGTTATCCTTCTTATTTGGTTCATTTTGTTGATTTTGTTTTTTAACAGTCTGTTTTTTGGGTTACGTTTAGCTGCATTTTGTTGCTTCTCAAGGTATATATGATGATACCCTCCTATTTGTTTTCTTAGATTATTTACTTAAGCTCTCTATTATGTTAAATCCCTCACTATTGACTATCTCTACTCTCCATCTCTTTCTTTAGAAAATCTTTTAATCTTCTCTATACCTTTCTCACCGTGAGTTTAGGAAATTGTAAATGCATGACACACTTATCTCTAAACTTGATAACGAGATTTAGACTCATCCTAACATGTAAATGAGTTGCATGCTCATTGCAAAGCTCATTACTTTACTAGAATTGAAATCATTTGGTGTTGCTAATTGGTCATAAGGTCTTTAAAGGTGCATGTTGTGTTGATGTAGGTATTAATTAACCTTTACTTCACAACCTTATTAGCCATGGCTTAGTATGGCAATTGGGCGGTCGGGCCCGGGCCAGACCGATTCTTATTGTCTCCTAGCCTTATTGTACCGTACCGGTCCATTGGTTCCATTGGTAACGGTCCGGACCGGTTCCGTTTTTAGTGTATAAATTTAGAGAACCGAATCATTACTAAGAACTGGTTCCGAATCGGTTTCGGTCTGGTTAATATCGGTTCTCACTTTTTTTTTTCAAACTTGTTTTCTTCATTTTTTTGTTCTATACAAACTTGATTTCTTCAAGGTTTTTTTTTATGGAACAGGATTTGTGGCAAATGTTTCACAAACGAGATTTTTTTACAAACTTGTTTACTTCAAGGTTTGTTCTATAGTTGGTTAATAAATTTTTATATGTCGATGAATACTGATATAGATCAATCTTATAAATCTAAATTACAGAACTTATTACACTTATCGATTGAATAAATTACAAATGACATATAAATAACTTATTACTATCATAACTTAGCTAACGAATAAATTATTACAATCACATTTTACCAAAAGAATGAATATAACGCTACTAAATAATAAGTAATAATATATACCAGCTAAAATTATACCACCCAAATATATCACCCATAACGTGGCGTGAATTGGTTGATCATAAATCGTTAATCTATTTTTTTTATCTGACTAAAAATTTATTACTAACCAATTCACGCCACGTCATGGGTGGTAATTGGGTTGTATGATTTTGGGTGGTATATATCATTACTCTTAAATAATAGAGTTTTTGAAGTTTCTTTGCAAACTTTTTGAAATTTTAAGGTTTTTTTTCTTTGGATTTTTTATTTTTTTTTTGAAAACTTTGTATTTTTTTAATAAAATTGGATGCTAATAGTCAAAACTTATGATTCTAATAGTCGAAACTTATGACTCTAATAGTCGAAATTATTTAACATTATACAAGTATCATCTAGTTAAAACTACATTTGAAAATAAATAAAATAATACTTGACAAAAATAAATATTACAAACAAATGAAGTCTTTGAAATAATACAATGATATGGATACTAGTTTGCCCGTGTTCTGTAGAGGATGCTCTTAGCAATACATGAAGTGGTTGTGTTTGAAAATATGAAGTGGTTGTGTTTGAAGAAGACAAATTTAAAAGAGAACAAAGTAGATACGTAACAACTAATTAGATTTGCTGTTGGCAAGATGGAAAATTAAGTTAAGGGACACTAAATATATAGGCAAAGAGAATGCTTTAAATATGGTAGTTGGATGTAGTTGAGTATATATAGATGTGACAAATACCCATATTCTTACAAGCCTAGCATCAGAATAACATATTTTGTTCTTACAAAATGAAAAGCAGAAAGATCTTTATTTGTGACAAGTATCCATATTCTTAAATACTTCATACTAGAAGGAGTGAACTAGACAACTACTCAAACTAGTCACGTAAATATAATTCAACCAATCATGCCATCAATTGTATAGAGATATTATGCAAATCATAAACCATGTAATATAAACTATTTAACCCATTCTTTTATAACAAATCAAAATTTTATGCCAAAAACATCAATTTTGAAAAGTTATAATATTATTTTTTGTAATTATATGTTACACTACACTAAAAAAACACTTATAAGTTTATAAATTGTAGGATTTTAATGTAAATTCATCACACAATCACCCAAACTTTTACTGAATCTTCTTGGACCAAAAACATCACTTTTGAAAAGCTCAAGGACCATTTTAGCAAATTTTACCTCAATTAAAATTAAATTCATCATTTTATAAAATAGTTGGGACTTTTGGCATCGTTTTGGTCCAAAAACAAGATTTTTGAAAACATTAGGGACCATTTAGGCAACATTGTCATTTTTTTGGAACTTATTTAATCATTTTTGAATAAAGGATGTTTTTTTTTGCAATTTCCAAATATCGCAAGGACATATAATTGAATTTTTTGAATAAAACATGGACTAATATGCACTTTACAAAAAAACACAAGGACTTCTAGTGCAAATATTGCAATTATTCAACAATATCATCAATTCACCATTTTCTTCATGTCTTCATGTTTTCATGTAAAACAACACTTTTCAAGCATCAAAAGACCAAATTTCCAATATTTTGAATAAAACATGGTCTAATATGCACTTTAAAAAAAACTTAGGGACCGCTAGTGCAAATATGCAATTATTCAACAATATTATCAATTCACCATTTTCTTCATGTAAAAACAACACTTTTCAAGCATCAAAAGATCAAATATACAATATTTCGAAAAATCAGGGTCTAATATGCACTTTAAAGAAAAACTCAGGGACCTCTAATGCAAATATTGAAATTATTCAACAATATCACCAATTCACCCTTTTTTCATGTTTTTTTTTATTAAAAACAACACTTTTCAAGCATCAAAAGAACAAATACACAATTTTCGAATAACACAGTGCATTACTCAACCCCATCTAGTGTAGCAAAACACCTGTTAGTCCTTCTCAATAAATTTTTTGCAAAGACTACCGATTTCGAATACCAAAAGGGACTAGAATACCAATTTCAAATACCAACAAGGACAATAACATACACCTTACCCACTTAATCCATCATCCATGCCACAATTGATCATTACCCATGATAATTACCACCAACCTTTATAGTTCATCAAATCCACATATTAGATTAGAAAACTTTATAAAATACATGAAAAATACTTGAAAGAATGGCTTACTTTATGTGATCAACCACAAAACATGCAATAGAGGGAAAGAAGTGGCTAATCCCCCATCTCAGACACAATATGGATTCACATATGATACAATACTATCCCTTACAGAGATCACACCAACATAGAATATAGAACCAGAATCACACCAACATAGAATAGAGATCTAGAATCATAGAGTAGAGATAAAGCATCAGAAGAGAGAAGATGGGGTAATGAATTTGGGTCGGTGGGTTTATGTAGAGAGAGAGTAAATACGAGAGAAGAGAATAGAGTCGGTGGGTAGATAGTGGATTGGAGTGAATTAAAATAATATATATATATATACTTACTTACCGGTCTAGTCAGGACCGGTTCTTACCCATCATTTTGGACCAGTTCGACTCTACACTGTAGCCACGGTCTGGTTCCGGACCTGGAACCGGTCGGTCTGGTCTAGTCCGAGGACCGGTAGGACCAGTCCGGTTGCCAGGCTGAGCCATTGCGATTGAAAAAGTAAATTTCTCTACTGCAATTTTTTTTGATCCAACTAAAAGGTCTACTCCCAACTTTTATATCCACATACAATATGAACAATCTCGATTGCGCTTTCCTTGTATATAACATTGAGGATACACAATAACCAAGTCTATTCAATTACGCGTGTTGAACCAAGTCTCTCTAATTACGCGGGTTGTTTGTTGTGGGATGTGGAAGCCTTCCCTAGTCTCTTTTTTTCTTGCATGCTTCCCTTCTCGCTGAAAGACCCTTTTTCTCAAATCCTCATGTTGGGGGTAAGGATTGAAAACCAGTAATTTTTTTTTATCATGTATGCAGTATTTTGTCCCGTTTTAAAGATTATTGCCCTCGTCATGTTGAGGAATACACTATAAACCATAGTTTATCTTTTATATGTTTTATGGCTTGTTTTCTGTTGATCTGGTTAATTCCAAAGGAAACAAGATTAAGGTGATAAACGAACTTGATGATCCTAAAATATTTATTTATGGGATAAGTTTTGAGGTGTTAAGCTGGGTAAATATGGTTCTAGATGTGAATACAAATATATTTTAACTTTTTCTTAGTGGTGTTGGTAGTGTGGGTCACAAAACAACAATGCAAGGGGACAAATCAGATTGTATTGGTAGTCCACCCAAATTGTCCTTTGTCTTAGGCACCAAGTATAACTGAAAAAGATAAGAGAAAATTGTCAATGTTCTTTTTATCGTTATTCCACTTCAAAATACAAAAAGGGTGAAGATAGTCAAGGTTGGGAAAACAATTTGAACTTGATGGGCAAACCTGGTTAAAATTCTGTTAAGGTTAGTAAGTCAACTTGTAAATAGGAAAATGTTTATAAGGTAAGTCCTAAAACAATTGGTAATCTAATGTATGGTTCGAAGAGGAAAGTTGATGAGAAGAATGATTGGCCAACTTGGCCCAATGGAAACATGGCAAACCCATTTCCATATTCAACCAAAGGGTTCATTCGTACTTAGACGAGAGAGAGAGAGAGAGAGAGAGAGAGAGAGAGAGAGAGAGAGAGAGAGAGAGAGAGAGAGAGAGAGAGAGAGAGAGAGAGAGAGAGAGAATCCCAACCAACTCCATATCGAGTTTCAATGGGTTAATCCAAAACTTAAAGGTGTCAATACCCCAACCATTGAAAAAACTACCCACCATCTCTACTCTAAATAGTTTGATAGCTAACACACCTTCTCCTACCCATAATCCTCACAATAGTGCTAATTTCCACCCTACGTTCTTCTCCCCTCCTATTAGTGATACTTCTGTTATCAACATATCATCAGATGATCCAATTCAAGAAGTTTCTCATTTACCCAACAATCAATCTAATTATACCACAATTAATGATGTTCATCCCCTCCACCTATTCTATTTCTACCCTTATTGATTCTCAAATGATGCTAATGGAAATCCCAGCCACAACTGAGTCTCCTAAGGCCCCAAAGATACTAAGGCAAGCAATAAAAGGAAGTTTGTAGGCTAATATGCATATGTTTTGATCTGACTGAAAGTAAAATGGTAAAGGTCCAACTTAGTATTATTTCTATTAACGCAGTTGCTATCACCATAGTTACTCCTAAGAAGTTGGTAGCTGACTTGAGCAACACGCACCACATCTAGGATTAGTGTTTTATGGAACCAACACGGTGCAAGGTCTTCCCTGATGATACATAATTTTAGCGAAATCATCTCTAAGGAAAAACTCTGGTTTGTTGGTTTGACTAAAATCAAAGCGAATAGAAACACAATGTTAATCCTTGCAAAAAAAGAAAACTAAAGTTGAAGCCAATAAGCTGTGTAGATTTTAAAGGTTCATCTGGTGGGATCTCTTTAATAGTTGTTGGAAATTTAGATATGCAAGTAACAATGTGAATCTCATTATCATATATATGCATTCATTAAATTCGATGTTTAGAATTCTTGGTCTATTCACCTCATATATGTTCACCCTGGTAAAGATATAAAAAGGAAATTCATGGAAATACCATATATTTTTTCCTATTATCGCATTCTTTTGCATATATATTTTTATGAGATTACAATAATATTAGGAACCTCTTAGAAAAATTTGGTGGAAACCCAAACATCTAGCTCATATCGAATTATTATTGTTAGACTGAATGAAATTCTTGCTAAAAGATGTGTATTTACTTGAAAAAATAGTAGGTGTATTTTGTGATTCATATTTGCCTCCAAAATTTTGGTGTATTTTGTGATTCATATTTGCCTCCAAAATTTTGATAGGGCCATATCTAATGAAACGTTCTACTTGTTGTTTTCAGATGATTTGATACTTGGGGTATTTGTTAAAAAAAGTCTAATAAAAGTATCTAACTGTAAAATAAAGCTCTCAATAATTTATTTTATAAAAAAATTGCTTAATAAAAAAAATTACTTTTAGAAAACATCCCCTCTATCTTTTTTATACCTTTACTACCTTTATTATTGAATATATTATTTTATTTTTAATATAATATCTATTTTTTAATATTAAACAAATAATATGGTTCTTCCACCACCACCACCACCACCACCACAACCACCACCACCTACTACTAATTCCATCGCACGCGCGCGTCCGTGATTTTTGTTTTTAAAAATCATCAAAACTAATTCTAAAAAGAATTAAAAAAATAAATAATTGTAGTTTCGGATAAAGTAAATTAATATTTATGTCTATGATTTTTTTTTTGATTTTTTTTGTTTTTCTAATTTTTTCGCAAACATGAAATTCATTGTTTGAAATAATGAATTTTGTGTCATCGAAAGAAAAATCATAGACGTAAATATTAATTTGCTTTATCCAAAAGTGATTTTTTTTTATTTTTCTGATTTTTCAGAATTAGTTATGACGATTTTTTTTAAGAAAAATCAAGAACGCACGTGTGTGTGATGGAATTATTAGGTGACGGTGGTGGTGGTTATAGTGGTGGTTAAATACATGGTGGTGGTGGTTGTTGTGATGGTCGTAGTGATAGGGTGATGGTGGTGGTTGTGGTGGTGGGGTGGTGCTGGTTGTGGGGGTGGTGGGGTAGTGGTGGCGGGAAGTTGTAATAGGGTGTTTAAATTTAAACGATAAATAATATAGTAATTAAAAAGATTATATAAAGGTATTTTTTGTCAAGGAATGTTTTTAATAAATAATTTTATTGGAGAATGTTTTTAACAAATAAGTTTCTTAATAGACATTTATGGGTTAATGAATCGAGATTTTTAAAGCTCCCTTATAGATTCAGATCACACCATTATTACCTATTCTAAAAGGGTTGTAGTAGGAAATAGTAAGAAGAAATTTGTGTTTGGATACGTTTGGTCATCTGTATCTACTTTTGTGGAAGCCTTTTATACTTGTCTATTTGCCTCATCCGCATTAATGGTCACCTATACGAGATTACCAAAAGCTTAATATATTCAAGAAAACATGCTTAAATGGAAAAGTTCAAATTTAGAGACAACATTCCCCATAAATGTAAGATAATCTCTTGAGCCTTTCAAGTCTGAGCAATTTTCCATCATCTCTAAGCAAATTGGGGATCTCTAGTCTCTAGAAGAGAATCATTTAGCTACTAGAGCTAACGTTATGGGGTTCTAAAGAAGAGTCAGTTTGGATTGGGTTCAAATTTGAAAAATTGTTTGATTTTTGCTTTAAATGTGGTATCATCTCACATGAGGAGAAGAATTGTGATAATAATAATAAGTTGGCTATGAGATTAGGTAACTGGATCAAGTATAATGATCAGGACAGGAAGGTGAATAATTTTGTGTTCAAAGCTGAAAGGAATATGAATTCAGCTAAAGTAAAGAAGCCTTTTAAATCTAAGACAAGAAAGAAGGATTCTAAACTGGAAGAGGGTGAAATCAAGTTGGGCCTGAAGCCCAACTCAGTTGTTAAGGCTAATGTTGTTCAAAACTCTCTTTTAACTCCATCAGTTAACTTGGGTCAAAATAACTATCCGGGTGTTCACTCTAAGACTTCTCTCAGGCCCCTCTCTAATGTTGAAGTTCATAATCTTTGTGGGCCACTTGAGTTTGAAGTTTATAACCCTCCCTCTGAGGGAGTTCCAAAAGTCATTATTGACCCTTCTATCACTGATAACTCAGACAAGAATATTACATTTGGTTCTTTGGAAAGAAACAAGTACAGAACTAAACAAGTTAGGGAAGATCTTGGCCTCCCACTTGAAGATGAACTTCTATCTCAGGTCTCAGCAACTCTTGTTGACTCCTCTGTAGGAGTTGATGATGAGATGGCAGAGCCACCTGAGATGGACAAGGATATTATTGAAGATGGTATTGAAAAATGGTATGATGAAGGTATGCTTGAAGGAGCAGATGCTGAAGTGGTTTGCGGGGTTGACCCAAATCAACCCCAAGGTGTTCAATGATTGAAGCTTGGAACTGTCAAGGCATTGGCACTGCCTTGACAGAATTGAGCTTGATTGATATGGTCAAGACTTATCACATTAAGGTACTTTTCTTATCTGAGACTAAACGTAAATTTGATTATTTATTATCTTTAAGTCCTAAGATCAATTTGACTCTAGTAGCTCAAATTGACCCTGAAGGATTATCAGGTGGTTTAGCAATTTTTGTTAAAGACTCAGAAAACTTTCAAATTATAAGTTCTGATAAGAACTTAATTCAATGCTCATATGATGACCCTGATGTTGGATTATGTGAATATAATTTTGTTTATGGCCCTACAGATGATGTTCTAAAGGAAGGCTTTATTCAAAAATTGAGAAATATAAATCACATCTCTAATTTGTGGTGCCATTTAGGTGATTTTAACCTCATCAGGTTTCCCTCTGAGAAACTTGGAGGTGATATAACCTCAGTCCATAAGAAAAACATGCTTATGTTTAATAACTTTATAGATTCCAAGTCTCTGTTTGATCTCCCTGCTAAAGGATGTAACTTCTCTTGGTCTAACAAGAGATGTGGCAACCAACAGATCAAACAAAGACTTGATAGAATCTTGGTAAGTCAAGAGTGGATTGCAAAATTCCCCAATTCTTGGAATGAAGTACTTCCACCTACAGGGTCTGATCACTCTCCTATTATATTGAACTTTGGTGTTTATATTGCTAAGCATAAGAAAAGATTTATTCTTGAAAAAGGATGGATCTATAATAAAGAGCTTTTCTCTATTATAAAAGAGAGATGGAAACAGGATTTTCACTTTGATATCTCAGCTTTGATGAAGTTTAAATACAAAATGTCTCTACTTCAAAAAGTTATTTCAAAATGGGCTAGGAAAAGGATTCTGAACAATAGAGTTCTTATTTCTCTGAACCTAGCAAAGCTTGAAAAAATCATTAATGAACCTTATTCTGATGAAAATCAACTCTTATTTTCTGAACTGAGTAAGGAGCTAGAAATTAACTGGAAAAAAGAAGAGCTTTATTGGTCTCTAAGATCTAAAAATACTTGGCTGAAATTGGGGGATAGAAACAGTAAATTCTTCCATGCTACCTCAAGAGCAAAGAGAACAAGAAACAGAATTCTAAGAATTAAAGATGCTAATGGCTCTTGGTTAACTGATAAAACAGATATCTCAAATGAAATTGTTAAGTCTTATAATGTCATCTATAAATCAGATGGTCCAAGGCATTATCAACCAATCTTGAGCAAGATTAAAAAGGTGGTTACCTCGGATATTAATGAAACCTTGATAAGATCAGTTGAAATTGAGGAAATTAAACAAGCAGTCTGGTCTTTGGGAAGTGACAAATCCCCTGGACCTGATGGTTTTGGAGGATTCTTTTTCAAAAAATTCTGGAATGAGATTAAAGATGATCTTTATAAGTTAATCTCTATCTTTTTTGAGAATAATTCATCATTGGAGAACATTAATGATACTATAATAGCACTTATTCCTAAGTGTGCTAACCCTGACCTTGTTGGGTCCTTTAGACCTATCAGCTGTGCAAATTTCATATATAAGATTATATCTAAAATATTATCAAATAGACTCCAAGAGTTTATTACACTGTGTGTTTCTGAGACACAAACAGCCTTCATCCCTGGAAGGTCTATCTTTGAAAACATCCTTATAGCACAAGAAGCAACACATTATCTTAACAATAAGAGATCCACCAATAAATTTAGCCTTGCTATCAAGGCAGACATGAGTAAAGCATATGAGAACATTGAATGGGATTTTTTATTGGATCTTTTGAAAGCTATGGGTTTTCACTCAAGATGGATTGATTGGATTTATAACTGTATTTCATCTGTTACCTATAAGATTCAAATAAATGGTGAACTCTTTGATCTTGAAAAACCTGAGAAAGGTTTAAGGCAGGGAGACCCTATTTCACCTTACTTATTTTGTTTAGTTACACAAGCTTTAACTAATCTTATTGATTACTATGTAGATGTGGGTCTTTTGCGAGGCATTTTTATCTCTAGAGCAGCCCCTATGCTTACTCACATTCTATTTGCTGATGACAGCCTTTTCTTTCTTGAAGCAACTGAATATAATATTGATATTTTCTTGAATATTATTAATTGGTACTCTCTTGCTACAGGTCAAAAAATTAACCTCAATAAGAGTGGAGTCATTTTTAGTAAGAATACTCCTGAGATGATGAGAATTAAATTCTCTGATCAGCTTAATATGAGGAAATTACAACACCTTGGTAAGTATTTGGGCATCCCTTCTTCTTGGGGAAAATCAAAGGTCAAATCTCTTGAATGGCTTACTGAGATGATCTTAAACAGAATGGAAGGTTGGGACACTAAACTTTTATCTAAAAGTGGTAAGGAAGTTTTAATCAAGGCTGTTATAGGAGCAATTCCTAATTTCATTATGTCAGTTTTCCTTATACCCAAAAAAGTTACAGCTCATCTTACTTCTCTTGTTTCCAATTTCTACTGGAACAATAAAGGAGAAGGTAGAAGTCACTGGATTAAGTGGCAAACACTAATGTATACTAAAAATGATGGTGGTTTGGGATTCAAAGAATTTCACTGCCAAAATTTAGCTTTACTTGCTTCTAATGCTTGGAAATTTTTTACTAATAAGAATTCTTTACTCTACAGACTGTTCAAAGGAAAATATTTTCCTAATGGTGATTTTCTAACTATTGAGTTAAGCAGTAATTGCTCATGGGTTTGGAGAAGCTTATTGGAAGGCAGAAAATGCTTTATCAATGATATTAAATGGAACATTGGAAATGGTACCTCTATCAGAATCTGGGAGGACTCTTGGGCAACCAACTGTGATGACTTTGTGAAACCTCCAGGTTGTACCTTTAAATTTGTTTCTGAGTTGATTGATCCTCTCACTAATTGTTGGAATTTTGATATTCTTAATGTTTTATTCTCTAAAACCTCTATAGCAACCATTTCTAGAATATTTATTCCTCCTTATTACACTGTTGACTCCCCATTCTGGATTCACTCTAATGATGGGGTTGTCTCGGTTAAGGAGGTATATTCAAGAATTTGGAAGGCTCATGAGAGGTTAGAGAAGATAAAAGATGGAAAAAGTGGTACATCTTCTTTCAAACTTGATTCAATAGACTGGAAATTTATTTGGAGAATGAATACTTTACCTAAAATCAAGAATTTTATTTGGAAATGTTGTAAAAATGGACTAGCAACTAATGAAAATAGAGTTAAGAGGAAGTCTTGTACTTCTTCTATTTGTTCAATCTGTGGGATTGAGGTTGAAAACATTGAACACCTCTTATTTCATTGCCCTTGGGCTAGGGCAGTTTGGATGGCTAGTCCATTTTGCTTCAAGTCACTCACTGAACCCTCTTTTAATTTCAAAAAATGGATTAAGTTCTTAAGACTTAGTCTTGATCAAACTGATTCCAAAGGTAGCTGCCTTGGTGAAATGGCTTTTTTTATTGCTTGGCAAATCTGGAAAGGCAGAAATGAATGGCTTTTTAAAGGTGTTGAACCTGACCCTATGAGAATTCTCTATGATTCTATGCAAGCCTATGATGAGTTTAAATTTTCTCAAAAATTAACTCCTGAGGCCCAAGCTGTAACAAATCTTGCTTTTAAGCCTTGTGATGAACTTGAAAATCTGCAGAATGCTATTTTTTCTGAGCACAACTTGATTAATCCGAATGGTTCTCATATTAATAGTAATCTTATTACGAATGATAGTAAGGCCAATTGTTGGTGCCCTCCTCCCCTAGGCTCCTTTAAAATAAATTGTGATGCTTCATATGATAATGGTACTAATCAGGCCTCTTTTGCTTGCTTAGTTAGGGATCATTTTGGCAATTTGATTGAAGGTAAATCTTCAAAGTTTGTGGCAAACTCTGCAATTGAAGCTGAAGCTAGAGGGGTTTTTGAGGCGTGTTCTTTGGCGTCAAAGCTTCCCGAGGGTAAAGTGGAGATTGAGAATGACTGCCTTATGCTTATTAACCAAACTTGTAATTCTTCAAAATTATTCTGTAATACTGTAATTTTGGTTAAGAATATCATTAGGTGTAAGTTTTTGTATAAGCTAAAAATCTCCTTTATTAGGAGATCAAAAAACTCGTGTGCCGATTGGGTAGCTAAACAAACGCTATTTGGCACTTTGTTTAGTCTTTGGAGTTTCTTTCCTCCACCCCAATTAGCATCTCTATTAGCTAGGGATTTCAATTCTTTAGGAATTGGCTAATTTGTACTTGTTTTCGTTTTTAATGCAAGTTTCTAATTCGACCAAAAAAAAAAAAACGTTCATCAACTTAAGCTTGGTTATATAAATCACAATTTTTTCCATATATCCACTAAGTTAAGAAGAGTATTTAATGAGATTGATTTCCTTATTAAGAAAAATGGGGGAATGAAAATCTGGATCTTATAAACTAAAATCCTTCTTTCAAGAGATTTATTAAGATCTTGGAAATAAGGCCATTGACCCATTCTAGATGATATTCAACATCCCATCTATGAGACTGAGAATTCTACCCCAATGGTTGAAATTACCCTAGATGAGATTATTGGCTACTTGGGCTTTGGGTGCTTCCAAATCTCCAGATGCTGATGGTTTTATGGACCCCCAAAAAAAAGTTTGGGAAGAACTTAAAGGAGACATCCATGTTCTGTGTATTACAATTCTATCTAGATCTATTTTAATAGGTGATATAAATGAGACTAGGGATGGCAATGGTTACGGTTAAAAACCGATGATAAGCGAACCGATTGAAAACCGAATTATATAACCGTGGTTAAAACCATTAAGTTATGGTTTTGAAAAGTGTAACCGATGGTTAAAACCGTTAGGTTACGGTTTTCGATAAAAATAAAACCGAAAACCGTTTATATAAAATATATTTCAAATTTTATAATAATTTAGATTAAATTAGATATATTGAAATTCTAAAAGCAAAATCAAAATACTAAATTTGACCAATTAAATAATAAATATGCAATTTAATTAAATAACAACATAATTTTTTATAAACCTTGGAGTTTTTTATATGTGTGGTTTTATTTTATGAAATTTAATATATTTATCAAATTATCATTTGAATATGGTTAAAAACCGCAAAACCGTTTAAAAAACCGAAACAGAATAATACGATTATGGTTTTGAAAAATGTAACCGATGGTTAAAACCGTTAGTATATGGTTTTTAATTATAAACACGGTTATGGTTATGTTTTTTAGAATTTTAGCAAAAAACCGATCCGTTGCCATCCCTAAATGAGACCAATATTATCATCATCATCCCTAAATGTAAAAATCCTTAAAATATTGGTTAGTTTAGTCCGATTTCATGCACCAACATTATTTACAAAACTCTTAGTTGTTGGCACATTGTCATAATTGAGCGATGATGTGTTGGCAATACATCTTCATTTTTTCATATCTACTACGTGAATTAATCAATTGAGTTTGTAGTATTTCTATCGAGCCTTAGATGAATTACGAGAACGAAGCTAAAAATGATCCCAAAAGATGAAGAAGTTCAAGAATGGATTCCTGACATAGAAAAACACCGAATCCTAGGAGGGCATTTAATAAAATTACATGTAAAATCAAGACTTTTGATAACCATTGAACCAGTCCTATGGACCCTCGAGATGCATTTTATAATTTACTTTGTGAAGATTAAAATTTCAGACCACCGACTATGAGAGTACAGAAACCCCGAGATGCATTTGAAGAATTTTCCAAAGTTAAAGGCAAGAAGTTGGACATTATCAGAAGCAAAAGACCATATGGTGGGGGCAAAGGTGTGATAAATAAACAGATAAATAAGATAATAATAAAGGGCACACAACCTTGTCTATCACGAGAAACTCACTACAAGTATTACAGATCGTTTGCAAGTTTTAATGATAAGTCAAGTTCGTTCGCAGGGATTTAATCTGTTAGATCTACCTGTATTAAATAAGCGTAGATGATTTTTAGATGTTGAGATAAAAATAAGATAAGATGAATAATTATCTAACGCGAATAAATAAATAATGCAAATAATTAAATATGAATGTAAGTCAGATAAATTAGGGTCACTAATATGAGTCTATTACTAAGTTATTATTCTAACCATAAGGTGAATTGAGCATTATATATTAACCGAGATTTTAAATTCTACCTAACCCCCGTCAGGTGGACTTAGGAGCAACCTCTCCACTACCAGGATCTTGGGTAAAGAAACCTTGAGTAATGATTGGTGGTTAAATCAAACCTTTATGGCTATCTTGGTAGGGTCACTACTAGACGATTATGTGGTGCTGTCAATAACTAAGAATAGTCATAAGATTAGCCAAATCTAGGGCTTTAACAATAAGTCAAAACACATAATAACAATATACGCCAATCTCAAATCAATTAAAATAACAAATAGTATTAATGAATGTAGACAAAATAATAACCCAACAATAAAAAGTAAAACTTACAGAATAAAAGCTTAGAAATATGGTGAAGCCACAAATCTATAGCTAATTTCCCTAAATATAGAGAAGGTGAGATGTAGAAGAGGAGTTTGTCACTCTCCAACTTCATGCTTCTTGTCTTCCTCTATAGGCCAACTTGCTTCTTGGATGAATAGTTTGATACTAAGGATGAATATTAAATTAAAGGACTAAGCTACTATTTAAAACTGAGAAAATACAAGCAAGGACTAAGCCTATACTTGGCACTGAGTAAGGACATGTTTACAATGGTTTAAGGGTGTATTTATAGGTGTTTAGGAAGACCTAATTCGTTTTCTTGGAGTAGAAGATAAGTATTGGACTCCTAACCCAACTCAAATTTGTAACCCTAAAATATAGAAAAGGTAAGATTCGGTTGTTGATTTGTTTTGGCCGTAAATCTTTCAATACTTATCCGTTTGACGCGTTCCAATAGTCGAAAAATGATCGTCTCAGAAAGCTCTTTAACGTTGCTTTAGACCATTCTTCCAAATTCCTAGCCAATCTTGAGTTATGAGCCATTTTGTGGTCGTAGGTGCTAGAATCCAGATTTATTTGCCAACTTTATCTTTCCATATCTTAGTTTTTCCTTTCTTTTCTCCAATTTCCATGTATATCTTCTTTCCTTTATCTCTTAGAATTGACTTGACATCTAATTAATCTCCATATATATTTTCAAAGCTTCACACTAAATAAATAATTAAACCAAATATACTCTAAAAATAATAAATCATTAAATCAAGACAAAAAATAGTAAAGTGCAATAATACATGAGAAAATCGACTACTAGACTTCCTAAAACACTAAAAATGATGTCTCCACTTAATATTAGACATCACTGTACTCCTTAAGGCCATCTAAAAATTTACCCATATGATGATGCTGGAACATTGGGTTTGAGGTAAAGAAGCAGACCTCTAACGTTGAATGGTAAATACTGAAACTGGCTGTTAAACTAGCCATTGAAGAATTGGACCTATGATCGAGAAGTGTCGAATCTCCGATCTTGAAGATCTAGCCAATGACTTGGTGACACATGGGCATATGAGTTTGAACTTTTTCTTGCTATAAATAGAAGGTTTTAGATCAGCAAAAATATCACTTCTCTACACAATATTCAAGGTTTAAAATAGAGATCTTCAACAAGAGTTCCCAAAGAAATTTCAAGTCAAATTTATCATATTTTGTAATTGTTTTGCTGGAGAAATAATTATATTTACTTACAAAGTAGTATAATTCTAGGTAGTGTAGATTCAAATCTTCATCATATATTTTCCTCTTTGTCTAGATTAGATGTGTGATATTCTTAGATTATAGAATATCTGTATGTCCTTATGTACGTGTAGACACAAAGAAGGCCTCACGGGTGTGTGAAAAGTTAGATTGAGTATCGATAGTATACTTGGGTCCTTGTGTTGTGATTTCACAATAGAAAACTTCACATGTTTATGAAGTGGTGTTGTGAAGGTTCATGTTCTTACCTCGTTGAACCGACACATAAGAATAATGGAGGATCTTGCCAAATTCTAAGGGTCAAATAGACCTTAGGTAGTGGAATAGGCCTACGGGAGCTAAACTGCCATAAAGCGTTGTGTTTTGCTTCTCTCCCCTTTCTCTTTATTTTCCATACTTTATATAATTGATAAATATCTCTTTATGTTAAGTATATATTTGTCTTTTTGACCAATTGTTTATAGAATTGCTTGAAAGATGTTCCAACTAACATGTTTTTGTGTGTTAGAATAGATTATATCTCTTAAATGTGAGACATAAACCCGATACAATGAGACTTTTTTTGTTTTTGTCAAAACTCAAACTTGAAAACTAAAGAGAACTCCCTTGTACAATTCTACACACAAGTAATTCCTTCCAACAATGAAATTCTCCTCCATCTCTTCTAAACACTAGCACTAAAGCTAAATTAAAATCTAGAGGAGATTAATAATGTGATAAGTGTTTAATATGGTTACAATAATGATCCTACTCCTTAATGAACTAATATATCAATGACATTATCAAGCCTTCGGTAATTATGAGAAAGTGTTAATGTTGAATGCTTGAAAAGTTATTATGATAACTTGATATTAATGCTTCAAAGTTGTAGTAGATATGGAGGTCGAATTTGTAGTTAAAGCTTTCTTGAAGGGGATGTTTATATAGCCACTGATGAAACTCCTTATGTTGCAAAATTTGATTTCTTTTCTCCCGAAAATGGATAAAACTGGAAGAATTTTGGACATACAGTACTATTTCCCGTTGTGCATTTAATGATTCTATGGTAAAAAATTAAATATCTCTTTTGATAAAAATGGTATGATGTTTTGCACCTAAAATCGGGTACCCGTCTTGTATCAGGTGCTGGTATGAGTTGATTGCAAGGTTTCCGATTTTAACTAAAACTTTGTCCATTCCATAAATTATTCATCAAAAGCGGTATAACTGTTTTACGAGCAAAACATGAATTCGGTTTTATACGGGATGCCGATTTAGAGGGGTGCAAGGTTTTCGATTTTGACTATATTGTAACCTTCCATACTACTTGGTCATTTGCTTCAAGTAACAAACATTATTCATAAGAGATATTAGAAAAAACATTATAAGACAAGATATAGTTCGACATGACGATCAATTTCAACACATAGACGGATAGGACAGAAAGACAAAGTGTTTTTCATGATAGTAGAATTGAAAAGTTTGAGTACAAATATTTTCATCAAAAGATGCATTTTGAAAATTATTTAAAGAGGGATAGTAATATTTAACATTAAAATACTCGAAGGCTAATTTTGAAAAAACTTTTTGTCAACATTCCCCCCTTTTTGATGATGAAAAATTATGCACAAAGAGATCAAGATAAGAAATGAACAAATATGGAATCTTCTATATGCATGAATCCAAAACACATTATGCATGAAGCAAAACATATAATAGATGTAACTTTTGAAAACAATTTTGCAAATAATGGAGTCTTCAATAGGCGTGACCCCCCACACAATGCATAAATATAAATTTTACCTTTCTTACCATATGTGAGTAATCATGAGCTTGCTCCCTCCCTTTGTCTTCATCAACAAGAGTTAAACATAGGTTAAATAATAGAAATAATAGTGTAAGAAGTCCTATAGGATGATCATACCAATTTATTCTCTAGTAGTTTCAATTGATCTTGAGGGAGGGGTTTTGTAAAGATATCACCTAGTTTGTTGACGGAATCTACAAATTCTAACGAAATATCACCTTTTTGGGTATGATCCATAATGAAGTGGTCCATAATCTCTATATTCTTGGTTCTAGTGAGTTAGATAGGGTTTTTTGTGAGTTTGATGGCACTAGTGCTATCACACTAATAGTGATATAATCATATTTAATACCAAAACCTCTAAGGTTTATTTCATCCAGTATTTGAACAACACAATTTCCGGCACCAACATACTCGACTTTGGCGGTGGATAGGGCAACATTATTTTGTTTTCTGCTAGACCAAGTGAATGACCTAGAAATTAACAACTACCACTAGTACTCTTCCTATCTAGTCTACACCCGACACTAATCAAAATCGGTGTAACCTATAATTTCAAAGGATATATGTTTGGGATACCAAAATCATAAGTTTGTATGTCTTAAAGGTATCTAAAGATCATTTAACGACACTAAGATCTGACTCCTTGGGAAAAGATTGGAATTTACACAAAGACATACTCAGAACATTATATCGGGTCCAGAGGCGGTAAGATAAAATAAACTTCCTATCATACCTCTATATTTCCTCTCATCAACATCTTTACCATTCTCATCTTCGTCAAGCTTTGCGGATGTGCTCATAGGTGTTTAAATTTCTTTAGCATTTGCAAGTCCAAACTTCTTGATAATCTCCTTGATATATTTGAATTGGTTCAAAAATATTACATCTTTCATTTGCTTGATTTTGAGCCCAATTAGAAATTTTACTCCCCCATCATACTCATTTCAAATACCCCATGCACACTCTTAGAAATATCATCACAAAAATATTCATTTGTAGCACCATATATAATATCATCAACATAATTTTGAACAATAAACACATCATCAAGCTTTATTTTAACAAATAAGATAATCAATTTTTCCTCTTTGAAAAGAATCTTGGACAAGAAAAGAGCTCAACCTATCACACCAAGCTCTAGGATTTTGTTTTAAACCATATAAAGTTTTTTCAAGTTTTAAAAATGACTTGGATAACTAGGATCTTCAAACCCCGATGGCTGTATCACATAAAACTCTTCTCCAGTAAAACCATTTACAAAAGCACTTATAACATCAATCTGATGTCTCCTCATTTGTGTTAATTAAATATACTTCAGAGACATCATTTTAGGCGTATTTATTAGTTTATAGGTCGATCTTAGCTTAATTTAGTACACTTTCCTATTTTGAGTCTTGATTTAGTAACATAATATTTTTAGAGCATATTGGGTTTAATTGTTTATTTAGTGTGAAGCTTTTAAGATAATTATGGAGATTAATTAGAGTCCAAGTCAAAGACTACAAGATATGGAAAGAGATATGCATGGTAATTGGAGATAGAAGGAAACAGAGTTCAATTAGGAAAAGGAAAAGCTGTCTAAATCTGAATTTCTGCAGCACACGCCTAAAGAAGTGGTGATTACCCCAAGAAATAAGCCGATTTTGGTAAATTCCTTTCATAGGGATGTAGATAATTCGCTGAGGATTCTTTTGGTATATTATGGAGCAAAAACCGACCAATAATGAAGAAGATATGCTCAAAACAGTTCAGCAGAATTTATCTTTATTTCCTTACGAATTTGAGTTGGCCTTGGAGTCCACCACTTACTTATCCTTCAAGAAAACGAATTAGGTCAACCTATACCCTATAAATACAGCCTCTTAACACTCTAAAATCATCCTTGGCCAGACCTTAAGGTCAAGAGGAAGCTGCAACACAAGAGAAGAAGTCTGGAAGGAGCTGTGCATCAATCATGTCTCCTTCAACCTCTTATTTTGTAATTCTTTTCTCTTCTTTTCTTTGTATGAATTAATTCCATTAGCTTGGATTTTGCATCATGTATAGACTATGAATTCTAATTCTTATATCTAAGTTTCTTTGGGAATTATATGTTTTAATCTGATATTAGCTACTTACATTTATATTTGATTATGTGTTTTGATTTAATGATTGTTTTCCTTGCGGTGCGCAACGTTTAGGATTACCTTAATAGTAGTTAGATGATCACCTTAGATGGGTGTTTAACTATTGAACCACCACATAACGTCTAGTGTCGATATTAGTTCTGAGAAAACATGATTCTAACTAGATAGTCATTAGGGTTTGTTTTAATCACCATATCACCAATTGATTGCTGCGTTTGCTTAGGGCCTTGGTGGCGCTTGATAACCCTATGTGTAACCACGTTTTGGTTGTGCCGTAGCCCCCTTAGTCGCTCTCAAGGTCTAAGGAATGGGAATTTAGAATCCTGACTAAGTATACCAAGAGCTAATATTCTCCCTTATAAACTAGATCTAATAGATAGAATTAGAAGGATTAGTGCATACTAGTAAAACCTAAGCTATATCTCTCATCTCATATTCTTCATATTTATTTTATTGTCTTTTATTTCTTAGTTTTAATTAGTTACTTCGAAATTCATATCTTTTATCTCTTGTCTTTTATTTAGTAGTTTAGTTTTCTTTATAAAAACCAAATAAAAATCTATTTTCCTTTTCTTTCTTTGCGTATTATCTTTCGATCTTTTATATCTGCACTTGATAATTTGCATAAGTTCTCTCTAACTTTCGTCAGTCCCTGAGGAACGAATCTTACTTATTCATTAAAACTTGCATACGATCTGTAATACTTGCAGTACCGTGTTAGCTTAAGGTGTTTATTTGCATCTAAACTATATCATCTTTTTATCACACCTTAGGCCACACCACCATCGGAAACACTGTAAAATCCGTGTAACAATAAAAAGCAAGTAGTATACGATTATATTCTAATCTAGCTATAGGAGCAAAAGTTTCATCAAAATAGATACATTCGTATTAATTGTATTCTTGAGAAACAAGTCAAGCTTTAAACCATGTCACAATACCAGAGTCATTGAGCTTGTTTTGGATTACCAATCTTGTTCCAATGATAGTGTGATCTAAGGGGTTGTCAACGAGATTTCATACATTACTTATTTTAAATTTAGCTCTTCATGCATACCATTGATCGAATGATCATCAAAAATCATTTATTTGATGTTATTAGGATCTTATTAGGACAAGAAATCATTGTGAACACACAAAGAATTAATATTGGAACAAGTCCTTACCCCATTACCCTTATCACCAAGTAATAATTCTTTGGAGAGTCCCAAAACATTTTTCCAAATTCTGGGGAGCTTCTTTGGAATTTCAAAATTGTCATCAATCTTTTCATTTAAAATATCGACTTGAGGAGCATCTTGAGGTTAGGTTATTCTTTCTCTTTTTCAAGTTGATGAAATGTCAGATATTCAACGTCATCTTATTCTTTCCTTTCAAAATGATTTGTTTCATAAAGTTAACAAACATTGCTTCTTCTATAATATTTGTATGTTTTTCAAAGATACGATAGGCTCTACTCTTGATGGAGTAATCAAGGAATATTTCTTCCCCGGACTTAGCATCAAATTTTGACAAATGATCATGAGTATTAAGAATGAAACATTTACACCCAAAGCCATGAGAATAGGAGATACCCGGTAGTTTATCATTCCAAGTTTTATATGGGGTTTAAAGAATGATGGGTCTCATTGATAATCGATTTAACACATGACAAACAGTAATGATGACTTTACCCCAAAAATATGTAGGCAACTTATGTTATTTCAACATTGTTCTTGTCATTTCTTGTAAAGTTGGGATTTTTCTTTCTTCAACCCCATTTTGTTAGGGAGTTTTAGGAGTCGAGAAATTATGTTCAATACAATATTGATCACAAAAGCTCATGAATGGATAGTTCACAAATTTGGTACCATTATGGTCGCTCATTGAATATGAAATCAACACTAAAGAAGAAAAGCGACAACCGCAAGTGTACAAGTCATTCCAAGTAATAAAGTAAGTAAATTGAGATTATCTTCTCCACAGGGATTGCGAGTTAACATCAATATGTATAAATGAGAAGTAGAACTAATTACAGAAATAAATCAAGTAGATATTTGTTGGATTTTTGAATTAATAAAGACTAAACGCAAGAATACTGAGTAAAGTAATTTAAACAAAGAAATGAACTAAAGTAAATTCTAAAGAGATTACGTAAATAAGAGAGATATACTTAAGTCTTGCTAGGGAATCACCAAAGTTCATATATTTAATGCTTTCGTTTATGGGTAAAATCGGTATTCTATATTAGTCGGGACTCAAATATCCTCCTAACTCCCATCAGGGTAGACTTAGGAGGCTATCCTTCGCTATTAAAATTTTAAAACCAAATTAAAGCCTATATACAAAAGAAACTATGGAAAATATACCTCAATATCAATGTACCTAGAATGTAGAATATTTTGGTCATGGAGAATGGTTAGATGACGGATAGTTGGTGGTGTAAAAATGACGATGATAGAGAATCTACTTAGCGTAAGAAAGGAGAATCAAAAAATTGTCAATTCAGGAAAAAAATTCTTTCCAAATCAAAACGATGATAAGCTAGAGTTACAAACCTTGTGTCAGACACGGAGCCACCAAGGTCAATCGCAACATCAACATCATAACTATGATGGAGAGTTTTAGGAGAGTAGGTATTGGCTAATTTGTTCTTGGTTTTCTTTGGTGCTTAGGCACCTTTCTTTGTCCAAAAAAAAAAACATTGTGTCATGTTTTACCGGAACTTTGGACATTTAAAGTATCAATAACATAGATGAGCCCAAACAAAAATTTTAAAAAAATGAGTACCAAAATGAAAGGAAGTTTTGACAATCAATAACTTAGAAGAACACAAACAAATTTTTTAGAATAAAAGAGTGCTAGAATAAAAAAAAACTGTAAAAAAAAATACGAGTGAAAGATCATAAGAAAGTAGAAATAAGAGTAGGTGAAGAGTTAAAAATTTTGAATAAAAAGGAACTGTGTTTTTAACAACACGTGGCAAAATCAGAGATGTAGAGTCACATAATTTTCTTCTGTATCAATTTTAACTTTAGCCTTGCTTCTTATTTTTTTTTTATATATATGAGAAAATTCTATTTTTAGGCCATTAACTATTGTCTAAAAATATTTTTAGGCCAAACGTTTCAAAATTCATATTTTTAGACCAAACTTATTCAAAACGCCTATTTTTAGACAATTTCACTAATTTCGTGAGATATTTAATTGATTCTAAGGACAACTTAGGCATTTCAAATAACTATATGTTTATTTGGCTGCATCACAAACTAGGAACTCTATCTAAAGTGTCCAAATTATCCTTAAAATCTATGAAATATCTTACAAAATTAATGAAATGGCCTAAAAATGGGCGTTTTGAATACGTTTGGCCTAAAAATATTTTTAGGCCATAGGTAATGACCTAAAAACGGGTCTCTCTCTCTCTCTCTCACTATATATATATATATATATATATCTATATAATAAAGTAGAATAGAACTACCTGTCCCTATTAACATTCATATTTTCCCCCTTCTCATAATTTCCCCGTTCTTCTCCTTTTTTTCCTTTACCAATTTTATAAGCGTTTGGGAAAAAAATTACCCAATCATTTACTCACAATAAAATCTAAAACTCATAGACTCTTTCTAAAACACCAAGCATCTTCACACTTACCTTCCCACCAAGCATCTTCACACTCACCGCTCATCTCTCTACATTCGCATTGGAACAAAAAACAAAAATATATCTCTTCACACTCACCTTCCCACCAAGCCGCTCTCCTGCACAAGAAAACCGCCGCCACTCCGGGATCATTCTCCACCATCATCAATCGGGCTTGGCTACGCAAAAGAACCCAAATTAAGGTAAAATTGATTAATTTTAGCCTAATCTCACCACTTTTACAAATTTTCAATTAATTCTATTTTAATAAAATGGCCATTATTATGATCTTTGGAAGCCTTTTTACCGTATGAGAAGTAATATGCTGAGAGTAGCGTATATGGGAGGGGCGGAGTGAGTAAATTTTGTCTTATACTGCATTTTTTAAATTGTTTTGCAATAAATATCCATTTGGCTACAAATTCTCTCTATCTCATTTCTATCAAATCGTTTTCTCGAAGATGGGAGTGAGAACTAAAATGCGGGACCATTCTCCACAACCATCAACCCGGCTTGGCTACGCCATCAACGATCGAAGAACGCAAATTAAGGTAAAAAAAATTAAACACTGAAACTCTAAAAAAATTGAATTATATTTAACCTAATCTCATCCCTTTTACAAATTTTCAGAATTTTCTGATTATATTTTTATACTAATCCTACAATGGCCATTTTATGATCGTTGGAAGCATTTCACCGTATAAGAGCTGATGCGCTGAGAATAGTCGGGGATGACTTCTACAACGGCGTCATCATGGACTATGACTACAACTTCATTGATCATGATTCCAATGATTCAGATGACCTCGCTTCTTATAATCGCTCTCAGGTATTTAATTAATTATTTAATTCTTCTTATTATTATTTCAGTGGACTTTTATTACTATTTTTACTTTGAATTTGGTTTCTAATAAGTCTTATATTTGTGTTAGTGATCGGAAATACTTTTGGTAGTCATATGGCTCTATTTGTTTGACTCTTGAATAATACTCAAGAAAAATTAGGCATTTTTTATGATAATAATTAGCAAAGTGGAATGTTTATATCTTGATCCATCAATTTAACTACTATAGTATAAGCTCTTTTTTTGTTACTGAGGTTTAAGTGTTTTCATATGTTTGGAAGTTGATATTCATCAACACCAAGAGGAAGATATTAAGAAAATATCTACAGTGCTTTCCATCACAAGAGTTTCTGCTAGCATCTTTCTCTGCCACTATAGTTGGTACTTTTTTTATTCTATATCTATCTCATTTTGTAGATTATACATTGATGAAACACCTCTGCCCACAATTGTGTTATTTTTACGTATATTTCTATTTTTTGAAACACAAGGATGTATAACTTGATTTATTTACCCTTTAAATTATTGCCTTAGAAATGTTTCAAGTGCATTGCCACTGAACTTTCAAATGTATGATCGTGTTTCTTATGAAATAAAGGTCATATACAACAACCATCATTTGGTATGTGTTAAAAGTTGCTTCTTTTTCTCATTGCAGAATGTATTTATCTAGCTTTCTAGAAAATTTGTTGTTTTGTATGCGATTTGTTTAATTAGGTGTTTACTTTGTGCTTCTTTTTGTAGTGGTATCAACTACACCCGTAGCTACTACAACTGCTCATCATGTTAAGTCATTAATGCTTTAGTTGTTAATCCAAATGATGTTTTAACTTAAAAAATCACATAAGTGTTCCAAAGCCTTCAAACCTCTAAAACTCCTCCAAAGGGTATCGATTTGATAAATTTTCTCTTCTTTACAATGAAATTTTACCCTTATATGATTGTGAGTGATGCTAATTTCCAGGGCCAGGGCTGATTCCTCTCTAGTTCGGCTCGGCTCCCTAAGTCTCAGTACGTTCGATGGAATTCATGTAAGTTTTGACTAAACTGCTTATAGTTTTTTCCTTTTCCCTTTTCCCTTTTCCCTTTTTCCTATTTCCTTTGTCGATTTTCTGTTTTAATGGTGTGATTTTAGTTTTTGTTTGGTGATGTCTCCTCATTTGTGATAGATTTATGTTAGGATGAGACATCATTTTTAGTGTTTTAGAAGTCAATAATGTCGATTTTCTTGAGTTTTAGTGCACTTTCCTATTTTGTGTCTTGATTTGTAGAAATAATATTTTTAGAGCATATTGGGTTTAATTGTTTATTTAGTGTGTAGCTTTAAAGATAATTATGGAGCTTAATTAGAGTCCAAGTCAAAGACAACAACTTATGGAAAGAGATTTGCATGGTAATTGGAGATAAGGAAAGAATTGCTAAAAAGATGGAAAAGGAAAAGCTGCCTAAAACTGGGATTCTGCATACACGTCCAAAGATAGGCGTTTTTACCTAAGAAATAGGCCGATTTTGGTAATTTCTTTCTAATGGGCCTAGATAATTCTGTTGCGATTCTTTTGGTATCTTGTGGAGCAAAATCCGACCAATAACGAAGAAGATACACTCAAAACGGTGCAGCAGTGTTTATCTTTATTTCCATACGAATTTGAGTTGGGCTAGAAGTCCATTACCTTAACTCTTCCTCAAGAAAACGAATTAGGTCTTCTAAACACCTTTAAATACAGCCTTATATCACTTGTAAATCATCCTTGCCTCATAGTAATTAGTTCTTAAGGTTTTATTCTTCCAGTTTATTGTAGAGAGCAAGATGATGTCTTTTGTAATTTCTTTTAGTTTATTTCCATCAGGTATGAACTAAACCTCCCATAGCTTGGGTTTTGCATATGTATAATCCATGAATTCTAATTCTTCTATCTAAGTTTCTTTGGGAATTATATGTTTTAATCTGATATTAGCTACTTACTTTATATTTGCTTATGTGTTTTGATTTAATGTCTTTCCTAGAACTGATCACTTTAGGATTGTTTTAAGAGTAGTTAGATGGTCTCCTTGACAGGGTGTTTAACTATTGAACCACCACATAATGTCTAGTGTCGATAGCAGTTCTGACAAAACATACTTCTAACTAGATAGTCATTAGGGTTTGTTTTAACCACCGTATCACCAAGATTGCAGTATTTGCTTAGGGCCTTAGTGGCGTTTGATAACCCTATTTGAAATCACTTCTTGGTTTTGACGTAGCCCCCTTAGTCGGTCTCAAGGTCTAAGCTTGGGGAATTTAGAATCCTGACTAAGTATTACCTAGAGCTAATATTCTCCCTTATGAACTAGATTTATAGATAGAATTAGAAGGATTAGTGCATACTAGCAAAACCTAAGCTATACTTCTCATCTTACATTCTTCGTATTTTACTTTATTGTCTTTATTTTCCTTAGTTTTAATTAGTTTTAATTCTGAATCTCGAATTCCTATTTGCTCTATTTTCTGTCTTTTAATTATTTACTTTTACTCGTCATTGTTTTCCTACGCGATTAACACACTTAAGTCCCTGAGAACGAACTCTACTTATCATTAAAACTTGCATACGTCCTGTAATACTTGCAGTACTGTGCCTGTCTAGGGTGAGAGTGCATAGTTTTCCATACTGAAATTGATCTTATTTTTATCACACCCTAGGCGACACCAAGTTTTTGGCGCCGCTGCCGGGGACTTGTGTCTCGTTAGCGTGTGGGTTATCTATTTTGATTTTTAGTTTTTAATTAGTTTTACTTTTCAGTTTTTTTAGTTTAGTTTTTATTTTTTCCAGATTTACGCTTGGGTTTGCTTTAGTCTTTTTCAAGTTTCACAGTGTTTAATTCTTGACCTCCCTTATCGGAGCCTGAGAGGAGCTTCAGACCTTACAACAAACGAGTTCGTGAGGAAAGAGCCTTGAGAAGAGCTATGGCATCCCAACACGAGCTACCAGCAGGAAGACAACAATTACCACCAGGAGGACAACAATTACCGGGAGGGGATCCACCACTTGGTGCACCTCTCGGTCAACAAGATCCACCACTCGGTGGACAAGAAGGACAACAACTACCAGTAGGAGGAGGTAATGGGAATAACAACCTTAATAATCAGCAAAACCGAGTTGAACAAGATCTACCTGGTCTTAATGTACCATTCCATGTTCAACCTATCGGTTACCGCCCTCCTGAGATTCCGAATATCAAATTTAGACCCGATCCGGGCATGCTCAGTCAATTTCAAAGTTTCGGACTCTATACTGGTACTGCTATTCAAGATCCGGTAAAAGCGATTCAGAAGTTCATGCAGATTTGTGATGCCTACATTACTCCTGACATTACACGCGAGCAACTGTATTGTCATATGTTTTCGTTTTTCTTGACCGGAAGAGCTAGCGATTGGCTAGAGATACAACCACATGGAACCATTCACTCTTGGAGAGAACTTCAAGCCGCATTCTTTAACCGATTTTATCCGAAGAGCATGAGACTTAAAGATCAAACCGAGCTTGCAAGATTTTGCCAAGAGGATGGGGAAACAGTGGGAGAAGCATGGACAAGGTTTCAAAAAAATTAACTAGATGTCCGCTCCATGGTTATACACCTTCTCTACAACTTGCTATATTCTATGAAGGTCTTAATGATAAAGGTAGAGAAAAGGTGGATAACATTGGAAAGGGTAATTTTGTGTCCATGAATCACAATGAAGCTTCCGAGGTGTTAGAGAATATTATGGAACAAGAAAGAAGTTGGCCTTCAACGCGAGCTTCTGCAGCAAAAACCTGAGGAACGCTTCGTTTAGATGCAGAAACTGCAAACTCAGCTCAAATATCCTCTTTAGAAAATCAAATCAAGGAGCTGAAAATCGCGATGGAGAAGAATATAGCCGCTACAAAGGTAGTACAAGAAGCACAAGGTTGTCAACAATGTTGAGTTAATGATCATTCATGGGAAGAGTGCGAAACAAATCCGCAATTTGTTTACTTCATATCCAACCGATGGGGCAACCGCAACCATCCGGGTATGCAGTATTCAAATCCGCAAGGGGCCGCTAATCCTGGTCATTATCAACCGCGCCCCCAGAACAACTCTTACCAACAGAGAGGTCAGTACCAAAATCAATATCAGAATAGACCTGCTCCTCCACAACAACCTGTTCAAGACGCCTATACCGATACTTTAGATCAGAAAGCTTTACCTCAATATCCGCAAGAAGGAGCTATAGACAATACACAGATAGTACAAGCTCTCGACCGTTTGACCACGACTATAAACGCTCAGGACGAGAAGGTCAGAGGACATGATGCCATACTTCAGATGCTAAGTACTCAAGTAGAACAGTTAAACAAAGTGTTAACAAGTGTAGTAGAACAAAAAGAAGTAAAGGCAATCGAAGGAGGTGAAAACAATGTTGGGTTCGAAGCTTGCAAGGCTATATGCCTTGAAATTGAAGAAGAAAAATAAGAAATACCACATGCTGCCATTAGTGCCGTGGAAATTCCGAGTACTAAAGAAGAACCAACCAAGTCTAGCCCCGTGGAATCTGACTGTTCTGAAGTTTATGTGGAGGACGATCAAGAGAAAGATGAGTTCATAGAGTTACTGAGGAAGGTGCAAGAGGAGATTAGATCGGTAGTAGAGTATGCAGCTGAGTTGGCTAAAGAGAAAGAGGAAGAAGCCTCAAAGGAGGAATCGAAAGATGAAGTGGCACCTGCTGTGCTAGAAGAGAAAGAAGAAGAGAAGGTGGAATCGCCACCTAGTGTTCAACCAGTGTCATCAACTATTCCTGATACAAATCCTAAAGATGACACTGTTCTCAAGATGTTTGTAGAGGCGTACCAACCTGAAAATATCAACGCCCAAATGCTTGAGATTGCGAAGAGAGGACTTACACCGCAACAAGTTTATACGCAAGTTATTCCTGAGAAGGAGGCGAGTGTAGAGATCCCAAGAGAGAACCCGAGGGTTTCAAGAAGAAGTGAGAAAGAGCTACCAACAAAGCTTAAAGATCCGGGAAGTTTCAATCTTCCTATTCAATTACATGGTAGGCTCAAAGTGAAAGCTATGTACGATGTGGGTTCTGGTGTGAATCTTATGCCTAAGTCCGTGTTCGAGAGACTTGGACTTCAGAAATCAGAGAAGACTCCAGTGAAGTTGCAGTTTGCTGACAACTCAGTGAAGAGGACATGGGCAACAGTGGAGGACGTCTTAGTCCGTGCAGGTAATATCGCCATCCCTACTGACTTTGTTATTCTTGAGTTTGATGCAGATAAGCAGGTTCCGATCATACTTGGACGGCCTTTCATGGCCACAAGTCAAAGTGTGATCAACTTCCAAGATAGGACCATCACCCTTCATGCTAAGAATGTATCCGCGACCTTCTATGTCTTGGGTAAGAAACCAAGGAAGTTGGATCCCACAGTGCCGATCATCCACAGCCTTTCACATCACAAAGTCCCTCCTGAGGAAATCCACTTGAAACCTGTGGATACTGAGCCAAACATTGAGTTTGGGGTTGGCCATGAAGTCCTATGGAAAGCCCACAAATGCGAGAATAGGCCACGAAGTTTCAAAGACTCGTGGATGGGACCATTCATTGTCACTAAGGTTGTTTCAGCCAAGGTGATAGAAATTCGCCCCAAAACTGGGGTCAAGCGCAGATTAGTTGACGTTCATAGCCTTACTCGTTGTTGGGGAGGCTATATTCGCAAATCTTGACAAAGGTAACACGTCTAACTTTGAAAGACGTAAAACAAAAGTGCTGTATGGGAGACAACCCGTAGTTTTTTTTATGTTTTCATGTCTTTTATGTTTTTAGTTTAAGTTTATTTTAGTTGTTTTTAGTTGATAATGCATATTTGAGGAAGGTATTAGTGTTTTTGGTGTGTAGGAATTGGAGAAATCGAGTTAGGGAACGCGACGAAAATTTTTGGAGCACAAGAATGCACCCCGCGGACTACCCCACGGACTACCCCATGGTCCGCAGGGATGGTCCGCGTGGTCAAAACCCGTGCCACGGGTTGCACCGCGGGTTTGATCCAGAAACCAGAAAAAAATGACCCGCGGACTACCCCCCTATACCGCACCATGGTCCGCGCCCCAAAAACGCGTGCCACGGGGTAGGTACCACGGGTATTTTGACGGAGTTAGCTACAGATGCCGCGGGGTACCCTCCGGTACACCGGACCCTAGTCCGCGCCCCAAAAACCCGTGCCACGGGGTCCTACCACGGGTCCAATCCAGTGAGCAAAAATTTTCGAGCATCAGATGTCGCGGACTACCCTGCGGTGCACCCCATGGTCCGCAGGGGTAGTCCGCAGCGCCGCCAGAGAGAGAAAAAGTTACGGGATTGAGTTATAAAGGAGGTATAAAGCTTATTATTCCGAATTTATTAAACCTTAACCCTCTTTTTCTTCTCCACAACTCTCCTAACTCCATTGAAGCTCATCAAAACCTTCACCAATCACCAAAACACTACCCAATCATCAAGAAAAACACATCAAACCTTCTCTCCACATCATTACAAGAGAGAATCAAGCTACCAATCCTCACCAAATTCATTCAAATTGAAGAATCAAAGAGCCAAAATTCAACAATTCATCCAAAAATTTCTAAAATCCAAGCCTACCCATTACAAATCATCCTCACCCACATAGAGATTCATCACCAATTCACCCATCCTAGGCCAAATCAAGCTTGTTCATCCATTAATTCAAGAGTTAAATTTCAAGGGTTGCTAAAGCTTTGAGTTGGGGGTTAATTGAGGATGACTAATAAAACAACAATCTTAGCTAACAAGAGGGAGGTGAAGAGTAACAAGGGATTGGATTTAAACAAGAAGAAATCAATTGACAAAGGTGCTAGTTCTAAATCAAAGGGTAAAGAGAAAGTGAAGAAGAGTGGGAAACCTTCGTATGATCGTAATGGTAAAAAGCTTTATTATTATGCAAAGGAGAGAACTCAATCTCAACAAGATCTTATACCTATAGAGAAAGTGGATACTTCAAAGGCCTTGAAGATTTCTCCAGAAAAACAGTTAAAAGAACTACCTTTTGCTTATGAGAAAGTATTCAAGGAAGAAATTAGAGATGGAGAATACAAGAGATTCTTAGAGATTGGTGAGAAATTGGGTTGGTCTACGTTCATGGTAAGACGTTTGGAATTAAGTCATGAATTAGTTTTGGAGTTCTATTTAGGCCTCTTTAGCCGAGATAGTGATGGTGTTCCGATTAGAGGAAAGTTAGTTCCTTTCACAGTTGAGGAGATTAGGAACCACTTCAAGTTTAAGAAACTGAAAGGTTTTTGCAAATTTGAAGAAGCAGTTGCTAAACGAAAAATCTTTGATGAGGAATTACTTTTTGAGCATGTTTTAGACAAGGAGAAAGTGCAATCACATAAGGGAGAATTGAAGGCACCTTAGCCTTACAAATATCTTCAAGCAGATGCCAGAATTTGGCACAATTTCCTTATTCCTAATGTCTTCGAAAACACACGAACTTTGGATGTGACTATGAGGAACGCGCTACTATTGGACTGTATTTTGAGAGGAGAAGAAGTGGATGTGGCACAGTTGATCTATGAGGAGGTGATACGATTTTCGGTCTCTCCTAAATCAGTTTATAATGTTAAATTTCCAACTATGATCACGTGTCTTGTGCGAAAAGTGAATGTAATATTGGGTGAAGAAGAGAAACTCGAGTTCAAAATGAGTTATATTGATAATGCATGGATCAAATAAAGTCTTCGAAGAGCGGGTTCTACTCAAATCTCGAAGGAAGAAAAGGAGGAAAATTGGCAAGAGAAGATGGAGGAGCGTTTAACAAACTTTGAAGCAGCTCAAACTTCCTTAGTCAATGATGTGGCACAAATCAATGCTAATCAAGTGCACATCATGAAACTCCTCGAGCAATTAACAAAGGGTCCAGCAATTCCAACCTTGGATATCAATGATACGAGGCAATAGCCTCGAGAGTATGTTCTCTTTCTTCCTTACCATTTCTGTAAATATGTCTATCTGCTAATTTTAATTTCTGTTTTTCGAGTCTTTTTCGAGTCGTGGGGACACGACTCATTTTTGAGTTGGGGGTGTGGGGATTCATTGTCTCTCATCTCCATTTTTCTGTTTTTTTTGGGTGAAATTAAAATTTTTGATATATGGGAATTAGATGGAGAGTGTGTTTAATAGCTTGAAAGCATAAGCTCAGTAGATTGATGATAGTAAGTAATATGTTTATGAGCTATGTATTTGTATGCTTTGAGTATTTGTAGGAAAACACACGTTGATAGTAAAGAAAAGATTAGTGAGCAATGCGATAGAAAGTATGTTCGATCTCAGGGAACTTTGAGAAGTGTGTAGGCCGTGAGATCCAAGCTAGATTGACAAACCATTTGATGAAAGTGCTAAAGGTAATTTTTTTTAAATTACATAGTGTAGAAAGTGATTAAGGCGGTTCTTTCATATTTTGAAGCCCTTGAAGCCTTTTTATACCTTCTTACTTTGTGATTTTGATGATATATCCTTCTCAGCCCCTTCTAGCCTTTCTAAAGCCTTTTTATTGAAACACATTATAAGCCATATCCTTTAGATTTTAGGACTTTTCCATATGACCCGCACTCGAATCGCGATGCTTAGACAGTTGTTTTAGAGCTTGAGTTTGGGGTGGTGGGTCCACCATTATGGGAATTATTATGTTGGGATTTTTGAGCTTATAAATTGTGCTTTGTGCTTTATATTGATGATGATTCACAGAATTGTATTGTAATCCTTTGCCGGGGTAATAGTGAATGAAAAAGAAGCTTCGAGCTAATTTTGCCAACAAGGGCATTAAAAGAAAAATATATATATATGAGAAATTAGCATGATATCTCAACATTAAAAGAGAGTCATAGCTAGAGAAATTGAGTTAAAAAGAAAAGAAAATATATATATTCGGACCGGCAAAGTGGATTTTTATGTGGACATCTTAAGCTTTAATTAGGTTATTGGAGATGCTAAATTATGCATCAAGGAATTCATTGGGTTGAGTGAGAAACGTTTTATGAGAGTAACTCAATCTCTAGGGTGATTCGTTGATGGCTAGTGAGGAGAGAGCCAAAAGCTCACTCCAAATTATCCAAATATATGATCATACCCGTCCCTAAGCCTACATTACAACCTAAAAGACCTTTTGATTCTTTGCTATGTAATTGAGAAGTGATTGAGCCATTAGATATTAGTTGAGTAGACCTTTGATACTAGCGAAAATCGATGAACAATCTATAGCTCTCTTGGGGAACTGAGTAAAGTCCCAATCCTTCTTACATTGCGAAACTAATCTGATCTTGAAATCAAGCCGTGTTGACTGTGGATATGAGAAGTGTACAGGTATGTAGTTTATAAATATTATTGCATGAAATTTTCTGAGTTATGTGCTTTAGGTTTATTCTATATATTCTGCTATGCTTTTTCCCTTGTGTTGAGAATTTTATAAGTGTGTATTTCTAGACTTCCCTTTGTTTTTATTGTATCGGGACGATACAAATTTGAGTTGGGGGTCTTGATGTCTCCTCATTTGTGATAGATTTATGTTAGGATGAGACATCATTTTAAGTGTTTTAGAAGTCAATCATGTCGATTTTCTTGAGTTTTAGTGCACTTTCCTATTTTGTGTCTTGATTTGTAGAAATAATATTTTTAGAGCATATTGGGTTTAATTGTTTATTTAGTGTGTAGCTTTAAAGATAATTATGGAGCTTAATTAGAGTCCAAGTCAAAGACAACAACTTATGGAAAGAGATATGCATGGTAATTGGAGATAAGGAAAGAATTGCTAAAAAGATGGAAAAGGAAAAGCTGCCTAAAACTGGGATTCTGCATACACGTCCAAAGATAGGCGTTTTTACCTAAGAAATAGGCCGATTTTGGTAATTTCCTTCTAATGGGCCTAGATAATTCTGTTGCGATTCTTTTGGTATCTTGTGGAGCAAAATCCGACCAATAACGAAGAAGATACACTCAAAACGGTGCAGCAGTGTTTATCTTTATTTCCATACGAATTTGAGTTGGGCTAGAAGTCCATTACCTTAACTCTTCCTCAAGAAAACGAATTAGGTCTTCTAAACACCTATAAATACACCCTTATATCACTTGTAAATCATCCTTGCCTCATAGTAATTAGTTCTTAAGGTTTTATTCTTCCAGTTTATTGTAGAGAGCAAGATGATGTCTTTTGTAATTTCTTTTAGTTTATTTCCATCAGGTATGAACTAAACCTCCCATAGCTTGGGTTTTGCATATGTATAATCTATGAATTCTAATTCTTCTATCTAAGTTTCTTTGGGAATTATATGTTTTAATCTGATATTAGCTACTTACTTTATATTTGCTTATGTGTTTTGATTTAATGTCTTTCCTAGAACTGATCACTTTAGGATTGTTTTAAGAGTAGTTAGATGGTCTCCTTGACAGGGTGTTTAACTATTGAACCACCACATAATGTCTAGTGTCGATAGCAGTTCTGACAAAACATACTTCTAACTAGATAGTCATTAGGGTTTGTTTTAACCACCGTATCACCAAGATTGCAGTATTTGCTTAGGGCCTTAGTGGCGTTTGATAACCCTATTTGAAATCACTTCTTGGTTGTGACGTAGCCCCCTTAGTCGCTCTCAAGGTCTAAGCTTGGGGAATTTAGAATCCTGACTAAGTATTACCAAGAGCTAATATTCTCTCTTATGAACTAGATTTATAGATAGAATTAGAAGGATTAGTGCATACTAGCAAAACCTAAGCTATACTTCTCATCTCATATTCTTCGTATTTTACTTTATTGTCTTTATTTTCCTTAGTTTTAATTAGTTTTAATTCTGAATCTCGAATTCCTATTTGCTTTATTTTCTGTCTTTTAATTATTTACTTTTACTCGTCATTGTTTTCCTACGCGATTAACACACTTAAATCCCTGAGAACGAACTCTACTTATCATTAAAACTTGCATACGTCCTGTAATACTTGCAGTACTGTGCCTGTCTAGGGTGAGAGTGCATAGTTTTCCATACTGAAATTGATCTTATTTTTATCACACCCTAGGCGACACCATTTGGTTTCAAAGTCCTGTTTTATTTTCCAGAAAGATTTTCTTTAAAGTTATCAAACGCCTTAGATAAAAAATACCCAGCTAATATTATATTTGTATTTCTTAATCTTTTTTCATAACTAAGATAAGCAAAGATGGGAGAAAAAGAATGGTATTTCTTCAACCTTAGATATCAGAAATACCCAACTGTAGTAAGAAGTAATCACATAACAAACACCAGATACTGGAAAACTATTGGAAAAGATAAAAGAGATTTGCAATAGTGTAAGCTCGGAGAAATACCCAGTAGAATAGTGCTAAAAACCTAATTAAGTTTGTGAAAATTGCATTTTATACTCTGTAATATTTAATAGCCTAATAGTGTATATGTTTTAGTTTTCCAAGAGAACCAGAATGAGTCTCATTATGTTATTCAACATAGTGAGAGCTACATTCTTATAGATCAGGTCTTTATAATCATGAATTAGTAAATTGTGACATGGAGTTTGTATTTGGACAAAACTTGGATAATTGCACAATTGGTCATGATTAATGTGTTTCTACATATCTTTCCATGTTAGACGAACCCAAGGTGTGTTTGATGTGGTACTCAAGGCTCACAATACAGTACAAGAAAGAGATATTGAAGTTAGTAAAGGGTTTGGAAACGGATCCATTGTTTGCTTGATAAGGCAAAATCATCAGCTGAGATTCGAGTAAAGCATCTCCCTGGTGGGACCACAAATGCAAACCTGATAAGAAAACTTACCAATGGGAATACAAACGTAAACCCAACAAGGAACCTTGCTGATTCATCTAAACTGAAAATTTCACAAAATTTGCGAAAAATGTAGTTGATCTAGGCTCCATTTAGGCCTTTAATCTTTATACAGAAAAAAATGTATTGGTTCTTTTTTTTCCAGGTGAGATTACTACATGAAATTTATTATATAATAAACAATATAGTAGAAAAGAATAAGGGAAGGAAGTAAAAAATAGATAATATGGGTATTTCATGTATGGATTGAGAATGTAGGTTTATGGGTGTGTAACCTCAAACTAAAAAAAAACGTGCTCAACTTTATAATGGAACCCGTCCATGATCATTTGAATCTAAAAAAATTGTAATTGATAAATCATACATTACAATATTTTTAAATAATAAATAATAGTTAAATATATTAGTAGGAAAAAAATAATGTAATGTATTTTTCCTTTTGCAAGAGTGGGTGGGAAGGGGTAAAATAATTTTTTCTGTTCTAACCATCTCTTTTATGAAAGTCGGTTGTAATAGCGGTCTACCCCAATGTTTTTTCTTTCTCTCACATTCCCTCTCACCCTATATGATCATGAACTATAAAACACGAACCTTGAACACTAAATTATGAATTTGGAACTAAACCCTTAAAAACATGAACCATGAACTTAAATCAACCCTTTAAAATACATCCTTTCACTTCAATGTAACATATCTAAATCATATACTACTTTTCTATATTTTTCAAATTATTAGATTATCGTTCAAGTTCCTCGCATAGGACGACATATGTATGTTGACACAATGATACTTTGTAGAATTATGAGATCTATGCACATATATTAAAAACTTGAGATTATATGATTCACACATTTAGATTATAATACTCTTTGATTATTTTCGTATTTTAAACTATTTATTAGTTGTTTGAATTGTACACAACTTTATGGTGCAGGCGAATTTAATAACCAATTTTTTTATCCCACTTTTGTATTCATTCTATCTATTATTTTGATTTTTACATATTCAAGACAAAATATCCTCCAATCTTGTAAACATTTTCTATGTTAAAATTGAAAGTATACAATTAAATCAATTTTTATGTTTTAAAGTGCCTTAAGGCACAAGCTATATCTAGTCTATATAATAAATCAGGATACACCTAACTCTTCCTATTAACGCTCAAATTTTCTCCATTCTTCTCATAATTCTCCCATTCTTCCCATTATCTCATTTATTATATACACATGACTTAATATATACACATTAATATATATATATATATATATATATATATATATATATATATATATATATATATATATATATACATATATATATATATATATACATATATATATATATACATATATATATATATACATATATATATATATATACATATATATATATATATATATATATATATATATATATATACATACACATGAAAATATTAAGTAATATCTAATCCATTTAACCTTCATATAAATAAAATTGTAAGAATTAAGATCAACTTTCATATAAATAAAATATTTTTGTTTTTATTAAAATCTAAATAATAAAGCAGGATACACCTAACTTTTCATATTAACACTTAAAATTCCCCTATTCTTCTGATAATTCTCTCATTTATTATATTACACATAGTTAATTGAAAATTATAAAAATGTAAGAATTTAAAATAAGCTTCTTATAAATAAAATATATTCTTTATTATCAAAATTTTCAAAGTAATAAAAAAATTTAAGAATCTTTTCAAAATTTATTTTGAGAAAATATTTCACTTTATAATACAATATTAAAAGAAATAATATAATTTTATTTTCATTATTCAAATCAAGTATAATTTTGATAAATATTGGAACTTCATTAGAATAAATTTTACGAGGCAAGGAAGATATCGATTCATCCAATAATTTAACTGGCATTTTAGACTGTAAATCGAATTGTTTATCATTTAAATAATAAAATTAATATACGTAAAAATAATTAATAATTAAATTACCTGAGGATTGAAGAATAGCATTCATTATTCAGAATCTCTCTATATCTATAGGTTCTCCAAGTACGCCACGTTCATAGCAGCCCCGATAGATTGCACGGCTGAAGAGGCAGCAAAGCTTTTCCTATTCTTTGAAAACTGGCGGAATGCTCTCGAAACCAATTCACTAATAACATAATTTTTTTTAAATGGATCAGATCCTTTACAAAAATATAACTAGGATCGTCTGTTGTCCTTTAATTTAATCCTTCACATTAATTGCATTAATTGTTTTTTACTAATAAAAAGTTTAATTGTCCCTTTCATACTCCATTGAACATGTGAAGGTTCTGTGTTTGATCCACGGTGACTGCAATCCTCTAAATTTTTATCGTCGTAACAATTTGGATATTTGACTTAAACTTAGGATACCTGGGTGCGATCCCTATTAATGGAACAAAACTTTTTTTAAGTGCTCACACAGATGACTTTTTGGGTTCGATTCCTGTTAATGAATTAAACTTCTTCCGTTTTCCAAGAACCATAAACCATGAACCATAAACAATGAAGTTTGAAACTTATACTTTTAGCCATGAACTAATTTGTTTAGAAAAATTCATGAAAGCTAAATACAAAAAATATATTATAAGCCTAAAACACTTATGTAGAAGTAATTAAAAATCATGAATAATAAATTAAGAGTTGTTTGAATATGTGTTAATATATTAAAAAAAATACCCTTAAACTTAAACGCCTTAACTTAGCTTAAGCTTAAACTTAATCTTAACCTAAACCTTAACCTTAAGATTAATTTTAACCTTAACATAAACCTTAAACATAAAGTTAATCTTTAACCTTAACCTTGAACCTTGAACCTTGAACCTTGAATCTTGAACCTTGAACCTTGAACTTTGAACGTTGAACCATAAACCTTAAATCTTAAAACTTAACCTTAACACTAAACCATAAACTTTACCTTAAACCTTGAACTTTTGTCTTAACCTTAAACCTTGAAATTTTGTCTTAACCTTAACCTTAACCTTAAAGTTAACATTAACCTTAACATAAACCTTAAACTTAAACTTAAACTTAAACTTAACCTTGACCATAACCGTAACCTAAACATTAAACTTACCCCTAAGCTTAACGTTAGCATTAAACTTAACCTTAAACTTATTATTAGCCTTAGCATTAACCCTTAACCCCTTAACCTTAACCTTAAAATTAACATTAACCCTTAACTATTAACTTTAAACTTAACCATAACCTTAAACTTAACCTTAACCTTAACTATAACCCTTAACCCATTAACCTCAACCTCAACCCCTTACCTATTAACCTTAATTATATCCTTAACCTTAACCGTAACCTTAACCTTAACCTTAAACCTTACACCTTAAACCCTTAATCTTCACCTTAACCTTAACCTTAACCTTACCTTACCTTACCCTTAACTTAAACCTTAAACCTTAAACCTAAAACCTTAAACCTTAACCTTAAGCCTTAACCTTAACATTAACCTTAAAGCTTAAACCTTAACCTTAAAGCTTAAACCTTAACCTTAAACTTAACTTTCACCTTCACCTTCATCTTAACTTTTTTATCCTTAACCTTAAAGTTAAAACTTAACCTTGAACATTGAACCCTAAACCTTAAACTTTATATTTAACTTTAACTTTAACCAGAACCTTAAGCTTAACATTTAACCTTAAAATTTACCTTAAACCTTGAAATTTAAACCTTAACTTTAACTTTCATCTTAACCTTAACCTTAACCAAATGAAGATTTATCGCACTAATATTCGACTTTAAACCTTATATTGTATTAAACCTTAATCTTAAATTTTAAAAGCCAAATCTCAAACCTTAACTTTAACCTTCAAGTTAAATTAACCTTCACCTTGACCTAAACCTAAACCTTAACCTTAATTTTACTTTCACACCCGAGGAATCTAGGATCGATTTCCGTCAACACCGCAAATTTTTTCTTGAGTGTCTTTAGACACGAGTCTTACCTAGTATATATATATATATACCAACCATTAAGATTACCTTGGATCTACCTTCTTATTAAATCGATAAAATAATGTTGGGTTTTTCCTAGGATATTTTGTGTTTGGATTCAATCTTTTTTACTCGAACATTGTAGCTATTCTTTTATATAGTGTTTGTGTAAATAGATTGGACCCAAATACAAAACATCCTAGGGAAAACCCAACATTATTTTATCCTTTCAATGATATAACCAACATTATTTTATCGATTTAACGATATAAGAAGCTAGGTACAAGATAATCTTGGATCATTGGTAATTTATCCAAATTATTTGTTATTTTCAACTTGGGTTGGACCAAGTTCAATGGGTAGGCCATTTTTTCTTTGTCCTGATTTTGGGGAATTATCTTATAAGGCCCAGTGGGGAGTCACTTTATGTTTTAAATCCCATTCCAATCCCCTTGAAACTAGTCCAACTAGATGGGTTAATGTATCAGAATACCCCCAAACCCTATCCCACAATGAAACACAAAAATTCCACCCCCAAACCCATTAATGAACTGAATTCCCCCACCCCATCCCATTCTGATCTCTCTATCTCACTCTCTTCTCTCTGTTCTCTCTCTCTCTCTCTCTCTCTCTCTCTCTCTCTCTCTCTCTCTCTCTCTCTCTCTCTCTCTCTCTCTCTAAAATACCACCGAACCACCCCCACCTTCCCACTCCATCCCCTCTCTATTCTCTCTCTGTCTCTGTAAGGTAACCATGAACCGCCCCACCCCACCAAACCATTCACCACCATACCACTCACCACCACCGAACCCCCCTCCCCCACCATCTCTGGTCTCACCACCATCATCCCCACCACTGTATTCATCACCCTCACCGAACCCCCCTCCCCCACCATTTCTGCCATCACCACCATCATTCCTATCACTGTATTCATCACCCCCACCTCCATCGCCTTGACCACCGTCCCCTCGCCCCAGAACTCGACTTCACCACCATCATCACCGCCCCTCTGCCATCACCATCCTCCTTGAGCAGTGAAAAACCACCGCTGTTCTTCACCAAGTCGCGCTCCTCCACCGTCGCCATGCCTCGCTCCTCCATTGTCGCCATGCCGTGCTCCTCCATCGTCATCAAGCCGTGCTCCTCCATCGTCACCAAGTCGAGCTTCTCCATCGTCGCACCAAACCGGTCTCAGATCCGTTTTCAGCCCCACCATTTTGCTATCTGACTGAACCCACCGCCGCCGCCGTAACTTGCAGAAGAAAACCACCACCCTCGAGTTCGTCTTCAATTCCAGATCCAGTTTGCGTTTTTTTACTGATCTGCGTATATGGGGTCAGACCAATATTGTGTGTTGCTATTGGGGTCAGACCCATCTTGCTTGTTTGTGGGTAATGGGGCTATCCCATTAAGGGGGTAGAATAGTGTTGTGTTTTTTTTGTTCATAATGGGGCTGGCCTATTATGGTTTGAAATTTGTTGTATTTTTTTGGTCATAATGGTTACAGCCCGAGAATACAATTTTTAGCCCATGTAACTTTGTAAATAGCCATTTAAAATGAAATGGGTACAACCCATGTAGCTTTGTTTTATGCTTGTTGTTTTTGGATGGCCAGCAATTTTTTTTGGTTCATAATGGATACAACCTGTTTCAATTATTGTCCATGGTAGGGTCCACCCATTTGACTATTGAAAGACTTAATAAAAAAATTAAAAATCCTTAAAAATTGTCCTGTGTCCGTGAGGGGTAAAAACGTAAACACTCAACCCAACAAATTAGAGTTAGGATTTTAACAGGATCTTTTTTCAATTAGAATTTTAATTGAAAAATTGAAAAAAAGAAGAATTTAATTTGTATTTTCCTCCATGATTTACTTCCTAACCTCCAGGGTAAGAAAATACTTATGGAATTAATTATAAAATACAAACTCATCGTGCTAGCAACTTAATTAGGCATAATACCGGGTAACCGGGACCAAATAAAAACATGGGACTAATCATACATCATAACGGTGAGACGACTAATAAATATTTCTTCTTCACTCCAACTAACTTAAACAACATAATAATAGTACAACAAATCATAATAGTACAGAGTTTCTTACTAGTGTAAACCTTAGGAAAAAAAGAAACATAGTAGTAGTACAACTAGACATTAAAAGACTGAAAGGGAACCGTCAACTGATCAAGAAGCGTAGTAACTGGTGTAGCAAGCATAGGTTCATATGCAAAACCATGCAATTCTTCTCCATGATTATGAACGAAAGGACAAGAAGGAACCCACATCCAACTCTTTCTACAGAAATCAAACATTATTGCTTTGTCTGATCCTCGGATCATAACAATGATTGTATCTCCATGTCCAACACAATCGAAACCATTAATCCCACCTTCGATCTCTGCAAACTCGATATATAACTGTTGTGGCATTCTCTCAATCTCAACCCACATGCTCCCACAATCTTGCAATGTCCATAGTCTCAAGCTTTTAGGAACGTTAAGTTTACTCTTCTCAACTGCTGCAACTAAAATAAGCTTTCCTTTTCCTTCAACTAAGCTTGGAGAACGTAGAAATCTACGCATTGGAGCTTGTATCTTGAACCAATTATTTCCAACAATGTCGTAGCCTAAAACACTAAATGGACTGTAATTCATGCAATATAATCGTCCTTGTACATGAACCATTCGACCCGATTCGAGGCTACAAAGCCTTGGGAGAGTAGAAGTAGTACCCCAAATGGAATAGAACCCACCTGCATCGATATGAAAGCTTTCTGTTGTTAGATTCTTGACTGCATATGGAGATATCAAGTCATCTCCTGCAACAACTAGGTCAATTGATGAGTTAGTCATGTTGAAACCAATTGAAGGGTACAGCCTAGGCCTTAAAGTTGAAGGCAATGAAGTAACCGATCCAACTAATAGTGGATTACAAAGCAGTATACTTTTGGAGCCAGAGTCATCAGAAACCCAGCAGATTAAGCCACCAGATGAAGAAGCTGGAGAAAACCCAGGTGGGATTAAAGGGAAAGTAACACGATACCAAGTCATGGAGTTAGAATCGAAGATATATCCAGCTTCATAGTTGTTTCGGTTAATAGCTCCAGTTGTGTTGCAAATATGGCTCTTCACGGTTTTTTGGTTAAAGAAAATGAACCAGTGACGGCGTGGTGAAACTTGAAGGTAGAATTCAAGAAAGGTGTTGGAGAATAAGAGTCCGTACCATCTTTTACAGACGGATCGAGCTCGAAAAAAGGCTGGTGGTGGGAGAAAAGCAATAACTCTATCGATTAATCTTTGTGGAAGTCTACTCCATATCCTACCGTCCATGTATGGACTGTTACTTGTGTTAACATTATTGATACTCATGATAAAACTAGTATTGTTATTGCTATTAGTAGTGAAAGCATAAGGAATAATATTATGCATGCTAAGTGAAGCATGAAAAGCTTCCATATTTGTGCAAAGAAAGATATAACCCTAGATCAAGAAAGTTTTCAAAGGAAATAGAAGATGTAGTGTTTTAGGAAAGTTGAGGTTTACTAAGAAACTGCAAGCAACATCTGGACTTCTCAAATTCAGTGGAAGATTTGGAGAAAGAAAGATTTAGAGAAAGGGTTGTTTGTTTTTGTTTTGAAGGACAGTGTTTGTTTGTTTGTTTATATAGGAAAGTGGCAGTCTGTTTTATTACTGATCTGATCATAGGTTTTGTCTGAAAGTCTTCATGATGACGGATCCATCTATCTACACACCTATCTATCATTTCAGTGTTTTCTTGTCATAGCCGAGGAAGGAAGGACAAGTTTAGCAGGGATTGGGCGGGTGAGAGGAAAAGCTAAATAGAGTAAATGATATCAACAAAACTCATCCTTGGATAAGTATGTTGGGGATTACCTTTCACCTAACTAGCTACTTAATATACGTTTTTCAATATCTCTTACGAGGTTAGCCACCCTTTGCTCACGAAAGTTCATTGCATTTTAACTAATGGAGATCCTTATAAACATTTATCCCGTTGGACGGAAAGATCCACAATTCCTCATACTTATTTTTTATTAGAGTAATGATATATGCCCTCAAAATCATACCATTCAAATACACTTAATGACGTGACATGAATAATTGGTTGGATATAAATCGTTAATCTATTTATTTCCTTGATCTAATTAACGATTTATTACCAATCAATTTACGTCACATCATTGGATGGTATTTGGACGGTATCATTTTGGGTGGTATGTATCATTACTCTTTTTATTATTTCAAAACTTTTCTTTTGCTTATCTCGAGGATTTGGGAGATATTTTTAGAAAGACTAAGGTCGGTTAATTTTTTTTACTTGCGACTGGTGGTCCTTTGTGTGTTCTAAAAATAAATGCAAAAGATAATTGAACCACAACCGCAAGTGTACGGTTGTCCCAAGTAGTATGTATGATAATACAGATTCGTTCCAAGGACGGATGGTTGATCACAATGTTTAGCAAGTAGTGATTGATGCACTTATGAAAAGAAAAGATTATAAAATATTTGTTTGGATTTGTTGATTAAAGCTAATGAATAAAAGACAAATAATTAAATGCAAGTAGAAGCTAAGACGCAAGTAAAATAAGTGAAAACGCAATATGAGATGTAGTACTTGAGAACGCAAGGATCCTCCTAATTTTACTTTCTAACTTATGTTGTTTAAGGGTTAAATCAGTCAATTACAATGGTCGGGATTCTAATATCCTTATACCCCCGTCAGGGTGGACTATAAGGCGATCCTAAAGTGTCACTAGTCCCGTCAGGGTAAATATGATCCACCGTTGGATGATTAAGATTTATTACCACATTGGCCCTAGGATTAACTAAGTTCGTCAGAATAAATAGTTTTTATCCTAGATTGAACAATTATTTCTGTACCTAAACCCCCCGTCAGGATGATCCATACGCCACATATATGGAATAGCTTAGATACTAACACCTAATTTTAGTTCGCGACTCTAAAATCAGTAAATAACCACAAATTGTCGAAAAGAGTAAAAGACCTAATTTAATTTAATTCAATATAAACCCAAATTCAACATTCGTTATATAATAAAATCAGGATTCACCCATTGTTTATTCTCAAGCACTAATTGAAATTTAGCTCATATTAAAATTAAAAACTAAATTGAAAGAAATGGAATTCATATTGTTTACAGAATTAAAATATAAAAAAGAACCTAATTTCCGGAATTGGAATGACTACGAACGGAGCTATAGACCCACTCCAGCTCTTGTAGCTTCTTCTTTCTTCCTTCTATTGCTTCTCTGGTGTTTTTAATCTTGTGGAATGTGAATTGTGTGAAAAATAGAAGTCCAGACCTCCTTTTATAAGTAAAAATTCGGACTAGGGCTTGGACCAGAAAATAAAAGCCTAATTAAATGTCCAAGCCCACTTTCTAAGCCCAAAATCCCGTAACTGATGACAGGCCTTCACTAAAACAGCTTTTCCCGATGCGTTACAACTCCGATTGACCTCATTCCAGTTGCTAAAGTTCCGTAACTCGATAAGGAATGATTTCTCTTCAAAGGTCAGCGGCTAAATCATCGCTTAAGCACCTCGAAATCAGCAATCTATGGCCTGGAAAGTGGATTTTCAGCTCTACAAATAATATCTTCGGGATTTGTCTTCAAGTCTTGACTCTAATTCACGATCTTTGACCTTCTCCTCGGATTCCTCTCCTAGCTAACATCTAAAACCTGTAAACTTTACACTAAAAATACCAATATTACGCGCAAAAGTTTAATAAATTAAAAATGCTAGAAATAAAAAGGTAATTCCGGATTATTGAATATTTAGTACAAAAGTCTATCAAATTAATTAAATAAACACCAAAAATGATGTCTCCCAAGGGTCTAAAATAAGAACAATTAGGGAGACATCAAGACCCCCAACTCAAACCTTTGTCGTCCCGACAAAGTAAAACAAAACAAAGGGGTAGAAGTAAACGTATAAACACATAGAAGCTAGCAAATAAACCCTAAAGCAATTCTCAAAATAAACCTCATATAGCAAACTCTAGAAACCAATATACACATACACTAATCATGCAACATCAAACATAAATAATCTCAATCATAAAATTAAAGTCGCAATGCTTGAAGGTTACACTTGTACTCATCTCTGTATGATGGCTATAGGGTGGTCATTAATCCTAACTCGCTTCGAACGCTCCACCTAGTGTATTCCCTATCAACAGAATAATAAATTCACTATGCACTTAGGAATCACGAGGTCTTTACGGTTATAATAATGGCTTAAGGACGGTATGGATGTATATTTGGTAAATTTGAAGTGAGTTTTTAGCTCTAGCCTCACTTACCATCAACAATGTCCTCGAGCTTGAGTTAACGCTCAAAAAGATGTTCTCACTCACCCATATACGCAACAATTTAGCGTCCCATGTCTACCCACTATAAATAAGATGATTTTCAGAAAATTCCACTTTGCCGGATGTTTTATTCATTCATATATATATTTTTTTTTATTTTTTATTTTTTTTTTGTACAGAAGTAAACCGGGTACCCGGTTCCTACTCTATGATTTTTCAAAATTTTTCATTTTTTTTCTTTCTTTTTCATTTTTCTTCATTCCCGGCAAAGGGTTACAAGTATATATCATCTGCAATTGTGCTACAATACAAAGCACATCGATCCCTACCCATTTAATTCCCCATATGTGGTCCCACCACCCCAAACTCAAGCTCGAGACATGTCTCAGGATTGTGATTCAAGTGCGGGTCATATGGTCATGCCTAATAATCTAAGGGATAATGGCTTATATCGTGGCTACAAAGAAAAGGCTAAAGGCTCAAAGTGGGCTAAGACGGATAATAATTAATACAAGGGATAGAAGGCTAAAAAGGCACAAAGGGCTAACAAAGAACTGCCCCTATCATTTTCCTAAGTACATAGCTTGTCTTTAGTTCATATCTAGGTGGGTTCTCTACTAATTAGGATTTCACGTTCTACACACCAAACATATTCCTTAAGTACAAGCTTACTTCATTTGCATTGTTCATTAATTTTTCCTATCAATTACCTATGTTCGCATGCAATTGTAAGTGCGTTTTATATCAATCCCTAAAGTCCACTATTTACTATCATAGATTTATCAAAAGTATGCTTAAAGGGATATTTAAAAATTTCTATAGTCAAACGCAACTCCGAAAATTCTTTTATTGAAAGCAAATAAAGCAAATAACACATTAAAAACTGGGATGAGGCAACGAACCCCACCCCAAACTCAAAAATGAGCCGTGTCCCCACGACTCGAAAAGACTCAATAAAGCATTTAAACTAATATACACTAAGAGGAAAGTTTAGAAAACGTATCTTAACCAGCGCGAGGCTGGTTATCGGTGTTGCGTTCTGGACCTTTATCTCGCGTAACAGCATCATAAATCGCGTTTTGAAGTGTATTTACGCCTAGGATTAAATTTCGAAGCAGGTCCAATTCTTTTGTAACGTTTCCCAAGGTAGCAATCATCCTCTCCTGATTCTCTTCCAACACCTGAATCTTCGCTTCCAACTCAGGTACAGTTTTCGCTTTCTTTGATTGAGGAGTTCTTGGACTTCTTGTAGCTCGTGTTGCTTCTTCATGGATGTTCTTGATTGTGCTCAAAGCTATACTCACACCAACTGAAACAGTATCAATATCTGCGTCCTTACGCGGAATCTTTGCGTCTAAACACAACTGAGTAATAGTACAAGGAAACTTCAGATTTTGTTGTTTCATTGGTGATTTCGCGAACTCCATGATTGTATCATAAATGATCTTGGCAACATCAAATGGTTTCTCCTCCAAAATACACTTAATAACAAATATGTGCTCTTTCTTCAACTCGGAAGTGTGTTTAATACCAAAGAAAGTGGGTATTATGAAACGAGACCAAACCTTAGCACGAGGTGTCAAACTACTGCTGTAAAACTGTCCAGGATACCTTTCACCTTCAGGAATTGGGCTAGTCCCATTAACAAGCACGGTCCCCCAAAGGGATTCAAAATCAAAAGAAGGGTCATTAAGAGTTTCTTGGAAAGGGCATGTACCAGAAAAGTTGGGTAATTTCAAGGATTTCCGAATACGTTCAATAGAGAAAGGAACTACCTTTTTGCGGATATCAATGGCATCACGGGAAGTAGCTAAACCTTCGTAAAATTCTCGCACAAAAGTAGGAATAAACTCAAGCTTCCTTTCTTGTACTTCTTTCCAACCAAACTTAGCACATGTTACAACATATTCTTTGTATTCACTGCTCATAATACCCTTAGGAAAATTCGTCTCCTCACCAAATTTCAAAAATTCAATTCTTTCACGAACCTGAGTATTCCAACAAGTATAAACCCTCTTAGGCTTGTGGGCCCACATCTTCATACGCGGAGTTTTCTGTTGAACGGGTTCTTCCGGAATCTCTTGTTCAGTTTCCTTCTCCGTGTTCTTCTCAATTTCCTCTACTGGTTCCTTTTCACTTTCAATCTCATCAATTAACCTTCTCTTTAGACCTGTGATTTTTGTTCTGTTAGAGTCAAGCTTACTTTCATCAATCTTACGTTTAGGACGCGAATCAGGAATCTCAATAGCTTGATCTTGGGAACCACCAATGGTGGTTTTCCTTCTAGGAGCAGTTCTTCGGAAATCACCGGTTCTGTTAGTCATCTCTATTCACCCCAAACTCAAAACTTCAAATAATGAAAAACTTAGGGAAAAGTTTAGAATTTTGATGTTTTGAGGCTTAGGAATTGAAGAACTAGAGTGAATATGAGATGGGTCTTGGTTAATTTGGATGGGAGAAGAAAGAATTGGGTTTAATTTAAGGAATTTGGTGAAAAAGAATCTTGGGAAAAATTAAGGATTTGATGTTATTTTGGAGAGGAAGTGAGTTGATCTTATGTTTTTGTGGTGAAAGAGGGTAGGAATTGATGATATATAGTGTTTTGGTTGATGATTTTCGGAGGTGGGGAGGTTATTGGTGCGTTTTAGGTAAAAACTTGTAAAAGAGGCTAAGAAAACTAGGTTAAAATACCCAAAACCGCCTCTCACAGCTTCCAAACCGGGTTCCCGGTTTTGAAAAACCGGGTTCCCTGTTCCGCGTCGCTGTGACGGCGCGGAAAAATAATCGTGGACTTTTTTTTTTTTTTTTCAAAACGCACCAAAACGCTGGACCCCAAGACGCTGGGTCAGCGATTTTTCTCGCCGAAACCGGGTACCCGGTTCTGTGGAATGCGGGTTCCTGGATTTTCTCGATGGCGCGAATGAAAACGCGCCAAAACGCAGCACCCTGAAACGCTGGACCAGAAAATTTCACCAACAGCAGCTCCGAAACCGGGTACCCGGTTCTGCCAAATGCGGGTACCCGGATTTGTGTCGATGGCGCGAATCAAAACGCACGAAAACGCAAGCCACCAAAACGCTGGGTCAGAGATTTTCAGAAATCACAGCACCAAAACCGGGTACCCGGTTTCGCCAAATGCGGGTTCCCGGTTCCAACGCTGTGATATTACCCCAAAACGCCAAGTGTTGCGTATATAGTGTTGGTACCAGCTCCAAAACCGGGTTCCCGGTTTTGTGAAACCGGGTTCCCGGTTTCTCCTGGACATCCAAACAATTTTTCTCCTATTTTCGCCTCATCGACCCCAAACTCAAGTCCTTTTTACCCCTGAAATCATCAAAAACAACTACCCTTCCTCATTTCTTAATAAAAACAATAAAATTACGAAAATCAAACTAATCTAAATTGCAAAAATGTAAAAACTCAGCTAATATACAAGTAATTGACTTTTGTTTAACGTCGTTAAGCTCGACGGGTTACCTCACGCTCTTAAGGAGTTTCGAGGAGATACATGACCTCCCCGGGATGTGGATCTTCCGAGCGATTGGTATCTTCACCTCCATGGTATATCTTCAGTCTGTGACCGTTAACCATAAAGGTACGGTTCTCTAGCGGATGTTCTATTTCTATCGCCCCATGAGGTGTAACTTTGGTCACAATGTATGGACCTGACCACTTAGATCTTAACTTACCCGGAAAATTGCTGAACTTTGAATTATACTTTAATACTTTTTGCCCCACTTCAAAGTTCTTTGGACGAATCCGATTGTCATGCCATTTCTTAGTGTTTTCTTTGTAAAGTTTAGCATTTTCATAAGCATGCAATCGGAATTCATCAAGTTCATTAAGCTTCATCATACGATTCTTTCCAGCTAAGATAGGATCTAAGTTCAACTGCGCAATTGCCCAATAGGCACCCATTTCAAGCTCTAAAGGTAAGTGACAAGCCTTACCATACACCATTCGATAGGGAGATGCACCAACTGGAGTCTTAAACGCAGTACGATAGGCCCACAACGCATCATCTAACTTCATTGACCAATCTTTTCTTGTAGGACCAACGGTTTTCTCTAGGATTGACTTCACTTCACGGTTCGAAACTTCAGCTTGACCATTGGATTGTGGATGATATGCAGTAGATACACGGTGTCTTACTCCATATTTCTCTAGAACAGTCTTCAGATATTTATTAACGAAATGAGATCCTCCATCGCTAATAATCACTCTAGGTGTGCCATGTCTAGTGAAAATATGTGATTTCAAGAACTTGATCACCACTCGTGAATCATTGGTAGGTAAAGCCACCGCTTCTACCCACTTAGATACATAATCAACAGCTAATAAGATAAAGAGGTTACCATTTGAAGGAACGAAAGGACCCATAAAGTCTATGCCCCAAACATCGAATATCTCAACCTCTAACACATTATTACGCGGAATCTCATCCCTCTTAGATATGTTTCCGGTAAACTGGCATCTCGAACACTTCTTAACATATTCATGACAATCTTTAATAAGAGAAGGCCAGTAAAAACCTGATTGAAATACCTTCGCAGCAGTTCTGTCTCCTTTGAAATGTCCTCCATATAATGAATCATGGCATCCAGCTATAATGGCTTGAGTCTCTTCCCTTGCTACACATCTTCGTATCATTTGGTCAGCACAAACTTTATAGAGGAACGGATCCTCCCAAAAGAACTGTCTAGCACGATGAGCTAACCTCTTTCTTTCTTGATAAGTAGAACCTTCAGGAAAAACACCACTCACCACTAAATTCGCAATATCTGCATACCACGGAGCCTCATAATCTCGAACAATGAATAAATTCTCATCAGGAAACTCTTCTCTAACTGCTTCAGTACCACTATTCATTTCTGAACCCTCTAAACGCGATAGATGATCTGCCACTTGATTTTCACAACCCTTTCTATCTTTGATCTCTAAATCGAACTCTTGAAGCAATAACACCCATCTGATTAACCTTGGTTTTGCATCTTTCTTCTCCATAAGAAATCTGATCGCGGAATGATCTGTATAAACAATAACTTTCGCTCCAAGAAGATAAGAGCGAAATTTATCAAACGAATAGACAACTGCTAGCAACTCTTTTTCTGTGACTGTGTAATTAATCTGAGCACCACTAAAAGTTTTACTAGCATAGTAAATTGAATGAAAAACTTTCTCTTTTCTCTGTCCCAATACAGCTCCCATACATAAATCACTCGCATCACACATAACCTCAAACGGTAAATTCCAATCTGGAGGTAACACTATAGGAGCAGAAATGAGTTTTTCCTTGATTGCTTTGAAGGCCGCTAAACAAGCTTCATCAAAAAGGAATTTGCAATCCTTTTCGAGTAAGTTGCATAACGGTTTAGCAATCTTAGAAAAATCTTTAATAAAACGCCTATAAAAGCCAGCATGGCCAAGAAAACTCCTTACCCCTTTAACAGAAACAGGAGGGGGAAGAGTTTTAATTACCTCTATCTTCGCTCTATCTACCTCTAAACCAGCACTCGAAACTTTGTGACCCAGAACAATACCTTCGCGAACCATGAAATGACACTTCTCCCAGTTGAGCACCAAATCTGTTTCCTTGCATCTCACTAATACTTTCTCCAAGTTATCTAAACAAATATCAAAATCATCACCAAACACGGAGAAATCATCCATAAACACTTCAAGGAAATTATCTATCATATCCCAGAAGATGGCCATCATACACCTTTGAAAAGTAGCGGGAGCGTTACACAACCCAAATGGCATTCTACGATATGCAAAAGTACCAAATGGGCATGTAAAGGTAGTTTTATGTTGATCTTCTGGAGCCACGTAAATCTGATTGTACCCGGAGTAACCATCCAAGAAGCAATAGTACTCTCTTCCGGCTAATTTATCTAACATTTGATCGATGAAGGGCAAAGGGAAATGATCTTTTCTGGTGGCCTTGTTCAGCTTTCTGTAATCCATGCAAACTCTCCATCCAACTACCGTTCTTGAAGGAATTGCTTCATTTTTATCATTAAGAATTGTTGTCATTCCTCCCTTCTTCGGTACACACTGAACCGGACTTACCCATTCACTACTCGAAATGGGATAAATAATCCCCGCATCTAAAAGCTTGATCACCTCTTTCTTCACCACATCCTTCATAGCGGGCATTAATCTTCTCTGACCTTCAACTGAGCGTGCATTAACATCTTCAAGAATGATTTTGTGTTGACAATAGGATGGACTAATGCCTTTGATATCAGCAATTGTCCAACCTATTGCTTCTTTGTTGGCTCTTAACACACGTAACAGTTTATCTTCTTGAGGACCTGTTAAATTAGCTGAAACAATAACAGGTAGAGTTTCATTAGTACCCAAATATGCATACCTCAAGTGTGTTGGCAATGGGTTTTCTTCCAATTCCGGGGGAGATTCAATTGAAGGCTTCTTTTTAGGAATAATCTCCCCCGGTTCTCTCACAGGTTCATAGGCAAGACGCCTATACTTCGGATTTTCAGAATTGAGGGCTGCCACTGTTTCTGTAAGCTCCTCCATCATCTCAGGTGAATCTAGTGTCAAAGCAGCCTGCAAGATATCATCAAAATTTAAACAATTAAATACCTCTTGCGATGCTTGCTCTACTACATCCATTCTGAAGCAATCTTCCTGAGAATCAGGGAATTTCATAGCTCGAAATACATTGAATTTCACTTCCTCATCTTGTATCCTCATCGTTAATTCGCCATTCTCTACATCGATCAATGTCCTCCCTGTAGCTAGGAAGGGTCTACCCAAAATAATGGGGACATTTCTATCTGCATTGTATTCAAGAATTACGAAATCAACAGGAAATATAAGTGTACCTGCCTTAACAAGGACATCCTCAATACGGCCTTCAGGATGAGCAAGGGACCTGTCCGCCATTTGCAAGACCATAGAGGTAGGTCTTGCGGTTCCAATTTTTAGCTTATCAAAGATTGACTTGGGCATCAAATTGATGCTAGCCCCCAAATCACATAACGCCTTTCCTTTCCATTCTTCTCCAATCGATATGGGAATCGTGAAACTCCCCGGATCAACTAGCTTCGGAGGTAATTTACTCTGGCAAATCGCACTACACTCTTCAGGAAGGCCAATCATCTCATTATCACAATAGGGCCTTTTGTTGGTGAGGGCCCTCTTTAAAAACTTCGTATACTTAGGAATATCTCGAATCGCCTCAAGTAACGGAATATTAATACTTAGACCCCTCACCCTATTGAAGAATTTCTGAAAATCACCCAAATCACCCTTTTTCTGAACTCGAGATGGAAACGGTGGTGGAGGGCGATTAATCACCATATCATCTTTCTTTTTCGGAACTTCTCTTGGTCTTTCTATTTCTTCGACCTCACTATCTTTCTCATTCTCTTTATCTTTCTCAACCACTTCCTTTTCTTTTCTTGGAACTACTTTCTCTTTCATAACGGGAAAAGGAGGTGGAGGGAGGTTTTTACCACTTCTTAATGTAACAGCCTTGCATTCTTCACGTTGTGTTGGATTTTCTGTATCGCTAGGAAGTTGCCCTTGTGGACGCTGATTCAACTGTTTATTAATTTGGCTTAGCTGATTCTGGAAAATCTTCATATTTGCTTCAGCTGCGTTCTGACGTTCCAAAGCTTGTGTTTGAAGAGCAATCAAATTTTCAACCGTCTTTTGAAGGGTAACTACTCCTTCTTGTGGATGGGCAGGTAAAGCTTTCTGGTTTAATGTTTCATCATAAGTATTCTGAGGAGCTTGTCTTTGTACGTAATTGTTTTGATTCTGTCCTCCTTGATAATTGTTGTGTGGTCTTGGATTATAGTTGCTGCCTTGAGGACGCGGCTGATACGCGTAGGTAGGATTGGCTGCCCCATTAGGATTTGAGTATTGAAACCCAGGATGGTTTCTGTTAGGCTGATATCCATTACCACTTGAATTGAAATTTCCTCTATTGGACATAAACATCACGGATTCTGGGTTATTCGGACAATTTTCCTCATCATGATCATCTACTCTGCAAATCGAACACATATAAACCTCTTGTGCAGCATGCACAGCTACCTTCTTACCCGAAAATCCTTCTTTTACAGCTAGAGTAAGCTGCTTCAATTGTTGCTCTAAAGTGTTCTGAATCTTAGTCTCAAACGTAGCAAATTTTTCTTCTATGTCAACATTATTCACTCCCTTAACTGGTGTTCTTACGGAATTCCACCCAACTTCATTCTTGACTGTTCTCTCTAGGATAATCTTTGCATGAGCGGGTTGAACTTGAAGAAAACCTGCTCCACATAGCGTATCCAACTTCTCTCTCGAATTCCCATCAAGGCCTCTATAAAAGATCTTAAGCTGTTGTTGTTCTGAATAGCCATGGTTGGGAACTTTACGCAAACACATCTGAAATCTTGTCCAACTCTTACCCAAAGTTTCATCATATTCTTGACGGAAATGCGTCAATTCTAATTCAGCATCTAATCGCATATTACTTGGGTAATACCTGTCAAAGAAAGCAATTTTTAATTGGTCCCAATTAGTGATCTTCGTAGGATCTTGCGTATCGTGCCATTCACTTGCTCCCTCAGTAACAAAGAACTTAAAAGCAGCAAAATACATTTGTTCTCTCGAAACCCCTTGTGTGATATAAGAATCACATATCTGTTTGAATTTCTGTACTGCCCTAAGAGGATCTTCTGATGGTCTACCACGAAAATTACCAAAATTCTGGAACTGAGCTAACATACCCGAATCTGGACGGAAACGCGGAACATTAATATCTGGAGCACCTACTCCTATAGCTGGAGCACGGAATGGAACTTCTGGAGGACCATTAGTGAACCACGGATCATGATTCATCACTATCTGGAATGGAGGATTAGGATTTAGTGGTTGAACTTGAGGAATAACGCCTGAAGCTAAAGGTTGGCCATTTGCATCTAACTGGCCTTGTCCATTCTGTTGACCTTGAATAATGATATTCTCCATTCTGTTACTTAATTCTTCTACTTCTAAAGCTTCTCGTTCTCTTCTTCTTCTGTTCGCAAGTCTGATCAACGATTCTGGATTACTAAGGATCGGAGGTGTTGGCTCTAGATCCTTGAATAGCCTTCTTCGCATACACCAAACCTAAAAACCTGAAAAAGCTAACAAACAAAAAGCGTAAAACTGATAAAATAAAATAAATGCACTTATCACTAAAGGATAAACACCGTGGTCACACGCTACCGTCCCCGGCAGCGGCGCCAAAAACTTGGTGGTCCTTTGTGTGTTTTAAAAATAAATGCAAAAGATAATTGAACCACAACCGCAAGTGTACGGTTGTCCCAAGTAGTATGTATGATAATACAGATTCGTTCCAAGGACGGATGGTTGATCACAATGTTTAGCAAGTAGTGATTGATGCACTTATGAAAAGAAAAGATTATAAAATATTTGTTTGGATTTGTTGATTAAAGCTAATGAATAAAAGACAAATAATTAAATGCAAGTAGAAGCTAAGACGCAAGTAAAATAAGTGAAAACGCAATATGAGATGTAGTACTTGAGAACGCAAGGATCCTCCTAATTTTACTTTCTAACTTATGTTGTTTAAGGGTTAAATCAGTCAATTACAATGGTCGGGATTCTAATATCCTTATACCCCCGTCAGGGTGGACTATAAGGCGATCCTAAAGTGTCACTAGTCCCGTCAGGGTAAATATGATCCACCGTTGGATGATTAAGATTTATTACCACATTGGCCCTAGGATTAACTAAGTTCGTCAGAATAAATAGTTTTTATCCTAGATTGAACAATTATTTCTGTACCTAAACCCCCCGTCAGGATGATCCATACGCCACATATATGGAATAGCTTAGATACTAACACCTAATTTTAGTTCGCGACTCTAAAATCAGTAAATAACCACAAATTGTCGAAAAGAGTAAAAGACCTAATTTAATTTAATTCAATATAAACCCAAATTCAACATTCGTTATATAATAAAATCAGGATTCACCCATTGTTTATTCTCAAGCACTAATTGAAATTTAGCTCATATTAAAATTAAAAACTAAATTGAAAGAAATGGAATTCATATTGTTTACAGAATTAAAATATAAAAAAGAACCTAATTTCCGGAATTGGAATGACTACGAACGGAGCTATAGACCCACTCCAGCTCTTGTAGCTTCTTCTTTCTTCCTTCTATTGCTTCTCTGGTGTTTTTAATCTTGTGGAATGTGAATTGTGTGAAAAATAGAAGTCCAGACCTCCTTTTATAAGTAAAAATTCGGACTAGGGCTTGGACCAGAAAATAAAAGCCTAATTAAATGTCCAAGCCCACTTTCTAAGCCCAAAATCCCGTAACTGATGACAGGCCTTCACTAAAACAGCTTTTCCCGATGCGTTACAACTCCGATTGACCTCATTCCAGTTGCTAAAGTTCCGTAACTCGATAAGGAATGATTTCTCTTCAAAGGTCAGCGGCTAAATCATCGCTTAAGCACCTCGAAATCAGCAATCTATGGCCTGGAAAGTGGATTTTCAGCTCTACAAATAATATCTTCGGGATTTGTCTTCAAGTCTTGACTCTAATTCACGATCTTTGACCTTCTCCTCGGATTCCTCTCCTAGCTAACATCTAAAACCTGTAAACTTTACACTAAAAATACCAATATTACGCGCAAAAGTTTAATAAATTAAAAATGCTAGAAATAAAAAGGTAATTCCGGATTATTGAATATTTAGTACAAAAGTCTATCAAATTAATTAAATAAACACAAAAAATGATGTCTCCCAAGGGTCTAAAATAAGAACAATTAGGGAGACATCAGCGACAAATTTTTGCATCGGCAGTAACTGTGTTATATGTAAAGTGTGTGATGTGTTCAGCTGATGTGGTATAATTGACTTGGTCAATTCATTCTTTTATACGGGCTTAACCACTTGACTTATACGCGTGGACTTCAACGACGTTGTTTTGTTAAGTAATTGTGATAAAGATAGACGACTGAAATTGGATACCTAAGTGGGTCATATAAAAGACATTCTCTTCACAGTCTCTGTTCATTCTCTGCGTTCACTGTTTTCAGAAATTCTTTCTCGTATCTTCTGAGTCAAACCTAGGGTTGCATTCAAAGCTTGAAATCTCTTGTAAAAGTTAGCTAGATCTTTGTTTTACTCGAATCATCTTGATTCGAGACTAGATATTCAGCGTAGTTGAGTATTGAGGTTAGATTAGCGGGTTCTATTTTAGAGTTTCGGTGAATACTTTGAATCTTGTAAAAGTAACAAGTGTAATCGGTGATAACGTTGGTTATAGTAGACCGGCGCTCTTATATCGGAGCCAAACGTGGATGTAGACAATTTTTGTAGAACCACGATATATCTTGTGTTCTTTAATTTCTGTTCTTTATTTTCTTTCTGAAAACCTAATTGAAACTCAATCATAACTCAAACGTTTTACAACAGTGGTTGTAAATACCTTAATGGAATTGTTGCATTCTTGACTTGAATTAGGGTTTGAGAATCCAAATCTAATCTGCGATTTATTTTTTCTTTCAAATCTCGCTTGAGTTCTCTAAATGGTGTTTCTGGGTTTCTTGAAAAATCTCTTAAAGGTTCTTTCGAAAAGGTTTTCAAATTTTTCAGATCTTGTTTGAGACTCTTTTGTTTCCTCGATATGGTGGTTTTACAAATTTAAAAGTATTTTTACTTTGAAGTTCTTCTCAAACTGTTACTCCCTCTGTTCCTAAAATGTTGTCACTTATACTAAAAATGGTTGTTCCAAAAAGATTGCCACTTTAGAAAATCAAGACATTTTTTCTTTATACCACTTTTGCCCCTAATTAAATATTATAATATATGTTTCCAATAAATATTTAAGATATCAAGACACTTTATGGAGACATTTCAGTAATCATATGGATAACAAATTACATTTCTTAATTTGTGTGTGGTGGGTCCTGGTGTGTTATTAAATTAAGTACGAAAATAAAGGAACCACAATTACTTCAAGTGTATGGTTGTCCAAGTAATACTCCGATAAATCGGGTTTCGTTCTCAGGGACGGATTAAGTTCAACTCCAATATTAACCAGATAGTAGAAATAATTGCTAATTAACATAAAAGTAAAATACTAGATTTTTGTTTGGTTTTCTTAAAAATAAATACGCAATAAAATAAAGACTAAAATTAAATAACTGAAAAGAAATAAAGCAAATAAAAGACGACTTCAGATATGAAAGATACTTGAGTCTCGCAAGGAATCCACCTAACTAATATAATCTACGCTATGTTCAAGGGTAGAATTGGTATTAGTATATTAGTCGGGACTCTAATATCTCCTAGCCCCCTGTCGGGTGGACCTGGGAGCTATCCTAAAGTACAATAAACACCTGTATGGTCGAATATGCCTCTTCGGATGATATGATTTTACCTCTTTGGCTATGTAACTAGTTAAGCCTGTCGGTCAATAACGGACATTACACGGGTATTACCTAAGTCTGTATTCAAACCCCCCTATCGGATGATCACTTCGCCACTAAAGTGAATAGCCCAAATACTAAAACATATTTCTAGTTGTATGGAAAAGAAATAGTGATTAGGAACAAAGTAATATCCAATATCAAATACCTAATTCAATTTAAATCATACAATCCCAAATTCAAAACAAAGATTAAATTAACTAGGGTTCATCCCTTTATTGCGATTCTCAAGTATATAAAAGTTTAGCTCATGGTAAATTTAAAGACTGAAATTAAATAGAAAGACATCATATTCAATTATAGAAAAGAAATATATAACCTAAGGATTAGATGACTGTTGATGGAGGAACAAAATTCCTCTAGCACTAGCTTCTCCTTTGCCTTCTTGCTCTGAAGTGTTTGACTCTCTATCTCTAAATATGTATCAATTGAATGATTATTGAGAGGTACTGAATAATGAGGTCTAAGAGGTGTATTTATAGGTGTTAGCAAGCCCTAGGTCGAATTACTTGGAGTGGAAGACAAGGCAAGAACTCTTAAATCCGTAGCCCTAAAATCTAGGAAAGGTAAGATTCTGCTGCTGATTTGTTTTGGTCATATCTCCTTCAATACTTATCCGTTTGAGGCGTTCCAATATTCGAAACCGCTTGTCTCGGAAAGCTCTTTCCATTGGTGCAGACCACTCGCCCAAATTCCTAGCCAGTCTTAAGTTATGGATTCGTCTTTGGAACGTGGCTGGAATTTCAGATTCATAAGACAGCTTTATCTTTTCCTTCTTTGCATATATCCTTCCTTAATCTTCTTATTTCCATGTAAATCTTCTTTCTTTTACTTCCTAAACTTGAGTTGGTCTCTAATTAATTACCATATATCTTTTAAAGCTTCAAAATAATTAATTAATTAAACCGCATATGCTTTAAAAAGAATAAATTAACAATTCAAGAAATAGAAATACGAAAGTGCACTCTAAAAATAGAAACCCGAGAAAAAATAATTCCTAACACACTAAAATACACTAAGACTTTAATTCTCACTTCTCGTCCTTGGATTGGTCTTTCATGAAATTCAAGAACCTACTAACTTTGCATTAAAAACAATCAATTTTACACAAAAAAGCTCTAAAAACGCAAATAGTCAATTTCCAAGGGGAGAAAGTGCAATATGATCAAATATGCATAAAAGTCTATCAAATAAGTCATTTATTCACCTAAAAGGATGTCTCCAAAGGGCTAATAATTAGAACAAATAGGGAGACATCAAGACCCCAAACTCAAACCTTTGTCGTCCCGACAAAGTAAAATAAAAACAAAGGATCTTTTAGGTGAACGCAGAAGGTAGAATCTAGAAAATATTCCCAAAGCATAACTTAAAACAAACCTCATATAGTCTAATATAGAAATTAATATACACATACACTATTATGCAAAATCAAACACAAAATAATATCAATCCAAATTTAATTTCACAATGCTAGAAGGGTATGCCCACTTAGCATATTCCCTATTAACTCACTGTGCATCTAGGAATCACAAGGTCTTTACGGTTTTAGCGTAGGCTTAGGGATGGTATGGTATGTATATATGGTAAATTTGAAGTGAGCTTTTAGATCTCTCCTCACTTACCATTAACGAACTGTCCAAGAGCTTGAGTTTACACTCGAATAACGTTCTCACTCAACCCATTTGACGTGCTTAATTAGCGTCCCCAAATTAACCCAATAAGCACTAAGGATGATTCACCTAAACATTTCCACTTTGCCGGTCCGAATATATATTCTTTTCAAATCATTCATTTTTTATTTTCTTTTGTATATCTATGACTCTCTTTTTAATGTTGAGATATCATGCTACTTTTCATAGTTATGCCTATTCATAACTTTAGCTCGTAGCTTCTTTTTCATTCACTATTACCCTGACAAAGGGTTACAATATAATAAACCTGTGAATCATCATCAAAATATAGCACAAAGCATAATTGATAAGCTCAAAAAATCCCAACCCAATGTAAATTCCCATATAGTGGACTCACCACCCTAAACTCAAGCTCAAGACAGTGAGTCTCAGGATCGTGATTCAAGTGCGGGTCATATGGTCATGCCTAACAAACTAAGGGGATATTGGCTTATAATGTGGCGACAAAAGAAAGGATTAAAGGCTAAAAATTTGGCTAAGAAGGATATAATTAATTCAGGGATAGAAAGCCAAAAATGATTCAAAGGGCTAACAAAGAACTGCCTCTATCATCTTCCTATTTACACATCTTGCCTCTAGTTCAAACCTAAGTGGCTTCTCTACTCATTCAGATCTCACGTTCTACAAACCACTCATTATCCTTAAGCACAAGTTTACTTCTTTTGCATTGTTCATTAATTCTTCCTATCAATTATCTCATATTTGCATGCAATCAAAGTGTGGTTTACACTAACTCCTAAAGTCAACTATTTTCTATCATAAATTCATAAAAATCATGCTTGATGGGGGCATTTAAAATACTCTACAGTCAACGCAACCCTTAGATTAATTTTATTTAAAGCATGTAAAACACAAAAAATTGGGATGAGGCAACGAACACCACCCCAAACTAAAAAATGAGCTGTGTCCCCACGACTCGAAAAAAGACTCAAGAAAGCAAATAAAAACTAATAAAACAAATGAGAAAAGGGATAGGAAAACGTATCTGAACCAACACGAAGCTGGCTTCCATGGTTGCATGTAGGTTGAGCTCCATGTGTTGCGTAGGTAGTATGTTGAACATTGCTCACTCCACGTAATATGATTTGCATAAGCTCCAACTCTTTTGTGACTTTTCCTATGGGTTTCAACACCTCTTCATGATTATCCTCCCTAAATTTTCATTCTTTCAACTACATCCTTCAACACCAAAAGTAATACAAGGTTCTCCAACTTCCTCTTCCTCTCCATGGTATTCTTGTCTTCCCAATCTTTGACATATCAATGAACCCCAAACTCAAAACTTCAAATAATAAAAAACTAGAGAAGAGTTTTGAAATTTGATGTTTTGAGGATTTATAATGAAGGATTATGGTGTCATATGAGATGGGTAATGAATATGTAATAGCTTGGGGAAGGTTTAATGAATAGAATTGAAGCTTTGATGTAGAGGCTTAAGGTTGAAGGAGAAGATTTCTTGATATTCTTGAAGGATTGTGGTGTTGGATGTGTGTTTGGAATGAACTAGGAGGAAGGATTTAATGTTCTTTGGTGTTGTAGTGGTCTTTGTGAAGGTATATAACGGGTTAAGGTCTGAAAAAATCGTTTTGGAGAGGCTAGGGTTACTTCTTGATAAGGTAAGAGTTGTATTAGGAATTAATCTCCTCAAACCGCCATCGGACCGGCATACCGGCGGAATCGCCGGCATACCGGTGCTGGACGTCTTTCTTTTTGTAACTCTCGGCATTAAACCCGAATCCACTACCCGAGGCCTCGTGATTTTGGGCGCCGGCATACCGGCGGTGTTCACCGGCAATGCCGGTGCGCTGGTTTTCGAAAAATCTCGCTCCGTCAAAATACCCGAGCCGAGCAACCCGAGGGCATGTGTTTTCCTTCAGGCCGGCATACCGGTGCGACTCTTAAATCTTTTTCTCCTTCTCGGCATACAACCCGAGTCTTAGACACGAGGGCTCGTGTTTCCTCCCCCGGCATGCCGGTAGTCTGGGCGGCATACCGGCCCGTGCAAAATTTTCTTTTTCGTTCCTTAGCACCCCAAACTCAATTCCTGCACCATTAACACACTACCTTTCTCATTTCTTTTAAAAGTAGACACTAAGACTCGACAATTACTTAGAATTATACACTAGAAATTGAAAAACATAAAGCAAATTAAAACATAGGTTGTCTCCCAAGAAGCACTTTTGTTTATTACGTCTTTAAGTTCGACGAGTTACCTTCCATGAAGATGGTATTGAGGCCCTTGCGGTTCTCCTCCGCTTAAATTCGCCTCGTCCTTGGCATGTAAGCTTTAGATCCTTCCCCCTTAGAATTTTATTCAATCGATCTCTGAAAGGGGGACGGTAGTATCTCTGTTTTGCCTTCTTACTTTCACGACGAAACTTATTCTTCACCACACGATAGTAGATAACCGTCCTCAATGGTATAAGCTCATTTTTATTCTTTCCAATCTCGCGTTCCTTTTTAAAATATGGTGGGTAGGTGCTCCTCCTTGTCTTTTTACTCTCGCGGTGTAGCACCTTTCTTGCGTAGCACCGATTGATCATTTTTAGTAATAGAGGTGATTCCGATTTTTTATCTCTAATGATGATTTGTGGTGTAGATAGTGATTGGTGAACTTTTTGTGGTGGAGATTCGACTTCTCTTTTATTATGTAGCTTTAATTCTTCAATTGATTCCTCAACCACTTCACATTCCTCTTCGCTTTCAACCCAATCTTCCACTATTACCTCATCATATTTGTGTTGTGGAATCTCTCTAATCTTGATCACCTCTTCTTCTTGTTTGCGTTCTATATCTTGATCATGTGCACGCTCCATAGGAATAGCAATCTCAGTTTCAATTTCTAGGATTTTCGCTGCTACTCCTCCTTCCACTATGCTAATAAGATTCTCAACCACATGGTGGTCTCCATTTATAACTGGCATAATGGTCATATCACTATCAATAGTATCTTCCTTCAACACCTCCTCCTCAATTACTTCTTCCGGTTGATCTCTTCCATCCCTCGGGGGAGTGGAATCTTCATAAGACATACTACCCCATTCTTCTACCATATGTTGTACGCGTGCGTGGGTGGAATTGGTTTCCTCTATTAGGCGATGGAGTTTAGAACGTATCTCATTGTCGATTTCTGATAGTGATGAGGTGGAGAGTGTTGAATGTTTTCAACCCATTGGTTGTTCCATACTTGCTCTGAATCCTTTTTCTCCACTGCCTGAGGTGTTTGTTCATATAGGCGCATGAGTTGTTTAAGTGATCTATCTATTTCAGCACTTAGTGGTGAAGGTGGAGGTTGTTGAACGTTTTCAACCCACTAGTTGTTCCATTCATGCTCTTGCTGATAGTGATATGCTGGTTGTTGTTGATTATTCCCGATCCATTGATTGTTCCATTCTTTTCTTGCGGGTATTGATAAGGTTGTTGGTAGAAGTTACTACCCCATTGTTGTTGTCCCGAAGAGTCTTTCCAATAGTCGTATGGATCGGGATCCGGGTAATGTCCTCTATACATCTTTATAAAAACCTCTTGATCATTACCTAAATATAAAAATCTGTACAACAAAAACAAAAACAAAAAACCAAGCGTAAAACTGAGAAAATAAATAAACAATTAAAACTACTAAAGATTAACACCGGGGTCTCACGCTACCGTCCCCGGCAGCGGCGCAAAAAACTTGGTGGGTCCTGGTGTGTTATTAAATTAAGTACGAAAATAAAGGAACCACAATTACCGCAAGTGTACGGTTGTCCAAGTAATACTCCGATAAATCGGGTTTCGTTCTCAGGGACGGATTAGGTTCAACTCTAATATTAATCGGATACTAGAAATAATTGCTTAACAGAAAGTAAAATAATAGATTTTTGTTTGGTTTTCTTAAAACTAAATACGCAATAAAATAAAGACTAAAATTAAATAACTGAAAAGAAATAAAGCAAATAAAAGACGACTTCAGATATGAAAGATACTTGAGTCTCGCAAGGAATCCACCTAACTAATATAATCTACGCTATGTTCAAGGGTAGAATTGGTATTAGTATATTAGTCGGGACTCTAATATCTCCTAGCCCCCTGTCGGGTGGACCTAGGAGCTATCCTAAAGTACTATAAAAACCTGTATGGTCGAATATGCCTCTTCGAATGATATGATTTTACCTCTTTGGCTATGTAACTAGTTAAGTCTGTCGGTCAATAACGGACATTACACGGGTATTACCTAAGTCTGTATTCAAACCCCCCTGTCGGATGATTACTTCACCACTAAAGTGAATAGCCAAAATACTAATACCTATTTCTAGTTGTACGGAAAATAAATAGTGATTAAGAACAAAGTAGTATCCAATATCAAATACCTAATTCAATTTAAATCATACAATCCCAAATTCAAAACAAAGATTAAATTAACTAGGGTTCATCCCTTTATTGCGATTCTCAAGTATATAAAAGTTTAGCTCATGGTAAATTTAACGACTGAAATTAAATAGAAAGACATCATATTCAATTACAGAACAGAAATGTATAACCTAAGGATTAGATGACTGTTGATGGAAGAACAGAATTCCTCCAGCACTAGCTTCTCATCTGCCTTCTTGCTCTGAAGTGTTTGACTCTTTCTAAAGACGTATCTATTGAATGATTATTGAGAGGTACTGAATAATGAGGTATAAGAGGTGTATTTATAGGTGTTAGGAAGCCCTAGGTCGAATTACTTGGAGTGGAAGACAAGGCAAGAACTCTTAAATTCGTAGCCCTAAAATCTAGGAAATGTAAGATTCTGCTGCTGATTTGTTTTGGTCATATCTCCTTCAATACTTATCCGTTTGAGGCGTTCAAATATTCGAAACCTCTTGTCTCGGAAATCTCTTTACATTGGTGCAGACCACTCGCCCAATTTCCTATCCAATATTAAGTTATGGACTTGTCTTTGAAACGTGGCTGGAATTTCAGATTCATAAGGCAGCTTTATCTTTTCCTTCTTTGCATATATCCTTCCTTAATCTTCTTATTTCCATGTAAATCTTCTTTCCTTTACTTCTTTAACTTGACTTGGTCTCTAATTAATTACCATATATCTTTTAAAGCTTCAAAATAAATAATTAATTAAATCGCATATGCTTTAAAAAGAATAAATTAATAATTCAAGAAATAGAAATAGGAAAGTGCACTCTAAAAATAGAAACTCGAGTAAAAATAATTCCTAACACACTAAAATACCCTAAGACTTTAATTCTAACTTATCCTCCTTGGATTGGTCTTTCATGAAATTCAAGAACCTACTAACTTTGCAATAAAAACAATCAAATTTACGCACAAAAGCTCTAAAAACGCAAATAGTCAATTTTCAAGGGGATAAAGTGCAATATGATCAAATAAGTATAAAAGTCTATCAAACAAGTCATTTATTCACCTAAAAGGATGTCTCCAAAGGGCTAATAATTAGAACAAATAGGGAGACATCAGTGTGCAAAAGCAAATGTGACAACTTTTTAGAAACGAAGCGAGTAGTAGATATAGATTTTTTTCTAAGTACTAGCCTGATGGCTACAACTCGTATTTAGATGTCAGTATATGATGGAAAAATTGACTTTGGTGTTTGGCAGAAAAAGATGAAGGCGCTGATGTCTCATCACAAGGTTTTATATGCACTGATTGAGAATATTAAATTGTGGCCTAAGGATCTTTTGGATAAATCAAATGAAATAAATGAAGAAGCATTTAATATTTTGTTCTTAAATCTATCTGATTCATTAATAAAAAAAAGTGGATCGATGTGATAATGCACTTGATCTCTAGGTTAAGCTGGATACTCTTTACTCTACTAAATATTTATCCAACTTGTCTTTCTTAAAAGGTTCTTTATTTAATTACAAAATGGATGCTAGTAAGTCTTTAGATGATAACATAGATGAATTCTTGAAAAGGACCCTTATGTTAAATGGTACCCCACAAGCTTTAGATGATACTAGTAAATTCATGATCATCTTGAATTTCAATCCTGAATCTTATCAAGTTGTTAAAGATATGTTTCAATATGCTAGTACTGCCCCTACTTTTGACCAATTTATAGTTGCTTTAAAAAACTAGAGAAAAAATGAAATCAAATTGAGTAGAAGAACTGGTTCTAACCTGTTTATAAAACCTAGAGCAGATACTACACATGCCCCTGATATGAATAAGAATAATAAAACATTTAATGGTAATAAGAATAAGTCTAAAGAGACTCGCAAATTTTTTCACTGTGGGAAGGCTGGTCACTTAAAGAAAAATTGTTTTAAGTTGAAAAACAAATTATCTCCTGGTGTGAATGAATCTAATGTTGCTTGCATGCCTAAGATTGATGATTATTTATGTGAAGTGACAAATGTCATTGATAATTCTAGTCATGTTAGTTGGATACTTGATTCTAGTTGTACCTTTCATATGTGCCCCATACTTGGTTTGTTTCATGATCTAGTTGAGACCTGTAATGAAACTGTGTATATGGGTAATGATCAAACTTGTGATGTTAAGGGTATTGGGAAAATGAAATTGAAAATGTATGATGGAAAACATGTCACCTTGATGACTATAGTAGGAGGGTTTGGACCTTTCTTTTCAAAACCAAAGATGAAACATCTTCTAAAATTAGGGATTAGAAAGTTTTAAAGGGAAATCAAACTGGTAAAACAATTAATGTTTTTAGAACTGATAATGGGATTGAGTTTTGCAATGAATAGTTTGATAATTTTTGTAAAGAAAATGGAATTTCGAGGCATAAAACTGTTAGAAAAACTCCTCAGCAAAATGGGGTTGCTAAGAGGATGAACGAGACCCTTTTGGAAAAAGTTAGATGTCTTTTGTTAACTTTTGGTTTACCTAAATTTTTTTGGGGAAGCCTTATATACTACTACTTATTTGATAAATAGAAGCCCTAAGAGGTCCATAAATTTTAAATCCCCAATAGAATTTTGGAATGGATCCAAACCCGATTTGTCCAATCTAAGAGTTTTTGGTTGTGTAGCTTATGCTCAAACTAAAGATGGTAAACTTGACCCTAGGTCTTTGAAGTGTACTATGTTGGGTTACCAACAACAACATGGGGTCAAAGGTTACAGATTGTGGGATAAGTCAGTTAGTGGTTTTAAAATTCTTATAAGTAGAGATGTAATATTTGATGAGTTAACTTTTCCTTGTAAGAATGTGAAGGATACATGTGATGATGATACAACTGAAGCAACTGTGGGATATGTGGAATATGAGTTTGAGGTGGAGCCACTCAGCCCAATTCAGCCCATTTCAGCTGGAGACTACCAAGTGGAGCAACCCTAAGACCAAGAGGATGATGAAGGCATTAAGCAGCCTAATGGACCTGACCATGAAGAGGCTGACCACTTGGACGAGTCAATAGTTGGAAGTATTGAGGGTTACCAGCTGGCCAGAGATAGGTAGAGGAGGGTAACAAGAGCCCCCGGTAGGTATTCCTATACAGATCTTGTTTATACTACACTTACATCTATAGTTGATGTCAGGGATTTTGAACCTAACTCTTACCTTGATTCTGTTAGTTGTAAGATAGAAAGTTTTGGATTGATGCCATGAATGATGAGTATAAGTCTTTACTACTTAATAAAACTTGGATTTTAGTTGCTAAACCTAGTGATGCTAAACTGGTAAAGTCTAGATGGATTTACAAACTCAAAGAAGGAAGTTCTGATAAGGATCCACCTAGGTATAAGGCTAGGTTAGTGGCTAGAGGTTATACTCAGAGGGAAGGCATTGACTTTACTGAAATATTCTCAACTGTTATCAAGTTAAAAACCATTAGAGTAATGCTAGCTTATATAACTTGTTATAACCTTGAAATTGAGCAGTACGATGTTAAGACAACATTTTTTCATGGTGACTTGGAAGAAACCATTTATATGAGGCAGCCTGAAGGCTACCTTGACCCAAAGTTGCCTGATCATGTTTGTATCTTGAAGAAGTCCATGTATGGCTTGAAACAGTCACCAAGGCAATGGTATAAGAGGTTTGATTCCTTTGTGTTATCTCTAGGGTTTCAGAGGTCTAAGTATAATTTTTGTTTTTACTTTACTTGGCAAGAAAAATGTGGAATTTATATTCTTTTGTATGTTGTTAACATGTTGATTTTATGCAATTCTTCGCCCTTAATTGATAAACTGAAATGTGCCTTGAAATATGAATTTGACATGAAAGATTTAGGTAATGCTAGAAAAATCTTGGGCATGATGATTGATAGGGATATAGATAATTGCATATTATAGTTACATCAAGAACCATATTTGAAAAAGATAGTTTCTAAACGGAAACCTGAATTGCAAACATGCACAGATGCCCTTGGATGGACATTTTGTTTTGTCTAAACAACTTTGCCCCAAGTCCTAATATGATATTCTAAAAATAGAAAGTATAGCATATTCTAATGTTCTGGGTTCACTTATGTATGCTATGATAGGCACTAGACCTGATTTGTCATTCTATATATCTTTGCTTAGTAGATTTATGTCAAATCTAGGTTATAATCATTGGTTAGCTATAAAACATGTGTTAACTTATGTGAATTCTACTTTCAATGTTAAGTTGATATAAGTAATCAAACTTGTCCATTTGAGCTTGTTGGCTCTATAGGTTCTGATTTTGCAGGTTGTAGAGACTCTAGAAAGTCCACTACAACTTACTGATTCACACTTGGAAAGAATTGTATCTCTTGGAAATCTTAGCTTCAACCATTACTTTGCTCTTTCCACCATAGAGTCTGAATATGTTGCTATCTGGTGTCGGTTAGGGAGTGATAATATAATGATATATAAAGATACAACTAATCACCCTAACCAAGCACGTTACTCACTGCAAGTATCACAAATTATACACAAGTTTTAATGATAAGTAGAATTCGTTCCTCAGAGATTACGAAAGTTAGGAAGAACTTATGCAATATAAAGTGTAAATAAGAAAGCTAGAAGAATAATACGCTAAAAGTAAAAGACTATAAAACATTTTTTGGTCTTTTGAGACACTAACAATTAACTAAATAAAATAGAGACAAGAAAACAAATAAAGAGAAAGAAGTAGTATGAGAGTTTAGCTCGAGATCTAGCAAGTAATCCCCACTAGCCTTGTTATAACCTATTTATGTAAGGGAGAATTGTGCGATATGCAATAGCCAGAATTCTATATTCCTCCTAACCTCCTTCCGGGTGGACTTAGGTGGCGACCTAACAATTACCAGTGGACTTGGGTAAGGGGACCCTACGCAATGATCGGTGGTTAATATCAAACCCTAATGACTATCTAGTTAGGCAAGCCCTTCCGGATCACTATCGCACACTAGGCGTTTATGTGGTGTTTAATAATTAGACACCCCTTCCGGGTGACCATCAAACTACTATTAAGGAAATACTATACATTGTACACCGCAAGAACTACAGACAATAAATTAAAGTTGATGTCTCCTCATTTGTGATAGATTTATATTAGGATGAGACATCATTTTTAGTGATTTAGAAGTCATAATAGTCGATTTTCGTGAGAAATAGTGCACTTTCCTATTTTGAGTCTTGATTTAGTAAAATAATATTTTAGAGCATATTGGGTTTAATTGTTTATTTAGTGGGTATCTTTAAAGATAATTATGGAGATTAATTAGAGTCCAAGTCAAAGACTACAACTTATGGAAAGAGATTAGCATGGAAATTGGAGATAAGGAAACAAAAGCTAAAAATATGGAAAAGGAAAAGCTGCCTAAATCTGAAATTCTGCAGCACACGCCTAAAGAAGTGGTGATAACTCCAACAAGGAAGCCGATTTTGGTAAATTCCTTTAATAGGGACGTATATAATTCGCTGAGGATTCTTTTGGTATATTATGGAGCAAAAACCGACCAATAACGAAGAAGATATGCTGAAAACAAGTCAGCAGAATTTATCTTTATTTCCATACGAATTTGAGTTGGGCTTGGAGTCCACCACTTAACCTCTCCCTCAAGAAAACGAATTAGGTCTTCTAAACACCTATAAATACACCCTTATATCACTTGTAAAATCATCCTTGCCTCATAGTAATTAGTTCTTAAGGTTTTATTCTTCCAGTTTATTGTAAAGAGCAAGATGATGTCTTTTGTAATTTCTTTTAGTTTATTTCCTTCAGGTATGAACTAAACTCCCCATAGCTTGGGTTTTGCATCATGTATAATCTATGAATTCTAATTTCTTTCTATCTAAGTTTCTTTGGGAATTATATGTTTTAAATTGATATTAGCTACTTACCTTTATATTTGTTTATGTGTTTTGATTTAATGACTGTTTTCCTTGCGGTGCGCAACGTTTAGGATTACCTTAATAGTAGTTAGATGATCACCTTAGCTGGGTGTCTAATTATTGAAACACTACATAACGTCTAGTGTCCGATATTAGTCCTGACAAAACTGATTCTAACTAGATAGTCATTAGGGTTTGTTTTAATCACCATATCACCAATTGATTGAATTGTTTGCTTAGGGCCTTAGTAGCATTTGATAACCCTATTTGAAACAGCGTCTTGGTTGTGCCATAGCCCCCTTAGTCGCTCTCAAGGTCTAAGGTATGGGAATTTAGAATCCTGCTATATCCTTCATCTCATATTCTTAGTATTTGCTTTATTGTCTTTATTTTTTTAGTTTAATTTGCTATTTTCGAATTTACTCTCTTTAATTTATTGTCTTTTAATTATTTACTTTTACTCGTTATTGTTACCTACTCGTATAACACACTTAAGTCCCTGAGAACGAACTCAACTTATCAACTAAAACTTGCATACGTCCTGTAATACTTGCAGTACTGTGCCTGTCTAGGGTGAGAGTGCGCAGTTTTCTTGACTTATTTTTATCACACCCTAGGCGACACCAAAAGCACATAAAAACAGAGATACCTATACTAATTTCAATTAAATGTAAAAGACATCCCAAATTAAAATAGATATAAAACAAGTCTAGGGTTCATACACATATGATAATATCAAGCTAAAATAGAAGTAGTTCATACTAGAGAAAGAAATAATATAAATTACAAGTTTGAAGGATTGGAAGGCATGGATGGTTGTCCAATTCCTTCTAGTCATCTCTTCTCTTGATGTAAGCTTCCTCTTGGTCTTTTGATGATTAAGGACTGACCAAGGATGATATCTCTAAGGTAGGATTGGATATATATAGGACCTTGGTCGAAATTAAGAGTAATCCCCAAGTTAAGGAGTCCTGATCTTACCAAAATTCGTATTCCTAACTTGTAGGAAGGCATAAACCTTAGCAAATATTGATTTGGTCATATCTCCTTCCTTACTTATCAGATTTTGACGTTCTTTATATGCAAACGACCGTGTTTGGAAGATATATCTGCTTATATAAAAATATCCTCCTAATTCTAGACCTTTTTTCTGCAGTAGATTAGTTAGTAGACGTATGTGCAGTTTTGGCAGCTTCTTTACTTTCCAAATATATCCAAATTTATCCAAATTTATGCTTTTTTACTTTGACTAAGGGGTTTCCTTTACTTTTTCACTTCAAATTAGTTTCCATATGTGTAATAGCTTCCATATACCTAAGTACTACACAAATAACACCCAAATTACGCGCAAAAGCTCACAAAATAGCAAAACACCTAAAACTAGACAAGAAAGTGAAAAGTATAAATAAATGGGGGAAAATACCAAATTAATAACTAAATATCCCTCAAATGATGTATCAAATATAGATTAATATATCACAAATACAGAGACATCAAAACCCCCAACTCAAAGTTGTATCGTTCTGATACAATAAAAATAAGAACAATAGGGTAGTCAACAATAAATATAGCGTCCATTGTTCCTCCACCATGTAGCTATAAATCCTAAGGACTTTATGGTTATAACGTGTCTTAGGGACGGTATGATATATTTGGATGACAAAAAGTGAGTTTTTGGCTCTCCCCTCACATTCCATCAACAAATCGCCCTAGACCTTGAGTTTCACTCGAAGATATTCTCACTCAGCCAAATTTTGATGTCTTGATTTGCATCCCCAATAATCCAAATAAAACCTTTTATGATGATTACATAACAAAACCGCTTTGCGGGTCCAAATCTTTTTCAATATCTTTCATATATTCTTTTTTTCTTTTGATAGCTAGCTATGACTCTCTTTTTAGTATGAGATATCATACTACTTTTTCTCATATATAATTTTTTTTAACTCTTTTTTCATTTACTTTTACATCGACAAAGGGTTACAGTAATAAACTCATCATCATCAGTAATATCACAATTACAATCAAATTCCCAATCCCCATGTTTCCTAATGATGAAACCCACCTCCCCAAACTTAAGCTCTAAAACAACTTGTCTCAGGTTTTGCAATTCGAATGTGGGTCTTATGCATAAGTCCTATAAACTAAGGGGTATCGCTTGTAATGTGGCTAATAAAAGGCTTTAGAAAAAGCTCAGAGGGGCTAAGACGGATAATAATAATAATAATCAAATAAAAGGGTGAGAAAGCTAAAAAGGCTTCAAGTGGCTTCAATTTGAAATAACTGCCTTATTCACTTTCTATCTACTAGGTTTCGTTACTTTTTCACTATTAGTCCATAGACAAGCGGGTTTTAAACTAATTTCAAACCTCATGTTCTACACACCAATTAACTCTCCCTATGTTCTAACTTTACACTCCATACGTATTGCTTATAAATCTTCCATATCTTTTACTTCCTGTTTTCATGCATGCATACTAACATATTCTTGACATTGTTCAAAAACATACTACATACTATCATTGAATTAATTAAAACATACTCAATAGGGACATTCACCATACTATATGCCAATTCTAACCCTAAAGTAAAAAGATGAGGACAACGAATCCCCAACCCCAACTCAAAAGTGAGCCGTGTCCCCACTACTCAAAAAAGACTCAATAAAGTAATAAAATTTAAACTAAACTAATCTAATGCATATACACAATTAAGGATAAGGATTAGAACGTGGTACCTTGCCATAAAGCATCCTTTGCCATTCCTCTTTTGAAGGAGAATCATTATCTATATCTAGTTCTTCTGTAATCTTGTTCATCACGTAGTCCATCCTTAGAATTTACATTAAGCAGGAGTTATATCTGTATTTTAATCTACCAATTTTTTCCATCAAAGTAACTGCCTATGTGGTGGTGTGGATACACTTTCACATTTGTAATTAAGATTTGAAGATAAACCTTGATCTTGGAATTGTGTCTTTGCTTTAGGCCTGACTGGTACACTCATACTCTTTGTCTTTTTTCGTAGTGGTTGTGTTGTTGCCTCAAGCTTTGGCTTCTTTTCAATTGGTTCATGAAGATCAATGGGCTTCTCTTTTGTAGCTCCAGGAAATTTCTTGTTCTTCCCCTAAGATTGAACACTTCCTCTTGTAATCCATAACATTCGTTCAGTTAGTCATCTTTGTTTAACTTAAAACTCAAGTTGCACCAAGTATGGAATAAAATTATGAAATATTGTTGTGTCTTGAGGTTGTTGTTTGGATGAATGATTATCAATGGTAGAAGAAGGAATACTTTAATTGTGTTGGAAAAATTCTTGAAAACTTGAATCTTTGGTGTTTTGTGGTGTTGTGTAATAGATTTGATGAAGAATATGTGTTCATGGAAGATGGAGGAAAGATTTATTGATGTTGTTGTGTTTGTTTGAAGGTTTAATCAAGCTTAAAAGGGTCTTTACAGGGTTTGGGTATGAAAAATTTTTGTTGGGAAGGTTGGAAGAAGCTAGGGTTCACTCTTGTAAGGTAAGAATCCAACTAGGAACCAAATTCCTCTTCAAAACCACCTTACTGCGGTGTACCACACTGATCCTGCTGTGTACTGCAGGTGACGTCATGCACCCGTGGCAAGGTCTTTCGCATTTTGACGAAACGGTATTGTCCCTTTGACTCCGGCATTAACCTTGATTTTGCTGACCGTTGTGACAGTTTTTAATGGCGCGGTGCACCGGATGGGTCATGCGGTGTACCAGATGAACGTTTGTTTCTGGACCGCGACAACGGTCTGGCGCACTTTGACGACACGGTTCCCTATGCTTCCTCTCGGCAATGCCCTTGATTTAGACACCTTTTTAATGGTTTTCCTCTTACGGTGCACCGCAGAGCTCATGTTGTATACCGCAAAAAGACTCTGGATGACAGCGTGGCACAGTGTTGTACACATGTCGTTTAAGAGGTCTTGACTAATCAAATAGACAATATGGCTAGAGTTTATTCGTCCTAATACTTGGTAATGTCATTCGATAGAGGTTATTTGAATACCAAGGTCAGCCCCTTATCTACCGAGAGAATAGTTGAATCCCGGTTAGCGGTTAAATACCAAATTTTCCCTTAAAACAAGAAAATCTTAAATCGGGTCTACTGTGGATTACTATAAATTCTCGAGATACTCTCTCCTTATTCTCAAAACTCTTTTAGTTAATTATGTATTAGTTAATCACTAGATTAGTTTAAATGTATTAGTAGTTTCTTGATAAAAAAACCAAAACAAAAAAAATATCTTTTCTTTTGTGTAACAACAAATAATCGAATTCAGAGATAAATTACATATTAACTATCTAATCCCTATGGAGAACGATAAATCATTTCCTAACGTTTACTACTTGGGACGATTTGTACAGTTGTGAGAAGCACTTCCCTGAGTGTTGATTTTTATCACTCCTCTGAATATATCAAGTTTTTGGCGCCTTTGAAAGGGATTAGTAGTTAATTGTCTTTTAGTTTTTGTTGTTAGTTTTTACGCTTGTTCTTGCTTTGATATTTTCCAGGTTTCATCCTCGAGTGCATGGCTGATGATCCTGAGAGCATATTCAGACTTCACGGGAAGCGAGATCACGAAAGAAAGAAGAAATTATATACTTGCAAGAATACGATGCACAAGGCAACCCAATTGTACCACCAGGGTTAGTCTTTCAGCTGGGCAAGAAGAGGTGAACATGAACAATCAAGTCCCTCCGGGGTCAGCCACCACTTGGAGTTAATTAAGGAGGTGATTAAGTCCAACTGGGGCAAGATCCATAATTTATGCATCGTCCCAAGGAATTTAAATCTTGTTCTCCAGCACTAGGGATTCGTCCACTGCCTATTTAAGTTGTCAGATTCAATCCTAATGTGGGTATTCTCATTCAGATCAACAACTAGGGTAATTATAATGGGGATGCACGTGGAGATACGGTTAGAGATGTTCATTAATTTATGCAGATTTGTGATGCCTACATTACTCAAGGTGTCACTCAAGAACAAATGTGTCTCATCATGTTCCCATGCTTTCTAACTGGAGGATTAAGTGAGTGGTAACCTCAAATGGTAATCACCACATAGTATAAGCTTTAATTATCGTTATACGGTAGGTACTACCCTCACACCGTGAGGTTAACTGATCAAATGGACTTAGCGAGTTTCTGTCAAGGAAGAAATGAATTGGTAGGGGTCGTGTGTACTAGATTCCAATCATGTGTGAAGAAGTGACCACTATGTGGGTGATGTCTCCATTTATTTTATAAGTTAATTTAGTCATGAGACATCGTTATAGGTATTTATTGTTCATATTTTAGGGGTTATTTCCATATATTTGGATAGTTTCTCATTTCTTGTCTAATATTTGAGAATTGTTACTTTTAGAGCTATTTGTGCATAATTTGTGTATTACGTGTTCAAATATTAGGTACTCGGACGTTATGATATATCAAGACGAGGGTAAGAAGTCAAAAAAAGAAGATCAAACCCATAAAAAGGAGTAAATGACCAAAAATTTACTTTTGGAAAGAGAGAGCAATTGCCGACCATATTTGGAAATCGAAATGATGAAGTTGCCACGTAAAATTGATGAAGAATATGGAGGAACCCTCTGGTTTCTAGATAATTAGAAGTGGGTAGAGCATACGAACTGAATGATTCGTCATTTGGAGCTGAATTGAAGAAGCTATTAGACGTTATAGTTGTTGTGGCTCGAACTAGCCCACTCTTCCTTGAAAACAATTTTGGGTTGGATTAGGTCACTTAAAAGGATCCCATAACCAATAAAATGTAATTGTATATTTTTATATCTGTTTTTACCATTATAAAAGGGTCTAGAATTAGTCCTTTGTAATTAGAAGTCAAGTTACATGCCTAAGTAGAGAGAAAAGCTTGGAGAAGAAGCTGGAGCCATACGTACCACTTCTACACCATTCCATCTTCAGTATTAGGGAAATTAGTATTAGTTTCTTGTCCTAAACATGATTGTAATATTCTTACCATCTAGTTTTTTTATTTTAAATATGAACTAAACTCCATTAACTTGATTTACATTATTTTATAACCCTTGAATGACAATTCAATCATTTTTAATGCTATCTAGTATAGTTTCATTTAATTGAACTGGGTTTATTAATTTCAAGTTACATGCCTAAAGAAGAGAGAAAAGCTTGGAGAAGAAGCTGGAGCCATACTGTACCACTTCTCACCATTCCATCTTCAGTATTAGGGAAATTAATATTAGTTTCTTGTCTTAAACATGATTCTAATATATTTACCATCTATTTTTATTATTTTAAATATGAACTAAACTCCATTAACGTGAGTTGCATAATTGTATAACCCGCGAATGACAATTCATTCGTTTTTAATGCTATCTGGAATAATTTCATTTAATTAAACTGGGTTTTTTAATTGTTGCATATCAATTGAATTAATTTATGTTGTCTATATCCTGGTAAAATATAGGTTGACCCTAGTATCTTAAACTTTCACCCTAGTGGGGGGTTTAGGGAAAAAACTAGTTCATATTCGCCCGATGTGTGGTAGTGATCCTAATGGGATTTCCTAGCCGGATAATCACACTAGTTAAATACTTTGTAGCACCGAGCTTTTTCATAGAATAATCTCACCCAACGACTCTATTAATAGTTAGGCATCCTTCTAAGCTGCACTGGTAGAAGTTAGAAGGAAGTTAAAATCCTGATTAATGATGATTACCCAAATTCACCCTTATAACTAGAATTAATCATTGTCCTGATTAGGGATTACTCGCAACTTGAGTTATATCTCTCATCACATTCTTCGTACTTTATTTACTTTGTTAGTTTAAATTTATTTCATCCTTAGTCTTGATAAGAAAACCAAACAAATATTTATATTTTATTTCTATATTTAGTAGTAATAACTAAATCATCTACACTACTTATGAACACGAGTTTAAATTAACAAACTCAGATCAAAGTTTTGAAGAAATGAATGGTTCTAAGGCAAAGGGGGGATTATCCTAGACACAACTTCTACACTTTTTTAGCTCAAATTCATCTGGTAAAACAATTAAGTCTTTAATTATTATTACTTTATTGGAAAACACAAAGATTTTAGTTATATCGTATGAAAATAGAGTTTTTGTGATAAAGTAAGGTGTGTGTATGAAATTGAGTTGGGAGTTGTATGAATTGGTGAAGTTTGAACCGTGGGTCCTGAGATTGAATGGACATTGATTTAGGGGTACCGAAAGGTATGCAATCGACATCAAGATTCCTAGTGAATATAGATCTTTTCCAAGCTTAAACATATCATCTAAAGACAAGAGTGCTGCGACGCAGGTCATTCCACCTCGAGATACATATTTCTAACCCTTCTTGTAATTGCTTTGATGTGTTAGTGTATATTCCTAATTTACTACTTGTAGAGACTTTTTTTAGTCTTGGGAATACGACTCATCTTTGAGTTGGGGGTCGGGTACTAGCTGTCCATGTCCCCATTTATGTGTTTAACTGCTTTAAGTAAAACAAAAAATTACTTTACATTTACAGGAGAGACCAAAAAACATATTTACCTTTGGCTGATAAATCTCTCGACAAATGACTTTCCAACTTATAAATCGTGCACTACTCTACTATGGAAATATGACTGAACTCCATTTAGTATTTACTTGTGATCAGAGGCTTCTTTTTATATAAGATACTTATCTTCGACTTATAGGATTAAAATGACCAAAATACTACTCTATGTAAATAAGCTAATAATTTGTTTTTATATCATCTAAGAATTTGTCTGTTTAGTATTTATGACTTATCTTTATGATGTATCATCATATCTTCGAGAGCAACCTTGAGGATATTCATAAGATATGTATCCAACATATTACTTGGCCAATCTTACGATAATAATACAACCATCACTAGAGGGTGAAAAATTATATATCTTATATAGTGTATGCACGTCATGACTGATCAAGATGTATATTTAACACACGCGAGATATTGGGCCATAATAAAACCGCACACATGGTATTTCATAAGATATGTATCCAACACATCACTTGGCCAATCTTACAATAATAATACAACCATCACTCGAGGGTGAAAAATTATATATCCTATATAGTGTATCCACGTCATGACTGATCAAGATGTATACCCAACACACGCGAGATATTGGGCCAAAATAAAACCGCACACATGGTATGTCAAATTACATGCTTGACTTTATCATTTCATCCACATACACTCAAGGTTGAGGGTACTTGATCCCCCATAGCTTAAACTCACTTTTGGGAAATTGATCCATTGTAAGTCCACTCTATTACATATCTAGATGGAACAATGAGTTTCAACATAGATAATTATAGACAACCTAGGCCATGAACTCCTTGCAATTAGAGCGCCAAACACTAATTACTTGGCAAAGAATATTTATGATGTGAGTATCATGAGAAAACATCCTTACACCCAGTTCATCATTTGACCTTATAATTGTATAGTACAATGCATGCATAACCATTCGATGGAAATATAAATATTGGTGTATTATTGAAAAATAGAATCTTAAAAGTGCTCAATTAGAATCTACAACTCTATGGGTTTTATTTAGGACACAAAACCTGACAATCTCCCACTAGAACTAACTAACACCTAACTACATTATGTATCTATGACTCTAATCCCCATAGACTCATGAGTAGTTAAGACTTCCTCAAGAAGATACTTGGTGAAGGGATTAACTAGGTTCTAGTCTAAAGGTATATGCTGCACCACGACATCCTGTTCATTCACGAGATATCGTATGAGGTAGTATCCGTTCTCTGTATGCTTTCCACTTTTTTATTCAGGGCTCCTTGAAATTCTCCACATCTCCACTATTAACGTAGTATATAATTATAAGTTTTTCAGCTTCTAGTACATCTCCTATCTTAGAGAGTAAATTGTTTAACCACACAACCTCCTTAGATGCCTATAAAGCTTCCACATACTCAGCTTCCATAGTGGAATAAGTTATGCAAGATTTCTTAGTTATTGTCCATGAGATAGAAACAATTGGTAGGGTGAACACATAACATGAATTATACTTCTGTGTGTCCCCATATGCTTGGAAATCTGAGTCGGTTTATCTTTTTGGGGTCATATTATTTGCCCGATACCCCAATCCATAAGTCACTATTCTCTGAAGATACTTAAATATAGATTTGACGGAAGTCTAGTAAACGAGTCATGGTTTTGACTAATATCTTATCACTATGTGATGTCTCCTCATTTGTGATAGATTTATATTAGGATGAGACATCATTTTTAGTGATTTAGGAAGTCATATAGTCGATTTTCTTGAATAATGCTACACTTTCCTATTTTGAGTCTTGATTTAGTAAAATAATATTTTTAGAGCATATTGGGTTTAATTATTAATTTAGTGTGAAGCTTTAAAGATAATTATGGAGATTAATTAGATTCCAAGTCAAAGACTACAAGATATGGAAAGAGATAAGCATGGTAATTGGAGATAAGGAAACAAAAGCTAAAAATATGGAAAAGGAAAAGCTGCCTTAATCCTGAATTTCTGCACCTACGACCACAAAGCAGCTTATATCTCAAAAACGGTGTGGAATTTGTAGAAACGGTCAAGAGAAAAGTTGAAGAGCTTTCCGAGACGATCAATTTGGTATATTCATACGCGTCAAACGGATGAGTATTGAAGCTGCTAGGACCAAAAGAAAAAGGGCCTGATTGCATGTTTTTAGGGTTACGAATTTGAGTTGGGCTTGGAGTCCACTACTTACTTCTCCTTCAAGAAAACGAATTAGGGCTTCCAAGACACCTATAAATACACCCTTATACCATTGTAAACATGTCCTTGCTCAATTGCAAAGTATAGGCTTAGTCTTTACTTATATTTTCTTAGTTTTAAACAATAGCTTAGTCCTTTAGATAGATATTCATCCTTAGAATCAAGCTATTCATCCAAGAAGCAAGTTGACCTATAGAAGAAGACAAGAAGAAGAAGATTGGAGACTGACAACCCCTCTTCTACATCTCACCTTCTCTATATTTAGAGTAATTAGCTATAGATCTATTCTCAACCATATTTCTAAACTTTTATTCTGTAAGTTTACTTTTAATTGTTGGATTATTATTTTGTCTTTAATTACTATTTGTTTATTCTAATTGGTTAAGTTTGGCGTATATTGTATTATGTGTTTTGACTTATTCCCCTAGATCTGATCAATCTTAGGATTAATCTTAGTTATTGACAACACCACATAACCGTCTAGTGTAACTAGATAGCCATTAAGGTTTGATTTAATCACCAATCATTACTTAGGAATCCCTAGTAGTGGAGAGGTTGCTCCTACGCCTAAGGAAAGGCTACGGAGAATTTAGAATCCTGGTTAATATATAATGCTTAATGTGACAGGTTAGAATAACAATTGAGTATTAGACCTAGTAATCCTAATCTATTTGACGTACTTTCATATTTAGTTATTTGTTTTGTTTAATTGTTTTATTTATTTATTTTCATTAGATAGTTATTTATCTTTTCATATTTTATCCAAACATCTAAATTCATCTACGCTTGTTAAACATAAATTGATCTAACGGATACAATCCCTGCGAACGAACTTGACTTATCATTAAAACTTGCAAACGATCTGTGATACTTGCAGTGAGTTCCGTGGTTATCAAGGGTGTGTGGCTCTTTATTATTATCTTTATTTATCTATTTATTTATCACACCTTTGCCCCCACCAAGTTTTTGGCGCCGCTGCCGGGGATTTATCTTTAAGTTAAATCTATTTGGTGTTTATTTAGTGTAGAAGTTTTTATTTGTTTTCAGTTTTGCGCGTTTTCTTTTTAGTCTCTTCTCAGGTTTATTAGGTATGGAGAATTATTACGCACAAAATATGCATGGGGCCCGAAGTCAAAATTTTTATCAAGAAGGTTCGAGCTATCAATTACAAGCTCCACCACAACCCATGCATAATCCACAAAATGAAGCTACAACAGAAATGATGGATAAATTATTGATTCTGGTTCAAAATTTTACGCAGCTCAACGATAAAACATCCAAGGAGCTAGTTGAAAAAGTGGAAACCCTAAAGACACAAGTCAGTCAAGTGACCAAAGCTTCTCTAAAATTCCAACAAGAGTTTCCACCGTTAATCGGAAGTATCATAGAAGAACAGGTTCAACAAGCTCTTCCGTCTCATCAAGTTTTTGAAAGTATAAGTTATTTGGAAAACATGGAAGAGCAACACGCGGCAAAGATAGATGCTAATACAACCTTAATACGTTCTATGCACAAAAAATATCAAGCAATGGAGCAAAGATTAACGGAACTCACTACGATCAATCAACAGTTACAACAAGAATTACATAAGAAACTGGGTTATAGCAATGTTGGGTTCGAAATTTCAACCGTAGAAGAACCAACCAAGCTTAGCTTAGAAGAAGTAATTGTTAAAGATCAAATTACGAAGGAGGTTGAACCAGAATTCAAGCATGTGGAAGAAGAAAAAGAAACCGATAAAGAAGAGACAACCGCACAAGAGGTGCAAAAAGAAGAAAGTAAGGTGGAACCACCACCTACACAACCATTACTATCACCACCTCATCTACAAAGCATTACATATCCTAGTGGTGATCATAAATCAGAAACGTCAAGCCCAGAAGAAATCATTGTTCCTATACTCGACGTCCCATACATGCAAACTGGCCTAGGTAAAGAAATTGATGATGATGCCACTGAAATCGATAGCGATGTTTGGTTCGATGTTGTTGAAGAGTTCAGCCTTCAAGAAGAGGAGGAAGTGGAATCACCACAAGTTCCACTTAATGAGCTAGAAGAACAAAGCACGATATGCATAGAGGACGTAATCGCATATAAAGAGCCTACACCACCACTAGTCTGCAAGGAAGATCTGTCTAAAAAGAGTGAAAGTGTAGAAGTTGAGATTGAGAATAGGGACCGTACTAAAGAAAGCTTGACAACCATTCCAAAGAAACTACCACAAAAGATGCAAGATCTTGGAGCTTTATATCTCCACATTAATATAGGTGGTAATTTCAAGGCCAAAGCGATGTGTGACTTGGGCTCAGGAAGGAATATCATGCCCAAGAGTTTGTTCGAGAAGTTAGGCATGGAAGATGCCAAAAGAAAAGATATTGATTTGCTGCTCCTAGATAATTCAACGATAAAACCATGGGGAGTCATTGAAGACGTGCTTGTCCAAGTAGGTACTTTAACTATACCCACAGATTTTGTTATCCTTGATAGCATTGCAGATCAACATGTTCCATTGATACTTGGACGCCCATTTTTGGCGACAAGTCACAGCATAATTGATATTCCTAGGGGAACCGTGACTTTCCGAGTGGGAAAAGAATCTAAAACATTCCACTTGGTGGATGAAAAGCATGAGGAATCACGTATAGAAGCCCCGACACTCCGAGTTGTGACAAAAGAAATTAAAAAGAAAGTCCACGGTCAACCCGTGAAAAAGAGAATCAAAAGTGAGTTTGGGGTTGGTGACATGGTTGCATGGAAAGCCCCCAAACAAGAGAATAGACCACGAGGATTTAAGGATTCGTGGATGGGTCCGTTTGTAGTTACGAGAGTTATTTCGTCATAACGGATTGAAATACAAGCTAAGAAGGGTCACAAACTTCGGATAGTAGATGAGCATGACCTAACCCGTTATTGGGGAGGTTATGTACGCAAGCCTTAATCGAGGTAACACGTCTAACTTTGAAAGACGTTAAACAAAAGTGCTCTACGGGAGACAACCCGTAGTTTTTTTTAATATTCATGTCTTTTACGTTTTTAATTTATGTTTAATTTAGTTGTTCTTAGTGATATTGCATATTTGAGAAAGGTATTAGTGTTTTTGATGCTTAGGTATTGGAGAAATCAAGTTAGGGAGGCGAACAAAATTTTTCGGACAGAAACTTCGGCAAGTCATATCTTTGCGCTCGGATGTCGGAATCAGGTGATCTTTGAGCCTAAACTGCATAACTTTTCGAGATCTAGCTGTTGGGGAAGTTTTTGCCAAGCGCGGTACACCGGACCTCGGCCGCGGTGCACCGCAGAGGAGAAACCCGTGCCACGGGGTAGAGCCACGTGTTTTATCCAGAAACGAAAAAAAAATAGCTGATGGGTCCGGTACACCGGACCCTATACCGCGCCATGCACCGCACAAACACGTGCCACGGGGTCCTACCACGGGTATTTTGACGTAGGAGGCGCGGAGCACCCCCGCGGTACACCGAACCTTAGTCCGCAGCTCAAAAACGCGTGCCACGGGGTCCTACCACGGGTCAAGACCAGTGAGCAAAAATTTTCACCCATCAGATGTTGCGGTGTACCCCGCGGTACACCCCCTGTTCCGCAGGGGTAGTCCGCACGAGCCGCCAGAGAGAGAAAAGAAAGGGTTTCAAGCTTATAAGGAGATCTAATGCTTATTATTCCGAATTTATCAAACCTTAAACCTCTTTCTTCTCTCCAGAACTCTCCCAACTCCATTAAAGCTTCAAAAAACCTTCACCTAACATCAAAACATCACCAAATCACCATGAATTCTCATCCAAATCCTTCCCTACATCATTACAAAGAATATTCAAGCACCCAAATCATATCAAAACACCTAGAATCCAAGAATCGAAACCATGAATTTCAAAATCTTTTCCCAAAATCATTAAACCCATATCATCAAAGCTTGATTCAATCATACCCACATGGAGAATTGTCATCTTAACACCTTTCCTAACCAAAATAAAGCTTGTTCCACCTATGATCATGAGTTACAAATTTTAAGAGTGTTTAAAGCTTTGAGTTGGGGGTCAAAAGAGATGATGAAGAGAATAGAGATATTATCTAGTGTATGGGATATAACGAATCAAAGCAAGATATTGGGTAAGTTCTATATGAAATCAAATGAGATGGATACTAGTTTGGGAATAATTACAAGATAATTGGAGTCAAGCAATTAGAGAACCGGTTTTTGGTGGATTCAAATCCTAAAAAGCAAGCAATTGTAATTAGGAACAGAAGATGCCAATACCCCTTCTAATCAAATATTTCTATATCAAAGATGAATAAAAGCTTCTGGGACGCTAGTAGATGTGTTCGAAACATATCCCTGGATGAACAACTGTCTCATGAGAGATTATTCAAAGAGCAATTGGAAAAAGATAAACCAGAGATTTCTAGAGTGTGATTGATTGGGATGGAGCATAAGAAGATGTAAGGGAAAGCGAAATTGGTGATACATAGAAATTTACATACATGAAAGCACTGCACCCTATTCCGGGTATTGATCAGGCGAGGTAAATAGCCTCGAAGAGTATGTTTTCTTTCTTCCTTACCTTTTCTTTATGTGCAATATCTGTTAAATTTTAATTTTCTTTTATTTTCGAGTTTTTTCGAGTCGTGGGGACACGGCTCATTTTTGAGTTGGGGGTGTGGGGATTCGTTGTCTCTCATCTCCATTTTTCTGTTTTTAGGTAAAATTAAATTTTGTTGAAGGTTTAGATGTATGTAGAGTGTGTTTAATAGCTTGAAAGCAAAAGCTCAGTGAGTTAATGATAGTAAGTAGTATGTTTATGAGCTATTTTATTTTGTATGCTTTGAGTATTTGCAGGAAAACACACGTTGATAGTAAAGAAAAGATTAGTGAGCAGTGCGATAGAAAGTATGTTCGATCTCAGGGAACCTTGAGAAGTGTGTAGGCCGTGAGATCCAAGCTAGTTAACAAACCATTTGATGAAAGTGCTAAAGGTAAGAAAATAACGAAATTACATAGTGTAGAAAGTGATTAAGGCGGTTCTTTCATATTGAAGCCCTTGAAGCCTTTTTATACCTTCTCACCATGTTATTTTTGATTTTATGCTATACCCTTCTCAGCCCCTTCTAGCCTTTCTAAAGCCTTTTATTGAAACACATTATAAGCCATATCCCTTTAGATTATAGGACTTTTCCATATGACCCGCGCTCGAATCGCGATGCATAGACAGTTGTTTTAGAGGTTGAGTTTGGGGTGGTGGGTCCACCATTATGGGAAATATTATTGGGATGGGATTTTGAGCTTATTAATTGTGCTCTGTTATTTATATTGATGATGATTCACAGATTTGTATTGTAACCCTTTGCCGGGATAATAGTGAATGAAAAAGAAGCTACGAGCTAATTTTGCCAATAAGGGCATAAAAATATATATATGAGAAAATTAGCGTGATATCTCAACATTAAAAAGAGAGTCATGGCTATACAAAAGAAGAAATTGATTTGAAAAGAAAAATATATATATTCGGACCGGCAAAGTGGAATTTTTATGTGAACATCTTATGCTTTAATTGGGTTATTGGGGATGCTAAATTGTGCATCAAGAAATCATTGGGTTGAGTGAGAAACGTTTCATGAGAGTAACTCAAGCTCTAGGGCGATTCGTTGATGGCTAGTGAGGAGAGAGCCAAAAGCTCACTCTAAATTATCCAAATATACTTATCATACCATCCCTAAGCCTACATTACAACCTTAAAGACTTTTTGATTCTTTGCTATGTAACTGAGAAGTGATTGAGCCAATAGAGAGTAGTTAAATGGATCTTTGGACACTAGTGAAGTTTGACGAACAATCTATAGCTTCCTTGGTGAACTGAGTAAAGTTCCTCTCCTTCTTACATTGCGAAACTAATCTGATCTTGAATTCAAGCCGTGTTTACTGTAGATATGAGAAGTGTACAGGTATGTAATTTTTAAATATTATTACATGAAATTTTCTGAGTAGTTGCTTCGAGTCTATTCTCCATATTCTTCTATCTTCTGTCTTCTGTGCTTAATTGACCTAGGTGTGTATTTAGAGACTTCCCTTTATTTTTATCTTTATTGTATCAGGACGATACAACTTTGAGTTGGGGGTCTTGATATCTCCTCATTTGTGATAGATTTATATTAGGATGAGACATCATTTTTAGTGATTTAGGAAGTCATTTAGTCGATTTTCTTGAATAATGCTACACTTTCCTATTTTGAGTCTTGATTTAGTAAAATAATATTTTTAGAGCATATTGGGTTTAATTATTAATTTAGTGTGAAGCTTTAAAGATAATTATGGAGATTAATTAGATTCCAAGTCAAAGACTACAAGATATGGAAAGAGATAAGCATGGTAATTGGAGATAAGGAAACAAAAGCTAAAAATATGGAAAAGGAAAAGCTGCCTTAATCCTGAATTTCTGCACCTACGACCACAAAGCAGCTTATATCTCAAAAACGGTGTGGAATTTGTAGAAACGGTCAAGAGCAAAGTTGAAGAGCTTTCCGAGACGATCAATTTGGTATATTCATACGCGTCAAACGGATGAGTATTGAAGCTGCTAGGACCAAAAGAAAAACGGGCCTGATTGCATGTTTTTAGGGTTACGAATTTGAGTTGGGCTTGGAGTCCACTACTTACTTCTCCTTCAAGAAAACGAATTAGGGCTTCCAAGACACCTATAAATACACCCTTATACCATTGTAAACATGTCCTTGCTCAATTGCAAAGTATAGGCTTAGTCTTTACTTATAATTTCTTAGTTTTAAACAATAGCTTAGTCCTTTAGATAGATATTCATCCTTAGAATCAAGCTATTCATCCAAGAAGCAAGTTGACCTATAGAAGAAGACAAGAAGAAGAAGATTGGAGACTGACAACCCCTCTTCTACATCTCACCTTCTCTATATTTAGAGTAATTAGCTATAGATCTATTCTCAACCATATTTCTAAACTTTTATTCTGTAAGTTTACTTTTAATTGTTGGATTATTATTTTGTCTTTAATTACTATTTGTTTATTCTAATTGGTTAAGCTTGGCGTATATTGTATTATGTGTTTTGACTTATTCCCCTAGATCTGATCAATCTTAGGATTAATCTTAGTTATTGACAACACCACATAACCGTCTAGTGTAACTAGATAGCCATTAAGGTTTGATTTAATCACCAATCATTACTTAGGAATCCCTAGTAGTGGAGAGGTTGCTCCTACGCCTAAGGAAAGGCTACGGAGAATTTAGAATCCTGGTTAATATATAATGCTTAATGTGACAGGTTAGAATAACAATTGAGTATTAGACCTAGTAATGCTAATCTATTTGACGTACTTTCATATTTAGTTATTTGTTTTGTTTAATTGTTTTATTTAATTATTTTCATTAGATAGTTATTTATCTTTTCATATTTTATCCAAACATCTAAATTCATCTACGCTTGTTAAACATAAATTGATCTAACGGATACAATCCCTGCGAACGAACTTGACTTATCATTAAAACTTGCAAACGATCTGTGATACTTGCAGTGAGTTCCGTGGTTATCAAGGGTGTGTGACTCTTTATTATTATCTTTATTTATCTATTTATTTATCACACCTTTGCCCCCACCACTATGCGTATGACATAGTATATACACGGTCTTGTTCAAAGCATGTCATGCATAAGACTATCGACTACCAAATCATAAGGAATCTTTATCATGTATTCTATATCAGCAGTTTTTGCATGACACTGCTTCTTAGATTGGTCAATATCATGTCTAAAATGTATGACTCCTTTTTTGGAATATTCTATGCCATACTTTACAACAATCTTCTTAATGTAAGATTCTTGAGACAAGTCCAATATCTCATTTTTGCGATCTCACGTTAGCTTGATCCCGATGATATAACTTACTTCTCCCAAGCCCTTCAACTAAGAAATGATAAGATAGCCAAACTTTTACGGATGTGAGCATTCACATATCATTTCTGATTAATAGTACATCATCCACATACATGACTAGGAAGTTAATAGCCTTGTTATCCACTCTTGTATAGACACAAGGTTCATCAATGTTTTGAATAAAGCCAAAATATTTTATCAATTCGTTTAACTTGATGTTCCAAGCTATCGATGCTTGATAAAGCCCATAACTGGAATTTTTAAGCTTACATACCATGTTTTCTTGGGTATGACTAGCGTATCCTTCAAGATGCATCATATAGATGCTCTTGCCAAGTGTTTTGTTCAAGAAATATGTCTTGATATCTATTTTTCATATCTCGTAGTCATAATGTCAAACGATGACCAAAATTATTCGGGTAGATTTGAGCATTATAATAGGATAAAATGTCACATCGTAATCTATGGATTTCTTCTTCATAAATCTTTCACAAACAATTTGGTTTTGTAGGTTTCTACTTTTCCATCACTACTTCTCTTTCACTTGTATATCCACTTTCATCCAATGGGTTTTATCCCCTTGGGAGAAACTACAAGGTCCAAAATGTGATTGGAATGCATGGACTCATTTTACTATCCATAGCTATTTTCAGTTGTCAACATCATTATCAGCACTATATCTTCATAACTAATGAGACCTACTTTGTTCTCACTGTCAGCTCGAAAGAGCTCACCATAATAATGATCTTGTTGTTTGGATTACCTCCCACTTTGTCAAGGCATCAATGGTTGAGTGGGTCGATGTGTCTCGACTTCTTAGGGGTATAGTATGTGGAACAGGGCAATATGATCACGTAACGAGGTTCATTGCGGATCTAGTACTCATCTTCAAAGTATCTAACATTGGTGATAATTAACAATTTCTGCTCTTTGGGATGGTTGAATAATTCACCCTTAATTTCACCTAGATACCCGATGAAGAAACAAAACTCTGATTGTGTATCGAACTTTGGAACATCATTACTTAGTACATAAGGTTGACATCCTCAAACGTGGAAGTGTTTGAAACTAAGTTTCCTACCATTCCATATTTTTTAGGATATCTTAGGCATTGATTTGGTTGATACTTGATTGAGTATGTATGTCAATGTTTCAAAAGCGTGTCCTGAAAGTATCATAAATATCATGGGAAGAGTCGCACAAATCATTATAAAACTATGTCTAAGAAAGTATTATATCTTTTTTCGGTTATACCAATTTGTTGGGGTGTTCCTGAACAGTGAATTGAGACACAATTTCAAGACGTGAGAGATAATTTTTAAATTCACCTAAAAGGTAATTATTTTTCATGGTTCTAAGTTAATTTAAAAATGTTTTATAAGTTATATTTAATATAGGGTAAAATACCAATTACCCCTTTATGGTTTGACAAAGGGTCAAATCCCTCTCGTTTTAAAATGGACAAATACCCCCTATGGTTTTGTAACTCGTGACAACTCACGTCTTTACTAAGTATTACAGTATACTTTATGACATAAGTTGCACCGAGTTACACCGAGTTGCTATAGATTGTAGTGTAATATTTAACATATCTTAACTATTTGTCAAACTAGGGGGATATTTGGTATATTACCCTTTAATATGTGTTACCTTTTTAATAGGTGAATCTTGTTGACGAAATACTTTAATTTTTGGATATATATGATTTACAAAAAAAGTATAATTCATGATTATTTCATTATTCTCTTTATAGAAAATCAAGTTTTAGATGTTGATGAGGTTGCTCTTCATACACCGTGTAAGATTGATGAGAAAACTAACTCTCTTCTTACCAAAATTCCTTATTTAGAAGAGGTTAGAGTGGCGGTTTTTTCTATGTCGGGCTCCAAAGCGCCGGGACCGGAGGGCCTTCCGCGTAACTTTTATCATGAATTCTGGGATATTTTAAAAGATGACACTTTCAAAATGGTTCATGATTTTTTCGCTTTCAATACCCCTCTTGATAAAATCAATGACACAATTATATCCCTTATCCAGGAAGATAACTCTCAGGAACCAGTCAAGGATTATAGGCCAATATCATGCATTAATTTTAGCTATAAAATCATCGCTAAAATAATGGCACTTAGACTTCAACCTATAATGGATGACATCATTTCTTTGACTCAGTAGGCTTTTATTAAAGGGAGATGTATCCAAGATAATATTTTGATGGCTCAGGAAATTGGATTTTTTCTTAAAAACAAAAGGAGATCCAACAAACACAACAGAGCCGCTAAAATCGATATAGACAAGGCTTACTACCAAGTTAATTGGGATTTCCTTATGACAATACTGAGAAATCCCAGTTTTTGTACTAAATGGAGATAACTCATCTTTAATTGTATCTCATCTATATCATACCAGGTTAAAGTGAATGGGGAAAGGTTGAAAAAGTTTAAGCCAAAACAAGGAATTAGGTTAGGTGATTTGTTATCTCCTCTTTTATTTTCAATGCTCACGAAAGGACTTATAGGCCTTATTAATTACGAGTGTGAAGGCACTTGTTTGGAATTTCACTTGCAAGAGCCGATCCCAGACTCACACATCTCTTATTCGCTGATGACTCGCTTTTTTTTCTAGAAACCAATGATGGGGAAATAGACGCCTTCAGAAGAGTTCTTTCAAGATATTGCATTGCTTCAGGCCAGAAGATTAATTTTAATAAATCGACCATTACGTACAATAACGGTTTCTCTGAGAATAAAGCGAAGGTTATTGCAGATAGCCTAAATCTTGAGCCTACAAAATCAATGGGTAAATACCTTGGAATCCCAATGACTCTTAAAAGGTCCAAAATTGAAAATATTTCTTACATTATTGATAAACTTTCGGCTAGCTAAATTGCTAACTTACTTTCGCACGACGGGAAAGAAATTCTGATCAAAGTTGTTCTGCAGTCAATTCCGAATTACGCGATGTCTATTTTTGATTTCCCTATCACATTATGTAAGAAACTCAGTAATATTGTGGCCAAATTTTGGTGGAATTCGGGGAACAAGAAAAGAATACATTGGGTGGCTTGGAAAAAGATATCGAAAGCTAAGAAGATGCGAGGTATTGGATTCAGGGATTTTTGTAAAATGAATCTCGCTTTACCCGGGAAACAAGCATGTCTAATTTTACATAAGCCAAATTCTTTTGTTGCTAAATTTTAAAAGGAATATATTTTCCCAACTCTGACATGTGGAATGCTAAACTAAAAAATAAGAGATCTTGGAGTTGGGGGAGTATCTAAAAAGGTTTAATGTTTCTTAAAGATGAATGTGTTTGACAAGTTGGCAATGGACTTAGTATTAATCTCTGGGATGGTGCTTGGATTTCAAAAGGTTATAAATTGGACAAACCAAAGGAATGTAATCTCCATAGGTTGGCAAATGCTTCAACAATAATTTAACTAACTGGAATTTCAACATTCTCAAGGACTTTTGTACACCGAGAGATATTGCGGAAATTAAAAGAATTTTATTATGCAGTTGAAAAAAGAGGATGAAATTATTTAGCTAGAAAATTAAAGATGGGGAGTACTCGACCAATTCTGGATACCATAGATTGGTACAAAAGGAAACTGATAAATAAGACGAATCATCTAAAGTTAGGGAAAACAATGACGGTAAAATGTGGAACCTAATTTGGGGTTCGAATGTGCCCCTTAGAGTAAGGAACTTTATATGAAAATTGTATAACAATGCCATTCCAACTAAGTGTAATCTTAAAAAAGGAAATGTCTTGAGACGAATACATGTGGATGGTATGAGGGGGATGCAGAATCTATTGTGCCTCTTTTTATTGAATGCCCATTTAGTAGAGGGGTTTCGGTGAATTCTCAAATCCAATGCAAAGTCGATGAAAATTTTAACGGATCCAATTGTGAATGGATTAGATTGATTATTAATAACTACTCTAATAATGGGTGGAATAGGAGAGTGGTTACATCTACAATTTTTGCAACATTATGAAATATTTGGAAGGTTCGGATGAATGGTTTCTTTTGAGAGGATTGCATGAAATATAATAGAAATTAATGAAAGGACAAAATATTTGTTGAAATATCTTTTTGCAAGTGAAGAAGAGGCCAATAAAGACTGGCGATTTGACGGTAATAAAAGCAGATTGGCTAATCCCGAATATAATCCCTTTGTTAATGATAATGCTGATGTTACATGGTTGAATGATACTTCTTTTGTCAATAGTTGGGAATCTACAAGTATGGCGTCATTAGGAGTTAACAAAGAAGGGACTGTCAAGCATACAGTTACCAAATGAGGAAGAGTTAATACGGCGGTGGAAGATGTAACGTGGTCAATTCTTTAAGCTATGAGATCTGTAACAGATCTCAATTTCTAGAGTAGTTCGTTTTAATCAGACCCCATAAAATTAATTGACAAATATGTCCAATGATTGCTGAAGCGCTAAGTTGGATGAAGAAATTTTCAGGATGGAAAATCGTTCACATCAAAAAAGAATTTAATGAGGTGATAGATAAAGTTGTAAAATGCATCAGGCTGGATATCGAAGTTTCCGATTATCCTTCAGATTCGATAGTGGATTTCTTTAATAGCGTGTCATCCATCGGTTGTACTAGTGGGTTGGGTAGTGTTTTCCTTTGTTCTTTCAATTGAAAAAAGAAAAAGATTTACGAAAAAAAATTGTCAATGTTGATTTATCTATTGATAAATACTTTGTGTTGTCAAAAATGAATTACTTTAGTCAATACTCAAAAATACTTAATGATCACATAATTGTGTGAATAGATGGTGGTCCTTTGTGTGTTCTAAATATAAATGCAAATGCTAATCGAACCACACCCGCAAGTATACGGTTGTCCCAAGTAGTATATCTGATATTACAGATTCGTTCCAAGGACGGAATGGTTGATCACAATGTCTAGCAAATAGTGATTGATGCACTTATGAAAGTAAAAGATAATAAAATGTTTGTTTGGTTTTGTTGATTAAAGCTAATGAATAAAAGACAAATAATTAAATGCAAGTAAAGCTAAGACGCAAGTAAAATAAGTGAAAACGCAATATGAGATGTAGTACTTGAGAACGCAAGGATCCTCCTAATCTTACTTCCTAACTTATGTTGTTTAAGGGCTAAATCGGTCAATTACAATGGTCGGGATTCTAAATTCTTTATACCCTCGTCAGGGTGGACTATAAGGCAATCCTAAAGTGTCACTAGTCCCGTCAGGGTAAATATGATCCACCGTTGGATGATTAAGTGTTTTACCTCATTGGCCCTAGAATTAGCTAAGTTCGTCAGAATCAATACCTTTTATCCTAGATTGAATAATTAATTCTATACCTAAACCCTCCGTCAGGATGATCCACACGCCACTTATGTGGAATAGCTTAGATACTAATACCTAATCTTAGTTCGCGACTCTAAAATCAGTAAATAAACACAAATTATCGAAAAGAGTAATAAACCCAATCTAATTTAATTTAGCATAAACCCAAATTCAACATTCGTTATTTCATAAAATTAAGATTCACCCATTGTTTGTTCTCAAGCACTATTAAAAGCTTAGCTCATATTAAAATTAAAAACTAAATTAAAAGAAATGGAATTCATATTGTTTACAAAATTAAAATACGAAAAGAACCTAATTTCCGGAATTGGAATGACTACGAACGGAGCTATAGACCCACTCCATCTCTTGTAGCTTCTTCTTTCTTCCTTCTGTTGCTTCTCTCTGGTGTTTAATCTTGTGGAATGTGAATTGTGTGAAAAATAGAAGTCCAGACCTCCTTTTATAAGCATAAATTCGGACTAGGCATTGGACCAGAAAATAAAACACTAATTAAATGTCCAAGCCCAATTTCTAAGCCCAAAATCCCGTAACTGCTGATACACCTTCACTAAAACGGCTTTTCCCGATGCGTTATGACTCCGATTGACCTCATTCCAGTTGCTAAAGTTCCATAACTCGATAAGGAATGATTTCTCTCCAAAGGTCAGCGGCTAAATCATCGCTTAAGCACCTCGAAATCAGCACTCTATGGCCTGGAAAATGGATTTTCAGCTCTAAAAATAATATCTTTGGGATTTATCTTCAAGTCTTGACTCTAATTCACGATCTTTGACTTTCTCCTCGGATTCCTCTCCTAGCTAACATCTAAAACCTGTAAACTTTACACTAAAAATACCAATATTACGCGCAAAAGTTTAATAAATAAAAAATGCTAGAAATAAAAAGGTAATTCCGGATTATTGCAAATTTAGTCCAAAAGTCTATCAAATTAATTAAATAAACACCAAAAATGATGTCTCCCAAGGGTCGAAAATAAGAACAATTAGGGAGACATCAATAGATTAATTAGCATCATGCACGATTACAAGTTTTTCTTATTTTTTAAGATAATGTTGTCCTAAGAAAGCTTCTAACTGTTGTTGGAAAAATAACAATCTCACTGGTTTTAAAAGTAGAGAAATGGAACTCCAAAAGTGAAACGAAAGATAATATTCAATTAAAGTAATACTACACTATTACAATATATTGAAAATAACGAAACTTATATGGAAAATACGAGAAAAGAACTATTACATGGAATGTAAAATGGTGTTAAAAAGATATTCCGGTCGTGCCGGTTATCTCTAACAGACGTTCTACTCTAAAGAAAGATTATACTAGAATATTTGAGAGAGAAATATAATAGTATTCTAATTCTTAGTTTCGTTCTACATTCTATTCTTTATTCTCTCTAGAATATTTTTTTTTTCCTTTTCTATTCTCTCTATATTTTTCCATTCTCTCAAGAATAATCTTTTTTCTTTTCCTCTTGAAATGAAAGTGACAAAGTCACTATTTATAGAAGAAAAAGCAAGATAAGAAAACCGTCATATTAATGCTCGTCAATGCTCATTAAAGTGGTCTATTTTTTTCTTTATCAAGTTTTTGTAACTCCTATAACAACTAATATATATAAAGAACCATTAATATTTTATCAAGAAAAGGGAATTATTAGAAATTAAATAATTCCAATGTTTCTTTTTTTTTCCAAATAATAATGTGTGACAAATTGGCACAAATAATATTTTCTACTCTTCCAAGAACATGAAAGGATTATTTGAAAATAAGTTATATTTAAGAATAATTTCAACAATCCCACACTCATGTTCTTTGGAAAAGAAGGTGGTCAGGTTTCCATAAATAACAGCATTTGGGTGAATTATACTTAAGTGGTAATATCTTTCGATTTGAATTGCCACGTAGTGAAGTGAGGCAACCACCAAATTCTTGTCAAGTGAACGTACTCTTGAACTTGACGGTTTTCGATCGAGATCCCCACAACACATACTCTACCCGGCTGATAGTTACGGATTCCTCAAACATCACCCTTTCCATGCACATAGGTGATCTTCAAGAGCGTCTAGCCTCATTAGCCGACCCTCTCAGATTTCGAGATCATTAAGAGCAATAAAGCTCAGCCTCATTATGTGTCTCTCTAATTCATCAAGTCCTTTCTCTTTAGAACCACCCTTACGGGCTATGAATTTGTGGTGACTAACAACTCATCCCTTGGGAACATCAAGGACGTCTCCTTGTAATCATATTATAAGCAATATACAACAACCTCAACGGTGAATTCATCAAATCCTTCTCAAAAGGACCACCACGCATGGCTATGAATTCATTTAGTATGAGGAATATATAACAACCTAAACGGTGAATTCATCAAGTCCGTCTCAATAACACCACCACACATGGCTATGAATTCATTAAGTTTTAATTTGCTCGTGTATGCACAATTTACATTATATGGATGAGAAGTTAGTGAATCATATAGATCAATAGTACATCTCTCGTAGTTTATTAAATAAAAATAATAATAACCCAATGGTTACCACTTGAGTCTCTTTACAATATGGACAATACCAAGTTGGGTTTTATTCATTAAGAGCATCATAATCATTATAATTATTTTATATCCATTAAGGGGTACACCCCCCCCCCATAATTCTCTTATTTATGAATACTAGTATTATAAAGATTTTCTTTTTTTACTAGATATTATATCAATGGAGTCAAACCTTTCCAACAAAGTGAGACTAACTAAGGTAAATTCTATAATTGACTCTAACGAATTTTTCCCTTAGGCTCATCTTTCCCCACACATTTTATTCACACATAGAAGAATAAAAGAAGCAATTCCCATGAATAAAGTACCAAAAGTGGATCATGTCGTACACATATTGATAAAAGTGTAGCACAAACCGATCCATCTTTTATTATGATTCTATTTCATTAACACGGTGCCCGTTTAAAAAAAACACAAAACAATTTCCTTAGTTTTCATACTTTATCCCCTTAATCCAAAACCACCAATCCTTCATGTTGCACCATATAGATCTCTTCACATAGAACTTCATTCACACATATATTTAATATCCAATTGATATATATTCATGTTTGTGAATGAAATTTAGGGCAACAAGAGTTAAAAAGTGGTAATATAAGGGGCCAAAGTAATCCTTAAACTCATAAAAACGTGGAAACTTAAGGACTTATCCATGAGTCGATTCACTTTTCGACTTGTATGAGACTAATAGATCTTGTTGGGTCATTTCCTGGTGACGTACTTATTCTCATAAGAATCATCACCCTCATGCCTTTTCTGAACCGTTTCACAGATAGTCTTTCTTGACTTCTCAACGGTACACAAATAAAAGGTGGGGTTCGTCACATTATCCAAGATCCATCCTCTTTTAACACTGAATTAGCTTTCTTGAACCAACTTTTAAATCCAGAAACCTAGCATGTAGTTCCTTGGTATATTCCCCATTGGCCTCAATGGCAGGGAGTACCTTGAGAATGACAAGGTCTAGTTAATGTTGTTCAAGACATATCAGTGGATTTTGTACCCAACGTTTGTAGTTTGAACCATTGAAAGGCTCCAACATAGTCACGTCGGGAAAAGGTCTTTGCATTCAATTATGAAGCAACTGCCGCGATAGGAAACACCATTTCTAAAATAAACCAGTGATATTACAAGAATATCTTTTTAAATTGTTGGAAAAATAACAATATCACTGGTTTTAAAAGTAGAGAAATGGAACTCCAAAAGTAAAGCAAAAGATAATATTCAATTAAAGTAATACTACACTATTACAATAAATTGAAAATAACGAAACTTACGTGGAAAATACGAGAAAAGAACTATGACATGGAATGTAAAATGGTGTTAAAATATACTAGAATATTTGAGAGAGAAATATAATAGTATTCTAATTCTTAGTTTCGTTCTACATTCTATTCTTTATTCTCTCTAGAATATTTTTTTTTCCTTTTTTATTCTCTATATATTTTTCCATTCTCTCAAGAATAATCTTTTTTCTTCTCCTCTTGACATGAAAGTGACAAAGTCACTATTTATAGAAGAAAAAACAAGACAAGAAAACCGTCATATTAATGCTCGTCAATGCTTATTAAAGTCGTCCGTTTTTTTCTTTATCAATTTTTTGTAACTCCTATAACAACTAATATATATAAAGAACCATTAGTCTTTTATCAAGAATAAGAAATTATTAGAAATTAAATAATTCTAATGTTTTTTTTTTCCAAATAATAATGTGTGACAAATTGGCACAAATAATATTTTCTACTCTTCCAAGAACATGAAAGGATTATTTGAAAATAAATTATATTTAAGAATAATTCCAACAATTGGCACTAAAGTACTTAAGCTATATCTTGAGAATGTATATTATTCGAACTTGATTAATGATCAAATAGTGTTTAGCTTTGAGTAATATCTCGTATACCAATGCTGCAATCTAGATGATGATGATACAAGCCACAACTTGCAGACATTTGTCCAATCCAATCTCAGTGAATGAATGAGTTTCTGTACTTTGGCTTGAAACTAAAAAGCTACGGCAACCATGTGAAGGTTTTGATGGAGTTTTTTTGTGTCTTTTCTTAGTAAACATAATGTAAAAGAGACTAACCAATCCGACTTCCTGTTCAATCCCGATGAGATCACAATCTTAAGATAAAAGGAAGACTAAATGAGAAGACAATAACATTGTCAATTGCTAATCCTCTTAACTAAAAGATTATTATTACTAAAATTCTTTTTTCTATAGATCCCCAAGTCTTTCCACTAAAAAGAAAAATGTTTTTCCCCGAAAAAGTGGTGCACAGTCACTTTTGAATCAGAATACCAAAGGAAGAGGTATTAATTGACTGATAGAGAGAGAAGCCACCTTTTTTTACTTTTATCTGATCTCTCACTTTTATGACTTTCTCTTTTGAATGAGTAATAATATTCTCTTTATGTATCTCTCTTGGCTTTTCTTTGGTTTTGTTAAAAGGAAGAAAGGGAAAGCAAATCTAAGTCAGATTTTCCAATCTCAGCAGCAGTAGTCACCATTGTCTAGTTTATGTCAATCTCTTTAATGCTCTATACATCAAAAACTTTTATTTCTATCTTTGGAAAAAGTTGGGGTGTTTATTTTTAGAAATGTATGCTTTCGTTCAAGAAACATCCTGATAAGGAAAAAAGGTAAGTGATCATATTTGGAAAATTTGCATACCTTCAAGAAACCTTCTCCCTCCACCAATTCGCAAATGTCACAAAATTAAATTAATGGTAAGGATCTATTTAGAGTACAATATATTTTTAATTTCAGTTCATCCATTTTGTGACAAGTATTTCTTAATGAAATGTTATGTGTATTGAATGATACCATCATTCTCTTGTGATATTTTTATATTTAATTAGTACCTGTACTGAAAGATACATTTACATTTGGAGGTTTAGTAGATATGATTATAATCATAAAAAATAGAAAATGAAAAACACTATCTCTCATCATTCTTCTTTTTTCTTTTTTTGGATACTATTTGTATGCATAGTTGACTTCTGTAGATTTTATGTTTCGTGCTATTAATATTTTTACATTTTGCCAAATGTCTCTTGGATAACAGATGGACTTAGGAACCGACCAGACCGTAAGATCCATAGGAGTTTCGTATGTGCAATGTTACATAAGGTGGTGATGCAAGTGGGAATGGAGAGCGTCCAAAAGAAAAAGAAAAAAGTGGGAATGGGGATGGGATGCACGGTTACATTATCAGATTTTTTTTTTTTTTTTTTACAACAAAAGGTGCCGAAGCACCAAACCAAGATTAAGATACGTTCATTCAATTAATAATTTACATAATTTGTTAGATAGCTCAAAATGACTAATGGTCATCTCGTGTTCCTTCATTGTCCCGTGCCTAACTTGTTTAGCAATTTTATCCGTAATGCCATTGAGATTCCTCTTGATGTGTTGAAACTTCAAGAACTTCCTCTCGCTTGCCTTTTGGATTATGTTACGGAAAATAGGTTGAATAGCCCAACCTGCCTCCGACACCTGCTTGATACCTTGAATAATTTCAAGGTTATCTGAGAAAATAACCGTTTTCTTGTCTGGTTGAATATTACACGCCTCAACCGCGTTAAGTACTGCCATAGCTTCACCATCTACAGCTTAGTCAAATTCAATATTAGAACTATATTTCGTCATTCTTTGATTTAGATTCTGAACTATGACCACCGCGATTCCAGTTGTTTCATACTTGTTCTTGAAAGCAGCATCACAATATATTGCCATTTCAGCGACTTCGTTCTGCTCTTGGTCATTTTCCTCGATGTTCTTAATGTCCCCAAATCTTTTGTTATTGTTAACATTTTTCCAATTTATCTCATGTATTTCTTCAATAAGTTTGGTTGTGTTTTAAATAAGGCTATTCCCGTCTATTTGAGTATCTTCATGTACGACCTTCATTTTTTCCTTCCAAATATTCCATATGTTTACCATTACCATATCTCTAACCACTCCTTCCTCCTATCCATCTTTTTTTGTATGTTTGGATAATCTTTAGAAACCAACTCTCAATAGATTCTGTAAAATCCTCCTCTATCCGTATCTGAAGTGGTGTTCCTGCCCAAATTTCTTTACACATCTTACAAGATAATAAAAGATGCTCTGCTGTTTCTATATCGTCGTTGTACCAAGAACACTTTTTGGATTCTGTACACTTCCCTTTCTTCAAGTTTTCTCTAGTTGGAAGAGCATTATTTATCGCGCGCCACATAATTAATTTTATCTTTTTCGGTATGTTCGATTTCCAGATGATTTTCCAAACATCAGAATTATGGTTGCTGTTATTAGCTGAAGCATTGGGCTTTTTAATAACTTGTTCTTCTGTGATGATTTTGTATCCAGTCTTAGTGTCAAACGATCAATCTTTCGAGAATGGCCAAATGTATTTATCTTTTTGGAATATCTCATGGATTTTTTTCTTTTTATCAAAGGAATGATAGCTTCGGGGAATAAATTATCTAAGACCTCTGAGTCCCACTTGAGTGTATTATAAGTAAAGAGCTCATTGACTTTCTCAATTTTACAGTTCTTTGGCTTCTCTATTTCCCATTCTGTATCTATCCATTTATCCTCGCATACGTTAATATTATTTCCGTCTCCTATTTTGTGGATTCCGTACTTTTTTATAAAGTCACTACCTTCTATTAAGCTGGCCCAACTCCAGGTTCTGCTTCAGTAAATACCTTTTGGCAATTTTGCCGCTAGAGTTGTTTGGTTTTGTATCAGTTTCCATGCTTGTACTCCTAGAAGAACTGTATTCATTCTTTTAAAATATTCAAATCCTAATCCTCCAATTAGTTGATCGCTATTTTTTCCAATGCTAGCCAATGTATTCTATTTTTTCCCCCTGAATTCCACTAGAAGTTAGAAATTGTAGAGATCAGCCTGTTACAAAAAGAGATTGGAAAAGCAAATATAGACATATAATAATTAGGTATAGCTTGTAGTATAGCTTTGATTATAACCTCTTTTCCTCCTTCTGATAATAATTTTGCTTTCCATCCCTCTGTATTTTTAAAAAGTTTTTTTGCTATCCATTCCAGAGATTCAACCTTAGATCTTTTATGACATAGTAGAGTTCCTAGATAGAAGACTAATTCTTTCGCTTCTTTCATATTCAATATTTCTGTCACTTTTGTTTTACAATCGTCAGGTGTTTCTTTACTAAAAAGTATTGAAGACTTATGAAAATTAGTACTCTTTCCCGATCCCTTGCCATAAGTATCGAAGCACTCTTTAAAACATTCTAAATTTGTATCTTCTAAATTTATAAAGAATAAAGAATCATCGCAAAAAGAAGATGCGATATGATATGACAGTTTCTATTGATTTGTATACCACTAATTTTGCCCACCTTGATATTATGATCTATAATTCTAATAAGAGATTCTGTCATAATTGAGAATAAGAAAGGAGATAAGGGGTCACCTTGTCTAAGGCCCCTACCTGATTTAAAATTATCCAGGCGTTCAATATTAAAAGACACTGTGGTTATGCAATTCTTTATCCATTGTATCCAAGTATCACAAAATCTCATTTTTTTAAGAATTAGCAAAATAAATCCCAACATACCTGATCGTATGCTTTTGTCATATCAATTTTTATAGCCACCATATGTTTCTTGTCTTTCATTTTCCTATTCATGAAGAAAGAAATTTCTTGTGCTATAACAATATTATCTTGAATAGCTCTGCCTTTAATGAATGCTGATTGGGTAGGGGATATTATCTCATTCATAATGCTTCTATTAGATAAGATTTTTGCTATAATTTTATAAATGAAATTAACACATGAAATAAGTCGGAAGTCTCCCAATTCTCCTGGATTTCTCCTTTTGGGATAAGTGTTATTAAAGTATCATTAATAGTTTCGACAGATTTGTTAGAATCAAAGAAATCAAATATAACTTTAAAACATCCTCTTTAATATTGTCCCAGAACTCCTAATAAAACCTACCATTAAGACCGTCAGGTCCAGGGGCTTTAGACGCCGATAGTTCTTTCACAATATTTTCAATCTCTTCAATATTAGGTTGTTTAATTAGATCTTCATTAATTTCATTCGTAATACACGGTTTTACAAATTCTACCGCTTTTTCCATGTTCAAAAAATTTGTCGGGGCCTCCCTAAATAGGTTATTATAGAATTTTTGAAAACTGTTTTTATACCCTCATTGCTCTCCTCCCATGAACCATTATCATTTTTGATGCGCGTTACTCTATTATGTTTCCTCCTTTGAATTGTGGCAAGGTGAAAAAATTTAGTGTTCTTGTCTCCATATATTAACCAATTTTGTTTAGACATATCAAACCAATATTTTTCTTCTTTTTTCATATTCCACTTTAATTTAATTTTCAATTTCTTTCTCTTTTTTAATGTTGCTCGCTCAGGGTACTCTTGTTAAGAATAGTTAATTGATCTTGGAGTCTTTTGATATTTGTTTCACGATTCTTAAAATTTTATAGCTCAATTTACTAAGTTTTTTTTAGTATTTTCTCTCTTTTTTATTAGATTCGTCATAGGAATATTATGGTAAAGTTTAGTCCAGCTCGCCCCCACTACTTCTCTACACTCGCTATGATCAAGCCACCGAGTTTCAAATTTAAAAAACTTACTACCAACTTTCATATCAATATCAAAATGGAGAATGAGAGGAGAATGATCCGACCCGATTGCAGGTGGGAATTTGTTGGTCCATTCATATGTTGCTAACCCTCTATCAATTCTTGTCTTGACGTGTTTGTCACCCTCCATCCTGTTTGACCAAGTAAAAAAACACCCATTGGATTTAATCTCCATAAGTGAATTAGAAGAAGTAAAATTGATAAAATCATCAATATGCGTCATGTTGGCTGGGTTTCTACTATGTTTCTCACTAGTATTGAGTATATCATTGAAATCACCCATGATCATCCATGTATCCTTTATATCACAACTCCATTTAGATATCTCATCTCTTATGGATTTCCTCTCGTTGAAGTCATTAGGTGCGTGAATAAAAACCATGAAGTAAGAAAAGGAAAGTTCATTAATCCTAACAATTACAAGACAAAATAACTTCAAGGCAAACAAAAGAATGCCACAAAACGAGAATCCCACTAGAATGGAAAGCTTTTCCAGTGGGTTCAATACAAAAAGATTTTTCAAAACCCAGACGTCTAACAGTGTTTTGAGAATCCTCTTCTCGCAACATTGTTTCACAACAAACAACCACCCTGGATGAAATCTAACATTCAACGAGCTTAAACGAGTTAATGTTAAAGGCGCTCGTACTCCTTGGACATTCCAAAACATTGTCGTCATATGTAACACGCGGCTTTTGAGGAGTTGCCGCTTCCCTTCCCAGCATCTTCATCACCATACATGTCATCATCTGCATCCTGGTATTAAAAATTCATGTCATTTTCGTCGCCCCCCTCATAATTCTTTTTGAAGTAGTTTTCTCTATGTTCAAAGCTTCCTTCATCTTCTTCCTCTGGTTGTGAGTCATATTCATCTATCATTCTTGATAGATTTCCAGCGCTATGTGTTTTTGGTGCTGATTTCTCTCCCCTTTCCATGGCTTCCTCCTCATCTCCAATTAATACACTAAATTGGTTATTGTTGACAAAGTCCTCAACTGGATCAATCACCCTTATCTTTTTGGAGCTTCCCATAACCTGTGTCTCCCCTATCTTTTGAGCCTGGTTAACCGTACCTGGATTTAATTCCCTCATTCTCTTAACCTTGTGTTTCACCTCCAAGAATCCCTCTTGGGTGGAAGATGTTTGTGCGCTATTGGTTATGGCTTGTTTGCCTTTAATCTTTCTCATCTCTTCCTCAAATGCTACCATTATTGCTCTAGTGTTCACCTCGCTTTTTGACTCTCCATCTACTGTTATCCCATGTGCTTTTTTATACGCTTCAATTTTCATTGTTTGCTCATGTAACTCATTCCTCAACTCGTGAATCTGTCTATTCCAGTTTTACCAATCTTGTTCTTCGCTCTCCTTTTCTTCCTCCCTTTCTTTTTCTGTGATAGATCTGCTTGGACCCGCACTCTTTGTGTAATTATACTTATTCAAAATATTGCCACCACCTTCATTAATAACAATTCCCCGAACTGGGATCCTTTGCCTGACTACTTGACCTGCACCTCTAACACCACCCTCATTATAGACAAAGTTTATAAACTCACCATTAATGTTGATATGAAGTCCGTAGATGGGGTTTAACGGTGGAAAATTTGCTACATTATATATGCTCCAAGTAACCTTTCTTCTCTCGTCTATGTCTTCCACCTGTTTAATATTTTTAACTGGGCATTCTCCATACTGATGTCCTATTCTTCCACACCTAAAGCACAACAATCCTGTATATTCATATTGAAAAAGAACCCACAAAGCTCCTTCTTCTTGGAGTAGATAGGTTCCAGGAGGTAAAGCATATTTAATATTGAACTTAACTCGAAATCTAAGCACTTTAATATCACCATTAACAACTGTAGGGTAATCAACATCTTCAATTTTTATAAAACATGCTTCAAGAGCCTTAACAGTATTCATGTTATTTTGTTTAAACGCCAAACCTCTAATTTGTACCCATATGGAAGAGTAATCCATTGAGATTTCAGTGAATTCTTTTACCTGAGGCCATATAGTCATACTCATGTGCATCCTTTGAATAATACTTGGTCGTAGCTCCCAAAATCTTTTGTCGTTAAACACCTCTAGCTTCAAAGTGTTGCTCTTTATTTCTGATACTCGAAAATTTCCTTGGATCCCCCATCTCTCTTCAATAAACTTGCGCATCTGGACATTGTATACAGTGTTTTCACCAATTACCTCGAGGATAATTGCCTTTTCCTCCTTCATACATTCCGCTACCCTAGCTTTGCTCCCAATATTGATTACCCCTAGTGAGTGGTATGATAAAAAAACTATGAATAGAATTACTGATCATAATAGTGAAGTGAGATGGTTTGATATAGTGTGGTCTAAAGCTTGTATACCGAGATGCTCATTTGTGGCTTGGCAAGTTGCATTGGGTAGATTACCTACTAAAGATAGATTGAATGCTTGGGGTTTGAATGTTAACCTTGTTTGTTCCTTGTGTAAATCTGAGAATGAAGATTGTAATCATCTGTTTGTTAAATGTGATTTCTCAAAAAAAATTCTTCTTAGAGTTCTTGGTGATTGGAGTATAAGTGTTAATGTAAACACTGTAAAAGAGCTACTTGAGGAGATTCAGAAGGTATGTGGTCATTTGGATATGGTGATGATAGCTGGAGTGGTTATTACTACATATATCTATTTTATTTGGTTTGAAAGGAATAAGCGAGAACATGGAGATAGGCAAATGAATGAAGAAAGGCTCTATAATGTGATAAAAGCTTATGTGACTGTGAAGCTAAAGAAGAGAAATTTCCATAGCCAAAGAGTTAATGATGCCGAGTAATAACTTTTGTAATAGATAGTTGTTATTTCATTATATTTTAACATGTATTGGGTTGTCTAAAGGTTGTAATAGTTAATTAAGTAATGTAGGAGTAAAGTTTTTGACCCATTAGATATGGGCCTAGTATGTAATGTGTTGACAGTTTTGAGCTTCATTTAATAAAAGTTTGATTTACCGATCAAAAAAAAAGTGAGTGAAAGTCTCTAGTATCCATCTTTCCAAACCTATAAAAATCCATAAGGACCACAACAAAGTGTAGCGCCTTAAAAAAGGTGTTAGAATAGCAAAGAACAGTAAGATGATGAAAGAGAACTTGAGAGGATGAGGAGGGCGAGAGGTGAGTATTGAAGTGGCTGATAAAAGTTGAGTTATAGACAAAATCAGTGGAACCTGCGCTATATAAGTAGCCAAAACACCTGGTGTGCTGAGTTAAGAGAATCTTTGTAACCTGGACAATCAAGGAATGATTGCTAAAACTGCAACACGCCTCCTTCTTCACGAACCTCGAATAGGTTTCGTATGCCATCAGCTTTGATTTGCTAAAAATCATTGTCTTTTAAGATAACCCAGGCGTAATTATCCATTGCCCATCCCACGCTTCTTCTTTATCTTTCTTAATGATGGCATCAAAGCTCTCAACCCTTCTGCACACTATAATCGACAAATGAAAAAACCAAAAGACAGATGAATAACTAATAACTTGCATGTTACGTACTCTGAAGTAGTAATAATTATTCCTTTTCCCCAAATTATTACCCCGCTGTGAAACCCTAACCCTCTTTTTTGATATTTTTTTGATAACTTTCCCCTTAATTATGATTTCCTCTATTTACGTTGTCTTCGCCTTTTTTGGTAGCATCGGCACTCGAGGTTGCCAATTGGTAACCTGAATCTCGAACCCATCAAACCCCTTTTTGGTTTCTTCCCTGCCGTCTGAATCGAGGCCCATGGTTCGAGAGGATGGGATGGTTACAGGTTGGTTACTTCTCGCGTGCTATGGAAAACAGAAGAGGAAGAAGACGATGTGTCTTATTCTTAGAGCTGTGAATGATTTTGTCAGCAAGACAGGACTGAAGAGAGGATAGAGAACAGAGCGTTACTAGAGAGCAGAGTCGTACAAATTTTTTTCATTATCAGAATTTATAGATGAACTATTATCGTCTCTATTGACGGTGTATTTCATTTTTAAAGATAAACTTTTATTATTTGAAACAACATGTTGTCGTAATTGTTTCATCGACACCATTTCTCAAAGAAAGACATCAAATAACACATGGAAAGTCCACAGATAAATGAGGAAATTCAATACCGCAACATATGTCGAGTGTATTGACATTTTATCGTTTTGAAAAAAAGTATTAAAAAAATCGTTTATTATTTAATTTAATATATTTAAATTTAACAAACCAAAACAATAATGCTATAGAATAAACATTTCAAAATTAAAATAACAATTTATATATTACATTTACTACCGATTAAAATAGTCTAAATACGGATAAAAGTAAAATATTACAAAGCCAAATTAAATCATACGAATAAAAAAAATATTATACGACCAAATTAAAGTCATAAAAGTCTTAGCAAATATAAATGGATTAGATAAAAACCAGGTAGTATCAAGATCTTCAATATTCTCGTCCTGGAGCCTTCTTCGTGTACGAGGGGAGGAGTGGCATCAGCAGCGGGACCGGTTGGAGGGACGACAATAGAGGGACTGGTAGGGGTCACGTTAAAAGAGGGACCGGATGGAGGGACGGTGGTAGAGGTACCAGAATTGGCAACGAAAGTGGATAGATATTCGACTGGACACTCTTCCTTGATCCACGTGATCATCCTACCCACATTCTCTAGGTTAAGTATGGGGGAGCATAAATGGCAGCAGTAGAGGTCATTGACTGATCAGACGATGGAATGAAGGATTCTCGGTCCTTAGATACCAGATAATCATTCATCGCCGCCATCACACCCTCCAAATTCCAAAGCAAATATGAAGGAATTGGAGTTTTGACATATTTTTTCTGCTTGCCCTTCAGAAGCGGGCCTACAACTCTGCCAACTCAAGGAACTGCAACCCATGACCCTAGTGGCAGAACCAACCACCTGATCCACCACATACTTTTGACCAATTTCACGAGCTCCCTTTACAAATACCAAAGGGACGCTTCGATTAAGTACATAAACTACTCAATCAGCTAAATTAACAACATTAGAGAATCAGGTTAAAGAGATAAAACTTGAGATGCAAAAAGTACGTTAAATATTAGCTGCAACATATGTAGTGCAAGAAGCACAAGGTTGTCCACAGTGTGAAGTAACAAATCATACATGGGAAGAGCGTAAAGGAAATCCGGCAACTGTATACTTCATATCTAATCAAAAGAATTACCAATTTGGTAATAGAAATCATCCGAGGTATGCAGTATTAAAATCCAAAAGGGCCCGCAAATCAAGGTAATTATCAACCCCGTCCCCATAACAACACTTACCAACCAAGAGGTCAAGGTCCTTATCAAGGAAATCAGAATTTTAATAGAATAGCTCCTCCACAACAACCAACCAATGATGCTTATACCGATAATCTAGCTCAGAAAGCTTTACCACAGTATCCTCAAGAAGGAGTAGTGTCAGAGAAGAGATTACAAACTTTCATGGGTCTAGTTACGAATAATATTCAATCACATAATGAGAAGTTTTGAGAACAAGAGGTTATAACTCAGATCTTAAGCACACTATTAGATCAAATAAAGAAAGTTATAGAAGCAAGAGATGTGAAGTCCATTGAAGGAGGTGATGACAATGTTGGGTTCGAAGCTTGTAAGGCAATTTGCCTTGAAACAAAAAAGATAGAGGAAGTACCACTTGTTGCAGAAATTACCATGGAAGTTACAGAAATTGAAGAAGAATCTACCAAGTCACACCCTGAAGACTCTAACTCTCCCAAAGATCCTGATTCTACCAAAAATCTGATTTTGTATATCTCAAGGACATGCAAGAAGAGATTAGATCGGTTATGGAGTTGCAAGCTGCTAGAGCTAAAGAAAAAGAGAAAGAAGCCTCAAAAGAGCTAAAATAAGAAGTTGCACCTGCTGTGCAAAAAAAGAAAGAAGAAGAGAAGGTGGAATCACCACCAGTTGTTTAAACAATGTCACCAACAGTTCCTGATATAAATCCAGAGGTAGACATTGAACTCAAGACAATGTCACCATCCCTACTGAGTTTGTTATACTTGATTTCGATGCAGATAAGCAGGTTCCAATCATACTTGTGGTGTCGCCTAGGGTGCGATAAAAATAAGATAAATATAAGTCAAGAGAACTGCGCACTCTCACTCTAGACAGGCACAATACTGCAAGTATTACTAGACGTATGCAAGTTTTAGTTGATAAGTTGAGTTCGTTCTCAAGGACTTAAGTGTGTTAATCACGTGGGTAGGAATAACGAGTAAGAATTAAATAATTAAAGATAGAAAATAAAAGCAAATAGTGATGTCTCCCTATTTGTTCTAATTCTTAGCCCATTGGAGACATCCTTTTAGGTGAATAAATGAGTTATTTGATAGACTTTTAAGCTTATTTGATCATATTGCACTTTCTCCCCTTGGAAATTAACTATTTGCGGAATCTGAGCTTTTGTGCGTAAATTTGACTATTTTTAATGCAAAGTTAATTGGTTCTTGAAATTCATGAAAGACCAATCCAAGGAGAAGAAATGAGAATAAAGTCTTAGTGTATTTTAGAGTGTTAGGAAATGATTTCTAGTCGAGTTTCTATTTTTAGAGTGCACTTTCCTATTTGATTTCTTGATTTATTGATTTATTCTTTTTAAGCATATGCGGTTTAATTATTTATTTAATGTGAAGATAAATGGTAATTACTTAGAGACCAAGTCAAGATAAAGATGAAAGGAAAGAAGATTTACATGGAAATAAGAAGATTTGGTAAAGATTTATTCAAAGGAGGAAAAGATAAAGCTGCCTTTTGAAATCTGAAATCCAGCCACGTTTTAGGAATTGAATCATAATAAAAGATTGGCTAGGATTCTGGACGAGTGGTCTGCACCGATAGAAAGAGCTTTCCAAGACAAGTGGTTTCATATATTGTAACTTCTCAAATGGATAAGTATTGAAAAAGATATGACCAAATCAAATCAGCAGAATCTTATCTTTTAGAGCTACGAATTTGAGAGTCTTTGCCTTGTATTCCACTCCAAGCAAATTCGACCTAGGGTCTTCCAACACCTATAAATACACCCCTTAGACCTCATTATTCAGTACCTCTCATTAAACTTTCAATTCATAAAATCCTTAGAGAGAGAGTTACAATAACCTCTCACAATTTATTCAATTCATACATCCTTAGAGAGAGAGTCAACCACTTCAGAGCAAGAAGGCAAAGGAGAAGCTAGTGCTGGAGGAGTCTGTTCTTCCATCAACAGTCATCTAATCCTTAGGTTATATATTTCTTTTCTGTAATTAAATATGATGTCTTTCTATTTAGTTTCAGTCTTTAAATTTACCATGAGATAAACTTTTATATACTTGAGAATCGCAATAAAGGGATGAACCCTAGTTAATTTAATTTATGTTTTGAATCTGGGATTGTTATGATTTAAATTAAATTAGGTCTTAGATATTGGATATTACTTTGTTCTTAATCACTATTTCTTTTCTGTACAACTAGAAATAGATTTTAGTATTTAGGCTATTCCATATAGTGGCGTATGGATCACCTTGACGGGGGGTTTGAATACAGACTTAGGTAATACCCGTGTAATGGACGAAAGTCATATGATTTACATAGCCAAAGAGGTAAAATATTATTCATCTGAAAGTAGCTTATATTCACCCTGACGGGGTTTGTAATACCGTAGGATAGCTTCTAGGTCCACCCTGACGGGGGCTAGGAGATATTAGATTCCCGACTAATATACTAATACCAATTCTACCCTTAAACAAAGCATAGGTTATATTGATTAGGTGGATTCCTTGCGAGACTCAAGTATCTCTCTTATCTGAAGTCGGTCTTTTATTTATTTATTTTAATCTAGTGTTTATTTATTTGCATCATTAGTATTAGAAAAACCAAACAAAAATCTATTATTTACTTTTCTGTTAAACAATTATTCTTGCTATCTGATTAATACTGGAGTTGAACCTAATCCGTCCCTGAGAACAAACTTGATTATCATATATTACTTGGGACAACCGTACACTTGCGGTTAAGTGGTTCCTTTATTTTTGCACTTAATTTTATAACACCCCAGGACCCACCAATAGATTTAGAAATTAGGAATTAAAATTAAGAAAATAAAGACAATAAAATAAATTACTAAGAATATTAGATGAGAGATATAGCTTAGGTTTTTGCTAGTATGCACTAATCCTTCTAATTCTGTCTATTAAATCTAGTTTATAAGGGAGAATATTAGCTCTTGTATACTTAGTCAGGATTCTAAATTCCCATTCCTTAGACCTTGAGAGCGACTAAGGGGGTTACGGCACAACCAAGAAGCTGTTTCAAATAGGGTTATCAAACGCTACTAAGGCCCTAAGCAAACAATTCATTCAATTGGTGATATGGTGATTAAATCATACCCTAATGACTATCTAGTTAGAATCAGTTTTGTCAGGACTAATATCGACACTAGACGTTATGTGGTGTTTCAATAATTAGACACCCAGCTAAGGTGATCATCTAACTACTATTGAGGTAATCCTATACTCGTGCACTAGCAAGGAAAACAATCATTAAATCAAAACACATAAACAAATATAAGAGTAAGCAGCTAATATCAAATTAAAACATGTAATTCCCAAAGAAACTAAGATAGAAGAATTAGAATTCATAGTTTATACATGATGCAAAACCCAAGCTATGGGAAGTTTAGTTCATACCTGATGGAAATAAACTAGAAGAAATTACAAAAGACATCGTCTTGCTCTCTACAATAAACTGGAAGAATAAAACCTTAAGAACTAATTACTATGAAGCAAGGATGAGCAAGGATGATTTACAAGTGATATAAGGGTGTATTTATAGGTGTTTAGAAGACCTAATTCGTTTTCTTGAGGAAGAGGTTAAGTAATGGACTCCAAGCCCAACTCAAATTCGTATGGAAATAAAGATAAATTATGTTGACTTGTCTTGAGCATATCTTCTTCGTTATTGGTCTGTTTTTGCTCTACAATATACCAAAAGAATCCTCAGCGAATTATCTACGTCCTTATGAAAGTAATTTACCAAAATCGGCTTCCTTTTGGATTTATCACCACTTCTTTAGGCGTTGCTGCAGAAATTCAGATTTAGGCAGCTTTTCCTTTTCCATAATTTTAGCTTTTGTTTCCTTATCTCCAATTACCATGCTAATCTCTTTCCATATCTTGTAGTCTTTGACTTGGACTCTAATTAATCTCCATAATTATCTTTAAAGCTTCACACTAAATAAACAATTAAACCCAATATGCTCTAAAAATATTATTTTACTAAATCAAGACTCAAAATAGGAAAGTGCACTATTTCTTAAGAAAATCGACTATTATGACTTCTAAATCACTAAAAATGATGTCTCATCCTAACATAAACATATAAAAAATGAGGAGACATCAAGAACCCCAACTCAAAGTTGTATCGTCCCAATACAATAAAGATAAAAACAAAGGGAAGTCTATAAATACACACTTATAAAATTTTCAACACAATGGGAAAAACATAGCAGAAAATATAGAATAAACTTAAAGCACATAACTCAGAAAATTTCATGCAATAATATTCATAAACTACATACTTGTACACTTTTCATATTGATAGTCAACACGACTTGAATTCAAGATCAGATTAGTTTCGCAATGTAAGAAGGATTGGGACTTTACTCAGTTCCCCAAGAAAGCTATAGATTGTTCATAGAACTTCACTAGTATCCAAAGATCCACTCAACTACTCTCTAATGGCTCAATCACTTCTCAATTACATAGCAAAGAATCACAAGGTCTTTAAGGTTGTAATTTAGGCTTAGGGACGGTATGATAGTATATTTGGATAATTTGGAGTGAGCTTTTGGCTCTCTCCTCACTAGCCATCAACGAATCGTGCTAGAGCTTGAGTTACTCTCATAAAACCTTTCTCACTCAACCTAATGAATTCCTTGATGCACAATTTAGCATCCCCAATAACCCAATTAAAGCATAAGATGTTCACATAAAAATTCCACTTTGCCGGTCCGAATAAATAGATTTTCTTTTCTTTTCAAATCAATTTCTCAAGCTATAACTCTCTTTTAATGTTGAGATATCATGCTAATTTTCACATATATATATATATATATATATATATATTTTTTTTCTTTTAATGCCCTTGTTGGAAAATTTAGCTCGTAGCTTCTTTTTCATTCACTATTACCCCAGCAATGGGTTACAATAAAAATCTGTGAATCATCATCAATATAAAGCACAAAGCACAATTAATAAGCTCAAAAATCCCAACCCAATAACAAATTTCCCATAAGGGTGGACCCACCACCCCAAACTCAAGCTCTAAAACAACTTTCTATGCATCGCGATTCGAGTGCGGGTCATATGGAAAAGTCCTATAATCTAAAGGATATGGCTTATGACGTGTTTCAATAAAAAGATTTAGAAAGGCTAGAAGGGGATGAGAAGGATATAGCATATAAAATCAAAAATCACAAGGTGAGAAGGTATAAAAAGGCTTCAAAGGCTTCAAATATGAAAGAACCGCCTTAATCACTTTCTCCACTATGTAATTTCGTTATTTTCTTACCTTTAGCTCTTTCATCAAATGGTTTTTCAACTAGCTTGGATCTCACGGCCTACACACTTCTCAAGGTTCCCTGAGATCGAACATACTTTCTATCGCATTGCTCACTAATCTTTTCTTTACTATCAACGTGTGTTTTCCTGCAAATACTCAAAGCATACAAATAACATAGCTCACAAACATACTACTTACTATCATCAATTCACTGAGCTTATGCTTTTAAGCTATTAAACACACTCTACATCTAATTCCCATGTATCAAAAATTTTAATTTCTACCTAAAAACAGAAAAATGGAGATGAGAGACAACGAATCCCCACACCCCCAACTCAAAAATGAGCCGTGTCCCCACGACTCGAAAAAGACTCGAAACAGAAATTAAAATTAGCAGATAAAAGCATTTACAGAAATGGTAAGGAAGAAAGAGAACATACTCTCAAATAAGATTTGAAGCTGTTAGAACCAAACAAAAAACGGGGCTAATTCCACATTTTTGGGCTACGAATTTGAGTTGGTCTTGGAGTCCACTACTTACCTTCTCCTTCAAGAAAACGAATTAGGTATTCCTATAAACTATAATACAGCCTCTTATCATTATAAAATCATCCTTGGCAAAACCTTAAGCCAAGAGGAAGCTTACAACACAAGAAAAGAAGTCTGGAAGGAGTTGTTCATCAATAATGTCTTCCTCAACCTTTGAATTTGTAATTTATTTCTTTTCTTCCATTAGTATGAACTAAATTTCTATTAGCTTGAGTTTTAGCATATATGTATTAACCCTAGTTTTGATTGACATCTATCTAATTTGGGAATTCTATGTTTTAAATTGAATTATTGTTTTTATTCTTTGTTTATGTGTTGGGATTTATATTCTGTGTTCTTGTGGATCGCGACCATATATAATTACCATCATAGTAGTTAAGTAATCATTGACAAAGGTGTATTTAACTATAAGTTTAACACATAACGTCTAGTGTACGGTTTAGATTTGACAAATCAACCTAACTAGATAATCACCATGGTTTAGTGTATTGCTATTTAACCAATTGCAGGAAAAGTTTGCTTAGGACTCCTTATTGACACAGGTAAACCCTATTTAAAACTACCTAGCGCAATTGGAACCGATTATTGAAATACTACATAATTCACCCTTACATGATTAGAACAGCAAAACTAGTGGGGATTACATGATATTTACTCAAGCTAAACTCTCATACTAACTTCTTCTCTTGCATTTAATTTTCTGTCTTTATTTATTAGTTTAATTTAGTTAATAAAAAACCCAATAAAAATCTATTTGTCTTTTAATTTCTCTGCATTTTATTTGTTCTAGCTTTTAATATTTGCTCTCGATTATTGCATAAGATCTTCCTAACCTTCGTAGTCTCTGAGGAACGAATCTTACTTATTCATTAAAACTTGCATACGATATGTATACTTGCAAAACCGTGCTAGGCTAGGGTGATTATTTGAACTTATTTATATCATATTTTATCACACCCTAGTCGACACCAATCGTTCCTCAGGGACTACTTGGGATTTAGTATATATGCTCAGCTTGTACAAAAGTGTAAAGTTGCAAGTAAAATAATAAAAGATTGGAATATTTGTTTTGTTTTCTTACTACAAGGACTAAAATGAAAATAATATAAATAACTAATTAAAAAGATAATTAACGGTAAATGCAATAAGAGATGAAATGTATGAGAACAGAATGTTTGATTCTTATGGGTAATTCTCCTAAATAACTATTATCTTGTTTTGACATACGGGTAAATTGATTTGTTCACATTAATCGGGATTCAAAACCGTTCTACCCCCTATTCAGGCATCTAGAACATCTATCTTACACACCCTCCGGTTATTTGATGTATTAAAGCACACAACCCAAAGACTACCTGATGTGCAAGGAACACACTCGTCCAAGGCATTAGGCGCTTATATCCTATGCCTGAAAGTCCAAACCCCTGCACGGATATTAATCGGATAGTATCTCTCTACCTATGTTTGATCAAGACATAGATAGGCAACAAGTTTACGAATATAAACAATGGAAATATAATTTTAATTCAACTAAACAATCATTCTTTGTCCGAATTTTTCAAAACTCAATAATAACCATTAAGGGTTCATACCTAATTCAAGAATCAAACATACAGCTACTTAGATCAACTAAAAGAAATGAAACAAAAGTAAAATACTAATGTAATCATGTTCAAATAATAAAGCAAAATAAAATTAACCTAAGGAATGGAATGAAAATATGAATAGACGATGAAGAATGACGAAAAATGGTGTAGAAGACCCATTTTCTTCTCTTTTCCAGGCGCTTGTGATGTATCCTCTTTTGTTCTAATTATATGCCCTTAGGATACATCATTTTGGGTGATTATTTGACTAATTTAATAGACTTTTAGTGATAATTTGTTATATCTCATTTTTCCTCTTTGAATTTTAGTATTATTCATTTATTAAGCTTTTGCACATTAAATGGTTTGTTTTAGTGAAAAGTTTGCACGTTCTTAACACTAGCAAGGAGAGGAATTAAGAATTAAAGTCTTAGATCATGTAAAGAATTCAAAGGCGAGAAGATATATCCCGAAGAGTTGACAAGTTGAAGCTGCAAATCTGGAAGGCTGATGGGAATTTCTTATTTCAAGCTACTTAAACGTTGATTCAACTTCTGAGTTATAAGGAATATTTGTTCCTTATCGAATTACAAAGATTTTGCAATTTGAACGGGTCAATTCGGAGTTGATTTGAGAAAGTCACAACCGTTTTAGTGAAGAGTGTACACCAGTTACGGGATTTTAACTAGAAGATTGGACTTGTGCCATTTAATATTTCACTAATTTACTTAAGTTAATCCCAAGTCCGATTTAAGCATTATAAATAGAACTTTTGACTCTTATTTTTACATACAACTGAATTCATACAAGTCAGAAGTAAGGAAAAGGAGAAAGCTAAGAGATGGAGAAAGCTAAGAGATGGAGAAAGTGATGTCTCCCTAATTGTTCTTATTTTAGACCCTTGGGAGACATCATTTTTGATGTTTAATTGAATATTTTGATAGAATTTTGAGTTAAGAATGCAATAATCCGGAATGAAATACCTTATATTTTCGTTGTCCCAGAACAACACCCATAGCAAGATCACTAGCATCACACATAACTTCAAACGGAATCTTCCAATCAAGAGGTAATACAATAGTGATGTCTCCCGATTTGTTCTAATTATTAGCCCCTTTGGATACATCCTTTTAGGTGAATAAATGACTTATTTGATAGACTTTTAGGCTTATTTGATCATATTGCACTTTCTCCCCTTGGAAATTAACTATTTGCAGAATCTGAGCTTTTGTGCGTAAATTTGACTATTTTTAAATGCAAAGTTAATTGGTTCTTGAATTTCATGAAAGACCAATCCAAGGAGAAGAAGTGAGAATAAAGTCTCAGTGTATTTTAGAGTGTTAGGAAATGATTTTGAGTCGAGTTTCTATTTTTAGAGTACACTTTCCTATTTCGGTTTCTTGATTTATTGATTTATTCTTTTTAAGCATATGCGGTTTAATTATTTATTTAATTTGAAGCTGTAAGAGATAAATGGTAATTACTTAGAGATCAAGTCAAGATAAAGATGAAAGGAAAGAAGATTTACATGGAAATAAGAAGATTTAGGAAAGATTTATTCAAAGGACGAAAAGATAAAGCTGCCTTTTGAAATCTGAAAATCCAGCCACGTTTTAGAGATTAAATCATAATAAAATATTGGCTAGGATTCTGGACGAGTGGTCTGCACCAATAGAAAAATCTTTCCAAGACAAGCAGTTTCATATATTGGAACTTCTCAAACGGATAAGTATTGAAAAAGATATGACCAAATCAAATCAGCAGAATCTTATCTTTTAGAGCTACGAATTTGAGAGTCTTTGACTTGTCTTCCACTCCAAGCAAAATTCGACCTAGGGTCCTCCAACACCTATAAATACACCCCTTACCTCCTACTTTCACACACTTCAGAGAATTAAACAAGAGGCTTAAGGTTTTCAAGTCAGAGCACGAAGGAGAGAAGAAGCTAGAAGCTGGAGGAATCCTGTTCTTCTAACCATAGTCATTCTACCCTTTAGGTTTTTATCTATATTTTGTAATTGAAACATGAATTCCTTTTCTTTTATGTTAGTCTTTAATTTTCTTATGAGCTAAATTTCTTTATACTTGAGAATCGCATAAAAGGGATGAACCTTAATTAATTAATCTATGTTTTGAATTTGGGATTGTTTAGATTTAAATAGGATTGAGTTTTATATATTGGATATTACTTTGTTTTCATTACTAATTTTTTTAGGAACAACTAGAATTAGCTGTTAGTATTTGGGCTATTCACTTTAGTGGCGAAGTGATCATCCGACAGGGGGGTTTGATTACAGATCTAGGTAATACACGTGTAATGTCCGTTATTGACCGACAGGCTTAACTAGTTACATATCCAAAGAGGTAAAATCATATCATCCGAAAAGCCATATTCGACCATACAGGTGTTTATGATACTTTAGGATAGCTTCTAGGTCCACCCGACAGGGGGCTAGGAGATATTAGAGTCCCGACTAATATTATAATTCCAATTCTGCCCTTAAACATAGCATAGATTATATTGATTAATTGGATTCCTTTGCGAGGATCAAGTATCTCTCTTATCTGAAGTTAGTCGTTATTTTCTTTATTTCCTTTCTGTTAATTTAATTTTAGTCTTTACTTTATTTGCATCTTTTAATTTCCAAAAACCAAACAAAAATTATTATCTTTTATTTTCTGTTTAGCAATTATTCCTACTACTTGATTAATATTTGGGTTGAACCTAATCCGTCCCTGAGAACGAACTTGATTATCATATATTACTTGGGACAACCGTACACTTGCGGTTAAGTGGTTCCTTTAATTTTGCACTTAATTTTATAACACCCTAGGACCCACCAAGTTTTTGGCGCCGCTGCCGGGGACGGTAGCGTGTGACCCCGGTGTTAATCTTTTAGTAGTTTAATTGTTAGTTTAGTTTTAGTTTTATTTTTCAGTTTTACACTTTGGGTTGTATTTCTTTCTCTGGTTTACAGGTTTTGGTTTATGCGTGAAGATATCGTGATTCTTGAAAATCCCGAAAACCTAGTTCGAGAAGCAAACAAAAGAAAGAGAAACGCTAAAGCACAAGAGTTAGAAGAGCAATTAGCAAGAGAGATGGCTGAAGACCCAGTTGACAATCGACAACGCGGCCCTCCAGCTGCTCCTGTTGCTCAGAACAATGATCCGTGGTTCATCAATGGCCCTGAAGAAGCTCCGTTTCGAGCTCCTGCCCTCGGAATTGGCCCTGCAAATATTAATGTAGAGAGATTCAGACCCGATCCCGGTATGTTATCTTAGTTTCAAAGTTATGGCAATTTCCGAGGAGCACCTAGCGAAGATCCGATCCGTGCTGTACAGAAGTTCATGCAAATTTGCGATTCTTATATTACGCAAGGAGTAACTAAAGAGCAAATGTATTTTGCTAATTTTAGATACTTCGTTATTGATGGAGCAAGTGAGTGGCATGATTCTCAAGAACCCGGAACAATTACAACATGGGAGGCATTACAAACCGCGTTCTTCGATAGATACTACCCAACGAATATGAGATTAGATGCGCAAGTTGAACTAACCTCATTCAAACAAGATCAAGACGAGACTTTGGGTAGAAGTTGGAAGAGATTTCAGATTTGCTTACGAAGAGTCCCTGATCATGGCCTCACAGAAGTTCAACAAATGAAGATATTTTACCGAGGACTTGATGGCTCTTCAAGGAAAGATCTAGATTTGCTTTGTGGTGGTGGATTCCTACAGGTACAACCAGTTCATGCGAAGATTATTTTGAACAGAACTGTAACAAATGAGCTTGGTTGGAACACTGTACGAACACCTGTTCGAGGTGGAAATACTGCGTCAATTGAAGAAAAAGTCACCGCCATGGAAAACAAACTCGAGCAACAACTGAAACAACTTACTATAGCCGTTACAAAGAGTGTTGCAAGTAAAAGAGCGGAAGTTAACGCTACACAAGAAGTTTATGGATGTTCTAATTGCGGTACAGAAGATCATGATTGGGAGACGTGTCAAAACAATCCAGAATCTGTAATGTTTGTTTCTAACCGAGGAAATTATAATGGTCAAGGCTATCAACCGAATAGAAACCATCCGGGTTTCCAATATTCAAATCCAAATGGGGCCGCTAATCTACAACATGCATATCAACAACGCCCCCAAGGCAATAATTTTCAACCAAGACCCCAGAACAACTACCAAGGTGGACAAGCTTACGCAAATCAAGCTCAAAGACAACCTCCTCAAGATGCTTATGCCGACACCATGAATCAGAAAGCTCTACCTGCTCAACCTCAAGAAGGGACATTAGATGTTCAGCAAACCTTGACAACACTAATCACAATTCAACAATCCACGGCCACAACACTTAAATTGATGGAAAATCAAATAGCTCAGATGGCAAAGCAATTAAATCAGCGCCAACAAGGACAGCTACCGAGTGATACTGAAGAACCTAAACCATATGAAGAATGTAACGCGATCTCCCTTAGAAGTGGTAAGAAACTTCCACCCCCACCGTTTCCCGTTATAAAAGAAAAAGAAACAACTATGACAGAGAAGCCGGTAAAAGAGGTGGAAGAGAAAAGAGATGAACCTGAAATAATTGAAGTGGAGAAGACCCCGGAAAATCCGAAAAATAAAGATGCTATAGAAGTCCGTCCTCCTCCACCATTCCCTTCAAGAGTTCAGAAGAAAGGAGATACTGCGGAATATCAGAGATTCATGACCATGGTGAGTAAGATCAACATTAATATACCTTTCTTAGAAGCTATCAAAGGTGTACCGAAATACATGAAATTCTTGAAAAGAGCTATCACCAGCAAGCGTCAGTATCTTGAGAATGAAATGGTGGGTTTGCCAGAAGAGTGTAGTGCCATCTGCCAAAGTAAGTTTCCACCCAAATTACTTGATCCTGGAAGTTTTACGATCCCGATTTCCATCGGTGCTAAGTGGCAAGGGAAAGCTTTATGTGATTTGGGAGAAAGTATTAATCTCATGCCCAAATCCGTGTTTGAAAAGTTGAAGATAGGAAACGCAAAACCCACCTCTATGGTTTTGCAAATGGCTGACAGATCCCTCGTACATCCAGAGGGAAGACTAGAAGATGTCCTCGTCAAGGCTGGTACGTTAATCTTCCCTGTTGATTTTGTATTACTTGATTACGACGCGGATAGGAATGTCCCCATTATTTTGGGAAGACCATTCCTAGCCACGGGGCGTACTTTGATTGATATAGAGAACGGTGAAATGATTATGCGTATCCATGACGAGGAGGTGAAATTTAACGTGTTTAAGCCAATGAAGTTTCTGGACCCCAAGGAGGATTGCTTCCGGATTGACGTGATTGAACAAACAGACAAGGAACCAACTAAGGTAGTGGAAACCTTAGGAATGGAGGAAGAAGAGCTAAGAAAGAAACCACCAAATCCGTGGTTTATCAATACAGATCCTAAGGAAAACCCACACCTTGACCAGAAACCACCAGATTTGTGGTTCCTTGACGGTGCAAAGATAAAAGAGAAGAGGCGAGCTATGAAGGCTCCAAAAGAACCTAAGAAAGAGAGAAAGAAAAGGGGGTTCAGAGTAGGCGAAGAGGTTGCATTGAAGAAGCCTGATCCTCCTCCAAAAACGCGCAAAGCCAAGAGTTCTTGGCAAAGACCGTTCATGGTCACAAGGGTTATTTCAAATCAATTGGTGGTAATAAAAGCTAAGGGATGCAAATTCCGTGTAGCAAACGTTGATAACCTCACTCACTGCTGGAAGGTTATGTGAAAAAATGATTCGAGAGGTAACCCGTCGAGCTTAACGACGTTAAACAAAAGCCATTTCATTGTATATTAGTTTATTGCTCTATGTTTTTCAATTCTTAGTGTAAAATTCTAAGTTAGTGTCAAGTTTTTAGTGTCTACTTTTAAAGAAATGAGAAGGGTAGTGTGTTAATGGTGCAGGAATCGAGTTTGGGGTGCTAGGAAAAATTCTGGGAGAAATTCGAGTCTGGCGCGGACTACCCCCGCGGTGTACCCCCTATACCGCAGGGATGTACCGCGCCCCAAAAACCCGTACCACGGGTCGCGCACCACGGGTCTTATCCAGAGGCGAGAAAAAGAGATGCTGATTGGCGCGGAGCACCGCACCCTATACTGCACGCCCAAAACGCGTGCCACGGGGTATGCACCGCGGGTTTTTTCACGGAGCACGTGCGGACTACCCCATGCACCGCACCCCTGCACCGCATGGCAAAAACGCGTGCCACGGGGTGCTAGCACGGGTACAAGGCAGAAGCGAAAAAATACACACCACAGCGCTGCAGTATACCCCCGCGGTATACCCCATGCACCGCAGGGATGCACCGCGCCTGGCGGTTTGTGAAGAGTTCAAAGCCCAGTCAACTTCTAACTTTAAAGAGATAAACCCTAGCCTCTTCCAAACGAATTTTCCAGCTCCCAACCTTATAAAAACACCTTGAAGCTTGATTAAACCTCCACAACAAACACACTAACATCATTAAATCTCTCCTCCATCCTCCATAAACATAACCTCTCCATCAAATTCATCACAAAACACCATTAAACACAATCAAGATCATCAAGCTTTCAAGATTTCTTCCAAGATTTGTCAAGAAACCAACTTCCTTCATCTATTCCAAGCAAGAAACTCAAGTTCTACCAAGTTTTCTTAACTTTATTCTATCCTTGGTATAAACTTGAGTTTGGGGTCAATTCAACCATGACAAACAGAACATATGCTATGGATTATAACAGGAAGTGTTCCATCCTAGGGAAGAACAAGAATTTGCCTGGTTCCACAATTAAAAAGGACATCAATCTTGATGAGCATATTGAAGAAACACAAGAAAAGGCACCTGCACCACCACAACACGGGAAATTAACAGCAAGGATGAGGGTATCATCAAAGCCTGAAGACAAGACACAAATTCAAGATCAAGGTTCTTCTTCTTCTCAAACTAATTTTGGTATTCCTCCATGGGCTCGCAATTTGCAACAAGAATTCGAACTTTTACGACTAGACATCGGAGCACTTTGGAAGGAAATTACACAGATTAAGTCAACATTGGAAGAGGTAACTTTGTACATGGATATTGATAATTATTCTTCCCCTTCGGAGAAGGACACGATGGATCTTCATGGCCAGGTACCCCGTTCTAATTCTTCTTCTTAATTGATGGTAGGCACTAGTTAGGTAGTTTAGTTTAATTTTATCGCTTTATTGAGTCTTTTTCGAGTCGTGGGGACACGACTCACTTTTGAGTTTGGGGTGGGGTTCGTTGCCTCATCCCAATTTTTTGTGTTTTACATGCTTTAAATAAAATTAATCTTAGGGTTGCGTTGACTGTAGAGAATTTTAAATGCCCCCATCAAGCATGGTTTTTATGAATTAATGATAGAAAATAGTTGCCTTTAGGAGTTAGTATGAAGCTGAACTTTGATTGCATGCAAATATGAGATAATTGATAGGAAGAATTAATGAACAATGCAAAAGAAGTAAACTTGTGCTTAAGGATAATAGGTGGTTTGTAGAACGTGAGATCTAAATGAGTAGAGAACCCACTTAGGTATGAACTAGATGCAAGTTGTATAGATAGGAAGATGATAGAGGCAGTTCTTTGTTAGCCCCTTGAATCCTTTTTGGCTGTCTATCCCTGAATTAATTATATCCTTCTTAGACAAATTTTTAGCCTTTAAGCCTTTCTTTTGTCGCCACATTATAAGCCAATATCCCTTTAGATTGTTAGGCATGACCATATGACCCGCACTTGAATCACGATCCTGAGACTTCTTGTCTTGAGCTTGAGTTTGGGGTGGTGGGTCCACTATATGGGAATTTACATTGGGTTGGGATTTTTGAGCTTATTAATGATGCTTTGTGCTATACATGATGATTATTCACAGGTTTATTATATTGTAACCCTTTGCCGGGGTAATAGTGAATGGAAAAGAAGCTTCGAGCTCAAGTTATGAATAGGCATAACTATGAAAAATAGCATGATATCTCAAACATCATAAAGAGAGTCATAGCTATAAGAAAAAAAAAACGAATGATTTGAAAAGAATATACATATTCGGACCGGCAAAGTGGAAATTTTTAAGTGAATCATCCTTAGTGCTTATTGGGTTAATTTGGGGACGCCAATTAAGCGCATCAATTGGGTTGAGTGAGAACGTTATTCGAGTGTAAACTCAAGCTCTTGGACAGTTTGTTGATGGTAAGTGAGGAGAGGTCCAAAAGCTCACTTCAAATTTACCAAATATACATACCATACCGTCCTTCAGCCTATGCTAAAAACCGTAAAGACCTCGTGATTCCTAGATGCACAGTGAGTTAATAGGGAATATGCTAAGTGGAACATTCAACACAAGTAAGGATCGAGGAACACCCTATAGCCACCATCTGGAGATAAGTAATAAGCGTAACCTTCTAGCATTGTGAAATCAATTTTGGGATTGATATTGTTTTGTATTTGATTTTGCATGATAAGTATAGGTGTATATTAATTCCTAGATTAGACTATATGAGATTTGTTTTAAGTTGTGCTTTGGGATTATTTTCTAGATTCTACCTTCTGCGTTCACCTAAAAGATCCTTTGTTTTTATTTTACTTTGTCGGGACGACAAAGGTTTGAGTTTGGGGTCTTGATGTCTCCCGATTTGTTCTAATTATTATCCCCTTTGGAGACATACTTTTAGGTGAATAAATGACTTATTTGATAGACTTTTAGGCTTATTTGATCATATTACACTTTCTCCCCTTGGAAATTAACTATTTGCAGAATCTGAGCTTTTGTGCGTAAATTTGACTATTTTTAAATGCAAAGTTAATTGGTTCTTGAATTTCATGAAAGACCAATCCAAGGAGAAGAAGTGAGAATAAAGTCTTAGTGTATTTTAGAGTGTTAGGAAATGATTTTGAGTCGAGTTTATATTTTTAGAGTACACTTTCCTATTTCGGTTTCCTGATTTATTGATTTATTCTTTTTAAGCATATGCGGTTTAATTATTTATTTAATGTGAAGCTTTAAGAGATAAATGGTAATTACTTAGAGGCCAAGTCAAGATAAAGATGAAAGGAAACAAGATTTACATGGAAATAAGAAGATTTAGGAAAGATTTATTCAAAGGAGGAAAAGATAAAGCTGCCTTTTGAAATCTGAAAATCTAGCCACGTTTTAGAGATTAAATCATAATAAAAGATTGGCTAGGATTCTGGACGAGTGGTCTGCACCAATAGAAATCTCTTTCCAAGACAAGCAGTTTCATATATTGGAACTTCTCAAACGGATAAGTATTGAAAAAGATATGACCAAATCAAATCAGCAGAATCTTATCTTTTAGAGCTACGAATTTGAGAGTCTTTGACTTGTCTTCCACTCCAAGCAAAATTCGACCTAGGGTCCTCCAACACCTATAAATACACCCCTTAACCTCCTACTTTCACATATTTCAGAGAATTAAACAAGAGGCTTAAGGTTTTCAAGTCAGAGCACGAAGGAGAGAAGAAGCTAGAAGCTGGAGGAATCCTGTTCTTCTAACCATAGTCATTCTACCCTTTAGGTTTTTATCTATCTTTTGTAATTGAAACATGAATTCCTTTTCTTTTATGTTAGTCTTTAATTTTCTTATGAGCTAAATTTCTTTATACTTGAGAATCGCATAAAAGGGATGAACCTTAATTAATTAATCTATGTTTTGAATTTGGGATTGTTTAGATTTAAATAGGATTGAGTTTTATATATTGGATATTACTTTGTTTTCATTACTAATTTTTTTAGGAACAACTAGAATTAGCTGTTAGTATTTGGGCTATTCACTTTAGTGGCGAAGTGATCATCCGACAGGGGGGGTTTGAATACAGATCTAGGTAATACCCGTGTAATGTCCGTTAGTGACCGACAGGCTTAACTAGTTACATAGCCAAAGAGGTAAAATCATATCATCCGAAAAGCCATATTCGACCATACAGGTGTTTATGATACTTTAGGATAGCTTCTAGGTCCACCCGACAGGGGGCTAGGAGATATTAGAGTCCCGACTAATATTATAATTCCAATTCTGCCCTTAAACATAGCATATATTATATTGATTAAGTGGATTCCTTTGCGAGGATAAAGTATCTCTCTTATATGAAGTTAGTCGTTATTTGCTTTATTTCCTTTCTGTTAATTTAATTTTAGTCTTTACTTTATTTGCATCTTTTAATTTCCAAAAACCAAACAAAAATTATTATCTTTTATTTTCTGTTTAGAAATTATTCCTACTACTTGATTAATATTTGGGTTGAACCTAATCCGTCCCTGAGAACGAACTTGATTATCATATATTACTTGGGACAACCGTACACTTGCGGTTAAGTGGTTCCTTTATTTTTGCACTTAATTTTATAACACCCTAGGACCCACCAAATAGGTGCAGATATAAGCTTCTCCTTAATCTTTTGAAAGTCCACCATGCAAGCTTCATCAAAAAGGAATTTGGTGTCCTTCTCAAGTAAGTTTCACAATGGCTTAGAGATTTTGGAAAAGTCCTTGATAAAACGTCGGTAAAAACCAGCATGACACGAAAAGCTTCTTACCCCTTTTACAGAAATATGAGGGGAAGAGTCTTGATTACCTCAATCTTCGCAAGATTAACTTCCAAACCTGCACTTGAAACCTTGTGACCCAACACTATACCCTCTCGAACCATAAAGTGACATTTCTCCCAGTTTAAAACCAAATCAGTTTCCTTGCATCTAATCAATACCTTCTCCAAGTTTCGTAAACACTCCTCAAAGTTATCACCAAACACAGAAAAGTCATCCATAAATACCTCAAGGAAGTCATCAATTATATCCCAGAAGATTGCCAACATACATCTTTGAAAAGTAGCAGGTGCATTACATAATCCGAATGGCATCCTTCGAAAGGCAAAGGTACCAAAAGGACATGTAAAGGTTGTCTTGTGTTGGTCTTTTGAATCTACGTAAATCTGATTGTATCCTGAATATCCATCCAAAAAGAAATAATATTCTCTCCCAGCTAGCTTGTCTAACATCTGATCAATAAACGGAAGAGGGAAGTGATCTTTTCTGGTGTCCTTGTTCAACTTTCGATAATCCATACACACTCTCCAACCAACAACGGTCCTTGAGGGAATGTCTTCATTCTGCTCGTTCAGGATGGTAGTGATACCACCCTTCTTTGGTACGCATTGAACTGGTCTTACCCATTCGCTGCTAGCTATGGGATAGATGATTCCCGCGTCTAGCAACTTGATAACTTCTTTCTTCACTACTTCCTTCATAGCTGGCATCAATCTTCTTTGTCCTTCAACTGAGAGCGCGTTTTCATCGTCTAGAATGATTTTGTGTTGGCAATAGGAAGGACTAATACCTTTAATGTCAGCGATAGTCCAACCAATTGCCTCTTTGTTAGCTCTCAGTATGCGCAACAGTTTGTCTTCTTGAGGACCTGTTAAAGTAGCTGAAACAATAACAGGTAGAGTGTTGTTAGTACCTAAATACACATACCTCAAGTGTGACGGAAGCGGCTTTTCTTCTAGTTGTGGGGGAGACTCGATAGATGGTTTCTTTTTAGGTGCTATCTCCCCAGGCTCTCGGACTGGCTCATAGGCGAGATGCCTATGTTTCAAGTTTCCGGAATTCAAAGCAGCTACGATTTCGGTTAGTTCTTCCATCAATTCTGGTAAGTCAAGTGTTAGGGTTGCTTGCAAGATATCGTTAAAATTCATACAGTCAAACGTTTCTTGCGTAGTTAAATCGAGTACATCCATGCGGAAACACTCTTCAGGAATATCTGGGAACTTCATGGCCCTAAACACGTTGAACTTTACCGTCTCGTCTTGGATTCACATGGTTAATTCGCCGTTTTCTACATCAATAACAGTACGCCCCGTGGCTAGGAATGGTCGACCCAAGATGATGGGGACATTCCTATCCACGTCGTATTCAAGAATAACAAAATCGACAAGAAAAATAAAGTACCTTCCTTGACGACGACATCTTCGATTCGTCCCTCAGGATGTGCGAGGGGTCTATCAGCCATTTGTAGGATCATGGAAGTTGGTCTAGCGTTTCCTATCTTCAGTTTTTCAAAAATTGACTTGGGCATCAAATTGATACTCGCGCCCAAGTCACACAAAGCTTTCCCTTGCCACTCATTACCAATAGAAATAGGAATCGTGAAACTCCCAGGATCAAGTAGTTTAGGTGGCAACTTACTTTGGCATATAGCGCTGCATTCTTCTGGCAATTCTATCATCTCATTCTCACGGTATGGTCTCTTGTCGGTAATGACTCTTTTCAGAAATTTAACGTACTTTGGAACATCGCGTATAGCATCTAAGAACGGAATGTTGATATTGAGACCACATACCATATTCAAGAACTTCTGATATTCTGCCATGTCTCCTTTCTTCTGAACTCTGGAGGGAAAAGGTGGAGGTGGACGGGTTTCTGTAGAATCTTTGGATTTTGGCTTTTCCGGAATCTTCTCCACTTCAATTATTTCAGGTTCATCTTCTTTCTCTTCCACATCTTTTACCGATTTCTCTTTCACAGTTGTTTCTTTTTCTTTCAGCACAGGAAAAGGAGGTGGTGAGAGCTTCTTACCACTTCGAAGTGTCACTGCATTACAATCTTCTCTTTGCTTAGGTTCTTCAGTGTCACTTGGTAATTGTCCTTGCTGACGTTGATTTAATTGCTTATTTATCTGAGCCATCTGAGTTTCCATCAGTTTAAGTGATGCGGTTGTAGATTGTTGAATGTTGATTAGTGTTGTCAAATTTTGCTGAACATCTAAAGAGCCTTCTTGAGGTTGAGCAGGTAGAGCTTTCTGGTTCATGGTTTCGTTATAAGCATCTTGAGGAGGTTGTCTCTGAGCTTGATTTCTGTATGCTTGTCCACCTTGGTAGTTGTTCTGAGGTCTTGGTTGAAAGTTGTTTCCTTGGGGACGTGGTTGATATGCATAGGTTGGATTAGCAGCCCCATTTGGATTTGAATATTGGAAACCCGGATGGTTTCTATTCGGTTGATAACCTTGACCACTTGAGTTATAATTTCCTCGATTGGACATGAACATTACGGATTCTGGATTATTTTGACAGGTCTCCCAATCATGATCTTGTGTACCGCAGTTAGAACATCCATAAACTTCTTGTGTAACATTAACATCTGCCCTTCTATTAGCAACACTTTTTGTAACAGCTAGAGTAAGCTGTTTTAGTTGTTGTTCGAGTTTGTTTTCTATGGCGGTGAATTTTTCTTCAATCAGTGCAATATTTCCACCTCGGACAGGTGTTCTTACGGTATTCCAACCTAGTTCATTCGTTACAGTTCTATTCAAAATATTCTTAGCATGGACTGGTTGTACCCGTAAAAATGCACCACCACAGAGCAAGTCTAGATCCTTTCTTGAAGAGCCATCAAGTCCTCGGTAAAATATCTTCATCTGTTGAACTTCTGTGAGGCCATGATCAGGGACTCTTCGTAAGCAAATCTGAAATCTCTTCCAACTTCTACCCAAAGTCTCGTCTTCCTCTTGTTTGAATGACGTTATTTCAACTTGCGCATCTAATCTCATATTCGTTGGGTAGTATCTATCGAAGAACGCGGTTTGTAATGCGTCCCATGTTGTAATTATTCCGGGTTCTTGAGAATCATGCCACTCACTTGCTCCATCAATAACGAAGTATCTAAAATTAGCAAAATACATTTTCTCATTAGTTACTCCTTGCGTAATTTAAGAATCGCAAATTTGCATGAACATCTGTACAGCACGGATTGGATCTTCGCTAGGTGCTCCTCGGAAATTGCCATAACTTTGAAACTGAGATAACATACCAGGATCGGGTATGAATCTCTCGACATTAATATTTGCAGGGCCAATTCCGAGGGCAGGAGCTCGAAACGGAGCTTCGTCAGGGCCATTGATGAACCACAGATCATTGTTTTGAGCTTGGGGAGCAGCAGGAACAAGAGGAGGGTTGATTTGTTGATTTTCAGCCATTTCTCTTGCTAATTGCTCCTCTAACTTTTTTGCTTTAGCTTCTCTCTTTCTTCTGTTTGCTTCTCGAACTAGGTTTTCGGGATTTGCAAGAATCACGATATCTTCACGCATAAACCAAAACCTATAGACCTGAGAAAGAAAGACAACCCAAAGCGTAAAACTGAAAAATAAAACTAAAACTAAACTAACAATTAAACTACTAAAAGATTAACACCGGGGTCACACGCTACCATCCCCAGCAGCGGCGCCAAAAACTTGGTGGGTCCTAGGGTGTTATAAAATTAATGCGAAAATAAAAGGAACCACTTAACCGCAAGTGTACGGTTGTCCCAAGTAATATATGATAATCAAGTTCGTTCTCAGGGACGGATTAGGTTCAACCCAAATATTAATCAAGTAGTAAGAATAATTGCTAAACAGAAAATAAAAGATAAGAATTTTTGTTTGGTTTTTGTAAATTAAAATTGAAAATAAAGTAAAGACTAAAATTAAATAAAAAGAAAGAAAATAAAGCAAATAAACGACTAACTTCAGATAAGAAAGATACTTGAGTCTCGCAAGGAATCCACTTAATCAATATAATCTATGCTATGTTTAAGGGTAGAATTGGAATTATAATATTAGTCGGGACTCTAATATCTACTAGCCCCCTGTCGGGTGGACCTAGAAGCTATCCTAAAGTATCCTAAACACCTGTATGGTCGAATATGGCTCTTCGGATGATATGATTTTACCTCTTTGGCTATATAACTAGTTAAGCCTGTCGGTCAATAACGGACATTACACGGGTATTAGATTGATCTGTATTCAAATCCCCCTGTCAGATGATAACTTCGCCACTAAAGTGAATAGCCCAAATCCTAAAAGCTAATTCTAGTTGTTCCTAAAAGAATTAGTAATGAAAACAAAGTAATATCCAATATATAAAACTCAATCCTATTTAAATCTAAACAATCCCAAATTCAAAACATAGATTAATTAATTAAGGTTCATCCCTTTAATGAGATTATCAAGTATAAAGAAATTTAGCTCATAAGAAAATTAAAGACTAACATAAAATAAAAGGAATTCATGTTCAAAATACAAAAGATAAATTAAAAACCTAAAGGGTAGGATGACTGCTGATGGAAGAACAGTATTCCTCCAGCACTAGCTTCTCCTTGCCTTCTTGCCCTGACTTGAAAACCTTAAGCCTCTTGTGTAATTCTCTGAAGTGTGTGAAAGTAGGAGGTTAAGGGGTGTATTTATAGGTGTTGGAGGACCCTAGGTCGAATTTACTTGGAGGGGAAGACAAGTTAAGAACTCTTAATTTCGTAGCCCTAAATTCTAGGAAAGATAAGATTCTTCTGCTGATTTGATTTGGTCATATCTTTTTCAATACTTATCCGTTTAAAAGTTCCAATATATGAAACTGCTTGTCTTGGAAAGAGCTTTCTATTGGTGCAGACCACTCGTCCATATTCCTATCCAATCGTGAGTTATGAAATAATCTTTAAAACGTGGCTGGAATTTCAGATTCATAAGGCAGCTTTATCTTTTCCTTCTTTGCATATATCTTTCCTTAATCTTCTTATTTCCATGTAAATCTTCTTTCCTTTACTTCTTTATCTTGACTTGGTCTCTAATTATTACCATATATCTTTTAAAGCTTCACATTAAATAAATAATTAAACCGCATATGCTTTAAAAAGAATAAATCAATAAATCAAGAAAACGAAATAGGAAAGTGTACTCTAAAAATAGAAATTCGAGTAAAAATCATTTCCTAACACTCTAAAATACACTAAGACTTTATTCTCACTTCTTCTCCTTAGATTGGTCTTTCATGAAATTCAATAACCAATTAACTTTGCATTAAAAATAGTCAAATTTTCGCACAAAAGCTCAGATTCTGCAAATAGTTAATTTCCAAGGGGAGGAAGTGCAATATGATCAAATAAGACTAAAAGTATATCAAATAAGTCATTTATTCACCTAAAATGATGTCTCCAAAGGGCTAATAATTAGAACAAATAGGAAGACATCACCTTTACAACTAATTAAATGTAATTTAGAGCCATCTAAGATATTTTTATCAACTATATCAATGGACATTGTATTTGTTGTAGGTCATATGGATTCCATACCCTATAAATTGGTGTGCCACCCATGACTGTCGTTTACTTCCCATACAACGTTGCACCCCCTTTTGGATATCCTAGCCTTTCTTTCATCTATATAGAAGATCTTCCTTACTTTAGTGGATAAGATTTAAGACTCCTATCTCCACCCATGTTCCGACATTCTTTTTATCTTACTCTCATCGATGTGATACAATCATTCGAACACGACAATTGAATAACCTCCACAACATTCAACCTTGATGATTTTGACTAACTTGTCGTAAAACGTTATTCTATCTATGACTATACAAACACCATAATCTTGAGTAACTCTTTGCTCAACTTCGGCACGTGTTACCCGTTTTACCCCGTTATAACGCAAAAATTAAATGTATACACGAGACTTTGTAGACTATTTCCCATTACAGTAAGTCCCGGTGTTACACATGTTTCTCTATCATGCATTGCAAAAACCTGAAATGAATCCTTATTATCTTTGTTAGTGACAGATAGTGTACGCAATACAAAATTTGTGCTTACCTTTTTTATTTTTTTTCATAAGCAAATCAAATTTTTTCATTATAAACTCAACAACCCATGTTCATTATACTACTTTCCAAGCCTATTATATGTAGGCCCAATAACTATTACAAACGACCCAACTCTATTACAAATAAAAAGACATCTAAATAAATTAGGCCGACCTACATCAACTAACACAAAAAAATTACTTAAACTCGCTTTAGTAATCTATCTAATAAGTCCACCGAGTTTTTCTCCTTCAACTTTAATACCTGCAATTTTGCACAAACCTGCAAAATTATACCATCAACCAATTGCTCTTCGCTTTGAGCTAAACCTCCATGATTCCTTCTATTCCTCTCACTCCATATGCTGTATATGTAAGATGTAAAAAACAAACTTACAATACTTACATGCTCCTTACAGGATACTTGAAGAATAACATCAATCAATACACTTAAACTAGTAGCTGATGACTGAATTCCGCATATCACCAAGATTTTGGTGAGAATTCTATTCGAAAAGGAACAAGATATAAATAAATGATTATTATCTTCAGCATATCTTGAACAGAAACCACATAAAGGGTTAATTTGCAAGCCCAATCCGATCATCCTAGAATTAGTAGGCAGCCTGTCTTAAATTGCAACCCAAGAGATAAAAGCACACATTGGAACACATAATCTATTCCAAATCACTCCACTCCACTTTACCTTATCTCTATTCTCAGCTATATAAGTCAAAGTTTTCTTAAAAGAAAAATTCTTCTTAATACTCTCCTTATAAACTATCACATCTGCTTTATCAACTAGCCTAACCTTTTGAATTACAAGTTATCCCTTACCTATACATGGAGGCAACCTCCATCTATCCCTGCCATAGAAATCATTAACAGTTCTATTACAATTAAGGTTTTGATTGTTCAGCTCCACATTGAGGATGTCCTGTACACTTTTACCATCAATTTTATCTATCCCAAACCATAAACGTGTTCTTCCATCTCCCACTTTGTGATAAATAAGCTCATATGCGATAGGTCTAATTTTTAAAAGCTGTTTCTATATCCAAGTGCGATACTGTTTAGGTTCAGTCCCCCAAATGCATTTACCCTGCAATATGTTAACATGAGCCCATACACTCCATATATTTTGATCTTTGAGAATACATCCTCCAGAAGGTAAACAAAAGACAAACTTTATTTGAATCTTCTAAGTTTGGTATATTCAGACTACCTTCCTTTTTGCTAGCACATATAGTATTCCAGACAATTTTTGCACCCTGTGCTCCATCTACATCTACAGTTTGTGCATACCTTTACAGTGAACCAATTGTAATAAGTGAATTATTTCTACGTCTAAGGCAGGTACCCTTAATCAAGATTTTTTTTAATAAAAGGAAATCGTATAAATTACTTACATCATATTTGGTTGAATATATGCTTATGATAATCATTTCTTCCCATTTTTTGAATATATCTTCTATTTTAATATAAAATGATATAGTTTTATCAATCTCATATCTATATTTTTTTTACATTGCATATTATCAAGGACTTAAATTTCCATATTAACCAACATAACTTTTTGTATCTATTATTTTATTAATTTGTATGCACATATAATAATGGCCTATTACTATTTACTCCCTCCATTCCTTAATAATTGACTCTTTAGCTAATATAATTTATTCCACAATATATGTCACATTTCAAGTTTCAATACAAATTAAATGACCTCTTTCCTCTTTTACCCTCATTCTTAAAATCTTTTAATTTTCTCTTTCTTAAAAGTAGGGATATTTTAGTCATATTAAACTAAATTTTTCCTACTTTTTAGATTTCTTAATATGTGTGAAAAATTCTAAAGAGTCAATTATTAAGGAATGGAAGGAGTATAAGAGACTGCTTGGGGTTATTCAACACGACATATTGAATAATCTTGTTGACATGATTCTTTTAATTCCACACATCGTTAACTTTGGAATTGTAAAATGAATAGTAACTTTTTTCTAGAATTCCTAAACTTTATTATTACTACCGTCTCATTTAATTTCATGTTTTATATTACACATCCTTATTTTTGTCAGAGTTCACAGATATACTTTTGCACATTGTTTATAGGTTTTTGTAACATAATGAAACAAATGCATCAAAATTGACCAAAATCCATAATCATAACATTTCAACCTTTGATACACTATGGAAATAAGAAGTAGGTATTATATATCTTGTCATCATGTAAAAGTAAATATATGATAATTGATACTACAATGTCTTATGAATATTAAGATATTTTACGAAAATATTATTTATATCTATTAAGATAATCTAAATCCTTAATAATTTTAGAATCATTTGTATTAAATATTTCAGTCACAAGTCTCTTAACATATGTGGTGGGGGAAAGAGTGTAATAAAATAATAGGAAAAACAAATAAGAACATCACACTTTAACTTCCACGTTACTCACTGCAAGTATCACCGGTCATATATAAGTTTTGATGATAAGTTAAGATTCGCCCTTATGGACTTAGTATGTTCTACGAATGGATTAACAAGAAAGCGTAGTAATGATTAGATCAATGAATTAAAAGACAAGAAAAGTAAATAAGAATGATTGTTGAGAATAATGATTACTAAAACTAAAGACAATAAAGTAAAGATGTAAGAATAAGATGAGAGAGATAGCTTAGGTTTGCTAGTATGCACTTATCCTTATATCTCTTCTACTAGTTATTAAGGGATTAATGCTCTTAAATAAGTATCGATGATTATACATTCCTCCTAACCCCCTTCCGGATGAGCTTAGGTGGGGACCTAACAATTACCAGGGGACTTGGGTAAGGGACTCTGCGCAATGATCGCTGGTTAAATCTCAAACCCTATTGACTATCTAGGTAGGAAAACCCTTCAGGGTAACTATCACACACTATATGCTTATGTGATGTTTAAATAATTAGTCACCCCTTCCAAGTGACCATCTAACTACTATTAAGACAATCCTAACCTGATCAAGATTAAGACTAGAAATAAATCAAAGCACATAAAACCAATATATGGTTAAGAAGCTTGAATCAATTTAAAAAGGTTTTCCCAAACAAACTTAGATAGAAGAAATTAGAATTCAAAGATTATACATATGCAATACCCAAGCTGTGGGAAAATTAGTTCATGCTAACTAGAAATAAACAAAAATTAAGATATATACCGTCAACTTGCTTCTCTTGAATGACTTCTATTAAACTAATGTTTAGAAATGAGTAAAGACATGTTTACTATGATAAGAGGGTGTATTTATAGGTTCTAAGAAGACCCTAGGTCGAAATTGGTGAGTAAAAGGTATGTAATATTAGTCCATGTCCAACTCAAATTCGTTTCCTAAAATATGGGAGATGATAAACTCTTGCTCACTGTTTTGATCATAAATTCTTCGTTTTGGTCCAATTTTCACCTACTTTATATCGAAACGAAAGCAGGAAAATATCTACGTTTACTCTTGTGAATGCTCACCCAAATTCCCAGCTGATTTGAAGTTATCTTCACTTTGATGGACGTAACAACAATAATTCAGATTTACTTGACAGCTTTTTCTTTTATTCTTTATCTTTACTTCCTTTTATCTCTTGATTCCTTCCATATCTTCTTTCCTTTTCTAATTAGAATTTATTTAGCATCTATTTATATTTCATATATCTTTAAATCTTCACATTAACACACAAATCAAACCAAATATGCTCTAGAGATATTAAATCATCAAATAAAGACAAGAAATAAGAATTTATAAAAATACTAATAAAAATATGTAATTAATTAATCATAAACTTCTAAAATGATGTCTCCAACCTAGATTATTATATCCCAAATAGGGAGACATCAAGACCACTAACTCAAAGTTGTATCGTCCCGATAGAGTAAAGATAAGAACAAAGGGAAGTCGTTAAATACACATCTAAGTCAATTAAACACAGTGAGGAAGATAGCAGAATATATTAAATAAACTCAAAGCAACTACGCAGAAAATTTCATGTAATAATATCTACAAACTAAATTACCTATACACTTGTCATCTTCACAATCAACACGGCTCAAATTCAATATCAGATTAGCTTTGCAATGCACGAAGGAGAGGTTTTTCACTTTGAGCGTACCAAGAAGGCTATAGATTATTCATCAAATCTTTACTAGAATCCAAAGATCCACCTAACTACTCTCTAACGGGTCATTAACTTCTAGATCACACTACAAAGAATCAAAAGGTCATAAAGGTTGTAATGTTGGCTTAGGGACAGTATGATAGTATATTTGGATGATTTAAAGTGAGCTTTTGGCTCTCTCGTCACTAGCCATATATCTTTTAAAGCGTCACCCTAGAGCTTGAGATACTCTCATAAAATATTCTCACTCAACCCAATGATTTGATGCACCAATTAGCATCCCCAATAACCTAATACTAAAGAATAAAGATGCTCACATACAAATTCAACTTTGCCAGTTGATGTCTCCTCATTTGTGATAATAAAATCTATCTATGAGACATCATTTTAGGCGTATTTAGTTTATAGGTTGATTTTAGCTTGATATAGTACACTTTCCTATTTTAGGTCTTGAATTAATTAATTATTATTTTTAGAGCATATTGGGTTTAATTATTTATTTAGTGTGAAGCTTTAGAGATATATGACAATTAATTAGAGTCCAAGTTGGTTAAAAGAGCTAAAGGAAATAAGATAAACATGGAAATTGAAGATAAGGAAGTAAAAGCTAAAAACATGGAAAAGGAAAATCTGCCTTAAATCTGAATTTCTGTACCTATGACCACAAATCAGCTTATATCTTAAAAACGGTGAAGAATTTGGAGAAACGGTCAAGAGCAAAGTTGAAGATCTTTCCGAGACCATGAATTTGGTATACTCATACGCATCAATCGGATAAATATTGAAGTTATTACGACCAAAACAAGTACGGGTCTGATTGCATGTTTTTGGGCTACGAATTTGAGTTGGGCTAGGAGCCCATATTTACCTTTTGCTTCAAGAAAACGAATTAGGTCAACCTATACACTATATATACAGCCTCTTAACATTAGAAAATCATCCTTGGTGAAACCTTAAACCAAGAGGAAGCTTACAACACAAGAAAAGAAGTCTGAAAGGAGTTGTTCATCAATATGTCTTCTTCTACCTTTGAATTTGTAATTTCTTTCTTTTCTTGCATTATTATGAACTAAATTTCTTTAGCTTGAGTTTTAGCATATATGTATGAACCCTAGTTTTGGTTAACATCTATCTAATTTGGGAATTCTATGTTTTAAATTGAATTATTGTTTTTATTCTCTGTTTATGTGTTTGAATTTATATTTTGTGTTCTTGTGGAACCGCGGCTATATAGAATTACCATCTAGTAGTTAGGTCACCATTGACAACGGTGTTTAATTACATGTTTAGCACATAACGTCTAGTATTCAGTTTAGATCTGACAAATCAACCTACTAGATAATCACTATGGTTTAGTATATATTGCTATTTACCAATTGCAAGAACAGTTTGCTTAGGACTCCTTATTGACACAGGTAATTCCTATTTAAAACTACCTAGTGCAATTGGAACCGATTATTAAAATACTACATAATTCACCCTTACATGTTTAGAACGGCAAAACTAGTGGGGATTACATGCTATTGACTCAAGCAATATTCTCATACTACTTTTTCTTTCGCATTTAAATTGTCTGTCTTTAAATTTTTAGTATAATTTAGTTTAATTGAAAACCAAATAAATATCTATTTGTCTTTATTTTTCCTACGTTCTATTTGTTCTAGCTTTAATTAATTGCACTTGATTATTGCATAAGATTCCCCTAACCTTCGTAGTCTCTGCGGAACGAATCTTACTTATTTACTAAAACTTGCATACGATCTGTATACTTGCAGAACCGTGCTCAGTCTAGGGTGTTTATTTGCACTTTATTTATATCATATTTTATCACACCCTAGGCCGTACCAAGTTTTTGGCGCCGCTGCCGGGGACTACATCGTTAGTCCTTGTGCAATTATCTAGTGCTTTTATTTTAGTTAGTTCTATTTTACGCTTTTCTTTTTAGTTTTGTTTTACAGATTTTTTTTAGGCGAGAGCAGATTTATTAGGAAAGGAAAGTTTCGTATTACTAGATCCTGCAGAAGCTAATAAATTATGGAGAAGATAGCCCAGCAAATCGCTGAATTACGCAAAGAAATAGGTCAGAGAAATCTAGTACATACCTCACCTTCATGTCCTAGTTGTAGAGCAAGAGATCACTCGTGGGAATATTGCATGAATAATACAGCTTCAATTTCCTTCATACCTTATCATAGAAACCATTATTATGATGGTTATTATCAATCTCATGGAAATTACGCTGATTATCAGCCCCCACAGAATTATAATTGGGTCGAAAATCAACATACATATTATCAACCGCGGCCACAATCTTATTATCCTCCACAACATATCTATCAAGAAGCGCCAATTTATAATGAAGCTTATCAAGAACCACTTTCTTATTCAATGCAGCAAACCATACAAGAGCAACCTTCGAGTTTGAATTCAAGTATGGCTAACCTGATGCAAGCAGTTGAAGATATGGAGATTAAACAACAAGAATTCCATACCCAATCCAAGATGCTTAAGAATATCGAGCACACCATGTCACAAATGGTGAATAAACTTCAAATCTTTGCAAAAAAGGCAACTCCCAAGTGATACTCGTGCTCCAGAAAATAATGTTTGTCATGCAGTTGAATTAAGAAGTGGAAAACAATTACCTTCACCTAGAGTAGAACTAGAACCAACCTCTATTCCTGAGAAAGTGGTTGAAGAAACAATTGAAAACAAGGTGGAAGAGGTAATTGAACAAACAAGTGTCCCAGAGAAGACACCAGAAAATAAAGAGAGCCCAGTGGTAACCAATACACGTCCTCCTCCACCATTCCCGTCATGTGTCAGACATCAGAACAATGAAAAAGAATTCAAGAAGTTCATTGACATGGTGAACGAGTTAAAGATCAGCATCCCATTTGTAGAAGCTCTCACAAGAATGTCAAAATATGGTCAGTTCATGAAGGACATTCTTTCTAACAAACGAAGTTTAGAAACCGAAATGATGAATGGATTTCCAGAGGAGTGTAATGCTACAAATAAAATAGAGTTACCACCAGAAACACCCCCTCCCACGAAATCTTGAATGACACCATCCATGATCATGAAGAATCGAGCTGAAAAGTTCGTGGGAATTAGAGGCAAAGGGTGGAAATTTCGTCAATCGTAATCGAGGTAACACGTCAAACTTAATGACGTTAAACAAAAGTGCTCTTGGGAGACATCCCACATTCTTTTATGTTTTTAGGTATTTATATTTTTGTTCGTTTTAGTGAGTTTATGTGTTTTTTAGTGCATATTGCAGTAATAAGAAAGGTATAAGTGTTGTTGGTGTGTAGGTATGCAAGGGTTCGAGTTTGGGGTGAAAAAATGGAAATTTTTCGGAGTTAAAAAGGGCTGGACAGAAGCTTTTTGCGGTACACCGCACCTTTCAGCGCGAGAAATTTAACATAAACTTCGAACTGGCATAACTTTGCGCTCGGGTATCGGATTTCACTTTTTCTTGAGTCTAAATCGCATATTTTTTCGAGATCTATCCAATGGAGTGGAGAAAAACTGATTTGGAGATAAAATAAAAAGCGAAATTTTCAGATATATTCAAACCAGCTCTCCGGTACACCGGATCCCAGCCCCGGTATACCGCAGAAGAGAAAACACGTGCTACGGGTAAGTGACTCGGGTTTCTTGCCGAGAAGAAAAAAAACCGGGTTCCAGGTCCGGTATACCAAACCATAACCCCGGTGCACCGCAGGACCAAAAACCCGTGACACGGGTAGGAGATGCAAGTATTTTGACGAGGATTAAAAAATTCGAGGAACAGAAGCTGCGGTACACCGCACCCCTGCTCCGGTACACCGCATGTCGCCGACTAAAGAGATAAAAAGATGCGTTTTAGGAAGCAAGAGGTGGGTACAATTCCGAATTTACAAATCCTTAAGCCTCTCTTTCTTCTCCAAAACTCTCCCGACTCCATTAAAGTTTCATAAAACCTTCCATAATCATAAAAACACTACCCAATCACCATAAAAACACATCCAATCCTTTCTCCACATCATTACAAAGAAGATTTCAACCACCCAAATTACACCAAAACACATTGAATCCAAGAGTCAAAAGCTTAAATTTTAGAAATTCATCCTACAATTTCTTAAATTCATACCAATCCATGAAGAATCCATCTTACCCACATAGAGAATCATCATCAAATCACCTTTCCTAACCCAAATAAAGCTTGTACAACCAATAATCAAGAGTTTCAAATTTCAAGAGTGGTTAAAGCTTTGAGTTGGGGGTCAATTGAGATGATTAAGAGAACATAAACATTATCTATTGTAAGGGAGATGAAGAAAAGCAAGGTATTGGATTAATTGAGAAGAAATCAAGTGAGAAAAGTCCTAGTTCCAATTCAAAGGGTAAAACAAGTCAAGAGAAGAGAGGTTAGCATGCTGTGTTGATTCAATGGGCAAAAAGGTTCTAAATTTAGTGAAGATAACAACACAACCTCTTCAGATCGAAGACCCTACACCCGAAGAAAAAGAGAAAGCTTCAAGGGCCCTGATAGCCTCTCCGAAGAAACAATTAAAGGAACTACCTTTTGCTTATGAGAAAGTATTTGATGAAGAAGTTGATAAAGGAGAATACAAGAAGATTCGTGGAGATTTGGAAATATTGGGTTGGTCTACGTTAATGGTAAGACGTTCTAAAAAACGTTCTTTTTGTTGAATTGTATTTTGTGAGAAGAAGAAGAAGATGTGGCACAGTTGATCTATGAGGAGGTGATACGAATTTTTGATCTCTCCCATGTCGTTATTTAATGCAATATCCTACTATGATCACGTGTCTTGATCGAGAATCGAATAAGAAGTCGGGTGAAGAAGAAACACGTGAGTTTAAGATGAGTAACAATATTGACAATGCTTGAATCATTAAAGTTTTACAGAAAAATCCAGCAAATCCTATCTTGGATGTCGATAAGGCGAGGTAATAGCCTCGAAGAGTATGTTTTCTTTCTTCCCTACCATTTATTTATGTGCAATATGTATGCTAATTTTAAATTTTATTGTTATTGAGTCTTTTTCGAGTCGTGGGGACATGGCTCACTTTTGAGTTGGGGGTGGGGATTCGTTGTCCTCATCTTCTTTTCGTTTTTGCATAAAATTTAAAAATTTTAGGTTGAATTAAGGCATAGAATATTTTGAACGTACCTATTTGAGCATGATTTAATTAGGTCAATGATAGTAAGTAGTATGTTTTTGAAAGATGTTACAATTTGTTTAGCATGCATGTATGAAAACATGAAATAAAAGATAGAAAAGTTAATGAGCAATGCTAAGAATTTACGTTGAAACTTAGGGAGAGTTATTTGGTGTGTAGAACGTGAGGTTTGAAATTAGTTGAAAACCCACTTGTCTATGAACTAATAATGAAAACCTAACGAAATCCGGTAGTTAGAAAAATGAATAAGGCAGTTCTTTCATGTAAAAACACTTGAAGCCTTTTATACCTTCTCACCTTTTTATTTGATTATTGGTATTAATTATCCGTCTTAGCCCCTCTGAGCTCTTCTAAAGCCTTTTTATTGAACCACATTATAATCCTTACCCTTAGTTTGTATGACTTATCTATATGACCCGCACTCGAATCGCAAAACCTGAAGCAAGTCGTTTCTAGAGCTTGAGTTTGGGGTGGTGGGATTCATCATTAGGGATTTGGGAATTATAATTGTGATTTTAGTGATGATGAAAAAGTATTATTGTAACCCTTTGCCAGGGTAATAGTGAATGAAAAAGAAGCTACGAGCTAAATTTACCAACAAGGGCATAAAAAGAAAGAATATATATATGAAAAATAGTGTGATATCTCGAATATTAAAAAGAGAGTCATAGCTATACAAAAAAAAAATTGATATGAAAAGAATATATATTCGGACCGGCAAAGTGGAAATTGTATATCATCACAAAAGGTTTTATTTGGGATTATTGGGGATGCACATCAAAAGCATCAAAAATTGGGTTGAGTGAGAACATATTCGAGTGGAAACTCAAGCTCTAGGGGGATTCGTTGATGGAATGTGAGGAGAGAGCCAAAAGCTCACTTTTCATTTATCCAAATACACCACACCGTCCCTTAGCCACGTTATAACCAAAGACCTTAGGATTTCTAACTACTTGGTGGAGAAACAATTGAGCTATTAGGTAGTAGGTAAGTGGACCATTGGATGGTATATTAGGACCTATGAACAACCTATAGCCATTAACATGAACTAAGTTATCATCCTCTCCTTCTTGCATTGCGAAATTAATCTGGACTTGAATTTATGGTTTGTTGATTACATGTGTATTAAGCATACTTGTGCATTATTTCTTGAGAATTACTACATGAGACTTTTTATATATTTATGCTCTAGGATCGTTCATTATGTTGTTCTTATTCTCCTCCGACTTCTTCTTGGTTAATTGACTACCCTACTGTTCTTTACTTTTATTGTACCAGGACGATACAACTTTGAGTTGGGGGTCTTGATGTCTCCTCATTTGTGATAATAAAATCTATCTCCGAGACATCATTTTAGGCGTATTTATTAGTTTATAGGTCGATTTTAGCTTGATTTAGTACACTGTCCTATTTTAGGTCTTGAATTAATTAATTATCATTTTTAGAGCATATTGGGTTTAATTATTTATTTAGTGTAAAGATTTAGAGATATATGGTAATTAATTAGAGCCCAAGTTTGTTAAAAGAGCTAAAGGAAAGAAAATAAACATGTAAATTGAAGATAAGGAAGTAAAAGCTAAAAACATGGAAAAGGAAAACCTGCCTTAAATCTGAATTTCTGCACCTATGACCACAAATCAACTTATATCTTAAAACGGGTGAGGAATTTGGAGAAACGGTCAAGAGCAAAGTTGAATATCTTTCCGATACGATGAATTTGGTATACTCATACGCATCTAAAGGATAAATATTGAAGCTGTTAGGACCAAAAAACATACGGGGCTGATTGCATGTTTTTGGGCTATGAATTTGAGTTGGGTTAGGAGCCCATATTTACCTTTTCCTTCAAGAAAACGAATTAGGTCAACCTATACACTATAAATACAGTCTCTTAACATTATAAAATCATCCTTGGTGAAACCTTAAACCAAGAGGAAGCTTACAACACAAGAAATGAAGTCTGGAAGGAGCTGTTCATCAATATGTCTTCTTCTACCTTTGAATTTGTAATTTCTTTCTTTTCTTGCATTAGTATGAACTAATATTTAGCTTGAGTTTTAGCATATATGTATGAATCCTAGTTTTGGTTGACATCTATCTAATTTGGGAATTCTATGTTTTAAATTGAATTATAGTTTTTATTCATTGTTTATGTGTTTGGATTTATATTCTGTGTTCTTGTGGAACCTAGGCCATATAGAATTACCATCTAGTAGTTAGGTCACCATTGACAACGGTGTTTAATTACATGTTTAGCACATACCGTCTAGTATTCGGTTTAGATCTGACAAATCAACATAACTAGATAATCACTATGGTTTAGTATATATTGCTATTTACCAATTGCAGGAACAGTTTGCTTAGGACTCCTTATTGACACAGGTAATTCCTATTTAAAACTACCTAGCGCAATTGGAACCGATTATTGAAATACTACATTATTCACCCTTACATGTTTAGAACGGCAAAACTAGTGGGTATTACATGCTATTGACTCAAGCTATATTCTCATACTACTTTTTCTTTCGTTTTTAAAATTGTCTGTCTTTAAATTTTTAGTTTAATTTAGTTTAATTGAAAACCAAATAAATATCTATTTGTCTTTATTTTTCCTGCGTTCTATTTATTCTAGCTTAATTAATTGCACTTGATTATTGCATAAGATTCCCCTAACCTTCGTAGTCTCTACGGAACGAATCTTACTTATCTACTAAAACTTGCATACGATCTATATACTTGCAGAACCGTGCTCAGTCTAGGGTGTTTATTTGCACTTTATTTATATCATATTTTATCACACCCTAGGCCGTACCACCAGTCCAAATATTTTAAATATTTTCATATCAATTTTCCTTTTTTCCATTGTAATATAGCTATGACTCTCTTCTTAATGTGAGATATCATGCTACTTTTTCACAATTTTTTTCTTTTCATAACTTTTTTTCATTTACTTTTACCCCGGCAAAGGGTTACAATATTATAAACATGTGAATCATCATCAAAATATAGAGCACAAATACATAAACTCAAAATTACCAACCCAATATTATTTCCCATAATGGTGGACCCACCACCCTAAATTCAAGCTCTAAAACAATTGTCTATGCATCGCGATTCGAGTGTGGGTCATATGGAAAAGTCCTAAATCTAAGGGATATGGCTTATAACATGGCTAAATAAAAAGGCTTTAGAAAGGCTAGAAGGGGCGGAGAAGGATATAATTATAATAAATGGACAACAAGCTTAAAGGAAACAAGGGGCTTATCAAAGAACCGCCCTAATCACTTTTGAAACTATGCAATTTCGTTATTCTCTTACCTTTAGCACGTTTATCAAATGAGTTTATCAACAAGCTTGGATCTCCCGGTCTACACACCCCTCAAGGCGCCCTAAGTTCAAACATACTTCTACCGCATAGCTTACTAATCTTTTATTTACTATCGATGTACGTTTTCTGTAAATACTCAAAGCATACAAAATAAAACATCTCATAAACATATTACTTTCTATTATTAACTTACTAAGTGTATGGTTTCAATCTATTAAACACACTCTACATCTATATCCCATGTATCAAAATTTAAATTTCTCCAAAAACAAACAAATCACATAAAAATGGAGATGAGAGACAACGAATCCCCACACCCCAACTAAAAAATGAGGCGTGTCCACACAGCTCGAAAAAGAAGGAAAAAAACAAGCAAATAAAGCATATACATAAATGGTAAGGAAGAAAGAGAAAATACTCTCGAGGATATTGCCTCGATTATCGACATCCAACATAGGATTTACTGGATCTTTCGCTAAACCAAACTTTAAGTGCTCAAGTAGTGACATGATGTGCACCTGATTAGCTTTGATTTATGCCACATCACCGGCTAAGAAGGTTTAACTGCTTCAACCTTATTCAATCGCTCCTCTACCTTTTCTCGCCAAATATGATCCTCTTCTTTTGATTTATCTTGCAGAGGTTTTGTAACTCATGCTCCTCTCAAAATTTTCTTGATCTAAGTATTGTCGATATTATTGCTCATCTTATACATTAGTTTCTCTTCTTTACCCGGAATCACATTCGATTTTCGTACAAGACACGTGATCATAGTAGGATATTTCACATTAAATAATGTAAGTGGAGAGACCAAAAATTGCATCACCTCCTCAAAGATCAACTGTGCCACATCTACTTCTTCCCCTCTTAAAACACAATTCAAAAAGATGGCATTTCTCTTAGTACATCCAAAGTTCGTTTTTTTCCAAAGGCTTTTGATGTAAGAAAATTGTTCCAAACTCTTGTATATGCTTGAAGATATTTGTAAGGCCAAGGTGCCTTCAATTTCTGTTATGTGATTCCATGTTCTCTTTATCCAATACATGGTCAAAAAGTTGATTCCAATTGAAATTTATTAATATTTTCCACCGCTTCGCTAAACTTACATGGTCCAACCAATATCTTGAACTGGTTTCTAATCTCTTCAACTGTAAAAGGAACTGATTTTCCTTTAACTGGAACATGACCTTCACTATCTCGGCTAAAGAGGCCTAAATAGAACTCAGAAACAAACTCCATACATAAAGTTGAACGTCTCAACATGAATGTAAACCAACCCAATCTATCTCCTATCTCTATGAATCTCTTATAATCACCTTCTCCAACTTCTTTTTTGAATACTCTCTCATAAGAAAGGGGTAGTTTCGATAAATCTTTATTTGCGGAAGCTACCAAGGCCTTTGAAGCTTCATTCATCTCGGTCATATGAATCTCGATTTGTAGAGGGTGTACTGTCTTCTCCTTGGAAATCGTAATCTTTTCGCTCTTTGAATTTACCACTGCATGATTTCCTCTATTCTATTGACCTGTTTTACCCTATTTCTTCATATCCTTTCTTAGTCTTCTTCTTCTCAATAGAACCCAATACCTTATTTTGATTCTTCTTCATCTCCCTCACAGTAGATAATGCTTCTGTTCTTTTCGTCATCTCAATTGACCTCCAACTCAAAGCTTTGAACGCTCTTGAAATTTGTCACACTTGATTTTAGGTTGGAGAAGTGTTGTTTGGGTTAGGAAATGTGTAAGGATGATGAATCTCTATGTGGATAGAATGAAATCTTGCTTGATTAGTATGGATTTAAGAAATTGTTGGATAAGATTTGGAAACTTTGGGCTTTGATTCTTGGACTCTAGGTGTTTGATTTGCTTTGGGTGGTTGAATCTTCTTTATAATAATGTGGGGAGTGTTTGGATGTGAATTCATGGTCATTGAGTAGTGTTTTTATGTATAGCCAAGGTTTGTAGATGTTTTAATGGAGTTGGGAGAGTTTTGGGGAAGAAAGAGAGGCTTAAGGATTAAAAATCCGTAATAGGACCTACCTTCTCTTCTCAAACCCTTTCATTACTTATTCTGGCGGTGTCGTGCGGTGCACCGGACCTGACCTGCGGTGTACCACACGAAAGTTATGTTGGACACCATCTCCATGGTCTAGAGGATACGGTATGGGGCGTGACTACTAGGCAAAGAACCTCATTTACATACCGTTGTAACGGTCATGACCTGGTGCGGTGCACCGGGCGAGGCATGAGGTGTACTGCATGATTTCTCTGTTCGGGACCGTCGCCACGGTCTGGCGCGAATGACAATACAGTTCTCTCGGGCTAGACCGTTTTGCTGAACTGTGCCACGATTTTCGTTGGTGCGGTGCACTGGAGCTCTCATACAGTGTACGCATGAGTGTTATGTTTTTCTCAAATTTTTGTGTTTCTTCACCCTAACTCGATTTCTTAAGTACCCACACATCACAAAAACTAATACCTTCCTCAATACTGCAATATTTACTAAAAAAAACTAATCTAAACATAAATTAAAAATATAAAAACATAAAAAAATTGCGGGTTGCCTCCCATACATCACTTTCGTTTAACATCTTTCAAATTTAGACATGTTACCTCTGTCAAGATTTCTTTATATAGCGTCCCCGTTAACGAGCAAGGATATGAATGTCTACTAACCCTCGTTTAATGTCCCTTTTGGGCCTGATCTCTATCACTTTAGCTGAAATAATTTCCGTGACTATGAATTGTCCCATCCACGAATCTTTGTGACTTCGTGGCCTATTCTTGGGTTTGCGGGATTTCCATACAACTTCATGGCCAACCCCAAACTCAATCATTGGTCTAGTATCCACAAGATTTGCGCAGATTTATTTTTGTACTCTATAATGTGAAAGTGTGTGGATGGTAGGAACATTGGGATCCAAGTTCCTTGGTTTTTTACCCCTGACGTAGAATATATCGGATATGTTTTTAGCACGGAGGGTAACTGTTCCCTCCTGGAAGTCGACTATACTTTGACTTATGGCCAAGAACGGCCTTCCAAGTATAATTGGAACCTGCTTATCTACATCATAATCAAGAATAACAAAGTCAATAGGGATGATTATATTACCTATTTGGACATGAACGTCCTCCACTGTTCCCCATGTCTTTCACCGAGCTATCCGCAAATTGTAACTTCACATCCATCTTCTTGAGTCCAAGCCTATAAAATACAAACTTGCATAAGATCCACACTCGAACCCACATCACACATGGCCTTCACTTTGAGCATACCACTAATTTGAATAGGAAGGTTAAAGCTTCCTAAATCTTTGAGCTTGAGTGGTAACTCATTCTCTACTCTTATTGAGACTCTCTCAGTATGAGCCACGGTCTATCTTTTGTCTTATACACTCGCTTCTTTTTTTGGAATAACTTGCGTGAAAACTTCTTGCGGTGTAAGCCCTTTCTTGGCAATCTCAAGCATCTGGGCCTTAATATTTTCTGGACTATATGCCTCTGCAAATGTCTTGAGTTTAATGTCAACCTTTGTATTTGTCTTAGAAATGGATGGTGACATTGCTTGATCAATTAGTAGCGAGTTCAACTTCTCTTCTTCTTTCTTTTCTTGCACAGAAGGTGCAACTTCTTTTTTCTTTTCTTTTGAGGCTTCTTCCTCTTTCTCTCCGGCTCTTGTAGCTTGAAGCTCAATAACCGTTCTAATATCTATTTACATGTCCTTGAGAAGATCTATAAATTCAGATCTTTCGGTAGATTCAGAATCTTCTTAAAAGTTAGAGTCTTCGGGGCTAGTCTTGGTTAGTTCTTCTTCAATTTCTGGAACTTCCACGACTATTTCTGCAACATGTGGTACTTCTTCTTTTATTTCAAGGCAAATTGCCTTACAAGCTTCGAACCAAACATTGTAATCACCTCATCAATGGCCTTCAATTCTTTTGTTTCCACAATATTAGATGAGATTTTCTTCATTTGATCCACTTGTGTTCCCAAGATCTGGATAATGGCCTATTGTTCTCTAAACTTCTCATTATATGATTGAATGTAACAAATCATTGGATCCATAAAATTCTATGATTTCTTATCTGATACTACTCCTTCTTGTGGATGTTGTTGTAAAGCCTTCAGAGCTAGTGTATCGGTATAAGGATCATTGGTAGGTTGCTGTGGAGGAGCTGGTCTATTAAAATTTTGGTTTCCTTGATAAGGACCTTGACCTCTCAATTGGTAAGTGTTGTTTTGGAGACGAGGTTGATAATTACCTTGATTTGCGGCCCCTTATGGATTTGAATACTGCATACCCGAATGATTTCTATTACCGAATTCGTAATTCCTTTGGTTAGATATGAAGTAGAGGATGTTGGATTTCCTTCACACTCTTCCCATGTATGATTCGGTACCTCACACTGTGGACAGCCTTGTGCTTCTTGCACTACATTTGATGTAGCTAAATTCTGACGTTTCTGTTGCATCTCAAGCTTTATCCCTTTGACTTGATTCTCTAATGCTATTAATTTAGCTAATTGAGCAGTTTTTGTATTCAACCAAAGCGTACCTTTGGTATTTGTAATATGAGCTCATGAAATTGGCCAACTTCTTTTTTTTTTCTATAATACGTTCCATACCTTCAGCACCTTGGTATGACCCATGGACACAAATCCTCCCCTTCCAAGAATATCAACCCTCAATCTACCATCTGCATTAATACCTTGAAAGAGCATAACTAACTATAGAGATGGGGGTGTAACCGTGAAGCGGACATCTAGATAACTTTTGTTCAAACCTTGTCCATGCGTCTCCTACTTCTTCTTCATTCTCTTCGCGAAAACTAGCTAGCTTCATTTGATCTTTCAGTCTCATACTCTTCAGATAGAAATGGTTAAAGAATGCGACTTGAAATTCTGGTCAAGGATTAAGTGTACCTTGTGGTTGTCTATCTAGCCAATCACCAGCTCTTCCAGTCAAAAAGAACGAAAACATATTACAATATAGTTGCTCGTGTGTAATGCCAAGAGCTATATAGGCATCACAAATCTGCATGAACTTCTAAATCGCTCTTACCGGATCTTGAATTGTTGCACCACTATAGAGTCCAGAGCTTGTAAATTGACTGAGCATACCCGGATCGGCCCTGAACTTTATGTTTTGGATCTCTAGAGGACGATAACCTAATGGTTGAACTCGAAAAGATGCTCCCAAGCTTGGGATATCTTGTTCTTGACGTTGATTGTTTCTGTTATCTTTTGGCGGTACTAGAAGAATAGGTATTACCTGAGGAATAGGTAACTCCTTGACATTGATTAGCATTGGGGTTAAGATTATCCCCAGGTGGTGGAGTTAAATCCTCTTGAGTAGACATAGCCTTATTTGTTCTCTTTCTTATCTCAAGCGTTTGTTGTATGGCTTGAAAACACTCTCGGGATCCTTGAGCATACACTAGAAACCTGAAAGAGACAAAAACAAAAAGAAAGCGTAAATATGAAAAAATAACTAAAAACTACTACACTAAAAATAAAAACCCACACGCTAACGAGACACAAGTCCCCGACAGCGGCACCAAAAATTGGTGGGGAAGAGTGTGATAAAATAACAAGGAAAATAAATAAGAACATGACACTCTAACTTCCAGGTTACTCACTGCAAGTATCACAGGTCTCATGCAAGTTTTAATGATAAGTTAAGATTCGTTCTCAGGGACTTAGAGTGTTATACGAATGGATTAACAAGAAAACAAAGTAATAATTAGATCAATGAAATAAAAGACAAGAAACGAATATAAGAATGATTGTTGAGAATAATGATTACTAAAACTAAAGACAGTAAAGTAAAGATGTAAGAATAAGATGAGAGAGATAACTTAGGTTTGCTAGTATGCAATTATCTTTCTATTTATTCTACTTGTTTATAAGGGTGGTTAAAGATCTTAGATAAGTAGCCAGGATTCTATATTCCTCCTAAGCCCCTTCCGGGTGGACTTAGCGGACGACCTAACAATTACCAAGGAACTTAGGTAAGGGGACCCTACACAATGATCGGAGGTTAAATCTCAAACCTTAATGACTATCTAGTTAGGCAAGCCCTTCCGGATCACTATAGCTCACTAGATGGTTATGTGGTGTTTCGATAATTAGACACCCCTTCCGGGTGACCATCTAACTACTATTAAGACAATCCTAACGTGATCAAGATTAAGACTGGAAATAAATCAAAGCACATTAAAGAAATATATGGTTAATAATCTAAAATCAATTTAAAAAGGTTTATGAAACTAAGGTTTAGAACTGAGCAAGGGCATGTTTACAATGATAATTAGATGTATTTATTGGTGATAAGAAGACCCTAGTTCAAAATTGGTGAGTAAAAAGTAAGTAATTTGAGTTCAAGTCCAACTCAAATTTGTTTCCTAAAATATCGGAGAGGATAAACACTGCTCACAATTTTGATCATATTTTCTCGTTATTAGTCTGATTTTCGCTTACTTTATATCGAAACGACCGAAACAAAAAGATATACGTTTAATTTGTTGAATGCTCATCAAAATTTCAGCCTATTTGAAGTTATTTTAATGGACATAGCTGCAGAATTTCAAATTTAATTGACAGCTTTTCCTTTCCTACTTTATCTCTACTTCCTTTTATCTCTTAATTCCTTCCATATCGTCTTTCCTTATCTCCTTAGAATTGATTTAGGATCTAATTATATTCCATATATCTTTAAAACTTCACATTAACACACAAATTAAAGCAAATATGCTCTAAAAATATAAATCATCAAATCAAGACAAGATATAAGAATTTATCAAAATATGAATAAAAATATATAATTAATCAATCATAAACACATAAAATGATGTCTACAACCTAGATTATCATGTCGCAAATAGGGAGACATCAATATGCAAGATTTGTTATATCTTTATGTAGCTAAAAATTCTGAATGTCAGAGGGAGTGAAATAGAAAATTTATGAAAAAAAAAATCATTTGTCCTTAAATAATTTAGAGTGTGAAATGTCCGTCCTCATTTTTATAAATAAATCTTCTTATGCCCTAAACATAAAAAACTTTCCTCATATGCTCATACATATGTCTACTATGATACACAAGCCTCATTAAAAATAAACGTCTAGCTTATCTTCTTCATACACACGCATACCTACACGTGTGACCTATCCTACCCCCAATAATCCATGATCCTCTGCCATCATGTTATACAAGAAAAAAAGGGGTATTTAGTTACAAAGACCCAGAGATAAAGGATTTTATTTAAAAAGTCCCGCTAGTTATAACGTAGTTAGAACCAAACTAATAGGTGTAAGAATACAATAATATCCTTTCTCTATCTTACTGTTGAAGCCAGACAGTCACTTAGTTCTCCCTCTCTCTCTTACTTTGTTGTTGCCCTTGATTCTCTTACTTTGTTGTTGCCCTTGATTCTTCTGATATATTCTCTCCCCCTGTATCTTCTATATTGTCGGTTTTAATGTAACATCTAAAAAAATCTGCTTTAATTTTTCCTTTTGCGTTGTGTATTACGTGTAATATTCGGTAGTATATTATGCATTATATTTTTAATGTTTTCCTAAATTGTGACCCATTAAGTTTATGCATGTTAGTTGTGTTTTTGTTTGATTTTAACTCTAGACAATCTGCCATATGTGTTTGAGCATTGTCATTAAGTGTTAATAGTGAAAGTTGTAGTTAGTATGTTGTTTGTTGATTAATTGTGTCTGATTATTGTTGTGTAATATCAGATTAACATATGATCGGTAGTTTAGTACAAACCAATCTTTATATATAACGTGTAAAATCATTGTTTTTTAGGGTTGAATACAAAAAACGTAGGAGTTTTTGTTTGATAAGTATGAAAAAACACTTAATCAGGGTGTTATAGGGTAGGATTATTTTATGATGGGTAAACACATTTTTTATATTATGAGTAGTTTGGTCCGTAACAATTTTGATATATAAAACCTAAAATTATGGTTTTAGCTGGAAATGTATACATTTTAAAAGTGTTTTTGAACAATAGTTTCTTAACTTGGTATGTTCCAACGTTTTGTATTATAACTACGTTCCAATGTTAGTTTATGTTGTTATGTACCAAATATGTGTGTTGCGGTTTGAAAAATAACCATTTTCTAATTGTTGCAAGAAAATGGGGGAAATTCGGTACACATAACCATTTTAGAAGACACAAATATTGTTTTAAAGCAAAAGAAGAAGAAGAAGATAAAGTCTGCAAATTGAATAAAAATAAAGGTAAACTTATGTTTTTGTAGAAATTCTGTACTTTTGATTGTAGGTTAATAAATAGTTTAAATGTCATGAGACATAATGTTATTTAAGATTACAAAGAAGTTTAATTTGCGTAAATAAACATTATCTGGAAATTGTATTTTAAAAAAAATACAAAATTGAAGATAGTTGGTTACAGGGAACCTTATTTGATTGTTTTTGTATAAATAACAGTAGTAGAAAATATTGGTATGTACAAAAAATGAGGAAATATACTATGCTTTTATTTTAGAATGCAAAAATAATGTTTATATAACAAAGTAATTGTATTTTTAGGATGTTCTTGTGTTAGTACATTATGAGAGGTGGGTAACTAATAGTAATAATTATGGAGATTATGTTGATTAATAAACGCTTGATACGTATCAATGTTGAATAACATATTAGAATTAATTTTTTTATCTTGGAATGTACCAATATGATGTATATATATCTCACTTGAATAATTGTATTTAACTAACAGGTTTATTAAGCATGGTTGGTTATCGTTGTTCATTAACAAATGTAATAGATGTTTTATGAGAACCGGACGTAACTAAAGACCATATTCAGGCTTGTGCAACATCACCAATGATCTTGATCCACTTTGAGTCTGAAACAATTATTATGTAGATATTGGTACATACTAATGTATACATATATGTTATGAAAAACAGAAAACTGTACTATGCAATATGAACATAACAATTTAATGACTGAATTTAACAATGGGTTTGTCCCAATGGTCTTGATCCACTTTACATAGGAGTCTTAAACAATTGCAGTGTATACATTGGTACATACCAATGTGTACATATACATTAAGAAAATAAAAAACGTATATTATGCAAGATGAACATAAAAATTTAATCATTTAATTTAACAGTGGGTCTGTACCAATAGTCTTGATCAACTTTACATAGGAGTTTGAAACAAATGCTATGAAGACATTGGTACATACCAATGTTTACATATACATTAAGAAAATCAGAAAAGTGTACTATGGAATATGAATATGAAAATTTACTAACTGAATTAAACCAGGGTCTGTACCAATATTCATGATCCACTTTACATATGGGTCTTACACAATTTCAATGTAGATAACATCACCCTCAGTGAGGATGGACCATTTGATTCGCACATAGTCTTGTAACTTAGCAAAAAATAGAATGTTAGGCTTGGGAGAAAGATACTTGTCTTCACCATGACTGAAAATAGCGATGCACCACTCATGATGGACCTAAAACATTAGACAATTAAGATATGTTTATCAAAAAAACAAGTTCAAAATTGATCCATACTAAGGTGTGCATGGAAACAAAAAAATAATAAAAAACATATAATATGCAGGGATTGGTACAGATCAATGTCTACAAAAATATTAAGAAGGCCATACAAGTTTACTATGTAATATGAACCTAACAATTTAATCAATGAAATTTACCATATGTATGTACCAATGTTCAAGACCAACTTAACATATAGGTTTGTATCAACTTCTATGTATTAATTGGTATATACCAATGTTTAAAAAAAATTAAGAAACCCCAAAAAAATTTAATATGGAGTATGAACATAACAATTTAATAACTGAAATAAAACATGTGTCTATACGAATGTTCTTGATCCACTTAACATATAGGTTTGAAAAAAAATGTTAATCAGATGTTGATACATACCAATGTCTATACTACTATTGTTGATAAACTGTGCATATGTTTGTGTATCAACTGTTGTGTAGAAATCGGTACATACCAATATTTACAAAAAAATTAAAAAACTAAAAAAAGTTTCCTATAGAGTATGAACAAAACAATTTAATCATTGAAATAAAATATGTGTCTGTACCAATATTCCCAATCCACTTAACATATAGGTCTTAACAAATGTTAATCAGATGTTGGTACATACGAATGATTATACTAATGTTTTTGATACAATATGCATATGTTTGTGTATCAGAAATTGATACATACCAATGTTGACAAAAAAATTAAGAAAACCATAAAAGTTTACTATGGAGTATGAACATAACAAATTAATTATTGAAATAAAACATGTGTATGTACCAATGTTCTTGATCCACTTACATATAGGTCTGGAACAAAATGCTAATCAGATGTTGATATATAGCAATGTCTATATTAATGTTGTTGATATACTATGCATATGTTTTTGTATCAATTGGTGTGTAGAAACTCGTACATACCAATGTTTACAAAAAAATTAAGAAAACCAGAAAAATTTACTATGGGAATGAAAATAACAATTTAATCATTGAAAAAACATGTGTTTGTACCAATGTTCTTAATCCACTTAACATATAGGTGTATAACAAATGTTAATCGGATTTTGGTACATACCAAAGTCTGTACCAACTGTTCTTTGCCAAATTTAACCATTGTTGTGTAACTAATGATATGTAAAAATTGTTATACACTAGTAAAGAAGTAGATCTACTTAAAATTATCAAAAATATGATAGTCTATGAACAATATGTAATCATCATAGGAACATTATGAAACATAAGGAATATCACTTGAACATATATGACAAAGATTCAATGGATAATATAGTAAATATTATGGAAATAAATAGTCACTGATGAACAACACAAGGACATAATATTTGTTCTAAGCGAGATGATGATCAACGAGAGATGATGAATTTTTTTCAAACCCGTTTTGAATTTCAAATCCTAGAAGAAAGTAGAATAAACTGATTTGTATTGACTTAACATATAGGTACAGACATTAATTGCAAGAAAATGATTTAAAAAAATGTGTCTTGAAGTATTTTACGGGATTAATGTTGTACGTAGATGGAAGAAAAGAAAAGAGGTATATTAGTAAGATAAAGAATGGGTTTTGCTAACCACATGACCTTATAAGTATCTTTTTAAAGTTGGGTTGGTGTCACTAATGTTTTGAATATTTGGCCTTCTACAAGTAAGTTTTTCCCAAAAAAAAACTTTCTCCACATTGTTCTTTACCAAGCATCCATATCAACCAAAGTTTTTGAGAAAATCAATCCCATATTGAATTTACTAAAATACCATCTATCAGTCTTCAATTTTTTCATTTCTATATAATATAACGCTAATGGAAATAAAAATTTATTTTGTTGTTTTAGTGATTCAAAACTATTATTTACTTTTCCTTTTTTTCAATTTTATATTCTCAGTATTTTTGATATTTGATGATATGAATCTAAAAAATTATTTGTATAGCTTATGTAAAGTTTAGTGATCTCAGTATATATGTGTACAAATTTTTCTTTAATATTTTTTCACATTTCTTAATTTCACTATTTCTCCGTCTGAGGATACAAATCTTACAATCCCAGACAAAGTTGATGGTTCCCAATGATGATGTTAATTTTGTTAAATTCAATAGGAATTTGGTTTAATTGTAAAATTATTGACGTTTGCATTATTGGTGGTGGTTACAGAGGCTTGTGTAGCATAATCGAATTGCGTGTAGATATGCATGTGTTCTACTAAGATCAGTTGGAAGTTTTAGGTAATGGTTTTGTGTTATGGTGAAGTATGGTAGGGAGGCGTGTGAACGTGCTAGAGGGGAGAAAATAAAAAAATTGCATTGTTTAGAAAATGATTTAGGCGATTCTTTAATAAGTTTGTGTTGCATTTTAGCTTACTTTCAAAATTTAATTGATATTATATCCGTCTCTACCCCTTCTAGCCTTTCTAAATACTTTTTATTAGCCACATTACACGACATACACTTTAGATTTTAGGACTAATCTGTATAACTAGCGCTCGAATCGCGATTTTAAGACAATCGTCTCAAGAGCTTGAGTTTGGGGTACTGGTTTGAATTATGGAAACCATTATTGAGTTGGGTATATTTGAGTTTATATAATTATTCTTTTGATGATGATTAACTATTCTTATTGGAAACCTTTTCCAGAGTAATATAAAAAGAAAAAATAGTTTAAAAAAAGAATTATGGTTTTTTGTCAATAATAACAAAGTAGTTCAATTACACATAAATTTGAGAAAATTAAAAGCACAAAAAAGAGAAAAACAGACCCACTGATCAAGGTTAACCATACAACGAGTGCATTTGACTAGCGCATCTGCTGTCCTATTCAGATTTCTACTAATATGAGTAATCTTCCAAGACAAAAATTTGGATAGCCAGCTCTTAATTTCGGCAATAAATAGATAAATTTTCCATTTAAGACCTAAAAATTGAGAAATACCTTGAACAAGCTCAAGATTATCGGACTATAAGGTGATACTCCGGTGGTTGAGGAGGGCTGACTTCCTCATAGCAAGTAAGATAGCCCACCATTCACCTACGATAAGACTTTCCACAACCCATCTTCTTGTTATCTTTTCCGTAATGATTCCTTCTTCATTGATACCAATGGCTGCAACTCTTGAAGGTTCCCAGTCTTTTTTGAAAGACGCATCACACATCCAAATAAAGTCAGAGGTATCAGAAATGAGAGGGTTAGTTTCAGAATCCTCCATGCTAATGATTCCAGGACCATTCCAATATTGACCTCTTGGTTCAAAATAATCTTTGATCATGGCTTTGACCTTATGATTAATCTCTCTAATATTCCAAACTTTGTTCTCAAACAAAACCTTCATTTTAGCTTTCCAAATGAACCAACACGTGAGAAGGATACTTGCCGTGATTTATTTTCTATTCCATCCATTCCTTGTATAACTATCAATGTTTTCAAGGACCCAAGAAGCAAAGTTCTCATTACTACTTTTATCAATTTTTTTGTATCTTGGAAGTAGACCAAACAGACATACGAAAGGGATATCAGAGACAAAGGTGTTCAACATCTTCAGATCCCGATTCACACCAACCACAATTATCATCATTAACACATTTCCTGAGATGAAGGCCTTTTTTTAGTAGGTAGAGCCCCATTACAAATTTTCCACCCAAAATTCCTAACCTAAGTCAGTATATTAGAATGCCAAATAGTGTTTCAAAGTTGACCATTATTACTCTCTTCTTATTTCAATGATTGTGCTTCTTTAGCGACATCAATTTTAACCATTTTATGTTAGCTTGATTTAGTCAAATAAATTCCATCCTTAGCGTCTGGCCATATGAGTTTGTCCTCCTCATTAATCAATATGACTGGGATTTTAATAATTTCACTTACGATATTGGGAGTAAATATATTTTTAAGGATGTCGAGGTTCCAAGAGTTCATATTATCATTACAAAGATGTGCGACCCTCTCCAAATGACAATCATTAGGTTTTTCAAGGTTTAAGTTACCTTTTAGCCATTTATGCTCCCAAATATTTGTGCTACATCCATTACCAATGCGCTAGATAGCATGTTGCTTGATGAATTGTAAACCTTTGAAGATATTTGCCCAGCTCCATGATCTCTTTTTAGCTAATTTCACATCGAAAATTCTACAGCTCGGAGAATAAATACCCTTCAGCACCTTAGATACAAGTAAGTCTGGTTATTAACTATCTTCCAGGCTTGCTTAGCTAAAAGGGAAAAATTCATTTTTAGCAGATCTCTGAATCCAATACCCCCAATCATTTTAGATCTGGAAATCTTATCCCATTTAACCAAAAGAATTCTTTTTTTTGATACCAGATCCCCACAAAAAATTAGCAATAATTCCTGATAATTTTTTGCATAATGTTTTCAAGAATTCGAAGATTGACATTGCATAATTCCGAATAGCTTGTAACACCGCTTTAATAATAAACTCATTACTACCATCTAAAAGAAGATTTGAAATCCAGCTAGCTGATTTAACAATAAGACTATCCTAAATATAATTTAGGTTATCCGACTTCGCCCGTTTGATAGAAAAAGGAATACCGAGGTATTTACCAAAGAAAGTGGTCCTTTCAATATTTAAGAATTGAGTAACCTCATCACATAAAAGATCAGGTCCACCTTTACTGAATAAGATAGAAGACTTTTGAAAATTAATTTTTTGGCCTGAAGCTTGACAAAACTTATGCAAAATATCTTTAAAAGTATGAATTTCATTATGCTCAATGTTGATAAAAAGTATTGCATCGTCAGTGAAGAGTAAGTGAGTTAATTTGGGACAGTTTCTAGCCAGAGATATCCCTTTAAAATTACCTTCTCTACATTAGTAGTTAATAAGACTGATGAGACTCTTATAAGTAAAGAAAATAGAAGTGAGGATAGCGGGTCACCTTGTCTAATACCTCTACTTGGTGAGAATTTATCTAACCTCTGGCCATTAACTTTAACTTGAAGTGACACAGAAGATATACAGTTCTAAATCCAATTTGTCCATTTATCGCAAAAACCAAGGCTCTTAAGGACCCAGATAAGAAAGTTCCAATTCACCTGATCGTAAGCTTTAACCATGTCAATTTTGACAGCTGCATAATTCTTCTTATATTTTCTTTTATTCTTCAGAAAGAAGGAGACTTCTTGAGCAATAATAAAATTATCTTGGATACTTCTTCCTTTTATAAAAGTCGATTGAGTCAGAGATATGATATCATCCATAAATGGTTGTAATCTCATCGCAAGAATCTTAGCAATAATTTTGTAACTAAAATTAATACACGCAATTGGTCTAAAATCTTTGACTTCGTCTTGTTTATCATCTTTCGGGACTAGCGTGATCAAAGTGTCAATAATTTGTTGCAGAGATATATTACTAACAAAGAACTCACAAACCAGAATAAATATATTGTCTGTTAAAATATCCCAATATTCTTGATAAAGTTTACCTGGTAACCCATCAGGTCCAGGAGCTTTTGATCATCACATACTAAAGACAGCATTTCTAACTTCCTCAATATTTGGTCCTTTAGTAAGAATTTCACTTATGGATGTGGTAATCTTACATGGTATATAAATTAGTAATTTTTTCATAATCATGAGTATGTGGATCTTTAAAAAGATTAGAATAGAAATCTGATGTCTCCACATTTTTGATGATTTAATCTTAGTTAGAGACATCATTTTACGTGTATTTATTAGGTTAATATTCGATTTTTATTCATATTATTACATTTTCCTATTTCTTGTCTTGTCTTGATTTGATTATTTATTATTTTTAGAGCATATTGGGTTTAATTTATTTATATAGTGCGAAGCTTTAAAGATATATATATATATCAATTAATTAGATGTCAAATCAATTCTAAGAGATAAAAGAAAAGAAGATAATGATGTAAATTGGAGATAAAGGAAGTAAAGGATAAGTATGGAAATATAAAGTTGCCAAATAAATCTAAATTCCAGCAGCTACGTCCATTAAATTGATCATAACTCAAAAACGGATAGGAATTTAGAAGAATGGTCTGAAGAAAAGTTATAGTTCTTTCTGATTCGATCAGTTTTGATATAAGGAACACATAAATCGGAGCTGTATTAAAGAAGTTACGGCCAAAACAAAATAGCAACAGTTTATTACATTTTCTATATTTTAGGGTTACAAATTTGTGTTGGTCTAAGAGTCCAATACTTGTCTTCCACTCCAAGAAAATGTTTTAGGGTTTCCTATACAATATAAATACACCCTTTAATCAGTAGAAAAACATCCTTGGCCAATCCTTAAGCCAAGAAGAAGCCTACATCAAAAGAATAGAAGTCTGGAAGGAGCTGAACATCAAATCATGTCTTCACAAGCCTTCAAATTCATAATTGTTTTCTTTTCTTTTCTAGTATGAACTAATTTACTTTAGCTTGAGCTTTAGCATATAAGTATGAACCCTAGACTTGTTTTACATCTATTTTAATTTGGGATACTATCGTATTTAATTTGAATATATGTTTTATTTGTTGTTTTATGTGCTTTAACTTATTATCTATTTTCTTGCTATGGCACGGGTATAGGATTACCTTAATAGTAGTTAGATGGTCACCCGGAAGGGGTGTCTAATTACTGAAACACCACATAAACGTCTAGTGCGCGATAGTGATCCTGACGGGCTTGCCTAACTAGATAACCATTAGGGTACGATTTAACCACTGATCATCATTAGAAGGCCAGTCTCATTTAGGAACTTAGTGGCGTAGGATCACCCTATTTAAGTCCCCTCGTAATTGTGAGGTCGCCACCCTAGTCCACCCTAATTGGGGTAGGGAAGAATTTAGAATCTTTTTTTTGCAATTCTACATAATTCGCCCTTACATGATTAGAATAAACAAGGCTAGTGTGGATTACTTGCTATATCTCGAGCTAAACTCTCATACTCTTTATTTCTCTTATTTAATTTTATGTTTTTAATTTATTTAGTTTGATTTACTATTCACAAAAACCAAATAAAAAAAATCTATTTGTCTTTTCTTTATTGTTGCATATTATTTATTCTAGCTTTTATATTTGTACTTGATATTTGCATAAGTTCTTTCTAACTTTTGTAGTCTCTGAGGAACGAATTCACTTATCATTAAACCTTGCATACATCATGTAATACTTGTAGTACCGTGCTAGCATAGGGTGTTTATTTGCATTTATTTTATCTATTATTTTATCACACCTTATGCGACACCAAAATCATTAATAATTTCTATGATTTTACCCGAATCCTCCGTCCACGATCCATCTTCCATTTTCAGCATAGAGCTACGATTGATTTTCCTTCTATTAAGTGTAGCCTCATAAAAATAACTCGTATTTTTATCTCCTTTCTTGATCCATTTATATCTAGCTTTATTAGCCCAAAATAATTCTTCTTGGTTCCACGCTTCCTCAGTTTATCATAGATAAACTTTTCTTTTTCCCAATTGTCCTCAGTTGCCACATCATTTTGTAGATTCATAAGTTCTTCTTGATATTTATCGATAAGCTTTCTATTATTATAAAATACTTTTTTGCTCCAACCTGTCAGTTCTAGACATAAGGCCTCCATTTTCTTACAAAAATTATTTATATTGGATACTTTTTTGAAAGAGTTCCAAGCTTGATTAATTATATCTTTACATGACTCATCCTCCATCCATCGAGACTCGAACATAAAATATTTATAATAGTTAGCTTTAATAGAGTCTTTCCTTAGGATAAGTGGTGAATGATCGGAATTGATAGCTGAGAAATTTGAAGAGAAAAATTAGTAATTAAATTACACCATGAAGTAGATGCCAAGCCACGATCTAATCTTTCCTTAATATTATCATCCCTTTTTCTCTTATTAGTCCAAGTATAGTAGCAACCTTTACCTGGGAGATCAATAAGATTATTATCATTTATAAACTCATTGAATTTAATAATTATGTAGAAGCTTAGACTAGTTTTACCTTGTTTCTCAGAGGTTTTGGAAATTTCATTAAAATCTCCAATGAAGAGTGATGTCTCCTCATTTGTGATAATAAAATCTATCTCTGAGACATCATTTTAGGCTTATTTATTAGTTTATAGGTTGAATTTAGCTTAGTTTAGTTCACTTTCCTATTTTGGGTCTTGATTTAGTAACATAATATTTTTAGAGCATATTTGGTTTAATTGTTTATTTAGTGTGAAGCATTAAAGATAATTATGGAGATTAATTAGAGTCCAAGTCAAAGACTACAACATATGGAAAGAGATTTACATGGAAATTGGAGATAAAGGTAACAAAGGCTAAAATTATGGAAAAGAAAAAGCTGCCTAAATCTGAAATTCTGCAGCACACGCCTAAAGAATTGGTGATAATTCCAAAACGAAGCCGATTTTGGAAGATTCCTTTCATAGGGATGTAGATAATTCTGTGATGATTCTTTTGGTATATTATGGAGCAAAAATCGACCAATAACGAATAAGATATGCTCAAAACAGTTCAGCAGTAATTATCCATACGAATTTGAGTTGGGCTTGGAGTCCATTACTTAACCTCATCTCCAAGAAACGAATTAGGTCAACCTATACACTATAAATACAGCCTCTTAACACTCTTAAATCATCCTTGTGAAACCTTAAACCAAGAGGAAGCTTACAACACAAGAGAGAAGTCTGGAAGGAGCTGTTCATCAACAATGTCTTCTTCTACCTTTAAATTTGTAATCTCTTTCTTTTCTTTCATGAACTAAATTTCTTTAGCTTGAGTTTTAGCATATATGTATTAACCCTAGTTTTGATTGACATCTATCTAATTTGGGAACTTAATGTTTTAAATTGAATTATAGTTTTTATTTTCTGTTTATGTGTTTGGATTATATTATGTGTTCTTGTGGACTGCAGCCATATATAATTACCATCTAGTACTTAGGTCACCATTGACAACGGTGTTTAATTGCATGTTTAGCGCATAACGTCTAGTATTCGGTTTAGATCTTACAAATCAACCTAACTAGATAATCACTATGGTTTAGTTCTTGTGACTATTTACCAATTACAGGAATAGTTTGCTTAAGAAGCCTTATTGACACATGTAAATCTTATTTAAAACTACCGATAGCGAATTGGAACCGATTATTGAAATACTACATAATTCACCCTTACATGTTTAGAACGGCAAAACTAGTGGGGATTACATGCTATTGACTCAAGCTATATTCTCATATTACTTCTCTTTCGTATTTAATTTTCTGTCTTTAAATTCTTAGTTTTAAATTAGTTCAATTAGAAAACCAAATAAATATCTATTTGTCTTTACTTTTATTGCGTTTTAGTTGTTCTAGCTTTAAGTATTTGCACTTGATTATTGCATAAGTTCTTCCTAATTTTCGTCAGTCTCTGAGGAACGAATATTACTTATTTTCTAAAACTTGCATACGATCTGTATACTTGCAGAACCGTGATCAGTCTAGGGTGATTAATTGCACTTTATTATATCATATTTTATCACACCCTAGGCCCCACCAAAGACCGTAGGTTTATTATTTCTCGCATTCCAAAAAGAGAGAGAATTCCAAACCGATTGCGTTTCTTTATCATCATTAGCTCCATAAACACACACCATATACCAAATAAGTTTATTAGGTTCGTTCACTTGGGCGATTACAAAAGATGAAGTAGAGTTGACAACTCTAAGATTAACCGAGCAATTCCACAACAGTAGTATTCCCCTAGACATAAACGATCATCCCGTGGGTTCAACAAAGTGCGAATTATCAAAAGATTTAAAATGCTTACAAGACTTAAGACATTTACTTCTAAGCTTAGTTTCTAGTAGACACACAATAGATAAACGATACTTCGAGACTATGGACTAAAAATCTTTCTTTGTCGTGGGTGCCCTCGCTCCATGAAAATTCCTTACCATTAAAGTATCCATCAACCTCGGCCCTATTAAGAGATAGGCTGCCATCCACTTGAGCATTTGGAGGTAGGTTTTCCATCACGAGCGGGCCCCGTGTACTCGCCTCCTGTTCAGAGAAAGTATCTTCATTGAATCAATTCCAAAGTGTCCTTCACAATCTATACCTTTACAGTAATATTTCCTTTCATCTCGACCACCATGTTCATTTTTATTCATAACTCGAGCTCATTCTTCCCTTTTGCATTAAGAATTTGATCCTTAACCTCATAGAAACTCATGTAAATCTCTTCAACAAAAATTTGCATATCATTTATGCGCCTCTCCATTAGATTAAAATCCACGTCATTCAATTTTTGAGCTTTGTTAATGATACCCAACTGAGGAGGTGCAGGTGCAGCTTTACACTTGAGGTCTTTAGGCCATGTGAATTTTTCTTTGGACTGATCACTGTGCATCTTGGTTTAGTAGACCATTTACCCATATTATCATCCTCCATTCTTGGAAAGTGACTAAAGTGTACTGATTCCTAATCAATAGATTCTTCATTTGGTTCGAAAGACTCTCCTTCAAAGTCATCCAAATCAACTCCTCTTTTCCCTTTAACATTAGCAAAAGTATAATCCACTCTTTCGATGCGATTCTTAGTAGAAGTAGGTAAATTCGCTGTCATGTTAACACCAGGTTGAGAGTGAACATTTTCCACATTATTAAAATTAAAAATATTGGCACTTGTATTCTCAAAAGAAGAATAACGAGAGGATCAGAATGACCTCCAAGGTCCTTATGATATTCATTGTCTTGTGTGAATTTGTGATACATCTCGTCAACATCAATGGCACGAGAATTAAGAACCTTATTAGTGGCATGGTTGCTAATAATGATACTCATGCCCAAATCTCCAAGTTCTTCACAAAATATTTTGTAGATAGCAGGGTAATTTTTCTATGATAGTTTAAATGGTCAATCAAAGCTTGCAACTTTGTTGAAAATTTCCTCCAACATCACAGAGTTTTCTCGCTTCCTCTTTGAAGTTTCACTCTGTGCATTTCTAGTCTCATTCTTCCCTTCTCTAGCCACGCTTTGATTAGGAACAATAATAGAACCAAACTGGATATTCTTGAATAGCACAATGTTACCATTGTTAGGTCACTCTTCATCATCTTCCTCATCATCATCTTGACGCCTAAATGGGTAAAAACGAATAATTTCATCAAAATTTCCCTATCGATCCCTCCTTCTTAGCACGTGAAAGACACTATCTTGACCCCTTATAACTAAATCTTTAGTCCAGCTAAAAAACCTTGCAGAATCATCATTCTAGCGAGGTCATACCATAGCCGTGTGATGTCTCCTTAATTGTTCTTATTTTCGACCCTTAGGAGACATCATTTTTGGTTTTTATTTAATCAATTCGATAGACTTTTGGACTAAATATGCAATAATATGATTTTCCTCTTTTATTTCTAGCATTTTTGATTTATTAAGCTTTTGCGCGTAATATTGGTATTTTTAGTGAAGATTTTACAGGTTTTAGATGTTAGCTAGAAGAGGAATCCGAGGAGAAAGTCAAAGATCACAAAGATAGAGTCAAGACTTGAAAAGAAATCCCGAAGATATTGTTTTTAGAACTGAAAATCTATTTTCCAGGCCATAGATTTCTGATTTCGAGGTGCTTAAGCGATGATCTAGCTGTTGACCTTTGAAGAGAAATCATTCCTTATCGAGTTACGGAACTTTAGCAACTGGAATAAGGTCAATCGGAGTTGTAACGCATCGGGAAAAGCCATTTTAGTGAAGGTGTATCAGCAGTTACGGGATTTTGGGCTTGGACATTTAATTAGTCTTTTATTTTCTGGTCCAAGCCCTAGTCCGAATTTATGCTTATAAAAGGAGGTCTGGACTTCTATTTTACAGAGAATTCACATTTTGCAAGATTAAAAACACCAGAGAGAAGCAACTGAAGGAAGGAGAAGAAGCTACAAGAGCTGGAGAGGGTCTATATCTCCGTTCGTAGTCATTCCGATTCCGGAAATTAGGTTCTTTTATCTTTTTAATTCTGTAAACAATATGAATTTCTTTATTTTTAATTTCTTATTTCATTTTAATATGAGCTAAGTTTTCTATAGTGCTTGAGAACACTTCTTATTAATTAACGAATGTTGAATTTGGGTTTTTATTGAATTAAACTAAATTAGGGTTTTTACTCTTTTTGATAAATTGAGAATATTTACTGTTTTTTGCGTCATGAACTAGGAACAGGTAGTAGTATTTAGGCTATTCCAATTAATGGCAATTGGATCATCCTGACGGAGGGTTTAAATACAGAACCATTTATTCAATCTAGGATAGAAGTTAATGATTCTGACGAGCTTAGCTAATCCTAGGGCCAATGAGGTAATAACACTTAATCATCCAACGGTGGATCATATTTACCCTGACGGGACTAGTGACACTTTAGGATTGCCTAATAGTCCACCCTGACGGGGGTATAAGGAAATTAAAATCCCGACCATTGTAATTGACTAATTTAGCCCTTAAACAACATAAGTTAAGAAATAGGATAGGGAGGATCCTTGCGTTCTCAAGTGCTACTTCTCATATTGCGTTTCATATCATTTTATTTGCGTCTTAGCTTTTACTTGCATTTACAATTTATTTTTCATTCATTAGCTTTAATAACAAAAAAAACCAAACAAACATATTATTGTCTTTTATTTTCATAAGTGCATCAATCACTATTGCTAGACATTGTGATCAACCATTCCGTCCTTGGAACGAATCTGTATTATCAGATATACTACTTGGGACAACCGTACACTTGCGTTTGTGGTTCGATTATTATTTGCATTTATTTTAGAACACACAAAGGACCACCAAGTTTTTGGCGCCGCTGCCGGGGACGGTAGCGTGTGACCACGGTGTTTATCCTTTAGTGATAGTGCATTTATTTTATTTTATCAGTTTTACGCTTTTTGTTTAGTTCTTTTCAGGTTTTTAGGTTTGGTGTATGCGAAGAAGACTATTCAAGGATCTAGAGCCAACACCTCCGATCCTTAGTAATCCAGAATCGTTGATCAGACTTGCTAACAAGAGAAGAAGAGAACGAGAAGCTTTAGAAGTAGAAGCGTTAAGTAACAGAATGGAAAATATAAATCTCAATGGTCAACAAGGCCAGCTAGATGCAAATGGCCAACCTTTAGCTCCAGGTGTTATTCCTCCAGTTCCACCAGTGAATCCTAATCCTCAAGTTCAGATAGTGATGAATCAAGATCCGTGGTTTACTAATGGTCCTCCAGAAGTTCCATTCCGTGCTCCAGCTATAGGAGTAGGTGCTCCAGATATAGATGTTCCGAGATTCCGTCTAGATTCGGGTATGTTAGCTCAGTTTCAAAATTTTGGGAATTTTCGTGGTAGACCTTCAGAAGATCCTCTTAGAGCAGTACAGAAGTTTAAACAGATATGTGATTCTTATATCACACAAGGGGTTTCGAGGGAACATATGTACTTTGCTGCATTTAAGTTCTTTGTTATCGATGGAGCGAGTGAATGGCACGACACGCAAGATCCGACGAAGATTACTAATTGGGACCAATTAGAAATTGCTTTCTTTGACAAATGTTACCCAAGTAACATGAGGTTAGATGCTGAATTGGAATTGACGTAATTCCGTCAAGAATATGATGAAACTGTGGGTAGAAGTTGGACAAGATTTCAGATGTGTTTGCGTAAGGTTCCAAATCATGGCTTTTCAGAACAACAACAGTTAAAGATCTTTTATAGAGGCCTTGATGGAACTTCGAGAGAGAAATTGGATACGCTATGTGGTGCAGGTTTTCTTCAAGTTCAACCCGCTCATGCTAAAATTATCTTAGAGAGAACATTTAAGAATGAAGTTGGGTGGAATTCAGTAAGAACACCGGTGAAGGGAGTGAATAATGTTGATATAGAGGAGAAATTTGCTACGTTTGAGAATAAGATTCAGAGTACTATTGAGCAACAATTGAAGCAGCTTACGTTAGCTGTGAAAGAAGGATTTTCGGGTAAGAAGGTAGCTGTGCATGCTGCACAAGAGGTTTATATGTGTTCGATTTGCCAGGTAGATGATCATGATGAGGAAAATTGTCCAAATAACCAAGAATCCGTGATGTTCATGTCCAATAGAGGTAACTTCAATTCAAGTGGTAATGGATATCAGCCTAACAGAAACCATCCTGGGTTTCAATACTCAAATCCTAATGGGGCAGCCAATCCTACCTATGCGTATCAGCCGCGTCCCCAGGGTAACAACTATAATCCAAGACCACACAACAATTATCAAGGAGGACAGAATCAGGGAAATTATGTACAAAGGCAAGCTCCTCAGAATACTCCTCAAAATACATACGATGAAACTTTAAACCAAAAAGCCTTACCTGCCCATCCACAAGAAGGAGTAGTCACTCTTCAGAAATCAGTTGAAAGTTTAATTGCTCTCCAAACACAAGCTATGGAACGTCAAAATGCAATCGAAGCCAATATGAGTTTGTTCCAGAATCAGCTAAGCCAAATCAATAAACAACTGAATCAACGTCCACAAGGACAACTTCCAAGCGATACTGAGAATCTGAAGCAACGAGAAGATTGTAATGTTGTTACATTGAGAAGTGGTAAAAACCTTCCTCCACCTCCTTTTCCCGTTATGAAAGAGAAAGAGGTACCAAGAAAAGAAAAGGAAGTGGTGGAGAAAGAGAAAGAAAATGAGAAAGATAGTGAGGTTGAAGAAATAGTGAGACCACGAGAAGTTCCGAAAAAGAAAGATGATATTGTTAGTAGTCGCCCTCCACCACCGTTTCCATCACGAGTTCAGAAAAAGGGTGATTTGGGTGATTTTCAGAAATTCTTTAATAGAGTGAAGGGTCTCAGTATTAATATTCCGTTACTTGAGGCAATTCGAGATATTCCTAAATATACGAAGTTTTTGAAGAGGGCCCTCACTAACAAAAGTCCCTATTGTGATAATGAGATGATTGGTCTTCCGGAAGAGTGTAGTGCGATTTGTCAGAGTAAATTACCTCCGAAGTTAGTTGATCCGGGGAGTTTCACGATTCCCATATCAATTGGGGAAGAATGGAAAGGAAAGGCGCTATGTGACTTGGGCGCTAGCATCAATTTGATGCCCAAGTCGATATTTGATAAGCTAAAAATTGGAAACGCAAGAACCCCTTCTATGCTCTTGCAAATGGCGGACAGGTCTCTTGCTCATCCTGAAGGCCGCATTGAGGATGTCCTTGTTAAGGCAGGTACACTTATATTTCCTGTTGATTTCGTAATACTTGAATACAATGCAGATAGAAATGTCCCCATTATTTTGGGTAGACCATTCCTAGCTACAGGGAGAACATTGATCGATGTAGAGAATGGAGAATTAACGATGAGGATACAAGATGAGGAAGTGAAATTCAATGTATTTCGAGCTATGAAATTCCCAGACTCTCAGGAAGATTGCTTCAGAATGGATGTAGTAGAGCAAGCATCGCAAGAGGTATTTAATTGTTTAAATTTTGATGATATCTTGCAGGCTGCTTTAACATTAGATTCACCTGAGATGATGGAGGAGCTTACTGAAACAATAGCAGCTCTAAATTCTGAAAATCCGAGGTATAGGCGTCCTGCCTATGAACATGTTAGAGAACCGGGGGAGATTGTTCCTAAAAAGAAGCCTTCAATTGAATCTCCTCCGGAATTGGAAGAAAAACCATTGCCAGCACACTTGAGGTATGCGTATTTAGGTACTAATGAAACTCTACCTGTTATTGTTTCAGCTAATTTAACAGGTCCTCAAGAAGATAAACTGTTGCGTGTGTTAAGAGCCAACAAAGAAGCAATAGGTTGGACAATTGCTGACATCAAAGGCATTAGTCCATCCTATTGTCAACACAAAATCATACTTGAAGATGTTAACGCACGCTCAGTTGAAGGTCAAAGAAGATTGATGCCCGCTATGAAGGATGTGGTAAAGAAAGAGGTGATCAAACTTTTAGATGCGGGGATTATTTATCCCATCTCGAGTAGTGAATGGGTGAGTCCGGTTTAGTGTGTACCGAAGAAGGGAGGAATAACAACAGTCCTTAATGATAAAAATGAAGCGATTCCTTCAAGAACGGTAGTTGGATGGAGAGTTTGTATGGATTACAGAAAGCTGAACAAGGCCACCAGAAAAGATCATTTCCCTTTGCCCTTCATAGATCAGATGTTAGACAAATTAGCCGGAAGAGAGTTCTATTGCTTCTTGGATGGTTATTCTGGGTATAATCAAATTTACGTGGCTCCAGAAGATCAACATAAAACAACATTTACATGCCCCTTTGGTACTTTTGCATATCGCAGAATGCCATTTGGGTTGTGTAATGCTCCTGCTACCTTTCAAAGATGCATGATGGCCATCTTCTGGGATATGATCGATAACTTTCTTGAAGTGTTTATGGATGATTTCTCTGTATTTGGTGATGATTTTGATAAGTGTTTAGACAATTTAGAGAAAGTGTTAATCAGATGCAAAGAAACAGATTTGGTATTAAACTGGGAGAAGTGTCATTTCATGGTTCGCGAAAGGTTTTGTTCTGGGTCACAAAGTTTCGAGTGTTGGATTGGAAGTCGATAGAGCGAAGATTGAGGTAATTAAAACTCTTCCCCCTCCTGTTTCTGTTAAAGGGGTAAGAAGTTTTCTAGGCCATGCTGGTTTTTATAGGCGATTTATCAAAGACTTTTCTAAGATTGCGAAACCGTTATGCAACTTACTTTCTAAGACTTTTCTAAGATTCCAAATTCCTTTTTGATGAAGCTTGTTTAGCGGCCTTCAAAGCAATCAAAGAAAAGCTTGTTTCTGCTCCTATAGTAGTGCCTCCAGATTGGAATTTACCGTTTGAGGTTATGTGTGATGCGAGTGATTTATGTATGGGAGTTGTATTAGAACAAAGAAAAGAGAAAGTTTTTCATTCGATTTATTATGCTAGTAAAACTTTTAATGGTGCTCAGATTAATTATACAGTAACAGAAAAGGAGTTGCTAGCGGTTGTGTACTCATTCGATAAATTTCGCTCTTATCTTCTTGGAGCGAAAGTTATCGTTTATACAGATCATTCAGCGATTCAATATCTTATGGAGAAGAAGGATGCTAAACCGAGGTTAATTAGATGGGTGTTATTGCTTCAAGAGTTTGATTTAGAGATCAAGGATAGAAAAGGGTGTGAGAATCAGGTTGCAGATCATCTATCGAGGTTAGAAGGTTCAGAGTTAAATAGTGGTACTGAAGCGGTTAGAGAAGAATTTCCATATGAGAATTTATTCGAAGTTCGTGATTATGAAGCCCCTTGGTACGCGGATATTGCAAACTTAGTGGTAAGTGGTTCCTTTCCTGAAGGTTCTACTTATCAAGAGAGAAAAAGATTAGCTCACCGTGCAAGACAATTCTTTTGGGAGGATCCCTTCCTCTATAAAGTGTGCGCTGATCAAATGGTAAGAAGATGTGTAGCCAAGGAAGAAATTGAGGCGATTATAGCTAGGTGTCATGATTCACCTTATGGTGGACATTTCAAAGGAGATCGAACTGCTGCTAAGGTATTACAATCTGGTTTCTATTTGCCCTCTATTATAAAAGATTGTCATGAATATACTAAAAGATGTAATAGATGCCAATTTACCGAAAACATATCCAAGAGGGATGAGATGCCACGTAATAATGTGTTAGAAGTTGAAATATTCGATGTTTGGGGTATAGATTTTATGGGTCCGTTTGTTCCTTCAAATGGTAACCTCTATATCTTATTAGCTATTGATTACGTGTCTAAGTGGGTAGAAGCGGTGGCTTTACCAACCAATGATTCTTGAGTGGTGATTAAGTTCTTAAAATCACATATTTTCACTAGACATGGAACTCCAAGGGTGATTATTAGTGATGGAGGTACTCACTGCGTTAATAAGTATTTGAAGACTGTTCTAGAGAAATATGGAGTCAGACACTGTGTATCTACTGCCTATCATCCACAAGCCAATGGTCAAGCTGAAGTATCAAATCGTGAGGTAAAATCTATCTTAGAGAAAACCGTTGGTCCTACTAGAAAAGATTGGTCTATGAAATTAGATGATGCACTTTGGGCATATCGAACTGCTTTCAAAACTCCAGTAGGTGCTTCTCCGTATCGAATGGTTTATGGTAAGGCTTGTCACTTACCTCTTGAGTTAGAAATGGGTGCCTATTGGGCTATTGCAAAGTTAAATTTAGATCCTACACTAGCTGGTGAGAATCGAATGATGAAACTTAATGAGCTTGATGAATTTAGATTACATGCTTATGAAAATGCTAAGCTTTATAAAGAAAATACTAAAAGATGGCATGATAATCGAATTCGAGAGAAGAACTTTGTAGTGGGACAAAGAGTGTTACAATATAATTCGAAGTTCAGTAATTATCCGGGGAAATTAAGATCGAAGTGGTCGGGTCCGTATATTGTAACAAAAGTTACACCTCATGGAGCTATAGAGATAGAACATCCACTTGAGAATCGTACATTCATGGTGAACGGTCATCGTTTAAAAATTTATCATGGAGGTGAAGACACCGATCGTGCAAAAGACCCACATCCCGGAGAGGTCATGTACCTCCTCGAAGCTCCTTAGAAGCACGAGGTAACCCGTCGAGCTTAACGACGTTAAAAAAAAGCCAATTTCTTGTATATTAGTTTAAGTATTTCAATTTTCGTAGTATAAATTAGTTAAAGTTTTCGTTGATTTTAGTTTTTATTTTTAAGAAATGAGGAAGGGTGTTTGTCTTTGATGATTTCAGGGGTATAATGGTCATGAGTTTGGGGTCAAACGATGGGAAAAACGAAAAAAATTGAAGTCCACAGCAGGTTTGACCGGCTAGCCGGCGAGCTGGCCGGCATACCGGCCAAACGAGCAGATAGACCCCAACTCCCTGACCACTGCGTCAGCGACAACGCAGCAATGCTGCGTCATCATTCGCGCCAGCGAGAAAGCGCCGGCATGCCGGTCAACTGACCGGCTAGCCGGCCAACGAGGAAGAATGTTCTGGTCCTTGCGTCAGCGATGACGCAAGGTTGCTGCGTCATCAAATGCGCCATCGAGATTTCACCGGCATGCCGGCGAATCCGCCGGCTAGCCGGTCAAGGATTTCAAATTCTCTGATCATTGCGTCAGCGACGACGCAATATACTTGCGTTTTGAGGTTAAAAAAAAAAAGAGTCGAATTTAGTAATTTTTTCGCCGCCCTCTCGCCCGGCATGCCGGTGAATCCTAGTTTTGCGAGAGGCGGTTTTGAGCTTATTAAACCTAGTTTTTTGCCTCTTTTCCAAGCCAAACCTTATAATCCGAATTCTTGCCTCCACCTACTCCAAAAATCATCAACAAACAGCTATAAAATCATAAAATCAAGCCTTCTATCATCGCAAAAACACAAAATCAACTCACATCCTCTCCAAAACATCATCAAATTTCACCTTTTCTCCAAGAATTTCCTCTTCCAAACCTTGAAATTAAACCCAATTCTTTTAAAATCCCTCTCAAATAACCTTAACCCATCTCATATAACACCTAGTTCTTCAAGTTTTAAACCTCAAAACATCAAATTTCAAAGCTTTTCTCTAGCTTTTTCTCTATTTGAAGTTTTGAGTTTGGGGTGAAAAGAGATGACTAACAGAACCGATTCCATGTGTAACTATCGAAGAAACATACCAAGAAACAAGAACACTGTTGGAGCTAGCCTAGACCAAGCAATTGAGATTCCGGATTCGCGATCCAAAAAGACTGTCCAAAACCCAATTGCTCCAAAAAGAAAAGAAAATCCGAGTAAGGCTAATCCGAAAAAGAGCAGGTTAATTGATGAGAGTGATGAATAAAGTGAGGAAGAAGTTGAAGAAGAGATTGAGGAAACTGAACAAGAAGTTCCCGAAGAACCAGTGCACAACCGAAAGCTCCGCGTAGGAAAGCTTGGGCTCAAAAGCCTAAGAGAGTCTTTGTTCCTTGGGAAACTCGGGTTCGTGATCGAATTCAATTTTTGAAGTTTGGTGAGGAGATGAATCTTCCTAAAGGTATTATGACTAGTGCTTATAAATATTATGGTGTTACTTGTGATAAATTGGGTTGGAAGGAATTGAGAGAAAGGAAGCTTGAGTATATTCCTACCTTGGTGCGAGATTTTTATGAAGGAATCGCCTTCTCGAAAGAAGCTGTCATTATTCGCAAAAAGGTAGTTCCTTTCTCCGTTGAGCTTATTCGTAAATCATTGAAATTACCCGAGTTTTCCGGAATATGTCCGTTTCAAGAATCTCTTAAAGAGCCTTCGTTTGACTATGAATCCCTTTGGGGGAAAGTGATTATTGATGGGGCCCGCCCAATTCCCGAAGGAGAGAGATATCCTGGACAGATGTATAGTAGTAACTTGCTACCATGTGCTAAGATTTGGTCACGTTTCATAATTCCTACCTTCTTCGGAGTTAAACACATATCGGAAGTGAAGAAGGAGCATCTTTTGTTCATTAAGTGTATTATTGAGGAGAAACCCGTGGATGTTGCTCGTGTGATTTATGATACCGTCATGGATTTTGCTAGGATTCCTACTTCACAACAAAATCTCAAATTTCCTTGTACTGTCACTACTTTGTGTTTAGACGCAAAGGTTCCGCGTAAAGACGCAGAAATTGATCGTGTTGTAGTGTGTGAGAGCATGGGTTTAACTTTGATCAAGAATATTCATGATGAGGTGGTAAAAGCAACAAGGAACCCTAGAGCTCCTCCAAAGAAGAAGATGCATACAACTGATGAGTTGGAAGCTAAAGTGAAGGTGTTAGAAGAGAATCAAGTGAAGATGATTGCGTCTCTAGGAAACGTTACAAAAGAGTTAGAACTTCTCCGAAACATGTTAATGGGGGTGAGCACAATTCAACACGCCACCTATGGTATTCTTACGCAAGAGAAAGTTCATGGACGCAACACCGATAACCAGCCTCGCGCTGGTTGAGATACGTTTTCTATCCCTTTCGCGTTTTAGTTAGTTTAGTTTATTTTTAGTGCGTTGAGTCTTTTCGAGTCGTGGGGACACGACTCATTTTTGAGTTTGGGGTGGGGTTCGTTGCCTCATCCCAGTTTTTATGTGTTATATGTTTTATTTGCTTTCAATAAAATTAATTTTCGGAGTTGCGTTTGACTATAGAAGATTTTAAATGTCCCTTTAAGCATACTTTTGATGAATCAATGATAGTAAATAGTGGACTTTAGGGATTGACATAGAACGCACTTACAATTGCATGCTGGTGGGTCCTGGGGTGTTATAAAATAAAGTGCAAAATAGAGGAACCAGTTAACCGCAAGTGTACGGTTGTCCAAGTAATACTCCGATAAGTCAGATTCGTTCTCAGGGATTGGACTGGTATAACCCAAGTGTTCAACAGATAAATAGTAGTAATTGCAAATACAGAAAATAAAAGATGAGAAATATTTATTTGGTTTTTATATTAATCCTAAGAATGCATGAAAATAAATAACTGAAAATAAATACTAAAGGACTAGATGCAGATATGAGCTATACTTGAGTCTCGCTAGGAATCCACTTAATCAATATAATTTATGCTATGTTTAAGGGTAGAATTGGAATTAATATTAGTCGGGACTCTAATATCTCCTAGCCCCCTGTCGGGTGGACCTAGAAGCTATCCTAAAGTATCATAAACACCTGCATGGTCGAATATGGCTTTTCGGATGATAAGATTTTACCTCTTTGGCTATGTAACTAGTTAAGCCTGTCGGTATATAACGAACATTACACGGGTATTACCTAGATCTGTATTCAAACCCCCCTGTCGGATGATCACTTCGCCACTAAAGTGAATAGCCCAAATACTAAAAGCTAATTCTAGTTGCGCGGAAAAGAATTAGTAATAAAAACAAAGTAATAACCAATATATAAGACCTAATTCAGTTTAAATCATAACAATCCCAAATTCAAAACATAAATTAAATTAATTAGGGTTCATCCCTTTATTGCGATTCTCAAGTAATTAAGGTTTAGCTCATATTGAAAGTAAAAACAGTAAAGAAATTAATACTATACATGTCCTAATAACTGAAATAAAATAAGAACCTAGATAGAGGAATTGGCTTGAACTGTTGTTGGAGATATAGACAGTCTCCAGCTTCTGCTCTTGCTTCCGCCTCTTGACGCTCTCTCTAAGGATATTGAATAAATTGTGAGAGGTACTGAATAATGAGGTCTAAGGGGTGTATTTATAGGTGTTGGAAACCCCTAGGTCGACTTTACTTGGAGTGGAAGACAAGTCAAAGACTCTTAAATTCGTAGCTCTAAAAGATAAGACTCTGCTGATTTGATTTGGTCATATCTTTTTCAATACTTATCCGTTTGAGAAGTTCCAATATATGAAACTGCTTGTCTTGGAAAGCTCTTTCTATTGGTGCAGACCATTCGTCCAGAATCCATGCCAATCTTTTATTATGATTTAATCTCTAAAACGTGGCTGGATTTTCAGATTTCAAAAGGCAGCTTTATCTTTTCCTCCTTTGAATAAATCTTTCCTAAATCTTCTTATTTCCATGTAAATCTTCTTTCCTTTCATCCTCATCTTGACTTGGTCTCTAAGTAATTACCATTTATCTTTTAAAGCTTCACATTAAATAAATAATTAAACCGCACATGCTTAAAAAGAATAAATCAATAAATCAAGAAATCGAAATAGGAAAGTGTACTCTAAAAATAGAAACTCGACTCAAAATCATTTCCTAACACTCTAAAATACACTAAGACTTTATTCTCACTTCTTCTCCTTGGATTGGTCTTTCATAAGATTCAAGAACCAATTAACTTTGCATTAAAAACAATCAAATTTACGCACAAAAGCTCAGATTCTGCAAATAGTTATTTCCAAGGGGAGAAAGTGTAATATGATCAATTAAGCCTAAAAGTCTATCAAATAAGTCATTTATTCACCTAAAAGGATGTCTCCAATGGACTAAGAATTAGAACAAATAGGGAGACATCACATGCGAACATAGGTAATTAATAGGAAAAATTAATGAACAATGCAAATGAAGTAAGCTTGTACTTAAGGAATATGTTTGGTGTGTAGAACGTGAAATCTTAATTAGTAGAGAACCCACCTAGATATGAACTAAATACAAGCTATGTACTTTGGAAAATGATAGGGGCAGTTCTTTGGTAGCCATTTGAAACCTTTTAGCTTGCTATCCCTAATATTATAATTTTATCCGTCTTAGCCCAATTTTGAGCCTAAAGCCTTTTCTTTTGTAGCCACGATATAAGCCCATTATCCTTTAGATTATTAGGCATGACCAAATGACCCGCACTTGAATCACAACCCTGAGACTTGTCTCGAGCTTGAGTTTGGGGTGGTGGGACCACATTTGGGAATTTACATTGGGAAGGGATTATATGTGTTTGTATTGAGGCACAAAAATGAAGATGATATTATTTGTAACCCTTTGCCGGGATTTAAAAAAAAATAAAAATATATATATATATATATAAGAGACATGAACTTTCACATCAAAACGAGGGTCATGGGTATCTTCTACAAAAAAAAGAGAAAATAAAAAGAAAGAATAAATAAACCGGCAAAGTGGAATATTTTTGGAAATCATCTTAGTTTATATTGGGTTGACATTGGGGACGCAACTTTAGCGCGTCAAATGGGTGAGTGAGAACATTTTTTAGCGTAACTCAAGCTCGAGGACATGTGGATGGTAAGTGAGGAGAGAGCCAAAAGCTCACTTCAAATTTACCAAATATATATCCATACCGTCCTTAAGCCAATATTAAAACCATAAAGACCTCTTGATTCTTAAATACATAGCGAATTTATACTTCTGTTGATAGGGAATATTTAGGTGGAACATTCAAAGCGATTTATGATTAATGACCACCCTATAGCCATCATACAGATATGAGTACAAGTGTAACCTTCAAGCATTGCAACTTCAATTTTATGATTGAGATTATTTATGTTTGATTTTGCATGATTAGTGTATGTATATGTTAGTTCTTAAAGTTTTGCTATGTGAGATTTATCTTTAGAATTGCTTTAGGTGTATTTGCTAAACTTCTATTTGTTCTTACGTTTACTTCTACCCCTTGTTTTATTTTGTTTTGCTTTGTCGGGACGACAAAGGTTTGAGGTGGGGGTCTTGATGCCTCCTTAATTGTTCTTATTTTCGACCCTTAGGAGACATCATTTTTTGTGTTTATTTAATCAATTCGATAGACTTTTGGACTAAATATGCAATAATATGATTTTCCTCTTTTATTTCTAGCATTTTTGATTTATTAAGCTTTTGCGCGTAATATTGGTATTTTTAGTGAAGATTTTACAGGTTTTAGATGTTAGCTAGAAGAGGAATCCGAGGAGAAAGTCAAAGATCACAAAGATAGAGTCAAGACTTGAAAATAAATCCCGAAGATATTGTTTTTAGAACTGAAAATCCATTTTCCAGGCCATAGATTGCTGATTTCGAGGTGCTTAAGCGATGATCTAGCTGTTGACCTTTGAAGAGAAATCATTCCTTATCGAGTTACGGAACTTTAGCAACTGGAATGAGGTCAATCGGAGTTGTAACGCATCGGGAAAAGCCATTTTAGTGAAGGTGTATCAGCAGTTACGGGATTTTGGGCTTAGAAAGTGGGCTTGGACATTTAATTAGTCTTTTATTTTCTGGTCCAAGCCCTAGTCCGAATTTATGCTTATAAAAGGAGGTCTAGACTTCTATTTTACAGAGAATTCACATTCTGCAAGATTAAAAACACCAGAGAGAAGCAACTGAAGGAAGGAGAAGAAGCTACAAGAGCTGGAGAGGGTCTATATCTCCGTTCGTAGTCATTCCGATTCCGGAAATTAGGTTCTTTTATCTTTTTAATTCTGTAAACAATATGAATTCCTTTATTTTTAATTTCGTATTTCATTTTAATATGAGCTAAGTTTTCTATAGTGCTTGAGAACAAACAATGGGTGAATCCCACTTCTTATTAATTAACGATTGTTGAATTGGGGTTTTTATTGAATTAAACTAAATTAGGGTTTTTACTCTTTTCGATAAATTGAGAATATTTACTGTTTTTAGCGTCATGAACTAGGAACAGGTAGTAGTATTTAGGCTATTCCAATTAGTGGCAATTGGATCATCCTGACGGAGGGTTTAAATACGGAACCATTTATTCAATCTAGGATAGAAGTTAATGATTCTGACGAGCTTAGCTAATCCTAGGGCCAATGAGGTAATAACACTTAATCATCCAACGGTGGATCATATTTACCCTGACGGGACTAGTGACACTTTAGGATTGCCTAATAGTCCACCCTGACGGGGGTATAAGGAAATTAGAATCCCGACCATTGTAATTGACTAATTTAGCCCTTAAACAACATAAGTTAAGAAATAGGATAGGGAGGATCCTTGCGTTCTCAAGTGCTACTTCTCATATTGCGTTTCATATCATTTTATTTGCGTCTTAGCTTTTACTTGCATTTACAATTTATTTTTCATTCATTAGCTTTAATAACAAAAAAAACCAAACAAACATATTATTGTCTTTTATTTTCGTAAGTGCATCAATCACTATTGCTAGACATTGTGATCAACCATTCCGTCTTTGGAACGAATCTGTATTATCAGATATACTACTTGGGACAACCGTACACTTGCGGTTGTGGTTCGATTATTATTTGCATTTATTTTAGAACACACAAAGGACCACCACCGTGTTACAAGACAACTTGTTGTGACTAAAGCGTCCACAATTGAAGCAAAAAATCCCAATACTTCCGTAAGTAAATGCCACCCAAGAAAGACCATCGAATTGATTAAGATAAACACCGGTTTTAATTGGTTCATTAGTATCAATGTTAGCACAAAATATGATGAATTGAAGATCATCATTATCTTCCACTGGATAGTCCACTTCAGCAACCTCACCAATGTAGCTACCAAAGGCTTCTATGGCGTTAAGATTCTTTTAAATTCCTGCTAAGCCATATATACGAACCAAACTTAAGAAGAAATCCGATCAACCTCCTCGATCTTTGTATTAGCTTCACATCTTACAATAAGCACATGCATACCATTAACTAAGCAGGGGCGAATGAAGAAAAGAATTCACCTTCCTCTTCTTTTTCAAGTGTCAACTTAAGAGTGTTAACATGTAATTCTTCAAAGACAATTCTTCCCTTGATTCCCCATGAATCAAGGACCACCTTGCGAAAAACAGTAAAACCAATAACCCTACCTTAGATGTAAATTAAGTGACATTAGGTTTGATAGAAGTTGTTTTGGTAGTAAAGAAAGAGATTCATGTTTCAGGATGTTTTCATTTTTATTGCAGGCTAGGGGAAGGAAGTGGTTTGATCTTGAAGCCATGTTAGAACTCATGTTGGAAAATTCTTGAGGTTTGATAATATGAATGAGTTAAACAATCCTTAATCTTCCTTTGAGTATATATAATAGTGTAACTGAAGCAGACTGATAGTGATCCAATTGGAAACGCCATTGCCTCCCCAATCCATGAATCTCTAATGGCCACTTGTACAAACTATGAACCAAGGTCACACTTAACCCAGAGATTACTCAAAAGCCAATATTTTTGAAGTTATTTAGAATAAGCTTGAAGAAAAAGACACTCCCATAGTATAGGTATTCTGCATTCCAAAGCACAGATATCCAAAGAAAAATCCAAATATCAGGTAAGTAGTATTCAATAACATTTAATATCCAATGATAGAAGGATAACATCATCGAGGGAATCTCAACGGTGGAATCTGTCGTTATATTGATAGAAACAATAATAAAGTACATATATAATATCACATGCGTGCTGAATATCCTTCTGAGAAGATTAAAACTCGAGGTAATATAGATGTAAATCACAACACGCCACCACACCTTAGGGATCATATAGAATCTAAAAATGAAAAGTTAAACTTTGTAGCTTGCTATCTCATCATATCTACTAGATAGATATAATCACACACACACACACACACACATATATATATATATATATATATATATATATAATATCTATAAAAGCATTAAATCACATAGTTTGGGCTCCTAGAATATGGCATCATTGGGGCTTTCTATTTGATTGTAGCTCCATACAATTAAGAAAACAATCCATAATAGAGAACATAAATTAAGATAAACAGAGAACTTACTTGTTTTTTGGTATAAGGAGCAAGAATAAATAGCCTTAAGCAGAAGATTATTAGTCACCAGAATATAGAGATTATTAAGAATACAATGATCATCCATAGTAGTAGAAATAGGCTTCGTAAAATTGTAGACTTTTCTTTCAATAGACGAGTAGGAATAAGTAAATTTATGGTGAAGCATAACCTCCTCCATTCCATATTAACAGCCATACATGTATTACTTATTCAATAGAATTCAATTAAGACACCATAGTTCATCAAATAAATAGAAGCCATTAACAATGATCTCTGCATGTGGTTAAAGCGGCACAAAACACAGTAACAAAGACAATAGAGGAGTCTTTCACCTAAAATCAAAGAGCGAGTGAACTATTAATCCATTGCATGTATATGATCGGATTATTAGCGAAAATCCAGACACTAAAATTGTCAAAATATGACCTTAAATGGTTAATTGGTCCTTGATCGTGGTTATGGAAGATCATAGCTAAAAAACTTACAAAGAAGAGGAGAGTGGCACATTGATAAAATATGATGAAAAGTAAAAGTCAAACTACAGTCAACGTAGCCATAACCAAAGCAGGTGGAGAAGAAGAAAAAAAATTATGTTGAGAAAGAAATAGAATAACAATAAAAATGTGACATTGCCAACTCTTTTTTTCTTACCTTCCATAAATTAGTTGTTAAAAACATCAATATTTTCTTTTTCTACTGTTCTTTGGTAAATTTGTATATTATCCTAATAATAGTATGTAATTGTTTATGAAAATTTTCCATCTAACCTTACATATTTTAACAATTATAACAAATGATTCACATAACTTCCTTTATCTATAATAGTTTTTAAAAAAGTATATAAAATCATAAATAATTTATTTTTTATTAAAAATAATTATTATTAAAAATAAATATTATAAAAACTAAAATTAATTCAAAAAATATTCCAAAAACCATCAAAAAATATCAAAAAAATATAATTAATTTGAAAAAAGTATACTTAAATATTGAATTTAATTTTTAAAAAAATCTTGCTTATATAACAAGAAATTATTATATATATAAAATCAAAAAGTAATAAAAATCTTAGCTTTCTTCCTTCCTGCTTGCTCTGACTTGAATCCTTAAGCCTCTTTGATAATTATATGAAGTGTGTGTAAAAGAAGAGGATAAGGGGTGTATTTATAGGTGTTAGGAATCCCTAGGTCGAATTTACTTGGAGTGGAAGACAAGTCAAGAACTCTTTAATTCGTAACCCTAAAATCTAGGAAAGGTAAGATTTTGATGCTGATTTGATTTGGTCATATCTTATTCAATACTTATCCGTTTGAGGAGTTCCAATATATGAAACTGCTTGTCTCGGAAAGAGATTTCTATTGGTGCAGACCACTCATCCAGATTCCTAGCCAATCTTTAGTTATGGACTCGTCTTTGAAACGTGGCTAGAATTTCAGATTCATAAGACAGGTTTATCTTTTCCTTCTTTGCATATATCCTTCCTAAATCTTCTTATTTCCATGTAAATCTCTTTCCCTTCCTTTTCTAACTCGACTTGGTCTCTAAGTAATTACCATTTATCTTTTAAAACTTCACAATAAATAAATAATTAAACCGCGTATGCTTAAAAAGAATAAATCAATAATTCAAGAAATATAAATAGAAAAGTACACTCTAAAATTAGATATCGAGTAAAAATACATCCTAACACACTCAGAATAAGCTAAGACTCTAATTCTCACTTCTCCACCTTGCATTGAATCTTAAGAACATACTAACTTTGCACTAAAAAGAATCAAATTAACGCACAAAAGCTCTAAGAATGCAAATAGTCTAATTACAAGAAGAGAAAGTGCAATTTGACGAAATATGCATTAAAGTCTAGCTAATAAGTCAATAATTCACCTAAAATGATGTCTCTAGAGGGCTAATATTTAGAACAAATATGGAGACATCAAGACCCCCAACTCGAACCTTTGTCGTCCCGACAAAGTAAAATTAAAACAAGGACCCTTTTAGGTTAACGTAGCAGGTAGAATCTAGAAAATATTCCCAAAGCACAACTTAAAACAAATCTCATATAGTCTACGCTAGGAATTAATATACATACACGTATCATGCAAAATCAAACACAAAATAATATCAATCCAAAATTAATTTCACAATGTTAGAAGGTTACGCTTATTACTTATCTCAAGATGGTGGCTATAGGGTGTTCCTCGATCTTTACTTGCTTTGAACGCTCCACTTAGCATACTGCCTATTAACTCACTATGTATCTAGGAATCACGAGGTCTTTACGGTTTTAGCGTAGGCTGAAGGACGGTATGGTATGTATATTTGGTAAATTTAAAGTGAGCTTTTGGCTCTCTCACGTACCATCAACAAACTATCTAAGAGCTTGAGTTTTTACTCGAATATTGTTCTTACTCAACCCATTTGACGCGCTTAATTAGCGTCCCCGAATTAACCCAATAAGCACTAAGGATGATTCACCTAAAAATTTCCACTTTTCCAGTCTGAATATATTTTCTTTTCAAACCATTTATTATTTCTTTTTCTTTTCTTTTGTATAGCTATGACTCTCTTTTTGATGTTGAGATATCATGTTATTTTTTCATAGTTATGCCTTTTCATAACTTGACCTCGTAGCTTCTTTTTCATTCACTATTACCCCGGCAAAGAATTAAAATATCATAAACCTGTGAATCATCAAAATATATAACCGAGCACAATTGATAAGCTCAAAAATCCCAACCCAATGTAAATTCCCATAACAGTGGACCCACCACCCCAAACTCAATCTCAAGACAAGAAGTCTCAGGATCGTGATTCAAGTGCGAGTCATATGGTCATGCCTAACAATCTAAAGGGATATTGGCTTATAATGGGGCGACAAAAGAAAGGCTTAAAGGCTACAAATTTGGCTAAGAAGGATATATTTAATTCAGGGATAGACGGCCAAAAAGGATTCAAAGGGCTAACAAAGAACTGACTCTAACATTTTCCTATTTACACATCTTGCCTCTAGTTCATACCTAAGTGGGTTCTCTACTCATTTAGATCTCACGTTCTACAAACCACCCATTATCCTTAAGCACAAGTTTACTTCTTTTGCATTGTTCACTAATTTTTCCTATAAATTATCTCATGTTTGCATGCAATCAAAGTGCGGTTTACACTAACTCCTAAAATCAACTATTTTCTATCATAAATTCATAAAAAGTATGCTTGATAGGGGCATTTAAAACACTCTACAGTCAAACGCAGCCCTAATTTTTTTTTCCTGAAAAGCATGTAAAACACAAAAAATTGGGATGAGGCAACAAACCCCACCCAAAACTCAAAAGTGATTCGTGTCCCCATGACTCGAAAAAGACTCAATAAAGCAATTAAAATAAAAACTAAACTACCTAGTGCCTACCATCAATTAAGAAGAAGAATTAGAACGGGGTATCTGACCATAAAGATCCATCATATCCTCCTCCTCCGAAGAAGAGTAATTATCAATATCCATGTTCGAAGTTACCTTACCCCTTGTTGAATTCATCTTGGCAATTTCCTCCCAAAGTGCTATGTTTTGTTTTCTTAGATGATCGATTTGTTGTTGAAATTTGATAGCCCATGGGGGTGTGCAAGAATTATTCTGAGAAGAAGAAGAAGAAGAACCTTGATCTTGGATTGGTGTCTTTTCTTTAGGCTTTGATGGTACCTTCATCCTAGCTGTGAATTTCTTGTGTAGCGGTTGTGCAGGTGCCTCTTCTTGTTCTTTCTCTTCAATAGGCTCATCAAGATTGATGGCCTTTTCAAATGTAGAACCAGGCAAATTCTTGTTCTTCCCTAGGTTATAACACTTTCTCTTATAATCCATAGCATCTGTTCTGTTTGTCATGGTTGATTTGACCCCAAACTCAAGTTACACCAAGGATAGAATAAAGTTAAGAAAGATTGGTGTAGCTTGAGTTTCTAGCTTGGATTTGATGAAGAAAGAAGGTTTCTTGATGAATCTTGGAAGAACTCTTGATAGCTTGATGATCTTGATGGTGATTTATGGTGTGGTGTGATGAATTTGATTAAGAACTCGTGTTTATGGAAGATGGAGGAGCGAATTATCGATGTTATTGTGTTTGTAGTAGAGGTTTAATCAAGCTTCAAGGTCTATATATAAGGTTTGGAGCTGGAAAATTAGTATGGGAAAGGCTAGGGTTTGCTTCTGATAAGGTAAGAAGTGTATAAGGTAACAATCTCTCCAAACTGCCATGCTAAACGGCATATCGACGGATCTGGCCGGCTAGCCGGTGCTGGACGTGTGGCTTTTGGTACCTCTCGGCAAACAACCCGAGCCGCTACCCGAGGCCACGTGATTTCTCTTGGCCGGCATACCGGTGCTGCTTTTTGTCTAGGGGCGAACTCTGTCAAAATACCCGAGACCACGGGTTTTCTTCTGGCTGGCATACCAGGATTCTGGCCGGCTAGCCGGTGTGCTTCGTGTGATTTCTCTCGACCTCTCGTAAAACAACCCGAGCCTTATACCCGTGGGCACGTGTTCTGCTCCGCCATTATGCCGGTGATCTGGCCGGCTAGCCGGTCAGAGCAGCAGATTATTTTCTCTTTTGTTTCTTAACACCCCAAACTCAATTTCCTGCACACTAACACACTACCTTTCTCATTTCTTCTAAAAGTAGACACTAAAACTCGACACTAACTTAGAATTATACACTAGGAATTGAAATACATAACGCATTAAACTAATATACAAGTAACTGGCTTTTGTTTAACGTCGTTAAGCTCGACGGGTTACCTCTCGCATCACTTTTTCACATAACCTCCCCAGCAGTGAGTGAGGTCATCAATGTTTGCTACACGGAACTTTCATCCCTTAGCTTTTATTACCACCAATTGATCAGAGATAACCCTTGTGACCTTGAACGGTCTTTGCCAAGAACTCTTGGCTTTGCGCGCTTTCGGAGGGGGATCAGGCTTCTTCATGGCGACCTCTTACCCTACAATGAATGCCCTCTTCTTTCTTTCTTTCTTAGGTTCTTTTGGAACCTTCGTAGAATGCACCTTTTCTTTCTTTTTAGCATGGTCAAGGTGTGGATTTCTCTTAGGATATGGAGGATTTATGTTAGGTGGTTTCTTTCTAAGCTCTTTTTCCTCCATTCCTAAGGTTCCCACAACCTTAGTTGGCTCTTGTTCAATCACATCTATCCGGAAGCACTCCTCCTTGGATTCCGGAAACTTCATTGGTCTGAACACGTTAAACTTCACTTCCTCGTCTTGGATTCGCATAGTCAATTCTCCATTCTCTACATCAATTATGGTACGCCCCATGGCTAGGAATGGTCTTCCAAAGTAATGGGGACATTCCTATCCGCGTCGTAGTCAAGTATAACAAAATCAACTGGAAAAATTAACGTACCTGCCTTGACGAGAACATTTTCTACTCTTCCCTCTGGATGCACGAGGGATCTGTCAGCCCTTTGCAAGACCATAGAGGTTTGTCTTGCGTCTCCTATCTTCAACTTTTCAAAAATTGATTTGGGCATAAGATTAATACTCACTCCCAAATCGCATAAAGCTTTCGCTTGTGGTGGTCCTTTGTGTGTTCTAAATAAATGAAAATGATAATCGAACCACAACCGCAAGTGTACGGTTGTCCCAAGTAGTAATTCTGATAATCAGATTCGTTCCAAGGACGGATGGTTGATCACAATGTTTATGCTAATAGCGATTGATGCACTTATGAAAATGAAAGAGGATAAAATGTTTGTTTTGGTTTTGTTTGTTAATTCTAAATAAACTAAAGACAAATATTAAATGCAAGTAAAAGTTAAGACGCAAGTAAAATGTATGAAAACGCAATATGAGATGTAGTACTTGAGAACGCAAGGATCCTCCTAATTTTACTTTCTAACTTATGTTGTTTAAGGGTTAAATCAGTCAATTACAATGGTCGGGATTCTAATATCCTTATACCCCCGTCAGGGTGGACTATAAGGCGATCCTAAAGTGTCACTAGTCCCGTCAGGGTAAATATGATCCACCGTTGGATGATTAAGATTTATTACCACATTGGCCCTAGGATTAACTAAGTTCGTCAGAATCAATAGTTTTTATCCTAGATTGAACAATTATTTCTGTACCTAAACCCCCCGTCAGGATGATCCATACGCCACTTATATGGAATAGCTTAGATACTAACACCTAATTTTAGTTCGCGACTCTAAAATCAGTAAACATTCACAAATTGTCGAAAAGAGTAAAAGCCCTAATTTAATTTAATTTCACAGAAACCCAAATTCAACATTCATTATAAAATAAAATCAGGATTCACCCATTGTTTGTTCTCAAGCACTAATTGAAATTTAGCTCATATTAAAATTAAAAACAAAATAAAAGGAATTGGAATTCATATTCGTTACAAAAGTAAAATAAAAGAAAAACCTAATTTTCGGAATAAGAATGACTACGAACGGAGCTATAGACCCACTCCAGCTCTTGTAGCTTCTCCTTTCTTCCTGCTGTAGCTTCTCTGGTGTTTTTAATCTTGTGGAAAGTGAATTGTGTGAAAAATAGAAGTCCAGACCTCCTTTTATAAGTGCAAATTCGGACTAGGGCTTGGACCAGAAAACAAAAGCCTAATTAAATGTCCAAGCCCACTTTCTAAGCCCAAAATCCCGTAACTGATGATAGGCCTTCACTAAAACTGCTTTTCCCGATGCGTTACAACTCCGATTGACCTCATTCCAGTTGCTATAGTTCCGTAACTCGATAAGGAATGATTTCTCTTCAAAGGTCAGCGGCTAAATCATCGCTTAAGCACCTCGAAATCAGCAATCTATGGCCTGGAAAGTGGATTTTCAGCTCTAAAAATAATATTTTCGGGATTTGTCTTCAAGTCTTGACTCTAATTCACGATCTTTGACCTTCTCCTCGGATTCCTCTCCTAGCTAACATCTAAAACCTGTAAACTTTACACTAAAAATACCAATATTACGCGCAAAAGTTTAATAAATTAAAAATGCTAGAAATAAAAAGGTAATTCCGGATTATTGCAAATTTAGTCCAAAAGTCTATCATATTAATCAAATAAACACCAAAAATGATGTCTCCTAAGGGTCTAAAATAAGAACAATTAGGGAGACATCAAGACCCCCAACTCAAACCTTTGTCGTCCCGACAAAGCAAAACAAAACAAAACAAGGGGTAGAAGTAAACGCAAGAACAAATAGAAGCTAGCAAATAGACCTAAAGCAATTCTAAAGATAAATCTCATATAGCAAAACTTTAAGAACTAACATATACATACACTAATCATGCAACATCAAACATAAATAATCTCAATCATAAAATTAAAGTCGCAATGCTTGAAGGTTACACTTGTACTCATCTCTGTATGATGGCTATAGGGTGGTCATTAATCCTACCTCGCTTTGAACGCTCCACCTAGTGTATTCCCTATCAACAGAATAATAAATTCACTATGCACTAAGGAATCACGAGGTCTTTACGGTTATAATATTGGCTTAAGGACGGGTGTGGATGTATATTTGGTAAATTTGAAGTGAGCTTTTGGCTCTCTCCTCACTTACCATCAACAATGTCCTCGAGCTTGAGTTAATCGCTCAAAAAGATGTTCTCACTCACCCATATACGCAACAATTTAGCGTCCCATGTCTACCCACTATAAACAAGATGATTTTTCAGAAAATTTCCACTTTGCCGGATGTTTTATTCATATGTATTTTTCTTTTTCTTTTCTTTTCTCTCTCTTTCTTTTTTTTTTTTTTTTTTTTTTTTTTTTTTTTTTTTTGTACAGAAGCAAACCGGGTTCCCGGTTTTGATGGATCCGGGTTCCCGGTTCCTACTGTATGATTTTTCAAATTTCTTTATTTTTTTCTTTCTTTTTCATTCCCGGCAAAGGGTTACAAGTATATATCATCTGCAATTGTGCTACAATACAAAACACATCGATCCCAACCCATTAAATTCCCCATATGTGGTCCCACCACCCCAAACTCAAGCTCGAGACATGTTTCAGGATTGTGATTCAAGTGCGGGTCATATGGTCATGCCTAGTAATCTAAGGGATAATGGCTTATATCATGGCTACAAAGAAAAGGATAAGGCTCAAAGTGGGCTAAGACGGATAATAATTAATACAAGGGATAGAAGGCTAAAAAGGCACAAAGGGCTAACAAAGAACTGCCCCTATCATTTTCCTAAGTACATAGCTTGTCTTTAGTTCATATCTAGGTGGGTTCTCTACTAATTAGGATTTCACGTTCTACACACCAAACATATTCCTTAAGTACAAGCTTACTTCATTTGCATTGTTAATTAATTTTTCCTATCAATTACCTATGTTCGCATGCAATTGTAAGTGCGTTTTATATCAATCCCTAAAGTCCACTATTTACTATCATAGATTCATCAAAAGTATGCTTAAAGGGATATTTAAAAATTTCTATAGTCAAACGCAACTCCGAAAATTCTTTTATTGAAAGCAAATAAAGCAAATAACACAAAAAAAACTGGGATGAGGCAACGAACCCCACCCCAAACTCAAAAATGAGCCGTGTCCCCACGACTCGAAAAGACTCAATAAAGCATTTAAACTAATATACACTAAGAGGGGAGTTTAGAAAACGTATCTTAACCAGCGCGAGGCTGGTTATTGGTGTTGCGTTCTGGACCTTTATCTCGCGTAACAGCATCATAAATCGCGTTTTGAAGTGTGTTTACGCCTAGGATTAAATTTCGAAGCAGGTCCAATTCTTTTGTAACGTTTCCCAAGGTAGCAATCATCTTCTCCTGCTTCTCTTCCAACACCTGAATCTTCGCTTCCAACTCAGGTACAGTTTTCGCTTTCTTTGATTGAGGAGTTCTTGGACTTCTTGTAGCTCGTGTTGCTTCTTCATGGATATTCTTGATTGTGCTCAAAGCTATACCCACACCAACTGAAACAGTATCAATATCTGCGTTCTTACGCGGAATCTTTGCGTCTAGACACAACTGAGTAATAGTACAAGGAAACTTCAGATTTTGTTGTTTCATTGGTGATTTCGCGAACTCCATGATTGTATCATAAATGATCTTGGCAACATCAAATGGTTTCTCCTCCAAAATACACTTAATAACAAATATGTGCTCTTTCTTCAACTCGGAAGTGTGTTTAATACCAAAGAAAGTGGGTATTATGAAACGAGACCAAACCTTAGCACGAGGTGTCAAACTACTGCTGTAAAACTGTCCAGGATACCTTTCACCTTCAGGAATTGGGCTAGTCCCATTAACAAGCACGGTCCCCCAAAGGGATTCAAAATCGAAAGAAGGGTCATTAAGAGTTTCTTGGAAAGGGCATGTACCAGAAAAGTTGGGTAATTTCAAGGATTTCCGAATACGTTCAATAGAGAAAGGAACTACCTTTTTGCGGATATCAATGGCATCACGGGAAGTAGCTAAACCTTCGTAAAATTCTCGCACAAAAGTAGGAATAAACTCAAGCTTCCTTTCTTGTAATTCTTTCCAACCAAACTTAGCACATGTCACAGCATATTCTTTGTATTCACTGCTCATAATACCCTTAGGAAAATTCGTCTCCTCACCAAATTTCAAAAATTCAATTCGTTCACGAACCTGAGTATTCCAACAAGTACAAACCCTCTTAGGCTTGTGGGCCCACATCTTCATACGCGGAGTTTTCTGTTGAACGGGTTCTTCCGGAATCTCTTGTTCAGTTTCCTTCTCAGTGTTCTTCTCAATTTCCTCTTCTGGTTCCTTCTCACTTTCAATCTCATCAATTAACCTTCTCTTTAGACCGGTGATTTTTGTTCTGTTACAGTCAAGCTTACTTTCATCAATCTTACGTTTAGGACGCGAATCAGGAATCTCAATAGCTTGATCTTGAGAACCACCAATGGTGGTCTTTCTTCTGGGAGCAGTTCTTCGGAAATCACCGGTTCTGTTAGTCATCTCCTTTCACCCCAAACTCAAAACTTCAAATAATGAAAAACTTAGAGAAAAGTTTAGAATTTTGATGTTTTGAGGTTTAAGAATTTTAAGTACTAGGTGAAATATTAGGTGGGTCTTGGTTAATTTGTATGGGAAAAGAAAGAATTGGGTTTAATTTTAAGGAATTGGGTGAAGAAGAATCTTGGGAAAAACTAAGGATTTGATGATATTTTGGAGAGGAGGTGAGTTGATCTTATGTTTTTGTGGTGAAAGAGGGTAGGATTTGATGATATATAGTGTTTTGGTAGATGAATTTCGGAGGTGGGGAGGCTATTGGTGCGTTTTAGGTAAAAACTTGCAAAAGAGGCTAAGAAAACTAGGTTAAAATACCCAAAACCGCCTCTCACAGCTTTCAAACCGGGTTCCCGGTTTTGGAAAACCGGGTCCCCGGTTCCGCGTCGCTGTGACGGCGCGGAAAAATAATTGTGGACTCTTTTTTTTTTTTTCAAAACGCACCAAAACGCTGAACCCCAAGACGCGGGGTCAGGGATTTTCTTCGCCGAAACCGGGTACCCGGTTCTGTGGAATGCGGGTTCCCGGATTTTCTCGCTGGCGCGAATCAAGACGCGCCAAAACGCAGCAACTCAAGACGCCGGGTCAGAACTTTTGGGTGTTTACAGCTCCGAAACCGGGTACCCGGTTCTGGCAAATGCGGGTACCCGGATTTGTGTCGATGGCGCGAATCAAAACGCACGAAAACGCAAGCCACCAAGACGCTGGGTCAGGGAATTTCAGAAATTACAGCACCAAAACCGGGTACCCGGTTCCGTGGAATGCGGGTTCCCGGTTTCTCCTGGACATCCAACCTCTTTTTCTTCTGTTTTCGCCAAATCGACCCCAAACTCAAGTCCTTTTTACCCCTGAAATCATCAAAAACAACTACCCTTCCTCATTTCTTAATAAAAACAATAAAATTACGAAAATCAAACTAATCTAAATTGCAAAAATAGAAAAACTCAGCTAATATACAAGTAATTGGCTTTTGTTTAACGTCGTTAAGCTCGACGGGTTACCTCACGCTACTAAGGATTCTCGCGGAGGTACATGACCTCCCCGGGGTGTGGATCTTCCGCGCGATTGGTATCTTCACCTCCATGGTATATCTTTAGTCTGTGACCGTTAACCATAAAAGTACGGTTCTCTAGCGGATGTTCTATTTCTATCGCCCCATGAGGTGTAACTTTGGTCACAATGTATGGACCTGACCACTTAGATCTTAACTTACCCGGAAAATTGCTGAACTTTGAATTATACTTTAATACTTTTTGCCCCACTTCAAAGTTCTTTGGACGAATCCGATTGTCATGCCATTTCTTTGTGTTTTCTTTGTAAAGTTTAGCATTTTCATAAGCATGCAATCGGAATTCGTCAAGTTCATTTAGCTTCATCATACGATTCTTTCCGGCTAAGATAGGATCTAAGTTCAACTGCGCAATCGCCCAATAGGCACCCATTTCAAGCTCTAAAGGTAAGTGACAAGCCTTACGATACACCATACGATAGGGAGATGCACCAACTGGAGTCTTAAACGCAGTACGATAGGCCCACAACGCATCATCTAACTTCATTGACCAATCTTTTCTTGTAGGACCAACGGTTTTCTCTAGGATTGATTTGACTTCACGATTCGAAACTTCAGCTTGACCATTGGATTGTGGATGGTATGCAGTGGATACACGGTGTCTAACTCCATATTTCTCTAGAACGGTCTTCAGATATTTATTAACGAAATGAGATCCTCCATCGCTAATAATCACTCTAGGTGTGCCATGTCTAGTGAAAATATGTGATTTCAAGAACTTAATCACCACTCGTGAATCATTAGTCGGTGAAGCAACCGCCTCTACCCACTTAGACACATAATCAACAGCCAATAAGATATAGAGGTTACCATTTGAAGGAACGAAAGGACCCATAAAGTCTATGCCCCACACATCGAATATCTCAACCTCTAACACATTATTACGCGGCATCTCATCCCTCTTAGATATGTTTCCGGTAAACTGGCATCTCGAACACTTCTTAACATATTCATGACAATCTTTAATAAGAGAAGGCCAGTAAAAACCTGATTGAAATACCTTCGCAGCAGTTCTATCTCCTTTGAAATGTCCTCCATATAGAGAATCATGGCATCCAGCTATAATGGCTTGAGTCTCTTCCCTTGCCACACATCTTCGTATCATTTGGTCAGCACAAACTTTGTAGAGGTAGGGATCCTCCCAAAAGAACTGTCTAGCCCGATGAGCTAACCTCTTTCTCTCTTGGTAAGTAGAACCTTCAGGAAAAATACCACTCACTACTAAATTCGCAATATCTGCATACCACGGAGCCTCATAATCTCGAACAACGAATAAACTCTCATCAGGAAACTCTTCTCTAACTGCTTCAGCACCACTATTCATCTCTGAACCCTCTAAGCGCGATAGATGATCTGCAACCTGATTCTCACAACCCTTCCTATCTTTGATCTCTAAATCGAACTCTTGAAGTAATAACACCCATCTGATTAACCTTGGTTTCGCATCTTTCTTCTCCATAAGAAATCTGATCGCAGAATGATCTGTATAAACAATAACTTTCGCTCCAAGAAGATAAGAGCGAAATTTATCAAACGAATAGACAACTGCTAGCAACTCTTTTTCTGTAACTGTGTAATTAATCTGAGCACCACTAAAAGTTTTACTAGCATAGTAAATCGAATGAAAACTTTCTCTTTTCTTTGTCCTAATACAGCTCCCATACAATAATCACTCGCATCACACATAACCTCAAACGGTAAATTCCAATCTGGAGGTAACACTATAGGAGCAGAAATGAGTTTGTCCTTGATTGCTTTGAAGGCCGCTAAACAAGCTTCATCAAAAAGGAATTTGCAATCCTTTTCGAGTAAGTTGCATAACGGTTTAGCAATCTTAGAAAAATCCTTAATAAAACGCCTATAAAAGCCAGCATGGCCAAGAAAACTCCTTACCCCTTTAACAGAAACAGGAGGGGGAAGAGTTTTAATTACCTCTATCTTCGCTCTATCAACCTCTAAACCAGCACTCGAAACTTTGTGACCCAGAACAATACCTTCGCGAACCATGAAATGACACTTCTCCCAGTTGAGCACCAAATCTGTTTCCTTGCATCTCACTAACACTTTCTCCAAGTTATCTAAACAAATATCAAAATCATCACCAAACACGGAGAAATCATCCATGAACACTTCAAGGAAATTATCTATCATGTCCCAGAAGATTGCCATCATACACCGTTGAAAAGTAGCAGGAGCGTTACACAACCCAAATGGCATTCTACGATATGCAAAAGTACCAAATGGGCATGTAAAGGTAGTCTTATGTTGATCTTCTGGAGCCACGTAAATCTGATTGTACCCGGAGTAACCATCCAAGAAGCAATAGTATTCTCTTCCGGCTAATTTATCTAACATTTGATCGATGAAGGGCAAAGGGAAATGATCTTTTCTGGTGGCCTTGTTCAGCTTTCTATAATCCATGCAAACTCTCCATCCAACTACCGTTCTTGAAGGAATCGCTTCATTTTTATCATTAAGAACCGTTGTCATTCCTCCTTTCTTCGGTACACACTGAACCGGACTCACCCATTCACTACTCGAAATGGGATAAATAATCCCCGCATCTAAAAGCTTGATCACCTCTTTCTTCACCACATCCTTCATAGCTGGCATTAATCTCCTCTGACCTTCAACTGAGCGTGCATTAACATCTTCGAGTATGATTTTGTGTTGACAATAGGATGGACTAATGCCTTTGATATCAGCAATTGTCCAACCTATTGCTTCTTTGTTGGCTCTTAACACACGCAACAGTTTATCTTCTTGAGGACCTGTTAAATTAGCTGAAACAATAACAGGTAGAGTTTCATTAGTACCCAAATAAGCATACCTCAAGTGTGCTGGCAATGGTTTTTCTTCCAATTCCGGAGGAGATTCAATTGAAGGCTTCTTTTTAGGAATAATCTCCCCCGGTTCTCTCACAGGTTCATAGGCAAGACGCCTATATTTCGGATTTTCAGAATTGAGAGCTGCCACTGTTTCTGTAAGCTCCTCCATCATCTCAGGTGAATCTAATGTCAAAGCAGCCTGCAAGATATCATCAAAATTTAAACAATTAAGTACCTCTTGCGATGCTTGCTCTACTACATCCATTCTGAAGCAATCTTCCTGAGAATCTGGGAATTTCATGGCTCGAAATACATTGAATTTCACTTCCTCATCTTGTATCCTCATCGTTAATTCGCCATTCTCTACATCGATCAATGTCCTCCCTGTAGCTAGGAAGGGTCTACCCAAAATAATGGGGACATTTCTATCTGCATTGTATTCAAGAATTACGAAATCAACGGGAAATATAAGTGTACCTGCCTTAACAAGGACATCCTCAATACGGCCTTCAGGATGAGCAAGAGACCTGTCCGCCATTTGCAAGACCATAGAGGTAGGTCTTGCGTTTCCAATTTTAAGCTTATCAAAGACTGACTTGGGCATCAAGTTGATGCTTGCCCCCAAATCGCATAGTGCCTTTCCCTTCCATTCTTCTCCAATCGATATGGGGATCGTGAAACTCCCCGGATCAACTAACTTTGGAGGTAATTTACTCTGGCAAATCGCACTACACTCTTCAGGAAGGCCAATCATCTCATTATCACAGTAGGGCCTTTTATTAGTGAGGGCCTTCTTCAAAAACTTCGTATACTTAGGAATATCTCGAATCGCCTCTAATAACGGAATATTAATACTTAGACCCTTCACCCTATTAAAGAATTTCTGAAAATCACCCAAATCACCCTTTTTCTGAACTCGTGATGGAAACGGTGGTGGAGGGCGATTTACCATACTATCATCTTTCTTCTTCGAGGCCTCTCTTGGCCTTACTATTTCTTCAACTTCATCTTCCTTCTCATTTTCTTTCTCATTTTCTTTCTCATCCACTTCCTTTTCTTTTCTTGGAACTTCTTTCTCTTTCATAACGGGAAAAGGAGGTGGGAGAAGGTTCTTACCACTTCTCAAGGTAACAGCCTTACACTCTTCACGTTGTGATGGATTTTCGGTATCGCTTGGAAGTTGTCCTTGTGGACGTTGATTGAGCTGTTTACTGATTTGACTCAGCTGATTCTGGAACATCTTCATATTTGCTTCAGCTGCATTTTGTCTTTCTATTGCAGCGTTCTGACGTTCTATTGCTGCGTTCTGACGTTCCATCGCTTGTGTTTGTAGAGCAATCAAATTTTCAACAGTTTTCTGAAGGGTGAGTACCCCTTCTTGTGGATGGGCAGGTAAAGCTTTCTGGTTTAGCGTTTCATCGTAAGTATTCTGAGGAACTTGTCTTGGTACGTAAGTATTCTGATTCTGTCCTCCTTGGTAATTGTTTTGTGGTCTAGGATTATAGTTATTACCTTGGGGACGCGGCTGATACGCATATGTAGGATTGGCTGCCCCATTAGGATTCGAATATTGAAACCCAGGATGGTTTCTGTTAGGTTGATATCCATTACCACTCGAATTAAAATTACCTCTGTTGGACATAAACATCACTGATTCTTGATTATTCGGACAATTCTCTTCATCATGATCATCAACTCTACAAACGGAACACATATAAACCTCTTGTGCAGCTTGCACAGCTACTTTCTTACCCGAAAATCCTTCTTTTACAGCTAAAGTAAGCTGCTTTAATTGTTGCTCCAAAGTGTTTTGAATCTTCGTTTCAAAGGTAGCAAATTTCTCTTCTATGTCAACATTATTAACACCCTTAACAGGTGTTCTCACTGATTTCCAACCAACTTCGTTCTTGACTGTTCGTTCTAAAATAATTTTGGCATGAGCTGGTTGAACTTGAAGGAAACCTGCACCACATAACGTATCTAACTTTTCTCTCGAAGTTCCATCAAGGCCTCTATAAAAAATCTTTAACTGCTGTAATTCTGAAAAACCATGATTTGGAACTCTACGCAAACACATCTGAAATCTAGTCCAACTCTTACCCACAGTCTCATCGTATTCTTGACGAAAATTAGTCAACTCCAATTCAGCATCTAACCTCATATTGCTCGGATAATACCTGTCGAAAAATGCGGCTTCTAATTGATCCCAGTTTGTTATCTTCGTCGGATCTTGTGTATCATGCCATTCGCTTGCTCCATCTATGACAAAGAATTTGAATGCTGCAAAATACATCTGCTCTCTAGAGACGCCTTGTGTGATGTAAGAATCACAAATTTGTTTGAATTTCTGAACCGCTCTAATAGGATCTTCAGAAGGTCTTCCACGAAAATTCCCAAAATTTTGAAATTGCGCTAACATACCCGAATCTGGACGAAATCGCGGAACATTAATATCTGGAGCGCCTACTCCTATAGCAGGAGCATGAAATGGGATTTCTAGAGGGCCATTAGTGAACCATGGATCTTGATTCATTACGAACTGGACTGGAGGATTAGGGTGTAATGGTTGAACTTGAGGAATAACGCCTGGAGCTAAAGGTTGGCCATTTGCATCTAACTGGCCTTGTCCATTCTGTTGACCTTGAATAATGATATTCTCCATTCTGTTACTTAATTCTTCTACTTCTAAAGCTTCTCGTTCTCTTCTTCTTCTGTTCGCAAGTCTGATCAACGATTCTGGATTACTAAGGATCGGAGGTGTTGGCTCTAGATCCTTGAATAGCCTTCTTCGCATACACCAAACCTAAAACCTGAAAAAGCTAACAAACAAAAAGCGTAAAACTGATAAAATAAAATAAATGCACTTATCACTAAAGGATAAACACCGTGGTCACACGCTACCGTCCCCGGCAGCGGCGCCAAAAACTTGGTGGTCCTTTGTGTGTTCTAAATAAATGAAAATGATAATCGAACCACAACCGCAAGTGTACGGTTGTCCCAAGTAGTAATTCTGATAATCAGATTCGTTCCAAGGACGGATGGTTGATCACAATGTTTATGCTAATAGCGATTGATGCACTTATGAAAATGAAAGAGGATAAAATGTTTGTTTTGGTTTTGTTTGTTAATTCTAAATGAACTAAAGACAAATATTAAATGCAAGTAAAAGTTAAGACGCAAGTAAAATGTATGAAAACGCAATATGAGATGTAGTACTTGAGAACGCAAGGATCCTCCTAATTTTACTTTCTAACTTATGTTGTTTAAGGGTTAAATCAGTCAATTACAATGGTCGGGATTCTAATATCCTTATACCCCCGTCAGGGTGGACTATAAGGCGATCCTAAAGTGTCACTAGTCCCGTCAGGGTAAATATGATCCACCGTTGGATGATTAAGATTTATTACCACATTGGCCCTAGGATTAAATAAGTTTGTCAGAATCAATAGTTTTTATCCTAGATTGAACAATTATTTCTGTACCTAAACCCCCCGTCAGGATGATCCATACGCCACTTATATGGAATAGCTTAGATACTAACACCTAATTTTAGTTCGCGACTCTAAAATCAGTAAACATTCACAAATTGTCGAAAAGAGTAAAAGCCCTAATTTAATTTAATTTCACAGAAACCCAAATTCAACATTCATTATAAAATAAAATCAGGATTCACCCATTGTTTGTTCTCAAGCACTAATTGAAATTTAGCTCATATTAAAATTAAAAACAAAATAAAAGGAATTGGAATTCATATTCGTTACAAAAGTAAAATAAAAGAAAAACCTAATTTTCGGAATAAGAATGACTACGAACGGAGCTATAGACCCACTCCAGCTCTTGTAGCTTCTCCTTTCTTCCTGCTGTAGCTTCTCTGGTGTTTTTAATCTTGTGGAAAGTGAATTGTGTGAAAAATAGAAGTCCAGACCTCCTTTTATAAGTGCAAATTCGGACTAGGGCTTGGACCAGAAAACAAAAGCCTAATTAAATGTCCAAGCCCACTTTCTAAGCCCAAAATCCCGTAACTGATGATAGGCCTTCACTAAAACTGCTTTTCCCGATGCGTTACAACTCCGATTGACCTCATTCCAGTTGCTATAGTTCCGTAACTCGATAAGGAATGATTTCTCTTCAAAGGTCAGCGGCTAAATCATCGCTTAAGCACCTCGAAATCAGCAATCTATGGCCTGGAAAGTGGATTTTCAGCTCTAAAAATAATATCTTCGGGATTTGTCTTCAAGTCTTGACTCTAATTCACGATCTTTGACCTTCTCCTCGGATTCCTCTCCTAGCTAACATCTAAAACCTGTAAACTTTACACTAAAAATACCAATATTACGCGCAAAAGTTTAATAAATTAAAAATGCTAGAAATAAAAAGGTAATTCCAGATTATTGCAAATTTAGTCCAAAAGTCTATCATATTAATCAAATAAACACCAAAAATGATGTCTCCTAAGGGTCTAAAATAAGAACAATTAGGGAGACATCAGCTTGCCACTCATTACCAATAGAGATGGGAATCGTAAAACTCCCAGGATCAAGTAACTTCGGTGGTAACTTACTCTGACATATCGCACTGCATTCTTCTGGCAAGCCTACCATTTCATTCTCAAGATACCGGTGTTTGTTTGTGAGAGCTCTTTTCAGGAATTTCAAATATTTTAGTACCCCCTTTATAGCCTCTAAGAAAGGTATATTAATATTGAGCTTACTCACCATGTTCATGAATCTCTCATATTCAGCCGTATCTCCTTTCTTTTGAACTCTGGAGGGGAACGGTGGAGGAGGACGGGTTTCTACAACATCTTTCTTCTTTGGCTTTTCTAGAATCTTCTCCACTTCTACCACTTCAGGTTCTTCATCTTTTTCTTCCACCTCTTCTAGCGGTTTTTCTTTTCTAGTTACTTCCTTTTCTTTCAAACCGGGATAGGTGGTGGTGGAAGCTTCTTCCCACTTCTGAGTGTGATCGCGTTACAACTTTCATATTGCTTAGGAACCTCCGTATCACTTGGAAGTTGGCCTTGACCTCGAACATTCAAACTATTGGCGATATTTGATATTTGAGTCTCTAAGAGTTTTAACGAAGCGGAATGTGAGTTTAATGTTTCTTCCATCCTATTTTCTCTCGTGTGGGTTTCATCTATAAATCGAGATAGCTGGATTTCGATTTTCTATGACCTCTTATCCGAATTGGCTATGCATTGCATCAAAGTAAGTGCTGACTCACTTGCGGTAGTTGCGCCTTCTTGAGGTCGAGAGGGAAGTGCCTTTTGAGCTAACGTGTCGGTATAAGCGTCATGATTGGCTCTAGGTTGATTATGTGATTTAAACTGGTAGTTGTTCCCATGAGGCCTTTATTGATATGTTCCAGGATTGGCTGCCCCATTTGGATTTGAATACTGAAAGCGCGAATGATTTCTATTTTGATTTCCATACCCTCGACCACTTGAATAGTTACCTCGTTATTAACGAAATAAACGGATTCTGAGTTGTTGGCACATTCTTCCAATCTATGATCATCTCCTCCACAACTAGAACATAATTCTAGTTCATTAACAACATTTACCACAACTTTATTCGACATAGATAATTGTTTCAGCTTGTTTTCAAGTGCGGCAATCTTAGCGTTCAATGCAGTTTCTGTATCCAAATTCAAAGTAACTCTTACAGAAGCTCTAACCGATGATCTCGAGGATTGCCAACTCATTTCATTCTTCACAATTCGGTCCATGATAATCAGAGCTTGATCATTTGTGACCATCATGAGACCACCTTGGCACATAGTATCGATTTTGTCTTTCGCAGCATCACCTAAACTTTGATAAAATATCCCAAGCTGTAATTTTAGAGAGTACCCATGTAATGGGCACTTGCGTAATAAGGATTGAAAACGAGTCCATGCAACACCTACAGTTTCTCCTGGCTCTTGGTGAAAACTAACAATATCTAATTGCCCACTAAGTCGAACACTTTGAGGATAGTACCTGTCGAAAAAGGCTGTCTGAAGTTGATCCCAAGTCACAATCGCGTTGTGTGGTTGTTGGTCATAATACTCACTAGCTCCTCCGGTGAGGAAGAATGGAAACATTTGAAAGTACATTTGTTCTTGGGTTACTCCAGGGGTGACATATGCATCACAAATTTGCATAAACTTGTACATAGCGCGAATAGGATCTTCACGAGCCGCACCACTATACTGTCCAACGGTTGTAAACTGATTAATCATCCCCGCGTCTGGTCTGAATCGAATTCCTTGAATCGTGGGAGGACGGAGTCCTAGTGGTGGTATACGAAAAGGTCCATGGTTGTTTGGTTGGAAGATCTGCGGTCCATGATCTTGAAGTACTCCACCATTATTATTGAATTGTTGTTGATCTCTGGGAGGAACTGGTAATTGGACTCCTACCGGTGGAACTGGTAATACTGGTGGAACTATTTGAAGACCGTTTTCATCCATATGAATCACGGGATCCTGAGCATTCAATTCTGCCATTCCTTCTTCCCTTTCCTTTGCTTGAGCTTCTCTCCTTCTTTTGTTTGCTTCTCGAACTAGGCCTTCAGGATTATCAAGGATGATGATATCTCCAAGCATATACCAAAAACCTGTAAATCTGAGAATGAAAGAACAACCCAAAGCGTAAAACTGAAAAATAAAAATGTAAGCTAAACTAAAAACTAGCAACTAAAACACTTACGATTAACACCGTGGTCACACGCTACCATCCTCGGCAGCGGCGCCAAAAACTTGGTGTCTCCTAGTGTGTTCTAAATAAACACACCTAAAAGGGAAAGACACGTACCGCAAGTGTACGAGTCATCCAAGTAATATCCGGTAAACGGGATTTCGATCTCAGGGACTGATTAGGTATGATTAGAGTGTTATGAAATTAATGGAAATAGTTGCTTGAATGAAAATTAAAAGTAAAGAATTAGATTTTTATTTGATTTTTGTTTAAAGGACTAACGTGCAAATAAAGTAAATATTAAACTAAATTAAAACTAATGCAGGAAAGTAAATATGAAGAGACGAAAAGATGAGAGAATAGTACTTGAGTGACGCTAGGTTTCACAAACATAAACTTAATCAATGCTTCTTCTAAGGGACAAATTAGTAACTAGTAGTAGTCGGGATTCTAGATTCTCCTAACCCCGTCAGGGTGGACTTAGGAGCTATTCTCAGGTGTTACAAACCCGGCCAGGGCGATCATAATCCACCTTCGAATGTAAGGTTATCTACCTAATTGGCTATAAGATTAACTAAGTCCGCCAGGATCAATAATTTCTATCTTACGTTTATTATCTATGTCAGTAATTAAACCCCCCCGTCAAGATGATCACTTCCCCCACCAAAGTGAATAGCCTAATTACTCAAACCTATGTCTAGTTGATCAGATTAAAAATAGTGAAATTAACTTACGATAACAAACAATACTAAATTACTCAATTTGAATTAAATTTATAAAAATCCCAAATCAGAAAGTATCAATTAAATAAATTAAGGTTCAACCCTTATAGCGATTCTCAAGCACTTAAGAAGTTTAGCTCATAACGGAAAATAAAACTAAAACAATGAAATTAAAAGACATAATGTTTTACAGAAAGAAAATAAATAAACCTAATGAAGAGGTTGGGTTTGGCTTTGAATTGGAGAAGATGACTGCTCCAGCTCTTAGTTTTCTTCCTTCCTGCTTGCTCTGACTTGAATCCTTAAGCCTCTTTGATAATTATATGAAGTGTGTGTAAAAGAGGAGGCTAAGGGGTGTATTTGTAGGTGTTAGGAAGCGCTAGGTCAAATTTACTTGGAGCGGAAGACAAGTCAAGAACTCTTTAATTCGTAACCCTAAAATCTAGGAAAGGTAAGATTCTGCTACTGATTTGGTTTGGTCATATCTCATTCAATACTTATCCGTTTGAGGAGTTCCAATATATGAAACTGCTTGTCTCGGAAAGATATTTCTATTGGTGCAGACCACTTGTCCAGATTCTTAGCCAATCTTTATTTATGGACTCGTCTTTGAAACGTGGCTGGAATTTCAGATTCATAAGGCAGCTTTATCTTTTCCTTCTTTGCATATATCCTTCCTAAATCTTCTTATTTCCATGTAAATCTCCTTCCCTTCCTTTTCTAACTCGACTTGGTCTCTAAGTAATTACCATTTATCTTTTAAAACTTCACAATAAATAAATAATTAAACCGCATATGCTTAAAAAGAATAAATCAATAATTCAAGAAATAAAAATAGGAAAGTATACTCTAAAATTAGAAACTCGAGTAAAAATACATCCTAACACACTAAAAATAAGCTAAGACTCTAATTCTCACTTCTACACCTTGCATTGAAATTTAAGAACATACTAACTTTGCACTAAAAAGAATCAAATTAACGCACAAAAGCTCTAAAAATGCAAATAGTCTAATTCCAAGGGGAGAAAGTGCAATATGACGAAATATGCATAAAAGTCTAGCTAATAAGTCAATAATTCACCTAAAATGATGTCTCCGGAGGGCTAATATTTAGAACAAATAGGGAGACATCACCCATATTCTTAGTTGATTGGCTTGTCCTTAGTTTTTTTTCAATATCGGGTCAATCAGGACCCTGTCTCCACCCCTGGATATAAAAAAACTCCTGTAACCGGAGCAAAATAGCCTCTTTCAACGAATCGGGCACGTCTTTCCAGCTTTTGTAACAGGGTGGGACATTTTCATGAACAGTTGGCCCAATCTCTTGTGCCACGTAGAGCCCGTACTCCTAGCCGCGTTCCACGTGTCATCTAATTTGCAAAACTCTACAGGTAAAGGGTGTCCTAGTTTGCTAGGCCATCTACATCAGTCTTAAGGGTAGTTGGTCCTCGAAATTTCTTTTCTGTTTTTCAATTTGAATATAATTTTGATTTAATATTAAATTGTTAACATTAAATATTAAATTGTTATAATATTAATTAAAATTTTGTTATTACTGCCTTGTTGTTCAGCGCAAGTCAATCATTGGCAGTTCGGATTCCTGGATGGACCACGACCGTCACCGTCTCCATCGTGACGGACATGACATCAGCCATTTAATTTGTAACAGGAATAAAAAAAATTACAAATTTGACAAATAAATGAATTATTACAATCCAAAATGAATAACAACTAACACATATATAATAAATTAAGATAAATGAATTATTACAAATCATACATATATAGTAAATTAAAATAATTAGAGTTATTCCATTCTGGATGAAATCTGTAACAAAAAATAACTAGTTAGTCAAACAAATGATTCTACAAATCTAAAATAAGAAAAGTATTCTATGTTGGAAAGTTTTCTAATAAGGAAACTTTCCATTTTAGGAAACTTTTCAGAAATGGAAACTTTTCTAAAATGGACAGTTTCCAAAAATGGAAACTTTAACATTTTTTTTCCTAAAAAAAATCCCTAAGGCTTACTTTCTCCTAAGGCTTACTTTTTTTAAAAATCATAAGAAAACGCTACTTTTTTTAAATAATCCTAATAAATTACTAATTTATTGTTTTTTATTTTCCAAAAGTTTTTTAATCCTAAACAACTACCTAGAAATTCCCTAATCATATATTCTAAAGACATAAACCCTAATTGTTCTTCTAATAATGTAAACAACTAACAAAAACACAACTCATCTATTTAAAACCCTAATTTTAGTAAAAAATTATCTTTTTCTACAATTAAAATTCAAAAATCATCAATACATGCTATTTTAAACGAAATTAAAGTGTAAAACAACCTACTATAACATCACAAAATCTCGGAAATCACCATATAGCATAATACTTCAATAAAATTTTCAATAAAAAAATAAAAAATAAAAAAACTAAAAAAGGTTGATTTTGTGGTACCTTTTACGAGAAAATTGTAGTGTTGATGATGTTTAATCCATGCCAATCATTCAAAGTGATAAACAACAAATAAAAAAAATAAGTTAGAAAATGAAATAACAATAAAAATGGAATTAGAGTGTCGAAAATTATACCCTTGTCGTGGATTTGAAGTAGAAATGGTCTCAGATCTGACTATGGTAGCTTTAGCTCTCGTTTGGGTAGGGTTTAGGAATGTTAGACTGGAGAAAATGACGCTACCGTATGTTATACAGTTTTTTTCGTTTAGCGACGAAACGTTTTCGTCGCTAATATGGGACACGTGTCGTACACTCAACTTTTGTGTGTCGGCGTTTAGCGACGACATTTGATGTCACTAACGTTTTACTTCGTCGCTAAGTTGAATAGGCGAGAAATTGGACCGCCCAAATTGACCAATCGAAGTACTGGGCGGTCTTTGGGACGAACTATTTCGTCGTTATGTATATGAATATCATAGCGATGAGTTCTCTCGCCTGAATATCGTCGCTAAATTCTAGGGACGAGTTCTTGCGCAAGAACTCGTCACTAACTACATTTTTCTATTTTTTTATTTATTCCATATTAACATTTTTTCCTAAATTTTTACTTCTTAACATATAAAAAAAATATTTAAAAATCTAAATTAATCAAAAAACAACAATTTAACAACCTTAAAATTTGAATCAAATACACATAAGTATATGGAAAAACATAAAACTAAAAGAAAACCAAATAACTAATCAGTTTCGTATCCGCTAGTGTTGATAGGTTCATCATCACTATCGACCTCCATAGGTTCCTCGTCTCCATACTCATCCCATGTGTCATTAAAAATCTCGACGTCATCATAAAAAAGTAGTTCAACACGCAAATGAGATGGGTCAAACTCGATCTCTTCGGTAGTTGCCAAGTCTAGTCGTGAGTAATCTGTTTGCGTGTTAACCAAAGGAATCGTAATGCGCTCTTTGTCGGTACGTGGTGGTCCTTTGTGTGTTCTAAAATAAATGCAAATAATAATCGAACCACAACCGCAAGTGTACGGTTGTCCCAAGTAGTATAACTGATAAAACATATTCGTTCCAAGGACGGGATGGTTGACTACAATTCTTATCTATTAATGATTGATGCACTTATGAAAGCAAATAAAAGTAATATGTTTGTTTGGTTTTGTTTATTAAAGCTACTAAATGAAAGACAAATTATAAATGCAAGTAAAAAGCTAATACGCAAGTAAAATGAGTGAAAACGCAGTATGAGAAGTAGTACTTGAGAAAGTAAGGATCCTCCCAATCCTATTTCCTAACTTATGTTGTTTAAGGGCTAAATTGGTCAATTACAATGGTCGGGATTCTAATTTCCCTATACCCTCGTCAGGGTGGACTATAGGGCGATCCTAGAGTTTCACTAGTCCCGTCAGGGTAAATATGATCCACCTTTAGATGTTTAAGTTTTATTACCTCATTGGCCCTAGAATTGGCTAAGTTCGTCAGAATTAATAGCTTCTATCCTAGATTGAATAAATGGTTCTGTATTTAAACCCTCCGTCAGGATGATCCAATTGCCACTAATTGGAATAGCCTAAATACTAACACCTGCTCCTAGTTCATGACACTAAAAACAGTAAATAATCTTAATTTTAAAAAAAGAGTAAAAGCCTCAATCTAATTTAATTTAATAGAAACCCAAATACAACATTTGTTATTTAATACGATTGGGATTCACCCATTAATTGTTCTCAAGCACTATGAAAAGCTTAGCTCATATTAAAACTAAAAACTAAATTAAATGTAATGGAATTCATAATTGATTACAAAATTAAAAGATAAAAGAACCTAGTTTCCGGAATTGGAATGACTACGAACGGGGATATAGACCCTCTCCAGCTCTTGTAGCTTCTTCTTCTTCCTTCAGTTGCTTCTCTCTGGTGTTTTTAATCTTGCAGAATGTGAATTGTTTGAAAAATAGAAGTCCAGACCTCCTTTTATAAGCATAAAAACGGATTAGGGCTTGGACCAGAAAATAAAATACTAATTAAATGTCCAAGCCCAAATTCTAAGCCCAAAATCCCGTAACTGCTGATACACCTTCACTAAAACGGCTTTTCCCAATGCGTTATGACTCCGATTGACCTCATTCCAAGTTCCGTAACTCGATAGGGAATGATTTCTCTTCAAAGATCAGCGGCTAAATCATCGCTTAAGAACCTCGAAATTAGAAATCTATGGCCTGGAAAATGGATTTTCAGCTCTAAAAAATAATATCTTCGGGATTTATCTTCCAGTGTGACTCTAATTCACGATCTTTGACTTTCTCCTCGGATTCCTCTCCTAGCTAACATCTAAAACCTGTAAACTTTTCACTAAAAATACCAATATTACGCGCAAAAGCTTAATAAACTAAAAATGCTAGAAATAAAAAGGGAATTCCGGATTATTGCATATTTAGTCCAAAAGTCTATCAAATTAATTAAATAAACACCAAAAATGATGTCTCCCAAGGGTCGAAAATAAGAACAATTAGGGAGACATCAGTACGTACCGACTCCGCACCCCATAACTCGGGACTCCATCTGTAACGATCGTGGATTTCCCAAACGGCTTTCCATCATTTCATTGTTTTCTTTGGATTGATCTCGTCAATGTAGAACACTTTTTTGGTTTGGGTTGCTAAAATGTATGGTTCATCCACCCACCAAAAAGAAGATGTGTTGATGAATGTTACCCCGTGTTCTTTCTTCACCTTAGTCGTGTTATATCACTTACGAACGAATAACACAACTAAACAACCACCATTGAATGTAGCCTCTATGATTTTCACTAATTCATCGTAAAAAGATGTCCCATTATACATGGAAGAAACACCGTAAACTTGGGTAACTCTTTTTTCTCCTTTTTCTCTAGTAACCCATTTCACATCATTCATATCACATGAATCGTATGTATGAACCGGGCCATGAGACATGTTGGCCAAATAAATCATCTTGGGGGTAGCTAATGCATCACTGGCCTTGTGCATTGCATGAATCTATAAAAAATAATAAGAATTATAATTTTGAAAATAAATGATTATCTTTCTAAATAAGGAAACTTTCCAAATAAAAAATGTTTCCAAATAAGGAAACTTCTCAAATAAGTAAGGTTTCCAGATAAGGAAACTTTCCAAATAAGAAAGGTTTCCAAATAAGTAATGTTTCCAAATAAGGAAAGTTACTAAAAAGGGAAAGTTACTAAGAGTGTACATTTTACATACCTTTTCCAAAAACCATCCCTTAAACGTTTATATATGCATCTTCTCTATAGCATTAGTCGTTCCCAATAGCGTGGATTTGTGTTCACTATATTTTATGTAAAGAATAAAACACAACGTACAAATAGATTAATAAAAGTAAATTACCATTACTTACGCCATGTATGGTTCGATCTCGTTGCAATTATTCAGAATATACCAATTGATTTTTTCCTTCTCATTACGTGGTAAATGACCAAACATTTACTAACAACTGGAGTACAATGACTCTTAAATATGGATAACTCTTTTGGTTTGGGCAGTGCCTCGTTGTATCTACCCGGATCGTTGAACTTTGTTTTTCTTCTCTAAGATACCGTGATATGAATATCAACGTCTCTTCCACCACATAAGCCACTGCGATTGAGCCCTCTGGCCTAGTCGAGTTTCGAATATACTCTTTTAACTTTTTCAAATACTTTTCAAATGGATGCATCACCCGCATTTGAACCGGACCCCCTAATAATGCTTCATCATATAGGTGTATCACGAAATGGATCATCATATCAAAAAACGGGAGGTAAAACAATTCTAGTTTGCACATCACTTTAACCAGTCCCGCCTTACCAGTTTCCAACTCTTTCCTACTCAGGTTCTTATTACAAACGACTCTAAACACGTTAGCTAACCCAATGATCGCATCGCTAATCGATTTATCATATATAAGCCCGTAAATAATAGCCATGAAAATATACTGCATCATTACATGACAATGGTGAGATTTCATTCCAATAATCTTTACCGTATCACTTTGAACATTGTTCCTCAAACTGGATGCAAAACCATCGGGAAACTTCTACGCCTTTAAACAAATCGAGAAATTCAATCCGCTTATCCGTTGACAATGTATACTTTCCTCGCTTGAGTACCGATTTACCTCCTCTTGATGTCAACCACAACTCTTATATGATTTTCATATCTTGAAGATCCATTTTAGCCTTCACGTTATCTTTTTTATTTTCCCCTCAAGTCCTACAACTGTACCGAGCAAACTGTCGCACACATTATTCTTGCAATGCATTACATCGATGTTATGTTTTAACAAATTTTCCAACCAATAAGGTAAGCGATAAAAAATACTCTTTTTCTTACAGTTGGACTCGCGAGGACATGTTTTCTTCTTCATCTTGCCCCCAAAATCCTTGTGTTTACCAGGAAGCACAATGGGCAACCCATTTAACTGTGTCTGGATATCGACCGGACTATGTTTCCTCGGTGGGGCCCTAAAATCAGTACTCGGGTACAAAAATTTGTTTTTTCTATATCGATGTCTGGTGTGTAACCAACGTCTGTGATCAAAATAAATCATCCCCTTCTTCACCTACAATTACAGAGTAGAATCCATGCATTCTGGGCCAGCCATGTAACCTTGACCTTGCCACCGTGAAGTGTATGACCGAGCGGGTTAACATTGGTCGTGGACATCAAACAAACCTTCATTGTAAACTCTTGCTTCGTATGGGCATCATATGTAAGGATCCCTGTTTCTCACAACATGTCCAATCCATATATAACAGGGCAGAGAAAGACATCCATGTCCTTACCGGGAGAACGAGAACCTGGAATCAACAAACAAAGCTGAAATGTGGTCTCCTTCATGCATACCCACGGTGGCAAGTTGTAGACGGCCAAAATAACTGGCCATATTTTGTACGAGTTGTTCTACATAGAAATCAGACTAAAACCTCAATACCCAGGCCCAGATATACATTCCGGGGTTCACTAGAAAACTCAAGATGTAACTTTGTGAATCTTTTCCAGCTATCACAATCAATAGGATGGCATAAAATATCTGGATCAGTACTTTTTCCCAGATGGTGCCAAATCATGTCTTCGGCGGTGTGCTTCGAAGCGTATAGTCACTGCGACCTCGGTGCAATCAGAAAACATCGAAGCTTTTTATGGGATAATTTCTTACCCTTCTTAGGATCCCATCTAGACTCACTGCATACTGGACACTTGTCGAGAAATTCATTCTTCTTATAATAAATGGCACAATCATTCAAGCAAACATCAATAGTGGTGTAACCCATACACATACTTTTCAATTTCTTGTTGCATTCCTCGTAAAACACAGGCAAATTGTGAGATCTGGGCAAAACACGACCAACCAATTCCAAGAGCTCGGTGAAAGATGTGTTAGTCCACTTGTTCTTTACCTTTTTGTGCATAAGCTTGGCAATGAAGTTCAAAGAACTCATCACTATAGATCCAGGATATAATTCGGTCACAAATTTCTTGAACAAGGATTCGAAAATACCACGACTTGTTTGATTTGCGTCTCTCATCTCGGTATAACTCGAATGACCACCAACATCGTAACTAATTATCAACTCGTCATACACATTAAACATTTATTTTTCTATATATGGCACTGGTTCTTCAGGAATTACTAATTTCTCACCGTGTTTTGTCTAAACCTCATAAGTGGACAAAATCTCGTTCTGTAAAAGGTGACACCTAACCGTTTGGGTTTGACACTGACGATTATTCAAACATTTAATACACGGGCAAAACATCAATCCATTAAAAACATCTTTTTTTCCAGCAAAACCATCTTTTTACTATCATAGATTCATCAAAAGTATGCTTAAAGGGATATTTAAAAATTTCTACAGTCAAACGCAACTCCGAAAATTCTTTTATTGAAAGCAAATAAAGCAAATAACACAAAAAAACTGGGATGAGGCAACGAACCCCACCCCAAACTCAAAGATGAGTCGTGTCCCCACGACTCGAAAAGACTCAATAAAGCATGTAAACTAATCTACACTAAGAGGAAAGTTTAGAAAACGTATCTTAACCAGCGCGAGGCTGGTTATCGGTGTTGCGTTCTGGACCTTTGTCTCGCGTAACATCATCATAAATCGCGTTTTGAAGTGTATTTACGCCTAAGATCAAATTTCGAAGCAGGTCCAATTCTTTTGTAACGTTTCCCGAGGTAGCAATCATCTTCTCCTGATTCTCTTCCAACACCTGAACCTTCGATTCCAACTCAGGAACAGTTTTCGCTTTCTTTGATTGAGGAGTTCTCGGACTCTTTGTAGCTCGTGTTGCTTCTTCATGGATATTCTTGCTCAAAGCTATACTCACACCAACTGAAACAACATCAATATCTGCGTTCTTACGCGGAATCTTTGCGTCTAGGCACAACTGAGTAATAGTACAAGGAAACTTCAGATTTTGTTGTTTCATCGGTGATTTCGCGAACTCCATGATTGTATCATAAATGATCTTAGCAACATCAAATGGTTTCTCCTCCAAAATACACTTAATAACAAATACGTGCTCTTTCTTCAACTCGGAAGTGTGTTTAATACCAAAGAAAGTGGGTATTACGAAACGAGACCAAACCTTCGCACGAGGTGTCAAACTACTGCTGTAAAACTGTCCAGGATATCTTTATCCTTCAGGAATTGGGCTAGCCCCATTAACAAGCACGGTCCCCTTTTTGCGAATACGTTCAATAGAGAATGGAACTACCTTTTTGCGGATATCAATGGCATCACGGGAGGTAGCTAAACCTTCATAAAATTCTCGCACCAAAGTAGGAATAAACTCAAGCTTCCTTTCTTGCAACTCTTTCCAACCAAACTTAGCACATGTCACAGCATATTCCTTATGTTCACTACTCATAATACCCTTAGGAAAATTCGTCTCCTCACCAAATTTCAAAAATTCAATTCTTTCACGAACCTGAGTATTCCAACAAGTGTAAACCCTCTTAGGCTTGTGGGCCCACATCTTCATACGCGGAGGTTTCTGTTGAACTGGTACTTCCGGAACCTCTTGTTCAGTTTCCTTCTCAGTGTTCTTCTCAATTTCCTCTTCTGGTTCCTTCTCACTTTCTATCTCATCAATCAATCTTCTCTTTTGACCTGTGATTTCTGTTCTGTTAGAATCAAGCTTAACTTCATCAATTTTTCGTTTAGGACGCGAATCAGGAATCTCAATAGCTTGATCTTGGGAACCACCAATGGTGGTTTTTCTTCTAGGAGCAGTTCTTCGGAAATCACCGGTTCTGTTAGTAATCTCTTTCCACCCCAAACTCAAAACATCAAGTAATGAAAAACTTAGAGAAAAAGTTTAGAGTTATGAGGTTTTGAGGCTTAGGAATTGAAGAACTAGGTGGAATATGAGATGGGTCTTGTTCAATTTGGATGGGAGAAGAAAGAATTGGGTTTTATTTAAGGATTTGATGAAGAAGAATCTTGGGAAAAACTAAGGATTTGATGTTATTTTGGAGAGGAGGTGAGTTGATTTTGTGTTTTTGTGGTGAAAGAGGGTAGGATTTGATGATATATAGTGTTTTGGTTGATGAATTTCGGAGGTGGGGAGGCTATTGGTGCGTTTTAGGTAAAAACTTGCAAAAGAGGCTAAGAAAACTAGGTTAAAACACTCAAAACCGCCTCTCACAGCTTTCAAACCGGGTTCCCGGTGTTGGCAAACCGGGTTCCCGGTTCCGCGTCGCTGTGACGGCGCGGAATAAATGACTTAAAGACTCTTTTTTTTTTCAAAACGCTCCAAAACGCTGGACCCCAAGACGCGGGGTCAGAAATTTTACTTGCCGAAACCGGGTTCCTGGTTCTGTGGAATGCGGGTACCCGGATTTTCTTGATGGCTTGAGTCAAGACGCGCCAAAACGCTGGGTCAGAACTTTTGGAAGATTACAGCTCCAAAACCGGGTACCCGGTTTTGCCAAATGCGGGTTCCCGGTTTTGTGTCGATGGCGCGAACCAAGACGCAGCAAAACGCAAGCCACCAAGACGCTGGGTCAGAGATTTCCAGAAGTTACAGCACCAAAACCGGGATCCCGATTTCGCAAAACCGGGTACCCGGTTCCGACGCTGTGTCGTGAACCAAGACGCCAAGTGTTGCGTGTATAAGGTTGGTACCAGCTCCAAAACCGGGTTCCCGGTTTTTGCGAAACCGGGTTCCCGGTTCCTCCTGGACATCCAACCTCTTTTTCTCCTTTTTTCGCCAAATCGACCCCAAACTCATGACCTTTTTACCCCTGAAATCATCAAAAACAACTACCCTTCCTCATTTCTTACTTATAAACATTAAATTAACGAAAATCAAACGAATTTAAACTACGAAAAATAAAAACTTAAACTAATATACAAGAAATGGCTTTTGTTTAACGTCGTTAAGCTCGACGGGTTACCTCATTCATTAGTCGTTGACATAACCTCCCCAGCAGTGAGTGAGGTTCTCAATATTTGCAACTCGAAATTTGCATCCCTTAGCTTTTATTCCCACTAATTTATCTGAGATAACCTTCATGACCATGAATGGTCCTAGCCAAGAACTTTTCGATTCACGTGTCTTTGGAGGAGGTTTAGGCTTTTTCATAGCAACTTCTTCGCCTACTTTGAACTCCTTTTTCTTTCTTTCTTTCTTAGGTTCCTTTGGAACCTTCGTGACACGTGTTTTTACTTTCTTCTTCGCATGATTGAGTTGTGGATTTTTAGGGTATGGAGGAGCTTTAATTTGTGGTATCTTTCGTAGCTCGTTCTCCTCCACTCCTAAGGTATCCACAACATTAATTTGCTCTTTTCTTACCGGTTCCATTACATCTATACGAAAACATTCTTCCTTGGAATCCGGAAACTTCATAGGTCTAAACACATTAAACTTCATTTCCTCGTCTTGGACTCTCATAATCATTTCTCTGTTCTCTACATCAATCAAGGTACGCCCCGTGGCTAGGAATGGTCTTCCCAAAATAATGGGGACATTCCTATCCGCGTCGTAATCAAGTATAACAAAATCAGCGGGAAAAATTAACGTACCTGCCTTAACGAGGACATCTTCGATTCGGCCTTCTGGATGTGCAAGAGATCGATCCGCCATTTGCAAGACCATAGAAGTGGGTCTTGCTTCGATATTAAGCTTATCAAAGATCGATTTGGGCATAAGATTTATGCTTGCACCCAAATCACATAGTGCCTTACCTTTCCATTCTTCTCCAATCGATATCGGAATTGTGAAACTCCCAGGATCAACTAACTTTGGAGGTAGCTTACTTTGACAAATGGCACTACATTCTTCAGGAAGACCAATCATCTCATTATCACAATACGGCCTTTTGTTAGTGAGGGCTCTCTTCAGAAACTTAGCATACTTGGGTACATCTCGAATAGCTTCTAGCAACGGAATATTTATGCTAAGACCTCTTATTTTGTTAAGGAATTTTTGGTAATCAGCCATATCACCCTTCTTTTGAACTCGCGATGGAAATGGTGGAGGAGGACGGTTCATTATAGTATCATCTTTCTTTTTCGGAATTTCACTAGACCTCTCCACTTCTTCTACTTCAACTTCTTTATCTTCATTCACCACCTCTTTTTCTTTTCTAGCAACTTCCTTCTCCTTCATAACAGGAAAAGGAGGTGGAGGAAGGTTCTTACCACTTCTGAGAGTGATAGCTTTACAGTCTTCGATTTGGATTGGATTTTTAGTATCGCTAGGGAGTTGCCCTTGTGGACGTTGATTCAGTTTGTTTATTCATTTGCGAAACTTGAGTTTCCAACATCTGAATGTGTGCTTCAGCAGATTGTTGCCTTTGGATTGACTGTGCATGTAGGGCAATTAATTGTTCTACGGTTTTCTAAAGGGTAATCACATCTTCTTGTGGTTGGGCAGGTAAGGCTTTTTGGTTCATGGTTTCATTGTAACTATCTTGAGGAGCTTGTCTCTGAACATAATTTCCCTGATTCTGTCCTCCTTGATAATTATTTTGTGGTCTTGGATTTTAAATTGTTACCTTGGGGACGCAGCTGATACGCATATGTAGGATTGGCTGCCCCATTAGGATTTGAATATTGAAACCCAGGATGGTTTCTGTTTGGTCGATATCCATTACCATTCGAATTAAAGTTACCTCTGTTGGAGACAAACATCACGGATTCTTGATTATTTTGACAATTCTCCCAACTATGATCATTAACACCGCAATACTCATATCCACACACCTCCTGTGCAACCTTTACCTCACCTCTTTTATTCGAAAAACCTTCTTTCACGGCTAAAGTGAGTTGTTTCAATTGTTGTTCTAATGTGGTTTGAATCTTGGTCTCTAACGTAGCAAATTTTTCTTCCATATTAACATTACTCACTCCTCTAACTGGTGTTCTTACAGAAGTCCACCCAACTTCATTCTTGACTGTTCTTTCCAAAATGATTTTAGCATGAGCGGGTTGAACTTGAAGAAAACCTGCACCACATAACAAATCCAATTTTTCTCTTGAAGTCCCATCAAGGCCTCTGTAAAAGATTTTTAGCTGTTGTTGTTCTGAAAAGCCATGAGCGGGAACTCTACGTAAACACATCTGGAATCTTGTCTAACTCTTACCCAAAGTTTCATCATATTCTTGACGGAAATGCGTCAATTCTAATTCAGCATCTAACCTCATGTTACTTGGGTAATACCTGTCAAAGAAAGCAGTCTCTAATTGGTCCCAGTTTGTTATCTTCGTAGGATCTTGTGTATCGTGCCATTCACTCGCTCCATCAATAACAAAAAATTTAAACGCAGCAAAATACATTTGTTCTCTTGAAACTCCTTGTGTGATATAAGAATCACATATCTGCTTAAACTTCTGTACTGCTCTAAGAGAATCTTCTGATGGTCTACCACGAAAATTCCCAAAATTTTGGAATTGAGCTAGCATACCCGAATCTGGACAGAATCGTGGAACATCAATATCTGGAGCACCTACTCCTATAGCAGGAGCACGGAATGGAACTTCTGGTGGGCCATTAGTAAACCACGGATCTTGATTCATCACTATTTGAACTTGAGGATTAGGATTCAAAGGTGGAATTGGAGGAATAGCGCCTGGAGCCAAAGGTTGGCCATTTGCGCCTAGTTGACCTGGTTGATTATTCTGTTGGTCTTGAAGATTTATCTCTTCCATTCTGTTACTTAATTTTGCTACCTCTAAAGCTTCTCGTTCTCTTCTTCTCTTGTTAGCAAGTCTGATCAACGATTCTGAATTACTAAGGATCGGAGGTGTTGGCTCTAGATCCTTAAATAGCCTTCTTCGCATACACAAAACCTAAAAACCTGAGAAAGATAAACACACAAAAAGCGTAAAACTGATAAAATAAAATAAATGCACTATCACTAAAGGATAAACACCGTGGTCACACGCTACCGTCCCCGGCAGCGGCGCCAAATACTTGGTGGTCCTTTGTGTGTTCTAAAATAAATGCAAATAATAATCGAACCACAACCGCAAGTGTACGGTTGTCCCAAGTAGTATAACTGATAAAACAGATTCGTTCCAAGGACGGAATGGTTGACTACAATGCTTATCTATTAATGATTGATGCACTTATGAAAGCAAATAAAAGTAATATGTTTGTTTGGTTTTGTTTATTAAAGCTACTAAATGAAAGACAAATTATAAATGCAAGTAAAAAGCTAAGACGCAAGTAAAATGAGTGAAAACGCAGTATGAGAAGTAGTACTTGAGAACGCAAGGATCCTCCCAATCCTATTTCCTAACTTATGTTGTTTAAGGGCTAAATTGGTCAATTACAATGGTCAGGATTCTAATTTCCCTATACCCCCGTCAGGGTGGACTATAGGGCGATCCTAGAGTGTCACTAGTCCCGTCAGGGTAAATATGATCCACCTTTGGATGTTTAAGTTTTATTACCTCATTGGCCCTAGAATTGGCTAAGTTCGTCAGAATCAATAGCTTCTATCCTAGATTGAATAAATGGTTCTGTATTTAAACCCTCTGTCAGGATGATCCAATTGCCACTAATTGGAATAGCCTAAATACTAACACCTGCTCCTAGTTCATGACGCTAAAAACAGTAAATAATCTTAATTTAAAGAAAAGAGTAAAAGCCCCAATCTAATTTAATTTAACAGAAACCCAAATTCAATATTTGTTATTTAATACGATTGGGATTCACCCATTAATTGTTCTCAAGCACTATGAAAAGCTTAGCTCATATTAAAACTAAAAACTAAATTAAGTGTAATGGAATTCATAATTGATTACAAAATTAAAAGATAAAAGAACCTAATTTCCGGAATTGGAATGACTACGAACGGAGATATAGACCCTCTCCAGCTCTTGTAGCTTCTTCTTCTTCCTTCAGTTGCTTCTCTCTGGTGTTTTTAATCTTGCAGAATGTGAATTGTTTGAAAAATAGAAGTCCATACCTCCTTTTATGAGCATAAAAACGGATTAGGGCTTGGACCAGAAAATAAAATACTAATTAAATGTCCAAGCCCAAATTCTAAGCCCAAAATCCCGTAACTGCTGATACACCTTCACTAAAACGGCTTTTCCTGATGCGTTATGACTCCGATTGACCTCATTCCAGTTGCTAAAGTTCCGTAACTCGATAAGGAATTATTTCTCTTCAAAGGTCAGCGGCTAAATCACCGCTTAAGCACCTCGGAATTAGCAATCTATGGCCTGGAAAATGAATTTTCAGCTCTAAAAAATAATATCTTCGGGATTTATCTTCCAGTCTTGACTCTAATTCACGATCTTTGACTTTCTCCTCGGATTCCTCTCCTAGCTAACATCTAAAACCTGTAAACTTTTCACTAAAAATACCAATATTACGCGCAAAAGCTTAATAAATTAAAAATGCTAGAAATAAAAAGGGAATTCCGGATTATTGCATATATAGTCCAAAAGTCTATCAAATTAATTAAATAAACACAAAAAATGATGTCTCCCAAGGGTCGAAAATAAGAACAATTAGGGAGACATCAGTACGTACCGACTCCGCACCCCATAACTCGGGACTCCATCTGTAACGATCGTGGATTTCCCAAACGACTTTCCATCATTTCATTGTTTTCTTTGGATTGATCTCGTCAATGTAGAACACTTTTTTGGTTTGGGATGCTAAAATGTATGGTTCATCCACCCACCAAAAAGAAGATTTGTTGATGAATGTTACCCCGTGTTCTTTCTTCACCTTAGTCGTGTTATATCACTTACGAACGAATAACACAACTAAACAACCACCATTGAATGTAGCCTCTATGATTTTCACTAATTCATCATAAAAAGATGTCCCATTATACATGGAAGAAACACCGTAAACTTGGGTAACTCTTTTTTCTCCTTTTTCTCTAGTAACCCATTTCACATCATTCATATCACATGAATCGTATGTATGAACCGGGCCATGAGACATGTTGGCCAAATAAATCATCTTGGGGGTAGCTAATGCATCACTGCCCTTGTGCATTGCATGAATCTATAAAAAATAATAAGAATTATAATTTTGAAAATAAATGATTATCTTTCTAAATAAGGAAACTTTCCAAATAAAAAATGTTTCCAAATAAGGAAACTTCCCAAATAAGTAAGGTTTCCAGATAAGGAAACTTTCCAAATAAGAAAGGTTTCCAAATAAGTAATGTTTCCAAATAAGGAAAGTTACTAAAAAGGGAAAGTTACTAAGAGTGTACATTTTACATACCTTTTCCAAAAACCATCCCTTAAACGTTTATATATGCATCTTCTCTATAGCATTAGCCGTTCCCAATAGCGTGGATTTGTGTTCACTATATTTTATGTAAAGAATAAAACACAACGTACAAATAGATTAATAAAAGTAAATTACCATTACTTACGCCATGTATGGTTCGATCTCATTGCAATTATTCAGAATATACCAATTGATTTGTTCCTTCTCATTACGTGGTAAATGACCAAACATTTATTAACAACTGGAGTACACTGACTCTTAAAAATGGATAACTCTTTTGGTTTGGGCAGTGCCTCGTTGTATCTACCTGGATCGTTGAACTTTGTTTTTCTTCTCTAAGATACCGTGATATGAATATCAACGTCTCTTCCACCACATAAGCCTCTGCGATTGAGCCCTCTGGCCTAGTCGGGTTTCGAATATACTCTTTTAACTTTTTCAAATACCTTTCAAATGGATACATCACCCGCATTTGAACCGGACCCCCTAATAATGCTTCATCATATAGGTGTATCAAGAAATGGATCATCATATCAAAAAACGGGAGGTAAAACAATTCTAGTTTGCACATCACTTTAACCACTCCCGCCTTACCAATTTCCAACTCTTTCCTACTCAGGTTCTTATTACAAACGACTCTAAACACGTTAGCTAACACAATGATCGCATCGCTAATCGATTTATCATATATAAGCCCGTAAATAATATCCATTAAAATATACTGCATCATTACATGACAATGGTGAGATTTCATTCCAATAATCTTTACCGTATCACTTTGAACATTGTTCCTCAAACTGGATGCAAAACCATCGGGAAACTTCTACGCCTTTAACCAATCGAGAAATTCAATCCGCTTATCCGTTGACAATGTATACTTTCCTCGCTTGAGTTTCGATTTACTTCCTCTTGATGTCAACCACAACTCTTATATGATTTTCATATCTTGAAGATCCATTTTAGCCTTCACGTTATCTTTGTTTATTTTCCCATCAAGTCCTACAACTGTACCGAGCAAACTGTCGCACACATTATTCTTGCAATGCATTACATCGATGTTATGTTTTAACAAATTTTCCAACCAATAAGGTAAGCGATAAAAAATACTCTTTTTCTTACAGTTGGACTCGCGAGGACATGTTTTCTTCTTCATCTTGCCTCCAAAATCCTTGTGTTTACCAGGAAACACAATGGGCAACCCATTTAACTGTGTCTGGATATCGACCGGACTATGTTTCCTCGGTGGGGCCCTAAAATCAGGACTCAGGTACAAAAATTTGTTTTTCCTATATCGATGTCTGGTGTGTAACCAACGTCTGTGATCAAAATAAATCATCCCCTTCTTCACCTACAATTACAGAGTAGAATCCATGCATTCTGGGCAAGCCATGTAACCTTGACCTTGCCACCGTGAAGTGTATGACCGAGCGGGTTAACATTGGTCGTGGACATCAAACAAACCTTCATTGTAAACTCTTGCTTCGTATGGGCATCATATGTAAGGATCCCTGTTTCTCACAATATGTCCAATCCATATATAACAGGGCAGAGAAAGACATACATGTCCTTACCGGGAGAACGAGAACCCGGAATCAACAAACAAAGCTGAAATGTGGTCTCCTTCATGCATACCCACGGTGGCAAGTTGTATACGGCCAAAATAACTGGCCATATTTTGCACGAGTTGTTCTGCATAGAAAACAGACTAAAACCTCAATACCCAGGCCCAGATATACATTCCGGGGTTCACTAGAAAACTCAAGATGTAACTTTGTGAATCTTTTCCAGCTATCACAATCAATAGGATGGCATAAAATATCTGGATCAGTACTTTTTCCCATATGGTGCCAAATCATGTCTACGGCGGTGTGCTTCGAAGCGTATAGTCACTGCGACCTCGGTGCAATCCGAAAACATCGAAGCCTTTTATGGGATAATTTCTTACCCTTCTTAGGATCCCATCTAGACTCACTGCATACTGGACACTTGTCGAGAAATTCATTCTTCTTATAATAAATGGCACAATCATTCAAGCAAACATCAATAGTAGTGTAACTCATACACATACTTTTCAATTTCTTGTTGCATTCCTCGTAAAACACAGGCAAATTGTGAGATCTGGGCAAAACACGACCAACCAATTCCAAGAGCTCGGTGAAAGATGTGTTAGTCCACTTGTTCTTTACCTTTTTGTACATAAGCTTGGCAATGAAGTTCAAAGAACTCATCACTGTAGATCCAGGATATAATTCGGTCACCAATTTCTTGAACAAAGCTTCGAAAATACCACGACTTGTTTCATTTGCGTCTCTCATCTCGGTATAACTCGAATGACCACCAACATCGTAACTAGTTATCAACTCGTCATACACATTAAACATTTATTTTTCTATATTTGGCACGGGTTCTTCAGGAATTACTAATTTCTCACCGTGTTTTGTCTAATCCTCATAAGTGGACAAAATCTCGTTCTGTAAAAGGTGACACCTAACCGTTTGGGTTTGACACTGACGATTATTCAAACATTTAATACACGGGCAAAACATCCATCCATTAAAACCATCTTTTTTTTTCCAGCAAAACCAGTAAAATCATGCACACCAAAATATATTCTTCTGTAAGAAGATTGGTCGCTTTGATCCAACTCTTATCAAGACCCAAATTCATATTTTAATAACAATTTTATATAACTAGGAAACTACATAAATATGAAAATGAAATAAATAAATTATTACAACCCAATCAATAATTAAATTAAAAATTACAACTCAAATGAATGAAAAAAACTAAAAATTACACACCACTAAATGAATTAAAATTACAAACAATTAATTAAATAGATAAACCATTACAAATAACTAATTAAACAAAAACAAAAATATAATAAGAAAATATAAATACAGGAATTACATGAATTACAACATACTAATAAAAAGTAAAATCATAAAACAAGTATTTGATAACCTAAATAAATCTTATAGAATATAATCACATATTTATTAACAATTATAATAAAAAAATTTAAATTTTAAAAAAATTTAAATTTATTGAAAATACCTTGAATTGGATGGAAATATTGAAGATTGACCACGCCCCACCTTGAATATTGATATAGTAATGGTGCAACAATTATTTATTAACCTAATGAATCATTAAATCATGCAATTTACCATTATATTCAACAAAATCAAAATTTAAAAAGTTTTTATTTATTAGATAATACATTGATTTGGTTGGAGAAAATGGAGACTGCCCTTGAATTCGGAGCCAGGAATAATGTTAGATGACTTGGAGAAACAAGTGTTAAAAATTTGGGAAAATAGGGGTTAGGGTTTTGAGAAAAAGTGGGAGAAAAATATATTTGTGGGGTATTTTTTGGTTTTAAAAACCTGCTGTCTTTTTATTTTACGTTTTTTGTTAGCGACGGCATGTTTCGTCGCTAATTTTTTGAAAATTCGTCTCTAGAACGGGTAACAGCGATGAAATTATTCGTCGCTAGTACTACAAAACTTTAGCGACGAATTCTTTATGTAAAAAAATCAAAAAGTAAAATAGATATTTGCGTCAAAACATATTATATGTAACGACGAAAGCGTGTCGTCGCTAACTATTACGATTCTTAGCGACGAATTATTATTAATCTAGCGACGAACGCGGGTTGTCACTAAACAAATACACTATTTTCGACGAATTCTGCCGATGCTATCTAAATTTCGTCGCTAATAGTCTATTTTTAGGGACGAAACGCGTTTCGCCCCTAAAACATTCGTCTCTAAAGACTACGAATGTAGTAGTGTAAGACAAAATTGAACAACTATTGTAAAAAGTTAGTTGTTGATATTGATAAAGAGTTTATTAACCTATTGGTCCTTGAGTTTAATTTCTCATTCTTTGTCTTTGATAAATGCTTTGTCTTATCTCAAGATTATTTTACTTAATTTTTTTGACTTATTACCTACAGGTCATTGCAAATCAAAATGAAGTTCCTTAGTGATATATATTAATTAATTTTAAGGGGTCCGGGTAGACACCAAAGATCTTGAGCCGAGCCCTGGGATTTGACGACAGACTTAAAAAGACACCTACAAACGCTTTACGCCCAATCATTCCGGATACGCTTGCATCCTCTGTATTACCACGGCTGCTGGCACAGAGTTAGCTGATGCTTATTCCCTAGAGGTGAATTACCAAAAGGATCTTGAAAATCCTCTATATGCCTAAAAAGTATTATCTTTTTTCTCTTCTTCTAAATAAGCCTTTCAAACCTTGTGGGTCAAGAATACCCTTAAGGTATATATATAAGAGATAAATAAATACTTCTCTCACCTCCATTACTATTTTTTTTCTCTCCTCTCTAGTCATTTTTTTCCACTCCATTACCATTTTTCTCTCTCCTCTTTCACTGAGTATCAATATTTTCCAACTCCGACCACAACCCACTAACCACCGCTGATTACCGCCGACAACCGCTAATACCGCCGAAAAAAGTTCAGAGTACTCGGAAAAAGTTTAGAGTGCGCAGAAGAAGTACTGAGTACTCTGAAAAAGTATTGAGTACTCGGGAAAAGTATTGAGGACTCAGTGAAAGTACTGAGTCATTGGAAAATTTACTAAGTACTTAGACGAATTTGCTGAGTATCTAGAAAAAAATCATCTGACTATCATGAATTTTACAAAGTATCAAATGAAAAGACCGAGTATGCTCAGTAACTCTACTGAGTATCCAGAAAAATTCATTGAGTGTCTGGATATTTTATTGAGTATTGAGGCAAAACAGCCGAGTACTCAGTAGAAAACTGATGAGTAACAATAACAAATTAATTTATATTTCTATATTAAAAATTATTACACCATTAGATTAATTAAAACTACACCACAATTTAAATATGTAAGTATTGAGTATCTAATAAGACAAAAGAAAAAAAATTAAGTAAACTTATTACAAAAATAAGTATGGAGTATCTAACAAGATAAAATAAAAGAAAAAAGTAAAGCAGGTTGATCTAAGTAAAAAAGAAATAAAAGTAAAAGCCAGAAAAGGAAATCAAGACTTGTCCAAGAAAAAGGGAAAAGGAAATCACAAAATACACGTGAATTGCTGGAAGAGGTCTTCTTCTCAGACGAACACGGATATGTGAACAAACCGTCGCTGGAGAATGTCTTCTTCTCAAACGAAAAACAGATCTGTGAATAAACCACTGCCACTCGGATTTTCATGCTGGACCTCCAGCAAAGTAGAAAAATAACTTTGCTTCTCTTTTCCGAAGTCTTCCAGCTTCCAAGGTTCTCTTGACTAGCAGCTCAAACCTCGAGCATTACTGTGAAGGATCTCGATCGAAAGTCTTTTGTGCTCAAAAGTCTTCTCGTCGGGTCTCCTCTCGTTCACATCGGGTCTTTGCTCAAATCTGTTGCCTCGCTGATGACCATGGTCGACTCACTGGAGTAGATCTACTCCATGGAAGCTTCGGAAAGATGCTGAGTACGAATGGACATCACAACTTCTAGCATGAACTCGAGCTCACATATTCGTCGGGGAACATCACTACCAGCTTTGTAGTGGATATGCGAAGGAGCTTCCAGCATTAACTCGATCTCACAGCTTTGACGAGGTCGACTATGAACGAAGAACTACTTCACCAGGATATTCATACTATGGCTGGGCGGAGTTCTTGTGCACCAGATCTGTGAAAGAAAGAAAGGATGAGATGAATCCATGTTCGTGTGAGAGGCCGTGTTTGTTAGAGAAAACATAAGAAAATGGAGAATGTGAGGATAGAGAGAGAAAATATATTATTTTTTTGGTTGATTAAACGGTTAAATTAATAAGAAAAATAACCTTACATTGTACAATGAGTCGTTACCTACGCCAGAAAGTTTAAGGTAGCAACAAAATAAAATAAACTATCTCATAAAATAGAATGAAAAAAGTATGACACTTCACTTCTTTTATAACCGTTCCCGAGTAGTTATTTCTCTTCTCATAGAAAGAAATTTTTTTGCCCTCCATAAACAATACACAGTGGTTTCAAAAGCTATCCTCCAAGCTTTTCTCCTCCAATTTTCACGAGCCTTAAATTTCTTAAGCTAATTGAAAGCACTTAAGAGAGTACTCTCCTTATTAATACCAAACCATTTTCGCATCTCATCTCATATATCTTCTACATAAGCTCATTCGAAGAAAAGATGTTTATTTGACTCAAAGTCTTCATCACATAAATCGAAAAGGGGATCCAACTCCAAATAGGCCATTCGACCTTTTGTTTTAAGTTTATCCCTTAATGCCATCCAAATGAAAATAGCATGTTTGGGAGTGATGCATGAATCCCAAATAATATTAACCCAAGGTCTCAAAAAATATATATACCTAAATAAATCATAAGGTTCTTTATATAAATTATAAAAAAAATCGATAGATACCTCATGAATGATGGGATGATCACTAACCAAGGAGAACCACTTAGCCAAAATTTCTTCTCTACCCACATCTCTAACAGGATATCGAATTACTTCTTTAAGTTCCCAAATGTTCTTTAAAAGAGGAGAATCCACCTTCTCTGGTTCCAATCCCGAAAGCTTATATTTTGAAAATTTCTCCATGAATTTATTTTATCCAAATAAAGTCCTTTTTAGCAACAAATCTTCCAAATCATTTTCATGAGAATTTCTGTATTCCAAGCCCTCAAATATTTCAGTCCAAGTCATCCTTCTTTAATAGGAACACAAATTTTATCCCAACTAACTTGTGATGACTTGTTCTCCCAATAAAACTTCCAACAAATAGTAACAATACGATCACGAACACCTATCAGAACCAGGATTATAGTGAACCAAAAATAATCACCCTTTGAAGAACCGATCTAATTACTTTCAATCACCCCGCAAAAGAAAGGGAAGAGGTATTCCAAGATCTTACATACCCCTCCAATTTATCAAAGAGAGGTTTGTAATCTCTTGAAAGCCACACGAAAGAGCGAAGTGGTACACCCAAATATCAAATAGGTAATTCACCTTTATCCAGTCGAGTAGTATTTAAAATATATGCGAGCTCAACATTATTTACACCCACAAAGTAAATATTCGACTTAATCATATTGAAGACCCGAACAATCATCAAACTCTTTTAGGCTATCCATAAGTATTTAAATGGGCGAATGATCACCTTTAGAAAGAAGCATTAATTCACGAAAAAAGCAAGATGAGTTACTTTTTCTTTTTCACACTTCAGATGATAATGAAAGTCATGCTCCGTATTTTATCTTTAAGAGTCTAGAGAAATATTCAAGACATAAAATAAAGAGATAAGGAGAGATATGATCACCTTGCCTTAGCTCTTTTTCTTCTTTAAAGAATCCATGGACTTCCCCATTGATAGCCACCAAATAATAAGGAGTAGCAACACAAAGCAAAACCCATATGATAACTTTCTTCGGAAAGTTTATCCCTTTAAGTACCTCATGGAGAAAATCTCAAGAAATAGAATCAAAATCTTTACTCAAGTCGATTTTAATAGTACATCTCGAGGAGCTACTATTATTAATATATCCCCTTAACAACTCTTGCATAAGGTGTATATTTTCGGTCATCGACCTTCCAAACACGAAGGCATTTTGTGCTATATCCACAAGTTGGTCAAGCACCAGCTTAATACAATTGGCAATGATCATCGTAATAGCCTTATGTATCACATTACAACACGAGATAGATGTTAATCATCAACACTAATCAGATCATCCTTTTCCGGAACCAAAACAATAATAGTAGTATTTAATTGTTTAAGAAGAAAAAACAGAAGTAAATAATTAACGTACCGCTTGTATAACCTCATCACCAATTAGGTCCCACGATCTCTTGAAAAAAAGTGAAGAATATCAATCCGTTTCGGGTGCTTTGTCATTTCAAAAGCGAAAATAGCCTCCTTTATTTCAATATCGGGGACTTCTCTAGAATTTGTTAGGTTTAAAAATAAAATATCAATACAAATAGTATATATAGGAAAAAAAGGTATAATGGGTAGTGGATCTTCAGCCTATAATGTTAAATTTTTTTTTGATCTTTAGTAAGAAGAGGAGATTAGGGAGGTGTGCATGTGTCTATAAGAGGTGTCTTCAAGATTTTTTGGGTAAAAATCTCTAATTTTAACCTATAATATTAGTTGGTATTGTGTCTGTGTTGCTGATATCTCCATATTTGTGATATATTAATATATGTTTGAGACATGATTTTAGGTGTATTTGATTAATCGTTAAAGGATTTTTCCCCATTATTAGATAAATTCTTAATTCATATCTTGATTTAATGATTTTTACTTTTAGAGCATATTTGGTATAATTTGCGTGTTAATATGAAGCTCTTAAGGTTTGTGGAATTTAATTAGATGCCAAATCAATTCCAAGGAGTTAAGGAAAGAAGATCCAAGAGAAATCAGAAAATAAAAGGAAACAAAGTTGAATTATGAAAGAAAAAGCTGTCAAATAAAGTTGTCAAATTTGCAGTGACGTCCACTAAAGTGAAGATAACTATAAATCGGCTCGGATTTAAGAAGAGTCTTCAAAGGGTTAGATAGATCTTTTTACTGCGGTTGTTTCGATATAAAGTACACGAAATTTTGCACAGTAAATAAGAAAAAGATATGACCAATACAGTGAGCAGTGTTTATCTAGTCTTATATTTTGGGTAACAAATTTGAATTAGACTTGGACTTCAATTACATGCCCTCCACTCCAAGATTTCTACCTAGGGTTAGAAAACACCTATAAATACACCTTCTTATCATTGTAAACATGTCCTTTCATGATTCTTAGTCCATATTATCAAGTAGCAATATCAGGAGAAGCAAGTTGACAATATGTATCATTATTTTAGTTTATTTCTTGTTTGCATGAACTAAATTTCATATAACTTGGTTTTGCATATGTATAATATTTTAATTCTATTTTCTTCTATCTAAGTTTTTTTAAATCGATTTAGCTTCTTAACCTTTATATTTGTTTTATGTGCTTTGATGTATTGATAGTAGTTCTTGCTAGAGCACAAGTATAGACTACACCATTAATAGCAGTTGGATGGTCACCCGGAAGGATGTCAAATTGATGAAACACCACATAAATATCTAGTGTGTGGTAGTCATCCTAACGGGCTTGTCTAATTAGATAGTCACTAGGGTTTGAGATTAACCACCGATCATTGCGTAGGGTCGCCTTACCCAAGTTCCCTGGTACTTGTTAGGTCACCCAAGTACACCTACAAGGGGATTAGGAGGAATATAGAATCATGGCTACTTAACTTAGGAGCTTTAATCACCCTTATAACTATTAGAAGAAATAGAAGGATAAGCGCATACACACAAATTTGGCCTATATCTCTCATCTCATTTTAACATATTAATTTTAATTAAATTTAGTTTAAGTTTAATCATTATCTCTCCACAATTATTCATATTTATTTTACTGTCTTTTCATTCCACGAAACTATTCCTTACTACGTTTTCTTCTAATCCACAATTCTAACACACTAAGTCCCTGCGAACGAATCTTACTTATTATTAAACATGCATACGATTTGTGATACTTGCAGTGAGTAACGTGATTGGTTATGGAGATAGTTCGTATATTTATTAGCATTATCTTATCACAACCTACCAGCCACCACGTTTTTGGCGCCGCTGTCGGGGACTTGTGTCTTGTTAGCGTGTGGGTTTAGTTTTTAGTTATTTTTTCAGATTTACGCTTTCTTTTTGTTTTTGTCTCTTTCAGGGTCTAGTGTATGCTCGAGAATCCAGAAAGTTTATTCAGGGCTTGCGACAAACGTAAAATATAAGAGAAGCCATGTCTATAGTAGAGGATAATTTAGTTCCATTTGAGGGAGATCAACACAACAATAATAATAATAATCAACAAATTCCTCAAGTAATAGCACCACAAGGAGGAAATCCGAGTAATTATCAACGTCGCGAACAAGATTTCCCAGGCTTAGGAGCACGTTTTCGAGTTCAACCATTAGGGTATCGTCCTCCAGTGATCCAAGCTACAAAGTTTAGGCCCAATTAGGGTATGCTCAGTCAGTTTACAAGTTATAGACTCTATAGTGGTGTAGAAATTCAAGATTCGGTAAGAGCGATTCAGAAGTTTATGCAGATATGTGATGCCTACATTCCTCCAGGGATTACACCTGAGCAACTGGATTGCCATATATTTTTGTTTTTCTTGACCAGAAATGTTGGTGATTAGCTAGATAGAAAACCACCAAAAACAATTAATACTTGGGATGAACTACAAGCCGTATTCTTTAACCGTTTCTATCCGAAGAGTATGAGGTTAAAGGATCAGATGGAGCTTGCTAGTTTTCGCCAAGAGAATGATGAAGAAGTAGGAGACGCATGGACAAGGTTTCAACAGAATTTAGCAAGATGTCCACTCCATGGTTACACCCTATATTTACAGTTAGCGATGTTCTTTTAAGGAAATAATGCAGAAAGTAGATAAAGGTTGAAAATCTTGGAAGAGGAGGATTTGTGTCCATGGATCCTACAGAAGCTGCAAAAGGTATGGAACATATTATTGAAATAGAAAGGAGTTAGCCAATTGTACGAGCTCCTATCACAAATACCAAAGGCACGCTTTGATTAAGAACATAATTTGCTCAATCAGCTAAAATAGAAGAACTTGAAAATCATCTTAAGCAGCTGAAACCCGAAATAGATCAAAAGCGTCAAAATCTAGCTGGAACAAATGTAGTGCAAGAAGCATAAGGTTGTCCACGGTGTGAAGTACCACAACATACATGGGAAGAGTGTGAAGGAAATTCAACATCTGTATACTTCATATCAAATCAAGGGAATTACCAATTTGGTAATAGAAATCATTGTAGTATGTAGTTTTCAAATCCCGAAGGGGCCACAAATCAAAGTAATTATCAACCACGTCCCCAGAACAACACTTACCAATAGAGAGCTCAAGGTTCTTATCAAGGAAGTCAGAATTATAATAGACCGGCTCCTCCACAGCAACCAGCCCATGATGCTTATGCCGATAATTTAGCTCAGGAAGCTTTACCACAACATCCCCAAGAAGGATTAGTTTCAGAGAAGAAATTACAAGACTTCATGGATCTAGTTACGAGCAATATTCAAATACATCAAGAGAAGTTTAGAGAACAAGAGGCCTCAATCCAAATCTTACACAATAACTTGACCCAAATAGAGAAAACTGTGAATGCTTATTTAGAAGTAAAGGATGTAAAATCAATCAAAGAAGGTGACAGAAATGTTGGGTACGAAGCATGTAAGGCCATCTGCCTTGAAACAGAAAAGATAGAGGAATTACCACCTGCTGCAGAAATCGCTGCGGAGGTTCCATGAATTAAAGTAGAACCAACCAAGCCTAGCCTAGAAGAATATGACTTTGTAAATCTTATCAAGGACATGAAAAAAGATATTAGATCGGTTATTGAGATACAATCAAGAAGATATATAGAGAAAGAGGAAGAAGCCTCAAGTTAGCAGAAAGAAGAAGTTGCACCTGCTTTGCCAGAAGAGAAGGTGGGCTCGCCACTAATTTTTCCAGCAATGTCACAGTCCATTCCTAAGACAAATCCAAAAGTTGACACTTAACTGAAGGTATTTGTAGAGGTGTATAGTCTAGACAAAATCAACACCCAAATGCTTGAGATTTCAAAGAAAGGACTCACACCGCAACAAGTATTTACAGAAGTTATTCCAAAGAAAGATATGAGTGCAGAAGGAAGTAAAGAGACTATGGCTCATATTGAGAGAGTCTCGAGAAGATATGAAAATGAGTTACCACTCAAGCTCAAAGATTCAGGAAGCTTTAATCTTCCTATTCAAATTAGTGGTATGCTTAAGGTAAAGGCCATGTGTGATGTGGGTTCGAGTGTGAATCTTATGCCCAAGTATGTGTTCGATAGGCTTGGCATCAAGAAGGTGGAAAAAGCTCCCGTGAACTTACAATTTGCGGATAGCTCAATGACAAAGACATGGGGAACAGTGGAGGGCGTTCATTTCTAAGCAGGTAATATCACAACCCTAATGACTTTGTTATTGTTGATTATGATGCTGATAAGCAGGTTCTAATCATACTTGGGAGATCGTTCTTGGCTACAAGTCAAAGCATCATCAACTTCCAGGAGGGAACAACTACCCTCCGTTCTATAAACGTATCTGAGACTATCTACGTCTTGGGAAAGAAACCAAGGAAGTTAGATCCCACAGTTCCTGTCATCCACACTGCAACAGAATCCCAGAAGATATTCACACAAATCCAGTAGATACTAGACCAATGAGTGAGTTTGGGGTAGGACATGAAGTTGTATGGAAAGCTCACAAGCCAGAGAATAGGCTACACAATCACAAAGATTCATGGATGGGAGCATTTGTCGTCGCAGTAGTTGTATCGGAAAAAATGAAATCAGTCCCAAGAGGAGTATCAAACGGAGATTAGTAGATGTTCATAGCCTTCCTCATTGTTGTGGAGGCTATATACGAAAAATCAAATAGAGGTAACGTGTCTAACTTTGAAAGACATTAAAAAAAGTGTCGCCGAGGGGACAACCCGCAACTTTTTTTTATGTTTTTATGTCTTTAAGTTATGTTTAGATTAGTTTTTTTAGTAGATATTGCAGTATTGAGGAAGGTATTAGTGTTTCATATGTGTAGGTACTTAGAAAAACAAGTCCGGGAGAAGAAACAAGTTATTTTTGCGAAAAACAGCGGGTACTTGTGGTACACCGCACCATCCTTGCGGTACCCGCCACCCCACAAAAGGGTCATGACGATCAGTAAATCAGGTGCACATGCGAGGCAAAAAGGGTCAAATTTGTATCGATGTTTGTGCAAAACTATGCCATGGTGTCCTCTAGAATACTCGTTCTGTACACCGCATGTGTGTCGCGGCACATTGTATCGAGAAACTGTCATACCGGTCCAGCGAATCCGGTCCAGTTGTGAGGCTCCACGAAGAAAAATGTGTCGTCACTCGCGCTGAAACCTGACGCACTCCAAGTCAGAAGGCATCTGCGGTACAATGTAGCCTACTCATGTTGCACTGCACCCTGTGCTGTAGATCTCCCCACCTAGGCGCGCCTAGGCACCGTGTAGGGGTCAACTCCCCCCTCAGCCGCTTACGCCTAGTTAAAATTCTAGGCGTTTTTTGCCTAGCGCCTTAGTCGCCGTGGAATAGGTTCCTAGCCCATCTAGGCGTCGTTTAATGGAAAAATTGACCGCCTAGGCGCCAATTAATGGCAAAACATGCCCGCATATGCCTTTTTGTTATTTTTCAAATTCTCGAGAATTTTTTAATTGATATTATAACTCAAATTTTAGTATTTTTATATTTACTGTAGTGTTGTTAGATGAATTTTTATGACTTAAATAGTTAAAATTGCTATAATTACTAAATACACAAAATTACATAACGGGATTCAAAACCGTATAATTCCGCCTAGGCCCCGTGTAATCTCGCCTAAGCATTAGGTCCAGTCGACCGCCTAGGCCGCAAAACTGAGATCTACAGCATCCACCAAGTAAAAAACAACCGAGATCACGGTAGAAGAATTAGGGTCAATTACGAGGACCCCTTTTCCCAAAACGTGTTGACCAGACCGTGCCACTAAGGAAGACATAACCATGCTGCGGTACACCGCACCTCACCTAAGGTGCACCGCACGATGCCCCCAGAACTAGGGAAAAAGAAGATAACTTATATTAATGCTTTGAAAAGACCTAATCCTTATATCCCTTTATTCAATAAAGCTTCCCAACTCCATTAAAGCTTTTACGAACCTTCAATTCACGTCAAAGTACTCCCCAATCACCATAAATTCACATCCAAATCCTTCCCTACATCATTATAAAGAAGATTCAACCACCCAAATCAAAAAAAAATATCTAGACTATAAGAATTAAAAGCCAAAATTTCCAAATCTTTTCCAACAATTTCTTAAACCCATACCAATCAAGCATGATTTCATTATACCCACATAGAGATTCATCATCCGTACACATTTTCTAACCCAAATAACACTTGTTGAACCCAAAATCAAGGGGTAAAAAATTCAATAGTGTTCAAAGCTTTGAGTGCAAGGTCAATTGAGATGAAAAAATGAACAGAAACATTATCCATAGATAGGGGGATGAAGAATAATCAAAGTAGGGTATTGGATACTATTGAGAAGAAAAAGATTGAAAAAGGTTCAAGTTCTAGTACAAAGAAAATGGGTAAAACAGGTCAAGAAAGTAGAGAAAAACCGACTATGGTGAAATCAAAGAGCAAAGTAGTTACAAATTTCAAGGAAAAAACACCACAACCTCTATAAATCCAGATTCCTATACCCGAGATGAATGAAGCTTCAAAGGCCTTGTTAGCTTCTGCAGAATCACATATACAGGACTTACCTTTTTGCTCATGAGAGAATATTTGAAAATGAAGTTGAAGATGGTGATTACAACAGATTTCTAGAGATGGTTGAGAGTTCGGGATGGACTACATTCATGATGAGACGTTCAAGTTTATGTATGGAGTTAGTTTTCAAGTTCCATTTAGGCCTCTTTTGCCGAGATAGTGAAGGTCGTGTTCTAGTTAAAGGAAAGTTAGTTCCTTTTATAGTTGAAGAGATTAAAAACCACTTCGAGTTCAAGAATTGGTTGGACCATGTAAGTATCGAGAAGCGGTGTAAAATATCAAGACTTTTGATCGGAATCAAATTTTTGAGCATGTATTAGATGAAGAAAAAGTGCAATCACATAAGGAATATTTAAAGGCACCTTGGCCATACAAATATCTTCAACCTAATACAGGAATTTGGCACAATTTCCTCACACCAAACGCCTTTGGAAACACGCAAACCGGGAATGTAACTATGATAAATGCCATCTTCTAGAATTGTGTTTTAAGAGGGGAAGAAGTAGACGTGGAACAATTGATCTTTGAGGAGGATATGTGTTTTTCGGTCTGTCCACTTTCGTTATTTAATGTGAAACATCTAACTATGATCACGTGCCTAGTACGAAAAGCGAATGTGGTTTGGGTGAAGAAGAGAAACTGATGTAAAAAGTAAGTAACAATATCAATAATGCTTGGATCAAGACAATCTTAAGAGGAGTAGACATTAAGATGACTCCACAAGAAGAAATCTATCTCGAGAGAAAATCAAAAGAAGAGGATCTTATTTGGAGAGAAAGGATAGTGGAGCGATTAAATAAAGTTGAAGAAGCCCAAACCTTCTTGGCCGTTGATGTTGCACAAATCAAAGATAATCAAGTGCACATCATGACACTCCTAAATAAATTAAAGCGCGACATCACGAAAGATCCACCAAATCATATCTTGAATGATGATAATGCGAGGTAATAGCCTCGAAAGTATGTTCTCTTTCTTCCTCACCGTTCCTGTATATACAATATTTACTTGTTTATAATTTTTTTTATTGAGTCTTTTTTTAGTCGTGGGTATACAACTCATTTTTGAGATGGGGGTGTGAGGATTTGTTGTCTCTCATCTTCATTTTTATATGATTTTGCTGTTTTTAGGAAGAAATTAAAAATTTTGATACACGGGATTAGATGTAGAGTGTGTTTAATATCTTGAAAGAATAAACTTAGTAAGTTAATGATAGAAAGTAATATGTTTATGAGTTGATTATCTTATATGTTTTGAGTATGAACAGAAAACACAGATTGATAGTAAAGAAAAGATTAGTGAGCAATGGGGTTGAATTATGTTTGATCTTATGACGCTTTGAGGGGTGTGTAGGTCGTGAGTTCAGAGCTAGTTAATAAACCTATATAATGAAAGTGCTTAAGCTGAGAAAGTAACAAAATTACATAGTTTCGGAAGCGATTAAGGCGATTTTTTAATAAGCCTTCGTTACCTTTTTAGCTTGATGTCCATATATTATATTTATATCATTCTCAGCCCCTTCTAGCCTTTCTAAAACTTTTTTATTAATCCATGTTATAAGTCATATCCTTTGGAATTTAAGACTTTTCCATATGACCCGCACTCTGATCGCGATGCATAAACAGTCATTTTTAGAGTTTGAGTTTTGGGTGGTGGGTTTACCATTATGGGAAATATTACTGGGTTGGGTTTTTGAGCTTATACATTTGTTCTCTATAGATTCACTAGTTTATATTGTAACCCTTTGCCGTGGTAAAAGTAAATTAAAAAAAGTTATGAAAATAAATAAATTTGAAAAATGTAGCATGACATCTCACATAAAAAAGAGAGTCATAGCTAACTTACAAATGAAAATTGATATAAAAAGAATATAAGATTCGGACCGGCAAAGTGGAATTTTTATGAGACCATATTTATGCTTTATATTGGGTCATTGGGGATGCTAATTAGTGCATAAATCAGTTGGTTGAGTAAGAACATCTTATGAGTCTAACTCAAGCTCTAGGGAGATTCGTTGATGGCTAGTGAGGAGAGAGCCAAAATCTCACTCTAAATTATCCAAATATAAGATCATACCGTCCCTAAGCCAACATTACGACCTTAAAGACCTTATGATATTTTTCTATGTTATATCGAAATAATTGAACCGTTAAAGTGTAGTTAGATGGATAATTAGATACTAGTTAGGCTCGATGAACAATATATACCCTCAATTTTAAACTAAGTGATGACCTCTCCTTCATGCATTGCAAAACTAATATAATCTTGAATCTGAAACGTGTTGATCGTTTGTATGACAAGTGTACAGGTAATTTAGTTTGTAAATATTATTACATGAAATTTTCTGATTAGTTTCTTTGAGTTTATTATTCATATGCTTATATCTTCTTTACAATGTGCTTAATTGACTTGTTTTTTTCTTTATTTTATTGGGACGATACAACTTTGAGTTAGGGGTCTTGATGTCTCCATATTTGTGATATATTAATCTAAGTTTGAGACATCTTTTTAGGTGTATTAGATTAATTGTTAAAGGATTTTCCCCTATTATTAGATAAATTCATGTCTTGATTTAATGATTTATAACTGTTAGAGCATATTTGGTATAATTTGTGTGCTACTGTGAAAGTCTTAAGGTTTATGAAATATAATTAGATGCCAAATAAATTCCAAGGAGTTAAGGAGAGAAGATCCAATGATAAAAGGAAACAAAGTTAAATTAGAAAAGGAAAAGCTGCCAAATAAAGTTTCCCAAATCTGTAGTGACCTTTAGTAAAGTGAATAGAACTATAAATATGCTGCTATTTTGGAAGATTCTTTAAAGGTTTGTATAGATTTTTTCGTTGCAGTTTTTATTTTTGATATAAAGTACGCGAAATTTGGCTTAGTAAAGAAGAAGATATGAGAAAAAAATTAATCAATGTTTATCCCATCCTATATTTTAGGAAACAAATTTGAATTGGACATAGACTCCAATTACTTGCTTTCAACTCCATTATTTTGACCTAAGGTTAGAAAACACGTATAAATACCCTCTTATCATTGTAAACACGTCCTTACTTAATTCTTAGTCCATTGTATCAAGTAGCAACATAAGAAGAAGAAAGTTGAGGGACTAAATATGTTTTTCATTTACAAATTCCAACTGAATTCAAGAAAAAGAAATTCATTAACCAGGTTCTGTAAGGATTTTTCTTATCCAAAAGATCCTGTTCCATTATAAATATGCCTTGATTATATGTTAATCATTTTATGTTATTAATTCTTTGAAAAAATCTTCTTTTATTTTACCAACATATAGTTGGAATCTAACAAGTAAATTAGGTATTATACTAATGGTTTTTATTGAAAACTTCATATGTCTATGATCGTTTTTTAAATTTTGCTGTGTAGGATGTGATATATATATACTTTATTAAAATATATTATTTTCCTTACAGATGTATATACATATACCTTATTAATACCGATATCATAAATAAACTCATACCTGAGCACATGTTACATGTTGTTACCCATACTTACAGTTTGAGATTTATTTTCTGGTTTTGTTAATATATACATTTTCTTTTATTTCTCTTACTTTTATCTCAGATGCATTGTCAAAGCGAAAGCAATTTTGTAACTGAAGATGATAAATGAGACCAGGAAAGAATAGGAAAATGCTTCAAGAAAAGAATGGTTGGCTAGTGGAATGGAATATTTGTCCATTACTTTTGACCCAATTGTGAATCTATATGTTCTTAGTTTGTCTTTTATTAATTGTGTCTTGAATATAAAAGATTGATTTAAAGTTTATTATTATTCTAAATTGCTGTTACGTTGATTGCCTTTTCTGTAAACTTTTGTGTCAAACTAGGTACATGAGTTTTTAATCATACAAAAGTTCTTACCGACTAGCCAAATACACTTAAGAATGGATTTTTTTTTTTCATTTTTTATAGGAAAGGAAACCCTTAGAATACCACCTTTCTCAGATGGACGTTTCATCTCTTTTTGAATATTACTATTACTAGTATAATAAACTTTCCTATAAGGAGGTATTCTAAGGGTTTCCTTTTTTGTAAAAAATTGCAAAAAAAAATCCATTTTTTATTGTATTTGGCTAGTCGGTAAGAATTTTTGTATGATTAAAAACTCATGTACCTAGTTTTGACACAAAACATTATATATAAGGAAATCAACTTAACAGCCTTTTAGAATAACAATAAACTTTAAATCAATCGTTTATATTCAAGGCACAATTCATAAAAAGCAACCTAAGAACATATAGTTTTGTTCCTGTCTCTGGATTATTTTTAAGGTGAGATTTATTTATTTATTGTTTTAAATTACATTTACAATGGTTATCAATATATGATTTTAAAATAATATTTACCCTAGATTTTTATGTAATCAATGTATACTTTCAAGATGATATTTATGATGGACATCAATACGATTACACTGTCAAAGTATGATGTGTTTATGGAGCGCTAGAAGCGGATGAAGATACAACTGAAGATGGTGCATGAGGCCAAAAAGGAAAAGGAGGAGAATTTTGATAAGAGACAACGACCAGATTAAGATGGTGCATGAGTCGATAAGAGTTTTTGTCATTTATAAGTTTTCTGTGTTCATGGAATAGACAAAGAGTTATACGTTAGGTTGTTAGTTTTTGTAGTTTAGTAAGATTTTCCTTATACTATTGATCACTGAAACAATAGTTAAATATATTTCACTTTTTTAATTAATGTTGAATAACTATTAGGTGCAAACCAAATTAGATGTTGCAAATGAAATGAAATTCTCAAATATAGTAATTCTGGTTGTGAAATATGAATCTCCTTTCAATTTATTATACTACTTTAACAAATCATCTAAATCTAAATCATAACTAAAATAAATTTTCTTATTAAAGTTCGAATATATATAATATATATTTTTTTCATAAATACATCTAATATTTTCATAATAACATAACTTCGAGAAATAGTTTCTTTTGGAAAATATACAATTATAAGGGTTCCTATTCTAAATCGAATTTGATAAATAGATGTACCTAAAGAACTTATGAATATATTATACTTCATATTGTTACCATGACCTCAAATTTCAAGAGAGTTAAAATATCCTTCCAACCAATCAAAGAAGTGAGAGAACAGCACTTTTCTTTCATAATTTTTTTAGTGAAACTACACTAAGAAGAATAAAGGTGATCTCTAGTCTCATATTAACAATAAAAGTTGCATTGAATGTTTGTTATAGATTATATCTAGAAATTTAATAAATTTGATCCTTTGGTGTAATAATTAATTATTTAATTATTTGATTGTAATAATATAATATTTTTTTCATATTGTAATAATTTTTTTTTTATTCATAAAGAATGTAATATTTTTTTGGTATTTATTTCCATTTAATTATAGATGGCATATATAATGAGTCGTAACCATGACGAAGATGGAAACGACTAGGATCCTACAAGGAATCTGAACCGTCGGTTGGCAGACTATGTCCAACCATCGGGTAATCTAAAATAATCAAACACATACAATTAATATAAGTTAATAATTATTTAATATTATTAAATTTAACAGCTCCACGACAAAGACGTGCCCGAGGCGTCGGTTCCTTAAAGTCTGCCCAAGAAGCAAAAGAGAAACTAGGCGAGCCCTTAGCCGTAAACTTTTGTACCCTTGATGATACGTGGAATGCTAAGGGGGAATACAGGAAACACGTGGCCCAAGTTGTGGGGGCCGCAGTTCGATAGACGGTGCCTCCGTGTTACAAATTCTAGAAAGATGTCTCAGATAATTATAAAGGGACTATTCTGATCCAAAATAAGGAGTTTTCGACATCCAGGAGTGGAGGCGGCAAAAGCGACTGGGATGAAATTGGGAAGAGATTGACCACAAGTCAATCTACTAGTTATAGGCAATGGAAGGGGGATCTTAAGCACGACTATTACTACACGAATAAAACACCCCCGGATGTTGTTACGGAGATTTGGGATAAAGCAAAAGAAATGTGGGATGACGATAATGTTCAGGTACAAAAGTTTAAGTTTATCGTAACTAAAGTAATATTTTATTATTCTTTATTTATTTATTTTTTGAAATTAAATTGTAATAGAATCAGGCGAAAATAAATAAAGAAAATCGGCAAAAGTAGTCAATGCTGAACAAGTCAGGTTCGAGGAACTTATCACAGACACAGGAGGTCATTATAAAGGTATAATTTCTTATAATAATAATAATATATTTTATTAATTAACTAATTTAATTTTTAATATATAATTTTTTGTTATTGTATACTGTATTGGAAGATGAATAAACAAACTAAGGAGCCGTTGACTTTTTTCGACGAGCAAACCCAAGAGGAGATGGAAATTCCACCTTTAGGTGGCAACTTCTAGCACATGTCTTATGATGCGGAGACAGATAGCTGGCGGAACGATAATTATAAAACAACTAACATGCGTATTTAATTTTTATTTTTATTGTTTTAAATTAATTAATTAATTTTTTATTTATTTAGGTAATTTTTAAATTAAAATCTAATTACATGATATTTATCCGGGGAAGCTAAAAATGAAGGTTGTCGAGGCCGGATCCGAGGCTGCTGATGTTCAAGTGCAGGTACAAATTGATGCCATGAAGGAGACTGTAATGGAGGTGATGGCCCCACCGAAGACAAAATATTGGTTACCAGCCATTGGTCCCGTCCTGAATAGAACCCAAACTAGTGCTGTCGGACCCTTCTGCTAGGCAGAGCAGCTACTCCAGGTGATGCTGGCGGGTATGAACGAGATTCGCGTGGCTCAAGGCTTTGAACCTATACCGAATCCGGCCACCCCATCGAGCCCGCCCACAGCTACTCCTAGTCATCCAAAGAGCATGGTCGACACGCTCCTCCAAAGGTTAAATAGTACGAGAGCCGACTAGGGTCTTACCCCGATCACCGCCGTCGAAGCTGAAAAGAGAGCAGATGAAGAGGAAGAAGAAAGATTGAGTGATCCGTGAGTGTTTTTGTTGTGTTGATGTTTGTTTGACTTTATTTCAATTTATTTTAACTTTTATTTCGGATGTTTGACTTTATAATGACTTTTATTTTCTGATGTTTGACTTAATTTTAATTTTATCGTGGTATTTGCTATAAATTTGTTGTGTTTATTTATTAACTAATTTTATTTGCATTGACATTAAAATAAAAAAATACAAATTAAATCAAAACTAAAAATATACAAATTAATTAAAACTAAAAAAATACAAATTAATTTTAAAATACAATAAAAATATATAAAAAAAGCAAAAAAAAATTCGGGGCGAGATTACTACTTTTCGTTGCTAACACAGTAGCTTATCGACGAATCCCTAGGAACGACCTCTTAGCGACGAAATCCTGGAATTAAGCGACGACGTGTGTCGCTCCTAAACATGTATTATGCTGTAGTGCCAATTGTTTTATTTAGTGACCACACCTTTAACGACCAAAAGCATGGTTGCTAGTTATAGGGATTATGGCGAACGAAATTCCTAAACCTTAAAATAAAAATAAAGGTCTTTTGGTGAGCGCAAAGTGGGCCGTTAGAGATTGATCAACATTAGTGACCACCAATGTGGTCGGTAAAGGTACATTTTGGAAACATATTTTTTCTTATTATACTACTTCAACAAATCATCTAAATCTTAACTAAAATAATATTTCTTACTAAAGTTTGAATTCAAATCATTTTCTAAGTACATCATATCTTTCATCATCACATGAGTTTCAGTTTCTTTTAAGAAGTATATAATTATAAGGATTCTTGTTATTCTCAATCAAGTTTAATAAATCGATGTATCAAAAGAACTATGAAATATAATTTACTTCAGATTTTTACCATGACCTTGAGTTTTAACAAAAGTAAATTGTCCTTCTTACCAATCAAGGAAATGGTAGTGATAGAAAGAACAAAACTTTTTTACTATAGTTTTTTGTTGAAACTACACTAAGAAAAAAGGTAATTTCTAGCCTTATATTAACAATAAAAAATGCATTGAATGTTTAGAAATAGTCACCTAAGAAAAAATCTATAATGTGTGCATCGCGTCAGTTGTTTTGTTTAGCGACCGCACACTTAACGATCGAAGGTATGGTCGCTAGTTATAGGGGTTTTGGCGAGCGATAAAGTGGGTCGGAAGAGATTGGTCAACATTAGCGAACACAAATATGGTCGATAAGGTGCATTTTGGAAACATATTATAAATTAAAAATCTTATACCGACCAGTGTGTGGTCGCTAAAAGATATAGTTACAATAGAGACCATTTGTGGTTGGTAAAAAGACTTCTACTGAGAATTTATAATACCATTTAGCGGCCACTAGAGACGATCGCTAAAAGGTTGCGTAGTAAATACATAATGGTTATGGTGAAAACTTATCCAATCCCCACTTTTCCACATCCATTAAATCCTTTTCCGAAAACATGAAAATTTCTTTCCGAAAATTCTCGTAATGGATAGTTTTTTGTGGGACCTTTTAGGCCAAATTTTATGAATTATGGACCTTCTAGGTAATTAATCTTTTTTAATAGTATTTTGGGTCCAACCCAATAATTTTAAAAATTTCTAACGAGTAAACTCAAATATTTAGGACAATGTTTTAGTAGTTATGGGCTACAATATGTTGATTTTTTAACATTGGGTTGGGCTCAAATTTGCTCAAAATATAAAAAAATTATCTATTTATACTACCCTTAGTATACATACATAATTCTTATGATGATTTGTCTTCTCTCCTCCTCTTTTATTTGTCCAATCGTCCACCCGGACGACTGTTTAAGATAATTGTGATTGATGTCCATTTCATTTCAGTGAACATAATTGAGCACATGGTTAGTTACATCTTACCTTAACCGTGTTTCATATTATTTTATATTTCTGAGAATATTTTCTTGTTTAATATTTTTTTTTTGGAATTAATAGGGTATTAATGCTTACTTTGTTACAAATTGAATTTCTTATTTGTATTTAGTATCCTTGTTGTCGTACAAGAAAAAATACTTTTTCTTCCTTTTCTGAACATATGCGGTTTGTGAGATTATTTTCTTTAATTATGATTACGTGTTTCATTAAGTATTTTCCTTAATTACCGTTTGATTAATTATTGTTTCTTTTATATATTAAATAATTATAGAATCATTATATAATTAGTCCTTGGGTTCTTAAAAAAGAGATGACTTGTGTCATTACTCCATGTGCTTAACATTAAAATTGAAATTTCTAAAAAAGAATTATGTTTTTGGTATTACTGTATATTCTAGTTGGCGTGTAAGGATTTTTTTTCTCTAATTCAATTTAGTTTGCTGTCTTACCTAGTAAATGCATTGATTTTGCACTAATAAAATTTTGACTACTAAATTATATAAGGAAGATGGATCTATTTTGGTGGAAGATCTGTAAATATTTCTAAATAATCAGATTTTACACATGGCTTGATATATATGATTCTCCATGCATAATGGTGTGAAAGCCACATTTATGTGCATAAAAATTGTTTTAAGTTACAATTGAGTTCGCATAAGAAATTTGTTCAAGAGACCCTTATAAATCTGTCATTAATTTTATGTTAATCATATTATATGTTTTGCAAGTCTTTCTTTGAGAAATTCTTCTTTGATTTCACCAAGATATGGTTGGGAGCTAATAACACCAAGTTAGGTTCCAAAAAGACACCATTAGCATATGAATTATGCTTTTCTAATGATATTTCTTCTGAAGATGGATAATTCTTATTATTTTATTAAACTCTTATTAATGCATGTCTAGATCCGTAAATTTTACTCGGAGACTAATACATGTAACTTATCAAACTATACATATATACCTTATTGATATAGTAAATAAGGTCATACTTTAGTACATGTTATTAAGTAACTTATTAAGGATTATTTTCTGATTTTATTAACATTGGGTTTCTTTTTCTTGGGACTTATTTTTATTCTTTTTTTTTTTTGGACGTCGAGAGGGTGCAAAGGCACCCTGCAAAAGAAACAAAGAAAGTTATCCTATTCCTAATTTACTAAAGGCCGCTGATAGATCGGATATACTAAGCGTATTCCGATTTACAAAAGTTGCTGCGTGTCTAGCTTCCTTCGCTAATTTATCTGCATTCCTGTTGAGCTTCCTGCTGATGTGTTTGAAAGTAATCTGACCGAGCTCCTCAGTAGTGCAAATAACTTTTCGAAGAACGGGTTGGATATTCCAACGTGCTGCTGACACCTGCTTTATACCTTGAATCACTTCAAGGTTATCTGAGTGGATGGTGACTTTTTTATCGTGATATCTTCTTGCTATTTTCGTAGCTTCCAAAACCACCATTGCTTCTCCTTCTATTACTGTGTTGCAGTCGATAGTCTTGCTTATTTTTGATTTTACGTTGTTCTCTCTTTGTTCCCATACTATTGCTATTCCCGTTGGTTCCCACTTGTTTGAGAAAGAGGCGTCGCAAAATATGTTGATTTCGTCCTCGTGATCCGTGTCCCTTGTTTCACTTTGTTCAATTGGGTTATTGAAGCCCTTATAACCTTCTTTAATCCAGTTAATGCCGTGGATTTCTTGCATAAGTTTTGTCGATGCTTTGTTTATTACTGTTCCATTCGCTGCAGTTCCTTCATGAAGGCCTTTCATTTTTGCTTTCCAAATATTCCACAAGTTGATCATTATAAAGTCTCGAACCACTTTCTCGTCCCACCCTCCCTTTTTGAAAGATTTAACAGTTTTTAGGAACCAGTCTTCTATATTGTCATCCAGTTTGTCTTGAATTTTTATTTGTAAGAATGATCCTGCCCAGATATCCTTGCACATACTACACTGAAGGAGTAGATGTTCCACATCTTCTTTATCCTGGTTGCACCATAGACAGTTTTTACCATCTGCACATTTCCTTTTGGAAAGATTCACTCTAGTAGGTAGAGCATTATTGACCACCCTCCACATAAATAATCGAATTTTTTTCGGAATATTTGATTTCCATATTTTTTCCATATTTTAGTTTCTTGCATAACCCTTGTTTTAGTAGTAGTCGCCTTGTTCTTGTTGTGTTCTTCTATAATTATTTTGTATCCCGTTTTTGTATCGTAATTCCCATTTTTTGAATAAGGCCATATGAATCTATCTTTTGTATCAAATTCTTTGATCTTTGTTTTCTTTATCAAGTTTATTATAGGTTCATGGAAAAGGTTATCTAGAGTTTCGAGGTTCCATTCCTCTTCTCCTTCCTTCATGAGTTCATTCACTTTTATGATGTTCGACCCTTTCGGTTTCTCTAATTTCCATTCTGTATCTAACCATTTCTCATTCCATATATCCGTATCTTTCCCATTTCCTATTTTTTTATACCGTATTTTTTTATAAAGTCTCTACCTTCCATTAAACTTGCCCAACTCCAAGTTCTACTTTGTTTAACTTCACACGATAAAAAACTAGATTTATTAAAGTAAATACCTTTGAGGAGTCTAGCTGCCAGGTTGTTTGGACTATGCATAATTCTCCAAGCTTGGGCAGCTAGAAGAACTGTGTTCATCTTTTTGAAATCTTTAAAGCCGAGTCCCCCTATGATTTTATTCACCGTTATTTTTTCCCATGCCACCCAATGAATCTTATTTCTTTCACCTGAATTCCACCAGAAATTAGAGATAGCTGAGATAAGTTTATTACAGAAATTAGTGGGAAAAGAAAAAATAGACATATAATAATTCGGAATAGCTTGAAGGATTGCTTTGATGAGCACTTCTTTGCCCCCTTCCGATAGGAGTTTAGCTTTCCAACCTTCTGTATTTTTAAACACCTTATTTGCTATCCATTCAAGAGAATCTACCTTTGACCTTTTATGACATAATGGAACACCCAAATAATGTCCCAAGTCTCTCGTTTCTTTGATACCCATTTTTTCCGTTATCGAATTTTTGATCTCTTCTGTTGTTTCTTTACTAAAAATGATTGCCGATTTATTAAGGTTGATAGCCTGTCCAGATCCTTCGCAGTATATATCCAGACATTCTTTAAAAGAATCAATATCAGAATTGTCTAAGTCTAAAAAGAAAAGAGAGTCATCTGCAAATAAAAGATGAGAGATAATAGGGCAGTTTCTATTAATTCTTATACTATTATAAAAATTATTATTGACGAAATGGTCCACAATACTAATTAGAGATTCAGTCATAATAGAGAAAAGGAAAGGGGAAAGAGGGTCCCCTTGCCTGAGTCCTCTACCTGGTTTAAAATTTTCAAGTCTTTCTCCATTGATGTTGATATTGAAAGACACTGAGGTAATGCAATTCCTTATCCAATCTATCCATTTGTTACAAAACCCTAATTTACTCAAAACTTTAAATAAGAAATGCCATCTTACCTGATCATAAGCTTTTGCCATATCTATTTTTATTGCCGCCAAATTTTTCTTGTCTTTCCTCTTCCTGCTCATAAAAAAAGAGATTTCTTGTGCAATAAGTATGTTGTCCTGTATGGCCCTACCTTTGATGAAAGCTGATTGTGTGGGTGAGATAATTTTGTCCATGATTTCCCTTAATCGGTTGGAGAGAATCTTTGTAATAATTTTATAAATAAAGTTGACGCATGAAATAGGTCTAAAGTCTCCTAGATTCTCTTGTATATTCCCTTTTGGGATCAGTGTGATAAGTGTATCGTTGATAGTTTCCACAGACTGATTGTTTTCAAAAAAATCCATAACCACCTGTGTCACATCATTTTAAATAATTTCCCAGAATTCTTTATAAAACTTACCATTCAACCCATCCGGTCCTGGTGCTTTTGCTGCTGATAAGTCCTTAATAGCTCTTTCTATTTCTTCAGTATTTGGTTTTTTTGTTAACTCTTTATTCATATCCTCCGTGATACGTGGTGAAATATACTCAACTGCTCTATTCATTGCTTCTTCTTCACCCCCTTTTTCCTTAAAAAGGTTTTTATAAAATTCTTGGAAGTTCTCTTTGATATTCTCGGAGTCATCTGTCCAATTGCCTTCCAAGTCTTTAATTCTATTTATTCTATTAAGTTTCCATCTCTTAATAGTAGCTAAATGAAAATATTTTGTATTCTTGTCACCATATGTGAGCCAATTAAGTCTAGCTCTATCACACCAGTATTTCTCTTCTCTCTCATACTCTTTTTTTTATATTTTCTTTGATAGTTATTTCTTCATCAGTAGTATCTTTGTCTATAATGTTATTAAGCTTGATCAGCTTATCTTGAAGTTTTTTAATGGTAATTTCGTGATTTTTAAAGTTTTTCCTGCTCCATGAACTAAGTTCTTTTTTTGTATACTCCCGTTTCTTAATGAAATTTGGTAGGGGGCTATTGTAATTAGGGATAGGCCAACTCTCTTCAATTATTTTTTTGCAATTCTCATCTTCAAGCCATCTAGTTTCAAATTTAAAATGTTTTCCTTTTATTTTTAAATTGAAATCGAAATAAAGGATTAAAGGAGAGTGGTCCGACCCTATAGCTGGTGGGATGTGTATAAGTGATCTTGGGAAACGTTCCATCCATTCATATGTAGCAAGACCCCTATCGATTCTTGTCTTGACATTCTTTTCACCAACCATCCTGTTGGACCATGTAAAAAAACACCCATTAGAATTAATTTCCGCAAGAGAGTTACAACAAGTAAAATCGATGAAAGCATTAATATGACCCATATTAGCCCTATTCTTGCTATTTTTTTCCGTAATGTTGAGAATTTCATTGAAGTCTCCAATAATTGTCCATGGTTCTGTAAAGCTTTCGCCCCATTTTGTTATTTCTTTCCATGTTTCTAATCTTTGTTTGAAGTCATTGGGAGCATGAATAAATACGATATAGTAACTAAAAGAAAGTTCATTAATACGGGCAATAATAAAGGAGTTACAACTAAAGACAATATTAAGATGCACGAAAGAGTGCCACAAAACCAGGAACCCTCCTGAATGAAAGGCATTTCCAGTGGGTTCCACAAAAAACGAGTTATCAAAACCAAACCGAGCCAGAACATCTTGAGAGTCTACTTCTCTCAACATCGTCTCACAAAACGCCACCACATTAGGTCTAAATTGAGCCACCAACGAGCTAGCTTTTGTTAATGTTAAGGGCGCTCGTAGACCCTGAACATTCCAAAATAATGTCGTCACTTAATCTTTGCGGCTTTTTTGGAGTTGCCGCCTCCATTATTGTTTTCGAAAACCTCCTCTTCATCCTCAAAAGCATCAGCATATTGGAAGTTCATGTCAAGGTCCTCTCCTCCACCTTCATAGTCTTTCTCAAAATAGTTCTCACTACTTTCAAAGTTCCCCTCATCCTCCTCCTCAGGTTCATATTGCGAATTCTCCTCCTCCACCTCTTTTGTAGCCTTCTTCGAGCCCTTCCCTTTCTCCTTGGGTGTATTGTTCCTTTCTGCTTCTTCTTTTTCTCATCCTCTAGGATACTGAATTGATTTTTATTCACGAAATCTTCAATTGGATCCACCACCCTTAACTTTTTAAAATTACCAGCCATTTTTGAATTAACTTCCCCACTTCCCGTCTCAATTCTGATTCCTCTCGCTTCCCTCCTTCTTTAATAGTTTGTTGAGAATTTGACGAAGTCTCCATGTATTGATTAGAAGTGTTGCTAGAATTTGCCACGTATTTCCCTTTGATCTTCTTCATCTGTTCTTCAAATGCCATAAGCGCAGCTCGAATGCTTCCTTCATTTCCTTCCTCATTCTCATCAGTAATTCCATGAGTTCTTTTGAATGTTTCCATTTTCAACGAGGATTCATGTAACTCATTGCGCAGGTCGTGTATTTGCTTATTCCAGCTCTCCCACTCTCGTTCCTCTGTGTCCTTGTCCTCGTCTTCTTGATGCTTCTTGCTCATTTCCCCTTCACCACTCTTCTTTGTGTAGTTGAATTTGCTAAGAACATCCTCATCTTCTTCTCGGATCTGGATACCCTTGGTTGGATTGTTAACTTTATTACTTGGACCTGCATCTTTAATAGATTTATCACTATAAAAATAGTTAGTAAATTCTCCATTATTTTTAATATGTAGACCATAAATCGGGTTAAAAGGCGGGAATTTTGCCACATTATCGATGCTCCATGAAACTTTCCTGCGCTCATCGATGTCTTCCACCTGTTTAACATTCTTATTAGGACAATCTCCGTATTGATGTCCTATCCTTCCACATCTGAAGCAAAGTAACCCCGTATTTTTGTATTGGAACACAACCCACGCTGGACCCTCTTCTTGGTAAAGATAAGCTCCAGGGGGTAGAGGATATTTGGTGTTGATTCTAGCTCTAAACCTCAATATCTTAACATCGCAGTTTTGATTGTTGGGAAGATCCACTGCTTCAATTCTGATAAAGCATACCTCGAGAGCTTTTATTGTGTCTAGGTTATTTTGTTTAAATGCCAAACCTCTAACTTGGACCCAGATTGAAGAATAATCTGTCACCAAGTCATTAAAATCGACAACAAGAGGCCACATGGTCATGCTTAAGTGAAGCTTTTGATATAATCCTGGTCTCATTTCCCAAACTCTTTTGAACTCTTTCTCATTGAAAATCTCCAGCTTGAACATATTATTTTTGACGTCAGTTAATCTATAGTGCCCTTGTATTCCCCATCTGTCCTCTATAAGCTTTCTGAGTTGCACAGCATAGATGGCAGAGTCTCCAATGGCCTTGATGAGAATTGCTTTTTCTTCCTTCATGCTTGCAGAAAGTCGGGCCTTAGAACCAATGTTGATAACTCCCAACTTACGAGCTTTATGGTCATTGAGAGGAATTATAGGTAAGGCGTGGTGTTCTCTTGAAGCCATGGTAGCACCTGGGCAACCAATAATAACAAATATACTAGAAAACACAGTAATTAGGAGAAAATAAAAACAGGTATAAGCGAAGGGGAAAGTTTGAAGGGTGAGAGTGTTATCTGGAGAGTAGCAAGTATGAAAGCAGAAACAAGGAGGTGATAATGAGGCTGCTCCACTCTCTCCATTGAGTATATATAGGCACCATCCTTTACCCTCTTCATGGAGTGTCTTAATCTCCCTAATGCTGGTTGAATTATCCTTCCCGAGGCTTCGGTAAATGGTGAATTCTTTCCTGTAACACTCTTTAATTATGGGGGAGTAGTAATTATTACCTAGCTCTATGGTTGATCTTGGGAAGATCGAGGTGTAGTAGCTTCCTTTGATAGATCTATATCGGCGTGCAATTGAAACCCTTCCAAGCTCGACTCTTCGCCTCCTCCACGCAAGAATAGCTTTTGTCGCTTTTGATTTCTGCACAAAAAGAGAACCGAAATCATAACAAGCATTATTTAATATCTTTATTACCTCGATGTAAGGTGGGTTTTGGTCTGCAGCACACAAGATCTCGATAAGTTCAAGCGACGCCTTCGTCACTTCTTGACCTCCCCCATCATTAATTCCACTTCCCCATCTTTGTCTGTACCATTTTTCTATTTTAATAGCTTTCCTTATTATCGAATTAGGTTTGTTCTTCCCCAAATCCGAAAAAGTAGAGACCCTTTGTAACCCTAATAATCCATCTGACGAAATCCCCATTCCAAGATGAGGAAAGAGAAACGTGAAGCAAGAAGCAAGAAACCACTCCCGAGATCACCACCCTGAGGCGATGATAATCACGAGCAGATTTGATATTTTCGACTGAAAATCGTACCCTATGAGTAGAGAGAGGAGAGAGCGTATTTTTTAGAGAGAGAAAACAAGAAGTTTCACTGGACTTATTTTTATTCAGTAATGGCAGATTGCGCATGAGGCTAGCAATGAATAGGAAATGGCTTCAAATTGGAGAGTTTAACCTTTCTATCCCATTAAGTGGTATAAAAATGTAACCTTAAAACTCTCACCTTTTTGTTTGCAGCAAATCTAGATCACACATCAAGATCAGTATCATAAGCACCGTAATACGGACAACTAAGTATAAAATATCAACACGTGAAGTGTTCTCGAAAAGAAGAATTAATATGTTCATCCATGCAATAAAGGTCCTCATGCCCTCCTCATGAATAGAATTTCCATTAAAGAGACACCGGAGCAATTTTCAAAGTAAGGTTTTTTTATTTAAATTATATTTACAATGAATATCATGCTATTGAACGGCCAGTATAAAATTTAAAATGATATTTACTCTAGATATTAATGCAGTCAAGAAGAACATTGAAGATATGCACGAAAAGGACAATTATATATGAAGACATTTGAAGATTGTGCATGAGACCAGGAAGGAAAATGAGAACTTTGATAAGTGACAAAATATTTAGTTTTTAGTTTTCCTAATTTGGTATTAAGCTTTTATTTTTTCTATATTAATTATTTAATTAAATAATAGTTCAATACATTTCTTTTATGTGAATTAATCAATGATATAATAGTTGAATACATGAATGTTTTAAACCAAATCTATATTTTGCAAATAAAATGGAAATAAAGTAAAACTAATGGAAATATATATCAGGAGCTCGTAAGGGGGATTGATACCCCGAATACAAAGAAGTTGAGGTCATGACCAGTCAATTGTGCATTCAAAGCTACTGGAAATACCTTTAGGTCATATGGAGGAGACAAATAAAAAAAATTGATCATTCAATTGTTGATAATAATCACGGAGCCGTTAAGGGCGAGAGGTCTTCTCATGTGGTGATCGAATGATCGAACGACTTGGAAGATGGACTTTTGTTTTCGAGAAACAGCGTATAGGACTAGGGTCTAAACATAAAGAAAAATAAGAAATTAAAGACTATGAATAAGGGATGGCATGTAGTTGAAGAGGATGAAGTGAACAACAATCAGGGGGATCCATTTTAATAGGAGATTTACATGACGACCAGAGATGCAATTAGAGGGGGTTGAAAATGCTATTCAGAGGATAGAAAGCGCATCAATAGTAAGTCAACAACATATTTTATAGCGGAGATCAATAATATTAGTTTGGATCAAAATGTGAGTACTGGACAAACTAGAAGCTGGTTCGAGCGTTATTTACACAGCAGGAACGCATCTTTAGGAGCAGGAGCTGCAACAAAGACATAGACAGAATTTTGCAGCCATTTTATATCTAGATGGGGCATGATTGGTCTTAGAGCCTGATATTGAGGTCGCATTGGAAGACCTATTCGACCGGGAAAACACATATTTGAGTCGCATAACTTCAGAATTAAAGATCTTGCATTCACCCAATTCGTTACCACCAGACCTAGTTAAAAAAATGGGGGGGGGGGGGTGAGGTGACCATAAATCCATTTGATTCAAGATTAAATTTTTTTTTCGTTCTCCATATTTAGTGTCCTTTCTTACCTATTCATTTTTATGTCTCACAACCATATTGATAATTATGTAAATTTGGCTTCGACCAGTTCCCCAGTTTGTGTGTTATATTGAATGTTTAGGTGCTAAAAACATACTTTTTTAGTAAATATTTAAGGGGATTGAAGCTCGTTATAAACCATTAATCTAGATAGTGGTAGAAACAAAACCAGAGGGCAATGAGGTGACCAAGAATATTAAATATCTTAATATTAAAAAATAGATTCAGGTGGACGCTTCTGGTCCTCAGGACAATTTGGGAGATTTTGATCATTTGGATAGAGAGGATACCTTAGTTTATATTTTATTGATTGGTAAAAAAAGTCATCAATGCACTTATTAATCGTCAATCATATATACCATGGATTCTTTTTGCACAACCCAGTGCGTGGATTCGCGAGAAACTTTGGTTGTTTTGGAGGAAGCATCTCGGGTCATACATATTCCATGAGTATACGCCATGATTATACATATGCATGGAATTCAAGGACGAGTGAGACTATTACAATACCTTAACAGAGCGTACGGAAATGATTTATATAGTGAAACATTCTAGAATAAGAGATTCCACCCCTACCTCATACTCATTCTGATCATCTTCTAATCTTTGTAAAGTTTTTTCCAACGACAATCTACAAGGAGAAAAAATTCATATTTCATTTTGAGGAAGCCTGGTGCCTATACGAGGGGTTCATAGATGTTGGATGGAACATCATGATTCTTACTAAGGAGGAGAATCTAGAGAATATAAGAATAGCTCCATAGAATTATGATTTATTTGGGTATATCTGCCGAAAAAATATTAAAATCATATCAAGTTTGTCTAGGATCTAAAGGGCCCTATAAATATCTTATAATGCGTCACTTCTAAGACTTGAAATGAGGCTTAGCAAGTAAAATGATAGTGTGCTCAAGCAAATGAGGTTTGGAAAGGAACATGATAGTGTGCTCGAGCAAGAATAACTTCATTTGTTCCAACAATCATGCGCTGAGGGTATTTACACCCATAAAATGTTAAAATTAACTTTTTATATACGAATTCAGTGTGTAACTCTCATCTTTTTATTACTTTAAAGTATATTAAACAAAAACAAATTACTTTACTATTATTATCATTATAATCTTTAAAAATTTAAAAATCCACAACTTATTTTTATTTTTACACTCACCTCCCTACATATTATTTATCCCCTTAAATTATAAAATATCACAACTATCCCCCAATTTTTTTCCACATTCCTCCCTGCATAATCTCTCATAACACCAACCCATCTATTTATTATAAAAATTTGAACTTATCTTTGTAGCACACATGCATATCTACACACAATACTATTATGCTACAAAATCCTCTATACCTACAACCAATCATGCAAAAATCAGTAATTTTATAATTAAGCCAAAGTCTTATTGAATGTTAAGAACATCAGCAAATTAGAATAGTATAAACCAATTAAAAAAATGTGTTGCACATTTAAAACTTATCAAAATTAAAGGAAATATAAAATGCATACATGGAAACATTTAGAACTTACTTAGTTATATTTTAATATTATGTTGTTGTCTATAAGATATAGTCAATTCCACCAATTCCACACCTAGAGAAAATTCTTTTGAACAACTTCTAACAAAATTATAATACTATGCATTTTTTTGCAAACCTACCAACCAACACCTCGACTAAATTCTAGACACAATATTCTTTATACGGCCATCTATTCATCAAGACACGCATTCTAATACATCACAAATATATTTTAAATGATTTATAATACGATATTTGTGGGTTTGAGGAGGAGAACGAGGAGGTTATATACAAGACAGAGTTGTGCTATGATGGTAGACCTAGACCATATAAAATGTGAGCGTCTTGTTAGTACATTCCTGGATAATGTTTATGATGCCAAATGAAGAGAGATCATAGAGGACAAAGAACAAGAATTTCCATCTCTATTAGAGTCCTAAAATTTGAGGGATTAATCATTTACAGTATTTATGATTTGTAAAAAAACTCAATTAAACGAAGAATGTATTTTGTTATGTTTAATTTTTTGTTTTTTAATTAAATAATTTTTAAAGTGACGTAAATATGTTAAACCAAATTTTATATTTTAGTATTATATTATATATTTTGTAAAATTTAAACAATATGATGATAATGTTTGTTTGAAAATATACTATAAAAACAAGTTTTATAATAATAAAACATGGTTTTGTCATTTCGGTCATATGTATATGTAATTTCAATTTTTAAAATTTAATTATCGTAAAAATTTATAAGAAAAATCATAATACATTGATTACAATATTTTTGTGACGTAAGTTTATATTAATTCAAATATATTTACTAAATTTATTTTACTAGCACATAAAATATAACGGTTAAAAATAGATTTGATGTAGAATGGGGAACAAAAAAACTAAAAATATTAATATCTCTATCATGTGAGTATGGGGGCTACATTATATTAATCATATATATACTAAATTTTATTTACAATGCATCTCGAATTAGATAGGGTATAACCACAAATTGACCCCCTTGATTAGCAAGAATAATGGCTGGTATCTTCGTATAAATCAATATTTTTATTTGATACATTTTGTAATTAATGTGAGTCTATTGTATGTGAGACATACCAATTCTCCAATTTGACATTATTTACCACATTCGTTGATATATGATATAAGTTGTTGAGCTTGATTGTAATACGTGAGTTACTAATCTAACTTAAAAAATTTACTCCTAATTAATAAAGTTTGGAGGAACTGGAACAATTTTCTTTTAATATTTTTCAATTCAACAAGATCACCCATAAAATGTTAAATTATTTTGTATCTATAAATTATGTCGAATTCAGTGTGAAACTCGGCTTTTTTTAATTACTTTAAAGTATATAAAATAAAATAAAATGTAACTTTATTATTATTTATCTCCATAATCTTTGTAAATTTTAAAATATCTAAAACTTATTTTTATGTTTTCACTCTCACCTCCCTACATATTATTTATCCTCTTAAATTTAGAAATATCAAAACTATCCCCCAATTTTTTTCCACATGCCTCTCTACCATTATCCTTCATAACACCAACACATCTATTATTATAAGATTCCCAACTTATCTTTGTAGAACACATGCATATCTACACACAATACTATTATGCTACACAAGCCTCTATACTCACCACCAATCATGCAAAATCAATAATTTTACAATTAAGCCAAATTATTATTGAATTTTAAGAACATCGGCAAATTAGAATAGTATAAACCAATTAAAAATGTTTTGTTGCACATTTATAACTTATCAAAATTAATGAAATTATAAATTACATACATGGAAATATTCAGAGTTAACTTAGTTTTATTTTAATATCATGTTTTTGTATACAAGATATAGTCAATTCCATCAATTTCACCCCCAAGAGAATTTTTTTGAACAACTTATAATATAATTATAATATTGTGCATTGTATTGCGAACCTACCAACCAACACCTCAACCAAATTCTAGACACAAAATTCTTTATATGGTCATGTATTCACCAAGACACGCATTCTAATATTTCACAAATATATTTGAAATGATTTATAACATGGGACTTACGGGTTTAAGGAGGATATGAGGGAGATAAGGTACAAGACAGAGTTGTGGTATGATGGTAGATCATATAAAATATGAGCATTTTGTTAGTACATTGATGGATAATGTGTATGATGCCAAATAAAGAGAGATCATACAAGACATATAATAAGAATTTTCATCTTTACTAGAGTCGTAAAATTTGAGGGCTTGATTATACAAATCATTTATAGTATTTGTGGTTTGTAAAAAAAAAAACACTCAATTAAAGAGAATGTATTTTCCTAGGTTTCATTGTTTTTATTAAATAATTTTTTAAGTGACATAAATTTGTTAAATTAATTATTATATTTTTAGTATTATTTTATATTTTCAGTACATTTAAGCAATATGAAGATAATGTTTGTATGAGAATATGCAAAAGGAACAGTTTTATAACCATGAAAGATGGTTTTTGTCATTCCAGGTATGTGTATATATATAAAATTTAAATTTTTAAAATTTAATTATTGTAATAATTTTTTTAGAATAATCTTAAAACATTGATTACAATATTTGTGTGACAAAAATTAATCTTAATTTCTATATAGTTACTAAATTCGATTTACTACTACATAAAATTTAATGGTTAAAAATAGATTTGTTGGAGAATGGGGAACTAAAAAACTAAAAATACATAAATCTCTATCATGTGAGTATGGTTGCTACAATATATTTTTCTCATATACACTAAATTTCATTTACAACCACAAACATTATAAGGACTATACATATATCATGTATAAAATGGAGAACTTAAAAAAACGAATTTAATCTCTTTTAGATCAATCTCGGTGGCTAATATATATTATCTCTCACATTTATATTTAACGTGAAATGATTAAGCATATTTACAACCCATCTCGAAGTAACTGAGGTATATCCACCAATTAACGCCTTTGTTCTATCAATGACTGAGTTTAATATAAAAAACGAATAATGGTTGGTGTCTTCGTATGTCAATATTTTTATTTGTTACATTTTGTAAGTATTTTGTGAGTTCATTGTATGTGGGACATACCAATTCTCAAATTCGACTTTATTTACAACGTTCAATAAGATATGTTATAAGTGGCTGAGCTCCATTTTAATGCGTGAGTTATTAATCTTGCTTACAAAAGTTACTCCAATCTAATAAAGTTTAGAATAAATAGAACAAACAGTTCAAGAAGATCATCCATAAGTTGTTAAAATTAACTTTTTATCTAAGAATTTAATGTGTAACTTGTCTTTTTTATTATTTTAAAGTATATTAAATAGAAAAATATATTTTTTATTATTATTTATCCCAATATTCTTTGTAAATTTAAAAAAATCGAAACTTATTTTTGTTTATGCACTCAAATCTGTACATATTATTTATCCCCTTCAATTTAGAAATATCAAAATTATACTCAGTTTTTTCTACATGTCTTCCTACCATAATCCCCTATAACACCAACACATCTATTATTATAAAACTTCCAACTTATATCTGTAGCACACAATAATATTATGATGCTACACAAGCCTCTATACCCACCACCAATCATGCGAAAATCAATTATTTTATAATTAAGCCAAAATTTTAATAAATTTTAAGAACATCAGCAAATTTGAATGGTTTAAAACAACAAATAAATTATTGTTGCACATTTAAATCTGATGTATATAAAAGAAATTATAAAATATACATACATAGAAATATTTAGAACTTACTTAATTTTATTATAATATTATGTATTTGTCTACAAGATATGGTCAATTGAACCAATTTCACAGCCAGAGAAAATTCTTTTGAACAACTTCTAACAAAATTATAATATTGTGCATTGGGTTCCAATCTTACCAACCAACAATTTAACCAAATTCTGGACACAAAATTCTTTATAGGGTCATCTATTCATCAAGACACACATTCTAATATATCGCAAGCATACTAAATGATTTTGTCTTAGATCATTGGCGGAGGATTTGTTGAGCTACCATTTATACTCAACTGATAATTTGTAATTTTCTTAAATATTAATGATATTTAATAACATTTTCAATTAATTATTGAAAGTAATTATTGATGTGGTTCTTGATGTTGTGAATAATTAAAATATTTTCTAGAGCTATACTAACCACTTTACCTAATGTTACAGATTGGATTATATGTATTAGCTATTACTTATGAGATGTATGATATGTATCATTTGAGATTACGATTGTTACTCACTTCTAAATATATTATTTAATTAGGATTGTTATTTTATTACTATGTGAGATATACGAATTCATTGTTATTTTCACTAACAAAAATAGTATTTTTTTTATTTGATCTTTGAGAGGAGGGTAAATTAGTTTTTTAACGTAGAGAAGTTGTTATACTATAGTGGCAAGTATGGAAAATCAAGTAATTTATGACATAAGCTTATGTGATCTGAAATTTCAGTTTTAGAAGTCTTTCAAAGTTATTTGTTATTAACTTTTGAAAATTAAACCTGTTCATAAGAGATGTAATTTGATTTAATCAAACACAAATCTATTAATACATGTCCTATTTATTTTATAGTAAAAACTTAAAATTTTCCTAATAATCCTCGAACCTCTCATAATCCCATTAAAGTATTATTCTTGCAAATTAAAATTATAATCACTCCATTCTTGTTTTCTTCATTCTTCACACAGCTTCTTTCTTTATTTATATCTTCTTCTCAACCCCTTGGAGCCATTGTCCAACCCACATAGCCTACTTCATTCTTACCTACCCACCATATCATACATGTCACCAATTAACATGTACTATAATCAATTTTAGTTTGAATTTACTTTATATATTTCTATATTATGAGAGAGAATTTAAGCCATTGATTAGGTTGTTAAGATCAATTGTAATTGTAGGTTGATACTATATGTTTTTTCTACCAAATAAGAGATTTAAGCTTCTTTCTTTTATTACTTGCCATTTAAACCACTTTCTTCTAATTTAGTTGTTGTTTTATTTTTTTCACAGTGCCTTCAGACACATGTCACACCTAGTGTTTTTTATGTGAAACCCTTTCACTTCCAATTAGTTATGAAAGCTCAAGTACTGATAGATCCTCTCTTATACAAAATGTCAAACTCTAGTGAGGGACATCCTGAATTGGGTTGAATGGTCATGGGTCTTTAAATCACATATATATATATATATATATATAGATGAAAATTTACAATTGTAAATATTATTTCAAATTAATCTATTTGAAAATCCATAATTTGATGGAGTATGGGCAAAAAGTGCTTTCTTACTAGGTTTTAACTAAATAAAAGAGTTTCTTCTTACGCTATTAATAAATATTACGCTATAAATAATTACATTCATAATTTTCTATTTTTCCCTTTAAGAGGGAAAGTAAAATTATAATAAATCAAATCTAATTGTTCATTTTCTAGGTAATTTTTTTCCGATAGATATATTTGTGCACTCCAATCGATTATCAGTTACATCATAAGATTGGCGATTTCCATCCATGGACTCCACTATAACATCCCAACTAAAGGATAATCTCATCATCATGTATTACATTTCTCTTAATAAAAATGTAAAATAGGTAATTCAACAACTCCAAGAATAACTCTAAAAAACATACAATCCACACGATTTGAAGGTTATAATTAATCGAGTAAATTATATATAAAATAAAATTTAATGATACTTTTTTCTACACTTATAATTTTTTGGTCGTCTTCCTCATAACACAACACAAGAAAAAATGAGCGCTTTAAACACAACCTCCAACCGTGGAGCTTCTTTCTAAACCAGTAAAATCTGACATATTTATACAATGCACAAATCAAATACGGTTGTAATTACTAGACTTCAAGGAATCAATAATGTTTACTTTTTAACACTTTGGTCATGTTTGAAATCATATATCAGTAAGTTTTGTATCCAAACGGTACAAATATATCTTGGAATGATATTTAATTAGATTAAACTTATTCATATACGGTAATCAGAAACCATAATATCTATTTTTTATCAGATTTGTTTTTTCCCTAATTGTAATGGATATATTATCAAACTAAGACAAAATAAAACTACTATTTATCTATAAAATATAATAAAAAATTTCATTATGGGTCCATATATTAATATTTTAGAACTATCAAAATTCTTCGAAGTATCTTCGGGCAATACCTAGTTTATATAATTTAAATTTTTAAAATTTAATTATTGTAATATTTTATTAGAAAAATATCGAAACATTTGATTACAATATTTGGCTATGAGTGCTTAAAGTGCTTTCACCGAATACGGGTGAATATTAAGCAGATCATAGTTCGTGAAAGCTTCTCAAAATCTTGGCAAAATTGTTAAATAAGACCGACAATCTCAAAAGCTTAGCAAAAGTCATGCTCCATATTATTGAAGACTTCATTACAGGTCGTGCTCACAACTCCGAATTTACTGTAAAGAGCTCATGAAAACACATGTAGCTGATTCTACACCTATTTAGTTGTATCAATTTCATTTGTATTCGTGAGATTTATAATTTTTGAAAATAATTTTTGAGCAGATTATAACGGCTTCAGAAGTAGACAAACTTGTGCTGGAATTTAAATAGGGTAAAAAGATTTGGATACTATTCATTTAGCTTTAATTTTTTAATTATATATAATATCATGAACTAATAGAAAATATATACTAAAGAATTGAAATTGAAGTATACTTTTTGTTTCAATCGCCAGTAGTTTTAAGCAAAAAGGAGTTTTGGTTTTTACATTAGTCGAGTTCATAAGGATTGTATTCTTCTGTAAGTGATCTCAAAATGCTAATGATTAAAGAGAGAACCAATAGTATTAGAATTCAAGCCATTGATACCTTTGTATTCAACGTGCAAGTTTTTAGATTGGGAAACTTGGTAAAGTTGGTAGCCTTATAATAAATTTTCTTGAACCAATTTTGGGATAAGTTTCGGCATTGTTCTTGAGTTGAAGCTTACATGGTGGTGATATTGATTACACGAGGTTTTGGTGATATTTCATTGCGGTGATATTTCATTGCACAAATAGAATTGGATTATATGATCTAACATGTATCTTGGCGAGGAATAATTGTGATAGGAAATAAAAAGAACCCTATATCTTTTTAATCTTTGATTTGATTGGTGATTCTATGGTGATATATAATTATGTTGCATATATAGTTCCTTTTTAATATAAACTAACCAGAACTAAGGCTACATATAATTTCATATAAAACCATGCGTCTATAAAGCTTTCTATCTTGAATTTCATTTTGAAGATAGCACAAAGCCTTGAATACATCTGTTTATTTACAAGATACAACATATTAATTAACTATTATTTCCATAAATTTAATATTTTAAATTAAGATTTAATCAGATTCATACTTGATTTGATCGTGGCTACCACCAGATGTTGCATTAGAGATTGCCCAAGCAGCTTCATTTTTATTCTCAAACTCGGCACTTTAAGTCAAGCTAACAAGAGGACCAATAATGTCAAAAATAAAAAATTATAAGCATTTTCATACCTGAAGTTGTTCTTTTACACCGGTTGTGATATTAAGAACAATAATATTTATTCTTTCTTGATACTCTTATTATATATAAGATATTCATATTTACAAGTATAAATGAAGTATCTATGATGTTGGTGGCAGAGTATAATGTCTTATATCGTTGGAGAGAATTTGTTGCACTACAATTTATATTCAAGTGATAATTAGTAATTTTTGAAAATTGTAATGATATCTCTTAAGATATTTAACTGATTTATGAAAGTAATTGTTGATGTGGTTCTTGATGTTCTGAATGATTAAACTATTTTTTAGAGGTATATTAATCACTTTAACTAACGTTACATATTGGATTATATATATTAGCCATGACTTATGAGAAGTATGACATGTATTATGTGAGATTACGATTATTACTCACTTCTAAATATATTATTTAATTAGGATTGTAGTTTTATTACCATGTGAGATATACTAATTCATTGTTATTTTCGTTAACCATAAAGGGTATCTTTTTCATTTTATCTTTGGAAGGACGGTACATTGGTTTTTTAAAGTAGAGGAGTTGTTATACTATAGTGGCAAGTATGAAAAATCAAGTAACTAATGACTTGAGAGTACTTGATCTAAAATTTGAGTTTTAGAAGTCTTTCAAAGTTATTGCTTATTAAATTTTGAAAAGTTAACGTGAAGAGATATAATTTGATTTAATTAGACAAAAATCTATTAAGACATGTTCTATTTATTTCATAGTAAAACCTTAAAATTCCCCTAATATTCCTTGAGCCTCTTATAATCCCATTAAAATATTATTCTTGCAGAATTGAAATCATAATCACCCCATTCTTTTTTTCTTAATTCTCCACTCAAGTGCTCTCTTTTTTATGTCTTATTCTAAACCCCTAGGAGCCATTGTCCAACCCACATAGACTACTTTATTCTTACCTACCCACCCTATTATACATTTCACTACTTAAAATGTACTATAATCAATTTTAGTTTAAATTTACTTTGAACTTTACTGATATTCTCCTATATTTAATAGATGTAGATTTATGGTAGAGACTTTAGGCCATCAATTCGATTATGTTGTTAAGATTGATTGTTATGGTAGATTGATACTATGTGTAATTTTTCTACCAAAAAAGAGGTTTAAAATTCTTCCTTTTCTTACTTTCCATTCAAACCACTTTCTCCTAATTTAATTGTTCTTTTATTTTTCAATAGTGTCTTCGGGCATGGGTCCCACTAGTGGTTTATATTTGAACAGTGGTAGCAACTAAGTTATGTGAAACCCTTTCACTTCCAATTAGTTATGAAACCTCAAACATAGATAGATCCTCTAACACAAAATGTCAAACTCGAGTAAGGAACATCCTTAATCTGGTTCAATGGTCATGTGTCTTTACATCATATATAAAGATGAAAATTTACACTTCTAGATATTATTTCAAATTATCCTATACGAAAATCTAGAATTTGATGGAGTATGGGCAAGAAGTACTTTCTTACTAGGTTTTAACTAAATAAAAGAGTTTCTTCTTACGCTATTAAAAACAATTACGCTCTAAATTGTTACATTCATAATTTTCTATTTTTCCCTTTAAGGTGGAAAGTAAAATTAAAATATCTCTAATTCAATTTTTTTTCAGGTAACTTTTTTTTTCGATTGATATATTTGTGCACCAAACTCCAATCGAATATCAGTTATATCATAAAGTTGGCAATTTCCATTCATTGAATCAATAATACCATCCTAACTCAAGGATAATCTCATCATCATTTACTATAGTTCCCTTACTAAAAAACTCCTAGAATAACTCTAAAAAATACAATCCACACGATTTGAAGGTCATAATATAGTTGAGTAAATTATATATAAATTAAAAGTACAATGCACATAATTTCTCATCTCTCTTTGCACACATTAAATACAGTTGTAATTAATATACTTAAAGAAACCAATAATGTATACTTTTTAACACTTTGTTCATGTACTTAATCATATATTAGTAAATTTTGTATCCAATCGGATTTAAATATCTCTTGGAACGATTTTGAATCAGATTAAACTTTTTCATATACGGTAATCAGAAACTATGATATCTATTTTTGATTAGATTAGTTTATTCCCTAATTGTAATAGATATATTATTAAAATAAGACAAAATAAGACTGTTACTTACCTATGAAGTATAATTAAAAATTTCTTTGTGGGTCCAGATATTAATATTTTGGAATTATCCAAATTCTTTGAAGTATCTTCAAACACTGGCAATTACTAATATATATATATATATATATATATATATATATATATATATATAATTTAATTTTGTAAAATTTAATTATTGTAATAATTTATTAGAAAAACCTTGAAACATTGATTACAATATTTGTGTGACGATTTTTTCCGTAATTCCTATAGATATATTAAATTCGATTTACCACCCATGAAATCAAAAGGTTAAATATAGATTTGGTGGAGAATGGGGAACTAAAAACCTTAAAATACTTAAATTTCTATCATTTGAGTATGGGGCTACTATATATTTTTCTCATATATACTATATTTCATTTAAACCCACATACAATATAAAGAATTGAATTAGGCAAAAATAAATAAAGAAAATCGCCAAAAACAATCAAAGTCGAACAAGTCAGTTTTGAGGAACTTATCACAAACTCGGGAGGTCATTATACATGTATAATTTCTTATAATAATAATATATTTAATTAATTAATTAATTAATTTAATTTAATTTTTAATATATTATTATTTGTTATTGTATACTGTATGGGAAGATGAATAAACAAACCAAGGAGGCGTTGACTTGTTTCGACGAGCAAACCCAGGAGGAGATGGAAATTCCACCTTTAGGTGGCTACTTCGAGCACATGTCTTATGATGTAGAGACGGATAGTAATGTACGTATTTTATTTTTATTTTTTAAAATTAATTAATTAATTTTTTATTAACTTAGGTAATTTTTAAATTGAAATCTAATACATGACATTTATCGGGGGAAGCTAAAAATGAAGGTTGTCGAGGCCGGATCCGAGGCTGCTGAAATTGATGCCATGGAGGAGACTGCAATGGAGGTGATCGCCCCACCGAAGACAAAATATTGGTTACCAGCCATTGGCCCCGTCCGTAAGAGAGCCCAGACTATTGTACTGTCGGACCCTTTGGTTAGGCAGAACGAGCAGCTACTCCAGGCGATACTATGAACGAGTTTCACGTGGCTCAAGGCCTTGACCCTATACTAAATCCGGTCACCCCATCGACCCTATCCACAGCTACTCCTAGTTAGCCTAAGGGCATGGTGGACATGCTCCTCCAAGCGTTGAATAGTATGAGAGCGGACTAGGGTCTTACCCTGATCACCTCCGTCGAGGCCCCCGCAGCTGAAGGGAGAGAAGATGAAGAGGAAGAAAAAAATTGAGTGATCCGTGAGTGTTTGTGTTGTGTTGGTGATTGTTTGACTTTATTTCAATTTATTTTGACATTTATTTAAGATGTTTGACTTTATAATGACTTTTATTTTCTGATGTTTGACTTAATTTTAATTTTATCATTGTATATGCTATAAATTTGTTGCTTTTATTTATTGATTAATTCTATTTGAATTAAAATAAAAAATACAAATTAAATCAAAACTAAAAATATACAAATTAATTAAAACTGAAAAAAATACAAATTAATTCTAAAATACAATAATATATATAAAAAAAGCAAAAAAAAAAAAACACACTTAGCGACGACGACGTATGCCGTCGCTAAGATAATATACCAAAAAAAAGGAAATATACATTAATAGTTCAAGAAAAAAGATTTATTATATTCTTAGCGATGACGTGATTCGTCGCTAAGTGTATTCCTTAGCGATGACTTGCATTGTCGCTACGCTTCTATGAAATTCGGGGCGAGATTACTACTTTTCATCGCTAACACAGTAACTTATCGACGAATCTCTAGGAACGACCTCTTAGCGATGAAATCGCGCAATTAAGCGACGACGTGTGTCGCCCCTTAACATGTAGTATGTTGTAGTGCCAATTGTTTTATTTAGTGACCACACCTTTAACGACCAAAAGCGTGGTTGCTAGTTATAGGGATTCTGGCAAACGAAAATGGTTTCCTAAACCTTAAAATAAAAATAAAGGTCTTTTGGTGAGCGCAAAGTGGGCCGTTAGAGATCGATCAACATTAGTGACCACCAATGTTGTCGGTAAAGGTACATTTTGGAAACAGATTTTTTCTTATTATACTACTTCAACAAATCATCTAAATCTTAACTAAAATAATATTTCTTACTAAAGTTTGAATTCAAATCATTTTCTAAGTACATCTTATCTTTCATCATCACATGAGTTTCAGTTTCTCTTAAGAAGTATATAATTATAAGGATTCTTGTTATTCTCAATCAAGTTTAATAAATCGATGTAATAAGAGAACTATTAAATATAATTTACTTCAGATTTTTACCATGACCTCGAGTTTTAACAAAAGTAAATTGTTGGTGGTCCTTTGTGTGTTCTAAAATAAATGCAAAAGTAATCGAACCACAACCGCAAGTGTACGGTTGTCCCAAGTAGTAATAATGATTCTAGGATCGTTCGCAGGGACGGTTTGGTTAACTACAATGCTTATCAAATAATGAATGGTTGCACTTACGAAAGCAAATAAAGATATAATGATTGATTTGGTTTTGTATTAATTCTAATTAATGAAAGACTAAATGTAAAATGCAAGTAAATACTAAAACGCAAGTCAATAAATGTGAAACGCAAGTATGAGAAGGTAGCACTTGAGAACGCAAGGGGTCTTCCTGATCCTATTTCATAACATATTCAGTTTAAGGGCTAAATTGGTCAATTACAATGGTCGGGATTCTAAATTCCTTATACCCCCGTCAGGGTGGACTATAAGGATATCTTAGAGTGTCACTAGTCCCGTCAGGATAAATATGATCCACTTTTAGATGTTTAAGTTAATTACCTCTTTGACCCTAAAATTAGCTAAGTTCGTCAGAATCAATAGCTTCTATTTTAGATTGAATAAATATTTCCGTACCTAAACCCTCCGTCAGGATGATCCAATCGCCACTAATTGGAATAGCCTAGATACTAACACCTGTTCTTAGTTCATGACTCTAAAAACAGTAAATAATCTTAATTTATCGAAATGAGTAAAAGCCCCAATATAATTTAATTTAACAGAAACCCAAATTCAGGACATGAAATTCAATAAGATTGGGATTCACCCATAAAGCATTCTCAAGCATTATTATGAAATTAGCTCATACTAATTGAAAAGAAAACTAAATTAGATAAAATGGAATTCATATTGTCTTACAAAATTAACGATAAAAGAAACCTAATTTCCGGAATTGGAATGACTGAGAACGGAGATATAGACCATCTCCGGCTCTTGCAGCTTCTTCTTTCTTCCTTCTGTTGCTTCTCTCTGATGTTTTATCTTGTAAAAAGTGAATTCTTGTGAAAATAGAAGTTAAATGCTCCTTTTATAAGTGGAAAAACGGATTAGGGCTTGGATCTAAGAATAAAACACTAATCAAATGTTCAAGCCCAATTTCTAAGCCCAAAATCCCGTAACTGCTGCACCACCTTAACTAAACCGGCTTTTCCCACTTCGTTATATCCATAACTCGATAAGGAATCTAATCTCTTCAAAGGTCAGCGGCTAAAGTATTTCTTAAGTGCCTCGAAATCAGCAATCTTTGGCCTGAAAAAAAAAATTTGCAGCTTTAAAAACAAATTCTTTCGGGATTTATCTTCAAGTCTTGACTCCATATCACGATCTTTGACTTTCTTCTCGGATTCCATTCCTAGCTAATATTCAAAACCTACAAACTTTCCACTAAAATACACAAGATTACGCGCAAAAGTTTAATAAATTAAAAATACTAGAAATAAAATAGGAATTCCGGATTATTGCATTTTTAACTCAAAAGTCTATCAAATTAATCGAATAAACATAAAAAATGATGTCTCCCAAGGGCATAAAATTAGAACAATGAGGGAGACATCAAGACCCCCAACTCAAACCTTTGTCGTCCCGACAAAGTAAAACAAAACAAATCAAAGGGGTAGAAGTAAACGTAAGAACAAATATAAGCTAGCAAATACACCTAAAGCAATTCTTAAGATAAATCTCATATATCAAAACTCTAGGAACTAATATATACATACACTTAATATGCAACATTAAACATAAATAATCTCAATCATAAAATTAAAGTTGCAATGCTTGAAGGTTACACTTGTACTCATATCTGTATGATGGCTATAGGGTGGTCATTAATCCTAACTCGCTTTGAACGCTCCACCTAGCATATTCCCTATCAACAGAATCATAAATTCACTATGCACTTAGGAATCACGAGGTTTTTACGGTTTTAATAATGGCTTAAGGACGGTGTGGATGTATATTTGGTAAATTTGAAGTGAGCTTTTGACTCTCTCCTCACTTACCATCAACAATGTCCTCGAGTTTGAGTTTACGCTAAAAAATGTTCTCACTCACCCATTTGACGCACTAATGTTGCGTCCCCATGTCAACCCAAATAAAACTAAGATGATTTCCAAAAATATTCCACTTTGCCGGTTTATTTTATTCTTTCTGTTTATTTTCTTTTTCATTTCTTTTCTTTTTTCTGTATAAGATACCCATGACCATCATTTTGATGTGAGAGGTCATGTCTCTCATAATTTTTTTTTTTAAAAAAAAAAATCTCGGCAAAGGGTTACAAATAATAATATCATCTAAATTTTTGTGCCTTAATATAAACACATAAATCCCACCCAATGTAAATTCCCAAATATGGACCCTCCACCCCAAACTCAAGCTCGAGACAAGTCTCAGGGTTGTGATTCAAGTGCGGGTCATTTGGTCATGCCTAATAATCTAAAGGATAATGGGCTTATATCGTGGCTACAAAAGAAAAGGCTTAAGGCTCAAAATTGGGCTAAGACGGATAAAATTATAATAAGGGATAGCAAGCTAAAAGACTTCAAATGGCTAACAAAGAACTGCCCCTATCATTTTCCTAAGTACATAGTTCGTTTTTAGTTCATATCTAGGTGGGTTCTCTACTAATTAGGATTTCACGTTCTACACACCAAACATATTCCTTAAGTACAAGCTTACTTCATTTGCCTTGTTCATTATTTTTTCCTATCAATTACCTATGTTCGCATGCAATTCTAAGTGCGTTTTATATTATTCCCTAAAGTCCACTATTTACTATCATTAATTCATCAAAAGTATGCTTAAAGGAACATTTGAAATCTTCTACAGTCAAACGCAACTCCGAAAATTATTTTATTGAAAGCAAATAAAACATATAACACATAAAAACTGGGATGAGCCAACGAACCCCACCCCAAACGCAAATATGAGTCGTGTCCCCACGACTCGAAAAGACTCAACGTAATAAAATAAACTAAACTAAACTAAAACGCGGAAGGGATAGAAAACGTATCTTAATTAGCGCGTGGCTGGTCATCGGTGTTGCGTCCATGAACTTTCTCCTTCGTAAGTAGACCATAGGTGGCATGTTGAATTGTGCTCACCCCCATTAACATGTTTCGGAGAAGTTCTAACTCTTTTGTAACGTTTCCCAAAGATGCAATCATCTTCACTTGATTCTCTTCTAACACCTTCACTTTCGCTTCCAACTCGCTAGCGGTATGCATCTTCTTCTTTGGAGGAGCTCTAGGAGTTCTTACTGCTCGTAACACTTCATCATGAATATTCAGGACCAAATCTATACCCATGTTCTCACCAACTACAACACGGTAAAATCTCTGCGTCTTTACGTGGAACTTTTGCGTCTAAGCACAAACTAGTGATGGTACAAGGAAATTTGAGATTTTATTGCGAAGTTGGAGTTCTAGCAAAGTCCATGATGGTATCATAAATTACGCGAGCAACATCCATCAGTTTCTCCTCAATAATACACTTAATAAACAAAAGATGCTCCTTCTTCACTTCCGATATGTGTTTAATTCCGAAGAAGGTAGGGATTATGAAGCGTGACCATACCTTAGCACATGGTAACAAATTACTACTATACATCTGTCCAGGATATCTCTCTCCTTCGGGAATTGGGCGGGCCCCATCAACAAGCACTTTTCCCCATAGGGACTCATAATCAAAAGAAGGTTCTTTAAGAGATTCTTGGAAAGGGCATAGTCCAGAAAATTCGGGTAATTTTAACGATTTACGAATAAGCTTAACGGAGAAAGGAACTACCTTTTTGTGAATCACATCTGCATCTTTGGAGAAGGCGACTCCTTCATAAAAATCTCGCACCAAGATAGGAATATACTCAAGCTTCCTTTCTCTCAATTCCTTCCAACCCAATTTGTCACAAGTAATGCCATAATCTTTATAAGCACTAGTCATAATACCCTTAGGAAGATTCAGCTCCTCACCAAACTTCAAAAATTGAATTCTATCACGAACCTGAGTATCCCACGGAATGAAGACTCTCTTTGTCTTTTGAGCCCATGTTTTCCTACGCGGAGGTTTCTGTTGTTGCACGGGATCGGGAACTTCTTGTTCTGTTTCTTCTTCCTCAAACTCTTCTTCAAACTCTTCTTCACTTTCTTCATCACTTTCATCAATTAGTCTACTCTTTTTCGGATTAGCCTTACTTGTATTTTTCTTCCTTTTCGGAGCAATTGGGATTTGTTCAGTCTTTTTGGATCGCGAATCCGGAATCTCAATTGCTTGGTCTGGGCTAGCTCCAACATGGTTTCTGTTTCTTGGTATTGTTCTTCGATAGTTACACATGGAAGCAGTTCTGTTAGTCATCTCTTTTCACCCCAAACTCAAAACTTCAAATAGAGAAAAAGCTAGAGAAAAACTTTGAAATTTGATGTTTTGAGGTTTTAAACTAGAAGATTTAGGTGGAATATGAGATGGGTTAAGGTTAATTGAGAGGAATTGTGGAAGAATTGGGTTTAATTTTTAAGGTTAGGAAGAGGAAAGTTGTGGAGGAAAAATGAATTTTGGTGATGTTTTGGAGAGAATAGGAGTTGATTGTGTGTTTTTGTGATGAAATAAGGCTTGATTTGATGATTTTATAGCTGTGTAATGATGATTTTTGGGGTAGGAGGAGGCAAGGATTCGGAATATGAGGTTAACTTGGAAAAAGAGGCAAAAAACTAGGTTTTGTAAGCTCAAAACCGCCTCTCGCAACAGCGCACCGGCTAGCCGGCGGAATTTTTTTTTACTAAATTCGATTTTATTTTACCTCAGACGCAAGTACCTTGCGTCATTGCTGACGCAGTGATCAGAGACTTCGACTTCCTTGGCCGGCTAGCCGGTCATCTGACCGGCATGCCGGCGGCATGACGCTGGCGCAAGTGAAGACGCAACGACCTTGCGTCGTTGCTGACGCAGTGGTCAGAAACTCCTTCGTCATCGGCCGGCTAACCAGTCATCTGACCGGCATGCCGGCGGTTCCTCGCTGGCGAAAATCGTGACGCAGTGGTCAGAGAGTTGGGGTCCTTCAGCTCCTTTGGCCGGTATGCCGACCATCTCGCCGGCTAGCCGGTCGGACCTGCTGTGGACTCCATTTTTTTCCCGTTTTCTCATCGTTTTGACCCCAAACTCATGACCATTATACCCCTGAAATCATCAAAAACAAACACCCTTCCTCATTTCTTAATAATCAACACTAAATTCACCGAAAATTAAACTAATTTACACTACGAAAATTGAAATACTTGAACTAATATACAAGAAATTGGCTTTTGTTTAACGTCATAAAGCTCGACGGGTTACCTCATGCTTCTAAGGAGCTTCGAGGAGGTACATGACCTCTCCGGGATGTGGGTCTTTAGCACGATCGGTATCTTCACCTCCATGATATATCTTTAAACGATGACCGTTCACCATGAATGTACGGTTTTCAAGTGGATGTTCAATCTCTATCGCCCCATGAGGTGTAACCTTGGTCACAATGTAAGGACTTGACCACTTAGACCTTAGCTTACCCGGATAATTGCTGAACTTTGAATTATACTTCAATACTCTTTGTCCCACTTCAAAGTTCTTTGTACGAATTCGATTGTCATGCCATTTTTTCGTGTTTTCTTTATAAAGTTTAGCATTTTCATAAGCATGCAATCGAAATTCATCAAGCTCATTTAGTTTCATCATTCGATTCTAACCAGCTAGAGTAAGATCTAAGTTTAATTTTGCAATAGCCCAATATGCACCCATTTCAAGCTCAAGAGGTAAGTGACAAGCCTTACCATATACCATTCAATACGGAGATGCACCAACCGGAGTTTTGAACGCAGTACGATAAGCCCATAATGCATAATCTAATTTCATCGACCAATCCTTTCTAGTAGGCGCAACGGTTTTCTCTAAGATAGATTTTACCTCACGATTTGAGACTTCGGCTTGACCATTGGCTTGTGGATGATAAGCGGTAAATACACGATGTCTCACCCCATATTTTTCTAAGACTGTCTTCAAATACCTATTAACGAAATGAGTACCTCCATCGCTAATAATTACCCTCGGAGTGCCATGTCTAGTGAAAATATGTGATTTCAGGAACTTGATCACCACTCGTGAATCATTGGTAGGTAAAGCTACCGCTTCTACCCACTTAGACACGTAATCAACAGCTAATAAGATGTAGAGGTTACCATTTGAAGGAACGAAAGGACCCATAAAGTCTATACCCCAAACATCGAATATTTCAACTTCTAACACATTATTAAGTGGCATCTCATCCCTCTTGGATATGTTTCCGGTAAATTGACATCTTTCACACCTTTTAGCATATACATGACAATCTTTCATAATAGAAGGCCAATAAAAACCAGATTGTAATACCTTAGCAGAAGTTCGATCTCCTTTAAAATGTCCACCATAAGGTGAATCGTGACACCCAACTATAATCGCCTCAATTTCCTCCTTGGCTACACATCTTCTCACCATTTGATCAGCACACACTTTGTAGAGGAAATGATCCTCCCAAAAGAATTGTCTTGCACGGTGAGCTAATATTTTTCTTTCTTGATAAGTTGAACCTTCAGGAAAAGAACCACTTACCACTAAATTCGCAATATCTGCATACCAAGGAGCTTCATAATCATGAACAACAAATAAACTCTCATCAGGGAATTCTTCTCTAACTGCTTCAGTACCACTATTCATCTCTGAACCTTCAAGACGTGATAGATGATCTGCAACCTGATTCTCAAAACCCTTTCTATCCTTGATCTCGAAATCGAACTCTTGAAGCAATACAACCCATCTGATTAACCTCGGTTTAGCATCTTTCTTCTCCATAAGATATCGAATCGCTGAATGATCTATATAAATAATAACCTTCGCTCCAAGAAGATAAGAGCGAAATTTATCAACGAATACACAACTGCTAGCAACTCTTTTTCTGTAACTGTATAATTAACTTGAGCACCATTAAAAGTTTTACTAGCATAATAAATTGAATGAAAAACTTTCTCTTTTCTCTGTCCTAATACAGCTCCCGTACACAAATCACTCGCATCACACATAACCTCAAACGGTAAATTCCAATCTGGAGGTAATACTATAGGAGCAGAAATAAGCTTTTCTTTGATGGATTTGAATGCCGCTAAACAAGCTTCATCAAAAAGGAATTTGGAGTCCTTTTCGAGTAAGTTGCATAACGGTTTAGCAATCTTAGAAAAGTCTTTAATAAAACATCTATAAAAGCCAGCATGGCCTAGAAAACTTCTTACCCCTTTAACAGAAACAGGAGGGGGAAGAGTTTTAATTGCCTCTATCTTCTCTCTATTGACCTCTAATCCAGCAATCGAAACCTTGTGACCCAGAACAATACCTTCGTGCACCATGAAATGACACTTCTCCCAGTTTAAGACTAAATCTGTTTCCTTGCATCTGATTAACACTTTCTCCATGTTGTCTAAACATTTATCAAAATCATCACCAAACACGGAAAATCGTCCATAAACACTTCAAGAAAATTTTCGATCATATCCCAGAAAATAGCCATCATACATCTTTGAAAGGTAGCAGGAGCATTACACAACCCAAATGGCATTCCGCGATATGCAAAAGTACCAAAGGGACATGTAAATGTAGTTTTATGTTGATCTTCCGAAGCCACGGAAATCTGATTGTACCCAGAATAACCATCCAAGAAACAGTAGTATTCTCTTCCGGCTAATTTATCTAACATTTGATCAATGAAGGGTAAAGGAAAGTGATCTTTTCTGGTGGCTTTGTTCAGCTTTCTGTAATCCATGCAAACTCTCCAACCAACTACCGTTCTTGAAGGAATCGCTTTATTTTTATCATTAAGAACTGTTGTCATTCCTCCTTTCTTCGGTACACACTGAACTGGACTCACCCATTCACTACTCGAGATGGGATAAATAATCCCCGCATCTAAAAGTTTGATCACCTCTTTCTTTACTACATCCTTCATAACGGGCATTAATCTCCTTTGACCTTCAACTGAGCGTGCATTGTAATCTTCAAGTATGATTTTGTGTTGACAATAGGATGGACTAATGCCTTTGATGTCAGCAATTGTCCAACCTATTGCCTCTTTGTTGGCTCTTAACACACGCAACAGCTTATCTTCTTGAGGACCTGTTAAATTAGCTGAAACAATAACAGGTAGAGTATCATTAGTACCTAAATACACATACCTCAAGTGTGCTGGTAACGGATTTTCTTCCGATTCCGGAGGAGATTCAATTGAAGGCTTCTTTTTAGGAATAATCTCCCCCGGTTCTCTCACAGGTTCATAGGCAAGACGCCTATACTTTGGATTTTCAGAATTGAGAGCTGCCACTGTTTCAGCTAGCTCTTCCATCATCTCAGGTATGTCTAATGTTAAAGCATCCTGCAAAATATCATCATAATTAAAACAATCAAATACCTCTTGCGATGCCTGCTCAACTACATCCATTCGGAAGAAATCTTCTTGAGAATCTGGAAATTTCATAGCTCGGAACACATTGAAGTTGACTTCCTCGTCTTGTATCCTCATCGTTAATTCGACATTCTATACATCAATTAAAGTACGCCCCGTGGCTAGAAATGGTCTACCCAAAATAATTGGGACATTTCTATCCGCGTCGTATTCAAGTATAACGAAATCAACAGGAAATATAAGTGTACCTGCCTTAACGAGGACATCCTCAATTCGACCTTGAGGATGTGCAAGAGACCTGTCCGCCATTTGCAAGACCATAGAAGTGGATCTTGCTTCTCCAATTTTTAGCCTATCGAAGATCGACTTGGGCATCAAATTGATGCTCGCACCCAAATCGCATAGTGCTTTTCCTTTCCATTCTTATCCAATCTATATCGGAATCGTGAAACTCCCAGGGTCAACTAACTTCGGAGGTAATTTACTTTGACAAATTGCACTACACTCTTCAGGAAGACCAATCATCTCATTATCACAATAAGGCCTTTTATTAGTGAGGGCTCTCTTCAAAAACTTTGTATACTTAGGAATATCTCTAATAGCCTCTAGCAATGGAATATTAATACTAAGGCCCTTCACTTTATTGAAGAACTTTGAAACTCGGCCAAATCACCCTTTTTCTGAACTCGAGATAGAAACGGTGGTGGAGGGCGATTAATAATTACATCATCTTTCTTCTTTGAACTCTCAATCGGCCTCTCTATTTCTTCAATCTCAACATCTTTCTCTTTCTCTTTCTCACCCACTTCCTTTTCTTTTCTCGGAAATTATTTCTCTATCATAACAGGAAAAGGAGGTGGAGGGAGATTCTTACCACTCCTTAGTGTAACAGCTTTGCAATCTTCATGTTGTCTCGGATTTTCTGTGTCACTAGGGAGTTGCCCTTGTGGACGCTGATTAAGCTGTTTTGCGAATTGCTCCATTTGATTCTGTAATAGCTTCATGTTTGCGTCTGATGCTTGTTGACGTTCCATAGCTTGCGTCTGAAGAGAAATTAGACTTTCTACGGTTTTCTGAAGGGTAACTACTCCTTCTTGTGGATGGGCAGGTAAGGATTTTTGGTTCATGGTTTCGTTATAACTGTCTTGAGGAGCTTGTCTTTGAACTTAATTTCCCTGATTCTGTCCTCCTTGATAATTATTTTGTGGTCTCGGATTGAAATTGTTACCTTGGGGACGAGGCTGATACGCATATGTAGGATTGGCTGCCCCACTAGGATTTGAATATTGAAACCCAGGATGGTTTCTGTTAGGTTGATATCCATTACCACTCGAATTAAAGTTACCTCTGTTGGAGACAAACATCATGGATTCTTGATTATTCTGACAATTCTCCCAACTATGATCATTTACACCGCAATACTCACATCCATACATCTCTTGTGCAACCTTTACCTCACCTCTTTTGTTCGAAAAACTTTCTTTCACGGCTAGGGTAAGTTGTCTCAATTGTTGTTCTAGTGTGGATTGAATCTTGGTCTCTAAGGAGTTGAACTTTTCTTCGATGTTGACATTATTAACCCCTCCTCTAACTAGTGTTCTTGCGGTGTTCCACCCAACTTCATTATCAACTGTTCTATCCAAAATAATTCTTGCATACGTAGGTTGAACTCGCAAAAACGCACCTCCACACAATAAATCTAAATCTTTCCTAGAGCCACCTTCAAGACCATTATAGAAAATCTTCATCTGTTGTTGTTCAGTAAGGTCATGATTCGGGACTCTTCGTAAACATTTCTGAAATCTTGCCCAACTTTTACCCAACGTTTCATCATACTCTTGCTTGAAATGCGTCAATTCTAATTCAGCATCTAACCTCATATTGGACGGATAATATCTGTTGAAAAACGCAGTTTCTAATTGTTCCCAGTTTGTTATCTTCGTAGGATCTTGTGTATCATGCCATTCACTTGCCCCATCAATAACGAAAAATCGAAACACAGCAAAATACATTTGATCTTTAGAAACTCCTTGTGTGATGTAAGAATCACATATCTGTTTAAATTTCTGTACAACTCTAAGAGGATCTTCTCCAGCTTTACCACGAAAATTCCCAAAATTCTGGAATTGAGCTAACATACCCGAATCTGGACGAAACCTCGGAACATTTATATCTGGAGCACCTACCCCTATGGCAGGGGCACGGAATGGAGCTTCTGGTGGATCGTTAACAAACCATGGATCTTGATTCATCGCCATTTGAACTTGGACTTGAGGATTAGGAATGCCAGGTGGAGCCAAAGGATTAATAACTTGTGGCCCTATAGGTTGGCCATTCGCATCTAGCTGAGCTTGTCCGTTATTATTTTGTTGATTCTGAATATTAACGTTCTCCATTCTGGTAATTAATTCTTCTACTTCTAAGGCTTCTTGTTCTCTCATTCTATTGTTAGCAAGTCTGATTAACAATTCTGGATTATTAAGGATCGGAGGTGTTGGCTCTAGATCCTTAAAGAGTCTTCTTTGCATACACCAAACCTAAAAACCCGAAAAGAAATGAACAAACAAAAAGCGTAAAACTGAAATAAAAATAAATGCAACTATCACTAAAGGATAAACACCGTGGTCACACGCTACCGTCCCCGGCAGCGGCGCCAAAAACTCTGTTGTCCTTTGTGTGTTCTAAAATAAATACAAAAGTAATCGAACCACAACCGCAAGTATACGGTTGTCCCAAGTAGTAATGATTCTAGGATCGTTGGCAGGGACGGGTTGGTTAACTACAATGCTTATAAAATAATGAACGGTTGCACTTACGAAAGTAAATAAAGATATAATGATTGATTTGGTTTTGTATTAATTCCAATTAATGAAAGACTAAACGTAAAATGCAAGTAAATACTAAAACGCAAGTAAATAAATGTGAAACGCAAGTATGAGAAGGTAGCACTTGAGAACACAAGGGGTCTTCCTAATCCTATTTCATAACATATTCTGTTTAAGGGCTAAATTGGTCAATTACAATGGTCGGGATTCTAAATTCCTTATTACCCCGTTAGGGTGGAATATACGGCTATCTTAGAGTGTCACTAGTCCCGTCAGGGTAAATATGATCCAGTTTTAGATGTTTAAGTTAATTACCTCTTTGGACCTAAAATTATCTAAGTTCGTCAGAATCAATAGCTTCTGTTTTAGATTGAATAAATATTTCTGTACCTAAACCCTCCGTCATGATGATCCAATCGCCACTAATTGGAATAGCCTAGATACTAACACCTGTTCTTAGTTCATGACTCTAAAAGCAGTAAATAATCTTAATTTATCGAAAAGAGTAAAAGCCCCAATTTAATTTAATTTAATAGAAACCCAAATTCAGGACATGAAATTCAATAAGATTTGGATTCACCCATAAAGCATTCTCAAGCACTATTATGAAATTAGCTCATACTAATTGAAAAGAAAACTAAATTAGATAAAATGGAATTCATATTGTCTTACAAAATTAAAGATAAAAGAAACCTAATTTCCAGAATTGGAATGACTGAGAACGGAGATATAGACCCTCTCCAGCACTTGCAGCTTCTTCTTCCTTCTGTTGCTTCTCTCTGATGTTTTATCTTGTAAAAAGTGAATTCTTGTGAAAATAGAAGTCAAAGGCTCCTTCTATAAGTGGAAAAACGGATTAGGGCTTGGACCTAAGAATAAAACACTAATTAAATGTCCAAGCCCAATTTCTAAGCCTAAAATCCCGTAACTGATGCACCACCTTCTCTAAAACGGCTTTTACCGCTTCGTTATAACTTCGATTGACCTGAAATAACTTGATAAAGTTCCGTAACTCGATAAGGAATCTGATCTTTTCAAAGATTAGCGGCTAAATCATCTCTTAAATGCCTCGAAATCAGCAATCTTTGGCCTGGAAAACAGATTTGCATCTCTAAAAATAAGTTCTTTCAGGATTTATCTTCAAGTCTTGACTCCATATCACGATCTTTGACTTTCTTCTTGGATTCCATTCCTAGCTAATATTCAAAACCTACAAACTTTCCACTAAAATACACAAGATTACGCGCAAAAGTTTAATAAATTAAAAATACTAGAAATAAAATAGAAATTCCGGATTATTGCATTTTTAACTCAAAAGTCTATCAAATTAATCGAATAAACATAAAAAATGATGTCTCCCAAGGGCATAAAATTAGAACAATTAGGGAGACATCAATTGTCCTTCTTACCAATCAAGGAAATGGTAGTGATAGATAGAACAAAACTTTTTACTATAGTTTTTTTGTTGAAACTACACTAAGAAAAAAGGTAATTTCTAGCCTTATATTAACAATAAAAACAGCATTGAATGTTTAAAAATAGTCACCTACGAAAAAACCAAAATGTGTGTGTCGCGTCATTTGTTTTGTTTAGCGACCGCACACTTAACGATCGAAAGTATGGTCGCTAGTTATATGGGTTTTGGCGAGCGATAATGATTGCCGAGACCTTAAAGCAAAAATAAACATAAAAATATTTTGGAGAGCACAAAGTGGGTTGGAAGATATTGGTCAACATTAGCGACCACCAATATGGTCGATAAGGTACACTTTGGAAACATATTATATATTAAAAATCTTTTACCGACCACATTGTGGCCGCTAAAAGATATAGTTACAATAGAACCATTAGTGGTTTGTAAAGACACTTCTACCGAGAATTTATAATACCATTTAGCAGACACTAGAGACTATCGCTAAAAGGTTGCGTAGTAAATACATAATGGATAGGGCAAAAACTTATTAAATCCCCACTTTTCCACATCCATTAAACCATTTTACGAAAACATGAAAATTTCTATCCGAAAATTCTCATAATGGATAGTTTTTCGTGGGACCTTTTAGGCCAAATTTTATGATTTATGGACCTTCTAGGTAATTAATCTTTTTTTAATATGTATTTTGGGTCCAACCCAATAATTTTAATGGAAAATTCTTCCATCCAATATTGGATGATCCTACACCAATTATATTAATACACATACCCCATGTTTTGAACTTGCAAAAGTAACTAACGTATTAATCTAGTGACATGTGTTTCGTTAAAATAATCAATGGCTTCGATATAAATGTTGGACCATCCAATTTTGGATGGAAGTATAACCCTTTTTAAAATTTCTAAAGAGTAAACTCAAATATTCAGGACAATGTTTTAGTAGTTATGGGCTACAATATGTTGATTTTTTTTAACATTGGGTTGGGCTCAAGTTTGCTCAAAATATAAAAGTATTATCTATTTATACTATCTTTAGTATACATACATATTTCTTATGATGATTTGTCTTCTCTCATCCTTTTTTTTTTGTCCAATCGTTCCACCCGACTGTTGTTTAAGCTAATTGTGATCGATGTCAATTTCATTTCAATGAAACATAATTCAGCACATGGTTAGTTACATCTTACCTTAACCGTGTTTCATATTATTTTATATTTCTGAGAACTTTTTCTTGTTTAATTTTAATTTTTTTTGGGATTAATAGGGTATTGATGTTTACTTTGTTCAAAATTGAATTTCTTATTTTTATTTAGTATCCATATTGTCGTACTGGAAATAATGCTTTTTCTTCCTTTTCTGAACGTGTTTCATTAAGTATTTTCCTTAATTACTGTTTGATTAATTATTTTTTCTTTTATATATTAAATAATTATAGAATCATTATATAATTACTCCTTGTTTTCTTAAAAAAGAGATGAATTGTGTCATTACTCCATGTGCTTAGTATTAAACTTAAATTTCTAAAAAAGAATTATCTTTTGGTATTATTGTATATTCTCGATGGTGTGTAAGGATTATTTTATCTAATTCAATTTAGTTTGTTGTCTTACCTAGTAAATACATTGATTTTGCACTAATAAAATTTTGACTACTTAATTATATAAGGGAGATGGATCCATTTTGGTGGAAGATCTATACAAATTTCTAAATAATCATATTTTACACGTGGCTTGATATATATAATTCTCCATGCATAATGGTGTGAAAGCCACATTTATGTGCATAAAAATGGTTTTAAGTTACAATTGAGTTCGCATAAGAAATTTGTCCAAGAGACCCTTATAAATCTGTCATTAATTTTATGTTAATCATGTTATATGTTTTGCAAGTCTTTCTTTGAGAAATTCTTCTTTGATTTCACGAAGATATTGTTGGGAGCTAATAACACCAAGTTAGGTTCCAAAAAGACACGATTAGCATATGAATTATGCTTTTCTAATGATATTTCTTATGAAGATGAATAATTCTTATTATTTTATTAAACTCTTATTATTGCATGTCTAGATCCATACATTTTACTCGGAGGCTAATATATGTAACTTATCAAATTATACATATATACCTTATTGATATAGTAAATAAGGTCATACTTTAGTACATGTTATTAAATAACTTATTAAGGATTATTTTCTGATTTTATTAACATTGCGTTATCTTTTTCTTGGGACTTATTATTATTTAGTAATTGCAAATTGCGCATGAGGCTAGGATGGAAAAGGAAATGGCTTCAAATTGGAGAGTTTAACCTTTCTATCACATTCAGGGGTATGAAAATGTAACCTTAAATCTCTCACCTTTTTGTTTTGCAGCAAATCTAGCCCACACATCAAGATCAGTATCATAAGCACCGTAATACGGATAACTTAGTATAAATTTATCAACACATGAAGTGTTCTAGAAAAGAAGCATTACTCTGTTCACCCATGCAATAAAGGTCCTCATGCCCTCCTCATGAACAAAATTTCCATCAAAGAGACACTGAAGCAATTTTCAAGGTAAGGTTTTTTATTTTAAATTATGGATGTCTCCCCATTTGTGATCATTTATTACTAGTTGGAGACATCATTTTAGGTGTATTTATTATAGTATAGGTCGATTTTCTCATGATTTAGTACACTTTCCTATTTGTGTCTTGATTTAATTATTTATTATTTTTAGAGCATATTGGGTTCAATTATTTATTTAGTGTGAAGCATTAAAGATATATGGTAATTAATTAGAGTCCAAGTTAATTATAAGAGCTAAAGGAAAGAGGATAAACATGTAAATTGGAGATAAGGAAGCAAAACTAAATATGGAAAGATAAAGTTACCAAAGAAATCTGAATTTCACCACCCACGACTACGAATGGGCTTATATCTCAAAATCGGTGGGTACTTTGGAAGAATGGTAAAGGGAAAAGTTAAAGATTTGTTCGAGACGATAAATTTCGACTACTCATACGCTTCAAACAGATAAGTATCGAAGCTGTTAGGACCAAATTCAAAAACGGGGCTGAAACCATATTTTAGGATTACGAATTTGAGTTGGGCTAGGAGTCCATTACTTACCTTTTCCTCCAAGAAAACGTATTAGGTCTTCCTGTACCCTATAAATACAACCTCTTATCATAATAAAATCATCCTTGGCCAAACCTTAGGCCAGGAAGAAGCTACAACACAAGAAGAGAAGTCTGGAAGGAGCTATGCATCAATTATGTCTCCTTCAACTTTCAATTCTTTAATTCTTTTATTTTCTTAGTATGAATTAAATAAATTTAGCTTGTGTTTTAGCATATATGTATGAACCCTAGTTTTGGTTGACATCTATCTAATTTGAAAATTATATGTTTTAAATTAAATCTATGTTTTATTTCTCTGTTTATGTGTTTGATATATAATATGTTTTCTTTGCGGTGTACAACTTATAGGATTACTGTAGTAGTAGTTAGATAACCATTGATAATGGTATATTTAATTATAGGATTAGCACATAAAGTATAGTGTAAGGTTTAGACCTGAAAAATTAACCTAACTAGATAGTCACTATGGTTTAGTGTACTGCTATTTAATCAATTGTAGGAAAAGTTTGCTTAGGACTCCTTATTGACACAAGTAAACCCTATTTAAAACTACCTAACGCAGTTGAAACCGATTATTGAAATACTTCATAATTCACCCTTACATGTTTAGAACGGCAAAACTAGTTGAGATTACTTGCTAATTACTCAAGCTAAACTATCATACTATCTGTTCTTTGCTTATTAAATTTTCTGTCTTTAGTTTATTAGTTTAATTTTCCTTTATTAAAAACCTAATAAAAATCTTTCTATCTTTCCTTCTCTTGCGTATTATTATTCTAGATTTATTATATGCACTATATAAATTGCATAAGTTCTTCCTAACTTTCGTAGTCTCTGAGGAAAGAATCTTACTTATTCATTAAAACTTGCATACGTCTTGTAAACTTGCAGAACCATGCTCAGCCTAGGGTGTTTATTTGCACTTATTTATATCATTATTTTATCACACCTTAGGCGACACCAATTATATTTACAATGAATATCATGCTATTGAACAGTCAGTATATAATTTAAAATGATATATACTCTAGATATTAATGCAGTCAAGAAGAACACAACAATATATGAAGACAGTTGAAGATTGTGCATGAGACCACGAAGGAAAAGGAGAACTTTGATAAGTGACAAAAGATTTTGTTTTTAGCTTTTCTAATTTGGTATTAAGCTTTAATTTTTTCTATATTAATTATTTAATTAAATAATAGTTGAATACATTTCTTTTATGTGAATTAATCAATGATATAATAGTTGAATACATGAAAGTTTTAAACCATATCTATATTTTGCAAATAAAATGGAAATATAGTAAAACTAATGGAAATATACATTAGGAGCTCGTAAGGGGGTTGATACCCGAATCAAAATAAGTAGATACATGAGGTCATGGCCAGTCAATTGTGCATTCAAAGCTACTAGAAATACCTTTGGGTCATATGGAGATGACAACTAAAAAAAATTGATCATTCAAGTGCTGATAATAATCACGGTGCCGTTAAGGGCAAGAGGTCTTTTAATGTGGTGATCGAATGATCGAACGACGTGGAAGATGCACTTTTGGTTTCGAGAAACAGCGTATAGGACCAGGGTCTAAACATAAAGAAAAATAAGAAATTAAAGACTACGAATAAGAGATGGCATGTAGTTGAATAGGATGAAGTGAACACCAATCAGGGGGATCCATTTTAATAGGAGATTTACATGAGGGCCAGAGATGCAATTAGAGGGGGTTGAAAATGCTGTTAAGAGGATAACAAGCGTGTCCATAGTAAGTCAACAACATATTTTATAGCGGAGATCAATAATATTAGTTTGGATCAAAATGTGAGTACTGGACAAACTAGAAGCTAGTTCGAACGTTATTTACACAGCAGGGACGCATCTTTAGGAGTTGGAGCTGCAACAAAGACATAGACGGAATTTCACAGCCATTATATATCAGAACAATTGAGTATTGTCCGAGATGGTGCGATAGAGCTAGATGGGGCATGCTTGGTCTTAGATCCTGAGAGTGATGTCGCGTTGGAATACCTATTTGACCGGGAAAACACATATTTAAGCCGCATAAATTCAGAATTAAAGCTCTTTCATTCACCCAATTCGTTACCACTAGACCTAGTTAAAGGGGGGGGGGGGTGAGGTGACCATAAATCCATTTGATTCAAGATTAAATGTTTATTTTCATTCTCCATATTTAGTGTCCTTTCTTATATATTTATTTTTATGTCTCACAACCATATTGATAATTATGTAAATTTGGCTTCGACCAGTTCCCCAGTTTGTGTGTTATATTGAATGTTTAGGTGCTAAAAACATACTTTTTTAGTAAATATTTAAGGGCATTGAAGCTCGTTATAAACTATTAATCTCGATAGTGGTAGAAACAAAACCAGAGGGCTATGAGGTGACCAAGATCATTAAATATCTTAATATTAAAAATAGATTCGGGTGGACGCTTCTGGTCCTCTGTACAATTTGGGAGATTTGGATCACTTGGATAGAGAGGATACCTTAGTTTATATTTTATTGGTTGGTAAAAAAAGTCATCAATTCACTTATTAATCGTCACTCATATATACTATGGATTCTTTTTGCACAATCCCAGTGCGTGGATTCGCGAGAAACTTTGGTTGTTCTGGAGGAAGCATCTCGGGTCATACATATTCCATGAGTATACGCCATGATTATACATATGCATGGAATTCAAGGAAGAGTGAGACTATTACAACACCTTAACAGAGCATACAAAAATGATTTATATAGTGAAACATTCTAGAATACGAGAGTCCACCCCTACCTCATACTCATTCTGATCATCTTCTGATCTTTGTAAAGTTTTTTCCAACGACCATCTACAAGGAGAAACAATTCATATTTCATTTCGAGGAAGCCTGGTGCCTATACGAGGGGTTCATAGTTGTTGGATGGAACATCATGAGTTTTACTAAGGAGGAGAATCTAGAGAATATAAGTCTAGCACCATAGCAGTATGATTTATTTGGGGATATCTGCCGAAAAATATTAAAATCATATCAAAGTTGTCAGGGATCTAAAGGGCCTTATAATTATCTTATAATGCGTCACTTCTAAGACTTGAAATGAGGCTTAGCAAGTAAAATGACAGTGTGCTCAAGCAAATGAGTTTGGAAAGGAATATGATAGTGTGCTCGAGCAAGAATAACTTCATTGGTTCCAACAATCATGCACCGAGGGTATTTACACCCATAAAATGTTAAAATTAACTTTTTATATACGAATTAAGAGTGTAACTCGTCTTTTTTATTACTTTAAAGTATATTAAACAAAAACATATTACTTTATTATTATTTATATCCATAATCTTTACAAAATTTAAAAATCCACAACTTATTTTTATTTTTGCACTCACTTCCCTACATATTATTTATCCCCTTAAATTTAAAAATATCACAACTATACCCCAATTTTTTTCCACATGCCTCTTTACCATAATACCTCGTAACACCAACCCATCTATTTATTAAAAAAATTTGAACTTATCTTTGTAGCACACATCCATATCTACACACAATACTATTATGCTACACAAGCCTCTATACCCACAACCAATCATGCGAAACTCTGTAATTTTATAATTAAGCCAAATTCTTATTGAATGTTATGAACATCAGCAAATTAGAATAGTATAAACCAATAAAAAAATGTGCTGCACATTTAAAACTTATCAAAGTTAAAGGAAATATAAAATGCATACATGGAAACATTTAGAACTTACTTAGTTTTATTTTAATATTATGTTGTTGTCTAAAAGATATAGTCAATTCCACAAATTTCACACCTAGAGGAAATTATTTTGAACAACTTCTAACAAAATTATAATATTATGCATTTTTTCGCAACCCTGCCAACCAACACCTCAACTAAATTCTAGACACAAAATTCTTTTTAGGGCCATCTATTCATCAAGACACGCATTCTCATACATAACAAATATATTTTAAATGATTTATAATACGATATTTGCGGGATTAAGGAGGAGAACGAGGAGGTTATATTCAAGACAAAGTTGTGCTATGATGGTAGATCTAGACCATATAAATGTTAACGTTTTGTTATTACATCCATGGATAATGTTTATGATGCCAAACAAAGAGAGATCATAGAGAACAAAGAACAAGAATTTTCATCTCTATTAGAGTCCTAAAATTCGAGGGCTTAATCATTTATAGTATTTATGATTTGTAAAAAAACTCAATTAAACGAAGAATGTATTTTGTTATGTTTAATTTTTTGTTTTTTGATTAAATAATTTTTAAAGTGACGTAAATATGTTAAACCAAATTTTATATTTTAGTATTATATTATATTTTTTGTAAGATTTAAACAATATGAAGATAATGTTTGTTTGAAAATATACTATAAAAATATGTTTTATAACAATAAAACATGGTTTTGTCATTTCGGTCATATGTATATGTAATTTCAATTTTTAAAATATTATTATCGTAAAAATTTATCAAAAGAAATCATAAAACATTGATTACAATATTTTTCTGACGTAAGTTTATATTAATTCAAATATATTTACTAAATTTATTTTACTAGCACGTCAAATATAACGGTTAAACAGATTTGACGCAGAATGGGGAACAAAAAACTAAAAATATTTAAATCTCTATCATGTGAGTATAGGGGTTACATTATATTTTTCATATATATATATACTAAATTTTATTTACAATGCATCTCGAATTAGATGGGGTATAACCACCAATTGACCCCCTTAATCTATTCCTTCAGATTAATATTAAAAAATAAAAAGAATAATGGATGGTATCTTCGTAAAAATCAATATTTTATTTTATACATTTTGTAATTAATGTGAGTCTATTGTATGTGAGACCTACCAATTCTCCAATTTGACATTATTTACCACATTCGGTGATATATGATATAAGTTGTTGAGCTTGATTGTAATACGTGAGTTACTAATCTAACTTAAAAAATTTACTCGTATTTAACAAAGATTGGACGAATTGGAACAATTTTCTTTTAATATTTTTTATTCAACAAGATCACCCATAAAATGTTAAATTATTTTTTATCTATAAATTATTACAAATTCAGTGTGAAACTCTGCTTTTTAATTACTTTAAAGTATATAAAATAAAATAAAATAAAATGTAAATTTATTATTATTTATCTCCATAATCTTTGTAAATTTAAAAATATCTAAAACTTATTTTTATGTTTGCACTCTCACCTCCCTACATATTATTTATCCTCTTAAATTTAGAAATATCAAAACTATCCCCCAATTTTTTTTCCACATGTCTCTCTACCCTAATCCTTCATAACACCAACACATCTATTATTATTATAAGAATCCCAACTTATCTTTGTAGCACACATGCATATTTACACACAATACTATTATGCTACACAAGCCTCTATACCCACCACCAATCATGCGAAATCAATAATTTTATAATTAAGCCAAATTCATTATTGAATTTTAAGAACATCAGCAAATTAGAATAGTATAAACCAATAAAAAAGGTTTTGCTACACATTTATACCATCAAAATTAAGGGAATTATAAATTACATACATGGAAATATTCAGAGTTAACTTAGAGTTATTCTAATATCGTGTTGTTGTATACAAGATAGAGTCAATTCCACCAATTTCAGTTTTGAACAACTTATAAATAATTATAATATTGTGCATTGTATTGCGAACCTACCAACCAACACCTCAACCAAATTCTAGACACAAAATTCTTTATAGGGTAATCTATTCACCAAGACACGCATTCTAATATTTCACAAATATATTTGAAATGATTTATAATATGGGATTTACGAGTTTAAGGAGGAGAATGTGGGAGTAAGGTACAAGACAGAGTTGTGGTATGATGGTAGATCATATAAAATGTGAGCGTTCTGTTAGTACAATGATGGATAATGTGTATGAAGCCAAATAATGAGAGATCATACATGACAGATAATAAGAATTTTCATCTTTACTAGAGTCATAAAATTTGAGGGTTTGATTATACAAATCATTTATAGTATTTATGGTTTGTAAAAAAACACTCAATTAAATAGAGAATGTATTTTGCTATGTTTCATTCTTTTGACTAAATAATTTTTTAAGTGACATAAATTTGTTAAATTAAGTATTATATTTTTAGTATTATTTTATATTTTCAGTAAATTTAAACAATATGAAGATAATGTTTGTATGAGAATATGCAAAAAGAACAGTTTTATAATCATGAAAGATGGTTTTTGTCATTTCAGGTATGTATATAGAAATATATATATATATACAAAATTTAAATTTTTAAAATTTAATTATTGTAATAATTAATTAGAAAAATCTTAAAACATTGATTATAGTATTTGTGTGACAAAAATTAATCTTACATTCTATTTATATACTAAATTCGATTTACTACCGCATAAAATTTAATGGTTAAAAATAGAATTGTTGGAGAATGGGAAACTAAAAACTAAAAATACTTAAATCTCTATCATGTTAGTATGGTTGCTACAATATATTTTTCTCATATAGACTAAATTTCATTTACAACCACAAACATTATAAAGACTTAACATATATCATGTATAAAATGTAGAACTACAAAAAGAACGAATTTAATCTCTTTTTGATCAACATCAGTGGCTAATATATATCTTTTCTCATATTTATATTTAACGTGAAATGATTAAGTTTACAACCCATCTCGAAGTAACTATGGTATATCATCTATGACTGAGTTTAATATAAAAAAAGAATAATGGTTGGTGTCTTCATACGTCAATATTTTTATTTGTTACATTTTGTGAGTATTATGTGAGTTCATTGTATGTGGGATATACTAATTCTCAAATTCGACTTTATTTACAGCGTTCAATAATATATGTTATAAGTGGTTGAACTCCATTTTAATGCGTGAGTTATTAATCTTGCTTAAAAAAAGTTACTCCAATCTAATAAAGTTTAGAATAATTAGAACAAACAGTTCAAGAAGATCATCCATAAGTTGTTAAAACAAACTTTTTATCTATGAATTTAATGTGTAACTCGTTTTTTATTACTTTAAAGTAAATTAAATAGAATTTTTTTTATATTATTTATCCAAATACCAATTGTAAATTTAAAAAAACCTAAACTTATTTTTGTTTATGCACTCACCTCTGTACATATTATTTATCCCCTTAAATTTAGAAATATCAAAATTATACCTACTTTTTTTTCCACATGTCTTCCTACCTAAATCCCCTATATCATCAACACATCTTTTATTATAAAGCTTCCAACTTATCTCTGTAGCATACAATAATATTATGCTACACAAGCCTCTATACCCACCAACAATCATGCAAAAATCAATTATTTTATAATTAAACCAAAATTATAATAAATTTTAAGATCATCAGCAAATTTGAATGGTTTAAAACAACAAATAAATTATTGTTGCACATTTACATCTTATGAATATAAAAGAAATTATAAAATATACATACATGGAAATATTTATAACTTACTTAGTCTTATTATAATTTTATGTATTTGTCTACAAGATATGGTCAATTGAACCTATTTCAAAGCCATAGGAAATTCTTTTGAACAACTTCTAAAAAAATTATAATATTGTGCATTGTTTTCCAAACCTACCAACCAACAACTCAACCAAATTCTGGACACAAAATTCTTTATAGGGTCATCTATTTATCAAGACACACATTCTAATATATCACGAAACATACTAAATGATTTTTAATATGATATTTAGGCGTTTAAGGAGGAGAATGAGAGAGGTAAGATACAAGACAACGTTACGGTATGATGGTAGACCATACAAAATGGGAGCATTTTGTTAGGATAATGTGTATGATGCCAAATCAAGATAGATCATGTAGGACATAGAACAAGAATTTTGATCTGAATTAGAGTCTTTAAATTCGAGGGCTTGATTATACGAATCATTTATAGTATTTATGATTTAAAAAAAATACACAATTAAACAAAGAATGTATTTTGTTATGTTTTATTTTTGTTGTTTTAATTAAATAATTTTTTAGGTGACACAAATTTGTTAAATTAAATCTTATATTTTAGTATTATTTTATATTTTCAGTGAAATTTATACAATATGAAAATTTATGAATATACATATACAATTTATAAATATTTATATAATTGATATTATTAAAATTTAATTACTGTAGTAATTTATTAGAAAAATCTTGAAACATTGATTACAATATTTGTGTGACGAAAACTTATTTTAATTCATATATATATACTAAATTTGTTTTACTATCGCATACATTTTAAAAGTTTAAAATAGATTTAATGGTGAATGGGGATCTAAAAATTAAAAAATACCTAAATCTTTAACATGTGAGTATGAGGTCTGCTATATATTTTTCTCATATATACTAAATTTCATTTACAACCACAGATATTATAAAGATTAAATATATATCTTGTATAGAATGGAGAACTACAAATATAAAAAGAATTTAATCTCTTTTAGATCAAATTCAGGGGCTAAAATATATTTTCCTCATATGTATATATAATATGAAAAGATTAAGCAGATTTAAATAGCATCTCGAAGTTAATGGGGGTATAGCCACCAATTTACCCCCTTGATCTATCAATAACTTGAGTTTAATATTAAAAAAGAAATAATGGTTGGTATCTCCGTATAAGTCAATATTTTTATTCTTTACATTTTGTAAATGAACGTGAGTTCATTGTAGTACTAATTCTTGAATTTGACAATATTTACCTGATTAATTGATGTATATGATATAAACCGTTGAGCTCGATTGTAATGCATGAGATATTAATCTCGCTTAAAAACTTTTACTAAAATTTAATAAAGTTTAGACAAATTAAAACAAATTTCACTTAACATTTTTCAATTCAAGACGATCACCCATATATTATTAAAATTATCTTTTTATCTATGAAGTTAGTGTGGTCTTTTTTATTACTTTAAAGTATATTAAATAAAAACATATTTTTTTATTATTACTTATCCCAATGTTTTTTTGTAAATTTAATAAAACCAAAACTTATTTTTATTTATGCACTCTCCTCCTTACATATTATTTATCCCCTTAAACTTAGAAATATCAAATTTATACCCAGTTTTTCTCCACATGCCTTCCTACCATAATCCCCTATAACACCAACACATCTCTTATTATAAAACTTCCAACTTATCTCTGCAGCACACAATAATATTATGCTACACAAGCCTCTATATCCACCACCAATCATGCGAAAATAAATTATTTTATAATTAAGCCAAAATTTTAATAAATTTTAAGAACATCAGCAAATTAGAATGGTTTAAAACAAAAAAAAGTATTGTTACACATTTAAATCTTATGAAAATAAAAGAATTATAAAATATACATACATGGAAATATTTAGAACTTACTTAGTCTTATTATAATATTATGTATTTGTCTACAAGAAATGGTCAATTGAACCCATTTCACAGCATAGGAAATTCTTTTGAACAACTTCTAACAAAATTATAATATTGTTCATTATACCAACCAACAACTCAACCAAATTCTAGACACAAAATTCTTTATATGACCATCTATTCATCAAGACACATGTTCTAATATATCATGATCATACTAAACGATTTATAATATGGGATTAACAAGTTTAAGGAGGAGAATGAGGGAGGTAAGATACAAGACAACGTTATGGTATGATGGCAGACCATACAAAATGGGAGCGTTTTGTTAGTACATAGTTGGATAATGTTTAAGATTCCAAATCAAGATAGATCATGTAGGACATAAAACAAAAATTTTCATCTCTATTAGAGTCCTAAAATTCGAGGGCTTGATTATACAAATCATTTATAGTATTTATGCTTTTTAAAAAAAAACTCAATTAAACAAAATTTGAATTTTTTTATGTTTTATTTTTATTGTTTTGATTAAATAATCTTTTAAGTGACATAAATTTGTTAAATTAAATCCTATATTTTAGTATTATTTTATATTTCAGTAAAATTCAGACAATATGAAAATTATGTTTTTTTGAGAATATACAAGAAAACAAGTTTTATAACAATATATATATATATAATTTATATTTTTAAAATTTAATTACTGTAACAATTTATTAGGAAAATCTTGAAACATTGATTAAAATATTTGTGTGACGAAAAATTTATTTTAATTCCTAAATTTGTTTTACTATTGCATAAAATTTAAAAGTTAAAAATAGATTTAAGGGTGAATGGGGATCTAAAAAAGTATAAATACCTAAATCTTTATCATGTGAGTATGAGGATTACTATATAGTTTTCTCATATATACTAAATTTCATTTACCACCACATATATTATAATATTAACCATATATCATGAGTAGAATGGAGAACTAAAAAAATAAAACGAATTTAATCTCTTTTAGATCAATTTTAGTGGCTAAAATATATTTTTTCTCATATGTATAATCAATATGAAAAGATTAAGCATATTTAAATAGCATCTCGAAGTAAATGGGGTATAGCCACCATTTTACCCCCTTGATCTATGAATGACTTGAGTTTAATATTAAAAATGAAATAATGGTTTGTATCTTCATAAAATTCAATATTTTAATTCTTTACATTTGTGAATTCATTGTAGTACCTATTCTCGAATTTGACATTATTTACCTGATTCATTGATATATATGATATAAGTCGTTGAGCTCGATTGTAATGCGTTAGATATTAATCTAGCTTAAAAAATCTACTCAAATTTAATGAAGTTTAGACAAATTAGAATAAACAACTCTTAACATTTTTCAATTCAAGATGATTACCCATATATTATTAAAATTATCTTTTTATCTACGCATTCAGTGTGTAACTTGTCTTTTTTATTACTTTAAATTATATTAAATAATAACATATTTTTTTAATATTGTTTATTTCAATAATTATTGTAAATTTGAAAAATCCAAAGCTTATTTTTATTTTTCCACTCACCTCCATACATATTATATATCCCCTTCAATTTACCAATATCAAAACGATCCCCCTTATTTTTCCAGATGCCTTCCTACCATAATCGCTCATAATACCAGCACATCTATTATTATAAAACTTCAGCTTATCTTTGTAGCTCACATGCACATCTACACACAATAATATTATGCTACACAAGCCTCTATACTCACCTCAAATCATGCGAAAATAAATAATTTTATAACTAATCCAAATTATTAAGAAATTTTAAGAACATCAAGAAATTATAATTGTTTAAGACAACAAGAAAAGTTTTGTTGCACATTTAAAACCTTACAAAATATAATAAATTATAAAATATACATACATGCAAATATTTTGAACTTACTTAGTCTTATTTTAATATCATGTATTTGTCTAAAAGATATGGTCAATTCAACCACTTTCACACTCAGAGGAAATTCGTTTGAACAACTTCTAACAAAATTATAATATTGTGCATTGTCTCGCAACCCTACTAACCAACACCTGAACCAAATTCTAGAAACAAAATTCTATATATGGTCATCTATATTCATCAAGACACACATTCGAATATATCACGAATATACTAAATGGTTTATAATATGGGATTTGCGGGTTTAAGGAAGAGAATGATGGAGGTAGCTTTTTTGTTTATACGTCGATGGATAATGTATACGATGACAAATCAAGAGAGATCATAGAGGACAAAGAATAAGAATTTCCATCTCTGTTAGAGTCCTAAATTTCGAGGGCTTGATTATACGTATCATTTATAGTATTTATGATTTGTGGAAAAAACACTCAATTAAACACATAATGTATTTTGTTATGTTTCATTTTTGTTTTTTTTTATATTAAATAATTTTTAACGTGACATAAATTTGTTAAATTAAATCTTATATTTTAGTATTATTTTATATTTTCATTAAAATTTAAACATTATAAAGATAATGTTTTTTTGAATATATATAAGAAAAAAAATTGTATACCATAAAAGGAGGTTTTTGTCATTTCGGTTATATGTATATGTAATTTCAATTTTGAAATTTTATTATCGTAAAAATTTATCAAAATAAATCATAAAACATTGATTACAATATTTTTGTGACGTATGTTTATATTAATTCAAATATATTTACTAAATTTTTTATACTAGCACATAAAATATAACGGTTAAAAATAGATTTGACGCAGAATGAGGAACAAAAAAACTAAAAATATTTAAATATCTATAATGTGAGTATAGGGGCTACATTATATTTTTCATATATATATATACACTAAATTGTATTTACAATGCATCTCGAATTAGATGGGGTATAACCACCAATTGACCCCCTTATCTATCCGTTCCATCAGATGAATATTAAAAAATAAAAAGAATAATGGCTGGTATCTTCGTAAAAATCAATAATTTTATTTTACACATTTTGTAATTAATGTAATTCTATTGTATGTGAGACATACCAATACTCCAATTTGACATTATTTACCACATTCAGTAATATATTATACAAGTTGTTGAGCTTGATTGTAATACGTGAGTTACTAATCTAACTTAAAAAATTTACTCCTATTTAACAAGGATTGGACGAATTGGAACAATTTTATTTTAATATTTTTCAATGCAACAAGATCACCCATAAAAGGTTAAATTATTTTTTATCTATAAATTATTACAAATTCAGTGTGAAACTCTGCTTTTTAATTACTTTAAAGTATATAAAAGAAAATAAAATAAAATGTAACTTTATTATTATTTATCTCCATAATCTTTGTAAATTTTAAAATATCTAAAACTTATTTTTATGTTTGCACTCTCACCTCCCTAGATATTATTTATCCTCTTAAATTTAGAAATATCAAAACTATCCGCCAATTTTTTTTCCACATGCCTCTCTACCCTAATCCTTCATAACACCAACAAATCTATTATTATAAGAATCCCAACTTATCTTTGTAGCACATATGCATATTTACACACAATACTATGATGCTACACAAGCCTCTATATCCTCCACCAATCATGCGAAATCAATAATTTTACAATTAAGCCAAATTCATTATTGAATTTTAAGATCATCAGCAAATTAGAATAGTATAAATCAATAAAAAAGGTTTTGCTACACATTTATAACATCAAAATTAAGGGAATTATAAATTACATACTTGGAAATATTCAGAGTTAACTTAGTTTTATTCTAATATTGTGTTTTTGTATACAAGATAGAGTCAATTCCACCAATTTCACACCCAAGAGAAATTTTGTTTTGAACAACTTATAACATAATTATAATATTGTGCATTGTATTGTGAACCTACCAACACACACCTCAACCAAATTCTAGACACAAAATTCTTTATAGGGTCATCTATTCACCAAGACACGCATTCTAATATTTCACAAATATATTTGAAATAATTTTTAATATAGGATTTAAGGGTTTAAGGAGGAGAATGTGGGAGTAAGGTACAAGACAGAGTTGTGGTATGATGGTAGATTAGTACATTTATGGATAATGTGTATGAAGCCAAATAATGAGAGATCATACATAACAGATAATAAGAATTTTCATCTTTACTAGAGTCTAAAATTTGAGGGCTTGATTATACAATTCGTTTATAGTATTTATGGTTTGTAAAAAAATACTCAATTAAATAGAGAATGTATTTTGCTACGTTTCATTTTATTGATTAAATAATTTTTTAAGTGACATAAATTTGTTAAATTAAATATTATATTTTTAGTATTATTTTATATTTTCAGTAAATTTAAACAATATGAAGATAATGTTTGTATGAGAATATGCAAAAAGAACAGTTTTATAACCATGAAAGATGGTTTTTGTCATTCCAGGTATGTATATATATATATATATATATATATATATATATATATATATATATATATATATATATATATATATATATATAAATAAAATTCAAATTTTTAAAATTTAATTATTGTAATAATTAATTAGAAAAATCTTAAAACATTGATTACAGTATTTGTGTGACAAAGATTAATCTTACTTTCTATTCTAAATTCGATTTACTACCGCATAAAATTTAATGGTTAAAAATAGAATTGTTGGAGAATGGGGAACTAAAAACTAAAAATACTTAAATCTCTATCATGTTAGTATGGTTGCTACAATATATTTTTCTCATATAGACTAAATTTCATTTACAACCGCAAACATTATAAAGACTTTACATATAACATGTATAAAATGTAGAACTACAAAAAGAACGAATTTAATCTCTTTTAGATCAACATCGGTGGCTAATATATATCGTTTCTCATATTTATATTTAACGTGAAATGATTCAGCAGATTTACAACCCATCTCGAAGTAACTAGGGCATATCATCTATGACTAAGTTTAATATAAAAAAAAAAATAATGGTTGGTGTCTTCATATGTCAATATTTTTATTTGTTACATTTTGTAAGTATTATGTGAGTTCATTGTATGTGGGACATACCAATTCTCAAATTCGACTTTATTTACAGCGTTCAATAATATATGTTATAAGTGGTTGAGCTCCATTTTAATGCGTGAGTTATTAATCTTACTTAAAAAAGTTACTCCAATCTAATAAAGTTTAGAATAATTAGAACAAATAGTTCAAGATGATCATCCATAAGTTGTTAAAATAAACTTTTTATCTACGAATTTAATGTGTAACTCGTCTATTTTATTACTTTAAAGTATATTAAATAGAATTTTTTTATATTATTTAACCCAATACTCTTTGTAAATTTAAAAAAACCGAAACTTATTTTTGTTTATGCACTCACCTCTGTACATATTATTTATCCCCGTAAATTTAGAAATATCAAAATTATACCTAGTTTTTTTTTCCACATGCCTTCCTACCAAAATCCCCTATGTCACCAACACATATTTTATTATAAAGCTTCCAACTTATCTCTGTAGCATACAATAATATTATGCTACACAAGCCTCTATACCCACCACCAATCATGCAAAAATCAATTATTTTATAATTAAGCCAAAATTATAATAAAATTTTAAGAACATCAACAAATTTGAATGGTTTAAAACAATTAATAAATTATTGTTGCACATTTAAATCTTATGAATATGAAAGAAATTATAAAATATACATTCATGGAAATATTTATAACTTACTTAGCCTTATTATAATATTATATATTTGTCTACAAGATATGGTCAACTGAACCTATTTCAAAGCCATAGGAAATTCTTTTGAACAACTTCTAACAAAATTATAATATTGTGCATTGTTTTCCAAACCTACCAACCAACAACTCAACCAAATTCTGGACACAAAATTCTTTATAGGGTCATCTATTTATCAAGACACACATTCTAATATATCACGAACATACTAAATGATTTTTAATATGAGATTTACGCGTTCAAGGAGGAGAATGAGAGAGGTAAGATACAAGACAACGTTACGGTATGATGGTAGACCATACAAAATGGGAGCATTTTGTTAGGATAATGTGTATGATGCCAAATCAAGATAGATCATGTAGGACATAGAACAAGAATTTTGATCTCAATTAGAGTCTTTAAATTCGAGGGCTTGATTATACGAATCATTTATAGTATTTATGAATTAAAAAAAATACGCAATTAAACAAAGAATGTATTTTGTTATGTTTTATTTTTGTTGTTTTAATTAAATAATTTTTTAAGTGACATAAATTTGTAAAATTAAATCTTATATTTTAGTATTATTTTATATTTTAAGAGAAATTTATACAATATGAAAATGTATGAATATACATATAAAATTTATAAATATTTATATAATTGATATTATTAAAATTTAATTACTGTAACAATTTATTAGAAAAATCTTAAAACATTGATTAAAATATTTGTGTGACGAAAAATTATTTTAATTCATATATATATATACTAAATTTGTTTTACTATCGCATACATTTTAAAAGTTTAAAATAGATTTAGTGGTGAATGGGGATCTAAAAAATTAAAAATGCCTAAATCTTTAACATATGAGTATGAGGTCTGCTATATATTTTTTTCATATATACTAAATTTCATTTACAACCACAGATATTATAAAGATTAAATAAATATCTTGTATAGAATGGAGAACTAAAAATATAAAAAGGATTTAATCTCTTTTAGATCAATTTCAGTGGCTAAAATATATTTTCCTAATATGTATATTTAATATGAAAAGATTAAGCAGATTTAAATAGCATCTCGAAGTTAATGGGGTATAGCCACCAATTTACCCCCTTGATCTATCAATAACTTGAGTTTAATATTAAAAAAGTAATAAGGGTTGGTATCTTCGTAAAAGTCAATATTTTTATTCTTTACATTTTGTAAATGAACGTGAGTTCATTGTAGTACCAATTCTTGAATTTGACAATATTTACCTGATTAATTGATGTATATGATATAAGCCGTTGAGCTCGATTGTAATGCATGAGATATTAATCTCGCTTAAAAACTTTTACTCAAATTTAATAAAGTTTAGACAAATTAAAACAAGTTTCTCTTAACATTTTTCAATTCAAGACGATTACCCATATATTATTAAAATTATCTTTTTATCTATGAAGTTAGTGTGGTCTTTTTTATTACTTTAAAGTATATTAAATAATAACATATTTTTTTATTATTACTTATCCCAATATTTTTTGTAAATTTAATAAAACCGAAACTTATTTTTATTTATGCACTCTCCTCCTTACATATTATTTATCCCCTTAAACTTAGAAATATCAAATTTATAACCAGTTTTTCTCCACATGCCATCCTACCATAATCCCCTATAACACCAACACATCTCTTATTATAAAACTTCCAACTTATCTCTGTAGCACGCAATAATATTATGCTACACAAGCCTTTATATCCACCACCAATCATGCGAAAATAAATTATTTTATAATTAAGCCAAAATTTTAATAAATTTTAAGAACATCAGCAAATTAGAATGGTTTAAAACAAAAAAAAAAAGTATTGTTGCACATTTAAATCTTATGAAAATAAAAGAATTATAAAATATACACATGGAAATATTTAGAACTTACTTAGTCTTATTATAATATTATGTATTTGTCTACAAGAAATGGTCAATTGAACCCATTTCACAGCATAGGAAATTCTTTTGAACAACTTCTAACAAAATTATAATATTGTGCATTACTTTCCAAACCAACCAACCAACAACTCAACCAAATTCTAGACACAAAATTCTTTATATGACCATCTATTCATCAAGATACATGTTCTAATATATCATGATCATACTAAATGATTTATAATATGGGATTAACAAGTTTAAGGAGGAGAATGAGGGAGGTAAGATACAATACAACGTTATGGTATGATGCTAGACCATACAAAATGGGAGCGTTTTGTTAGTACATAGCTGGATAATGTGTAAGATTCCAAATCAAGATAGATCATGTAGGACATAAAACCAGAATTTCCATCTCCATTAGAGTCCTAAATTCGAGGGCTTGATTATACGAATCATTTATAGTATTTATGATTTTAAAAAAAATACTCAATTAAACAAAAATTGTATTTTGTTATGTTTTATTTTTATTGTTTTGATTAAATAATTTTTTAAGTGACATAAATTTTTTTAAATTAAATCCTATATTTTAGTATTATTTTATATTTCAGTAAAATTCATACAATATGAAGATTATGTTTTTTTGAGAATATATATATGTATATAATTTATATTTTAAAAATTTAATTACTGTAACAATTTATTAGGAAAATCTTGAAACATTGATTACAATATTTGTGTGACGAAAAATTTATTTTAATTCCTAAATTTGTTTTACTATCGCATAAAATTTAAAAGTTAAAAATAGATTTAAGGTTGAATGGGGATCTAAAAAAGTATAAATACCTAAATCTTTATCATGTGAGTATGAGAATTACTATATAGTTTTCTCATATATACTAAATTTCATTACAACCACATATATTATAATATTAAACATATATCATGAATAGAATGGAGAACTAAAAAAATAAAACGAATTTAATCTCTTTTAGATCAATTTTAGTGGCTAAAATATATTTTTTCTCACATGTATAATTAATATGAAAAGATTAAGCAGATTTAAATAGCATCTCGAAGTAAATGGGGTATAGCCACCAATTTACCCCCTTGATCTATGAATGACTTGAGTTTAATATTAAAAAAGAAATAATGGTTTGTATCTTCATAAAATTCAATATATTTATTCTTTACATTTGTGAATTCATTGTAGTACCAATTCTCGAATTTGACATTATTTACCTGATTCATTGGTATATATGATATAAGTCGTTGAGCTCGATTGTAATGTGTTAGATATTAATCTAGCTTAAAAAATTTACTCAAATTTAATAAAGTTTAGACAAATTAGAACAAATAACTCTTATCATTTTTCAATTCAAGACGATCACCCGTATATTATTAAAATTATCTTTTTATCTACGCATTCAGTGTGTAACTTGTCTTTTTTATTACTTTAAAGTATATTAAATAATAACATATTTTTTTTAATATTGTTTATTTCAATAATTATTGTAAATTTGAAAAATCCAAAGCTTATTTTTATTTTTCCACTCACCTCCATACATATTATATCCCCTTCAATTTACAAATATCAAAATGATGCCCCTTTATTTTTTCACATGCCTCTCTACCATAATCACTCATAATACCAGCACATCTATTATTATAAAACTTCAAAATTAACTTTGTAGCACAGATGCACATCTACACACAATAATATTATGCTACACAAGCCTCTATACTCACCTCCAATCATGCGAAAATAAATAATTTTGTAATTAATCCAAATTATTAATAAATTTTAAGAACATCAAGAAGTTAGAATTGTTTAAGACAACAAGAAAAGTTTTGTTGCACATTTAAAATCTTACAAAATATAAGGAATTATAAAATATACATACATGCAAATATTTAGAACTTACTTAGTCTTATTTGAATATCATGTATTTGTCTAAAAGATATGGTCAATTCAACTACTTTCACACTCAGAGGAAATTCTTTTGAACAACTTCTAACAAAATTATAATATTGTGCATTATCTCGCAACCCTACTAACCAACACCTGAACCAAATTCTAGAAACAAAATTCTTTATAGGGTCATCTATATTCATCAAGACACACATTCGAATATATCACGAATATACTAAATAATTTATAATATGGGATTTGCGGGATTATGGAAGAGAGTGATGGAGGTAGCTTTTTTGTTTATACGTCGATGGATAATGTATACCATGACACATCAAGAGAGATCATAGAGGACAGAGAACAAGAATTTCCATCTCTGTTAGAGTCCTAAATTTCGAGGGCTTGATTATACATATCATTTATAGTATTTATGATTTGTGGAAAAAACACTCAATTAAACACATAATGTATTTAATTATGTTTCATTTTTGTTTTTTTATATTAAATAATTTTTAACGTGACATAAATTTGTTAAATTAAATCTTATATTTTAGTATTATTGTATATTTTCATTAAAATTTAAACATTATAAAGATAATATTTTTTTGAATATATACAAGAAAAAAATTGTATACCACAAAAGGAGGTTTTTGTCATTTCGGATATATATATATATATAATTGAAATTTTTTAAATTTAATTATTGTAATAATTTATTAGAAAATATTTAAACATTGATTACAAAATTTGTGTGACAAAAATTTATCTTAATTCATATATATATATATAGTATCAAAAAGTTTGGTCTAATGAGAGTCAACGTTCTCTGCCTTCTCTCTAGGTTTTCCCTTTATTTTCTCTCTCTAGGTTTCTATTTTCAGTTTACGGCAGCTTTTACATACTTTATCCACCGTTTCTTCTCTTCCTTCCGTCCATCTCACCGTGTTTCCACACCGGTTTCATAGGTGAGATCGAGTGTTCTTTTTTATTTTTTGTTGCACTTCTTTTCTCATCCCCCAATCTGTTTCAATCCTAGACATTTACTCAAACACTTTACACTCATTCAATCTATCTCTCGAGATTGAATAAATGGCACCAAAAAAAACAAATAAAAAGAAAACAATTAGTTTAGAGGAGGTTAAAGAAAGTTTGGGTCCCTTAAAAGCCCAAAGTTCTAGCTATGGCCAAAAAATTACAAATGATAAAGCTAAAATGAGTGTTACCCCAGTTAGATCTGGTACTGGAGTTCTTATTACAAACCATAACTCAAATATAATAAGTGTTACACAAAATAGAGTGGATACAGTTACACATCTAGAGGCATTTCCTTCTTTACGACAACAAAAAATGCATCTAAGAGATCTAAAATCATAACTGAAGAGTTTGTGCCAAACCCTAGCTCAGAAATTTGTGGTACACCTTCATCATCGCTAGGTGGGCCCCAGCCACGGTTACACCTAATCTTGTGTCTCCTCGTAAGACCTGGGCCACATTTTTTGATGGTGAAATCAGAGAAGTTGTTTAGTTGGAATATGTTAAACCAGATCTGAGAAATGGTAGAATTACAGTTACTCATTCATCACAAATCAAAGAAGAGGGGTGTAAAGCCTGGAAAACAAGTTTGGTGGGTCAGTTTTTGGATAAACCCCCACCATTTTACATGATTAAGTATATGGTAGACACATTATGGAAGAAGTATAGAAAAGTACAGATAGTTACCTCAGGACAGGGCCTATATGTTTTCAAAATAGAGAGTGAAGAGGCATGTTTCAATATCATGGGTGAGTTATGGCATGTTAACAACAAGCCACTTATTTTAAGAAGATGGAAACCAAATACTCACTTTGCAAAGTTCAAAATAGATAAGATCCCAGTATGGGTTAAACTTAAAAAAGTACCAGGTGAGCTGTGGAGCAAAGCTGGTTTGAGTGTTGTAGCTAGTGCTCTAGGGAAACCACTTCAAATGGATGATATTACAGCTAACCAAACAAGGCTCAGCTATGCCAGAGTCTGTGTGGAAATGGACCTTAATGAAGAGATTATAGATAATTTTGATATTGATATGGGAGATAATCAAATTGAAACAGTAGAGGTTGAATATAGTTGGAAACCTGTTTTGTGCAAGACTTGTAATATCTTGGGACATTCAGATAATACCTGCAGAAATAGAAAGAAAGTTTGGGCTGAGAAACAAAAAATGCCTAAAGCTATAACAAACAAAATTACCTCACCTCAAGTTATTAATCAGGAAGAATCAAAGGATAGTGAACAATCGTGGACTCAAGGGGTTAACAGAAGGGCTACATCACCACCTACCCAACCTAATGAGGGCAGTAATGTAGCTACTACTTCTAACACTTTTAATATACTAAACCAACAGAATGATAATATTGAGTATATGGTTCAAGAGATAATTATGGTTACCAACCCTGAGGTTGAGCAGGATAAACCCCTAGACCCTCATCTTACATGATAATCACATGGAATGTGAGAGGGATCAAAAATAAAATCAAACAGGCTAACTGTTTGAAGTATGTAAATAATTTTAATGTCAACATTTTCAGTTTACTAGGAACTAAAGTTAAGCCTCATAAAGCCAAGAAAATATGGGACTCTGTGTTTAATAAATGGAAGATAGCTCATAATTACACTCATTATGAGCTTGAAAGAATCTGGACCTTTTGGAATGATAAGGTGTACAATGTCACAGTATTGGATAGCACTAGCCAAGCCTTACTTTGCAAGGTAGTGATCATCCAAACCAATACTGTATTTTTTTACTCTCCTGTTTATGCATTAAATAGACCTGAGGAAAGAACTATTCTTTGGGACACATTAAGAAGATGGAAAGGGACTGTTGATACTACTCCTTGGGTAATCCAATGAGATTTTAATGAAGTAATGCACCTTAATGAGAGATTAAATGGTGTTATATTATCAGAAGGGGCAATGGATATGAGAAAATGTGTAAATGACTTAGAACTCGCAGACCTCAATTATGTGGGCCCTAAATACACCTGGACAAACAAATCTACTGAGGGAGATATGAGGGCAAGCAGAATAGATAGAACCCTACTAAATGAAAGTTGGCTCAATGCTTATCCTAAATAATCTCTTATTTTAGAGTATCCCTATATCTCAGATCATTGTAGCCAAGTATTAAAATTTTTGGGAGCAGAAAAAAGAAGAAAATACCCTTTTAGATTTTACAATATCTTGATGGAGCACCCTGAGTTTATCCCACTGGTTCAAGAGATTTGGAAAGTCAATTTTCAAGGTACCAGGATGTATATTGTCACTAGAAAGCTAAAACTTCTCAAAGAAAAACTTAAATTATTCAATGAGAAGTATTTCAAGTTCTCCAGAGACAAGATTATGAAACTTCTAAATGACCTGAAGACAGTTCAAATTAGTAGATTTCAGGGTAATAGTAACACTAAATTATTAACAAAAGAGAATAAAATAGTTCAAGAACTTACTAAAGAATTACTTAATGAGGAAGCCATTGCCAAACAAAGATCTCGGGATAAATGGGTATAAAATGGAGACCTCAATACCTCCTATTTTCAGAAGATCATGAGGGGCAGAAAGACCCAAAATAGTATCTATAATATAATATATAAACAGGGTGTTTGTAAAATTGAGGAAAATGATATCTCAGAGGTTTTTGTAGGGCACTTCACAGATATCCTGGAAAGAAAAAGAGAGAATGAAGGTCAATATAGTGTTAATACTCTAAAAACAATTTTAAATAAACGTATTAAGAGAGAAGAATGTCAAGACCTCATTAAGCCTATTACTGTAGATGAAATCAAAGAAGCCCTTTGGTCTATTGATAGTAACAAAAGTCCAGGCCCAGATGGTTTCTCATCTGTTTTTTTAAGAAATGCTGGGATATAATCAAAGAGGACTTAATATTAGCCATAAGAAGTTCATTCATGGACTATAAAATTCTTGGGGAAATCAACTCAGCTAATATTTCTCTAATCCCCAAGATTAGTAATCCAAGTACTCCCAAGGACTTCAGGCCTATAGCGTGTTGCAACATATTATATAAGATCATCTCAAAAATTATAGCTAACAGGTTAAAAGGGTCACTTCAAGGTGTTATTTCTCAAAATCAGTCTGCCTTTATCACATGTAGACTTATTGGTGAGAATATTTTAATAGCCCAAGATATTGTTAGAGGATATTCTAGAGCCAATTTATCCAAGAGATGTACCTTAAAATTGGACCTCATGAAGGCTTATGACTCAGTTGATTGGGATTTCATATTGAAGACTGTGGAGCTCTAGGCTACCCTACTATCTTCAACAAGTGGGTATCCATGTGCCTCACAAGTACTTCATATTCTATAATAATTAATGGAGCTCCTCACGGTTTCTTTAGAGGTGAGAGGAGTCTCAGACAGGGTGACCCCCTCTCTCCTTACCTTTTTGTTATAGGTATGGAGGTTTTATCTCAAATATTCATTCATGTGGGACAGAAAGATAATTTCAGGTGGCACCCAAAATGTGGTGAGTTAAAGATCAACCATTTGATGTTTGTTGATGATCTCTTAGTGTTCTTTACCCTAACTGAAGAAACAGCAAAATGGATTAAAAAAGGTTTGAACTTATTTTACAACCTCTCAGGTCTAAAAATAAGTGATAGCAAAAGTAATATTTTCCATGGGGGAGTCAATGAGGAAACAAAAGATATTATAAATCTCATACTTAACATACCAGGGTCTCTTTCTATGAAATACCTTGGTCTTCCTTTAATCACAGGAAGACTAAGTCTCAATGATTGTAAACCTTTAGTAGATCAAATGACAAAAAATATTGATCACTGGAGCTCAAGAAATCTGTCCTATGCAGGAAGAGTCAAACTCATCAGGTCAGTCCTTGGTGGTATTCCTAGCCACTGGTGTAGTGTTTTTACTTTACCTAAGAAGATCATTAAATTGCTACAAAGTAAAGTCATGGCTTTCTTATGGTGTGGTAAAAGTATTTATGAGGGAGGTGCAAAAGTATCCTGGAATACTGTATGTAAACCTATTGAAGAAGGTGGTTTGGGTATTAGGGACTTGGAAGTACAGAATAAAGTATGGTCCTTGAAGTTACTCTGGGGTTGTTGCCTTCCTAAAGAGACCTTATGGTCTCAATGGTTGCAACTTAACCATCTCAAAGGAAAATCAGTTTGGCAAATTAATATACCTATTGATTGTTCATGGGGCTGGAGGAAAATTTTGAAAGCCAGAAAGTGGGCTAAAGGTTTATTCAAGTATAAGATGGGTAATGGGAAAGATATAGCACTGTGGTGGGATTATTGGTTACCTAGTAATAAAAATCTGAATGAGATGAATTACAGTAATATGGCATCAGGTTATTATGTTGATAGCAAGGTAGCTCAGTTTATTCACAATAAGAACTGGAAATGGCCGGCTAAGTTGAGATTTATGATTGACCTCACCAAAGATATCACTATCTTGGAGGATAAAGATTCTATCAATTGCACCTGTACAAAAAAAGGAAAATTTAAATTTGCAGAAATTTACTAAGAGATCAGAGAAAAGGGTAACACTAATGAATGGTACAAATTGGTTTGGAAATCTATAGCTTTACCGAAATATAAATTCTTGCTCTGGTTATGTAATCTAGACAGGCTCCCAACTAAACACAGATTATTAAGTTTTGGTATGATATCAAACCCTATCTGTGAGTTCTGTAAATTACAATGCTAAGATAGAGACCACCTGTGCTTGCCCTAGCACGAGGCGAATTTGGGATTTTTGCAAAATAAAAACAAAAATTCAGTTGCAAAACAACGATTGGACAGAAATAATCAAAGAGATAGAGAAGAAGAACACAAGAAGAATAGATAAAGAGATTACCTCTGTTATGTTACCCATAGCAGTTCACACGATTTGGGAAGAGAGGAATGATAGAATCTTTAACCAAAACTTTACATCTGAAACTGCTATTAAGGAGAAGATTGTAGATCGAGTAATTGAGAATATGGTGAAACTGAAAGGGTTTGAAAGAGAGGACATTGAAGCCGCGATGAAGTGGTGGAGAGAGAGTTAGGGTTTCGGTGGGTCTTTAGATTGGGTTTTGTACTTCCGAAAGTACTAGTGGGCGTAGTTGTGTTGTTTAGTCCGTATTTGTGTTTTAGTTTTTTGTTTTATTATATCTAGTCAAAGTTTGACTAGAGAATGAGGTGTAAAACGTTTATTTGTTTTGATATAAATATATTCTGGCTGGCTTAGCAATATATATATATATATATATATATGTACTAAATATAATTTACTATTGCATAAATTTAAAGGTTAAAAATAGATTTGATGGAGAAAGGGATCTAAAAAACTAAAAAATATTTAAATCTCTATCATGTGAGTATTGGGCTACTACATACATTTCTCATATATACTAAACCACAAATATTATAAAGATTAAAAATATGTCATGTATAGAATAAAGAACTAAAAAAAATAAAAAGAATTTAATCTATTTTAGGTCAAACTCATATTTATATTTAATATGAAAAGATTGAGCAGGTTTAAATCACATCTCTAAGTAAATAGGGGTATAGCCACTAATTTACCCTTTGATCTATCAATGACTTGAGTTTAATATTAAAAAAGGAATAATAGTTGGTATCTTCGCAATTTTTTTTATTAATGTGAGTTCATTGTATGTGGGAGATACTAATTCTCCAAATTGACTTTATTTACCCTATTCATTGATATATGATGTCAGTAGTTGAACTCGATTGTAATGCGTGAGTCCTAAAATTCGGGGGCTTGATTATACGAATCATTTATAGTATTTGTGATTTGTAAACAAATACTCAATTAAACTGGAGACTGTATTTTGTTATGTTTCATTTTTATTATTATGATTAATTAATTCTTAACGTGACATAAATTTGTTAAATTAAATCTTATATTTTAGTGCTATTTTATATTTTCAATAAAAATTCGAACAATATGAAGATTATGTTTGTTTTAGAATATACAAGAAAAAAAGTTTTATGATGGCCCAGATCTATTAAATAAGTGGTGGCCATGATTATTTCTATCCCCACTTATCACAAAAATTATTAATTATTCATTATATAATTTCTTACAAAATAAAATCCTAAACATCTATATAATAATTAAAAAATTAAAATTCTAAACATTTATATAATAATGTAGAATACAACTTTTTTCTCTATGATACTCAGGTAGCATATATTTTATTGGAAGGTAACTAAAACTACTTAATTAGTTTTGTTGACTATGGGTGTTTAAAGTGATTTCACCAAATATTGTGAAAGCTTCTCAAAAACTTATCAAAATTGTTAAATGAGGCCGACAATCTCAAATGCTTAGCAAAGTCATGATCAACATTAATGAAGACATCATTATAGGTCGTGCTCACAACATCAAATTTACTGTAAAGAGCTCATTAAAACACATATAGTTGATTTTACACATATTAAGTTATATCAATTTCATTTGTATACATGAGATTAATAAAATTTTAAGATAATTATTGAGCAAATTATGCCGGCTTTACACCAGAAGTAGACAAACTTGTGCTTGAATTTAAATAGGGTAAAAATATTTGAATGCTATTCATTTATCTCTAATTGTAACTTAAATTATATATTATCTAATATAATAATATAAAATATTCACTAATGAAGTGAAATTAAAGTGTACTTTTTGTTTCAATCGCATATAGTTTCAAGAAAAACGTTCTATTTTTTGCATTGGCGAGTTCATAAGGATGGTATTATTAAGTGATTTCAAGATGCTAATGATTATACAGAGAACCAATAGTATTATGATTCAAGCCATTAAATCCTTTGTATCCAATGTGCATGTCTTTTAGCTTGAGAAACTTATTAAAGTTTGTACCCTTATAATAAATTTTCTTGGACCAATTTTGGGATAAGTTTCACCACCATTGTTCATGAGTTGAAGCTTACATGGTGCTGATATTAAATGAATGAGGTTGTGATGATATTTCATTGCACAAATAGAATTGAAGTGTATGATCTAACATGTATCTTGGTGGGCGACAATCGTGTTAGAAAATAAAAAGAACCCAGAATCTTTTAAATCTTTGATTTAATGGGTATTTCTGTAATGATATATAAGTTATGTTGCATATATAGTTCCTGTTTCATATAAACTAATCAGAACTATGGCTGTAAATAATTTCATATACAACCATACGTCTATATATCTTTCTATCTTTAATCTTGTTTTAAATTTTATCTGGATTAACTAGAAAATAGCACAAAGTCTTGAATACATCTGTTACGATAAAATATTCTTTCATTATATTATATATTTTAAATTAAGTTTCATTCAGATTCATACTTTATTTGATCGTGGCTACCAGCTAATGTTGCATTAGAGATTGTCCAAGCAGTTTCATTTTTATTCTCAAACACTGGCATTTTAAATCAAGCTAACAAGAAGACCAATAATATTAGTATCAATCATACCTTACACACAAATTACACACATGTAAAAAGTAAAAAATTATAAGCATTTGCATACATGGATGTGTTCTTTTACACCAGTTGTGATATTAAGATTAATTATATTTGTTCTTTCTTCATACTTATCTTATATATACGATGTACACATTTATAAGTATAAATGAAGTATATATAATGTTAGTGGCAAACTATTTTGTCTTTAGATCATTGGCGGAGGATTTGTTGAACTACCATTTATATTCAACTGATAATTTGTAATTTTCTTAAATTTGAATGATATTTACTAACATTTTCAATTAATTGTTGAAAGTAATTATTGATGTGGTTCTTGATGTTGTGAATAATTAAACTATTTTCTAGAGCTATATTAACCACTTTAACAAATGTTACAGATTGGATTATATGTATTAGCTATTACTTATGAGATGTATCGTAGGGATTTGGTGTTTAATCAAAACCCATAAATATACTAAATAATCTATATTGGAAATACTAAGAATAAAAGAAAAGATAGCGGAAGCGTACCTAAAGCCATGATTGCTTTGGTTGATTTGTTGGAGTAGGTAATGAGTCTTCCAGATCTATACCTTCTGTGTTTAGTTTTTTCCCTTTAGATGGGATGAGAGAAAAGAGCAGAGCGTGTATGATCTGGGGACCATAAACCCCTTCTTATAATTCTGAACGTGTGTTCAGTTAAGAATAAGAAGTTATTATTTAATAACTTCTATTATATCCAGTTTGACCCCTCAATAAACTAGAAATAATATAATAGTATCTACACTTTAATTCCATGACACTTTTATTCCCCTAATCCAATTAAAAGATTTATTAGATCATAATCAATTGGATAAACCTTTTACGATAACAATACACATTTAATATTTACATATGTGAGCCCATAATTTAAAACTTTCTAACAATCTCCCACTTGGGCCACATATGTTACTTTATGAATGTGTATAACCTTATGAGCGCTCCAAAATGTTATCATATATAGATGTAGTCCAAACAATCTTGTCCATCAACCATAACGATACAGGACTAAAGGGACTTTCGTCACATTTAACGCAACTAAATCCATCAATAATCACATATACCAATATAATCAAATGACATAAATCAATCATGGATGCGTAGCATGACAATTACATGTAATATGGTCTGAACATGCCTATTTCCAACTGGTCTAACTTTAAACCTTAGTGAGATTAAACAAAACCGAACTGGCAGAGTGTAAAAGAACTAGATGCTTTACTTCTAAATAAAATATCCAAATACATAATGTTTCTAAATTGAAAACATAGAGCAATAAAAAAAAACTTAAACTCCCATCAAAACATCACATCTTCATGTAATATAACACCCATATGAGCAGTATGCTCATGAAAGACTTTGGGTGGTAATCCTTTAGTAAGCGGTTCCGCAATCATAGAGTTTGTTCCAATGTGCTCTATATTTATTTCTCCACTCTGTACCCGTTCTTTCACAACAAGGAACTTTATGTCAATATATTTTGACTTAGATGAGCTCCTATTGTTGTTTGAGTATAGTACTGCAGATTTATTGTCACAATATAACTTTAGTGGTCTTTCTACATTTTCTAAAATGCGCAGCCTAGTGACAAAATTTCGAAGCCATATTCCTTGATTAGATGCCTCATAACATGCTACAAATTCTGCTGCCATAGTGGAAGAAGCTACAAGTGTTTGTTTGACACTCTTCCACGATATAGCACCTCCAGCTAAGAGATATATATAGCCTGATATAGATTTTCTACTATCTTGGCATCCTGCAAAATCGGAGTCTGAATACCCAATAATCTCCAACTGATCCGATTTCTTATATGTGAGCATAAAATCTTTTGTTCTCTTCAAGTATCTCATTACCCGCTTGGCTGCTTTCCAATGTTCCATACCAGGGTTGCTGAGATATCTGCCTAACATGCCAACAATGTACGCAATATCCAGACGTGTACACACTTGAGCATACATTAGACTCCCAACTGCTGATGCATAGGGAATCTTCTGCATTTCTTGAATTTCAAGGTTTCCTTTAGGGCATTGAGTTAAACTGAATTTGTCTCCTTTAGCGACAGGGGTGTCACCTGGTCTACTGTCTTGCATGCCAAATCTTTTAAGTACTTTATCGATATAACTCTTTTGTGATAATCCAAGAATACCTCGAGAACGATCACGGTATATTTGGATTCCCAATACAAAAGAGGCGTCTCCAAGATCTTTCATCTCAAAATTCTTTGAAAGAAATTTCTTAGTTTCGTGCAAAATGCTTATATCATTAGTTGCAAGTAATATGTCATCGACATACAAAACCAGGAATATGAATTTACTCCCACTGAACTTGTGATACACACAATCATCTACTGCATTTATCTCAAAACCAAATGAGATAATTACTTGATGAAACTTGTGGTACCATTGACGAGAAGCTTGCTTGAGTCCGTAGATGGATTTAGTTAACTTGCAAACCATATTCTTTGGATCTCCCGAAACAAAGTTTTCTGGTTGTACCATATAAATCGTCTCATCAATGTCTCCATTTAAGAACGCTGTTTTAACATCCATCTGATGTAACTCAAGATCAAAATGAGCAACAAGTTCCATAATTGTCCGAAAAGAGTCTTTTGATGATACTGGAGAAAAAGTCTCTTTGAAGTCAATGCCTTCCTTTTGAGTAAAGCCTTTAGCTACAAGTCGAGCCTTATACCTTTCCACATTACCATTCGCATCCCTTTTGGTTTTAAATATCCACTTACAACCAATTGGTTTTGCACCTTCTGGTAACGGAACAAGTTCCCAAACCTTATTGTCTTGCATAGACTTGTACTCATCATGCATTGCTTCAATCCACTTTTGAGAGTTAGAACTTTTCATGGCATGATGAAAGTTGACTGGATCATCTTCCATCGTGCAATTTTCTTCCTCATGTTCTTGGAGATACACAATATAATCATCTGGAGCTGCATTTCTCCTTTCTCTAGTGGATCGCCTTATTGGCACAGGTTGTTGAGGTTGTTGAGTTTGTTCTTCTTGAATAATTATTTCATCTTGACTAGGAAGTTGTTCAACGTTGACTTGTTGAGGTCCCGGATCCACTTCTTGATCAATGACTAGTGTAGGAACTTGTACATTGTCAAAAGTGATAATAGAAATAGGATTCGAAACCGATTCCTCCTCAAAAGCAACGTCTCTAACCTTATTTCTCCCCCCAAACTCAACATCCTCAAAAAATATTGCATTTCCCGTCTCAAATATGTTCTTCATTGTAGGATCATAAAATTTGTACCCTTTTGATCGCTCAGAATAACCAATAAAGTAGGTACTTACTGTTTTAGGATCCAGTTTCCTTTCGTTTGGCCTATAAAGCCTTGCCTCAGCTGGACATCCCCAAATATGGAAATGCTTTAGACTAGGTTTTCTACCTGTCCAAAGCTCATAAGGTGTTTTAGTATCTGCTTTAGTTGGTACTCTGTTAAGAATATAAGCTGCTGTCTTTAATGCTTCTCCCCAGAGTGACTCTGGTAAGGTTGAATGACTAATCATACTCCTTACCATATCCTTAAGAGTCCTATTTCGTCTCTCAGCAACACCATTCATGCTAGGTGATGCTGGCATAGTGTATTGTGGAACGATACCGCATTCCTATAGGAACTTAGCAAAAGGCCTTGAACGTTGTTCACCTGATCCGTCATTTCTGCCGTAATATTCACCACCACGGTCAGACCTTACAGCTTTTATTGTTTTGTTAAGTTGATTCTCAACTTCAGACTTAAAATCCTTGAACACGTCCAGAGACTGAGATTTCTCATGAATTAGATATAGGTACCCATAACGAGAGTAATCGTCTATGAATGATATAAACTATTGTTGACCATTCCAAGAAGACATAGGAAATGGTCGACAGATATCTGTGTGAATCAATTCTAAGACATCTGAAGCTCTATTGGCACCTAATCTCTTTGTTTTGGTCTTCTTTCCCTTAATGCATTCAATACAAATATTGAAATCCAAAAAGTCAAGGGAATTTAAAATTCCATCAGACACAAGTCGCTCAATTCTATTCTTTGAAATATGACCTAAGCGTTTATGCCATAATGATGCTTGATTTTCCTGATTAATCTTGCGTTTAGTACCACGTGATTCCACGTTCAAGGTTTCATTATAAGATGCGATTGTATCAAGTAAATATAAATTGTCGTATTCACTTAGTGAACCGGTTCCCACAATATTAGAATTTAAAGATAAATTAAAATGATTGCTTCCAAATGAACAACAATATCCTAATTTGTCCAATAAAGAAACTGAAATCAAATTACGCCTAAAAGAGGATACAACAAAAGTATCTTGTAAATCCAAATAACAACCAGTTCCTAATAACAATCTAAAATGACCAATCGTCTCCACCTCTACCGACTTTTCATCGCCCACAAAGATGTGTCTTTCACCATCACTTGTCTTTCGGTAGCTCAGGCAACCCTGCATAGAAATACTTATGTGAGTAGTAGCACCAGAATCTATCCACCAAGTATATCTAGGTACTGAAGCTAAATTTACCTCAGAACAGACCAAAGTAAGAATTGTACCTTTCTTAGCACGCCAAGCGTGATATTTCGTACATTCTTTCTTCATATGTCCAGGCTTCTGACAAAAGAAACAAACACCTGGTTCCTGAGTTTGTTTCTTTTGTGTTGGACCCTTAGCAGCCTTATTCTCTGATTTTCTTTTCTTGTTTTTATCTTTAGATGTGCTTGCTAAGTGAGCACTTTCAGTTCTTTCTTGCTTCAACCTTTCTTCCTCTTGCACACAGTATGAAATGAGCTCATTAAGAGTCCATTTCTCCTTTTGACAGTTATAACTGACTTTGAATTGGTTAAATTGTGGAGTAAGTGATATAAGTACTAAATGCACGAGCAAGTCATCGGACATGTCGAGTTTTAGAACCTTAAGTTTTGAAGCAATGTGTGACATCTCCATGATGTACTCCCTTATATTGCCTTTTCCCTTATATTTCATTGAAATCAAGCTTGCGAGAAGTGTGCTTGTTTCAGCCTTATCGTTTTTGGAAAAACGTTTCTCAATTTCAGCAATAAACTCCTCAGCATTAGTAATTCCTTCGGAATCTACACCTCTAAAGGCTTCTGGAATGCCGCGCTTGATAATCATTAGACTCATGCGATTTGAACGATCCCACCTCTCATGTTCCTTTTCCTCTTCAAGAGAACTTTCCTGAGTGAGAGGTTGGGGTTGTTCAACCCTTAGTGTAAAGTCCAGATTCATACAGCCGAGAACAATGAGAATGTTCTCTTTCCAATCCTTGAAATTATTTCCATTAAGTATGGGAATTCAGTTGACATTAGCAGATATTGTAGTAGCAGATGAAGTAGCTGAATTAAAAATAAACAAACAATGCTCACATTAATATCCTTATTCTATAATCTGTAAATTCAAATAATGATCAATTCCATCTCAGGATACTGAACACAACATTAATATCAAGTCTTTGGACAATAATATTAACTGCAATTAGTATTCTTGTTGTAATAATCAAGTACTGACAATAACACTTGTCAAATAATGAGTTTATCTTTAGATCAAGTCATTATTTACATATAAACTAAATAATTGTCACGTACTTATTATTACAGGTATATGTGTAATCAATATAAGTGGGCATCTTCCTTTAGGCCGAATAATACTCACATTAAAAACACATTTATAAATATCAAACATTTTTCCTGAATAATTTACACAAGGGCGGTCACTTTGGTGACATCTAAATAAATTATTTCATTCAAAATGAAAGATCTGGATCATTTGTATTTGAATTAAATCTTATAACAACCAAAGGTATAATAAAATCTAACCAAAATTATAATAATTGAAAACAAAAAAAATCATTACAACTTAATTCATAAAGAAAAATATACATTTGGTCGTTTCATGTAATAATACATAATGTGACTAAATATAAGTTATGCAGTATATACATTTCTAAAAGCCACGGTTAAAAGACACAACTCAAATAAGATAAATTTTCTTTATTCGAAAGCTTTATATACCGTTGTCAAAGTATTAAACAATTAAAAGAAATTAATCATATGCAGAAGTGGCGCGGCGGCCATACATGAGCAATCACAAGTGGACGATTTCTTATAATATCGTTATATATCCTTTTGATTTAATAATAACACATAAAAACTTAATTTTACAATTCTGCTATCATCAAACAATGAAAAAGAAAAGAATAAAACAAAGCCATGAACATCAAACAGAAAAAAACAATTAAGACAGTACATGCGTGACAAATTACTCCACATATTAACCAACCCAAATCAAACCATAATTGCTCAAAATTCATTTTTTTTTAATCTGAAAGCTTTATCACAAAAAAAAGAAAAGAAAAAATAATAAACAATTCATATGACGGCCGTATATCCTCTTCATTGAAAGTGAACATAATTGAACAACTTATCTTAGCATTATTATTATTTTAATAACCCATATGAAACATTGTAATTAAACAGTAAATTAGAAAAATAAATAAATTAACATGGTTCAGAAGCGGCAGTCAATGTATGGTGAGGAGAATAGAAGTGAACAAACTTCTTACTAAAGCTATGATATAAAACAACGAAGACATGTAGTGATATTAATCATCAAATATATTATACTGCTATCATATATATGAAAGATTGCAACTATGTTGGCGCAAGCTATAAAAAAAAAATACTTAAAGTATTTAAACAAAAATTATTCTAATTTATTCAATAATAAATTCAATATAGGAGGCTCTGATACCACTGTAGGGATTTGGTGTTTAATCAAAACCCATAAATATACAAAATAATCTATATTGGAAATACTATGAATAAAAGAAAAGATAGCGGAAGCGTACCTAAAGCCATGATTGCTTTGGTTGATTTGTTGGAGTAGGTAATGAGTCTTCCAGATCTATACCTTCTGTGTTTAGTTTTTTCTCTTTAGATGGGGATGAGAGAAAAGAGCAGAGCGTGTATGATCTGGGGACCATAACCCCCTTCTTATAATTTTGAACGTGTGTAGTTAAGAATAAGAAGTTATTAGAAGTTATTATTTAATAACTTCTATTATATCCAGTTTGACCCCTCAATAAACTAGAAATAATATAATAGTATCTACACTTTAATTCCATGACACTTTTATTCCCCTAGTCCAATTATAAGATTTATTAGACCATAATCAATTGGATAAAACTTTTACGATAACAATACACATTTAATATTTACATATGTGAGCCCATAATTTAAAATTTTCTAACATGTATGTCATGTATCATTTGAGATTACGATTGTTACTCCTAAATATATTATTTAATTAGGATTGTTATTTTATTACTATGTGAGATATACTAATTCATTGTTATTTTCGCTAACCAAAAATGGTATCTTTTTCATTTGATCTTTTAGAGGAGGGTAAATTAGTTTTTTAAGGTAGAGGAGTTGTTATACTATAGTGTCAAGTATGAAAAATCAAGTAATTTATGACATGAGAGTACGTGATCTGAAATTTCAGTTTTAGAAGTCTTTCAAAGTTATTGGCTATTAACTTTTGAAAATTAAACCCGTTCATGAGAGATGTAATTTGATTTAATCAAACACAAATCTATTAATACATGTCCTATTTATTTTATAGTAAAATTTTAAAATTTCCGTAATAATCCTCGAACCTCTCATAATCCCATTAAAGTATTATTCTTGCAAATTAAAATCATAATCACTCCATTCTTGTTTTCTTCATTCTTCACACACCTGCTTTCTTTATTTATATCTTCTTCTCAACCCCTAGGAGCCATTGTCCAACCCACATAGCCTACTTCGTTCTTACCTACCCACCATATCATACATGTCACCAATTAACATGTACTATAAATAATTTTAGTCTGAATTAACTTTAAACATTACTATATTATGAGAGAGAATTTAAGCCATCGATTAGGTTGTTAAGATCGATTGTAATTGTAGGTTGATACTATATGTTTTTTCTACTAAATAAGAGATTTAAACTTCTTCATTTTATTATTTCCCATTCAAACCACTTTCTCCTAATTTAATTGTTGTTTTATTTTTTTCATAGTGCCTTTAGACACATGTCACACCTAGTGTTTTATATTTGAACAGTGGTAGAAACTAAGTTATGTGAAACCCTTTCACTTCCAATTAGTTATGAAAGCTCAAGTACTGTTAGATCCTCTCTTACACACAATGTCAAACTCAAGTGAGGGACATCCTGAATTGGGTTGATTGGTCATGGGTCTTTAAATCATATATATATATATATATATATATAGATGAAAATTTGAAATTGTAAATATTATTTCAAATTAATCTATTTGAAAATCCAGAATTTGATGGAGTATGGGCAAAAAGTGCTTTCTGACTAGGTTTTAACTAAATAAAAGAGTTTCTTCTTACGCTATTAATAAATACTACGCTATAAATAATTACATTCATAATTTTCTATTTTTCACTTTAAGAGGGAAAGTAAAATTATAATAACTCAAATCTAATTGTTCTTTTTCTAGGTAATTTTTTTTTCGATAGATATATTTGTGCACTCCAATTGATTATCAGTTACATCATAAAATCGGCTATTTCCATCCATGGATTTCACTATAACATCCCAACTAAAGGATAATCTCATCATAATCTATTACATTTCTCTTAATAAAAATGTAAAATAGGTAATTGAACAACTCCAAGAATAACTCTAAAAAAATTACAATCCACACGATTTGAAGGTTATAGTTTATCGAGTAAATTATATATTAAATAAAATTAATGATACTTTTTTCTACACTTATAATTTTTGGGTCGTCTTCGTCATAACACAACACAAGAAAAAATGGGTGCTTTGAATACAACCTCCAACCGTGGAGCTTCTTCCGAAACAAGTAAAATCTGACATATTTATACAGTGCACAAATCAAACACGGTTGTAATTACTAGACTTCAAGGAATCAATAATGTTTACTACTTAAAACTTTGGTCATGTTTGAAATCATATATCAGTAAGTTTTTTATCCAAACGGATACAAATATATCTTGGAATGATTTTTAATTAGATTAAACTTATTCATATACGGTAATAAGAAACAACAATATCTTTTTTTTTATCAGTTTTTTTTCCTTAATTGTAATGGATATATTATTAAACTAAGACAAAATAAAACTACTATTTATCTATAAAGTATAATAAAAAATTTCATTATGGGTCCATATATCAATATTTTGGAACTATCAAAAAATTTCGAAGTATCTTCGGGCAATACCTAGTATATATAATTTAAATTTTGAAAATTTAATTATTGTAATATTTTATTAGAAAAATCTCGAAAAATTGATTACAATATTTGGCTATGAGTGCTGAAGGTGCTTTCACCGAATATGGGTGAATATTATGCAGATCATAGTTCGTGAAAGCTTCTCAAAATCTTGGCAAAAATTGTTAAATAAGGCTGACAATCTCAAAAGCATAGCAAAAGTCATGCTCCATATTATTGAAGACTTCATTAAAGGTCGTGCTCACAACTCCGAATTTACTGTAAAGAGCTCATGAAAACACATGTAACTGATTTTACACATATTGAGTTGTATCAATTTCATTTGTATTCGTGAGATTTATAATTTTTGAAAATAATTTTTGAGCAGATTATAACGGCTACAGAAGTAGACAAACTTGTGCTGGAATTTAAATAGGGTAAAAAGATTTGGATACTATTCATTTAGCTTTAATTTTTTAATTATATATTATATCATGAACTAATAGAAAATATATACTAATGAATTGAAATTGAAGTGTACTTTTTTTTTTTCAATCGCCAGTAGTTTTAAGCAAAAAGAAGTTTTGGTTTTTACATTGATCGAGTTCATAAGGATTTTATTCTTCTGTAAGTGATCTCAAAATGCTAATGATTAAAGAGAGAACCAATAGTATTAGGATTCAAGCCATTGATACCTTTGTATCTGTTAAATATTTTTATTAGTAGTGCAAATATATATAATGTATTTATTAGGTTGTGGATAAGATCAAACAGTTACTAGCCGTTATTAGCAGTTGTGTAATAGGAACCCTATATATGTATGTCTTCTGTGTAAATTTCAATAAAAAAGTTTCATTTCAATCTCTTATTATCTGGTTTTGATTTCTTCTCTTTCTCATAAACAATTTTTTACTTTCAATCAATTAATGTTTGTATTCACAAACACTAACAGTATCAAACGTGCAAGTTTTCAGATTGGAAAACTTGGTAAAGTTGGTAGCCTTATAATAAATTTTCTTGAACCAATTATGGAATAAATTTCGGTATTGTTCTTGAGTTGAAGCTTACATGGTGGTGATATTGAATGCACGAGGTTTTGGTGATATTTCATTGCGGTGATATTTCATTGCATAGATAGAATTGGATTATATGATCTAACATGTATTTTGGAGAGGGACAATTGTGATATGAAATAAAAAGAACCCTATATATTTTTAATCTTTGATTTGATTTGTGATTCTATGGTGATATATAATTATGTTGCATATATAGTTCCTTTTTCATATAAACTAACCAGAACTAAGGCTACATATAATTTCATATAAAACCATGCGTCTATAAAATTTTCTATCTTGAATTTTATTTTGAATTTTATCTGGATTAACTAAAAAATAGCACAAAGCGTTGAATACATCTGTTACTTACAAGATACAACATATTAATAAACTATTATTTCCATAAATTTAATATTTTAAATTAAGTTTTAATCAGATGCATACTTGATTTGATCGTGGCTACCACCCGATGTTGCATTAGATATTGCCCAAGCATCTTCATTTTTATTCTCAATCTCCGCACTTTAAGTCAAGCTAACAAAAGGACCAATAATGTCAAAAAGAAAAAATTATAAGCATTTGCATACCTGAATTTGTTATTTTATACCAGTTGTGATATTAAGAACAATAATAGTTATTTTTTCTTGATACCCTTATTATATATAAGATATTCATATTTACAAGTATAAATGAAGTATCTATGATGTTGGTGGCAGAGTATTTTGTCTTATATCGTTGGCGGAGGATTTGTTACACTACAATTTATATTCAAGTGATAATTAGTAATTTTTGAAAATTGTAATGATATCTATTAAGATATTTAATTAATTTATGAAAGTAATTGTTGATGTGGTTCTTGATATTCTGAATGATTAAACTATTTTCTAGAGGTATATTAATCACTTTAAGTAATGTTACAAATTGGATTCTATATATTAGCCATGACTTATGAGAAGTATGACATGTATTATGTGAGATTATGATTATTACTCACTTCTAAATATATTACCCACTTCTAAATATATTATTTTATTACTATGTGAGATATACTAATTCATTTTTATTTTCGTTAACCATAAAGGGTATCTTATTCATTTTATCTTTCGAAGGAGGGTACATTGGTTTTTTAAAGTAGAGTAGTTGTTATACTATAGTGGCAAGTATGAAAAATCAATCAACTAATGACTTGAGAGTACTTGATTTGAAATTTGAGTTTTAGAAGTCCTTCAATGTTATTGGTTATTAAATTTTGAAAATTTAACCTGTTCAGAAGAGATGCAATTTGATTTTATTAGACACAAACCTATTAAGACATGTTCTATTTATTTCATAGTAAAAGCTTAAAATTCCCCTAATAATCCTTGAACCTTTTATAATCCCATTAAAATATTATTCTTGCAGAATTGAAATCATAATCACCCTATTCTTTTTTTCTTAATTCTCCACTCAACTGCTGTCTTTTTTATATCTTATTCTAAACCCCTAGGAGCCATTGTCCAACCCACATAGACTACTTTATTCTTACCTACCCACCCATATTAAATAGATATAGATTTATGGCAGAGACTTTAAGCCATCGATTATGTTGTTAAGATTGATTGTTATGGTAGGTTGATACTATGTGTTTTTTTTCAACCAAAAAAGAGGTTTAAAATTCTTCAACTAAAGAATGGGATATTTCAGAAATTATAAATAATTCGAATAGAATGGTCGACAGGCTTTACGGTACAAATCAAGGTCAAATAGGAGAACGCAATATCCAAAGAATAAGACAGCCTGAAATCATATCAACTATAACCACACCAGAGGAACAAGCAGATATAATTTGGCATAATGACACATCCTTCTCTGGAGAACAAGAACAAGCAGGAATAGCCTCGATCGGAATAGACAGGAACAAGCAAATAATTAGTAAGCAATGCAGGAAGGGCTCGTTTAAGAGTGCAAAGGAAGGTGAGGCATGGGCAATTATGCAGGCTATGAAGGCATCTGAAGTTCTAGACAGTAGGAGAGCTATCTTCTACACCGATAACCTTGAAATAGCTCAAGGTATTATTAAAAGGACAGGAATTGACTGAACGATCCGGTCTATATACGAACGGATTTGGCAATGGATCGCTAAATTTCCTGGATGGAAGGTTAGATACATAAAAAGGGAGCATAACACGTTTGCGGACCATGCGGCGAAATTTGTACGACGGAATGGCGACATGGAAAATTGGAAGACTAGAAATTTAGATGATAGTATAGAATTTTTAATGGACGCATTAAAACGGCTGTAACTAAATATTTATTTACTTGAAAAAAAAAAATTCTTCCTTTTCTTACTTTCCATTTAAACCACTTTATCCTAATTTAATTGTTCTTTTATTTTTCTATAGTGTCTTCTGGCATGGGTCCCACTAGTGGTAGCAACGAAGTTATGTGAAACCATTTCACTTTCAATTAGTTATGAAAGCTCAAACATAGATAGATCCTCTCACACACACAATGTCAAACTCGAGTAAGGAACATCCTTAATTTGGGTCAATGGTCATTACATTATATATAAAGATTAAAATTTACACTTCTAGATATTATTTCAAATTATCCTATACGAAAATCTAGAATTTGATGGAGTATGGGCAAGAAGTACTTTCTTACTAGGTTTTAACTAAATAAAAGAGTTTTTTCTTACGCTATTAAAACAATTATGCTCTAAATAGTTACATTCATAATTTTCTATTTTTCCCTTTAAGGTGGAAAGTAATATTAAAATATCTCAAATTCAATTTTTTTTCAGGTAACTTATTTTTCAGATTGATATATTTGTGCACCAAACTCCAATCGAATATCAGTTATATCATAAAATTGGCAATTTGCATTCATGGACTCCATAATACCATCCTAACTCAAGGATAATCTTATCATCATTTATTATATTTCCCTTACTAAAAATGTAAATTAGGTAACTGAAAAACTCCAAGAATAACTCTAAAAAATACAATCCATACGATTTAAAGGTCATAATTTAGTTGAGTAAATTATATATAAAATAAAAGTACAATGCACACATTTTTTCTTCTCTCTTTTCACACATTAAATACGGTTGTAATTAATATACTTAAGGAAACCTGTAATGTATACTTTTTTAACACCTTGTTCATGTACTTAATCATATATCAGTAAATTTTGATCAGATCGTTTTTTCCCTACTTGTAATAGATACATTATTAAACTAAGACAAAATAAGACTATTACTTACCTATTAAGTACAATAAAAATTTCTTTATGGGTCCATATATAAATATTTTGGAATTATCCAAATTATTCGAAGTATCTTCAAACATTGGCAATACCTAATATATATATATATATATAATTTAAATTTGTAAAATTTAATTATTGTAATAATTTATTAGAAAAACCTTGAAAAATTTATTACAATATTTGTGTGACGATTTTTTTTGTAATTCCTATATATATATATATATATATATATATATATATATATATATATATATTAAATTCGATTTACCACCCGCATGAAATTAAAAGGTTAAAAATAGTTTTGGTGGAGAATGGGGAACTAAAAACTTTACAATACTTAAATTTCTATCATTTGAGTATGGGGGTTTTTATATATTTTTATCATATATACTATATTTCATTTAAACCCACATACAATATAAGGAATTGAATCTCTTTTAGATTAACTTCGGTGGCTATTTCAACGACTTGAGTTTAATATTAAAAAAAGAACTATGATTGGTATCATCGTCAAAATCAATATTTTTCTTCTTTACATTTTATAATTAATGTGATTTCATTGTATGTGAGATATACGAATTCTCAATTTTGACCGTATATACTAATCATACCTATCCTTCTTACTCCTAAGATTATTTATGATATCCTTAGTGAAATATCCAATTCTCTTAATTTATTTCACATAATCACATCCTTAACACTAATTTCATATTCTTTAATATTAGGCTAAACATACTTCATATCATTTGGTAATATTTGTTTCCCTTACTAAAGAATATTTTAAAACTTATGTTGAAGGGCATTGACTTGTATTATAGGTTATATATCTTGGGAGTTAGCCATGTAAATTGTGAGGCTTGTTGTGGGAAAGAGACCCAGATAGTCATGAGTAATTATGTGATGTTTTAAATATAAAGGAGGGTAGTTTACGTATTAGGTATTTGGGATTTTATCTGACAACAAAAACTCATAATTCTAGTGCATCTTCAATGCTTATAAACAACATATGTAAAACTGTAAAATGGTGCATTCGTAATATTTTACTTTTGCTTGGAAGGCGCATCTGATTTGAAGTTCTCTACGGAGCAAATAAATATATTCATGCTCAGTAATGTTATCTACAATGTGAAGATGACTTAAATAGTTGCTCGATAGAGGTTGAAGGAAATTAATTTGAGTGAGATATGTCCTAAGATTTGACTTAAATAGTTGCTTAATTTAAGATAGCTCAATCTTAGGACATATCTCACTCAAATTAATTTCCTTCAACCTCTATCGAGCAACTATTTAAGTCATCTTCACATTGTAGATAACATTACTGAGCATGAATATATTTATTTACTCCGTAGAGAACTTCAAATCAGATGCGCCTTCCAAGCAAAAGTAAAATATTACGAATGCACCATTTTACAGTTTTACATATGTTGTTTATAAGCATTGAAGATGCACTAGAATTAGGAGTTTTTGTTGTTAGATAAAATCCCAAATACCTAATACGTAAACTACCCTCCTTTATATTTAAAACATCACATAATTACTCATGACTATCTGGGTCTCTTTCCCACAACAAGCCTCACAATTTACATGGCTAACTCCCAAGATAGATAACCTATAATACAAGTCAATGCCCTCCTTAAGTTTATTTTTTGAGTCAATATATAATTTAACAATATTAGGAAATAATAAGCAAAGATTAGTTTATTTAACTTCATTTTTTGGCATTAAAGATGAAGCTTACAATCTTTATTATACGCTACAACATTGATTTTGTATGAAAAGGCCTACATACACAACATGAATAGTTATGAATTAATATGATCTCACTGCATAAATCCCCTTATGACTTCGATGAAGAAAGAAATCTCACCATTTGTACATAGAGAAAAGGAAGGAGTTTTCACACACACACACACATCAATCCACTAAAAAAAAATATATTGTGAAAACCAATTTTTCTTAACATGTTCTTCAAAACCCCAAATCCAAGTGTCCAAAGCCTTTTGTAGATAAAAAATCAATGTACATATTTCATTTCACTTTGAGAAAGACTATTATTAACTGAAATGCATCTACCATATAGAAATGCAGCTTGATTTTGATATGTCAAATTATGTAAGCAATCCTTCATTCTATTTGCTAGCCGCTTTAACATATCATTGTAGAAAATATTACAATAAGCTATAAATATAAACTACTTGAAATTAGTAAGATTCTTCATTTATAAATGAGAAATGTAGTATCAGATTATTCGAGTAAAGATCCTAACTTTGACTACATTCTTAGATGTATTAAAAAAAATGTACTCATATTACTCCAACCATATTTGTAAATAGAACAAGTAAAGTTATTAGTTAATAGGTCTTTGAGATCAGTTTTGGAAAATATTGCCTCTTTAATAGCTTTGTCTATTATTTCCTCTCCCTATTTACCAATAAAATTCTAATAATATTTCACAACCTCCCCTTGATATTCTTCTCCCCATTTAATATACTCACATCTTCCAACATAATTGATAATACGTCGGTTATTTGTAAATTGTATGATATATTGTTTATCCATAACACACGCTTTAGTCCAATAAATTCCATATTTTTTCTTCAAGAATGAGCCTCAAATACCCACCAAATGCACAATTCTATTCATGGTCTTACCTTCAAGCTTAAGAAAGCTCATATGTTAAAAAATAATCTTCACTTGAACGTTTATAAATTTACCCTAATCTCTATTTATCTCTTCAGGAGAATGCCCAAGTGTTGCTTATTAAAAAAATCAGTAGTCGTTTGACTTCTTTATATCCGAGCACAAGTTGATAGATCAGGGTACCGTCACACTTTATGTTGATAAGCAAAATGGTTTTTAGTTAGTTTATTATTTTTAGTTAGTTTATTAAATCACACGCTAACCAAACTAATGTTAACCGAACATACACATCAAATACATTATTCCACATGCACTACTAGTATTAGTCCCACTTCAATTGAGTTAAGCATCATTATCTTATTTTTCTACATAATTATAGGCACGTCATGTACCTACTCTATTAACAATTTATAAAATTAAGCTTGGTTCTCCAGTCCCTTCCTTGTCTATGTTTACCTCTTACTATATATATATATATATATATTATTCACTAGAATCTATTTAAAGTATAAAGTTAATTTGTATGGAGTATAAAATCATAAGTAGTTTCTTTGTGAAAATATAGTAAACTGTTGTTAACAAGAGAGAAAGAAAGAGGAGTGTTCTGTTTAATCAGAGAGTGTAAATATTACATAGTGGGAGTTCCTATTTATAGAAAATAGGTAACCTTAAATCCTAGTGTTAATGGGCTCATGGGCTGGAGTGAATGTCCACTAGAATGGGTTTATAACACCTCATCTTGGATATTCAGTCCCTAAGAATATGTCTCGTTAAAATATTTCTAGAAAAACCTAGTAGGAAAAAAGCTAGTGAAGGAAAAAGAGTATAATTCTTTATACGCTAACTAAAACTACCTCATTAAAAACCTTTATCAGGAAAACATATTAGGACAAAACCGTGATGAAGGAAAAGAGTGTAACGCGTATTTGTCTCCCCCTCTTGGCAGCATCTCAGGAAAGGTCTTGAAGTCGACGCATGCCAATAGCTTCTTCAATGTTGATGTAGGTAGTGACTTTGTGAATAAATCAGTCAAACTGTCACTTTATCGAACTTGATGAACATCTATTTCGCATTTCTTTTGAAGTTCATGCGTAAAGAAGAACTTTGGAGAGATGTGCTTGATTCGGTCTCCTTTGATGAAGCCTCCTTTGACTTGAGCTATACAAGCAGCATTATCTTCGTATAATATTGTAGGATTTTCTTTGTTTGTAGAAAGATTGCATTCCTTTTGAATATGTTGAATCAACGATCTAAATCAAACACATTCTCGACTTGCCTCATGAAGTGCAATAATCTCAGCATGATTTGAAGATGTAGCGGCAATGGTTTGATTTGTAGAGCACCATGAGATAGCATTCCCCCCAAAAGTGAATACATATCCGGTTTTTGATCTTTCTTTATGCGGGTCTAATAAATATCCAGGCATAACCAATCAATTCTTATTTATGATGTTTTGAAAATAGCAATCCCATATCGTGAGTTCCACGAAAATAACGAAGTATATGTTTAATGCCATTCCAGTGTCCTATTGTTGGTGCTGAACTGTATCTTGATAAAAAAATTACAATAAAGGAAATGTCTGGACGAGTTTTATTAGAAAGATAAATTAATGCACCAATTTCACTAATATATGGTACTTCTGGGCCAAGAATTTCTTCGTTATCTTCACGTGGACGAAAAAAGTCCTTTTGTGGATCGAGTGATCGTACAACCATTGGTGAACTCAATGGATGAGATTTATCCATATTGAATTACTTAAGGATTTTTCGACATAAGCTGATTGGTGAACAAAAATTCCATCTGTCAAATGTAGAATTTGTAAGCCAATGCAAAAAAAAATTTCGCCAAGATCTTTCATCTTAAATTCCTTGCATAAATAAGTTTCTATATTGTGAGCTCTTTAAGAGTCCCTATTAGATTTAGATCGTCAACGTAGACTGCAATAATAACAAATCCAGAATCAATTTGTTTAATAAAAACACATGGACTAATGTGATTGTTAATATAACCTTCTTAAACAAGGTATGTACTAAGATGATTATACCACAATCGTCCAAATTGTTTTAATCCATACAAGGATCTTAGTAATTTGATCGAGTAATTTTCCCATGGGTATGCACTATATGCTTCAAAAAAATTTAATCCTTGTGGGATTTTCATGAAAATGTCACTATCAAGTGATCCATAGACATAAGCAGATACCACATCAATCAAATGCATATGAAGTCCTTCAGCAACTGCCAAACTACGCAAAAACTAAGTATAATTCCATCCACCACAGGAGAATACATTTCTTCATAATCAATCCCACGTCTTTGTGAGAAACCTTGTGCTACAAGTCGTTCCTTGTATCTTACAATGTCATTGTTTTCGTTACGTTTTCGTATGAATACCAACTTGTAGCCTACAGGGCCTACATTTTCAGGGGTTTGGACTATAGGTTCAAAAACATTACGTTTTGCAAGTGAATCTAATTCAGCCTGAATTACTTGTTCCATTCTTGCCAATCATTTCTATCTTGACATTCTTGAACTGATTTTGGTTCAAGTTCCTCGCTTTCATTCATTAAATCAATAGAAAATTTATATGAGAATATTTGATCAATATGGATTTTATTTCGGTTAAATTTTGTTCCTGTAGCGACATAGTTCATCGAAATCTCCTCATTATCAATATTCAAATTTTTTAGTGTTTGAGTCTCAGCTGAAGTTTCCGTTTCAGCTATTTCACAAGTCGCGTTATTTACATGATTTTTAACAATCTCAGAGTTTCCATCTCTCTGATTTTGTTCTTTTTTCTTTCGCAGATATTTATCTTTGGAACCTATAGGTCTTCCACGCTTTAAGCGTGCATTCGACTCATTTGCTAATCTGCTAGTAACTTGCTCTTTTGGGATATCAACTCGAGCAAAAGCATTTTCAGCTGGTATATATGACTTAGTCACTCTCCTTGTATTAGTGAATCCATCTGGAAGTTGATTAGCAACATTCTGCAAATGTATAATTTTCTGAACTTCTTGTTCGGATTGGTTTGTGCGAGGATCAAAATAAGATAAAGATGATACATTCCATGAAATTTGAGATTTTTCCAGCTTTTTCTTTTCTACCCCTAAGATTGGGAATTGAGTTTCATCAAATTTGCAATCAGCAAAACGTGTTGTAAATAGGTCTCCAGTTAATGGTTCTACATATTTTATAATTGATGCAGATTCAAAGCCAATGTAAATTCCAAATCTTCTTTGTGGTCCCATTTTTATTCGTTGTGGTGGAGTGATAGATACATATACCGCGCAACCAAAGATTTTTTTAATGGGACAATCTTGGTACATGCCCAAGCACAAGTTGGATGGAGAGTATTTATGATAAGATGTTGGTCTAACTCGAACCAGAGCTGCAACATGTAATATGGCATGTCCCCAAGCAGAACTAGGCGACTTAGTTTTCATAAGTAATGGTCTAGCAATCAACTACAGTCTTTTTATAAAAGATTCTACTAAGCACTTTTGTGTATGTACATGTGCCACATGATGTTCAACGGTTATCCTAACAGATACACAATAGTCATTAAAAGTTAGGGATGTAAATTCACCTGCATTATCAAGACGGATTTTCTTGATTGTATCATCCGAAAACTGTGCACGTAATTGAATTATTTGTGCAAAAAGTTTTGAAAATGCAGTATTACGAGTTGATAACAAACTAACATGTGACCAACGTGTTGAAGCATCAATTAGAACAATAAAATATCGAAATGGTCCACACGATGTAAAGATAGGCCCACAAATATCCCCTTGAACTATCTCGAAGAAATAGGGAGTTTCATTTATGATTTTAGTAGGGGATGTCCTAATAATCAGTGTTCACTGGGCACAAGCAACACATGATAATTCGCTTGGTAGGATAATATTTTGGTTATTTAAAGGATGTCAATGAGAATTTTCAATATTTTTTCTCATCATTGTGGTGCCCGGATGACCTAGACGATCATGCCACAAAATAAAAATCCTTGGGTCAGATAATTTATGGGTGACAACATTATTGTATCAATTGGATTTATATTTGTGTAGTATAACCCTGAAGATAATACTGGTATTTTTTCCAATATTTTCATTTTGCCAAATTCAAGCGATGTAATATAGAGATATTCTCTACGTTCATGGTTGCAATGTGATAACCATTTTTTGAATATTCTTAAAACTTAGTAGATTTACGTTTGATCTACTACAATATAGGGCATCATTTATTAAAATATTTGTGCCGTTAGGAAGCACAATACAAGCTTTTACAAACACTTCTATTAGGTTGGATTACCAAATATAGTATTGAAATTTTTATAAGCTTGAATATCAGAGAAATATATTTTATTTCTTAGAATTGTGTACGTTGTTGCACTGTCCGCTAGACATAAATCTCCATTATTTTGCAAGATAAAGTAATGGTTATCACTACTACACACAACTTCTTTAGCGAGGAACCCTTTAGCGAGGACAGGCTTTTGCGACGACTTAGTTGTCGCCTATAAGTGGCTGAAATTATACGCGATAAAAAATAATAAAAAAAGAATTTGGCTGAAACCCTTTCACTTCCAATTAGTTATGAAAGCTCAAGTACTGATAGATCCTCTCTTACACACAACGTCAAACTGTAGTGAAGGACATCCTGAATTGGGTTGAATGGTCATGGATCTTTAAATAATAATATATATAGATGAAAATTTACAATTGTAAATATTATTTCAAATTAATCTATTTGAAAATCCAGAATTTGATGGAGTATGGGCAAAAAGTGCTTTCTTACTAGGTTTTAACTAAATAAAAGAGTTTCTTCTTACGCTATAAATAATTACATTCATAATTTTCTATTTTTCACTTTAAGAGGGAAAGTAAAATTATAATAACTCAAATCTAATTGTTAGTTTTCTAGGTAATTTTTTTCCGATAGATATATTTGTGCACTCCAATCGATTATCAGTTACATCATAAGATTGGCGATTTCCATCCGTGGACTCCACTATAAAATCCCAACTAAAGGATAATCTAATCATCATGTATTACATTTCTCTTAATAAAAATGTAAAATAGGTAATTGAACAACTCCAAGAATAACTCTAAAAAACATACCATCCACACGATTTGAAGGTTATAATTTATCGAGTAAATTATATATAAAATAAAATTTAATGATACTTTTCTCTACACTTATAATTTTTTGTTTGTCTTCCTCATAACACAACACAAGAAAAAATTGGCGCTTTGAACACAACCTCCAACCGTGGACCTACTTCCGAAACCAGTAAAATCTGACATATTTATATACAGTGCACAAATCAAACACGGTTGTAATTACTAGACATCAAGAAATCAATAATGTTTACTTTTTAACACTTTGGTCATGTTTGAAATCATATATCAGTAAGTCTTGTATCCAAATGGATACAAATATATCTTGGAATGATTTTTAATTAGATTAAACTTATTCATATACGGTAATCAGAAACTATAATATCTATTTTTTATCAGATTTGTTTTTTTCCCTAATTGTAATGGATATATTATCAAAGTAAAACAAAATAAAACTACTATTTATCTATAAAGTATAATAATTTTTTTTATTATGGGTCCATATATTAATATTTTGGAACTATCAAAATTCTTCGATGTATCTTCGGGCAATACCTAGTATATATAATTTAAATTTTTAAAATTTAATTAATGTAATATTTTATTAGAAAAATATCTAAACATTTGATTACAATATTTGGCTATGAGTGCTTAAAGTGCTTTCACCGAATACGGGTGAATATTATGCAGATCATAGTTCGTGATAGCTTCTCAAAATCTTGGCAAAATTGTTAAATAAGGCCGACAATCTCAAAAGCTTAGCAAAAGTCATGCTCCATATTATTGAAGACTTTATTACAGGTCGTTCTCACAACTCCAAATTTACTGTAAAGAGCTCATGAAAACACATGTAGCTGATTTTACACATATTGAGTTGTATCAATTTGATTTGTATTCGTGAGATTTATAATTTTTAAAAATAATTTTTGAGCAGAATATAACGGCTTCAGAAGTAGACAAACTTGTGCTGGAATTTAAATAGGGTAAAAAGATTTGGATACTATTCATTTAGCTTTGATTTTTTAATTATATATTATATCATGAACTAATAGAAAATATATACTAAAGAATTGAAATTGAAGTGTACTTTTTGTTTCAATCGCCAGTAGTTTTAAGCAAAAAGGAGTTTTGGTTTTTACATTGGTCGAGTTCATAAGGATTGTATTCTTCTGTAAGTGATCTCAAAATGCTAATGATTAAAGAGAGAACCAATAGTATTAGGATTCAAGCCATTGATACCTTTGTATTCAACGTGCAAGTTTTTAGATTGGGAAACTTCGTAAAGTTGGTAGCTTTATAATAAATTTTCTAGAACCAATTTTGGGATAAATTTCAGCATTGTTCTTGAGTTGAAGCTTACATGGTGGTGATATTTATTACACGAGGTTTTGGTGATATTTCATTGCGGTGATATTTCATTGCACAAATAGAATTGGATTATATGATCTAACATGTATCTTGGCGAGGAATAATTGTGATAGGAAATAAAAAGAACCCTATATCTTTTTAATCTTTGATTTGATTGGTGATTCTATGGTGATATATAATTATGTTGCATATATAGTTCCTTTTTCATTTAAACTAACCAGAACTAAGGCTACATATAATTTCATATAAAACCATGTGTCTATAAAGCTTTCTATCTTGAATTTTATTTTAAATTTTATCTTGATTAACTAGAAAATAGCACAAAGCCTTGAATACATCTGTTTATTTACAAGATACAACATATTAATAAACTATTATTTCCATAAATTTAATATTTAAAAAAAGATTTAATCAGATTCATACTTGATTTGATACCACCCGATGTTGCATTAGAGATTGCCCAAGCAGCTTCATTTTTATTCTCAAACTCGGCACTTTAAGTCAAGCTAACAAGAGGACCAATAATGTCAAAAATAAAAAATTATAAGTATTTTCATACCTGAATTTGTTCTTTTACACCAGTTGTGATATTAAGAACAATAATATTTATTCTTTCTTGATACCCTTATTATATATAAGATATTCATATTTACCAGTATAAATGAAGTATCTATGATGTTGGTGGTAGAGTATAATGTCTTATATCGTTGGCGGAGAATTTTTTGCACTACAATTTATATTCAAGTGATAATTAGTAATTTTTGAAAATTGTAATGATATCTTTTAAGATATTTAACTGATTTATGAAAGTAATTGTTGATGTGGTTCTTAATGTTCTGAATGATTAAACTATTTTTTAGAGGTATATTAATCACTTTAACTAACGTTACAGATTGGATTTTATATATTAGCCATGACTTATGAGAAGTATGACATGTATTATGTGAGATTACGATTATTACTCACTTCTAAATATATTATTTAATTAGGATTGTAATTTTATTACCATGTGAGATATACTAATTCATTGTTATTTTCATTAACAATAAAGGATATCTTTTTTATTTTATCTTTGGAAGGAAGGTACATTGGTTTTTTAAAGTAGAGGAGTTGTTATACTATAGTGGCAAGTATGAAAAATCAAGTAACTAATGATTTGAGAGTACTTGATCTGAAATTTGAGTTTTAGAAGTCTTTCAAAGTTATTGGTTATTAAATTTTGAAAAGTTAACCTGAGAGATGCAATTTGATTTAATTAGACAAAAATCTATTAAGACATGTTCTATTTATTTCATAGTAAAAGCTTAAAATTCCCCTAATAATCCTTGAACCTCTTATAATCCTATTAAAATATTATTCTTGCAGAATTGAAATCATAATCACCCCATTCTTTTTTTCTTAATTCTCCACTCAAGTTCTCTCTTTTTTATCTCTTATTCTAAACCCCTAGGAGCCATTGTCCAACCCACATACACTACTTTATTATTGCCTACCCACCCCATTTCACTACTTAAAATGTACTATAATCAATTTTAGTTTAAATTTACTTTGAACTTTACTGATATTCTCCTATATTTAATAGATGTAGATTTATGGTAGAGACTTTAAGCCATCAATTCGATTATGTTGTTAAGATTGATTGTTATGGTAGGTTGATACTATGTGTTTTTTTTTCTACCAAAAAAGAGGTTTAAAATTCTTCCTTTTCTTACTTTACATTCAAACCACTTTCTCCTAATTTAATTGTTCTTTTATTTTTCCATAGTGTCTTCGGGCATGGGTCCCACTAGTGGTTTATATTTTAACAGAGGTATCAAATAAGTTATGTGAAACCCTTTCACTTTCAATTAGTTATGAAACCTCAAACATAGATAGATCCTCTCACACACACAATGTCAAACTCGAGTAAGGAACATCCTTAATCTGGTTCAATGGTCATGTGTCTTTACATCATATATATAGATGAAAATTTACACTTCTAGATATTATTTCACATTATCCTATACGAAAATCTAGAATTCGATGGAGTATGGGCAAGAAGTACTTTCTTACTAGGTTTTAACTAAATAAAAGAGTTTCTTCTTACGCTATTAAAAACAATTACGCTCTAAATAGTTACATTCATAATTTTCTATTTTTCCCTTTAAGGTGGAAAGTAAAATTAAAATATCTCAAATTCAATTTTTTTTTTCAGGTAACTTTTTTTTCCGATTGATATATTTGTGCACCAAACTCCAATCGAATATCAGTTATATCATAAAGTTGGCAATTTCCATTCATCGACTCAATAATACCATCCTAACTCAAGGATAATCTCATAATCATTTACTATAGTTCCCTTACTAAAAATATAAATTAGGTAACTTGAAAACTCCTAGAATAACTCTAAAAAATACAATCCACACGATTTGAAGGTCATAATATAGTTGAGTAAATTATATATAAAATAAAAGTACAATGCACATATTTTCTCTTCTCTCTTTGCACACATTAAATACAGTTGTAATTAATATACTTAAAGAAACCAATAATGTATACTTTTTAACACTTTGTTCATGTACTTAATCATATATTAGTAAATTTTGTATCCAATCGGATTTAAATATCTCTTGGAACGATTTTGAATCAGATTAAACTTTTTCATATACAGTAATCAGAAACTATGTTATCTATTTTTGATTAGATTGGTTTTTTCCCTAATTGTAATAGATATATTATTAAACTAAGACAAAATAAGACTACTACTTACCTATGAAGTATAATAAAAAAATTCTTTATGAGTCCATATATTAATATTTTGGAATTATCCAAATTCTTAGAAGTATCTTCAAACACTGGCGATACCTAATATATATATAATTTAATTTTTTAAAATTTAATTATTGTAATAATTTATTAGAAAAACCTTGAAACATTGATTACAATATTTGTGTGACAATTTTTTCCGTAATTCCTATAGAAATATTAAATTCTATTTACCACCCCATGAAATCAAAAGGTTAAATATTGATTTGGTGGAGAATGGGGAACTAAAAACCTTAAAATGCTTAAATTTTTGTCATTTGAGTATGGGGCTACTATATATTTTTCTCATATATACTATATTTCATTTAAACCCGCATACAATATAAAGAATTGAATTAGGCGAAAATAAATAAAGAAAATCGGCAAAAACAATCAAAGTCGAACAAGTCAGGTTCGAGGAACTTATCACAAACTCGGGAGGTTATTATACATGTATAATTTCTTATAATAATAATAATAATATATTTTATTAATTAATTAATTTAATTTTTAATATATTATTATTTGTTATTGTATACTGTATGGGAAGATGAATAAACAAACCAAGGAGGCGTTGAATAGGATGAAGTGAACACCAATCAGGGGGATCCATTTTAATAGGAGATTTACATGAGGGCCAGAGATGCAATTAGAGGGGGTTGAAAATGCTGTTAAGAGGATAACAAGCGTGTCCATAGTAAGTCAACAACATATTTTATAGCGGAGATCAATAATATTAGTTTGGATCAAAATGTGAGTACTGGACAAACTAGAAGCTAGTTCGAACGTTATTTACACAGCAGGGACACATCTTTAGGAGTTGGAGCTGCAACAAAGAGATAGACGGAATTTCGCAGCCATTATATATCAGAACAATTGAGTATTGGCCGAGATGGTGCGATAGAGCTAGATGGGGCATGCTTGGTCTTAGATCCTGAGAGTGATGTCGCGTTGGAATACCTATTTGACCGGGAAAACACATATTTAAGCCGTATAAATTCAGAATTAAAGCACTTTCATTCACCCAATTCGTTACCACTAGACCTAGTTAAAAGGGGGGGGTGAGGTGACCATAAATCCATTTGATTCAAGATTAAATGTTTATTTTCGTTCTCCATATTTAGTGTCCTTTCTTATCTATTTATTTTTATGTCTCACAACCATATTGATAATTATGTAAATTTGGCTTCGACCAGTTCCCCAGTTTGTGTGTTATATTGAATGTTTAGGTGCTAAAAACATACTTTTTTAGTAAATATTTAAGGGCATTGAAGCTCGTTATAAACTATTAATCTCGATAGTGGTAGAAACAAAACCAGAGGGCTATGAGGTGACCAAGATCATTAAATATCTTAATATTAAAAATAGATTCGGGTGGACGCTTCTGGTCTTCTGTACAATTTGGGAGATTTGGATCACTTGGATAGAGAGGATACCTTAGTTTATATTTTATTGGTTGGTAAAAAAAGTCATCAATTCACTTATTAATCGTCACTCATATATACTATGGATTCTTTTTTCACAATCCCAGTGCGTGGATTCGCGAGAAACTTTGGTTGTTCTGGAGGAAGCATCTCGGGTCATACATATTCCATGAGTATACGCCATGATTATACATATGCATGGAATTCAAGGAAGAGTGAGACTATTACAACACCTTAACAGAGCATACGAAAATGATTTATATAGTGAAACATTCTAGAATACGAGAGTCCACCCCTACCTCATACTCATTCTGATCATCTTCTGATCTTTGTAAAGTTTTTTCCAACGACCATCTACAAGGAGAAACAATTCATATTTCATTTCGAGGAAGCCTGGTGCCTATACGAGGGGTTCACAGATGTTGGATGGAACATCATGAGTTTTACTAAGGAGGAGAATCTAGAGAATATAAGTCTAGCACCATAGCAGTATGATTTATTTGGGGATATCTGCCGAAAAAATATTAAAATCATATCAAAGTTGTCAGGGATCTAAAGGGCCTTATAATTATCTTATAATGCGTCACTTCTAAGACTTGAAATGAGGCTTAGCAAGTAAAATGACAGTGTGCTCAAGCAAATGAGTTTGGAAAGGATTATGATAGTGTGCTCGAGCAAGAATAACTTCATTGGTTCCAACAATCATGCACCGAGGGTATTTACACCCATAAAATGTTAAAATTAACTTTTTATATACGAATGAAGAGTGTAACTCGTCTTTTTTATTACTTTAAAGTATATTAAACAAAAACATATTACTTTATTATTATTTATATCCATAATCTTTACAAAATTTAAAAATCCACAACTTATTTTTATTTTTGCACTCACTTCCCTACATATTATTTATCCCCTTAAATTTAAAAATATCACAACTATACCCCAATTTTTTTCCACATGCCTCCCTACCATAATACCTCGTAACACCAACCCATCTATTTATTAAAAAAATTTGAACTTATCTTTGTAGCACACATCCATATCTACACACAATACTATTATGCTACACAAGCCTCTATACCCACAACCAATCATGCGAAACTCTGTAATTTATAATTAAGCCAAATTCTTATTGAATGTTATGAACATCAGCAAATTAGAATAGTATAAACCAATAAAAAAATATGCTGCACATTTAAAACTTATCAAAGTTAAAGGAAATATAAAATGCATACATGGAAACATTTAGAACTTACTTAGTTTTATTTTAATATTATGTTGTTGTCTAAAAGATATAGTCAATTCCACAAATTTCACACCTAGAGGAAATTATTTTGAACAACTTCTAACAAAATTATAATATTATGCATTTTTTCGCAACCCTGCCAACCAACACCTCAACTAAATTCTAGACACAAAATTCTTTTTAGGGCCATCTATTCATCAAGACACGCATTCTCATACATAACAAATATATTTTAAATGATTTATAATACGATATTTGCGGGATTAAGGAGGAGAACGAGGAGGTTATATACAAGACAAAGTTGTGCTATGATGGTAGATCTAGACCATATAAATGTTAACGTTTTGTTATTACATCCATGGATAATGTTTATGATGCCAAACAAAGAGAGATCATAGAGAACAAAGAACAAGAATTTTCATCTCTATTAGAGTCCTAAAATTTGAGGGCTTAATCATTTATAGTATTTATGATTTGTAAAAAAACTCAATTAAACGAAGAATGTATTTTGTTATGTTTAATTTTTTGTTTTTTGATTAAATAATTTTTAAAGTGACGTAAATATGTTAAACCAAATTTTATATTTTAGTATTATATTATATTTTTTGTAAAATTTAAACAATATGAAGATAATGTTTGTTTGAAAATATACTATAAAAATATGTTTTATAACAATAAAACATGGTTTTGTCATTTCGGTCATATGTATATGTAATTTCAATTTTTAAAATATTATTATCGTAAAAATTTATCAAAAGAAATCATAAAACATTGATTACAATATTTTTCTGACGTAAGTTTATATTAATTCAAATATATTTACTAAATTTATTTTACTAGCACATCAAATATAACGGTTAAATAGATTTGACGCAGAATGGGGAACAAAAAAACTAAAAATATTTAAATCTCTATCATGTGAGTATAGGGGTTACATTATATTTTTCATATATATATATATACTAAATTTTATTTACAATGCATCTCGAATTAGATGGGGTATAACCACCAATTGACCCCCTTAATCTATTCCTTCAGATTAATATTAAAAAATAAAAAGAATAATGGATGGTATCTTCGTAAAAATCAATATTTTATTTTATACATTTTGTAATTAATGTGAGTCTATTGTATGTGAGACATACTAATTCTCCAATTTGACATTATTTACCACATTCGGTGATATATGATATAAGTTGTTGAGCTTGATTGTAATACGTGAGTTACTAATCTAACTTAAAAAATTTACTCGTATTTAACAAAGATTGGACGAATTGGAACAATTTTCTTTTAATATTTTTTATTCAACAAGATCACCCATAAAATGTTAAATTATTTTTTATCTATAAATTATTACAAATTCAGTGTGAAACTCTGCTTTTTAATTACTTTAAAGTATATAAAATAAAATAAAATAAAATGTAAATTTATTATTATTTATCTCCATAATCTTTGTAAATTTAAAAATATCTAAAACTTATTTTTATGTTTGCACTCTCACCTCCCTACATATTATTTATCCTCTTAAATTTAGAAATATCAAAACTATCCCCCAATTTTTTTTCCACATGCCTCTCTACCCTAATCCTTCATAACACCAACACATCTATTATTATTATAAGAATCCCAACTTATCTTTGTAGCACACATGCATATTTACACACAATACTATTATGCTACACAAGCCTCTATACCCACCACCAATCATGCAAAATCAATAATTTTACAATTAAGCCAAATTCATTATTGAATTTTAAGAACATCAGCAAATTAGAATAGTATAAACCAATAAAAAAGGTTTTGCTACACATTTATACCATCAAAATTAAGGGAATTATAAATTACATACATGGAAATATTCAGAGTTAACTTAGATTTATTCTAATATCGTGTTGTTGTATACAAGATAGAGTCAATTCCCCCAATTTCAGTTTTGAACAACTTATAACATAATTATAATATTGTGCATTGTATTGTGAACCTACCAACCAACACCTCAACCAAATTCTAGACACAAAATTCTTTATAGGGTAATCTATTCACCAAGACACGCATTCTAATATTTCACAAATATATTTGAAATGATTTATAATATGGGATTTACGAGTTTAAGGAGGAGAATGTGGGAGTAAGGTACAAGACAGAGTTGTGGTATGATGGTAGATCATATAAAATGTGAGCGTTCTGTTAGTACAATGATGGATAATGTGTATGAAGCCAAATAATGAGAGATCATACATGACAGATAATAAGAATTTTCATCTTTACTAGAGTCATAAAATTTGAGGGTTTGATTATACAAATCATTTATAGTATTTATGGTTTGTAAAAAAACACTCAATTAAATAGAGAATGTATTTTTCTATGTTTCATTCTTTTGACTAAATAATTTTTTAAGTGACATAAATTTGTTAAATTAAGTATTATATTTTTAGTATTATTTTATATTTTCAGTAAATTTAAACAATATGAAGATAATGTTTGTATGAGAATATGCAAAAAGAACAGTTTTATAACCATGAAAGATGGTTTTTGTCATTTCAGGTATGTATATAGAAATATATATATACATATATATATACAAAATTTAAATTTTTAAAATTTAATTATTGTAATAATTAATTAGAAAAATCTTAAAACATTGATTATAGTATTTGTGTGACAAAAATTAATCTTACATTCTATTTATATACTAAATTCGATTTACTACCGCATAAAATTTAATGGTTAAAAATAGAATTGTTGGAAAATGGGGAACTAAAAACTAAAAATACTTAAATCTCTATCATGTTAGTATGGTTGCTACAATATATTTTTCTCATATAGACTAAATTACATTTACAACCACAAACATTATAAAGACTTAACATATATCATGTATAAAATGTAGAACTACAAAAAGAACGAATTTAATCTCTTTTTGATCAACATCAGTGGCTAATATATATTTTTTCATATATTTATATTTAACGTGAAATGATTAAGTTTACAACCCATCTCGAAGTAACTAGGGTATATCATCTATGACTGAGTTTAATATAAAAAAAGAATAATGGTTGGTGTCTTCATACGTCAATATTTTTATTTGTTACATTTTGTAAGTATTATGTGAGTTCATTGTATGTGGGATATACCAATTCTCAAATTCAACTTTATTTACAGCGTTCAATAATATATGTTATAAGTGGTTGAACTCCATTTTAATGCGTGAGTTATTAATCTTGCTTAAAAAAAGTTACTCCAATCTAATAAAGGTTAGAATAATTAGAACAAACAGTTCAAGAAGATCATCCATAAGTTGTTAAAACAAACTTTTTATCTATGAATTTAATGTGTAACTCGTTTTTTTATTACTTTAAAGTAAATTAAATAGAATTTTTTTTATATTATTTATCCCAATACCAATTGTAAATTTAAAAAAACCTAAACTTATTTTTGTTTATGCACTCACCTCTGTACATATTATTTATCCCCTTAAATTTAGAAATATCAAAATTATACCTAGTTTTTTTTCCACATGTCTTCCTACCTAAATCCCCTATATCATCAACACATCTTTTATTATAAAGCTTCCAACTTATCTCTGTAGCATACAATAATATTATGCTACACAAGCCTCTATACCCACCAACAATCATGCAAAAATCAATTATTTTATAATTAAGCCAAAATTATAATAAATTTTAAGATCATCAGCAAATTTGAATGGTTTAAAACAACAAATAAATTATTGTTGCACATTTACATCTTATGAATATAAAAGAAATTATAAAATATACATACATGGAAATATTTATAACTTACTTAGTCTTATTATAATTTTATGTATTTGTCTACAAGATATGGTCAATTGAACCTATTTCAAAGCCATAGGAAATTCTTTTGAACAACTTCTAAAAAAATTATAATATTGTGCATTGTTTTCCAAACCTACCTACCAACAACTCAACCAAATTCTGGACACAAAAGTCTTTATAGGGTCATCTATTTATCAAGACACACATTCTAATATATCACGAAACATACTAAATGATTTTTAATATGAGATTTAGGCGTTTAAGGAGGAGAATGAGAGAGGTAAGATACAAGACAACGTTACGGTATGATGGTAGACCATACAAAATGGGAGCATTTTGTTAGGATAATGTGTATGATGCCAAATCAAGATAGATCATGTAGGACATAGAACAAGAATTTTGATCTGAATTAGAGTCTTTAAATTCGAGGGCTTGATTATACGAATCATTTATAGTATTTATGATTTAAAAAAAATACACAATTAAACAAAGAATGTATTTTGTTATGTTTTATTTTTGTTGTTTTAATTAAATAATTTTTTAGGTGACACAAATTTGTTAAATTAAATCTTATATTTTAGTATTATTTTATATTTTCAGTGAAATTTATACAATATGAAAATTTATGAATATACATATACAATTTATAAATATTGATATAATTGATATTATTAAAATTTAATTACTGTAACAATTTATTAGAAAAATCTTGAAACATTGATTACAATATTTGTGTGACGAAAACTTATTTTAATTCATATATATATACTAAATTTGTTTTACTATCGCATACATTTTAAAAGTTTAAAATAGATTTAATGGTGAATGGGGATCTAAAATATAAAAAATACCTAAATCTTTAACATGTGAGTATGAGGTCTGCTATATATTTTTCTCATATATACTAAATTTCATTTACAACCACAGATATTATAAAGATTAAATATATATCTTGTATAGAATGGAGAACTACAAATATAAAAAGAATTTAATCTCTTTTAGATCAAATTCAGGGGCTAAAATATATTTTCCTCATATGTATATATAATATGAAAAGATTAAGCAGATTTAAATAGCATCTCGAAGTTAATGGGGTATAGCCACCAATTTACCCCCTTGATCTATCAATAACTTGAGTTTAATATTAAAAAAGAAATAATGGTTGGTATCTCCGTAAAAGTCAATATTTTTATTCTTTACATTTTGTAAATGAACGTGAGTTCATTGTAGTACCAATTCTTGAATTTGACAATATTTACCTGATTAATTGATGTATATGATATAAACCGTTGAGCTCGATTGTAATGCATGAGATATTAATCTCGCTTAAAAACTTTTATTAAAATTTAATAAAGTTTAGACAAATTAAAACAAATTTCACTTAACATTTTTCAATTCAAGACGATCACCCATATATTATTAAAATTATCTTTTTATCTATGAAGTTAGTGTGGTCTTTTTTATTACTTTAAAGTATATTAAATAAAAACATATTTTTTTATTATTACTTATCCCAATGTTTTTTTGTAAATTTAATAAAACCAAAACTTATTTTTATTTATGCACTCTCCTCCTTACATATTATTTATCCCCTTAAACTTAGAAATATCAAATTTATACCCAGTTTTTCTCCACATGCCTTCCTACCATAATCCCCTATAACACCAACACATCTCTTATTATAAAACTTCCAACTTATCTCTGCAGCACACAATAATATTATGCTACACAAGCCTCTATATCCACCACCAATCATGCGAAAATAAATTATTTTATAATTAAGCCAAAATTTTAATAAATTTTAAGAACATCAGCAAATTATAATGGTTTAAAACAAAAAAAAGTATTGTTACACATTTAAATCTTATGAAAATAAAAGAATTATAAAATATACATACATGGAAATATTTAGAACTTACTTAGTCTTATTATAATATTATGTATTTGTCTACAAGAAATGGTCAATTGAACCCATTTCACAGCATAGGAAATTCTTTTGAACAACTTCTAACAAAATTATAATATTGTGCATTATACCAACCAACAACTCAACCAAATTCTAGACACAAAATTCTTTATATGACCATCTATTCATCAAGACACATGTTCTAATATATCATGATCATACTAAACGATTTATAATATGGGATTAACAAGTTTAAGGAGGAGAATGAGGGAGGTAAGATACAAGACAACGTTATGGTATGATGGCAGACCATACAAAATGGGAGCGTTTTGTTAGTACATAGTTGGATAATGTTTAAGATTCCAAATCAAGATAGATCATGTAGGACATAAAACAAAAATTTTCATCTCTATTAGAGTCCTAAAATTCAAGGGCTTGATTATACGAATCATTTATAGTATTTATGCTTTTAAAAAAAATACTCAATTAAACAAAAATTGTATTTTTTTATGTTTTATTTTTATTGTTTTGATTAAATAATCTTTTAAGTGACATAAATTTGTTAAATTAAATCCTATATTTTAGTATTATTTTATATTTCAGTAAAATTCAGACAATATGAAGATTATGTTTTTTTTGAGAATATACAAGAAAACAAGTTTTATAACAATATATATATAATTTATATTTTTAAAATTTAATTACTGTAACAATTTATTAGGAAAATCTTGAAACATTGATTACAATATTTGTGTGACGAAAAATTTATTTTAATTCCTAAATTTGTTTTACTATTGCATAAAATTTAAAAGTTAAAAATAGATTTAAGGGTGAATGGGGATCTAAAAAAGTATAAATACCTAAATCTTTATCATGTGAGTATGAGGATTACTATATAGTTTTCTCATATATACTAAATTTCATACCACCACATATATTATAATATTAACCATATATCATGAGTAGAATGGAGAACTAAAAAAATAAAACGAATTTAATCTCTTTTAGATCAATTTTAGTGGCTAAAATATATTTTTTCTCATATGTATAATTAATATGAAATGATTAAGCATATTTAAATAGCATCTCGAAGTAAATGGGGTATAGCCACCATTTTACCCCCTTGATCTATGAATGACTTGAGTTTAATATTAAAAAAGAAATAATGGTTTGTATCTTCATAAAATTCAATATTTTAATTCTTTACATTTGTGATTTCATTGTAGTACCTATTCTCGAATTTGACATTATTTACCTGATTCATTGATATATATGATATAAGTCGTTGAGCTCGATTGTAATGCGTTAGATATTAATCTAGCTTAAAAAATCTACTCAAATTTAATATAGTTTAGACAAATTAGAACAAACAACTCTTAACATTTTTCAATTCAAGATGATTACCCATATATTATTAAAATTATCTTTTTATCTACGCATTCAGTGTGTAACTTGTCTTTTTTATTACGTTAAAGTATATTAAATAATAACATATTTTTTTAATATTGTTTATTTCAATAATTATTGTAAATTTGAAAAATCCAAAGCTTATTTTTATTTTTCCACTCACCTCCATACATATTATATATCCCCTTCAATTTACCAATATCAAAACGATCCCCCTTATTTTTCCACATGCCTTCCTACCATAATCGCTCATAATACCAGCACATCTATTATTATAAAACTTCAACTTATCTTTGTAGCTCACATGCACATCTACACACAATAATATTATGCTACACAAGCCTCTATACTCACCTCAAATCATGCGAAAATAAATAATTTTATAACTAATCCAAATTATTAAGAAATTTTAAGAACATCAAGAAATTATAATTGTTTAAGACAACAAGAAAAGTTTTGTTGCACATTTAAAACCTTACAAAATATAAGAAATTATAAAATATACATACATGCAAATATTTAGAACTTACTTAGTCTTATTTTAATATCATGTATTTGTCTAAAAGATATGTTCAATTCAACCACTTTCACACTCAGAGGAAATTCTTTTGAACAACTTCTAACAAAATTATAATATTGTGCATTATCTCGCAACCCTACTAACCAACACCTGAACCAAATTCTAGAAACAAAATTCTATATATGGTCATCTATATTCATCAAGACACACATTCGAATATATCACGAATATACTAAATGGTTTATAATATGGGATTTGCGGGTTTAAGGAAGAGAATGATGGAGGTAGCTTTTTTGTTTATACGTCGATGGATAATGTATACGATGACAAATCAAGAGAGATCATAGAGGACAAAGAACAAGAATTTCCATCTCTGTTAGAGTCCTAAATTTCGAGGGCTTGATTATATGTATCATTTATAGTATTTATGATTTGCGGAAAAAACACTCAATTAAACACATAATGTATTTTGTTATGTTTCATTTTTGTTTTTTTATATTAAATAATTTTTAACGTGACATAAATTTGTTAATTTAAATCTTATATTTTAGTATTATTTTATATTTTCATTAAAATTTAAACATTATAAAGATAATGTTTTTTTGAATATATATAAGAAAAAAAATTGTATACCACAAAAGGAGGTTTTTGTCATTTCGGTTATATGTATATGTAATTTCAATTTTTGAAATTTTATTATCGTAAAAATTTATCAAAATAAATCATAAAACATTGATTACAATATTTTTGTGACGTATGTTTATATTAATTCAAATATATTTACTAAATTTTTTATACTAGCACATAAAATATAACGGTTAAAAATAGATTTGACGCAGAATGAGGAACAAAAAAACTAAAAATATTTAAATATCTATCATGTGAGTATAGGGGCTACATTATATTTTTCATATATATATATATATATATATATATATATATATATATATATATATATATATATATATATATATATATATACACTAAATTTTATTTACATGCATTTCGAATTAGATGGGGTATAACAACCAATTGACCCCCTTATCTATCCGTTCCTTCAGATGAATATTAAAAAATAAAAAGAATAATGGCTGGTATCTTCGTAAAAATCAATAATTTTATTTTACACATTTTGTAATTAATGTATGTCTATTGTATGTGAGACATACCAATTCTCCAATTTGACATTATTTACCACATTCGGTAATATATTATATAAGTTGTTGAGCTTAATTGTAATACGTGAGTTACTAATCTAACTTAAAAAATTTACTCCTATTTATCAAGGATTGGACGAATTGGAACAATTTTCTTTTAATATTTTTCAATGCAACAAGATCACCCATAAAAAGTTAAATTATTTTTTATCTATAAATTATTACAAATTCAGTGTGAAACTCTGCTTTTTAATTACTTTAAAGTATATAAAAGAAAATAAAATAAAATGTAACTTTATTATTATTTATCTCCATAATCTTTGTAAATTTTAAAATATCTAAAACTTATTTTTATGTTTGCACTCTCACCTCCCTAGATATTATTTATCCTCTTAAATTTAGAAATATCAAAACTATCCGCCAATTTTTTTTCCACATGCCTCTCTACCCTAATCCTTCATAACACCAACACATCTATTATTATAAGAATCCCAACTTATCTTTGTAGCACATATGCATATTTACACACAATACTATTATGCTACACAAGCCTCTATATCCACCACCAATCATGCGAAATCAATAATTTTACAATTAAGCCAAATTCATTATTGAATTTTAAGATCATCAGCAAATTAGAATAGTATAAATCAATAAAAAAGGTTTTGCTACACATTTATAACATCAAAATTAAGGGAATTATAAATTACATACTTGGAAATATTCAGAGTTAACTTAGTTTTATTCTAATATTGTGTTTTTGTATACAAGATAGAGTCAATTCCACCAATTTCACACCCAAGAGAAATTTTGTTTTGAACAACTTATAACATAATTATAATATTGTGCATTGTATTGTGAACCTACCAACACACACCTCAACCAAATTCTAGACACAAAATTCTTTATAGGGTCATCTATTCACCAAGACACGCATTCTAATATTTCACAAATATATTTGAAATGATTTTTAATATAGGATTTACGGGTTTAAGGAGGAGAATGTGGGAGTAAGGTACAAGACAGAGTTGTGGTATGATGGTAGATCAGTACATTTATGGATAATGTGTATGAAGCCAAATAATGAGAGATCATACATGACAGATAATAAGAATTTTCATCTTTACTAGAGTCTAAAATTTGAGGGCTTGATTATACAATTCGTTTATAGTATTTATGGTTTGTAAAAAAATACTCAATTAAATAGAGAATGTATTTTGCTACGTTTCATTTTATTGATTAAATAATTTTTTAAGTGACATAAATTTGTTAAATTAAATATTATATTTTTAGTATTATTTTATATTTTCAGTAAATTTAAACAATATGAAGATAATATTTGTATGAGAATATGCAAAAAGAAAAGTTTTATAACCATGAAAGATGGTTTTTGTCATTCCAGGTATGTATATATATATATATATATATATATATAAATGAAATTCAAATTTTTAAAATTTAATTATTGTAATAATTAATTAGAAAAATCTTAAAATATTGATTACAGTATTTGTGTGACAAAGATTAATCTTACTTTCTATTTTAAATTCGATTTACTACCGCATAAAATTTAATGGTTAAAAATAGAATTGATGGAGAATGGGGAACTAAAAACTAAAACTACTTAAATCTCTATCATGTTAGTATGGTTGCTACAATATATTTTTCTCATATAGACTAAATTTCATTTACAACCGCAAACATTATAAAGACTTTACATATAACATGTATAAAATGTAGAACTACAAAAAGAACGGATTTAATCTCTTTTAGATAAAAATCGGTGGCTAATATATATCGTTTCTCATATTTATATTTAACGTGAAATGATTTAGCAGATTTACAACCCATCTCGAAGTAACCAGGGCATATCATCTATGACTGAGTTTAATATAAAAAAAAATAATGGTTGGTGTCTTCATATGTCAATATTTTTATTTGTTACATTTTGTAAGTATTATGTGAGTTCATTGTATGTGGGACATACCAATTCTCAAATTCGACTTTATTTACAGCGTTCAATAATACATGTTATAAGTGGTTGAGCTCCATTTTAATGCGTGAGTTATTAATCTTACTTAAAAAAGTTACTCCAATCTAATAAAGTTTAGAATAATTAGAACAAATAGTTCAAGATGATCATCCATAAGTTGCTAAAATAAACTTTTTATCTACGAATTTAATGTGTAACTCGTCTATTTTATTACTTTAAAGTATATTAAATAGAATTTTTTTATATTATTTATCCCAATACTCTTTGTAAATTTAAAAAAACCGAAACTTATTTTTGTTTATGCACTCACCTCTGTACATATTATTTATCCCCGTAAATTTAGAAATATCAAAATTATACCTAGTTTTTTTTCCACATGCCTTCCTACCAAAATCCCCTATGTCACCAACACATATTTTATTATAAAGCTTCCAACTTATCTCTGTAGCATACAATAATATTATGCTACACAAGCCTCTATACCCACCACCAATCATGCAAAAATCAATTATTTTATAATTAAGCCAAAATTATAATAAAATTTTAAGAACATCAACAAATTTGAATGGTTTAAAACAATAAATAAATTATTGTTGCACATTTAAATCTTATGAATATAAAAGAAATTATAAAATATACATTCATGGAAATATTTATAACTTACTTAGTCTTATTATAATATTATGTATTTGTCTACAAGATATGGTCAATTGAACCTATTTCAAAGCCATAGGAAATTCTTTTGAACAACTTCTAACAAAATTATAATATTGTGCATTGTTTTCCAAACCTACCAACCAACAACTCAACCAAATTCTGGACACAAAATTCTTTATAGGGTCATCTATTTATCAAGACACACATTCTAATATATCACGAACATACTAAATGATTTTTAATATGAGATTTACGCGTTCAAGGAGGAGAATGAGAGAGGTAAGATACAAGACAACGTTACGGTATGATGGTAGACCATACAAAATGGGAGTATTTTGTTAGGATAATGTGTATGATGCCAAATCAAGATAGATCATGTAGGACATAGAACAAGAATTTTGATCTCAATTAGAGTCTTTAAATTCGAGGGCTTGATTATACGAATCATTTATAGTATTTATGAATTAAAAAAAACGCAATTAAACAAAGAATGTATTTTGTTATGTTTTATTTTTGTTGATTTGATTAAATAATTTTTTAAGTGACATAAATTTGTAAAATTAAATCTTATATTTTAGTATTATTTTATATTTTAAGAGAAATTTATACAATATGAAAATGTATGAATATACATATACAATTTATAAATATTTATATAATTGATATTATTAAAATTTAATTACTGTAACAATTTATTAGAAAAATCTTAAAACATTGATTAAAATATTTGTGTGACGAAAAATTATTTTAATTCATATATATATATACTAAATTTGTTTTACTATCGCATACATTTTAAAAGTTTAAAATAGATTTAGTGGTGAATGGGGATCTAAAAAATTAAAAATACCTAAATCTTTAACATGTGAGTATGAGGTCTGCTATATATTTTTTTCATATATACTAAATTTCATTTACAACCACAGATATTATAAAGATTAAATATATATCTTGTATAGAATGGAGAACTAAAAATATAAAAATAATTTAATCTCTTTTACATCAATTTCAGTGGCTAAAATATATTTTCCTAATATGTATATTTAATATGAAAAGATTAAGCAGATTTAAATAGCATCTCGAAGTTAATGGGGGTATAGCCACCAATTTACCCCCTTGATCTATCAATAACTTGAGTTTAATATTAAAAAAGGAATAATGGTTGGTATCTTCGTAAAAGTCAATATTTTTATTCTTTACATTTTGTAAATGAACGTGAGTTCATTGTAGTACCAATTCTTGAATTTGACAATATTTACCTGATTAATTGATGTATATGATATAAGCCGTTGAGCTCGATTGTAATGCATGAGATATTAATCTCGCTTAAAAACTTTTACTCAAATTTAATAAAGTTTAGACAAATTAAAACAAGTTTCTCTTAACATTTTTCAATTCAAGACGATTACCCATATATTATTAAAATTATCTTTTTATCTATGAAGTTAGTGTGGTCTTTTTTATTACTTTAAAGTATATTAAATAATAACATATCTTTTTATTATTACTTATCCCAATATTTTTTGTAAATTTAATAAAACCGAAACTTATTTTTATTTATGCACTCTCCTCCTTACATATTATTTATCCCCTTAAACTTAGAAATATCAAATTTATAACCAGATTTTCTCCACATGCCATCCTACCATAATCCCCTATAACACCAACACATCTCTTATTATAAAACTTCCAACTTATCTCTGTAGCACGCAATAATATTATGCTACACAAGCCTTTATATCCACCACCAATCATGCGAAAATAAATTATTTTATAATTAAGCCAAAATTTTAATAAATTTTAAGAACATCAGCAAATTAGAATGGTTTAAAAAAAAAAAATATTGTTGCACATTTAAATCTTATGAAAATAAAAGAATTATAAAATATACATACATGGAAATATTTAGAACTTACTTAGTCTTATTATAATATTATGTATTTGTCTACAAGAAATGGTCAATTGAACCCATTTCACAGCATAGGAAATTCTTTTGAACAACTTCTAACAAAATTATAATATTGTGCATTACTTTCCAAACCAACCAACCAACAACTCAACCAAATTCTAGACACAAAATTCTTTATATGACCATCTATTCATCAAGATACATGTTCTAATATATCATGATCATACTAAATGATTTATAATATGGGATTAACAAGTTTAAGGAGGAGAATGAGGGAGGTAAGATACAAGACAACGTTATGGTATGATGCTAGACCATACAAAATGGGAGCGTTTTGTTAGTACATAGCTGGATAATGTGTAAGATTCCAAATCAAGATAGATCATGTAGGACATAAAACCAGAATTTCCATCTCCATTAGAGTCCTAAATTCGAGGGCTTGATTATACGAATCATTTATAGTATTTATGATTTTAAAAAAAATACTCAATTAAACAAAAATTGTATTTTGTTATGTTTTATTTTTATTGTTTTGATTAAATAATTTTTTAAGTGACATAAATTTGTTAAATTAAATCCTATATTTTAGTATTATTTTATATTTCAGTAAAATTCATACAATATGAAGATTATGTTTTTTTGAGAATATATATATATATATATATATATATAATTTATATTTTAAAAATTTAATTACTGTAACAATTTATTAGGAAAATCTTGAAACATTGATTACAATATTTGTGTGACGAAAAATTTATTTTAATTCCTAAATTTGTTTTACTATCGCATAAAATTTAAAAGTTAAAAATAGATTTAAGGTTGAATGGGGATCTAAAAAAGTATAAATACCTAAATCTTTATCATGTGAGTATGAGAATTACTATATAGTTTTCTCATATATACTAAATTTCATTACAACCACATATATTATAATATTAAACATATATCATGAATAGAATGGAGAACTAAAATAATAAAACGAATTTAATCTCTTTTAGATCAATTTTAGTGGCTAAAATATATTTTTTTCTCACATGTATAATTAATATGAAAAGATTAAGCAGATTTAAATAGCATCTCGAAGTAAATGGGGTATAGCCACCAATTTACCCCCTTGATCTATGAATGACTTGAGTTTAATATTAAAAAAGAAATAATGGTTTGTATCTTCATAAAATTCAATATTTTTATTCTTTACATTTGTGAATTCATTGTAGTACCAATTCTCGAATTTGACATTATTTACCTGATTCATTGGTATATATGATATAAGTCGTTGAACTCGATTGTAATGTGTTAGATATTAATCTAGCTTAAAAAATTTACTCAAATTTAATAAAGTTTAGACAAATTAGAACAAATAACTCTTATCATTTTTCAATTCAAGACGATCACCCGTATATTATTAAAATTATCTTTTTATCTACGCATTCAGTGTGTAACTTGTCTTTTTTTTTACTTTAAAGTATATTAAATAATAACATATTTTTTTTAATATTGTTTATTTCAATAATTATTGTAAATTTGAAAAATCCAAAGCTTATTTTTATTTTTCCACTCACCTCCATACATATTATATCCCCTTCAATTTACAAATATCAAAATGATGCCCCTTTATTTTTTCACATGCCTCTCTACCATAATCACTCATAATACCAGCACATATATTATTATAAAACTTCAAAATTAACTTTGTAGTACACATGCACATCTACACACAATAATATTATGCTACACAAGCCTCTATACTCACCTCCAATCATGCGAAAATAAATAATTTTATAATTAATCCAAATTATTAATAAATTTTAAGAACATCAAGAAGTTAGAATTGTTTAAGACAACAAGAAAAGTTTTGTTGCACATTTAAAATCTTACAAAATATAAGGAATTATTAAATATACATACATGCAACTATTTAGAACTTACTTAGTCTTATTTGAATATCATGTATTTGTCTAAAAGATATGGTCAATTCAACTACTTTCACACTCAGAGGAAATTCTTTTGAACAACTTCTAACAAAATTATAATATTGTGCATTATCTCGCAACCCTACTAACCAACACCTGAACCAAATTCTAGAAACAAAATTCTTTATAGGGTCATCTATATTCATCAAGACACACATTCGAATATATCACGAATATACTAAATAATTTATAATATGGGATTTGCGGGATTAAGGAAGAGAGTGATGGAGATAGCTTTTTTGTTTATACGTCGATGGATAATGTATACCATGACACATCAAGAGAGATCATAGAGGACAGAGAACAAGAATTTCCATCTCTGTTAGAGTCCTAAATTTCGAGGGCTTGATTATACATATCATTTATAGTATTTATGATTTGTGGAAAAAACACTCAATTAAACACATAATGTATTTAATTATGTTTCATTTTTGTTTTTTTATATTAAATAATTTTTAATGTAACATAAATTTGTTAAATTAAATCTTATATTTTAGTATTATTGTATATTTTCATTAAAATTTAAACATTATAAAGATAATGTTTTTTTGAATATATACAAGAAAAAAATTGTATACCACAAAAGGAGGTTTTTTTCATTTCAGATATATATATATATATATATAATTGAAATTTTTTAAATTTAATTATTGTAATAATTTATTAGAAAATATTTAAACATTGATTACAAAATTTGTGTGACAAAAATTTATCTTAATTCATATATATATATATATATATATATATATATATATATACAGTATCAAAAAGTTTGGTCTAATGAGAGTCAACGTTCTCTGCCTTCTCTCTAGGTTTTCCCTTTATTTTCTCTCTCTAGGTTTCTATTTTCAGTTTACGACAGCTTTTACATACTTTATCCACCGTTTCTTCTCTTTCTTCCGTCCATCTCACCGTGTTTCCACACCGGTTTCATAGGTGAGATCGATTGTTCTTTTTTATTTTTTGTTGCACTTCTTTTCTCATCCCCCAATCTGTTTCAATCCTAGACATTTACTCAAACACTTTACACTCATTCAATCTATCTCTCGAGATTGAATAAATGGCACCAAAACAAGCAAATAAAAAGAAAACAATTAGTTTAGAGGAGGTTACAGAAAGTTTGGGTCCCTTAAAAGCCCAAAGTTCTAGCTATGGCCAAAAAATTACAAATGATAAAGCTAAAATGAGTGTTACCCCAGTTAGATCTGGTACTGGAGTTCTTATTACAAACCATAACTCAAATATAATAAGTGTTACACAAAATAGAGTTGATACAGTTACACATCTAGAGGCGTTTTCTTCTTTACAACAACAAAAAATGCATCTAAGAGATCTAAAATCATAACTGAAGAGTTTGTGCCAAACCCTAGCTCAGAAATTTGTGGTACACCTTCATCATCGCTAGGTGGGCCCAGCCACGGTTACACCTAATCTTGTGTCTCCTCGTAAGACCTGGGCCACATTTTTTGATGGTGAAATCAGAGAAGCTGTTTAGTTGGAAATGGTAGAATTACAGTTACTCATTCATCACAAATCAAAGAAGAGGGGTGTAAAGCCTGGAAAACAAGTTTGGTGGGTCAGTTTTTGGATAAACCCCCACCATTTTACATGATTAAGTATATGGTAGACACATTATGGAAGAAGTATAGAAAAGTATAGATAGTTACCTCAGGATAGGGCCTATATGTTTTCAAAATAGAGAGTGAAGAGGCATGTTTCAATATCATGGGTGAGTTATGGCATGTTAACAACAAGACACTTATTTTAAGAAGATGGAAACCAAATACTCACTTTGAAAAGTTCAAAATAGATAAGATCCCAGTATGGGTTAAACTTAAAAAAGTACCAGGTGAGCTGTGGAGCAAAGCTGGTTTGAGTGTTGTACCTAGTGCTCTAGGGAAACCCCTTCAAATGGATGATATTGCAGCTAACCAAACAAGGCTCAGCTATGCCAGAGTCTGTGTGGAAATGGACCTTAATGAAGAGATTATAGATAATTTTGATATTGATATGGGAGATAATCAAATTGAAACAGTAGAGGTTGAATATAGTTGGAAACCTGTTTTGTGCAAGACTTGTAATATCTTGGGACATTCAGATAATACCTGCAGAAATAGAAAGAAAGTTTGGGCTGAGAAACAAAAAATGCCTAAAGCTATAACAAACAAAATTACCTCACCTCAAGTTATTAATCAGGAAGAATCAAAGGATAATAAACAATCATGGACTCAAGTGGTTAACAGAAGGGCTACATCATCACCTACCCAACCTAATGAGGGCAGTAATGTAGCTACTACTTCTAACACTTTTAATATACTAAACCAACAGAATGATAATATTGAGTATATGGTTCAAGAGATAATTATGGTTACCAACCTTGAGGTTGAGCAGGATAAACCCCTAGACCCTCATCTTACATGATAATCACATGGAATGTGAGAGGGATCAAAAATAAAATCAAACAGGCTAACTGTTTGAAGTATGTAAATAATTTTAATGTCAACATTTTCAGTTTACTAGGAACTAAAGTTAAGCCTCATAAAGCCAAGAAAATATGGGACTCTGTGTTTAATAAATGGAAGATAGCTCATAATTACACTCATCATGAGCTTGGAAGAATCTGGACCTTTTGGAATGATAAGGTGTACAATGTCACAGTATTGGATAGCACTAGCCAAGCCTTACTTTGCAAGGTAGTGATCATCCAAACCAATACTGTATTTTTTTACTCTCCTGTTTATGCATTAAATAGACCTGAGGAAAGAACTATTCTTTGGGACACATTAAGAAGATGGAAAGGGACTGTTGATACTACTCCTTGGGTAATCCAATGAGATTTTAATGAAGTAATGCACCTTAATGAGAGATTAAATTGTGTTATATTATCAGAAGGGGCAATGGATATGAGAAAATGTGTAAATGACTTAGAACTCACAGACCTCAATTATGTGGGCCCTAAATACACCTGGACAAACAAATCTGCTGAGGGAGATATGAGGGCAAGCAGAATAGATAGAACCCTACTAAATGAAAGTTGGATCAATGCTTATCCTAAATAATCTCTTATTTTAGAGTATCCCTATATCTCAGATCATTGTAGCCAAGTATTAAAATTTTTGGGAGCAGAAAAAAGAAGAAAATACCCTTTTAGATTTTACAATATCTTGATGGAGCACCCTGAGTTTATCCCTCTGGTTCAAGAGATTTGGAAAGTCAATTTTCAAGGTACCAGGATGTATATTGTCACTAGAAAGCTAAAACTTCTCAAAGAAAAACTTAAATTATTCAATGAGAAGTATTTCAAGTTCTCCAGAGACAAGATTATGAAACTTCTAAATGACCTGAAGACAGTTCAAATTAGTAGATTTCAGGGTAATAGTAACACTAAATTATTAACAAAAGAGAATGAAATAGTTCAAGAACTTACTAAAGAGTTACTTAATGAGGAAGCCATTGCCAAACAAAGATCTCGGGATAAATGGGTATAAAATGGAGACCTCAATACGTCCTATTTTCAGAAGATCATGAGGGGCAGAAGGACCCAAAATAGTATCTATAATATAATATATAAACAGGGTGTTTGTAAAATTGAGGAAAATGATATCTCAGAGGTTTTTGTAGGGCACTTCACAGATATCCTGGAAAGAAAAAGAGAGAATGAAGGTCAATATAGTGTTAATACTCTAAAAACTATTTTAAATAAAAGTATTAAGAGAGAAGAATGTCAAGACCTCATTAAGCCTATTACTGTAGATGAAATCAAAGAAGCCCTTTGGTCTATTGATAGTAACAAAAGTCCAGGCCCAGATGGTTTCTCATCTATTTTTTTAAGAAATGTTGGGATATAATCAAAGAGGACTTAATATTAGCCATAAGAAGTTCATTCATGGACTATAAAATTCTTGGAGAAATCAACTTAGCTAATATTTCTCTAATCCCCAAGATTAGTAATCCAAGTACTCCCAAGGACTTCAGGCCTATAGCGTGTTGCAACATATTATATAAGATCATCTCAAAAATTATAGCTAACAGGTTAAAAGGGTCACTTCAAGGTGTTATTTCTCAAAATCAGTCTGCCTTTATCACATGTAGACTTATTGGTGAGAATATTTTAATAGCCCAAGATATTGTTAGAGGATATTCTAGAGCAAATTTATCCAAGAGATGTACCTTAAAATTGGACCTCATGAAGGCTTATGACTCAGTTGATTGGGATTTCATATTGAAGACTGTGGAAGCTCTAGGCTACCCTACTATCTTCAACAAGTGGGTATCCATGTGCCTCACAAGTACTTCATATTCTATAATAATTAATGGAGCTCCTCACGGTTTCTTTAGAGGTGAGAGGAGTCTCAGACAGGGTGACCCCCTCTCTCCTTACCTTTTTGTTATAGGTATGGAGGTTTTATCTCAAATATTCATTCATGTGGGACAGAAAGATAATTTCAGGTGGCACCCGAAATGTGGTGAGTTAAAGATCAACCATTTGATGTTTGTTGATGATCTCTTAGTGTTCTTTACCCCAACTGAAGAAACAGCAAAATGGATTAAAAAAGGTTTGAACTTATTTTACAACCTCTCAGGTCTAAAAATAAGTGATAGCAAAAGTAATATTTTCCATAGGGGAGTCAATGAGGAAACAAAAGATATTATAAATCTCATACTTAACATACAGGGTCTCTTTCTATGAAATACCTTGGTCTTCCTTTAATCACAGGAAGACTAAGTCTCAATGATTGTAAACCTTTAGTAGATCAAATGACAAAAAATATTGATCACTGGAGCTCAAGAAATCTGTCCTATGCAGGAAGAGTCAAACTCATCAGGTCAGTCCTTGGTGGTATTCCTAGCCACTGGTGTAGTGTTTTTACTTTACCTAAGAAGATCATTAAATTGCTACAAAGTAAAGTCATGGCTTTCTTATGGTGTGGTAAAAGTATTTATGAGGGAGGTGCAAAAGTATCCTGGAATACTGTATGTAAACCTATTGAAGAAGGTGGTTTGGGTATTAGGGACTTGGAAGTACAGAATAAAGTATGGTCCTTGAAGTTACTCTGGGGTTGTTGCCTTCCTAAAGAGACCTTATGGTCTCAATGGTTGCAACTTAACCATCTCAAAGGAAAATCAGTTTGGCAAATTAATATACCTATTGATTGTTCATGGGGCTGGAGGAAAATTTTGAAAGCTAGAAAGTGGGCTAAAGGTTTATTCAAGTATAAGATGGGTAATGGGAAAGATATAGCATTGTGGTGGGATTATTGGTTACCTAGTAATAAAAATCTGAATGAGATGAATTACAGTAATATGGCTTTAGGATATTATGTTGATAGCAAGGTAGCTCAGTTTATTCACAATAAGAACTGGAAATGGCCGGCTAAGTTGAGATTTATGATTGACCTCACCAAAGATATCACTATCTTGGAGGATAAAGATTCTATCAATTGCACCTGTACAAAAAAAGGAAAATTTAAATTTGCAGAAATTTACTAAGAGATCGGAGAAAAGGGTAACACTAATGAATGGTACAAATTGGTTTGGAAATCTATAGCTTTACCGAAATATAAATTCTTGCTCTGGTTATGTAATCTAGACAGCCTCCCAACTAAACACAGATTATTAAGTTTTGGTATGATATCAAACCCTATCTGTGAGTTCTGTAAATTACAATGCGAAGATAGAGACCACCTGTGCTTGCCCTAGCACGAGGCGAATTTGGGATTTTTGCAAAATAAAAACAAAAATTCAGTTGCAAAACAACGATTGGACAGAAATAATCAAAGAGATAGAGAAGAAGAACACAAGAAGAATAGATAAAGAGATTACCTCTGTTATGTTACCCATAGCAGTTCACACGATTTGGGAAGAGAGGAATGATAGAATCTTTAACCAAAACTTTACATCTGAAGCTGCTATTAAGGAGAAGATTGTAGATCGAGTAATTGAGAATATGGTGAAACTGAAAGGGTTGAAAGAGAGGACATTGAAGCCGCGATGAAGTGGTGGAGAGAGAGTTAGGGTTTCGGTGGGTCTTTAGATTGGGTTTTGTACTTCCGAAAGTACTAGTGGGCGTAGTTGTGTTGTTTAGTCCGTATTTGTGTTTTAGTTTTTTGTTTTATTATATCTAGTCAAAGTTTGACTAGAGAATGAGGTGTAAAACGTTTATTTGTTTTGATATAAATATATTCTGGCTGGCTTAGCAAAATATATATATATATATATATATATATATATATATATATATATATATATATATATGTACTAAATATAATTTACTATTGCATAAATTTAAAGGTTAAAAATAGATTTGATGGAGAAAGGGATCTAAAAAACTAAAAAATATTTAAATCTCTATCATGTGAGTATTGGGCTACTACATACTTGTCTCATATATACTAAACCACAAATATTATAAAGATTAAAAATATGTCATGTATAGAATAAAGAACTAAAAAAAATAAAAATAATTTAATCTATTTTAGGTCAAACTCATATTTATATTTAATATGAAAAGATTGAGCAGGTTTAAATCACATCTCTAAGTAAATAGGGGTATAGCCACTAATTTACCCTTTGATCTATCAATGACTTGAGTTTAATATTAAAAAAGGAATAATAGTTGGTATCTTCGCAATTTTTTTTTATTAATGTGAGTTCATTGTATGTGGGAGATACTAATTTTCCAATTTGACTTTATTTACCCTATTCATTGATATATGATGTCAGTAGTTGAACTCGATTGTAATGCGTGAGTTCTAAAATTCGGGGGCTTGATTATACGAATCATTTATAGTATTTGTGATTTGTAAACAAATACTCAATTAAACTAGAGACTGTATTTTGTTATGTTTCATTTTTATTATTATGATTAATTAATTCTTAACGTGACATAAATTTGTTAAATTAAATCTTATATTTTAGTGCTATTTTATATTTTCAATAAAAATTCGAACAATATGAAGATTATGTTTGTTTTAGAATATACAAGAAAAAAAGTTTTATGATGGCCCAGATCTATTAAATAAGTGGTGGCCATGATTATTTCTATCCCCACTTATCACAAAAATTATTAATTATTCATTATATAATTTCTTACAAAATAAAATCCTAAACATCTATATAATAATTAAAAAATTAAAATTCTAAACATTTATATAATAATGTAGAATACAACTTTTTTCTCTATGATACTCAGGTAGCATATATTTTATTGGAAGGTAACTAAAACTACTTAATTAGTTTTGTTGACTATGGGTGTTTAAAGTGATTACACCAAATATTGTGAAAGCTTCTCAAAAGCTTATCAAAATTGTTAAATGAGGCCGACAATCTCAAATGCTTAGCAAAGTCATGATCAACATTAATGAAGACATCAGTATAGGTCTTGCTCACAACATCAAATTTACTGTAAAGAGCTCATTAAAACACATATAGTTGATTTTACACATATTAAGTTATATCAATTTCATTTGTATACATGAGATTAATAAAATTTTAAGATAATTATTGAGCAAATTATGCCGGCTTTACACCAGAAGTAGACAAACTTGTGCTTGAATTTAAATAGGGTAAAAATATTTGAATGCTATTCATTTATCTCAAATTGTAACTTAAATTATATATTATCTAATATAATAATATAAAATATTCACTAATGAAGTGAAATTAAAGTGTACTTTTTGTTTCAATCGCATATAGTTTTAAGAAAAACGTTCTATTTTTTGCATTGGCGAGTTCATAAGGGGGTATTATTAAGTGATTTCAAGATGCTAATGATTATACAGAGAACCCATAGTATTATGATTCAAGCCATTGAATCCTTTGTATCCAATGTGCATGTCTTTTAGCTTGAGAAACTTATTAAAGTTTGTACCCTTATAATAAATTTTCTTGGACCAATTTTGGGATAAGTTTCACCACCATTGTTCATGAGTTGAAGCTTACATGGTGCTGATATTAAATGAATGAGGTTGTGATGATATTTCATTGCACAAATAGAATTGAATTGTATGATCTAACATGTATCTTGGTGGGCGACAATCGTGTTAGAAAATAAAAAGAACCCAGAATCTTTTTAATCTTTAATTTAATGGGTATTTCTGTAATGATATATAAGTTATGTTGCATATAAAGTTCCTGTTTCATATAAACTAATCAGAACTATGGCTGTATATAATTTCATATACAACCATACGTCTATATATCTTTCTATCTTTAATCTTGTTTTAAATTTTATCTGGATTAACTAGAAAATAGCACAAAGTCTTGAATACATCTGTTACGATAAAATATTCTTTCATTATATTATATATTTTAAATTAAGTTTCATTCAGATTCATACTTTATTTGATCGTGGCTACCAGCTAATGTTGCATTAGAGATTGTCCAAGCAGTTTCATTTTTATTCTCAAACACTGGCATTTTAAATCAAGCTAACAATAAGACCAATAATATTAGTATCAATCATACCTTGCACACAAATTACACACATGTAAAAAGTAAAAAATTATAAGCATTTGCATACATGGATGTGTTCTTTTACACCAGTTGTGATATTAAGATTAATTATATTTGTTCTTTCTTCATACTTATCTTATATATACGATGTACACATTTATAAGTATAAATGAAGTATATATAATGTTAGTGGCAAACTATTTTGTCTTTAGATCATTGGCGGAGGATTTGTTGAACTACCATTTATATTCAACTGATAATTTGTAATTTTCTTAAATTTTAATGATATTTACTAACATTTTCAATTAATTGTTGAAAGTAATTATTGATGTGGTTCTTGATGTTGTGAATAATTAAACTATTTTCTAGAGCTATATTAACCACTTTAACTAATGTTACAGATTGGATTATATGTATTAGCTATTACTTATGAGATGTATTGTAAGGATTTGGTGTTTAATCAAAACCCATAAATATACTAAATAATCTATATTGGAAATACTAAGAATAAAAGAAAAGATAGCGGAAGCGTACCTAAAGCCATGATTGCTTTGGTTGATTTGTTTGAGTAGGTAATGAGTCTTCCAGATCTATACCTTCTGTGTTTAGTTTTTTCTCTTTAGATGGGATGAGAGAAAAGAGCAGAGCGTGTATGATCTGGGGACCATAAACCCCTTCTTATAATTCTGAACGTGTGTTCAGTTAAGAATAAGAAGTTATTAGAAGTTATTATTTAATAACTTCTATTATATCCAGTTTGACCCCTCAATAAACTAGAAATAATATAATAGTATCTACACTTTAATTCCATGACACTTTTATTCCCCTAATCCAATTATAAGATTTATTAGACCATAATCAATTGGATAAAACTTTTACGATAACAATACACATTTAATATTTACATATGTGAGCCCATAATTTAAAATTTTCTAACAATCTCCCACTTGGGCCACATATGTTACTTTATGAATGTGTATAACCTTATGAGCGCTCCAAAATGTTATCATATATAGAGGTAGTCCAAACAATCTTGTCTATCAACCATAACGATACAGGACTAAAGGGACTTTCGTCACATTTAACGCAACTAAATCCATCAATAATCACATATACCAATATAATCAAATGACATAGATCAATCATGGATGCGTAGCATGACAATTACATGTAATATGGTCTGAACATGCCTAATTCCAACTGGTCTAACTTTAAACCTTAGTGAGATTAAACAATACCGAACTGGCAGAGTGTAAAAGAACTAGATGCTTTACTTCTAAATAAAATATCCAAATACATAATGTTTCTAAATTAAAAACATAGAGCAATAAAAAAAAACTTAAACTCCCACTAAAACATCACATCTTCATGTAATATAACACCCATATGAGCAGTATGCTCATGAAAGACTTTGGGTGGTAATCCTTTAGTAAGCGGATCCGCAATCATAGAGTTTGTTCCAATGTGCTCTATATTTATTTCTCCACTCTGTACCCGTTCTTTCACAACAAGGAACTTTATGTCAATATATTTTGACTTAGATGAGCTCCTATTGTTGTTTGAGTATAGTACTGCAGATTTATTGTCACAATATAACTTTAGTGGTCTTTCTACATTTTCTAAAATGCGCAGCCTAGTGACAAAATTTCGAAGCCATATTCCTTGATTAGATGCCTCATAACATGCTACAAATTCTGCTGCCATAGTGGAAGAAGCTACAAGTGTTTGTTTGACACTCTTCCACGATATAGCACCTCCAGCTAAGAGATATATATATATAGCCTGATATAGATTTTCTACTATCTTGGCATCCTGCAAAATCGGAGTCTGAATACCCAATAATCTCCAACTGATCCGATTTCTTATATGTGAGCATAAAATCTTTTGTTCTCTTCAAGTATCTCATTACCCGCTTGGCTGCTTTCCAATGTTCCATACCAGGGTTGCTGAGATATCTGCCTAACATGCCAACAATGTACGCAATATCCGGACGTGTACGCACTTGAGCATACATTAGACTCCCAACTGCTGATGCATAGGGAATCTTCTGCATTTCTTGAATTTCAAGGTTTCCTTTAGGGCATTGAGTTAAACTGAATTTGTCTCCTTTAGCGACAGGGGTGTCACCTGGTCTACTGTCTTGCATGCCAAATCTTTTAAGTACTTTATCGATATAACTCTTTTGTGATAATTCAAGAATACCTCGAGAACGATCACGGTATATTTGGATTCCCAATACAAAAGAGGCGTCTCCAAGATCTTTCATCTCAAAATTCTTTGAAAGAAATTTCTTAGTTTCGTGCAAAATGCTTATATCATTAGTTGCAAGTAATATGTCATCGACATACAAAACCAGGAATATGAATTTACTCCCACTGAACTTGTGATACACACAATCATCTACTGCATTTATCTCAAAACAAAATGAGATAATTACTTGATGAAACTTGTGATACCATTGACGAGAAGCTTGTTTGAGTCCGTAGATGGATTTAGTTAACTTGCAAACCATATTCTTTGGATCTCCCGAAACAAAGTTTTCTGGTTGTACCATATAAATCGTCTCATCAATGTCTCCATTTAAGAACGCTGTTTTAACATCCATCTGATGTAACTCAAGATCAAAATGAGCAACAAGTTCCATAATTGTCCGAAAAGAGTCTTTTGATGATACTGGAGAAAAAGTCTCTTTGAAGTCAATGCCTTCCTTTTGAGTAAAGCCTTTAGCTACAAGTTGAGCCTTATACCTTTCCACATTACCATTCACATCCCGTTTGGTTTTAAATATCCACTTACAACCAATTGGTTTTGCACCTTCTGGTAACGGAACAAGTTCCCAAACCTTATTGTCTTGCATAGACTTGTACTCATCATGCATTGCTTCAATCCACTTTTGAGAGTTAGAACTTTTCATGGCATGATGAAAGTTGACTGGATCATCTTCCATCGTGCAATTTTCTTCCTCATGTTCTTGGAGATACACAATATAAACATCTGGAACTGCATTTCTCCTTTCTCTAGTGGATCGCCTTATTGGCACAGGTTGTTGAGGTTGTTGAGTTTGTTCTTCTTGAATAATTATTTCATCTTGACTAGGAAGTTGTTCAACGTTGACTTGTTGAGGTCCCGGATCCACTTCTTGATCAATGACTAGTGTAGGAACTTGTACATTGTCAAAAGTGATAATAGAAATAGGATTCGAAACCGATTCCTCCTCAAAAGCAACGTCTCTAACCTTATTTCTCCCCCCAAACTCAACATCCTCAAAAAATATTGCATTTCCCGTCTCAAATATGTTCTTCATTGTAGGATCATAAAATTTGTACCCTTTTGATCGCTCAGAATAACCAATAAAGTAGCTACTTACTGTTTTAGGATCCAGTTTCCTTTCGTTTGGCCTATAAGGCCTTGCCTCAGCTGGACATCCCCAAATATGGAAATGCTTTAGACTAGGTTTTCTACCTGTCCAAAGCTCATAAGGTGTTTTAGTAACTGCTTTAGTTGGTACTCTGTTAAGAATATAAGCTGCTGTCTTTAATGCTTCCCCCCAGAGTGACTCTGGTAAGGTTGAATGACTAATCATACTCCTTACCATATCCTTAAGAGTCCTATTTCGTCTCTCAGCAACACCATTCATGCTAGGTGATCCTGGCATAGTGTATTGTGGAACGATACCGCATTCCTATAGGAACTTAGCAAAAGGCCTTGAACGTTGTTCACCTGATCCGTCATTTATGCCGTAATATTCACCACCACGTTCAGACCTTACAGCTTTTATTGTTTTGTTAAGTTGATTCTCAACTTCAGACTTAAAATCCTTGAACACGTCCAGAGACTGAGATTTCTCATGAATTAGATATAGGTACCCATAACGAGAGTAATCGTCTATGAATGATATAAACTATTGTTGACCATTCCAAGAAGACGTAGGAAATGGTCCACAGATATCTGTGTGAATCAATTCTAAGACATCTGAAGCTCTATTGGCACCTAATCTCTTTGTTTTGGTCTGCTTTCCCTTAATGCATTCAATACAAATATTGAAATCCAAAAAGTCAAGGGAATTTAAAATTCCATCAGACACAAGTTGCTCAATTCTATTCTTTGAAATATGACCTAAGCGTTTATGCCATAATGATGCTTGATTTTCCTGATTAATCTTGCGTTTAGTACCACGTGATTCCAAGTTCAAGGTTTCATTATAAGATGCGATTGTATCAAGTAAATATAAATTGTCGTATTCACTTAGTGAACCGGTTCCCACAATATTAGAATTTAAAGATAAATTAAAATGATTGCTTCCAAATGAACAACAATATCCTAATTTGTCCAATAAAGAAACTGAAATCAAATTACGCCTAAAAGAGGATACAACAAAAGTATCTTTTAAATCCAAATAACAACCAGTTCCTAATAACAATCTAAAATGACCAATCGTCTCCACCTCTACCGACTTTCCATCGCCCACAAAGATGTGTCTTTCACCATCACTTGGCTTTCGGTAGCTCAGGCAACCCTGCATAGAAATACTTATGTGAGTAGTAGCACCAGAATCTATCCACCAAGTATTTCTAGGTACTGAAGCTAAATTTACCTCAGAACAGACCAAAGTAAGAATTGTACCTTTCTTAGCACGCCAAGCGTGATATTTCGTACATTATTTCTTCATATGTCCAGGCTTCTGACAAAAGAAACAAACACCTGGTTCCTGAGTTTGTTTCTTTTGTGTTGGACCCTTAGCAGCCTTATTCTCTGATTTTCTTTTCTTGTTTTTATCTTTAGAGTTGCTTGCTAAGTGAGCACTTTCAGTTCTTTCTACTTCAACCTTTCTTCCTCTTGCACACAGTATGAAATGAGCTCATTAAGAGTCCATTTCTCCTTTTGACAGTTATAACTGACTTTGAATTGGTTAAATTGTGGAGGAAGTGATATAAGTACTAAATGCACGAGCAAGTCATCGGACATGTCGAGTTTTAGAACCTTAAGTTTTGAAGCAATGTGTGACATCTCCATGATGTACTCCCTTATATTGCCTTTTCCCTTATATTTCATTGAAATCAAGGTTGCGAGAAGTGTGCTTGTTTCAGCCTTATCGTTTTTGGAAAAACGTTTCTCAATTTCAGCAATAAACTCCTTAGCATTAGTAATTCCTTCGGAATCTACACCTCTAAAGGCTTCTGGAATGCCGCGCTTGATAATCATTAGACTCATGCGATTTGAACGATCCCACCACTCATGTTCCTTTTTCTCTTCAAGAGAACTTTCCTGAGTGAGAGGTTGGGGTTGTTCAACCCTTAGTGTAAAGTCCAGATCCATACAGCCGAGAACAATGAGAATGTTCTCTTTCCAATCCTTGAAATTATTTCCATTAAGTATGGGAATTGAGTTGACATTAGCAGATATTGTAGTAGCAGATGAAGTAGTTGAATTAAAAATAAACAAACAATGCTCACATTAATATCCTTATTCTATAATCTGTAAATTCAAATAATGATCAATTCCATCTCAAGATACTGAACACAACATTCATATCAAGTCTTTGGACAATAATATTAACTGCAATTAGTATTCTTGTTGTAATAATCAAGTACTGACAATAACACTTGTCAAATAATGAGTTTATCTTTAGATCAAGTCATTATTACATATAAACTAAATAATTGTCACATACTTATTATTACAGGTATATGTGTAATCAATATAAGTGGTCATCTTCCTTTAGGCCGAATAATACTCACATTAAAAACACATTTACAAATATCAAACATTTTTCCTGAATAATTTACACAAGAGCGGTCACTTTGGTGACATCTAAATAAATTATTTCATTCAAAATGAAAGATCTGGATCATTTGTATTTGAATTAAATCTTATAACAACCAAAGGTATAATAAAATCTAACCAAAATTATAATAATTGAAAACAAAAAAAATCATTACAACTTAATTCATAAAGAAAAATATATATTTGGTCGTTTCATGTAATAATACATAATGTGACTAAATATAAGTTATGCAGTATATACATTTCTAAAAGCCACGGTTAAAAGACACAACTCAAATAAGATAATTTTTTTTATTCGAAAGCTTTATATACCATTGTCAAAGTATTAAACAATTAAAAGAAATTAATCATATGCAAAAGTGGCGCGGCGGCCATACACGAGCAATCAAAAGTGGACGATTTCTTATAATATCGTTATATATCCTTTTGATTTAATAATAACACATAAAAACTTAATTTTACAATTCTGCTATCATCAAACAATGAAAAAGAAAAGAATAAAACAAAGCCATGAACATCAAACAGAAAAAAACAATTAAGACAGTACATGCGTGACAAATTACTTCACATATTAACCAACCCAAATCAAACCATAATTGCTCAAAATTCTTTTTTTTTAATCCGAAAGCTTTATCACAAAAAAAAGAAAAGAAAAAATAATAAACAATTCATATGACGGCCGTATATCCTCTTCATTGAAAGTGAACAGAATTGAACAACTTATCTTTGCATTATTATTATTTTAATAACCCATATGAAACATTGTAATTAAACAGTAAATTAGAAAAGTAAATAAATTAACATGGTTCAGAAGCGGCAGTCAATGTATGGTGAGGAGAATAGAAGTGAACAAACTTCTTACTAAATCCATGATATAAAACAACGAAGACATGTAGTGATATTAATCATCAAATATATTATACTGCTATCATATATATGAAAGATTGCAACTATGTTGGCGCAAGCTATAAAAAAAAATACTTAAAGTATTTAAACAAAAATTATTCTAATTTATTCAATAATAAATTCAATATAGGAGGCTCTAATACCGTAGGGATTTGGTGTTTAATCAAAACCCATAAATATACAAAATAATCTATATTGGAAATACTAAGAATAAAAGAAAATATAGCGGAAGCGTACCTAAAGCCATGATTGCTTTGGTTGATTTGTTGGAGTAGGTAATGAGTCTTCCAGATCTATACCTTCTGTGTTTAGTTTTTTCTCTTTAGATGGGGATGAGAGAAAAGAGCAGAGCGTGTATGATCTGGGGGCCATAACCCCCTTCTTATAATTTTGAACGTGTGTAGTTAAGAATAAGAAGTTATTAGAAGTTATTATTTAATAACTTCTATTATATCCAGTTTGACCCCTCAATAAACTAGAAATAATATAATAGTATCTACACTTTAATTCCATGACACTTTTATTCCCCTAGTCCAATTATAAGATTTATTAGACCATAATCAATTGGATAAAACTTTTACGATAACAATACACATTTAATATTTACATATGTGAGCCCATAATTTAAAATTTTCTAACATGTATGTCATGTATCATTTGAGATTACGATTGTTACTCCTAAATATATTATTTAATTAGGATTGTTATTTTATTACTATGTGAGATATACTAATTCATTGTTATTTTCGCTAACCAAAAATGGTATCTTTTTCATTTGATCTTTTAGAGGAGGGTAAATTAGTTTTTTAAGGTAGAGGAGTTGTTATACTATAGTGTCAAGTATGAAAAATCAAGTAATTTATGACATGAGAGTACGTGATCTGAAATTTCAGTTTTAGAAGTCTTTCAAAGTTATTGGCTATTAACTTTTGAAAATTAAACCCGTTCATGAGAGATGTAATTTGATTTAATCAAACACAAATCTATTAATACATGTCCTATTTATTTTATAGTAAAATTTTAAAATTTCCGTAATAATCCTCGAACCTCTCATAATCCCATTAAAGTATTATTCTTGCAAATTAAAATCATAATCACTCCATTCTTGTTTTCTTCATTCTTCGCACACCTGCTTTCTTTATTTATATCTTCTTCTCAACCCCTAGGAGCCATTGTCCAACCCACATAGCCTACTTCGTTCTTACCTACCCACCATATCATACATGTCACCAATTAACATGTACTATAAATAATTTTAGTCTGAATTAACTTTAAACATTACTATATTATGAGAGAGAATTTAAGCCATCGATTAGGTTGTTAAGATCGATTGTAATTGTAGGTTGATACTATATGTTTTTTCTACTAAATAAGAGATTTAAACTTCTTCATTTTATTATTTGCCGTTCAAACCACTTTCTCCTAATTTAATTGTTGTTTTATTTTTTTCATAGTGCCTTTAGACACATGTCACACCTAGTGTTTTATATTTGAACAGTCGTAGAAACTAAGTTATGTGAAACCCTTTCACTTCCAATTAGTTATGAAAGCTCAAGTACTGTTAGATCCTCTCTTACACACAATGTCAAACTCAAGTGAGGGACATCCTGAATTGGGTTGATTGGTCATGGGTCTTTAAATCATATATATATATATATATATATATATATATATATATATATATATATATATATATATATATATATATATATAGATGAAAATTTAAAATTGTAAATATTATTTCAAATTAATCTATTTGAAAATCCAGAATTTGATGGAGTATGGGCAAAAAGTGCTTTCTGACTAGGTTTTAACTAAATAAAAGAGTTTCTTCTTACGCTATTAATAAATACTACGCTATAAATAATTACATTCATAATTTTCTATTTTTCACTTTAAGAGGGAAAGTAAAATTATAATAACTCAAATCTAATTATTCTTTTTCTAGGTAATTTTTTTCCGATAGATATATTTGTGCACTCCAATTGATTATCAGTTACATCATAAAATCGGCTATTTCCATCCATGGATTTCACTATAACATCCCAACTAAAGGATAATCTCATCATAATCTATTACATTTCTCTTAATAAAAATGTAAAATAGGTAATTGAACAACTCCAAGAATAACTCTAAAAAAATTACAATCCACACGATTTGAAGGTTATAGTTTATCGACTAAATTATATATTAAATAAAATTAATGATACTTTTTTCTACACTTATAATTTTTGGGTCGTCTTCGTCATAACACAACACAAGAAAAAATGGGCGCTTTGAATACAACCTCCAACCGTGGAGCTTCTTCCGAAACAAGTAAAATCTGACATATTTATACAGTGCACAAATCAAACACGGTTGTAATTACTAGACTTCAAGGAATCAATAATGTTTACTACTTAAAACTTTGGTCATGTTTGAAATCATATATCAGTAAGTTTTTTATCCAAACGGATACAAATATATCTTGGAATGATTTTTAATTAGATTAAACTTATTCATATACGGTAATCGGAAACAACAATATCTATTTTTTTATCAGTTTTTTTTTCCTTAATTGTAATGGATATATTATTAAACTAAGACAAAATAAAAATACTATTTATCTATAAAGTATAATAAAAAATTTCATTATGGGTCCATATATCAATATTTTGGAACTATCAAAAATTTTCGAAGTATCTTCGGGCAATACCTAGTATATATACTTTAAATTTTGAAAATTTAATTATTGTAATATTTTATTAGAAAAATCTCGAAAAATTGATTACAATATTTGGCTATGAGTGCTGAAGGTGCTTTCACCGAATATGGGTGAATATTATGCAGATCATAGTTTGTGAAAGCTTCTCAAAATCTTTGCAAATATTGTTAAATAAGGCTGACAATCTCAAAAGCATAGCAAAAGTCATGCTCCATATTATTGAAGACTTCATTAAAGGTCGTGCTCACAACTCCGAATTTACTGTAAAGAGCTCATGAAAACACATGTAACTGATTTTACACATATTGAGTTGTATCAATTTCATTTGTATTCGTGAGATTTATAATTTTTGAAAATAATTTTTGAGCAGATTATAACGGCTACAGAAGTAGACAAACTTGTGCTGGAATTTAAATAGGGTAAAAAGATTTGGATACTATTCATTTAGCTTTAATTTTTTAATTATATATTATATCATGAACTAATAGAAAATATATACTAATGAATTGAAATTGAAGTGTACTTTTTTTTTCAATCGCCAGTAGTTTTAAGCAAAAAGGAGTTTTGGTTTTTACATTGATCGAGTTCATAAGGATTTTATTCTTCTGTAAGTGATCTCAAAATGCTAATGATTAAAGAGAGAACCAATAGTATTAGGATTCAAGCCATTGATACCTTTGTATCTGTTAAATATTTTTATTAGTAGTGCAAATATATATAATGGATAAGATCAAACAGTTACTAGCCGTTATTAGCAACTAGCCTTATTAGCAGTTGTGTAATAGGAACCCTATATATGTATGTCTTCTATCAGTGTAAATTTCAATAAAAAAGTTTCATTTCAATTTCTTATTATCTGGTTTTGAATTCTTCTCTTTCTCATAAACAATTTTTTACTTTCAATCAAAAGTATCAAACGTGCAAGTTTTTCAGATTGGAAAACTTGGTAAAGTTGGTAGCCTTATAATAAATTTTCTTGAACCAATTATGGAATAAATTTCGGTATTATTCTTGAGTTGAAGCTTACATTGTGGTGATATTGAATGCACGAGGTTTTGGTGATATTTCATTGCGGTGATATTTCATTGCATAGATAGAATTGGATTATATGATCTAACATGTATTTTGGAGAGGGACAATTGTGATATGAAATAAAAAGAACCCTATATATTTTTAATCTTTGATTTGATTTGTGATTCTATGGTGATATATAATTATGTTGCATATATAGTTCCTTTTTCATATAAACTAACCAGAACTAAGGCTACATATAATTTCATATAAAACCATGCGTCTATAAAATTTTCTATCTTGAATTTTATTTTGAATTTTATCTGGATTAACTAAAAAATAGCACAAAGCCTTGAATACATCTGTTACTTACAAGATACAACATATTAATAAACTATTATTTCCATAAATTTAATATTTTAAATTAAGTTTTAATCAGATGCATACTTGATTTGATCGTGGCTACCACCCGATGTTGCATTAGATATTGCCCAAGCATCTTCATTTTTATTCTCAATCTCCGCACTTTAAGTCAAGCTAACAAAAGGACCAATAATGTCAAAAAGAAAAAATTATAAGCATTTGCATACCTGAATTTGTTCTTTTATACCAGTTGTGATATTAAGAACAATAATAGTTATTCTTTCTTGATACCCTTATTATATATAAGATATTCATATTTACAAGTATAAATGAAGTATCTATGATGTTGGTGGCAGAGTATTTTGTCTTATATCGTTGGCGGAGGATTTGTTACACTACAATTTATATTCAAGTGATAATTAGTAATTTTTGAAAATTGTAATGATATCTTTTAAGATATTTAACTGATTTATGAAAGTAATTGTTGATGTGGTTCTTAATGTTCTGAATGATTAATATATTTTTTAGAGGTATATTAATCACTTTAACTAACGTTACAGATTGGATTATGATTATTACTCACTTCTAAATATATTACCCACTTCTAAATATATTATTTTCTTACTATGTGAGATATACTAATTCATTTTTATTTTCGTTAACCATAAAGGGTATCTTATTCATTTTATCTTTCGAAGGAGGGTACATTGGTTTTTTAAAGTAGAGTAGTTGTTATACTATAGTGGCAAGTATGAAAAATCAATCAACTAATGACTTGAGAGTACTTGATTTGAAATTTGAGTTTTAGAAGTCTTTCAATGTTATTGGTTATTAAATTTTGAAAATTTAACTTGTTCAGAAGAGATGCAATTTGATTTTATTAGACACAAACCTATTAAGACATGTTCTATTTATTTCATAGTAAAAGCTTAAAATTCCCCTAATAATCCTTGAACCTCTTATAATCCCATTAAAATATTATTCTTGCAGAATTGAAATCATAATCACCCCATTCTTTTTTTCTTAATTCTCCACTCAAGTGCTGTCTTTTTTATATCTTATTCTAAACCCCTAGGAGCCATTGTCCAACCCACATAGACTACTTTATTCTTACCTACCCACCCATATTAAATAGATATAGATTTATGGCAGAGACTTTAAGCCATCGATTATGTTGTTAAGATTGATTGTTATGGTAGGTTGATACTATGTGTTTTTTTTCAACCAAAAAAGAGGTTTAAAATTCTTCAACTAAAGAATGGGATATTTCAGAAATTATAAATAATTCGAATAGAATGGTAGACAGGCTTTACGGTACAAATCAAGGTCAAATAGGAGAACGCAATATCCAAAGAATAAGACAGCCTGAAATCATATCAACTATAACCACACCAGAGGAACAAGCAGATATAATTTGGCATAATGACACATCCTTCTCTGGAGAACAAGAACAAGCAGGAATAGCCTCGATCGGAATAGACAGGAACAAGCAAATAATTAGTAAGCAATGCAGGAAGGGCTCGTTTAAGAGTGCAAAGGAAGGTGAGGCATGGGCAATTATGCAGGCTATGAAGGCATCTGAAGTTCTAGACAGTAGGAGAGCTATCTTCTACACCGATAACCTTGAAATAGCTCAAGGTATTATTAAAAGGACAGGAATTGACTGGACGATCCGGCCTATATACGAACGGATTTGGCAATGGATCGCTAAATTTCCTGGATGGAAGGTTAGATACATAAAAAGGGAGCATAACACGATTGCGGACCATGCGGCGAAATTTGTACGACGGAATGGCGACATGGAAAATTGGAAGACTAGAAATTTAGATGATAGTATAGAATTTTTAATGGACGCATTAAAACGGCTGTAACTAAATATTTATTTACTTGACAAAAAAAAAATTCTTCCTTTTCTTACTTTCCATTTAAACCACTTTATCCTAATTTAATTGTTCTTTTATTTTTCTATAGTGTCTTCAGGCATGGGTCCCACTAGTGGTAGCAACGAAGTTATGTGAAACCATTTCACTTTCAATTAGTTATGAAAGCTCAAACATAGATAGATCCTCTCACACACACAATGTCAAAATCGAGTAAGGAACATCCTTAATTTGGGTCAATGGTCATTACATTATATATAAAGATTAAAATTTACACTTTTAGATATTATTTCAAATTAACCTATACGAAAATCTAGAATTTGATGGAGTATGGGCAAGAAGTACTTTCTTACTAGGTTTTAACTAAATAAAAGAGTTTTTTCTTACGCTATTAAAACAATTATGCTCTAAATAGTTACATTCATAATTTTCTATTTTTCCCTTTAAGGTGGAAAGTAATATTAAAATATCTCAAATTCAATTTTTTTCAGGTAACTTATTTTTCAGATTGATATATTTGTGCACCAAACTCCAATCGCATATCAGTTATATCATAAAATTGGCAATTTGCATTCATGGACTCCATAATACCATCCTAACTCAAGGATAATCTCATCATCATTTATTATATTTCCCTTACTAAAAATGTAAATTAGGTAACTGAAAAACTCCAAGAATAACTCTAAAAAATACAATCCATACGATTTAAAGGTCATAATTTAGTTGAGTAAATTATATATAAAATAAAAGTACAATGCACACATTTTTTCTTCTCTCTTTTCACACATTAAATACGGTTGTAATTAATATACTTAAGGAAACCAGTAATGTATACTTTTTTAACACCTTGTTCATGTACTTAACCATATATCAGTAAATTTTGATCAGATCGTTTTTCCCTACTTGTAATAGATACATTATTAAACTAAGACAAAATAAGACTATTACTTACCTATTAAGTACAATAAAAATTTCTTTATGGGTCCATATATAAATATTTTGGAATTATCCAAATTATTCGAAGTATCTTCAAACATTGGCAATACCTAATATATATATATATATATATATATATATATATATATATATAATTTAAATTTGTAAAATTTAATTATTGTAATAATTTATTAGAAAAACCTTGAAAAATTTATTACAATATTTGTGTGACGATTTTTTTCGTAATTCCTATATATATATAAATATATATATATATATATATATATATATATATATATATATATATATATATATATATATTAAATTCGATTTACCATCCACATGAAATTAAAAGGTTAAAAATAGTTTTGGTGGAGAATGGGGAACTAAAAACCTTAAAATACTTAAATTTCTATCATGTGAGTATGGGGGTTTTTATATATTTTTATCATATATACTATATTTCATTTAAACCCACATACAATATAAGGAATTGAATCTCTTTTAGATCAACTTCGGTGGCTATTTCAACGACTTGAGTTTAATATTAAAAAAAGAACTATGATTGGTATCATCGTCAAAATCAATATTTTTCTTCTTTACATTCTATAATTAATGTGATTTCATTGTATGTGAGATATACGAATTCTCAATTTTGACCGTATATACTAATCATAGCTATCCTTCTTACTCCTAAGATTATTTATGATATCCTTAGTGAAATATCCAATTCTCTTAATTTATTTCACATAATCACATCCTTAACACTAATTTCATATTCTTTAATATTAGGCTAAACATACTTCATATCATTTGGTAATATTTGTTTCCCTTACTAAAGAATATTTTAAAACTTATGTTGAAGGGCATTGACTTGTATTATAGGTTATCTATCTTGGGAGTTAGCAATGTAAATTGTGAGGCTTGTTGTGGGAAAGAGACCCAGATAGTCATGAGTAATTATGTGATGTTTTAAATATAATGGAGGGTAGTTTACGTATTAGGTATTTGGGATTTTATCTGACAACAAAAACTCCTAATTCTAGTGCATCTTCAATGCTTATAAACAACATATGTAAAACTGTAAAATGGTGCATTCGTAATATTTTACTTTTGCTTGGAAGGCGCATCTGATTTGAAGTTCTCTACGGAGCAAATAAATATATTCATGCTCAGTAATGTTATCTACAATGTGAAGATGACTTAAATAGTTGCTCGATAGAGGTTGAAGGAAATTAATTTGAGTGAGATATGTTCTAAGATTGAGCTATCTTAAGGCATCTCTTTCCCACAACAAGCCTCACAATTTACATGGCTAACTCCCAAGATAGATAACCTATAATACAAGTCAATTCCCTCCTTAAGTTTATTTTTTGAGTCAATATATAATTTAACAATAAGTTTCCTTCAACCTCTATCGAGCAACTATTTAAGTCATCTTCACATTATAGATAACATTACTGAGCATGAATATATTTATTTGCTCCGTAGAGAACTTCAAATCAGATGCGCCTTCCAAGCAAAAGTAAAATATTACGAATGCACCATTTTACAGTTTTACATATGTTGTTTATAAGCATTGAAGATGCACTAGAATTAGGAGTTTTTGTTGTCAGATAAAATCCCAAATACCTAATACGTAAACTACCCTCCTTTATATTTAAAACATCACATAATTACTCATGACTATCTGGGTCTCTTTCCCACAACAAGCCTCACAATTTACATGGCTAACTCCCAAGATAGATAACCTATAATACAAGTCAATGCCATCCTTAAGTTTATTTTTTGAGTCAATATATAATTTAACAATATTAGGAAATAATAAGCAAAGATTAGTTTATTTAACTTCATTTTTTGGCATTAAAGATGAAGCTTACAATCTTTATTATTCGCTACAACATTGATTTTGTATGAAAAGGCCTACATACACAACATGAATAGTTATGAATTAATATGATCTCACTGCATAAATCCCCTTATGACTTCGATGAAGAAAGAAATCTCACCATTTGTACATAGAGAAAAGGAAGGAGTTTTCACACATACACACACATCAATCCACTAAAAAAAATTATTGTGAAACCCAATTTTTCTTAACATGTTCTTCAAAACCCCAAATCCAAGTGTCCAAAGCCTTTTGTAGATAAAAAATCAATGTACATATTTCATTTCACTTTGAGAAAGACTATTATTAACTGAAATGCATCTACCATATAGAAATGCAGCTTGATTTTGATATGTCAAATTATGTAAGCAATCCTTCATTCTATTTGCTAGCCGCTTTAACATATCATTGTAGAAAATATTACAATAAGCTATAAATATAAACTACTTGAAATTAGTAAGATTCTTCATTTATAAATGAGAAATGTAGTATCGGATTATTCGAGTAAAGATCCTAACTTTGACTACATTCTTAGATGTATTAAAAAAAATGTACTCATATTACTCTAACCATATTTGTAAATAGAACAAGTAAAGTTATTAGTTAATAGGTCTTTGAGATCAGTTTTGGAAAATATTGCCTCTTTAATAGCTTTGTCTATTATTTCCTCTCCCTATTTACCAATAAAATTCTAATAATATTTCACAACCTCCCCTTGATATTCTTCTCCCCATTTAATATACTCATATCTTCCAACATAATTGATAATACGTCGGTTATTTGTAACTTGTATGATATATTGTTTATCCATAACACACGCTTTAGTCCAATAAATTCCATATTTTTTCTTCAAGAATGAGCCTCAAATACCCACCAAATGCACAATTCTATTCATGGTCTTACCTTCAAGCTTAAGAAAGCTCATATGTTAAAAATTAATCTTCACTTGAACGTTTCTAAATTTACCCTAATCTCTATTTATCTCTTCAGGAGAATGCCCAAGTGTTGCTTATTAAAAAAATCAGTAGTCGTTTGACTTCTTTATATCCGAGCACAAGTTGATAGATCAGGGTACCGTCACACTTTATGTTGATAAGCAAAATGGTTTTTAGTTAGTTTATTATTTTTAGTTAGTTTATTAAATCACACGCTAACCAAACTAATGTTAACCGAACATACACATCCAAATACATTATTCCACATGCACTACTAGTATTAGTCCCACTTCAATTGAGTTAAGCATCATTATCTTATTTTTCTACATAATTATAGGCACGTCATGTACCTACTCTATTAACAATTTATAAAATTAAGCTTGGTTCTCCAGTCCCTTCCTTGTCTATGTTTACCTCTTACTATAAATATATATATTATTCACTAGAATCTATTTAAAGTATAAATTTAATTTGTATGGAGTATAAAATCATAAGTAGTTTCTTTGTGAAAATATAGTAAACTGTTGTTAACAAGAGAGAAAGAAAGAGGAGTGTTCTGTTTAATCAGAGAGTGTAAATATTACATAGTGGGAGTTCCTATTTATAGAAAATAGGTAACCTTAAATCCTAGTGTTAATGGGCTCATGGGCTGGAGTGAATGTCCACTAGAATGGGTTTATAACACCTCCTCTTGGATATTCAGTCCCTAAGAATATGTCTCGTTAAAATATTTCTAGAAAAACCTAGTAGGAAAAAAGCTAGTGAAGGAAAAAGAGTATAATTCTTTATACGCTAACTAAAACTAACTCATTAAAAACCTTTATCAGGAAAACATATTAGGACAAAACCGTGATGAAGGAAAAGAGTGTAACGCGTATTTGTCTCCCCCTCTTGGCAGCATCTCAGGAAAGGTCTTGAAGTCGACCCATGCCAATAGCTTCTTCAATGTTGATGTAGGTAGTGACTTTGTGAATAAATCAGTCAAACTGTCACTTTATCGAACTTGATGAACATCTATTTCGCATTTCTTTTGAAGTTCATGCGTAAAGAAGAACTTTGGAGAGATGTGCTTGATTCGGTCTCCTTTGATGAAGCCTCCTTTGACTTGAGCGATACAAGCAGCATTATCTTCGTATAATATTGTAGGATTTTCTTTGTTTGTAGAAAGATTGCATTCCTCTTGAATATGTTGAATCAACGATCTAAATCAAACACATTCTCGACTTGCCTCATGAAGTGCAATAATCTCAGCATGATTTGAAGATGTAGCGGCAATGGTTTGATTTGTAGAGCACCATGAGATAGCAGTCCCCCCAAAAGTGAATACATATCCGGTTTTTGATATTTCTTTATGCGGGTCTAATAAATATCCAGGCATAACCAATCAATTCTTATTTATGATGTTTTGAAAATAGCAATCCCATATCGTGAGTTCCACGAAAATAACGAAGTATATGTTTAATGCCATTTCAGTGTCCTATTGTTGGTGCTGAACTGTATCTTGATAAAAAAATTACAATAAAGGAAATGTCTGGACGAGTTTTATTAGAAAGATAAATTAATGCACCAATTTCACTAATATATGGTACTTCTGGGCCAAGAATTTCTTCGTTATCTTCACGTGGACGAAAAAAGTCCTTTTGTGGATCGAGTAATCGTACAACCATTGGTGAACTCAATGGATGAGATTTATCCATATTGAATTACTTAAGGATTTTTTCGACATAAGCTGATTGGTGAACAAAAATTCCATCTGTCAAATGTAGAATTTGTAAGCCAATGCAAAAAAAAAATTCGCCAAGATCTTTCAACTTAAATTCCTTGCATAAATAAGTTTCTATATTGTGAGCTCTTTAAGAGTCCCTATTAGATTTAGATCGTCAACGTAGACTGCAATAATAACAAATCCAGAATCAATTTGTTTAATAAAAACACATGGACTAATGTGATTGTTAATATAACCTTCTTTGACAAGGTATGTACTAAGATGATTATACCACAATCGTCTAAATTGTTTTAATCCATACAAGGATCTTAGTAATTTGATCGAGTAATTTTCCCATGGGTATGCACTATATGCTTCAAAAAAATTTAATCCTTGTGGGATTTTCATGAAAATGTCACTATCAAGTGATCCATAGACGTAAGCAGATACCACATCCATCAAATGCATATGAAGTCCTTCAGCAACTGCCAAACTAAGCAAAAATCTAAGTATAATTGCATCCACCACAGGAGAATACGTTTCTTCATAATCAATCCCACGTCTTTGTGAGAAACCTTGTGCTACAAGTCGTTCCTTGTATCTTACAATGTCATTGTTTTCGTTACGCTTTCGTATGAATACCAACTTGTAGCCTACAGGGCGTACATTTTCAGGGGTTTGGACTATAGGTTCAAAAACATTACGTTTTGCAAGTGAATCTAATTCAACCTGAATTACTTGTTCCATTCTTGCCAATCATTTCTATCTTGACATTCTTGAACTGATTTTGGTTCAAGTTCCTCGCTTTCATTCATTAAATCAATAGAAAATTTATATGAGAATATTTGATCAATATGGATTTTATTTCGGTTAAATTTTGTTCCTGTAGCGACATAGTTCATCGAAATCTCCTCATTATCAATATTCAAATTTTTTAGTGTTTGAGTCTCAGCTGAAGTTTCCGTTTCAGCTATTTCACAAGTCGCGTTATTTACATGATTTTTAACAATCTCAGAGTTTCCATCTCTCTGATTTTGTTCTTTTTTCTTTCGCAGATATTTATCTATGGAACCTATAGGTCTTCCACGCTTTAAGCGTGCATTCGACTCATTTGCTAATCTGCTAGTATCTTGCTCTTTTGGGATATCAACTCGAGCAGAAGCATTTTCAGCTGGTATATATGACTTAGTCACTCTCCTTGTATTAGTGAATCCATCTGGAAGTTGATTAGCAACATTCTGCAAATGTATAATTTTCTGAACTTCTTGTTCGGATTGGTTTGTGCGAGGATCAAAATAAGATAAAGATGATACATTCCATGAAATTTGAGATTTTTCCAGCTTTTTCTTTTCTCCCCATAAGATTGGGAATTGAGTTTCATCAAATTTGCAATCAGCAAAACGTGCTGTAAATAGGTCTCCAGTTAATGGTTCTACATATTTTATAATTGATGCAGATTCAAAGCCAATGTAAATTCCAAATCTTCTTTGTGGTCCCATTTTTATTCGTTGTGGTGGAGTGATAGATACATATACCGCGCAACCAAAGATTTTTTTAATGGGACAATCTTGGTACATGCCCAAGCACAACTTGGATGGAGAGTATTTATGATAAGATGTTGGTCTAACTCGAACCAGAGTTGCAACATGTAATATGGCATGTCCCCAAGCAGAACTAGGCGACTTAGTTTTCATAAGTAATGGTCTAGCAATCAACTGCAGTCTTTTTATAAAAGATTCTACTAAGCACTTTTGTGTATGTACATGTGCCACATGATGTTCAACGGTTATCCTAGCAGATACACAATAGTCATTAAAAGTTAGGGATCTAAATTCACCTGCATTATCAAGACGGATTTTCTTGATTGTATCATCCGAAAACTGTGCACGTAATTGAATTATTTGTGCAAAAAGTTTTGAAAATGCAGTATTACGAGTTGATAACAAACTAACATGTGACCAACGTGTTGAAGCATCAATTAGAACAATATAATATCGAAATGGTCCACACGATGTAAAGATAGGCCCACAAATATCCCCTTGAACTATCTCGAAGAAATAGGGAGTTTCATTTATGATTTTAGTAGGGGATGTCCTAATAATCAGTGTTCACTGGGCACAAGCAACACATGATAATTCGCTTGGTAGGATAATATTTTGGTTCTTTAAAGGATGTCAATGAGAATTTTCAATATTTTTTTCTCATCATTGTGGTGCCCGGATGACCTAGACGATCATGCCACAAAATAAAAATCCTTGGGTCAGATAATTTATGGGTGACAACATTATTGTATCAATTGGATTTATATTTGTGTAGTATAACCCTGAAGATAATACTGGTATTTTTTCCAATATTTTCATTTTGCCAAATTCAAGCGATGTAATATAGAGATATTCTCTACGTTCATGGTTGCAATGTGATAACCATTTTTTGAATATTCTTAAAACTTAGTAGATTTACGTTTGATCTACTACAATATAGGGCATCATTTATTAAAATATTTGTGCCGTTAGGAAGCACAATACAAGCTTTTACAAACACTTCTATTAGGTTGGATTACCAGATATAGTATTGAAATTTTTATAAGCTTGAATATCAGAGAAATATATTTTATTTCTTAGAATTGTGTACGTTGTTGCACTGTCCGCTAGACATAAATCTCCATTATTTTGCAAGATAAAGTAATGGTTATCACTACTACACACAACTTCTTTAGCGAGGAACCCTTTAGCGAGGACAGGCTTTTGCGACGACTTAGTTGTCGCCTATAAGTGGCTGAAATTATACGCGATAAAAAATAATAAAAAAAGAATTTGGCTGAAACCCTTTCACTTCCAATTAGTTATGAAAGCTCAAGTACTGATAGATCCTCTCTTACACACAACGTCAAACTGTAGTGAAGGACATCCTGAATTGGGTTGAATGGTCATGGATCTTTAAATAATAATATATATAGATGAAAATTTACAATTGTAAATATTATTTCAAATTAATCTATTTGAAAATCCAGAATTTGATGGAGTATGGGCAAAAAGTGCTTTCTTACTAGGTTTTAACTAAATAAAAGAGTTTCTTCTTACGCTATAAATAATCACATTCATAATTTTCTATTTTTCCCTTTAAGAGGGAAAGTAAAATTATAATAACTCAAATCTAATTGTTAGTTTTCTAGGTAATTTTTTTCCGATAGATATATTTGTGCACTCCAATCGATTATCAGTTACATCATAAGATCGGCGATTTCCATCCGTGGACTCCACTATAAAATCCCAACTAAAGGATAATCTAATCATCATGTATTACATTTCTCTTAATAAAAATGTAAAATAGGTAATTGAACAACTCCAAGAATAACTCTAAAAAACATACCATCCACACGATTTGAAGGTTATAATTTATCGAGTAAATTATATATAAAATAAAATTTAATGATACTTTTCTCTACACTTATAATTTTTTGTTTGTCTTCCTCATAACACAACACAAGAAAAAATTGGCGCTTTGAACACAACCTCCAACCGTGGAGCTACTTCCGAAACCAGTAAAATCTGATATATTTATATACAGTGCACAAATCAAACACGGTTGTAATTACTAGACATCAAGGAATCAATAATGTTTACTTTTTAACACTTTGGTCATGTTTGAAATCATATATCAGTAAGTTTTGTATCCAAATGGATACAAATATATCTTGGAATGATTTTTAATTAGATTAAACTTATTCATATACGGTAATCAGAAACTATAATATCTATTTTTTATCAGATTTGTTTTTTTCCCTAATTGTAATGGATATATTATCAAAGTAAGACAAAATAAAACTACTATTTATCTATAAAGTATAATAAAAAATTTCATTATGGGTCCATATATTAATATTTTGGAACTATCAAAATTCTTCGAAGTATCTTCGGACAATACCTAGTATATATAATTTAAATTTTTAAAATTTAATTATTGTAATATTTTATTAGAAAAATATCTAACCATTTGATTACAATATTTGGCTATGAGTGCTTAAAGTGCTTTCACCGAATACGGGTGAATATTATGCAGATCATAGTTTCGTGATAGCTTCTCAAAATCTTGGCAAAATTGTTAAATAAGGCCGACAATCTCAAAAGCTTAGCAAAAGTCATGCTCTATATTATTGAAGACTTTATTACAGGTCGTTCTCACAACTCCAAATTTACTGTAAAGAGCTCATGAAAACACATGTAGCTGATTTTACACATATTGAGTTGCATCAATTTGATTTGTATTCGTGAGATTTATAATTTTTAAAAATAATTTTTGAGCAGAATATAACGGCTTCAGAAGTAGACAAACTTGTGCTGGAATTTAAATAGGGTAAAAATATTTGGATACTATTCATTTAGCTTTGATTTTTTAATTATATATTATATCATGAACTAATAGAAAATATATACTAAAGAATTGAAATTGAAGTGTACTTTTTGTTTCAATCGCCAGTAGTTTTAAGCAAAAAGGAGTTTTGGTTTTTACATTGGTCGAGTTCATAAGGATTGTATTCTTCTGTAAGTGATCTTAAAATGCTAATGATTAAAGAGAGAACCAATAGTATTAGGATTCAAGCCATTGATACCTTTGTATTCAACGTGCAAGTTTTTAGATTGGGAAACTTCGTAAAGTTGGTAGCTTTATAATAAATTTTCTTGAACCAATTTTGGGATAAATTTCAGCATTGTTCTTGAGTTGAAGCTTACATGGTGGTGATATTTATTACACGAGGTTTTGGTGATATTTCATTGCGGTGATATTTCATTGCACAAATAGAATTGGATTATATGATCTAACATGTATCTTGGCGAGGAATAATTGTGATAGGAAATAAAAAGAACCCTATATCTTTTTAATCTTTGATTTGATTGGTGATTCTATGGTGATATATAATTATGTTGCATATATAGTTCCTTTTTCATTTAAACTAACCAGAACTAAGGCTACATATAATTTCATATAAAACCATGTGTCTATAAAGCTTTCTATCTTGAATTTTATTTTAAATTTTATCTTGATTAACTAGAAAATAGCACAAAGCCTTGAATACATCTGTTTATTTACAAGATACAACATATTAATAAACTATTATTTCCATAAATTTAATATTTTAAAAAAGATTTAATCAGATTCATACTTGATTTGATACCACCCGATGTTGCATTAGAGATTGCCCAAGCAGCTTCATTTTTATTCTCAAACTCGGCACTTTAAGTCAAGCTAACAAGAGGACCAATAATGTCAAAAATAAAAAATTATAAGTATTTTCATACCTGAATTTGTTCTTTTACACCAGTTGTGATATTAAGAACAATAATATTTATTCTTTCTTGATACCCTTATTATATATAAGATATTCATATTTACCAGTATAAATGAAGTATCTATGATGTTGGTGGTAGAGTATAATGTCTTATATCGTTGGCGGAGAATTTGTTGCACTACAATTTATATTCAAGTGATAATTAGTAATTTTTGAAAATTGTAATGATATCTTTTAAGATATTTAACTGATTTATGAAAGTAATTGTTGATGTGGTTCTTAATGTTCTGAATGATTAAACTATTTTTAGAGGTATATTAATCACTTTAACTAACGTTACAGATTGGATTATATATATTAGCCATGACTTATGAGAAGTATGACATGTATTATGTGAGATTACGATTATTACTCACTTCTAAATATATTATTTAATTAGGATTTTAATTTTATTACCATGTGAGATATACTAATTCATTGTTATTTTCATTAACCATAAAGGATATCTTTTTCATTTTATCTTTGGAAGGAAGGTACATTGGTTTTTTAAAGTAGAGGAGTTGTTATACTATAGTGGCAAGTATGAAAAATCAAGTAACTAATGATTTGAGAGTACTTGATCTGAAATTTGAGTTTTAGAAGTCTTTCAAAGTTATTGGTTATTAAATTTTGAAAATTTAACCTGAGAGATGCAATTTGATTTAATTAGACAAAAATCTATTAAGACATGTTCTATTTATTTCATAGTAAAAGCTTAAAATTCCCCTAATAATCCTTGAACCTCTTATAATCCCATTAAAATATTATTCTTGCATAATTGAAATCATAATCACCCCATTCTTTTTTTCTTAATTCTCCACTCAAGTGCTCTCTTTTTTATCTCTTATTCTAAACCCCTAGGAGCCATTGTCCAACCCACATACACTACTTTATTATTGCCTACCCACCCCATTATACATTTCACTACTTAAAAAATGTACTATAATCAATTTTAGTTTAAATTTACTTTGAACTTTACTGATATTCTCCTATATTTAATAGATGTAGATTTATGGTAGAGACTTTAAGCCATCAATTCGATTATGTTGTTAAGATTGATTGTTATGGTAGGTTGATACTATGTGTTTTTTTTTTCTACCAAAAAAGAGGTTTAAAATTCTTCCTTTTCTTACTTTCCATTCAAACCACTTTCTCCTAATTTAATTGTTCTTTTATTTTTCCATAGTGTCTTCGGGCATGGGTCCCACTAGTGGTTTATATTTGAACAGAGGTAGCAAATAAGTTATGTGAAACCCTTTCACTTTCAATTAGTTATGAAACCTCAAACATGGATAGATCCTCTCACACACACAATGTCAAACTCGAGTAAGGAACATCCTTAATCTGGTTCAATGGTCATGTGTCTTTACATCATATATAAAGATGAAAATTTACACTTCTAGATATTATTTCACATTATCCTATACGAAAATCTAGAATTCGATGGAGTATGGGCAAGAAGTACTTTCTTACTAGGTTTTAACTAAATAAAAGAGTTTCTTCTTACGCTATTAAAAACAATTACGCTCTAAATAGTTACATTCATAATTTTCTATTTTTCCCTTTAAGGTGGAAAGTAAAATTAAAATATCTCAAATTCAATTTTTTTTTCAGGTAACTTTTTTTTCCGATTGATATATTTGTGCACCAAACTCCAATAGAATATCAGTTATATCATAAAGTTGGCAATTTCCATTCATCGACTCAATAATACCATCCTAACTCAAGGATAATCTCATCATCATTTACTATAGTTCACTTACTAAAAATATAAATTAGGTAACTGAAAAACTCCTAGAAAACTCTAAAAAATACAATCCACGCGATTTGAAGGTCATAATATAGTTGAGTAAATTATATATAAAATAAAAGTACAATGCACATATTTTCTCTTCTCTCTTTGCACACATTAAATACAGTTGTAATTAATATACTTAAAGAAACCAATAATGTATACTTTTTAACACTTTGTTCATGTACTTAATCATATATTAGTAAATTTTGTATCCAATCGGATTTAAATATCTCTTGGAACGATTTTGAATCAGATTAAACTTTTTCATATACAGTAATCAGAAACTATGTTATCTATTTTTGATTAGATTGGTTTTTTGCCTAATTGTAATAGATATATTATTAAACTAAGACAAAATAAGACTACTACTTACCTATGAAGTATAATAAAAAAATTCTTTATGAGTCCATATATTAATATTTTGGAATTATCCAAATTCTTAGAAGTATCTTCAAACACTGCGATACCTAATATATATATATAATTTAATTTTTTAAAATTTAATTATTGTAATAATTTATTAGAAAAACCTTGAAACATTGATTACAATATTTGTGTGACAATTTTTTCCGTAATTCCTATAGAAATATTAAATTCTATTTACCACCCCATGAAATCAAAAGGTTAAATATAGATTTGGTGGAGAATGAGGAACTAAAAACCTTAAAATGCTTAAATTTTTGTCATTTGAGTATGGGGCTACTATATATTTTTCTCATATATACTATATTTCATTTAAACCCGCATACAATATAAAGAATTGAATAGGCGAAAATAAATAAAGAAAATCGGCAAAAGCAATCAAAGTCGAACAAGTCAGGTTCGAGGAACTTATCACAAACTCGGGAGGTTATTATACATGTATAATTTCTTATAATAATGATAATATATTTTATTAATTAATTAATGTAATTTTTAATATATTATTATTTGTTATTGTATACTGTATGGGAAGATTAATAAACAAACCAAGGAGGCGTTGACTTTTTTTACGAGCAAACCCAGGAGGAGATGGAAATTCCACCTTTAGGTGGCTACTTCGATTACATGTCTTATGATGCGGAGACGGATAGTAATGTACGTATTTTATTTTTATTTTTATTTTTTAAAATTAATTAATTCATTTTTTATTAATTTAGGTAATTTTTAAATTGAAATCTAATACATGACATTTATCGGGGGAAGCTAAAAATGAAGGTTGTCGAGGCCGGATCCGAGACTGCTAAAATTGATGCCATGGAGGAGACTGTACTGGAGGTGATCGCCCCACCGAAGACGAAATATTGGTTACCAGCCATTGGTCCGGTCCGGAAGAGAGCCCAGACTACTGTACTGTCGGACCCTTCGGTTAGGCAGAACGAGCAGCTACTCCAGGCGATACTGGCGGGTATGAACGATTTTCACGTGGCTCAAGGTCTTGACCCTATACTGAACCCGGTCACCCCATCGACCTTGTCCACAGCTACTCCTAGTTAGCCGAAGAGCATGGTGGACACGCACCTCCAAGCGTTGAATAGTATGAGAGCCGACAAGGGTCTTACCCTGATCACCTCCGTCGAGGCCCCCGTAGCTGAAGAGAGAGCATATGAAGAGGAAGAAAAAAAAACTGAGTGATCCGTGAGTGTTTGTGTTGTGTTGGTGATTGTTTGACTTTATTTCAATTTATTTTGACTTTTATTTCAGATGTTTGACTTTATAATGACTTTTATTTTCTGATGTTTGACTTAATTTTAATTTTATCATTGTATATGCTATAAATTTGTTGCTTTTATTTATTGATTAATTCTATTTGAATTAAAATAAAAAATACAAATTAAATCAAAACTAAAAATATACAAATAAAGTAAAACTAAAAAATACAAATTAATTTTAAAATACAATAAAAATACATAAAAAAGAAAAAAAACACACTTAGCGACGACGACGTATGTCATCGCTAAGATAATATACTAAAAAAAAGGAAATATACATTAATAGTTCAAGAAAAAAGATTTATTATATTCTTAGCGATGACGTGATTCGTCGATAAGTTTATTCCGTAGCGACGACTTGCATTGTCGCTACGCTTCCATGAAATTCGGGGCGAGATTACTAGGAATGACCTCTTAGCGACGAAATCGCAGAATTAAGCGACGACGTGTGTCGCCCCTAAACATGTAGTATGTTGTAGTGCCAATTGTTTTATTTAGTGACCACACCTTTAACGACCAAAAGCGTGGTTGCTAGTTATAGGGACTCTGGCGTACGAAAATGGTTTCCTAAACCTTAAAATAAAAATAAAGGTCTTTTGGTGAGCGCAAAGTGGGCCGTTAGAGATCGGTCAACATTAGTGACCACTAATGTTGTCGGTAAAGGTACATTTTGGAAACAGATTTTTTCTTATTATACTACTTCGACAAATCATCTAAATCTTAACTAAAATAATATTTCTTTCGAAAGTTTGAATTCAAACCATTTTCTAAGTACATCTTATCTTTCATCATCACAGAAGTTTCATTTTCTTTTAAGAAGTATATAATTATAAGGATTCTTGTTATTCTCAATCAAGTTTAATAAATCGATGTATCAAAAGAACTATGAAATATAATTTACTTCAGATTTTTACCATGATCTCGAGTTTTAACAAAAGTAAATTGTCCTTACCAATCAAGGAAATGGTAGTGATAGATAGAACAAAACTTTTATACTATAGTTTTTTTGTTGAAACTACACTAAGAAAAAAGGTAATTTCTAGCCTTATATTAACAATAAAAATAGCATTGAATGTTTAGAAATAGTCACCTACGAAAAAATCTATAATGTGTGTGTCGCGTCATTTGTTTTATTTAGCGACCGCACACTTAACGATCGAAAGTATGGTCACTAGTTATATGGGTTTTGGCGAGCGATAATGATTGCCGAGACCTTAAAGCAAAAATAAAAATAAAAATATTTTGGAGAGCACAAAGTGGGTTGGAAGATATTGGTTAACATTAACGACCACCAATATGGTCGATAAGGTACATTTTGGAAACATATTATATATTAAAAATCTTTTACCGACCACATTGTGGCCGCTAAAAGATATAGTTACAATAGAACCATTAGTGGTTTGTAAACAGACTTATACCGAGAATTTATAATACCATTTAGCAGACACTAGTGACTATCGCTAAAAGGTTGCGTAGTAAATACATAATGGATAGGGCGAAAACTTATCCAATCCCCACTTTTCCACATCCATTAAACCAGTTTACGAAAACATGAAAATTTCTATCCGAAAATTCTCATAATGGATAGTTTTTTGTGGGACCTTTTAGGCCAAATTTTATAATTTATGGACCTTCTAGGTAATTAATCTTTTTTTAATATGTATTTTGGGTCCAACCCAATAATTTTTAAAATTTCTAAAGAGTAAACTCAAATATTCATGACAATGTTCTAGTAGTTATGGGCTACAATATGTTGATTTTTTTTAACATTGGGTTGGGCTCAAGTTTGCTCAAAATATAAAAGTATTATCTATTTATACTACCCTTAGTATAAATACATATTTCTTATGATGATTTGTCTTCTCTCATCCTCTTTTTTTGTCCAATCGTCCACCCTACTGCTGTTTAAGCTAATTGTGATCGATGTCCATTTCATTTCAATGAAACATAATTCAGCACATGGTTAGTTACATCTTACCTTAACCGTGTTTCATATTATTTTATATTTCCCAGAACTTTTTCTTGTTTAATTTTAATTTTATTTGGGATTAATAGGGTATTGATACTTACTTTGTTCCAAATTGAATTTCTTATTTTTATTTAGTATCCATATTGTCGTACTGGAAAAAATGCTTTTTCTTCCTTTTCTGAACGTGTTTCATTAAGTATTTTCTTTAATTACTGTTTGATTTTTTCTTTTAAATATTAAATAATTATAGAATCATTATATAATTACTCCTTGTTTTCTTAAAAAAGAGATGGATCCATTTTGGTGGAAGATCTATAAAAATTTCTAAATAATCAAATTTTACACGTGACTTGATATATATAATTCTCCATGCATAATGGTGTGAAAGCCACATTTATGTGCATAAAAATGGTTTTAAGTTACAATTGAGTTCGCATAAGAAATTTGTCCAAGAGACCCTTATAAATCTGTCATTAATTTTATTTTAATCATGTTATATGTTTTGCAAGTCTTTCTTTGAGAGATTCTTCTTTGATTTCACGAATATATTGTTGGGAGCTAATAACACCAAGTTAGGTTCCAAAAAGACACGATTAGCATATGAATTATGCTTTTCTAATGATATTTCTTACGAAGATGAATAATTCTTATTATTTTATTAAACTCTTATTAATGCATCCATAAATTTTACTCGGACACTAATGTATGTAACTTATCAAATTATACATATATACCTTATTGATTTAGTAAATAAGGTCATACTTTAGTACATGTTATTAAATAACTTATTAAGGATTATTTTCTGATTTTATTAACATTGCGTTTTCTTTTTCTTGGGACTTATATTTATTTAGTAATTGCAAATTGCGCATGAGGCTAGGATGGAAAAGGAAATGGCTTCAAATTGGAGAGTTTAAACTTTCTATCACATTCAGGGGTATGAAAATGTAACCTTAAATCTCTCACCTTTTTGTTTGCAGCAAATCTAGCCCACATAACAAGATCAGTATCATAAGCATAGTAATACAGATAACTTAGTATAAATTTATCAACACATGAAGTGTTCTCGAAAAGATGATTTACTCTGTTCACCCATGCAATAAAGGTCCTCATTCCCTCCTCATGAACAAAATTTTCATCAAAGAGACACTGAAGGAATTTTCAAGGTAAGGTTTTTTATTTTAAATTATTGATGTCTCCCCATTTTTGATCATTTATTATTAGTTGGAGACATCATTTTAGGTGTATTTATTATAGTATAGATCGATTTTCTCATGATTTAGTACAGTTTCCTATTTTGTGATTATTTATTATTTTTAGAGCATATTGGGTTTAATTATTTATTTAGTGTGAAGCATTAAAGATATATGGTAAATAATTAGAGTCCAAGTTAATTCTAAGAGCTAAAGGAAAGAGGATAAACATGGAAATTGGAGATAAGAAAGCAAAACTAAATATGGAAAGATAAAGTTACCAAAGAAATCTGAATTTTACCACCCACGACTACGAATGGGCTTATATCTCAAAATCGGTGGGGCCTTTGGAAGAATGGTAAAGGGAAAAGTTAAAGATCTGTCTGAGACGATAAATTTCGACTACTCATACGCATCAAACGGATAAGTATTGAAACTGTTAGGACCAAATCAAAAACAAGGCTGAAAACATATTTTAGGATTACGAATTTGAGTTGGGCAAGGAGTCCATTACTTACCTTTTTCTCTAAGAAAACGAATTAAGTCTTCCTATACCTTATAAATGCAACCTCTTATGATAATAAAATCATCGAAGAAGCTACAACACAAGAAGAGAAGTTTGGAAGGAGCTATGCATCAATTATGTCTCCTTCAACCTTCAATTATGTAATTCTTTTCTTTTCTTAGTATGAATTAAATAAATTTAGCCTGCGTTTTAGCATATATGTATGAACCCTAGTTTTCGTTGACATCTATCTAATTTGGGAATTATATGTTTTAAATTAAATCTATGTTTTATTTCTCTGTTTATGTGTCTAATATATAATATGTTTTCTTTGCGGTGTACAACGTATAGGATTACTGTAGTAATAGTAGTTAGATAACCATTGATAATGGTATATTTAATTATAGGATTAGCACATAACGTCTAGTGTAAGGTTTAGACCTGAAAAATCAACCTAACTAGATAGTCACTATGGTTTAGTGTAGTGCTATTTAATCAATTGTAGGAAAAGTTTGCTTAGGACTCCTTATTGACACAAGTAAATCCTATTTAAAACTACCTAACGCAGTTGAAACCGATTATTGAAATACTTCATAATTCACCCTTACATGTTTAGAACGGCAAAACTAGTTGAGATTACTTGCTAATTACTCAGGCTAAACTATCATACTATCTGTTCTTTGCTTATTAAATATTCTGTCTTTAGTTTATTAGTTTAATTTTCCTTTATTAAAAACTTAATAAAAATCTTTCTATCTTTCCTTCTCTTGCGTATTATTATTCTAGCTTTATTATTCTAGCTTTATTATATGCACTGGATAAATTGCATAAGTTCTTCCTAACTTTCGGCCAGTATTATTCTTGCGTATTATCATTATTTTATCACACCTTAGGCGACACCAATTATATTTACAATGAATATCATGATATTGAACGGTCAGTATATAATTTAAAATGATATATACTCTAGATATTAATGCAGTCAAGAAGAACACAATTATATATGAAGACAGTTGAAGATTGTGCATGAGACCACGAAGGAAAAGGAGAACTTTGATAAGTGACAAAAGATTTTGTTTTTAGCTTTTCTAATTTGGCATTAAGCTTTAATTTTTTCTATATTAATTATTTAATTAAATAATAGTTCAATACATTTCTTTTATGTGAATTAATCAATGATATAATAGTTGAATACATGAAAGTTTTAAACCATATCTATATTTTGTAAATAAAATGGAAATATAGTAAAACTAATGAAAATATACATTAGGAGCTCGTAAGGGGGTTGATACCCCGAATCAAAATAAGTAGGTACATGAGGTCATGGCCAGTCAATTGTGCATTCAAAGCTACTAGAAATACCTTTGGGTCATATGGAGAAGACAAATAAAAAAAATTGATCATTCAAGTGTTGATAATAATCACGGTGCCGTTAAGGGCGGGAGCTCTTCTAATGTGGTGATCGAATGATCGAACGACGTGGAAGATGGAATTTTGATTTCGAGAAACAGCGTATAGGACCAGGGTCTAAACATAAATAAAAGTAAGAAATTAAAGACTACGAATAAGAGATGGAATGTACTTGAATAGGATGAAGTGAACACCCATCATGGGGATCCATTTTAATAGGAGATTTACATGAGGGCCAGAGATGCAATTGGAGGGGGTTGAAAATGCTGTTAAGTGGATAACAAGCGCATCCATAGTAAGTCAACAACATATTTTATAGCGGAGATCAATAATATTAGTTTGGATCAAAATGTGAGTACTGGACAAACTAGAAGCTGGTTCGAACGTTATTTACACAGCAGGGACGCATCTTTAGGAGTTGGAGCTGCAACAAAGACATAGACAGAATTTTGCAGCCATTATATAGAAAAACAATTGAGTATTGGCCGAGATGGTGCGATAGAGCTAGATGGGGCATGCTTGGTCTTAGATCCTGAGAGTGATGTCACGTTGGAACACCTATTCGACCGGGAAAACACATATTTGAGCTGCATAAATTCAGAATTAAAGCACTTTCATTCACCCAATTCGTTACCACCAGACCTAGTTAAAAAGGGGGGGGGGCGAGGTGACCATAAATCCATTTGATTCAAGGTTAAATGTTTATTTTTTTTCTTCATATTTAGTGTCCTTTCTTACCTATTTATTTTTATGTCTCACAACCATATTGATAATTATGTAAATTTGGCTTCGACCACTCCCCAGTTTGTGTGTTATATTGAAGGTTTTGGTGCTAAAAACATACTTTTTTAGTAAATATTTTAGGGGATTGAAGCTCGTTATAAACTATTAATCTCGATAGTGGTAGAAACAAAACCAGAGGGCTATGAGGTGACCAAGATCATTAAATATCTTAATATTAAAAATAGATTCGGGTGGACGCTTCTGGTCCTTAGGACAATTTGGGAGATTTGGATCATTTGGATAGAGAGGATACCTTAGTTTATATTTTATTGGTTGGTAAAAAAGTCATCAATTCACTTATTAATCGTCACTCATATATACCATGCATTCTTTTTGCACAACCCCAGTGCGTGGATTCGCGAGAAACTTTGGTTGTTTTGTAGGAAGCATCTCGGGTCATACCTATTCTATGAGTATACGCCATGATTATACATATGCATGGAATTTAAGGACGAGTGAGACTATTACAACACCTTAACAGAGCATACGAAAATGATTTATTTAGTGAAACATTCTAGAATACGAGAGTCCACCCCTACCTCATACTCTTTCTGATCTTCTTCTGATCATTGTAAAGTTTTTTCCAACGACCATCTACAAGGAGAAACAATTCATATTTCATTTCGAGGAAGCCTGGTGCCTATACGAGGGGTTCATACATGTTGGATGGAACATCATGAGTTTTACTAAGGAGGAGAATCTAGAAAATATAAGTCTAGCGCCATAGAAGTATGATTTATTTGGGGATATCTGCCGAAAAAATATTAAAATCATATCAAAGTTGTCTAGGATCTAAAGGGCCTTATAAATATCTTATAATGCGTCACTTCTAAGACTTGAAATGAGGCTTAGCAAGTAAAATAACAGTGTGCTCAAGTAAATGAGGTTTGGAAAGGAATCTGATAGTGTGCTCGAGCAAGAATAACTTCATTGGTTCCAACAATCATGCACCGAGGGTATTTACACCCATAAAATGTTAAAATTATCTTTTTATATACGAATTCTGTGTGTAACTCGTCTTTTTTATTACTTTAAAGTATATTAAACAAAAACATATTACTTTATTATTATTTATCTCCATAATCTTTAAAAAATTTAAAAATCCACAACTCATTTTTAATTTTGCACTCACTTCCCTACATATTTTTATCCCCTTAAATTTAAATATATCACAACTATCCCCAAATTTTTTTCCAAATGCCTCCCTACCATAATACCTCATAACACCAACCCATCTATTTATTATAAAAATTTGAACGTATCTTTGTAGCACACATGCATATCTACACACAATACTATTATGCTACACAAGCCTCTATACCCACAACCAATCATGCGAAACTCAGTAATTTTATAATTAAGCCAAATTCTTATTGAATGTTAAGAACATCAGCAAATTAGAATAGTATAAACCAATAAAAAAAATGTGTTGCACATTTAAAACTTATCAAAATTAAAGGAAATATAAAATGCATACATGGAAACATTTAGAACTTACTTAGTTTTATTTTAATATTATGTTGTTGTCTAAAAGATATAGTCAATTCCACAAATTTCACACCTAGAGGAAATTATTTTGAACAACTTCTAACAAAATTATAATATTATGCATTTTTTCGCAACACTACCAACCAACACCTCAACTAAATTCTAGACAAAAAATTCTTTATAGGGTCATCTATTCATCAAGACACGCATTCTCATACATCACAAATATATTTTAAATGATTTATAATACGATATTTGCGATTTAAGGAGGAGAACGAGGAGGTTATATACAAGACAAAGTTGTGCTATGATGGTAGATCTAGACCATATAAATGTGAGCGTTTTGTTATTACAAACCTGGATAATATTTATGATGCCAAATAAAGAGAGATCATAGAGAACAAAGAACAAGAATTTTCATCTCTATGAGAGTCCTAAAATTCGAGGGCTTAATCATTTATCGTATTTATGATTTGTAAAAAACTCAATTAAACGAATAATGTATTTTGTTATGTTTAATTTTTTGTTTTTTGATTAAATAATTTTTAAAGTGACGTAAATATGTTTAACAGAATTTTATATTTTAGTATTATATTATATTTTTTTGTAAAATTCAAAAAATATGAAGATAATGTTTGTTTTAAAATATACTATAAAAACAAGTTTTATAACAATAAAACATGGTTTTGTCATTTCGGTCATATGTATATGTAATTTCAATTTTTAAAAATTTTATTATCGTAAAAATTTATCAAAAGAAATCATAAAACATTGATTACAATATTTTTGTGATGTAAGTTTATATTAATTTAAATATATTTACTAAATTTTTTATACTAGCACATAAATATAATGGTTAAAAATATATTTGACGCAGAATGGAGAACAAAAAAACTAACAATATTTAAATCTCTATCATGTGAGTATAGGGGCTACATTATATTTTTCATATATATATATATATATATATATATATATATATATATATATACACTAAATTTTATTTACAATGCATCTCGAATTAGATGGGGTATAACCACCAATTGACCCCCTTGATCTATCAGTTCCTTTAGATCGATATTAAAAAATAAAAAGAATAATGGCTGGTATCTTCGTAAAAATCAATATTTTTATTTTATACATTTTGTAATTATTGTAAGCCTATTTTATGTGAGACATACCAATTCTCCAATTTGACATTATTTACCACATTCGTTGATATATGATATAAGTTGTTGAGCTTGATTGTAATACGTGAGTTACTAATCTAACTTAAAAAATTTACTCCTATTTAACAAAGATTAGATGAATTGGAACAATTTTCTTTTAATATCTTTCAATTCAACAAGATCACCCATAAAATGTTAAAATTATATTTTATCTATAAATTATTACAAATTCACTGTGAAACTCTGCTTTTTAATTACTTTAAAGTATATAAAATAAAATAAAATGTAACTTTATTATTATTTATCTCAATAATTTTTGTAAATTTTAAAATATCTAAAACTTATTTTTATGTTTGCACTCTCATCTCCCTACATATTATTTATCCTCTTAAATTTAGAAATATCAAAACTATCCCCCAATTTTTTTTCCACATGCCTCTCTACCCTAATCCTTCATAACACCAACACATCTATTATTATAAGAATCCCAAACTATCTTTGTAGCACACATGCATATTTACACATAATACTATTCTGCTACACAAGCCAATATACCCACCACCAATCATGCGAAATCAATAATTTTACAATTAAGCCAAATTCATTATTGAATTTTAAGAACATCAGCAAATTAGAATAGTATAAACCAATAAAAAAGGTTTTGCTACACATTTATAACATCAAAATTAAGGGAATTATAAATTACATACATGGAATATTCAAAGTTAACTTAGTTTTATTCTAATATCGTGTTGTTGTATACAAGATAGAGTCAATTCCACCAATTTCACACCCAAGAGAAATTTTGTTTTGAACAACTTCTAACATAATTATAATACTGTGCATTGTATTGCGAACCTACCAACCAACACCTCAACCAAATTTTAGACACAAATTTTTTTATAGGGTCATCTATTCAACAAGACACGCATTCTAATATTTCACAAATATATCTGAAATGATTTATAATATGGGATTTACTGGTTTAAGGAGGAGAATGTGGGAGTAATGTACAAGACAGAGTTGTGGTAAGACGGTAGATCATATAAAATGTGAGCTCTGTTAGTACATTGATGGATAATGGGTATGAAGCCAAATAATGAGAGATCATACATGACAGATAATAAGAATTTTCATCTCTACTAGAGTCGTAAAATTTGAGGGCTTGATTATACAAATCATTTATAGTATTTATGGTTTGTAAAAAAACACTCAATTAAATAGAGAATGTATTTTGCTACGTTTCATTTTTTTTGATTAAATAATTTTTTAAGTGACATAAATTTGTTAAATTAAATATTATATTTTTAGTATTATTTTATATTTTCAGTAAATTTAAACAATATGAAGATAATGTTTGTATGAGAATATGCAAAAAGAACAGGTTTATAACCATGAAAGATGGTTTTTGTCATTCCAGGTATGTATATAGAAATATATAAATATATATATCTATATTATATTACACACTTTTTTTTATAAGTGGTGGCCAGGATTGATTCTGGCCAAACATAAGTGGCGGCCACGATCATTTCTGGTCCCACCTATCATTAATTCCATTCATTAATTTCTATTATTTAATAAAAAAATTATACATACATAATCATCATCTAATTAGTCGTATCATTAATGTAATTAAATATCATTCTCTAATTAAAAGAAAAATAATCAAATAACCTTAAGTCAAACAGAAATTCCTAAACCTACCATCTATATTACATAAGCCTATTATATTTTCCTTGATCACCGTTTAACTCGAAAAATTCCCTTTACCTCCTTAATATTCTCATAAACATATTATTACGATTAAAACTCATCTCATCACACTCGCATTATCAAAAAAACAAAAAAGAAATCTCTTCTCACTCACCAACCTACACCAAGCAGTTCTCCTGCATATGAAAAACGCCGGAACCATTCTAAAAAACTGGTAACATCTCCCCTCCCCTCATCTTTTATTCTTCAATTCCATCTTTTATTCATCAATTCTTTTATTCTTCTCTTATTCAACGCAAACGATCTGTGAAAATGGCTATGGCGGCTCCAGGTCAGCTTAATGTGGAGGAATCTCCATCGTGTGGTTCACGAAGCGTTGAGTGCTTCGACAAATTGGAGCAGATTGGTGAAGGAACTTATTTCATTCGTTTGTTTAATTTCTTCATCATACAAAATTTCATTTTTTTTTACATTGTTACTGCAATGGATTTGTTTCCTTTTGCATCAATTGCAGATAAGTACTGCTAAAAACCTAAGCTAGGGATTATCTGATTCCTGATTTGATTTTTTTGCTTCTTCTTTCTGATTTGATTTTTCTCTCAATGAATCACAGTCAAGTCTACATGGCTAAAGAAAAGGAATCTGGAGAAATTAAAGATACGCATCGACAATGAGATCCGGTAACATCTTCCCCTCTTCTTTTATTCTTCAAAGCGGGAATGTTTACACTTTCAATAAGTTAACATAATTTGTAATTTTTTTTAATTATGTAATGGGTAGGAATGAAAGAAGGATGTATGATTGTTGATTCAACTCGAAAAGGTAAAAGATTTCCTGATAGCATGTCTAAAACCATTCCAATTTGGACATGTGTATTGAATTATGTCATTGTTAATCACAGAAGCAAAATTATTAAACCTAATGTAAGTGAAACCTTTAGTTTTATGAAATTGGGTGATTTTGAGTTTAATTACATCTTTTTTTTAACTCTTTCAGGATTCAAAATCTAACTGGGATTGTATATTACATCTCCCACTTTGGATTCACCTACAGAAAGAGAATCAATCGAGAATTGATTACAATATTCTAATCCACTTCTGAATTTAGTTGGACTTATATAGCTGGAGATGATGAAGAATGTTGGGCTATAATATGGTTAGTTTTTACTTTTTACTGCTTTATTTCTTTCCTTTTCAGTTAATGATGCATAATTGCCTATAATATTTTGAACTTTTATACATAGCTTGGAAGAATATTCCTTGATATTCTCAAGGATAAATGGAGCCCTGCTCTTCAGATCCGAACTGTACTTTTGAGGTAATCTGTTTGTTATCAATAATCAATACTAAATAAATCTCTAAATTAATATTTCCAATTATTTTATATTGGTTGATTTTACCTTTTAGCATTCAAGCACTTTTAAATGCTCCAAACCGAGACGATCCACTCTCAGAAAACATGGCAAAGCACTGGAAAACTAATAAAGCTGAAGCTGTTGAAATAGGTAATAATATATAAAGTTATGGTTTACTTTTATTAAATTATTAAATCAGTTAACTATTTTTTTTGGTTTATTTGCAATTTGTAGCAAAGGGATGGACGAATCTTTATGCAAGTGGTGCATAACTTTAGCAGAAAAGTAGCTGATTCTTGAAAGCAGTGTTAATTAGTGTTAATCTCTACTTTCTCTAAATTCTCCATCTCTAAATCTCTATTTTGTGTTAATCAGTGTTAATCTCTACTTTGTGGCTGCTTGAACAGATAAAGGAGTTGAGAATTTGGGCTGATTAACTCAAGAGCTGATTGAATCAATGGTTTCGGTGAAAGCAGAAAAGGTACCTTAAACTGTGACTATGTTATAATCATGATTGGTTTGTTGCTATTTGTTTTGAATTTTGATGAAATATGATGATAATCTTCAATTTTAATATTAATAAACTATCATGTGTTTTGGCTCTGACAATCTTATTTTTTTTCTCTATAATGTACAACTTAGAATTTGACAATCGTGAAAGATCTGAATGTCACAATTTTCTTTCAGTTTATCAGATAATCACAGGAAAGACAAATCAGGTACTCTATGCATTTTAATCCTTTTCTGTTTGTCATTTATAGAGTGTAATGGTTTGTGTTGAATAATGTTTAATTTCAGCAAGTTACTGAAGAATGCCAAGAAAATTTCGATTTTAAAAAGCCTTTGTACTGCCCTTTATTGCAGCTAATAAAATGATTTTGCACTGCCCTTTATTGCAGCTATAAATGAGCACTTCAGATTATAAGGAAGAGGAGAATGAGATATCACATCCTTTGCGTGAGTGTTTAAATTAATTACCGTTTATTAATTTATATACATTATTGTTTTTGGGTTAATTTTTTATCGGAAAAATATGACTCATTATTCTTGCATTCTAAACAGCTTTTTTAATTGATTTGTATGAACTATGTGGTGGTTAAGAATTTAGCTCCAAAGGAACCTTCTGCTTTAGGTTTGGATACTTATTACAAACAATATTATCTTTGCTTGGCTGCTTCATCTGCCATAATCAAGTGGTAATTCTTAGTATTTGAGCATCACATGTGGAATTTATTTTTAATTTAATGATGAAAAGTGAACTATAGGAAACTAGAGATGCAAACCAGCAGAGGAATAGGAGGAGGCCTTAGCGGCTCTGGGGGCTGTCATGGAGGAAGATGGCTCTTCAAATAATAGTTCAAAGTTGTCTGAAATTGCTGATACAGTTCTAATCTAAGAGACAAGTGAAGAAGTGGCGTCTATATGATATTTAATTAGTACTGAAAGTATTTATATGTAGTATAATAATTCCAATCCTTAAATATTCAAGTTCAATCAATGTATGAATATAAATATAAATAGACAATAATGTAAAAATAATAAATTTTCCCTTTGATGTGTGTACAACAGAGAAAGCATTCAATCTTCAACATTCTCAAAAGATGAAGTGCTCAAATATGATGAAGTTGAATTCTATATTATGATTATGACAAGAAGCCTTTAGGGTATGGGTTATTAGACCCACACACGGTAGCCTAAACTCTCTTCTATTTTGTATTTCTGCACTATTTTGACCTTTTTCATATATGATATAAGATCCGCAAGTTCAACTTATGATTTGCTTATGGATATTATTCATTGTTTTGTGTCCTAGGGGATGCTAACAAGAGTACTACTTTTGTTTGAATTATTGAAAGTAGTATAACTTACAATTTACGATTATTGATGATAAGATTTTTTTGATTTTATTGTCACTTTTCTGTGATCAATATGCATCTTAACTTTGTGGTTTTCTGTCAACTACAAGTTTTATCATTATTGTCAGATAGCATGCAAGGAGACGATAACGATAAGAGTGAAGCCGAGCTTCAGTGTTAGCAATCTCAAGTATATATAGAACGAGAGAGAATTTAGTTGTTCTCAACTTTCAATCACGGCAATGTTAGGAATTTGCAGTTATGTTACATTTCATGAATTTGACATTTAATCTTATGCTACCTTCTATGTTAAAGTTTGTTTATACTTGAGTAGTTTTATAACATGCTAAGAGTTTAGACAAGTCGATAGCTTTACAAGGTTAAAGAATTTAGAGGTTAGAATATGTCAAATTTGTGTACTAACGAAAAGTTGTGGCAACTTGGTAGTTAATTAATATTTTATGGATCATAAACATTTTAATTGAATTTACTGGTGTAGGCTTCATGTAATTCCTTTTATCAGAGAGTTGCTTCTTTTGACTCGATAGGTATTTTTTTCAAATAATTTTTGGAAGTCTATTTACGGATTTAAAGCGAGTTCGGGCTAAACGGTCTTATATTTAACTCAATAAGTAATTTTCAAAATCATGAAGGAACCGTACTGCAGTGCACCATTTTGTTATATAAACTAAAAGATATCCTACTGCTATGCATTTTAAAAATAATTGGGGGGGTGGGGGGTGTGCAGTGCTCATTTTAGGAAATTCTTATGAACAACTTCTAACAAACTTATAATATTGTGCATTGTCTCGCAACCCTACTAACCAACACCTGAACCAAATTCTAGAAACAAAATTTTGTATAGAGTCATCTATATTCATCAAGACACACATTCGAATATATCACGAATATACTAAATGATTTATAATATGGGATTTGCGGGATTAAGGAAGAGAATGATGGAGGTAGCTTTTTTGTTTATACGTCGATGGATAATATATACGATGACAAATCAAGAGAGATCATAGAGGACAGAGAACAAGAATTTCCATCTCTGTTAAAGTCCTAAATTTTGAAGGCTTTATTATACGTATCATTTATAGTATTTACGATTTGTGGAAAAAACACTCAATTAAACACATAATGTATTTTGTTATGTTTCATTTTTTTTATATTAAATAATTTTTAACGTGACATAAATTTGTTAAATTAAATCTTATATTTTAGTATTATTTTATATTTTAATTAAAATTTAAACATTATAAAGAAAATATTTTTCTGAATATATACAAGAAAAAAATTGTATACCACAAAAGGAGGTTTTTTTCATTTCGGATATATATATATATATAATTGAAATTTTTTAAATTTAATTATTGTAATAATTTATTAGAAAATATTTAAACATTGATTACAAAATTTGTGTGACAAAAATTTATCTTAATTCCTATATATATATATACTAAATTCAATTTACTATTGCATAAAGATAAAGGTTAAAAATAGATTTGATGAAGAAAGGGGTCTAAAAAACTAAAAAATATTTAAATCTCTATCATGTGAGTATGGGGCTACTACATACATTTCTCATATATACTAAACCACAAATATTATAAAGATTAAAAATATGTCATGTATAGAATGAAGAACTAAAAAAATAGAAAGAATTTAATCTATTTTAGGTCAACCTCAGTGGCTAATATATGTATTTTCTCATATTTATATTTAATATGAAAAGATCAAGCAGGTTTAAATCGCATCTCTTAGTAAATAGGGGTATAGCCACTAATTTACCCTTTGATCCACCAATGACTTGAGTTTAAAATTAAAAAAGGAATAATAGTTGGTAACTTCGAAAAAAATTTAATTAATGTGAGTTCACTGTATGTGGGAGATACTAATTCTCCATTTTGACTTTTTTACCCTATTCATTGATATATGATGTAAGTAGTTGAACTCGATTGTAATGCGTGAGTCCTAAAATTCGGGGGCTTGATTATATGAATCATTTATAGTATTTGTGATTTGTAAACAAATACTCAATTAAACTGGAGACTGTATTTTGTTATGTTTCATTTTTATTATTATGATTAATTAATTCTTAACGTGACATAAATTTGTTAAATTAAATCTTATATTTTAGTGCTATTTTATATTTTCAATAAAAATTTGAACAATATGAAGATAATGTTTGTTTTAGAATATACAAGAAAAAAAGTTTTATAGTGGCCCAAATCTATTAAATAAGTGGTGGCCATGATTATCTCTATCCCCACTTATCACAAAAATTATTAACTATTCATTATATAATTTCTTACAAAATAAAATCCTAAACATCTATATAATAATTAAAAAATTAAAATTCTAAACATTTATATAATAATGTAGAATACAACTTTTTTCTCTATGATACTCAGGTAGCATATATTTTATTGGAATGTAACTAAAACAACTTAATTAGTTTTGTTGACTATGAGTGTTTAAAGTGATTTCACCAAATATTGTGAAAGCTTCTCAAAAGCTTATCAAAATTGTTAAATGAGGCCAACAATCCCAAATGCTTAGCAAAGTCATGATCAACATTAATGAAGACATCATTATAGGTCGTGCTCACAACATCAAATTTACTGTAAAGAGCTCATTAAAACACATATAGTTGATTTTACACATATTAAGTTATATCAATTTCATTTGTATACATGAGATTAATAAAATTTTAAGATAATTATTGAGCAAATTATGCCGACTTTACACCAGAAGTAGGCAAACTTGTGCTTGAATTTAAATAGGGTAAAAATATTTGAATGCTATTCATTTAGCTTTAATTGTAACTTCAATTATATATTATCTAATATACTAATATAAAATATTCACTAATGAAGTGAAATTAAAGTGTACTTTTTGTTTCAATCACACATAGTTTTAAGAAAAACGTTCTATTTTTTGCATTTGCCGAGTTCATAAGGATGGTATTATTAAGTGATTTCAAGATGCTAATGATTATATAGAGAACCAATAGTATTATGATTCAAGCCATTGAATCCTTTGTATCCAATGTGCATGTGTTTTAGCTTGAGAAACTTATTAAAGTTTATACCCTTATAATAAATTTTCTTGGACCAATTTTGGGATAAGTTTCACCATTGTTCATGAGTTGAAGCTTACATGGTGGTGATATTAAATGCACGAGGTTGTGATGATATTTCATTGCACAAATAGAATTGAATTATATGATCTAACATGTATCTTGGTGGGCGACAATCGTGTTAAAAAATAAAAAGAACCTAGAATCTTTTTAATCTTTGATTTAATGGGTATTTCTGTAATGATATATAAGTAATGTTGCATATACAGTTCCTGTTTCATATAAACTAATCAGAACTATGGCTGCATATACTTTCATATACAACCATACGTCTATATATCTTTCTATCTTTAATTTTGTTTTAAATTTTATCTAGATTAACTAGAAGATAGCACAAAGGCTTAAATACATCTGTTATGATAAATTATTCTTTCGTTATATTATATATTTTAAATTAAGTTTCAATCAGATTCATACTTTATTTGATCGTGGCTACCAGCTAATGTTGCATTAGAGATTGTCCAAGCAGTTTCATTTTTATTCTCAAACTCTGGCATTTTAAATCAAGCTAACAAGAAGACCAATAATATTAGTATCAATCACACCTTGCACACAAATTATACACATGTAAAAAGTAAAAAATTATAAGCATTTGCATACATGGATGTGTTCTTTTAGACCAGTTGTGATATTAAGATTAATTATGTTTGTTCTTTCTTCATACTTTTCTTATATATACGATGTAATTTTCTTAAATTTTAATGATATTTAATAACATTTTCAATTAATTGTTGAAAGTAATTATGGATGTGGTTCTTGATGTTGTGAATAATTAAACTATTTTCTAGAGCTATATTAACCACTTTAACTAATGTTACAGATTGGATTATATGTATTAGCTATTACTTATGAGATGTATGACATGTATCATTTGAGATTACGATTGTTACTCCTAAATATATTATTTAATTAGGATTGTTATTTTATTACTATGTGAGATATACTAATTCATTGTTATTTTCGCTAACAAAAAATGGTATCTTTTTCATTTGATCTTTTAGAGGAGGGTAAAGTAGTTTTTTAAGGTAGAGGAGTTGTTATACTATAGTGGCAAGTATGAAAAATCAAGTAATTTATGACATGAGAATACGTGATCTGAAATTTCAGTTTTAGAAGTCTTTCAAAGTTATTGGCTATTAACTTTTGAAAAGTAAACCCTGAGAGATGTAATTTGATTTAATCAAACACAAATCTATTAATACATGTCCTATTTATTTTATAGTAAAAGTTTGAAATTTCCGTAATAATCCTCGAACCTCTCATAATCCCATTAAAGTATTATTCTTGCAAATTAAAATCATAAATCACTCCATTCTTGTTTTCTTCATTCTTTACACAACTGCTTTCTTTATTTATATCTTCTTCTCAACCCCTAGGAGCCATTGTCCAACCCACATAGCCTACTTCGTTCTTACCTACCCACCATATCATACACGTCACCAATTAACATGTACTATAATCAATTTTAGTCTGAATTTACTTTAAACATTACTATATTATGAGAGAGAATTTAAGCCATCGATTAGGTTGTTAAGATCGATTGTAATTGTAGGTTGATACTATATGTTTTTTCTACTAAATAAGAGATTTAAACTTCTTCATTTTATTATTTGCCATTCAAACCACTTTCTCCTAATTTAATTGTTGTTTTATTTTTTTCATAGTGCCTTTAGACACATGTCACACCTAGTGTTTTAGATTTGAACAATGGTAGCAACTAAGTTATGTGAAACCCTTTCACTTCCATTTAGTTATGAAAGCTCAAGTACTGTTAGATCCTCTCTTACACACAATGTCAAACTCAAGGGAGGGACATCCTGAATTGGGTTGAATGGTCATGGGTCTTTAAATCATATATATATATATAGATGAAAATTTACAATTGTAAATATTATTTCAAAATAATCTATTTGAAAATCCAGAATTTGATGGAGTATGGGCAAAAAGTGCTTTCTGACTAGATTTTAATTAAATAAAAGAGTTTCTTCTTAGGCTTTAATAAATACTACGCTATAAATAATTACATTCATAATTTTCTATTTTTCCCTTTAAGAGGGAAAGTAAAATTTTAATAACTCAAATCTAATTGATCTTTTTTTCTAGGTAAATTTTTTCCTATAGATATATTTGTGCACTCCAATCGATTATCAGTTACATCATAAAATCGGTGATTTCCATCCATGGATTTCACTATAACATCCCAACTAAATGATAATCTCATCATAATCTATTACACTTCTCTAAATAAAAATGTAAAATAGGTAATTGAACAACTCCAAAAATAACTCTAAAAAAATTACAATCCACACGATTTGAAGGTTATAATTTATCGAGTAAATTATATATTATATAAATTTAATGACACTTTTTTCTACACTTATAATTTTTGGGTCGTCTTCCTCATAACACAACACAAGAAAAAATGGGCGCTTTGAATACAACCTCCAACGGTGGAGCTTCTTCCGAAACCAGTAAAATCTGATATATTTATACAGTGCACAAATCAAACACGGTTGTAATTACTAGACTTCAAGGAATCAATAATGTTTACGGCTTAAAACTTTGGTCGTGTTTGAAATCATATATCGTAAGTTTTGTATCCAAACAGATACAAATATATCTTGGAATGATTTTTAATTAGATTAGACTTATTCACATACGGTAATCAAAAACAATAATATCTATTTTTTTATCAGATTTGTTTTTCCTTAATTGTAAAGGATATATTATTAAACTAAGATAAAATAAAACTACTATTTATCTATAAAGTATAATAACAAATTTCATTATGGGTCCATATATTAATATTTTGGAACTATCAAAAAATTTCGAAGTATCTTCGGGCAATACCTAGTATATATAATTTAAATTTTTAAAATTTAATTATTGTAATATTTTATTAGAAAAATCTCAAAACATTGATTACAATATTTGGCTATGAGTGCTTAAAGTGCTTTCACCGGGTGAATATTATACAGATCATAGTTCGTGAAAGCTTCTCAAAATCTTGGCAAAATAGTTATATAAGGCCGACAATCTCAAAAGCTTAGCAAAAGTCATGCTCCATATTATTGAAGACTTCATTACAAGTCGTGCTCACAACTCTGAATTTACTGTAAAGAGCTCATGAAAACACATGTAACTGATTTTACACATACTGAGTTGTATCAATTTCATTTGTATTAGTGAGATTTATAATTGTGGAAAATAATTTTTTAGCAAATTGTAATGGCTTCGTAGACAAACTTGTGCTGAAATTTAAATAAGGTAAAAAGATTTGGATACTATTCATTTAGTTTTAATTTTTTAATTATATATTATATCATGACCTAATAGAAAATATATATTAAAGAATTGAAATTGAAGTACTTTTTGTTTCAATAGCCAGTAGTTTTAAGCAAAAAGGAGTTTTGGTTTTTACATTGATAGAGTTCATAAGGATTTTATTCTTCTGTAAGTGATCTTAAAATGCTAATGATTAAAGAGAGAACCAATAGTATTAGGATTCAAGCCATTGATACCTTTGTATCCAATGGTGCAAGTTTTTAGATTGGAAAACTTGGTAAAGTTCTTAAGTTGAAGCTTACATGGTGGTGATATTGAATGCACGAGGTTTTGGTGATATTTCATTGCGGTGATATTTCATTGCACAAATAGAATTGGATTATATGATCTAACATGTATCTTGGCGAGGGACAATTGTGATAGGGAATAAAAAAATCCTATATCATTTTAATCTTTGATTTGATTTGTGATTCTATGGTGATATATAATTATGTTGCATATATAGTTCCTTTTTCATATAAACTAACCAGAACTAAGGCTAAATATAATTTCATATAAAACCGTGCGTCTATAAAGTTTTCTATCTTGAATTTTATTTTAAATTTTATCTGGATTAACTAGAAGATAGCACAAAGCCTTGGATACATCTGTTACTTACAAGATATAAAATATTAATAAACTATTATTTCCATAAATTTAATATTTTAAATTGAGTTTTAATCAGATTCATACTTGATTTGATCATGGCTACCACCCGATGTTGCATTAGATATTGTCCAAGCAGCTTAATTTTTATTCTCAATCTCCGCACTTTAAGTCAAGCTAACAAGAGGACCAATAATGTCAAAAATAAAAAATTATAAGCATGTACATACCTGAATTTGTTCATTTATACCAGTTGTGATATCAAGAACAATAATATTTATTCTTTCTTGATACCCTTATTAAATATAAGATATTCATATTTACAAGTATAAATGAAGTATCTATGATGTTGGTGGTAGAGTATTTTGTCTTATATCGTTGGCGGAGGATTTGTTGCACTACAATTTATATTCAAGTGATAATTAGTAATTTTTGAAAATTGTAATGATATCTATTAAGATATTTAATTAATTTATGAAAGTAATTGTTGATGTGGTTCTTGATGTTCTGAATGATTAAACTATTTTCTAGAGGTATATTAATCACTTTAACTAATGTTACAAATTGGATTCTATATATTAGCCATGACTTATGAGAAGTATGACATGTATTATGTGAGATTACGATTATTACTCACTTCTAAATATATTATTTAATAAGGACTGTAATTTTATTACTATGTGAAATATACTAATTCATTGTTATTTTCGTTAACCATAAAGGGTATCTTATTCATTTTATCTTTCGAAGGAGGGTGCATTGGTTTTTTAAAGTAGAGGAGTTGTTATACTATAGTGGCAAGTATGAAAAATCAAGTAACTAATGACTTGAGAGTACTTGATTTGAAATTTGAGTTTTAGAAGTTTTTCAATGTTATTGGTTATTAAATTTTGAAAATTTAACCTGTTTAGAAGAGATGCAATTTGATTTTATTAGACACAAACCTATTAAGACATGTTCTATTTATTTCATAGTAAAAGCTTAAAGTTCCCCTCATAATCCTTGATCCTTTTACAATCCTATTAAAATATTATTCTTGCAGAATTGAAATCATAATCACCCCATTCTTTTTTTCTTAATTCTCCACTCAAGTGCTCTCTTTTTTATATCTTATTCTAAACCCATAGGAGCCATTGTCCAACCCACATAGACTACTTTATTCTTACCTACCCACCCATATTTAATAGATATAGATTTATGGCAGAGACTTTAAGCCATCGATTATGTTGTTAAGATTGATTGTTATGGTAGGTTGATACTATGTGTTTTTTTCAACCAAAAAAGAGGTTAAAATTTTTTTCCTTTTCTTACTTTCCATTCAAACCACTTTCTCCTAATTTAATTGTTCTTTTATTTTTCTATAGTGTCTTCCGGCATGGGTCCCACTAGTGGTTTATATTTGAACAGTGGTAGCAACGAAGTTATGTGAAACCATTTCACTTTCAATTAGTTATGAAAGCTCAAACATAGATAGATCCTCTCACACACACAATGTCAAACTCGAGTAAGGAACATCCTTAATTTGGTTCAATGGTCATTTCATTATATATAAAGATTAAAATTTACACTTCTAGATATTATTTCAAATTATCCTATACGAAAATCTAGAATTTGATGGAGTATGGGCAAGAAGTACTTTCTTACTAGGTTTTAACTAAATAAAAGAGTTTTTTCTTACGCTATTAAAACAATTATGCTCTAAATAGTTACATTCATAATTTTCTATTTTCCCTTTAAGGTGGAAAGTAATATTAAAATATCTCAAATTCATTTTTTTTTCAGATAACTTTTTTTCCGATTGATATATTTGTGCACCAAACTCCAATCGAATATCAGTTATATCATAAAATTGGCAATTTGCATTCATGGACTCCATAATACCATCCTAACTCAAGGATAATGTCATCATCATTTATTATATTTCCCTTACTAAAAATATAAATTAGGTAACTGAAAAACTCCAATAATAACTCTAAAAAATACAATCCATACGATTTAAAGGTCATAATTTAGTTGAGTAAATTATATATAAAATAAAAGTACAATGCAGACATTTTTTCTTCTCTCTTTGCACACATTAAATACGGTTGTAATTAATGTACTTAAGGAAACGAGTAATGTATACTTTTTAACACCTTGTTCATGTACTTAATCATATATCAGTAAATTTTGATCAGATTGTTTTTTTCCCTAATTGTAATAGATATATTATTAAACTAAGACAAAATAAGACTATTACTTACCTATGAAGTACAATAAAAAATTGCTTTATGGGTCCATATATAAATATTTTGGAATTATCCAAATTATTCGAAGTATCTTCAAACACTAGCAATACCTAATATATATATATATATATATATATAAATAATTTAAATTTGTAAAATTTAATTGTTGTAATAATTTATTAGAAAAACCTTTAAAAATTGATTACAATATTTGTGTGACGATTTTTTTCGTAATTCCTATATATATATTAAATTCGATTTACCACCCACATGAAATTAAAAGGTTAAAAATAGTTTTGGTGGAGAATGGGGAACTAAAAACCTTAAAATACTTAAATTTATATCATGTGAGTATGGGGGCTATTATATATTTTTCTCATATATAGTATATTTCATTTAAACCCACATACAATATAAGGAATTGAATCTCTTTTAGATCAACCTTGGTGGCTGTATAGCCACCAATTCATCCTTGATCTTTCAACGACTTGAGTTTGATATTAAAATAAGAACTATGATTGGTATCATCGTAAAAATCAATATTTTTCTTCTTTACATTTTGTAATTAATGTGAGTTCATTGTATGTGAGATATACGAATTCTCAATTTTGACCTTATATACTAATCATACCTATATTCTTACTCCTAAGATTATTTATGATATCCTTAGTAAAATATCCAATTCTCTTAATTTATTTCACATAATCACATCCTTAACATTAATTTCATATTCTTTAATATTAGGCTAAACATACTTCATATCATTTGGTAATATTTGTTTCCCTTACTAAAGAATATTTTAAAACTTATGTTGAAGTTATAGATGCCTTAAGATAGCTCAATCTTATGACATATCTCACTCAATTTAATTTCCTTCAACCTCTAACGAGCAACTAATTGAGTCATCGTCACATTGTAGATAACATTACTGAGCATGAATATATTTATTTGCTTTACATATGTTGTTTATAAGCATTGAAGATGCACTAAAATTAGGAGTTTTTGTTGTCAGATAAAATCCCAAATACCTAATACGTAAACTACCCTCCTTTATATTTAAAACATCACATAATTACTCATGACTATCTGGGTCTCTTTCCCACTACAAGCCTCACACTTTACATGGCTAACTCCCAAGATAGATAACCTATAATACAAGTCAATGTCCTCCTTAAGTTTATTTTTTGAGTCAATATATAATTTAACAATATCAGGAAATAATAAGCAAAGATTAGTTTATTTAACTTCATTTTTGGCATTTAAGATGAAGCTTACAATCTTTATTATTCGCTACAACATTGATTTTGTATGAAAAGGCCTACATACACAACATAAGTAGTTATGAATTAATATGATCTCACTGCATAAATCCCCTTATGACTTCGATGAAGAAAGAAATCTCACCATTTGTACATAGAAAAAAAGAAGGAGTTTTCACACACACACACATCAATCCACTAAAAAAAATTATTGTGAAAACCAATTTTTCTTAACATGTTCTTTAAAACCCCAAATCCAAGTGTCCAAAGCCTTTTGTAGATAAAAAATCAATATACATATTTCATTTCACTTTGAGAAAAACTAATATTAACTGAAATGCATCTACCATATAGAAATGCAGCTTGATTTTGATATGTCAAATTATGTAAGCAATCCTTCATTCTATTTGCTAGCCGCTTTAACATATCATTGTAGAAAATATTACAACAAGCTATAAATATAAACTACTTGAAATTAGTAAGATTCTTCATTTATAAATGAGAAATGTAGTATCAGATTATTCGAGTAAAGATCCTAACTTTGACTACATTCTTAGATATATTAAAAATGTATGTACTCATATTACTCCAACCATATTGAACAAGTAAAGTTATTAGTTAATAGGTCTTTGAGATCATTTATGGGAAATATTGCCTCTTTAATAGCTTTATCTACTATTTCCTCTCCCTATTTACCAACAAAATTCTAATAATATTTCACAACCTCCCCTTGATATTCTTCTCCCTATTTAATATACCCACATCTTCCAACATAATTGATAATACGTCGGTTATTTGTAACTTGTATGATATATTGTTTATCCATAACATACGCTTTAGTCCAATAAATTCTATATTTTTTCTTCAAGAATGAGCCTCAAATACCCACCAAATGCACAATTCTATTCATGGTCTTAACTTCAAGCTTAAGAAAGCTCATATGTTAAAAAATAATCTTCACTTGAACGTTTCTAAATTTACCCTAATCTCTATTTATCTCTTCGGGAGAATGCCCAAGTGTTGATGATTATAAAAATTCAGTAGTCGTTTGACTTCTTTATATCCGAGCACAAGTTGATAGATCAGGGTACCATCACACTTTATGTTGATAAGCAAAATGGTTTTTAGTTAGTTTATTATTTTTAGTAAGTTTATTTAATCACACGCTAACCAAACTAATGCTAACCGAACAAACACATCCAAATACATTATTCTACTTGCACTACTAGTATTAGTCCCACTTCAATTGAGTTAAGCATCATTATCTTATTTTTCTACAGAATTATAGGCACGTCATGTACTTACTCGATTAACAATTTATAAAATTAAGCTTGGTTCTCCAGTCCCTTCCTTGTCTATGTTTACCTCTTACTATATATATATATATATATATATATATATATATATATATATATATATATATATATATATGTTATTCACTAGAATCTATTTAAAGTATAAAGTTAATTTGTATGGAGTATAAAATCATAAGTAGTTTCTTTGTGAAAATATAGTAAACTGTTGTTAACGAGAGAGAAAGAAAGAGGAGTGTTCTGTTTAATCAGAGAGTGTAAATACTACATAGTGGGAGTTCCTATTTATAGACAATAGGGTAACCTTAAACCCTAGTGTTCATGGACTTGACTACTAGCCCATGGGCTGGAGTGAATATCCACTAGAATGGGTTTATAACACTTCCTCTTGGATATTCAGTCCCTAAGAATATGCCTCGTTAAAATATTCCTAGAAAAACCTAGTAGGAAAAAATCTAGTGAAAGAAAAAGAGTATAATTCTTTATACGCTATCTAAAACTACCTCATTAAAAACCTTTATCAGGAAAACCTATTAGGACAATGAACTCCTTGGTAAAGAGTAGGGGTCTTTACCGAGGACCATGCCGTCGCTAAAGAGAGGGACCAACGTATTAAATCACGCGTGTTGGCGGTGAATTGCGCGCATTCCCAAAAATTTGGGTCTTTAGCGAGGACCCCAATCTTTAGCACCAGGTACTCGCTAAAGACCTAGCGGATATATTAAACACACGTCGAACCAATCTCCTTCCCCATTCTTCATCAATCCTTCCAAACTCCTCCATTAACTCCACCTCAAAGCATCAATTCCAGCAATACCAAGCTCTGTCGAATCAAGGCAAGGCCTCCCCATAATCAAGAACAACATTTAATCAAAATTTTAGGTAAGATTTCATTGATTTTTCCAACCTTTGTTCTTGTTTAATCACGATAACTCATTATTTTTGGGTTCTTTAAGATTTCTAGTACTTCTCTACCAAGATTTAAAAACTTTTATTCGTATTTAAAGGTATGTAATCCATGATTAGATTTTTTTTATTATTTTCCATTTTTAGAGAAATTAATTTTTGTGCTATAAATTGACTTCAGAATTTAAGTAGGTGATTAAGATTACAATGTAGTGTATAATTTTGTACAGATTAACATGTTTATTTGTACTTTTTTTGTTACTTTTTGGGAATTTAGTTGCTTAATTTTCGAAAAAGAAATTTCTTAGATTTCATGTTATTGAAATTTTATCTAATAACTTAGAAATTACTTAGAATTTAGTTGCTATATTTTGGATTTTTTTTTGAATTTTAAAAAAAAAATGTAGGTGTTTTTAGAATCAATTTTAAAACTTTTGGGATTTAAATTGCATTTTTTAAATATAGTAGCGGTTAAATTCCACTTTAAAAAAATATCAGGGGTTAAATTTCATTTAAAAAAATATTAGTGGCCTTAGAGGATTTGAAGATAATTTTAGGTGCTTTAGAGATAATTTTAGATATTTAGGAGTTAAATTGCATATTTATAAAATACCATGGGTTATATTGCATTTTTAAAAAATATTAATGGCCAGTGAGGATTTTCAAATAATTTTAGCTGCTTTAGAGATAATTTAAATATTTAGGGATTAAACTACACTTTTAAAAAATATTAGGGGTTAAATTGCCTTTTAAAAAAAATTTAGGGGTTAAATTACATTTATAAAAAATATTAGTGGCCTTAAAGGTTTTTAAAATAATTTTAGGTGCTTTAGAGATAATTTGAGATATTTAGGGGTTAAGCTGCAATTTTATAAAATATTAGAGGTTAAATTGCACTTTTAAAAAAATTTAGTGGCCTTAGAGTATTTTAAATTTTTTAGGTGCATTGGATATAATTTTTGATATTTAGGGTTAACTTGAACTTTTAAACATATTAGGGGTTCACTACGCCGCGTAAGGCTTCTAGCGACTACATAAGTAGTCGCAAATGCTAAGAAAAGTAGTCGCGAGAAATAGAATCGAGTCTCTAACAACTACTTGTAGTCGTTAAAACTTAGTCGCTAGAAACTAGTCGTTAGAAGTCAAAACTTACGACTACACGCGAAGGAGTAGTCGATAGAGAGAGTTGCCTTACTAACAACTACATTGTGGTTCTTTTAGCGACTAAAAGGTAGTCGCTATTATGTTACTTATCTACGACTACTATGTTGTCGTTAATAAGGAGAATTATTAACAACTACTATGTAGTCGTTATTAGCCTAATAAATAGCGACTACTTATTGTAGTCAATAACGACTACGAGTAGTCGCAATTAATTATTATTTTTTAAATACAAATAATAAATAAAAATACAATTATATAATTCAAAATAATTAATTGAAATATATAATTAAACCAAAGTCAACCATAGTCAAACCAGTCAAAGTCATACAAAACCAAACCAAAATAAAAATAAAAGTCTTAATACATAACCAATAAATAGATAAGATAAAAACCAACGATCACGATCTAGAGTCCGACCCGGCTATAAACATTGTCTCCATCCTCGGAATCGTCTTCATCTTCATCACTAATATTATCACCATCTTCTTCATCTTCATCACCGCTTGGAGGAGTGGGGTCCGCATTCATAGGCTGGAGGGGGGCTCACCTTTCTCTACCCTCAACTGGTTAACATACGTGATGGCATCACTCACAACAACCATGAAATAAACTAGAGGCTCGTTGCTAGTAGAGTAAACTTCAGGGCGAGGGAAAGGTGGAAGACCGTTGGATACACGGAGTTCGTTAATCGCCGCCATCATCTCCTCGTGCTGCTCGGCTTGGGCTGGAGTAGTCTTAGCTTTCTTCTTCGATTTTTTCGGATGACCAATGCCTGGTATAAAGCTCCTCTTCGGTGACCCGATCGCCTTCGCGGTGTTCCTCACGTAATCGTATTGCTCCTTTTGAGTCAAGCCTTGACCATCGGTTGACTCAGATTGACTCCGAGTCACCTTTTCCTTCATCGCGTCCTTGAGCAATTTCTGTTACATAATAAACACAAAAAATAAATTAAATTTGATTTAAGATGAAAAATATAATTAATAATTAAATTATAAAAAAAAAACTTACATCGGCTTTTTCGTAGCCCTCCGACCTCCACTGTTTCGTCTTCTTGCTTTTACCCACCACCTCGTAAAAACCGCCCATACGCGGAATTGGGATGTCTTGTTGGGTAGCCCCATCCCTGATCACCAGATTACTTCTCGGGATTAATCTTCAAAATAAATAATAAATTATTAATAAATAATTTACTTAAATAAAAAAACACCTCACAAAGCATATACCGAGTTCAGGAATAGTTTCTCGACCCCGCTCCACTCTTATTTTTCTGCTTTTCTTGATTCAATTTATTTTCACTTGCTTGATGCTGGAAAAATTTAAAATTTAATTATTAATAAAAACAATTATAATTTAAATAATATACTTAAATTAAAAAAATCGAGAGTTTACCTTTGCTTTTCTCGGCCCCAATACTCACAACATTTAGCCCAAACCTCATCGGACAACCAATCCGGCTTCAAACCCTTTCTCCAAAACTTTTTCTTCACGTTATGTTTGTAATCTTTAAACCTAATCCTCATTGTATCGTCTAAATTACCGTGAATCCAATTCCAGTCTTTCCTTTTCCTCGAAGTCTTTATGTCGAAAAAATTCTATAAAAAAATATTATTTGAATTTAAATTAGAATAATAAATTAATTTTTAAAATTATGAACAATTTAATTTTTACCGATAATCTCTTAATGACGGCGTGTTTGTCGGCGTCCGGAAATTTATCCCAAGCAGGGTAATAGGATGGAATCCTCTCTCGGACTGTAATCCCAATCACCTGGGCAACGTGGTGCCCGTACTTGCCTAACGGACTCCACGTGTCATCGAGTATACAGAAATTTACCGGCAAAGGCCACCCGACAACTTTGAGTGCCCTCATCGCAGTTTTTAGGGTCGCGCTACCCCTTTTTTTGCGTCTAACTAGTTCTGTTTTAACATTGAATTAATTAGTGTTGACTTTATTTTCTAAGCAATTTTGGATTTAAATTGGATTATTTACTGGGCTGGTTTAGATATTTCTGTTCGGATTCTGGTTTGGGTCCCTACCCCACCGTCCCCACCGTGTTGCATATGCATTACATCGGCCATCTAGCATTTTGTAGTGTAATTAAAATATAGAATTAAAAATAACCTAAAAAACACTAAATTATTATATCAGCAAAATAAAAACATGAAAATAAAAATAAATAAATTATTACAATCATAAATTAAATAAATCAAATAAATTAAATAACGTATTAAAATATTGGGAATCTTTTACATCCACTATATAGCACACTTACAATCTGTATTATACAAAAATAATTATATTAGTCATATAGTAAAATAAATTATAATTTTTTTAATATTTAAAAATCTATTATTATATAGTAAAATAAATATATTTTTCTTAAATTGCATAAAAGTCCCTATATATTTATTTAAAATACATAAAAGTCCCTATATAGTTTTTAAAATTGCATGAAAGGACATATATTATTTTTTTAAATTGCTTAATAGTCCCTATATATTTTTTAAAAATTGCATGAAATTCCCTAAATATTTTTCTTAAATTGCATGACAGTCCCTATTTAGTTTTATAAAATTGCGTAAAAGTCCCTATATATTTTTATAAAATTGCATAAAAGTCCCTATGTATTTTTTAACACAATTTTAGGCTAAATAATAATTTCATTCTAGCACTTTTTTAATCTAAAATTCCCTAAAAATCATAACAAAAATAAAAAATTCCCAAAATATCATCCAAATTAATTTTCATATAAACCCATGAATTACAAGTTTAAATTAACATAAACATAACCCTAATAACACTACTTAAATTTGGAATTAAGAAACAAGCACTAAAAATGGAAAAAAAATTATTTCAATTTCTCAAATTAAATTTTTTTTCCCATTTAACATCAATTTTTTATTTAAAATAATACATACAACACCCTAATAACACTACATACTCTCGAAATTAAAATAGACATGTAATCATCAAAGAAAAAAATAAAAAAGTGAGACATGAAATTTAAAAGACAAAAAATAGTTGGAAAAATTACCTTATAGGCTGAAATTGGAGCTGATTTGGTGATGAATCCATGCCATATTCATTCGGATTGAAAAACAAATAAAAAAAATTGATTAGAAATATAAAATTGGAAAATAAAAAGCTTAAAATGGTTGAAAATTGAATGAAATAGGATTGTGGTTTGGATTTCATTACCTTCGATGCAGATTCGATGATGTTTTTGCTGCTAGAATCGGCCTCTTGGAATGATAGTAAGAAGAGCTCTCGTTTTTTAAATGTTTTGTATAAGGAATGAAGGTGAATAGTGAGCTCTCGGTGTAGATATAGGGCTTTCTTTCTAGCGACTACTTGAAGTAGTCGCTAGATATAAGGAATGAGTCGCCAGAGAGTTGATTACTTACACGTGTCTGTATGTTGACCACGTCAACAGGTCTTTGGCGACTAGTATGTAGTTGCTAGACCTCAAACTAAAACGCGTGTACATTCGTGGGCGGAAAAATGGACCGCCATGGAGTAATGGGAAATTAATTCGACGTTTCGCGAGTACATTGTAGTCGCTAGTTGTAGATAGTCATTAGCGACTAGTTCATGAATAGATACTGCATCATCACGTGACAGTCGTGAGATTTCATTCCTATAATCTTGCCCAAGTCACTTTGAACATTATTTCTCAAACTCGATGCAAAGCCATCGGGAAACTTCTGTGCATTCAACCAGTTAAGAAATACTTTCCGCTTTTCCGTTGTTAAAGTGTACTTTCCCTGGTTTAATATTTGTTTACCATTTCTCGATGTCAAACACAATTCTTTCCTGATTTCCATCTTCTCGAGATCCATTCTTGCTTTCACGTTGTCTATGTTAAGTTTCCCATCAAGACCTATAACTGTGCCGAGAAGAGCATCACACACGTTTTTCTCGCAATGCATGACATCAATGTTATGTTTCAAAAAAATTTCGGACCAATATGGTAAACGATAAAAGATACTCTTTTTCTTCCAATTGAATAGACGTGGACCAGTTTGCCTCACGATCTTTCCCCCGAAATCCTTGTGTTTCCCGGAAAGCACAATGGGAAGCCTTACTAATTGTGTCTGAATATCGGCAGGTCTATATGTCTTCGGTGGGCCCCTATAATCGGATTGCTTGTACAAAACACTTTCGCTTCTAAATAGAAGGCCGATAGGTAACCAACGTCTATGGTCGAAGTAAGCAACCCCTTTCTTCACACTCAATGACGGAGTAGAATCCAGGCTTTCTAGACAAGATTTGTAACCTTGACCCGACCATCCTGAGGTGTATGACCTAGCGGGGAAATCTTTAGTCGTAGACAACAAACAAACCTTCATCGTAAACTCTTCCTTATTGTGGGCATCATAAGTAAGAATCCCTTTATCCCACAACTTGTCCAACTCATCTATAACAGGTCGAAGAAAGACGTCCATGTCCTTGCCGGGTGAACGGGGTCCCGGAATCAAAAAACAAAGCTGGAATGTCGTCTCTTTCATACATTCCCACGGTGGTAAGTTGTAGATGGTCAATATAACCGGCCAACTGTTGTACAAGTTGTTCTGCATAGAGAAAGGGAAAAATCCATCGATACCCAAACCCAAGAAGACATTCCGAGGTTCACTAGCAAACTCAGGATGTAACTGAACAAATCTCTTCCAACTATTGTCGTCAACCGGATGACGCAACAAATCTGGATCTGTACTCTTCCCTGTTCGGTGCCAGATCATATTTTCGGCAGTGTGTCTCGAAGCATAAAGTCGCTGCAGCCTAGGGGCAATCGGGAAATATCTGAGTTTCTTATGCGCTACTTTCAGACCCTTCTTCGGGTCCCATCTGGATTCAATACATACTGGACACTTTTCGAGGGAGGCATTCTCCTTGTAAAATAAAGCACAATCGTTCAAGCAAACATCGATGGTATTGTACCCCATACCTAAACTTTTTAACTTTTTGTTGCACGCCTCGTACGACTCGGGCAAGGTATGAGGTTTGGGCAACACACGGCACAAAAGATCAAGCAAATCAGTGAAAGACGTGTTAGTCCACTTGTTCCTCACCTTCACGTTCATTAGCTTCGCAATGAAATTTAATGAACTCATTAATGCACAACCAGGGTATAACTCGGTCTCTAATTCGAAAAACATCGATTCGAATTTGCCACGTGTTGAACTGTTCGAGTCTGTCATCTCGGTGTCACTGGAATGACCACCACCTTCGTACTTAGGTCTCAAATCTTCGTAGACATCCAACATTTCATTTTCTTCATATCGAGTCTCGGTAATATCCTCGATCTCACCATGCTTTGTCCAAATAGCATACGTCTCAAAAAACCCAGACTGTAAAAGATGTGACCTAACTTTGACCACTATATACCGACGATAATTTGAACAATCATTACACGGACAAATAATTGTTTCTTTATTAGGAGTTTTATTTTTTTGAGCAAAAACGAGGAATGCTTCTATCCCCTTAATAAATTCACGCGAAATTTAAGAGCGGTACCAATCCAACTTTTATCAATACCCGAAACCATAGTCAACTACTCCAATATGAAAGAATACAACATAAATGTCTCATAAATAAAATGAAAAAAAATTATTACATCACCAAATAAATACATAAAAATAAAATGAAAAAAATTATTACATCACCAATTAAATAAATAAATATAAAATGAAAAAAATTATTACATCACCAATTAAATAAATAGATATAAAATTAAAAGCACACAAAATATTATATCACCAAATAAATGCATAAATATAAAATTAAAAGCATACAAAATATAACATCACAAAATAAATACATAAATATAAAATTAAAAGCATATAAAATATAACTTCACTAAATAAATATATATCCTATTTATGCATTTATGTCTCATACAATAATATATCATATAAATATATATATATATATATACATATATATTTATAAGTCACATAAAATTATAAGATGATTAGAGATATATACATAGTGATACTATATATTTAGTATTAACTATACAATTGTAATTAAATAAGATAAAGATGAAAAAGACACCTACTTTTGAGCAAATTTGGAAGGAAAATTGATAATTGAGGAGATCCCACGTTGTTGTTGACCCAGGAAAGCTTTTCCACGTGTTGAATACCTAATAAGTGATACTATTTACCATTAACTACACAATTGCATGAAAGTAAATAAAATTTGAAAGACTTTATGGAACAAAAAATACCAAATTGTATGATTTATGGACCTTCCAGGTAATTAATCTTCTTTTAATATGTATTTTGGGTCCAACCCAATAATTTTTAAAATTTCTAAAGAGTAAACTCAAATATTCATGACAATGTTTTAGTAGTTATGGGCTACAATATGTTGATTTTTTTAACATTAGGTTGGGCTCAAGTTTGCTCAAAATATAAATGTATTATCTATTTATACTACCCTTAGTATACATACATATTTATTATGATGATTTGTCTTCTCTCATCCTCTTTTTTTTGTCCAATAGTCCACCCGACTGATGTTTAAGCTAATTGTGATCGATGTCCATTTCATTTCAATGAAACATAATTCAGCACAGGGTTAGTTACATCTTACCTTAACCGTGTTTCATATTATTTTATATTTCTGAGAACTTTTTCTTGTTTAATTTTAATTTTTTTTGGGATTAATAGGGTATTGATGCTTACTTTGTTCCAAATTGAATTTCTTATTTTTATTTAGTATCCATATTGTCGTACTGGAAAAAATGCTTTTCTTCCTTTTCTGAACGTGTTTCATTAAGTATTTTCCTTAATTACTGTTTGATTAATTATTTTTTCTTTTATATATTATATAATTATAGAATCATTATATAATTACTCCTTGTTTTCTTAAAAAATAGATAAATTGTGTCATTACTCCATGTGCTTAGTATTAAACTGAAATTTCTAAAAAGGAATTATCTTTTGGTATTATTGTATATTCTCGATGGTGTGTAAGGATTGTTTTCTCTAATTCAATTTAGTTTGTTGTCTTACCTAGTAAATACATTGATTTTGACCTAATAAAATTTTGACTACTTAATTATATAAGGGAGATGGATCCATTTTGGTGGAAGATCTATAAAAATCTCTAAATAATCATATTTTACACGTGGCTTGATATATATATATATCTCCATGCATAATGGTGTGAAAGCCACATTTATGTGCATAAGAATGGTTTTAAGTTACAATTGAGTTCGCATAAGAAATTTTTCCAAGAGACCCTTATAAATCTGTCATTAATTTTATGTTAATCATGTTATATGTTTTGCAAGTCTTTCTTTGAGAAATTCTTCTTTGATTTCACGAATATATTCTTGGGAGCTAATAACACCAAGTTAGGTTCCAAAAAGACACGATTAGCATATGAATTATGCTTTTCTAATGATATTTCTTATGAAGATAAATAATTCTTATTATTTTATTAAACTCTTATTAATGCATCCATAAATTTTACTCGGAGACTAATGTATGTAACTTATCAAATTATACATATATACCTTATTGATATAGTAATTAAGGTCATACTTTAGTACATGTTATTAAATAACTTATTAAGGATTATTTTCTGATTTTATTAACATTGCGTTTTCTTTTTCTTGGGACTTATTTTTATTTAGTAATTGCAAATTGCGCATGAGGCTAGGATGGAAAAGGAAATGGCTTCAAATTGGAGAGTTTAACCTTTCTATCACATTCAGGGGTATGAAAATGTAACCTTAAATCTCTCACCTTTTTGTTTGCAGCAAATCTAGCCCACATAACAAGATCAGTATCATAAGCACCGTAATACAGATAACTTAGTATAAATTTATCAGCACATGAAGTGTTCTCGAAAAGAAGAATTACTCTGTTCACCCATGCAATAAAGGTCCTCATGCCCTCCTCATGAACAAAATTTCCATCAAAGAGACACTGAAGCAATTTTCAAGGTAATGTTTTTTATTTTAAATTATTGATGTCTCCCCATTTTTGATAATTTATTATTAGTTGGAGACATCATTTTAGGTGTATTTATTATAGTATAGGTCGATTTTCTCATGATTTAGTACACTTTCCTTTTTTGTGTCTTGATTTAATAATTTATTATTTTTAGAGCATATTGGGTTTAATTATTTATTTAGTGTGAAACATTAAAGATATATGGTAATTAATTAGAGTCCAAGTTAATTCTAAGAGCTGAGGGAAAGAGGATAAACATGGAAATTGGAGATAAGGAAGCAAAACTAAATATGGAAAGACAAAGTTACCAAAGAAATATGAATTTCACCACCCACGACTACGAATGGGCTTATATCTCAAAATCGGTGGGGACTTTGGAAGAATGGTAAAGGGAAAAGTTAAAGATCTGTCTGAGACGATAAATTTCGACTACTCATACACGTCAAACAGATAAGTATTGAAGCTGTTAGGACCAAATCAAAAACAAGGCTGAAACCATATTTTAGGATTACAAATTTGAGTTGGGCTAGGAGTCCATTACTTACCTTTTCCTCCAAGAAAACGAATTAAGTCTTCCTATACCTTATAAATACAACCTCTTATCATAATAAAATCATCCTTGCCCAAACCTTAGGCCAGGAAGAAGCTACAACACAAGAAGAGAAGTCTATAAGGAGTTATGCATCAATTATGTCTCCTTCAACCTTCAGTTCTGTAATTCTTTTATTTTCTTAGTATGAATTAAATAAATTTAGCTTGCGTTTTAGCATATATGTATGAACCCTAGTTTTGGTTGACATCTATCTAATTTGGGAATTATATGTTTTAAATTAAATCTATGTTTTATTTCTCTGTTTATGTGTTTGATATATAATATGTTTTCTTTGCGGTGTACAACGTATAGGATTACTGTAGTAGTAGTAGTTAGATAACCATTGACAATGGTATATTTAATTATAGTATTAGCACATAACGTCTAGTGTAAGGTTTAGACCTGAAAAATCAACCTAACTAGATAGTCATTATGGTTTAGTGTAGTGCTAATTAATCAATTGTAGGAAAAGTTTGCTTAGGACTCCTTATTGACACAAGTAAACCCTATTTAAAACTACCTAACGCAGTTGAAACCGATTATTGAAATACTTCATAATTCACCCTTACATGTTTAGAATGGCAAAACTAGTTGAGATTACTTGCTAATTACTCAGGCTAAACTATCATACTATCCGTTCTTTGCTTATTAAATATTCTGTCTTTAGTTTATTAGTTTAATTTTCCTTTATTAAAAACCTAATAAAAATCTTTCTATCTTTCCTTCTCTTGCGTATTATTATTCTAGCTTTATTATTCTAGCTTTATTATATGCACTGGATAAATTGCATAAGTTCTTCCTAACTTTCGGCCAGTATTATTCTTGCGTATTCTCATTATTTTATCACACCTTAGGCGACACCAATTATATTTACAATGAATATCATGATATTGAACGGTCAGTATATAATTTAAAATAATATATACTCTAGATATTAATGCCGTCAAGAAGAACACAATTATATATGAAGATAGTTGAAGATTGTGCATGAGACCACGAAGGAAAAGGAGAACTTTGATAAGTGACAAAAGATTTTGTTTTTAGCTTTTCTAATTTGGTATTAAGCTTTAATTTTTTCTATATTAATTATTTAATTAAATAATAGTTCAATACATTTCTTTTATGTGAATTAATCAATGATATAATAGTTGAATACATGAAAGTTTTAAACCATATCTATATTTTGCAAATAAAATGGAAATATAGTAAAACTAATGGAAATATAAATTAGGAGCTCGTAAGGGGGTTGATACCCCGAATCAAAATAAGTAGGTACATGAGGTCATGGCCAGTCAATTGTGCATTCAAAGCTACTAGAAATACCTTTGGGTCATATGGAGAAGACAATTAAAAAAAATTGATCATTCAAGTGCTGATAATAATCACGGTGCCGTTAAGGGCGGGAGCTCTTCTAATATGGTGATCGAATGATCGAACGACGTGGAAGATGGACTTTTGGTTTCGAGAAACAGCGTATAGGACCAGGGTCTAAACATAAAGAAAAATAAGAAATTAAAGACTACGAATAAGAGATGGCATGTACTTGAATAGGATGAAGTGAACACCCATCAGGGGGATCCATTTTAATAAGAGATTTACATGAGGGCCAGAGATGCAATTAGAGGGGGTTGAAAATGCTGTTAAGAGGATAACAATCGCATCCATAGAAAGTCAACAACATATTTTATAGCGGAGATCAATAATATTAGTTTGGATCAAAATGTGAGTATTGGAAAAACTAGAATCTAGTTCGAACGTTATTTACACAGCAGGGACGCATCTTTAGGAGTTAGAGCTGCAACAAAGACATAGATGGAATTTTGCATTCATTATATAGCAGAACAATTGAGTATTGGCCGAGATGGTGTGATAGAGCTAGATGGGGCATGCTTGGTCTTAGATCCTGAGAGTGATGTCGCGTTGGAACACCTATTCGACCGGGAAAACACATATTTCAGCCGCATAAATTCAGAATTATAGCACTTTCATTCACCCAATTCGTTACCACCAGACCTAGTTAAAAAGGGGGGGGTGAGGTGACCATAAATCCATTTGATTCAAGGTTAATTGTTTATTTTCGTTCTCCATATTTAGTGTCCTTTCTTACCTATTTATTTCTATGTCTCACAACCATATTGATAATTATGTAAATTTGGCTTCGACCAGTTCCCCAGTTTGTGTGTTATATTGAATGTTTAGGTGCTAAAAACATACTTTTTTAGTAAATATTTAAGGGGATTAAAGCTCGTTATAAACTATTAATCTCGATAGTGGTAGAAACAAAACCAGAGGGCTATGAGGTGACCAAGATCATTAAATATCTTAATATTAAAAATAGATTCGGGTGGACGCTTCTAGTCCTCAGGACAATTTGGGAGATTTGGATCATTTGGATAGAGAGGATACCTTAGTTTATATTTTATTGGTTGGTAAAAAAAGTCACCAATTCACTTATTAATCGTCACTCATATATACCATGGATTATTTTTGCACAACCCCAGTGCGTGGATTCGCGAGAAACTTTGGTTGTTTTGGAGGAAGCATCTCGGGTCATACATATTCCATGAGTATACGCCATGATTATACATATGCATGGAATTCAAGGACGAGTGAGACTATTACAACACCTTAGCAGAGCATACGAAAATGATTTATATAGTGAAACATTCAAGAATACGAGAGTCCACCCCTACCTCATACTCATTCTGATCATCTTCTGATCTTTGTAAAGTTTTTTCCAACGAACATCTACAAGGAGAAACAATTCATATTTCATTTCGAGGAAGCCTGGTGCCTATACGAGGGGTTCATAGATGTTGGATGGAACATCATGAGTTTTACTAAGGAGGAGAATCTAGAGAATATAAGTCTAGCGCCATAGAAGTGTGATTTATTTGGGGATATCTGCCGAAAAAATATTAAAATCATATCAAAGTTGTCAGGGATCTAAAGGGCCTTATAAATATCTTATAATGCGTCACTATAAGACTTGAAATGAGGCTTAGCAAGTAAAATGACAGTTTGCTCAAGCAAATGAGGTTTGGAAAGGAATATGATAGTGTGCTCGAGCAAGAATAACTTCATTGGTTCCAACAATCATGCACCAAGGGTATTTACACCCATAAAATGTTAAAATTAACTTTTTATATACGAATTCAGTGTGTAACTCGTCTTTTTTATTACTTTAAAGTATATTAAACAAAAACATATTACTTTATTATTATTTATCTCCGTAATCTTTAAAAAAAATAAAAATCCACAACTTATTTTTATTTTTGCACTCACTTCCCTACATATTATTTATCCCCTTAAATTTAAAAATATCACAACTATCCCCCAATTTTTTTCCACATGCCTCCCTACCATAATACCTCGTAACACCAACCCATCTATTTATTATAAAAATTTGTACTTATCTTTGTAGCACACAAGCATATCTACACGAAATACTATTATGCTACACAAGCCTCTATACCAACAACCAATCATGCGAAACTCAGTAATTTTATAATTAAGCCAAATTTTTATTGAATGTTAAGAACATCAGCAAATTAGAATAGTATAAACCAATAAAAAAATGTGTTGCACATTTAAAACTTATCAAAATTAAAGGAAATATAAAATGCATACATGGAAACATTTAGAACTTACTTAGTTTTATTTTAATATTATGTTGTTGTCTAAACGATATAGTCAATTCCACAAATTTCACACCTAGAGGAAATTATTTTGAACAACTTCTAACAAAATTATAATATTATGCATTTTTTCGCAACCCTACCAACCAATACCTCAACTAAATTCTAGACACAAAATTCTTTATAGGGCAATCTATTCATCAAGACACGCATTCTCATACATCACAAATATATTTTAAATGATTTATAATACGATATTTGCGGGTTTAAGGAGGAGAACGAGGAGGTTATATAAAAGACAAAGTTGTGCTATGCCGGTAGATCTAGACCATATAAATGTGAGCGTTTTGTTATTACATCCCTAGATAATGTTTATGATGCCAAATAAAGAGAGATCATACAGAACAAAGAACAAGAATTTTCATCTCTATGAGAGTCCTAAAATTCGAGGGCTTAATCATTTATAGTATTTATGATTTGTAAAAAAACTCAATTAAACGAAGAATGTATTTTGTTATGTTTAATTTTTCGTTTTTTGGTTAAATAATTTTTAAAGTGACGTAAATATGTTAAACCAAATTTTAAATTTTAGTATTATATTATATTTTTTGTAAAATTTAAAAAATATGAAGATAATGTTTGTTTGAAAATATACTATAAAAACAAGTTTTATAACAATAAACATGGTTTTGTCATTTCGGTCATATGTATATGTATATTCAATTTTTTTTCCACATGCCTCTCTACCCTAGTCCTTCATAACACCAACACATCTATTGTTATAAGAATCCCAACTTATCTTTGTAGCACACATGCATATTTACACACAATACTATTCTGCTACACAAGCCTCTATACCCACCACCAATCATGTGAAATCAATAATTTTACAATTAAGCCAAATTCATTATTGAATTTTAAGAACATCAGCAAATTAGAATAGTATAAACCAGTAAAAAAGGTTTTGCTACACATTTATAACATCATAATTAAGGGAATTATAAATTACATACATGGAAATATTCAGAGTTAACTTAGTTTTTTTCTAATATCGTGTTGTTGTATACAAGATAGAGTCAATTCCACCAATTTCATAGCCAACAGAAATTTCGTTTTGAACAACTTATAACATAATTATAATATTGTGCATTGTATTGCGAACCTACCAACCAACACCTCAACCAAATTCTAGACACAAAATTCTTTATAGAGTCGTCTATTCAACAAGACACGCATTCTAATATTTCACAAATATATTTGAACTGATTTATAATATGGGATTTACGGGTTTAAGGAGGAGAATGTGGGAGTAAGGTACAAGACAGAGTTGTGGTATGATGGTAGATCATATAAAATGTGAGCGTTCTGTTAGTACATTGATGGATAATGTGTATGAAGCCAAATAATGAGAGATCATACATGACAGAAAATAAGAATTTTCATCTTTACTAGACTCGTAAAATTTGAGGGCTTGATTATACAAATCATTTATAGTATTTATGGTTTGTAAAAAAACACTCAATTAAATAGAGAATGTATTTTGCTACGTTTCATTTTTTTGATTAAATAATTTTTTAAGTGACATAAATTTGTTAAATTAAGTATTATATTTTTAGTATTATTTTATATTTTCAGTAAATTTAAACAATATGAGGATAATGTTTGTATGAGAATATGCAAAAAGAACGATTTTATAACCATGAAAGATGGTTTTTGTCATTCCAGGTATTTATATAGTATATATATATATATAATTTAAATTTTTAAAATATAATTATTGTAATAATTAATTAGAAAAATCTTAAAACATTGATAACAGTATTTGTGTGACAAAAATTAATCTTACTTTCTATTTATATACTAAATTCGATTTACTACCGCATAAAATTTAATGGTTAAAAATAGAATTGTTGGAGAATGGGGAACTAAAAACTAAAAATACTTAAATCTTTATCATGTTAGTATGGTTGCAACAATATATTTTTCTCATATAGACTAAATTTCATTTACAACCGCAAACATTATAAAGACTTAACATATATCATGTATAAAATGTAGAACTACAAAAAGAACGAATTTAATCTCTTTTAGATCAACATCGGTGGCTAATATATATCTATTCTCATATTTATATTTAACGTGAAATGATTAAGTAGATTTGCAACCCATCTCGAAGTAACTAGGGTATATCATCTATGACTGAGTTTAATATAAAAAAAAGAATAATGGTTGGTGTCTTCATATGTCAATATTTTTATTTGTTACATTTTGTAAGTATTATGTGAGTTCATTGTATGTGGGTCATACCAATTCTCAAATTCGACTTTATTTACAGCGTTCAATAATATATGTTATAAGTGGTTGAGCTCCATTTTAATGCGTGAGTTATTAATCTTGCTTAAAAAAGTTACTCCAATCTAATAAAGTTTAGAATAATTAGAACAAACAGTTCAAGAAGATCATCCATAAGTTGTTAAAATAAACTTTTTATCTACACTTTTATTATAAAGCTTCGAACTTATCTCGGTAGCATACAATAATATTATGCTACACTAGCCTCTATACCCACCACCAATCATGCAAAAATCAATTATTTTATAATTAAGCCAAAATTATAATAAATTTTAAGAACATCAACAAATTTGAATGGTTTAAAACAACAAATAAATTATTGTTGCACTTCTAAATCTTATGAATATAAAAGAAATTATAAAATATACATACATGGAAATATTTATAACTTACTTAGTCTTATTATAATATTATGTATTTGTCTACAAGATATGGTCAATTGAACCTATTTCAAAGCCATAGGAAATTCTTTTGAACAACTTCTAACAAAATTATAATATTGTGCATTGTTTTCCAAACCTACCAACCAACAACTCAACCAAATTCTGGACACAAAATTCTTTATAGGGTCATCTATTTATCAAGACACACATTCTAATATATCACAAACATACTAAATGATTTTTAATATGAGATTTACGCGTTTAAGCACTACTAGAATTCGCTTGTTTACCGACGACACGTGTCGTCGGTAAACTCCGTAAATTCGTCGCTAGTCGTCGCTAACACGTCGTTCCTAGAAATTGGTCGGTAAATCGAGCCTTACCAGCGAATGAAGCCGTGTTCGTCGGCAATCTTACCGACGAAACGACGTCGTCGTTGATTGATGTGATTACCGACGACACGTTCGCCGGTAATATGTTGATTAGTTTTTCTTTTTTTTTCGTGGCCGATAATTGAATTTCATTATTCTTTTTTTTAATTCATTTTACCGACGACAATTACCGACGACGGGTTGTCGCTATCTTGTTATTTTTTTAATTTTTTTTTATTAAATCAGGAATAAATACTTATTTTGTTTAGGTATTAACGACGACATTCAAATGATGAATGTCCTCGCCAATACGTTGAATGTCGTCGGGAATTCTTTTTTTTTTTTTAAAAAAATTTAAAATTCATTTTTTTTATTTGATTTTTGATTTTTGATTTTGTTATAAATATAATACGAATAAAATTGATACATATGAAATAAAAATTCAATAATTAATAGAAAAAACCGAATCATAACTAAAACCGTAAAAAAAGTCTTACATAAAGTCAAATGTAGTCAACATAATTTAAACACACCAAACAAAAGTCTTAAAAAAACCTAATCAAAAGTCAAATTCTTACAAACCAAATAAAACGTAAATAAAAACCAACTCAAACTAAGCATCATCATCATCATCTTCATCTTCTCGTTCCTTGGGACTCCTTCTCGGGGAGGCTGGGGGGTGGCGACCGGTGCTAGTCCTTGAGCGTGTCCATTAAGCTCGGAGGCTGACTCGACTGGCTCGAAGAAGCACTGGGTCTGGTCGATGTGGAGGATGGATCTGGTATAAGCTCAAGTCCTTGTTTTACTCGAAGCTCGTTCATGCCTGCGAACATCGCCTTTAGTAGCTCCTCGCTCGCAACATCGGCCTTTGTTTGAGTCCGTGATCTCTTCTGGATTGGTCCAATAGTAGGCACCCAATGTCTTGACTTCGGTGGGGCCATGACCTCCATAATGGTCTCTAAAATCGCATCCATCTGCTCCTCCGTAGTAATCTCGGTGCCCTCGGCTGCAGCCTCCACAACCTTCTTCTGCATCTTCCCCCGTAAAACAGCCTGTAATTAGATTTAATTTAAAAATAAATTAGATTAATATCAAAGTAAAGTTAAAAATAAATTAGATTAATATCAAAGTAAAGTTAAAAATAAAAAATTTAAGTAACGAAAAAAACTTACACTAGCTTTCTCTAATCGCTGGTCCCGATAGCTGTCAGTAGCTGAATCGTATGAAAGGTGATCAAAGTAGCCGCTCAAAGGAGGAAGCTCCATCTCCTCTTGGGTCTCTTCGTCCGTGAAAATCATCGGCTACTTCGTCACGGTCTTAAGCGTCCCCTATACAATTTTCAATACCAAATATTAAATAACTAAAAATCAATAAATCATTAAAATACTAAATTATATTTTTATTAAATGTAATTATACCTCCATAATAACCTCCCTAGTCTGGGAAAGGTTCTGAGACCCCGCCCTGCTCGAACTAGTCTGTTGCTCCCGATTTTTCCGATTAATCTCCGCCTGGGCCTACAAATTATAAACAAAAGTGTTATAAATCTAATAAATAACGAAAAATAAATGTAATAAATAAATTTTTTTGTTACCTTAGCATTCTCATCATCCCAATTCTTCTGAGCAATTGCCCAATACTCGGGTTTAACATCCGGGGGAGTGAGACCATTGTTGTAGTAGTCCGTCTTCAAGTCGGATTTCCATCTCCGATAGTAGGCCGAGGACATACTGTTCAGCTTATCCGAAATGTCCTCCCAGTCATCTCTTCTCCTCCACCCCTCCACGTCAAAAAATTCTTGAAGACGACTGAAAATACCCCCTATCCGACCTTCGGGCACCTCTATCCATTGTTTGTAAATGGGGGTACAAACTCTCGAACCGCGTGCCTGATCACCTGACCCACGTGTTTATAGTGTGGGCCCACTATATTCCACGTCTTGTCGATGACGGAGAATTCGATTGGTATGGGCCACCCAACTCTCTTTAGCGTCTCTTTGGCGGTTCGTATAGAGGTGGTGCTTCGGGGTTTCCGAAGTCTTCTCTTCGGATTCCTGTTACATTGAGTAGAATTTATTAATTATTTATTCGAAAAAAAAACAAATTTATGAAATTGAAATTTATTAAGTATTTTTACCTGAAGGTTGGTCGCAGTCTTGGAGTCCCCGATTCGGACCCCTCGGGGGATCGCTTCCGAATCCATCACCATCATGGCCACGTCCAATCACATCAGCCATCTACAATTTTAGAAATTACTTATTAGTCCCTATATTTTAATTAATTACATATAAGTCCTTATATTTTTAATATATTTCTTATTAGTCCCTATATTTTCATATATTGCAAAAAGGTCCCTCCCTATATTTCATTTTTTTTCCATTTTTCATTAAGTCCTTATATTTTTAATATATTGCAACTTAGTCCCTATATTTTTTAATTTTGCAACTTTGTCCATTTTCCAATTATTCCAAAAATATTTAATATATTGCAAAAAGGTCCCTATACTTTTTAATTTTACATTTTGGTCCATTTTTCAATTACTACTACAATGTTATTATATTGCAAAAAGGTCCCTAGATCACATAACAAGTCTTTTAATCTCTAAATATCATATCTAAATCATATCATACATATCAAAAATCACAAAAATCATATCAAAACCCTAGTTTTCTAAAAAAATAATAAATTCATCATTTTGTTATGTTTTTAATTCCAAAAATATACTAAACAACCTAAAATAACATTATCAAAATTCGGATTAAGCTATAAACATGATTACAATCACAAAAAAAATCAATCCAAAAAAAAAAAAGCTAAATAAAATCGAAAATTGTTACCTGTTACGTGGATAATGTGTAGTTTTCATCCATGAATCCATGCCCGAAACAAGGAAACAAAAAACAAAACAAACAAAAAAGATATTATAAATAGAAATTAAAAATTATAAAATAGAAATTGAATGGTGTTTATGGAAGGATTAAGCTTACCTTGTTGTTGGATTTGTTGTTGTATTGCCTCGGAATAGCTTGGAATGGCAGGAAATGGCGATTTTTTGGAGTAATTTTTGTGGAGTTTGAGTAAGAAATGAGCTCGGTTAGGTCATATAGGAAAAGAAATTACCGACGACAAGGCGTATCGTCGGTAATATTCGTCGTTAATTTGTGACACGTGGCCCACTCCGTACGCACGACGCAAGCGTGTCCCTAATTAGCGACGACAATGGCGTCGCTAATCACAAAACCGCGTCGGTAATTTTCATGGGCGGGAAACTTGACCGCCCATGTTGACCAATGAAAATTTTGGGAGAAATTAGCGACGACGAATAGTTTGTGTTTCGTCGTTAACTAATTACCGACGACATTCAAAGGTTGAATGTCGTCGTTAAAACCTTGAGTATCGTCGGTAATATTTTTTTTTAACTTCTTTCTCTTTTATAAATTTTCTATGTTTCCCTTATTATTTGTTTCTTTTTTTTTCCATACAATATTTCTTCAATCTTATTCATTTATTCCTTGTTAGTGTTTGGACTGTTTGGTCAACTATACGAGTAAAATGTTAGTGTTTGGATTGTTTGGTCAACTATACGAGTCAAATGTTAGTGTTTTGTGTGTTTGGTCAACCATACGAGTCAAACTTGAGTCAAATGTTAGTGTTTGGTGTGTTTGGTCAACCATACGAGTCAAATGTTAGTGTTTGGTGTGTTTGGTCAACTATACGAGTCAAACTTGAGTCAAATGTTAGTGTTTGGTGTGTTTGGTCAACCATACAAGTCAAATGTTAGTGTTTGGTGTGTTTGGTGTGTTTGGTCAACCATACAAGTCAAACTTGAGTCAAATGTTAGTTCAAATTCAAATACAAAACACCATAAATATGTGTAATTAAAAAAAAAAGACAGATATACTTTTCAACTAGTCAATTTCATCTCCACTATCAACTATAGACTCACCATCACTATCATACTCAGTAGGTTCTTCGTCTCCATATTCTTCCCACGTGTCATCCTCCAATTCCGTGTTCTCATCAGTAATCATTTCAAAAGGCATTTGAATACGAAAATGAGATGGGTCAATCTTGACCTCCTCCGTACTTGCCAGGTTCATCGAAACGGAATCAGTACCAGGGTTAACCAAAGGTATTGTTATTCTCCCGCTATCGGTAGCTAATGATTCCGAACCCCATAACTCGGGACTCCATCCATGCCGATCGTTTATTTCCCAAACGGCCTTCCATTCCTTAGATGTTTTCTTTGCACGAATCTCGTCAATATAAAACACTTTCTTTGCTTGCGATGCTAGAATGTATGGTTCGTTTGGCCAACCAACGCTTGCTGTGTCGATAAAGGTTACCCTGTGTTCTGTCCTTGATTCACTCTCCTTGTACCACTTGTAAACAAATATAACAACCAAGCACCCTCCAGTGTACGTTAGCTCCAATATTTTCAATAATTCGCCGTAGTATGGTGACCCATCGTACATGACACATACACCGTAATCTTGCGTCACTCTTTTTTCTCCTTTACTCTTTGTTATCCACTTTACACCGTTCACAACACATGAATCGTACATATGCACCGCACCATAAGGCATGTTTGCCAATGACACCATCTCAGGGGTAGCTAACGCATCACCACGGGATTCCATTCCATGAACCTGTCATAAAAAAACATGAGATACATTGAAAATAAATAGAATAATATTTAAACCTGCAAGGTCACATACCTTATCCAAAAACCAATCCTTAAACATTTGACGGTGCATATAATTTATTTCTTCAATCGTTCCCGAAAGTGTCGATTTGTGTTCACTATAATTGAAATGGTATATAAATAAATCATTATAAATATATAAATATATAAATATAAATGTATTAATATAAATGTATAAATATATATAAAAATATAAATGTATAAATACATATATAAATATAAATATATATATATATATAAATATATAAATATATAAATATATAAATATAAATAGCAATGTTACTTACGTCCTAAATGTCTCGATTTCATCGCAATTATTCAAAATATAAAAAATAACGTGCTCCTTATCTTTATACGCTAAAGCACCAGATACTTTCTTGGCAACTGGAGTACACTGGGAGTTGAAAACGGATAACTCTCTATGCACTGGCGGTGTTTCGTTGTATCTGTCTGGATCGTTGAACTTTGTTTTTTCTTCACTAAGGTACCTGGATATAAATATAAATATAAAATATATAAATATATAAATATATAAATACAAATATATAAATACAAATAATAACGTTGAACTTTGTTTTTTCTTCACTAAAGGTACCTAGATATGAAATTCAACGTCTCTTCCGCCACGTAACCCTCGGCTATTGAACCCTCTGGTCTAGCTGGGTTTCGAATATACTCTTTCAACTTTTTTAAATACCTTTCAAATGGGTACATCCACCGCATTTGAACCGGGCCCCCTAGCAATGCTTCATCGTACAAGTGTATCACCAAGTGGATCATTATGTCAAAAAATGCAGGAGGCAAGATCGTTTCAAGTTTGCACATTACTTCAGCCACTTTTGCCTTACCGGTTAACAACTTTTTCCTACTCAAATTCTTGCTACAAACGACTCTAAACACGTTTGCTAACCCAATTACCGCTTCGCTAATCGTCTTATCCTCTAAAAGACCGGGTAGACAACAAACAAAGAGATACTGCATCATAACGTGACAATCGTGCGATTTCATTCCAATAATCTTTCCCGTATCAATGTGAACATTATTCCTCAAACTAGACGCGAAACCATCTAGAAACCTTTGTGCCTGTAACCACTCAAGAAAAATCTTCCTCTTCTCCGCTGATAACGTATACTTTCCTCGATTTAGTATCGTCTTACCTTCTACAGATGAGATCGACAACTCCTTTCTAATTCCCAAATCCTCAAGATCAATTCGCGCCTTCACGTTATCTTTGTTTATTTTACCATCAATTCCTATAACCGTACCAAGCAAACTGTCGCACACATTCTTCTCGCAATGCATTACATCGATGTTATGTTTTAACAAATTTTCTGACCAATACGGTAAACGATAAAAAATACTTTTTTTTCCAGTTGGACTCACGAGGACCTGTTTTTTTCGTCACCTTGCCACCAAAATCCTTGTGTTTACCGGGAAACACAATCGGAAGTCCATCCAGCTGTGTCTGAATACTAGCAGGACTATGTTTCCTCGGTGGGGCCCGTTTATCGGTTTCCTTGTACGAAACCGTATCATCTCTGAGATTATTTTTTATAGGTAACCAACGTCTATGATCAAAGTAAACAACCCCTTTCCTCACCTTCAACGAAGGAGTGGAATCCATGCATTCTGGGCAAGCCATGTAACCTTGACCCGACCATCCTGAAGCGTATGACCGAGTGGGGTAATCATTGGTCGTGGACAACACACAAACCTTTATTAAAAACATTAGCTTCGTGTGGGCGTCATACGTATGGATACCTGTTTTCCACAACATGTCCAACTTGTCTATAACAGGACGGAGAAAGACATCCATGTCCTTTCCGGGTGAGCGGGGACCCGGAATCAACAAACAAAGCTGAAATGTGATCTCCTTCATTCATGTCCACGGTGGCAAGTTGTAGACGGTCAATATGACAGGCCACATACTGTAGGAGTTGTTCTGCATGGAGAACGGACAGAACCCATCGAGCCCCAGGCCCAAATATACATTCCGAGGTTCACTGGTAAACTCAGGATGTAGTGCTGCAAATCTCTTCCAACTATCACCATCAACCGAATGACGCAACACATCTGGATCGACACTTTTTCCAGTATGGTTCCATATCATTTCTTCAGCGGTTGTTTCGAAGCGTATAGTCGCTGCAATCTCGAAGCAATCGGAAAGTAACGAAGCTTCTTATGCGGTACTTTGTTACCCTTCTTCGGGTCATATCTTGATTCACCACATACTGGACAGTTGTCGAGTTTTTCATTCTCCTTGTAAAAAATGACACAATCATTCAAACAAACATCGATAGTAACATACCCCATACCCAAACTTTTAAGTTTCTTGTTGCATGCTTTGTAAGAATCGGGCAAGTTGTGAGGTTTCGGTAAAACACGACCAACCAACTCTAACAACTCGGTAAATGATGTGTTACTCCACTTGTTCTTTACTTTTACGTGCATAAGCTTGGCTATGAAATTCAAGGAACTCATCGCTGTACAACCAGGATATAATTCTGTCCCCAATTCTTCGAACAATGAATCAAAACTGTTTTGAGTAGGAAGATGTGCGTCTCTCATTTCAATATCTCCCGGATGACCACTAACATAGTAACTTTGTCTCACATCCTCATAAACACGATGCATCTCGCTATCTATGTTTGGTACTTGAATTGTCTCGGGAATTACCACCTCGTTCTCGCCGTGTTTTGTCCAAACAAGATATGATTTGCTGAAACCATGTTTTAGAAGGTGGGCCCTAACTTCGTCGATGGGTTTTCGAGAGTAATTATGACACTTCGTACACGGACAAGACATGAAACCAGTGGTACAATCATGATTTTTCTCTGCATATTCGATAAAACGAAAAACCCCAGATACATATTCTTTCGTATAATAATTAGTTGTATCGATCCAACTCTTATCCAAATCCGGATTCATCTCTTGGCAACAATTTTATACAACTAGAAAAATAAAATATATAATTATTACAACCCAATTAAAAAAGAAGAATAAAAATTACAACACAATAGATGACATAATAAAAATTACAAACCATTGAAAGAATAAATATTACAAACCATTGAATGAATAAAATTACAAACTATTGAATAAATAAAATTACAACACAATATATAGATAATAAATTTCATATAATTAATAAAACAAATAAAAATATATGAACACAAAAAATTAAATACAACCAAACATGCATACTACACAACATAATAATAAAAAAATAAACCAAATCACATCTAATTCATCAACCTAATCATGTCGAATAATAGCAACTAACCCACATCAATTAAAAAAAATTAAAAAGCATGAAATTTCTTGAAAATACCTTGAATTGGATGGTTAAGAAGAGGATTGATGACCACAACCCACCTAGACAATGTACTAAAACACCTAATCACATCATATATCAACAATTAAACACAATTCTAAAATAAAAATTGAATTTTAAAAACATGGAATTTCATGTATTTACCTTAAATTTCGTGATGAAAATGGATATTGATAATGCCCCACCTTGATTAGGTACCCGGGAATGGTGCAAGACAAATTGGAGAATCAATTAGGGGGGAAAAAATTCTGGGATTTTTTGGGAGAAATTCGGAGGTGTTTTTGGGTGTGTGGGTGTGTTTTATGAGATAAAAAACTTGCTGTCTTTAAAAAATACATTAATTAATTACCGACGACCCGTAAATTCGCCGCTAATTTTAAATAATCGTCCCTAATTAACATCGAAAAACGTCGTCGTCCACTTAAGCGACGACAAATTCACGTTAAAAAAATAAAAAAACAATACAATTGATTAACGACGAAGTCGATACTAATATCGACGACTTTTTGTCGGCAAATATTAGCGACAAACTTATCGTCGGTAAACCAACACGATCACCGACGACCCGTGATTCGCCGGTGATATCTCGTCGGTAAATAGGCGATTTCTAGTAGTGAAGGAGGAGAATGAGAGAGGTAAGATACAAGACAACGTTACGGTATGATGGTAGACCATACAAAATGGGTGCATTTTGTTAGGATAATGTGTATGATGCCAAATCAAGATAGATCATGTAAGACATAGAACACGAATTTTGATCTCAATCAGAATCTTTAAATTAGAGGGCTTGATTATACGAATCATTTATAATATTTAGATTTTAAAAAATACGCAATTAAACAAAGAATGTATTTTGTTATGTTTTATTTTTGTTATTTTGATTAAATAATCTTTTAAGTGACAAAAATTTGTTAAATTAAATCTTATACTTTAGTATTATTTTATATTTTCAGTGAAATTTATACAATATGACAATTTATGAATATACATATACAATTTATAAATATTTATATAATTGATATTATTAAAATTTTGTTACTGTAACAATTTATTAGAAAAATCTTGAAACATTGATTACAATATTTGTGTGACGAAAACTTATTTTAATTCATATATATATATATATATATATATATATATACTAAATTTGTTTTACTATCGCATACATTTTAAAAGTTTAAAATAGATTTAATGGTGAATGGGGATCTAAAAAATTAAAAATACCTAAATCTTTAACATGTGAGTATGAGGTCTGCTATATATTTTTTTCTCATATATACTAAATTTCATTTACAACCACAGATATTATAAAGATTAAATATATATCTTGTATAGAATGGAGAACTAAAAATATAAAAAGAATTTAATCTCTTTTAGATCAATTTCAGTGGCTAAAATATATTTTCCTCATATGTATATTTAATATGAAAAGATTAAGCAGATTTAAATAGCATCTCGAAGTTAATGGGGGTATAGCCACCAATTTACCCCCTTGATCTATCAATAACTTGAGTTTAATAGTAAAAAAGAAATAATAGTTGGTATCTTCATAAAAGTCAATATTTTTATTCTTTACATTTTGTAAATGAACGTGAGTTCATTGTAGTACCAATTCTTGAATTTGACATTATTTACCTAATTAATTGATGTATATGATATAAGCCGTTGAGCTCGATTGTAATGCATGAGATATTAATCTCGCTTAAAAACTTTTACTCAAATTTAATAAAGTTTAGACAAATTAAAATAAATTTCTCTTAACATTTTTCAATTCAAGACGATCACCCATATATTATTAAAATTATCTTTTTATATATGAAGTTAGTGTGGTCTTTTTTATTACTTTAAAGTATATTAAATAAAAATATATATTTTTTATTATTACTTATCCCAATATTTTTTGTAAATTTAATAAAACCGAAACTTATTTTTATTTATGCACTCTCCTCCTTGCATATTATTTATCCCGTTAAATTTAGAAATATCAAATTTATACCCAGTTTTTCTCCACATGCCTTCCTACCATAATCCCCTATAACACCAACACATCTCTTATTATAAAACTTCCAACTTATCTCTGTAGCACACAATAATATTATGCTACAGAAGACTTTATATCCACCACCAATCATGCGAAAATAAATTATTTTATAATTAAGCCAAAATTTTAATAAATATTAAGAACATCAGCAAATTAGAATGGTTTAAAAAAAAAGTATTGTTGCACATTTAAATCTTATGAAAATAAAAGAATTATAAAATATACATACATGGAAATATTTAGAACTTACTTAGTCTTATTATAATATTATGTATTTGTCTACAAGAAATGGTCAATTGAACCCATTTCACAGCATAGGAAATTCTTTTGAACAACTTCTAACAAAATTATAAATTGTGCATTACTTTCCAAACCTACCAACCAACAACTCAACCAAATTCTAGACACAAAATTCTTTATATGACCATCTATTCATCAAGACACATGTTCTAATATATCATGATCATACTAAACGATTTATAATATGGGATTAACAAGTTTAAGGAGGAGAATGGGGAGGTAAGATACAAGACAACGTTATGGTATGATGGTAGACAATACAAAATGGGAGCGTTTTGTTAGTACATAGATGGATAATGAGTAAGATTCCAAATAAAGATAGATCATATACGACATAAAACAAGAATTTCCATCTCTATTAGAGTCCTAAAATTTGAGGGCTTGATTATACGAATCATTTATAGTATTTATGATTTTTAAAAAAATACTCAATTAAACAAAAATTGTATTTTGTTATGTTTTTTTTTATTGTTTTGATTAAATAATTTTTTTAGTGACATAAATTTGTTAAATTAAATCCTATATTTTAGTATTATTTTATATTTCAGTAAAATTCATACAATATGAAGATTATGTTTTTTTGAGAATATACAAGAAAACAAGTTTTATAACAATATATATATATAATTTATATTTTTAAAATTTAATTACTGTAACAATTTATTAGGAAAATCTTGAAACATTGATTACAATATTTGTGTGACGAAAAATTTATTTAATTCCTAAAATTGTTTTACTATCGCATAAAATTTAAAAGTTAAAAATATATTTAAGGGTGAATGGGGATCTAAAAAAGTAAAAATACCTAAATCTTTATCATGTGAGTGTGAGGATTACTATATAGTTTTCTCATATATACTAAATTTCATTTACAACCACATATATTATAATATTAAACATATATCATGAATAGAATGGAGAACTAAAAAAATAAAACGAATTTAATCTCTTTTAGATCAATTTTAGTGGCTAAAATATATTTTTTCTCATATGTATAATTAATATGAAAAGATTAAGCAGATTGAAATAGCATCTCGAAGTAAATGGGGGTATAGCCACCAATTTACCCCCTTGTTCTATGAATGACTTGAGTTTAATATTAAAAAAGAAATAATAGTTTGTATCTTCATAAAATTCAATATTTTCATTCTTAACATTTGTGAATTCATTGTAGTACCAATTCTCGAATTTGACATTATTTACCTAATTCATTGATATATATGATATAAGTCGTTGAGCTCGATTATAATGCGTTAGATATTAATCTAGCTTAAAAAATTTACTCAAATTTAATAAAGTTTAGACAAATTAGAACAAATAACTCTTGACATTTTTCAATTCAAGACGATCACCCATATATTATTGAAATTATCTTTTTATCTACGCATTCAGTGTGTAACTTGTCTTTTTCATTACTTTAATGTTTATTAAATAATAACATATTTTTTTAATATTGTTTATTTCAATAATTATTGTAAATTTGAAAAATCAAAAGCTTATTTTATTTTTCCACTCACCTCCATACATATTATATATCCCCTTCAATTTAAAAATATCAAAAACGATCCCCCTTTATGTTTCCACATGCCTTCCTACCATAATCGCTCATAATACCAACACATCTATTATTATAAAACTTCAAACTTAACTTTGTAGCACAAATGCACATCTACACACAATAATATTATCCTACACAAGCCTCTATACTCACCTCCAATCATGCAAAAATAAATAATTTTATAATTAATCCAAATTATTAATAAATTTTAAGAACATCAAGAAATTATAATTGTTTAAGACAACAAGAAAAGTTTTGTTGCACATTTAAAACCTTACAAAATATAAGGAATTATAAAATATACATACATGCCAATATTTAGAACTTACTTAGTCTTATTTTAATATCATGTATTTGTCTAAAAGATATGGTCAATTCAACCACTTTCACACTCAGAGGAAATTCTTATGAACAACTTCTAACAAAATTATAATATTGTGCATTGTCTCGCAACCCTACTAACCAACACCTGAACCAAATTCTAAAAACAAAATTATTTATAGGGTCATCTATATTCATCAAGACACACATTCGAATATATCACGAATATACTAAATAATTTGTAATATGGGATTTGCGGGATTAAGGAAGAGAATGATGGAGGTAGCTTTTTTATTTATACGTCGATGGATAATGTATACGATGACAAATCAAGAGAGATCATAGAGGACAGAGAACAAGAATTTCTATCTCTGTTAGAGTCCTAAATTTCGAGGGCTTGATTATACGTATCATTTATAGTATTTATGATTTGTGGAAAAAACACTCAATTAAACACATAATATATTTTGTTATGTTTCATTTTTTTTTATATTAAATGATTTTTAACGTGACATAAAGTTGTTAAATTAAATCTTATATTTTAGTATTATTTTATATTTTCATTAAAATTTAAACATTATAAAGATAATGTTTTTTTGAATATATACAAGAAAATTGTATACCACAAAAGGAGGTTTTTGTCATTTCGGATATATATATATAATTGAAATTTTTTTAATTTAATTATTGTAATAATTTATTAGAAAATATTTAAACATTGATTACAAAATTTGTGGGACAAAAATTTATCTTAATTCCTATATATATATATATATATATTTATATATATATATATATATATATATATATATATATATATATATATATATATATATATATATATATATATATATATATATATACTAAATTCAATTTACTATTGCATAAAGTTAAAGGTTAAAAATAGATTTGATGGAGAAAAGGATCTAAAAACCTAAAAAATATTTAAATCTCTATCATGTGAGTATGGGGCTACTACATACATTTCTCATATATACTAAACCACAAATATTATAAAGATTAAAAATATGTCATGTATAGAATGAAGAACTAAAAAAATAGAAAGAATTTAATCTATTTTAGGTCAACCTCAGTGGCTAATATATATATTTTCTCATATTTATATTTAATATGAAAAGATTAAGCAGGTTTAAATCGCATCTCTTAGTAAATAGGGGTATAGCCACTAATTTACCCTCTGATCTACCAATGACTTGAGTTTAATATTAAAAAATAAATAATAGTTGATATCTTCGCAAAAAAATTTAATTAATGTGAGTTCATTGTATGTGGGAGATACTAATTCTCCAATTTGACTTTATTTACCCTACTCATTGATATATGATGTAAGTAGTCGAACTCGATTGTAATGCGTGAGTCCTAAAATTCGGGGGCTTGATTATATGAATCATTTATAGTATTTGTGATTTGTAAACAAATACTCAATTAAACTGGAGACTGTATTTTGTTATGTTTCATTTTTATTATTATGATTAATTAATTCTTAACGTGACATAAATTTATTAAATTAAATCTTATATTTTAGTGCTATTTTATATTTTCAATAAAAATTCGAACAATATGAAGATAATGTTTGTTTTAGAATATACAATAAAAAAAGTTTTATAATGGCCCAGATCTATTAAATAAGTGGTGGCCATAATTATTTCTATTCCCACTTATCAAAAAAATTATTAATTATTCATTATATAATTTCTTACAAAATAAAATCCTAAACATCTATATAATAATCAAAAAATTAAAATTCTAAACATTTATATAATAATGTAGAATATAACTTTTTTCTCTATGACACTCAGGTAGCATATATTTTATTGGAAGGTAACTAAAACTACTTAATTAGTTTTGTTGACTATGAGTGTTTAAAGTGATTTCACCAAATATTGTGAAAGCTTCTCAAAAGCTTATCAAAATTGTTAAATGAGGCCGACAATCTCAAATGCTTAGCAAAGTCATGATCAACATTAATGAAGACATCATTATAGGTCGTGCTCACAACATCAAATTTACTGTAAAGAGCTCATTAAAACACATATAGTTGATTTTACACATATTAAGTTATATCAATTTCATTTGTATACATGAGATTAATAAAATTTTAAGATAATTATTGAGCAAATTATGCCGGCTTTACACCAGAAGTAGACACACTTGTGCTTGAATTTAAATAGGGTAAAAAGATTTGAATGCTATTCATTTAGCTCTAATTGTAACTTCAATTATATATTATATAATAACTAATATAAAATATTCACTAATGAAGTGAAATTAAAGTGTATTTTTTGTTTCAATCACACATAGTTTTAAGAAAAACGTTCTATTTTTTGCATTGGCCGAGTTCATAAGGATGGTATTATTAAGTGATTTCAAGATGCTAATGATTATATAGAGAACCAATAGTATTATGATTCAAGCCATTAAATCCTTTGTATCCAATGTTCATGTCTTTTAGCTTGAGAAACTTATTAAAGTTTGTACCCTTATAATAAATTTTCTTGGACCAATTTTGGGATAAGTTTCACCATTGTTCATGAGTTGAAGCTTACATGGTGGTGATATTAAATGCACGAGGTTGTGATGATATTTAATTGCACAAATAAAATTGAATTATATGATCTAACAAGTATCTTGGTGGGCGACAATCGTGTTAGAAAATAAAAAGAAGCCAAAATCTTTTTAATCTTTGATTTAATGGGTATTTATATAATGATATATCAGTTATGTTGCATATATAGTTCCTGTTTCATATAAACTAATCAGAACTATGACTGCATATAATTTCATATACAACCATACGTCTATATATCTTTCTATCTTTAATTTTGTTTTAAATTTTATCTGGATTAACTAAAAGATAGAACAAAGGCTTGAATACATCTGTTACGATAAATTATTCTTTCGTTATATATTTTATAGTTTAAATTAAGTTTCAATCAGATTCATAATTTATTTGATCGTTGCTACCAGCTGGCATTTTAAATCAAGCTAACAAGAAGACCAATAATATTAGTATCAATCACACCTTGCACACAAATTACACACATGTAAAATGTAAAAAATTATAAGCATTTGCATACATGGATGTGTTCTTTTAGACCAGTTGAGATATTAAGATTAATTATATTTGTTCTTTCTTCATACTTTTCTTATATATACGATGTACATATTTATAAGTATAAATGAAGTATATATAATGTTAGTGGCAAAGTATTTTGTCTTAGATCATTGGCGGAGGATTTGTTGAACTACCATTTATATTCAACTGATAATTTGTAATTTTTTAAATTTTAATGATATTTAATAACATTTTCAATTAATTGTTGAAAGTAATTATTGATGTGGTTCTTGATGTTGTGAATAATTAAACTATTTTCTAGAGCTATATTAACCACTTTAACTAATGTTACAGATTGGATTATATATATTAGCTATTACTTATGAGATGTATGACATGTATCATTTGAGATTACGATTGTTACTCCTAAATATATTATTTAATTAGGATTGTTATTTTATTACTTATTCATTGTTATTTTCGCTAACCAAAAATGGTATCTTTTTCATTTGATCTTTTAGAGGAGTATAAATTAGTTTTTTAAGATAGAGGAGTTGTTATATTATAGTGGCAAGTATGAAAAATCAAGTAATTTATGACATGAGAGTACGTGATTTGAAATTTCAGTTTTAGAAGTCTTTCAAAGTTATTGGCTATTAACTTTGAAAAGTAAACCCGTTCATGAGAGATGTAATTTGATTTAATCAGTCACAAATCTATTAATACATGTCTTATTTATTTTATAGTAAGTTTGAAATTTCCGTAATAATCCTCGAACCTCTCATAATCCCATTAAAGTATTATTCTTCCAATTTAAAATCATAATCACTCCATTCTTGTTTTCTTCATTCTTCACACAGCTGCTTTCTTTATTTATATCTTCTTCTCAACCCCTAGGAGCCATTGTCCAACCCACATAGCCTACTTCGTTCTTACCTACCCACCATATCATACATGTCACCAATTAACATGTATTACAATCAATTTTAGTCTGAATTTACTTTAAACATTACTATATTATGAGAGAGAATTTAAACCATCGATTAGGTTGTTAAGATCGATTGTAATTGTAGGTTGATACTATATGTTTTTTCTACTAAATAAGAGATTTAAACTTCTTCATTTTATTATTTGCCATTCAAATCACTTTCTCCTAATTTAATTGTTGTTTTATTTTTTTCATAGTGCCTTTAGACACATGTCACATCTAGTGTTTTATATTTGAACAGTGGTAGCAACTAAGTTATGTGAAACCCTTTCACTTCCAATTAGTTATGAATGCTCAAGTACTGTTAGATTCTCTTTTACACACAATGTCAAACTCAAGTGAGGGACATCCTCAATTGGGTTGAACGGTCATGGGTCTTTAAATCATGTACATATAGATGAAAATTTACAATTGTAAATATTATTTCAAATTGATCTATTTGAAAATCCAGAATTTGATGGAGTATGGGCAAAAAGTGCTTTCTGACTAGGTTTTAATTAAATAAAAGAGTTTCTTCTTACGCTATTAATAAATACTACGCTATAAATAATTACATTCATAATTTTCTTTTTTTCTCTTTAAGAGGGAAAGTAAAATTATAATAACTCAAATTTAATTATTCTTTTTCTAGGTAATTTTTTTCTCATAGATATATTTGTGCACTCCAATCGATTATCAGTTACATTATAAAATTGGCGATTTCCATCCATCGATTTCACTATAACATCCCAACTAAATGATAATCTCATCATAATCTATTACATTTCTCTTAATAAAAATGTAAAATAGGTAATTGAACAACTCCAAGAATAACTCTAAAAAAATTACAATCCACACGATTTGAAGGTTATAATTTATCGAGTAAATTATATATTAAATAAAATTAATGACACTTTTTTCTACACTTATAATTTTTGGGTCGTCTTACTCATAACACAAGACAAGAAAAAATGGGCGCTTTGAATACAACGTCCAACCGTGGAGCTTCTTCCGAAACCAGTAAAATCTGACATATTTATACAGTGCACAAATCAAACACGGTTGTAATTACTAGACTTCAAGGAATCAATAATGTTTACTACTTAAAACTTTTGTCATGTTTGAAATCATATATCATAAGTTTTGTATCCAAACAGATACAAATATATCTTGGAATGATTTTTAATTGGATTAAACTTATTCATATACGGTAATCAAAAACAATAATATCTATTTTTTATCAGATTTGTTTTTTCCTTAATTGTAATGGATATATTATTAAACTAAGACAAAATTAAACTACTATTTATCAATAAAGTATAATAACAAATTTCATTATGGGTCCATATATTAATATTTTAGAACTATCAAAAAAATTCAAAGTATCTTCGGGCAATACCTAGTATATATAATTTAAATTTTAAAAATTTAACTATTATAATATTTTATTAGAAAAATCTCAAAACATTGATTACAATATTTGGCTATGAGTGCTTAAAGTGCTTTCACCTGGTGAATATTATGCAGATCATAATTCGTGAGAGCTTCTCAAAATCTTGGCAAAATTGTTAAATAAGGCCGACAATCTCAAAAGCTTAGCAAAAGTCATGCTCCATATTATTGAAGACTTCATTACCGGTCGTGCTCACAACTCCGAATTTACTGTAAAGAGCTCATGAAAACACATGTAACTGATTTTACACATATTGAGTTGTATCAATTTCATTTGTATTAGTGAGATTTATAATTTTGGAAAATAATTTTTGAACAGATTATAATGGCTTCGTAGACAAACTTGTGCTGGAATTTAAATAAGGTAAAAAGATTTGGATACTATTCATTTAGCTTTAATTTTTTAATTATATATTATATCATGACCTAATAGAAAATATATACTAAAGAATTGAAATTGAAGTACTTTTTGTTTCAATCACCAGTAGTTTTAAGCAAAAAGAAGTTTTGGTTTTTACATTGATCGAGTTCATAAGGATTTTATTTTTCTATAAGTGATCTCAAAATGCTAATGATTAAAGAGAGAACCAATAGTATTAGGATTCAAGCCATTGATACCTTTGTATCCAATCGTGCAAGTTTTTAGATTGGAAAACTTGGTAAAGTTCTTAAGTTGAAGCTTACATGGTGGTGATATTGAATGCACAGGTTTTGGTGATATTTCATTGCGGTGATATTCATTGCACAAATAGAATTGGATTATATGATCTAACATGTATCTTGGCGAGGGACAATTGTAATAGGAAATAAAAAAACCCTATATCTTTTTAATCTTTGATTTGATTTGTGATTCTATGGTGATATATAATTATTTTGCATATATAGTTCCTTTTTTATATAAACTAACCAGAACTAAGGCTATATATAATTTCATATAAAACCATGCGTCTATAAAGTTTTCTATCTTGAATTTTATTTTAAATTTTATCTAGATTAACTAGAAGATAGCACAAAACCTTGGATACATCTGTTACTTACAAGATACAACATATTAATAAACTATTATTTTCATAAATTTAATATTTTAAATTAAGTTTTAATCAGATTCATACTTGATTTGATCGTGGCTACCACCCTGTTGCATTAGATATTGCCCAAGCAGCTTCATTTTTATTCTCAATCTCCGCACTTTAAGTCAAGCTAACAAGAGGACCAATAATGTCAAAAATAAAAAATTATAAGCATTTGCATACCTGAATTTGTTCTTTTATACCTGTTGTGATATTAAGAACAATAGTATTTATTCTTTCTTGATACCCTTATTATATATAAGATATTCATATTTACAAGTATTAATGAAGTATCTATGATGTTGGTGGCAGAGTATTTTGTCTTATATCGTTGGCGGAGGATATGTTGCACTACAATTTATATTCAAGTGATAATTAGTAATTTTTGAAAATTGTAATGATATCTATTAAGATATTTAATTAATTTATGAAAGTAATTGTTGATGTGGTTCTTGATGTTCTGAATGATTAAACTATTTTCTAGAGGTATATTAATCACTTTAACTAACGTTACAAATTGGATTCTATATATTAGCCATGACTTATGAGAAGTATGACATGTATTATGTGAGATTACGATTATTACTCACTTCTAAATATATTATTTAATAAGGACTGTAATTTTATTACTATGTGAGATATACTAATTCATTGTTATTTTCGTTAACCATAAAGGGTATCTTATTCATTTTATCTTACGAAGGAGGGTGCATTGGTTTTTTAAAGTAGAGGAGTTGTTATACTATAGTGGCAAGTATGAAAAATCAAGTAACTAATGACTTGAGAGTACTTGATTTGAAATTTGAGTTTTAGAAGTCTTTCAATGTTATTGGTTATTAAATTTTGAAAATTTAACTTGTTCAGAAGAGATGCAATTTGATTTTATTAGACACAACCCTATTAAGCCATGTTCTATTTATTTCATAGTAAAAGCTTAAAATTCCCCTAATAATCCTTGAACCTTTTATAACCCTATTAAAATATTATTCTTGCAGAATTGAAATCATAATCACCCCATTCTTTTTTTCTTAATTCTCCACTCAAGTGCTCTCTTTTTTATATGTTATTCTAAATCCCTAGGAGCCATTGTCCAACCCACATAGACTACTTTATTCTTACCTACCCACCCATATTTAATAGATATAGATTTATGGCAGAGACTTTAAGCCATCGATTATGTTGTTAAGATTGATTGTTATGGTAGGTTGATACTATGTGTTTTTTTCAACCAGAAAAGAGATTTAAAATTCTTCCTTTTCTTACTTTCCATTCAAACAACTTTCTCCTAATTTAATTGTTCTTTTATTTTTCTATAGTGTCTTCAGGCATGGGTCCCACTAGTGGTTTATATTTGAACAGTGGTAGCAACGAAGTTATGTGAAACCATTTCACTTTCAATTAGTTATGAAAGCTCAAACATAGATAGATCCTCTCACACACACAATTTCAAACTCGAGTAAGGAACATCCTTAATTTGGCTCAATGGTCATTACATTATATATAAAGATTAAAATTTACACTTCTAGATATTATTTCAAATTATCCTATACGAAAATCTAGAATTTGATGGAGTATGGGCAAGAAGTACTTTCTTACTAGGTTTTAACTAAATAAAAGAGTTTTTTCTTACGCTATTAAAACAATTCTTCTCCAAATAGTTACATTCATAATTTTCTATTTTTCCCTTTAAGGTGGAAAGTAATATTAAAATATCTCAAATTCATTTTTTTAGGCAACTTTTTTTTCCGATTGATATATTTGTGCACCAAACTCCAATCGAATATCAGTTATATCATAAAATTGGCAATTTGCATTCATGGACTCCATAATACCATCCTAACTCAAGGATAATCTCATCATCATTTATTATATTTCCCTTACTAAAAATATAAATTAGGTAACTGAAAAACTCCAAAAATAACTCTAAAAAATACAATCCATTTAGTTGAGTAAATTATATATAAAATAAAAGTACAATGCACACATTTTTTCTTCTCTCTTTGCACACATTAAATATGGTTGTAATTAATATACTTAAGGAAACCACTAATGTATACTTTTTTAACACCTTGTTCATGTACTTAATCATATATCAGTAAATTTTGATCAGGTTGTTTTTTTCCCTAATTGTAATAGATTTATTATTAAACAAAGACAAAATAAGACTATTACTTACCTATCAAGTACAATAAAAAATTGCTTTATGGGTCCATATATAAATATTTTGGAATTATCCAAATTATTCGAAGTATCTTCAAACACTGGCAATACCTAATATATATATATATATATAATTTAAATTTGTAAAATTTAATTATTCTAATAATTTATTAGAAAAACCTTGAAAAATTGATTACAATATTTGTGTGACGATTTTTTTCGTAATTCCTATATATATATATATTAAATTCGATTTACTACCCGCATGAAATTAAAAGGTTAAAAATAGTTTTGGTGGAGAATGGGGAACTAAAAACCTTAAAATACTTAAATTTCTATCATGTGAGTATGGGGGCTATTATATATTTTTCTCATATATAGTATATTTCATTTAAATCCACATACAATATAAGGAATTGAATCTCTTTTAGATCAACCTTGGTGGCTGTATAGCCACCAATTCATCCTTGATCTTTCAACGACTTGAATTCAATATTAAAAAAAGAACTATGATTGGTATCATCGTAAAAATCAATATTTTTCTTCTTTACATTTTGTAATTAATGTGAGTTCATTGTATGTGAGATATAAGAATTCTCAATTTTGACCGTATATACTAATCATACCTATCCTTCTTACTCCTAAGATTATTTATGATATCCTTAATGAAATATCCAATTCTCTTAATTGATTTCACATAATCACATCCTTAACACTAATTTCATATTCTTTAATATTAGGCTAAACATACTTCATATCATTTGGTAATATTTGTTTCCCTTACTAAAGAATATTTTAAAACTTATGTTGAAGTTATAGATGCCTTAAGATAGCTCAATCTTATGATATATCTCACTCAATTTAATTTCCTTCAACCTCTAACGAGCAACTAATTGAGTCATCTTCACATTGTAGATAACATTACTGAGCATGAATATATTTATTTGCTCTGTAGGTAACTTCAAATCAGATGCGCCTTACAAGCAAAAGTAAAATATTATGAATGCACCATTTTATAGTTTTACATATGTTGTTTATAAGCATTGAAGATGCACTAGAATTAGGAGATTTTGTTGTCAGATAAAATCCCAAATACCTAATACGTAAACTACCCTCCTTTATATTTAAAACATCACATAGTTACTCATGACTATCTGGGTCTCTTTCCCACAACAAGCCTCACACTTTACATGGCTAACTCCCAAGATAGATAACCTATAATACAAGTCAATGTCCTCCTTAAGTTTATTTTTTGAGTCAATATATAACTTAACAATATCAGGAAATAATAAGCAAAGTTTAGTTTATTTAACTTCATTTTTGGCATTTAAGATGAAGCTTACAATCTTTATTATTTGCTATAACATTGATTTTGTATGAAAAGGCCTACATACACAACATAAGTAGTTATGAATTAATATGATCTCATTGCATAAATCCCCTTATGACTTCGATGAAGAAAGAAATCTCACCATTTGTACATAGAGAAAAGGAAGGAGTTTTCACACACACACACATCAATCCACTAAAAAAATTAGTGTGAAAACCAATTTTTCTTAACATGTTCTTCGAAACCTCAAATCCAAGTGTCCAAAGCCTTTTGTAGATAAAAAATCAATGTACATATTTCATTTCACTTTGAGAAAAACTAATATTAACCGAAATGCATCTACCATATAGAAATGCAGCTTGATTTTGATATGTCAAATTATGTAAGCAATCCTTCATTCTATTTGCTAGCCGTTTTAACAAATCATTGTAGAAAATATTACAACAAGCTATAAATATAATCTACTTGAAATTAGTAAGATTTTTCAATTATAAATGAGAAATGTAGTATTAGATTATTCGAGTAAAGATCCTAACTTTGACTACATTCTTAGATGTATTACAAATATATGTACTCATATTACTCCAACCATATTTGTAAATAGAACCAGTAAAGTTATTAGTTAATAGGTCTTTGAGATCATTTATGGGAAATATTGCCTCTTTAATAGCTTTGTCTATTATTTCCTCTCCCTATCTACCAATAAAATTCTAATAATATTTCACAACCTCCCCTTGATATTCTTCTCCCCATTTAATATACCCACATCTTCCAACATAATTGATAATACGTTGGTTATTTGTAACTTGTATGATATATTGTATATTTAATAACACACGCTTTAGTCCAATAAATTCTATATTTTTTCTTCAAGAATGAGCCTCAAATACCCACCAAATGCACAATTCTATTCATGGTCTTAACTTCAAGCTTCAGAAAGCTCATATGTTAAAAAATAATCTTCACTTGAACGTTTCTAAATTTACCCTAATCTCTATTTATCTCTTCGGGAGAATGCCCAAGTGTTGCTTATTAAAAAAATTCAGTAGTCGTTTGACTTCTTTATATCCGAGCACAAGTTGATAGATCAGGGTACCGTCACACTTTATGTTGATAAGCAAAATGGTTTTTAGTTAGTTTATTATTTTTAGTTAGTTTATTTAATGACACGCTAACCAAACTAATGCTAACTGAACAGACACCTCCAAATACATTATTCCACTTGCACTACTAGTATTAGTCCCACTTCAATTGAGTTAAGCATCATTATCTTATTTTTCTACAGAATTATAGGCACGTCATGTACTTACTCAATTAACAATTTATAAAATTAAGCTTGGTTCTCCAGTCCCTTCCTGGTCTATGTTTACCTTTTACTATATATATATATATATATGTTATTCACTAGAATCTATTTAAAGTATAAAGTTAATTTGTATGGAGTATAAAATCATAAGTAGTTTCTTTGTGAAAATATAGTAAACTGTTGTTAACGAGAGAGAAAGAAAGAGGAGTGTTCTGTTTAATCAGAGAGTGTAAATATTACATAGTGGGAGTTCCTATTTATAGACAATAGGTAACCTTAAACCCTAGTGTTCATGGGCTTGACTACTAACCCATGGGCTGGAGTGAATATCCACTAGAATGGATTTATAACACTTCCTCTTGGATATTCAGTCCCTAAGAATATGGCTCGTTAAAATATTCCTAGAAAAACCTAGTAGGAAAAAATATAGTGAAGAAAAAAGTGTATAATTATTTATACGCTAACTAAAACTACCTCATCAATAACCTTTATCAGGAAAACCTATTAGGACAAAACCGTGATGAAGGAAAAGAGTGTAACGCGTATTTGTCTCCCCCTCTTGGCAGCATCTCAGGAAAGGACTTGAAGTCGACGCATGCCAATAGCTTCTTCAATGTTGAATATGTTGAGTCAACGATCTAAATCAAACACATTCTTGACTTGCCTCATGAAGTGCAATAATCTCAGCATGATTTGAAGATGTAGCGGAAATGGTTTGATTTGTAGAGCGCCATGAGATAGCAGTCCCCCCAAAAGTGAATACATATCCGGTTTTTGATCTTTCTTTATACGGGTCTAATAAAATATCCAGGCATAACCAATCAATTCTGATTTATGATGTTTTGAAAATAGCAATCCCATATCGTGAGTTCCACGAATATAACGAAGTATATGTTTCATGCCATTCCAGTGTCCTATTGTTGGTGATGAACTGTATCTTGATAAAAAAATTACACTAAAGGAAATGTCTGGACGAGTGTTATTAGAAAGTTAAATTAATGCACCAATTTCACTAATATATGGTACTTCTGGGCCAAGAATTTCTTCGTTATCTTCACGTGGACGAAAAAAGTCCTTTTGTGGATCGAGTGAACGTACAACCATTAGTTAACTCAATGGATGAGATTTATCGATATTGAATCGCTTAAGGATTTTTCCGACATAAGCTGATTGGTGAACAAAAATTCCATCTGTCAAATGTTCAATTTGTAAGCCAAGGCAAAAAAAAATTTCGCCAAGATCTTCCATCTCAAATTCCTTGCATAAATAAGTTGCTATATTGTGAGCTCTTTAAGAGTCCCTATTAGATTTAGATCGTCAACGTAGACTGCAATAATAACAAATCCAGAATCAAATTTTTTAATAAAAACACATGGACTAATGTGATTGTTAATATAACCTTCTTTGACAAGGTATGTACTAAGATGATTACACCACATTCGTCCAGATTGTTTTATCCATACAAGGATCTTAGTAATTTGATCGAGTAATTTTCCCATAGGTATGCACTATATGCTTCAAAAAAATTTAATCCTTGTGGAATTTTCATGAAAATGTTACTATAAGGTGATCCATAGACGTAAGCAGATACCACATCCATCAAATGCATATGAAGTCCTTCAGCAACTGCCAAACTAAGCAAAAATCTAAGTGTAATTGCATCCACCACAGGATAATATATTTCTTCATAATCAATCCCACGTCTTTGTGAGAAACCTTGTGCTACAAATCGTTCCTTGTATCTTACAATGTCATTGTTTTCATTACGCTTTGATATGAATACCAACTTGTAGCCTACAGGGCGTACATTTTCAGGGGTTTGGACTATAGTTTCAAAAACATTACGTTTTGCAAGTGAATCTAATTCAGCCTGAATTGCTTGTTTCCATTCTTACCAGTCATTTCTATGTTGATATTCTTGAACTGATTTTGGTTCAAGGTCCTCGCTTTCATTCATTAAATCAATAGAAAATTTATATGAGAATATTTGATCAATATGGATTTTGTCTCGGTTAAATTTTGTTCCTGTAGCGACATAGTTCATCGAGATCTCCTTATTATCAATATTCAAAATTTTTAGTGTTTGAGTCTCAGCTGAAGTTTCCATTTCAGCTATTTCACAAGTCGCGTTATTTACATGATTTTTAACAATCTCAGAGTTTCCATCTCTCTGATTTTGTTCTTTTTTTTTGCAGATATTTATCTTTGGAACCTATAGGTCTTCGACGCATTAAGCGTGCATTCGAATCATTTGCTAATCCGCTAGTAACTTGCTCTTTTGGGATATCAATTCAAGCAGGAGCATTTTCAGCTGGTATATGTGACTTAGTCACTCTCCTTGTATTAGTGAATGCATCTGGAAGTTGATTAGCAACATTCTGCAAATGTATAATTTTCCGAACTTCTTGTTCAGATTGGTTTGTGCGAGGATCAAAATAAGATAAAGATGATATATTTCATGAAATTTGAGATTTATGCCCAAGCACAAGTTGGATGGAGAGTATTTATGATAAGATGTTGGTCTAACTCGAACTAGAGCTGCAGCATGTAATATGGCATGTCCCCAAGCAGAACTAGGCGACTTAGTTTTCATAAGTAATGGTCTAGCAATCAACTGCAGTCTTTTTATAAAAGATTCTACTAAACACTTTTGTGTATGTACATGTGCCAAATGATGTTCAACGGTTATCCTAATGGATACACAATAGTCATTAAAAGTTTGGGATGTAAATTCACCTGCATTATCAAGACGGATTTTATTGATTGTATAATCCGGAAACTGTGCACGTAATTGAATTATTTGTGCAAGAAGTTTTGAAAATGCAGTATTACGAGTTGATAACAAACTAACATGTGACCAATGTGTTGAAGCATCAATTAGAACAATAAAATATCGAAATGGTCCACAAGATGTAAAGATAGGCCCACAAATATCCCTTTGAATTCTCTCGAAGAAAGAGGGAGTTTCATTTATGATTTTAGTAGGGGATGTCCTAATAATCAGTGTTCCCTGTGCACAAGCAACACATGATAATTCGCTTGGTAGGATAATTTTTTGGTTCTTTAAAGGATGTCAATGAGAATTTTCAATATTTTTCTCATCATTGTGGTGCCCGGATGACCTAGACGATCATGCCACAAAATAAAAATCCTTGGGTCAGATAATTTGTGGGTGACCACATTATTTTATCAATTGGATTTATATTTCTGTAGTATAACCCTGAAGATAATACTGGTAATTTTTCCAATATTTTATTTTTCCCAAATTCAAGCGATGTAATATAGATATATTCTCTACGTTCATGGTTTCAATGTGATAACCATTTTTTGAATATTCTTAAAACTTTGTAGATTTATGTTTGATCTACTAGAATATAAGGCATCGTTTATTAAAATATTTGTGCCGTTAGGAAGCACAATACAAGCTTTTACAAACCCTTCTATTAGGTTGGATGTACCAGATATAGTATTGAAATTTGCTTTATAAGCTTGAATATCGGAGAAATGTATTTTATTTCTTAGAATTGTGTACGTGGTTGCACTGTCCGCTAGACATATATCTCCATTATTTTGTAAGATAAAGTAATGGTTATCAATACTACACGCAACTTCTTTAGCGAGGAACCCTTTAGCGAGACCCGCGGGTCCTCTCTAAAGGGAGGTCTTTAGCGAGGACAGGCTTTTGCGACGACTTAGTTGTCGCCTATAAGCGGCTGAAAATTTACGCGATAAAAAATAATAAAAAAAGAAAGTAGTAGTTGGATGTCCTCGCTAAAGGGTCCACTCCTTAACGAGGACATGTTGGTCCTCGCTAAAGGGGGTCTTTTGCGAAGACTTTTTGGGTCTTTGCGAGGACCTATTATTATTGCTAATGAGTTAGTCGTATTAAATACAACCACTCGGCAGTTGGCCATTAATGCGAAAAAAAACCACAAAAAACTCAACAAAGCCACCCAAAATTCTCCCAATTTTTCCCCTAATCCTCAAAAAAACTCTGGATCAATCAATAACGAAACATCCCTGATTCATCAAACTCTTTTTTGTCACAAGCAAATTTTTTCATCAATTTCTCCTAAAATAGGTATTTTCTATTTTTTTCTTTTCTTTGTTTATATTGTGTAATTATTGTTATATATTGTATTATATAAGTGCAAGTACTAGTGTTTATTGTTTTATGTATGATTTATTTTTCATTTTTTGTTATATAATAATAATTTTAGAATTTTGTGTTATAATTTTATTTTGTTATTAAGTTATAATAATTTTAGGTGATGTTTTAATAATGAAAAATTAATGAATGGATATTTGTGAACAAATTAGATTTTTTTTAGGGGCATCTTTATAATTTATTATGATTCTAGGTACTATAATGACAATTTATTAAACTTTAGTGAGATTTTATAATTTTTAAAAACTTCAAGGGTATAAGTGTATTTTTATTAATCTTTAGGTGCATTAGTATATTTCATTAAATATAGAGGTTAAAGTATAATAATAAATTTTGAGAGTCTTATTGTATTAGTTAAATATTAGGGGTAAAAGTGATATTTGAATAAACTTTAGGTGTTTTAGAGTAATGTTTAAAAACTTTAGTGGCCTTTAAGAGATTGTTATACAATCTAGGGGTTAAAGCGTAATATTATTAAACTTGAGGTGCCTTATTGAATTTTAATAAACTTTAGTGGTAAAATTGGATTTTTATTTAACCTTAGGGGCCTTAGTGAATTTTGGATTAACATTAGTGGTAAAATTGTAATTTTATTAAACTTTAAGTGCCTTAAAGAATTTTAATAAACTTTAGTGTTAAAATTGGAATTTAATGAACCTAGGTGCCTTAGTGAATTTTTATTAACTTTAGTGGTAAAAATGTAATTTTTTTAAACTTTAGGTGCCTTATAGAAATTTATTTAACTTTAGTGGTAAAATTGGATAATTATTGAACTTTAGGTGTCTTACTGAAATTTATTAAACTTTAGGTGCCTTAGTGACATTTATTAAACTTTAGGTGCCTTAGTGACATTTATTAAACTTTAGGTTCCTTAGTGACATTTAAAAAATAACTTTAGGGGTATAATTGACAAATTTATAAATTTCAGGGGTCGTGGTTACTTTTTATAAAATATTGGGATTAATGTAAATCTTTATAATTGTATGATTTAAGTAGTACTTAAATTAAACCATCTGAAATAATAATTAGTGTTTTAATTTACTTTAGAGAATGGACAAGAGTTGGATTAAATCAAAGAATAATGTTACGAGGGAATATATAAATGGTATAATATAGTTAATTGAGTTTGCCTCCAATAATTTGGATCACGCTGGTAAAATATATTGTCCATGTAGTCATTGTTACAATAATGGAAAGTTTACACTAGCCGATGTTCAAGATAAGTGGGGTATTTGGCCAGAGTACAAGGTTTGGACAAAACACAGGGAAGTAGTAATTCCCGTGGATCAACCAAACGAAGATAATGTAATTCATGATTTATTACCCACGTTTGAACCTGGTGGGAATTTCAGTGACGCCGGGATACATGACGATAAAATCAATGAAAGTGATCGTAGGTCTTTCGACGAGTTGTTTAAGGAAACGAAGACATATTTGTACCCCGGTTGTACTAAGATAAGTTCTTTGGATTTCATAGCAAAGCTAATGCATGTGAAAGTGAAGAACAAGTGGACGAACACCTCTTTTACCAAACTTCTTCAGTTGTTGAGTTGTGTTTTGCCCGAACCTCGTAATTTACCAGATTCTTATGCGAATTGTAACCAAAAGTTAAAAAGTTTGGGCATGGGATTCACCACAATCGACGTATGTTTGAGTGATTGTGCATTGTTTTACAAAGAGAATGAGAATCTTGAGAATGTCCAGTTTGAAGAGAATCAAGGTGGACCCCGAAGAAAGGGAAGAAAGTGTTGCATAAGAAGATGCGTTAATTTCCAATTGCTCCTAGGTTACAGAGAATGTATGTTTCGAGGCACACCGCAAAAGATATGATTTGGCACCATACCGGAAAGAGTACCGACGAATACGTGTTGTCATCCCTTTGATGGGTCATAGTTGGAAAACGTTTGACAAGAGGAATCCCGAGTTTGCTAATGAACCACGTAACGTACGCTTTTGTTTGGATATCGATGGGTTTTGTCCTTTCTCCAAGAAAAACAACTCGTACATCATGTGTCCGGTTATATTGATGATATACAACTTGCCGCCTTGGTTATGCTTCAAAGAATCCATGTTTATGCTTACACTCTTGATTCTGGGTCCTCGTTCACCTGGAAAAGATATGGATGTATTTCTCCGTTCGGCTGTAGATGAGTTGGAAACGTTGTGGGTACGGGGATAGTTACATGGGATGCACATATGAAGGAGGAATTTGTGATAATGGTTGGTTTTGTTTTTCACGACGAATGATTATCCGGCTAGATCGTACACTTCAGGATGGTCGGGTCAAGGATACTTAGCTTGTCCCGAATACATGGAATATACCCCTTCAGTGCGGGTTAATAAAAGAGTTGTTTATTTTCATCACAGACGGTGGTTGCATGTGAACCATCGTATTCGGACAGACGATACTTCGTATGTTAAAGTTGATAATAGGCCCCCCTCTCGGAAACATAGTCCCGGAAATATTCAGACACAATTATATGGGTTGCCGATTGTATTTCCAAGAAAACACAAAGATTTCGGAGGCATGGTGGTAAAGAGAACAAGGCCGCGCGAGTCATACCGGAAGAAAAAGAGTATATTCTTCCGTTTACCGTATTGGTCGGAAAACTTGTTAAAACATAACATCGATGTGATGCATTGTGAGAAGAATGTTTGTGATGCTCTTCTAGGAAAAGTTGTGGGTTTATATGGGAAATTCAATAAAGATAACTTGAGGTCGAGGAAAGATCTGCAAGCCATGAACATCAGGTCAGATTTGTGGTTATTTGTTTATTCACGTAGTAAGACGATTATGCCACGTGCAAAGTTTACGATGACAGCCGATAAGCGACGCAAGTTTCTAGAGTGGTTGAAGGTGCAAAAGTTTCTAGATGGTTTCGATTCTAGCTTGCAGAACAACATTCAGAGTGACACGGGGAAGATTATTGGTATGAAATCCGATTACTGTCATATCCTGATGCAGTTCCTATTTGTGGCTAGCATTCCAGGGTTTGTAGACAACAAACCCATTAGCGATCCAATTGTTGGGTTTTGCAACGTGTTCAGAATTGTTTGTAAGAAAAACCTGAGTAAAAAGGAAATGGAGTCCGGAAAGTCTAAAGTGGTCGAGCTTAAGTGTAAGTTGGAGATGATTTTTCCTCCAACCTTTTTTAATATTATGATCCATCTTGTTTCACACTTGTACGAGGAAGCTTGGTTAGGAGGCCCGATTCAGATGCATTGGATGTACTCGTTTGAGAGATACTTGAAGAAACTAAAAGAATATGTTCGAAATCCGGCCAGGCCAGAGGGTTCAATCGCCGAGGGGTAAGCTGTAGAGGAAACTTTGACTTTTATATCTTGATACCTTCGAGAGGAAAGTACAAAGTTCAATTACACGGGGAGATACGGTAAGACGAGTACTGAAAACAAGGAAATATTAGTGTTAACAGACAGTGCAAGCCGATTGGTAAGAAAAAGTATGGATATATACACATCGCAGAGAAGGAACCACATTGATTGGTACATCCTCCATAATTTTGACAAGATCCAACACTATATGATGTAAGTATTTTAATTAAAATCTTATTTACCGTTTATTTAAATACTATATTATCGATTATTAGCACTATGTTTTGATATTAGGGAACACAAGTCCTCACTTCCGGTCCTTGATAGAAAGGCAAAACACCGAGAACATTTTCGTCGATGGTTTAAGAGAAAGGTATAAAATTCATCAAAATAAGTTGACTTTATTGCAACTAATAACCGACTTCTTGTGCAGGTGTTCAAAATGGAACAATAAGGTAATCCACTTGCTACGAAAGAGTTGCTCTCTTTGTCATGAATGTCAAATAGCGTCGTATATCAATACGATTCTTGCGTTGTGAACGGGGTCAAATGGATAACGCGTGTAAAGGGTGAAAAGAGAGTTATTCAAGACTACGGAGTTTGTACAATCACATGTTGGTTTTTTTTTTAAAAATTTAGCTGGGCGTTTGTATATAAAATATTTGGTTTGTGATTTCATAGGAGAAGATCTTGTTTATGGTGAATTGGTCAAAATCGTCGAGGTTGAATTCACTGGTGGTTGTTCAGTTTTGTTGTTTAAGTGTAAGTGGTATAACAGAGATGTAAAAAAAACAGCGAAAGAAAGAACACGAAACAACAATTATCTACACAAGTACTTTTTGGTGGTCTGAAGAACCCTACATCCTAGCTTTTCAAGCAAAAAAGGTTTTTTACGTTGATCAAATTAACTCAAGGAAGACAGAAAAGGGTTTGAAAGTAGTTTGGGAAGTGAGCGAACGTCACAGACAGAGTACCGAGCTATTTAGTGCATAATGAATTTCCACTGCCACAGATCCAATCGACATTCCGTTGGCTGATTCAGCCCTGGATTCACAATACTCGGTGATTGAATTGGGTACTGCACAAGGGATAGAGATTGATCTTTCGATTTGTAACCTTGTACCAGAACCCGCTGATCCCGCCGACGATGAAGATTATGACGGCACCTTAGGAGAGTACGAGACTGATGAGGAAACTATATATGTTGACAGCGATGACAAACCAATAATAGTTGATGATGGGGACAATGCATTAGTTGTGTATTTCTTTTTTATGATTTTTTTTGTAATGTATTACGTTTAACCCTTAAACAATTTATCTTTTTCATTATTTTTTTATTATTATGTGAATTGTATTTGTGTCATATATGGTATTTACTACAATAAAATATATTATAAAAAAAAGTTAAAAAAATAAAGGTATAATATATAAGAAAGTTAGTTATTGAAGTATTTTTATTATAAATAAATAAAGGTATAATTTATATGAAAATTAGTTATTGAATTATTTTTAAAAAAATAAATAAAGGTATAATATATAATAAAATAAGTTATTGAATTATTTTATTATAAAAAATAAAGGTATAATATATATGAAAATTAGTTATTTTATTATTTTATTATAAAAAAAAGGTATAATGTATAAGAAAATTAGTTATTGAATTATTTTATTATAAATAAATAAAGGTATAATATATATAAGAAAATTAGTTATTGAATTTTATTATATTATTGAAAAATAAAGGTATAATTTATAAGAAAATTAGTTATTGAATTATTTCATTATAAAAAAATATAGGTATAATTTAAAAGGAAATTAGTTATTGAATTATTTCATTATAAAAAAATAAAGGTATAATATATAAGAAAATTCGTTATTGAATTATTTTATTTTAAAAAATAACGGTATAATTTATTAGAAAAATAAAGGTATATTTTTTTAGTTATATTTGTAAAAAATAAAAAATAAAATAACGAGGACCATGCCGTCGCTAAAGAGAGGGACCAACAAATTAAATCACGCGGGTTGGCGGTGAATTGCGCGCGTTCCCAAAAATTTGGGTCTTTAGCGAGGACCCCAGTCTTTAGCACCATGTTCTCGCTAAAGACCTAGCAGATTTATTAAACACGCGTCGAACCAATCTCCTTCCTCATTCTTCATCATACCTTCCAAACTCCTCCATTAACTCCACCTAAAAGCATCAATTCCAGCAACACCAAGTTCCGGCGAATCAAGGCAAGGCCTCCCCATAATCAAGAACAACGTTTAATCAAAATTTTAGGTAAGATTTCATTGATTTTTCCAATCTTTGTTTTTGTTTATTCACGATTATAAATCATTATTTTTGGGTTCTTTTGTGCTATAAATTGACTTCAGAATTTAAGTAGGTGATTAAGATTACTATGTAGTGTATAATTTTGTATAGATTAACATGTTTATTTGTACTTTATTTGTTACTTTTTGGGAATTTAGTTGCTTTATTTTCGAAAAAGAAATTTCTTAGATTTCAGGTTATTGAAATTTTATCTAATAACTTAGAAATTACTTAGAATTTAGTTGCTATATTTTGGATTTTTTGTTGAATTTTAAAAAAATGTAGGTGTTTTTAGAATCAATTATAAAACTTTTGGGTGTTAAATTGCATTTTCTAAAAATAGTAGCGTTAAATTCCACTTTTAAAAAATATCAGGGGATAAATTGCATTTAAAAAATATTAGTGGCCTTAGAGGATTTTAAGATAATTTTAGGTGCTTTAGTGATAATTTTAGATATTTAGGAGTTAAATTGCATATTTATAAAATATCATGGGTTATATTGCATTTTTAAAAAATATTAATGGCCATAGAGGATTTTCAAATAATTTTAGTTGCTTTAGAGATAATTTAAATATTTAGGGGTTAAACTACACTTTTAAAAAATATTAGGGGTTAAATTGCCTTTTAAAAAAAATTTAGCAGTTAAATTACGTTTATAAAAAATATTAGTGGCCTTAAAGGTTTTTTAAATAATTTTAGGTGCTTTAGAGATAATTTGAGATATTTAGGGGTTAAGCTGCAATTTTATAAAATATTAGGGGTTAAATTGCACTTTTAAAAAAATTTAGTGGCCTTAGAGAATTTTAAATTTTTTAGGTGCATTGGAGATAATTTTCGATATTTAGGGGTTAACTTGAACTTTTAAACATATTAGGGGTTCACTACGCCGCGTAAGGCTTCTAGCGACTACATAAGTAGTCGCTAATGCTAAGAAAAGTAGTCGCGAGAAATAGAATCGAGTCTCTAACGACTACTTGTAGTCGTTAAAACTTAGTCGCTAGAAACTAGTCGTTAGAAGTCAAACCTTACGACTACACGCGAAGGAGTAGTCGTTAGAGAGAGTTGCCTTACTAACGACTACATTGTAGTCGTTAGATGTTGGTTCTTTTAGCGACTAAAAGGTAGTCGCTATTATGTTACTTATCTACGACTACTATGTAGTCGTTAATAAGGAGAATTATTAACAACTACAATGTAGTCGTTATTAGCCTAATAAATAGCGACTACTTATTGTAGTCAATAACGAATACGAGTTGTCGCAATTAATTATTTTTTTAAATACAAATAATAAATAAAAATACAATTATATAATTCAAAATAATTAACTAAGATATATAATTAAACCAAAGTCAACCATAGTCAAACTAGTCAAAGTCATACATAACCAAACCAAAATAAAAATAAAAGTCTTAATACATAACCAATAAATAGATAAGATAAAAACCAACAATCACGATCTAGAGTCCGACCCGGCTATAAACATTGTCTTCATCCTCGGAATCGTCTTCATCTTCATCACTACTATTATCACCATCTTCTTCATCTGAGTGGGGTCTGCATTCATAGGCTGGAGGGGGGGCTCACCTTTCTCTACCCTCAATTGGTTACCATACGTGATGGCTTCACTCATAACAGCCATGGAATAAACTGGAGGCTCGTTGCTAGTAGAGCAAACTTCAGGACGAGGGAACGGTGGAAGACCGTTGGATACTCAGAGCTCGTTAATCGCCGCCATCATCTCCTCGTGCTGCTCGGCTTGGGCTGGAGTAGTCTTAGCTTTCTTCTTCGATTTTTTTGGACGACCAATGCCCGGTGTAAAGCTCCTCTTCGGTGACCCGATCGCCTTTGCGGTGTTCCTCACATAATCGTATTGCTCCTTTTGAGTCAAGCTTTAACCATCGGTTGACTCAGATTGAATCTGAGTCACCTTTTCCTTCATCGCGTCCTTGAGCAATTTCCGTTACATAATAAACACAAAAAATAAATTAAATTTGATTTAAGATGAAAAATATAATTAATAATTAAATTATAAAAATAAGTTACATCGGCTTTTTCGTAGCCCTCCGACCTCCACTGTTTCGTCTTCTTGCTTTTACCCACCACCTCGTAAAAACCGCCCATACGCGGAATTGGGATGTCTTGTTGGGTAGTCTCATCCATGATCACCAGATTCCCTCCCGGGATTAATCTTCACCCTGATTCATTAAAAAAATATTCAAAATAAATAATAAATTAATAATAAATAATTTACTTAAATAAAAAACCACCTCATAAAGAAAATACCGAGTTCAGGAATACTTTCTCGGCCCCGCTCCAATCTTATTTTTCTGCTTTTCTTGATTCTTTTTATTTTCACTTGCTTGATGCTGAAAAAATTTAAAATTCAATTATTAATAAAAACAATTATAATTTAAATAATATACTTAAATTAAAAAATCGAGAGTTTACCTTTGCTTTTCTCGGCCCCAATACTCACAATATTTAGCCCAAACCTCATCGGACAACCAATCCGGCTTCAAACCCTTTCTCCAAAACTTTTTCTTCACGTTGTGTTTGTAATCTTTAAACCTAATCCTCATTGTATCGTCTAAATTACCGTGAATCAAATAACGGTCTTTCCTTTTCCTCCAAGTCTTTATGTCAAAAAAATTCTATAAAAAAATATTATTTGAATTTAAATTAGAATAATAAATTAATTTTTAAAATTATGAACAATTTAATTTTTACCGATAATCTCTTAATGTCGGCGTGTTTGTTGGCGTCCGGAACTTTATCCCAAGCAGGGTAATAGGGTGGAATCCTCTCTCGGACTGTAATCCCGATCTCCTGGGCAACGTGGTGCCCGTACTTGCCTGATGGACTTCACGTGTCATCGAGTATACAGAAATTTACCGGCAAAGGCCATCCGACAACTTTGAGTGCCCTCATCGCAGTTTTTAGGGCCGCGCTACCCCTTTTTTTTGCGTCTAACTAGTTCTGTTTTAACATTGAATTAATTAGTGTTGACTTTATTTTTTAAGCAATTTTGGATTTAAATAGGATTATTTACCGGGCTGGTTTGGATAGTCGGCTAGATTTCTGTTCGGATTCTGGTATGAGTCCCTACCCCCACCGTTCCCTCTGTGCTGCATATGCATTACATCGGTCATCTAGCATTTTGTAGTGTAATTAAAATACAGAATTAAAAATAACATAAAAAACACTAAATTATTACATCACAAAAAATAAAAACATGAAAATAAAAATATATAAATTATTACAATCATAAATTAAATAAATCAAATAAATTAAATAACGTAAATAAAACATTGGGAATCTTTAACATCCAATATAATTATATTAGTCATATAGTAAAATAAATTATAATTTTTTTAATATTTAAAAATCTATTATTATATAGTAAAATAATTATATTTTTCTTAAATTGCATAAAAGTCCCTATATATTTATTTAAATTACATAAAAGTCCCTATATAGTTTTTAAAATTGCAAGAAAGGACATATATTATTTTTTTAAATTGCTTAATAGTCTCTATATTTTTTTTTTAATTGCATGAAATTCCCTAAATATTTTTATTAAATTGCATGAAAGTCCCTATTTAGTTTTTAAAATTGCATGAAAGTCCCTATATATTTTTATAAAATTGCATAAAAGTCCCTATATATTTTTATAAAATTGAATAAAAGTCCCTATGTATTTTTAACACAATTTTAGGCTAAATAATAATTTAATTCTAGCACTTTTTTAATCTAAAATTCCCTAAAAATCATAACAAAAATAAAAAATTCCCAAAAAATCATCCAAATTAATTTTCATATAAACCCATGAATTACAAGTTTAAATTAACATAAACTTAACCCTAATAACACTACTTAAATTCGGAATTAAGAAACAAGCACTAAAAATGGAAAATAATTTATTTCAGTTTCTCAAATTAAATTTTTTTCCCAATTAACATCAATTTTTTGTTTAAAATAATACATACAACACCCTAATAACACTACATACTCTCGGAATTAAAATAGACATGTAATCATCAAAGAATATAAAATAAAAAGTGAGACATGAAAATCAAAAGACAAAAAATGGTTGGAAAAATTACCTTATAGGCTGAAATTGGAGCTGATTTGGTGATGAATCCATGCCATATTCATTCGGATTGAAACACAAATAAAAAAAATTGATTAGAAATATAAAATTGGAAAATAAAAAGCTTAAAATTGTTGAAAATGGAATGAAATAGGATTGTTGTTTGGATTTCATTACCTTCGATGCATATTCGATGATGTTTTTGCTGCTAGAATCGGCCTCTTGGAATGATATGAAGAAGAGCTCTTTTTTTTTTTAATGTTTTGTATAAGGAATGAAGGTGAATAGTGAGCTCTCGGTGTAGATATAGTGCTTTCTTTCTAGCGACTACTTGAAGTAGTCGCTAGATATAAGGAATGAGTCGCCAGAGAGTTGATTACTTAGACGTGTCTGTATGTTGACCACGTCAACAGGTCTTTGGCAACTACTATGTAGTCGCTAGACCTCAAACTAAAACACGTGTCCTTTCGTGGGCGGGAAAATGGACCGCCATGGAGTAATGGGAAATTAATTCGACGTTTCGTGACTACATTATAGTCGCTAGTTGTAGATAGTCATTAGCGACTAGTTCATGAATATGAACTAGTCGCTAGAGGTTAAAAGTAGCCGCTAGGGATTTTTTTTTCTTTACAAATTAATTTAATTCCATGTACAATAATCCAATAATTAAATTCACTTCCAAATAATCATTTAAATTAAATTCAATTCCAAACTATCAATAACTTCTATTTCGCTCCGAACAATTAATCGTTTGGGGTATTCAGTCAACAGTTAGAGTCATAGTTCAGTGTTTGGGGTATTCAGTCAACTATTAGAGTCAAAGTTGAGTGTTTGGGGCATTCAGTAACAATTAGCGTCAAAGTTAAGTGTTTGGGGGTATTCAGTCAACATTTATAGTCAAAGTTAAGTGTTTGGGGGTATTCAGTCAACATTTAGAGTCAAAGTTGAGTATTTGGGGTATTCAGTCAATAGTTATAGTCAAAGTTGAGTGTTTGGGGTATTCAGTCAACATTTATAGTCAAATTTGTGTGTTTGGGGTATTCAGTCAACATTTATAGTCAAAGTTGAGTGTTTGAGGGTATTCAGTCAACAATTATAGTCAAAGTTAAGTGTTTGGGGGGTATTCAGTCAACATTTATAGTCAAAGTTGAGTGTTTGGGGTATCCAGTCAACATTTATAGTCAAAGTTGAGTGTTTGGGGTATTCAGTCAACAGTTAGAGTCAAAGTTGAGTGTTTGGGGTATTCAGTCAACTATTAGAGTCAAAGTTGAGTGTTTGGGGCATTCAGTCAACAGTTAGAGTCAAAGTTGAGTGTTTGGGGTATTCAGTCAACAGTTAGAGTCAAAGTTAAGTGTTTGGGGTATTCAGTCAACATGTATAGTCAAAGTTGAGTGTTTGGGGTATTCAGTCAACAGTTAGAGTCAAAGTTGAGTGTTTGGGGGTATTCAGACAACAGTTAGAGTCAAAGTTAAGTGTTTGGGGAATTCAGTCAACATTTATAGTCAAAGATGAGTGTTTGGGGTATTTAGTTAACATTTATAGTCAAAGTTGAGTGTTTGGGGTATTCAGTCAACAATTAGAGTTAAAGTTAAGTGTTTGGGGTATGCAGTCAACATTTATAGTCAAAGTTAAGTGTATGGGTATTCAGTCAACATTTATAGTCAAAATTTAGTGTTTGGGGTATTCAGTCAACATTTATAGTCAAAGTTGAGTGTTTGGGGTATTCAGTCAACATTTATAGTCAAAGTTGAGTGTTTGGGGTATTCAGTCAACATTTATAGTCAAAGTTGAGTGTTTGGGGTATTCATTCAAGTATTATAGTCAAAGTTAAGTGTTTGGGGTATCTAGTCAACATTTATAGTCAAAGTTGAGTGTTTGGGGTATTTAGTCAACATTTATAGTCAAAGTTGAGTGTATGGGGTATTCAGTCAACTATTAGAGTCAAAGTTGAGTGTTTGGGGTATTCAGTCAGCAGTTAGAGTCAAAGTTGAGTGTTTGGGGTATTTAGTCAACATTTATAGTCAAAGTTAAGTGTTTGGGGTATTCAGTCAACATTTATAGTCAAAGTTAAGTGTTTGGGGTATTCAGTCAACATTTATAGTCAAAGTTGAGTGTTTGGGGTATTCAGTTAACATTTATAATCAAAGATGAGTGTTTGGGGTATTTAGTTAACATTTATAGTCAAAGTTGAGTGTTTGGGGTATTCAGTTAACTATTATAGTCAAATTTAAGTGTTTGGGGTATTCAGTCAACATTTATAGTCAAAGTTGAGTGGTTGGGGTATTCAATCAACATTTATAGTCAAAGTTGAGTGTTTGAGGTATTCAGTCTATAGTTAGAGTCAAAGTTGAGTGTTTGGGGTATTCGGTCAACTATTAGAGTCAAAGTTGAGTGCTTGGGGTATTCAGTCAACATTTATAGTCAAAGTTGAGTGTTTGGGGGTATTCAGTCTACATTTATAGTCAAAGTTAAGTGTTTGGGGGTATTCAGTCAACAGTTATAGTCAAAGTTGAGTATTTGGGGTATTCAGTCAACATTTATATTCAAAGTTTAAGCGTATCAAAAATAAATTCAAATTTAACTCCAATAACCAACAAAATGTTTTAATACAAATAAACCTAAATAAAAAATCTCCTATTCAGTTTCATATCGACTAACAACTATAGGTTCATCATCGCTATCAACCTCTATAGGTTCTTCTTCATCACCGTATTCATCCAAGGTGTCATCATCAATTTCCTCGTTTTCAACAATAACCGTATCAAAAGCCAAATCAATGAAAAAATGAGCAGGGTAAATCTCGATCTCCTCGGTGGATGCCAAGTTCACCGGATCGGAAATCGTCTCGGTGTTCACTAAAGGGATAGTGACACTCGCGTCTTTAGTAGGCAGTGATTCTGCACCCCATAACTCGGAACTCCATCCATGTCTATCATTGAGTTCCCATACTACTTTCTACCCTTTTTGTGATTTCCTTGAGTTAATCTCATCGATGTAAAATACTTTTTTTGCTTGAGTAGCTAATATGTACGGCTCTGTTTCCCAAAAAAACTTAGACGTGTTAATAATAGTTACCCCATTCTCTTCCCTCGGTTTACTCGTGTTATACCAATTACACTCGAATAGCACAACAGAACAATCATCGTCAAATGTGACCTCTACAATCTTGACTTATTTACCGTAATACGGTTTTCCTTCATAGATGGTGCATACCCCGTAATCTCGTGTCACCCTTATTTCACCCTTTTCACGAGTAACCCATTTAACACCATTCACAACACATGAATCGTACTTATAAACTGCACCATGAGACTTACTAGCCAATGAAATCATCTCACTTGTAGCGAATGCATGACCTTCTATTTCCATTTCATAAACCTACAAGCATAAATAATTATAAAATGTCTTCTAAAATGGAATATCAATTTTGTATTTGAATGGATCTATACCTTATGCAGAAACCAGTCTCGGAAATTTTGCCAGTGTTTCCTAACTTTATCGGCTACAGTACCCGATAGCGTGGCTTTGTGTTCTCTGCACATTTGACGATCAAACTGAATACATTTTTAATGATGAATAAACATTTAATAAATAAATTGAAAACTTACGTCATCAAATGTTGGATTTCATCGCAATTAAGTAGGATATACCAGTCGATTTGCTCCTTCTCGTTGTATTGCAAATTACCATACTCTTTTTTACCTAAAGGAATACATTGGCTCTTAAATACAAAAAAATATTTAGGTTGAGCTTCGATCTCGGTATATCTACCCGGTTCATTAAACTTTGTTTTTTCTTCTTTAAGGTAACGCGATATGAATGTCAAAGTCTCCTGTACAACGTATCCCTCGGCGATTGAACCCTCTGGCCTAGCCGGGTTTCGTATGTACTCCTTTAATTTCTTTAGATACCGCTCAAACGGGTACATCCAACGGATCTGAACCGGTCCCCCTAACAAAGCTTCGTCTTATAAGTGTATAACCAGGTGGATAGTTATATCTAAAAACGCGGGAGGAAAAATCATTTCCAATCTACATATAGCTTCAACCACTTTCACCTTCCCCTTTTCTTACTCTTTCCTACTCAAATTTTTATTACACACAACTCTAAACACTTTAGCTAGCCCAATAATAGCATCACTAATCGCTTTGTCTCCGAAAAGCCCTGGGATACTAGCCACGAATAGATACTGCATCATCACGTGACAGTCGTGAGATTTCATTCCTATAATCTTGCCCAAGTCACTTTGAACAATATTTCTCAAACTCGATGCAAAGCCATCGGGAAACTTCTGTGCATTCAACCAGTCAAGAAATACTTTCCGCTTTTCCGTTGTTAAAGTGTACTTTCCCCGGTTTAATATTTGTTTACCATTTCTCGATGTCAAACACAATTCTTTCACGATTTCCATCTTCTCGAGATCCATTCTCGCTTTCATGTTGTCTTTGTTAAGTTTCCCATCAAGACCTATAACTGTGCCGAGAAGAGCATCACACACGTTTTTCTCGCAATGCATGACATCAATGTTATGTTTCAACAAATTTTCGGACCAATAAGGTAAACGATAAAAGATACTCTTTTTCTTCCAATTGAATAGACGTGGACCAGTTTGCCTCACGATCTTTCCCCCAAAATCCTTGTGTTTTCCGGAAAGCACAATGGGAAGCCCATCTAACTGTGTCTGAATATCGGCAGGTCTATATTTCTTCGGTGGGCCCCTATAATCGGATTGCTTGTACAAAACACTTTCGCTTCTAAATCGAAGGCCGATAGGTAACCAACGTCTGTGGTCGAAGTAAGCAACCCCTTTCCTCACACTCAATGACAGAGTAGAATCCAGGCTTTCTAGACAAGCTTTGTAACCTTGACCCGACCATCCCGAGGGGTATGACCTAGCGGGGAAATATTTAGTCGTAGACAACAAACAAACCTTCATCGTAAACTCTTCCTTCTTGTGGGCATCATAAGTAAGAATCCCTTTATCCCACAACTTGTCCAACTCATCTATAACAGAGCGAAGAAAGACGTCCATGTCCTTGCCGGGTGAACGGGGTCCTGGAATCAACAAACAAAGCTGGAATGTCGTCTCCTTCATACATTCCCACGGTGGTAAGTTTTAGATGGTCAATATATCCGGCCAACTGCTGTACAAGTTGTTTTGCATAGAGAAAGGGAAAAAGCCATCGATACCCAAACCCAAGAAGACATTCCGAGGTTCACTAGCAAACTCAGGATGTAACTGAACAAATCTCTTCCAACTATCGCCGTCTACTGGATGACGCAACAAATCTGGATCTGTACTCTTTCCTGTTCGGTGCCAGATCATATTTTCGGCAGTGTGTCTCGAAGCATAAAGTCGCTGCAGCCTAGGGGCAATCGAGAAATATCTGAGTTTCTTATGCGCTACTTTCAGACCCTTTTTCGGGTCCCATCTGGATTCACTACATACTGGACACTTTTCGAGGGAGGCATTCTCCTTGTAAAATAAAGCACAATCGTTCACTCAAACATCCATGGTATTGTAACCCATACCTAAACTTTTTAACTTTTTGTTGCACGCCTCGTATGACTTGGGCAAGGTATGAGTTTTGGGCAACACACGGCACAAAAGATCAAGCAAATCAGTGAAAGACGTGTTAGTCCACTTGTTCCTCACCTTCACGTTCATTAGCTTCGCAGTGAAATTTAATGAACTCATTACTGCACAACCAGGGTATAACTCGGTCTCTAATTCGGAAAACATCGATTCGAATTTGCCACGTGCTGAACTGTTCGAGTCCATCATCTCGGTGTCACTGGAATGACCACCACCCTCGTAATTAAGTCTTAAAACTTCGTAGACATCCAACATTTCATTTTCTTCATATCGAGTCTCGGTAATATCCTCGATCTCACCATGCTTTGTCCAAATATCATACGTCTCCGAAAACCCAGACTGTAAAAGATGTGACCTAACTTTGACCACTGTATACCGACGATAATTTGAACAATCATTACACGGACAAAAAATTGTTTCTTTATTAGGAGGTTTATTTTTTTGAGCAAAATCGAGGAATGCTTCTATCCCCTTAATAAATTCACGCGAAACTTTATGAGCGGTACCAATCCAACTTTTATCAATACCCGAAGCCATAGTCAACTACTCGAATATGAAAGAATACAACATAAATGTCTCATAAATAAAATGTAAAAAAATTATTACATCACCAAATAAATACATAAAAATAAAATGAAAAAAATTATTACATCACCAATTACATAAATGAATATAAAATGAAAAAAATTATTACATCACCAATTAAATAAATAAATATAAAATGAAAAAAATTATTACATCACCAATTAAATAAATAAATATAAAATTAAAAGCACAAAAAATATTACATCACCAAATAAATACATAAATATAAAATTAAAAGCATACAAAATATAACATCACAAAATAAATACATAAATATAAAATTATAAGCATATAAAAAAACATCACTAAATAAATATATATCCTATTTATGCATTTATGTCTAATACAATAATATATCATATAAATATATATATATATATATATATATATTTATAAGTCACATAAAATTTTAAGATGATTAGAGATATATACATAGTGATACTATATATTTAGTATTAACTATACAATTCTTATCAAATAAGATAAAGATGAAAAGACACCTACTTTTGGGCAAATTTGGAAGGAAAAATTGATAATTGAGGAGATCTCACGTTGTTGTTGACCCAGGAAAGCTTTTCCACGTGTTGAATACCTAATAAGTGATACTATTTACCATTAACTACACAATTGCATGAAAGTAAATGAAATTTGAAAGAGTTTTATAGAACAAAAAATACCTACTTTTGGGAAAATTTGGAAGGAAAAGTTGATAATTGAGAAGGTCTCACGTTGTTGTTTGACCCGGGAAAGCTTTTCCACGTGTTGAAATACCTAATAAGTGATACTATTTACCATTAACTACACAATTGCATGAAAGTAAATGAAATTTGAAAGAGTGTTATAGAACAAAAAATACCTACTTTTGGGTAAATTTGGAAGGAAAAATTGATAATTGAGGCGTCCCACGTTGATGAATGACCCGAGCAAGCTTTTCCAAGTCTTGAAATATTTTTTTATGATGAATTGTAGAAAACAATTTGGAGAGTTTTGAGATAAAAAAGAGAAATTATAAAATAATGGTGTTTTGAGTATCCCAATTCGCAACTTGCTGTGATAAATACGCTACCACTACTAGCGACTACATGAGTAGTCGCCAAAGACTAAAACGTAGTCGTTAGTAAGAACTTCTAACAACTACATAAAGTAGTCGTTAAATACTCTAACATCTAGCGACTACTTATTGGCGGTGGGAAATTAATTAAAAAATACAAAACTCAATAACGACTACTTAAATTAGTCGTTAATAACAAAAATTACTAACGACTACTTGGTAGTCAAGAAACATACCATGTAGTCGTTAAAGATTTGTAGTCGCTAGTGATGCTTATCTTTAGCGACTACATGGCGTAGTCGCTAGAAAGTTAGTCGCGAGAAGCCGGCGCTGTAGTAGTGGTTAAATTGTAAATTTTGAAAATATTAGATGGCCGCTATTATGCTGAGAGGAAACGATGGAGAGGGAGATGGTCGCGACCCCACTCAAAATCCAAGCAATCCCACAGGGGGTTGCAACGCAGCGGATAATATTACCTTGTACACCTAATTTTGAATAAATTATTATTTTAATCGTAAAATTAAACAGGTACTAACCGGAGAAAACTGAGAGGCAAGATGACTCTTTCCACGGTCACGGAAGCAAGGCGGAAACATGGAGGTAGGCTTCCTATAGATTTTTCCACATACGACTTAACCTGGAACCCGATGTGAAAATACTCCCATCACGTGACTCTGGTAATTAACCACACAATTCGGGAGAATGTTCCGCTTTACCACAGGTTTTGAACATAAATATTTTTTTTTATTTGTTTATCGTTATCTAAAAAAATATTTAACTTAACTTATTTGTAAACATGAATTTATCTTGGTGGAGGAGTGGCAGGCCCGCATAGATTGGAGGGATATCCAGCAGATGTTAACCAACAAATGTGGTAAGGGGTATAGCGACCACAAGAATAGAGTGAAGAGAAAGTATTATGATTTATGAAACCGGATGACTAGACACCAGATAACAAGGAGCGTACTTTGAAGGTGTGGGATTCTGAGCGAGCTCAAGTAATTGTACTATTTTAACTTGTATTAACTAAAATATTATCTTAATTGACCAACAATTTTTTTTTCATTCCTTGTTTAAAACATAGCATCAATCTAAAGTGAATAAGGATAATAGGGAGAAGCTTCAAACCAGAGCGGACCCAGTTCCATGAGCTACACCAAGTGGAGGGATAATTTGATGGATTTGATAAATATTTTTAAAATATTCATTTAAATATCTTTATTTGACTGTTTGAATTTTTACATGGAGAGGGGAGTAATCAACCCCTCAACTGGCCGGGGATGACATGGAAACGGTGCCTCTACAAAAAATAATAAGATTCTTCTTCAAGATCGGGTGGAGCAGTAAGAAGAATGGGTGGAGGAGCCCCGAGTACAAGAGAGAAGATGTAAGTTTAATATTTTAATATATCTTACTATTTATTATATTTTAATATATTTATTTTATTGTACAGGGAGCGCTGAGGGAGATTCTCGAGAATAGAGTTTGGGAATCACAAAGCCAAAGCGGAGACTTATCTTGTTCACCCCCATGATGCAATAGGAGCAGGTAGACACAGTGATGGAGGCGGCCCGATTAGTGTTAGGAGACGGGACTCGCTACAGGATCCAAAGAGTTGGCCACCCGCTTCCGGAGAAGAGAAGGTCTGCTAATGCTTGGGATCCGGTAAGCGAGAGTATGCTTCTGGACTACGAGTGGCTGATGAAGTCCCTGAACGAGTTCCTTGTCTCCATAAGCTAGGATCCGATGGCAGACAACATTTTACGATCATTGACTTCCACTGCTAATACACAAGCGAGAAGGAGGCGATAGGTTCCGAGAAGAATGTGGACACGAGGAAGCACTTGTCCCTCCATCCGACAATCAATCAGCTGCTCATGTTGGTCCCTCCTGACCCCGATCTTGAGCCCAATCCCGACCCACTACCTCTACGCCGTTAAGCTCGCGCCTCCATCTTATGGACCAAGGTGAAGAAGAAGACGAAGATGAAGATTTATCTAATCCTTAGTTGGTGTTATTTGGTTGACTGTTTATTTTATTTAGACTTTGTGATGACTTTTTATGACTTTTACTATTTTCGACTTTCGGTTTGGTATTATTGACCTTTTATGGCTCTGACTAGTTTAGTCTTTCGTATGTATGACTTTGACTATTGGTTAATTTAGTTTTTATATTGTATTATTTTTTCTCGTTTCATATATAGAAAGAAATAAATAAAATTCAAATAAAAATAGAAAACAATAAAAAAACAAAAACAAAAAATAACTAAATATTATAATTTAAATAAAAATAAAAATATTTAAACAGTTAAAAAAAGTTAAAAAAATAAAAAAGTTCTTTAGCGAGGACATTGTCATCGCAGGTAATAAAGTCAAAGTCCTTGCTAAATAGTTGAATAGTAAAGGCGACGACTAAGTCGTTGCAATTGAACATGTCGTTAGCGAGGACATGGTCGTCGCAAAATAGCTTATCATTAGCGACGACTTTGCGTCCTCGCTAAAGATAGGTGACTCACAAAACGACACCTGAAGTCGTTGCGATTGGGGGTATATCGCGACGAATCTTTAGCAATGGCTCTTTAGCGAGGACTTTCCCCGTCTTTAGCTATGGACGCGGTCCTCGCTAAAGACCGCACACGCTGTAGTGAATTTACTAGTAACATAAAATGCTAATAATTAACATGAATAGATAAAATAGTAATAATTAATGTAATTGAATGAAATAATTAATAATCCCCTAATAGAGTCAAATTAATATTTACTTATGTAAACATAGTAAAATTATATAAAAACTTATGAATACTCTATTTTATTTATTATAATATAAGTCGAGTTCATTTAATTAACTTAGTGTTGGGGGCATAGATGTTAATAAATAAGTCTTCCTCATTTGGTTAATATCCATCAAAGAAAATTTCAGATATTGTATTGTAAATTAAATCATTTGTCTCCTTTGTTGATGAGGATTATTTGGCCTACTTCGGCTCCTATTCATATTTTGGATTGATATTATTTTATATTATAATAAATATAACCTCTACTTAAGACACTACACAAAGTTTGATAAAATTAATATATTATTTTAATTTATATTAGATTATTACGTATTTTACCTCCATATGATATGGTAAAATCACCTGACTTTTTATAGTCGTAAAAATCCTCCCTACTTATAACTGCATAGTATTTTTTTATGAAGGCAAATCATACATTGACTATAAAAATTTAAAATTATACTGAAATAATGTTCCTACGCTAGGACACTAAATGTTTAATTTCAATTCATATCCCACAATATTTAAATTGGACAAATATATATTCAAAATATCATTTCGAAAAAAGTAAAAACATGATCTTAGATCATCTCAAGCATGGGATTTTACTCAACACCTCAACCAAAATATGTTGTATTTAAGAATAATACTATATCAAACATAAGTATCTATGAAGGAGATTTTTTAAATTATTTTTAATTAGTTGTTTTGTATATATTATTTCTCACAAGCCCTTTCTTCGTGGTTACTATTTGAATCACTATAATGTTTTCAACAAATAGAGTTTAAACTAAAAAACATGAAATAACTACATTCACCCATCATGTCTTATTCATCTTGCAACATTCAAGAGGATGCTACAACAAAAATAAAGTTTCTATGTTGTAACTTTTCAATATTCATATTATTACATATTCATTATAAAAGAGATAATATCTATAGAAAATAAAATCTGGACTCATCATATAATACATTTCTTTAACAACTTTCTCAAACAATTAAAGTGATGAAAGATGAGTATTATAGTGATTTTTATAATAAATTATGATTTCATAAAATATCCAATCAAATATAATGTAAAATTACCTCATTTTATTAGAGGTCTATTTGAGAAATTTGAGAAATTAAAAAAATAGTTAATCAAAAATAATTTAATGGTAACAACAAACGAGATCACCAACAACACTAGAAAACTAACATCTAGCTTCGTTGTAAAAATATTGAAACAAAAGCTTAGTTGCATTACTTTATTATACATATAAATATCAATAACACATATCAAAAAATTATTAAAATAAAGTATTTATATTAAAATTGGTAATTTGTAAATTACACAAATTTAATAAATTAAGTCGTTTTCAGTGAAATCCACATCTCATAAAAGTTTCGGTGAATATATCTCTTTATCACACTTTGAAATTCTTAATTATTATATTAGAGCATTATAAACAACAAATCCAATCAATTCATATTTATGCCAAATCTTGAATACATAGGGTTCTTATTTATGTGTCAGGCTAACCATTACGAGAACTCCGATGTTATATAACTAAATAAATCATTACACTATAAATAAATCCTATGAAAATAATGATGGAAGCATATATAGTGATAAATTACAACAAAGTCAAATTAAAATCCAAAAACTAGATATATTACAACAAATGCTAGATTACATATTTGTGATATACAAAACACATACTTCTTCAATATATATTTTGATTTTTAACTATTATCTAATCATTTAAACAAATAAAAAGTGGGTTCCTCACAAAATTAAGATATAACCATCGAAATAAAAAATCTCAATCATTTTCAGTGGATTGATAAAGTTTTAAAATAAAACCATTTCTCCAATAATTATTCTAAAAGTTGTAAATATAAGAATTTTTTATTATAACAATAATCGGAAACAAATATATTACTATAAAAGTTAATTCATGTTTGAAGTTATCTTCTTCTAGGGTCATGAAGACAATCATTGGTTTGATGAGTCTTTTTTCTTTATGAATATGAACAAAAGAAAACTTTGTAGAAAAAAAAATTCAAGTTGAATTCTAACATATCAAAAAATACTTTCATCCTATATTGGATACTCCAATATTACTTTTAACTAATAGTTTTATGTCACATATTTTAAGTTTTCACATGTTTTATTATTATACTTAATGGTTATAATCTACTTGGATGTTTTTTTACCATAACATATGCTTTCATAATTTTTTTTTATTTTAACTCCCTAGTATGAGTAAACAAAAGTAGCAAAAATGGTTGATTAAAAAGTTCACACTTTCCACTACTATATAAAAACAAATGACAAAATTCAAAACTTAAATAAGAAAAAATAATAAATTAATAAATTAAACTTAGAAATATAAAAAAGATATTCAAAATTAGAATTTCTACAATTACAAATAAAATAAATAAATTTATTAAACACTTTTTTCATTTTCTTAAAAGATATAACTAAATTAATAAACTAAAAATTAACAATTATTTAATGTGATTGCGTGATTTACATAACTTTGGAATTGTGGGATGAAAACCACATTTATGGGAACTTTTTAATCTAGAGGAATCTTTTTCCAAATGCAACTTGATATTTAAAAGTCAATTATCAAATGAAAGGTAATGAGAGATAGTAAATTATTTAGGCAAGGTATCTACAACTTGAAAAGACATTCATGAAGTAGATCACAAACATAAATTAGTGTTTGTCATCTGGATTTTTTTTAAACATAAATGTATTAAAATTTATAGTTACAGCATTAGTCCTTACATTAACACTACCTATCATACAAATAAAACAATATTAGTTTATGACAACAACAAATATGTTATAGAAATTTTTTACTAAAAAAACTTAAAACACAAAATTAAAATAAATCAATTAATTACCTAAACCTCACTAATATATTTATCTTTTAACTTGCACAGTAAATATCATATTAATTACCTAAAAGTTACTGATTACACGCATAAGTAGTATATCAAAAACTCTGTTAGAAATAATTATATATATTTATGGTTATAAACCGATTATGAAAAAATGAGTATAACATATAAAAAATCATCACCCAAATAAATTTCTTTATGAGGTTTAGTAAGTATGTTGATAGATATGAAGAGAATTTTAAAAAATGGGTAGTTTGTTAATATATTAGGGTTGTTTCTAATAGTAGATGTATTGTAAGACAATGGTTGGTTAATTTTAACTAACTTTCCATTACTATCAAGAATACTAAAACAAATGACAAAATTCAAAATTTAAATAAGAAAAAATAATAAATTAATAAATTGAACTTAAAAATAGAAAAAAGATATACAAAATTAGAATTCTTATAATTACAAATAAAATAAATAAATTAATTGAACACTTTTATCATTTTCTTAAAATATATAACTAAATAAATAAACCAAAAATTAATCATTATTTAATGTGATTGCTTGATTTACATGACTATGAAATTGTGGCATACAAACCTCATTTATGAGAACTTTTTAATCAAGAGGAATATTTTTTCAAATGCTTCTTGATAATTAAATGAGAGATAGTAAATTAATTAGGTGAGGTATCAACAACTTGAAAAGACGTTCATGAAGTAGATAACAAACATAAATTAGTGTTTGTCTTCTCGGTTTTTTTAAAGATAAATGTACAAAAATTTATAGTTATGTCATTGGTCCTTACATTAACACTACCTATCATACAAATAAAACCAAATTAGTTTATGACAACAGCAAATATATTATAGAATGTTGGTACTAAAAAAACATAAAACACAAAATTAAAAAAGAGGAATTAATTACCTAAACCTCACTAATATAATTATGTTTTAACTACCACCGTAACTATCATATTAATTACCTAAAAGTCATTAATTATGTGCATAAGTAGTATATTAAAAATTCCGTTAGAAATAATTAAAGAATTTGTTGTGGTTATAAACTGATTATGAAGAAATAAGTATAACATATAAAAAATTTCACTACCCAAATAAATTTCTTTAATTTTGTGTAGTTTAGTAAGTATGTTGATAGATATGAGAAGAATTATCAAAATGGGTAGTTTGTTAATATATTAGGGTTGCTTCTAATAGTAGTTGTATTGTAAGATAATGGTTGGTTATTTTTTAACTAACTTTGTATCTATAGCTTGTGGCATTATATCAACATTGGGAGAGTAAAAAAATTTGTTTTACATAACTTGTGATGAATATTTTACTTTACACTAATCCCTTATAACAGACACATAGTTACTATTAAGGGAGGGTGGCCTACTTGGTCATTATTTCAAATATGAATTAAAAAACAACATGTTGTAAACATATATATGCAGAGTTCATGCCTATATTGACTTGACCAGATTGTGTTCAGGCAAGATGTGAAGTAGTTGGCTCAGTGGTATGGACAATCACTAACATCATATATTTTTCTTAGTTGTTTACGTCACACACGCAATTATAGTATTTATTTGACTGTCTTGTATTTGTTGAGAAAGTATAAGCACAGGAATACAATATCTTAAATAACATTTGTATGTAGATTACTTATTAATCTTATGTTTTATTAACAAAGATCCCAGTGGAGTATACAATTTTTTGAAATATTTTATTAGTTTAGTCATAAAGGCTTGGGTAGTAAAGTTAAAGTCTAGGGTCTTGTTGAAAGGTAATAATAAAATTGTACTTATAATTAATTTTTATTTATTTCATTTTGTGAATTAGATCTATCAAACTATTCTTTATTTATTTAACTAAATATACGTTAAATGTAACAATTATTTTATGTCACCCAAATGGCTTAGAATCAAGAACTGGTCAATTTATGTTTTTATGTCTAATAACCTCAATAACCTTTGGTGTGGAATGACGTATAGTAAGACCACCTAGATCACTCCTTATCTTTACAAAATGATTTATGATTAGATCATCTATGTTTCTAGAGCTTCGAGTAAGAAATATCAAAATGAATGCAGGAAGATTTTTATAAACGGACACTACGAAAGGTGATTTAAAAAAGAGGTTCGATGGATATTTGCGTTATAACTATACATACTAATTCCACAATGTCAGGTGGAGAATAAAGTGTTCTAAAATCCTTCATCAAAGAAGAAACCGAAATAACATTTTAGGAATATAAATAAGACTTTTCAGGATACTTTGAAAGTGCTTTGTTTCCTACTATTCTATTATTTTTTCTAGTGTTCTTCTTCCATATTTGATTCAATTATTCCATAGATATAAGGTTTCATGACCTAATACTATATTGGAAAGTCAAATATATCTTAATTAGAAGGGAAAAATGTAAAACACCCTTGTCCCTTGCTTGGAAAGCTGTGCAGATTATTCATCAAGCCATGAGTAAAAAAGGACCCTAGTGAAAGACAGGCTGGTCGTGCCTATATTTATTAGGATTAGTTTCTTTTTTTAGCTACTCTCATGCATGACTGTAAAATGAGATACTAGAAGATAGTTGATCAGGCAATTGTTCTTCCTACGGAAACTTTCAAATTATGATTTATTAACACATCTAGATATTGTAATAACTCTTAAGGAGTCACTAGCGCCTTGTGAAATTACAAGAAAACTTGTCAAACATTCCCTATGTGCCAATCGCTATAGAAAACTGGTGAATTGTATTTGGTTATGTTTTATTTTTTATTTTGATTGAATTCTGCTTATTATAGACAAAATTTTGATAAATTCAATCTTATATTTGAATATTATTTTATCATTTCAATATATTTCAAAATAATATCAGGATAAAGTTTGTTTGATAATGTACAATAAAATAAAATATATTACAATATGTTTCATGTATGCAATATATGATATTTAATTTTTAAATATTTTTATCGAAAAATCTTGAAGCATGAAATACAAAATTTGTGAGATTAAATTTTTCTTTAATACTTACATATAATACATTTATTGTAGTAGCACATATAATATAATTGTCAAAGATTGATTTGGTGGAGAATGAGGATCTAACAAAATAAAAAAACCAATGTCTCTATAATCTTGGAAGATATATATTATTCTTGTATATACTAAACTTATTTAACTACCATATGTTAAAAATATAAAATATATAAGATGAGAATAGAAAACTGGAAAAAAATCTTTGTTTGGTGAGGCTCCAAGCCTAATATATATTTTTTCTCATATTTATCCTTAAATTAAAAAATTAAGCAAATTTACAAAGCATATTCCAGATAAATGAGCCTATAGCACCCTCTTGATTATCAATGCCTTGACATGAATACCAAAACCAAATTAGGTTGGTTGAAACCAATTAAGAATGCCTATAATATATATCCTTTAGTGAATGTACTTGTTAGAATAGAGCTTTTATATCTATGGAAGATAAGCATTGCATGTGTGAAAAATATATAGGCACTTGTTCGAACAATGATTACTATTGTGTTGGATTGGAAGAAAAAAATATAATATTAAAAGATTAAAACCATGAGACTTGTATAAATAATCTAGGTTTAAGGATGATCTCAAAAATAATAATGGAGCAAGGTATTACCAACCATGTTTAATTTATGATGCCGAGAGTATCCTGAAACCATCTATTATTGTCAATATTATCCTCTAATACCTCGATTGACAAATGAGGATGTAACACCCATGGGCTGTGTAGTTGTGGGTATATGTACTTATATATTATTTCATAAATATAGACAATAATGGTCCTTTCCCAGTAACCAATAAAATACACTTGTGGGTATATGTAGTTTTCTATAACTTTATACAATGTATAGAAATAGAAGTTGTATCCGAAGTAAATGCAAAGACATCTTGGAGATTCATGCGGAAATAAATTTTCTTTTTCTTCAAAAGTCCACATCATTGTATCCATCTTGCTCGAGGAAGAATAATTTCTCCTGGTTACAAAATCGAACTTTATTTGGATAATTAGGGTCTTAATAACCCAATAATATTAAGGAAAGATTTCTTAATATAATTTCATGTTTATTTTTTAGTATCTATTCTCAGAAACCTGTTAAAACATATTAAAATCTTATCCAACTTGTATCTATTTATTTTTAGCTTAATAAGAGTTTTATTTCACAAATTATTAGACTTATACAACAATTTCTAGTAATTTCCACTACTTATATCCAATAAGTTCTACAATAGTCTAGTAACTCTTAAAGACAAAGTCTTATATGAATTGTTAGTTTAAAAATATCAGCACACCATGACACCAAAAAAAAGAATTTAATATTTTATGGAATATATTTCATTTTAATAAATAAAATCATTATAAACTTTGCAATAATATCAATTATAAATTAAAAATTATTCAAATAAATGAATTTAAAAAATTTATATATTGTGTAACATTACCAACTTGTGTGCCGTATTTCAATATTTTTGTGTGACAACTTATAGTCAATTCGGCCCAATTCTAATGTACGGTTTATTTTTTTGAAAAACCGCAAAAAAAACGAAAATATATTACATAGTGTCTCAACCCTAATCACTAATCTATTCAATAAGACAAGCATTATTTTATATCACTAATATATTCAAGATCTGTATTTTAGATGGCCTTCATAGGTGTAAGGAGAAGGAGGGAAGGAATATATACGCTAGAGTTGTGGCATAAACGTAGATGATACAATTTGGGGGCGTTTCATATAGCATTGGAGGTTGCGTATGATGCCAAATCAAGTGAACTTAGAGGTCTAAGAACAAGAAGAGTGAATTTTCTTTGGCCGGTACCTATGCACAATTTTGATCTTAATTTACCCACTCCAGTGGATTTATAAAACGTGAGCAATTGATTGTATGAAACATTTAAATATTTTTAAATTTTGTTAAAAATAGTCCATCCAAATATAGAATTGTATTTAGTTATGATTTCTTATTTATTTTTATTAAATTATGCTTATTATAGATTTTTTTTTAATAAATATCTTATATTTGAGTATTATTTTATTATTTCAACATATTTCAAAATAATATCAGGATAAAATTTGTTTGGTAATGTACAATAAAGAAACATTTACTACAATATGTTTCATTTGTGTTATATATAATATATATTTTTCAATATTGTAATATTTTATCTTGAAAAATCTTGAAGCATGAATTACAAAATTTGTGAGATTAAAATTTTCTTTAATACTTACATATATTATATTTGTTGTACTAACACATATAATATAATCGTTAAAGATTGATCTGGTTGAGAATGGGGGTCTAACAACATAAAAACACTAAAGTCTCTATAATCTTGGAAGATATATATTATTCTTGTATATACTAAATTTATTTTATTACCACATATTAAAAATATAAAATATATCAGATGAGAACAGAAAACCTGAAAAAAATCTTTGTTTGGTGAGGCTCCACGCGTAATATATATTTTTTCTCATATTTATCAATGAATAAAAAAATTAAGCAAACTTACAAAGCATATTCCAGATAAATGAGCCTATAGCATCCTGTTAATTATCAATGCCTTGACATGAATACGAAAAAATATTAATAATTGTTATCTTCGTTAAAACCAATATTATTATTTTTATATTTTTGTTATTAATGTATGTTCATTATATGTGAGACATAATAATTTTCTACATTTATTTTGTTTTACATCTTCATTGGTACATAATAGATGAACTTGATTGTATTAAGCGAGTTATGAAATAATTAGAGTAATTAGAACTCTTTTCGCTTATATTTTTTTCATTCACGACTATCCACTGAAAATTATTGAACTTGACTTTTTATCTTCAAATTCAATCAAATTTAGTGATTAATTTTAAATTTTTAATACATTATTATTTTATATATATCTAAAATTAATTAAATAGAAAAAAAATCAAAAACGTATTATTATTTAGCACCTGCCTCCCTATTTATTGTTTTACTCATTTATTAAAATAAACCAAAAATGTTTTTTATTCACACGCCCCCTACCATAATCCAACATTATACTAGCTTGACTATTATTTTAAAATTTCCATCTTAACTTAGTGACACACAAATATATATATATATATATATATAATTTTATTATGCTACATTAGAGGTGCAATTAAGAGATGCGAAAGAAAAGTAAAGAAAAATCGACTAGGTCGACATGTGCTAAGATTACTTTACTTTTCATAGGCTAGATAACTTAATATATAGATTAAAATAATTAAATATAAAAATAATGAGAATATAATTATTAAAAGTAAATTATAGATTTAAATCACTAAAGAAAAAAAATTAATTTCAATTTCAGTTATAATTTATTTGGTTCCTTAAAAATGAAGAACTGAAAACGGAAAAATAAAATAATCTTTGTAACAATCTACAAAATATATTTCTTTTCTTAAGGAGGGATGTTATGTGGTAAATTCAATATGGTATGGATATTATAAAGAATATTGGTTTATATGGATGCTTGAGTAGAAATGTTGTTGGTAGAATGATTTTCGTATACTGTGAAAGCAACGATTATTGATAATTTGTGTAGGATAGATCCCACTAATAGGTAATCATGTATGTGAAAAAAATATATTGTAAATTTAGTAATATAAGGTAGGCAAGTTTGGGAGGACATAGTCAGGGTGTATTTTAAATATATGAATAATATTGTAAGGGGTTGATTAATAATGAGCCAGATAAAAAATGTCCATGTTTAAAAGGGTTCAACCATACAGGTCCACAAATATTTGAGAGAATAAAATCGTGTATAACACGTTAAAAAATATTCAAGCCATTAAAATACTCAACAATTAAAAATGAGCACATCCACGTAGTTATAGATATACATTTTGGTGAAATAACAGATTGACTCTTAAAATGATTTTTTTTGAAGTTGTGGAACTATTAGATTAATTAAACGATAATATATAGTTTTCTTTTTTCTTTTTTGTTTCATCCTTTTTCCCTTTGATTATTAATGTTTTACCCACCGATTAATTTCCCTTGATTGCATCTTGTACCAAATTGAATATTGTGTTGTATTTCCCAATCTGGACTATCAGAATTGACTTATCCCCCATTATGTTACATTAGTTATTTCCTTTTGTGCACATGCACTGTGCAGAATTAAAAAACTTCTAATTTTTGGGCATGAATTAATTTTTGATTATTCTGATTGGTACTCTTGTTTAATCTATTATTTTATTTATTTTTGGTTATTTATAAGAATCTCCATTAAACTCGTTTCATTGTTTGTTACAATAATACATTATTAATTTATAAGTATATAAACATATTTTTTGTTTACTTAACTCATTTTATTTTATTAAGATGGATACAAATATATTATGGAGTGAGTCATTTTAATGGGATGGATTTCTTCTTCTCATATGTGAGGATTATAGAAAAAGTATACGTGTAGGTTTTACCTTGATAAAGGTGATGTTGTTTCCAATTTATCGGAATATGAATATACATTTAGGAATGTTTGATACAATATTTATCAGTATTGTAACTTATTTATAACTCACTCTATAGAAGATATTATTCATTTAATAACTCACTTGAGGGTCATATAACTTGTAGAAAATAGTTAGATGTTTTGACTTAAGTGTTTCATTTTCTTAGGAGGCGTAAAGAAAAATATAATCATCTAGAAACAGGGTACTTAACTCTTCTTCACCAAAGATTCCATCAGAATGTCTTCTCTTCACCAATATTGTAAATAATTTGCAACACCACCTACATACATAGGACAAAAGGTAAGCTGATATGGGATCCCATACATGACTCCATTTTTCCTTTTCAAAGAATAAAATTGTCCTACCATTAAAATATATTTAGTAACAAGAGGTAGACTTGCACATAATGATACATATTGTGAATTGGCTCAGATAACCCATTTTCTAGAGAGCGTAGATTACAAACATATAATCAAAGGAGTCATAATCTTTTCACTATATATTGTCTTATTACACAACTTTGTGAGTTTGATCTTCTATAATATCTCATCACTAACTCTTATGAAATGAGAATTTTATTAGTAATTTGGCTGCCGTATACAAAAAGTAATTGGTTTTGAGATATAACTTTCTCTATTAATACACATTAAGGCATTGGGAGATGAGGCTTTAGTTTCACCGTTAGAGAAAAATGTAGCAATCAATTGGTCTGATATCGTTTACAAATGATGGAATGTGTACTTATGGGACTAGTGCAATGACAATTACATTTAGCTCCTTGAGTACACGTTGAGAGGGATAAATACCATACAAATCTCAGAAGTAAAATAAGTCGCCTAAAGCGCCACAATCGTGCTTCACATCCCAAGGTTTAAGACCTTAGAAATGAAGTCAATCCAACAAATACAAAGAACATTTAAACATGGGAAAAATATTGTATCAAAGAAGAAATTAAAACAAGTGAAAAAGACTATTTTCTATTGACAAAAGTGGATAATATGTTGGATGCTACGTTGGGGTACCGATTTCTAATGTTTATGGATGCTTTCTAGTTGTAGAATTAATTAAGAATTGCCAAAATAAGATGAGGAAAAACCAATATTCATTGTTGAATAGTGTTTAAATTACTATGTAGATCTACTTTTCAATGAAAGGTAAATAAATTTTTCGAACACCAAGTCTTACGTAATATGGACGTTTATGTAGAAGACATTCTCTCCAAAATATGAACTTTTGAAGCACACATGTAATAATAATTTGGAGTAATTCTAAGTACAATCTTTAATAATGGAAATAGTTGCTTCAGTTTTTCCATGTCTAAAGTTATAGAAAAGAGTGACCCATTCTTTCAAACTTTATGCAAGAAAAAATATGTTGGTTGAATGGGAAAGTTTCGTGTGTTATTTGAAGGAATGCTGTCTTGTGTTGCAGATTTTCCTACACTAGACACAATATTAGAGGGAAACTAACTTACTAACTATCTATTTTCCATTCAAAAAACCTTAGTTGTAGTGTTAATTCGAGAAAATGAAGAGAATTTTTTTTATATATTACATCAAAAAATTATTATAAAGAGAAGAGGATCAATACAATTCCATTGAGAAAATAACTTTAGAACTTATTGGAGTTTCAAGGAAATCAAATCCTTGTTTATAAGTTTATTTTATAAAACTCTAATTGATTTGGCGTTAAAACATGTGTTATCTAAACTCTTGGTACTATGGAGACACCTCAAACGGGTGGTAGATATATATAAGTTCGATATTTTCAACGAAGGTGGAACTGTAATCAAAATGCAAGCCTTAGAAAAATTTATCATCGAGAGTATTACCTATCCTAAGGATAATTTAACAACGCGGAAGTAGATGGAGCCTCTAATGGAAGATAAAGTGTATAAGGGCTGAAAATCTTAAGCATAATGTGTACTGAATATAATCTTGCTATTCATGTTCACTTTTACGTCTAAGAAAGAGGATGATTACTAGGCTATCATTGTTAGATTTAGAATTATATTCGCTATTGGAGCTATGCAGGTTGAGTCTTTACCAGTACAAAACTATTTTAAATTCAATACAATTTATCTTATGAGACTGGTATATCAATATTAAACCTTACAGGTATACCATCAAAAACATATAAAAAACGTTAGTAAGTTTCTAGCTCATACATGTATGATGAGATTAAAATAGTCAAGATGATTCACCTTTCAAGCTAGTTTTATATAATACAAAACGAGAAGGGGTAGATATACATTAGGTGAATGAGCCCAACATATAACTCCAAGGAGACCTTTACGTATTTATCACTAAAACCAAATTAGGTTGGTTGAAACCAATTAAGAATGCCTATAATATATATCCTTTAGTGAATGTACTTGCTAGAATAGAGCTTTTCTATCTATGGAAGATAAGCATTGAATGTGTGAAAAATATATAGGTACTTGTTCAAACAATGATTACTAATGTGTGGGATTGGAAGGAAGAAATATAATATTAAAAGATTAAAACCATGAGACATGTATAAATAATCTAGGTTTAAGGATGATCTCAAAAAGAATAATGGAGCAAGGTATTACCATCCATGTTTAATTTATGATGCCAAGAGTATCCTGAAAACCATCTATCATTGTCAATATTATCCTCTAATACCTCAATTGACAACTTAGGATGTAACACCCATGGGCTGTGTAGTTGTGGGTATTATTACTTATCTATTATTTCATAAATATAGACAAAAATGTTTCTTTCCCAGCAAACAATAAAATACACTTGTGGGTATATGTAGTTGTCTATAATTTTATACAATGTATAAAAATAGAAGTTGTATCCGAAGTAAATGCAAAGACATCTTGGAGATTCATGCGGAAACAAATTTTCTTTTTATTCAAAAGTTCACATGATAGTATCCATCTTGCTTGAGGAAGAGTCATTTCTTCTAGTTACAAAATCGACCTTTATTTGGATAATTAGGGTCTTAATAACACAATAATATTAAGGAAAGATTTATTAATATTATTTCATGTCCCTTTTTTAGTATCTATACTCGAAAACCTGTTAAAACTTTTAAAAATCTTATTGAACTTGTATCTATTTATTTTAAGATTAATAAGAGTTTTATTTCACAAATTCTTAGACTTATACAACATTTTCTAGTAAATTCCACTACTTATATCCAATAAGTTCTACAATAGTCTAGTAACTCTTGACCATAAAGTCTTATACACCTAAAGCATATATAAACCTCATCAAGACCACTATGAATTATTAGTTTAAAACTATCAACACACCATGACACCAAAAAAATTTATTAACATTATATGGAATATATTTCATTTTAATAAATAAAATCATTATAAACTTTGCAATAATATCAATTATAAATTAAAAATTATTCAAATAATTGAATTTATAAAATTTATATATTGTGTAACATTACCAATTCTAATGTAATATTTTTTTTTAAAAAACCGCAAACAAAATAAAAATATTTTACATAGTGTCTGAACCCTAATCACTAACACCACAGCCACCGCATTATGCACACAAGATTATATATAAGGTAATTTAATTTAATAATAAACACATTATTTTATATCACTAATATATTCAAGATCTATATTTTAGATGGCTTTTCGTAGGTGTAAGAAGAAGGAGGGAAGGAAGATATACGGTAGAGTTGTGGCATAAACATAGACAATACAATTTGGGGGCATTTCATACAGAATTAGAGGCTGCTATGACGTATGATGCCAAATCAAGGGAACTTAGAGGATTAAGGAGAAGAAGAGTGAATTTTCTTTGGCCGGTACCTATGCATAATTTTGATCTTAATTTACCCCCTCCATTGGATTTATAAAACTTGAACATTGATTGTATGAAACATTTAAAGATTTTGAAATTTTATTAAAAATAGTCCATCCAAATGAAGAATTGTATTTCGTTATGTTTTCTTTATTATTTTGATTAAATTATGCTTATTATAGACAAATTTTTTATAAATTCAATCTTATATTTGAGTATTATTTTATCATTTTAATATATTTCAAAATAATATATGGATAAAGTTTGTTTGATAATGTACAATAAAATAAAATTTACTACAATATGTTTCATTTATGCTATATATAATATTTAATTTTTAAATAATGTAATATTTTATCAAAAAAATTTGAAACATGAATTATAAAATTTGTGAAAATAGTTTCTTCAGTTTTTGCATGTCTAAAGTTATAGAAAAGAGTGACCCATTCTTTCAAACTCTATGAAAGAAAAAATATGTTGGTTGAACGGAAAATTCTGTGTGTTATTTGAAGGAATGCTGTCTTGTGTGGCAGATTTTCCTACACTAGACACACAATAGTAGAGGGAGACCAACTTATTAACTATTTATTTTCCATTCAAAAAACCTTGGTTGTAGTGTTAATTCAAGAAAATTAAGGGAAAAAAATTTCATAGATTACATCAAAAAATTATTAGAAAGAGAAGAGGATCAATACACTTCCATTGAAAAAATAACTTTAGAACTTATTGGAGTTTCAAGGAAATTAAGTCCTTGTTTCTAAGCTTATTTTATAAAACTCTAATTGATTTGGCATTAAAACATGTGTTATCTAAACTCTTGGTACTATGGAGACACCTCAAACGGGTGGTAGATATATATAAGTTCGATATTTTCAACGTAGGTGTAACTGTAATAAAAATGAAAGCCTTAGAAAAATTTATCATCGGGAGTATTACCTATCCCAAGGATAAATCAACAACGCGGAAGTAGATGGATCCTCTAATGGATGATGAAGTGTATAAGGGGTGAAATTCTTAAGCATAATGTGTATTGAATATAATCTAGTTATTCATGTTCACTTTTATGTCTAAGAAAGAGGCTGATTACTAGGCAATTATTTTTAGATTTAGAATTATATTCGCTATTGGAGCTATGCAGGTTGAGTCTTTACCAATACATAACTATTATAAATTCAATACAATTCATCTTATGAGATTGGTATATCGATGATTAAACCTTACAGTCATACCATCAGAAACATATAAAAAACGCAAGTAAGTTTCTAGCTCAAATAGTCAAGATGATTCACCTTTCAAGCTAGTTTTATATAATACAAAACAAGAAGGGGTAGATATACATTAGGTGAATAAGCCCAACATATAACTCCAAGGAGACCTTTACGTATTTAACACTAAAACCAAATTAGGTTGGTTGAAAGAAATTAAGAATGCCTATAATATATATCCTTCAGTGAATGTACTTGCTAGAATAGAGCTTTTCTATCTATGGAAGATAAGCATTGAATGTGTGAAAAATATATAGGCACTTGTTCAAACAATGATTACTAATGTGTGGGAATGGAAGGAAGAAATATAATATTAAAAGATTAAAACCATGAGACATGTATAAATAATATAGGTTTAAGGATGATCTCAAAAAGAATAATGGAGCAAGGTATTACCATCCATGTTTAATTTATGATGCCGAGAGTATCCTGAAAACCATCTATCATTGTCAATATTATCCTCTAATACCTTGATTGACAACTTAGGATGTAACACCCATGGGCTGTGTAGTTGTGGGTATTATTACTTATCTATTATTTCATAAATCTAGACAAAAATGTTTCTTTCCCAGCAACCAATAAAATACACTTGTGGGTATATGTAGTTGTCTATAATTTTATACAATGTATAGAAATAGAAGTTGTATCCGAAGTAAATGCAAAGACATCTTGGAGATTCATGCGGAAACAAATTTTCTTTTTCTTCAAAAGTCCACATCATAGTATCCATCTTGCTTGAGGAAGAGTCATTTCTTCAAGTTAAAAAATCGACCTTTATTTGGATAATTAGGGTCTTAATAACACAATTATATTAAGTAAAGATTTATTAATATTATTTCATGTCCCTTTTTTAGTATCTATTCTCGAAAACCGGTTAAAACTTTTAAAAATCTGATTGAACTTGTATCTATTTATTTTTAGCTTAATAAGAGTTTTATTTCACAAATTATTAGACTTATACAACATTTTCTAGTAAATTCCACTACTTATATCCAATAAGTTCTACAATAGTCTAGTAACTCTTGACCATAAAGTCTTATACACCTAAAGCATATATAAACCTCATCAAGACCACTATAATAGGAATTATTAGTTTAAAACTATCAGCACACCATGACACAAAAAAATTCATTAACATTATATGGAATATATTTCATTTTAATAAATAAAATCATTATAAACTTTGCAATAATATCAATTATAAATTAAAAATTATTCAAATAATTGAATTTATAAAATTTATATATTGTGTAACATTACCAATTCTAATGTAAGATTTTTCTTATTAAAAACCGCAAACAAAATAAAAATATTTTACATAGTGTCTGAACCCTAATCACTAACACCACAGCCACCGCATTATGCACACATGATTATATATAAGGTAATTTATTTAATAATAAACACATTATTTTATATCACTAATATATTCAAGATCTATATTTTAGATGGCTTTTCGTAGGTGTAAGAAGAAGGAGGGAAGGAAGATATACGGTAGAGTTGTGGCATAAACATAGACGATACAATTTGGGGGCATTTCATACAGAATTAGAGGCTGCTATGACGTATGATGCCAAATCAAGGGAACTTAGAGGATTAAGGAGAAAAAGAGTGAATTTTCTTTGGCCGGTACCTATGCATAATTTTGATCTTAATTTACCCCCTCCATTGGATTTATTAAACTTGAACATTGATTGTATGAAACATTTAAAGATTTTGAAATTTTATTAAAAATAGTCCATCCAAATGAAGAATTGTAATCGGTTATGTTTTCTTTTTTATTTTGTTTTGATTATGCTTATTATAGACAAAATTTTGATAAAGATAGTCCATCCAAATAAAGATTTTGAAGAATCGTAAAGATTTTGATAAAAATAGTCCATCTAAATAAAGATTTTGAAATATTTTTAAAAATAGTCCATCCAAATGAAGAATCGTATTCGGTTATATTTTCTTTTTTACTTTGTTTTGATTATGCTTATTATAGACAAAATTTTGATAAATTCATCTTATATTTGAGTATTACTTTATCATTTTAATATATTTCAAAATAATATTACGATAAAGTTTGTTTGATAATGTACAATAAAATAATATTTACTACAATATGTTTCATTTATACTATATATAATATATAATTTTTAAATAATGTAATATTTTATCAAAAAAATTTGAAACATGAATTACAAAATTTGTGGAAATAGTTTCTTCAGTTTTTGCATGTCTAAAGTTATGGAAAAGAGTGACTCATTCTTTCAAACTCTATGCAAGAAAAAATATGTTGGTTGAACGGAAAAGTTCATTGTGTTATTTGAAGGAATGCTGTCTTGTGTGGCAGATTTTCCTACACTAGACACAATAGTAGAGGGAAACCAACTTACTAATTATTTATTTTCCATTCAAAAAACCTTAGTTGTAGTGGTAAATCAAGAAAAATGAAGGGAAAAAAATTTCATATATTACATCAAACAAATATTAGAAAGAGAAGAGGATCAATACAATCTCATTGAAAAACTAACTTTAGAACTTATTGGAGTTTCACGGAAATTAAGTCCTTGTTTCTAAGCTTATTCTATAAAACTCTAACTGATGTGGTGTTAAAACATGTGTTATCTAAACTCTTGGTACTATGGAAGACACCTCAAACGGGTGGTAGATATATATAAGTTTGATATTTTCAACGAAGGTGGAAATGTAATCAAAATGCAAGCCTTAGAAAAATTTATCATCGAGAATATTACCTATCCCAAGGATAATTTAACAACGCGGAAGTAGATGGAGCCTCTAATGGAAGATAAAGTGTATAAGGGCTGAAAATCTTAAGCATAATGTGAATTGAATATAATCTAGTTATTCATGTTCGCTTTTACGTCTAACAAAGAGGCTGATTACTAGGCTATCATTGTTAGATTCAGAATTGTATTCGCTATTGGAGCTATGCAGGTTGAGTCTTTACCAGTACATTACTATTATAAATTCAATACAATTCATCTTATGAGACTGGTATATCGATGATTAAACCTTACATGTATACCATCAGAAACATATAAAAAACGTTAGTTAGTTTCTAGCTCATACATGTGTGATGAGATTAAAATAATCATGATGATTCACCTTTAAAGCTAGTTTTATATAATACAAAACGAGAAGGAGTAGATATACATTAGGTGAATGAGCCCAACATATAACTCCAAGGAGACCTTTACGTATTTAACACTGAAATCAAATTAGGTTGGTTGAAACCAATTAAGAATGCCTATAATATATATCCTTTAGTGAATGTACTTGTTAGAATAGAGCTTTTCTATCTATGGAAGATAAGCATGGCATGTGTCAAAAATATATAGGCACTTGTTCGAACAATGATTACTAATGTGTGGGATTGGAAGAAAGAAATATAATAGTAAAAGATTAAAACCATGAGACATGAATAAATAATCTCGGTTTAAGGATGATCTCAAAAAAAATAATGGAGCAAGGTATAACCATCCATGTTTAATTTATGGTGCCGAGAGTATCCTGGAAACCATCTATCACTGTCAATATTATCCTCTAATACCTCGACTGACAACTGAGGATGTAACACCCATGGGCTGTGTAGTTGTGGGTATATGTACTTATCTATTATTTCATAAATATAGACAATAATGGTCCTTTCCCAGCAACCAATAAAATACACTTGTAGGTATATGTAGTTGTCTATAATTTTATACAATGTATAGAAATAGAAGTTGTATCCGAAGTAAATGCAAAGACATCTTGGAGATTCATGCGGAAACAAATTTTCTTTTTCTTCAAAAGTCCACATCATAGTATCCATCTTGCTCGAGGAAGAGTCATTTCTTCTACTTACAAAATCGACCTTTATTTGGATAATTAGGGTCTTAATAACACAATAATATTAAGGAAAGATTTCTTAATATTAATTCATGTTTATTTTTTAGTATCAATTCTCGAAAACTTGTTAAAACATATTAAAATCTTATTGAACTTGTATCTATTTATTTTTAGCTTAATACGAGTTTTATTTCACAAACTATTAGACTTATACAACAATTTCTAGTAAATTCCACTACTTATATCCAATAAGTTATACAATAGTCTAGTAACTCTTGACCACAAAGTCTTACACACCTAAAGCATATATAAACCTCATCAAGACCACTATAATATGAATTGTTAGTTTAAAACTATCAGCACACCATGACACCAAAAAAATTTATTAACATTTTATAGAATATATTTCATTTTAATAAATAAAATAATTATAAACTTTGCAATAATATCAGTTAAAAATTGTTCAAATGATTGAATTTATAAAATTTATATATTGTGTAACATTACCAACTTGTGGGCCGTATGTCAAAATTTTTGTGTGATAACTTATAGTCAATTCGACCCAATTCTAATGTAAGATTTTTGTTTGAAAAACCGCAAACAAAGTGAAAATATTTTACATAGTGTCACAACCCTAATCACTAACACCACATCCACCGCATTCTGCACACAAGATTCTATATAAGGTAATTTATTTAATAATAAACACATTATTTTATATCACTAATATATTCAAGATCTCTATTTTAGATCGCTTTCGTAGGTGTAAGAAGAAGGAGCGGAGGAAGATATACGGTAGAGTTGTGGCATAAACATAGATGATTCAATTTGGGGGGTTTCATACAGAATTAGAGGCTACTATGTCCTATGATGCCAAATCAAGGGAACTTAGAAGATTATGAACAAGAAGAGTGAATTTTCTTTGGCCTGTACCTATGCATAATTTTGATCTTAATTTACCGCCTCCATTGTATTTATAAAACTTGACCATTGTTTGTATGAAACATTTAAATATTTTGAAATTTTGTTAAAAATAGTCCATCCAAATGAAGAATTGTATTCAGTTATGTTTTCTTTTTTATTTTGATTAAATTATGCTCATTATAGACAAAATTTTGATAAATGTAATCTTATATTTGAATATTATTTTATCACTTCAATATATTTCACAATTACATCAGGATAAAGTTTGTTTGATAATTTACAATAAAATAAAATTTACTACAATATGTTTCATTTATGCTATATATAATATTTAATTTTTAAATAATGTAATATTTCATCGAAAAAATTTGAAACATGAATTACAAAATTTGTGGAAATAGTTTCTTCAGTTTTTGCATGTCTAAAGATATAGAAAAGAGTGACCCATTCTTTAAAACTCTATGCAAGAAAAATTATGTTGGTTGAACGGAAAAGTTCCGTGTGTTATTTGAAGGAATGCTATCTTGTGTGGCATTTTCCTACACTAGACACAATAGTAGAGGGAAACCAACTTACTAACTATTTATTTTCCATTCAAAAAACCTTAGTTGTAGTGTTAATTCAAGAAAATGAAGGGAAAAATTTTTCATATATTACATCAAAAAATTATTAGAAAGAGAAGAGGATCAATACAATCCCATTGAAATAATTAACTTTAGAACTTATTGGAGTTTCAAGGAAATTAAGTATTTATTTCTAAGCTTATTCTATAAAAATCTAACTGATGTGGCGTTAAAATATGTGTTATCTAACTCTTGGTACTATGGAGACACCTCAAACGGGTGGTAGATATTTATAAGTTCGATATTTTCAATGAAGGTGGAACTATAATCAAAATACAAGCCTTAGAAAAATTTATCATCGAGAATATTAACTATCCCAAGGATAATTTAACAACGCGGAAGTAGATGGAGCCTCTAATGGAAGATGAAGTGTATAAGGGCTGAAAATCTTACGCATAATGTGTATTGGATATAATCTAGTTATTCATGTTCACTTTTACGTCTAAAAGAGGCTGATTACTAGACTATCATTGTTAGATGTAGAATTATATTCGCTATTGGAGCTATGCAGGTTGAGTCTTTACCAGTACATAACTATTATAAATTCAATACAATTCATCTTATGAGACTGGTATATCGATGATTAAACCTTAAAGGTATACCATCAGAAACATATAAAAAACGTTAGTTAGTTTCTAGCTTATACATGTGTGATGAGATTAAAATAGTCATGATGATTCACCTTTCAAGCTAGTTTTATATAATACAAAACGAGAAGGGGTAGATATACATTAGGTGTATGAGCCCAACATATAACTCCAAGGAGACCTTTTCGTATTTATCACTAAAACCAAATTAGGTTGGTTGAAACCAATTAAGAATGCCTATAATATATATCCTTTAGTGAATGTACTTGCTAGAATAGAGCTTTTATATCTATGGAAGATAAGCATTGCATGTGTGAAAAATATATAGGCACTTGTTCGAACAATGATTACTAATGTGTTGGATTGGAAGAAAAAAATATAATATTAAAAGATTAAAACCATGAGACATGTATAAATAATCTAAGTTTAAGGATGATCTCAAAAAGAATAATGGAGCAAGGTATTACCATCCATGTTTAATTTATGATGCCGAGAGTATCCTGAAACCATCTATTATTGTCAATATTATCCTCTAATACCTCAATTGACAAATGAGGATGTAACACCCATGGGCTGTGTAGTTGTGGGTATATGTACTTATATATTATTTCATAACTATAGAAAATAATGGTCCTTTCCTAGTAACCAATAAAATATACTTGTGGTATATGTAGTTTTCTATAATTTTATACAATGTATAGAAATAGAAGTTGTATCCGAAGTAAATGCAAAGACATCTTGGAGATTCATGCGGAAACAAATTTTCTTTTTTTTCAAGTCCACATCATAGTATCCATCTTGCTCGAGAAAGAGTAATTTCTTCTAGTTACAAAATCGACCTTTATTTGGATAATTAGGGTCTTAATAACCCAATAATATTAAGGGAAGATTTCTTAATATTATTTCTTGTTTATTTTTTAGTATCTATTCTCAGAAACCTGTTAAAACTTATTAAAATCTTATTGAACTTGTATCTATTTATTTTTAGCTTAATAAGAGTTTTATTTCACAGATTATTAGACTTATACCAAAATTTCTAGTAAATTCCACTACTTATATCCAATAAGTTCTACAATAGTCTAGTAACTCTTGACCACAAAGTCTTATACACCTAAAGCATATATGAACCTCATCAAGCCCACTATAATATGAATTGTTAGTTTAAAACTATCAGCACACTATGACACCAAAAAAAAGAATTTAATATTTTATGGAATTTATTTCATTTTAATAAATAAAATCATTATAAACTTTGCAATAATATCAATTATAAATTAAAAAATATTCAAATAAATGAATTTATAAAATTCATATATTGTGTAACATTACCAACTTGTGTGCCGTATTTCAATATTTTTGTGTGACAACTTATAGTCAATTCGGCCCAATTCTAATGTACGCTTTATTTTTTTGAAAAACCGCAAACAAAATGAAAATATATTACATAGTGTCTCAACCCTAATCACTAATCTATTCAATAAGACAAGCATTATTTTATATCACTAATATATTCAAGATCTGTATTTTAGATGGCCTTCATAGGTGTAAGGAGAAGGAGGGAAGGAATAAATACGCTATAGTTGTGGCATAAACGTAGATGATACAATTTGGGGGCGTTTCATATAGCATTGGAGGCTGCGTATGATGCCAAATCAAGTGAACTTAGAAGTCTAAGAACAAGAAGAGTGAATTTTCTTTGGCCGGTACCTATGCACAATTTTGATCTTAATTTACCCCCTCCAGTGGATTTATAAAACGTGAGCAATTGATTGTATGAAATATTTAAATATTTTTAAATTTTGTTAAAAATAGTCCATCCAAATATAGAATTGTATTCAGTTATGATTTCTTATTTATTTTTATTAAATTATGCTTATTATAGAATTTTTTTTTAATAAATTCAATCTTATATTTGAGTATTATTTTATTATTTCAACATATTTCAAAATAATATCAGGATAAAATTTGTTTGATAATGTACAATAAAGAAACATTTACTACAATATGTTTCATTTGTGTTATATATAATATATATTTTTCAATATTGTAATATTTTATCTGAAAAATCTTGAAGCATGAATTACAAAATTTGTGAGATTAAAATTTTCTTTAATACTTACATATATTATATTTGTTGTACTAACACATATAATATAATCGTTAAAGATTGATCTGGTTGAGAATGGGGGTCTAACAACATAAAAACACTAAAGTCTCTATAATCTTGGAAGATATATATTATTCTCGTATATACTAAATTTATTTTACTACCACATATTAAAAATATAAAATATATCAGATGAGAACAGAAAACTTGAAAAAAAATCTTTGTTTGGTGAGGCTCCACGCGTAATATATATTTTTTCTCATATTTATCCATAAATAAAAAAAATAAGCAAACTTACAAAGCATATTCTAGATAAATGAGCTTATAGCACCCTGTTAATTATCAATGCCTTGACATGAATACGAAAAAATATTAATAATTGTTATCTTCGTTAAAACCAATATTATTATTTTTATATTTTTGTTATTAATGTATGTTCATTATATGTGAGACATTATAATTTTCTACATTTATTTTGTTTTACATCTTCATTGGTACATAATAGATGAACTTGATTGTATTAAGCGAGTTATGAAATAATTAGAGTAATTAGAACTCTTTTCGCTTATATTTTTTTCATTCACGACTATCCCCTGAAAATTATTGAACTTGACTTGTTATCTTCAAATTCAATCAAATTTAGTGATCAATTTTAAATTTTTAATACCTTATTAATTTATATATATCTAAAATTAATTAAATAGAAAAAAAATCGAAAACGTATTATTATTTAGCACCTGCCTCCCTATTTATTGTTTTACTCATTGATTAAAATAAACCAAAAATGTTTTTTATTCACACGCCCCCTACCATAATCCAACATTATACTAGCTTGACTATTATTTTAAAATTTCCATATTAACTTATTGACACACAAAGATATATATATATATATATATATAATTTTATTATGCTACATTAGAGGTGCAATTAAGAGATGCGAAAGAAAAGTAAAGAAAAATCGACTAGGTCGACATGTGCTAAGATTACTTTACTTTTCATAGGCTAGATAACTTAATATATAGATTAAAAGAATTAAATATAAAATAATGAGAATATAATTATTAAAAGTAAATTATAGATTTAAATCACTAAAGTACAAAAATTAATTTCAATTTCAATTAGAATTTATTTGGTTCCTTAAAAATGAAGAATTGAAAACGGGAAAATGAAATAATCTTTGTAACAATCTACAAAATTTATTTCTTTACTTAAGGCGTGATGTTATGTGGTAAATTCAATATGGGATGGATATTATAAAGAACATTGGTTTATATGGATGCTTGAGTAGAAATGTTGTTGATAGAATGATATTTGTATACGGTGAAAGCAACGATTATTGATGATTTGTGTAGGATAGATCCCACTAATAGGTAATCATGTATGTGAAAAAACTATATTGTAAATTTAGTAACATAAGGTAGGCAAGTTTGGGAGGACATAGTCAGGGTGTATTTTAAATATATGAATAATATTGTAAGGGGTTGATTAATAATGAGCCAGATTAAAAATGTCCATGTTTAAAAGGGTTCAACCATACAGGTCCACAAATATTTGAGAGAATAAAATCATGTATAACACGTTAAAAAATATATTCAATCCATTAAAATACTCAACAATTAAAAATGAGCACATCCACGTAGTTATAGATATACATTTTGGTGAAATAACAGATTGACTCTTGAAATAATTTTTTTTGAAGTTGTGGAACTATTAGATTAATTAAACGATTTTCTTTTTTGTTTCATCCTTTTTCCCTTGATTATTAATGTTTTACCCACCGATTAATTTCCCTTGATTGCATCTTGTACCAAAGTGAATATTGTGTTGTATTTCCCAATATAGACTATCAGAATTGACTTATCCCCAATTATGTTACATTAGTTATTTCCTTTTGTGCACATGCACTGTACAGAATTAAAAAACTTCTAATTTTTGGGCATGAATTAATTTTTGATTATTCTGATTGGTACTCTTGTTTAATCTATTATTTTATTTATTTTTGGTTATTTATAAGAATCTCCATTAAACTCGTTTCATTCTTTGTTACAATAATACATTATTAATTTATAAGTATATAAACATTTTTTTTGTTTACTTAACTCATTTTATTTTATTAAGATGGATACAAATATATTATGGAGTGAGTCATTTTAATGGGATGGATTTCTTCTTCTCATATGTGAGGATTATAGAAAAAGTATACGTGTAGGTTTTACCTTGATAAAGGTGACGTTGTTTCCAATTTATTGGAATATGAATATACATTTAGGAATGTTAGATACAATATTTATCAGTATTGTAACTTATTTATAACTCACTCCATAGAAGATATTATTCATTTAATAACTCACTTGAGGGTCATATACCTTGTAGAAAATATTTAGATGCTTTGACTTAAGTGTTTCATTTTCTTTAGGAGGCGTAAAGAAAAATATAATCATCTAGAAATAGGGTACTTAACTCTTCTTCACCAAAGATTCCATCAGAATGTCTTCTCTTCACCAATATTGTAAATAATTTGCGACACCACCTACATACATAGGACAAAAGGTAAGTTGATATGGGATCCCATACATGACTCCATTTTTCCTTTTCAAAGAATAAAATTGTCCTACCATTAAAAGATATTTAGTAACTAGAGGTAGACTTGCACATAATGATACGTATTGTTAATTGGCTCAGATAACCCATTGTCTAGAGAGCGTAGATTACAAACATATAATCAAAGGAGTCATAATCTTTTCACTATATATTGTCTTATTACACACCTTTGTGAGTTTGATCTTCTATAATATCTCATCACTAACTCTTATGAAATGAGAATTTTATTAGTAATTTGGCTGCCGTATACAAAAAGTAATTGGTTTTGAGATATAACTTTCTCTATTAATACATTAAGGCATTGGGAGATGAGGCTTTAGTTTCACCGTTAGAGAAAAATGTAGCAATAAATTGGTCTGATATCGTTTACAAATGATGGAATGTGTACTTATGGGACTAGTGCAATGACAATTACATTTAGCTCCTTGAGTACACGTTGAGAAGGATAAATACCATACAAATCTCAGAAGTAAAATAAGTCGCCTAAAGCGCCATAATCGTGCTTCACATCCCAAGGTTTAAGACCTTAGAAATGAAGTCAGTCCAACAAATACAAAGAACATTTAAACATGAGAAAAATATTTATCAAAGAAGAAATTAAAACAAGTGAAAAAGACTATTTTCTATTGACAAAAGTGGATAATATGTTGGATGCTACGTTGGGTACCGATTTCTAATGTTTATGGATGCTTTCTAGTTGTAGAATCAATTAAGAATTGCCAAATAAGATGAGGAAAAACCAATATTCATTGTTGAATAGTGTTTAAATAACTATGTAGATCTACTTTTCAATGAAAGGTAAATAAATTTTTCGAACACCAAGTCTTATGTAATATGGACGTTTATGTAGAAGACATTCTCTCCAAAATATGAACTTTTGAAGGACACATGTAATAATAATTTGGAGTAATTCTAAGTACAATCTTTAATAATGGAAATAGTTGCTTCAGTTTTTCCATGTCTAAAGTTATAGAAAAGAGTGACCCATTCCTTCAAACTTTATGCAAGAAAAAATATGTTGGTTGAATGGAAAAGTTTTGTGTGTTATTTAAAGGAATGCTATCTTGTGTTGCAGATTTTCCTACACTAGACACAATAGTAGAGGGAAACCAACTTACTAACTATCTATTTTCCATTCAAAAAGCCTTAGTTGTAGTGTTAATTCGAGAAAATGAAGAGAATTTTTTTTATATATTACATCAAAAAATTATTATGAAGAGAAGAGGATCAATACAATTCCATTGAGAAAATAAATTTCGAACTTATTGGAGTTTCAAGGAAATTAAATCCTTGTTTCTAAGTTTATTCTATAAAACTCTAACTAATGTGGCGTTTAAACATGTGTTATCTAAACTCTTGGTACTATGGAGACACCTCAAACGGGTTCTAGATATATATAAGTTCAATATTTTCAACGAAGGTGGAACAGTAATCAAAATGAAAGCCTTAGAAAAATTTATCATCGAGAGTATTGCCTATCCCAAGGATAATTTTACAACGCGGAAGTAGATGGAGCCTCTAATGGAAGAGGAAGTGTATAAGGGCTGAAAATCATAAGCATAATGTGTATTGAATATAATCTAGTTATTCATGTTCACTTTTACGTTTAACAAAGAGGCTGATTACTAGGCTATCATTGTTAGATTTAGAAATATATTCGCTATAAGAGCTACGCAGGTTGCATCTTTACCAGTACATGAATATTATAAATTCAATACGATTCATCTTATGTGACTGGTATATCGATGATTAAACCTTACAGGTATACCATCATAAACATATAAAAACGTTAGTCAGTTTCTAGCTCATACATGTGTGTTGAGATTAAAATAGTCAAGATGATTCACCTTTCAAGCTAGATATACATTAGGTGAATGAGCCCAACGTATAACTCCAAGGAGACCTTTACGTAAATATCACTAAAACCAAATTAGGTTGGTTGAAACCAATTAAGAATGCTAATAATATATATCCATTAGTGAACCTACTTGCTAGAATAGAGCTTTTCTATCTACGGAAGATAAGCATTGCATGTGTGAAAAATATATAGGCACTTGTTCGAATGATGATTACTAATGTGTGGGATTGGAAGAAAGAAATATAATCTTAAAAAAATTTAACCATGGGCCTTAAAGATATCAGACCTTACAAATTGTAACAACCAACAAGGTATATAAATTATTATTTTATCCAAAATTATTTAACATACAAAATATACATTAATTAATTAAATTTAAAACAGAATCAATTAAGAGCAAAAAGAGGGGGACCGCGGCACTGGAAACTATTTTTCGGGCACTAAAGGTGGTAGGGTATCCTTTGCCGGTCGATTTATGCATACCAGATGACACGTGGAATCCCTCGTGCTAATTGTTCGAGAGAGGATACCACCGTTGTACAAAGCGTGGGATAAAGTTCCCACTTCTTATAAAGTAGCAGTTATTAAGCGATTATCAGTAATTTTAAAACTAATCCCACCATTAATACATATGTAGGATAACTTTTTAATTTAATTTACCTTTATTTAAAATTTTAGATATAGTAATTTTTTGATATTGCTAATTTGAGGAAAAGCTCTAATTGGGTAGATATTGCTGGGAATTTAGATGATAAAATGCGTCTTAGGTACAAAGACTACAAAAATAATACGAACATAGACTATTTCTTGAAGGGAAATAAACCGAGTGATTATTCTATGAGATTTGGGAGAGGTGTTGTAAGTTGTGGGATTCGAAAGAAGTAATGGTATATATTTATTTCTTTCTTTATTTTATCATTTAGATTATATTAAATGGTATTAATATTTGTATTTTAAATTTTTTTCAGTACTAGGTCAAAATGAATAAATTAAATCAAAAGAAGCAAAATAATAAAAGTGGGGCAGGTTTTCAGAAATATTCCCGCACTAGGGATATTCTTTACGAGGTAGTTAGCTTTTTATTTAGGTGTTTAAATTATTTAGAATATTTATTAATTTTTTTCAACGAAACATGGTGTTTACAGGTGACCACGGATGGGACGTTGTCAGTGAGGGATAAGGCTACGCGACAACAAGTCCCCATTCCACAAATGGGTGTGTTTTTCAAGGTTGTAGGCAAAAGCTAAAAGACAAAGCCGTGGAGGTTAGAAGGTTTTAAGGACACGGAGGTAAGCTTATTTTACACTTTACTTTTTAATTATAATTTTATTCATTATTTTACTTTCATAGTAATTTATTTCATGTCTTTAATTAAACAAAAACTTTTAAAGGAGAAGATGAAGGAGAAAGTGACTCTGAGTCAACTGAAACTCAAGATTTGTCGCTTAAGGAGCAAGTTGAGTTGGTGAGGGATGTTGCTAAGGTTATGGGCTTGCCAAAGAGGAGTTGGACACCGGGTATTGGCCGATCGAGAAAGGAAAAGCGTGTCTCAAGTCAATCGACTACCTTGCCAAAAGCCGAGCATAACGCGAATATGATGGCATCAATAAATGAGCTTTGAATAGTCAAGCGACAACCACCGTATGCACGTCCTGATATACCCTCTCCTAGCAATGCTCCTCCAGTTTATTCTTAGGCAGTTGTGACTAATGTGATGAGATGGATTAACGAGATTAGAGTACAACAGGGGTTGCCCCCTTAATAAACTATGCCTGTGAACCCTACTCCTCCAGCGGGTAGTGCGTTTGAGAGCCGAGGTGATAAAGATGGTGATGAAGACATTGATGAAGATTAAGATGAAGATGATGATGAGTCTGATGGAGAAAATGAGACCCGTTTACATAGCATATAGGTTGGGCTATGTTGGTTATTTTGGTGTTTATTTTGGTTATTTTTATTATGTAATAAGACTTTGACTATGGATTGACTTTTATTTTGACTTTTATTTCGACTTTTTGGATGATTTTGGTTTGAAACCATGCATTAGTATTTTATTGGTATTTTTAATTAAATATTTGTTTTTTAATTGGTATTTCTAATTTTTAATTGTATATTTATTTAAGAAAATAAAAAATATGTTTTTTGAATTATATTTAATTGCAATTAAATATGATTCAAAAACATATTTTTTATTTTTTTAATTAAAAAAAGGTCATTAGCGACTACAAGTAGTCTAGAAAAACACTGACAAGTAGTCGCTAATGCTCAACGTCTAGCGACGAAATCCGTAGTCGCTAATGCTTATTTATTTTACGACTAAACAAGTAGTCCCAAATGTTAACGTATAATGACTACAATGTAGTCGTTAGTTGTACTTCTTTAGAGACAACCTCAGTAGTCGATAATGGTTTATTTCATTCACGACTATAGATGTAGTCGTAAATGACGCCAGATCAATTACGATTACTTATTGAATTTTGTCGTTAGATGTGACCTCTAACGATGAGTTTCTCGCGACTAAGTAATTATGACTACATGTAGTCGATAAATCCCAAATAATGATTCCGCGACTATTTTTTCCTTCTTTCGCGACTACAAATGTAGTCGCGGAAAGAAGGACGCGGTGCAATGCCACACTACTCTTTAATGTTCATCGTGTGAGTATTAGGAATATACTATTTCATGGCCTTTAACAGAGGATGTCCTAGCCGTAATTATTTATATGTTTCTCTCCAAGGATCTATGGTTGTATGTGTAATTGTTAGGACAAGTTTATTGAGACAAAATTATATTTATTGAGTAGCAAGAAGACGGTTTTCGATATTTTATGGTTATAACCATATATCGTTTGACATAAGATCCAGGGGTTCATTACATGTATGTCAAGAACTAGTATAGTGGATTTCAAAAATTGAATAATTGGGGTTTGAGATAGTCACGACTAGTAACAACTCAATAACGATATTTCCTTGACATTCTTCCCAAACATGATCATTGACACCACAATGCGAATAACCTTGTGATTCTTGCACCACTATCAAATAATTTTATTTCCCTTGGAAAACTTCTTCCGTCATAAGTATAAACTGCTTCACTTGGTTCTCTAGTGAAGAAAACTTAGCTTCGATAGTTGTTAAACAATCTAAATGAAATGTAGTAAATGCAATGTAGCTTTCATATTTGTAGTATGAGCTTGCAACTATGGGCAACTCTTCTCAGTCTCTACGATCTTCTCCATAGAAAGTGAAGCCTAGGTTGAAATAAAGGACACAAATCATCCTCTTACAAGGCGGTGTCCCCACAAATGTGACTGTTTTGTAATTCCTTGAAAGAACATGACCAGTGAGGTAGTGGGGTATAATAATTAATTGTTTATCTAGCGAACCAACGTTTAAATATCCTCCATGTGTCTCCTAAACTCTCACCACTTTCTTGGAGGAAATTTTCAAGATCCATTTGATAACGATCAAAGAACTCGACTTGCTACTCGTCCCACGACGTAATCAAATCAGACTGTTGACCATCTAACCAATCACTCGCACCTCCGGTCAAGAAATGAATATGATGTTCTAAAACTCTTTAAGTGTAATACCTTGAGTAATGTAGACATCAAGAATTTAAATAAACTTCTTAATCAACCTCACCAGATATTTATGTGATGCAAAATTTTAGTAACCATAACTCATGAATTGATTCAACATACCCCGATTGGGCCTGAATCTAGCGCTTGGATCATTAGAGTGTGAATCCATAATGGCTGAACTCAAAATTTATCATCGAGAATATTACCTATCCCAAGGATAATTTAACAACGCCGAAGTAGATGGAGCCTCTAATGCAAGATGAAGTGTATAAGGGCTGAAAATCTTAAGCATAATGTGTATTGAATATAATTTAGTTATTCATGTTCACTTTTACGTCTAACAAAGAGGCTGATTACTAGGCTATCATTCTTAGATTTAGAATTATATTCGCTATTGGAGCTATGCAAGTTGAGTCTTTACCAGTACATAACTATTATAAATTCAATACAATTCATCTTATGAGACTGGTATATCGATGATTAAACCTTACAGGTATACCATCAGAAACATATAAAAAATGTTAGTCAGTTTCTAGCTCATACATGTGTGATGAGATTAAAATAGTCAAGATGATTCACCTTTCAAGCTAGTTTTATATAATACAAAACGAGAAGGGGTAGATATACATTATGTGAATGAACCCAACATATAACTCCCTATATAAGGTAATTTATTTAATAATAAACACATTATTTTATATCACTAATATATTCAAGATCTGTGTGTAAGATGGCTTTCGTAGGTGTAAGAAGAAGGAGGGTGTAAGAAGAAGGAGGGAAGGAAGATATACGATAGAGTTGTGGCATAAAAATAGACGATACAATTTGGGGGCGTACAGAATTAGAGGCTGCTATGGCCTATGATGCCAAATCAAGGGAACTTAGAGGATTAAGAACAAGAAGAGTGAATTTTCTTTGGCCGGTACCTACGCATAATTTTGATCTTGATTTACCCCCTCCATTGGATTTATAAAATTTGAACATTGATTGTATGAAACGTTTAAAGATTTTGAAATTTTGTTAAAAATAGTCCATCCAAATGAAGAATTGTATTCAGTTATGATTTATTTTTTATTTTGATTAAATTATACTTATTATAGACAAAAATTTGATAAATTCAATCTTATATTTGAGTATTATTTTATCATTTCAATATATTTCACAATTACATCAGGATAAAGTTCGTTTGATAATGTACAAAAAAATAAAATTTACTACAATATGTTTCATTTATGCTATATATAATATTTTATCGAAAAAATTTGAAACATGAATTACAAAATTTGTGGAAATAGTTTCTTCAGTTTTTGCATGTCTAAAGTTATAGAAAAGAGTGACCCATTCTTTTAAACTCTATGCAAGAAAAAATATGTTGGTTGAACGGAAAAGTTATGTGTGTTATTTGAAGGAATGCTGTCTTTTGTGGCAGATTTTCCTACACTAGACACAATATTAGAGGGAAACCAACTTACTAACTATTTATTTTCCATTCAGAAAACCTTAGTTGTAGTGTTAATTCAAGAAAATGAAGGGAAAAAATTTCATATATTACATCAAAAAATTATTAGAAAGAGAAGAGGATCAATACAATCCCATTGAAATCATTAACTTTAGAACTTATTGGAGTTTCAAGGAATTTGAGTCCTTATTTCTAAGCTTATTCTATAAAAATCTAACTGATGTGGCATTAAAACATGTGTTATCTAACTCTTGGTACTATGGAGACACCTCAAACGGGTGGTAGATATATATAAGTTCGATATTTTCAACGAAGATGGAACTGTAATCAAAATGCAAGCCTTAGAAAAATTTATCATCGAGAATATTACCTATCTCAAGGATAATTTAACAACGCGGAAGTAGATGGAGCCTCTAATGGAAGATGAAGTGTATAAGGGCTGAAAATCTTAAGCATAATGTGTATTGAATATAATCTAGTTATTCATGTTCACTTTTACGTCTAACTAAGAGGCTGATTACTAGACTATCATTGTTAGATTTAGAATTATATTCGCTATTGGAGCTATGCAGGTTGAGTCTTTACCAGTACATAACTATTATAAATTCAATACAATTCATCTTATGAGACTGGTATATCGATGATTAAACCTTATAGGTATACCATCAGAAACATATAAAAAACATTAGTTAGTTTCTAGCTTATACATGTGTGATGAGATTAAAATAGTCATGATGATTCACCTTTCAAGCTAGTTTTATATAATACAAAACGAGAAGGGGTAGATATACATTAGGTGTATGAGCCCAACATATAACTCCAAGGAGACCTTTTCGTATTTATCACTAAAACCAAATTAGGTTGGTTGAAACCAATTAAGAATGTCTATAATATATATCCTTTAGTGAATGTACTTGCTAGAATAGAGCTTTTATATCTATGGAAGATAAGCATTGCATGTGTGAAAAATATATAGGCACTTGTTCGAACAATGATTATTAATGTGTTGGATTGGAAGAAAAAAATATAATATTAAAAGATTAAAACCATGAGACATGTATAAATAATCTAAGTTTAAGGATGATCTCAAAAAGAATAATGGAGCAAGGTATTACCATCCATGTTTAATTTATGATGCCGAGAGTATCCTGAAACCATCTATTATTGTCAATATTATCCTCTTATACCTCGATTGACAAATGAGGATGTAACACCCATGGGCTGTGTAGTTGTGGGTATATGTACTTATATTTTATTTCATAACTATAGACAATAATGGTCCTTTCCCAGTAACCAATAAAATACACTTGTGGTATATGTAGTTTTCTATAATTTTATACAATGTATAGAAATAGAAGTTGTATCCGAAGTAAATGCAAAGACATCTTGGAGATTCATGCGGAAACAAATTTTCTTTTTCTTCAAGTCCACATCATAGTATCCATCTTGCTCGAGAAAGAGTAATTTCTTCTAGTTACAAAATCGACCTTTATTTGGATAATTAGGGTCTTAATAACCCAATAATATTAAGGGAAGATTTCTTAATATTATTTCTTGTTTATTTTTTAGTATCTATTCTCAGAAACCTGTTAAAACTTATTAAAATCTTATTGAACTTGTATCTATTTATTTTTAGCTTAATAAGAGTTTTATTTCACAGATTATTAGACTTATACAAAAATTTCTAGTAAATTCCACTACTTATATCCAATAAGTTCTACAATAGTCTAGTAACTCTTGACCACAAAGTCTTATACACCTAAAGCATATATAAACCTCATCAAGACCACTATAATATGAATTGTTAGTTTAAAACTATCAGCACACCATGACACCAAAAAAATTTATTAACATTTTATGGAATATATTTCATTTTAATAAGTAAAATAATTATAAACTTTGCAATAATATCAATTATAAATTAAAAATTATTCAAATAATTTAATTTATAAAATTTATATATTGTGTAACATTACCAACTTGTGGGCCGTATTTCAATATTTTTGTGTGGCAACTTATAGTCAATTAGGCCCAATTCTAATGTAAGATTTTTTTTTTCAAAAACCGCAAACAAAATGAAAATATATTACATAGTGTCTCAACCCTAATCACTAACACCACATCCACCGCATTCTGCACACAAGATTCTATATAAGGTAATTTATTTAATAATAAACACATTATTTTATATCACTAATATATTCAAGATCTGTGTGTTAGATGGCTTTCGTAAGTGTAAGAAGAAGGAGAGAAGGAAGATATACGGTAGACTTGTGGCATAAACATAGACGATACAATTTGGAGGCGTTTCGTACAGAATTAGAGGCTGCTATGGCCTATGATGCCAAATCAAGGGAACTTAGAGGATTAAGAACAAGAAGAGTGAATTTTCTTTGGCCGGTACCTATGCATAATTTTGATCTTAATTTACCCCCTCCATTGGATTTATAAAACTTGAACATTGATTGTATGAAACATTTAAACATTTTGAAATTTTGTTAAAAATAGTCCATCCAAATGAAGAATTGTATTCGGATATGTTTTCTTTTTTATTTTGATTAAATTATGCTTATTATAGACAAAATTTTGATAAATTCAATCTTGTATTTGAGTATTATTTTATCACTTCAATATATTTCACAATTACATCAGGATAAAGTTTGTTTGATAATGTACAATAAAATAAAATTTACTACAATATGTTTCGTTTATGCTATATATGATATTTAATTTTTAAATAATGTAATATTTTATCGAAAAAATTTGAAACATGAATTACAAAATTTGTGGAAATAGTTTCTTCAGTTTTTGCATGTCTAAAGTTATAGAAAAGAGTGACCCATTCTTTTAAACTCTATGCAAGAAAAAATATGTTGGTTGAACGGAAAAGTTATGTGTGTTATTTGAAGGAATGCTGTCTTTTGTGGCAGATTTTCCTACACTAGACACAATATTAGAGGGAAACCAACTTACTAACTATTTATTTTCCATTCAGAAAACCTTAGTTGTAGTGTTAATTCAAGAAAATGAAGGGAAAAAATTTCATATATTACATCAAAAAATTATTAGAAAGAGAAGAGGATCAATACAATCCCATTGAAATCATTAACTTTAGAACTTATTGGAGTTTCAAGGAAATTAAGTCCTTATTTCTAAGCTTATTCTATAAAAATCTAACTGATGTGGCATTAAAACATGTGTTATCTAACTCTTGGTACTATGGAGACACCTCAAACGGGTGGTAGATATATATAAGTTCAATATTTTCAACGAAGATGGAACTGTAATCAAAATGCAAGCCTTAGAAAAATTTATCATCGAGAATATTACCTATCTCAAGGATAATTTAACAACGCGGAAGTAGATGGAGCCTCTAATGGAAGATGAAGTGTATAAGGGCTGAAAATCATAAGCATAATGTGTATTGAATATAATCTAGTTATTCATGTTCACTTTTACGTCTAACAAAGAGGCTGATTACTAGACTATCATTGTTAGATTTAGAATTATATTCGCTATTGGAGCTATGCAGGTTGAGTCTTTACCAGTACATAACTATTATAAATTCAATACAATTCATCTTATGAGACTGGTATATCGATGATTAAACCTTATAGGTATACCATCAGAAACATATTAAAAACATTAGTTAGTTTCTAGCTTATACATGTGTGATGAGATTAAAATAGTCATGATGATTCACCTTTCAAGCTAGTTTTATATAATACAAAACGAGAAGGGGTAGATATACATTAGGTGTATGAGCCCAACATATAACTCCAAGGAGACCTTTTCGTATTTATCACTAAAACCAAATTAGGTTGGTTGAAACCAATTAAGAATGTCTATAATATATATCCTTTAGTGAATGTACTTGCTAGAATAGAGCTTTTATATCTATGGAAGATAAGCATTGCATGTGTGAAAAATATATAGGCACTTGTTCGAACAATGATTATTAATGTGTTGGATTGGAAGAAAAAAATATAATATTAAAAGATTAAAACCATGAGACATGTATAAATAATCTAAGTTTAAGGATGATCTCAAAAAGAATAATGGAGCAAGGTATTACCATCCATGTTTAATTTATGATGCCGAGAGTATCCTGAAACCATCTATTATTGTCAATATTATCCTCTAATACCTCGATTGACAAATGAGGATGTAACACCCATGGGCTGTGTAGTTGTGGGTATATGTACTTATATTTTATTTCATAACTATAGACAATAATGGTCCTTTCCCAGTAACCAATAAAATACACTTGTGGTATATGTAGTTTTCTATAATTTTATACAATGTATAGAAATAGAAGTTGTATCCGAAGTAAATGCAAAGACATCTTGGAGATTCATGCGGAAACAAATTTTCTTTTTCTTCAAGTCCACATCATAGTATCCATCTTGCTCGAGAAAGAGTAATTTCTTCTAGTTACAAAATCGACCTTTATTTGGATAATTAGGGTCTTAATAACCCAATAATATTAAGGGAAGATTTCTTAATATTATTTCTTGTTTATTTTTTAGTATCTATTCTCAGAAACCTGTTAAAACTTATTAAAATCTTATTGAACTTGTATCTATTTATTTTTAGCTTAATAAGAGTTTTATTTCACAGATTATTAGACTTATACAAAAATTTCTAGTAAATTCCACTACTTATATCCAATAAGTTCTACAATAGTCTAGTAACTCTTGACCACAAAGTCTTATACACCTAAAGCATATATAAACCTCATCAAGACCACTATAATATGAATTGTTAGTTTAAAACTATCAGCACACCATGACACCAAAAAAATTTATTAACATTTTATGGAATATATTTCATTTTAATAAGTAAAATAATTATAAACTTTGCAATAATATCAATTATAAATTAAAAATTATTCAAATAATTTAATTTATAAAATTTATATATTGTGTAACATTACCAACTTGTGGGCCGTATTTCAATATTTTTGTGTGACAACTTATAGTCAATTAGGCCCAATTCTAATGTAAGATTTTTTTTTTCAAAAACCGCAAACAAAATGAAAATATATTACATAGTGTCTCAACCCTAATCACTAACACCACATCCACCGCATTCTGCACACAAGATTCTATATAAGGTAATTTATTTAATAATAAACACATTATTTTATATCACTAATATATTCAAGATCTGTGTGTTAGATGGCTTTCGTAAGTGTAAGAAGAAGGAGAGAAGGAAGATATACGGTAGACTTGTGGCATAAACATAGACGATACAATTTGGAGGCGTTTCGTACAGAATTAGAGGCTGCTATGGCCTATGATGCCAAATCAAGGGAACTTAGAGGATTAAGAACAAGAAGAGTGAATTTTCTTTGGCCGGTACCTATGCATAATTTTGATATTAATTTACCCCTCCATTGGATTTATTAAACTTGAACATTGATTCTATGAAACATTTAAAGATTTTGAAATTTTGTTAAAAATAGTCCATCCAAATGAAGAATTGTATTCGGTTATGTTTTCTTTTTTATTTTGATTAAATTATGCTTATTATAGACAACATTTTGATAAATTCAATCTTATATTTGAGTATTATTTTATCACTTCAATATATTTCACAATTACATTAGGATAAAAGTTTGTTTGATAATGTACAATAAAATAAAATTTACTACAATATGTTTCATTTATGCTATATATAATATTTAATTTTTAAATAATGTAATATTTTATCGAAAAAATTTGAAACATGAATTACAAAATTTGTGGAAATAGTTTCTTAAGTTTTTGCATGTCTAAAGTTATATAAAAGAGAGACCCATTCTTTTAAACAATATGCAAGAAAAATTATGTCTGTTGACCGGAAAAGTTTCGTGTGTTATTTGAAGGAATGCTGTCTTGTGTGGCAGATTTTCCTACACTAGACACAATAGTAGAGGGAAACCAACTTACTAACTATTTATTTTCCATTCAAGAAACCTTAGTTGTAGTGTTAATTCAAGAAAATGAAGGGAAAAAAATTTCATATATTACATAAAAAAATTATTAGAAAGAGAAGAGGATCAATACAATCCCATTGAAATAATTAACTTTAGAACTTATTGGAGTTTCAAGGAAATTAAGTCCTTATTTGTAAGCTTATTCTATAAAAATCAAACTAATGTGGCATTAAAACATGTGTTATATAACTCTTGGTACTATGGAGAAATCTTAAACGGGTGGTAGATATATATAAAATTTCAACGAAGGTGGAACTGTAATCAAAATGCAAGCCTTAGAAAAAATTATCATCGAGAATATTACCTATCCCAAGGATAATTTAACAACGCGGAAGTAGATGGAGCCTCTAATGGAAGATGAAGTGTATAAGGGCTGAAAATCTTAAGCATAATGTGTATTGAATATAATCAAGTTATTCATGTTCACTTTTACGTCTAACAAAGAGGTTGATTACTAGGCTATCATTGTTAGATTTAGAATTATATTCGCTATTGGAGCTATGCAGGTTGAGTCTTTACCAGTACATAACTATTATAAATTTAATACAATTCATCTTATGAGACTGGTATATCGATGATTAAACCTTACAGGTATACCATCAGAAACAAATAAATAACGTTAGTCAGTTTCTAGCTCATACATGTGTGATGAGATTAAAATAGTCATGATGATTCACCTTTCAAGCTAGTTTTATATAATACAAAACGAGAAGGGGTAGATATACATTAGGTGAATGAGCCCAACATATAACTCCAAGGAGACCTTTACGTATTTATCACTAAAACCAAATTAGGTTGGTTGAAACCAATTAAGAATGGCTATAATATATATCCTTTAGTGAATGTACTTGCTAGAATAGAGCTTTTCTATCTATGGAAAATAAGCATTGCATGTGTGAAAAATATATAGGAACTTGTTCGAACAATGATTACTAATGTGTTGGATTGAAGAAAGAAATATAATATTAATAGATTAAAACCATGAGACATGTATAAATAATCTAGGTTTAAGTATGATCCCAAAAAGAATCATGGAGCAAGGTATCACCATCCATGTTTAATTTATGATGCCGAGACTATCCTGAAAACCATCTATCATTGTCAATATTATCCTCTTATACCTCGATTGACAACTTAGGATGTAACACCCACGGGCTGTGTAGTTGTGGGTATATGTACTTATCTATTATTTCATAAATATAGACAATAATGGTCCTTTCCCAGCAACTAATAAAAATACACTTGTGGGTATATGTAGTTGTCTATAATTTTATACTATATATAGAAATAGATGTTGTATCTGATGTCTCCTCATTTGTGATGGATTTATGTTAGGATGAGACATCATTTTTAGTGATTTAGAAGTCAATAATGTCGAGTTTCTTGAGTTTTAGTGCACTTTCCTATTTTGAGTCTTGATTTGTAGAATTATTATTTTTAGAGCATATTGGGTTTAATTGATTAATTTAGTGTGAAGCTTTAAAGATAATTATGGAGATTAATTAGAGTCCAAGTCAAAGACAACAACTTATGGAAAGAGATTTGCATGATAATTGGAGATAAGGAAACAAAAGCTAAAAAGATGGAAAAGGAAAAGCTGCCTAAATCTGGGATTCTGCATACACGTCCAAAGATGTGGGTTTTTACCTAAGAAATAGGCCGAATTTGGAGATTTCCTTATTTAGGGTCAAGATAATTCTGTTGCGATTCTTTTGGTATATTATGGAGCTCAAACCGACCAACAACGAAGAAGATATGCTCAAAACGGTGCAGCAGTGTTTATCTTTATTTCCATATGAATTTGAGTTGGGCTAGAAGTCCAATAACTTACCTCTTCCTCAAGAAAACGAATTAGGTCTTCTAAACACCTATAAATACACCCGTATATCACTTGTAATTCTACCCTATTAATCCTTGCTTAGTTGAAAACCTTATAATTATTTCTTAGTCATTGTAGAGAGCAAGATGATGTCTTTTGTAATTTCTTTTAGTTTATTTCCTTCAGGTATGAACTAAACCTCCCATAGCTTGGGTTTTTCATATGTATAAACTATGAATTCTAATTCTTCTATCTAAGTTTCTTTGAGAATTATATGTTTTAATCTGATATTAGCTACTTACTTTATATTTGCTTATGTGTTTTGATTTATTGTCTTTCCTAGAACTGATCACTTTAGGATTGTTTTAATAGTAGTTAGATGGTCTCCTTGACAGGGTGTTTAACTATTGAACCACCACATAATGTCTAGTGTCGATAGTAGTTCTGACAAAACATGCTTCTAACTAGATAGTCATTAGGGTTTGTTTTAATCACCATATCACCAATTGATTGTAGTGTGCTGGATAGGGCCTTAGTGGCGTTTGATAACCCTATTTGAGTCCTCGTCTTGGTTGTGCCGTAGCCCCCTTAGTCGCTCTCAAGGTCTAAGGTATGGGAATTTAGAATCCTGACTAAGTATACCAAGAGCTAATATTTTCCCTTATGAACTAGATTTATAGATAGAATTAGAAGGATTAGTGCATACTAGCAAAACCTAAGCTATACTTCTCATCTCATATTCTTAATCTTTTATTTTATTGTCTTTATTTTTCTTAGTTTTAATTCTTAATTTCGAATATCTATTTGCTTTATTTTTCTGTCTTTTAATTATTTACTTTTACTCGTTATTCCTACCTACGCGATTAACACACTTAAGTCCCTAAGAACGAACTCAACTTACTAACTAAAACTTGCATACATCCTATAATACTTGCAGTACTGTGCCTGTCTAGGGTGAGAGTGCGTAGTTTCTTGGCTTATTTTAATCTTATTTTTATCACACCCTAGGCAACACCAAGTTTTTGGCGCCGCTGCCGGGGACTTGTGTCTCGTTAGCGTGTGGGTTATCTATTTCGAGTAGTAGTTTTTAATTAGTTTTTACTTTTCAGTTTTTAGTTTAGTTTTATTTTTCCAGATTTACGCTTGTGGTTTGCTTTAGTCTTTTTCAGGTTTCACTGTGTTTAATTCTTGGCCTCCTTTATCGGAGCCTGAGAGGAGCTTCAGACCTTACAACAAACGAGTTCGTGAGGAAAGAGCCTTAAGAAGAGTAATGGCATCCCAAGATCCACCACTCGGTGTACCCCTTGGTGGAGCGCAGACCAACCAACCAGGTGGACAACAACAAGATCCACCACCTGGTGTACAATTACCAGCAGGAGGAGGTAATGGGCAGAATAACCTTAACAATCAACAAAATCGAGTTGAACAAGACCTACCTGGCCTTAATGTACCATTCCATGTTCAACCCATCGGTTACCGACCTCCTGAGATTCCGAATATCAAATTCCGACCCGATCCGGGTATGCTCAGTCAATTTCAAAGTTTCGGACTCTATACTGGTACAACAATACAAGATCCGGTAAAAGCGATTCAGAAGTTCATGTAGATTTGTGATGCCTACATTACTCCTGGCATTACACGCGAGCAACTGTATTGTCATATGTTTTCGTTTTTCTTGACTGGAAGAGCTAGCGATTGGCTAGAAAGACAACCACATGGAACCATTCACTCTTGGAGAGAACTTCAAGCCGCGTTCTTTATCAGATTTTACCCGAAGAGCAGGAGACTTAAAGATCAAACCGAGCTTGCAAGATTTTGCCAAGAAGATGGAGAAACAGTGGGAGAAGCATGGACAAGGTTTCAACAAAAATTAGCTAGATGTCCTCTCCATGGTTATACACCTGCTCTACAACTTGCGATATTTTATGAAGGACTTAATGATAAAGGTAGAGAGAAGGTGGATAACATTGGAAAGGGTAATTTCGTGTCCATGAATCACAATGAAGCTTCCGAGGTGTTAGAAAATATTATGGAACAAGAAAGAAGTTGGCCTTCAACGCGAGCTTCTGTAGCAAAAACCCAAGGAACGCTTCGTTTAGATGCAGAAACTGCGAACTCAGCTAAGATATCCTCTCTAGAAAATCAAATCAAGGAGCTGAAGATAGCAATGGAAAAGAATTTAGCCGTTACAAAGGTAGTACAAGAAGCACAAGGTTGTCAACAATGTGGAGTTAACGATCATACATGGGAAGAGTGCGAAGCAAATCCGCAATCTGTTTACTTTATATCCAACCGATGGGGTAACCGAAACCATCCGGGTATGCAGTATTCAAATCCACAAGGGGCCGCCAATCCTGGTAATTATCAACCGCGCCCCCAGAACAACTCTTACCAACAGAGAGGTCAGTACCAAAATCAATATCAGAATAGACCTGCTCCCCCACAACAACCTGCTCAAGATGCCTATACCGATTCATTGGATCAGAAAGCTTTACCTCAGTATCCTCAAGAAGGATCTGTGGACAATACACAGATTGCGCAAGCTCTAGACCGTTTGACCACGACTATAAACGCTCAGGACGAGAAGGTTAGAGGACACGATGCCATACTTCAGATGCTAAGTACTCAAGTAGAACAGTTAAACAAAGTGTTAACAAGTGTAGTAGAACAAAAAGAAGTAAAGGCAATCGAAGGAGGTGAAAACAATGTTGGGTTCGAAGCGTGCAACGCTATATGTCTTGAAATTGAGGAAGAAAAAGAAGAAATGCCACATGCTGCCATTAGTGCCGTGGAAATCCCGAGTACTGAAGAAGAACCAACCAAGTCTAGCCCCGTGGAATCTGACTGTTCTGAAGTTTATGTGGAGGACGATCAAGAGAAAGCCGAATTTATACAATTACTGAGGAAGATGCAAGAGGAGATTCGATCGGTAGTGGATTATGCAGCCGAGCTGGCTAAAGAGAAAGAGGAAGAAGCCTCAAAAGAGAGAGCGGAAGATGAAGTTGCACCTGCTGTGCATGAAGAGAAAGAAGAAGAGAAGGTGGAATCACCACCTATTGTTCACCCAGTGTCATCAACTATTCCTGATACAAATCCTAAGGATGACACTGTTCTCAAGACATTTGTAGAGGCGTTCCAACCTGAAAATATTAACGCCCAGATGCTTGAGATTGCAAAGAGAGGACTTACACCGCAACAAGTTTTTACGCAAGTTATTCCTGAGAAAGAAGCAAGTGTAGAGATCCCGAGAGAGAACCTGAGGGTTTCAAGAAGAAGTGAAAGAGAGCTACCACCAAAGCTTAAAGATCCGGAAAGTTTCAACCTTCCTATTCAATTACATGGTATGCTCAAGGTGAAAGCGATGTATGATGTGGGTTTTGGTGTGAATCTTATGCCTAAGTCCGTGTTCGAGAGACTTGGACTTCAGAAATCAAAGAAAACTCCAGTGAAGTTGCAGTTTGCTGACAACTCAGTGAAAAGGACATGGGGAACAGTGGAGGACATCTTAGTCCGTGCAGGTAATATCGCCATCCCTACTGACTTTGTTATTCTTGAGTTTGATGCAGATAAGCAGGTTCCAATCATACTTGGACGGCCTTTCAAGGCCACAAGTCAAAGTGTGATCAACTTCCAAGATGGGACCATCACCCTTCATGCAAAGAATGTATCCGAGACCTTCTATGTCTTGGGTAAGAAACCGAGGAAGTTGGATCCCACCGTTCCCATCATCCACAGCCTTTCACATCACAAAGTCCCTCCTGAGAAGATCCACTTAAAGCCTGTGGATACTAAGCCAAACATTGAGTTTGGGGTTGGCCATGAAGTTTTATGGAAAGCTCACAAACGCGAGAATAGGCCACGAAGTTTCAAAGACTCGTGGATGGGACCATTCATTGTCACTAAGGTTGTTTCAGCCAAGGTGATAGAAATTCGCCCCAAAACTGGGGTCAAGCGCAGATTAGTTGACGTTAATAGCCTTACTCGTTGTTGGGGAGGCTATATTCGCAAATCTTGACAAAGGTAACACGTCTAACTTTGAAAGACGTTAAACAAAAGTACTGTACGGGAGATAACCCGTAGTTTTTTTTAGTTTTCATGTCTTTTACGTTTTTAGTTTAAGTTTCTTTTAGTTGTTTTTAGTTGATAATGAATATTTGAGAAATGTATTAGTGTTTTTGGTGTGTAAGAATTGGAGAAATCGAGTTAGGGAACGCGAGGAAAATTTTTGGAGCAAAGGAATGAATCCCGTGGACTACCCCTAGTCCGCAGCTCTGGTCCGCAGGGTCAAAACCCGTACCACGAGTGGAGCCACGGGTCGAGTCCAGAAGCCGAGAAAAAGTGACCCGCGGACTACCCCATGCACCGCGCCATGGTCCGCAGGCCAAAACGCGTGGCACGGGGTAGGACCACGTGTATTTTGACGTAGAACCCGCGGACTACCCCTCCGGTGTACCGCACCATGGTCCGCAGAGCAAAATCACGTGCCACGGGGTTGTACCACGGGTATTATCCAGTGGGTAAAAATTTCAAGCAACAGAAGCTGCGGACTACCCTGCGGTGTACCCATGGTCCGCAGGGGTAGTCCGTACGAGCTGCCAGAGAGAGAAAAGAAAGGGTTTCAAGGCTATATGAAGATCTAAAGCTTATTATTCCGAATTTATTAAACCTTAAGCCTCTTTCTTCTATCCAAAACTCTCCTAACTCCATTGAAGCTCATCAAAACCTTCACCAACCACCAAAACACTACCCAATCATCAAGAAAAACTCATCAAATCTTCTCTCCACATCATTACAAGAGAGATTCAAGCACCCAATCATCACCAAATCCATTCAAATTGAAGAATCAAAGAGCCAAATTTTCAAAATTCATCCTACAAGTTCTTAAATAAGCCAACCCATTACAAATCCACCTCACCCACATAGAGATTCATCATCAATTCACCTATCCTAGGCCAAATCAAGCTTGTTCATCCATTATTTCACAAGTTCAAAATTCAAGGGTTGCTAAAGCTTTGAGTTGGGGGTTAATTGAAGATGACTAATAGAACAACAATTTTATCTAACAAGAGGGAGGTGAAGAGTAATAAGGGATTGGATTTAAACAAGAAGAAATCAATTGACAAAGGTTCTAGTTCTAAATCAAAGGGTAAGGAGAAAATTGAGAAGAGTGGGATACCTTTGTTTGATCGTAATGGCAAAAAGCTTTACTATTATGCAAAGGAGAAAACACAACCTCAACAAGATCTTATACCTAAAGAGAAAGTGGATACTTCAAGGGCCCTGAAGACTTCTGCAGAGAAACAATTGAAAGAGCTACCTTTTTGCCTATGAGAAAGTATTCAAGGAAGAAGTTGGAGATGGAGAATACAAGGGTTTCTTAGAGCTTGGTGAGAAATTGGGTTGGTCTACGTTCATGGTAAGACGTTCTGAACTATGTCATGAGTTAGTTTTGGAGTTCTATTTAGGCCTCTTTAGCTGAGATAGTGAAGGTTGTGTTCTGATTAGAGGAAAGTTAGTTCCTTTCACAGTTGAGGAGATTAGGAACCACTTCAAGTTTAAGAAATTGAAAGGTTTTTGCAAATTTGAAGAAGCGGTTGCTAAAAGAAAAATCTTTGATGAGGAATTACTTTTTGAGCATGTATTAGACAAAGAGAAAGTGCAATCACATAAGGGAGAATTGAAGGCACCTTGGCCTTACAAATATCTTCAAGCAGGTACAAGAATTTGGCACAATTTCCTTGTCCCTAACATCTTTGGAAACACACGAACTTTGGATGTGACTATGAAGTACGCTCTACTTTTGGACTGTATTTTAAGAGGAGAAGAAGTTGATGTGGCACAGTTGATCTATGAGGAGGTGATACGATTTTCGGTCTCTCCTAAATCAGTTTATAATGTTAAATTTCCTACTATGATCACGTGTCTTGTGCGAAAAGTGAATGTTACGTTGGGTGAAGAAGAGAAACTCGAATTTAAAGGGAGTTATATTGATAATGCTTAGACCAAGGATATCTTTCGAAGAGCGGGTTCTACGCAAGTCTCGAAAGAAGAAAAGGAGCAAACTTAGCAAGAGAAGATGGAGGAGCGTTTAACGAAATTTGAAGCAGCTCAAACTTCCTTAGTCAATGATGTGGCACAAATCAATGCTAATCAAGTGCACATCATGAAACTCCTGGAGCAATTAACGAAAGGTCCAGCAAATCCTACCTTGGATATCAATGATGCGAGGCAATAGCCTCGAGAGTATGTTCTCTTTCTTCCTTACCAGTTCTGTAAATATGTCTATCTGCTAATTTTAATTTCTGTTTTTCGAGTCTTTTTTCGAGTCGTGGGGACACGGCTCATTTTTGAGTTGGGGGTGTGGGGATTCGTTGTCTCTCATCTCCATTTTTCTGTTTTTAGGTAGAAATTAAATTTTTTGATGCATGGGAATTAGATGTAGAGTGTGTTTAATAGCTTGAAAGTATAAGCTCAGTAGATTAATGATAGTAAGTGATATGTTTATGAGCTATGTATTTGTATGCTTTGAGTATTTGCAGGAAAACACACGTTGATAGTAAAGAAAAGATTAGTGAGCAATGCGATAGAAAGTATGTTCGATCTCAGGGAACCTTGAAAGTGTGTAGGCCGTGAGATCCAAGCTAGTTGACAAACCATTTGATGAAAGTGCTAAAGGTAAGAATATAATTAATTACATAGTGTAGAAAGTGATTAAGGCGGTTCTTTTATATTTTTGAAACCCTTGAAACCTTTTTATACCTTCTCACCTTGTGATTTTTGATTTTATATGCTATATCCTTCTCAGCCCCTTCTAGCCTTTCTAAAGCCTTTTTATTGAAACACGTTATAAGCCATATCCTTTAGATTTTAGGACTTTTCCATATGACCCGCACTCGAATCGCGATGCATAGACAGTTGTTTTAGAGCTTGAGTTTGGGGTGGTGGGTCCACCATTATGGGAATTGTTATTGGGATGGGATTTTTGAGCTTATTAATTGTGCTTTGTGCTTTATATTTATGATGATTCACAGATTTGTATTGTAACCCTTTGCCGGGGTAATAGTGAATGAAAAAGAAGTTTCGAGCTAATTTTGCCAACAAGGGCAATAAAAGAAAAAAAATATATATGAGAAAATAGCGTGATATCTCAACATAAAGAGAGTCATAGCTATAGAAAAAATTGATTTGAAAAGAACAGAAAATATATATATTCGGACCGGCAAAGTGGATTTTTATGTGAACATCTTAAGCTTTTAATTGGATTATTGGGGATGCTAAATTGTGCATCAAGGAATTTATTGGGTTGAGTGAGAAACATTGTATGAGAGTAACTCAAGCTCTAGGGCGATTCGTTGATGGCTAGTGAGGAGAGAGCCAAAAGCTCACTCCAAATTATCCAAATATACTATCATACCGTCCCTAAGCCTAAATTACAACCTTAAAGACCTTTTGATTCTTTGCTGTGTAATTAAGAAGTAATTGAGCCAATAGAGAGTAGTTGAGTGGATCTTTGGATACTAGTGAGGTTTGATGAACAATCTATAACTCTCTTGGAGGAACCGAGTAAAGTCGCAATCCTTCTTACATTGCGAAACTAATCTGATCTTGAATTCAAGCCGTGTTGACTGTGGATATGAGAAGTGTACAGGTATGTAGTTTATGAATATTATTGCTTGAAATTTTCTGAGTTATGTGCTTTAGGTTTATTCTATATATTCTGCTATGCTTGTTCCCTTGTATTGAAAATTTTATAAGTGTGTATTTCTAGACTTCCCTTTGTTTTTATTTTTATTGTATCGGGACGATACAACTTTGAGTTGGGGGTCTTAATGTCTCCTCATTTGTGATAGATTTATGTTAGGATGAGACATCATTTTTAGTGATTTAGAAGTCAATAATGTCGAGTTTCTTGAGTTTTAGTGCACTTTCCTATTTTGAGTCTTGATTTGTAGAATTATTATTTTTAGAACATATTAGGTTTAATTGTTTAATTTAGTGTGAAGCTTTAAAGATAAGTATGAAGATTAATTAGAGTTCAAGTCAAAGACAACAACTTATGGAAAGAGATTTGCATGGTAATTGGAGATAAGGAAACAAAAGCTAAAAAGATGGAAAAGGAAAAGCTGCCTAAATCTGGGATTCTGCATACACGTCCAAAGATGTGGGTTTTTACCTAAGAAATAGGCCGAATTTGGAGATTTCCTTCTTAATGGTCAAGATAATTCTGTTGCGATTCTTTTGGTATATTATGGAGCTCAAACCGACCAATAACGAAGAAGATATGCTCCAAACGGTGCAGCAGTGTTTATCTTTATTTCCATACGAATTTGAGTTGGGCTAGAAGTCCAATAACTTACCTCTTCCTCAAGAAAACGAATTAGGTCTTCTAATCACCTATAAATACACCCTTATATCACTTGTAATTCTACCCTATTAATCCTTTCTTAGTTGAAAACCTTATAATTATTTCTTAGTCATTGTAGAGAGCAAGATGATGTCTTTTGTAATTTCTTTTAGTTTATTTCCTTCAGGTATGAACTAAACCTCCCATAGCTTGGGTTTTGCATATGTATAAACTATGAATTCTAATTCTTCTATCTAAATTTCTTTGGGAATTATATGTTTTAATCTGATATTAGCTACTTACTTTATATTTGCTTATATGTTTTGATTTATTGTCTTTCCTAGAACTGATCACTTTAGGATTGTTTTAATAGTAGTTAAATGGTCTCCTTGACAGGGTGTTTAACTATTGAACCACCACATAATGTCTAGTGTCGATAGTAGTTCTGACAAAACATGCTTCTAACTAGATAGTCATTAGGGTTTGTTTTAATCACCATATCACCAATTGATTGTAGTGTGCTGGATAGGGCCTTAGTGGCGTTTGATAACCCTATTTGAGTCCTCTTTTTGGTTGGGCCATAGCCCCCTTAGTCGCTCTCAAGGTCTAAGGTATGGGAAATTAGAATCCTGACTAAGTATACCAAGAGCTAATATTCTCCCTTATGAACTAGATATATAGATAGAATTAGAAGGATTAGTGCATACTAGCAAAACCTAAGCTATACTTCTCATCTCATATTCTTAATATTTTATTTTATTGTCTTTATTTTTCTTAGTTTTAATTCTTAATTTCGAAAATCTATTTGCTTTATTTTTCTGTCTTTTAATTATTTACTTTTACTCGTTATTCCTACCTACGCGATTAACACACTTAAGTCCCTCAGAACGAACTCAACTTACTAACTAAAACTTGCATACGTCCTGTAATACTTGCAGTACTGTGCCTGTCTAGGGTGAGAGTGCGTAGTTTCTTGGCTTATTTTAATCTTATTTTTATCACACCCTAGGCAACACCAGTATCCGAAGTAATGCAAAGACATCTTGGAGATTCATGCGGAAACAAATTTTCTTTTTCTTCAAAAGTCCACATCATAGTATCCACCTTGCTCGAGGAAGAGTCATTTCTTCTACTTACAAAATCGACCTTTATTTGGATAATTAGGGTCTTAATAACACAATAATATTAAGGAAAGATTTCTTAAAATTATTTCATGTTTATTTTTTAGTATCTATTCTCGAAAACTTGTTAAAACTTATTAAAATCTTATTGAACTTGTATCTATTTTTTTAGCTTAATACGAGTTTTATTTCACAAATTATTAGACTTATACAACAATTTCTAGTAAATTCCACTACTTATATCCAATAAGTTCTACAATAGTCTAGTAACTTTTGACCACAAAGTCTTATACACCTAAAGCATATATAAACCTCATCAAGACCACTATAATATGAATTGTTAGTTTAAAACTATCAGCACACCATAACACCAACAAAAATAATTAACATTTTATGGAATATATTTCATTTTAATAAATAAAATAATTATAAACTTTGCAATAATATCAATTATAAATTAAAAATTATTCAAATAATTGAATTTATAAAATTTATATATTGTGTAACATTACCAACTCGTGGGCCGTATTTCAATATTTTTGTGTGACAACTTATAGTCAATTCGGCCCAATTCTAATGTAAGATTTTTTTTTTCAAAAACCGCAAACAAAATGAAAATATTTTACATAATGTCTCAACCCTAATCACTAACACCACATCCACCGCATTCTGGACACAAGATTTTATATAAGGTAATTTATTTAATAATAAACACATTACTTTATATCACTAATATATTCAAGATCTGTGTGCTAGATGGCTTTCGTAGGTGTAAGAAGAAGGAGGGAAGGAAGATATACGATAGAGTTGTGGCATAAACATAGACGATACAATTTGGGGGCGTTTCGTACAGAATTAGAGGCTGCTATGGCCTATGATGCCAAATCAAGGGAACTTAGAGAACTAAGAACAAGAAGAGTGATTTTTCCTTGGCCGGTACCTATGCATAATTTTGATATTAATTTACCCCCTCCATTGGATTTATAAAACTTGAACATTGATTTTATGAAACATTTAAAGATTTTGAAATTTTGTTAAAAATAGTACATCCAAATGAAGAATTGTATTCGGTTATGTTTTCTTTTTTATTTTGATTAAATTATGCTTATTATAGACAAAATTTTGATAAATTCAATCTTATATTTGAGTATTATTTTATCACTTCAATATATTTCACAATTACATCAGGATAAAGTTTGTTTGATAATGTACAATAAAATAAAATTTATTACAATATGTTTCATTTATGCTATATATATTATTTAATTTTTAATTAATGTAATATTTTATCGAAAAAATTTGAAACATGAATTACAAAATTTGTGGAAATAGTTTCTTCAGTTTTTGCATGTCTAAAGTTATTGAAAAGAGTGACCCATTCTTTTAAACAATATGCAAGAAAAATTATGTTGGTTGACCGGAAAAGTTCTGTGTGTTATTTGAAGGAATGCTGTCTTGTGTGGCAGATTTTCCTACACTAGACTCAATAGTAGAGGGAAACCAACTTACTAACTATTTATTTTCCATTCAAAAAACCTTAGTTGTAGTGTTAATTCAAGAAAATGAAGGGAAGAAAATTTCATATATTACATCAAAAAATTATTAGAAAGAGAAGAGGATCAATACAATCCCATTGAAATAATTAACTTTAGAACTTATTGGAGTTTCAAGGAAATTAAGTCCTTATTTCTAAGCTTATTCTATAAAAATCAAACTGATGTGGCATTAAAAAATATGTTATCTAACTCTTGGTACTATGGAGACACCTCAAATGGGTGGTAGATATATATAAGTTCGATATTTTCAACGAAGGTGGAACTGTAATCAAAATGCAAGCCTTAGAAAAATTTATCATCGAGAATATTACCTATCCCAAGGATAATTTAACAACGCGGAAGTAGATGGATCCTCTAATGGAAGATGAAGTGTATAAGGGCTGAAAATCTTAAGCATAATGTGTATTGAATATAATCTAGTTATTCATGTTCACTTTTACGTCTAACAAAGAGGCTGATTACTAGACTATCATTGTTAGATTCAGAATTATATTCGCTATTGGAGCAATGCAGGTTGAGTCTTTACCAGTATATAACTATTATAAATTTAATACAATTCATCTTATGAGAATGGTATATCAATGATTAAACCTTACAGGTATACAATCAGAAACAAATAAAAAACGTTAGTCAGTTTCTAGCTCATACATGTGTAATGAGATTAAAATAGTCATGATGATTCACCTTTCAAGCTAGTTTTATATAATACAAAACGAGAAGGGGTAGATATACATTAGGTGAATAAGCCCAACATATAACTCCAAGGAGACATTTACGTAGTTATCACTAAAACCAAATTAGGTTGGTTAAAACCAATTAAGAATGCCTATAATATATATCCTTTAGTGAATGTACTTGCTAGAATAGAGCTTATCTATCTATGGAAGATAAGCATTGCATGTGTGAAAAATATATAGGCACTTGTTCGAACAATGATTACTAATGTGTTGGATTGGAAGAAAGAAATATAATATTAATAGATTAAAACCATGAGACATGTATAAATAATCTAGGTTTAAGTATGATCCCAAAAAGAATCATGGAGCAAGGTATCACCATCCATGTTTAATTTATGATGCCGAGACTATCCTGAAAACCATCTATCATTGTCAATATTATCCTCTTATACCTCGATTGACAACATAGGATGTAACACCCACTTATCTATTATTTCATAAATATAGACAATAATGGTCCTTTCCCACCAACCAATAAAAATACACTTGTGGGTATATGTAGTTGTCTATAATTTTATACAATGTATAGAAATAGATGTTGTATCCGAAGTAAATGCAAAGACATCTTGGAGATTCATGCGGAAACAAATTTTCTTTTTCTTCAAAAGTCCACATCATAGTATCCACCTTGCTCAAGGAAGAGTCATTTCTTCTACTTACAAAATCGACCTTTATTTGGATAATTAGGGTCTTAATAACACAATAATATTAAGGAAAGATTTCTTAAAATTATTTCATTTTTATTTTTTAGTATCTATTCTCCAAAACTTGTTAAAACTTATTAAAATCTTATTGAACTTGTATCTATTTTTTTTAGCTTAATACGAGTTTTATTTCACAAATTATTAGACTTATACAACAATTTATAGTAAATTCCACTACTTATATCCAATAAGTTCTACAATAGTCTATTAACTCTTGACCACAAAGTCTTATACACCTAAAGCATATATAAACCTCATCAAGACCACTATAATATGAATTGTTAGTTTAAAACTATCAGCACACCATGACACCAAAAAAATTTATTAACATTTTATGGAATATATTTCATTTTAATAAGTAAAATAATTATAAACTTTGCAATAATATCAATTATAAATTAAAAATTATTCAAATAATTTAATTTATAAAATTTATATATTGTGTAACATTACCAACTTGTGGGCCGTATTTCAATATTTTTGTGTGACAACTTATAGTCAATTAGGCCCAATTCTAATGTAAGATTTTTTTTTTCAAAAACCGCAAACAAAATGAAAATATATTACATAGTGTCTCAACCCTAATCACTAACACCACATCCACCGCATTCTGCACACAAGATTCTATATAAGGTAATTTATTTAATAATAAACACATTATTTTATATCACTAATATATTCAAGATCTGTGTGTTAGATGGCTTTCGTAAGTGTAAGAAGAAGGAGAGAAGGAAGATATACGGTAGACTTGTGGCATAAACATAGACGATACAATTTGGAGGCGTTTCGTACAGAATTAGAGGCTGCTATGGCCTATGATGCCAAATCAAGGGAACTTAGAGGATTAAGAACAAGAAGAGTGAATTTTCTTTGGCCGGTACCTATGCATAATTTTGATATTAATTTACCCCTCCATTGGATTTATTAAACTTGAACATTGATTCTATGAAACATTTAAAGATTTTGAAATTTTGTTAAAAATAGTCCATCCAAATGAAGAATTGTATTCGGTTATGTTTTCTTTTTTATTTTGATTAAATTATGCTTATTATAGACAACATTTTGATAAATTCAATCTTATATTTGAGTATTATTTTATCACTTCAATATATTTCACAATTACATTAGGATAAAAGTTTGTTTGATAATGTACAATAAAATAAAATTTACTACAATATGTTTCATTTATGCTATATATAATATTTAATTTTTAAATAATGTAATATTTTATCGAAAAAATTTGAAACATGAATTACAAAATTTGTGGAAATAGTTTCTTAAGTTTTTGCATGTCTAAAGTTATAGAAAAGAGAGACCCATTCTTTTAAACAATATGCAAGAAAAATTATGTCTGTTGACCGGAAAAGTTTCGTGTGTTATTTGAAGGAATGCTGTCTTGTGTGGCAGATTTTCCTACACTAGACACAATAGTAGAGGGAAACCAACTTACTAACTATTTATTTTCCATTCAAGAAACCTTAGTTGTAGTGTTAATTCAAGAAAATGAAGGGAAAAAAATTTCATATATTACATAAAAAAATTATTAGAAAGAGAAGAGGATCAATACAATCCCATTGAAATAATTAACTTTAGAACTTATTGGAGTTTCAAGGAAATTAAGTCCTTATTTGTAAGCTTATTCTATAAAAATCAAACTAATGTGGCATTAAAACATGTGTTATCTAACTCTTGGTACTATGGAGAAATCTTAAACGGGTGGTAGATATATATAAAATTTCAACGAAGGTGGAACTGTAATCAAAATGCAAGCCTTAGAAAAAATTATCATCGAGAATATTACCTATCCCAAGGATAATTTAACAACGCGGAAGTAGATGGAGCCTCTAATGGAAGATGAAGTGTATAAGGGCTGAAAATCTTAAGCATAATGTGTATTGAATATAATCAAGTTATTCATGTTCACTTTTACGTCTAACAAAGAGGTTGATTACTAGGCTATCATTGTTAGATTTAGAATTATATTCGCTATTGGAGCTATGCAGGTTGAGTCTTTACCAGTAAATAACTATTATAAATTTAATACAATTCATCTTATGAGACTGGTATATCGATGATTAAACCTTATAGGTATACCATCAGAAACAAATAAATAACGTTAGTCAGTTTCTAGCTCATACATGTGTGATGAGATTAAAATAGTCATGATGATTCACCTTTCAAGCTAGTTTTATATAATACAAAACGAGAAGGGGTAGATATACATTAGGTGAATGAGCCCAACATATAACTCCAAGGAGACCTTTACGTATTTATCACTAAAACCAAATTAGGTTGGTTGAAACCAATTAAGAATGGCTATAATATATATCCTTTAGTGAATGTACTTGCTAGAATAGAGCTTTTCTATCTATGGAAAATAAGCATTGCATGTGTGAAAAATATATAGGAACTTGTTCGAACAATGATTACTAATGTGTTGGATTGAAGAAAGAAATATAATATTAATAGATTAAAACCATGAGACATGTATAAATAATCTAGGTTTAAGTATGATCCCAAAAAGAATCATGGAGCAAGGTATCACCATCCATGTTTAATTTATGATGCCGAGACTATCCTGAAAACCATCTATCATTGTCAATATTATCCTCTTATACCTCGATTGACAACTTAGGATGTAACACCCACGGGCTGTGTAGTTGTGGGTATATGTACTTATCTATTATTTCATAAATATAGACAATAATGGTCCTTTCCCAGCAACTAATAAAAATACACTTGTGGGTATATGTAGTTGTCTATAATTTTATACTATGTATAGAAATAGATGTTGTATCTGATGTCTCCTCATTTGTGATGGATTTATGTTAGGATGAGACATCATTTTTAGTGATTTAGAAGTCAATAATGTCGAGTTTCTTGAGTTTTAGTGCACTTTCCTATTTTGAGTCTTGATTTGTAGAATTATTATTTTTAGAGCATATTGGGTTTAATTGTTTAATTTAGTGTGAAGCTTTAAAGATAATTATGGAGATTAATTAGAGTCCAAGTCAAAGACAACAACTTATGGAAAGAGATTTGCATGATAATTGGAGATAAGGAAACAAAAGCTAAAAAGATGGAAAAGGAAAAGCTGCCTAAATCTGGGATTCTGCATACACGTCCAAAGATGTGGGTTTTTACCTAAGAAATAGGCCGAATTTGGAGATTTCCTTCTTTAGGGTCAAGATAATTCTGTTGCGATTCTTTTGGTATATTATGGAGCTCAAACCGACCAACAACGAAGAAGATATGCTCAAAACGGTGCAGCAGTGTTTATCTTTATTTCCATATGAATTTGAGTTGGGCTAGAAGTCCAATAACTTACCTCTTCCTCAAGAAAACGAATTAGGTCTTCTAAACACCTATAAATACACCCGTATATCACTTGTAATTCTACCCTATTAATCCTTGCTTAGTTGAAAACCTTATAATTATTTCTTAGTCATTGTAGAGAGCAAGATGATGTCTTTTGTAATTTCTTTTAGTTTATTTCCTTCAGGTTTGAACTAAACCTCCCATAGCTTGGGTTTTTCATATGTATAAACTATGAATTCTAATTCTTCTATCTAAGTTTCTTTGAGAATTATATGTTTTAATCTGATATTAGCTACTTACTTTATATTTGCTTATGTGTTTTGATTTATTGTCTTTCCTAGAACTGATCACTTTAGGATTGTTTTAATAGTAGTTAGATGGTCTCCTTGACAGGGTGTTTAACTATTGAACCACCACATAATGTCTAGTGTCGATAGTAGTTCTGACAAAACATGCTTCTAACTAGATAGTCATTAGGGTTTGTTTTAATCACCATATCACCAATTGATTGTAGTGTGCTGGATAGGGCCTTAGTGGCGTTTGATAACCCTATTTGAGTCCTCGTCTTGGTTGTGCCGTAGCCCCCTTAGTCGCTCTCAAGGTCTAAGGTATGGGAATTTAGAATCCTCACTAAGTATACCAAGAGCTAATATTTTCCCTTATGAACTAGATTTATAGATAGAATTAGAAGGATTAGTGCATACTAGCAAAACCTAAGCTATACTTCTCATCTCATATTCTTAATCTTTTATTTTATTGTCTTTATTTTTCTTAGTTTTAATTCTTAATTTCGAATATCTATTTGCTTTATTTTTCTGTCTTTTAATTATTTACTTTTACTCGTTATTCCTACCTACGCGATTAACACACTTAAGTCCCTAAGAACGAACTCAACTTACTAACTAAAACTTGCATACATCCTATAATACTTGCAGTACTGTGCCTGTCTAGGGTGAGAGTGCGTAGTTTCTTGGCTTATTTTAATCTTATTTTTATCACACCCTAGGCAACACCAAGTTTTTGGCGCCGCTGCCGTGGACTTGTGTCTCGTTAGCGTGTGGGTTATCTATTTCGAGTAGTAGTTTTTAATTAGTTTTTACTTTTCAGTTTTTAGTTTAGTTTTATTTTTCCAGATTTACGCTTGTGGTTTGCTTTAGTCTTTTTCAGGTTTCACTGTGTTTAATTCTTGGCCTCCTTTATCGGAGCCTGAGAGGAGCTTCAGACCTTACAACAAATGAGTTCGTGAGGAAAGAGCCTTAAGAAGAGTAATGGCAGCCCAAGATCCACCACTCGGTGTACCCCTTGGTGGAGCGCAGACCAACCAACCAGGTGGACAACAACAAGATCCACCACCTGGTGTACAATTACCAGCAGGAGGAGGTAATGGGCAGAATAACCTTAACAATCAACAAAATCGAGTTGAACAAGACCTACCTGGCCTTAATGTACCATTCCATGTTCAACCCATCGGTTACCGACCTCCTGAGATTCCGAATATCATTCCGACCCGATCCGGGTATGCTCAGTCAATTTCAAAGTTTCGGACTCTATACTGGTACAACAATACAAGATCCGGTAAAAGCGATTCAGAAGTTCATGTAGATTTGTGATGCCTACATTACTCCTGGCATTACACGCGAGCAACTGTATTGTCATATGTTTTCGTTTTTCTTGACTGGAAGAGCTAGCGATTGGCTAGAAAGACAACCACATGGAACCATTCACTCTTGGAGAGAACTTCAGGCCGCGTTCTTTATCAGATTTTACCCGAAGAGCAGGAGACTTAAAGATCAAACCGAGCTTGCAAGATTTTGCCAAGAAGATGGAGAAACAGTGGGAGAAGCATGGACAAGGTTTCAACAAAAATTAGCTAGATGTCCTCTCCATGGTTATACACCTGCTCTACAACTTGCGATATTTTATGAAGGACTTAATGATAAAGGTAGAGAGAAGGTGGATAACATTGGAAAGGGTAATTTCGTGTCCATGAATCACAATGAAGCTTCCGAGGTGTTAGAAAATATTATGGAACAAGAAAGAAGTTGGCCTTCAACGCGAGCTTCTGTAGCAAAAACCCAAGGAACGCTTCGTTTAGATGCAGAAACTGCGAACTCAGCTCAGATATCCTCTCTAGAAAATCAAATCAAGGAGCTGAAGATAGCAATGGAAAAGAATTTAGCCGTTACAAAGGTAGTACAAGAAGCACAAGGTTGTCAACAATGTGGAGTTAACGATCATACATGGGAAGAGTGCGAAGCAAATCCGCAATCTGTTTACTTTATATCCAACCGATGGGGTAACCGAAACCATCCGGGTATGCAGTATTCAAATCCACAAGGGGCCGCCAATCCTGGTAATTATCAACCGCGCCCCCAGAACAACTCTTACCAACAGAGAGGTCAGTACCAAAATCAATATCAGAATAGACCTGCTCCCCCACAACAACCTGCTCAAGATGCCTATACCGATTCATTGGATCAGAAAGCTTTACCTCAGTATCCTCAAGAAGGATCTGTGGACAATACACAGATTGCGCAAGCTCTAGACCGTTTGACCACGACTATAAACGCTCAGGACGAGAAGGTTAGAGGACACGATGCCATACTTCAGATGCTAAGTACTCAAGTAGAACAGTTAAACAAAGTGTTAACAAGTGTAGTAGAACAAAAAGAAGTAAAGGCAATCGAAGGAGGTGAAAACAATGTTGGGTTCGAAGCGTGCAACGCTATATGTCTTGAAATTGAGGAAGAAAAAGAAGAAATGCCACATGCTGCCATTAGTGCCGTGGAAATCCCGAGTACTGAAGAAGAACCAACCAAGTCTAGCCCCGTGGAATCTGACTGTTCTGAAGTTTATGTGGAGGACGATCAAGAGAAAGCCGAATTTATACAATTACTGAGGAAGATGCAAGAGGAGATTCGATCGGTAGTGGATTATGCAGCCGAGCTGGCTAAAGAGAAAGAGGAAGAAGCCTCAAAAGAGAGAGCGGAAGATGAAGTTGCACCTGCTGTGCATGAAGAGAAAGAAGAAGAGAAGGTGGAATCACCACCTATTGTTCACCCAGTGTCATCAACTATTCCTGATACAAATCCTAAGGATGACACTGTTCTCAAGACATTTGTAGAGGCGTTCCAACCTGAAAATATTAACGCCCAGATGCTTGAGATTGCAAAGAGAGGACTTACACCGCAATAAGTTTTTACGCAAGTTATTCCTGAGAAAGAAGCAAGTGTAGAGATCCCGAGAGAGAACCTGAGGGTTTCAAGAAGAAGTGAAAGAGAGCTACCACCAAAGCTTAAAGATCCGGAAAGTTTCAACCTTCCTATTCAATTACATGGTATGCTCAAGGTGAAAGCGATGTATGATGTGGGTTTTGGTGTGAATCTTATGCCTAAGTCCGTGTTCGAGAGACTTGGACTTCAGAAATCAAAGAAAACTCCAGTGAAGTTGCAGTTTGCTGACAACTCAGTGAAAAGGACATGGGGAACAGTGGAGGACATCTTAGTCCGTGCAGGTAATATCGCCATCCCTACTGACTTTGTTATTCTTGAGTTTGATGCAGATAAGCAGGTTCCAATCATACTTGGACGGCCTTTCATGGCCACAAGTCAAAGTGTGATCAACTTCCAAGATGGGACCATCACCCTTCATGCAAAGAATGTATCCGAGACCTTCTATGTCTTGGGTAAGAAACCGAGGAAGTTGGATCCCACCGTTCCCATCATCCACAACCTTTCACATCACAAAGTCCCTCCTGAGAAGATCCACTTAAAGCCTGTGGATACTAAGCCAAACATTGAGTTTGGGGTTGGCCATGAAGTTTTATGGAAAGCTCACAAACGCGAGAATAGGCCACGAAGTTTCAAAGACTCGTGGATGGGACCATTCATTGTCACTAAGGTTGTTTCAGCCAAGGTGATAGAAATTCGCCCCAAAACTGGGGTCAAGCGCAGATTAGTTGACGTTCATAGCCTTACTCGTTGTTGGGGAGGCTATATTCGCAAATCTTGACAAAGGTAACACGTCTAACTTTGAAAGACGTTAAACAAAAGTACTGTACGGGAGATAACCCGTAGTTTTTTTTAGTTTTCATGTCTTTTACGTTTTTAGTTTAAGTTTCTTTTAGTTGTTTTTAGTTGATAATGAATATTTGAGAAATGTATTAGTGTTTTTGGTGTGTAAGAATTGGAGAAATCGAGTTAGGGAACGCGAGGAAAATTTTTGGAGCAAAGGAATGAATCCCGTGGACTACCCCTAGTCCGCAGCTCTGGTCCGCAGGGTCAAAACCCGTACCACGAGTGGAGCCACGGGTCGAGTCCAGAAGCCGAGAAAAAGTGACCCGCGGACTACCCCATGCACCGCGCCATGGTCCGCAGGCCAAAACGCGTGGCACGGGGTAGGACCACGTGTATTTTGACGTAGAACCCGCGGACTACCCCTCCGGTGTACCGCACCATGGTCCGCAGAGCAAAATCACGTGCCACGGGGTTGTACCACGGGTATTATCCAGTGGGTAAAAATTTCAAGCAACAGAAGCTGCGGACTACCCTGCGGTGTACCCATGGTCCGCAGGGGTAGTCCGTACGAGCTGCCAGAGAGAGAAAAGAAAGGGTTTCAAGGCTATATGAAGATCTAAAGCTTATTATTCCGAATTTATTAAACCTTAAGCCTCTTTCTTCTATCCAAAACTCTCCTAACTCCATTGAAGCTCATCAAAACCTTCACCAACCACCAAAACACTACCCAATCATCAAGAAAAACTCATCAAATCTTCTCTCCACATCATTACAAGAGAGATTCAAGCACCCAATCATCACCAAATCCATTCAAATTGAAGAATCAAAGAGCCAAATTTTCAAAATTCATCCTACAAGTTCTTAAATAAGCCAACCCATTACAAATCCACCTCACCCACATAGAGATTCATCATCAATTCACCTATCCTAGGCCAAATCAAGCTTGTTCATCCATTATTTCACAAGTTCAAAATTCAAGGGTTGCTAAAGCTTTGAGTTGGGGGTTAATTGAAGATGACTAATAGAACAACAATTTTATCTAACAAGAGGGAGGTGAAGAGTAATAAGGGATTGGATTTAAACAAGAAGAAATCAATTGACAAAGGTTCTAGTTCTAAATCAAAGGGTAAGGAGAAAATTGAGAAGAGTGGGATACCTTTGTTTGATCGTAATGGCAAAAAGCTTTACTATTATGCAAAGGAGAAAACACAACCTCAACAAGATCTTATACCTAAAGAGAAAGTGGATACTTCAAGGGCCCTGAAGACTTCTGCAGAGAAACAATTGAAAGAGCTACCTTTTTGCCTATGAGAAAGTATTCAAGGAAGAAGTTGGAGATGGAGAATACAAGGGTTTCTTAGAGCTTGGTGAGAAATTGGGTTGGTCTACGTTCATGGTAAGACGTTCTGAACTATGTCATGAGTTAGTTTTGGAGTTCTATTTAGGCCTCTTTAGCTGAGATAGTGAAGGTTGTGTTCTGATTAGAGGAAAGTTAGTTCCTTTCACAGTTGAGGAGATTAGGAACCACTTCAAGTTTAAGAAATTGAAAGGTTTTTGCAAATTTGAAGAAGCGGTTGCTAAAAGAAAAATCTTTGATGAGGAATTACTTTTTGAGCATGTATTAGACAAAGAGAAAGTGCAATCACATAAGGGAGAATTGAAGGCACCTTGGCCTTACAAATATCTTCAAGCAGGTACAAGAATTTGGCACAATTTCCTTGTCCCTAACATCTTTGGAAACACACGAACTTTGGATGTGACTATGAAGTACGCTCTACTTTTGGACTGTATTTTAAGAGGAGAAGAAGTTGATGTGGCACAGTTGATCTATGAGGAGGTGATACGATTTTCGGTCTCTCCTAAATCAGTTTATAATGTTAAATTTCCTACTATGATCACGTGTCTTGTGCGAAAAGTGAATGTTACGTTGGGTGAAGAAGAGAAACTCGAATTTAAAGGGAGTTATATTGATAATGCTTAGATCAAGGATATCTTTCGAAGAGCGGGTTCTACGCAAGTCTCGAAAGAAGAAAAGGAGCAAACTTAGCAAGAGAAGATGGAGGAGCGTTTAACGAAATTTGAAGCAGCTCAAACTTCCTTAGTCAATGATGTGGCACAAATCAATGCTAATCAAGTGCACATCATGAAACTCCTGGAGCAATTAACGAAAGGTCCAGCAAATCCTACCTTGGATATCAATGATGCGAGGCAATAGCCTCGAGAGTATGTTCTCTTTCTTCCTTACCAGTTCTGTAAATATGTCTATCTGCTAATTTTAATTTCTGTTTTTCGAGTCTTTTTTCGAGTCGTGGGGACACGGCTCATTTTTGAGTTGGGGGTGTGGGGATTCGTTGTCTCTCATCTCCATTTTTCTGTTTTTAGGTAGAAATTAAATTTTTTGATGCATGGGAATTAGATGTAGAGTGTGTTTAATAGCTTGAAAGTATAAGCTCAGTAGATTAATGATAGTAAGTGATATGTTTATGAGCTATGTATTTGTATGCTTTGAGTATTTGCAGGAAAACACACGTTGATAGTAAAGAAAAGATTAGTGAGCAATGCGATAGAAAGTATGTTCGATCTCAGGGAACCTTGAAAGTGTGTAGGCCGTGAGATCCAAGCTAGTTGACAAACCATTTGATGAAAGTGCTAAAGGTAAGAATATAATTAATTACATAGTGTAGAAAGTGATTAAGGCGGTTCTTTTATATTTTTGAAACCCTTGAAACCTTTTTATACCTTCTCACCTTGTGATTTTTGATTTTATATGCTATATCCTTCTCAGCCCCTTCTAGCCTTTCTAAAGCCTTTTTATTGAAACACGTTATAAGCCATATCCTTTAGATTTTAGGACTTTTCCATATGACCCGCACTCGAATCGCGATGCATAGACAGTTGTTTTAGAGCTTGAGTTTGGGGTGGTGGGTCCACCATTATGGGAATTGTTATTGGGATGGGATTTTTGAGCTTATTAATTGTGCTTTGTGCTTTATATTTATGATGATTCACAGATTTGTATTGTAACCCTTTGCCGGGGTAATAGTGAATGAAAAAGAAGTTTCGAGCTAATTTTGCCAACAAGGGCAATAAAAGAAAAAAAATATATATGAGAAAATAGCGTGATATCTCAACATAAAGAGAGTCATAGCTATAGAAAAAATTGATTTGAAAAGAACAGAAAATATATATATTCGGACCGGCAAAGTGGATTTTTATGTGAACATCTTAAGCTTTTAATTGGATTATTGGGGATGCTAAATTGTGCATCAAGGAATTTATTGGGTTGAGTGAGAAACATTGTATGAGAGTAACTCAAGCTCTAGGGCGATTCGTTGATGGCTAGTGAGGAGAGAGCCAAAAGCTCACTCCAAATTATCCAAATATACTATCATACCGTCCCTAAGCCTAAATTACAACCTTAAAGACCTTTTGATTCTTTGCTGTGTAATTAAGAAGTAATTGAGCCAATAGAGAGTAGTTGAGTGGATCTTTGGATACTAGTGAGGTTTGATGAACAATCTATAACTCTCTTGGAGGAACCGAGTAAAGTCGCAATCCTTCTTACATTGCGAAACTAATCTGATCTTGAATTCAAGCCGTGTTGACTGTGGATATGAGAAGTGTACAGGTATGTAGTTTATGAATATTATTGCTTGAAATTTTCTGAGTTATGTGCTTTAGGTTTATTCTATATATTCTGCTATGCTTGTTCCCTTGTATTGAAAATTTTATAACTGTGTATTTCTAGACTTCCCTTTGTTTTTATTTTTATTGTATCGGGACGATACAACTTTGAGTTGGGGGTCTTAATGTCTCCTCATTTGTGATAGATTTATGTTAGGATGAGACATCATTTTTAGTGATTTAGAAGTCAATAATGTCGAGTTTCTTGAGTTTTAGTGCACTTTCCTATTTTGAGTCTTGATTTGTAGAATTATTATTTTTAGAACATATTAGGTTTAATTGTTTAATTTAGTGTGAAGCTTTAAAGATAAGTATGGAGATTAATTAGAGTTCAAGTCAAAGACAACAACTTATGGAAAGAGATTTGCGTGGTAATTGGAGATAAGGAAACAAAAGCTAAAAAGATGGAAAAGCTGCCTAAATCTGGGATTCTGCATACACGTCCAAAGATGTGGGTTTTTACCTAAGAAATAGGCCGAATTTGGAGATTTCCTTCGTAATGGTCAAGATAATTCTGTTGCGATTCTTTTGGTATATTATGGAGCTCAAACCGACCAATAACGAAGAAGATATGCTCCAAACGGTGCAGCAGTGTTTATCTTTATTTCCATACGAATTTGAGTTGGGCTAGAAGTCCAATAACTTACCTCTTCCTCAAGAAAACGAATTAGGTCTTCTAAACACCTATAAATACACCCTTATATCACTTGTAATTCTACCCTATTAATCCTTTCTTAGTTGAAAACCTTATAATTATTTCTTAGTCATTGTAGAGAGCAAGATGATGTCTTTTGTAATTTCTTTTAGTTTATTTCCTTCAGGTATGAACTAAACCTCCCATAGCTTGGGTTTTGCATATGTATAAACTATGAATTCTAATTCTTCTATCTAAGTTTCTTTGGGAATTATATGTTTTAATCTGATATTAGCTACTTACTTTATATTTGCTTATATGTTTTGATTTATTGTCTTTCCTAGAACTGATCACTTTAGGATTGTTTTAATAGTAGTTAGATGGTCTCCTTGACAGGGTGTTTAACTATTGAACCACCACATAATGTCTAGTGTCGATAGTAGTTCTGACAAAACATGCTTCTAACTAGATAGTCATTAGGGTTTGTTTTAATCACCATATCACCAATTGATTGTAGTGTGCTGGGTAGGGCCTTAGTGGCGTTTGATAACCCTATTTGAGTCCTCGTCTTGGTTGTGCCGTAGCCCCCTTAGTCGCTCTCAAGGTCTAAGGTATGGGAATTTAGAATCCTGACTAAGTATACCAAGAGCTAATATTTTCCCTTATGAACTAGATTTATAGATAGAATTAGAAGGATTAGTGCATACTAGCAAAACCTAAGCTATACTTCTCATCTCATATTCTTAATCTTTTATTTTATTGTCTTTATTTTTCTTAGTTTTAATTCTTAATTTCGAATATCTATTTGCTTTATTTTTCTGTCTTTTAATTATTTACTTTTACTCGTTATTCCTACCTACGCGATTAACACACTTAAGTCCCTAAGAACGAACTCAACTTACTAACTAAAACTTGCATACATCCTATAATACTTGCAGTACTGTGCCTGTCTAGGGTGAGAGTGCGTAGTTTCTTGGCTTATTTTAATCTTATTTTTATCACACCCTAGGCAACACCAAGTTTTTGGCGCCGCTGCCGTGGACTTGTGTCTCGTTAGCGTGTGGGTTATCTATTTCGAGTAGTAGTTTTTAATTAGTTTTTACTTTTCAGTTTTTAGTTTAGTTTTATTTTTCCAGATTTACGCTTGTGGTTTGCTTTAGTCTTTTTCAGGTTTCACTGTGTTTAATTCTTGGCCTCCTTTATCGGAGCCTGAGAGGAGCTTCAGACCTTACAACAAATGAGTTCGTGAGGAAAGAGCCTTAAGAAGAGTAATGGCAGCCCAAGATCCACCACTCGGTGTACCCCTTGGTGGAGCGCAGACCAACCAACCAGGTGGACAACAACAAGATCCACCACCTGGTGTACAATTACCAGCAGGAGGAGGTAATGGGCAGAATAACCTTAACAATCAACAAAATCGAGTTGAACAAGACCTACCTGGCCTTAATGTACCATTCCATGTTCAACCCATCGGTTACCGACCTCCTGAGATTCCGAATATCATTCCGACCCGATCCGGGTATGCTCAGTCAATTTCAAAGTTTCGGACTCTATACTGGTACAACAATACAAGATCCGGTAAAAGCGATTCAGAAGTTCATGTAGATTTGTGATGCCTACATTACTCCTGGCATTACACGCGAGCAACTGTATTGTCATATGTTTTCGTTTTTCTTGACTGGAAGAGCTAGCGATTGGCTAGAAAGACAACCACATGGAACCATTCACTCTTGGAGAGAACTTCAAGCCGCGTTCTTTATCAGATTTTACCCGAAGAGCAGGAGACTTAAAGATCAAACCGAGCTTGCAAGATTTTGCCAAGAAGATGGAGAAACAGTGGGAGAAGCATGGACAAGGTTTCAACAAAAATTAGCTAGATGTCCTCTCCATGGTTATACACCTGCTCTACAACTTGCGATATTTTATGAAGGACTTAATGATAAAGGTAGAGAGAAGGTGGATAACATTGGAAAGGGTAATTTCGTGTCCATGAATCACAATGAAGCTTCCGAGGTGTTAGAAAATATTATGGAACAAGAAAGAAGTTGGCCTTCAACGCGAGCTTCTGTAGCAAAAACCCAAGGAACGCTTCGTTTAGATGCAGAAACTGCGAACTCAGCTCAGATATCCTCTCTAGAAAATCAAATCAAGGAGCTGAAGATAGCAATGGAAAAGAATTTAGCCGTTACAAAGGTAGTACAAGAAGCACAAGGTTGTCAACAATGTGGAGTTAACGATCATACATGGGAAGAGTGCGAAGCAAATCCGCAATCTGTTTACTTTATATCCAACCGATGGGGTAACCGAAACCATCCGGGTATGCAGTATTCAAATCCACAAGGGGCCGCCAATCCTGGTAATTATCAACCGCGCCCCCAGAACAACTCTTACCAACAGAGAGGTCAGTACCAAAATCAATATCAGAATAGACCTGCTCCCCCACAACAACCTGCTCAAGATGCCTATACCGATTCATTGGATCAGAAAGCTTTACCTCAGTATCCTCAAGAAGGATCTGTGGACAATACACAGATTGCGCAAGCTCTAGACCGTTTGACCACGACTATAAACGCTCAGGACGAGAAGGTTAGAGGACACGATGCCATACTTCAGATGCTAAGTACTCAAGTAGAACAGTTAAACAAAGTGTTAACAAGTGTAGTAGAACAAAAAGAAGTAAAGGCAATCGAAGGAGGTGAAAACAATGTTGGGTTCGAAGCGTGCAACGCTATATGTCTTGAAATTGAGGAAGAAAAAGAAGAAATGCCACATGCTGCCATTAGTGCCGTGGAAATCCCGAGTACTGAAGAAGAACCAACCAAGTCTAGCCCCGTGGAATCTGACTGTTCTGAAGTTTATGTGGAGGACGATCAAGAGAAAGCCGAATTTATACAATTACTGAGGAAGATGCAAGAGGAGATTCGATCGGTAGTGGATTATGCAGCCGAGCTGGCTAAAGAGAAAGAGGAAGAAGCCTCAAAAGAGAGAGCGGAAGATGAAGTTGCACCTGCTGTGCATGAAGAGAAAGAAGAAGAGAAGGTGGAATCACCACCTATTGTTCACCCAGTGTCATCAACTATTCCTGATACAAATCCTAAGGATGACACTGTTCTCAAGACATTTGTAGAGGCGTTCCAACCTGAAAATATTAACGCCCAGATGCTTGAGATTGCAAAGAGAGGACTTACACCGCAATAAGTTTTTACGCAAGTTATTCCTGAGAAAGAAGCAAGTGTAGAGATCCCGAGAGAGAACCTGAGGGTTTCAAGAAGAAGTGAAAGAGAGCTACCACCAAAGCTTAAAGATCCGGAAAGTTTCAACCTTCCTATTCAATTACATGGTATGCTCAAGGTGAAAGCGATGTATGATGTGGGTTTTGGTGTGAATCTTATGCCTAAGTCCGTGTTCGAGAGACTTGGACTTCAGAAATCAAAGAAAACTCCAGTGAAGTTGCAGTTTGCTGACAACTCAGTGAAAAGGACATGGGGAACAGTGGAGGACATCTTAGTCCGTGCAGGTAATATCGCCATCCCTACTGACTTTGTTATTCTTGAGTTTGATGCAGATAAGCAGGTTCCAATCATACTTGGACGGCCTTTCATGGCCACAAGTCAAAGTGTGATCAACTTCCAAGATGGGACCATCACCCTTCATGCAAAGAATGTATCCGAGACCTTCTATGTCTTGGGTAAGAAACCGAGGAAGTTGGATCCCACCGTTCCCATCATCCACAACCTTTCACATCACAAAGTCCCTCCTGAGAAGATCCACTTAAAGCCTGTGGATACTAAGCCAAACATTGAGTTTGGGGTTGGCCATGAAGTTTTATGGAAAGCTCACAAACGCGAGAATAGGCCACGAAGTTTCAAAGACTCGTGGATGGGACCATTCATTGTCACTAAGGTTGTTTCAGCCAAGGTGATAGAAATTCGCCCCAAAACTGGGGTCAAGCGCAGATTAGTTGACGTTCATAGCCTTACTCGTTGTTGGGGAGGCTATATTCGCAAATCTTGACAAAGGTAACACGTCTAACTTTGAAAGACGTTAAACAAAAGTACTGTACGGGAGATAACCCGTAGTTTTTTTTAGTTTTCATGTCTTTTACGTTTTTAGTTTAAGTTTCTTTTAGTTGTTTTTAGTTGATAATGAATATTTGAGAAATGTATTAGTGTTTTTGGTGTGTAAGAATTGGAGAAATCGAGTTAGGGAACGCGAGGAAAATTTTTGGAGCAAAGGAATGAATCCCGTGGACTACCCCTAGTCCGCAGCTCTGGTCCGCAGGGTCAAAACCCGTACCACGAGTGGAGCCACGGGTCGAGTCCAGAAGCCGAGAAAAAGTGACCCGCGGACTACCCCATGCACCGCGCCATGGTCCGCAGGCCAAAACGCGTGGCACGGGGTAGGACCACGTGTATTTTGACGTAGAACCCGCGGACTACCCCTCCGGTGTACCGCACCATGGTCCGCAGAGCAAAATCACGTGCCACGGGGTTGTACCACGGGTATTATCCAGTGGGTAAAAATTTCAAGCAACAGAAGCTGCGGACTACCCTGCGGTGTACCCATGGTCCGCAGGGGTAGTCCGTACGAGCTGCCAGAGAGAGAAAAGAAAGGGTTTCAAGGCTATATGAAGATCTAAAGCTTATTATTCCGAATTTATTAAACCTTAAGCCTCTTTCTTCTATCCAAAACTCTCCTAACTCCATTGAAGCTCATCAAAACCTTCACCAACCACCAAAACACTACCCAATCATCAAGAAAAACTCATCAAATCTTCTCTCCACATCATTACAAGAGAGATTCAAGCACCCAATCATCACCAAATCCATTCAAATTGAAGAATCAAAGAGCCAAATTTTCAAAATTCATCCTACAAGTTCTTAAATAAGCCAACCCATTACAAATCCACCTCACCCACATAGAGATTCATCATCAATTCACCTATCCTAGGCCAAATCAAGCTTGTTCATCCATTATTTCACAAGTTCAAAATTCAAGGGTTGCTAAAGCTTTGAGTTGGGGGTTAATTGAAGATGACTAATAGAACAACAATTTTATCTAACAAGAGGGAGGTGAAGAGTAATAAGGGATTGGATTTAAACAAGAAGAAATCAATTGACAAAGGTTCTAGTTCTAAATCAAAGGGTAAGGAGAAAATTGAGAAGAGTGGGATACCTTTGTTTGATCGTAATGGCAAAAAGCTTTACTATTATGCAAAGGAGAAAACACAACCTCAACAAGATCTTATACCTAAAGAGAAAGTGGATACTTCAAGGGCCCTGAAGACTTCTGCAGAGAAACAATTGAAAGAGCTACCTTTTTGCCTATGAGAAAGTATTCAAGGAAGAAGTTGGAGATGGAGAATACAAGGGTTTCTTAGAGCTTGGTGAGAAATTGGGTTGGTCTACGTTCATGGTAAGACGTTCTGAACTATGTCATGAGTTAGTTTTGGAGTTCTATTTAGGCCTCTTTAGCTGAGATAGTGAAGGTTGTGTTCTGATTAGAGGAAAGTTAGTTCCTTTCACAGTTGAGGAGATTAGGAACCACTTCAAGTTTAAGAAATTGAAAGGTTTTTGCAAATTTGAAGAAGCGGTTGCTAAAAGAAAAATCTTTGATGAGGAATTACTTTTTGAGCATGTATTAGACAAAGAGAAAGTGCAATCACATAAGGGAGAATTGAAGGCACCTTGGCCTTACAAATATCTTCAAGCAGGTACAAGAATTTGGCACAATTTCCTTGTCCCTAACATCTTTGGAAACACACGAACTTTGGATGTGACTATGAAGTACGCTCTACTTTTGGACTGTATTTTAAGAGGAGAAGAAGTTGATGTGGCACAGTTGATCTATGAGGAGGTGATACGATTTTCGGTCTCTCCTAAATCAGTTTATAATGTTAAATTTCCTACTATGATCACGTGTCTTGTGCGAAAAGTGAATGTTACGTTGGGTGAAGAAGAGAAACTCGAATTTAAAGGGAGTTATATTGATAATGCTTAGATCAAGGATATCTTTCGAAGAGCGGGTTCTACGCAAGTCTCGAAAGAAGAAAAGGAGCAAACTTAGCAAGAGAAGATGGAGGAGCGTTTAACGAAATTTGAAGCAGCTCAAACTTCCTTAGTCAATGATGTGGCACAAATCAATGCTAATCAAGTGCACATCATGAAACTCCTGGAGCAATTAACGAAAGGTCCAGCAAATCCTACCTTGGATATCAATGATGCGAGGCAATAGCCTCGAGAGTATGTTCTCTTTCTTCCTTACCAGTTCTGTAAATATGTCTATCTGCTAATTTTAATTTCTGTTTTTCGAGTCTTTTTTCGAGTCGTGGGGACACGGCTCATTTTTGAGTTGGGGGTGTGGGGATTCGTTGTCTCTCATCTCCATTTTTCTGTTTTTAGGTAGAAATTAAATTTTTTGATGCATGGGAATTAGATGTAGAGTGTGTTTAATAGCTTGAAAGTATAAGCTCAGTAGATTAATGATAGTAAGTGATATGTTTATGAGCTATGTATTTGTATGCTTTGAGTATTTGCAGGAAAACACACGTTGATAGTAAAGAAAAGATTAGTGAGCAATGCGATAGAAAGTATGTTCGATCTCAGGGAACCTTGAAAGTGTGTAGGCCGTGAGATCCAAGCTAGTTGACAAACCATTTGATGAAAGTGCTAAAGGTAAGAATATAATTAATTACATAGTGTAGAAAGTGATTAAGGCGGTTCTTTTATATTTTTGAAACCCTTGAAACCTTTTTATACCTTCTCACCTTGTGATTTTTGATTTTATATGCTATATCCTTCTCAGCCCCTTCTAGCCTTTCTAAAGCCTTTTTATTGAAACACGTTATAAGCCATATCCTTTAGATTTTAGGACTTTTCCATATGACCCGCACTCGAATCGCGATGCATAGACAGTTGTTTTAGAGCTTGAGTTTGGGGTGGTGGGTCCACCATTATGGGAATTGTTATTGGGATGGGATTTTTGAGCTTATTAATTGTGCTTTGTGCTTTATATTTATGATGATTCACAGATTTGTATTGTAACCCTTTGCCGGGGTAATAGTGAATGAAAAAGAAGTTTCGAGCTAATTTTGCCAACAAGGGCAATAAAAGAAAAAAAATATATATGAGAAAATAGCGTGATATCTCAACATAAAGAGAGTCATAGCTATAGAAAAAATTGATTTGAAAAGAACAGAAAATATATATATTCGGACCGGCAAAGTGGATTTTTATGTGAACATCTTAAGCTTTTAATTGGATTATTGGGGATGCTAAATTGTGCATCAAGGAATTTATTGGGTTGAGTGAGAAACATTGTATGAGAGTAACTCAAGCTCTAGGGCGATTCGTTGATGGCTAGTGAGGAGAGAGCCAAAAGCTCACTCCAAATTATCCAAATATACTATCATACCGTCCCTAAGCCTAAATTACAACCTTAAAGACCTTTTGATTCTTTGCTGTGTAATTAAGAAGTAATTGAGCCAATAGAGAGTAGTTGAGTGGATCTTTGGATACTAGTGAGGTTTGATGAACAATCTATAACTCTCTTGGAGGAACCGAGTAAAGTCGCAATCCTTCTTACATTGCGAAACTAATCTGATCTTGAATTCAAGCCGTGTTGACTGTGGATATGAGAAGTGTACAGGTATGTAGTTTATGAATATTATTGCTTGAAATTTTCTGAGTTATGTGCTTTAGGTTTATTCTATATATTCTGCTATGCTTGTTCCCTTGTATTGAAAATTTTATAAGTGTGTATTTCTAGACTTCCCTTTGTTTTTATTTTTATTGTATCGGGACGATACAACTTTGAGTTGGGGGTCTTAATGTCTCCTCATTTGTGATAGATTTATGTTAGGATGAGACATCATTTTTAGTGATTTAGAAGTCAATAATGTCGAGTTTCTTGAGTTTTAGTGCACTTTCCTATTTTGAGTCTTGATTTGTAGAATTATTATTTTTAGAACATATTAGGTTTAATTGTTTAATTTAGTGTGAAGCTTTAAAGATAAGTATGGAGATTAATTAGAGTTCAAGTCAAAGACAACAACTTATGGAAAGAGATTTGCATGGTAATTGGAGATAAGGAAACAAAAGCTAAAAAGATGGAAAAGCTGCCTAAATCTGGGATTCTGCATACACGTCCAAAGATGTGGGTTTTTACCTAAGAAATAGGCCGAATTTGGAGATTTCCTTCGTAATGGTCAAGATAATTCTGTTGCGATTCTTTTGGTATATTATGGAGCTCAAACCGACCAATAACGAAGAAGATATGCTCCAAACGGTGCAGCAGTGTTTATCTTTATTTCCATACGAATTTGAGTTGGGCTAGAAGTCCAATAACTTACCTCTTCCTCAAGAAAACGAATTAGGTCTTCTAAACACCTATAAATACACCCTTATATCACTTGTAATTCTACCCTATTAATCCTTTCTTAGTTGAAAACCTTATAATTATTTCTTAGTCATTGTAGAGAGCAAGATGATGTCTTTTGTAATTTCTTTTAGTTTATTTCCTTCAGGTATGAACTAAACCTCCCATAGCTTGGGTTTTGCATATGTATAAACTATGAATTCTAATTCTTCTATCTAAGTTTCTTTGGGAATTATATGTTTTAATCTGATATTAGCTACTTACTTTATATTTGCTTATATGTTTTGATTTATTGTCTTTCCTAGAACTGATCACTTTAGGATTGTTTTAATAGTAGTTAGATGGTCTCCTTGACAGGGTGTTTAACTATTGAACCACCACATAATGTCTAGTGTCGGTAGTAGTTCTGACAAAACATGCTTCTAACTAGATAGTCATTAGGGTTTGTTTTAATCACCATATCACCAATTGATTGTAGTGTGCTGGATAGGGCCTTAGTGGCGTTTGATAACCCTATTTGAGTCCTCTTTTTGGTTGGGCCGTAGCCCCCTTAGTCGCTCTCAAGGTCTAAGGTATGGGAAATTAGAATCCTGACTAAGTATACCAAGAGCTAATATTCTCCCTTATGAACTAGATATATAGATATAATTAGAAGGATTAGTGCATACTAGCAAAACCTAAGCTATACTTCTCATCTCATATTCTTAATATTTTATTTTATTGTCTTTATTTTTCTTAGTTTTAATTCTTAATTTCGAAAATCTATTTGCTTTATTTTTCTGTCTTTTAATTATTTACTTTTACTCGTTATTCCTACCTACGCGATTAACACACTTAAGTCCCTGAGAACGAACTCAACTTACTAACTAAAACTTGCATACGTCCTGTAATACTTGCAGTACTGTGCCTGTCTAGGGTGAGAGTGCGTAGTTTCTTGGCTTATTTTAATCTTATTTTTATCACACCCTAGGCAACACCAGTATCCGAAGTAATGCAAAGACATCTTGGAGATTCATGCGGAAACAAATTTTCTTTTTCTTCAAAAGTCCACATCATAGTATCCACCTTGCTCGAGGAAGAGTCATTTCTTCTACTTACAAAATCGACCTTTATTTGGATAATTAGGGTCTTAATAACACAATAATATTAAGGAAAGATTTCTTAAAATTATTTCATGTTTATTTTTTAGTATCTATTCTCGAAAACTTGTTAAAACTTATTAAAATCTTATTGAACTTGTATCTATTTTTTTAGCTTAATACGAGTTTTATTTCACAAATTATTAGACTTATACAACAATTTCTAGTAAATTCCACTACTTATATCCAATAAGTTCTACAATAGTCTAGTAACTCTTGACCACAAAGTCTTATACACCTAAAGCATATATAAACCTCATCAAGACCACTATAATATGAATTGTTAGTTTAAAACTATCAGCACACCATAACACCAACAAAAATAATTAACATTTTATGGAATATATTTCATTTTAATAAATAAAATAATTATAAACTTTGCAATAATATCAATTATAAATTAAAAATTATTCAAATAATTGAATTTATAAAATTTATATATTGTGTAACATTACCAACTCGTGGGCCGTATTTCAATATTTTTGTGTGACAACTTATAGTCAATTCGGCCCAATTCTAATGTAAGATTTTTTTTTTCAAAAACCGCAAACAAAATGAAAATATTTTACATAATGTCTCAACCCTAATCACTAACACCACATCCACCGCATTCTGGACACAAGATTTTATATAAGGTAATTTATTTAATAATAAACACATTACTTTATATCACTAATATATTCAAGATCTGTGTGCTAGATGGCTTTCGTAGGTGTAAGAAGAAGGAGGGAAGGAAGATATACGATAGAGTTGTGGCATAAACATAGACGATACAATTTGGGGGCGTTTCGTACAGAATTAGAGGCTGCTATGGCCTATGATGCCAAATCAAGGGAACTTAGAGAACTAAGAACAAGAAGAGTGATTTTTCCTTGGCCGGTACCTATGCATAATTTTGATATTAATTTACCCCCTCCATTGGATTTATAAAACTTGAACATTGATTTTATGAAACATTTAAAGATTTTGAAATTTTGTTAAAAATAGTACATCCAAATGAAGAATTGTATTCGGTTATGTTTTCTTTTTTATTTTGATTAAATTATGCTTATTATAGACAAAATTTTGATAAATTCAATCTTATATTTGAGTATTATTTTATCAGTTCAATATATTTCACAATTACATCAGGATAAAGTTTGTTTGATAATGTACAATAAAATAAAATTTATTACAATATGTTTCATTTATGCTATATATATTATTTAATTTTTAATTAATGTAATATTTTATCGAAAAAATTTGAAACATGAATTACAAAATTTGTGGAAATAGTTTCTTCAGTTTTTGCATGTCTAAAGTTATTGAAAAGAGTGACCCATTCTTTTAAACAATATGCAAGAAAAATTATGTTGGTTGACCGGAAAAGTTCTGTGTGTTATTTGAAGGAATCCTGTCTTGTGTGGCAGATTTTCCTACACTAGACTCAATAGTAGAGGGAAACCAACTTACTAACTATTTATTTTCCATTCAAAAAACCTTAGTTGTAGTGTTAATTCAAGAAAATGAAGGGAAGAAAATTTCATATATTACATCAAAAAATTATTAGAAAGAGAAGAGGATCAATACAATCCCATTGAAATAATTAACTTTAGAACTTATTGGAGTTTCAAGGAAATTAAGTCCTTATTTCTAAGCTTATTCTATAAAAATCAAACTGATGTGGCATTAAAAAATATGTTATCTAACTCTTGGTACTATGGAGACACCTCAAATGGGTGGTAGATATATATAAGTTCGATATTTTCAACGAAGGTGGAACTGTAATCAAAATGCAAGCCTTAGAAAAATTTATCATCGAGAATATTACCTATCCCAAGGATAATTTAACAACGCGGAAGTAGATGGATCCTCTAATGGAAGATGAAGTGTATAAGGGCTGAAAATCTTAAGCATAATGTGTATTGAATATAATCTAGTTATTCATGTTCACTTTTACGTCTAACAAAGAGGCTGATTACTAGACTATCATTGTTAGATTCAGAATTATATTCGCTATTGGAGCAATGCAGGTTGAGTCTTTACCAGTATATAACTATTATAAATTTAATACAATTCATCTTATGAGAATGGTATATCAATGATTAAACCTTACAGGTATACAATCAGAAACAAATAAAAAACGTTAGTCAGTTTCTAGCTCATACATGTGTAATGAGATTAAAATAGTCATGATGATTCACCTTTCAAGCTAGTTTTATATAATACAAAACGAGAAGGGGTAGATATGCATTAGGTGAATAAGCCCAACATATAACTCCAAGGAGACATTTACGTAGTTATCACTAAAACCAAATTAGGTTGGTTAAAACCAATTAAGAATGCCTATAATATATATCCTTTAGTGAATGTACTTGCTAGAATAGAGCTTATCTATCTATGGAAGATAAGCATTGCATGTGTGAAAAATATATAGGCACTTGTTCGAACAATGATTACTAATGTGTTGGATTGGAAGAAAGAAATATAATATTAATAGATTAAAACCATGAGACATGTATAAATAATCTAGGTTTAAGTATGATCCCAAAAAGAATCATGGAGCAAGGTATCACCATCCATGTTTAATTTATGATGCCGAGACTATCCTGAAAACCATCTATCATTGTCAATATTATCCTCTTATACCTCGATTGACAACTTAGGATGTAACACCCACTTATCTATTATTTCATAAATATAGACAATAATGGTCCTTTCCCACCAACCAATAAAAATACACTTGTGGGTATATGTAGTTGTCTATAATTTTATACAATGTATAGAAATAGATGTTGTATCCGAAGTAAATGCAAAGACATCTTGGAGATTCATGCGGAAACAAATTTTCTTTTTCTTCAAAAGTCCACATCATAGTATCCACCTTGCTCAAGGAAGAGTCATTTCTTCTACTTACAAAATCGACCTTTATTTGGATAATTAGGGTCTTAATAACACAATAATATTAAGGAAAGATTTCTTAAAATTATTTCATTTTTATTTTTTAGTATCTATTCTCCAAAACTTGTTAAAACTTATTAAAATCTTATTGAACTTGTATCTATTTTTTTAGCTTAATACGAGTTTTATTTCACAAATTATTAGACTTATACAACAATTTATAGTAAATTCCACTACTTATATCCAATAAGTTCTACAATAGTCTAGTAACTCTTGACCACAAAGTCTTATACACCTAAAGCATATATAAACCTCATCAAGACCACTAAAATATGAATTGTTAGTTTAAAACTATCAGCACACCATGACACCAAAAAAAATTATTAACATTTTATGGAATATATTTCATTTTAATAAATAAAATAATTATAAACTTTGCAATAATATCAATTATAAATTAAAAATTATTCAAATAATTGAATTTATAAAATATATATATTGTGTAACATTACCAACTCGTGGGCCGTATTTCAATATTTTTGTGTGACAACTTATAGTCATTTCGGCCCAATTCTAATGTAATATTTTTTTTTGAATAACCGCAAACAAAATGAAAATATTTTATATAGTGTCTCAAACCTAATCACTAACACCACATCCACCGCATTCTGCACACAAGATTCTATATAAGGTAATTTATTTAATAATAAACACATTATTTAATATTACTAATATATTCAAGATCTGTGTGTTAGATGGCTTTCGTAGGTGTAAGAAGAAAGAGGGAAGGAAGATATACGGTAAAGTTGTGGCATAAACATTGACGATACAATTTGGGGGCGTTTCGTACAGAATTAGAGGGTGCTATGGCCAATGACGCCAAATCAAGGGAACTTAGAGGATTAAGAACAAGAAGAGTGAATTTTCTTTGGCAGGTACCTATGCATAATTTTGATCTTAATTTACCCCCTCCATTGGATTTATAAAACTTGAACATTGATTGTATGAAACATTTAAAGATTTTGAAATTTTGTTAAAAATAGTCCATCCAAATGAAGAATTGTAGTTGGTTATGTTTTCTTTTTTATTTTGATTAAATTATGCTTATTATAGACAAAATTTTGATAAATTCAATCTTATATTTGAGTATTATTTTATCACTTCAATATATTTCACAATTACATCAGGATAAAGTTTGTTTGATAATGTACAATAAAATAAAATTTACTACAATATGTTTCATTTATGCTATATATAATATTTAATTATTAAATAATGTAATATTTTATCGAAAAAATTTGAAACATGAATTACAAAATTTGTGGAAATAGTTTCTTCAGTTTTTGCATGTCTAAAGTTATAGAAAAGAGTGACCCATTCTTTTAAACAATATGCAAGAAATTTATGTTGGTTGACCAGAAAAGTTTCGTGTGTTATTTGAAGGAATGCTGTCTTGTGTGGCAGATTTTCCTACACTAGACACAATAGTAGAGGGAAACCAACTTACTAACTATTTATTTTCCATTCAAAAAACCTTAGTTGTAGTGTTAATTCAAGAAAATGTAGGGAAAAAAATTTCATATATTACATCAAACAATTATTAGAAAGAGAAGAGGATCAATACAATCCCATTAAAATAATTAACTTTAGAACTTATTGGAGTTTCAAGGAAATTAAGTCCTTATTTCTAAGCTTATTCTATAAAAATCAAACTGATGTGGCATTAAAACATATGTTATCTAACTCTTGGTACTATGGAGACACCTCAAATGGGTGGTAGATATATATAAGTTCGATATTTTCAACGAAGGTGGAACTGTAATCAAAATGCAAGCCTTAGAAAACTTTATCATCGAGAATATTACCTATCCCAAGGATAATTTAACAACGCGGAAGTAGATGGAGCCTCTAATGGAAGATGAAGTGTATAAGGGCTGAAAATCTTAAGCATAATGTGTATTGAATATAATCTAGTTATTCATGTGCACTTTTACGTCTTACAAAGAGGCTGATTACTAGGCTATCATTGTTAGATTTAGAATTATATTCGCTATTGGAGCTATGCAGGTTGAGTCTTTACCAGTACATAACTATTATAAATTCAATACAATTCATCTTATGAGACTGGTATATCGATGATTAAACCTTACAGGTATGCCATCAGAAACAAATAAAAAACGTTAGTCAGGTTCTAGCTCATACATGTGTGATGAGATTAAAATAGTCATGATGATTCACCTTTCAAGCTAGTTTTATATAATACAAAACGAGAAGGGGTAGATATACATTAGGTGAATGAGCCCAACATATAACTCCAAGGAGACCTTTACGTATTTATCACTAAAACCAAATAAGGTTGGTTGAAACCAATTAAGAATGCCTATAATGTATATCCTTTAGTGAATGTACTTGCTAGAATAGAGTTTTTCTATCTATGGAAGATAAGCATTGCATGTGTGAAAAATATATAGGCACTTGTTCGAACAATGATTACTAATGTGTTGGATTGGAAGAAAGAAATATAATATTAAAAGATTAAAACCATGATACATGTATAAATAATCTAGGTTTAAGTATGATCCCAAAAAGTTTCATGGAGCAAGGTATCACCATCCATGTTTAATTTATGATGCCGAGACTATCCTGAAAACCATCTATCATTGTCAATATTATCCTCTTATACCTTGATTGACAACTTAGGATGTAACACCCATGGGCTGTGTAGTTGTAGGTATATGTACTTATCTATTATTTCATAAATATAGACAATAATGGTCCTGTCCCAGCAACTAATAAAAATACACTTGTGGGTATATGTAGTTGTCTATAATTTTATACAATGTATAGAAATAGATGTTGTATCTGAAGTAAATGCAAAGACATCTTGGAGATTCATGCGGAAACAAATTTTCTTTTTCTTCAAAAGTCCACATCATATTATCCACCTTGCTCGTGGAAGAGTCATTTCTTCTACTTACAAAATCGATCTTTATTTGGATAATTAGGGTCTTAATAACACAATAATATTAAGGAAAGATTTCTTAATATTATTTCATGTTTATTTTTTAGTATATATTCTCGAAAACTTGTTAAAACTTATTAAAATTTTATTGAACTTGTATCTATTTTTTTTAGCTTAATACGAGTTTTATTTCACAAATTATTAGACTTATACAACAATTTCTAGTAAATTCCACTACTTATATCCAATAAGTTCTACAATAGTCTATTAACTCTTGACCACAAAGTCTTATACACCTAAAGCATATATAAACCTCATCAAGACCACTATAATATGAATTGTTAGTTTAAAACTATCAACACACCATGACACCAAAAAAATTTATTAACGTTTTATGGAATATATTTCACTTTAATAAATAAAATAATTATAAACTTTGCAATAATATCAATTATAAATTAAAAATTATTCAAATAATTTAAATTATAAAATTTATATATTGTGTAACATTACCAACTCGTGGGCCGTATTTCAATATTTTTGTGTGACAACTTATAGTCAATTCGGCCGAATTCTAATGTAATGTTTTTTTTTTGAAAAACCGCAAACAAAATGAAAATATTTTATATAGTGTCTCAAACCTAATCACTAACACCACATCCACCGCATTCTGCACACAAGATTCTATATAAGGTAATTTATTTAATAATAAACACATTATTTTATATCACTAATATATTCAAGATCTGTGTGTTCGATGGCTTTCGTAGGTGTAAGAAGAAAGAGGGAAGGAAGATATACGGTAGAGTTGTGGCATAAACATAGACGATACAATTTGGGGGCGTTTCGTACAGAATTAGAGGGTGCTATGGCCAATGACGCCAAATCAAGGGAACTTAGAGGATTAAGAACAAGAAGAGTGAATTTTCTTTGGCAGGTACATATGCATAATTTTGATCTTAATTTACCCCCTCCATTGGATTTATAAAACTTGAACATTGATTGTATGAAACATTTAAAGATTTTGAAATTTTGTTAAAAATAGTCCATCCAAATGAAGAATTGTAGTCGGTTATGTTTTCTTTTTTATTTTGATTAAATTATGCTTATTATAGACAAAATTTTGATAAATTCAGTCTTATATTTGAGTATTATTTTATCACTTCAATATATTTCACAATTACATAATTATAAAGTTTGTTTGATAATGTACAATAAAATAAAATTTACTACAATATGTTTCATTTATGCTATATATAATATTTAATTTTTAAATAATGTAATATTTTATCGTAAAAATTTAAAACATGAATTACAAAATTTGTGGAAATAGTTTCTTCAGTTTTTGCATGTCTAAAGTTATAGAAAAGAGTGACCCATTCTTTTAAACTCTATGCAAGAAAAAATATGTTGGTTGACCAGAAAAGTTTCGTGTGTTATTTGAAGGAATGCTGTCTTGTGTGGCAGATTTTCCTACACTAGACACAATAGTAGAGGGAAACCAACTTACTAACTATTTATTTTCCATTCAAAAAACCTTAGCTGTAGTGTTAATTCAAGAAAATGAAGGGAAAAAAATTTCATATATTACATCAAAAATTATTAGAAAGAGAAGAGGATCAATACAATCCCATTGAAATAATTAACTTTTTAGAACTTATTGGAGTTTCAAGGAAATTAAGTCCTTATTTCTAAGCTTATTCTATAAAAATCAAACTGATGTGGCATTAAAACATATGTTATCTAACTCTTGGTACTATGGAGACACCTCAAATGGGTGGTAGATATATATAAGTTCGATATTTTCAACGAAGGTGGAACTGTAATCAAAATGCAAGCCTTAGAAAACTTTATCATCGAGAATATTACCTATCCCAAGGATAATTTAACAACGCGGAAGTAGATGGAGCCTCTAATGAAAGATGAAGTGTATAAGGGCTGAAAATCTTAAGCATAATGTGTATTGAATATAATCTAGTTATTCATGTTCACTTTTACGTCTTACAAAGAGGCTGATTACTAGGCTATCATTGTTAGATTTAGAATTATATTCGCTATTGGAGCTATGCAGGTTGAGTCTTTACCAGTACATAACTATTATAAATTCAATACAATTCATCTTATGAGACTGGTATATCGATGATTAAACCTTACAGGTATGCCATCAGAAACAAATAAAAAACGTTAGTCAGGTTCTAGCTCATACATGTGTGATGAGATTAAAATAGTCATGATGATTCACCTTTCAAGCTAGTTTTATATAATACAAAACGAGAAGGGGTAGATATACATTAGGTGAATGAGCCCAACATATAACTCCAAGGAGACCTTTACGTATTTATCACTAAAACCAAATAAGGTTGGTTGAAACCAATTAAGAATGCCTATAATGTATATCCTTTAGTGAATGTACTTGCTAGAATAGAGTTTTTCTATCTATGGAAGATAAGCATTGCATGTGTGAAAAATATATAGGCACTTGTTCGAACAATGATTACTAATGTGTTGGATTGGAAGAAAGAAATATAATATTAAAAGATTAAAACCATGATACATGTATAAATAATCTAGGTTTAAGTATGATCCCAAAAAGTTTCATGGAGCAAGGTATCACCATCCATGTTTAATTTATGATGCCGAGACTATCCTGAAAACCATCTATCATTGTCAATATTATCCTCTTATACCTTGATTGACAACTTAGGATGTAACACCCATGGGCTGTGTAGTTGTAGGTATATGTACTTATCTATTATTTCATAAATATAGACAATAATGGTCCTGTCCCAGCAACTAATAAAAATACACTTGTGGGTATATGTAGTTGTCTATAATTTTATACAATGTATAGAAATAGATGTTGTATCTGAAGTAAATGCAAAGACATCTTGGAGATTCATGCGGAAACAAATTTTCTTTTTCTTCAAAAGTCCACATCATATTATCCACCTTGCTCGTGGAAGAGTCATTTCTTCTACTTACAAAATCGATCTTTATTTGGATAATTAGGGTCTTAATAACACAATAATATTAAGGAAAGATTTCTTAATATTATTTCATGTTTATTTTTTAGTATATATTCTCGAAAACTTGTTAAAACTTATTAAAATTTTATTGAACTTGTATCTATTTTTTTTAGCTTAATACGAGTTTTATTTCACAAATTATTAGACTTATACAACAATTTCTAGTAAATTCCACTACTTATATCCAATAAGTTCTACAATAGTCTATTAACTCTTGACCACAAAGTCTTATACACCTAAAGCATATATAAACCTCATCAAGACCACTATAATATGAATTGTTAGTTTAAAACTATCAACACACCATGACACCAAAAAAATTTATTAACATTTTATGGAATATATTTCACTTTAATAAATAAAATAATTATAAACTTTGCAATAATATCAATTATAAATTAAAAATTATTTAAATAATTTAAATTATAAAATTTATATATTGTGTAACATTACCAACTCGTGGGCCGTATTTCAATATTTTTGTGTGACAACTTATAGTCAATTCGGCCGAATTCTAATGTAATGTTTTTTTTTTTGAAAAACCGCAAACAAAATGAAAATATTTTATATAGTGTCTCAAACCTAATCACTAACACCACATCCACCGCATTCTGCACACAAGATTCTATATAAGGTAATTTATTTAATAATAAACACATTATTTTATATCACTAATATATTCAAGATCTGTGTGTTAGATGGCTTTCGTAGGTGTAAGAAGAAAGAGGGAAGGAAGATATACGGTAGAGTTGTGGCATAAACATAGACGATACAATTTGGGGGCGTTTCGTACAGAATTAGAGGGTGCTATGGCCAATGACGCCAAATCAAGGGAACTTAGAGGATTAAGAACAAGAAGAGTGAATTTTCTTTGGCAGGTACCTATGCATAATTTTGATCTTAATTTACCCCCTCCATTGGATTTATTAAACTTGAACATTGATTCTATGAAACATTTAAAGATTTTGAAATTTTGTTAAAAATAGTCCATCCAAATGAAGAATTGTAGTCGGTTATGTTTTCTTTTTTATTTTGATTAAATTATGCTTATTATAGACAAAATTTTGATAAATTCAGTCTTATATTTGAGTATTATTTTATCACTTCAATATATTTCACAATTACATCAGGATAAAGTTTGTTTGATAATGTACAATAAAATAAAATTTACTACAATATGTTTCATTTATGCTATATATAATATTTAATTTTTAAATAATGTAATATTTTATCGTAAAAATTTAAAACATGAATTACAAAATTTGTGGAAATAGTTTCTTCAGTTTTTGCATGTCTAAAGTTATAGAAAAGAGTGACCCATTCTTTTAAACAATATGCAAGAAAAATTATGTCTGTTGACCGGAAAAGTTTCGTGTGTTATTTGAAGGAATGCTGTCTTGTGTGGCAGATTTTCCTACACTAGACACAATAGTAGAGGGAAACCAACTTACTAACTATTTATTTTCCATTCAAGAAACCTTAGCTGTAGTGTTAATTCAAGAAAATGAAGGGAAAAAAATTTCATATATTACATAAAAAAATTATTAGAAAGAGAAGAGGATCAATACAATCCCATTGAAATAATTAACTTTAGAACTTATTGGAGTTTCAAGGAAATTAAGTCCTTATTTGTAAGCTTATTCTATAAAAATCAAACTAATGTGGCATTAAAACATGTGTTATCTAACTCTTGGTACTATGGAGACACCTCAAATGGGTGGTAGATATATATAAGTTCGATATTTTCAACGAAGGTGGAACTGTAATCAAAATGCAAGCCTTAGAAAACTTTATCATCGAGAATATTACCTATCCCAAGGATAATTTAACAACGCGGAAGTAGATGGAGCCTCTAATGGAAGATGAAGTGTATAAGGGATGAAAATCTTAAGCATAATGTGTATTGAATATAATCTAGTTATTCATGTTCACTTTTACGTCTTACAAAGAGGCTGATTACTAGGCTATCATTGTTAGATTTAGAATTATATTCGCTATTGGAGCTATGCAGGTTGAGTCTTTACCAGTACATAACTATTATAAATTCAATACAATTCATCTTATGAGACTGGTATATCGATGATTAAACCTTACAGGTATGCCATCAGAAACAAATAAAAAACGTTAGTCAGGTTCTAGCTCATACATGTGTGATGAGATTAAAATAGTCATGATGATTCACCTTTCAAGCTAGTTTTATATAATACAAAACGAGAAGGGGTAGATATACATTAGGTGAATGAGCCCAACATATAACTCCAAGGAGACCTTTACGTATTTATCACTAAAACCAAATAAGGTTGGTTGAAACCAATTAAGAATGCCTATAATGTATATCCTTTAAGGAATGTACTTGCTAGAATAGAGTTTTTCTATCTATGGAAGATAAGCATTGCATGTGTGAAAAATATATAGGCACTTGTTCGAACAATGATTACTAATGTGTTGGATTGGAAGAAAGAAATATAATATTAAAAGATTAAAACCATGATACATGTATAAATAATCTAGGTTTAAGTATGATCCCAAAAAGTTTCATGGAGCAAGGTATCACCATCCATGTTTAATTTATGATGCCGAGACTATCCTGAAAACCATCTATCATTGTCAATATTATCATCTTATACCTTGATTGACAACTTAGGATGTAACACCCATGGGCTGTGTAGTTGTAGGTATATGTACTTATCTATTATTTCATAAATATAGACAATAATGGTCCTGTCCCAGCAACTAATAAAAATACACTTGTGGGTATATGTAGTTGTCTATAATTTTATACAATGTATAGAAATAGATGTTGTATCTGAAGTAAATGCAAAGACATCTTGGAGATTCATGCGGAAACAAATTTTCTTTTTCTTCAAAAGTCCACATCATATTATCCACCTTGCTCGTGGAAGAGTCATTTCTTCTACTTACAAAATCGATCTTTATTTGGATAATTAGGGTCTTAATAACACAATAATATTAAGGAAAGATTTCTTAATATTATTTCATGTTTATTTTTTAGTATATATTCTCGAAAACTTGTTAAAACTTATTAAAATTTTATTGAACTTGTATCTATTTTTTTTAGCTTAATACGAGTTTTATTTCACAAATTATTAGACTTATACAACAATTTCTAGTAAATTCCACTACTTATATCCAATAAGTTCTACAATAGTCTATTAACTCTTGACCACAAAGTCTTATACACCTAAAGCATATATAAACCTCATCAAGACCACTATAATATGAATTGTTAGTTTAAAACTATCAGCACACCATGACACCAAAAAAATTTATTAACATTTTATGGAATATATTTCATTTTAATAAGTAAAATAATTATAAACTTTGCAATAATATCAATTATAAATTAAAAATTATTCAAATAATTTAATTTATAAAATTTATATATTGTGTAACATTACCAACTTGTGGGCCGTATTTCAATATTTTTGTGTGACAACTTATAGTCAATTAGGCCCAATTCTAATGTAAGATTTTTTTTTTCAAAAACCGCAAACAAAATGAAAATATATTACATAGTGTCTCAACCCTAATCACTAACACCACATCCACCGCATTCTGCACACAAGATTCTATATAAGGTAATTTATTTAATAATAAACACATTATTTTATATCACTAATATATTCAAGATCTGTGTGTTAGATGGCTTTCGTAAGTGTAAGAAGAAGGAGAGAAGGAAGATATACGGTAGACTTGTGGCATAAACATAGACGATACAATTTGGAGGCGTTTCGTACAGAATTAGAGGCTGCTATGGCCTATGATGCCAAATCAAGGGAACTTAGAGGATTAAGAACAAGAAGAGTGAATTTTCTTTGGCCGGTACCTATGCATAATTTTGATATTAATTTACCCCTCCATTGGATTTATTAAACTTGAACATTGATTCTATGAAACATTTAAAGATTTTGAAATTTTGTTAAAAATAGTCCATCCAAATGAAGAATTGTATTCGGTTATGTTTTCTTTTTTATTTTGATTAAATTATGCTTATTATAGACAACATTTTGATAAATTCAATCTTATATTTGAGTATTATTTTATCACTTCAATATATTTCACAATTACATTAGGATAAAAGTTTGTTTGATAATGTACAATAAAATAAAATTTACTACAATATGTTTCATTTATGCTATATATAATATTTAATTTTTAAATAATGTAATATTTTATCGAAAAAATTTGAAACATGAATTACAAAATTTGTGGAAATAGTTTCTTAAGTTTTTGCATGTCTAAAGTTATAGAAAAGAGAGACCCATTCTTTTAAACAATATGCAAGAAAAATTATGTCTGTTGACCGGAAAAGTTTCGTGTGTTATTTGAAGGAATGCTGTCTTGTGTGGCAGATTTTCCTACACTAGACACAATAGTAGAGGGAAACCAACTTACTAACTATTTATTTTCCATTCAAGAAACCTTAGTTGTAGTGTTAATTCAAGAAAATGAAGGGAAAAAAATTTCATATATTACATAAAAAAATTATTAGAAAGAGAAGAGGATCAATACAATCCCATTGAAATAATTAACTTTAAAACTTATTGGAGTTTCAAGGAAATTAAGTCCTTATTTGTAAGCTTATTCTATAAAAATCAAACTAATGTGGCATTAAAACATGTGTTATCTAACTCTTGGTACTATGGAGAAATCTTAAACGGGTGGTAGATATATATAAAATTTCAACGAAGGTGGAACTGTAATCAAAATGCAAGCCTTAGAAAAAATTATCATCGAGAATATTACCTATCCCAAGGATAATTTAACAACGCGGAAGTAGATGGAGCCTCTAATGGAAGATGAAGTGTATAAGGGCTGAAAATCTTAAGCATAATGTGTATTGAATATAATCAAGTTATTCATGTTCACTTTTACGTCTAACAAAGAGGTTGATTACTAGGCTATCATTGTTAGATTTAGAATTATATTCGCTATTGGAGCTATGCAGGTTGAGTCTTTACCAGTAAATAACTATTATAAATTTAATACAATTCATCTTATGAGACTGGTATATCGATGATTAAACCTTACAGGTATACCATCAGAAACAAATAAATAACGTTAGTCAGTTTCTAGCTCATACATGTGTGATGAGATTAAAATAGTCATGATGATTCACCTTTCAAGCTAGTTTTATATAATACAAAACGAGAAGGGGTAGATATACATTAGGTGAATGAGCCCAACATATAACTCCAAGGAGACCTTTACGTATTTATCACTAAAACCAAATTAGGTTGGTTGAAACCAATTAAGAATGGCTATAATATATATCCTTTAGTGAATGTACTTGCTAGAATAGAGCTTTTCTATCTATGGAAAATAAGCATTGCATGTGTGAAAAATATATAGGAACTTGTTCGAACAATGATTACTAATGTGTTGGATTGAAGAAAGAAATATAATATTAATAGATTAAAACCATGAGACATGTATAAATAATCTAGGTTTAAGTATGATCCCAAAAAGAATCATGGAGCAAGGTATCACCATCCATGTTTAATTTATGATGCCGAGACTATCCTGAAAACCATCTATCATTGTCAATATTATCCTCTTATACGTCGATTGACAACTTAGGATGTAACACCCACGGGCTGTGTAGTTGTGGGTATATGTACTTATCTATTATTTCATAAATATAGACAATAATGGTCCTTTCCCAGCAACTAATAAAAATACACTTGTGGGTATATGTAGTTGTCTATAATTTTATACTATGTATAGAAATAGATGTTGTATCTGATGTCTCCTCATTTGTGATGGATTTATGTTAGGATGAGACATCATTTTTAGTGATTTAGAAGTCAATAATGTCGAGTTTCTTGAGTTTTAGTGCACTTTCCTATTTTGAGTCTTGATTTGTAGAATTATTATTTTTAGAGCATATTGGGTTTAATTGTTTAATTTAGTGTGAAGCTTTAAAGATAATTATGGAGATTAATTAGAGTCCAAGTCAAAGACAACAACTTATGGAAAGAGATTTGCATGATAATTGGAGATAAGGAAACAAAAGCTAAAAAGATGGAAAAGGAAAAGCTGCCTAAATCTGATATTCTGCATACACGTCCAAAGATGTGGGTTTTTACCTAAGAAATAGGCCGAATTTGGAGATTTCCTTCTTTAGGGTCAAGATAATTCTGTTGCGATTCTTTTGGTATATTATGGAGCTCAAACCGACCAACAACGAAGAAGATATGCTCAAAACGGTGCAGCAGTGTTTATCTTTATTTCCATATGAATTTGAGTTGGGCTAGAAGTCCAATAACTTACCTCTTCCTCAAGAAAACGAATTAGGTCTTCTAAACACCTATAAATACACCCGTATATCACTTGTAATTCTACCCTATTAATCCTTGCTTAGTTGAAAACCTTATAATTATTTCTTAGTCATTGTAGAGAGCAAGATGATGTCTTTTGTAATTTCTTTTAGTTTATTTCCTTCAGGTATGAACTAAACCTCCCATAGCTTGGGTTTTTCATATGTATAAACTATGAATTCTAATTCTTCTATCTAAGTTTCTTTGAGAATTATATGTTTTAATCTGATATTAGCTACTTACTTTATATTTGCTTATGTGTTTTGATTTATTGTCTTTCCTAGAACTGATCACTTTAGGATTGTTTTAATAGTAGTTAGATGGTCTCCTTGACAGGGTGTTTAACTATTGAACCACCACATAATGTCTAGTGTCGATAGTAGTTCTGACAAAACATGCTTCTAACTAGATAGTCATTAGGGTTTGTTTTAATCACCATATCACCAATTGATTGTAGTGTGCTGGGTAGGGCCTTAGTGGCGTTTGATAACCCTATTTGAGTCCTCGTCTTGGTTGTGCCGTAGCCCCCTTAGTCGCTCTCAAGGTCTAAGGTATGGGAATTTAGAATCCTGACTAAGTATACCAAGAGCTAATATTTTCCCTTATGAACTAGATTTATAGATAGAATTAGAAGGATTAGTGCATACTAGCAAAACCTAAGCTATACTTCTCATCTCATATTCTTAATCTTTTATTTTATTGTCTTTATTTTTCTTAGTTTTAATTCTTAATTTCGAATATCTATTTGCTTTATTTTTCTGTCTTTTAATTATTTACTTTTACTCGTTATTCCTACCTACGCGATTAACACACTTAAGTCCCTAAGAACGAACTCAACTTACTAACTAAAACTTGCATACATCCTATAATACTTGCAGTACTGTGCCTGTCTAGGGTGAGAGTGCGTAGTTTCTTGGCTTATTTTAATCTTATTTTTATCACACCCTAGGCAACACCATGTTTTTGGCGCCGCTGCCGGGGACTTGTGTCTCGTTAGCGTGTGGGTTATCTATTTCGAGTAGTAGTTTTTAATTAGTTTTTACTTTTCAGTTTTTAGTTTAGTTTTATTTTTCCAGATTTACGCTTGTGGTTTGCTTTAGTCTTTTTCAGGTTTCACTGTGTTTAATTCTTGGCCTCCTTTATCGGAGCCTGAGAGGAGCTTCAGACCTTACAACAAACGAGTTCGTGAGGAAAGAGCCTTAAGAAGAGTAATGGCAGCCCAAGATCCACCACTCGGTGTACCCCTTGGTGGAGCGCAGACCAACCAACCAGGTGGACAACAACAAGATCCACCACCTGGTGTACAATTACCAGCAGGAGGAGGTAATGGGCAGAATAACCTTAACAATCAACAAAATCGAGTTGAACAAGACCTACCTGGCCTTAATGTACCATTCCATGTTCAACCCATCGGTTACCGACCTCCTGAGATTCCGAATATCAAATTCCGACCCGATCCGGGTATGCTCAGTCAATTTCAAAGTTTCGGACTCTATACTGGTACAACAATACAAGATCCGGTAAAAGCGATTCAGAAGTTCATGCAGATTTGTGATGCCTACATTACTCCTGGCATTACACGCGAGCAACTGTATTGTCATATGTTTTCGTTTTTCTTGACTGGAAGAGCTAGCGATTGGCTAGAAAGACAACCACATGGAACCATTCACTCTTGGAGAGAACTTCAAGCCGCGTTCTTTATCAGATTTTACCCGAAGAGCAGGAGACTTAAAGATCAAACCGAGATTGCAAGATTTTGCCAAGAAGATGGAGAAACAGTTGGAGAAGCATGGACAAGGTTTCAACAAAAATTAGCTAGATGTCCTCTCCATGGTTATACACCTGCTCTACAACTTGCGATATTTTATGAAGGACTTAATGATAAAGGTAGAGAGAAGGTGGATAACATTGGAAAGGGTAATTTCGTGTCCATGAATCACAATGAAGCTTCCGAGGTGTTAGAAAATATTATGGAACAAGAAAGAAGTTGGCCTTCAACGCGAGCTTCTGTAGCAAAAACCCAAGGAACGCTTCGTTTAGATGCAGAAACTGCGAACTCAGCTCAGATATCCTCTCTAGAAAATCAAATCAAGGAGCTGAAGATAGCAATGGAAAAGAATTTAGCCGTTACAAAGGTAGTACAAGAAGCACAAGGTTGTCAACAATGTGGAGTTAACGATCATACATGGGAAGAGTGCGAAGCAAATCCGCAATCTGTTTACTTTATATCCAACCGATGGGGTAACCGAAACCATCCGGGTATGCAGTATTCAAATCCACAAGGGGCCGCCAATCCTGGTAATTATCAACCGCGCCCCCAGAACAACTCTTACCAACAGAGAGGTCAGTACCAAAATCAATATCAGAATAGACCTACTCCCCCACAACAACCTGCTCAAGATGCCTATACCGATTCATTGGATCAGAAAGCTTTACCTCAGTATCCTCAAGAAGGATCTGTGGACAATACACAGATTGCGCAAGCTCTAGACCGTTTGACCACGACTATAAACGCTCAGGACGAGAAGGTTAGAGGACACGATGCCATACTTCAGATGCTAAGTACTCAAGTAGAACAGTTAAACAAAGTGTTAACAAGTGTAGTAGAACAAAAAGAAGTAAAGGCAATCGAAGGAGGTGAAAACAATGTTGGGTTCGAAGCGTGCAACGCTATATGTCTTGAAATTGAGGAAGAAAAAGAAGAAATGCCACATGCTGCCATTAGTGCCGTGGAAATCCCGAGTACTGAAGAAGAACCAACCAAGTCTAGCCCCGTGGAATCTGACTGTTCTGAAGTTTATGTGGAGGACGATCAAGAGAAAGCCGAATTTATACAATTACTGAGGAAGATGCAAGAGGAGATTCGATCGGTAGTGGATTATGCAGCCGAGCTGGCTAAAGAGAAAGAGGAAGAAGCCTCAAAAGAGAGAGCGGAAGATGAAGTTGCACCTGCTGTGCATGAAGAGAAAGAAGAAGAGAAGGTGGAATCACCACCTATTGTTCACCCAGTGTCATCAACTATTCCTGATACAAATCCTAAGGATGACACTGTTCTCAAGACATTTGTAGAGGCGTTCCAACCTGAAAATATTAACGCCCAGATGCTTGAGATTGCAAAGAGAGGACTTACACCGCAATAAGTTTTTACGCAAGTTATTCCTGAGAAAGAAGCAAGTGTAGAGATCCCGAGAGAGAACCTGAGGGTTTCAAGAAGAAGTGAAAGAGAGCTACCACCAAAGCTTAAAGATCCGGAAAGTTTCAACCTTCCTATTCAATTACATGGTATGCTCAAGGTGAAAGCGATGTATGATGTGGGTTTTGGTGTGAATCTTATGCCTAAGTCCGTGTTCGAGAGACTTGGACTTCAGAAATCAAAGAAAACTCCAGTGAAGTTGCAGTTTGCTGACAACTCAGTGAAAAGGACATGGGGAACAGTGGAGGACATCTTAGTCCGTGCAGGTAATATCGCCATCCCTACTGACTTTGTTATTCTTGAGTTTGATGCAGATAAGCAGGTTCCAATCATACTTGGACGGCCTTTCATGGCCACAAGTCAAAGTGTGATCAACTTCCAAGATGGGACCATCACCCTTCATGCAAAGAATGTATCCGAGACCTTCTATGTCTTGGGTAAGAAACCGAGGAAGTTGGATCCCACCGTTCCCATCATCCACAGCCTTTCACATCACAAAGTCCCTCCTGAGAAGATCCACTTAAAGCCTGTGGATACTGAGCCAAACATTGAGTTTGGGGTTGGCCATGAAGTTTTATGGAAAGCTCACAAACGCGAGAATAGGCCACGAAGTTTCAAAGACTCGTGGATGGGACCATTCATTGTCACTAAGGTTGTTTCAGCCAAGGTGATAGAAATTCGCCCCAAAACTGGGGTCAAGCGCAGATTAGTTGACGTTCATAGCCTTACTCGTTGTTGGGGAGGCTATATTCGCAAATCTTGACAAAGGTAACACGTCTAACTTTGAAAGACGTTAAACAAAAGTACTGTACGGGAGATAACCCGTAGTTTTTTTTAGTTTTCATGTCTTTTACGTTTTTAGTTTAAGTTTCTTTTAGTTGTTTTTAGTTGATAATGAATATTTGAGAAATGTATTAGTGTTTTTGGTGTGTAAGAATTGGAGAAATCGAGTTAGGGAACGCGAGGAAAATTTTTGGAGCAAAGGAATGAATCCCGTGGACTACCCCTAGTCCGCAGCTCTGGTCCGCAGGGTCAAAACCCGTACCACGAGTGGAGCCACGGGTCAAGTCCAGAAGCCGAGAAAAAGTGACCCGCGGACTACCCCATGCACCGCGCCATGGTCCGCAGGCCAAAACGCGTGGCACGGGGTAGGACCACGTGTATTTTGACGTAGAACCCGCGGACTACCCCTCCGGTGTACCGCACCATGGTCCGCAGAGCAAAATCACGTGCCACGGGGTTGTACCACGGGTATTATCCAGTGGGTAAAAATTTCAAGCAACAGAAGCTGCGGACTACCCTGCGGTGTACCCATGGTCCGCAGGGGTAGTCCGTACGAGCTGCCAGAGAGAGAAAAGAAAGGGTTTCAAGGCTATATGAAGATCTAAAGCTTATTATTCCGAATTTATTAAACCTTAAGCCTCTTTCTTCTATCCAAAACTCTCCTAACTCCATTGAAGCTCATCAAAACCTTCACCAACCACCAAAACACTACCCAATCATCAAGAAAAACTCATCAAATCTTCTCTCCACATCATTACAAGAGAGATTCAAGCACCCAATCATCACCAAATCCATTCAAATTGAAGAATCAAAGAGCCAAATTTTCAAAATTCATCCTACAAGTTCTTAAATAAGCCAACCCATTACAAATCCACCTCACCCACATAGAGATTCATCATCAATTCAGCTATCCTAGGCCAAATCAAGCTTGTTCATCCATTATTTCACAAGTTCAAAATTCAAGGGTTGCTAAAGCTTTGAGTTGGGGGTTAATTGAAGATGACTAATAGAACAACAATTTTATCTAACAAGAGGGAGGTGAAGAGTAATAAGGGATTGGATTTAAACAAGAAGAAATCAATTGACAAAGGTTCTAGTTCTAAATCAAAGGGTAAGGAGAAAATTGAGAAGAGTGGGATACCTTTGTTTGATCGTAATGGCAAAAAGCTTTACTATTATGCAAAGGAGAAAACACAACCTCAACAAGATCTTATACCTAAAGAGAAAGTGGATACTTCAAGGGCCCTGAAGACTTCTGCAGAGAAACAATTGAAAGAGCTACCTTTTTGCCTATGAGAAAGTATTCAAGGAAGAAGTTGGAGATGGAGAATACAAGGGTTTCTTAGAGCTTGGTGAGAAATTGGGTTGGTCTACGTTCATGGTAAGACGTTCTGAACTATGTCATGAGTTAGTTTTGGAGTTCTATTTAGGCCTCTTTAGCCGAGATAGTGAAGGTTGTGTTCTGATTAGAGGAAAGTTAGTTCCTTTCACAGTTGAGGAGATTAGGAACCACTTCAAGTTTAAGAAATTGAAAGGTTTTTGCAAATTTGAAGAAGCGGTTGCTAAAAGAAAAATCTTTGATGAGGAATTACTTTTTGAGCATGTATTAGACAAAGAGAAAGTGCAATCACATAAGGGAGAATTGAAGGCACCTTGGCCTTACAAATATCTTCAAGCAGGTACAAGAATTTGGCACAATTTCCTTGTCCCTAACATCTTTGGAAACACACGAACTTTGGATGTGACTATGAAGTACGCTCTACTTTTGGACTGTATTTTAAGAGGAGAAGAAGTTGATGTGGCACAGTTGATCTATGAGGAGGTGATACGATTTTCGGTCTCTCCTAAATCAGTTTATAATGTTAAATTTCCTACTATGATCACGTGTCTTGTGCGAAAAGTGAATGTTACGTTGGGTGAAGAAGAGAAACTCGAATTTAAAGGGAGTTATATTGATAATGCTTAGATCAAGGATATCTTTCGAAGAGCGGGTTCTACGCAAGTCTCGAAAGAAGAAAAGGAGCAAACTTAGCAAGAGAAGATGGAGGAGCGTTTAACGAAATTTGAAGCAGCTCAAACTTCCTTAGTCAATGATGTGGCACAAATCAATGCTAATCAAGTGCACATCATGAAACTCCTGGAGCAATTAACGAAAGGTCCAGCAAATCCTACCTTGGATATCAATGATGCGAGGCAATAGCCTCGAGAGTATGTTCTCTTTCTTCCTTACCAGTTCTGTAAATATGTCTATCTGCTAATTTTAATTTCTGTTTTTCGAGTCTTTTTTCGAGTCGTGGGGACACGGCTCATTTTTGAGTTGGGGGTGTGGGGATTCGTTGTCTCTCATCTCCATTTTTCTGTTTTTAGGTAGAAATTAAATTTTTTGATGCATGGGAATTAGATGTAGAGTGTGTTTAATAGCTTGAAAGTATAAGCTCAGTAGATTAATGATAGTAAGTGATATGTTTATGAGCTATGTATTTGTATGCTTTGAGTATTTGCAGGAAAACACACGTTGATAGTAAAGAAAAGATTAGTGAGCAATGCGATAGAAAGTATGTTCGATCTCAGGGAACCTTGAAAGTGTGTAGGCCGTGAGATCCAAGCTAGTTGACAAACCATTTGATGAAAGTGCTAAAGGTAAGAATATAATTAATTACATAGTGTAGAAAGTGATTAAGGCGGTTCTTTTATATTTTTGAAACCCTTGAAACCTTTTTATACCTTCTCACCTTGTGATTTTTGATTTTATATGCTATATCCTTCTCAGCCCCTTCTAGCTTTTCTAAAGCCTTTTTATTGAAACACGTTATAAGCCATATCCTTTAGATTTTAGGACTTTTCCATATGACCCGCACTCGAATCGCGATGCATAGACAGTTGTTTTAGAGCTTGAGTTTGGGGTGGTGGGTCCACCATTATGGGAATTGTTATTGGGATGGGATTTTTGAGCTTATTAATTGTGCTTTGTGCTTTATATTTATGATGATTCACAGATTTGTATTGTAACCCTTTGCCGGGGTAATAGTGAATGAAAAAGAAGTTTCGAGCTAATTTTGCCAACAAGGGCAATAAAAGAAAAAAAATATATATGAGAAAATAGCGTGATATCTCAACATAAAGAGAGTCATAGCTATAGAAAAAATTGATTTGAAAAGAACAGAAAATATATATATTCGGACCGGCAAAGTGGATTTTTATGTGAACATCTTAAGCTTTTAATTGGATTATTGGGGATGCTAAATTGTGCATCAAGGAATTTATTGGGTTGAGTGAGAAACATTGTATGAGAGTAACTCAAGCTCTAGGGCGATTCGTTGATGGTTAGTGAGGAGAGAGCCAAAAGCTCACTCCAAATTATCCAAATATACTATCATACCGTCCCTAAGCCTAAATTACAACCTTAAAGACCTTTTGATTCTTTGCTGTGTAATTAAGAAGTAATTGAGCCAATAGAGAGTAGTTGAGTGGATCTTTGGATACTAGTGAGGTTTGATGAACAATCTATAACTCTCTTGGAGGAACCGAGTAAAGTCGCAATCCTTCTTACATTGCGAAACTAATCTGATCTTGAATTCAAGCCGTGTTGACTGTGGATATGAGAAGTGTACAGGTATGTAGTTTATGAATATTATTGCTTGAAATTTTCTGAGTTATGTGCTTTAGGTTTATTCTATATATTCTGCTATGCTTGTTCCCTTGTATTGAAAATTTTATAAGTGTGTATTTCTAGACTTCCCTTTGTTTTTATTTTTATTGTATCGGGACGATACAACTTTGAGTTGGGGGTCTTAATGTCTCCTCATTTGTGATAGATTTATGTTAGGATGAGACATCATTTTTAGTGATTTAGAAGTCAATAATGTCGAGTTTCTTGAGTTTTAGTGCACTTTCCTATTTTGAGTCTTGATTTGTAGAATTATTATTTTTAGAACATATTAGGTTTAATTGTTTAATTTAGTGTGAAGCTTTAAAGATAAGTATGGAGATTAATTAGAGTTCAAGTCAAAGACAACAACTTATGGAAAGAGATTTGCATGGTAATTGGAGATAAGGAAACAAAAGCTAAAAAGATGGAAAAGGAAAAGCTGCCTAAATCTGGGATTCTGCATACACGTCCAAAGATGTGGGTTTTTACCTAAGAAATAGGCCGAATTTGGAGATTTCCTTCTTAATGGTCAAGATAATTCTGTTGCGATTCTTTTGGTATATTATGGAGCTCAAACCGACCAATAACGAAGAAGATATGCTCCAAACGGTGCAGCAGTGTTTATCTTTATTTCCATACGAATTTGAGTTGGGCTAGAAGTCCAATAACTTACCTCTTCCTCAAGAAAACGAATTAGGTCTTCTAAACACCTATAAATACACCCTTATATCACTTGTAATTCTACCCTATTAATCCTTTCTTAGTTGAAAACCTTATAATTATTTCTTAGTCATTGTAGAGAGCAAGATGATGTCTTTTGTAATTTCTTTTAGTTTATTTCCTTCAGGTATGAACTAAACCTCCCATAGCTTGGGTTTTGCATATGTATAAACTATGAATTCTAATTCTTCTATCTAAGTTTCTTTGGGAATTATATGTTTTAATCTGATATTAGCTACTTACTTTATATTTGCTTATGTGTTTTGATTTATTGTCTTTCCTAGAACTGATCACTTTAGGATTGTTTTAATAGTAGTTAGATGGTCTCCTTGACAGGGTGTTTAACTATTGAACCACCACATAATGTCTAGTGTCGGTAGTAGTTCTGACAAAACATGCTTCTAACTAGATAGTCATTAGGGTTTGTTTTAATCACCATATCACCAATTGATTGTAGTGTGCTGGATAGGGCCTTAGTGGCGTTTGATAACCCTATTTGAGTCCTCTTTTTGGTTGGGCCGTAGCCCCCTTAGTCGCTCTCAAGGTCTAAGGTATGGGAAATTAGAATCCTGACTAAGTATACCAAGAGCTAATATTCTCCATTATGAACTAGATATATAGATAGAATTAGAAGGATTAGTGCATACTAGCAAAACCTAAGCTATACTTCTCATCTCATATTCTTAATATTTTATTTTATTGTCTTTATTTTTCTTAGTTTTAATTCTTAATTTCGAAAATCTATTTGCTTTATTTTTCTGTCTTTTAATTATTTACTTTTACTCGTTATTCCTACCTACGCGATTAACACACTTAAGTCCCTGAGAACGAACTCAACTTACTAACTAAAACTTGCATACGTCCTGTAATACTTGCAGTACTGTGCCTGTCTAGGGTGAGAGTGCGTAGTTTCTTGGCTTATTTTAATCTTATTTTTATCACACCCTAGGCAACACCAGTATCCGAAGTAATGCAAAGACATCTTGGAGATTCATGCGGAAACAAATTTTCTTTTTCTTCAAAAGTCCACATCATAGTATCCACCTTGCTCGAGGAAGAGTCATTTCTTCTACTTACAAAATCGACCTTTATTTGGATAATTAGGGTCTTAATAACACAATAATATTAAGGAAAGATTTCTTAAAATTATTTCATGTTTATTTTTTAGTATCTATTCTCGAAAACTTGTTAAAACTTATTAAAATCTTATTGAACTTGTATCTATTTTTTTAGCTTAATACGAGTTTTATTTCACAAATTATTAGACTTATACAACAATTTCTAGTAAATTCCACTACTTATATCCAATAAGTTCAACAATAGTCTAGTAACTTTTGACCACAAAGTCTTATACACCTAAAGCATATATAAACCTCATCAAGACCACTATAATATGAATTGTTAGTTTAAAACTATCAGCACACCATAACACCAACAAAAATTATTAACATTTTATGGAATATATTTCATTTTAATAAATAAAATAATTATAAACTTTGCAATAATATCAATTATAAATTAAAAATTATTCAAATAATTGAATTTATAAAATTTATATATTGTGTAACATTACCAACTCGTGGGCCGTATTTCAATATTTTTGTGTGACAACTTATAGTCAATTCGGCCCAATTCTAATGTAAGATTTTTTTTTTTCAAAAACCGCAAACAAAATGAAAATATTTTACATAATGTCTCAACCCTAATCACTAACACCACATCCACCGCATTCTGGACACAAGATTTTATATAAGGTAATTTATTTAATAATAAACACATTACTTGATATCACTAATATATTCAAGATCTGTGTGCTAGATGGCTTTCGTATGTGTAAGAAGAAGGAGGGAAGGAAGATATACGATAGAGTTGTGGCATAAACATAGACGATACAATTTGGGGGCGTTTCGTACAGAATTAGAGGCTGCTATGGCCTATGATGCCAAATCAAGGGAACTTAGAGAACTAAGAACAAGAAGAGTGATTTTTCCTTGGCCGGTACCTATGCATAATTTTGATATTAATTTACCCCCTCCATTGGATTTATAAAACTTGAACATTGATTTTATGAAACATTTAAAGATTTTGAAATTTTGTTAAAAATAGTACATCCAAATGAAGAATTGTATTCGGTTATGTTTTCTTTTTTATTTTGATTAAATTATGCTTATTATAGACAAAATTTTGATAAATTCAATCTTATATTTGAGTATTATTTTATCACTTCAATATATTTCACAATTACATCAGGATAAAGTTTGTTTGATAATGTACAATAAAATAAAATTTACTACAATATGTTTCATTTATGCTATATATATTATTTAATTTTTAATTAATGTAATATTTTATCGAAAAAATTTGAAACATGAATTACAAAATTTGTGGAAATAGTTTCTTCAGTTTTTGCATGTCTAAAGTTATTGAAAAGAGTGACCCATTCTTTTAAACAATATGCAAGAAAAATTATGTTGGTTGACCGGAAAAGTTCTGTGTGTTATTTGAAGGAATGCTGTCTTGTGTGGCAGATTTTCCTACACTAGACTCAATAGTAGAGGGAAACCAACTTACTAACTATTTATTTTCCATTCAAAAAACCTTAGTTGTAGTGTTAATTCAAGAAAATGAAGGGAAGAAAATTTCATATATTACATCAAAAAATTATTAGAAAGAGAAGAGGATCAATACAATCCCACTGAAATAATTAACTTTAGAACTTATTGGAGTTTCAAGGAAATTAAGTCCTTATTTCTAAGCTTATTCTATAAAAATCAAACTGATGTGGCATTAAAAAATATGTTATCTAACTCTTGGTACTGTGGAGACACCTCAAATGGGTGGTAGATATATATAAGTTCGATATTTTCAACGAAGGTGGAACTGTAATCAAAATGCAAGCCTTAGAAAAATTTATCATCGAGAATATTACCTATCCCAAGGATAATTTAACAACGCGGAAGTAGATGGATCCTCTAATGGAAGATGAAGTGTATAAGGGCTGAAAATCTTAAGCATAATGTGTATTGAATATAATCTAGTTATTCATGTTCACTTTTACGTCTAACAAAGAGGCTGATTACTAGACTATCATTGTTAGATTCAGAATTATATTCGCTATTGGAGCAATGCAGGTTGAGTCTTTACCAGTATATAACTATTATAAATTTAATACAATTCATCTTATGAGAATGGTATATCAATGATTAAACCTTACAGGTATACAATCAGAAACAAATAAAAAACGTTAGTCAGTTTCTAGCTCATACATGTGTAATGAGATTAAAATAGTCATGATGATTCACCTTTCAAGCTAGTTTTATATAATACAAAACGAGAAGGGGTAGATATACATTAGGTGAATAAGCCCAACATATAACTCCAAGGAGACATTTACGTAGTTATCACTAAAACCAAATTAGGTTGGTTAAAACCAATTAAGAATGCCTATAATATATATCCTTTAGTGAATGTACTTGCTAGAATAGAGCTTATCTATCTATGGAAGATAAGCATTGCATGTGTGAAAAATATATAGGCACTTGTTCGAACAATGATTACTAATGTGTTGGATTGGAAGAAAGAAATATAATATTAATAGATTAAAACCATGAGACATGTATAAATAATCTAGGTTTAAGTATGATCCCAAAAAGAATCATGGAGCAAGGTATCACCATCCATGTTTAATTTATGATGCCGAGACTATCCTGAAAACCATCTATCATTGTCAATATTATCCTCTTATACCTCGATTGACAACTTAGGATGTAACACCCACTTATCTATTATTTCATAAATATAGACAATAATGGTCCTTTCCCACCAACCAATAAAAATACACTTGTGGGTATATGTAGTTGTCTATAATTTTATACAATGTATAGAAATAGATGTTGTATCCGAAGTAAATGCAAAGACATCTTGGAGATTCATGCGGAAACAAATTTTCTTTTTCTTCAAAAGTCCACATCATAGTATCCACCTTGCTCAAGGAAGAGTCATTTCTTCTACTTACAAAATCGACCTTTATTTGGATAATTAGGGTCTTAATAACACAATAATATTAAGGAAAGATTTCTTAAAATTATTTCATTTTTATTTTTTAGTATCTATTCTCCAAAACTTGTTAAAACTTATTAAAATCTTATTGAACTTGTATCTATTTTTTTTAGCTTAATACGAGTTTTATTTCACAAATTATTAGACTTATACAACAATTTATAGTAAATTCCACTACTTATATCCAATAAGTTCTACAATAGTCTAGTAACTCTTGACCACAAAGTCTTATACACCTAAAGCATATATAAACCTCATCAAGACCACTAAAATATGAATTGTTAGTTTAAAACTATCAGCACACCATGACACCAAAAAAAATTATTAACATTTTATGGAATATATTTCATTTTAATAAATAAAATAATTATAAACTTTGCAATAATATCAATTATAAATTAAAAATTATTCAAATAATTGAATTTATAAAATTTATATATTGTGTAACATTACCAACTCGTGGGCCGTATTTCAATATTTTTGTGTGACAACTTATAGTCATTTCGGCCCAATTCTAATGTAATATTTTTTTTTGAATAACCGCAAACAAAATGAAAATATTTTATATAGTGTCTCAAACCTAATCACTAACACCACATCCACCGCATTCTGCACACAAGATTCTATATAAGGTAATTTATTTAATAATAAACACATTATTTAATATCACTAATATATTCAAGATCTGTGTGTTAGATGGCTTTCGTAGGTGTAAGAAGAAAGAGGGAAGGAAGATATACGGTAAAGTTGTGGCATAAACATTGACGATACAATTTGGGGGCGTTTCGTACAGAATTAGAGGGTGCTATGGCCAATGACGCCAAATCAAGGGAACTTAGAGGATTAAGAACAAGAAGAGTGAATTTTCTTTGGCAGGTACCTATGCATAATTTTGATCTTAATTTACCCCCTCCATTGGATTTATAAAACTTGAACATTGATTGTATGAAACATTTAAAGATTTTGAAATTTTGTTAAAAATAGTCCATCCAAATGAAGAATTGTAGTCGGTTATGTTTTCTTTTTTATTTTGATTAAATTATGCTTATTATAGACAAAATTTTGATAAATTCAATCTTATATTTGAGTATTATTTTATCACTTCAATATATTTCACAATTACATCAGGATAAAGTTTGTTTGATAATGTACAATAAAATAAAATTTACTACAATATGTTTCATTTATGCTATATATAATATTTAATTATTAAATAATGTAATATTTTATCGAAAAAATTTAAAACATGAATTACAAAATTTGTGGAAATAGTTTCTTCAGTTTTTGCATGTCTAAAGTTATAGAAAAGAGTGACCCATTCTTTTAAACAATATGCAAGAAATTTATGTTGGTTGACCAGAAAAGTTTCGTGTGTTATTTGAAGGAATGCTGTCTTGTGTGGCAGATTTTCCTACACTAGACACAATAGTAGAGGGAAACCAACTTACTAACTATTTATTTTCCATTCAAAAAACCTTAGCTGTAGTGTTAATTCAAGAAAATGAAGGGAAAAAAATTTCATATATTACATCAAAAAATTATTAGAAAGAGAAGAGGATCAATACAATCCCATTGAAATAATTAACTTTAGAACTTATTGGAGTTTCAAGGAAATTAAGTCCTTATTTCTAAGCTTATTCTATAAAAATCAAACTGATGTGGCATTAAAACATATGTTATCTAACTCTTGGTACTATGGAGACACCTCAAATGGGTGGTAGATATATATAAGTTCGATATTTTCAACGAAGGTGGAACTGTAATCAAAATGCAAGCCTTAGAAAACTTTATCATCGAGAATATTACCTATCCCAAGGATAATTTAACAACGCGGAAGTAGATGGAGCCTCTAATGGAAGATGAAGTGTATAAGGGCTGAAAATCTTAAGCATAATGTGTATTGAATATAATCTAGTTATTCATGTTCACTTTTACGTCTTACAAAGAGGCTGATTACTAGGCTATCATTGTTAGATTTAGAATTATATTCGCTATTGGAGCTATGCAGGTTGAGTCTTTACCAGTACATAACTATTATAAATTCAATACAATTCATCTTATGAGACTGGTATATCGATGATTAAACCTTACAGGTATGCCATCAGAAACAAATAAAAAACGTTAGTCAGGTTCTAGCTCATACATGTGTGATGAGATTGAAATAGTCATGATGATTCACCTTTCAAGCTAGTTTTATATAATACAAAACGAGAAGGGGTAGATATACATTAGGTGAATGAGCCCAACATATAACTCCAAGGAGACCTTTACGTATTTATCACTAAAACCAAATAAGGTTGGTTGAAACCAATTAAGAATGCCTATAATGTATATCCTTTAGTGAATGTACTTGCTAGAATAGAGTTTTTCTATCTATGGAAGATAAGCATTGCATGTGTGAAAAATATATAGGCACTTGTTCGAACAATGATTACTAATGTGTTGGATTGGAAGAAAGAAATATAATATTAAAAGATTAAAACCATGATACATGTATAAATAATCTAGGTTTAAGTATGATCCCAAAAAGTTTCATGGAGCAAGGTATCACCATCCATGTTTAATTTATGATGCCGAGACTATCCTGAAAACCATCTATCATTGTCAATATTATCCTCTTATACCTTGATTGACAACTTAGGATGTAACACCCATGGGCTGTGTAGTTGTAGGTATATGTACTTATCTATTATTTCATAAATATAGACAATAATGGTCCTGTCCCAGCAACTAATAAAAATACACTTGTGGGTATATGTAGTTGTCTATAATTTTATACAATGTATAGAAATAGATGTTGTATCTGAAGTAAATGCAAAGACATCTTGGAGATTCATGCGGAAACAAATTTTCTTTTTCTTCAAAAGTCCACATCATATTATCCACCTTGCTCGTGGAAGAGTCATTTCTTCTACTTACAAAATCGATCTTTATTTGGATAATTAGGGTCTTAATAACACAATAATATTAAGGAAAGATTTCTTAATATTATTTCATGTTTATTTTTTAGTATATATTCTCGAAAACTTGTTAAAACTTATTAAAATTTTATTGAACTTGTATCTATTTTTTTTAGCTTAATACGAGTTTTATTTCACAAATTATTAGACTTATACAACAATTTCTAGTAAATTCCACTACTTATATCCAATAAGTTCTACAATAGTCTATTAACTCTTGACCACAAAGTCTTATACACCTAAAGCATATATAAACCTCATCAAGACCACTATAATATGAATTGTTAGTTTAAAACTATCAACACACCATGACACCAAAAAAAATTATTAACATTTTATGGAATATATTTCACTTTAATAAATAAAATAATTATAAACTTTCCAATAATATCAATTATAAATTAAAAATTATTCAAATAATTTAAATTATAAAATTTATATATTGTGTAACATTACCAACTCGTGGGCCGTATTTCAATATTTTTGTGTGACAACTTATAGTCAATTCGGCCGAATTCTAATGTAATGTTTTTTTTTTTTGAAAAACCGCAAACAAAATGAAAATATTTTATATAGTGTCTCAAACCTAATCAGTAACACCACATCCACCGCATTCTGCACACAAGATTCTATATAAGGTAATTTATTTAATAATAAACACATTATTTTATATCACTAATATATTCAAGATCTGTGTGTTAGATGGCTTTCGTAGGTGTAAGAAGAAAGAGGGAAGGAAGATATACGGTAGAGTTGTGGCATAAACATAGACGATACAATTTGGGGGCGTTTCGTACAGAATTAGAGGGTGCTATGGCCAATGACGCCAAATCAAGGGAACTTAGAGGATTAAGAACAAGAAGAGTGAATTTTCTTTGGCAGGTACCTATGCATAATTTTGATCTTAATTTACCCCCTCCATTGGATTTATAAAACTTGAACATTGATTGTATGAAACATTTAAAGATTTTGAAATTTTGTTAAAAATAGTCCATCCAAATGAAGAATTGTAGTCGGTTATGTTTTCTTTTTTATTTTGATTAAATTATGCTTATTATAGACAAAATTTTGATAAATTCAGTCTTATATTTGAGTATTATTTTATCACTTCAATATATTTCACAATTACATCAGGATAAAGTTTGTTTGATAATGTACAATAAAATAAAATTTACTACAATATGTTTCATTTATGCTATATATAATATTTAATTTTTAAATAATGTAATATTTTATAGTAAAAATTTAAAACATGAATTACAAAATTTGTGGAAATAGTTTCTTCAGTTTTTGCATGTCTAAAGTTATAGAAAAGAGTGACCCATTCTTTTAAACAATATGCAAGAAATTTATGTTGGTTGACCAGAAAAGTTTCGTGTGTTATTTGAAGGAATGCTGTCTTGTGTGGCAGATTTTCCTACACTAGACACAATAGTAGAGGGAAACCAACTTACTAACTATTTATTTTCCATTCAAAAAACCTTAGCTGTAGTGTTAATTCAAGAAAATGAAGGGAAAAAAATTTCATATATTACATCAAAAAATTATTAGAAAGAGAAGAGGATCAATACAATCCCATTGAAATAATTAACTTTAGAACTTATTGGAGTTTCAAGGAAATTAAGTCCTTATTTCTAAGCTTATTCTATAAAAATCAAACTGATGTGGCATTAAAACATATGTTATCTAACTCTTGGTACTATGGAGACACCTCAAATGGGTGGTAGATATATATAAGTTCGATATTTTCAACGAAGGTGGAACTGTAATCAAAATGCAAGCCTTAGAAAAATTTATCATCGAGAATATTACCTATCCCAAGGATAATTTAACAACGCGGAAGTAGATGGAGCCTCTAATGGAAGATGAAGTGTATAAGGGCTGAAAATCTTAAGCATAATGTGTATTGAATATAATCTAGTTATTCATGTTCACTTTTACGTCTTACAAAGAGGCTGATTACTAGGCTATCATTGTTAGATTTAGAATTATATTCACTATTGGAGCTATGCAGGTTGAGTCTTTACCAGTACATAACTATTATAAATTCAATACAATTCATCTTATGAGACTGGTATATCGATGATTAAACCTTACAGGTATGCCATCAGAAACAAATAAAAAACGTTAGTCAGTTTCTAGCTCATACATGTGTGATGAGATTAAAATAGTCATGATGATTCACCTTTCAAGCTAGTTTTATATAATACAAAACGAGAAGGGGTAGATATACATTAGGTGAATGAGCCCAACATATAACTCCAAGGAGACCTTTACGTATTTATCACTAAAACCAAATTAGGTTGGTTGAAACCAATTAAGAATGCCTATAATGTATATCCTTTAGTGAATGTACTTTCTAGAATAGAGCTTTTCTATCTATGGAAGATAAGCATTGCATGTGTGAAAAATATATAGGCACTTGTTCGAACAATGATTACTAATGTGTTGGATTGGAAGAAAGAAATATAATATTAAAAGATTAAAACCATGAGACATGTATAAATAATCTAGGTTTAAGTATGATCCCAAAAAGTTTCATGGAGCAAGGTATCACCATCCATGTTTAATTTATGATGCCGAGACTATCCTGAAAACCATCTATCATTGTCAATATTATCCTCTTATACCTTGATTGACAACTTAGGATGTAACACCCATGGGCTGTGTAGTTGTAGGTATATGTACTTATCTATTATTTCATAAATATAGACAATAATGGTCCTGTCCCAGCAACTAATAAAAATACACTTGTGGGTATATGTAGTTGTCTATAATTTTATACAATGTATAGAAATAGATGTTGTATCTGAAGTAAATGCAAAGACATCTTGGAGATTCATGCGGAAACAAATTTTCTTTTTCTTCAAAAGTCCACATCATAGTATCCACCTTGCTCGAGGAAGAGTCATTTCTTCTACTTACAAAATCGACCTTTATTTGGATAATTAGGGTCTTAATAACACAATAATATTAAGGAAAGATTTCTTAATATTATTTCATGTTTATATTTTAGTATCTATTCTCGAAAACTTGTTAAAACTTATTAAAATCTTATTGAACTTGTATCTATTTTTTTAGCTTAATACTAGTTTTATTTCACAAATTATTAGACTTATACAACAATTTCAAGTAAATTCCACTACTTATATCCAATAAGTTCTACAATAGTCTAGTAACTCTTGACAACAAAGACTTATACACCCAAAGCATATATAAACCTCATCAAGACCACTCTAATATGAATTGTTAGTTTAAAACTATCAGAACACCATGACACCAAAAAAAATTATTAACATTTATGGAATATATTTCATTTTAATAAAAAAAATATTTAAACTTTGCAATAATATCAATTATAAATTAAAAATTATTCAAATAATTGAATTTATAAAATTTATATATTGTGTAACATTACCAACTTGTGGGCCGTATTTCAATATTTTTGTGTGACAACTTATAGTCAATTCGGCCCAATTCTAATGTAAGATTTTTTTTGAAAAACGGCAAACAAAATGAAAATATTTCATATAGTGTCTCAAACCTAATCACTAACACCACATCCACCGCATTCTGCACACAAGATTCTATATAAGGTAATTTATTTAATAATAAAACATTATTTTATATCACCAATATATTCAAGATCTGTGTGTTAGATGGCTTTCGTAGGTGTAAGAAGAAGGAAGGAAGGAAGATATACGGTATAGTTGTGGCATAAACATAGACGATACAATTTGGGGGCGTTTCGTACAAAATTAGAGGCTGCTATGGCCTATGATGCCAAATCAAGGGAACTTAGAGGACTAAGAACAAGAAGAGTGAATTTTCTTTGGCCGGTACCGATGCATAATTTTGATCTTAATTTACCCCCTCCATTGGATTTATAAAACTTGAACATTGATTGTATGAAACATTTAAAGATTTTGAAATTTTGTTAAAAATAGTCCATCCAAATGAAGAATTGTATTCTGTTATATTTTCTTTTTTATTTTGATTAAATTATGCTTATTATAGACAAAATTTTGATAAATTCAATCTTATATTTGAGTATTATTTTATCACTTCAATATATTTCACAATTACATCAGGATAAAGTTTGTTTGATAATCTACAATAAAATAAAATTTACTACAATATGTTTCATTTATGCTATATATAATATTTAATTTTTAAATAATGTAATATTTTATCGAAAAAATTTGAAACATGAATTACAAAATTTGTGGAAATAGTTTCGTCAGTTTTTGCATGTCTAAAGTTATAGAAAAGAGTGACCCATTCTTTTAAACGCTATGCAAGAAAAATTATGTTGGTTGAACGGAAAAGTTTCGTGTGTTATTTGAAGGAATGATGTCTTGTGTGGCAGATTTTCCTACACTAGACACAATAGTAGAGGGAAACCAACTTACTAACTATTTATTTTCCATTCAAAAAACCTTAGTTTTAGTGTTAATTCAAGAAAATGAAGGGAAAATAATTTCATATATTACATCAAAAAATTATTATAAAGAGAAGATTATCAATACAGTTCCATTGAAATAATTAACTTTAGAAATTATTGGAGTTTCAAGGAAATTAAGTCCTTATTTCTAAGCTTATTCTATAAAATCTAACTGATGTGGCGTTAAAATATGTGTTATCTAACTCTTGGTACTATGGAGACACCTCAAACGGGTGGTAGATATATATAAGTTCGATATTTTCAACGAAGGTGGATTTGTAATCAAAATACAAGCCTTAGAAAAATTTATCATTGAGAATATTACCTATCCAAAGGATTATTTAACAATGCGGAACTAGATGGAGCCTCTAATGGAAGATGAAGTGTATAAGGGTTGAAAATCTTAAGCATAATGTGTATTGATTATAATCTAGATATTCATGTTCACTTTTACGTCTAACAAAGAGGCTGATTACTAGACTATCATTGTTAGATTTAGAATTCTATTCGCTATTGGAGCTATGCAGGTTGAGTCTTTACAGTACATAACTATTATAAATTCAATACAATTCATCTTATGAGACTGGTATATCGATGATTAAACCTTACAGGTATACCATCAGAAACATATAAAAAACGTTAGTTAGTGTCTAGCTCATACATGTGTGATGATATTAAAATAGTCATGATGATTCACCTTTCAAGCTAGTTTTATATAATACAAAACGAGAAGGGGTAGATATACATTAGGGGAATGAGCCCAACATATAACTCCAAGGAGACCTTTACGTATTTATCACTAAAACCAAATTAGATTGGTTGAACCCAATTAAGAATGCCTATAATATATATCCATTAGTGAATGTACTTGCTAGAATAGAGTTTTTCTATCTATGGAAGATAAGCATTGCATGTGTGAAAAATATATAGGCACTTGTTCGAACAATGATTACTAATTTGTGGATTTGAATAAAAAAATATAATATTAAAAGATTAAAACTATGAGACATGTATAAATAATCTAGGTTTAAGGATGATCTCAAAAAGAATAATGGAGCAAGGTATCACCATCCATGTTTAATGTATGATGCCGAGAGTATCCTGAAACCATCAATCATTGTCAATATTATCCTCTAATACCTCGATTGACAACTGAGGATGTAACACCCATGGGCTGTGTAGTTGTGGGTATATGTTATTATATATTATTTCATAAATATAGACAATAATGGTCCTTTCCCAGCAACCAATAAAATACACTTGTGGGTATATGTAGTTGTCTATAATTTTATACAATGTATAGAAATAGAAGTTGTATCCGAAATAAATGCAAAGACATCTTGGAGATTCGTGCGGAAACAAATTTTCTTTTTCTTCAAAAGTCCACATCATAGTATCCATCTTGCTCGAGGAAGAGTCATTTCTTCTAGTTACAAAATCGACCTATGTTTGGATAATTAGGGTCTTAATAAATCAATAATATTAAGGAAAGATTTCTTAATATTGTTTCATGTTTATTTTTTAGTATCTATTCTCGAAAACTTGTTAAAACTTATTAAACTCTTATTGAACTTGTATCTATTTATTTTTAGCTTAATACGAGTTTTATTTCACAAATTATTAGACTTATACAACAATTTCTAGTAAATTCCACTACTTATATCCAATAAGTTCTACAATAGTCTAGTAACTCTTGACCATAAAGTCTTATACACCTAAAGCATATATAAATCTCATCAAGACCACTATAATATGAATTATTAGTTTAAAACTATCAGCACCCCATGACACCAAAAAAAGAATTTAATATTTTATGGAATATATTTTATTTTAATAAATAAAATCATTATAAACTTTGCAATAATATCAATTATAAATTAAAAATTATTCAAATAAATGAATTTATAAAATTTATATATTGTGTAACATTACCAACTTGTGGGCCGTATTTCAATATTTTTGTGTGACAACTTATAGTCAATTCGGCCCAGTTCTAATGTACGATTTTTTTTCCTGAAAAACCGCAAACAAAATGAAAATGTTGTACATAGTATCTCAACCCTAATCACTAATCTATTCAATAAGACAAGTATTATTTTATCACTAATATATTCAAGATCTGTATTTTAGATGGCCTTCATAGGTGTAAGGAGAAGGAGGGAAGGAATATATTCGGCAAAGTTGTGACATAAACGTAGACGATACAATTTGGGGGCGTTTCATATAGCATTGGAGGCTGCGTATGATGCCAAATCAAGTGAACTTAGAGGTCTATGAACAAAAAGAGTGAATTTTCTTTGGCCGGTACCTATGCACAATTTTGATCTTAATTTACCCCCACCAGTGGATTTATAAAACGTGAGCAATTGATTTTATGAAGCATTTAAATATTTTTAAATTTTGTTAAAAATAGTCCATCCAAATAAAGAATTGTATTTAGTTATGATTTCTTATTTATTTTTATTAAATTATGCTTATTATAGATTTTTTTTTAATAAATTCAATCTTATATTTGAGTATTATTTTATTATTTTAACATGTTTCAAAATATAATCAGGATAAAATTTGTTTGATAATGTACAATAAAGAAAAATTTACTACAATATGTTTCATTTGTGTTATATATAATATTTAATTTTTCAATATTGTAATATTTTATCTGAAAAATCTTGAAGCATGAATTACAAAATTCGTGAGATTAAAATTTTCTTTAATACTTACATATATTATATTTGTTGTACTAGCACATATAATATAATCGTTAAAGATTGATCTGGTGGAGAATGGGGATCTAACAACATAAAAACACTAAAGTCTCTATAATCTTGGAAGATATATATTATTCTTGCATATGCTAAATTTATTTTATCACCAAATATTAAAAATATAAAATATATCAGATGAGAACAGAAAACTTGAAAAAAATCTTTGTTTGGTTAGGCTCCACGCGTAATATATTTTTTTTTTCATATATATCCTTAAATAAAAAAATAAGCAAACTTACAAAGCATATTCCAGATAAATGAGCCTATAGCACCCTGTTAATTATCAATGCCTTGACATGAATACGAAAAATATTAATAATTGTTATCTTCGTTAAAACAAATATTATTATTTTTATATTTTTATTATTAATGTATGTTCATTATATGTGAGACATAATAATTTTCTACATTTATTTTGTTTTACATCTTCATTGGTACATAATAGATGAACTTGATTTTATTAATCGAGTTATAAAATAATTAGAGTAATTAGAACTCTTTTCGCTTATAATTTTTTGATTCACGACTGTCCCCTGAAAATTATTGAACTTGACTTTTTATCTTCAAATTCAATCAAATTTATTGATTAATTTTAAATTTTTAATACCTTATTATTTTATATATATCTAAAAGTAATTAAATAGAAAAAATCGAAAATGTATTATTATTTAGCACCTGCCTCCCTATTTATTGTCTTACTCATTGATTAAAATAAACCAAAAATGTACCCTAATTTTTTATTCACACGCCCCCTACCATAATCCAACATTATACTAGCTTGACTATTATTTTAAAATTTCCATCTTAACTTAGTGACACACAAAGATATATATATATATATATATATATATATATATATATATATATATATATATATATATATATATATAATTTTATTATACTACCTTAGAGGTGCAATTAAGAGATGCGAAAGAAAAGTAAAGAAAAATCGACTTGGTCGACATGTGCTGAGATTACTTTACTTTTCATAGGCTAGATAACTTAATATATAGATTAAAAGAATTAAATATAAAAATAATGAGAATATAAATATTAAAAGTAAATTATAGATTTAAATCACTAAAGTACAAAAATTTATTTCAATTTCAATTAGAATTTATTTGGTTCCTTAAAAATGAAGAATTGAAAACGGGAAAATGAAATAATCTTTGTAACAATCTACAAAATTTATTTCTTTACTTAAGGAGGGATGTTATGTGGTAAATTCAATATGGGATGGATATTATAAAGAACATTTGTTTATATGGATGCTTGAGTAGAAATGTTGTTGATAGAATGATTTTCGTATACTGTGAAAGCAACGATTATTGATGATTTGTGTAGGATAGATCCCCTTAATAGGTAATCATGTATGTGAAAAAAATATATTGTAAATTTAGTAATATAAGTTTGGGAGGACATAGTCAGGGTGTATTTTAAATATATGAATAATATTGTAAGGGGTTGATTAATAATGAGCCAGATTGAAAATGTCTATGTTTAAAAGGGTTCAACCATACAGGTCCACAAATATTTGAGAGAATAAAATCGTGTATAACACATTAAAAAATATATTCAAGCCATTAAAATACTCAACAATTAAAAATGAGCACATCCACGTAGTTATAGATATACATTTTGTATTATAGATTGACTCTTGAAAGACATCTTTTTGAAGTTGTGGAACTATTAGATTAATTAAACGGTAATATATAGTTCTCTATTTCTTTTTAGTTTCGTCTTTTTTCCATTAATTATTAGCGTCTTACCCACCCATTAATTTAATGCAAAATTTGTATTACTAATCATCTTCAACCATTTTTCATGTATGAAATTTATTGTTTATGTGTGTGGCTTGCATCTTGTACCAAAGTGAATATTGTGTTGTATTTCTTAATCTGGACTATCAGAATTGACTTATCCCCCATTATGTTACATTAGTTATTTTCTTTTGCGCACATGCACTGTGAATAATTAAAAATTGATAATTTTTGGGCATGAATTAATCTTTGGTTACTCTGATTGGTACTTTTGTTTAATCTATTATTTTATTTATTATTGGTTATTTATAAGCATCTCCCTTAAACTCGTTTCATTGTTTGTTACAATAATACATTAATAGTTTATAAGTATATAAACATATTTTTTGTTTACTTAACTCATTTTATTTTATTCTGATGGATACAAATATATTATGGAGTGAGTCATTTTAATGGAATGAATTTCTTCTTATCATATGTAAGGATTATAGAATAAGTATAAGTGTAGGTTTTACCTTGATAAAGGTGATGTTGTTTCCAATTTCTTGGAATATGAATATACATTTAGGAATGTTTGATACAATATTTATCATTATTGTAACTTATTTATAACTCATTCCATAGAAGATATTATTCATTTAATAACTCACTTGAGGGTCATATAACTTGTAGAAAATAGTTAGATGCGTTTACATAAGTGTTTCATTTTCTTTAGGAGGCGTAAAGAAAAATATAATCATCTAGAAATAGGGTACTTAACTCTTCTTAACCAAAGATTCCATCCGAATGTCTTCTCTTCACCAATATTATAAATAATTTGCGACACCACCTACATACATAGGACAAAAGGTAAGATGATATGGGATCCCATACATGACACCATTTTTCCTTTTCAAAAAATAAAATTGTCCTACCATTAAAAGATATTTAGTAACAAGAGGTAGACTTGCACATAATGATACGTTTTGTGAATTGGCTGAGATAACCCATTGTCTAGAGAGCGTAGATAACAAACATATAATCAAAGGAGTCATAATCTTTCACTATATATTGTCTTATTACACACCTTTGAGTTTGATCATCTATAATATCTAATCAATAACTCTAATGAAATGAGAATTTTATTAGTAATTTGGCTGCCGTATACAAAAGGTAATTGGTTTTGAGATATAACTTTCTCTATTAATACATTAAGGCATTGGGAGATGAGGCTTTAGTTTCACCATTAGAGAAAAATGTAGCAATCAATTGGTCTGATATCGTTTACAAATGATGGAATGTGTACTTATGGGACTAGTGCAATCACAATTACATTTAGCTCCATGAGTACACGTTGAGAGGGATAAATACCATACAAATCTCAGAAGTAAAATAAGTCGCCTAAAGCGCCACAATCGTGCTTCAAATCCCAAGGTTTAAGACCTTAGAAATGAAGTCAGTCCAACAAATAAAAAAATTAAACATGAGAAAAATATTGTATCAAAAAAGAAATTAAAACAAATGAAAAACACTATTTTCTATTGACAAAAGTGGATAATAAGTTGGATGCTACGTTTGGGGTACCGATTCCTAATGTTTATGGATGCTTTCTAGTTGTAGAATCAATTAAGAATTTCCAAATAAGATGAGGAAAAACCAATATTCATTGTTGAATAGTGTTTAAATTACTATGTAGATCTACTTTTCAATGAAAGGTAAATAAATTTTTCAAACACCAAGTCTTACGTAATATGGACGTTTAAGTAGAAGACATTCTCTCATAAATATGAACTTTTGAAGGACACATGTAATAATAATTTGGAGTAATTCTAAGTACAATCTTTAATAATGGAAATAGTTGCTTCAGTTTTTCCATGTCTAAAGTTATAGAAAAGAGTGACCCATTCTTTCAAACATTATGCAAGAAAAAATATGTTGGTTGAATGGAAAAGTTTGTGTGTTATTTGAAGGAATGCTGTCTTGTGTGGTAGATTTTCCTACACTAGACACAATAGTAGAGGGAAACCAACTTACTAACTATTTATTTTCCATTCAAAAAACCTTAGTTGTAGTGTTAATTCGAGAAAATGAAGGGAATTTTTTTTTATATATTACATCAAAAAATTATTATAAAGAGAAGAGGATCAATACAATTCTATTGAGAAAATAACTTTATAACTTATTGGAGTTTCTAGGAAATTTAATCCTTCTTTTTAAGCTTATTCTATAAAACTCTAACTAATGTGGCGTTAAAATATGTGTTATCTAAACTCTTGGTACTCTGGAGATACCTCAAACGGGTGGTAGATATATATAAGTTCGATATTTTCAACGAAGGTGGAACCGTAATCAAAATGCAAGCCTTAGAAAAATTTATCATCGAGAATATTACCTATCCCAAGGATAATTTAACAACGCGGAAGTAGATGGAGCCTCTACTGGAAGATGAAGTGTATAAGGGCTGAAAAACTTAAGCATAATGTGTATTGAATATAATCTAGTTATTCATGTTCACTTTTACGTCTTACAAAGAGGCTGATTACTAGGCTATCATTGTTAGATTTAGAATTATATTCGCTATTGGAGCTATGCAGGTTGAGTCTTTACCAGTACATAACTATTATAAATTCAATACAATTCATCTTATGAGACTGGTATATCGATGATTAAACCTTACAGGTATACCATCAGAAACATATAATTAGTCAGTTTCTAGCTCATACATGTGTGATGAGATTAAAATAGTCAAGATGATTCACCTTTCAAGCTAGTTTTATATAATACAAAACGAGAAGGGGTAGATATACATTAGGTGAATGAGCCCAACATATAACTCCAAGGAGACCTTTACGTCTTTATCACTAAAACCAAATTAGGTTGGTTGAAACCAATTAAGAATGCCTATAATATATATCCTTTAGTGAATATACTTGCTAGAATAGAGCTTTTCTATCTACGGAAGATAAGCATTGCATGTGTGAAAAATATATAGGCACTTGTTCGAACAATGATTACTAATGTGTTGGATTGGAAGAAAGAAATATAATATTAATAGATTAAAACCATGAGACATGTATAAATAATCTAGGTTTAAGCATGATCCCAAAAATAATCATGGAGCAAGGTATCACCATCCATGTTTAATTTATGATGCCGAGACTATCCTGAAAACCATCTATCATTGTCAATATTATCCTCTTATACCTCGATTGAAAACTTAGGATGTAACACCCATAGGCTTTGTAGTTGTGGGTATATGTACTTATCTATTATTTCATAAATATAGACAATAATGGTCCTTTCCCAGCAACAAATAAAAATACACTTGTGGGTATATGTAGTTGTCTATAATTTTATACAATGTATAGAAATAGATGTTGTATCCGAAGTAAATGCAAAGACATCTTGGAGATTCATGCGGAAACAAATTTTCTTTTTCTTCAAAAGTCCACATCATAGTATCCACCTTGCTCGAGGAAGAGTCATTTCTTCTACTTACAAAATCGACCTTTATTTGGATAATTAGGGTCTTAATAACACAATAATATTAAGGAAAGATTTCTTAAAATTATTTCATGTTTATTTTTTAGTATCTATTCTCGAAAACTTGTTAAAACTTATTAAAATTTTATTCAACTTGTATCTATTTTTTTTAGCTCAATACGAGTTTTATTTCACAAATAGTTTCTTCACTTTTTGCATGTCTAAAGTTATAGAAAAGAGTGACCCATTCTTTTAAACAATATGCAAGAAAAATTATGTTGGTTGACCGGAAAAGTTCTGTGTGTTATTTGAAGGAATGCTGTCTTGTGTGGCAGATTTTCCTACACTAGACACAATAGTAGAGGGAAACCAACTTACTAACTATTTATTTTCCATTCAAAAAACCTTAGTTGTACTGTTAATTCAAGAAAATGAAGGGAAAAAAATTTCATATATTACATCAAAAAATTATTAGAAAGAGAAGAGGATCAATACAATCCCATTTAAATAATTAACTTTAGAACTTATTGGAGTTTCAAGGAAATTAAGTCCTTATTTCAAAGCTTATTCTATAAAAATCAAACTGATGTGGCGTTAAAACATGTGTTATCTAACTCTTGGTACTATGGAGACACCTCAAACGGGTGGTAGATATATATAAGTTCGATATTTTCAACGAAGGAGGAACTGTAATCAAAATGCAAGCCTTAGAAAAATTTATCATCGAGAATATTACCTATCCCCAAGGATAATTTAACAACGCGGAAGTAGATGGAGCCTCTAATGGAAGATGAAGTGTATAAGGACTGAAAATCTTAAGCATAATGTGTATTGAATATAATCTAGTTATTCATGTTCACTTTTACGTCTAACAAAGAGGCTGATTACTAGACTATCATTGTTAGATTCAGAATTATATTCGCTATTGGAGCAATGCAGGTTGAGTCTTTACCAGTACATAACTATTATAAATTCAATACAATTCATCTTATGAGACTGGTATATCGATGATTAAACCTTACAGGTATACCATCAGAAACAAATAAAAACGTTAGTCAGTTTCTAGCTCATACATGTGTGATGAGATTAAAATAGTCATGACGATTCACCTTTCTAGCTAGTTTTAAATAATACAAAACGAGAAGGGGTAGATATACATTAGGTGAATGAGCCCAACATATAACTCCAAGGAGACCTTTACGTATTTATCACTAAAACCAAATTAGGTTGGTTGAAACCAATTAAGAATGCCGATAATATATATCCTTTAGTGAATGTACTTGCTAGAATAGAGCTTTTCTATCTATGGAAGATAAGCATTGCATGTGTGAAAACTATATAGGCACTTGTTCGAACAATGATTACTAATGTGTTGGATTGGAAGAAAGAAATATAATATTAAAAGATTAAAACCATGAGACATGTATAAATAATCTAGGTTTAAGTATGATCCGAAAAAGAATCATGGAGCTAGGTATCACCATCCATGTTTAATTTATGATGCCGAGACTATCCTGAAAACCATCTATCATTGTCAATATTATCCTCTTATACCTCGATTGACAACTTAGGATGTTACACCCATGGGCTGTGTAGTTGTGGGTATATGTACTTATCTATTATTTCATAAATATAGACAATAATGGTCCTTTCCCAGCAACTAATAATAATACACTTGTGGGTATATGTAGTTGTCTATAATTTTATACAGTGTATAGAAATAGATGTAGTATCCGAAGTAAATGCAAAGACATCTTGGAGATTCATGCGGAAACAAATTTTCTTTTTCTTCAAAAGTCCACATCATAGTATCCACCTTGCTCGAGGAAGATTCATTTCTTCTACTTACAAAATCGACCTTTATTTGGATAATTAGGGTCTTAATAACACAATAATATTAAGGAAAGATTTCTTAATACTATTTCATGTTTATTTTTTAGTATCTATTCTCGAAAACTTGTTAAAACTTATTAAAATCTTATTGAACTTGTATCTATTTTTTTAGCTTAATACGAGTTTTATTTCACAAATTATTAGACTTATACAACTATTTCAAGTAAATTCCACTACTTATATCCAATAAGTTCTACAATAGTCTAGTAACTCTGACCACAAAGTCTTATACACCTAAAGCATATATAAACCTCATCAAGACCACTATAATAGGAATTGTTAGTTTAAAACTATCGGAACACCATGACACCAAAAACATTTATTAACATTTTATGGAATATATTTCATTTTAATAAATAAAATAATTATAAACTTTGCAATAATATCAATTATAAATTAAAAATTATTCAAATAATTGAATTTATAAAATTTATATATTGTGTAACATTACCAACTCGTGGGCCGTATTTCAATATTTTTGTGTGACAACTTATAGTCAATTCTGCCCAATTCTAATGTAAGATTTTTTTTTTGAAAAACCGCAAACAAAATGAAAATATTTTATATAGTGTCTCAAACCTAATAACTTACACCACATCCACCGCATTCTACACACAAGATTCTATATATGGTAATTTATTTAATAATAAACACATTATTTTATATCACTAATATATTCAAGATCTGTGTGTTAGGTGGCTTTCGTAGGTGTAAGAAGAAGGAGGGAAGGAAGATATACGGTAGAGTTGTGGCATAAACATAGACGATACAATTTGGGGGCGTTTCGTACAGAATTAGAGGGTGCTATGGCCTATGACGCCAAATCAAGGGAACTTAGAGGATTAAGAACAAGAAGAGTGAATTTTCTTTGGCCGGTACCTATGCATAATTTTGATCTTAATTTACCCCCTCCATTGGATTTATAAAACTTGAACATTGATTGTATGAAACATTTAAAGATTTTGAAATTTTGTTACAAATAGTCCATCCAAATGAAGAATTGTATTCGGTTATGTTTTCTTTTTAATTTTGATTAAATTATACTTATTATTGACAAAATTTTGATAAATTCAATCTTATATTTGAGTATAATTTTATCACTTCAATATATTTCACAATTACATCAGGATAAAGTTTGTTTGATAATGTACAATAAAATAAAATTTACTACAATATGTTTCATTCATGCTATATATATATAATATTTAATTTTTAAATAATGTAATATTTTATCAAAGAAATTTGAAACATGAATTACAAAATTTGTGGAAATAGTTTCTTCAGTTTTTGCATGTCTAAAGTTATAGAAAAGAGTGACCCATTCTTTTAAACAATATGCAAGAAAAATTATATTGGTTGACCGGAAAAGTTTCGTGTGTTATTTGAAGGAATGCTGTCTTGTGTTGCAGATTTTCCTACACTAGACACAATAGTAGAGGGAAACCAACTTACTAACTATTTATTTTCCATTCAAAAAACCTTAGTTGTAGTGTTAATTCATGAAAATGAATGGAAAAAAATTTCATATATTACATCAAAAAATTATTAGAAATAGAAGAGGATCAATACGATCCCATTGAAATAATTAACTTTAGAACTTATTGGAGTTTCAAGGAAATTAAGTCCTTATTTCTAAGCTTATTCTATAAAAATCAAACTAATGTGGCATTAAAACATATGTTATCTAACTCTTGGTACTATGGAGACACCTCAAACGGGTGGTAGATATATATAAGTTCGATATTATCAACGAAGGTGGAACTGTAATCAAAATGCAAGCCTTAGAAAAATTTATCATCGAGAATATTACCTATCCCAAGGATAATTTAACAACGCGGAAGTAGATGGAGCCTCTAATGGAAGATGAAGTTTATAAGGGCTGAAAATCTTAAGCATAATGTGTATTGAATATAATTTAGTTATTCATGTTCACTTTTACGTCTAACAAAGAGGCTGATTACTAGTCTATCATGGTTAGATTCAGAATTATATTCGCTATTGGAGCAATACAGGTTGAGTCTTTACCAGTACATAACTATTATAAATTCAATACAATTCATCTTATGAGACTGCTATATCGATGATTAAACCTTACAGGTATACCATCAGAAACAAATAAAAAACGTTAGTCAGTTTCTAGCTCATACATGTGTGATGAGATTAAAATAGTCATGATGATTCACCTTTCAAGCTAGTTTTATATAATACAAAACGAGAAGGGGTAGATATACATTAGGTGAATGAGCCCAACATATAACTCCAAGGAGACCTTTACGTATTTATCACTAAAACCAAATTAGGTTGGTTGAAACCAATTAAGAATGCCGATAATATATATCCTTTAGTGAATGTACTTGCTAGAATAGAGCTTTTCTATCTATGGAAGATAAGCATTGCATGTGTGAAAACTATATAGGCACTTGTTCGAACAATGATTACTAATGTGTTGGATTGGAAGAAAGAAATATAATATTAAAAGATTAAAACCATGAGACATGTATAAATAATCTAGGTTTAAGTATGATCCCAAAAAGAATCATGGAGCAAGGTATCACCATCCATGTTTAATTTATGATGCCGAGACTATCCTGAAAACCATCTATCATTGTCAATATTATCCTCTTATACCTCGATTGACAACTTAGGATGTTACACCCATGGGCTGTGTAGTTGTGGGTATATGTACTTATCTATTATTTCATAAATATAGACAATAATGGTCCTTTCCCATCAACTAATAAAAATACACTTGTGGGTATATGTAGTTGTCTATTATTTTATACAATGTATAGAAATAGATGTTGTATCCGAAGTAAATGCAAAGACATCTTGGAGATTTATGCGGAAACAAATTTTCTTTTTCTTCAAAAGTCCACATCATAGTATCCACCTTGCTCGAGGAAGAGTCATTTCTTCTACTTACAAAATCGACCTTTATTTGGATAATTAGGGTCTTAATAACACAATAATATTAAGGAAAGATTTCTTAATATTATTTCATGTTTATTTTTTAGTATCTATTCTCGAAAACTTGTTAAAACTTATTAAAACCTTATTGAACTTGTATCTATTTTTTTAGCTTAATACGAGTTTTATTTCACAAATTATTAGACTTATACAACTATTTCAAGTAAATTCCACTACTTATATCCAATAAGTTCTACAATAGTCTAGTAACTCTGACCACAAAGTCTAATACACCTAAAGCATATATAAACCTCATCAAGACCACAATAATAGGAATTGTTAGTTTAAAAATATCAGAACACCATGACACCAAAAAAATTTATTAACATTTTATGGAATATATTTCATTTTAATAAATAAAATAATTATAAACTTTGCAATAATATCAATTATAAATTAAAAATTATTCAAATAATTGAATTTATAAAATTTATATATTGTATAACATTACAAACTCGTGGGCCGTATTTCAATATTTTTGTGTGACAACTTATAGTCAATTCGGCCCAATTCTAATGTAAGATTTTTTTTTTGAAAAACCGCAAACAAAATGAAAATATTTTATATAGTGTCTCAAACCTAATCACTTACACCACATCCACCGCATTCTACACACAAGATTCTATATATGGTAATTTATTTAATAATAAACACATTATTTTATATCACTAATATATTCAAGATCTGTGTGTTAGGTGGCTTTCGTAGGTGTAAGAAGAAGGAGGGAAGGAAGATATACGGTAGAGTTGTGGCATAAACATAGACGATACAATTTGGGGGGATTTCATACAGAATTAGAGGCTGCTATGGCCTATGACGCCAAATCAAGGGAACTTAGAGGATTAAGAACAAGAAGAGTGAATTTTCTTTGGCCGGTACCTATGCATAATTTTGATCTTAATTTACCCCCTCCATTGGATTTATAAAACTTGAACATTGATTGTATGAAACATTTAAAGATTTTGAAATTTTGTTAAAAATAGTCCATCCAAATGAAGAATTGTATTCGGTTATGTTTTCTTTTTAATTTTGATTAAATTATACTTATTATAGACAAAATTTTGATAAATTCAATCTTATATTTGAGTATAATTTTATCACTTCAATATATTTCACAATTACATCAGGATAAAGTTTGTTTGATAATGTACAATAAAATAAAATTTACTACAATATGTTTCATTTATGCTATATATATAATATTTAATTTTTAAATAATGTAATATTTTATCGAAGAAATTTGAAACATGAATTACAAAATTTGTGGAAATAGTTTCTTCAGTTTTTGCATGTCTAAAGTTATAGAAAAGAGTGACCCATTCTTTTAAACAATATGCAAGAAAAATTATATTGGTTGACCGGAAAAGTTTCGTGTGTTATTTGAAGGGATGCTGTCTTGTGTTGCAGATTTTCCTACACTAGACACAATAGTAGAGGGAAACCAACTTACTAACTATTTATTTTCCATTCAAAAAACCTTAGTTGTAGTGTTAATTCAAGAAAATGAATGGAAAAAAATTTCATATATTACATCAAAACATTATTAGAAATAGAAGAGGATCAATACAATCCAATTGAAATAATTAACTTTAGAACTTATTGGAGTTTCAAGGAAATTAAGTCCTTATTTCTAAGCTTATTCTATAAAACTCTAACTAATGTGGCGTTAAAACATGTGTTATCTAAACTCTTGGTACTATGGAGACACCTCAGATGGGTGGTAGATATATATATATAAGTTTGATATTTTCAACGAAGGTGGAACTGTAATCAAAATGCAAGCCTTAGAAAAATTTATCATCGAGAATATTACCTATCCCAAGGATAATTTTACAACGCGGAAGTAGATGGAGCCTCTAATGGAAGATGAAGTGTATAAGGGCTGAAAATCTTAAGCAAAATGTGTATTGAATATAATTTAGTTATTCATGTTCACTTTTACGTCTAACAAAGAGGCTGATTACTAGGCTATCACTGTTAGATTTAAAATTATATTCGCTATTGGAGCTATGCAGGTTGAGTCTTTACCAGTACATAACTATTATAAATTCAATACAATTCATCTTATGGGACTGGTATATCGATGATTAAACCTTACAGGTATACCATCAGAAACATATAAAAAACGTTAGTCAGTTTCTAGCTCATACATGTGTGATGAGATTAAAATAGTCAAGATGATTCACCTTTCAAGCTAGTTTTATATAATACAAAGCGAGAAGGGGTAGATATACATTAGGTGAATGAGCCCAACATATAACTCCAAGGAGACCTTTACGTATTAACACTAAAGAGTAATGCTGGGTATCACCTAAAAAGGTATCACCTAAACATCACCCATGATGTGGCGGTTAGGTGTACCAATCATGAATTTTCTCTTTCCAGATTTACTTTTTTCTCTCACCTCCATGATTGGTCCACCTAACCGCCACATCATGGGTGATGTTTAGGTGATACCTTTTTGGGTGATACCCAGCATTACTCAACACTAAAACCAAATTAGGTTGGTTGAAACCAATTAAGAATGCCTATAATATATATCCTTTAGTGAATGTACTTGCTAGAATAGAGCTTTCCTATCTATGGAAGATAAGCATTGCATGTGTGAAAAATATATAGGCACTTGTTCGAACAATGATTACTAATGTGTGGGATTGGAAGAAAGAAATATAATATTAAAATATTAAAACCATGAGACATGTATAAATAATCTAGGTTTAAGTATGATCCCAAAAAGAATCATGGAGCAAGGTATCACCATCCATGTTTAATTTATGATGTCGAGACTATCCTGAAAACTATCTATCATTGTCAATATTATCTTCTAATACCTCGATTGACAGCTTAGGATGTAACACCCATGGGCTGTGTAGTTGTGGGTATATGTACTTATCTATTATTTCATAAATATAGACAATAATGGTCCTTTCCCAGCAACCAATTAAATTACACTTGTGGGTATACGTAGTTGTCTATAATTTTATACAATGTATAGAAATAGATGTTGTATCCGAAGTAAATGCAAAGACATCTTGGAGATTCATGCGGAAACAAATTTTCTTTTTCTTTAAAAGTCCACATCATAGTATCCATCTTGCTCGAGGAAGAGTCATTTCTTCTACTTACAAAATCGACCTTTATTTGGATAATTAGGGTCTTAATAACACAATAATATTAAGGAAAGATTTCTTAAAATTATTTCATGTTTATTTTTTAGTTTCTCAGTAACTTGTTAAAACTTATTAAAATCTTATTGAACTTGTATCTATTTTTTTTAGCTCAATACGAGTTTTATTTCACAAATTATTAGACTTATACAACAATTTCTAGTAAATTCCACTACTTATATCCAATAAGTTCTACAATAGTCTAGTAACTCTTGACCATAAAGTCTTATACACCTAAAGCATGTAAAACCTCATCAAAACCACTATAATATGAATTGTTAGTTTTAAACTATCAGCACACCATGACACCAAAAAAATTTATTAACATTTTATGGAATATATTTCATTTTAATAAATAAAATAATTATAAACTTTGCAATAATATCAATTATAAATTAAATATTATTCAAATAATTGTATTTATAAAATTTATGTATTGTGTAACATTACCAACTTGTGGGCCATATTTCAATATTTTTGTGTGACAACTTATAGTCAATTCGGCCCAATTCTAATGTAAGATTTTTTTTCCAAAAACCGCATACAAAATGAAAATATTTTACACAGTGTCTCAACCCTAATCACTAACACCACATCCACCGCAGCATTCTGCACACAAGATTCTATATAAGGTAATTTATTTAATAATAAACACATTATTTTATATCACTAATATATTCAAGATCTGTGTATTAGATGGCTTTCGTAGGTGTAAGAAGAAGGAGGGAATGAAGATATACGACAGAGTTGTGGCATAAATATAGACGATACAATTTGGGGGCTTTTCGTACAGAATTAGAGGCTGCTATGGCCTATGATGCCAAATCAAGGGTTCTTAGAGGATTAAGAACAAGAAGAGTGAATTTTCTTTTGCCTGTACCTATGCATAATTTTGATCTTAATTTACCCCCTCCATTGGATTTATAAAACTTGAACATTGATTGTATGAAACATTTAAAGATTTTGAAATTTAGTTGAAAATAGTCCATCCAAATGAGAAATTGTATTCGGTTATGTTTTCTTTTTTATTTTGATTAAATTATGCTTATTATAGACAAATTTTTGATAAATTCAATCTTAGATTTGAATATTATTTTATCACTTCAACATATTTCACAATTACATCAGGATAAATTTTGTTTGATAATGTACAATAAAATAAAATTTACTACAATATGTTTCATTTATGCTACATATAATATTTAATTTTTAAATAATGTAATATTTTATCGAAAAAATTTGAAACATGAATTACAAAATTTGTGGAAATAGTTTCTTCAGTTTTTCCATGTCTAAAGTTATAGAAAAGAGTGACCCATTCTTTCAAACATTATGCAAGAAAAAATATGTTGGTTGAATGGAAAAGTTTGTGTGTTATTTGAAAGAATGCTGTCTTGTGTGGTAGATTTTCCTACACTAGACACAATAGTAGAGGGAAACCAACTTACTAACTATCTATTTTCCATTCAAAAAACCATAGTTGTAGTGTTAATTCGAGAAAATGAAGGGATTTTTTTTTTTATATATTACATCAAAAAATTATTATAAAGAGAAGAGGATCAATACAATTCCATTGAGAAAATAACTTTATAACTTATTGGAGTTTCTAGGAAATTTAATCCTTGTTTTTAAGCTTATTCTATAAAACTCTAACTAATGTGGCGTTAAAACATGTGTTATCTAAACTCTTGGTACTATGGAGACACCTCAGATGGGTGGTAGATATATATATAAGTTTGATATTTTCAACGAAGGTGGAACTGTAATCAAAATGCAAGCCTTAGAAAAATTTATCATCGAGAATATTACCTATCCCAAGGATAATTTTACAACACGGAAGTAGATGGAGCCTCTAATGGAAGATGAAGTGTATAAGGGCTGAAAATCATAAGCAAAATGTGTATTGAATATAATTTAGTTATTCATGTTCACTTTTACGTCTAACAAAGAGGCTGATTACTAGGCTATCATTGTTAGATTTAAAATTATATTCGCTATTGGAGCTAAGCAGGTTGAGTCTTTACCAGTACATAACTATTATAAATTCAATACAATTCATCTTATGGGACTGGTATATCGCAGGTATACCATCAGAAACATATAAAAAACGTTAGTCAGTTTCTAGCTCATACATGTGTGATGAGATTAAAATAGTCAAGATGATTCACCTTTCAAGCTAGTTTTATATAATACAAAACGAGAAGGGGTAGATATACATTAGGTGAATGAGCCCAACATATAACTCCAAGGAGACCTTTACGTATTAACACTAAAGAGTAAGGCTGGGTATCACCTAAAAAGGTATCACCTAAACATCATCCATGATGTGGCGGTTAGGTGTACCAATCATGAATTTTCTCTTTCCAGATTTACTTTTTTCTCTCACCTCCATGATTGGTCCACCTAACCGCCACATCATGGGTGATGTTTAGGTGATACCTTTTTGGGTGATACCCAGCATTACTCAACACTAAAACCAAATTAGGTTGGTTGAAACCAATTAAGAATGCCTATAATATATATCCTTTAGTGAATGTACTTGCTAGAATAGAGCTTTCCTATCTATGGAAGATAAGCATTGCATGTGTGAAAAATATATAGGCACTTGTTCGAACAATGATTACTAATGTGTGGGATTGGAAGAAAGAAATATAATATCAAAATATTAAAACCATGAGACATGTATAAATAATCTAGGTTTAAGTATGATCCCAAAAAGAATCATGGAGCAAGGTATCACCATCCATGTTTAATTTATGATGTCGAGACTATCCTGAAAACTATCTATCATTGTCAATATTATCCTCTAATACCTCGATTGACAGCTTAGGATGTAACACCCATGGGCTGTGTAGTTGTCGGTATATGTACTTATCTATTATTTCATAAATATAGACAATAATGGTCCTTTCCCAGCAACCAATTAAATTACACTTGTGGGTATACGTAGTTGTCTATAATTTTATACAATGTATAGAAATAGATGTTGTATCCGAAGTAAATGCAAAGACATCTTGGAGATTCATGCGGAAACAAATTTTCTTTTTCTTTAAAAGTCCACATCATAGTATCCATCTTGCTCGAGGAAGAGTCATTTCTTCTACTTACAAAATCGACCTTTATTTGGATAATTAGGGTCTTAATAACACAATAATATTAAGGAAAGATTTCTTAAAATTATTTCATGTTTTTTTTTAGTATCTATTCTCGAAAACTTGTTAAAACTTATTAAAATCTTATTGAACTTGTATCTATTTTTTTTAGCTCAATACGAGTTTTATTTCACAAATTATTAGACTTATACAACAATTTCTAGTAAATTCCACTACTTATATCCAATAAGTTCTACAATAGTCTAGTAACTCTTGACCATAAAGTCTTATACACCTAAAGCATGTATAAACCTCATCAAAACCTCTATAATATGAATTGTTAGTTTAAAACTATCAACACACCATGACACCAAAAAAAATTATTAACATTTTATGGAATATATTTCGTTTTAATAAATAAAATAATTATAAACTTTGCAATAATATCAATTATAAATTAAATATTATTCAAATAATTGAATTTATAAAATTTATATATTGTGTAACATTACCAACTTGTGGGCCGTATTTCAATATTTTTGTGTGACAACTTATAGTCAATTCGGCCCAATTCTAATGTAAGATTTTTTTTCCAAAAACCGCATACAAAATGAAAATATTTTACATAGTGTCTCAACCCTAATCACTAACACCACATCCACCGCAGCATTCTGCACACAAGATTCTATATAAGGTAATTTATTTAATAATAAACACATTATTTTATATCACTAATATATTCAAGATCTGTGTATTAGATGGCTTTCGTAGGTGTAAGAAGAAGGAGGGAAGGAAGATATACGGCAGAGTTGTGGCATAAATATAGACGATACAATTTGGGGGCTTTTCGTACAGAATTAGAGGCTGCTATGGCCTATGATGCCAAATCAAGGGTTCTTAGAGGATTAAGAACAAGTAGAGTGAACTTTCTTTTGCCTGTACCTATGCATAATTTTGATCTTAATTTACCCCCTCCATTGGATTTATAAAACTTGAACATTGATTGTATGAAACATTTAAAGATTTTGAAATTTAGTTGAAAATAGTCCATCCAAATGAGAAATTGTATTCGGTTATGTTTTCTTTTTTATTTTGATTAAATTATGCTTATTATAGACAAATTTTTGATAAATTCAATCTTAGATTTGAATATTATTTTATCACTTCAACATATTTCACAATTACATCAGGATAAAGTTTGTTTGATAATGTACAATAAAATAAAATTTACTACAATATGTTTCATTTATGCTACATATAATATTTAATTTTTAAATAATGTAATATTTTATCGAAAAAATCTAAAACATGAATTACAAAATTTGTGGAAATAGTTTCTTCAGTTTTTCCATGTCTAAAGTTATAGCAAAGAGTGACCCATTCTTTCAAACATTATGCAAGAAAAAATATGTTGGTTGAATGGAAAAGTTTGTGTGTTATTTGAAAGAATGCTGTCTTGTGTGGTAGATTTTCCTACACTAGACACAATAGTAGAGGGAAACCAACTTACTAACTATCTATTTTCCATTCAAAAAATCATCGTTGTAGTGTTAATTCGAGAAAATGAAGGGAATTTTTTTTTTATATATTACATCAAAAAATTATTATAAAGAGAAGAGGATCAATACAATTCCATTGAGAAAATAACTTTATAACTTATTGGAGTTTCTAGGAAATTTAATCCTTGTTTTTAAGCTTATTCTATAAAACTCTAACTAATGTGGCGTTAAAACATGTGTTATCTAAACTCTTGGTACTATGGAGACACCTCAGATGGGTGGTAGATATATATATAAGTTTGATATTTTCAACGAAGGTGGAACTGTAATCAAAATGCAAGCCTTAGAAAAATTTATCATCGAGAATATTACCTATCCCAGGGATAATTTTACAACACGGAAGTAGATGGAGCCTCTAATGGAAGATGAAGTGTATAAGGGCTGAAAATCATAAGCAAAATGTGTATTGAATATAATTTAGTTATTCATGTTCACTTTTACGTCTAACAAAGAGGCTGATTACTAGGCTATCATTGTTAGATTTAAAAATATATTCGCTATTGGAGCTATGCAGGTTGAGTCTTTACCAGTACATAACTATTATAAATTCAATACAATTCATCTTATGGGACTGGTATATCGATGATTAAACCTTACAGGTATACCATCAGAAACATATAAAAAACGTTAGTCAGTTTCTAGCTCATACATGTGTGATGAGATTAAAATAGTCAAGATGATTCACCTTTCAAGCTAGTTTTATATAATACAAAACGAGAAGGGGTAGATATACATTAGGTGAATGAGCCCAACATATAACTCCAAGGAGACCTTTACGTATTAACACTAAAGAGTAATGCTGGGTATCACCTAAAAAGGTATCACCTAAACATCACCCATGATGTGGCGGTTAGGTGTACCAATCATGAATTTTCTCTTTCCAGATTTACTTTTTTCTCTCACCTCCATGATTGGTCCACCTAACCGCCACATCATGGGTGATGTTTAGGTGATACCTTTTTGGGTGATACCCAGCATTACTCAACACTAAAACCAAATTAGGTTGGTTGAAACCAATTAAGAATGCCTATAATATATATCCTTTAGTGAATGTACTTGCTAGAATAGAGCTTTCCTATCTATGGAAGATAAGCATTGCATGTGTGAAAAATATATAGGCAATTGTTCGAACAATGATTACTAATGTGTGGGATTGGAAGAAAGAAATATAATATTAACATATTAAAACCATGAGACATGTATAAATAATATAGGTTTAACTATGATCCTAACAAGAATCGGTATCACCATCCATCTTTAATTTATGATGTCGAGACTATCCTGAAAACTATCTATCATTGTCAATATTATCCTCTAATACCTCGATTGACAGCTTAGAATGTAACACCCATGGGCTGTGTAGTTGTGGGTATATGTACTTATCTATTATTTCATAAATATAGACAATAATGGTCCTTTCCCCAGCAATCAATTGAATTACACTTGTGGGTATACGTAGTTGTCTATAATTTTATACAATGTATAGAAATAGATATTGTATCCGAAGTAAATGCAAAGACATCTTGGAGATTCATGCGGAAACAAATTTTCTTTTTCTTTAAAAGTCCACATCATAGTATCCATCTTGCTCGAGGAAGAGTCATTTCTTCTACTTACAAAATCGACCTTTATTTGGATAATTAGGGTCTTAATAACACAATAATATTAAGGAAAGATTTCTTAAAATTATTTCATGTTTATTTTTTAGTATCTATTCTCGAAAACTTGTTAAAACTTATTAAAATCTTATTGAACTTGTATCTATTTTTTTTAGCTCAATACGAGTTTTATTTCACAAATTATTAGACTTATACAACAATTTCTAGTAAATTCCACTACTTATATCCAATAAGTTCTACAATAGTCTAGTAACTCTTGATCATAAAGTCTTATACACCTAAAGCATGTATAAACCTCATCAAAACCTCTATAATATGAATTGTTAGTTTAAAACTATCAACACACCATGACACCAAAAAAATTTATTAACATTTTATGGAATATATTTCGTTTTAATAAATAAAATAATTATAAACTTTGCAATAATATCAATTATAAATTAAATATTATTCAAATAATTGAATTTATAAAATTTATATATTGTGTAACATTACCAACTTGTGGGCCGTATTTCAATATTTTTGTGTGACAACTTATAGTCAATTCGGCCCAATTCTAATGTAAGATTTTTTTTCCAAAAACCGCATACAAAATGAAAATATTTTACATAGTGTCTCAACCCTAATCACTAACACCACATCCACCGCAGCATTCTGCACACAAGATTCTATATAAGGTAATTTATTTAATAATAAACACATTATTTTATATCACTAATATATTCAAGATCTGTGCATTAGATGGCTTTCGTAGGTGTAAGAAGAAGGAGGGAAGGAAGATATACGGCAGAGTTGTGGCATAAATATAGACGATACAATTTGGGGGCTTTTCGTACAGAATTAGAGGCTGTTATGGCCTATGATGCCAAATCAAGGGTTCTTAGAGGATTAAGAACAAGAAGAGTGAATTTTCTTTTGCCTGTACCTATGCATAATTTTGATCTTAATTTACCCCCTCCATTGGATTTATAAAACTTGAACATTGATTGTATGAAACATTTAAAGATTTTGAAATTTAGTTAAAAATAGTCCATCCAAATGAAAAATTGTATTCGGTTATGTTTTTTTTTTATTTTGATTAAATTATGCTTATTATAGACAAATTTTTGATAAATTCAATCTTAGATTTGAATATTATTTTATCACTTCAACATATTTCACAATTACCTCAGGATAAAGTTTGTTTGATAATGTACAATAAAATTAAATTTACTACAATATGTTTCATTTATGCTACATATAATATTTAATTTTTAAATAATGTAATATTTTATCGAAAAATTTGAAACATGAATTACAAAATTTGTGGAAATAGTTTCTTCAGTTTTTCCATGTCTAAAGTTATAGAAAAGAGTGACCCATTCTTTCAAACATTATGCAAGAAAAAATATGTTGGTTGAATGGAAAAGTTTGTGTGTTATTTGAAGGACTGCTGTCTTGTGTGGTAGATTTTCCTACACTAGACACAATAGTATAGGGAAACCAACTTACAAACTATCTATTTTCCATTCAAAAAACCATAGTTGTAGTGTTAATTCGAGAAAATGAAGGGAATTTTTTTTTATATATTACATCAAAAAATTATTATAAAGAGAAGAGGATCATTACAATTCCATTGAGAAAATAACTTTATAACTTATTGGAGTTTCTAGGAAATTTAATCCTTGTTTTTAAGCTTATTCTATAAAACTCTAACTAATTTGGCGTTAAAACATGTGTTATCTAAACTCTTGGTACTATGGAGACACCTCAGATGGGTGGTAGATATATATATAAGTTCGATATTTTCAACGAAGGTGGAACTGTAATCAAAATGCAAGCCTTAGAAAAATTTATCATCGAGAATATTACCTATACCAAGGATAATTTTACAACGCGGAAGTAGATGGAGCCTCTAATGGAAGATGAAGTGTATAAGGGCTGAAAATCTTAAGCAAAATGTGTATTGAATATAATTTAGTTATTCATGTTCATTTTTACGTCTAACAAAGAGGCTGATTACTAGGCTATCATTGTTAGATTTAAAATTATATTCGCTATTGGAGCTATGCAGGTTGAGTCTTTACCAGTACATAACTATTATAAATTCAATACAATTCATCTTATGAGACTGGTACATCGATGATTAAACCTTACAGGTATACCATCAGAAAAATATAAAAAACGTTAGTCAGTTTCTAGCTCATACATGTGTGATGAGATTAAAATAGTCAAGATGATTCACCTTACAAGCTAGTTTTATATAATACAAAACGAGAAGGGGACATTAGGTGAATGAGCCCAACATATAACTCCAAGGAGACCTTTACATATTAACACTAAAGAGTAATGCTGGGTATCACCTAAAAAGGTATCACCTAAACATCACCCATGATGTGGCGGTTAGGTGTACCAATCATGAATTTTCTCTTTCCAGATTTACTTTTTTCTCTCACCTCCATGATTGGTCCACCTAACCGCCACATCATGGGTGATGTTTAGGTGATACCTTTTTGGGTGATACCCAGCATTACTCAACACTAAAACCAAATTAGGTTAGTTGAAACCAATTAAGAATGCCTATAATATATATCCTTTAGTGAATGTACTTGCTAGAATAGAGCTTTTCTATCTATGGAAGATAAGCATTGCATGTGTGAAAAATATATAGGCACTTGTTCAAACAATGATTACTAATGTGTGGGATTGGAAGAAAGAAATATAATATTAAAAGATTAAAAACATGAGACATGTATAAATAATCTAGGTTTAAGTATGATCCCAAAAAGAATCATGGAGCAAGGTATCACCATCCATGTTTAATTTATGATGTCGAGACTATCCTGAAAACATCTATCATTGTCAATATTATCCTCTAATACCTCGATTGACAGCTTAGGATGTAACACCCATGGGCTGTGTAGTTGTGGGTATATGTACTTATCTATTATTTCATAAATATAGACAATAATGGTCCTTTCCCAGCAACCAATTAAATTACACTTGTGGGTATACGTAGTTGTCTATAATTTTATACAATGTATAGAAATAGATGTTGTATCCGAAGTAAATGCAAAGACATCTTGGAGATTCATGCGGAAACAAATTTTCTTTTTCTTTAAAAGTCCACATCATAGTATCCATCTTGCTCGAGGAAGAGTCATTTCTTCTACTTACAAAATCGACCTTTATTTGGATAATTAGGGTCTTAATAACACAATAATATTAAGGAAAGATTTCTTAAAATTATTTCATGTTTATTTTTTAGTATCTATTCTCGAAAACTTGTTAAAACTTATTAAAATCTTATTGAACTTGTATCTATTTTTTTTAGCTCAATACGAGTTTTATTTCACAAATTATTAGACTTATACAACAATTTCTAGTAAATTCCACTACTTATATCCAATAAGTTCTACAATAGTCTAGTAACTCTTGACCATAAAGTCTTATACACCTAAAGCATGTATAAACCTCATCAAAACCACTATAATATGAATTGTTAGTTTAAAACTATCAGCACACCATGACACCAAAAAAATTTATTAACATTTTATGGAATATATTTCATTTTAATAAATAAAATAATTATAAACTTTGCAATAATATCAATTATAAATTAAATATTATTCAAATAATTGAATTAATAAAATTTATATATTGTGTAACATTACCAACTTGTGGGCCGTATTTCAATATTTTTGTGTGACAACTTATAGTCAATTCGGCCCAATTCTAATGTAAGATTTTTTTTTCCAAAAACCGCATACAAAATGAAAATATTTTACATAGTGTCTCAACCCTAATCACTAACACCACATCCACCGCAGCATTCTGCACACAAGATTCTATATAAGGTAATTTATTTAATAATAAATACATTATTTTATATCACTAATATATTCAAGATCTGTGTATTAGATGGCTTTCGTAGGTGTAAGAAGAAGGAGGGAAGGAAGATATACGGCAGAGTTGTGGCATAAATATAGACGATACAATTTGGGGGCTTTTCGTACAGAATTAGAGGCTGCTATGGCCTATGATGCCAAATCAAGGGTTCTTAGAGGATTAAGAACAAGAAGAGTGAATTTTCTTTTGCCTGTACCTATGCATAATTTTGATCTTAATTTACCCCCTCCATTGGATTTATAAAACTTGAACATTGATTGTATGAAACATTTAAAGATTTTGAAATTTAGTTAAAAATAGTCCATCCAAATGAAAAATTGTATTCGGTTATGTTTTCTTTTTTATTTTGATTAAATTATGCTTATTATAGACAAATTTTTGATAAATTCAATCTTAGATTTGAATATTATGTTATCACTTCAACATATTTCACAATTACATCAGGATAAAGTTTGTTTGATAATGTACAATAAAAAAAAATTTACTACAATATGTTTCATTTATGCTACATATAATAATTAATTTTTAAATAATGTTATATTTTATCGAAAAAATTTGAAACATGAATTACAAAATTTGTGGAAATAGTTTCTTCAGTTTTTCCATGTCTAAAGTTATAGAAAAGAGTGACCCATTCTTTCAAACATTATGCAAGAAAAAATATGTTGGTTGAATAGAAAAATTTGTGTGTTATTTGAAGGACTGCTGTCTTGTGTGGTCGATTTTCCTACACTAGACACAATAGTAGAGGGAAACCAACTTACTAACTATCTATTTTCCATTCAAAAAACCATAGTTGTAGTGTTAATTCGAGAAAATGAAGGGAATTTTTTTTTATATATTACATCAAAACATTATTATAAAGAGAAGAGGATCAATACAATTCCATTGAGAAAATAACTTTATAACTTATTGGAGTTTCTAGGAAATTTAATCCTTGTTTTTAAGCTTATTCTATAAAACTCTAACTAATGTGGCGTTAAAACATGTGTTATCTAAACTCTTGGTACTATGGAGACACCTCAGATGGGTGGTAGATATATATATAAGTTTGATATTTTCAACGAAGGTGGAACTGTAATCAAAATGCAAGCCTTAGAAAAATTTATCATCGAGAATATTACCTATCCCAAGGATAATTTTACAACGCGGAAGTAGATGGAGCCTCTAATGGAAGATGAAGTGTATAAGGGCTGAAAATCTTAAGCAAAATGTGTATTGAATATAATTTAGTTATTCATGTTCACTTTTACGTCTAACAAAGAGGCTGATTACTAGGCTATCATTGTTAGATTTAAAATTATATTCGCTATTGGAGCTATGCAGGTTGAGTCTTTACCAGTACATAACTATTATAAATTCAATACAATTCATCTTATGAGATTGGTATATCGATGATTAAACCTTACAGGTATACCATCAGAAACATATAAAAAACGTTAGTCAGTTTCTAGCTCATACATGTGTGATGAGATTAAAATAGTCAAGATGATTCACCTTTCAAGCTAGTTTTATATAATACAAAACGAGAAGGGATAGATATACATTAGGTGAATGAGCCCAACATATAACTCCAAGGAGACCTTTACGTATTAACACTAAAGAGTAAGGCTGGGTATCACCTAAAAAGGTATCACCTAAACATCACCCATGATGTGGCGGTTAGGTGTACCAATCATGAATTTTCTCTTTCCAGATTTACTTTTTTCTCTCACCTCCATGATTGGTCCACCTAACCGCCACATCATGGGTGATGTTTAGGTGATACCTTTTTGGGTGATACCCAGCATTACTCAACACTAAAACCAAATTAGGTTGGTTGAAACCAATTAAGAATGCCTATAATATATATCCTTTAGTGAATGTACTTGCTAGAATAGAGCTTTTCTATCTATGGAAGATAAGCATTGCATGTGTGAAAAATATATAGGCACTTGTTCGAACAATGATTACTAATGTGTGGGATTGGAAGAAAGAAATATAATATTAAAAGATTAAAACCATGAGACATGTATAAATAATCTAGGTTTAAGTATGATCCCAAAAAGAATCATGGAGCAAGGTATCACCATCCATGTTTAATTTATGATGTCGAGACTATCCTGAAAACCATCTATCATTGTCAATATTATCCTCTAATACCTCAATTGACAGCTTAGGATGTAACACCCATGGGCTGTGTAGTTGTGGGTATATGTACTTATCTATTATTTCATAAATATAGACAATAATGGTCCTTTCAAAGCAACCAATTAAATTACACTTGTGGGTATACGTAGTTGTCTATAATTTTATACAATGTATAGAAATAGATGTTGTATCCGAAGTAAATGCAAAGACATCTTGGAGTTTCTTTTTCTTTAAAAGTCCACATCATAGTATCCATCTTGCTCGAGGAAGAGTCATTTCTTCTACTTACAAAATCGACCTTTATTTGGATAATTAGGGTCTTAATAACACAATAATATTAAGGAAAGATTTCTTAAAATTATTTCATGTTTATTTTTTAGTATCTATTCTCGAAAACTTGTTAAAACTTATTAAAATCTTATTGAACTTGTATCTATTTTTTTTAGCTCAATACGAGTTTTATTTCACAAATTATTAGACTTATACAACAATTTCTAGTAAATTCCACTACTTATATCCAATAAGTTCTACAATAGTCTAGTAACTCTTGACCATAAAGTCTTATACACCTAAAGCATGTATAAACCTCATCAAAACCACTATAATATGAATTGTTAGTTTAAAACTATCAGCACACCATGACACCAAAAAAATTTATTAACATTTTATGGAATATATTTCATTTTAATAAATAAAATAATTATAAACTTTGCAATAATATCAATTATAAATTAAATATTATTCAAATAATTGAATTTATAAAATTTATATATTGTGTAACATTACCAACTTGTGGGCCGTATTTCAATATTTTTGTGTGACAACTTATAGTCAATTCGGCCCAATTCTAATGTAAGATTTTTTTTCCAAAAACCGCGTACAAAATGAAAATATTTTACATAGTGTCTCAACCCTAATCACTAACACCACATCCACCGCAGCATTCTGCACACAAGATTCTATATAAGGTAATTTATTTAATAATAAACACATTATTTTATATCACTAATATATTCAAGATCTGTGTATTAGATGGCTTTCGTAGGTGTAAGAAGAAGGAGGGAAGGAAGATATACGGCAGAGTTGTGGCATAAATATAGACGATACAATTTGGGGGCTTTTCGTACAGAATTAGAGGCTGCTATAGCCTATGATGCCAAATCAAGGGTTCTTAGAGGATTAAGAACAAGAAGAGTGAATTTTCTTTTGCCTGTACCTATGCATAATTTTGATCTTAATTTACCCCCTCCATTGGATTTATAAAACTTGAACATTGATTGTATGAAACATTTAAAGATTTTGAAATTTAGTTAAAAATAGTCCATCCAAATGAAAAATTGTATTCGGTTATGTTTTCTTTTTTATTTTGATTAAATTATGCTTATTATAGACAAATTTTTGATAAATTCAATCTTAGATTTGAATATTATTTTATCACTTCAACATATTTCACAATTACATCAGGATAAAGTTTGTTTGATAATGTACAATAAAATAAAATTTACTACAATATGTTTCATTTATGCTACATATAATATTTAATTTTTAAATAATGTAATATTTTATCGAAAAATTTGAAACATGAATTACAAAATTTGTGGAAATAGTTTCTTCAGTTTTTCCATGTCTAAAGTTATAGAAAAGAGTGACCCATTCTTTCAAACATTATGCAAGAAAAAATATGTTGGTTGAATGGAAAAGTTTGTGTGTTATTTGAAGGACTGCTGTCTTGTGTGGTAGATTTTCCTACACTAGACACAATAGTAGAGGGAAACCAACTTACAAACTATTTAGTTTCCATTCAAAAAACCATAGTTGTAGTGTTAATTCGAGAAAATGAAGGGAAATTTTTTTTATATATTACATCAAAAAATTATTATAAAGAGAAGAGGATCAATACAATTCCATTGAGAAAATAACTTTATAACTTATTGGAGATTCTAGGAAATTTAATCCTTGTTTTTAAGCTTATTCTATAAAACTCTAACTAATTTGGCGTTAAAACATGTGTTATCTAAACTCTTGGTACTATGGAGACACCTCAGATGGGTGGTAGATATATATATAAGTTCGATATTTTCAACGAAGGTGGAACTGTAATCAAAATGCAAGCCTTAGAAAAATTTATCATCGAGAATATTACCTATCCCAAGGATAATTTTACAACGCGGAAGTAGATGGAGCCTCTAATGGAAGATGAAGTGTATAAGGGCTGAAAATCTTAAGCAAAATGTGTATTGAATATAATTTAGTTATTCATGTTCACTTTTACGTCTAACAAAGAGGCTGATTACTAGGCTATCATTGTTAGATTTAACATTATATTCACTATTGGAGCTATGCAGGTTGAGTCTTTACCAGTACATAACTATTATAAATTCAATACAATTCATCTTATGGGACTGGTATATCGATGATTAAACCTTACAGGTATACCATCAGAAACATATAAAAAACGTTAGTCAGTTTCTAGCTCATACATGTGTGATGAGATTAAAATAGTCAAGATGATTCACCTTTCAAGCTAGTTTTATATAATACAAAACGAGAAGGGGTAGATATACATTAGGTGAATGAGCCCAACATATAACTCCAAGGAGACCTTTACGTATTAACACTAAAGAGTAATGCTGGGTATCACCTAAAAAGGTATCACCTAAACATCACCCATGATGTGGTGGTTAGGTGTACCAATCATGAATTTTCTCTTTCCAGATTTACTTTTTTCTCTCACCTCCATGATTGGTCCACCTAACCGCCACATCATGGGTGATGTTTAGGTGATACCTTTTTGGGTGATACCCAGCATTACTCAACACTAAAACCAAATTAGGTTGGTTGAAACCAATTAAGAATGCCTATAATATATATCCTTTAGTGAATGTACTTGCTAGAATAGAGCTTTCCTATCTATGGAAGATAAGCATTGCATGTGTGAAAAATATATAGGCACTTGTTCGAACAATGATTACTAATGTGTGGGATTGGAAGAAAGAAATATAATATTAAAAGATTAAAACCATGAGACATGTATAAATTATCTAGGTTTAAGTATGATCCCAAAAAGAATCATGGAGCAAGGTATCACCATCCATGTTTAATTTATGATGTCGAGACTATCCTGAAAACCATCTATCATTGTCAATATTATCCTCTAATACCTCGATTGACAGCTTAGGATGTAACACCCATGGGCTGTGTAGTTGTGGGTATATGTACTTATCTATTATTTCATAAATATAGACAATAATGGTCCTTTCCCAGCAACCAATTAAATTACACTTGTGGGTATACGTAGTTGTCTATAATTTTATACAATGTATAGAAATAGATGTTGTATCTGAAGTAAATGCAAAGACATCTTGGAGATTCATGCGGAAACAAATTTTCTTTTTCTTTAAAAGTCCACATCATAGTATCCATCTTGCTCGAGGAAGAGTCATTTCTTCTACTTACAAAATCGACCTTTATTTGGATAATTAGGGTCTTAATAACACAATAATATTAAGGAAAGATTTCTTAAGATTATTTCATGTTTATTTTTTAGTATCTATTCTCGAAAACTTGTTAAAACTTATTAAAATCTTATTGAACTTGTATCTATTTTTTTTAGCTCAATACGAGTTTTATTTCACAAATTATTAGACTTATACAACAATTTCTAGTAAATTCCACTACTTATATCCAATAAGTTCTACAATAGTCTAGTAACTCTTGACCATAAAGTCTTATACACCTAAAGCATGTATAAACCTCATCAAAACCACTATAATATGAATTGTTAGTTTAAAACTATCAGCACACCATGACACGAAAAAAATTTATTAACATTTTATGGAATATATTTCATTTTTAAATAAATAAAATAATTATAAACTTTGCAATAATATCAATTATAAATTAAATATTATTCAAATAATTGAATTTATAAAATTTATATATTGTGTAACATTACCAACTTGTGGGCCGTATTTCAATATTTTTGTGTGACAACTTATAGTCAATTCGGCCCAATTCTAATGTAAGATTTTTTTTCGAAAAACCGCATACAAAATGAAAATATTTTACATAGTGTCTCAACCCTAATCACTAACACCACATCCACCGCAGCATTCTGCACACAAGATTCTATATAAGGTAATTTATTTAATAATAAACACATTATTTTATATCACTAATATATTCAAGATCTGTGTATTAGATGGCTTTCGTAGGTGTAAGAAGAAGGAGGGAAGGAAGATATACGGCAGAGTTGTGGCATAAATATAGACGATACAATTTGGGGGCTTTTCGTACAGAATTAGAGGCTGCTATGGCCTATGATGCCAAATCAAGGGTTCTTAGAGGATTAAGAACAAGAAGAGTGAATTTTCTTTTGCCTGTACCTATGCATAATTTTGATCTTAATTTACCCTCTCCATTGGATTTATAAAACTTGAACATTGATTGTATGAAACATTTAAAGATTTTGAATTTTAGTTTAAAATAGTCCATCCAAATGAAAAATTGTATTCGGTTATGTTTTCTTTTTTATTTTGATTAAATTATGCTTATTATAGACAAATTTTTGATAAATTCAATCTTAGATTTGAATATTATTTTATCACTTCAACATATTTCACAATTACATCAGGATAAAGTTTGTTTGATAATGTACAATAAAATAAAATTTACTACAATATGTTTCATTTATGCTACATATAATATTTAATTTTTAAATAATGTTATATTTTATCGAAAAAATTTGAAACATGAATTACAAAATTTGTGGAAATAGTTTCTTCAGTTTTTCCATGTCTAAAGTTATAGAAAAGAGTGACCCATTCTTTCAAACATTATGCAAGAAAAAATATGTTGGTTGAATAGAAAAATTTGTGTGTTATTTGAAGGACTGCTGTCTTGTGTGGTCGATTTTCCTACACTAGACACAATAGTAGAGGGAAACCAACTTACTAACTATCTATTTTCCATTCAAAAAACCATAGTTGTAGTGTTAATTCGAGAAAATGAAGGGAATTTTTTTTTATATATTACATCAAAACATTATTATAAAGAGAAGAGGATCAATACAATTCCATTGAGAAAATAACTTTATAACTTATTGGAGTTTCTAGGAAATTTAATCCTTGTTTTTAAGCTTATTCTATAAAACTCTAACTAATGTGGCGTTAAAACATGTGTTATCTAAACTCTTGGTACTATGGAGACACCTCAGATGGGTGGTAGATATATATATAAGTTTGATATTTTCAACGAAGGTGGAACTGTAATCAAAATGCAAGCCTTAGAAAAATTTATCATCGAGAATATTACCTATCCCAAGGATAATTTTACAACACGGAAGTAGATGGAGCCTCTAATGGAAGATGAAGTGTATAAGGGCTGAAAATCTTAAGCAAAATGTGTATTGAATATAATTTAGTTATTCATGTTCACTTTTACGTCTAACAAAGAGGCTGATTACTAGGCTATCATTGTTAGATTTGAAATTATATTCGCTATTGGAGCTATGCAGGTTGAGTCTTTACCAGTACATAACTATTATAAATTCAATACAATTCATCTTATGGGACTGGTATATCGATGATTAAACCTTACAGGTATACCATCAGAAACATATAAAAAACGTTAGTCAGTTTCTAGCTCATACATGTGTGATGAGATTAAAATAGTCAAGATGATTCACCTTTCAAGCTAGTTTTATATAATACAAAACGAGAAGGGGTAGATATACATTAGGTGAATGAGCCCAACATATAACTCCAAGGAGACCTTTACGTATTAACACTAAAGAGTAATGCTGGGTATCACCTAAAAAGGTATCACCTAAACATCACTCATGATGTGGCGGTTAGGTGTACCAATCATGAATTTTCTCTTTCCAGATTTACTTTTTTCTCTCACTTCCATGATTGGTCCACCTAACCGCCACATCATGGGTGATGTTTAGGTGATACCTTTTTGGGTGATACCCAGCATTACTCAACACTAAAACCAAATTAGGTTGGTTGAAACAAATTAAGAATGCCTATAATATATATCCTTTAGTGAATGTACTTGCTAGAATAGAGCTTTCCTATCTATGGAAGATAAGCATTGCATGTGTGAAAAATATATAGGCACTTGTTCGAACAATGATTACTAATGTGTGGGATTGGAAGAAAGAAATATAATATTAAAATATTAAAACCATGAGACATGTATAAATAATCTAGGTTTAAGTATGATCCCAAAAAGAATCATGGAGCAAGGTATCACCATCCATGTTTAATTTATGATGTCGAGACTATCCTGAAAACTATCTATCATTGTCAATATTATCCTCTAATACCTCGATTGACAGCTTAGGATGTAACACCCATGGGCTGTGTAGTTGTGGGTATATGTACTTATCTATTATTTCATAAATATAGACAATAATGGTCCTTTCCCCAGCAACCAATTAAATTACACTTGTGGGTATACGTAGTTGTCTATAATTTTATACAATGTATAGAAATAGATGTTGTATCCGAAATAAATGCAAAGACATCTTGGAGATTCATGCGGAAACAAATTTTCTTTTTCTTTAAAAGTCCACATCATAGTATCCATCTTGCTCGAGGAAGAGTCATTTCTTCTACTTACAAAATCGACCTTTATTTGGATAATTAGGGTCTTAATAACACAATAATATTAAGGAAAGATTTCTTAAAATTATTTCATGTTTATTTTTTAGTATCTATTCTCGAAAACTTGTTAAAACTTATTAAAATCTTATTGAACTTGTATCTATTTTTTTTAGCTCAATACGAGTTTTATTTCACAAATTATTAGACTTATACAACAATTTCTAGTAAATTCCACTACTTATATCCAATAAGTTCTACAATAGTCTAGTAACTCTTGACCATAAAGTCTTATACACCTAAAGCATGTATAAACCTCATCAAAACCACTATAATATGAATTGTTAGTTTAAAACTATCAGCACACCATGACACGAAAAAAATTTATTAACATTTTATGGAATATATTTCATTTTAATAAATAAAATAATTATAAACTTTGCAATAATATCAATTATAAATTAAATATTATTCAAATAATTGAATTTATAAAATTTATATATTGTGTAACATTACCAACTTGTGGGCCGTATTTCAATATTTTTGTGCGACAACTTATAGTCAATTCGGCCCAATTCTAATGTAAGATTTTTTTTCCAAAAACCGCATACAAAATGAAAATATTTTACATAGTGTCTCAACCCTAATCACTAACACCACATCCACCGCAGCATTCTGCACACAAGATTCTATATAAGGTAATTTATTTAATAATAAACACATTATTTTATATCACTAATATATTCAAGATCTGTGTATTAGATGGCTTTCGTAGGTGTAAGAAGAAGGAGGGAAGGAAGATATACGGCAGAGTTGTGGCATAAATATAGACGATACAATTTGGGGGCTTTTCGTACAGAATTAGAGGCTGCTATGGCCTATGATGCCAAATCAAGGGTTCTTAGAGGATTAAGAACAAGAAGAGTGAATTTTCTTTTGCCTGTACCTATGCATAATTTTGATCTTAATTTACCCCTTCCATTGGATTTATAAAACTTGAACATTGATTGTATGAAACATTTAAAGATTTTGAATTTTAGTTGAAAATAGTCCATCCAAATGAAAAATTGTATTCGGTTATGTTTTCTTTTTTATTTTGATTAAATTATGCTTATTATAGACAAATTTTTGATAAATTCAATCTTAGATTTGAATATTATTTTATCACTTCAACATATTTCACAATTACATCAGGATAAAGTTTGTTTGATAATGTACAATAAAATAAAATTTACTACAATATGTTTCATTTATGCTACATATAATATTTAATTTTTAAATAATGTTATATTTTATCGAAAAAATTTGAAACATGAATTACAAAATTTGTGGAAATAGTTTCTTCAGTTTTTCCATGTCTAAAGTTATAGAAAAGAGTGACCCATTCTTTCAAACATTATGCAAGAAAAAATATGTTGGTTGAATAGAAAAATTTGTGTGTTATTTGAAGGACTGCTGTCTTGTGTGGTCGATTTTCCTACACTAGACACAATAGTAGAGGGAAACCAACTTACTAACTATCTATTTTCCATTCAAAAAACCATAGTTGTAGTGTTAATTCGAGAAAATGAAGGGAATTTTTTTTTTTATATATTACATCAAAACATTATTATAAAGAGAAGAGGATCAATACAATTCCATTGAGAAAATAACTTTATAACTTATTGGAGTTTCTAGGAAATTTAATCCTTGTTTTTAAGCTTATTCTATAAAACTCTAACTAATGTGGCGTTAAAACATGTGTTATCTAAACTCTTGGTACTATGGAGACACCTCAGATGGGTGGTAGATATATATATAAGTTTGATATTTTCAACGAAGGTGGAACTGTAATCAAAATGCAAGCCTTAGAAAAATTTATCATCGAGAATATTACCTATCCCAAGGATAATTTTACAACACGGAAGTAGATGGAGCCTCTAATGGAAGATGAAGTGTATAAGGGCTGAAAATCTTAAGCAAAATGTGTATTGAATATAATTTAGTTATTCATGTTCACTTTTACGTCTAACAAAGAGGCTGATTACTAGGCTATCATTGTTAGATTTAAAATTATATTCGCTATTGGAGCTATGCAGGTTGAGTCTTTACCAGTACATAACTATTATAAATTCAATACAATTCATCTTATGGGACTGGTATATCGATGATTAAACCTTACAGGTATACCATCAGAAACATATAAAAAACGTTAGTCAGTTTCTAGCTCATACATGTGTGATGAGATTAAAATAGTCAAGATGATTCACCTTTCAAGCTAGTTTTTTATAATACAAAACGAGAAGGGGTAGATATACATTAGGTGAATGAGCCCAACATATAACTCCAAGGAGACCTTTACGTATTAACACTAAAGAGTAATGCTGGGTATCACCTAAAAAGGTATCACCTAAACATCACTCATGATGTGGCGGTTAGGTGTACCAATCATGAATTTTCTCTTTCCAGATTTACTTTTTTCTCTCACCTCCATGATTGGTCCACCTAACCGCCACATCATGGGTGATGTTTAGGTGATACCTTTTTGGGTGATACCCAGCATTACTCAACACTAAAACAAAATTAGGTTGGTTGAAACCAATTAAGAATGCCTATAATATATATCCTTTAGTGAATGTACTTGCTAGAATAGAGCTTTCGTATCTATGGAAGATAAGCATTGCATGTGTGAAAAATATATAGGCACTTGTTCGAACAATGATTACTAATGTGTGGGATTGGAAGAAAGAAATATAATATTAAAATATTAAAACCATGAGACATGTATAAATAATCTAGGTTTAAGTATGATCCCAAAAAGAATCATGGAGCAAGGTATCACCATCCATGTTTAATTTATGATGTCGAGACTATCCTGAAAACTATCTATCATTGTCAATATTATCCTCTAATACCTCGATTGACAGCTTAGGATGTAACACCCATGGGCTGTGTAGTTGTGGGTATATGTACTTATCTATTATTTCATAAATATAGACAATAATGGTCCTTTCCCCAGCAACCAATTAAATTACACTTGTGGGTATACGTAGTTGTCTATAATTTTATACAATGTATAGAAATAGATGTTGTATCCGAAATAAATGCAAAGACATCTTGGAGATTCATGCGGAAACAAATTTTCTTTTTCTTTAAAAGTCCACATCATAGTATCCATCTTGCTCGAGGAAGAGTCATTTCTTCTACTTACAAAATCGACCTTTATTTGGATAATTAGGGTCTTAATAACACAATAATATTAAGGAAAGATTTCTTAAAATTATTTCATGTTTACTTTTTAGTATCTATTCTCGAAAACTTGTTAAAACTTATTAAAATCTTATTGAACTTGTATCTATTTTTTTTAGCTCAATACGAGTTTTATTTCACAAATTATTAGACTTATACAACAATTTCTAGTAAATTCCACTACTTATATCCAATAAGTTCTACAATAGTCTAGTAACTCTTGACCATAAAGTCTTATACACCTAAAGCATGTATAAACCTCATCAAAACCACTATAATATGAATTGTTAGGTTAAAACTATCAGCACACCATGACACGAAAAAAATTTATTAACATTTTATGGAATATATTTCATTTTAATAAATAAAATAATTATAAACTTTGCAATAATATCAATTATAAATTAAATATTATTCAAATAATTGAATTTATAAAATTTATATATTGTGTAACATTACCAACTTGTGGGCCGTATTTCAATATTTTTGTGCGACAACTTATAGTCAATTCGGCCCAATTCTAATGTAAGATTTTTTTTCCAAAAACCGCATACAAAATGAAAATATTTTACATAGTGTCTCAACCCTAATCACTAACACCACATCCACCGCAGCATTCTGCACACAAGATTCTATATAAGGTAATTTATTTAATAATAAACACATTATTTTATATCACTAATATATTCAAGATCTGTGTATTAGATGGCTTTCGTAGGTGTAAGAAGAAGGAGGGAAGGAAGATATACGGCAGAGTTGTGGCATAAATATAGACGATACAATTTGGGGGCTTTTCGTACAGAATTAGAGGCTGCTATGGCCTATGATGCCAAATCAAGGGTTCTTAGAGGATTAAGAACAAGAAGAGTGAATTTTCTTTTGCCTGTACCTATGCATAATTTTGATCTTAATTTACCCCCTCCATTGGATTTATAAAACTTGAACATTGATTGTATGAAACATTTAAAGATTTTGAATTTTAGTTGAAAATAGTCCATCCAAATGAAAAATTGTATTCGGTTATGTTTTCTTTTTTATTTTGATTAAATTATGCTTATTATAGACAAATTTTTGATAAATTCAATCTTAGATTTGAATATTATTTTATCACTTCAACATATTTCACAATTACATCAGGATAAAGTTTGTTTGATAATGTACAATAAAATAAAATTTACTACAATATGTTTCATTTATGCTACATATAATATTTAATTTTTAAATAATGTAATATTTTATCGAAAAAATTTGAAACATGAATTACAAAATTTGTGGAAATAGTTTCTTCAGTTTTTCTAAGTCTAAAGTTATAGGAAAGAGTGACCCATTCTTTCAAACATTATGCAAAAAAAAATATGTTGGTTAAATGGAAAAGTTTGTGTGTTATTTGAAGGACTGTTGTCTTGTGTGGTCGATTTTCCTACACTAGACACAATAGTAGAGGGAAACCAACTTACTAACTATCTATTTTCCATTCAAAAAACCATAGTTGTAGTGTTAATTCGAGAAAATGAAGGGATTTTTTTTATATATATTACATCAAAAAATTATTATAAAGAGAAGAGGATCAATACAATTCCATTGAGAAAATAACTTTATAACTTATTGGAGTTTCTAGGAAATTTAATCCTTGTTTTTAAGCTTATTCTATAAAACTCTAACTAATGTGGTGTTAAAACATGTGTTATCTAAACTCTTGGTACTATGGAGACACCTCAGATGGGTGGTAGATATATATATAAGTTTGATATTTTCAACGAAGGTGGAACTGTAATCAAAATGCAAGCCTTAGAAAAAATTATCATCGAGAATATTACCTATCCCAAGGATAATTTTACAACACGGAAGTAGATGGAGCCTCTAATGGAAGATGAAGTGTATAAGGGCTGAAAATCTTAAGCAAAATGTGTATTGAATATAATTTAGTTATTCATGTTCACTTTTACGTATAACAAAGAGGCTGATTACTAGACTATCATTGTTAGATTTAAAATTATATTCGCTATTGGAGCTATGCAGGTTGAGTCTTTACCAGTACATAACTATTATAAATTCAATACAATTCATCTTATGGGACTGGTATATCGATGATTAAACCTTACAGGTATACCATCAGAAACATATAAAAAACGTTAGTCAGTTTCTAGCTCATACATGTGTGATGAGATTAAAATAGTCAAGATGATTCACCTTTCAAGATAGTTTTACATAATACAAAACGAGAAGGGGTAGATATACATTAGGTGAATGAGCAACATATAACTCCAAGGAGACCTTTACGTATTAACACTAAAGAGTAATGCTGGGTATCACCTAAAAAGGTATCACCTAAACATCACTCATGATGTGGCGGTTAGGTGTACCAATCATGAATTTTCTCTTTCCAGATTTACTTTTTTCTCTCACCTCCATGATTGGTCCACCTAACCGCCACATCATGGGTGATGTTTAGGTGATACCTTTTTGGGTGATACCCAGCATTACTCAACACTAAAACCAAATTAGGTTGGTTGAAACCAATTAAGAATGCCTATAATATATATCCTTTAGTGAATGTACTTGCTAGAATAGAGCTTTCCTATCTATGGAAGATAAGCATTGCATGTGTGAAAAATATATAGTCACTTGTTCGAACAATGATTACTAATGTGTGGGATTGGAAGAAAGAAATATAATATTAAAAGATTAAAACCATGAGACATGTATAAATAATCTAGGTTTAAGTATGATCCCAAAAAGAATCATGGAGCAAGGTATCACCATCCATGTTTAATTTATGATGTCGAGACTATCCTGAAAACCATCTATCATTGTCAATATTATCCTCTAATACCTCGATTGACAGCTTAGGATGTAACACCCATGGGCTGTGTAGTTGTGGGTATATGTACTTATCTATTATTTCATATATATAGACAATAATGGTCCTTTCCCAGCAACCAATTAAATTACACTTGTGGGTATACGTAGTTGTCTATAATTTTATACAATGTATAGAAATAGATGTTGTATCTGAAGTAAATGCAAAGACATCTTGGAGATTCATGCGGAAACAAATTTTCTTTTTCTTTAGAAGTCCACATCATAGTATCCATCTTGCTCGAGGAAGAGTCATTTCTTCTACTTACAAAATCGACCTTTATTTGGATAATTAGGGTCTTAATAACACAATAATATTAAGGAAAGATTTCTTAAAATTATTTCATGTTTATTTTTTAGTATCTATTCTCGAAAACTTGTTAAAACTTATTAAAATCTTATTGAACTTGTATCTATTTTTTTAGCTCAATACGAGTTTTATTTCACAAATTATTAGACTTATACAACAATTTCTAGTAAATTCCACTACTTATATCCAATAAGTTCTACAATAGTCTAGTAACTCTTGGCCATAAAGTCTTATACACCTAAAGCATGTATAAACCTCATCAAAACCACTATAATATGAATTGTTAGTTTAAAACTATCAGCACACCATGACACGAAAAAAAATTATTAACATTTTATGGAATATATTTCATTTTAATAAATAAAATAATTATAAACTTTGCAATAATATCAATTATAAATTAAATATTATTCAAATAATTGAATTTATAAAATTTATATATTGTGTAACATTACCAACTTGTGGGCCGTATTTCAATATTTTTGTGTGACAACTTATAGTCAATTCGGCCCAATTCTAATGTAAGATTTTTTTTCGAAAAACCGCATACAAAATGAAAATATTTTTCATAGTGTCTCAACCCTAATCACTAACACCACATCCACCGCAGCATTCTGCACACAAGATTCTATATAAGGTAATTTATTTAATAATAAACACATTATTTTATATCACTAATATATTCAAGATCTGTGTATTAGATGGCTTTCGTAGGTGTAAGAAGAAGGAGGGAAGGAAGATATACGGCAGAGTTGTGGCATAAATATAGACGATACAATTTGGGGGCTTTTCGTACAGAATTAGAGGCTGCTATGGCCTATGATGCCAAATCAAGGGTTCTTAGAGGATTAAGAACAAGAAGAGTGAATTTTCTTTTGCCTGTACCTATGCATAATTTTGATCTTAATTTACCCCCTCCATTGGATTTATAAAACTTGAACATTGATTGTATGAAACATTTAAAGATTTTGAATTTTAGTTGAAAATAGTCCATCCAAATGAAAAATTGTATTCAGTTATGTTTTCTTTTTTATTTTGATTAAATTATGCTTATTATAGACAAATTTTTGATAAATTCAATCTTAGATTTGAATATTATTTTATCACTTCAACATATTTCACAATTACATCAGGATAAAGTTTGTTTGATAATGTACAATAAAATAAAATTTACTACAATATGTTTCATTTATGCTACATATAATATTTAATTTTTAAATAATGTAATATTTTATCGAAAAAATTTGAAACATGAATTACAAAATTTGTGGAAATAGTTTCTTCAGTTTTTCCATGTCTAAAGTTATAGAAAAGAGTGACCCATTCTTTCAAACATTATGCAAGAAAAAATATGTTGGTTGAATGGAAAAGTTTGTGTGTTATTTGAAGGACTGCTGTCTTGTGTGGTCGATTTTCCTACACTAGACACAATAGTAGAGGGAAACCAACTTACTAACTATCTATTTTCCATTCAAAAAACCATAGTTGTAGTGTTAATTCGAGAAAATGAAGGGAATTTTTTTTTTATATAATACATCAAAAAATTATTATAAAGAGAAGAGGATCAATACAATTCCATTGAGAAAATAACTTTATAACTTATTGGAGTTTCTAGGAAATTTAATCCTTGTTTTTAAGCTTATTCTATAAAACTCTAACTAATGTGGCGTTAAAACATGTGTTATCTAAAATCTTGGTACTATGGAGACACCTCAGATGGGTGTAGATATATTTATAAGTTTGATATTTTCAACGAAGATGGAACTGTAATCAAAATGCAAGCCTTAGAAAAATTTATCATCGAGAATATTACCTATCCCAAGGATAATTTTACAACACGGAAGTAGATGGAGCCTCTAATGGAAGATGAAGTGTATAAGGGCTGAAAATCTTAAGCAAAATGTGTATTGAATATAATTTAGTTATTCATGTTCACTTTTACGTCTAACAAAGAGGCTGATTACTAGGCTATCATTGTTAGATTTAAAATTATATTCGCTATTGGAGCTATGCAGGTTGAGTCTTTACCAGTACATAACTATTATAAATTCAATAAAATTCATCTTATGGGACTGGTATATCGATGATTAAACCTTACAGGTATACCATCAGAAACATATAAAAAACGTTAGTCAGTTTCTAGCTCATACATGTGTGATGAGATTAAAATAGTCAAGATGATTCACCTTTCAAGCTAGTTTTATATAATACAAAACGAGAAGGGGTAGATATACATTAGGTGAATGAGCCCAACATATTACTCCAAGGAGACCTTTACGTATTAACACTAAAGAGTAATGCTGGGTATCACCTAAAAAGGTATCACCTAAACATCACTCATGATGTGGCGGTTAGGTGTACCAATCATGAATTTTCTCTTTCCAGATTTACTTTTTTCTCTCACCTCCATGATTGGTCCACCTAACCGCCACATCATGGGTGATGTTTAGGTGATACCTTTTTGGGTGATACCCAGCATTACTCAACACTAAAACCAAATTAGGTTGGTTGAAATCAATTAAGAATGCCTATAATATATATCCTTTAGTGAATGTACTTGCTAGAATAGAGCTTTCCTATCTATGGAAGATAAGCATTGCATGTGTGAAAAATATATAGGCACTTGTTCGAACAATGATTACTAATGTGTGGGATTGGAAGAAAGAAATATAATATTAAAATATTAAAACCATGAGACATGTATAAATAATCTAGGTTTAAGTATGATCCCAAAAAGAATCATGGAGCAAGGTATCACCATCCATGTTTAATTTATGATGTCGAGACTATCCTGAAAACCATCTATCATTGTCAATATTATCCTCTAATACCTCGATTGACAGCTTAGGATGTAACACCCATGGGCTGTGTAGTTGTGGGTATATGTACTTATCTATTATTTCATAAATATAGACAATAATGGTCCTTTCCCAGCAACCAATTAAATTACACTTGTGGGTATACGTAGTTGTCTATAATTTTATACAATGTATAGAAATAGATGTTGTATCTGAAGTAAATGCAAAGACATCTTGGAGATTCATGCGGAAACAAATTTTCTTTTTCTTTAAAAGTCCACATCATAGTATCCATCTTGCTCGAGGAAGAGTCATTTCTTCTACTTACAAAATCGACCTTTATTTGGATAATTAGGGTCTTAATAACACAATAATATTAAGGAAAGATTTCTTAAAATTATTTCATGTTTATTTTTTAGTATCTATTCTCGAAAACTTGTTAAAACTTATTAAAATCTTATTGAACTTGTATCTATTTTTTTTAGCTCAATACGAGTTTTATTTCACAAATTATTAGACTTATACAACAATTTCTAGTAAATTCCACTACTTATATCCAATAAGTTCTACAATAGTCTAGTAACTCTTGACCATAAAGTCTTATACACCTAAAGCATGTATAAACCTCATCAAAACCACTATAATATGAATTGTTAGTTTAAAACTATCAGCACACCATGACACGAAAAAAATTTATTAACATTTTATGGAATATATTTCATTTTAATAAATAAAATAATTATAAACTTTGCAATAATATCAATTATAAATTAAATATTATTCAAATAATTGAATTTATAAAATTTATATATTGTGTAACATTACCAACTTGTGGGCCGTATTTCAATATTTTTGTGTGACAACTTATAGTCAATTCGGCCCAATTCTAATGTAAGATTTTTTTTCGAAAAACCGCATACAAAATGAAAATATTTTACATAGTGTCTCAACCCTAATCACTAACACCACATCCACCGCAGCATTCTGCAAACAAGATTCTATATAAGGTAATTAATTTAATAATAAACACATTATTTTATATCACTAATATATTCAAGATCTGTGTATTAGATGGCTTTCGTAGGTGTAAGAAGAAGGAGGGAAGGAAGATATACGGCAGAGTTGTGGCATAAATATAGACGATACAATTTGGGGGCTTTTCGTACAGAATTAGAGGCTGCTATGGCCTATGATGCCAAATCAAGGGTTCTTAGAGGATTAAGAACAAGAAGAGTGAATTTTCTTTTGCCTGTACCTATGCATAATTTTGATCTTAATTTACCCCCTCCATTGAATTTATAAAACTTGAACATTGATTGTATGAAACATTTAAAGATTTTGAATTTTAGTTGAAAATAGTCCATCCAAATGAAAAATTGTATTCAGTTATGTTTTCTTTTTTATTTTGATTAAATTATGCTTATTATAGACAAATTTTTGATAAATTCAATCTTAGATTTGAATATTATTTTATCACTTCAACATATTTCACAATTACATCAGGATAAAGTTTGTTTGATAATGTACAATAAAATAAAATTTACTACAATATGTTTCATTTATGCTACATATAATATTTAATTTTTAAATAATGTAATATTTTATCGAAAAAATTTGAAACATGAATTACAAAATTTGTGGAAATAGTTTCTTCAGTTTTTCCATGTCTAAAGTTATAGAAAAGAGTGACCCATTCTTTCAAACATTATGCAAGAAAAAATATGTTGGTTGAATGGAGAAGTTTGTGTGTTATTTGAAGGACTGCTGTCTTGTGTGGTAGATTTTCCTACACTAGACACAATAGTAGAGGGAAACCAACTTACTAACTATCTATTTTCCATTCAAAAAACCATACTTGTAGTGTTAATTCGAGAAAATGAAGGGAATTTTTTTTTATATATTACATCAAAAAATTATTATAAAGAGAAGAGGATCAATACAATTCCATTGAGAAAATAACTTTATAACTTATTGGAGTTTCTAGGAAATTTAATCCTTGTTTTTAAGCTTATTCTATAAAACTCTAACTAATGTGGCGTTAAAACATGTGTTATCTAAACTCTTGGTACTATGGAGACACCTCAGATGTGTGGTAGATATATATATAAGTTTGATATTTTCAACGAAGGTGGAACTGTAATCAAAATGCAAGCCTTAGAAAAATTTATCATCGAGAATATTACCTATCCCAAGGATAATTTTACAACACGGAAGTAGATGGAGCCTCTAATGGAAGATGAAGTGTATAAGGGCTGAAAATCTTAAGCAAAATGTGTATTGAATATAATTTAGTTATTCATGTTCACTTTTACGTCTAACAAAGAGGCCGATTACTAGGCTATCATTGTTAGATTTAAAATTATATTCGCTATTGGAGCTATGCAGCTTGAGTCTTTACCAGTACATAACTATTATAAATTCAATACAATTCATCTTATGGGACTGGTATATCGATGATTAAACCTTACAGGTATACCATCAGAAACATATAAAAAACGTTAGTCAGTTTCTAGCTCATACATGTGTGATGAGATTAAAATAGTCAAGATGATTCACCTTTCAAGCTAGTTTTATATAATACAAAACGAGAAGGGGTAGATATACATTAGGTGAATGAGCCCAACATATAACTCCAAGGAGACCTTTACGTATTAACACTAAAGAGTAATGCTGGGTATCACCTAAAAAGGTATCACCTAAACATCACTCATGATGTGGCGGTTAGGTGTACCAATCATGAATTTTCTCTTTCCAGATTTACTTTTTTCTCTCACCTCCATGATTGGTCCACCTAACCGCCACATCATGGGTGATGTTTAGGTGATACCTTTTTGGGTGATACCCAGCATTACTCAACACTAAAACCAAATTAGGTTGGTTGAAACCAATTAAGAATGCCTATAATATATATCCTTTAGTGAATGTACTTGCTAGAATAGAGCTTTCCTATCTATGGAAGATAAGCATTGCATGTGTGAAAAATATATAGGCACTTGTTCGAACAATGATTACTAATGTGTGGGATTGGAAGAAAGAAATATAATATTAAAATATTAAAACCATGAGACATGTATAAATAATCTAGGTTTAAGTATGATCCCAAAAAGAATCATGGAGCAAGGTATCACCATCCATGTTTAATATATGATGTCGAGACTATCCTGAAAACCATCTATCATTGTCAATATTATCCTCTAATACCTCGATTGACAGCTTAGGATGTAACACCCATGGGCTGTGTAGTTGTGGGTATATGTACTTATCTATTATTTCATAAATATAGACAATAATGGTCCTTTCCCAGCAACCAATTAAATTACACTTGTGGGTATACGTAGTTGTCTATAATTTTATACAATGTATAGAAATAGATGTTGTATCTGAAGTAAATGCAAAGACATCTTGGAGATTCATGCGGAAACAAATTTTCTTTTTCTTTAAAAGTCCACATCATAGTATCCATCTTGCTCGAGGAAGAGTCATTTCTTCTACTTACAAAATCGACCTTTATTTGGATAATTAGGGTCTTAATAACACAATAATATTAAGGAAAGATTTCTTAAAATTATTTCATGTTTATTTTTTAGTATCTATTCTCGAAAACTTGTTAAAACTTATTAAAATCTTATTGAACTTGTATCTATTTTTTTTAGCTCAATACGAGTTTTATTTCACAAATTATTAGACTTATACAACAATTTCTAGTAAATTCCACTACTTATATCCAATAAGTTCTACAATAGTCTAGTAACTCTTGACCATAAAGTCTTATACACCTAAAGCATGTATAAACCTCATCAAAACCACTATAATATGAATTGTTAGTTTAAAACTATCAGCACACCATGACACGAAAAAAATTTATTAACATTTAATGGAATATATTTCATTTTAATAAATAAAATAATTATAAACTTTGCAATAATATCAATTATAAATTAAATATTATTCAAATAATTGAATTTATAAAATTTATATATTGTGTAACATTACCAACTTGTGGGCCGTATTTCAATATTTTTGTGTGACAACTTATAGTCCATTCGGCCCAATTCTAATGTAAGATTTTTTTTCGAAAAACCGCATACAAAATGAAAATATTTTACATAGTGTCTCAACCCTAATCACTAACACCACATCCACCGCAGCATTCTGCAAACAAGATTCTATATAAGGTAATTAATTTAATAATAAACACATTATTTTATATCACTAATATATTCAAGATCTGTGTATTAGATGGCTTTCGTAGGTGTAAGAAGAAGGAGGGAAGGAAGATATACGGCAGAGTTGTGGCATAAATATAGACGACACAATTTGGGGGCTTTTCGTACAGAATTAGAGGCTGCTATGGCCTATGATGCCAAATCAAGGGTTCTTAGAGGATTAAGAACAAGAAGAGTGAATTTTCTTTTGCCTGTACCTATGCATAATTTTGATCTTAATTTACCCCCTCCATTGGATTTATAAAACTTGAACATTGATTGTATGAAACATTTAAAGATTTTGAATTTTAGTTGAAAATAGTCCATCCAAATGAAAAATTGTATTCAGTTATGTTTTCTTTTTTATTTTGATTAAATTATGCTTATTATAGACAAATTTTTGATAAATTCAATCTTAGATTTGAATATTATTTTATCACTTCAACATATTTCACAATTACATCAGGATAAAGTTTGTTTGATAATGTACAATAAAATAAAATTTACTACAATATGTTTCATTTATGCTACATATAATATTTAATTTTTAAATAATGTAATATTTTATCGAAAAAATTTGAAACATGAATTACAAAATTTGTGGAAATAGTTTCTTCAGTTTTTCCATGTCTAAAGTTATAGAAAAGAGTGACCCATTCTTTCAAACATTATGCAAGAAAAAATATGTTGGTTGAATGGAGAAGTTTGTGTGTTATTTGAAGGACTGCTGTCTTGTGTGGTAGATTTTCCTACACTAGACACAATAGTAGAGGGAAACCAACTTACTAACTATCTATTTTCCATTCAAAAAACCATACTTGTAGTGTTAATTCGAGAAAATGAAGGGAATTTTTTTTTATATATTACATCAAAAAATTATTATAAAGAGAAGAGGATCAATACAATTCCATTGAGAAAATAACTTTATAACTTATTGGAGTTTCTAGGAAATTTAATCCTTGTTTTTAAGCTTATTCTATAAAACTCTAACTAATGTGGCGTTAAAACATGTGTTATCTAAACTCTTGGTACTATGGAGACACCTCAGATGTGTGGTAGATATATATATAAGTTTGATATTTTCAACGAAGGTGGAACTGTAATCAAAATGCAAGCCTTAGAAAAATTTATCATCGAGAATATTACCTATCCCAAGGATAATTTTACAACACGGAAGTAGATGGAGCCTCTAATGGAAGATGAAGTGTATAAGGGCTGAAAATCTTAAGCAAAATGTGTATTGAATATAATTTAGTTATTCATGTTCACTTTTACGTCTAACAAAGAGGCTGATTACTAGGCTATCATTGTTAGATTTAAAATTATATTCGCTATTGGAGCTATGCAGCTTGAGTCTTTACCAGTACATAACTATTATAAATTCAATACAATTCATCTTATGGGACTGGTATATCGATGATTAAACCTTACAGGTATACCATCAGAAACATATAAAAAACGTTAGTCAGTTTCTAGCTCATACATGTGTGATGAGATTAAAATAGTCAAGATGATTCACCTTTCAAGCTAGTTTTATATAATACAAAACGAGAAGGGGTAGATATACATTAGGTGAATGAGCCCAACATATAACTCCAAGGAGACCTTTACGTATTAACACTAAAGAGTAATGCTGGGTATCACCTAAAAAGGTATCACCTAAACATCACTCATGATGTGGCGGTTAGGTGTACCAATCATGAATTTTCTCTTTCCAGATTTACTTTTTTCTCTCACCTCCATGATTGGTCCACCTAACCGCCACATCATGGGTGATGTTTAGGTGATACCTTTTTGGGTGATACCCAGCATTACTCAACACTAAAACCAAATTAGGTTGGTTGAAACCAATTAAGAATGCCTATAATATATATCCTTTAGTGAATGTACTTGCTAGAATAGAGCTTTCCTATCTATGGAAGATAAGCATTGCATGTGTGAAAAATATATAGGTACTTGTTCGAACAATGATTACTAATGTGTGGGATTGGAAGAAAGAAATATAATATTAAAATATTAAAACCATGAGACATGTATAAATAATCTAGGTTTAAGTATGATCCCAAAAAGAATCATGGAGCAAGGTATCACCATCCATGTTTAATATATGATGTCGAGACTATCCTGAAAACCATCTATCATTGTCAATATTATCCTCTAATACCTCGATTGACAGCTTAGGATGTAACACCCATGGGCTGTGTAGTTGTGGGTATATGTACTTATCTATTATTTCATAAATATAGACAATAATGGTCCTTTCCCAGCAACCAATTAAATTACACTTGTGGGTATACGTAGTTGTCTATAATTTTATACAATGTATAGAAATAGATGTTGTATCTGAAGTAAATGCAAAGACATCTTGGAGATTCATGCGGAAACAAATTTTCTTTTTCTTTAAAAGTCCACATCATAGTATCCATCTTGCTCGAGGAAGAGTCATTTCTTCTACTTAGAAAATCGACCTTTATTTGGATAATTAGGGTCTTAATAACACAATAATATTAAGGAAAGATTTCTTAAAATTATTTCATGTTTATTTTTTAGTATCTATTCTCGAAAACTTGTTAAAACTTATTAAAATCTTATTGAACTTGTATCTATTTTTTTTAGCTCAATACGAGTTTTATTTCACAAATTATTAGACTTATACAACAATTTCTAGTAAATTCCACTACTTATATCCAATAAGTTCTACAATAGTCTAGTAACTCTTGACCATAAAGTCTTATACACCTAAAGCATGTATAAACCTCATCAAAACCACTATAATATGAATTGTTAGTTTAAAACTATCAGCACACCATGACACGAAAAAAATTTATTAACATTTTATGGAATATATTTCATTTTAATAAATAAAATAATTATAAACTTTGCAATAATATCAATTATAAATTAAATATTATTCAAATAATTGAATTTATAAAATTTATATATTGTGTAACATTACCAACTTGTGGGCCGTATTTCAATATTTTTGTGTGACAACTTATAGTCAATTCGGCCCAATTCTAATGTAAGATTTTTTTTCGAAAAACCGCATACAAAATGAAAATATTTTACATAGTGTCTCAACCCTAATCACTAACACCACATCCACCGCAGCATTCTGCACACAAGATTCTATATAAGGTAATTAATTTAATAATAAACACATTATTTTATATCACTAATATATTCAAGATCTGTGTATTAGATGGCTTTCGTAGGTGTAAGAAGAAGGAGGGAAGGAAGATATACGGCAGAGTTGTGGCATAAATATAGACGATACAATTTGGGGGCTTTTCGTACAGAATTAGAGGCTGCTATGGCCTATGATGCCAAATCAAGGGTTCTTAGAGGATTAAGAACAAGAAGAGTGAATTTTCTTTTGCCTGTACCTATGCATAATTTTGATCTTAATTTACCCCCTCCATTGGATTTATAAAACTTGAACATTGATTGTATGAAACATTTAAAGATTTTGAATTTTAGTTGAAAATAGTCCATCCAAATGAAAAATTGTATTCAGTTATGTTTTCTTTTTTATTTTGATTAAATTATGCTTATTATAGACAAATTTTTGATAAATTCAATCTTAGATTTGAATATTATTTTATCACTTCAACATATTTCACAATTACATCAGGATAAAGTTTGTTTGATAATGTACAATAAAATAAAATTTACTACAATATGTTTCATTTATGCTACATATAATATTTAATTTTTAAATAATGTAATATTTTATCGAAAAAATTTGAAACATGAATTACAAAATTTGTGGAAATAGTTTCTTCAGTTTTTCCATGTCTAAAGTTATAGAAAAGAGTGACCCGTTCTTTCAAACATTATGCAAGAAAAAAATATGTTGGTTGAATGGAGAAGTTTGTGTGTTATTTGAAGGACTGCTGTCTTGTGTGGTAGATTTTCCTACACTAGACACAATAGTAGAGGGAAACCAACTTACTAACTATCTATTTTCCATTCAAAAAACCATAGTTGTAGTGTTAATTCGAGAAAATGAAGGGAATTTTTTTTTATATATTACATCAAAAAATTATTATAAAGAGAAGAGGATCAATACAATTCCATTGAGAAAATAACTTTATAACTTATTGGAGTTTCTAGGAAATTTAATCCTTGTTTTTAAGCTTATTCTATAAAACTCTAACTAATGTGGCGTTAAAACATGTGTTATCTAAACTCTTGGTACTATGGAGACACCTCAGATGTGTGGTAGATATATATATAAGTTTGATATTTTCAACGAAGGTGGAACTGTAATCAAAATGCTAGCCTTAGAAAAATTTATCATCGAGAATATTACCTATCCCAAGGATAATTTTACAACACGGAAGTAGATGGAGCCTCTAATGGAAGATAAAGTGTATAAGGGCTGAAAATCTTAAGCAAAGTGTGTATTGAATATAATTTAGTTATTCATGTTCACTTTTACGTCTAACAAAGAGGCTGATTACTAGGCTATCATTGTTAGATTTAAAATTATATTCGCTATTGGAGCTATGCAGGTTGAGTCTTTACCAGTACATAACTATTATAAATTCAATACAATTCATCTTATGGGACTGGTATATCGATGATTAAACCTTACAGGTATACCATCAGAAACATATAAAAAACGTTAGTCAGTTTCTAGCTCATACATGTGTGATGAGATTAAAATAGTCAAGATGATTCACCTTTCAAGCTAGTTTTATATAATACAAAACGAGAAGGGGTAGATATACATTAGGTGAATGAGCCCAACATATAACTCCAAGGAGACCTTTACGTATTAACACTAAAGAGTAATGCTGGGTATCACCTAAAAAGGTATCACCTAAACATCACTCATGATGTGGCGGTTAGGTGTACCAATCATGAATTTTCTCTTTCCAGATTTACTTTTTTCTCTCACCTCCATGATTGGTCCACCTAACCGCCACATCATGGGTGATGTTTAGGTGATACCTTTTTGGGTGATACCCAGCATTACTCAACACTAAAACCAAATTAGGTTGGTTGAAACCAATTAAGAATGCCTATAATATATATCCTTTAGTGAATGTACTTGCTAGAATAGAGCTTTCCTATCTATGGAAGATAAGCATTGCATGTGTGAAAAATATATAGGCACTTGTTCGAACAATGATTACTAATGTGTGGGATTGGAAGAAAGAAATATAATATTAAAATATTAAAACCATGAGACATGTATAAATAATCTAGGTTTAAGTATGATCCCAAAAAGAATCATGGAGCAAGGTATCACCATCCATGTTTAATATATGATGTCGAGACTATCCTGAAAACCATCTATCATTGTCAATATTATCCTCTAATACCTCGATTGACAGCTTAGGATGTAACACCCATGGGCTGTGTAGTTGTGGGTATATGTACTTATCTATTATTTCATAAATATAGACAATAATGGTCCTTTCCCAGCAACCAATTAAATTACACTTGTGGGTATACATAGTTGTCTATAATTTTATACAATGTATAGAAATAGATGTTGTATCTGAAGTAAATGCAAAGACATCTTGGAGATTCATGCGGAAACAAATTTTCTTTTTCTTTAAAAGTCCACATCATAGTATCCATCTTGCTCGAGGAAGAGTCATTTCTTCTACTTACAAAATCGACCTTTATTTGGATAATTAGGGTCTTAATAACACAATAATATTAAGGAAAGATTTCTTAAAATTATTTCATGTTTATTTTTTAGTATCTATTCTCGAAAACTTGTTAAAACTTATTAAAATCTTATTGAACTTGTATCTATTTTTTTTAGCTCAATACGAGTTTTATTTCACAAATTATTAGACTTATACAACAATTTCTAGTAAATTCCACTACTTATATCCAATAAGTTCTACAATAGTCTAGTAACTCTTGACCATAAAGTCTTATACACCTAAAGCATGTATAAACCTCATCAAAACCACTATAATATGAATTGTTAGTTTAAAACTATCAGCACACCATGACACGAAAAAAATTTATTAACATTTTATGGAATATATTTCATTTTAATAAATAAAATAATTATAAACTTTGCAATAATATCAATTATAAATTAAATATTATTCAAATAATTGAATTTATAAAATTTATATATTGTGTAACATTACCAACTTGTGGGCCGTATTTCAATATTTTTGTGTGACAACTTATAGTCAATTCGGCCCAATTCTAATGTAAGATTTTTTTTCGAAAAACCGCATACAAAATGAAAATATTTTACATAGTGTCTCAACCCTAATCACTAACACCACATCCACCGCAGCATTCTGCAAACAAGATTCTATATAAGGTAATTAATTTAATAATAAACACATTATTTTATATCACTAATATATTCAAGATCTGTGTATTAGATGGCTTTCGTAGGTGTAAGAAGAAGGAGGGAAGGAAGATATACGGCAGAGTTGTGGCATAAATATAGACGACACAATTTGGGGGCTTTTCGTACAGAATTAGAGGCTGCTATGGCCTATGATGCCAAATCAAGGGTTCTTAGAGGATTAAGAACAAGAAGAGTGAATTTTCTTTTGCCTGTACCTATGCATAATTTTGATCTTAATTTACCCCCTCCATTGGATTTATAAAACTTGAACATTGATTGTATGAAACATTTAAAGATTTTGAATTTTAGTTGAAAATAGTCCATCCAAATGAAAAATTGTATTCAGTTATGTTTTCTTTTTTATTTTGATTAAATTATGCTTATTATAGACAAATTTTTGATAAATTCAATCTTAGATTTGAATATTATTTTATCACTTCAACATATTTCACAATTACATCAGGATAAAGTTTGTTTGATAATGTACAATAAAATAAAATTTACTACAATATGTTTCATTTATGCTACATATAATATTTAATTTTTAAATAATGTAATATTTTATCGAAAAAATTTGAAACATGAATTACAAAATTTGTGGAAATAGTTTCTTCAGTTTTTCCATGTCTAAAGTTATAGAAAAGAGTGACCCATTCTTTCAAACATTATGCAAGAAAAAATATGTTGGTTGAATGGAGAAGTTTGTGTGTTATTTGAAGGACTGCTGTCTTGTGTGGTAGATTTTCCTACACTAGACACAATAGTAGAGGGAAACCAACTTACTAACTATCTATTTTCCATTCAAAAAACCATACTTGTAGTGTTAATTCGAGAAAATGAAGGGAATTTTTTTTTATATATTACATCAAAAAATTATTATAAAGAGAAGAGGATCAATACAATTCCATTGAGAAAATAACTTTATAACTTATTGGAGTTTCTAGGAAATTTAATCCTTGTTTTTAAGCTTATTCTATAAAACTCTAACTAATGTGGCGTTAAAACATGTGTTATCTAAACTCTTGGTACTATGGAGACACATCAGATGTGTGGTAGATATATATATAAGTTTGATATTTTCAACGAAGGTGGAACTGTAATCAAAATGCAAGCCTTAGAAAAATTTATCATCGAGAATATTACCTATCCCAAGGATAATTTTACAACACGGAAGTAGATGGAGCCTCTAATGGAAGATGAAGTGTATAAGGGCTGAAAATCTTAAGCAAAATGTGTATTGAATATAATTTAGTTATTCATGTTCACTTTTACGTCTAACAAAGAGGCTGATTACTAGGCTATCATTGTTAGATTTAAAATTATATTCGCTATTGGAGCTATGCAGGTTGAGTCTTTACCAGTACATAACTATTATAAATTCAATACAATTCATCTTATGGGACTGGTATATCGATGATTAAACCTTACAGGTATACCATCAGAAACATATAAAAAACGTTAGTCAGTTTCTAGCTCATACATGTGTGATGAGATTAAAATAGTCAAGATGATTCACCTTTCAAGCTAGTTTTATATAATACAAAACGAGAAGGGGTAGATATACATTAGGTGAATGAGCCCAACATATAACTCCAAGGAGACCTTTACGTATTAACACTAAAGAGTAATGCTGGGTATCACCTAAAAAGGTATCACCTAAACATCACTCATGATGTGGCGGTTAGGTGTACCAATCATGAATTTTCTCTTTCCAGATTTACTTTTTTCTCTCACCTCCATGATTGGTCCACCTAACCGCCACATCATGGGTGATGTTTAGGTGATACCTTTTTGGGTGATACCCAGCATTACTCAACACTAAAACCAAATTAGGTTGGTTGAAACCAATTAAGAATGCCTATAATATATATCCTTTAGTGAATGTACTTGCTAGAATAGAGCTTTCCTATCTATGGAAGATAAGCATTGCATGTGTGAAAAATATATAGGCACTTGTTCGAACAATGATTACTAATGTGTGGGATTGGAAGAAAGAAATATAATATTAAAATATTAAAACCATGAGACATGTATAAATAATCTAGGTTTAAGTATGATCCCAAAAAGAATCATGGAGCAAGGTATCACCATCCATGTTTAATATATGATGTCGAGACTATCCTGAAAACCATCTATCATTGTCAATATTATCCTCTAATACCTCGATTGACAGCTTAGGATGTAACACCCATGGGCTGTGTAGTTGTGGGTATATGTACTTATCTATTATTTCATAAATATAGACAATAATGGTCCTTTCCCAGCAACCAATTAAATTACACTTGTGGGTATACGTAGTTGTCTATAATTTTATACAATGTATAGAAATAGATGTTGTATCTGAAGTAAATGCAAAGACATCTTGGAGATTCATGCGGAAACAAATTTTCTTTTTCTTTAAAAGTCCACATCATAGTATCCATCTTGCTCGAGGAAGAGTCATTTCTTCTACTTACAAAATCGACCTTTATTTGGATAATTAGGGTCTTAATAACACAATAATATTAAGGAAAGATTTCTTAAAATTATTTCATGTTTATTTTTTAGTATCTATTCTCGAAAACTTGTTAAAACTTATTAAAATCTTATTGAACTTGTATCTATTTTTTTTAGCTCAATACGAGTTTTATTTCACAAATTATTAGACTTATACAACAATTTCTAGTAAATTCCACTACTTATATCCAATAAGTTCTACAATAGTCTAGTAACTCTTGACCATAAAGTCTTATACACCTAAAGCATGTATAAACCTCATCAAAACCACTATAATATGAATTGTTAGTTTAAAACTATCAGCACACCATGACACGAAAAAAATTTATTAACATTTTATGGAATATATTTCATTTTAATAAATAAAATAATTATAAACTTTGCAATAATATCAATTATAAATTAAATATTATTCAAATTATTGAATTTATAAAATTTATATATTGTGTAACATTACCAACTTGTGGGCCGTATTTCAATATTTTTGTGTGACAACTTATAGTCAATTCGGCCCAATTCTAATGTAAGATTTTTTTTCGAAAAACCGCATACAAAATGAAAATATTTTACATAGTGTCTCAACCCTAATCACTAACACCACATCCACCGCAGCATTCTGCACACAAGATTCTATATAAGGTAATTAATTTAATAATAAACACATTATTTTATATCACTAATATATTCAAGATCTGTGTATTAGATGGCTTTCGTAGGTGTAAGAAGAAGGAGGGAAGGAAGATATACGGCAGAGTTGTGGCATAAATATAGACGATACAATTTGGGGGCTTTTCGTACAGAATTAGAGGCTGCTATGGCCTATGATGCCAAATCAAGGGTTCTTAGAGGATTAAGAACAAGAAGAGTGAATTTTCTTTTGCCTGTACCTATGCATAATTTTGATCTTAATTTACCCCCTCCATTGGATTTATAAAACTTGAACATTGATTGTATGAAACATTTAAAGATTTTGAATTTTAGTTGAAAATAGTCCATCCAAATGAAAAATTGTATTCAGTTATGTTTTCTTTTTTATTTTGATTAAATTATGCTTATTATAGACAAATTTTTGATAAATTCAATCTTAGATTTGAATATTATTTTATCACTTCAACATATTTCACAATTACATCAGGATAAAGTTTGTTTGATAATGTACAATAAAATAAAATTTACTACAATATGTTTCATTTATGCTACATATAATATTTAATTTTTAAATAATGTAATATTTTATCGAAAAAATTTGAAACATGAATTACAAAATTTGTGGAAATAGTTTCTTCAGTTTTTCCATGTCTAAAGTTATAGAAAAGAGTGACCCGTTCTTTCAAACATTATGCAAGAAAAAAATATGTTGGTTGAATGGAGAAGTTTGTGTGTTATTTGAAGGACTGCTGTCTTGTGTGGTAGATTTTCCTACACTAGACACAATAGTAGAGGGAAACCAACTTACTAACTATCTATTTTCCATTCAAAAAACCATAGTTGTAGTGTTAATTCGAGAAAATGAAGGGAATTTTTTTTTATATATTACATCAAAAAATTATTATAAAGAGAAGAGGATCAATACAATTCCATTGAGAAAATAACTTTATAACTTATTGGAGTTTCTAGGAAATTTAATCCTTGTTTTTAAGCTTATTCTATAAAACTCTAACTAATGTGGCGTTAAAACATGTGTTATCTAAACTCTTGGTACTATGGAGACACCTCAGATGTGTGGTACATATATATATAAGTTTGATATTTTCAACGAAGGTGGAACTGTAATCAAAATGCTAGCCTTAGAAAAATTTATCATCGAGAATATTACCTATCCCAAGGATAATTTTACAACACGGAAGTAGATGGAGCCTCTAATGGAAGATAAAGTGTATAAGGGCTGAAAATCTTAAGCAAAATGTGTATTGAATATAATTTAGTTATTCATGTTCACTTTTACGTCTAACAAAGAGGCTGATTACTAGGCTATCATTGTTAGATTTAAAATTATATTCGCTATTGGAGCTATGCAGGTTGAGTCTTTACCAGTACATAACTATTATAAATTCAATACAATTCATCTTATGGGACTGGTATATCGATGATTAAACCTTACAGGTATACCATCAGAAACATATAAAAAACGTTAGTCAGTTTCTAGCTCATACATGTGTGATGAGATTAAAATAGTCAAGATGATTCACCTTTCAAGCTAGTTTTATATAATACAAAACGAGAAGGGGTAGATATACATTAGGTGAATGAGCCCAACATATAACTCCAAGGAGACCTTTACGTATTAACACTAAAGAGTAATGCTGGGTATCACCTAAAAAGGTATCACCTAAACATCACCCATGATGTGGCGGTTAGGTGTACCAATCATGAATTTTCTCTTTCCAGATTTACTTTTTTCTCTCACCTCCGTGATTGGTCCACCTAACTGCCACATCATGGGTGATGTTTAGGTGATACCTTTTTGGGTGATACCCAGCATTACTCAACACTAAAACCAAATTAGGTTGGTTGAAACCTATTAAGAATGCCTATAATATATATCCTTTAGTGAATGTACTTGCTAGAATAGAGCTTTCCTATCTATGGAAGATAAGCATTGCATGTGTGAAAAATATATAGGCACTTGTTCGAACAATGATTACTAATGTGTGGGATTGGAAGAAAGATATATAATATTATAATATTAAAACCATGAGACATGTATAAATAATCTAGGTTTAAGTATGATCCCAAAAAGAATCATGGAGCAAGGTATCACAATCCATGTTTAATTTATGATGTCGAGACTATCCTGAAAACTATCTATCATTGTCAATATTATCCTCTAATACCTTGATTGACAGCTTAGGATGTAACACCCATGGGCTGTGTAGTTGTGGGTATATGTACTTATCTATTATTTCATAAATATAGACAATAATGGTCCTTTCCCAGCAACCAATTAAATTACACTTGTGGGTATACGTAGTTGTCTATAATTTTATACAATGTATAGAAATAGATGTTGTATCCGAAGTAAATGCAAAGACATCTTGGAGATTCATGCGGAAACAAATTTTCTATTTCTTTAAAAGTCCACATCATAGTATCCATCTTGCTCGAGGAAGAGTCATTTCTTCTACTTACAAAATCGACCTTTATTTGGATAATTAGGGTCTTAATAACACAATAATATTAAGGAAAGATTTCTTAAAATTATTTTATGTTTATTTTTTAGTATCTATTCTCGAAAACTTGTTAAAACTTATTAAAATCTTATTGAACTTGTATCTATTTTTTTTAGCTCAATACGAGTTTTATTTCACAAATTATTAGACTTATACAACAATTTCTAGTAAATTCCACTACTTATATCCAATAAGTTCTACAATAGTCTAGTAACTCTTGACCATAAAGTCTTATACACCTAAAGCATGTATAAACCTCATCAAAACCACTATAATATGAATTGTTAGTTTAAAACTATCAGCACACCATGACACGAAAAAAATTTATTAACATTTTATGGAATATATTTCATTTTAATAAATAAAATAATTATAAACTTTGCAATAATATCAATTATAAATTAAATATTATTCAAATAATTGAATTTATAAAATTTATATATTGTGTAACATTACCAACTTGTGGGCCGTATTTCAATATTTTTGTGTGACAACTTATAGTCAATTCGGCCCAATTCTAATGTAAGATTTTTTTTCGAAAAATCGCATACAAAATGAAAATATTTTACATAGTGTCTCAACCCTAATCACTAACACCACATCCACCGCAGCATTCTGCACACAAGATTCTATATAAGGTAATTAATTTAATAATAAACACATTATTTTATATCACTAATATATTCAAGATATGTGTATTAGATGGCTTTCGTAGGTGTAAGAAGAAGGAGGGAAGGAAGATATACGGCAGAGTTGTGGCATAAATATAGACGATACAATTTGGGGGCTTTTCGTACAGAATTAGAGGCTGCTATGGCCTATGATGCCAAATCAAGGGTTCTTAGAGGATTAAGAACAAGAAGAGTGAATTTTCTTTTGCCTGTACCTATGCATAATTTTGATCTTAATTTACCCCCTCCATTGGATTTATAAAACTTGAACATTGATTGTATGAAACATTTAAAGATTTTGAATTTTAGTTGAAAATAGTCCATCCAAATGAAAAATTGTATTCAGTTATGTTTTCTTTTTTATTTTGATTAAATTATGCTTATTATAGACAAATTTTTGATAAATTCAATCTTAGATTTGAATATTATTTTATCACTTCAACATATTTCACAATTACATCAGGATAAAGTTTGTTTGATAATGTACAATAAAATAAAATTTACTACAATATGTTTCATTTATGCTACATATAATATTTAATTTTTAAATAATGTAATATTTTATCGAAAAAATTTGAAACATGAATTACAAAATTTGTGGAAATAGTTTCTTCAGTTTTTCCATGTCTAAAGTTATAGAAAAGAGTGACCCGTTCTTTCAAACATTATGCAAGAAAAAAATATGTTGGTTGAATGGAGAAGTTTGTGTGTTATTTGAAGGACTGCTGTCTTGTGTGGTAGATTTTCCTACACTAGACACAATAGTAGAGGGAAACCAACTTACTAACTATCTATTTTCCATTCAAAAAACCATAGTTGTAGTGTTAATTCGAGAAAATGAAGGGAATTTTTTTTTATATATTACATCAAAAAATTATTATAAAGAGAAGAGGATCAATACAATTCCATTGAGAAAATAACTTTATAACTTATTGGAGTTTCTAGGAAATTTAATCCTTGTTTTTAAGCTTATTCTATAAAACTCTAACTAATGTGGCGTTAAAACATGTGTTATCTAAACTCTTGGTACTATGGAGACACCTCAGATGTGTGGTAGATATATATATAAGTTTGATATTTTCAACGAAGGTGGAACTGTAATCAAAATGCTAGCCTTAGAAAAATTTATCATCGAGAATATTACCTATCCCAAGGATAATTTTACAACACGGAAGTAGATGGAGCCTCTAATGGAAGATAAAGTGTATAAGGGCTGAAAATCTTAAGCAAAATGTGTATTGAATATAATTTAGTTATTCATGTTCACTTTTACGTCTAACAAAGAGGCTGATTACTAGGCTATCATTGTTAGATTTAAAATTATATTCGCTATTGGAGCTATGCAGGTTGAGTCTTTACCAGTACATAACTATTATAAATTCAATACAATTCATCTTATGGGACTGGTATATCGATGATTAAACCTTACAGGTATACCATCAGAAACATATAAAAAACGTTAGTCAGTTTCTAGCTCATACATGTGTGATGAGATTAAAATAGTCAAGATGATTCACCTTTCAAGCTAGTTTTATATAATACAAAACGAGAAGGGGTAGATATACATTAGGTGAATGAGCCCAACATATAACTCCAAGGAGACCTTTACGTATTAACACTAAAGAGTAATGCTGGGTATCACCTAAAAAGGTATCACCTAAACATCACCCATGATGTGGCGGTTAGGTGTACCAATCATGAATTTTCTCTTTCCAGATTTACTTTTTTCTCTCACCTCCGTGATTGGTCCACCTAACTGCCACATCATGGGTGATGTTTAGGTGATACCTTTTTGGGTGATACCCAGCATTACTCAACACTAAAACCAAATTAGGTTGGTTGAAACCTATTAAGAATGCCTATAATATATATCCTTTAGTGAATGTACTTGCTAGAATAGAGCTTTCCTATCTATGGAAGATAAGCATTGCATGTGTGAAAAATATATAGGCACTTGTTCGAACAATGATTACTAATGTGTGGGATTGGAAGAAAGATATATAATATTATAATATTAAAACCATGAGACATGTATAAATAATCTAGGTTTAAGTATGATCCCAAAAAGAATCATGGAGCAAGGTATCACAATCCATGTTTAATTTATGATGTCGAGACTATCCTGAAAACTATCTATCATTGTCAATATTATCCTCTAATACCTTGATTGACAGCTTAGGATGTAACACCCATGGGCTGTGTAGTTGTGGGTATATGTACTTATCTATTATTTCATAAATATAGACAATAATGGTCCTTTCCCAGCAACCAATTAAATTACACTTGTGGGTATACGTAGTTGTCTATAATTTTATACAATGTATAGAAATAGATGTTGTATCCGAAGTAAATGCAAAGACATCTTGGAGATTCATGCGGAAACAAATTTTCTTTTTCTTTAAAAGTCCACATCATAGTATCCATCTTGCTCGAGGAAGAGTCATTTCTTCTACTTACAAAATCGACCTTTATTTGGATAATTAGGGTCTTAATAACACAATAATATTAAGGAAAGATTTCTTAAAATTATTTCATGTTTATTTTTTAGTATCTATTCTCGAAAACTTGTTAAAACTTATTAAAATCTTATTGAACATGTATCTATTTTTTTTTAGCTCAATACGAGTTTCATTAGACTTATACAACAATTACTAGTAAATTCCACTACTTATATCCAATAAGTTCTACAATAGTCTAGTAACTCTTGACCATAAAGTCTTATACACCTAAAGCATGTATAAACCTCATCAAAACCACTATAATATGAATTGTTAGTTTAAAACTATCAGCACACCATGACACCAAAAAAATTATTAACATTTTATGGAATATATTTCATTTTAATAAATAAAATAATTATAAACTTTGCAATAATATCAATTATAAATTAAATATTATTCAAATAATTGAATTTATAAAATTTATATATTGTGTAACATTACCAACTTGTGGGTCGTATTTCAATATTTTTGTGTGACAACTTATAGTCAATTCGGCCCAATTCTAATGTAAGATTTTTTTTCCAAAAACCGCATACAAAATGAAAATATTTTATATAGTGTCTCAACCCTAATCACTAACACCACATCCACCGCAGCATTCTGCACACAAGATTCTATATAAGGTAATTTATTTAATAATAAACACATTATTTTATATCACTAATATATTCAAGATCTGTGTATTAGATGGCTTTCGTAGGTGTAAGAAGAAGGAGAGAAGGAAGATATACGGCAGAGTTGTGGCATAAATATAGACGATACAATTTGGGGGCTTTTCGTACAGAATTAGAGGCTGCTATGGCCTATGATGCCAAATCAAGGGTTCTTAGAGGATTAAGAACAAGAAGAGTGAATTTTCTTTTCCCTGTACCTATGCATAATTTTGATCTTAATTTACCCCCTCCATTGGATTTATAAAACTTGAACATTGATTGTATGAAACATTTAAAGATTTCGAAATTTAGTTAAAAATAGTCCATCCAAATGAAAAATTGTATTCGGTTATGTATTCTTTTTTATTTTGATTAAATTATGCTTATTATAGACAAATTTTTAATAAATTCAATCATAGATTTGAATATTATTTTATCACTTCAACATATTTCACAATTACATCAGGATAAAGTTTGTTTGATAATGTACAATAAAATAAAATTTACTACAATATGTTTCATTTATGCTACATATAATATTTACTTTTTAAATAATGTAATATTTTATCGAAAAATTTGAAACATGAATTACAAAATTTGTGGAAATAGTTTCTTCAGTTTTTCCATGTCTAAAGTTATAGAAACGAGTGACCCATTCTTTCAAACATTATGCAAGAAAAAATATGTTGGTTGAATGGAAAAGTTTGTGTGTTATTTGAAGGACTGCTGTCTTGTGTGGTAGATTTTCCTACACTAGACACAATAGTAGAGGGAAACCAACTTACTAACTATCTATTTTCCATTCAAAAAACCATAGTTGTAGTGTTAATTCGAGAAAATGAAGGGAAATTTTTTTTATATATTACATCAAAAAATTATTATAAAGAGAAGAGGATCAATACAATTCCATTGAGAAAATAACTTTATAACTTATTGGAGTTTCTAGAAAATTTAATCCTTGTTTTTAAGCTTATTCTATAAAACTCTAACTAATTTGGCGTTAAAACATGTGTTATCTAAACTCTTGGTACTATGGAGACACCTCAGATGGGTGGTAGATATATATATAAGTTCGATATTTTCAACGAAGGTGGAACTGTAATCAAAAGCAAGCCTTAGAAAAATTTATCATCGAGAATATTACCTATCCCAAGGATAATTTTACAACGCGGAAGTAGATGGAGCCTCTAATGGAAGATGAAGTGTATAAGGGCTGAAAATCTTAAGCAAAATGTGTATCGAATATAATTTAGTTATTCATGTTCACTTTTACGTCTAACAAAGAGGCTGATTACTAGGCTATCATTGTTAGATTTAAAATTATATTCGCTATTGGAGCTATGCAGGTTGAGCCTTTACCAGTACATAACTATTATAAATTCAATACAATTCATCTTATGAGACTGGTATATCGATGATTAAACCTTACAGGTATACCATCAGAAACATATAAAAAACGTTAGTCAGTTTCTAGCTCATACATGTGTGATGAGATTAAAATAGTCAAGATGATTCACCTTTCAAGCTAGTTTTATATAATACAAAACGAGAATGGGTAGATATACATTAGGTGAATGAGCCCAACATATAACTCCAAGGAGACCTTTACGTATTAAAACTAAAGAGTAATGCTGGGTATCACCTAAAAAGGTATCACCTAAACATCACCCATGATGTTGCGGTTAGGTGTACCAATCATGAATTTTCTCTTTCCAGATTTACTTTTTTCTCTCACCTCCATGATTGGTCCACCTAACCGCCACATCATGGGTGATGTTTAGGTGATACCTTTTTGGGTGATACCCAGCATTACTCAACACTAAAACCAAATTAGGTTGGTTGAAACCAATTAAGAATGCCTATAATATATATCCTTTAGTGAATGTACTTGCTAGAATAGAGCTTTCCTATCTATGGAAGATAAGCATTGCATGTGTGAAAAATATATAGGCACTTGTTCGAACAATGATTACTAATGTGTGGGATTGGAAGAAAGATATATAATATTAAAATATTAAAACCATGAGACATGTATAAATAATCTATGTTTAAGTATGATCCCAAAAAGAATCATGGAGCAAGGTATCACCATCCATGTTTAATTTATGATGTCGAGACTATCCTGAAAACTATCTATCATTGTCAATATTATCTTCTAATACCTCGATTGACAGCTTAGGATGTATCACCCATGGGCTGTGTAGTTGTGGGTATATGTACTTATCTATTATTTCATAAATATAGACAATAATGGTCCTTTCCCAGCAACCAATTAAATTACACTTGTGGGTATACGTAGTTGTCTATAATTTTGTACAATGTATAGAAATAGATGTTGTATCCGAAGTAAATGCAAAGACATCTTGGAGATTCATGAGGAAACAAATTTTCTTTTTCTTTAAAAGTCCACATCATAGTATCCATCTTTCTCGAGGAAGAGTCATTTCTTCTACTTACAAAATCGACCTTTATTTGGATAATTGGGGTCTTAATAACACAATAATATTAAGGAAAGATTTCTTAAAATTATTTCATGTTTATTTTTTAGTATCTATTCTCGAAAACTTGTTAAAACTTATTAAAATGTTATTGAACTTGTATCTATTTTTTTAGCTCAATACGAGTTTTATTTCACAAATTATTAGACTTATACAACAATTTCTAGTAAATTCCACTACTTATATCCAATAAGTTCTACAATAGTCTAGTAACTCTTGACCATAAAGTCTTATACACCTAAAGCATGTATAAACCTCATCAAAACAACTATAATATGAATTGTTAGTTTAAAACTAGCACACCATGACACCAAAAAAATTTATTAACATTTTATGGAATATATTTCATTTTAATAAATAAAATAATTATAAACTTTGCAATAATATCAATTATAAATTAAATATTATTCAAATAATTGAATTTATAAAATTTATATATTGTGTAACATTACCAACTTGTGGGCCGTATTTCAATATTTTTGTGTGACAACTTATAGTCAATTCGGCCCAATTCTAATGTAAGATTTTTTTTCCAAAAACCGCATACAAAATGAAAATATTTTACATAGTGTCTCAACCCTAATCACTAACACCACATCCACCGCAGCATTCTGCACACAAGATTCTATATAAGGTAATTTATTTAATAATAAACACATTATTTTATATCACTAATATATTCAAGATCTGTGTATTAGATGGCTTTCGTAGGTGTAAGAAGAAGGAGAGAAGGAAGATATACGGCAGAGTTGTGGCATAAATATAGACGATACAATTTGGGGGCTTTTCGTACAGAATTAGAGGCTGCTATGGCCTATGATGCCAAATCAAGGGTTCTTAGAGGATTAAGAACAAGAAGAGTGAATTTTCTTTTCCCTGTACCTATGCATAATTTTGATCTTAATTTACCCCCTCCATTGGATTTATAAAACTTGAACATTGATTGTATGAAACATTTAAAGATTTCGAAATTTAGTTAAAAATAGTCCATCCAAATGAAAAATTATATTCGGTTATGTTTTCTTTTTTATTTTGATTAAATTATGCTTATTATAGACAAATTTTTAATAAATTCAATCATAGATTTGAATATTATTTTATCACTTCAACATATTTCACAATTACATCAGGATAAAGTTTGTTTGATAATGTACAATAAAATAAAATTTACTACAATATATTTCATTTATGCTACATATAATATTTACTTTTTAAATAATGTAATATTTTATCGAAAAATTTGAAACATGAATTACAAAATTTGTGGAAATAGTTTCTTCAGTTTTTCCATGTCTAAAGTTATAGAAAAGAGTGACCCATTCTTTCAAACATTATGCAAGAAAAAATATGTTGGTTGAATGGAAAAGTTTGTGTGTTATTTGAAGGACTGCTGTCTTGTGTGGTAGATTTTCCTACACTAGACACAATAGTAGAGGGAAACCAACTTACTAACTATCTATTTTCCATTCAAAAAACCATAGTTGTAGTGTTAATTCGAGAAAATGAAGGGAAATTTTTTTTATATATTACATCAAAAAATTATTATAAAGAGAAGAGGATCAATACAATTCCATTGAGAAAATAACTTTATAACTTATTGGAGTTTCTAGAAAATTTAATCCTTGTTTTTAAGCTTATTCTATAAAACTCTAACTAATTTGGCGTTAAAACATGTGTTATCTAAACTCTTGGTACTATGGAGACACCTCAGATGGGTGGTAGATATATATATAAGTTCGATATTTTCAACGAAGGTGGAACTGTAATCAAAAGCAAGCCTTAGAAAAATTTATCATCGAGAATATTACCTATCCCAAGGATAATTTTACAACGCGGAAGTAGATGGAGCCTCTAATGGAAGATGAAGTGTATAAGGGCTGAAAATCTTAAGCAAAATGTGTATCGAATATAATTTAGTTATTCATGTTCACTTTTACGTCTAACAAAGAGGCTGATTACTAGGCTATCATTGTTAGATTTAAAATTATATTCGCTATTGGAGCTATGCAGGTTGAGTCTTTACCAGTACATAACTATTATAAATTCAATACAATTCATCTTATGAGACTGGTATATCGATGATTAAACCTTACAGGTATACCATCAGAAACATATAAAAAACGTTAGTCAGTTTCTAGCTCATACATGTGTGATGAGATTAAAATAGTCAAGATGATTCACCTTTCAAGCTAGTTTTATATAATACAAAACGAGAAGGGGTAGATATACATTAGGTGAATGAGCCCAACATATAACTCCAAGGAGACCTTTACGTATTAACACTAAAGAGTAATGCTGGGTTTCACCTAAAAAGGTATCACCTAAACATCACCCATGATGTGGCGGTTAGGTGTACCAATCATGAATTTTCTCTTTCCAGATTTACTTTTTTCTCTCACCTCCATGATTGGTCCACCTAACCGCCACATCATGGGTGATGTTTAGGTGATACCTTTTTGGGTGATACCCAGCATTACTCAACACTAAAACCAAATTAGGTTGGTTGAAACCAATTAAGAATGCCTATAATATATATCCTTTAGTGAATGTACTTGCTAGAATAGAGCTTTCCTATCTATGGAAGATAAGCATTGCATGTGTGAAAAATATATAGGCAGTTGTTCGAACAATGATTACTAATGTGTGGGATTGGAAGAAAGATATATAATATTAAAATATTAAAAACATGAGACATGTATAAATAATCTATGTTTAAGTATGATCCCAAAAAGAATCATGGAGCAAGGTATCACCATCCATGTTTAATTTATGATGTCGAGACTATCCTGAAAACTATCTATCATTGTCAATATTATCTTCTAATACCTCGATTGACAGCTTAGGATGTAACACCCATGGGCTGTGTAGTTGTGGGTATATGTACTTATCTATTATTTCATAAATATAGACAATAATGGTCCTTTCCCCAGCAACCAATTAAATTACACTTGTGGGTATACGTAGTTGTCTATAATTTTGTACAATGTATAGAAATAGATGTTGTATCCGAAGTAAATGCAAAGACATCTTGGAGATTCATGAGGAAACAAATTTTCTTTTTCTTTAAAAGTCCACATCATAGTATCCATCTTGCTCGAGGAAGATTCATTTCTTCTACTTACAAAATCGACCTTTATTTGGATAATTAGGGTCTTAATAACACAATAATATTAAGGAAAGATTTCTTAAAATTATTTCATGTTTATTTTTTAGTATCTATTCTCGAAAACTTGTTAAAACTTATTAAAATCTTATTGAACTTGTATCTATTTTTTTTAGCTCAATACGAGTTTTATTTCACAAATTATTAGACTTATACAACAATTTCTAGTAAATTCCACTACTTATATCCAATAAGTTCTACAATTGTCTAGTAACTCTTGACCATAAAGTCTTATACAACTAAAGCATGTATAAACCTCATCAAAACAACTATAATATGAATTGTTAGTTTAAAACTAGCACACCATGACACGAAAAAAATTTATTAACATTTTATGGAATATATTTCATTTTAATAAATAAAATAATTATAAACTTTGCAATAATATCAATTATAAATTAAATATTATTCAAATAATTGAATTCATAAAATTTATATATTGTGTAACATTACCAACTTGTGGGCCGTATTTCAATATTTTTGTGTGACAACTTATAGTCAATTCGGCCCAATTCTAATGTAAGATTTTTTTTCCAAAAACCGCATACAAAATGAAAATATTTTACATAGTGTCTCAACCCTAATCACTAACACCACATCCACCGCAGCATTCTGCACACAAGATTCTATATAAGGTAATTTATTTAATAATAAACACATTATTTTATATCACTAATATATTCAAGATCTGTGTATTAGATGGCTTTCGTAGGTGTAAGAAGAAGGAGGGAAGGAAGATATACGGCAGAGTTGTGGCATAAATATAGACGATACAATTTGGGGGCTTTTCGTACAGAATTAGAGGCTGCTATGGTCTATGATGCCAAATCAAGGGTTCTTAGAGGATTAAGAACAAGAAGAGTGAATTTTCTTTTGCCTGTACCTATGCATAATTTTGATCTTAATTTACCCCCTCCATTGGATTTATAAAACTTGAACATTGATTGTATGAAACATTTAAAGATTTTGAAATTTAGTTGAAAATAGTCCATCCAAATGAAAAATTGTATTCGGTTATGTTTTCTTTTTTATTTTGATTAAATTATGCTTATTATAGACAAATTTTTGATAAATTCAATCTTAGATTTGAATATTATTTTATCACTTCAACATATTTCACAATTACATCAGGATAAAGTTTGTTTGATAATGTACAATAAAATAAAATTTACTACAATATGTTTCATTTATGCTACATATAATATTTAATTTTTAAATAATGTAATATTTTATCGAAAAATTTGAAACATGAATTACAAAATTTGTGGAAATAGTTTCTTCAGTTTTTCCATGTCTAAAGTTATAGAAAAGAGTGACCCATTCTTTCAAACATTATGCAAGAAAAAATATGTTGGTTGAATGGAAAAGTTTGTGTGTTATTTGAAGGACTGCTGTCTTGTGTGGTAGATTTTCCTACACTAGACACAATAGTAGAGGGAAACCAACTTACAAACTATCTATTTTCCATTCAAAAAACCATAGTTGTAGTGTTAATTCGAGAAAATGAAGGGAATTTTTTTTTATATATTACATGAAAAAATTATTATAAAGAGAAGAGGATCAATACAATTCCATTGAGAAAATAACTTTATAACTTATTGGAGTTTCTAGGAAATTTAATCTTTGTTTTTAAGATTATTCTATAAAACTCTAACTAATTTGGCGTTAAAACATGTGTTATCTAAACTCTTGGTACTATGGAGACACCTCAGATGGGTGGTAGATATATATATAAGTTTGATATTTTCAACGAAGGTGGAACTGTAATCAAAATGCAAGCCTTAGAAAAATTTATCATCGAGAATATTACCTATCCCAAGGATAATTTTACAACGCGGAAGTAGATGGAGCCTCTAATGGAAGATGAAGTGTATAAGGGCTGAAAATCTTAAGCAAAATGTGTATTGAATATAATTTAGTTATTCATGTTCACTTTTACGTCTAACAAAGAGGCTGATTACTAGGCTATCATTGTTAGATTTAAAATTATATTCGCTATTGGAGCTATGCAGGTTGAGTCTTTACCAGTACATAACTATTATAAATTCAATACAATTCATCTTATGGGACTGGTATATCGATGATTAAACCATACAGGTATACCATCAGAAAAATATAAAAAACGTTAGTCAGTTTCTAGCTCATACATGTGTGATGAGAATAAAATAGTCAAGATGATTCACCTTTCAAGCTAGTTTTATATAATACAAAACGAGAAGGGGTAGATATACATTAGGTGAATGAGCCCAACATATAACTCCAAGGATACCTTTACGTATTAACACTAAAGAGTAATGCTGGGTATCACCTAAAAAGGTATCACCTAAACATCACCCATGATGTGGCGGTTAGGTGTACCAATCATGAATTTTCTCTTTCCAGATTTACTTTTTTCTCTCACCTCCGTGATTGGTCCACCTAACTGCCACATCATGGGTGATGTTTAGGTGATACCTTTTTGGGTGATACCCAGCATTACTCAACACTAAAACCAAATTAGGTTGGTTGAAACCTATTAAGAATGCCTATAATATATATCCTTTAGTGAATGTACTTGCTAGAATAGAGCTTTCCTATCTATGGAAGATAAGCATTGCATGTGTGAAAAATATATAGGCACTTGTTCGAACAATGATTACTAATGTGTGGGATTGGAAGAAAGATATATAATATTATAATATTAAAACCATGAGACATGTATAAATAATCTAGGTTTAAGTATGATCCCAAAAAGAATCATGGAGCAAGGTATCACCATCTATGTTTAATTTATGATGTCGAGACTATCCTGAAAACTATCTATCATTGTCAATATTATCCTCTAATACCTTGATTGACAGCTTAGGATGTAACACCCATGGGCTGTGTAGTTGTGGGTATATGTACTTATCTATTATTTCATAAATATAGACAATAATGGTCCTTTCCCAGCAACCAATTAAATTACACTTGTGGGTATACGTAGTTGTCTATAATTTTATACAATGTATAGAAATAGATGTTGTATCCGAAGTAAATGCAAAGACATCTTGGAGATTCATGCGGAAACAAATTTTCTTTTTCTTTAAAAGTCCACATCATAGTATCCATCTTGCTCGAGGAAGAGTCATTTCTTCTACTTACAAAATCGACCTTTATATGGATAATTAGGGTCTTAATAACACAATAATATTAAGGAAAGATTTCTTAAAATTATTTCATGTTTATTTTTTAGTATCTATTCTCGAAAACTTGTTAAAACTTATTAAAATCTTATTGAACATGTATCTATTTTTTTTTAGCTCAATACGAGTTTCATTAGACTTATACAACAATTTCTAGTAAATTCCACTACTTATATCCAATAAGTTCTACAATAGTCTAGTAACTCTTGACCATAAAGTCTTATACACCTAAAGCATGTATAAACCTCATCAAAACCACTATAATATGAATTGTTAGTTTAAAACTATCAGCACACCATGACACCAAAAAAATTATTAACATTTTATGGAATATATTTCATTTTAATAAATAAAATAATTATAAACTTTGCAATAATATCAATTATAAATTAAATATTATTCAAATAATTGAATTTATAAAATTTATATATTGTGTAACATTACCAACTTGTGGGTCGTATTTCAATATTTTTGTGTGACAACTTATAGTCAATTCGGCCCAATTCTAATGTAAGATTTTTTTTCCAAAAACCGCATACAAAATGAAAATATTTTATATAGTGTCTCAACCCTAATCACTAACACCACATCCACCGCAGCATTCTGCACACAAGATTCTATATAAGGTAATTTATTTAATAATAAACACATTATTTTATATCACTAATATATTCAAGATCTGTGTATTAGATGGCTTTCGTAGGTGTAAGAAGAAGGAGAGAAGGAAGATATACGGCAGAGTTGTGGCATAAATATAGACGATACAATTTGGGGGCTTTTCGAATTAGAGGCTGCTATGGCCTATGATGCCAAATCAAGGGTTCTTAGAGGATTAAGAACAAGAAGAGTGAATTTTCTTTTCCCTGTACCTATGCATAATTTTGATCTTAATTTACCCCCTCCATTGGATTTATAAAACTTGAACATTGATTGTATGAAACATTTAAAGATTTCGAAATTTAGTTAAAAATAGTCCATCCAAATGAAAAATTGTATTCGGTTATGTTTTCTTTTTTATTTTGATTAAATTATGCTTATTATAGACAAATTTTTAATAAATTCAATCATAGATTTGAATATAATTTTATCACTTCAACATATTTCACAATTACATCAGGATAAAGTTTGTTTGATAATGTACAATAAAATAAAATTTACTACAATATGTTTCATTTATGCTATATATAATATTTACTTTTTAAATAATGTAATATTTTATCGAAAAATTTGAAACATGAATTACAAAATTTGTGGAAATAGTTTCTTCAGTTTTTCCATGTCTAAAGTTATAGAAAAGAGTGACCCATTCTTTCAAACATTATGCAAGAAAAAATATGTTGGTTGAATGGAAAAGTTTGTGTGTTATTTGAAGGACTGCTGTCTTGTGTGGTAGATTTTCCTACACTAGACACAATAGTAGAGGGAAACCAACTTACTAACTATCTATTTTCCATTCAAAAAACCATAGTTGTAGTGTTAATTCGAGAAAATGAAGGGAAATTTTTTTTATATATTACATCAAAAAATTATTATAAAGAGAAGAGGATCAATACAATTCCATTGAGAAAATAACTTTATAACTTATTGGAGTTTCTAGAAAATTTAATCCTTGTTTTTAAGCTTATTCTATAAAACTCTAACTAATTTGGCGTTAAAACATGTGTTATCTAAACTCTTGGTACTATGGAGACACCTCAGATGGGTGGTAGATATATATATAAGTTCGATATTTTCAACGAAGGTGGAACTGTAATCAAAAGCAAGCCTTAGAAAAATTTATCATCGAGAATATTACCTATCCCAAGGATAATTTTACAACGCGGAAGTAGATGGAGCCTCTAATGGAAGATGAAGTGTATAAGGGCTGAAAATCTTAAGCAAAATGTGTATCGAATATAATTTAGTTATTCATGTTCACTTTTACGTCTAACAAAGAGGCTGATTACTAGGCTATCATTGTTAGATTTAAAATTATATTCGCTATTGGAGCTATGCAGGTTGAGCCTTTACCAGTACATAACTATTATAAATTCAATACAATTCATCTTATGAGACTGGTATATCGATGATTAAACCTTACAGGTATACCATCAGAAACATATAAAAAACGTTAGTCAGTTTCTAGCTCATACATGTGTGATGAGATTAAAATAGTCAAGATGATTCACCTTTCAAGCTAGTTTTATATAATACAAAACGAGAAGGGGTAGATATACATTAGGTGAATGAGCCCAACATATAACTCCAAGGAGACCTTTACGTATTAACACTAAAGAGTAATGCTGGGTATCACCTAAAAAGGTATCACCTAAACATCACCCATGATGTGGCGGTTAGGTGTACCAATCATGAATTTTCTCTTTCCAGATTTACTTTTTTCTCTCACCTCCATGATTGGTCCACCTAACCGCCACATCATGGGTGATGTTTAGGTGATACCTTTTTGGGTGATACCCAGCATTACTCAACACTAAAACCAAATTAGGTTGGTTGAAACCAATTAAGAATGCCTATAATATATATCCTTTAGTGAATGTACTTGCTAGAATAGAGCTTTCCTATCTATGGAAGATAAGCATTGCATGTGTGAAAAATATATAGGCACTTGTTCGAACAATGATTACTAATGTGTGGGATTGGAAGAAAGATATATAATATTAAAATATTAAAACCATGAGACATGTATAAAGAATCTATGTTTAAGTATGATCCCAAAAAGAATCATGGAGCAAGGTATCACCATCCATGTTTAATTTATGATGTCGAGACTATCCTGAAAACTATCTATCATTGTCAATATTATCTTCTAATACCTCGATTGACAGCTTAGGATGTAACACCCATGGGCTGTGTAGTTGTGGGTATATGTACTTATCTATTATTTCATAAATATAGACAATAATGGTCCTTTCCCCAGCAACCAATTAAATTACACTTGTGGGCATACGTAGTTGTCTATAATTTTGTACAATGTATAGAAATAGATGTTGTATCCGAAGTAAATGCAAAGACATCTTGGAGATTCATGAGGAAACAAATTTTCTTTTTCTTTAAAAGTCCACATCATAGTATCCATCTTGCTCGAGGAAGAGTCATTTCTTCTACTTACAAAATCGACCTTTATTTGGATAATTAGGGTCTTAATAACACAATAATATTAAGGAAAGATTTCTTAAAATTATTTCATGTTTATTTTTTAGTATCTATTCTCGAAAACTTGTTAAAACTTATTAAAATCTTATTGAACTTGTATCTATTTTTTTTAGCTCAATACGAGTTTTATTTCACAAATTATTAGACTTATACAACAATTTCTAGTAAATTCCACTACTTATATCCAATAAGTTCTACAATAGTCTAGTAACTCTTGACCATAAAGTCTTATACACCTAAAGCATGTATAAACCTCATCAAAACAACTATAATATGAGTTGTTAGTTTAAAACTAGCACACCATGACACGAAAAAAATTTATTAACATTTTATGGAATATATTTCATTTTAATAAATAAAATAATTATAAACTTTGCAATAATATCAATTATAAATTAAATATTATTCAAATAATTGAATTTATAAAATTTATATATTGTGTAACATTACCAACTTGTGGGCCGTATTTCAATATTTTTGTGTGACAACTTATAGTCAATTCGGCCCAATTCTAATGTAAGATTTTTTTTCCAAAAACCGCATACAAAATGAAAATATTTTACATAGTGTCTCAACCCTAATCACTAACACCACATCCACCGCAGCATTCTGCACACAAGATTCTATATAAGGTAATTTATTTAATAATAAACACATTATTTTATATCACTAATATATTCAAGATCTGTGTATTAGATGGCTTTCGTAGGTGTAAGAAGAAGGAGGGAAGGAAGATATACGGCAGAGTTGTGGCATAAATATAGACGATACAATTTGGGGGCTTTTCGTACAGAATTAGAGGCTGCTATGGTCTATGATGCCAAATCAAGGGTTCTTAGAGGATTAAGAACAAGAAGAGTGAATTTTCTTTTGCCTGTACCTATGCATAATTTTGATCTTAATTTACCCCCTCCATTGGATTTATAAAACTTGAACATTGATTGTATGAAACATTTAAAGATTTTGAAATTTAGTTGAAAATAGTCCATCCAAATGAAAAATTGTATTCGGTTATGTTTTCTTTTTTATTTTGATTAAATTATGCTTATTATAGACAAATTTTTGATAAATTCAATCTTAGATTTGAATATTATTTTATCACTTCAACATATTTCACAATTACATCAGGATAAAGTTTGTTTGATAATGTACAATAAAATAAAATTTACTACAATATGTTTCATTTATGCTACATATAATATTTACTTTTTAAATAATGTAATATTTTATCGAAAAATTTGAAACATGAATTACAAAATTTGTGGAAATAGTTTCTTCAGTTTTTCCATGTCTAAAGTTATAGAAAAGAGTGACCCATTCTTTCAAACATTATGCAAGAAAAAATATGTTGGTTGAATGGAAAAGTTTGTGTGTTATTTGAAGGACTGCTGTCTTGTGTGGTAGATTTTCCTACACTAGACACAATAGTAGAGGGAAACCAACTTACTAACTATCTATTTTCCATTCAAAAAACCATAGTTGTAGTGTTAATTCGAGAAAATGAAGGGAAATTTTTTTTATATATTACATCAAAAAATTATTATAAAGAGAAGAGGATCAATACAATTCCATTGAGAAAATAACTTTATAACTTATTGGAGTTTCTAGAAAATTTAATCCTTGTTTTTAACCTTATTCTATAAAACTCTAACTAATTTGGCGTTAAAACATGTGTTATCTAAACTCTTGGTACTATGGAGACACCTCAGATGGGTGGTAGATATATATATAAGTTCGATATTTTCAACGAAGGTGGAACTGTAATCAAAAGCAAGCCTTAGAAAAATTTATCATCGAGAATATTACCTATCCCAAGGATAATTTTACAACGCGGAAGTAGATGGAGCCTCTAATGGAAGATGAAGTGTATAAGGGCTGAAAATCTTAAGCAAAATGTGTATCGAATATAATTTAGTTATTCATGTTCACTTTTACGTCTAACAAAGAGGCTGATTACTAGGCTATCATTGTTAGATTTAAAATTATATTCGCTATTGGAGCTATGCAGGTTGAGCCTTTACCAGTACATAACTATTATAAATTCAATACAATTCATCTTATGAGACTGGTATATCGATGATTAAACCTTACAGGTATACCATCAGAAACATATAAAAAACGTTAGTCAGTTTCTAGCTCATACATGTGTGATGAGATTAAAATAGTCAAGATGATTCACCTTTCAAGCTAGTTTTATATAATACAAAACGAGAAGGGGTAGATATACATTAGGTGAATGAGCCCAACATATAACTCCAAGGAGACCTTTACGTATTAACACTAAAGAGTAATGCTGGGTATCACCTAAAAAGGTATCACCTAAACATCACCCATGATGTGGCGGTTAGGTGTACCAATCATGAATTTTCTCTTTCCAGATTTACTTTTTTCTCTCACCTCCATGATTGGTCCACCTAACCGCCACATCATGGGTGATGTTTAGGTGATACCTTTTTGGGTGATACCCAGCATTACTCAACACTAAAACCAAATTAGGTTGGTTGAAACCAATTAAGAATGCCTATAATATATATCCTTTAGTGAATGTACTTGCTAGAATAGAGCTTTCCTATCTATGGAAGATAAGCATTGCATGTGTGAAAAATATATAGGCACTTGTTCGAACAATGATTACTAATGTGTGGGATTGGAAGAAAGATATATAATATTAAAATATTAAAACCATGAGACATGTATAAAGAATCTATGTTTAAGTATGATCCCAAAAAGAATCATGGAGCAAGGTATCACCATCCATGTTTAATTTATGATGTCGAGACTATCCTGAAAACTATCTATCATTGTCAATATTATCTTCTAATACCTCGATTGACAGCTTAGGATGTAACACCCATGGGCTGTGTAGTTGTGGGTATATGTACTTATCTATTATTTCATAAATATAGACAATAATGGTCCTTTCCCCAGCAACCAATTAAATTACACTTGTGGGCATACGTAGTTGTCTATAATTTTGTACAATGTATAGAAATAGATGTTGTATCCGAAGTAAATGCAAAGACATCTTGGAGATTCATGAGGAAACAAATTTTCTTTTTCTTTAAAAGTCCACATCATAGTATCCATCTTGCTCGAGGAAGAGTCATTTCTTCTACTTACAAAATCGACCTTTATTTGGATAATTAGGGTCTTAATAACACAATAATATTAAGGAAAGATTTCTTAAAATTATTTCATGTTTATTTTTTAGTATCTATTCTCGAAAACTTGTTAAAACTTATTAAAATCTTATTGAACTTGTATCTATTTTTTTTAGCTCAATACGAGTTTTATTTCACAAATTATTAGACTTATACAACAATTTCTAGTAAATTCCACTACTTATATCCAATAAGTTCTACAATAGTCTAGTAACTCTTGACCATAAAGTCTTATACACCTAAAGCATGTATAAACCTCATCAAAACAACTATAATATGAATTGTTAGTTTAAAACTAGCACACCATGACACGAAAAAAATTTATTAACATTTTATGGAATATATTTCATTTTAATAAATAAAATAATTATAAACTTTGCAATAATATCAATTATAAATTAAATATTATTCAAATAATTGAATTTATAAAATTTATATATTGTGTAACATTACCAACTTGTGGGCCGTATTTCAATATTTTTGTGTGACAACTTATAGTCAATTCGGCCCAATTCTAATGTAAGATTTTTTTTCCAAAAACCGCATACAAAATGAAAATATTTTACATAGTGTCTCAACCCTAATCACTAACACCACATCCACCGCAGCATTCTGCACACAAGATTCTATATAAGGTAATTTATTTAATAATAAACACATTATTTTATATCACTAATATATTCAAGATCTGTGTATTAGATGGCTTTCGTAGGTGTAAGAAGAAGGAGGGAAGGAAGATATACGGCAGAGTTGTGGCATAAATATAGACGATACAATTTGGGGGCTTTTCGTACAGAATTAGAGGCTGCTATGGTCTATGATGCCAAATCAAGGGTTCTTAGAGGATTAAGAACAAGAAGAGTGAATTTTCTTTTGCCTGTACCTATGCATAATTTTGATCTTAATTTACCCCCTCCATTGGATTTATAAAACTTGAACATTGATTGTATGAAACATTTAAAGATTTTGAAATTTAGTTGAAAATAGTCCATCCAAATGAAAAATTGTATTCGGTTATGTTTACTTTTTTATTTTGATTAAATTATGCTTATTATAGACAAATTTTTGATAAATTCAATCTTAGATTTGAATATTATTTTATCACTTCAACATATTTCACAATTACATCAGGATAAAGTTTGTTTGATAATGTACAATAAAATAAAATTTACTACAATATGTTTCATTTATGCTACATATAATATTTAATTTTTAAATAATGTAATATTTTATCGAAAAATTTGAAACATGAATTACAAAATTTGTGGAAATAGTTTCTTCAGTTTTTCCATGTCTAAAGTTATAGAAAAGAGTGACCCATTCTTTCAAACATTATGCAAGAAAAAATATGTTGGTTGAATGGAAAAGTTTGTGTGTTATTTGAAGGACTGCTGTCTTGTGTGGTAGATTTTCCTACACTAGACACAATAGTAGAGGGAAACCAACTTACTAACTATCTATTTTCCATTCAAAAAACCATAGTTGTAGTGTTAATTCGAGAAAATGAAGGGAATTTTTTTTTATATATTACATCAAAAAATTATTATAAAGAGAAGAGGATCAATACAATTCCATTGAGAAAATAACTTTATAACTTATTGGAGTTTCTAGGAAATTTAATCCTTGTTTTTAAGCTTATTCTATAAAACTCTAACTAATGTGGCGTTAAAACATGTGTTATCTAAACTCTTGGTACTATGGAGACACCTCAGATGTGTGGTAGATATATATATAAGTTTGATATTTTCAACGAAGGTGGAACTGTAATCAAAATGCTAGCCTTAGAAAAATTTATCATCGAGAATATTACCTATCCCAAGGATAATTTTACAACACGGAAGTAGATGGAGCCTCTAATGGAAGATGAAGTGTATAAGGGCTGAAAATCTTAAGCAAAATGTGTATTGAATATAATTTAGTTATTCATGTTCACTTTTACGTCTAACAAAGAGGCTGATTACTAGGCTATCATTGTTAGATTTAAAATTATATTCGCTATTGGAGCTATGCAGGTTGAGTCTTTACCAGTACATAACTATTATAAATTCAATACAATTCATCTTATGGGACTGGTATATCGATGATTAAACCTTACAGGTATACCATCAGAAACATATAAAAAACGTTAGTCAGTTTCTAGCTCATACATGTGTGACGAGATTAAAATAGTCAAGATGATTCACCTTTCAAGCTAGTTTTATATAATACAAAACGAGAAGGGGTAGATATACATTAGGTGAATGAGCCCAACATATAACTCCAAGGAGACCTTTACGTATTAACACTAAAGAGTAATGCTGGGTATCACCTAAAAAGGTATCACCTAAACATCACTCATGATGTGGCGGTTAGGTGTACCAATCATGAATTTTCTCTTTCCAGATTTACTTTTTTCTCTCACCTCCATGATTGGTTCACCTAACCGCCACATCATGGGTGATGTTTAGGTGATACCTTTTTGGGTGATACCCAGCATTACTCAACACTAAAACCAAATTAGGTTGGTTGAAACAAATTAAGAATGCCTATAATATATATCCTTTAGTGAATGTACTTGCTAGAATAGAGCTTTCCTATCTATGGAAGATAAGCATTGCATGTGTGAAAAATATATAGGCACTTGTTCGAACAATGATTACTAATGTGTGGGATTGGAAGAAAGAAATATAATATTAAAATATTAAAACCATGAGACATGTATAAATAATCTAGGTTTAAGTATGATCCCAAAAAGAATCATGGAGCAAGGTATCACCATCTATGTTTAATATATGATGTCGAGACTATCCTGAAAACCATCTATCATTGTCAATATTATCCTCTAATACCTCGATTGACAGCTTAGGATGTAACACCCATGGGCTGTGTAGTTGTGGGTATATGTACTTATCAATTATTTCATAAATATAGACAATAATGGTCCTTTCCCAGCAACCAATTAAATTACACTTGTGGGTATACGTAGTTGTCTATAATTTTATACAATGTATAGAAATAGATGTTGTATCTGAAGTAAATGCAAAGACATCTTGGAGATTCATGCTGAAACAAATTTTCTTTTTCTTTAAAAGTCCACATCATAGTATCCATCTTGCTCGAGGAAGAGTCATTTCTTCTACTTACAAAATCGACCTTTATTTGGATAATTAGGGTCTTAATAACACAATAATATTAAGGAAAGATTTCTTAAAATTATTTCATGTTTATTTTTTAGTATCTATTCTCGAAAACTTGTTAAAACTTATTAAAATCTTATTGAACTTGTATCTATTTTTTTTAGCTCAATACGAGTTTTATTTCACAAATTATTAGACTTATACAACAATTTCTAGTAAATTCCACTACTTATATCCAATAAGTTCTACAATAGTCTAGTAACTCTTGACCATAAAGTCTTATACACCTAAAGCATGTATAAACCTCATCAAAACCACTATAATATGAATTGTTAGTTTAAAACTATCAGCACACCATGACACCAAAAAAATTATTAACATTTTATGGAATATATTTCATTTTAATAAATAAAATAATTATAAACTTTGCAATAATATCAATTATAAATTAAATATTATTCAAATAATTGAATTTATAAAATTTATATATTGTGTAACATTACCAACTTGTGGGTCGTATTTCAATATTTTTGTGTGACAACTTATAGTCAATTCGGCCCAATTCTAATGTAAGATTTTTTTTCCAAAAACCGCATACAAAATGAAAATATTTTATATAGTGTCTCAACCCTAATCACTAACACCACATCCACAGCAGCATTCTGCACACAAGATTCTATATAAGGTAATTTAATTAATAATAAACACATTATTTTATATCACTAATATATTCAAGATCTGTGTATTAGATGGCTTTCGTAGGTGTAAGAAGAAGGAGAGAAGGAAGATATACGGCAGAGTTGTGGCATAAATATAGACGATACAATTTGGGGGCTTTTCGTACAGAATTAGAGGCTGCTATGGCCTATGATGCCAAATCAAGGGTTCTTAGAGGATTAAGTACAAGAAGAGTGAATTTTCTTTTCCCTGTACCTATGCATAATTTTGATCTTAATTTACCCCCTCCATTGGATTTATAAAACTTGAACATTGATTGTATGAAACATTTAAAGATTTCGAAATTTAGTTAAAAATAGTCCATCCAAATGAAAAATTGTATTCGGTTATGTTTTCTTTTTTATTTTGATTAAATTATGCTTATTATAGACAAATTTTTAATAAATTCAATCATAGATTTGAATATTATTTTATCACTTCAACAAATTTCACAATTACATCAGGATAAAGTTTGTTTGATAATGTACAATAAAATAAAATTTACTACAATATGTTTCATTTATGCTACATATAATATTTACTTTTTAAATAATGTAATATTTTATCGAAAAATTTGAAACATGAATTACAAAATTTGTGGTAATAGTTTCTTCAGTTTTTCCATGTCTAAAGTTATAGAAAAGAGTGACCCATTCTTTCAAACATTATGCAAGAAAAAATATGTTGGTTGAATGGAAAAGTTTGTGTGTTATTTGAAGGACTGCTGTCTTGTGTGGTAGATTTTCCTACACTAGACACAATAGTAGAGGGAAACCAACTTACTAACTATCTATTTTCCATTCAAAAAACCATAGTTGTAGTGTTAATTCGAGAAAATGAAGGGAAATTTTTTTTATATATTACATCAAAAAATTATTATAAAGAGAAGAGGATCAATACAATTCCATTGAGAAAATAACTTTATAACTTATTGGAGTTTCTAGAAAATTTAATCCTTGTTTTTAAGCTTATTCTATAAAACTCTAACTAATTTGGCGTTAAAACATGTGTTATCTAAACTCTTGGTACTATGGAGACACCTCAGATGGGTGGTAGATATATATATAAGTTCGATATTTTCAACGAAGGTGGAACTGTAATCAAAAGCAAGCCTTAGAAAAATTTATCATCGAGAATATTACCTATCCCAAGGATAATTTTACAACGCGGAAGTAGATGGAGCCTCTAATGGAAGATGAAGTGTATAAGGGCTGAAAATCTTAAGCAAAATGTGTATCGAATATAATTTAGTTATTCATGTTCACTTTTACGTCTAACAAAGAGGCTGATTACTAGGCTATCATTGTTAGATTTAAAATTATATTCGCTATTGGAGCTATGCAGGTTGAGTCTTTACCAGTACATAACTATTATAAATTCAATACAATTCATCTTATGAGACTGGTATATCGATGATTAAACCTTACAGGTATACCATCAGAAACATATAAAAAACGTTAGTCAGTTTCTAGCTCATACATGTGTGATGAGATTAAAATAGTCAAGATGATTCACCTTTCAAGCTAGTTTTATATAATACAAAACGAGAAGGGGTAGATATACATTAGGTGAATGAGCCCAACATATAACTCCAAGGAGACCTTTACGTATTAACACTAAAGAGTAATGCTGGGTATCACCTAAAAAGGTATCACCTAAACATCACCCATGATGTGGCGGTTAGGTGTACCAATCATGAATTTTCTCTTTCCAGATTTACTTTTTTCTCTCACCTCCATGATTGGTCCACCTAACCGCCACATCATGGGTGATGTTTAGGTGATACCTTTTTAGGTGATACCCAGCATTACTCAACACTAAAACCAAATTAGGTTGGTTGAAACCAATTAAGAATGCCTATAATATATATCCTTTAGTGAATGTACTTGCTAGAATAGAGCTTTCCTATCTATGGAAGATAAGCATTGCATGTGTGAAAAATATATAGGCACTTGTTCGAACAATGATTACTAATGTGTGGGATTGGAAGAAAGATATATAATATTAAAATATTAAAACCATGAGACATGTATAAATAATCTATGTTTAAGTATGATCCCAAAAAGAATCATGGAGCAAGGTATCACCATCCATGTTTAATTTATGATGTCGAGACTATCCTGAAAACTATCTATCATTGTCAATATTATCTTCTAATACCTCGATTGACAGCTTAGGATGTAACACCCATGGGCTGTGTAGTTGTGGGTATATGTACTTATCTATTATTTCATAAATATAGACAATAATGGTCCTTTCCCCAGCAACCAATTAAATTACACTTGTGGGTATACGTAGTTGTCTATAATTTTGTACAATGTATAGAAATAGATGTTGTATCCGAAGTAAATGCAAAGACATCTTGGAGATTCATGAGGAAACAAATTTTCTTTTTCTTTAAAAGTCCACATCATAGTATCCATCTTGCTCGAGGAAGAGTCATTTCTTCTACTTACAAAATCGACCTTTATTTGGATAATTAGGGTCTTAATAACACAATAATATTAAGGAAAGATTTCTTAAAATTATTTCATGTTTATTTTTTAGTATCTATTCTCGAAAACTTGTTAAAACTTATTAAAATCTTATTGAACTTGTATCTATTTTTTTTAGCTCAATACGAGTTTTATTTCACAAATTATTAGACTTATACAACAATTTCTAGTAAATTCCACTACTTATATCCAATAAGTTCTACAATAGTCTAGTAACTCTTGACCATAAAGTCTTATACACCTAAAGCATGTATAAACCTCATCAAAACAACTATAATATGAATTGTTAGTTTAAAACTAGCACACCATGACACCAAAAAAATTTATTAACATTTTATGGAATATATTTCATTTTAATAAATAAAATAATTATAAACTTTGCAATAATATCAATTATAAATTAAATATTATTCAAATAATTGAATTTATAAAATTTATATATTGTGTAACATTACCAACTTGTGGGCCGTATTTCAATATTTTTGTGTGACAACTTATAGTCAATTCGGCCCAATTCTAATGTAAGATTTTTTTTCCAAAAACCGCATACAAAATGAATATTTTACATAGTGTCTCAACCCTAATCACTAACACCACATCCACCGCAGCATTCTGCACACAAGATTCTATATAAGGTAATTTATTTAATAATAAAACATTATTTTATAGGAAAATTCTTCCATCCAATATTGGATGATCCTACACCAATAATATTAATACACATACCCCATGTTTTAAACTTACAAATGTAACTAACTTATTAATCTAATTACATGTGTTTTGTTATAATAATCAAGGGCAATGATATGAATATTGGACCATCCAATATTGGATGGAAGTCTTACCCTATTTTATATCACTAATATATTCAAGATCTGTGTATTAGATGGCTTTCGTAGGTGTAAGAAGAAGGAGGGAAGGAAGATATACGGCAGAGTTGTGGCATAAATATAGACGATACAATTTGGGGGCTTTTCGTACAGAATTAGAGGCTGCTATGGTCTATGATGCCAAATCAAGGGTTCTTAGAGGATTAAGAACAAGAAGAGTGAATTTTCTTTTGCCTGTACCTATGCATAATTTTGATCTTAATTTACCCCCTCCATTGGATTTATAAAACTTGAACATTGATTGTATGAAACATTTAAAGATTTTGAAATTTAGTTGAAAATAGTCCATCCAAATGAAAAATTGTATTCGGTTATGTTTTCTTTTTTATTTTGATTAAATTATGCTTATTATAGACAAATTTTTGATAAATTCAATCTTAGATTTGAATATTATTTTATCACTTCAACATATTTCACAATTACATCAGGATAAAGTTCGTTTGATAATGTACAATAAAATAAAATTTACTACAATATGTTTCATTTATGCTACATATAATATTTAATTTTTAAATAATGTAATATTTTATCGAAAAATTTGAAACATGAATTACAAAATTTGTGGAAATAGTTTCTTCAGTTTTTCCATGTCTAAAGTTATAGAAAAGAGTGACCCATTCTTTCAAACATTATGCAAGAAAAAATATGTTGGTTGAATGGAAAAGTTTGTGTGTTATTTGAAGGACTGCTGTCTTGTGTGGTAGATTTTCCTACACTAGACACAATAGTAGAGGGAAACCAACTTACAAACTATCTATTTTCCATTCAAAAAACCATAGTTGTAGTGTTAATTCGAGAAAATGAAGGGAATTTTTTTTATATATTACATGAAAAAATTATTATAAAGAGAAGAGGATCAATACAATTCCATTGAGAAAATAACTTTATAACTTATTGGAGTTTCTAGGAAATTTAATCTTTGTTTTTAAGCTTATTCTATGAAACTCTAACTAATTTGGCGTTAAAACATGTGTTATCTAAACTCTTGGTACTATGGAGACACCTCAGATGGGTGGTAGATATATATATAAGTTCGATATTTTCAACGAAGGTGGAACTGTAATCAAAATGCAAGCCTTAGAAAAATTTATCCTCGAGAATATTACCTATCCCAAGGATAATTTTACAACGCGGAAGTAGATGGAGCCTCTAATGGAAGATGAAGTGTATAAGGGCTGAAAATCTTAAGCAAAATGTGTATTGAATATAATTTAGTTATTCATGTTCACTTTTACGTCTAACAAAGAGGCTGATTACTAGGCTATCATTGTTAGATTTAAAATTATATTCGCTATTGGAGCTATGCAGGTTGAGTCTTTACCAGTACATAACTATTATAAATTCAATACAATTCATCTTATGAGACAGGTATATCGATGATTAAACCTTACAGGTATACCATCAGAAACATATAAAAAACTTAGTCAGTTTCTAGCTCATACATGTGTGATGAGATTAAAATAGTCAAGATGATTCACCTTTCAAGCTAGTTTTATATAATACAAAACGAGAAGGGGTAGATATACATTAGGTGAATGAGCCCAACATATAACTCCAAGGAGACCTTTACGTATTAACACTAAAGAGTAATGCTGGGTATCACATAAAAAGGTATCACCTAAACATCACCCATGATGTGGCGGTTAGGTGTACCAATCATGAATTTTCTCTTTCCAGATTTACTTTTTTCTCTCACCTCCATGATTGGTCCACCTAACCGCCACATCATGGGTGATGTTTAGGTGATACCTTTTTGGGTGATACCCAGCATTACTCAACACTAAAACCAAATTAGGTTGGTTGAAACCAATTAAGAATGCCTATAATATATATCCTTTAGTGAATGTACTTGCTAGAATAGAGCTTTTCTATCTATGGAAGATAAGCATTGCATGTGTGAAAAATATATAGGCACTTGTTCGAACAATGATTACTAATGTGTGGGATTGGAAGAAAGAAATATAATATTAAAAGATTAAAACCATGAGACATGTATAAATAATCTAGGTTTAAGTATGATCCCAAAAAGAATCATGGAGCAAGGTATCACCATCCATGTTTAATTTATGATGTCGAGACTATCCTGAAAACCATCTATCATTGTCAATATTATCCTCTAATACCTCGATTGACAGCTTAGGATGTAACACCCATGGGCTGTGTAGTTGTGGGTATATGTACTTATCTATTATTTCATAAATATAGACAATAATGGTCCTTTCCCAGCAACCAATTAAATTACACTTGTGGGTATACGTAGTTGTCTATAATTTTATACAATGTATAGAAATAGATGTTGTATCCGAAGTAAATGCAAAGACATCTTGGAGATTCATGCGGAAACAAATTTTCTTTTTCTTTAAAAGTCCACATCATAGTATCCATCTTGCTCGAGGAAGAGTCATTTCTTCTACTTACAAAATCGACCTTTATTTGGATAATTAGGGTCTTAATAACACAATAATATTAAGGAAAGATTTCTTAAAATTATTTCATGTTTATTTTTTAGTATCTATTCTCGAAAACTTGTTAAAACTTATTAAAATCTTATTGAACTTGTATCTATTTTTTTTAGCTCAATACGAGTTTTATTTCACAAATTATTAGACTTATACAACAATTTCTAGTAAATTCCACTACTTATATCCAATAAGTTCTACAAAAGTCTAGTAACTCTTGACCGTAAAGTCTTATACACCTAAAGCATGTATAAACCTCATCAAAACCACTATAATATGAATTGTTAGTTTAGAACTATCAGCACACCATGACACCAAAAAAATTTATTAACATTTTATGGAATATATTTCATTTTAATAAATAAAATAATTATAAACTTTGCAATAATATCAATTATAAATTAAATATTATTCAAATAATTGAATTTATAAAATTTATATATTGTGTAACATTACCAACTTGTGGGCCGTATTTCAATATTTTTGTGTGACAACTTATAGTCAATTCGGCCCAATTCTAATGTAAGATTTTTTTTCCAAAAACCGCATACAAAATGAAAATATTTTACATAGTGTCTCAACCCTAATCACTAACACCACATCCACCGCAGCATTCTGCACACAAGATTCTATATAAGGTAATTTATTTAATAATAAACACATTATTTTATATCACTAATATATTCAAGATCTGTGTATTAGATGGCTTTCGTTGGTGTAAGAAGAAGGAGGGAAGGAAGATATACGGCAGAGTTGTGGCATAAATATAGACGATACAATTTAGGGGCTTTTCGTACAAAATTAGAGGTTGTTATGGCCTATGATGCCAAATCAAGGGTTCTTAGAGGATTAAGAACAAGAAGAGTGAATTTTCTTTTGCCTGTACCTATGCATAATTTTGATCTTAATTTACCCCCTCCATTGGATTTATAAAACTTGAACATTGATTGTATGAAACATTTAAAGATTTTGAAATTTAGTTGAAAATAGTCCATCCAAATGAAAAATTATATTCGGTTATGTTTTCTTTTTTATTTTGATTAAATTATGCTTATTATAGACAAATTTTTGATAAATTCAATCTTAGATTTGAATATTATTTTATCACTTCAACATATTTCACAATTACATCAGGATAAAGTTTGTTTGATAATGTACAATAAAATAAAATTTACTATAATATGTTTCATTTATGCTACATATAATATTTAATTTTTAAATAATGTAATATTTTATCGAAAAATTTGAAACATGAATTACAAAATTTGTGGAAATAGTTTCTTCAGTTTTTCCATGTCTAAAGTTATAGAAAAGAGTGACCCATTCTTTCAAAAATTATGCTAGAAAAAATATGTTGGTTGAATGGAAAAGTTTGTGTGTTATTTGAAGGACTGCTGTCTTGTGTGGTAGATTTTCCTACACTAGACACAATAGTAGAGGGAAACCAACTTACAAACTATCTATTTTCCATTCAAAAAACCATAGTTGTAGTGTTAATTCGAGAAAATGAAGGGAAATTTTTTTTATATATTACATCAAAAAATTATTATAAAGAGAAGAGGATCAATACAATTCCATTGAGAAAATAACTTTATAACTTATTGGAGTTTCTAGGAAATTGAATCCTTGTTTTTAAGCTTATTCAATAAAACTCTAACTAATTTGGCGTTAAAACATGTGTTATCTAAACTCTTGGTACTATGGAGACACCTCAGATGGGTGGTAGATATATATATAAGTTCGATATTTTCAACGAAGGTGGAACTGTAATCAAAATGCAAGCCTTAGAAAAATTTATCATCGAGAATATTACCTATCCCAAGGATAATTTTACAACGCGGAAGTAGATGGAGCCTCTAATGGAAGATGAAGTGTATAAGGGCTGAAAATCTTAAGCAAAATGTGTATTGAATATAATTTAGTTATTCATGTTCACTTTTACGTCTAACAAAGAGGCTGATTACTAGGCTATCATTGTTAGATTTAAAATTATATTCGCTATTGGAGCTATGCAGGTTGAGTCTTTACCAGTACATAACTATTATAAATTCAATACAATTCATCTTATGAGACTGGTATATCGATGATTAAACCTTACAGGTATACCATCAGAAACATATAAAAAACGTTAGTCAGTTTCTAGCTCATACATGTGTGATGAGATTAAAATAGTCAAGATGATTCACCTTTCAAGCTAGTTTTATATAATACAAAACGAGAAGGGGTAGATATACATTAGGTGAATGAGCCCAACATATAACTCCAAGGAGACCTTTACGTATTAACACTAAAGAGTAATGCTGGGTATCACCTAAAAAGGTATCACCTAAACATCACCCATGATGTGGCGGTTAGGTGTACCAATCATGAATTTTCTCTTTCCAGATTTACTTTTTTCTCTCACCTCCATGATTGGTCCACCTAACCGCCACATCATGGGTGATGTTTAGGTGATACCTTTTTGGGTGATACCCAGCATTAATCAACACTAAAACCAAATTAGGTTGGTTGAAACCAATTAAGAATGCCTATAATATATATCCTTTAGTGAATGTACTTGCTAGAATAGAGCTTTTCTATCTATGGAAGATAAGCATTGCATGTGTGAAAAATATATAGGCACTTGTTCGAACAATGATTACTAATGTGTGGAATTGGAAGAAAGAAATATAATATTAAAAGATTAAAACCATGAGACATGTATAAATAATCTAGGTTTAAGTATGATCCCAAAAAGAATCATGGAGCAAGGTATCACCATCCATGTTTAATATATGATATCGAGACTATCCTGAAAACCATCTATCATTGTCAATATTATCCTCTAATACCTCGATTGACAGCTTAGGATGTAACACCCATGGGTTGTGTAGTTGTGGGTATATGTACTTATCTATTATTTCATAAATATAGACAATAATGGTCCTTTCCCCATCAACCAATTAAATTACACTTGTGGGTATACGTAGTTGTCTATAATTTTATACAATGTATAGAAATAGATGTTGTATCCGAAGTAAATGCAAAGACATCTTGGAGATTCATGCGGAAACAAATTTTCTTTTTCTTTAAAAGTCCACATCATAGTATCCATCTTGCTCGAGGAAGAGTCATTTCTTCTACTTACAAAATCGACCTTTATTTGGATAATTAGGGTCTTAATAACACAATAATATTAAGGAAAGATTTCTTAAAATTATGTCATGTTTATTTTTTAGTATCTATTCTCGAAAACTTGTTAAAACTTATTAAAATCTTATTGAACTTGTATCTATTTTTTTAGCTCAATACGAGTTTTATTTCACAAATTATTAGACTTATACAACAATTTCTAGTAAATTCCACTACTTATATCCAATAAGTTCTACAAAAGTCTAGTAACTCTTGACCATAAAGTCTTATACACCTAAAGCATGTATAAACCTCATCAAAACCACTATAATATGAATTGTTAGTTTAGAACTATCAGCACACCATGACACCAAAAAAATTTATTAACATTTTATGGAATATATTTCATTTTAATAAATAAAATAATTATAAACTTTGCAATAATATCAATTATAAATTAAATATTATTCAAATAATTGAATTTATAAAATTTATATATTGTGTAACATTACCAACTTGTGGGCCGTATTTCAATATTTTTGTGTGACAACTTATAGTCAATTCGGCCCAATTCTAATGTAAGATTTTTTTTCCAAAAACCGCATACAAAATGAAAATATTTTACATAGTGTCTCAACCCTAATCACTAACACCACATCCACCGCAGCATTCTGCACACAAGATTCTATATAAGGTAATTTATTTAATAATAAACACATTATTTTATATCACTAATATATTCAAGATCTGTGTATTAGATGGCTTTCGTTGGTGTAAGAAGAAGGAGGGAAGGAAGATATACGGCAGAGTTGTGGCATAAATATAGACGATACAATTTAGGGGCTTTTCGTACAAAATTAGAGGTTGTTATGGCCTATGATGCCAAATCAAGGGTTCTTAGAGGATTAAGAACAAGAAGAGTGAATTTTCTTTTGCCTGTACCTATGCATAATTTTGATCTTAATTTACCCCCTCCATTGGATTTATAAAACTTGAACATTGATTGTATGAAACATTTAAAGATTTTGAAATTTAGTTGAAAATAGTCCATCCAAATGAAAAATTATATTCGGTTATGTTTTCTTTTTTATTTTGATTAAATTATGCTTATTATAGACAAATTTTTGATAAATTCAATCTTAGATTTGAATATTATTTTATCACTTCAACATATTTCACAATTACATCAGGATAAAGTTTGTTTGATAATGTACAATAAAATAAAATTTACTATAATATGTTTCATTTATGCTACATATAATATTTAATTTTTAAATAATGTAATATTTTATCGAAAAATTTGAAACATGAATTACAAAATTTGTGGAAATAGTTTCTTCAGTTTTTCCATGTCTAAAGTTATAGAAAAGAGTGACCCATTCTTTCAAAAATTATGCTAGAAAAAATATGTTGGTTGAATGGAAAAGTTTGTGTGTTATTTGAAGGACTGCTGTCTTGTGTGGTAGATTTTCCTACACTAGACACAATAGTAGAGGGAAACCAACTTACAAACTATCTATTTTCCATTCAAAAAACCATAGTTGTAGTGTTAATTCGAGAAAATGAAGGGAAATTTTTTTTATATATTACATCAAAAAATTATTATAAAGAGAAGAGGATCAATACAATTCCATTGAGAAAATAACTTTATAACTTATTGGAGTTTCTAGGAAATTGAATCCTTGTTTTTAAGCTTATTCTATAAAACTCTAACTAATTTGGCGTTAAAACATGTGTTATCTAAACTCTTGGTACTATGGAGACACCTCAGATGGGTGGTAGATATATATATAAGTTCGATATTTTCAACGAAGGTGGAACTGTAATCAAAATGCAAGCCTTAGAAAAATTTATCATCGAGAATATTACCTATCCCAAGGATAATTTTACAACGCGGAAGTAGATGGAGCCTCTAATGGAAGATGAAGTGTATAAGGGCTGAAAATCTTAAGCAAAATGTGTATTGAATATAATTTAGTTATTCATGTTCACTTTTACGTCTAACAAAGAGGCTGATTACTAGGCTATCATTGTTAGATTTAAAATTATATTCGCTATTGGAGCTATGCAGGTTGAGTCTTTACCAGTACATAACTATTATAAATTCAATACAATTCATCTTATGAGACTGGTATATCGATGATTAAACCTTACAGGTATACCATCAGAAACATATAAAAAACGTTAGTCAGTTTCTAGCTCATACATGTGTGATGAGATTAAAATAGTCAAGATGATTCACCTTTCAAGCTAGTTTTATATAATACAAAACGAGAAGGGGTAGATATACATTAGGTGAATGAGCCCAACATATAACTCCAAGGAGACCTTTACGTATTAACACTAAAGAGTAATGCTGGGTATCACCTAAAAAGGTATCACCTAAACATCACCCATGATGTGGCGGTTAGGTGTACCAATCATGAATTTTCTCTTTCCAGATTTACTTTTTTCTCTCACCTCCATGATTGGTCCACCTAACCGCCACATCATGGGTGATGTTTAGGTGATACCTTTTTGGGTGATACCCAGCATTAATCAACACTAAAACCAAATTAGGTTGGTTGAAACCAATTAAGAATGCCTATAATATATATCCTTTAGTGAATGTACTTGCTAGAATAGAGCTTTTCTATCTATGGAAGATAAGCATTGCATGTGTGAAAAATATATAGGCACTTGTTCGAACAATGATTACTAATGTGTGGAATTGGAAGAAAGAAATATAATATTAAAAGATTAAAACCATGAGACATGTATAAATAATCTAGGTTTAAGTATGATCCCAAAAAGAATCATGGAGCAAGGTATCACCATCCATGTTTAATATATGATATCGAGACTATCCTGAAAACCATCTATCATTGTCAATATTATCCTCTAATACCTCGATTGACAGCTTAGGATGTAACACCCATGGGTTGTGTAGTTGTGGGTATATGTACTTATCTATTATTTCATAAATATAGACAATAATGGTCCTTTCCCCATCAACCAATTAAATTACACTTGTGGGTATACGTAGTTGTCTATAATTTTATACAATGTATAGAAATAGATGTTGTATCCGAAGTAAATGCAAAGACATCTTGGAGATTCATGCGGAAACAAATTTTCTTTTTCTTTAAAAGTCCACATCATAGTATCCATCTTGCTCGAGGAAGAGTCATTTCTTCTACTTACAAAATCGACCTTTATTTGGATAATTAGGGTCTTAATAACACAATAATATTAAGGAAAGATTTCTTAAAATTATGTCATGTTTATTTTTTAGTATCTATTCTCGAAAACTTGTTAAAACTTATTAAAATCTTATTGAACTTGTATCTATTTTTTTAGCTCAATACGAGTTTTATTTCACAAATTATTAGACTTATACAACAATTTCTAGTAAATTCCACTACTTATATCCAATAAGTTCTACAAAAGTCTAGTAACTCTTGACCATAAAGTCTTATACACCTAAAGCATGTATAAACCTCATCAAAACCACTATAATATGAATTGTTAGTTTAGAACTATCAGCACACCATGACACCAAAAAAATTTATTAACATTTTATGGAATATATTTCATTTTAATAAATAAAATAATTATAAACTTTGCAATAATATCAATTATAAATTAAATATTATTCAAATAATTGAATTTATAAAATTTATATATTGTGTAACATTACCAACTTGTGGGCCGTATTTCAATATTTTTGTGTGACAACTTATAGTCAATTCGGCCCAATTCTAATGTAAGATTTTTTTTCCAAAAACCGCATACAAAATGAAAATATTTTACATAGTGTCTCAACCCTAATCACTAACACCACATCCACCGCAGCATTCTGCACACAAGATTCTATATAAGGTAATTTATTTAATAATAAACACATTATTTTATATCACTAATATATTCAAGATCTGTGTATTAGATGGCTTTCGTTGGTGTAAGAAGAAGGAGGGAAGGAAGATATACGGCAGAGTTGTGGCATAAATATAGACGATACAATTTAGGGGCTTTTCGTACAAAATTAGAGGTTGTTATGGCCTATGATGCCAAATCAAGGGTTCTTAGAGGATTAAGAACAAGAAGAGTGAATTTTCTTTTGCCTGTACCTATGCATAATTTTGATCTTAATTTACCCCCTCCATTGGATTTATAAAACTTGAACATTGATTGTATGAAACATTTAAAGATTTTGAAATTTAGTTGAAAATAGTCCATCCAAATGAAAAATTATATTCGGTTATGTTTTCTTTTTTATTTTGATTAAATTATGCTTATTATAGACAAATTTTTGATAAATTCAATCTTAGATTTGAATATTATTTTATCACTTCAACATATTTCACAATTACATCAGGATAAAGTTTGTTTGATAATGTACAATAAAATAAAATTTACTATAATATGTTTCATTTATGCTACATATAATATTTAATTTTTAAATAATGTAATATTTTATCGAAAAATTTGAAACATGAATTACAAAATTTGTGGAAATAGTTTCTTCACTTTTTCCATGTCTAAAGTTATAGAAAAGAGTGACCCATTCTTTCAAAAATTATGCTAGAAAAAATATGTTGGTTGAATGGAAAAGTTTGTGTGTTATTTGAAGGACTGCTGTCTTGTGTGGTAGATTTTCCTACACTAGACACAATAGTAGAGGGAAACCAACTTACAAACTATCTATTTTCCATTCAAAAAACCATAGTTGTAGTGTTAATTCGAGAAAATGAAGGGAAATTTTTTTTATATATTACATCAAAAAATTATTATAAAGAGAAGAGGATCAATACAATTCCATTGAGAAAATAACTTTATAACTTATTGGAGTTTCTAGGAAATTGAATCCTTGTTTTTAAGCTTATTCTATAAAACTCTAACTAATTTGGCGTTAAAACATGTGTTATCTAAACTCTTGGTACTATGGAGACACCTCAGATGGGTGGTAGATATATATATAAGTTCGATATTTTCAACGAAGGTGGAACTGTAATCAAAATGCAAGCCTTAGAAAAATTTATCATCGAGAATATTACCTATCCCAAGGATAATTTTACAACGCGGAAGTAGATGGAGCCTCTAATGGAAGATGAAGTGTATAAGGGCTGAAAATCTTAAGCAAAATGTGTATTGAATATAATTTAGTTATTCATGTTCACTTTTACGTCTAACAAAGAGGCTGATTACTAGGCTATCATTGTTAGATTTAAAATTATATTCGCTATTGGAGCTATGCAGGTTGAGTCTTTACCAGTACATAACTATTATAAATTCAATACAATTCATCTTATGAGACTGGTATATCGATGATTAAACCTTACAGGTATACCATCAGAAACATATAAAAAACGTTAGTCAGTTTCTAGCTCATACATGTGTGATGAGATTAAAATAGTCAAGATGATTCACCTTTCAAGCTAGTTTTATATAATACAAAACGAGAAGGGGTAGATATACATTAGGTGAATGAGCCCAACATATAACTCCAAGGAGACCTTTACGTATTAACACTAAAGAGTAATGCTGGGTATCACCTAAAAAGGTATCACCTAAACATCACCCATGATGTGGCGGTTAGGTGTACCAATCATGAATTTTCTCTTTCCAGATTTACTTTTTTCTCTCACCTCCATGATTGGTCCACCTAACCGCCACATCATGGGTGATGTTTAGGTGATACCTTTTTGGGTGATACCCAGCATTAATCAACACTAAAACCAAATTAGGTTGGTTGAAACCAATTAAGAATGCCTATAATATATATCCTTTAGTGAATGTACTTGCTAGAATAGAGCTTTTCTATCTATGGAAGATAAGCATTGCATGTGTGAAAAATATATAGGCACTTGTTCGAACAATGATTACTAATGTGTGGAATTGGAAGAAAGAAATATAATATTAAAAGATTAAAACCATGAGACATGTATAAATAATCTAGGTTTAAGTATGATCCCAAAAAGAATCATGGAGCAAGGTATCACCATCCATGTTTAATATATGATATCGAGACTATCCTGAAAACCATCTATCATTGTCAATATTATCCTCTAATACCTCGATTGACAGCTTAGGATGTAACACCCATGGGTTGTGTAGTTGTGGGTATATGTACTTATCTATTATTTCATAAATATAGACAATAATGGTCCTTTCCCCAGCAACCAATTAAATTACACTTGTGGGTATACGTAGTTGTCTATAATTTTATACAATGTATAGAAATAGATGTTGTATCCGAAGTAAATGCAAAGACATCTTGGAGATTCATGCGGAAACAAATTTTCTTTTTCTTTAAAAGTCCACATCATAGTATCCATCTTGCTCGAGGAAGAGTCATTTCTTCTACTTACAAAATCGACCTTTATTTGGATAATTAGGGTCTTAATAACACAATAATATTAAGGAAAGATTTCTTAAAATTATGTCATGTTTATTTTTTAGTATCTATTCTCGAAAACTTGTTAAAACTTATTAAAATCTTATTGAACTTGTATCTATTTTTTTAGCTCAATACGAGTTTTATTTCAAAAATTATTAGACTTATACAACAATTTCTAGTAAATTTCACTACTTATATCAAATAAGTTCTACAATAGTCTAGTAACTCTTGACCATAAAGTCTTATACACCTAAAGCATGTATAAACCTCATCAAAACCACTATAATATGAATTGTTAGTTTAAAATGATCAGCACACCATGACACCAAAAAAAATTATTAACATTTTATGGAATATATTTCATTTTAATAAATAAAATAATTATAAACTTTGCAATAATATCAATTATAAATTAAATATTATTCAAATAATTGAATTTATAAAATTTATATATTGTGTAACATTACCAACATGTGGGCCGTATTTCAATATTTTTGTGTGACAACTTATAGTCAATTCGGCCCAATTCTAATGTAAGATTTTTTTTCCAAAAACCGCATACAAAATGAAAATATTTTACATAGTGTCTCAACCCTAATCACTAACACCACATCCACCGCAGCATTCTGCACACAAGATTCTATATAAGGTAATTTATTTAATAATAAACACATTATTTTATATCACTAATATATTCAAGATCTGTGTATTAGATGGCTTTCGTAGGTGTAAGAAGAAGGAGGGAAGGAAGATATACGGCAGAGTTGAGGCATAAATATAGACGATACAATTTGGGGGCTTTTCGTACAGAATTAGAGGCTGCTATGGCCTATGATGCCAAATCAAGGGTTATTAGAGGATTAAGAACAAGAAGAGTGAATTTTCTTTTGCCTGTACCTATGCATAATTTTGATCTTAATTTACCCCCTCCATTGGATTTATAAAACTTGAACATTGATTGTATGAAACATTTAAAGATTTTGAATTTTAGTTGAAAATAGTCCATCCAAATGAAAAATTGTATTCAGTTATGTTTTCTTTTTTATTTTGATTAAATTATGCTTATTATAGACAAATTTTTGATAAATTCAATCTTAGATTTGAATATTATTTTATCACTTCAACATATTTCACAATTACATCAGGATAAAGTTTGGTTGATAATGTACAATAAAATAAAATTTACTACAATATGTTTCATTTATGCTACATATATTATTTAATTTTTAAATAATGTAATATTTAATCGAAAAAATTTGAAACCTGAATTACAAAATTTGTGGAAATAGTTTCTTCAGTTTTTCCATGTCTAAAGTTATAGAAAAGAGTGACCCATTCTTTCAAACATTATGCAAGAAAAAATATGTTGGTTGAATGGAAAAGTTTGTGTGTTATTTGAAGGAATGCTGTGTTGTGTGGTAGATTTTCCTACACTAGACACAATAGTAGAGGGAAACCAACTTAATAACTATCTATTTTCCATTCAAAAAACCATAGTTGTAGTGTTAATTCGAGAAAATGAAGGGAATTTTTTTTATATATTACATCAAAAAATTATTATAAAGAGAAGAGGATCAATACAATTCCATTGAGAAAATAACTTTATAACTTATTGGAGTTTCTAGGAAATTTAATCCTTGTTTTTAAGCTTATTCTATAAAACTCTAACTAATGTGGCGTTAAAACATGTGTTATCTAAACTCTTGGTACTATGGAGATACCTCAGATGGGTGGTAGATATATATATAAGTTCGATATTTTAAACGAAGGTGGAACTGTAATCAAAATGCAAGCCTTAGAAAAATTTATCATCGAGAATATTACCTATCCTAAGGATAATTTTACAACGCGGAAGTAGATGGAGCCTTTAATGGAAGATGAAGTGTATAAGGGCTGAAAATCTTAAGCAAAATGTGTATTGAATATAATTTAGTTATTCACGTTCACTTTTACGTCTAACAAAGAGGCTGATTACTAGGCTATCATTGTTAGATTTAGAATTATATTCGCTATTGGAGCTATGCAGGTTGAGTCTTTACCAATACATAACTATTATAAATTCAATACAATTCATATTATGAGACTGGTATATCGATGATTAAACCTTACAGGTATACCATCAGAAACATATAAAAAACGTTAGTCAGTTTCTAGCTCATACATGTGTGATGAGATTAAAATAGTCAAGATGATTCACCTTTCAAGCTAGTTTTATATAATACAAAACGAGAAGGGGTATATATACATTAGGTGAATGAGCCCAACATATAACTCCAAAGAGACCTTTACGTTTTAACACTAAAACCGAATTAGGTTGGTTGAAACCAATTAAGAATGCCTATAATATATATCCTTTAGTGAATGTACTTGCTAGAATAGAGCTTTTCTATCTATGGAAGATAAGTATTGCATGTGTGAAAAATATATAGGCACTTGTTCGAACAATGATTACTAATGTGTGGGATTGGAAGAAAGAAATATAATATTAAAAGATTAAAACCATGAGACATGTATAAATAATCTAGGTTTAAGTATGATCCCAAAAAGAATCATGGAGCAAGGTATCACCATCCATGTTTAATTTATGATGTCGAGACTATCCTGAAAACCATCTATCATTGTCAATATTATCCTCTAATACCTCGATTGACAGCTTAGGATGTAACACCCATGGGATGTGTAGTTGTGGGTATATGTACTTATCTATTATTTCATAAATATAGACAATAATGGTCCTTTCCCAGCAACCAATTAAAATACACTTGTGGGTATACGTAGTTGTCTATAATTTTATACAATGTATAGAAATAGAAGTTGTATCCGAAGTAAACGCAAAGACATCTTGGAGATTCATGCGGAAACAAATTTTCTTTTTCTTCAAAAGTCCACATCATAGTATCCATCTTGCTCGAGGAAGAGTCATTTCTTCTACTTACAAAATCGACCTTTATTTGGATAATTAGGGTCTTAAAAACACAATAATATTAAGGAAAGATTTCTTAAAATTATGTCATGTTTATTTTTTAGTATCTATTCTCGAAAACTTGTTAAAACTTATTAAAATCTTATTGAACTTGTATCTATTTTTTTTAGCTCAATACGAGTTTTATTTCACAAATTATTAGACTTATACAACAATTTCTAGTAAATTCCACTACTTATATCCAATAAGTTCTACAATAGTCTAGTAACTCTTGACCACAAAGTCTTATACACCTAAAGCATGTATAAACCTCATCAAAACCACTATAATATGAATTGTTAGTTTAAAACTATCAGCACACCATGACACCAAAAAAATTTATTAATATTTTATGGAATATATTTCATTTTAATAAATAAAATAATTATAAACTTTGCAATAATATCAATTATAAATTAAATATTATTCAAATAATTGAATTTATAAAATTTATATATTGTGTAACATTACCAACTTGTGGGCCGTATTTCAATATTTTTGCGTGACAACTTATAGTCAATTCGGCCCAATTCTAATGTAAGATTTTTTTTTGAAAAACCGCAAACAAAATTAAAATATTTTACATAGTGTCTCAACCCTAATCACTAACAGCACATCCACCGCAGCATTCTTCACACAAGATTCTATAAGGTAATTTATTTAATAATAAACACATTATTTTATATCACTAATATATTCAAGATCTGTGTATTAGATGGCTTTCGTAGGTGTAAGAAGAAGGAGGGAAGGAAGATATACGGCAGAGTTGTGGCATAAACATAGACGATACAATTTGGGGGCTTTTCGTACAGAATTAGAGGCTGCTATGGCCTATGATGCCAAATCAAGGGTTCTTAGAGGATTAAGAACAAGAAGAGTGAATTTTCTTTGGCCGGTACCTATGCATCATTTTGATCTTAATTTACCCCCACCATTGGATTTATAAAACTTGAACATTGATTGTATGAAACATTTAAAGATTTTGAAATTTTGTTAAAAATAGTCCATCTAAATGAAGAATTGTATTCGGTTATGTTTTCTTTTTTATTTTGATCAAATTATTCTTATTATAGACAATTTTTTGATAAATTCAATCTTAGATATGAATATTATTTTATCACTTCAATATATTTCACAATTACATCAGGATAAAGTTTGTTTGATAATGTACAATAAAATAAAATTTACTACAATATGTTTCATTTATGTTATATATAATATTTAATTTTTAAATAATCGTAATATTTTATCAAAAAAATTTGAAACATGAATGACAATATTTGTGGAAATAGTTTTTTAAGTTTTTCCATGTCTAAAGTTATAGAAAAGAGTGACACATTCTTTCAAATATTATGCAAGAAAAAATATGTTGGTTGAATGGAAAAGTTTGTGTGTTATTTGAAGGAATGCTGTCTTGTGTGGCAGATTTTCCTACACTAGACACAATAGTAGAGGGAAACCAACTTACTAACTATCTATTTTTCATTCAAAAAACCTTAGTTGTAGTGTTAATTCGAGAAAATGAAGGGAATTTTTTTTTATATATTACATCAAAAAATTATTATAAAGAGAAGAGGATCAATTCAATTCCATTGAGAAAATAACTTTATAACTTATTGGAGTTTCTAGGAAATTAAATCCTTGTTTCTAAACTTATTCTATAAAACTCTAACTATTGTGGCGTTAAAACATGTGTTATCTAAACTCTTGGTAATATGGAGACACCTCAAACGGGTGGTAGATATATATAAGTTCGATATTTTCAACGAAGGTGGAATCGTAATCAAAATGCAAGCCTTAGAAAAATTTATCATTGAGAATAATACCTATCCCAAGGATAATTTTAAAACGCGGAAGTAGATGGAGCCTCTAATGGAAGATGAAGTGTATAAGGGCTGAAAATCTTAAGCATATCGTGTATTGAATATAATTTAGTTATTCATGTTCACATTTACGTCTAACAAAGAGGCTGATTACTTGGCTATCATTGTTAGATTTAGAATTATATTCGCTATTGGAGCTATGCAGGTTGAGTCTTTACCAGTACATAACTATTATAAATTCAATACAATTCATCTTATGAGACTGGTATATCGATGATTAAACCTTACAAGTATACCATTAGAAACATATAAAAAACGTTAGTTAGTTTCTAGCTCATACATGTGTGATGAGATTAAAATAGTCAAGATGATTCACCTTTCAAGCTAGTTTTATATAATACAAAACGAGAAGGGGTAGATATACATTAGGTGAATGAGCCCAACATATAACTCCAAGGAGACCTTTACGTATTAACACTAAAACCGAATTAGGTTGGTTGAAACCAATTAAGAATGCCTATAATATATATCCTTTAGTGAATGTACTTGCTAGAATAGAGCTTTTCTATCTATGGAAGATAAGTATTGCATGTGTGAAAAATATATAGGCACTTGTTCGAACAATGATTACTAATGTGTGGGATTAGAAGAAAGAAATATAATATTAAAAGATTAAAACCATGAGACATGTATAAATAATCTAGGTTTAAGTATGATCCCAAAAAGAATCATGGAGCAAGGTATCACCATCCATGTTTAATTTATGATGTCGAGACTATCCTGAAAACCATCTATCATTGTCAATATTATCCTCTAATACCTCGATTGACAGCTTAGGATGTAACACCCATGGGCTGTGTAGTTGAGGGTATATGTACTTATCTATTATTTCATGAATATAGACAATAATGGTCCTTTCCCAGCAACCAATTAAAATACACTTGTGGGTATACGTAGTTGTCTATAATTTTATACAATGTATAGAAATAGAAGTTGTATCCGAAGTAAACGCAAAGACATCTTGGAGATTCATGCGGAAACAAATTTTCTTTTTCTTCAAAAGTCCACATCATAGTATCCATCTTGCTCGAGGAAGAGTCATTTCTTCTACTTACAAAATCGACCTTTATTTGGTTAATTAGGGTCTTAAAAACACAATAATATTAAGGAAAGATTTCTTAAAATTATGTCATGTTTATTTTTTAGTATCTATTCTCGAAAACTTGTTAAAACTTATTAAAATCTTATTGAACTTGTATCTATTTTTTTTTAGCTCAATACGAGTTTTATTTCACAAATTATTAGACTTATACAACAATTTCTAGTAAATTCCACTACTTATATCCAATAAGTTCTACAATAGTCTAGTAACTCTTGACCACAAAGTCTTATACACCTAAAGCATGTATAAACCTCATCAAAACCACTATAATATGAATTGTTAGTTTAAAACTATCAGCACACCATGACACAAAAAAAATTTATTAATATTTTATGGAATATATTTCATTTTAATAAATAAAATAATTATAAACTTTGCCATAATATCAATTATAAATTAAATATTATTCAAATAATTGAATTTATAAAATTTATATATTGTGTAACATTACCAACTTGTGGGCCGTATTTCAATATTTTTGCGTGACAACTTATAGTCAATTCGGCCCAATTCTAATGTAAGATTTTTTTTCCAAAAACCGCATACAAAATGAAAATATTTTACATAGTGTCTCAACCCTAATCACTAACACCACATCCACCGCAGCATTCTGCACACAAGATTCTATATAAGGTAATTTATTTAATAATAAACACATTATTTTATATCACTAATATATTCAAGATCTGTGTATTAGATGGCTTTCGTAGGTGTAAGAAGAAGGAGGGAAGGAAGATATACGGCAGAGTTGAGGCATAAACATAGACGATACAATTTGGGGGCTTTTCGTACAGAATTAGAGGCTGCTATGGCCTATGATGCCAAATCAAGGGTTCTTAGAGGATTAAGAACAAGAAGAGTGAATTTTCTTTTGCCTGTACCTATGCATAATTTTGATCTTAATTTACCCCCTCCATTGGATTTATAAAACTTGAACATTGATTGTACGAAACATTTAAAGATTTTGAAATTTAGTTAAAAATAGTCCATCCAAATGAAAAATTGTATTCGGTTATGTTTCCTTTTTATTTTGATTAAATTATGCTTATTATAGACAAATTTTTGATAAATTCAATCTTAGATTTGAATATTATTTTATCACTTCAACATATTTCACAATTACATCAGGATAAAGTTTGGTTGATAATGTACAATAAAATAAAATTTACTACAATATGTTTCATTTATGCTACATATATTATTTAATTTTTAAATAATGTAATATTTTATCGAAAAAATTTGAAACCTGAATTACAAAATTTGTGGAAATAGTTTCTTCAGTTTTTCCATGTCTAAAGTTATAGAAAAGAGTGACCCATTCTTTCAAACATTATGCAAGAAAAAATATGTTGGTTGAATGGAAAAGTTTGTGTGTTATTTGAAGGAATGCTGTGTTGTGTGGTAGATTTTCCTACACTAGACACAATAGTAGAGGGAAACCAACTTAATAACTATCTATTTTCCATTCAAAAAACCATAGTTGTAGTGTTAATTCGAGAAAATGAAGGGAATTTTTTTTTATATATTACATCAAAAAATTATTATAAAGAGAAGAGGATCAATACAATTCCATTGAGAAAATAACTTTATAACTTATTGGAGTTTCTAGGAAATTTAATCCTTGTTTTTAAGCTTATTCTATAAAACTCTAACTAATGTGGCGTTAAAACATGTGTTATCTAAACTCTTGGTACTATGGAGATACCTCAGATGGGTGGTAGATATATATATAAGTTCGATATTTTAAACGAAGGTGGAACTGTAATCAAAATGCAAGCCTTAGAAAAATTTATCATCGAGAATATTACCTATCCTAAGGATAATTTTACAACGCGGAAGTAGATGGAGCCTTTAATGGAAGATGAAGTGTATAAGGGCTGAAAATCTTAAGCAAAATGTGTATTGAATATAATTTAGTTATTCACGTTCACTTTTACGTCTAACAAAGAGGCTGATTACTAGGCTATCATTGTTAGATTTAGAATTATATTCGCTATTGGAGCTATGCAGGTTGAGTCTTTACCAATACATAACTATTATAAATTCAATACAATTCATATTATGAGACTGGTATATCGATGATTAAACCTTACAGGTATACCATCAGAAACATATAAAAAACGTTAGTCAGTTTCTAGCTCATACATGTGTGATGAGATTAAAATAGTCAAGATGATTCACCTTTCAAGCTAGTTTTATATAATACAAAACGAGAAGGGGTATATATACATTAGGTGAATGAGCCCAACATATAACTCCAAAGAGACCTTTACGTTTTAACACTAAAACCGAATTAGGTTGGTTGAAACCAATTAAGAATGCCTATAATATATATCCTTTAGTGAATGTACTTGCTAGAATAGAGCTTTTCTATCTATGGAAGATAAGTATTGCATGTGTGAAAAATATATAGGCACTTGTTCGAACAATGATTACTAATGTGTGGGATTGGAAGAAAGAAATATAATATTAAAAGATTAAAACCATGAGACATGTATAAATAATCTAGGTTTAAGTATGATCCCAAAAAGAATCATGGAGCAAGGTATCACCATCCATGTTTAATTTATGATGTCGAGACTATCCTGAAAACCATCTATCATTGTCAATATTATCCTCTAATACCTCGATTGACAGCTTAGGATGTAACACCCATGGGATGTGTAGTTGTGGGTATATGTACTTATCTATTATTTCATAAATATAGACAATAATGGTCCTTTCCCAGCAACCAATTAAAATACACTTGTGGGTATACGTAGTTGTCTATAATTTTATACAATGTATAGAAATAGAAGTTGTATCCGAAGTAAACGCAAAGACATCTTGGAGATTCATGCGGAAACAAATTTTCTTTTTCTTCAAAAGTCCACATCATAGTATCCATCTTGCTCGAGGAAGAGTCATTTCTTCTACTTACAAAATCGACCTTTATTTGGATAATTAGGGTCTTAAAAACACAATAATATTAAGGAAAGATTTCTTAAAATTATGTCATGTTTATTTTTTAGTATCTATTCTCGAAAACTTGTTAAAACTTATTAAAATCTTATTGAACTTGTATCTATTTTTTTTAGCTCAATACGAGTTTTATTTCACAAATTATTAGACTTATACAACAATTTCTAGTAAATTCCACTACTTATATCCAATAAGTTCTACAATAGTCTAGTAACTCTTGACCACAAAGTCTTATACACCTAAAGCATGTATAAACCTCATCAAAACCACTATAATATGAATTGTTAGTTTAAAACTATCAGCACACCATGACACCAAAAAAATTTATTAATATTTTATGGAATATATTTCATTTTAATAAATAAAATAATTATAAACTTTGCAATAATATCAATTATAAATTAAATATTATTCAAATAATTGAACTTATAAAATTTATATATTGTGTAACATTACCAACTTGTGGGCCGTATTTCAATATTTTTGCGTGACAACTTATAGTCAATTCGGCCCAATTCTAATGTAAGATTTTTTTTTGAAAAACCGCAAACAAAATTAAAATATTTTACATAGTGTCTCAACCCTAATCACTAACAGCACATCCACCGCAGCATTCTTCACACAAGATTCTATAAGGTAATTTATTTAATAATAAACACATTATTTTATATCACTAATATATTCAAGATCTGTGTATTAGATGGCTTTCGTAGGTGTAAGAAGAAGGAGGGAAGGAAGATATACGGCAGAGTTGTGGCATAAACATAGACGATACAATTTGGGGGCTTTTCGTACAGAATTAGAGGCTGCTATGGCCTATGATGCCAAATCAAGGGTTCTTAGAGGATTAAGAACAAGAAGAGTGAATTTTCTTTGGCCGGTACCTATGCATCATTTTGATCTTAATTTACCCCCACCATTGGATTTATAAAACTTGAACATTGATTGTATGAAACATTTAAAGATTTTGAAATTTTGTTAAAAATAGTCCATCTAAATGAAGAATTGTATTCGGTTATGTTTTCTTTTTTATTTTGATCAAATTATTCTTATTATAGACAAATTTTTGATAAATTCAATCTTAGATATGAATATTATTTTATCACTTCAATATATTTCACAATTACATCAGGATAAAGTTTGTTTGATAATGTACAATAAAATAAAATTTACTACAATATGTTTCATTTATGTTATATATAATATTTAATTTTTAAATAATCGTAATATTTTATCGAAAAAATTTGAAACATGAATGACAATATTTGTGGAAATAGTTTCTTCAGTTTTTCCATGTCTAAAGTTATAGAAAAGAGTGACACATTCTTTCAAATATTATGCAAGAAAAAATATGTTGGTTGAATGGAAAAGTTTGTGTGTTATTTGAAGGAATGCTGTCTTGTGTGGCAGATTTTCCTACACTAGACACAATAGTAGAGGGAAACCAACTTACTAACTATCTATTTTTCATTCAAAAAACCTTAGTTGTAGTGTTAATTCGAGAAAATGAAGGGAAATTTATTTTATATATTATATCAAAAAATTATTATAAAGAGAAGAGGATCAATTCAATTCCATTGAGAAAATAACTTTATAACTTATTGGAGTTTCTAGGAAATTAAATCCTTGTTACTAAACTTATTCTATAAAACTCTAACTATTGTGGCGTTAAAACATGTGTTATCTAAACTCTTGGTACTATGGAGACACCTCAAACGGGTGGTAGATATATATAAGTTCGATATTTTCAACGAAGGTGGAATCGTAATCAAAATGCAAGCCTTAGAAAAATTTATCATTGAGAATAATACCTATCCCAAGGATAATTTTACAACACGGAAGTAGATGGAGCCTCTAATGGAAGATGAAGTGTATAAGGGCTGAAAATCTTAAGCATAATGTGTATTGAATATAATTTAGTTATTCATGTTCACATTTACGTCTAACAAAGAGGCTGATTACTTGACTATCATTGTTAGATTTAGAATTATATTCGCTATTGGAGCTATGCAGGTTGAGTCTTTACCAGTACATAACTATTATAAATTCAATACAATTCATCTTATGAGACTGGTATATCGATGATTAAACCTTACAGGTATACCATTAAAAACATATAAAAAACGTTAGTTAGTTTCTAGCTCATACATGTGTGATGAGATTAAAATAGTCAAGATGATTCACCTTTCAAGCTAGTTTTATATAATACAAAACGAGAAGGGGTAGATATACATTAGGTGAATGAGCCCAACATATAACTCCAAGGAGACCTTTACGTATTAACACTAAAACCAAATTAGGTTGGTTGAAACCAATTAAGAATGCCTATAATATATATCCTTTAGTGAATGTACTTGCTAGAATAGAGCTTTTCTATCTATGGAAGATAAGCATTGCATGTGTGAAAAATATATAGGCACTTTTTCGAACAATGATTACTAATGTGTGGGATTGGAAGAAAGAAATATAATATTAAAAGATTAAAACCATGAGACATGTATAAATAATCTAGGTTTAAGTATGATCCCAAAAAGAATCATGGAGCAAGGTATCACAATCCATGTTTAATTTATGATGTCGAGACTATCCTGAAAACCATCTATCATTGTCAATATTATCCTCTAATACCTCGATTGACAACTTAGGATGTAACAATAATGGGCTGTGTAGTTGTGGGTATATGTACTTATCTATTATTTCATAAATATAGATAATAATGGTCCTTTCCCAGCAACCAATTAAAATACACTTGTGGGTACACGTAGTTGTCTATAATTTTATACAATGTATAGAAATAGAAGTTGTATCCGAAGTAAATGCAAAGACATCTTGGAGATTCATGGGGAAACAAATTTTCTTTTTCTTCAAAAGTCCACATCATAGTATCCATCTTGCTCGAGGAAGAGTCATTTCTTCTACTTACAAAATCAACCTTTATTTAGATAATTAGGGTCTTAATAACACAATAATATTAAGGAAAGATTTCTTAAAATTCTTTCATGTTTATTTTTTAGTATCTATTCTCAAAAACTTGTTAAAAAAAACCTTATTGAACTTGTATCTATTTATTTTTAGCTCAATACGAGTTTTATTTCACAAATTATTAGACTTATACAACAATTTCTAGTAAATTCCACTACTTATATCCAATAAGTTCTACAATAGTCTAGTAACTCTTGACCACAAAGTCTTATACACCTAAAGCATGTATAAACCTCATCAAGACCACTATAATATGAATTGTTAGTTTAAAACTATCAGCACACCATGACACCAAAAAAAATTATTAACATTTTATGTAATATATTTCATTTTAATAAATAAAATAATTATAAACTTTGCAATAATATCAATTATAAATTAAATATTATTCAAATAATTGAATTTATAAAATTTATATATTGTGTAACATTACCAACTTGTGGGCCGTATTTCAATATTTTTGTGTGACAACTTATAGTCAATTCGGCCCAATTCTAATGTAAGATTTTTTTTTGAAAAACCGCAAACAAAATTAAAATATTTTACATAGTGTCTCAACCCTAATCACTAACACCACATCCACGGCAGCATTCTGCACACAAGATTCTATATAAGGTAATTTATTTGATAATAAACACATTATTTTATATCACTAATATATTCAAGATATGTGTATTAGATGGCTTTTGTAGGTGTAAGAAGAAGGAGGGAAGGAAGATATACGGCAGAGTTGTGGCATAAACATAGACGATACAATTTGGGGGCGTTTCGTACATAATTAGAGGCTGCTATGGCCTATGATACCAAATCAAGGGTTCTTAGAGGATTAAGAACAAGAAGAGTGAATTTTCTTTGGTCGGTACCTATGCATAATTTTGATCTTAATTTACCCCCTCTATTGGATTTATTAAACTTGAATATTGATTGTATGAAACATTTAAAGATTTTGAAATTTGGTTAAAAATAGTCCATCCAAATGAAGAATTGTATTTGGTTATGTTTTCTTTTTTATTTTGATTAAATTATGCTTATTATAGACAAAATTTTGATAAATTCAATTTATATTTGAGTATTATTTTATCACTTCAATATATTTCACAATTACATCAGGATAAAGTTTTTTGATAAAGTACAATAAAATAAAATTTACTACAATATGTTTCATTTATGCTATATATAATATTTAATTTTTAAATAATGTAATATTTTATCGAAAAAATTTGAAACATTAATTACAAAATTTATGGAAATAGTTTCTTCAGTTTTTGCATGTCTAAAGTTATAGAAAAGATTGACCCATTCTTTTAAACTCTATGCAAGAAAAATTATGTTGGTTGAACGGAAAAGTTATGTGTGTTATTTGAAGGAATGATGTCTTGTGTGGCAGATTTTCCTACACTAGACACAATAGTAGAGTGAAACCAACTTACTAACTATTTATTTTCCATTCAAAAAACCTTAGTTGTAGTGTTAATTCAAGAAAATGAGGGAAAAAAATTTCATATATTACATCAAAAAATTATTAGAAAGAGAAGAGGATCAATACAATCCCATTTAAATAATTTACTTTAGAACTTATTGGAGTTTCAAGGAAATTAAGTCCTTATTTCTAAGCTTATTCTATAAAAATCTAACTGATGTGGCGTTAAAACATGTGTTATCTAACTCTTGGTACTATGAAGACACCTCAAACGGGTGGTAGATATATATAAGTTCGATATTTTCAACGAAGGTGGAACCGTAATCAAAATGCAAGCCTTAGAAAAATTTATCATCGAGAATATTACCTATCCCAAGGATAATTTCACAACGCGGAAGTAGATGGAGCCTCTAATGGAAGATGAACGGTATAAGGGCTGAAAATCTTAAGCATAATGTGTATTGAATATAATTTAGTTATTCATGTTCACTTTTACATTCTTCCATCCAATATAGGATGATCCTACACCAATTACATTCATACACATACCCCGTGTTTTAAACTTGCAAAAGTAACTATTACATTAATCTAATGACATGTGTTTTGTTTTAATAATGAATGACCGTGATTTAAATATTGGACCATCCAATATTGGATGGAAGTATTACCCAGTCTAACAAAGAGGCTGATTACTAGGCAATCATTGTTAGATTTAGAATTATATTCGCTATTGGAGCTATGCAGGTTGAGTCTTTACCAGTACATAATTATTATAAATTCAATACAATTCATCTTAATGAGACTGGTATATCGATGATTAAACCTTACAGGTATACCATCGGAAACATATAAAAAACGTTAGTCAATTTCTAGCTCATACATGTGTGATGAGATTAAAATAGTCAAGATGATTCATCTTTCAAGCTAGTTTTATATAATACAAAACGAGAAGGGGTAGATATACATTAGGTGACTGAGCCCAACATATAACTCCAAGGAGACCTTTACGTATTAACACTAAAACCAAATTAGGTTGGTTGAAACCAATTAAGAATGCCTATAATATATATCCTTCAGTGAATGTACTTGCTAGAATAGAGCTTTTCTATCTATGGAAGATGAGCATTGCATGTGTGAAAAATATAAAGGCACTTGTTCGAACAATGATTACTAATGTGTGGGACTGGAAGAAAGAAATATAATATTGAAAGATTAAAACCATGAGACATGTATAAATAATCTAGGTTTAAGTATGATCCCAAAAAGAATCATGGAGCAAGGTATCACCATCCATGTTTAATTTATGATGTCGACACTATCCTGAAAACCATCTATCATTGTCAATATTATCCACTAATACCTCGATTGACAACTTAGGATGTAACACCCATGGGCTGTGTAGTTGTGGGTATATGTACTTATCTATTATTTCATAAATATAGACAATAATGGTCCTTTCCCAGCAACCAATTAAAATACACTTGTGGGTATACGTAGTTGTCTATAATTTTATACAATGTATAGAAATAGAAGTTGTATCCGAAGTAAATGCAAAGACATCTTGGAGATTCATGGGGAAACAAATTTTCTTTTTCTTCAAAAGTCCACATCATAGTATCCATCTTGCTCGAGGAAGAGTCGTTTCTTCTACATACAAAATTGACCTTTATTTAGATAATTAGGGTCTTAATAACACAATAATATTAAGGAAAGATTTCTTAAAATTATTTCATGTTTATTTTTTAGTATCTATTCTCGAAAACTTGTTAAAACTTATTAAAACCTTATTGAACTTGTATCTATTTTTTTTTAGCTCAATACGAGTTTTATTTCACAAATTATTAGACTTATACAACAATTTCTAGTAAATTCCACTACTTATATCCAATAAGTTCTACAATAGTCTAGTAACTCTTGACCACAAAGTCTTATACACCTAAAGCATGTATAAACCTTATCAAGACCACTATAATATGAATTGTTAGTTTAAAACTATCAGCACACCATGATACCAAAAAAATTTATTAACATTTTATGGAATATATTTCATTTTAATAAATAAAATAATTATAAACTTTGCAATAATATCAATTATAAATTAAATATTATTCAAATAATTGAATCTATAAAATTTATATATTGTGTAACATTACCAACTTGTGGGCCGTATTTCAATATTTTTGTGTGACAACTTATAGTCAATTCGGCCCGATTCTAATGTAAGATTTTTTTTTTGAAAAACCGCAAACAAAATTAAAATATTTTACATAGTGTCTCAACCCTAATCACTAACACCACATCCACGGTAGCATTCTGCACACAAGATTCTATATAAGGTAATTTATTTAATAATAAACACATTATTTTATATCACTAATATATTCAAGATCTGTGTATTAGATGGCTTTTGTAGGTGTAAGAAGAAGGAGGGAAGGAAGATATACGGCAGAGTTGTGGCATAAACATAGACGATACAATTTGGGGGCGTTTCGTACATAATTAGAGGCTGCTATGGCCTATGATGCCAATTCAAGGGTTCTTAGAGGATTAAGAACAAGAAGAGTGAATTTTCTTTGGCAGGTACCTATGCATAATTTTGATCTTAATTTACCCCCTCCATTGGATTTATAAAACTTGAACATTGATTGTATGAAACATTTAAAGATTTTGAAATTTTGTTAAAAATAGTCCATCTAAATGAAGAATTGTATTCGGTTATGTTTTCTTTTTTATTTTGATTAAATTATGCTTATTATAGACAAAATTTTGATAAATTCAATCTTATATTTGAGTATTATTTTATCACTTTAATATATTTCACAATTACATCAGGATAAAGTTTGTTTGATAATGTACAATAAAATAAAATTTACTACAATATGTTTCATTTATGCTATATATAATATTTAATTTTTAAATAATGTAATATTTTATCGAAAAAATTTGAAACATGAATTACAAAATTTGTGGAAATAGTTTCTTCAGTTTTTGCATGTCTAAAGTTATAGAAAAGAGTGACCCATTCTTTTAAACTCTATGCAAGAAAAATTATGTTGGTCGCACGGAAAAGTTATGTGTGTTATTTGAAGGAATGATGTCTTGTGTGGCAGATTTTCCTACACTAGACACAATAGTAGAGTGAAACCAACTTACTAACTATTTATTTTCCATTCAAAAAACCTTAGTTGTAGTGTTAATTCAAGAAAATGAAGGGAAAAAAATTTCATATATTACATCAAAAAATTATTAGAAAGAGAAGAGGATCAATACAATCCCATTTAAATAATTAACTTTAGAACTTATTGGAGTTTCAAGAAAATTAAGTCCTTATTTCTAAGCTTATTCTATGAAAATCTAACTGGTGTGGCGTTAAAGACATGTGTTATCTAACTCTTGGTACTATGGAGACACCTCAAACGGGTGGTAGATATATATAAGTTCGATATTTTCAACGAACGTGGAACCGTAATCAAAATGCAAGCCTTAGAAAAATTTATCATCGAGAATATTACCTATCCCAAGGATAATTTAACAACGCGGAAGTAGATGGAGCCTCTAATGGAAGATAAAGTGTATAAGGGCTGAAAATCTTAAGCATAATGTGTATTGAATATAATCTAGTTATTCATGTTCACTTTTACGTCTAACAAAGAGGCTGATTACTAGGCTATCATTATTAGATTTAGAATTATATTCGCTATTGGAGCTATGCAGGTTGAGTCTTTACCAGTACATAACTATTATAAATTTAATACAATTCATCTTATGAGACTGGTATATCGATGATTAAACCTTACAGGTATACCATTAGAAACAAATAAAAAACGTTAGTCAGTTTCTAGCTCATACATGTGTGATGAGATTAAAATAGTCATGATGATTCACCTTTCAAGCTAGTTTTATATAATACAAAACGAGAATGGGAAGATATACATTAGGTGAATGAGCCCATCATATAACTCCAAGGAGACCTTTACATATTTATCACTAAAACCAAATTAGGTTGGTTGAAACCAATTAAGAATGCCTATAATATATATCCTTTAGTGAATGTACTTGCTAGAATAGAGCTTTTCTATCTATGGAAGATAAGCATTGCATGTGTGAAAAATATATAGGCACTTGTTCGAACAATGATTACTAATGTGTTAGATTGGAAGAAAGAAATGTAATATTAAAGGATTAAAACCATGAGACATGTATAAATAATCTAGTTTTAAGTATGATCCCAAAAAGAATCATGGAGCAAGGTATCACCATCCATGTTTAATTTATGATGCCGAGACTATCCTGAAAACCATCTATCATTGTCAATATTATCCTCTTATACCTCGATTGACAACTTAGGATGTTACACCCATGGGTTGTGTAGTTGTGGGTATATGTACTTATCTATTATTTCATAAATATAGACAATAATGGTCCTTTCCCAGCAACTAATAAAAATACACTTGTGGGTATATGTAGTTGTCTATAATTTTATACAATGTATAGAAATAGATGTTGTATCCGAAGTAAATGCAAAGACATCTTGGAGATTCATGCGGAAACAAATTTTCTTTTTCTTCAAAGGTCAACATCATAGTATCCACCTTGCTCTAGAAAGAGTCATTTCTTCTACTTACAAAATCGACCTTTATTTGGATAATTAGGGTCTTAATAACACAATAATATTAAGGAAAGATTTCTTAATATTATTTCATGTTTATTTTTTAGTATCTATTCTCGAAAACTTGTTAAAACTTATTAAAATCTTACTGAACTTGTATCTATCTTTTTTAGCTTAATACGAGTTTTATTTCACAAATTAGTAGACTTATACAACAATTTCAAGTAAATTCCACTACTTATATCCAATAAGTTCTACAATAGTCTAGTAACTCTTGACTACAAAGTCTTATACACCTAACGCATATATAAACCTCATCAAGACCACTATAATATGAATTGTTAGTTTAAAACTATCAGAACACCATGATACCAAAAAAATTTATTAACATTTTATGGAATATATTTCATTTTAATAGAACAAATAATTATAAACTTTGCAATAATATGAATTATAAATTAAAAATTATTCAAATAATTGAATTTATAAAATTTATATGTTGTGTAACATTACCAACTTGTGGGCTGTATTTCAATATTTTTGTGTGACAACTTATATTCAATTCGGCCCAATTCTAATATAAGATTTTTTTTGAAAAACCGCAAACAAAATGAAAATATTTTATATAGTGTCTCAAACCTAATCACTAACACCACATCCACCGCATTCTGCACACAAGATTCTATATAAGGTAATTTATTTAATAATAAACACATTATTTTATATCACTAATATATTCAAGATTTGTGTGTTAGATGACTTTCGTAGGTGTAAGAAGAAGGAGGGAAGGAAGATATACGGTAGAGTTGTGGCATAAACATAGACGATACAATTTGGGGGCGTTTCGTACAGAATTCGAGGCTGCTATGGCCTATGACGCCAAATAAGGGAACTTAGACGATTAAGAACAAGAAGAGTGAATTTTCTTTGGCCGGTACCTATGCATAATTTTGATCTTAATTTACCCCCTCCATTGGATTTATAAAACTTGAACATTGATTGTATGAAACATTTAAAGATTTTGAAATTTTGTTAAAAATAGTCCATCCAAATGAATAATTGTATTAGGTTATGTTTTCTTTTTTATTTTGATTAAATTATACTTATTATAGACAAAATTTTGATAAATTCAATCTTATATTTGAGTATTATTTTATCACTTCAATATATTTCACAATTACATCAGGATAAAGTTTGTTTGATAATCTACAATAAAATAAAATTTACTACAATATGTTTCATTTATGCTATATATAATATTTAATTTTTAAATAATGTAATATTTTACCGAAAAAATTTGAAACATGAATTACAAAATTTGTGGAAATAGTTTCTTCAGTTTTTGCATGTCCAAAGTTATAGAAAAGAGTGACCCATTCTTTTAAACAATATGCAAGAAAAATTATGTTGGTTGACCGGAAAAGTTTCGTGTGTTATTTGAAGGAATGATGTCTTGTGTGGCAGGTTTTCCTACACTAGACACAATAGTAGAGTGAAACCAACTTACTAACTATTTATTTTCCATTCAAAAAACCTTAGTTGTAGTGTTAATTCAAGAAAATGAAGGGAAAAAAATTTCATATATTACATCAAAAAATTATTAGAAAGAGAAGAGGATCAATACAATCCCATTTAAATAATTAACTTTAGAACTTATTGGAGTTTCAAGAAAATTAAGTCCTTATTTCTAAGCTTATTCTATGAAAATCTAACTGGTGTGGCGTTAAAGACATGTGTTATCTAACTCTTGGTACTATGGAGACACCTCAAACGGGTGGTAGATATATATAAGTTCGATATTTTCAACGAACGTGGAACCGTAATCAAAATGCAAGCCTTAGAAAAATTTATCATCGAGAATATTACCTATCCCAAGGATAATTTAACAACGCGGAAGTAGATGGAGCCTCTAATGGAAGATAAAGTGTATAAGGGCTGAAAATCTTAAGCATAATGTGTATTGAATATAATCTAGTTATTCATGTTCACTTTTACGTCTAACAAAGAGGCTGATTACTAGGCTATCATTATTAGATTTAGAATTATATTCGCTATTGGAGCTATGCAGGTTGAGTCTTTACCAGTACATAACTATTATAAATTTAATACAATTCATCTTATGAGACTGGTATATCGATGATTAAACCTTACAGGTATACCATTAGAAACAAATAAAAAACGTTAGTCAGTTTCTAGCTCATACATGTGTGATGAGATTAAAATAGTCATGATGATTCACCTTTCAAGCTAGTTTTATATAATACAAAACGAGAATGGGAAGATATACATTAGGTGAATGAGCCCATCATATAACTCCAAGGAGACCTTTACATATTTATCACTAAAACCAAATTAGGTTGGTTGAAACCAATTAAGAATGCCTATAATATATATCCTTTAGTGAATGTACTTGCTAGAATAGAGCTTTTCTATCTATGGAAGATAAGCATTGCATGTGTGAAAAATATATAGGCACTTGTTCGAACAATGATTACTAATGTGTTAGATTGGAAGAAAGAAATGTAATATTAAAGGATTAAAACCATGAGACATGTATAAATAATCTAGTTTTAAGTATGATCCCAAAAAGAATCATGGAGCAAGGTATCACCATCCATGTTTAATTTATGATGCCGAGACTATCCTGAAAACCATCTATCATTGTCAATATTATCCTCTTATACCTCGATTGACAACTTAGGATGTTACACCCATGGGTTGTGTAGTTGTGGGTATATGTACTTATCTATTATTTCATAAATATAGACAATAATGGTCCTTTCCCAGCAACTAATAAAAATACACTTGTGGGTATATGTAGTTGTCTATAATTTTATACAATGTATAGAAATAGATGTTGTATCCGAAGTAAATGCAAAGACATCTTGGAGATTCATGCGGAAACAAATTTTCTTTTTCTTCAAAGGTCAACATCATAGTATCCACCTTGCTCTAGAAAGAGTCATTTCTTCTACTTACAAAATCGACCTTTATTTGGATAATTAGGGTCTTAATAACACAATAATATTAAGGAAAGATTTCTTAATATTATTTCATGTTTATTTTTTAGTATCTATTCTCGAAAACTTGTTAAAACTTATTAAAATCTTACTGAACTTGTATCTATCTTTTTTAGCTTAATACGAGTTTTATTTCACAAATTAGTAGACTTATACAACAATTTCAAGTAAATTCCACTACTTATATCCAATAAGTTCTACAATAGTCTAGTAACTCTTGACTACAAAGTCTTATACACCTAACGCATATATAAACCTCATCAAGACCACTATAATATGAATTGTTAGTTTAAAACTATCAGAACACCATGATACCAAAAAAATTTATTAACATTTTATGGAATATATTTCATTTTAATAGAACAAATAATTATAAACTTTGCAATAATATGAATTATAAATTAAAAATTATTCAAATAATTGAATTTATAAAATTTATATGTTGTGTAACATTACCAACTTGTGGGCTGTATTTCAATATTTTTGTGTGACAACTTATATTCAATTCGGCCCAATTCTAATATAAGATTTTTTTTGAAAAACCGCAAACAAAATGAAAATATTTTATATAGTGTCTCAAACCTAATCACTAACACCACATCCACCGCATTCTGCACACAAGATTCTATATAAGGTAATTTATTTAATAATAAACACATTATTTTATATCACTAATATATTCAAGATTTGTGTGTTAGATGACTTTCGTAGGTGTAAGAAGAAGGAGGGAAGGAAGATATACGGTAGAGTTGTGGCATAAACATAGACGATACAATTTGGGGGCGTTTCGTACAGAATTCGAGGCTGCTATGGCCTATGACGCCAAATAAGGGAACTTAGACGATTAAGAACAAGAAGAGTGAATTTTCTTTGGCCGGTACCTATGCATAATTTTGATCTTAATTTACCCCCTCCATTGGATTTATAAAACTTGAACATTGATTGTATGAAACATTTAAAGATTTTGAAATTTTGTTAAAAATAGTCCATCCAAATGAATAATTGTATTAGGTTATGTTTTCTTTTTTATTTTGATTAAATTATACTTATTATAGACAAAATTTTGATAAATTCAATCTTATATTTGAGTATTATTTTATCACTTCAATATATTTCACAATTACATCAGGATAAAGTTTGTTTGATAATCTACAATAAAATAAAATTTACTACAATATGTTTCATTTATGCTATATATAATATTTAATTTTTAAATAATGTAATATTTTACCGAAAAAATTTGAAACATGAATTACAAAATTTGTGGAAATAGTTTCTTCAGTTTTTGCATGTCCAAAGTTATAGAAAAGAGTGACCCATTCTTTTAAACAATATGCAAGAAAAATTATGTTGGTTGACCGGAAAAGTTTCGTGTGTTATTTGAAGGAATGATGTCTTGTGTGGCAGGTTTTCCTACACTAGACACAATAGTAGAGTGAAACCAACTTACTAACTATTTATTTTCCATTCAAAAAACCTTAGTTGTAGTGTTAATTCAAGAAAATGAAGGGAAAAAAATTTCATATATTACATCAAAAAATTATTAGAAAGAGAAGAGGATCAATACAATCCCATTTAAATAATTAACTTTAGAACTTATTGGAGTTTCAAGAAAATTAAGTCCTTATTTCTAAGCTTATTCTATGAAAATCTAACTGGTGTGGCGTTAAAGACATGTGTTATCTAACTCTTGGTACTATGGAGACACCTCAAACGGGTGGTAGATATATATAAGTTCGATATTTTCAACGAACGTGGAACCGTAATCAAAATGCAAGCCTTAGAAAAATTTATCATCGAGAATATTACCTATCCCAAGGATAATTTAACAACGCGGAAGTAGATGGAGCCTCTAATGGAAGATAAAGTGTATAAGGGCTGAAAATCTTAAGCATAATGTGTATTGAATATAATCTAGTTATTCATGTTCACTTTTACGTCTAACAAAGAGGCTGATTACTAGGCTATCATTATTAGATTTAGAATTATATTCGCTATTGGAGCTATGCAGGTTGAGTCTTTACCAGTACATAACTATTATAAATTTAATACAATTCATCTTATGAGACTGGTATATCGATGATTAAACCTTACAGGTATACCATTAGAAACAAATAAAAAACGTTAGTCAGTTTCTAGCTCATACATGTGTGATGAGATTAAAATAGTCATGATGATTCACCTTTCAAGCTAGTTTTATATAATACAAAACGAGAATGGGAAGATATACATTAGGTGAATGAGCCCATCATATAACTCCAAGGAGACCTTTACATATTTATCACTAAAACCAAATTAGGTTGGTTGAAACCAATTAAGAATGCCTATAATATATATCCTTTAGTGAATGTACTTGCTAGAATAGAGCTTTTCTATCTATGGAAGATAAGCATTGCATGTGTGAAAAATATATAGGCACTTGTTCGAACAATGATTACTAATGTGTTAGATTGGAAGAAAGAAATGTAATATTAAAGGATTAAAACCATGAGACATGTATAAATAATCTAGTTTTAAGTATGATCCCAAAAAGAATCATGGAGCAAGGTATCACCATCCATGTTTAATTTATGATGCCGAGACTATCCTGAAAACCATCTATCATTGTCAATATTATCCTCTTATACCTCGATTGACAACTTAGGATGTTACACCCATGGGTTGTGTAGTTGTGGGTATATGTACTTATCTATTATTTCATAAATATAGACAATAATGGTCCTTTCCCAGCAACTAATAAAAATACACTTGTGGGTATATGTAGTTGTCTATAATTTTATACAATGTATAGAAATAGATGTTGTATCCGAAGTAAATGCAAAGACATCTTGGAGATTCATGCGGAAACAAATTTTCTTTTTCTTCAAAGGTCAACATCATAGTATCCACCTTGCTCTAGAAAGAGTCATTTCTTCTACTTACAAAATCGACCTTTATTTGGATAATTAGGGTCTTAATAACACAATAATATTAAGGAAAGATTTCTTAATATTATTTCATGTTTATTTTTTAGTATCTATTCTCGAAAACTTGTTAAAACTTATTAAAATCTTACTGAACTTGTATCTATCTTTTTTAGCTTAATACGAGTTTTATTTCACAAATTAGTAGACTTATACAACAATTTCAAGTAAATTCCACTACTTATATCCAATAAGTTCTACAATAGTCTAGTAACTCTTGACTACAAAGTCTTATACACCTAACGCATATATAAACCTCATCAAGACCACTATAATATGAATTGTTAGTTTAAAACTATCAGAACACCATGATACCAAAAAAATTTATTAACATTTTATGGAATATATTTCATTTTAATAGAACAAATAATTATAAACTTTGCAATAATATGAATTATAAATTAAAAATTATTCAAATAATTGAATTTATAAAATTTATATGTTGTGTAACATTACCAACTTGTGGGCTGTATTTCAATATTTTTGTGTGACAACTTATATTCAATTCGGCCCAATTCTAATATAAGATTTTTTTTGAAAAACCGCAAACAAAATGAAAATATTTTATATAGTGTCTCAAACCTAATCACTAACACCACATCCACCGCATTCTGCACACAAGATTCTATATAAGGTAATTTATTTAATAATAAACACATTATTTTATATCACTAATATATTCAAGATTTGTGTGTTAGATGACTTTCGTAGGTGTAAGAAGAAGGAGGGAAGGAAGATATACGGTAGAGTTGTGGCATAAACATAGACGATACAATTTGGGGGCGTTTCGTACAGAATTCGAGGCTGCTATGGCCTATGACGCCAAATAAGGGAACTTAGACGATTAAGAACAAGAAGAGTGAATTTTCTTTGGCCGGTACCTATGCATAATTTTGATCTTAATTTACCCCCTCCATTGGATTTATAAAACTTGAACATTGATTGTATGAAACATTTAAAGATTTTGAAATTTTGTTAAAAATAGTCCATCCAAATGAATAATTGTATTAGGTTATGTTTTCTTTTTTATTTTGATTAAATTATACTTATTATAGACAAAATTTTGATAAATTCAATCTTATATTTGAGTATTATTTTATCACTTCAATATATTTCACAATTACATCAGGATAAAGTTTGTTTGATAATCTACAATAAAATAAAATTTACTACAATATGTTTCATTTATGCTATATATAATATTTAATTTTTAAATAATGTAATATTTTACCGAAAAAATTTGAAACATGAATTACAAAATTTGTGGAAATAGTTTCTTCAGTTTTTGCATGTCCAAAGTTATAGAAACGAGTGACCCATTCTTTTAAACAATATGCAAGAAAAATTATGTTGGTTGACCGGAAAAGTTTCGTGTGTTATTTGAAGGAATGCTGTCTTGTGTGGCAGATTTTCCTACACTAGACACAATAGTAGAGGTAAACCAACTTACTAACTATTTATTTTCCATTCAAAAAACCTTAGTTGTAGTGTTAATTCAAAAAAATGAAGGGAAAAAAATTTCATATATTACATCAAAAAATTATTAGAAAAAGAAGAGGATCAATACAATCCCATTGAAATAATTAACTTTAGAACTTATTGGAGTTTCAAGGAAATTAAGTCCTTATTTCTAAGCTTATTCTATAAAAATCTAACTGATGTGGCATTAAAACATGTGTTATCTAACTCTTGGTACTATGGAGACACCTCAAACGGGTGGTAGATTAATATAAGTTCGATATTTTCAACGAAGGTGGAACTGTAATCAAAATGCAAGCCTTAGAAAAATTTATCATCGAGAATATTACCTATCCCAATGATAATTTAACAACGCGGAAGTAGATGGAGCCTCTAATGGAAGATAAAGTGTATAAGGGTTGAAAATCTTAAGCATAATGTGTATTGAATATAATCTAGTTATTCATGTTCACTTTTACGTCTAACAAAGAGGCTGATTACTAGGCTATCATTATAAGATTTAGAATTATATTCGCTATTGGAGCTATGCAGGTTGAGTCTTTACCAGAACATAACTATTATAAATTTAATACAATTCATCTTATGAGACTGGTATATCGATGATTAAACCTTACATGTATACCATTAGAAACAAATAAAAAACGTTAGTCAGTTTCTAGATCATAGATGTGTGATGAGATTAAAATAGTCATGATGATTCACCTTTCAAGCTAGTTTTATATTATACAAAACGAGAATGGGTAGATATACATTAGGTGAATGAGCCCAACATATAACTCCAAGGAGACCTTTACATATTTATCACTAAAACCAAATTAGGTTGGTTGAAACCAATTAAGAATGCCTATAATATATATCCTTTAGTGAATGTACTTGCTAGAATAGAGCTTTTCTATCTATGGAAGATAAGCATTGCATGTGTGAAAAATATATAGGGACTTGTTCGAACAATGATTACTAATGTGTTAGATTGGAAGAAAGAAATATAATATTAATAGATTAAAACCATGAGACATGTATAAATAATCTAGGTTTAAGTATGATCCCAAAAAGAATCATGGAGCAAGGTATCACCATCCATGTTTAATTTATGATGGCGAGACTATCCTGAAAGCCATCTATCATTGTCAATATTATCCTCTTATACCTCGATTGACAACTTAGGATGTAACACTCATGGGCTGTGTAGTTGTGGGTATATGTACTTATCTATTATTTCATAAATATAGACAATAATGGTCCTTTCCCAGCAACTAATAAAAATACACTTGTGGGTATATGTATTTATTTTTAGCTTAATACGAGTTTTATTTCACAAATTATTAGACTTATACAACAATTTTTAGTAAATTCCACTACTTATATCCAATAAGTTCTACAATAGTCTAGTAACTCTTGACCATATAGTCTTATACACCTAAAGCATATATAAACCTCATCAAGACAACTATAATATGAATTATTAGTTTAAAACTATCAGCACACCATGACACAAAAAAAGAATTTAATATTTTATGGAATATATTTCATTTTAATAAATAATATCATTATAAACTTTGCAATAATATCAATTATAAATTAAAAATTATTCAAATAAATGAATTTATAAAATTTATATATTGTGTAACATTACCAACTTATGGGCCGTATTTCAATATTTTTGTGTTACAACTTATAGTCAATTCGGCCCAATTCTAATGTACAATTTTTTTTTTGAAAAACCGCAAACAAAATGAAAATGTTGTACATAGTATCTCAACCATAATCACTAATTTATTCAATAAGACAAGTATTATATTATATGACTAATATATTCAAGATCCGTATTTTAGATGGCCTTCATAGGTGTAAGGAGAAGGAGGGAAGGAATATATTCAGCAGAGTTGTGGCATAAACGTAGACGATACAATTTGGGGGCGTGGCTTATGATGCCAAATCATGTGAACTTAGAGGTCTATGAACAAGAAGAGTGAATTTTCTTTGGCCGGTACCTATGCACAATTTTGATCTTAATTTACCCCCTCCAGTGGATTTATAAAACGTGAGCAATTGATTGTATGAAACATTTAAATATTTTTAAATTTTGTTAAAAATAGTCCATCCAAATAAAGAATTTTATTTAGTTATGATTTCTTATTTATTTTTATTAAATTATGCTTATTATAGAATTTTTTTTAATAAATTCAATCTTATATTTGAGTATTATTTTATTATTTCAACATATTTCAAAATAATATCAGGATAAAATTTGTTTGATAATGTACAATAAAGAAAAATTTACTACAATATGTTTCATTTGTGTTATATATAATATTTAATTTTTCAATATTGTAATATTTTATCTGAAAAATCTTCAAGCATGAATTACAAAATTTGTGAGATTAAAATTTTCTTTTATACTTACATATATTATATTTGTTGTACTAGCACATATAATATAATCGTTAAAGATTGATCTGGTGGAGAATGGGGATCTAAAAACATAAAAACACTAAAGTCTCTATAATATTGGAAGATATATATTATTCTTGCATATGCTAAATTTATTTTATTACCAAATATTAAAAATATAAAATATATCAGATGAGAACTGAAAACTTGAAAAAAATCTTTGTTTGGTGAGGCTCCACGCGTAATATATATTTTTTCTCATATTTATCCTTAAATAAAAAAATTAAGCAAACTTACAAAGCATATTCCAGATAAATGAGCCTATAGCACCCTGTTAATTATCAATGCCTTGACATGAATACGAAAAATATTAATAATTGTTATCTTCGTTAAAACAAATATTATTATTTTTATATTTTTATTATTAATGTATGTTCATTATATGTGAGACATAATAATTTTCTACATTTATTTTGTTTTACATCTTCATTGGTACATAATAGATGAACTTGATTTTATTAAGCGAGTTATTAAATAATTAGAGTAATTAGAACTCTTTTCGCTTTTAATTGTTTGATTCACGACTATCCCCTGAAAATTATTGAACTTGACTTTTTATCTTCAAATTCAATCAAATTTATTGATTAATTTTAAAATTTTAATACCTTATTATTTTATATATATATCTAAAATTAATTAAATAGAAAAAAATCGAAAATGTATTATTATTTAGCACCTGCCTCCCTATTTATTGTCTTACTCATTGATTAAAATAAACCAAAAATGTACCCTAATTTTTTATTCACACGCCCCCTACCATTATCCAACATTGTACTAGCTTGACTATTATTTTAAAATTTCAATCTTAACTTAGTGACACACAAAGATATATATATATATATATATATATAATTTTATTATGCTACATTAGAGGTGCAATTAAGAGATGTGAAAGAAAAGTAAAGAAAAATCGACTAGGTCGACATGTGCTAAGATTACTTTACTTTTCATAGGCTAGATAACTTAATATATAGATTAAAAGAATTAAATATAAAAATAATGAGAATATAAATATTAAAAGTAAATTATAGATTTAAATCACTAAAGTACAAAAATTTATTCCAATTTCAATTAGAATTTATTTGGTTCCTTAAAAATGAAGAATTGAAAACGGGAAAATGAAATAATCTTTGTAACAATCTACAAAATTTATTTATTTACTTAAGGAGGGATGTTATGTGGTAAATTCAATATGGGATGGATATTATAAAGAACATTGGTTTATATGGATGCTTGAGTAGAAATGTTGTTGATAGAATGATTTTCGTATACTGTGAAAGCAACGATTATTGATGATTTGTGTAGGATAGATCCCATTAATAAGTAATCATGTATGTGAAAAAAATATATTGTAAATTTAGTAATATAAGGTAGGCAAGTTTGGGAGGACATAGTCAGGGTGTATTTTAAATATATGAATAATATTGTAAGGGGTTGATTAATAATGAGCCAGATTGAAAATGTCCATGTTTAAAAGGGTTCAACCATACAGGTCCACAAATATTTGAGAGAATAAAATCGTGTATAACACATTAAAAAATATATTCAAGCCGTTAAAATACTAAACAATTAAAAATGAGCACATCCATGTAGTTATAGATATACATTTTGTATAATAGATTGACTCTTGAAAGACATCTTTTTGAAGTTGTGGAACTATTAGATTAATTAAACGATAATATATAGTTCTCTATTTCTTTTTAGTTTCGTCTTTTTTCCGTTGATTATTAGCGTTTTACCCACCCATTAATTTAATGCAAAATTTGTATAACTAATCATCTTCAACCATTTTTCATGTATAAAATTTATTGTTTATGTGTGTGGCTTGCATCTTGTACCAAAGTGAATATTGTGTTGTATTTCTTAATCTGGACTATCAGAATTGACTTATCCCCCATTATGTTACATTAGTTATTTTCTTTTGCGCACATGCACTGTGCATAATTAAAAAATTGATAATTTTTGGGCATGAATTAATATTTGGTTATTCTGATCGGTACTTTTGTTTAATCTATTATTTTATTTATTATTGGTTATTTATAAGCATCTCCCTTAAACTCGTTTCATTGTTTGTTACAATAATACATTATTAGTTTATAAGTATATAAACATATTTTTTGTTTACTTAACTCATTTTATTTTATTCTGATGGATACAAATATATTATGGAGTGAGTCATTTTAATGGGATGAATTTCTTCTTATCATATGTAAGGATTATAGAATAAGTATAAGGGTAGGTTTTACCTTGATAAAGGTGATGTTGTTTCCAATTTATTGGAATATGAATATACATTTAGGAATGTTTGATACAATATTTATCATTATTGTAACTTATTTATAACTCATTCCATAGAAGATATTATTCATTTAATAACTCACTTGAGGGTCATATAACTTGTAGAAAATAGTTAGATGCGTTTACATAAGTGTTTCATTTTCTTTAGGAGGCGTAAAGAAAAATATAATCATCTAGAAATAGGGTACTTAACTCTTCTTAACCAAAGATTCCATCCGAATGTCTTCTCTTCACCAATATTATAAATAATTTGCGACACCACCTACATACATAGGACAAAAGGTAAGATGATATGGGATCCCATACATGACACCATTTTTCCTTTTCAAAAAATAAAATTGTCCTACCATTAAAAGATATTTAGTAACAAGAGGTAGACTTGCACATAATGATACGCTTTGTGAATTGGCTGAGATAACCCATTGTCTAGAGAGCGTAGATAACAAACATATAATCAAAGGAGTCATAATATTTTCACTATATATTGTCTTATTACACACCTTTGAGTTTGATCATCTATAATATCTCATCAATAACTCTAATGAAATGAGAATTTTATTAGTAATTTGGCTGCCGTATACAAAAGGTAATTGGTTTTGAGATATAACTTTCTCTATTAATACATTAAGGCATTGGGAGATGAGGCTTTAGTTTCACCGTTAGAGAAAAATGTAGCAATCAATTGGTCTGATATCGTTTACAAATGATGGAATGTGTACTTATGGGACTAGTGCAATCACAATTACATTTAGCTCCTTGAGTACACGTTGAGAGGGATAAATACCATACAAATCTCAGAAGTAAAATAAGTCGCCTAAAGCGTCACAATCGTGCTTCAAATCCCAAGGTTTAAGACCTTAGAAATGAAGTCAGTCCAACAAATAAAAAAATTAAACATGAGAAAAATATTGTATCAAAGAAGAAATTAAAACAAATGAAAAAGACTATTTTCTATTGACAAAAGTGGATAATAAGTTGGATGCTACGTTTGGGGTACCGATTCCTAATGTTTATGGATGCTTTCTAGTTGTAGAATCAATTAAGAATTGCCAAATAAGATGAGGAAAAAGCAATATTCATTGTTGAATAGTGTTTAAATTACTATGTAGATCTACTTTTCAATGAAAGGTAAATAAATTTTTCAAACACCAAGTCTTACGTAATATGGACGTTTAAGTAGAAGACATTCTCTCATAAATATGAACTTTTGAAGGACACATGTAATAATAATTTGGAGTAATTCTAAGTACAATCTTTAATAATGGAAATAGTTGCTTCAGTTTTTCCATGTCTAAAGTTATAGAAAAGAGTGACCCATTCTTTCAAACATTATGCAAGAAAAAATATGTTGGTTGAATGGAAAAGATTGTGTGTTATTTGAAGGAATGCTGTCTTGTGTGGTAGATTTTCCTACACTAGACACAATAGTAGAGGGAAACCAACTTAATAACTATTTATTTTCCATTCAAAAAACCTTAGTTGTAGTGTTAATTCGAGAAAATGAAGGGAATTTTTTTTATATATTACATCAAAAAATTATTATAAAGAGAAGAGGATCAATACAATTCTATTGAGAAAATAACTTTATAACTTATTGGAGTTTCTAGGAAATTTAATCCTTGTTTTTAAGCTTATTCTATAAAACTCTAACTAATGTGGCGTTAAAACATGTGTTATCTCAACTCTTGGTACTCTGGAGACACCTCAAACGGGTGGTAGATATATATAAGTTCGATATTTTCAACGAAGGTGGAACCGTAATCAAAATGCAAGCCTTAGAAAAATTTATCATCGAGAATATTACCTATCCCAATGATAATTTAACAACGCGGAAGTAGATGGAGCCTCTAATGGAAGATAAAGTGTATAAGGGTTGAAAATCTTAAGCATAATGTGTATTGAATATAATCTAGTTATTCATGTTCACTTTTACGTCTAACAAAGAGGCTGATTACTAGGCTATCATTATAAGATTTAGAATTATATTCGCTATTGGAGCTATGCAGGTTGAGTCTTTACCAGTACATAACTATTATAAATTTAATACAATTCATCTTATGGGACTGGTATATCGATGATTAAACCTTACAGGTATACCATTAGAAACAAATAAAAAACGTTAGTCAGTTTCTAGATCATACATGTGTGATGAGATTAAAATAGTCATGATGATTCACCTTTCAAGCTAGTTTTATATTATACAAAACGAGAATGGGTAGATATACATTAGGTGAATGAGCCCAACATATAACTCCAAGGAGACCTTTACATATTTATCACTAAAACCAAATTAGGTTGGTTGAAACCAATTAAGAATGCCTATAATATATATCCTTTAGTGAATGTACTTGCTAGAATAGAGCTTTTCTATCTATGGAAGATAAGCATTGCATGTGTGAAAAATATATAGGCACTTGTTCGAACAATGATTACTAATGTGTTGGACTGGAAGAAAGAAATATAATATTAAAAGATTAAAACCATGAGACATGTATAAATAATCTAGGTTTAAGTATGATCCCAAAAAGAATCATGGAGCAAGGTATCACCATCCATGTTTCCTTTATGATGGCGAGACTATCCTGAAAGCCATCTATCATTGTCAATATTATCCTCTTATACCTCGATTGACAACTTAGGATGTAACACTCATGGGCTGTGTAATTGTGGGTATATGTACTTATCTATTATTTCATAAATATAGACAATAATGGTCCTTTCCTAGCAACGAATAAAAATACACTTGTGGGTATATGTAGTTGTCTATAATTTTATACAATGTATAGAAATAGATGTTGTATCCGAAGTAAATGCAAATACATCTTGGAGATTCATGGGGAAACAAATTTTCTTTTTCTTCAAAAGTCCACATCAAAGTATCCACCTTACTCGAGGAAGAGTCATTTCTTCTACTTACAAAATCGACCTTTATTTGGATAATTAGGGTCTTAATAACACAATAATATTAAGGAAAGATTTCTTAAAATTATTTCATTTTTATTTTTTAGTATCTATTCTCGGAAACTTGTTAAAACTTATTAAAATCTTATTGAACTTGTATCAATTTTTTTTAGCTTAATACGAGTTTTATTTCACAAATTATTAGACTTATACAAAAATTTCAAGTAAATTCCACTACTTTTATCCAATAAGTTCTACAATAGTCTAGTAACTCTTGACCACAAAGTCTTATACACCTAAAGCATATATAAACCTCATCAAGACCACTATAATATGAATTGTTAGTTTAAAAATATCAGAACACCATGACACCAAAAAAATTTATTAACATTTCATGGAATATATTTCATTTTAATAAATAAAATAATTACAAACTTTGCAATAATATCAATTATAAATTAAAAATTATTCAAATAATTGAATTTATAAAATTTATATATTGTGTAACATTACCAACTTGTGGGCCGTATTTCAATATTTTTGTGTGACAACTTATAGTCAATTCGGCCCAATTCTAATGTAATATTTTTTTTTGAAAAACCGCAAACAAAATTAAAATATTTTACATAGTGTCTCAACCCTAATAACTAACACCACATCCACGGCAGCATTCTGCACACAAGATTCTATATAAGGTAATTTATTAAATAATAAACACATTATTTTATATCACTAATATATTCAATGTTTGTGTGTTAGATGACTTTCGTAGGTGTAAGAAGAAGGAGGGAAGGAAGATATACGGTAGAGTTGTGGCATAAACATAGACGATACAATTTGGGGGCGTCTCGTACAGAATTAGAGGTTGTTATGGCCTATGACGCCAAATCAAGGGAACTTAGAGGATTAAGAACAAGAAGAATGAATTTTCTTTGGCCGGTACCTATGCATAATTTTGATCTTAATTTACCCCCTCCATTGGATTTATAAAACTTGAACATTAATTGTATGAAACATTTAAAGATTTCGAAATTTTGTTAAAAATAGTCCATCCAAATGAATAATTGTATTAGGTTATGTTTTCTTTTTTATTTTGATTAAATTATACTTATTATAGACAAAATTTTGATAAATTCAATCTTATATATGAGTATTATTTTATCACTTCAATATATTTCACAATTACATCAGGATAAATTTTGCTTGATAATCTACAATAAAATAAAATTTACTACAATATGTTTCATTTATGCTATATATAATATTTAAATTTTAGATAATATAATATTTTACCGAAAAAATTTGAAACATGAATTACAAAATTTGTGGAAATAGTTTCTTCAGTTTTTGCATGTCTAAAGTTATAGAAAAGAGTGACCCATTCTTTTAAACAATATGCAAGAAAAATTATGTTGGTTGACCGGAAAAGTTTCGTGTGTTATCTGAAGGAATGCTGTCTTGTGTGGCAGATTTTCCTACACTAGACACAATAGTAGAGGGAAACCAACTTACTAACTATTTATTTTCCATTCAAAAAACCTTAGTTGTAGTGTTAATTCAAGAAAATAAAGGGAAAAAAATTTCATATATTACATCAAAAAATTAGTAGAAAAAGAAGAGGATCAATACAATCCCATTGAAATAATTAACTTTAGAACTTATTGGAGTTTCAAGGAAATTAAGTCCTTATTTCTAAGCTTATTTTATAAAAATCTAACTGATGTGGCATTAAAACATGTGTTATCTAACTCTTGGTACTATGGAGACACCTCAAACGGGTGGTAGATTAATATAAGTTCGATATTTTCAACGAAGGTGGAACTGTAATCAAAATGCAAGCCTTAGAAAAATTTATCATTGAGAATATTACCTATCCCAATGATAATTTAACAACGCGGAAGTAGAAGGAGCCTCTAATGGAAGATAAAGTGTATAAGGGTTGAAAATCTTAAGCATAATGTGTATTGAATATAATCTAGTTATTCATGTTCACTTTTACGTCTAACAAAGAGGCTGATTACTAGGCTATCATTATTAGATTTAGAATTATATTCGCTATTAGAGCTATGCAGGTTGAGTCCTTACCAGTACATAACTATTATAAATTTAATACAATTCATCTTATGAGACTGGTATATCGATGATTAAACCTTACAGGTATACCATTAGAAACAAATAAAAAACGTTAGTCAGTTTCTAACTCATACATGTGTGATGAGATTAAAATAGTCATGATGATTCACCTTTCAAGCTAGTTTTATATAATACAAAACGAGAATGGGTAGATATACATTAGGTGAATGAGCCCAACATATAACTCCAAGGAGACCTTTACATATTTATCACTAAAACCAAATTAGGTTGGTTGAAACCAATTAAGAATGCCTATAATATATATCCTTTAGTGAATGTACTTGCAAGAATAGAGCTTTTCTATCTATGGAAGATAAGCATTGCATGTGTGAAAAATATATAGGCACTTGTTCGAACAATGATTACTAATGTGTTAGATTGGAAGAAAGAAATATAATATTAAAAGATTAAAACCATGAGACATGTATAAATAATCTAGGTTTAAGTATGATCCCAAAAAGAATCATGGAGCAAGGTATCACCATCCATGTTTAATTTATGATGGCGAGACTATCCTGAAAGCCATCTATCATTGTCAATATTATCCTCTTATACCTCGATTGACAACTTAGGATGTAACACTCATGGGATGTGTAGTTGTGGGTATATGTACTTATCTATTATTTCATAAATATAGACAATAATGGTCCTTTCCCAGCAACTAATAAAAATACACTTGTGGGTATATGTAGTTGTCTATAATTTTATACAATGTATAGAAATAGATGTTGTATCCGAAGTAAATGCAAAGACATCTTGGAGATTCATGCGGAAACAAATTTTCTTTTTCTTCAAAAGTCCACATCAAAGTATCCACCTTACTCGAGGAAGAGTCATTTCTTCTACTTACAAAATCGACCTTTATTTGGACAATTAGGGTCTTAATAACACAATAATATTAAGGAAAGATTTCTTAAAATTATTTCATTTTTATTTTTTAGTATCTATTCTCGAAAACTTGTTAAAACTTATTAAAATCTTATTGAACTTGTATCAATTTTTTTTTAGCTTAATACGAGTTTTATTTCACAAATTATTAGACTTATACAAAAATTTCAAGTAAATTCCACTACTTTTATCCAATAAGTTCTACAATAGTCTAGTAACTCTTGACCACAAAGTCTTATACACCTAAAGCATATATAAACCTCATCAAGACCACTATAATATGAATTGTTAGTTTAAAACTATCAGAACACCATGACACCAAAAAATTTTATTAACATTTCATGGAATATATTTCATTTTAATAAATAAAATAATTACAAACGTTGCAATAATATCAATTATAAATTAAAAATTATTCAAATAATTGAATTTATAAAATTTATATATTGTGTAACATTACCAACTTGTGGGTCGTATTTCAATATTTTTGTGTGACAACTTATAGTCAATTCGGCCCAATTCTAATGTAAGATTTTTTTTTGAAAAACCGCAAACAAAATGAAAATATTTTACATAGTGTCTCAACCCTAATCACTAACACCACATCCACCGCGAATTCTGCACACAAGATTCTATATAAGGTAATTTATGAAATAATAAACACATTATTTTATATCACTAATATATTCAAGGTCTGTGTATTAGATGGCTTGTCGTAGGTGTAAGAAGAAGGAGGGAAGGAAGATATACGGTAGAGTTGTGGCATAAACATAGACGATACAATTTGGGGGCGTCTCGTACAGAATTAGAGGCTGCTATGGCCAATGATGCCAAATCAAGGGAACTTAGAGGATTAAGAATAAGAAGAGTGAATTTTCATTGGCCGGTACCATGCATAATTTTGATATTAATTTACCCCCTCCATTGGATTTATAAAACTTGAACATTGATTGTATGAAACATTTAAAGATTTTGAAATTTTGTTAAAAATAATCCATCCAAATGAAGAATTGTATTCGGTTATATTTTCTTTTTTATTTTGATTAAATTATGCTTATTATAGACAAAATTTTGATAAATTCAATCTTATATTTGAGTATTATTTTATCACTTCAATATATTTCACAATTACATCAGGATAAAGTTTGCTTGATAATCTACAATAAAATAAAATTTACTACAATATGTTTCATTTATGCTATATATAATATTTAATTTTTAAATAATGTAATATTTTATCGAATAAATTTGAAACATGAATTACAAAATTTGTGGAAATAGTTTCTTCAGTTTTGCATGTCTAAAGTTATAGAAAAGAGTGACCCATTCTTTTAAACGCTATGCAAGAAAAATTATGTTGGTTGAATGGAAAAGTTTCGTGTGTTATTTGAAGGAATGATGTCTTGTGTGGCAGATTTTCCTACACTAGACACAATAGTAGAGGGAAACCAACTTACTAACTATTTATTTTCCATTCAAAAAACCTTAGTTGTAGTGTTAATTCAAGAAAATGAAGGGAAAAAAATTTCATATATTACATCAAAAAATTATTAGAAAGAGAGGACGATCAATACAATCCCATTGAAATAATTAACTGTAGAACTTAATGGAGTTTCAAGGAAATTAAGTCCTTATTTCTAAGCTTATTCTATTAAATCTAACTGATGTGGCGTTAAAACATGTGTTATCTAACTCTTGGTACTATGGAGACACCTCAAACGGGTGGTAGATATATATAAGTTCAATATTTTCAACGAAGGTGGAATTGTAATCAAAATACAAGCCTTAGAAAAATTTATCATCGAGAATATTACCTATCCCAATGATAATTTAACAACGCGGAAGTAGATGGAGCCTCTAATGGAAGATGAAGTGTATAAGGGCTGAAAATCTTAAGCATAATGTGTATTGAATATAATCTAGTTATTCATGTTCACTTTTACGTCTAACAAAGAGGCTGATTACTAGACTATCATTGTTAGATTTAGAATTATATTCGCTATTGGAGCTATGCAGGTTGAGTCTTTACCAATACATAACTATTATAAATTCAATACAATTCATCTTATGAGACTGGTATATCGATGATTAAACCTTACAGGTATACCATTAGAAACAAATAAAAAACGTTAGTCAGTTTCTAGCTCATACATGTGTGATGAGATTAAAATAGTCATGATGATTCACCTTTCAAGCTAGTTTTATATAATACAAAACGAGAATGGGTAGATATACATTGGGTGAATGAGCCCAACATATAACTCCAAGGAGACCTTTACATATTTATCACTAAAACCAAATTAGGTTGGTTGAAACCAATTAAGAATGCCTATAATATATATCCTTTAGTGAATGTACTTGCTAGAATAGAGCTTTTCTATCTATGGAAGATAAGCATTGCATGTGTGAATAATATATAGGCACTTGTTCGAACAATGATTACTAATGTGTTAGATTGGAAGAAAGAAATGTAATATTAAAAGATTAAAACCATGAGACATGTATAAATAATCTAGGTTTAAGTATGATCCCAAAAAGAATCATGGAGCAAGGTATCACCATCCATGTTTAATTTATGATGCCGAGACTATCCTGAAAACCATCTATCATTGTCAATATTATCCTCTTATACCTCGATTGACAACTTAGGATGTTACACCCATGGGCTGTGTAGTTGTGGGTATATGTACTTATCTATTATTTCATAAATATAGACAATAATGGTCCTTTCCCAGCAACTAATAAAAATACACTTGTGGGTATATGTAGTTGTCTATAATTTTATACAATGTATAGAAATAGATGTTGTATCCGAAGTAAAGGCAAAGACATCTTGGAGATTCATGCGGAAACAAATTTTCTTTTTCTTCAAAGGTCAACATCATAGTATCCACCTTGCTCGAGAAAGAGTCATTTCTTCTACTTACAAAATCGCCCTTTATTTGGATAATTAGGGTCTTAATAACACAATAATATTAAGGAAAGATTTCTTAATATTATTTAATGTTTATTTTTTAGTATCTATTCTCGAAAACTTGTTAAAACTTATTAAAATCTTATTGAACTTGTATCTATTTTTTTTAGCTTAATACGAGTTTTATTTCACAAATTATTAGACTTATACAACAATTTCAAGTAAATTCCACTACTTTTATCCAATAAGTTCTACAATAGTCTAGTAACTCTTGACCACAAAGTCTTATACACCTAAAGCATATATAAACCTCATCAGGACCACTATAATATGAATTGTTAGTTTAAAACTATCAGAACACCATGACACAAAAAAAAATTTATTAACATTTCATGGAATATATTTCATTTTAATAAATAAAATAATTATAAACTTTGCAATAATATCAATTATAAATTAAAAATTATTCAAATAATTGAATTTATAAAATTTATATATTGTGTAACATTACCAACTTTTGGACCTATTTACATATTTTTGTGTGACAACTTATAGTCAATTCGGCCCAATTCTAATGTAAGATTTTTTTTTGAAAAACCCCAAACAAAATGAAAATATTTTACATAGTGTCTCAACCCTAATCACTAACACCACATCCACTGCGAATTCTGCACACAAGATTCTATATAAGGTAATTTATTAAATAATAAACACATTATTTTATATCACTAATATATTCAAGATCTGTGTATTAGATGGCTTTCGTAGGTGTAAGAAGAAGGAGGGAAGGAAGATATACGGTAGAGTTGTGGCATAAACATAGACGATACAATTTGGGGGCGTTTCGTACAGAATTAGACGCTGCTATGGCCTATGACGCCAAATCAAGGGAACTTAGAGGATTAAGAACAAGAAGAGTGAATTTTCTTTGGCAGGTACCATGCATAATTTTGATCTTAATTTACCCCCTCCATTGGATTTATAAAACTTGAACATTGATTGTATGAAACATTTAAAGATTTTGAAATTTTGTTAAAAATAGTCCATCCAAATGAAGAATTGTATTCGGTTATGTTTTCTTTTTTATTTTGATTAAATTATTCTTATTATAGACAAAATTTTGATAAATTCAATCTTATATTTGAGTATTATTTTATCACTTCAATATATTTCACAATTACATCAGGATAAAGTTTGTTTGATAATCTACAATAAAATAAAATTTACTACAATATGTTTCATTTATGCTATATATAATATTTAATTTTTAAATAATGTAATATTTTATCGAATAAATTTGAAACATGAATTGCAAAATTTGTGGAAATAGTTTCTTCAGTTTTTGCATGTCTAAAGTTATAGAAAAGAGTGACCCATTCTTTTAAACGCTATGCAAGAAAAATTATGTTGGTTGAATGGAAAAGTTTCGTGTGTTATTTGAAGGAATGATGTCTTGTGTGGCAGATTTTCCTACACTAGACACAATAGTAGAGGGAAACCAACTTACTAACTATTTATTTTCCATTCAAAAAACCTTAGTTGTAGTGTTAATTCAAGAAAATAAAGGGAAAAAAAATTCATATATTACATCAAAAAATTATTAGAAAGAGAAGAGGATCAATACAATCCCATTGAAATAATTAACTGCAGAACTTATTGGAGTTTAGGAAATTAAGTCCTTATTTCTAAGCTTATTCTATTAAATCTAACTGATGTGACGTTAAAACATGTGTTATCTAACTCTTGGTACTATGGAGACACCTCAAACGGGGGGTAGATATATATAAGTTCGATATTTTCAACGAAGGTGGAACTGTAATCAAAATGCAAGCCTTAGAAAAATTTATCATCGATAATATGACCTATCCAAAGGATTATTTAACAACGCGGAAGTCGATGGAGCCTCGAATGGAAGATGAAGTGTATAACGGCTGAAAATCTTAAGCATAATGTGTATTGAATATAATCTAGTTATTCATGTTCACTTTTACGTCTAACAAAGAGGCTGATTACTAGACTATCATTGTTAGATTTAGAATTATATTCGCTATTGGAGCTATGCAGGTTGAGTCTTTACCAATACATAACTATTATAAATTCAATACAATTCATCTTATGAGACTGGTATATCGTTGATTAAACCTTACAGGTATACCATCAGAAACAAATAAAAAACGTTAGTCAGTGTCTAGCTCATACATGTGTGATGAGATTAAAATAGTCATGATGATTCACCTTTCAAGCTAGTTTTATATAATACAAAACGAGAAGGGGTAGATATACATTGGGTGAATGAGCCCAACATATAACTCCAAGGAGACCTTTACATATTTATCACTAAAACCAAATTAGATTGGTTGAACCCAATTAAGAATGCCTATAATATATATCCATTAGTGAATGTACTTGCTAGAATAGAGCTTTTCTATCTATGGAAGATAAGCATTGAATGTGTGAAAAATATATAGGCACATGTTCGAACAATGATTACTAATGTGTGGGATTTGAAGAAAGAAATATAATATTAAAAGATTAAAACCATGAGACATGTATAAATAATCTAGGTTTAAGGATGATCTCAAAAAGAATAATGGAGCAAGGTATCACCATCCATGTTTAATGTATGATGCCTAGAGTATCCTGAAACCATCTATCATTTTCAATATTATCCTCTAATACCTCGACTGACTAATGAGGATGTAACACCCATGTTATTATATATTATTTCATAAATATAGACAATAATGGTCCTTTTCCAGCAACCAATAAAATACACTTGTGGGTATATGTAGTTGTCTATAATTGTATACAATGTATAGAAATAGAAGTTGTATCCGAAGTAAATGCAAAGACATCTTGGAGATTCATGCGGAAACAAATTTTCTTTTTCTTCAAAAGTCCACATCATAGTATCCATCTTGCTCGAGGAAGAGTCATTTCTTCTACTTACAAAATCGACCTTTATTTGGATAATTAGGGTCTTAATAACACAATAATATTAAGGAAAGATTTCTTAATATTATTTCATTTTTATTTTATAATATCTATTCTCGAAAACTTGTTAAAACTTATTAAAATCTTATTGAACTTGTATCTATTTATTTTTAGCTTAATACGAGTTTTATTTCACAAATTGTTAGACTTATACAACAATTTTTAGTAAATTCCACTACTTATATCCAATAAGTTCTACAATAGTCTAGTAACTCTTGACCATAAAGTCTTATACACCTAAAGCATATATAAACCTCATCAAGACCACTATAATATGAATTATTAGTTTAAAACTATCAGCACACCATGACACAAAAAAAGAATTTAATATTTTATGGAATATATTTCATTTTAATAAATAATATCATTATAAACTTTGCAATAATATCAATTATAAATTAAAAATTATTCAAATAAATGAATTTATAAAATTTATATATTGTGTAACATTACCAACTTATGGGCCGTATTTCAATATTTTTGTGTGACAACTTATAGTCAATTCGGCCCAATTCTAATGTACAATTTTTTTTTTGAAAAACTGCAAACAAAATGAAAATGTTGTACATAGTATCTCAACCATAATCACTAATTTATTCAATAAGACAAGTATTATATTATATGACTAATATATTCAAGATCCGTATTTTAGATGGCCTTCATAGGTGTAAGGAGAAGGAGGGAAGGAATATATTCAACAGAGTTGTGGCATAAACGTAGACTATACAATTTGGGGGCGTGGCTTATGATGCCAAATCATGCGACCTTAGAGGTCTATGAACAAGAAGAGTGAATTTTCTTTGGCCGGTACCTATGCACAATTTTGATCTTAATTTACCCCCTCCAGTGGATTTATAAAACGTGAGCAATTGATTGTATGAAACATTTAAATATTTTTAAATTTTGTTAAAAATAGTCCATCCAAATAAAGAATTTTATTTAGTTATGATTTCTTATTTATTTTTATTAAATTATGCTTATTATAGAATTTTTTTTAATAAATTCAATCTTATATTTGAGTATTATTTTATTATTTCAACATATTTCAAAATAATATCAGGATAAAATTTGTTTGATAATGTACAATAAAGAAAAATTTACTACAATATGTTTTATTTGTGTTATATATAATATTTAATTTTTCAATATTGTAATATTTTATCTGAAAAATCTTGAAGCATGAATTACAAAATTTGTGAGATTGAAATTTTCTTTTATACTTACATATATTATATTTGTTGTACTAGCACATATAATATAATCGTTAAAGATTGATCTGGTGGAGAATGGGGATCTAAAAACATAAAAACACTAAAGTCTCTATAATATATGGAAGATATATATTATTCTTGCATATGCTAAATTTATTTTATTACCAAATATTAAAAATATAAAATATATCAGATGAGAACTGAAAACTTGAAAAAAATCTTTGTTTGGTGAGGCTCCACGCGTAATATATATTTTTTCTCATATTTATCCTTAAATAAAAAAATTAAGCAAACTTACAAAGCATATTCCAGATAAATGAGCCTATAGCACCCTGTTAATTATTAATGCCTTGACATGAATACGAAAAATATTAATAATTGTTATCTTCGTTAAAACAAATATTATTATTTTTATATTTTTATTATTAATGTATGTTCATTATATGTGAGACATAATAATTTTCTACATTTATTTTGTTTTACATCTTCATTGGTACATAATAGATGAACTTGATTTTATTAAGCGAGTTATTAAATAATTAGAGTAATTAGAACTCTTTTCGCTTTTAATTGTTTGATTCACGACTATCCCCTGAAAATTATTGAACTTGACTTTTTATCTTCAAATTCAATCAAATTTATTGATTAATTTTAAATTTTTAATACCTTATTATTTTATATATATATCTAAAATTAATTAAATAGAAAAAATCGAAAATATATTATTATTTAGCACCTGCCTCCCTATTTATTGTCTTACTCATTGATTAAAATAAACCAAAAATGTACCCTAATTTTTTATTCACACGCCCCCTACCATTATCCAACATTGTACTAGCTTGACTATTATTTTAAAATTTCAATCTTAACTTAGTGACACACAAAGATATATATATATATATATATATATATATATATATAATTTTATTATGCTACATTAGAGGTGCAATTAAGAGATGTGAAAGAAAAGTAAAGAAAAATCGACTAGGTCGACATGTGCTAAGATTACTTTACTTTTCATAGGCTAGATAACTTAATATATAGCTTAAAAGAATTAAATATAAAAATAATGAGAATATAAATATTAAAAGTAAATTATAGATTTAAATCACTAAAGTACAAAAATTTATTTCAATTTCAATTAGAATTTATTTGGTTCCTTAAAAATGAAGAATTGAAAACGGGAAAATGAAATAATCTTTGTAACAATCTACAAAATTTATTTATTTACTTAAGGAGGGATGTTATGTGGTAAATTCAATATGGGATGGATATTATAAAGAACATTGGTTTATATGGATGCTTTAGTAGAAATGTTGTTGATAGAATGATTTTCGTATACTGTGAAAGCAACGATTATTGATGATTTGTGTAGGATAGATCCCATTAATAAGTAATCATGTATGTGAAAAAAATATATTGTAAATTTAGTAATATAAGGTAGGCAAGTTTGGGAGGACATAGTCAGGGTGTATTTTAAATATATGAATAATATTGTAAGGGGTTGATTAATAATGAGCCAGATTGAAAATGTCCATGTTTAAAAGGGTTCAACCATACAGGTCCACAAATATTTGAGAGAATAAAATCGTGTATAACACATTAAAAAATATATTCAAGCCGTTAAAATACTAAACAATTAAAAATGAGCACATCCATGTAGTTATAGATATACATTTTGTATAATAGATTGACTCTTGAAAGACATCTTTTTGAAGTTGTGGAACTATTAGATTAATTAAACGATAATATATAGTTCTCTATTTCTTTTTAGTTTCGTCTTTTTTCCGTTGATTATTAGCGTTTTACCCACCCATTAATTTAATGCAAAATTTGTATAACTAATCATCTTCAACCATTTTTCATGTATGAAATTTATTGTTTATGTGTGTGGCTTGCATCTTGTACCAAAGTGAATATTGTGTTGTATTTCTTAATCTGGACTATCAGAATTGACTTATCCCCCATTATGTTACATTAGTTATTTTCTTTTGCGCACATGCACTGTGCATAATTAAAAAATTGATAATTTTTGGGCATAAATTAATATTTGGTTATTCTGATCGGTACTTTTGTTTAATCTATTATTTTATTTATTATTGGTTATTTATAAGCATCTCCCTTAAACTCGTTTCATTGTTTGTTACAATAATACATTATTAGTTTATAAGTATATAAACATATTTTTTGTTTACTTAACTCATTTTATTTTATTCTGATGGATACAAATATATTATGGAGTGAGTCATTTTAATGGGATGAATTTCTTCTTATCATATGTAAGGATTATAGAATAAGTATAAGGGTAGGTTTTACCTTGATAAAGGTGATGTTGTTTCCAATTTATTGGAATATGAATATACATTTAGGAATGTTTGATACAATATTTATCATTATTGTAACTTATTTATAACTCATTCCATAGAAGATATTATTCATTTAATAACTCACTTGAGGGTCATATAACTTGTAGAAAATAGTTAGATGCGTTTACATAAGTGTTTCATTTTCTTTAGGAGGCGTAAAGAAAAATATAATCATCTAGAAATAGGGTACTTAACTCTTCTTAACCAAAGATTCCATCCGAATGTCTTCTCTTCACCAATATTATAAATAATTTGCGACACCACCTACATACATAGGACAAAGGGTAAGATGATATGGGATCCCATACATGACACCATTTTTCCTTTTCAAAAAATAAAATTGTCCTACCATTAAAAGATATTTAGTAACAAGAGGTAGACTTGCACATAATGATACGTTTTGTGAATTGGCTGAGATAACCCATTGTCTAGAGAGCGTAGATAACAAACATATAATCAAAGGAGTCATAATATTTTCACTATATATTGTCTTATTACACACCTTTGAGTTTGATCATCTATAATATCTCATCAATAACTCTAATGAAATGAGAATTTTATTAGTAATTTGGCTGCCGTATACAAAAGGTAATTGGTTTTGAGATATAACTTTCTCTATTAATACATTAAGGCATTGGGAGATGAGGCTTTAGTTTCACCGTTAGAGAAAAATGTAGCAATCAATTGGTCTGATATCGTTTACAAATGATGGAATGTGTACTTATGGGACTAGTGCAATCACAATTACATTTAGCTCCTTGAGTACACGTTGAGAGGGATAAATACCATACAAATCTCAGAAGTAAAATAAGTCGCCTAAAGCGCCACAATCGTGCTTCAAATCCCAAGGTTTAAGACCTTAGAAATGAAGTCAGTCCAACAAATAAAAAAATTAAACATGAGAAAAATATTGTATCAAAGAAGAAATTAAAACAAATGAAAAAGACTATTTTCTATTGACAAAAGTGGATAATAAGTTGGATGCTACGTTTGGGGTACCGATTCCTAATGTTTATGGATGCTTTCTAGTTGTAGAATCAATTAAGAATTGCCAAATAAGATGAGGAAAAACCAATATTCATTGTTGAATAGTGTTTAAATTACTATGTAGATCTACTTTTCAATGAAAGGTAAATAAATTTTTCAAACACCAAGTCTTACGTAATATGGACGTTTAAGTAGAAGACATTCTCTCATAAATATGAACTTTTGAAGGACACATGTAATAATAATTTGGAGTAATTCTAAGTACAATCTTTAATAATGGAAATAGTTGCTTCAGTTTTTCCATGTCTAAAGTTATAGAAAAGAGTGACCCATTCTTTCAAACATTATGCAAGAAAAAATATGTTGGTTGAATGGAAAAGTTTGTGTGTTATTTGAAGGAATGCTGTCTTGTGTGGTAGATTTTCCTACACTAGACACAATAGTAGAGGGAAACCAACTTAATAACTATTTATTTTCCATTCAAAAAACCTTAGTTGTAGTGTTAATTCGAGAAAATGAAGGGAATTTTTTTTTATATATTACATCAAAAAATTATTATAAAGAGAAGAGGATCAATACAATTCTATTGAGAAAATAACTTTATAACTTATTGGAGTTTCTAGGAAATTTAATCCTTGTTTTTAAGCTTATTCTATAAAACTCTAACTAATGTGGCGTTAAAACATGTGTTATCTCAACTCTTGGTACTCTGGAGACACCTCAAACGGGTGGTAGATATATATAAGTTAGATATTTTCAACGAAGGTGGAACCGTAATCAAAGTGCAAGCCTTAGAAAAATTTATCATCGAGAATATTACCTATCCCAATGATAATTTAACAACGCGGAAGTAGATGGAGCCTCTAATGGAAGATAAAGTGTATAAGGGTTGAAAATCTTAAGCATAATGTGTATTGAATATAATCTAGTTATTCATGTTCACTTTTACGTCTAACAAAGAGGCTGATTACTAGGCTATCATTATAAGATTTAGAATTATATTCGCTATTGGAGCTATGCAGGTTGAGTCTTTACCAGTACATAACTTTTATAAATTTAATACAATTCATCTTATGAGACTGGTATATCGATGATTAAACCTTACAGGTATACCATTAGAAACAAATAAAAAACGTTAGTCAGTTTCTAGATCATACATGTGTGATGAGATTAAAATAGTCATGATGATTCACCTTTCAAGCTAGTTTTATATTATACAAAACGAGAATGGGTAGATATACATTAGGTGAATGAGCCCAACATATAACTCCAAGGAGACCTTTACATATTTATCACTAAAACCAAATTAGGTTGGTTGAAACCAATTAAGAATGCCTATAATATATATCCTTTAGTGAATGTACTTGCTAGAATAGAGCTTTTCTATCTATGGAAGATAAGCATTGCATGTGTGAAAAATATATAGGCACTTGTTCGAACAATGATTACTAATGTGTTGGACTGGAAGAAAGAAATATAATATTAAAAGATTAAAACCATGAGACATGTATAAATAATCTAGGTTTAAGTATGATCCCAAAAAGAATCATGGAGCAAGGTATCACCATCCATGTTTAATTTATGATGGCGAGACTATCCTGAAAGCCATCTATCATTGTCAATATTATCCTCTTATACCTCGATTGACAACTTAGGATGTAACACTGATGGGCTGTGTAATTGTGGGTATATGTACTTATCTATTATTTCATAAATATAGACAATAATGGTCCTTTCCTAGCAACGAATAAAAATACACTTGTGGGTATATGTAGTTGTCTATAATTTTATACAATGTATAGAAATAGATGTTGTATCCGAAGTAAATGCAAATACATCTTGGAGATTCATGGGAAAACAAATTTTCTTTTTCTTCAAAAGTCCACATCAAAGTATCCACCTTACTCGAGGAAGAGTCATTTCTTCTACTTACAAAATCGACCTTTATTTGGATAATTAGGGTCTTTATAACACAATAATATTAAGGAAAGATTTCTTAAAATTATTTCATTTTTATTTTTTAGTATCTATTCTCGAAAACTTGTTAAAACTTATTAAAATCTTATTGAACTTGTATCAATTTTTTTTAGCTTAATACGAGTTTTATTTCACAAATTATTAGACTTATACAAAAATTTCAAGTAAATTCCACTACTTTTATCCAATAAGTTCTACAATAGTCTAGTAACTCTTGACCACAAAGTCTTATACACCTAAAGCATATATAAACCTCATCAAGACCACTATAATATGAATTGTTAGTTTAAAACTATCAGAACACCATGACACCAAAAAAATTTATTAACATTTCATGGAATATATTTCATTTTAATAAATAAAATAATTACAAACTTTGCAATAATATCAATTATAAATTAAAAATTATTCAAATAATTGAATTTATAAAATTTATATATTGTGTAACATTACCAACCTGTGGGCCGTATTTCAATATTTTTGTGTGACAACTTATAGTCAATTCGGCCCAATTCTAATGTAAGATTTTTTTTTGAAAAACCGCAAACAAAATTAAAATATTTTACATAGTGTCTCAACCATAATAACTAACACCACATCCACGGCAGCATTCTGCACACAAGATTCTATATAAGGTAATTTATTAAATAATAAACACATTATTTTATATCACTAATATATTCAATGTTTGTGTGTTAGATGACTTTCGTAGGTGTAAGAAGAAGGAGGGAAGGAAGATATACGGTAGAGTTGTGGCATAAACATAGACGATACAATTTGGGGGCGTCTCGTACAGAATTAGAGGCTGTTATGGCCTATGACGCCAAATCAAGGGAACTCAGAGGATTAAGAACAAGAAGAGTGAATTTTCTTTGGCCGGTACCTATGCATAATTTTGATCTTAATTTACCCCCTCCATTGGATTTATAAAACTTGAACATTGATTATATGAAACATTTAAAGATTTCGAAATTTTGTTAAAAATAGTCCATCCAAATGAATAATTGTATTAGGTTATGTTTTCTTTTTTATTTTGATTAAATTATACTTATTATAGACAAAATTTTGATAAATTCAATCTTATATATGAGTATTATTTTATCACTTCAATATATTTCACAATTACATCAGGATAAATTTTGCTTGATAATCTACAATAAAATAAAATTTACTACAATATGTTTCATTTATGCTATATATAATATTTAAATTTTAGATAATGTAATATTTTACCGAAAAAATTTGAAACATGAATTACAAAATTTGTGGAAATAGTTTCTTCAGTTTTTGCATGTCTAAAGTTATAGAAAAGAGTGACCCATTCTTTTAAACAATATGCAAGAAAAATTATGTTGGTTGACCGGAAAAGTTTCGTGTGTTATTTGAAGGAATGCTGTCTTGTGTGGCAGATTTTCCTACACTAGACACAATAGTAGAGGGAAACCAACTTACTAACTATTTATTTTCCATTCAAAAAACCTTAGTTGTAGTGTTAATTCAAGAAAATAAAGGGAAAAAAATTTCATATATTACATCAAAAAATTATTAGAAAAAGAAGAGGATCAATACAATCCCATTGAAATAATTAACTTTAGAACTTATTGGAGTTTCAAGGAAATTAAGTCCTTATTTCTAAGCTTATTTTATAAAAATCTAACTGATGTGGCATTAAAACATGTGTTATCTAACTGTTGGTACTATGGAGACACCTCAAACGGGTGGTAGATTAATATAAGTTCGATATTTTCAACGAAGGTGGAACTGTAATCAAAATGCAAGCCTTAGAAAAATTTATCATTGAGAATATTACCTATCCCAATGATAATTTAACAACGCGGAAGTAGAAGGAGCCTCTAATGGAAGATAAAGTGTATAAGGGTTGAAAATCTTAAGCATAATGTGTATTGAATATAATCTAGTTATTCATGTTCACTTTTACGTCTAACAAAGAGGCTGATTACTAGGCTATCATTATTAGATTTAGAATTATATTCGCTATTAGAGCTATGCAGGTTGAGTCCTTACCAGTACATAACTATTATAAATTTAATACAATTCATCTTATGAGACTGGTATATCGATGATTAAACCTTACAGGTATACCATTAGAAACAAATAAAAAACGTTAGTCAGTTTCTAGCTCATACATGTGTGATGAGATTAAAATAGTCATGATGATTCACCTTTCAAGCTAGTTTTATATAATACAAAACGAGAATGGGTAGATATACATTAGGTGAATGAGCCCAACATATAACTCCAAGGAGACCTTTACATATTTATCACTAAAACCAAATTAGGTTGGTTGAAACCAATTAAGAATGCCTATAATATATATCCTTTAGTGAATGTACTTGCTAGAATAGAGCTTTTCTATCTATGGAAGATAAGCATTGCATGTGTGAAAAATATATAGGCACTTGTTCGAACAATGATTACTAATGTGTTAGATTGGAAGAAAGAAATATAATATTAAAAGATTAAAACCATGAGACATGTATAAAAAATCTAGGTTTAAGTATGATCCCAAAAAGAATCATGGAGCAAAGTATCACCATCCATGTTTAATTTATGATGGCGAGACTATCCTGAAAGCCATCTATCATTGTCAATATTATCCTCTTATACCTCGATTGACAACTTAGGACGTAACACTCATGGGCTGTGTAGTTGTGGGTATATGTACTTATCTATTATTTCATAAATATAGACAATAATGGTCCTTTCCCAGCAACTAATAAAAATACACTTGTGGGTATATGTAGTTGTCTATAATTTTATACAATGTATAGAAATAGATGTTGTATCCGAAGTAAATGCAAAGACATCTTGGAGATTCATGCGGAAACAAATTTTCTTTTTCTTCAAAAGTCCACATCAAAGTATCCACCTTACTCGAGGAAGAGTCATTTCTTCTACTTACAAAATCGACCTTTATTTGGATAATTAAGGTCTTAATAACACAATAATATTAAGGAAAGATTTCTTAAAATTATTTCATTTTTATTTTTTAGTATCTATTCTCGAAAACTTGTTAAAACTTATTAAAATCTTATTGAACTTGTATCAATTTTTTTTTAGCTTAATACGAGTTTTATTTCACAAATTATTAGACTTATACAAAAATTTCAAGTAAATTCCACTACTTTTATCCAATAAGTTCTACAATAGTCTAGTAACTCTTGACCACAAAGTCTTATACACCTAAAGCATATATAAACCTCATCAAGACCACTATAATATGAATTGTTAGTTTAAAACTATCAGAACACCATGACACCAAAAAAATTTATTAACATTTCATGGAATATATTTCATTTTAATAAATAAAATAATTACAAACTTTGCAATAATATCAATTATAAATTAAAAATTATTCAAATAATTGAATTTATAAAATTTATATATTGTGTAACATTACCAACTTGTGGGTCGTATTTCAATATTTTTGTGTGACAACTTATAGTCAATTCGGCCCAATTCTAACGTAAGATTTTTTTTTTTGAAAAACCGCAAACAAAATGAAAATATTTTACATAGTGTCTCAACCCTAATCACTAACACCACATCCACCGCGAATTCTGCACACAAGATTCTATATAAGGTAATTTATTAAATAATAAACACATTATTTTATATCACTAATATATTCAAGGTCTGTGTATTAGATGGCTTTTCGTAGGTGTAAGAAGAAGGAGGGAAGGAAGATATACGGTAGAGTTGTGGCATAAACATAGACGATACAATTTGGGGGCGTCTCGTACAGAATTAGAAGCTGCTATGGCCAATGATGCCAAATCAAGGGAACTTAGAGGATTAAGAACAAGAAGAGTGAATTTTCTTTGGCCGGTACCATGCATAATTTTGATATTAATTTACCCCCTCCATTGGATTTATAAAACTTGAACATTGATTGTATGAAACATTTAAAGATTTTGAAATTTTGTTAAAAATAATCCATCCAAATGAAGAATTGTATTTGGTTATATTTTCTTTTTTATTTTGATTAAATTATGCTTATTATAGACAAAATTTTGATAAATTCAATCTTATATTTGAGTATTATTTTATCACTTCAATATATTTCACAATTACATCAGGATAAAGTTTGCTTGATAATCTACAATAAAATAAAATTTACTACAATATGTTTCATTTATGCTATATATAATATTTAATTTTTAAATAATGTAATATTTTATCGAATAAATTTGAAACATGAATTACAAAATTTGTGGAAATAGTTTCTTCAGTTTTGCATGTCTAAAGTTATAGAAAAGAGTGACCCATTCTTTTAAACGCTATGCAAGAAAAATTATGTTGGTTGAATGGAAAAGTTTCGTGTGTTATTTGAAGGAATGATGTCTTGTATGGCAGATTTTCCTACACTAGACACAATAGTAGAGGGAAACCAACTTACTAATTATTTATTTTCCATTCAAAAAACCTTAGTTGTAGTGTTAATTCAAGAAAATGAAGGGAAAAAAATTTCATATATTACATCAAAAAATTATTAGAAAGACAAGAGGATCAATACAATCCCATTGAAATAATTAACTGTAGAACTTAATGGAGTTTCAAGGAAATTAAGTCCTTATTTCTAAGCTTATTCTATTAAATCTAACTGATGTGGCGTTATAACATGCGTTATCTAACTCTTGGTACTATGGAGACACCTCAAACGGGTGGTAGATTAATATAAGTTCGATATTTTCAACGAAGGTGGAACTGTAATCAAAATGCAAGCCTTAGAAAAATTTATCATTGAGAATATTACCTATCCCAATGATAATTTAACAACGCGGAAGTAGAAGGAGCCTCTAATGGAAGATAAAGTGTATAAGGGTTGAAAATCTTAAGCATAATGTGTATTGAATATAATCTAGTTATTCATGTTCACTTTTACGTCTAACAAAGAGGCTGATTACTAGGCTATCATTATTAGATTTAGAATTATATTCGCTATTAGAGCTATGCAGGTTGAGTCCTTACCAGTACATAACTATTATAAATTTAATACAATTCATCTTATGAGACTGGTATATCGATGACTAAACCTTACAGGTATACCATTAGAAACAAATAAAAAACGTTAGTCAGTTTCTAGCTCATACATGTGTGATGAGATTAAAATAGTCATGATGATTCACCTTTCAAGCTAGTTTTATATAATACAAAACGAGAATGGGTAGATATACATTAGGTGAATGAGCCCAACATATAACTCCAAGGAGACCTTTACATATTTATCACTAAAACCAAATTAGGTTGGTTGAAACCAATTAAGAATGCCTATAATATATATCCTTTAGTGAATGTACTTGCTAGAATAGAGCTTTTCTATCTATGGAAGATAAGCATTGCATGTGTGAAAAATATATAGGCACTTGTTCGAACAATGATTACTAATGTGTTAGATTGGAAGAAAGAAATATAATATTAAAAGATTAAAACCATGAGACATGTATAAAAAATCTAGGTTTAAGTATGATCCCAAAAAGAATCATGGAGCAAGGTATCACCATCCATGTTTAATTTATGATGGCGAGACTATCCTGAAAGCCATCTATCATTGTCAATATTATCCTCTTATACCTCGATTGACAACTTAGGACGTAACACTCATGGGCTGTGTAGTTGTGGGTATATGTACTTATCTATTATTTCATAAATATAGACAATAATGGTCCTTTCTCAGCAACTAATAAAAATACACTTGTGGGTATATGTAGTTGTCTATAATTTTATACAATGTATAGAAATAGATGTTGTATCCGAAGTAAATGCAAAGACATCTTGGAGATTCATGCGGAAACAAATTTTCTTTTTCTTCAAAAGTCCACATCAAAGTATCCACCTTACTCGAGGAAGAGTCATTTCTTCTACTTACAAAATCGACCTTTATTTGGATAATTAAGGTCTTAATAACACAATAATATTAAGGAAAGATTTCTTAAAATTATTTCATTTTTATTTTTTAGTATCTATTCTCGAAAACTTGTTAAAACTTATTAAAATCTTATTGAACTTGTATCAATTTTTTTTTAGCTTAATACGAGTTTTATTTCACAAATTATTAGACTTATACAAAAATTTCAAGTAAATTCCACTACTTTTATCCAATAAGTTCTACAATAGTCTAGTAACTCTTGACCACAAAGTCTTATACACCTAAAGCATATATAAACCTCATCAAGACCACTATAATATGAATTGTTAGTTTAAAACTATCAGAACACCATGACACCAAAAAAATTTATTAACATTTCATGGAATATATTTCATTTTAATAAATAAAATAATTACAAACTTTGCAATAATATCAATTATAAATTAAAAATTATTCAAATAATTGAATTTATAAAATTTATATATTGTGTAACATTACCAACTTGTGGGTCGTATTTCAATATTTTTGTGTGACAACTTATAGTCAATTCGGCCCAATTCTAACGTAAGATTTTTTTTTTGAAAAACCGCAAACAAAATGAAAATATTTTACATAGTGTCTCAACCCTAATCACTAACACCACATCCACCGCGAATTCTGCACACAAGATTCTATATAAGGTAATTTATTAAATAATAAACACATTATTTTATATCACTAATATATTCAAGGTCTGTGTATTAGATGGCTTTTCGTAGGTGTAAGAAGAAGGAGGGAAGGAAGATATACGGTAGAGTTGTGGCATAAACATAGACGATACAATTTGGGGGCGTCTCGTACAGAATTAGAAGCTGCTATGGCCAATGATGCCAAATCAAGGGAACTTAGAGGATTAAGAACAAGAAGAGTGAATTTTCTTTGGCCGGTACCATGCATAATTTTGATATTAATTTACCCCCTCCATTGGATTTATAAAACTTGAACATTGATTGTATGAAACATTTAAAGATTTTGAAATTTTGTTAAAAATAATCCATCCAAATGAAGAATTGTATTTGGTTATATTTTCTTTTTTATTTTGATTAAATTATGCTTATTATAGACAAAATTTTGATAAATTCAATCTTATATTTGAGTATTATTTTATCACTTCAATATATTTCACAATTACATCAGGATAAAGTTTGCTTGATAATCTACAATAAAATAAAATTTACTACAATATGTTTCATTTATGCTATATATAATATTTAATTTTTAAATAATGTAATATTTTATCGAATAAATTTGAAACATGAATTACAAAATTTGTGGAAATAGTTTCTTCAGTTTTGCATGTCTAAAGTTATAGAAAAGAGTGACCCATTCTTTTAAACGTTATGCAAGAAAAATTATGTTGGTTGAATGGAAAAGTTTCGTGTGTTATTTGAAGGAATGATGTCTTGTGTGGCAGATTTTCCTACACTAGACACAATAGTAGAGGGAAACCAACTTACTAACTATTTATTTTCCATTCAAAAAACCTTAGTTGTAGTGTTAATTCAAGAAAATGAAGGGAAAAAAATTTCATATATTACATCAAAAAATTATTAGAAAGAGAAGAGGATCAATACAATCCCATTGAAATAATTAACTGTAGAACTTAATGGAGTTTCAAGGAAATTAAGTCCTTATTTCTAAGCTTATTCTATTAAATCTAACTGATGTGGCGTTATAACATGCGTTATCTAACTCTTGGTACTATGGAGACACCTCAAACGGGTAGTAGATATATATAAGTTCAATATTTTCAACGAAGGTGGAATTGTAATCAAAATACAAGCCTTAGAAAAATTTATCATCGAGAATATTACCTATCCCAATGATAATTTAACAACGCGGAAGTAGATGGAGCCTCTAATGGAAGATGAAGTGTATAAGGGCTGAAAATCTTAAGCATAATGTGTATTGAATATAATCTACTTATTCATGTTCACTTTTACGTCTAACAAAGAGGCTGATTACTAGACTATCATTGTTAGATGTAGAATTATATTCGCTATTGGAGCTATGCAGGTTGAGTCTTTACCAATACATAACTATTATAAATTCAATACAATTCATCTTATGAGACTGGTATATCGATGATTAAACCTTACAGGTATACCATTAGAAACAAATAAAAAACGTTAGTCAGTTTCTAGCTCATACATGTGTGATGAGATTAAAATAGTCATGATGATTCACCTTTCAAGCTAGTTTTATATAATACAAAACGAGAATGGGTAGATATACATTGGGTGAATGAGCCCAACATATAACTCCAAGGAGACCTTTACATATTTATCACTAAAACCAAATTAGGTTGGTTGAAACCAATTAAGAATGCCTATAATATATATCCTTTAGTAAATGTACTTGCTAGAATAGAGCTTTTCTATCTATGGAAGATAAGCATTGCATGTGTGAAAAATATATAGGCACTTGTTCGAACAATGATTACTAATGTGTTAGATTGGAAGAAAGAAATGTAATATTAAAAGATTAAAACCATGAGACATGTATAAATAATCTAGGTTTAAGTATGATCCCAAAAAGAATCATGGAGCAAGGTATCACCATCCATGTTTAATTTATGATGCCGAGACTATCCTGAAAACAATTTATCATTGTCAATATTATCCTCTTATACCTCGATTGACAACTTAGGATGTTACACCCATGGGCTGTGTAGTTGTGGGTATATGTACTTATCTATTATTTCATAAATATAGACAATAATGGTCCTTTCCCAGCAACTAATAAAAATACACTTGTGGGTATATGTAGTTGTCTATAATTTTATACAATGTATAGAAATAGATGTTGTATCCGAAGTAAAGGCAAAGACATCTTGGAGATTCATGCGGAAACAAATTTTCTTTTTCTTCAAAGGTCAACATCATAGTATCCACCTTGCTCGAGAAAGAGTCATTTCTTCTACTTACAAAATCGACCTTTATTTGGATAATTAGGGTCTTAATAACACAATAATATTAAGGAAAGATTTCTTAATATTATTTAATGTTTATTTTTTAGTATCTATTCTCGAAAACTTGTTCAAACTTATTAAAATCTTATTGAACTTGTATCTATTTTTTTTAGCTTAATACGAGTTTTATTTCACAAATTATTAGACTTATACAACAATTTCAAGTAAATTCCACTACTTTTATCCAATAAGTTCTACAATAGTCTAGTAACTCTTGACCACAAAGTCTTATACACCTAAAGCATATATAAACCTCATCAGGACCACTATAATATGAATTGTTAGTTTAAAACTATTAGAACACCATGACACCAAAAAAAAATTATAAACACTTCATGGAATATATTTCATTTTAATAAATAAAATAATTATAAACTTTGCAATAATATCAATTATAAATTAAAAATTATTCAAATAATTGAATTTATAAAATTTATATATTGTGTAACATTACCAACTTTTGGACCTATTTACATATTTTTGTGTGACAACTTATAGTCAATTTGGCCCAATTCTAATGTAAGATTTTTTTTTTGAAAAACCGCAAACAAAATGAAAATATTTTACATAGTGTCTCAACCCTAATCACTAACACCACATCCACCGCGAATTCTGCACACAAGATTCTATATAAGGTAATTTATTAAATAATAAATACATTATTTTATATCACTAATATATTCAAGATCTGTGTATTAGATTGCTTTCGTAGGTGTAAGAAGAAGGAGGGAAGGAAGATATACGGTAGAGTTGTGGCATAAACATAGACGATACAATTTGGGGCGTTTCGTACAGAATTAGAGGCTGCTATGGCCTATGACGCCAAATCAAGGGAACTTAAAGGATTAAGAACAAGAAGAGTGAATTTTCTTTGGCAGGTACCATGCATAATTTTGATCTTAATTTACCCCCTCCATTGGATTTATAAAACTTGAACATTGATTGTATGAAACATTTAAAGATTTTGAAATTTTGTTAAAAATAGTCCATCCAAATGAAGAATTGTATTCGGTTATGTTTTCTTTTTTATTTTGATTAAATTATGCTTATTATAGACAAAATTTTGATAAATTCAATCTTATATTTGAGTATTATTTTATCACTTCAATATATTTCACAATTACATCAGGATAAAGTTTGTTTGATAATCTACAATAAAATAAAATTTACTACAATATGTTTCATTTATGCTATATATAATATTTAATTTTTAAATAATGTAATATTTTATCGAATAAATTTGAAACATGAATTGCAAAATTTGTGGAAATAGTTTCTTCAGTTTTTGCATGTCTAAAGTTATAGAAAAGAGTGACCCATTCTTTTAAACGCTATGCAAGAAAAATTATGTTGGTTGAATGGAAAAGTTTCGTGTGTTATTTGAAGGAATGATGTCTTGTGTGGCAGATTTTCCTACACTAGACACAATAGTAGAGGGAAACCAACTTACTAACTATTTATTTTCCATTCAAAAAACCTTAGTTGTAGTGTTAATTCAAGAAAATAAAGGGAAAAAAATTTCATATATTACATCAAAAAATTATTAGAAAGAGAAGAGGATCAATACAATCCCATTGAAATAATTAACTGCAGAACTTATTGGAGTTTCAAGGAAATTAAGTCCTTATTTCTAAGCTTATTCTATTAAATCTAACTGATGTGGCGTTAAAACATGTGTTATCTAACTCTTGGTACTATGGAGACACCTCAAACGGGTGGTAGATATATATAAGTTCGATATTTTCAACGAAGGTGGAACTGTAATCAAAATGCAAGCCTTAGAAAAATTTATCATCAAGAATATTACCTATCCAAAGGATTATTTAACAACGCGGAAGTCGATGGAGCCTCGAATGGAAGATGAAGTGTATAAGGGTTGAAAATCTTAAGCATAATGTGTATTGAATATAATCTAGTTATTCATGTTCACTTTTACGTCTAACAAAGAGGCTGATTACTAGACTATCATTGTTAGATTTAGAATTATATTCGCTATTGGAGCTATGCAGGTTGAGTCTTTACCAATACATAACTATTATAAATTCAATACAATTCATCTTATGAGACTGGTATATCGATGATTAAACCTTACAGGTATACCATCAGAAACAAATAAAAAACATTAGTCAGTGTCTAGCTCATACATGTGTGATGAGATTAAAATACTCATGATGATTCACCTTTCAAGCTAGTTTTATATAATACAAAACGAGAATGGGTAGATATACATTGGGTGAATGAACCCAACATATAACTCCAAGGAGACCTTTACATATTTATCACTAAAACCAAATTAGATTGGATTAACCCAATTAAGAATGCCTATAATATATATCCATTAGTGAATGTACTTGCTAGAATAGAGCTTTTCTATCTATGGAAGATAAGCATTGAATGTGTGAAAAATATATAGGCACATGTTCGAACAATGATTACTAATGTGTGGGATTTGAAGAAAGAAATATAATATTAAAAGATTAAAACCATGAGACATGTATAAATAATCTAGGTTTAAGGATGATCTCAAAAAGAATAATGGAGCAAGGTATCACCATCCATGTTTAATGTATGATGCCGAGAGTATCCTGAAACCATCTATCATTGTCAATATTATCCTCTAATACCTCGACTGATAAATGAGGATGTAACACCCATGGGTTGTGTAGTTGTGGGTATATGTTATTATATATTATTTCATAAATATAGACAATAATGGTCCTTTTCAAGCAACCAATAAAATACACTTGTGGGTATATGTAGTTGTCTATAATTGTATACAATGTATAGAAATAGAAGTTGTATCCGAAGTAAATGCAAAGACATCTTGGAGATTCATGCGGAAACAAATTTTCTTTTTCTTCAAAAGTCCACATCATAGTATCCATCTTGCTCGAGGAAGAGTCATTTCTTCTACTTACAAAATCGACCTTTATTTGGATAATTAGGGTCTTAATAACACAATAATATTAAGGAAAGATTTCTTAATATTATTTCATTTTTATTTTATAGTATCTATTCTCGAAAACTTGTTAAAACTTATTAAAATCTTATTGAACTTGTATCTATTTATTTTTAGCTTAATACGAGTTTTATTTCACAAATTATTAGACTTATACAACAATTTTTAGTAAATTCCACTACTTATATCCAATAAGTTCTACAATAGTCTAGTAACTCTTGACCATAAAGTCTTATACACCTAAAGCATATATAAACCTCATCAAGACCACTATAATATGAATTATTAGTTTAAAACTATCAGCACACCATGACACAAAAAAAGAATTTAATATTTTATGGAATATATTTCATTTTAATTAATAATATCATTATAAACTTTGCAATAATATCAATTATAAATTAAAAATTATTCAAATAAATGAATTTATAAAATTTATATATTGTGTAACATTACCAACTTATGGGCCGTATTTCAATATTTTTGTGTGACAACTTATAGTCAATTCGGCCCAATTCTAATGTATAATTTTTTTTTTGAAAAACCGCAAACAAAATGAAAATGTTGTACATAGTATCTCAACCATAATCACTAATTTATTCAATAAGACAAGTATTATATTATATGACTAATATATTCAAGATCTGTATTTTAGATGGCCTTCATAGGTGTAAGGAGAAGGAGGGAAGGAATATATTCAGCAGAGTTGTGGCATAAACGTAGACGATACAATTTGGGGGCGTTGCTTATGATGCCAAATCATGTGAACTTAGAGGTCTATGAACAAGAAGAGTGAATTTTCTTTGGCCGGTACCTATGCACAATTTTGATCTTAATTTACCCCCTCCAGTGGATTTATAAAACGTGAGCAATTGATTGTATGAAACATTTAAATATTTTTAAATTTTGTTAAAAATAGTCCATCCAAATAAAGAATTTTATTTAGTTATGATTTCTTATTTATTTTTATTAAATTATGCTTATTATAGAATTTTTTTTAATAAATTCAATCTTATATTTGAGTATTATTTTATTATTTCAACATATTTCAAAATAATATCAGGATAAAATTTGTTTGATAATGTACAATAAAGAAAAATTTACTACAATATGTTTCATTTGTGTTATATATAATATTTAATTTTTCAATATTGTAATATTTTATCTGAAAAATCTTGAAGCATGAATTACAAAATTTGTGAGATTAAAATTTTCTTTTATACTTACATATATTATATTTGTTGTACTAGCACATATAATATAATCGTTAAAGATTGATCTGGTGGAGAATGGGGATCTAAAAACATAAAAACACTAAAGTCTCTATAATATTGGAAGATATATATTATTCTTGCATATGCTAAATTTATTTTATTACCAAATATTAAAAATATAAAATATATCAGATGAGAACTGAAAACTTGAAAAAAATCTTTGTTTGGTGAGGCTCCACGTGTAATATATATTTTTTCTCATATTTATCCTTAAATAAAAAAATTAAGCAAACTTACAAAGCATATTCCAGATAAATGAGCCTATAGCACCCTGTTAATTATCAATGCCTTGACATGAATACGAAAAATATTAATAATTGTTATCTTCGTTAAAACAAATATTATTATTTTTATATTTTTATTATTAATGTATGTTCATTATATGTGAGACATAATAATTTTCTACATTTATTTTGTTTTACATCTTCATTGGTACATAATAGATGAACTTGATTTTATTAAGCGAGTTATTAAATAATTAGAGTAATTAGAACTCTTTTCGCTTTTAATTGTTTGATTCACGACTATCCCCTGAAAATTATTGAACTTGACTTTTTATCTTCAAATTCAATCAAATTTATTGATTAATTTTAAAATTTTAATACCTTATTATTTTATATATATATCTAAAATTAATTAAATAGAAAAAAATCGAAAATGTATTATTATTTAGCACCTGCCTCCCTATTTATTGTCTTACTCATTGATTAAAATAAACCAAAAATGTACCCTAATTTTTTATTCACACGCCCCCTACCATTATCCAACATTGTACTAGCTTGACTATTATTTTAAAATTTCAATCTTAACTTAGTGACACACAAAGATATATATATATATATATATATAATTTTATTATGCTACATTAGAGGTGCAATTAAGAGATGTGAAAGAAAAGTAAAGAAAAATCGACTAGGTCGACATGTGCTAAGATTACTTTACTTTTCATAGGCTAGATAACTTAATATATAGATTAAAAGAATTAAATATAAAAATAATGAGAATATAAATATTAAAAGTAAATTATAGATTTAAATCACTAAAGTACAAAAATTTATTTCAATTTCAATTAGAATTTATTTGGTTCCTTAAAAATGAAGAATTGAAAACGGGAAAATGAAATAATCTTTGTAACAATCTACAAAATTTATTTATTTACTTAAGGAGGGATGTTATGTGGTAAATTCAATATGGGATGGATATTATAAAGAACATTGGTTTATATGGATGCTTGACTATAAATGTTGTTGATAGAATGATTTTCGTATACTGTGAAAGCAACGATTATTGATGATTTGTGTAGGATAGATCCCATTAATAAGTAATCATGTATGTGAAAAAAATATATTGTAAATTTAGTAATATAAGGTAGGCAAGTTTGGGAGGACATAGTCAGGGTGTATTTTAAATATATGAATAATATTGTAAGGGGTTGATTAATATTGAGCCAGATTGAAAATGTCCATGTTTAAAAGGGTTCAACCATACAGGTCCACAAATATTTGAGAGAATAAAATCGTGTATAACACATTAAAAAATATATTCAAGCCGTTAAAATACTAAACAATTAAAAATGAGCACATCCATGTAGTTATAGATATACATTTTGTATAATAGATTGACTCTTGAAAGACATCTTTTTGAAGTTGTGGGACTATTAGATTAATTAAACGATAATATATAGTTCTCTATTTCTTTTTAGTTTCGTCTTTTTTCCGTTGATTATTAGCGTTTTACCCACCCATTAATTTAATGCAAAATTTGTATAACTAATCATCTTCAACCATTTTTCATGTATGAAATTTATTGTTTATGTGTGTGGCTTGCATCTTGTACCAAAGTGAATATTGTGTTGTATTTCTTAATCTGGACTATCAGAATTGACTTATCCCCCATTATGTTACATTAGTTATTTTCGTTTGCGCACATGCACTGTGCATAATTAAAAAATTGATAATTTTTGGGCATGAATTAATATTTGGTTATTCTGATCGGTACTTTTGTTTAATCTATTATTTTATTTATTATTGGTTATTTATAAGCATCTCCCTTAAACTCGTTTCATAGTTTGTTACAATAATACATTATTAGTTTATAAGTATATAAACATGTTTTTTGTTTACTTAACTCATTTTATTTTATTCTGATGGATACAAATATATTATGGAGTGAGTCATTTTAATGGGATGAATTTCTTCTTATCATATGTAAGGATTATAGAATAAGTATAAGGGTAGGTTTTACCTTGATAAAGGTGATGTTGTTTCCAATTTATTGGAATATGAATATACATTTAGGAATGTTTGATACAATATTTATCATTATTGTAACTTATTTATAACTCATTCCATAGAAGATATTATTCATTTAATAACTCACTTGAGGGTCATATAACTTGTAGAAAATAGTTAGATGCGTTTACATAAGTGTTTCATTTTCTTTAGGAGGCGTAAAGAAAAATATAATCATCTAGAAATAGGGTACTTAACTCTTCTTAACCAAAGATTCCATCCGAATGTCTTCTCTTCACCAATATTATAAATAATTTGCGACACCACCTACATACATAGGACAAAAGGTAAGATGATATGGGATCCCATACATGACACCATTTTTCCTTTTCAAAAAATAAAATTGTCCTACCATTAAAAGATATTTAGTAACAAGAGGTAGACTTGCACATAATGATACGTTTTGTGAATTGGCTGAGATAACCCATTGTCTAGAGAGCGTAGATAACAAACATATAATCAAAGGAGTCATAATCTTTTCACTATATATTGTCTTATTACACACCTTTGAGTTTGATCATCTATAATATCTCATCAATAACTCTAATGAAATGAGAATTTTATTAGTAATTTGGCTGCCGTATACAAAAGGTAATTGGTTTTGAGATATAACTTTCTCTATTAATACATTAAGGCATTGGGAGATGAGGCTTTAGTTTCACCGTTAGAGAAAAATGTAGCAATCAATTGGTCTGATATCGTTTACAAATGATGGAATGTGTACTTATGGGACTAGTGCAATCACAATTACATTTAGCTCCTTGAGTACACGTTGAGAGGGATAAATACCATACAAATCTCAGAAGTAAAATAAGTCGCCTAAAGCGCCACAATCGTGCTTCAAATCCCAAGGTTTAAGACCTTAGAAATTAAGTCAGTCCAACAAATAAAAAAATTAAACATGAGAAAAATATTGTATCAAAGAAGAAATTAAAAAAAATGAAAAAGACTATTTTCTATTGACAAAAGTGGATAATAAGTTGGATGCTACGTTTGGGGTACCGATTCCTAATGTTTATGGATGCTTTCTAGTTGTAGAATCAATTAAGAATTGCCAAATAAGATGAGGAAAAACCAATATTCATTGTTGAATAGTGTTTAAATTACTATGTAGATCTACTTTTCAATGAAAGGTAAATAAATTTTTCAAACACCAAGTCTTACGTAATATGGACGTTTAAGTAGAAGACATTCTCTCATAAATATGAACTTTTGAAGGACACATGTAATAATAATTTGGAGTAATTCTAAGTACAATCTTTAATAATGGAAATAGTTGCTTCAGTTTTTCCATGTCTAAAGTTATAGAAAAGAGTGACCCATTCTTTCAAACATTATGCAAGAAAAAATATGTTGGTTGAATGGAAAATTTTGTGTGTTATTTGAAGGAATGCTGTCTTGTGTGGTAGATTTTCCTACACTAGACACAATAGTAGAGGGAAACCAACTTACTAACTATTTATTTTCCATTCAAAAAACCTTAGTTGTAGTGTTAATTCGAGAAAATGAAGGGAATTTTTTTTATATATTACATCAAAAAATTATTATAAAGAGAAGAGGATCAATACAATTCTATTGAGAAAATAACTTTATAACTTATTGGAGTTTCGAGGAAATTTAATCCTTATTTTTAAGCTTATTCTATAAAACTCTAACTAATGTGGCGTTAAAACATGTGTTATCTAAACTCTTGGTACTCTGGAGACACCTCAAACGGGTGGTAGATATATATAAGTTCGATATTTTCAACGAAGGTGGAACCGTAATCAAAATGCAAGCCTTAGAAAATTTTATCATCGAGAATATTACCTATCCCAATGATAATGTAACAACGCGGAAGTAGATGGAGCCTCTAATGGAAGATAAAGTGTATAAGGGTTGAAAATCTTAAGCATAATGTGTATTGAATATAATCTAGTTATTCATGTTCACTTTTACGTCTAACAAAGAGGCTGATTACTAGGCTATCATTATAAGATTTAGAATTATATTCGCTATTGGAGCTATGCAGGTTGAGTCTTTACCAGTACATAACTATTATAAATTTAATACAATTCATCTTATGAGACTGGTATATCGATGATTAAACCTTACAGGTATACCATTAGAAACAAATAAAAAACGTTAGTCAGTTTCTAGATCATACATGTGTGATGAGATTAAAATAGTCATGATGATTCACCTTTCAAGCTAGTTTTATATTATACAAAACGAGAATGGGTAGATATACATTAGGTGAATGAGCCCAACATATAACTCCAAGGAGACCTTTACATATTTATCACTAAAACCAAATTAGGTTGGTTGAAACCAATTAAGAATGCCTATAATATATATCCTTTAGTGAATGTACTTGCTAGAATAGAGCTTTTCTATCTATGGAAGATAAGCATTGCATGTGTGAAAAATATATAGGCACTTGTTCGAACAATGATTACTAATGTGTTGGACTGGAAGAAAGAAATATAATATTAAAAGATTAAAACCATGAGACATGTATAAATAATCTAGGTTTAAGTATGATCCCAAAAAGAATCATGGAGCAAGGTATCACCATCCATGTTTAATTTATGATGGCGAGACTATCCTGAAAGCCATCTATCATTGTCAATATTATCCTCTTATACCTCGATTGACAACTTAGGATGTAACACTCATGGGATGTGTAGTTGTGGGTATATGTACTTATCTATTATTTCATAAATATAGACAATAATGGTCCTTTCCTAGCAACGAATAAAAATACACTTGTAGGTATATGTAGTTGTCTATAATTTTATACAATGTATAGAAATAGATGTTGTATCCGAAGTAAATGCAAATACATCTTGGAGATTCATGGGGAAACAAATTTTCTTTTTCTTCAAAAGTCCACATCAAAGTATCCACCTTACTCGAGGAAGAGTCATTTCTTCTACTTACAAAATCGACCTTTATTTGGATAATTAGGGTCTTAATAACACAATAATATTAAGAAAAGATTTCTTAAAATTATTTCATTTTTATTTTTTAGTATCTATTCTCGAAAACTTGTTAAAACTTATTAAAATCTTATTGAACTTGTATCAATTTTTTTTAGCTTAATACGAGTTTTATTTCACAAATTATTAGACTTATACAAAAATTTCAAGTAAATTCCACTACTTTTATCCAATAAGTTCTACAATAGTCTAGTAACTCTTGACCACAAAGTCTTATACACCTAAAGCATATATAAACCTCATCAAGACCACTATAATATGAATTGTTAGTTTAAAACTATCAGAACACCATGACACCAAAAAAATTTATTAACATTTCATGGAATATATTTCATTTTAATAAATAAAATAATTACAAACTTTGCAATAATATCAATTATAAATTAAAAATTATTCAAATAATTGAATTTATAAAATTTATATATTGTGTAACATTACCAACTTGTGGGCCGTATTTCAATATTTTTGTGTGACAACTTATAGTCAATTCGGCCCAATTCTAATGTAAGATTTTTTTTTGAAAAACCGCAAACAAAATTAAAATATTTTACATAGTGTCTCAACCCTAATAACTAACACCACATCAACGGTAGCATTCTGCACACAAGATTCTATATAAGGTAATTTATTAAATAATAAACACATTATTTTATATCACTAATATAGTCAATGTTTGTGTGTTAGATGACTTTCGTAGGTGTAAGAAGAAGGAAGGAAGGAAGATATACGGTAGAGTTGTGGCATAAACATAGACGATACAATTTGGGGGCGTCTCGTACAGAATTAGAGGCTGTTATGGCCTATGACGCCAAATTAAGGGAACTTAGAGGATTAAGAACAAGAAGAGTGAATTTTCTTTGGCCGGTACCTATGCATAATTTTGATCTTAATTTACCTCCTCCATTGGATTTATAAAACTTGAACATTGATTGTATGAAACATTTAAAGATTTTGAAATTTTGTTAAAAATAGTCCATCCAAATGAATAATTGTATTAGGTTATGTTTTCTTTTTTATTTTGATTAAATAGACAAAATTTTGATAAATTCAATCTTATATATGAGTATTATTTTATCACTTCAATATATTTCACAATTACATCAGGATAAATTTTGCTTGATAATCTACAATAAAATAAAATTTACTACAATATGTTTCATTTATGCTATATATAATATTTAATTTTTAGATAATGTAATATTTTACCGAAAAAATTTGAAACATGAATTACAAAATTTGTGGAAATAGTTTCTTCAGTTTTTGCATGTCTAAAGTTATAGAAAAGAGTGACCCATTCTTTTAAACAATATGCAAGAAAAATTATGTTGGTTGACCGGAAAAGTTTCGTGTGTTATTTGAAGGAATGCTGTCTTGTGTGGCAGATTTTCCTACACTAGACACAATAGTAGAGGGAAACCAACTTACTAACTATTTATTTTCCATTCAAAAAACCTTAGTTGTAGTGTTAATTCAAGAAAATAAAGGGAAAAAAATTTCATATATTACATCAAAAAATTATTAGAAAAAGAAGAGGATCAATACAATCCCATTGAAATAATTAACTTTAGAACTTATTGGAGTTTCAAGGAAATTAAGTCCTTATTTCTAAGCTTATTTTATAAAAATCTAACTGATGTGGCATTAAAACATGTGTTATCTAACTCTTGGTACTATGGAGACACCTCAAACGGGTGGTAGATTAATATAAGTTCGATATTTTCAACGAAGGTGGAACTGTAATCAAAATGCAAGCCTTAGAAAAATTTATCATTGAGAATATTACCTATCCAAATGATAATTTAACAACGCGGAAGTAGAAGGAGCCTCTAATGGAAGATAAAGTGTATAAGGGTTGAAAATCTTAAGCATAATGTGTATTGAATATAATCTAGTTATTCATGTTCACTTTTACGTCTAACAAAGAGGCTGATTACTAGGCTATCATTATTAGATTTAGAATTATATTCGCTATTAGAGCTATGCAGGTTGAGTCCTTACCAGTACATAACTATTATAAATTTAATACAATTCATCTTATGAGACTGGTATATCGATGATTAAACCTTACAGGTATACCATTAGAAACAAATAAAAAACGTTAGTCAGTTTCTAGCTCATACATGTGTGATGAGATTAAAATAGTCATGATGATTCACCTTTCAAGCTAGTTTTATATAATACAAAACGAGAATGGGTAGATATACATTAGGTGAATGAGCCCAACATATAACTCCAAGGAGACCTTTACATATTTATCACTAAAACCAAATTAGGTTGGTTGAAACCAATTAAGAATGCCTATAATATATATCCTTTAGTGAATGTACTTGCTAGAATAGAGCTTTTCTATCTATGGAAGATAAGCATTGCATGTGTGAAAAATATATAGGCACTTGTTCGAACAATGATTACTAATGTGTTAGATTGGAAGAAAGAAATATAATATTAAAAGATTAAAACCATGAGACATGTATAAATAATCTAGGTTTAAGTATGATCCCAAAAGAATCATGGAGCAAGGTATCACCATCCATGTTTAATTTATGATGGCGAGACTATCCTGAAAGCCATCTATCATTGTCAATATTATCCTCTTATACCTCGATTGACAACTTAGGATGTAACACTCATGGGCTGTGTAGTTGTGGGTATATGTACTTATCTATTATTTCATAAATATAGACAATAATGGTCCTTTCCCAGCAACTAATAAAAATACACTTGTGGGTATATGTAGTTGTCTATAATTTTATACAATGTATAGAAATAGATGTTGTATCCGAAGTAAATGCAAAGACATCTTGGAGATTCATGCGGAAACAAATTTTCTTTTTCTTCAAAAGTCCACATCAAAGTATCCACCTTACTCGAGGAAGAGTCATTTCTTCTACTTACAAAATCGACCTTTATTTGGATAATTAGGGTCTTAATAACACAATAATATTAAGGAAAGATTTCTTAAAATTATTTCATTTTTATTTTTTAGTATCTATTCTCGAAAACTTGTTAAAACTTATTAAAATCTTATTGAACTTGTATCAATTTTTTTTTAGCTTAATACGAGTTTTATTTCACAAATTATTAGACTTATACAAAAATTTCAAGTAAATTCCACTACTTTTATCCAATAAGTTCTACAATAGTCTAGTAACTCTTGACCACAAAGTCTTATACACCTAAAGCATATATAAACCTCATCAAGACCACTATAATATAAATTGTTAGTTTAAAACTATCAGAACACCATGACACCAAAAAAATTTATTAACATTTCATGGAATATATTTCATTTTAATAAATAAAATAATTACAAACTTTGCAATAATATAAATTATAAATTAAAAATTATTCAAATAATTGAATTTATAAAATTTATATATTGTGTAACATTACCAACTTGTGGGTCGTATTTCAATATTTTTGTGTGACAACTTATAGTCAATTCGGCCCAATTCTAACGTAAGATTTTTTTTTGAAAAACCGCAAACAAAATGAAAATATTTTACATAGTGTCTCAACCCTAATCACTAACACCACATCCACCGCGAATTCTGCACACAAGATTCTATATAAGGTAATTTATTAAATAATAAACACATTATTTTATATCACTAATATATTCAAGGTCTGTGTATTAGATGGCTTTTCGTAGGTGTAAGAAGAAGGAGGGAAGGAAGATATACGGTAGAGTTGTGGCATAAACATAGACGATACAATTTGGGGGCGTCTCGTACAGAATTAGAGGCTGCTATGGCCAATGATGCCAAATCAAGGGAACTTAGAGGATTAAGAACAAGAAGAGTGAATTTTCTTTGGCCGGTACCATGCATAATTTTGATATTAATTTACCCCCTCCATTGGATTTATAAAACTTGAACATTGATTGTATGAAACATTTAAAGATTTTGAAATTTTGTTAAAAATAATCCATCCAAATGAAGAATTGTATTCGGTTATATTTTCTTTTTTATTTTGATTAAATTATGCTTATTATAGACAAAATTTTGATAAATTCAATCTTATATTTGAGTATTATTTTATCACTTCAATATATTTCACAATTACATCAGGATAAAGTTTGCTTGATAATCTACAATAAAATAAAATTTACTACAATATGTTTCATTTATGCTATATATAATATTTAATTTTTAAATAATGTAATATTTTATCGAATAAATTTGAAACATGAATTACAAAATTTGTGGAAATAGTTTCTTCAGTTTTGCATGTCTAAAGTTATAGAAAAGAGTGACCCATTCTTTTAAACGCTATGCAAGAAAAATTCTGTTGGTTGAATGGAAAAGTTTCGTGTGTTATTTGAAGGAATGATGTCTTGTGTGGCAGATTTTCCTACACTAGACACAATAGTAGAGGGAAACCAACTTACTAACTATTTATTTTCCATTCAAAAAACCTTAGTTGTAGTGTTAATTCAAGAAAATGAAGGGAAAAAAATTTCATATATTACATCAAAAAATTATTAGAAAGAGAAGAGGATCAATACAATCCCATTGAAATAATTAACTGTAGAACTTAATGGAGTTTCAAGGAAATTAAGTCCTTATTTCTAAGCTTATTCTATCAAATCTAACTGATGTGGCGTTAAAACATGTGTTATCTAACTCTTGGTACTATGGAGACACCTCAAACGGGTGGTAGATATATATAAGTTCAATATTTTCAACGAAGGTGGAATTGTAATCAAAATACAAGCCTTAGAAAAATTTATCATCGAGAATATTACCTATCCCAATGATAATTTAACAACGCGGAAGTAGATGGAGCCTCTAATGGAAGATGAAGTGTATAAGGGCTGAAAATCTTAAGCATAATGTGTATTGAATATAATCTAGTTATTCATGTTCACTTTTACGTCTAACAAAGAGGCTGATTACTAGACTATCATTGTTAGATTTAGAATTATATTCGCTATTGGAGCTATGCAGGTTGAGTCTTTACCAATACATAACTATTATAAATTCAATACAATTCATCTTATGAGACTGGTATATCGATGATTAAACCTTACAGGTATACCATTAGAAACAAATAAAAAACGTTAGTCAGTTTCTAGCTCATACATGTGTGATGAGATTAAAATAGTCATGATGATTCACCTTTCAAGCTAGTTTTATATAATACAAAACGAGAATGGGTAGATATACATTGGGTGAATGAGCCCAACATATAACTCCAAGGAGACCTTTACATATTTATCAGTAAAACCAAATTAGGTTGGTTGAAACCAATTAAGAATGCCTATAATATATATCCATTAGTGAATGTACTTGCTAGAATAGAGCTTTTCTATCTATGGAAGATAAGCATTGCATGTGTGAAAAATATATAGGCACTTGTTCGAACAATGATTACTAATGTGTTAGATTGGAAGAAAGAAATGTAATATTAAAAGATTAAAACCATGAGACATGTATAAATAATCTAGGTTTAAGTATGATCCCAAAAAGAATCATGGAGCAAGGTATCACCATCCATGTTTAATTTATGATGCCGAGACTATCCTGAAAACCATCTATCATTGTCAATATTATCCTCTTATACCTCGATTGACAACTTAGGATGTTAAACCCATGGGCTGTGTAGTTGTGGGTATATGTACTTATCTATTATTTCATAAATATAGACAATAATGGTCCTTTCCCAGCAACTAATAAAAATACACTTGTGGGTATATGTAGTTGTCTATAATTTTATACAATGTATAGAAATAGATGTTGTATCCGAAGTAAAGGCAAAGACATCTTGGAGATTCATGCGGAAACAAATTTTCTTTTTCTTCAAAGGTCAACATCATAGTATCCACCTTGCTCGAGAAAGAGTCATTTCTTCTACTTACAAAATCGACCTTTATTTGTATAATTAGGGTCTTAATAACACAATAATATTAAGGAAAGATTTCTTAATATTATTTAATGTTTATTTTTTAGTATCTATTCTCGAAAACTTGTTAAAACTTATTAAAATCTTATTGAACTTGTATCTATTTTTTTTAGCTTAATACGAGTTTTATTTCACAAATTATTAGACTTATACAACAATTTCAAGTAAATTCCACTACTTTTATCCAATAAGTTCTACAATAGTCTAGTAACTCTTGACCACAAAGTCTTATACACCTAAAGCATATATAAACCTCATCAGGACCACTATAATATGAATTGTTAGTTTAAAACTATCAGAACACCATGACACAAAAAAAAATTATTAACATTTCATGGAATATATTTCATTTTAATAAATAAAATAATTATAAACTTTGCAATAATATCAATTATAAATTAAAAATTATTCAAATAATTGAATTTATAAAATTTATATATTGTGTAACATTACCAACTTTTGGACCTATTTACATATTTTTGTGTGACAACTTATAGTCAATTCGGCCCAATTCTAATGTAAGATTTTTTTTTTGAAAAACCGCAAACAAAATGAAAATATTTTACATAGTGTCTCAACCCTAATCACTAACACCACATCCACCGCGAATTTTGCACACAAGATTCTATATAAGGTAATTTATTAAATAATAAACACATTATTTTATATCACTAATATATTCAAGATCTGTGTATTAGATGGCTTTCGTAGGTGTAAGAAGAAGGAGGGAAGGAAGATATACGGTAGAGTTGTGGCATAAACATAGACGATACAATTTGGGGGCGTTTCGTACAGAATTAGAGGCTGCTATGGCCTATGACGCCAAATCAAGGGAACTTAGAGGATTAAGAACAAGAAGAGTGAATTTTCTTTGGCAGGTACCATGCATAATTTTGATCTTAATTTACCCCCTCCATTGGATTTATAAAACTTGAACATTGATTGTATGAAACATTTAAAGATTTTGAAATTTTGTTAAAAATAGTCCATCCAAATGAAGAATTGTATTCGGTTATGTTTTCTTTTTTATTTTGATTAAATTATGCTTATTATAGACAAAATTTTGATAAATTCAATCTTATATTTGAGTATTATTTTATCACTTCAATATATTTCACAATTACATCAGGATAAAGTTTGTTTGATAATCTACAATAAAATAAAATTTACTACAATATGTTTCATTTATGCTATATATAATATTTAATTTTTAAATAATGTAATATTTTATCGAATAAATTTGAAACATGAATTGCAAAATTTGTGGAAATAGTTTCTTCAGTTTTTGCATGTCTAAAGTTATAGAAAAGAGTGACCCATTCTTTTAAACGCTATGCAAGAAAAATTATGTTGGTTGAATGGAAAAGTTTCGTGTGTTATTTGAAGGAATGATGTCTTGTGTGGCAGATTTTCCTACACTAGACACAATAGTAGAGGGAAACCAACTTACTAACTATTTATTTTCCATTCAAAAAACCTTAGTTGTAGTGTTAATTCAGGAAAATAAAGGGAAAAAAATTCATATGTTACATCAAAAAATTATTAGAAAGAGAAGAGGATCAATACAATCCCATTGAAATAATTAACTGCAGAACTTATTGGAGTTTCAAGGAAATTAAGTCCTTATTTCTAATCTTATTCTATTAAATCTAACTGATGTGACGTTAAAACATGTGTTATCTAACTCTTGGTACTATGGAGACACCTCAAACGGGTGGTAGATATATATATAAGTTCGATATTTTCAACGAAGGTGGAACTGTAATCAAAATGCAAGCCTTAGAAAAATTTATCATCGAGAATATTACCTATCCAAAGGATTATTTAACAACGCGGAACTCGATGGAGCCTCGAATGGAAGATGAAGTGTATAAGGGCTGAAAATCTTAAGCATAATGTGTATTGAATATAATCTAGTTATTCATGTTCACTTTTACGTCTAACAAAGAGGCTGATTACTAGACTATCATTGTTAGATTTAGAATTATATTCGCTATTGGAGCTATGCAGGTTGAGTCTTTACCAATACATAACTATTATAAATTCAATACAATTCATCTTATGAGACTGGTATATCGATGATTAAACCTTACAGGTATACCATCAGAAACAAATAAAAAACGTTAGTCAGTGTCTAGCTCATACATGTGTGATGAGATTAAAATAGTCATGATGATTCACCTTTCAAGCTAGTTTTATATAATACAAAACGAGAAGGGGTAGATATACATTGGATGAATGAGCCCAACATATAACTCCAAGGAGACCTTTACATATTTATCACTAAAACCAAATTAGATTGGTTGAACCCAATTAAGAATGCCTATAATATATATCCATTAGTGAATGTACTTGCTAGAATAGAGCTTTTCTATCTATGGAAGATAAGCATTGAATGTGTGAAAAATATATAGGCACATGTTCGAACAATGATTACTAATGTGTGGGATTTGAAGAAAGAAATATAATATTAAAAGATTAAAACCATGAGACATGTATAAATAATCTAGGTTTAAGGATGATCTCAAAAAGAATAATGGAGCAAGGTATCACCATCCATGTTTAATGTATGATGCCGAGAGTATCCTGAAACCATCTATCATTGTCAATATTATCCTCTAATACCTCGACTGACTAATGAGGATGTAACACCCATGGGCTGTGTAGTTGTGGGTATATGTTATTATATATTATTTCATAAATATAGACAATAATGGTCCTTTTCCAGCAACCAATAAAATACACCTGTGGGTATATGTAGTTGTCTATAATTGTATACAATGTTTAGAAATAGAAGTTGTATCCGAAGTAAATGCAAAGACATCTTGGAGATTCATGCGGAAACAAATTTTCTTTTTCTTCAAAAGTCCACATCATAGTATCCATCTTGCTCGAGGAAGAGTCATTTCTTCTACTTACAAAATCGACCTTTATTTGGATAATTAGGGTCTTAATAACACAATAATATTAAGGAAAGATTTCTTAATATTATTTCATTTTTATTTTATAGTATCTATTCTCGAAAACTTGTTAAAACTTATTAAAATCTTATTGAACTTGTATCTATTTATTTTTAGCTTAATACGAGTTTTATTTCACAAATTATTAGACTTATACAACAATTTTTAGTAAATTCCACTACTTATATCCAATAAGTTCTACAATAGTCTAGTAACTCTTGACCATAAAGTCTTATATACCTAAAGCATATATAAACCTCATCAAGACCACTATAATATGAATTTTTAGTTTAAAACTATCAGCACACCATGACACAAAAAAAGAATTTAATATTTTATGGAATATATTTCATTTTAATAAATAATATCATTATAAACTTTGCAATAATATCAATTATAAATTAAAAATTATTCAAATAAATGAATTTATAAAATTTATATATTGTGTAACATTACCAACTTATGGGCCGTATTTCAATATTTTTGTGTGACAACTTATAGTCAATTCGGCCCAATTCTAATGTACAATTTTTTTTTGAAAAACCGCAAACAAAATGAAAATGTTGTACATAGTATCTCAACCATAATCACTAATTTATTCAATAAGACAAGTATTATATTATATGACTAATATATTCAAGATCCGTATTTTAGATGGCCTTCATAGTTGTAAGGAGAAGGAGGGAAGGAATATATTCAGCAGAGTTGTGGCATAAACGTAGACGATACAATTTGGGGGCGTGGCTTATGATGCCAAATCATGTGAACTTAGAGGTCTATGAACAAGAAGAGTGAATTTTCTTTGGCCGGTACCTATGCACAATTTTGATCTTAATTTACCCCCTCCAGTGGATTTATAAAACGTGAGCAATTGATTGTATGAAACATTTAAATATTTTTAAATTTTGTTAAAAATAGTCCATCCAAATAAAGAATTTTATTTAGTTATGATTTCTTATTTATTTTTATTAAATTATGCTTATTATAGAATTTTTTTTAATAAATTCAATCTTATATTTGAGTATTATTTTATTATTTCAACATATTTCAAAATAATATCAGGATAAAATTTGTTTGATAATGTACAATAAAGAAAAATTTACTACAATATGTTTCATTTGTGTTATATATAATATTTAATTTTTCAATATTGTAATATTTTATCTGAAAAATCTTGAAGCATGAATTACAAAATTTGTGAGATTAAAATTTTCTTTTATACTTACATATATTATATTTGTTGTACTAGCACATATAATATAATCGTTAAAGATTGATCTGGTGGAGAATGGGGATCTAAAAACATAAAAACACTAAAGTCTCTATAATATTGGAAGATATATATTATTCTTGCATATGCTAAATTTATTTTATTACCAAATATTAAAAATATAAAATATATCAGATGAGAACTGAAAACTTGAAAAAAATCTTTGTTTGGTGAGGCTCCACGCGTAATATATATTTTTTCTCATATTTATCCTTAAATAAAAAAATTAAGCAAACTTACAAAGCATATTCCAGATAAATGAGCCTATAGCACCCTGTTAATTATCAATGCCTTGACATGAATACGAAAAATATTAATAATTGTTATCTTCGTTAAAACAAATATTATTATTTTTATATTTTTATTATTAATGTATGTTCATTATATGTGAGACATAATAATTTTCTACATTTATTTTGTTTTACATCTTCATTGGTACATAATAGATGAACTTGATTTTATTAAGCGAGTTATTAAATAATTAGAGTAATTAGAACTCTTTTCGCTTTTAATTGTTTGATTCACGACTATCCCCTGAAAATTATTGAACTTGACTTTTTATCTTCAAATTCAATCAAATTTATTGATTAATTTTAAAATTTTAATACCTTATTATTTTATATATATATATCTAAAATTAATTAAATAGAAAAAAATCGAAAATGTATTATTATTTAGCACCTGCCTCCCTATTTATTGTCTTACTCATTGATTAAAATAAACCAAAAATGTACCCTAATTTTTTATTCACACGCCCCCTACCATTATCCAACATTGTACTAGCTTGACTATTATTTTAAAATTTCAATCTTAACTTAGTGACACACAAAGATATATATATATATATATATAATTTTATTATGCTACATTAGAGGTGCAATTAAGAGATGTGAAAGAAAAGTAAAGAAAAATCGACTAGGTCGACATGTGCTAAGATTACTTTACTTTTCATAGGCTAGATAACTTAATATATAGATTAAAAGAATTAAATATAAAAATAATGAGAATATAAATATTAAAAGTAAATTATAGATTTAAATCACTAAAGTACAAAAATTTATTCCAATTTCAATTAGAATTTATTTGGTTCCTTAAAAATGAAGAATTGAAAACGGGAAAATGAAATAATCTTTGTAACAATCTACAAAATTTATTTATTTACTTAAGGAGGGATGTTATGTGGTAAATTCAATATGGGATGGATATTATAAAGAACATTGGTTTATATGGATGCTTGAGTAGAAATGTTGTTGATAGAATGATTTTCGTATACTGTGAAAGCAACGATTATTGATGATTTGTGTAGGATAGATCCCATTAATAAGTAATCATGTATGTGAAAAAAATATATTGTAAATTTAGTAATATAAGGTAGGCAAGTTTGGGAGGACATAGTCAGGGTGTATTTTAAATATATGAATAATATTGTAAGGGGTTGATTAATAATGAGCCAGATTGAAAATGTCCATGTTTAAAAGGGTTCAACCATACAGGTCCACAAATATTTGAGAGAATAAAATCGTGTATAACACATTAAAAAATATATTCAAGCCGTTAAAATACTAAACAATTAAAAATGAGCACATCCATGTAGTTATAGATATACATTTTGTATAATAGATTGACTCTTGAAAGACATCTTTTTGAAGTTGTGGAACTATTAGATTAATTAAACGATAATATATAGTTCTCTATTTCTTTTTAGTTTCGTCTTTTTTCCGTTGATTATTAGCGTTTTACCCACCCATTAATTTAATGCAAAAATTTGTATAACTAATCATCTTCAACCATTTTTCATGTATGAAATTTATTGTTTATGTGTGTGGCTTGCATCTTGTACCAAAGTGAATATTGTGTTGTATTTCTTAATCTGGACTATCAGAATTGACTTATCCCCCATTATGTTACATTAGTTATTTTCTTTTGCGCACATGCACTGTGCATAATTAAAAAATTGATAATTTTTGGGCATGAATTAATATTTGGTTATTCTGATCGGTACTTTTGTTTAATCTATTATTTTATTTATTATTGGTTATTTATAAGCATCTCCCTTAAACTCGTTTCATTGTTTGTTACAATAATACATTATTAGTTTATAAGTATATAAACATATTTTTTGTTTACTTAACTCATTTTATTTTATTCTGATGGATACAAATATATTATGGAGTGAGTCATTTTAATGGGATGAATTTCTTCTTATCATATGTAAGGATTATAGAATAAGTATAAGGGTAGGTTTTACCTTGATAAAGGTGATGTTGTTTCCAATTTATTGGAATATGAATATACATTTAGGAATGTTTGATACAATATTTATCATTATTGTAACTTTTTTATAACTCATTCCATAGAAGATATTATTCATTTAATAACTCACTTGAGGGTCATATAACTTGTAGAAAATAGTTAGATGCGTTTACATAAGTGTTTCATTTTCTTTAGGAGGCGTAAAGAAAAATATAATCATCTAGAAATAGGGTACTTAACTCTTCTTAACCAAAGATTCCATCCGAATGTCTTCTCTTCACCAATATTATAAATAATTTGCGACACCACCTACATACATAGGACAAAAGGTAAGCTTATATGGCATCCCATACATGACTCAATTTTTCCTTTTCAAAAAATAAAATTGTTCTACCATTAAAAGATATTTAGTAACAAGAGGTAGACTTGCACATAATGATACGTTTTGTGAATTGGCTGAGATAACCCATTGTCTAGAGAGCGTAGATAACAAACATGTAATCAAAGGAGTCATAATCTTTTCACTATATATTGTCTTATTACACACCTTTGAGTTTGATCATCTATAATATCTCGTCAATAACTCTAATGAAATGAGAATTTTATTAGTAATTTGGCTGCCGTATACAAAAGGTAATTGGTTTTGAGATATAACTTTCTCTATTAATACATTAAGGCATTGGGAGATGAGGCTTTAGTTTCATCATTATAGAAAAATGTAGCAATTAATTGGTCTGATATTTTTTACAAATGATGGAATGTGTACTTGTGGGACTAGTGCAATGAAAATTACATTTCGCTCCCTGAGTACACGTTGATAGAGATAAATACTATACAAATCTCAAAAATAAAATAAGTCGCCCAAAGTGCCGCAATCGTGCTTCACATCCTAAGGTACCTTTAAGACCTTAGAAAATGAAGTCAATCCAACAAATACGAAGAACATTTAAACATGGGAAAAATATTGTATCAAAGAAGAAATTAAAATACTTTTACAAGTGAAGCACATATGTGAAGCAAATTATAAGTCATAGATATAGAGATTAGTATTATTGGAATTACAAAATATAAGTCTGAGAATGTGCTTGGACATTAAAAACTTTAGTAGAGTATGTGAAAAAGACAATTTTCTATTGACAAAATTGGATAATATATTGGATGCTACGTTGGAGTACCGATTCCTAATGTTTATTGATGCTTTCTAGTTGTAGAATCAATTAAAAATGGCCAAATAAGATGAGTAAAAACCAATATTCATTGTTGAATAGTGTTTAAATTACTATGTTTTGATGCCATTCCACTTAAAAGATGTAAATGTACTTTTCAATGAAAGGTAAATAAATTTTTCAAACACCAAGTCTTACGTAATATGGACGTATATGTAGAAGACATTCTCTCCAAAATATGAAATTTTGAAGGACACGTGTAATAATAATTTGGAGTAATGCTAAATAAAATCTTTAACAATGGAAATAGTTGCTTCAGTTTTTGCATGTCTAAAGTTATAGAAAAGAGTGACCCGTTCTTCCAAACTCTGTGCAAGAAAAAATATTTTGGTTGAATGGAAAAGTTCCTTCTGTTATTTGAAGGAATGCTGTCATGTGTGGCAGATCTTCCTACACTAGACACAATAGTCGAGGGAAACCAGCTTACTAACTATCTATTTCCCATTCAAAAAACGTTAGTTGTAGTGTTAATTCGAGAAAATGAAGGGAAAAATTTTTGATATATTACATCAAAAAATTATTAGAAAGAGAAGAGGATCAATACAATCCCATTGAAAAAATAACTTCAGAACTTATTGGAATTTCAAGGAAATTAAATCCTTGTTTCTAAGCTTATTCTATAAAACTCTTACACTACTCACATATTTTAGAAAGTCAATACTATTCGGCATATGAGGATAGGAAATTGATAATTATATCTCATCATTTTAATGTTAGAAACATACCAGCATCAGTCGTTTCATGCTCACAAAATTGTGTTTAGATAAGAACAATCGAACTAAACCTCTTTCCAAGCTAGCTTGAAAAAAATAAAACATGAAAGATTGGTAGATCCACATAATCGAAACCAACTAGGTTGCTTAACACAAATTCAAAAAATAATTAATTATAAATAGGCATGTGGAACTACTTGCTATAAGAGAGTTTTCCTATAGTAATAGATATGCCCTGCATGTGAGAAAAATATATTAGCAATTATACGAAGGACCGTTACTTATATTTGTGGGAAGAGAAGAAAGAAAAATAATCTTACAAGATTAGAACCATTGGACATGTATAAATTATCTTGGTTAAGGGATGATCTCAATAATAATGATGAACAAAGGATATTACTATTCATGTTTGATTAAAGATGCGGAGAATATTGTGAAAAACAAGTAACTTTTTCAACATTATACTCCAATAACTTAATAGCCTACTAAGAAAATAAACGAGTCGTAGACATCAGTGGTACATTCCCAACGACCTATAATATATACTGGTAGTTATATATAATTGTTTATTATTTTACACGAAGAATAGAAGTGGAAGTTGTGTCAAAAGTAAACGCGAAGAATGTTTGGAGACTATTGCATAAACAAATCAGTTATTGCTTCAAAAAGCCGCACACCATAGTTTTGGAACTGTTAGAAGAAGAGTCATTTTATTGGTTACAATATCCGCCTTATCTTGAGACTGTTTCTTAATCACAAAATTATATCTAGGCATGATTTCTTAATCACATGTTTATATTTTTTATTATATACACTCGATGACTTGTTATAGCTTATGATAAATACTAATTTTATTTCACAAACTATTAGTTATACATCCTAATTCTCTAGAAATATTTATCACTTAAATAAATCCCGCTCCTAACCACATGATCTATACAACAATTTTACCAAACCAACACGTACACAATTATTTACAACCAAGAAATACAAGAACCAAACGTGAAAAAAAGACAAGCTTGATAGAACAATTGCTAGTCAAGCCTACTAACTAAATCAAATATATCTTATATACAAGCTCCTTTTACACCCAAACCACTAGCAAACTTCCTTATCAACACTATACTATCAATAATTAGATTTAAAATGATTTACGCAACACACACCAAAACAAATTATTTCAAATTTCCTGCATACTCATCAATACTAGTTCCCACAGTACATCAAGAAATATACTCCGACACCAGTCCAGGATATCAGATTTAAGCATATTCACTAATTCACATTTTCATTTAACAGACTTATTACCCAAGATACTGTCATATCATCTTTTATTCCATATTTTAAATCTAACATAATCCTGAATTTTCCTCAAAATGATTTCCTCAGTAATCTTTCTTACATAAAATATTCTCTTATTCTTGTAATCCACATCTGATAGATGAAGCTGAAAAGGCTCATTTCAAACAACACAAACTATAATGATTGTTCCTGCAATTTCTAAAAACCCACTTAATTCTTGCAACTAATGAAGTACAATTGAACATACATCCATGAAGCTCACATCACTCCTTCCAAATTTATTGACTCGAATAAAACTTACACACATATGCTCCCTCTTTTCTAGTTCTTTGTCATATGTAACATATATCATGTCAATAGTCATTCCCCATTTTAGCAATTTGTTATCAGTAAATAGTCGGTTCAAACAAGCAAGCCAACAACAAAAGTTGTTTTTAAGGATCACCAACCTATGACAAACTATTGTAGACCTATTATGATTATACTTCTCATCCATAATATTCTTCATAATACCCTTAATACAATATTTAGTTCTCTTAAGTGTTTTCCAGATAATTACATCCTCAACGTCTGCATTAATCTCATATCCTTTAAATCATTTGGTAAAGTCTATCTTACTTTAGTGTAGAGGCTTGTAATATTTTTATTGAAGTTAAAGATTCGTTAACAAAGATCAATATTAGGAAACACCTGCAACCGCTTTTGAGATATTATATAAGTTATCTTCCCATTGCTTACAACATGCTCAATACTGAGAAGATTTATTTCTTATTTTAATCATAACCCTTCAAGTAAAATTTATTTAATATCCTACTTACTAATCAAAATAAACCTACAATCCAGCCCGTTAGTGTAATTTTTATTGTGAACACATGTTCTCCTTACTCCCATAAATTATTGAAAAGGTATTTAAGACTACTACTTGTTTAATATGTGAAAGGCATGGAGTATTAAGTCCTCCCTCCAATTTGATTATATGAATTAAATACCATGACATTTTAGCACCATGATATCCATCTATATTCCCCTTCCATGATCATCTCCTTAGAATACTCAAAATTCTATTAAAAATCCCATCTGGTAGTAACATCACTAACACGTGATATGTAGATTCGCTTTGTAGAACGATTTTAATTAGATGTATCCTACAAACAAAATTCAAATATTTATGAAGCCACCCTTTCATAGTTCCGCATATGTTCTTAACAAGTATTGCACACGCACTAACCTAAGGACTTCTTTCATTGAATATATTCTCAAATACTTAACATGTAAATGACCATCACTTACATTTAAGTCTTCACTTAATTCATCATTACTATCTAGGTCTCCTACCAAAATAATTCTTAACCTATTCGGGGCTAATCAAGCTATATAACCTTAATTCACCTTTTTTATTTAAGATGCAACTCAAACTATTTATTATTGATGAGAAGTCATGTAAACAACCCAAATAGTGTTGATAAAAAAGCAAGACAAATAGTTATGTAGATATATGATCTCACATACTTAATCCCCTCTTTCCTTTGAAGGTCAAAAAACACCATTGATACACAAAGAATAGAAAGTAGTTGTCACACACACATATCAACCCACCAAAGTAATGTCTCCTAAATACCAAATGCTCTCATTATGTTCATCAATAAAACCCCAATTCAGAGTGTCATTAGACTTCTATAGATTAAAATTTAATGTAAATGTTCAACTGATATTTTGTCTCTCATAACATTGCACTAAACTTTGATCAAAAAGAATATTATATGAATTTCATCTACCCCCTATAAATGAATCTTGATTTTGATTTATCAAATCATGTAAACACCGTTTCATTTTATTATTTAGTAATTTAGTCATACACTTGTAGATAACATTATAAAGATAGATTAGTGTAAACTTCATCAAGTTAGTAGGATTCTTCATAGTACGAATGAGCATAAAGTATTACTGTTAAATTGTTTGAAAAAAGATCCTAATCTGAACATATTCTTAACTACATCACAAAAATCTCTATCCATAATACTCAAAGTATATTTTTAAAGGACACTAGTAAATTATATCTATTATATCCTCAATTATCTTATTTTCCACACTAACATTCAACTCCTTTTTTACAAAAGATTTAAGACACACAACTTAAACTTCTGAATCTCTGTAGTCCTCTTTATAAATTTAAATAACCTAATATTTCACAACCTCCCCTTGATTTTCTCCTTCTCAGTTACTATCCTCACATACTATAAAATAATTGATAATATTGTGTTCTTTACAACTCTAGATATTATAAATTTATGATATAAATTTCTTCCATAATTAGGTTCCTTTTGTCAAATAAATTCTAGAACTTTTGTGCAAGAATAAGATTTGAATATCCAACAATTTCTCAGATTTTTACCTATTATCCCCTTCTAGCATAACCTTGTTCATTCATAATTTTCAAATACTTATTGTTCAATTAATTCCTAACTCTTTCCATTCCTTTAAAAGAATGCCTTAAGTGTTAATTATTAAAAAAAAATAACCTCTTAACTTATTTAAGTCTACAAGCAACTAGATAAATGAGTATATCTTCAAACTTTATGTTGATTAGAAAAAGTATACACATAACTCGTATTTGTTATATAAATAATTTCATGTTAAGACTACTTAGTCTTGGTTATTAGGATATATTTAGTACGTATGATTAGGGATTTACATAGATCGGTTGTGTTTAATTAAAAAATGAATTTTAGAATAATATTCTGTTAAGATAGATACATGGTGATATCTCATATAATATTTAATCATTAATAACAAAATTTCAGCTAATGTTAATAAAAAATTATCTATATATAAATAAAAATATAATTTACACAAAATAATTACAATTCTTATTTAAATGCTACCTATCAGTGGGAGGATCAACAGTATGAGGATCAACCGAAGGAGGATCAACAGTAGGAGGAGCAGTAGAAGGAGTGGCTCGAGCGGGATCTAAAGTACCGGCGGTTAGATTCTCGGATGGAGGCACAACTTCCTTGAATCCACGTTCGGTCCTACACCGATTAAGTAACGCGACTACACCATTAAGTAACGCGATGTCCCACTCATCAGCGGGTCGATCGACTCCTTTGTGGGTCAGGTACTAGCTGTGGAGGCCGAGGATTGAGAAATGTCATCTGCAAAGGGTCCTTTCCTAAGGATACATGGAACTCGTTAAGGTCGATCATCATCCAATAGAAGTCCCTCATCATCTTGTCGGTAAACGAATCAGAAGCACTAGTACTCGTCATTTTGGCCGGAAGCAGGTTTTCAACTCCAAGACCCAGTAGCGCGTCCCGTCCCGAACCGTATGAGGGCCGCCTCCATGACCGCATCAACTATTTAGTCTTGCAATAAGGAGGGTGTAGATGATGAAGAGTCAATCTGACTATGCGATTCTCGCACTTTGTTTTGCAGACTGGCCTCGCGCCGTCATGTTCAATAAATTAAGTATAAAATTTCAATTTGTAAGTATAAATGTTTGCGTATTTTAAAACTTACATCTCCTTACTCGTACTCCTTTCTACTCCACACGTCCTTTTTCTTGTCAAACCCGATTTCCCAAAAGAATTTTTTTTTATCCGGGGAACGAGAAAATCTTATTGTTGATGTGCCTAGGATCCCTCACCTTCGTTCAATCAAGGAGTATTATTTTTATCCTCCTCCTGTTCAGTGTGACAGTCAAGTAAAGAAGGTTTTCAGAATAATTTAAATGGATTCCTTACCAAAATCAAGGAAGTCATCTTCTAGTGTAGGTCATAGAACCTTCCCCGCTCGGATTTTACTGCAGCTTCCTATTATATTTATTCAGTGAGGCTTGGTGCTAATTTTTAGACAAAACAGAAGAAAAGAATGCAAGGAAGTAAAAAAATATAGAATAATTAACTGACACCTTTCTGAGTCTCACATCTTAACCGTTTTCTCCCAATTATGTGTGGTCTGATTGTCTGGAATTTTATGTGAACCGTAAAATTTCCTCCACACGGTTTTTGTGATCGCTAAACCCCTCACAACACTTATTGTGTAGCATCATCTGGATCTTAGTTCCATCTTAGCGACTCTCCCAATCCTCAACTAAAAAGAAGTCATGTTCGCAAATAAACCAAATTCACTAGAATTTTATAATTAACTCCTAGGAAAAAAAGGATAAGTATAGTCAACTTAACCTCAATCATCTCATTATCTTACGTTTATCTTCGGCAGGGACTTTTTCCCAATTCTCGAAACACATGGGATTTTTCAAGTTAATGACGTGACCCACGTGATGCCCGAGGTTCCACTTGTTGTCATACACACAAAAGACCATAGGCAGTCTTCCTCTATGCTTTGCTATCGCCTTGATGACTATTGCAAGAGTCCTATTACCCCTCGGATTTTGGTCATTTTACCTATTTAATTTATGATTAAATTCTGATTTAAGTCTAAAATAAGTTTACATAAAAAGCATATGAGCTGTATTGCAACCCATGGTCGTAATACTAGGATTCTGAGAGGGGTTGCTACCCTCGTTATTGGGACTAGATGTTTAATTTTAAAAAATGGACCAATTTGCAATTTAATAACGAATTAAAAAAAATAATTTGAAATAAAATGTTTATAATAAATATAAAATGACCATTTTGAAATATCAAAAAAACTTATATATTTTTTTAATTTATTATATGACTAAAATTTTTTATGTGTAATTCAAATTGTAAGTGGATTAGATGTATTATTATATTTTTTGAATTTATTTGATTTTATTTAATTTGGTATTGAAATATTCTTTTTTACTTAATTTAAATGTATGTATTTAATTTGGTGATGTAATAAATGTTATGTATTTGATTTTATATTTATGTATTTAATTTTATATTTATGTATTTAGTTTGGTGATGTAATAAATTTTACTCTTTATTTTATTTTTATTTCTGTCTTTTCAATATATTGCAAAATAGATGGCTGGTCTTATAGTTAGGAGTCATAGAGGGGATGGTGGGGCCGCGACCCAAACCGAAATCCAAACAAAGACCTTACAAGTTATAACAACAAACTAGGTATATAAAATATTATTTTATCCAAAGTTATTTAAAATACAAAATATACATTAATTAATAAAATTTAAAATAGAACCAATTAAGCGCAAAAAGAGGGGGTCCGCGTCACTGAAAACTGCCATTCAGGCATTAAACGCGGTACGATATCCTTTGCCAGTCGATTTACGCATACCAAATGACACGTGGTATCCCTTGTTTAAATATGGGAAACATGTTATCCAGGTGGTCGGGCTAACTGTTCAAGAGAGGATACCACCGTGGTACAACGCATGAGATAAAGTTCCCACTTCCGATAAAGTAGCAGTTATATAACGATTATCAGTAATTTTAAAACTAATCCCACCATTCATACATATGTAGGATAACTTTTTAATATAACTTTAACTTTATTTAATATATTGGATATATAAATTTTTTGATATTACTAATTGGAGGAAAAGGTCTAATTGGGTAGATATTGCTGAGAATTTATACAAAGAGAGACTATTTCTTGAAGCAAAATAAACCTGAGTTATTTATCCGATGAGATTTGGGAGAGGTGTTGTAAGTTGTGGGATTCAAAAGAAGAAAAGGTATATATTTACTGTTGAAGGAGAGGTTAAGTAATAGACTCCAAGCCCAACTCAAATTCGTATGGAAATAAAGATAATTATTGCTGAACTGTTTTGAGCATATCATCTTCGTTATTGGTCGGATTTTTCTCCACAATATACCAAAAGAATCCTCATAGAATTATCTACGTCCCTATGAAAGGAATTTACCAAAATCGGCTCGGTTTTGGAGTTATCACCACTTCTTTAGGCGTTGTTGCAGAAATTCAGATTATGGCAGCTTTTTCTTTTCCATATTTTTAGCTTTTGTTTACTTATCTCCAATTACCATGCTAATCTCTTTCCATATCTTGTAGTCTTTGACTTGGGCTCTAATTAATCTCCATAATTATTTTTAAAGCTTCACACTAAATAAACAATTAAACCCAATATGCTCTAAAAATAATAATTCACTAAATCAATACTCAAAATAGGAAAGTGCACTATTTCTCAAGAAAATCGACTATTATAACTTCTAAATCACTAAAAATGAGTCTCATCCTAATATAAATTTATCACAAATAAGGAGACATCAAGACCCCCAACTCAAAGTTGTATCGTCCCAATACAATAAAGATAAAAACAATGGGAAGTCTATAAATACACACTTATAAAATTGTCAACACAATGGGAAGAACATAGCAGAATATATAGAATAAACCTAAGGAAAATAACTCAGAAAATTTCATGCAATAATATTCATAAACTACATACCTGTACACTTCTCGTATCCACAGTCAACACGGCTTGAATTCAAGATCAGATTAGTTTCGCAATGTAAGAAGGATTAGGACTTTACTCAGTTCCCCAGGAAAGTTATAGATTGTTCATCGAACTTCACTAGTATTCAAAAATCCAATTAACTACTCTCTAATGGCTCAATCACTTCTCAATTACATAGCAAAGAATCACAAGGTCTTTAAGGTTGTAATTTAGGCTTAGAGACGGTATGATAGTATATTTGGATAATTTGGAGTGTGCTTTTGGCTCTCTCCTCACTAGCCATCAACGAATCGCCCTAGAGCTTGAGTTACTCTCATAAAACGTTTCTCACTCAACCCAATGAATTCCTTGATGCACAATTTAGCATCCCCAATAACCCAATTAAAGCTTAAGATGTTCACATAAAAATCCACTTTGCCGGTCCGAATATATATTTTCTTTTCTTTTCAAATCAATTTTTTTTAAGCTATGACTCTCTTTTTAATGTTGAGATATCACGCTATTTTTTCATATATATATATATATATATTTCTTTTAATGCCCTTTTTGGCAAATTTAGCTCGTAGCTTCTTTTTATTCACTATTACCCCGGCAAAGGGTTACAATAAAAATATGTGAATCATCCTCAATATAAAGCACAAAGCACAATTAAGCTCAAAAATCCCCTCCCAATAACAATTCCCATAATGGTGGACCCACTACCCCAAACTCAAGCTCTAAAACAACTGTCTATGCATCGCGATTCGAGTGCGGGTCATATGGAAAAGTCCTATAATCTAAAGGATATGTCTTATAATGTGTTTCGATAAAAATATTTAGAAAGGCTAGAAAGGGTTGAGAAGGATATAGCATATAAAATTAAAATCACAAGGTGAGAAGGTATAAAAAGGCTTCAAAGGCTTCAAATATGAAAGAACCGCCTTAATCACTTTCTACACTATGTAATTTCGTTATTTTATTACCTTTAGCACTTTCATAAAATGGTTTTGTCAACAAGCTTGGATCTCACGGCCTACACACTTCTCAAGGTTCCATGAGATCGAACATACTTTCAATCGCATTGCTCACTAATCTTTTCTTTACTATCAACGTGTGTTTTCCTACAAATACTCAAAGCATACGAATAAAATAGCTCATAAACATACTACTTACTATCATCAATTCACTGAGCTTATGCTTTCAAGCTATTAAACACACTCTACATCTAATTCACATGCATCAAAAATTTTAATTTCTACCTAAAAACAGAAAAATGGAGATGAGAGACAACGAATCCCCCACACCCCCAACTTAAAAATGAGCCGTGTCCCCACGACTCGAAGAAGAAATTAAAATTAGCAGATAAAAGCATTTACAGAAATGGTAAGGAAGAAAGAGAACATACTCTCGAGACTTATTGCCTCGCATTATTGACATGTAAGGTAGGATTTGCTTGATCTTTCGTTAATTGCTCAAGGAGTTTCATGATGTGCACTTGATTAGTGTTGATTTGTGTCACATCATTGACTAAGGAAGTTTGAGCTGCTTCGAATTTTGTTAAACGCTTCTCCATCTTCTCTTGCCAATTTTGCTCCTTTTCTTCTTTCGAGACTTGCGTAGAACCCGCTCTTTGAAAGATATCCTTAATCCAAGCATTATCAAAATAACTCGTCTTAAACTCGAGTTTCTCTTCTTCACCCAATGTAACATTCGCTTTTCGCACAAGACACGTGATCATAGTAGGAAATTTAACATTATAAACCAATTTAGAAGAGACCGAAAATCGTATCACCTCCTCATAGATCAACTGTGCCACATCTACTTCTTCTTCTCTCAAAATACAATTCAAAAGTAGAGTGTTCTTCATAGTCACATCCAAAGTTCGTGTGTTTCCAAAGACATTAGGAATAAGGAAATTGTGACAAATTCTCGCATCTGATTGAAGATATTTGTAAGGCCAAGGTGCCTTCAATTCTCCCTTATGTGATTGCACTTTCTCCTTGTCTAAAACATGCTCAAAAAGTAATTCCTCATCAAATATTTTTCGTTTAGCAACCGCTTCATCAAACTTGCAATAACCTTTCAATTTCTTAAACTTGAAGTGGTTTCTAATCTCATCAACTGTGAAAGGAACTAAATTTCCTCTAATCGGAACACAACCTTTACTATCTCGGCTAAAGAGGCCTAAATAGAATTCCAAAACTAACTCATGACATAATTCAGAACGTCTTACCATGAACGTAGACCAACCCAATTTTGCACCAAGCTCTAAGAATCTCTTGTATTCTCCTGTATCAGCTTCTTCCTTGAATACTTTCTCATAAGCAAAAGGTAGCTCTTTCAATTGTTTCTCTGCATAAGCTTTTAGGGCCCTTGAAGCTTCCTCTTTCTCCTTGAGTGTAGGACCTTATGGAAGTTTTGTTTTCTACTTTGCATAAAAGTATAGCTTTTTACCATTACGATTAAACAAAGGTATCGTACCTTTATCTTCAACATCGTCTTTACCCTTTGATTTTGAACTAGAACCATTGTTATTTGATTTCTTCTTGATTGGATCCAATACCTTGTTTTTCTTCACCTCCCTCTTGTTAGCTAATATTGGTGTTCTATTAGTCATCTTCAATTAACCCCCAACTCAAAGCTTTAACAACTCCTGAAATTTGAACTAGTGAATTTTTGTTTGAACAAGCTTGGTTTGGCTTAGGAAAGATGAATTGATGATGAATCTTTATGTGGGTCAGGTGGATTCTAAATGGATTGGCTATGATTTAAGAAATTGTAGGATGAATTTTGAAAATTTGAGCTTTGATTCTTCAATTGAATTGTGTTTTGTGAGAATTGGGTGATTGAATCTCCTTTGTAATGAGGTGGAGAGAAGATTTGATGTGTTTTCCTTGATGTTTGGGTAGTGTTTTGATGATTGGTGAAGGTTTTTATGAGTTTTAATGGAGTTGGGAGAGTTTTGGAGAAGAAAAAGAGGCTTGAGGTTTAGTAAATTCGGAATAATGAACATTAACCCTCTTTTATAAGCTTGAAACCCGTTTTTCTCTCTCCAGGCGGCCAACTAAGGTGCACCGCGCCTGACCTGCGGTATACCGCAGCTTCTGTAGCTTCAAAAATTTCCGTCTCGTCAAAATACTCGCGGTACATACCCGTGGCACGGGTTTTGGCTCTGCGGTATAGGGTGTGGTACATGGTCCGGTACACCGCACCCATCAGCTTGATTTTTTCTCGTCTCGGTATAAAACCCGTGGTCACTACCCGTGATACGGGTTTTTGTCCTCTGCGGTACACCGCGGCTGTGGTCCGGTATACCGCACAGCTGGTCAGAATTCTCCGAAAAATTTTGTTCTCCTTCCCTAACTCGATTTCTCCAATACCTAATCATCAAAAACAATAATACCTTTCTCAAATATGCAATATCAATTAAAAACAACTAAACATAAACATAAACTAAAAACGTAAAAGACATAAAAACATAAAAAATTGCGGGTTGTCTCCCGTACAGCACTTTTATTTAACGTCTTTCAAAGTTAGACGAGTTACCTCTATCAAGATTTGCGAATATATCCTCCCCAACAACGAGTTAGGCTATGAACGTCAACTAATCTACGCTTGATCCCCTTCTTGGGTCGGAAATCTATCACCTTGGCTGAAAGAAGCTTAGTGACAATGAATGGTCCCATCCACGAGTCTTTGAAACTACGTGACCTATTCTCGCGTTTGTGAGCTTTCCATAGAACTTCATGGCCAACCCCAAACTCAATGTTTGGCTCAGTATCCACAGGCTTTAAGTGGATCTTCTCAGTAGGGACTTTGTGATGTGAAAGGCTGTGGATGACAGGAATGGTGGGATCTAACTTCCTTGGTTTCTTACCCAAGACATAGAAGGTCTCAGATACATTCTTTGCATGAAGGGTAATGGTCCCTTCTTGGAAGTTGATGACACTTTGATTTGTGGCCATGAAGGGTCGTCCAAGTATGATTGGAATCTTCTTATCTGCATCAAACTCAAGTATAACAAAGTCAGAAGGGATGGCGATACTACCTGCACGGACTAAGACGTCCTCCACTGTTCCCCATGTCCTGGTAACTGAGTTTTCAGTGAACTGCAACTTCACTGGAGTTTTCTCTGATTTCTGAAGTCCAAGTCTCTCGAACACGGACTTAGGCATAAGATTCAAACTAGAGCCCACATCGTACATAGCTTTCACTTTGAGCATACCATTTATTTGAATAGGAAGGTTGAAACTTCCCGGATCTTTAAGCTTTGTTGGTAGATCTCTTTCACTTCTTCTTGAAACTCACAGATTCTCTCTTGGGATCTCTACACTCGCTTCTTTCTCAGGACTAACTTGCGTAAAAACTTGTTGCGGTGTAAGTCCTTTATTTGCAATCTCAAGCATTTGGGCGTTGATATTTTCGGGTGTATATGCCTCTACAAATGTCTTGAGTACAGTGTCATCCTTAGGATTTGTATCAGGAATAGTTGGTGACACTGATTGAACATTAGGTGGTGGTTCCACCTTCTCTACTTCTTCTTGCACAGCAGCTGCAACTTCATCTTCATTCTTTGATTCCTCCTTGGAGGCTTCTTTCTCTTTTTCTCTATCTAGCTCAGCTTGATAATCCATAACCGATCGAATTTCCTCTTGCATCTTCTTCAGAAGTTGTATAAATTCGGCTCGTTCTGGATCGTCCTCCACATAAACCTCAGAACAGTCAGATTCCACGGGGCTAGACTTGGTTGGTTCTCCTTCGGTACTCGGAACTTCCACGGCACTAACGGCATCATGCGGTACTTCCTTCTCTTCTTCAAATTCAAGGCAAATACCCTTACAAGCTTCGAACCCAACATTGTCATCACCTCCTTCGATTGCCTTCACTTCTTTCTGTTCCATTAAATTTGTTAGAACTTTGTTTAACTGTTCTACTTGAGTACCTAAAATCTGAAGTGCGGCATCTTGTTCTCGGACTTTCTCTTCCTGAGCGTTTATATTCGTGGTCAAACGTTCCAAGACTTTCATTATTTGTTGATTGTCCATTGATCCTTCTTGAGGATACTGAGGTAAAGCTTTTTGATCTAACGCATCGGTATAGGCATCTTGAACAGGTTGTTGAGGTGGATCAGGTCTATTTTGATATTGATTTTGATACTGACCTATAGGTTGGAAAGAGTGTTCTGGGGGCGCGGTTGATAATGACCTGGATTAGCGGCCCTTTGTGGATTTGAATGCTGCATACCCGGATGATTTCGGTTACCCCATTGATAGCCTTCTCGGTTGGATATGAAGTAAACAGATTGTGGATTTGTTTCGCACTCTTCCCATGTATGATTATTAACCCCACATTGTTGACAACCTTGTGCTTCTTGTACTACGTTCGCTGCGGCTAAATTCTTTTGCATCTCTAACTTTAGCTCTTTGTTTTGATTTTCTAATGCGGATATTTGAGCTGAGTTCGCAAGTTCTGCATCAAAACAAAGCGTTCCTCGGGTCTTTGCAATAGGAGCTCGCGTTGAAGGCCAACTCCTTTCTTGTTCAATAATATTTTCCAAAACCTCGGAAGCTTCGTTATGATTCATGGACACAAAATTACCCTTTCCAATGTTATCCACCTACTCTCTACCTTTGTCATTAAGACCTTCATAGAATATAGCAAGTTGTAAAGAAGGTGTATAACCATGGAGCGGACATCTAGCTAATTTATGTTGAAACCTTTTCCATGATTCTCCTACTGTTTCTCCATCTTCTTGACAAAATCTTGCAAGCTCGCTTTGATCTTTAAGTCTCATGCTCTTCGGATAAAAACGGTTAAAGAATGCGGCTTGAAGTTCTCTCCATGTATTAATTGTTCCAGGTGGTTGTCTATCTAGCCATTCACTAGCTCTACCGGTTAAGAAGAATGAAAACATATGACAATACAGTTGCTCGCGTGTAATGCCAGGGGTAAAATAGGCATCACAAATCTGCATGAACTTCTGAATCGATATTACCGAATCTTGAATTGCTGTACCACTATAGAGTCCATGACCTTGAAATTGACTGATCATACCCGGATCGGGTCTAAATTTGATATTCTGGATCTCTGGAGGACGGTAACATATTGGTTGAACATGAAACGGTACATGAAGACCAGGGAGGTCTTGTTGTACTCGATTATGTTGACTATTCTGCCCATTACCTCGTCCTAGTGGTTGTGGTACACCTTGTTGTTGACCATCAAGTGGATTAAGTTGTGGTCCTCATAGTGGATTTCCTCCAGGTGGGACTCCAAGTGGATTTAATTGAGGTCCTCCAATTGGGTCCTCGAGTGGTGGATCTAGTTGGGCTTCCATTGCTCTTCTTAAGACTCTTTCCTCACGAACTCGTTTGTTGTAAGGTCTAAAGCTCCTCTCAGGCTCCGATAAAGGAGGCCAAGAATTTAACACTGTGAAACCTAAAAAAGACTAAAGAAAACCATAAGCGTAAATCCAAAACAATAAAAGCTAAAAACTAAAACTAAAAACTAATTAAAAACTACTACTTGAAATAGATAACCCACATTCTAACGAGACACAAGTCCCCGGAAACGGCGCCAAAAACTTGGTGTCGCCTAGGGTGTGATAAAAATAAGATAAATATAAGTCAAGAAAACTACGCACTCTCACCCTAGACAGGCACAATACTGCAAGTATTACAGGACGTATGCAAGTTTTAGTTGATAAGTTGAGTTCGTTCTCAGGGACTTAAGTGTGTTAATCACGTGGGTAGGAATAACGAGTAAGAAGTAAATAATTAAAGACAGAAAATAAAAGATATTTAGTAACAAGAGGTAGACTTGCACATAATGATACGTTTTGTGAATTGGCTGAGATAACCCATTGTCTAGAGAGCGTAGATAACAAACATATAATCAAAGGAGTCATAATCTTTTCACTATATATTGTCTTATTACACACCTTTGAGTTTGATCATCTATAATATCTCATCAATAACTCTAATGAAATGAGAATTTTATTAGTAATTTGGCTGCCGTATACAAAAGGTAATTGGTTTTGAGATATAACTTTCTCTATTAATACATTAAGGCATTGGGAGATGAGGCTTTAGTTTCACCGTTAGAGAAAAATGTAGCAATCAATTGGTCTGATATCGTTTACAAATGATGGAATGTGTACTTATGGGACTAGTACAATCACAATTACATTTAGCTCCTTGAGTACACGTTGAGAGGGATAAATACCATACAAATCTCAGAAGTAAAATAAGTCGCCTAAAGCGCCACAATCGTGCTTCAAATCCCAAGGTTTAAGACCTTAGAAATGAAGTCAGTCCAACAAATAAAAAAATTAAACATGAGAAAAATATTGTATCAAAGAAGAAATTAAAACAAATGAAAAAGACTATTTTCTATTGAAAAAAGTGGATAATAAGTTGGATGCTACGTTTGGGGTACCGATTCCTAATGTTTATGGATGCTTTCTAGTTGTAGAATCAATTAAGAATTGCCAAATAAGATGAGGAAAAACCAATATTCATTGTTGAATAGTGTTTAAATTACTATGTAGATCTACTTTTCAATGAAAGGTAAATAAATTTTTCAAACACCAAGTCTTACGTAATATGGACGTTTAAGTAGAAGACATTCTCTCATAAATATGAACTTTTGAAGGACACATGTAATAATAAATTGGAGTAATTCTAAGTACAATCTTTAATAATGGAAATAGTTGCTTCAGTTTTTCCATGTCTAAAGTTATAGAAAAGAGTGACCCATTCTTTCAAACATATGCAAGAAAAAATATGTTGGTTGAATGGAAAAGTTTGTGTGTTATTTGAAGGAATGCTGTCTTGTGTGGTAGATTTTCCTACACTAGACACAATAGTAGAGGGAAACCAACTTACTAACTATTTATTTTCCATTCAAAAAACCTTAGTTGTAGTGTTAATTCGAGAAAATGAAGGGAATTTTTTTTTATATATTACATCAAAAAATTATTATAAAGAGAAGAGGATCAATACAATTCTATTGAGAAAATAACTTTATAACTTATTGGAGTTTCTAGAAAATTTAATCCTTGTTTTTAAGCTTATTCTATAAAACTCTAACTAATGTGGCGTTAAAACATGTGTTATCTAAACTCTTGGTACTCTGGAGACACCTCAAACGGGTCGTAGATATATATAAGTTCGATATTTTCAACGAAGGTGGAACCGTAATCAAAATGCAAGCCTTAGAAAAATTTATCATCGAGAATATTACCTATCCCAATGATAATTTAACAACGCGGAAGTAGATGGAGCCTCTAATGGAAGATAAAGTGTATAAGGGTTGAAAATCTTAAGCATAATGTGTATTGAATATAATCTAGTTATTCATGTTCACTTTTACGTCTAACAAAGAGGCTGATTACTAGGCTATCATTATAAGATTTAGAATTATATTCGCTATTGGAGCTATGCAGGTTGAGTCTTTACCAGTACATAACTATTATAAATTTAATACAATTCATCTTATGAGACTGGTATATCGATGATTAAACCTTACAGGTATACCATTAGAAACAAATAAAAAACGTTAGTCATTTTCTAGATCATACATGTGTGATGAGATTAAAATAGTCATGATGATTCACCTTTCAAGCTAGTTTTATATTATACAAAACGAGAATGGGTAGATATACATTAGGTGAATGAGCCCAACATATAACTCCAAGGAGACCTTTACATATTTATCACTAAAACCAAATTAGGTTGGTTGAAACCAATTAAGAATGCCTATAATATATATCCTTTAGTGAATGTACTTGCTAGAATAGAGCTTTTCTATCTATGGAAGATAAGCATTGCATGTGTGAAAAATATATAGGCACTTGTTCGAACAATGATTACTAATGTGTTGGACTGGAAGAAAGAAATATAATATTAAAAGATTAAAACCATGAGACATGTATAAATAATCTAGGTTTAAGTATGATCCCAAAAAGAATCATGGAGCAAGGTATCACCATCCATGTTTAATTTATGATGGCGAGACTATCCTGAAAGCCATCTATCATTGTCAATATTATCCTCTTATACCTCGATTGAACACTTAGGATGTAACACTCATGGGCTGTGTAGTTGTGGGTATATGTACTTATCTATTATTTCATAAATATAGACAATAATGGTCCTTTCCTAGCAACGAATAAAAATACACTTGTAGGTATATGTAGTTGTCTATAATTTTATACAATGTATAGAAATAGATGTTGTATCCGAAGTAAATGCAAATACATCTTGGAGATTCATGGGGAAACAAATTTTCTTTTTCTTCAAAAGTCCACATCAAAGTATCCACCTTACTCGAGGAAGAGTCATTTCTTCTACTTACAAAATCGACCTTTATTTGGATAATTAGGGTCTTAATAACACAATAATATTTAGGAAAGATTTCTTAAAATTATTTCATTTTTATTTTTTAGTATCTATTCTCGAAAACTTGTTAAAACTTATTAAAATCTTATTGAACTTGTATCAATTTTTTTTAGCTTAATACGAGTTTTATTTCACAAATTATTAGACTTATACAAAAATTTCAAGTAAATTCCACTACTTTTATCCAATAAGTTCTACAATAGTCTAGTAACTCTTGACCACAAAGTCTTATACACCTAAAGCATATATAAACCTCATCAAGACCACTATAATATGAATTGTTAGTTTAAAACTATCAGAACACCATGACACCAAAAAAATTTATTAACATTTCATGGAATATATTTCATTTTAATAAATAAAATAATTACAAACTTTGCAATAATATCAATTATAAATTATAAATTATTCAAATAATTGAATTTATAAAATTTATATATTGTGTAACATTACCAACTTGTGGGCCGTATTTCAATATTTTTGTGTGACAACTTATAGTCAATTCGGCCCAATTCTAATGTAAGATTTTTTTTTGAAAAACCGCAAACAAAATTAAAATATTTTACATAGTGTCTCAACCCTAATAACTAACACCACATCCACGGTAGCATTCTGCACACAAGATTCTATATAAGGTAATTTATTAAATAATAAACACATTATTTTATATCACTAATATATTCAATGTTTGTGTGTTAGATGACTTTCGTAGGTGTAAGAAGAAGGAAGGAAGGAAGATATACGGTAGAGTTGTGGCATAAACATAGACGATACAATTTGGGGGCGTCTCGTACAGAATTAGAGGCTGTTATGGCCTATGACGCCAAATCAAGGGAACTTAGAGGATTAAGAACAAGAAGAGTGAATTTTCTTTGGCCGGTACCTATGCATAATTTTGATCTTAATTTACCTCCTCCATTGGATTTATAAAACTTGAACATTGATTGTATGAAACATTTAAAGATTTTGAAATTTTGTTAAAAATAGTCCATCCAAATGAATAATTGTATTAGGTTATGTTTTCTTTTTTATTTTGATTAAATAGACAAAATTTTGATAAATTCAATCTTATATATGAGTATTATTTTATCACTTCAATATATTTCACAATTACATCAGCATAAATTTTGCTTGATAATCTACAATAAAATAAAATTTACTACAATATGTTTCATTTATGCTATATATAATATTTAATTTTTAGATAATGTAATATTTTACCGAAAAAATTTGAAACATGAATTACAAAATTTGTGGAAATAGTTTCTTCAGTTTTTGCATGTCTAAAGTTATAGAAAAGAGTGACCCATTCTTTTAAACAATATGCAAGAAAAATTATGTTGGTTGACCGGAAAAGTTTCGTGTGTTATTTGAAGGAATGCTGTCTTGTGTGGCAGATTTTCCTACACTAGACACAATAGTAGAGGGAAACCAACTTACTAACTATTTATTTTCCATTCAAAAAACCTTAGTTGTAGTGTTAATTCAAGAAAATAAAGGGAAAAAAATTTTATATATTACATCAAAAAATTATTAGAAAAAGAAGAGGATCAATACAATCCCATTGAAATAATTAACTTTAGAACTTATTGGAGTTTCAAGGAAATTAAGTCCTTATTTCTAAGCTTATTTTATAAAAATCTAACTGATGTGGCATTAAAACATGTGTTATCTAACTCTTGGTACTATGGAGACACCTCAAACGGGTGGTAGATTAATATAAGTTCGATATTTTCAACGAAGGTGGAACTGTAATCAAAATGCAAGCCTTAGAAAAATTTATCATTGAGAATATTACCTATCCCAATGATAATTTAACAACGCGGAAGTAGAAGGAGCCTCTAATGGAAGATAAAGTGTATAAGGGTTGAAAATCTTAAGCATAATGTGTATTGAATATAATCTAGTTATTCATGTTCACTTTTACGTCTAACAAAGAGGCTGATTACTAGGCTATCATTATTAGATTTAGAATTATATTCGCTATTAGAGCTATGCAGGTTGAGTCCTTACCAGTACATAACTATTATAAATTTAATACAATTCATCTTATGAGACTGGTATATCGATGATTAAACCTTACAGGTATACCATTAGAAACAAATAAAAAACGTTAGTCAGTTTCTAGCTCATACATGTGTGATGAGATTAAAATAGTCATGATGATTCACCTTTCAAGCTAGTTTTATATAATACAAAACGAGAATGGGTAGATATACATTAGGTGAATGAGCCCAACATATAACTCCAAGGAGACCTTTACATATTTATCACTAAAACCAAATTAGGTTGGTTGAAACCAATTAAGAATGCCTATAATATATATCCTTTAGTGAATGTACTTGCTAGAATAGAGCTTTTCTATCTATGGAAGATAAGCATTGCATGTGTGAAAAATATATAGGCACTTGTTCGAACAATGATTACTAATGTGTTAGATTGGAAGAAAGAAATATAATATTAAAAGATTAAAACCATGAGACATGTATAAATAATCTAGGTTTAAGTATGATCCCAAAAAGAATCATGGAGCAAGGTATCACCATCCATGTTTAATTTATGATGGCGAGACTATCCTGAAAGCCATCTATCATTGTCAATATTATCCTCTTATACCTCGATTGACAACTTAGGATGTAACACTCATGGGCTGTGTAGTTGTGGGTATATGTACTTATCTATTATTTCATAAATATAGACAATAATGGTCCTTTCCCAGCAACTAATAAAAATACACTTGTGGGTATATGTAGTTGTCTATAATTTTATACAATGTATAGAAATAGATGTTGTATCCGAAGTAAATGCAAAGACATCTTGGAGATTCATGCGGAAACAAATTTTCTTTTTCTTCAAAAGTCCACATCAAAGTATCCACCTTACTCGAGGAAGAGTCATTTCTTCTACTTACAAAATCGACCTTTATTTGGATAATTAGGGTCTTAATAACACAATAATATTAAGGAAAGATTTCTTAAAATTATTTCATTTTTATTTTTTAGTATTTATTCTCGAAAACTTGTTAAAACTTATTAAAATCTTATTGAACTTGTATCAATTTTTTTTAGCTTAATACGAGTTTTATTTCACAAATTATTAGACTTATACAAAAATTTCAAGTAAATTCCACTACTTTTATCCAATAAGTTCTACAATAGTATAGTAACTCTTGACCACAAAGTCTTATACACCTAAAGCATAAATAAACCTCATCAAGACCACTATAATATGAATTGTTAGTTTAAAACTATCAGAACACCATGACACCAAAAAAATTTATTAACATTTCATGGAATATATTTCATTTTAATAAATAAAATAATTACAAACTTGCAATAATATCTATTATAAATTAAAAATTATTCAAATAATTGAATTTATAAAATTTATATATTGTGTAACATTACCAACTTGTGGGTCGTATTTCAATATTTTTGTGTGACAACTTATAGTCAATTCGGCCCAATTCTAATGTAAGATTTTTTTTTTGAAAAACCGCAAACAAAATGAAAATATTTTACATAGTGTCTCAACCCTAATCACTAACACCACATCCACCGCGAATTCTGCACACAAGATTCTATATAAGGTAATTTATTAAATAATAAACACATTATTTTATATCACTAATATATTCAAGGTCTGTGTATTAGATGGCTTTTCGTAGGTGTAAGAAGAAGGAGGGAAGGAAGATATACGGTAGAGTTGTGGCATAAACATAGACGATACAATTTGGGGGCGTCTCGTACAGAATTAGAGGCTGCTATAGCCAATGATGCCAAATAAAGGGAACTTAGAGGATTAAGAACAAGAAGAGTGAATTTTCTTTGGCCGGTACCATGCATAATTTTGATATTAATTTACCCCCTCCATTGGATTTATAAAACTTGAACATTGATTGTATGAAACATTTAAAGATTTTGAAATTTTGTTAAAAATAATCAATCCAAATGAAGAATTGTATTCGGTTATATTTTCTTTTTTATTTTGATTAAATTATGCTTATTATAGACAAAATTTTGATAAATTCAATCTTATATTTGAGTATTATTTTATCACTTCAATATATTTCACAATTACATCAGGATAAAGTTTGCTTGATAATCTACAATAAAATAAAATTTACTACAATATGTTTCATTTATGCTATATATAATATTTAATTTTTAAATAATGTAATATTTTATCGAATAAATTTGAAACATGAATTACAAAATTTGTGAAAATAGTTTCTTCAGTTTTGCATGTCTAAAGTTATAGAAAAGAGTGACCCATTCTTTTAAACGCTATGCAAGAAAAATTATGTTGGTTGAATGGAAAAGTTTCGTGTGTTATTTGAAGGAATGATGTCTTGTGTGGCAGATTTTCCTACACTAGACACAATAGTAGAGGGAAACCAACTTACTAACTATTTATTTTCCATTCAAAAAACCTTAGTTGTAGTGTTAATTCAAGAAAATGAAGGGAAAAAAATTTCATATATTACATCAAAAAATTATTAGAAAGAGAAGAGGATCAATACAATCCCATTGAAATAATTAACTGTAGAACTTAATGGAGTTTCAAGGAAATTAAGTCCTTATTTCTAAGCTTATTCTATTAAATCTAACTGATGTGGCGTTAAAACATGTGTTATCTAACTCTTGGTACTATGGAGACACCTCAAACGGGTGGTAGATATATATAAGTTCAATATTTTCAACGAAGGTGGAATTGTAATCAAAATACAAGCCTTAGAAAAATTTATCATCGAGAATATTACCTATCCCAATGATAATTTAACAACGCGGAAGTAGATGGAGCCTCTAATGGAAGATGAAGTGTATAAGGGCTGAAAATCTTAAGCATAATGTGTATTGAATATAATCTAGTTATTCATGTTCACTTTTACGTCTAACAAAGAGGCTGATTACTAGACTATCATTGTTAGATTTAGAATTATATTCGCTATTGGAGCTATGCAGGTTGAGTCTTTACCAATACATAACTATTATAAATTCAATACAATTCATCTTATGAGACTGGTATATCGATGATTAAACCTTACAGGTATACCATTAGAAACAAATAAAAAACGTTAGTCAGTTTCTAGCTCATACATGTGTGATGAGATTAAAATAGTCATGATGATTCACCTTTCAAGCTAGTTTTATATAATACAAAACGAGAATGGGTAGATATACATTAGGTGAATGAGCCCAACATATAACTCCAAGGAGACCTTTACATATTTATCACTAAAACCAAATTAGGTTGGTTGAAACCAATTATGAATGCCTATAATATATATCCTTTAGTGAATGTACTTGCTAGAATAGAGATTTTCTATCTATGGAAGATAAGCATTGCATGTGTGAAAAATATATAGGCACTTGTTCGAACAATGATTACTAATGTGTTAGATTGGAAGAAAGAAATGTAATATTAAAAGATTAAAACCATGAGACATGTATAAATAATCTAGGTTTAAGTATGATCCCAAAAAGAATCATGGAGCAAGGTATCACCATCCATTTTTAATTTATGATGCCGAGACTATCCTGAAAACCATCTATCATTGTCAATATTATACTCTTATACCTCGATTGACAACTTAGGATGTTACACCCATGGGCTGTGTAGTTGTGGGTATATGTACTTATCTATTATTTCATAAATATAGACAATAATGGTCCTTTCCCAGCAACTAATAAAAATACAATTGTGGGTATATGTAGTTGTCTATAATTTTATACAATGTATAGAAATAGATGTTGTATCCGAAGTAAAGGCAAAGACATCTTGGAGATTCATGCGGAAACAAATTTTCTTTTTCTTCAAAGGTCAACATCATAGTATCCACCTTGCTCGAGAAAGAGTCATTTCTTCTACTTACAAAATCGACCTTTATTTGGATAATTAGGGTCTTAATAACACAATAATATTAAGGAAAGATTTCTTAATATTATTTAATATTTATTTTTTAGTATCTATTCTCGAAAACTTGTTAAAACTTATTAAAATCTTATTGAACTTGTATCTATTTTTTTTTAGCTTAATACGAGTTTTATTTCACAAATTATTAGACTTATACAACAATTTCAAGTAAATTCCACTACTTTTATCCAATAAGTTCTACAATAGTCTAGTAACTCTTGACCACAAAGTCTTATACACCTAAAGCATATAAAACCTCATCAGGACCACTATAATATGAATTGTTAGTTTAAAACTATCAGAACACCATGACACAAAAAAAAAATTATTAACATTTCATGGAATATATTTCATTTTAATAAATAAAATAATTATAAAATTTGCAATAATATCAATTATAAATTAAAAATTTTTCAAATAATTGAATTTATAAAATTTTATATATTGTGTAACATTACCAACTTTTGGACCTATTTACATATTTTTGTGTGACAACTTATAGTCAATTCGGCCCAATTCTAATGTAAGATTTTTTTTTTAAAAAACCGCGAACAAAATGAAAATATTTTACATAGTGTCTCAACCCTAATCACTAACACCACATCCACCGCGAATTCTGCACACAAGATTCTATATAAGGTAATTTATTAAATAATAAACACATTATTTTATATCACTAATATATTCAAGATCTGTGTATTAGATGGCTTTCGTAGGTGTAAGAAGAAGGAGGGAAGGAAGATATACGGTAGAGTTGTGGCATAAACATAGACGATACAATTTGGGGGCGTTTCGTACAGAATTAGAGGCTGCTATGGCCTATGACGCCAAATCAAGGGAACTTAGAGGATTAAGAACAAGAAGAGTGAATTTTCTTTGGCAGGTACCATGCATAATTTTGATCTTAATTTACCCCCTCCATTGGATTTATAAAACTTGAACATTGATTGTATGAAACATTTAAAGATTTTGAAATTTTGTTAAAAATAGTCCATCCAAATGATGAATTGTATTCGGTTATGTTTTCTTTTTTATTTTGATTAAATTATGCTTATTATAGACAAAATTTTGATAAATTCAATCTTATATTTGAGTATTATTTTATCACTTCAATATATTTCACAATTACATCAGGATAAAGTTTGTTTGATAATCTACAATAAAATAAAATTTACTACAATATGTTTCATTTATGCTATATATAATATTTAATTTTTAAATAATGTAATATTTTATCGAATAAATTTGAAACATGAATTACAAAATTTGTGGAAATAGTTTCTTCAGTTTTGCATGTCTAAAGTTATAGAAAAGAGTGACCCATTCTTTTAAACGCTATGCAAGAAAAATTATGTTGGTTGAATGGAAAAGTTTCGTGTGTTATTTGAAGGAATGATGTCTTGTGTGGCAGATTTTCCTACACTAGACACAATAGTAGAGGGAAACCAACTTACTAACTATTTATTTTCCATTCAAAAAACCTTAGTTGTAGTGTTAATTCAAGAAAATAAAGGGAAAAAAAATTCATATATTACATCAAAAAATTATTAGAAAGAGAAGAGGATCAATACAATCCCATTGAAATAATTAACTGCAGAACTTATTGGAGTTTCAAGGAAATTAAGTCCTTATTTCTAAGCTTATTCTATTAAATCTAACTGATGTGACGTTAAAACATGTGTTATCTAACTCTTGGTACTATGGAGACACCTCAAACGGGTGGTAGATATATAAAAGTTCGATATTTTTAACGAAGGTGGAACTGTAATCAAAATGCAAGCCTTAGAAAAATTTATCATCTAGAATATTACCTATCCAAAGGATTATTTAACAACGCGGAAGTCGATGGAGCCTCGAATGGAAGATGAAGTGTATAAGGGATGAAAATCTTAAGCATAATGTGTATTGAATATAATCTAGTTATTCATGTTCACTTTTACGTCTAACAAAGAGGCTGATTACTAGACTATCATTGTTAGATTTAGAATTATATTCTCTATTGGAGCTATGCAGGTTGAGTCTTTACCAATACATAACTATTATAAATTCAATACAATTCATCTTATGAGACTGGTATATCGATGATTAAACCTTACAGGTATACCATCAGAAACAAATAAAAAACGTTAGGCAGTGTCTAGCTCATACATGTGTGATGAGATTAAAATAGTCATGATGATTCACCTTTCAAGCTAGTTTTATATAATACAAAACGAGAAGGGGTAGATATACATTGGGTGAATGAGCCCAACATATAACTCCAAGGAGACCTTTACATATTTATCACTAAAACCAAATTAGATTGGTTGAACCCAATTAAGAATGCCTATAATATATATCCATTAGTGAATGTACTTGCTAGAATAGAGCTTTTTTATCTATGGAAGATAAGCATTGAATGTGTGAAAAATATATAGGCACATGTTCGAACAATGATTACTAATGTGTGGGATTTGAAGAAAGAAATATAATATTAAAAGATTAAAACCATGAGACATGTATAAATAATCTAGGTTTAAGGATGATCTCAAAAAGAATAATGGAGCAAGGTATCACCATCCATGTTTAATGTATGATGCCGAGAGTATCCTGAAACCATCTATCATTGTCAATATTATCCTCTAATACCTCGACTGACTAATGAGGATGTAACACCCATGGGCTGTGTAGTTGTGGGTATATGTTATTATATATTATTTCATAAATATAGACAATAATGGTCCTTTTCCAGCAACCAATAAAATACACTTGTGGGTATATGTAGTTGTCTATAAATGTATACAATGTATAGAAATAGAAGTTGTATCCGAAGTAAATGCAAAGACATCTTGGAGATTCATGCGGAAACAAATTTTCTTTTTCTTCAAAAGTCCACATCATAGTATCCATCTTGCTCGAGGAAGAGTCATTTCTTCTACTTACAAAATCGACCTTTATTTGGATAATTAGGGTCTTAATAACACAATAATATTAAGGAAAGATTTCTTAATATTATTTCATTTTTATTTTATAGTATCTATTCTCGAAAACTTGTTAAAACTTATTAAAATCTTATTGAACTTGTATCTATTTATTTTTAGCTTAATACGAGTTTTATTTCATAAATTATTAGACTTATACAACTATTTTTAGTAAATTCCACTACTTATATCCAATAAGTTCTACAATAGTCTAGTAACTCTTGACCATAAAGTCTTATACACCTAAAGCATATATAAACCTCATCAAGACCACTATAATATGAATTATTAGTTTAAAACTATCAGCACACCATGACAAAAAAAAGAATTTAATATTTTATGGAATATATTTCATTTTAATAAATAATATCATTATAAACTTTGCAATAATATCAATTATAAATTAAAAATTATTCAAATAAATGAATTTATAAAATTTATATATTGTGTAACATTACCAACTTATGGGCCGTTTTTCAATATTTTTGTGTGACAACTTATAGTCAATTCGGCCCAATTCTAATGTACAATTTTTTTTTTTGAAAAACCGCAAACAAAATGAAAATGTTGTACATAGTATCTCAACCATAATCACTAATTTATTCAATAAGACAAGTATTATATTATATGACTAATATATTCAAGATCCGTATTTTAGATGGCCTTCATAGGTGTAAGGAGAAGGAGGGAAGGAATATATTCAGCAGAGTTGTGGCATAAACGTAGACGATACAATTTGGGGGCGTGGCTTATGATGCCAAATCATGTGAACTTAGGGGTCTATGAACAAGAAGAGTGAATTTTCTTTGGCCGGTACCTATGCACAATTTTGATCTTAATTTACCCCCTCCAGTAGATTTATAAAACGTGAGCAATTGATTGTATGAAACATTTAAATATTTTTAAATTTTGTTAAAAATAGTCCATCCAAATAAAGAATTTTATTTAGTTATGATTTCTTATTTATTTTTATTAAAATTATGCTTATTATAGAATTTTTTTTAATAAATTCAATCTTATATTTGAGTATTATTTTATTATTTCAACATATTTCAAAATAATATCAGGATAAAATTTGTTTGATAATGTACAATAAAGAAAAATTTACTACAATATGTTTCATTTGTGTTATATATAATATTTAATTTTTCAATATTGTAATATTTTATCTGAAAAATCTTCAAGCATGAATTACAAAATTTATGAGATTAAAATTTTCTTTTATACTTACATATATTATATTTGTTGTACTAGCACATATAATATAATCGTTAAAGATTGATCTAGTGGAGAATGGGGATCTAAAAACATAAAAACACTAAAGTCTCTATAATATTGGAAGATATATATTATTCTTGCATATGCTAAATTTATTTTATTACCAAATATTAAAAATATAAAATATATCAGATGAGAACTGAAAACTTGAAAAAAATCTTTGTTTGGTGAGGCTCCACGCGTAATATATATTTTTTCTCATATTTATCATTAAATAAAAAAATTAAGCAAACTTACAAAGCATATTCCAGATAAATGAGCCTATAGCACCCTGTTAATTATCAATGCCTTGACATGAATACGAAAAATATTAATAATTGTTATCTTCGTTAAAACAAATATTATTATTTTTATATTTTTATTATTAATGTATGTTCATTATATGTGAGACATAATAATTTTTTACATTTATTTTGTTTTACATCTTCATTGGTACATAATAGATGAACTTGATTTTATTAAGCGAGTTATTAAATAATTAGAGTAATTAGAACTCTTTTCGCTTTTAATTGTTTGATTCACGACTATCCCCTGAAAATTATTGAACTTGACTTTTTATCTTCAAATTCAATCAAATTTATTGATTAATTTTAAATTTTTAATACCTTATTATTTTATATATATATCTAAAATTAATTAAATAGAAAAAAATCAAAAATGTATTATTATTTAGCACCTGCCTCCCTATTTATTGTCTTACTCATTGATTAAAATAAACCAAAAATGTACCCTAATTTTTTATTCACACGCCACCTACCATTATCCAACATTGTACTAGCTTGACTATTATTTTGAAATTTCAATCTTAACTTAGTGACACACAATGATATATATATATATATATATATATATATATATATATATATATATATAATTTTATTATGCTACATTAGAGGTGCAATTAAGAGATGTGAAAGAAAAGTAAAGAAAAATCGACTAGGTCGACATGTGCTAAGATTACTTTACTTTTCATAGGCTAGATAACTTAATATATAGATTAAAAGAATTAAATATAAAAATAATGAGAATATAAATATTAAAAGTAAATTATAGATTTAAATCACTAAAGTACAAAAATTTATTTCAATTTCAATTAGAATTTATTTGGTTCCTTAAAAATGAAGAATTGAAAACGGGAAAATGAAATAATCTTTGTAACAATCTACAAAATTTATTTATTTACTTAAGGATGGATGTTATGTGGTAAATTCAATATGGGATGGATATTATAAAGAACATTGGTTTATATGGATGCTTGAGTAGAAATGTTGTTGATAGAATGATTTTCGTATACTGTGAAAGCAACGATTATTGATGATTTGTGTAGGATAGATCCCATTAATAAGTAATCATGTATGTGAAAAAAATATATTGTACATTTAGTAATATAAGGTAGGCAAGTTTGGGAGGACATAGTCAGGGTGTATTTTAAATATATGAATAATATTGTAAGGGGTTGATTAATAATGAGCCAGATTGAAAATGTCCATGTTTAAAAGGGTTCAACCATACAGGTCCACAAATATTTGAGAGAATAAAATCGTGTATAACACATTAAAAAATATATTCAAGCCGTTAAAATACTAAACAATTAAAAATGAGCACATCCATGTAGTTATAGATATACATTTTGTATAATAGATTGACTCTTGAAAGACATCTTTTTGAAGTTGTGGAACTATTAGATTAATTAAACGATAATATATAGTTCTCTATTTCTTTTTAGTTTCGTCTTTTTTCCGTTGATTATTAGCGTTTTACCCACCCATTAATTTAATGCAAAAATTTGTATAACTAATCATCTTCAACCATTTTTCATGTATGAAATTTATTGTTTATGTGTGTGGCTTGCATCTTGTACCAAAGTGAATATTGTGTTGTATTTCTTAATCTGGACTATCAGAATTGACTTATCCCCCATTATGTTACGTTAGTTATTTTCTTTTGCGCACATGCACTGTGCATAATTAAAAAATTGATAATTTTTGGGCATGAATTAATATTTGGTTATTCTGATCGGTACTTTTGTTTAATCTATTATTTTATTTATTATTGGTTATTTATAAGCATCTCCCTTAAACTCGTTTCATTGTTTGTTACAATAATACATTATTAGTTTATAAGTATATAAACATATTTTTTGTTTACTTAACTCATTTTATTTTATTCTGATGGATACAAATATATTATGGAGTGAGTCATTTTAATGGGATGAATTTCTTCTTATCATATGTAAGGATTATAGAATAAGTATAAGGGTAGGTTTTACCTTGATAAAGGTGATGTTGTTTCCAATTTATTGGAATATGAATATACATTTAGGAATGTTTGATACAATATTTATCATTATTGTAACTTATTTATAACTCATTCCATAGAAGATATTATTCATTTAATAACTCACTTGAGGGTCATATAACTTGTAGAAAATAGTTAGATGCGTTTACATAAGTGTTTCATTTTCTTTAGGAGGCGTAAAGAAAAATATAATCATCTAGAAATAGGGTACTTAACTCTTCTTAACCAAAGATTCCATCCGAATGTCTTCTCTTCACCAATATTATAAATAATTTGCGACACCACCTACATACATAGGACAAAAGGTAAGATGATATGGGATCCCATACATGACACCATTTTTCCTTTTCAAAAAATAAAATTGTCCTACCATTAAAAGATATTTAGTAACAAGAGGTAGACTTGCACATAATGATACGTTTTGTGAATTGGCTGAGATAACCCATTGTCTAGAGAGCGTAGATAACAAACATATAATCAAAGGAGTCATAATCTTTTCACTATATATTGTCTTATTACACACCTTTGAGTTTGATCATCTATAATATCTCATCAATAACTCTAATGAAATGAGAATTTTATTAGTAATTTGGCTGCCGTATACAAAAGGTAATTGGTTTTGAGATATAACTTTCTCTATTAATACATTAAGGCATTGGGAGATGAGGCTTTAGTTTCACCGTTAGAGAAAAATGTAGCAATCAATTGGTCTGATATCGTTTACAAATGATGGAATGTGTACTTATGGGACTAGTGCAATCACAATTACATTTAGCTCCTTGAGTACACGTTGAGAGGGATAAATACCATACAAATCTCAGAAGTAAAATAAGTCGCCTAAAGCGCCACAATCGTGCTTCAAATCCCAAGGTTTAAGACCTTAGAAATGAAGTCAGTCCAACAAATAAAAAAATTAAACATGAGAAAAATATTGTATCAAAGAAGAAATTAAAACAAATGAAAAAGACTATTTTCTATTGACAAAAGTGGATAATAAGTTGGATGCTACGTTTGGGGTACCGATTCCTAATGTTTATGGATGCTTTCTAGTTGTAGAATCAATTAAGAATTGCCAAATAAGATGAGGAAAAACCAATATTCATTGTTGAGTAGTGTTTAAATTACTATGTAGATCTACTTTTCAATGAAAGGTAAATAAATTTTTCAAACACCAAGTCTTACGTAATATGGACGTTTAAGTAGAAGACATTCTCTCATAAATATGAACTTTTGAAGGACACATGTAATAATAATTTGGAGTAATTCTAAGTACAATCTTTAATAATGGAAATAGTTGCTTCAGTTTTTCCATGTCTAAAGTTATAGAAAAGAGTGACCCATTCTTTCAAACTATTATAAATTCAATACAATTCATCTTAATGAGAGTGGTATATCGATGATTAAACCTTACAGGTATACCATCAGAAACATATAAAAAACGTTAGTCAATTTCTAGCTCATACATGTATGATGAGATTAAAATAGTCAAGATGATTCACCTTTCAAGCTAGTTTTATATAATACAAAACGAGAAGGGGTAGATATACATTAGGTGATTGAGCCCAACATATAACTCCAAGGAGATCTTTACGTATTAACACTAAAACCAAATTAGGTTGGTTGAAACCAATTAAGAATGCCTATAATATATATCCTTTAGTGAATGTATTTGCTAGAATAGAGATTTTCTATCTATGGAAGATAAGCATTGCATGTGTGAAATATATATAGGCACTTGTTCGAACAATGATTACTAATGTGTGGGACTGGAAGAAAGAAATATAATATTAAAAGATTAAAACCATGAGACATGTATAAATAATCTAGGTTTAAGTATGATCCCAAAAAGAATAATGGAGCAAGGTATCACCATCCATGTTTAATTTATGATGCCGAGAGTATCCTGAAAACCATCTATCATTGTAAATATTATCCTCTAATACCTCGATTGACAACTTAGGATGTAACACCCATGGGCTGTGTAGTTGTGGGTATATGTACTTATCTATTATTTCATAAATATAGACAATAATGGTCCTTTCCCAGCAACCAATAAAATACAGTTATGGGTATACGTAGTTGTATATAATTTTATACAATGTATAGAAATAGAAGTTGTATCCGAAGTAAATGCAAAGACATCTTGGAGATTCATGCGAAAACAAATTTTCTTTTTCTTCAAAAGTCCACATCATACTATCCATCTTGCTCGAGGAAGAGTCATTTCTTCTAGTTACAAAATCGACCTTTATTTGGATAATTAGGGTCTTAATAACACAATAATATTAAGGAAAGATTTCTTAATATTATTTCATGTTTATTTTTTAGTATCTATTCTTGAAAACTTGTTAAAACTTATTAAAATCTTATTGAACTTGTATCTATTTATTTTTAGCTTAATACGAGTTTTATTTCACAAATTATTAGACTTATACAACAATTTCTAGTAGATTCCACTACTTATATCCAATAAGTTCTACAATAGTCTAGTAACTCTTGACCACAAAGTCTAATACACCTAAAGCATGTATAAACCTTATCAAGACCACTATAATATGAATTGTTAGTTTAAAACTATCAGCACACCATGATACCAAAAAAAATTATTAACATTTTATGGAATATATTTCATTTTAATAAATAAAATAATTATAAACTTTGCAATAATATCAATTATAAATTAAATATTATTCAAATAATTGAATCTATAAAATTTATATATTATGTAACATTACCAACTTGTGGGCCGTATTTCAATATTTTTGTGTGACAACTTATAGTCAATTCGGCCCAATTCTAATGTAAGATTTTTTTTTGAAAAACCGCAAACAAAATTAAAATATTTTACATAGTGTCTCAACCCTAATCACTAACACCACATCCACGGCAGCATTCTGCACACAAGATTCTATATAAGGTAATTTATTTAATAATAAACACATTATTTTATATCACTAATATATTCAAGATCTGTGTATTAGATGGCTTTTGTAGGTGTAAGAAGAAGGAGGGAAGGAAGATATACGGCAGAGTTGTGGCATAAACATAGACGATACAATTTGGGGGCGTTTCGTACATAATTAGAGGCTGCTATGGCCTATGATGCCAAATAAAGGGTTCTTAGAGGATTAAGAACAAGAAGAGTGAATTTTCTTTGGCCGGTACCTATGCATAATTTTGATCTTAATTTACCCCCTCCATTGGATTTATAAAACTTTAACATTGATTGTATGAAACATTTAAAGATTTTGAAATTTTGTTAAAAATAGTCCATCTAAATGAAGAATTGTATTTGGTTATGTTTTCTTTTTTATTTTGATTAAATTATGCTTATTATAGACAAAATTTTGATAAATTCAATCTTATATTTGAGTATTATTTTATCACTTCAATATATTTCACAATTACATCAGGATAAAGTTTGTTTGATAATGTACAATAAATAAAATTTACTACAATATGTTTCATTTATGCTATATATAATATTTAATTTTTAAATAATGTAATATTTTATCGAAAAAATTTGAAACATGAATTACAAAATTTGTGGAAATAGTTTCTTCAGTTTTTGCATGTCTAAAGTTATAGAAAAGAGTGATCCATTCTTTTAAACTCTATGCAAGAAAAATTATGTTGGTCGTACGGAAAAGTTATGTGTGTTATTTGAAGGAATGATGTCTTGTGTGGCAGATTTTCCTACACTAGACACAATAGTAGAGTGAAACCAACTTACTAACTATTTATTTTCCATTCAAAAAACCTTAGTTGTAGTGTTAATTCAAGAAAATGAAGGGAAAAAAATTTCATATATTACATCAAAAAATTATTAGAAAGAGAAGAGGATCAATACAATCCCATTTAAATAATTAACTTTAGAACTTATTGGAGTTTCAAGGAAATTAAGTCCTTATTTCTAAGCTTATTCTATAAAAATCTAACTGATGTGGCGTTAAGACATGTGTTATCTAACTCTTGGTACTATGGAGACACCTCAAACGGGTGGTAGATATATATAAGTTCGATATTTTCAACGAAGGTGGAACCGTAATCAAAATGCAAGCCTTAGAAAAATTTATCATCGAGAATATTACCTATCCCAAGGATAATTTCACAACGCGGAAGTAGATGGAGCCTCTAATGGAAGATGAAGTGTATAAGGGCTGAAAATCTTAAGCATAATGTGTATTGAATATAATTTAGTTATTCATGTTCACTTTTACGTCTAACAAAGAGGCTGATTACTAGGCTATCATTGTTCGATTTAGAATTATATTCGCTATTGGAGCTATGCAGGTTGAGTCTTTACCAGTACATAACTATTATAAATTCAATACAATTCATCTTATGAGACTGGTATATCGATTATTAAACCTTACAGGTATACCATCATAAACATATAAAAAACGTTAGTCAGTTTCTAGCTCATACATGTGTGATGAGATTAAAATAGTCAAGATGATTCACCTTTCAAGCTAGTTTTATATAATACAAAACGAGAAGGGGTAGATATACATTAGGTGAATGAGCCCAACATATAACTCCAAGGAGACCTTTACGTATTAACACATGAAAAAAGATGTTCAAGCCATTAAAATACTCAACAATTAAAAATGAGCACATCCACATAGTTATAGATATACATTTTGTATAATAGATTGACTCTTGAAAGACATCTTTTTGAAGTTGTGGAACTATTAGATTAATTAATCGATAATATATAGTTCTCTATTTCTTTTTAGTTTCGTCTTTTTTCCGTTGATTATTAACGTTTTACCCACCCATTAATTTAATGCAAAATTTGTATACCTAATCATCTTCAACCATTCTTCATGTATGAAATTTATTGTTTATGTGTGTGGCTTGCATCTTGTACCAAAGTGAATATTGTGTTGTATTTCTTAATCTGGACTATCAGAATTGACTTATCCCCCATTATGTTACATTAGTTATTTTCTTTTGCGCACATGCACTGTGCATAATTAAAAAATTGATAATTTTTGGGCATGAATTAATCTTTGGTTATTCTGATCGGTACTTTTGTTTAATCTATTATTTTATTTATTATTGGTTATTTCTAAGCATCTCCCTTAAACTCGTTTCATAATTTGTTAAAATAATACATTATTAATTTATAAGTATATAAACATATTTTGTTAACTTAACTCATTTTGTTTTATTCAGATGGATACAAATATATTATGGAGTGAGTCACTTAATGGGATGGATTTCTTCTTATCATATGTGAGAATTATAGAATAAGTATAAGTATAGGTTTTACCTTGATAAAGGTGATGTTATTTCCAATATATCGGAATATGAATATACATTTAGGAATCTTTGATACGATATTTATCAGTACTTTAACTTATTTATAACTCACATATAAGATATTACTCGTTTAATAACTCACTTGAGGGCCATATAACTTGTAGAAAATAGTTATATGCTTTTACTTAAGTGTTTCATTTTCTTTAGGAGGCATAAAGAAAAATATAACCATCTAGAAACAGGGAGCTTAACTCTTCTTCACTAAAGATTCCATCGGAATGTCTTCACTTCACCAATATTGTATATAACTTGCGACACCACCTACATACATAGGACAAAAGGTAAGCTTATATGGCATCCCCTTACATGACTCAATTTTTCCTTTTCAAAGAATAGAATTGTTCTACCATTAAAATATATTGTGTAACAAGGGGTAGACTTGCACATAATGATACATATTGTAAATTGGCTCAGATAACCCATTGTCTAGAAAGCGTAGATAACAAACATATAATCAATGGAGTCATAATCCTTTCATTATATATTGTCTTATTACACACCTTTGTGAGAATGATCTTCAATAATATCTCATCACTAACTCTTATGAAGTGAGAATTTTATCAGTAATTTGGTTACTTGATACATAAGGTAATTGGTTTTGAAATATAACTTTCTCTATTAATACATTAAGGCATTGGGAGATGAGGCTTTAGTTTCATCATTATAGAAAAATGTAGCAATTAATTGGTCTGATATTTTTTACAAATGATGGAATGTGTACTTGTGGGACTAGTGCAATGAAAATTACATTTCGCTCCCTGAGTACACGTTGATAGAGATAAATACTATACAAATCTCAAAAATAAAATAAGTCGCCCAAAGTGCCACAATCGTGCTTCACATCCTAAGGTACCTTTAAGACCTTAGAAAATGAAGTCAATCCAACAAATACGAAGAACATTTAAACATGGGAAAAATATTGTATCAAAGAAGAAATTAAAATACTTTTACAAGTGAAGCACATATGTGAAGCAAATTATAAGTCATAGATATAGAGATTAGTATTATTGGAATTACAAAATATAAGTCTGAGAATGTGCTTGGACATTAAAAACTTTAGTAGAGTATGTGAAAAAGACAATTTTCTATTGACAAAATTGGATAATATATTGGATGCTACGTTGGAGTACCGATTCCTAATGTTTATTGATGCTTTCTAGTTGTAGAATCAATTAAAAATGGCCAAATAAGATGAGTAAAAACCAATATTCATTGTTGAATAGTGTTTAAATTACTATGTTTTGATGCCATTCCACTTAAAAGATGTAAATGTACTTTTCAATGAAAGGTAAATAAATTTTTCAAACACCAACTCTTACGTAATATGGACGTATATGTAGAAGACATTCTCTCCAAAATATGAAATTTTGAAGGACACGTGTAATAATAATTTGGAGTAATGCTAAATAAAATCTTTAACAATGGAAATAGTTGCTTCAGTTTTTGCATGTCTAAAGTTATAGAAAAGAGTGACCCGTTCTTCCAAACTCTGTGCAAGAAAAAATATTTTGGTTGAATGGAAAAGTTCCTTCTGTTATTTGAAGGAATGCTGTCATGTGTGGCAGATCTTCCTACACTAGACACAATAGTCGAGGGAAACCAGCTTACTAACTATCTATTTCCCATTCAAAAAACGTTAGTTGTAGTGTTAATTCGAGAAAATGAAGGGAAAAAAATTTGATATATTACATCAAAAAATTATTAGAAAGAGAAGAGGATCAATACAATCCCATTGAAAAAATAACTTCAGAACTTATTGGAATTTCAAGGAAATTAAATCCTTGTTTCTAAGCTTATTCTATAAAACTCTTACACTACTCACATATTTTAGAAAGTCAATACTATTCGGCATATGAGGATAGGAAATTGATAATTATATCTTATCATTTTAATGTTAGAAACATACCAGCATCAGTCGTTTCATGCTCACAAAATTGTGTTTAGATAAGAACAATCGAACTAAACCTCTTTCCAAGCTAGCTTGAAAAAAATAAAACATGAAAGATTGGTAGATCCACATAATCGAAACAAACTAGGTTGCTTAACACAAATTCAAAAAATAATTAATTATAAATAGGCATGTGGAACTACTTGCTATAAGAGAGCTTTCCTATAGTAATAGATATGCCCTGCATGTGAGAAAAATATATTAGCAATTATACGAAGGATCGTTACTTATATTTGTGGGAAGAGAAGAAAGAAAAATAATCTTACAAGATTAGAACCATCGGACATGTATAAATTATCTTGGTTAAGGGATGATCTCAATAATAATGATGAACAAAGGATATTACTATTCATGTTTGATTAAAGATGCGGAGAATATTGTGAAAAACAAGTAACTTTTTCAACATTATACTCCAATAACTTAATAGCCTACTAAGAAAATAAACGAGTCGTAGACATCAGTGGTACATTCCCAACGACCTATAATATATACTGGTAGTTATATATAATTGTTTATTATTTCACACGAAGAATAGAAGTGGAAGTTGTGTCAAAAGTAAACGCGAAGAATGTTTGGAGACTATTGCATAAACAAATCAGTTATTGCTTGAAAAAGCCGCACACCATAGTTTTGGAACTGTTAGAAGAAGAGTCATTTTATTGGTTACAATATCCGCCTTATCTTGAGACTGTTTCTTAATCACAAAATTATATCTAGGCATGATTTCTTAATCACATGTTTATATTTTTTATTATATACACTCGATGACTTGTTATAGCTTATGATAAATACACAAACTATTAGTTATACATCCTAATTCTCTAGAAATATTTATGACTTAAATAAATCCCGCTCCTAACCACATGATCTATACAACAATTTTACCAAACCAACACGTACACAATTATTTACAACCAAGAAATACAAGAACCAAACGTGAAAAAAAGACAAGCTTGATAGAACAATTGCTAGTCAAGCCCACTAACTAAATCAAATATATCTTATATACAAGCTCCTTTTACACCCAAACCACTAGCAAACTTCCTTATCAACACTATACTATCAATAATTAGATTTAAAATGATTTACGCAACACACACCAAAACAAATTATTTCAAATTTCCTGCATACTCATCAATACTAGTTCCCACTATACATCAAGAAAAATACTCCGACACCAGTCCAGGATATCAGATTTAAGCATATTCACTAATTCACATTTTCATTTAACAGACTTATTACCCAAGATACTGTCATATCATCTTTTATTCCATATTTTAAATCTAACATAATCCTGCATTTTCCTCAAAATGATTTCCTCAGTAATCTTTCTTACATAAAATATTCTCTTATTCTTGTAATCCACATCTGATAGATGAAGCTGAAAAGGCTCATTTCAAACAACACAAACTATAATGATTGTTCCTGCAATTTCTAAAAACCCACTTAATTCTTGCAACTAATGAAGTACAATTGAACATACATCCATGAAGCTCACATCACTCCTTCCAAATTTATTGACTCGAATAAAACTTACACACATATGCTCCCTCTTTTCTAGTTCTTTGTCATATGTAACATATATCATGTCAATAGTCATTCCCCATTTTAGCAATTTGTTATCAGTAAATAGTCGGTTCGAACAAGCAAGCCAACAACAAAAGTTGTTTTTAAGGATCACCAACCTATGACAAACTATTGTAGACCTGTTATGATTATACTTCTCATCCCTAATATTCTTCATAATACCCTTAATACAATATTTAGTTCTCTTAAGTGTTTCCCAGATAATTACATCCTCAACGTCTGCATTAATCTCATATCCTTTAAATCATTTGGTAAAGTCTATCTTACTTTAGTGTAGAGGCTTGTAATATTTTTATTGAAGTTAAAGATTCGTTAACAAAGATCAATATTAGGAAACACCTGCAACCGCTTTTGAGATGTTATATAAGTTATCTTCCCATTGCTTACAACATGCTCAATACTGAGAAGATTTATTTCTTATTTTAATCATAACCCTTCAAGTAAAATTTATTTAATATCCTACTTAGTAATCAAAATAAACCTACAATCCAGCCCGTTAGTGTAATTTTTATTGTGAACACATGTTCTCCTTACTCCCATAAATTATTGAAAAGGTATTTAAGACTACTACTTGTTTAATATGTGAAAGGCATGGAGTATTAAGTCCTCCCTCCAATTTGATTATATGAATTAAATACCATGACATTTTAGCACCATGATATCCATCTATATTCCCCTTCCATGATCATCTCCTTAGAATACTCAAAATTCTATTAAAAATCCCATCTGGTAGTAACATCACTAACACGTGATATGTAGATTCGCTTTGTAGAACGATTTTAATTAGATGTACCCTACAAACAAAATTCAAATATTTATGAAGCCACCCTTCCATAGTTCCGCATATGTTCTTAACAAGTATTGCACACGCACTAACCTAAGGACTTCTTTCATTGAATATATTCTCAAATACTTAACATGTAAATGACCATCACTTACATTTAAGTCTTCACTTAATTCATCATTACTATCTAGGTCTCCTACCAAAATAATTCTTAACCTTTTCGGGGCTAATCAAGCTATATAACCTTAATTCACCTTTTTTATTTAAGATGCAACTCAAACTATTTATTATTGATGAGAAGTCATGTAAACAACCCAAATAGTGTTGATAAAAAAGCAAGACAAATAGTTATGTAGATATATGATCTCACATACTTAATCCCCTCTTTCCTTTGAATGTCAAAAAACACCATTGATACACAAAGAATAGAAAGTAGTTGTCACACACACATATCAACCCACCAAAGTAATGTCTCCTAAATACCAAATGCTCTCATTATGTTCATCAATAAAACCCCAATTCAGAGTGTCATTAGACTTCTATAGATTAAAATTTAATGTAAATGTTCAACTGATATTTTATCTCTCATAACATTGCACTAAACTTTGATAAAAAAGAATATTATATGAATTTCATCTACCCCCTATAAATGAATCTTGATTTTGATTTATCAAATCATGTAAACACCATTTCATTTTATTATTTAGTAATTTAGTCATACACTTGTAGATAACATTATAAAGATAAACTAGTGTAAACTTCATCAAGTTAGTAGGATTCTTCATAGTACGAATGAGCATAAAGTATTACTGTTAAATTGTTTGAAAAAAGATCCTAATCTGAACATATTCTTAACTACATCACAAAAATCTCTATCCATAATACTCAAAGTATATTTTTAAAGGACACTAGTAAATTATATCTATTATATCCTCAATTATCTTATTTTCCACACTAACATTCAACTCCTTTTTACAAAAGATTTAAGACACACAACTTAAACTTCTGAATCTCTGTAGTCCTCTTTATAAATTTAAATAACCTAATATTTCTCAACCTCCCCTTGATTTTCTCCTTCTCAGTTACTATCCTCACATACTATAAAATAATTGATAATATTGTGTTCTTTACAACTCTAGATTTGATAAATTTATGATATAAATTTCTTCCATAATTAGGTTCCTTTTGTCAAATAAATTCTAGAACTTTTGTGCAAGAATAAGATTTGAATATCCAACAATTTCTCAGATTTTTACCTATTATCCCCTTCTAGCATAACCTTGTTCATTCATAATTTTCAAATACTTATTGTTTAATTAATTCCTAACTCTTTCCATTCCTTTAAAAGAATGCCTTAAGTGTTAATTATTAAAAAAAAAATAACCTCTTAACTTATTTAAGTCTACAAGCAACTAGATAAATGAGTATATCTTCAAACTTTATGTTGATTAGAAAAAGTATACACATAACTCGTATTTGTTATATAAATAATTTCATGTTAAGACTACTTAGTCTTGGTTATTAGGATATATTTAGTACGTATGATTAGGGATTTACATAGATCGGTTGTGTTTAATTAAAAATGAATTTTAGAATAATATTCTGTTAAGATAGATACATGGTGATATCTCATATAATATTTAATCATTAATAACAAAATTTCAGCTAATGTTAATAAAAAATTATCTATATATAAATAAAAATATAATTTACACAAAATAATTACAATTCTTATTTAAATGCTACCTATCAGTGGGAGGATCAACAGTATGAGGATTAACAGAAGGAGGATCAACAGTAGGAGGAGCAGTAGAAGGAGTGGCTCGAGCGGGATCTAAAGTACCGGCTATTAGATTCTCGGATGGAGGCACAACTTCCTTGAATCCACGTTCGGTCCTACACCGATTAAGTAACGCGACTACACCATTAAGTAACGCGATGTCCCACTCATCAGCGGGTCGATCAACTCCTTTGTGGGTCAGGTACTAGCTGTGGAGGCCGAGGATTGAGAAATGTCATCTGCAAAGGGTCCTTTCCTAAGGATACATGGAACTCGTTAAGGTCGATCATCATCCAATAGAAGTCCCTCATCATCTTGTCGGTAAACGAATCAGAAGCACTAGTACTCGTCATTTTGGCCGGAAGCAGGTTTTCAACTCCAAGACCCAGTAGCGCGTCCCGTCCCGAACCGTATGAGGGCCGCCTCCATGACCGCATCAACTATTTAGTCTTGCAATAAGGAGGGTGTAGATGATGAAGAGTCAATCTGACTATGCGATTCTCGCACTTTGTTTTGCAGACTGGCCTCGCGCCGTCATGTTCAATAAATTAAGTATAAAATTTCAATTTGTAAGTATAAATGTTTGCGTATTTTAAAACTTACATCTCCTTACTCGTACTCCTTTCTACTCCACACGTCCTTTTTCTTGTCAAACCCGATTTCCCAAAAGAATTTTTTTTTATCCGGGGAACGAGAAAATCTTATTGTTGATGTGCCTAGGATCCCTCACCTTCGTTCAATCAAGGAGTATTATTTTTATCCTCCTCCTGTTCAGTGTGACAGTCAAGTAAAGAAGGTTTCAGAATAATTTAAATGGATTCCTTACCAAAATCAAGGAAGTCATCTTCTAGTGTAGGTCATAGAACCTTCCCCGCTCGGATTTTACTGCAGCTTCCTATTATATTTATTCAGTGAGGCTTGGTGCTAATTTTTAGACAAAACAGAAGAAAAGAATGCAAGGAAGTAAAAAAATATAGAATAATTAACTGACACCTTTCTGAGTCTCACATCTTAACCGTTTCTCCCAATTATGTGTGGTCTGATTGTCTGGAATTTTATGTGAACCGTAAAATTTCCTCCACACGGTTTTTGTGATCGCTAAACCCCTCACAACACTTATTGTGTAGCATCATCTGGATCTTAGTTCCATCTTAGCGACTCTCCCAATCCTCAACTAAAAAGAAGTCATGTTCGCAAATAAACCAAATTCACTAGAATTTTATAATTAACTCCTAGGAAAAAAAGGATAAGTATAGTCAACTTAACCTCAATCATCTCATTATCTTACGTTTATCTTCGGCAGGGACTTTTTCCCAATTCTCGAAACACATGGGATTTTTCAAGTTAATGACGTGACCCACGTGATGCCCGAGGTTCCACTTGTTGTCATACACACAAAAGACCATAGGCAGTCTTCCTCTATGCTTTGCTATCGCCTTGATGACTATTGCACGAGTCCTATTACCCCTCAGATTTTGGTCATTTTACCTATTTAATTTATGATTAAATTCTGATTTAAGTCTAAAATAAGTTTACATAAAAAGCATATGAGCTGTATTGCAACCCATGGTCGTAATACTAGGATTCTGAGAGGGGTTGTTACCCTCGTTATTGGGACTAGATGTTTAATTTTAAAAAATAGACCAATTTGCAATTTAATAAAGAATTAAAAAAAATAATTTGAAATAAAATGTTTATAATAAATATAAAATGACCATTTTGAAATATCAAAAAAACTTATATATTTTTTTAATTTATTATATGACTAAAATTTTTTATGTGTAATTCAAATTGTAAGTGGATTAGATGTATTATTATATTTTTTGAATTTATTTGATTTTATTTAATTTGGTATTGAAATATTCTTTTTTACTTAATTTAAATGTATGTATTTAATTTGGTGATGTAATAAATGTTATGTATTTGATTTTATATTTATGTATTTAATTTTATATTTATGTATTTAGTTTGGTGATGTAATAAATTTTACTCTTTATTTTATTTTTATTTCTGTCTTTTCAATATATTGCAAAATAGATGGCTGGTCTTATAGTTAGGAGTCATAGAGGGGATGGTGGGGCCGCGACCCAAACCGAAATCCAAACAAAGACCTTACAAGTTATAACAACAAACCAGGTATATAAAATATTATTTTATCCAAAGTTATTTAAAATACAAAATATACATTAATTAATAAAATTTAAAATAGAACCAATTAAGCGCAAAAAGAGGGGGTCCGCGTCACTGAAAACTGCCATTCAGGCATTAAACGCGGTACGATATCCTTTGCCAGTCGATTTACGCATACCAAATGACACGTGGTATCCCTTGTTTAAATATGGGAAACATGTTATCCAGGTGGTCGGGCTAACTGTTCAAGAGAGGATACCACCGTGGTACAACGCATGAGATAAAGTTCCCACTTCCGATAAAGTAGCAGTTATATAACGATTATCAGTAATTTTAAAACTAATCCCACCATTCATACATATGTAGGATAACTTTTTAATATAACTTTAACTTTATTTAATATATTGGATATATAAATTTTTTGATATTACTAATTGGAGGAAAAGGTCTAATTGGGTAGATATTGCTGAGAATTTATACAAAGAGAGACTATTTCTTGAAGGAAAATAAACCTGAGTTATTTATCCGATGAGATTTGGGAGAGGTGTTGTAAGTTGTGGGATTCAAAAGAAGAAAAGGTATATATTTACTGTTGAAGGAGAGGTTAAGTAATAGACTCCAAGCCCAACTCAAATTCGTATGGAAATAAAGATAATTATTGCTGAACTGTTTTGAGCATATCTTCTTCGTTATTGGTCGGATTTTTCTCCACAATATACCAAAAGAATCCTCACAGAATTATCTACGTCCCTATGTAAGGAATTTACCAAAATCGGCTCGGTTTTGGAGTTATCACCACTTCTTTAGGCGTTGTTGCAGAAATTCAGATTATGGCAGCTTTTTCTTTTCCATATTTTTAGCTTTTGTTTCCTTATCTCCAATTACCATGCTAATCTCTTTCCATATCTTGTAGTCTTTGACTTGGGCTCTAATTAATCTCCATAATTATTTTTAAAGCTTCACACTAAATAAACAATTAAACCCAATATGCTCTAAAAATAATAATTCACTAAATCAATACTCAAAATAGGAAAGTGCACTATTTCTCAAGAAAATCGACTATTATAACTTCTAAATCACTAAAAATGAGTCTCATCCTAATATAAATTTATCACAAATAAGGAGACATCAAGACCCCCAACTCAAAGTTGTATCGTCCCAATACAATAAAGATAAAAACAATGTGAAGTCTATAAATACACACTTATAAAATTCTCAACACAATGGGAAGAACATAGCAGAATATATAGAATAAACCTAAGGAACATAACTCAGAAAATTTCATGCAATAATATTCATAAACTACATACCTGTACACTTCTCGTATCCATAGTCAACACGGCTTGAATTCAAGATCAGATTAGTTTCGCAATGTAAGAGGGATTAGGACTTTACTCAGTTCCCCAGGAAAGTTATAGATTGTTCATCGAACTTCACTAGTATTCAAAAATCCAATTAACTACTCTCTAATGGCTCAATCACTTCTCAATTACATAGCAGAGAATCACAAGGTCTTTAAGGTTGTAATTTAGGATTAGAGACGGTATGATAGTATATTTGGATAATTTGGAGTGAGCTTTTGGCTCTCTCCTCACTAGCCATCAACGAATCGCCCTAGAGCTTGAGTTACTCTCATAAAACGTTTCTCACTCAACCCAATGAATTCCTTGATGCATAATTTAGCATCCCCAATAACCCAATTAAAGCTTAAGATGTTCACATAAAAATCCACTTTGCCGGTCCGAATATATATTTTCTTTTCTTTTCAAATCAATTTTTTTAAGCTATGACTCTCTTTTTAATGTTGAGATATCACGCTATTTTTTCTTATATATATATATATATATATATATATTTCTTTTAATGCCCTTTTTGGCAAATTTAGCTCGTAGCTTCTTTTTATTCACTATTACCCCGGCAAAGGGTTACAATAAAAATATGTGAATCATCCTCAATATAAAGCACAAAGCACAATTAAGCTCAAAAATCCCCTCCCAATAACAATTCCCATAATGGTGGACCCACTACCCCAAACTTAAGCTCTAAAACAACTGTCTATGCATCGCGATTCGAGTGCGGGTCATATGGAAAAGTCCTATAATCTAAAGTATATGTCTTATAATGTGTTTCGATAAAAATCTTTAGAAAGGCTAGAAAGGGTTGAGAAGGATATAGCATATAAAATTAAAATCACAAGGTGAGAAGGTATAAAAAGGCTTCAAAGGCTTCAAATATGAAAGAACCGCCTTAATCACTTTCTACACTATGTAATTTCGTTATTTTATTACCTTTAGCACTTTCATAAAATGGTTTTGTCAACAAGCTTGGATCTCACGGCCTACACACTTCTCAAGGTTCCATGAGATCGAACATACTTTCAATCGCATTGCTCACTAATCTTTTATTTACTATCAACGTGTGTTTTCCTACAAATACTCAAAGCATACGAATAAAATAGCTCATAAACATACTACTTACTATCATCAATTCACTGAGCTTATGCTTTCAAGCTATTAAACACACTCTACATCTAATTCACATGCATCAAAAATTTTAATTTCTACCTAAAAACAGAAAAATGGAGATGAGAGACAACGAATCCCCCACACCCCCAACTTAAAAATGAGCCGTGTCCCCACGACTCGAAGAAGAAATTAAAATTAGCAGATAAAAGCATTTACAGAAATGGTAAGGAAGAAAGAGAACATACTCTCGAGACTTATTGCCTCGCATTATTGACATGTAAGGTAGGATTTGCTTGATCTTTCGTTAATTGCTCAAGGAGTTTCATGATGTGCACTTGATTAGCGTTGATTTGTGCCACATCATTGACTAAGGAAGTTTGAGCTGCTTCGAATTTTGTTAAACGCTTCTCCATCTTCTCTTTCCAATTTTGCTCCTTTTCTTCTTTCGAGACTTGCGTAGAACCCGCTCTTTGAAAGATATCCTTAATCCAAGCATTATCAATATAACTCGTCTTAAACTCGAGTTTCTCTTCTTCACCCAATGTAACATTCGCTTTTCGCACAAGACACGTGATCATAGTAGGAAATTTAACATTATAAACCAATTTAGAAGAGACCGAAAATCGTATCACCTCCTCATAGATCAACTGTGCCACATCTACTTCTTCTTCTCTCAAAATACAATCCAAAAGTAGAGTGTTCTTCATAGTCACATCCAAAGTTCGTGTGTTTCCAAAGACATTAGGAATAAGGAAATTGTGACAAATTCTCGCATCTGATTGAAGATATTTGTAAGGCCAAGGTGCCTTCAATTCTCCCTTATGTGATTGCACTTTCTCCTTGTCTAAAACATGCTCAAAAAGTAATTCCTCATCAAATATTTTTCGTTTAGCAACCGCTTCATCAAACTTGCAATAACCTTTCAATTTCTTAAACTTGAAGTGGTTTCTAATCTCATCAACTGTGAAAGGAAATAAATTTCCTCTAATCGGAACACAACCTTTACTATCTCGGCTAAAGAGGCCTAAATAGAATTCCAAAACTAACTCATGACATAATTCAGAACGTCTTACCATGAACGTAGACCAACCCAATTTCGCACCAAGCTCTAAGAATATCTTGTATTCTCCTGTATCAGCTTCTTCCTTGAATACTTTCTCATAAGCAAAAGGTAGCTCTTTCAATTGTTTCTCTGCAGAAGCTTTTAGGGCCCTTGAAGCTTCCTCTTTCTCCTTGAGTGTAGGACCTTATGGAAGTTTTGTTTTCTACTTTGCATAAAAGTATAGCTTTTTACCATTACGATTAAACAAAGGTATCGTACCTTTATCTTCAACATCGTCTTTACCATTTGATTTTGAACTAGAACCATTGTTATTTGATTTCTTCTTGATTGGATCCAATACCTTGTTTTTCTTCACCTCCCTCTTGTTAGCTAATATTGGTGTTCTATTAGTCATCTTCAATTAACCCCCAACTCAAAGCTTTAACAACTCCTGAAATTTGAACTAGTAAATTTTTGTTTGAACAAGCTTGGTTTGGCTTAGGAAAGATGAATTGATGATGAATCTTTATGTGGGTCAGGTGGATTCTAAATGGATTGGCTATGATTTAAGAAATTGTAGGATGAATTTTGAAAATTTGAGCTTTGATTCTTCAATTGAATTGTGTTTGGTGAGAATTGGGTGATTGAATCTCCTTTGTAATGAGGTGGAGAGAAGATTTGATGTGTTTTCCTTGATGTTTGGGTAGTGTTTTGATGATTGGTGAAGGTTTTTATGAGCTTTAATGGAGTTGGGAGAGTTTTGGAGAAGAAAAAGAGGCTTGAGGTTTAGTAAATTCGGAATAATGAACATTAACCCTCTTTTATAAGCTTGAAACCCGTTTTTCTCTCTCCAGGCGGCCAACTAAGGTGCACCGCGCCTGACCTGCGGTATACCGCAGCTTCTGTAGCTTCAAAAATTTCCGTCTCGTCAAAATACTCGCGGTACATACCCGTGGCACGGGTTTTGGCTCTGCGGTATAGGGTGTGGTACATGGTCCGGTACACCGCACCCATCAGCTTGATTTTTTCTCGTCTCGGTATAAAACCCGTGGCCTCTACCCGTGATACGGGTTTTTGTCCTCTGCGGTACACCGCGGCTGTGGTCCGGTATACCGCACAGCTGGTCAGAATTCTCCGAAAAATTTTGTTCTCCTTCCCTAACTCGATTTCTCCAATACCTAATCATCAAAAACAATAATACCTTTCTCAAATATGCAATATCAATTAAAAACAACTAAACATAAACATAAACTAAAAACGTAAAAGACATAAAAACATAAAAAATTGCGGGTTGTCTCCCGTACAGCACTTTTATTTAACGTCTCTCAAAGTTAGACGCGTTACCTCTATCAAGATTTGCGAATATATCCTCCCCAACAACGAGTTAGGCTATGAACGTCAACTAATCTACGCTTGATCCCCTTCTTGGGTCGGAAATCTATCACCTTGGCTGAAACAAGCTTAGTGACAATGAATGGTCCCATCCACGAGTCTTTGAAACTACGTGACCTATTCTCGCGTTTGTGAGCTTTCCATAGAACTTCATGGCCAACCCCAAACTCAATGTTTGGCTCAGTATCCACAGGCTTTAAGTGGATCTTCTCAGTAGGGACTTTGTGATGTGAAAGGCTGTGGATGACAGGAATGGTGGGATCTAACTTCCTTGGTTTCTTACCCAAGACATAGAAGGTCTCAGATACATTCTTTGCATGAAGGGTAATGGTCCCTTCTTGGAAGTTGATGACACTTTGACTTGTGGCCATGAAGGGCCGTCCAAGTATGATTGGAATCTTCTTATCTGCATCAAACTCAAGTATAACAAAGTCAGAAGGGATGGCGATACTACCTGCACGGACTAAGACGTCCTCCACTGTTCCCCATGTCCTGGTAACTGAGTTGTCAGTGAACTGCAACTTCACTGGAGTTTTCTCTGATTTCTGAAGTCCAAGTCTCTCGAACACGGACTTAGGCATAAGATTCAAACTAGAGCCCACATCGTACATAGCTTTCACTTTGAGCATACCATTTATTTGAATAGGAAGGTTGAAACTTCGCGGATCTTTAAGCTTTGTTGGTAGATCTCTTTAACTTCTTCTTGAAACTCACAGATTCTCTCTTGGGATCTCTACACTCGCTTCTTTCTCAGGACTAACTTGCGTAAAAACTTGTTGCGGTGTAAGTCCTTTATTTGCAATCTCAAGCATTTGGGCGTTGATATTTTCGGGTGTATATGCCTCTACAAATGTCTTGAGTACAGTGTCATCCTTAGGATTTGTATCAGGAATACTTGGTGACACTGATTGAACATTAGGTGGCGGTTCCACCTTCTCTACTTCTTCTTGCACAGCAGCTGCAACTTCATCTTCATTCTTTGATTCCTCCTTGGAGGCTTCTTTCTCTTTTTCTCTATCTAGCTCAGCTTGATAATCCATAACCGATCGAATTTCCTCTTGCATCTTCTTCAGAAGTTGTATAAATTCGGCTCGTTCTGGATCGTCCTCCACATAAACCTCAGAACAGTCAGATTCCACGGGGCTAGACTTGGTTGGTTCTTCTTCGGTACTCGGAACTTCCACGGCACTAACGGCATCATGCGGTACTTCCTTCTCTTCTTCAAATTCAAGGCAAATACCCTTACAAGCTTCGAACCCAACATTGTCATCACCTCCTTCGATTGTCTTCACTTCTTTCTGTTCCATTAAATTTGTTAGAACTTTGTTTAACTGTTCTACTTGAGTACCTAAAATCTGAAGTGCGGCATCTTGTTCTCGGACTTTCTCTTCCTGAGCGTTTATATTCGTGGTCAAACGTTCCAAGACTTTCATTATTTGTTGATTGTCCATTGATCCTTCTTGAGGATACTGAGGTAAAGCTTTTTGATCTAACGCATCGGTATAGGCATCTTGAACAGGTTGTTGAGGTGGATCAGGTCTATTTTGATATTGATTTTGATACTGACCTATAGGTTGGAAAGAGTGTTCTGTGGGCGCGGTTGATAATGACCTGGATTAGCGGCCCTTTGTGGATTTGAATGCTGCATACCCGGATGATTTCGGTTACCCCATTGATAGCCTCCTCGGTTGGATATGAAGTAAACAGATTGTGGATTTGTTTCGCACTCTTCCCATGTATGATTATTAACCCCACATTGTTGACAACCTTGTGCTTCTTGTACTACGTTCGCTGCGGCTAAATTCTTTTGCATCTCTAACTTTAGCTCTTTGTTTTGATTTTCTAATACGGATATTTGAGCTGAGTTCGCAAGTTCTGCATCAAAACAAAGCGTTCCTCGGGTCTTTGCAATAGGAGCTCGCGTTGAAGGCCAACTCCTTTCTTGTTCAATAATATTTTGCAAAACCTCGGAAGCTTCGTTATGATTCATGGACACAAAATTACCCTTTCCAATGTTATCCACCTACTCTCTACCTTTGTCATTAAGACCTTCATAGAATATAGCAAGTTGTAAAGAAGGTGTATAACCATGGAGCGGACATCTAGCTAATTTATGTTGAAACCTTTTCCATGATTCTCCTACTGTTTCTCCATCTTCTTGACAAAATCTTGCAAGCTCGCTTTGATCTTTAAGTCTCATGCTCTTCGGATAAAAACGGTTAAAGAATGCGGCTTGAAGTTCTCTCCATGTATTAATTGTTCCAGGTGGTTGTCTATCTAGCCATTCACTAGCTCTACCGGTTAAGAAGAATGAAAACATATGACAATACAGCTGCTCGCGTGTAATGCCAGGGGTAAAATAGGCATCACAAATCTGCATGAACTTCTGAATCGATATTACCGGATCTTGAATTGCTGTACCACTATAGAGTCCATGACCTTGAAATTGACTGATCATACCCGGATCGGGTCTAAATTTGATATTCTGGATCTCTGGAGGACGGTAACATATTGGTTGAACATGAAACGGTACATGAAGACCAGGGAGGTCTTGTTGTACTCGATTATGTTGACTATTCTGCCCATTACCTCGTCCTAGTGGTTGTGGTACACCTTGTTGTTGACCACCAAGTGGATTAAGTTGTGGTCCTCATAGTGGATTTCCTCCAGGTGGGACTCCAAGTGGATTTAATTGAGGTCCTCCAATTGGGTCCTCGAGTGGTGGATCTAGTTGGGCTGCCATTGCTCTTCTTAAGACTCTTTCCTCACGAACTCGTTTGTTGTAAGGTCTGAAGCTCCTCTCAGGCTCCGATAAAGGAGGCCAAGAATTTAACACTGTGAAACCTAAAAAAGACTAAAGAAAACCATAAGCGTAAATCCAAAGCAATAAAAGCTAAAAACTAAAACTAAAAACTAATTAAAAACTACTACTTGAAATAGATAACCCACATTCTAACGAGACACAAGTCCCCGGAAACGGCGCCAAAAACTTGGTGTCGCCTAGGGTGTGATAAAAATAAGATAAATATAAGTCAAGAAAACTACGCACTCTCACCCTAGACAGGCACAATACTGCAAGTATTACAGGACGTATGCAAGTTTTAGTTGATAAGTTGAGTTCGTTCTCAGGGACTTAAGTGTGTTAATCACGTGGGTAGGAATAACGAGTAAGAAGTAAATAATTAAAGACAGAAAATAAAAGCAATAGATTTTCGAGATTAGGAATTAAAACTAAGAAAATTAACGACAATAAAGTAAATACGAAGAATATGAGATGAGAATTATAGCTTAGGTTTTGCTAGTATGCCCTAATCCTTCTAATTCTTTCTATTAGATCTAGTTTATAAGGGAGAATATTAGCTCTTGTATACTTAGTCAGGATTCTAAAGTCCCATTCTTTAGACCTTGAGAGCGACTAAGGGGGCTACGGCACAACCAAGAAGCTGTTTTAAATAGGGTTATCAAACGCTACTAAGGCCTTAAGCAAACAATTCATTCAATTGGTGATATGGTGATTAAATTAGACCCTAATGACTATCTAGTTAGAAACAATTTTGTCAGGATTAATATCGACAGTAGACGTTATGTGGTGTTTCAATAATTAGACACCCAACTAAGGTGATCATCTAACTACTATTAAGGTAATCCTATACTCGTGCACTATCAAGGAAAACAATCATTAAATTAAAACACATAAACAAATATAAGAGTAAGCAGCTAATATCAATTTAAAACATGTAATTCCCAAATAAACTTAGATAGAAGAATTAGAATTCATAGATTATACATGATGCAAATCACAAGCTATGGGAGGTTTAGTTCATACCTGATGGAAATAAACTAAAAGAAATTACAAAAGACATCATCTTGCTCTCTACAATAAACTGGAAGACTAAAACCTTAAGAACTAATTACTATGAGGCAAGGATGATTTACAAGTCATATAAGGGTGTATTTATAGGTGTTTAGAAGACCTAATTCGTTTTCTTGAATGAGAGGTTAAGTAATGGACTCCAAGCCCAACTCAAATTCGTATGGAAATAAAGATAATTACTGCTGAACTGTTTTAAGTATATCTTCTTCGTTATTGGTCGGTTATTGCTCCAAAATATACCAAAAGAATCCTCACAAAATTATCTACGTCCCAATGAAAGGAATTCACCAAATTCTGCTCGGTTTTGGAGTTATCACCACTTCTTTAGGCGTTGCTGCAGAAATTCAGATTAAGGCACCTTTTCCTTTTCCATGTTTTTAGCTTTTGTTTCCTTATCTCCAATTACCATGCTAATCTCTTTCCATATCTTGTAGTCTTTGAATTGGACTCTAATTAATCTCCATAATTATCATTAAAGCTTCACACTAAATAAACAATTAAACCCAATATGCCTTAAAAATAATAATTCACTAAATCAAGACTCAAAATAGGAAACTACACTATTTCTCAAGAAAATCGACTATTATGACTTCTAAATCACTAAAAATGATATCTCATCCTAATATAAATTTATCACAAATGAGGAGGCATCAGGAAGAGTGTACTAATGGTTTTTCAAGATGGAGAAAAAATAACCTGTTTTTGGAGCAGCTCATCCGTAGTATAACAGAATGCCGTTCTGGCGCATGAAATGATGTCAATATTCGTCATCACTATTATAGATTTATCAACATAAATGTCAAACACCAAGGGACTATCCCATGAGTTTCATTGGCACACCGCAAAATTTAATAACACAATATCTTGACTATGGTACAATATGAACGAAATAATCGGCAGTGGCTCTTGCATGAAAATGGATAACTCTTTTTCTCACCTCAAAACTAAAATGTATGACTAAACTTCATTGGATCTCCGAAGTTTTTATGTTATTCAATTTATATCCTATCCAACATAGTATCCAAATTTTATTTCTAGGATATCTAAAAATTACTCTCAATCGAGATACAGTTAACAGTCTTATATAAACCTCTCCACCATCATAAGATTCATTAACATATTTTGCATTCGTAAAATATATATATCTAATAAATCCATAACATATTAAAGTATCGTAAAGATGCTTAGAATGACAAATTATAGTTCTTAAAGAACCCTTGAACCTTCAGATTGATGCTCAAAAGTGATTTTTCATGGCCATAAAAATAATGATTCAGAGATATTAGATAATGAAATTTGATTCTAAATAATTATTAGGAAACAATAGAAGATTCAATGGGCCTTAAAGATTTTGAACTTCCATGTGGTCAATGTGTCAATGAAAACATTCATAGGTAATTTTTTTTATTTCTCCTAAGATTTCAAGGTTTATTATAATTATATATATATATATATATATATATCAAATTCATCTCCATGAATTGCTAAATCATGAGTTATATCATAAAAATTCCTTCTCTTGTTGAATACATAAGACTAGGAGTTTATTTTGAGGTGTGGATATCCTTTATTTATGTAGACTTAGCTCATCCATTGTTCTTGAAAAATAGAGGTGAGACTATATACATTGTAAGGAGTTGGGAAACTCATTAGATAAGGAATTATTTCAAGTCGTCAGTGACTTTAGAGTCTATAAAATTGTAGATCTTCACTATAACCTTTACTATTCCAAGAACATAAACCTAGAGGTTTATATATACCAATAGATTTGAACAATAAAATCATGTTTCTTTTTTATTACTACTGTATTTGTTTTGTATACTCAAAGAACCTAGAATATTGGAATTTTTAAATATAGTATATATAATAAAATCGTAATATTATAATAAATTTTTCCTACAAGTTAGTCTTAGGCCATCCATCTTAACTTTCTAAACAAAATAACAGTGTCGAGTACGAGGCTATCATCATGGAATAAGAAAATGTTATTGATTTTGAAATCACATACATCACAATTGTAACCGATTTGGAGTTAGTGGAAAGTCTGTATACCTAAGATTATGAAGATGGAAATTAGAGAGAAAACCTACCATTATAAGGTGAGAAACCTACTAGCGGCATTTGAGAGTTTCAATCTCATATACGCGTAAAGAAATCAAAATAATTGAGTCAATTATTTGCCAAAGTAAGCATTGTAAAACAAAATTTTAAAATCGGTGTATTTAAAAAGTTGTATATATATTATGTAAATTAACAAGGATACCTCTGGGTAGCTATTATTGATGTTGAATCTAATTAGCTGAATTTAATTCGAGAGTATTTACAAGAGAGAACCTTATGTTGAATTTCTTAGATAAGAGAGCATTGTTGTAAAAAGTTGAAAGATATAAACTACATGTTAGAAAAGTATATATAATTTCCTACTTAGTACCATTATTAAGGGATGTGGGATAGGTGGTAGGAAATTAAATCTTATAAGATCTATTGCATGTTAGAAATAAAATTATAAGGTCTTGGGAAAACTCATAAAAAACTAAAAACATTGTTATATCTTATACAAATATTGAGATTCTAAAAACAAATAATCAAAAACTATAGTAATATACATGCAATTACGCCAATACAATTTTCAAATAAATATATTCTTCCATTGCAAACTATGTTGTCAATATAAATAATTTTTTATTAGTTTTTTTATTCTATCAGATTGATAACGGTTACAAAAAACATTAGATTTTATCTTATTGATTTACCACAAGGAAAATTATAAAAGTTCGGAAAACAGTGAATAAGGTTACGGTATAGAAAAGAACCAAAAATCTAAAGTTTTATATGGGAACCCCTTGTAAGAATTACTAGTGGATTCAATCAATCAGGAAGTAAAGATATATGACGTTATCCAATGTCACTATAGAGTCATATTGTCTCATCTGTTGGTGGACGACAAGGAACTATTTTTCGGAAAACTCGAATAATGGTATGTTTAGATGCAAGAATAATTATCCAACACCTAAATGTATTAACCTAAGTGAAGCCCATCCAAAAAAGACAACAAATATTATCGCATACAAGAATGTCACTATCAAAGTATAAATCCAAACACTACTATAACAAGGCATATGTGGGAAGCAAATTACCCATGAAATATATAACAATTCCAACAATAGGGGTTAAACCCAATACAATAAGAAAAATGTATGTTTAATTAACGAACCTCAATAAATCATGTTCAAATGACTTATTTACACTAATATAAGTGGATAATAGGGTGAATACTAGAACATGGTACCCATTCCTAACTTTCATCGGTGCTTTCTAGATGTATAGTAAATTTAGAATGGCCCCCTAATAAATTACAAGTGGAATTCTAAGGAATGATGTCTTATCTAGTTGATGTTACTAAATTAAACTTGTCGAGGGAGACCAAATTATTAGCTATTAATCATCTAGCCTTGAAATTGTAGTTGTAGTCTTAAATTGAGAAAAGAAAGGAAAAAAAATCTTATATACTACATCACAAAATATTTCAAGGAGAGGAGCCTTAGTACACACGCAATAAAAAATAGCTTTAAAGTTAGTGGGAGCTTCACGGAAATTAAATCCTCGTTTCTAGGCTTATTCTATAAAACTTCTAGCTAATTTGTCATTAAAGCATGTGTTAGCCAAACTCAGGGTATAATGGAGGCTTCTCAAATTGGTGGTAGATATATATAGTTTTATATTTTCGAAGAAGGTCCATAAAGAAATTAAAGTACAAGCCTAGGAATTTTATAGTCAAAAGTGTTGTGTACCCTAGGTATAGTTTCAACAACATGGAATTAGATGGAGTCTCTAATGAAAGAGTAAGTGTAGAAGGGATAAAATTTGAAGCCTAGTGGGTATGTAATATAAACTCGTTAATCTTCTAAACTATGACCACTAACAACGAGGCTGAGAACGAGGATGTCATTGCAAAATTTAATATTTTGCTCGATATTGGACCTACCCAAGTCAAAGTCATTACTGACTCACATCTTTTAGATAGTCAATACTAATCGGCATAAGAGGCTAGGAAATTGATAATTATATCTCATCATTCTAATGTTAGAAACATAACAGCATCATTCGTTCGTTTCATGCTCACAAAATTGTGTTTAGATAAGAACAATCGAACTAAACCTCTTTCCAAGCTAGCTTGACAAAAATAAAACATGAAAGAGTGGTAGATCCACATCTTTGAAACCAACTAGGTTGCTTAACACAAATTTAAAAAAATAATTAATTATAAATAGGCATGTAGAACTAATTTCTATAAGAGAGCTTTCCTATAGTAATAGATATGCCCTGCATGTGAGAAAAACTATTGGCAATCGTACGAAGGACCATTACTTATATTTGTGGGAAGAGAAGAAAGAAAAATGATCTTACAAGATTAGAACCATTGGACATGTATAAATTATCTTGTTTAAGGGGTGATCCAAATAATAATAATGAACAAAGGATATTACTACTCATGTTTGATTAAAGATGCGAAGAATATTGTGAAAGACAATTAATTATACTCCAATACCTTAATAGCCTACTAAGAAAATAGATGAGTCGTAAACATCAGTGTTACTTTCCCAACAACCTATAATATACACCGGTGGTTATATACAATTTTTTATTATTTCACACGGAGAATAGAAATGGAAGTTGTGTCAAAAGTAAAAGCGAAGAATGCTTGGAGACTCTTGCATAAACAAATCAGTTATTGCTTCAAAAAGCCACACAACATAGTGTTGGAATTGTTTGAAGAAGCGTCTTTATATTGGTTACAATATCCGCCTTATTTTGAGACTGTTTCATAATAACAAAATTATATTTAAGCATGATTTCTTAATGTGATCTCATGTTTATATTTTTTATATACACTCGATGACTTGTTATAGCTTATAATAAACACTAATTTTATTTGACAAACTATTAGTTATACATCCTAATTCTCTAGAAATATTTATGACATAACTAATTCCTGCTGCTAACAACATGATCTATACAATTATTTTACCAAACCAACACGTACACAATTATTTACAACCAAGAAATACAAGAACCAAACCTAAAAAAAGACAAGCTTGATAGAGCAATTGCTAGTCATATCTTATATATAAGCTCCTTTTACACCCAAACCACTAGCAAACTTCCTTATCAACAATATACTATCAATAATTAGATTTAAAATGATTGACACAACACAAACCAAAATAAATTGTTTCAAATTCCCTGCATACTCATTAATACTAATTCCCACACTACATCAAGAAAAATACTCCGCCACCAGTCCAGGATATCATATTTAAGCATATTCACTAATTCACATTTTCATTTAACAGACTTATTACAAAAGATACTATCATATCATCTTTTATTCCTTATTTTAAATCTAATATAATCCTGAATTTTCCTCAAAATTATTTCCTGAGTAATCTTTCTTACATAAAATATTCTCTAATTCTTGTAATCCACATATGATAGATGGTGCTGAAAAGGCTTATTTCAAACAACACAAACTATAATGATTGTTCCTGCAATTTCTAAAAACCCACTTAATTCTTGCAACTCGTGAAGTACAATTAAACATACATCCATGAAGCTCACATCACTCCTTCCAAATTTATTGACTCAAATTAAACTTACACACATATGCCCCCTCTTTTCTAGCTTTATATCATACGTACCATATATCATATCAATAGTTATTCCTATTTTAGCAATGTGTCATCAGTAGATAGTCAGTTCGAACAAGCTAGCCAACAACAAAAACTATTTTTAAGGGTCACCAACCTATGACAAACTATTGTAGACCTGTTATGATTATACTTCTCATCCCTAATATTCTTCATAATACCCTTAATACAAAATCCAGTTCTCTTAATTGTTTTCCAGAAAATTACATCATAAACGTCTGCATTAATCTCATATACTTTAAATCATTTGGTAAAGTCTATTTTACATTAGTGAAGAAGCTTATAACACTTCTATTGATGTTAAAGATTCACTAAGAAAGATCCATATAAGGAAATACCTACAACCACTTTTGAGAAACTATATAAGTTATCTTCCCATTGCCTACAACATGCTCAATACTATTCATTTTATATCCTACTGAATAATCCAAATAAACCTACCATCCAACATGTTAGTATAGTTTTTATTGTGAACACATGTTCTCCTTACTCATGTAAATTATCGAAAAATTATTTAAGACTGCTACTTGTTTAATATGTGCAAGGCTTGTAATATTAAGTCCTTTCTCCAATTTAATTATACAAATTAAATACCATGACACTTTAGCACCATGATATCCATCTATATTCCCTTTCCATGATAAGGTGTACCCTACAAACAAAAGTTAAATACCTAATATGTAGATTCACATTGTAGAACATTTTAATAAGGTTTACCCTATAAACAAAAGTTAAATATTCATGAAGCCACCCTTCCATAGTTCTGCATATGTTGTTAACAAGTATAGCACATGAACTAAAATAAGGACTTCTTGAATATATTCCCACCAAAGTAATGTCTCCTAAAAACCAAATGCTCTCATTATGTTCTTCAAAAAACCCCAATTGAGAGTGTCACAAGACTTCTATAGATTGAAATATAATGTAAATGTTCCACTGATATTTTATCTCTCATAACATTGCATTAAACTTTGGGCAAAAAGAATATTACATGCATTTCATCTACCCCCTAGAAATGAATCTTGATTTTGATTTATCAAATAATGTAAACACCCTTTCATTTTATAAGTTAGTTGTTTAGTCATACATTTGTTGATAACATTATAAAGATAGATTAATGTAAACTTCATCAAGTTAGTAGGTATCTTCACAGTAGGAATAAGCATAAAGTATTAGTGTTAACTTGTTTGAAACAAGATCCTAACTTGAACATATTCTTAACTACATCACAAAAATTTCTATCCATAATACGCAAATTGTATTTGTAAAGGACACTAGTAAATTATGTCTATTATATCCGCAATTATCCTATTTTCCACACTAACATTCAACTCCTTTTTACAAATGATTTAAGACACACAACTTAAACATATTAATCTTTGTAGTCCTCTTTATAAATTCAAATAACCTAATATTTCACAACCTCCCCTTGATTTTCTCCTTCTCAGTTACTATCCTCACATAATATAAAATAATTGATAATATTGTGTTCTTTATAACTATAGCTTTGATAAATTTATGATCTAAATTTCTTCTATAATAAGTTTCCTTTGTCAAATAAATTCGAAAACTTTTGTGCAAGAATTAGATTTGAATATCCAACAATTTCTCAGATTTTTACCTATTATCCCCTACTACATTAACCTTGTTCATTCATAATTTTCAAATAATTGTTGTTCAATTAATCCCTAACTCTTTCCATCCCTTTAAAAGAATCCCTAAAGTATCAATTATTAAAAAAATCACCTCTTAACTTATTTAAGTCTACACACAGCTAGATAAATGTGTCTCTCTTCAAACATTATGTTAATTAGAAAAAGTATACACATAACTCGTATTCATAATATTAATAATTTTAACTACTTAGTCTTAGTAATTAGGATAAATTTAGTACGTATGATTGGGAATTTACATAGATCGATTGTGTTTCATTAAAAAATGAATTTTAGAATAATATTAAGTTAAGATAGATACATGGTGATATCGCATATAATATTTAATCATTGATAACAAAATTTCAGTTGATGTTAATACAAAATTATCTATATATAAATAAAAAATTAATTTACACAAAATAATTATAATTCTTATTTAAATACTACCGATCAGTGGGAGGATCAACATAAGGAGGATCAACAGTATGAGGAGCAGTAGAAGGAATGTACTGGCGGCTGGAGGCACAACTTCCTCGAATCCACGTTCGGCCCTGCACCGATTAAGTAACGCGATGGCCCCACTCATCGGCGCGTCGATCAAATTCTTTTTGGGTCGGGTACTAGTTGTGGAGGTCGGGTATTGAGACATGTCATATGGCATAGGGTCCTTTCCTATGGATACAAGGAACTCAATAAGGTCGGTCATCATCCACTAGAAGTCCCTCGTCATCTTATCAGTGACAAGATCAAAAGGACTAGTACTCGTCATTTTGGCCGGAAGCAGGTGTTCAACTCCAGGGCCCAGTAGCGCGTCCCGTCCCCAACCGTAAGCAGGCCGCCTCCATGACCGCATCGACTTTTTAGTCTTGCGATAAGGAGGGTGTAAATGATGAAGAGTCACTATGAAATTCTCGCACTTTGTTTTGCAGAATGGCCTTTAGTGCGTCATGTTCAATAAATTAAGTATAAAATTTAAATTTTTAAGTATAAATTTTTGTGTATTTTAAAACTTACATTTGCTTACTCATACTCCTTGCTCCTCCACACTTCCTTTTTCTTGTCAAACCCGATTTCCCAAAAGAATGTTTTTTATCCGGGGAACAGGAAAATATTATTGTTGATGTGGCTGGGATCCCTCACCCTCGGTCGACCAAGGAGTATTATTTTTTCCTCCTGGTTCAGTATGACAGTCAAGTAAAGAAGGTTTTCAGAATTATTTAAATGGATTCCTTACCAAAATCAAGGAAGTTTTCTTCTAGTATAGGTCATAGAACCTGCCCCACTCGAGTTTTATTATAGGTTCATATTATCTTTATTCAGTGGAGGTTGCTTCTAGGAAGCAACAAAACGAGAATATTTTGTGCAAGCTTTTAAAGTACAATAATTAACCGACACCTTTCTGAGTCCCATATCTTTACTGTTTGCTCCCAATTATGTGGGGTCTGGAATTTTATGCGAACCATAAAATTTCCTCCACACGGTTTTTGTGATCGCTAAATCCATAACAACACTTATTTTGTAGCATCATCTGGATCATAGGTCAATCCTAGCGACTCTCCCAATCCTCAACTAAAAAGAAGTCTGGAAACAATTGGGTTGAGTGAGAACATCTTCGGGTGAGAACTCAAGCTCTAGGGCGATTCGTCGATGGCTAGTGAGGAGAGAGCCAAACACTCACTTTTCATTATCCAAATGTATCATACCGTCCCTAAGCCAAGTTATAACCCAAGACCTTAGGATTTCTAACTGCTTGGTGGAGAAACAATTGAGCTATTAGGTAGTAGGTAAGTGGACCATTGGATGCTGTATTTGGGACCTGTGAACAACCTATAGCCATTAACCTGAACTAAGTTATCATCCTCTCCTTATGGCATTGCGAAATTAATCTGGACTTGAATTTATGGATTGTTGATTACATGTGTATTAAGCATACTTGTGCATTATTTCTTGAGCATTACTACATGAGACTTTTTAGATTTTTTGCTCTAGGATCATTCATTGTGTCTGTTCTTATTCTCCTCCTACTTCTTTCTCTTGCTATATGACTACCCTACTGTTCTTTACTTTTATTGTATCAGGACGATACAACTTTGATTTGGGGGTCTTGACGTCTCCTCATTTGTGATAATATAATATACTTCAGAGACATCATTTTAGGCGTATTTATTAGTTTATAGGTCGATCTTAGCTTAATTTAGTGCACTTTCCTATTTTGAGTCTTGATTTAGTGAATTATTATTTTTAGAGCATATTGGGTTTAATTTTTATTTAGTGTGAAGCTTTAAAGATAATTATGGAGATTGATTAGAGTCCAAGTCAAAGACTACAACATATGGAAAGAGATATGCATAGAAATTGGAGATAGAAGGAAACTGAGTTCAATTAGGAAAAGGGAAAGCTGCCTAAATCTGAATTTTGCAGTACACGCCTAAAGATGTGCGTTTTTACCTAAGAAATAGACCGATTTTGGTAATTTTATTTCATAGGGACAGAGATAATTCTGTTACGATTCTTTTGGTATATTATGGAGCTCAAACCGACCAATATGCTCAAAACGGTCCAGCAGTGTTTATCTTTATTTCCTTACGAATTTGAGTTGGACTAGGAGTCCATTACTTTCCTTCTCCTTCAAGAAAACGAATTAGGTCTTCCTATACCCTATAAATACAGCCTCTTAACACTCATAAATCATCCTTGGCCAGACCTTAAGGCCAAGAGGAAGCTACAACACAAGAGAAGAAGTCTGGAAGGAGCTGTGCATAAATCATGTCTCCTTCAACCTCTTATTCTGTAATTCTTTTCTCTTCTTTTCTTTGTATGAATTAATTCTATTAGCTTGTGTTTTGCATCATGTATAAACTATGAATTCTAATTCTTCTATCTAAGTTCTTTGGGAATTATATTTTTTAATCTGATATTAGCTACTTACCTTTATATTTGATTATGTGTTTTGATTTAATGATTGTTTTCCTTGCTAGTGCACAAGTATAGGATTACCTTAATAGTAGTTAGATGGTCTCCGTAACTGGGTGTTTAACTATTGAACCACCACATAACGTCTAGTGTCGATATTAGTTCTGACAAAACATGATTCTAACTAGATAGTCATTAGAGTTTGTTTTCACCACCATATCACCAGGATTGCAGTATTTTTTTAGGGCCTTAGTGGCGTTTGATAACCCTATTCTTCATCACTTCTTGGTTGTGCCGTAGCCCCCTTAGTCGCTCTCAAGGTCTAAGGTATGGGAATTTAGAATCTTGACTAAGTATACCAAGAGCTAATATTCTCCCTTATAAACTAGATCTAATAGATAGAATTAGAAGGATTAGTGCATACTAGTAAAACCTAAGCTATATCTTTCATACTATCTTCTTGTCTTCTCTTTTAGTTATTTTATTGTCTTTTATTTAGTAGTTAGTTCTCTTTATAAAAACCAAATAAAAATCTATTTTCCTATTCTTTCTTTGCGTATTATCTTTCTATCTTTTATATCTGCACTTGATAATTTGCATAAGTTCTCTCTGACTTTCGTCAGTCCCTGAGGAACGAATCTTCTTATCATTAAAACTTGCATACGTCCTGTAATACTTGTAGTACCGTGTTAGTTTAGGGTATTTATTTGCACTTTTTTATATCATTATTTTATCACATCCTAGGCCACACCAAGTAATGGACTCCTAGTCCAACTCAAATTCGTAAGGAAATAAAGATAAACACTGCAGGACCGTTTTGAGCATATCTTTTTCGTTATTGGTCGGTTTGAGCTCCATTATATACCAAAAGAATCGTAACAGAATTATCTCTGTCCCTATAAAAGGAAAATACCAAAATCGGCCTATTTCTTAGGTAAAAACTCACATCTTTTGGCGTGTACTGCAGAATTCAGATTTAGGCAGCTTTTCCTTTTCCTAATTGAACTCAGTTTCCTTCTATCTCCAATTTCCATGCATATCTCTTTCCATATGTTGTAGTCTTTGACTTGGACTCTAATTAATCTCCATAATTATCTTTAAAGCTTCATACTAAATAAACAATTAAACCCAATATGCTCTAAAAATAATAATTCACTAAATCAAGACTCAAAATAGGAAAGTGCACTAAATTAAGCTAAGATCGACCTATAAACTAATAAATATGCCTAAAATGATGTCTCTGAAGTATATTATATCATCACAAATCAGGAGACATCAATGAGTCATGTCCCCACGACTAGAAAAGACTCAATAAAATAAAAATAGCAAATAGTGCATATAGAGAAATGGTAAGGAAGAAAGAAAACATACTCTTCGAGGCTATTACCTCGCTTGATTAATACCCAAGATAAGGTGCAGTAATTTCCTTTTATGTAAACTCCATTTATCACCGATTTCGCTATCCCTTACATCCTCTTGTGCTCCATCCCAATCAATCACACTCTAGAAGTCCCTTGTATATCTTCTTCCAACTTTTCACCCAATACCTTGCCTTGATACTTCATCTCCCCTACACTTGATAAAATCTCTATTATCTCTTTATCATCTCTTTTGAACCCCAACTCAAAGCTTTAAAGACTCTTGAAATTCGTAACTCTTGATCATAGGTGGAACAAGCTTTATTTGGGTTAGAAGGTGTTAGGATGATAATTCTCTATGTTGGTAAGATTGAATCAAGCTTTGGTGATATGGGTTTAATGATTTATGGAAGAAGATTTTAAAATTCATGGTTTTGATTCTTTGGTTCTAGGTGATTTGATATGATTTGGGTGATTAAAACTTCTTTGTAATGATGTAGGGAAGGATTTAGATTTGAATTCATGGTGATTTGGTTGTGTTTTGATGTTAGGTGAAGGTTTGTTGAAGCTTTAATGGAGTTGGGAGAGGTTTGGAGAAGAGAAAGAGGCTTAAGCATTTTTAATTTCGGAATAATACCTAATTTCCTCCTTTTATAAGCTCAAAACGCAACTTTTTTTCTCTCTCCAGCGGCTACCTGCGGTATACCTGAATCTCCTACCCGTAGTACGGGTTTTTGGTATGCGGTGCACTGGGGTTGTGGTTCGGTATACCGAACCTGACATCCAGAAATCTTTTCTCCTCTGCATAAAACTCGAGTTACCTACCCGTAGTACGGGTTTTCTTCCCATGCGGTGCACCGTAGCTGAGGCGCGGTACACCGGACTGCTGATCAGATATTTTCCGAAAAATTTCGTTTTCTCCTCCCAAACTCGATTTCTCCAATACCTAAGCATCAAAAACACTAATACCTTTCTCAAATATGCAATATCAGCTAAAAACAATTGCATAACTAAATATTATACACTAAAAAACTAAACTAAGAAAGCAATTAAAGCTTGGGGTGTCTCCCAAGAGCACTTTTATTTAACGTCAATTAAAGTTTGACGGGTTACCTCCATTATCCCATGTAACCTCCCCAGCAGTGGGTAAGGCTATGTATGTCTACAATTCGCACCTTTTGGCCTCTCAAGGCTCGTATCTCTATTAATTTTTGTGTCACTACTCGAGTAACAACAAATGGTCCCATCCACTCATTTTTGAAACCTCGTGGTCTATTCTCTTGTTTGGAGGCCTTCCAAGCAACCGTGGTTCCGACCCCAAACTCATCTTTAGCTTTCTTTTTCACGGGTTTATGGTGGTGGTCCTTCTCTTTAACCTCTTTAGATACTTCAGGAACAATGAGGAACTCCAGTGGATCCTCCTCTAGAATTTTGTCTAAAACAAGGGATGTTTCAAAACTTTCTTTTGTTATAAGGGCCATGTTTTCAATCTCAATCTCTACACTCGCATTCTTATTCGTTTCCGGAATAGCTTCTATGAATACTTGTTGCGGTGTGAGATCTTTTGTATTACTTTCAAGCATTTGGGTGTAAGCTTTGTCTTTACACACCTCTACAAATGCTTTATCGATGTCACCGTTTGAATGATTCGTCTTGATAGGATTGGGTTGTGACATCAATGGAATACTAGGTGGCGAATCTATCCTAGTATTTTCTTCATCTATCTCTTTTCTAACCAAGATTTCAATATTTGATTCCTCTAGATGCGGCTTGGCTGGGTTTCCCATGGATATCATCTTCCCTTCACAAAATTAAATTTCAATTGCGACTCCATTACCAACATTTGACTCATCTATGCTTAGCGTGGTTGATTCTTCTATTATTGGAATCTCTAGTTCACTAAGTGCAACTTGTGGCGATTCCACTTCCTTCTCTTCTTGAAGGATAAACTCTGTAGCTACATCGAACCAAACATCGCTATCAATTTGAATGGCCTCATCATCAAAATTTGTACCTTGGCCAGTTTGCATAGATGGTACTTGTTGTAATTGCTCAATTGTTTCAGTGAGTTGTGTCAGTCGTTGCTCCATTAATTGATGGCTTTGTTGCATCACTTGCACTACTGATATCATAGCATCGATTTTTGTATCACTCTTTACTATGTTATCCTGTGGCCTTAATGAAACAACTGACGGAGTCCTCCAACTTGGTGACCCTATTATAAAGATCGCGAAAGTGAATATTCAAAGAGTCTTCCAAAAGTTCCACCCACCACTGTGGTGGACTTTGACCTTGATAACTAGGCGTCACAAGTGGTGGATCATGCTCTTGATAGGGGGAAAACTCCATACCTAAAGAAAAACCTGAAAAGAGACTAAAACAAAACAAACGTACAACTGAAAACAACTAAAACTACCAACCTAACTTAAACACAAAGTAAAATAACCGCTTTAAATCCCCGGCAGCGGCGCCAAAAACTTGGTGGGTCCTTGTGTGTTATAAAATAATGAAATAAAATCAAAGGAATAAAGGATCCACAGACCGCAAGTGTACGGGTCGTACCAAGTAATAGATAAGTAAAATCGGGATTATCGTCTCCACAGAGATTTAAGAAGTTATTCTAACCTTGTATTCAATATTAGAATGGATAGTTCTAATTGTTTTAAAAAGATAAATAATAAAGGAGATTGTTTTCTAATTAACTAAATAATAAAATAAACAATAAATAAACAATTAATAATTATGCAAGAAAGATAAGGATATGCAAGTATGAATCTATCCTATTGAATCTATGATTACTAAGAATAAGGGTGAATGGGAAATCTCACAATAGTCGGGAATCTACTATCTCCTAGCCCCCGTCAGGGTGGACCTAGAAGCTATCCTACAGTATTACAAACCCCGTCAGGGCGATTATAAGCTACTTTCAGATGAATACTATTTTACCTCATTGGCTACGTGGTTAGTCAAGCCCGTCAGGGTCAAATAACGGATACCACGCGTCTATATTCTATTTATGTAATTAAACCCCCCGTAAAGGAGATCACTTCCCCCACCAAAGTGAATAGCTTAATTACTAAAACCTATTTCTAATTAGCTAGGTCAGAAATAGTGAACAAGCACAAGAATATAGTCAATGGAAATTAAGAACCAATTCAATTAAATACTAAAATCCCAGATTCAGATTAAAACAGAAAACCAATATTCAATGGTTCATATAATTTAAATCCTAAAGAGAAATTATGCATAGTAAATATTCTTGAATAAATATCTTAGAAATACCTCATAGACAAAATAGATCTAATACTAAATTACCCAAAGAATAGAGATGGAGAAGTGTTGAATTGATATAGTTAAGCTCTAGCTCTTGCTTCTTCCTCCTCTAGATCCTCTTGATTGCTTCTATGATGAATTATTTGTGTATATTAAGTTTATGCAGCAAAGGGATGATTTTCTAAGGTTTAGAGCTAGTATTTATAGGTGCTAGGTCGAATTACTTGGAGTGGAGGACAAGGCAAAAACTCTTATTTATTTACTAATTTTAAATAATATAATATTTGAATGTAAATTTGTAATATTTCCAACAATTTAATATACCTTTTTTCACTAGGCGAAGAAGCTTATAATAATTAGGGAAGCCTTGAATCCTAGCATTCTCACTTATAATTCAAACTCTATTTTGAACAGGGTGCATCTCTATGAGCTTGATAACCAAGGCCCATTAAACGGCCCAAAGCGTATCTTCCAAGTCCAAAAGCAATGACGTAATATTCCCAAAATTTTCTACTCGGAAAAGGGCGACTAGGAAGCCAAGAAGTAGATGGATTATAAAACAAATTTGATTATCATTATCAATGAGACAAAGCAATCCATTACAAGGGCCACAAATCTAGCCACTCTTATTTTTCCATTCTGAATTTGATGACGTGAATGATTCATAGCCACGAATCGTAATAGTAATCCTAAAAAGCCCTTTGCAAACGTGATAATATCCACAATGTTCTCCATTGATATTTGAATGTAATTTTTTAACTATTCTCTCTCTTTTATGTTATATTCTCTCTATATATTGATATATATTTAATGAAAATATATTTAATTTCTTTCATGAGTCTTTTGATGGACCAAATAATTTTTTTTCATGTCGGATTTAAATATACTTTGATTAGATATTTCTACAACTATTCAAAAATAAACACTTTCGTTCTTTGCCAGAATGATTCATAGCCACAAAATTTAACCTTAACCTTGACTTAAACTGTAACTTTAACCCTTAACTTTAACCTTAAAATTAACCGTATCCTTAACGTTGACCTAAACCTTAACCCTTACCCTAACCTTAACCTTAACATTAAACTTAACCATAACCCTAATTTCTTCTTGATGAGCAAAAAAAAAACCTTAACCCTAACTTTAACCTTGAACTTCTCCCTTGGAAACTGTATTTGATTTCCAATAACAAAAAAAATATTCTTCGTGTTTTCATACACGGGTTTTACCTAGTATATATATATATACATATGTATATAAATATATATATATATATATATATATATATATATATATATATATATATATATATATTATGATTAAATAAAGTAGATAATATAACTGAAAATTATAATACTCCTTTCAGAGCATTAGGAACCAAAACATTTTCTTCATATTTAGATATTGAAATTTAAGAACTCTGTCAGTTATTCTACTACAGAAATATGGAATTAGAAAATAGACGGATCGTGATAAAAGTATATGTGTAAATTATTATATAAATATTAAAAGAGAGGATCTTGAATTTAATTCCATTCAAAATATCGATAAGAATATTTGGCCAAATATAGAAAGATGGTTCATGTAGATTCATACCTGTATGGTAAATATGAACGTATGATCTATATAAACTGGAATTTTTATAACGGATTTCATGTTCGTCTAAGGTAACTAATTTGAAGATATGTTTTATGAGATAAAAACGTTCTTATGAAAGTCCTTAAAGGACTCCAAGTGCTTAAATAAAAATCTCGGGATATATAAATTAGAGTGTCATTATCTGGTATAATTGTATTATATGTTGTTACGTAATGTGTCATGTTCGTTAAATATGTGTTTATATGTGACTACATGCATAAATATTTGTTAATATAATTTGTACATAATTGTTTCTTATTATAATTGAAATTTGTATAATTCCATTTATCTATATATTGCTTGATTTTAAATATTGTAAGGTTTGAGACTATGAAGATGAAGATCAAATTACACAGTGAAGATGTTTATTGATATCCTAAAATGAGAGGGAGATACTTACATATTGCACTTTTTTTTTCCTTACTCAATATTTTTTCCTACATGGTTTTAAAGATAACGTTTTTAACGACACGCATTTAAATTTCATGAGGATATTGCACTCATTTTCCTTCAATGGATTTTTTCCTAATGGGTTTTTTCAAGAATGTTTTAAAGAGACATGCTCTTCATGATTGAATATCCAAGGAAAAGTTTTATGAAACATTATTGTTGATATTTATTCAGCCCATTAACCATAGTCCAACCCATTAATAATAAAACTTTAAGGTTCACATATTACTTATAAATAGGGATAGGGTATTTAAGTAATACATACTATGATTAATAATACTATACTCTACTCTCTTATTCTTTACCTCTTACTTTTTATTTTTGTTTTACAACACATGCCATATTATCACTCAATTATTTCTTTCAAACCCTAACGCCCCCTTGCCGCCTCTATCTACTATACATAAACCATACTTACTATACTCTGTCATTTATATGATATTTTCTCATGGTAAATCTATAGTCCTTCATTACATTTGATCTTTTCAAACCACCATACCTAGCGTACATATTATTGTATAAGAATCAATTATCTCTTCCTCTTTTTTCTTTAATTCAAAATTTTATATATGTTTCTACCTTATTTATGGATATCTCATATCGTTGGCCATTCCATTTCAACCAAAGTATTTTGAAAAGGTTAAATTTAATATTTTTATTATATTTAATTAATTGTAGCGATCTTATAGTTTATTGTCAATAGAGGTTTATAATTATTCATTAAAATATATTTTTCTAAAAATTTATATGTTATTCGATAACTTGTTCATCAATATCTGCGATTCACCTCTATTTGGTGACAATATGGTATTTTTGGTATATTGAATTTGATTATTTCTAGATAATTTAAGAATTAAAATTTTAAATTATTTTCAGAACTACCAATATATAATATGTTGTGTAAATGTTTTTATTTCGGCTTCTTTTAGAATGAATTTTTATTAATACACTAAAGTTTATTTTAAAATAAGATTATTTTCATCACTACATTATCTATTTTTATAATTGATTTAATAATTGTAAATAATATAATATTTGAATGTAAACTTGTAGTATTTCCAACAATTTAGTATACCTTTTTTCACTAGGCCTAGAAGCTTATAATAATTAGGGAAACCTTGAATCCTAGCATTCTCACTTATAATTCAAACTCTATTTTGAACAGGGTGCATCTCTATGGGCTTGATAACAACGGCTCATTAAACGGCCCAAAGCGTGTCTTCCAAGTCCAAAAGCAATGACGTAATATTCCCAAAATTTTCGATTCCGAAAAGGGCGACTAAGAAGCCATGAAGTAGATGGATTATACAACAAATTTGATTATCATTATCAACGAGAGAAAGCAATCCATTACAAGGGCCACAAATCTTGCTGACTCTTCTTTCTCCATTCTGAATTTGATGACGTGAATGATTCATAGCCACGAATCGTAATAGTAATCCTAAAAAGCCCTTTGCAAACCTAATAATATCCACAATGTTCTCCATTGATATAAGAATATAATTTTTTAGCTATTCTCTCTCTTTTATGTTATATTCTCTCTATATATTGATATATTTAATGAAAATATATTTTATTTCTTTCATGAGTCTTTTGATGGACCAAATAATTTTTTTCATGTCAGATTTAAATATACTTTGATTAGATATTTCTACAACTATTCAAAAATAAACACTTTCGTTCTTTGCCAGAATGATTCATAGCCACAAAATTTAACCTTAACCTTGACTTAAACTGTAACTTTAACCCTTAACTTTAACCTTCCTTAACGTTGACCTAAACCTTTACCCTTACCCTAACCTTAACCTTAACATTAAACTTAACCATAACCCTAATTTCTTCTTGATGAGCAAAAAAAATAACCTTAACCCTAACTTTAACCTTGAACTTCTCCCTTGGAAACTGTATTTGATTTCCAATAACGAAAAAAATATTCTTCGTGTTTTCATACACGGGTTTTACCTAGTATATATATACATATGTATATAAATATATATATATATATATATATATATATATATATATATATATATATATATATATATATATATATATATATATATATTATGATGAAATAAAGTAGATAATATAACTGAAAATTATAATACTCCTTTCAGAGCATTAGGAACCAAAACATTTTCTTCATATTTAGATATTGAAATTTAAGAACTCGTTATTCTACTACAGAAATATGGAATTAGAAAATAGACGGATCGTGATAAAAGTATATGTGTAAATTATTATATAAGTAATAAAAGAGAGGATCTTTAATTTAATTCCATTCAAAATATCGATAAGAATATTTGGCCAAATATAGAAAGATGGTTCATGTAGATTCATACCTGTATGGTAAATATGAACGTATGATCCATATAAACTGGAATTTTTATAAAGGATTTCATGTTCGTCTAAGGTAAACTAATTTGAATATATGTTTTATGAGATAATAACGTTCTTATGAAAGTCCTTAAAGGACTCCAAGTGCTTAAATAAAAATCTCGAGATATATAAATTAGAGTGTCATTATTTGGTATAATTGTATTATATGTTGTTACGTAATGTGCCATGTTCGTTAAATATGTGTTTATATGTGACTATATGCATAAATATTTGTTAATATAATTTATACATAATTGTTTCTTATTATAATTGAAATTTGTATAATTCCATTTATCTATATATTGCTTGATTTTAAATATTGTAAGGTTTGAGACTATGAAGATGAAGATCAAATTACACAGTGAAGATGTTTATTGATATCCTAAAATGAGGGGGAGATACTTACGTATTGCACTCTTTTTTTCCTTACTCAATATTTTTTCCTACATGGTTTTAAAGATAACGTTTTTAACGACACGCATTTAAATTTCATGAGGATATTGCACTCATTTTCCTTCAATGGATTTTTTCCTAAAGGTTTTTTTCAAGAAAGTTTTAAAGAGACATTCTCTTCATGATTGAATATCCAAGGGAAAGTATTATGAAACATTATTGTTGATATTTATTCAGCCCATTAACCATAGTCCAACCCATTAATAATAAAACTTAAGGTTTACATATTACTTATAAGAGTAATGCTAGGTATCACCCATCACCCATGATGTGGAAATTAGGTGGTCCAATCATGGATTTTCTCTTTCCAGATTTACTTTTTTCTCTCTCTTCCATGATTGGACCACCTAATTGCCACGGTGATGTTTAGGTGATACCTTTTTGGGTGATACCCTGCATTACTCTACTTATAAATAGGGATAGGGTATTTAAGTAATACATACTATGATTAATAATATTATGCTCTACTCTCTTATTCTTTACCTCTTACTTTTTATTTTAGTTTTACAACACATGCCATATTATCACTCAATTATTTCTTTCAAACCCTAACGCCCCCTTGCCGCCTCTATCTACTATACATAAACCATACTTACTATACTCTGTCATTTATATGATATTTTCTCATGGTAAATCTATAGTCCTTCATTACATTTGATCTTTTCAAACCACCATTAGCGTACATATTATTGTATAAGCATCAATTATTTCCTCCTCTTTTTTCTTTAATTCAAATTTTTTTATATATTTCTACCTTATTTATGGATATCTCAGATAGTTGGCCATTCCGTTTCAACCAAAGTATTCTGAAAAAGGTTAAATTTAATATTTTTATTATATTTAATTAATTGTAGCGTTCTTATAGTTTATTGTCAATAGAGGTTTATAATTATTCATTAAAATATATTTTTCTAAAAATTTATATGTTATTCGATAACATGTTCATCAATATTTGCGATTCACCTCTATTTGTTGACAATATGGTATTTTTGGTATATTGAATTTGATTATATCTAAATAATTTAAGAATAATTAAAATTTTAAATTATTTTAAGAACTACCAATATATAATATGTTGTGCAAATGTTTTTATTTTGGATTCTTTTAGAATGAATTTTTATTAATACACTAAAGTTTACTTTAAAATAAGATTATTTTCATCATTACTTTATCTATTTTTTATAATTGATTTAATAATTTATAATAATATAATATTTGAATTTAAATTTGTAATATTTCCTACAATTTAGTATACCTTTCTTTCACTAGGCCAAGAAGCTTATAATAATTAGGGAAGCCTTGAATCCTAGCATTCTCACTTATAATTTAAACTTTATTTTGAACAGGGTGCATCTCTATGGGCTTGATAACAACGACCCATTTAACGACCCAAAGTGTATCTTCCAAGTCCAAAAGCAATGACGTAATATTCCCAAATTTTTCTACTCCGAAAAGGGCGAATAGGGCGATATAACTGAAGAAGATAACTATACATCAACGAAACTCAAGCGGAGTTTGATACGTATGTAATCTATTTCATTCCTTTTTTTATATAATATGATATGATATGAGAAGATCAAGAAACATTTAAGGATGTTTTTTTTGTTTTGTTTATGATGTGTAGATATGTAGATATGTAAATGAGGGAACGTTGATGAACAATTACGCACATATATTCGATCTGCTTACACGTTTACGTCAGGTTAGTATTATTATTTCTTATTCTTATTCTAATCTAAGTATATATGTATGTATCTAATATATGTAAGTATGTATATATAGGTTGTTGATATCTTGTGGTATATTCAAACGTTGCTATAGCAAAAGCAGCTGAAGCAAGGATGATAAGTAATGAACCACAACAAATTTGTGGTTTATTTGATGATATAGTTGAAGATGTCGTGGTATGTTTATGTTTGTCTTTATTACCTACTTTTTATAAAGGGGATGTTTTAATTAATTAATATTTGTTTTTTTAAGGTTACATCATGTGCACATGTATTTTGCAAAACATGTTTAATGGAATTTTGTGCTAGTGGTGAATAAGTGTTATGTCCTACATGTTCAAAGCCACTTACTATGGATTTCTGTGGGAACAGAGTAATGCTAAAAATTTGTCCATAGAGGTTTATAATTATTCATTAAAATATATTTTTCTAAAAATTTATATGTTATTTGATAACTTGTTCCTAAAAATCTACGATTCACCACTATTTGTCGACACTATGGTATTTTTGGTATATTTAATTTGATTATATATAAATAATTTAAGAATAATTAAAATTTTAAATTATGTCCGGAACAACCAATATATAATATGTTGTGCAAATGTTTTTAATTCGGCTTCTTTTAGAATGAATTTTTATTAATACACTAAAGTTTATTTTAAAATAAGATTATTTTCATCATTACTTTATCTATTTTTATAATTGATTTACTAATTTTGAATAATATAATATTTGAATGTAAATTTGTAGTATTTCCAACAATTTAATATACCTTTTTTCACTAGGCGGAAAAGCTTATAATAATTAGGGAAGCCTTGAATCCTAGTATTCTCACTTATAATTCAAACTCTTTTTTGAACAGGGTGCATCTCTATGGGCTTGATAACCAATGCCCATTAAACGGCCCAAAGCGTATCTTCCAAGTCCAAAAGTAATGACGTAATATTCCCAAAATTTTCTATTCCGAAAAGGGCGACTAAGAAGCCATGAAGTAGATGGATTATACAACAAATTTGATTATCATTATCAACGAGACAAAGCAATCCATTACAAAGGCCACAAATCTTGCCACTCTTATTTCTCCATTCTGAATTTGATGACGTGAATGATTCATAACCACGAATCGTAATAGTAATCCTAAATAGCCCTTTGCAAACCACAATGTTCTCCATTGATATTTGAATGTAATTTTTTAACTATTCTCTCTCTTTTATGTAATATTCACTCTATATATTGATATATATTTAATTTCTTTCATGAGTCTTTTAATGGACCAAATAATTTTTATAAAGGATTTCATGTTCGTCTAAGGTAAACTAATTTGAAGATATGTTTTATGAGATAAAAACGTTCTTATGAAAGTCCTTAAAGGACTCCAAGTGTTTAAATAAAAATCTCGGGATATATAAATTAGAGTGTCATTATCTGGTATAATTGTATTATATGTTGTTACGTAATGTACCATGTTCGTTAAATATGTGTTTATATGTGACTACATGCATAAATATTTGTTAATATAATTTGTACATAATTGTTTCTTTTTATAATTTAAATTTGTATAATTCTATTTATCTATATATTGCTTGATTTTAAATATTGTAAGGTTTGAGACTATGAAGATGAAGATCAAAGTACACAGTGAAGATGTTTATTGATATCCTAAAATGAGGGGGAGATACTTACATATTGCACTCTTTTTTTCCTAACTCAATATTTTTTCCTACATGGTTTTAAAGATAACGTTTTTAACGACACGCATTTAAATTTCGTGAGGATATTGCACTCATTTTCCTTCAATGGATTTTTTCCTAAAGGGTTTTTTCAAGAATGTTTTAAAGAGACATGCTCTTCATGATTGAATATCCAAGGAAAAGTTTTATGAAACATTATTGTTGATATTTATTCAGCCCATTAACCATAGTCCAACCCATTAATAATAAAACTTAAGGTTTACATATTACTTATAAATAGGGATAGGGTATTTAAGTAATACATACTATGATTAATAATACTATGCTCTACTCTCTTATTCTTTACCTTTTACTTTTTATTTTAGTTTTACAACACATGCCATATTATCACTCAATTATTTCTTTCAAACCCTAACGCCCCCTTGCCGCCTCTATCTACTATACATAAACCATACTTACTATACTCTGTCATTTATATGATATTTTCTCATGGTAAATCTATAGTCCTTCATTACATTTGATCTTTTCAAACCACCATACCTAGCGTACATATTATTATATAAGCATCAATTATCTCCTCCTCTTTTTTTTTTAATTCAAAATATTATATATGTTTGTACCTTATTTATGGATATCTCATATCGTTGGCCATTCCATTTCTACCAAAGTATTCTGAAAAGGTTAAATTTAATATTTTTATTATATTTAATTAATTGTAGCTTTCTTATAGTTTATTGTCAATAGAGGTTTATAATTATTCATTAAAATATATTTTTCTAAAAATTTATATGTTATTCGATAACTTGTTTATCAATATCTGCGATTCACCTCTATTTGGTGACAAACTGGTATTTTTGGTATATTGAATTTGATTATTTCTAAATAATTTAAGAATTAAAATTTTAAATTATTTTCAGAACTACCAATATATAATATGTTGTGCAAATGTTTTTATTTCGGCTTCTTTTAGAATGAATTTTTATTAATACACTAAAGTTTATTTTAAAATAAGATTATTTTCATCATTACGTTATCTATTTTTATAATTGATTTAATAATTGTAAATAATATAATATTTGAATGTAAACTTGTAATATTTCCTATAATTTAGTATACCTTTCTTTCACTAGGCCAAGAAGCTTATAATAATTAGGGAAGCCTTGAATCCTAGCATTCTCACTTATGATTTAAACTTTATTTTGAACAGGGTGCATCTCTATGGGCTTGATAACAACGGCCCATTTAACGACCCAAAGTGTATCTTCCAAGTCCAAAAGCAATGACGTAATATTCCCAAATTTTTCTACTCCGGAAAGGGCGAATAGGGCGATATAACTGAAGAAGATTACTACACATCAACGAAACTCAAGCGGAGTTTGATACGTATGTAATCTATTTCATTCCTTTTTTTATATAATATGATATGATATGAGAAGATCAAGAAACATTTAAGGATGTTTTTTTTGTTTTGTTTATGATGTGTAGATATGTAAATGAGGGAAAGTTCATGAACAATTACGCGCATATATTCGATCTGCTTACTCGTTTACGTCAGGTTAGTATTATTATTTCTTATTCTTATTCTAATCTAAGTATATATGTATGTATCTAATATATGTAAGTATGTATATATAGGTTATTGATCATCCATATCTTGTTGTATATTCAAACGTTGCTATAGCAAAAGTAGCTGAAGCTAGGATGATAAGTAATGAACCACAACAAATTTGTGGTTTATGTGATGATATAGTTGAAGATGTCGTGGTATATTTATGTTTGTCTTTACTACCTACTATTTATAAAGGGGATGTTTTAATTAACTAATATTTGTTTTTTTAAGGTTACATCATGTGCACATGTATTTTGCAAAACATGTTTAATGGAATTTTGTGCTAGTGGTGAACAAGTGTTATGTCCTACATGTTCAAAGCCACTTACTATGGATTTCTCTGGGAACAGAGTAATGCTAAAAATTTGTCCATAGAGGTTTATAATTATTCATTAAAATATATTATTCTAAAAATTTATATGTTATTTGATAACTTGTTCCTAAAAATCTACGATTCACCACTATTTGTCGACACTATGGTATTTTTGGTATATTTAATTTGATTATATATAAATAATTTAAGAATAATTAAAATTTTAAATTATGTTCGGAACAACCAATATATAATATGTTGTGCAAATGTTTTTAATTCGGCTTCTTTTAGAATGAATTTTTATTAATACACTAAAGTTTATTTTAAAATAATATTATTTTCATCATTAATTTATCTATTTTTATAATTGATTTACTAATTTTGAATAATATAATATTTGAATGTAAATTTGTAGTATTTCCAACTATTTAATATACCTTTTTTCACTAGGCGGAGAAGCTTATAATAATTAGGGAAGCCTTGAATCCTAGTATTCTCACTTATAATTCAAACTCTATTTTGAACAGGGTGCATCTCTAAGGGCTTGATAACCAAGGCCCATTAAACGGCCCAAAGCGTATCTTCCAAGTCCAAAAGCAATGACGTAATATTCCCAAAATTTTCTATTCCGAAAAGGGCGACTAAGAAGTCATGAAGTAGATGGATTATACAACAAATTTGATTATCATTATCAACGAGACAAAGCAATCCATTACAAGGGCCACAAATCTTGCCACTCTTATTTCTCCATTCTGAATTTGATGACGTGAATGATTCATAGCCACGAATCGTAATAGTAATCCTAAAAAGCCCTTTGCAAACCACAATGTTCTCCATTGATATTTGAATGTAATTTTTTAACTATTCTCTCTCTTTTATGTAATATTCACTCTATATATTGATATATATTTAATTTCATTCATGAGTCTTTTAATGGACCAAATAATTTTTATAAAGGATTTCATGTTCGTCTAAGGTAAATTAATTTGAAGATATGTTTTATGAGATAAAAACGTTCTTATGGAAGTCCTTAAAGGACTCCAAGTGCTTAAATAAAAATCTCGGGATATATAAATTAGAGTGTCATTATCTGGTATAATTGTATTATATGTTGTTACGTAATGTGTCATGTTCGTTAAATATGTGTTTATATGTGACTACATGCATAAATATTTGTTAATATAATTTGTACATAATTGTTTCTTATTATAATTGAAATTTGTATAATTCCATTTATCTATATATTGCTTGATTTTAAATATTGTAAGGTTTGAGACTATGAAGATGAAGATCAAATTACACAGTGAGGATGTTTATTGATATCCTAAAATGAGAGTGAGATACTTACATATTGCACTCTTTTTTTCCTTACTCAATATTTTTTCCTACATGGTTTTTTCAAGAATGTTTTAAAGAGACATGCTCTTCATGATTGAATATCCAAGGAAAAGTTTTATGAAATATTATTGTTGATATTTATTCAGCCCATTAACCATAGTCCAACCCATTAATAATAAAACTTTAAGGTTTACATATTACTTATAAATAGGGATAGGGTATTTAAGTAATACATACTATGATTAATAATACTATGCTCTACTCTCTTATTCTTTACCTCTTAATTTTTATTTTAGTTTTACAACACATGCCATATTATCACTCAATTATTTCTTTCAAACCCTAACGCCCCCTTGCCGCCTCTATCTACTATACATAAACCATACTTACTATACTCTGTCATTTATATGATATTTTCTCATAGTAAATCTATAGTCCTTCATTACATTTGATCTTTTCAAACCACCATACCTAGCGTACATATTAATGTATAAGCATCAATAATCTCCTCCACTTTTATCTTTAATTCAAAATTTTATATATATTTCTACCTTATTTATGGATATCTCAGATCGTTGGCCATTCCATTTCAACCAAAGTATTCTGAAAAGGTTAAATTTAATATTTTTATTATATTTAATTAATTGTAGCGTTCTTATAGTTTATTGTCAACAGAGGTTTATAATTATTCATTAAAATATATTTTTCTAAAAATTTATATGTTATTCGATAACTTGTTCATCAATATCTGCGATTCACCTCTATTTGGTGACAATATGGTATTTTTGGTATATTGAATTTGATAATATCTAAATAATTTAAAATTAAAATTTTAAATTATTTTCAGAACTACCAATATATAATATGTTGTGTAAATGTTTTTATTTCGGCTTCTTTTAAAATGAATTTTTATTAATACACTAAAGTTTATTTTAAAATAAGATTATTTTCATCATTACTTTATCTATTTTTATAATTGATTTACTAATTTTGAATAATATAATATTTGAATGTAAATTTGTAGTATTTCCAACAATTTAATATACCTTTTTTCACTAGGCGGAGAAGCTTATAATAATTAGGGAAACCTTGAATTCTATCATTCTCACTTATAATTCAAACTCTATTTTGAACAGGGTGCATCTCTATGGGCTTAATAACCAAGGCTCATTAAACGGCCCAAAGCGTATCTTCCATGTCCAAAAGCAATGACGTAATATTCCCAAAATATTCTATTCCGAAAAGGGCGACTAAGAAGCCATGAAGTAGATGGATTATACAACAAATTTGATTATCATTATCAACGAGACAAAGCAATCCATTACAAGGGCCACAAATCTTGCTGACTCTTATTTCTCCATTCTGAATTTGATGACGTGAATGATTCATAGCCACGAATCGTAATAGTAATCCTAAAAAGCCCTTCGCAAACCTAATAATATCCACAATGTTCTCCATTGATATTTGAATGTAATTTTTTAGCTATTCTCTCTCTTTTATGTTATATTCTCTCTATATATTGATATATATTTAATGAAAATATATTTAATTTCTTTCATGAGTCTTTTGATGGACCAAATAATTTTTTTCATGTCAGATTTAAATATACTTTGATTAGATATTTCTACAACTATTCAAATATAAACACTTTTGTTCTTTGCCAGAATGATTCATAGCCACAAAATTTAACCTTAACCTTGACTTAAACTGCAACTTTAACCCTTAACTTTAACCTTCCTTAACGTTGACCTAAACCTTTACCCTTACCCTAACCTTAACCTTAACATTAAACTTAACCATAACCCTAATTTCTTCTTAATGAGCAAAAAAAAACCTTAACCCTAACTTTAACCTTGAACTTCTCCCTTGGAAACTGTATTTGATTTCCAATAACGAAAAAAATATTCTTCGTGTTTTCATACACGGGTTTTACCTAGTATATATATATATATACATATGTATATAAATATATATATATATATATATTATGATGAAATAAAGTAGATAATATAACTGAAAATTATAATACTCCTTTTAGAGCATTAGGAACCAAAACATTTTCTTCATATTTAGATATTGAAATTTAAGAACTCTGTCAGTTATTCTACTACAGAAATATGGAATTAGAAAATAGACGGATCGTGGTAAAAGTATATGTGTAAATTATTATATAAGTATTAAAAGAGAGGATCTTTAATTTAATTCTATTCAAAATATCGATAATAATATTTGGCCAAATATAGAAAGATGGTTCATGTAGATTCATACCTGTATGGTAAATATGAACGTATGATCTATATAAACTGGAATTTTTATAAAGGATTTCATGTTCGTCTAAGGTAAACTAATTTGAAGATATGTTTTATGAGATAATAACGTTCTTATGAAAGTCCTTAAAGGACTCCAAGTGCTTAAATAAAAATCTCGGGATATATAAATTAGAGTGTCATTATCTGGTATAATTGTATTATATGTTGTTACGTAATGTGCCATGTTCGTTAAATATGTGTTTATATGTGACTATATGCATAAATATTTGTTAATATAATTTGTACATAATTGTTTCTTATTATAATTGAAATTTGTATAATTCCATTTATCTATATATTGCTTGATTTTAAATATTGTAAGGTTTGAGACTATGAAGATGAAGATCAAATTACACAGTGAAGATGTTTATTGATATCCTAAAATGAGGGGGAGATACTTACGTATTGCACTCTTTTTTTCCTTACTCAATATTTTTTCCTACATGGTTTTAAAGATAACGTTTTTAACGACACGCATTTAAATTTCATGAGGATATTGCACTCATTTTCCTTCAATGGATTTTTTGCTAAAGGGTTTTTTCAAGAAAGTTTTAAAGAGACATGCTCTTCATGATTGAATATCCAAGGAAAAGTTTTATGAAACATTATTGTTGATATTTATTCAGCCCATTAACCATAGTCCAACCCATTAATAATAAAACTTAAGGTTTACATATTACTTATAAGAGTAATGCTAGGTATCACCCATCACCCATGATGTGGCAATTAGATTATCCAATCATGGATTTTCTCTTTCCAGATTTACTTTTTTCTCTCTCTTCCATGATTGGACCACCTAATTGCCACGGTGATGTTTAGGTGATACCTTTTTGGGTGATACCCAGCATTACTCTACTTATAAATAGGGATAGGGTATTTAAGTAATACATTCTATGATTAATAATATTATGCTCTACACTCTTATTCTTTACCTCTTACTTTTTATTTTAGTTTTACAACACATGCCATATTATCACTCAATTATTTCTTTCAAACCCTAACGCCCCCTTGCCGCCTCTATCTACTATACATAAACCATACTTACTATACTCTGTCATTTATATGATATTTTCTCATGGTAAATCTATAGTCCTTCATTACATTTGATCTTTTCAAACCACCATTAGCGTACATATTATTGGATAAGCATCAATTATCTCCTCCTCTTTTTTCTTTAATTCAAATTTTTTTATATATTTCTACCTTATATATGGATATCTCAGATAGTTGGTCATTCCGTTTCAACCAAAGTATTCTGAAAAGGTTAAATTTAATATTTTTATTATATTTAATTAATTGTAGCGTTCTTATAGTTTATTGTCAATAGAGGTTTATAATTATTCATTAAAATATATTTTTCTAAAAATTTATATGTTATTCGATAACATGTTCATCAATATTTGCGATTCACCTCTATTTGTTGACAATATGGTATTTTTGGTATATTGAATTTGATTATATCTAAATAATTTAAGAATAATTAAAATTTTAAATTATTTTAAGAACTACCAATATATAATATGTTGTGCAAATGTTTTTATTTTGGATTCTTTTAGAATGAATTTTTATTAATACACTAAAGTTTATTTTAAAATAAGATTATTTTCATCATTACTTTATCTATTTTTTATAATTGATTTAATAATTTATAATAATATAATATTTGAATTTAAATTTGTAATATTTCCTACAATTTAGTATACCTTTCTTTCACTAGGCCAAGAAGTTTATAATAATTAGGGAAGCCTTGAATTCAAGCATTCTCACTTATAATTTAAACTTTATTTTGAACAGGGTGCATCTCTATGGTCTTGATAACAACGGCCCATTTAACGACCCAAAGTGTATCTTCCAAGTCCAAAAGCAATGACGTAATATTCCCAAATTTTTCTACTCCGAAAAGGGCGAATAGGGCGATATAACTGAAGAAGATTACTATACATCAACGATACTCAAGCGGAGTTTGATACGTATGTAATCTATTTCATTCCTTTTTTTATATAATATGATATGATATGAGAAGATCAAGAAAAATTTAAGGATGTTTTTTTTGTTTTGTTTATGATGTGTAGATATGTAAATGAGGGAACGTTGATGAACAATTACGCGCATATATTCGATCTGCTTACACGTTTACGTCAGGTTAGTATTATTATTTCTTATTCTTATTCTAATCTAAGTATATATGTATGTATCTAATATATGTAAGTATGTATATATAGGTTGTTGATATCTTGTGGTATATTCAAACGTTGCTATAGCAAAAGCAGCTGAAGCTAGGATGATAAGTAATGAACCACAACAAATTTGTGGTTTATGTGATGATATAGTTGAAGATGTCGTGGTATGTTTATGTTTGTCTTTATTACCTACTTTTTATAAAGGGGATGTTTTAATTAATTAATATTTGTTTTTTTAAGGTTACATCATGTGCACATGTATTTTGCAAAACATGTTTAATGGAATTTTGTGCTAGTGGTGAATAAGTGTTATGTCCTACATGTTCAAAGCCACTTACTATGGATTTCTCTGGGAATAGAGTAATGCTAAAAATTTGTCCATAGAGGTTTATAATTATTCATTAAAATATATTTTTCTAAAAATTTATATGTTATTTGATAACTTGTTCCTAAAAATCTACGATTCACCACTATTTGTCGACACTATGGTATTTTTGGTATATTTAATTTGATTATATATAAATAATTTAAGAATAATTAAAATTTTAAATTATGTTCGGAACAACCAATATATAATATGTTGTGCAAATGTTTTTAATTCAGCTTCTTTTAGAATGAATTTTTATTAATACACTAAAGTTTATTTTAAAATAAGATTATTTTCATCATTTCTTTATCTATTTTTATAATTGATTTACTAATTTTGAATAATATAATATTTGAATGTAAATTTGTAGTATTTCCAACAATTTAATATACCTTTTTTCACTAGGCGGAGAAGCTTATAATAATTAGGGAAGCCTTGAATCCTAGCATTCTCACTTATAATTCAAACTCTATTTTGAACAGGGTGCATCTCTATGGGCTTGATAACCAAGGCCCATTAAACGACCCACAGCATATCTTCCAAGTCCAAAAGAAATGACGTAATATTCCCAAAATTTTCTATTCCGAAAAGGGCGACTAAGAAGCCATGAAGTACATGGATTATACAACAAATTTGATTATCATTGTCAACGAGACAAAGCAATCCATTACAAGGGCCACAAATCTTGCCACTCTTATTTCTCCATTATGAATTTGATGACGTGAATGATTCATAGCAACGAATCGTAATAGTAATCCTAAAAAGCCCTTTGCAAACCTGATAATATCCACAATGTTCTTCATTGATATTTGAATGTAATTTTTAACTATTCTCTCTATATATTGATATATATTTAATGAAAATATATTTAATTTCTTTCATGAGTCTTTTGATGGACCAAATAATTTTTTTTCATGTCATATTTAAATATACTTTGATTAGATATTTCTACAACTATTCAAAAATAAACACTTTCGTTCTTTGCCAGAATGATTCATAGCCACAAAATTTAACCTTAACCTTGACTTAAACTGTAACTTTAACCCTTAACTCTAACCTTAAAATTAACTGTATCCTTAACGTTGACCTAAACCTTAACCCTTACCCTAACCTTAACCTTAACATTAAACTTAACCATAACCCTAATTTCTTCTTGATGAGCAACAAAAAAAACCTTAACCCTAACTTTAACCTTGAACTTCTCCCTTGGAAACTGTATTTGATTTCCAATAACGAAAAAAATATTCTTCGTGTTTTCATACACGGGTTTTACCTAGTATATATATACATATGCATATAAATATATATATACATATGTATATAAATATATATATATATATATATATATATATATATATATATATATATTATGATGAAATAAAGTAGATAATATAACTGAAAATTATAATACTCCTTTCAGAGCATTAGGAACCAAAACATTTTCTTCATATTTAGATATTGAAATTTAAGAACTCTGTCAGTTATTCTACTACAGAAATATGGATATAGAAAATAGACGGATCATGATAAAAGTATATTAGTAAATTATTATATAAGTATTAAAAGAGAGGATCTTGAATTTAATTCCATTCAAAATATCGATAAGAATATTTGGCCAAATATGGAAAGATGGTTCATGTAGATTCATACCTGTATGGTAAATATGAACGTATGATCTATATAAACTGGAGTTTTTATAAAGGATTTCATGTTCGTCTAAGGTAAACTAATTTGAAGATATGTTTTATGAGATAAAAACGTTCTTATGAAAGTCCTTAAAGGACTCCAAGTGCTTAAATAAAAATCTCGGGATATATATATTAGAGTGTCATTATCTGGTATAATTGTATTATATGTTGTTACGTAATGTGCCATGTTCGTTAAATATGTGTTTATATGTGACTATATGCATAAATATTTGTTAATATAATTTGTACATAATTGTTTCTTATTATAATTGAAATTTGTATAATTCCATTTATTTATATATTGCTTGATTTCAAATATTGTAAGGTTTGAGACTATGAAGATGAAGATCAAATTACACAGTAAAGATGTTTATTGATATCCTAAAATGAGGGGGAGATACTTACGCATTACACTCTTTTTTTCCTTACTCAATATTTTTTCCTACATGGTTTTAAAGATAACGTTTTTAACGACAAGCATTTAAATTTCATGAGGATATTGCACTCATTTTCCTTCAATGGATTTTTTCCTAAAGGGTTTTCTCAAAAAAGTTTTAAAGAGACATGCTCTTCATGATTGAATATCCAAGGAAAAGTTTTATGAAGCATTATTGTTGATATTTATTCAGCCCATTAACCATAGTCTAACCCATTAATAATAAAACCTAAGGTTTACATATTACTTATAAATAGGGATAGGGTATTTATGTAATACATACTATGATTAATAATACTATGCTCTACTCTCTTATTCTTTACCTCTTACTTTTCATTTTAGTTTTACAACACATGCCATATTATCACTCAATTATTTCTTTCAAACCCTAACGCCCCCTTGTCGCCTCTATCTACTATACATAAACCATACTTACTATACTCTGTCATTTATATGATATTTTCTCATGGTAAATCTATAGTCCTTCATTACATTTGATCTTTTCAAACCACCATACCTAGCGTACATATTATTGTATAAGCATCAATTATCTCCTCCTCTTTTTTCTTTAATTCAAAATTTTATATATATTTCTACCTTATTTATGGATATCTCAGATCGTTGGCCATTCCATTTCAACAAAATTATTCTGAAAAGGTTAAATTTAATATTTTTATTATATTTAATTAATTGTAACGTTCTTATAGTTTTTTGTCAATAGAGGTTTATAATTATTCATTAAAATATATTTTTCTAAAAAGTTATATGTTATTCGATAACTTGTTCATCAATATCTGCGATTCACCTCTATTTGTTGACAATATGGTATTTTTGGTATATTGAATTTGATTATATCTAAATAATTTAAGAATAATTAAAACTTTAAATTATTTTCAGAACTACCAATATATAATATGTTGTGCAAATGTTTTTATTTCGGCTTCTTTTAGAATGAATTTTTATTAATACACTAAATTTATTTTAAAATAAGATTATTTTCATCATTACTTTATCTATTGTTATAATTGATTTAATAATTTTAAATAATATAATATTTGAATGTAAATTTGTATATTTCCTACAATTTAGTATACCTTTCTTTCACTAGGCCAAGAAGCTTATAATAATTAGGCAAGCCTTGAATCCTAGCATTCTAACTTATAATTTAAATTTAATTTGAACAGGGTGCATCTCTATGGGCTTGATAACAACGGCCCATTTAACGGCCCAAAGTGTATCTTCCAAGTCCAAAAGCAATGACGTAATATTCCCAAATTTTTCTACTCCGAAATGGGCGAATAGGGCCATATATCTGAAGAAGATTACTATACATCAACGAAACTCAAGCGGAGTTTGATACGTATGTAATCTATTTCATTCATTTTTTTATATAATATGATATGATATGAGAAGATCAAGAAACATTTAAGGATGTTTTTTTTTGTTTTGTTTATGATGTGTAGATAAGTAAATGAACGAACGTTGATGAACAATTACGCGCATATATTCGATCTGCTTACTCGTTTACGTCAGGTTAGTATTATTATTTCTTATTCTTATTCTAATCTAAGTATATATGTATGTATCTAATATATGTAAGTATGTATATATAGGTTGTTGATCATCCATATCTTGTGGTATATTCAAACGTTGCTATAGCAAAAGCAGCTGAAGCTAGGATGATAAGTAATGAACCACAACAAATTTGTGGTTTATGTGATGATATAGTCGAAGATGTCGTGGTATGTATATGTTTGTCTTTATTAAGTACTTTTTATAAAGGGGATGTTTTAATTAATTAATATTTGTTTTTTTAAGGTTACATCATGTGCACATGTATTTTGCAAAACATGTTTAATGGAATTTTGTGCTAGTGGTGAATAAGTGTTATGTCATACATGTTCAAAGCAACTTACTATGGATTTCTCTGGGAACAAAGTAATGCTAAAAATTTGTCCATATAGGTTTATAATTATTCATTAAAATATATTTTTCTAAAGATTTATATGTTATTTGATAACTTGTTCCTCAAATCTACAATTCACCACTATGAGTCGACACTATTGTATTTTTGGTATATTTAATATTATTATATATAAATAATTTAAGAATAATTAAAATTTTAAATTATGTTCGGAACAACCAATATATAATATGTTGTGCAAATGTTTTTAATTCGGCTTCTTTTAGAATGAATTTTTATTAATACACTAAAGTTTATTTTAAAATAAGATAATTTTCATCATTACTTTAATTATTTTTATAATTGATTTACTAATTTTAAATAATATAATATTTGAATGTAAATTTGTAATATTTCCAATAATTTAATATACTTTTTTTCACTAGGCGGAGAAGCTTATAATAATTAGGGAAGGCTTGAATCCTAGCATTCTCACTTATAATTCAAACTCTATTTTGAACAGGGTGCATCTCTACGGGCTTGATAACCAAGGCCCATTAAACGGCCCAAAGCGTATCTTCCAAGTCCAAAAGCAATGACGTAACTTATAATTCAAACTCTATTTTGAACAGGGTGCATCTCTATGGGCTTGATAACCAAGGCCCATTAAACGGTCCAAAGCGTATCTTCCAAAGCAATGACATAATATTCCCAAAATTTTCTATTCCGAAAAGGGCGACTAGGAAGCCATAAAGTAGATGGATTATACAACAAATTTGATTATTATTATCAACGAGACAAAGCAATCCATTACAAGGGCCACAAATCTTGCAACTCTTATTTCTCCATTCTGAATTTCATTACGTGAATGATTCATAGCCACGAATCGTAATAGTAATCCTAAAAAGCCCTTTGCAAACCTGATAATATCCACAATGTTCTCCATTGATATTTGAATGTAATTTTTTTAACTATTCTCTCTCTTTTATGTTATATTCTCTCTATATATTGATATATATATTTAATGAAAATATATTTAATTTCTTTCATGAGTCTTTTGATGGACCAAATAATTTTTTTTCATGTCATATTTAAATATACTTTGATTAGATATTTCTACAACTATTCAAAAATAAACACTTTCGTTCTTTGCCAGAATGATTCATAACCACAAAATTTAACCTTAACCTTGACTTAAACTGTAACTTTAACCCTTAACTTTAACCTTAAAATTAACCGTATCCTTAACGTGGACCTAAACCTTAACCCTTACCCTAACCTTAACCTTAACATTAAACTTAACCATAACCCTAATTTCTTCTTCATGAAAAAAAAACCTTAACCCTAACTTTAACCTTGAACTTCTCCCTTGGAAACTGTATTTGATTTCCAATAACGAAAAAAAAAATCTTCGTGTTTTCATACATGGGTTTTACCTAGTATATATATACATATGTATATAAATATATATATATATATATATATATATATATATATATATATATATATATTATGATGAAATAAAGTAGATAATATAACTGAAAATTATAATACTCCTTTCAGAGCATTAGGAACCAAAACATTTTCTTCATATTTAGATATTGAAATTTAAGAACTCTGTTAGTTATTCTACTACAGAAATATGGAATTAGAAAATAGACGGATTGTGATAAAAGTATATGTGTAAATTGTTATATAAATATTAAAAGAGAGGATCTTGAATTTAATTCCATTCAAAATATCGATAAGAATATTTGGCCAAATATAGAAAGATGGTTCATGTAGATTCATACCTGTATGGTAAATATGAACGTATGATCTATATAAACTGGAATTTATATAAAGGATTTCATGTTCGTCTAAGGTAAACTAATTTGAAGATATGTTTTATGAGATAAAAACGTTCTTATGAACGTCCTTAAAGGACTCCAAGTGTTTAAATAAAAATCTCGGGATATATAAATTAGAGTGTCATTATCTGGTATAATTGTATTATATGTTGTTACGTAATGTGCCATGTTCGTTAAATATGTGTTTATATGTGACTACATGCATAAATATTTGTTAATATAATTTGTACATAATTGTTTCTTATTATAATTGAAATTTGTATAATTCCATTTATCTATATATTTCTTGATTTTAAATATTGTAATGTTTGAGACTATGAAGATGCAGAACAAATTACACAGTGAAGATGTTTATTGATATCCTTAAATGAGGGGGAGATACTTACGTATTGCACTCTTTTTTTCCTTACTCAATATTTTTTCCTACATGGTTTTAAAGATAACGTTTTTAACGACACGCATTTAAATTACATGAGGATATTGCACTCATTTTCCTTCAATGGATTTTTTCCTAAAGGGTTTTTTCAAAATTTTTTTAAAGAGACATGCTCTTCATGATTGAATATCCAAGGAAAAGTTTTATGAAACATTATTGTTGATATTTATTCAGCCCATTAACCATAGTCCAACCCATTAATAATAAAACTTATTTACATATTACTTATAAATAGGGATAGGGTATTTAAGTAATACATACTATGATTAATAATACTATGCTCTACTCTCTTATTCTTTACCTCTTACTTTTTATTTTAGTTTTACAACACATGCCATATTATCACTCAATTATTTCTTTCAAACCCTAACGCCCCCTTGCCGCCTCTATCTACTATACATAAACCATACTTACTATACTCTGTCATTTATATGATATTTTCTCATGGTAAATCTATAGTCCTTCATTACATTTGATCTTTTCAAACCACCATACCTAGCGTACATATTATTGTATAAGCATCAATTATCTCCTCCTCTTTTTTCTTTAATTCAAAATTTTATATATATTTCTACCTTATTTATGGATATCTCAGATAGTTGGCCATTCCATTTCAACCAAAGTATTCTGAAAAGGTTAAATTTAATATTTTTATTATATTTAATCAATTGTAGCGTTCTTATAGTTTTTTGTCAATAGAGTTTTATAATTATTCATTAAAATGAATTTTTCTAAAAAATTATATGTTATTCGATAATTGTTCATCAATATCTGCGATTCACCTCTATTTGTTGACAATATGGTATTTTTGGTATATTGAATTTGATTTTATCTAAATAATTTAAGAATAATTAAAATTTTAAATTATTTTAAGAACTACCAATATATAATATGTTGTGTAAATGTTTTTATTTCGGCTTCTTTTAGAATGAATTTTTATTAATAAACTAAAGTTTATTTTAAAATAAGATAATTTTCATCATTACTTTATCTATTTTTATAATTGATTTAATAATTTTAAATAATATAATATTTGAATGTAAAATTGTAATATTTCCTACAATTTAGTATACCTTTCTTTCACTAGGCCAAGAAGCTTATAATAATTAGGGAAGCCTTGAATCCTAGCATTCACACTTATAATTTAAACTTTATTTTGAACAGGGTGCATCTCTATGGGCTTGATAACAACGGCCCATTTAACGAACCAAAGTGTATCTTCGAAGTCCAAAAGTAATGACGTAATATTCCCAAATTTTTCTACTCCGAAAAGGGCGAATAGGGCGATATAACTGAAGAAGATTACTATACATCAACGAAACTCAAGCGGAGTTTGATACGTATGTAATCTATTTCATTCCTTTTTTTATATAATATGATATGATATGAGAAGATCAAGAAACATTTAAGGATGTTTTTTTTTGTTTTGTTTATGATGTGTAGATATGTAAATGAGGGAACGTTGATGAACAATTACGCGCATATATTCGATCTGCTTACACGTTTACGTCAGGTTAGTATTATTATTTCTTATTCTTATTCTAATCTAAGTATATATGTATGTATCTAATATATGTAAGTATGTATATATAGGTTGTTGATATCTTGTGGTATATTCAAACGTTGCTATAGCAAAAGCAGCTGAAGCTAGGATGATAAGTAATGAACCACAACAAATTTGTGGTTTATGTGATGATATAGTCGAAGATGTCGTGGTATGTATATGTTTGTCTTTATTACGTACTTTTTATAAAGGGGATGTTTTAATTAATTAATATTTGTTTTTTTAAGGTTACATCATGTGCACATGTATTTTGCAAAACATGTTTAATGGAATTTTGTGCTAGTGGTGAATAAGTGTTATGTCATACATGTTCAAAGCAACTTACTATGGATTTCTATGGGAACAGAGTAATGCTAAAAATTTGTCAATAGAGGTTTATAATTATTCATTAAAATATATTTTTCTAAAGATTTATATGTTATTTGATAACTTGTTCCTCAAATCTACGATTCACCACTATTTGTCGACACTATGGTATTTTTGGTATATTTAATTTAATTATATATAAATAATTTAAGAATAATTAAAATTTTAAATTATGTTCGGAACAACCAATATATAATATGTTGTGCAAATATTTTTAATTCGGCTTCTTTTAGAATGAATTTTTATTAATACACTAAAGTTTATTTTAAAATAAGATTATTTTCATCATTACTTTATCTATTTTTATAATTGATTTACTAATTTTAAATAATATAATATTTGAATGTAAATTTGTAATATTTCCAATAATTTAATATACTTTTTTTCACTAGGCGGAGAAGCTTATAATAATTAGGGAAGGCTTGAATCCTAGCATTCTCACTTATAATTCAAACTCTATTTTGAACAGGGTGCATCTCTATGGGCTTGATAACCAAGGCCCATTAAACGGCCCAAAGCGTATCTTCCAAGTCCAAAAGCAATGACGTAAGTTATAATTCAAACTCTATTTTGAACAGGGTGCATCTCTATGGGCTTGATAACCAAGGCCCATTAAACGGTCCAAAGCGTATCTTCCAAAGCAATGACGTAATATTCCCAAAATTTTCTATTCCGAAAAGGGCGACTAGGAAGCCATAAAGTAGATGGATTATACCACAAATTTGATTATTATTATCAACGAGACAAAGCAATCCATTACAAGGGCCACAAATCTTGCAACTCTTATTTCTCCATTCTGAATTTCATTACGTGAATGATTCATAGCCACGAATCGTAATAGTAATCCTAAAAAGCCCTTTGCAAACCTGATAATATCCACAATGTTCTCCATTGATATTTGAATGTAATTTTTTTAACTATTCTCTCTCTTTTATGTTATATTCTCTCTATATATTGATATATATATTTAATGAAAATATATTTAATTTCTTTCATGAGTCTTTTGATGGACCAAATAATTTTTTTATGTCATATTTAAATATACTTTGATTAGATATTTCTACAACTATTCAAAAATAAACACTTTCGTTCTTTGCCAGAATGATTCATAACCACAAAATTTAACCTTAACCTTGACTTAAACTGTAACTTTAACCCTTAACTTTAACCTTAAAATTAACCGTATCCTTAACGTTGACCTAAACCTTAACCCTTACCCTAACCTTAACCTTAACATTAAACTTAACCATAACCCTAATTTCTTCTTCATGAACAAAAAAAAAACCTTAACCCTAACTTTAACCTTGAACTTCTCCCTTGGAAACTGTAATTGATTTCCAATAACGAAAAAAAATTCTTCGTGTTTTCATACATGGGGTTTACCTAGTATATATATATACATATGTATATAAATATATATATATATATATATATATATATTATGATGAAATAAAGTAGATAATATAACTGAAAATTATAATACTCCTTTCAGAGCATTAGGAACCAAAACATTTTCTTCATATTTAGATATTGAAATTTAAGAACTCTGTTAGTTATTCTACTACAGAAATATGGAATTAGAAAATAGACGGATTGTGATAAAAGTATATGTGTAAATTGTTATATAAATATTAAAAGAGAGGATCTTGAATTTAATTCCATTCAAAATATCGATAAGAATATTTGGCCAAATATAGAAAGATGGTTCATGTAGATTCATACCTGTATGGTAAATATGAACGTATGATCTATATAAACTAGAATTTATATAAAGGATTTCATGTTCGTCTAAGGTAAACTAATTTGAAGATATGTTTTATGAGATAAAAACGTTCTTATGAAAGTCCTTAAAGGAATCCAAGTGCTTAAATAAAAATCTCGGGATATATAAATTAGAGTGTCATTATCTGGTATAATTGTATTATATGTTGTTACGTAATGTGCCATGTTCATTAAATATGTGTTTATATCTGACTACATGCATAAATATTTGTTAATATAATTTGTACATAATTGTTTCTTATTATAATTGAAATTTGTATAATTCCATTTATCTATATATTTCTTGATTTTAAATATTGTAATGTTTGAGACTATGAAGATGCAGAACAAATTACACAGTGAAGATGTTTATTGATATCCTTAAATGAGGGGGAGATACTTACGTATTGCACTCTTTTTTTCCTTACTCAATATTTTTTCCTACATGGTTTTAAAGATAACGTTTTTAACGACACGCATTTAAATTACATGAGGATATTGCACTCATTTTCCTTCAATGGATTTTTTCCTAAAGGGTTTTTTCAAAAAAGTTTTAAAGAGACATGCTCTTCATGATTGAATATCCAAGGAAAAGTTTTATGAAACATTATTGTTGATATTTATTCAGCCCATTAACCATAGTCCAACCCATTAATAATAAAACTTATTTACATATTACTTATAAATAGGGATAGGGTATTTAAGTAATACATACTATGATTAATAATACTATGCTCTACTCTCTTATTCTTTACCTCTTACTTTTTATTTTAGTTTTACAACACATGCCATATTATCAGTCAATTATTTCTTTCAAACCCTAACGCCCCCTTGCCGCCTCTATCTACTATACATAAACCATACTTACTATACTCTGTCATTTATATGATATTTTCTCATGGTAAATCTATAGTCCTTCATTACATTTGATCTTTTGAAACCACCATACCTAGAGTACATATTATTGTATAAGCATCAATTATCTCCTCCTCTTTTTTCTTTAATTCAAAATTTTATATATATTTCTACCTTATTTATGGATATCTCAGATCGTTGGCCATTCCATTTCAACCAAAGTATTCTGAAAAGGTTAAATTTAATATTTTTATTATATTTAATCAATTGTAGCGTTCTTATAGTTTTTTGTCAATAGAGATTTATAATTATTCATTAAAATGTATTTTTCTAAAAAATTATATGTTATTCGATAATTGTTCATCAATATCTGCGATTCACCTCTATTTGTTGACAATATGGTATTTTTGGTATATTGAATTTGATTTTATCTAAATAATTTAAGAATAATTAAAATTTTAAATTATTTTAAAAACTACCAATATATAATATGTTGTGCAAATGTTTTTATTTTGGATTCTTTTAGAATAAATTTTTATTAATACACTAAAGTTTATTTTAAAATAAGATTATTTTCATCATTACTTTATCTATTTTTTATAATTGATTTAATAATTTATAATAATATAATATTTGAATTTAAATTTTTAATATTTCCTACAATTTAGTATACCTTTCTTTCACTAGGCCAAGAAGCTTATAATAATTAGGGAAGCCTTGAATCCTAGCATTCACGCTTATAATTTAAACTTTATTTTGAACAGGGTGCATCTCTATGGGCTTGATAACAACGGCCCATTTAACGAACCAAAGTGTATCTTCGAAGTCCAAAAGTAATGACGTAATATTCCCAAATTTTTCTACTCCGAAAAGGGCGAATAGGGTGATATAACTGAAGAAGATTACTATACATCAACGAAACTCAAGCGGAGTTTGATACGTATGTAATCTATTTCATTCCTTTTTTTATATAATATGATATGATATGAGAAGATCAAGAAACATTTAAGGATGTTTTTTTTTGTTTTGTTTATGATGTGTAGATATGTAAATGAGGGAACGTTGATGAACAATTACGCGCATATATTCGATCTGCTTACACGTTTACGTCAGGTTAGTATTATTATTTCTTATTCTTATTCTAATCTAAGTATATATGTATGTATCTAATATATGTAAGTATGTATATATAGGTTGTTGATATCTTGTGGTATATTCAAACGTTGCTATAGCAAAAGCAGCTGAAGCAAGGATGATAAGTAATGAACCACAACAAATTTGTGGTTTATGTGATGATATAGTTGAAGATGTCTTGGTATGTTTATGTTTGTCTTTATTACCTACATTTTATAAAGGGGATGTTTTAATTCATTAATATTTGTTTTTTAAGGTTACATCATGTGCACATATATTTTGCAAAACATGTTTAATGAAATTTTGTGCTAGTGGTGAATAAGTGTTATATCCTACATGTTCAAAGCCACTTACTATGGATTTCTGTGGGAACAGAGTAATGCTAAAAATTTGTCCATAGAGGTTTATAATTATTCATTAAAATATATTTTTCTAAAAATTTATATGTTATTTGATAACTTGTTCCTAAAAATCTACGATTCACCACTATTTGTCGACACTATGGTATTTTTGGTATATTTAATTTGATTATATATAAATAATTTAAGAATAATTAAAATTTTAAATTATGTTCGGAACAACCAATATATAATATGTTTTGCAAATATTTTTAATTCGGCTTCTTTTAGAATGAATTTTTATTAATACACTAAAGTTTATTTTAAAATAAGATTATTTTCATCATTACTTTATCTATTTTTATAATTGATTTACTAATTTTGAATAATATAATATTTGAATGTAAATTTGTAGTATTTCCAACAATTTAATATACCTTTTTTGCCTTGAATCCTAGTATTCTCACTTATAATTCAAACTCTATTTTGAACAGGGTGCATCTCTATGGGCTTGATAACCAAGGCTCATTAAACGGCCCAAAGCGTATCTTCCATGTCCAAAAGCAATGACGTAATATTCCCAAAATTTTCTATTCCGAAAAGGGCGACTAAGAAGCCATGAAGTAGATGGATTATACAACCAATTTGATTATCATTATCAACGAGACAAAGCAATCCATTACAAGGGCCACAAATCTTGCCACTCTTATTTCTCCATTCTGAATTTGATGACGTGAATGATTCATAGCCACGAATCGTAATAGTAATCCTAAATAGCACTTTGCAAACCACAATTTTCTCCATTAAGGTTTGAATGTAATTTTTTAACTATTTTTATAAAGGATTTCATGTTCGTCTAAGGTAAACTAATTTGAAGATATGTTTTATGAGATAAAAACGTTCTTATGAAAGTCCTTAAAGGACTCCAAGTGCTTAAATAAAAATCTCGGGATATATAAATTAGAGTGTCATTATCTGGTATAATTGTATTATATGTTGTTACGTAATGTGCCATGTTCGTTAAATATGTGTTTATATGTGACTACATGCATAAATATTTGTTAATATAATTTGTACATAATTGTTTCTTATTATAATTGAAATTTGTATAATTCTATTTATCTATATATTGCTTGATTTTAAATATTGTATGGTTTGAGACTATGAAGATGAAGATCAAAGTACACAGTGAAGATGTTTATTGATATCCTAAAATAAGGGGGAGATACTTACATATTACACTCTTTTTTTCCTTACTCAATATTTTTTCCTACATGGTTTTAAAGATAACGTTTTTAACGACACGCATTTAAATTTCATGAGGATATTGCACTCATTTTCCTTCAATGGATTTTTTCCTAAAGGGTTTTTTCAAGAATGTTTTAAAGAGACATGCTCTTCATGATTGAATATCCAAGGAAAAGTTTTATGAAACATTATTGTTGATATTTATTCAGCCCATTAACCATAGTCCAACCCATTAATAATAAAACTTAAGGTTTACATATTACTTATAAATAGGGATAGGGTATTTAATTAATACATACTATGATTAATAATACTATTCTCTACTCTCTTATTCTTTACCTCTTACTTTTTATTTTAGTTTTACAACACATGTCATATTATCACTCAATTATTTCTTTCAAACCCTAACGCCCCCTTGTCGCCTCTATCTACTATACATAAACCATACTTACTATACTCTGTCATTTATATGATATTTTCTCATGGTAAATCTATAGTCCTTCATTACATTTGATCTTTTCAAACCACCATACCTACGTACATATTATTGTATAAGCATAAATTATCTCCTCCTCTTTTTTCTTTAATTCAAAATTTTATATATATTTCTACCTTATTTATGGATATCTCAGATCGTTGGCCATTCCATTTCAACCACAGTATTCTGAAAAGGTTAAATTTAATATTTTTATTATATTTAATTAATTGTAGCGTTCTTATAGTTTATTGTCAATAGAGGTTTATAATTATTCATTAAAATATTTTTTTCTAAAAATTTATATGTTATTCGATAACTTGTTCATTAATATCTGCGATTCACCTCTATTTGGTGACAATATGGTATTTTTGGTATATTGAATTTGATTATATCTAAATAATTTAAGAATTAAAATTTTAAATTATTTTCAGAACTACCAATATATAATATGTTGTGTAAATGTTTTTATTTCGGCTTCTTTTAGAATGAATTTTTATTAATAAACTAAAGTTTATTTTAAAATAAGATAATTTTCATCATTACTTTATCTATTTTTATAATTGATTTAATAATTTTAAATAATATAATATTTGAATGTAAACTTGTAATATTTCCTACAATTTAGTATACCTTTCTTTCACTAGGCCAAGAAGCTTATAATAATTAGGGAAGCCTTGAATCCTAGCATTCACACTTATAATTTAAACTTTATTTTGAACAGGGTGCATCTCTATGGGCTTGATAACAACGGCCCATTTAACAAACCAAAGTGTATCTTCGAAGTCCAAAAGTAATGACGTAATATTCCCAAATTTTTCTACTCCGAAAAGGGCGAATAGGGCGATATAACTGAAGAAGATTACTATACATCAACGAAACTCAAGCGGAGTTTGATACGTATGTAATCTATTTCATTCCTTTTTTTATATAATATGATATGATATGAGAAGATCAAGAAACATTTAAGGATGTTTTTTTTTGTTTTGTTTATGATGTGTAGATATGTAAATGAGGGAACGTTGATGAACAATTACGCGCATATATTCGATCTGCTTTCACGTTTACGTCAGGTTAGTATTATTATTTCTTATTCTTATTCTAATCTAAGTATATATGTATGTATCTAATATATGTAAGTATGTATATATAGGTTGTTGATATCTTGTGGTATATTCAAACGTTGCTATAGCAAAAGCAGCTGAAGCTAGGATGATAAGTAATGAACCACAACAAATTTGTGGTTTATGTGATGATATAGTCGAAGATGTCGTGGTATGTATATGTTTGTCTTTATTACGTACTTTTTATAAAGGGGATGTTTTAATTAATTAATATTTGTTTTTTTAAGGTTACATCATGTGCACATGTATTTTGCAAAACATGTTTAATGGAATTTTGTGCTAGTGGTGAATAAGTGTTATGTCATACATGTTCAAAGCAACTTACTATGGATTTCTATGGGAACAGAGTAATGCTAAAAATTTGTCCATAGAGGTTTATAATTATTCATTAAAATATATTTTTCTAAAGATTTATATGTTATTTGATAACTTGTTCCTCAAATCTACGATTCACCACTATTTGTCGACACTATGGTATTTTTGGTATATTTAATTTGATTATATATAAATAATTTAAGAATAATTAAAATTTTAAATTATGTTCGGAACAACCAATATATAATATGTTGTGCAAATATTTTTAATTCGGCTTCTTTTAGAATGAATTTTTATTAATACACTAAAGTTTATTTTAAAATAAGATTATTTTCATCATTACTTTATCTATTTTTATAATTGATTTACTAATTTTAAATAATATAATATTTGAATGTAAATTTGTAATATTCCAATAATTTAATATACTTTTTTTCACTAGGCGGAGAAGCTTATAATAATTAGGGAAGCCTTGAATCCTAGCATTCACACTTATAATTTAAACTCTATTTTGAACAGGGTGCATCTCTATGGGCTTGATAACCAAGGCTCATTAAACGGCCCAAAGCGTATCTTCCAAGTCCAAAAGCAATGACGTAATATTCCCAAAATTTTCTATTCCGAAAAGGGCGACTAAGAAGCCATGAAGTAGATGGATTATACAACCAATTTGATTATCATTATCAACGAGACAAAGCAATCCATTACAAGGGCCACAAATCTTGCCACTCTTATTTCTCCATTCTGAATTTGATGACGTGAATGATTCATAGCCACGAATCGTAATAGTAATCCTAAATAGCACTTTGCAAACCACAATGTTCTCCATTAAGGTTTGAATGTAATTTTTTAACTATTTTTATAAAGGATTTCATGTTCGTCTAAGGTAAACTAATTTGAAGATATGTTTTATGAGATAAAAACGTTCTTATGAAAGTCCTTAAAGGACTCCAAGTGCTTAAATAAAAATCTCGGGATATATAAATTAGAGTGTCATTATCTGGTATAATTGTATTATATGTTGTTACGTAATGTGCCATGTTCGTTAAATATGTGTTTATATGTGACTACATGCATAAATATTTGTTAATATAATTTGTACATAATTGTTTCTTATTATAATTGAAATTTGTATAATTCTATTTATCTATATATTGCTTGATTTTAAATATTGTATGGTTTGAGACTATGAAGATGAAGATCAAAGTACACAGTGAAGATGTTTATTGATATCCTAAAATAAGGGGGAGATACTTACATATTACACTCTTTTTTTCCTTACTCAATATTTTTTCATACATGGTTTTAAAGATAACGTTTTTAACGACACGCATTTAAATTTCATGAGGATATTGCACTAATTTTCCTTCAATGGATTTTTTCCTAAAGGGTTTTTTCAAGAATGTTTTAAAGAGACATGCTCTTCATGATTGAATATCCAAGGAAAAGTTTTATGAAACATTATTGTTGATATTTATTCAGCCCATTAACCATAGTCCAACCCATTAATAATAAAACTTAAGGTTTACATATTACTTATAAATAGGGATAGGGTATTTAATTAATACATACTATGATTAATAATACTATGCTCTACTCTCTTATTCTTTACCTCTTACTTTTTATTTTAGTTTTACAACACATGTCATATTATCACTCAATTATTTCTTTCAAACCCTAACGCCCCCTTGTCGCCTCTATCTACTATACATAAACCATACTTACTATACTCTGTCATTTATATGATATTTTCTCATGGTAAATCTATAGTCCTTCATTACATTTGATCTTTTCAAACCACCATACCTACGTACATATTATTATATAAGCATAAATTATCTCCTCCTCTTTTTTCTTTAATTCAAAATTTTATATATATTTCTACCTTATTTATGGATATCTCAGATCGTTGGCCATTCCATTTCAACCACAGTATTCTGAAAAGGTTAAATTTAATATTTTTATTATATTTAATTAATTGTAGCGTTCTTATAGTTTATTGTCAATAGAGGTTTATAATTATTCATTAAAATATTTTTTTCTAAAAATTTATATGTTATTCGATAACTTGTTCATTAATATCTGCGATTCACCTCTATTTGGTGACAATATGGTATTTTTGGTATATTGAATTTGATTATATCTAAATAATTTAAGAATTAAAATTTTAAATTATTTTCAGAACTACCAATATATAATATGTTGTGTAAATGTTTTTATTTCGGCTTCTTTTAGAATGAATTTTTATTAATAAACTAAAGTTTATTTTAAAATAAGATAATTTTCATCATTACTTTATCTATTTTTATAATTGATTTAATAATTTTAAATAATATAATATTTGAATGTAAACTTGTAATATTTCCTACAATTTAGTATACCTTTCTTTCACTAGGCCAAGAAGCTTATAATAATTAGGGAAGCCTTGAATCCTAGCATTCTCACTTATAATTTAAACTTTATTTTGAACAGGGTGCATCTCTATGGGCTTGATAACAACGGCCCATTTAACGACCCAAAGTGTATCTTCCAAGTCCAAAAGCAATGACGTAATATTCTCAAATTTTTCTACTCCGAAAAGGGAAAATAGGGCGATATAACCGAAGAAGATTACTATACATCAATGAAACTCAAGCGGAGTTTGATACGTATGTAATCTATTTCATTCCTTTTTTTATATAATATGATATGATATGAGAAGATCAAGAAACATTTAAGGATGTTTTTTTTGTTTTGTTTATGATGTGTAGATATGTAAATGAGGGAACGTTGATTAACAATTACGCGCATATATTCGATCTGCTTACTCGTTTACGTCAGGTTAGTATTATTATTTCTTATTCTTTTTCTAATCTAAGTATATATGTATGTATCTAATATACGTAAGTATGTATATATAGGTTGTTGATCATCCATATCTTGTGGTATATTCAAACGTTGCTATAGCAAAACAGCTGAAGCTAGGATGATAAGTAATGAACCACAACAAATTTGTGGTTTATGTGATAATATAGTTGAAGATGTCGTGGTATGTTTATGTTTGTCTTTATTACCTACTTTTTATAAAAGGGATGTTTTAATTAATTAATATTTGTTTTTTAAGGTTACATCATGTGCACATGTATTTTGCAAAACATGTTTAATGGAATTTTGTGCTAGTGGTGAATAAGTGTTATGTCCTACATGTTCAAAGCCACTTACTATGGATTTCTCTGGGAATAGAGTAATGCTAAAAATTTGTCCATAGAGGTTTATAATTATTCATTAAAATATATTTTTCTAAAAATTTATATGTTATTTGATAACTTGTTCCTAAAAATCTACGATTCACCATTATTTGTCGACACTATTGTATTTTTGGTATATTTAATTTGATTATATATAAATAATTTAATAATAATTAAAATTTTAAATTATGTTCGGAACAACCAATATATAATATGTTGTGCAAATGTTTTTAATTCAGCTTCTTTTAGAATGAATTTTTATTAATACACTAAAGTTTATTTTAAAATAAGATTATTTTCATCATTTCTTTATCTATTTTTATAATTGATTTACTAATTTTGAATAATATAATATTTGAATGTAAATTTGTAGTATTTCCAACAATTTAATATACCTTTTTTCACTAGGCGGAGAAGCTTATAATAATTAGGGAAGCCTTGAATCCTAGCATTCTCACTTATAGTTCAAACTCTATTTTGAACAGGGTGCATCTCTATGGGCTTGATAACCAAGGCCCATTAAACGGCCCAAAGCGTATCTTCCAAGTCCAAAAGCAATGACGTAATATTCCAAAATTTTCTATTCCGAAAACGGCGACTAAGAAGCCATGAAGTAGATGGATTATACAACAAATTTGATTATCATTATCAACGAGACAAAGCAATCCATTACAAGGGCCACAAATCTTGCCACTCTTATTTCTCCATTCTGAATTTGATGACGTGAATGATTCATAGCCACGAATCGTAATAGTAATCCTAAAAAGCCCTTTGCAAACCTGATAATATCCACAATGTTCCCCATTGATATTTGAATGTAATTTTTTAACTATTCTCTCTATATATTGATATATATTTAATGAAAATATATTTAATTTCTTTCATGAGTCTTTTGATGGACAAAATAATTTTTTTCATGTCAGATTTAAATATACTTTGATTAGATATTTCTACAACTATTCAAAAATAAACACTTTCGTTCTATGCCAGAATGATTCATAGCCACAAAATTTAACCTTAACCTTGACTTAAACTGTAACTTTAACCCTTAACTCTAACCTTAAAATTAACTGTATCCTTAACGTTGACCTAAACCTTAACCCTTACCCTAACCTTAACCTTAACATTAAACTTAACCATAACCCTAATTTCTTCTTGATGAGCAAAAAAAAAAACCTTAACCCTAACTTTAACCTTGAACTTCTCCCTTGGAAACTGTGTTTGATTTCCAATAACGAAAAAAATATTCTTCGTGTTTTCATACACGGGTTTTACCTAGTATATATATACATATGTATATAAATATATATATATATTATGATGAAATAAAGTAGATAATATAACTGAAAATTATAATACTTCTTTCAGAGCATTAGGAACCAAAACATTTTCTTCATATTTAGATATTGAAATTTAAGAACTCTGTCAGTTATTCTACTACAGAAATATGGAATTAGAAAATAGACGGATCGTGATAAAAGTATATTAGTAAATTATTATATAAGTATTAAAAGAGAGGATCTTGAATTTAATTCCATTCAAAATATCGATAAGAATATTTGGCCAAATATAGAAAGATGGTTCATGTAGATTCATACCTGTATGGTAAATATGAACGTATGATCTATATAAATTGGAATTTTTATAAAGGATTTCATGTTCGTCTAAGGTAAACTAATTTGAAGATATGTTTTATGAGATAAAAACGTTCTTATGAAAGTCCTTAAAGGACTCCAAGTGCTTAAATAAAAATCTTGGGATATATATATTAGAGTGTCATTATCTGGTATAATTGTATTATATGTTGTTACGTAATGTGCCATGTTCGTTAAATATGTGTTTATATGTGACTATATGCATAAATATTTGTTAATATAATTTGTACATAATTGTTTCTCATTATAATTGAAATTTGTATAATTCCATTTATTTATATATTGCTTGATTTCAAATATTGTAAGGTTTGAGACTATGAAGATGAAGATCAAATTACACAGTAAAGATGTTTATTGATATCCTAAAATGAGGGGGAGATACTTACGCATTACACTTTTTTTTTCCTTACTCAATATTTTTTCCTACATGGTTTTAAAGATAACGTTTTAAACGACACGCATTTAAATTTCATGAGGATATTGCACTCATTTTCCTTCAATGGATTTTTTCCTAAAGGGTTTTCTCAAAAAAGTTTTAAAGAGACATGCTCTTCATGATTGAATATCCAAGGAAAAGTTTTATGAAGCATTATTGTTGATATTTATTCAGCCCATTAACCATAGTCCAACCCATTAATAATGAAACTTAAGGTTTACATATTACTTATAAATAGGGATAGGGTATTTAAGTAATACATACTATGATTAATAATACTATGCTCTACTCTCTTATTCTTTACCTCTTACTTTTCATTTTAGTTTTACAACACATGCCATATTATCACTCAATTATTTCTTTCAAACCCTAACGCCCCCTTGTCGCCTCTATCTACTATACATAAACCATACTTACTATACTCTGTCATTTATATGATATTTTCTCATGGTAAATCTATAGTCCTTCATTAGATTTGATCTTTTCAAACCACCATACCTAGCGTACATATTATTGTATAAGCATCAATTATCTCCTCCTCTTTTTTCTTTAATTAAAAATTTTATATATATTTCTACCTTATTTATGGATATCTCAGATCGTTGGTCATTCCATTTCAACCAAATTATTCTGAAAAGGTTAAATTTAATATTTTTATTATATTTAATTAATTGTAGCGTTCTTATAGTTTTTTGTCAATAGAGGTTTATAATTAGTCATTAAAATATATTTTTCTAAAAATTTATATGTTATTCGATAACTTGTTCATCAATATCTGCGATTCACCTCTATTTGTTGACAATATGGTATTTTTGGTATATTGAATTTGATTATATCTAAATAATTTAAGAATAATTAAAATTTTAAATTATTTTCAGAACTACCAATATATAATATGTTGTGCAAATGTTTTTATTTCGGCTTCTTTTAGAATGAATTTTTATTAATACACTAAAGTTTATTTTAAAATAAGATTATTTTCATCATTACTTTATCTATTTTTATAATTGATTTAATAATTTTAAATAATATAATATTTGAATGTAAATTTGTAATATTTCCTACAATTTAGTATACCTTTCTTTCACTAGGCCAAGAAGCTTATAATAATTAGGGAAGCCTTGAATCCTAACATTCTAACTTATAATTTAAACCTTATTTTGAACAGGGTGCATCTCTATGGGCTTGATAACAACGGCCCATTTAACGGCCCAAAGTGTATCTTCCAAGTCCAAAAGCAATGACATAATATTCCCAAATTTTTCTACTCCGAAATGGCCGAATACGGCCATATATCTGAAGAAGATTACTATACATCAACAAAACTCAAGCGGAGTTTGATACGTATGTAATCTATTTCATTCATTTTTTTATATAATATGATATGATATGAGAAGATCAAGAAACATTTAAGGATGTTTTTTTTTGTTTTGTTTATGATGTGTAGATAAGTAAATGAACGAACGTTGATGAACAATTACGCGCATATATTCGATCTGCTTACTCGTTTACGTCAGGTTAGTATTATTATTTCTTATTCTTATTCTAATCTAAGTATATATGTATGTATCTAATATATGTAAGTATTTATATATAGGTTGTTGATCATCCATATCTTGTGGTATATTCAAACGTTGCTATAGCAAAAGCAGCTGAAGCTAGGATGATAAGTAATGAACCACAACAAATTTGTGGTTTATGTGATGATATAGTTGAAGATGTCATGGTATGTATATGTTTGTCTTTATTACCTACTTTTTATAAAGGGGATGTTTTAATTAATTAATATTTGTTTTTTTAAGGTTAGATCATGTGCATATGTATTTTGCAAAACATGTTTAATGGAATTTTGTGCTAGTGGTGAATAAGTGTTATGTCCTACATGTTCAAAGCCACTTACTATGGATTTCTCTTGGAACAGAGTAATGCTAAAAATTTGTCCATAGAGGTTTATAATTATTCATTAAAATATATTTTTCTAAAAATTTATATGTTATTTGATAACTTGTTCCTCAAATCTAAGATTCACCACTATTTGTCGACACTATGGTATTTTTGGTATATTTAATATTATTATATATAAATAATTTAAGAATAATTAAAATTGTAAATTATGTTCGGAACAACCAATATATAATATGTTGTGCAAATATTTTTAATTCGGCTTCTTTTAGAATGAATTTTTATTAATACACAAAAGTTTATTTTAAAATAAGATTATTTTCATCATTACTTTATCTATTTTTATAATTGATTTACTAATTTTGAATAATATAATATTTGAATGTAAATTTGTAATATTTCCAACAATTTAATATACCTTTTTTCACTAGGCGGAGAAGCTTATAATAATTAGGGGCCTTGAATCCTAGCATTCTCAGTTATAATTCAAACTCTATTTTGAACAGGTGCATATCTATGGGCTTGATAACCAAGGCCCATTAAACGGCCCAAAGCGTATCTTCCAAGTCCAAAAGCAATGACTGACGTAATATTCCCAAAATTTTCTATTCCGAAAAGGGCGACTAGGACGCCATGAAGTAGATGGATTATTCAACAAATTTGGTTATCATTATCAACGAGACAAAGCAATCCATTACAAGGGCCACAAATCTTGCCACTCTTATTTCTCCATTTTGAATTTGATGACGTGAATGATTCATAGCCACGAATCCTAATAGTAATCCTAAAAAGCCCTTTGCAAACCTGATAATATCCACAATGTTCTCCATTGATATTTGAATGTAATTTTTTTAACTATTCTCTCTCTTTTATGTTATATTCTCTCTATATATTGATATATATATTTAATGAAAATATATTTAATTTCTTTCATGAGTCTTTTGATGGACCAAATAATTTTTTTTCATGTCAGATTTAAATATACTTTGATTAGATATTTCTACAACTATTCAAAAATAAACATTTTCGTTCTTTGCCAGAATGATTCATAGCCACAAAATTTAACCTTATCCTTGACTTAAACTGTAACTTTAACCCTTAACTTTAACCTTAAAATTAATCGTATCCTTAACGTTGAACTAAACCTTAACCCTTACCCTAACCTTAACCTTAACATTAAACTTAACCATAACCCTAATTTCTTCTTGATGAGCAAAAAAAACCTTAAACCTAACTTTAACCTTGAACTTCTCCCTTGGAAACTGTATTTGATTTCCAATAACGAAAAAAAAATTCTTCGTATTTTCATACACGGGTTTTACCTAGTATATATATATACATATGTATATAAATATATATATATTATGATGAAATAAAGTAGTTAATAAACTGAAAATTATAATACTCCTTTCAGAGCATTAGGAACCAAAACATTTTCTTCATATTTAGATTTTGAAATTTAAGAACTCTGTCAGTTATTCTACTACAGAAATATGGAATTAGAAAATAGACGGATCGTGATAAAAGTATATGTGTAAATTATTATATAAATATTAAAAGAGAGGATCTTGAATTTAATTCCATTCAAAATATCGATAAGAATATTTGGCCAAATATAGAAAGATGGTTCAAGTAGATTCATACCTGTATGGTAAATATGAACGTATGATCTATATAAACTGGAATTTTGATAAAGGATTTCATGTTCGTCTAAGGTAAACTAATTTGAAGATATGTTTTATGAGATAAAAACGTTCTTATGAAAGTCCTTAAAGGACTCCAAGTGCTTAAATAAAAATCTCGGGATATATAAATTAGAGTGTCATTATCTGGTATAATTGTATTATATGTTGTTACGTAATGTGCCATGTTCGTTAAATATGTGTTTATATGTGACTATATGCATAAATATTTGTTAATATAATTTTTACATAATTGTTTCTTATTATAATTGAAATTTGTATAATTCCATTTATCTATATATTGCTTGATTTTAAATATTGTAAGGTTTGAGACTATGAAGATGAAGATCAAATTACACAGAAGATGTTTATTGATATCCTAAAATGAGGGGGAGATACTTACGTATTGCACTCTTTTTTTTCTTTACTCAATATTTTTTCCTACATGGTTTTAAAGATAACGTTTTTAACGACACGCATTTAAATTTCATGAGGATATTGCACTCATTTTCCTTCAATGGATTTTTTCCTAAAGGGTTTTTTCAAGAAAGTTTTAAAGAGACATGCTCTTCATGATTGAATATCCAAGGAAAAGTTTAATGAAACATTATTGTTGATATTTATTCAGCCCATTAACCATAGTCCAACCCATTAATAATAAAACTTATTTACATATTACTTATAAATAGGGATAGGGTATTTAAGTAATACATACTATGATTAATAATACTATGCTCTACTCTCTTATTCCTTACCTCTTACTTTTTATTTTAGTTTTACAACACATGCCATATTATCACTCAATTATTTCTTTCAAACCCTAACGCCCCCTTGCCGCCTCTATCTACTATACATAAACCATACTTACTATAGTCTGTCATTTATATGATATTTTCTCATGGTAAATCTATAGTCCTTCATCACATTTGATCTTTTCAAACCACCATACCTAGCGTACATATTATTGTATAAGCATCAATTATCTCATCCTCTTTTTTCTTTAATTCAAAATTTTATATATATTTCTACCTGTGAAATCTCAGATCGTTGGCCATTCCATTTCAACCAAATTATTCTAAAAAGGTTAAATTAAATATTTTTAGTATATTTAATTAATTGTAGCGTTCTTATAGTTTTTTTTTTTTTTTGATCATTAAATCAAACTTTTATTCAATAAAGCCCAACTACAGATATCTTTCAGAGTTCATTTCAACTAGACCCACTAATATTTCGGCCCAGCATGACCAGAAAAGCTTAGTGGGTTTTACATTTTCTTTACAAAGCAAACTTTAACTAAACCATTTAATCTCCTATTAGCTCAACTACACTATTACATGAGTTACATTTTCCTCCATTAAGTTGGCCCATTACATTGTGGCCCATTCCTCTTCACTTATCTTCTTTACTAGGCTCTGAACGCTTTTGTTTTTAAACATTTTTTGCTCAATCTTTATATGACTGAGACTGAACATCTTCTTCCACAAGTGTTCTTCGCTTAAACCTGCAGCTCCATGATCTCTTTCGTTCCTCTCCCACCACACTGCAGTGAAAAAGATTCCGTACACGCTTATCAATTCCTCGCATCTATTCTGAATCATTACTTCAATCAATTCTTCTAAATCATTTGGAGTAGCTTGTATCTCACATAACTTTAACATCCTGTTAACTAACCTTTTCGAGTAGGAGCAATTAACAAAAAGATGATTTGTATCTTCGGAGCAAGCTTTACAAAAGTTACAAAGTGAATTTACTTGCATACCCCAACTCACCATCCTTATTTTTGTAGGAAGTCTGTCCTGTACAGCTAACCAGGCAATGAAGGAGCACCTAGGAATGTTCTGTTTTGCCCAAACTAGCTTATACCATTTCACCTCAGCTTTATGATTAGATATATGATTTAGAGTTTTTTTAAAGGAGAAAATATTCTTGGTACTATGTATCCAGACTTTTATATCAGCTCCTTGTGACAATTTGATGTTGTTAAGGTATGGTAATAACTTACCAACCTTTGGAGGTAACCTCCATCTTCCTCTACCAAAGCAGCTCGCAACTGATTTATCATTGTTGATAACCTGCTTCTCAATATCACAATTTAGTATTTCTTGCACACTCTTTCCATCTATCCATTTATCCCACATGATGAATGTACTATTTCCATCCTTTACTTTGTGATGAATGAAATCATATGCAGTGCTTCTAATCTTCATTAACTGCTTCCATATCCAAGAGTGAGCATTTTTTATATCTAAGCTCCATATACACTTCCCTTTGGTTATGTTATAATTCACCCACATACTCCATAGATTGTTAGGTTGAGAATACATCCTCCAGAAGGTGAAGAGCATACATACTTTATTTAAATCTTCTATGTCAGGAATTCCTAATCCACCTTGTGTTTTTGAGGCACATATGTTTTGCCAGGATACTCTAGCACCTAAGGCTCCATCTGAGTTACCCTTCCATATAAAACTACTAATTTTTTGATTAAGTTTGTATATTACTTGTTTTGGCAATAGAAAAACTCTACACCAAAACAAAATTTTGCTAATCAACACAGTTTTGATGAGTTCAACTCTGCCAGCATATGAAAGAAGCTTTGAAGACCATATGTTTATGCAGCTACAAATGTTCTCTACTAGCTTATTTCCATCTGATATATTCAATTTCTTTGAGTTCAACGGTACACCTAGATATCTTACAGGTAGATTTCCTGTTTTGATGTTGAGAACTGCAGATATACTTTTTATGGTATTATTTTCTGTAGCTCCAAAGTACAATTCACTCTTGCCATAGTTAATCCTTAATCCTGATAGCCTAGTAAATAAATCAAGTGCCTCTTTAATCACTTTAGCTGAGCTAATATTCGCCTTCATGAAGATAAGTAAATCATCAGCAAAAATCATATGATTTAGCTTCAAATTTCTACACCTGTGATGGTAATAGAATTGATTCTTCTGAGCCATATGATTGAATAGTCCTGTAAAGATTTCCATGCTAATGGCAAAAAGATAAGGTGAGAGAGGGTCTCCTTGTCTGAGCCCTCTCTTCCCTTTGAAATAACCACACAGTTGTCCATTTATGCTAACTGAATAGTGAGGAGTACAAACACACATTATAATCCATGATATGAACTTTTCAGGGAAGTTAAAAGCATAAAGTGTATTGATTAAGAACTTCCAATTTACACTGTCATAGGCCTTTTGAAGGTCTAAGTTAATAGTACACTTTGGCTCTACATTTTTCCTCCCATATTCTGAGACTATATCCTGTGCAACTAGTATGTTGTCACTTATATATCTCCCTCCTACATAAGCTGCTTGATTAACTGATACGATAGAGCTTAGAACTTTCTTTAGCCTATTAGCTATAATTCTTGAGATTGTTTTATAGGTTGTATTTACACAAGAAATAGGTCTAAACTTCTTGAGGTTTGAGGCATTATTTTCCTTAGGGATGAGTACTAGTTTAGTAGCATTTACCTGAGATAACAGCTGACTTGTTTCAAAGCATTGTTTAATTGCTTTGATAAAATCTTCTCCAATTACATTCCATGATGCTTTGTAGAACTTAGAATTGAGACCATCAGGTCCAGGACTCTTGTTTTCATTTATGGAGAATAGAGCTTCTTTGATTTCATTGTCAGTGATAGGAGCAATTAACTGTTGAGTTTGTTCTTCACTTATTCTAGAATTGACAATTTGTTTAATGGTTGAGACTGAGCAAGTTTCTTCCTCATTATCTTCAGAACCTAGTAGGTTCTTATAGAATCTAATGAATTCATCTTTGATCTTATCAGGCTCAGTTATCATCTCTCCATTATCATTTATAAGTAATGATATATTATTTTTAGCAATTCTACCTTTTATAATTTTATAGAAGTACTTTGAGCTGCAATCCATATCAATAGTGAAATTAGCTTTAGCTTTTTGCTTTAGTATATTGTGTTGATTGATGATAGCATTTTCAAGCTCCTTCTCAATAATTTTTTCTTCTTTAAGAGCATGAGATTCCATATTACCCTGCATAATAGAAGATTGAATTGTTGTGAGTTGATTTCTGAGAGCATCAATATTATCAGTATTCTTCTTAAAGTATAATGAGTTAAATTTTTTCAATGCTATCTTTGTGTTTCTCTGCTTTATGCAAAGTTTAAACATCCAATTCCCATCAAGATCTGTTTTCCAGGCTTTCTCAACAGTTTCTAAATACTTTTCATGGTTAGTCCAAGTATTAAAGAATTTGAAAGAACTGGGAATGAACTTTTTATCTTCTCCAATATTCACTACCAAAGCACTATGATCAGAGGTAGAGGGAGGTGTAATTCTTACACTAGATAACTTTTTGTCCATCCATTTTGAGTTAATAAACACTCTATCTATTTTACTTGCTCTAATACTTTCAGCTGAGCCTTTGTTTGTCCAGGTATAGTATTGACCACTATAACTATGTTCAAATAAATTTGATTCATCAATACACTCAGCAAATTCAATTGCACCTTTCTCTAAAGAGTCACAGTTCAATCTATCTTGTATTGTTAGAATCTCATTAAAATCTCCCAATATGCATACCTTTTCATTCTTATTATCTTCACACCATTGAACAATGTCCTTCCATAGTGTTTTTCTCATATCATCATCATTATATGCATATACAAATCCTATAGAGTAAACCTCATTATTTCTTAAATCTTTGACTTCTATAAACATAGCTTGAGCTGATTCTTTTATAAGATTAACCTCAAAATACTCTATATCCCATAAAATCCATATCCGGCCTGAGTCATCTGCTTTATAATTGTGCAAAGTCTTCAGATTGGAGAAATGAGCTTTAATAATACTTTCATAGTTGTGGCTTTTAACTTTAGTCTCTAATAAACCAACTAATTTAACTTTATTACTATATAAGAAGTTCTTCACATCAAGTTGACGCAGAACATTATTAAGACCTCTAACATTCCAGGCTGCAAAATTCATATGTTTGGAGGTTTTGGTATATCATCTCCCCCATTATGATTAATAAACTGCAGGATGTCTTTATCAATGCTTGTCTCAGATTCCTGTAGCTTATTAAACTTATTTTCAGTTGTCACCAAATTTCCATTTGTATTTTGCTCTTTACTTGACTCTCCTTCATAATACTTTATGTTTTTGTTTTTGACAACACTTCAGTCTCCATCTGCAACTTTTTGTTTATCTTTACTTTGTTTTTCTGTGGTAGGTTGCTTTGGCCTCCATACTTTTTGTGTGTTACTGCATTTCTCCTCTATGTGCCCAAATCTATTACACTTTAGGCATATAGTCGGCTTCCAATCGTACACAACTTCTACTTCATGAAGCTCCTCTTTTCCAACATCAATATATACAACTTCAGGTAATTTTTCTTTAGTATCCACTTCAACACAAACACGAGCGTATCCTAGTCTCGTTTTTGATTCAGTTACAGAGTCCATTTGGATTGGGACCCCTATTCCACTCGCTACATAACCTAAGCCACGTTTAGTCCACAGGTTCATTGGGACATTCACTAGTTTTGCCCATATTGGTATTTTTGTAACATCTATCGTTTCAAACTGCACATCAGCACTCCAAGGCCTAAGAAGAAGAGGCTTGCCATTTATATGCCAGATCTGTTCCATGGCTTTAGTACTTTGCTGTTGATTTTCGAATTTGAACACATACATACCCTTACCACTCGACTTTACTTCAACTTTACCTAAGTTTCTCCATTGAAACTTAACAAAATTGGTTATAGCATAGAAGTTCGGTGGGCTATCTAGGAACTGACCTATTAGACAGTGGATCCATAACTTGTCACCTTCTTCAAACACATCTGGAGGTGGTCTAACAATTTTCTTTCCTCCATCTACATTCGGCGAATGAAATTCAATTTTGTAAACTTCATCAACCTTCTTTTCGAACAGCTTTGACCATATTACAGGTTTATTGTTCATAGTTTCTTCCGATTTACCTTTCGAAGTTTGAATCGGAGTAGCTATCGGCGTTTGATTAACAACTTCTTCTAATGGTTTAACGATTGTATTCGACTCACAACTTCTTATAGTTTTTTGTCAATAGAGGTTTATAATTATTCATTAAAATGTATTTTTCTAAAAATTTATATGTTATTCGATAACATGTTCATCAATATCTGCGATTCACCTCTATTTGTTGACAATATGGTATTTTTGGTATATTGAATTTGATTATATCTAAATAATTTAAGAATAATAAAAATTTTAAATTATTTTCTGAACTACCAATATATAATATGTTGTGCAAATATTTTTATTTCGGCTTCTTTTAGAATGAATTTTTATTAATACACTAAAGTTTATTTTAAAATAAGATTATTTTCATCATTACTTTATCTATTTTTTATAATTGATTTAATAATTTATAATAATATAATATTTGAATTTAAATTTGTAATATTTCCTACAATTTAGTATACCTTTCTTTCACTAGGCCAAGAAGCTTATAATAATTAGGGAAGCCTTGAATCCTAGCATTCTCACTTATAATTTAAACTTTATTTTGAACAGGGTGCATCTCTATGGGCTTGATAACAACGGCCCATTTAACGACCCAAAGTGTATCTTCCAAGTCCAAAAGCAATGACGTAATATTCCCAAATTTTTCTACTCCGAAAAGGGCGAATAGGGCGATATAACTGAAGAAGATTAGTATACATCAACGAAACTCAAGCGGAGTTTGATACGTATGTAATCTATTTCATTCCTTTTTTTATATAATATGATATGATATGAGAAGATCAAGAAACATTTAAGGATGTTTTTTTTGTTTTGTTTTCGATCTGCTTACACGTTTACGTCAGGTTAGTATTATTATTTCTTATTCTTATTCTAATCTAAGTATATATGTATGTATCTAATATATGTAAGTATGTATATATAGGTTGTTGATATCTTGTGGTATATTCAAACGTTGCTATAGCAAAAGCAGCTGAAGCAAGGATGATAAGTAATGAACCACAACAAATTTGTGGTTTATGTGATGATATAGTTGAAGATGTCATGGTATGTTTATGTTTGTCTTTATTACCTACTTTTTATAAAGGGGATGTTTTAATTAATTAATATTTGTTTTTTTAAGGTTACATCATGTGCACATGTATTTTGCAAAACATGTTTAATGGAATTTCGTGCTAGTGGTGAATAAGTGTTATGTCCTACATGTTCAAAGCCACTTACTATGGATTTCTGTGGGAACAGAGTAATGCTAAAAATTTGTCCATAGAGGTTTATAATTATTCATTAAAATATATTTTTCTAAAAATTTATATGTTATTTGATAACTTGTTCCTAAAAATCTACGATTCACCACTATTTGTCGACACTATGGTATTTTTGGTATATTTAATTTGATTATATATAAATAATTTAAGAATAATTAAAATTTTAAATTATGTTCGGAACAACCAATATATAATATGTTGTGCAAATGTTTTTAATTCGGCTTCTTTTAGAATGAATTTTTATTAATACACTAAAGTTTATTTTAAAATAAGATTATTTTCATCATTACTTTATCTATTTTTATAATTTATTTACTAATTTTGAATAATATAATATTTGAATGTAAATTTGTAGTATTTCCAACAATTTAATATACCTTTTTTCACTAGGCGGAAAAGCTTATAATAATTAGGGAAGCCTTGAATCCTAGTATTCTCACTTATAATTCAAACTCTTTTTTGAACAGGGTGCATCTCTATGGGCTTGATAACCAATGCCCATTAAACGGCCCAAAGCGTATCTTCCAAGTCCAAAAGCAATGGAGTAATATACCCAAAATTTTCTATTCCGAAAAGGGCGACTAAGAAGCCATGAAGTAGATGGATTATACAACAAATTTAATTATCATTATCAACGAGACAAAGCAATCCATTACAAAGGCCACAAATCTTGCCACTCTTATTTCTCCATTCTGAATTTGATGACGTGAATGATTCATAACCACGAATCGTAATAGTAATCCTAAATAGCCCTTTGCAAACCACAATGTTCTCCATTGATATTTGAATGTAATTTTTTAACTATTCTCTCTCTTTTATGTAATATTCACTCTATATATTGATATATATTTAATTTCTTTCATGAGTCTTTTAATGGACCAAATAATTTTTATAAAGGATTTCATGTTCGTCTAAGGTAAACTAATTTGAAGATATGTTTTATGAGATAAAAACGTTCTTATGAAAGTCCTTAAAGGACTCCAAGTGTTTAAATAAAAATCTCGGGATATATAAATTAGAGTGTCATTATCTGGTATAATTGTATTATATGTTGTTACGTAATGTGCCATGTTCGTTAAATATGTGTTTATATGTGACTACATGCATAAATATTTGTTAATATAATTTGTACATAATTGTTTCTTTTTATAATTGAAATTTGTATAATTCTATTTATCTATATATTGCTTGATTTTAAATATTGTAAGGTTTGAGACTATGAAGATGAAGATCAAAGTACACAGTGAAGATGTTTATTGATATCCTAAAATGAGGGGGAGATACTTACATATTGCACTCTTTTTTTCCTTACTCAATATTTTTTCCTACATGGTTTTAAAGATAACGTTTTTAACGACACGCATTTAAATTTCGTGAGGATATTGCACTCATTTTCCTTCAATGGATTTTTTCCTAAAGGGTTTTTTCAAGAATGTTTTAAAGAGACATGCTCTTCATGATTGAATATCCAAGGAAAAGTTTTATGAAACATTATTGTTGATATTTATTCAGCCCATTAACCATAGTCCAACCCATTAATAATAAAACTTAAGGTTTACATATTACTTATAAATAGGGATAGGGTATTTAAGTAATACATACTATGATTAATAATACTATGCTCTACTCTCTTATTCTTTACCTCTTACTTTTTATTTTAGTTTTACAACACATGCCATATTATCACTCAATTATTTCTTTCAAACCCTAACGCCCCCTTGCCGCCTCTATCTACTATACATAAACCATACTTACTATACTCTGTCATTTATATGATATTTTCTCATGGTAAATCTATAGTCCTTCATTACATTTGATCTTTTCAAACCACCATACCTAGCGTACATATTATTATATAAGCATCAATTATCTCCTCCTCTTTTTTTTTAATTCAAAATTTTATATATGTTTGTACCTTATTTATGGATATCTCATATCGTTGGCCATTCCATTTCTACCAAAGTATTCTGAAAAGGTTAAATTTAATATTTTTATTATATTTAATTAATTGTAGCTTTCTTATAGTTTATTGTCAATAGAGGTTTATAATTATTCATTAAAATATATTTTTCTAAAAATTTATATGTTATTCGATAACTTGTTCATCAATATCTGCGATTCACCTCTATTTGGTGACAAACTGGTATTTTTGGTATATTGAATTTGATTATTTCTAAATAATTTAAGAATTAAAATTTTAAATTATTTTCAGAACTACCAATATATAATATGTTGTGCAAATGTTTTTATTTCGGCTTCTTTTAGAATGAATTTTTATTAATACACTAAAGTTTATTTTAAAATAAGATTATTTTCATCATTACGTTATCTATTTTTATAATTGATTTAATAATTGTAAATAATATAATATTTGAATGTAAACTTGTAATATTTCCTACAATTTAGTATACCTTTCTTTCACTAGGCCAAGAAGCTTATAATAATTAGGGAAGCCTTGAATCCTAGCATTCTCACTTATGATTTAAACTTTATTTTGAACAGGGTGCATCTCTATGGGCTTGATAACAACGGCCCATTTAACGACCCAAAGTGTATCTTCCAAGTCCAAAAGCAATGACGTAATATTCCCAAATTTTTCTACTCCGGAAAGGGCGAATAGGGCGATATAACTGAAGAAGATTACTATACATCAACGAAACTCAAGCGGAGTTTGATACGTATGTAATCTATTTCATTCCTTTTTTTATATAATATGATATGATATGAGAAGATCAAGAAACATTTAAGGATGTTTTTTTTGTTTTGTTTATGATGTGTAGATATGTAAATGAGGGAAAGTTCATGAACAATTACGCGCATATATTCGATCTGCTTACTCGTTTACGTCAGGTTAGTATTATTATTTCTTATTCTTATTCTAATCTAAGTATATATGTATGTATCTAATATATGTAAGTATGTATATATAGGTTATTGATCATCCATATCTTGTTGTATATTCAAACGTTGCTATAGCAAAAGTAGCTGAAGTTAGGATGATAAGTAATGAACCACAACAAATTTGTGGTTTATGTATGATATAGTTGAAGATGTCGTGGTATCTTTATGTTTGTCTTTATTACCTACTATTTATAAAGGGGATGTTTTAATTAATTAATATTTGTTTTTTTAAGGTTACATCATGTGCACATGTATTTTGCAAAACATGTTTAATGGAATTTTGTGCTAGTGGTGAACAAGTGTTATGTCCTACATGTTCAAAGCCACTTACTATGGATTTCTCTGGGAACAGAGTAATGCTAAAAATTTGTCCATAGAGGTTTATAATTATTCATTAAAATATATTATTCTAAAAATTTATATGTTATTTGATAACTTGTTCCTAAAAATCTACGATTCACCACTATTTGTCGACACTATGGTATTTTTGGTATATTTAATTTGATTATATATAAATAATTTAAGAATAATTAAAATTTTAAATTATGTTCGGAACAACCAATATATAATATGTTGTGCAAATGTTTTTACTTCGGCTTCTTTTAGAATGAATTTTTATTAATACACTAAAGTTTATTTTAAAATAAGATTATTTTCATCATTACTTTATCTATTTTTATAATTGATTTACTAATTTTGAATAATATAATATTTGAATGTAAATTTGTAGTATTTCCAACAATTTAATATACCTTTTTTCACTAGGCGGAGAAGCTTATAATAATTAGGGAAGCCTTGAATCCTAGTATTCTCACTTATAATTCAAACTCTATTTTGAACAGGGTGCATCTCTAAGGGCTTGATAACCAAGGCCCATTAAACGGCCCAAAGCGTATCTTCCAAGTCCAAAAGCAATGACGTAATATTCCCAAAATTTTCTATTCCGAAAAGGGCGACTAAGAAGCCATGAAGTAGATGGATTATACAACAAATTTGATTATCATTATCAACGAGACAAAGCAATCCATTACAAGGGCCACAAATCTTGCCACTCTTATTTCTCCATTCTGAATTTGATGACGTGAATGATTCATAGCCACGAATCGTAATAGTAATCCTAAAAAGCCCTTTGCAAACCACAATGTTCTCCATTGATATTTGAATGTAATTTTTTAACTATTCTCTCTCTTTTATGTAATATTCACTCTATATATTGATATATATTTAATTTCATTCATGAGTCTTTTAATGGACCAAATAATTTTTATAAAGGATTTCATGTTCGTCTAAGGTAAACTAATTTGAAGATATGTTTTATGAGATAAAAACGTTCTTATGGAAGTCCTTAAAGGACTCCAAGTGCTTAAATAAAAATCTCGGGATATATAAATTAGAGTGTCATTATCTGGTATAATTGTATTATATGTTGTTACGTAATGTGCCATGTTCGTTAAATATGTGTTTATATGTGACTACATTCATAAATATTTGTTAATATAATTTGTACATAATTGTTTCTTATTATAATTGAAATTTGTATAATTCCATTTATCTATATATTGCTTGATTTTAAATATTGTAAGGTTTGAGACTATGAAGATGAAGATCAAATTACACAGTGAGGATGTTTATTGATATCCTAAAATGAAAGGGAGATACTTACATATTGCACTCTTTTTTTCCTTACTCAATATTTTTTCCTACATGGTTTTTTCAAGAATGTTTTAAAGAGACATGCTCTTCATGATTGAATATCCAAGGAAAAGTTTTATGAAATATTATTGTTGATATTTATTCAGCCCATTAACCATAGTCCAACCCATTAATAATAAAACTTTAAGGTTTACATATTACTTATAAATAGGGATAGGGTATTTAAGTAATACATACTATGATTAATAATACTATGCTCTACTCTCTTATTCTTTACCTCTTAATTTTTATTTTAGTTTTACAACACATGCCATATTATCACTCAATTATTTCTTTCAAACCCTAACGCCCCCTTGCCGCCTCTATCTACTATACATAAACCATACTTACTATACTCTGTCATTTATATGATATTTTCTCATAGTAAATCTATAGTCCTTCATTACATTTGATCTTTTCAAACCACCATACCTAGCGTACATATTAATGTATAAGCATCAATAATCTCCTCCACTTTTATCTTTAATTCAAAATTTTATATATATTTCTACCTTATTTATGGATATCTCAGATCGTTGGCCATTCCATTTCAACCAAAGTATTCTGAAAAGGTTAAATTTAATATTTTTATTATATTTAATTAATTGTAGCGTTCTTATAGTTTATTGTCAACAGAGGTTTATAATTATTCATTAAAATATATTTTTCTAAAAATTTATATGTTATTCGATAACTTGTTCATCAATATCTGCGATTCACCTCTATTTGGTGACAATATGGTATTTTTGGTATATTGAATTTGATAATATCTAAATAATTTAAAATTAAAATTTAAAATTATTTTCAGAACTACCAATATATAATATGTTGTGTAAATGTTTTTATTTCGGCTTCTTTTAAAATGAATTTTTATTAATACACTAAAGTTTATTTTAAAATAAGATTATTTTCATCATTACTTTATCTATTTTTATAATTGATTTACTAATTTTGAATAATATAATATTTGAATGTAAATTTGTAGTATTTCTAACAATTTAATATACCTTTTTTCACTAGGCGGAGAAGCTTATAATAATTAGGGAAACCTTGAATTCTATCATTCTCACTTATAATTCAAATTCTATTTTGAACAGGGTGCATCTCTATGGGCTTAATAACCAAGGCTCATTAAACGGCCCAAAGAGTATCTTCCATGTCCAAAAGCAATGACGTAATATTCCCAAAATATTCTATTCCGAAAAGGGCGACTAAGAAGCCATGAAGTAGATGGATTATACAACAAATTTGATTATCATTATCAACGAGACAAAGCAATCCATTACAAGGGCCACAAATCTTGCTGACTCTTATTTCTCCATTCTGAATTTGATGACGTGAATGATTCATAGCCACGAATCGTAATAGTAATCCTAAAAAGCCCTTCGCAAACCTAATAATATCCACAATGTTCTCCATTGATATTTGAATGTAATTTTTTAGCTATTCTCTCTCTTTTATGTTATATTCTCTCTATATATTGATATATATTTAATGAAAATATATTTAATTTCTTTCATGAGTCTTTTGATGGACCAAATAATTTTTTTCATGTCAGATTTAAATATACTTTGATTAGATATTTCTACAACTATTCAAATATAAACACTTTTGTTCTTTGCCAGAATGATTCATAGCCACAAAATTTAACCTTAACCTTGACTTAAACTGCAACTTTAACCATTAACTTTAACCTTCCTTAACGTTGACCTAAACCTTTACCCTTACCCTAACCTTAACCTTAACATTAAACTTAACCATAACCCTAATTTCTTCTTAATGAGCAAAAAAAAAAAAACCTTAACCCTAACTTTAACCTTGAACTTCTCCCTTGGAAACTGTATTTGATTTCCAATAACGAAAAAAATATTCTTCGTGTTTTCATACACGGGTTTTACCTAGTATATATATATATATACATATGTATATAAATATATATATATATATTATGATGAAATAAAGAAGATAATATAACTGAAAATTATAATACTCCTTTTAGAGCATTAGGAACCAAAACATTTTCTTCATATTTAGATATTAAAATTTAAGAACTCTGTCAGTTATTCTACTACAGAAATATGGAATTAGAAAATAGACGGATCGTGATAAAAGTATATGTGTAAATTATTATATAAGTATTAAAAGAGAGGATCTTTAATTTAATTCTATTCAAAATATCGATAATAATATTTGGCCAAATATAGAAAGATGGTTCATGTAGATTCATACCTGTATCGTAAATATGTACGTATGATCTATATAAACTGGAATTTTTATAAAGGATTTCATGTTCGTCTAAGGTAAACTAATTTGAAGATATGTTTTATGAGATAATAACGTTCTTATGAAAGTCCTTAAAGGACTCCAAGTGCTTAAATAAAAATCTCGGGATATATAAATTAGAGTGTCATTATCTGGTATAATTGTATTATATGTTGTTACGTAATGTGCCATGTTCGTTAAATATGTGTTTATATGTGACTATATGCATAAATATTTGTTAATATAATTTGTACATAATTGTTTCTCATTATAATTGAAATTTGTATAATTCCATTTATTTATATATTGCTTGATTTCAAATATTGTAAGGTTTGAGACTATGAAGATGAAGATCAAATTACACAGTAAAGATGTTTATTGATATCCTAAAATGAGGGGGAGATACTTACGCATTACACTTTTTTTTTCCTTACTCAATATTTTTTCCTACATGGTTTTAAAGATAACGTTTTTAACGACACACATTTAAATTTCATGAGGATATTGCACTCATTTTCCTTCAATGGATTTTTTGCTAAAGGGTTTTTTCAAGAAAGTTTTAAAGAGACATGCTCTTCATGATTGAATATCCAAGGAAAAGTTTTATGAAACATTATTGTTGATATTTATTCAGCCCATTAACCATAGTCCAACCCATTAATAATAAAACTTAAGGTTTACATATTACTTATAAGATTAATGCTAGGTATCACCCATCACCCATGATGTGGCAATTAGATGATCCAATCATGGATTTTCTCTTTCCAGATTTACTTTTTTCTCTCTCTTCCATGATTGGACCACCTAATTGCCACGGTGATGTTTAGGTGATACCTTTTTGGGTGATACCCAACATTACTCTACTTATAAATAGGGATAGGGTATTTAAGTAATACATTCTATGATTAATAATATTATGCTCTACTCTCTTATTCTTTACCTCTTACTTTTTATTTTAGTTTTACAACACATGCCATATTATCACTCAATTATTTCTTTCAAACCCTAACGCCCCCTTGCCGCCTCTATCTACTATACATAAACCATACTTACTATACTCTGTCATTTATATGATATTTTCTCATGGTAAATCTATAGTCCTTCATTACATTTGATCTTTTCAAACCACCATACCTAGCGTACATATTAATGTATAAGCATCAATAATCTCCTCCACTTTTATCTTTAATTCAAAATTTTATATATATTTCTACCTTATTTATGGATATCTCAGATCGTTGGCCATTCCATTTCAACCAAAGTATTCTGAAAAGGTTAAATTTAATATTTTTATTATATTTAATTAATTGTAGCGTTCTTATAGTTTATTGTCAAAAGAGGTTTATAATTATTCATTAAAATATATTTTTCTAAAAATTTATATGTTATTCGATAACTTGTTCATCAATATCTGCGATTCACCTCTATTTGGTGACAATATGGTATTTTTGGTATATTGAATTTGATTATATATAAATAATTTAAAATTAAAATTTAAAATTATGTTCGGAACTACCAATATATAATATGTTGTGTAAATGTTTTTATTTCGGCTTCTTTTAAAATGAATTTTTATTAATACACTAAAGTTTATTTTAAAATAAGATTATGTTCATCATTACTTTATCTATTTTTATAATTGATTTACTAATTTTGAATAATATAATATTTGAATGTAAATTTGTAGTATTTCCAACAATTTAATATACCTTTTTTCACTAGGCGGAGAAGCTTATAATAATTAGAGAAGCCTTGAATCCTAGCATTCTCACTTATAATTCAAACTCTATTTTGAACAGGGTGCATCTCTATGGGCTTGATAACCAAGGCCCATTAAACGGCCCACAGCGTATCTTCCAAGTCCAAAAGCAATGACGTAATATTCCCAAAATTTTCTATTCCGAAAAGGGCGACTAAGAAGCCATGAAGTAGATGGATTATACAACAAATTTGATTATCATTGTCAACGAGACAAAGCAATCCATTACAAGGGCCACAAATCTTGCCACTCTTATTTCTCCATTATGAATTTGATGACGTGAATGATTCATAGCCACGAATCGTAATAGTAATCCTAAAAAGCCCTTTGCAAACCTGATAATATCCACAATGTTCTCCATTGATATTTGAATGTAATTTTTTAACTATTCTCTCTATATATTGATATATATTTAATGAAAATATATTTAATTTCTTTCATGAGTCTTTTGATGGACCAAATAATTTTTTTCATGTCAGATTTAAATATACTTTGATTAGATATTTCTACAACTATTCAAAAATAAACACTTTCGTTCTTTGCCAGAATGATTCATAGCCACAAAATTTAACCTTAACCTTGACTTAAACTGTAACTTTGACCCTTAACTCTAACCTTAAAATTAACCGTATCCTTAACGTTGACCTAAACCTTAACCCTTTCCCTAACCTTAACCTTAACATTAAACTTAACCATAACCCTAATTTCTTCTTGATGAGCAAAAAAAAAACCTTAACCCTAACTTTAACCTTGAACTTCTCCCTTGGAAACTGTATTTGATTTCCAATAACGAAAAAAATATTCTTCGTGTTTTCATACACGGGTTTTACCTAGTATATATATACATATGCATATAAATATATATATACATATGTATATAAATATATATATATATATATATATTATGATGAAATAAAGTAGATAATATAACTGAAAATTATAATACTCCTTTCAGAGCATTAGGAACCAAAACATTTTCTTCATATTTAGATATTGAAATTTAAGAACTCTGTCAGTTATTCTACTACAGAAATATGGATATAGAAAATAGACGGATCGTGATAAAAGTATATTAGTAAATTATTATATAAGTATTAAAAGAGAGGATCTTGAATTTAATTCCATTCAAAATATCGATAAGAATATTTGGCCAAATATGGAAAGATGGTTCATGTAGATTCATACCTGTATGGTAAATATGAACGTATGATCTATATAAACTGGAGTTTTTATAAAGGATTTCATGTTCGTCTAAGGTAAACTAATTTGAAGATATGTTTTATGAGATAAAAACGTTCTTATGAAAGTCCTTAAAGGACTCCAAGTGCTTAAATAAAAATCTCGGGATATATATATTAGAGTGTCATTATCTGGTATAATTGTATTATATGTTGTTACGTAATGTGCCATGTTCGTTAAATATGTGTTTATATGTGACTATATGCATAAATATTTGTTAATATAATTTGTACATAATTGTTTCTTATTATAATTGAAATTTGTATAATTCCATTTATTTATATATTGCTTGATTTCAAATATTGTAAGGTTTGAGACTATGAAGATGAAGATCAAATTACACAGTAAAGATGTTTATTGATATCCTAAAATGAGGGGGAGATACTTACGCATTACACTCTTTTTTTCCTTACTCAATATTTTTTCCTACATGGTTTTAAAGATAACGTTTTTAACGACAAGCATTTAAATTTCATGAGGATATTGCACTCATTTTCCTTCAATGGATTTTCTCAAAAAAGTTTTAAAGAGACATGCTCTTCATGATTGAATATCCAAGGAAAAGTTTTATGAAGCATTATTGTTGATATTTATTCAGCCCATTAACCATAGTCTAACCCATTAATAATAAAACCTAAGGTTTACATATTACTTATAAATAGGGATAGGGTATTTAAGTAATACATACTATGATTAATAATACTATGCTCTACTCTCTTATTCTTTACCTCTTACTTTTCATTTTAGTTTTACAACACATGCCATATTATCACTCAATTATTTCTTTCAAACCCTAACGCCCCCTTGTCGCCTCTATCTACTATACATAAACCATACTTACTATACTCTGTCATTTATATGATATTTTCTCATGGTAAATCTATAGTCCTTCATTACATTTGATCTTTTCAAACCACCATACCTAGCGTACATATTATTGTATAAGCATCAATTATCTCCTCCTCTTTTTTCTTTAATTCAAAATTTTATATATATTTCTACCTTATTTATGGATATCTCAGATCGTTGGCCATTCCATTTCAACAAAATTATTCTGAAAAGGTTAAATTTAATATTTTTATTATATTTAATTAATTGTAGCGTTCTTATAGTTTTTTGTCAATAGAGGTTTATAATTATTCATTAAAATATATTTTTCTAAAAATTTATATGTTATTCGATAACTTGTTCATCAATATCTGCGATTCACCTCTATTTGTTGACAATATGGTATTTTTGGTATATTGAATTTGATTATATCTAAATAATTTAAGAATAATTAAAATTTTAAATTATTTTCAGAACTACCAATATATAATATGTTGTGCAAATGTTTTTATTTCGGCTTCTTTTAGAATGAATTTTTATTAATACACTAAATTTATTTTAAAATAAGATTATTTTCATCATTACTTTATCTATTTTTATAATTGATTTAATAATTTTAAATAATATAATATTTGAATGTAAATTTGTAATATTTCCTACAATTTAGTATACCTTTCTTTCACTAGGCCAAGAAGCTTATAATAATTAGGCAAGCCTTGAATCCTAGCATTCTAACTTATAATTTAAATTTAATTTGAACAGGGTGCATCTCTATGGGCTTGATAACAACGGCCCATTTAACGGCCCAAAGTGTATCTTCCAAGTCCAAAAGCAATGACGTAATATTCCCAAATTTTTCTACTCCGAAATGGGCGAATAGGGCCATATATCTGAAGAAGATTACTATACATCAACGAAACTCAAGCGGAGTTTGATACGTATGTAATCTATTTCATTCATTTTTTTATATAATATGATATGATATGAGAAGATCAAGAAACATTTAAGGATGTTTTTTTTTTGTTTTGTTTATGATGTGTAGATAAGTAAATGAACGAACGTTGATGAACAATTACGCGCATATATTCGATCTGCTTACTCGTTTACGTTCTTATTCTTATTCTAATCTAAGTATATATGTATGTATCTAATATATGTAAGTATGTATATATAGGTTGTTGATCATCCATATCTTGTGGTATATTCAAACGTTGCTATAGCAAAAGCAGCTGAAGCTAGGATGATAAGTAATGAACCACAACAAATTTGTGGTTTATGTGATGATATAGTCGAAGATGTCGTGGTATGTATATGTTTGTCTTTATTACGTACTTTTTATAAAGGGGATGTTTTAATTAATTAATATTTGTTTTTTTAAGGTTACATCATGTGCACATGTATTTTGCAAAACATGTTTAATGGAATTTTGTGCTAGTGGTGAATAAGTGTTATGTCATACATGTTCAAAGCAACTTACTATGGATTTCTCTGGGAACAAAGTAATGCTAAAAATTTGTCAATAGAGGTTTATAATTATTCATTAAAATATATTTTTCTAAAGATTTATATGTTATTTGATAACTTGTTCCTCAAATCTACAATTCACCACTATGAGTCGACACTATTGTATTTTTGGTATATTTAATATTATTATATATAAATAATTTACGAATAATTAAAATTTTAAATTATGTTCGGAACAACCAATATATAATATGTTGTGCAAATGTTTTTAATTCGGCTTCTTTTAGAATGAATTTTTATTAATACACTAAAGTTTATTTTAAAATAAGATAATTTTCATCATTACTTTAATTATTTTTATAATTGATTTACTAATTTTAAATAATATAATATTTGAATGTAAATTTGTAATATTTCCAATAATTTAATATACTTTTTTTCACTAGGCGGAGAAGCTTATAATAATTAGGGAAGGCTTGAATCCTAGCATTCTCACTTATAATTCAAACTCTATTTTGAACAGGGTGCATCTCTACGGGCTTGATAACCAAGGCCCATTAAACGGCCCAAAGCGTATCTTCCAAGTCCAAAAGCAATGACGTAACTTATAATTCAAACTCTATTTTGAACAGGGTGCATCTCTATGGGCTTGATAACCAAGGCCCATTAAACGGTCCAAAGCGTATCTTCCAAAGCAATGACGTAATATTCCCAAAATTTTTTATTCCGAAAAGGGCGACTAGGAAGCCATAAAGTAGATGGATTATACAACAAATTTGATTATTATTATCAACGAGACAAAGAAATCCATTACAAGGGCCACAAATCTTGCAACTCTTATTTCTCAATTCTGAATTTCATTACGTGAATGATTCATAGCCACGAATCGTAATAGTAATCCTAAAAAGCCCTTTGCAAACCTGATAATATCCACAATGTTCTCCATTGATATTTGAATGTAATTTTTTTAACTATTCTCTCTCTTTTATGTTATATTCTCTCTATATATTGATATATATATTTAATGAAAATATATTTAATTTCTTTCATGAGTCTTTTGATGGACCAAATAATTTTTTTTCATGTCATATTTAAATATACTTTGATTAGATATTTCTACAACTATTCATAAATAAACACTTTCGTTCTTTGCCAGAATGATTCATAACCACAAAATTTAACCTTAACCTTGACTTAAACTGTAACTTTAACCCTTAACTTTAACCTTAAAATTAACCGTATCCTTAACGTTGACCTAAACCTTAACCCTTACCCTAACCTTAACCTTAACATTAAACTTAACCATAACCCTAATTTCTTCTTCATGAACAAAAAAAAAACCTTAACCCTAACTTTAACCTTGAACTTCTCCCTTGGAAACTGTATTTGATTTCCAATAACGAAAAAAAAATTCTTCGTGTTTTCATACATGGGTTTTACCTAGTATATATATACATATGTATATATATATATATATATATATATATATATATATATATTATGATGAAATAAAGTAGATAATATAACTGAAAATTATAATACTCCTTTCAGAGCATTAGGAACCAAAACATTTTCTTCATATTTAGATATTGAAATTTAAGAACTCTGTTAGTTATTCTACTACATAAATATGGAATTAGAAAATAGACGGATTGTGATAAAAGTATATGTGTAAATTGTTATATAAATATTAAAAGAGAGGATCTTGAATTTAATTCTATTCAAAATATCGATAAGAATATTTGGCCAAATATAGAAAGATGGTTCATGTAGATTCATACCTGTATGGTAAATATGAACGTATGATCTATATAAACTGGAATTTATATAAAGGATTTCATGTTCGTCTAAGGTAAACTAATTTGAAGATATGTTTTATGAGATAAAAACGTTCTTATGAAAGTCCTTAAAGGACTCCAAGTGCTTAAATAAAAATCTCGGGATATATAAATTAGAGTGTCATTATCTGGTATAATTGTATTATATGTTGTTACGTAATGTGCCATGTTCGTTAAATATGTGTTTATATGTGACTACATGCATAAATATTTGTTAATATAATTTGTACATAATTGTTTCTTATTATAATTGAAATTTGTATAATTCCATTTATCTATATATTTCTTGATTTTAAATATTGTAATGTTTGAGACTATGAAGATGCAGAACAAATTACACAGTGAAGATGTTTATTGATATCCTTAAATGAGGGGGAGATACTTACGTATTGCACTCTTTTTTTCCTTACTCAATATTTTTTCCTACATGGTTTTAAAGATAACGTTTTTAACGACACGCATTTAAATTACATGAGGATATTGCACTCATTTTCCTTCAATGGATTTTTTCCTAAAGGGTTTTTTCAAAAAAGTTTTAAAGAGACATGCTCTTCATGATTGAATATCCAAGGAAAAGTTTTATGAAACATTATTGTTGATATTTATTCAGCCCATTAACCATAGTCCAACCCATTAATAATAAAACTTATTTACATATTACTTATAAATAGGGATAGGGTATTTAAGTAATACATACTATGATTAATAATACTATGCTCTACTCTCTTATTCTTTACCTCTTACTTTTTATTTTAGTTTTACAACACATGCCATATTATCACTCAATTATTTCTTTCAAACCCTAACGCCCCCTTGCCGCCTCTATCTACTATACATAAACCATACTTACTATACTCTGTCATTTATATGATATTTTCTCATGGTAAATCTATAGTCCTTCATTACATTTGATCTTTTCAAACCACCATACCTGGCGTACATATTATTGTATAAGCATCAATTATCTCCTCCTCTTTTTTCTTTAATTCAAAATTTTATATATATTTCTACCTTATTTATGGATATCTCAGATCGTTGGCCATTCCATTTCAACCAAAGTATTCTGAAAAGGTTAAATTTAATATTTTTATTATATTTAATCAATTGTAGCGTTCTTATAGTTTTTTGTCAATAGAGTTTTATAATTATTCATTAAAATGTATTTTTCTAAAAAATTATATGTTATTCGATAATTGTTCATCAATATCTGCGATTCACCTCTATTTGTTGACAATATGGTATTTTTGGTATATTGAATTTGATTTTATCTAAATAATTTAAGAATAATTAAAATTTTAAATTATTTTAAGAACTACCAATATATAATATGTTGTGCAAATGTTTTTATTTTGGATTCTTTTAGAATAATTTTTTATTAATACACTAAAGTTTATTTTAAAATAAGATTATTTTCATCATTACTTTATCTATTTTTTATAATTGATTTAATAATTTATAATAATATAATATTTGAATTTAAATTTTTAATATTTCCTACAATTTAGTATACCTTTCTTTCACTAGGCCAAGAAGCTTATAATAATTAGGGAAGCCTAGCATTCACACTTATAATTTAAACTTTATTTTGAACAGGGTGCATCTCTATGGGCTTGATAACAACGGCCCATTTAACGAACCAAAGTGTATCTTCGAAGTCCAAAAGTAATGACGTAATATTCCCAAATTTTTCTACTCCGAAAAGGGCGAATAGGGCGATATAACTGAAGAAGATTACTATACATCAACGAAACTCAAGCGGACTTTGATACGTATGTAATCTATTTCATTCCTTTTTTTATATAATATGATATGATATGAGAAGATCAAGAAACATTTAAGGATGTTTTTTTTTGTTTTGTTTATGATGTGTAGATATGTAAATGAGGGAACGTTGATGAACAATTACGCGCATATATTCGATCTGCTTACACGTTTACGTCAGGTTAGTATTATTATTTCTTATTCTTATTCTAATCTAAGTATATATGTATGTATCTAATATATGTAAGTATGTATATATAGGTTGTTGATATCTTGTGGTATATTCAAACGTTGCTATAGCAAAAGCAGCTGAAGCTAGGATGATAAGTAATGAACCACAACAAATTTGTGGTTTATGTGATGATATAGTCGAAGATGTCGTGGTATGTATATGTTTGTCTTTATTACGTACTTTTTATAAAGGGGATGTTTTAATTAATTAATATTTGTTTTTTTTAAGGTTACATCATGTGCACATGTATTTTGCAAAACATGTTTAATGGAATTTTGTGCTAGTGGTGGATAAGTGTTATGTCATACATGTTCAAAGCAACTTACTATGGATTTCTCTGGGAACAGAGTAATGCTAAAAATTTGTCCATAGAGGTTTATAATTATTCATTCAAATATATTTTTCTAAAGATTTATATGTTATTTGATAACTTGTTCCTCAAATCTACGATTCACCACTATTTGTGGACACTATGGTATTTTTGGTATATTTAATTTGATTATATATAAATAATTTAAGAATAATTAAAATTTTAAATTATGTTCGGAACAACCAATATATAATATGTTGTGCAAATATTTTTAATTCGGCTTCTTTTAGAATGAATTTTTATTAATACACTAAAGTTTATTTTAAAAGAAGATTATTTTCATCATTACTTTATCTATTTTTATAATTGATTTACTAATTTTAAATAATATAATATTTTAATGTAAATTTGTAATATTTCCAATAATTTAATATACTTTTTTTCACTAGGCGGAGAAGCTTATAATAATTAGGGAAGGCTTGAATCCTAGCATTCTCACTTATAATTCAAACTCTATTTTGAACAGGGTGCATCTCTATGGGCTTGATAACCAAGGCCCATTAAACGGCCCAAAGCGTATCTTCCAAGTCCAAAAGCAATGACGTAACTTATAATTCAAACTCTATTTTGAACAGGGTGCATCTCTATGGGCTTGATAACCAAGGCCCATTAAACGGTCCAAAGCGTATCTTCCAAAGCAATGACGTAATATTCCCAAAATTTTCTATTCCGAAAAGGACGACTAGGAAGCCATAAAGTAGATGGATTATACAACAAATTTGATTATTATTATCAACGAGACAAAGCAATCCATTACAAGGGCCACAAATCTTGCAACTCTTATTTCTCCATTCTGAATTTCATTACGTGAATGATTCATAGCCACGAATCGTAATAGTAATCCTAAAAAACCCTTTGCAAACCTGATAATATCCACAATGTTCTCCATTGATATTTGAATGTAATTTTTTTAACTATTCTCTCTCTTTTATGTTATATTCTCTCTATATATTGATATATATATTTAATGAAAATATATTTAATTTCTTTCATGAGTCTTTTGATGGACCAAATAATTTTTTTTCATGTCATATTTAAATATACTTTGATTAGATATTTCTACAACTATTCAAAAATAAACACTTTCGTTCTTTGCCAGAATGATTCATAACCACAAAATTTAACCTTAACCTTGACTTAAACTGTAACTTTAACCCTTAATTTTAACCTTAAAATTAACCGTATCCTTAACGTTGACCTAAACCTTAACCCTTACCCTAACCTTAACCTTAACATTAAACTTAACCATAACCCTAATTTCTTCTTCATGAACAAAAAAAAAAACCTTAACCCTAACTTTAACCTTGAACTTCTCCCTTGGAAACTGTATTTGATTTCCAATAACGAAAAAAAATTCTTCGTGTTTTCATACATGGGTTTTACCTAGTATATATATATACATATGTATATAAATATATATATATATATATATATTATGATGAAATAAAGTAGATAATATAACTGAAAATTATAATACTCCTTTCAGAGCATTAGGAACCAAAACATTTTCTTCATATTTAGATATTGAAATTTAAGAACTCTGTTAGTTATTCTACTACAGAAATATGGAATTAGAAAATAGACGGATTGTGATAAAAGTATATGTGTAAATTGTTATATAAATATTAAAAGAGAGGATCTTGAATTTAATTCCATTCAAAATATCGATAAGAATATTTGGCCAAATATAGAAAGATGGTTCATGTAGATTCATACCTGTATGGTAAATATGAACGTATGATCTATATAAACTAGAATTTATATAAAGGATTTCATGTTCGTCTAAGGTAAACTAATTTGAAGATATGTTTTATGAGATTAAAACGTTCTTATGAAAGTCCTTAAAGAACTCCAAGTGCTTAAATAAAAATCTCGGGATATATAAATTAGAGTGTCATTATCTGGTATAATTGTATTATATGTTGTTACGTAATGTGCCATGTTCATTAAATATGTGTTTATATGTGATTACATGCATAAATATTTGTTAATATAATTTGTACATAATTGTTTCTTATTATAATTGAAATTTGTATAATTCCATTTATCTATATATTTCTTGATTTTAAATATTGTAATGTTTGAGACTATGAAGATGCAGAACAAATTACACAATGAAGATGTTTATTGATATCCTTAAATGAGGGGGAGATACTTACGTATTGCACTCTTTTTTTCCTTACTCAATATTTTTTCTTACATGGTTTTAAAGATAACGTTTTTAACGACACGCATTTAAATTACATGAGGATATTGCACTCATTTTCCTTCAATGGATTTTTTCCTAAAGGGTTTTTTCAAAAAAGTTTTAAAGAGACATGCTCTTCATGATTGAATATCCAAGGAAAAGTTTTATGAAACATTATTGTTGATATTTATTCAGCCCATTAACCATAGTCCAACCCATTAATAATAAAACTTATTTACATATTACTTATAAATAGGGATAGGGTATTTAAGTAATAAATACTATGATAATAATACTATGCTCTACTCTCTTATTCTTTACCTCTTACTTTTTATTTTAGTTTTACAACACATGCCATATTATCACTCAATTATATCTTTCAAACCCTAACGCCCCCTTGCCGCCTCTATCTACTATACATAAACCATACTTACTATACTCTGTCATTTATATGATATTTTCTCATGGTAAATCTATAGTCCTTCATCACATTTGATCTTTTCAAACCACCATACCTAGAGTACATATTATTGTATAAGCATCAATTATCTCCTCCTCTTTTTTCTTTAATTCAAAATTTTATATATATTTCTACCTTATTTATGGATATCTTAGATCGTTGGCCATTCCATTTCAACCAAAGTATTCTGAAAAGGTTAAATTTAATATTTTTATTATATTTAATCAATTGTAGCGTTCTTATAGTTTTTTGTCAACAGAGGTTTATAATTATTCATTAAAATATATTTTTCTAAAAATTTATATGTTATTCGATAACTTGTTCATCAATATCTGCGATTCACCTCTATTTGGTGACAATATGGTATTTTTGGTATATTGAATTTGATTTTATCTAAATAATTTAAGAATAATTAAAATTTTAAATTATTTTAAGAACTACCAATATATAATATGTTGTGTAAATGTTTTTATTTCGGCTTCTTTTAAAATGAATTTTTATTAATACACTAAAGTTTATTTTAAAATAAGATTATTTTCATCATTACTTTATCTATTTTTTATAATTGATTTACTAATTTTGAATAATATAATATTTGAATGTAAATTTGTAGTATTTCCTACAATTTAGTATACCTTTCTTTCACTAGGCGGAGAAGCTTATAATAATTAGGGAAGCCTTGAATTCTATCATTCTCACTTATAATTCAAATTCTATTTTGAACAGGGTGCATCTCTATGGGCTTAATAACCAAGGCTCATTAAACGGCCCAAAGAGTATCTTCCATGTCCAAAAGCAATGACGTAATATTCCCAAAATATTCTATTCCGAAAAGGGCGACTAAGAAGCCATGAAGTAGATGGATTATACAACAAATTTGATTATCATTATCAACGAGACAAAGCAATCCATTACAAGGGCCACAAATCTTGCTGACTCTTATTTCTCCATTCTGAATTTGATGACGTGAATGATTCATAGCCACGAATCGTAATAGTAATCCTAAAAAGCCCTTCGCAAACCTAATAATATCCACAATGTTCTCCATTGATATTTGAATGTAATTTTTTAGCTATTCTCTCTCTTTTATGTTATATTCTCTCTATATATTGATATATATTTAATGAAAATATATTTAATTTCTTTCATGAGTCTTTTGATGGACCAAATAATTTTTTTCATGTCAGATTTAAATATACTTTGATTAGATATTTCTACAACTATTCAAATATAAACACTTTTGTTCTTTGCCAGAATGATTCATAGCCACAAAATTTAACCTTAACCTTGACTTAAACTGCAACTTTAACCATTAACTTTAACCTTCCTTAACGTTGACCTAAACCTTTACCCTTACCCTAACCTTAACCTTAACATTAAACTTAACCATAACCCTAATTTCTTCTTAATGAGCAAAAAAAAAAAAACCTTAACCCTAACTTTAACCTTGAACTTCTCCCTTGGAAACTGTATTTGATTTCCAATAACGAAAAAAATATTCTTCGTGTTTTCATACACGGGTTTTACCTAGTATATATATATATATACATATGTATATAAATATATATATATATATTATGATGAAATAAAGAAGATAATATAACTGAAAATTATAATACTCCTTTTAGAGCATTAGGAACCAAAACATTTTCTTCATATTTAGATATTAAAATTTAAGAACTCTGTCAGTTATTCTACTACAGAAATATGGAATTAGAAAATAGACGGATCGTGATAAAAGTATATGTGTAAATTATTATATAAGTATTAAAAGAGAGGATCTTTAATTTAATTCTATTCAAAATATCGATAATAATATTTGGCCAAATATAGAAAGATGGTTCATGTAGATTCATACCTGTATCGTAAATATGTACGTATGATCTATATAAACTGGAATTTTTATAAAGGATTTCATGTTCGTCTAAGGTAAACTAATTTGAAGATATGTTTTATGAGATAATAACGTTCTTATGAAAGTCCTTAAAGGACTCCAAGTGCTTAAATAAAAATCTCGGGATATATAAATTAGAGTGTCATTATCTGGTATAATTGTATTATATGTTGTTACGTAATGTGCCATGTTCGTTAAATATGTGTTTATATGTGACTATATGCATAAATATTTGTTAATATAATTTGTACATAATTGTTTCTCATTATAATTGAAATTTGTATAATTCCATTTATTTATATATTGCTTGATTTCAAATATTGTAAGGTTTGAGACTATGAAGATGAAGATCAAATTACACAGTAAAGATGTTTATTGATATCCTAAAATGAGGGGGAGATACTTACGCATTACACTTTTTTTTTCCTTACTCAATATTTTTTCCTACATGGTTTTAAAGATAACGTTTTTAACGACACACATTTAAATTTCATGAGGATATTGCACTCATTTTCCTTCAATGGATTTTTTGCTAAAGGGTTTTTTCAAGAAAGTTTTAAAGAGACATGCTCTTCATGATTGAATATCCAAGGAAAAGTTTTATGAAACATTATTGTTGATATTTATTCAGCCCATTAACCATAGTCCAACCCATTAATAATAAAACTTAAGGTTTACATATTACTTATAAGATTAATGCTAGGTATCACCCATCACCCATGATGTGGCAATTAGATGATCCAATCATGGATTTTCTCTTTCCAGATTTACTTTTTTCTCTCTCTTCCATGATTGGACCACCTAATTGCCACGGTGATGTTTAGGTGATACCTTTTTGGGTGATACCCAACATTACTCTACTTATAAATAGGGATAGGGTATTTAAGTAATACATTCTATGATTAATAATATTATGCTCTACTCTCTTATTCTTTACCTCTTACTTTTTATTTTAGTTTTACAACACATGCCATATTATCACTCAATTATTTCTTTCAAACCCTAACGCCCCCTTGCCGCCTCTATCTACTATACATAAACCATACTTACTATACTCTGTCATTTATATGATATTTTCTCATGGTAAATCTATAGTCCTTCATTACATTTGATCTTTTCAAACCACCATACCTAGCGTACATATTAATGTATAAGCATCAATAATCTCCTCCACTTTTATCTTTAATTCAAAATTTTATATATATTTCTACCTTATTTATGGATATCTCAGATCGTTGGCCATTCCATTTCAACCAAAGTATTCTGAAAAGGTTAAATTTAATATTTTTATTATATTTAATTAATTGTAGCGTTCTTATAGTTTATTGTCAAAAGAGGTTTATAATTATTCATTAAAATATATTTTTCTAAAAATTTATATGTTATTCGATAACTTGTTCATCAATATCTGCGATTCACCTCTATTTGGTGACAATATGGTATTTTTGGTATATTGAATTTGATTATATATAAATAATTTAAAATTAAAATTTAAAATTATGTTCGGAACTACCAATATATAATATGTTGTGTAAATGTTTTTATTTCGGCTTCTTTTAAAATGAATTTTTATTAATACACTAAAGTTTATTTTAAAATAAGATTATGTTCATCATTACTTTATCTATTTTTATAATTGATTTACTAATTTTGAATAATATAATATTTGAATGTAAATTTGTAGTATTTCCAACAATTTAATATACCTTTTTTCACTAGGCGGAGAAGCTTATAATAATTAGGGAAGCCTTGAATCCTAGCATTCTCACTTATAATTCAAACTCTATTTTGAACAGGGTGCATCTCTATGGGCTTGATAACCAAGGCCCATTAAACGGCCCACAGCGTATCTTCCAAGTCCAAAAGCAATGACGTAATATTCCCAAAATTTTCTATTCCGAAAAGGGCGACTAAGAAGCCATGAAGTAGATGGATTATACAACAAATTTGATTATCATTGTCAACGAGACAAAGCAATCCATTACAAGGGCCACAAATCTTGCCACTCTTATTTCTCCATTATGAATTTGATGACGTGAATGATTCATAGCCACGAATCGTAATAGTAATCCTAAAAAGCCCTTTGCAAACCTGATAATATCCACAATGTTCTCCATTGATATTTGAATGTAATTTTTTAACTATTCTCTCTATATATTGATATATATTTAATGAAAATATATTTAATTTCTTTCATGAGTCTTTTGATGGACCAAATAATTTTTTTCATGTCAGATTTAAATATACTTTGATTAGATATTTCTACAACTATTCAAAAATAAACACTTTCGTTCTTTGCCAGAATGATTCATAGCCACAAAATTTAACCTTAACCTTGACTTAAACTGTAACTTTGACCCTTAACTCTAACCTTAAAATTAACCGTATCCTTAACGTTGACCTAAACCTTAACCCTTACCCTAACCTTAACCTTAACATTAAACTTAACCATAACCCTAATTTCTTCTTGATGAGCAAAAAAAAAACCTTAACCCTAACTTTAACCTTGAACTTCTCCCTTGGAAACTGTATTTGATTTCCAATAACGAAAAAAATATTCTTCGTGTTTTCATACACGGGTTTTACCTAGTATATATATACATATGCATATAAATATATATATACATATGTATATAAATATATATATATATATATATTATGATGAAATAAAGTAGATAATATAACTGAAAATTATAATACTCCTTTCAGAGCATTAGGAACCAAAACATTTTCTTCATATTTAGATATTGAAATTTAAGAACTCTGTCAGTTATTCTACTACAGAAATATGGATATAGAAAATAGACGGATCGTGATAAAAGTATATTAGTAAATTATTATATAAGTATTAAAAGAGAGGATCTTGAATTTAATTCCATTCAAAATATCGATAAGAATATTTGGCCAAATATGGAAAGATGGTTCATGTAGATTCATACCTGTATGGTAAATATGAACGTATGATCTATATAAACTGGAGTTTTTATAAAGGATTTCATGTTCGTCTAAGGTAAACTAATTTGAAGATATGTTTTATGAGATAAAAACGTTCTTATGAAAGTCCTTAAAGGACTCCAAGTGCTTAAATAAAAATCTCGGGATATATATATTAGAGTGTCATTATCTGGTATAATTGTATTATATGTTGTTACGTAATGTGCCATGTTCGTTAAATATGTGTTTATATGTGACTATATGCATAAATATTTGTTAATATAATTTGTACATAATTGTTTCTTATTATAATTGAAATTTGTATAATTCCATTTATTTATATATTGCTTGATTTCAAATATTGTAAGGTTTGAGACTATGAAGATGAAGATCAAATTACACAGTAAAGATGTTTATTGATATCCTAAAATGAGGGGGAGATACTTACGCATTACACTCTTTTTTTCCTTACTCAATATTTTTTCCTACATGGTTTTAAAGATAACGTTTTTAACGACAAGCATTTAAATTTCATGAGGATATTGCACTCATTTTCCTTCAATGGATTTTCTCAAAAAAGTTTTAAAGAGACATGCTCTTCATGATTGAATATCCAAGGAAAAGTTTTATGAAGCATTATTGTTGATATTTATTCAGCCCATTAACCATAGTCTAACCCATTAATAATAAAACCTAAGGTTTACATATTACTTATAAATAGGGATAGGGTATTTAAGTAATACATACTATGATTAATAATACTATGCTCTACTCTCTTATTCTTTACCTCTTACTTTTCATTTTAGTTTTACAACACATGCCATATTATCACTCAATTATTTCTTTCAAACCCTAACGCCCCCTTGTCGCCTCTATCTACTATACATAAACCATACTTACTATACTCTGTCATTTATATGATATTTTCTCATGGTAAATCTATAGTCCTTCATTACATTTGATCTTTTCAAACCACCATACCTAGCGTACATATTATTGTATAAGCATCAATTATCTCCTCCTCTTTTTTCTTTAATTCAAAATTTTATATATATTTCTACCTTATTTATGGATATCTCAGATCGTTGGCCATTCCATTTCAACAAAATTATTCTGAAAAGGTTAAATTTAATATTTTTATTATATTTAATTAATTGTAGCGTTCTTATAGTTTTTTGTCAATAGAGGTTTATAATTATTCATTAAAATATATTTTTCTAAAAATTTATATGTTATTCGATAACTTGTTCATCAATATCTGCGATTCACCTCTATTTGTTGACAATATGGTATTTTTGGTATATTGAATTTGATTATATCTAAATAATTTAAGAATAATTAAAATTTTAAATTATTTTCAGAACTACCAATATATAATATGTTGTGCAAATGTTTTTATTTCGGCTTCTTTTAGAATGAATTTTTATTAATACACTAAATTTATTTTAAAATAAGATTATTTTCATCATTACTTTATCTATTTTTATAATTGATTTAATAATTTTAAATAATATAATATTTGAATGTAAATTTGTAATATTTCCTACAATTTAGTATACCTTTCTTTCACTAGGCCAAGAAGCTTATAATAATTAGGCAAGCCTTGAATCCTAGCATTCTAACTTATAATTTAAATTTAATTTGAACAGGGTGCATCTCTATGGGCTTGATAACAACGGCCCATTTAACGGCCCAAAGTGTATCTTCCAAGTCCAAAAGCAATGACGTAATATTCCCAAATTTTTCTACTCCGAAATGGGCGAATAGGGCCATATATCTGAAGAAGATTACTATACATCAACGAAACTCAAGCGGAGTTTGATACGTATGTAATCTATTTCATTCATTTTTTTATATAATATGATATGATATGAGAAGATCAAGAAACATTTAAGGATGTTTTTTTTTTGTTTTGTTTATGATGTGTAGATAAGTAAATGAACGAACGTTGATGAACAATTACGCGCATATATTCGATCTGCTTACTCGTTTACGTTCTTATTCTTATTCTAATCTAAGTATATATGTATGTATCTAATATATGTAAGTATGTATATATAGGTTGTTGATCATCCATATCTTGTGGTATATTCAAACGTTGCTATAGCAAAAGAAGCTGAAGCTAGGATGATAAGTAATGAACCACAACAAATTTGTGGTTTATGTGATGATATAGTCGAAGATGTCGTGGTATGTATATGTTTGTCTTTATTACGTACTTTTTATAAAGGGGATGTTTTAATTAATTAATATTTGTTTTTTTAAGGTTACATCATGTGCACATGTATTTTGCAAAACATGTTTAATGGAATTTTGTGCTAGTGGTGAATAAGTGTTATGTCATACATGTTCAAAGCAACTTACTATGGATTTCTCTGGGAACAAAGTAATGCTAAAAATTTGTCAATAGAGGTTTATAATTATTCATTAAAATATATTTTTCTAAAGATTTATATGTTATTTGATAACTTGTTCCTCAAATCTACAATTCACCACTATGAGTCGACACTATTGTATTTTTGGTATATTTAATATTATTATATATACATAATTTACGAATAATTAAAATTTTAAATTATGTTCGGAACAACCAATATATAATATGTTGTGCAAATGTTTTTAATTCGGCTTCTTTTAGAATGAATTTTTATTAATACACTAAAGTTTATTTTAAAATAAGATAATTTTCATCATTACTTTAATTATTTTTATAATTGATTTACTAATTTTAAATAATATAATATTTGAATGTAAATTTGTAATATTTCCAATAATTTAATATACTTTTTTTCACTAGGCGGAGAAGCTTATAATAATTAGGGAAGGCTTGAATCCTAGCATTCTCACTTATAATTCAAACTCTATTTTGAACAGGGTGCATCTCTACGGGCTTGATAACCAAGGCCCATTAAACGGCCCAAAGCGTATCTTCCAAGTCCAAAAGCAATGACGTAACTTATAATTCAAACTCTATTTTGAACCGGGTGCATCTCTATGGGCTTGATAACCAAGGCCCATTAAACGGTCCAAAGCGTATCTTCCAAAGCAATGACGTAATATTCCCAAAATTTTTTATTCCGAAAAGGGCGACTAGGAAGCCATAAAGTAGATGGATTATACAACAAATTTGATTATTATTATCAACGAGACAAAGAAATCCATTACAAGGGCCACAAATCTTGCAACTCTTATTTCTCAATTCTGAATTTCATTACGTGAATGATTCATAGCCACGAATCGTAATAGTAATCCTAAAAAGCCCTTTGCAAACCTGATAATATCCACAATGTTCTCCATTGATATTTGAATGTAATTTTTTTTAACTATTCTCTCTCTTTTATGTTATATTCTCTCTATATATTGATATATATATTTAATGAAAATATATTTAATTTCTTTCATGAGTCTTTTGATGGACCAAATAATTTTTTTTCATGTCATATTTAAATATACTTTGATTAGATATTTCTACAACTATTCAAAAATAAACACTTTCGTTCTTTGCCAGAATGATTCATAACCACAAAATTTAACCTTAACCTTGACTTAAACTGTAACTTTAACCCTTAACTTTAACCTTAAAATTAACCGTATCCTTAACGTTGACCTAAACCTTAACCCTTACCCTAACCTTAACCTTAACATTAAACTTAACCATAACCCTAATTTCTTCTTCATGAACAAAAAAAAAACCTTAACCCTAACTTTAACCTTGAACTTCTCCCTTGGAAACTGTATTTGATTTCCAATAACGAAAAAAAAATTCTTCGTGTTTTCATACATGGGTTTTACCTAGTATATATATACATATGTATATATATATATATATATATATATATATATATTATGATGAAATAAAGTAGATAATATAACTGAAAATTATAATACTCCTTTCAGAGCATTAGGAACCAAAACATTTTCTTCATATTTAGATATTGAAATTTAAGAACTCTGTTAGTTATTCTACTACATAAATATGGAATTAGAAAATAGACGGATTGTGATAAAAGTATATGTGTAAATTGTTATATAAATATTAAAAGAGAGGATCTTGAATTTAATTCTATTCAAAATATCGATAAGAATATTTGGCCAAATATAGAAAGATGGTTCATGTAGATTCATACCTGTATGGTAAATATGAACGTATGATCTATATAAACTGGAATTTATATAAAGGATTTCATGTTCGTCTAAGGTAAACTAATTTGAAGATATGTTTTATGAGATAAAAACGTTCTTATGAAAGTCCTTAAAGGACTCCAAGTGCTTAAATAAAAATCTCGGGATATATAAATTAGAGTGTCATTATCTGGTATAATTGTATTATATGTTGTTACGTAATGTGCCATGTTCGTTAAATATGTGTTTATATGTGACTACATGCATAAATATTTGTTAATATAATTTGTACATAATTGTTTCTTATTATAATTGAAATTTGTATAATTCCATTTATCTATATATTTCTTGATTTTAAATATTGTAATGTTTGAGACTATGAAGATGCAGAACAAATTACACAGTGAAGATGTTTATTGATATCCTTAAATGAGGGGGAGATACTTACGTATTGCACTCTTTTTTTCCTTACTCAATATTTTTTCCTACATGGTTTTAAAGATAACGTTTTTAACGACACGCATTTAAATTACATGAGGATATTGCACTCATTTTCCTTCAATGGATTTTTTCCTAAAGGGTTTTTTCAAAAAAGTTTTAAAGAGACATGCTCTTCATGATTGAATATCCAAGGAAAAGTTTTATGAAACATTATTGTTGATATTTATTCAGCCCATTAACCATAGTCCAACCCATTAATAATAAAACTTATTTACATATTACTTATAAATAGGGATAGGGTATTTAAGTAATACATACTATGATTAATAATACTATGCTCTACTCTCTTATTCTTTACCTCTTACTTTTTATTTTAGTTTTACAACACATGCCATATTATCACTCAATTATTTCTTTCAAACCCTAACGCCCCCTTGCCGCCTCTATCTACTATACATAAACCATACTTACTATACTCTGTCATTTATATGATATTTTCTCATGGTAAATCTATAGTCCTTCATTACATTTGATCTTTTCAAACCACCATACCTGGCGTACATATTATTGTATAAGCATCAATTATCTCCTCCTCTTTTTTCTTTAATTCAAAATTTTATATATATTTCTACCTTATTTATGGATATCTCAGATCGTTGGCCATTCCATTTCAACCAAAGTATTCTGAAAAGGTTAAATTTAATATTTTTATTATATTTAATCAATTGTAGCGTTCTTATAGTTTTTTGTCAATAGAGTTTTATAATTATTCATTAAAATGTATTTTTCTAAAAAATTATATGTTATTCGATAATTGTTCATCAATATCTGCGATTCACCTCTATTTGTTGACAATATGGTATTTTTGGTATATTGAATTTGATTTTATCTAAATAATTTAAGAATAATTAAAATTTTAAATTATTTTAAGAACTACCAATATATAATATGTTGTGCAAATGTTTTTATTTTGGATTCTTTTAGAATAATTTTTTATTAATACACTAAAGTTTATTTTAAAATAAGATTATTTTCATCATTACTTTATCTATTTTTTATAATTGATTTAATAATTTATAATAATATAATATTTGAATTTAAATTTTTAATATTTCCTACAATTTAGTATACCTTTCTTTCACTAGGCCAAGAAGCTTATAATAATTAGGGAAGCCTAGCATTCACACTTATAATTTAAACTTTATTTTGAACAGGGTGCATCTCTATGGGCTTGATAACAACGGCCCATTTAACGAACCAAAGTGTATCTTCGAAGTCCAAAAGTAATGACGTAATATTCCCAAATTTTTCTACTCCGAAAAGGGCGAATAGGGCGATATAACTGAAGAAGATTACTATACATCAACGAAACTCAAGCGGACTTTGATACGTATGTAATCTATTTCATTCCTTTTTTTATATAATATGATATGATATGAGAAGATCAAGAAACATTTAAGGATGTTTTTTTTTGTTTTGTTTATGATGTGTAGATATGTAAATGAGGGAACGTTGATGAACAATTACGCGCATATATTCGATCTGCTTACACGTTTACGTCAGGTTAGTATTATTATTTCTTATTCTTATTCTAATCTAAGTATATATGTATGTATCTAATATATGTAAGTATGTATATATAGGTTGTTGATATCTTGTGGTATATTCAAACGTTGCTATAGCAAAAGCAGCTGAAGCTAGGATGATAAGTAATGAACCACAACAAATTTGTGGTTTATGTGATGATATAGTCGAAGATGTCGTGGTATGTATATGTTTGTCTTTATTACGTACTTTTTATAAAGGGGATGTTTTAATTAATTAATATTTGTTTTTTTAAGGTTACATCATGTGCACATGTATTTTGCAAAACATGTTTAATGGAATTTTGTGCTAGTGGTGAATAAGTGTTATGTCATACATGTTCAAAGCAACTTACTATGGATTTCTCTGGGAACAGAGTAATGCTAAAAATTTGTCCATAGAGGTTTATAATTATTCATTCAAATATATTTTTCTAAAGATTTATATGTTATTTGATAACTTGTTCCTCAAATCTACGATTCACCACTATTTGTGGACACTATGGTATTTTTGGTATATTTAATTTGATTATATATAAATAATTTAAGAATAATTAAAATTTTAAATTATGTTCGGAACAACCAATATATAATATGTTGTGCAAATATTTTTAATTCGGCTTCTTTTAGAATGAATTTTTATTAATACACTAAAGTTTATTTTAAAAGAAGATTATTTTCATCATTACTTTATCTATTTTTATAATTGATTTACTAATTTTAAATAATATAATATTTTAATGTAAATTTGTAATATTTCCAATAATTTAATATACTTTTTTTCACTAGGCGGAGAAGCTTATAATAATTAGGGAAGGCTTGAATCCTAGCATTCTCACTTATAATTCAAACTCTATTTTGAACAGGGTGCATCTCTATGGGCTTGATAACCAAGGCCCATTAAACGGCCCAAAGCGTATCTTCCAAGTCCAAAAGCAATGACGTAACTTATAATTCAAACTCTATTTTGAACAGGGTGCATCTCTATGGGCTTGATAACCAAGGCCCATTAAACGGTCCAAAGCGTATCTTCCAAAGCAATGACGTAATATTCCCAAAATTTTCTATTCCGAAAAGGACGACTAGGAAGCCATAAAGTAGATAGATTATACAACAAATTTGATTATTATTATCAACGAGACAAAGCAATCCATTACAAGGGCCACAAATCTTGCAACTCTTATTTCTCCATTCTGAATTTCATTACGTGAATGATTCATAGCCACGAATCGTAATAGTAATCCTAAAAAACCCTTTGCAAACCTGATAATATCCACAATGTTCTCCATTGATATTTGAATGTAATTTTTTTAACTATTCTCTCTCTTTTATGTTATATTCTCTCTATATATTGATATATATATTTAATGAAAATATATTTAATTTCTTTCATGAGTCTTTTGATGGACCAAATAATTTTTTTTCATGTCATATTTAAATATACTTTGATTAGATATTTCTACAACTATTCAAAAATAAACACTTTCGTTCTTTGCCAGAATGATTCATAACCACAAAATTTAACCTTAACCTTGACTTAAACTGTAACTTTAACCCTTAATTTTAACCTTAAAATTAACCGTATCCTTAACGTTGACCTAAACCTTAACCCTTACCCTAACCTTAACCTTAACATTAAACTTAACCATAACCCTAATTTCTTCTTCATGAACAAAAAAAAAACCTTAACCCTAACTTTAACCTTGAACTTCTCCCTTGGAAACTGTATTTGATTTCCAATAACGAAAAAAAATTCTTCGTGTTTTCATACATGGGTTTTACCTAGTATATATATATACATATGTATATAAATATATATATATATATATATTATGATGAAATAAAGTAGATAATATAACTGAAAATTATAATACTCCTTTCAGAGCATTAGGAACCAAAACATTTTCTTCATATTTAGATATTGAAATTTAAGAACTCTGTTAGTTATTCTACTACAGAAATATGGAATTAGAAAATAGACGGATTGTGATAAAAGTATATGTGTAAATTGTTATATAAATATTAAAAGAGAGGATCTTGAATTTAATTCCATTCAAAATATCGATAAGAATATTTGGCCAAATATAGAAAGATGGTTCATGTAGATTCATACCTGTATGGTAAATATGAACGTATGATCTATATAAACTAGAATTTATATAAAGGATTTCATGTTCGTCTAAGGTAAACTAATTTGAAGATATGTTTTATGAGATTAAAACGTTCTTATGAAAGTCCTTAAAGAACTCCAAGTGCTTAAATAAAAATCTCGGGATATATAAATTAGAGTGTCATTATCTGGTATAATTGTATTATATGTTGTTACGTAATGTGCCATGTTCATTAAATATGTGTTTATATGTGACTACATGCATAAATATTTGTTAATATAATTTGTACATAATTGTTTCTTATTATAATTGAAATTTGTATAATTCCATTTATCTATATATTTCTTGATTTTAAATATTGTAATGTTTGAGACTATGAAGATGCAGAACAAATTACACAATGAAGATGTTTATTGATATCCTTAAATGAGGGGGAGATACTTACGTATTGCACTCTTTTTTTCCTTACTCAATATTTTTTCTTACATGGTTTTAAAGATAACGTTTTTAACGACACGCATTTAAATTACATGAGGATATTGCACTCATTTTCCTTCAATGGATTTTTTCCTAAAGGGTTTTTTCAAAAAAGTTTTAAAGAGACATGCTCTTCATGATTGAATATCCAAGGAAAAGTTTTATGAAACATTATTGTTGATATTTATTCAGCCCATTAACCATAGTCCAACCCATTAATAATAAAACTTATTTACATATTACTTATAAATAGGGATAGGGTATTTAAGTAATAAATACTATGATAATAATACTATGCTCTACTCTCTTATTCTTTACCTCTTACTTTTTATTTTAGTTTTACAACACATGCCATATTATCACTCAATTATATCTTTCAAACCCTAACGCCCCCTTGCCGCCTCTATCTACTATACATAAACCATACTTACTATACTCTGTCATTTATATGATATTTTCTCATGGTAAATCTATAGTCCTTCATCACATTTGATCTTTTCAAACCACCATACCTAGAGTACATATTATTGTATAAGCATCAATTATCTCCTCCTCTTTTTTCTTTAATTCAAAATTTTATATATATTTCTACCTTATTTATGGATATCTTAGATCGTTGGCCATTCCATTTCAACCAAAGTATTCTGAAAAGGTTAAATTTAATATTTTTATTATATTTAATCAATTGTAGCGTTCTTATAGTTTTTTGTCAATAGAGGTTTATAATTATTCATTAAAATGTATTTTTCTAAAAAATTATATGTTATTCGATAATTGTTCATCAATATCTGCGATTCACCTCTATTTGTTGACAATATGGTATTTTTGGTATATTGAATTTGATTTTATCTAAATAATTTAAGAATAATTAAAATTTTAAATTATTTTAAGAACTACCAATATATAATATGTTGTGCAAATGTTTTTATTTTGGATTCTTTTAGAATAAATTTTTATTAATACACTAAAGTTTATTTTAAAATAAGATTATTTTCATCATTACTTTATCTATTTTTTATAATTGATTTAATAATTTATAAGAATATAATATTTGAATTTAAATTTTTAATATTTCCTACAATTTAGTATACCTTTCTTTCACTAGGCCAAGAAGCTTATAATAATTAGGGAAGCCTTGAATCCTAGCATTCACACTTATAATTTAAACTTTATTTTGAACAGGGTGCATCTCTATGGGCTTGATAACAACGGCCCATTTAACGAACCAAAGTGTATCTTCGAAGTCCAAAAGTAATGACGTAATATTCCCAAATTTTTCTACTCCGAAAAGGGCGAATAGGGCGATATAACTGAAGAAGATTACTATACATCAACGAAACTCAAGCGGAGTTTGATACGTATGTAATCTATTTCATTCCTTTTTTTATATAATATGATATGATATGAGAAGATCAAGAAACATTTAAGGATGTTTTTTTTTGTTTTGTTTATGATGTGTAGATATGTAAATGAGGGAACGTTGATGAACAATTACGCGCATATATTCGATCTGCTTACACGTTTACGTCAGGTTAGTATTATTATTTCTTATTCTTATTCTAATCTAAGTATATATGTATGTATCTAATATATGTAAGTGTGTATATATAGGTTGTTGATATCTTGTGGTATATTCAAACGTTGCTATAGCAAAAGCAGCTGAAGCAAGGATGATAAGTAATGAACCACAACAAATTTGTGGTTTATGTGATGATATAGTTGAAGATGTCTTGGTATGTTTATGTTTGTCTTTATTACCTACATTTTATAAAGGGGATGTTTTAATTCATTAATATTTGTTTTTTTAAGGTTACATCATGTGCACATATATTTTGCAAAACATGTTTAATGAAATTTTGTGCTAGTGGTGAATAAGTGTTATATCCTACATGTTCAAAGCCACTTACTATGGATTTCTGTGGGAACAGAGTAATGCTAAAAATTTGTCCATAGAGGTTTATAATTATTCATTAAAATATATTTTTCTAAAAATTTATATGTTATTTGATAACTTGTTCCTAAAAATCTACGATTCACCACTATTTGTCGACACTATGGTATTTTTGGTATATTTAATTTGATTATATATAAATAATTTAAGAATAATTAAAATTTTAAATTATGTTCGGAACAACCAATATATAATATGTTGTGCAAATATTTTTAATTCGGCTTCTTTTAGAATGAATTTTTATTAATACACTAAAGTTTATTTTAAAATAAGATTATTTTCATCATTAATTTATCTATTTTTATAATTGATTTACTAATTTTGAATAATATAATATTTGAATGTAAATTTGTAGTATTTCCAACAATTTAATATACCTTTTTTCACTAGGCGGAAAAGCTTATAATAATTAGGGAAGCCTTGAATCCTAGTATTCTCACTTATAATTCAAACTCTATTTTGAACAGGGTGCATCTCTATGGGCTTGATAACCAAGGCTCATTAAACGGCCCAAAGCGTATCTTCCAAGTCCAAAAGCAATGACGTAATATTCCCAAAATTTTCTATTCCGAAAAGGGCGACTAAGAAGCCATGAAGTAGATGGATTATACAACCAATTTGATTATCATTATCAACGAGACAAAGCAATCCATTACAAGGGCCACAAATCTTGCCACTCTTATTTCTCCATTCTGAATTTGATGACATGAATGATTCATAGCCACGAATCGTAATAGTAATCCTAAATAGCCCTTTGCAAACCACAATGTTCTCCATTAAGGTTTGAATGTAATTTTTTAACTATTTTTATAAAGGATTTCATGTTCGTCTAAGGTAAACTAATTTGAAGATATGTTTTATGAGATAAAAACGTTCTTATGAAAGTCCTTAAAGGACTCCAAGTGCTTAAATAAAAATCTCGGGATATATAAATTAGAGTGTCATTATCTGGTATAATTGTATTATATGTTGTTACGTAATGTGCCATGTTCGTTAAATATGTGTTTATATGTGACTACATGCATAAATATTTGTTAATATAATTTGTACATAATTGTTTCTTATTATAATTGAAATTTGTATAATTCTATTTATCTATATATTGCTTGATTTTAAATATTGTATGGTTTGAGACTATGAAGATGAAGATCAAAGTACACAGTGAAGATGTTTATTGATATCCTAAAATAAGGGGGAGATACTTACATATTGCACTCTTTTTTTCCTTACTCAATATTTTTTCCTACATGGTTTTAAAGATAACGTTTTTAACGACACGCATTTAAATTTCATGAGGATATTGCACTCATTTTCCTTCAATGGATTTTTTCCTAAAGGGTTTTTTCAAGAATGTTTTAAAGAGACATGCTCTTCATGATTGAATATCCAAGGAAAAGTTTTATGAAACATTATTGTTGATATTTATTCAGCCCATTAACAATAGTCCAACCCATTAATAATAAAACTTAAGGTTTACATATTACTTATAAATAGGGATAGGGTATTTAATTAATACATACTATGATTAATAATACTATGCTCTACTCTCTTATTCTTTACCTCTTACTTTTTATTTTAGTTTTACAACACATGTCATATTATCACTCAATTATTTCTTTCAAACCCTAACGCCCCCTTGTCGCCTCTATCTACTATACATAAACCATACTTACTATACTCTGTCATTTATATGATATTTTCTCATGGTAAATCTATAGTCCTTCATTACATTTGATCTTTTCAAACCACCATACCTACGTACATATTATTGTATAAGCATAAATTATCTCCTCCTCTTTTTTCTTTAATTCAAAATTTTATATATATTTCTACCTTATTTATGGATATCTCAGATCGTTGGCCATTCCATTTCAACCAAAGTATTCTGAAAAGGTTAAATTTAATATTTTTATTATATTTAATTAATTGTAGCGTTCTTATAGTTTATTGTCAATAGAGGTTTATAATTATTCATTAAAATATTTTTTTCTAAAAATTTATATGTTATTCGATAACTTGTTCATTAATACCTGCGATTCACCTCTATTTGGTGACAATATGGTATTTTTGGTATATTGAATTTGATTATATCTAAATAATTTAAGAATTAAAATTTTAAATTATTTTCAGAACTACCAATATATAATATGTTGTGTAAATGTTTTTATTTCGGCTTCTTTTAGAATGAATTTTTATTAATAAACTAAAGTTTATTTTAAAATAAGATAATTTTCATCATTACTTTATCTATTTTTATAATTGATTTAATAATTTTAAATAATATAATATTTGAATGTAAACTTGTAATATTTCCTACAATTTAGTATACCTTTCTTTCACTAGGCCAAGAAGCTTATAATAATTAGGGAAGCCTTGAATCCTAGGATTCTCACTTATAATTTAAACTTTATTTTGAACCGGGTGCATCTCTATGGGCTTGATAACAACGGCCCATTTAACGACCCAAAGTGTATCTTCCAAGTCCAAAAGCAATGACGTAATATTCTCAAATTTTTCTACTCCGAAAAGGGAAAATAGGGCGATATAACTGAAGAAGATTACTATACATCAATGAAACTCAAGCGGAGTTTGATACGTATGTAATCTATTTCATTCCTTTTTTTATATAATATGATATGATATGAGAAGATCAAGAAACATTTAAGGATGTTTTTTTTGTTTTGTTTATGATGTGTAGATATGTAAATGAGGGAACGTTGATGAACAATTACGCGCATATATTCGATCTGCTTACTCGTTTACGTTAGGTTAGTATTATTATTTCTTATTCTTTTTCTAATCTAAGTATATATGTATGTATCTAATATATGTAAGTATGTATATATAGGTTGTTGATCATCCATATCTTGTGGTATATTCAAACGTTGCTATAGCAAAAGCAGCTGAAGCTAGGATGATAAGTAATGAACCACAACAAATTTGTGGTTTATGTGATAATATAGTTGAAGATGTCGTGGTATGTTTATGTTTGTCTTTATTACCTACTTTTTATAAAAGGGATGTTTTAATTAATTAATATTTGTTTTTTAAGGTTACATCATGTGCACATGTATTTTGCAAAACATGTTTAATGGAATTTTGTGCTAGTGGTGAATAAGTGTTATGTCCTACATGTTAAAAGCCACTTACTATGGATTTCTCTGGGAATAGAGTAATGCTAAAAATTTGTCCATAGAGGTTTATAATTATTCATTAAAATATATTTTTCTAAAAATTTATATGTTATTTGATAACTTGTTCCTAAAAATCTACGATCCACCACTATTTGTCGACACTATGGTATTTTTGGTATATTTAATTTGATTATATATAAATAATTTAATAATAATTAAAATTTTAAATTATGTTCGGAACAACCAATATATAATATGTTGTGCAAATGTTTTTAATTCAGCTTCTTTTAGAATGAATTTTTATTAATACACTAAAGTTTATTTTAAAATAAGATTATTTTCATCATTTCTTTATCTATTTTTATAATTGATTTACTAATTTTGAATAATATAATATTTGAATGTAAATTTGTAGTATTTCCAACAATTTAATATACCTTTTTTCACTAGGCGGAGAAGCTTATAATAATTAGGGAAGCCTTGAATCCTAGCATTCTCACTTATAATTCAAACTCTATTTTGAACAGGGTGCATCTCTATGGGCTTGATAACCAAGGCCCATTAAACGGCCCAAAGCGTATCTTCCAAGTCCAAAAGCAATGACGTAATATTCCAAAATTTTCTATTCCGAAAAGGGCGACTAAGAAGCCATGAAGTAGATGGATTATACAACAAATTTGATTATCATTATCAACGAGACAAAGCAATCCATTACAAGGGCCACAAATCTTGCCACTCTTATTTCTCCATTCTGAATTTGATGACGTGAATGATTCATAGACACGAATCGTAATAGTAATCCTAAAAAGCCCTTTGCAAACCTGATAATATCCACAATGTTCCCCATTGATATTTGAATGTAATTTTTTAACTATTCTCTCTATATATTGATATATATTTAATGAAAATATATTTAATTTCTTTCATGAGTCTTTTGATGGACAAAATAATTTTTTTCATGTCAGATTTAAATATACTTTGATTAGATATTTCTACAACTATTCAAAAATAAACACTTTCGTTCTATGCCAGAATGATTCATAGCCACAAAATTTAACCTTAACCTTGACTTAAACTGTAACTTTAACCCTTAACTCTAACCTTAAAATTAACTGTATCCTTAACGTTGACCTAAACCTTAACCCTTACCCTAACCTTAACCTTAACATTAAACTTAACCATAACCCTAATTTCTTCTTGATGAGCAAAAAAAAAACCTTAACCCTAACTTTAACCTTGAACTTCTCCCTTGGAAACTGTATTTGATTTCCAATAACGAAAAAAATATTCTTCGTGTTTTCATACACGGGTTTTACCTAGTATATATATACATATGTATATAAATATATATATATATATATATATATATATATATTATGATGAAATAAAGTAGATAATATAACTGAAAATTATAATACTTCTTTCAGAGCATTAGGAACCAAAACATTTTCTTCATATTTAGATATTGAAATTTAAGAACTCTGTCAGTTATTCTACTACAGAAATATGGAATTAGAAAATAGACGGATCGTGATAAAAGTATATTAGTAAATTATTATATAAGTATTAAAAGAGAGGATCTTGAATTTAATTCCATTCAAAATATCGATAAGAATATTTGGCCAAATATAGAAAGATGGTTCATGTAGATTCATACCTGTATGGTAAATATGAACGTATGATCTATATAAATTGGAATTTTTATAAAGGATTTCATGTTCGTCTAAGGTAAACTAATTTGAAGATATGTTTTATGAGATAAAAACGTTCTTATGAAAGTCCTTAAAGGACTCCAAGTGCTTAAATAAAAATCTCGGGATATATATATTAGAGTGTCATTATCTGGTATAATTGTATTATATGTTGTTACGTAATGTGCCATGTTCGTTAAATATGTGTTTATATGTGACTATATGCATAAATATTTGTTAATATAATTTGTACATAATTGTTTCTTATTATAATTGAAATTTGTATAATTCCATTTATTTATATATTGCTTGATTTCAAATATTGTAAGGTTTGAGACTATGAAGATGAAGATCAAATTACACAGTAAAGATGTTTATTGATATCCTAAAATGAGGGGGAGATACTTACGCATTACACTTTTTTTTTCCTTGCTCAATATTTTTTCCTACATGGTTTTAAAGATAACGTTTTAAACGACACGCATTTAAATTTCATGAGGATATTGCACTCATTTTCCTTCAATGGATTTTTTCCTAAAGGGTTTTCTCAAAAAAGTTTTAAAGAGACATGCTCTTCATGATTGAATATCCAAGGAAAAGTTTTATGAAGCATTATTGTTGATATTTATTCAGCCCATTAACCATAGTCCAACCCATTAATAATAAAACTTAAGGTTTACATATTACTTATAAATAGGGATAGGGTATTTAAGTAATACATACTATGATTAATAATACTATGCTCTACTCTCTTATTCTTTACCTCTTACTTTTCATTTTAGTTTTACAACACATGCCATATTATCACTCAATTATTTCTTTCAAACCCTAACGCCCCCTTGTCGCCTCTATCTACTATACATAAACCATACTTACTATACTCTGTCATTTATATGATATTTTCTCATGGTAAATCTATAGTCCTTCATTACATTTGATCTTTTCAAACCACCATACCTAGCGTACATATTATTGTATAAGCATCAATTATCTCCTCCTCTTTTTTCTTTAATTAAAAATTTTATATATATTTCTACCTTATTTATGGATATCTCAGATCGTTGGCCATTCCATTTCAACCAAATTATTCTGAAAAGGTTAAATTTAATATTTTTATTATATTTAATTAATTGTAGCGTTCTTATAGTTTTTTGTCAATAGAGGTTTATAATTAGTCATTAAAATATATTTTTCTAAAAATTTATATGTTATTCGATAACTTGTTCATCAATATCTGCGATTCACCTCTATTTGTTGACAATATGGTATTTTTGGTATATAGAATTTGATTATATATAAATAATTTAAGAATAATTAAAATTTTAAATTATTTTCAGAACTACCAATATATAATATGTTGTGCAAATGTTTTTATTTCGGCTTCTTTTAGAATGAATTTTTATTAATACACTAAAGTTTATTTTAAAATAAGATTATTTTCATCATTACTTTATCTATTTTTATAATTGATTTAATAATTTTAAATAATTTAATATTTGAATGTAAATTTGTAATATTTCCTACAATTTAGTATACCATTCTTTCACTAGGCCAAGAAGCTTATAATAATTAGGGAAGCCTTGAATCCTAACATTCTAACTTATAATTTAAACTTTATTTTGAACAGGGTGCATCTCTATGGGCTTGATAACAACGGCCCATTTAACGGCCCAAAGTGTATCTTCCAAGTCCAAAAGCAATGACATAATATTCCCAAATTTTTCTACTCCGAAATGGGCGAATACGGCCATATACTGAAGAAGATTACTATACATCAACAAAACTCAAGCGGAGTTTGATACGTATGTAATCTATTTCATTCATTTTTTTATATAATATGATATGATATGAGAAGATCAAGAAACATTTAAGGATGTTTTTTTTTGTTTTGTTTATGATGTGTAGATAAGTAAATGAACGAACGTTGATGAGAACAATTACGCGCATATATTCGATCTGCTTACCCGTTTACGTCAGGTTAGTATTATTATTTCTTATTCTTATTCTAATCTAAGTATATATGTATGTATCTAATATATGTAAGTATTTATATATAGGTTGTTGATCATCCATATCTTGTGGTATATTCAAACGTTGCTATAGCAGAAGCAGCTGAAGCTAGGATGATAAGTAATGAACCACAACAAATTTGTGGTTTATGTGATGATATAGTTGAAGATGTCATGGTATGTATATGTTTGTCTTTATTACCTACTTTTTATAAAGGGGATGTTTTAATTAATTAATATTTGTTTTTTTAAGGTTACATCATGTGCATATGTATTTTGCAAAACATGTTTAATGGAATTTTGTGCTAGTGGTGAATAAGTGTTATGTCCTACATGTTCAAAGCCACTTACTATGGATTTCTCTTGGAACAGAGTAATGCTAAAAATTTGTCCATAGAGGTTTATAATTATTCATTAAAATATATTTTTCTAAAAATTTATATGTTATTTGATAACTTGTTCCTCAAATCTAAGATTCACCACTATTTGTCGACACTATGGTATTTTTGGTATATTTAATATTATTATATATAAATAATTTAAGAATAATTAAAATTGTAAATTATGTTCGGAACAACCAATATATAATATGTTGTGCAAATATTTTTAATTCGGCTTCTTTTAGAATGAATTTTTATTAATACACTAAAGTTTATTTTAAAATAAGATTATTTTCATCATTACTTTATCTATTTTTATAATTGATTTACTAATTTTGAATAATATAATATTTGAATGTAAATTTGTAATATTTCCAACAATTTAATATACCTTTTTTCACTAGGCGGAGAAGCTTATAATAATTAGGGAAGCCTTGAATCCTAGCATTCTCAGTTATAATTCAAACTCTATTTTGAACAGGGTGCATATCTATGGGCTTGATAACCAAGGCCCATTAAACGGCCCAAAGCGTATCTTCCAAGTCCAAAAGCAATGACTGACGTAATATTCCCAAAATTTTCTATTCCGAAAAGGGCGACTAGGAACCATGAAGTAGATGGATTATTCAACAAATTTGGTTATCATTATCAACGAGACAAAGCAATCCATTACAAGGGCCACAAATCTTGCCACTCTTATTTCTCCATTTTGAATTTGATGACGTGAATGATTCATAGCCACGAATCGTAATAGTAATCCTAAAAAGCCCTTTGCAAACCTGATAATATCCACAATGTTCTCCATTGATATTTGAATGTAATTTTTTTAACTATTCTCTCTCTTTTATGTTATATTCTCTCTATATATTGATATATATATTTAATGAAAATATATTTAATTTCTTTCATGAGTCTTTTGATGGACCAAATAATTTTTTTTCATGTCAGATTTAAATATACTTTGATTAGATATTTCTACAACTATTCAAAAATAAACATTTTCGTTCTTTGCCAGAATGATTCATAGCCACAAAATTTAACCTTATCCTTGACTTAAACTGTAACTTTAACCATTAACTTTAACCTTAAAATTAATCGTATCCTTAACGTTGAACTAAACCTTAACCCTTACCCTAACCTTACCCTTAACATTAAACCTAACTTTAACCTTGAACTTCTCCCTTGGAAACTGTATTTGATTTCCAATAACGAAAAAAAAATTCTTCGTATTTTCATACACGGGTTTTACCTAGTATATATATATACATATGTATATAAATATATATATATTATGATGAAATAAAGTAGTTAATAAACTGAAAATTATAATACTCCTTTCAGAGCATTAGGAACCAAAACATTTTCTTCATATTTAGATTTTGAAATTTAAGAACTCTGTCAGTTATTCTACTACAGAAATATGGAATTAGAAAATAGACGGATCGTGATAAAAGTATATGTGTAAATTATTATATAAATATTAAAAGAGAGGATCTTGAATTTAATTCCATTCAAAATATCGATAAGAATATTTGGCCAAATATAGAAAGATGGTTCATGTAGATTCATACCTGTATGGTAAATATGAACGTATGATCTATATAAACTGGAATTTTGATAAAGGATTTCATGTTCGTCTAAGGTAAACTAATTTGAAGATATGTTTTATGAGATAAAAACGTTCTTATGAAAGTCCTTAAAGGACTCCAAGTGCTTAAATAAAAATCTCGGGATATATAAATTAGAGTGTCATTATCTGGTATAATTGTATTATATGTTGTTACGTAATGTGCCATATTCGTTAAATATGTGTTTATATGTGACTATATGCATAAATATTTGTTAATATAATTTTTACATAATTGTTTCTTATTATAATTGAAATTTGTATAATTCCATTTATCTATATATTGCTTGATTTTAAATATTGTAAGGTTTGAGACTATGAAGTTGAAGATCAAATTACACAGTGAAGATGTTTATTGATATCCTAAAATGAGGGGGAGATACTTACGTATTGCACTCTTTTTTTTCTTTACTCAATATTTTTTCCTACATGGTTTTAAAGATAACGTTTTTAACGACACGCATTTAAATTTCATGAGGATATTGCACTCATTTTCCTTCAATGGATTTTTTCCTAAAGGGTTTTTTCAAGAAAGTTTTAAAGAGACATGCTCTTCATGATTGAATATCCAAGGAAAAGTTTAATGAAACATTATTGTTGATATTTATTCAGCCCATTAACCATAGTCCAACCCATTAATAATAAAACTTATTTACATATTACTTATAAATAGGGATAGGGTATTTAAGTAATACATACTATGATTAATAATACTATGCTCTACTCTCTTATTCTTTACCTCTTACTTTTTATTTTAGTTTTACAACACATGCCATATTATCACTCAATTATTTCTTTCAAACCCTAACGCCCCCTTGCCGCCTCTATCTACTATACATAAACCATACTTACTATAGTTTGTCATTTATATGATATTTTCTCATGGTAAATCTATAGTCCTTCATCATATTTGATCTTTTCAAACCACCATACCTAGCGTACATATTATTGTATAAGCATCAATTATCTCATCCTCTTTTTTCTTTAATTCAAAATTTTATATATATTTCTACCTTGGATATCTCAGATCGTTGGCCATTCCATTTCAACCAAATTATTCTAAAAAGGTTAAATTTAATATTTTTAGTATATTTAATTAATTGTAGCGTTCTTATAGTTTTTTGTCAATAGAGGTTTATAATTATTCATTAAAATGTATTTTTCTAAAAATTTATATGTTATTCGATAATTGTTCATCAATATCTGCGATTCACCTCTATTTGTTGACAATATGGTATTTTTAGTATATTGAATTTGATTATATCTAAATAATTTAAGAATAATAAAAATTTTAAATTATTTTCAGAACTACCAATATATAATATGTTGTGCAAATATTTTTATTTCGGCTTCTTTTAGAATGAATTTTTATTAATACACTAAAGTTTATTTTAAAATAAGATTATTTTCATCATTACTTTATCTATTTTTTATAATTGATTTAATAATTTATAATAATATAATATTTGAATTTAAATTTGTAATATTTCCTACAATTTAGTATACCTTTCTTTCACTAGGCCAAGAAGCTTATAATAATTAGGGAAGCCTTGAATCCTAGCATTCTCACTTATAATTTAAACTTTATTTTGAACAGGGTGCATCTCTATGGGCTTGATAACAACGGCCCATTTAACGGCCCAAAGTGTATCTTCCAAGTCCAAAAGCAATGACGTAATATTCCCAAATTTTTCTACTCCGAAATGGGCGAATAGGGCCATATAACTGAAGAAGATTACTATACATCAACGAAACTCAAACGGAGTTTGATACGTATGTAATCTATTCCATTCATTTTTTTATATAATATGATATGATATGAGAAGATCAAGAAACATTTAAGGATGTTTTTTTTGTTTTGTTTATGATGTGTAGATATGTAAATGAGGGAACGTTGATTAACAATTACGCGCATATATTCAATCTGCTTACTCGTTTACGTCAGGTTAGTATTATTATTTCTTATTCTTATTCTAATCTAAGTATATATGTAAGTATGTATATATAGGTTGGTTATCATCCATATCTTGTGGTATATTCAAACGTTGCTATAGCAAAAGCAGCTGAAGCTAGGATGATAAGTAATGAACCACAACAAATTTGTGGTTTATGTGATGATATAGTCGAAGATGTCGTGGTATGTATATGTTTGTCTTTATTACGTACTTTTTATAAAGGGGATGTTTTAATTAATTAATATTTGTTTTTTTAAGGTTACATCATGTGCACATGTATTTTGCGAAACATGTGTAATGGAATTTTGTGCTAGTGGTGAATAAATGTTATGTCATACATGTTCAAAGCAACTTACTATGGATTTTTGTGGGAACAGAGTAATGCTAAAAATTTGTCCATAGAGGTTTATAATTATTCATTAAAATATATTTTTCTAAAGATTTATATGTTATTTGATAACTTGTTCCTCAAATCTACGATTCACCACTATGTGTCGACAGTATGGTATTTTTGGTATATTTAATATTATTATATATAAATAATTTAAGATTAATTAAAATTTTAAATTATGTTCGGAACAACCAATATATAATATGTTTTGCAAATGTTTTTAATTCGGCTTCTTTTAGAATGAATTTTTATTAGTACACCAAATTTTATTTTAAAATAAGATTATTTTTCATCATTACTTTAATTATTTTTATAATTGATTTACTAATTTTAAATAATATAATATTTGAATGTAAATTTGTAATATTTCCAATAATTTAATATACTTTTTTTCACAAGGCGGAGAAGCTTATAATAATTAGGGAAGCCTTGAATCCTAGCATTCTCACTTATAATTAAAACTCTATTTTGAACAGGGTGCATCTCTATGGGCTTGATAACCAAGGCCCATTAAACGGCCCAAAGCGTATCTTCCAAGTCCAAAAGCAATGACTTAACTTATAATTCAAACTCTATATCTCTATGGGCTTGATAACCAAGGCCCATTAAACGGAGCGTATCTTCCAAGTCCAAAAGCAATGACGTAACTTATAATTCAAACTCTATTTTGAACAGGGTGAATCTCTATGGGCTTGATAACCAAGGCCCATTAAACGGCCGAAAGCGTATCTTCCAAGTCCAAAAGCAATGACGTAATATTCCCAAAATTTTCTATTCCGAAAAGGGCGACTAGGAAGCCATAAAGTAGATGGATTATACAACATATTTGATTATTATTATCAATGAGACAAAGCAATCCATTACAAGGGCCACAAATCTTGCCACTCTTATTTCTCCATTCCGAATTTGATTACGTGAATGATTCATAGCCACGAATCGTAATAGTAATCCTAAAAAGCCCTTGCAAACCTGATAATATCCACAATGTTCTCCATTGATATTTGAATGTAATTTTTTTAACTATTCTCTCTCTTTTATGTTATATTCTCTCTATATATTGATATATATATTTAATGAAAATATATTTAATTTCTTTCATGAGTCTTTTGATGGACCAAATAATTTTTTTTCATGTCAGATTTAAATATACTTTGATTAGATATTTCTACAACTATTCAAAAATAAACATTTTCGTTCTTTGCCAGAATGATTCATAGCCACAAAATTTAACCTTATCCTTGACTTAAACTGTAACTTTAACCCTTAACTTTAACCTTAAAATTAATCGTATCCTTAACGTTGAACTAAACCTTAACCCTTACCCTAACCTTAACCTTAACATTAAACTTAACCATAACCCTAATTTCTTCTTGATGAGCAAAAAAAACCTTAAACCTAACTTTAACCTTGAACTTCTCCCTTGGAAACTGTATTTGATTTCCAATAACGAAAAAAAAATTCTTCGTATTTTCATACACGGGTTTTACCTAGTATATATATATACATATGTATATAAATATATATATATATTATGATGAAATAAAGTAGTTAATAAACTGAAAATTATAATACTCCTTTCAGAGCATTAGGAACCAAAACATTTTCTTCATATTTAGATTTTGAAATTTAAGAACTCTGTCAGTTATTCTACTACAGAAATATGGAATTAGAAAATAGACGGATCGTGATAAAAGTATATGTGTAAATTATTATATAAATATTAAAAGAGAGGATCTTGAATTTAATTCCATTCAAAATATCGATAAGAATATTTGGCCAAATATAGAAAGATGGTTCATGTAGATTCATACCTGTATGGTAAATATGAACGTATGATCTATATAAACTGGAATTTTGATAAAGGATTTCATGTTCGTCTAAGGTAAACTAATTTGAAGATATGTTTTATGAGATAAAAACGTTCTTATGAAAGTCCTTAAAGGACTCCAAGTGCTTAAATAAAAATCTCGGGATATATAAATTAGAGTGTCATTATCTGGTATAATTGTATTATATGTTGTTACGTAATGTGCCATATTCGTTAAATATGTGTTTATATGTGACTATATGCATAAATATTTGTTAATATAATTTTTACATAATTGTTTCTTATTATAATTGAAATTTGTATAATTCCATTTATCTATATATTGCTTGATTTTAAATATTGTAAGGTTTGAGACTATGAAGTTGAAGATCAAATTACACAGTGAAGATGTTTATTGATATCCTAAAATGAGGGGGAGATACTTACGTATTGCACTCTTTTTTTTCTTTACTCAATATTTTTTCCTACATGGTTTTAAAGATAACGTTTTTAACGACACGCATTTAAATTTCATGAGGATATTGCACTCATTTTCCTTCAATGGATTTTTTCCTAAAGGGTTTTTTCAAGAAAGTTTTAAAGAGACATGCTCTTCATGATTGAATATCCAAGGAAAAGTTTAATGAAACATTATTGTTGATATTTATTCAGCCCATTAACCATAGTCCAACCCATTAATAATAAAACTTATTTACATATTACTTATAAATAGGGATAGGGTATTTAAGTAATACATACTATGATTAATAATACTATGCTCTACTCTCTTATTCTTTACCTCTTACTTTTTATTTTAGTTTTACAACACATGCCATATTATCACTCAATTATTTCTTTCAAACCCTAACGCCCCCTTGCCGCCTCTATCTACTATACATAAACCATACTTACTATAGTCTGTCATTTATATGATATTTTCTCATGGTAAATCTATAGTCCTTCATCATATTTGATCTTTTCAAACCACCATACCTAGCGTACATATTATTGTATAAGCATCAATTATCTCATCCTCTTTTTTCTTTAATTCAAAATTTTATATATATTTCTACCTTGGATATCTCAGATCGTTGGCCATTCCATTTCAACCAAATTATTCTAAAAAGGTTAAATTTAATATTTTTAGTATATTTAATTAATTGTAGCGTTCTTATAGTTTTTTGTCAATAGAGGTTTATAATTATTCATTAAAATGTATTTTTCTAAAAATTTATATGTTATTCGATAATTGTTCATCAATATCTGCGATTCACCTCTATTTGTTGACAATATGGTATTTTTAGTATATTGAATTTGATTATATCTAAATAATTTAAGAATAATAAAAATTTTAAATTATTTTCAGAACTACCAATATATAATATGTTGTGCAAATATTTTTATTTCGGCTTCTTTTAGAATGAATTTTTATTAATACACTAAAGTTTATTTTAAAATAAGATTATTTTCATCATTACTTTATCTATTTTTTATAATTGATTTAATAATTTATAATAATATAATATTTGAATTTAAATTTGTAATATTTCCTACAATTTAGTATACCTTTCTTTCACTAGGCCAAGAAGCTTATAATAATTAGGGAAGCCTTGAATCCTAGCATTCTCACTTATAATTTAAACTTTATTTTGAACAGGGTGCATCTCTATGGGCTTGATAACAACGGCCCATTTAACGGCCCAAAGTGTATCTTCCAAGTCCAAAAGCAATGACGTAATATTCCCAAATTTTTCTACTCCGAAATGGGCGAATAGGGCCATATAACTGAAGAAGATTACTATACATCAACGAAACTCAAACGGAGTTTGATACGTATGTAATCTATTCCATTCATTTTTTTATATAATATGATATGATATGAGAAGATCAAGAAACATTTAAGGATGTTTTTTTTGTTTTGTTTATGATGTGTAGATATGTAAATGAGGGAACGTTGATTAACAATTACGCGCATATATTCGATCTGCTTACTCGTTTACGTCAGGTTAGTATTATTATTTCTTATTCTTATTCTAATCTAAGTATATATGTAAGTATGTATATATAGGTTGGTTATCATCCATATCTTGTGGTATATTCAAACGTTGCTATAGCAAAAGCAGCTGAAGCTAGGATGATAAGTAATGAACCACAACAAATTTGTGGTTTATGTGATGATATAGTCGAAGATGTCGTGGTATGTATATGTTTGTCTTTATTACGTACTTTTTATAAAGGGGATGTTTTAATTAATTAATATTTGTTTTTTTAAGGTTACATCATGTGCACATGTATTTTGCGAAACATGTGTAATGGAATTTTGTGCTAGTGGTGAATAAATGTTATGTCATACATGTTCAAAGCAACTTACTATGGATTTTTGTGGGAACAGAGTAATGCTAAAAATTTGTCCATAGAGGTTTATAATTATTCATTAAAATATATTTTTCTAAAGATTTATATGTTATTTGATAACTTGTTCCTCAAATCTACGATTCACCACTATGTGTCGACAGTATGGTATTTTTTGTATATTTAATATTATTATATATAAATAATTTAAGATTAATTAAAATTTTAAATTATGTTCGGAACAACCAATATATAATATGTTGTGCAAATGTTTTTAATTCGGCTTCTTTTAGAATGAATTTTTATTAATACACCAAATTTTATTTTAAAATAAGATTATTTTTCATCATTACTTTAATTATTTTTATAATTGATTTACTAATTTTAAATAATATAATATTTGAATGTAAATTTGTAATATTTCCAATAATTTAATATACTTTTTTTCACAAGGCGGAGAAGCTTATAATAATTAGGGAAGCCTTGAATCCTAGCATTCTCACTTATAATTCAAACTCTATTTTGAACAGGGTGCATCTCTATGGGCTTGATAACCAAGGCCCATTAAACGGCCCAAAGCGTATCTTCCAAGTCCAAAAGCAATGACTTAACTTATAATTCAAACTCTATATCTCTATGGGCTTGATAACCAAGGCCCATTAAACGGAGCGTATCTTCCAAGTCCAAAAGCAATGACGTAACTTATAATTCAAACTCTATTTTGAACAGGGTGCATCTCTATGGGCTTGATAACCAAGGCCCATTAAACGGCCGAAAGCGTATCTTCCAAGTCCAAAAGCAATGACGTAATATTCCCAAAATTTTCTATTCCGAAAAGGGCGACTAGGAAGCCATAAAGTAGATGGATTATACAACATATTTGATTATTATTATCAATGAGACAAAGCAATCCATTACAAGGGCCACAAATCTTGCCACTCTTATTTCTCCATTCTGAATTTGATTACGTGAATGATTCATAGCCACGAATCGTAATAGTAATCCTAAAAAGCCCTTGCAAACCTGATAATATCCACAATGTTCTCCATTGATATTTGAATGTAATTTTTTTAACTATTCTCTCTCTTTTATGTTATATTAAAATATATTTAATTTCTTTCATGAGTCTTTTGATGGACCAAATAATTTTTTTTCATGTCATATTTAAATATACTTTGATTAGATATTTCTACAACTATTCAAAAATAAACACTTTCGTTCTGTGCCAGAATGATTCATAGCCACAAAATTTAACCTTAACCTTGACTTAAACTGTAACTTTAACCCTTACCTTTAACCTTAAAATTAACCGTATCCTTAACGTTGACCTAAACCATAACCCTTACCCTAACCTTAACCTTAACATTAAACTTAACCATAACCCTAATTTCTTCTTGATGAACAAAAAAAAACCTTAACCATAACTTTAACCTTGAACTTCTCCCTTGGAAACTGTATTTGATTTCCAATAACGAAAAAAAATTCTTCGTGTTTTCATACACGGGTTTTACCTAGTATATATATACATATGTATATAAATATATATATATATTATGATGAAGTAAAGTAGATAATATAACTGAAAATTATAATACTCCTTTCAGAGCATTAGGAACCAAAACATTTTCTTCATATTTAGATATTGAAATTTAAGAACTTTGTTAGTTATTCTACTACAGAAATATGGAATTAGAAAATAGACGGGTTGTGATAAAAGTATATGTGTAAATTGTTATATAAATATTAAAAGAGAGGATCTTGAATTTAATTCCATTCAAAATATCGATAAGAATATTTGGCCAAATATAGAAAGATGGTTCACGTATATTCATACATGTATGGTAATTATGAACGTATGATCTATATAAACTGGAATTTTTATAAAGGATTTCATGTTCGTCTAAGGTAAACTAATTTGAAGATATGTTTTATGAGATAAAAACGTTCTTATGAAAGTCCTTAAAGGACTCCAAGTGCTTAAATAAAAATCTCGGGATATATAAATTAGAGTGTCATTATCTGGTATAATTGTATTATATATTGTTACGTAATGTGCCATGTTTGTTAAATATGTGTTTATATGTGACTATATGCATAAATATTTGTTAATATAATTTGTACATAATTGTTTCTTATTATAATTGAAATTCGTATAATTCTATTTATCTATATATTGCTTGATTTTAAATATTGTAAGGTTTGAGACTATGAAGATGAAGAACAAATTACACAGTGAAGATGTTTATTGATATCCTAAAATGAGGGGGAGATGCTTACGTATTGCACTCTTTTTTTCCCTACTCAATATTTTTTCCTACATGGTTTTAAAGATAACGTTTTTAACGACACGCATTTAAATTACATGAGGATATTGCACTCATTTTCCTTCAATGGATTTTTTCCTAAAGGGTTTTTTCAAGAAAGTTTTAAAGAGACATGCTCTTCATGATTGAATATCAAAGGAAAAGTTTTATGAAACATTATTGTTGATATTTATTCAGCCCATTAACCATAGTCCAACCCATTAATAATAAAACTTAAGGTTTACATAATACTTATAAGAGTAATGCTAGGTATCAACCATCACCCATGATGTGGCAATTAGGTGGTCCAATCATGGATTTTCTCTTTCCAGATTTACTTTTTTCTCTCTCTTCTATGATTGGACCACCTAATTGCCACGGTGATGTTTAGGTGATACCTTTTTGGGTGATACCCAGCATTACTCTACTTATAAATAGGGATAGGGTATTTAAGTAATACATACTATGATTAATAATATTATGCTCTACTCTCTTATTCTTTACCTCTTACTTTTTATTTTAGTTTTACAACACATGCCATATTATCACTCAATTATTTCTTTCAAACCCTAACGCCCCCTTGCCGCCTCTATCTACTATACATAAACCATACTTACTATACTCTGTCATTTATATGATATTTTCTCATGGTAAATCTATAGTCCTTCATTACATTTGATCTTTTCAAACCACCATTAGCGTACATATTATTGTATAAGCATCAATTATCTCCTCCTCTTTTTTCTTTAATTCAAAATTTTTTATATATTTCTACCTTATTTATGGATATCTCAGATAGTTGGCCATTCCGTTTCAACCAAAGTATTCTGAAAAGGTTAAATGTAATATTTTTATTATATTTAATTAATTTTAGCGTTCTTAGAGTTTATTGTCAATAGAGGTTTATAATTATTCATTAAAATATATTTTTCTAAAAATTTATATGTTATTCGATAACATGTTCATCAATATTTGCGATTCACCTCTATTTGTTGACAATATGGTATTTTTGGTATATTGAATTTGATTATATCTAAATAATTTAAGAATAATTATAATTTTAAATTATTTTAAGAACTACCAATAAATAATATGTTGTGCAAATGTTTTTATTTTGGATTCTTTTAGAATAAATTTTTATTAATACACTAAAGTTTATTTTAAAATAAGATTATTTTCATCATTACTTTATCTATTTTTTATAATTGATTTAATAATTTATAATAATATAATATTTGAATTTAAATTTGTAATATTTCCTACAATTTAGTATACCTTTCTTTCACTAGGCCAAGAAGCTTATAATAATTAGGGAAGCCTTGAATCCTAGCATTCTCACTTATAATTTAAACTTTATTTTGAACAGGGTGCATCTCTATGGGCTTGATAACAACGGCCCATTTAACGACCCAAAGTGTATCATCCAAGTCCAAAAGCAATGACGTAATATTCCCAAATTTTTATACTCCGAAAAGGGCGAATAGGCGATATAACTGAAGAAGATTACTATACATCAACGAAACTCAAGCGGAGTTTGATACGTATGTAATCTATTTCATTCCTTTTTTTATATAATATGATATGATATGAGAAGATCAAGAAACATTTAAGGATGTTTTTTTTGTTTTGTTTATGATGTGTAGATATGTAAATGAGTGAACGTTGATGAACAATTACGCGCATATATTCGATCTGCTTACACGTTTACGTCAGGTTAGTATTATTATTTCTTATTCTTATTCTAATCTAAGTATATATGTATGTATCTAATATATGTAAGTATGTATATATAGGTTGTTGATATCTTGTGGTATATTCAAACGTTGCTATAGCAAAAGCAGCTGAAGCAAGGATGATAAGTAATGAACCACAACAAATTTGTGGTTTATGTGATGATATAGTTGAAGATGTCGTGGTATGTTTATGTTTGTCTTTATTACCTACTTTTTATAAAGGGGATGTTTTAATTAATTAATATTTGTTTTTTTAAGGTTACATCATGTGCACATGTATTTTGCAAAACATGTTTAATGGAATTTTGTGCTAGTGGTGAATAAGTGTTATGTCCTACATGTTCAAAGCCACTTACTATGGATTTCTGTGGGAACTGAGTAATGCTAAAAATTTGTCCATAGAGGTTTATAATTATTCATTAAAATATATTTTTCTAAAAATTTATATGTTATTTGATAACTTGTTCCTAAAAATCTACGATTCACCACTATTTGTCGACACTATGGTATTTTTGGTATATTTAATTTGATTATATATAAATAATTTAAGAATAATTAAAATTTTAAATTATGTTCGGAACAACCAATATATAATATGTTGTGCAAATATTTTTAATTCGGCTTCTTTTAGAATGAATTTTTATTAATACACTAAAGTTTATTTTAAAATAAGATTATTTTCATCATTACTTTATCTATTTTTATAATTGATTTACTAATTTTGAATAATATAATATTTGAATGTAAATTTGTAGTATTTCCAACAATTTAATATACCTTTTTTCACTAGGCGGAAAAGCTTATAATAATTAGGGAAGCCTTGAATACTAGTATTCTCACTTATAATTCAAACTCTATTTTGAACAGGGTGCATCTCTATGGGCTTGATAACCAAGGCCCATTAAACACGGCCCAAAGCGTATCTTCCAAGTCCAAAAGCAATGACGTAATATTCCCAAAATTTTCTATTCCGAAAAGGGCGACTAAGAAGCCATGAAGTAGATGGATTATACAACCAATTTGATTATCATTATCAACGAGACAAAGCAATCCATTACAAGGGCCACAAATCTTGCCACTCTTATTTCTCCATTCTGAATTTGATGACGTGAATGATTCATAGCCACGAATCATAATAGTAATCCTAAATAGCCCTTTGCAAACCACAATGTTCTCCATTAAGGTTTGAATGTAATTTTTTAACTATTTTTATAAAGGATTTCATGTTCGTCTAATGTAAACTAATTTGAAGATATGTTTTATGAGATAAAAACGTTCTTATGAAAGTCCTTAAAGGACTCCAAGTGCTTAAATAAAAATCTCGGGATATATAAATTAGAGTGTCATTATCTGGTATAATTGTATTATATGTTGTTACGTAATGTGCCATGTTCGTTAAATATGTGTTTATATGTGACTACATGCATAAATATTTGTTAATATAATTTGTACATAATTGTTTCTTATTATAATTGAAATTTGTATAATTCTATTTATCTATATATTGCTTGATTTTAAATATTGTATGGTTTGAGACTATGAAGATGAAGATCAAAGTACACAGTGAAGATGTTTATTGATATCCTAAAATGAGGGGGAGATACTTACATATTGCACTCTTTTTTTCCTTACTCAATATTTTTTCCTACATGGTTTTAAAGATAACGTTTTTAACGACACGCATTTAAATTTCATGAGGATATTGCACTCATTTTCCTTCAATGGATTTTTTCCTAAAGGGTTTTTTCAAGAAAGTTTTAAAGAGACATGCTCTTCATGATTGAATATCCAAGGAAAAGTTTTATGAAACATTATTGTTGATATTTATTCAGCCCATTAACCATAGTCCAACCCATTAATAATAAAACTTAAGGTTTACATATTACTTATAAATAGGGATAGGGTATTTAAGTAATACATACTATGATTAATAATATTATGCTCTACTCTCTTATTCTTTACCTCTTACTTTTTATTTTAGTTTTACAACACATGCCATATTATCACTCAATTATTTCTTTCAAACCCTAACGCCCCCTTGCCGCCTCTATCTACTATACATAAACCATACTTACTATACTCTGTCATTTATATGATATTTTCTCATGGTAAATCTATAGTCCTTCATTACATTTGATCTTTTCAAACCACCATTAGCGTACATATTATTGTATAAGCATCAATTATCTCCTCCTCTTTTTTCTTTAATTCAAAATTTTTTATATATTTCTACCTTATTTATGGATATCTCAGATAGTTGGCCATTCCGTTTCAACCAAAGTATTCTGAAAAGGTTAAATGTAATATTTTTATTATATTTAATTAATTTTAGCGTTCTTAGAGTTTATTGTCAATAGAGGTTTATAATTATTCATTAAAATATATTTTTCTAAAAATTTATATGTTATTCGATAACATGTTCATCAATATTTGCGATTCACCTCTATTTGTTGACAATATGGTATTTTTGGTATATTGAATTTGATTATATCTAAATAATTTAAGAATAATTATAATTTTAAATTATTTTAAGAACTACCAATAAATAATATGTTGTGCAAATGTTTTTATTTTGGATTCTTTTAGAATAAATTTTTATTAATACACTAAAGTTTATTTTAAAATAAGATTATTTTCATCATTACTTTATCTATTTTTTATAATTGATTTAATAATTTATAATAATATAATATTTGAATTTAAATTTGTAATATTTCCTACAATTTAGTATACCTTTCTTTCACTAGGCCAAGAAGCTTATAATAATTAGGGAAGCCTTGAATCCTAGCATTCTCACTTATAATTTAAACTTTATTTTGAACAGGGTGCATCTCTATGGGCTTGATAACAACGGCCCATTTAACGACCCAAAGTGTATCATCCAAGTCCAAAAGCAATGACGTAATATTCCCAAATTTTTATACTCCGAAAAGGGCGAATAGGCGATATAACTGAAGAAGATTACTATACATCAACGAAACTCAAGCGGAGTTTGATACGTATGTAATCTATTTCATTCCTTTTTTTATATAATATGATATGATATGAGAAGATCAAGAAACATTTAAGGATGTTTTTTTTGTTTTGTTTATGATGTGTAGATATGTAAATGAGTGAACGTTGATGAACAATTACGCGCATATATTCGATCTGCTTACACGTTTACGTCAGGTTAGTATTATTATTTCTTATTCTTATTCTAATCTAAGTATATATGTATGTATCTAATATATGTAAGTATGTATATATAGGTTGTTGATATCTTGTGGTATATTCAAACGTTGCTATAGCAAAAGCAGCTGAAGCAAGGATGATAAGTAATGAACCACAACAAATTTGTGGTTTATGTGATGATATAGTTGAAGATGTCGTGGTATGTTTATGTTTGTCTTTATTACCTACTTTTTATAAAGGGGATGTTTTAATTAATTAATATTTGTTTTTTTAAGGTTACATCATGTGCACATGTATTTTGCAAAACATGTTTAATGGAATTTTGTGCTAGTGGTGAATAAGTGTTATGTCCTACATGTTCAAAGCCACTTACTATGGATTTCTGTGGGAACTGAGTAATGCTAAAAATTTGTCCATAGAGGTTTATAATTATTCATTAAAATATATTTTTCTAAAAATTTATATGTTATTTGATAACTTGTTCCTAAAAATCTACGATTCACCACTATTTGTCGACACTATGGTATTTTTGGTATATTTAATTTGATTATATATAAATAATTTAAGAATAATTAAAATTTTAAATTATGTTCGGAACAACCAATATATAATATGTTGTGCAAATATTTTTAATTCGGCTTCTTTTAGAATGAATTTTTATTAATACACTAAAGTTTATTTTAAAATAAGATTATTTTCATCATTACTTTATCTATTTTTATAATTGATTTACTAATTTTGAATAATATAATATTTGAATGTAAATTTGTAGTATTTCCAACAATTTAATATACCTTTTTTCACTAGGCGGAAAAGCTTATAATAATTAGGGAAGCCTTGAATACTAGTATTCTCACTTATAATTCAAACTCTATTTTGAACAGGGTGCATCTCTATGGGCTTGATAACCAAGGCCCATTAAACACGGCCCAAAGCGTATCTTCCAAGTCCAAAAGCAATGACGTAATATTCCCAAAATTTTCTATTCCGAAAAGGGCGACTAAGAAGCCATGAAGTAGATGGATTATACAACCAATTTGATTATCATTATCAACGAGACAAAGCAATCCATTACAAGGGCCACAAATCTTGCCACTCTTATTTCTCCATTCTGAATTTGATGACGTGAATGATTCATAGCCACGAATCATAATAGTAATCCTAAATAGCCCTTTGCAAACCACAATGTTCTCCATTAAGGTTTGAATGTAATTTTTTAACTATTTTTATAAAGGATTTCATGTTCGTCTAATGTAAACTAATTTGAAGATATGTTTTATGAGATAAAAACGTTCTTATGAAAGTCCTTAAAGGACTCCAAGTGCTTAAATAAAAATCTCGGGATATATAAATTAGAGTGTCATTATCTGGTATAATTGTATTATATGTTGTTACGTAATGTGCCATGTTCGTTAAATATGTGTTTATATGTGACTACATGCATAAATATTTGTTAATATAATTTGTACATAATTGTTTCTTATTATAATTGAAATTTGTATAATTCTATTTATCTATATATTGCTTGATTTTAAATATTGTATGGTTTGAGACTATGAAGATGAAGATCAAAGTACACAGTGAAGATGTTTATTGATATCCTAAAATGAGGGGGAGATACTTACATATTGCACTCTTTTTTTCCTTACTCAATATTTTTTCCTACATGGTTTTAAAGATAACGTTTTTAACGACACGCATTTAAATTTCATGAGGATATTGCACTCATTTTCCTTCAATGGATTTTTTCCTAAAGGGTTTTTTCAAGAAAGTTTTAAAGAGACATGCTCTTCATGATTGAATATCCAAGGAAAAGTTTTATGAAACATTATTGTTGATATTTATTCAGCCCATTAACCATAGTCCAACCCATTAATAATAAAACTTAAGGTTTACATATTACTTATAAATAGGGATAGGGTATTTAAGTAATACATACTATGATTAATAATATTATGCTCTACTCTCTTATTCTTTACCTCTTACTTTTTATTTTAGTTTTACAACACATGCCATATTATCACTCAATTATTTCTTTCAAACCCTAACGCCCCCTTGCCGCCTCTATCTACTATACATAAACCATACTTACTATACTCTGTCATTTATATGATATTTTCTCATGGTAAATCTATAGTCCTTCATTACATTTGATCTTTTCAAACCACCATTAGCGTACATATTATTGTATAAGCATCAATTATCTCCTCCTCTTTTTTCTTTAATTCAAAATTTTTTATATATTTCTACCTTATTTATGGATATCTCAGATAGTTGGCCATTCCGTTTCAACCAAAGTATTCTGAAAAGGTTAAATGTAATATTTTTATTATATTTAATTAATTTTAGCGTTCTTAGAGTTTATTGTCAATAGAGGTTTATAATTATTCATTAAAATATATTTTTCTAAAAATTTATATGTTATTCGATAACATGTTCATCAATATTTGCGATTCACCTCTATTTGTTGACAATATGGTATTTTTGGTATATTGAATTTGATTATATCTAAATAATTTAAGAATAATTATAATTTTAAATTATTTTAAGAACTACCAATAAATAATATGTTGTGCAAATGTTTTTATTTTGGATTCTTTTAGAATAAATTTTTATTAATACACTAAAGTTTATTTTAAAATAAGATTATTTTCATCATTACTTTATCTATTTTTTATAATTGATTTAATAATTTATAATAATATAATATTTGAATTTAAATTTGTAATATTTCCTACAATTTAGTATACCTTTCTTTCACTAGGCCAAGAAGCTTATAATAATTAGGGAAGCCTTGAATCCTAGCATTCTCACTTATAATTTAAACTTTATTTTGAACAGGGTGCATCTCTATGGGCTTGATAACAACGGCCCATTTAACGACCCAAAGTGTATCATCCAAGTCCAAAAGCAATGACGTAATATTCCCAAATTTTTATACTCCGAAAAGGGCGAATAGGCGATATAACTGAAGAAGATTACTATACATCAACGAAACTCAAGCGGAGTTTGATACGTATGTAATCTATTTCATTCCTTTTTTTATATAATATGATATGATATGAGAAGATCAAGAAACATTTAAGGATGTTTTTTTTGTTTTGTTTATGATGTGTAGATATGTAAATGAGTGAACGTTGATGAACAATTACGCGCATATATTCGATCTGCTTACACGTTTACGTCAGGTTAGTATTATTATTTCTTATTCTTATTCTAATCTAAGTATATATGTATGTATCTAATATATGTAAGTATGTATATATAGGTTGTTGATATCTTGTGGTATATTCAAACGTTGCTATAGCAAAAGCAGCTGAAGCAAGGATGATAAGTAATGAACCACAACAAATTTGTGGTTTATGTGATGATATAGTTGAAGATGTCGTGGTATGTTTATGTTTGTCTTTATTACCTACTTTTTATAAAGGGGATGTTTTAATTAATTAATATTTGTTTTTTTAAGGTTACATCATGTGCACATGTATTTTGCAAAACATGTTTAATGGAATTTTGTGCTAGTGGTGAATAAGTGTTATGTCCTACATGTTCAAAGCCACTTACTATGGATTTCTGTGGGAACTGAGTAATGCTAAAAATTTGTCCATAGAGGTTTATAATTATTCATTAAAATATATTTTTCTAAAAATTTATATGTTATTTGATAACTTGTTCCTAAAAATCTACGATTCACCACTATTTGTCGACACTATGGTATTTTTGGTATATTTAATTTGATTATATATAAATAATTTAAGAATAATTAAAATTTTAAATTATGTTCGGAACAACCAATATATAATATGTTGTGCAAATATTTTTAATTCGGCTTCTTTTAGAATGAATTTTTATTAATACACTAAAGTTTATTTTAAAATAAGATTATTTTCATCATTACTTTATCTATTTTTATAATTGATTTACTAATTTTGAATAATATAATATTTGAATGTAAATTTGTAGTATTTCCAACAATTTAATATACCTTTTTTCACTAGGCGGAAAAGCTTATAATAATTAGGGAAGCCTTGAATACTAGTATTCTCACTTATAATTCAAACTCTATTTTGAACAGGGTGCATCTCTATGGGCTTGATAACCAAGGCCCATTAAACACGGCCCAAAGCGTATCTTCCAAGTCCAAAAGCAATGACGTAATATTCCCAAAATTTTCTATTCCGAAAAGGGCGACTAAGAAGCCATGAAGTAGATGGATTATACAACCAATTTGATTATCATTATCAACGAGACAAAGCAATCCATTACAAGGGCCACAAATCTTGCCACTCTTATTTCTCCATTCTGAATTTGATGACGTGAATGATTCATAGCCACGAATCATAATAGTAATCCTAAATAGCCCTTTGCAAACCACAATGTTCTCCATTAAGGTTTGAATGTAATTTTTTAACTATTTTTATAAAGGATTTCATGTTCGTCTAATGTAAACTAATTTGAAGATATGTTTTATGAGATAAAAACGTTCTTATGAAAGTCCTTAAAGGACTCCAAGTGCTTAAATAAAAATCTCGGGATATATAAATTAGAGTGTCATTATCTGGTATAATTGTATTATATGTTGTTACGTAATGTGCCATGTTCGTTAAATATGTGTTTATATGTGACTACATGCATAAATATTTGTTAATATAATTTGTACATAATTGTTTCTTATTATAATTGAAATTTGTATAATTCTATTTATCTATATATTGCTTGATTTTAAATATTGTATGGTTTGAGACTATGAAGATGAAGATCAAAGTACACAGTGAAGATGTTTATTGATATCCTAAAATGAGGGGGAGATACTTACATATTGCACTCTTTTTTTCCTTACTCAATATTTTTTCCTACATGGTTTTAAAGATAACGTTTTTAACGACACGCATTTAAATTTCATGAGGATATTGCACTCATTTTCCTTCAATGGATTTTTTCCTAAAGGGTTTTTTCAAGAAAGTTTTAAAGAGACATGCTCTTCATGATTGAATATCCAAGGAAAAGTTTTATGAAACATTATTGTTGATATTTATTCAGCCCATTAACCATAGTCCAACCCATTAATAATAAAACTTAAGGTTTACATATTACTTATAAATAGGGATAGGGTATTTAAGTAATACATACTATGATTAATAATACTATGCTCTACTCTCTTATTCTTTACCTCTTACTTTTTATTTTAGTTTTACAACACATGCCATATTATCACTCAATTATTTCTTTCAAACCCTAACGCCCCTTGTCGCCTCTATCTACTATACATAAACCATACTTACTATACTCTGTCATTTATATGATATTTTCTCATGGTAAATCTATAGTCCTTCATTACATTTGATCTTTTCAAACCACCATACCTACGTACATATTATTGTATAAGCATCAATTATCTCCTCCTCTTTTTTCTTTAATTCAAAATTTTATATATATTTCTACCTTATTTATGGATATCTCAGATCGTTGGCCATTCCATTTCAACCAAAGTATTCTGAAAAGGTTAAATTTAATATTTTTATTATATTTAATTAATTGTAGCATTCTTATAGTTTATTGTCAATAGAGGTTTATAATTATTCATTAAAATATATTTTTCTAAAAATTTATATGTTATTCGATAACTTGTTCATTAATATCTGCGATTCACCTCTATTTGGTGACAATATGGTATTTTTGGTATATTGAATTTGATTATATCTAAATAATTTAAGAATTAAAATTTTAAATTATTTTCAGAACTACCAATATATAATATGTCGTGTAAATGTTTTTATTTCGGCTTCTTTTAGAATGAATTTTTATTAATAAACTAAAGTTTATTTTAAAATAAGATTATTTTCATCATTACTTTATCTATTTTTATAATTGATTTAATAATTTTAAATAATATAATATTTGAATGTAAACTTGTAATATTTCCTACAATTTAGTATACCTTTCTTTCACTAGGCCAAGAAGCTTATAATAATTAGGGAAGCCTTGAATCCTAGCATTCTCACTTATAATTTAAACTTTATTTTGAACAGGGTGCATCTCTATGGGCTTGATAACAACGGCCCATTTAACGACCCAAAGTGTATCTTCCAAGTCCAAAGTAATATTCCCAAATTTTTCTACTCCAAAAAAGGCAAATAGGGCGATATAACTGAAGAAGATTACTATACATCAATGAAACTCAAGCGGAGTTTGATACGTATGTAATCTATTTCATTCCTTTTTTTATATAATATGATATGATATGAGAAGATCAAGAAACATTTAAGGATGTTTTTTTTGTTTTGTTTATGATGTGTAGATATGTAAATGAGGGAACGTTGATGAACAATTACGCGCATATATTCGATCTGCTTACTCTTTTACGTCAGGTTAGTATTATTATTTCTTATTCTTATTCTAATCTAAGTATATATGTATGTATCTAATATATGTAAGTATGTATATATAGGTTGTTGATCATCCATATCTTGTGGTATATTCAAACGTTGCTATAGCAAAAGCAGCTGAAGCTAGGATGATAAGTGGTTTATGTGATGATATAGTTGAAGATGTCGTGGTATGTTTATGTTTGTCTTTATTACCTACTTTTTATAAAAGGGATGTTTTAATTAATTAATATTTGTTTTTTTAAGGTTACATCATGTGCACATGTATTTTGCAAAACATGTTTAATGGAATTTTGTGCTAGTGGTGAATAAGTGTTATGTCCTACATGTTCAAAGCCACTTACTATGGATTTCTCTGGGAATAGAGTAATGCTAAAAATTTGTCCATAGAGGTTTATAATTATTCATTAAAATATATTTTTCTAAAAATTTATATGTTATTTGATAACGTGTTCCTAAAAATCTACGATTCACCACTATTTGTCGACACTATGGTATTTTTGGTATATTTAATTTGATTATATATAAATAATTTAATAATAATTAAAATTTTAAATTATGTTCGGAATAACCAATATATAATATGTTGTGCAAATGTTTTTAATTCGTCTTCTTTTAGAATGAAGTTTTATTAATACACTAAAGTTTATTTTAAAATAAGATTATTTTCATCATTACTTTATCTATTTTTATAATTGATTTACTAATTTTGAATAATATAATATTTGAATGTAAATTTGTAGTATTTCCAACAATTTAATATACCTTTTTTCACTAGGCGGAGAAGCTTATAATAATTAGGGAAGCCTTGAATCCTAGTATTCTCACTAATAATTCAAACTCTATTTTGAACAGGGTGCATCTCTATGGGCTAGATAACCAAGGCCCATTAAACCGCCCAAAGCGTATCTTCCAAGTCCAAAATCAATGACGTAATATTCCCAAAATTTTCTATTCCGAAAAGGGCGACTAAGAAGCCATGAAGTAGATGGATTATACAACAAATTTGATTATCATTATCAACGAGACAAAGCAATCCATTACTAGGGCCACAAATCTTGCCACTCTTATTTCTCCATTCTGAATTTGATGACGTGAATGATTCATAGCCACGAATCGTAATAGTAATCCTAAAAAGCCCTTTGCAAACCACAATGTTCTCCATTGATATTTGAATGTAATTTTTTAACTATTCTCTCTCTTTTTTGTAATATTCACTCTATATATTGATATATATTTAATTTCATTCATGAGTCTTTTAATGGACCAAATAATTTTTATAAAGGATTTCATGTTCGTCTAAGGTAAACTAATTTGAAGATATGTTTTATGAGATAAAAACGTTCTTATGAAAGTCCTTAAAGGACTCCAAGTGCTTAAATAAAAATCTCGGGATATATAAATTAGAGTGTCATTATCTAGTATAATTGTATTATATGTTGTTACGTAATGTGCCATGTTTGTTAAATATGTGTTTATATGTGACTACATGCATAAATATTTGTTAATATTATTTGTACATAATTGTTTCTTATTATAATTGAAATTTGTATAATTCCATTTATCTATATATTGCTTGATTTTAAATATTGTAAGGTTTGAGACTATGAAGATGAAGATTAAAGTACACAGTGAAGATGTTTATTGATTTCCTAAAATGAGGGAGAGATACTTACATATTGCACTCTTTTTTTCCTTACTTAATATTTTTTCCTAAAGGATTTTTTCAAGAATGTTTTAAAGAGACATGCTCTTCATGATTGAATATCCAAGGAAAACTTTTATGAAACATTATTGTTGATATTTATTCAGCCCATTAACCATAGTCCAACCCATTAATAATAAAACTTTAAGGTTTACATATTACTTATAGATAGGGATAGGGTATTTAAGTAATACATACTATGATTAATAATACTATGCTCTACTCTCTTATTCTTTACCTCTTACTTTTTATTTTAGTTTTACAACACATGCCATATTATCACTCAATTATTTCTTTCAAACCCTAACGCCCCTTTGCCGCATCTATCTACTATACATAAACCATACTTACTATACTCTGTCATTTATATGATATTTTCTCATGGTAAATATATAGTTCTTCATTACATTTGATCTTTTCAAACCACCATACCTAGCGTACATATTAATGTATAAGCATCAATTATCTCCTCCTCTTTTTTCTTTAATTCAAAATTTTATATATATTTCTACCTTATTTATGGATATCTCAGATCGTTGGCCATTCCATTTCAACCAAAGTATTCTGAAAAGGTTAAATTTAATATTTTTATTATATTTAATTAATTGTAGCGATCTTATAGTTTATTGTCAATAGAGGTTTATAATTATTCATTAAAATATATTTTTCTAAAAATTTATATGTTATTCGATAACTTGTTCATCAATATCTGCGATTCACCTCTATTTGGTGACAATATGGTATTTTTGGTATATTGAATTTGATTATATCTAAATAATTTAAGAATTAAAATTTTAAATTATTTTTAGAACTACCAATATATAATATGTTGTGTAAATGTTTTTATTTCGGCTTCTTTTAGAATGAATTTTTATTAATACACTAAAGTTTATTTTAAAATAAGATTATTTTCATCATTACTTTATCTATTTTTATAATTGTTTTACTAATTTTGAATAATATAATATTTGAATGTAAATTTGTAGTATTTCCAACAATGTAATATACCTTTTTTCACTAGGCGGAGAAGCTTATAATAATTAGGGAAACCTTGAATCCTAGCATTCTCACTTATAATTCAAACTCTATTTTGAACAGGGTGCATCTCTATGGGCTTGATAACCAAGGCTCATTAAACGGCCCAAAGCGTATCTTCCAAGTCCAAAAGCAATGACGTAATATTCCCAAAATTTTCGATTCCGAAAAGGGCGACTAAGAAGCCATGAAGTAGATGGATTATACAACAAATTTGATTATCATTATCAAAGAGAGAAAGCAATCCATTACAAGGGCCACAAATCTTGCTGACTCTTGTTTCTCCATTCTGAATTTGATGACGTGAATGATTCATCGCCACGAATCGTAATAGTAATCCTAAAAAGCCCTTTGCAAACCTAATAATATCCACAATGTTCTCCATTGATATTTGAATGTAATTTTTTAGCTATTCTCTCTCTTTTATGTTATATTCTCTCTATATATTGATATATATTTAATGAAAATATATTTAATTTCTTTCACGAGTCTTTTGATGGACCAAATAATTTTTTTCATGTCAGATTTAAATATGCTTTGATTAGATATTTCTACAACTATTCAAAAATAAACACTTTCGTTCTTTGCCAGAATGATTCATAGCCACAAAATTTAACCTTAACCTTGACTTAAACTGTAACTTTAACCCTTACCTTTAACCTTAAAATTAACCGTATCCTTAACGTTGACCTAAACCTTTACCCTTACCCTAACCTTAACCTTAACATTAAACTTAACCATAACCCTAATTTCTTCTTGATGAGCAAAAAAAAAAACCTTAACCCTAACTTTAACCTTGAACTTCTTCCTTGGAAACTGTATTTGATTTCCAATAACGAAAAAAATATTCTTTGTGTTTTCATACACGGGTTTTACCTAGTATATATATACATATGTATATATATATATATATATATATATATATATATATATTATGATGAAATAAAGTAGATAATATAACTGAAAATTATAATACTCCTTTCAGAGCATTAGGAACCAAAACATTTTCTTCATATTTAGATATTGAAATTTAAGAACTCTGTCAGTTATTCTACTACAGAAATATGGAATTAGAAATAGACGGATCGTGATAAAAGTATATGTGTAAATTATTATATAAGTATTAAAAGAGAGGATCTTTAATTTAATTCCATTCAAAATATCGATAAGAATATTTGGCCAAATATAGAAAGATGGTTCATGTAGATTCATACCTGTATGGTAAATATGAACGTATGATCCATATAAACTGGAATTTTTATAAAGGATTTCATGTTCGTCTAAGGTAAACTAATTTGAATATATGTTTTATGAGATAATAACGTTCTTATGAAAGTCCTTAAAGGACTCCAAGTGTTTAAATAAAAATCTCGAGATATATAAATTAGAGTGTCATTATTTGGTATAATTGTATTATATGTTGTTACGTAATGTGCCATGTTTGGTAAATATGTGTTTATATGTGACTACATGCATAAATATTTGTTAATATAATTTTTACATAATTGTTTCTTATTATAATTGAAATTTGTATAATTCTATTTATCTATATATTGCTTGATTTTAAATATTGTATGGTGTGAGACTATGAAGATGAAGATCAAAGTACACAGTGAAGATGTTTATTGATATCCTAAAATGAGGGGGAGATACTTACATATTGCACTCTTTTTTTCCTTACTCAATATTTTTTCCTACATGGTTTTAAAGATAACGTTTTTAACGACACGCATTTAAATTTCATGAGGATATTGCACTCATTTTCCTTCAATGGATTTTTTCCTAAAGGGTTTTTTCAAGAAAGTTTTAAAGAGACATGCTCTTCATGATTGAATATCCAAGGAAAAGTTTTATGAAACATTATTGTTGATATTTATTCAGCCCATTAACCATAGTCCAACCCATTAATAATAAAACTTAAGGTTTACATATTACTTATAAATAGGGATAGGGTATTTAAGTAATACATAGTATGATTAATAATACTATGCTCTACTCTCTTATTCTTTACCTCTTACTTTTTATTTTAGTTTTACAACACATGCCATATTATCACTCAATTATTTCTTTCAAACCCTAACGCCCCCTTGTCGCCTCTATCTACTATACATAAACCATACTTACTATACTCTGTCATTTATATGATATTTTCTCATGGTAAATTTATAGTCCTTCATTACATTTGATCTTTTCAAACCACCATACCTACGTACATATTATTGTATAAGCATCAATTATCTCCTCCTCTTTTTTCTTTAATTCAAAATTTTATATATATTTCTACCTTATTTATGGATATCTCAGATCGTTGGCCATTCCATTTCAACCAAAGTATTCTGAAAAGGTTAAATTTAATATTTTTATTATATTTAATTAATTGTAGCATTCTTATAGTTTATTGTCAATAGAGGTTTATAATTATTCATTAAAATATATTTTTCTAAAAATTTATATGTTATTCGATAACTTGTTCATTAATATCTGCGATTCACCTCTATTTGGTGACAATATGGTATTTTTGGTATATTGAATTTGATTATATCTAAATAATTTAAGAATTAAAATTTTAAATTATTTTCAGAACTACCAATATATAATATGTCGTGTAAATGTTTTTATTTCGGCTTCTTTTAGAATGAATTTTTTATTAATAAACTAAAGTTTATTTTAAAATAAGATTATTTTCATCATTACTTTATCTATTTTTATAATTGATTTAATAATTTTAAATAATATAATATTTGAATGTAAACTTGTAATATTTCCTACAATTTAGTATACCTTTCTTTCACTAGGCCAAGAAGCTTATAATAATTAGGGAAGCCTTGAATCCTAGCATTCTCACTTATAATTTAAACTTTATTTTGAACATGGTGCATCTCTATGGGCTTGATAACAACGGCCCATTTAACGACCCAAAGTGTATCTTCCAAGTCCAAAAGCAATGACGTAATATTCCCAAATTTTTCTACTCCGAAAAGGGCAAATAGGGCGATATAACTGAAGAAGATTACTATACATCAATGAAACTCAAGCGGAGTTTGATACGTATGTAATCTATTTCATTCCTTTTTTTATATAATATGATATGATATGAGAAGATCAAGAAACATTTAAGGATGTTTTTTTTGTTTTGTTTATGATGTGTAGATATGTAAATGAGGGAACGTTGATGAACAATTACGCGCATATATTCGATCTGCTTACTCATTTACGTCAGGTTAGTATTATTATTTCTTATTCTTATTCTAATCTAAGTATATATGTATGTATCTAATATATGTAAGTATGTATATATAGGTTGTTGATCATCCATATCTTGTGGTATATTCAAACGTTGCTATAGCAAAAGCAGCTGAAGCTAGGATGATAAGTAATGAACCACAACAAATTTGTGGTTTATGTGATGATATAGTTGAAGATGTCGTGGTATGTTTATGTTTGTCTTTATTACCTACTTTTTATAAAAGTTATGTTTTAATTAATTAATATTTGTTTTTTTAAGGTTACATCATGTGCACATGTATTTTGCAAAACATGTTTAATGGAATTTTGTGCTAGTGGTGAATAAGTGTTATGTCCTACATGTTCAAAGCCACTTACTATGGATTTCTCTGGGAATAGAGTAATGCTAAAAATTTGTCCATAGAGGTTTATAATTATTCATTAAAATATATTTTTCTAAAAATTTATATGTTATTTGATAACGTGTTCCTAAAAATCTACGATTCACCACTATTTGTCGACACTATGGTATTTTTGGTATATTTAATTTGATTATATATAAATAATTTAATAATAATTAAAATTTTAAATTATGTTCGGAATAACCAATATATAATATGTTGTGCAAATGTTTTTAATTCGGCTTCTTTTAGAATGAAGTTTTATTAATACACTAAAGTTTATTTTAAAATAAGATTATTTTCATCATTACTTTATCTATTTTTATAATTGATTTACTAATTTTCAATAATATAATATTTGAATGTAAATTTGTAGTATTTCCAACAATTTAATATACCTTTTTTCACTAGGCGGAGAAGCTTATAATAATTAGGGAAGCCTTGAATCCTAGTATTCTCACTAATAATTCAAACTCTATTTTGAACAGGGTGCATCTCTATGGGCTAGATAACCAAGGCCCATTAAACCGCCCAAAGCGTATCTTCCAAGTCCAAAATCAATGACGTAATATTCCCAAAATTTTCTATTCCGAAAAGGGTGACTAAGAAGCCATGAAGTAGATGGATTATACAACAAATTTGATTATCATTATCAACGAGACAAAGCAATCCATTACTAGGGCCACAAATCTTGCCACTCTTATTTCTCCATTCTGAATTTGATGACGTGAATGATTCATAGCCACGAATCGTAATAGTAATCCTAAAAAGCCCTTTGCAAACCACAATGTTCTCCATTGATATTTGAATGTAATTTTTTAACTATTCTCTCTCTTTTTTGTAATATTCACTCTATATATTGATATATATTTAATTTCATTCATGAGTCTTTTAATGGACCAAATAATTTTTATAAAGGATTTCATGTTCGTCTAAGGTAAACTAATTTGAAGATATGTTTTATGAGATAAAAACGTTCTTATGAAAGTCCTTAAAGGACTCCAAGTGCTTAAATAAAAATCTCGGGATATATAAATTAGAGTGTCATTATCTAGTATAATTGTATTATATGTTGTTACGTAATGTGCCATGTTTGTTAAATATGTGTTTATATGTGACTACATGCATAAATATTTGTTAATATTATTTGTACATAATTGTTTATTATTATAATTGAAATTTGTATAATTCCATTTATCTATATATTGCTTGATTTTAAATATTGTAAGGTTTGAGACTATGAAGATGAAGATTAAAGTACACAGTGAAGATGTTTATTGATTTCCTAAAATGAGGGAGAGATACTTACATATTGCACTATTTTTTTCCTTACTTAATATTTTTTCCTAAAGGATTATTTCAAGAATGTTTTAAAGAGACATGCTCTTCATGATTGAATATCCAAGGAAAAGTTTTATGAAACATTATTGTTGATATTTATTCAGCCCATTAACCATAGTCCAACCCATTAATAATAAAACTTTAAGGTTTACATATTACTTATAGATAGGGATAGGGTATTTAAGTAATACATACTATGATTAATAATACTATGCTCTACTCTCTTATTCTTTACCTCTTACTTTTTATTTTAGTTTTACAACATATGCCATATTATCACTCAATTATTTCTTTCAAACCCTAACGCCCCTTTGCCGCATCTATCTACTATACATAAACCATACTTACTATACTCTGTCATTTATATGATATTTTCTCATGGTAAATATATAGTCCTTCATTACATTTGATCTTTTCAAACCACCATACCTAGCGTACATATTAATGTATAAGCATCAATTATCTCCTCCTCTTTTTTCTTTAATTCAAAATTTTATATATATTTCTACCTTATTTATGGATATCTCAGATCGTTGGCCATTCCATTTCAACCAAAGTATTCTGAAAAGGTTAAATTTAATATTTTTATTATATTTAATTAATTGTAGCGATCTTATAGTTTATTGTCAATAGAGGTTTATAATTATTCATTAAAATATATTTTTCTAAAAATTTATATGTTATTCGATAACTTGTTCATCAATATCTGCGATTCACCTCTATTTGGTGACAATATGGTATTTTTGGTATATTGAATTTGATTATATCTAAATAATTTAAGAATTAAAATTTTAAATTATTTTCAGAACTACCAATATATAATATGTTGTGTAAATGTTTTTATTTCGGCTTCTTTTAGAATGAATTTTTATTAATACACTAAAGTTTATTTTAAAATAAGATTATTTTCATCATTACTTTATCTATTTTTATAATTGTTTTACTAATTTTGAATAATATAATATTTGAATGTAAATTTGTAGTATTTCCAACAATTTAATATACCTTTTTCACTAGGCGGAGAAGCTTATAATAATTAGGGAAACCTTGAATCCTAGCATTCTCACTTATAATTCAAACTCTATTTTGAACAGGGTGCATCTCTATGGGCTTGATAACCAAGGCTCATTAAACGGCCCAAAGCGTATCTTCCAAGTCCAAAAGCAATGACGTAATATTCCCAAAATTTTCGATTCCGAAAAGGGCGACTAAGAAGCCATGAAGTAGATGGATTATACAACAAATTTGATTATCATTATCAACGAGAGAAAGCAATCCATTACAAGGGCCACAAATCTTGCTGACTCTTGTTTCTCCATTCTGAATTTGATGACGTGAATGATTCATAGCCACGAATCGTAATAGTAATCCTAAAAAGCCCTTTGCAAACCTAATAATATCCACAATGTTCTCCATTGATATTTGAATGTAATTTTTTAGCTATTCTCTCTCTTTTATGTTATATTCTCTCTATATATTGATATATATTTAATGAAAATATATTTAATTTCTTTCACGAGTCTTTTGATGGACCAAATAATTTTTTTCATGTCATATTTAAATATACTTTGATTAGATATTTCTACAACTATTCAAAAATAAACACTTTCGTTCTTTGCCAGAATGATTCATAGCCACAAAATTTAACCTTAACCTTGACTTAAACTGTAACTTTAACCCTTAACTTTAACCTTCCTTAAAGTTGACCTAAACCTTTACCCTTACCCTAACCTTAACCTTAACATTAAACTTAACCATAACCCTAATTTCTTCTTGATGAGCAAAAAAAATAACCTTAACCCTAACTTTAACCTTGAACTTCTCCCTTGAAAACTGTATTTGATTTCCAATAACGAAAAAAATATTCTTTGTGTTTTCATACACGGGTTTTACCTAGTATATATATATATATGTATATATATATATATATATATATATATATATTATGATGAAATAAAGTAGATAATATAACTGAAAATTATAATACTCCTTTCAGAGCATTAGGAACCAAAACATTTTCTTCATATTTAGATATTGAAATTTAAGAACTCTCAGTTATTCTACTACAGAAATATGGAATTAGAAATAGACGGATCGTGAAAAAAGTATATGTGTAAATTATTATATAAGTATTAAAAGAGAGGATCTTTAATTTAATTCCATTCAAAATATCGATAAGAATATTTGGCCAAATATAGAAAGATGGTTCATGTAGATTCATACCCGTATGGTAAATATGAACGTATGATCCATATAAACTGGAATTTTTATAAAGGATTTCATGTTCGTCTAAGGTAAACTAATTTGAATATATGTTTTATGAGATAATAACGTTCTTATGAAAGTCCTTAAAGGACTCCAAGTGTTTAAATAAAAATCTCGAGATATATAAATTAGAGTGTCATTATTTGGTATAATTGTATTATATGTTGTTACGTAATGTGCCATGTTTGTTAAATATGTGTTTATATGTGACTATATGCATAAATATTTGTTAATATAATTTATACATAATTGTTTCTTATTATAATTGAAATTTGTATAATTCCATTTATCTATATATTGCTTGATTTTAAATATTGTAAGGTTTGAGACTATGAAGATGAAGATCAAATTACACAGTGAAGATGTTTATTGATATCCTAAAATGAGGGGGAGATACTTACGTATTGCACTCTTTTTTTCCTTACTCAATATTTTTTCCTACATGGTTTTAAAGATAACGTTTTTAACGACACGCATTTAAATTTCATGAGGATATTGCACTCATTTTCCTTCAATGGATTTTTTCCTAAAGGGTTTTTTCAAGAAAGTTTTAAAGAGACATGCTCTTCATGATTGAATATCCAAGGGAAAGTATTATGAAACATTATTGTTGATATTTATTCAGCCCATTAACCATAGTCCAACCCATTAATAATAAAACTTAAGGTTTACATATTACTTATAAGAGTAATGCTAGGTATCACCCATCACCCATGATGTGGCAATTAGGTGGTCCAATCATGGATTTTCTCTTTCCAGATTTACTTTTTTCTCTCTCTTCCATGATTGGACCACCTAATTGCCACGGTGATGTTTAGGTGATACCTTTTTGGGTGATACCCAGCATTACTCTACTTATAAATAGGGATAGGGTATTTAAGTAATACATACTATGATTAATAATATTATGCTCTACTCTCTTATTCTTTACCTCTTACTTTTTATTTTAGTTTTACAACACATGCCATATTATCACTCAATTATTTCTTTCAAACCCTAACGCCCCCTTGCCGCCTCTATCTACTATACATAAACCATACTTACTATACTCTGTCATTTATATGATATTTTCTCATGGTAAATCTATAGTCCTTCATTACATTTGATCTTTTCAAACCACCATTAGCGTACATATTATTGTATAAGCATCAATTATTTCCTCCTCATTTTTCTTTAATTCAAATTTTTTTATATATTTCTACCTTATTTATGGATATCTCAGATAGTTGGCCATTCCGTTTCAACCAAAGTATTCTGAAAAAGGTTAAATTTAATATTTTTATTATATTTAATTAATTGTAGCGTTCTTATAGTTTATTGTCAATAGAGGTTTATAATTATTCATTAAAATATATTTTTCTAAAAATTTATATGTTATTCGATAACATGTTCATCAATATTTGCGATTTACCTCTATTTGTTGACAATATGGTATTTATTGTATATTGAATTTGATTATATCTAAATAATTTAAGAATAATTAAAATTTTAAATTATTTTAAGAACTACCAATATATAATATGTTGTGCAAATGTTTTTATTTTGGATTCTTTTTGAGAATGAATTTTTATTAATACACTAAAGTTTACTTTAAAATAAGATTATTTTCATCATTACTTTATCTATTTTTTATAATTGATTTAATAATTTATAATAATATAATATTTGAATTTAAATTTGTAATATTTCCTACAATTTAGTATACCTTTCTTTCACTAGGCCAAGAAGCTTATAATAATTAGGGAAGCCTTGAATCCTAGCATTCTCACTTATAATTCAAACTTTATTTTGAACAGGGTGCATCTCTATGGGCTTGATAACAACGGCCCATTTAACGACCCAAAGTGTATCTTCCAAGTCCAAAAGCAATGACGTAATATTCCCAAATTTTTCTACTCCGAAAAGGGCGAATAGGGCGATATAACTGAAGAAGATTACTATACATCAACGAAACTCAAGCGGAGTTTGATACGTATGTAATCTATTTCATTCCTTTTTTTATATAATATGATATGATATGAGAAGATCAAGAAACATTTAAGGATGTTTTTTTTGTTTTGTTTATGATGTGTAGATATGTAAATGAGGGAACGTTGATGAACAATTACGCACATATATTCGATCTGCTTACACGTTTACGTCAGGTTAGTATTATTATTTCTTATTCTTATTCTAATCTAAGTATATATGTATGTATCTAATATATGTAAGTATGTATATATAGGTTGTTGATATCTTGTGGTATATTCAAACGTTGCTATAGCAAAAGCAGCTGAAGCAAGGATGATAAGTAATGAACCACAACAAATTTGTGGTTTATGTGATGATATAGTTGAAGATGTCGTGGTATGTTTATGTTTGTCTTTATTACCTACTTTTTATAAAGGGGATGTTTTAATTAATTAATATTTGTTTTTTTAAGGTTACATCATGTGCACATGTATTTTGCAAAACATGTTTAATGGAATTTTGTGCTAGTGGTGAATAAGTATTATGTCCTACATGTTCAAAGCCACTTACTATGGATTTCTGTGGGAACAGAGTAATGCTAAAAATTTGTCCATAGAGGTTTATAATTATTCATTAAAATATATTTTTCTAAAAGTTTATATGTTATTTGATAACTTGTTCCTAAAAATCTACGATTCACCACTATTTGTCGACACTATGGTATTTTTGGTATATTTAATTTGATTATATATAAATAATTTAAGAATAATTAAAATTTTAAATTATGTTCGGAACAACCAATATATAATATGTTGTGCAAATGTTTTTAATTCGGCTTCTTTTAGAATGAATTTTTATTAATACACTAAAGTTTATTTTAAAATAAGATTATTTTCATCATTACTTTATCTATTTTTATAATTGTTTTACTAATTTTGAATAATATAATATTTGAATGTAAATTTGTAGTATTTCCAACAATTTAATATACCTTTTTTCACTAGGCGGAGAAGCTTATAATAATTAGGGAAACCTTGAATCCTAGCATTCTCACTTATAATTCAAACTCTATTTTGAACAGGGTGCATCTCTATGGGCTTGATAACCAAGGCTCATTAAACGGCCCAAAGCGTATCTTCCAAGTCCAAAAGCAATGACGTAATATTCCCAAAATTTTCGATTCCGAAAAGGGCGACTAAGAAGCCATGAAGTAGATGGATTATACAACAAATTTGATTATCATTATCAACGAGAGAAAGCAATCCATTACAAGGGCCACAAATCTTGCTGACTCTTGTTTCTCAATTCTGAATTTGATGACGTGAATGATTCATAGCCACGAATCGTAATAGTAATCCTAAAAAGCCCTTTGCAAACCTAATAATATCCACAATGTTCTCCATTGATATTTGAATGTAATTTTTTAGCTATTCTCTCTCTTTTATGTTATATTCTCTCTATATATTGATATATATTTAATGAAAATATATTTAATTTCTTTCACGAGTCTTTTGATGGACCAAATAATTTTTTTCATGTCAGATTTAAATATACTTTGATTAGATATTTCTACAACTATTCAAAAATAAACACTTTCGTTCTTTGCCAGAATGATTCATAGCCACAAAATTTAACCTTAACCTTGAATTAAACTGTAACTTTAACCCTTAACTTTAACCTTCCTTAACGTTGACCTAAACCTTTACCCTTACCCTAACCTTAACCTTAACATTAAACTTAACCATAACCCTAATTTCTTCTTGATGAGCAAAAAAAATAACCTTAACCCTAACTTTAACCTTGAACTTCTCCCTTGAAAACTGTATTTGATTTCCAATAACGAAAAAAATATTCTTTGTGTTTTCATACACGGGTTTTACCTAGTATATATATACATATGTATATATATATATATATATATATATATATTATGATGAAATAAAGTAGATAATATAACTGAAAATTATAATACTCCTTTCAGAGCATTAGGAACCAAAACATTTTCTTCATATTTAGATATTGAAATTTAAGAACTCTCAGTTATTCTACTACAGAAATATGGAATTAGAAATAGACGGATCGTGAAAAAAGTATATGTGTAAATTATTATATAAGTATTAAAAGAGAGGATCTTTAATTTAATTCCATTCAAAATATCGATAAGAATATTTGGCCAAATATAGAAAGATGGTTCATGTAGATTCATACCCGTATGGTAAATATGAACGTATGATCCATATAAACTGGAATTTTTATAAAGGATTTCATGTTCGTCTAAGGTAAACTAATTTGAATATATGTTTTATGAGATAATAACGTTCTTATGAAAGTCCTTAAAGGACTCCAAGTGTTTAAATAAAAATCTCGAGATATATAAATTAGAGTGTCATTATTTGGTATAATTGTATTATATGTTGTTACGTAATGTGCCATGTTTGTTAAATATGTGTTTATATGTGACTATATGCATAAATATTTGTTAATATAATTTATACATAATTGTTTCTTATTATAATTGAAATTTGTATAATTCCATTTATCTATATATTGCTTGATTTTAAATATTGTAAGGTTTGAGACTATGAAGATGAAGATCAAATTACACAGTGAAGATGTTTATTGATATCCTAAAATGAGGGGGAGATACTTACGTATTGCACTCTTTTTTTCCTTACTCAATATTTTTTCCTACATGGTTTTAAAGATAACGTTTTTAACGACACGCATTTAAATTTCATGAGGATATTGCACTCATTTTCCTTCAATGGATTTTTTCCTAAAGGGTTTTTTCAAGAAAGTTTTAAAGAGACATGCTCTTCATGATTGAATATCCAAGGGAAAGTATTATGAAACATTATTGTTGATATTTATTCAGCCCATTAACCATAGTCCAACCCATTAATAATAAAACTTAAGGTTTACATATTACTTATAAGAGTAATGCTAGGTATCACCCATCACCCATGATGTGGCAATTAGGTGGTCCAATCATGGATTTTCTCTTTCCAGATTTACTTTTTTCTCTCTCTTCCATGATTGGACCACCTAATTGCCACGGTGATGTTTAGGTGATACCTTTTTGGGTGATACCCAGCATTACTCTACTTATAAATAGGGATAGGGTATTTAAGTAATACATACTATGATTAATAATATTATGCTCTACTCTCTTATTCTTTACCTCTTACTTTTTATTTTAGTTTTACAACACATGCCATATTATCACTCAATTATTTCTTTCAAACCCTAACGCCCCCTTGCCGCCTCTATCTACTATACATAAACCATACTTACTATACTCTGTCATTTATATGATAATTTCTCATGGTAAATCTATAGTCCTTCATTACATTTGATCTTTTCAAACCACCATTAGCGTACATATTATTGTATAAGCATCAATTATTTCCTCCTCATTTTTCTTTAATTCAAATTTTTTTATATATTTCTACCTTATTTATGGATATCTCAGATAGTTGGCCATTCCGTTTCAACCAAAGTATTCTGAAAAAGGTTAAATTTAATATTTTTATTATATTTAATTAATTGTAGCGTTCTTATAGTTTATTGTCAATAGAGGTTTATAATTATTCATTAAAATATATTTTTCTAAAAATTTATATGTTATTCGATAACATGTTCATCAATATTTGCGATTCACCTCTATTTGTTGACAATATGGTATTTATTGTATATTGAATTTGATTATATCTAAATAATTTAAGAATAATTAAAATTTTAAATTATTTTAAGAACTACCAATATATAATATGTTGTGCAAATGTTTTTATTTTGGATTCTTTTTGAGAATGAATTTTTATTAATACACTAAAGTTTACTTTAAAATAAGATTATTTTCATCATTACTTTATCTATTTTTTATAATTGATTTAATAATTTATAATAATATAATATTTGAATTTAAATTTGTAATATTTCCTACAATTTAGTATACCTTTCTTTCACTAGGCCAAGAAGCTTATAATAATTAGGGAAGCCTTGAATCCTAGCATTCTCACTTATAATTCAAACTTTATTTTGAACAGGGTGCATCTCTATGGGCTTGATAACAACGGCCCATTTAACGACCCAAAGTGTATCTTCCAAGTCCAAAAGCAATGACGTAATATTCCCAAATTTTTCTACTCCGAAAAGGGCGAATAGGGCGATATAACTGAAGAAGATTACTATACATCAACGAAACTCAAGCGGAGTTTGATACGTATGTAATCTATTTCATTCCTTTTTTTATATAATATGATATGATATGAGAAGATCAAGAAACATTTAAGGATGTTTTTTTTGTTTTGTTTATGATGTGTAGATATGTAAATGAGGGAACGTTGATGAACAATTACGCACATATATTCGATCTGCTTACACGTTTACGTCAGGTTAGTATTATTATTTCTTATTCTTATTCTAATCTAAGTATATATGTATGTATCTAATATATGTAAGTATGTATATATAGGTTGTTGATATCTTGTGGTATATTCAAACGTTGCTATAGCAAAAGCAGCTGAAGCAAGGATGATAAGTAATGAACCACAACAAATTTGTGGTTTATGTGATGATATAGTTGAAGATGTCGTGGTATGTTTATGTTTGTCTTTATTACCTACTTTTTATAAAGGGGATGTTTTAATTAATTAATATTTGTTTTTTTAAGGTTACATCATGTGCACATGTATTTTGCAAAACATGTTTAATGGAATTTTGTGCTAGTGGTGAATAAGTATTATGTCCTACATGTTCAAAGCCACTTACTATGGATTTCTGTGGGAACAGAGTAATGCTAAAAATTTGTCCATAGAGGTTTATAATTATTCATTAAAATATATTTTTCTAAAAGTTTATATGTTATTTGATAACTTGTTCCTAAAAATCTACGATTCACCACTATTTGTCGACACTATGGTATTTTTGGTATATTTAATTTGATTATATATAAATAATTTAAGAATAATTAAAATTTTAAATTATGTTCGGAACAACCAATATATAATATGTTGTGCAAATGTTTTTAATTCGGCTTCTTTTAGAATGAATTTTTATTAATACACTAAAGTTTATTTTAAAATAAGATTATTTTCATCATTACTTTATCTATTTTTATAATTGATTTACTAATTTTGAATAATATAATATTTGAATGTAAATTTTTAGTATTTCCAACAATTTAATATACCTTTTTTCACTAGGCGGAGAAGCTTATAATAATTAGGGAAGCCTTGAATCCTAGTATTCTCACATATAATTCAAACTCTATTTTGAACAGGGTGCATCTCTATGGGCTAGATAACCAAGGCCCATTAAACGGCCCAAAGCGTATCTTCCAAGTCCAAAATCAATGACGTAATATTCCCAAAATTTTCTATTCCGAAAAGGGCGACTAAGAAGCCATGAAGTAGATGGATTATACAACAAATTTGATTATCATTATCAACGAGACAAAGCAATCCATTACAAGGGCCACAAATCTTGCCACTCTTATTTCTCCATTCTGAATTTGATGACGTGAATGATTCATAGCCACGAATCGTAATAGTAATCCTAAAAAGCCCTTTGCAAACCACAATGTTCTCCATTGATATTTGAATGTAATTTTTTAACTATTCTCTCTCTTTATGTAATATTCACTCTATATATTGATATATTTAATTTCATTCATGAGTCTTTTAATGGACCAAATAATTTTTATAAAGGTTTTCATGTTCGTCTAAGGTAAACTAATTTGAAGATATGTTTTATGAGATAAAAACGTTCTTATGAAAGTCCTTAAAGGACTCCAAGTGCTTAAATAAAAATCTCGGGATATATAAATTAGAGTGTCATTATCTAGTATAATTGTATTATATGTTGTTACGTAATGTGCCATGTTTGTTAAATATGTGTTTATATGTGACTACATGCATAAATATTTGTTAATAAAATTTGTACATAATTGTTTCTTATTATAATTGAAATTTGTATAATTCCATTTATCTATATATTGCTTGATTTTAAATATTGTAAGGTTTGAGACTATGAAGATGAAGATTAAAGTACACAGTGAAGATGTTTATTGATTTCCTAAAATGAGGGAGAGATACTTACATATTGCACTCTTTTTTTCCTTACTCAATATTTTTTCCTAAAGGATTTTTTCAAGAATGTTTTAAAGAGACATGCTCTTCATGATTGAATATCCAAGGAAAAGTTTTATGAAACATTATTGTTGATATTTATTCAGCCCATTAACCATAGTCCAACCCATTAATAATAAAACTTTAAGGTTTACATATTACTTATATATAGGGATAGGGTATTTAAGTAATACATACTATGATTAATAATACTATGCTCTACTCTCTTATTCTTTACCTCTTACTTTTTATTTTAGTTTTACAACACATGCTATATTATCACTCAATTATTTCTTTCAAACCCTAACGCCCCCTTGCCGCCTCTATCTACTATACATAAACCATACTTACTATACTCTGTCATTTATATGATATTTTCTCATGGTAAATCTATAGTCCTTCATTACATTTGATCTTTTCAAACCACCATACCTAGCGTACATATTAATGTATAAGCATCAATTATCTCCTCCTCTTTTTTCTTTAATTCAAAATTTTATATATATTTCTACCTTATTTATGGATATCTCAGATCGTTGGCCATTCCATTTCAACCAAAGTATTCTGAAAAGGTTAAATTTAATATTTTTATTATATTTAATTAATTGTAGCGATCTTATAGTTTATTGTCAATAGAGGTTTATAATTATTCATTAAAATATATTTTTCTAAAAATTTATATGTTATTCGATAACTTGTTCATCAATATCTGCGATTCACCTCTATTTGGTGACAATATGGTATTTTTGGTATATTGAATTTGATTATATCTAAATAATTTAAGAATTAAAATTTTAAATTATTTTCAGAACTACCAATATATAATATGTTGTGTAAATGTTTTTATTTCGGCTTCTTTTAGAATGAATTTTTATTAATACACTAAAGTTTATTTTAAAATAAGATTATTTTCATCATTACTTTATCTATTTTTATAATTGTTTTACTAATTTTGAATAATATAATATTTGAATGTAAATTTGTAGTATTTCCAACAATTTAATATACCTTTTTTCACTAGGCGGAGAAGCTTATAATAATTAGGGAAACCTTGAATCCTAGCATTCTCACTTATAATTCAAACTCTATTTTGAACAGGGTGCATCTCTATGGGCTTGATAACCAAGGCTCATTAAACGGCCCAAAGCATATCTTCCAAGTCCAAAAGCAATGCCGTAATATTCCCAAAATTTTCGATTCCGAAAAGGGCGACTAAGAAGCCATGAAGTAGATGGATTATACAACAAATTTGATTATCATTATCAACGAGAGAAAGCAATCCATTACAAGGGCCACAAATCTTGCTGACTCTTGTTTCTCCATTCTGAATTTGATGACGTGAATGATTCATAGCCACGAATCGTAATAGTAATCCTAAAAAGCCCTTTGCAAACCTAATAATATCCACAATGTTCTCCATTGATATTTGAATGTAATTTTTTAGCTATTCTCTCTCTTTTATGTTATATTCTCTCTATATATTGATATATATTTAATGAAAATATATTTAATTTCTTTCATGAGTCTTTTGATGGACCAAATAATTTTTTTCATGTCAGATTTAAATATACTTTGATTAGATATTTCTACAACTATTCAAAAATAAACACTTTCGTTCTTTGCCAGAATGATTCATAGCCACAAAATTTAACCTTAACCTTGAATTAAACTGTAACTTTAACCCTTAACTTTAACCTTCCTTAACGTTGACCTAAACCTTTACCCTTACCCTAACATTAACCTTAACATTAAACTTAACCATAACCCTAATTTCTTCTTGATGAGCAAAAAAAATAACCTTAACCCTAACTTTAACCTTGAACTTCTCCCTTGGAAACTGTATTTGATTTCCAATAACGAAAAAAATATTCTTCGTGTTTTCATACACGGGTTTTACCTAGTATATATATACATATGTATATAAATATATATATATATATATATATATATATATATATATATATTATGATGAAATAAAGTAGATAATATAACTGAAAATTATAATACTCCTTTCAGAGCATTAGGAACCAAAACATTTTCTTCATATTTAGATATTGAAATCTAAGAACTCGTTATTCTACTACAGAAATATGGAATTAGAAAATAGACGGATCGTGATAAAAGTATATGTGTAAATTATTATATAAGTATTAAAAGAGAGGATCTTTAATTTAATTCCATTCAAAATATCGATAAGAATATTTGGCCAAATATAGAAAGATGGTTCATGTAGATTCATACCTGTATGGTAAATATGAACGTATGATCCATATAAACTGGAATTTTTATAAAGGATTTCATGTTCGTCTAAGGTAAACTAATTTGAATATATGTTTTATGAGATAATAACGTTCTTATGAAAGTCCTTAAAGGACTCCAAGTGCTTAAATAAAAATCTCGAGATATATAAATTAGAGTGTCATTATTTGGTATAATTGTATTATATGTTGTTACGTAATGTGTCATGTTTGTTAAATATGTGTTTATATGTGACTATATGCATAAATATTTGTTAATATAATTTATACATAATTGTTTCTTATTATAATTGAAATTTGTATAATTCCATTTATCTATATATTGCTTGATTTTAAATATTGTAAGGTTTGAGACTATGAAGATGAAGATCAAATTACACAGTGAAGATGTTTATTGATATCCTAAAATGAGGGGGAGATACTTACGTATTGCACTCTTTTTTTCCTTACTCAATATTTTTTCCTACATGGTTTTAAAGATAACGTTTTTAACGACACGCATTTAAATTTCATGAGGATATTGCACTCATTTTCCTTCAATGGATTTTTTCCTAAAGGGTTTTTTCAAGAAAGTTTTAAAGAGACATGCTCTTCATGATTGAATATCCAAGGGAAAGTATTATGAAACATTATTGTTGATATTTATTCAGCCCATTAACCATAGTCCAACCCATTAATAATAAAACTTAAGGTTTACATATTACTTATAAGAGTAATGCTAGGTATCACCCATCACCCATGATGTGGCAATTAGGTGGTCCAATCATGGATTTTCTCTTTCCAGATTTACTTTTTTCTCTCTCTTCCATGATTGGACCACCTAATTGCCACGGTGATGTTTAGGTGATACCTTTTTGGGTGATACCCAGCATTACTCTACTTATAAATAGGGATAGGGTATTTAAGTAATACATACTATGATTAATAATACTATGCTCTACTCTCTTATTCTTTACCTCTTACTTTTTATTTTAGTTTTACAACACATGCCATATTATCACTCAATTATTTCTTTCAAACCCTAACGCCCCCTTGCCGCCTCTATCTACTATACATAAACCATAGTTACTATACTCTGTCATTTATATGATATTTTCTCATGGTAAATCTATAGTCCTTCATTACATTTGATCTTTTCAAACCACCATTAGCGTACATATTATTGTATAAGCATCAATTATTTCCTCCTCTTTTTTCTTTAATTCAAATTTTTTTATATATTTCTACCTTATTTATGGATATCTCAGATAGTTGGCCATTCCGTTTCAACCAAAGTATTCTGAAAAAGGTTAAATTTAATATTTTTATTATATTTAATTAATTGTAGCGTTCTTATAGTTTATTGTCAATAGAGGTTTATAATTATTCATTAAAATATATTTTTCTAAAAATTTATATGTTATTCGATAACATGTTCATCAATATTTGCGATTCACCTCTATTTGTTGACAATATTGTATTTTTGGTATATTGAATTTGATTATATCTAAATAATTTAAGAATAATTAAAATTTTAAATTATTTTAAGAACTACCAATATATAATATGTTGTGCAAATGTTTTTATTTTGGATTCTTTTAGAATGAATTTTTATTACTACACTAAAGTTTACTTTAAAATAAGATTATTTTCATCATTACTTTATCTATTTTTTATAATTGATTTAATAATTTATAATAATATAATATTTGAATTTAAATTTGTAATATTTCCTACAATTTAGTATACCTTTCTTTCACTAGGCCAAGAAGCTTATAATAATTAGGGAAGCCTTGAATCCTAGCATTCTCACTTATAATTTAAACTTTATTTTAAACAGGGTGCATCTCTATGGGCTTGATAACAACGGCCCATTTAACGACCCAAAGTGTATCTTCCAAGTCCAAAAGCAATGACGTAATATTCCCAAATTTTTCTACTCCGAAAAGGGCGAATAGGGCGATATAACTGAAGAAGATTACTATACATCAACGAAACTCAAGCGGAGTTTGATACGTATGTAATCTATTTCATTCCTTTTTTTATATAATATGATATGATATGAGAAGATCAAGAAACATTTAAGGATGTTTTTTTTGTTTTGTTTATGATGTGTAGATATGTAAATGAGGGAACGTTGATGAACAATTACGCACATATATTCGATCTGCTTACACGTTTACGTCAGGTTAGTATTATTATTTCTTATTCTTATACTAATCTAAGTATATATGTATGTATCTAATATATGTAAGTATGTATATATAGGTTGTTGATATCTTGTGGTATATTCAAACGTTGCTATAGCAAAAGCAGCTGAAGCAAGGATGATAAGTAATGAACCACAACAAATTTGTGGTTTATGTGATGATATAGTTGAAGATGTCGTGGTATGTTTATGTTTGTCTTTATTACCTACTTTTTATAAAGGGGATGTTTTAATTAATTAATATTTGTTTTTTTAAGGTTACATCATGTGCACATGTATTTTGCAAAACATGTTTAATGGAATTTTGTGCTAGTGGTGAATAAGTATTATGTCCTACATGTTCAAAGCCACTTACTATGGATTTCTGTGGGAACAGAGTAATGCTAAAAATTTGTCCATAGAGGTTTATAATTATTCATTAAAATATATTTTTCTAAAAATTTATATGTTATTTGATAACTTGTTTCTAAAAATCTACGATTCACCACTATTTGTCGACACTATGGTATTTTTGGTATATTTAATTTGATTATATATAAATAATTTAAGAATAATTAAAATTTTAAATTATGTTCGGAACAACCAATATATAATATGTTGTGCAAATGTTTTTAATTCGGCTTCTTTTAGAATGAATTTTTATTAATACACTAAAGTTTATTTTAAAATAAGATTATTTTCATCATTACTTTATCTATTTTTATAATTGATTTACTAATTCTGAATAATATAATATTTGAATGTAAATTTGTAGTATTTCCAACAATTTAATATACCTTTTTTCACTAGGCAGAGAAGCTTATAATAATTAGGGAAGCCTTGAATCCTAGTATTCTCACTTATAATTCAAACTCTATTTTGAACAGGGTGCATCTCTATGGGCTAGATAACCAAGGCCCATTAAACGGCCCAAAGCGTATCTTCCAAGTCCAAAATTAATGACGTAATATTCCCAAAATTTTCTATTCCGAAAAGGGCGACTAAGAAGCCATGAAGTAGATGGATTATACAACAAATTTGATTATCATTATCAACGAGACAAAGCAATCCATTACAAGGGCCACAAATCTTGCCACTCTTATTTCTCCTTTCTGAATTTGATGACGTGAATGATTCATAGCCACGAATCGTAATAGTAATCCTAAAAAGCCCTTTGCAAACCACAATGTTCTCCATTGATATTTGAATGTAATTTTTTAACTATTCTCTCTCTTTTATGTAATATTCACTCTATATATTGATATATATTTAATTTCATTCATGAGTCTTGTAATGGACCAAATAATTTTTATAAAGGTTTTCATGTTCGTCTAAGGTAAACTAATTTGAAGATATGTTTTATGAGATAAAAACGTTCTTATGAAAGTCCTTAAAGGACTCCAAGTGCTTAAATAAAAATCTCGGGATATATAAATTAGAGTGTCATCATCTAGTATAATTGTATTATATGTTGTTACGTAATGTGCCATGTTTTTTAAATATGTGTTTATATGTGACTACATGCATAAATATTTGTTAATATAATTTGTACATAATTGTTTCTTATTATAATTGAAATTTGTATAATTCCATTTATCTATATATTGCTTGATTTTAAATATTGTAAGGTTTGAGACTATGAAGATGAAGATTAAAGTACACAGTGAAGATGTTTATTGATTTCCTAAAATGAGGCGGAGATACTTACATATTGCACTCTTTTTTTCCTTACTCAATATTTTTTCCTAAAGGATTTTTTCAAGAATGTTTTAAAGAGACATGCTCTTCATGATTGAATATCCAAGGAAAAGTTTTATGAAACATTATTGTTGATATTTATTCAGCCCATTAACCATAGTCCAACCCATTAATAATAAAACTTTAAGGTTTACATATTACTTATAAATAGGGATAGGGTATTTAAGTAATACATACTATGATTAATAATACTATGCTCTACTCTCTTATTCTTTACCTCTTACTTTTTATTTTAGTTTTACAACACATGCCATATTATCACTCAATTATTTCTTTCAAACCCTAACGCCCCCTTGCCGCCTCTATCTACTATACATAAACCATAGTTACTATACTCTGTCATTTATATGATATTTTCTCATGGTAAATCTATAGTCCTTCATTACATTTGATCTTTTCAAACCACCATACCTAGCATACATATTAATGTATAAGCATCAATTATCTTCTCCTCTTTTTTCTTTAATTCAAAATTTTATATATATTTCTACCTTATTTATGGATATCTCAGATCGTTGGCCATTCCATTTCAACCAAAGTATTCTGAAAAGGTTAAAAGTTAATATTTTTATTATATTTAATTAATTGTAGCGATCTTATAGTTTATTGTCAATAGAGGTTTATAATTATTCATTAAAATATATTTTTCTAAAAATTTATATGTTATTCGATAACTTGTTCATCAATATCTGCGATTCACCTCTATTTGGTGACAATATGGTATTTTTGGTATATTGAATTTGATTATATCTAAATAATTTAAGAATTAAAATTTTAAATTATTTTCAGAACTACCAATATATAATATGTTGTGTAAATGTTTTTATTTCGGCTTCTTTATAATGAATTTTTATTACTACACTAAAGTTTATTTTAAAATAAGATTATTTTCATCATTACTTTATATATTTTTATAATTGATTTACTAATTTTGAATAATATAATATTTGAATGTAAATTTGTAGTATTTCCAACAATTTAATATACCTTTTTTCACTAGGCGGAGAAGCTTATAATAATTAGGGAAACCTTGAATCCTAGCATTCTCACTTATAATTCAAACTCTATTTTGAACAGGGTGCATCTCTATGGGCTTGATAACCAAGGCTCATTAAACGGCCCAAAGCGTATCTTCCAAGTCCAAAAGCAATGACGTAATATTCCCAAAATTTTCGATTCCGAAAGGGGCGACTAAGAAGCCATGAAGTAGATGGATTATACAACAAATTTAATTATCATTATCAACGAGAGAAAGCAATCCATTACAAGGGCCACAAATCTTGCTGACTCTTGTTTCTCCATTCTGAATTTGATGACGTGAATGATTCATAGCCACGAATCGTAATAGTAATCCTAAAAAGCCCTTTGCAAACCTAATAATATCCACAATGTTCTACATTGATATTTGAATGTAATTTTTTAGTTATTCTCTCTCTTTTATGTTATATTCTCTCTATATATTGATATATATTTAATGAAAATATATTTAATTTCTTTCATGAGTCTTTTGATGGACCAAATAATTTTTTTCATGTCAGATTTAAATATACTTTGATTAGATATTTCTACAAATATTCAAAAATAAACACTTTCGTTCTTTGCCAGAATGATTCATAGCCACAAAATTTAACCTTAACCTTGACTTAAACTGTAACTTTAACCCTTAACTTTAACCTTCCTTAACGTTGACCTAAACCTTTACCCTTACCCTAACCTTAACCTTAACATTAAACTTAACAATAACCCTAATTTCTTCTTGATGAGCAAAAAAAAAACCTTAACCCTAACTTTAACCTTGAACTTCTCTCTTGGAAACTGTATTTGATTTCCAATAACGAAAAAAATATTCTTCGTGTTTTCATACACGGGTTTTACCTAGTATATATATATATATACATATGTATATATATATATATATATATATATATATATATATATATATATTATGATGAAATAAAGTAGATAATATAACTGAAAATTATAATACTCCTTTCAGAGCATTAGGAACCAAAACATTTTCTTCATATTTAGATATTGAAATTTAAGAACTCTGTTAGTTATTCTACTACAGAAATATGGAATTAGAAAATAGACGGATCGTGATAAAAGTATATGTGTAAATTATTATATAAGTATTAAAAGAGAGGATCTTTAATTTAATTCCATTCAAAATATCGATAAGAATATTTGGCCAAATATAGAAAGATGGTTCATGTAGATTCATACCTGTATGGTAAATATGAACGTATGATCCATATAAACTGAAATTTTTATAAAGGATTTCATGTTCGTCTAAGGTAAACTAATTTGAAGATATGTTTTATGAGATAATAACGTTCTTATGAAAGTCCTTAAAGGACTCCAAGTGCTTAAATAAAAATCTCGAGATATATAAATTAGAGTGTCATTATCTGGTATAATTGTATTATATGTTGTTACGTAATGTGCCATGTTCGTTAAATATGTGTTTATATGTGACTATATGCATAAATATTTGTTAATATAATTTATACATAATTGTTTCTTATTATAATTGAAATTTATATAATTCCATTTATCTATATATTGCTTGATTTTAAATATTGTAAGGTTTGAGACTATGAAGATGAAGATCAAATTACACAGTGAAGATGTTTATTGATATCCTAAAATGAGGGGGAGATACTTACGTATTGCACTCTTTTTTTCGTTACTCAATATTTTTTCCTACATGGTTTTAAAGATAACGTTTTTAACGACACGCATTTAAATTTCATGAGGATATTGCACTCATATTCCTTCAATGGATTTTTTCCTAAAGGGTTTTTCAAGAAAGTTTTAAAGAGACATGCTCTTCATGATTGAATATCCAAGGAAAAGTTTTATGAAACATTATTGTTGATATTTATTCAGTCCATTAACCATAGTCCAACCCATTAATAATAAAACTTAAGGTTTACATATTACTTATAAGAGTAATGCTAGGTATCACCCATCACCCATAATGTGGCAATTAGGTGGTCCAATCATGGATTTTCTCTTTCCAGATTTACTTTTTTCTCTCTCTTCCATGATTGGACCACCTAATTGCCACGGTGATGTTTAGGTGATACCTTTTTGGGTGATACCCAGCATTACTCTACTTATAAATAGGGATAAGGTATTTAAGTAATACATATTAATAATATTATGCTCTACTCTCTTATTCTTTGCCTCTTACTTTTTATATTAGATTTACAACACATGCCATATTATCACTCAATTATTTCTTTCAAACCCTAACGCCCCCTTGCCGCCTCTATCTATAATACATAAACCATACTTACTATACTCTGTCATTTATATGATATTTTCTCATGGTAAATCTATAGTCCTTCATTACATTTGATCCTTTCAAACCACCATTAGCGTACATATTATTGTATAAGCATCAATTATTTCCTCCTCTCTTTTCTTTAATTCAAATTTTTTTATATATTTCTACCTTATTTATGGATATCTCAGATAGTTGGCCATTCCGTTTCAACCAAAGTATTCTGAAAAAGGTTAAATTTAATATTTTTATTATATTTAATTAATTGTAGCGTTCTTATAGTTTATTGTCAATAGAGGTTTATAATTATTCATTAAAATATATTTTTCTAAAAATTTATATGTTATTCGATAACATGTTCATCAATATTTGCGATTCACCTCTATTTGTTGACAATATGGTATTTTTGGTATATTGAATTTGATTATATCTAAATAATTTAAGAATAATTAAAATTTTAAATTATTTTAAGAACTACCAATATATAATATGTTGTGCGAATGTTTTTATTTTGGATTCTTTTAGAATGAATTTTTATTAATACACTAAAGTTTATTTTAAAATAAGATTATTTTCATCATTACTTTATCTATTTTTTATAATTGATTTAATAATTTATAATAATATAATATTTGAATTTAAATTTGTAATATTTCCTACAATTTAGTATACCTTTCTTCCACTAGGCCAAGAAGCTTATAATAATTAGGGAAGCCTTGAATCCTAGCATTCTCACTTATAATTTAAACTTTATTTTGAATAGGGTGCATCTCTATGGGCTTGATAACAACGGCCCATTTAACGACCCAAAGTGTATCTTCCAAGTCCAAAAGCAATGACGTAATATTCCCAAATTTTTCTACTCCGAAAAGGGCGAATAGGGCGATATAACTGAAGAAGATTACTATACATCAACGAAACTCAAGCGGAGTTTGATACGTATGTAATCTATTTCATTCCTTTTTTTATATAATATGATATGATATGAGAAGATCAAGAAACATTTAAGGATGTTTTTTTTGTTTTGTTTATGATGTGTAGATAAGTAAATGAGGGAACGTTGATGAACAATTACGCACATATATTCGATCTGCTTACACGTTTACGTCAGGTTAGTATTATTATTTCTTATTCTTATTCTAATCTAAGTATATATGTATGTATCTAATATATGTAAGTATGTATATATAGGTTGTTGATATCTTGTGGTATATTCAAACGTTGCTATAGCAAAAGCAGCTGAAGCAAGGATTATAAGTAATGAACCACAACAAATTTGTGGTTTATGTGATGATATAGTTGAAGATGTCGTGGTATGTTTATGTTTGTCTTTATTACCTACTTTTTATAAAGGGGATGTTTTAATTAATTAATATTTGTTTTTTTAAGGTTACATCATGTGCACATGTATTTTGCAAAACATGTTTAATGGAATTTTGTGCTAGTGGTGAATAAGTGTTATGTCCTACATGTTCAAAGCCACTTACTATGGATTTCTGTGGGAACAGAGTAATGCTAAAAATTTGTCCATAGAGGTTTATAATTATTCATTAAAATATATTTTTCTAAAAATTTATATGTTATTTGATAACTTGTTCCTAAAAATCTACGATTCACCACTATTTGTCGACACTATGGTATTTTTGGTATATTTAATTTGATTATATATAAATAATTTAAGAATAATTAAAATTTTAAATTATGTTCGGAACAACCAATATATAATATGTTGTGCAAATGTTTTTAATTCGGCTTCTTTTAGATTGAATTTTTATTAATACACTAAAGTTTATTTTAAAATAAGATTATTTTCATCATTACTTTATCTATTTTTATAATTGATTTACTAATTTTGAATAATATAATATTTGAATGTAAATTTGTAGTATTTCCAACAATTTAATATACCTTTTTTCACTAGGCGGAAAAGCTTATAATAATTAGGGAAGCCTTCAATCCTAGTATTCTCACTTATAATTCAAACTCTTTTTTGAACAGGGTGCATCTCTATGGGCTTGATAACCAATGCCCATTAAACGGCCCAAACCGTATCTTCCAAGTCCAAAAGCAATGACGTAATATTCCCAAAATTTTCTATTCCGAAAAGGGTGACTAAGAAGCCATGAAGTAGATGGATTATACAACAAATTTGATTATCATTATCAACGAGACAAAGCAATCCATTACAAAGGCCACAAATCTTGCCACTCTTATTTCTCCATTCTGAATTTGATGACGTGAATGATTCATAGCCACGAATCGTAATAGTAATCCTAAATAGCCCTTTGCAAACCACAATGTTCTCCATTGATATTTGAATGTAATTTTTTAACTATTCTCTCTCTTTTATGTAATATTCACTCTATATATTGATATATATTTAATTTCTTTCATGAGTCTTTTAATGGACCAAATAATTTTTATAAAGGATTTCATGTTCGTCTAAGGTAAACTAATTTGAAGATATGTTTTATGAGATAAAAACGTTCTTATGAAAGTCCTTAAAGGACTCCAAGTGTTTAAATAAAAATCTCGGGATATATAAATTAGAGTGTCATTATCTGGTATAATTGTATTATATGTTGTTACGTAATGTGCCATGTTCGTTAAATATGTGTTTATATGTGACTACATGCATAAATATTTGTTAATATAATTTGTACATAATTGTTTCTTTTTATAATTGAAATTTGTATAATTCTATTTATCTATATATTGCTTGATTTTAAATATTGTAAGGTTTGAGACTATGAAGATGAAGATCAAAGTACACAGTGAAGATGTTTATTGATATCCTAAAATGAGGGGGAGATACTTACATATTGCACTCTTTTTTTCCTTACTCAATATTTTTTCCTACATGGTTTTAAAGATAACGTTTTTAACGACACGCATTTAAATTTCGTGAGGATATTGCACTCATTTTCCTTCAATGGATTTTTTCCTAAAGGGTTTTTTCAAGAATGTTTTAAAGAGACATGCTCTTCATGATTGAATATCCAAGGAAAAGTTTTATGAAACATTATTGTTGATATTTATTCAGCCCATTAACCATAGTCCAACCCATTAATAATAAAACTTAAGGTTTACATATTACTTATAAATAGGGATAGGGTATTTAAGTAATACATACTATGATTAATAATACTATGCTCTACTCTCTTATTCTTTACCTCTTACTTTTTATTTTAGTTTTACAACACATGCCATATTATCACTCAATTATTTCTTTCAAACCCTAACGCCCCCTTGCCGCCTCTATCTACTATACATAAACCATACTTACTATACTCTGTCATTTATATGATATTTTCTCATGGTAAATCTATAGTCCTTCATTACATTTGATCTTTTCAAACCACCATACCTAGCGTACATATTATTATATAAGCATCAATTATCTCCTCCTCTTTTTTTTTAATTCAAAATTTTATATATGTTTGTACCTTATTTATGGATATCTCATATCGTTGGCCATTCCATTTTTACCAAAGTATTCTGAAAAGGTTAAAATTAATATTTTTATTATATTTAATTAATTGTAGCTTTCTTATAGTTTATTGTCAATAGAGGTTTATAATTATTCATTAAAATATATTTTTCTAAAAATTTATATGTTATTCGATAACTTGTTCATCAATATCTGCGATTCACCTCTATTTGGTGACAAACTGGTATTTTTGGTATATTGAATTTGATTATTTCTAAATAATTTAAGAATTAAAATTTTAAATTATTTTCAGAACTACCAATATATAATATGTTGTGCAAATGTTTTTATTTCGGCTTCTTTTAGAATGAATTTTTATTAATACACTAAAGTTTATTTTAAAATAAGATTATTTTCATCATTACGTTATCTATTTTTATAATTGATTTAATAATTGTAAATAATATAATATTTGAATGTAAACTTGTAATATTTCCTACAATTTAGTATACCTTTCTTTCACTAGGCCAAGAAGCTTATAATAATTAGGGAAGCCTTGAATCCTAGCATTCTCACTTATGATTTAAACTTTATTTTGAACAGGGTGCATCTCTATGGGCTTGATAACAACGGCCCATTTAACGACCCAAAGTGTATCTTCCAAGTCCAAAAGCAATGACGTAATATTCCAAAATTTTTCTACTCCGGAAAGGGCGAATAGGGCGATATAACTGAAGAAGATTACTATACATCAACGAAACTCAAGCGGAGTTTGATACGTATGTAATCTATTTCATTCCTTTTTTTATATATTATGATATGATATGAGAAGATCAAGAAACATTTAAGGATGTTTTTTTTGTTTTGTTTATGATGTGTAGATATGTAAATGAGGGAAAGTTCATGAACAATTACGCGCATATATTCGATCTGCTTACTCGTTTACGTCAGGTTAGTATTATTATTTCTTATTCTTATTCTAATCTAAGTATATATGTATGTATCTAATATATGTAAGTATGTATATATAGGTTGTTGATCATCCATATCTTGTTGTATATTCAAACGTTGTTATAGCAAAAGTAGCTGAAGCTAGGATGATAAGTAATGAACCACAACAAATTTGTGGTTTATGTGATGATATAGTTGAAGATGTCGTGGTATCTTTATGTTTGTCTTTATTACCTACTATTTATAAAGGGGATGTTTTAATTAATTAATATTTGTTTTTTTAAGGTTACATCATGTGCACATGTATTTTGCAAAACATGTTTAATGGAATTTTGTGCTAGTGGTGAATAAGTGTTATGTCCTACATGTTCAAAGCCACTTACTATGGATTTCTCTGGGAACAGAGTAATGCTAAAAATTTGTCCATAGAGGTTTATAATTATTCATTAAAATATATTATTCTAAAAATTTATATGTTATTTGATAACTTGTTCCTAAAAATCTACGATTCACCACTATTTGTCGACACTATGGTATTTTTGGTATATTTAATTTGATTATATATAAATAATTTAAGAATAATTAAAATTTTAAATTATGTTCGGAACAACCAATATATAATATGTTGTGCAAATGTTTTTAAGTCGGCTTCTTTTAGAATGAATTTTTATTAATACACTAAAGTTTATTTTAAAATAAGATTATTTTCATCATTACTTTATCTATTTTTATAATTGATTTACTAATTTTGAATAATATAATATTTGAATGTAAATTTGTAGTATTTCCAACAATTTAATATACCTTTTTTCACTAGGCGGAGAAGCTTATAATAATTAGGGAAGCCTTGAATCCTAGTATTCTCACTTATAATTCAAACTCTATTTTGAACAGGGTGCATCTCTAAGGGCTTGATAACCAAGGCCCATTAAACGGCCCAAAGCGTATCTTCCAAGTCCAAAAGCAATGACGTAATATTCCCAAAATTTTCTATTCCGAAAAGGGCGACTAAGAAGCCATGAAGTAGATGGATTATACAACAAATTTGATTATCATTATCAACGAGACAAAGCAATCCATTACAAGGGCCACAAATCTTGCCACTCTTATTTCTCCATTCTGAATTTGATGACGTGAATGATTCATAGCCACGAATCGTAATAGTAATCCTAAAAAGCCCTTTGCAAACCACAATGTTCTCCATTGATATTTGAATGTAATTTTTTAACTATTCTCTCTCTTTTATGTAATATTCACTCTATATATTGATATATATTTAATTTCATTCATGAGTCTTTTAATGGACCAAATAATTTTTATAAAGGATTTCATGTTCGTCTAAGGTAAACTAATTTGAAGATATGTTTTATGAGATAAAAACGTTCTTATGGAAGTCCTTAAAGGACTCCAAGTGCTTAAATAAAAATCTCGGATATATAAATTAGATTGTCATTATCTGGTATAATTGTATTATATGTTGTTACGTAATGTGCCATGTTCGTTAAATATGTGTTTATATGTGACTACATGCATAAATATTTGTTAATATAATTTGTACATAATTGTTTCTTATTATAATTGAAATTTGTATAAATCCATTTATCTATATATTGCTTGATTTTAAATATTGTAAGGTTTGAGACTATGAAGATGAAGATCAAATTACACAGTGAGGATGTTTATTGATATCCTAAAATGAGAGGGAGATACTTACATATTGTACTCTTTTTTTCCTTACTCAATATTTTTTCCTACATGGTTTTTTCAAGAATGTTTTAAAGAGACATGCTCTTCATGATTGAATATCCAAGGAAAAGTTTTATGAAATATTATTGTTGATATTTATTCAGCCCATTAACCATAGTCCAACCCATTAATAATAAAACTTTAAGGTTTACATATTACTTATAAATAGGGATAGGGTATTTAAGTAATACATACTATGATTAATAATACTATGCTCTACTCTCTTATTCTTTACCTCTTAATTTTTATTTTAGTTTTACAACACATGCCATATTATCACTCAATTATTTCTTTCAAACCCTAACGCCCCCTTGCCGCCTCTATCTACTATACATAAACCATACTTACTATACTCTGTCATTTATATGATATTTTCTCATAGTAAATCTATAGTCCTTCATTACATTTGATCTTTTCAAACCACCATACCTAGCGTACCTATTAATGTATAAGCATCAATAATCTCCTCCACTTTTATCTTTAATTCAAAATTTTATATATATTTCTACCTTATTTATGAATATCTCAGATCGTTGGCCATTCCATTTCAACCAAAGTATTCTGAAAAGGTTAAATTTAATATTTTTATTATATTTAATTAATTGTAGCGTTCTTATAGTTTATTGTCAACAGAGGTTTATAATTATTCATTAAAATATATTTTTCTAAAAATTTATATGTTATTCGATAACTTGTTCATCAATATCTGCGATTCACCTCTATTTGGTGACAATATGGTATTTTTGGTATATTGAATTTGATAATATCTAAATAATTTAAAATTAAAATTTTAAATTATTTTCAGAACTACCAATATATAATATGTTGTGTAAATGTTTTTATTTCGGCTTCTTTTAAAATGAATTTTTATTAATACACTAAAGTTTATTTTAAAATAAGATTATTTTCATCATTACTTTATCTATTTTTATAATTGATTTACTAATTTTGAATAATATAATATTTGAATGTAAATTTGTAGTATTTCCAACAATTTATTATACCTTTTTTCACTAGGCGGAGAAGCTTATAATAATTAGGGAAACCTTGAATTCTATCATTCTCACTTATAATTCAAACTCTATTTTGAACAGGGTGCATCTCTATGGGCTTAATAACCAAGGCTGATTAAACGGCCCAAAGCGTATCTTCCATGTCCAAAAGCAATGACGTAATATTCCCAAAATTTTCTATTCCGAAAAGGGCGACTAAGAAGCCATGAAGTAGATGGATTATACAACAAATTTGATTATCATTATCAACGAGACAAAGCAATCAATTACAAGGGCCACAAATCTTGCTGACTCTTATTTCTCCATTCTGAATTTGATGACGTGAATGATTCATAGCCACGAATCGTAATAGTAATCCTAAAAAGCCCTTCGCAAACCTAATAATATCCACAATGTTCTCCATTGATATTTGAATGTAATTTTTTAGCTATTCTCTCTCTTTTATGTTATATTCTCTCTATATATTGATATATATTTAATGAAAATATATTTAATTTCTTTCATGAGTCTTTTGATGGACCAAATAATTTTTTTCATGTCAGATTTAAATATACTTTGATTAGATATTTCTACAACTATTCAAATATAAACACTTTTGTTCTTTGCCAGAATGATTCATAGCCACAAAATTTAACCTTAACCTTGACTTAAACTGTAACTTTAACCCTTAACTTTAACCTTCCTTAACGTTGACCTAAACGTTTACCCTTACCCTAACCTTAACCTTAACATTAAACTTAACCATAACCCTAATTTCTTCTTAATGAGCAAAAAAAAAACCTTAACCCTAACTTTATCCTTGAACTTCTCCCTTGGAAACTGTATTTGATTTCCAATAACGAAAAAATAATTTTTCGTGTTTTCATACACGGGTTTTACCTAGTATATATATATATATACATATGTATATAAATATATATATATATATTATGATGAAATAAAGTAGATAATATAACTGAAAATTATAATACTCCTTTTAGTGCATTAGGAACCAAAACATTTTCTTCATATTTAGATATTGAAATTTAAGAACTCTGTCAGTTATTCTACTACAGAAATATGGAATTAGAAAATAGACGGATCGTGATAAAAGTATATGTGTAAATTATTATATAAGTATTAAAAGAGAGGATCTTTAATTTAATTCTATTCAAAATATCGATAATAATATTTGGCCAAATATAGAAAGATGGTTCATGTAGATTCATACCTGTATGGTAAATATGAACGTATGATCTATATAAACTGGAATTTTTATAAAGGATTTCATGTTCGTCTAAGGTAAACTAATTTGAAGATATGTTTTTTGAGATAATAACGTTCTTATGAAAGTCCTTAAAGGACTCCAAGTGCTTAAATAAAAATCTCGGGATATATAAATTAGAGTGTCATTATCTGGTATAATTGTATTATATGTTGTTACGTAATGTGCCATGTTCGTTAAATATGTGTTTATATGTGACTATATGCATAAATATTTGTTAATATAATTTGTACATAATTGTTTCTTATTATAATTGAAATTTGTATAATTCCATTTATCTATATATTGCTTGATTTTAAATATTGTAAGGTTTGAGACTATGAAGATGAAGATCAAATTACACAGTGAAGATGTTTATTGATATCCTAAAATGAGGGGGAGATACTTACGTATTGCACTCTTTTTTTCCTTACTCAATATTTTTTCCTACATGGTTTTAAAGATAACGTTTTTAACGACACGCATTTAAATTTCATGAGGATATTGCACTCATTTTCCTTCAATGGATTTTTTGCTAAAGGGTTTTTTCAAGAAAGTTTTAAAGAGACATGCTCTTCATGATTGAATATCCAAGGAAAAGTTTTATGAAACATTATTGTTGATATTTATTCAGCCCATTAACCATAGTCCAACCCATTAATAATAAAACTTAAGGTTTACATATTACTTATAAGAGTAATGCTAGGTATCACCCATCACCCATGATGTGGCAATTAGGTGATCCAATCATGGATTTTCTCTTTCCAGATTTACTTTTTTCTCTCTCTTCCATGATTGGACCACCTAATTGCCACGGTGATGTTTAGGTGATACCTTTTTGGGTGATACCCAGCATTACTCTACTTATAAATAGGGATAGGGTATTTAAGTAATACATTCTATGATTAATAATATTATGCTCTGCTCTCTTATTCTTTACCTCTTACTTTTTATTTTAGTTTTACAACACATGCCATATTATCACTCAATTATTTCTTTCAAACCCTAACGCCCCCTTGCCGCCTCTATCTACTATACATAAACCATACTTACTATACTCTGTCATTTATATGATATTTTCTCATGGTAAATCTATAGTCCTTCATTACATTTGATCTTTTCAAACCACCATTAGCGTACATATTATTGGATAAGCATCAATTATCTCCTCCTCTTTTTTCTTTAATTCAATTTTTTTTATATATTTCTACCTTATATATAGATATCTCAGATAGTTGGCCATTCCGTTTCAACCAAAGTATTCTGAAAAGGTTAAATTTAATATTTTTATTAAATTTAATTAATTGTAGCGTTCTTATAGTTTATTGTCAATAGAGGTTTATAATTATTCATTAAAATATATTTTTCTAAAAATTTATATGTTATTCGATAACATGTTCATCAATATTTGCGATTCACCTCTATTTGTTGACAATATGGTATTTTTGGTATATTGAATTTGATTATATCTAAATAATTTAAGAATAATTAAAATTTTAAATTATTTTAAGAACTACCAATATATAATATGTTGTGCAAATGTTTTTATTTTGGATTCTTTTAGAATGAATTTTTATTAATACACTAAAGTTTATTTTAAAATAAGATTATTTTCATCATTACTTTATCTATTTTTTATAATTGATTTAATAATTTATAATAATATAATATTTGAATTTAAATTTGTAATATTTCCTACAATTTAGTATACCTTTCTTTCACTAGGCCAAGAAGCTTATAATAATTAGGGAAGCCTTGAATCCAAGCATTCTCACTTATAATTTAAACTTTATTTTGAACAGGGTGCATCTCTATGGTCTTGATAACAACGGCCCATTTAACGACCCAAAGTGTATCTTCCAAGTCCAAAAGCAATGACGTAATATTCCCAAATTTTTCTACTCCGAAATGGGCGAATAGGGCCATATATCTGAAGAAGATTACTATACATCAACGAAACTCAAGCGGAGTTTGATACGTATGTAATCTATTTCATTCATTTTTTTATATAATATGATATGATATGAGAAGATTAAGAAACATTTAAGGATGTTTTTTTTTTGTTTTGTTTATGATGTGTAGATAAGTAAATGAACGAACGTTGATGAACAATTACGCGCATATATTCGATCTGCTTACTCGTTTACGTTAGGTTAGTATTATTATTTCTTATTCTTATTCTAATCTAAGTATATATGTATGTATCTAATATATGTAAGTATGTATATATAGGTTGTTGATCATCCATATCTTGTGGTATATTCAAACGTTGCTATAGCAAAAGCAGCTGAAGCTAGGATGATAAGTAATGAACCACAACAAATTTGTGGTTTATGTGATGATATAGTCGAAGATGTCGTGGTATGTATATGTTTGTCTTTATTACGTACTTTTTATAAAGGGGATGTTTTAATTAATTAATATTTGTTTTTTTAAGGTTACATCATGTGCACATGTATTTTGCAAAACATGTTTAATGGAATTTTGTGCTAGTGGTGAATAAGTGTTATGTCATACATGTTCAAAGCAACTTACTATGGATTTCTCTGGGAACAAAGTAATGCTAAAAATATGTCCATAGAGGTTTATAATTATTCATTAAAATATATTGTTCTAAAGATTTATATGTTATTTGATAACTTGTTCCTCAAATCTACAATTCACCACTATGAGTCGACACTATTGTATTTTTGGTATATTTAATATTATTATATATAAATAATTTAAGAATAATTAAAATTTTAAATTATGTTCGGAACAACCAATATATAATATGTTGTGCAAATGTTTTTAATTCGGCTTCTTTTAGAATGAATTTTTATTAATACACTAAAGTTTATTTTAAAATAAGATAATTTTCATCATTACTTTAATTATTTTTATAATTGATTTACTAATTTTAAATAATATAATATTTGAATGTAAATTTGTAATATTTCCAATAATTTAATATACTTTTTTTCACTAGGCGGAGAAGCTTATAATAATTAGGGAAGGCTTGAATCCTAGCATTCTCACTTATAATTCAAACTCTATTTTGAACAGGGTGCATCTCTATGGGCTTGATAACCAAGGTCCATTAAACGGCCCAAAGCGTATCTTCCAAGTCCAAAAGCAATGACGTAACTTATAATTCAAACTATATTTTGAACAGGTTGCATCTCTATGGGCTTGATAACCAAGGCCCATTAAACGGTCCAAAGCGTATCTTCCAAAGCAATGACGTAATATTCCCAAAATTTTCTATTCCGAAAAGGGCGACTAGGAAGCCATAAAGTAGATGGATTATACAACAAATTTAATTATTATTATCAACGAGACAAAGCAATCCATTACAAGGGCCACAAATCTTGCAACTCTTATTTCTCCATTCTGAATTTCATTACGTGAATGATTCATAGCCACGAATCGTAATAGTAATCCTAAAAAGCCCTTTGCAAACCTGATAATATCCACAATGTTCTCCATTGATATTTGAATGTAATTTTTTTAACTATTCTCTCTCTTTTATGTTATATTCTCTCTATATATTGATATATATATTTAATGAAAATATATTTAATTTCTTTCATGAGTCTTTTGATGGACCAAATAATTTTTTTTCATGTCATATTTAAATATACTTTGATTAGATATTTCTACAACTATTCAAAAATAAACACTTTCGTTCTTTGCCAGAATGATTCATAGCCACAAAATTTAACCTTAACCTTGACTTAAACTGTAACTTTAACCCTTAACTTTAACCTTAAAATTAACCGTATCCTTAACGTTGACCTAAACCTTAACCCTTACCCTAACCTTAACCTTAACATTAAACTTAACCATAACCCTAATTTCTTCTTCATGAACAAAAAAAAACCTTAACCCTAACTTTAACCTTGAACTTCTCCCTTGGAAACTGTATTTGATTTCCAATAACGAAAAAAAAATTCTTCGTGTTTTCATACATGGGTTTTACCTAGTATATATATATACATATGTATATAAATATATATATATATATATATATATTATGATGAAATAAAGTAGATAATATAACTGAAAATTATAATACTCCTTTTAGAGCATTAGGAACCAAAACATTTTCTTCATATTTAGATATTGAAATTTAAGAACTCTGTTAGTTATTCTACTACAGAAATATGGAATTAGAAAATAGACGGATTGTGATAAAAGTATATGTGTAAATTGTTATATAAATATTAAAAGAGAGGATCTTGAATTTAATTCCATTCAAAATATCGATAAGAATATTTGGCAAAATATAGAAAGATGGTTCATGTAGATTCATACCTGTATGGTAAATATGAACGTATGATCTATATAAACTGGAATTTATATAAAGGATTTCATGTTCGTCTAAGGTAAACTAATTTGAAGATATGTTTTATGAGATAAAAACGTTCTTATGAAAGTCCTTAAAGGACTCCAAGTGCTTAAATAAAAATCTCGGGATATATAAATTAGAGTGTCATTATCTGGTATAATTGTATTATATGTTGTTACGTAATGTGCCATGTTCGTTAAATATGTGTTTATATGTGACTACATGCATAAATATTTGTTAATATAATTTGTACATAATTGTTTCTTATTATAATTGAAATTTGTATAATTCCATTTATCTATATATTTCTTGATTTTAAATATTGTAATGTTTGAGACTATGTAGATGAAGAACAAATTACACAGTGAAGATGTTTATTGATATCCTTAAATGAGGGGGAGATACTTACGTATTGCACTCTTTTTTTCCTTACTCAATATTTTTTCCTACATGGTTTTAAAGATAACGTTTTTAACGACACGCATTTAAATTACATGAGGATATTGCACTCATTTTCCTTCAATGGATTTTTTCCTAAAGGGTTTTTTCAAAAAAGTTTTAAAGAGACATGCTCTTCATGATTGAATATCCAAGGAAAAGTTTTATGAAACATTATTGTTGATATTTATTCAGCCCATTAACCATAGTCCAACCCATTAATAATAAAACTTATTTACATATTACTTATAAATAGGGATAGGGTATTTAAGTAATACATACTATGATTAATAATACTATGCTCTACTCTCTTATTCTTTACCTCTTACTTTTTATTTTAGTTTTACAACACATGCCATATTATCACTCAATTATTTCTTTCAAACCCTAACGCCCCCTTGCCGCCTCTATCTACTATACATAAACCATACTTACTATACTCTGTCATTTATATGATATTTTCTCATGGTAAATCTATAGTCCTTCATTACATTTGATCTTTTCAAACCACCATACCTAGCGTACATATTATTGTATAAGCATCAATTATCTCCTCCTCTTTTTTCTTTAATTCAAAATTTTATATATATTTCTACCTTATTTATGGATATCTCAGATCGTTGGCCATTCCATTTCAACCAAAGTATTCTGAAAAGGTTAAATTTAATATTTTTATTATATTTAATCAATTGTAGCGTTCTTATAGTTTTTTGTCAATAGAGGTTTATAATTATTCATTAAAATGTATTTTTCTAAAAAATTATATGTTATTCGATAATTGTTCATCAATATCTGCGATTCATCTCTATTTGTTGACAATATGGTATTTTTGGTATATTGAATTTGATTTTATCTAAATAATTTAAGAATAATTAAAATTTTAAATTATTTTAAGAACTACCAATATATAATATGTTGTGCAAATGTTTTTATTTTGGATTCTTTTAGAATAAATTTTTATTAATACACTAAAGTTTATTTTAAAATAAGATTATTTTCATCATTACTTTATCTATTTTTTATAATTGATTTAATAATTTATAATAATATAATATTTGAATTTAAATTTTTAATATTTCCTACAATTTAGTATACCTTTCTTTCACTAGGCCAAGAAGCTTATAATAATTAGGGAAGCCTTGAATCCTAGCATTCACACTTATAATTTAAACTTTATTTTGAACAGGGTGCATCTCTATAGGCTTGATAACAACGGTCCATTTAACGAACCAAAGTGTATCTTCGAAGTCCAAAAGTAATGACGTAATATTCCCAAATTTTTCTACTCCGAAAAGGGCGAATAGGGCGATATAACTGAAGAAGATTACTATACATCAACGAAACTCAAGCGGAGTTTGATACGTATGTAATCTATTTCATTCCTTTTTTATATAATATGATATGATATGAGAAGATCAAGAAACATTTAAGGATGTTTTTTTTTGTTTTGTTTATGATGTGTAGATATGTAAATGAGGGAACGTTGATGAACAATTACGCGCATATATTCGATCTGCTTACACGTTTACGTCAGGTTAGTATTATTATTTATTATTCTTATTCTAATCTAAGTATATATGTATGTATCTAATATATGTAAGTATGTATATATAGGTTGTTGATATCTTGTGGTATATTCAAACGTTGCTATAGCAAAAGCAGCTGAAGCAAGGATGATAAGTAATGAACCACAACAAATTTGTGGTTTATGTGATGATATAGTTGAAGATGTCTTGGTATGTTTATGTTTGTCTTTATTACCTACATTTTATAAAGGGGATGTTTTAATTAATTAATATTTGTTTTTTTAAGGTTACATCATGTGCACATATATTTTGCAAAACATGTTTAATGGAATTTTGTGCTAGTGGTGAATAAGTGTTATATCCTACATGTTCAAAGCCACTTACTATGGATTTCTGTGGGAACAGAGTAATGCTAAAAATTTGTCCATAGAGGTTTATAATTATTCATTAAAATATATTTTTCTAAAAATTTATATGTTATTTGATAACTTGTTCCTAAAAATCTACGATTCACCACTATTTGTCGACACTATGGTATTTTTGGTATATTTAATTTGATTATATATAAATAATTTAAGAATAATTAAAATTTTAAATTATGTTCGGAACAACCAATATATAATATGTTGTGCAAAAATTTTTTTAATTCGGCTTCTTTTAGAATGAATTTTTATTAATACACTAAAGTTTATTTTAAAATAAGATTATTTTCATCATTACTTTATCTATTTTTATAATTGATTTACTAATTTTGAATAATATAATATTTGAATGTAAATTTGTAGTATTTCCAACAATTTAATATACCTTTTTTCACTAGGCGGAAAAGCTTATAATAATTAGGGAAGCCTTGAATCCTAATATTCTCACTTATAATTCAACCTCTATTTTGAACAGGGTGCATCTCTATGGGCTTGATAACCAAGGCCCATTAAACGGCCCAAAGCGTATCTTCCAAGTCCAAAAGCAATGACGTAATATTCCCAAAATTTTCTATTCCGAAAAGGGCGACTAAGAAGCCATGAAGTAGATGGATTATACAACCAATTTGATTATCATTATCAACGAGACAAAGCAATCCATTACAAGGGCCACAAATCTTGCCACTCTTATTTCTCCATTCTGAATTTGATGACGTGAATGATTCATAGCCACGAATCGTAATAGTAATCCTAAATAGCCCTTTGCAAACCACAATGTTCTCCATTAAGGTTTGAATGTAATTTTTTAACTATTTTTATAAAGGATTTCATGTTCGTCTAAGGTAAACTAATTTGAAGATATGTTTTATGAGATAAAAACGTTCTTATGAAAGTCCTTAAAGGACTCCAAGTGCTTAAATAAAAATCTCGGGATATATAAATTAGAGTGTCATTATCTGGTATAATTGTATTATATGTTGTTACGTAATGTGCCATGTTCGTTAAATATGTGTTTATATGTGACTACATGCATAAATATTTGTTAATATAATTTGTACATAATTGTTTCTTATTATAATTGAAATTTGTATAATTCTATTTATCTATATATTGCTTGATTTTAAATATTGTATGGTTTGAGACTATGAAGATGAAGATCAAAGTACACAGTGAAGATGTTTATTGATATCCTAAAATGAGGGGGAGATACTTACATATTGCACTCTTTTTTTCCTTACTCAATATTTTTTCCTACATGGTTTTAAAGATAACGTTTTTAACGACACGCATTTAAATTTCATGAGGATATTGCACTCATTTTCCTTCAATGGATTTTTTCCTAAAGGGTTTTTTCAAGAATGTTTTAAAGAGACATGCTCTTCATGATTGAATATCCAAGGAAAAGTTTTATGAAACATTATTGTTGATATTTATTCAGCCCATTAACCATAGTCCAACCCATTAATAATAAAACTTAAGGTTTACATATTACTTATAAATAGGGATAGGGTATTTAATTAATACATACTATGATTAATAATACTATGCTCTACTCTCTTATTCTTTACCTCTTACTTTTTATTTTAGTTTTACAACACATGCCATATTATCACTCAATTATTTCTTTCAAACCCTAACGCCCCCTTGTCGCCTCTATCTACTATACATAAACCATACTTACTATACTCTGTCATTTATATGATATTTTCTCATGGTAAATCTATAGTCCTTCATTAAATTTGATCTTTTCAAACCACCATACCTACGTACATATTATTGTATAAGCATAAATTATCTCCTCCTCTTTTTTCTTTAATTCAAAATTTTATATATATTTCTACCTTATTTATGGATATCTCAGATCGTTGGCCATTCCATTTCAACCAAATTATTTTGAAAAGGTTAAATTTAATATTTTTATTATATTTAATTAATTGTAGCGTTCTTATAGTTTTTTGTCAATAGAGGTTTATAATTAGTCATTAAAATATATTTTTCTAAAAATTTATATGTTATTCGATAACTTGTTCATCAATATCTGCGATTCACCTCTATTTGTTGACAATATGGTATTTTTGGTATATTGAATTTGATTATATCTAAATAATTTAAGAATAATTAAAATTTTAAATTATTTTCAGAACTACCATTATATAATATGTTGTGCAAATGTTTTTATTTCGGCTTCTTTTAGAATGAATTTTTATTAATACACTAAAGTTTATTTTAAAATAAGATTATTTTCATCATTACTTTATCTATTTTTATATTTGATTTAATAATTTTAAATAATATAATATTTGAATGTAAATTTGTAATATTTCCTACAATTTAGTATACCTTTCTTTCACTAGGCCAAGAAGCTTATAATAATTAGGGAAGCCTTGAATCCTAACATTCTAACTTATAATTTAAACTTTATTTTGAACAGGGTGCATCTCTATGGGCTTGATAACAACGGCCCATTTAACGGCCCAAAGTGTATCTTCCAAGTCCAAAAGCAATGACATAATATTCCCAAATTTTTCTACTCGGAAATGGGCGAATACGGCCATATATCTGAAGAAGATTACTATACATCAACGAAACTCAAGCGGAGTTTGATACGTATGTAATCTATTTCATTCATTTTTTTATATAATATGATATGATATGAGAAGATCAAGAAACATTTAAGGATGTTTTTTTTGTTTTGTTTATGATATGTAGATAAGTAAATGAACGAACGTTGATGAACAATTACGCGCATATATTCGATCTGCTTACTCGTTTACGTCAGGTTAGTATTATTATTTCTTATTCTTATTCTAATCTGAGTATATATGTATGTATCTAATATATGTAAGTATTTATATATAGGTTGTTGATCATCCATATCTTGTGGTATATTCAAACGTTGCTATAGCAAAAGCAGCTGAAGCTAGGATGATAAGTAATGAACCACAACAAATTTGTGGTTTATGTGATGATATAGTTGAAGATGTCATGGTATGTATATGTTTGTCTTTATTACCTACTTTTTATAAAGGGGATGTTTTAATTAATTAATATTTGTTTTTTTAAGGTTACATCATGTGCATATGTATTTTGCAAAACATGTTTAATGGAATTTTGTGCTAGTGGTGAATAAGTGTTATGTCCTACATGTTCAAAGCCACTTACTATGGATTTCTCTTGGAACAGAGTAATGCTAAAAATTTGTCCATAGAGGTTTATAATTATTCATTAAAATATATTTTTCTAAAAATTTATATGTTATTTGATAACTTGTTCCTCAAATCTAAGATTCACCACTATTTGTCGACACTATGGTATTTTTGGTATATTTAATATTATTATATATAAATAATTTAAGAATAATTAAAATTGTAAATTATGTTCGGAACAACCAATATATAATATGTTGGTCAAATATTTTTAATTCGGCTTCTTTTAGAATGAATTTTTATTAATACACTAAAGTTTATTTTAAAATAAGATTATTTTCATCATTACTTTATCTATTTTTATAATTGATTTACTAATTTTGAATAATATAATATTTGAATGTAAATTTGTAATATTTCCAACAATTTAATATACCTTTTTTCACTAGGCGGAGAAGCTTATAATAATTAGGGAAGCCTTGAATCCTAGCATTCTCAGTTATAATTCAAACTCTATTTTGAACAGGGTGCATATCTATGGGCTTGATAACCAAGGCCCATTAAACGGCCCAAAACGTATCTTCCAAGTCCAAAAGCAATGACTGACGTAATATTCCCAAAATTTTCTATTCCGAAAAGGGCGACTAGGAAGCCATGAAGTAGATGGATTATTCAACAAATTTGGTTATCATTATCAACGAGACAAAGCAATCCATTACAAGGGCCACAAATCTTGCCACTCTTATTTCTCCATTTTGAATTTGATGACGTGAATGATTCATAGCCACGAATCGTAATAGTAATCCTAAAAAGCCCTTTGCAAGCCTGATAATATCCACAATGTTCTCCATTGGTATTTGAATGTAATTTTTTTTAACTATTCTCTCTCTTTTATGTTATATTCTCTCTATATATTGATATATATATTTAATGAAAATATATTTAATTTCTTTCATGAGTCTTTTGATGGACCAAATAATTTTTTTTCATGTCAGATTTAAATATACTTTGATTAGATATTTCTACAACTATTCAAAAATAAACATTTTCGTTCTTTGCCAGAATGATTCATAGCCACAAAATTTAACCTTATCCTTGACTTAAACTGTAACTTTAACCCTTAACTTTAACCTTAAAATTAATCGTATCCTTAACGTTGAACTAAACCTTAACCCTTACCCTAACCTTAACCTTAACATTAAATTTAACCATAACCCTAATTTCTTCTTGATGAGCAAAAAAAACCTTAAACCTAACTTTAACCTTGAACTTCTCCCTTGGAAACTGTATGTGATTTCCAATAACGAAAAAAAATTCTTCGTGTTTTCATACACGGGTTTTACCTAGTATATATATACATATGTATATAAATATATATATATTATGATGAAATAAAGTAGTTAATAAACTGAAAATTATAATACTCCTTTCAGAGCATTAGGAACCAAAACATTTTCTTCATATTTAGATTTTGAAATTTAAGAACTCTGTCAGTTATTCTACTACAGAAATATGGAATTAGAAAATAGACGGATCGTGATAAAAGTATATGTGTAAATTATTATATAAATATTAAAAGAGAGGATCTTGAATTTAATTCCATTCAAAATATCGATAAGAATATTTGGCCAGATATAGAAAGATGGTTCATGTAGATTCATACCTGTATGGTAAATATGAACGTATGATCTATATAAACTGGAATTTTGATAAAGGATTTCATGTTCGTCTAAGGTAAACTAATTTGAAGATATGTTTTATGAGATAAAAACGTTCTTATGAAAGTCCTTAAAGGACTCCAAGTGCTTAAATAAAAATCTCGGGATATATAAATTAGAGTGTCATTATCTGGTATAATTGTATTATATGTTGTTACGTAATGTGCCATGTTCGTCAAATATGTGTTTATATGTGACTATGTGCATAAATATTTGTTAATATAATTTGTACATAATTGTTTCTTATTATAATTGAAATTTGTATAATTCCATTTATCTATATATTGCTTGATTTTAAATATTGTAAGGTTTGAGACTATGAAGATGAAGATCAAATTACACAGTGAAGATGTTTATTGATATCCTAAAATGAGGGGGAGATACTTACGTATTGCACTCTTTTTTGCTTTACTCAATATTTTTTCCTACATGGTTTTAAAGATAACGTTTTTAACGACCCGCATTTAAATTTCATGAGGATATTGCACTCATTTTCCTTCAATGGATTTTTTCCTAAAGGGTTTTTTCAAGAAAGTTTTAAAGAGACATGCTCTTCATGATTGAATATCCAAGGAAAAGTTTAATGAAACATTATTGTTGATATTTATTCAGCCCATAAACCATAGTCCAACCCATTAATAATAAAACTTATTTACATATTACTTATAAATAGGGATAGGGTATTTAAGTAATACATACTATGATTAATAATACTATGCTCTACTCTCTTATTATTTACCTCTTACTTTTTATTTTAGTTTTACAACACATGCCATATTATCACTCAATTATTTCTTTCAAACCCTAACGCCCCCTTGCCGCCTCTAACTACTAAACATAAACCATACTTACTATAGTCTGTCATTTATATGATATTTTCTCATGGTAAATCTATAGTCCTTCATCACATTTGATCTTTTCAAACCACCATACCTAGCGTACATATTATTGTATAAGCATCAATTATCTCATCCTCTTTTTTCTTTAATTCAAAATTTTATATATATTTCTACCTTGGATATCTCAGATCGTTGGCCATTCCATTTCAACCAAATTATTCTAAAAAGGTTAAATTTAATATTTTTAGTATATTTAATTAATTGTAGCGTTCTTATAGTTTTTTGTCAATAGAGGTTTATAATTATTCATTAAAATGTATTTTTCTAAAAATTTATATGTTATTCGATAATTGTTCATCAATATCTGCGATTCACCTCTATTTGTTGACAATATGGTATTTTTGGTATATTGAATTTGATTATATCTAAATAATTTAAGAATAATAAAAATTTTAAATTATTTTCAGAACTACCAATATATAATATGTTGTGCAAATATTTTTATTTCGGCTTCTTTTAGAATGAATTTTTATTAATACACTAAAGTTTATTTTAAAATAAGATTATTTTCATCATTACTTTATCTATTTTTTATAATTGATTTAATAATTTATAATAATATAATATTTGAATTTAAATTTGTAATATTTCCTACAATTTAATATACCTTTCTTTCACTAGGCCAAGAAGCTTATAATAATTAGGGAAGCCTTGAATCCTAGCATTCTCACTTATAATTTAAACTTTATTTTAAACAGGGTGCATCTCTATGGGCTTGATAACAACGGCCCATTTAACGGCTCAAAGTGTATCTTCCAAGTCCAAAAGCAATGACGTAATATTCCCAAATTTTTCTACTCCGAAATGGGCGAATAGGGCCATATAACTGAAGAAGATTACTATACATCAACGAAACTCAAACATAGTTTGATACGTATGTAATATATTTCATTCATTTTTTTATATAATATGATATGAGAAGATCAAGAAACATTTAAGGATGTTTTTTTTGTTTTGTTTATGATGTGTAGATATGTAAATGAGGGAACGTTGATTAACAATTACGCGCATATATTCGATCTGCTTACTCGTTTACGTCAGGTTAGTATTATTATTTCTTATTCTTATTCTAATCTAAGTATATATGTAAGTATGTATATATAGGTTGGTTATCATCCATATCTTGTGGTATATTCAAACGTTGCTATAGCAAAAGCAGCTGAAGCTAGGATGATAAGTAATGAACCACAACAAATTTGTGGTTTATGTGATGATATAGTCGAAGATGTCGTGGTATGTATATGTTTGTCTTTATTACGTACTTTTTATAAAGGGGATGTTTTAATTAATTAATATTTATTTTTTTAAGGTTACATCATGTGCACATGTATTTTGCAAAACATGTGTAATGGAATTTTGTGCTAGTGGTGAATAAATGTTATGTCATACATGTTCAAAGCAACTTACTATGGATTTTTGTGGGAACAGAGTAATGCTAAAAATTCGTCCATAGAGGTTTATAATTATTCATTAAAATATATTTTTCTAAAGATTTATATGTTATTTGATAACTTGTTCCTCAAATCTACGATTCACCACTATGTGTCGACACTATGGTATTTTTGGTATATTTAATATTATTATATATAAATAATTTAAGATTAATTATTTTAAATTATGTTCGGAACAACCAATATATAATATGTTGTGCAAATGTTTTTAATTCGGCTTCTTTTAGAATGAATTTTTATTAATACACCAAATTTTATTTTAAAATAAGATAATTTTTCATCATTACTTTAATTATTTTTATAATTGATTTACTAATTTTAAATAATATAATATTTGAATGTAAATTTGTAATATTTCCAATAATTTAATATACTTTTTTTCACAAGGCGGAGAAGCTTATAATAATTAGGGAAGCCTTGAATCCTAGCATTCTCACTTATAATTCAAACTCTATTTTGAACAGGGTGCATCTCTATGGGCTTGATAACCAAGGCCCATTAAACGGCCCAAAGCGTATCTTCCAAGTCCAAAAGCAATGACTTAACTTATAATTCAAACTCTATATCTCTATGGGCTTGATAACCAAGGCCCATTAAACGGAGCGTATCATCCAAGTCCAAAAGCAATGACGTAACTTATAATTCAAACTCTATTTTGAACAGGGTGCATCTCTATGGGCTTGATAACCAAGGCCCATTAAACGGCCGAAAGCGTATCTTCCAAGTCCAAAAGCAATGACGTAATATTCCCAAATTTTTCTATTCCGAAAAGGGCGACTAGGAAGCCATAAAGTAGATGGATTATACAACATATTTGATTATTATTATCAATGAGACAAAGCAATCCATTACAAGGGCCACAAATCTTGCCACTCTTATTTCTCCATTCTGAATTTGATGACGTGAATGATTCATAGCCACGAATCGTAATAGTAATCCTAAAAAGCCCTTTGCAAACCTGATAATATCCACAATGTTCCCCATTGATATTTGAATGTAATTTTTTAACTATTCTCTCTATATATTGATATATATTTAATGAAAATATATTTAATTTCTTTCATGAGTCTTTTGATGGACAAAATAATTTTTTTCATGTCAGATTTAAATATACTTTGATTAGATATTTCTACAACTATTCAAAAATAAACACTTTCGTTCTATGCCAGAATGATTCATAGCCACAAAATTTAACCTTAACCTTGAATTAAACTGTAACTTTAACCCTTAACTCTAACCTTAAAATTAACTGTATCCTTAACGTTGACCTAAACCTTAACCCTTACCCTAACCTTAACCTTAACATTAAACTTAACCATAACCCTAATTTCTTCTTGATGAGCAAAAAAAAAACCTTAACCCTAACTTTAACCTTGAACTTCTTCCTTGGAAACTGTATTTGATTTCCAATAACGAAAAAAATATTCTTCGTGTTTTCATACACGGGTTTTACCTAGTATATATATACATATGTATATAAATATATATATATATATATATATATATATATTATGATGAAATAAAGTAGATAATATAACTGAAAATTATAATACTTCTTTCAGAGCATTAGGAACCAAAACATTTTCTTCATATTTAGATATTGAAATTTAAGAACTCTGTCAGTTATTCTACTACAGAAATATGGAATTAGAAAATAGACGGATCGTGATAAAAGTATATTAGTAAATTATTATATAAGTATTAAAAGAGAGGATCTTGAATTTAATTCCATTCAAAATATCGATAAGAATATTTGGCCAAATATAGAAAGATGGTTCATGTAGATTCATACCTGTATGGTAAATATGAACGTATGATCTATATAAATTGGAATTTTTATAAAGGATTTCATGTTCGTCTAAGGTAAACTAATTTGAAGATATGTTTTATGAGATAAAAACGTTCTTATGAAAGTCCTTAAAGGACTCCAAGTGCTTAAATAAAAATCTCGGGATATATATATTAGAGTGTCATTATCTGGTATAATTGTATTATATGTTGTTACGTAATGTGCCATGTTCGTTAAATATGTGTTTATATGTGACTATATGCATAAATATTTGTTAATATAATTTGTACATAATTGTTTCTTATTATAATTGAAATTTGTATAATTCCATTTATTTATATATTGCTTGATTTCAAATATTGTAAGGTTTGAGACTATGAAGATGAAGATCAAATTACACAGTAAAGATGTTTATTGATATCCTAAAATGAGCGGGAGTTACTTACGCATTACACTTTTTTTTTCCTTACTCAATATTTTTTCCTACATGGTTTTAAAGATAACGTTTTTAACGACACGCATTTAAATTTCATGAGGATATTGCACTCATTTTCCTTCAATGGATTTTTTCCTAAAGGGTTTTCTCAAAAAAGTTTTAAAGAGACATGCTCTTCATGATTGAATATCCAAGGAAAAGTTTTATGAAGCATTATTGTTGATATTTATTCAGCCCATTAACCATAGTCTAACCCATTAATAATAAAACCTAAGGTTTACATATTACTTATAAATAGGGATAGGGTATTTAAGTAATACATACTATGATTAATAATACTATGCTCTACTCTCTTATTCTTTACCTCTTACTTTTTATTTTAGTTTTACAACACATGCCATATTATCACTCAATTATTTCTTTCAAACCCTAACGCCCCCTTGTCGCCTCTATCTACTATACATAAACCATACTTACTATACTCTGTCATTTATATGATATTTTCTCATGGTAAATCTATAGTCCTTCATTACATTTGATCTTTTCAAACCACCATACCTAGCGTACATATTATTGTATAAGCATCAATTATCTCCTCCTCTTTTTTCTTTAATTAAAAATTTTATATATATTTCTACCTTATTTATGGATATCTCAGATCGTTGGCCATTCCATTTTAACCAAATTATTCTGAAAAGGTTAAATTTAATATTTTTATTATATTTAATAAATTGTAGCGTTCTTATAGTTTTTTGTCAATAGAGGTTTATAATTAGTCATTAAAATATATTTTTCTAAAAATTTATATGTTATTCGATAACTTGTTCATCAATATCTGCGATTCACCTCTATTTGTTGACAATATGGTATTTTTGGTATATTGAATTTGATTATATCTAAATAATTTAAGAATAATTAAAATTTTAAATTATTTTCAGAACTACCAATATATAATATGTTGTGCAAATGTTTTTATTTCGGCTTCTTTTAGAATGAATTTTTATTAATACACTAAAGTTTATTTTAAAATAAGATTATTTTCATCATTACTTTATCTATTTTTATATTTGATTTAATAATTTTAAATAATATAATATTTGAATGTAAATTTGTAATATTTCCTACAATTTAGTATACCTTTCTTTCACTAGGCCAAGAAGCTTATAATAATTAGGGAAGCCTTGAATCCTAACATTCTAACTTATAATTTAAACTTTATTTTGAACAGGGTGCATCTCTATGGGCTTGATAACAACGGCCCATTTAACGGCCCAAAGTGTATCTTCCAAGTCCAAAAGCAATGACATAATATTCCCAAATTTTTCTACTCCGAAATGGGCGGATACGGCCATATATCTGAAGAAGATTACAATACATCAACTAAACTCAAGCGGAGTTTGATACGTATGTAATCTATTTCATTCATTTTTTTATATAATATGATATGATATGAGAAGATCAAGAAACATTTAAGGATGTTTTTTTTTGTTTTGTTTATGATGTGTAGATAAGTAAATGAACGAACGTTGATGAACAATTACGCGCATATATTCGATCTGCTTACTCGTTTACGTCAGGTTAGTATTATTATTTCTTATTCTTATTCTAATCTAAGTATATATGTATGTATCTAATATATGTAAGTATTTATATATAGGTTGTTGATCATCCATATCTTGTGGTATATTCAAACGTTGCTATAGCAAAAGCAGCTGAAGCTAGGATGATAAGTAATGAACCACAACAAATTTGTGGTTTATGTGATGATATAGTTGAAGATGTCATGGTATGTATATGTTTGTCTTTATTACCTACTTTTTATAAAGGGGATGTTTTAATTAATTAATATTTGTTTTTTTAAGGTTACCTAATGTGCATATGTATTTTGCAAAACATGTTTAATGGAATTTTGTGCTAGTGGTGAATAAGTGTTATGTCCTACATGTTCAAAGCCACTTACTATGGATTTCTCTTGGAACAGAGTAATGCTAAAAATTTGTCCATAGAGGTTTATAATTATTCATTAAAATATATTTTTCTAAAAATTTATATGTTATTTGGTAACTTGTTCCTCAAATCTAAGATTCACCACTATTTGTCGACACTATGGTATTTTTGGTATATTTAATATTATTATATATAAATAATTTAAGAATAATTAAAATTGTAAATTATGTTCGGAACAACCAATATATAATATGTTGTGCAAATATTTTTAATTCGGCTTCTTTTAGAATGAATTTTTATTAATACACTAAAGTTTATTTTAAAATAAGATTATTTTCATCATTACTTTATCTATTTTTATAATTGATTTACTAATTTTGAATAATATAATATTTGAATGTAAATTTGTAATATTTCCAACAATTTAATATACCTTTTTTCACTAGGCGGAGAAGCTTATAATAATTAGGGAAGCCTTGAATCCTAGCATTCTCAGTTATAATTCAAACTCTATTTTGAACAGGGTGCATATCTATGGGCTTGATAACCAAGGCCCATTAAACGGCCCAAAGCGTATCTTCCAAGTCCAAAAGCAATGACTGACGTAATATTCCCAAAATTTTCTATTCCGAAAAGGGCGACTAGGAAGCCATGAAGTAGATGGATTATTCAACAAATTTGGTTATCATTATCAACGAGACAAAGCAATCCATTACAAGAGCCACAAATCTTGCCACTCTTATTTCTCCATTTTGAATTTGATGACGTGAATGATTCATAGCCACGAATCGTAATAGTAATCCTAAAAAGCCATTTGCAAACCTGATAATATCCACAATGTTCTCCATTGATATTTGAATGTAATTTTTTTAACTATTCTCTCTCTTTTATGTTATATTCTCTCTATATATTGATATATATATTTAATGAAAATATATTTAATTTCTTTCATGAGTCTTTTGATGGACCAAATAATTTTTTTTCATGTCAGATTTAAATATACTTTGATTAGATATTTCTACAACTATTCAAAAATAAACATTTTCGTTCTTTGCCAGAATGATTCATAGCCACAAAATTTAACCTTATCCTTGACTTAAACTGTAACTTTAACCCTTAACTTTAACCCTTAACTTTAACCTTAAAATTAATCGTATCCTTAACGTTGAACTAAACCTTAACCCTTACCCTAACCTTAACCTTAACATTAAACTTAACCATAACCCTAATTTCTTCTTGATGAGCAAAAAAAACCTTAAACCTAACTTTAACCTTGAACTTCTCCCTTGAAAACTGTATTTGATTTCCAATAACGAAAATTTTTTTTTCGTGTTTTCATACACGGGTTTTACCTAGTATATATATATACATATGTATATAAATATATATATATATTGTGATGAAATAAAGTAGTTAATAAACTGAAAATTATAATACTCCTTTCAGAGCATTAGGAACCAAAACATTTTCTTCATATTTAGATTTTGAAATTTAAGAACTCTGTCAGTTATTCTACTACAGAAATATGGAATTAGAAAATAGACGGATCGTGATAAAAGTATATGTGTAAATTATTATATAAATATTAAAAGAGAGGATCTTGAATTTAATTCCATTCAAAATATCGATAAGAATATTTGGCCAAATATAGAAAGATGGTTCATGTAGATTCATACCTGTATGGTAAATATGAACGTATGATCTATATAAACTGGAATTTTGATAAAGGATTTCATGTTCGTCTAAGGTAAACTAATTTGAAGATATGTTTTATGAGATAAAAACGTTCTTATGAAAGTCCTTAAAGGACTCCAAGTGCTTAAATAAAAATCTCGGGATATATAAATTAGAGTGTCATTATCTGGTATAATTGTATTATATGTTGTTACGTAATGTGCCATGTTCGTTAAATATGTGTTTATATGTGACTATATGCATAAATATTTGTTAATATAATTTGTACATAATTGTTTCTTATTATAATTGAAATTTGTATAATTCCATTTATCTATATATTGCTTGATTGTAAATATTGTAAGGTTTGAGACTATGAAGATGAAGATCAAATTACACAGTGAAGATGTTTATTGATATCCTAAAATGAGGGGGAGATACTTACGTATTGCACTCTTTTTTTCTTTACTCAATATTTTTTCCTACATGGTTTTAAAGATAACGTTTTTAACGACACGCATTTAAATTTCATGAGGATATTGCACTCATTTTCCTTCAATGGATTTTTTCCTAAAGGGTTTTTTCAAGAAAGTTTTAAAGAGACATGCTCTTCATGATTGAATATCCAAGGAAAAGTTTAATGAAACATTATTGTTGATATTTATTCAGCCCATTAACCATAGTCCAACCCATTAATAATAAAACTTATTTACATATTACTTATAAATAGGGATAGGGTATTTAAGTAATACATACTATGATTAATAATATTATGCTCTACTCTCTTATTCTTTACCTCTTACTTTTTATTTTAGTTTTACAACACATGCCATATTATCACTCAATTATTTCTTTCAAACCCTAACGCCCCCTTGCCGCCTCTATCTACTATACATAAACCATACTTACTATAGTCTGTCATTTATATGATATTTTCTCATGGTAAATCTATAGTCCTTCATCACATTTGATCTTTTCAAACCACCATACCTAGCGTACATATTATTGTATAAGCATCAATTATCTCATCCTCTTTTTTCTTTAATTCAAAATTTTATATATATTTCTACCTTGGATATCTCAGATCGTTGGCCATTCCATTTCAACCAAATTATTCTAAAAAGGTTAAATTTAATATTTTTAGTATATTTAATTAATTGTAGCGTTCTTATAGTTTTTTGTCAATAGAGGTTTATAATTATTCATTAAAATGTATTTTTCTAAAAATTTATATGTTATTCGATAATTGTTCATCAATATCTGCGATTCACCTCTATTTGTTGACAATATGGTATTTTTGGTATATTGAATTTGATTATATCTAAATAATTTAAGAATAATAAAAATTTTAAATTATTTTCAGAACTACCAATATATAATATGTTGTGCAAATATTTTTATTTCGGCTTCTTTTAGAATGAATTTTTATTAATACACTAAAGTTTATTTTAAAATAAGATTATTTTCATCATTACTTTATCTATTTTTTATAATTGATTTAATAATTTATAATAATATAATATTTGAATTTAAATTTGTAATATTTCCTACAATTTAGTATACCTTTCTTTCACTAGGCCAAGAAGCTTATAATAATTAGGGAAGCCTTGAATCCTAGCATTCTCACTTATAATTTAAACTTTATTTTGAACAGGGTGCATCTCTATGGGCTTGATAACAACGGCCCATTTAACGGCCCAAAGTGTATCTTCCAAGTCCAAAAGCAATGACGTAATATTCCCAAATTTTTCTACTCCGAAATGGGCGAATAGGGCCATATAACTGAAGAAGATTACTATACATCAACGAAACTCAAACGGAGTTTGATACGTATGTAATCTATTTCATTCATTTTTTTATATAATATGATATGAGAAGATCAAGAAACATTTAAGGATGTTTTTTTTGTTTTGTTTATGATGTGTAGATATGTAAATGAGGGAACGTTGATTAACAATTACGCGCATATATTCGATCTGCTTACTCGTTTACGTCAGGTTAGTATTATTATTTCTTATTCTTATTCTAATCTAAGTATATATGTAAGTATGTATATATAGGTTGGTTATCATCCATATCTTGTGGTATATTCAAACGTTGCTATAGCAAAAGCAGCTGAAGCTAGGATGATAAGTAATGAACCACAACAAATTTGTGGTTTATGTGATGATATAGTCGAAGATGTCGTGGTATGTATATGTTTGTCTTTATTACGTACTTTTTATAAAGGGGATGTTTTAATTAATTAATATTTGTTTTTTAAGGTTACATCATGTGCACATGTATTTTGCAAAACATGTGTAATGGAATTTTGTGCTAGTGGTGAATAAATGTTATGTCATACATGTTCAAAGCAACTTACTATGGATTTTTGTGGGAACAGAGTAATGCTAAAAATTTGTCCATAGAGGTTTATAATTATTCATTAAAATATATTTTTCTAAAGATTTATATGTTATTTGATAACTTGTTCCTCAAATCTACGATTCACCACTATGTGTCGACACTATGGTATTTTTGGTATATTTAATATTATTATATATAAATAATTTAAGATTAATTAAAATTTTAAATTATGTTCGGAACAACCAATATATAATATGTTGTGCAAATGTTTTTAATTCGGCTTCTTTTAGAATGAATTTTTATTAATACACCAAATTTTATTTTAAAATAAGATAATTTTTCATCATTACTTTAATTATTTTTATAATTGATTTACTAATTTTAAATAATATAATATTTGAATGTAAATTTGTAATATTTCCAATAATTTAATATACTTTTTTTCACAAGGCGGAGAAGCTTATAATAATTAGGGAAGCCTTGAATCCTAGCATTCTCACTTATAATTCAAACTCTATTTTGAACAGGGTGCATCTCTATGGGCTTGATAACCAAGGCCCATTAAACGGCCCAAAGCGTATCTTCCAAGTCCAAAAGCAATGACTTAACTTATAATTCAAACTCTATATCTCTATGGGCTTGATAACCAAGGCCCATTAAACGGAGCGTATCATCCAAGTCCAAAAGCAATGACGTAATATTCCCAAAATTTTCTATTCCGAAAAGGGCGACTAGGAAGCCATAAAGTAGATGGATTATACAACATATTTGATTATTATTATCAATGAGACAAAGCAATCCATTACAAGGGCCACAAATCTTGCCACTCTTATTTCTCCATTCTGAATTTGATTACGTGAATGATTCATAGCCACGAATCGTAATAGTAATCCTAAAAAGCCCTTGCAAACCTGATAATATCCACAATGTTCTCCATTGATATTTGAATGTAATTTTTTTAACTATTCTCTCTCTTTTATGTTATATTCTCTCTATATATTGATATATATTTAATGAAAATATATTTAATTTCTTTCATGAGTCTTTTGATGGACCAAATAATTTTTTTTCATATCATATTTAAATATACTTTGATTAGATATTTCTACAAATATTCAAAAATAAACACTTTCGTTCTGTGCCAGAATGATTCATAGCCACAAAATTTAACCTTAACCTTGACTTAAACTGTAACTTTAACCCTTAACTTTAACCTTAAAATTAACCGTATCCTTAACGTTGACCTAAACCATAACCCTTACCCTAACCTTAACCTTAACATTAAACTTAACCATAACCCTAATTTCTTCTTGATGAACAAAAAAAAAACCTTAATCATAACTTTAACCTTGAACTTCTCCCTTGGAAACTGTATTTGATTTCCAATAACGAAAAAAAATTCTTCGTGTTTTCATACACGGGTTTTACCTAGTATATATATACATATGTATATAAATATATATATATTATGATGAAGTAAAGTAGATAATATAACTGAAAATTATAATACTCCTTTCAGAGCATTAGGAACCAAAACATTTTCTTCATATTTAGATATTGAAATTTAAGAACTTTGTTAGTTATTCTACTACAGAAATATGGAATTAGAAAATAGACGGGTTGTGATAAAAGTATATGTGTAAATTGTTATATAAATATTAAAAGAGAGGATCTTGAATTTAATTCCATTCAAAATATCGATAAGAATATTTGGCCAAATATAGAAAGATGGTTCATGTATATTCATACATGTATGGTAAATATGAACGTATGATCTATATAAACTGGAAATTTTATAAAGGATTTCATGTTCGTCTAAGGTAAACTAATTTGAAGATATGTTTTATGAGATAAAAACGTTCTTATGAAAGTCCTTAAAGGACTCCAAGTGCTTAAATAAAAATCTCGGGATATATAAATTAGAGTGTCATTATCTGGTATAATTGTATTATATATTGTTACGTAATGTGCCATGTTTGTTAAATATGTGTTTATATGTGACTATATGCATAAATATTTGTTAATATAATTTGTACATAATTGTTTCTTATTATAATTGAAATTCGTATAATTCCATTTATCTATATATTGCTTGATTTTAAATATTGTAAGGTTTGAGACTATGAAGATGAAGAACAAATTACACAGTGAAGATGTTTATTGATATCCTAAAATGAGGGGGAGATACTTACGTATTGCACTCTTTTTTTCCCTACTCAATATTTTTTCCTACATGGTTTTAAAGATAACGTTTTTAACGACACGCATTTAAATTACATGAGGATATTGCACACATTTTCCTTCAATGGATTTTTTCCTAAAGGGTTTTTTCAAGAAAGTTTTAAAGAGACATGCTCTTCATGATTGAATATCAAAGGAAAAGTTTTATGAAACATTATGGTTGATATTTATTCAGCCCATTAACCATAGTCCAACCCATTAATAATAAAACTTAAGGTTTACATATTACTTATAAGAGTAATGCTAGGTATCAACCATCACCCATGATGTGGCAATTAGGTGGTCTAATCATGGATTTTCTCTTTCCAGATTTACTTTTTTCTCTCTCTTCTATGATTGGACCACCTAATTGCCACGGTGATGTTTAGGTGATACCTTTTTGGGTGATACCCAGCATTACTCTACTTATAAATAGGGATAGGGTATTTAAGTAATACATACTATGATTAATAATATTATGCTCTACTCTCTTATTCTTTACCTCTTACTTTTTATTTTAGTTTTACAACACATGCCATATTATCACTCAATTATTTCTTTCAAACCCTAACGCCCCCTTGCCGCCTCTATCTACTATACATAAACCATACTTACTATACTCTGTCATTTATATGATATTTTCTCATGGTAAATCTATAGTCCTTCATTACATTTGATCTTTTCAAACCACCATTAGCGTACATATTATTGTATAAGCATCAATTATCTCCTCCTCTTTTTTCTTTAATTCAAAATTTTTTATATATTTCTACCTTATTTATGGATATCTCAGATAGTTGGCCATTCCGTTTCAACCAAAGTATTCTGAAAAGGTTAAATGTAATATTTTTATTATATTTAATTAATTTTAGCGTTCTTAGAGTTTATTGTCAATAGAGGTTTATAATTATTCATTAAAATATATTTTTCTAAAAATTTATATGTTATTCGATAACATGTTCATCAATATTTGCGATTCACCTCTATTTGTTGACAATATGGTATTTTTGGTATATTGAATTTGATTATATCTAAATAATTTAAGAATAATTATAATTTTAAATTATTTTAAGAACTACCAATAAATAATATGTTGTGCAAATGTTTTTATTTTGGATTCTTTTAGAATGAATTTTTATTAATACACTAAAGTTTATTTTAAAATAAGATTATTTTCATCATTACTTTATCTATTTTTTATAATTGATTTAATAATTTATAATAATATAATATTTGAATTTAAATTTGTAATATTTCCTACAATTTAGTATACCTTTCTTTCACTAGGCCAAGAAGCTTATAATAATTAGGGAAGCCTTGAATCCTAGCATTCTCACTTATAATTTAAACTTTATTTTGAACAGGCTGCATCTCTATGGGCTTGATAACAACGGCCCATTTAACGACCCAAAGTGTATCTTCCAAGTCCAAACGAAATGACGTAATATTCCCAAATTTTTATACTCCGAAAAGGGCGAATAGGGCGATATAACTGAAGAAGATTACTATACATCAACGAAACTCAAGCGGAGTTTGATACGTATGTAATCTATTTCATTCCTTTTTTTATATAATATGATATGATATGAGAAGATCAAGAAACATTTAAGGATGTTTTTTTTGTTTTGTTTATGATGTGTAGATATGTAAATAAGTGAACGTTGATGAACAATTACGCGCATATATTCGATCTGCTTACACGTTTACGTAGGTTAGTATTATTATTTCTTATTCTTATTCTAATCTAAGTATATATGTATGTATCTAATATATGTAAGTATGTATATATAGGTTGTTGATATCTTGTGGTATATTCAAACGTTGCTATAGCAAAAGCAGCTGAAGCAAGGATGATAAGTAATGAACCACAACAAATTTGTGGTTTATGTGATGATATAGTTGAAGATGTCGTGGTATGTTTATGTTTGTCTTTATTACCTACTTTTTATAAAGGGGATGTTTTAATTAATTAATATTTGTTTTTTTAAGGTTACATCATGTGCACATGTACTTTGCAAAACATGTTTAATGGAATTTTGTGCTAGTGGTGAATAAGTGTTATGTCCTACATGTTCAAAGCCACTTACTATGGATTTCTGTGGGAACATAGTAATGCTAAAAATTTGTCCATAGAGGTTTATAATTATTCATTAAAATATATTTTTCTAAAAATTTATATGTTATTTGATAACTTGTTCCTAAAAATCTACGATTCACCACTATTTGTCGACACTATGGTATTTTTGGTATATTTAATTTGATTTTATATAAATAATTTAAGAATAATTAAAATTTTAAATTATGTTCGGAACAACCAATATATAATATGTTGTGCAAATATTTTTAATTCGGCTTCTTTTAGAATGAATTTTTATTAATACACTAAAGTTTATTTTAAAATAAGATTATTTTCATCATTACTTTATCTAGTTTTATAATTGATTTACTAATTTTGAATAATATAATATTTGAATGTAAATTTGTAGTATTTCCAACAATTTAATATACCTTTTTTCACTAGGCGGAAAAGCTTATAATAATTAGGGAAGCCTTGAATACTAGTATTCTCACTTATAATTCAAACTCTATTTTCAACAGGGTGCATCTCTATGGGCTTGATAACAAAGGCCCATTAAACGGCCCAAAGCGTATCTTCCAAGTCCAAAAGCAATGACGTAATATTCCCAAAATTTTCTATTCCGAAAAGGGCGACTAAGAAGCCATGAAGTAGATGAATTATACAACAAATTTGATTATCATTATCAACGAGACAAAGCAATCCATTACAAGGGCCACAAATCTTGCCACTCTTATTTCTCCATTCTGAATTTGATGACGTGAATGATTCATAGCCACGAATCGTAATAGTAATCCTAAATAGCCCTTTGCAAACCACAATGTTCTCCATTAAGGTTTGAATGTAATTTTTTAACTATTTTTATAAAGGATTTCATGTTCGTCTAAGGTAAACTAATTTGAAGATATGTTTTATGAGATAAAAACGTTCTTATGAAAGTCCTTAAAGGACTCCAAGTGCTTAAATAAAAATCTCGGGATATATAAATTAGAGTGTCATTATCTGGTATAATTGTATTATATGTTGTTACGTAATGTGCCATGTTCGTTAAATATGTGTTTATATGTGACTACATGCATAAATATTTGTTAATATAATTTGTACATAATTGTTTCTTATTATAATTGAAACTTGTATAATTCTATTTATCTATATATTGCTTGATTTTAAATATTGTATGGTTTGAGACTATGAAGATGAAGATCAAAGTACACAGTGAAGATGTTTATTGATATCCTAAAATGAGGGGGAGATACTTACATATTGCACTCTTTTTTTCCTTACTCAAAATTTTTTCCTACATGGTTTTAAAGATAACGTTTTTAACGACACGCATTTAAATTTCATGAGGATATTGCACTCATTTTCCTTCAATGGATTTTTTCCTAAAGGGTTTTTTCAAGAATGTTTTAAAGAGACATGCTCTTCATGATTGAATATCCAAGGAAAAGTTTTATGAAACATTATTGTTGATATTTATTCAGCCCATTAACCATAGTCCAACCCATTAATAATAAAACTTAAGGTTTACATATTACTTATAAATAGGGATAGGGTATTTAAGTAATACATACTATGATTAATAATACTATGCTCTACTATCTTATTCTTTACCTCTTACTTTTTATTTTAGTTTTACAACACATGCCATATTATCACTCAATTATTTCTTTCAAACCCTAACGCCCCCTTGTCGCCTCTATCTACTATACATAAACCATACTTACTATACTCTGTCATTTATATGATATTTTCTCATGGTAAATCTATAGTCCTTCATTACATTTGATCTTTTCAAACCACCATACCTACGTACATATTATTGTATAAGCATCAATTATCTCCTCCTCTTTTTTCTTTAATTCAAAATTTTATATATATTTCTACCTTATTTATGGATATCTCAGATCGTTGGCCATTCCATTTCAACCAAAGTATTCTGAAAAGGTTAAATTTAATATTTTTATTATATTTAATTAATTGTAGCGTTCTTATAGTTTATTGTCAATAGAGGTTTATAATTATTCATTAAAATATATTTTTCTAAAAATTTATATGTTATTCGATAACTTGTTCATTAATATCTGCGATTCACCTCTATTTGGTGACAATATGGTATTTTTGGTATATTGAATTTGATTATATCTAAATAATTTAAGAATTAAAATTTTAAATTATTTTCAGAACTACCAATATATAATATGTCGTGTAAATGTTTTTATTTCGGCTTCTTTTAGAATGAATTTTTATTAATAAACTAAAGTTTATTTTAAAATAAGATTATTTTCATCATTACTTTATCTATTTTTATAATTGATTTAATAATTTTAAATAATATAATATTTGAATGTAAACTTGTAATATTTCCTACAATTTAGTATACCTTTCTTTCACTAGGCCAAGAAGCTTATAATAATTAGGGAAGCCTTGAATCCTAGCATTCTCACTTATAATTTAAACTTTATTTTGAACAGGGTGCATCTCTATGGGCTTGATAACAACGGCCCATTTAACGACCCAAAGTGTATCTTCCAAGTCCAAAATCAATGACGTAATATTCCCAAATTTTTCTACTCCGAAAAGGGCAAATAGGGCGATATAACTGAAGAAGATTACTATACATCAATGAAACTCAAGTGGAGTTTGATACGTATGTAATCTATTTCATTCCTTTTTTTATATAATATGATATGATATGAGAAGATCAAGAAACATTTAAGGATGTTTTTTGTGTTTTGTTTATGATGTGTAGATATGTAAATGAGGGAACGTTGATGAACAATTACGCGTATATATTCGATCTGCTTACTCGTTTACGTCAGGTTAGTATTATTATTTCTTATTCTTATTCTAATCTAAGTATATATGTATGTATCTAATATATGTAAGTATGTATATATAGGTTGTTGATCATCCATATCTTGTGGTATATTCAAACGTTGCTATAGCAAAAGCAGCTGAAGCTAGGATGATAAGTAATGAACCACAACAAATTTGTGGTTTATGTGATGATATAGTTGAAGATGTCGTGGTATGTTTATGTTTGTCTTTATTACCTACTTTTTATAAAAGGGATGTTTTAATTAATTAATATTTGTTTTTTTAAGGTTACATCATGTGCACATGTATTTTGCAAAACATGTTTAATGGAATTTTGTGCTAGTGGTGAATAAGTGTTATGTCCTACATGTTCAAAGCCACTTACTATGGATTTCTCTGGGAATAGAGTAATGCTAAAAATTTGTCCATAGAGGTTTATAATTATTCATTAAAATAAATTTTTCTAAAAATTTATATGTTATTTGATAACTTGTTCCTAAAAATCTACGATTCACCACTATTTGTCGACACTATGGTATTTTTGGTATATTTAATTTGATTATATATAAATAATTTAATAATAATTAAAATTTTAAATTATGTTCGGAACAACCAATATATAATATGTTGTGCAAATGTTTTTAATTCAGCTTCTTTTAGAAGGAATTTTTATTAATACACTAAAGTTTATTTTAAAAATAAGATTATTTTCATCATTTCTTTATCTATTTTTATAATTGATTTACTAATTTTGAATAATATAATATTTGAATGTAAATTTGTAGTATTTCCAACAATTTAATATACCTTTTTTCACTAGGCGGAGAAGCTTATAATAATTAGGGAAGACTTGAATCCTAGCATTCTCACTTATAATTCAAACTCTATTTTGAACAGGGTGCATCTCTATGGGCTTGATAACCAAGGCCCATTAAACGGCCCAAAGCGTATCTTCCAAGTCCAAAAGCAATGACGTAATATTCCCAAAATTTTCTATTCCGAAAAGGGCGACTAAGAAGCCATGAAGTAGATGGATTATACAACAAATTTGATTATCATTATCAACGAGACAAAGCAATCCATTACAAGGGCCACAAATCTTGCCACTCTTATTTCTCCATTCTGAATTTGATGACGTGAATGATTCATAGCCACGAATCGTAATAGTAATCCTAAAAAGCCCTTTGCAAACCTGATAATATCCACAATGTTCTCCATTGATATTTGAATGTAATTTTTTAACTATTCTCTCTATATATTGATATATATTTAATGAAAATATATTTAATTTCTTTCATGAGTCTTTTGATGGACAAAATAATTTTTTTCATGTCAGATTTAAATATACTTTGATTAGATATTTCTACAACTATTCAAAAATAAACACTTTCGTTCTTGAATGATTCATAGCCACAAAATTTAACCTTAACCTTGACTTAAACTGTAACTTTAACCCTTAACTCTAACCTTAAAATTAACTGTATCCTTAACGTTGACCTAAACCTTAACCCTTACCCTAACCTTAACCTTAACAGTAAACTTAACCATAACCCTAATTTCTTCTTGATGAGCAAAAAAAAACCTTAACCCTAACTTTAACCTTGAACTTCTCCCTTGGAAACTGTATTTGATTTCCAATAATGAAAAAAATATTCTTCGTGTTTTCATACACGGGTTTTACCTAGTATATATATACATATGTATATAAATATATATATATATATATATATTATGATGAAATAAAGTAGATAATATAACTGAAAATTATAATACTCAAGCATTAGGAACCAAAACATTTTCTTCATATTTAGATATTGAAATTTAAGAACTCTGTCAGTTATTCTACTACAGAAATATGGAATTAGAAAATAGACGGATCGTGATAAAAGTATATTAGTAAATTATTATATAAGTATTAAAAGAGAGGATCTTGAATTTAATTCCATTCAAAATATCGATAAGAATATTTGGCCAAATATAGAAAGATGGTTCATGTAGATTCATACCTGTATGGTAAATATGAACGTATGATCTATATAAATTGGAATTTTTATAAAGGATTTCATGTTCGTCTAAGGTAAACTAATTTGAAGATATGTTTTATGAGATAAAAACGTTCTTATGAAAGTCCTTAAAGGACTCCAAGTGCTTAAATAAAAATCTCGGGATATATATATTAGAGTGTCATTATCTGGTATAATTGTATTATATGTTGTTACGTAATGTGCCATGTTCGTTAAATATGTGTTTATATGTGACTATATGAATAAATATTTGTTAATATAATTTGTACATAATTGTTTCTTATTATAATTGAAATTTGTATAATTCCATTTATTTATATATTGCTTGATTTCAAATATTGTAAGGTTTGAGACTATGAAGATGAAGATCAAATTACACAGTAAAGATGTTTATTGATATCCTAAAATGAGGGGGAGATACTTACGCATTACACTCTTTTTTTCCTTACTCAATATTTTTTCCTACATGGTTTTAAAGATAACGTTTTTAACGACACGCATTTAAATTTCATGAGGATATTGCACTCATTTTCCTTCAATGGATTTTTTCCTAAAGGGTTTTCTCAAAAAAGTTTTAAAGAGACATGCTCTTCATGATTGAATATCCAAGGAAAAGTTTTATGAAGCATTATTGTTGATATTTATTCAGCCCATTAACCATAGTCCAACCCATTAATAATAAAACTTAAGGTTTACATATTACTTATAAATAGGGATAGGGTATTTAAGTAATACATACTATGATTAATAATACTATGCTCTACTCTCTTATTCTTTACCTCTTACTTTTCATTCTAGTTTTACAACAAATGCCATATTATCACTCAATTATTTCTTTCAAACCCTAACGCCCCCTTTGTCGCCTCTATCTACTACACATAAACCATACTTACTATACTCTGTCATTTATATGATATTTTCTCATGGTAAATCTATAGTCCTTCATTACATTTGATCTTTTCAAACCACCATACCTAGCGTACATATTATTGTATAAGCATCAATTATCTCCTCCTCTTTTTTCTTTAATTAAAAATTTTATATATATTTCTACCTTATTTATGGATATCTCAGATCGTTGGCCATTCCATTTCAACCAAATTATTCTGAAAAGGTTAAATTTAATACTTTTTATTATATTTAATTAATTGTAGCGTTCTTATAGTTTTTTGTCAATAGAGGTTTATAATTATTCATTAAAATATATTTTTCTAAAAATTTATATGTTATTCGATAACTTGTTCATCAATATCTGCGATTCACCTCTATTTGTTGACAATATGGTATTTTTGGTATATTGAATTTGATTATATCTAAATAATTTAAGAATAATTAAAATTTTAAATTATTTTCAGAACTACCAATATATAATATGTTGTGCAAATGTTTTTATTTCGGCTTCTTTTAGAATGAATTTTTATTAATACACTAAAGTTTATTTTAAAATAAGATTATTTTCATCATTACTTTATCTATTTTTATAATTGATTTAATAATTTTAAATAATATAATATTTGAATGTAAATTTGTAATATTTCCTACAATTTAGTATACCTTTCTTTCACTAGGCCAAGAAGCTTATAATAATTAGGGAAGCCTTGAATCCTAGCATTCTAACTTATAATTTAAACTTTATTTTGAACAGGGTGCATCTCTATGGGCTTGATAACAACGACCCATTTAACGGCCCAAAGTGTATCTTCCAAGTCCAAAAGCAATGACGTAATATTCCCAAATTTTTCTACTCCGAAATGGGCGAATAGGGCCATATATCTGAAGAAGATTACTATACATCAACGAAACTCAAGCGGAGTTTGATACGTATGTAATCTATTTCATTCATTTTTTTATATAATATGATATGATATGAGAAGATCAAGAAACATTTAAGGATGTTTTTTTTTGTTTTGTTTATGATGTGTAGATAAGTAAATGAACGAACGTTGATGAACAATTACGCGCATATATTCGATCTGCTTACTCGTTTACGTCAGGTTAGTATTATTATTTCTTATTCTTATTCTAATCTAAGTATATATGTATGTATCTAATATATGTAAGTATTTATATATAGGTTGTTGATCATCCATATCTTGTGGTATATTCAAACGTTGCTATAACAAAAGCAGCTGAAGCTAGGATGATAAGTAATGAACCACAACAAATTTGTGGTTTATGTGATGATATAGTTGAAGATGTCATGGTATGTATATGTTTGTCTTTATTACCTACTTTTTATAAAGGGGATGTTTTAATTAATTAATATTTGTTTTTTTAAGGTTACATCATGTGCATATGTATTTTGCAAAACATGTTTAATGGAATTTGGTGCTAGTGGTGAATAAGTGTTATGTCCTACATGTTCAAAGCCACTTACTGTGGATTTCTCTTGGAACAGAGTAATGCTAAAAATTTGTCCATAGAGGTTTATAATTATTCATTAAAATATATTTTTCTAAAAATTTATATGTTATTTGATAACTTGTTCCTCAAATCTAAGATTCACCACTATTTGTCGACACTATGGTATTTTTGGTATATTTAATATTATTATATATAAATAATTTAAGAATAATTAAAATTGTAAATTATGTTCGGAACAACCAATATATAATATGTTGTGCAAATATTTTTAATTCTGCTTCTTTTAGAATGAATTTTTATTAATACACTAAAGTTTATTTTAAAATAAGATTATTTTCATCATTACTTTATCTATTTTTATAATTGATTTACTAATTTTGAATAATATAATATTTGAATATAAATTTGTAATATTTCCAACAATTTAATATACCTTTTTTCACTAGGCGGAGAAGCTTATAATAATTAGGGAAGCCTTGAATCCTAGCATTCTCAGTTATAATTCAAACTCTATTTTGAACAGGGTGCATACCTATGGGCTTGATAACCAAGGCCCATTAAACGGCCCAAAGCGTATCTTCCAAGTCCAAAAGCAATGACGTAATATTCCCAAAATTTTCTATTCCGAAAAGGGCGACTAGGAATCCATGAAGTAGATGGATTATTCAACAAATTTGGTTATCATTATCAACGAGACAAAGCAATCCATTACAAGGGCCACAAATCTTGCCACTCTTATTTCTCCATTTTGAATTTGATGACGTGAATGATTTATAGCCACGAATCGTAATAGTAATCCTAAAAAGCCCTTTGCAAACCTGATAATATCCACAATGTTCTCCATTGATATTTGAATGTAATTTTTTTAACTATTCTCTCTCTTTTATGTTATATTCTCTCTATATATTGATATATATATTTAATGAAAATATATTTAATTTCTTTCATGAGTTTTTTGATGGACCAAATAATTTTTTTTCATGTCAGATTTAAATATACTTTGATTAGATATTTCTACAACTATTCAAAAATAAACACTTTCGTTCTTTTCCAGAATGATTCATAGCCACAAAATTTAACCTTATCCTTGACTTAAACTGTAACTTTAACCCTTAACTTTAACCTTAAAATTAATCGTATCCTTAACGTTGACCTAAACCATAACCCTTACCCTAACCTTAACCTTAACATTAAACTTAACCATAACCCTAATTTCTTCTTGATGAGCAAAAAAAACCTTAACCCTAACTTTAACCTTGAACTTCTCCCTTGGAAACTGTATTTGATTTCCAATAACGAAAAAAAAATTCTTCGTGTTTTCATACACGGGTTTTACCTAGTATATATATATACATATGTATATAAATATATATATATATATTATGATAAAATAAAGTAGTTAATAAACTGAAAATTATAATACTCCTTTCAGAGCATTAGGAACCAAAACATTTTCTTCATATTTAGATATTGAAATTTAAGAACTCTGTCAGTTATTCTACTACAGAAATATGGAATTAGAAAATAGACGGATCGTGATAAAAGTATATGTGTAAATTATTATATAAATATTAAAAGAGAGGATCTTGAATTTAATTCCATTCAAAATATCGATAAGAATATTTGGCCAAATATAGAAAGATGGTTCATGTAGATTCATACCTGTATGGTAAATATGAACGTATGATCTATATAAACTGGAATTTTGATAAAGGATTTCATGTTCGTCTAAGGTAAACTAATTTGATGATATGTTTTATGAGATAAAAACGTTCTTATGGAAGTCCTTAAAGGACTCCAAGTGCTTAAATAAAAATCTCGGGATATATAAATTAGAGTGTCATTATCTGGTATAATTGTATTATATGTTGTTACGTAATGTGACATGTTCGTTAAATATGTGTTTATATGTGACTATATGCATAAATATTTGTTAATATAATTTGTACATAATTGTTTCTTATTATAATTGAAATTTGTATAATTCCATTTATCTATATATTGCTTGATTTTAAATATTGTAAGGTTTGAGACTATGAAGATGAAGATCAAATTACACAGTGAAGATGTTTATTGATATCCTAAAATGAGGAGGAGATACTTACGTATTGCACTCTTTTTTTCTTTACTCAATATTTTTTCCTACATGGTTTTAAAGATAACGTTTTTAACGACACGCGTTTAAATTTCATGAGGATATTGCACTCATTTTCCTTCAATCGATTTTTTCCTAAAGGGTTTTTTCAAGAAAGTTTTAAAGAGACATGCTCTTCATGATTGAATATCCAAGGAAAAGTTTAATGAAACATTATTGTTGATATTTATTTAGCCCATTAACCATAGTCCAACCCATTAATAATAAAACTTATTTACATATTACTTATAAATAGGGATAGGGTATTTAAGTAATACATACTATGATTAATAATACTATGCTCTACTCTCTTATTCTTTACCTCTTACTTTTTATTTTAGTTTTACAACACATGCCATATTATCACTCAATTATTTCTTTCAAACCCTAACGCCCCCTTGCCGCCTCTATCTACTATACATAAACCATACTTACTATAGTCTGTCATTTATATGATATTTTCTCATGGTAAATCTATAGTCCTTCATCACATTTGATCTTTTCAAACCACCATACCTAGCGTACATATTATTGTATAAGCATCAATTATCTCATCCTCTTTTTTCTTTAATTCAAAATTTTATATATATTTCTACCTTGGATATCTCAGATCGTTGGCCATTCCATTTCAACCAAATTATTCTAAAAAGGTTAAATTTAATATTTTTAGTATATTTAATTAATTGTAGCGTTCTTATAGTTTTTTGTCAATAGAGGTTTATAATTATTCATTAAAATGTATTTTTCTAAAAATTTATATGTTATTCGATAATTGTTCATCAATATCTGCGATTCACCTCTATTTGTTGACAATATGGTATTTTTGGTATATTAAATTTGATTATATCTAAATAATTTAAGAATAATAAAAATTTTAAATTATTTTCAGAACTACCAATATATAATATGTTGTGCAAATATTTTTATTTCGGCTTCTTTTAGAATGAATTTTTATTAATACACTAAAGTTTATTTTAAAATAAGATTATTTTCATCATTACTTTATCTATTTTTTATAATTGATTTACTAATTTTGAATAATATAATATTTGAATGTAAATTTGTAGTATTTCCTACAATTTAGTATACCTTTCTTTCACTAGGCCAAGAAGCTTATAATAATTAGGGAAGCCTTGAATCCTAGCATTCTCACTTATAATTAATACTTTATTTTGAACAGGGTGCATCTCTATGGGCTTGATAAGCCCAAAGTGTATCTTCCAAGTCCAAAAGCAATGACGTAATATTCCCAAATTTTTCTACTCCAAAATGGGCGAATAGGGCCATATAACTGAAGAAGATTACTATACATCAACGAAACTCAAACGGAGTTTGATACGTATGTAATCTATTTCATTCATTTTTTTATATAATATGATATGATATGAGAAGATCAAGAAACATTTAAGGATGTTTTTTTTGTTTTGTTTATGATGTGTAGATATGTAAATGAGGGAACGTTGATTAACAATTACGCGCATATATTCGATCTGCTTACTCGTTTACGTCAGGTTAGTATTATTATTTCTTATTCTTATTCTAATCTAAGTATATATGTAAGTATGTATATATAGGTTGTTGATCATCCATATCTTGTGGTATATTCAAACGTTGCTATAGCAAAAGCAGCTGAAGCTAGGATGATAAGTAATGAACCACAACAAATTTGTGGTTTATGTGATGATATAGTCGAAGATGTCGTGGTATGTATATGTTTGTCTTTATTACGTACTTTTTATAAAGGGGATGTTTTAATTAATTAATATTTGTTTTTTTAAGGTTACATCATGTGCACATGTATTTTGCAAAACATGTGTAATGGAATTTTGTGCTAGTGGTGAATAAGTGTTATGTCATACATGTTCAAAGCAACTTACTATGGATTTCTGTGGGAACAGAGTAATGCTTAAAATTTGTCCATAGAGGTTTATAATTATTCATTAAAATATATTTTTCTAAAGATTTATATGTTATTTGATAACTTGTTCCTCAAATCTACGATTCACCACTATGTGTCGACACTATGGTATTTTTGGTATATTTAATATTATTATATATAAATAATTTAAGAATAATTAAAATTTTAAATTATGTTCGGAACAACCAATATATAATATGTTGTGCAAATGTTTTTAATTCGGCTTCTTTTAGAATGAATTTTTATTAATACACCAAATTTTATTTTAAAATAAGATAATTTTTCATCATTACTTTAATTATTTTTATAATTGATTTACTAATTTTAAATAATATAATATTTGAATGTAAATTTGTAATATTTCCAATAATTTAATATACTTTTTTTCACTAGGCGGAGAAGCTTATAATAATTAGGGAAGCCTTGAATCCTAGCATTCTCACTTATAATTCAAACTCTATTTTGAACAGGGTGCATCTCTATGGGCTTGATAACCAAGGCCCATTAAACGGCCCAAAGCGTATCTTCCAAGTCCAAAAGCAATGACTTAACTTATAATTCAAACTCTATTTTGAACAGGGTGCATCTCTATGGGCTTGATAACCAAGGCCCATTAAACGGCCGGAAAGCGTATCTTCCAAGTCCAAAAGCAATGACGTAATATTCCCAAAATTTTCTATTCCGAAAAGGGCGACTAGGAAGCCATAAAGTAGATGGATTATACAACATATTTGATTATTATTATCAACGAGACAAAGCAATCCATTACAAGGGCGACAAATCTTGCCACTCTTATTTCTCCATTCTGAATTTGATTACGTGAATGATTCATAGCCACGAATCGTAATAGTAATCCTAAAAAGCCCTTGCAAACCTGATAATATCCACAATGTTCTCCATTGATATTTGAATGTAATTTTTTTAACTATTCTCTCTCTTTTATGTTATATTCTCTCTATATATTGATATATATTTAATAAAAATATATTTAATTTCTTTCATGAGTCTCTTGATGGACCAAATAATTTTTTTTCATGTCATATTTAAATATACTTTGATTAGATATTTCTACAACTATTCAAAAATAAACACTTTCGGTGCCAGAATGATTCATAGCCACAAAATTTAACCTTAACCTTGACTTAAACTGTAACTTTAACCCTTAACTTTAACCTTAAAATTAACCGTATCCTTAACGTTGACCTAAACCATAACCCTTACCCTAACCTTAACCTTAACATTAAACTTAACCATAACCCTAATTTCTTCTTGATGAACAAAAAAAAACCTTAACCATAACTTTAACCTTGAACTTCTCCCTTGGAAACTGTATTTGATTTCCAATAACGAAAAAAAATTCTTCGTGTTTTCATACACGGGTTTTACCTAGTATATATATACATATGTGTATATATATATATATATATATATATATATATATATATATATATATATTATGATGAAATAAAGTAGATAATATAACTGAAAATTATAATACTCCTTTCAGAGCATTAGGAACCAAAACATTTTCTTCATATTTAGATATTGAAATTTAAGAACTTTGTTAGTTATTCTACTACAGAAATATGGAATTAGAAAATAGACGGATTGTGATAAAAGTATATGTGTAAATTGTTATATAAATATTAAAAGAGAGGATCTTGAATTTAATTCCATTCAAAATATCGATAAGAATATTTGGCCAAATATAGAAAGATGGTTCATGTATATTCATACATGTATGGTAAATATGAACGTATGATCTATATAAACTGGAATTTTTATAAAGGATTTCATGTTCGTCTAAGGTAAACTAATTTGAAGATATGTTTTATGAGATAAAAACGTTCTTATGAAAGTCCTTAAAGGACTCCAAGTGCTTAAATAAAAATCTCGGAATATATAAATTAGAGTGTCATTATCTGGTATAATTGTATTATATATTGTTACGTAATGTGCCATGTTTGTTAAATATGTGTTTATATGTGACTATATGCATAAATATTTGTTAATATAATTTGTACATAATTGTTTCTTATTATAATTGAAATTCGTATAATTCCATTTATCTATATATTGCTTGATTTTAAATATTGTAAGGTTTGAGACTATGAAGATGAAGAACAAATTACACAGTGAAGATGTTTATTGATATCCTAAAATGAGGGAGAGATACTTACGTATTGCACTCTTTTTTTCCTTACTCAATATTTTTTCCTACATGGTTTTAAAGATAACGTTTTTAACGACACGCATTTAAATTACATGAGGATATTGCACTCATTTTCCTTCAATGGATTTTTTCCTAAAGGGTTTTTTCAAGAAAGTTTTAAAGATACATGCTCTTCATGATTGAATATCAAAGGAAAAGTTTTATGAAACATTATTGTTGATATTTATTCAGCCCATTAACCATAGTCCAACCCATTAATAATAAAACTTAAGGTTTACATATTACTTATAAGAGTAATGCTAGGTATCAACCATCACCCATGATGTGGCAATTAGGTGGTCCAATCATGGATTTTCTCTTTCCAGATTTACTTTTTTCTCTCTCTTCCATGATTGGACCACCTAATTGCCACGGTGATGTTTAGGTGATACCTTTTTGGGTGATACCCAGCATTACTCTACTTATAAATAGGGATAGGGTATTTAAGTAATACATACTATGATTAATAATATTATGCTCTACTCTCTTATTCTTTACCTCTTACTTTTTATTTTAGTTTTACAACACATGCCATATTATCACTCAATTATTTCTTTCAAACCCTAACGCCCCCTTGCCGCCTCTATCTACTATACATAAACCATACTTACTATACTCTGTCATTTATATGATATTTTCTCATGGTAAATCTATAGTCCTTCATTACATTTGATCTTTTCAAACCACCATTAGCGTACATATTATTGTATAAGCATCAATTATCTCCTCCTCTTTTTTCTTTAATTCAAATTTTTTTATATATTTCTACCTTATTTATGGATATCTCAGATAGTTGGCCATTCCGTTTCAACCAAATTATTCTGAAAAGGTTAAATTTAATATTTTTATTATATTTAATTAATTGTAGCGTTCTTATAGTTTATTGTCAATAGAGGTTTATAATTATTCATTAAAATATATTTTTCTAAAAATTTATATGTTATTCATGTTCATCAATATTTGCGATTCACCTCTATTTGTTGACAATATGGTTTTTTGGTATATTGAATTTGATTATATCTAAATAATTTAAGAATAATTAAAATTTTAAATTATTTTAAGAACTACCAATATATAATATGTTGTGCAAATGTTTTTATTTTGGATTCTTTTAGAATGAATTTTTATTAATACACTAAAGTTTATTTTAAAATAAGATTATTTTCATCATTACTTTATCTATTTTTTATATTGATTTAATAATTTGTAATAATATAATATTTGAATTTAAATTTGTAATATTTCCTACAATTTAGTATACCTTTCTTTCACTAGGCCAAGAAGCTTATAATAATTAGGGAAGCCTTGAATCCTAGCATTCTCACTTATAATTTAAACTTTATTTTGAACAGGGTGCATCTCTATGGGCTTGATAACAACGGCCCATTTAACGACCCAAAGTGTATCTTCCAAGTCCAAAAGCAATGACGTAATGTTCCCAAATTTTTCTACTCCGAAAAGGGCGAATAGGGCGATATAACTGAAGAAGATTACTATACATCAACGAAACTCAAGCGGAGTTTGATACGTATGTAATCTATTTCATTCCTTTTTGTATATAATATGATATGACATGAGAAGATCAAGAAACATTTAAGGATGTTTTTTTTGTTTTGTTTATGATGTGTAGATATGTAAATGAGGGAACGTTGATGAACAATTACGCGTATATATTCGATCTGCTTACACGTTTACGTCAGGTTGGTATTATTATTTCTTATTCTTATTCTAATATAAGTATATATGTATGTATCGAATATAGGTAAGTATGTATATATAGGTTGTTGATATCTTGTGGTATATTCAAACGTTGCTATAGCAAAAGCAGCTGAAGCTAGGATGATAAGTAATGAACCACAACAAATTTGTTGTTTATGTGATGATATAGTTGAAGATGTCGTGGTATGTTTATGTTTGTCTTTATTACCTAATTTTTATAAAAGGGATGTTTTAATTAATTAATATTTGTTTTTTTAAGGTTACATCATGTGCACATGTATTTTGCAAAACATGTTTAATGGAATTTTGTGCTAGTGGTGAATAAGTGTTATGTTCTACATGTTCAAAGCCACTTACTATGGATTTCTCTAGGAATAGAGTAATGCTAAAAATTTGTCCATAGAGGTTTATAATTATTCATTAAAATATATTTTTCTAAAAATTTATATGTTATTTGATAACTTGTTCCTAAAAATCTACGATTCACCACTATTTGTCAACACTATGGTATTTTTGGTATATTTAATTTGATTATATATAAATAATTTAAGAATAATTAAAAATTTAAATTATGTTCAGAACAACCAATATATAATATGTTGTGCAAATGTTTTTAATTCGGCTTCTTTTAGAATGAATTTTTATTAATACACTAAAGTTTATTTTAAAATAAGTTTATTTTCATCATTACTTTATCTATTTTTATAATTGATTTACTAATTTTGAATAATATAATATTTGAATGTAAATTTGTAGTATTTCCAACAATTTAATATACCTTTTTTCACTAGGCGGAGAAGCTTATAATAATTAGGGAAGCCTTGAATCCTAGCATTCTTACTTATAATTCAAACTCTATTTTGAACAGGGTGCATCTCTATGGGCTTGATAACCAAGGCCCATTAAACGGCCCAAAGCGTATCTTCCAAGTCCAAAAGCAATGACGTAATATTCCCAAAATTTTCTATTCCGAAAAGGGCGACTAAGAAGCCATGAAGTAGATGGATTATACAACAAATTTGATTATCATTATCAACGAGACAAAGCAATCCATTACAAGGGCCACAAATCTTGCCACTCTTATTTCTACATTCTGAATTTGATGACGTGAATGATTCATAACCACTCGTAATAGTAATCCTAAAAAGCCCTTTGCAAACCTGATAATATCCACAATGTTCTCCATTGATATTTGAATGTAATTTTTTAACTATTCTCTCTATATATTGATATATATTTAATGAAAATATATTTTATTTCTTTCATGAGTCTTTTGATGGACCAAATAATTTTTTTCATGTCAGATTTAAATATACTTTGATTAGATATTTCTACAACTATTCAAAAATAAACACTTTCGTTCTTTGCCAGAATGATTCATAGCCACAAAAGTTAACCTTAACCTTGACTTAAACTGTAACTTTAACCCTTAACTCTAACCTTAAAATTAACCGTATCCTTAACGTTGACCTAAACCTTAACCCTTACCCTAACCTTAACCTTAACATTAAACTTAACCATAACCCTAATTTCTTCTTGATGAGCAAAAAAAAAACTTTAACCCTAACTTTAACCTTGAACTTCTCCCTTGGAAACTGTATTTGATTTCCAATAACGAAAAAAATATTTTTCGGGTTTTCATACACGGGTTTTACCTTGTATATATATACATATGTATATATATATACATATGTATATATATATATATATTATGATGATGAAATAAAGTAGATAATATAACTGAAAATTATAATACTCCTTTCAGAGCATTAGGAACCAAAACATTTTCTTCATATTTAGATATTGAAATTTAAGAACTCTGTCAGTTATTCTACTACAGAAATATGGAATTAGAAAATAGACGGATTGTGATAAAAGTATATGTGTAAATTGTTATATAAATATTAAAAGAGAGGATCTTGAATTTAATTCCATTCAAAATATCGATAAGAATATTTGGCCAAATATAGAAAGATGGTTCATGTAGATTCATACCTGTATGGTAAATATGAACGTATGATCTATATAAACTGGAATTTTTATAAAGGATTTCATGTTCGTCTAAGGTAAACTAATTTGAAGATATGTTTTATGAGATAAAAACGTTCTTATGAAAGTCCTTAAAGGACTCCAAGTGCTTAAATAAAAATCTTGGGATATATAAATTAGAGTGTCATTATCTGGTATATTTGTATTATATATTGTTAAGTAATGTGCCATGTTTGTTAAATATGTATTTATATGTGACTATATGCATAAATATTTGTTAATATAATTTTTACATAATTGTTTCTTATTATAATTGAAATTTGTATAATTCCATTTATTTATATATTGCTTGATTTCAAATATTGTAAGGTTTGAGACTATGAAGATGAAGATCAAATTACACAGTAAAGATGTTTATTGATATCCTAAAATGAGGGTGATATACTTACGCATTGCACTCTTTTTTTCCTTACTCAATATTTTTTCCTACATGGTTTTAAAGATAACATTTTTAACGACACGCATTTAAATTTCATGAGGATATTGCACTCATTTTCCTTCAATGGATTTTTTCCTAAAAGGTTTTCTCAAAAAAGTTTTAAAGAGACATGCTCTTCATGATTGAATATCCAAGGAAAAGTTTTATGAAGCATTATTGTTGATATTTATTCAGCCCATTAACAATAGTCCAACCCATTAATAATAAAACTTAAGGTTTACATATTACTTATAAATAGGGATAGGGTATTTAAGTAATACATACTATGATTAATAATACTATGCTCTACTCTCTTATTCTTTACCTCCTACTTTTCATTTTAGTTTTACAACACATGCCATATTATCACTCAATTATTTCTTTCAAACCCTAACGCCCCCTTGCCGCCTCTATCTACTATACATAAACCATACTTACTATACTCTGTCATTTATATGATATTTTCTCATGGTAAATCTATAGTCCTTCATTACATTTGATCTTTTCAAACCACCATACCTAGCGTACATATTATTGTATAAGCATCAATTATCTCCTCCTCTTTTTTCTTTAATTCAAAATTTTATATATATTTGTACCTTATTTATGGATATCTCAGATCGTTGGCCATTCCATTTCAACCAAAGTATTCTGAAAAGGTTAAATTTAATATTTTTATTATATTTAATTAATTGTAGCGTTTTTATAGTTTTTTGTCAATAGAGGTTTATAATTATTCATTAAAATATATTTTTCTAAAAATTTATATGTTATTCGATAACTTGTTCATCAATATGTGCGATTCACCTCTATTTGTTGACAATATGGTATTTTTGGTATATTGAATTTGATTATATCTAAATAATTTAAGAATAATTAAAAGTTTAAATTATTTTCAGAACTACCAATATATAATATGTTGTGCAAATGTTTTTATTTCGGCTTCTTTTAGAATGAATTTTTATTAATACACTAAAGTTTATTTTAAAATAAGATTATTTTCAACATTAATTTATCTATTTTTTATATTGATTTAATAATTTTAAATAATATAATATTTGAATTTAAATTTGTAATATTTCCTACAATTTAGTATACCTTTCTCTCACTAGGCCAAGAAGCTTATAATAATTAGAGAAGCCTTGAATCCTAGCATTCTCACTTATAATTTTAACTTTATATTGAACAGGGTGCATCTCTATGGGCTTGATAACAACGGCCCATTTAACGGCCCAAAGTGTATCTTCCAAGTCCAAAAGCAATGACGTAATATTCCCAAATTTTTCTACTCCGAAAAGGGCGAATAGGGCGATATAACTGAAGAAGATTACTATACATCAACGAAAGTCAAGCGGAGTTTGATACGTATGTAATCTATTTCATTCCTTTTTTATATAATATGATATGATATGAGAAGATCAAGAAACATTTAAGGATGTATTTTTTGTTTTGTTTATGAAGTGTAGATATGTAAATGAGGGAACGTTGATGAACAATTACGCGCATATATTCGATCTGCTTACTCGTTTACATCAGGTTAGTATTATTATTTCTTATTCTTATTCTAATCTAAGTATATATGTATGTATCTAATATATGTAAGTTTGTATATATAGGTTGTTGATCATCCATATCTTGTGTTATATTCAAACGTTTCTATAGCAAAAGCAGCTGAAGCTAGGATGATAAGTAATGAACCACAACAAATTTGTGGTTTATGTGATGATATAGTTGAAGATGTCATGGTATGTATATGTTTGTCTTAATTACCTACTTTTTATAAAGGGGATGTTTTAATTAATTAATATTTGTTTTTTTAAGGTTACATCATGTGCACATGTATTTTGCAAAACATGTTTAATGGAATTTTGTGCTAGTGGTGAATAAGTGTTATATACTACATGTTCAAAGCCACTTACTACGGATTTCTCTTGGAACAGAGTAATGCTAAAAATTTGTCCATAGAGGTTTATAATTATTCATTAATATATATTTTTCTAAAAATTTATATGTTATTTGATAACTTGTTCCTCAAATCTAAGATTCACCACTATTTGTCGACACTATGGTATTTTTGGAATATTTAATATTATTATATATAAATAATTTAAGAATAATTAAAATTGTAAATTATGTTCGGAACAACCAATATATAATATGTTGTGCAAATGTTTTTAATTCGGCTTCTTTTAGAATGAATTTTTATTAATACACTAAAGTTTATTTTAAAATAAGATTATTTTCATCATTAATTTATCTATTTTTTATATTGATTTAATAATTTTAAATAATATAATATTTGAATTTAAATTTGTAATATTTCCTACAATTTAGTATACCTTTCTCTCACTAGGCCAAGAAGCTTATAATAATTAGAGAAGCCTTGAATCCTAGCATTCTCACTTATAATTTAAACTTTATATTGAACAGGGTGCATCTCTATGGGCTTGATAACAACGGCCCATTTAACGGCCCAAAGTGTATCTTCCAAGTCCAAAAGCAATGACGTAATATTCCCAAATTTTTCTACTCCGAAAAGGGCGAATAGGGCGATATAACTGAAGAAGATTACTATACATCAACGAAAGTCAAGCGGAGTTTGATACGTATGTAATCTATTTCATTCCTTTTTTATATAATATGATATGATATGAGAAGATCAAGAAACATTTAAGGATGTATTTTTTGTTTTGTTTATGAAGTGTAGATATGTAAATGAGGGAACGTTGATGAACAATTACGCGCATATATTCGATCTGCTTACTCGTTTACGTCAGGTTAGTATTATTATTTCTTATTCTTATTCTAATCTAAGTATATATGTATGTATCTAATATATGTAAGTTTGTATATATAGGTTGTTGATCATCCATATCTTGTGTTATATTCAAACGTTTCTATAGCAAAAGCAGCTGAAGCTAGGATGATAAGTAATGAACCACAACAAATTTGTGGTTTATGTGATGATATAGTTGAAGATGTCATGGTATGTATATGTTTGTCTTAATTACCTACTTTTTATAAAGGGGATGTTTTAATTAATTAATATTTGTTTTTTTAAGGTTACATCATGTGCACATGTATTTTGCAAAACATGTTTAATGGAATTTTGTGCTAGTGGTGAATAAGTGTTATATACTACATGTTCAAAGCCACTTACTACGGATTTCTCTTGGAACAGAGTAATGCTAAAAATTTGTCCATAGAGGTTTATAATTATTCATTAATATATATTTTTCTAAAAATTTATATGTTATTTGATAACTTGTTCCTCAAATCTAAGATTCACCACTATTTGTCGACACTATGGTATTTTTGGAATATTTAATATTATTATATATAAATAATTTAAGAATAATTAAAATTGTAAATTATGTTCGGAACAACCAATATATAATATGTTGTGCAAATGTTTTTAATTCGGCTTCTTTTAGAATGAATTTTTATTAATACACTAAAGTTTATTTTAAAATAAGATTATTTTCATCATTAATTTATCTATTTTTTATATTGATTTAATAATTTTAAATAATATAATATTTGAATTTAAATTTGTAATATTTCCTACAATTTAGTATACCTTTCTCTCACTAGGCCAAGAAGCTTATAATAATTAGAGAAGCCTTGAATCCTAGCATTCTCACTTATAATTTAAACTTTATATTGAACAGGGTGCATCTCTATGGGCTTGATAACAACGGCCCATTTAACGGCCCAAAGTGTATCTTCCAAGTCCAAAAGCAATGACGTAATATTCCCAAATTTTTCTACTCCGAAAAGGGTGAATAGGGCGATATAACTGAAGAAGATTACTATACATCAACGAAAGTCAAGCGGATTTTGATACGTATGTAATCTATTTCATTCCTTTTTTATATAATATGATATGATATGAGAAGATCAAGAAACATTTAAGGATGTATTTTTTGTTTTGTTTATGATGTGTAGATATGTAAATGAGGGAACGTTGATGAACAATTACGCGCATATATTCGATCTGCTTACTCGTTTACGTCAGGTTAGTATTATTATTTCTTATTCTTATTCTAATCTAAGTATATATGTATGTATCTAATATATGTAAGTTTGTATATATAGGTTGTTGATCATCCATATCTTGTGGTATATTCAAACGTTTCTATAGCAAAAGCAGCTGAAGCTAGGATGATAAGTAATGAACCACAACAAATTTGTGGTTTATGTGATGATATAGTTGAAGATGTCATGGTATGTATATGTTTGTCTTAATTACCTACTTTTTATAAAGGGGATGTTTTAATTAATTAATATTTGTTTTTTTAAGGTTACATCATGTGCACATGTATTTTGCAAAACATGTTTAATGGAATTTTGTGCTAGTGGTGAATAAGTGTTATGTCCTACATGTTCAAAGCCACTTACTATGGATTTCTCTTGGAACAGAGTAATGCTAAAAATTTGTCCATAGAGGTTTATAATTATTCATTAAAATATATTTTTCTAAAAATTTATATGTTATTTATTAACTTGTTCCTCAAATCTAAGATTCACCACTATTTGTCGACACTATGGTATTTTTGGTATATTTAATATTATTATATATAAATAATTTAAGAATAATTAAAATTGTAAATTATGTTCGGAACAACCAATATATAATATGTTGTGCAAATGTTTTTAATTCGGCTTCTTTTAGAATGAATTTTTATTAATACACTAAAGTTTATTTTAAAATAAGATTATTTTCATCATTATTTTATCTATTTTTATATTAGATTTACTAATTTTGAATAATATAATATTTAAATGTAAATTTGTAATATTTCCAATAATTTAATATACCTTTTTTCACTAGGCGGAGAAGCTTATAATAATTAGGGAAGCCTTGAATCCTAGCATTCTCAGTTATAATTCAAACTCTATTTTGAACCGGGTGTATCTCTATGGTCTTGATAACCATGGCCCATTAAACGGCCCAAAGCGTATCTTCCAAGTCCAAAAGCAATGACGTAATATTCCCAAAATTTTCTATTCCGAAAAGGGCGACTAGGAAGCCATGAAGTAGATGGATTATTCAACAAATTTGGTTATCATTATCAACGAGACAAAGCAATCCATTACAAGGGCCACAAATCTTGCCACTCTTATTTCTCCATTTTGAATTTGATGACGTGAATGATTCATAGCCACGAATCGTAATAGTAATCCTAAAAAGCCCTTTGCAAACCTGATAATATCCACAATGTTCTTCATTGATATTTGAATCTAAATTTTTTTAACTATCCTCTCTCTTTTATGTTATATTCTCTCTATATATTGATATATATTTAATGAATATATATTTAATTTCTTTCATGAGTCTTTTGATGTATCAAATAATTTTTTTTCATGTCAGATTTAAATATACTTTGATTAGATATTTCTACAACTATTCAAAAATAAACACTTTCGTTCTTTGCCATAATGATTCATAGCCACAAAATTTAACCTTATCCTTGACTTAAACTATAACTTTAACCCTTAACTTTAACCTTAAAATTAACCGTATCCTTAACGTTGACCTAAACCTTAACCCTTACCCTAACCTTAACCTTAACATTAAACTTAACCATAACCCTAATTTCTTCTTGATGAGCAAAAAAAACCTTAACCCTAACTTTAACCTTGAACTTCTCCCTTGGAAACTGTATTTGATTTCCAATAACGAAAAAAAAATTCTTCGTTTTTTCATACACGGGTTTTACCTAGTATATATATACATATGTATATATATATATATATATATATTATGATGAAATAAAGTAGATAATAAACTTAAAATTATAATACTCCTTTCAGAGCATTAGGAACCAAAACATTTTCTTTATATTTAGATTTTGAAATTTAAGAACTCGGTCAGTTATTCTACTACAGAAATATGGAATTAGAAAATAGACGGATCGTGATAAAAGTATATGTGTAAATTATTATATAAATATTAAAAGAGAGGATCTTGAATTTAATTCCATTCAAAATATCGATAAGAATATTTGGCCAAATATAGAAAGATAGTTCATGTAGATTCATACCTGTATGGTAAATATGAATGTATGATCTATATAAACTGGAATTTTTATAAAGGATTTCATGTTCGTCTAAAGTAAACTAATTTGAAGATATGTTTTATGAGATAAAAACGTTCTTATGAAAGTCCTTAAAGGACTCCAAATGCTTAAATAAAAATCTCGGGATATATAAATTAGAGTGTCATTATCTGGTATAATTGTATTATATGTTGTTACGTAATGTGCCATGTTCGTTAAATATGTGTTTATATGTGACTATATGCATAAATATTTGTTAATATAATTTGTACATAATTGTTTCTTATTATAATTGAAATTTGTATAATTCCATTTATCTATATATTGCTTGATTTTAAATATTGTAAGGTTTGAGACTATGAAGATGAAGATCAAATTACACAGTGAAGATGTTTATTGATATCCTAAAATGAGGGGGAGATACTTACGTATTGCACTCTTTTTTTCTTTACTCAATATTTTTTCCTACATGGTTTTAAAGATAACGTTTTTAACGACACGCATTTAAATTTCATGAGGATATTGCATTCATTTTCCTTCAATGGATTTTTTCCTAAAGGGTTTTTTCAAGAAAGTTTTAAAGAGACATGCTCTTCATGATTGAATATCCAAGGAAAAGTTTAATGAAACATTATTGTTGATATTTATTCAGCCCATTAACCATAGTCCAACCCATTAATAATAAAACTTAAGGTTTACATATTACTTATAAATAGGGATAGGGTATTTAAGTAATACATACTATGATTAATAATACTATGCTCTAATCTCTTATTCTTTACCTCTTACTTTTTATTTTAGTTTTACAACACATGCCATATTATCACTCAATTATTTCTTTCAAACCCTAACGCCCCCTAGCCGCCTCTATCTACTATACATAAACCATACTTACTATACTCTGTCATTTATATGATATTTTCTCATGGTAAATCTATAGTCCTTCATTACATTTGATCTTTTCAAACCACCATACCTAGCGTACATATTATTGTATAAGCATCAATGATCTCTTCCTCTTTTTTCTTTAATTCAAAATTTTATATATATTTCTACCTTATTTATGGATATCTCAGATCGTTGGCCATTCCATTTCAACCAAATTATTTTGAAAAGGTTAAATTTTATATTTTTATTATATTTAATTAATTGTAGCGTTCTTATAGTTTTTTATCAATAGAAGTTTATAATTATTCATTAAAATATATTTTTCTAAAAATTTATATGTTATTCGATAACTTGTTCATCAATATCTGCGATTCACCTCTATTTGTTGACAATATGGTATTTTTGGTATATTGAATTTGATTATATCTAAATAATTTAAGAATAATTAAAATTTTAAATTATTTTCAGAACTACCAATATATAATATGTTGTGCAAATGTTTTTATTTAGGCTTCTTTTAGAATGAATTTTTATTAATACACTAAAGTTTATTTTAAAATAAGATTATTTTCATCATTACTTTATCTATTTTTATAATTGATTTAATAATTTTAAATAATATAATATTTGAATGTAAATTTGTAATATTTCCTACAATTTAGTATACCTTTCTTTCACTAGGGCAAGAAGCTTATAATAATTAGGGAAGCCTTGAATCCTAGCATTCTCACTTATAATTTAAACTTTATTTTGAACAGGGTGCATCTCTATGGGCTTGATAACAACGGCCCATTTAACGGCCCAAAGTGTATCTTCCAAGTCCAAAAGCAATGACGTAATATTCCCAAATTTTTCTACTCCGAAATGGGCGAATAGGGCCATATATCTGAAGAAGATTACTATACATCAACGAAACTCAAGCGGAGTTTGATACGTATGTAATCTATTTCATTCATTTTTTTATATAATATGATATGATATGAGAAGATCAAGAAACATTTAAGGATGTTTTTTTTGTTTTGTTTATGATGTGTAGATATGTAAATGAACGAACGTTGATGAACAATTACGTGCATATATTCGATCTGCTTACTCGTTTACGTCAGGTTAGTATTATTATTTCTTATTCTTATTCTAATCTAAGTATATATGTATGTATCTAATATATGTAAGTATGTATATATAGGTTGTTGATCATCCATTTCTTGTGGTATATTCAAACGTTGCTATAGCAAAAGCAGCTGAAGCTAGGATGATAAGTAATGAACCACAACAAATTTGTGGTTTATGTGATGATATAGTCGAAGATATCGTGGTATGTATATGTTTGTCTTTATTACGTACTTTTTATAAAGGGGATGTTTTAATTAATTAATATTTGTTTTTTTAAGGTTACATCATGTGCACATGTATTTTGCGAAACATGTTTAATGGAATCTTGTGCTAGTGGTGAATAAGTGTTATGTCATACATGTTTAAAACAACTTACTAGGGATTTCTCTGCGAACAGAGTAATGCTAAAAATTTGTCCATAGAGGTTTATAATTATTCATTAAAATATATTTTTCTAAAGATTTATATGTTATTTGGTAACTTGTTCCTCAAATCTACGATTCACCACTATGAGTCGACACTATGGTATTTTTGGTATATTTAATATTATTATATATAAATAATTTAAGAATAATTAAAATTTTAAATTATGTTCGGAACAACCAATGTATAATATGTTGTGCAAATGTTTTTAATTCGGCTTCTTTTAGAATGAATTTTTATTAATACACTAAAGTTTATTTTAAAATAAGATAATTTTCATCATTACTTTAATTATTTTTATAATTGATTTACTAATTTTAAATAATATAATATTTGAATGTAAATTTGTAATATTTCCAATAATTTAATATACTTTTTTCGCTAGGTGGAGAAGCTTATAATAATTAGGGAAGCCTTGAATCCTAGCATTCTCACTTATAATTCAAACTCTATTTTGAACAGGGTGCATCTCTATGGGCTTGATAACCAAGGCCCATTAAACGGCCCAAAGCGTATCTTCCAAGTCCAAAAGCAATGACGTAACTTATAATTCAAACTCTATTTTGAACAGGGTGCATCTCTATGGCATTAAACGGCCCAAAGTGTATCTTCCAAGTCCAAAAGCAATGAGTAATATTCCCAAAATTTTCTACTTCAAAAAGGGCGACTAGGAAGCCATGAAGTTGATGGATTATACAACAAATTTGATTATCATTATCGACAAAGCAATCCATTAAAAGGGACACAAATCTTGCCACTCTTATTTTTCTATTCTGAATTTGATGACGTGAATGATTCATAGCCACGAATCGTAATAGTAATCCTAAAAAGCCCTTTGCAAACGTGATAATATCCACAATGTTCTCCATTGATATTTGAATGTAATTTTTAACTATTCTCTCTCTTTTATGTAATATTCTCTCTATATATTGATATATATTTAATGAAAATATATTTAATTTCTTTCATGAGTCTTTTGATGGACCCAATAATTTTATTCATGTCAGATTTAAAAATAATTTGATTAGATATTTCTACAACTATTCAAAAATAAACACTTTCGTTCTTTGCCAGAAATCTTCATTCAACTATTCAAAAACAAACACTTTCGTTTTTTGCCAGAATGTTTCATAGCCACAAAATTTAACCTTAACCTTGACTTAAATAACTTTAACCCTTAACTTTAACCTTAAAATTAACCTTATCCTTAACGTTGACCTAAACCATAACCCTAACCTTAACCCTAACTTTAACCTTGACCTTCTCCCTTGGAAACTGTATTTGATTTCCGTTAACGAAAAAAAAAAATTCTTCAGTGTCTTCAGACACAGGTTTTACCTAGTATATATATATATATTTATATAAATATATAATATATATATATAATGATGAAATAAAGTAGAAAATATAACTGAAAATTATAATACTCCTTTCAGAGCATTAGGAACCAAAACATTTTCTTCATATTTAGATATTGAAATTTAAGAACTCTGTCAGTTATTCTACTACAGAAATATGGAATTAGAAAATAGACGGATCGTGATAAAAGTATATGTGTAAATGATTATATAAATATTAAAAGAGAGGATGTTGAATTTAATTCTATTCAAAATTTCGATAAGTATATTTTGCCAAATATAGAAAGATGGTTCATGTAGATTCATACCCGTATTGTAAATATGATCATATGATCTATATAGACTGGTATTTTTATAAAGGATTTCATGTTCCTATTAGGTAAACTAATTTGAAGATATGTTTTATGAGATAAAAACGTTCCTATGAAAGTCCTTAAAGGACTCCAAGTGCTTAAATAAAAATCTCGAGATATATAAATTAGAGTGTCATTATCTGTTGTAATTGTATTATATGTTGCTATGTAATGTGCCATATTCATTAAATATGTTCTTATATTTTACTATATGCATAAATATTTGTTAATATAATTTGTACATAATTGTTTCTTATTATAATTGAAATTCGTATAATTCCATTTATCTATATATTGCTTGATTTGAAATATTGTAAGGTTTGAGACTATGAAGATGAAGATCAAATTAAACAGTGAAGATGTTTATTCATATCCTCAAATGAGGGGGAGATACTTATGCATTGCACTCTTTTTATCCTTCCTCAATATTTTTTCCTACATGGTTTTAAAAATAACGTTTTTAACGACACGCATTTAAAGTTCATAAGGATATTACACTCATTTCTCTTCATTGGATTTTATCCTAAAGGATTTTTCAAGAAAGTTTTAAACATATATGCTCTTCATTATTGAATATCCAAGGAGGAGTTTAATGAAACATTATTGTTGATATTTATTCAGCCCATTAACCATAGTCCAACCCATTAATAATAAAACTTAGGGTTTACATATTACTTATAAATAGGGATAGGGTATTTAAGTAATACATACTATGATTAATAATACTATGCTCTCCTCTCTTATTCTTTACCTCTTACTTTTCATTTTAGTTTTACAACATATTCCATATTATCACTCAATTATTTCTTTCAAACCCTAACGCCCCCTTGTCGTCTCTATCTACTATACATAAACCATACTTACGATACTCTGTCATTTATAAGATATTTTCTCATGGTAAATCTATAGTCCATCTTTTGAAACCATCATACCAAGCGTACATATTATTGTATAAGCATCAATTATCTCCTCCTCTTTTTTCTTAAATTCAAAAATTTTATATATATTTCTACCTAATTTATGGATATCTGAGATCGTTGGTCATTCCATTTCAACCAAAGGATTCTGAAAAGGTTAAATAATATTTCTATTATATTTAATTAATTGTAGCGTTCTTATAGTTTTTTGTCAATATAGGTTTATAATTATTCATTAAAATATATTTTTATAAAAATTTATATATTATTCGATAACTTGTTCCTCAAAATCTGTTATTGACCACTATTTCTTGACACTATGATATTTTTGGTATATTGAATTTGATTATATCTAAATAATTTAAGAATAATTAAAATTTTAAATTATGTCCAGAACAACCAATATAAAATATGTTGTGAAAATGTTTTTATTTCGGCTTCTTTTAGAATGAATTTTTATTAATACACTAAAATTTATTTTAAAATAAGACTATTTTCATCATTACTTTATCTATTTTTATATTTGATTTACTAATTTTAAATAATATAATATTTGAATGTAAATTTGTAATATTTCTTACAATTTAATATACCTTTCTTTCACTAGGCCAAGAAGCTTATAATAGTTAGGGAAGCCTTGAATCCTAGCATTCTCACTTATAATTCAAACACTATTTTGAACAGGGTGCATTTCTTTGGGCTTGATTACCAAGGCCCATTAAACGGCCCAAAGCGTATCTTCCAAGTCCAAAAGCAATGATGTAATATTCCCAAAAATTTCTACTTCGAAAAGGGCGACTAGGAAGCCATGAAGTCGATGGATTATACAACAAATTTGATTATCATTATCGACAAAGCAATCCATTAAAAGGGACACAAATCTTGCCACTCTTAGTTTTCCATTCTGAATTTGATGACGTGAATGATTCATAGACACGAATCGTAATAATAATCCTAAAAAACCCTTTGCAAACGTGATAATATCCACAATGTTCTCCATTGATATTTGAATGTAATTTTTTAACTATTCTCTCTCTTTTATTTAATATTCTCTCTATATATTGATATATATTTAATGAAAATATATTTAATTTCTTTGATGAGTCTTTTGATGGACCCAATAATATTTTTCATGTCAGATTTAAAAATACTTTGATTAGATATTTCTACAACTATTCAAAAATAAACACTTTCGTTCTTTGCCTGAATGATTCCTAGCCACAAAATTTAACCTTAAACTGTAACCTTAACCCTTAACTTTAACCTTAAAATTAACCTTATCCTTAACGTTGACCTAAACCTTAACCCTAACTCTAACCTTTACCTTAACATTAACCTTAACCATAACCTAAATTTCTTCTTGATGAGCAAAAAAAAACCTTAACCCTAACTTTAACCTTCACCTTCACCCTTGGAAACTGTATTTGATTTCTGTTAACGCAAAAAAAAAATTCTTCATTTTCTTCAACCACCGGTTTTACCTAGTATATATATTATGTTGAAATAAAGTAGATAATATAACTGAAAATTGTAATACTCCTTGTAGAGCATTAGGAATCAAAACATTTTCTTCATATTTAGATATTGAGATTTAAGAACTCTGTCAATATTCTACTACAGAAATATGGAATTAGAAAATAGACGGATCTTGATAAAAGTATATGTGTAAATGATTATATAAATATTAAAAGAGAGGATCTTGAATTTAATTCCATTCAAAATGTCGATAAGAATATTTGGCCAATTATAGAAAGATGGTTCATGTAGATTCATACCCATATGGTAAATATGAACTTATGATCTATATAGACTGGAATTTTTTTTAAGGATTTCATGTTCGTATAAGGTAAACTAATTTGAAGATATGTTTTATGAGATAAAAATGTTCTTATGAAAGTCCTTAAGGACTTCAAGTGCTTAAATAAAAATCTCGGGATATATAAATTAGAGTGTCATTATCTGTTATAATTGTATTATATGTTGATATGTAATGATCCATGTTCGTTAAATATGTGCTTATATGTGACTATATGCATAAATATTTGTTAATATAATTTGTACATAATTGTTCTTATTATAATTTAAATTCGTATAATTCCATTTATCTATATATTGCTTGATTTGAAATGTTGTAAGGTTTGAGACTATGAAGATGAAGATCAAATTACATAGTGAACATGTTTATTGATATCCTCAAATTAGGGGAAGATACTTACGCATTGCACTCTTTTTTTCCTTACTCAATATTTTTTCCTACATGGTTTTAAAGATAACGTTTTTAACAACACTCATTTAAAGTTCATAAGTATATTGCACTCATTTTCCATTAATGGATTTTTTCCTAAAGGGTTTTTTCAAGAAAGTTTTAAAGAGACATGCTCTTCATGATTGAATATCAAAGGAGGAGTTTTATGAAACATTATTGTTGATATTTATTCAGCCCATTAACCATAGTCCAGCCCATTAATAATAAAACTTATGGTTTAGATATTACTTATAAATAGGGATAGGGTATTTAAGTAATACATACTATGATTAATATCACTCAATTATTTCTTTCAAATTTTTTCCTAAAGGGTTTTTTCAAGAAAGTTTTAAAGAGACATGCTCTTCATGATTGAATATCAAAGGAGGAGTTTTATGAAACATTATTGTTGATATTTATTCAGCCCATTAACCATAGTCCAGCCCATTAATAATAAAACTTATGGTTTAGATATTACTTATAAATAGGGATAGGGTATTTAAGTAATACATACTATGATTAATATCACTCAATTATTTCTTTCAAACCCTAATGCCCCCTTGCCGCCTCTATCTACTATACATAAACCATACTTACGATACTCTGTCATTTATATGATATTTTCTCATGGTAAATCTATAGTCCTTCATTACATTTGATCTTTTGAAACCATCATACCAAGCGTACATATTATTGTATAGGCATCAATTATATCCTCCTCTTTTTTCTTAAATTCAAAATTTTTATATATATTTCTACCTATTTATGGATATCTGAGATCGTTGGCCATTCCATTTCAATCAAAGGATTCTGAAAAGGTTAAATTTAATGTTTCTATTATATTTAATTAATTGTAGCGTTCTTATAGTTTTTTGTCAATAGAGGTTTATAATTATTCATTAAAATATATTTTCCTAAAAATTTATATGTTATTTGATAACTTGTTCCTCAAAATATGTGATTTACCACTATTTGTTGACACTATGGTATTTTTCGTATATTGAATTTGATTATATCTAAATAATTTAAGAATAATTAAAATTTTAAATTATGTCCAGAACAACCAATATATAATATGTTGTGCAAATGTTTTTATTTCGGTTTCTTTTAGAATGAATTTTTATTAATACACTAAAGTTTATTTTAAAATAAGATTATTTTCATCATTACTTTAACTATTTTTTTAATTGATTTACTAATTTTAAATAATATAATATTTGAATGTAAATTTGTAATATTTCCTACAATTTAATATACATTTCTTTCACTAGGCCAAGAAGCTTATAATAATTAGGGAAGCCTTGAATCCTAGCATTCTCACTTATAATTCAAACTCTATTTTGAACCGGGTGCATCTCTATGGGCTTGATAACCAAGGCCCATTAAACGGCCCAAATAATATCTTCCAAGTCCAAAAGAAATGACGTAATATTCCCAAAATTTTCTACTCCAAAAGGGAGACTAGGGAGATATAACTAAAGACGATTACTATATATCACTTATAACTAAACTCAAGCGGCGTTTGATACTTATGTAATCTATTCATTCCTTTTTTTATATAATATTATATGAGAAGAGAAAGAAACATTTAAGGATGTTTTTTTGTTTTGTTTATGATGTGTAGATATGTAAATTAGGGAAAGTTGATGAACAATAACGCGCATATAGCGTTAACGTCAGGTTAGTATTATTATTCTTATTCTTATTCTAATGTAAGTATATATGTATGTATCTTATATATGTAAGTATGTATATATAGGTTGTTGATCTCCATATCTTGTGGTATATTCAAACGTTGATATAGCAAAAGCAGCTGAAGCTAGGATGATAAGTGATGAACAACAACAAATTTGTGGTTTATGTGATGATATAGTTGAAGATATTGTGGTATGTATATGTTTGTCTATATTACTTAATTTTTATAAAGGGAATGTTTTAATTAATTAATATTTGTTTTTTTAAGGTTACATCATAAGCACATGCATTTTACGAAACATGTTTAATGGAATTTTGTGCTAGTGGTGAACAAGTGTTATGTCCTACATGTTCAAAGCCACTTACTATGGATTTCTCTGGGAACAGAGTAATGCTAAAAATTTGTCAATAGAGGTTTATAATTATTCATTAAAATAAATTTTTCTAAAAATTTATATGTTATTTGATAACTTGTTCCTCAAAATCTACTATTCACCACTATTTGTTGACACTATGGTATTTTTGGTATATTGAATTGGATTATATCTATATAATTTAGGAATAATTAAAATTTTAAATTATGTCCAGAACAACCAATATAAAATATGTTGTGAAAATGTTTTTATTTCGGCTTCTTTTAGAATGAATTTTTATTGACACACTAAAGTTTATTTTAAAATAAAATTATCTTCATCATTACTTTATCTATTTTTATATTTGATTTACCTATTTTAAATAATATAATATTTGAATGTAAATTTGTAATATTTCCTACAATTTAATATACCTTTCTTTCAATAGGCCAAGAAGATTATAATAATTAGGGAAGCCTTGAATCCTAGCATTCTCACTTATAATTAAAACTCTATTTTGAACAGGGTGCATCTCTATGGACTTGATAACCAAGGCCCATTAAACGGCCCAAAGTGTATCTTCCAAGTCCAAAAGCAATGACGTAATATTCCCAAAATTTTCTACTTCGAAAAGGGCGACTTGGAAGCCATGAAGTCGATGGATTATACAACAAACTTGATTATCATTATCGACAAAGCAATCCATTAAATTAAAAGGGCCACAAATCTTGCCACTCTTATTTTTCCATTCTGAATTTGATGACGTGAATGATTCATAGACACGAATCGTAATAGTAATCCTAAAAACCCCTTTGCAAACGTGATAATATCCACAATGTTCTCCATTGATATTTGAATGTAATTTTTTAACTATTCTCTCTCTTTTATGTAATATTCTCTCTATATATTGATATATATTTAATGAAAATGTATTTAATTTCTTTCATGAGTCTTTTGATGGACCCAATAATTTTATTCATGTCAGATTTAAAAATAATTTGATTAGATATTTCTACAACTATTCAAAAATAAACACTTTCGTTCTTTGCCAGAAATCTTCATTCAACTATTCAAAAATAATCACTTTCGTCCTTGCCAGAATGTTTCATAGCCACAAAATTTAACCTTAACCTTGACTTAAACTGTAACTTTAACCCTTAACTTTAACCTTAAAATTAACCTTATCCTTTACGTTGACCTAATCTATAACCCTAACCCTAACCTTAACATTAATCTTAACCATAACCTAAATTTCTTCTTGACGAGGAAAAAAAAAAACCTTAACCCTAACTTTAACCTTGACCTTCTCCCTTGGAAACTGTATTTGATTTCCGTTAACGAAAAAAAAAATTCTTCAGTGTCTTCACACGGGTTTTACCTAGTATATATATATATATGTATATAAATATATATATATATAATGATGAAATATAGTAGAAAATATAACTGAAAATTATAATACTCCTTTCAGAGCATTAGGAACCAAAACATTTTCTTCATATTTAGATATTGAAATTTAAGAACTCTTTCGGTTATTCTACTACAGAAATATGGAATTAGAAAATAGACGGATCGTGATAAAAGTATATGTGTAAATGATTATATAAATATTAAAAAAGAGGATCTTGAATTTAATTCTATTCAAAATGTCGATAAATATATTTTGCCAAATATAGAAAGATGGTTCATGTAGATTCATACCCGTATGGTAAATATGAACGTATGATCTATATAGACTGGTATTTTTATAAAGAATTTCATGTTCGTATAAGGTAAACTAATTTGAAGATATGTTTTATGAGATAAATACGTTCTTATGAAAGTCCTGAAAGGACTCCAAGTGCTTAAATAAAAATCTCGAGATATATAAATTAGAGTGTCATTATCTGTTATAATTGTATTATATGTTGTTATGTAATGTGCCATATTTGTTACATATTTTCTTATATTTTACTATATGCATAAATATTTGTTAATATAATTTGTACATAATTGTTTCTTATTATAATTGAAATTCGTATAATTCCATTTATCTATATATTGCTTGATTTGAAATATTGTAAGGTTTGAGACTATGAAGATGAAGATCAAATTACAAAGTGAAGATGTTTATTGATATCCTCAAATGAGGGGAGATACTTATGCATTGCACTCTTTTTTTCCTTACTCAATATTTTTTTCTACATGGTTTTAAAAATAACGTTTTTTAACGACACGCATTTAAAGTTCATAAGGATATTACACTCATTTTTCTTGAATGGAGTATTTCCTAAAGGATTTTTTCAAGAAAGTTTTAAACATATATGCTCTTCATGATTGAATATCCAAGGAGGAGTTCAATGAAACATTATTGTTGATATTTATTAAGCCCATTAACCATAGTCCAACCCATTAATAATAAAACTTAGCGTTTACATATTACTTATAATAGGGATAGGGTATTTAAGTAATACATACTATGATTAATAATACTATGCTCTCCTCTCTTATTCTTTACCTCTTACTTTTCATTTTTGTTTTACAACATATTCCATATTATCACTCAATTATTTCTTTCAAACCCTAACGCCCCCTTGTCGCCTCTATCTACTATACATAAACCATACTTACGATGCTCTGTCACTTATATGATATTTTCTCATGGTAAATCTATAGTCCATCTTTTGAAACCATCATACAAAGCGTACATATTATTGTATAAGCATCAATTATCTCCTCCTCTTTTTTTCTTAAATTTAAAATTTTTATATATATTTCTACCTAATTTATGGATATCTGAGATCGTTGGTCATTCCATTTCAACCAAAGGATTCTGAAAAGGTTAAATTTAATATTTCTATTATATTTAATTAACTGTTGCATTCTTATAGTTTTTTGTCAATATAGGTTTACAATTATTCATTAAAATATATTTTTCTAAAAATTTATATGTTATTTGATAATTGTTCCTTAAAATCTGTGATTCACCACTATTTCTTGACACTATGATATTTTTGGTATATTGAACTTGATTATATCTAAATAATTTAAGAATAATTAAAATTTTAAATTATGTCTAGAACAACCAATGTATAATATGTTGTGCAAATGTTTTTATTTCAGCTTCTTTTAGAATGAATTTTTATTAATACACTTAAATTTATTTTAAAATAAGATTATTTTCATCATTACTTTAACTATTTTTTTAATTGATTTACTAATTTTAAATAATATAATATTTGAATGTAAATTTGTAATATTTCCTACAATTTAATATACATTTCTTTCACTAGGCCAAGAAGCTTATAATAATTAGGGAAGCCTTGAATCCTAGCATTCTCACTTATAATTCAAAGTCTATTTTGAACAAGGTGCATCTCTATGGGCTTGATAACCAAGGCCCATTAAACGGCCCAAATAATATCTTCCAAGTCCAAAAGCAATGACATAATATTCCCAAAATTTTCTACTCCAAAAGGGTGACTAGGGCGATATAACTGAAGAAGATTACTATATATCACTTATAACGAAACTCAAGTGGAGTTTGATACGTATGTAATCTATTTCATTCCTTTTTTTATATAATATGATATGAGAAGAGCAAGAAACATTTAAGGATGTTTTTTTTGTTTTGTTTATGATGTGTAGATATGTAAATGAGGGAAAGTTGATGAACAATTACGCGCATATATTCGATCTGCTTAAGCGTTTACGTTAGGTTAGTATTATTATTTCTTATTCTTATTATAATGTAAGTTTATATATGTATCTAATATATGTAAGTATGTATATATAGGCTGTTGATCATCCATATCTTGTTGTATATTCAAACGTTGATATAGCAAAAGCAGCTAAAGCAGCTAAAGCTAGGATGATAAGTAATGAACAACAACAAATTTGTGGTTTATGTGATGATATAGTTGAAGATGTTGTGGTATGTATATGTTTGTCTTTATTACTTACTTTTTATAAAGGGAACGTTTTAATTAATTAATATTTTTTTTTAATGTTACATCATAAGCACATGCATTTTGCAAAACATGTTTAATGGAATCTTGTGCTAGTGGTGAACAAGTATTATTTCCTACATGTTCAAAGCCACTGACTATGGATTTCTCAGAGTAATGCTAAAAATTTGTCAATAGAGGTTTATAATTATTCATGAAAATAAATTTTTCTAAAAATTTATATGTTATTTGATAACTTGTTCCTCAAAATCTGTTATTCACTACTATTTGTTAAAACTATGGTATTTTTGGAATATTGAATTTGATTATATCTATATAATTTAAGAATAATTAAAATTTTAAATTATGTTCTGAAAAACCAATATATAATATGTTGTGCAAATGTTTTTATTTCAGCTTCTTTTAGAATGAATTTTTATTAACACACTAAAGTTTATTTTAAAATAAGATTATTTTCATCATTACTTTATCTATTTTTATATTTGATTTACCTATTTTAAATAATATAATATTGGAATGTAAATTTGTAATATTTCCTACAATTTAATATACCTTTCTTTCACTAGGTCAAGAAGCTTATAATAATTAGGGAAGCCTTGAATCCTAGCATTCTCAGTTATAATTCAAACTCTATTTTGAACAGGGTGCATCTCTATGGGCTTGATAACCAAGGCCCATTAAAAGGCCCAAAGCATATCTTCCAAGTCCAAAAGCAATGACGTAATATTCCCAAAAGTTTCTACATCGAAAAGGGCGACTAGGAAGCCATGAAGTTGATGGATTATACAACAAATTTGATTATCATTATAACTGAGACAAAGCAATCCAATACAAGGGCCACAAATCTCGCCACTCTTATTTTTCCATTCTGAATTTAATGACGTGAATGATTCATAGCCACGAATCGTAACAGTAATCCTAAAAAGCCTTTTGCAAACTTGATAATATCCACAATGTTCTCCATTGATATTTGAATGTAATTTTTTAACTATTCTCTCTCTTTTATGTAATATTCTCTATATATATATTGATATATATTTAATAAAAATATATTTAATTTCTTTCATGAGTCTTTTGATGGACCCAATAATTTTTTTCATATCAGATTTAAAAATACTTTGATTAGATATTTCTACAACTATTAAAAAATAAACACTTTCGTTCTTTTCCAGAAATCCTCATTCAACAATTAAAAATTAAACACTTTCGTTCTTTCCCAGAATGATTCATAGCCACAAAATTTAACCTTAAGCTTGACTTAAACTGTAACTTTAACCCCTTAACTTTAACCTTAACTTTAACCTTAAAATTAACCTTATCCTTAACGTTGACCTAAACTTTAACCCTAACCCTAACCCTAAACTTAACATTAATCTTAACCATAACCTAAATTTCTTCTCGATGAGCAAAAAAAACCTTAACACTAACTTTAACCTTGACCTTCTCCCTTGGAAACTGTATTTGATTTCCGTTAACGAAAAAAAAAATTCTGAAAATTATAATACTCCTTTCAGAGCATTAGGAACCAAAATATTTTCTTCATATTCAGATATTGAAATTTAAGAACTATGTCAGTTATTCTATTATAGAAATATGGAATTAGAAAATAGACGGATCGTGATAAAAGTGTATGTGTAAATGATTATATTAATACTAAAAGGGAGGATCTTGAATTAAATTCCATTTAAAATGTCGATAAGTATATTTGGCCAAATATAGAAAGATGGTTCAGGTAGATTCATACACGTATCATAAATATGAACGTATGATCTATATAGACTGGAATTTTTATAAAGGATTTCATGTTCGTCTAAGGTAAACTAATTTGAAGTATGTTTTATGAGAGGAAAACGTTCTTATGAAACTCCTTAAAGGACTCCAAGTGCTTAAATAAAAATCTCGAGATATATAAATTAGAGTGTCATTATCTGTTATAATTGTATTATATGTTGTTATGTAATGTGCCATATTCGTTTAATATGTTCTTATATTTGACTATATGCATAAATATTTGTTAATATAATTTATACATAATTGTTTCTTATTATAATTGAAATTCGTATAATTCCATTTATCTATATATTGCTTGATTTGAAATATTGTAAGGTTTGAGACTATGAAGATGAAGATCAAATTACACAGTGAAGATGTTTATTGATATCCTCAAATGAGGGGGAGATACTTACGCATTGCACTATTTCTTTCCTTACTCAATATTTTTTTCTTACATGGTTTTAAAGATAACGTTTTTAGCGAAAAGCATTTAAAGTTCATAAGGATATTGCACTAATTCTCCTTCAATGGATTTTTTTCTAAAGGGTTTTTTCAAGAAAGTTTTAAAGAGACATGCTCTTCATGATTGAATATCCAAAGAGTAGTTTTATGAAACATTATTGTTGATATTTATTCATCCCATTAACCATAGTCCAACCCATTAATAATAAAACTTAGGGTTTACATATTACTTATAAATAGGGATAGGGTATTTAAGTAATACATACTATGATTAATAATACTATGCTCTCCTCTCTTATTCTTTACCTCTTACTTTTCATTTTAGTTTTACAACATATTCCATATTATCACTCAATTATTTCTTTCAAACCCGAACGGCCCCTTGCCGCCTCTATCTACTATACATAAACCATACTTACAATACTCTTTCATTTATATGATATTTTCTCATGGTAAATCTATAGTCCTTCATTACATTTGATCTTTTGAAACTATCATACCAAGTGTACATATTATTGTATAAGCATCAATCATCTCCTCCTTTTTTTTCTTTAATTCAAAATTTATATATATATTTCTACCTGATTTATGGATATCTGAGATCGTTGGCCATTCCATTTCAACCAAAGGATTCTGAAAAGGTTAAATTTAATAATTTAATTATATTTAATTAATTATAGCGTTCTTATAGATTTTTGTCAATAGAGGTTTATAATTATTCATTAAAATATATTTTTTTAAAAATTTATATGTTATTTGATAACTTGTTCTTCAATATCTGTTATTAACCACTATTTGTTGACAATATGGTATTTTTGGTATATTGAATTTGATTATATCTAAATAATTTAAGAATAATTAAAATTTTAAATTATGTCCAGAACAACCAATATATAATATGTTGTGCAAATGTTTTTATTTTGGTTTCTTTTAGAATGAATTTTTATTAATCACTAAAGTTTATTTTTAAATAAGATTATTTTCATCATTACTTTATCTATTTTTTAATTGATTTACTAATTTTAAATAATATAATATTTGAATGTAAATTTGTAATATTTCCTACAATTTAATATACCTTTCTTTCACTAGGCCAAGAAGCTTATAATAATTAGGGAAGCCTTGAATCCTAGCATTCTCACTTATAATTCAAACTCTATTTTGAACAGGGTGCATCTCTATGGGCTTGATAACCAAGGCCCATTAAACGGCCCAAATAATATCTTCCAAGTCCAAAAGCAATGACGTAATATTCCAAATATTTTCTACTCCAAAAGGGCGACTAGGGCGATATAACTGAAGAAGATTACTATACATCACTTATAACGAAACTCAAGCGGAGTTTGATACGTATGTAATCTATTTCATTCCTTTTTTTATATAATATGATATGATATGAGAAGAGCAAGAAACATTTAAGGATGTGTTTTTTGTTTTGTTTATGATGTGTTGATATGTAAATGAGGGAATGTTGATGAACAATTACGCGCATATATTCGAGCTGCATACTCCTTTACGTCAGGTTAGTATTATTATTTCTTATTCTTATTCTAATGTAAGTATATATGTATGTATCTAATATATGTAAGTATGTATATATAGGTTGTTGATCATCCATATCTTGTGGTATATTCAAACGTTGCTATAACAAAAGCAGGTGAAGCTAGGATTATATGTAATGAACCACAACAAATTTGTGGTTTATGTGATGATATAGTTGAAGATGATGTGGTATGTATATGTTTGTCTTTATTACTTACTTTTTGTTAAGGTTACATCATGTGCACATGAATTTTGCAAAACATGTTTAATGGAATTTTGTGCTAGTGATGAACAAGTGTTATGTCCTACATGTTCAAAGCCACTTATTATGGATTTCTCTAGGAACAGAGTAATGCTAAAAAAAATTCAATAGAGGTTTATAATTATTCATTAAAATTTTTTTTTCTAAAAATTTATATGTTATTTGATAACTTGTTCCTCAAAATCTACTATTCACCACTATTTGTCGACACTATGGTATTTTTGGTATATTGAATTTGATTATATATAGATAATTTAAGAATAATTAAAATTTTAAATTATGATCAGAACAACCAATATATAATATGTTGTGCAAATGTTTTTATTTCGGCTTCTTTTAGAATAAATTTTTATTAATACACTAAAGTTTATTTTAAAATAAGATAATTTTCATCATTACTTTATCTGTTTTTATAATTGATTTACTAATTTTAAATAATATAATATTTGAATGTAAATTTGTAATATTTCCTAAAATTTAATATACCTTTCTTTTACTAGGCCAAGAAGCTTATAATAATTACGGACACCTTGAATCCTAGCATTCTCACTTATAATTCAGACTCTATTTTAAACAGGGTGCATCTCTATGGGCTTGATAACCAAGGCCCATTAAACGGCCCAAAGCATATCTTCCAAGTCCAAAAGCAATGACATAATATTCCCAAAATTTTCTACTCGGAAAAGGGCGACTAGGAAGCCATGAAGTCGATGGATTATACAACAAATTTGATTATCATTATCAACGAGACAAAGCAATCCATTACAAGGGCCACAAATCTTGTCACTCTTATTTTTCCATTCTGAATTTGATGACGTGAATGATTCATAGCCACAAATCGTAATAGTAATCCTAAAAAGCCCTTTGCAAACTAGATAATATCCACAATGTTCTCCATTGATATTTGAATGTAATTTTTTAACTATTCTCTCTCTAGTATGTAATATTTTCTCTATATATTAATATATATTTAATGAAAATATATTTAATTTCTTTCATGAGTCTTTTGATGGACCCAATAATTTTTTTCATGTCAGATTTAAAAATACTTTGATTAGATATTTCTACAACTATTCAAAAATAAACACTTTCGTTCTATGCCAGAAATCCTCATTCAACAATTAAAAAATAAACACTTTCGTTCTTTGCCAGAATGATTCATAGCCACAAAATTTAACATTAACCTTGACTTAAACTGTAACTTTAACCCTTAACTTTAACCTTAACTTTAACCTTAAAATTAACCTTATCCTTAACGTTGACCTAAACCTTAACCCTAACCCTAACCTTAACAAAAAAAAACCTTAACCCTAACTTCAACCTTGACCTTCTCCCTTGGAAACTGTATTTGATTTCCGTTAACGGAAAAAAAATTCTTCAGTGTCTTCAGACATGGGTTTTACCTAGTATATATATATATATGTATATAAATATATATATATATATATATATATTATGATGAAATAAAGTAGAAAATATAACTGAAAATTATAATACTCCTTTTAGAGCATTAGTAACCAAAACATTTTCTTCATATTTAGATATTGAAATTTAAGAACTCTGTCAGTTATTCTACTACAGAAATATAGAATTAGAAAATAGACAGATCGTGATAAAAGTATATGTGTAAAAGATTATATAAATATTAAAAGAGAGGATCTTGTATTTAATTGTATTCAAAATGTCGATAAGTATATTTGGCCAAATATAGAAAGATGGTTCATGTAGATTCATACCCGTATGGTAAATATGAACGTATGATCTATATAGACTGGAATTTTTATAAAGGATTCCATGTTCGTATAAGGTAAACTAATTTGAAGATATGTTTTATGAGATAAAAACGTTCTTATGAAAGCCCTTAAAGGACTCCAAGTGCTTAAATATAAATCTCGAGATATATAAATTAGAGTGTCATTATCTGTTATAATTGTATTATATGTTGTTATGTAATGTGCCATATTCGTTAAATATGTTTCTTATATTTGACTATATGCATAAATATTTGTAAATATAATTTGTACATAATTGTTTCTTATTATAATTGAAATTCTTATAATTCCATTTATCTATATATTGCTTGATTTGAAATATTTTAAGGTTTGAGACTATGAAGATGAAGATCAAATTACACAGTGAAGATCCTCAAATGAGGGGGAGATACTTATGCATTGCACTTTTTTTTTTCCTTACTCAATATTTTTTCCTACATGGTTTTAAAAATAACGTTTTTAACAACACGCATTTAAAGTTCATAAGGCTATTGAACTCATTTTCCTTCAATGGATTTTTTCCTAAAGGGTTTTTTCAAAAAAGTTTTAAACAGACATGCTCTTCATGATTGAATATCCAAGGAGGAGTTTTATGAAACATTATTGTTGATATTTATTCAGCCCATTAACCATAGTCCAACCCATTAATAATAAAACTTAGGGTTTACATATTACTTATAAATAGGGATAGAGTATTTAAGTAATACATATTATGATTAATAATACTATGCTCTCCTCTCTTATTCTTTACCTCTTAGTTTTCATTTTAGTTTTACAACATATTCAATATTATCACTCTATTATTTCTTTCAATCCCTAACGCCCCCTTGCCGCCTCTATCTACTATACATAAACCATACTTACGATACTCTGTCATTTATATGATATTTTCTCATAGTAAATCTATAGTCCTTCATCTTTTGAAACCATCATACCAAGCGTACATATTATTGTATAAGCATCAATTATGTCCTCCTCTTTTTTCTTAAATTCAAAATTTTTATATATATTTCTACCTGATTTATGGATATCTGAGATCGTTGGCCATTCCATTTCAACCAAAGGATTCTGAAAAGGTTAAATTTAATATTTTTATTATATTTAATTAATTGTAGCGTTCTTATAGGTTTTTGTCAATAGAGGTTTATAATTGTTCATTAAAATATATTTTTCTAGAAATTTATATGTTATTTGATAAAATTGTTCCTCAAAATCTGTGATTCGCCACTATTTGTTGACACTATGGTATTTTTGGTATATTGAATTTGATTATATCTAAATAATTTAAGAATAATTAAAATTTTAAATTATGTCCAGAACAACCAATATATAATATGTTATGCAAATGATTTTATTTCGGCTTCATTAGAATGAATTTTTATTAATACACTAAAGTTTATTTTAAAATAAGATTATTTTCATCATTACTTTATCTATTTTTTTAATTGATTTACTGATTTTAAATAATATAATATTTGAATGTAAATCTATATTATATTACAAGCTTTTTTTATAAGTGGTGAATTCTGGTCAAACATAACTAGTGGCCAGGTTCGTTTCTGACCCCACCTATCATTAATTAAGAAAAAAACATCATTAATACCCAAACAAAAAATAAAATAAAATAACAATCACCTCACCGTTTTACTTTTTTTTTTGTTCCAGATTCACCGTTTTACACTCACCTTCCCTATCGATTACCAAACCCAAACCCAACAAAAAAAAAAGAACAGAAAAAACCTTAATCCTTCTCCGTCATCTTCGCCTCAATGTTTGAGGACTCACCTTTCCACCATTTACTGCCGCTCGATTCTCCACCATCACCGCCACCGCGACTCACCGCTCGAGGACCAAATTCCACCATCTACCACCAACATTCAAGGACCAATCTCTATCATCTTCACTCATCGTCCAAATAAAAGGTAGAATCGTGGCGGAGTCATAGACGAGAGTTTCAGCAGCTTTGACGAATAACCCAAATAAAAGGTAAAATCATCTTCACCCACACGTACATCTATAATACCATTACCATCTCATTATTCTTCCCAGTTTCTCTATTGACCCTTCCAAAATTTATGGGCTCTTCGTTTTCATTTATGTTCTGGTAATGAGGTCTCGATGGATTACACAAAAGCAGTTAGTCTTTCGGAAATTGAATTCTCTTCTCGATTAGTGCCTTTTTCCATTACTTTTCTTTTTCCTTTCTTAGGTTTGAATTTTGATTTAAATTGTTATAATGCATTTTTTAATTTTTTTTTGCAGTAAAGGTACATTTGGAGTGAGCAAGTTGGTCTTAGTCTGCATTTTTTAAACTGTAAATGAACTTTTGGTCTTAAACTACAATTTTTAATTACATGAGTTAGTAATTAGGTGTTATAATGCATTTTTTGAATTGTTTTCCAGTAAAGGTTAATTTGGAGTGAGCAATTTGATCTTAATCTGCATTTTTTTAAACTCTAAGTGAACTTTTAATGGACGTTGAGTATGTAATATAGATTTGCAGTCGAGGAATTTCATTGGTTTCGTTTTTCTAACATAGTTGCAAGAGGTTCATTTTTTCCCTACCTTTCTTATTAATTTAATTCCCTTTTTAGTTAAATTCATTGTGGAAATTCTGATATCGTTTAATTTTTAATTTTTTTGATGCAGGTGCTATTTTTTATTCAATTTTTTTATTGTCTAGTTGGGCAGCCACTCAATTTTTCGTATAATCCAAGTGGTTCACAAGTAATCGATACTTTTCTCACTTCAAATGCTTCAATAAAGCAGAAACGGAAACAAATTGTCAAGGATATTCTTAATACTTTTTGCTCGAATTATTGTTTTTATTTAATTGATTTTGAATTTAACAATTTAGCTGAGTCTTATTCCAAGCTGGCTTTTTAGTGAACAATTTATTCAGGTAAGGCTATTTTTTCAATATTTTGTAACAGATTTTGAGATGATTGTTTGACTTATTTGATTGTTTAACAGGTTCACGAGATCTTTCCATTCCCGATAGGTTTATCATGGAAAGGTGTTGCTTTCGGTGATGCTACGGAGAATCAACAAAGCACTGTTGTTTTTCCAAAAGGATATCCAATACCAAGTGTTAAGGCTTTAACAAAGCACTATTGTGAGTAAATTGCAAGCCCCACCTAAGATCAGCACATACACAATATGTGATTTATATTTAGCATGTTTTATTGGAAAATAATAGTCCATTTTTAGTTTCAACATTACGACTATATACAGATTGGATTGTTCCAATGCTCTGGAGAACGTGCTAAATTGAAGGTGAATGTACGCTTGAATGTGCATGGTATTGTTTCACTAGAGTCTGCAACTGTAAGTTCTTGAGAGTTTATCTATGGTGGTTAATGTGTTTCAGATTTTTGTTTTTTTTCCTATATTGTACGTTTTAATGATGTTCATTCAACTTTTGGAAGAATAGGAAATCAAAGTTTTGGTTGTGAAAGAGAGTAAAATGGATACTGAAGGTGATGCGAATATGCAAGATGCTCCTGGACTGAGATTGTATTCTAGAGTCTGTTGAAATGGAAACAGAAGCTAAGGTGAGCGAGTCTTTATAGATTTGTTGTAGATTATATCCATAGTCTTTGTTTTATGTTTGTTTGTATATTTTACAGGTCGAGGCTCCAAAGAAAAAAGTTAAGAAAACTAATTGTTCCAATTTCGGAAGTAGTGTCTGGAGCAATGGTCGTAGCAGATGTTCAAAAAGCAATGGAAAAGGAATTTGAAATAGATTTGCAAGATCGTATTATGGAAGAGACCAAAGATAAAAATGTACACATTTTATTACTTAAGATTTTGGTTACTTAAATTTTTTCACATTATGCACCATAGATCCTCATATTATGCAAAAGTTGCAATATAAAAGTGTTAACATTGTATGTTAACATTGAAGAAGCGATCTTATGAGATCAGTAGCTGCACTATTATCAGCAAATCCGTTCTCCTTCACAAGAAAACTGCAACCACTCGGGGACCATTCTCCACCATCATCAACTCGTCTTGGCGAAAAACCCAATTTAAGGTAAATTTTATTATTATCGTTGATACTCTGAAAAATTGACTTAATTTTAACCTAATCTCATAACTTTTACAAATTTTCAGAATTATCTGATTTGAATATAATTTTATTATATCTTAATACAAATCTTACAATGGCCATTATTATGACCGTTGGAAGCCTTTTACCGTAGGAGAAGTGATGTTTTGGGAATAGCCTTTTACTGCTGGAGTGAACAATTTTTGGTCTTATATTGCATTTTTTGAATTATTTTGCAGTAAATATCCGTTTGGCGCAACTGCTGGAGAGTTAATTGCAGCATTAGTCCCTGTTTCTGCTGTGCTTTACAGTGTTTGCACAAAGAAAAATCGTGCATCTTATGTAGAGAAATTGAATATGAAGGTATGAGCAGCAAAGTGATAATTTTCAGCTATTATGATTTAAAGTGAGTTAATTGCAGCATTAGTCTCTATTTTTGCTGTCCCTTGAGTGATATATGACTGTTTGTGACTTTGTTCAAGCTCCTCCACAAGCTTATGTAGTGAAAAGCTTGAGAAATTGGAAAAGGTTATTGGTGGTTTTTCTCAATAGATGATAAATCCAGTCTCTATTTTGCATATACATGTTTGCTTTAGAGTATTTTTTACCAGTTCATTGACTTCTTTTTTCAATCTTACAAGGGTCTGAAGATGTTTATGAATGTGAAATGTCCAAGATGATGCTTCAGAGTCTATGGTTTGTATAAAACTTGAAAACAAAGCTATAGAAGCTTTTTATGCATTTGCAACTTCCAAAGACCAGACATCTGAGTCTGTGGTTAATGAAAATTAAGTTATGGAATATTAAGATGAATACAAAAACATCTTTTCATATCATCAACGGAAATCATGTAATTTAATACTATTAAGAGTTACAATTTATTGAGATGATATATACATAATTATAAATATTATTAAATATTCTGATGTGTAACACATAAAACATCTTTTAGGATTTGTATTAAAAATATTTAATGTTAGAAGGGCTAGAAAAATGTACACACGATGAATCGATACATATAATAAATAGCCTAGAGTAAATAGTTATTAAAAAGGATCAAGTGCTTATGTTCTTATAAACATCAATGTTTTGAGGTAACCAAGGAGAATACTAAAAGGGCTTATAACCATCAATTAACAGTAGTTTTATATACTTTAGTACATGATGCTTTGCAAAATCCTGTTACATGATATATTTTATATCAAGATGCAAAGTATTTACAAAAATATTTTATATTTTGCTTTTTCTGTAACACATTAATAATTAACTTATAAGAATATTAAGATGCAAGATGTTTCATGTGGATATGGATTAATACTATTGATGTGTATTAAATTTTATATTTAATTTTGTACTATCAAGATGCTTTACAAAATTATTGAGACGAATCGGTCTTCCAATCAAATTGCCAATCGTCTGTCCCTGAACCAACAACTATGAACACCTCATCATTGTTCTTGGTCCTCAATTTGAAATTGTTTCTCAATACATGTTTGAAGGTATTATCCCGCCATCGATCACTATCATACTCTCTAATTCTAAACCCACCATCAACATCAATTCAATCTACCTTGCCATAAATATCGACGTTCAGAATCCACACCGTCGTCTTCATTACCAGCCACCGCCGAATTCAGACCCACACTCCGATTCCAAACAGAGGTCGCCGATCTACATTTCTAATTAAACATACATGACCTCAATATCACAGCACCAACATAAATATCTATTGATCCAATTCGCCAGTCAAGACCGAATACCCAAAGTGTAAGAATGGGGTTTTGATGCAAAATGATAAAGTTTTATTTTGGGGCATGTTCTAAATTTTTAATGGTGAATCGTTAAAATAAATTGTGAGGCGAGAAATTTTGAGTATTATGATGAATATGCGAAGTGTGGGGCGTTATTGTCAAAAAATGTGTCAGTATTGTTGTCTGTATACCAGAAACGTTTAGAGGCAATAAACGAGGTGCATGGACATGAATGTGAGACCGTTCCCATAGTCCTTACTTAGGAGAAAACGCAAGTGACAAGAGGTCTTGAGCCTTAAGATACGTATCTACATTATAGGTTAGAGACTATATATAAACATATTGTTAAAGTGTATCGGGTATACTGAAAACCAGTGATCGAATTCCAAAGAAGTATATTCTACAACTAATCTCATAGTTTTTTAAGTGGCTTCAGACACATGTCATACCTAGTTTGTAATATTTCCTACAATTTAATATACCTTTCTTTCACTAGGCCAAGAAGCTTATAATAATTAGGGAAGCCTTGAATCCTAGCATTCTCACTTATAATTCAAACTCTATGTTAAACAGGGTGCATCTCTATGGGCTTGATAACCAAGGTCCATTAAACGACCCAAATAATATCTTCCAAGTCCAAAAGCAATGACTTAATATTCCCAAAATTTTCTACTCCAAAAGGGCGACTAGGGCGATATAACTGAAGAAGATTACTATACATCACTTATAACGAAACTCAAGCGGAGTTTGATACGTATGTAATCTATTTCATTCCTTTTTTTATATAATATGAGATGATATGAGAAGAGCAAGAGACCTTTAAGGATGTTTTTTTTGTTTTGTTTATGATGTGTAGATATGTAAATGAGGGAAAGTTGATGAACAATTACGCGCATATATTTGATCTGCTTGAGCGTTTACGTCAGGTTAGTATTATTATTTCTTATTCTTATTCTAATGTAAGTATATATGTATGTATCTAATATATGTAAGTATGTATATATAGGCTGTTGATCATCCATATCTTGTGGTATATTCAAATGTTGATATAGCAAAAGCAGCTGAAGCTAGGATGATAAGTAATGAACAACAAAAAATTTGTGCTTTATGTCATGATATAGTTGAAGATATTGTGGTATGTATATGTTTGTCTTTATTACTTACTTTTCATAAAGGGAATGTGTTAATTAATTAATAATTTTTTTTGTAAGGTTACATATTGTGCACATGCATTATGCAAAATATGCTTAATGGAATTTTGTGCTAGTGGTGAACAAGTGTTATGTTCTACATGTTCAAAGCCACTTACTATGGATTTCCCTAGGGAACAGAGTAATGCTAAAAATTTGTCAATAAAGGTTTATAATTATTCATTAAAATAAATTTTTCTAAAAATTTATATGTTATTTGATAACTTGTTCTTCAAAATCTACTATTCACCACTATTTGTTGACACTATGGTATTTTTGGTATATTGAATTTGATTATATCTATATAATTTAAGAATAATTAAAATTTTAAATTATGTTCAGAACAAACAATATATAATATGTTGTGCAAATGTTTTTATTTCGGCTTCTTTTAGAATGAATTATTAACACACTAATGTTTATTTTAAAATAAGATTATTTTCATCATTACATAATCTATTTTTATATTTGATTTACCTATTTTAAATAATATAATATTTGAATGTAAATTTGTAATATTTCCTACAATTTAATATACCTTTCTTTCACTAGGCCAAGAAGCTTATAATAATTAGGGACGCCTTGAATCCTAGAATTCTCACTTATAATTCAAACTCTATTTTGAACAGGGTGCATCTCTATGGGCTTGATAACCAAGGCCCATTAAACGACCCAAAGCATATCTTCCAAGTCCAAAAGCAATGACGTAATATTCCCAAAATTTTTTACTTCGAAAAGGGCGACTAGGAAGCCAAGAAATCGATGGATTATACAACAAGTTTGATAATCATTATCAACGAGACAAAGCAATCCCTTACAAGGGCCACAAATCTCGTCACTCTTAGTTTTCTATTCTGAAGTTGATGACGTGAATGATTCATAGCCACGAATCGTAATAGTAATCCTAAAAAGCCCTTTGCAAACTTGATAATATCCACAATGTTCTTCATTGATATTTGAATGTAATTTTTTAACTATTCGATCTCTTTTATTTAATATTCTCTCTATATATTGATATATATTTAATGAAAATATATTTAATTTCTTTCATGAGTCTTTGATGGACCCAATAATTTTTTTTATGTCATATTTAAAAATACTTTGATTAGATATTTCTACAACTATTCAAAAATAAACACTTTCGTTCTTTGCCAGAATGATTCATAGCCGCAAAAATTAACCTTAACCTTGACTTAAACTGTAACCTTAACCCTTAACTTTAACCTTAAAATTAATCTTATCCTTAACGTTGACCTAAACCTTAACCCTAACTCTAACCTTTACCTTAACTTTAACCTTAACCATAACCTAAATTTTTTCTTGATGAGAAAAAAAAAACCTTAACCCTAACTTTAACCTTGACCTTCACCCTTAGAAACTGTATTTGATTTCCATTAACGCAAAAAAAATTCTTCAGTGTCTTCATACACGGGTTTTACCTAGTATATATATATATATATATTATGATGAAATAAAGTAGATAATATAACTGAAAATTGTAATACTCCTTTTAATGCATTAGGAACCAAAACATTTTTTTCATATTTAGATATTGAGATTTAAGAACTCTGTCAATTATTCTACTACAGAAATATGGAACTAGAAAATAGACGGATCTTAATAAAAGTATATGTGTAAATGATTATATAAATATTAAAAGAGAGGATCTTGGATTTAATTCTATTCAAAATGTCGATAAGAATATTTGGCCAAATATAGAAAGATGGTTCATGTAGATTCATACCCGTATGGTAAATATAAACGTATGATCTATATAGACTGGAATTTTTAAAGGATTTCATGTTCGTATAAGGTAAACTAATTTGAAGATATGTTTTATGAGATAAAAATGTTCTTATGAAAGTCATTAAAGGACTTCAAGTGCTTAAATAAAAATCTCGGGATATATAAATTAGAGTGTCATTATCTGTTATAATTGTATTATATGTTGTTATGTAATGATCCATGTTCGTTAAATATGTGCTTATATGTGACTATATGCATAAATATTTGTTAATATAATTTGTACATAATTGTTTCTTATTATAATTGAAATTCGTATAATTCCATTTATCTATATATTGCTTGATTTGAAATATTGTAAGGTTTGAGACTATGAAGATGAAGATCAAATTACATAGTGAACATGTTTATTGATATCCTCAAATGAGGGGAAGATACTTACGCAATGCACTCTTTTTTTCCTTACTCAATATTTTTTCCTACATGATTTTAAAGATAACGTTTTTAACAACACTCATTTAAAGTTCATAAGTATATTGCACTCATTTTCCATTAATGGATTTTTTCCTAAAGGATTTTTTCAAGAAAGTTTTAAAGAGACATGCTCTTCATGATTGAATATTTATTGTTGATGAAACATTATTGTTGATATTTATTCAGCCCATTAACCATAGTCCAACCCATTAATAATAAAACTTAGGGTTTACATATTACTTATACATAGGGATAGGGTATTTATGTAATACATACTATGATTAATAATACTATGCTCTCCTCTCTTATTCTTTACCTCTTACTTTTCATTTTAGTTTTACAACATATTCCATATTATTAATCAATTATTTCTTTCAAACCCTAACGCCCCCTTGCCGCCTCTATCTACTATACATAAACCATACTTACGATACTCTGTCATTTATATGATATTTTCTCATGGTAAATCTATAGTCCATCATATTTTGAAACCATCATACAAAGCGTACATATTATTGTATAAGCATCAATTATCTCCTCCTCTTTTTTCTTAAATTTAAAATTTTTATATATATTTCTACCTAATTTATGGATATCTGAGATCGTTAGTCATTCCATGTCAACCAAAGGATTCTGAAAAGGTTAAATTTAATATTTCTATTATATTTAATTAATTGTAGCGTTCTTATAGTTTTTTGTCAATATAGGTTTGAATTATTCATTAAAATATATTTTTCTAAAAATTTATATGTTAATTGATAAATTGTTCCTTAAAATCTGTGATTCACCACTATTTCTTGACACTATGATATTTTTGGTATATTGAACTTGATTATATCTAAATAATTTAAGAATAATTAAAATTTTAAATTATGTCTAGAACAACCAATATATAATATGTTGTGCAAATGTTTTTATTTCGGCTTCTTTTAGAATGAATTTTTATTAATACACCAAAATTTATTTTAAAATAAGATTATTTTCATCATTACTTTAACTATTTTTTTAATTGATTTACTAATTTTAAATAATATAATATTTGAATGTAAATTTGTAATATTTCCTACAATTTAATATACCTTTCTTTTACTAGGCCAAAAAGTTTATAATAGTTAGGGAAGCCTTGAATCCTAGCATTCTCACTAATAATTCAAACTCTATTTTGAACAGGGTGCATCTCTATGGGCATGATAACCAAGGCCCATTAAACGGCCCAAATAATATCTTCCAAGTCCAAAAGCAATGACGTAATATTCCCAAAATTTTCTACTCCAAAAGTGCGACTAGGGCGATATAACTGAAGAAGATTACTATATATCACTTATAACGAAACTCAAGTGGAGTTTGATACGTATGTAATCTATTTCATTCCTTTTTTTATATAATATGATATGATATGAGAAGAGCAAGAAACATTTAAGGATGTTTTTTTTTTGTTTTGTTTATGATGTGTAGATATGTAAATGAGGGAAAGTTGATGAACAATTACGCGCATATATTCGATCTGCTTAAGCGTTTACGTTAGGTTAGTATTATTATTTCTTATTCTTATTATAATGTAAGTATATATGTATGTATCTAATATATGTAAGTATGTATATATAGGCTGTTGATCATCCATATCTTGTTGTATATTCAAACGTTGATATAGCAAAAGCAGCTGAAGGTAGGATGATAAGTAATGAACAACTACAAATTTGTGGTTTATGTGATGATATATTTGAAGATGTTGTGGTATGTATATTTTTGTCTTTATTACTTACTTTTTATAACGGGAATGTTTTAATTAATTAATATTTGTTTTTTTACTGTTACATCATAAGCACATACATTTTGCAAAACATGTTTAATGGAATTTTGTGCTAGTGGTGAACAAGTATTATGTCCTACATGTTCAAAGCCACTGACTATGGATTTCTCAGAGTAATGCTAAAAATTTGTCAATATAGGTTTATAATTATTCATGAAAATAAATGTTTCTAAAAATTTATATGTTATTTGATAACTTGTTCCTCAAAATCTGTTATTCACTACTATTTGTTGAAACTATGGTATTTTTGGAATATTGAATTTGATTATAACTGTATAATTTAAGAATAATTAAATTTTTTTATTATGTTCAGAACAACCAATATATAATATGTTGTGCAAATGTTTTTATTTCGGCTTCTTTTAGAATGAATTATTAACACACTAATGTTTATTTTAAAATAAGATTATTTTCATCATTACATAATCTATTTTTATATTTGATTTACCTATTTTAAATAATATAATATTTGAATGTAAATTTGTAATATTTCCTACAATTTAATATACCTTTCTTTCACTAGGCCAAGAAGCTTATAATAATTAGGGACGCCTTGAATCCTAGAATTCTCACTTATAATTCAAACTCTATTTTGAACAGGGTGCATCTCTATGGGCTTGATAACCAAGACCCATTAAACGACCCAAAGCATATCTTCCAAGTCCAAAAGCAATGACGTAATATTCCCAAAATTTTTTACTTCGAAAAGGGCGACTAGGAAGCCATGAAATCGATGGATTATACAACAAGTTTGATAATCATTATCAACGAGACAAAGCAATCCCTTACAAGGGCCACAAATCTCGTCACTCTTAGTTTTCTATTCTGAAGTTGATGACGTGAATGATTCATAGCCACGAATCGTAATAGTAATCCTAAAAAGCCCTTTGCAAACTTGATAATATCCACAATGTTCTTCATTGATATTTGAATGTAATTTTTTAACTATTCGATCTCTTTTATTTAATATTCTCTCTATATATTGATATATATTTAATGAAAATATATTTAATTTCTTTCATGAGTCTTTGATGGACCCAATAATTTTTTTTTATGTCATATTTAAAAATACTTTGATTAGATATTTCTACAACTATTCAAAAATAAACACTTTCGTTCTTTGCCAGAATGATTCATAGCCGCAAAAATTAACCTTAACCTTGACTTAAACTGTAACCTTAACCCTTAACTTTAACCTTAAAATTAATCTTATCCTTAACGTTGACCTAAACCTTAACCCTAACTCTAACCTTTACCTTAACTTTAACCTTAACCATAACCTAAATTTTTTCTTGATGAGAAAAAAAAAACCTTAACCCTAACTTTAACCTTGACCTTCACCCTTAGAAACTGTATTTGATTTCCATTAACGCAAAAAAAATTCTTCAGTGTCTTCATACACGGGTTTTACCTAGTATATATATATATATATATTATGATGAAATAAAGTAGATAATATAACTGAAAATTGTAATACTCCTTTTAATGCATTAGGAACCAAAACATTTTTTTCATATTTAGATATTGAGATTTAAGAACTCTGTCAATTATTCTACTACAGAAATATGGAACTAGAAAATAGACGGATCTTAATAAAAGTATATGTGTAAATGATTATATAAATATTAAAAGAGAGGATCTTGGATTTAATTCTATTCAAAATGTCGATAAGAATATTTGGCCAAATATAGAAAGATGGTTCATGTAGATTCATACCCGTATGGTAAATATAAACGTATGATCTATATAGACTGGAATTTTTAAAGGATTTCATGTTCGTATAAGGTAAACTAATTTGAAGATATGTTTTATGAGATAAAAATGTTCTTATGAAAGTCATTAAAGGACTTCAAGTGCTTAAATAAAAATCTTGGGATATATAAATTAGAGTGTCATTATCTGTTATAATTGTATTATATGTTGTTATGTAATGATCCATGTTCGTTAAATATGTGCTTATATGTGACTATATGCATAAATATTTGTTAATATAATTTGTACATAATTGTTTCTTATTATAATTGAAATTCGTATAATTCCATTTATTTATATATTGCTTGATTTGAAATATTGTAAGGTTTGAGACTATGAAGATGAAGATCAAATTACATAGTGAACATGTTTATTGATATCCTCAAATGAGGGGAAGATACTTACGCAATGCACTCTTTTTTTCCTTACTCAATATTTTTTCCTACATGATTTTAAAGATAACGTTTTTAACAACACTCATTTAAAGTTCATAAGTATATTGCACTCATTTTCCATTAATGGATTTTTTCCTAAAGGATTTTTTCAAGAAAGTTTTAAAGAGACATGCTCTTCATGATTGAATATTTATTGTTGATGAAACATTATTGTTGATATTTATTCAGCCCATTAACCATAGTCCAACCCATTAATAATAAAACTTAGGGTTTACATATTACTTATACATAGGGATAGGGTATTTATGTAATACATACTATGATTAATAATACTATGCTCTCCTCTCTTATTCTTTACCTCTTACTTTTCATTTTAGTTTTACAACATATTCCATATTATTACTCAATTATTTCTTTCAAACCCTAACGCCCCCTTGCCGCCTCTATCTACTATACATAAACCATACTTACGATACTCTGTCATTTATATGATATTTTCTCATGGTAAATCTATAGTCCATCATATTTTGAAACCATCATACAAAGCGTACATATTATTGTATAAGCATCAATTATCTCCTCCTCTTTTTTCTTAAATTTAAAAATTTTATATATATTTCTACCTAATTTATGGATATCTGAGATCGTTAGTCATTCCATGTCAACCAAAGGATTCTGAAAAGGTTAAATTTAATATTTCTATTATATTTAATTAATTGTAGCGTTCTTATAGTTTTTTGTCAATATAGGTTTGAATTATTCATTAAAATATATTTTTCTAAAAATTTATATGTTAATTGATAAATTGTTCCTTAAAATCTGTGATTCACCACTATTTCTTGACACTATGATATTTTTGGTATATTGAACTTGATTATATCTAAATAATTTAAGAATAATTAAAATTTTAAATTATGTCTAGAACAACCAATATATAATATGTTGTGCAAATGTTTTTATTTCGGCTTCTTTTAGAATGAATTTTTATTAATACACCAAAATTTATTTTAAAATAAGATTATTTTCATCATTACTTTAACTATTTTTTTAATTGATTTACTAATTTTAAATAATATAATATTTGAATGTAAATTTGTAATATTTCCTACAATTTAATATACCTTTCTTTTACTAGGCCAAAAAGTTTATAATAGTTAGGGAAGCCTTGAATCCTAGCATTCTCACTAATAATTCAAACTCTATTTTGAACAGGGTGCATCTCTATGGGCATGATAACCAAGGCCCATTAAACGGCCCAAATAATATCTTCCAAGTCCAAAAGCAATGACGTAATATTCCCAAAATTTTCTACTCCAAAAGTGCGACTAGGGCGATATAACTGAAGAAGATTACTATATATCACTTATAACGAAACTCAAGTGGAGTTTGATACGTATGTAATCTATTTCATTCCTTTTTTTATATAATATGATATGATATGAGAAGAGCAATAAACATTTAAGGATGTTTTTTTTTGTTTTGTTTATGATGTGTAGATATGTAAATGAGGGAAAGGTGATGAACAATTACGCGCATATATTCGATCTGCTTAAGCGTTTACGTTAGGTTAGTATTATTATTTCTTATTCTTATTATAATGTAAGTATATATGTATGTATCTAATATATGTAAGTATGTATATATAGGCTATTGATCATCCATATCTTGTTGTATATTCAAACGTTGATATAGCAAAAGCAGCTGAAGGTAGGATGATAAGTAATGAACAACTACAAATTTGTGGTTTATGTGATGATATATTTGAAGATGTTGTGGTATGTATATTTTTGTCTTTATTACTTACTTTTTATAACGGGAATGTTTTAATTAATTAATATTTGTTTTTTTAATGTTACATCATAAGCACATACATTTTGCAAAACATGTTTAATGGAATTTTGTGCTAGTGGTGAACAAGTATTATGTCCTACATGTTCAAAGCCACTGACTATGGATTTCTCAGAGTAATGCTAAAAATTTGTCAATATAGGTTTATAATTATTCATGAAAATAAATGTTTCTAAAAATTTATATGTTATTTGATAACTTGTTCCTCAAAATCTGTTATTCACTACTATTTGTTGAAACTATGGTATTTTTGGAATATTGAATTTGATTATATCTGTATAATTTAAGAATAATTAAATTTTTTTATTATGTTCAGAACAACCAATATATAATATGTTGTGCAAATGTTTTTATTTCGGCTTCTTTTAGAATGAATTTTTATTAACACACTAAAGTTTATTTTAAAATAAGATTATTTTCATCATTACTTTATCTATTTTTATATTTGATTTACCTATTTTAAATAATATATTATTTGAATGTAAATTTGTAATATTTCCTACAATTTAATATACCTTTCTTTCACTAGGTCAAGAAGCTTATAATAATTAGGGAAGCCTTGAATCCTAGCATTCTCACTTATAATTCAAACTCTATTTTGAAAAGGGTGCATCTCTATGGGCTTGATAACCAAGGCCCGGCCCAAAGCGTATCTTCCAAGTCCAAAAGCAATGACGTGATATTCCCAAAAGTTTCTACATCGAAAAGGGCGACTAGGAAGCCATGAAGTCGATGGATTATACAACAAATTTGATTATCATTATAACCGAGACAAAGCAATCCAATACAAGGGCCACAAATCTCGCCACTCTTATTTTTCCATTCTGAATTTAATGACGTGAATGATTCATAGCCACGAATCGTAACAGTAATCCTAAAAAGCCTTTTGCAAACTTGATAATATCCACAATGTTCTCCATTGATATTTGAATGTAATTTTTTAACTATTCTCTCTCTTTTATGTAATATTCTCTCTATATATTGATATATATATTTAATGAAAAGATATTTAATTTCTTTCATGAGTCTTTTGATGGACCCAATAATTTTTTTCATGTTAGATTTAAAAATACTTTGATTAGATATTTCTACAACTATTCAAAAATAAAAACTTTCGTTCTTTCCCAGAATGATTCATAGCCACAAAATTTAACCTTAACCTTCACTTAAACTGTAACTTTAACCCCTAACTTTAACCCCTAACTTTAACCCCTAACTTTAACCCTAACCCTAACCCTAAACTTAACATTAATCTTAACCATAACCTAAATTTCTTCTTGATGAGCAAAAAAACCTTAACACTAAATTTAACCTTGACCTTCTCCCTTGGAAACTTTATTTGATTTCCGTTAACGGAAAAAAAAATTCTTCAGTGTCTTCAGACATGGGTTTTACCTAGTATATATATATGTATATAAATATACATATATATATATATATATATTATGATGAAATAAAGTAGAAAATATAACTGAAAATTATAATACTCCTTTCAGAGCATTAGGAACCAAAATATTTTCTTCATATTTAGATATTGAAATTTAAGAACTATGTCAGTTATTCTACTATAGAAATATGGAATTAGAAAATAGACGGATCGTGATAAAAGTATATGTGTAAATGATTATATAAATACTAAAAGGGAGGATCTTGAATTAAATTGCATTCAAAATGTCGATAAGTATATTTGGCCAAATATAGAAAGATGGTTCATGTAGATTCATACCCGTATGGTAAATATGAACGTATGATCTATATAGACTGGAATTTTTATAAAGAATTTCATGTTCGTCTAAGGTAAACTAATTTGAAGTATGTTTTATGAGATAAAAACGTTCTTATGAAACTCCTTAAAGGACTCCAAGTGCTTAAATAAAAATCTCGAGATATATAAATTAGTTTGTCATTATATGTTATAATTGTATTATATGTTGTTATGTAATGTGCCATATTTGTTAATATAATTTGTACATAATTGTTTCTTATTATAATTGAAATTCGTATAATTCCATTTATCTATATATTGCTTGATTTGAAATATTGTAAGGTTTGAGACTATGAAGATGAAGATCAAATTACACAGTGAAGATGTTTATTGATATCCTCAAATGAGGGGGAGATACTTACGCATTGCACTATTTCTTTCCTTACTCAATATTTTTTCTTACATGGTTTTAAAGATAACGTTTTTAGCGACACGCATTTAAAGTTCATAAGGATATTGCACTCATTCTCCTTCAATGGATTTTTTTCTAAACGGTTTTTTCAAGAAAGTTTTAAAGAGACATGCTCTTCATGATTGAATATCCAAGGAGGAGTTTTATGAAACATTATTGTTGATATTTATTCATCCTATTAACCATAGTACAACCAATTAATAATAAATCTTAGGGTTTACATATTACATATAAATAGGGATAGGGTATTTAAGTAATACATACTGTGATTAATAATACTATGCTCTCCTCTCTTATTCTTTACCTCTTACATTTCATTTTAGTTTTACAACATATTCCATATTATCACTCAATTGTTTCTTTCAAACCCTAACGCCCCCTTGCCGCCTCTATCTACTATACATAAACCATACTTACGATACTCTTTCATTTATATGATATTTTGTCATGGTAAATCTATAGTCCTTCATTACATTTGATCTTTTGAAACCATCATACCAAGTGTACATATTATTGTATAAGCATCAATCATCTCCTCCTCTTTTTTCTTAAATTAAAAAATTTATATATATATTTCTACCTGATTTATGGATAACTGAGATCGTTGGCCATTCCATTTCAACCAAAGGATTCTGGAAAAGTTAAATTTAATATTTTAATTATATTTAATTAATTATAGCGTTCTTATAGATTTTTGTCAATAGAGGTTTATAATTATTCATTAAAATATATTTTTCTAAAAATTTATATGTTATTTGATAACTTATTCTTCAATATCTGCTATTAACCACTATTTGTTGACAATATGGTATTTTTGGTATATTATGATTAGAGAAAAATACGTTTAAAAGCCCAAACATAACCAAAAGTTATGTTTAAAATCCTGGTTAGATAATAATACTTTTAAAGGCCTCCATTAACTTTATACATCTAATATAATTAAATAATAGTTATATTGCATCATCACGTATCTGACGTGCGTGGGTTGTAACAGAAAATAATGTCCCATCATGTCCATCCTCATTAATGCATATTACAACAACGAAGACACATTTCTCTCTCATTCAAAAGTGGCTGCAAATCTAATTCTAGAATATACAGTATAATATTAAACAATTATTCTGGAATCAAATTTGAATTCATTTCATTCCCTCTCTTTGTTACATATACCCATTACAGATCACATATTGGTTTGAATTACAGATTATCCAGAAGGCCATAAACATCATCTTTAATATAGGTATGTTTGCTTTGGTGTAATTAGTGTAAATCCAAAACCTTTTTTTTTTTTTTTGTGCCATATGCGGCTCATGATCAATGTTTTTTTTGGTTGATTGTAATAAGACTTTTTAGCGTGTGTAACCTGTTTTTTAAATAATGGATCATAATATATAAGAGTAACATAGAATACTATTTGTGAAAAGTCATAATATGCTTGATGAGTGTTTGTGTGTATACACAGATCGATGAAACTACATGCATGGGTATATACACAAAATACTGAAATGCTTCACAGTAGGGCATGATTTATTAGTGGTCATATACACATAGTCTGTAAAAGTCATAATACGATTGATGAGTGGGCATATACACAGATCTTTTATCCATGTTATTTGAAAAGCCATGGATTTGTATATACATAAACACTATACATGTCACAGTAGGTCACGCCCGTTGAATGGGCATATACACATAGTTAGTTGAAGCAGTTTGTTTTTCTCAATAAATATGTACATACCTTGATTATATGAATCTCAGTTTCATGTTTATGTCCTTTACATGCAGAGTTACTATGGATAACTGTGTTTTCATTTTCAAATATGCACAAGACAAGTATATGGCTCCAACGAGTTCGTTTGATTCATTCGCGTCATTAGTATTATACGTTTCTAATAAATGGAAACATTTGGACGAATCATCGATTGTTTACCATTATTCTATTGGGGAACATTTGAATTGCAAAATTGATTCACAGGTAGATTATTCAGGTTTAATATGGATTATAAAGCGCGATGAAGCTACTCAGGTAGATATATTGGTAAGTGGTGAAATAAAGGGGTTTGTGCGTCACCAAACAGGTCCAGGTCGTATAAATTCTACAGAGGAGGGGCACCTAACAGATGCCCTTCAATCGGAACCTGCTTTCTTTGTTCATCGGGAAAAGATATTGCTTAGTCGGGACTGGCCTGATTGTCTAGGGGATGTTGGTAAATGCATCACGGGTGGGTTCCCAGAATTAAGAAACTCTATATGCAAGTACCAGTGTGAAACTGGTTTCCGTACAAAACCAACACACAACAATCATTCGAAATATGGTGCATGTTGCTTGTACCGTAAAACTACCGGTTGCAGATGGTGGATTTTTGCTTCCATTTCTTCTAAAGACGGACTTTTGTATATAAAGACCTTCTACAACGTTCATAGTTGCATGACACCGGAGCGTAAGATGGTAAACAGTAGCATGACCCTCGGGTTAGTTAAAGATTGAATAATAGATGATGCCCGTTCACGTCTAGACATGAAGCCGAAAGAGATTATTCACAGAATACGTGAGAGCTACGGATTCACAATAGAGTACAAGAGAGCTTATGATGCTTTGAACAGTGCTAAGATGGATATAAGTGGAGACCCGGGAAGGTCGTATCAAGGAATTGAAGAATATTTTCAGAAACTAAAGTTAGCGGATCCTACAGGTTCAGTTCTACTAGAGACTGATCCCATACATGGTACATTTGAACGTGCACATTTTGCGTTTGGTGCTTCACTAGATGCGTTTCGTTCCTGCCGCCCAATGCTTTTTATGGACGGTACATTTTTGAAGAACAAATACAAAGGCACACTTCTAACAGCTGTAGCCAAGGATGGGAACAACGGTTAGTAAAATAAATCACCAACCTTGCTATTTTTTCAACTATTACTAATTAAGTAGTTCAATATATTATCTCGCAGCACTTGTCCCGGTTGCATTTGCTATTGTCCGAGGCGAAGATAACGAAAACTGGGCTGCGTTCATGAAATTTTTACGACCTCTTGTAACTGGCCGGCAGCTGGTCTTTATATCTGACCGACACCCTGGTCTTTTGAATGGGGTGGGGAATATTTTCCCGGAAGCCTATCATTCCTATTGTTTCCGTCATATTAAGGGCAATTTGATTTCAAAGTTGACCGGTAACGACCGAAGGGCTGCACTACTGTCTTTTGAGCATTTGACTAAAGCTCCTAATGACGAATTGTTTGAGTTCCACCTTGGGGAGTTTTTGAGGCTTGGTTGTGAAAATGCTGTTAGTTTCCTAGATTCACTACCCTTTAAGCACTTCACGAATGTTCATTTTCCCGGAAGCCGTTATGGTGAGTTGACATCAAACGCGGCAGAATCATTTAATAACCAGATTTTAAAATTACGGGAACTACCTGTTGCTCAGTTTATAGACAAAATCAGGCTTATGATGATGAAGAATATATATACCAAATCTGTGTTATGTGATACATGGACGACTGTTTTAGTTCCTAGGAGACAGATAGAGTATAACGAGAAATACCAGGTGTCCCGCACATGGGAAGTATCCCGTTCATCCCCTAGTGTTTTTGAAGTCAGGTGCGATCCAACTATGATCGTTGATATAGATAGTAGGAGTTGTTCATGTGGAAAGTGGAAAATAGAGGGTTTTCCTTGTGAGCATGCTGTGCGAGCTTTGGCCTATGCTAAGCCGGACACGAAATACGACTATGTTGAAACGTTTTTCCATGTTGATAGAGTTAGAGCAATATATGCTAGTAAAATACCGGCACTCACTACTTTTTGTCTTCAAACGGAGCCAACAGAAGATGCGTATATATTGCCGCCGAAATGCAAAATACCTCCTGGCAGGCCACAAAGTAAACGTAAGTTATCTCAACTTGAACTCCTTCGGCCTAAGATACGATGCGGACGCTGCCACTTGATGGGCTTCCACAACAAGAAAACATGCACCGCAAATTTGTGAGAGTGAATTTACTTAGTAACATGTGTGTTTATTTTGGATTACTTGATAGTTTTTTTGCTACCTTACTACCGTGTATGAAAGTATCAGTAAACTTATGTGATACCGTATATGTAATTCGACATATCAAATCGATCCGATATGATTGATACGGATATGTAGTTTCTATTTCTTGCGTATTACATTCTATGTTTTTGTGTATATCCCCGTAATCCAATATCCCCCGCAAACAAAGTAACGTGTTTATGTAAAATGTTACATGTCAATCCACTATTACTTTATCTATTGGGTTATACTTATTTGAATTAAAAAAATATGTTTCTATTATTGATAGAGATGCCAGTCCACAATATTACAGAAAACGTGTGCCGTAGTGGGTAAAATGCAATTGGGTATACGCCCATCAGGTCAATTGTATAAAAGTTCTCCGATATGAAATACCATCTTTTGAAGGGGGCACATGTACAACACTGTCTATTTAACAGCATCACAATGTGGGTACACTTAATTTATTCGGGCGACCACCAACAATTTTAAATTTGTGTATACCCGAAAAGAAAACCAACTATTGTATAACCTTTTATAAAATTCACTTTAACTTATAGGAAGCTGTTGATGGACATATGCCCAATCATAGAGAATGGTACCCAAACGCATCCGACTTGTAACTCGGAGTATATTGGCGACAGGGAAGGCGTTCCTTTACACACACAATGTGGGTACACTTAATTTAGTTGATGACTATCCATAGTAACTAACCTATCTTGATTCCAATCTTTGTAAACCTTATATAAAGCCACCTTCGAGGGTATGAGGATGTTTGATGGACATATGCCCAATCAAAGCGAAGGATTGAATACTGAAAAATATCTAGTATGGGTGTATACACGTTTTTATGTTATTCGATGGAACATCAACAATTTCAAATTTTTGTATACCCGAAAAGAAGACCAACTATTGTATAGCCTTATATAAAATTCACTTTAGCTTATAGGAAGATGGTTGATGTACATATGCCCAATCATATAAAATGCTACCCATACGCAGTAGACTTGTAACTCGGAGTATATTGTAGACAAATAAGGCGTTCCTTCACGCACACAATGTGAGTATACAAATATTAGTCGAAGACCATCCATAGTAACTAACCTATCCTTGCCCCAAACTTGCTAAACCTTATAGAAAGTCACCTTCGATGAGAGGATGATGTGGATGGACATATGCACAGACATATAAAATTCACTTTAGCTTATAGGAAGATGTTGATGGACATATACCCAAGCACAGTAACTAACATATACTTACCCCAAACTTTTTACCCCTTATACAAAGTGACATTCGAGGAGATGATGATGTTTGATGTACATATGCCCAATCATAGCGGAGGATTGAATACTCAAAAACATCTAGCATGGGGGTATACACGTTTTTATTTTATTTGGTCGACCACTAACAAGTTCAAATTTTTTTATACCCGAAAATAAATACAACCATTGCAAGAACTTATATAAAGTCACCTTCGCCTAGGGGGAGATGTTGATGGACATATGCCCAGTCATAGATAATGGAACCCAAACGGGGTGGACTTGTACCTCAAATTATATTGTAGACAAAGAAGGCGTTCCCTTACGCACACAATGTGCGTACACCAAAATTAGTTGATGACCATCCATAGTAACTAACCTATTCTTATCCCAAACTTTCTTAACCTTATATAAAGTAATCTTCAAGGAGAAGATGATGTGGATGGACATATGCCCAATCTTAATGAAGGTGTGTATACTCAAAAACATCAAAACCTTACATAAAGTCACCTTCCCATAGAGAAATATTTCGTTGGACATATACCCAATCATACTGAATGGTACCCAAACGCATTCGACACCTAACTCGGAGTATATAGTGGGCGTAGAATGTGTCCACGTACACACACAATGTGTGTATACCGGAAGTAGTTGATGACCATACATAGCACCTAACCTATTTTGATCACTAACTTTCTGAACGCTATATTAAGTAAACTCCGATGAGTAGATGATGTTTGTTGGACATACGCCCAATCATTGTGAAGGATTTAATACTCAAAAACTAATAGGATGCCGGTATACACGTTTTTGTGTTATTCGATCGACCACCAACAGTTTAAAATTTCTGTATATCGGAAAAGAAAAACACTTTTTGTGTAACATTCTATAAAATTCACTTTAACTTATGTAATATGCTGATGGACATACGCCGAATCATAAAGAACCGTACCCAAAGGCAAACGACATTCAACTTGGAGTATATTGTAGAAACAATAAGGTGTTCCTTCAAGCACACAACGTGCGAATTCCATAATTAATTGATGACCTTCCACAGTAACTAACCTATCCTGATCCAAAACGTGTTAAACCTTATATAAAGTCACCTTCGGAGAGAGGATGATGTTTGATGGACATATGCCCAATCATAGTGAAGGATTGAATAATCAAAAACGTCTAGCATGGGTGTATACACGTTTTTTTGTTATTCGGTCTACCAACAACAAGTTCAAATATGTGTATGCCCGAAAATAAACACAACCATTGCAAAAACTTATATACAGTCACCTCCGCGTAGAGGAAGATGTCGATGGACACATACCCAATCATAGTGAATCGTACCCAAACGCAGTCGATTTGTAACTCGAAGTATAGTGTAGAAAAAGAAGTAGTCCCCTTACGCACACAATGTTCGTACACCGAAAATATTTGATGACCATCCATATTAACCAACCGTTCCTAATCCCAATCTTTTTATACATTAAATAAAGATACCTTTGACGAGATGATGATGTTTGATGGACATATGCACAATCATAGTGAATGGTTGAATAATCAAAAACATCTATCATGGGTGTATACACCTTATTATGTTATTCGGGCGACCACCAACAATTTTAAATTTGTGTATACCCGAAAAGAAAACCAACTATTGTATAACCTTTTATAAATTTCACTTTAACTTATAGGGAGATGTTGATGGACATATGCCCAATCATAGAGAATGGTACCCCAACGCATCCGACTTGTAACTCGGAGTATATTGGAGACAGGGAAGGCGTTCCTTTACACACACAATGTGTGTACACTTAATTTAGTTGATGAATATCCATAGTAACTAACCTATCTTGATTCCAAACTTTGTAAACCTTATATAAAGCCACCTTCGAGGGTATGAGGATGTTGGATGGACATATGCCCAATCACAGTGAAGGATTGAATGCTCAAAAATATCTAGTATGGGTGTACACACGTTTTTATGTTATTCGATGGAACCCCAACAATTTCAAATTTTTGTATACCCGACAAGAGGACCAACTATTGTAGAACCTTATATAAAATTCACTTTAGCTTATAGGAAGATGTCTGATGGACATATGCCCAATCATATAAAATGGTACCCGTATGCAGTAGAATTGTAAATCGGAGTATAGTGTAGACAAATAAGGCGTTCCTTCACGCACACAATGTGAGTATACAAATATTAGTCGAAGACCATCCATAGTAACTAACCTATCCTTGCCCCAAACTTGCTAAACCTTATATAAAGTCACCTCCGATGAGAGGATGATGTGGATGGACATATGCCCAAACATATAAAATTCACTTTAGCTTATAGGAAGATGTTGATGGACATATACCCAAGCACAGTAATTAACATATACTTACCCCAAACTTTTTACCCCTTATATAAAGTGACATTTGAGGAGATGATGATGTTTGATGTACATATGCCCAATCATAACGGAGGCTTGAATACTCAAAAACATCTAGCAAGTGGGTATACACGTTTTTATTTTATTTGGTCGACCACTAACAAGATCAAATTTTTTTATACCCGAAAATAAATACAACCATTGCAAGAACTTATATAAAGTCACCTTCGCCTAGGGGAAGATTTTGATGGACATATGCCCAGTCATAGAGAATGGTACCCAAACGGGGTGGACTTGTACCTCAGATTATATTGTAGACAAAGAAGGCGTTCCCTTACGCACGCAAAGTGCGTACACCAAAATTAGTTGATGACCAAAATTAGTAACTAACCTATTCTTATCCCAAACTTTCTTAACCTTATATAAAGTCATCTTCAAGGAGAAGCTGATGTGGATGGAAGGTGTGTATACTCAAAAACATCAAAACCTTACATAAAGTCTCCTTCCCATAGAGAAAGATGTCGTTGGACATATACCCAATCATACTGAATGGTACCCAAACGCATTCGACACCTAACTCGGAGTATATAGTGGGCGTAGAATGTGTCATCACGTATCTGACGTGCGTGGGTTGTAACAGAAAATAATGTCCCATCATGTCCATCCTCATTAATGCATATTACAACAACGAAGACACATTTCTCTCTCATTCAAAAGTGGCTGCAAATCTAATTCTAGAATATACAGTATAATATTAAACAATTATTCTGGAATCAAATTTGAATTCATTTCATTCCCTCTCTTTGTTACATATACCCATTACAGATCACATATTGGTTTGAATTACAGATTATCCAGAAGGCCATAAACATCATCTTTAATATAGGTATGTTTGCTTTGGTGTAATTAGTGTAAATCCAAAACCTTTTTTTTTTTTTTGTGCCATATGCGGCTCATGATCAATGTTTTTTTTGGTTGATTGTAATAAGACTTTTTAGCGTGTGTAACCTGTTTTTTAAATAATGGATCATAATATATAAGAGTAACATAGAATACGATTTGTGAAAAGTCATAATATGCTTGATGAGTGTTTATGTGTATACACAGATCGATGAAACTACATGCATGGGTATATACACAAAATACTGAAATGCTTCACAGTAGGGCATGATTTATTAGTGGTCATATACACATAGTCTGTAAAAGTCATAATACGATTGATGAGTGGGCATATACACAGATCTTTTATCCATGTTATTTGAAAAGCCATGGATTTGTATATACATAAACACTATACATGTCACAGTAGGTCACGCCCGTTGAATGGGCATATACACATAGTTAGTTGAAGCAGTTTGTTTTTCTCAATAAATATGTACATACCTTGATTATATGAATCTCAGTTTCATGTTTATGTCCTTTACATGCAGAGTTACTATGGATAACTGTGTTTTCATTTTCAAATATGCACAAGACAAGTATATGGCTCCAACGAGTTCGTTTGATTCATTCGCGTCATTAGTATTATACGTTTCTAATAAATGGAAACATTTGGACGAATCATCGATTGTTTACCATTATTCTATTGGGGAACATTTGAATTGCAAAATTGATTCACAGGTAGATTATTCAGGTTTAATATGGATTATAAAGCGCGATGAAGCTACTCAGGTAGATATATTGGTAAGTGGTGAAATAAAGGGGTTTGTGCGTCACCAAACAGGTCCAGGTCGTATAAATTCTACAGAGGAGGGGCACCTAACAGATGCCCTTCAATCGGAACCTGCTTTCTTTGTTCATCGGGAAAAGATATTGCTTAGTCGGGACTGGCCTGATTGTCTAGGGGATGTTGGTAAATGCATCACGGGTGGGTTCCCAGAATTAAGAAACTCTATATGCAAGTACCAGTGTGAAACTGGTTTCCGTACAAAACCAACACACAACAATCATTCGAAATATGGTGCATGTTGCTTGTACCGTAAAACTACCGGTTGCAGATGGTGGATTTTTGCTTCCATTTCTTCTAAAGACGGACTTTTGTATATAAAGACCTTCTACAACGTTCATAGTTGCATGACACCGGAGCGTAAGATGGTAAACAGTAGCATGACCCTCGGGTTAGTTAAAGATTTAATAATAGATGATGCCCGTTCACGTCTAGACATGAAGCCGAAAGAGATTATTCACAGAATACGTGAGAGCTACGGATTCACAATAGAGTACAAGAGAGCTTATGATGCTTTGAACAGTGCTAAGATGGATATAAGTGGAGACCCGGGAAGGTCGTATCAAGGAATTGAAGAATATTTTCAGAAACTAAAGTTAGCGGATCCTACAGGTTCAGTTCTACTAGAGACTGATCCCATACATGGTACATTTGAACGTGCACATTTTGCGTTTGGTGCTTCACTAGATGCGTTTCGTTCCTGCCGCCCAATGCTTTTTATGGACGGTACATTTTTGAAGAACAAATACAAAGGCACACTTCTAACAGCTGTAGCCAAGGATGGGAACAACGGTTAGTAAAATAAATCACCAACCTTGCTATTTTTTCAACTATTACTAATTAAGTAGTTCAATATATTATCTCGCAGCACTTGTCCCGGTTGCATTTGCTATTGTCCGAGGCGAAGATAACGAAAACTGGGCTGCGTTCATGAAATTTTTACGACCTCTTGTAACTGGCCGGCAGCTGGTCTTTATATCTGACCGACACCCTGGTCTTTTGAATGGGGTGGGGAATATTTTCCCGGAAGCCTATCATTCCTATTGTTTCCGTCATATTAAGGGCAATTTGATTTCAAAGTTGACCGGTAACGACCGAAGGGCTGCACTACTGTCTTTTGAGCATTTGACTAAAGCTCCTAATGACGAATTGTTTGAGTTCCACCTTGGGGAGTTTTTGAGGCTTGGTTGTGAAAATGCTGTTAGTTTCCTAGATTCACTACCCTTTAAGCACTTCACGAATGTTCATTTTCCCGGAAGCCGTTATGGTGAGTTGACATCAAACGCGGCAGAATCATTTAATAACCAGATTTTAAAATTACGGGAACTACCTGTTGCTCAGTTTATAGACAAAATCAGGCTTATGATGATGAAGAATATATATACCAAATCTGTGTTATGTGATACATGGACGACTGTTTTAGTTCCTAGGAGACAGATAGAGTATAACGAGAAATACCAGGTGTCCCGCACATGGGAAGTATCCCGTTCATCCCCTAGTGTTTTTGAAGTCAGGTGCGATCCAACTATGATCGTTGATATAGATAGTAGGAGTTGTTCATGTGGAAAGTGGAAAATAGAGGGTTTTCCTTGTGAGCATGCTGTGCGAGCTTTGGCCTATGCTAAGCCGGACACGAAATACGACTATGTTGAAACGTTTTTCCATGTTGATAGAGTTAGAGCAATATATGCTAGTAAAATACCGGCACTCACTACTTTTTGTCTTCAAACGGAGCCAACAGAAGATGCGTATATATTGCCGCCGAAATGCAAAATACCTCCTGGCAGGCCACAAAGTAAACGTAAGTTATCTCAACTTGAACTCCTTCGGCCTAAGATACGATGCGGACGCTGCCACTTGATGGGCTTCCACAACAAGAAAACATGCACCGCAAATTTGTGAGAGTGAATTTACTTAGTAACATGTGTGTTTATTTTGGATTACTTGATAGTTTTTTTGCTACCTTACTACCGTGTATGAAAGTATCAGTAAACTTATGTGATACTGTATATGTAATTCGACATATCAAATCGATCCGATATGATTGATACGGATATGTAGTTTCTATTTCTTGCGTATTACATTCTATGTTTTTGTGTATATCCCCGTAATCCAATATCCCCCGCAAACAAAGTAACGTGTTTATGTAAAATGTTACATGTCAATCCACTATTACTTTATCTATTGGGTTATACTTATTTGAATTAAAAAAATATGTTTCTATTATTGATAGAGATGCCAGTCCACAATATTACAGAAAACGTGTGCCGTAGTGGGTAAAATGCAATTGGGTATACGCCCATCAGGTCAATTGTATAAAAGTTCTCCGATATGAAATACCATCTTTTGAAGGGGGCACATGTACAACACTGTCTATTTAACAGCATCACAATGTGGGTACACTTAATTTATTCGGGCGACCACCAACAATTTTAAATTTGTGTATACCCGAAAAGAAAACCAACTATTGTATAACCTTTTATAAAATTCACTTTAACTTATAGGAAGCTGTTGATGGACATATGCCCAATCATAGAGAATGGTACCCAAACGCATCCGACTTGTAACTCGGAGTATATTGGCGACAGGGAAGGCGTTCCTTTACACACACAATGTGGGTACACTTAATTTAGTTGATGACTATCCATAGTAACTAACCTATCTTGATTCCAATCTTTGTAAACCTTATATAAAGCCACCTTCGAGGGTATGAGGATGTTTGATGGACATATGCCCAATCAAAGCGAAGGATTGAATACTGAAAAATATCTAGTATGGGTGTATACACGTTTTTATGTTATTCGATGGAACATCAACAATTTCAAATTTTTGTATACCCGAAAAGAAGACCAACTATTGTATAGCCTTATATAAAATTCACTTTAGCTTATAGGAAGATGGTTGATGTACATATGCCCAATCATATAAAATGCTACCCATACGCAGTAGACTTGTAACTCGGAGTATATTGTAGACAAATAAGGCGTTCCTTCACGCACACAATGTGAGTATACAAATATTAGTCGAAGACCATCCATAGTAACTAACCTATCCTTGCCCCAAACTTGCTAAACCTTATAGAAAGTCACCTTCGATGAGAGGATGATGTGGATGGACATATGCACAGACATATAAAATTCACTTTAGCTTATAGGAAGATGTTGATGGACATATACCCAAGCACAGTAACTAACATATACTTACCCCAAACTTTTTACCCCTTATACAAAGTGACATTCGAGGAGATGATGATGTTTGATGTACATATGCCCAATCATAGCGGAGGATTGAATACTCAAAAACATCTAGCATGGGGGTATACACGTTTTTATTTTATTTGGTCGACCACTAACAAGTTCAAATTTTTTTATACCCGAAAATAAATACAACCATTGCAAGAACTTATATAAAGTCACCTTCGCCTAGGGGGAGATGTTGATGGACATATGCCCAGTCATAGATAATGGAACCCAAACGGGGTGGACTTGTACCTCAAATTATATTGTAGACAAAGAAGGCGTTCCCTTACGCACACAATGTGCGTACACCAAAATTAGTTGATGACCATCCATAGTAACTAACCTATTCTTATCCCAAACTTTCTTAACCTTATATAAAGTAATCTTCAAGGAGAAGATGATGTGGATGGACATATGCCCAATCTTAATGAAGGTGTGTATACTCAAAAACATCAAAACCTTACATAAAGTCACCTTCCCATAGAGAAATATTTCGTTGGACATATACCCAATCATACTGAATGGCACCCAAACGCATTCGACACCTAACTCGGAGTATATAGTGGGCGTAGAATGTGTCCACGTACACACACAATGTGTGTATACCGGAAGTAGTTGATGACCATACATAGCACCTAACCTATTTTGATCACTAACTTTCTGAACGCTATATTAAGTAAACTCCGATGAGTAGATGATGTTTGTTGGACATACGCCCAATCATTGTGAAGGATTTAATACTCAAAAACTAATAGGATGCCGGTATACACGTTTTTGTGTTATTCGATCGACCACCAACAGTTTAAAATTTCTGTATATCGGAAAAGAAAAACACGTTTTGTGTAACATTCTATAAAATTCACTTTAACTTATGTAATATGCTGATGGACATACGCCGAATCATAAAGAACCGTACCCAAAGGCAAACGACATTCAACTCGGAGTATATTGTAGAAACAATAAGGTGTTCCTTCAAGCACACAACGTGCGAATTCCATAATTAATTGATGACCTTCCACAGTAACTAACCTATCCTGATCCAAAACGTGTTAAACCTTATATAAAGTCACCTTCGGAGAGAGGATGATGTTTGATGGACATATGCCCAATCATAGTGAAGGATTGAATAATCAAAAACGTCTAGCATGGGTGTATACACGTTTTTTTGTTATTCGGTCTACCAACAACAAGTTCAAATATGTGTATGCCCGAAAATAAACACAACCATTGCAAAAACTTATATACAGTCACCTCCGCGTAGAGGAAGATGTCGATGGACACATACCCAATCATAGTGAATCGTACCCAAACGCAGTCGATTTGTAACTCGAAGTATAGTGTAGAAAAAGAAGTAGTCCCCTTACGCACACAATGTTCGTACACCGAAAATATTTGATGACCATCCATATTAACCAACCGTTCCTAATCCCAATCTTTTTATACATTAAATAAAGATACCTTTGACGAGATGATGATGTTTGATGGACATATGCACAATCATAGTGAATGGTTGAATAATCAAAAACATCTATCATGGGTGTATACACCTTATTATGTTATTCGGGCGACCACCAACAATTTTAAATTTGTGTATACCCGAAAAGAAAACCAACTATTGTATAACCTTTTATAAATTTCACTTTAACTTATAGGGAGATGTTGATGGACATATGCCCAATCATAGAGAATGGTACCCCAACGCATCCGACTTGTAACTCGGAGTATATTGGAGACAGGGAAGGCGTTCCTTTACACACACAATGTGTGTACACTTAATTTAGTTGATGAATATCCATAGTAACTAACCTATCTTGATTCCAAACTTTGTAAACCTTATATAAAGCCACCTTCGAGGGTATGAGGATGTTGGATGGACATATGCCCAATCACAGTGAAGGATTGAATGCTCAAAAATATCTAGTATGGGTGTACACACGTTTTTATGTTATTCGATGGAACCCCAACAATTTCAAATTTTTGTATACCCGACAAGAGGACCAACTATTGTAGAACCTTATATAAAATTCACTTTAGCTTATAGGAAGATGTCTGATGGACATATGCCCAATCATATAAAATGGTACCCGTATGCAGTAGAATTGTAAATCGGAGTATAGTGTAGACAAATAAGGCGTTCCTTCACGCACACAATGTGAGTATACAAATATTAGTCGAAGACCATCCATAGTAACTAACCTATCCTTGCCCCAAACTTGCTAAACCTTATATAAAGTCACCTCCGATGAGAGGATGATGTGGATGGACATATGCCCAAACATATAAAATTCACTTTAGCTTATAGGAAGATGTTGATGGACATATACCCAAGCACAGTAATTAACATATACTTACCCCAAACTTTTTACCCCTTATATAAAGTGACATTTGAGGAGATGATGATGTTTGATGTACATATGCCCAATCATAACGGAGGCTTGAATACTCAAAAACATCTAGCAAGTGGGTATACACGTTTTTATTTTATTTGGTCGACCACTAACAAGATCAAATTTTTTTATACCCGAAAATAAATACAACCATTGCAAGAACTTATATAAAGTCACCTTCGCCTAGGGGAAGATTTTGATGGACATATGCCCAGTCATAGAGAATGGTACCCAAACGGGGTGGACTTGTACCTCAGATTATATTGTAGACAAAGAAGGCGTTCCCTTACGCACGCAAAGTGCGTACACCAAAATTAGTTGATGACCAAAATTAGTAACTAACCTATTCTTATCCCAAACTTTCTTAACCTTATATAAAGTCATCTTCAAGGAGAAGCTGATGTGGATGGAAGGTGTGTATACTCAAAAACATCAAAACCTTACATAAAGTCTCCTTCCCATAGAGAAAGATGTCGTTGGACATATACCCAATCATACTGAATGGTACCCAAACGCATTCGACACCTAACTCGGAGTATATAGTGGGCGTAGAATGTGTCCACGTACACACACAATGTGTGTATACCGGAAGTAGTTGATGACCATACATAGCACCTAACCTATTTTGATCACTAACTTTCTGAACGCTATATTAAGTAAACTCCGATGAGTAGATGATGTTTGTTGGACATACGCCCAATCATTGTGAAGGATTTAATACTCAAAAACAAATAGGATGCCGGTATACACGTTTTTGTGTTATTCGATCGACCACCAACAGTTTAAAATTTCTGTATATCGGAAAAGAAAAACACTTTTTGTGTAACATTCTATAAAATTCACTTTAACTTATGTAATATGCTGATGGACATACGCCGAATCATAAAGAACCGTACCCAAAGGCAAACGACATTCAACTCGTAGTATATTGTAGAAACAATAAGGTGTTCCTTCAAGCACACAACGTGCGAATTCCATAATTAATTGATGACCTTCCACAGTAACTAACCTATCCTGATCCAAAACGTGTTAAACCTTATATAAAGTCACCTTCGGAGAGAGGATGATGTTTGATGGACATATGCCCAATCATAGTGAAGGATTGAATAATCAAAAACGTCTAGCATGTGTGTATACACGTTTTTTTGTTATTCGGTCTACCAACAACAAGTTCAAATATGTGTATGCCCGAAAATAAACACAACCATTGCAAAAACTTATATACAGTCACCTCCGCGTAGAGGAAGATGTCGATGGACACATACCCAATCATAGTGAATCGTACCCAAACGCAGTCGATTTGTAACTCGAAGTATAGTGTAGAAAAAGAAGTAGTCCCCTTACGCACACAATGTTCGTACACCGAAATTATTTGATGACCATCCATATTAACCAACCGTTCCTAATCCCAATCTTTTTATACCTTAAATAAAGATACCTTTGACGAGATGATGATGTTTGATGGACATATGCACAATCATAGTGAATGGTTGAATAATCAAAAACATCTATCATGGGTGTATACACCTTATTATGTTATTCGGGCGACCACCAACAATTTTAAATTTGTGTATACCCGAAAAGAAAACCAACTATTGTATAACCTTTTATAAATTTCACTTTAACTTATAGGGAGATGTTGATGGACATATGCCCAATCATAGAGAATGGTACCCCAACGCATCCGACTTGTAACTCGGAGTATATTGGAGACAGGGAAGGCGTTCGTTTACACACACAATATGTGTACACTTAATTTAGTTGATGAATATCCATAGTAACTAACCTATCTTGATTCCAAACTTTGTAAACCTTATATAAAGCCACCTTCGAGGGTATGAGGATGTTTGATGGACATATGCCCAATCACAGTGAAGGATTGAATACTCAAAAATATCTAGTATGGGTGTACACACGTTTTTATGTTATTCGATGGAACCCCAACAATTTCAAATTTTTGTATACCCGAAAAGAGGACCAACTATTGTAGAACCTTACATAAAATTCACTTTAGCTTATAGGAAGATGTTTGATGGACATATGCCCAATCATATAAAATGGTACCCGTACGCAGTAGAATTGTAAATCGGAGTATAGTGTAGACAAATAAGGCGTTCCTTCACGCACACAATGTGAGTATACAAATATTAGTCGAAGACCATCCATAGTAACTAACCTATCCTTGCCCCAAACTTGCTAAACCTTATATAAAGTCACCTTCGAGGAGAGGATGTTGTGGATGGACATATGCCCAACCATATAAAATTCACTTTAGCTTATAGGAAGATGATGATGGACATATACCCAAGCACAGTAACTAACATATCCTTATCCCAAACTTTTTAACCCTTATGTAAAGTGACTTTCGAGGTGATGATGATGTTTGATGTACATATGCCCAATCATAGTGGAGGATTGAATACTCAAAAACATTTAGCACCATAGTAGTCCGAGCCTTAAAAAAATATCCATCAACACCATAGTAGTCCAAATATAACTATACTAAAGGTTTACACATGGTCGTAAGTGACGCATGATATGGCCAAATGTCCAACAATGATTTCGTAATCCTTCCGTAATTTCAACTGGGCATATGGATAGAAGCATCGTACTTTTTATCACGCGTAGTCCACGACCACGAACAGTCCATACCCGACCACATAGCTTCTGTTCGGAAAAAAGACTAAGATTACTACATAAATTATATCATGTTTTTATTCTGGAATCATTTAATGTAATTTGGCATACGCCTACCGAGTAATAGGATTCGCAAAGTAACCAAGTCTGCAGGGGCTACACCATTTATTGGGCGTATGTCCGTCTACTCCACTTCTAGTCATATTACGCGTTTCGATTATTAAACCAAATACCATGTTAAAAACATTGGGGTGTTTATATAATATGGGTATGTGTCCATAGTAATGATCATCGAAACATTTTCGTCACTTGGGCGTATGTCCATCGACACCCATACTAGTCATATTACGTGTTTCGATTATTATAACCACTACCATGTTACATACATTTGTGTGTTTAGATACTCTTATTCTTTCATAGGACATATGTACATCAACAACATAATTGTACACAAAACATTTGATTATAAAAAACTTGGGAAAAAAATTATATACAAAAAAAACGTTCATCTATTTTCTAGGAAAAAATTTCCCTTATATATACTTTTGTTTTTTGAAACTCAACATAGGGATGCACTTATATTAGTCGTGTAGTATTGGTAATACATTAGCTTACATGATAAGCATTGATACATTAACCCATAATATAAAAATAGTTTTTTGCAGACATATAAAAATGGAAAAGTTACTGCACATGTGATGTACGTAAACTTCTACATATCAAATCATGAATACCAAAATCTCTCTCCAATTACTGACAAACACTTGAGTACCTTTCTGTGGCCAACGTGTGATACATGTCTATGGCATGTGTGAAAAGTACTACGGATTTGAAAATAAAATTTATATAATCCAATAAATGATATATGTTCAAACAACAAAACCCTAAAACAGCAACTACACTATAGGGGAGATAAATTTGTATGCTGCAACAGAAAAACAAGCTTCTACCAAAAGGTAATTATCCATATCACGTCTGTGCTTTTTCTAATATTTGTCAATGTATGCAAATAGTTTATTACTTTGATTGCATACAAGTATACATAATATCAATATTGCAAATGGTTTACTTGTGTATGTTTTGATATGAAATATAATCTTATGTTGGATTGTTATTATGTTCATATATGTATATGGGTTACTATCTTTTTTGAGTTCATGTGTGTAGGCTAATATAGGATGGAAGAAAATGATTTGTCACTTGATACGACACCATTATTGGGGGATGAATTCACTCTTGAATCTGATATGGTAAATAATTTGCCTGCTAATTTGGAACTACCTACCTTAGACGGTCAGGAATACTTTGTCCAGCCGGGTCAAATAGCTACTACTCAAGATAAAGAATATTCATCATGTCAAACCCAATGTTCTCTTACACCTGAAAATCTCATAAGTCAAGTTAACCTGCAGACCATAAGAGATACTATAAGAAGCGAAATAAATAGCCTGAAAAAAGAATTATCTCATGAAATTAAAGAGAGAAATATATTACTACTCGAGCTGGAACAGGAGAAAATTAAAAATGATTTACTTGGCAGAAAATGCAGACAACAAGATGACATTCTTCAGTCTTTCATTAGTCGGAAACCATCGGGACAATCGAAGGTCGGGAATGCTGATGACGTGTATGAGATTGGTTTGAATAAGGACTATGCACAAACAAGAGAAGACACATCATTGTCTAAAGACTTAGCTTCAGTAAATGGTGTTAGTGAAACTGTATGTGATACTGTTCCAGACTTGTTAATCCAGCCGCAAGGTATCATTGGATTCGATGGTCCAGTTGATGAACATACTGAAGATATCGCGGACAATAAGAAAGGGTCATTTGTCGATGTTGGTTGCATAACACCCAAGGCGTTGTTCCGTTGCTTTGGTAATGATTTTGAAGATGAAGTTCGTGGTACTCAACGGCCACCTTTTCGGCCATCGTTGACGTCACCGAATTTTGATTTAGGCGTTATCACACCGCCAGACAAGACTGCAGTTCATTGCCTGAAGAAGAGGAAAAAGGTTTCGTTCGATTTAAATGATAATCAAACCATTGACGAGGATGGTCGTGTGCATCGACCTTCCACGAAAGTGGCTGTTTTTAGCGATTTGTTATCTACTGTACAGAAGGATGTTGATCTTCCTGTTGTTTCAGAGCCTTCGGAATTGATCAGCAGTACTAACTTGCGTCTACGGGATGGATATGATACATCAGGATTTGATATCAAAGTCCCATCAAATGCCATCAACAAGGACCAGGCAGACGATTCTGAAACTGCAGCTGAGATTAGGGAGTGTCAACGAATTATAGAATCTGGGTTGTTTGATAACGATAACGTCCCATTGTCGGTTGTTCTAGCGCAACGTAGGGAGCGAAAGAACTGGATCACACGGAAGCCGCGTACTTCTCCCCGAAATGTATGTCGTAAATTGGCTGCTCCAACTTTTATGGCTGAAAACCCAATAGTCCCTGCTGAAAATTCAATGGTAAGAGCGATCTTACCCAATGATGCGCGGGCTGTAATCACGAAAATATCACTTGCGCGTAGAGTAGATGATTTGGCATTAGATAGATTGCTTAGAAATATGCCGGAATCAACCATTGTATGGAGTTTTGCGAACATAGAAGTCAAAGCAATTCATGTGTTTGATGTGGCTCATCAACGGCGTATTAAGTGGCAGGTTAGTAACTATCAAGTGTATTTTTACCGACTTGTTATTCGATGTTTTTGTAACACGAAATTTTGTTCCCTATAGGTTATTGATGGGATGTTGCTATGTTGGACAGCGGCAAGTATTGCAAAGAATCCACCTATTAATAATCATGTTGTATTAGGGATGTGTCAACGACTACAAGCACGCGCAATGGTAATATAGTCTTTTGTTTTATTTGTATGACGCGATTAAACTGTTCTAAATAAACGTTACTTCATGTAGTATTACTATAACAAAGGTAAAGTTGATCTTGTTAAAGAACATGTTGTCGATGCATTCACGGAGTACTTCGATGATTACAATGTAGTTTTGATTCCAATTATGAGTAAAATAGCATCAACAACTTTCTGGAGTATATTAGTTTATGACACAAGGAAGGCTGATGCCTTTGAACACTTTAGTTGCTTGAAAGCTGATACGGGTAACATATGTGCTAAGCTGGCGGAGTCGAATGCGAAAAAGATGTATAACTACATATATAAAAGTGTTTTGCATAGCATTTATCAAGAGGAGGGAGTTACTGCTACTGAAAATGCCGAAAAATACCGGACTTCTACAATTATACAAACCAGGTGTACGGTTGAAAACTCAGGGGTATATGTGATGTTGTGTGCTAAGGATATATATGATGGAGGTTACGTTAGGGGGTTTTATAGTGTAGCCGAATTTAAGAAAATGAGGTGTTCAATGGTGGAGAAACTTCTTAATCATGAACATAGTACTGTGGCCATGAAGCAATCCAGGCAATATTAAAAACCAGCCCACATTGCACGCTTTGTATTGATGGAAGGACTTGCATTTTTTTGGTATCATATGGGGAAAAAAACTTGGTTTTGAGAACAAACAATATTTCACCATATGTATAATTTGTGTTCTCTGTTGCTACTAAACGTTTGTTGTTAAATTGTGTAATTTTCCAATTTATGCAAATACTCAACTTGTTTGTTTATGTTTACCATGTTTTGTTATAGGAATGATGTTTCTTTATTAAACAAAAAGCTGGTGTCGATGGGCATATGTCCACCATTACGTTCATGGTTCGTGACCTACATAGTTTTATCTTGTTATTCATGCATTATGACCATATTGGAATATGTCTATTGTGTAGTAGATTTGACTGATGATTTTGTGTGCATTCATGTTTAATGTCAATGGGTATGGGTGACGAATTTTTTTCTTTCCCGACTTACGCCCAACCGACCTAACTGGGTATATGTCCATCCTTATAAACGATATATAAGTTGCCCTTGTTTTTTGCATCCATCCGACATAATATATGTCTAACAGTCAGTAGGTAAGTAGTGCACACTTATGGGATTTTTTTTTTTTTACTAAATAGTCATTCAGTTTCATTAGGCATATGTCGACCAATCAAAATTAGTAGGAACCACACGACTGTATTGTAATATGGATGCATTAAGCATATTAGTGCATCTGTCAATCATATACTATAATTTACCTGTAGTATACTATTCATACATGAATTATATGTGTTTTTTTTTAAAGTTATTCAATACTCATTCAAGTTCATTGGTCATATGTCCACCACTATCATGTAGTATGACAAACATGATTGTCGTGTAATTTTCATGCATTGCGCATATTTGTGTACATGCGCATCATATAATACAAGTGTCATGTAATACCCTTTGCATACTTTGTGACCACCATGTAGTATAGGTTTTTTTTTTTTAAACATTACTGTCTACGGATAGCACCAATGGTGTCCGAGATATGTGAATTTTGATATTCATGAATTCGGGCCACATGTGTATAGGTGACCGTTTTTACAGTATGTTGTTATATAATCTTTCGGTCCATTTGGGTACATGTACATCCTTTTAATCATCCAACAATTTGCATCTTTCTTTGTACGTAGATTTGATTCAACAACCCCACGGGTATATGTCCATCATCATCATCGCCTACTCCATTATATGATTTTTAATTTTTAATCCATTTATGGGTGGAGCGTATCTTAGCTACTACGGATGTGTTTATACACGTAGATTTGTTTTACCAAATATGTATTGATTACACGTGACCTATAGTAATACACTACGTATAAACTAACCACTAATGCTATTTAATACAATTGTCTTACATATGAAGTACTTCTATCAGCCGAACATGCGAACGGATATACACCGGTAAAAAAGGCATTTCTAGTATTAAATACTATATATGATAGTGTGGATGGGCATATACACATACAGGCTGATTTTATTAAACAAACATTGATTGTCGATGGGTATGCGTCCACCAATAACATGGGTGGTGGCACACATGATTTCATTGTAATAGTTATGCGTTACGCCCATCTTGGTATACATCCATCCTACAATATAAGTGCACTATAAAATTATACGCATAAATTAAGAACAGCTATGCGCTTATTAAACATTCGTTCAATGTTAACGCATAACAACATTGGCGACCGACAATTATGTATTTTTATACCCATGAATTCGCCCGATCCAAAAAATCATCCAATCAGTTTAATGTGGATATGTACATCAGCATTATATCCTGATCCGATCAACGTTTTGTAATGTTTGCCAATTTGGGGGTGAAGCATATCTTAGTTACTTCATATATGTTTATTCAAGTAGTTGTGTTTTACCGTATATGTCATTCACAATCATTAATACACTATTCCGAAACTAACCACTACTGTCATTGCATACAACATTCTTACAGACGAATATTTCGCGGATATGATGATGTTGATGGACATATACCCAATGATAGTTAATGTTTGTATACCCAAAAGTATTATACTTGGACCTTGGTGTGAAATGAATTCAAAAAGTATGCGCCTTTAAGAACCAAACAGGTGTATACCCAAAGTGTGTATATGAACTTAACCTTATATAAAGCCTTTGTACATCTAGCATGGGTGTATACACGATTTAATGTTATTTTGTCCATGCGCGGGTAAAGATGGGCGTCCACCCCTATTGCAAAACCTTATATGAAGTAAATTTCGCGCATAGGATGATGTTGATGGACATATGCACAATGCTAGAATGTTTTGTATACCCAAACGTATTCTACTTGAAAACTTTGTGTTTATTGGAGTAAAAAAAGAACAATCACTATTGAAAAACCTTATATAGAGGAAGATGTTGATGTACATATGCCAAATCATGGTGAATGTATGTATACCCAAACATAGTCGACTTGTAGATCGGAGAATATTGGAGAAAAGGAAGGCGAGCCCTTACGCACACAATGTGTGTATACCCAATTTCGTTGATGACCATCCATAGTAAATTCTCTATCTTGAACCTAACCTTGCTAAACCTTATATAAAACATTTGTACATCTAGCATGGGTGTATACACGCTTCAATGTTGATTTGTCCATGAGCGGGTAAGATGATCTGGTTGGGCATACACCCCTAATGCAAAACCTTATATGAAGTAGATTTACCGGATAGGATGATGTTGATGGACATATGCCCAATGATAGTCAATGTTTGTATACCCAAATGTATTCTACTTAGAACTTGTTGTGTATTGGAGTTAAAAAAGTTGTGCCTTTAAGAACAACATGTGTGTATTCCCAAATGGGTAAATACCCAGTACCGTAGCTAGTAGTCACCCATTAGTAGTGTATCTCAACAAGTATCCAGCAAGTATAGGTTAGTTACTATGGATGGTCTTCGACTAATATTTGTATACTCACATTGTCTGTGTGAAGGAACGCCTTATTTGTCTACAATATACTCCGAGTTACAAGTCTACTGCGTATGAGTACCATTTTATATGATTGGGCATAAGTCCATCCATATTAACCAACTCAGACGTATCCCAATCTTGATCTAAATATGTCTAACACGATTGATAGGTGTTAGAATAAAGCAAGACCTATAACAAGGGTATATCTTATATAAAGTTTAGAACGTTTAGAATCGGGATATGTTAGTTGCTATGGATGGTCATCAACGAATTTCGGTATACACACGTTGCGTGCATAAGTGTAGGCATTCTATGTCTACAATATAATACGAGTTACAAGTCGTCTGCGTTTGCGTACCAATTACTATGATTGGGTATATGCCCGTCGACGTCTTCCTTTAGTTGAAGGTGGCTTTATATAAGTTGTAGCAATGGTTGTATTTCTTTCCGGTTATAAACGAATTTGCAATTGTTGGTGGTCGACCGAATAACTTAGACACAAGTATACACCCATGCTAGATGTTTTTGAGTATTCAATCCTTACGTTGATTGGGCATATGTCCATCAACATCATCCTCTCTTCGAAGGTGACTTTATATAAGGTTTAACAAGTTTTGGATCAGGATAGGTTAGTTACTGTGGATGGTCATCAACTAATTATAGAATTCGCACGTTGTGTGCTTGAAGGAACACCTTATTGTTTCTACAATATACTCCGAGTTACATGTCGTTTGCCTTTGGGTACGATTCTCTATGATTCGGCGTATGTCCATCAGCATATAATATAAGTTAAAGTGAATTTTATAGAATGTTACACAACAAGTGTTTTTCTTTTCGTATATACAGAAATTTTAAATTGTTGGTGGTCGACCGAATAACTCAAAAAAACGTGTATACCCGCATCCTATTAGTTTTTGAGTATTAAATCCTTCACAATGATTGGGCGTATGTCCATCAAACATCATCTACTCATCAGAGTTTACTTAATATAGCGTTCAGAAAGTATGTGATCAAAATAGGTTAGGTAATACGTATGGTCATCAACTACTTCCGTTATACACTCATTGTGTGTGTACGTGGACACATTCTACGTCTACTATATACTCCGAGTTATTAGTCGAATGCGTTTGGGTACCATTCAGTATGATTGGGTATATGTCCAACGACATCGTTCTCTATGTGAAGGTGACTTTATGTAAGTTTTTGATGTTTTTGAGTATACACACCTTCGTTATGATTGGGCATATGTCCATCGACATCATCTTCTCCTTGAAGATGACTTTATATAAGGTTACGAAAGTTTCGGATACGAATAGGTTAGTTACTATGGATGGTCATCAACTAATTTTGGTGTACGCACATTGTGTGCGTAAGGGAACGCCTTCTTTGTCTACAATATAATCTGAGGTACAAGTCCACCGCGTTTGGGTACCATTCTCTATGATTGGGCATATGTCCATCAACATCTTCCTCTAGGCGAAGGTGACTTTAGATAAGTTCTTGCAATGGTTGTATTTATTCTCGGGTATACAAAAATTTGAACTTGTTAGCGGTCAACCGTATAAAATAAAAAAGTGTATACACCCATGCTAGATGTTTTTGAGCATTCAATCCTCCACTTTGTTTGGGCATATGTACATCAAACATCATCATCTTTAAGCATTAGACATTTATGTGTATATGTACACCGTCAACGTCATGTATAGTATACCTTATGCAAACATTCATACGGGTTGGGTAAATGTCCATCGATGGCTTTGTCGAATTGAAGTTGACTGTATGGAATGTTTAGCAATGTTAATCAAAAGAATAGGCTACTTAGTAACTAATTCCACCCTTATAATTAAAAGGTGTAACATTTTATAGAATTTTTCTTGATTCCAACGACTTTCAGTTCTTTAAGCATTCGTACACTAACACATTTCGCTATGGAATATAACCTATTCTTGCAGGTGTAACATTTTATAGAATTTTTAGAGGTGTTACACCGTATAGAATGGGTATATGTACATTAACACATAAATACATGATGTACGGGTGTGCTTAATGACATACATTCGTCGTCTGTTTATTACATTCATTGCAATACATGTATGGTTTGTGGTAATATAGTACTTAGGTTTATTACATTTCATGTCCGAATATACTGTTTATTATGGTTTACACTAACATTCACGTAATCAACAATTTACTCCCTGTCATGCCATAACTATTTAAATGAACGTGTGTACCATTAATAACCGTTAATGGAAAACAATCGATAATAAAGCCAATGCATGTTTAACCATTTCCAGAACCAAAACAGAATGATACATAGTCAATAAAAGCATTCAATATCCGCTTACAAAACAGAATGATACATAGTCAATAAAATACATGTTATAATTAAAATCCCTACACTTTAAATCACTAATTGCAGATGCTTCCTTGCCTGAGAAACCACTTCATCAGTATTCTCGTCATTAAGTAGAAGGTTAATAATATATTGACGCATCCCCCTAATTTCACTTTTCTTGTATGCCGTATTTATCGGCTTACGACGAACTACATCAAACATCAATTGTAGTACGTATATACCCGAATCTTCCCACTCATTAGGTTGTTCGTTACGCTTAATCGTCTTTGGAAAAAGTTTCTTCTGCCCGTATTCAGTGAATTCCGGCCACAACTTCTCGCACAGCACTTGAACAATACGTTCTGCATGGTATTGTGATTCAATGGCTAGACGGCTGTGACTAAATCTGTTGATAGAAGTGTAGTGCTCAAAAGTGTCATGCGATTTTGTGTAAACTATCAAGCTCCAAAATGTGTATGCATCTACCATAGCTAGGTTCGGGATAACCACTACACTGTTTGCATCGAATAGAGGCTTCGAAATTGAAAATTCCCCATCTACATCTCCTTGCCTATTACACTATCATAACCAATACAAAACAGTATAACCAACTAATTATCGTTTGTAATAAATGTAATTAATTAAAGTTCAACCATCCGTATAGTGTAAAATATATAACATACCATTAATCTCGACGATAATAACTGAAATTTGTGCACGCTACGTTTCTTTTCATTCACCGTCTGCCATATATCCATTACTGCTTCCATAACCTACATTTTTTGACATGTATATACATATATAAGTAAGCAACGTAATGTAAAATAGATATAGTGGTACCAAATTATAGTCAAACCTACAGGCCATTTCACGCTACACTCCTCTCCTAACTCCAGGCATTCATCAACAGTGATGATAATGTCATTTTTTACCCAAACCGGTGTGCTACCCGAAAGGCGTTTTTTAATATAATGCAACACCTCGACATCCTTTCTATCTGCATAGTACATAATGTTACTTAATGTATGGTCATATATTTCACGTTGGACTTCCTCAACAACTTGTCTTGATGATTCCGCCTCAGACCCCAACTCACGTACTCCATCATAAAACAATTTTTCGAGCTTTTCAACTTGAGACATTGGCATAGTCCCCCATCCACAAAGTTTGACTCTACAACAGATTCGGCAGCACAACGAACAACTGTTTTTGGTTGCATATATTCATCTTCACTCATCATTATGTAATCTGACTGAATCTCTAATATTTTCCTTTTACGAGGAGTCTGCCCAGTGATAAACGCATCCCCTAGTACCTTCTTTCTGGTGGTCCTATCCATCCCTTTAACACGGTTGACAAGCGAACTACGCCGGACTTTAATCTCAGGCAGCGATTCTGACTCGCATATTTTACTAACTAATTCATCTAGACTGTTCTCATCCACGTAATCCTCACTCAAATCATCGATGTAATCTCGGTTTGGGCTTAGTGTTGAACTCTCACCTACATCGCTGATAGTGTAAACTCCATCGTCCCTAACTTCAGTATCCAGATTGACAAGCAATTCATTGTTTAAATCATCCTCATACAGAGAGTTTAGGTTAACAGTCAAACCCGTCAGTAATGCTTCCGATTGCTTATCCTGATACGGGATGCCTTCAGTTTGTTTAGTATCTTGTATAGGGGTGTGAAATACGTCATTCCCAACCCGATCCTTGGAACCAGGGGATGTTGTAATTGGACTATCTAATCCAGTTGAAAATCGATCGCCTATGTGAACCCCTTCCTTTAGCATTGATGCCAACATTTTTACCTCTTCTGTTAACTTCATGTTTCTCTCATTCTCTAACTCCAATGACTTCATAAGGTTGGACGTTTTAACTCGTTCCCGTTCTAAATCGGCCTGGACTAATTTGAGGTAATCATCCGAGTTTGAATTCCCCGTATACGGTTGAATACACACTTTGTCTTTTACGCCAACCTCAGCCGATTGAAAACAGTCTGGTGTTTCAGTTACGGTATCATCACCATTTAGAAATTCACTAACCCTGGCTTGTGTGTCAATGTGGGTGCCGTAATCTTCGATTTCTTCGTCAGTCATTGTTAGCTCACCGTCCAAAATCTTACACAAAACAAAAAATAAACATTACAGTGTTTAGTAAAACTTAAGGAGTAATGTATAGCAGGAAGTAATTACCATTTCCGGCCGAAGCCTTCCTATTATATTGTCCCTGAAGTTCTCGGGCGGTTCAGAAGCATTCCATTTCAATATCCTAGGTATCTTTATTCCATCTATCACCCCTATTCCGGGTTCGGCCACGTGTTCACCAAACCAAGGCTATATAAAAAACAAACCATATACATAAATTAAAAAACGATACACACACAATTAGATAAAGAGACCCCTTACCACAAGCATAATGCAGCAACTTTGTCCAAGTCCCTTTGATGAGTCCATTATACTTTTTGCAATATGAGAAGCCCAATCATATGTCTTTAATCTATCGATGTCTTCAGATACCTTTACATGCCACTGTGTAATTCTGCCTGAAGACGCGGGGTAGAAAATTGTTGACATAGTCAACATGTTGATGCATTTGAATAGTGTCCGCCTTCCACCAGGCTTCCTATTCTGCAGTACTTCCTTTATTTTGTCTTTAACAGCCTTTTGAGACAACGTGCCAGTAGTTACTCCAGGAAAGTTTTTCTTAAACCAAGGCGATGCCTTCATTTGTGATTGTGTATAATTTGGAACCCTATCTGTACCACCTTCTACCCCCATTATCAGCTTCACATCTGTTGCTGTTATGCTTTTCTTCTTACCACCTAGTATAAAACACTGGCTTGTCTCATCGTAGGTCGATATAATGTCGTTAATCAAAGAATCTGACTTAGCGAAACCCTTTTCCCCTTCATGGTTATAAAGCCCAAGTAACAATCCGTAAAACGGTGACTTGTTTAGTGCATCTATATCATCTGGTGTTATGTTTTTGTCTGACAGAGCAGTGAAAACTGTTTGTAGTGTGCACCTATAATCAGACATTGCCCTGGACTGGTTTCATTATTAAAACAGTTTGGTAAGAAACAAATTTCGTTTGTGAAGCTATAAACGTAATTGTTTAAAAGCAACCAACTGATTAACTATATTAAACCGTTAAGCACAACTCTATTTTCATCTAAAAGCAAAAACTGATTGACTACATAAACTAACTATAGTTTCCAAACGATTGATTTTCTGTAATATCAACAAATGATTATACATACATACACAACACCTTATGATACTTTATCACTCTATGTTAAACAACTAGATTTGTAATGGAAAAATAATGAACATCGATGGCTAAAATCTTATCAGCTAGGGTTTCACTTGTGCTAATATACATCTTTTATATATCTACTGAAATTAACGAGATTCTTACCTTTGTTTGGGGGTGTTATTGTGGTCTTCCGGATTTTGATCAGGATTTTACCTTTCGCTTATATGTCTTCTTGCCTTTTAGGTTGAAGCTTAAGAAAAATGAATGGGAAATATGTTTTTCTTTCGTGTACTATAGGTACAAGGTGTAATTGCATACATGGGTAAACGTGCTAACCCTCTTTTGCCGCCCTTTTGTAATTTTGCAAGCCTTCATGATAAGTCTAATCGCAGACCATATTGGTCTGATTACACGCCAAAAGTCAGGAAAGTCACGTGGGTTCAAGTGGATACATTTTTATTTTTTCACTTTATTGTGTAAAAAAAAAAAAAAAAAAACACACTAACACTATCACCATATTTTGTCACGTTTTACTGATTTTAGTACTATATTTACTAGGTATTACTATAGCGAATACGATTGGATTAGATATGTTATACCGGATTTAGTGTACTTCAAGCCATAGGTTGATCAATGACCATAGGGGGGTGCAAATTAGCTAATTAGTACGCGTAGCTACTAAATAGTTGGTGTTTTTTAATTGTTAAATCAACATAGTATACGGAAATATGAGACATGATCAATTGGTGAACATCGTTATACCGAAAAAAATTACTGGCATTTTTTCGTTTGGTGTAAAACGGCGAATAATTGATTACTGTACACAAAATTGCATGAATCCAATAGGACTTTGATGTGGTAGATCGATATATGCCCAAATATTTGATATTTTACCTCAACATCACACATAAAGAACTATGTAAAGAGGAAGACGAAGAATTGTTTGTATACATTCAAAGAGAAAAAACAACAAATGAATAAAAAAATAGTGCGATGATGATGGGCATATCCATGTACATGATGATTGCAGAAATCTTAGTATACACAGTTCTTTTGTTTCAAATATAGTTATACTGCTCGTATGCACAATCACACAGTGTGATGGGCATAAGTCCATCCATATTTACCAACTCAGACGTATCCCAAACTTGATCTAAATATGTCCAACACGATTGATATGTGTTAGAATAAAGCTAGACCTACAACAATGGTATACCTTATATAAAGTTTAGAAAGTTTAGAATCAGGATATGTTAGTTGCTATGGATGGTCATCAATGAATTTCGGTATACACACGTTGCGTGCATAAGGGTAGGCCTTCTATGTCTACAATATAATCCGAGTTACAAGTCGTCTGCGTTTGCGTACCAGTTACTATGATTGGGTATATGCCCGTCGACATCTTCCTTTAGTTTAAGATGGCTTTATATAAGTTGTAGCAATGGTTGTATTTCTTTCCGGTTATACACGAAGTTGCAATTGTTGGTGGTCGACCGAATAACTTAGACACAAGTATACACCAATGCTAGATGTTTTTGAGTATTCAATCCTTAAGTTGATTGGGCATATGTCCATCACCATCATTCTCTCTTCGAAGGTGACTTTATATACGGTTTAACAAGTATTGGATCAGGATAGGTTAGTTACTGTGGATGGTCATCAACTAATTATAGAATTCGCACGTTGTGTGCTTGAAGGAACACCTTATTGTTTCTACAATATACTCCGAGTTACATGTCGTTTGCCTTTGCGTACGATTCTCTATGATTCGGCGTATGTCCATCAGCATATAACATAAGTTAAAGTGAATTTTATAGAATGTTTCACAACAAGTGTTTTTCTTTTCCGATATACAGAAATTTTAAATTGTTGGTGGTCGACCGAATAACACAAAAAAACGTGTATACCCGCATCCTATTAGTTTTTGAGTATTAAATACTTCACAATGATTGGGCGTATGACCATCAAACATCATATACTCATCAGAGTTTACTTAATATAGCGTTCAGAAGGTTTGTGATCAAAATAGGTTAGGTACTATGTATGGTCATCAACTACTTCCGTTATACACACATTGTGTGTGTACGTGGACACATTCTACATCTACTATATACTCCGAGTTATTAGTCGAATGCGTTTGGGTACCATACAGTATGATTGGGTATATGTCCAACGACATCGTTCTCTATGACAAGGTGACTTTACGTAAGTTTTTGATGTTTTCGAGTATACACACATTCATTATGATTGGGCATATGTCCATCGACATCATCTTCTCCTTGAAGATGACTTTATATAAGGTTAAGAAAGTTTCGGATACGAATAGGTTAGTTACTATGGATGGTCATCAACTAATTTTGGTGTACGCACATTGTGTGCGTAAGGGAACGCATTCTTTGTCTACAATATAATCTGAGGTACAAATCCACCGCGTTTGGGTACCAATCTCTATGATTGGGCATATGTCCATCAACATCTTCCTCTAGGAGAAGGTGACTGTAGATAAGTTCTTGCGATGGTTGTATTTATTTTCGGGTATAAAAAAACTTGAACTTGTTAGTGGTCGACCGAATAATAAAAAAAAGTGTATACACCCATGCTAGATGTTTTTGAGTATTCAACCCTCCACTATGATTGGTCATATGTACATCAAACATCATCATCTCCTCGAATGTCACTTTATATAAGGGTTAAAAATTATGGGATAAGGATATGTTAGTTACTGTGCTTGGGTATATGTCCATCAACATCTTCCTATAAGCTAAAGTGAATTTTATATGGTTTGGCATAAGTCCATCCATATTAACCAACTCAGACGTATCCCAAACTTGATCTAAATATGTCTAACACGATTGATAGGTGTTAGAATAAAGCAAGACCTACAACAATGGTATACCTTATATAAAGTTTAGAAAGTTTAGAATCAGGATATGTTAGTTGCTATGGATGGTCATCAACGAATTTCGGTATACACACGTTGCATGCATAAGGGTAGGTCTTCTATGTCTACAATATAATACGAGTTACAAGTCGTCTGCGTTTGCGTACCAGTTACTATGATTGGGTATATGCCCGTCGACATCTTCCTTTAGTTGAAGGTGGCTTTATATAAGTTGTAGCAATGGTTGTATTTCTTCCCGGTTATACACGAAGTTGCAATTGTTGATGGTCGACCGAATAACTTAAACAAAAGTATACGCACATGCTAGATGTTTTTGAGTATTCAATCCTTATGTTGATTGGCCATATGTCCATCAACATCATCCTCTCTTCGAAGGTGACTTTATATAAGGTTTAACAAGTTTTGGATCAGGATAGGTTAGTTACTGTGGATGGTCATCAACTAATTATAGAATTCGCACGTTGTGTGCTTGAAGGAACACCTTCTTGTTTCTACAATATACTCCGAGTTACATGTCGTTTGCCTTTGGGTACGATTCTATATGATTCGGCGTATGTCCATCAGCCTATAACATAAGTTAAAGTGAATTTTATAGAATGTTACACAACAAGTGTTTTTCTTTTCCGATATACAGAAATTTTAAATTGTTGGTGGTCGACCGAATAACACAAAAAAACGTGTATACCCGCATCCTATTAGTTTTTGAGTATTAAATCCTTCACAATGATTGGGCGTATGTCCATCAAACATCATCTATTCATCAGAGTTTACTTAATATAGCGTTCAGAAAGTATGTGATCAAAATAGGGTAGGTACTATGTATGGTCATCAACTTCTTCCGTTATACACTCATTGTGTGTGTACGTGGACACATTCTACGTCTACTATATACTCCGAGTTATTAGTCGAATGCGTTTGGGTACCATTCAGTATGATTGGGTATATGTCCAACGACATCGTTCTCTATGGGAAGGTGACTTTATGTAAGTTTTTGATGTTTTTGAGTATACACACCTTCATTATGATTGGTCATATGTCCATCAACATCATCTTCTCCTTGAAGATGACTTTATATAAGGTTAAGAAAGTTTCGGATAAGAATAGGTTAGTTACTATGGATGGTCATCAACTAATTTTGGTGTACGCACATTGTGTGCGTAAGGGAACGCATTCTTTGTCTACAATATAATATGAGGTACAAGTCCACCGCGTTTGGGTACCATTCTCTATGATTGGGCATATGTCAATCAACATCTTCCTCTAGGCGAAGGTGACTTTATATAAGTTCTTGCAATGGTTGTATTTATTTTCGGGTATACAAAAATTTGAACTTGTTAGTGGTCAACCATATAAAATAAAAACGTGTATACACCCATGCTAGATGTTTTTGAGCATTCAATCCTCCACTTTGATTGGGCATATGTACATCAAACATCATCATCTCCTCGAATGTCACTTTATATAAGGGCTAAAAAGATTGGGATAAGGATAGTTAAGTTACTGTGCTTGGGTATATGTCCATCAACACCTTCCTATTAGCTAAAACGAATTTTATATGGTTGGGCATATGTAATCCTCTCCTCGAAGGTGACTTTATATAAGGTTTAGCAAGTTTGGGGCAAGGATAGGTTAGTTACTATGGATGGTCTTCGACTAATTTTTGTATACTCACATTGTGTGTGTGAAGGAACGCCTTATTTGTCTACAATATACTTCGAGTTACAGGTCTACTGCGTATGGGTACCATTTTATATGATTGGGCATATGTCCATCAAACATCTTAATATAAGCTAACGTGATTTTTATATAAGGTTAGACAATAGTTGGTCTTTTTTTCGGGTATACAAAAATTTGAAATTGTTGGTGTACCATCGAATACCATAAAAACGTGTATACACCCATACTAGTTTTTTTTCAGTATTCAATCCTTCACTATGATTGGGCATATGTCCATCAGACATCCTCATACCCTCGAAGGTGGCTTTATTTAAGGTTTACAAAGTTTGGAATCAAGATAGGTTAGTTACTATGGATAGTCATCAACGAAATTAATTGTACCCACATTGTGTGTGTAAAGGAACGCCTTCCCTGTCTCCAATATACTCCGAGTTAGCAGTCGAATGCGTTTGTGTACCATTAACTATGAGTGGTCATATTTTCGTCGAGCAAGATGTTGATGGACATATGCCCACCCATATAGGAAGATGATAGTTTGGTATATGGATAGATTTTTTGTTAGACTAATATATGTTAAACCTTATTGTAATGTTTTTGGTTTAGAATTTCAATTAATTAATGATAATTCACCCTTATGTACACACTGGGTATATGTCCATATACCCCAAACTATTCCTTGTTCGATTTGTACATTGTTATAAGATGTGATAAGCATACTCGAGGTCAAGCTGGCCCTTGTTAAATCAGTAATTTGGCGAATAATTACATTTACACACAAACACAACATATATCAATAACGGTAGGTTTGTTTGACGGTTGACCACATATATTGTATAATGTGCATTAGGATTGTTTGTTAACGGAAAGGACAATAAATTTAAAATGTAAATTCTATTTCGTGCACTATAATAATATATACATAACAACAACCATATCCCTATACTGGTATTTTTATACTATCAAAAATAATACCAATATGATTGTAAACACTATTTTAATGTTTTGGTTTTTATTCTCAAAGGATTAATGAACAGTCGCCGTTACGTATGCACTGGGTATGTGTCCAGCGGGATCAAAATACATCTTGCTAGGGGGGGTAGTTATTTTGATATAGTCTTTGATAAGCATACTCTAGGTATAATTGCCCATTAAACAATACAGTCAAATACTCATCCGTATTTCACTATGTTTATCAAGATTGTGAGAAGGGTAGTTAGGTTATTCTGAATGGTTTTTTTTATTAACTATACTTTGCATAATTTACGTCCAACAGTAAGTATGTAAGTTGTGCGAACATATGGGATTGATATTTTTTTACTACATAATCATTCAATTTCATTGGGCATATGTCCACCAATCAAAAAGAGAATGACCCACACAATTGTCTGTACTATGCATGCATTACGTATATTTGGGAATATGTCCAACCTATAATATAAGCTACATGTAATATACTATTCATACATGAATTATATGTGTTTGTCTTTAAACATTTATTCAATACTCATTCAAGTTCATTGGGCATATGTCCACCAGTAACATGGAGTATGCCCAACATGATTGTCTTGTAATATGCATGCATTACGCATATTTGGGTATATGTGCATCATCTAATACAAGTGACATGTAATACACTTTGCATACTTTGTGACCAACATGAAGTGTAGGTTTTTTTTCATTAAAAATTAATGTCCATCAAGATTGTGAGAAGGGTAGGTAGGATAATCTTGATGGACATATGCCCATCACACGATGGGTATACGACCAGAATCAAGAACGACGAAATTGAGGCTACACCATATCGGCAAACCCAGTCTACCACATATTACATAAAGAAGAAGGTACTTTTGTTTTACATATTGCCAAATACATTGTATAATGGGCATTAGGAGTGACGGTTAAAGGAAAGGACAATCCATTTAACAGTTGAAGTCTCTTTTGTGCACTATAATAAGATATACAGAACAACAATCATATCCCTTAAGGGTTATGTTTATACTTCCAAACCTTATGACCATATGTTTATAAACCTTATTGTAATGTTTTGATTTAGAATTTCAATTAACTGATGAAAATTCACCCTTATGTATAAACTGGGTATATATCCATAGAACCCAACCTACAACTTGTTCGAATTGTCCATTTGTTATAAGATGTGATATGCATACTCTAGGTCGATTTGGCCACTGTTAAATCAGACATTTAGATTATACTTACATTTACCCACAAACACAACATATATCACTAACGGTAGGTTTGTTTTACATTTGGCCAAATATATTGTATACTGTGCATTAGGACTGACTATTACACAAAAAGGACAATCCATTTAAAATGTAAAGTCTATTTCGTGCACTATAATAAGATATACATAACAACCACCATATCCCTATAGTGGTATTTTTTTACTATCAAAAAATATACTAATATTTTTATAAACACTTTTGTAATGTTTTGATTTATATTTTCAAAGGATTAATGAACATTCGCCCTTACGGATGCACTGGGTATATGTCTGTGGGAAACCAAAAAGAACTTGCTCGGTCGTGTAGTTATTTTGATATAGACTGGGATAAGAATACTCTAGGTATAATTGTCCATTAAACAATAACGTCAAAAACTCATCCGTATTACAATATGTTTATCAAGTTTGTGAAAAAGTTAGGTAGGTTAATCTGGATGGACATATGCCCATCACACAATGTGTATACGCCAAAAATCAAGAACGTCTGAAATAATGCTACACCATATAGGCAAAAACAGTCTACCACATATTAAATAAAGAAGAAGGTACTTTTGTTTTACATATGGTCCAATATATTGTATTATGGGCATTAGGAGTGACGATTAAAGGAAAGGACGATCCATTTAACAGTTGAAGTCTCTTTTGTGCAGATGCACTAATATACATAACAACAATCATATCCTATTAGGGTATGTTTATACTACCAAACATTATGACAATATGTTTATAAACCTTATTGTAATGTGTTGATTTAGGTTTTCAAATATTGTATGAAAATTCACCCTTAATGTATGCACTGTGTATATGTCCGTGGAACACAAACTATACCTTGTTAGAATTGTCCATTGTTATAAGATGTGATAAGCATACTCTATGTATTATCGTCCATTGTTAAATCAGTCATTTTGATAAGAATTATATTTACGGGGTTGGTAATGTCTCTTGAGATTGGCCATATCAGCTTAGAATTGTTATCAATTAAACAAGCTAGAGATTTCCTTAAAAGATTATAGAGATAATATATAAGTAAACAAACTAAACTGTTTTAGATGACCCATATTACATAAAATAAAGTCTTAAGGCAAAATGTACAGCAACATAAAGATGTTGATTAAAAACTGACAACTAATCCAAGGTCAAAACAGAACGATTCCTAGCTTTGGTTAACAATGTCTTTTTGCTCTTGTCCGCCAATATTGTATTCACCAATGTCTTCCTTAACATGCGGTATCTGTTTATAATGTATACTCCAACAGCGCATTTGTTCCTCATAACTTCATTCATGCAGAGCAACATATATATTCCAGAATCCCGCCAGTTAGTTGTACTACTGTGTAATGGTTTATCAAACTTTATAAATGTCTTTTTTTTGGCACCAGGTAGGTAATTATCCATGATTATATCTGCCACAAGCCTCGCCTTTTTATCAGATTCAGTAACGAAAGGGTTGCCTTTCTTGCCTGTTTTACACCTTGCGTTGCTGAAATGTAAAAAAATCTCCTCATCACCATCGTAAATCAATGCTGACCATAGTTTCGCAATCCCTATCTTCGTCAGCAGTGGTACCAATAAGAACCGCTTCGAGCTCAGTATCCTACCACTTAGGTCGTTAACCAATCTCTTTCGCATTTCGAACTCATCCAATGTTTCAGATTTCCTTTTATGCTAAAAAAAAACATTCGTCAGTATATGCACATTAAAAACTACAAAACATAGGCTAACACTAACATATCCTCTACAAGGCAGATAACCCCATGTAACACCATCTTCAGCGCATCTACTTTCCGCATCCCAATGATTTAGCATATACTCAATAACCTGCCAAATTGTAAAAAATACAGTTATTTTTAAAAAATCTTAGTATTATTTTCGGTCGAAAAAATTTACAAAACGCACCTGCCATTTTATTCGATCCTGGTCGCCAACCATCATACATTGACCTGCTGTTATGTCAAATCCAGTGGCACTACATACGACTGTTGTAGGGCCTAATTGGTTCAAAATTTGATCAAGCACTTGACGGTTAGGTTTGTATAATACATTCTTCTTAGGTGGGTCATCAGCTAAGATGTAACAATCATCTGAATCGTCTTCGGACTCCATACGTACCTGAACGCCCTGTCTTGCCACACGTTTACGAGTATTGCCTGAAATGAAATCCGAACCCAATTTCTTGTTTCGGTTTTGTCTATCTGCATTCTTCACCCTACTCACTAGAGAATATCTTCTCTTCCTATCAGTTAAGATTGTTGCTATAGGTGTGTCATCGTCCAACGTTTCAATACTCGTTCCCGCCCCAACAGCAGATTCTGGTAATTGTCCCATTAAAACCACATCTTTGGTATGAGATTCAGATAAATCAATATTAAGGTTAGATAAATCGGCCATTTCAGTTATGGCTTCAGCAATTTCAGTTTCAATGTCATTAAGAACTGGTTCCGCGGTATGAATATTATCCTCCAATCCTGCGTTTTCCCGACATGCATCAACTGCTTCTGGGGTTTCAGTAGGGCCCTCCACCTGGTCACCTAAAATGCCTGACTGATCAATTGTATGTGAATTCAAATCACATAAGATGCCGCTTAGTTGATTATCTTCAACTGTATTGGTAAGTTCCACTCTAGCATCCGTGTTTAATTCAGTAGTTTGATACTCATCTAAACATATATCCACATTATGCTCCTTTTCTAAAAATCCATCTACATCACCAGCAGCATTCCTATCTTTAATCACGGTATCTAACAAAGCCTTCAACTCACCTATTCGTTCACGAAGATTCCGGCTTTCGTTCTCCTTACATTCAAGCTGAAGCAGAAGTTCCGCGTTTTTCAGTTTTTGTTCTTCCAATTCATTTTTTACCTTACTGAAATCGTAATCATTCTCTGACTCGTTTCGTTGAATATTTGATACAACGAGTGTCGTAATATTGACACCCTCGTTTGACATCTGCTCACCAACATTATTACCAACTTCGTTGTCAAATCTATGGGACTCCTCATTATTCTCCTGAACCGCCATATCAGTGTCTCCAAAATACAACTTTTCCATCTCCGACATAACTAGATTGTCAGTAGATACCTGAAAGAAAAGCTTCGTTATACCTTAAAATTATATATTCATAATTGTTTTTATACACATATTCTGTAACTCAACTCACCATGTTGGGCGTTATGATGTCTAAAACTGCGGTACGGAAATTATTCGCTCCTTGCGACAGGTCCCACTTAAATATCCGAGGCAGTGCATGCTCATCAGCAGGCAACCTACCTGGTAATTTAATATGCTCATTCATCCAAGCCTGTGTGTTAACAATCATTAGGTTTAGATGTGAATGCAGACTTAAAAAGATAGTTACTTATCTAAATCATACCAGTAGCATTATCGAACATCCTTTCCCCATTATAGTTTCCGCACTCATGACATGTTCAGCTATATGTGTAGGCCAATTATATGTGTTAAGTTCACTGAGCCGTTCACAGACCTTCGTATGCCATTGTGTAATTCGACCAGAACGGGCTGGATAGAAGACTGTAGACATTGTTAGCATATTTACGCATATCGCCAACGTTTCGCGGTCACCTTTTTTTTTCGCAAGTATACTATTAATTACATCTTTGACAGTTGCCTGTGATAGAGTGCCAGTCGTTTTGACATCTGGGAAGGTCTTCTTAAACCAACGGCCTGCCCCTAGGTCTGCTCTTATATAATTTGGTACCCTGTTGGTTCCACCATCTACCCCCATTATGAGTTTAACATCAGTAGGTTTAATTTTCATCGGAACACCACCAAATACAAAAGCCTGCTCATTATTGTCATAATTCATTAGCAGCTCTGCAACTATTCCATCATTCCTCTCCCACCTCTTGCTTCCATTGTAATCACGGATTCCACAGAACAAACGGTAAAATGGGCTATTGGCTAGGCTGTTGAAGTAATAAGGGGTCATTTTTTTGTCCTTTATGATCTTGAATATTGCTGCCAGCGAACACCTATCATCAGCCATGTCTCTGAAACGGGTGTGAACAGAAATATTAGTGAAATCAACCCAAATCAGGCATGCAAATGGATATAATACCACTACAGGTTGTTTTGGATGTTAAATTAAAAACATTAGATATCAGTACAACATTTAATTATTCCATATTCCAAAAAAGAAATCGATGCCCAAACTAAGATGTATCTGTAAAAATAGAAAGATTTGAATACTATTACCTAGTAGGTAAACTGATTGCTGCCCTCTTACGATTGATTTTCCAAGAAATCTGATGAAATAATTTGAATTCTAATGTAACCTCATTTCAAAAATCGTGGCAATATACATAACAAACCCATACCTTGAAGACTTTCTACCAAATCTATAACAAGATACACATGCACATCACTACCGCATCTTCCGCCCTAGTGGATTTTTGCCTCCTGCTATGTATTTTACAGAAAAAGGTGTGTGTTATCTTGCCGTGTGGATTTCCAGTTGAAATTACAGATGATCCAGAAGATGGAGAAGATGAACAGAGAGAGAAGAACAGAGAAAACAGGTGTGGAAGACCAAAAAGCAATTACATGCGTTGCATATAGGGGGAGGGGATTAATTTAAAAAGTGACGGTGGGTATGTGTGTATCTGAGTATGTGATTGACTAGTGAGTGAAGAGAGATAAAACGTCAGTACTGTCATTTTGGTAATTACATGTACTAGTTACTCACTCCGTTACTTGTAGTTAGGATTGGGCCTTTACAAGAAGTAAGAGTATACGTTGGGCCTTTATAATTAATTAACCCTTATGATTATATCTAAATAATTTAAGAATAATTAAAATTTTAAATTATGTCCAGAACAACCAATATATAATATGTTGTGCAAATGTTTTTATTTTGGCTTCTTTTAGAATGAATTTTTATTAATCACTAAAGTTTATTTTTAAATAAGATTATGTTCATCATTACTTTATCTATTTTTTTAATTGATTTAATAATTTTAAATAATATAATATTTGAATGTAAATTTGTAATATTTCCTACAATTTAATATACCTTTCTTTCATTAGGCCAAGAAGCTTATAATAATTAGGGAAGCCTTGAATCCTAGCATTCTCACTTATAATTCAAACTCTATTTTGAACAGGGTGCATCTCTATGGGCTTGATAACCAAGGCCCATTAAATGGCCCAAATAATATCTTCCAAGTCAAAAAGCAATGACGTAATATTCCCAAAATTTTCTACTCCAAAAGGGAGACTAGGGCGATATAACTGAAGAAGATTACTATACATCACTTATAACGAAACTCAAGCGGAGTTTGATACGTATGTAATCTATTTCATTCTTTTTTTTTATATAATATGATATGATATGAGAAGAGCAAGAAACATTTAAGGATGTGTTTTTTGTTTTGTTTATGATGTGTTGATATGTAAATGAGGGAATGTTGATGAACAATTACGCGCATATATTCGAGCTGCATACTCGTTTATGTCAGGTTAGTATTATTATTTCTTATTCTTATTCTAATGTAAGTATATATGTATGTATCTAATATATGTAAGTGTGTATATATAGGTTGTTGATCATCCATATCTTGTGGTATATTCAAACGTTGCTATAACAAAAGCAGCTGAAGCTAGGATGATATGTAATGAACCACAACAAATTTGTGGTTTATGTGATGATATAGTTGAAGATGATGTGGTGTGTATATGTTTGTCTTTATTACTTACTTTTTGTTAAGGTTACATCATGTGCACATGAATTTTGCAAAACATGTTTAATGGAATTTTGTGCTAGTGATGAACAAGTGTTATGTCCTACATGTTCAAAGCCACTTACTATGGATTTCTCTAGGAACAGAGTAATGCTAAAAAAAATTCAATAGATTTATAATTATTCATTAAAATTTATTTTTCTAAAAATTTATATGTTATTTGATAACTTGTTCCTCAAAATCTACTATTCACCACTATTTTTCGACACTATGGTATTTCTGGTATATTGAATTTGATTATATATAGATAATTTAAGAATAATTAAAATTTTAAATTATGATCAGAACAACCAATATATAATATGTTGTGCAAATGTTTTTATTTCGGCTTCTTTTAGAATAAATTTTTATTATTACACTAAAGTTTATTTTAAAATAAGATAATTTTCATCATTACTTTATCTATTTTTATAATTTATTTACTAATTTTAAATAATATAATATTTAAACGTAAATTTGTAATATTTCCTAAAATTTAATATACCTTTCTTTTACTATGCCAAGAAGCTTATAATAATTAGGGACGCCTTGAATCCTAGCATTCTCACTTATAATTCAAACTCTATTTTAAACAGGGTGCTTCTCTATGGGCTTGATAACCAAGGCCAATTAAACGGCCCAAAGCATATCTTCCAAGTCCAAAAGCAATGACATAATATTCCCAAAATTTTCTACTCGGAAAAGGGCGACTAGGAAGCCATGAAGTCGACGGATTATACAACAAATTTGATTATCATTATCAACGAGACTAAGCTATCCATTACAAGGGCCACAAATCTTGCCACTCTTATTTTTTTCCATTCTGAATTTGATGACGTGAATGATTCATAGCCACGAATCGTAATAGTAATCCTAAAAAGCCCTTTGCAAACTAGATAATATCCACAATGTTCTCCATTGATATTTGAATGTAATTTTTTAACTATTCTCTCTATATATTAATATATATTTCACGAAAAAATATTTAATTTCTTTCATGAGTCTTTTGATGGACCCAATAATTTTTTTCATGTCAGATTTAAAAATACTTTGATTAGATATTTCTACAACTATTAAAAAATAAACACTTTCGTTCTATGCCAGAAATCCTCATTCAACTATTAAAAAATAAACACTTTCGTTCTTTGCCAGAATGATTCATAGCCACAAAATTTAACCTAAACTGTAACTTTAACCCTTAACTTTATCCTTAACTTTAACCTTAAAATTAACCTTATCCTTAACATTAACCTAAACCTTAACCCTAACCCTAACCCTAACCTTAACATTAATCTTAACCATATCCTAAATTTCTTCTTGATGAGCAAAAAAAAACCTTAACCCTAACTTTAACCTTGACCTTCTCCCTTGGAAACTGTATTTGATTTACTTTAACGGAAAAAAAAATTCTTCAGTGTCTTCAGACATGGGTTTTCCCTAGTATATAAATATATATATATATATATATATATATATATATATATATATATATATATATATATATATATATATATCATGATGAAATAAAGCAGATAATATAATTGAAAATTATAATACTCCTATTAGAGCATTAGTAACTAAAACATTTTCTTCATATTTAGATATTGAAATTTAAGAACTCTGTCAGTTATTCTACTACAGAAATATGGAATCAGAAAATAGACAGATCGTGATAAAAGTATATGTGTAAAATATTATATAAATATTAAAAGAGAGGATCTTGAATTTAATTGTATTCAAAATGTCGATAAGTATATTTGGCCAAATATAGAAAGATGGTTCATGTAGATTCATACCCGTATGGTAAATATGAACGTTGGATCTATATAGACTGTAATTTTTATAAAGGATTTCATGTTCGTATAAGGTAAACTAATTTGAAGATATGCTTTATGAGATAAAAACGTTCTTATAAAAGCCCTTAAAGGACTCCAAGTGCTTAAATATAAATCTCGAGATATATAAATTAGAGTGTCATTATCTGTTATAATTGTATTATATGTTGTTATGCAATGTGCCATATTCGTTAAATATGTTCTTATATTTGACTACATGCATAAATATTTGTTAATATAATTTGTACATAATTGTTTCTTATTATAATTGAAATTCTTATAATTCCATTTATCTATATATTGCTTGATTTGAAATATTGTAAGGTTTGAGACTATAAAGATGAAGATCAAATTACACAATGAACATCCTCAAATGAGGGGGAGATACTTATGCATTGCACTCTTTTTTTCCTTACTCAATATTTTTTCCTACATGGTTTTAAAAATAACGTTTTTACGACACGCATTTAAAGTTCATAAGGCTATTGAACTCATTTTCCTTCAATGGATTTTTTCCTAAAGGGTTTTTTCAAGAAAGTTTTAAACAGACATGCTCTTCATGATTGAATATCCAAGGAGGAGTTTTATTAAACATTATTGTTGATATTTATTCAGCCCATTAACCATAGTCCAACCCATTAATAATAAAACTTAGAGTTTACATATTACTTATAAATTGGGATAGGGTATTTAAGTAATACATACTATGATTAATAATACTATGCTCTCCTCTCTTATTCTTTACCTCTTAGTTTTCATTTTAGTTTTACAACATATTCAATATTATAACTCAATTATTTCTTTCAATCCCTAATGCCCCCTTGCCGCCTCTATCTACTATACATAAACCATACTTACGATACTCTGTCATTTATATGATATTTTCTCATGGTAAATCTATAGTCCTTCATTATATTTGATCTTTTGAAACCATCATACCAAGGGTACATATTATTGTATAAGCATCAATTATCTCCTCCTCTTATTTCTTAAATTCAAAATTTTTATATATATTTCTACCTGATTTATGGATATCTGAGATCGTTGGCCATTCCATTTCAACCAAAGGATTCTGAAAAGGTTAAATTTAATATTTTTATTATATTTAATTAATTGTAGCGTTCTTATAGTTTTTTGTCAATAGAGGTTTATAATTATTCATTAAAATATATTTTTCTAGAAATTTATATGTTATTTGATAAATTGTTCCTCAAAATCTGTGATTCACCACTATTTGTTGACACTATGGTATTTTTGGTATATTGAATTTGATTATATTTAAATAATTTAAGAATAATTAAAATTTTAAATTATGTCCAGAACAACAAATATACAATATGTTGTGCAAATGATTTTATTTCGGCTTCTTTTAGAATGAATATTTATTAATACACTAAAGTTTATTTTAAAATAAGATTATTTTTATCATTACTTTATCTATTTTTTTAATTGATTTACTAATTTTAAATAATATAATATTTGAATGTAAATTTGTAATATTTCCTATGATTTAATATACCTTTCTTTCACTAGGCCAAGAAGCTTATAATAATTAGGGACGCCTTGAATCCTAGCATTCTCACTTATAATTCAAACTCTATTTTGAACAGGGTGCATCTCTATGGGCTTGATAACCAAGGCCCATTAAACCGCCCAAATAATATCTTCCAAGTCCAAAAGCAATGACGTAATATTCCCAAAATTTTCTACTCCAAAAGGGCGACTAGGGCGACTAGGGCGATATAACTGACGAAGATTACTATACATCACTTATAACGAAACTCAAGCGGAGTTTGATACGTATGTAAACTATTTCATTCCTTTTTTTATATAATATGAGATGATATGAGAAGAGCAAGAAACCTTTAAGGATGTTTTTTTTGTTTTGTTTATGATGTGTAGATATGTAAATGAGGAAAAGTTGATGAACAATTACGCGCATATATTTGATCTGCTTAAGCGTTTACGTCAGGTTAGTATTATTATTTCTTATTCTTATTCTAATGTAAGTATATATGTATGTATCTAATATATGTAAGTATGTATATATAGGCTGTTGATCATTCATATCTTGTGGTATATTCAAATGTTGATATAGCAAAAGCAGCTGAAGCTAGGATGATAAGTAATGAAAAACAACAAATTTGTGGTTTATGTGATGATATAGTTGAAGATATTGTGGTATGTATATGTTTGTCTTTATTACTTACTTTTCATAAAGGGAATGTTTTAATTAATTAATAATTTTTTTTAAGGTTACATCATGTGCACATGCATTATGCAAAACATGCTTAATGGAATTTTGTGCTAGTGGTGAACAAGTGTTATGTCCTACATGTTCAAAGCCACTTACTATGGATTTCACTTGGGAACAGAGTAATTCTAAAAAAAATTCAATAGAGATTTATAATTATTCATTAAAATAAACTTTTCTAAAAATTTATATGTTATTTGATAACTTGTTCTTCAAAATCTACTATTTCACCACTATTTGTTGACACTATGGTATTTTTGGTATATTGTATTTGATTATATCTATATAATTTAAGAATAATTAAAATTTTAAATTATGTTCAGAACAACCAATATATAATATGTTGTGCAAATATTTTTATTTCGGCTTCTTTTAGAATGAATTTTTATTAACACACTAATATTTATTTTAAAATAAGATTATTTTCATCATTACTTTATCTATTTTTATATTTGATTTACCTATTTTAAATAATATAATATTTGAATGTAAATTTGTAATATTTCCTACAATTTAATATACCTTTCTTTAACTAGGCCAAGAAGCTTATAATAATTAGGGACACCTTGAATCCTAGAATTCTCACTTATAATTCAAACTCTATTTTGAACAGGGTGCATCTCTATGGGCTTGATAACCAAGGCCCATTAAACGGCCCAAAGCATATCTTCCAAGTCCAAAAGAAATGACGTAATATTCCCAAAATTTTCTACTTCTAAAAGGGCGACTAGGAAGCCATGAAATTGATGGATTATACAACAAGTTTGATAATCATTATCAACGAGACAAAGCAATCCCTTACAAGGGCCACAAATCTCGTCACTCTTAGTTTTCCATTCTGAAGTTGATGACGTGAATGATTCATAGCCACGAATCGTAATAGTAATCCTAAAAATCCCTTTGCAAACTTGATAATATCCACAATGTTCTTCATTGATATTTGAATGTAATTTTTTAACTATTCGATCTCTTTTATTTAATATTCTCTCTTTATATTGATATATATTTAATGAAAATATATTTAATTTCTTTCATGAGTCTTTTGATGGACCCAATAATTTTTTTTATGTCATATTTTAAATTACTTTGACTAGATATTTCTACAACTATTCAAAAATAAACACTTTCGTTCTTTGCCAGAATGATTCATAGCCGCAAAAATTAACCTTAACCTTGACTTAAACGGTAACCTTAACCCTTAACTTTAACCTTAAAATTAATCTTATCCTTAACGTTGACCTAAACCTTAACCCTAACTCTAACCTTTACCTTAACATTAACCTTAACCATAACCTAAATTTTTCTTGATGAGAAAAAAAAAACCTTAACCTTAACTTTAACCTTGACCTTCATCCTTGGAAACTGTATTTGATTTCCATTAACGCAAAAAAAATTCTTCAGTGTCTTCATACACGGGTTTTACCTAGTATATATATATATATATTTTATGATGAAATAAAATAGATAATATAACTGAAAATTGTAATACTCCTTTTAATGCATTAGGAACCAAAACATTTTTTTCATATTTAGATATTGAGATTTAAGAACTCTGTCAATTATTCTACTACAGAAATATGGAACTAGAAAATAGACGTATCTTAATAAAGGTATATGTGTAAATGATTATATAAATATTAAAAGAGAGGATCTTGAATTAAATTCTATTCAAAATGTCGATAAGAATATTTGGCCAAATATAGAAAGATGGTTCATGTAGATTCATACCCGTATGGTAAATATGAACGTATGATCTATATAGACTGGAATTTTTATAAAGGATTTCATGTTCGTCTAAGGTAAACTAATTTGAAGATATGTTCTATGAAATAAAAACGTTCTTATGAAAGTCATTAAAGGACTTCAAGTGCTTAAATAAAAATTTCGAGATATATAAATTAGACTGTCATTATCTGTTATAATTGTATTATATGTTGTTATGTACTGATCCATGTTCGTTAAATATGTGCTTATATGTGACTACATGCATAAATATTTGTTAATATAATTTGTACATAATTGTTTCTTATTATAATTGGAATTCGTATAATTCCATTTATCAATATATTGCTTGATTTAAAATATTGTAAGGTTTGAGACTATGAAGATGAAGATCAAATTACACACGGAAGATGTTTATTGATATCCTCAAATGAGGGAAAGATACTTACGCATTGCACTCTTTTTTTCCTTACTCAATATTTTTTCCTACATGGTTTTAAAGATAACGTTTTTAACGACACTCAATTAAAGTTCATAAGGATATTGCACTCATTTTCCTTCAATGGATTTTTTCCTAAAGGGTTTTTTCAAGAATGTTTTAAAGAGGCATTCTCTTCATGATTGAATATCAAAGGAGGAGTTTTATGAAACTTTATTATTGATATTTATTCAGCCCATTAACCATAGTCCAACTCATTCATTATAAAACTTAGGGTTTACATATTACTTATAAATAGGGATAGGGTATTTAAGTAATACATACTATGATTAATAATACTATGCTCTACTCTCTTATTATTTACCTATTACTTTTCATTTTAGTTTTACAACACATTCCATATTATCACTCAATTATTTCTTTCAAACCCTAACGCCCCCTTGCCGCCTCTATCTACTATACATAAACCGTACTTATGATACTCTGTCATTTATATGATATTTTCTCATGGTAAATCTATAGTCCTTCATTACATTTGATCTTTTGAAACCACCATACCTAGCATACATATTATTGTAAAAGCATCAATTATCACCTCCTCTTTTTTCTTAAATTCAAAAGTTTATATATATTTCTACCTGATTTATGGATATCTCAGATCGTTGGCCATTCCATTTCAACCAAATGATTCTGAAAAGGTTCAATTTAATATTTTTATTATATTTAATTAATTGTAGCATTCTTATAGTTTTTTGTCAATAGAGGTTTATAATTATTGATAAAAATATATTTTTCTAAAAATTTATATGTTATTTGATAACTTGTCCCTGAATATCTGTGATTCACCACTATTTGTTGATAATATGGTATTTTTGGTATATTGAATTTCATTATATCTAAATAATTTAAGAATAATTAAAATTTTAAATTATGTTCAGAACAACCAATATATAATATGTTGTGCAAATGTTTTTATCTCGGCTTCTTTTAGAATGAATTTTTATTAATACACTAAAGTTTATTTTAAAATAAGATCATTTTCATCATTATTTTATAAATTTTTATAATTGATTTACTAATTTTAAATAATATAATATTTGAATGTAAATTTGAAGTATTTCCTACAATTTAATATACCTTTCTTTCACTAGGCCAAGAAGCTTATAATAATTAGGGAAGTCTTGAATCCTAGCATTTTCACTTATAATTCAGACTCTATTTTGAACAGGGTGCATCTCTATGGGCTTGATAACAATGGCCCATCCAAAGCATATCTTCCAAGTCCAAAAGCAATGACGTCATATTCCAAAAATTTTCTACTCCGAAAAGGGCGACTAGGAAGATATAACTGAAGAAGATTACTATACATCACTGTATAACGAAACTCAAGCGGAGTTTGATACGTATATAATCTATTTCATTCCTTTTTTTTATATAATATGATATTATATGAGAAGAGCAAGAAACATTTGAGGATGTTTTTTTTGTATTGTTTATGATGTGTAGATATGTAAATGAGGGAACGTTGATGAACAATTACGCGCATATATTTGATCTGCTTACTCGTTTACGTCAGGTTAATATTATTATTTCTTATTCTTATTCTAATCTAAGTATATATGTACATATCTAATATATGTAATTATGTATATATAGGTTGTTGATCATCCATATCTTGTGGTATATTCACACGTTGCTATAGCAAAAGCAGCTGAAGCTAGGATGATAAGTAATGAACCACAACAAATTTGTGGTTTATGTGACGATATAGTTGAAGATGTTGTGGTATGTATATATTTGTCATTATTACTTACTTTTTCTAAAGGGGGTGTTTTAATTAATTAATATTTGTTTTTTTAAGGTTACATCATGTGCACATGCATTTTCCAAAACATGTTTAATGGAATTTTGTGCTAGTGGTGAACAAGTGTTATGTCCTACATGTTCAAAGCCACTTACTATGGATTTCTTTGGGAACAGAGGAATGCTAAAAATTTGTCAATAGAGGTTTATAATTATTCATTAAAATAAATTTTTCTAAAAATTTATATGTTATTTGATAACTTGTTCTTCAAACTCTGTTATTCACCACTATATGTTGACACTATGGTATTTTTGGTATATTGAATTTGATTATATCTATATAATTTAAGAATAATTAAAATTTTAAAATATGTTCAGAACAACCAATATATAATATGTTGTGCAAATGTTTTTATTTCGGCTTCTTTTAGAATGAATTTTTATTAACACACTAATATTTATTTTAAAATAAGATTATTTTCATCATTACTTTATCTATTTTTATATTTGATTTACCTATTTTAAATAATATAACATTTGAATGTAAATTCGTAATATTTCCTACAATTTAATATATCTTTCTTTCACTAGGCCAAGAAGCTTATAATAATTAGTGACGCCTTGAATCCTAGCATTCTCACTTATAATTCAAACTCTATTTTGAACAGGGTGCATCTCTATGGGCTTGAAAACCAAGGCCCATTAAACGGCCCAGATAATATCTTCCAAGTCCAAAAGCAATGACGTAATATTCCCAAAATTTTCTACTCCAAAAGGGCGACTAGGGCGATATAACTGAAGAAGATTACTATACATCACTTATAACGAAACTCAAGCGGAGTTTGATACGTATGTAATCTATTTCATTCCTTTTTTATATAATATGAGATGATATGAGAAGAGCAAGAAACCTTTAAGGATGTTTTTTTTGTTTTATTTATGATGTGTAGATATGTAAATGAGGGAAAGTTGATGAACAATTACGTGCATATATTTGATCTGCTTAAGCGTTTACGTCACGTTAGTATTATTATTTCTTATTCTTATTATAATGTAAGTATATATGTATGTATCTAATATATGTAAGTATGTATATATAGGCTGTTGATCATTCATATCTTGTGGTATATTCAAATGTTGGTATAGCAAAAGCAGCTGAAGCTAGGATGATAAGGAATGAACAACAACAAATTTGTGGTTTATGTGATGAAATAGTTGAAGATTTTGTGGTATGTATATGTTTGTCTTTATTACTTACTTTTCATAAAGGGAATGTTTTAATTAATTAATAATTTTTTTTTAAGGTTACATCATGTGCACATGCATTATGCAAAACATGCTTAATGGAATTTTGTGCTAGTGGTGAACAAGTGTTATGTCCTACATGTTCAAAGCCACTTACTATGGATTTCACTTGGGAACAGAGTAATGCTAAAAAAAATTCAATAGAGATTTATAATTATTCATTAAAATAAACTTTTCTAAAAATTTATATGTTATTTGATAACTTGTTCTTCAAAATCTACTATTTCACCACTATTTGTTGACACTATGGTATTTTTGGTATATTGAATTTGATTATATCTATATAATTTAAGAATAATTAAAATTTTAAATTATGTTCAGAACAACCAATATATAATATGTTGTGCAAATGTTTTTATCTCGGCTTCTTTTAGAATGAATTTTTATTAATACACTAAAGTTTATTTTAAAATAAGATCATTTTCATCATTATTTTATAAATTTTTATAATTGATTTACTAATTTTAAACAATATAATATTTGAATGTAAATTTGAAGTATTTCCTACAATTTAATATACCTTTCTTTCACTAGGCCAAGAAGCTTATAATAATTAGGGAAGTCTTGAATCCTAGCATTCTCACTTATAATTCAGACTCTATTTTGAACAGGGTGCATCTCTATGGGCTTGATAACAATGGCTCATCCAAAGCATATCTTCCAAGTCCAAAAGCAATGACGTCATATTCCAAAAATTTTCTACTCCGAAAAGGGCGACTAGGAAGATATAACTGAAGAAGATTACTATACATCACTGTATAACGAAACTCAAGCGGAGTTTGATACGTATATAATCTATTTCATTCCTTTTTTTTTTATATAATATGATATTATATGAGAAGAGCAAGAAACATTTGAGGATGTTTTTTTTGTATTGTTTATGATGTGTAGATATGTAAATGAGGGAACGTTGATGAACAATTACGCGCATTTATTCGATCTGCTTACTCGTTTACGTCAGGTTAATATTATTATTTCTTATTCTTATTCTAATCTAAGTATATATGTACATATCTAATATATGTAATTATGTATATATAGGTTGTTGATCATCCATATCTTGTGGTATATTCACACGTTGCTATAGCAAAAGCAGCTGAAGCTAGGATGATAAGTAATGAACCACAACAAATTTGTGGTTTATGTGACGATATAGTTGAAGATGTTGTGGTATGTATATATTTGTCATTATTACTTACTTTTTCTAAAGGGGATGTTTTAATTAATTAATATTTGTTTTTTTAAGGTTACATCATGTGCACATGCATTTTCCAAAACATGTTTAATGGAATTTTGTGCTAGTGGTGAACAAGTGTTATGTCCTACATGTTCAAAGCCACTTACTATGGATTTCTTTGGGAACAGAGGAATGCTAAAAATTTGTCAATAGAGGTTTATAATTATTCATTAAAATAAATTTTTCTAAAAATTTATATGTTATTTGATAACTTGTTCTTCAAACTCTGTTATTCACCACTATATGTTGACACTATGGTATTTTTGGTATATTGAATTTGATTATATCTATATAATTTAAGAATAATTAAAATTTTAAAATATGTTCAGAACAACCAATATATAATATGTTGTGCAAATGTTTTTATTTCGGCTTCTTTTAGAATGAATTTTTATTAACACACTAATATTTATTTTAAAATAAGATTATTTTCATCATTACTTTATCTATTTTTATATTTGATTTACCTATTTTAAATAATATAATATTTGAATGTAAATTTGTAATATTTCCTACAATTTAATATATCTTTCTTTCACTAGGCCAAGAAGCTTATAATAATTAGTGACGCCTTGAATCCTAGCATTCTCACTTATAATTCAAACTCTATTTTGAACAGGGTGCATCTCTATGGGCTTGAAAACCAAGGCCCATTAAACGGCCCAGATAATATCTTCCAAGTCCAAAAGCAATGACGTAATATTCCCAAAATTTTCTACTCCAAAAGGGCGACTAGGGCGATATAACTGAAGAAGATTACTATACATCACTTATAACGAAACTCAAGCGGAGTTTGATACGTATGTAATCTATTTCATTCCTTTTTTATATAATATGAGATGATATGAGAAGAGCAAGAAACCTTTAAGGATGTTTTTTTTGTTTTGTTTATGATGTGTAGATATGTAAATGAGGGAAAGTTGATGAACAATTACGTGCATATATTTGATCTGCTTAAGCGTTTACGTCACGTTAGTATTATTATTTCTTATTCTTATTATAATGTAAGTATATATGTATGTATCTAATATATGTAAGTATGTATATATAGGCTGTTGATCATTCATATCTTGTGGTATATTCAAATGTTGGTATAGCAAAAGCAGCTGAAGCTAGGATGATAAGGAATGAACAACAACAAATTTGTGGTTTATGTGATGAAATAGTTGAAGATTTTGTGGTATGTATATGTTTGTCTTTATTAATTACTTTTCATAAAGGGAATGTTTTAATTAATTAATAATTTTTTTTAAGGTTACATCATGTGCACATGCATTATGCAAAACATGCTTAATGGAATTTTGTGCTAGTGGTGAACAAGTGTTATGTCCTACATGTTCAAAGCCACTTACTATGGATTTCACTTGGGAACAGAGTAATGCTAAAAAAAATTCAATAGAGATTTATAATTATTCATTAAAATAAACTTTTCTAAAAATTTATATGTTATTTGATAACTTGTTCTTCAAAATCTACTATTTCACCACTATTTGTTGACACTATGGTATTTTTGGTATATTGAATTTGATTATATCTATATAATTTAAGAATAATTAAAATTTTAAATTATGTTCAGAACAACCAATATATAATATGTTGTGCAAATGTTTTTATCTCGGCTTCTTTTAGAATGAATTTTTATTAATACACTAAAGTTTATTTTAAAATAAGATCATTTTCATCATTATTTTATAAATTTTTATAATTGATTTACTAATTTTAAATAATATAATATTTGAATGTAAATTTGAAGTATTTCCTACAATTTAATATACCTTTCTTTCACTAGGCCAAGAAGCTTATAATAATTAGGGAAGTCTTGAATCCTAGCATTCTCACTTATAATTCAGACTCTATTTTGAACAGGGTGCATCTCTATGGGCTTGATAACAATGGCTCATCCAAAGCATATCTTCCAAGTCCAAAAGCAATGACGTCATATTCCAAAAATTTTCTACTCCGAAAAGGGCGACTAGGAAGATATAACTGAAGAAGATTACTATACATCACTGTATAACGAAACTCAAGCGGAGTTTGATACGTATATAATCTATTTCATTCCTTTTTTTTTATATAATATGATATTATATGAGAAGAGCAAGAAACATTTGAGGATGTTTTTTTTGTATTGTTTATGATGTGTAGATATGTAAATGAGGGAACGTTGATGAACAATTACGCGCATTTATTCGATCTGCTTACTCGTTTACGTCAGGTTAATATTATTATTTCTTATTCTTATTCTAATCTAAGTATATATGTACATATCTAATATATGTAATTATGTATATATAGGTTGTTGATCATCCATATCTTGTGGTATATTCACACGTTGCTATAGCAAAAGCAGCTGAAGCTAGGATGATAAGTAATGAACCACAACAAATTTGTGGTTTATGTGACGATATAGTTGAAGATGTTGTGGTATGTATATATTTGTCATTATTACTTACTTTTTCTAAAGGGGATGTTTTAATTAATTAATATTTGTTTTTTTAAGGTTACATCATGTGCACATGCATTTTCCAAAACATGTTTAATGGAATTTTGTGCTAGTGGTGAACAAGTGTTATGTCCTACATGTTCAAAGCCACTTACTATGGATTTCTTTGGGAACAGAGGAATGCTAAAAATTTGTCAATAGAGGTTTATAATTATTCATTAAAATAAATTTTTCTAAAAATTTATATGTTATTTGATAACTTGTTCTTCAAACTCTGTTATTCACCACTATATGTTGACACTATGGTATTTTTGGTATATTGAATTTGATTATATCTATATAATTTAAGAATAATTAAAATTTTAAAATATGTTCAGAACAACCAATATATAATATGTTGTGCAAATGTTTTTATTTCGGCTTCTTTTAGAATGAATTTTTATTAACACACTAATATTTATTTTAAAATAAGATTATTTTCATCATTACTTTATCTATTTTTATATTTGATTTACCTATTTTAAATAATATAATATTTGAATGTAAATTTGTAATATTTCCTACAATTTAATATATCTTTCTTTCACTAGGCCAAGAAGCTTATAATAATTAGTGACGCCTTGAATCCTAGCATTCTCACTTATAATTCAAACTCTATTTTGAACAGGGTGCATCTCTATGGGCTTGAAAACCAAGGCCCATTAAACGGCCCAGATAATATCTTCCAAGTCCAAAAGCAATGACGTAATATTCCCAAAATTTTCTACTCCAAAAGGGCGACTAGGGCGATATAACTGAAGAAGATTACTATACATCACTTATAACGAAACTCAAGCGGAGTTTGATACGTATGTAATCTATTTCATTCCTTTTTTATATAATATGAGATGATATGAGAAGAGCAAGAAACCTTTAAGGATGTTTTTTTTGTTTTGTTTATGATGTGTAGATATGTAAATGAGGGAAAGTTGATGAACAATTACGTGCATATATTTGATCTGCTTAAGCGTTTACGTCACGTTAGTATTATTATTTCTTATTCTTATTATAATGTAAGTATATATGTATGTATCTAATATATGTAAGTATGTATATATAGGCTGTTGATCATTCATATCTTGTGGTATATTCAAATGTTGGTATAGCAAAAGCAGCTGAAGCTAGGATGATAAGGAATGAACAACAACAAATTTGTGGTTTATGTGATGAAATAGTTGAAGATTTTGTGGTATGTATATGTTTTTCTTTATTACTTACTTTTCATAAAGGGAATGTTTTAATTAATTAATAATTTTTTTTTAAGGTTACATCATGTGCACATGCATTATGCAAAACATGCTTAATGGAATTTTGTGCTAGTGGTGAACAAGTGTTATGTCCTACATGTTCAAAGCCACTTACTATGGATTTCACTTGGGAACAGAGTAATGCTAAAAAAAATTCAATAGAGATTTATAATTATTCATTAAAATAAACTTTTCTAAAAATTTATATGTTATTTGATAACTTGTTCTTCAAAATCTACTATTTCACCACTATTTGTTGACACTATGGTATTTTTGGTATATTGAATTTGATTATATCTATATAATTTAAGAATAATTAAAATTTTAAATTATGTTCAGAACAACCAATATATAATATGTTGTGCAAATGTTTTTATCTCGGCTTCTTTTAGAATGAATTTTTATTAATACACTAAAGTTTATTTTAAAATAAGATCATTTTCATCATTATTTTACAAATTTTTATAATTGATTTACTAATTTTAAATAATATAATATTTGAATGTAAATTTGAAGTATTTCCTACAATTTAATATACCTTTCTTTCACTAGGCCAAGAAGCTTATAATAATTAGGGAAGTCTTGAATCCTAGCATTCTCACTTATAATTCAAACTATATTTTGAACAGGGTGCATCTCTATGGGCTTGATAACAATGGCTCATCCAAAGAATATCTTTCAAGTCCAAAAGCAATGACGTCATATTCCAAAAATTTTCTACTCCGAAAAGGGCGACTAGGAAGATATAACTGAAGAAGATTACTATACATCACTGTATAACGAAACTCAAGCGGAGTTTGATACGTATATAATCTATTTCATTCCTTTTTTTTTATATAATATGATATTATATGAGAAGAGCAAGAAACATTTGAGGATGTTTTTTTTGTATTGTTTATGATGTGTAGATATGTAAATGAGGGAACGTTGATGAACAATTACGCGCATATATTCGATCTGCTTACTCGTTTACGTCAGGTTAATATTATTATTTCTTATTCTTATTCTAATCTAAGTATATATGTACATATCTAATATATGTAATTATGTATATATAGGTTGTTGATCATCCATATCTTGTGGTATATTCACACGTTGCTATAGCAAAAGCAGCTGAAGCTAGGATGATAAGTAATGAACCACAACAAATTTGTGGTTTATGTGACGATATAGTTGAAGATGTTGTGGTATGTATATATTTGTCATTATTACTTACTTTTTCTAAAGGGGATGTTTTAATTAATTAATATTTGTTTTTTTAAGGTTACATCATGTGCACATGCATTTTCCAAAACATGTTTAATGGAATTTTGTGCTAGTGGTGAACAAGTGTTATGTCCTACATGTTCAAAGCCACTTACTATGGATTTCTTTGGGAACAGAGGAATGCTAAAAATTTGTCAATAGAGGTTTATAATTATTCATTAAAATAAATTTTTCTAAAAATTTATATGTTATTTGATAACTTGTTCTTCAAACTCTGTTATTCACCACTATATGTTGACACTATGGTATTTTTGGTATATTGAATTTGATTATATCTATATAATTTAAGAATAATTAAAATTTTAAAATATGTTCAGAACAACCAATATATAATATGTTGTGCAAATGTTTTTATTTCGGCTTCTTTTAGAATGAATTTTTATTAACACACTAATATTTATTTTAAAATAAGATTATTTTCATCATTACTTTATCTATTTTTATATTTGATTTACCTATTTTAAATAATATAATATTTGAATGTAAATTTGTAATATTTCCTACAATTTAATATATCTTTCTTTCACTAGGCCAAGAAGCTTATAATAATTAGTGACGCCTTGAATCCTAGCATTCTCACTTATAATTCAAACTCTATTTTGAACAGGGTGCATCTCTATGGGCTTGAAAACCAAGGCCCATTAAACGGCCCAGATAATATCTTCCAAGTCCAAAAGCAATGACGTAATATTCCCAAAATTTTCTACTCCAAAAGGGCGACTAGGGCGATATAACTGAAGAAGATTACTATACATCACTTATAACGAAACTCAAGCGGAGTTTGATACGTATGTAATCTATTTCATTCCTTTTTTATATAATATGAGATGATATGAGAAGAGCAAGAAACCTTTAAGGATGTTTTTTTTGTTTTGTTTATGATGTGTAGATATGTAAATGAGGGAAAGTTGATGAACAATTACGTGCATATATTTGATCTGCTTAAGCGTTTACGTCACGTTAGTATTATTATTTCTTATTCTTATTATAATGTAAGTATATATGTATGTATCTAATATATGTAAGTATGTATATATAGGCTGTTGATCATTCATATCTTGTGGTATATTCAAATGTTGGTATAGCAAAAGCAGCTGAAGCTAGGATGATAAGGAATGAACAACAACAAATTTGTGGTTTATGTGATGAAATAGTTGAAGATTTTGTGGTATGTATATGTTTGTCTTTATTACTTACTTTTCATAAAGGGAATGTTTTAATTAATTAATAATTTTTTTTTAAGGTTACATCATGTGCACATGCATTATGCAAAACATGCTTAATGGAATTTTGTGCTAGTGGTGAACAAGTGTTATGTCCTACATGTTCAAAGCCACTTACTATGGATTTCACTTGGGAACAGAGTAATGCTAAAAAAAATTCAATAGAGATTTATAATTATTCATTAAAATAAACTTTTCTAAAAATTTATATGTTATTTGATAACTTGTTCTTCAAAATCTACTATTTCACCACTATTTGTTGACACTATGGTATTTTTGGTATATTGAATTTGATTATATCTATATAATTTAAGAATAATTAAAATTTTAAATTATGTTCAGAACAACCAATATATAATATGTTGTGCAAATGTTTTTATTTCGGCTTCTTTTAGAATGAATTTTTATTAACACACTAATGTTTATTTTAAAATAAGATTATTTTCATCATTACTTTATCTATTTATATATTTGATTTACCTATTTTAAATAATATAATATTTGAATGTAAATTTGTAATATTTCCTACAATTTAATATACCTTTCTTTAACTAGCCCAAGAAGCTTATAATAATTAGGGACACCTTGAATCCTGGAATTCTCACTTATAATTCAAACTATATTTTGAACAGGGTGCATCTCTATGGGCTTGATAACCAAGGCCCAGGGTGCATCTCTATGGGCTTGATAACCAAGGCCCATTAAACGACCCAAAGCATATCTTCCAAGTCCAAAAGCAATGACGTAATATTCCCAAAATTTTCTACTTCGAAAAGGGCGACTAGGAAGCCATGAAATCAATGGATTATACAACAAGTTTGATAATCATTATCAACGAGACAAAGCAATCCCTTACAAGGGCAACAAATCTCGTCACTCTTAGTTTTCCATTCTGAAGTTGATGACGTGAATGATTCATAGCCACGAATCGTGATAGTAATCCTAAAAATCCCTTTGCAAACTTGATAATATCCACAATGTTCTTCATTGATATTTGAATGTAATTTTTTAACTATTCGATCTCTTTTATTTAATATTCTCTCTATATATTGATATATATTTAATGAAAATATATTTAATTTCTTTCATGAGTCTTTTGATGGACCCAATAATTTTTTTTTATGTCATATTTTAAAATACTTTGACTAGATATTTCTACAACTATTCAAAAATAAACACTTTCGTTCTTTGCCATAATGATTCATAGCCGCAAAAATTAACCTTAACCTTGACTTAAACTGTAACCTTAACCCTTAACTTTAACCTTAAAATTAATCTTATCCTTAACGTTGACCTAAACCTTAACCCTAACTCTAACCTTTACCTTAACATTAACCTTAACCATAACCTAAATTTTTCTTGATGAGAAAAAAAAAACCTTAACCCTAACTTTAACCTTGACCTTCACCCTTGGAAACTGTATTTGATTTCCATTAACGCAAAAAAAATTCTTCAGTGTCTTCATACACGTGGGTTTTACCTATTATATATATAAATATTTTATGATGAAATAAAGTAGATAATATAACTGAAAATTGTAATACTCCTTTTAATGCATTAGGAACCAAAACATTTTTTTCATATTTAGATATTGAGATTTAAGAACTCTGTCAATTATTCTACTACAGAAATATGGAACTAGAAAATAGACGTATCTTAATAAAGGTATATGTGTAAATGATTATATAAATATTAAAAGAGAGGATCTTGAATTAAATTCTATTCAAAATGTCGATAAGAATATTTGGCCAAATATAGAAAGATGGTTCATGTAGATTCATACCCGTATGGTAAATATGAACGTATGATCTATATAGACTGGAATTTTTATAAAGGATTTCATGTTCGTCTAAGGTAAACTAATTTGAAGATATGTTCTATGAGATAAAAACGTTCTTATGAAAGTCATTAAAGGACTTCAAGTGCTTAAATAAAAATTTCGAGATATATAAATTAGAGTGTCATTATCTGTTATAATTGTATTATATGTTGTTATGTAATGATCCATGTTCGTTAAATATGTGCTTATATGTGACTACATGCATAAATATTTGTTAATATAATTTGTACATAATTGTTTCTTATTATAATTGAAATTCGTATAATTCCATTTATCAATATATTGCTTGATTAAAAATATTGTAAGGTTTGAGACTATGAAGATGAAGATCAAATTACACACGGAAGATGTTTATTGATATCCTCAAATGAGGGAAAGATACTTACGCATTGCACTCTTTTTTTCCTTACTCAATATTTTTTCCTACATGGTTTTAAAGATAACGTTTTTAACGACACTCAATTAAAGTTCATAAGGATATTGCACTCATTTTCCTTCAATGGATTTTTTCCTAAAGGGTTTTTTCAAGAATGTTTTAAAGAGGCATTCTCTTCATGATTGAATATCAAAGGAGGAGTTTTATGAAACTTTATTATTGATATTTATTCAGCCCATTAACCATAGTCCAACTCATTCATTATAAAACTTAGGGTTTACATATTACTTATAAATAGGGATAGGGTATTTAAGTAATACATACTATGATTAATAATACTATGCTCTACTCTCTTATTATTTACCTATTACTTTTCATTTTAGTTTTACAACACATTCCATATTATCACTCAATTATTTCTTTCAAACCCTAACGCCCCCTTGCCGCCTCTATCTACTATACATAAACCGTACTTATGATACTCTGTCATTTATATGATATTTTCTCATGGTAAATCTATAGTCCTTCATTACATTTGTTCTTTTGAAACCACTATACCTAGCATACATATTATTGTATAAGCATCAATTATCACCTCCTCTTTTTTTCTTAAATTCAAAAGTTTATATATATTTCTACCTGATTTATGGATATCTCAGATCGTTGGCCATTCCATTTCAACCAAATGATTCTGAAAAGGTTCAATTTAATATTTTTATTATATTTGATTAATTGTAGCGTTCTTAAAGTTTTTTGTCAATAGAGGTTTATAATTATTGATAAAAATATATTTTTCTAAAAATTTATATGTTATTTGATAACTTGTCCCTGAATATCAGCGATTCACCACTATTTGTTGACAATATGGTATTTTTGGTATATTGAATTTGATTATATCTAAATAATTTAAGAATAATTAAAATTTTAAATTATGTTCAGAACAACCAATATATAATATGTTGTGCAAATGTTTTTATCTCGGCTTCTTTTAGAATGAATTTTTATTAATACACTAAAGTTTATTTTAAAATAAGATCATTTTCATCATTATTTTATAAATTTTTATAATTGATTTACTAATTTTAAATAATATAATATTTGAATGTAAATTTGAAGTATTTCCTACAATTTAATATACCTTTCTTTCACTAGGCCAAGAAGCTTATAATAATTAGGGAAGTCTTGAATCCTAGCATTCTCACTTATAATTCAGACTCTATTTTGAACAGGGTGCATCTCTATGGGCTTGATAACAATGGCTCATCCAAAGCATATCTTCCAAGTCCAAAAGCAATGACGTCATATTCCAAAAATTTTCTACTCCGAAAAGGGAGACTAGGAAGATATAACTGAAGAAGATTACTATACATCACTGTATAGCGAAACTCAAGCGGAGTTTGATACGTATATAATCTATTTCATTCCTTTTTTTTTATATAATATGATATTATATGAGAAGAGCAAGAAACATTTGAGGATGTTTTTTTTGTATTGTTTATGATGTGTAGATATGTAAATGAGGGAACGTTGATGAACAATTACGCGCATATATTCGATCTGCTTACTCGTTTACGTCAGGTTAATATTATTATTTCTTATTCTTATTCTAATCTAAGTATATATGTACATATCTAATATATGTATTATGTATATATAGGTTGTTGATCATGCATATCTTGTGGTATATTCACACGTTGCTATAGCAAAAGCAGCTGAAGCTAGGATGATAAGTAATGAACCACAACAAATTTGTGGTTTATGTGACGATATAGTTGAAGATGTTGTGGTATGTATATATTTGTCATTATTACTTACGTTTTCTAAAGGGGATGTTTTAATTAATTAATATTTGTTTTTTTAAGGTTACATCATGTGCACATGCAATTTCCAAAACATGTTTAATGGAATTTTGTGCTAGTGGTGAACAAGTGTTATGTCCTACATGTTCAAAGCCACTTACTATGGATTTCTTTGGGAACAGAGGAATGCTAAAAATTTGTCAATAGAGGTTTATAATTATTCATTAAAATAAATTTTTCTAAAAATTTATATGTTATTTGATAACTTGTTCTTCAAACTCTGTTATTCACCACTATATGTTGACACTATGGTATTTTTGGTATATTGAATTTGATTATATCTATATAATTTAAGAATAATTAAAATTTTAAAATATGTTCAGAACAACCAATATATAATATGTTGTGCAAATGTTTTTATTTCGGCTTCTTTTAGAATGAATTTTTATTAACACACTAATATTTATTTTAAAATAAGATTATTTTCATCATTACTTTATCTATTTTTATATTTGATTTACCTATTTTAAATAATATAATATTTGAATGTAAATTTGTAATATTTCCTACAATTTAATATATCTTTCTTTCACTAGGCCAAGAAGCTTATAATAATTAGTGACGCCTTGAATCCTAGCATTCTCACTTATAATTCAAACTCTATTTTGAACAGGGTGCATCTCTATGGGCTTGATAACCAAGGCCCATTAAACGGCCCAGATAATATCTTCCAAGTCCAAAAGCAAGGACGTAATATTCCCAAAATTTTCTACTCCAAAAGGGCGACTAGGGCGATATAACTGAAGAAGATTACTATACATCACTTATAACGAAACTCAAGCGGAGTTTGATACGTATGTAATCTATTTCATTCCTTTTTTTATATAATATGAGATGATATGAGAAGAGCAAGAAACCTTTAAGGATGTTTTTTTTGTTTTGTTTATGATGTGTAGATATGTAAATGAGGGAAAGTTGATGAACAATTACGTGCATATATTTGATCTGCTTAAACGTTTACGTCACGTTAGTATTATTATTTCTTATTCTTATTATAATGTAAGTATATATGTATGTATCTAATATATGTAAGTATGTATATATAGGCTGTTGATCATTCATATCTTGTGGTATATTCAAATGTTGATATAGCAAAAGCAGCTGAAGCTAGGATGATAAGTAATGAACAACAACAAATTTGTGGTTTATGTGATGAAATAGTTGAAGATTTTGTGGTATGTATATGTTTGTCTTTATTACATACTTTTCATAAAGGGAATGTTTTAATTAATTAATAATTTTTTTTTTAAGGTTACATCATGTGCACATGCATTATGCAAAACATGCTTAATGGAATTTTGTGCTAGTGGTGAACAAGTGTTATGTCCTACATGTTCAAAGCCACTTACTATGGATTTCACTTGGGAACAGAGTACTGCTAAAAAAAATTCAATAGAGATTTATAATTATTCATTAAAATAAACTTTTCTAAAAATTTATATGTTATTTGATAACTTGTTCTTCAAAATCTACTATTTCACCACTATTTGTTGACACTATGGTATTTTTGGTATATTGAATTTGATTATATCTATATAATTTAAGAATAATTAAAATTTTAAATTATGTTCAGAACAACCAATATATAATATGTTGTGCAAATGTTTTTATTTCGGCTTCTTTTAGAATGAATTTTTATTAACACACTAATGTTTATTTTAAAATAAGATTATTTTCATCATTACTTTATCTATTTTTATATTTGATTTACCTATTTTAAATAATATAATATTTGAATGTAAATTTGTAATATTTCCTACAATTTAATATATCTTTCTTTCACTAGGCCAAGAAGCTTATAATAATTAGTGACGCCTTGAATCCTAGCATTCTCACTTATAATTCAAACTCTATTTTGAACAGGGTGCATCTCTATGGGCTTGATAACCAAGGCCCATTAAACGGCCCAAATAATATCTTCCAAGTCCAAAAGCAAGGACGTAATATTCCCAAAATTTTCTACTCCAAAAGGGCGACTAGGGCGATATAACTGAAGAAGATTACTATACATCACTTATAACGAAACTCAAGCGGAGTTTGATACGTATGTAATCTATTTCATTCCTTTTTTTATATAATATGAGATGATATGAGAAGAGCAAGAAACCTTTAAGGATGTTTTTTTTGTTTTGTTTATGATGTGTAGATATGTAAATGAGGGAAAGTTGATGAACAATTACGTGCATATATTTGATCTGCTTAAACGTTTACGTCACGTTAGTATTATTATTTCTTATTCTTATTATAATGTAAGTATATATGTATGTATCTAATATATGTAAGTATGTATATATAGGCTGTTGATCATTCATATCTTGTGGTATATTCAAATGTTGATATAGCAAAAGCAGCTGAAGCTAGGATGATAAGTAATGAACAACAACAAATTTGTGGTTTATGTGATGAAATAGTTGAAGATTTTGTGGTATGTATATGTTTGTCTTTATTACTTACTTTTCATAAAGGGAATGTTTTAATTAATTAATAATTTTTTTTTAAGGTTACATCATGTGCACATGCATTATGCAAAACATGCTTAATGGAATTTTGTGCTAGTGGTGAACAAGTGTTATGTCCTACATGTTCAAAGCCACTTACTATGGATTTCACTTGGGAACAGAGTACTGCTAAAAAAAATTCAATAGAGATTTATAATTATTCATTAAAATAAACTTTTCTAAAAATTTATATGTTATTTGATAACTTGTTCTTCAAAATCTACTATTTCACCACTATTTGTTGACACTATGGTATTTTTGGTATATTGAATTTGATTATATCTATATAATTTAAGAATAATTAAAATTTTAAATTATGTTCAGAACAACCAATATATAATATGTTGTGCAAATGTTTTTATTTCGGCTTCTTTTAGAATGAATTTTTATTAACACACTAATGTTTATTTTAAAATAAGATTATTTTCATCATTACTTTATCTATTTTTATATTTGATTTACCTATTTTAAATAATATAATATTTGAATGTAAATTTGTAATATTTCCTACAATTTAATATATCTTTCTTTCACTAGGCCAAGAAGCTTATAATAATTAGTGACGCCTTGAATCCTAGCATTCTCACTTATAATTCAAACTCTATTTTGAACAGGGTGCATCTCTATGGGCTTGATAACCAAGGCCCATTAAACGGCCCAGATAATATCTTCCAAGTCCAAAAGCAAGGACGTAATATTCCCAAAATTTTCTACTCCAAAAGGGCGACTAGGGCGATATAACTGAAGAAGATTACTATACATCACTTATAACGAAACCCAAGTGGAGTTTGATACGTATGTAATCTATTTCATTCCTTTTTTTATATAATATGAGATGATATGAGAAGAGCAAGAAACCTTTAAGGATGTTTTTTTTGTTTTGTTTATGATGTGTAGATATGTAAATGAGGGAAAGTTGATGAACAATTACGTGCATATATTTGATCTGCTTAAGCGTTTACGTCACGTTAGTATTATTATTTCTTATTCTTATTATAATGTAAGTATATATGTATGTATCTAATATATGTATGTATATATAGGCTGTTGATCATTCATATCTTGTGGTATATTCAAATGTTGATATAGCAAAAGCAGCTGAAGCTAGGATGATAAGTAATGAACAACAACAAATTTGTGGTTTATGTGATGAAATAGTTGAAGATTTTGTGGTATGTATATGTTTGTCTTTATTACTTACTTTTCATAAAGGGAATGTTTTAATTAATTAATAATTTTTTTTAAGGTTACATCATGTGCACATGCATTATGCAAAACATGCTTAATGGAATTTTGTGCTAGTGGTGAACAAGTGTTATGTCCTACATGTTCAAAGCCACTTACTATGGATTTCACTTGGGAACAGAGTAATGCTAAAAAAAATTCAATAGAGATTTATAATTATTCATTAAAATAAACTTTTCTAAAAATTTATATGTTATTTGATAACTTGTTCTTCAAAATCTACTATTTCACCACTATTTGTTGACACTATGGTATTTTTGGTATATTGAATTTGATTATATCTATATAATTTAAGAATAATTAAAATTTTAAATTATGTTAAGAACAACCAATATATAATATGTTGTGCAAATGTTTTTATCTCGGCTTCTTTTAGAATGAATTTTTATTAATACACTAAAGTTTATTTTAAAATAAGATCATTTTCATCATTATTTTATAAATTTTTATAATTGATTTACTAATTTTAAATAATATAATATTTGAATGTAAATTTGAAGTATTTCCTACAATTTAATATACCTTTCTTTCACTAGGCCAAGAAGCTTATAATAATTAGGGAAGTCTTGAATCCTAGCATTCTCACTTATAATTCAGACTCTATTTTGAACAGGGTGCATCTCTATGGGCTTGATAACAATGGCTCATCCAAAGCATATCTTCCAAGTCCAAAAGCAATGACGTCATATTCCAAAAATTTTCTACTCCGAAAAGGGCGACTAGGAAGATATAACTGAAGAAGATTACTATACATCACTGTATAACGAAACTCAAGCGGAGTTTGATACGTATATAATCTATTTCATTCCTTTTTTTTTATATAATATGGTATTATATGAGAAGAGAAAGAAACATTTGAGGATGTTTTTTTTGTATTGTTTATGATGTGTAGATATGTAAATGAGGGAACGTTGATGAACAATTACGCGCATATATTCGATCTGCTTACTCGTTTACGTCAGGTTAATATTATTATTTCTTATTCTTATTCTAATCTAAGTATATATGTACATATCTAATATATGTAATTATGTATATATAGGTTGTTGATCATCCATATCTTGTGGTATATTCACACGTTGCTATAGCAAAAGCAGCTGAAGCTAGGATGATAAGTAATGAACCACAACAAATTTGTGGTTTATGTGACGATATAGTTGAAGATGTTGTGGTATGTATATATTTGTCATTATTACTTACTTTTTCTAAAGGGGATGTTTTAATTAATTAATATTTGTTTTTTTAAGGTTACATCATGTGCACATGCATTTTCCAAAACATGTTTAATGGAATTTTGTGCTAGTGGTGAACAAGTGTTATGTCCTACATGTTCAAAGCCACTTACTATGGATTTCTTTGGGAACAGAGGAATGCTAAAAATTTGTCAATAGAGGTTTATAATTATTCATTAAAATAAATTTTTCTAAAAATTTATATGTTATTTGATAACTTGTTCTTCAAACTCTGTTATTCACCACTATATGTTGACACTATGGTATTTTTGGTATATTGAATTTGATTATATCTATATAATTTAAGAATAATTAAAATTTTAAAATATGTTCAGAACAACCAATATATAATATGTTGTGCAAATGTTTTTATTTCGGCTTCTTTTAGAATGAATTTTTATTAACACACTAATATTTATTTTAAAATAAGATTATTTTCATCATTACTTTATCTATTTTTATATTTGATTTACCTATTTTAAATAATATAATATTTGAATGTAAATTTGTAATATTTCCTACAATTTAATATATCTTTCTTTCACTAGGCCAAGAAGCTTATAATAATTAGTGACGCCTTGAATCCTAGCATTCTCACTTATAATTCAAACTCTATTTTGAACAGGGTGCATCTCTATGGGCTTGAAAACCAAGGCCCATTAAACGGCCCAGATAATATCTTCCAAGTCCAAAAGCAATGACGTAATATTCCCAAAATTTTCTACTCCAAAAGGGCGACTAGGGCGATATAACTGAAGAAGATTACTATACATCACTTATAACGAAACTCAAGCGGAGTTTGATACGTATGTAATCTATTTCATTCCTTTTTTATATAATATGAGATGATATGAGAAGAGCAAGAAACCTTTAAGGATGTTTTTTTTGTTTTGTTTATGATGTGTATATATGTAAATGAGGGAAAGTTGATGAACAATTACGTGAATATATTTGATCTGCTTAAGCGTTTACGTCACGTTAGTATTATTATTTCTTATTCTTATTATAATGTAAGTATATATGTATGTATCTAATATATGTAAGTATGTATATATAGGCTGTTGATCATTCATATCTTGTGGTATATTCAAATGTTGATATAGCAAAAGCAGCTGAAGCTAGGATGATAAGTAATGAACAACAACAAATTTGTGGTTTATGTGATGAAATAGTTGAAGATTTTGTGGTATGTATATGTTTGTCTTTATTACTTACTTTTCATAAAGGGAATGTTTTAATTAATTAATAATTTTTTTTTAAGGTTACATCATGTGCACATGCATTATGCAAAACATGCTTAATGGAATTTTGTGCTAGTTGTGAACAAGTGTTATGTCCTACATGTTCAAAGCCACTTACTATGGATTTCACTTGGGAACAGAGTAATGCTAAAAAAAATTCAATAGAGATTTATAATTATTCATTAAAATAAACTTTTCTAAAAATTTATATGTTATTTGATAACTTGTTCTTCAAAATCTACTATTTCACCACTATTTGTTGACACTATGGTATTTTTGGTATATTGAATTTGATTATATCTATATAATTTAAGAATAATTAAAATTTTAAATTATGTTCAGAACAACCAATATATAATATGTTGTGCAAATGTTTTTATTTCGGCTTCTTTTAGAATGAATTTTTATTAACACACTAATGTTTATTTTAAAATAAGATTATTTTCATCATTACTTTATCTATTTTTATATTTGATTTACCTATTTTAAATAATATAATATTTGAATGTAAATTTGTAATATTTCCTACAATTTAATATACCTTTCTTTAACTAGCCCAAGAAGCTTATAATAATTAGGGACACCTTGAATCCTGGAATTCTCACTTATAATTCAAACTATATTTTGAACAGGGTGCATCTCTATGGGCTTGATAACCAAGGCCCATTAAACGACCCAAAGCATATCTTCCAAGTCCAAAAGCAATGACGTAATATTCCCAAAATTTTCTACTTCGAAAAGGGCGACTAGGAAGCCATGAAATCAATGGATTATACAACAAGTTTGATAATCATTATCAACGAGACAAAGCAATCCCTTACAAGGGCCACAAATCTCGTCACTCTTAGTTTTCCATTCTGAAGTTGATGACGTGAATGATTCATAGCCACGAATCGTGATAGTAATCCTAAAAATCCCTTTGCAAACTTGATAATATCCACAATGTTCTTCATTGATATTTGAATGTAATTTTTTAACTATTCGATCTCTTTTATTTAATATTCTCTCTATATATTGATATATATTTAATGAAAATATATTTAATTTCTTTCATGAGTCTTTTGATGGACCCAATAATTTTTTTTTATGTCATATTTTAAAATACTTTGATTAGATATTTCTACAACTATTCAAAAATAAACACTTTCGTTCTTTGCCATAATGATTCATAGCCGCAAAAATTAACCTTAACCTTGACTTAAACTGTAACCTTAACCCTTAACTTTAACCTTAAAATTAATCTTATCCTTAACGTTGACCTAAACCTTAACCCTAACTCTAACCTTTACCTTAACATTAACCTTAACCATAACCTAAATTTTTCTTGATGAGAAAAAAAAAACCTTAACCCTAACTTTAACCTTGACCTTCACCCTTGGAAACTGTATTTGATTTCCATTAACGCAAAAAAAATTCTTCAGTGTCTTCATACACGTGGGTTTTACCTAGTATATATATAAATATTTTATGATGAAATAAAGTAGATAATATAACTGAAAATTGTAATACTCCTTTTAATGCATTAGGAACCAAAACATTTTTTTCATATTTAGATATTGAGATTTAAGAACTCTGTCAATTATTCTACTACAGAAATATGGAACTAGAAAATAGACGTATCTTAATAAAGGTATATGTGTAAATGATTATATAAATATTAAAAGAGAGGATCTTGAATTAAATTCTATTCAAAATGTCGATAAGAATATTTGGCCAAATATAGAAAGATGGTTCATGTAGATTCATACCCGTATGGTAAATATGAACGTATGATCTATATAGACTGGAATTTTTATAAAGGATTTCATGTTCGTCTAAGGTAAACTAATTTGAAGATATGTTCTATGAGATAAAAACGTTCTTATGAAAGTCATTAAAGGACTTCAAGTGCTTAAATAAAAATTTCGAGATATATAAATTAGAGTGTCATTATCTGTTATAATTGTATTATATGTTGTTATGTAATGATCCATGTTCGTTAAATATGTGCTTATATGTGACTACATGCATAAATATTTGTTAATATAATTTGTACATAATTGTTTCTTATTATAATTGAAATTCGTATAATTCCATTTATCAATATATTGCTTGATTTAAAATATTGTAAGGTTTGAGACTATGAAGATGAAGATCAAATTACACACGGAAGATGTTTATTGATATCCTCAAATGAGGGAAAGATACTTACGCATTGCACTCTTTTTTTCCTTACTCAATATTTTTTCCTACATGGTTTTAAAGATAACGTTTTTAACGACACTCAATTAAAGTTCATAAGGATATTGCACTCATTTTCCTTCAATGGATTTTTTCCTAAAGGGTTTTTTCAAGAATGTTTTAAAGAGGCATTCTCTTCATGATTGAATATCAAAGGAGGAGTTTTATGAAACTTTATTATTGATATTTATTCAGCCCATTAACCATAGTCCAACTCATTCATTATAAAACTTAGGGTTTACATATTACTTATAAATAGGGATAGGGTATTTAAGTAATACATACTATGATTAATAATACTATGCTCTACTCTCTTATTATTTACCTATTACTTTTCATTTTAGCTTTACAACACATTCCATATTATCACTCAATTATTTCTTTCAAACCCTAACGCCCCCTTGCCGCCTCTATCTACTATACATAAACCGTACTTATGATACTCTGTCATTTATATGATATTTTCTCATGGTAAATCTATAGTCCTTCATTACATTTGTTCTTTTGAAACCACTATACCTAGCATACATATTATTGTATAAGCATCAATTATCACCTCCTCTTTTTTTCTTAAATTCAAAAGTTTATATATATTTCTACCTGATTTATGGATATCTCAGATCGTTGGCCATTCCATTTCAACCAAATGATTCTGAAAAGGTTCAATTTAATATTTTTATTATATTTGATTAATTGTAGCGTTCTTAAAGTTTTTTGTCAATAGAGGTTTATAATTATTGATAAAAATATATTTTTCTAAAAATTTATATGTTATTTGATAACTTGTCCCTGAATATCTGCGATTCACCACTATTTGTTGACAATATGGTATTTTTGGTATATTGAATTTGATTATATCTAAATAATTTAAGAATAATTAAAATTTTAAATTATGTTCAGAACAACCAATATATAATATGTTGTGCAAATGTTTTTATCTCGGCTTCTTTTAGAATGAATTTTTATTAATACACTAAAGTTTATTTTAAAATAAGATCATTTTCATCATTATTTTATAAATTTTTATAATTGATTTACTAATTTTAAATAATATAATATTTGAATGTAAATTTGAAGTATTTCCTACAATTTAATATACCTTTCTTTCACTAGGCCAAGAAGCTTATAATAATTAGGGAAGTCTTGAATCCTAGCATTCTCACTTATAATTCAGACTCTATTTTGAACAGGGTGCATCTCTATGGGCTTGATAACAATGGCTCATCCAAAGCATATCTTCCAAGTCCAAAAGCAATGACGTCATATTCCAAAAATTTTCTACTCCGAAAAGGGAGACTAGGAAGATATAACTGAAGAAGATTACTATACATCACTGTATAACGAAACTCAAGCGGAGTTTGATACGTATATAATCTATTTCATTCCTTTTTTTTTATATAATATGATATTATATGAGAAGAGCAAGAAACATTTGAGGATGTTTTTTTTGTATTGTTTATGATGTGTAGATATGTAAATGAGGGAACGTTGATGAACAATTACGCGCATATATTCGATCTGCTTACTCGTTTACGTCAGGTTAATATTATTATTTCTTATTCTTATTCTAATCTAAGTATATATGTACATATCTAATATATGTAATTATGTATATATAGGTTGTTGATCATGCATATCTTGTGGTATATTCACACGTTGCTATAGCAAAAGCAGCTGAAGCTAGGATGATAAGTAATGAACCACAACAAATTTGTGGTTTATGTGACGATATAGTTGAAGATGTTGTGGTATGTATATATTTGTCATTATTACTTACTTTTTCTAAAGGGGATGTTTTAATTAATTAATATTTGTTTTTTTAAGGTTACATCATGTGCACATGCAATTTCCAAAACATGTTTAATGGAATTTTGTGCTAGTGGTGAACAAGTGTTATGTCCTACATGTTCAAAGCCACTTACTATGGATTTCTTTGGGAACAGAGGAATGCTAAAAATTTGTCAATAGAGGTTTATAATTATTCATTAAAATAAATTTTTCTAAAAATTTATATGTTATTTGATAACTTGTTCTTCAAACTCTGTTATTCACCACTATATGTTGACACTATGGTATTTTTGGTGTATTGAATTTGATTATATCTATATAATTTAAGAATAATTAAAATTTTAAAATATGTTCAGAACAACCAATATATAATATGTTGTGCAAATGTTTTTATTTCGGCTTCTTTTAGAATGAATTTTTATTAACACACTAATATTTATTTTAAAATAAGATTATTTTCATCATTACTTTATCTATTTTTATATTTGATTTACCTATTTTAAATAATATAATATTTTAATGTAAATTTGTAATATTTCCTACAATTTAATATATCTTTCTTTCACTAGGCCAAGAAGCTTATAATAATTAGTGACGCCTTGAATCCTAGCATTCTCACTTATAATTCAAACTCTATTTTGAACACGGTGCATCTCTATGGGCTTGATAACCAAGGCCCATTAAACGGCCCAGATAATATCTTCCAAGTCCAAAAGCAATGACGTAATATTCCCAAAATTTTCTACTCCAAAAGGGCGACTAGGGCGATATAACTGAAGAAGATTACTATACATCACTTATAACGAAACTCAAGCGGAGTTTGATACGTATGTAATCTATTTCATTCCTTTTTTATATAATATGAGATGATATGAGAAGAGCAAGAAACCTTTAAGGATGTTTTTTTTGTTTTGTTTATGATGTGTAGATATGTAAATGAGGGAAAGTTGATGAACAATTACGTGCATATATTTGATCTGCTTAAGCGTTTACGTCACGTTAGTATTATTATTTCTTATTCTTATTATAATGTAAGTATATATGTATGTATCTAATATATGTAAGTATGTATATATAGGCTGTTGATCATTCATATCTTGTGGTATATTCAAATGTTGATATAGCAAAAGCAGCTGAAGCTAGGATGATAAGTAATGAACAACAACAAATTTGTGGTTTATGTGATGAAATAGTTGAAGATTTTGTGGTATGTATATGTTTGTCTTTATTACTTACTTTTCATAAAGGGAATGTTTTAATTAATTAATAATTTTTTTTTAAGGTTACATCATGTGCACATGCATTATGCAAAACATGCTTAATGGAATTTTGTGCTAGTTGTGAACAAGTGTTATGTCCTACATGTTCAAAGCCACTTACTATGGATTTCACTTGGGAACAGAGTAATGCTAAAAAAAATTCAATAGAGATTTATAATTATTCATTAAAATAAACTTTTCTAAAAATTTATATGTTATTTGATAACTTGTTCTTCAAAATCTACTATTTCACCACTATTTGTTGACACTATGGTATTTTTGGTATATTGAATTTGATTATATCTATATAATTTAAGAATAATTAAAATTTTAAATTATGTTCAGAACAACCAATATATAATATGTTGTGCAAATGTTTTTATTTCGGCTTCTTTTAGAATGAATTTTTATTAACACACTAATGTTTATTTTAAAATAAGATTATTTTCATCATTACTTTATCTATTTTTATATTTGATTTACCTATTTTAAATAATATAATATTTGAATGTAAATTTGTAATATTTCCTACAATTTAATATACCTTTCTTTAACTAGCCCAAGAAGCTTATAATAATTAGGGACACCTTGAATCCTGGAATTCTCACTTATAATTCAAACTATATTTTGAACAGGGTGCATCTCTATGGGCTTGATAACCAAGGCCCATTAAACGACCCAAAGCATATCTTCCAAGTCCAAAAGCAATGACGTAATATTCCCAAAATTTTCTACTTCGAAAAGGGCGACTAGGAAGCCATGAAATCAATGGATTATACAACAAGTTTGATAATCATTATCAACGAGACAAAGCAATCCCTTACAAGGGCCACAAATCTCGTCACTCTTAGTTTTCCATTCTGAAGTTGATGACGTGAATGATTCATAGCCACGAATCGTGATAGTAATCCTAAAAATCCCTTTGCAAACTTGATAATATCCACAATGTTCTTCATTGATATTTGAATGTAATTTTTTAACTATTCGATCTCTTTTATTTAATATTCTCTCTATATATTGATATATATTTAATGAAAATATATTTAATTTCTTTCATGAGTCTTTTGATGGACCCAATAATTTTTTTTTATGTCATATTTTAAAATACTTTGATTAGATATTTCTACAACTATTCAAAAATAAACACTTTCGTTCTTTGCCATAATGATTCATAGCCGCAAAAATTAACCTTAACCTTGACTTAAACTGTAACCTTAACCCTTAACTTTAACCTTAAAATTAATCTTATCCTTAACGTTGACCTAAACCTTAACCCTAACTCTAACCTTTACCTTAACATTAACCTTAACCATAACCTAAATTTTTCTTGATGAGAAAAAAAAAACCTTAACCCTAACTTTAACCTTGACCTTCACCCTTGGAAACTGTATTTGATTTCCATTAACGCAAAAAAAATTCTTCAGTGTCTTCATACACGTGGGTTTTACCTAGTATATATATAAATATTTTATGATGAAATAAAGTAGATAATATAACTGAAAATTGTAATACTCCTTTTAATGCATTAGGAACCAAAACATTTTTTTCATATTTAGATATTGAGATTTAAGAACTCTGTCAATTATTCTACTACAGAAATATGGAACTAGAAAATAGACGTATCTTAATAAAGGTATATGTGTAAATGATTATATAAATATTAAAAGAGAGGATCTTGAATTAAATTCTATTCAAAATGTCGATAAGAATATTTGGCCAAATATAGAAAGATGGTTCATGTAGATTCATACCCGTATGGTAAATATGAACGTATGATCTATATAGACTGGAATTTTTATAAAGGATTTCATGTTCGTCTAAGGTAAACTAATTTGAAGATATGTTCTATGAGATAAAAACGTTCTTATGAAAGTCATTAAAGGACTTCAAGTGCTTAAATAAAAATTTCGAGATATATAAATTAGAGTGTCATTATCTGTTATAATTGTATTATATGTTGTTATGTAATGATCCATGTTCGTTAAATATGTGCTTATATGTGACTACATGCATAAATATTTGTTAATATAATTTGTACATAATTGTTTCTTATTATAATTGAAATTCGTATAATTCCATTTATCAATATATTGCTTGATTTAAAATATTGTAAGGTTTGAGACTATGAAGATGAAGATCAAATTACACACGGAAGATGTTTATTGATATCCTCAAATGAGGGAAAGATACTTACGCATTGCACTCTTTTTTTCCTTACTCAATATTTTTTCCTACATGGTTTTAAAGATAACGTTTTTAACGACACTCAATTAAAGTTCATAAGGATATTGCACTCATTTTCCTTCAATGGATTTTTTCCTAAAGGGTTTTTTCAAGAATGTTTTAAAGAGGCATTCTCTTCATGATTGAATATCAAAGGAGGAGTTTTATGAAACTTTATTATTGATATTTATTCAGCCCATTAACCATAGTCCAACTCATTCATTATAAAACTTAGGGTTTACATATTACTTATAAATAGGGATAGGGTATTTAAGTAATACATACTATGATTAATAATACTATGCTCTACTCTCTTATTATTTACCTATTACTTTTCATTTTAGCTTTACAACACATTCCATATTATCACTCAATTATTTCTTTCAAACCCTAACGCCCCCTTGCCGCCTCTATCTACTATACATAAACCGTACTTATGATACTCTGTCATTTATATGATATTTTCTCATGGTAAATCTATAGTCCTTCATTACATTTGTTCTTTTGAAACCACTATACCTAGCATACATATTATTGTATAAGCATCAATTATCACCTCCTCTTTTTTTCTTAAATTCAAAAGTTTATATATATTTCTACCTGATTTATGGATATCTCAGATCGTTGGCCATTCCATTTCAACCAAATGATTCTGAAAAGGTTCAATTTAATATTTTTATTATATTTGATTAATTGTAGCGTTCTTAAAGTTTTTTGTCAATAGAGGTTTATAATTATTGATAAAAATATATTTTTCTAAAAATTTATATGTTATTTGATAACTTGTCCCTGAATATCTGCGATTCACCACTATTTGTTGACAATATGGTATTTTTGGTATATTGAATTTGATTATATCTAAATAATTTAAGAATAATTAAAATTTTAAATTATGTTCAGAACAACCAATATATAATATGTTGTGCAAATGTTTTTATCTCGGCTTCTTTTAGAATGAATTTTTATTAATACACTAAAGTTTATTTTAAAATAAGATCATTTTCATCATTATTTTATAAATTTTTATAATTGATTTACTAATTTTAAATAATATAATATTTGAATGTAAATTTGAAGTATTTCCTACAATTTAATATACCTTTCTTTCACTAGGCCAAGAAGCTTATAATAATTAGGGAAGTCTTGAATCCTAGCATTCTCACTTATAATTCAGACTCTATTTTGAACAGGGTGCATCTCTATGGGCTTGATAACAATGGCTCATCCAAAGCATATCTTCCAAGTCCAAAAGCAATGACGTCATATTCCAAAAATTTTCTACTCCGAAAAGGGAGACTAGGAAGATATAACTGAAGAAGATTACTATACATCACTGTATAACGAAACTCAAGCGGAGTTTGATACGTATATAATCTATTTCATTCCTTTTTTTTTATATAATATGATATTATATGAGAAGAGCAAGAAACATTTGAGGATGTTTTTTTTGTATTGTTTATGATGTGTAGATATGTAAATGAGGGAACGTTGATGAACAATTACGCGCATATATTCGATCTGCTTACTCGTTTACGTCAGGTTAATATTATTATTTCTTATTCTTATTCTAATCTAAGTATATATGTACATATCTAATATATGTAATTATGTATATATAGGTTGTTGATCATGCATATCTTGTGGTATATTCACACGTTGCTATAGCAAAAGCAGCTGAAGCTAGGATGATAAGTAATGAACCACAACAAATTTGTGGTTTATGTGACGATATAGTTGAAGATGTTGTGGTATGTATATATTTGTCATTATTACTTACTTTTTCTAAAGGGGATGTTTTAATTAATTAATATTTGTTTTTTTAAGGTTACATCATGTGCACATGCAATTTCCAAAACATGTTTAATGGAATTTTGTGCTAGTGGTGAACAAGTGTTATGTCCTACATGTTCAAAGCCACTTACTATGGATTTCTTTGGGAACAGAGGAATGCTAAAAATTTGTCAATAGAGGTTTATAATTATTCATTAAAATAAATTTTTCTAAAAATTTATATGTTATTTGATAACTTGTTCTTCAAACTCTGTTATTCACCACTATATGTTGACACTATGGTATTTTTGGTGTATTGAATTTGATTATATCTATATAATTTAAGAATAATTAAAATTTTAAAATATGTTCAGAACAACCAATATATAATATGTTGTGCAAATGTTTTTATTTCGGCTTCTTTTAGAATGAATTTTTATTAACACACTAATATTTATTTTAAAATAAGATTATTTTCATCATTACTTTATCTATTTTTATATTTGATTTACCTATTTTAAATAATATAATATTTTAATGTAAATTTGTAATATTTCCTACAATTTAATATATCTTTCTTTCACTAGGCCAAGAAGCTTATAATAATTAGTGACGCCTTGAATCCTAGCATTCTCACTTATAATTCAAACTCTATTTTGAACACGGTGCATCTCTATGGGCTTGAAAACCAAGGCCCATTAAACGGCCCAGATAATATCTTCCAAGTCCAAAAGCAATGACGTAATATTCCCAAAATTTTCTACTCCAAAAGGGCGACTAGGGCGATATAACTGAAGAAGATTACTATACATCACTTATAACGAAACTCAAGCGGAGTTTGATACGTATGTAATCTATTTCATTCCTTTTTTATATAATATGAGATGATATGAGAAGAGCAAGAAACCTTTAAGGATGTTTTTTTTGTTTTGTTTATGATGTGTATATATGTAAATGAGGGAAAGTTGATGAACAATTACGTGAATATATTTGATCTGCTTAAGCGTTTACGTCACGTTAGTATTATTATTTCTTATTCTTATTATAATGTAAGTATATATGTATGTATCTAATATATGTAAGTATGTATATATAGGCTGTTGATCATTCATATCTTGTGGTATATTCAAATGTTGATATAGCAAAAGCAGCTGAAGCTAGGATGATAAGTAATGAACAACAACAAATTTGTGGTTTATGTGATGAAATAGTTGAAGATTTTGTGGTATGTATATGTTTGTCTTTATTACTTACTTTTCATAAAGGGAATGTTTTAATTAATTAATAATTTTTTTTTAAGGTTACATCATGTGCACATGCATTATGCAAAACATGCTTAATGGAATTTTGTGCTAGTTGTGAACAAGTGTTATGTCCTACATGTTCAAAGCCACTTACTATGGATTTCACTTGGGAACAGAGTAATGCTAAAAAAAATTCAATAGAGATTTATAATTATTCATTAAAATAAACTTTTCTAAAAATTTATATGTTATTTGATAACTTGTTCTTCAAAATCTACTATTTCACCACTATTTGTTGACACTATGGTATTTTTGGTATATTGAATTTGATTATATCTATATAATTTAAGAATAATTAAAATTTTAAATTATGTTCAGAACAACCAATATATAATATGTTGTGCAAATGTTTTTATTTCGGCTTCTTTTAGAATGAATTTTTATTAACACACTAATGTTTATTTTAAAATAAGATTATTTTCATCATTACTTTATCTATTTTTATATTTGATTTACCTATTTTAAATAATATAATATTTGAATGTAAATTTGTAATATTTCCTACAATTTAATATACCTTTCTTTAACTAGCCCAAGAAGCTTATAATAATTAGGGACACCTTGAATCCTGGAATTCTCACTTATAATTCAAACTATATTTTGAACAGGGTGCATCTCTATGGGCTTGATAACCAAGGCCCATTAAACGACCCAAAGCATATCTTCCAAGTCCAAAAGCAATGACGTAATATTCCCAAAATTTTCTACTTCGAAAAGGGCGACTAGGAAGCCATGAAATCAATGGATTATACAACAAGTTTGATAATCATTATCAACGAGACAAAGCAATCCCTTACAAGGGCCACAAATCTCGTCACTCTTAGTTTTCCATTCTGAAGTTGATGACGTGAATGATTCATAGCCACGAATCGTGATAGTAATCCTAAAAATCCCTTTGCAAACTTGATAATATCCACAATGTTCTTCATTGATATTTGAATGTAATTTTTTAACTATTCGATCTCTTTTATTTAATATTCTCTCTATATATTGATATATATTTAATGAAAATATATTTAATTTCTTTCATGAGTCTTTTGATGGACCCAATAATTTTTTTTTATGTCATATTTTAAAATACTTTGATTAGATATTTCTACAACTATTCAAAAATAAACACTTTCGTTCTTTGCCATAATGATTCATAGCCGCAAAAATTAACCTTAACCTTGACTTAAACTGTAACCTTAACCCTTAACTTTAACCTTAAAATTAATCTTATCCTTAACGTTGACCTAAACCTTAACCCTAACTCTAACCTTTACCTTAACATTAACCTTAACCATAACCTAAATTTTTCTTGATGAGAAAAAAAAAACCTTAACCCTAACTTTAACCTTGACCTTCACCCTTGGAAACTGTATTTGATTTCCATTAACGCAAAAAAAATTCTTCAGTGTCTTCATACACGTGGGTTTTACCTAGTATATATATAAATATTTTATGATGAAATAAAGTAGATAATATAACTGAAAATTGTAATACTCCTTTTAATGCATTAGGAACCAAAACATTTTTTTCATATTTAGATATTGAGATTTAAGAACTCTGTCAATTATTCTACTACAGAAATATGGAACTAGAAAATAGACGTATCTTAATAAAGGTATATGTGTAAATGATTATATAAATATTAAAAGAGAGGATCTTGAATTAAATTCTATTCAAAATGTCGATAAGAATATTTGGCCAAATATAGAAAGATGGTTCATGTAGATTCATACCCGTATGGTAAATATGAACGTATGATCTATATAGACTGGAATTTTTATAAAGGATTTCATGTTCGTCTAAGGTAAACTAATTTGAAGATATGTTCTATGAGATAAAAACGTTCTTATGAAAGTCATTAAAGGACTTCAAGTGCTTAAATAAAAATTTCGAGATATATAAATTAGAGTGTCATTATCTGTTATAATTGTATTATATGTTGTTATGTAATGATCCATGTTCGTTAAATATGTGCTTATATGTGACTACATGCATAAATATTTGTTAATATAATTTGTACATAATTGTTTCTTATTATAATTGAAATTCGTATAATTCCATTTATCAATATATTGCTTGATTTAAAATATTGTAAGGTTTGAGACTATGAAGATGAAGATCAAATTACACACGGAAGATGTTTATTGATATCCTCAAATGAGGGAAAGATACTTACGCATTGCACTCTTTTTTTCCTTACTCAATATTTTTTCCTACATGGTTTTAAAGATAACGTTTTTAACGACACTCAATTAAAGTTCATAAGGATATTGCACTCATTTTCCTTCAATGGATTTTTTCCTAAAGGGTTTTTTCAAGAATGTTTTAAAGAGGCATTCTCTTCATGATTGAATATCAAAGGAGGAGTTTTATGAAACTTTATTATTGATATTTATTCAGCCCATTAACCATAGTCCAACTCATTCATTATAAAACTTAGGGTTTACATATTACTTATAAATAGGGATAGGGTATTTAAGTAATACATACTATGATTAATAATACTATGCTCTACTCTCTTATTATTTACCTATTACTTTTCATTTTAGCTTTACAACACATTCCATATTATCACTCAATTATTTCTTTCAAACCCTAACGCCCCCTTGCCGCCTCTATCTACTATACATAAACCGTACTTATGATACTCTGTCATTTATATGATATTTTCTCATGGTAAATCTATAGTCCTTCATTACATTTGTTCTTTTGAAACCACTATACCTAGCATACATATTATTGTATAAGCATCAATTATCACCTCCTCTTTTTTTCTTAAATTCAAAAGTTTATATATATTTCTACCTGATTTATGGATATCTCAGATCGTTGGCCATTCCATTTCAACCAAATGATTCTGAAAAGGTTCAATTTAATATTTTTATTATATTTGATTAATTGTAGCGTTCTTAAAGTTTTTTGTCAATAGAGGTTTATAATTATTGATAAAAATATATTTTTCTAAAAATTTATATGTTATTTGATAACTTGTCCCTGAATATCTGCGATTCACCACTATTTGTTGACAATATGGTATTTTTGGTATATTGAATTTGATTATATCTAAATAATTTAAGAATAATTAAAATTTTAAATTATGTTCAGAACAACCAATATATAATATGTTGTGCAAATGTTTTTATCTCGGCTTCTTTTAGAATGAATTTTTATTAATACACTAAAGTTTATTTTAAAATAAGATCATTTTCATCATTATTTTATAAATTTTTATAATTGATTTACTAATTTTAAATAATATAATATTTGAATGTAAATTTGAAGTATTTCCTACAATTTAATATACCTTTCTTTCACTAGGCCAAGAAGCTTATAATAATTAGGGAAGTCTTGAATCCTAGCATTCTCACTTATAATTCAGACTCTATTTTGAACAGGGTGCATCTCTATGGGCTTGATAACAATGGCTCATCCAAAGCATATCTTCCAAGTCCAAAAGCAATGACGTCATATTCCAAAAATTTTCTACTCCGAAAAGGGAGACTAGGAAGATATAACTGAAGAAGATTACTATACATCACTGTATAACGAAACTCAAGCGGAGTTTGATACGTATATAATCTATTTCATTCCTTTTTTTTTATATAATATGATATTATATGAGAAGAGCAAGAAACATTTGAGGATGTTTTTTTTGTATTGTTTATGATGTGTAGATATGTAAATGAGGGAACGTTGATGAACAATTACGCGCATATATTCGATCTGCTTACTCGTTTACGTCAGGTTAATATTATTATTTCTTATTCTTATTCTAATCTAAGTATATATGTACATATCTAATATATGTAATTATGTATATATAGGTTGTTGATCATGCATATCTTGTGGTATATTCACACGTTGCTATAGCAAAAGCAGCTGAAGCTAGGATGATAAGTAATGAACCACAACAAATTTGTGGTTTATGTGACGATATAGTTGAAGATGTTGTGGTATGTATATATTTGTCATTATTACTTACTTTTTCTAAAGGGGATGTTTTAATTAATTAATATTTGTTTTTTTAAGGTTACATCATGTGCACATGCAATTTCCAAAACATGTTTAATGGAATTTTGTGCTAGTGGTGAACAAGTGTTATGTCCTACATGTTCAAAGCCACTTACTATGGATTTCTTTGGGAACAGAGGAATGCTAAAAATTTGTCAATAGAGGTTTATAATTATTCATTAAAATAAATTTTTCTAAAAATTTATATGTTATTTGATAACTTGTTCTTCAAACTCTGTTATTCACCACTATATGTTGACACTATGGTATTTTTGGTGTATTGAATTTGATTATATCTATATAATTTAAGAATAATTAAAATTTTAAAATATGTTCAGAACAACCAATATATAATATGTTGTGCAAATGTTTTTATTTCGGCTTCTTTTAGAATGAATTTTTATTAACACACTAATATTTATTTTAAAATAAGATTATTTTCATCATTACTTTATCTATTTTTATATTTGATTTACCTATTTTAAATAATATAATATTTTAATGTAAATTTGTAATATTTCCTACAATTTAATATATCTTTCTTTCACTAGGCCAAGAAGCTTATAATAATTAGTGACGCCTTGAATCCTAGCATTCTCACTTATAATTCAAACTCTATTTTGAACACGGTGCATCTCTATGGGCTTGATAACCAAGGCCCATTAAACGGCCCAGATAATATCTTCCAAGTCCAAAAGCAAGGACGTAATATTCCCAAAATTTTCTACTCCAAAAGGGCGACTAGGGCGATATAACTGAAGAAGATTACTATACATCACTTATAACGAAACTCAAGCGGAGTTTGATACGTATGTAATCTATTTCATTCCTTTTTTTATATAATATGAGATGATATGAGAAGAGCAAGAAACCTTTAAGGATGTTTTTTTTGTTTTGTTTATGATGTGTAGATATGTAAATGAGGGAAAGTTGATGAACAATTACGTGCATATATTTGATCTGCTTAAGCGTTTACGTCACGTTAGTATTATTATTTCTTATTCTTATTATAATGTAAGTATATATGTATGTATCTAATATATGTATGTATATATAGGCTGTTGATCATTCATATCTTGTGGTATATTCAAATGTTGATATAGCAAAAGCAGCTGAAGCTAGGATGATAAGTAATGAACAACAACAAATTTGTGGTTTATGTGATGAAATAGTTGAAGATTTTGTGGTATGTATATGTTTGTCTTTATTACTTACTTTTCATAAAGGGAATGTTTTAATTAATTAATAATTTTTTTTTAAGGTTACATCATGTGCACATGCATTATGCAAAACATGCTTAATGGAATTTTGTGCTAGTGGTGAACAAGTGTTATGTCCTACATGTTCAAAGCCACTTACTATGGATTTCACTTGGGAACAGAGTAATGCTAAAAAAAATTCAATAGAGATTTATAATTATTCATTAAAATAAACTTTTCTAAAAATTTATATGTTATTTGATAACTTGTTCTTCAAAATCTACTATTTCACAACTATTTGTTGACACTATGGTATTTTTGGTATATTGAATTTGATTATATCTATATAATTTAAGAATAATTAAAATTTTAAATTATGTTCAGAACAACCAATATATAATATGTTGTGCAAATGTTTTTATTTCGGCTTCTTTTAGAATGAATTTTTATTAACACACTAATGTTTATTTTAAAATAAGATTATTTTCATCATTACTTTATCTATTTTTATATTTGATTTACCTATTTTAAATAATATAATATTTGAATGTAAATTTGTAATATTTCCTACAATTTAATATACCTTTCTTTAACTAGCCCAAGAAGCTTATAATAATTAGGGACACCTTGAATCCTGGAATTCTCACTTATAATTCAAACTATATTTTGAACAGGGTGCATCTCTATGGGCTTGATAACCAAGGCCCATTAAACGGCCTAAAGCATATCTTCCAAGTCTAAAAGCAATGACGTAATATTCCCAAAATATTCTACTTCGAAAAGGGCGACTAGGAAGCCATGAAATCAATGGATTATACAACAAGTTTGATAATCATTATCAACGAGACAAAGCAATCCCTTACAAGGGCCACAAATCTCGTCACTCTTAGTTTTCCATTCTGAAGTTGATGACGTGAATGATTCATAGCCACGAATCGTGATAGTAATCCTAAAAATCCCTTTGCAAACTTGATAATATCCACAATGTTCTTCATTGATATTTGAATGTAATTTTTTAACTATTCGATCTCTTTTATTTAATTTTCTCTCTATATATTGATATATATTTAATGAAAATATATTTAATTTCTTTCATGAGTCTTTTGATGGACCCAATAATTTTTTTTTATGTCATATTTTAAAATACTTTGACTAGATATTTCTACAACTATTCAAAAATAAACACTTTCGTTCTTTGCCATAATGATTCATAGCCGCAAAAATTAACCTTAACCTTGATTTAAACTGTAACCTTAACCCTTAACTTTAACCTTAAAATTAATCTTATCCTTAACGTTGACCTAAACCTTAACCCTAACTCTAACCTTTACCTTAACATTAACCTTAACCATAACCTAAATTTTTCTTGATGAGAAAAAAAAAACCTTAACCCTAACTTTAACCTTGACCTTCACCCTTGGAAACTGTATTTGATTTCCATTAACGCAAAAAAAATTCTTCAGTGTCTTCATACACGGGTTTTACCTAGTATATATATAAATATTTTATGATGAAATAAAGTAGATAATATAACTGAAAATTGTAATACTCCTTTTAATGCATTAGGAACCAAAACATTTTTTTCATATATAGATATTGAGATTTAAGAACTCTGTCAATTATTCTACTACAGAAATATGGAACTAGAAAATAGACGTATCTTAATAAAGGTATATGTGTAAATGATTATATAAATATTAAAAGAGAGGATCTTGAATTAAATTCTATTCAAAATGTCGATAAGAATATTTGGCCAAATATAGAAAGATGGTTCATGTAGATTCATACCCGTATGGTAAATATGAACGTATGATCTATATAGACTGGAATTTTTATAAAGGATTTCATGTTCGTCTAAGGTAAACTAATTTGAAGATATGTTCTATGAGATAAAAACGTTCTTATGAAAGTCATTAAAGGACTTCAAGTGCTTAAATAAAAATTTCAAGATATATAAATTAGAGTGTCATTATCTGTTATAATTGTATTATATGTTGTTATGTAATGATCCATGTTCGTTAAATATGTGCTTATATGTGACTACATGCATAAATATTTGTTAATATAATTTGTACATAATTGTTTGTTATTATAATTGAAATTCGTATAATTCCATTTATCAATATATTGCTTGATTTGAAATATTGTAAGGTTTGAGACTATGAAGATGAAGATCAAATTACACACGGAAGATGTTTATTGATATCCTCAAATGAGGGAAAGATACTTACGCATTGCACTCTTTTTTTCCTTACTCAATATTTTTTCCTACATGGTTTTAAAGATAACGTTTTTAACGACACTCAATTAAAGTTCATAAGGATATTGCACTCATTTTCCTTCAATGGATTTTTTCCTAAAGGGTTTTTTCAAGAATGTTTTAAAGAGGCATTCTCTTCATGATTGAATATCAAAGGAGGAGTTTTATGAAATTTTATTATTGATATTTATTCAGCCCATTAACCATAGTCCAACTCATTCATTATAAAACTTCGGGTTTACATATTACTTATAAATAGGGATAGGGTATTTAAGTAATACATACTATGATTAATAATACTATGCTCTACTCTCTTATTATTTACCTATTACTTTTCATTTTAGTTTTACAACACATTCCATATTATCACTCAATTATTTCTTTCAAACCCTAACGCCCCCTTGCCGCCTCTATCTACTATACATAAACCGTACTTATGATACTCTGTCATTTATATGATATTTTCTCATGGTAAATCTATAGTCCTTCATTACATTTGTTCTTTTGAAACCACTATACCTAGCATACATATTATTGTATAAGCATCAATTATCACCTCCTCTTTTTTCTTAAATTCAAAAGTTTATATATATTTCTACCTGATTTATGGATATCTCAGATCGTTGGTCATTCCATTTCAACCAAATGATTCTGAAAAGGTTCAATTTAATATTTTTATTATATTTGATTAATTGTAGCGTTCTTAAAGTTTTTTGTCAATAGAGGTTTATAATTATTGATAAAAATATATTTTTCTAAAAATTTATATGTTATTTGATAACTTGTCCCTGAATATCTGCGATTCACCACTATTTGTTGACAATATGGTATTTTTGGTATATTGAATTTGATTATATCTAAATAATTTAAGAATAATTAAAATTTTAAATTATGTTCAGAACAACCAATATATAATATGTTGTGCAAATGTTTTTATCTCGGCTTCTTTTAGAATGAATTTTTATTAATACACTAAAGTTTATTTTAAAATAAGATCATTTTCATCATTATTTTATAAATTTTTATAATTGATTTACTAATTTTAAATAATATAATATTCGAATGTAAATTTGAAGTATTTCCTACAATTTAATATACCTTTCTTTCACTAGGCCAAGAAGCTTATAATAATTAGGGAAGTCTTGAATCCTAGCATTCTCACTTATAATTCAGACTCTATTTTGAACAGGGTGCATCTCTATGGGCTTGATAACAATGGCTCATCCAAAGCATATCTTCCAAGTCCAAAAGCAATGACGTCATATTCCAAAAATTTTCTACTCCGAAAAGGGCGACTAGGAAGATATAACTGAAGAAGATTACTATACATCACTGTATAACGAAACTCAAGCGGAGTTTGATACGTATATAATCTATTTCATTCCTTTTTTTTTATATAATATGATATTATATGAGAAGAGCAAGAAACATTTGAGGATGTTTTTTTTGTATTGTTTATGATGTGTAGATATGTAAATGAGGGAACGTTGATGAACAATTACGCGCATATATTCGATCTGCTTACTTGTTTACGTCAGGTTAATATTATTATTTCTTATTCTTATTCTAATCTAAGTATATATGTACATATCTAATATATGTATTTATGTATATATAGGTTGTTGATCATCCATATCTTGTGGTATATTCACACGTTGCTATAGCAAAAGCAGCTGAAGCTAGGATGATAAGTAATGAACCACAACAAATTTGTGGTTTATGTGACGATATAGTTGAAGATGTTGTGGTATGTATATATTTGTCATTATTACTTACTTTTTCTAAAGGGGATGTTTTAATTAATTAATATTTGTTTTTTTAAGGTTACATCATGTGCACATGCATTTTCCAAAACATGTTTAATGGAATTTTGTGCTAGTGGTGAACAAGTGTTATGTCCTACATGTTCAAAGCCACTTACTATGGATTTCTTTGGGAACAGAGGAATGCTAAAAATTTGTCAATAGAGGTTTATAATTATTCATTAAAATAAATTTTTCTAAAAATTTATATGTTATTTGATAACTTGTTCTTCAAACTCTGTTATTCACCACTATATGTTGACACTATGGTATTTTTGGTATATTGAATTTGATTATATCTATATAATTTAAGAATAATTAAAATTTTAAAATATGTTCAGAACAACCAATATATAATATGTTGTGCAAATGTTTTTATTTCGGCTTCTTTTAGAATGAATTTTTATTAACACACTAATATTTATTTTAAAATAAGATTATTTTCATCATTACTTTATCTATTTTTATATTTGATTTACCTATTTTAAATAATATAATATTTGAATGTAAATTTGTAATATTTCCTACAATTTAATATATCTTTCTTTCACTAGGCCAAGAAGCTTATAATAATTAGTGACGCCTTGAATCCTAGCATTCTCACTTATAATTCAAACTCTATTTTGAACAGGGTGCATCTCTATGGGCTTGAAAACCAAGGCCCATTAAACGGCCCAGATAATATCTTCCAAGTCCAAAAGAAAGGACGTATTATTCCTAAAATTTTCTACTCCAAAAGGGCGACTAGGGCGATATAACTGAAGAAGATTACTATACATCACTTATAACGAAACTCAAGCGGAGTTTGATACGTATGTAATCTATTTCATTCCTTTTTTTATATAATATGAGATGATATGAGAAGAGCAAGAAACCTTTAAGGATGTTTTTTTTGTTTTGTTTATGATGTGTAGATATATAAATGAGGGAAAGTTGATGAACAATTACGTGCATATATTTGATCTGCTTAAGCGTTTACGTCACGTTAGTATTATTATTTCTTATTCTTATTATAATGTAAGTATATATGTACGTATCTAATATATGTAAGTATGTATATATAGGCTGTTGATCATTCATATCTTGTGGTATATTCAAATGTTGATATAGCAAAAGCAGCTGAAGCTAGGATGATAAGTAATGAACAACAACAAATTTGTGGTTTATGTGATGAAATAGTTGAAGATTTTGTGGTATGTATATGTTTGTCTTTATTACTTACTTTTCATAAAGGGAATGTTTTAATTAATTAATAATTTTTTTTAAGGTTACATCATGTGCACATGCATTATGCAAAACATGCTTAATGGAATTTTGTGCTAGTGGTGAACAAGTGTTATGTCCTACATGTTCAAAGCCACTTACTATGGATTTCACTTGGGAACAGAGTAATGCTAAAAAAAATTCAATAGAGATTTATAATTATTCATTAAAATAAACTTTTCTAAAAATTTATATGTTATTTGATAACTTGTTCTTCAAAATCTACTATTTCACCACTATTTGTTGACACTATGGTATTTTTGGTATATTGAATTTGATTATATCTATATAATTTAAGAATAATTAAAATTTTAAATTATGTTCAGAACAACCAATATATAATATGTTGTGCAAATGTTTTTATTTCGGCTTCTTTTAGAATGAATTTTTATTAACACACTAATGTTTATTTTAAAATAAGATTATTTTCATCATTACTTTATCTATTTTTATATTTGATTTACCTATTTTAAATAATATAATATTTGAATGTAAATTTGTAATATTTCCTACAATTTAATATACCTTTCTTTAACTAGCCCAAAAAGCTTATAATAATTAGGGACACCTTGAATCCTGGAATTCTCACTTATAATTCAAACTATATTTTGAACAGGGTGCATCTCTATGGGCTTGATAACCAAGGCCCATTAAACGGCCCAAAGCATATCTTCCAAGTCAAAAAGCAATGACGTAATATTCCCAAAATTTTCTACTTCGAAAAGGGCGACTAGGAAGCCATGAAATCAATGGATTATACAACAAGTTTGATAATCATTATCAACGAGACAAAGCAATCCCTTACAAGGGCCACAAATCTCGTCACTCTTAGTTTTCCATTCTGAAGTGATGACGTGAATGATTCATAGCCACGAATCGTGATAGTAATCCTAAAAATCCCTTTGCAAACTTGATAATATCCACAATGTTCTTCATTGATATTTGAATGTAATTTTTTAACTATTCGATCTCTTTTATTTAATATTCTCTCTATATATTGATATATATTTAATTTCTTTCATCAGTCTTTTGATGGACCCAATAATTTTTTTTTATGTCATATTTTAAAATACTTTGACTAGATATTTCTACAACTATTAAAAAATAAACACTTTCGTTCTTTGCCATAATGATTCATAGCCGCAGAAATTAACCTTAACCTTGACTTAAACTGTAACCTTAACCCTTAACTTTAACCTTAAAATTAATCTTATCCTTAACGTTGACCTAAACCTTAACCCTAACTCTAACCTTTACCTTAACATTAACCTTAACCATAACCTAAATTTTTTCTTGATTAGAAAAAAAAAACCTTAACCATAACTTTAACCTTGACCTTCACCCTTAGAAACTGTATTTGATTTCCATTAACGCAAAAAAAATTCTTCAGTGTCTTCATACACGGGTTTTACCTAGTATATATATATATATTTTATTATGAAATAAAGTAGATAATATAACTGAAAATTGTAATACTCCTTTTAATGCATTAGGAACCAAAACATTTTTTTCATATTTAGATATTGAGATTTAAGAACTCTGTCAATTATTCTACTACAGAAATATGGAACTAGAAAATAGACGTATCTTAATAAAAGTATATGTGTAAATGATTATATAAATATTAAAAGAGAGGATCTTGAATTAAATTCTATTCAAAATGTCGATAAGAATATTTGGCCAAATATAGAAAGATGGTTCATGTAGATTCATACCCGTATGGTAAATATGAACGTATGATCTATATAGACTGGAATTTTTATAAAGGATTTCATGTTCGTCTAAGGTAAACTAATTTGAAGATATGTTCTATGAGATAAAAACGTTCTTATGAAAGTCATTAAAGGACTTCAAGTGCTTAAATAAAAATTTCGAGATATATAAATTAGAGTGTCATTATCTGTTATAATTGTATTATATGTTGTTATGTAATGATCCATGTTCGTTAAATATGTGCTTATATGTGACTACATGCATAAATATTTGTTAATATAATTTTTACATAATTGTTTCTTATTAAAATTGAAATTCGTATAATTCCATTTATCAATATATTGCTTGATTTGAAATATTGTAAGGTTTGAGACTATGAAGATGAAGATCAAATTACACAGTGAAGATGTTTATTGATATCCTCAAATGAGGGGAAGATACTTACGCATTGCACTCTTTTTTTCTTTACTCAATATTTTTTCCTACATGGTTTTAAAGATAACGTTTTTAACGACACTCAATTAAAGTTCATAAGGATATTGCACTCATTTTCCTTCAATGGATTTTTTCCTAAAGGGTTTTTTCAAGAATGTTTTAAAGAGACATTCTCTTCATGATTGAATATCAAAGGAGGAGTTTTATGAAACATTATTATTGATATTTATTCAGCCCATTAACCATAGTCCAACTCATTCATTATAAAACTTAGGGTTTACATATTACTTATAAATAGGGATAGGGTATTTAAGTAATACATACTATGATTAATAATACTATGCTCTACTCTCTTATTATTTACCTCTTACTTTTCATTTTAGTTTTACAACACATTCCATATTATCACTCAATTATTTCTTTCAAATTCTAACGCCCCCTTGCCGCCTCTATCTACTATACATAAACCGTACTTACGATACTCTGTCATTTATATGATATTTTCTCATGGTAAATCTATAGTCCTTCATTACATTTGATCTTTTGAAACCACCATACCTAGCATACATATTATTGTATAAGCATCAATTATCACCTCCTCTTTTTTCTTAAATTCAAAAGTTTATATATATTTCTACCTGATTTATGGATATCTCAGATCGTTGGCCATTCCATTTCAACCAAATGATTCTGAAAAGGTTAAATTTAATATTTTTATTATATTTAATTAATCGTAGCGTTCTTATAGTTTTTTGTCAATAGAGGTTTATAATTATTGATTAAAATATATTTTTCTAAAAATTTATATGTTATTTGATAAGTTGTTCCTGAATATCTGCGATTCACCACTATTTGTTGACAATATGGTATTTTTGGTATATTGAATTTGATTATATCTAAATAATTTAAGAATAATTAAAATTTTAAATTATGTTCAGAACAACCAATATATAATATGTTGTGCAAATGTTTTTATCTCGGCTTCTTTTAGAATGAATTTTTATTAATACACTAAAGTTTATTTTAAAATAAGATCATTTTCATCATTATTTTATCAATTTTTATAATTGATTTACTAATTTTATATAATATAATATTTGAATATAAATTTGAAGTATTTCCTACAAATTTAATATACCTTTCTTTCACTAGGCCAAGAAGCTTATAATAATTAGGGAAGTATTGAATCCTAGCATTCTCACTTATAATTCAGACTCTATTTTGAACAGGGTGCATCTCTATGGGCTTGATAACTACGGCCCATCCAAAGCATATCTTCCAAGTCCAAAAGCATTGACGTCATATTCCCAAAATTTTCTACTCCGAAAAGGGCGACTAGGAATATATAAAGATATAACTGAAGAAGATTACTATACATCACTGTATAACGAAACTCAAGCGGAGTTTGATACGTATATAATCTATTTCATTCCCTTTTTTTATATAATATTATTTGATATGAGAAGAGCAAGAAACATTTGAGGATGTTTTTTTTGTATTGTTTATGATGTGTAGATATGTAAATGAGGGAAAGTTGATGAACAATTACGCGCATATATTCAATCTGCTTACTCGTTTACGTCAGGTTAATATTATTATTTCTTATTCTTATTCTAATCTAAGTATATATGTACATATCTAATATATGTAATTATGTATATATAGGTTGTTGATCATCCATATCTTGTGGTATATTCAAACGTTGCTATAGCAAAAGCAGCTGAAGCTAGGATGATAAGTAATGAACCACAACAAATTTGTGGTTTATGTGATGATATAGTTGAAGATGTTGTGGTATGTATATATTTGTCTTTATTACTTACTTTTTCTAAAGGGGATGTTTTAAGTAATTAATATTTTTTTTAAGGTTACATCATGTGCACATGCATTTTCCAAAACATGTTTAATGGAATTTTGTGCTAGTGGTGAACAAGTGTTATGTCCTACATGTTCAAAGCCACTTATTATGGATTTCTTTGGGGAACAGAGTAATGCTAAAAATTTGTCAATAGAGGTTTATAATTATTCATTAAAATAAATTTTTCTAAAAATTTATATGTTATTTGATAACTTGTTCTTCAAACTCTGTTATTCACCACTATTTGTTGACACTATGGTATTTTTGGTATATTGAATTTGATTATATCTATATAATTTCAGAATAATTAAAATTTTAAAATATGTTCAGAACAACCAATATATAATATGTTGTGCAAATGTTTTTATTTCGGCTTCTTTTAGAATGAATTTTTATTAACACACTAATGTTTATTTTAAAATAAGATTATTTTCATCATTACTTTATCTATTTTTATATTTGATTTACCTATTTTAAATAATATAATATTTGAATGTAAATTTGTAATATTTTCTACAATTTAATATACCTTTCTTTCACTAGGCCAAGAAGCTTATAATAATTAGGGACGCCTTGAATCCTAGCATTCTCACTTATAATTCAAACTCTATTTTGAACAGGGTCTCTATGTGCTTGATAACCAAGACCCATTAAACGGCCCAATGCGTATCTTCCAAGTCCAAAAGCAATGACGTAATATTCCCAAAAGTTTCTACTTCGAAAAGGGAGACTAGGAAGCCATGAAATCGATGGATTATACAACAAGATTGATAATCATTATCAACGAGACAAAGAAATGCGTTACATGGGCCACAAATCTCGTCACTCTTAGTTTTCCATTCTGAAGTTGATGACGTGAATGATTCATAGCCACGAATCATAATAGTAATCCTAAAAAGACCTTTGCAAACTTGGTAATATCCACAATGTTTTTCATTGATATTTGAATGTAATTTTTTAACTAGTCTCTCTATATATTGGTATATATTTAATGAAAATATATTTAATTTCTTTCATGAGTCTTTTGATGGACCCAATAATTTTTTTTATGTCATATTTAAAAATACTTTGATTAGATATTTCTACAACTATTCAAAAATAAACACTTTCGTTCTTTGCCAGAATGATTCATGGCCACAAAAATTAACCTTAACCTTGACTTAAACTGTAACATTAACCCTTAACTTTAACCTTAAAATTAACCTTATCCTTAACGTTGACCTAAACCTTAAACCTAACTCTAACCTTTACCTTAACATTAACCTTAACCATGACCTAAATTTCTTCTTGATGAGAAAAAAAACCTTAACCCTAACTTTAACCTTGACCTTTATCCTTGGAAACTGTATTTGATTTTCGTTAACGCAAAAAATAATTTTTCAGTGTCTTCATACACGGGTTTTACCTAGTATATATATATATATATATATTATGATGAAATAAAGTAGATAATATAACTGAAAATTGTAATACTCCTTTTAGAGCATTAGGAACCAAAATATTTTTTTCATATTTAGATATTGAGATTTAAGAACTCTGTCAATTATTCTACTACAGAAATATGGAATTAGAAAATAGACATATCTTGATAAAAGTATATGTGTAAATCATTATATAAATATTAAAAGAGAGGATCTTGAATTTAATTCCATTCAAAATGTCGATAAGAATATTTGGCCAAATATAGAAAGATGGTTCATGTAGATTCATACCCGTATGGTAAATATGAACGTATGATCTATATAGACTGGAATTTTTATAAAGGATTTCATGTTCGTCTATGGTAAACTAATTTGAAGATATGTTTTATGAGATAAAAACGTTCTTATGAAAGTCCTTAAAGGAATTCAAATGCTTAAATAAAAATCTCGGGATATATAAACTAGAGCGTCATTATCTGTTATAATTGTATTATATATTGTTATGTAATAAACCATGTTCGTTAAATATGTGCTTATATGTGACTATATGCATAAATATTTGTTATTATAATTTGTACATAATTGTTTCTTATTATAATTGAACTTCGTATAATTTCATTTATCTATATATTTCTTGATTTGAAATATTGTAAGGTTTGAGACTATGAAGAAGAAGATCAAATTACAAAGTGAAGATGTTTATTGATATCCTCAAATGAGGGGAAGATACTTACGCATTGCACTCTTTTTTTTCCTTACTCAATATTTTTTCCTACATGGTTTTAAAGATAACGTTTTTAACGACACTCATTTAAAGTTCATAAGGATATTGCACTCATTTTCCTTCAATGGATTTTTTCCTAAAAGGTTTTTTCAAGAATGTTTTAAAGAGACATTCTCTTCATGATTGAATATCAAAGGAGGAGTTTTATGAAACATAATTATTGATATTTATTAGCCCATTAACCATAGTCCAACCCATTAATTATAAAACTTAGGCTTTACATATTACTTATAAATAGGGATATGGTATTTAAGTAATACATACTATGAATAATAATTCTATGCTCTACTCTCTTATTCTTTACCTCTTACTTTTCATTTTAGTTTTACAACACATTCCATATTATCACTCAATTATTTCTTTCAAACCCTAACGCCCCCTTGCCGCCTCTATCTACTATACATAAACCATACTTACGATACTCTGTCATTTATATGATATTTTCTCATGGTAAATCTATAGTCCTTCATTACATTTGATCTTTTGAAACCACCATACCTAGCGTACATATTATTGTATAAGCATCAATTATCTTCTCCTATTTTTTCTTAAATTCAAAAGTTTATATATATTTCTACCTGATTTATGGATATCTCAGATCGTTGGCCATTCCATTTCAACCAAATAATTCTGAAAAGGTTCAATTTAATATTTTTATTATATTTAATTAATTGTAGCGTTATTATAGTTTTTTGTCAATAGAGGTTTATAATTATTGATAAAAATATATTTTTCTAAAAATTTATATGTTATTTGATAACTTGTTCCTGAATATCTGCGATTCACCACTATTTGTTGACAATATGGTATTTTTGGTATATTGAATTTGATTATATCTAAATAATTTAAAAATAATTAAAATTTTAAATTATGTTTAGAACAACCAATATATAATATGTTGTGCAAATGTTTTTATCTCGGCTTCTTTTAGAATGAATTTTTATTAATACACTAAAGTTTATTTTAAAATAAGATCATTTTCATCATTATTTTATCAATTTTAATAATTGATTTACTAATTTTAAATAATATAATATTTGAATGTAAATTTGAAGTATTTCCTACAATTTAATATACCTTTCTTTCACTAGGCCAAGAAGCTTATAATAATTAGGGAAGTCTTGAATCCTAGCATTCTCACTTATAATTCAAACTATATTTTGAACAAGGTGTATCACTATGGGCTTGATAACAACGGCCCATCCAACGCGTATCTTCCAAGTCCAAAAGCAATGACGTAATACTCCCAAAATTTTCTACTCCGAAGGGCGACTAGGAAGATATAACTGAAGAAGATTATTATACATCACTGTATAACGAAACTCAAGCGGAGTTTGATAAGTATATAATCTATTTCATTCCCATTTTTATATAATATGATATGATATAAGAAGAGCAAGAAACATTTGAGGATGTTTTTTTTATTGTTTATGATGTATAGATATGTAAATGAGGGAACGTTGATGAACAATTACGCGCATATATTCGATCTGCTTACTCGTTTACGTCAGGTTTGTATTATTATTTCTTATTCTTATTCTAATCTAATTATATATGTATGTATCTAATATATGTAAGTATGTATATATAGGTTGTTGATCATCCATATCTTGTGGTATATTCAAACGTTGCTATAGCAAAAGCAGCTGAAGGTAGGATGATAAGTAATGAACCACAACAAATTTGTTCTTTATGTGATGATATAGTTGAAGATGTTGTTGTATGTATATGTTTGTCTTTATTACTTACTTTTTATAAAGGGGCTATTTTAATTAATTAATATTTGTTTTTTTAAGGTTACGTCATGTGCACATGCATTTTGCAAAACATGTTTAATGGAATTTTGTGCTAGTGGTGAACAAGTGTTATGTCCTACATGTTCAAAGCCACTTACTATGGATTTCTCTGGGATCAGAGTAATGCTAAAAATTTGTCAATAGAGGTTTATAATTATTCATTAAAATATATTTTTCTAAAAAATTATATGTTATTCGATAACTTGTTCCTCAAAATCTACGATTCACCACTATTTGTCGACACTATGGTATTTTTGGTATATTGAATTTGACTATATCTAAATAATTTTTGAATAATTAAAATTTTAAATTATGGTCTGAACAATCAATATGTAATTTGTTGTGCAAATGTTTTATTTGGGCGTTTTTTAGAATGAATTTATTAATACACTAATGTTTATTTTAAAATAATATTATTTTCATCATTACTTTATCTCTTTTTATAATTTATTTACTAATTTTAAATAATATAATATCTGAATGTAAATTTGTAATTATTCCTACAATTTAATATACCTTTCTTTCACTATGCCAAGAAGCTTATAATAATTAGGGAAGCCTTGAATCCTAGCATTCTCACTTATAATACAAACTCTATTTTGAACAGAGTGCATCTCTTGGGCTTGATAACCAACGCCCATTAAACGGCCCAAATCGTATCTTCCAAGTCTAAAAGCAATGACGTAATATTCCCAAAATTTTCTACTTCGAAAAGGGCCACTAGGAAGCCATGAAATCGATGGATTATACAACAAATTTGATAATCATTATCAACGAGACAAAGCAATCCATTACAAGGGCCACAAATCTCGCCACTCTTAGTTTTCCATTCTAAATTTGATAACGTGAATGATTCATAGCCACGAATCGTAATAGTAATCCTAAAAAGCCCTTTGCAAACTTGATAATATCCAGAATGTTCTCCATTGATATTTGAATGTAATGTTTTAACTATTCTCTCTCTTTTATGGATCCAATAATTTTTTTATGTCAGATTTAAAAATACTTTGATTAGATATTTCTACAACTATTAAAAAATAAAACATTTTGTTCTTTGCCAGAATGATTCATAGCCAGAAAATTTAACCTTAACCTTGAGTTAAACTGTAACCTCCTTAACTTTAACCTTAAAGTTAACCTTATCCTTAACGTTGACCTAAACCTTAACCCCAACTCTAACTTTTACCTTAACATTAACCTTAACCATAACCTGAATTTCTTCTTGATGAGCAAAAAAAACCTTAACCCTAACTTTAACCTTGACCTTCACCCTTTAACGCAAAAAAAAATCTTCAGTGTGTTCAGACACGGGTTTTACCTAGTATATGTGTATATATATATATATATATATATTATGATGAAATAAAGTAGATAATATAACTGAAAATTGTAATACTCCTTTTAGAGCATTAGGAACCAAAACATTTTCTTCATATTTAGATATTGAGATTTAAGAACTCTGTCAGTTATTCTACTACAGAAATATGGAATTAGAAAATAGACGGATCTTGATAAAATTATATGTGTAAATGACGATATAAATATTAAAAGAGAGGATCTTGAATTTAATTCCATTCAAAATGACGATAAGAATATTTGGCCAAATATAGAAAGATGGTTCATGTAGATTCATACCCGTATGGTAAATATGAACATATGATCTATATAGACTGGAATTTTTATAAAGGATTTCATGTTCGTCTATGGTAAACTAATTTGAAGATATGTTTTATGAGATAAGAACGTTCTTATGAAAGTCCTTAAAGGATTTCAAATGCTTAAATAAAAATCTCGGGATATATAAACTAGAGCGTCATTATCTGTTATAATTGTATTATATGTTGTTATGTAATAAACCATGTTCATTAAATATGTGCTTATATGTGACTATATGCATAAATATTTGTTATTATAATTTGTACATAATTGTTTCTTATTATAACTGAACTTCGTATAATTTCATTTATCTATATATTGCTTGATTTGAAATATTGTAAGGTTTGAGACTGAAGAAGAAGATCAAATTACACAGTGAAGATGTTTATTGATATCCTCAAATGAGGGGAAGATACTTACGCATTGCACTCTTTTTTTCCTTACTCAATATTTTTTCCTACATGGTTTTAAAGATAACGTTTTTAACGACACTCACTTAAAGTTCATAAGGATATTACACTCATTTTCCTTCAATTGATTTTTTCCTAAAGGGTTTTTTCAAGAAAGTTTTAAAGAGACATGCTCTTCATGATTGAATATCAAAGGAGGAGTTTAATGAAACATTATTGTTGATATTTATTCGGCGCATTAACCATAGTCCAACCCATTCATTATAAAACTTAGGGTTTACATATTACTTATAAATAGGGATAGGGTATTTAAGTAATACATACTATGATTAATAACAATATACTCTACTCTCTTATTATTTACCTCTTACTTTTCATTTTAGTTTTACAAAACATTCCATATTATCACTCAATTATTTCTTTCAAACCCTAACGCCCCCTTGCCGCCTCTATCTACTATACATAAACCATACTTACGATACTCTGTCATTTATATGATATTTTCTCATGGTAAATCTATAGTCCTTCATTACATTTGATCTTTTGAAACCACCATACCTAGCGTACATATTATTGTATAAGCATCAATTATCACCTCCTCTTTTTTCTTAAATTCAAGAGTTTATATATATTTCTACCTGATTTATGGATATCTCAGATCGTTGGCCATTCCATTTCAACCAAATGATTCTAAAAAGGATCAATTTAATATTTTTATTATAGGTAATTAATTGTAGCGTTTTTATAGTTTTTTGTCAATAGAGGTTTATAATTATTGAATAAAATATATTTTTCTAAAAATTTATATGTTATTTGATAACTTGTTCCTGAATATCTGCGATTCACCACTATTTGTTGACAATATGGTAATTTTGGTATATTGAATTTGATTATATCTAAATAATTTAAAAATAATTAAAATTTTAAATTATGTTCAGAACAACCAATATATAATATGTTGTGCAAATGTTTTTATCTCGGCTTCTTTTAGAATGAATTTTTATTAATACACTAAATTTTATTTTAAAATAAGATCATTTTCATCATTATTTTATCAATTTTTATAATTGATTTACTAATTTTAAATAATATAATATTTGAATGTAAATTTGAAGTATTTCCTACAATTTAATATACCTTTCTTTCACTAGGCCAAGAAGCTTATAATAATTAGGGAAGTCTTGAATCCTAGCATTCTCACTTATAATTCAGACTCTATTTTGAGCATGGTGCATCTCTATGGGCTTGATAACAATGGCCCATCCAAAGCATATCTTCCAAGTCCAAAAGCAATGACGTCATATTCCCAAAATTTTCTACTCCGAAAAGGGCGACTAGGAAGATATAACTGAAGAAGATTACTATACATCACTGTATAACGAAACTCAAGCGGAGTTTGATACGTTTATAATCTATTTCATTCCCTTTTTTTATATAATATGATATGATATGAGAAGAGCAAGAAACATTTGAGGATGTTTTTTTTGTATTGTTTATGATGTGTAGATATGTAAATGAGGGAACGTTGATGAACAATTACGCGCATATATTCGATCTGCTTACTCGTTTACGTCAGGTTAATATTATTATTTCTTATTCTTATTCTAATCTAAGTATATATGTACATATCTAATATATGTAATTATGTATATATATGTTGTTGATCATCCATATCTTGTGGTATATTCAAACGTTGCTATAGCAAAAGCAGCTGAAGCTAGGATGATAAGTAATGAACAAAACAAATTTGTGGTTTATGTGATGATATAGTTGAAGATGTTGTGGTATGTATATATTTGTCATTATTACTTACTTTTTCTAAAGGGGATGTTTTAATTAATTAATATTTATATTTTTAAGGTTACATCATGTGCACATGCATTTTCCAAAACATGTTTAATGGAATTTTGTGCTAGTGGTGAACAAGTTTTATGTCCTACATGTTCAAAGCCACTTACTATGGATTTCTTTGGGGAACAGAGTAATGCTAAAAAAATTTCAATAGAGGTTTACAATTATTCATTAAAATAAATTTTTCTAAAAATTTATATGTTATTTGATAACTTGTTCTTCAAACTCTGTTATGCACCACTATTTGTTGACACTATGGTATTTTTGGTATATTGAATTTGATTATATATATATAATTTAAGAATAATTAAAATTTTAAAATATGTTCAAAACAACCAATATATAATATGTTGTGCAAATGTTTTTATTTCGGCTTCTTTTAGAATGAATTTTTATTAACACACTAATGTTTATTTTAAAATAAGATTATTTTCATCATTACTTTATCTATTTTTATATTTGATTTACCTATTTTAAATAATATAATATTTGAATGTAAATTTGTAATATTTCCTACAATTTAATATATCTTTCTTTCACTAGGCCAAGAAGCTTATAATAATTAGGGACGCCTTGAATCCTAGCATTCTCACCTATAATTCAAACTCTATTTTGAACAGGGTGCATCTCTATGGGCTTGATAACCAAGGCCCATTAAACGGCCCAAAGAGTATCTTCCAAGTCCAAAAGCAATGACGTAATAATCCCAAAATTTTCTACTTCGAAAAGGGAGACTAGGAAGCCATGAAATCGATGGATTATACAACAAGATTGATAATCATTATCAACGAGACAAAGCAATCCATTACATGGGCAACAAATCTCGTCACTCTTAGTTTTCCATTCTGAAGTTGATGACGTGAATGATTCATAGCCACGAATCATAATAGTAATCCTAAAAAGACCTTTGCAAACTTGGTAATATCCACAATGTTCTTCATTGATATTTGAATGTAATTTTTTAACTAGTCTCTCTATATATTGGTATATATTTAATGAAAATATATTTAATTTCTTTCATGAGTCTTTTCATGGACCCAATAATTTTTTTTATGTCATATTTAAAAATACTTTGATTAGATATTTCTACAACTATTCAAAAATAAACACTTTCATTCTTTGCCAGAATGATTCATGGCCACAAAAATTAACCTTAACCTTGACTTAAACTGTAACATTAACCCTTAACTTTAACCTTAAAATTAACCTTATCCTTAACGTTGACCTAAACCTTAACCCTAACTCTAACCTTTACCTTAACATTAACCTTAACCATGAACTAAATTTCTTCTTGATGAGCAAAAAAAACCTTAACCCTAACTTTAACATTGACCTTTATCCTTGGAAACTGTATTTGATTTCCGTTAACGCAAAAAAAATTCTTTAGTGTCTTCATACACGGGTTTTACCTAGTATATATATATATATTATGATGAAATAAAGTAGATAATATAACTGAAAATTGTAATACTCCTTTTAGAGCATTAGGAACCAAAACATTTTTTTCATATTTAGATATTGAGATTTAAGAACTCTGTCAATTATTCTACTACAGAAATATGGAATTAGAAAATAGACATATCTTGATAAAAGTATATGTGTAAATGATTATATAAATATTAAAAGAGAGGATCTTGAATTTAATTCCATTCTAAATGTCGATAAAAATATTTGGCCAAATATAGAAAGATGGTTCATGTAGATTCATACCCGTATGGTAAATATGAACGTATGATCTATATAGACTGGAATTTTTATAAAGGATTTCATGTTCGTCTAAGGTAAACTAATTTGAAGATATGTTTTATGAGATGAAAACGTTCTTATGAAAGTCATTAAAGGACTTCAAGTGCTTAAATAAAAATCTCGAGATATATAAATTAGAGTGTCATTATCTGTTATAATTGTATTATATGTTGTTATGTAATGATCCATGTTCGTTAAATATGTTCTTATATGTGACTATATGCATAAATATTTGTTAATATAATTTGTACATAATTGTTTCTTATTATAATTGAACTTCGTATAATTTCATTTATCTATATATTGCTTGATTTGAAATATTGTAAGGTTTGAGACTATGAAGAAGAAGATCAAATTACACAGTGAAGATGTTTATTGATATCCTCAAATTAGGGGGAGATACTTACGCATTGCACTCTTTTTTTCCTTACTCAATATTTTTTCCTACATGGTTTTAAAGATAACGTTTTGAACGACACTCATTTAAAGTTCATAAGGATATTACACTCATTTTACTTCAATTGATTTTTTCCTAAAGGGTTTTTTTAAGAAAGTTTTAAAGAGACATGCTCTTCATGATTGAATATCAAAGGAGGAGTTTAATGAAACATTATTGTTGATATTTATTCGGCGCATTAACCATAGTCCAACTCATTCATTATAAAACTTAGGGGTTACAGATTACTTATAAATAGGGATAGGGTATTTAAGTAATACATACTATGATTAATAATAATATGCTCTACTATCTTATTATTTACCTCTTACTTTTCATTTTAGTTTTACAAAACATTCCATATTATCACTCAATTATTTCTTTCAAACCCTAACGCCCCCTTGCCGCCTCTATCTACTATACATAAATCATACTTACGATACTCTGTCATTTATATGATATTTTCTCATGGTAAATCTATAGTCCTTCATTACATTTGATCTTTTGAAACCACCATACCTAGCGTACATATTATTGTATAAGCATCAATTATCTTCTCCTATTTTTTCTTAAATTCAAAAGTTTATATATATTTCTACCTGATTTATGGATATCTCAGATCGTTGGCCATTCCATTTCAACCAAATAATTCTGAAAAGGTTCAATTTAATATTTTTATTATATTTAATTAATTGTAGCGTTCTTATAGTTTTTTGTCAATAGAGGTTTATAATTATTGATTAAAATATATTTTTCTAAAAATTTATATGTTATTTGATAACTTGTTCCTGAATATCTGCTATTCACCACTATTTGTTGACAATATGGTATTTTTGGTATATTGAATTTGATTATATCTAAATAATTTAAGAATAATTAAAATTTTAAATTATGTTCAGAACAACCAATATATAATATGTTGTGCAAATGTTTTTATCTCGGCTTCTTTTAGAATGAATTTTTATTAATACACTAAAGTTTATTTTAAAATAAGATCATTATCATCATTATTTTATCAATTTTTATAATTGATTTACTAATTTTATATAATATAATATTTGAATATAAATTTGAAGTATTTCCTACAAATTTAATATACCTTTCTTTCACTAGGCCAAGAAGCTTATAATAATTAGGGAAGTCTTGAATCCTAGCATTCTCACTTATAATTCAGACTCTATTTTGAACTGGGTGCATCTCTATGGGCTTGATAACTACGGCCCATCCAAAGCATATCTTCCAAGTCCAAAAGCATTAACGTCATATTCCCAAAATTTTCTACTCCGAAAAGGGCGACTAGGAAGATATAAAGATATAACTGAAGAAGATTACTATACATCACTGTATAACGAAACTCAAGCGGAGTTTGATACGTATATAATCTATTTCATTCCCTTTTTTTATATAATATGATATGATATGAGAAGAGCAAGAAACATTTGAGGATGTTTTTTTTGTATTGTTATGATGTGTAGATATGTAAATGAGGGAACGTTGATGAACAATTACGCGCATATATTCAATCTGCTTACTCGATTACGTCAGGTTAATATTATTATTTCTTATTCTTATTTTAATCTAAGTATATATGTACATATCTAATATATGTAATAATGTATATATAGGTTGTTGATCATCCATATCTTGTGGTATATTCAAACGTTGCTATAGCAAAAGCAGCTGAAGCTAGGATGATAAGTAATGAACCACAACAAATTTGTGGTTTATGTGATGATATAGTTGAAGATGTTGTGGTATGTATATATTTGTCTTTATTACTTACTTTTTCTAAAGGGGATGTTTTAAGTAATTAATATTTGTTTTTTTAAGGTTACATCATGTGCACATGCATTTTCCAAAACATGTTTAATGGAATTTTGTGCTAGTGGTGAACAAGTGTTATGTCCTACATGTTCAAAGTCACTTACTATGGATTTCTTTGGGGAACAGAGTAATGCTAAAAATTTGTCAATAGAGGTTTATAATTATTCATTAAAATAAATTTTTCTAAAAATTTATATGTTATTTGATAACTTGTTCTTCAAACTCTGTTATTCACCACTATTTGTTGACACTATGGTATTTTTGGTATATTGAATTTGATTATATCTATATAATTTCAGAATAATTAAAATTTTAAAATATGTTCAGAACAACCAATATATAATATGTTGTGCAAATGTTTTTATTTCGGCTTCTTTTAGAATGAATTTTTATTAACACACTAATGTTTATTTTAAAATAAGATTATTTTCATCATTACTTTATCTATTTTTATATTTGATTTACCTATTTTAAATAATATAATATTTGAATGTAAATTTGTAATATTTTCTACAATTTAATATACCTTTCTTTCACTAGGCCAAGAAGCTTATAATAATTAGGGACGCCTTGAATCCTAGGATTCTCACTTATCATTCAAACTCTATTTTGAACAGGGTCTCTATGGGCTTGATAACCAAGACCCATCAAACGGCCCAAAGCGTATATTCCAAGTCCAAAAGCAATGACGTAATATTCCCAAAATTTTCTACTTCGAAAAGGGAGACTAGGAAGCCATGAAATCAATGGATTATACAACAAGATTGATAATCATTATCAACGAGACAAAGAAATCCATTACATGGGCCACAAATCTCGTCACTCTTAGTTTTCCATTCTGAAGTTGATGACGTGAATGATTCATAGCCACGAATCATAATAGTAATCCTAAAAAGACCTTTGCAAACTTGGTAATATCCACAATGTTCTTCATTGATATTTGAATGTAATTTTTTAACTAGTCTCTCTATATATTGGAATATATTTAATGAAAATATATTTAATTTCTTTCATGAGTCTTTTGATGGACCGAATAATTTTTTTTATGTCATATTTAAAAATACTTTGATTAGATATTTCTACAACTATTCAAAAATAAACACTTTCGTTCTTTGCCAGAATGATTCATGGCCACAAAAATTAACCTTAACCTTGACTTAAAATGTAACATTAACCCTTAACTTTAACCTTAAAATTAACCTTATTCTTAACGTTGACCTAAACCTTAACCCTAACTCTAACCTTTACCTTAACATTAACCTTAACCATGACCTAAATTTCTTCTTGATGAGAAAAAAAACCTTAACCCTAACTTTAGCCTTGACCTTTATCCTTGGAAACTGTATTTGATTTCCGTTAACGCAAAAAATAATTTTTCAGTGTCTTCATACACGGGTTTTACCTAGTGTATATATATATATATATATATATATATATATATATTATGATGAAATAAAGTAGATAATATAACTGAAAATTGTAATACTCCTTTTAGAGCATTAGGAACCAAAACATTTTTTTCATATTTAGATATTGAGATTTAAGAACTCTGTCAATCATTCTACTACAGAAATATGGAATTAGAAAATAGACATATCTTGATAAAAGTATATGTGTAAATGATTATATAAATATTAAAAGAGAGGATCTTGAATTTAATTCCATTCAAAATGTCGATAAGAATATTTGGCCAAATATAGAAAGATGGTTCATGTAGATTCATACCCGTATGGTAAATATGAACGTATGATCTATATAGACTGGAATTTTTATAAAGGATTTCATGTTCGTCTATGGTAAACTAATTTGAAGATATGTTTTATGAGATAAAAATGTTCTTATGAAAGTCCTTAAAAGGATTTCAAATGCTTAAATAAAAATCTCGGGATATATAAACTAGAGCGTCATTATCTGTTATAATTGTATTATATGTTGTTATGTAATAAACCATGTTCGTTAAATATGTGCTTATATGTGACTATATGCTTAAATATTTGTTATTATAATTTGTACATAATTGTTTCTTATTATAATTGAACTTCGTATAATTTCATTTATCTATATATTGCTTGATTTGAAATATTGTAAGGTATGAGACTATGAAGAAGAAGATCAAATTATACAGTGAAGAGGTTTATTGATATCCTCAAATGAGGGGAAGATACTTACGCATTGCACTCTTTTTTTTCCTTACTCAATATTTTTTCTACATGGTTTTAAAAATAACGTTTTTAACGACACTCATTTAAAGTTCATAAGGATATTGCACTCATTTTCCTTCAATGGATTTTTTCCTAAAGGGTTTTTTCAAGAATGTTTTAAAGAGACATTCTCTTCATGATTGAATATCAAAGGAGGAGTTTTATGAAACATAATTATTGATATTTATTAGCCCATTAACCATAGTCCAACCCATTAATTATAAAACTTAGGCTTTACATATTACTTATAATTAGGGATATGGTATTTAAGTAATACATACTATGAATAATAATATTATGCTCTACTCTCTTATTCTTTACCTCTTACTTTTCATTTTAGTTTTACAACACATTCCATATTATCACTCAATTATTTCTTTCAAACCCTAACGCCCCCTTGCCGCCTCTATCTACTATACATAAACCATACTTACGATACTCTGTCATTTATATGATATTTTCTCATGGTAAATCTATAGTCCTTCATTACATATGATCTTTTGAAACCACCATACCTAGCGTACATATTATTGTATAAGCATCAATTATCTTCTCCTATTTTTTCTTAAATTCAAAAGTTTATATATATTTCTACCTGATTTATGGATATCTCAGATCGTTGGCCATTCCATTTCAACCAAATAATTCTGAAAAGGTTCAATTTAATATTTTTATTATATTTAATTAATTGTAGCGTTCTTATAGTTTTTTGTCAATAGAGGTTTATAATTATTGATTAAAATATATTTTTCTAAAAATTTATATGTTATTTGATAACTTGTTCCTGAATATCTGCTATTCACCACTATTTGTTGACAATATGGTATTTTTGGTATATTGAATTTGATTATATCTAAATAATTTAAGAATAATTAAAATTTTAAATTATGTTCAGAACAACCAATATATAATATGTTGTGCAAATGTTTTTATCTCGGCTTCTTTTAGAATGAATTTTTATTAATACACTAAAGTTTATTTTAAAATAAGATCATTATCATCATTATTTTATCAATTTTTATAATTGATTTACTAATTTTATATAATATAATATTTGAATGTAAATTTGAAGTATTTCCTACAATTTAATATACATTTCTTTCACTAGGCCAAGAAGCTTATAATAATTAGGGAAGTCTTGAATCCTAGCATTCTCACTTATAATTCAAACTCTATTTTGAACAAGGTGCATCACTATGGGCTTCATAACAACGGCCCATCCAACGCGTATCTTCCAAGTTCAAAAGCAATGACGTAATACTCCCAAAATTTTCTACTCCGAAAAGGGCGACTAGGAAGATATAACTGAAGAAGATTACTATACATCACTGTATAACGAAACTCAAGCGGAGTTTGATAAGTATATAATCTATTTCATTCCCATTTTTATATAATATGATATGATATAAGAAGAGCAAGAAACATTTGAGGATGTTTTTTTTATTGTTTATGATGTGTAGATATGTAAATGAGGGAACGTTGATAAACAATTACGCGCATATATTCGATCGGCTTACTCGTTTACGTCAGGTTAGTATTATTATTTCTTATTCTTATTCTAATCTAATTATATATGTATGTATCTAATATATGTAAGTATGTATATATAGGTTGTTGATCATCCATATCTTGTGGTATATTCAAACGTTGCTATAGCAAAAGCAGCTGAAGGTAGGATGATAAGTAATGAACCACAACAAATTTGTTCTTTATGTGATGATATAGTTGAAGATGTTGTTGTATGTATATGTTTGTCTTTATTACTTACTTTTTATAAAGGGGATATTTTAATTAATTAATATTTGTTTTTTTAAGGTTACATCATGTGCACATGCATTTTGCAAAACATGTTTAATGGAATTTTGTGCTAGTGGTGAACAAGTGTTATGTCCTACATGTTCAAAGCCACTTACTATGGATTTCTCTGGGAACAGAGTAATGCTAAAAATTTGTCAATAGAGGTTTATAATTATTCATTAAAATATATTTTTCTAAAAAATTATATGTTATTCGATAACTTGTTCCTCAAAATCTACGATTCAGCACTATTTGTCGACACTATGGTATTTTTGGTATATTAAATTTGACTATATCTAAATAATTTTTGAATAATTAAAATTTTAAATTATGTTCTGAACAATAAATATGTAATTTGTTGTGCAAATGTTTTATTTGGGCATTTTTTAGAATGAATTTATTAATACACTAAAGTTTATTTTAAAATAATATTATTTTCATCATTACTTTATCTCTTTTTATAATTTATTTACTAATTTTAAATAATATAATATCTGAATGTAAATTTGTAATTATTCCTACAATTTAATATACCTTTCTTTCGCTATGCGAAGAAGCTTATAATAATTAGGGAAGCCTTGAATCCTAGCATTCTCACTTATAATACAAACTCTATTTTGAACAGAGTGCATCTCTTGGGCTTGATAACCAACGCCCATTAAACGGCCCAAATAGTATCTTCCAAGTCTAAAAGCAATGACGTAATATTCCCAAAATTTTCTACTTCTAAAAGGGCCACTAGGAAGCCATGAAATCGATGGATTATACAACAAATTTGATAATCATTATCAACAAGACAAAGCAATCCATTACAAGGGCCACAAATCTCGCCACTCTTAGTTTTCCATTCTAAATTTGATAACGTGAATGATTCATAGCCACGAATCGTAATAGTAATCCTAAAAATCCCTTTGCAAACTTGATAATATCCAGAATGTTCTCCATTGATATTTGAATGTAATGTTTTAACTATTCTCTCTCTTTTATGGATCCAATAATTTTTTTATGTCAGATTTAAAAATACTTTGATTAGATATGTCTACAACTATTCAAAAATAAAACATTTTGTTCTTTGCCAGAATGATTCATAGCCAGAAAATTTAACCTTAACCTTGAGTTAAACTGTAACCTCCTTAACTTTAACCTTAAAGTTAACCTTATCCTTAACGTTGACCTAAACCTTAACCCTAACTCTAACTTTTACCTTAACATTAACCTTAACCATAACCTGAATTTCTTCTTGATGAGCAAAAAAATCCTTAACCCTAACTTTAAGCTTGACCTTCACCCTTGGAAACTGTATTTGATTTCCGTTAACGCAAAAAAAAAATCTTCGTGTCTTCAGACACGGGTTTTACCTAGTATATGTGTATATATATATATATATTATGATGAAATAAAGTAGATAATATAACTGAAAATTGTAATACTCCTTTTAGAGCATTAGGAACCAAAACATTTTCTTCATATTTAGATATTGAGATTTAAGAAATCTGTCAGTTATTCTACTACAGAAATATGGAATTAGAAAATAGACGGATCTTGATAAAAGTATATGTGTAAATGACTATATAAATATTAAAAGAGAGGATCTTGAATTTAATTCCATTCAAAATGACGATAAGAATATTTGGCCAAATATAGAAAGATGGTTCATGTAGATTCATACCCGTATGGTAAATATGAACATATGATCTATATAGACTGGAATTTTTATAAAGGATTTCATGTTCGTCTATGGTAAACTAATTTGAAGATATGTTTTATGAGATAAAAACGTTCTTATGAAAGTCCTTAAAGGATTTCAAATGCTTAAATAAAAATCTCGGGATATATAAACTAGAGCGTCATTATCTGTTATAATTGTATTATATGTTGTTATGTAATAAACCATGTTCGTTAAATATGTGCTTATATGTGACTATATGCATAAATATTTGTTATTATAATTTGTACATAATTGTTTCTTATTATAATTGAACTTCGTATAATTTCATTTATCTATATATTGCTTGATTTGAAATATTGTAAGGTTTGAGACTATGAAGAAGAATATCAAATTACACAGTGAAGATGTTTATTGATATCCTCAAATTATGGGGAGATACTTACGGATTGCACACTTTTTTTCCTTACTCAATATTTTTTCCTACATGGTTTTAAAGATAATGTTTTGAACGACACTCATTTAAAGTTCATAAGGATATTACACTCATTTTCCTTCAATTGATTTTTTCCTAAAGGGTTTTTTCAAGAAAGTTTTAAAGAGACATGCTCTTCATGATTGAATATCAAAGGAGGAGTTTAATGAAACATTATTGTTGATATTTATTCGGCGCATTAACCATAGTCCAACTCATTCATTATAAAACTTAGGGGTTACATATTACTTATAAATAGGGATAGGGTATTTAAGTAATACATACTATGATTAATAATACTATGCTCTACTCTCTTATTCTTTACCACTTACTTTTCATTTTAGTTTTACAACACATTCCATATTAACACTCAATTATTTCTTTCAAACCCTAACGCCCCCTTGCCGCCTCTATCTACTATACATAAACCATACTTACGATACTTTATCATTTATATGATATTTTCTCATGGTAAATCTATAGTCCTTCATTACATTTGATCTTTTGAAACCACCATACCTAGCGTACATATTATTGTATAAGCATCAATTATCTCTTCCTTTTTTTTCTTAAATTCAAAATTTTATATATATTTCTACCTGATTTATGGATATCTCAGATCGTTGGCCATTCTGTTTCAACCAAAGGATTCTGAAAAGGTTAAATTTAATATTTTTATTATATTTAATTAATTGTAGAGTTCTTATAGTTTTTTTGTCAATAGAGGTTTATAATTATTGATTAAAATATATTTTTCTAAAAATTTATATGTTATTTGATAACTTGTTCCTGAATATCTGCAATTCACCACTATTTGTTGACAATATGGTATTTTTGGTATATTCAATTTGATTATATCTAAATAAATTAAGAACAATTATAATTTTAAATTATGTTCAGAACAACCAATATATAATATGTTGTGCAAATGTTTTTATCTCGGCTTCTTTTAGAATGAATTTTTATTAATACATTAAAGTTTATTTTAAAATAAGATCATTTTCATCATTATTTTTTCAATTTTTGTAATTTATTTACTAATTTTAAATAATATAATATTTGAATGTAAATTTGAAGTATTTCCTACAATTTAATATACCTTTTTTTAACTAGGCCAAGAAGCTTATAATAATTAGAGAAGTCTTGAATCCTAGCATTCACACTTATAATTCAGACTCTATTTTGAACAGGGTGCATCTCTATGGGCTTGATAACAACGGCCCATCCAAAGCATATCTTCCAAGTCCAAAAGCAATGACGTCATATTCCTAAAATTTTCTACTCCGAAAAGGGCGACTAGGAAGATATAACTGAAAAAGATTACTATACATCATTGTATAACGAAACTCAAGCGGAGTTTGATACGTATATAATCTATTTCATTCCCTTTTTTTATATAATATGATATGATATGAGAAGAGAAAGAAACATTTGAGGATGTTTTTTTTGTATTGTTTATGATGTGTAGATATGCAAATGAGGGAAAGTTGATGAACAATTACGCGCATATATTCGATCTGCTTACTCGTTTACGTCAGGTTAGTATTATTTTTTCTTATTCTTATTCTAATCTAAGTATATATGTACATATCTAATATATGTAATTATGTATATATATGTTGTTGATCATCCATATCTTGTCGTATATTCAAACGTTGCTATAGCAAAAGCACCTGAAGCTAGGATAATAAGTAATGAACCACAACAAATTTGTGGTTTATGTGATGATATAGTTGAAGATGTTGTGGTATGTATATATTTGTCTTTATTACTTACTTTTTCTAAAGGTGATGTTTTAATTAATTAATATTTGTTTTTTTAAGGTTACATCATGTGCACATGCATTTTCCAAAACATGTTTGATGGAATTTTGTGCTAGTGGTGAACAAGTGTTATGTCCTATATGTTCAAAGCCACTTACTATGGATTTCTCTGGGAACAGAGTAATGCTAAAAATTTGTCAATAGTGGTTTATAATTATTTATTAAAATAAATTTTTCTAAAAATTTATATGTTATTTGATAACTTGTTCCTCAAAATCTGTTATTGACCACTATTTGTTGACACTATGGTATTTTTGGTATATTGAATATGATTATATCTATATAATTTAAGAATAATTAAATTTTTAAATTATGTTCAGAACAATCAATATATAATATGTTGTGCAAATGTTTTTATTTCGGCTTCTTTTAGAATGAATTTTTATTAACACACTAAAGTTTATTTTAAAATAAGATTATTTTCATCATTACTTTATCTATTTTTATATTTGATTTACCTATTTTAAATAATATAATATTTGAATGTAAATTTGTAATATTTCCTACAATTTAATATACCTTTCATTCACTAGGCCAATAAGCTTATAATAATTAGGGACGCCTTGAATCCTAGCATTCTCACTTATAATTCAAACTCTATTTTGAACAGGGTGCATCTCTATTGGCTTGATAACCAAGACCCATCAAACGGCCCAAAGCGTATCTTCCAAGTCCAAAAGCAATGACGTAATATTCCCAAAATTTTCTACTTCGAAAAGGGAGAATAGGAAGCCATGAAATCGATGGATTATACAACAAGTTTGATAATCATTATCAACGAGACAAAGCAATTCCAGGGCCACAAATCTCGTCACTCTTAGTTTTCCATTATGAAGTTGATGACGTGAATGATTCATAGCCACGAATCGTAATAGTAATCCTAAAAAGCCCTTTGCAAACTTGATAATATCCACAATGTTCTTCATTGATATTTGAATGTAAGTTTTTAACTATTCGCTCTCTTTTATTTAATATTCTCTCTATATATTGACATATATTTAATGAAAATATATTTAATTTCTTTCATGAGTCTTTTGATGGACCCAATAATTTTTTTATGTCATATTTAAAAATACTTTGATTAGATATTTCTACAACTATTCAAAAATAAACACTTTCGTTCTTTGCCAGAATGATTCATAGCCGCAAAAATTAACCTTAACCTTGACTTAAACTGTAACCTTAACCCTTAACTTTAACCTTAACATTAAACTTATACATAACCTAAATTTTTTCTTGATGAGAAAAAAAAAACCTTAACCCTAACTTTAACCTTGACCTTCACCCTTGGAAACTATATTTGATTTCCATTAACGCAAAAAAAATTCTTCAGTGTCTTCATACACGGGTTTATATAACTGAAAATTGTAATACTCCTTTTAGAGCATTAGGAACCAAAACATTTTTTTCATATTTAGATATTGAGATTTAAGAACTCTGTCAATTATTCTACTACAGAAATATGGAACTAGAAAATAGACGTATCTTAATAAAAGTATATGTGTAAATGATTATATAAATATTAAAAGAGAGGATCTTGAATTTAATTCTATTCAAAATGTCGATAAGAATATTTGGCCAAATATAGAAAGATGGTTCATGTAGATTCATACCCGTATGGTAAATATGAACGTGTGATCTATATAGACTGGATTTTTTATAAAGGATTTCATGTTCGTCTAAGGTAAACTAATTTGAAGATATGTTTTATGAGATAAAAACGTTCTTATGAAAGTCATTAAAGGACTTCAAGTGCTTAAATAAAAATCTCGAGATATATAAACTAGAGTGTCATTATCTGTTATAATTGTATTATATGTTGTTATGTAATGATCCATGTTCGTTAAATATGTGCTTATATGTGACTATATGCATAAATATTTGTTAATATAATTTGTACATAATTGTTTCTTATTATAATTGAAATTCGTATAATTCCATTTATCAATATATTGCTTGATTTGAAATATTGTAAGGTTTGAGACTATGAAGATGAAGATCAAATTACACGGTGAAGATGTTTATTGATATCCTCAAATGAGCGGAAGATACTTACGCATTGCACTCTTTTTTTCCTTACTCAATATTTTTTCCTACATGGTTTTAAAGATAACGTTTTTAACGACACTCATTTAAATTTCATAAGGATATTGCACTCATTTTTCTTCAATGGATTTTTTCCTAAAGAGTTTTTTCAAGAATGTTTTAAAGAGACATTCTCTTCATGATTGAATATCAAAGGAGGAGTTTTATGAAACATTATTATTGATATTTATTCAGCCCATTAACCATAGTCCAACTCATTCATTATAAAACTTAGGGTTTACATATTACTTATAAATAGGGATAGGGTATTTAAGTAATACATACTATGATTAATAATACTATGCTCTACTCTCTTATTCTTTACCTCTTACTTTTCATTTTAGTTTTACAACACATTCCATATTAACACTCAATTATTTCTTTCAAACCCTAACGCCCCCTTGCCGCCTCTATCTACTATACATAAACCATACTTACGATACTTTATCATTTATATGATATTTTCTAATGGTAAATCTATAGTCCTTCATTAAATTTGATCTTTTGAAACCACCATACCTCGCGTACATATTATTGTATAAGCATCAATTATCACCTCCTCTTTTTTCTTAAATTCAAAAGTTTATATATATTTCTACCTGATTTATGGATATCTCAGATAGTTGGCCATTCCATTTCAACCAAATGATTCTGAAAAGGTTCAATTTAATATTTTTATTATATTTAATTAATTGTAGCGTTCTTATAGTTTTTTGTCAATAGAGGTTTATAATTATTGATTAAAATATATTTTTCTAAAAATTTATATGTTATTTGATAACTTGTTCCTGAATATCTGCGATTCACCACTATTTGTTGACAATATGGTATTTTTGGTATATTGAATTTGATTATATCTAGATAATTTAAGAATAATTAAAATTTTAAATTATGTTCAGAACAACCAATATATAATATGTTGTGCAAATGTTTTTATCTCGGCTTCTTTTAGAATGAATTTTTATTAATACATTAAAGTTTATTTTAAAATAAGATCATTTTCATCATTATTTTATCAATTTTTATAATTGATTTACTAATTTTAAATAATATAATATTTGAATGTAAATTTGAAGTATTTCCTACAATTTGATATACCTTTCTTTTACTAGGCCAAGAAGCTTATAATAATTAGAGAAGTCTTGAATCCTAGCATTCTCACTTATAATTATAATTCAGACTATATTTTGAACAGGGTGCATCTCTATGGGCTTGATAACAACGGCCCATCAAAAGCATATCTTCCAAGTCCAAAAGCAATGACGTCATATTCCCAAAATTTTCTACTCCGAAAAGGGCGACTAGGAAGATATAACTGAAGAAGATTACTATACATCACTGTATAACGAAACTCAAGCGGAGTTTGATACGTATATAATCTATTTCATTCCCTTTTTTTATATAATATGATATGATATGAGAAGAGAAAGAAACATTTGAGGATGTTTTTTTTGTATTGTTTATGATGTGTAGATATGCAAATGAGGGAACGTTGATGAACAATTACGCGCATATATTCGATCTGCTTACTCGTTTACGTCAGGTTAGTATTATTATTTCTTATTCTTATTCTAATCTAAGTATATATGTACATATCTAATATATGTAATTATGTATATATAGGTTGTTAATCATCCATATCTTGTCGTATATTCAAACGTTGCTATAGCAAAAGCAGCTGAAGCTAGGATAATAAGTAATGAACTACAACAAATTTGTGGTTTATGTGATGATATAGTTGAAGATGTTGTGGTATGTATATATTTGTCTTTATTATTTACTTTTTCTAAAGGGGATGTTTTAATTAATTAATATTTGTTTTTTTAAGGTTACATCATGTGCACATGCGTTTTCCAAAACATGTTTGATGGAATTTTGTGCTAGTGGTGAACAAGTGTTATGTCCTACATGTTCAAAGCCACTTACTATGGATTTCTCTGGGAACAGAGTAATGCTAAAAAATTGTCAATAGAGGTTTATAATTATTCATTAAAATAAATTTTTCTTAAAATTTATATGTTATTTGATAACTTGTTCTTCAAAATCTACTATTCACCACTATTTGTTGACACTATGGTATTTTTGGTATATTGAATTTGATTATATCTATATAATTTAAGAATAATTAAAATTTTAATTATGTTCAGAACAACCAAGATTTAATATGTTGTGCAAATGTTTTTATTTCGGCTTCTTTTAGAATGAATTTTTATTAACACACTAATGTTTATTTTAAAATAAGATTATTTTCATCATTACTTTATCTATTTTTATATTTGATTTACCTATTTTATAATATTTGAATGTAAATTTGTAATATTTCCTACAATTTAATATACCTTTCTTTCACTAGGCCAAGAAGCTTATAATAATTAGGGACGCCTTGAATCCTAGCATTCTCACTTATAATCCAAACTCTATTTTGAACAGGGTGCATCTCTATGGGCTTGATAACCAAGGCCCAGCCCAAAGCGTATCTTCCAAGTCCAAAAGCAATGACGTAATATTCCCAAAATTTTCTACTTCGAAAAAGGCGAATAGGAAGCCATGAAATCGATGGATTATACAACAAGTTTGATAATCATTATCAACGAGACAAAGCAATCCCAGGGCCACAAATTTCGTCACTCTTAGTTTTTCATTCTGAAGTGGATGACGTGAATGATTCATAGCCACGAATCGTAATAGTAATCCTAAAAAGCCCTTTGCAAACATGATAATATCCACAATGCTCTTCATTGATATTTGAATGTAATTTTTTAACTATTCGCTCTCTTTTATTTAATATTCTCTCTATATATTGACATATATTTAATGAAAATATATTTAATTTCTTTCATGAGTCTTTTGATGGACGCAATAATTTTTTTTTATATCATATTTAAAACTACTTTGATTAGATCTTTCTACAACTATTCAAAAATAAACACTTTCGTTCTTTGCCAGAATGATTCATAGCCGCAAAAATTAACCTTAACCTTGACTTAAACTGTAACCTTAACCCTTAACTTTAACCTTAAAATTAATCTTATCCTTAACGTTGACCTAAACCTTAACCCTAACTCTAACCTTTACCTTAACATTAAACTTATACATAACCTAAATTTTTTCTTGATGAGAAAAAAAAACCTTATCCCTAACTTTAACCTTGACCTTCACCCTTGGAAACTGTATTTGATTTCCATTAACGCAAAAAAAATTCTTCAGTGTCTTCATACACGGGTTTTATCTAGTATATATATATATATATTATGATGAAATAAAGTAGATAATATAACTGAAAATTGTAATACTCCTTTTAGAGCATTAGGAACCAAAACATTTTTTTCATATTTAGATATTGAGATTTAAGAACTCTGTCAATTATTCTACTACAGAAATATGGAACTAGAAAATAGACGTATCTTAATAAAAGTATATGTGTAAATGATTATATAAATATTAAAAGAGAGGATCTTGAATTTAATTCTATTCAAAATGTCGGTAAGAATATTTGGCCAAATATAGAAAGATATGGTTAATGTAGATTCATACCCGTATGGTAAATATGAACGTATGATCTATATAGACTAGAATTTTTATAAAGGATTTCATGTTCGTCTAAGGTAAACTAATTTGAAGATATGTTTTATGAGATAAAAACGTTCTTATGAAAGTCATTAAAGGACTTCAAGTGCTTAAATAAAAATCTCGAGATATATAAATTAGAGTGTCATTATCTGTTATAATTGTATTATATGTTGTTATGTAATGATCCATGTTCGTTAAATATGTGCTTATATGTGACTATATGCATAAATATTTGTTAATATAATTTGTACATAATTGTTTCTTATTATAATTGAAATTCGTACAATTCTATTTATCAATATATTGCTTGATTTGAAATATTGTAAGGTTTGAGACTATGAAGATCAAGATCAAATTACACAGTGAAGATGTTTATTGATATCCTCAAATGAGCGGAAGATACTTACGCATTGCACTCTTTTTTTCCTTACTCAATATTTTTTCCTACATGGTTATAAAGATAATGTTTTTAACGACACTCATTTAAAGTTCATAAGGATATTGCACTCATTTTCCTTCAATGGATTTTTTCCTAAAGGGTTTTTTCAAGAATGTTTTAAAGAGAAATTCTCTTCATGATTGAATATCAAAGGAGGAGTTTTATGAAACATTATTATTGATATTTATTCAGCCCATTAACCATAGTCCAACCCATTAATTATAAAACTTAGGGTTTACATATTACTTATAAATAGGGATAGGGTATTTAAGTAATACATACTATGATTAATAATACTATGCTCTACTCTCTTATTCTTTACCTCTTACTTTTCATTTTAGTTTTACAACACATTCCATATTAACACTCAATTATTTTTTTCAAACCCTAACACCCCCTTGCCGCCTCTATCTACTATACATAAACCATACTTACGATACTCTATCATTTATATGATATTTTTTCATGGTAAATCTATAGTCCTTCATTACATTTGATCTTTTGAAACCACCATACCTAGCGTACATATTATTGTATAAGCATCAATTATCACCTCCTCTTTTTTCTTAAATTCAAAGGTTTATATATATTTCTACCTGATTTATGGATATCTCAGATCGTTGGCCATTCTATTTCAACCAAATAATTCTGGAAAGGTTCAATTTAATATTTTTATTATATTTAATTAATTGTAGCGTTCTTATAGTTTTTTGTCAATAGAGGTTTATAATTATTGATTAAAATATATTTTTCTAAAAATTTATATGTTATTTGATAACTTGTTCCTTTCTGCGATTCACCACTATTTATTGACAATATGGTATTTTTGGTATATTGAATTTGATTATATCTAAATAATTTAAGAATAATTAAAATTTTAAATTATGTTCAGAACAACCAATATATAATATGTTGTGCAAATGTTTTTATCTCGGCTTCTTTTAGAATGAATTTTTATTAATACACTAAAGTTTATTTTAAAATAAGATTATTTTCATCATTATTTTATCAATTTTTATAATTGATTTACTAATTTTAAATAATATAATATTTGAATGTAAATTTGAAGTATTTCCTACAATTTAATATACCTTTCATTCACTAGGCCAAGAAGCTTATAATAATTAGGGAAGTCTTGAATCCTAGTATTTTCACTTATAATTCAGACTCTATTTTAAACAGGGTGCATCTCTATGGGCTTGATAACAATGGCCCATCCAAAGCATATCTTCCAAGTCCAATATTCCCAAAATTTTCTACTCCAAAAAGGGCTACTAGGAAGATATAACAGAAGAAGATTACTATACATCACTGTATAACGAAACTCAAGTGGAGTTTGATACGTATATAATCTATTTCCTTCCCTTTTTTATTTAATATGATATGATATGAGAAGAGCAAGAAACATTTGAGGATGTTTTTTAAATTGTTTATGATGTGTAGATATGTAAATGAGGGAACGTTGATGAACAATTTCACGCATATATTCGATCTGCTTACTCGTTTACGTCAGGTTAAAAGTATTATTTCTTATTCTTATTCTAATCCAAGTATATATGTACATATCTAATATATGTAATTATGTATATATAGGTTGTTGATCATCCATATCTTGTGGTATATTCAAATGTTGCAATAGCAAAAGCAGCAGAAGCTAGGATGATAAGTAATGAACCACAACAAATTTGTGGTTTATGTGATGATATAGTTGAAGATGTTGTGGTATGTATATATTTGTATTTATTACTTACTTTTTCTAAAGGGGATGTTTTAATTAATTAATATTTGTTTTTTTAAGGTTACATCATGTGCACATGCATTTTCCAAAACATGTTTAATGGAATTTTGTGCTTGTGGTGAACAAGTGTTATGTCCTACATGTTCAAAGCCACTTACTATGGATTTCTTTGGGGAACAGAGTAATGCTAAAAATTTGTCAATAGAGGTTTATAATCATTCATTAAAATAAAATTTTCTAAAAATTTATATGTTATTTGATAACTTGTTCTTCAAACTCTGTTATTCACCACTATTTGTTGACACTATGGTATTTTTGGTATATTGAATTTGATTATATCTATATAATTTAAGAATAATTAAAGTTTTAAAATATGTTCAGAACAACCAATATATAATATGTTGTGCAAATGTTTTTATTTCGGCTTCTTTTAGAATGAATTTTTATTAACACACTAATGTTTATTTTAAAATAAGATTATTTTCATAATTACTTTATCTATTTTTATATTTGATTTACCTATTTTAAATAATATAATATTTGAATGTAAATTTGTAATATTTCCTACAATTTAATATACCTTTCTTTCACTAGGCCAAGAAGCTTATAATTATTAGGGATGCCTTGAATCCTAGCATTATCACTTATAATTCAAACTCTATTTTCAACAGGGTGCATCTCTATGTTCTTGATAACCAAGGCCCATTAAACGGCCCAAAGCGTATCTTCCAAGTCCAAAAGCGTAATATTCCCAAAATTTTCTACTTCGAAAAGGGAGACTAGGAAGCCATGAAATCGATGGATTATACAACAAGATTGATAATCATTATCAACGAGACAAAGCAATCCATTACATGGGCCACAAATCTCGTCACTCTTAGTTTTCCATTCTGAAGTTGATGACGTGAATGATTCATAGCCACGAATCGTAATAGTAATCCTAAAAAGCCCTTTGCAAACATGATAATATCAACAGTGTTCTTTATTAATATTTGAATGTAATTTTTTAACTATTCTCTCTATATATTGATATATATTTAATGAAAATATATTTAATTTCTTTCATGAGTCTTTTGATGGACCCAATAATTTTTTTTATGTCATATTTAAAAATACTTTGATTAGATATTTCTACAACTATTCAAAAATAAACACTTTCGTTCATTGCCAGAATGATTCAAGGCCACAAAAATTAACCTTAACCTTGACTTAAACTGTAACCTTAACCCTTAATTTTAACCTTAAAATTAACCTTATCCTTAACATTGACCTAAACCTTAACCCTAACTCTAACCTTTACCTTAACATTAACCTTAACCATAACCTAAATTTCTTCTTGATGAGCAAAAAAACCTTAAACCTAACTTTAACCTTGACCTTCATCCTTGGAAACTGTATTTGATTTCCGTTAACGCAAAAAAAATTCTTCAGTGTCTTCATACACGGGTTTTACCTAGTATATATATATATATATGTATATATATGTATATATAGATATATATTATGATGAAATAAAGTAGATAGTATAACTGAAAATTGTAATACTCCTTTTAGAGCATTAGGAACCAAAACATTTTTTTCATTTTTAGATATTGAGATTAAAGAACTCTGTCAGTTATTCTACTACGGAAATATGGAATTAGAAAATAGACATATCTTGATAAAAGTATATGTGTAAATGATTATATAAATATTAAAAGAGAGGATCTTGAATTTAATTCCATTCAAAATGTCGATAAGAATATTTGGCCAAATATAGAAAGATGGTTCATGTAGATTCATACGCGTATGGTAAATATGAACGTATGATCTATATAGACTGGATTTTTTATGAAGTATTTCATGTTCGTCTAAGGTAAACTAATTTGAAGATATGTTTTATGATATTAAAACGTTCTTATGAAAGTCCTTAAAGGACTTCAAGTGCTTAAATAAAATTCTAGGGATATATAAACTAGAGTGTCATTATCTGTTATATGTTGTTATTAAATGATCCATGTTCGTTAAATATGTGCTTATATGTGACTATATGCATAATTATTTGTTAATATATTTTGTACATAATTGTTTCTTATTATAATTGAAATTCGTATAATTCCATTTATCTATATATTGTTTGATTTGAAATATTGTAAGGTTTGAGACTATGAAGAAGAAGATCAAATTACACAATGAAGATGTTTATTGATATCCTCAAATTAGGGGAGATACTTACGCATTGCACTCTTTTTTTCCTTACTCAATATTTTTTCCTACATGGTTTTAAAGATAACGTTTTTAACGACACTCATTTAAAGTTCATAAAGATATTGCACTCATTTTCCTTCAATGGATTTTTTCCTAAAGGGTTTTTTCAAGAAAGTTTTAAAGAGACATGCTTTTCATGATTGAATATCAAAGGAGGAGTTTAATGAAACATTATTGTTGATATTTATTCGGCGCATTAACCATAGTCCAACCCATTCATTATAAAACTTAGGGTTTACATATTACTTATAAATAGGGATAGGGTATTTAAGTAATACATACTATGATTAAGAATACTATGCTCTACTCTCTTATTCTTTACCTCTTACTTTTCATTTTAGTTTTACAACACATTCCATATTATCACTCAATTATTTCTTTTAAACCCTAACGCCCCCTTGCCGACTCTATCAACTATACATAAACCATACTTACGATACTCTGTCATTTATATGATATTTTCTCATGGTAAATCTATAGTCCTTTATTACATTTGATCTTTTGAAACCACCATACCTAGCGTACATATTATTTTATAAGCATCAATTATCTCCTCCTCTTTTTTCTTAAATTCAAAATTTTATATATATTTCTACCTGATTTATGGATATCTCAGATCGTTGGCCATTCTGTTTCAACCAAAGGATTCTGAAAAGGTTAAATTTCATATTTTTATTATATTTAATTAATTGTAGCATTCTTATAGTTTTTTGTCAATAGAGGTTTATAATTATTGATTCAAATATATTTTTCTAAAAATTTATATATTATTTGATAACTTGTTCCTCAATATCTGCGATTCACCATTATTTGTTGACAATATGGTATTTTTGGTATATTGAATTTGATTATATCTGAATAATTCAAGAATAATTAAAATTTTAAATTATGTTCAGAACACCCAATATATAATATGTTGTGCAAATGTGTTTATCTCGGCTTCTTTTAAAATGAATTTCTATTAATACACTAAAGTTTATTTTAAAATAAGATCATTTTCATCATTATTTTATCAATTTTTATAATTGATTTACTAATTTTAAATAATATAATATTTGAATGTAAATTTGTAATATTTCCTACAATTTAATATACCTTTCTTTCACTAGGCCAAGAAGTTTATAATAACTAGGAAGTCTTGAATCCTAGCATTCTCACTTATAATTAAGACTCTATTTTGAACAGGGTGCATCTCTATGGGCTTGATAACAACGGCCAATCCAAAGCGTATCTTCCAAGTCCAACAATGACGTAATATTCCCAAAATTTTCTACTCCGAAAAGGGCGAAAGAAGATTACTATACATCAAACGAAACTCAAGCAGAGTTTGATACGTATATAATCTATTTCATTCCCTTTTTTTATATAATATGATATGATATGAGAAGAGCAAGAAAGATTTGAGGATGTTTTTTTTGTATTGTTTATGATGTGTAGATATGTAAATGAGGGAACGTTGATGAACAATTACGTGCATATATTCGATCTGCTTACTCGTTTACGTCAGGTTGGTATTATTATTTCTTATTCTTATTATAATCTAAGTATATATGTATGTATCTAATATATGTAAGTATGTATATATAGGTTGTTGATCATCCATATCTTGTGGTATATTCAAACGTTGCTATAGCAAAAGTAGCTAAAGCTAGGATGATAAGTAATGAACCACAACAAACTTGTGGTTTATGTGATGATATAGTTGAAGATGTTGTGGTAGGTATATGTTTGTCTTTATTACTTCCTTTTTATAAAGGGGATGTTATAATTAATTCATATTTGTTTTTTTAAGGTTACATCATGTGCACATTCATTTTACAAAACATGTTTAATGGAATTTTGTGCTAGTGGTGAACAAGTGTTATGTCCTACATGTTCAAAGTGGTACTTACTATGGATTTCTCTGGGAATAGAGTAATGCTAAAAATTTGTCAATAGAGGTTTATAATTATTCATTAAAATATATATTTCTAAAAAGTTATATGTTATTCGACAACTTGTTCCTCAAAATCTACGATTCACCACTATTTGTCAACACTATGGTATTTTTGGTATATTGAATTTGACTATATCTAAATAATTTTAGAATAATTAAAATTTTAAATTATGTTCTGAACAATCAATATGTAATATGTTGTGCAAATGTTTTATTTGGACGTCTTTTAGAATGAATTTATTAATACACTAAAGTTTATTTTAAAATAATATTATTTTCATCATTACTTTATCTCTTTTTATAATTTATTTACTAATTTTAAATAATATAATATCTGAATGTAAATTTGTAATTATTCCTACAATTTAATATACCTTTCTTTCACTATGCCAAGAAGCTTATAATAATTAGGGAAGCCTTGAATCCTAGCATTCTCACTTATAATTCAAACTCTATTATGAACTGAGTGCATCTCTTGGGCTTGATAACCAACACCCATTAAACGGCCAAAAGCGTATCTTCCAAGTCCAAAAGCAATGACGTAATACTCCCAAAATTTTCTACTTCGAAAAGGGTGACTAGGAAACCATGAAGTCGATGGATTATACAACCAATTTGATAATCATTATCACCGAGACAAAGCAATCCATTACAAGGGCCAAAAATCTCGCCACTCTTAGTTTTCCATTCTGAATTTGATGACGTGAATGATTCATAGCCACAAATCGTAATAGTAATCCTAAAAAGCCCTTTGCAAACTTGATAATATCCACAATGTTCTCCATTGATATTTTAATGTAATGTTTTAACTATTCTCTCTCTTTTATGGACCCAATAATTTTTTTTTATGTCAGATTTGAAGATACTTTGATTAGATATTTCTACAACTATTCAAAAATAAACAATTTTGTTCTTTGCCAGAATGATTCATAGCCAGAAAATTTAACCTTAACCTTGACTTAAACGGTAACCTCCTTAACTTTAACGTTAAAATTAACCTTATCCTTAACGTTGACCTAAACCTAAACCTTAACCCTAACTCTAACCCTTACCTTAACATTTACCTTAACCATAACCTAAATTTCTTCTTGATGAGCAAAAAAAACCTTAACCTTCACCCTTGGAAACTGTATTTGATTTCTATTAACGCATTAAAAAAAATTCTTCAGTGTCTTCAAACACGGGTTTTACCTAGTATATATATATATATATATATATACATATATATATTATGATGAAATAAAGTAGATAATATAACTGAAAATTGTAATACTCCTTTTAGAGCATTAGGAACCAAAACATTTTCATCATATTTAGATATTGAGATTTAAGAACTCTGGCTGTTATTCTACTACAAAAATATGGAATTAGAAAATAGACGGATATTGATAAAAGTATATGTGTAAATGATTATATAAATATTAAAAGAGAGGATCTTGAATTTAATTCCATTCAAAATGTCGATAAGAATATTTTGCCAAATATAGAAAGATGGTTCATGTAGATTCATAACCGTATGGTAAATATGAACATATGATCTATATAGACTGGAATTTTTATAAAGGATTTCATGTTCGTCTAAGGTAAACTAATTTGAAGATATGTTTTATGAGATAAAAACGTTCTTATGAAAGTCCTTAAAGGACTTCAAGTGCTTAAATAAAAATCTCGGAATATATAAACTAGAGTGTCATTATCTGTTATAATTGTATTATATGTTGTTATGTAATGATCCATGTTCGTTAAATATGTTCTTATATGTGACTATATGCATAAATATTTGTTAATATAATTTGTAGATAATTGTTTCTTATTATAATTGAAATTTGTATAACTCCATTTATCTATATATTGCTTGATTTGAAATATTGTAAAGTTTGAGACTATGAAGAAGAAGATCAAATTACACAATGAAGATGTTTATTCATATCCTCAAATTAGGGGGAGGTACTTACGCATTGCACTCTTTTTTTTCCTTACTCAATATTTTTTCCTACATGGTTTTAGAGATAACGTGTTTAACGACACTCATTTAAAGTTCATAAGGATATTGCACTCATTTTCCTTCAATGGATTTTTTCCTAAAGGGTTTTTTCAAGAATGTTTTAAAGAGACATGCTCTTCATGATTGAATATCAAAAGAGGTGTTTTATGAAACATTATTGTTGATATTTATTCAACCCATTAACCATAGTCCAACCCATTAATTATAAAACTTAGGGTTTACATATTACTTATAAATAGGGATATGGTATTTAAGTAATACATACTATGATTAATAATACTATGCTCTACTCTCTTATTCTTTACCTCTTATTTTTCATTTTAGTTTTACAACACATTTTATATTATCACTCAATTATTTCTTTCAAACCCTAACGCCCCCTTGCCGCCTCTATCTACTATACATAAACCATACTTACGATACTCTGTCATTTATATGATATTTTCTCATGGTAAATCTATAGTCCTTCATTAGATTTGATCTTTTGAAACCACCATACCTAGCATACATATTATTGTATAAGCATAAATTATCTCCTCCTCTTTTTTCTTAAATTCAAAATTTTATATATATTTCTACCTAATTTATGGATATCTCAGATCGTTGGCCATTCCATTTCAACAAAAAGATTCTGAAAGGTTAAATTTAATATTTTTATTATATTTAATTAATTGTAACATTCTTATAGTTTTTTGTCAATAGAGGTTTATAATTATTGATTAAAATATATTTTTCTAAAAATTTATATGTTATTTGATAACTTGTTCCTCAATATCTGCGATTCACCACTATTTGTTGACAATATGGTATTTTTGGTATATTGAATTTGATTATATCTGAATAATTTAAGAGTAATTAAAATTTTAAATTATGTTTAGAACAACCAATATATAATATGTTGTGCAAATGTTTTTATCTTGGCTTCTTTTAGAATGAATTTTTATTAATACACTAAAGTTTATTTTAAAATAAGATTATTTTTATCATTATTTTATCAATTTTTATAATTGATTTACTAATTTTAAATAATATAATATTTGATTGTAAATTTGTAATATTTCCTAAAATTAATATACCTTTCTTTCACTAGGCCAAGAAGCTTATAATAATTAGGGAAGCCTTGAATCCTAGCATTCTCACTTGTAATTCAAACTCTATTTTGAACAGGGTGCATCTCTATGGGCTTGATAAAAGCGTATCTTCGAAGTCCAAAAGCAATGACGTAATATTCCCAAAATTTTCTACTCCGAAAAGGGCGATATAAGTGAAGAATATTACTATACATCACTGTATAACGAAACTCAAGCGGAGTTTGATACGTATGTAATCTATTTCATTCCTTTTTTTTATATAATATGATATGATATGAGAAGAGCAAGAAACATTTGAGGATGTTTTTTTTGTTTTGTTTTTGATGTGTAGATATGTAAATGAGGGAACGTTGATGAACAATTACGCGCATATATTCGATCTGCTGGTTTATGTCAGGTTAGTATTATTATTTATAATTCTTATTCTAATCTAAGTATATATGTATGTATCTAATATATGTAAGTATGTATATATAGGTTGTTGATCATCCATATCTTGTGGTATATTCAAACGTTGCTATAGCAAAAGTAGGATGATAATTAATGAACCACAACAAATTTGTGGTTTATGTGATGATATAGTTGAAGATGTTGTGGTAGGTATATGTTTGTCTTTATTACTTACTTTTTATAAAGGGGATGTTTTAATTAATTAATATTTGTTTTTTTAAGGTTACATCATGTGCACATGCATTTTGCAAAACATGTTTAATGGAATTTTGTGCTAGTGGGAACAGAGTAATGCTAAAAATTTATCAATAGAGGTTTATAATTATTCATTAAAATATATTTTTCTAAAAATTTATATGTTATTTGATAACTTGTTCCTCAAAATCTACGATTCACCACTATTTGTCGACAGTATGGTGTATATTGAATTTGAGTATATATAAATAATTTAAGAATAATTAAAATTTTAAATTATGTTCTGAACAACCAATATATAATATGTTGTGCAAATGTTTTTATTTCGGCTTCTTTTCACTACTAAAAATTAGAGTATTCGCGGCAATTTTTAGTGTCCAAGACGGGAGTCTATAAATGACGTGTATTGATAGGCGGGATTTATCTTATTGCCGCGAAGAGTGCCGTCTATAAAGCTAACGCCTATGCAAAGATGGCACAAACGAAGAATGCCGCCTATTCAGTCTCGCATTGACGTTAATTGTCTTAAAACTGCCGCCTATTTATAATTGTATTTGAATTGCCGTGTATGAAAAAACTTATATTTCAATATATTTTTAATATATATATATTATTAATTACATATAATATTGTATATCTTTATATTTAAAAAAAACTTAAATAAACAAGAAGTTAAATCAATTCAAAATGTATTTCATTCATCAAAAAAGTATAAATATCCTAATACTTCTTACGCTTATCCAAACTAAAACTTATAAAAGTAAAAGGTACAAAAATCATAATAATTCAAATCCTAATAATTCTCGATACTTGCATACAATATAATTAAACAACTAGAACTAGAAGTAAAAGATATCCAAACAAAAACTTCAAAACTTCTGTATTACTTCAACAATCATCCATATCTGCCATCAAGAACAATAAAACTCTTTTCATAGTTACTACTTCTATGTTCATCCATATCACATTTACCATAACTTCTAGATTTTTGGATTCAAGCTAAAGGAATCATCAAAATTATAGAGTAAGTGCATACATTGATGGAAGTGAGGATAAAATTGTCCTTAACCACTTTGCACTTGTCATTGTATTACTCAACGATGTAGCTACTAATGGACTTTTAATTGTCTTTATTGGAGATGCTATAGACTCAAAAATTCCTCTACACAAAACAAAAAAAAATTACTATATAGTTTCTAATGCACACACATTTTAAGAAGCTAATACCTTGTCCTTGTTAATACTCTTTGCACTACCAAGTAAACTATCCCCCTCTCCCTTTTTTTGCATTGCATCATCATATTAAAATATATCATACCATCTATATAGACAAAACAGGAGAGAGTTAACTTATTAACAAAAGATGCCATTGATATCGACCTAGGTCAAAGTTGTCCAGATTTTCAGCACTAGATTCTGAAGCCAAACAAGTTTTCTCCAATTTTCCTCTCAAGTCATCTTCAGATCTCTCTTAAATACTACAAAGGGATGTAATTAGGTCAACTTTGTTCCTTTTCTCGACTGCACAATAAAAGAGTCAATGAGACAGAGTTGATTGATAGTAGTAATATAAGAATGGTGGTGAGATAATTAATTACCAAAACATATTGAGTCATTAATGTCGAATTTCCTCAACCCAATAGGAACATGAATAATCAAAGTCGCATGTCCCCATCACTAAAAGTAATTTACTCACGCATTTTCTCGGTTTATTTTCATTATTTTATATACAAATGGAGAAGAGTAACTGACCAAGACTGAAACTAAACCATTTTCGCAACTCACTGTATTTTTAAATCTCAACACATGAATCCGAAGAGACAGAAATAAGAGCCATCTAAAACAATAGTACTCTAACTTCTTGTCTAGACTAGTTTTAAAAAACTCCCGATAAGCACCTTTGTAGTACCTTACAATACAAAAGAAAAACCAATAGTTATCAACTTCTTTGGATTTAAGATGAGTCCAAGCGTTGTTTAAAAGACACTCACTTGATGAGATTGCACAAATTCACAAACTTGGCATGTTATTCCTTTGCCTTAAAGCATAAATAATTCTCTCTCAAAATGTAACCATATATGTTACATAAAGTTGGTCCAACTTTAACAAAAAACTGTAGGAGTTCTTTGAAAAAGTCAACAACACTGTAACTTACAAAACAAAACTATAATTAAAACTTTTTGGAATATATATGCTAAACGAAGATGGCAGGGATGTGAAATTATACTGTATTTTTGCAACTCCCAATAGCTGGCATAAGGAGAATCCATTCATTGTATTTCCAGTACAGAATTTTTCGTTAGGACCAAAATCAGCTGGCTTTAGTTCACGAGTCAGAGAAGAGTGTTTTGCTGTGGAGTACCTAGAATTGAAAATCATTAGAATAAGAATATAAAAAAATAGATGATTGGTGCAACTTTCGCATGAAACAGGGACATTTGATGCAAATTTAATAATATACAACAATGAAAGATTTATTCATTATCTTATACCAATTGGAAATTAAGTATCAAGTATTAATTCTTGTGCCTTATAGACATAATCTGCACACATTTCTTAACTTCTACACCAACTTCGGGCACACAAGGACTCTTTCTTAACTGCACCACTTCAGATGCTTTTTTGAAACAATCTGCTCACATAATTTGTCTTTTTTTAGTGCTCTTAGGGAATGAATATTAAAATCTTGTTCAAATTATTTAAAACAATTTAATTACAAAAATGTTTCACCCATTTGACATATGAGCAAGAAATTAGCAGAAAACATTACTCACAATGGAAGAAAGATCGATGGTGGATGAAGACTATGGTAAGCTACACATAGTGATATTACCATGGCTAGCCTTTGGCCATATAATCCCATACTTAGAGATTTCTAAACCCATCAGAAGGCAATCTAATTTTTTAAGAGGCATAAATACAAACACTTTAATTACCCTATACAAATTGTCATATATCACACATTAAGTAGATGTGTACTATAATTCCTTCAAAATACTATAAAATATAAACAATTTACACTCTCTCAATCATTCTCTATATCTCTCTCAAAAAGCAAATTATAGATCATTTCCAAACGAAGTATCATACAATAAATTATTTGATAACTTGTTCCTGAATATCTGCGATTCACCACTATTTGTTGACAATATGGTATTTTTGGTATATTGAATTTGATTATATCTAAATAATTTAAGAATAATTAAAATTTTAAAGTATGTTCAGAACAACTAATATATAATATGTTGTGCAAATGTTTTTATCTCGGCTTCTTTAAGAATGAATTTTTATTAATACACTAAAGTTTATTTTAAAATAAGATCATTTTCATCATTATTTTATCAATTTTTATAATTGATTTACTAATTTTAAATAATATAATATTTGAATGTAAATTTGAAGTATTTCCTACAATTTAATATACCTTTCTTTCACTAGGCCAAGAAGCTTATAATAATTAGGGAAGTCTTGAATCCTAGCATTCTCACTTATAATTCAGACTCTATTTTGAACATGGTGCATCTCTATTGGCTTGATAACAATGGCCCATCCAAAGCATATCTTCCAAGTCCAAAAGCAATGACGTAATATTCCCAAAATTTTCTACTCCGAAAAGGGCGACTAGGAAGATATAACAGAAGAAGATTACTATACATCACTGTATAACGAAACTCAAGCGGAGTTTGATACATATATAATCTATTTCATTCCCTTTTTTTATATAATATGATATGATATGAGAAGAGCAAGAAACATTTGAGGATGTTTTTTTTGTATTGTTTATGATGTGTAGATATGTAAATGAGGAAACGTTGATGAACAATTACGCGCATATATTCGATCTGCTTACTCGTTTACGTCAGGTTAGTATTATTATTTCTTATTCTTATTCTAATCTAAGTATATATGTACATATCTAATATATGTAATTATGTATATATAGGTTGTTGATCATCCATATCTTGTGGTATATTCAAACGTTGCTATAGCAAAAGCAGCTGAAGCTAGGATGATAAGTAATGAACAACAACAAATTGTTGGTTTATGTGATGATATAGTTGAAGATGTTGTGGTATGTATATATTTATCTTTATTACTTACTTTTTCTAAAGGGGATGTTTTAATTAATTAATATTTGTTTTCTTAAGGTTACATCATGTGCACATGCATTTTCCAAAACATGTTTAATGGAATTTTGTGCGAGTTGTGAACAAGTGTTATGTCCTACATGTTCAAAGCCACTTACTATGGATTTCTCTGGGAACAGAGTAATGCTAAAAATTTGTCAATAGAGGTTTGTAATCATTCATTAAAATAAATTTTTCTAAAAATTTATATGTTATTTGATAACTTGTTCTTCAAAATCTACTATTCACCACTATTTGTTGACACTATGGTATTTTTGGTATATTGAATTTGATTATATCTATATAATTTAAGAATAATTAAAATTTTAAATTATGTTCAGAACAACCAATATATAATATGTTGTGCAAATGTTTTTGTTTCGGCTTCTTTTAGAATGAATTTTTATTAACACACTAAAGTTTATTTTAAAATAAGATTATTTTCATCATTACTTTATCTATTTTTATATTTGATTTACCTATTTTAAATAATATAATATTTTAATGTAAATTTGTAATATTTCCTACAATTTAATATACCTTTCTTTCACTAGGCCAAGAAGCTTATAATAATAAGGGACGCCGTGAATCCTAGCATTCTCACTTATAATTCAAACTCTATTTTGAACATGGTGCATCTCTATGGGCTTGATAACCAAGGCCCATTAAACGGCCCAAAGCGTATCTTCCAAGTCCAAAAGCAATGACGTAATATTCCCAAAATTTTCTACTTCGAAAAGGGAGAATAGGAAGCCATGAAATCGATGGATTATACAACAAGTTTGATAATCATTATCAACGAGAAAAAGAAATCCCAGGGCCACAAATCTCGTCACTCTTAGTTTTCCATTCTGAAGTTGATGACGTGAATGATTCATAGCCACGAATCGTAATAGTAATCCTAAAAAGCCCATTGCAAACTTGATAATATCCACAATGTTCTTCATTGATATTTGAATGTAATTTTTTAACTATTCGCTCTCTTTTATTTAATATTCTTTCTATATATTGATATATATTTAATGAAAATATATTTAATTTCTTTCATGAGTCTTTTGATGGACCCAATAATTTTTTTTTATGTCATATTTAAAAATACTTTGATTAGATATTTCTACAACTATTCAAAAATAAACACTTTCGTTCTTTGCCAGAATGATTCATAGCCGCAAAAATTAACCTTAACCTTGACTTAAACTGTAACCTTAACCCTTAACCCTTAACTTTAACCTTAAAATTAATCTTATCCTTAACGTTGACCTAAACCTTAACCCTAACTCTAACCTTTACCTTAACATTAACCTTATACATAACCTAAATTTTTTCTTGATGAGAAAAAAAAAACTTTAACCCTAACTTTAACCTTGACCTTCACCCTTGGAAACTGTATTTGATTTCCATTAACGCAAAAAAAATTCTTCAGTGTCTTCATACACGGGTTTTACCTAGTATATATATATATATATATTATGATGAAATAAAGTAGATAATATAACTGAAAATTGTAATATTCCTTTTAAAGCATTAGGAACCAAAACATTTTTTTCATATTTAGATATTGAGATTTAAGAACTCTGTCAATTATTCTACTACAGAAATATGGAACTAGAAAATAGACGTATCTTAATAAAAGTATATGTGGAAATGATTATATAAATATTAAAAGAGAGGATCTTGAATTTAATTCTATTCAAAATGTCGATAAGAATATTTGGCCAAATATAGAAAGATGGTTCATGTAGATTCATACCCGTATGGTAAATATGAACGTATGATCTATATAGACTGGAATTTTTATAATGGATTTCATGTTCGTCTAAGGTAAACTAATTTGAAGATATGTTTTATGAGATAAAAACGTTCTTATGAAAGTCATTAAAGGACTTCAAGTGCTTAAATAAAAATCTCGAGATATATAAATTAGAGTGTCATTATCTGTTATAATTGTATTATATGTTGTTATGTAATGATCCATGTTCGTTAAATATGTGCTTATATGTGACTATATGCATAAATATTTGTTAATATAATTTGTACATAATTGTTTCTTATTATAATTGAAATTCGTATAATTCCATTTATCAATATATTGCTTGATTTGAAATATTGTAAGGTTTGAGACTATGAAGTTGAAGATCAAATTACACAGTGAAGATGTTTATTGATATCCTCAAATGAGGGGAAGATACTTACGCATTGCACTCTTTTTTTCCTTACTCGATATTTTTTCGTACATGGTATTAAAGATAACGTTTTTAACGACACTCATTTAAAGTTCATAAGGATATTGCACTCATTTTCCTTCAATGGATTTTTTCCTAAAGGGTTTTTTCAAGAATGTTTTAAAGAGACATTCTCTTCATGATTGAATATCAAAGGAGGAGTTTTATGAAACATTATTATTGATATTTATTTAGCCCATTAACCATAGTCCAACCCATTAATTATAAAACTTAGGGTTTACATATTACTTATAAATAGGGATAGGGTATTTAAGTAATACATACTATGATCAATAATACTATGCTCTACTCTCTTATTCTTTATCTCTTACTTTTCATTTTAGTTTTACAACACATTCCATATTATCACTCAATTATTTCTTTCAAACCCTAACGCCCCCTTGCCGCCTCTATCTACTATACATAAACCATACTTACGATACTCTGTCATTTATATGATATTTTCTCATGGTAAATCTATAGTCCTTCATTACATTTGATCTTTTGAAACCACCATACCTAGCATACATATTATTGTATAAGCATCAATTATCACCTCCTCTTTTTTCTTAAATTCAAAAGTTTATATATATTTCTACCTGATTTATGGATATCTCAGATCGTTGGCCATTCCATTTCAACCAAATGATTCTGAAAAGGTTAAATTTAATATTTTTATTATATTTAATTAATCGTAGCGTTCTTATAGTTTTTTGTCAATAGAGGTTTATAATTATTGATTAAAATATATTTTTCTAAAAATTTATATGTTATTTGATAACTTGTTCCTGAATATCTGCGATTCACCACTATTTGTTGACAATATGGTATTTTTGGTATATTGAATTTGATTATATCTAAATAATTTAAGAATAATTAAAATTTTAAATTATGTTCAGAACAACCAATATATAATATGTTGTGCAAATGTTTTTATCTCGGCTTCTTTTAGAATGAATTTTTATTAATACACTAAAGTTTATTTTAAAATAAGATCATTTTCATCATTATTTTATCAATTTTTATAATTGATTTACTAATTTTATATAATATAATATTTGAATATAAATTTGAAGTATTTCCTACAAATTTAATATACCTTTCTTTCACTAGGCCAAGAACCTTATAATAATTAGGGAAGTCTTGAATCCTAGCATTCTCACTTATAATTCAGACTCTATTTTGAACAGGGTGCATCTCTATGGGCTTGATAACTATGGCCCATCCAAAGCATATCTTCCAAGTCCAAAAGCATTGACGTCATATTCCCAAAATTTTCTACTCCGAAAAGGGCGACTAGGAAGATATAACTGAAGAAGATTACTATACATCACTGTATAACGAAACTCAAGCAGAGTTTGATACGTATATAATCTATTTCATTCCCTTTTTTATATAATATGATATGATATGAGAAGAGCAAGAAACATTTGAGGATGTTTTTTTTGTATTGTTTATGATGTGTAGATATGTAAATGAGGGAACGTTGATGAACAATTACGCGCATATATTCGATCTGCTTACTCGTTTACGTCAGGTTAGTATTATTATTTCTTATTCTTATTCTAATCTAAGTATATATGTACATATCTAATATATGTAATTATGTATATATAGGTTGTTGATCATCCATATCTTCTGGTATATTCAAACGTTGCTATAGCAAAAGCAGCTGAAGCTAGGATGATAAGTAATGAACCACAACAAATTTGTGGTTTATGTGATGATATAGTTGAAGATGTTGTGGTATGTATATATTTGTCTTTATTACTTACTTTTTCTAAAGGGGATGTTTTAATTAATTAATATTTGTTTTCTTAAGGTTACATCATGTGCACATGCATTTTCCAAAACATGTTTAATGGAATTTTGTGCTAGTTGTGAACAAGTGTTATGTCCTACATGTTCAAAGCCACTTACTATGGATTTCTCTGGGAACAGAGTAATGCTAAAAATTTGTCAATAGAGGTTTATAATTATTCATTAAAATAAATTTTTCTAAAAATTTATATGTTATTTGATAACTTGTTCTTCAAAATCTACTATTCACCACTATTTGTTGACACTATGGTATTTTTGGTATATTGAATTTGATTATATCTATATAATTTAAGAATAATTAAAATCTTAAATTATGTTCAGAACAACCAATATATAATATGTTGTGCAAATGTTTTTGTTTCGGTTTCTTTTAGAATGAATTTTTATTAACACACTAAAGTTTATTTTAAAATAAGATTATTTTCATCATTACTTTATCTATTTTTATATTTGATTTACCTATTTTAAATAATATAATATTTGAATGTAAATTTGTAATATTTCCTACAATTTAATATACCTTTCTTTCACTAGGCCAAGAAGCTTATAATAATAAGGGACGCCTTGAATCCTAGCATTCTCACTTATAATTCAAACTCTATTTTGAACAGGGTGCATCTCTATGGGCTTGATAACCAAGGCCCATTAAACGGCCCAAAGCGTATCTTCCAAGTCCAAAAGCAATGACGTAATATTCCCAAAATTTTCTACTTCGAAAAGGGAGAATAGGAAGCCATGAAATCGATGGATTATACAACAAGTTTGATAATCATTATCAACGAGAAAAAGAAATCCCAGGGCCACAAATCTCGTCACTCTTAGTTTTCCATTCTGAAGTTGATGACGTGAATGATTCATAGCCACGAATCGTAATAGTAATCCTAAAAAGCCCATTGCAAACTTGATAATATCCACAATGTTCTTCATTGATATTTGAATGTAATTTTTTAACTATTCACTCTCTTTTATTTAATATTATTTCTATATATTGATATATATTTAATGAAAATATATTTAATTTCTTTCATGAGTCTTTTGATGGACCCAATAATTTTTTTTTATGTCATATTTAAAAATACTTTGATTAGATATTTCTACAACTATTCAAAAATAAACACTTTCGTTCTTTGCCAGAATGATTCATAGCCGCAAAAATTAATCTTAACCTTGACTTAAACTGTAACCTTAACCCTGAACCCTTAACTTTAACATTAAAATTAATCTTATCCTTAACGTTGATATAAACCTTAACCCTAACTCTAACCTTTACCTTAACATTAACCTTATACATAACCTAAATTTTTTCTTGATGAGAAAAAAAAAACTTTAACCCTAACTTTAACCTTGACCTTCACCCTTGGAAACTGTATTTGATTTCCATTAACGCAAAAAAAAATTCTTCAGTGTCTTCATACACGGGTTTTTCCTAGTATATATATATATATATTATGATGAAATAAAGTAGATAATATAACTGAAAATTGTAATACTCCTTTTAGAGCATTAGGAACCAAAACATTTTTTTCATATTTAGATATTGAGATTTAAGAACTCTTTCAATTATTCTACTACAGAAATATGGAACTAGAAAATAGACGTATCTTAATAAAAGTATATGTGTAAATGATTATATAAATATTAAAAGAGAGGATCTTGAATTTAATTCTATTCAAAATGTCGATAAGAATATTTGGCCAAATATAGAAAGATGGTTCATGTAGATTCATACCCGTATGGTAAATATGAACGTATGATCTATATAGACTGGAATTTTTATAAAGGATTTCATGTTCGTCTAAGGTAAACTAATTTGAAGATATGTTTTATGAGATAAAAACGTTCTTATGAAAGTCATTAAAGGACTTCAAGTGCTTAAATAAAAATCTCGAGATATATAAATTAGAGTGTCATTATCTGTTATAATTGTATTATATGTTGTTATGTAATGATCCATGTTCGTTAAATATGTGCTTATATGTGACTATATGCATAAATATTTGTTAATATAATTTGTACATAATTGTTTCTTATTATAATTGAAATTCCTATAATTCCATTTATCAATATATTGCTTGATTTGAAATATTGTAAGGTTTGAGACTATGAAGTTGAAGATCAAATTACACAGTGAAGATGTTTATTGATATCCTCAAATGAGGGGAAGATACTTATGCATTGCACTCTTTTTTTCCTTACTCGATATTTTTTCGTACATGGTTTTAAAGATAACGTTTTTAACGACACTCATTTAAAGTTCATAAGGATATTGCACTCATTTTCCTTCAATGGATTTTTTCCTAAAGGGTTTTTTCAAGAATGTTTTAAAGAGACATTCTCTTCATGATTGAATATCAAAGGAGGAGTTTTATGAAACATTATTATTGATATTTATTTAGCCCATTAACCACAGTCCAACCCATTCATTATAAAACTTAGGGTTTACATATTACTTATAAATAGGGATAGGGTATTTAAGTAATACATACTATGATCAATAATACTATGCTCTACTCTCTTATTCTTTATCTATTACTTTTCATTTTAGTTTTACAACACATTCCATATTATCACTCAATTATTTCTTTCAAACCCTAACGCCCCCTTGCCGCCTCTATTTACTATACATAAACCATACTTACGATACTCTGTCATTTATATGATATTTTCTCATGGTAAATCTATAGTCCTTCATTACATTTGATCTTTTGAAACCACCATACCTAGCGTACATATTATTGTATAAGCATCAATTATCACCTCCTCTTTTTTCTTAAATTCAAAAGTTTATATATATTTCTACCTGATTTATGGATATCTTAGATCGTTGGCCATTCCATTTCAACCAAATGATTCTGAAAAGGTTCAATTTAATATTTTTATTATATTTAATTAATTGTAGCGTTCTTATAGTTTTTTGTCAATAGAGGTTTATAATTATTGATTAAAATATATTTTTCTAAAAATTTATATGTTATTTGATAACTTGTTCCTGAATATCTGCGATTCACCACTATTTATTGACAATATGGTATTTTTGGTATATTGAATTTGATTATATCTAAATAATTTTAGAATAATTAAAGTTTTAAATTATGTTCAGAACAACCAATATATAATATGTTGTGCAAATGTTTTTATCTCGGCCTTTTTTAGAATGAATTTTTATTAATACACTAAAGTTTATTTTAAAATAAGATCATTTTCATCATTATTTTATCAATTTTTATAATTGATTTACTAATTTTAAATAATATAATATTTGAATGTAAATTTGAAGTATTTTCTACAATTTAATATACCTTTCTTTCACTAGGCCAAGAAGCTTATAATAATTAGGGAAGTCTTGAATCCTAGCATTCTCACTTATAATTCAGCCTCTATTTTGAACAGGGTTCGTCTCTATGGGATTGATAACAACGGCCCATCCAAAGCATATCTTCCAAGTCCAAAAGCAATGACGTAATATTCCCAAAATTTTCTACACCGAAAAGGGCGACTAGGAAGATATAACCGAAGAAGATTACTATACATCACTGTATAACGAAACTCAAGCGGAGTTTGATACGTATATAATCTATTTCATTCCCTTTTTTTATATAATATGATATGATATGAGAAGAGCAAGAAACATTTGAGAATGTTTTTTTTGTATTTTTTATGATGTGTAGATATGTAAATGAGGGAACGTTGATGAACAATTACGCGCATATATTCGATCTGCTTACTCGTTTACATCAGGTTAGTATTATTATTTCTTATTCTTATTCTAATCTAAGTATATATGTACATATCTAATATATGTAATTATGTATATATAGGTTGTTGATCATCCATATCTTGTGGTATATTCAAACGTTGCTATAGCAAAAGCAGCTGAAGCTAGGATGATAAGTAATGAACCACAACAAATTTGTGGTTTATGTGATGATATAGTTGAAGATGTTGTGGTATGTATATATTTGTCTTTATTACTTACTTTTTCTAAAGGGGATTTTTTAATTAATTAATATTTGTTTTCTTAAGATTACATCATGTGCACATGCATTTTCCAAAACATGTTTAATGGAATTTTGTGCTAGTGGTGAACAAGTGTTATGTCCTACATGTTCAAAGCCACTTACTATGGATTTCTCTGGGAACAGAGTAATGCTAAAAATTTATCAATAGAGGTTTATAATTATTCATTAAAATAAATTTTTCTAAAAATTTATATGTTATTTGATAACTTGTTCTTCAAAATCTACTATTCACCACTATTTGTTGACACTATGGTATTTTTGGTATATTGAATTTAATTATATCTATATAATTTAATAATAATTAAAATTTTAAATTATGTTCAGAACAACCAATATATAATATGTTGTGCAAATGTTTTTGTTTCGGCTTCTTTTAGAATGAATTTTTATTAACACACTAAAGTTTATTTTAAAATAAGATTATTTTCATCATTACTTTATCTATTTTTATATTTGATTTACCTATTTTAAATAATATAATATTTGAATGTAAATTTGTAATATTTCCTACAATTTAATATACCTTTCTTTCACTAGGCCAAGAAGCTTATAATAATTAGGGACGCCTTGAATCCTAGCATTCTCACTTATAATTCAAACTCTATTTTGAACAGGGTGCATCTCTATGGGCTTGATAACCAAGGCCCATTAAACGGCCCAAAGCGTATCTTCCAAGTCCAAAAGCAATGCCATAATATTCCTAAAATTTTCTACTTCGAAAAGGGAGAATAGGAAGCCATGAAATCTATGGATTATACAACAAGTTTGATAATCATTATCAACGAGACAAAGCAATCCCAAGGCCACAAATCTCGTCACTCTTAGTTTTCCATTCTGAAGTTGATGACGTGATTGATTCATAGCCACGAATCGTAATAGTAATCCTAAAAAGCCCATTGCAAACTTGATAATATCCACAATGTTCTTCATTGATATTTGAATGTAATTTTTTAACTATTCGCTCTCTTTTATTTAATATTCTTTCTATATATTGATATATATTTAATGAAAATATATTTAATTTCTTTCATGAGTCTTTTGATGGACCCAATAATTTTTTTTTATGTCATATTTAAAAATACTTTGATTAGATATTTCTACAACTATTCAAAAATAAACACTTTCGTTCTTTGCCAGAATGATTCATAGCCGCAAAAATTAACCTTAACCTTGACTTAAACTGTAACCTTAACCCTTAACCCTTAACTTTAACCTTAAAATTTATCTTATCCTTAACGTTGACCTAAACGTTAACCCTAACTCTAACCTTTACCTTAACATTAACCTTATACATAACCTAAATTTTTTCTTGATGAGAAAAAAAAAACTTTAACCCTAACTTTAACCTTGACCTTCACCCTTGGAAACTGTATTTGATTTCCATTAACGCAAAAAAAATTCTTCAGTGTCTTCATACACGGGTTTTACCTAGTATATATATATATTATGATGAAATAAAGTAGATAATATAACTGAAAATTGTAATACTCCTTTTAGAGCATTAGGAACCAAAACATTTTTTTCATATTTAGATATTGAGATTTAAGAACTCTGTCAATTATTCTACTACAGAAATATGGAACTAGAAAATAGACGTATCTTAATAAAAGTATGTGTAAATGATTATATAAATATTAAAAGAGAGGATCTTGAATTTAATTCTATTCAAAATGTCGATAAGAATATTTGGCCAAATATAGAAAGATGGTTCATGTAGATTCATACCCGTATGGTAAATATGAACGTATGATCTATATAGACTGGAATTTTTATAAAGGATTTCATGTTCGTCTAAGGTAAACTAATTTGAAGATATGTTTTATGAGATAAAAACGTTCTTATGAAAGTCATTAAAGGACTTCAAGTGCTTAAATAAAAATCTCGAGATATATAAATTAGAGTGTCATTATCTGTTATAATTGTATTATATGTTGTTATGTAATGATCCATGTTCGTTAAATATGTGCTTACATGTGACTATGTGCATAAATATTTGTTAATATAATTTGTACATAATTGTTTCTTATTATAATTGAAATTCGTATAATTCCATTTATCAATATATTGCTTGATTTGAAATATTGTAAGGTTTGAGACTATGAAGTTGAAGATCAAATTACACAGTGAAGATGTTTATTGATATCCTCAAATGAGGGGAAGATACTTACGCATTGCACTCTTTTTTTCCTTACTCGATATTTTTTCGTACATGGTTTTAAAGATAACGTTTTTAACGACACTCATTTAAAGTTCATAAGGATATTGCACTCATTTTCCTTCAATGGATTTTTTCCTAAAGGGTTTTTTCAAGAATGTTTTAAAGAGACATTCTCTTCATGATTGAATATCAAAGGAGGAGTTTTATGAAACATTATTATTGATATTTATTTAGCCCATTAACCATAGTCCAACCCATTCATTATAAAACTTAGGGTTTACATATTACTTATAAATAGGGATAGGGTATTTAAGTAATACATACTATGATCAATAATACTATGCTCTACTCTCTTATTCTTTATCTCTTACTTTTCATTTTAGTTTTACAACACATTCCATATTATCACTCAATTATTTCTTTCAAACCCTAACGCCCCCTTGCCGCCTCTATCTACTATACATAAACCATACTTACGATACTCTGTCATTTATATGATATTTTCTCATGGTAAATCTATAGTCCTTCATTACATTTGATCTTTTGAAACCACCATACCTAGCGTACATATTATTGTATAAGCATCAATTATCACCTCCTCTTTTTTCTTAAATTCAAAAGTTTATATATATTTCTACCTGATTTATGGATATCTCAGATCGTTGGCCATTCCATTTCAACCAAATGATTCTAAAAATGTTCAATTTAATATTTTTATTATATTTAATTAATTGTAGCGTTCTTATAGTTTTTTGTCAATAGAGGTTTATAATTATTGATTAAAATATATTTGTCTAAAAATTTATATGTTATTTGATAACTTGTTCCTGAATATCTGCGATTCACCACTATTTATTAAAAATATGGTATTTTTGGTATATTGAATTTGATTATATCTAAATAATTTTAGAATAATTAAAGTTTTAAATTATGTTCAGAACAACCAATATATAATATGTTGTGCAAATGTTTTTATCTCGGCTTCTTTTAGAATGAATTTTTATTAATACACACTAAAGTTTATTTTAAAATTAGATCATTTTCATCATTATTTTATCAATTTTTATAATTGATTTACTAATTTTAAATAATATAATATTTGAATGTAAATTTGAAGTATTTCCTACAATTTAATATACCTTTCTTTCACTAGGCCAAGAAGCTTATAATAATTAGGGAAGTCTTGAATCCTAGCATTCTCACTTATAATTCAGCCTCTATTTTGAATAGGGTTCGTCTCTATGGGCTTGATAACAACAGACCATCCAAAGCATATCTTCCAAGTCCAAAAGCAATGACGTAATATTCCCAAAATTTTCTACACCGAAAAGGGCGACTAGGAAGATATAACTGAAGAAGATTACTATACATCACTGTATAACGAAACTCAAGCGGAGTTTGATACGTATATAATCTATTTCATTCCCTTTTTTTATATAATATGATATGATATGAGAAGAGCAAGAAACATTTGAGGATGTTTTTTTTGTATCGTTTATGATGTGTAGATATGTAAATGAGGGAACGTTGATGAACAATTACGCGCATATATTCGATCTGCTTACTCGTTTACGTCAGGTTAGTATTATTATTTCTTATTCTTATTCTAATCTAAGTATATATGTACATATCTAATATATGTAATTATGTATATATAGGTTGTTGATCATCCATATCTTGTGGTATATTCAAACGTTGCTATAGCAATAGCAGCTGAAGCTAGGATGATAAGTAATGAACCACAACAAATTTGTGGTTTATGTGATGATATAGTTGAAGATGTTGTGGTATGTATATATTTGTCTTTATTACTTACTTTTTCTAAAGGGGATGTTTTAATTAATTAATATTTGTTTTCTTAAGATTACATCATGTGCACATGCATTTTCCAAAACATGTTTAATGGAATTTTGTGCTAGTGGTGAACAAGTGTTATGTCCTACATGTTCAAAGCCACTTACTATGGATTTCTCTGGGAACAGAGTAATGCTAAAAATTTGTCAATAGAGGTTTATAATTATTCATTAAAATAAATTTTTCTAAAAATTTATATGTTATTTGATAACTTGTTCTTCAAAATCAACTATTCACCACTATTTGTTGACACTATGGTATTTTTGGTATATTGAATTTGATTATATCTATATAATTTAATAATAATTAAAATTTTAAATTATGTTCAGAACAACCAATATATAATATGTTGTGCAAATGTTTTTGTTTCGGCTTCTTTTAGAATGAATTTTTATTAACACACTAAAGTTTATTTTAAAATAAGATTATTTTCATCATTACTTTATCTATTTTTATATTTGATTTACCTATTTTAAATAATATAATATTTGAATGTAAATTTGTAATATTTCCTACAATTTAATATACCTTTCTTTCACTAGGCCAAGAAGCTTATAATAATAAGGGACGCCTTGAATCCTAGCATTCTCACTTATAATTCAAACTCTATTTTGAACAGGGTGCATCTCTATGGGCTTGATAACCAAGGCCCATTAAACGGCCCAAAGCGTATCTTCCAAGTCCAAAAGCAATGACGTAATATTCCCAAAATTTTCTACTTCGAAAAGGGAGAATAGGAAGCCATGAAATCGATGGATTATACAACAAGTTTGATAATCATTATCAACGAGAAAAAGAAATCCCAGGGCCACAAATCTCGTCACTCTTAGTTTTCCATTCTGAAGTTGATGACGTGAATGATTCATAGCCACGAATCGTAATAGTAATCCTAAAAAGCCCATTGCAAACTTGATAATATCCACAATGTTCTTCATTGATATTTGAATGTAATTTTTTAACTATTCGCTCTCTTTTATTTAATATTCTTTCTATATATTGATATATATTTAATGAAAATATATTTAATTTCTTTCATGAGTCTTTTGATGGACCCAATAATTTTTTTTTATGTCATATTTAAAAATACTTTGATTAGATATTTCTACAACTATTCAAAAATAAACACTTTCGTTCTTTGCCAGAATGATTCATAGCCGCAAAAATTAACCTTAACCTTGACTTAAACGGTAACCTTAACCCTTAACCCTTAACTTTAACCTTAAAATTAATCTTATCCTTAACGTTGACCTAAACCTTAACCCTAACTCTAACCTTTACCTTAACATTAACCTTATACATAACCTAAATTTTTTCTTGATGAGAAAAAAAAAACTTTAACCCTAACTTTAACCTTGACCTTCACCCTTGGAAACTGTATTTGATTTCCATTAACGCAAAAAAAATTCTTCAGTGTCTTCATACACGGGTTTTACCTAGTATATATATATATATATATATATTATGATGAAATAAAGTAGATAATATAACTGAAAATTGTAATACTCCTTTTAGAGCATTAGGAACCAAAACATTTTTTTCATATTTAGATATTGAGATTTAAGAACTCTGTCAATTATTCTACTACAGAAATATGGAACTAGTAAATAGACGTATCTTAATAAAAGTATATGTGTAAATGATTATATAAATATTAAAAGAGAGGATCTTGAATTTAATTCTATTCAAAATGTCGATAAGAATATTTGGCCAAATATAGAAAGATGGTTCATGTAGATTCATACCCGTATGGTAAATATGAACGTATGATCTATATAGACTGGAATTTTTATAAAGGATTTCATTTTCGTCTAAGGTAAACTAATTTGAAGATATGTTTTATGAGATAAAAACGTTCTTATGAAAGTCATTAAAGGACTTCAAGTGCTTAAATAAAAATCTCGAGATATATAAATTAGAGTGTCATTATCTGTTATAATTGTATTATATGTTGTTATGTAATGATCCATGTTCGTTAAATATGTGCTTATATGTGACTATATGCATAAATATTTGTTAATATAATTTGTACATAATTGTTTCTTATTATAATTGAAATTCGTATAATTCTATTTATCAATATATTGCTTGATTTGAAATATTGTAAGGTTTGAGACTATGAAGTTGAAGATCAAATTACACAGTGAAGATGTTTATTGATATCCTCAAATGAGGGGAAGATACTTACGCATTGCACTCTTTTTTTCCTTACTCGATATTTTTTCGTACATGGTATTAAAGATAACGTTTTTAACGACACTCATTTAAAGTTCATAAGGATATTGCACTCATTTTCCTTCAATGGATTTTTTCCTAAAGGGTTTTTTCAAGAATGTTTTAAAGAGACATTCTCTTCATGATTGAATATCAAAGGAGGAGTTTTATGAAACATTATTATTGATATTTATTTAGCCCATTAACCATAGTCCAACCCATTAATTATAAAACTTAGGGTTTACATATTACTTATAAATAGGGATAGGGTATTTAAGTAATACATACTATGATCAATAATACTATGTTCTACTCTCTTATTCTTTATCTCTTACTTTTCATTTTAGTTTTACAACACATTCCATATTATCACTCAATTATTTCTTTCAAACCCTAACGCCCCCTTGCCGCCTCTATCTACTATACATAAACCATACTTACGATACTCTGTCATTTATATGATATTTTCTCATGGTAAATCTATAGTCCTTCATTACATTTGATCTTTTGAAACCACCATACCTAGCGTACATATTATTGTATAAGCATCAATTATCACCTCCTCTTTTTTCTTAAATTCAAAAGTTTATATATATTTCAACCTGATTTATGGATATCTTAGATCGTTGGCCATTCCATTTCAACCATATGATTCTGAAAAGGTTCAATTTAATATTTTTATTATATTTAATTAATTGTAGCGTTCTTATAGTTTTTTGTCAATAGAGGTTTATAATTATTGATTAAAATATATTTGTCTAAAAATTTATATGTTATTTGATAACTTGTTCCTGAATATCTGCGATTCACCACTATTTATTGACAATATGGTATTTTTGGTATATTGAATTTGATTATATCTAAATAATTTTAGAATAATTAAAGTTTTAAATTATGTTCAGAACAACCAATATATAATATGTTGTGCAAATGTTTTTATCTCGGCCTCTTTTAGAATGAATTTTTATTAATACACTAAAGTTTATTTTAAAATAAGATCATTTTCATCATTATTTTATCAATTTTTATAATTGATTTACTAATTTTAAATAATATAATATTTGAATGTAAATTTGAAGTATTTTCTACAATTTAATATACCTTTCTTTCACTAGGCCAAGAAGCTTATAATAATTAGGGAAGTCTTGAATCCTAGCATTCTCACTTATAATTCAGCCTCTATTTTGAACAGGGTTCGTCTCTATGGGCTTGATAACAACGGCCCATCCAAAGCATATCTTCCAAGTCCAAAAGCAATGACGTAATATTCCCAAAATTTTCTACACCGAAAAAGGGCGACTAGGAAGATATAACTGAAGAAGATTACTATACATCACTGTATAACGAAACTCAAGCGGAGATTGATACGTATATAATCTATTTCATTCCCTTTTTTTATATAATATGATATAATATGAGAAGAGCAAGAAACATTTGAGGATGTTTTTTTTGTATTTTTTATGATGTGTAGATATGTAAATGAGGGAACGTTGATGAACAATTACGCGCATATATTCGATCTGCTTACTCGTTTACGTCAGGTTAGTATTATTATTTCTTATTCTTATTCTAATCTAAGTATATATGTACATATCTAATATATGTAATTATGTATATATAGGTTGTTGATCATCCATATCTTGTGGTATATTCAAACGTTGCTATAGCAAAAGCAGCTGAAGCTAGGATGATAAGTAATGAACCACAACAAATTTATGGTTTATGTGATGATATAGTTGAAGATGTTGTGGTATGTATATATTTGTCTTTATTACTTACTTTTTCTAAAGGGGATGTTTTAATTAATTAATATTTGTTTTCTTAAGATTACATCATGTGCACATGCATTTTCCAAAATATGTTTAATGGAATTTTGTGCTAGTGGTGAACAAGTGTTATGTCCTACATGTTCAAAGCCACTTACTATGGATTTCTCTGGGAACAAAGTAATGCTAAAAATTTGTCAATAGAGGTTTATAATTATTCATTAAAATAATTTTTTCTAAAAATTTATATGTTATTTGATAACTTGTTCTTCAAAATCTACTATTCACCACTATTTGTTGACACTATGGTATTTTTGGTATATTTAATTTAATTATATCTATATAATTTAATAATAATTAAAATTTTAAATTATGTTCAGAACAACCAATATATAATATGTTGTGCAAATGTTTTTGCTTCGGCTTCTTTTAGAATGAATTTTTATTAACACACTAAAGTTTATTTTAAAATAAGATTATTTTCATCATTACTTTATCTATTATTATATTTGATTTACCGATTTTAAATAATATAATATTTGAATGTAAATTTGTAATATTTCCTACAATTTAATATACCTTTCTTTCACTAGGCCAAGAAGCTTATAATAATTAGGGACGCCTTGAATCCTAGCATTCTCACTTATAATTCAAACTCTATTTTGAACAGGGTGCATCTCTATGGGCTTGATAACCAAGGCCCATTAAACGGCCCAAAGCGTATCTTCCAAGTCCAAAAGCAATGCCATAATATTCCCAAAATTTTCTACTTCGAAAAGGGAGAATAGGAAGCCATGAAATCGATGGATTATACAACAAGTTTGATAATCATTATCAACGAGACAAAGCAATCCCAGGGCCACAAATCTCGTCACTCTTAGTTTTCCATTCTGAAGTTGATGACGTGAAGGATTCATAGCCACGAATCGTAATAGTAATCCTAAAAAGCCCATTGCAAACTTGATAATATCCACAATGTTCTTCATTGATATTTGAATGTAATTTTTTAACTATGCGCTCTCTTTTATTTAATATTCTTTCTATATATTGATATATATTTAATGAAAATATATTCAATTTCTTTCATGAGTGTTTTGATGGACCCAATAATTTTTTTTTATGTCATATTGAAAAATACTTTGATTAGATATTTCTACAACTATTCAAAAATAAACACTTTCGTTCTTTGCCAGAATGATTCATAGCCGCAAAAATTAACATTAACCTTGACTTAAACTGTAACCTTAACCCTTAACCCTTAACTTTAACCTTAAAATTAATCTTATCCTTAACGTTGACCTAAACCTTAACCCTAACTCTAACCTTTACCTTAACATTAACCTTATACATAACCTAAATTTTTTCTTGATGAGAAAAAAAAAACTTTAACCCTAACTTTAACCTTAACCTTCACCCTTGGAAACTGTATTTGATTTCCATTAACGCAAAAAAAATTCTTCAGTGTCTTCATACACGGGTTTTACCTAGTATATATATATATTATGATGAAATAAAGTAGATAATATAACTGAAAATTGTAATACTCCTTTTAGAGCATTAGGAACCAAAACATTTTTTTCATATTTAGATATTGAGATTTATGAACTCTGTCAATTATTCTACTACAGAAATATGGAACTAGAAAATAGACGTATCTTAATAAAAGTATATGTGTAAATGATTATATAAATATTAAAAGAGAGGATCTTGAATTTAATTCTATTCAAAATGTCGATAAGAATATTTGGCCAAATATAGAAAGATGGTTCATGTAGATTCATACCCGTATGGTAAATATGAACGTATGATCTATATAGACTGGAATTTTTATAAAGGATTTTATGTTCGTCTAAGTAAACTAATTTGAAGATATGTTTTATGAGATAAAAACGCTCTTATGAAAGTCATTAAAGGACTTCAAGTGCTTAAATAAAAATCTCGAGATATATAAATTAGAGTGTCATTATCTGTTACAATTGTATTATATGTTGTTATGTAATGATCCATGTTCGTTAAATATGTGCTTATATGTGACTATATGCATAAATATTTGTTAATATAATTTGTACATAATTGTTTCTTATTATAATTGAAATTCGTATAATTCCATTTATCAATATATTGCTTGATTTGAAATATTGTAAGGTTTGAGACTATGAAGTTGAAGATCAAATTACACAGTGAAGATGTTTATTGATATCCTCAAATGAGGGGAAGATACTTACGCATTGCACTCTTTTTTTCCTTACTCGATATTTTTTCGTACATGGTTTTAAAGATAACGTTTTTAACGACACTCATTTAAAGTTCATAAGGATATTGCACTCATTTTCCTTCAATGGATTTTTTCCTAAAGGGTTTTTTCAAGAATGTTTTAAAGAGACATTCTCTTCATGATTGAATATCAAAGGAGGAGTTTTATGAAACATTATTATTGATATTTATTTAGCCCATTAACCACAGTCCAACCCATTCATTTTAAAACTTAGGGTTTACATATTACTTATAAATAGGGATAGGGTATTTAAGTAATACATACTATGATCAATAATACTATTCTCTACTCTCTTATTATTTACCTCTTACTTTTCATTTTAGTTTTACAACACATTCCATATTATCACTCAATTATTTCTTTCAAACCCTAACGCCCCCTTGCCGCCTCTATCTACTATACATAAACCATACTTACGATACTCTGTCATTTATATGATATTTTCTCATGGTAAATATATAGTCCTTCATTACATTTGATCTTTTGAAACCACCATACCTAGCGTACATATTATTGTATAAGCATCAATTATCACCTCCTCTTTTTTCTTAAATTCAAAAGTTTATATATATTTCTACATGATTTATGGATATCTCAGATCGTTGGCCATTCCATTTCAACCAAATGATTCTGAAAAGGTTCAATTTAATATTTTTATTATATTTAATTAATTGTAGCGTTCTTATAGTTTTTTGTCAATAGAGGTTTATAATTATTGATTAAAATATATTTGTCTAAAAATTTATATGTTATTTGATAACTTGTTCCTGAATATCATCTGCGATTCACCACTATTTATTGACAATATGGTATTTTTGGTATATTGAATTTGATTATATCTAAATAATTTTAGAATAATTAAAGTTTTAAATTATGTTCAGAACAACCAATATATAATATGTTGTGCAAATGTTTTTATCTCGGCTTCTTTTAGAATGAGTTTTTATTAATACACTAAAGTTTATTTTAAAATAAGATCATTGTCATCATTATTTTATCAATTTTTATAATTGATTTACTATTTTTAAATAATAGAATATTTGAATGTAAATTTAAAGTATTTCCTACAATTTAATATACCTTTCTTTCACTAGGCCAAGAAGCTTATAATAATTAGGGAAGTCTTGAATCCTAGCATTCTCACTTATAATTCAGCCTCTATTTTGAACAGGTCCGTCTCTATGGGCTTGATAACAACGGCCCATCCAAAGCATATTTTCCAAGTCCAAAAGCAATGACGTAATATTCCCAAAATTTTCTACACCGAAAAGGGCGACTAGGAAGATATAACTGAAGAAGATTACTATACATCACTGTATAACGAAACTCAAGCGGAGTTTGATACGTATATAATCTATTTCATTCCCTTTTTTTATATAATATGATATGATATGAGAAGAGCAAGAAACATTTGAGGATGTTTTTTTTGTATTTTTTATGATGTGTAGATATGTAAATGAGGGAACGTTGATGAACAATTACGCGCATATATTCGATCTGCTTACTCGTTTACGTCAGGTTAGTATTATTATTTCTTATTCTTATTCTAATCTAAGTATATATGTACATATCTAATATATGTAATTATGTATATATAGGTTGTTGATCATCCATATCTTGTGGTATATTCAAACGTTGCTATAGCAAAAGCAGCTGAAGCTAGGATGATAAGTAATGAACCACAACAAATTTGTGGTTTATGTGATGATATAGTTGAAGATGTTGTGGTATGTATATATTTGTCTTTATTACTTACTTTTTCTAAAGGGGATGATTTAATTAATTAATATTTGTTTTTTTAAGGTTACATCATGTGCACATGCATTTTCCAAAACATGTTTAATGGAATTTTGTGCTAGTGGTGAACAAGTGTTATGTCCTACATGTTCAAAGCCACTTACTATGGATTTCTATGGGGAATAGAGTAATGCTAAAAATTTGTCAATAGAGGTTTATAATTATTCATTAAAATAAATTTTTCTAAAAATTTATATGTTATTTGATAACTTGTTCTTCAAACTCTGTTATTCACAACTATTTGTTGACACTATGGTATTTTTGGTATATTGAATTTGATTATATCTATATAATTTAAGAATAATTAAAATTTTAAAATATGTTCAGAACAACTAATATATAATATGTTGTGCAAATGTTTTTATTTCGGCTTCTTTTAGAATGAATTTTTATTAACACACTAATGTTTATTTTAAAATAAGATTATTTTCATCATTATTTTATCTATTTTTATATTTGATTTACCTATTTTAAAAAATATAATATTTGAATGTAAATTTGTAATATTTCCTACAATTTAATATACCTTTCTTTCACTAGGCCAAGAAGCTTATAATAATTAGGGACGCCTTGAATCCTAGCATTCTCACTTATAATTCAAACTCTATTTTGAACATCTCTATGGGCTTGATAACCAAGGCCCATTAAACGGCCAAAGCGTATCTTCCAAGTCCAAAAGCGTAATATTCCCAAAATTTTCTACTTCGAAAAGGGAGACTAGGAAGCCATGAAATCGATGGATTATACAACAAGATTGATAATCATTATCAACGAGACAAAGCAATCCATTACATGGGCCACAAGTCTCGTCACTCTTAGTTTTCCATTCTGAAGTTGATGACGTGAATGATTCATAGCCAAGAATCGTAATAGTAATCCTAAAAAGCCCTTTGCAAACTTGGTAATATCCACAATGTTCTTCATTGATATTTGAATGTAATTTTTTAACTATTCTCTCTATATATTGATATATATTTAATGAAAATATATTTAATTTTTTTCATGAGTCTTTTGATGGACCCAATAATTTTTTTTATGTCATATTTAAAAATACTTTGATTAGATATTTCTACAACTATTCAAAAATAAACACTTTCGTTCTTTGCCAGAATGATTCATGGCCACAAAAATTAACCTTCACCTTGACTTAAACTGTAACATTAACCCTTAACTTTAACCTTAAAATTAACCTTATGCTTAACGTTGACCTAAACCTTAACCCTAACTCTAACCTTTACCTTAACATTAACCTTAACCATAACCTAAATTTCTTCTTGATGAGCAAAAAAAACCTTAACCCTAACATTAACCTTGACCTTCATCCTTGGAAACTGTATTTGATTTCCGTTAACGCAAAAAAAATTCTTCAGTGTCTTCATACACGGGTTTTACCTAGTATATATATATATATATATTATGATGAAATAAAGTAGATAATATAACTGAAAATTGTAATACTCCTTTTACAGCATTAGGAACCAAAACATTTTTTTTCATATTTAGATATTGAGATTTAAGAACTCTGTCAATTATTCTACTACAGAAATATGGAATTAGAAAATAGACATATCTTGATAAAATTATATGTGTAAATGATTATATAAATATTAAAAGAGAGGATCTTGAATTTAATTCCATTCAAAATGTCGATAAGAATATTTGGCCAAATATAGAAAGATGGTTCATGTAGATTCATACTCGTATGGTAAATATGAACGTATGATCTATATAGACTGGAATTTTTATGAAGGATTTCATGTTCGTCTAAGGTAAACTAATTTGAAGATATGTCTTATGAGATTAAAACGTTCTTATGAAAGTCATTAATGGACTTCAAGTGCTTAAATAAAAATCTCAGGATATATAAATTAGAGTGTTATTATCTGTTATAATAGTATTATATGTTGTTATGTAATGATCCATGTTCGTTAAATATGTGCTTATATGTGACTATATGTATAAATATTTGTTAATATAATTTGTACATAATTGTTTCTTATTATAATTGAAATTCGTATAATTCCATTTATCTATATATTGATTGATTGAAAATATTGTAAGGTTTGAGACTATGAAGATATTGCACTCATTTTCCTTCAATGGATTTTTTCCTAAAGGGTTTTTTCAAGAAAGTTTTAAAGAGACATTCTCTTCATGATTGAATAACAAAGGAGGAGTTTTATGAAACATTATTATTGATATTTATTCAGCCCATTAACCATAGTCCAACCCATTAATTATAAAACTTAGGGTTTACATATTATTTATAAATAGGGATATGGTATTTAAGTAATACATACTATGAATAATAATACTATGCTCTACTCTCTTATTCTTTACCTCGTACTTTTCATTTTAGTTTTACAACACATTCCATATTATCACTCAATTATTTCTTTCAAACCCTAACGCCCCCTTGCCGCCTCTATCTACTATACATAAACCATACTTACGATACTCTGTCATTTATATGATATTTTCTCATGGTAAATCTATAGTCCTTCATTACATTTGATCTTTTGAAACCACCATACCTAGCATACATATTATTGTATAAGCATCAATTATCTCCTCCTCTTTTTTCTTAAATTCAAAAGTTTATATATATTTCTACCTGATTTATGGATATCTCAGATCGTTGGCCATTCCATTTCAACCAAATGATTTTGAAAAGGTTAAATTTAATATTTTTTATTATATTTAATTAATTGTAGCTTTCTTATAGTTTTTTGTCAATAGCGGTTTATAATTATTGATTAAAATGTATTTTTTAATTTTTTTTATGTTATTCGATAACTTGTTCCTCAATATCTACGATTCACCACTATTTGTTGACAATATGGTATTTTTGGTATATTGAATTTGATTATATCTAAATATTTTAAAAATAATTAAAATTTTAAATTATGTTTAGAACAACCAATATATAATATGTTGTGCAAATGTTTTTATCTCGGCTTCTTTTAGAATGAATTTATATTAATACACTAAAGTTTATTTTAAAATAAGATCATTGTCATCATTATCTTATCAATTTTCATAATTGATTTACTAATTTTAAATAATATAATATTTGAATGTAAATTTGTAATATTTCCTACAATTTAATATACCTTTCTTTAACTAGGCCAAGAAGTTTATAATAATTAGGGAAGTCTTGAATCCTAGCATTCTCACTTATAATTCAGACTCTATTTTGAACAGGGTGCATCACTATGGGCTTGATAACAACGGTCCATCCAACGAGTATCTTCCAAGTCCAAAAGCAATGACGTAATATTCCCAAAATTTTCTACTCCGAAAAGGGCGACTAGGGAGATATAACTGAAGAAGATTACTATACATCACTGTATAACGAAACTCAAGAGGAGTTTTATAAGTATATAATCTATTTCATTCCTTTTTTTTATATAATATGATATGATATGAGAAGAGCAAGAAACATTTGAGGATGTTTTTTTATTGTTTATGATGTGTAGATATGTAAATGAGGGAACGTTGATGAACAATTACGCGCATATATTCGTTTACGTCAGGTTAGTATTATTATTTCTTATTCTTATTCTAATCTAATTATATATGTATGTATCTAATATATGTAAGTATGTATATATAGGTTGTTGATCATCCATAACTTGTGGTATATTCAAACGTTGCTATAGCAAAAGCAGCTGAAGCTAGGATGATAAGTAATGAACTACAACAAATTTGTGCTTTATGTGATGATATAGTTGAAGATGTTGTTGTATGTATATGTTTGTCTTTATTACTTACTTTTTATAAAGGGGATATTTTAATTAATTAATATTTGTTTTTTTAAGGTTACATCATGTGCACATGCATTTTGCAAAACATGTTTAATGGAATTTTGTGCTAGTAGTGAACAAGTGTTATGTCCTACATGTTCAAAGCCACTTACTATGGATTTCTCTGGGAACAAAGTAATGCTAAAAAAATTTCAATAGAGGTTTATAATTATTCATTAAAATATATTTTTCTAAAAAATTATATGTTATTCGATAACTTATTCCTCAAAATCTACGATTCACCACTATTTGTCGACACTATGGTATTTTTGGTATATTGAATTTGACTATATCTAAATAATTTTAGAATAATTAAAATTTCAAATTATGTTCTGAACAATCAATATGTAATTTGTTGTGAAAATGTTTTATTTGGGCATTTTTTAGAATGAATTTATTAATACACTAAAGTTTATTTTAAAATAATATTATTTTCATCATTACTTTATCTCTTTTCATAATTTATTTACTGATTTTAAATAATATAATATCTGAATGTAAATTTTTAATTATTCCTACAATTTAATATACCTTTCTTTCACTATGCCAAGAAGCTTATAATAATTAGGGAAGCCTTGAATCCTAGCATTCTCACTTATAATTCAAACTCTATTTTGAACAGAGTGCATCTCTTGGGCTTGATAACCAACTCCCATTAAACAGCCCAAAGCGTATCTTCCAAGTCCAAAAGTAATGACGTAATATTCCCAAAATTTTCTACTTCGAAAAGGGCCACTAGGAAGCCATGAAATCGATGGATTATACAACAAATTTGATAATCATTATCACCGAGACAAAGCAATCCATTACAAGGGCCACAAATCTCGCCACTCTTAAATTTGATGACGTGAATGATTCATAGCCACGAATCGTAATAGTAATCCTAAAAAGCCCTTTGCAAACTTGATAATATCCATAATGTTCTCCATTGATATTTGAATGTAATGTATTAACTATTCTCTCTCTTTTATGGATCCAATAATTTTTTTATGTCAGATTTAAAAATACTTTGATTAGATATTTCTACAACTATTCAAAAATAAAACATTTTGTTCTTTGCCAGAATGAATCATAGCCAAAAAATTTAACCTTAACCTTGAGTTAAACTGTAACCTCCTTAACTTTAACCGTAAAATTAACCTTATCCTTAACGTTGACCTAAACCTTAACCCTAACTCTAACCTTTACCTTAACATTAACCTTAACCATAACCTAAATTTCTTCTTGATGAGCAAAAAAAACCTTAACCCTAACTGTAACCTTGACCTTCACCCTTGGAAACTATATTTGATTTCCGTTAACGCAAAAAAAAAAATCTTCAGTTTCTTCAAACACGGGTTTTACCTAGTATATGTGTATATATATACATATATATATATATATATATATATGTATATATATATATATTATGATGAAATAAAGTAGATAATATAACTGAAAATTGTAATACTCCTTTTAGAGCATTAGGAACCAAAACATTTTCTTCATATTTAGATATTGAGATTTAAGAACTCTGTCAGTTATTCTACTACAGAAATATGGAATTAGAAAATAGACGGATCTTGATAAAAGTATATGTGTAAACGACTATATAAATATTAAAAGAGAGTGTCTTGAATTTAATTCCATTCAAAATGTCGATAAGAATATTTGGCCAAATATAGAAAGATGGTTCATGTAGATTCATACCCGTATGGTAAATATGAACGTATGATCTATATAGACTGGAATTTTTATAAAGGATTTCATGTTCGTCTAAGGTAAACTAATTTGAAGATATGTTTTATGAGATAAAAACGTTCTTATGAAAGTCATTAAAGGACTTCAAGTGCTTAAATAAAAATCTCGAGATATATAAATTAGAGTGTCATTATCTGTTATAATTGTATTATATGTTGTTATGTAATGATCCATGTTCGTTAAATATGTGCTTATATGTGACTATATGCATAAATATTTGTTAATATAATTTGTACATAATTGTTTCTTATTATAATTGAAATTCGTATAATTCCATTTATCAATATATTGCTTCATTTGAAATATTGTAAGGTTTGAGACTATGAAGTTGAAGATAAAATTACACAGTGAAGATGTTTATTGATATCCTCAAATGAGGGGAAGATACTTACGCATTGCACTCTTTTTTTCCTTACTCGATATTTTTTCGTACATGGTTTTAAAGATAACGTTTTTAACGACACTCATTTAAAGTTCATAAGGATATTGCACTCATTTTCCTTCAATGGATTTTTTCCTAAAGGGTTTTTTCAAGAATGTTTTAAAGAGACATTCTCTTCATGATTGAATATCAAAGGAGGAGTTTTATGAAACATTATTATTGATATTTATTTAGCCCATTAACCACAGTCCAACCCATTCATTATAAAACTTAGGGTTTACATATTACTTATAAATAGGGATAGGGTATTTAAGTAATACATACTATGATCAATAATACTATGCTCTACTCTCTTATTCTTTACCTCTTACTTTTCATTTTAGTTTTACAACACATTCCATATTATCACTCAATTATTTCTTTCAAACCCTAACGCCCCCTTGCCGCCTCTATCTACTATACATAAACCATAAACCATACTTACGATACTCTGTCATTTATATGATATTTTCTCATGGTAAATATATAGTCCTTCATTACATTTGATCTTTTGAAACCACCATACCTAGCGTACATATTATTGTATAAGCATCAATTATCACCTCCTCTTTTTTCTTAAATTCAAAAGTTTATATATATTTCTACCTGATTTATGGATATCTCAGATCGTTGGCCATTCCATTTCAACCAAATGATTCTGAAAAGGTTCAATTTAATATTTTTATTATATTTAATTAATTGTAGCGTTCTTATAGTTTTTTGTCAATAGAGGTTTATAATTATTGATTAAAATATATTTGTCTAAAAATTTATATGTTATTTGATAACTTGTTCCTGAATATCATCTGCGATTCACCACTATTTATTGACAATATGGTATTTTTGGTATATTGAATTTGATTATATCTAAATAATTTTAGAATAATTAAAGTTTTAAATTATGTTCAGAACAACCAATATATAATATGTTGTGCAAATGTTTTTATCTCGGCTTCTTTTAGAATGAGTTTTTATTAATACACTAAAGTTTATTTTAAAATAAGATCATTTTCATCATTATTTTATCAATTTTTATAATTGATTTACTAATTTTAAATAATATAATATTTGAATGTAAATTTGAAGTATTTCCTACAATTTAATATACCTTTCTTTCACTAGGCCAAGAAGCTTATAATAATTAGGGAAGTCTTGAATCCTAGCCTTCTCACTTATAATTCAGCCTCTATTTTGAACAGGGTGCGTCTCTATGGGCTTGATAACAACGGCCCATCCAAAGCATATTTCCAAGTCCAAAAGCAATGACGTAATATTCCCAAAATTTTCTACACCGAAAAGGGCGACTAGGAAGATATAACTGAAGAAGATTACTATACATCACTGTATAACGAAACTCAAGCGGAGTTTGATACGTATATAATCTATTTCATTCCCTTTTTTTATATAATATGATATGATATGAGAAGAGCAAGAAACATTTGAGGATGTTTTTTTTGTATTTTTTATGATGTGTAGATATGTAAATGAGGGAACGTTGATGAACAATTACGCGCATATATTCGATCTGCTTACTCGTTTACGTCAGGTTAGTATTATTATTTCTTATTCTTATTCTAATCTAAGTATATATGTACATATCTAATATATGTAATTATGTATATATAGGTTGTTGATCATCCATATCTTGTGGTATATTCAAACGTTGCTATAGCAAAAGCAGCTGAAGCTAGGATGATAAGTAATGAACCACAACAAATTTGTGGTTTATGTGGTGATATAGTTGAAGATGTTGTGGTATGTATATATTTGTCTTTATTACTTACTTTTTCTAAAGGGGATGATTTAATTAATTAATATTTGTTTTTTTAAGGTTACATCATGTGCACATGCATTTTCCAAAACATGTTTAATGGAATTTTGTGCTAGTGGTGAACAAGTGTTATGTCCTACATGTTCAAAGCCACTTACTATGGATTTCTATGGGGAACAGAGTAATGCTAAAAATTTGTCAATAGAGGTTTATAATTATTCATTAAAATAATTTTTTCTAAAAATTTATATGTTATTTGATAACTTGTTCTTCAAACTCTGTTATTCACAACTATTTGTTGACACTATGGTATTTTTGGTATATTGAATTTGATTATATCTATATAATTTAAGAATAATTAAAATTTTAAAATATGTTCAGAACAACTAATATATAATATGTTGTGCAAATGTTTTTATTTCGGCTTCTTTTAGAATGAATTTTTATTAACACACTAATGTTTATTTTAAAATAAGATTATTTTCATCATTATTTTATCTATTTTTATATTTGATTTACCTATTTTAAAAAATATAATATTTGAATGTAAATTTGTAATATTTCCTACAATTTAATATACCTTTCTTTCACTAGGCCAAGAAGCTTATAATAATTAGGGACGCCTTGAATCCTAGCATCCTCACTTATAATTCAAACTCTATTTTGAACATCTCTATGGGCTTGATAACCAAGGCCCATTAAACGGCCAAAGCGTATCTTCCAAGTCCAAAAGCGTAATATTCCCAAAATTTTCTACTTCGAAAAGGGAGACTAGGAAGCCATGAAATCGATGGATTATACAACAAGATTGATAATCATTATCAACGAGACAAAGCAATCCATTACATGGGCCACAAGTCTCGTCACTCTTAGTTTTCCATTCTGAAGTTGATGACGTGAATGATTCATAGCCAAGAATCGTAATAGTAATCCTAAAAAGCCCTTTGCAAACTTGGTAATATCCACAATGTTCTTCATTGATATTTGAATGTAATTTTTTAACTATTCTCTCTATATATTGATATATATGTAATGAAAATATATTTAATTTTTTTCATGAGTCTTTTGATGGACCCAATAATTTTTTTTATGTCATATTTAAAAATACTTTGATTAGATATTTCTACAACTATTCAAAAATAAACACTTTCGTTCTTTGCCAGAATGATTCATGGCCACAAAAATTAACCTTCACCTTGACTTAAACTGTAACATTAACCCTTAACTTTAACCTTAAAATTAACCTTATGCTTAACGTTGACCTAAACCTTAACCCTAACTCTAACCTTTACCTTAACATTAACCTTAACCATAACCTAAATTTCTTCTTGATGAGCAAAAAAAACCTTAACCCTAACATTAACCTTGACCTTCATCCTTGGAAACTGTATTTGATTTCCGTTAACGCAAAAAAAATTCTTCAGTGTCTTCATACACGGGTTTTACCTAGTATATATATATATATATATATATATATATATATATTATGATGAAATAAAGTAGATAATATAACTGAAAATTGTAATACTCCTTTTACAGCATTAGGAACCAAAACATTTTTTTTCATATTTAGATATTGAGATTTAAGAACTCTGTCAATTATTCTACTACAGAAATATGGAATTAGAAAATAGACATATCTTGATAAAATTATATGTGTAAATGATTATATAAATATTAAAAGAGAGGATCTTGAATTTAATTCCATTCAAAATGTCGATAAGAATATTTGGCCAAATATAGAAAGATGGTTCATGTAGATTCATACTCGTATGGTAAATATGAACGTATGATCTATATAGACTGGAATTTTTATGAAGGATTTCATGTTCGTCTAAGGTAAACTAATTTGAAGATATGTTTTATGAGATTAAAACGTTCTTATGAAAGTCATTAATGGACTTCAAGTGCTTAAATAAAAATCTCAGGATATATAAATTAGAGTGTTATTATCTGTTATAATTGTATTATATGTTGTTATGTAATGATCCATGTTCGTTAAATATGTGCTTATATGTGACTATATGTATAAATATTTGTTAATATAATTTGTACATAATTGTTTCTTATTATAATTGAAATTCGTATAATTCCATTTATCTATATATTGATTGATTGAAAATATTGTAAGGTTTGAGACTATGAAGATATTGCACTCATTTTCCTTCAATGGATTTTTTCCTAAAGGGTTTTTTCAAGAAAGTTTTAAAGAGACATTCTCTTCATGATTGAATAACAAAGGAGGAGTTTTATGAAACATTATTATTGATATTTATTCAGCCCATTAACCATAGTCCAACCCATTAATTATAAAACTTAGGGTTTACATATTACTTATAAATAGGGATATGGTATTTAAGTAATACATACTATGAATAATAATACTATGCTCTACTCTCTTATTCTTTACCTCGTACTTTTCATTTTAGTTTTACAACACATTCCATATTATCACTCAATTATTTCTTTCAAACCCTAACGCCCCCTTGCCGCCTCTATCTACTATACATAAACCATACTTACGATACTCTGTCATTTATATGATATTTTCTCATGGTAAATCTATAGTCCTTCATTACATTTGATCTTTTGAAACCACCATACCTAGCATACATATTATTGTATAAGCATCAATTATCTCCTCCTATTTTTTCTTAAATTCAAAAGTTTATATATATTTCTACCTGATTTATGGATATCTCAGATCGTTGGCCATTCCATTTCAACCAAATGATTCTGAAAAGGTTAAATTTAATATTTTTATTATATTTAATTAATTGTAGCTTTCTTATAGTTTTTTGTCAATAGCGGTTTATAATTATTTATTAAAATGTATTTTTTTAATTTTTTTTATGTTATTCGATAACTTGTTCCTCAATATCTACGATTCACCACTATTTGTTGACAATATGGTATTTTTGGTATATTGAATTTGATTATATCTAAATATTTTAAAAATAATTAAAATTTTAAATTATGTTTAGAACAACCAATATATAATATGTTGTGCAAATGTTTTTATCTCGGCTTCTTTTAGAATGAATTTATATTAATACACTAAAGTTTATTTTAAAATAAGATCATTGTCATCATTATCTTATCAATTTTCATAATTGATTTACTAATTTTAAATAATATAATATTTGAATGTAAATTTGTAATATTTCCTACAATTTAATATACCTTTCTTTCACTAGGCCAAGAAGTTTATAATAATTAGGGAAGTCTTGAATCCTAGCATTCTCACTTATAATTCAGACTCTATTTTGAACAGGGTGCATCACTATGGGCTTGATAACAACGGTCCATCCAACGAGTATCTTCCAAGTCCAAAAGCAATGACGTAATATTCCCAAAATTTTCTACTCCGAAAAGGGCGACTAGGGAGATATAACTGAAGAAGATTACTATACATCACTGTATAACGAAACTCAAGAGGAGTTTTATAAGTATATAATCTATTTCATTCCCTTTTTTTATATAATATGATATGATATGAGAAGAGCAAGAAACATTTGAGGATGTTTTTTTATTGTTTATGATGTGTAGATATGTAAATGAGGGAACGTTGATGAACAATTACGCGTATATATTCGTTTACGTCAGGTTAGTATTATTATTTCTTATTCTTATTCTAATCTAATTATATATGTATGTATCTAATATATGTAAGTATGTATATATAGGTTGTTGATCATCCATAACTTGTGGTATATTCAAACGTTGCTATAGCAAAAGCAGCTGAAGCTAGGATGATAAGTAATGAACTACAACAAATTTGTGCTTTATGTGATGATATAGTTGAAGATGTTGTTGTATGTATATGTTTGTCTTTATTACTTACTTTTTATAAAGGGGATATTTTAATTAATTAATATTTGTTTTTTTAAGGTTACATCATGTGCACATGCATTTTGCAAAACATGTTTAATGGAATTTTGTGCTAGTAGTGAACAAGTGTTATGTCCTACATGTTCAAAGCCACTTACTATGGATTTCTCTGGGAACAAAGTAATGCTAAAAAATTTTCAATAGAGGTTTATAATTATTCATTAAAATATATTTTTCTAAAAAATTATATGTTATTCGATAACTTATTCCTCAAAATCTACGATTCACCACTATTTGTCGACACTATGGTATTTTTGGTATATTGAATTTGACTATATCTAAATAATTTTAGAATAATTAAAATTTCAAATTATGTTCTGAACAATCAATATGTAATTTGTTGTGAAAATGTTTTATTTGGGCATTTTTTAGAATGAATTTATTAATACACTAAAGTTTATTTTAAAATAATATTATTTTCATCATTACTTTATCTCTTTTCATAATTTATTTACTGATTTTAAATAATATAATATCTGAATGTAAATTTGTAATTATTCCTACAATTTAATATACCTTTCTTTCACTATGCCAAGAAGCTTATAATAATTAGGGAAGCCTTGAATCCTAGCATTCTCACTTATAATTCAAACTCTATTTTGAACAGAGTGCATCTCTTGGGCTTGATAACCAACTCCCATTAAACAGCCCAAAGCGTATCTTCCAAGTCCAAAAGTAATGACGTAATATTCCCAAAATTTTCTACTTCGAAAAGGGCCACTAGGAAGCCATGAAATCGATGGATTATACAACAAATTTGATAATCATTATCACCGAGACAAAGCAATCCATTACAAGGGCCACAAATCTCGCCACTCTTAAATTTGATGACGTGAATGATTCATAGCCACGAATCGTAATAGTAATCCTAAAAAGCCCTTTGCAAACTTGATAATATCCAGAATGTTCTCCATTGATATTTGAATGTAATGTTTTAACTATTCTCTCTCTTTTATGGATCCAATAATTTTTTTATGTCAGATTTAAAAATACTTTGATTAGATATTTCTACAACTATTCAAAAATAAAACATTTTGTTCTTTGCCAGAATGAATCATAGCCAAAAAATTTAACCTTAACCTTGAGTTAAACTGTAACCTCCTTAACTTTAACCGTAAAATTAACCTTATCCTTAACGTTGACCTAAACCTTAACCCTAACTCTAACCTTTACCTTAACATTAACCTTAACCATAACCTAAATTTCTTCTTGATGAGCAAAAAAAACCTTAACCCTAACTGTAACCTTGACCTTCACCCTTGGAAACTATATTTGATTTCCGTTAACGCAAAAAAAAAAAATCTTCAGTTTCTTCAAACACGGGTTTTACCTAGTATATGTGTATATATATACATATATATATATATATATATATATATATATATATATGTATATATATATATATATATATATTATGATGAAATAAAGTAGATAATATAACTGAAAATTGTAATACTCCTTTTAGAGCATTAGGAACCAAAACATTTTCTTCATATTTAGATATTGAGATTTAAGAACTCTGTCAGTTATTCTACTACAGAAATATGGAATTAGAAAATAGACGGATCTTGATAAAAGTATATGTGTAAACGACTATATAAATATTAAAAGAGAGTGTCTTGAATTTAATTCCATTCAAAATGTCGATAAGAATATTTGGCCAAATATAGAAAGATGGTTCATGTAGATTCATACCCGTATGGTAAATATGAACATATGATCTATATAGACTGGAATTTTTATAAAGGATTTCATGTTCGTCTAAGGTAAACTAATTTGAAGATATGTTTTATGAGATAAAAACGTTCTTATGAAAGTCATTAAAGGACTTCAAGTGCTTAAATAAAAATCTCGAGATATATAAATTAGAGTGTCATTATCTGTTATAATTGTATTATATGTTGTTATGTAATGATCCATGTTCGTTAAATATGTGCTTATATGTGACTATATGCATAAATATTTGTTAATATAATTTGTACATAATTGTTTCTTATTATAATTGAAATTCGTATAATTCCATTTATCAATATATTGCTTCATTTGAAATATTGTAAGGTTTGAGACTATGAAGTTGAAGATAAAATTACACAGTGAAGATGTTTATTGATATCCTCAAATGAGGGGAAGATACTTACACATTGCACTCTTTTTTTCCTTACTCGATATTTTTTCGTACATGGTTTTAAAGATAACGTTTTTAACGACACTCATTTAAAGTTCATAAGGATATTGCACTCATTTTCCTTCAATGGATTTTTTCCTAAAGGGTTTTTTCAAGAATGTTTTAAAGAGACATTCTCTTCATGATTGAATATCAAAGGAGGAGTTTTATGAAACATTATTATTGATATTTATTTAGCCCATTAACCACAGTCCAACCCATTCATTATAAAACTTAGGGTTTACATATTACTTATAAATAGGGATAGGGTATTTAAGTAATACATACTATGATCAATAATACTATGCTCTACTCTCTTATTCTTTACCTCTTACTTTTCATTTTAGTTTTACAACACATTCCATATTATCACTCAATTATTTCTTTCAAACCCTAACGCCCCCTTGCCGCCTCTATCTACTATACATAAACCATAAACCATACTTACGATACTCTGTCATTTATATGATATTTTCTCATGGTAAATATATAGTCCTTCATTACATTTGATCTTTTGAAACCACCATACCTAGCGTACATATTATTGTATAAGCATCAATTATCACCTCCTCTTTTTTCTTAAATTCAAAAGTTTATATATATTTCTACCTGATTTATGGATATCTCAGATCGTTGGCCATTCCATTTCAACCAAATGATTCTGAAAAGGTTCAATTTAATATTTTTATTATATTTAATTAATTGTAGCGTTCTTATAGTTTTTTGTCAATAGAGGTTTATAATTATTGATTAAAATATATTTGTCTAAAAATTTATATGTTATTTGATAACTTGTTCCTGAATATCATCTGCGATTCACCACTATTTATTGACAATATGGTATTTTTGGTATATTGAATTTGATTATATCTAAATAATTTTAGAATAATTAAAGTTTTAAATTATGTTCAGAACAACCAATATATAATATGTTGTGCAAATGTTTTTATCTCGGCTTCTTTTAGAATGAGTTTTTATTAATACACTAAAGTTTATTTTAAAATAAGATCATTTTCATCATTATTTTATCAATTTTTATAATTGATTTACTAATTTTAAATAATATAATATTTGAATGTAAATTTGAAGTATTTCCTACAATTTAATATACCTTTCTTTCACTAGGCCAAGAAGCTTATAATAATTAGGGAAGTCTTGAATCCTAGCCTTCTCACTTATAATTCAGCCTCTATTTTGAACAGGGTGCGTCTCTATGGGCTTGATAACAACGGCCCATCCAAAGCATATTTTCCAAGTCCAAAAGCAATGACGTAATATTCCCAAAATTTTCTACACCGAAAAGGGCGACTAGGAAGATATAACTGAAGAAGATTACTATACATCACTGTATAACGAAACTCAAGCGGAGTTTGATACGTATATAATCTATTTCATTCCCTTTTTTTATATAATATGATATGATATGAGAAGTGCAAGAAACATTTGAGGATGTTTTTTTTGTATTTTTTATGATGTGTAGATATGTAAATGAGGGAACGTTGATGAACAATTACGCGCATATATTCGATCTGCTTACTCGTTTACGTCAGGTTAGTATTATTATTTCTTATTCTTATTCTAATCTAAGTATATATGTACATATCTAATATATGTAATTATGTATATATAGGTTGTTGATCATCCATATCTTGTGGTATATTCAAACATTGCTATAGCAAAAGCAGCTGAAGCTAGGATGATAAGTAATGAACCACAACAAATTTGTGGTTTATGTGATGATATAGTTGAAGATGTTGTGGTATGTATATATTTGTCTTTATTACTTACTTTTTTTAAAGGGGATGATTTAATTAATTAATATTTGTTTTTTTAAGGTTACATCATGTGCACATGCATTTTCCAAAACATGTTTAATGGAATTTTGTGCTAGTGGTGACCAAGTGTTATGTCCTACATGTTCAAAGCCACTTACTATGGATTTCTATGGGGAACAGAGTAATGCTAAAAATTTGTCAATAGAGGTTTATAATTATTCATTAAAATAAATTTTTCTAAAAATTTATATGTTATCTGATAACTTGTTCTTCAAACTCTGTTATTCACAACTATTTGTTGACACTATGGTATTTTTGGTATATTGAATTTGATTATATCTATATAATTTAAGAATAATTAAAATTTTAAAATATGTTCAGAACAACTAATATATAATATGTTGTGCAAATGTTTTTATTTCGGCTTCTTTTAGAATGAATTTTTATAACACACTAATGTTTATTTTAAAATAAGATTATTTTCATCATTATTTTATCTATTTTTATATTTGATTTACCTATTTTAAAAAATATAATATTTGAATGTAAATTTGTAATATTTCCTACAATTTAATATACCTTTCTTTCACTAGGCCAAGAAGCTTATAATAATTAGGGACGCCTTGAATCCTAGCATCCTCACTTATAATTCAAACTCTATTTTGAACATCTCTATGGGCTTGATAACCAAGGCCCATTAAACGGCCAAAGCGTATCCAAGTCCAAAAGCAATGACGTAATATTCCCAAAATTTTCTACTTCGAAAAGGAAGACTAGGAAGCCATGAAATCGATGGATTATACAACAAGATTGATAATCATTATCAACGAGACAAAGCAATCCATTACATGGGCCACAAGTCTTGTCACTCTTAGTTTTCCATTCTGAAGTTGATGACGTGAATGATTCATAGCCAAGAATCGTAATAGTAATCCTAAAAAGCCCTTTGCAAACTTGGTAATATCCACAATGTTCTTCATTGATATTTGAATGTAATTTTTTAACTATTCTCTCTATATATTGATATATATTTAATGAAAATATATTTAATTTCTTTCATGAGTCTTTTGATGGACCCAATAATTTTTTTTATGTCATATTTAAAAATACTTTGATTAGATATTTCTACAACTATTCAAAAATAAACACTTTCGTTCTTTGCCAGAATGATTCATGGCCACAAAAATTAACCTTCACGTTGACTTAAACTGTAACATTAACCCTTAACTTTAACCTTAAAATTAACCTTATGCTTAACGTTGACCTAAACCTTAACCCTATCTCTAACCTTTACCTTAACATTAACCTTAACCATAACCTAAATTTCTTCTTGATGAGCAAAAAAAACCTTAACCCTAACATTAACCTTGACCTTCATCCTTGGAAACTGTATTTGATTTCCGTTAACGCAAAAAAAAATCTTCAGTGTCTTCATACACGGGTTTTACCTAGTATATATATATATATATATATATATTATGATGAAATAAAGTAGATAATATAACTGAAAATTGTAATACTCCTTTTACAGCATTAGGAACCAAAACATTTTTTTCATATTTAGATATTGAGATTTAAGAACTCTGTCAATTATTCTACTACAGAAATATGGAATTAGAAAATAGACATATCTTGATAAAATTATATGTGTAAATGATTATATAAATATTAAAAGAGAGGATCTTGAATTTAATTCCATTCAAAATGTCGATAAGAATATTTGGCCAAATATAGAAAGATGGTTCATGTAGATTCATACTCGTATGGTAAATATGAACGTATGATCTATATAGACTGGAATTTTTATGAAGGATTTCATGTTCGTCTAAGGTAAACTAATTTGAAGATATGTTTTATGAGATTAAAACGTTCTTATGAAAGTCATTAATGGACTTCAAGTGCTTAAATAAAAATCTCAGGATATATAAATTAGAGTGTTATTATCTGTTATAATTGTATTATATGTTGTTATGTAATGATCCATGTTCGTTAAATATGTGCTTATATGTGACTATATGTATAAATATTTGTTAATATAATTTGTACATAATTGTTTCTTATTATAATTGAAATTCGTATAATTCCATTTATCTATATATTGATTGATTGAAAATATTGTAAGGTTTGAGACTATGAAGATATTGCACTCATTTTCCTTCAATGGATTTTTTCCTAAAGGGTTTTTTCAAGAAAGTTTTAAAGAGACATTCTCTTCATGATTGAATAACAAAGGAGGAGTTTTATGAAACATTATTATTGATATTTATTCAGCCCATTAACCATAGTCCAACCCATTAATTATAAAACTTAGGGTTTACATATTACTTATAAATAGGGATATGGTATTTAAGTAATACATACTATGAATAATAATACTATGCTCTACTCTCTTATTCTTTACCTCGTACTTTTCATTTTAGTTTTACAACACATTCCATATTATCACTCAATTATTTCTTTCAAACCCTAACGCCCCCTTGCCGCCTCTATCTACTATACATAAACCATACTTACGATACTCTGTCATTTATATGATATTTTCTCATGGTAAATCTATAGTCCTTCATTACATTTGATCTTTTGAAACCACCATACCTAGCATACATATTATTGTATAAGCATCAATTATCTCCTCCTCTTTTTTCTTAAATTCAAAAGTTTATATATATTTCTACCTGATTTATGGATATCTCAGATCGTTGGCCATTCCATTTCAACCAAATGATTCTGAAAAGGTTAAATTTAATATTTTTATTATATTTAATTAATTGTAGCTTTCTTATAGTTTTTTGTCAATAGGGGTTTATAATTATTGATTAAAATGTATTTTTTTAATTTTTTTTATGTTATTCGATAACTTGTTCCTCAATATCTACGATTCACCACTATTTGTTGACAATATGGTATTTTTGGTATATTGAATTTGATTATATCTAAATATTTTAAAAATAATTAAAATTTTAAATTATGTTTAGAACAACCAATATATAATATGTTGTGCAAATGTTTTTATCTCGGCTTCTTTTAGAATGAATCTATATTAATACACTAAAGTTTATTTTAAAATAAGATCATTGTCATCATTATCTTATCAATTTTCATAATTGATTTACTAATTTTAAATAATATAATATTTGAATGTAAATTTGTAATATTTCCTACAATTTAATATACCTTTCTTTCACTAGGCCAAGAAGTTTATAATAATTAGGGAAGTCTTGAATCCTAGCATTCTCACTTATAATTCAGACTCTATTTTGAACAGGGTGCATCACTATGGGCTTGATAACAACGGTCCATCCAACGAGTATCTTCCAAGTCCAAAAGCAATGACGTAATATTCCCAAAGTTTTCTACTCCGAAAAGGGCGACTAGGGAGATATAACTGAAGAAGATTACTATACATCACTGTATAACGAAACTCAAGAGGAGTTTGATAAGTATATAATCTATTTCATTCCCTTTTTTATATAATATGATATGATATGAGAAGAGCAAGAAATATTTGAGGATGTTTTTTTATTGTTTATGATGTGTAGATATGTAAATGAGGGAACGTTGATGAACAATTACGCGCATATATTCGTTTACGTCAGGTTGGTATTATTATTTCTTATTCTTATTATAATCTAAGTATATATGTATGTATCTAATATATGTAAGTATGTATATATAGGTTGTTGATCATCCATATCTTGTGGTATATTCAAACGTTGCTATAGCAAAAGTAGCTAAAGCTAGGATGATAAGTAATGAACCACAACAAACTTGTGGTTTACGTGATGATATAGTTGAAGATGTTGTGGTAGGTATATGTTTGTCTTTATTACTTCCTTTTTATAAAGGGGATGTTTTAATTAATTCATATTTGTTTTTTTAAGGTTACATCATGTGCACATGCATTTTGCAAAACATGTTTAATGGAATTTTGTGCTAGTAGTGAACAAGTGTTATGTCCTACATGTTCAAAGTGGTACTTACTATGGATTTCTCTGGGAATAGAGTAATGCTAAAAATTTGTCAATAGAGGTTTATAATTATTCATTAAAATATATTTTTCTAAAAAATTATATGTTATTCGACAACTTGTTCCTCAAAATCTACGATTCACCACTATTTGTCGACACTATGGTATTTTTGGTATATTGAATTTGACTATATCTAAATAATTTTAGAATAATTAAAATTTTAAATTATGTTCTGAACAATCAATATGTAATATGTTGTGCAAATATTTTATTTGGACGTCTTTTAGAATGAATTTATTAATACACTAAAGTTTATTTTAAAATAATATTATTTTCATCATTACTTTATCTCTTTTTATAATTTATTTACTAATTTTAAATAATATAATATCTGAATGTAAATTTGTAATTATTCCTACAATTTAATATACCTTTCTTTCACTATGCCAAGAAGCTTATAATAATTAGGGAAGCCTTGAATCCTAGCATTCTCACTTATAATTCAAACTCTATTATGAACTGAGTGCATCTCTTGGGCTTGATAACCAACACCCATTAAACGGCCAAAAGCGTATCTTCCAAGTCCAAAAGCAATGACGTAATACTCCCAAAATTTTCTACTTCGAAAAGGGTGACTAGGAAACCATGAAGTCGATGGATTATACAACCAATTTGATAATCATTATCACCTAGACAAAGCAATCCATTACAAGGGCCAAAAATCTCGCCACTCTTAGTTTTCCATTCTGAATTTGATGACGTGAATGATTCATAGCCACAAATCGTAATAGTAATCCTAAAAAGCCCTTTGCAAACTTGATAATATCCACAATGTTCTCCATTGATATTTTAATGTAATGTTTTAACTATTCTCTCTCTTTTATGGACCCAATAATTTTTTTTTATGTCAGATTTGAAGATACTTTGATTAGATATTTCTACAACTATTCAAAAATAAACAATTTTGTTCATTGCCAGAATGATTCATAGCCAGAAAATTTAACCTTAACCATGACTTAAACTGTAACCTCCTTAACTTTAACGTTAAAATTAACCTTATCCTTAACGTTGACCTAAACCTAAACCTTAACCCTAACTCTAACCTTTACCTTAACATTAACCTTAACCATAACCTAAATTTCTTCTTGATGAGCAAAAAAAACCTTAACCTTCACCCTTGGAAACTGTATTTGATTTCTGTTAACGCATTAAAAAAAATTCTTCAGTGTCTTCAAACACGGGTTTTACCTAGTATATATATATATATATATATATATACATATATATATTATGATGAAATAAAGTAGATAATATAACTGAAAATTGTAATACTCCTTTTAGAGCATTAGGAACCAAAACATTTTCATCATATTTAGATATTGAGATTTAAGAACTCTGGCTGTTATTCTACTACAAAAATATGGAATTAGAAAATAGACGGATATTGATAAAAGTATATGTGTAAATGATTATATAAATATTAAAAGAGAAGATCTTGAATTTAATTCCATTCAAAATGTCGATAAGAATATTTTGCCAAATATAGAAAGATGGTTCATGTAGATTCATAACCGTAAGGTAAATATGAACATATGATCTATATAGACTGGAATTTTTATAAAGGATTTCATGTTCGTCTAAGGTAAACTAATTTGAAGATATGTTTTATGAGATAAAAACGTTCTTATTAAAGTCCTTAAAGGACTTCAAGTGCTTAAATAAAAATCTCGGAATATATAAACTAGAGTGTCATTATCTGTTATAATTGTATTATATGTTGTTATGCAATGATCCATGTTCGTTAAATATGTTCTTATATGTGACTATATGCATAAATATTTGTTAATATAATTTGTAGATAATTGTTTCTTATTATAATTGAAATTTGTATAACTCCATTTATCTATATATTGCTTGATTTGAAATATTGTAAAGTTTGAGACTATGAAGAAGAAGATCAAATTACACAATGAAGATGTTTATTCATATCCTCAAATTAGGGGGAGGTACTTACGCATTGCATTCTTTTTTTTCCTTACTCAATATTTTTTCCTACATGGTTTTAGAGATAACGTGTTTAACGACACTCATTTAAAGTTCATAAGGATATTGCACTCATTTTCCTTCAATGGATTTTTTCCTAAAGGGTTTTTTCAAGAATGTTTTAAAGAGACATGCTCTTCATGATTGAATATCAAAAGAGGTGTTTTATGAAACATTATTGTTGATATTTATTCAACCCATTAACCATAGTCCAACCCATTAATTATAAAACTTAGGGTTTACATATTACTTATAAATAGGGATATGGTATTTAAGTAATACATACTATGATTAATAATACTATGCTCTACTCTCTTATTCTTTACCTCTTACTTTTCATTTTAGTTTTACAACACATTTTATATTATCACTCAATTATTTCTTTCAAACCCTAACGCCCCCTTGCCGCCTCTATCTACTATACATAAACCATACTTACGATACTCTGTCATTTATATGATATTTTCTCATGGTAAATCTATAGTCCTTCATTAGATTTGATCTTTTGAAACCACCATACCTAGCATACATATTATTGTATAAGCATAAATTACCTCCTCCTCTTTTTTCTTAAATTCAAAATTTTATATATATTTCTACCTAATTTATGGATATCTCAGATCGTTGGCCATTCCATTTCAACAAAAAGATTCTGAAAGGTTAAATTTAATATTTTTATTATATTTAATTAATTGTAGCATTCTTATAGTTTTTTGTCAATAGAGGTTTATAATTATTGATTAAAATATATTTTTCTAAAAATTTATATGTTATTTGATAACTTGTTCCTCAATATCTGCGATTCACCACTATTTGTTGACAATATGGTATTTTTGGTATATTGAATTTGATTATATCTGAATAATTTAAGAGTAATTAAAATTTTAAATTATGTTTAGAACAACCAATATATAATATGTTGTGCAAATGTTTTTATCTTGGCTTCTTTTAGAATGAATTTTTATTAATACACTAAAGTTTATTTTAAAATAAGATTATTTTCATCATTATTTTATCAATTTTTATAATTGATTTACTAATTTTAAATAATATAATATTTGATTGTAAATTTGTAATATTTCCTAAAATTAATATACCTTTCTTTCACTAGGCCAAGAAGCTTATAATAATTAGGGAAGCCTTGAATCCTAGCATTCTCACTTGTAATTCAAACTCTATTTTGAACAGGGTGCATCTCTATGGGCTTGATAAAAGCGTATCTTCGAAGTCCAAAAGCAATGACGTAATATTCCCAAAATTTTCTACTCCGAAAAGGGCGATATAAGTGAAGAATATTACTATACATCACTGTATAACGAAACTCAAGCGGAGTTTGATACGTATGTAATCTATTTCATTCCTTTTTTTTATATAATATGATATGATATGAGAAGAGCAAGAAACATTTGAGGATGTTTTTTTTGTTTTGTTTTTGATGTGTAGATATGTAAATGAGGGAACGTTGATGAACAATTACGCGCATATATTCGATCTGCTGGTTTATGTCAGGTTAGTATTATTATTTATAATTCTTATTCTAATCTAAGTATATATGTATGTATCTAATATATGTAAGTATGTATATATAGGTTGTTGATCATCCATATCTTGTGGTATATTCAAACGTTGCTATAGCAAAAGTAGGATGATAATTAATGAACCACAACAAATTTGTGGTTTATGTGATGATATAGTTGAAGATGTTGTGGTAGGTATATGTTTGTCTTTATTACTTACTTTTTATAAAGGGGATGTTTTAATTAATTAATATTTGTTTTTTTAAGGTTACATCATGTGCACATGCATTTTGCAAAACATGTTTAATGGAATTTTGTGCTAGTGGGAACAGAGTAATGCTAAAAATTTATCAATAGAGGTTTATAATTATTCATTAAAATATATTTTTCTAAAAATTTATATGTTATTTGATAACTTGTTCCTCAAAATCTACGATTCACCACTATTTGTCGACAGTATGGTGTATATTGAATTTGAGTATATATAAATAATTTAAGAATAATTAAAATTTTAAATTATGTTCTGAACAACCAATATATAATATGTTGTGCAAATGTTTTTATTTCGGCTTCTTTTCACTACTAAAAATTAGAGTATTCGCGGCAATTTTTAGTGTCCAAGACGGGAGTCTATAAATGACGTGTATTGATAGGCGGGATTTATCTTATTGCCGCGAAGAGTGCCGTCTATAAAGCTAACGCCTATGCAAAGATGGCACAAACGAAGAATGCCGCCTATTCAGTCTCGCATTGACGTTAATTGTCTTAAAACTGCCGCCTATTTATAATTGTATTTGAATTGCCGTGTATGAAAAAACTTATATTTCAATATATTTTTAATATATATATATTATTAATTACATATAATATTGTATATCTTTATATTTAAAAAAAACTTAAATAAACAAGAAGTTAAATCAATTCAAAATGTATTTCATTCATCAAAAAAGTATAAATATCCTAATACTTCTTACGCTTATCCAAACTAAAACTTATAAAAGTAAAAGGTACAAAAATCATAATAATTCAAATCCTAATAATTCTTGATACTTGCATACAATATAATTAAACAACTAGAACTAGAAGTAAAAGATATCCAAACAAAAACTTCAAAACTTCTGTATTACTTCAACAATCATCCATATCTGCCATCAAGAACAATAAAACTCTTTTCATAGTTACTACTTCTATGTTCATCCATATCACATTTACCATAACTTCTAGATTTTTGGATTCAAGCTAAAGGAATCATCAAAATTATAGAGTAAGTGCATACATTGATGGAAGTGAGGATAAAATTGTCCTTAACCACTTTGCACTTGTCATTGTATTACTCAACGATGTAGCTACTAATGGACTTTTAATTGTCTTTATTGGAGATGCTATAGACTCAAAAATTCCTCTACACAAAACAAAAAAAAATTACTATATAGTTTCTAATGCACACACATTTTAAGAAGCTAATACCTTGTCCTTGTTAATACTCTTTGCACTACCAAGTAAACTATCCCCCTCTCCCTTTTTTTGCATTGCATCATCATATTAAAATATATCATACCATCTATACAGACAAAACAGGAGAGAGTTAACTTATTAACAAAAGATGCCATTGATATCGACCTAGGTCAAAGTTGTCCAGATTTTCAGCACTAGATTCTGAAGCCAAACAAGTTTTCTCCAATTTTCCTCTCAAGTCATCTTCAGATCTCTCTTAAATACTACAAAGGGATGTAATTAGGTCAACTTTGTTCCTTTTCTCGACTGCACAATAAAAGAGTCAATGAGACAGAGTTGATTGATAGTAGTAATATAAGAATGGTGGTGAGATAATTAATTACCAAAACATATTGAGTCATTAATGTCGAATTTCCTCAACCCAATAGGAACATGAATAATCAAAGTCGCATGTTCCCATCACTAAAAGTAATTTACTCACGCATTTTCTCGGTTTATTTTCATTATTTTATATACAAATGGAGAAGAGTAACTGACCAAGACTGAAACTAAACCATTTTCGCAACTCACTGTATTTTTAAATCTCAACACATGAATCCGAAGAGACAGAAATAAGAGCCATCTAAAACAATAGTACTCTAACTTCTTGTCTAGACTAGTTTTAAAAAACTCCCGATAAGCACCTTTGTAGTACCTTACAATACAAAAGAAAAACCAATAGTTATCAACTTCTTTGGATTTAAGATGAGTCCAAGCGTTGTTTAAAAGACACTCACTTGATGAGATTGCACAAATTCACAAACTTGGCATGTTATTCCTTTGCCTTAAAGCATAAATAAATCTCTCTCAAAATGTAACCATATATGTTACATAAAGTTGGTCCAACTTTAACAAAAAACTGTAGGAGTTCTTTGAAAAAGTCAACAACACTGTAACTTACAAAACAAAACTATAATTAAAACTTTTTGGAATATATATGCTAAACGAAGATGGCAGGGATGTGAAATTATACTGTATTTTTGCAACTCCCAATAGCTGGCATAACGAGAATCCATTCATTGTATTTCCAGTACAGAATTTTTCGTTAGGACCAAAATCAGCTGGCTTTAGTTCACGGGTCAGAGAAGAGTGTTTTGCTGTGGAGTACCTAGAATTGAAAATCATTAGAATAAGAATATAAAAAAATAGATGATTGGTGCAACTTTCGCATGAAACAGGGACATTTGATGCAAATTTAATAATATACAACAATGAAAGATTTATTCATTATCTTATACCAATTGGAAATTAAGTATCAAGTATTAATTCTTGTGCCTTATAGACATAATCTGCACACATTTCTTAACTTCTACACCAACTTCGGGCACACAAGGACTCTTTCTTAACTGCACCACTTCAGATGCTTTTTTGAAACAATCTGCTCACATAATTTGTCTTTTTTTAGTGCTCTTAGGGAATGAATATTAAAATCTTGTTCAAATTATTTAAAACAATTTAATTACAAAAATGTTTCACCCATTTGACATATGAGCAAGAAATTAGCAGAAAACATTACTCACAATGGAAGAAAGATCGATGGTGGATGAAGACTATGGTAAGCTACACATAGTGATATTACCATGGCTAGCCTTTGGCCATATAATCCCATACTTAGAGATTTCTAAACCCATCAGAAGGCAATCTAATTTTTTAAGAGGCATAAATACAAACACTTTAATTACCCTATACAAATTGTCATATATCACACATTAAGTAGATGTGTACTATAATTCCTTCAAAATACTATAAAATATAAACAATTTCCACTCTCTCAATCATTCTCTATATCTCTCTCAAAGAGCAAATTATAGATCATTTCCAAACGAAATATCATACAATAAATTATTTGATAACTTGTTCCTGAATATCTGCGATTCACCACTATTTGTTGACAATATGGTATTTTTGGTATATTGAATTTGATTATATCTAAATAATTTAAGAATAATTAAAATTTTAAAGTATGTTCAGAACAACTAATATATAATATGTTGTGCAAATGTTTTTATCTCGGCTTCTTTAAGAATGAATTTTTATTAATACACTAAAGTTTATTTTAAAATAAGATCATTTTCATCATTATTTTATCAATTTTTATAATTGATTTACTATATTAAATAATATAATATTTGAATGTAAATTTGAAGTATTTCCTACAATTTAATATACCTTTCTTTCACTAGGCCAAGAAGCTTATAATAATTAGGGAAGTCTTGAATCCTAGCATTCTCACTTATAATTCAGACTCTATTTTGAACAGGGTGCATCTCTATTGGCTTGATAACAACGGCCCATCCAAAGCATATCTTCCAAGTCCAAAAGCAATGACGTAATATTCCCAAAATTTTCTACTCCGAAAAGGGCGACTAGGAAGATATAACAGAAGAAGATTACTATACATCACTGTATAACGAAACTCAAGCGGAGTTTGATACATATATAATCTATTTCATTCCCTTTTTTTATATAATATGATATGATATGAGAAGAGCAAGAAACATTTGAGGATGTTTTTTTTGTATTGTTTATGATGTGTAGATATGTAAATGAGGGAACGTTGATGAACAGTTACGCGCATATATTCGATCTGCTTACTCGTTTACGTCAGGTTAGTATTATTATTTCTTATTCTTATTCTAATCTAAGTATATATGTACATATCTAATATATGTAATTATGTATATATAGGTTGTTGATCATCCATATCTTGTGGTATATTCAAACGTTGCTATAGAAAAAGCAGCTGAAGCTAGGATGATAAGTAATGAACCACAACAAATTGTTGGTTTATGTGATGATATAGTTGAAGATGTTGTGGTATGTATATATTTGTCTTTATTACTTACTTTTTCTAAAGGGGATGTTTTAATTAATTAATATTTGTTTTCTTAAGGTTACATCATGTGCACATGCATTTTCCAAAACATGTTTAATGGAATTTTGTGCTAGTTGTGAACAAGTGTTATGTCCTACATGTTCAAAGCCACTTACTATGGATTTCTCTGGGAACAGAGTAATGCTAAAAATTTGTCAATAGAGGTTTATAATCATTCATTAAAATAATTTTTTCTAAAAATTTATATGTTATTTGATAACTTGTTCTTCAAAATCTACTATTCACCACTATTTGTTGACACTATGGTATTTTTGGTATATTGAATTTGATTATATCTATATAATTTAAGAATAATTAAAATTTTAAATTATGTTCAGAACAACCAATATATAATATGTTGTGCAAATGTTTTTGTTTCGGCTTCTTTTAGAATGAATTTTTATTAACACACTAAAGTTTATTTTAAAATAAGATTATTTTCATCATTACTTTATCTATTTTTATATTTGATTTACCTATTTTAAATAATATAATATTTGAATGTAAATTTGTAATATTTCCTACAATTTAATATACCTTTCTTTCACTAGGCCAAGAAGCTTATAATAATAAGGGACGCCTTGAATCCTAGCATTCTCACTTATAATTAAAACTCTATTTTGAACATGGTGCATCTCTATGGGCTTGATAACCAAGGCCCATTAAACGGCCCAAAGCGTATCTTCCAAGTCCAAAAGCAATGACGTAATATTCCCAAAATTTTCTACTTCGAAAAGGGAGAATAGGAAGCCATGAAATCGATGGATTATACAACAAGTTTGATAATCATTATCAACGAGAAAAAGAAATCCCAGGGCCACAAATCTCGTCACTCTTAGTTTTCCATTCTGAAGTTGATGACGTGAATGATTCATAGCCACGAATCGTACTAGTAATCCTAAAAAGCCCATTGCAAACTTGATAATATCCACAATGTTCTTCATTGATATTTGAATGTAATTTTTTAACTATTCGCTCTCTTTTATTTAATATTCTTTCTATATATTGATATATATTTAATGAAAATATATTTAATTTCTTTCATGAGTCTTTTGATGGACCCAATAATTTTTTTTTATGTCATATTTAAAAATACTTTGATTAGATATTTCTACAACTATTCAAAAATAAACACTTTCGTTCTTTGCCAGAATGATTCATAGCCGCAAAAATTAACCTTAACCTTGACTTAAACTGTAACCTTAACCCTTAACCCTTAACTTTAACCTTAAAATTAATCTTATCCTTAACGTTGACCTAAACCTTAACCCTAACTCTAACCTTTACCTTAACATTAACCTTATACATAACCTAAATTTTTTCTTGATGAGAAAAAAAAAACTTTAACCCTAACTTTAACCTTGACCTTCACCCTTGGAAACTGTATTTGATTTCCATTAACGCAAAAAAAATTCTTCAGTGTCTTCATACACGGGTTTTACCTAGTATATATATATATATATATATATTATGATGAAATAAAGTAGATAATATAACTGAAAATTGTAATACTCCTTTTAGAGCATTAGGAACCAAAACATTTTTTTCATATTTAGATATTGAGATTTAAGAACTCTGTCAATTATTCTACTACAGAAATATGGAACTAGAAAATAGACGTATCTTAATAAAAGTATATGTGTAAATGATTATATAAATATTAAAAGAGAGGATCTTGAATTTAATTCTATTCAAAATGTCGATAAGAATATTTGGCCAAATATAGAAAGATGGTTCATGTAGATTCATACCCGTATGGTAAATATGAACGTATGATCTATATAGACTGGAATTTTTATAATGGATTTCATGTTCGTCTAAGGTAAACTAATTTGAAGATATGTTTTATGAGATAAAAACGTTCTTATGAAAGTCATTAAAGGACTTCAAGTGCTTAAATAAAAATTTCGAGATATATAAATTAGAGTGTCATTATCTGTTATAATTGTATTATATGTTGTTATGTAATGATCCATGTTCGTTAAATATGTGCTTATATGTGACTATATGCATAAATATTTGTTAATATAATTTGTACATAATTGTTTCTTATTATAATTGAAATTCGTATAATTCCATTTATCAATATATTGCTTGATTTGAAATATTGTAAGGTTTGAGACTATGAAGTTGAAGATCAAATTACACAGTGAAGATGTTTATTGATATCCTCAAATGAGGGGAAGATACTTACGCATTGCACTCTTTTTTTCCTTACTCGATATTTTTTCGTACATGGTATTAAAGATAACATTTTTAACGACACTCATTTAAAGTTCATAAGGATATTGCACTCATTTTCCTTCAATAGATTTTTTCCTAAAGGGTTTTTTCAAGAATGTTTTAAAGAGACATTCTCTTCATGATTGAATATCAAAGGAGGAGTTTTATGAAACATTATTATTGATATTTATTTAGCCCATTAACCATAGTCCAACCCATTAATTATAAAACTTAGGGTTTACATATTACTTATAAATAGGGATAGGGTATTTAAGTAATACATACTATGATCAATAATACTATGCTCTACTCTCTTATTCTTTATCTCTTACTTTTCATTTTAGTTTTACAACACATTCCATATTATCACTCAATTATTTCTTTCAAACCCTAACGCCCCCTTGCCGCCTCTATCTACTATACATAAACCATACTTACGATACTCTGTCATTTATATGATATTTTCTCATGGTAAATCTATAGTCCTTCATTACATTTGATCTTTTGAAACCACCATACCTAGCATACATATTATTGTATAAGCATCAATTATCACCTCCTCTTTTTTCTTAAATTCAAAAGTTTATATATATTTCTACCTGATTTATGGATATCTCAGATCGTTGGCCATTCCATTTCAACCAAATGATTCTGAAAAAGTTAAATTTAATATTTTTATTATATTTAATTAATCGTAGCGTTCTTATAGTTTTTTGTCAATAGAGGTTTATAATTATTGATTAAAATATATTTTTCTAAAAATTTATATGTTATTTGATAACTTGTTCCTGAATATCTGCGATTCACCACTATTTGTTGACAATATGGTATTTTTGGTATATTGAATTTGATTATATCTAAATAATTTAAGAATAATTAAAATTTTAAATTATGTTCAGAACAACCAATATATAATATGTTGTGCAAATGTTTGTATCTCGGCTTCTTTTAGAATGAATTTTTATTAATACACTAAAGTTTATTTTAAAATAAGATCATTTTCATCATTATTTTATCAATTTTTATAATTGATTTACTAATTTTATATAATATAATATTTGAATATAAATTTGAAGTATTTCCTACAAATTTAATATACCTTTCTTTCACTAGGCCAAGAAGCTTATAATAATTAGGGAAGTCTTGAATCCTAGCATTCTCACTTATAATTCACACTCTATTTTGAACAGGGTGCATCTCTATGGGCTTGATAACTACGGCCCATCCAAAGCATATCTTCCAAGTCCAAAAGCATTGACGTCATATTCCCAAAATTTTCTACTCCGAAAAGGGCGACTAGGAAGATATAACTGAAGAAGATTACTATACATCACTGTATAACGAAACTCAAGCAGAGTTTGATACGTATATAATCTATTTCATTCCCTTTTTTTATATAATATGATATGATATGAGAAGAGCAAGAAACATTTGAGGATGTTTTTTTTGTATTGTTTATGATGTGTAGATATGTAAATGAGGGAACGTTGATGAACAATTACGCGCATATATTCGATCTGCTTACTCGTTTACGTCAGGTTAGTATTATTATTTCTTATTCTTATTCTAATCTAAGTATATATGTACATATCTAATATATGTAATTATGTATATATAGGTTGTTGATCATCCATATCTTGTGGTATATTCAAACGTTGCTATAGCAAAAGCAGCTGAAGCTAGGATGATAAGTAATGAACCATAACAAATTTGTGGTTTATGTGATGATATAGTTGAAGATGTTGTGGTATGTATATATTTGTCTTTATTACTTACTTTTTCTAAAGGGGATGTTTTAATTAATTAATATTTGTTTTCTTAAGGTTACATCATGTGCACATGCATTTTCCAAAACATGTTTAATGGAATTTTGTGCTAGTTGTGAACAAGTGTTATGTCCTACATGTTCAAAGCCACTTACTATGGATTTCTCTGGGAACAGAGTAATGCTAAAAATTTGTCAATAGAGGTTTATAATTATTCATTAAAATAAATTTTTCTAAAAATTTATATGTTATTTGATAACTTGTTCTTCAAAATCTACTATTCACCACTATTTGTTGACACTATGGTATTTTTGGTATATTGAATTTGATTATATCTATATAATTTAAGAATAATTAAAATCTTAAATTATGTTCAGAACAACCAATATATAATATGTTGTGCAAATGTTTTTGTTTCGGTTTCTTTTAGAATGAATTTTTATTAACACACTAAAGTTTATTTTAAAATAAGATTATTTTCATCATTACTTTATCTATTTTTATATTTGATTTACCTATTTTAAATAATATAATATTTGAATGTAAATTTGTAATATTTCCTACAATTTAATATACCTTTCTTTCACTAGGCCAAGAAGCTTATAATAATAAGGGACGCCTTGAATCCTAGCATTCTCACTTATAATTCAAACTCTATTTTGAACATGGTGCATCTCTATGGGCTTGATAACCAAGGCCCATTAAACGGCCCAAAGCGTATCTTCCAAGTCCAAAAGCAATGACGTAATATTTCCAAATTTTTCTACTTCGAAAAGGGAGAATAGGAAGCCATGAAATCGATGGATTATACAACAAGTTTGATAATCATTATCAACGAGAAAAAGAAATCCCAGGGCCACAAATCTCGTCACTCTTAGTTTTCCATTCTGAAGTTGATGACGTGAATGATTCATAGCCACGAATCGTAATAGTAATCCTAAAAAGCCCATTGCAAACTTGATAATATCCACAATGTTCTTCATTGATATTTGAATGTAATTTTTTAACTATTCGCTCTCTTTTATTTAATATTCTTTCTATATATTGATATATATTTAATGAAAATATATTTAATTTCTTTCATGAGTCTTTTGATGGACCCAATAATTTTTTTTTTATGTCATATTTAAAAATACTTTGATTAGATATTTCTACAACTATTCAAAAATAAACACTTTCGTTCTTTGCCAGAATGATTCATAGCCGCAAAAATTAATCTTAACCTTGACTTAAACTGTAACCTTAACCCTGAACCCTTAACTTTATCCTTAAAATTAATCTTATCCTTAACGTTGATATAAACCTTAACCCTAACTCTAACCTTTACCTTAACATTAACCTTATACATAACCTAAATTTTTTCTTGATGAGAAAAAAAAAACTTTAACCCTAACTTTAACCTTGACCTTCACCCTTGGAAACTGTATTTGATTTCCATTAACGCAAAAAAAATTCTTCAGTGTCTTCATACACGGGTTTTTCCTAGTATATATATATATATATATTATGATGAAATAAAGTAGATAATATAACTGAAAATTGTAATACTCCTTTTAGAGCATTAGGAACCAAAACATTTTTTTCATATTTAGATATTGAGATTTAAGACCTCTGTCAATTATTCTACTACAGAAATATGGAACTAGAAAATAGACGTATCTTAATAAAAGTATATGTGTAAATGATTATATAAATATTAAAAGAGAGGATCTTGAATTTAATTCTATTCAAAATGTCGATAAGAATATTTGGCCAAATATAGAAAGATGGTTCATGTAGATTCATACCCGTATGGTAAATATGAACGTATGATCTATATAGACTGGAATTTTTATAAAGGATTTCATGTTCGTCTAAGGTAAACTAATTTGAAGATATGTTTTATGAGATAAAAACGTTCTTATGAAAGTCATTAAAGGACTTCAAGTGCTTAAATAAAAATCTCGAGATATATAAATTAGAGTGTCATTATCTGTTATAATTGTATTATATGTTGTTATGTAATGATCCATGTTCGTTAAATATGTGCTTATATGTGACTATATGCATAAATATTTGTTAATATAATTTGTACATAATTGTTTCTTATTATAATTGAAATTCGTATAATTCCATTTATCAATATATTGCTTGATTTGAAATATTGTAAGGTTTGAGACTATGAAGTTGAAGATCAAATTACACAGTGAAGATGTTTATTGATATCCTCAAATGAGGGGAAGATACTTACGCATTGCACTCTTTTTTTCCTTACTCGATATTTTTTCGTACATGGTTTTAAAGATAACGTTTTTAACGACACTCATTTAAAGTTCATAAGGATATTGCACTCATTTTCCTTCAATGGATTTTTTCCTAAAGGGTTTTTTCAAGAATGTTTTAAAGAGACATTCTCTTCATGATTGAATATCAAAGGAGGAGTTTTATGAAACATTATTATTGATATTTATTTAGCCCATTAACCATAGTCCAACCCATTCATTATAAAACTTAGGGTTTACATATTACTTATAAATAGGGATAGGGTATTTAAGTAATACATACTATGATCAATAATACTATGCTCTACTCTCTTATTCTTTATCTCTTACTTTTCATTTTAGTTTTACAACACATTCCATATTATCACTCAATTATTTCTTTCAAACCCTAACGCCCCCTTGCCGCCTCTATTTACTATACATAAACCATACTTACGATACTCTGTCATTTATATGATATTTTCTCATGGTAAATCTATAGTCCTTCATTACATTTGATCTTTTGAAACCACAATACCTAGCGTACATATTATTGTATAAGCATCAATTATCACCTCCTCTTTTTTCTTAAATTCAAAAGTTTATATATATTTCTACCTGATTTATGGATATCTTAGATCGTTGGCCATTCCATTTCGACCAAATGATTCTGAAAAGGTTCAATTTAATATTTTTATTATATTTAATTAATTGTAGCGTTCTTATAGTTTTTTGTCAATAGAGGTTTATAATTATTGATTAAAATATATTTTTCTAAAAATTTATATGTTATTTGATAACTTGTTCCTGAATATCTGCGATTCACCACTATTTATTGACAATATGGTATTTTTGGTATATTGAATTTGATTATATCTAAATAATTTTAGAATAATTAAAGTTTTAAATTATGTTCAGAACAACCAATATATAATATGTTGTGCAAATGTTTTTATCTCGGCCTCTTTTAGAATGAATTTTTATTAATACACTAAAGTTTATTTTAAAATAAGATCATTTTCATCATTATTTTATCAATTTTTATAATTGATTTACTAATTTTAAATAATATAATATTTGAATGTAAATTTGAAGTATTTTCTACAATTTAATATACCTTTCTTTCACTAGGCCAAGAAGCTTATAATAATTAGGGAAGTCTTGAATCCTAGCATTCTCACTTATAATTCAGCCTCTATTTTGAACAGGGTTCGTCTCTATGGGATTGATAACAACGGCCCATCCAAAGCATATCTTCCAAGTCCAAAAGCAATGACGTAATATTCCCAAAATTTTCTACACCGAAAAGGGCGACTAGGAAGATATAACTGAAGAAGACGTATATAATCTATTTCATTCCCTTTTTTTATATAATATGATATGATATGAGAAGAGCAAGAAACATTTGAGGATGTTTTTTTTGTATTTTTTATGATGTGTAGATATGTAAATGAGGGAACGTTGATGAACAATTACGCGCATATATTCGATCTGCTTACTCGTTTACATCAGGTTAGTATTATTATTTCTTATTCTTATTCTAATCTAAGTATATATGTACATATCTAATATATGTAATTATGTATATATAGGTTGTTGATCATCCATATCTTGTGGTATATTCAAACGTTGCTATAGCAAAAGCAGCTGAAGCTAGGATGATAAGTAATGAACCACAACAAATTTGTGGTTTATGTGATGATATAGTTGAAGATGTTGTGGTATGTATATATTTGTCTTTATTACTTACTTTTTCTAAAGGGGGTTTTTTAATTAATTAATATTTGTTTTCTTAAGATTACATCATGTGCACATGCATTTTCCAAAACATGTTTAATGGAATTTTGTGCTAGTGGTGAACAAGTGTTATGTCCTACATGTTCAAAGCCACTTACTATGGATTTCTCTGGGAACAGAGTAATGCTAAAAATTTGTCAATAGAGGTTTATAATTATTCATTAAAATAAATTTTTCTAAAAATTTATATGTTATTTGATAACTTGTTCTTCAAAATCTACTATTCACCACTATTTGTTGACACTATGGTATTTTTGGTATATTGAATTTAATTATATCTATATAATTTAATAATAATTAAAATTTTAAATTATGTTCAGAACAACCAATATATAATATGTTGTGCAAATGTTTTTGTTTCGGCTTCTTTTAGAATGAATTTTTATTAACACACTAAAGTTTATTTTAAAATAAGATTATTTTCATCATTACTTTATCTATTTTTATATTTGATTTACCTATTTTAAATAATATAATATTTGAATGTAAATTTGTAATATTTCCTACAATTTAATATACCTTTCTTTCACTAGGCCAAGAAGCTTATAATAATTAGGGACGCCTTGAATCCTAGCATTCTCACTTATAATTCAAACTCTATTTTGAACAGGGTGCATCTCTATGGGCTTGATAACCAAGGCCCATTAAACGGCCCAAAGCGTATCTTCCAAGTCCAAAAGCAATGCCATAATATTCCCAAAATTTTCTACTTCGAAAAGGGAGAATAGGAAGCCATGAAATCTATGGATTATACAACAAGTTTGATAATCATTATCAACGAGACAAAGCAATCCCAAGGCCACAAATCTCGTCACTCTTAGTTTTCCATTCTGAAGTTGATGACGTGATTGATTCATAGCCACGAATCGTAATAGTAATCCTAAAAAGCCCATTGCAAACTTGATAATATCCACAATGTTCTTCATTGATATTTGAATGTAATTTTTTAACTATTCGCTCTCTTTTATTTAATATTCTTTCTATATATTGATATATATTTAATGAAAATATATTTAATTTCTTTCATGAGTCTTTTGATGGACCCAATAATTTTTTTTTATGTCATATTTAAAAATACTTTGATTAGATATTTCTACAACTATTCAAAAATAAACACTTTCGTTCTTTGCCAGAATGATTCATAGCCGCAAAAATTAACCTTAACCTTGACTTAAACTGTAACCTTAACCCTTAACCCTTAACTTTAACCTTAAAATTAATCTTATCCTTAACGTTGACCTAAACCTTAACCCTAACTCTAACCTTTACCTTAACATTAACCTTATACATAACCTAAATTTTTTCTTGATGAGAAAAAAAAAACTTTAACCCTAACTTTAACCTTCCCTTGGAAACTGTATTTGATTTCCATTAACGCAAAAAAAATTCTTCAGTGTCTTCATACACGAGTTTTACCTAGTATATATATATATTATGATGAAATAAAGTAGATAATATAACTGAAAATTGTAATACTCCTTTTAGAGCATTAGGAACCAAAACATTTTTTTTCATATTTAGATATTGAGATTTAAGAACTCTGTCAATTATTCTACTACAGAAATATGGAACTAGAAAATAGACGTATCTTAATAAAAGTATATGTGTAAATGATTATATAAATATTAAAAGAGAGGATCTTGAATTTAATTCTATTCAAAATGTCGATAAGAATATTTGGCCAAATATAGAAAGATGGTTCATGTAGATTCATACCCGTATGGTAAATATGAACGTATGATCTATATAGACTGGAATTTTTATAAAGGATTTCATGTTCGTCTAAGGTAAACTAATTTGAAGATATGTTTTATGAGATAAAAACGTTCTTATGAAAGTCATTAAAGGACTTCAAGTGCTTAAATAGAAATCTCGAGATATATAAATTAGAGTGTCATTATCTGTTATAATTGTATTATATGTTGTTATGTAATAATCCATGTTCGTTAAATATGTGCTTACATGTGACTATATGCATAAATATTTGTTAATATAATTTGTACATAATTGTTTCTTATTATAATTGAAATTCGTATAATTCCATTTATCAATATATTGCTTGATTTGAAATATTGTAAGGTTTGAGACTATGAAGTTGAAGATCAAATTACACAGTGAAGATGTTTATTGATATCCTCAAATGAGGGGAAGATACTTACGCATTGCACTCTTTTTTTCCTTACTCGATATTTTTTCGTACATGGTTTTAAAGATAACGTTTTTAACGACACTCATTTAAAGTTCATAAGGATATTGCACTCATTTTCCTTCAATGGATTTTTTCCTAAAGGGTTTTTTCAAGAATGTTTTAAAGAGACATTCTCTTCATGATTGAATATCAAAGGAGGAGTTTTATGAAACATTATTATTGATATTTATTTAGCCCATTAACCATAGTCCAACCCATTCATTATAAAACTTAGGGTTTACATATTACTTATAAATAGGGATAGGGTATTTAAGTAATACATACTATGATCAATAATACTATGCTCTACTCTCTTATTCTTTATCTCTTACTTTTCATTTTAGTTTTACAACACATTCCATATTATCACTCAATTATTTCTTTCAAACCCTAACGCCCCCTTGCCGCCTCTATCTACTATACATAAACCATACTTACGATACTCTGTCATTTATATGATATTTTCTCATGGTAAATCTATAGTCCTTCATTACATTTGATCTTTTGAAACCACCATACCTAGCGTACATATTATTGCATAAGCATCAATTATCACCTCCTCTTTTTTCTTAAATTCAAAAGTTTATATATATTTCTACCTGATTTATGGATATCTCAGATCGTTGGCCATTCCATTTCAACCAAATGATTCTGAAAATGTTCAATTTAATATTTTTATTATATTTAATTAATTGTAGCGTTCTTATAGTTTTTTGTCAATAGAGGTTTATAATTATTGATTAAAATATATTTGTCTAAAAATTTATATGTTATTTGATAACTTGTTCCTGAATATCTGCGATTCACCACTATTTATTAAAAATATGGTATTTTTGGTATATTGAATTTGATTATATCTAAATAATTTTAGAATAATTAAAGTTTTAAATTATGTTCAGAACAACCAATATATAATATGTTGTGCAAATGTTTTTATCTCGGCTTCTTTTAGAATGAATTTTTATTAATACACACTAAAGTTTATTTTAAAATAAGATCATTTTCATCATTATTTTATCAATTTTTATAATTGATTTACTAATTTTAAATAATATAATATTTGAATGTAAATTTGAAGTATTTCCTACAATTTAATATACCTTTCTTTCACTAGGCCAAGAAGCTTATAATAATTAGGGAAGTCTTGAATCCTAGCATTCTCACTTATAATTCAGCCTCTATTTTGAATAGGGTTCGTCTCTATGGGCTTGATAACAACGGACCATCCAAAGCATATCTTCCAAGTCCAAAAGCAATGACGTAATATTCCCAAAATTTTCTACACCGAAAAGGGCGACTAGGAAGATATAACTGAAGAAGATTACTATACATCACTGTATAACGAAACTCAAGCGGAGTTTGATACGTATATAATCTATTTCATTCCCTTTTTTTATATAATATGATATGATATGAGAAGAGCAAGAAACATTTGAGGATGTTTTTTTTGTATCGTTTATGATGTGTAGATATGTAAATGAGGGAACGTTGATGAACAATTACGCGCATATATTCGATCTGCTTACTCGTTTGCGTCAGGTTAGTATTATTATTTCTTATTCTTATTCTAATCTAAGTATATATGTACATATCTAATATATGTAATTATGTATATATAGGTTGTTGATCATCCATATCTTGTGGTATATTCAAACGTTGCTATAGCAAAAGCAGCTGAAGCTAGGATGATAAGTAATGAACCACAACAAATTTGTGGTTTATGTGATGATATAGTTGAAGATGTTGTGGTATGTATATATTTGTCTTTATTACTTACTTTTTATAAAGGGTATGTTTTAATTAATTAATATTTGTTTTCTTAAGATTACATCATGTGCACATGCATTTTCCAAAACATGTTTAATGGAATTTTGTGCTAGTGGTGAACAAGTGTTATGTCCTACATGTTCAAAGCCACTTACTATGGATTTCTCTGGGAACAGAGTAATGCTAAAAATTTGTCAATAGAGGTTTATAATTATTCATTAAAATAAATTTTTCTAAAAATTTATATGTTATTTGATAACTTGTTCTTCAAAATCAACTATTCACCACTATTTGTTGACACTATGGTATTTTTGATATATTGAATTTGATTATATCTATATAATTTAATAATAATTAAAATTTTAAATTATGTTCAGAACAACCAATATATAATATGTTGTGCAAATGTTTTTGTTTCGGCTTCTTTTAGAATGAATTTTTATTAACACACTAAAGTTTATTTTAAAATAAGATTATTTTCATCATTACTTTATCTATTTTTATATTTGATTTACCTATTTTAAATAATATAATATTTGAATGTAAATTTGTAATATTTCCTACAATTTAATATACCTTTCTTTCACTAGGCCAAGAAACTTATAATAATTAGGGACGTCTTGAATCCTAGCATTCTCACTTATAATTCAAACTCTATTTTGAACAGGGTGCATCTCTATGGGCTTGATAACCAAGGCCCGTTAAACGGCCCAAAGCGTATCTTCCAAGTCCAAAAGCAATGACGTAATATTCCCAAAATTTTCTACTTCGAAAAGGGAGAATAGGAAGCCATGAAATCAATGGATTATACAACAAGTTTGATAATCATTATCAACGAGAAAAAGAAATCCCAGGGCCACAAATCTCGTCACTCTTAGTTTTCCATTCTGAAGTTGATGACGTGAATGATTCATAGCCACGAATCGTAATAGTAATCCTAAAAAGCCCATTGCAAACTTGATAATATCCACAATGTTCTTCATTGATATTTGAATGTAATTTTTTAACTATTCGCTCTCTTTTATTTAATATTCTTTCTATATATTGATATATATTTAATGAAAATATATTTAATTTCTTTCATGAGTCTTTTGATGGACCCAATAATTTTTTTTTATGTCATATTTAAAAATACTTTGATTAGATATTTCTACAACTATTCAAAAATAAACACTTTCGTTCTTTGCCAGAATGATTCATAGCCGCAAAAATTAACCTTAACCTTGACTTAAACGGTAACCTTAACCCTTAACCCTTAACTTTAACCTTAAAATTAATCTTATCCTTAACGTTGACCTAAACCGTAACCCTAACTCTAACCTTTACCTTAACATTAACCTTATACATAACCTAAATTTTTTCTTGATGAGAAAAAAAAAACTTTAACCCTAACTTTAACCTTGACCTTCACCCTTGGAAACTGTATTTGATTTCCATTAACGCAAAAAAAATTCTTCAGTGTCTTCATACACGGGTTTTACCTAGTATATATATATATATATATTATGATGAAATAAAGTAGATAATATAACTGAAAATTGTAATACTCCTTTTAGAGCATTAGGAACCAAAACATTTTTTTCATATTTAGATATTGAGATTTAAGAACTCTGTCAATTATTCTACTACAGAAATATGGAACTAGAAAATAGACGTATCTTAATAAAAGTATATGTGTAAATAATTATATAAATATTAAAAGAGAGGATCTTGAATTTAATTCTATTCAGAATGTCGATAAGAATATTTGGCCAAATATAGAAAGATGGTTCATGTAGATTCATACCCGTATGGTAAATATGAACGTATGATCTATATAGACTGGAATTTTTATAAAGGATTTCATGTTCGTCTAAGGTAAACTAATTTGAAGATATGTTTTATGAGATAAAAACGTTCTTATGAAAGTCATTAAAGGACTTCAAGTGCTTAAATAAAAATCTCGAGATATATAAATTAGAGTGTCATTATCTGTTATAATTGTATTATATGTTGTTATGTAATGATCCATGTTCGTTAAATATGTGCTTATATGTGACTATATGCATAAATATTTGTTAATATAATTTGTACATAATTGTTTCTTATTATAATTGAAATTCGTATAATTCTATTTATCAATATATTGCTTGATTTGAAATATTGTAAGGTTTGAGACTATGAAGTTGAAGATCAAATTACACAGTGAAGATGTTTATTGATATCCTCAAATGAGGGGAAGATACTTACGCATTGCACTCTTTTTTTCCTTACTCGATATTTTTTCGTACATGGTATTAAAGATAACGTTTTTAACGACACTCATTTAAAGTTCATAAGGATATTGCACTCATTTTCCTTCAATGGATTTTTTCCTAAAGGGTTTTTTCAAGAATGTTTTAAAGAGACATTCTCTTCATGATTGAATATCAAAGGAGGAGTTTTATGAAACATTATTATTGATATTTATTTAGCCCATTAACCATAGTCCAACCCATTAATTATAAAACTTAGGGTTTACATATTACTTATAAATAGGGATAGGGTATTTAAGTAATACATACTATGATCAATAATACTATGTTCTACTCTCTTATTCTTTATCTCTTACTTTTCATTTTAGTTTTACAACACATTCCATATTATCACTCAATTATTTCTTTCAAACCCTAACGCCCCCTTGCCGCCTCTATCTACTATACATAAACCATACTTACAATACTCTGTCATTTATATGATATTTTCTCATGGTAAATCTATAGTCCTTCATTACATTTGATCTTTTGAAACCACCATACCTAGCGTACATATTATTGTATAAGCATCAATTATCACCTCCTCTTTTTTCTTAAATTCAAAAGTTTATATATATTTCTACCTGATTTATGGATATCTTAGATCGTTGGCCATTCCATTTCAACCAAATGATTCTGAAAAGGTTCAATTTAATATTTTTATTATATTTAATTAATTGTAGCGTTCTTATAGTTTTTTGTCAATAGAGGTTTATAATTATTGATTAAAATATATTTGTCTAAAAATTTATATGTTATTTGATAACTTGTTCCTGAATATCTGCGATTCACCACTATTTATTGACAATATGGTATTTTTGGTATATTGAATTTGATTATATCTAAATAATTTTAGAATAATTAAAGTTTTAAATTATGTTCAGAACAACCAATATATAATATGTTATGCAAATGTTTTTATCTCGGCCTCTTTTAGAATGAATTTTTATTAATACACTAAAGTTTATTTTAAAATAAGATCATTTTCATCATTATTTTATCAATTTTTATAATTGATTTACTAATTTTAAATAATATAATATTTGAATGTAAATTTGAAGTATCTTCTACAATTTAATATACCTTTCTTTCACTAGGCCAAGAAGCTTATAATAATTAGGGAAGTCTTGAATCCTAGCATTCTCACTTATAATTCAGCCTCTATTTTGAACAGGGTTCGTCTCTATGGGCTTGATAACAACGGCCCATCCAAAGCATATCTTCCAAGTCCAAAAGCAATGACGTAATATTCCCAAAATTTTCTACACCGAAAAGGGCGACTAGGAAGATATAACTGAAGAAGATTACTATACATCACTGTATAACGAAACTCAAGCGGAGTTTGATACGTATATAATCTATTTCATTCCCTTTTTTTATATAATATGATATAATATGAGAAGAGCAAGAAACATTTGAGGATGTTTTTTTTGTATTTTTTATGATGTGTAGATATGTAAATGAGGGAACGTTGATGAACAATTACGCGCATATATTCGATCTGCTTACTCGTTTACGTCAGGTTAGTATTATTATTTCTTATTCTTATTCTAATCTAAGTATATATGTACATATCTAATATATGTAATTATGTATATATAGGTTGTTGATCATCCATATCTTGTGGTATATTCAAACGTTGCTATAGCAAAAGCAGCTGAAGCTAGGATGATAAGTAATGAACCACAACAAATTTATGGTTTATGTGATGATATAGTTGAAGATGTTGTGGTATGTATATATTTGTCTTTATTACTTACTTTTTCTAAAGGGGATGTTTTAATTAATTAATATTTGTTTTCTTAAGATTACATCATGTGCACATGCATTTTCCAAAACATGTTTAATGTAATTTTGTGCTAGTGGTGAACAAGTGTTATGTCCTACATGTTCAAAGCCACTTACTATGGATTTCTCTGGGAACAGAGTAATGCTAAAAATTTGTCAATAGAGGTTTATAATTATTCATTAAAATAAATTTTTCTAAAAATTTATATGTTATTTGATAACTTGTTCTTCAAAATCTACTATTCACCACTATTTGTTGAAACTATGGTATTTTTGGTATATTTAATTTAATTATATCTATATAATTTAATAATAATTAAAATTTTAAATTATGTTCAGAACAACCAATATATAATATGTTGTGCAAATGTTTTTGCTTCGGCTTCTTTTAGAATGAATTTTTATTAACACACTAAAGTTTATTTTAAAATAAGATTATTTTCATCATTACTTTATCTATTTTTATATTTGATTTACCTATTTTAAATAATATAATATTTGAATGTAAATTTGTAATATTTCCTACAATTTAATATACCTTTCTTTCACTAGGCCAAGAAGCTTATAATAATTAGGGACGCCTTGAATCCTAGCATTCTCACTTATAATTCAAACTCTATTTTGAACAGGGTGCATCTCTATGGGCTTGATAACCAAGGCCCGTTAAACGGCCCAAAGCGTATCTTCCAAGTCCAAAAGCAATGCCATAATATTCCCAAAATTTTCTACTTCGAAAAGGGAGAATAGGAAGCCATGAAATCTATGGATTATACAACAAGTTTGATAATCATTATCAACGAGACAAAGCAATCCCAAGGCCACAAATCTCGTCACTCTTAGTTTTCCATTCTGAAGTTGATGACGTGATTGATTCATAGCCACGAATCGTAATAGTAATCCTAAAAAGCCCATTGCAAACTTGATAATATCCACAATGTTCTTCATTGATATTTGAATGTAATTTTTTAACTATTCGCTCTCTTTTATTTAATATTCTTTCTATATATTGATATATATTTAATGAAAATATATTTAATTTCTTTCATGAGTCTTTTGATGGACCCAATAATTTTTTTTTATGTCATATTTAAAAATACTTTGATTAGATATTTCTACAACTATTCAAAAATAAACACTTTCGTTCTTTGCCAGAATGATTCATAGCCGCAAAAATTAACCTTAACCTTGACTTAAACTGTAACCTTAACCCTTAACCCTTAACTTTAACCTTAAAATTAATCTTATCCTTAACGTTGACCTAAACCTTAACCCTAACTCTAACCTTTACCTTAACATTAACCTTATACATAACCTAAATTTTTTCTTGATGAGAAAAAAAAAACTTTAACCCTAACTTTAACCTTCCCTTGGAAACTGTATTTGATTTCCATTAACGCAAAAAAAATTCTTCAGTGTCTTCATACACGAGTTTTACCTAGTATATATATATATTATGATGAAATAAAGTAGATAATATAACTGAAAATTGTAATACTCCTTTTAGAGCATTAGGAACCAAAACATTTTTTTCATATTTAGATATTGAGATTTAAGAACTCTGTCAATTATTCTACTACAGAAATATGGAACTAGAAAATAGACGTATCTTAATAAAAGTATATGTGTAAATGATTATATAAATATTAAAAGAGAGGATCTTGAATTTAATTCTATTCAAAACGTCGATAAGAATATTTGGCCAAATATAGAAAGATGGTTCATGTAGATTCATACCCGTATGGTAAATATGAACGTATGATCTATATAGACTGGAATTTTTATAAAGGATTTCATGTTCGTCTAAGGTAAACTAATTTGAAGATATGTTTTATGAGATAAAAACGTTCTTATGAAAGTCATTAAAGGACTTCAAGTGCTTAAATAAAAATCTCGAGATATATAAATTAGAGTGTCATTATCTGTTATAATTGTATTATATGTTGTTATGTAATAATCCATGTTCGTTAAATATGTGCTTACATGTGACTATATGCATAAATATTTGTTAATATAATTTGTACATAATTGTTTCTTATTATAATTGAAATTCGTATAATTCCATTTATCAATATATTGCTTGATTTGAAATATTGTAAGGTTTGAGACTATGAAGTTGAAGATCAAATTACACAGTGAAGATGTTTATTGATATCCTCAAATGAGGGGAAGATACTTACGCATTGCACTCTTTTTTTCCTTACTCGATATTTTTTCGTACATGGTTTTAAAGATAACGTTTTTAACGACACTCATTTAAAGTTCATAAGGATATTGCACTCATTTTCCTTCAATGGATTTTTTCCTAAAGGGTTTTTTCAAGAATGTTTTAAAGAGACATTCTCTTCATGATTGAATATCAAAGGAGGAGTTTTATGAAACATTATTATTGATATTTATTTAGCCCATTAACCATAGTCCAACCCATTCATTATAAAACTTAGGGTTTACATATTACTTATAAATAGGGATAGGGTATTTAAGTAATACATACTATGATCAATAATACTATGTTCTACTCTCTTATTCTTTATCTCTTACTTTTCATTTTAGTTTTACAACACATTCCATATTATCACTCAATTATTTCTTTCAAATCCTAATGCCCCCTTGCCGCCTCTATCTACTATACATAAACCATACTTACGATACTCTGTCATTTATATGATATTTTCTCATGGTAAATCTATAGTCCTTCATTACATTTGATCTTTTGAAACCACCATACCTAGCGTACATATTATTGCATAAGCATCAATTATCACCTCCTCTTTTTTCTTAAATTCAAAAGTTTATATATATTTCTACCTGATTTATGGATATCTCAGATCGTTGGCCATTCCATTTCAACCAAATGATTCTGAAAATGTTCAATTTAATATTTTTATTATATTTAATTAATTGTAGCGTTCTTATAGTTTTTTGTCAATAGAGGTTTATAATTATTGATTAAAATATATTTGTCTAAAAATTTATATGTTATTTGATAACTTGTTCCTGAATATCTGCGATTCACCACTATTTATTAAAAATATGGTATTTTTGGTATATTGAATTTGATTATATCTAAATAATTTTAGAATAATTAAAGTTTTAAATTATGTTCAGAACAACCAATATATAATATGTTGTGCAAATGTTTTTATCTCGGCTTCTTTTAGAATGAATTTTTATTAATACACACTAAAGTTTATTTTAAAATAAGATCATTTTCATCATTATTTTTTCAATTTTTATAATTGATTTACTAATTTTAAATAATATAATATTTGAATGTAAATTTGAAGTATTTCCTACAATTTAATATACCTTTCTTTCACTAGGCCAAGAAGCTTATAATAATTAGGGAAGTCTTGAATCCTAGCATTCTCACTTATAATTCAGCCTCTATTTTGAATAGGGTTCGTCTCTATGGGCTTGATAACAACGGACCATCCAAAGCATATCTTCCAAGTCCAAAAGCAATGACGTAATATTCCCAAAATTTTCTACACCGAAAAGGGCGACTAGGAAGATATAACTGAAGAAGATTACTATACATCACTGTATAACGAAACTAAGGCGGAGTTTGATACGTATATAATCTATTTCATTCCCTTTTTTTATATAATATGATATGATATGAGAAGAGCAAGAAACATTTGAGGATGTTTTTTTTGTATCGTTTATGATGTGTAGATATGTAAATGAGGGAACGTTGATGAACAATTACGCGCATATATTCGATCTGCTTACTCGTTTACGTCAGGTTAGTATTATTATTTCTTATTCTTATTCTAATCTAAGTATATATGTACATATCTAATATATGTAATTATGTATATATAGGTTGTTGATCATCCATATCTTGTGGTATATTCAAACGTTGCTATAGCAAAAGCAGCTGAAGCTAGGATGATAAGTAATGAACCACAACAAATTTGTGGTTTATGTGATGATATAGTTGAAGATGTTGTGGTATGTATATATTTGTCTTTATTACTTACTTTTTATAAAGGGTATGTTTTAATTAATTAATATTTGTTTTCTTAAGATTACATCATGTGCACATGCATTTTCCAAAACATGTTTAATGGAATTTTGTGCTAGTGGTGAACAAGTGTTATGTCCTACATGTTCAAAGCCACTTACTATGGATTTCTCTGGGAACAGAGTAATGCTAAAAATTTGTCAATAGAGGTTTATAATTATTCATTAAAATAAATTTGTCTAAAAATTTATATGTTATTTGATAACTTGTTCTTCAAAATCAACTATTCACCACTATTTGTTGACACTATGGTATTTTTGGTATATTGAATTTGATTATATCTATATAATTTAATAATAATTAAAATTTTAAATTATGTTCAGAACAACCAATATATAATATGTTGTGCAAATGTTTTTGTTTCAGCTTCTTTTAGAATGAATTTTTATTAACACACTAAAGTTTATTTTAAAATAAGATTATTTTCATCATTACTTTATCTATTTTTATATTTGATTTACCTATTTTAAATAATATAATATTTGAATGTAAATTTGTAATATTTCCTACAATTTAATATACCTTTCTTTCACTAGGCCAAGAAACTTATAATAATTAGGGACGTCTTGAATCCTAGCATTCTCACTTATAATTCAAACTCTATTTTGAACAGGGTGCATCTCTATGGGCTTGATAACCAAGGCCCATTAAACGGCCCAAAGCATATCTTCCAAGTCCAAAAGCAATGACGTAATATTCCCAAAATTTTCTACTTCGAAAAGGGAGAATAGGAAGCCATGAAATCAATGGATTATACAACAAGTTTGATAATCATTATCAACGAGAAAAAGAAATCCCAGGGCCACAAATCTCGTCACTCTTAGTTTTCCATTCTGAAGTTGATGACGTGAATGATTCATAGCCACGAATCGTAATAGTAATCCTAAAAAGCCCATTGCAAACTTGATAATATCCACAATGTTCTTCATTGATATTTGAATGTAATTTTTTAACTATTCGCTCTCTTTTATTTAATATTCTTTCTATATATTGATATATATTTAATGAAAATATATTTAATTTCTTTCATGAGTCTTTTGATGGACCCAATAATTTTTTTTTATGTCATATTTAAAAATACTTTGATTAGATATTTCTACAACTATTCAAAAATAAACACTTTCGTTCTTTGCCAGAATGATTCATAGCCGCAAAAATTAACCTTAACCTTGACTTAAACTGTAACCTTAACCCTTAACCCTTAACTTTAACCTTAAAATTAATCTTATCCTTAACGTTGACCTAAACCTTAACCCTAACTCTAACCTTTACCTTAACATTAACCTTATACATAACCTAAATTTTTTCTTGATGAGAAAAAAAAAACTTTAACCCTAACTTTAACCTTCCCTTGGAAACTGTATTTGATTTCCATTAACGCAAAAAAAATTCTTCAGTGTCTTCATACACGAGTTTTACCTAGTATATATATATATTATGATGAAATAAAGTAGATAATATAACTGAAAATTGTAATACTCCTTTTAGAGCATTAGGAACCAAAACATTTTTTTCATATTTAGATATTGAGATTTAAGAACTCTGTCAATTATTCTACTACAGAAATATGGAACTAGAAAATAGACGTATCTTAATAAAAGTATATGTGTAAATGATTATATAAATATTAAAAGAGAGGATCTTGAATTTAATTCTATTCAAAATGTCGATAAGAATATTTGGCCAAATATAGAAAGATGGTTCATGTAGATTCATACCCGTATGGTAAATATGAACGTATGATCTATATAGACTGGAATTTTTATAAAGGATTTCATGTTCGTCTAAGGTAAACTAATTTGAAGATATGTTTTATGAGATAAAAACGTTCTTATGAAAGTCATTAAAGGACTTCAAGTGCTTAAATAAAAATCTCGAGATATATAAATTAGAGTGTTATTATCTGTTATAATTGTATTATATGTTGTTATGTAATAATCCATGTTCGTTAAATATGTGCTTACATGTGACTATATGCATAAATATTTGTTAATATAATTTGTACATAATTGTTTCTTATTATAATTGAAATTCGTATAATTCCATTTATCAATATATTGCTTGATTTGAAATATTGTAAGGTTTGAGACTATGAAGTTGAAGATCAAATTACACAGTGAAGATGTTTATTGATATCCTCAAATGAGGGGAAGATACTTACGCATTGCACTCTTTTTTTCCTTACTCGATATTTTTTCGTACATGGTTTTAAAGATAACGTTTTTAACGACACTCATTTAAAGTTCATAAGGATATTGCACTCATTTTCCTTCAATGGATTTTTTCCTAAAGGGTTTTTTCAAGAATGTTTTAAAGAGACATTCTCTTCATGATTGAATATCAAAGGAGGAGTTTTATGAAACATTATTATTGATATTTATTTAGCCCATTAACCATAGTCCAACCCATTCATTATAAAACTTAGGGTTTACATATTACTTATAAATAGGGATAGGGTATTTAAGTAATACATACTATGATCAATAATACTATGCTCTACTCTCTTATTCTTTATCTCTTACTTTTCATTTTAGTTTTACAACACATTCCATATTATCACTCAATTATTTCTTTCAAACCCTAACGCCCCCTTGCCGCCTCTATCTACTATACATAAACCATACTTACGATACTCTGTCATTTATATGATATTTTCTCATGGTAAATCTATAGTCCTTCATTACATTTGATCTTTTGAAACCACCATACCTAGCGTACATATTATTGCATAAGCATCAATTATCACCTCCTCTTTTTTCTTAAATTCAAAAGTTTATATATATTTCTACCTGATTTATGGATATCTCAGATCGTTGGCCATTCCATTTCAACCAAATGATTCTGAAAATGTTCAATTTAATATTTTTATTATATTTAATTAATTGTAGCGTTCTTATAGTTTTTTGTCAATAGAGGTTTATAATTATTGATTAAAATATATTTGTCTAAAAATTTATATGTTATTTGATAACTTGTTCCTGAATATCTGCGATTCACCACTATTTATTAAAAATATGGTATTTTTGGTATATTGAATTTGATTATATCTAAATAATTTTAGAATAATTAAAGTTTTAAATTATGTTCAGAACAACCAATATATAATATGTTGTGCAAATGTTTTTATCTCGGCTTCTTTTAGAATGAATTTTTATTAATACACACTAAAGTTTATTTTAAAATAAGATCATTTTCATCATTATTTTATCAATTTTTATAATTGATTTACTAATTTTAAATAATATAATATTTGAATGTAAATTTGAAGTATTTCCTACAATTTAATATACCTTTCTTTCACTAGGCCAAGAAGCTTATAATAATTAGGGAAGTCTTGAATCCTAGCATTCTCACTTATAATTCAGCCTCTATTTTGAATAGGGTTCGTCTCTATGGGCTTGATAACAACGGACCATCCAAAGCATATCTTCCAAGTCCAAAAGCAATGACGTAATATTCCCAAAATTTTCTACACCGAAAAGGGCGACTAGGAAGATATAACTGAAGAAGATTACTATACATCACTGTATAACGAAACTCAAGCGGAGTTTGATACGTATATAATCTATTTCATTCCCTTTTTTTATATAATATGATATGATATGAGAAGAGCAAGAAACATTTGAGGATGTTTTTTTTGTATCGTTTATGATGTGTAGATATGTAAATGAGGGAACGTTGATGAACAATTACGCGCATATATTCGATCTGCTTACTCGTTTACGTCAGGTTAGTATTATTATTTCTTATTCTTATTCTAATCTAAGTATATATGTACATATCTAATATATGTAATTATGTATATATAGGTTGTTGATCATCCATATCTTGTGGTATATTCAAACGTTTCTATAGCAAAAGCAGCTGAAGCTAGGATGATAAGTAATGAACCACAACAAATTTGTGGTTTATGTGATGATATAGTTGAAGATGTTGTGGTATGTATATATTTGTCTTTATTACTTACTTTTTCTAAAGGGTATGTTTTAATTAATTAATATTTGTTTTCTTAAGATTACATCATGTGCACATGCATTTTCCAAAACATGTTTAATGGAATTTTGTGCTAGTGGTGAACAAGTGTTATGTCCTACATGTTCAAAGCCACTTACTATGGATTTCTCTGGGAACAGAGTAATGCTAAAAATTTGTCAATAGAGGTTTATAATTATTCATTAAAATAAATTTTTCTAAAAATTTATATGTTATTTGATAACTTGTTCTTCAAAATCAACTATTCACCACTATTTGTTGACACTATGGTATTTTTGGTATATTGAATTTGATTATATCTATATAATTTAATAATAATTAAAATTTTAAATTATGTTCAGAACAACCAATATATAATATGTTGTGCAAATGTTTTTGTTTCGGCTTCTTTTAGAATGAATTTTTATTAACACACTAAAGTTTATTTTAAAATAAGATTATTTTCATCATTACTTTATCTATTTTTATATTTGATTTACCTATTTTAAATAATATAATATTTGAATGTAAATTTGTAATATTTCCTACAATTTAATATACCTTTCTTTCACTAGGCCAAGAAGCTTATAATAATTAGGGACGTCTTGAATCCTAGCATTCTCACTTATAATTCAAACTCTATTTTGAACAGGGTGCATCTCTATGGGCTTGATAACCAAGGCCCATTAAACGGCCCAAAGCGTATCTTCCAAGTCCAAAAGCAATGACGTAATATTCCCAAAATTTTCTACTTCGAAAAGGGAGAATAGGAAGCCATGAAATCAATGGATTATACAACAAGTTTGATAATCATTATCAACGAGAAAAAGAAATCCCAGGGCCACAAATCTCGTCACTCTTAGTTTTCCATTCTGAAGTTGATGACGTGAATGATTCATAGCCACGAATCGTAATAGTAATCCTAAAAAGCCCATTGCAAACTTGATAATATCCACAATGTTCTTCATTGATATTTGAATGTAATTTTTTAACTATTCGCTCTCTTTTATTTAATATTCTTTCTATATATTGATATATATTTAATGAAAATATATTTAATTTCTTTCATGAGTCTTTTGATGGACCCAATAATTTTTTTTTATGTCATATTTAAAAATACTTTGATTAGATATTTCTACAACTATTCAAAAATAAACACTTTCGTTCTTTGCCAGAATGATTTATAGCCGCAAAAATTAACCTTAACCTTGACTTAAACGGTAACCTTAACCCTTAACCCTTAACTTTAACCTTAAAATTAATCTTATCCTTAACGTTGACCTAAACCTTAACCCTAACTCTAACCTTTACCTTAACATTAACCTTATACATAACCTAAATTTTTTCTTGATGAGAAAAAAAAAACTTTAACCCTAACTTTAACCTTGACCTTCACCCTTGGAAACTGTATTTGATTTCCATTAACGCAAAAAAAATTCTTCAGTGTCTTCATACACGGGTTTTACCTAGTATATATATATATATTATGATGAAATAAAGTAGATAATATAACTGAAAATTGTAATACTCCTTTTAGAGCATTAGGAACCAAAACATTTTTTTCATATTTAGATATTGAGATTTAAGAACTCTGTCAATTATTCTACTACAGAAATATGGAACTAGAAAATAGACGTATCTTAATAAAAGTATATGTGTAAATGATTATATAAATATTAAAAGAGAGGATCTTGAATTTAATTCTATTCAAAATGTCGATAAGAATATTTGGCCAAATATAGAAAGATGGTTCATGTAGATTCATACCCGTATGGTAAATATGAACGTATGATCTATATAGACTGGAATTTTTATAAAGGATTTCATGTTCGTCTAAGGTAAACTAATTTGAAGATATGTTTTATGAGATAAAAACGTTCTTATGAAAGTCATTAAAGGACTTCAAGTGCTTAAATAAAAATCTCGAGATATATAAATTAGAGTGTCATTATCTGTTATAATTGTATTATATGTTGTTATGTAATGATCCATGTTCGTTAAATATGTGCTTATATGTGACTATATGCATAAATATTTGTTAATATAATTTGTACATAATTGTTTCTTATTATAATTGAAATTCGTATAATTCTATTTATCAATATATTGCTTGATTTGAAATATTGTAAGGTTTGAGACTATGAAGTTGAAGATAAAATTACACAGTGAAGATGTTTATTGATATCCTCAAATGAGGGGAAGATACTTACGCATTGCACTCTTTTTTTCCTTACTCGATATTTTTTCGTACATGGTTTTAAAGATAACGTTTTTAACGACACTCATTTAAAGTTCATAAGGATATTGCACTCATTTTCCTTCAATGGATTTTTTCCTAAAGGGTTTTTTCAAGAATGTTTTAAAGAGACATTCTCTTCATGATTGAATATCAAAGGAGGAGTTTTATGAAACATTATTATTGATATTTATTTAGCCCATTAACCATAGTCCAACCCATTAATTATAAAACTTAGGGTTTACATATTACTTATAAATAGGGATAGGGTATTTAAGTAATACATACTATGATCAATAATACTATGTTCTACTCTCTTATTCTTTATCTCTTACTTTTCATTTTAGTTTTACAACACATTCCATATTATCACTCAATTATTTCTTTCAAACCCTAACGCCCCCTTGCCGCCTCTATCTACTATACATAAACCATACTTACGATACTCTGTCATTTATATGATATTTTCTCATGGTAAATCTATAGTCCTTCATTACATTTGATCTTTTGAAACCACCATACCTAGCGTACATATTATTGTATAAGCATCAATTATCACCTCCTCTTTTTTCTTAAATTCAAAAGTTTATATATATTTCTACCTGATTTATGGATATCTTAGATCGTTGGCCATTCCATTTCAACCAAATGATTCTGAAAAGGTTCAATTTAATATTTTTATTATATTTAATTAATTGTAGCGTTCTTATAGTTTTTTGTCAATAGAGGTTTATAATTATTGATTAAAATATATTTGTCTAAAAATTTATATGTTATTTGATAACTTGTTCCTGAATATCTGCGATTCACCACTATTTATTGACAATATGGTATTTTTGGTATATTGAATTTGATTATATCTAAATAATTTTAGAATAATTAAAGTTTTAAATTATGTTCAGAACAACCAATATATAATATGTTGTGCAAATGTTTTTATCTCGGCCTCTTTTAGAATGAATTTTTATTAATACACTAAAGTTTATTTTAAAATAAGATCATTTTCATCATTATTTTATCAATTTTTATAATTGATTTACTAATTTTAAATAATATAATATTTGAATGTAAATTTGAAGTATTTTCTACAATTTAATATACCTTTCTTTCACTAGGCCAAGAAGCTTATAATAATTAGGGAAGTCTTGAATCCTAGCATTCTCACTTATAATTCAGCCTCTATTTTGAACAGGGTTCGTCTCTATGGGCTTGATAACAACGGCCCATCCAAAGCATATCTTCCAAGTCCAAAAGCAATGACGTAATATTCCCAAAATTTTCTACACCGAAAAGGGCGACTAGGAAGATATAACTGAAGAAGATTACTATACATCACTGTATAACGAAACTCAAGCGGAGTTTGATACGTATATAATCTATTTCATTCCCTTTTTTTATATAATATGATATAATATGAGAAGAGCAAGAAACATTTGAGGATGTTTTTTTTGTATTTTTTATGATGTGTAGATATGTAAATGAGGGAACGTTGATGAACAATTACGCGCATATATTCGATCTGCTTACTCGTTTACGTCAGGTTAGTATTATTATTTCTTATTCTTATTCTAATCTAAGTATATATGTACATATCTAATATATGTAATTATGTATATATAGGTTGTTGATCATCCATATCTTGTGGTATATTCAAACGTTGCTATAGCAAAAGCAGCTGAAGCTAGGATGATAAGTAATGAACCACAACAAATTTATGGTTTATGTGATGATATAGTTGAAGATGTTGTGGTATGTATATATTTGTCTTTATTACTTACTTTTTCTAAAGGGGATGTTTTAATTAATTAATATTTGTTTTCTTAAGATTACATCATGTGCACATGCATTTTCCAAAACATGTTTAATGTAATTTTGTGCTAGTGGTGAACAAGTGTTATGTCCTACATGTTCAAAGCCACTTACTATGGATTTCTCTGGGAACAGAGTAATGCTAAAAATTTGTCAATAGAGGTTTATAATTATTCATTAAAATAAATTTTTCTAAAAATTTATATGTTATTTGATAACTTGTTCTTCAAAATCTACTATTCACCACTATTTGTTGACACTATGGTATTTTTGGTATATTTAATTTAATTATATCTATATAATTTAATAATAATTAAAATTTTAAATTATGTTCAGAACAACCAATATATAATATGTTGTGCAAATGTTTTTGCTTCGGCTTCTTTTAGAATGAATTTTTATTAACACACTAAAGTTTATTTTAAAATAAGATTATTTTCATCATTACTTTATCTATTTTTATATTTGATTTACCTATTTTAAATAATATAATATTTGAATGTAAATTTGTAATATTTCCTACAATTTAATATACCTTTCTTTCACTAGGCCAAGAAGCTTATAATAATTAGGGACGCCTTGAATCCTAGCATTCTCACTTATAATTCAAACTCTATTTTGAACAGGGTGCATCTCTATGGGCTTGATAACCAAGGCCCATTAAACGGCCCAAAGCGTATCTTCCAAGTCCAAAAGCAATGCCATAATATTCCCAAAATTTTCTACTTCGAAAAGGGAGAATAGGAAGCCATGAAATCGATGGATTATACAACAAGTTTGATAATCATTATCAACGAGACAAAGCAATCCCAGGGCCACAAATCTCGTCACTCTTAGTTTTCCATTCTGAAGTTGATGACGTGAATGATTCATAGCCACGAATCGTAATAGTAATCCTAAAAAGCCCATTGCAAACTTGATAATATCCACAATGTTCTTCATTGATATTTGAATGTAATTTTTTAACTATGCGCTCTCTTTTATTTAATATTCTTTCTATATATTGATATATATTTAATGAAAATATATTTAATTTCTTTCATGAGTCTTTTGATGGACCCAATAATTTTTTTTTATGTCATATTTAAAAATACTTTGATTAGATATTTCTACAACTATTCAAAAATAAACACTTTCGTTCTTTGCCAGAATGATTCATAGCCGCAAAAATTAACCTTAACCTTGACTTAAACTGTAACCTTAACCCTTAACCCTTAACTTTAACCTTAAAATTAATCTTATCCTTAACGTTGACCTAAACCTTAACCCTAACTCTAACCTTTACCTTAACATTAACCTTATACATAACCTAAATTTTTTCTTGATGAGAAAAAAAAAACTTTAACCCTAACTTTAACCTTAACCTTCACCCTTGGAAACTGTATTTGATTTCCATTAACGCAAAAAAAATTCTTCAGTGTCTTCATACACGGGTTTTACCTAGTATATATATATATTATGATGAAATAAAGTAGATAATATAACTGAAAATTGTAATACTCCTTTTAGAGCATTAGGAACCAAAACATTTTTTTCATATTTAGATATTGAGATTTAAGAACTCTGTCAATTATTCTACTACAGAAATATGGAACTAGAAAATAGACGTATCTTAATAAAAGTATATGTGTAAATGATTATATAAATATTAAAAGAGAGGATCTTGAATTTAATTCTATTCAAAATGTCGATAAGAATATTTGGCCAAATATAGAAAGATGGTTCATGTAGATTCATACCCGTATGGTAAATATGAACGTATGATCTATATAGACTGGAATTTTTATAAAGGATTTTATGTTCGTCTAAGTAAACTAATTTGAAGATATGTTTTATGAGATAAAAACGTTCTTATGAAAGTCATTAAAGGACTTCAAGTGCTTAAATAAAAATCTCGAGATATATAAATTAGAGTGTCATTATCTGTTACAATTGTATTATATGTTGTTATGTAATGATCCATGTTCGTTAAATATGTGCTTATATGTGACTATATGCATAAATATTTGTTAATATAATTTGTACATAATTGTTTCTTATTATAATTGAAATTCGTATAATTCCATTTATCAATATATTGCTTGATTTGAAATATTGTAAGGTTTGAGACTATGAAGTTGAAGATCAAATTACACAGTGAAGATGTTTATTGATATCCTCAAATGAGGGGAAGATACTTACGCATTGCACTCTTTTTTTCCTTACTCGATATTTTTTCGTACATGGTTTTAAAGATAACGTTTTTAATGACACTCATTTACAGTTCATAAGGATATTGCACTCATTTTCCTTCAATGGATTTTTTCCTAAAGGGTTTTTTCAAGAATGTTTTAAAGAGACATTCTCTTCATGATTGAATATCAAAGGAGGAGTTTTATGAAACATTATTATTGATATTTATTTAGCCCATTAACCATAGTCCAACCCATTCATTATAAAACTTAGGGTTTACATATTACTTATAAATAGGGATAGGGTATTTAAGTAATACATACTATGATCAATAATACTATGCTCTACTCTCTTATTCTTTATCTCTTACTTTTCATTTTAGTTTTACAACACATTCCATATTATCACTCAATTATTTCTTTCAAACCCTAACGCCCCCTTGCCGCCTCTATCTACTATACATAAACCATACTTACGATACTCTGTCATTTATATGATATTTTCTCATGGTAAATCTGAAAGAAATTGTTTTGGGCCTAGCCCATATTGTGGGTGCCCATAATGGGTTAACCCGATCCATTGTGGTAGTTATTACATTAATAACTAGTATATAAATAACTTCATGGAAGTTATTTCATGGTAGAATATATCAGACACAATTTCAGATACGTTCTTTCTCTTCTCTGCCTTATACTAAAGAGAACAAAAATCATTACATTCTCTCAAGATCTCATTAACATATAATAGAAGATCCAATGGCATTTAGGTTGTGGAATAGCAATCTTCTTCGATATGTAAGTGGATTCAATACCGGAGCATTTGGATTCTTAATTCCGCCTAAAAGGTTTGTCTAGAACCCTTTAATTTTCTTACAAATGGTATCAGAGCAATGGTTCTTGTCTTTGTGAAATGCTTTTTCATACCGTAGATGTTTAATACATATGTCTATATATTAGATCTGATATGTATTTAATTTTCTGAGATTTTTGATAGTCTTAAAATTAAATAAATGTATAGATTTGTATTCTATTCGAAATAAGGAATGCAATGGTGAAAAATTCGTCAAATTCGGATTTAAAACGAAAAAGATATGATTTTTTGAAGTTTTTTAATGGTGCTTTCGGTTTTGGTTCGCAATTAAAGAAGACGATCAACACGGCGTCGTTTTGGCGTTTGAATTTTAAAAAAAAAAAAAAAAAATCGGCAGTTGCGTGGATTGAACCGCTGACCTCTATTCAATTCACAGATAGCACCAACCGCTAGGCTGCTAGCGATATATATTGCTAAGTGTATCTGTTGAATTTAGTTGATCTAAAGATTCTTTTTTTTTTTTTTGGTTTAAAAAAAAAAAAAAAAAACAAAGAAAAGGGGTTGGCGTGTTTGTTTGTTTGTTTTTTTTTGGAAATAATAAAATATTTTTTTTGTTTTACGTTATTCAATAATTAAAAAAAAAAAAAAATTGATCACAAGTTGGGTGGTTTAAACTGGAAACTTTATGTATCCACGTAACAATCTTCAAACTGTTTTTTCTCAAATCGATAGGCCATGTTGATTTTTGTTCAAGTTGTAAGATTAAAAGAAAGAAAAAAGAATTTACAAAGAGATGTTAATTCGTATCTATTCTTTGTTGAGAATCAGTACAACGAATAAATCATATATTTCGTTGATGTTCACCATTGGTTCCATTATTTATATATTTTTTGACTATTTGAAATAAATAAAAAAATTATTTTTTTGCCCAAAACTTATATATGATAGTGATTGACCAGTGAGTTATTGTATCATATTTTATGTAAATGCCTATATGTCTTACTTATTAGCATGTGTATTTAAGTTCATATTATGTTAAATATGACTTAGTTTTTGTAACCATGCTTTTGTGTAACCTGATATAGATGTTAAACTCTAGATATATTTTATATGAGTTAATTGATGTATCTTACATGTGTTTGATACATGACTTGCTGGTAACTGTATTATATTTTGTCATTTGCATATGTATATATTGTAACTTGGGTTATTTTATGGATAAGTTTGATTCCATAACCACTAAATTATACGGATTTAGTATATTCCATCTCAATTATGTGTATTGGAATAGTGGGAGTTCTATAGAGAACTTAGTATTTTGTCTTGATGAAATTGAATTATAACTAGATAAACAAAAGTATGGTGATTCATGATTGGGAACATAGTGAACTTTCTGTTTCACTTCTTTTGTTTTCTATTTACGAGTTCAATTTGCATTTGGAGACAATAGTATCTGAAAGAAATTGTTTTGGGCCTAGCCCATATTGTGGGTGCCCATAATGGGTTAACCCGATCCATTGTGGTAGTTATTACATTAATAACTAGTATATAAATAACTTCATGGAAGTTATTTCATGGTAGAATATATCAGACACAATTTCAGATACGTTCTTTCTCTTCTCTGCCTTATACTAAAGAGAACAAAAATCATTACATTCTCTCAAGATCTCATTAACATATAATAGAAGATCCAATGGCATTTAGGTTGTGGAATAGCAATCTTCTTCGATATGTAAGTGGATTCAATACCGGAGCATTTCGATTCTTAATTCCGCCTAAAAGGTTTGTCTAGAACCCTTTAATTTTCTTACAAATGGTATCAGAGCAATGGTTCTTGTCTTTGTGAAATGCTTTTTCATACCGTAGATGTTTAATACATATGTCTATATATTAGATCTGATATGTATTTAATTTTCTGAGATTTTTTATAGTCTTAAAATTAAATAAATGTATAGATTTGTATTCTATTCGAAATAAGGAATGCAATGGTGAAAAATTCGTCAAATTCGGATTTAAAACGAAAAAGATATGATTTTTTGAAGTTTTTTAATGGTGCTTTCGGTTTTGGTTCGCAATTAAAGAAGACGATCAACACGGCGTCGTTTTGGCGTATGAATTTTAAAAAAAAAAAAAAAAATCGGCAGTTGCGTGGATTGAACCGCTGACCTCTATTCAATTCACAGATAGCACCAACCGCTAGGCTGCTAGCGATATATATTTCTAAGTGTATCTGTTGAATTTAGTTGATCTAAAGATTCTTTTTTTTTTTTTTTGGTTTAAAAAAAAAAAAAAACAAAGAAAAGGGGTTGGCGTGTTTGTTTGTTTGTTTTTTTTTGGAAATAATAAAATATTTTTTTTGTTTTACGTTATTCAATAATTAAAAAAAAAAAAAAATTGATCACAAGTTGGGTGGTTTAAACTGGAAACTTTATGTATCCACGTAACAATCTTCAAACTGTTTTTTCTCAAATCGATAGGCCATGTTGATTTTTGTTCAAGTTGTAAGATTAAAAGAAAGAAAAAAGAATTTACAAAGAGATGTTAATTCGTATCTATTCTTTGTTGAGAATCTGTACAACGAATAAATCATATATTTCGTTGATGTTCACCATTGGTTCCATTATTTATATATTTTTTGACTATTTGAAATAAAAAAAAAATTATTTTTTTGCCCAAAACTTATATATGATAGTGATTGACCAGTGAGTTATTTTATCATATTTTATGTAAATGCCTATATGTCTTACTTATTAGCATGTGTATTTAAGTTCATATTATGTTAAATATGACTTAGTTTTTGTAACCATGCTTTTGTGTAACCTGATATAGATGTTAAACTCTAGATATATTTTATATGAGTTAATTGATGTATCTTACATGTGTTTGATACATGACTTGCTGGTAACTGTATTATATTTTGTCATTTGCATATGTACATATTGTAACTTGGGTTATTTTATGGATAAGTTTGATTCCATAACCACTAAATTATACGGATTTAGTATATTCCATCTCAATTATGTGTATTGGAATAGTGGGAGTTCTATAGAGAACTTAGTATTTTGTCTTGATGAAATTGAATTATAACTAGATAAACAAAAGTATGGTGATTCATGATTGGGAACATAGTGAACTTTCTGTTTCACTTCTTTTGTTTTCTATTTACGAGTTCAATTTGCATTTGGAGACAATAGTATCTGAAAGAAATTGTTTTGGGCCTAGCCCATATTGTGGGTGCCCATAATGGGTTAACCCGATCCATTGTGGTAGTTATTACATTAATAACTAGTATATAAATAACTTCATGGAAGTTATTTCATGGTAGAATATATCAGACACAATTTCAGATACGTTCTTTCTCTTCTCTGCCTTATACTAAAGAGAACAAAAATCATTACATTCTCTCAAGATCTCATTAACATATAATAGAAGATCCAATGGCATTTAGGTTGTGGAATATCAATCTTCTTCGATATGTAAGTGGATTCAATACCGGAGCATTTCGATTCTTAATTCCGCCTAAAAGGTTTGTCTAGAACCCTTTAATTTTCTTACAAATGGTATCAGAGCAATGGTTCTTGTCTTTGTGAAATGCTTTTTCATACCGTAGATGTTTAATACATATGTCTATATATTAGATCTGATATGTATTTAATTTTCTGAGATTTTTGATAGTCTTAAAATTAAATAAATGTATAGATTTGTATTCTATTCGAAATAAGGAATGCAATGGTGAAAAATTCGTCAAATTCGGATTTAAAACGAAAAAGATATGATTTTTTGAAGTTTTTTAATGGTGCTTTCGGTTTTGGTTCGCAATTAAAGAAGACGATCAACACGGCGTCGTTTTGGCGTTTGAATTTTAAAAAAAAAAAAAAAAAAATCAGCAGTTGCGTGGATTGAACCGCTGACCTCTATTCAATTCACAGATAGCACCAACCGCTAGGATGCTAGCGATATATATTGCTAAGTGTATCTGTTGAATTTAGTTGATCTAAAGATTCTTTTTTTTTTTTTTTTTGGTTTAAAAAAAAAAAAAAAAAACAAAGAAAAGGGATTGGCGTGTTTGTTTGTTTGTTTTTTTTGGAAATAATAAAATATTTTTTTTGTTTTACGTTATTCAATAATTAAAAAAAAAAAAATTGATCACAAGTTGGGTGGTTTAAACTGGAAACTTTATGTATCCACGTAACAATCTTCAAACTGTTTTTTCTCAAATCGATAGGCCATGTTGATTTTTGTTCAAGTTGTAAGATTAAAAGAAAGAAAAAAGAATTTACAAAGAGATGTTAATTCGTATCTATTCTTTGTTGAGAATCTGTACAACGAATAAATCATATATTTCGTTGATGTTCACCATTGGTTCCATTATTTATATATTTTTTGACTATTTGAAATAAAAAAAAAATTATTTTTTTGCCCAAAACTTATATATGATAGTGATTGATCAGTGAGTTATTGTATCATATTTTATGTAAATGCCTATATGTCTTACTTATTAGCATGTGTATTTAAGTTCATATTATGTTAAATATGACTTAGTTTTTGTAACCATGCTTTTGTGTAACCTGATATAGATGTTAAACTCTAGATATATTTTATATGAGTTAATTGATGTATCTTACATGTGTTTGATACATGACTTGCTGGTAACTGTATTATATTTTGTCATTTGCATATGTATATATTGTAACTTGGGTTATTTTATGGATAAGTTTGATTCCATAACCACTAAATTATACGGATTTAGTATATTCCATCTCAATTATGTGTATTGGAATAGTGGGAGTTCTATAGAGAACTTAGTATTTTGTCTTGATGAAATTGAATTATAACTAGATAAACAAAAGTATGGTGATTCATGATTGGGAACATAGTGAACTTTCTGTTTCACTTCTTTTGTTTTCTATTTACGAGTTCAATTTGCATTTGGAGACAATAGTATCTGAAAGAAATTGTTTTGGGCCTAGCCCATATTGTGGGTGCCCATAATGGGTTAACCCGATCCATTGTGGTAGTTATTACATTAATAACTAGTATATAAATAACTTCATGGAAGTTATTTCATGGTAGAATATATCAGACACAATTTCAGATACGTTCTTTCTCTTCTCTGCCTTATACTAAAGAGAACAAAAATCATTACATTCTCTCAAGATCTCATTAACATATAATAGAAGATCCAATGGCATTTAGGTTGTGGAATAGCAATCTTCTTCGATATGTAAGTGGATTCAATACCGGAGCATTTCGATTCTTAATTCCGCCTAAAAGGTTTGTCTAGAACCCTTTAATTTTCTTACAAATGGTATCAGAGCAATGGTTCTTGTCTTTGTGAAATGCTTTTTCATACCGTAGATGTTTAATACATATGTCTATATATTAGATCTGATATGTATTTAATTTTCTGAGATTTTTGATAGTCTTAAAATTAAATAAATGTATAGATTTGTATTCTATTCGAAATAAGGAATGCAATGGTGAAAAATTCGTCAAATTCGGATTTAAAACGAAAAAGATATGATTTTTTGAAGTTTTTTAATGGTGCTTTCGGTTTTGGTTCGCAATTAAAGAAGACGATCAACACGGCGTCGTTTTGGCGTTTGAATTTTAAAAAAAAAAAAAAACAATCGGCAGTTGCGTGGATTGAACCGCTGACCTCTATTCAATTCACAGATAGCACCAACCGCTAGGCTGCTAGCGATATATATTGCTAAGTGTATCTGTTGAATTTAGTTGATCTAAAGATTCTTTTTTTTTTTTTGGTTTAAAAAAAAAAAAAAAAAACAAAGAAAAGGGGTTGGCGTGTTTGTTTGTTTGTTTTTTTTTGGAAATAATAAAATATTTTTTTTGTTTTACGTTATTCAATAATTAAAAAAAAAAAAAATTGATCACAAGTTGGGTGGTTTAAACTGGAAACTTTATGTATCCACGTAACAATCTTCAAACTGTTTTTTCTCAAATCGATAGGCCATGTTGATTTTTGTTCAAGTTGTAAGATTAAAAGAAAGAAAAAAGAATTTACAAAGAGATGTTAATTCGTATCTATTCTTTGTTGAGAATCAGTACAACGAATAAATCATATATTTCGTTGATGTTCACCATTGGTTCCATTATTTATATATTTTTTGACTATTTGAAATAAAAAAAAAAATTATTTTTTTGCCCAAAACTTATATATGATAGTGATTGACCAGTGAGTTATTGTATCATATTTTATGTAAATGCCTATATGTCTTACTTATTAGCATGTGTATTTAAGTTCATATTATGTTAAATATGACTTAGTTTTTGTAACCATGCTTTTGTGTAACCTGATATAGATGTTAAACTCTAGATATATTTTATATGAGTTAATTGATGTATCTTACATGTGTTTGATACATGACTTGCTGGTAACTGTATTATATTTTGTCATTTGCATATGTATATATTGTAACTTGGGTTATTTTATGGATAAGTTTGATTCCATAACCACTAAATTATACGGATTTAGTATATTCCATCTCAATTATGTGTATTGGAATAGTGGGAGTTCTATAGAGAACTTAGTATTTTGTCTTGATGAAATTGAATTATAACTAGATAAACAAAAGTATGGTGATTCATGATTGGGAACATAGTGAACTTTCTGTTTCACTTCTTTTGTTTTCTATTTACGAGTTCAATTTGCATTTGGAGACAATAGTATCTGAAAGAAATTGTTTTGGGCCTAGCCCATATTGTGGGTGCCCATAATGGGTTAACCCGATCCATTGTGGTAGTTATTACATTAATAACTAGTATATAAATAACTTCATGGAAGTTATTTCATGGTAGAATATATCAGACACAATTTCAGATACGTTCTTTCTCTTCTCTGCCTTATACTAAAGAGAACAAAAATCATTACATTCTCTCAAGATCTCATTAACATATAATAGAAGATCCAATGGCATTTAGGTTGTGGAATAGCAATCTTCTTCGATATGTAAGTGGATTCAATACCGGAGCATTTCGATTCTTAATTCCGCCTAAAAGGTTTGTCTAGAACCCTTTAATTTTCTTACAAATGGTATCAGAGCAATGGTTCTTGTCTTTGTGAAATGCTTTTTCATACCGTAGATGTTTAATACATATGTCTATATATTAGATCTGATATGTATTTAATTTTCTGAGATTTTTGATAGTCTTAAAATTAAATAAATGTATAGATTTGTATTCTATTCGAAATAAGGAATGCAATGGTGAAAAATTCGTCAAATTCGGATTTAAAACGAAAAAGATATGATTTTTTGAAGTTTTTTAATGGTGCTTTCGGTTTTGGTTCGCAATTAAAGAAGACGATCAACACGGCGTCGTTTTGGCGTTTGAATTTTAAAAAAAAAAAAAAAACAATCGGCAGTTGCGTGGATTGAACCGCTGACCTCTATTCAATTCACAGATAGCACCAACCGCTAGGCTGCTAGCGATATATATTGCTAAGTGTATCTGTTGAATTTAGTTGATCTAAAGATTCTTTTTTTTTTTTTGGTTTAAAAAAAAAAAAAAAAAAACAAAGAAAAGGGGTTGGCGTGTTTGTTTGTTTGTTTTTTTTTGGAAATAATAAAATATTTTTTTTGTTTTACGTTATTCAATAATTAAAAAAAAAAAAAATTGATCACAAGTTGGGTGGTTTAAACTGGAAACTTTATGTATCCACGTAACAATCTTCAAACTGTTTTTTCTCAAATCGATAGGCCATGTTGATTTTTGTTCAAGTTGTAAGATTAAAAGAAAGAAAAAAGAATTTACAAAGAGATGTTAATTCGTATCTATTCTTTGTTGAGAATCAGTACAACGAATAAATCATATATTTCGTTGATGTTCACCATTGGTTCCATTATTTATATATTTTTTGACTATTTGAAATAAAAAAAAAAATTATTTTTTTGCCCAAAACTTATATATGATAGTGATTGACCAGTGAGTTATTGTATCATATTTTATGTAAATGCCTATATGTCTTACTTATTAGCATGTGTATTTAAGTTCATATTATGTTAAATATGACTTAGTTTTTGTAACCATGCTTTTGTGTAACCTGATATAGATGTTAAACTCTAGATATATTTTATATGAGTTAATTGATGTATCTTACATGTGTTTGATACATGACTTGCTGGTAACTGTATTATATTTTGTCATTTGCATATGTATATATTGTAACTTGGGTTATTTTATGGATAAGTTTGATTCCATAACCACTAAATTATACGGATTTAGTATATTCCATCTCAATTATGTGTATTGGAATAGTGGGAGTTCTATAGAGAACTTAGTATTTTGTCTTGATGAAATTGAATTATAACTAGATAAACAAAAGTATGGTGATTCATGATTGGAAACATAGTGAACTTTCTGTTTCACTTCTTTTGTTTTCTATTTACGAGTTCAATTTGCATTTGGAGACAATAGTATCATTGAATATATTTTATATATATTAATGAAAGTCTCTAGATATACTAGAAATGGCTATGAGTAACATCTTTTAGACTTTTAAAGGAGGACAAAGATGAATGGTGATATAACTATACCCTAAGAGAACTCGAATTACATTGAGTACTAGAATTTGAGGTTGTTAATAATGTGATGCTTGAGCTTGAGGAAGGCTTCCAATTCATCACATGAGAATCATATGGACTTATCAAGTTTTTTGAGGTATAAAGACTCTATTATTTGAGAAATATTGATAAGTTATATGGATGGATTAGTTTATGAGTATCACAAGTATCCTACCACTTATGATAAGTGTGTATACTCTTAAGGAGATGATCAAGGATACTACCATGTCGATGTTGCGTTAGAAGACATGAACGATTATACTCATAAAAGGACACCTAGTCATGTCATTTAATACATCTAAGGGTGATGTTTTAAAGTGACTAGGACAGTCTAGACATCTGGTGATATCCTCAATTAAGAACAACAAATTCAAGTAATCATCAATCTCTTAGTTGAGAGTATTAGAAAGTGAGTGACTCGTAATAACATCAATACGTTTGATGATGCTACTTGTGTTGTACTCAGGAATGGGTATATTTGAGGTTTCTTGACTTCATACTTGAACATATATTACTGAGTCTAGCTCTCATACAGAATTGCAGTGTAGAGCAAAAGGATTGAAAGAAAAAGGGTGATATATCTGACTCTGAGAAGATCAAGATAATTAGTCACAAGGAAATAGAGTATGATCATAAGAAATAAAAGAGTAAGATGAGATACTACATCTATGACAAGTTGTGTCACTTAGCTTACGAGCTCAAGATGGTAGCATTATCTTTTTTTTTATGATTTTCTTTTTCATCTATTGCTAGCACAATGTTGCTAATTTGATCTTTTCCTATGTGGATTATGGTCTTAGGATCAATAGACCTTGTGACAAGAGATTGAGAGATCTATAGAGTGTACCATGAATGAAAATTTTAGTTGGTATAAGATGAATATATGTAGATGACAACAATAATGTTGAAGTCAATGGTTTGGCACAAGTAGTTGAGTTTGCGAAGTGGTCAAACCTTGTATCTACATAATATCTTAGGTGTACAAAATTTTTACACAATTTGGTCTCAGTCATTGTTCTTCTGTGATTAAATCTAGTACCCATGATCATGACAAACAATAAGTGTTCTACATAATATGGATCTATTTTTAGAACAAATGGTTCTTTGGTATTTGGCAAAAGGTTGACTACAAGAACTATTATTTTGATAGTAGTTGATTTTCTATGAATGTCTTTTATAATACTAAAGATATTCGAAAATTTTATGAAATATTTGTCTATGTCATAATAGTTATGACCAGAACCACATTGTTGGTGGAGGATATTCATTTTTTATTCACTTGATGAAATTCTTTTACCAAACTGTGGATACTTCCTAGTAATGAAAGTAATGTATCTTTTTTTGGAAAGATTAAACTAAATGTTTCAGTATCTTTTGGAATTGATTCATTCTAACATCTGTACACTCATTGAGTTAACAAGATGTGGGGTATACTATTTCATCACCTTATAGATGAATTCACACGGTTTAGTGATATCTATTAGATTTCTTGCAAATTAGAAGCACTAAGATGCTTCACAAATTTGTTAATTAGAAAATCGAAATCAGATAGAGAGGAAGGGTAAAACCTTGAGAGAAACCGTGATCACGAAAATCTATTTGAGGAATTTTAAAGAAGGGTGTGATGAGAATGGGATCATAAATAAGCTTATGATTTTTTTTTACATGCCATGACATGAAATAGTAGGTAAAAGGAGGAATGTAACTCTCCTGGTTAAGGTATATGATTGCTCAAATTAATCTCTCAATATATGTTTGGAAGATAAGTTTTATTGCTACTCATATACTTATTAGTGTACCCACAAAGTTACTTCCATCAACTCCGTACGAACTATGGACAAAAGAAATATCACCTTTCATACTTGATCTCCTGGGGGTTGGTACGTTTGTGACTTATCCAATAAGTATGGAAAGTTTGGTCACAAAAGGTAAGGATGATTTCTTTGGAAGATTTTCAAAGACTCTAAAGGATATGTGTTCAAGGTTGAACCTAATGATGGAATTTGTTAAGACTGAGTTACACGATATTTTATTTGGATAGTAATGTTTTTCCTAAATAAACGTGTGGTGATTGAAAATCTCATTTTACATGAATTAAATGAGGTTGATGAAGATGTATGCAATTAAACGTGTTACTAGATAAGGTACCACATGCACGAGGAAGGCAAGATTGCCTCGAATTTGACTCGAAAGAAATTATTGCATCACATAATGAATCTGTTTCACAATAACTTCACCTAGAGGGAGTCATCGAGGGATATTTTTTTGTTGTCGATTTAAGATCCATGGATAAATCTGTATGATTTGTCCATAAGACAAAGAAGAACCTCAGAGAGTACATGAACTCTTCATATCCTACTAGGAAAGATGGATCCAATGAAGAGCAATCAATTTGGAAAGTTGGTTGATCTTGCGAAGGACACAAAGTGATTAAGAATAAATAGATTCTTGAAATGAGAAGTAAACTAGACACTTCATGTGAGAGATGATATCCTACAAGTTTGGAATGACACGTGATTTGTCAAAATTAAGGAGTTGTTATCTTTCAAATCTTTGTTGATGCGAAAGGTATGTGAAATGCGAGCTCTATTCTTTATGTTATGATTCATTGAGAATGTTTAAATTTCTATAGTCCCTGTCTAAAGAATTATACATCAAGAAGAGATGTGAACGCTTTTACATGTCAGACTTTAATGTCATTAACACTCCAAATAGATGAGAGAATAAGCTCTAATCTTCTTATGTGTCCTATTACTCTATCAATGAAAATAGAAAAGGTAAACAATGTCATATTAGTAATTACATACCGATGATAGTATTATGTATGTCATGATGTGTACTAGGCCATGCATTTTGTTATGCTTTGGGTTTAGTTATCCATTTATCAGTGATGTTTGCTTGACCAGACATTAGTTATGTCGTGCGTTTAATTAGTCCATTTTAAATTGAATTATGGACATAAGTATTGAAAACCTGAAATATGAGTAATGAGATGCCTTAAAAGGATTAGGGCTCATGCTATATGTTTTCAAATATAACATTTACACCTAAAGTATATCCATATGTTAATTGGTTAAACAAAATGGATGAGTGTAAATGTCTTTAGGTTGTGTATTCTTGCTGAAATATTGTGTTATATCCATGGAGTAGCAAGAAACAAACCTATATATTGCTATGTCCATTGTGAATGTTGAGCTTACTCAACTAAAATTCAAAATGTTTGTTTGGTTTAAAAAGTTTGTTTGTATTTTTTATGATTCTCAAGTGATAGTGGGAGTCCAGTTTTTGAAATACTATAATAAAAAAATGGCAATGACTTATGTGATGGGAACATAGTATTACAGTATAACCAAACATATTGATATAAAGTATATCGTGATAAGAGACATTATTGCACAAAAGATTATGAGAATTTGCAGTTAAAATCCACACGTGATATTCTTGTGAATATAATTTTGGAACAAATTGCAAGTTATGCAATTCTAGATCATGTTGGATCTATATTGTTATGTATACTGCAAGATAATGTGCAATGCTATATTTCCATTATTGAGTGGTAATATATACGTGTGGATAAGTATGTCAGATAGACTATGATTGGCCTTCTCACATGGGCAATCGCCTTTGGCATTAGAGGATGCGCAAGGATGAGACTAACTCATGAAAAAGAGTAACCCTTCATGTAAATAACGTGAGTTACGAAAGTCACCTTAACACATGTTAAGATGAGATCACAAACATGTAGCGCAACATGTTAATTTTAATTTGTGATCGAAGTAGATCCCCACTATCTACTTAGTCTATAAAAGCCAGATATGCAATTCTTAATTGATTTCAGAGAGGGTTGATCAATTGAAGGATTCATTTTAGACAACGAGTAATGTCTAATTATATATCTGTACGATATTAATGGATACATGACATATGATGTGAATAAATTAATAATATCGTAGCACACGAGTCATACCGTGTGTGCTTGCGACCAAAAGGAAGTGAAGAATTGATCCCTGTTTCTTCATTGTGTGAGACCTTTGAGTAGTACCTTTATTACTTTTGACTTAATTTTGATGTTTTGATTTGGTGTTTGCTACTTTAGCATATTATCGATGGTCATGAATGATTCGGCCTAACGGGGTATGTCTGGGAAAGCAACCAGTTCATTATAGAAAGATTCAAGTGCAAAAGGAAGACTAAAATGGATATCAAAGTGTGTGCTTGCAGGTCGACCAATCATGTAAGTCATCAAGGACTATGACATGATAGTGAGACACACGATGTTATGCTAGTGAACTCTTCCAATCACAAAGATGATGTGATATGGAATCTGAGGGGTCAGAGTTACTATGATATTGATATTATAATTTTTAGTCTAGGGAACTGCAAGATACACGTAAGGATTATGAATCGTTTGAGCAGCTATCTACCCTAACAGGTTTAGAGCAAAAGGAATGCTCGTATGCTTGCCGGTCGCACGACCTATTTGCCAAGTATGATGGATTTTGTTGATATGTTTGAGATGAGAGAAAGAGTTGCATGATGCATATAACATGGGTGTGAGAGTAAACCCATCATGTGCAAGTGGGAGATTGAAAGAAATTGTTTTGGGCCTAGCCCATATTGTGGGTGCCCATAATGGGTTAACCCGATCCATTGTGGTAGTTATTACATTAATAACTAGTATATAAATAACTTCATGGAAGTTATTTCATGGTAGAATATATCAGACACAATTTCAGATACGTTCTTTCTCTTCTCTGCCTTATACTAAAGAGAACAAAAATCATTACATTCTCTCAAGATCTCATTAACATATAATAGAAGATCCAATGGCATTTAGGTTGTGGAATAGCAATCTTCTTCGATATGTAAGTGGATTCAATACCGGAGCATTTCGATTCTTAATTCCGCCTAAAAGGTTTGTCTAGAACCCTTTAATTTTCTTACAGTATCATTGAATATATTTTATATATATTAATGAAAGTCTCTAGATATACTAGAAATGGCTATGAGTAACATCTTTTAGACTTTTAAAGGAGGACAAAGATGAATGGTGATATAACTATACCCTAAGAGAACTCGAATTACATTGAGTACTAGAATTTGAGGTTGTTAATAATGTGATGCTTGAGCTTGAGGAAGGCTTCCAATTCATCACATGAGAATCATATGGACTTATCAAGTTTTTTGAGGTATAAAGACTCTATTATTTGAGAAATATTGATAAGTTATATGGATGGATTAGTTTATGAGTATCACAAGTATCCTACCACTTATGATAAGTGTGTATACTCTTAAGGAGATGATCAAGGATACTACCATGTCGATGTTGCGTTAGAAGACATGAACGATTATACTCATAAAAGGACACCTAGTCATGTCATTTAATACATCTAAGGGTGATGTTTTAAAGTGACTAGGACAGTCTAGACATCTGGTGATATCCTCAATTAAGAACAACAAATTCAAGTAATCATCAATCTCTTAGTTGAGAGTATTAGAAAGTGAGTGACTCGTAATAACATCAATACGTTTGATGATGCTACTTGTGTTGTACTCAGGAATGGGTATATTTGAGGTTTCTTGACTTCATACTTGAACATATATTACTGAGTCTAGCTCTCATACAGAATTGCAGTGTAGAGCAAAAGGATTGAAAGAAAAAGGGTGATATATCTGACTCTGAGAAGATCAAGATAATTAGTCACAAGGAAATAGAGTATGATCATAAGAAATAAAAGAGTAAGATGAGATACTACATCTATGACAAGTTGTGTCACTTAGCTTACGAGCTCAAGATGGTAGCATTATCTTTTTTTAATGATTTTCTTTTTCATCTATTGCTAGCACAATGTTGCTAATTTGATCTTTTCCTATGTGGATTATGGTCTTAGGATCAATAGACCTTGTGACAAGAGATTGAGAGATCTATAGAGTGTACCATGAATGAAAATTTTAGTTGGTATAAGATGAATATATGTAGATGACAACAATAATGTTGAAGTCAATGGTTTGGCACAAGTAGTTGAGTTTGCGAAGTGGTCAAACCTTGTATCTACATAATATCTTAGGTGTACAAAATTTTTACACAATTTGGTCTCAGTCATTGTTCTTCTGTGATTAAATCTAGTACCCATGATCATGACAAACAATAAGTGTTCTACATAATATGGATCTATTTTTAGAACAAATGGTTCTTTGGTATTTGGCAAAAGGTTGACTACAAGAACTATTATTTTGATAGTAGTTGATTTTCTATGAATGTCTTTTATAATACTAAAGATATTCGAAAATTTTATGAAATATTTGTCTATGTCATAATAGTTATGACCAGAACCACATTGTTGGTGGAGGATATTCATTTTTTATTCACTTGATGAAATTCTTTTACCAAACTGTGGATACTTCCTAGTAATGAAAGTAATGTATCTTTTTTTGGAAAGATTAAACTAAATGTTTCAGTATCTTTTGGAATTGATTCATTCTAACATCTGTACACTCATTGAGTTAACAAGATGTGGGGTATACTATTTCATCACCTTATAGATGAATTCACACGGTTTAGTGATATCTATTAGATTTCTTGCAAATTAGAAGCACTAAGATGCTTCACAAATTTGTTAATTAGAAAATCGAAATCAGATAGAGAGGAAGGGTAAAACCTTGAGAGAAACCGTGATCACGAAAATCTATTTGAGGAATTTTAAAGAAGGGTGTGATGAGAATGGGATCATAAATAAGCTTATGATTTTTTTTTACATGCCATGACATGAAATAGTAGGTAAAAGGAGGAATGTAACTCTCCTGGTTAAGGTATATGATTGCTCAAATTAATCTCTCAATATATGTTTGGAAGATAAGTTTTATTGCTACTCATATACTTATTAGTGTACCCACAAAGTTACTTCCATCAACTCCGTACGAACTATGGACAAAAGAAATATCACCTTTCATACTTGATCTCCTGGGGGTTGGTACGTTTGTGACTTATCCAATAAGTATGGAAAGTTTGGTCACAAAAGGTAAGGATGATTTCTTTGGAAGATTTTCAAAGACTCTAAAGGATATGTGTTCAAGGTTGAACCTAATGATGGAATTTGTTAAGACTGAGTTACACGATATTTTATTTGGATAGTAATGTTTTTCCTAAATAAACGTGTGGTTATTGAAAATCTCATTTTACATGAATTAAATGAGGTTGATGAAGATGTATGCAATTAAACGTGTTACTAGATAAGGTACCACATGCACGAGGAAGGCAAGATTGCCTCGAATTTGACTCGAAAGAAATTATTGCATCACATAATGAATCTGTTTCACAATAACTTCACCTAGAGGGAGTCATCGAGGGATATTTTTTTGTTGTCGATTTAAGATCCATGGATAAATCTGTATGATTTGTCCATAAGACAAAGAAGAACCTCAGAGAGTACATGAACTCTTCATATCCTACTAGGAAAGATGGACCCAATAATTTTTTTTTGTCATATTTAAAAATACTTTGATTAGATATTTCTACAACTATTCAAAAATAAACACTTTCGTTCTTTGCCAGAATGATTCATAGCCGCAAAAATTAACCTTAACCTTGACTTAAACTGTAACCTTAACCATTAACCCTTAACTTTAACCTTAAAATTAATCTTATCCTTAACGTTGACCTAAACCTTAACCCTAACTCTAACCTTTACCTTAACATTAACCTTATACATAACCTAAATTTTTTCTTGATGAGAAAAAAAAAACTTTAACCCTAACTTTAACCTTGACCTTCACCCTTGGAAACTGTATTTGATTTCCATTAACGCAAAAAAAATCTTCAGTGTCTTCATACACGGGTTTTACCTAGTATATATATATATTATGATGAAATAAAGTAGATAATATAACTGAAAATTGTAATACTCCTTTTAGAGCATTAGGAACCAAAACATTTTTTTCATATTTAGATATTGAGATTTAAGAACTCTGTCAATTATTCTACTACAGAAATATGGAACTAGAAAATAGACGTATCTTAATAAAAGTATATGTGTAAATGATTATATAAATATTAAATGAGAGGATCTTGAATTTAATTCTATTCAAAATGTCGATAAGAATATTTGGCCAAATATAGAAAGATGGTTCATGTAGATTCATACCCGTATGGTAAATATGAACGTATGATCTATATAGACTGGAATTTTTATAAAGGATTTCATATTCGTCTAAGGTAAACTAATTTGAAGATATGTTTTATGAGATAAAAACGTTCTTATGAAAGTCATTAAAGGACTTCAAGTGCTTAAACAAAAATCTCGAGATATATAAATTAGAGTGTCATTATCTGTTATAATTGTATTATATGTTGTTATGTAATGATCCATGTTCGTTAAATATGTGCTTATATGTGACTATATGCATAAATATTTGTTAATATAATTTGTACATAATTGTTTCTTATTATAATTGAAATTCTTATAATTCCATTTACCAATATATTGCTTGATTTGAAATATTGTAAGGTTTGAGACTATGAAGTTGAAGATAAAATTACACAGTGAAGATGTTTATTGATATCCTCAAATAAGGGGAAGATACTTACGCATTGCACTCTTTTTTTCCTTACTCGATATTTTTTCGTACATGGTTTTAAAGATAACGTTTTTAACGACACTCATTTAAAGTTCATAAGGATATTGCACTCATTTTCCTTCAATGGATTTTTTCCTAAAGGGTTTTTTCAAGAATGTTTTAAAGAGACATTCTCTTCATGATTGAATATCAAAGGAGGAGTTTTATGAAACATTATTATTGATATTTATTTAGCCCATTAACCACAGTCCAACCCATTCATTTTAAAACTTAGGGTTTACATATTACTTATAAATAGGGATAGGGTATTTAAGTAATACATACTATGATCAATAATACTATGCTCTACTCTCTTATTCTTTACCTCTTACTTTTCATTTTAGTTTTACAACACATTCCATATTATCACTCAATTATTTCTTTCAAACCCTAACGCCCCCTTGCCGCCTCTATCTACTATACATAAACCATACTTACGATACTCTGTCATTTATATGATATTTTCTCATGGTAAATATATAGTCCTTCATTACATTTGATCTTTTGAAACCACCATACCTAGCGTACATATTATTGTATAAGCATCAATTATCACCTCCTCTTTTTTCTTAAATTCAAAAGTTTATATATATTTCTACATGATTTATGGATATCTCAGATCGTTGGCCATTCCATTTCAACCAAATGATTCTGAAAAGGTTCAATTTAATATTTTTATTATATTTAATTAATTGTAGCGTTCTTATAGTTTTTTGTCAATAGAGGTTTATAATTATTGATTAAAATATATTTGTCTAAAAATTTATATGTTATTTGATAACTTGTTCCTGAATATCATCTGCGATTCACCACTATTTATTGACAATATGGTATTTTTGGTATATTGAATTTGATTATATCTAAATAATTTTAGAATAATTAAAGTTTTAAATTATGTTTAGAACAACCAATATATAATATGTTGTGCAAATGTTTTTATCTCGGCTTCTTTTAGAATGAGTTTTTATTAATACACTAAAGTTTATTTTAAAATAAGATCATTGTCATCATTATTTTATCAATTTTTATAATTGATTTACTATTTTTAAATAATAGAATATTTGAATGTAAATTTGAAGTATTTCCTACAATTTAATATACCTTTCTTTCACTAGGCCAAGAAGCTTATAATAATTAGGGAAGTCTTGAATCCTAGCATTCTCACTTATAATTCAGCCTCTATTTTGAACAGGGTGCGTCTCTATGGGCTTGATAACAACGGCCCATCCAAAGCATATTTTCCAAGTCCAAAAGCAATGACGTAATATTCCCAAAATTTTCTACACCGAAAAGGGCGACTAGGAAGATATAACTGAAGAAGATTACTATACATCACTGTATAACGAAACTCAAGCGGAGTTTGATACGTATATAATCTATTTCATTCCCTTTTTTTATATAATATGATATGATATGAGAAGAGCAAGAAACATTTGAGGATGTTTTTTTTGTATTTTTTATGATGTGTAGATATGTAAATGAGGGAACGTTGATGAACAATTACGCGCATATATTCGATCTGCTTACTCGTTTACGTCAGGTTAGTATTATTATTTCTTATTCTTATTCTAATCTAAGTATATATGTACATATCTAATATATGTAATTATGTATATATAGGTTGTTGATCATCCATATCTTGTGGTATATTCAAACGTTGCTATAGCAAAAGCAGCTGAAGCTAGGATGATAAGTAATGAACCACAACAAATTTGTGGTTTATGTGATGATATAGTTGAAGATGTTGTGGTATGTATATATTTGTCTTTATTACTTACTTTTTCTAAAGGGGATGATTTAATTAATTAATATTTGTTTTTTTAAGGTTACATCATGTGCACATGCATTTTCCAAAACATGTTTAATGGAATTTTGTGCTAGTGGTGAACAAGTGTTATGTCCTACATGTTCAAAGCCACTTACTATGGATTTCTATGGGGAACAGAGTAATGCTAAAAATTTGTCAATAGAGGTTTATAATTATTCATTAAAATAAATTTTTCTAAAAATTTATATGTTATTTGATAACTTGTTCTTCAAACTCTGTTATTCACAACTATTTGTTGACACTATGGTATTTTTGGTATATTGAATTTGATTATATCTATATAATTTAAGAATAATTAAAATTTTAAAATATGTTTAGAACAACTAATATATAATATGTTGTGCAAATGTTTTTATTTCGGCTTCTTTTAGAATGAATTTTTATTAACACACTAATGTTTATTTTAAAATAAGATTATTTTCATCATTATTTTATCTATTTTTATATTTGATTTACCTATTTTAAAAAATATAATATTTGAATGTAAATTTGTAATATTTCCTACAATTTAATATACCTTTCTTTCACTAGGCCAAGAAGCTTATAATAATTAGGGACGCCTTGAATTCTAGCATTCTCACTTATAATTCAAACTCTATTTTGAACATCTCTATGGGCTTGATAACCAAGGCCCATTAAACGGCCAAAGCGTATCTTCCAAGTCCAAAAGCAATGACGTAATATTCCCAAAATTTTCTACTTCGAAAAGGGAGACTAGGAAGCCATGAAATCGATGGATTATACAACAAGATTGATAATCATTATCAACGAGACAAAGCAATCCATTACATTGGCCACAAGTCTCGTCACTCTTAGTTTTCCATTCTGAAGTTGATGACGTGAATGATCATAGCCAAGAATCGTAATAGTAATCCTAAAAAGCCCTTTGCAAACTTGGTAATATCCACAATGTTCTTCATTGATATTTGAATGTAATTTTTTAACTATTCTCTCTATATATTGATATATATTTAATGAAAATATATTTAATTTCTTTCATGAGTCTTTTGATGGACCCAATAATTTTTTTTATGTCATATTTAAAAATACTTTGATTAGATATTTCTACAACTATTCAAAAATAAACACTTTCGTTCTTTGCCAGAATGATTCATGGCCACAAAAATTAACCTTCACCTTGACTTAAACTGTAACATTAACCCTTAACTTTAACCTTAAAATTAACCTTATGCTTAACGTTGACCTAAACCTTAACCCTAACTCTAACCTTTACCTTAACATTAACCTTAACCATAACCTAAATTTCTTCTTGATGAGCAAAAAAAACCTTAACCCTAACATTAACCTTGACCTTCATCCTTGGAAACTGTATTTGATTTCCGTTAACGCAAAAAAAATTCTTCAGTGTCTTCATACACGGGTTTTACCTAGTATATATATATATATATTATGATGAAATAAAGTAGATAATATAACTGAAAATTGTAATACTCCTTTTACAGCATTAGGAACCAAAACATTTTTTTCATATTTAGATATTGAGATTTAAGAACTCTGTCAATTATTCTACTACAGAAATATGGAATTAGAAAATAGACATATCTTGATAAAATTATATGTGTAAATGATTATATAAATATTAAAAGAGAGGATCTTGAATTTAATTCCATTCAAAATGTCGATAAGAATATTTGGCCAAATATAGAAAGATGGTTCATGTAGATTCATACTCGTATGGTAAATATGAACGTATGATCTATATAGACTGGAATTTTTATGAAGGATTTCATGTTCGTCTAAGGTAAACTAATTTGAAGATATGTTTTATGAGATTAAAACGTTCTTATGAAAGTCATTAATGGACTTCAAGTGCTTAAATAAAATTCTCAGGATATATAAATTAGAGTGTTATTATCTGTTATAATTGTATTATATGTTGTTATGTAATGATCCATGTTCGTTAAATATGTGCTTATATGTGACTATATGTATAAATATTTGTTAATATAATTTGTACATAATTGTTTCTTATTATAATTGAAATTCGTATAATTCCATTTATCTATATATTGATTGATTGAAAATATTGTAAGGTTTGAGACTATGAAGATATTGCACTCATTTTCCTTCATGGATTTTTTCCTAAAGGGTTTTTTCAAGAAAGTTTTAAAGAGACATTCTCTTCATGATTGAATAACAAAGGAGGAGTTTTATGAAACATTATTATTGATATTTATTCAGCCCATTAATCATAGTCCAACCCATTAATTATAAAACTTAGGGTTTACATATTACTTATAAATAGGGATATGGTATTTAAGTAATACATACTATGAATAATAATACTATGCTCTACTCTCTTATTCTTTACCTCGTACTTTTCATTTTAGTTTTACAACACATTCCATATTATCACTCAATTATTTCTTTCAAACCCTAACGCCCCCTTGCCGCCTCTATCTACTATACATAAACCATACTTACGATACTCTGTCATTTATATGATATTTTCTCATGGTAAATCTATAGTCCTTCATTACATTTGATCTTTTGAAACCACCATACCTAGCATACATATTATTGTATAAGCATCAATTATCTCCTCCTCTTTTTTCTTAAATTCAAAAGTTTATATATATTTCTACCTGATTTATGGATATCTCAGATCGTTGGCCATTCCATTTCAACCAAATGATTCTGAAAAGGTTAAATTTAATATTTTTATTATATTTAATTAATTGTAGCTTTCTTATAGTTTTTTGTCAATAGCTGTTTATAATTATTGATTAAAATGTATATTTTTTATTTTTTTTATGTTATTCGATAACTTGTTCCTCAATATCTACGATTCACCACTATTTGTTGACAATATGGTATTTTTGGTATATTGAATTTGATTATATCTAAATATTTTAAAAATAATTAAAATTTTAAATTATGTTTAGAACAACCAATATATAATATGTTGTGCAAATGTTTTTATCTCGGCTTCTTTTAAAATGAATTTATATTAATACACTAAAGTTTATTTTAAAATAAGATCATTGTCATCATTATCTTATCAATTTTCATAATTGATTTACTAATTTTAAATAATATAATATTTGAATGTAAATTTGTAATATTTCCTACAATTTAATATACCTTTCTTTCACTAGGCCAAGAAGTTTATAATAATTAGGGAAGTCTTGAATCCTAGCATTCTCACTTATAATTCAGACTCTATTTTGAACAGGGTGCATCACTATGGGCTTGATAACAACGGTCCATCCAACGAGTATCTTCCAAGTCCAAAAGCAATGACGTAATATTCCCAAAATTTTCTACTCCGAAAAGGGCGACTAGGGAGATATAACTGAAGAAGATTACTATACATCACTGTATAACGAAACTCAAGAGGAGTTTGATAAGTATATAATCTATTTCATTCCCTTTTTTTATATAATATGATATGATATGAGAAGAGCAAGAAACATTTGAGGATGTTTTTTTATTGTTTATGATGTGTAGATATGTAAATGAGGGAACGTTGATGAACAATTACGCGCATATATTCGTTTACGTCAGGTTAGTATTATTATTTCTTATTCTTATTCTAATCTAATTATATATGTATGTATCTAATATATGTAAGTATGTATATATAGGTTGTTGATCATCCATAACTTGTGGTATATTCAAACGTTGCTATAGCAAAAGCAGCTGAAGCTAGGATGATAAGTAATGAACTACAACAAATTTGTGCTTTATGTGATGATATAGTTGAAGATGTTGTTGTATGTATATGTTTGTCTTTATTACTTACTTTTTATAAAGGGGATATTTTAATTAATTAATATTTGTTTTTTTAAGGTTACATCATGTGCACATGCATTTTGCAAAACATGTTTAATGGAATTTTGTGCTAGTAGTGAACAAGTGTTATGTCCTACATGTTCAAAGCCACTTACTATGGATTTCTCTGGGAACAAAGTAATGCTAAAAAATTTTCAATAGAGGTTTATAATTATTCATTAAAATATATTTTTCTAAAAAATTATATGTTATTCGATAACTTATTCCTCAAAATCTACGATTCACCACTATTTGTCGACACTATGGTATTTTTGGTATATTGAATTTGACTATATCTAAATAATTTTAGAATAATTAAAATTTCAAATTATGTTCTGAACAATCAATATGTAATTTGTTGTGAAAATGTTTTATTTGGGCATTTTTTAGAATGAATTTATTAATACACTAAAGTTTATTTTAAAATAATATTATTTTCATCATTACTTTATCTCTTTTCATAATTTATTTACTGATTTTAAATAATATAATATCTGAATGTAAATTTGTAATTATTCCTACAATTTAATATACCTTTCTTTCACTATGCCAAGAAGCTTATAATAATTAGGGAAGCCTTGAATCCTAGCATTCTCACTTATAATTCAAACTCTATTTTGAACAGAGTGCATCTCTTGGGCTTGATAACCAACTCCCATTAAACAGCCCAAAGCGTATCTTCCAAGTCCAAAAGTAATGACGTAATATTCCCAAAATTTTCTACTTCGAAAAGGGCCACTAGGAAGCCATGAAATCGATGGATTATACAACAAATTTGATAATCATTATCACCGAGACAAAGCAATCCATTACAAGGGCCACAAATCTCGCCACTCTTAAATTTGATGACGTGAATGATTCATAGCCACGAATCGTAATAGTAATCCTAAAAAGCCCTTTGCAAACTTGATAATATCCTGAATGTTCTCCATTGATATTTGAATGTAATGTTTTAACTATTCTCTCTCTTTTATGGATCCAATAATTTTTTTATGTCAGATTTAAAAATACTTTGATTAGATATTTCTACAACTATTCAAAAATAAAACATTTTGTTCTTTGCCAGAATGAATCATAGCCAAAAAATTTAACCTTAACCTTGAGTTAAACTGTAACCTCCTTAACTTTAACCGTAAAATTAACCTTATCCTTAACGTTGACCTAAACCTTAACCCTAACTCTAACCTTTACCTTAACATTAACCTTAACCATAACCTAAATTTCTTCTTGATGAGCAAAAAAAACCTTAACCCTAACTGTAACCTTGACCTTCACCCTTGGAAACTATATTTGATTTCCGTTAACGCAAAAAAAAAAATCTTCAGTGTCTTCAAACACGGGTTTTACCTAGTATATGTGTATATATATACATATATATATATATATATATATATGTATATATATATATATTATGATGAAATAAAGTAGATAATATAACTGAAAATTGTAATCCTCCTTTTAGAGCATTAGGAACCAAAACATTTTCTTCATATTTAGATATTGAGATTTAAGAACTCTGTCAGTTATTCTACTACAGAAATATGGAATTAGAAAATAGACGGATCTTGATAAAAGTATATGTGTAAACGACTATATAAATATTAAAAGAGAGTGTCTTGAATTTAATTCCATTCAAAATGTCGATAAGAATATTTGGCCAAATATAGAAAGATGGTTCATGTAGATTCATACCCGTATGGTAAATATGAACATATGATCTATATAGACTGGAATTTTTATAAAGGATTTCATGTTCGTCTAAGGTAAACTAATTTGAAGATATGTTTTATGAGATAAAAACGTTCTTATGAAAGTCATTAAAGGACTTGAAGTGCTTAAATAAAAATCTCGAGATATATAAATTAGAGTGTCATTATCTGTTATAATTGTATTATATGTTGTTATGTAATGATCCATGTTCGTTAAATATGTGCTTATATGTGACTATATGCATAAATATTTGTTAATATAATTTGTACATAATTGTTTCTTATTATAATTGAAATTCGTATAATTCCATTTATCAATATATTGCTTCATTTGAAATATTGTAAGGTTTGAGACTATGAAGTTGAAGATAAAATTACACAGTGAAGATGTTTATTGATATCCTCAAATGAGGGGAAGATACTTACGCATTGCACTCTTTTTTTCCTTACTCGATATTTTTTCGTACATGGTTTTAAAGATAACGTTTTTAACGACACTCATTTAAAGTTCATAAGGATATTGCACTCATTTTCCTTCAATGGATTTTTTCCTAAAGGGTTTTTTCAAGAATGTTTTAAAGAGACATTCTCTTCATGATTGAATATCAAAGGAGGAGTTTTATGAAACATTATTATTGATATTTATTTAGCCCATTAACCACAGTCCAACCCATTCATTATAAAACTTAGGGTTTACATATTACTTATAAAAAATAGGGATAGGGTATTTAAGTAATACATACTATGATCAATAATACTATGCTCTACTCTCTTATTCTTTACCTCTTACTTTTCATTTTAGTTTTACAACACATTCCATATTATCACTCAATTATTTCTTTCAAACCCTAACGCCCCCTTGCCGCCTCTATCTACTATACATAAACCATAAACCATACTTACGATACTCTGTCATTTATATGATATTTTCTCATGGTAAATATATAGTCCTTCATTACATTTGATCTTTTGAAACCACCATACCTAGCGTACATATTATTGTATAAGCATCAATTATCACCTCCTCTTTTTTCTTAAATTCAAAAGTTTATATATATTTCTACCTGATTTATGGATATCTCAGATCGTTGGCCATTCCATTTCAACCAAATGATTCTGAAAAGGTTCAATTTAATATTTTTATTATATTTAATTAATTGTAGCGTTCTTATAGTTTTTTGTCAATAGAGGTTTATAATTATTGATTAAAATATATTTGTCTAAAAATTTATATGTTATTTGATAACTTGTTCCTGAATATCATCTGCGATTCACCACTATTTATTGACAATATGGTATTTTTGGTATATTGAATTTGATTATATCTAAATAATTTTAGAATAATTAAAGTTTTAAATTATGTTCAGAACAACCAATATATAATATGTTGTGCAAATGTTTTTATCTCGGCTTCTTTTAGAATGAGTTTTTATTAATACACTAAAGTTTATTTTAAAATAAGATCATTTTCATCATTATTTTATCAATTTTTATAATTGATTTACTAATTTTAAATAATATAATATTTGAATGTAAATTTGAAGTATTTCCTACAATTTAATATACCTTTCTTTCACTAGGCCAAGAAGCTTATAATAATTAGGGAAGTCTTGAATCCTAGCATTCTCACTTATAATTCAGCCTCTATTTTGAACAGGGTGCGTCTCTATGGGCTTGATAACAACGGCCCATCCAAAGCATATTTTCCAAGTCCAAAAGCAATGACGTAATATTCCCAAAATTTTCTACACCGAAAAGGGCGACTAGGAAGATATAACTGAAGAAGATTACTATACATCACTGTATAACGAAACTCAAGCGGAGTTTGATACGTATATAATCTATTTCATTCCCTTTTTTTATATAATATGATATGATATGAGAAGAGCAAGAAACATTTGAGGATGTTTTTTTTGTATTTTTTATGATGTGTAGATATGTAAATGAGGGAACGTTGATGAACAATTACGCGCATATATTCGATCTGCTTACTCGTTTACGTCAGGTTAGTATTATTATTTCTTATTCTTATTCTAATCTAAGTATATATGTACATATCTAATATATGTAATTATGTATATATAGGTTGTTGATCATCCATATCTTGTGGTATATTCAAACGTTGCTATAGCAAAAGCAGCTAAAGCTAGGATGATAAGTAATGAACCACAACAAATTTGTGGTTTATGTGGTGAAGATGTTGTGGTATGTATATATTTGTCTTTATTACTTACTTTTTCTAAAGGGGATGATTTAATTAATTAATATTTGTTTTTTTAAGGTTACATCATGTGCACATGCATTTTCTAAAACATGTTTAATGGAATTTTGTGCTAGTGGTGAACAAGTGTTATGTCCTACATGTTCAAAGCCACTTACTATGGATTTCTATGGGGAACAGAGTAATGCTAAAAATTTGTCAATAGAGGTTTATAATTATTCATTAAAATAAATTTTTCTAAAAATTTATATGTTATTTGATAACTTGTTCTTCAAACTCTGTTATTCACAACTATTTGTTGACACTATGGTATTTTTGGTATATTGAATTTGATTATATCTATATAATTTAAGAATAATTAAAATTTTAAAATATGTTTAGAACAACTAATATATAATATGTTGTGCAAATGTTTTTATTTCGGCTTCTTTTAGAATGAATTTTTATTAACACACTAATGTTTATTTTAAAATAAGATTATTTTCATCATTATTTTATCTATTTTTATATTTGATTTACCTATTTTAAAAAATATAATATTTGAATGTAAATTTGTAATATTTCCTACAATTTAATATACCTTTCTTTCACTAGGCCAAGAAGCTTATAATAATTAGGGACGCCTTGAATTCTAGCATTCTCACTTATAATTCAAACTCTATTTTGAACATCTCTATGGGCTTGATAACCAAGGCCCATTAAACGGCCAAAGCGTATCTTCCAAGTCCAAAAGAAATGACGTAATATTCCCAAAATTTTCTACTTCGAAAAGGGAGACTAGGAAGCCATGAAATCGATGGATTATACAACAAGATTGATAATCATTATCAACGAGACAAAGCAATCCATTACATTGGCCACAAGTCTCGTCACTCTTAGTTTTCCATTCTGAAGTTGATGACGTGAATGATCATAGCCAAGAATCGTAATAGTAATCCTAAAAAGCCCTTTGCAAACTTGGTAATATCCACAATGTTCTTCATTGATATTTGAATGTAATTTTTTAACTATTCTCTCTATATATTGATATATATTTAATGAAAATATATTTAATTTCTTTCATGAGTCTTTTGATGGACCCAATAATTTTTTTTATGTCATATTTAAAAATACTTTGATTAGATATTTCTACAACTATTCAAAAATAAACACTTTCGTTCTTTGCCAGAATGATTCATGGCCACAAAAATTAACCTTCACCTTGACTTAAACTGTAACATTAACCCTTAACTTTAACCTTAAAATTAACCTTATGCTTAACGTTGACCTAAACCTTAACCCTAACTCTAACCTTTACCTTAACATTAACCTTAACCATAACCTAAATTTCTTCTTGATGAGCAAAAAAAACCTTAACCCTAACATTAACCTTGACCTTCATCCTTGGAAACTGTATTTGATTTCCGTTAACGCAAAAAAAATTCTTCAGTGTCTTCATACACGGGTTTTACCTAGTATATATATATATATATATTATGATGAAATAAAGTAGATAATATAACTGAAAATTGTAATACTCCTTTTACAGCATTAGGAACCAAAACATTTTTTTCATATTTAGATATTGAGATTTAAGAACTCTGTCAATTATTCTACTACAGAAATATGGAATTAGAAAATAGACATATCTTGATAAAATTATATGTGTAAATGATTATATAAATATTAAAAGAGAGGATCTTGAATTTAATTCCATTCAAAATGTCGATAAGAATATTTGGCCAAATATAGAAAGATGGTTCATGTAGATTCATACTCGTATGGTAAATATGAACGTATGATCTATATAGACTGGAATTTTTATGAAGGATTTCATGTTCGTCTAAGGTAAACTAATTTGAAGATATGTTTTATGAGATTAAAACGTTCTTATGAAAGTCATTAATGGACTTCAAGTGCTTAAATAAAAATCTCAGGATATATAAATTAGAGTGTTATTATCTGTTATAATTGTATTATATGTTGTTATGTAATGATCCATGTTCGTTAAATATGTGCTTATATGTGACTATATGTATAAATATTTGTTAATATAATTTGTACATAATTGTTTCTTATTATAATTGAAATTCGTATAATTCCATTTATCTATATATTGATTGATTGAAAATATTGTAAGGTTTGAGACTATGAAGATATTGCACTCATTTTCCTTCATGGATTTTTTCCTAAAGGGTTTTTTCAAGAAAGTTTTAAAGAGACATTCTCTTCATGATTGAATAACAAAGGAGGAGTTTTATGAAACATTATTATTGATATTTATTCAGCCCATTAATCATAGTCCAACCCATTAATTATAAAACTTAGGGTTTACATATTACTTATAAATAGGGATATGGTATTTAAGTAATACATACTATGAATAATAATACTATGCTCTACTCTCTTATTCTTTACCTCGTACTTTTCATTTTAGTTTTACAACACATTCCATATTATCACTCAATTATTTCTTTCAAACCCTAACGCCCCTTGCCGCCTCTATCTACTATACATAAACCATACTTACGATACTTTGTCATTTATATGATATTTTCTCATGGTAAATCTATAGTCCTTCATTACATTTGATCTTTTAAAACCACCATACCTAGCATACATATTATTGTATAAGCATCAATTATCTCCTCCTCTTTTTTCTTAAATTCAAAAGTTTATATATATTTCTACCTGATTTATGGATATCTCAGATCGTTGGCCATTCCATTTCAACCAAATGATTCTGAAAAGGTTAAATTTAATATTTTTATTATATTTAATTAATTGTAGCTTTCTTATAGTTTTTTGTCAATAGCGGTTTATAATTATTGATTAAAATACATTTTTTTAATTTTTTTTATGTTATTCGATAACTTGTTCCTCAATATCTACGATTCACCACTATTTGTTGACAATATGGTATTTTTGGTATATTGAATTTGATTATATCTAAATATTTTAAAAATAATTAAAATTTTAAATTATGTTTAGAACAACCAATATATAATATGTTGTGCAAATGTTTTTATCTCGGCTTCTTTTAGAATGAATTTATATTAATACACTAAAGTTTATTTTAAAATAAGATCATTGTCATCATTATCTTATCAATTTTCATAATTGATTTACTAATTTTAAATAATATAATATTTGAATGTAAATTTGTAATATTTCCTACAATTTAATATACCTTTCTTTCACTAGGCCAAGAAGTTTATAATAATTAGGGAAGTCTTGAATCCTAGCATTCTCACTTATAATTCAGACTCTATTTTGAACAGGGTGCATCACTATGGGCTTGATAACAACGGTCCATCCAACGAGTATCTTCCAAGTCCAAAAGCAATGATGTAATATTCCCAAAATTTTCTACTCCGAAAAGGGCGACTAGGGAGATATAACTGAAGAAGATTACTATACATCACTGTATAACGAAACTCAAGAGGAGTTTGATAAGTATATAATCTATTTCATTCCCTTTTTTTATATAATATGATATGATATGAGAAGAGCAAGAAACATTTGAGGATGTTTTTTTATTGTTTATGATGTGTAGATATGTAAATGAGGGAACGTTGATGAACAATTACGCGCATATATTCGTTTACGTCAGGTTAGTATTATTATTTCTTATTCTTATTCTAATCTAATTATATATGTATGTATCTAATATATGTAAGTATGTATATATAGGTTGTTGATCATCCATAACTTGTGGTATATTCAAACGTTGCTATAGCAAAAGCAGCTGAAGCTAGGATGATAAGTAATGAACTACAACAAATTTGTGCTTTATGTGATGATATAGTTGAAGATGTTGTTGTATGTATATGTTTGTCTTTATTACTTACTTTTTATAAAGGGGATATTTTAATTAATTAATATTTGTTTTTTTAAGGTTACATCATGTGCACATGCATTTTGCAAAACATGTTTAATGGAATTTTGTGCTAGTAGTGAACAAGTGTTATGTCCTACATGTTCAAAGCCACTTACTATGGATTTCTCTGGGAACAAAGTAATGCTAAAAAATTTTCAATAGAGGTTTATAATTATTCATTAAAATATATTTTTCTAAAAAATTATATGTTATTCGATAACTTATTCCTCAAAATCTACGATTCACCACTATTTGTCGACACTATGGTATTTTTGGTATATTGAATTTGACTATATCTAAATAATTTTAGAATAATTAAAATTTCAAATTATGTTCTGAACAATCAATATGTAATTTGTTGTGAAAATGTTTTATTTGGGCATTTTTTAGAATGAATTTATTAATACACTAAAGTTTATTTTAAAATAATATTATTTTCATCATTACTTTATCTCTTTTCATAATTTATTTACTGATTTTAAATAATATAATATCTGAATGTAAATTTGTAATTATTCCTACAATTTAATATACCTTTCTTTCACTATGCCAAGAAGCTTATAATAATTAGGGAAGCCTTGAATCCTAGCATTCTCACTTATAATTCAAACTCTATTTTGAACAGAGTGCATCTCTTGGGCTTGATAACCAACTCCCATTAAACAGCCCAAAGCGTATCTTCCAAGTCCAAAAGTAATGACGTAATATTCCCAAAATTTTCTACTTCGAAAAGGGCCACTAGGAAGCCATGAAATCGATGGATTATACAACAAATTTGATAATCATTATCACCGAGACAAAGCAATCCATTACAAGGGCCACAAATCTCGCCACTCTTAAATTTGATGACGTGAATGATTCATAGCCACGAATCGTAATAGTAATCCTAAAAAGCCCTTTGCAAACTTGATAATATCCAGAATGTTCTCCATTGATATTTGAATGTAATGTTTTAACTATTCTCTCTCTTTTATGGATCCAATAATTTTTTTATGTCAGATTTAAAAATACTTTGATTAGATATTTCTACAACTATTCAAAAATAAAACATTTTGTTCTTTGCCAGAATGAATCATAGCCAAAAAATTTAACCTTAACCTTGAGTTAAACTGTAACCTCCTTAACTTTAACCGTAAAATTAACCTTATCCTTAACGTTGACCTAAACCTTAACCCTAACTCTAACCTTTACCTTAACATTAACCTTAACCATAACCTAAATTTCTTCTTGATGAGCAAAAAAAACCTTAACCCTAACTGTAACCTTGACCTTCACCCTTGGAAACTATATTTGATTTCCGTTAACGCAAAAAAAAAAATCTTCAGTGTCTTCAAACACGGGTTTTACCTAGTATATGTGTATATATATACATATATATATATATATATATATATATGTATATATATATATATTATGATGAAATAAAGTAGATAATATAACTGAAAATTGTAATCCTCCTTTTAGAGCATTAGGAACCAAAACATTTTCTTCATATTTAGATATTGAGATTTAAGAACTCTGTCAGTTATTCTACTACAGAAATATGGAATTAGAAAATAGACGGATCTTGATAAAAGTATATGTGTAAACGACTATATAAATATTAAAAGAGAGTGTCTTGAATTTAATTCCATTCAAAATGTCGATAAGAATATTTGGCCAAATATAGAAAGATGGTTCATGTAGATTCATACCCGTATGGTAAATATGAACATATGATCTATATAGACTGGAATTTTTATAAAGGATTTCATGTTCGTCTAAGGTAAACTAATTTGAAGATATGTTTTATGAGATAAAAACGTTCTTATGAAAGTCATTAAAGGACTTGAAGTGCTTAAATAAAAATCTCGAGATATATAAATTAGAGTGTCATTATCTGTTATAATTGTATTATATGTTGTTATGTAATGATCCATGTTCGTTAAATATGTGCTTATATGTGACTATATGCATAAATATTTGTTAATATAATTTGTACATAATTGTTTCTTATTATAATTGAAATTCGTATAATTCCATTTATCAATATATTGCTTCATTTGAAATATTGTAAGGTTTGAGACTATGAAGTTGAAGATAAAATTACACAGTGAAGATGTTTATTGATATCCTCAAATGAGGGGAAGATACTTACGCATTGCACTCTTTTTTTCCTTACTCGATATTTTTTCGTACATGGTTTTAAAGATAACGTTTTTAACGACACTCATTTAAAGTTCATAAGGATATTGCACTCATTTTCCTTCAATGGATTTTTTCCTAAAGGGTTTTTTCAAGAATGTTTTAAAGAGACATTCTCTTCATGATTGAATATCAAAGGAGGAGTTTTATGAAACATTATTATTGATATTTATTTAGCCCATTAACCACAGTCCAACCCATTCATTATAAAACTTAGGGTTTACATATTACTTATAAATAGGGATAGGGTATTTAAGTAATACATACTATGATCAATAATACTATGCTCTACTCTCTTATTCTTTACCTCTTACTTTTCATTTTAGTTTTACAACACATTCCATATTATCACTCAATTATTTCTTTCAAACCCTAACGCCCCCTTGCCGCCTCTATCTACTATACATAAACCATAAACCATACTTACGATACTCTGTCATTTATATGATATTTTCTCATGGTAAATATATAGTCCTTCATTATATTTGATCTTTTGAAACCACCATACCTAGCGTACATATTATTGTATAAGCATCAATTATCACCTCCTCTTTTTTCTTAAATTCAAAAGTTTATATATATTTCTACCTGATTTATGGATATCTCAGATCGTTGGCCATTCCATTTCAACCAAATGATTCTGAAAAGGTTCAATTTAATATTTTTATTATATTTAATTAATTGTAGCGTTCTTATAGTTTTTTGTCAATAGAGGTTTATAATTATTGATTAAAATATATTTGTCTAAAAATTTATATGTTATTTGATAACTTGTTCCTGAATATCATCTGCGATTCACCACTATTTATTGACAATATGGTATTTTTGGTATATTGAATTTGATTATATCTAAATAATTTTAGAATAATTAAAGTTTTAAATTATGTTCAGAACAACCAATATATAATATGTTGTGCAAATGTTTTTATCTAGGCTTCTTTTAGAATGAGTTTTTATTAATACACTAAAGTTTATTTTAAAATAAGATCATTTTCATCATTATTTTATCAATTTTTATAATTGATTTACTAATTTTAAATAATATAATATTTGAATGTAAATTTGAAGTATTTCCTACAATTTAATATACCTTTCTTTCACTAGGCCAAGAAGCTTATAATAATTAGGGAAGTCTTGAATCCTAGCATTCTCACTTATAATTCAGCCTCTATTTTGAACAGGGTGCGTCTCTATGGGCTTGATAACAACGGCCCATCCAAAGCATATTTTCCAAGTCCAAAAGCAATGACGTAATATTCCCAAAATTTTCTACACCGAAAAGGGCGACTAGGAAGATATAACTGAAGAAGATTACTATACATCACTGTATAACGAAACTCAAGCGGAGTTTGATACGTATATAATCTATTTCATTCCCTTTTTTTATATAATATGATATGATATGAGAAGAGCAAGAAACATTTGAGGATGTTTTTTTTGTATTTTTTATGATGTGTAGATATGTAAATGAGGGAACGTTGATGAACAATTACGCGCATATATTCGATCTGCTTACTCGTTTACGTCAGGTTAGTATTATTATTTCTTATTCTTATTCTAATCTAAGTATATATGTACATATCTAATATATGTAATTATGTATATATAGGTTGTTGATCATCCATATCTTGTGGTATATTCAAACGTTGCTATAGCAAAAGCAGCTAAAGCTAGGATGATAAGTAATGAACCACAACAAATTTGTGGTTTATGTGGTGATATAGTTGAAGATGTTGTGGTATGTATATATTTGTCTTTATTACTTACTTTTTCTAAAGGGGATGATTTAATTAATTAATATTTGTTTTTTTAAGGTTACATCATGTGCACATGCATTTTCCAAAACATGTTTAATGGAATTTTGTGCTAGTGGTGAACAAGTGTTATGTCCTACATGTTCAAAGCCACTTACTATGGATTTCTATGGGGAACAGAGTAATGCTAAAAATTTGTCAATAGAGGTTTATAATTATTCATTAAAATAAATTTTTCTAAAAATTTATATGTTATTTGATAACTTGTTCTTCAAACTCTGTTATTCACAACTATTTGTTGACACTATGGTATTTTTGGTATATTGAATTTGATTATATCTATATAATTTAAGAATAATTAAAATTTTAAAATATGTTTAGAACAACTAATATATAATATGTTGTGCAAATGTTTTTATTTCGGCTTCTTTTAGAATGAATTTTTATTAACACACTAATGTTTATTTTAAAATAAGATTATTTTCATCATTATTTTATCTATTTTTATATTTGATTTACCTATTTTAAAAAATATAATATTTGAATGTAAATTTGTAATATTTCCTACAATTTAATATACCTTTCTTTCACTAGGCCAAGAAGCTTATAATAATTAGGGACGCCTTGAATTCTAGCATTCTCACTTATAATTCAAACTCTATTTTGAACATCTCTATGGGCTTGATAACCAAGGCCCATTAAACGGCCAAAGCATATCTTCCAAGTCCAAAAGAAATGACGTAATATTCCCAAAATTTTCTACTTCGAAAAGGGAGACTAGGAAGCCATGAAATCGATGGATTATACAACAAGATTGATAATCATTATCAACGAGACAAAGCAATCCATTACATTGGCCACAAGTCTCGTCACTCTTAGTTTTCCATTCTGAAGTTGATGACGTGAATGATCATAGCCAAGAATCGTAATAGTAATCCTAAAAAGCCCTTTGCAAACTTGGTAATATCCACAATGTTCTTAATTGATATTTGAATGTAATTTTTTAACTATTCTCTCTATATATTGATATATATTTAATGAAAATATATTTAATTTCTTTCATGAGTCTTTTGATGGACCCAATAATTTTTTTTATGCCATATTTAAAAATACTTTGATTAGATATTTCTACAACTATTCAAAAATAAACACTTTCGTTCTTTGCCAGAATGATTCATGGCCACAAAAATTAACCTTCACCTTGACTTAAACTGTAACATTAACCCTTAACTTTAACCTTAAAATTAACCTTATGCTTAACGTTGACCTAAACCTTAACCCTAACTCTAACCTTTACCTTAACATTAACCTTAACCATAACCTAAATTTCTTCTTGATGAGCAAAAAAAACCTTAACCCTAACATTAACCTTGACCTTCATCCTTGGAAACTGTATTTGATTTCCGTTAACGCAAAAAAAATTCTTCAGTGTCTTCATACACGGGTTTTACCTAGTATATATATATATATATATATATTATGATGAAATAAAGTAGATAATATAACTGAAAATTGTAATACTCCTTTTACAGCATTAGGAACCAAAACATTTTTTTCATATTTAGATATTGAGATTTAAGAACTCTGTCAATTATTCTACTACAGAAATATGGAATTAGAAAATAGACATATCTTGATAAAATTATATGTGTAAATGATTATATAAATATTAAAAGAGAGGATCTTGAATTTAATTCCATTCAAAATGTCGATAAGAATATTTGGCCAAATATAGAAAGATGGTTCATGTAGATTCATACTCGTATGGTAAATATGAACGTATGATCTATATAGACTGGAATTTTTATGAAGGATTTCATGTTCGTCTAAGGTAAACTAATTTGAAGATATGTTTTATGAGATTAAAACGTTCTTATGAAAGTCATTAATGGACTTCAAGTGCTTAAATAAAAATCTCAGGATATATAAATTAGAGTGTTATTATCTGTTATAATTGTATTATATGTTGTTATGTAATGATCCATGTTCGTTAAATATGTGCTTATATGTGACTATATGTATAAATATTTGTTAATATAATTTGTACATAATTGTTTCTTATTATAATTGAAATTCGTATAATTCCATTTATCTATATATTGATTGATTGAAAATATTGTAAGGTTTGAGACTATGAAGATATTGCACTCATTTTCCTTCATGGATTTTTTCCTAAAGGGTTTTTTCAAGAAAGTTTTAAAGAGACATTCTCTTCATGATTGAATAACAAAGGAGGAGTTTTATGAAACATTATTATTGATATTTATTCAGCCCATTAATCATAGTCCAACCCATTAATTATAAAACTTAGGGTTTACATATTACTTATAAATAGGGATATGGTATTTAAGTAATACATACTATGAATAATAATACTATGCTCTACTCTCTTATTCTTTACCTCGTACTTTTCATTTTAGTTTTACAACACATTCCATATTATCACTCAATTATTTCTTTCAAACCCTAACGCCCCTTGCCGCCTCTATCTACTATACATAAACCATACTTACGATACTCTGTCATTTATATGATATTTTCTCATGGTAAATCTATAGTCCTTCATTACATTTGATCTTTTAAAACCACCATACCTAGCATACATATTATTGTATAAGCATCAATTATCTCCTCCTCTTTTTTCTTAAATTCAAAAGTTTATATATATTTCTACCTGATTTATGGATATCTCAGATCGTTGGCCATTCCATTTCAACCAAATGATTCTGAAAAGGTTAAATTTAATATTTTTATTATATTTAATTAATTGTAGCTTTCTTATAGTTTTTTGTCAATAGCGGTTTATAATTATTGATTAAAATACATTTTTTTAATTTTTTTTATGTTATTCGATAACTTGTTCCTCAATATCTACGATTCACCACTATTTGTTGACAATATGGTATTTTTGGTATATTGAATTTGATTATATCTAAATATTTTAAAAATAATTAAAATTTTAAATTATGTTTAGAACAACCAATATATAATATGTTGTGCAAATGTTTTTATCTCGGCTTCTTTTAGAATGAATTTATATTAATACACTAAAGTTTATTTTAAAATAAAATCATTGTCATCATTATCTTATCAATTTTCATAATTGATTTACTAATTTTAAATAATATAATATTTGAATGTAAATTTGTAATATTTCCTACAATTTAATATACCTTTCTTTCACTAGGCCAAGAAGTTTATAATAATTAGGGAAGTCTTGAATCCTAGCATTCTCACTTATAATTCAGACTCTATTTTGAACAGGGTGCATCACTATGGGCTTGATAACAACGGTCCATCCAACGAGTATCTTCCAAGTCCAAAAGCAATGACGTAATATTCCCAAAATTTTCTACTCCGAAAAGGGCGACTAGGGAGATATAACTGAAGAAGATTACTATACATCACTGTATAACGAAACTCAAGAGGAGTTTGATAAGTATATAATCTATTTCATTCCCTTTTTTTATATAATATGATATGATATGAGAAGAGCAAGAAACATTTAAGGATGTTTTTTTATTGTTTATGATGTGTAGATATGTAAATGAGGGAACGTTGATGAACAATTACGCGCATATATTCGTTTACGTCAGGTTAGTATTATTATTTCTTATTCTTATTCTAATCTAATTATATATGTATGTATCTAATATATGTAAGTATGTATATATAGGTTGTTGATCATCCATAACTTGTGGTATATTCAAACGTTGCTATAGCAAAAGCAGCTGAAGCTAGGATGATAAGTAATGAACTACAACAAATTTGTGCTTTATGTGATGATATAGTTGAAGATGTTGTTGTATGTATATGTTTGTCTTTATTACTTACTTTTTATAAAGGGGATATTTTTATTAATTAATATTTGTTTTTTTAAGGTTACATCATGTGCACATGCATTTTGCAAAACATGTTTAATGGAATTTTGTGCTAGTAGTGAACAAGTGTTATGTCCTACATGTTCAAAGCCACTTACTATGGATTTCTCTGGGAACAAAGTAATGCTAAAAAAATTTCAATAGAGGTTTATAATTATTCATTAAAATATATTTTTCTAAAAAATTATATGTTATTCGATAACTTATTCCTCAAAATCTACGATTCACCACTATTTGTCGACACTATGGTATTTTTGGTATATTGAATTTGACTATATCTAAATAATTTTAGAATAATTAAAATTTCAAATTATGTTCTGAACAATCAATATGTAATTTGTTGTGAAAATGTTTTATTTGGGCATTTTTTAGAATGAATTTATTAATACACTAAAGTTTATTTTAAAATAATATTATTTTCATCATTACTTTATCTCTTTTCATAATTTATTTACTGATTTTAAATAATATAATATCTGAATGTAAATTTGTAATTATTCCTACAATTTAATATACCTTTCTTTCACTATGCCAAGAAGCTTATAATAATTAGGGAAGCCTTGAATCCTAGCATTCTCACTTATAATTCAAACTCTATTTTGAACTGCATCTCTTGGGCTTGATAACCAACTCCCATTAAACAGCCCAAAGCGTATCTTCCAAGTCCAAAAGTAATGACGTAATATTCCCAAAATTTTCTACTTCGAAAAGGGCCACTAGGAAGCCATGAAATCGATGGATTATACAACAAATTTGATAATCATTATCACCGAGACAAAGCAATCCATTACAAGGGCCACAAATCTCGCCACTCTTAAATTTGATGACGTGAATAATTCATAGCCACGAATCGTAATAGTAATCCTAAAAAGCCCTTTGCAAACTTGATAATATCCAGAATGTTCTCCATTGATATTTGAATGTAATGTTTTAACTATTCTCTCTCTTTTATGGATCCAATAATTTTTTTATGTCAGATTTAAAAATACTTTGATTAGATATTTCTACAACTATTCAAAAATAAAACATTTTGTTCTTTGCCAGAATGAATCATAGCCAAAAAATTTAACCTTAACCTTGAGTTAAACTGTAACCTCCTTAACTTTAACCGTAAAATTAACCTTATCCTTAACGTTGACCTAAACCTTAACCCTAACTCTAACCTTTACCTTAACATTAACCTTAACCATAACCTAAATTTCTTCTTGATGAGCAAAAAAAACCTTAACCCTAACTGTAACCTTGACCTTCACCCTTGGAAACTATATTTGATTTCCGTTAACGCAAAAAAAAAAATCTTCAGTGTCTTCAAACACGGGTTTTACCTAGTATATGTGTATATATATACATATATATATATATATATATATATATGTATATATATATATATATTATGATGAAATAAAGTAGATAATATAACTGAAAATTGTAATACTCCTTTTAGAGCATTAGGAACCAAAACATTTTCTTCATATTTAGATATTGAGATTTAAGAACTCTGTCAGTTATTCTACTACAGAAATATGGAATTAGAAAATAGACGGATCTTGATAAAAGTATATGTGTAAACGACTATATAAATATTAAAAGAGAGTGTCTTGAATTTAATTCCATTCAAAATGTCGATAAGAATATTTGGCCAAATATAGAAAGATGGTTCATGTAGATTCATACCCGTATGGTAAATATGAACATATGATCTATATAGACTGGAATTTTTATAAAGGATTTCATGTTTGTCTAAGGTAAACTAATTTGAAGATATGTTTTATGAGATAAAAACGTTCTTATGAAAGTCATTAAAGGACTTCAAGTGCTTAAATAAAAATCTCGAGATATATAAATTAGAGTGTCATTATCTGTTATAATTGTATTATATGTTGTTATGTAATGATCCATGTTCGTTAAATATGTGCTTATATGTGACTATATGCATAAATATTTGTTAATATAATTTGTACATAATTGTTTCTTATTATAATTGAAATTCGTATAATTCCATTTATCAATATATTGCTTCATTTGAAATATTGTAAGGTTTGAGACTATGAAGTTGAAGATAAAATTACACAGTGAAGATGTTTATTGATATCCTCAAATGAGGGGAAGATACTTACGCATTGTACTCTTTTTTTCCTTACTCGATATTTTTTCGTACATGGTTTTAAAGATAACGTTTTTAACGACACTCATTTAAAGTTCATAAGGATATTGCACTCATTTTCCTTCAATGGATTTTTTCCTAAAGGGTTTTTTCAAGAATGTTTTAAAGAGACATTCTCTTCATGATTGAATATCAAAGGAGGAGTTTTATGAAACATTATTATTGATATTTATTTAGCCCATTAACCACAGTCCAACCCATTCATTATAAAACTTAGGGTTTACATATTACTTATAAATAGGGATAGGGTATTTAAGTAATACATACTATGATCAATAATACTATGCTCTACTCTCTTATTCTTTACCTCTTACTTTTCATTTTAGTTTTACAACACATTCCATATTATCACTCAATTATTTCTTTCAAACCCTAACGCCCCCTTGCCGCCTCTATCTACTATACATAAACCATAAACCATACTTACGATACTCTGTCATTTATATGATATTTTCTCATGGTAAATATATAGTCCTTCATTACATTTGATCTTTTGAAACCACCATACCTAGCGTACATATTATTGTATAAGCATCAATTATCACCTCCTCTTTTTTCTTAAATTCAAAAGTTTATATATATTTCTACCTGATTTATGGATATCTCAGATCGTTGGCCATTCCATTTCAACCAAATGATTCTGAAAAGGTTCAATTTAATATTTTTATTATATTTAATTAATTATAGCGTTCTTATAGTTTTTTGTCAATAGAGGTTTATAATTATTGATTAAAATATATTTGTCTAAAAATTTATATGTTATTTGATAACTTGTTCCTGAATATCATCTGCGATTCACCACTATTTATTGACAATATGGTATTTTTGGTATATTGAATTTGATTATATCTAAATAATTTTAGAATAATTAAAGTTTTAAATTATGTTCAGAACAACCAATATATAATATGTTGTGCAAATGTTTTTATCTCGGCTTCTTTTAGAATGAGTTTTTATTAATACACTAAAGTTTATTTTAAAATAAGATCATTTTCATCATTATTTTATCAATTTTTATAATTGATTTACTAATTTTAAATAATATAATATTTGAATGTAAATTTGAAGTATTTCCTACAATTTAATATACCTTTCTTTCACTAGGCCAAGAAGCTTATAATAATTACGGAAGTCTTGAATCCTAGCATTCTCACTTATAATTCAGCCTCTATTTTGAACAGGGTGCGTCTCTATGGGCTTGATAACAACGGCCCATCCAAAGCATATTTTCCAAGTCCAAAAGCAATGACGTAATATTCCCAAAATTTTCTACACCGAAAAGGGCGACTAGGAAGATATAACTGAAGAAGATTACTATACATCACTGTATAACGAAACTCAAGCGGAGTTTGATACGTATATAATCTATTTCATTCCCTTTTTTTATATAATATGATATGATATGAGAAGAGCAAGAAACATTTGAGGATGTTTTTTTTGTATTTTTTATGATGTGTAGATATGTAAATGAGGGAACGTTGATGAACAATTACGCGCATATATTCGATCTGCTTACTCGTTTACGTCAGGTTAGTATTATTATTTCTTATTCTTATTCTAATCTAAGTATATATGTACATATCTAATATATGTAATTATGTATATATAGGTTGTTGATCATCCATATCTTGTGGTATATTCAAACGTTGCTATAGCAAAAGCAGCTAAAGCTAGGATGATAAGTAATGAACCACAACAAATTTGTGGTTTATGTGGTGATATAGTTGAAGATGTTGTGGTATGTATATATTTGTCTTTATTACTTACTTTTTCTAAAGGGGATGATTTAATTAATTAATATTTGTTTTTTTAAGGTTACATCATGTGCACATGCATTTTCCAAAACATGTTTAATGGAATTTTGTGCTAGTGGTGAACAAGTGTTATGTCCTACATGTTCAAAGCCACTTACTATGGATTTCTATGGGGAACAGAGTAATGCTAAAAATTTGTCAATAGAGGTTTATAATTATTCATTAAAATAAATTTTTCTAAAAATTTATATGTTATCTGATAACTTGTTCTTCAAACTCTGTTATTCACAACTATTTGTTGACACTATGGTATTTTTGGTATATTGAATTTGATTATATCTATATAATTTAAGAATAATTAAAATTTTAAAATATGTTCAGAACAACTAATATATAATATGTTGTGCAAATGTTTTTATTTCGGCTTCTTTTAGAATGAATTTTTATAACACACTAATGTTTATTTTAAAATAAGATTATTTTCATCATTATTTTATCTATTTTTATATTTGATTTACCTATTTTAAAAAATATAATATTTGAATGTAAATTTGTAATATTTCCTACAATTTAATATACCTTTCTTTCACTAGGCCAAGAAGCTTATAATAATTAGGGACGCCTTGAATCCTAGCATCCTCACTTATAATTCAAACTCTATTTTGAACATCTCTATGGGCTTGATAACCAAGGCCCATTAAACGGCCAAAGCGTATCTTCCAAGTCCAAAAGCAATGACGTAATATTCCCAAAATTTTCTACTTCGAAAAGGGAGACTAGGAAGCCATGAAATCGATGGATTATACAACAAGATTGATAATCATTATCAACGAGACAAAGCAATCCATTACATGGGCCACAAGTCTTGTCACTCTTAGTTTTCCATTCTGAAGTTGATGACGTGAATGATTCATAGCCAAGAATCGTAATAGTAATCCTAAAAAGCCCTTTGCAAACTTGGTAATATCCACAATGTTCTTCATTGATATTTGAATGTAATTTTTTAACTATTCTCTCTATATATTGATATATATTTAATGAAAATATATTTAATTTCTTTCATGAGTCTTTTGATGGACCCAATAATTTTTTTTATGTCATATTTAAAAATACTTTGATTAGATATTTCTACAACTATTCAAAAATTAACACTTTCGTTCTTTGCCAGAATGATTCATGGCCACAAAAATTAACCTTCACCTTGACTTAAACTGTAACATTAACCCTTAACTTTAACCTTAAAATTAACCTTATGCTTAACGTTGACCTAAACCTTAACCCTATCTCTAACCTTTACCTTAACATTAACCTTAACCATAACCTAAATTTCTTCTTGATGAGCAAAAAAAACCTTAACCCTAACATTAACCTTGACCTTCATCCTTGGAAACTGTATTTGATTTCCGTTAACGCAAAAAAAAATCTTCAGTGTCTTCATACACGGGTTTTACCTAGTATATATATATATATATATATATATTATGATGAAATAAAGTAGATAATATAACTGAAAATTGTAATACTCCTTTTACAGCATTAGGAACCAAAACATTTTTTTCATATTTAGATATTGAGATTTAAGAACTCTGTCAATTATTCTACTACAGAAATATGGAATTAGAAAATAGACATATCTTGATAAAATTATATGTGTAAATGATTATATAAATATTAAAAGAGAGGATCTTGAATTTAATTCCATTCAAAATGTCGATAAGAATATTTGGCCAAATATAGAAAGATGGTTCATGTAGATTCATACTCGTATGGTAAATATGAACGTATGATCTATATAGACTGGAATTTTTATGAAGGATTTCATGTTCGTCTAAGGTAAACTAATTTGAAGATATGTTTTATGAGATTAAAACGTTCTTATGAAAGTCATTAATGGACTTCAAGTGCTTAAATAAAAATCTCAGGATATATAAATTAGAGTGTTATTATCTGTTATAATTGTATTATATGTTGTTATGTAATGATCCATGTTCGTTAAATATGTGCTTATATGTGACTATATGTATAAATATTTGTTAATATAATTTGTACATAATTGTTTCTTATTATAATTGAAATTCGTATAATTCCATTTATCTATATATTGATTGATTGAAAATATTGTAAGGTTTGAGACTATGAAGATATTGCACTCATTTTCCTTCAATGGATTTTTTCCTAAAGGGTTTTTTCAAGAAAGTTTTAAAGAGACATTCTCTTCATGATTGAATAACAAAGGAGGAGTTTTATGAAACATTATTATTGATATTTATTCAGCCCATTAACCATAGTCCAACCCATTAATTATAAAACTTAGGGTTTACATATTACTTATAAATAGGGATATGGTATTTAAGTAATACATACTGTGAATAATAATACTATGCTCTACTCTCTTATTCTTTACCTCGTACTTTTCATTTTAGTTTTACAACACATTCCATATTATCACTCAATTATTTCTTTCAAACCCTAACGCCCCCTTGCCGCCTCTATCTACTATACATAAACCATACTTACGATACTTTGTCATTTATATGATATTTTCTCATGGTAAATCTATAGTCCTTCATTACATTTGATCTTTTGAAACCACCATACCTAGCATACATATTATTGTATAAGCATCAATTATCTCCTCCTCTTTTTTCTTAAATTCAAAAGTTTATATATATTTCTACCTGATTTATGGATATCTCAGATCGTTGGCCATTCCATTTCAACCAAATGATTCTGAAAAGGTTAAATTTAATATTTTTATTATATTTAATTAATTGTAGCTTTCTTATAGTTTTTTGTCAATAGCGGTTTATAATTATTGATTAAAATGTATTTTTTTAATTTTTTTTATGTTATTCGATAACTTGTTCCTCAATATCTACGATTCACCACTATTTGTTGACAATATGGTATTTTTGGTATATTGAATTTGATTATATCTAAATATTTTAAAAATAATTAAAATTTTAAATTATGTTTAGAACAACCAATATATAATATGTTGTGCAAATGTTTTTATCTCGGCTTCTTTTAGAATGAATTTATATTAATACACTAAAGTTTATTTTAAAATAAGATCATTGTCATCATTATTTTATCAATTTTCATAATTGATTTACTAATTTTAAATAATATAATATTTGAATGTAAATTTGTAATATTTCCTACAATTAAATATACCTTTCTTTCACTAGGCCAAGAAGTTTATAATAATTAGGGAAGTCTTGAATCCTAGCATTCTCACTTATAATTCAGACTCTATTTTGAACAGGGTGCATCACTATGGGCTTGATAACAACGGTCCATCCAACGAGTATCTTCCAAGTCCAAAAGCAATGACGTAATATTCCCAAAATTTTCTACTCCGAAAAGGGCGACTAGGGAGATATAACTGAAGAAGATTACTATACATCACTGTATAACGAAACTCAAGAGGAGTTTGATAAGTATATAATCTATTTCATTCCCTTTTTTTATATAATATGATATGATATGAGAAGAGCAAGAAACATTTGAGGATGTTTTTTTATTGTTTATGATGTGTAGATATGTAAATGAGGGAACGTTGATGAACAATTACGCGCATATATTCGTTTACGTCAGGTTAGTATTATTATTTCTTATTCTTATTCTAATCTAATTATATATGTATGTATCTAATATATGTAAGTATGTATATATAGGTTGTTGATCATCCATATCTTGTGGTATATTCAAACGTTGCTATAGCAAAAGCAGCTGAAGCTAGGATGATAAGTAATGAACTACAATAAATTTGTGCTTTATGTGATGATATAGTTGAAGATGTTGTTGTATGTATATGTTTGTCTTTATTACTTACTTTTTATAAAGGGGATATTTTAATTAATTAATATTTGTTTTTTTAAGGTTACATCATGTGCACATGCATTTTGCAAAACATGTTTAATGGAATTTTGTGCTAGTAGTGAACAAGTGTTATGTCCTACATGTTCAAAGCCACTTACTATGGATTTCTCTGGGAACAAAGTAATGCTAAAAAAATTTCAATAGAGGTTTATAATTATTCATTAAAATATATTTTTCTAAAAAATTATATGTTATTCGATAACTTATTCCTCAAAATCTACGATTCACCACTATTTGTCGACACTATGGTATTTTTGGTATATTGAATTTGACTATATCTAAATAATTTTAGAATAATTAAAATTTCAAATTATGTTCTGAACAATCAATATGTAATTTGTTGTGAAAATGTTTTATTTGGGCATTTTTTAGAATGAATTTATTAATACACTAAAGTTTATTTTAAAATAATATTATTTTCATCATTACTTTATCTCTTTTCATAATTTATTTACTGATTTTAAATAATATAATATCTGAATGTAAATTTGTAATTATTCCTACAATTTAATATACCTTTCTTTCACTATGCCAAGAAGTTTATAATAATTAGGGAAGCCTTGAATCCTAGCATTCTCACTTATAATTCAAACTCTATTTTGAACAGAGTGCATCTCTTGGGCTTGATAACCAACTCCCATTAAACAGCCCAAAGCGTATCTTCCAAGTCCAAAAGTAATGACGTAATATTCCCAAAATTTTCTACTTCGAAAAGGGCCACTAGGAAGCCATGAAATCGATGAATTATACAACAAATTTGATAATCATTATCACCGAGACAAAGCAATCCATTACAAGGGCCACAAATCTCGCCACTCTTAAATTTGATGACGTGAATGATTCATAGCCACGAATCGTAATAGTAATCCTAAAAAGCCCTTTGCAAACTTGATAATATCCAGAATGTTCTCCATTGATATTTGAATGTAATGTTTTAACTATTCTCTCTCTTTTATGGATCCAATAATTTTTTTATGTCAGATTTAAAAATACTTTGATTAGATATTTCTACAACTATTCAAAAATAAAACATTTTGTTCTTTGCCAGAATGAATCATAGCCAGAAAATTTAACCTTAACCTTGAGTTAAACTGTAACCTCCTTAACTTTAACCGTAAAATTAACCTTATCCTTAACGTTGACCTAAACCTTAACCCTAACTCTAACCTTTACCTTAACATTAACCTTAACCATAACCTAAATTTCTTCTTGATGAGCAAAAAAAACCTTAACCCTAATTGCAACCTTGACCTTCACCCTTGGAAACTATATTTGATTTCCGTTAACGCAAAAAAAAAAATCTTCAGTGTCTTCAAACACGGGTTTTACCTAGTATATGTGTATATATATACATATATATATATATATATATATTATGATGAAATAAAGTAGATAATATAACTGAAAATTGTAATACTCCTTTTAGAGCATTAGGAACCAAAACATTTTCTTCATATTTAGATATTGAGATTTAAGAACTGTGTCAGTTATTCTACTACAGAAATATGGAATTAGAAAATAGACGGATCTTGATAAAATTATATGTGTAAATGACTATATAAATATTAAAAGAGAGTGTCTTGAATTTAATTCCATTCAAAATGTCGATAAGAATATTTGGCCAAATATAGAAAGATGGTTCATGTAGATTCATACCCGTATGGTAAATATGAACATATGATCTATATAGACTGGAATTTTTATAAAGGATTTCATGTTCGTCTAAGGTAAACTAATTTGAAGATATGTTTTATGAGAAAAAAACGTTTTTATGAAAGTCCTTAAAGGACTTCAAGTGCTTAAATAAAAATCTCGGGATATATAAACTAGAGCGTCATTATCTGTTATAATTGTATTATATGTTGTTATGTAATGATCCATGTTCGTTAAATATGTGCTTATATGTGACTATATGCATAAATATTTGTTAATATAATTTGTACATAATTGTTTCTTATTATAATTGAAATTCGTATAATTCCATTTATCTATATATTGCTTCATTTGAAATATTGTAAGGTTTGAGACTATAAAGAAGAATATCAAATTACACAGTGAAGATGTTTATTGATATCCTCAAAGGGGGAGATACTTACGCATTGCACTCTTTTTTTCCTTACTCAATATTTTTTCCTACATGGTTTTAAAGATAACGTTTTTAACGACACTCATTCAAAATTTATAAGGATATTACACTCATTTTCCTTCAATGGATTTTTTTCCTAAAGGGTTTTTTCAAGAAAGTTTTAAAGAGACATGCTCTTCATGATTGAATATCAAATGAGGAGTTTAATGAAACATTATTGTTGATATTTATTCGGCGCATTATCCATAGTCCAACCCATTCATTATAAAACTTAGGGTTTACATATTACTTATAAATAGGGATAGGGTATTTAAGTAATACATACTATGATTAATAATACTATGCTCTACTCTCTTATTATTTACCTCGTACTTTTCATTTTAGTTTTACAACACATTCCATATTATCACTCAATTATTTCTTTCAAACCCTAACGCCCCCTTGCCGCCTCTATCTACTATACAAAAACCATACTTACGATACTCTGTCATTTATATGATATTTTCTCATGGTAAATCTATAGTCCTTCATTACATTTGATCTTTTGAAACCACCATACCTAGCGTACATATTATTGTATAAGCATCAATTACCTCCTCCTCTTTTAACTTAAATTCAAAATTTTATATATATTTCTACCTGATTTATGGATATCTCAGATCATTGGCCATTCTGTTTCAACCAAAGGATTCTGAAAAGGTTAAATTTAATATTTTTATTATATTTAATTAATTGTAGAGTTCTTATATTTTTTGTCAATAGAGGTTTATAATTATTGATTAAAATATATTTTTCTAAAAATTTATATATTATTTGATAACTTGTTCCTCAATATCTGCTATTCACCATTATTTGTTGACAATATGGTATTTTTTGTATATTGAATTTGATTATATCTAAATAATTTAAGAATAATTAAAATTTTAAATTATGTTTTTATCTCGGCTTCTTTTAAAATGAATTTTTATTAATACACTAAAGTTTATTTTAAAATAAGATCATTTTCATCATTATTTTATCAATTTTTATAATTGATTTACTAATTTTAAATAATATAATATTTGAATGTAAATTTGTAATATTTCCTACAATTTAATATACCTTTCTTTCTCTATGCCAAGAAGTTTATAATAATTAGGGAAATCTTGAATCCTAGCATTCTCACTTATAATTCAGACTCTATTTTGAACAGGGTGCATCTCTATGGTCTTGATAACAACGGCCCATCCAAAGCGTATCTTCCAAGTCCAAAAGCAATGACGTAATATTCCCAAAATTTTCTACTCCGAAAAGGGCGACTAGGAAGATATAACTGAAGAAGATTACTATACATCACTTTATAACGAAACTCAAGCGGAGTTTGATACGTATATAATCTATTTCATTCCCTTTTTTTATATAATATGATATGATATGAGAAGAGGAAGAATCATTTGAGGATGTTTTTTTTGTATTGTTTATGATGTGTAGATATGTAAATGAGGGAACGTTGATGAACAATTACGTGCATATATTCGATCTGCTTACTCGTTTACGTCAGGTTGGTAATATTATTTCTTATTCTTATTCTAATCTAAGAATATATGTATATATCTAATATATGTAAGTATGTATATATAGGTTGTTGATCATCCATATCTTGTGTTATATTCAAACGTTGCTATAGCAAAAGCTGCTGAAGCTAGGATTATAAGTAATGAACCACAACAAATTTGTGCTTTATGTGATGATATAGTTGAAGATGTTGTGGTATGTATATGTTTGTCTTTATTACTTACTTTTTATAAACGGGAAGTTTTAATTAATTAATATTTGTTTTTTTAAGGTTACATCCACTACGCCGCGTTAAGGGTCTCGCGACTACACGAGTAGTCGCAAAAAATAAAAAAGTAGTCGCTAGATGTCAGGTGAAGGATCTAACGACTACAAGTAGTCGTTAGAAATTAGTCGCGGAAAAGTTGTCGTTAGAATGTAATCCTCACGACTACACGAGAATAAATAGTCGTTATAGTCCGTGGTATAATTAACGACTACAAAGTAGTCGCTAGATACCGCTTCTTCTAGCGACTACTTTGTAGTAGAGAAAAACTAATATATCATCGACTACTTCGTAGTCGATAAATGTTAAGCTTAATAACGACTACAAAGTAGTCGTTACTTCTACATGGTATAGCGACTACTCTATGTAGTCAATATCGACTACTATGTAGTCGCTACTCTTAATTTTTTATTTTGAAAAAAAATAAAAAAACACAATTTTCGAATTATTTTTAATTCCAATTCTGTAATTAAAAATAATTCGAAAATCATATTTTTTATTTTTTTTTAAAATAAAAAATTAATAAATAAAAATAAAATTAACAATTCAAAATAATTAATTAAAATATAAAATTAAACCAAAGTCAACCCCGATCAAACCAGGTCAAAGTCAAAGTCATACACCAAAATAAAATAAAAAGTCTTAATACAAACCAAATAAAATTAAACCAAAAGTCTTAAAATAAAATAAAGTAAACACCAAACATCCGTAATAATTAAAATCCGTGCCGTCTATAAACGTCTTCATCATTCCCGAGCTCGATATCATCTACATCCATTTCAACATCTTCGCCACTACTACTACTACTATCATCATCTTCTTCATCTTCATCATCGCTAGGAGGATTGGGGCCCGCATTCATAGGCTGGAAGGGGGTCTCGCCTTTATCTGCCCTCAACTGATTAACGTACGCGATGGCATCATTCACAACAGCCATCGAAAAAGGTGGAGGCGCGGTGCTAGTAGATCCTTCAGGGCGGGGGAATGGGGGAAGACCGCTGGACACTCGGAGCTCGTTAATCGCGGCCATCATCTCCTCGTGCTGCTCGTTCCAGGCTGGAGTAGTATTAGCCTTGTTCTTCGATTTCCTCGGACGGCCAATGCCCGGAATAAATCTCCTCTTCGGTGACCCAACTGCCTTCGCGGTGCTCCTCACGTAATCGTATTGCTCCTTTTGACTCATTCCTTCCCAATCGGTTGACTCTGATTGACTTTGAGTCACCTTTTCCTTCATTGCGTCCTTGAGCAATTTCTGTTACATAAAAAACAATATATCAATTAAATATGATAATAGATGAAAAAAATAATTAAAATAAACTAATAAAAAAAACTTACATCGGCTTTTTCGTAGCCCACCGACCTCCACTCTCTTGTCTTTTTGGTTTTCCCCACCACCTCGTAAAAAGCACCCATACGCGGAATTGGGATGTCTTGTTGGGTAGACTCATCCCTTATCACCAGATTCCCTCCCGGGATTAATTCTTCACCCTGTTTCAGGAAAATAAAAAATATTCAAAATAAATTATAAATTAATAATAAAAAAATGTACTTAAATAAAAACCCACCTCGTATAGCATATCCCGAGTTCGGGAATACCTCCTCGACCCCGCTCCACTCTTGTTTTTCTGCTTTTCTCGATTCTTTTTATTTTCCTTTGCTTGATTCTGAAAAAATTTAAAATTCAATTATTAATAAAAACAATTATAATTTTAAATATATACTAAAATTAAAAATTATCAAAAATTCACCTTAGCTTTTCTCGAGCCCCAATACTCACAACACTTTGCCCACACCTCATCCGATATCCAATCTGGCTTCAAACCCTTTCTCCAATAATGCTTCTTCACGTAATATTTGTAATCCTTGAATCTCATCCGCATCGTATCGTCCAAGTTTCCGTAAATTGAATTCCAGTCTTTCCTCTTTCTCCAAGTCTTTATGTCAAAATATTTCTGTAGAAAAATAAATTATTTAAAGTTATATTAGAATAATAAATTAAGATTTTTAATAAAAAATTATACCGCTAATCTCTTAATCACGGCGTTTTTGTCCGCGTCCGGCACTTTTTTCCAAGCCGGGTGATAGGGCGGAATCCTCTCTCGTACTGCAATCCCAATCACTTGAGCAACGTGGTGCCCGTACTTGCCTGATGGACTCCACGTGTCGTCTAATACACAGAAGTTGACTGGCAAAGGCCACCCAACAGCTTTTAGTGCCCTCATCGCAGTTTTTAGGGCACCTCCACCCCTTGTTTTCCGTGCAGGGGGGTCTGTTTTAACATTAAATTAATTAGTAGTGACTTTATTGGTTAAGCAAGTATTGAGTTAAATTTGTTTATTTACCGGGATTGTTTGCACAGTCGGCTAGGTTTCTGTTCGGATTCTCGTTTGGTTCGCTCCCCCCACCAGCCCCTCCGTGCTGTCGAGACATAACATTGGCCATCTAGCATTTTATAGGTAAATTAAAATACAAAATAAAAAATAACTAATCATTACATTAACTTAAAAAAAACATGAAAATAAAATTAAACTAATTATTACAATCATAAATAAAATAAATCTAATAAATTAAAAACGTAAATAAATCATCCTTAAGCATCCAATATATATAGCGCACGTACAATCTGTATTATACAAAAATATTTATATTAGTCATAAAATAAAGTAATTTATATTTTTTTTTTAATTTAAAATTCTATTATTATATAGTAAACTACATATATTTTTGTAAAATTGTATAAAAATTCCTATTTATTTTTAAAAATTGCATAAAAGTCCTTATGCAATTTTTGGTAAAATTGCATAAAAATTCCTATATATTTTTAAAAATTGCATAAAAGTCCATATTTATTTTTATAAAATTTCATAAAAGTCCCTATTTAGTTTAAAATTTCATAAAAATCCCTAAAATAATAATTTAAAAATTGCATGAAGGTCCCTAAGTTATTTTTTAACACAATTTTTAACCCAATTTCATTCTAACACCCTTTTTAACACAATTTTTGCAAATTTATAATCTAAAATTTACTAAAATCATAACAAAAATTAACAAAATTCCCAAAAAATCAACCCAATTAATTTTCAATCAAAAACAATGAATTACATGTTTAAATTAAAAAAAAACAAACCCTATTAACACTAATCATTCTCGGAATTAACAATCATACACCAAAAAATGGAAAAAAATTTAATTAGATTTCACAAACAATTTTTTTAAGGGATTTAACATCAATTTTTCGTTTAAAAAATTCATACAACAATCTAATTACACCCTACTATATTCGGAATTAACAATAACATGTAATCATCAAAGAAAAAAAATCAAAAAAACTTGACATGAAAATTAAAAATCAAAAATTGGTTGAAATACTAACCTTTTTGGATGAAATTAGAGCTGATTTGGTGTTGAATCCATGCCATATTGATTCGGAATGAAACACAAACAAAAAAAAAGTTAATTAGAAATGTAAAAATGGAGGAAAAAAGCTTAATCTAAGATTGAAAAGAGAATAGAATGAGATTAAGGGTTGGATTTGTTTACCTTTGTTGAAGATTTGATGCTAGAATCGCCCCTTGGAGTTGCTGAAAATGTAATGGAAGTAGCTCTCGTTTTTTAGAAATTTTGTAGAAGGAATGAGAGTGAAGAAATGAGCACTCGGTTTAGATATAGGGTTTTTTTTCTAGCGACTACTTTAAGTAGTCGCTAGAGACAAGAAAGTAGTCGCGAGATAATAGGTTACTTACACGTGTCTTGACTTTGACCACGTCAACTAGTCTTTAGCGACTACTTTGTAGTCGCTAGATGTAAAACTAAAACGCGTGTCCTTTCGTAGGCGGGAAAATGGACCGCCATCGAGTAATGGAAATTAATTCGACAACTAACGACTACAAAGTAGTCGCTAGTAGCTTGTGGTTATTAGCGACTAGTTCATGAACATGAACTAGTCGCTAGAGCTACAAAGTAGTCGCTAAATCCTTTTTTTTTATATAAAATGGAAAAAAATACACTTTCAATTACCCAATAGTTTAATTCACTTCCAAATAATCATTTAAATTAAATTCAATTCCACAATCTCGATAAATTCTATTCGAGTGTTTAGAGTCAAAGTTGAGTGTTTGGAGTCAAAGTTGGGTGTTTAGAGTCAAAGTTGGTTGTTTGGAGTCAATGTTGAGTGTTTGTGGTCAAAGTTGGTTGTTTGGAGTCAAAGTTGGGTGTTTGTGGTCAAAGTTGAGTGTTTAGAGTCAAAGTTGAGTGTTTAGAGTCAAAGTTGGTTGTTTGGAGTCAAAGTTGGGTGTTTAGAGTCAAAGTTGGTTGTTTGGAGTCAATGTTGAGTGTTTAGAGTCAAAGTTGAGTGTTTGTGGTCAAAGTTGTTGTTTTTGGTCAAAGTTGAGTGTTTAGAGTCAAAGTTGAGTGTTTAGAGTCAAAGTTGGTTGTTTGGAGTCAAAGTTGGGTGTTTAGAGTCAAAGTTGGTTGTTTGGAGTCAAAGATGGGTGTTTAGACTCAAAGTTGGTTGTTTGGAGTCAATGTTGAGTGTTTGTGGTCAAAGTTGGTTGTTTGGAGTCAAATTTGGGTGTTTGTGGTCAAAGTTGAGTGTTTAGAGTCAAAGTTGAGTGTTTAGAGTCAAAGTTGGTTGTTTGGAGTCAAAGTTGGGTGTTTAGAGTCAAAGTTGGTTGTTTGGAGTCAATGTTGAGTGTTTAGAGTCAAAGTTGAGTGTTTGTGGTCAAAGTTGTTGTTTGTGGTCAAAGTTGAGTGTTTAGAGTCAAAGTTGAGTGTTTAGAGTCAAAGTTGGTTGTTTGGAGTCAAAGTTGGGTGTTTAGAGTCAAAGTTGGTTGTTTGGAGTCAATGTTGAGTGTTTGTGGTCAAAGTTGGTTGTTTGGAGTCAATGTTGAGTGTTTGTGGTCAAAGTTGAGTGTTTAGAGTCAAAGTTGAGTGTTTAGAGTCAAAGTTGGTTGTTTGGAGTCAAAGTTGGGTGTTTAGAGTCAAAGTTGGTTGTTTGGAGTCAATGTTGAGTGTTTGTGGTCAAAGTTGGTTGTTTGGAGTCAATGTTGAGTGTTTGTGGTCAAAGTTGGTTGTTTGTGGTCAAAGTTGAGTGTTTAGAGTCAAAGCTGAGTGTTTAGAGTCAAAGTTGGTTGTTTGGAGTCAAAGTTGGGTGTTTGGAGTCAATGTTGGGTGTTTAGAGTCAAAGTTGGTTGTTTGGAGTCAATGTTGAGTGTTTAGAGTCAAAGTTGAGTGTTTGTGGTTAAAGTTGGTTGTTTAGAGTCAAAGTTGAGTGTTTAGAGTCAAAGTTGATTGTTTGTGCTTATATAAACAATGTAAGTCAATAAATTCACCTCAAATATAAAAAATTTAAGACAATAAAATGTTTTAACACAAATAAACCCCCAAAAAAAAACTCCTACTCAGAATCATATCCACTAACCACTATAGGTTCGTCATCACTATCAATCTCAATTGGTTCTTCCTCATCACCATATTCATCCAAGGTGTCATCTTCGATTTCCTCATTTTCATCAACAACCATATCAAAGTTCAAAGCAACAAAAAAATGAGCAGGGTCAATCTCGATCTCCTCGGTGGATGCCAAGTTCACCGGATCGGAAATCGTCTCGGTGTTCACTAAAGGGATACTGACACTCGCTTCTCCAGTGGGCATTGACTCTGCACCCCATAACTCAAGACTCCATCCATGTCTATCATTGAGTTCCCATACTACTTTCCAACCTTTTTGTGATTTCCTTAAATTAATCTCGTCTATGTAAAAAACTTTTTTAGCTTGAGTAGCTAAGATGTACGGCTCTGATTCCCAAAAAAAAGTAGACGTGTTGATAAGAGTTACCCCATTCTCTTCTCTCGGTTTACTCGTGTTATACCAATTACATTCGAACAGCACAACAGAACAGTCATCGTCATATGTGACCTCTATAACCTTGACCAATTAACCATAAAAGGGTTTTCCATCGTATATGGCGGATACCCCGTAATCTGGTGTCACCCTTGTTTCACCCTTTTCTTTAGTGACCCATTTAACACCATTCACAACACATGAATCGTACTTATAAACTGCACCATGAGACTTACTAGCCAATGCAATCATCTCACTTGTAGCGAATACATCACCTTCTTTTTCCATTTCATAAACCTAGAAGCATAAACAATTATAACAATGTTTCCTAAAATGGAATATTATTTTTGTATTTGAATGGATATATACCTTATGCAGAAACCAGTCTCGGAAATTATGCCGGTGTTTCCTATCTTTTTCGGCTGGGGAACCCGATAACGTGGCTTTGTGTTCTCTGCACATTTGAATAAACATTTAATAAATAAAATGAATAAATAAAATGAATAAATAAAATGAATAAATAAAATGAATAAATAAAATGAATAAATAAAATGAATAAATAAATTGAATAAATAAATTGAATACTTACGTCATCAAATGTTGGATTTCATCGCAATTAAGTAGGATATACCAATCGATTTGCTCCTTCTCGTTATATTCCAAATTACCATACTCTTTTTTACCTATCGGACTACATTGGCTCTTAAATATGGACAAATCTTTAGGTTGAGCTTCGACATCGGTATATCTACCCGGATCATTAAACTTTGTTTTTTCTTCTTTAAGGTAACGCGATATGAATGTCAAAGTCTCCTCTACAACGTATCCCTCGGCGATTGAACCCTCTGGCCTAGCCGGGTTTCACACGTACTCCTTTAATTTCTTTAGATACCGCTCAAACGGGTACATCCAACGCATCTGAACCGGTCCCCCTAACAAAGCCTCGTCGTATAAATGAATGACCAAGTGGATCATTATATCGAAAAACGCGGGAGGTAAAATCATCTCCAATCTACACATAACTTCAACCACTTTCTTCTTCCCCTTTTCTAACTCTTTCCTGCTCAGATTTTTATTACACACAACTCTAAAAACGTTGGCTAGACCGATAAACGCGTCACTAATCGCTTTGTCTTCGAAAAGCCCTGGGAGACTAGCCACAAAAAGGTACTGCATCATCACGTGACAGTCGTGAGATTTCATTTTTATAATCTTGCCCAAGTCACTTTGAACGTTATTTCTCAAACTCGATGCGAATCCATCGGGAAACTTCTGTGCCTTCAGTCAGTCAAGAAATACTTTCCTTTTTTCCGTGGATAACGTATAATTAGCTCGAGGCATTACTTGTTTACCATTTCTATATTTCAACCACAAATCTGGCCTGATTTTCATTTCCTTGAGACCAATTCTCGCTTTCACGTTGTCTTTGTTAAGTTTCCCATCAAGACCTATTACTTTGCCGAGAAGAGCATCACACACGTTTTTCTCGCAATGCATTACATCAATGTTATGTTTCAACAAGTTTTAGGACCAATAAGGTAAACGATAAAAGATGCTCTTTTTCTTCCAATTGAATACACAAGGAGCAGTCTGTCTCACAATCTTTCCCCCAAAATCCTTGTGTTTCCCGGGAAGAACAATGGGAAGGCCATCTAACTGTCTTTGAATATCGGCAGGTTTATATTTCTTCGGTGGACGCCTTTCTTCGGGTTTCTTGTACAAAACATTTTCGTCTCTAAAACGATGGCCAAAAGGTAACCAACGTCTATGGTCGAAGTAAGCAACCCCTTTCTTCACGCTCAATGACGGAGTAGAATCCATGCATTCTGGACAAGCTTTGTAACCTTGACCCGACCATCCCGAGGTGTATGACCGGGCGGGAAAATCGTTAGTCGTAGACAACAAACAAACCTTCATAGTAAACTCTTCCTTCTTGTGGGCATCATAAGTAAGAATCCCCTTACCCCACAACTCGTCTAACTCATCTATAACAGGACGAAGAAAGACGTCCATGTCCTTGCCGGGTGAACGGGGTCCCGGAATCAACAAACTAAGCTGGAATGTCGTCTCTTTCATACACTCCCACGGTGGTAAGTTGTAGACGGTCAATATAACCGGCTACATACTGTATGAGTTGTTCTGCATAGAGAATGGGCAAAAGCCATCGATACCCAAACCCAAGAAGACGTTCCGAGGTTCACTGGCAAACTCGGGATGTAACGAACAAATCTCTTCCAACTATCTCCGTCAACCGGATGACGCAACAAATCTGGATCTGTATTCTTTCCTGTTTGGTGCCAGATCATATTTTCGGCAGTGTGTCTCGAAGCATAGAGTCGCTGCAGCCTAGGGGCAATCGTGAAATATCTGAGTTTCTTATGCGCTACTTTCAAACCCTTCTTCGGATCCCATCTAGATTCATTACATACTGGACACTTTTCGAGGGAGGCATTCTCCTTGTAAAACAAAGCACAATCGTTCACGCAAACATCAATGGTATCGTAACCCATACCTAAATTTTTTAACTTTTTGTTGCATGCCTCGTATGAATCGGGTAACGTATGAGGTTTGGGCAACACACGGCACAAAAGATCAAGCAACTCGGTGAAAGACGTGTTAGACCACTTGTTCCTCACCTTCACGTGCATTAGCTTCGCAATGAAATTTAATGAACTCATGACATCACAACCAGGGTATAACTCGGTCTCTAAATCGGAAAACATCGTTTCGAATTTGCCACGGGCTGTACTGTTCGAGTCTGTCATCTCGGTGTCACGGGAATGACCACCAACCTCGTAATTAGGTCTCAAATCATCGTATACATCCAACATTTCGTTTTCTTCATATCGAGTCTCGGGAATATCCTCGGGCTCACCATGCTTTGTCCAAATATCATATGTCTCCAAAAATCCATGCAGTAACAGATGTGACCTAACTTTGCCCACCGTATACTGACGATTATTCGAACACTGATTACACGGACAAAAAATTGTTTCTTCACCAGGAGGTTTATTCTTTTCAGCAAAAGCAAGGAATGGTTCTATCCCCTTAATAAATTCACGCGAAACTTTATGAGCGGTACCAATCCAACTCTTATCAATACCCGAAGCCATATTCAACTATTACAATATGAAAGAATACAACATAAATAAAATGAAAAAAAAAATTATTACATCACAGATTACATAAATGAATAAAAAAAAATTATTACATCACCGATTATATAAATGAATTAAAAATAAAAAAAATTATTACATCACCGAATAAATAAAAAAATATAAAATTAAAAGCACACAAAATATTACATCACCAAATAAATGCAATAATCCTAAAATTAAAAGCACACAAAATATAACATCACAAAATAAATACCTATATAAAAATTTAAAAGCACATAAAATATAGCATCATACACTAATATATCATACAAATATAAGTATTTATATATATGCATGTATATATATATATATACTTAATATAATATTTATAATACAAATAAAATTATTAAATGATTAGAGATATATACATAGTGATATTATATATTTAGCATTAACTATACAATTGTAATGAAATAAGGAAAGAATGAAAAAGACACATACTTTTGGGCAAATTTGGAAGAAAAAATTTATGATTGAGGCGGTCCCACGTTGATGTTTGACCCGGGAAAGCTTGTCCACGTGTTGAAATACCTAATAATTGATACTATTTACCATTCACAACATAATTGCATGAAAGTAAAAGAAATTTGAAAGAGTTTTATGAAATTAAAAATACCTACTTTTGGGCAAATATGGAAGGAAAAATTGAAGATTGAGGCGGTCCCACGTTGATGTTTGACCCGGGAAAACTTTTCCAAGTGTTGAAATAATTTTTGATGATGAATTGTGAAAAAAAATTGGGAGAATTTTGAGAGAAAGAAAGAGAAATTATATAATAATGGTGTATTGAGTAAAGCAATTCGCAAGTTACTGTTGGAAACACGCTACCACTATTCGCGACTACATGTGTAGTCGCTAAAGACTAAATGGTAGTCGTTAGAAATAACTACTAACGACTACACGAAGTAGTCGTTAGAAACTATAATATTTATCGACTACTTAATGGCGGTGGAAAATAAATTAAAAATTACAAAAATCACTCGCGACTACGTGGTAAGTATTAACGACTACATCATGTAGTCGTTAAACACGAAACTTATTAACGACTACGATGTAGTCGATAAAAATTACCTGTAGTCGTTAAAGTGAAGTAGTCGCTAAAGGCTATGCTCTTTAGCGACTACAGCGCGTAGTCGCTAGAACATTAGTCGCGAGAGGCTAATGCGGGAGTAGTGATCATGTGCACATTCATTTTACAAAACATGTTTAATGGAATTTTGTGCTAGTGGTGAACAAGTGTTATGTCCTACATGTTCAAAGCCACTTACTATGGATTTCTCTGGGAATAGAGTAATGCTAAAAATTTGTCAATAGAGGTTTATAATTATTCATTAAAATATATTTTTCTAAAAAATTATATGTTACTCGATAACTTGTTCCTCAAAATCTACGATTCACCACTATTTTCGACACTATGGTATTTTTGGTATATTGAATTTGACTATATCTAAATAATTTTAGAATAATTAAAATTTTAAATTATGTTCTGAACAATCAATATGTAATATGTTGTGCAAATATTTTATTTGGGCATCTTTTAGAATGAATTTATTAATACACTAAAGTTTATTTTAAAATAATATTATTTTCATCATTACTTTATCTCTTTTTATAATTTATTTACTAATTTTAAATAATATAATATCTGAATGTAAATTTGTAATTATTCCTACAATTTAATATACCTTTGTTTCACTATGCCAAGAAGCTTATAATAATTAGGGAAGCCTTGAATCCTAGCATTCTCACTTATAATTCAAACTCTATTATGAACAGAGTGCATCTCTTGGGCTTAATAACCAACGCCCACGGCCCAAAGCGTATCTTCCAAGCCCAAAAGCAATGAAGTAATACTTCCAAAATTTTCTACTTCGAAAAGGGCGACTAGGAAGCCATGAAGTCGATGGATTATACAACCAATTTGATAATCATTATCACCGAGACAAAGCAATCCATTACAAGGGCCAAAAATCTCGCCACTCTTAGTTTTCCATTCTGAATTTGATGACGTGAATGATTCATAGCCACAAATCGTAATAGTAATCCTAAAAAGCCCTTTGCAAATTTGATAATATCCACAATGTTCTCCATTGATATTTGAATGTAATGTTTTAACTATTCTCTCTCTTTTATGGACCCAATAATTTTTTTTTATGTCAGATTTAAAAATACTTTGATTAGATATTTCTACAACTATTCAAAAATAAACAATTTTGTTCTTTGCCAGAATGATTCATAGCCAGAAAATTTAACCTTAACCTTGACTTAAACTGTAACCTCCTTAACTTTAACGTTAAAATTAACCTTATCCTTAAAGTTGACCTAAACCTAAACCTTAACCCTAACTCTAACCTTTACCTTAACATTAACCTTAACCATAACCTAAATTTCTTCTTGATGAGCAAAAAAAACCTTAACCCTACATTTAACCTTGACCTTCACCCTTGGAAACTGTATTTGATTTCCGTTAACGCAAAAAAAAAAATTCTTCAGTGTCTTCAAACACGGGTTTTACCTAGTATATATATATATATATATATATACATATATATATATATATTATGATGAAATAAAGTAGATAATATAACTGAAAATTGTAATACTCCTTTTAGAGCATTAGGAACCAAAACATTTTCTTCATATTTAGATATTGAGATTTAAGAACTCTGGCCGTTACTCTACTACAAAAATATGGAATTAGAAAATAGACGCATCTTGACAAAAGTATATGTGTAAATGACTATATAAATATTAAAAGAGAGGATCTTGAATTTAATTCCATTCAAAATGTCGATAAGAATATTTGGCCAAATATAGAAAGATGGTTCATGTAGATTCATACCCGTATGGTAAATATGAACATATGATCTATATAGACTGGAATTTTTATAAAGGATTTCATGTTCGTTTAAGGTAAACTAATTTGAAGATATGTTTTATGAGATAAAAACGTTTTTATGAAAGTCCTTAAATAAAAATCTCGGGATATATAAACTAGAGCGTCATTATCTGTTATAATTGTATTATATGTTGTTATGTAATGATCCATGTTCGTTAAATATGTGCTTATATGTGACTATATGCATAAATATTTGTTAATATAATTTGTACATAATTGTTTCTTATTATAATTGAAAGTCGTATAATTCCATTTATCTATATAGTGCTTGATTTGAAATATTGTAAGGTTTGAGACTATGAAGAAGAAGATCAAATTACACAGTGAAGATGTTTATTGATATCCTCAAATTAGGGGGAGATACTTACGCATTGCACTCTTTTTTTCCTTACTCAATATTTTTTCCTACATGGTTTTAAAGATAATGTTTTTAACGACACTCATTTAAAGTTCATAAGGATATTACACTCATTTTCCTTCAATGGATTTTTTCCTAAAGGGTTTTTTCAAGAAAGTTTTAAAGAGACATGCTCTTCATGATTGAATATCAAAGGAGGAGTTTAATGAAACATTATTTTTGATATTTATTCGGCGCATTAACCATAGTCCAACCCATTCATTATAAAACTTAGGGTTTACATATTACATATAAATAGGGATAGGGTATTTAAGTAATACATACTATGATTAATAATACTATGTTCTACTCTCTTATTATTTACCTCTTACTTTTCATTTTAGTTTTACAACACATTCCATATTATCACTCAATTATTTCTTTCAAACCCTAACGCCCCCTTGCCGCCTCTATCTACTATACATAAACCATACTTACGATACTCTGTCATTTATATGATATTTTCTCATGGTAAATCTATAGTCCTTCATTAGATTTGATCTTTTGAAACCACCATACCTAGCATACATATTATTGTATAAGCATAAATTACCTCCTCCTCTTTTTTCTTAAATTCAAAATTTTATATATATTTCTACCTAATTTATGGATATCTCAGATCGTTGGCCATTCCATTTCAACCAAAAGATTCTGAAAAGGTTAAATTTAATATTTTTATTATATTCAATTAATTGTAGCATTCTTATAGTTTTTTTGTCAATAGAGGTTTATAATTATTGATTAAAATATATTTTTCTAAAAATTTATATATTATTTGATAACTTGTTCCTCAATATCTGTTATTCACCATTATTTGTTGACAATATTGTATTTTTGGTATATTGAATTTGATTATATCTAAATAATTTAAGAATAATTAAAATTTTAAATTATGTTTTTATCTCGGCTTCTTTTAAAATGAATTTTTATTAATACACTAAAGTTTATTTTAAAATAAGATCATTTTCATCATTATTTTATCAATTTTTATAATTGATTTACTAATTTTAAATAATATAATATTTGAATGTAAATTTGTAATATTTCCTACAATTTAATATACCTTTCTTTCACTAGGCCAAGAAGTTTATAATAATTAGGGAAATCTTGAATCCTAGCATTCTCACTTATAATTCAGACTCTATTTTGAACAGGGTGCATCTCTATGGTCTTGATAACAACGGCCCATCCAAAGCGTATCTTCCAAGTCCAAAAGCAATGACGTAATATTCCCAAAATTTTCTACTCCGAAAAGGGCAACTAGGAAGATATAACTGAAGAAGATTATTATACATCACTGTATAACGAAACTCAAGCGGAGTTTGATACGTATATAATATATTTCATTCCTTTTTTTATATAATATGATATGATATGAGAAGAGCAAGAAACATTTGAGGATGTTTTTTTTGTATTGTTTATGATGTGTAGATATGTAAATGAGGGAACGTTGATGAACAATTACGTGCATATATTCGATCTGCTTACTCGTTTGGTAATATTATTTCTTATTCTTATTCTAATCTAAGTATATATGTATGTATCTAATATATGTAAGTATGTATATAGAGGTTGTTGATCATCCATATCTTGTGGTATATTCAAACGTTGCTATAGCAAAAGCTGCTGAAGCTAGGATGATAAGTAATGAACCACAACAAATTTGTGCTTTATGTGATGATATAGTTGAAGATGTTGTGGTATGTATATGTTTGTCTTTATTACTTACTTTTTATAAAGGGGATCTTTTAATTAATTAATATTTGTTTTTCTAAGGTTACATCATGTGCACATTCATTTTACAAAACATGTTTAATGGAATTTTGTGCTAGTGGTGAACAAGTGTTATGTCCTACATGTTCAAAGCCACTTACTATGGATTTCTCTGGGAATAGAGTAATGCTAAAAATTTGTCAATAGAGGTTTACAATTATTCATTAAAATATATGTTTCTAAAAAATTATATGTTATTCGATAACTTGTTCCTCAAAATCTATGATTCACCACTATTTGTCGACACTATCACTACTGGATTTGCGGTGTTTACCCAGGACGAATTAGCGACGACGCGTAATTCGTCGTTATACTTTAGAAGTTAGCGACGACATGAACTTAGCGGCGAAAATTAAGGCGTCGTTAATTAGTGACAACAAAAATTGTCGTTATTTCTTGGATTTTCGTCGCTGAATATTGTTAATTTCTTATTGAATTTTTTTAATAGCCGATTTATCGTCGCTATCTTAGCGACAACACATTTCGTCGCTATTTTGAAGATTAGCGACGACTCGATGTGTTTAACCACGACCCGTAATTCGTCACTAATCTTGGATCCTATTTTATGGATACAGCAGGTTTTTTAACCCACATAACACACAAAACACCCAAAAAAATCCTCCGATTTTCTCCCAAAAAGTCAACTAAATTCCAATTTTTTTTTTGTAATTGCTTCTCCACTTCATCTTGCATCATTCTTGGTTCAATAATCAAAGTGGGGGTCCATTAATATCATCTTTCATCACACAATTTAAGGTAATAATTGCATGACATTCACCTTTTAATTTTTTTTTTTTTGAATGCTAATTGTGTTTTATTCTTTCTATATGGTTTGATTAGGTGAATTAATACAACTTTCTTGGTTGGGAATTAACATCACTCTTCAATTTATCCATCCAATTCAAGGTATTTCCATTAAATTTCATGCTTTTCAAATTTTGTATTTATTTGATTATGTTTGCAAGTTGATATACCATATGATTAGGTTAATGAATTAAATATTTGTTGGTTGATTATGCATGTGTTGTGTGAATTTATATTTTGTGCTCATATATTTTTACTTGTTTATTTAATTCTTTGTTCTTTTTTTAAAATATTCAATGAAATCAATGAAAGGGTGGAAAGCCGTTTGGGAAATAAACGATCGACACGGATGGAGTCCTAAGTTATGGGGTTCGGAATCACTCCCTACTGGAAATGAGAGCATCAACATACCATTGGATAGCACGGGGAACGAGAACATCAGGATACCATTGGCATCCACCGAGGAGATCGAGATTGATCCGGCTCATTTCTTTATTGATTTGTCTTTTGATACGGTTATTGATGAAAATGAGGAAATTCATGATGACACCGTGGATGAATACGGTGATGAAGAAGAACCTGTAGAGCTTGATAGCGATGATGAACCCATAGTTATTAGTGGATATGATACTGATTAGGTTTTTTTTATTTTGGTTTATTTGTATTAACACATTTTGTGGATTCTAAACACTTAACTTTGACCATAAACACTCAACTTTGACCATAAACACTTAACTTTGACTCTAAACACTTAACTTTGACCATAAACACTTAACTTTGACTCTAAACACTTAACTTTGACTCTAAACACTTAACTTTGACTCTAAACACTTAACTTTGACTCTAAACACCTAACTTTGACTCTAAACACCTAACTTTGACCATAAACACCTAACTTTGACTCTAAACACTTAACTTTGACCATAAACACTCAACTTTGACTCTAAACACTTAACTTTGACTCTAAACACCTAACTTTGACCATAAACACTCAACTTTGACTCTAAACACACAACTTTGACCATAAACACCTAACTTTGACTCTAAACACCTAACTTTGACTCTAAACACTTAACTTTGACTCTAAACACTTAACTTTGACTCTAAACACCAAACTTTGACCATAAACACTCAACTTTGACTCTAAACACTCAACTTTGACCATAAACACCTAACTTTGACCATAAATACCTAACTTTGACCATAAACACTTAACTTTGACTCTAAACACCTAACTTTGACTCTAAACACCTAACTTTGACCATAAACACCTAACTTTGACTCTAAACACTTAACTTTGACCATAAACACTTAACTTTGACCATAAACACTCAACTTTGACCATAAACACTCAACTTTGACCATAAACACTTAACTTTGACCATAAACACCTAACTTTGACCATAAACACCTAACTTTGACCATAAACACTTAACTTTGACTCTAAACACTTAACTTTGACTCTAAACACTTAACTTTGACTCTAAACACCTAACTTTGACTCTAAACACCTAACTTTGACCATAAACACCTAACTTTGACTCTAAACACTTAACTTTGACCATAAACACTTAACTTTGACCATAAACACTCAACTTTGACCATAAACACTCAACTTTGACCATAAACACTCAACTTTGACTCTAAACACCTAACTTTGACTCTAAACACTTAACTTTGACCATAAACACCTAACTTTGACTCTAAACACTCAACTTTGACCATAAACATCTAACTTTGACTCTAAACACCTAACTTTGACCATAAACACTCAACTTTGACTCTAAACACCTAACTTTGACTCTAAACACTTAACTTTGACCATAAACACCTAACTTTGACTCTAAACACTCAACTTTGACCATAAACACCTAACTTTGACTCTAAACACCTAACTTTGACCATAAACACTCAACTTTGACTCTAAACACCTAACTTTGACTCTAAACACCTAACTTTGACCATAAACACCTAACTTTGACCATAAACACCTAACTTTGACTCTAAACACTTAACTTTGACCATAAACACTCAACTTTGACTCTAAACACTTAACTTTGACTCTAAACACTTAACTTTGACCATAAACACTCAACTTTGACTCCAAACACTCAACTTTGACAATAAACACTCAACTTTGACTCTAAACACCTAACTTTGACCATAAACACTCAACTTTGACTATAAACACCTAACTTTGATTTTAAACACTTAACTTTGACCATAAACACCTAACTTTGACTCTAAACACTTAACTTTGACTCTAAACACTTAACTTTGACTCTAAACACCTAACTTTGACCATAAACACTCAACTTTGACTCTAAACACTCAACTTTGACCATAAACACCTAACTTTGACCATAAACACCTAACTTTAACCATAAACACTCAACTTTGACTCTAAACACTTAACTTTGACTCTAAACACTTAACTTTGACCATAAACACTCAACTTTGACTCTAAACACTTAACTTTGACTCTAAACACCTAACTTTGACCATAAACACTCAACTTTGACTCTAAACACTCATCTTTGACCATAAACACATAACTTTGACTCTAAACACCTAACTTTGACCATAAACACTTAACTTTGACTCTAAACACTTAACTTTGACCATAAACACCTAACTATGCAAGAAAGGGTAAGATTCGTAAACCATTTAAAAAAAAAAAATTTGCGACGACATTCAACCTTTGAATGTTGTCGCTAATTATTCGCGGCGACATTCAAAGGGTTTGTCGTCGCTAATAAATAATTAACAATTCGATTGGTCATCAAGGGCGGTCAACTTTCCCGCCCACTACATTTAGCGACGACAAACCAAAAATTCGCGACAACTGATCGTCGCTAACTCAAGACACGCAAGGTGCGTGTGTACGTGGGGCGCCACGTGGACCAAATTCGCGACAAATTTCCTATATTAGCGACGACCCGTGTCGTCGCTAATCATTTTTACTATAAAACCCTAAACCGAGCTCATTTCTGCCATATCCAAACACCCAAAACACTCCCAAAAGCTCCATATCCGCCATAGCCAAGCTATTCCGAGGTGAAACAACACCTAATCCAACGTCCAGGTAATGATTCTAGTCCAAATACACATTCTAATCTAACCTTTTTTGATTTTTTTTTTTAATTTCTAATATTTTGTCTTGTGTTTTTTTTGTATGATTCCTTCTTCTTGGCATGGATTCATGGACGAAATCTACACCATTTCTACGTAACAGGTTCCAATTTCCGGATCAAACTTGCAATTTTTTTATTTTTAATTTTTTTTTCTTGTAAAAATTCATGAATGTTTTTGTATGATATTTGTAATTTTAATGTAATAGTTGGTGAGTTATTGATCTTTGATTGTGTTTTAAGATATAGGGACCTATTTGCAATATGTTTGATTTGTATGTTTAAGGACTAAAATGCAGTTTTGTATGATTAAGGACTAAAATGCAATTTTATAAAAAAAGGACTAAAATGCAATTTTATAAAAAATAGGACTTACTTGACAATTTTAGAAAGATAGATGACTAAAATGAATTTTTTAGAAAGATAGAGGACTACAATGCAATTTTCGAAAAAAATAGGACTTAATTTCAAATTTTAAAAATGGACAAAAATGGATTTTTTAGAAAATTAGGAATTATTCGCATTTTTTAAAAAAATTTAGGACTTAATTGCAAATTTCAAAAAAAATTGGACTTATTTGCAATTTTATGAAATTTTATAGATGGCTGCTGTCATGGGTAGGAGTCACGGTGGAGACGGGAGGGGTAACGATCCCCCGAGGGGTCCACCACGTTCGAATGCTGATTGTAACCAACCATCGGGTAATAAAAAAATTCAATTAATGTTTATTTATTACTTAAAAAAATATGTAGTTACTAAATATTTTTCACTAAAACAGGTGAACGTAAAAGAAGGAGACCGAAAGCTGCCACCTCTATCCGGACAGCTCAGGAGACCCTGAAGAGAGTCGGCTGGCCCATGCCAGTTGACTTTTCTGTCATAGACGGCACCTGGAACTTCGTGGGCGAGTATAGCAAACACGTGGGTCAGGTGGCTGGTAATGCTTTTCGAGATGTTGTTCCCCCGTGCTACAAACAATGGTCAGATGTTCCCGACCATAACAAAGGGGTAATTTTGCAGCGACTTAATCAATTTTTTGATTTGGAGGAGTGGAGGAGGCGAGGCGATTGGGAAGAGATCACTAAGAGATTGACTACGATGACATCTGGAGCCTACAGGCGATACAAGTCGGATTTGAAGAACGACTACTACTACACGGGTGAAAATCCACCAGATGTTGACCCGGTGATTTGGGAGGCGACGAAGAAGATGTTTGATGACTTGGCGAAACAGGTAGAAAAAAATAATTTATTAATTATTTTATACATTTTTTTTAATTAATTTTATAACTACTTCTTTTTTATTTGTAACAGAGTCAGGCTGATATAAACAAGAAGAATCGAGAGCAACAGACAGTTCCGAGCAAGGCGGGGTCAAGGAACTGGTCACAGACCCGGGAGGTGATTATTGAGGTATAAGTTTTAAAAATTAAAATATAATTTAGTATTTAATTTAATTTAATTGTTAACTAATAAGAATTTGTTACTGTATACTGTCCAGGGGAAGCTGAAGACGGTGACGAAAGAGCCGTTGACTTTTACAGATGACGAGACCCAGGAGGAGATGGAGCTTCCTCCTTTAAGCGGCTATTTCGACCACCTCTCCTATGATGCTGCTACAGATAGCTGGCGTGACCAGCGTTTGGAGAAAGCTAGTGTAAGTTTTTTTTTAAATTGATTTAAATTAATTTATTATTTTAAATTTATTTTTTTATTAATCTAATTTATTTTTAAATTGAAATCTAATTACAGGGTGTTCTCCGGGAGAAGATGAAGAAGAAGGTTGTGCAGGCCGGAGCGGAGGGTACTGAAGTTAGCATCTAGGAGCAGATGGATGCCATGCTCGAGACAATAATGGAGCTCCTACACCCACCCAAGACTAAATACTGGGTGACTACCATTGGTCCGGTCCGGAAACGATCCAGGACTCCTACACAGCCGGACAGGGAGAACGAAGAGCTGCTTAAGGCGGTTCTGGATGGGATGAACGAGCTTCGCGCAGCTCAAAATCTTCCACCTATACCGGATCCATACTCCGCATCACCCGGGCCCACAGCTTCTTCTAGTCGGCCGAGTCAACCCCCGAGCATGGCAGAATCTCTCTTCGAGGCATTAAACGGGATGAGAATCGCCAATGGAATGCAGCCGATCAGCAAACCCGGGCCCACTAGACGAGATGAAGAGAGAGAAGATGAGGAGATGAAGAAGATCCCAATTTGAGTGATGATTAAGTTATTTTTTTTTTAATTTGGTTGGTTTGTATGTTTAAGACTTTATTTATTTCGGAATATTTGACTTTTACTTGACTCGTTTGACGTTGACTTTATTTCAAGTTTAGTATTTGAATCGAATTATCGTATTTATATGTTCTTTTTTATTTTCATTTATTTATAATTTTGCATTATATTTAAAAGCAAAATAATAATAAAAAACTACAATTTAATAAAATAAAAAATAAAATTTAAATAAATAATAATTAAAAATAAAAATATAAAATAAAAATAAAAACATGAATAGCGACGACGCGTGTCGTTGCTAAATATTAAATAATATAAATAAAAAAAGATTTTCGATAAAATAAAAAAAAATAAAAAAAAAAAAAAAAATTATTAGCGACGACAATCTGTCGCTAAAAAGTTGTCGTTAATTAAATAAAAAAAAAGAAAAATTCAATTACTAAATTTTCGATGAAAAAATAAAGAAAAACTAATTAACAAATTAGCGACGGCGTGTTGTCGCTAATATGTCGTCGCTAATCTCTTAAATTCGCGACGCACGCCCTCGTGGTTAAAACCCTGAGTAATTAGGGACGAAATCACTTTTTGTCGTCGCTAATCACGGATTAGCGACGCCGGGATAGAGACGACCTGTTAGCGACGAAATTTCGTCGCGAAACAAAATTAGCGACGGAATCACCCGGATTCGCGACGACGCGTGTCGTCGCGAAACCAGGCGAATCCAGTAGTGTATGGTATTTTTGGTATATTGAATTTGACTATATCTAAATAATTTTAGAATAATTAAAATTTTAAATTATGTTCTGAACAATCAATATGTAATATGTTGTGCAAATGTTTTATTTGGGCGTCTTTTAGAATGAATTTATTAATACACTAAAGTTTATTTTAAAATAATATTATTTTCGTCATTACTTTATCTCTTTTTATAATTTATTTACTAATTTTAAATAATATAATATCTGAATGTAAATTTGTAATTATTCCTACAATTTAATATACCTTTCTTTCACTATGCCATGAAGCTTATAATAATTAGGGAAGCCTTGAATCCTAGCATTCTCAATTATAATTCAAACTCTATTATGAACAGAGTGCATCTCTTGGGCTTGTTAACCAACACCCACGGCCCAAAGCGTATCTTCCAAGTCCAAAAGCAATGACGTAATACTCCCAAAATTTTCTACTTCGAAAAGGGCGATTAGGAAGCCATGAAGTCGATGGATTATACAACCAATTTGATAATCATTATCACCGAGACAAAGCAATCCATTACAAGGGCCAAAAATCTCGCCACTCTTAGTTTTCCATTCTGAATTTGATGACGTAAATGATTCATAGCCACAAATCGTAATAGTAATCCTATAAAGCCCTTTGCAAACTTGATAATATCCACAATGTTCTCCATTGATATTTGAATGTAATGTTTTAACTATTCTCTCTCTTTTATGGACCCAATAATTTTTTTTTTATGTCAGATTTAAAAATACTTTGATTAGATATTTCTACAACTATTCAAAAATAAACAATTTTGTTCTTTGCCAGAATGATTCATAGCCAGAAAATTTAACCTTAACCTTGACTTAAACTGTAACCTCCTTAACTTTAACGTTAAAATTAACCTTATCCTTAAAGTTGACCTAAACCTAAACCTTAACCCTAACTCTAACCTTTACCTTAACATTAACCTTAATCATAACCTAAATTTCTTCTTGATGAGCAAAAAAAACCTTAACCCTACCTTTAACCTTGACCTTCACCCTTGGAAACTGTATTTGATTTCCGTTAACGCAAAAAAAAAATTCTTCAGTGTCTTCAAACACGGGTTTTACCTAGTATATATATATATATATATACTAGGTATGAACCCGTGCCTGAAGACACTTTTACAATATTGATTTAGAAAAATTAATTTACATAGAATAAACAAACAATTCTTAAGATAAAAATAAACTTATGAAAATTCAATGCAAAACAATTCAAAAAATGCAGGATAAGACCGAAATTACTCGCTCTAATAGTCAAGGTAAATTATAGGACTCACAAAACTTACAACACATCACTTTTAATTTGACTAATAAAAAATCACTTCTCATATGGTAAAACTGATGCAGTAGAAGGAGAAGTGGAAAATGCATGTTCCCTTTCAGGAAAAGCAACTTTTGTAGTCTCGTAAGCAACTTTAATAACTTGACTCCATGTTCCTCCTATTTTCTCTCCATTTGTTTTTTCTTTCGGTTCCTCATTGGTAATGAATAACCCGATAATAAATGTCCTACCCTACCTCCCTCCTTTCTGAAATTGATTCAAATTTATATAATTAAAAAATTAAATAAATAAAACTTTATATAATAATGACTTACAAAATTAAATCTATATGCCGTGTTACATAATGTCCACCACCAATTCCAAGAAGAACCTTTCGTGGACCATTATTTCTGCACTTTCAAGTAAAGTACATTATAGGTCCCTATATTATGCCAAAATTTTAGATTTCTACCTGCTCCAATCTCCCACTGCATCTCCATCTCCAAGTCCTAAACCTTGCCACAGTAGTTAACATCAAACATTGCAACATTTAGTCAAACTCCAATATAAAATTAAATTTTTTTCAAGTAAAATGAAAAATATGCAAACATTTATAAAGATACCAAACCAATGCAATAACTTGTGCATCATCTTGTCTCTTCCAATACTCTTCTGTACTTCTTGTAACGTCATTAAATATCTCGTGACCTTCAATATACACACGCTACATTTATAAAGTTTTTAATTCTCCTACGTTATTTTTATTCATTTTTGTTATTCAGTTTTGACCATAATCTCGATTAATTCATTGAATTTAAGTAATGAAAGTTTTTAATTCAAGATTCAGTTTTGACCATAATCTCGATTAATTCATTGAACTTCAAGTACTATAACATTCTACACCATCGAATATAAAAGAAACAAAGTATTATAAAATATTTTACGATCTAAGCGCAAAAATAGCATTAAAAACATTCTACCTTATTAATCTAAAGGCCAAAAAAAATATTAGAAAACAATCTATGCGTCATCGATCTAAAGGCTATAAATTATATTCATGCAGCTGCTAACTTTTTCCGCAACCTCAAGTAATCTATTTCTATTTTGAGGCCTACAACAATAAAACACACCATTCAATCTATCATCACCCTGGAAATTCACAATTTTTTTGAGTGAGAGCATAGTATATATAGAGTAGAGTATAGAGTATAGAGAGTATAGAAAAGAAAAAGTTACCAAATACAATTGGAATTCAGCATTAAGTGCCTTTTGGAGAAGCAACACCCTTTTCTTAATAAACTCAACTTGTCTTCTCTGCATCTCTTTAAAATGATACAACATAAATGAATCTTGGACTATCTGTGTTTTTGTTGCAGGATCACTTGTATCCGCATTCGCATTCACATTATTATTCCGTTCCTGAGATACTACTCCAGTTGTTGCAGTAACTTGAGCTTGTACTTGCACTTGAGATGTCCCTGTTCCTGTTACCAGTAACAATACTGGGCCTCACCTGTGTTACAGTACTTGGAACAGGTAAATTCACAATCGGGAGATTTTTCTCCTGACAGATAACTTCTTGAATCTTGAGATCCTTATCATCAACAATAGCTTGCCATCTTCCATACACATGCCTTGACAATACCAAGTAAAAGTTAAAAACTATACAGTGAAAGAGTTAAAAATGGTGAGGTGGCAAAACATACTTGAGGGTAGCACGGAGAAGAATACGATCATGTTCCACTTTCCAATATCTTTCACCTTTCAAACCTGGGACACGCACACGCGGTACTATTTCATCTGGGAAAACAGGGGTACCTGGTGACTTTTCCAAAGCCTTAACCTGTCATGTTTTCAAATTTAAGTGTAACACATTCACATTCCTAGAAGGTTGGGGTTATAAATGACTTACTTTGTCCCTAATAAGAGCTAACTCAGCTATCCTAATAAGAACGTCTTCTATTCTTAACCCTTCTTTCGGGACACCATCTGCAATTACAACATATTATTTAGTACAAAATAATAATAATAATAAATATAATAATAATAATAAAGGGGTGATATTTATGTACCTGAGTGCATTGGACATGGGTTCCGAAATATGTTCCAAAAACAACATCCCATACTCAAGAATTTCTTGATAAGTCTTTTTCTTTAAGCAAGAAGTAAAATCACTCCAATCATTACACCCAACTCCAAATCTGATATGTTATATAATAAGCTTTGCTTGCTTTATTTACTTATCAAGATTTGTACGAAAGTATCCCTTTGGCTTTGGTTAAACCCAAGGACTCTGAAAGATCTCCCTTCTCCTTCCATTAAAGGAAGTGGCTCAGAGGTTTCCACTAATTAAAAAATAAAAAAAGATATTAGATAAGAGATATACATAATAAATAACAAAAAAACATACCTCGGGGCCTTCTTTCTGAGCGGTCTACGTACAACAGAAGTACCAGCAGAAGGTATTTCACCAGAATCAGCAAGCAGCTAAGTCTGCTTCGTAATTATCAAGTTCTTCATCTGAACTTACTTCTTCCAGACCAGCTAGGTCATCTTCTTCAACATTCACCATCTGCATACATACACATATATATAATAGTTATTATTATATGAAACAATATATGTGATTTAATAAGATAGGTTATGCATTACTCTTTCTCTTAATGGAAGATCAGAGACCTTTTTAGCATTTTGTATCCATGGATGCTCTGCAAATTACACTCGTCATGTCTATCACTAAGAACCCATGTTTAATTCAGATTCCTTGTACCTGGTTTCAATCACATTTTACTCACTCTATATAAGAGAAATAACAGTTTTTTTAGAAACTAAAGATCAATTTTAAAAAACTTACTTGTTCTCGATACACTTTTTGAAGCATGTATGGGTCAGCCTGCATAATAACATCAAGATTAAAGTGAGAAGATCGAAAAACTCCTAATACTAAGCAATTAGAGGTTAATTAAGCATAAAATTAGCATTGGTATATGAATTGAGCAGCCTAAATCGATAACTCAACATTTATATTCATACTTGTTAAATAATTCCACTCTGTACTCCATCTCTTTCTCGGACAAACCAAAAATCTGCTCAGAAAATAATACACAATTTATAATCAAAAAATCATAGCAATAATATGAATTGGATGAAACCCAGATGCTCATTGACAATAAAGATCACAATTACATTTAAGATTTCCAAAAATTTAAGAATAGAAAATTGATAGTGCGGGAAGTAAGTACCCGTTCCTTTTAAAAGTTGGATGGGGCGTTTTTAGCTGCCATTAGATCTGAAGTAAAATCAAAGGAGAGAACTAAATCAGATCCAAAATCTCAAATAAAATTATACACTTGTAAAAAAAAGATATTTATTGATAGTAGATGAGAGTATTACTACAATCAAGTTAAACCCTTTTGAGTTTTTGATGAAGACCACAAAAATGGAAAGGCAAGTGTGAAGATGTGAAGATGGTGGAGAATGGTCCTCCTGCGGCTGCGTTTGGCGGCGGCGGTTTGCTTGATGTTGGAGAATGGTCCTCGAGCAACGTTTTTCTTGAAGGAGATAACGGGTGAGAGTGATGTTTAGGTTTAAGAGTGGTGAGGTGTTAAAATAAAATAAAAATGGTGGGATGGTGGATGCTTGGCCATGCGATTATCGGAGCTGGAGATTGGGCTTGTGGAGGGTTCTTCGATTCGCTTGGTGGGAGAGACGAAATGGTAGTGGCGGCGGTGGAAAATGGTCGTGGCGGCGGATCGGAGCTGGAGATGTGGAGGGGGAGGAAACTGAAGTGATTTCTTTTTGTTTTTTGTTTTCGATTCGGATTGGGAATCCACAGTGAGTGAAGTGATTTTTTTTTGTTTTTTTGTTATTAATTTTGAATTTTAAAAATAAGTAATCCAAGGGCTGAAAAATATAGAAGAGACATCAAGACATTTTAAATCGTAGATTGAATTTAGACAATCTAGACCATTAATTATAATCGATCTAAAGGCCTCTGAGAGAATGTGGAGAAAGACTGGAGACATTTCGAGCCGTTGGCCCTTCTCCAATATTATATAGATATTATGATGAAATAAAGTAGATAATATAACTGAAAATTGTAATACTCCTTTTAGAACATTAGGAACCAAAACATTTTCTTCATATTTATATATTGAGATTTAAGAACTCTGGCCGTTATTCTGGCCGTTATTCTACTACAGAAATATGGAATTAGAAAATAGACGGATATTGATAAAAGTATATGTGTAAATGATTATATAAATATTAAAAGAGAGGATCTTGAATTTAATTCCATTCAAAATGTCGATAAGAATATTTTGCCAAATATAGAAAGATGGTTCATGTAGATTCATACCCGTATGGTAAATATGAACATATGATCTATATAGACGGGAATTTTTATAAAGGATTTCATGTTCGTCTAAGGTAAACTAATTTGAAGATATGTTTTATGAGATAAAAACGTTCTTATGAAAGTCCTTAAAGGACTTCAAGTGCTTAAATAAAAATCTCGGCATATATAAACTAGAGTGTCATTATCTGTTATAATTGTATTATATGTTGTTATGCAATGATCCATGTTCGTTAAATATGTTCTTATATGTGACTATATGCATAAATATTTGTTAATATAATTTGTAGATAATTGTTTCTTATTATAATTGAAATTTGTATAACTCCATTTATCTATATATTGCTTGATTTGAAATATTGTAAAGTTTGAGACTATGAAGAAGAAGATCAAATTACACAGTGAAGATGTTTATTGATATCCTCAAATTAGGGGGAGATACTTACGCATTGCACTCTTTTTTTTCCTTACTCAATATATTTTCCTACATGGTTTTAAAGATAACGTTTTTAACGACACTCATTTAAAGTTCATAAGGATATTGCACTCATTTTCCTTCAATGGAATTTTCCTAAAGGGTTTTTTCAAGAATGTTTTAAAGAGACACGCTCTTCATGATTGAATATCAAAAGAGGTGTTTTATGAAACATTATTGTTGATATTTATTCAGCCCATTAACCATAGTCCAACCCATTAATTATAAAACTTAGGGTTTACATATTACTTATAAATAGGGATATGGTATTTAAGTAATACATACTATGATTAATAATACTATGCTCTACTCTCTTATTCTTTACCTCTTACTTTTCATTTTAGTTTTACAACACATTCCATATTATCACTCAATTATTTCTTTCAAACCCTAACGCCCCCTTGGCGCCTCTGTCTACTATACATAAACCATACTTACGATACTCTATCATTTATATGATATTTTCTCATGGTAAATCTATAGTCCTTCATTAGATTTGATCTTTTGAAACCACCATACCTAGCATACATATTATTGTATAAGCATAAATTATCTCCTCCTCTTTTTTCTTAAATTCAAAATTTTATATATATTTCTACCTAATTTATGGATATCTCAGATCGTTGGCCATTCCATTTCAACCAAAAAATTCTGAAAAGGTTAAATTTAATATTTTTATTATATTTAATTAATTGTAGCATTCTTATATATTTTTTTCAATAGAGGTTTATAATTATTGATTAAAACTAAAAATTTATATGTTATTTGATATCTTGTTCCTCAATATCTGCGATTCACCACTATTTGTTGACAATATGATATTTTTGGTATATTGGATTTGATTATATCTGAATAATTTAAGAGTAATTAAAATTTTAAATTATGTTCAGAACAACCAGTATATAATATGTTGTGCAAATGTTTTTACCTCGGCTTCTTTTAGAATGAATTTTTATTAATACACTAAAGTTTATTTTAAAATAAGATTATTTTCATCATTATTTTATCAATTTTTATAATTGATTTACTAATTTTAAATAATATAATATTTGATTGTAAATTTGTAATATTTCCTAAAATTTAATATACCTTTCTTTCACTAGGCCAAGAAGCTTATAATAATTAGGGAAGCCTTGAATCCTAGCATTCTCACTTGTAATTCAAACTCTATTTTGAACAGGGTGCATCTCTATGGGCTTGATAAAAGCGTATCTTCGAAGTCCAAAAGCAATGATGTAATATTCCCAAAATTTTCTACTCTGAAAAGGGCGATATAACTGAAGAATATTACTATACATCACTGTATAACGAAACTCAAGCGGAGTTTGATACGTATGTAATCTATTTCATTCCCTTTTTTTTATATAATATGATATGATATGAGAAGAGCAAGAAACATTTGAGGATGTTTTTTTTTGTTTTGTTTTTGATGTGTAGATATGTAAATGAGGGAACGTTGATGAACAATTACGCGCATATATTCGATCTGCTTACTCGTTTACGTTAGGTTAGTATTATTATTTCTTATTCTTATTCTAATCTAAGTATATATGTATGTATCTAATATATGTAAGTATGTATATATAGGTTGTTGATCATCCATATCTTGTGGTATATTCAAACGTTGCTATAGCAAAAGTAGGATGATAATTAATGAACCACAACAAATTTGTGGTTTATGTGATGATACAGTTGAAGATGTTGTGGCAGGTATATGTTTGTCTTTATTACTTACTTTTTATAAAGGGGATGTTTTAATTAATTAATATTTGTTTTTTTAAGGTTACATCATGTACACATGCATTTTGCAAAACATGTTTAATGGAATTTTGTGCTAGTGGTGAACACGTGTTATGTCCTACATGTTCAAAGCCACTTACTATGGATTTAGAGTAATGCTTGGTATCACCCAAAAAGTGATCACCCAAATATCACCTTCCTAGGTGGTCCAATGAAAATGTTTCATATAAGAGAGAGAAAAAAAGTAATCAGGAAAGAGAAACAATTTCATTGGACCACATAGGAAGGTGATATTTGGGTGATCACTTTTTGGGTGATACCGAGCATTACTCATGGATTTATATGGGAACAGAGTAATGCTAAAAATTTGTCAATAGAGGTTTATAATTATTCATTAAAATATTGTAAGAAAAAATAAATAAATAATTATGTATAATTATTTATTATTTTATTTGCCCGCCAAAAGTAAGTTATAAAGTAAAATATTATTATTTTTGAATTTTAAAATTAATAACTCCAACCACTATTGTATATAAGATAGAGTTTTGGTCAGAAGAAGTAACTGATTTCATTTTTATATGAACGCTTCTTTTTACTTTTCTTCTTTTCTCTGCCATTCACAAAATATACATTGATCAAAATCACAAGGCTCTTAGGTTGTGGATATAGAGGTCTCTCCGGCCGCAAGATAATCAAGTTTCCAATCGATTCAATTCCGCTGCTCTTCAAGAGGTATTCCTTTATAAACCTTTGTTCTTTACTTTACATCTAATTAAATATTACAATTGGTATCAGAGCATGTGATATATTGATTAGATTTAAATGATTTGTGTTTAAGATTTTTTTTTGTAAAAAAAAAATGGTATCTACTATTGCAATATTTTTTTTGGTTAAAAAAAAAAATTGATAAAATTTGGCTACGGCAACAGTATGTGATTAAGAAAAAAAAAAGGAGAAAAGGAGAAATTATGTTCTGTTAAAGGAGTATTAATAGTATTATTTTCCTGACGTATGAAATACTCATTTTTTAGTTTGCATATTTTTGACTTTTGAATTGAGAAGTAAAATTCTAATTTTGTAGACATATGTGATGTGGCCCAAGTTTAAATTAATTATGAGCCTGGATTAGTTCTTTTCTTGGGTAATTTTTTTTGTGCTGCATTTTTTTGTAATGCATTATTTGGCATATTATCTCGATTTAAGAATTCTGCATTAATTATTGGTGTAATTTTTTTTCTCTATTTTTTTGTATGATTAATTTGTGTGGAATTCTGATATGTTAATGTCTACCTAATTTTTTTTCCTGGAGATATTTCTTTAGAAAAAACAAAATGCAATGCAATTAATGTGGTTAGATGCAGGCTACTTATTTTAGTTTCTAGTAGACTAACCATTTGTACTATCTGAACTTGCTATTGATCAATAAAGTGTCTGGAAATATATATTGTTGATATGCAATATATTTTTCCTGATCAACTTTGGTGTTTTTTTTGTTATTCTTATTTTTCTAGAGAGAGAAAAATGATATGTACACGATCCCAGGGATCACGAGCATTAAGGCTCAAGCTTCTGACCGATTACAGAAAGCTTAAAAAAAACGAATATACCAAAAGTTGCAAGGACATTGACAGAAAAACAAGTTTTAAATAACAATATCGATGCACTCACAAAGTATAAGATGAGACCTGATCACACTTTATTACAACATGTTTTAGTTATGAACAAGTCAATACATGATGTCCTTGATTGGGGTGATCATATGTGTAAAGAACACAAGGTTTTTTATTTTCTCTATACTTTTCCAAGAGAGTTGTGAAGGGATCTCAAAATCTTATGGGATAATGAGTATCCCAAGGACTATGTTTATGGTAGACAAGTTAGATATGATTAGCTAGTCTATGTTTTTGACTGAATTCTACTTGTGGAATCATTAAATTACCTCCACTTGGTCGGACCAATGCAACTGTGGGATGCATTCTCAAACTACTATGAGGAAGCAAACTTTAAGGAGTCCATTCCTAAGTTAATGTTTTGAAAGTTTGCTTAGTAGTTTGATTTTTGATTTTTTTTATAATCATTGTTTGTTGGATATTGCATTAGTTGTTTTCCTTTAATTCAGTTATTTGCTATCGAAATTTTATTCCATTATGTATGAATTCAACTTGTTTCTTTGAATATATGTTTTAGTTGTTTTTCATACTATTTTGCTCTATTCATGTTAGAGTAAGTGGGAGTTCTAGTGGAACTTATTTTGCAGTTAATGAAATTAAATGAATGGTTAAGACGAACAAAATATGGTGATTCATGATAGGGAACATAGTGAACTTTCTTTATCACTTATTTTGTTATCTTTCTTGTTCATTATATTTGCATTAATAGCATTGGGTAGTTAAATAATTGTATGTATGCTAATGGTAATCTCTTACTTTATAAGTAAATGACATGGAAAAATCTCATTGATGATCTCAAAGGAGACAAAATGAATGGTGAGAACTATACATTTGGTAAACTCAAAATACATTATGTTCTAGAGGAACAAGATATTCTTGAGGTTATTAACAATGTCATGGCTCAGCCTGAGGAAGGCAACACAGCTCTAAACAAAAGGGACATGGAGGCTTATGAGAAGTGGAAAAAGAGAGATTCCACTGCAAGAGGCTTCTTGATAAGCTCCATGGATGACAAGCTAGTTTATGAGTGTCAATAATATCCCACTTCACACGAGATGTGAAATCTCTTAATGAAAAGTACGAGGGTACGACTATGACTAAGTTGAGTCAATTTATCATTAAGTTTGACACTTACAAGAAGAAGTCTAATCAAACCATGCAACAACATCTCCAGGAGATTTGTAACATGATTAGGGAACTTAAGACGGCTGGTCATAACCTTAGTGATGAACATCAGGTTCAAACTGTGATCCGATCTCTTTCAAATAAGTGGGAGCATATGAAGATAAACTTGACTCAAAATGACGATATCAAAAAAAAGAAAAATTGATTATGTTGCTCGTCATGTGACGTTGGAAGATGAACGTCTTGATGCAATTAAGCCTTAGGGTTAGACTCATATATCGCTGAGTCAAGTTCCCACAAAAGTTCTGGCATTAAGTGCAAGAAAAATTGAAAGATAAACGAAAATGAGCATGCTTTAAAGAAGAACAAGAATGGTGGTAACGATAAAAGAGAACGTTTTTCTTTGTAAGAAGAAAGACGAGAGTAAAACGAAATGCTATAATTATGACAAGATTGGTCACTTCTCTCAAAGTGCAGAGAAAGATAGCAATGTCATTTACTTCTCGTAACTTTACTTGTGTTACCAAAACTATATTGCTAGCTGATTCTAATCCTTTGTGGATTGTGGATTCAGAAGCGATAGACCATATAGCTAGAGACTGAGAGGCATATGTAGAGTATCATCTAATTCCAGAGGGAACGAGATGGATTTATGTAGGAGACAACAACAAGGTTGTAGACAAAGGAGTTGACACTTACAAGTTGAACTTGCGAAGTGGTCATACCTTGTGCCTGCTTAATGTACTTTACACACCTGAAATTTCACGTAACTTGGTCTCAGTCACTGTTCTTCTAGGATTACGTTTTAATATGCATTTTCGTAACATACAAGTGGATATCTATTATAACGCTAGGTATAATGGTTCTGGTTTTATATCTCATGGTTTAATTGTACTAGATGATGATAACTCGTTCAATAGTTATTATGTAAGTGGTTGTTTTTCTACTAATACTTCTTCTAGTAATTCTAATAGAAGAAAGTATATAGCATGCTAGACTAGGTCATATTGTTCAAGACCACATGAATTTGTTGGCTAAGGCGAACTTTTTTGGGTTCATTGACTAAAGTCAACTTTCCAACTTATGAATATTGTCTAGCAGGTAAAGAAAAATGGAAACCATTTGTAAAGGCTAAACGAGTCGAGTACCCATTGCAAGTAATTCATTCAAACATCTGTGACCCAATAAATGTTCAAAATAGATGTGGGAATATTATTTCATCATTTTTTATAGATGATATCACTAGGTCTGGTTATGTCTACCTGATTTTTCATAAATTTGGAGCATTGAAATGTTCTTATGATATATTTCAATGAAGTAGAAAATCAGTTAGAGAGGAAGGTGAAAAACCTTAAACCTTAATCACGTACGTGAATATCTATTGAGACAGTTGAAAGAACTGTGTGATGAAAGAGGGAGTACTCTCCTAGAAACGGTTAAGTCTATGATGACACAAGCTAATCTTTCAATATCTTATTGGAGAGATGCCATGCTTACCATTAGTTATATACTTAATCGAGTGCCCACGAAGACTGTTCCATCAACTCCTTCTGAACTACTTGTTATCCTGGGGGTCAGTATGTTATGTTCATGGTCTATCTCATAAATATGGGAAAATTAGGTCCAATGATGGATAACACAATGATGGAGGTCTTCCTAAAATTAAATCACGAGATGTTACATTCTTAAAGAATGATTTTCTTAGTAGATGTGAGGTTGATATAAATTCTATTCTATTTGAATATAATGAGAATCGGGTGGATGACATACAATAAAATGTGATACCTGATGAGGTAACACATACTCAAGAAGTATAGAATGGCAATCCTATATAACTTAAGACAGTTAAAACCATTGCATCATCTAATAATCCTATTTCTCAAGATTCTCATCCTAAGAGAAGTGCTAGAGGTTTAGTTTCAACATCATCGATTTGAAATCGAAGGAGAAGTCTTTATGATAACTCCACGAGACAAGGAAGAACCTTTAATAGAAAATGAAGCACTTTCATGTCCTGCTAAGAATGAATGGAGAAAAGCAATGGAAGACCAAAATGGATGTCAAAACTGTATTTCTAAATGGAGATTTAGACGAGATTAATTTTAGGGAACAACCCTTGAGTTTTATTGCATAAGATCAAGAGAATAAGGTATGTAGATTGTTAAAATCAATATATGGTCTTAAGCAAGACTCGAGACAGTGGAATTTGAGATTTCATGAAGTCATTTCATCAAATGGATTTGAGATGATAAGTGAAGACCACTATTAAACATTCCAAGATTTTTTTTGTAATTTTATCTCCGTTTGTGGATGACATCCTATTAGCTGGGAGTGATAAAGAGATTATTCAAGCTAATAAGGAGTGTCTAGCTTCTCAATTTGATATGAAAGATATGGGAGAAGAAAATTATATTCTTGGTGTTAAGATTCACAAAGGTAGGTCTAGAAGACTATTATCTTTATCTCAAGAACCTTGCATCATGAATATACTCGAATGTTTTAGTATGACCAAATGCAATGCTTTTTTGACAATCCTGTAGAAAAGAGAACAAACTTAACTCTCGACATGAGTCCTAGTACTCCAGAAGAGAAATAGAAAGTGTATACAGTGCCATAGATAGTCTTATATATGTTATGATATGAAATAGGCCAGATATATGTTATGGGGTAGGATTAGTTAGTCATTTTTCAATCGAACCCGGGACAAAAGAATTTGAAAGCTGTGAAAAGGATATTGAGATATCTAAAAGGCATTATGGATCATGCCTTATGCTTTCGAGGAAGTAGATTACACCTAGAAGGATATATTATGCCATTTGGGGTAGTGATATATATGTGTGCCTATCTACCTCAGGTCATGTATTCTTGTTAAACAATTGCGCAATTTCCTGAAGTAGCAAAAAAAAAAAAACCTGTGTAATTTTGTCCACAGTGGACTGAGTTTGTAGCATGCTCAGCTGCGGTTCAAGAAGTTGTTTGGTTAAAAAGGTTCTTTGAACATTTAGGATTCTCAAGCAATAGTGGGAGTCCTGTTACTATACATTGTGATACTCAAGCTGAAAAGGCTTGTGTGAAAGCTCCTAAGTATCACGGTAAGACCAAACACATTGATATAAAGTATAACTTTTGTTAGAGATATTATTGCACAAAACCATGTTGGTTTGCAATACATACACACACGCAATACGCTTGCTGATCATTCATAAAGGATATCCCAAGGGATATATATATTGATTTGTTAGATCTATAAGATTAAGCAAGATATAATGTATGAATATTGCAAGTTAATGTGCATTCATGTATATATTTTCATTAGTATGTTTATTTAACAGTTTCTTTTAATAATATCATGTTTGATATATATTATAACGCGTGTGTTTCTTGAAGGATGTATGTCTTATAGACTGAGATTGGCCCTATCACACGGGCAAACGCCTTTGGCACAAGAAGTGCGCAAAGATGAGACTAACTCATAGTAGTGAAGAACCCTTGAGAGAACTTGAGTTAAGATAGTCGCCTTAACTAAATGTTAAGATGAGATCATAAACATGGATGAGATATGTTAAGCTTATATTATTATCGAAGTAGAATCCCACTGTCTACTTAGTCTATAATAGCCAGATATGAGTTGCTTGATTGATTTCATGGAAGGGTTGATCGATCGAAGAACTCATCTTAGGCAACGAGGCTTGTCTAATTATATATCTGTATGATATTTATAAATTGTGACATACAATTGGAGCTATATGAATAATACCATAGCACGTGTGTCATACCACGTGTGCTTTCGACTAGAAGGAAGTGAAGAGTCGATCCCTGTCTCTTCACTGTGTGATGCCTTTAATTGTGCCCTTATTACTTTTGACTATATCTTGATATTTTGATTATGTGTATGCTACTTTGAACATATTACCAATGATCATGAATGATTCGGTCTAATGGGGTATGTTTGGGAAAGCAACCTAATCAATATAAAAGGATATAAGTGTAAAGGGAAGACTAAAATTGTGTATCAAAGTGTGTGTTTGCAGGTATACCGATCATGTAAGTCAATTTGGACTATAACATGATAGTGAGACACATGAAGTTATGTCAGTGAACTTTTTTGATCACATAAACGATGTGATATAAATTTGAAGGGGTCAGAGTTACTGAAATATGATACAACAAATTATTAGTCTGGGGTACCGCAGGATACGTAACGAATAAGAACTATTTGAGCAACTATGTACCCTAACAGGTTATTAGTAACGTATGCTCGTATGCTTGCCGGTCGCACGACCTATTTGCCAAGTATGATGATATTTTGATGCAAGTGTGTACATGAGAAGATAGTGGGTTGGTACCACAAATTGATATAACTTAATTATGGGTGAGTGGGAGAATGTAAGAAAAAATAAATAAATAATTATGTATAATTATTTATTATTTTATTTGCCCGCCAAAAGTAAGTTATAAAGTAAAATGTTATTATTTTTGAATTTTAAAATTAATAACTCCAACCACTATTCTATATAAGATAGAGTTTTGGTCAGAAGAAGTAACTGATTTCATTTTTATATGAACGCTTCTTTTTACTTTTTTTCTTTTCTCTGCCATTCAAAAAATATACATTGATCAAAATCACAAGGCTCTTAGGTTGTGGATATAGAGGTCTCTCTTCCAGTAAGAAGATCCACGGCCGCAAGATAATCAAGTTTCCAATCGATTCAATTCCGCTGCTCTTCAAGAGGTATTCCTTTATAAACCTCTTGTTCTTTACTTTATATCTAAATCAATATTACAAATATATTTTTCTAAACATTTATATGTTATTTGATAACTTGTTTCTCAAAATCTATGATTCGCCACTATTTGTCGACACTATGGTATTTTTGGTATATTGAATTTGAGTATATATAAATAATTTAAGAATAATTAAAATTTTAAATTATGTTTTGAACAACCAATATATAATATGTTGAGCAAATGTTTTTATTTCGGCTTCTTTTCACTACTAAAAATTAGAGTATTTGCGGCAATTTTTAGTGTCCAAGACGGGAGTCTATAAATGACGTGTATTGATAGGCGGGAGTTATCTTATTGCCGCGAAGAGTGCCGTCTATAAAGCTGACGCCTATGCAAAGATGGCACAAAAGAAGAATGCCGCCTATTCAGTCTCGCATTGACGTTAATTGTCTCAAAACTGCCGCCTATTTATAATTGTATTTGACAGCAATTTTAAAATTGCGGTGTATGAAAAAACTTATATTTCAATATATTTTTAATATATATATTATTAATTACATATAATATTGTATGTCTTTAGATTTAAAAAAAACTTATATAAACAAGAAGTTAAATCAATTCAAAATGTATTTCATTCATCAAAAAAGTACAAGTATCCTAATACTTCTTACGTTTATCCAAACTAAAACTTATAAAAGTAAAAGGTACAAAAATCATAATAATTCAAATCCTAATAATTCTTGATACTTGCATACAATATAATTAAACACCTAGAACTAGAAGTAAAAGATATCCAAATAAAATCTTCAAAACTTCTGTATTACTTCAACAATCATCCATATCTGCCAACAAGAACTTTAAAACTCTTTTCATAGTTACTACTTCTATGTTCATCCATATCACATTTACCGTAACTTCTAGATTTTCGGATTCAAGCTAAAGGAATCATCAAAATTATAGAGTAAGTGCATACTTTGATGGAAGTGAGGATAAAATTGTCCTTAACCACTTTGCACTTGTCATTGTATTACTCAAAGATGTAGCTACTAATGGACTTGTAATTGTCTTTATTGGAGATGCTATAGACTCAAAAATTCCTCTACACAAAACAAAAAAAATTATTATATAGTTTCTAATGCACACACATTTTAAGAAGCTAATACCTTGTCCTTGTTAATACTCACTGCACTACCAAGTAAACTATCCCCCTCTCCCTTTTTTTGCATTGCATCATCATATTAAAATATATCATACCATCTATACAGACAAAACAGGAGAGAGTTAACTTATTAACAAAAGATGCTATTGATATCGACCTAGGTCAAAGTTGTCCAGATTTTCAGCACTAGATTCCGAAGCCAAACAAGTTTTCTCCAATTTTCCTCTCAAGTCATCTTCAGATCTCTCTTAAATACTACAAAGGGATGTAATTAGGTCAACTTTGTTCCTTTTCTCGACTGCACAATAAAAGAGTCAATGAGACAGAGTTGATTGATAGTAGTAATATAAGAATGGTGGTGAGATAATTAATTACCAAAACATATTGAGTCATTAATGTCGAATTTCCTCAACCCAATAGGCACATGAATAATCAAAGTCGCATGTCCCCATCACTAAAAGTAATTTACTCACGCATTTTCTCTGTTTATTTTCATTATTTTATATACAAATGGAGAAGAGTAACTGACCAAGACTGAAACTAAACCATTTGCGCAACTCACTATATTTTTAAATCTCAACACATGGATCCGAAGAGACAGAAATAAGAGCCATCTAAAACAATAGTACTCTAACTTCTTGTCTAGACTAGTTTTAAAAAACTCCCGATAAGCACCTTTGTAGTACCTTACAATACAAAAGAAAAACCAATAGTTATCAACTTCTTTGGATTTAAGATGAGTCCAAGCGTTGTTTAAAAGACACTCACTTGCTGAGATTGCACAAATTCACAAACTTGGCATGTTATTCCTTTGCCTTAAAGCATAAATAATTCTCTCTCAAAATGTAACCATATATGTTACTTAAAGTTGGTCCAACTTTAACAACAAACTGTAGGAGTTCTTTGAAAAAGTCAACAACACTGTAACTTACTAAACAAAACTATAATTAAAACTCTTTGGAATATATATGCTAAACGAAGATGGCAGGGATGTGAAATTATACTGTATTTTTGCAACTCCCAATAGCTGATAAGGAGAATCCATTCATTGTATTTCCAGTACAGAATTTTTCGTTAGGACAAAAATCAGCTGGCTTTAGTTCACGGGTCAGAGAAGAGTGTTTTGCTGTGGAGTACCTAGAATTGAAAATCATTAGGATAAGAATATAAAAAAATAGATGATTGGTGCAACTTTCGCATGAAACTGGGACATTAGATGCAAATTTAAGAATATACAACAATGAGAAGATTTATTCATTACCTTATACCAATTGGAAATTAAGTATCAAGTATTAATTCTTGTGCCTTATAGACATAATCTGCACACATTTCTTAACTTCTACACCAACTTCGGGCACACAAGAACTCTTTCTTAACTGTACCACTTCAGATGCTTTTTCGAAACAATCTGCCCACATAATTTGTCTTTTTTTAGTGCTCTTAGGGAATGAATATTAAACTCTTGTTCAAATTACTTAAAACAATTTAATTACAAAATGTTTCACCCATTTGACATATGAGCAAGAAATTAGCAGAAAACATTACTCACAATGGAAGAAAGATCGATGGTGGATGAAGACTATGGTAAGCTACACATAGTGATATTACCATGGCTAGCCTTTGGCCATATAATCCCATACTTAGAGATTTCTAAACCCATCAGAAGGCAATCTAATTTTTTAAGAGGCATAAATACAAATACTTTTATTACCCTATACAAATTGTCATATATCACACATTAAGTAGATGTGTACTATAATTCCTTCAAAATACTATAAAATATAAACAATTTCCACTCTCTCAATCATTCTCTATATCTCTCTCAAAGAACAAATTATAGATCATTTCCAAACTAAGTATCATACAATAAATCATGTTCGATTGTAAAACAACCCTGGATAAATAACAACCATGCCACTGGATCAGCAAAAGGGAGTGAGTAATGACATATAAAGAAACAATAATAGATTCTGAGCTCCACCAGATAGCTGCTCGTAATTTTGGTTATTTAGTGTGAAGCTTTAAAGATATATAGTAATTAATTATATTCCAAATGAAGTCTAAAGAGATAAAGGAAAGAAGATATGCAAGGAAATTGGAGATAAAAGAAAGAAAAGATAAGATATGGAAAGATAAAGTTGCCAAGTAAATATGAATTTCAGCAGCTATATCCATAAAACTGATCATAACTCACAATTGGTTAGGAATTTGGAAGAATGGTCTGAAGAAAAGTTATAGAGCTTTACGAGACGACGGTTTCGATATGAAGGACGCGTCAATCGAAGTTATAACGAAGAAGTTACGGTCAAAATAAAACATCGGCAGATTATTACCTTTTCTATATTTTAGGGTTACGAATTTGAGGTGGACTAGGAGTCCAAGTTACTTGTCTTCCACTCCAAGAAAACGAATTAGGTCTTCTAAAAACCTACGAATACACCCTTAAAACTTTGTAAAATCATCCCTGGCTCCCATAAGTTAGTCCTTAAGTTTTATATCATTAGAGTTATTGAAGAGATCAAGATGACATCTTTGTATCATGCTTTTAGTTTATTTCCTATAGGTGTGAATTAATTCTCCCATAGCTTGGATTTCGCATTATGTATAATCTTTGAATTCTATTTCTTTCTATCTAAGATTTTTTGGGAATTATATGTTTTAAATTGATTCTAGCTACTTATCCATATATTTGATTTATGTGCTTTGATTTATTGTCTGTCTTAAACCTTATCAATTTAGGGCTTTGCTAATAGTAGTTAGATGGTCGCCCGGAAGGGGTTTCTAATTATTGAATCGCCACATAAACGTCTAGAATAAGGAATTTGTCCTGACAACACCAGCCTAACTAGATAACCATTAAGGTTCATTTTCATCACCAAACATCATTAGTAGGTAGGACTACACCTAGGACCCAAGTGGCGTAGGTTAACCCTTTGTAAGTTCCCTCGTGATTGTGAGGTTGACACACTAGTTCGCTCTCCGGGGATAGGGGAATTTAGTATCCTGACTACATATCTAAGAGCTATTATCTCCCTTATAAACTGAAATTGAAAGAATGAGAAGGATTAGTGCATACTAGCAAAACCTAAGCTATACTCTCTCATCTTATGTCTTCCATATTTATTTTATTGTATTTTAATTTATTTAGTTTAATCATTAATCTCTCAACCAATCATATTTAGTTTTCGTCTTTTAATTAATTATTGCTACTCTGACTTATTTACCCATTCGTCTACCCCATTTAAGTCCCTGAGGAACGAATCCTTTCATCATTAAAACTTGCATACATCTCGTAATACTTGCAGAACCATGCTAGTCTAGGGTGATTAGTGTATTGTTTCACGTATTTATTTATCGTACTTTTATCACACCCTAGGCGACACCAACTAGGAATAACCCCCAAAAAAGATTGGCACATTCCTATCCGCGTCGTAGTCAAGAATATGAAAATCACAAGGAATTATAAGATTACCTTCTTTGACGAGTACATCTTCTACTCTTCCTTCAGGATGGGTAAGGGTCCTATCTTCCATTTGCAAAGTCATTATTGTATGACTCAAATGACCAATCCTCAACTTCTCAAACAATGATTTAGGCATGAGGTTGATGCTCGCACCTAAATCACATAATGCTCTCATGTCCATCCTTGACCAGTGGATATTGGAATGTTGAAACTATTGGGATCCTTCAACTTAGTTGAAAAATTACTCTGTCATTAAGCATTACACTCCTCTGGTAATCCAATCGTCTCTCCCTCAGAATTTTTTTTATTGCAAAACACCTCCTTCATGAATTTTAAGTACTTTGGCATTGCAAGGATGGTACAAAAAATGGAAAATTGATGTGCAACCTCTTCATCATGTTTTAAAGTTATTGTACTCATTAACATCATCTTTATTGTAGACACATTGAAGGGAAAGGTTGGGAGTACGGTCCTCATTAACAACTTCTTTCTTTTTCTTTTGAGCAATCGGTATCTTCTTAATATTCTCTTCTACGATCACCGTCTCAACGACGTCTTCTCCAACCTTTTCTTCTATGATCTTTTCCACTTTGGGCTTAGAGGTTATCTCTTTCTCTTAAATTCTTGGAAAATATGGGGCAATTTCTTCCCACTTCTCCAAGTTATCACATTACACTCCTTGTTCTTTTGTGGGTACTCAGTATTGCTTGGTAAATGACCATGTGGCCTCATATTCAAATGATTAGTAATTTGGGATACTTGATTTTCAAGCATTTTTAATGCCGCTGAGTGTTAATTCGTTCACCAATTTTTTTGCTTCCATATATCTTGATTAGATTTCAAATTATCCTAGGTCAAAGTCATGAACAAAGTCAATGATTGAACAATAGCATTTGAAGCACCTTCTTGTGGATATTAGGGTAGTGCAATTTTAGCAAGTGTCTCAGAATAGGCATCTTGAACAGGTCTTTAGCTCCTTGGTATTCATTCTAGGTCTCGGCTAAAAGATTTTGCCTTGGGGAGTTGTTGATAATTCCATTGATTAGCCACCCCATTTTGATTTGACCAATTGAACCCTGGATTGTTGCGATTTGGTTGCATGTATGCATGACCGCCTGCATAGTGGTTTCCTCGATTAGATATAAACAAAATAGATTCAGGATTACCTTGACACTCTTGTAAAGCATGGTCATTAGCACCTTAATGGGAACATCCAAAGGCTTCTTGGATAACTTTTACTTCTTTTTGGTTTCTTTGGAAACCCTCTTTCACGACCATAGCTAATTGTTTCATTTGATTCTCCAATGTGGAGAATTTAGCTTCTAGCGCGGTATCATTAGCAATATGTAAAACACCTTTATGCGCTCGTAGTACATGCCAACTTCTTTCAGTACCTATGATCTTCTGCATTGCTGGCGCAGCGTAAACAGGATGTATAGAAATAAAATCACCACCACCAAGATTATCCACTCACGACCTTGAACTACCATCTAACCCTTTATAAAACATTGAAAGTTGCATTAAATGATTGTGCCCATGAAGAGGAGATTTAGTCAACTGTTATTGAAATCTGATCCATGTCTCTCCTAAGGTCCATCATCATCTCTCACGAAGTTGGCAAGTTCAACCTAGTATTTCATCCTCATACTTTGTGGATAGAATCTGTCGAAAAACTTGGCTTGAAGTGAATCCCAATCAGGTATCATCTCGGATGGTTGTCTATCTAGCCACTCACTAGTGCCTCCGGTTAAGAAAAACTGGAACATGAAATAGTACATATGTTCTCTTGTAACGCCCTGAGTAATATATGCATCACATATCTGCATGAACTTTTGTATAGCGTGAACCGGATCCTGGTGAGAAGCTCCATTATAATTCCCATAGCTTATGAATTGATTTAACATTCCCATATCAGGCTTAAACCGTGCGGCCTGAATAACTGGAGGGAAAATCCTCAAAGGCTGAACACGGGAAGGAACTCCCTACTCAAGGATGCATTGCATTTGATGATGTTGTACATTTGGTGGATCGGCTCCATTCAAGTTCGCTCCTTGTGAAATATTATTTTGAACCCCCTCTCCTTGAGGTTGGTTCACTTTATTGACATTGTCTTCATAACCAGACAGGGGGTTATTGTTAGCCATTAGTGAATATGCTTGTCTTTCTCTTTCTCTCTTGATCTCGGAATAGATTTTTGGGTCCGAGTGCATGCACCAATACCTGTTGATGTCTCCCTATTTGTGATATAATAATCTAGGTTGCAGACATCACTTTAGGTGTTTATGAGTAATTGATTAAATTTTTTTATACATATTTTGATAATTTCTTATTTCTTGTCTTGATTTGATGATGTATTATCTTTAGGGCAAATTTGGTTTAATTTGTGTGTTAATGTGATACTTTGAAGATATATGGAAATTAATTAGATGCCAAATCAATTCTAAAAAGATAAGGAAAGAAGATATGGAAGAATTAAGAGATAAAAGGAAGTAGAGATAAAATACGAAAGGAAAAGTTGCCAAGTAAATTTGACATTTTGCAGCTACGTCCACTAAAGTGAAGATAACTTCAAATCAGCTGGGAATTTGGATGAGCAATTCAAATAAAAAGTGTAGATCCTTTGCTATGGTTGTTTCGATATAAAGTAGGCAAAAATCGGACCAATAACTGAGCAAATACGACCAAAACAAGACAAAGGTATTTATCCTCTCTCCTATATTTTAGGAAACGAATTCAAGTTGGACTTGGACTCAAATTACTTGCCTTCTACTCCAATATTTCGACCTAGGGTCTTCCTAATACCTATAAATACACTCTTTAATCATTGTAAACATGTCCTTGCTTAGTTCTGTACCTTACATCAATCCTTAGTCATTCAAGAGAAGCAACAAGACTTGTAGAGAGGAAGACAAGAAGTTGGAAGTCACAAACTTCTCTTCTCCATCATCTCCCTCTATACTTAGGGTAATTTGTATTAGATTCTTTAGCTTATCACTGTTTCTACTTACTTTTATCCGTAGTTTATTTCTATGTCTTTATATATGAACTAATTTTCCCATAGCTTGGGTTCGCATATGTCTAATTTCTGATTTCTAATTTTGTATTTGCTTTTTTGTTATTTGGGAAAACCTTTTTAAATTGATTCTAGCTTATTGACTTTATTTTATGTACTATGATTTATTAACCGTAATTCTTGCGAATGCATGCGAATAGACTACCCCATTAATAGTAGTTAGATGGTCACCAAGAAGGGTTGTCTAATTATTGAAATATCACATAAGCGTCTAGTGTGCGGTAGTGATCCGGAAGGGCTTGCCTAACTAGATAGTCATTAGGGTTTGAGATTTAACCACCGGTCATTGCGCAGGGTCCCCTTATCCAAGTCCTCTGGTAATTGTTAGGTCGCCACCTAAGTCCACCCGAAAGGGGGTTAGGAGGAATATAGAATCATGGCTATTTATCTAAGATCTTTAATCACCCTTGTAACTAGAATATTGATTTAGAAGGATAAGTGCATGCTAGCAGCCTTAAGTTATATTCCTCATCTCCATTCTTTTAGTATTTATTTATTTGCATTATTATCTTCCATATCTGAAAATCAAATAATTATTCTTACTTTTATTGTCTTTTTTATTTTAATAAGTAAATTCTCTTACACATATTTATATATACAAGTAGATCTAACAGATTAAATCCATGCGAACGAACTTTACTAACTAAGTAAACTTGCAAACGACATGTGATGCTTGGAGTGAGTTTCTCTTGGTAGTCAAGGGTGTGTCCTTTATTATTATCTTATTTATCTGTTTATTTATCACACCCTTGCCCCCACCACCTCTAAACCTGAGAAGAGACATAAAACACCAAAAAGAAAATAACATGAATACAAACTAGACACTTCTACACTACAACGAGAACACCAAATCTTAAACAATCATCCTCGGTAGCGGCCCCTATGTTGTTCCCATTAAATAAATAGAGTACAACCAATATAGGAATCGACTCTACATAGTACGGATCGTAGGTTAGCAAGAAATGATAAGTAAGGACATCGCTCACATGGATGAAGTACGATTAAAGGTTTTCAAAGTAGTGTAAATGCGTAAAGTGTGTAATTCGAATAACAAAATAGAAATATAAATTGGAAATATCTGTTTGGTTTTTGTAAAGATTTATACTAATGACAAGATAAATGTAAACGAAACAAGAGTAATGATTATCAACTAGTAAAAATGAAAATAAACAACTAAAATAAAATAGAATTAATACGATACAGAAGATGCTTGAGGATACTGCTAAGTAATTTATTGTGCTTCTATTTAACTTTGTTATTTATAAGGGAGAGACGTTTTATTTTTCACATTAGTCAGGACTCTAATTCAATTAAGTCCCCTCAAGGGAAAACCTAATGTATACCTTATTCGTCTCTTGGATTTTAGGTTGGTTTAAATTCATATTACCTTTTTTACTACCTAACTTGTTAATATCTTCCGATAAAAGGCAGTAAGCGATTGTATACTAGATCGGTAATCTTTCCCCCTACCTGGGTGTTAGGCTAATTACAACGACTCCTATTACTTTCGGCAGAGCACAAGAATAATGAAATCATGTATACAATCAATGTAATTATATTAAAAACCCATCTCAATTAAATATCAAAATATAATATCCCAAATAAATAAACATCATCAAATAGCAAAACACAATGTAATACATAAGCATCCTCAACCAATTATAATATTGCTCATAACCGAATTAATACTAATAAATTAAAAACTAATTAAAACTAATGACAAATTCATGTTTAAAATAGAAAATAAAGCAATGTTACTGTTGAAGATAAGAGGACATAGTGATTGGTTGAGGTAGAAAGGCTGGGTTCATGGACAACCCCTTGTTCTTCCTCTTACTTTTGTCTGGTGCTTCTCCTCCTCTTCTTTACTTTAGATAAAATGATTTCTAAAATGAAGCGTACTTAATCGGGGCGGGAAAATGAGCCTATATAGCTTCCAAATTCGTTGGGATCACTTTAGAGTTAATGATGTCTCACCAATTATTCTAAATATAATCCCTTAGGAGTCATCGTTTTAGGTATAAAATAGTCTTTTTATATTGACTTTTATGCTTAATTCATAATATTCCTATTTCTTGTCTTGATTTAATGAATTATTGTTTTTAGAGCATATTTGGTTTAATTTGTGTGGTAATGTGAAACTTTAAAGATATATAGAAATAAATTAGATGTCAAATCAATTCTAAGAAGATAAGTGGTGGTCCCTTGTGTGTTCTAAAATAAATACAAATAAGGAAAAGAGAACCACAACTGCAAGTGTACAGTTGTCCCAAGTAATATATGTGATAACAGATTCGTTCTCAGGGACGGATTGGTTGACTCTAATGCTTATCGAATAGTGATTAATTGCACGTCAAAGCAAGTAAATGATTTTTAGAATGTTGTTTTGGTTTTCTATAACTAAGGCAATAAATTAAAATACTAAATTAATGCAAATATTAAACTAGACGTGAGAAAATAAAGTAGTTTACGCAAGGTATGAAAGACAGTACTTGAGAGACGCAAGGATTTCACCTAATTATCATTCATTTCATGTAGTGTTTAAGGGACAAATAGGTAAATATGTAATGGTCGGGATTCTGAATTCTCCTTACCCCCGTCAGGGTGGACTAAGGAGCTACTCTTAGGTGCTACAAACCCAGTCAGGGTGATTATAGTCCACCTTCAAGTGATTAAGTCTATTTATACCCAATTGGCCATAGGATTAATTAAGCTCGTCAAAGTCTATAATTTCTATCCTACATTCAACAATTGGTTTCATACTTAAACCCCCTGATGTCTCCCCATTTGTGATGATTTATTAGTAGTTGGAGACATCATTTTAGTTGTATTTATTAGTTTATAGGTCGATTTCCTCATGATTTAGTACACTTTCCTCTTTTGGGTCTTGAATTAATTAATTATTATTTTTAGAGCATATTGGGTTTAATTATTTATTTAGTGTGAAGCTTTAGCGATATATGGTAATTAATTAGAGTCCAAGTTGGTTCAAAGAGCTAAAGGAAAGAAGATAAACATGGAAATTGAAGATAAGGAAGTAAAAGCTAAAAATATGGAAAATGAAAAGCTGGCATAAATCTAAATTTCTGCACCTACGACCACAAATCAGCTTATATCTTAAACTCGGTGAGGAATCTGGAGAAATGGTCAAGATCAAAGTTAAAGATCTTTCCGAGACGATGAATTTCGACTACTCATACGCGTCAATCGGATAAGTATTGAAGCTGTTAGGACCAAAACAAAACCGGGGCTGATTCCATATTTTTGGGCTACGAATTTGAGTTGGGCTAGGAGTCCACTACTTACCTTCTCCTTCAAGAAAACGAATTAGGTCTTCCTATACCCTATATATACAGCCTCTCATCTAATAAAATCATCCTTGACCAAACCTTAAGGTCAGGAAGAAGCTATAACACAAGAAGAGAAGTCTGGAAGGAGTTGTGCATCAATCATGTCTTCTTCAACCTTCAATTCTGTAATTCTTTTCTTTTCTTTTCTTTCTTTAGTATAAATTAATTTCTATTAGCTTGATTTTAGCATATATGTATGAACCCTAATTTTGGTTGACATCTATCTAATTTGATTGAATTTATGTTTTGATTTCTCTGTTTATGTGTTGGATTTATATTCTGTGTTCTTTACGGTGTACAACGTATAGGATTACCATCATAGTAGTTAGATAACTGATATATTTAACTATGGAATTAGCACATAACGTCTAGAATAAGGTTTGATCTAACAACCCAGCCTAACTAGATAGTCAATGGTTTAGTGTATTGCTATTTTATCAATTGCAGGAACAGTTTGCTTAGTTCTTATTGACACAGGTAAACCCTATTTGAAACTACCTAGCGCAATTGAAACCAAACTATTGGAATACTACATGATTCATACCTTACATGTTTAGAACGACAAAACTAGTGAGGGTTACATGCTAATTACTCAGGCTAAACTTTCATACTATCTTCTTTTCCTTTCTTTTATTTATTTTCTATCTTTTAATTTATTAGTTTAATTTTATTTTATCAAAAACCAAATAAAAATATATCTTTCTTTCATTCTACTTGCGTATTATTATATCTAGCTCTCATATTTGCACTTGAATATTTGCATAAGTTCTTCTTAACCTTCGTAGTCCCCGAGCAACGAATTCTACTTATTCATAAAAACTTGCATACGATCTGTATACTTGCAGAACCGTGCTCAGCTAAGGGTGTTTAATTACACTTCTTTATATCATTATTTTATCACACCTTAGGCGACACCACCCCCCGTCAAGGTGTTTCATATGCCACTTTATGAAATAGCCTAGATACTGATACCTATGATTGGTTAATTACGTCAATGATAGTAAATAAAAGCAAATTAATGAAGAATACAATTTACCCAATTTGATATAATAATCCCAAATCCAAACACATGAAACGAAATCAAATTGGGATTAACCCATTATGTGTTCTCAAGCACTATTTAAGTTTAGCTCATACTAATACCAAAAACTAAAACTAAAGAAATAAATAACTTCATCATGTTTTACAATAATAAAATAAAAGAACCTAATTACGGAGTTGAATTGGCTGAGCATTGGAGATATAGACATTCTCCAACTCTTGCTTCTTCTCATCCTTGCTCTAGCTTCTTCTCTGATGTTCTGACACTTAAGCGTATGAATTATGTAATGAATGGTATGTAAAAATAGGAGTCTAAAGCCCTTTTATAAGCTGAAATTTGGATTAGGGATTTTCTTAAGGATTAAATGAAAATTAGAAAAGTCCAAGTCCATTAATTTAGCCCAAATCCCGTAACAGCTGCACCACCTTCACTAAATCAACTCTAACCGGTTCGCTTCAACTCGGATTGACTCCATTCCAGTTGCTAAATTTTCTTAACTCAATGGGGAACAAATTCTCATCACAAATCAGAGGCTAAATCCGCTCTTAGATGGCTCGAAATCAGAAATCTTTATCAACTTTACAGATTTGCAGCTTGAAATTATCAATTCTTTCGGGATATTTCTTCTTTCTTTGACTTCATTACACGATATTTGACTTTATTCTTGGATTTCTCTCCTAGCCAGTATTCAAAACCTACAACTTTTCACTCAAAACAAACCATATTACGCGCAATAGTTTAATAAATGAAAAATACTAGAATTAAAAGAGGAAAATCGATTTATAGCATGTTAACACCAAAAGTCTATCTAAATTGTCAAATAAACACAAAAAATGATGTCTCCCAAGGGCATAAAATTAGAAAATTTAGGGAGACATCAAGACCCCCAACTCAAACCTTTGTCGTCCCGACAAAGCAAAACTAAAAACAGGGGGAATGAAGTAGATGCAAGAGAAAATAGAAGCTAGTAAATACACCCTAAAGCAATTCTTAAAATAAACCTCATATATCAAACCTTAAGAACTAACATACACATACACTAATCATGCAACATCAAACATAAATAACTTCAATCATAAAATTAACTTCGCAATGCTAGAAGATTACACTTGTACTTATCTCAATATGATGGCTATAGTTTGTTCATCGATCCTTACTCGCTTTGAATGCTCCACTTAGTATACTACCTATTAACTTATCATGCACCTAGGAATCACGAGGACTTTACGGTTTTACCGTAGGCTTAGGGACAGTGTGGTATGTATATTTGGTAAATTCTAAGTTAGCTTTTGGCTCTCTCCTCACTTACCATCAACAACTGTCCACGAGCTTGAGTTTAACCTCATATAATGTTCTCAATCAACCCATTTGACGCGCTAATGTTGCGTCCCCAAGTTAACCCAATTAATCTAAGATGATTTATTCAAAAATATTCCACTTTGCCGGTTATTTTATTCTTTCTTTCCTTTTTATTTTTCTTTTTCATTTCTTTTCTCTTTCTTTTTCTCTTTTTATTTTCAATCCTGGCAAACGGTTACAAATAATAATATCATCTGAATTTTTGTACCTCAATACAAACACATATAATCCCCTCCCAATGTAATTTCCCAAATGTGGACCCTCCACCCCAAACTCAAGCTCGAGATAGGTCTTAGGATCGTGATTCAAGTGCGGGTCATTTGGTCATGCCTAATAATCTAAGGGATAATGGGCTTATATCGTGGCTACAAAAGAAAAGATTTAAGGCTCAAAATTGGGCTAAGACGTATATAATTAATACAAGGTATAAAAGGCTAAAAAGGATTCAAATGGCGAACAAAGAACTGCTCCTATCATTTTCCTAGTTACATGGTTCGTCTCTAGTTCATATCTAAGTGGGTTCTCTACTAATTTAGATCTCACGTTCTACAAACCAAACATTTTCCTTAAGTACAAGCTTACTTCTTTTGCATTGTTCATTAATTTTTCATATTCATTATCTATGTTTGCATGCAATTAAAGTGTGTTTTATATTATTCCCTAAAGTCCACTATTTACTATCATAGATTCATCAAAAGTATGCTTAAAAAGGGACATTTAAAATCTTCTACAGTCAAACGCAACTCCTAATTATTTTATTTAAAGCAATTAAAAAACAAATAACACATAAAAACTGGGATGAGTCAACGAACCCCACCCCAAACTCAAAAATGATTTGTGTCCCCACGACTCGAAAAGACGCAAAGCAATTAAACTAATCTACATTAAACGCAAAAGGGATAGAAAACGTATCTTAACCAGCGCGTGGCTGGTCATCGGTGTTGCGTCCATGGACTTTATCCTTCGTAAGTAAACCATAGGTGGCGTGTTGAATGGTGCTCACCCCAAGTAGCATGTTTCGGATAAGGTCCAGCTCTTTTGTAACGTTCCCTAAAGTAGCAATCATCTTCACTTGATTCTCTTCCAACACTTTAATTTTTGATTCCAACTCATTATTGGAGTGTACCTTCTTCTTTGGAGAAGGATCTCTAGGAGTCCTTACAGCTTGTGTTGCTTCGTCATGGGCATTCTGAATCGAGACTAAAGATATATGTTCCCCAACTACGGAAGGTTCAGCTTCTTCACACCTACGCGGGATTTTAGCGTCCAGACACAAAGTGGTGATGGTACAAGGAAATTTAAGATTATGCTGAGTAGTAGGGGCTTTCTTGAATTCCATAATATTGTCATAAAGCACACGAGCCACATCCATATGTTTGTCCTCAATAATACACTTGATGAATATAATGTGTTCCTTTTTTAATTCCAAAGTGTGTGTTATTCCAAAGAAGGTAGGGATGATGAAACGGGACCAAACCTTAGCACAAGGCAACAAATTGCTGATATATATTTTTCCATGATAGTTCTCTTGCTGGAATTGGATGGGTCCCAGGAATAAGAACTTTAAGAGATTCAAAATTGAATGAGGGATCGGTGAGGGTTTCTTGGAATGGGAAGGGACCAGTGAAGTCGGGCAATTTCAATGATTTCCGAATAAGCTCAGCGTAGAGAGGTATTACCTTTTTGCATACAATAATTGCTTCATTTGAAAAAGCTAGTCCCTCGTAAAAATCACGCAACTAGGTAGGAATATATTCAAGTTTTCTTTCTCTCAAGTCTTTCCACCCAAACTTGTCACAAGTAGTAGCATAATCCTTAAAAGAACTATTCAAAATACCCTTCGGAAGACCCTTCTCAACACCAAATTTCAAGTAATTAATACTGTCACGAACCTGATCATTCCAAGTCATAGAAACTCTCTTCGGTTTTTGAGCAAACCTCTTTCTTCTTGTGGATCTTTGTTCTTGAACGGGTGCTTGCAGAGTTTCTTCTTCAGACTCTTCCTCACATTCTGGTTCATCAATTAATCTACTTTTCTTAGGATTAGCCTGAATCGGATTCTCTTTCCTATTCGGAGCAGCTGGGATTTCTTCAGTTTTGCGTTTGGAACGCGAATAAGGTATCTCAATTGCTTGTTCTGGACTAGTACGAACAGTGTTTCTGTTTCTTGGAAATTCCTTCGATAAGTACACATGGAATCGGTTCTGTTAGTCATCTCTTTTCACCCCAAACTCAAAACTTCAAATAGTGGAAAGCTAAAGAAAAGCTTAGAACTTTGATGTTTTGAGGTTTACAACTTGAAGAATATGGTGAAATATGACATGGGTAAAGGCTAATTGAGAAGAATTAGGGAGGAATAGGGTTTAATTTGATATTAGGAAGAAGAAAAATCTTGGAGAAAAGTGGGATTTTATTGTGTTATGGAGAGGATATGAGTTGATTGTGTGTTTTTGTGATGGAAAAAGGGCTTGTTTTGATGATTATATAGTTTTAGTTGATGATTTTTGGAGTAGGTGGAGGCTAGGATTCAGAATAAGAGGTTGGCTTGGGAAGGAAGCTAAAAAAAGTAGGGTTTTAACCCTGAAAACCGCCTCTCGCAACAGCAGACCGGCAATGCCGGTCGCTGTGTCGGCGAAAAATAAATTATGAAATTGAATTGTTTTTACCTCAGACGCAAGCCTTCTTGCGTCATACATGACGCACTAACCAGAGTATTTCACCTTCGCGGGCCGGCAAGTCGGTCAGCTGGCCAGCATACCGGTCGCGTCTCGCTGGCGTAACCTCAGACGCAGCACCTTGCGTCATACTCGACGCACTAGTCAGAACTTTTCCTCTTCGCTGGCCGGCAAGTCGGTCAGCCACCGGCATGCCGGTGGTGTCTCGCTGGCGCAAACTTGGACGCTACGTCATGCGTCAAACTTGACGCACTAGTCAGTGTTTTGGGGGGGTCTTTCAGCGCGTTTGACCGACTTGCCGGCGAGCGTAGTCTTCGAACTCCTGTTTTTTCATTTTTTCATCTTTTCGACCCGAAACTCATGACCTTTTTACCCCTGAAATCATCAAAAACAACTACCCTTCCTCATTTCTTAATAATATACCCTAAATTAACGAAATTTATCTAATATACACTACGAAAATTAAAAGACTTAAACTAATATACAACGAATTGGCTTTTGTTTAACGTCGTTAAGCTCGACGAGTTACCTCACGCTTCTAAGGAGCTTCAAGGAGATACATGATCTCCCCGGGGTGTGGATCTTCCAAGCGATTGGTGTCTTCACCTCCATGGTATATCTTTGATCGATGACCGTTCACCATGAAAGTACGGTTCTCGAGTGGATGTTCTATTTCTATCACCCCATGAGGTGTAACTTTGGTCACAACATAAGGACCCGACCACTTTGATCTTAATTTACCCGGATAATTGCTGAACTTTGAGTTATACTTCAATACTTTATGCCCCACTACAAAGTTCTTTTTACGAATACGATTATCATGACACCTCTTACTGTTTTCTTTGTAAAGCTTAGCATTTTCATAAGCATGTAATCGGAATTCATCAAGTTCATTAAGTTTCATCATTAGATTATGACCGGATAAAGTAGGATCTAAGTATAACTGCGCAATATCCCAATATGCACCCATTTCAAGCTCAAGAGGTAAGTGACAAGCCTTACCATAAACCAAACGATACGGGGATGCACCAACTTGAGTTTTGAACGCAGTACGATAAGCCCATAATGCATCGTTGATGTCTCCTCATTTGTGATAGATTAATGTTAGGATGAGACATCATTTTTAGTGATTTAGAAGTCATAATAGTCGGTTTTCTTGAGAAATAGTGCACTTTCTATTTTGAGTCTTGATTTAGTAAAATAATATTTTTAGAGCATATTGGGTTTAATTGTTTATTTAGTGTGTAGCTTTAAAGATAATTATGGAGCTTAATTAGATTCCAAGTCATAGATTACAACTTATGGAAAGAGATTTGCATGGTAATTGGAGATAAGGAAACAAAAACTAAAAAGATGGAAAAGGAAAAACTGCCTAATCTAGAATTCTGCAGTACACGCCTAAAGAAGTGCAATTTTACCATAGAACTAGGCCGATTTTGGTAATTTCCTTTCATAGGGACAGAGATAATTCTGTTACGATTCTTTTGGTATCTTATGGAGCTCAAACCGACCAATAACGAATAAGATATGCTCAAAACGGTCCAGCAGTGTTTATCTTTATTTCCATAAGAATTTGAGTTGGGCTAGAAGTCTAATACCTTACCTCTTCCTCAAGAAAACGAATTAGGTCTTCTAAACACCTATAAATACACCCTTATATCACTTTTAAAATCATCCTTGCTTAAAAAAACCTTAATATTATTCCTTAGTCATAGTAGAGAGCAAGATGATGTCTTTTGTAATTTCTTTTAGTTTATTTCCATCAGGTATGAACTAAACTCCCCATAGCTTGGGTTTTGCATAATGTATAATCTATGAATTCTAATTCTTCTATCTAAAGTTTCTTTGGGAATTATATGTTTTAATTTGATATTAGCTACTTACTTAATATTTGTTTATGTGTTTTGATTTATTGTCTTTCCTAGAACTAATCACTTTAGGATTTTTTAATAGTAGTTAGATGGTCTCCTTGACAGGGTGTTTAACTATTGAACCACCACATAATGTCTAGTGTCAATATTAGTTCTGACAAAACATGATTCTAACTAGATAGTCATTAGGGTTTGTTTTAACCACTATATCACCAATGATTGCAGTATTTGCTTAGGGCCTTAGTAGCGTTTGATAACCCTATTTAAAATCACTTCTTGGTTGTGCCGTAGCCCCCTTAGTCGCTCTCAAGGTCTAAGGTATGGGAATTTAGAATCCTGACTAAGTATACCAAGAACTAATATTCTCCCTTATTAACTAGATTCATAGATAGAATTAGAAGGATTAGTGCATACTAGCAAAACCTGAGCTATACTTCTCATCTCATATTTCTTATCTTTTATTTTATTGTCTTTATTATCCTAGTTTTAATTAGTTAATTTCGAAATTATCTCTTTAATTTATTTGTCTTCTAATTATTTATTTTTACTCGTTATTCCTACTCACGCGATTAACACACTTAAGTCCCTGAGAACGAACTCAACTTACTAACTAAAACTTGCATACGTCCTGTAATACTTGCAGTACTGTGCCTGTCTAGGGTAAGAGGGCGTAGTTTCTTGGCTTAATTTTATCTTATTTTTATCACACCCTAGGCGACACCAAGTTTTTGGCGCCGCTTCCGGGGACTTGTGTCTCGTTAGCGTGTGGTTTATCTATTTCGAGTAGTAGTTTTTAATTAGTTTTTATTTTTCAGTTTTAGTTTTTATTTTACCAGATTTACGTTTGTGGTTTGCTTTAGTCTTTTTCAGGATTCACAGTGTTTAATTCTTGGCCTCCGTTACCGGAGCCTGAGAGGCGCTTTAGAGTTTACAACAAACGTGTTCGTGAGGAAAGATCCTTAAGAAGATCAATGGCAGCCCAACTAAATCCACCACTTGGAGGGATTCAACAAGATTCTCCCCTTGGTGCTCAAGATCCACCACTTGGTGGACAAGAAGGACAACAACTACCAGTAGGAGGAGGTAATGGGAAGAATAACGTTAATAATCAACAGAATCAGGCACAGCAAGATCTCCCTGGTCTTCATGTGCCGTTTCATATTCAACCAATCAGTTACCGCCCTCCAGAGATCCCAAATATCAAATTTAGACCCGATCCGGGTATGCTCAGACAATTTCAAAGTTTCGGACTCTACACTGGTACAGCAATTCAAGATACGGTAAGATCGATTCAGAAGTTCATGCAGATTTGTGATGCCTACATTACTCCTGGAATTACACGCGAGCAACTGTATTGTCATATGTTTTCGTTCTTCTTGACCGGTAGAGCTAGCGATTAGCTAGAAAGACAACCACATGGAACTATTCACTCTTGGAGAGAACTTCAAGCCGCGTTCTTTAACCGATTTTATCCGAAAAGCATGAGACTTAAAGATCAAACCGAGCTTGCAAGATTTTGCCAAGAAGATGGAGAAACAGTGGGAGAAGCATGGACAAGGTTTCAACAAAAATTAATTAGATGTACGCTCCATGGTTATACACCTGCTCTACAACTTGCTATGTTCTATGAAGGCCTTAACGATAAAGGTAGAGAGAAGGTGGATAACATTGCAAAGGGTAATTTCGTGTGCATGAATCACAATGAAGCTTCCGAGGTGTTAGAAAATATTATGGAACAAGAAATAAGTTGGCCTTCAACGCGAGCTTCTGTAGCAAAGACCCGAGGAACGCTTCGTTTAGATGCAGAAACTGCGAACTCAGCTCAGATATCCGCATTAGAAAATCAAATCAAAGAGCTAAAAATTGCGATGGAAAAGAATTTAACCGCTGCAAACGTAGTACAAGAAGCACAAGGTTGTCAACAATGTGGGGTTAACAATCATACATGGGAAGAGTGCGAATCAAATCCGCAATCTATTTACTTTATATTTAACCGCGGAGGTTATCAATGGGGTAACCGAAACCATCTGGGTATGCAGTATTCAAATTCACAAGGGGCCGCTAATCCTGGTCATTATCAACCGCGCCCCCAGAACAACTCTTTCCAACAGAGAGGCCAGTACCAAAATCAATATCAAAATAGACATGCTCCCCCACAACAACCTGCGCAAGATGCCTATACCGAGTCATTAGATCAGAAAGCTTTACCTCAGTATCCTCAAGAAGGATCTATGGATAATCAACAGATAGCACAAGCTCTAGACCGTTTGACCACGACTATGAACGCTCAGGACGAGAAGGTCCGAGGACACGATGCCATACTTCAGATTTTAGGTACTCAAGTAAAACAATTAAACGAGGTTTTAACAAATTTGGTAGAACAAAAGGAAGTAAAGGCAATCGAAGGAGGTGAAAACAATGTTGGGTTCGAAGCTTGCAAGGCTATTTGCCTTGAAATTGAAGAAGAAAAAGAGGAAGTACCGCATGCTGCCGTTAGTGCCGTGGAAGTTCCGAGTACCGAAGAAGAACCAACCAAGTCTAGCCCTGTGGAATCTGACTGTTCTGAAGTTTATGTGGAGGACGATCAAGAGAAAGCCGAATTTATACAGCTACTGAGGAAGATGCAAGAGGAAATTCGATCGGTAGTGGATTATGCAGCTGAGCTGGCTAAAGAGAAAGATAAAGAAACCTCAAAGGAGGAATCAGAAGATGAAGTTGCACCTGCTATGCATGAAGAGAAAGAAGAAGAGAAGGTGGAATCGCCACCTATTGTTCAACCAGTGTCATCAACTATTCCTAATACAAATCCCAAGGATGACACTGTACTCAAGACATTTGTAGAGGTGTACCAACCTGAAAATATCAACGCCCAAATGCTTGAGATAGCGAAGAGAGGACTTACACCGCAACAAGTTTATAAGCAAGTTATTCCTGAGAAAGAGGCGAGTGTAGAGATCTCAAGAGAGAACCTGAGGGTTTCGAGAAGAAGTGAAAGAGAGATACCACCAAAGCTTAAAGATCCGGGAAGTTTTAACCTTCCTATTCAATTACATGGTATGCTCAAGGTGAAAGCTATGTACGATGTGGGTTCTGGTGTGAATCTTATGCCTAAGTCCGTGTTCGAGAGACTTGGACTTCAGAAATCAGAGAAAACTCCAGTGAAGTTGCAGTTTGATGACAACTCAGTTAAAAGGACATGGGGAACAGTGGAGGACGTCTTAGTCCGTGCAGGTAATATCACCATCCCTACTGACTTTGTTATTCTTGAGTTTGATGCAGATAAGCAGGTTCCAATCATACTTGGACGGCCTTTCATGGCCACAAGTCAAAGTGTGATCAACTTCCAAGAAGGGACCATTACCCTTCATGCAAAGAATGTATCCGAGACCTTCTATGTCTTGGGTAAGAAACCGAGGAAGTTAGATGCCACCGTTCCTGTCATCCACAGTCTTTCACATCACAAAGTCCCTCCTGAGAAGATCTACTTAAAGCCTGTGGATATTGAGCCAAACATTGAGTTTGGGGTTGGCCATGAAGTTCTATGGAAAGCTCACAAACGCGAGAATAGGCCACGAAGTTTCAAAGACTCGTGGATGGGACCATTCATTGTCACTAAGGTTGTTTCAGCCAACGTGATAGAAATTCGACCCAAAACTGGGGTCAAGCGCAGATTATTTGACGTTCATAGCCTTACTCGTTGTTGGGGAGGCTATATTCGCAAATCTTGACAGAGGTAACACGTCTAACTTTGAAAGACGTTAAACAAAAGTGGTGTACGGGAGACAACCCGTAGTTTTTTTTAGTTTTTATGTCTTTTACGTTTTTAAATTATGTTTAGTTTAGTTGTTTTTAGTTGGTAATGCATATTTGAGAAATGTATTAGTGTTTTTGGTGTGTAGGAATTGGAGAAATTGAATTAGGGACGCGAGGAAAAATTTTCGGAGCAAAGGAATGACCCCCGCGGACTACCCCTAGTCCGCAGGTATGCACCGCAGGGTCAAAACCCGTACCACGGGTGGAGCCACGGGTCCTGTCCAAAACCGAGGAAAAAATGACCCGCGGACTACCCCCTGCACTGTGCCATGGTCCGCAGGTCACAAACACATGGCACGGGGTAGGTCCACGGGTATTTTGACGAATAACACATCAGAAGGCGCGGGGTACCCTGCGGTGTACCGCACCATGGTCCGCGAGTCAAAAACGCGTGCCACGGGGTTGTACCATGGGTATTGTCCAGTGGGCAAAAAATTTCGAGCATCAGATGTCGCAGACTACCCCGCGGTGTACCCCATGGTCCGCACCATGGTCCGCACGAGCCGCCAGAGAGAGAAAAGAAAGGGATTCAAGGTTATAAGGAGATATAATGCCTATTATTCCGAATTTATTAAACCTTAAGCCTCTTTTTCTTCTCCAAAACTCTCCTAACTCCATTGAAGCTCATCAAAACCTTCACCAATCACCAAAACACTACCCAATTATCAAGAAAAACACATCAAAACTTCTCTCCACATCATTACAAGAGAGAATCAAGCACCCAATCTTCACCAAATCCATTCAAATTGAAGAATCAAAGAGCCAAATTTTTTAAATTCATCCAACAATTTCTTAAATCCAAGCCAACCCATCACAAATCCACCTCACCCACATAGAGATTCATCATCAATTCACCTATCCTAAGCCAAAACAAGCTTGTTCAACCATTATTTCACAAGTTCAAATTTCAAGGGTTGCTAAAGCTTTGAGTTGGGGTTAATTGAAGATGACTAATAGAACAACAATTTTAGCTAACAAGAGGGAGGTGAAGAGTAACAAGGGATTGAAGTTAAACAAGAAGAAATCAACTGACAAGGGTTCTAGTTCTAAATCAAAGGGTAAAGATAAAGTTGAGAAGAGTGGAATACCTTTGTTTGATCGTAATGGTAAAAAGCTTTACTTTTATGCAAAGGAGAAAACTCAACCTCCACAAGGTCTTGCACCCAAAGAGAAAGAGAATACTTCAAGGGCCCTGAAGACTTCTGCAGAGAAACAATTGAAAGAACTACCTTTTGCTTATGAGAAAGTATTCAAGGAAGAAGTTGGTACAGGAGAATACGCGAGATTCTTAGAGCTTGGTGAGAAATTGGGTTGGTCTACGTTCATGGTAAGACGTTCTGAATTATGTCATGAGTTAGTTTTGGAATTCTATTTAGGCCTCTTTAGCCGAGATAGTAATTGTGTTCCGATTAGAGGACAGCTAGTTCCTTTCACAGTTGAGGAGATTAGAAACCACTTCAAGTTTAAGAAATTGAAAGGTTATTGTAAATTTGAAGAAGCGGTTGCTAAACGAAAAATCTTTGATGAGGAATTACTTTTTGAGCATGTATTAGACAAGGAGAAAGTGCAATCACATAAGGGAGAATTGAAGGCACCTTGGCCTTACAAATATCTTCAAGCAGATGCGAGAATTTGGCACAATTTCCTTGTCCCTAATATCTCTGGGAACACACAAACTTTGGATGTGACTATAAAGTATGCTCTACTTTTGGACTGTATTTTGAGAGGAGAAGAAGTTGATGTGGCACAGTTAATCTATGAGGAGGTGATGCGATTCTCGGTCTATCCTAAGTCAGTTTATAATGTTAAATTTCCTACTATGATCACGCGTCTTGTGCGAAAAGCGAATGTTACATTGGGTGAAGATGAGAGCCTCGAGTTTAAGACGAGTTATATTGATAATGCTTGGATCAAGGATATCTTTCGAAGAGCGGGTTCTACGCAAGTCTCGAAAGAAGAAAAGGAGCAAAGTTGGCAAGAGAAGATGGAGGAGCGTTTAACGAAATTCGAAGCAGCTCAAACTTCCTTAGTCAATGATGTGGCACAAATCAATGCTAATCAAGTGCACATCATGAAACTCCTTGAGCAATTAACGAAAGGTCCAGCAAATCCAACCTTGGATGTCAATGATGCGAGGCAATAGCCTCGAGAGTATGTTCTCTTTCTTCCTTACCATTTCTGTAAATATGTCTATCTGCTAATTTTAATTTCTGTTTTTCGAGTCTTTTTCGAGTCGTGGGGACACGGCTCATTTTTAAGTTGAGGGTGTGGGGATTCGTTGTCTCTCATCTCCATTTTTCGGTTTTTTAGGTAGAAATTTAAAAAATTTGATGCATGGGAACTAGATGTAGAGTGTGTTTAATAGCTTGAAAGCATAAGCTCAGTGAATTAATGATAGTAAGTAATATGTTTATGAGCTATGTATTTGTATGCTTTGAGTATTTGCAGGAAAACACACGTTGATAGTAAAGAAAAGATTAGTAAGCAATGCGATAGAAAGTATGTTCGATCTCAGGGAACCTTGAAAGTGTGTAGGCCGTGAGATCCAAGCGAGTTGAAAAACCATTTGATGAAAGTGCTAAAGGTAAGAAAATAACAATATTACATAGTGTAGAAAGTGATTAAGGCGGTTCTTTCATATTTGAAGCCCTTGAAGCCTTTTTATACCTTCTCACCTTGTGATTTTTGATTTTATATGCTATATCCTTCTCAGCCCCTTCTAGCCTTTCTAAAGCCTTTTATTGAAACACGTTATAAGTCGTATCCCTTTAGATTATAGGACTTTTCCATATGACCCGCACTCGAATCGCGATGCATAGACAGTTGTTTTAGAGCTTGAGTTTGGGGTGGTGGGTCCACCATTATGAGAATTGTTATTGGGTTGGGATTTTTGGAGCTTATTAATTGTGCTTTGTGCTGTATATTGATGATGATTCACAGATTTTTATTGTAACCCTTTGCCGGGGTAATGTCTAGTGTCGATATTAGTTCTGACAAAACATAATTCTAACTAGATAGTCATTAGGGTTTGTTTTAACCACCATATCACCAATGATTGCAGTATTTGCTTAGGGCCTTAGTAGCGTTTGATAACCCTATTTGAAATCACTTCTTGGTTGTGCCGTAGCCCCCTTAGTCGCTCTCAATGTCTAAGGTATGGGAATTTAGAATCCTGACTAAGTATACCAAGAGCTAATATTCTCCCTTATTAACTAGATTCATAGATAAAATTAGAAGGATTAGTGCATACTAGCAAAACCTGAGCTATACTTCTCATCTCATATTTCTTATCTTTTATTTTATTGTCTTTATTTTCCTAGTTTTAATTAGTTAATTTCAAAATTCTCTCTTCAATTTATTTGTCTTCTAATTATTTACTTTTACTCGTTATTCCTACTCACGCGATTAACACACTTAAGTCCCTGAGAACGAACTCAACTTACTAACTAAAACTTGCATACGTCATGTAATACTTGCAGTACTGTGCCTGTCTAGGGTGAGAGGGCGTAATTTCTTGGCTTAATTTTATCTTATTTTTATCACACCCTAGGCGACACCAATCGTCTAATTTCATTGACCAATCTTTTCTCGTAGGACCAACAGTCTTCTCTAAAATACATTTTACCTCACGATTTGAGACTTCAGCTTGACCATTGGCTTGTGGATGATAAGCGGTAGATACACCGTGTCTCACTCCATACTTCTCTAACACTGTCTTCAAATATTTATTCACAAAATGAGAACCTCCATCGCTAATAATTTTCTTAGTGTACCATGTCTAGTGAAGATGTGTGATTTCAGAAACTTAATCACTACTCGCGAATCATTAGTTGGTAGAGCAATGGCCTCTACCCATTTAGACACGTAATCAACAGCTAATAAGATGTAGAGGTTCCCATTAGAAGGAACAAACGGACCCGTAAAATCAATACCCCATACATCGAATATCTCTACTTCAAGGACATTATTACGTGCCATCTCATCCCTTTTGGATATATTTCCCGTAAACTGACATCTTTCACACCTCTTAACATATTCATGACAATCTTTCATTATTGAAGGCCAGTAAAAACTTGATTGTAATACCTTAGCAGCAGTTCGATCTCCTTTGAAATGTCCTCCATAAGGTGAGTCATGACAACTAGCTATGATTGCTTCAGTTTCTTCCTTTGGTATACATCTTCTCACCATTTGATCAGCACATACTTTGTAGAGGAAAGGATCCTCCCAAAAGAATTGTCTAGCACGGTGAGCTAGTCGTTTTCACCTTCAGGGAATGAACCACTTACAACTAAATTTTCAATATCAGCATACCAAGGAGTATTGTCTAGGTGAATCGTGAATAAGCTCTCATCAGGAAATTCTTCTCTAACTACCTCAGGTCCAACATTTGATTCTGATCCTTCAAGACGAGATAGATGATCTGCAACTTGATTCTCACAGCCCTTTCGATCCTTAATCTCTAAATCAAACTCTTGTAGCAATAATACCCATCTTATTAACTGTGGTTTAGCATCTTTCTTCTCCATAAGATATCTAATAGCAGAATAATATGTATAAACAACAACTTTCGCTCCAAGGAGATAGGAACGAAACTTATCGAATGAATAAACAACAGTTAGCAATTCTTTCTATGTAACAGTATAATTAATTTGAGCACCATTGAAAGTCTTTATTGCATAATAGATCGAATGAAACATCTTATATTTTCTTTGGCCTAAGAAAGCTCCCATATCTAAATCACTAGCATCACACATAACTTCGAATGGCATATTCCAATTCAGGTGGTAATACAATAGGAGCGGTGATGAGTTTTTCTTTGATTGCTTGGAAGGCCACCATGCAAGCTTCATTGAAAAGGAATTTGGTGTCCTTCTCATGTAAGTTACATAATGGTTTAGCATTCTTAGAAAAATCTTTAATGAATCTCCTATAAAAGCCAGCATGGCAAAGAAAACTTCTCACCCCTTTTACAGAAACAGGAGGGGGAAGAGTTTTTATTACCTCTATATTCGCACGATCAACCTCTAAACCAGCACTCGAAACCTTGTGACCCAATACTATACCTTCTCGGACCATAAAATGACACTTCTCCTAGTTTAAAACCAAATAATTTTCCTTGCATCTAATTAATTAATTGTAGCGTTCTTATAGTTTTTTGTCAATAGAGGTTTATAATTATTCATTAAAATGTATTTTTCTAAAAATTTATATGTTATTCGATAATTGTTCATCAATATCTGCGATTCACCTCTATTTGTTGACAATATGGTATTTTTGGTATATTGAATTTGATTATATCTAAATAATTTAAGAATAATTAAAATTTTAAATTATTTTCAGAACTACCAATATATAATATGTTGTGCAAATATTTTTATTTCGACTTCTTTTAGAATGAATTTTTATTAATACACTAAAGTTTATTTTAAAATAAGATTATTTTCATCATTACTTTATCTATTTTTATAATTGATTTAATAATTTTAAATAATATAATATTTGAATATAAATTTGTAATATTTCCTACAATTTAGTATACCTTTCTTTCACTAGGCCAAGAAGCTTATAATAATTAGGGAAGCCTTGAATCCTAGAATTCTCACTTATAATTTAAACTTTATTTTGAACAGGGTGCATCTCTATGGGCTTGATAACAACGGCCCATTTAACGGCCCAAAGTGTATCTTCCAATTCCAAAAGCAATGACGTAATATTCCCAAATTTTTCTACTCCGAAATGGGCGAATAGGGCCATATAACTGAAGAAGATTACTATACATCAACGAAACTCAAGCGGAGTTTGATACGTATGTAATCTATTTCATTAATTTTTTTATATAATATGATATGATATGAGAAGATCAAGAAACATTTATGGATGTTTTTTTTGTTTTGTTTATGATGTGTAGATATGTAAATGAGGGAACGTTGATGAACAATTACGCGCATATATTCGATCTGCTTACTCGTTTACGTCAGGTTAGTATTATTATTTCTTATTCTTATTCTAATCTAAGTATATATGTAAGTATGTATATATAGGTTGTTGATCATCCATATCTTGTGGTATATTCAAACGTTGCTATAGCAAAAGCAGCTGAAGCTAGGATGATAAGTAATGAACCACAACAAATTTGTGGTTTATGTGATGATATAGTCTAAGATGTCGTGGTATGTATATGTTTGTCTTTATTACGTACTTTTTATAAAGGGGATGTTTTAATTAATTAATATTTGTTTTTTTAAGGTTACATCATGTGCACATGTATTTTGCAAAACATGTTTAATGGAATTTTGTGCTAGTAGTGAATAAGTGTTATGTCATACATGTTCAAAGCAACTTACTATGGATTTCTCTGGGAACAGAGTAATCCTAAAAATTTGTCCATAGAGGTTTATAATTATTCATTAAAATATATTTTTCTAAAGATTTATATGTTATTTGATAACTTGTTCCTCAAATCTACGATTCACCACTATGTGTCGACACTATGGTATTTTTGGTATATTTAATATTATTATATATAAATAATTTAAGAATAATTAAAATTTTAAATTATGTTCGGAACAACCAATATATAATATGTTGTGCAAATGTTTTTAGTTCGGCGTCTTTTAGAATGAATTTTTATTAATATACTAAAGTTTATTTTAAAATAAGATAATTTTCATCATTACTTTAATTATTTCTATAATTGATTTACTAATTTTAAATAATATAATATTTGAATGTAAATTTGTAATATTTCCAATAATTTAATATACTTTTTTTTACTAGGCGGAGAAGCTTATAATAATTAGGGAAGCCTTGAATCCTAGCATTCTCACTTATAATTCAAACTCTATTTTGAACAGGGTGCATCTCTATGGGCTTGATAACCAAGGCCCATTAAACGGCCCAAAGCGTATCTTCCAAGTCCAAAAGCAATGACGTAACTTATAATTCAAACTCTATTTTGAACAGGGTGCATCTCTATGGGCTTGATAACCAAGGCCCATTAAACGGCCCAAAGCGTATCTTCCAAGTCCAAAAGCAATGACGTAACTCATAATTCAAACTCTATTTTGAACATGGTGCATCTCTATGGGCTTGATAACCAAGGCCCGTTAAACGGCCCAAAGCGTATCTTCCAAGTCCAAAAGCAATGACGTAATATTCCCAAAATTTTCTATTCCGAAAAGGGCGACTAGGAAGCCATAAAGTAGATGGATTATACAACAAATTTGATTATTATTATCAACGAGACAATGCAATCCATTACAAGGGCCACAAATCTTGCCACTCTTATTTCTCCATTCTGAATTTGATTACGTGAATGATTCATAGCCACAAATCGTAATAGTAATCCTAAAAAGCCCTTGCAAACCTGATAATATCCACAATGTTCTCCATTGATATTTGAATGTAATTTTTTTAACTATTCTCTCTCTTTTATGTTATATTCTCTCTATATATTGATATATATTTAATGAAAATATATTTAATTTCTTTCATGAGTCTTTTGATGGACCAAATAATTTTTTTTCATGTCATATATAAATATACTTTAATTAGATATTTCTACAACTATTCAAAAATAAACACTTTCGTTCTGTGCCAGAATGATTCATAGCCACAAAATTTAACCTTAACCTTGACTTAAACTGTAACTTTAACCCTTAACTTTAACCTTAAAATTAACCGTATCCTTAACGTTGACCTAAATCATAACCCTTACCCTAACCTTAACCTTAACATTAAACTTAACCATAACCCTAATTTCTTCTTGATGAACAAAAAAAAAACCTTAACCATAACTTTAACCTTGAACTTCTCCCTTGGAAACTGTATTTGATTTCCAATAACGAAAAAAAATTCTTCGTGTTTTCATACACGGGTTTTACCTAGTATATATATACATATGTATATAAATATATATATATATATATTATGATGAAATAAAGTAGATAATATAACTGAAAATTATAATACTCCTTTCAGAGCATTAGGAACCAAAACATTTTCTTCATATTTAGATATTGAAATTTAAGAACTCTGTTAGTTATTCTACTACATAAATATGGAATTAGAAAATAGACGGATTGTGATAAAAGTATATGTGTAAATTCTTATATAAATATTAAAAGAGAGGATCTTGAATTTAATTCCATTCAAAATATCGATAAGAATATTTGGCCAAATATAGAAAGATGGTTCATGTATATTCATACATGTATGGTAAATATGAACGTATGATCTATATAAACTGGAATTTTTATAAAGGATTTCATGTTCGTCTAAGGTAAACTAATTTGAAGATATGTTTTATGAGATAAAAACGTTCTTATGAAAGTCCTTAAAGGACTCCAAGTGCTTAAATAAAAATCTCGGGATATATAAATTAGAGTGTCATTATCTGGTATAATTGTATTATATATTGTTACATAATGTGCCATGTTTGTTAAATATGTGTTTATATGTGACTATATGCATAAATATTCGTTAATATAATTTGTACATAATAGTTTCTTATTATAATTGAAATTTGTATAATTCCATTTATCTATATATTGCTTGATTTTAAATATTGTAAGGTTTGAGACTATGAAGATGAACATCAAATTACATAGTGAAGATGTTTATTGATATCCTAAAATAAGGGGGAGATACTTACGTATTGCACTCTCTTTTTCCTTACTCAATATTTTTTCCTACATGGTTTTAAAGATAACGTTTTTAACGACACGCATTTAAATTTCATGAGGATATTGCACTCATTTTCCTTCAATGGATTTTTTCCTAAAGGGTTTTTTCAAGAAAGTTTTAAAGAGACATGCTCTTCATGATTGAATATCCAAGGAAAAGTTTAATGAAACATTATTGTTGATATTTATTCAGCCCATTAACCATAGTCTAACCCATTAATAATAAAACTTAAGGTTTACATATTACTTATAAATAGGGATAGGGTATTTAAGTAATACATACTATGATTAATAATACTATGCTCTACTCTCTTATTCTTTACCTCTTACTTTTTATTTTAGTTTTACAACACAAGCCATATTATCAATCAATTATTTCTTTCAAACCCTAACGCCCCCTTGCCGCCTCTATCTACTATACATAAACCCAACTTACTATACTCTGTCATTTATATGATATTTTCTCATGGTAAATCTATAGTCCTTCATTACATTTGATCTTTTCAAACCACCATACCTAGCGTACATATTATTGTATAAGCATCAATTATCTCCTCCTCTTCTTTCTTTAATTCAAAATTTTATATATATTTCTACCTTATTTATGGATATCTTAGATCGTTGGTTATTCTATTTCAACCAAATTATTCTGAAAAGGTTAAATTTAATATTTTTATTATATTTAATTAATTGTAGCGTTCTTATAGTTTTTTGTCAATAGAGGTTTATAATTATTCATTAAAATATATTTTTCTAAAAATTTATATGTTATTCGATAACTTGTTCATCAATATCTGCGATTCACCTCTATTTGTTGACAATATGGTATTTTTGGTATATTTAATTTGATTAACTACCAATATATAATATGTTGTGCAAATGTTTTTATTTCGGCTTCTTTTAGAATGAATTTTTATTAATACAGTAAAGTTTATTTTAAAATAAGATTATTATCATCATTACTTTATCTATTTTTATAATTGATTTAATAATTTTAAATAATATAATATTTGAATGTAAATTTGTAATATTTCCTACAATTTAGTATACCTTTCTTTCACTAGGCCAAGAAGCTTATAATAATTAGGGAAGCCTTGAATCCTAGCATTCTCACTTATAATTTAAACTTTATTTTGAACACGGTGCATCTCTATGGGCTTGATAACAACGGCCCATTTAACGGCCCAAAGTGTATCTTCCAAGTCCAAAAGCAATGACGTAATATTTCCAAATTTTTCTACTCCGACATGGGCGAATAGGGCCATATAACTGAAGAAGATTACTATACATCAACGAAACTCAAGCGGAGTGTGATACGTATGTAATCTATTTCATTCATTTTTTTATATAATATGATATGATATGAGAAGATCAAGAAACATTTAAGGATGTTTTTTTTTTGTTTATGATGTGTAGATATGTAAATGAGGGAACGTTGATGAACAATTACGCGCATATATTCGATCTGCTTACTCGTTTACGTCAGGTTAGTATTATTATTTCTTATTCTTATTCTAATCTAAGTATATATGTAGGTATCTAATATATGTAAGTATGTATATATAGGTTATTGATCATCCATATCTTGTGGTATATTCAAACGTTGCTATAGCAAAGGCAGCTGAAGCTAGGATGATAAGTAATGAACCACAACAAATTTGTGGTTTATGTGATGATATAGTCGAAGATGTCGTGGTATGTATATGTTTGTCTTTATTACGTACTTTTTATAAAGGGGATGTTTTAATTAATTAATATTTGTTTTTTAAGGTTACATCATGTGCACATGTATTTTGCAAAACATGTTTAATGGAATTTTGTGCTAGTGGTGAATAAGTGTTATGTCATACATGTTCAAAGCAACTTACTATGGATTTCTTTGGGAACAGAGTAATGCTAAAAATTTGTCCATAGAGGTTTATAATTATTCATTAAAATATATTTTTCTAAAGATTTATATGTTATTTGATAACTTGTTCCTCAAATCTACGATTCACCACTATGTGTCGACACTATGGTATTTTTGGTATATTTAATATTATTATTTATAAATAATTTAAGAATAATTAAAATTTTAAATTATGTTCGGAACAACCAATATATAATATGTTGTGCAAATGTTTTTAATTCGGCTTCTTTTAGAATGAATTTTTATTAATACACTAAAGTTTATTTTAAAATAAGATTATTTTCATCATTACTTTAATTATTTTTATAATTGATTTACTAATTTTAAATAATATAATATTTGAATGTAAATTTGTAATATTTCCAATAATTTAATATACTTTTTTTCACTAGGTGGAGAAGCTTATAATAATTAGGAAAGCCTTGAATCCTAGCATTCTCACTTATAATTCAAACTCTATTTTGAACAGGGTGCATCTCTATGGGCTTGATAACCAAGGCCCATTAAACGACCCAAAGCGTATCTTCCAAGTCCAAAAGCAATGATGTAACTTATAATTCAAACTCTATTTTGAACACGGTGCATCTCTATGGGCTTGATAACCAAGGCCCATTAAACGGCCCAAAGCGTATGTTCCAAGTCCAAAAGCAACGACGTAATATTCCAAAAAATTTCTATTCCAAAAAGGGCGACTAGGAAGCCATGAAGTAGATGGATTATACAACAAATTTGATTATTATTATCAACGAGACAAAGCAATCCATTACAAGGGCCACAAATCTTGCCACTCTTATTTCTCCATTCTGAATTTGATGACGTGAATGATTCATAGCCACGAATCGTAATAATAATCCTAAAAAGCCCTTTGCAAACCTGATAATATCCACAATGTTCTCCACTGATATTTGAATGTTATTTTGTAACTATTCTCTCTCTTTTATGTTATATTCTCTCTATATAGTGATATATATTAAATGAAAATATATTTAATTTCTTTCATGAGTCCTTTGATGGACCAAATAATTTTTTTCATGTCAGATTTAAATATACTTTGATTAAATATTTCTTCAAAAATTCAAAAATAAACACTTTCTTTATTTGCCAGAATGATTCATAGCCATAAAATTTAACCTTAACCTTGACTTAAACTGTAACTTTAACCCTTAACTTTAACCTTAAAATTAACCGTATCCTTAACGTTGACCTAAACCTTAACCCTTACCTTAACCTTAACCTTAACATTAAACTTAACCATAACCCTAATTTCTTCTTGATGAGCAAAAAAAAACCTTAACCCTAACTTTAACCTTGAACTTCTCCCTTGGAAACTGTATTTGATTTCCAATAACGAAAAAAAAAATTCTTCGTGTTTTCATACACGGGTTTTACCTAGTATATATATACATATGTATATAAATATATATATATATATATATATTATGATGAAATAAAGTAGATAATATAACTGAAAATTATAATAATCCTTTCAGAGCATTAGGAACCAAAACATTTTCTTCATATTTAGATATTGAAATTTAAGAACTTTGTCAGTTATTCTACTACAGAAATATGGAATTAGAAAATAGACGGATCGTGATAAAAGTATATGTGTAAATTATTATATAAATATTAAAAGAGAGGATCTTGAATTTAATTCCATTCAAAATATCGATAAGAATATTTGGCCAAATATAGAAAGATGGTTCATGTAGATTCATACCTGTATGGTAAATATGAACGTATGATGTATATAAACTGGAATTTTTATAAAGGATTTCATGTTCGTCTAAGGTAAACTAATTTGAAGATATATTTTATGAGATAAAAACGTTCTTATGAAAGTCCTTAAAAGACTCCAAGTGCTTAAATAAAAATCTCGAGATATATAAATTAGAGTGTCATTATCTGGTATAATTGTATTATATGTTGTTACGTAATGTGCCATGTTCGTTTAATATGTGTTTATATGTGACTATATGCATAAATATTTGTTAATATAATTTGTACATAATTGTTTCTTATTATAATTGAAATTTGTATAATTCCATTTATCTATATATTGCTTGATTTTAAATATTGTAAGGTTTGAGACTATGAAGATGAAGATCAAATTACACAGTGAAGATGTTTATTGATATCCTAAAATAAGGGGGAGATACTTACGTATTGCACTCTTTTTTTCCTTACTCAATATTTTTTCCTACATGGTTTTAAAGATAACGTTTTTAACGACACGTATTTAAATTTCATGAGGATATTGCACTCATTTTCCTTCAATGGATTTTCTCCTAAAGGGTTTTTTCAAGAAAGTTTTAAAGAGACATGCTCTTCATGATTGAATATCCAAGGAAAAGTTTAATGAAACATTATTGTTGATATTTATTCAGCCCATTAACCATAGTCCAACCCATTAATAATAAAACTTAAGGTTTACATATTACTTATAAATAGGGATAGGGTATTTAAGTAATACATACTATGATTAATAATACTATGCTCTACTCTCTTATTCTTTACCTCTTACTTTTTATTTTAGTTTTACAACACATGCCCTATTATCACTCAATTATTTCTTTCAAACCCTAACGCCCCCTTGCCGCCTCTATCTACTATACATAAACCATACTTACTATACTCTGTCATTTATATGATATTTTATCATGGTAAATCTATAGTCCTTCATTACATTTGATCTTTTCAAACCACCACACCTAGTACATATTATTGTATAAGCATCAATTATCTCCTCCTCTTTTTTCTTTAATTCAAAATTTCATATATATTTCTACCTTATTTATGGATATCTCAGATCGTTGGCCATTCCATTTCAACCAAAGTATTCTGAAAAGGTTAAATTTAATATTTTTATTATATTTAATTAATTGTAGCGTTCTTATAGTTTTTTGTCAATAGAGGTTTATAATTATTCATTAAAATCTATTTTTCAAAAAATTTATATGTTATTCGATTACTTGTTCATCAATATCTGCGATTCACCTCTATTTGTTGACAATATGGTATTTTTGGTATATTGAATTTGATTATATCTAAATAATTTAAGAATAATTAAAATTTTAAATTATTTTCAGAACTACCAATATATAATATGTTGTGCAAATGTTTTTATTTCGGCTTCTTTTAGAATGAATTTTTATTAATACACTAAAGTTTATTTTAAAATTAGATTATTTTCATCATTACTTTATCTATTTTTATAATTGATTTAATAATTTTAAATAATATAATATTTGAATGTAAATTTGTAATATTACCTACAATTTAGTATACCTTTCTTTCACTAGGCCAAGAAGCTTATAATAATTAGGGAAGCCTTGAATCCTAGCATTCTCACTTATAATTTAAACTTTATTTTGAACAGGGTGCATCTCTATGGGCTTGATAACAACGGCCCATTTAACGGCCAAAAGTGTATCTTCCATGTCCAAAAGCAATGACGTAATATTCCCAAATTTTTCTACTCCGAAATGGGCGAATAGGGCCATATAACTGAAGAAGATTACTATACATCAACGAAACTCAAGCGGAGTTTGATACATATGTAATCTATTTCATTCATTTTTTTATATAATATGATATTATATGAGAAGATCAAGAAATATTTAAGGATGTTTTTTTTGTTTTGTTTATGATGTGTAGATATGTAAATGAGGGAACGTTGATGAACAATTACGCGCATATTTTGATCTGCTTACTCGTTTACGTCAGGTTAGTATTATTATTTCTTATTCTTATTCTAATCTAAGTATATATGTATGTATCTAATATATGTAATTATGTATATATAGGTTGTTGATCGTCCATATCTTGTGGTATATTCAAACGTTGCTATAGCAAAAGCAGCTGAAGCTAGGATGATAAGTAATGAACACCAACAAATTTGTGGTTTATGTGATGATATAGTCGAAGATGTCGTGGTATGTATGTGTTTGTCTTTATTACGTACTTTTTTATAAAGGGGATGTTTTAATTAATTAATATTTGTTTTTTTAAGGTTACATCATGTGCACATGTATTTTGCAAAACATGTTTAATGGAATTTTGTGCTAGTGGTGAATAAGTGTTATGTCATACATGTTCAAAGCAACTTACTATGGATTTCTCTGGGAACAGAGTAATGCTAAAAATTTGTCTATAGAGGTTTATAATTATTCATTAAAATATATTTTTTTAAAGATTTATATGTTATTTTATAACTTGTTCCTCAAATCTACGATTCACCACTATGTGTCGACACTATGGTATTTTTGGTATATTTAATATTATTATATATAAATAATTTAAGAATAATTAAAATTTTAAATTATGTTCGGAACAACCAATATATAATATGTTGTGCAAATGTTTTTAATTCGGCTTCTTTTAGAATGAATTTTTATTAATACACTAAAGTTTATTTTAAAATAAGATTATTTACATCATTACTTTAATTATTTTTATAATTGATTTACTAATTTTAAATAATATAATATTTGAATGTAAATTTGTAATATTTCCAATAATTTAATATACTTTTTTTCACTAGGCGGAGAAGCTTATAATAATTAAGGAAGCCTTGAATCCTAGCATTCCCACTTATAATTCAAACTCTATTTTGAACAGGGTGCATCTCTATGGGCTTGATAACCAAGGCCCATTAAACGGCCCAAAGCGTATCTTCCAAGTCCAAAAGCAATGACGTAATATTCCCAAAATTTTCTATTCCGAAAAGGGCGACTAGGAAGCCATGAAGTAGATGGATTATACAACAAATTTGATTATTATTATCAACGAGACAAAGCAATCCATTACAAGGGCCACAAATCTTGCCACTCTTATTTTTCCATTCTGAATTTGATGACGTGAATGATTCATAGCCACGAATCGTAATAGTAATCCTAAAAAGCCCTTTGCAAACCTGATAATATCCACAATGTTCTCCATTGATATTTGAATGTAATTTTTTTAACTATTCTCTCTCTTTTATGTTATATTTTCTCTATATATTGATATATATTTAATGAAAATATATTTAATTTCTTTCATCAGTTTTTTGATGGACCAAATAATTTTTTTTCATGTCATATTTAAATATACTTTGATTAGATATTTCTACAACTTTTCAAAAATAAACACTTTCGTTCTTTGCCAGAATGCTTTATAGCCACAAAATTTAACCTTAACCTTAACTTAAACTGTAACTTTAACCCTTAACTTTAACCTTAAAATTAACCGTATCCTTAACGTTGACCTAAACCTTAACCCTTACCCTAACCTTAACCTTAACGTTAAACTTAACCATAACCCTAATTTCTTCGTCATGAGCAAAAAAAAACCTTAACCCTAACTTTAACCTTGAACTTCTCCCTTGGAAACTGTATTTGATTTCCAATAACGAAAAAAAATTCTTCGTGTTTTCATACACGGGTTTTACCTAGTATATATATACATATGTATATAAATATATATATATATTATGATGAAATAAAGTAGATAATATAACTGAAAATTATAATACTCCTTTCATAGCATTAGGAACCAAAACATTTTCTTCATATTTAGATATTGAAATTTAAGAACTCTGTCAGTTATTCTACTACAGAAATATGGAATTAGAAAATAGACGGATCGTGATAAAAGTATATGTGTAAATTATTATATAAATATTAAAAGAGAGGATCTTGAATTTAATTCCATTCAAAATATCGATAAGAATATTTGGCCAAATATAGAAAGATGGTTCATGTAGATTCATACCTGTATGGTAAATATGAACGTATGATCTATATAAACTGGAATTTTTATAAAGGATTTCATGTTCGTCTAAGGTAAACTAATTTGAAAATATGTTTTATGAGATAAAAACGTTCTTATGAAAGTCCTTAAAGGACTCCAAGTGCTTAAATAAAAATCTCGGGATATATAAATTAGAGTGTCATTATCTGGTACAATTGTATAATATGTTGTTACGTAATGTGCCATGATCGTTAAATATGTGTTTATATGTGACTATATGCATAAATATTTGTTAATATAATTTGTACATAATTGTTTCTTATTATAATTGAAATTTGTATAATTCCATTTATCTATATATTGCTTGATTTTAAATATTGTAAGGTTTGAGACTATGAAGACGAAGATCAAATTACACAGTGAAGATGTTTATTGATATCCTAAAATGAGGGGGAGATACTTACGTATTGCACTCTTTTTTTCCTTACTCAATATTTTTTCCTACATGGTTTTAAAGATAACGTTTTTAAAGACACGCATTTAAATTACATGAGGATATTGCACTCAATTTCCTTCAATGGATTTTTTCCTAAAGGGTTTTTTCAAGAAAGTTTTAAAGAGACATGCTCTTCATGATTGAATATCCAAGGAAAAGTTTTATGAAACATTACTGTTGATATTTATTCAGCCCATTAACCATAGTCCAACCCATTAATAATAAAACTTATTTACATATTACTTATAAATAGGGATAGGGTATTTAAGTAATACATACTATGATTAATAATACTATGCTCTACTCTCTTATTCTTTACCTCTTACTTTTTATTTTAGTTTTACAATACATGCCCTATTATCACTCAATTATTTCTTTCAAACCCTAACGCCCCTTGCCGCCTCTATCTACTATACATAAACCATACTTACTATACTCTGTCATTTATATGATATTTTCTCATTGTAAATCTATAGTCCTTCATTATATTAGATCTTTTCAAACCACCACACCTAGGGTACATATTATTGTATAAGCATCAATTATCTCCTCCTCTTTTTTCTTTAATTCAAAATTTTATATATATTTCTACCTTATTTATGGATATCTCAGATCGGTTGCCATTCCATTTCAACCAAAGTATTCTGAAAAGGTTAAATTTAATATTTTTATTATATTTAATTAATTGTAGCATTCTTATAGTTTTTTGTCAATAGAAGTTTATAATTATTCATTAAAATATATTTTTCAAAAAATTTATATGTTATTCGATTACTTGTTCATCAATATCTGCGATTCACCTCTATTTGTTGACAATATGGTATTTTTGGTATATTGAATTTGATTATATCTAAATAATTTAAGAATAATTAAAATTTTAAATTATTTTCAGAACTACCAATATATAATATGTTGTGCAAATGTTTTTATTTCGGCTTCTTTTAGAATGAATTTTTATTAATACACTAAAGTTTATTTTAAAATAAGATTATTTTTATCATTACTTTATCTATTTTTATAATTGATTTAATAATTTTAAATAATATAATATTTGAATGTAAATTTGTAATATTTCCTACAATTTAGTATACCTTTCTTTCACTAGGCCAAGAAGCTTATAATAATTAGGGAAGCCTTGAATCCTAGCATTCTCACTTATAATTTAAACTTTATTTTGAACAGGGTGCATCTCTATGGGCTTGATAACAACGGCCCATTTAACGGCCAAATGTGTATCTTCCAAGTCCAAAAGCAATGACGTAATATTCCCAAATTTTTCTACTCCCAAATGGGCGAATAGGGCCATATAACTGAAGAAGATTACTATACATCAACGAAACTCAAGCGGAGTTTGATACGTATGTAATCTATTTCATTCATTTTTTTATATAATATGATATTATATGAGAAGATCAAGAAATATTTAAGGATGTTTTTTTTGTTTTGTTTATGATGTGTAGATATGTAAATGAGGGAACGTTGATGAACAATTACGCGCATATATTCGATCTGCTTACTCGTTTACGTCAGGTTAGTATTATTATTTCTTATTCTTATTCTAATCTAAGTATATATGTATGTATCTAATATATGTAATTATGTATATATAGGTTGTTGATCATCCATATCTTGTGGTATATTCAAACGTTGCTATAGCAAAAGCAGCTGAAGCTAGGATGATAAGTAATGAACCACAACAAATTTGTGGTTTATGTGATGATATAGTCGAAGATGTCGTGGTATGTATATGTTTGTCTTTATTACGTACTTTTTATAAAGGGGATGTTTTAATTAATTAATATTTGTTTTTTTAAGGTTACATCATGTGCACATGTATTTTGCAAAACATGTTTAATGGAATTTTGTGCTAGTGGTGAATAAGTGTTATGTCCTACATGTTCAAAGCCACTTACTATGGATTTCTCTGGGAAAACAGTAATGCTAAAAATTTATCCATAGAGGTTTATAATTATTCATTAAAATATATTTTTCTAAAAATTTATATGTTATTTGATAACTTGTTCCTCAAATCTACGATTCACCACTATTTGTCGACACTATGGTATTTTTGGTATATTTAATATTATTATATATAAATAATTTAAGAATAATTAAAATTTTAAATTATGTTCGGAACAACTAATATATAATATGTTGTGCAAATGTTTTTAATTCGGCTTCTTTTAGAATGAATTTTTATTAATACACTAAAGTTTATTTTGAAATAGGATTATTTTCATCATTACTTTATCTATTTTTATAATTGATTTACTAATTTTAAATAATATAATATTTGAATGTAAATTTGTAATATTTCCAACAATTTAATATACCTTTTTTCACTAGGCGGAGAAACTTATAATAATTAGGGAAGCCTTGAATCCTAGCATTCTCACTTATAATTCAAACTCTATTTTGAACAGGGTGCATCTATATGGGCTTGATAACCAAGGCCCTATAAACGGCCCAAAGCGTATCTTCCAAGTCCAAAAGCAATGATGTAATATTCCCAAAATTTTCTATTCTGAAAAGGGCGACTAGGAAGCCATGAAGTAGATGGATTATACAACAAATTTGATTATCATTATCAACGAGACAAAGCAATCCATTAATAGGGCCACAAATCTTGCCACTCTTATTGTTCCATTCTGAATTTGATGACGTGAATGATTCATAGCCACGAATCGTAATAGTAATCCTAAAAAGCCCTTTGCAAACCTGATAATATCCACAATGTTCTCCATTGATATTTGAATGTAATTTTTTTAACTATTCTCTCTCTTTTATGTTATATTCTCTCTATATATTGATCTATATTTAATGAAAATATATTTAATTTCTTTCATGAGTCTTTTGATGGACCAAATAATTTTTTTTCATGTCAGATTTAAATATACTTTGATTAGATATTTCTACAACTATTCAAAAATAAACACTTTCGTTCTTTGCCAGAATGATTCATAGCCACAAAATTTAACCTTAACCTTGACTTAAACTGTAACTTTAACCCTTAACTTTAACCTTAAAATTAACTGTATCCTTAACGTTGACCTAAACCTTAACCCTTACCCTAACCTTAACCTTAACATTAAACTTAACCATAACCCTAATTTCTCCTTGATGAGCAAAAAAAACCTTAACCCTAACTTTAACCTTGAACTTCTCCCTTGGAAACTGAATTTGATTTCCAATAACGAAAAAAAAATTCTTCGTGTTTTCATACACGGGTTTTACCAATATATATATATATATATATATATATATGTTATGATGAAATAAAGTAGATAATATAACTGAAAATTATAATACTCCTTTCAGAGCATTAGGAACCAAAACATTTTCTTCATATTTAGATATTGAAATTTAAGAACTCTGTCAGTTATTCTACTACAGAAATATGGAATTAGAAAATAGACGGATCGTGATAAAAGTATATGTGTAAATTATTATATAAATATTAAAAGAGAGGATCTTGAATTTAATTCCATTCAAAATATCGATAAGAATATTTGGCCAAATATAGAAAGATGGTTCATGTAGATTCATACCTGTATGGTAAATATGAACGTATGATCTATATAAACTGGAATTTTTATAAAGGATTTCATGTTCGTCTAAGGTAAACTAATTTGAAGATATGTTTTATGAGATAAAAACGTTCTTATGAAAGTCCTTAAAGGACTCCAAGTGCTTAAATAAAAATCTCGGGATATATAAATTAGAGTGTCATTATCTGGTATAATTGTATAATATGTTGTTACGTAATGTGCCATGTTCGTTAAATATGTGTTTATATGTGACTATATGAATAAATATTTGTTAATATAATTTGTACATAATTGTTTCTTATTATAATTGAAATTTGTATAATTCCATTTATCTATATATTGCTTGATTTTAAATATTGTAAGGTTTGAGACTATGAAGATGGAGATCAAATTACACAGTGAAGATGTTTATTGATATCCTGAAATGAGGGGGAGATACTTACGTATTGCACTCTTTTTTTCCTTACTCAATATTTTTTCCTACATGGTTTTAAAGATAACGTTTTTAAAGACACGCATTTAAATTACATGAGGATATTGCACTCAATTTCCTTCAATGGATTTTTTCCTAAAGGGTTTTTTCAAGAAAGTTTTAAAGAGACATGCTCTTCATGATTGAATATCCAAGGAAAAGTTTTATGAAGCATTATTGTTGATATTTATTCAGCCCATTAACCATAGTCCAACCCATTAATAATAAAACTTATTTACATATTACTTATAAATAGGGATAGGGTATTTAAGTAATACATACTATGATTAATAATACTATGCTCTACTCTCTTATTCTTTACCTCTTACTTTTTATTTTAGTTTTACAATACATGCCCTATTATCACTCAATTATTTCTTTCAAACCCTAACGTCCCTTGCCGCCTCTATCTACTATACATAAACCATACTTACTATACTCTGTCATTTATATGATATTTTCTCATTGTAAATCTATAGTCCTTCATTATATTAGATCTTTTCAAACCACCACACCTAGGGTACATATTATTGTATAAGCATCAATTATCTCCTCCTCTTTTTTCTTTAATTCAAAATTTTATATATATTTCTACCTTATTTATCGATATCTCAGATCGGTTGCCATTCCATTTCAACCAAAGTATTCTGAAAAGGTTAAATTTAATATTTTTATTATATTTAATTAATTGTAGCATTCTTATAGTTTTTTGTCAATAGAAGTTTATAATTATTCATTAAAATATATTTTTCAAAAAATTTATATGTTATTCGATTACTTGTTCATCAATATCTGCGATTCACCTCTATTTGTTGACAATATGGTATTTTTGGTATATTGAATTTGATTATATCTAAATAATTTAAGAATAATTAAAATTTTAAATTATTTTCAGAACTACCAATATATAATATGTTGTGCAAATGTTTTTATTTCGGCTTCTTTTAGAATGAATTTTTATTAATACACTAAAGTTTATTTTAAAATAAGATTATTTTCATCATTACTTTATCTATTTTTATAATTGATTTAATAATTTTAAATAATATAATATTTGAATGTAAATTTGTAATATTTCCTACAATTTAGTATACCTTTCTTTCACTAGGCCAAGAAGCTTATAATAATTAGGGAAGCCTTGAATCCTAGCATTCTCACTTATAATTTAAACTTTATTTTGAACAGGGTGCATCTCTATGGGCTTGATAACAACGACCCATTTAACGGCCAAATGTGTATCTTCCAAGTCCAAAAGCAATGACGTAATATTCCCAAATTTTTCTACTCCCAAATGGGCGAATAGGGCCATATAACTGAAGAAGATTACTATACATCAACGAAACTCAAGCGGAGTTTGATACGTATGTAATCTATTTCATTCATTTTTTTATATAATATGATATTATATGAGAAGATCAAGAAATATTTAAGGATGTTTTTTTTGTTTTGTTTATGATGTCTAGATATGTAAATGAGGGAACGTTGATGAACAATTACGCGCATATATTCGATCTGCTTACTCGTTTACGTCAGGTTAGTATTATTATTTCTTATTCTTATTCTAATCTAAGTATATATGTATGTATCTAATATATGTAATTATGTATATATAGGTTGTTGATCATCCATATCTTGTGGTATATTCAAACGTTGCTATAGCAAAAGCAGCTGAAGCTAGGATGATAAGTAATGAACCACAACAAATTTGTGGTTTATGTGATGATATAGTCGAAGATGTCGTGGTATGTATATGTTTGTCTTTATTACGTACTTTTTATAAAGGGGATGTTTTAATTAATTAATATTTGTTTTTTTAAGGTTACATCATGTGCACATGTATTTTGCAAAACATGTTTAATGGAATTTTGTGCTAGTGGTGAATAAGTGTTATGTCCTACATGTTCAAAGCCACTTACTATGGATTTCTCTGGGAAAACAGTAATGCTAAAAATTTGTCCATAGAGGTTTATAATTATTCATTAAAATATATTTTTCTAAAAATTTATATGTTATTTGATAACTTGTTCCTCAAATCTACGATTCACCACTATTTGTCGACACTATGGTATTTTTGGTATATTTAATATTATTATATATAAATAATTTAAGAATAATTAAAATTTTAAATTATGTTCGGAACAACTAATATATAATATGTTGTGCAAATGTTTTTAATTCGGCTTCTTTTAGAATGAATTTTTATTAATACACTAAAGTTTATTTTGAAATAGGATTATTTTCATCATTACTTTATCTATTTTTATAATTGATTTACTAATTTTAAATAATATAATATTTGAATGTAAATTTGTAATATTTCCAACAATTTAATATACCTTTTTTCACTAGGCGGAGAAGCTTATTATAATTAGGGAAGCCTTGAATCCTAGCATTCTCACTTATAATTCAAACTCTATTTTGAACAGGGTGCATCTATATGGGCTTGATAACCAAGGCCCTATAAACGGCCCAAAGCATATCTTCCAAGTCCAAAAGCAATGATGTAATATTCCCAAAATTTTCTATTCTGAAAAGGGCGACTAGGAAGCCATGAAGTAGATGGATTATACAACAAATTTGATTATCATTATCAACGAGACAAAGCAATCCATTAATAGGGCCACAAATCTTGCCACTCTTATTGTTCCATTCTGAATTTGATGACGTGAATGATTCATAGCCACGAATCGTAATAGTAATCCTAAAAAGCCCTTTGCAAACCTGATAATATCCACAATGTTCTCCATTGATATTTGAATGTAATTTTTTTAACTATTCTCTCTCTTTTATGTTATATTCTCTCTATATATTGATCTATATTTAATGAAAATATATTTAATTTCTTTCATGAGTCTTTTGATGGACCAAATAATTTTTTTTTCATGTCAGATTTAAATATACTTTGATTAGATATTTCTACAACTATTCAAAAATAAACACTTTCGTTCTTTGCCAGAATGATTCATAGCCACAAAATTTAACCTTAACCTTGACTTAAACTGTAACTTTAACCCTTAACTTTAACCTTAAAATTAACCGTATCCTTAACGTTGACCTAAACCTTAACCCTTACCCTAACCTTAACCTTAACATTAAACTTAACCATAACCCTAATTTCTCCTTGATGAGCAAAAAAAACCTTAACCCTAACTTTAACCTTGAACTTCTCCCTTGGAAACTGTATTTGATTTCCAATAACGAAAAAAAAATTCTTCGTGTTTTCATACACGGGTTTTACCAATATATATATATATATATATATATATATATATATATATGTTATGATGAAATAAAGTAGATAATATAACTGAAAATTATAATACTCCTTTCAGAGCATTAGGAACCAAAACATTTTCTTCATATTTAGATATTGAAATTTAAGAACTCTGTCAGTTATTCTACTACAGAAATATGGAATTAGAAAATAGACGGATCGTGATAAAAGTATATGTGTAAATTATTATATAAATATTAAAAGAGAGGATCTTGAATTTAATTCCATTCAAAATATCGATAAGAATATTTGGCCAAATATAGAAAGATGGTTCATGTAGATTCATACCTGTATGGTAAATATGAACGTATGATCTATATAAACTGGAATTTTTATAAAGGATTTCATGTTCGTCTAAGGTAAACTAATTTGAAGATATGTTTTATGAGATAAAACGTTCTTATGAAAGTCCTTAAAGGACTCCAAGTGCTTAAATAAAAATCTCGGGATATATAAATTAGAGTGTCATTATCTGGTATAATTGTATAATATGTTGTTACGTAATGTGCCATGTTCGTTAAATATGTGTTTATATGTGACTATATGAATAAATATTTGTTAATATAATTTGTACATAATTGTTTCTTATTATAATTGAAATTTGTATAATTCCATTTATCTATATATTGCTTGATTTTAAATATTGTAAGGTTTGAGACTATGAAGATGAAGATCAAATTACACAGTGAAGATGTTTATTGATATCCTGAAATGAGGGGGAGATACTTACGTATTGCACTCTTTTTTTCCTTACTCAATATTTTTATCTACATGGTTTTAAAGATAACGTTTTTAAAGACACACATTTAAATTACATGAGGATATTGCACTCATTTTCCTTCAATTGATTTTTTCCTAAAGGGTTTTTTCAAGAAAGTTTTAAAGAGACATGCTCTTCATGATTGAATATCCAAGGAAAAGTTTTATGAAACATTATTGTTGATATTTATTCAGCCAATTAACCATAGTCCAACCCATTAATAATAAAACTTATTTACATATTACTTATAAATAGGGATAGGGTATTTAAGTAATACATACTATGATTAATAATACTATGATCTACTCTCTTATTCTTTACCTCTTACTTTTTATTTTAGTTTTACAACACATGCCATATTATCACTCAATTATTTCTTTCAAACCCTAACGCCCCCTTGCCGCCTCTATCTACTATACATAAACAATACATACTATACTCTGTCATTTATATGATATTTTCTCATGGTAAATCTATAGTCCTTCATTACATTTGATCTTTTCAAACCACCATACCTAGCGTACATATTATTGTATAAGCATCAATTATCTCCTCCTCTTTTTTCTTTAATTCAAAATTTTATATATATTTCTACTTTATTTATGGATATCTCAGATCGTTGGCCATTCCGTTTCAACCAAAGTATTCTTAAAAGGTTAAATTTAATATTTTTATTATATTTAATTAATTGTAGCGTTCTTATAGTTTTTTGTCAATAGATGTTTATAATTATTCATTAAAATGTATTTTTCTAAAAATTTATATGTTATTGGATAATTGTTCATCAATATCTGCGATTCACCTCTATTTGTTGACAATATGGTATTTTTGGTATATTGAATTTGATTATATCTAAATAATTTAAGAATAATTAAAATTTTAAATTATTTTCAGAACTACCAATATATAATATGTTGTGCAAATGTTTTTATTTCGGCTTCTTTTAGAATGAATTTTTATTAATACACTAAAGTTTATTTTAAAATAAGATTATTTTCATCATTACTTTATCTATTTTTATAATTGATTTAATAATTTTAAATAATATAATATTTGAATGTAAATTTGTAATATTTCCTACAATTTAGTATACCTTTCTTTCACTAGGCCAAGAAGCTTATAATAATTAGGGAAGCCTTGAATCCTAGCATTCTCACTTATAATTTAAAATTTATTTTGAACAGGGTGCATCTCTATGGGCTTGATAACAACGGCCCACGGCCCAAAGTGTATTTTCCAAGTCCAAAAGTAATGACGTAATATTCCCAAATTTTTCTACTCCTAAATGGGCGATAGGGCCATATAACTAAAGAAGATTACTATAAATCAACGAAACTCAAGCAGAGTTTGATACGTATGTAATCTATTTCATTCATTTTTTTATATAATATGATATGATATGAGAAGATCAATAAACATTTAAGGATGTTTTTTTTTGGTTTGTTTATGATGTGTAGATATGTAAATGAGGAAACGTTGATGAACAATTACGCGCATATATTCGATCTGCTTACTCGTTTATGTCAGGTTAGTATTATTATTTCTTATTATTATTCTAATCTAAGTATATATGTATGTATCAAATATATGTAAGTATGTATATATAGGTTGTTGATCATCCATATTTTGTGGTATATTCAAACGTTGCTATAGCAAAAGTAGCTGAAGTTAGGATGATAAGTAATGAACCACAACAAATTTGTGGTTTATGTGATGTCGTGGTATGTATATGTTTGTCTTTATTACCTACTTTTTATAAAGGGGATGTTTTAATTAATTAATATCTGTTTTTTAAGGTTACATCATGTGCACATGTATTTTGCAAAACATGTTTAATTGAATTTTGTGCTAGTGGTGAATAAGTATTATGTCCTACATGTTCAAAGACACTTACTATGGATTTCTCTAGGAACAGAGTAATGCTAAAAAAATTTCCATAGAGGTTTATAATTATTCATTAAAATATATTTTTCTAAAAATTTATATGTTATTTGATAACTTGTTCCTCAAATCTACGATTCACCACTGTTTGTCGACACTATGGTATTTTTGGAATATTTAATATTATTATATATAAATAATTTAAGAATAATTAAAATTTTAAATTATGTTCGAAACAACCAATATATAATATGTTGTGCAAATGTTTTTAATTCGGCTTCTTTTAGAATGAACTTTTATTAATACACTAAAGTTTATTTTAAAATAAGATTATTTTCATCATTACTTTATCTATTTTTATAATTAATTTACTAATTTTAAATAATATAATATCTGAATGTAAATTTGTAATATTTCCATCAATTTAATATACCTTTTTTCACTAGGCGGAGAAGCTTATAATAATTAGGGAAACCTTGAATCCTAGCATTCTCACTTATAATTCAAACTCTATTTTGAACAGGGTGCATCTATATCGGCTTGATAACCAAGGCCCATTAAACGGCCCAAAGCGTATCTTCCAAGTCCAAAAGCAATGACGTAATATTCCCAAAATTTTCTACTCGGAAAAGGGCGACTAGGAAGCCATGAAGTAGATGGATTATAAAACAAATTTGATTATCATTATCAACGAGACAAAGCAATCCATTACAAGGGCCACAAATCTTGCCACTCTTATTTTTCCATTATGAATTTGATGACGTGAATGATTCATAGCCACGAATCATAATAGTAATCCTAAAAAGCCCTTTGCAAACGTGATAATATCCACAATGTTCTCCATTGATATTTGAATGTAATTTTTTAACTATTCTCTCTCTTTTATGTAATATTCTCTCTATATATTGATATATATTTAATGAAAATATATTTAATTTCTTTCATGAGTCTTTTGATGGACCAACTAATTTTTTTTCATGTCAGATTTAAATATACTTTGATTAGGTATTTCTACAACTATTCGAAAATAAACACTTTCCTTCTTTGCCAAAATGATTCATAGCCACAAAATTTAACCTTAACCTTGACTTAAACTGTAACTTTAACCCTTAACTTTAACCTTAAAATTAACCGTATCCTTAACGTTGACCTAAACCTTAACCCTAACCCTAACCTTAACCTTAACATTAAACTTAATCATAACCTAAATTTCTTCTTGATGAAAAAAAAAAACCTTAACCCTAACTTTAACCTTGACCTTCTCCCTTGGAAACTGTATTTGATTTCCGATAACGAAAATAAAAATTCTTCGTGTCTTAATACACGGGTTTTACTTAGTATATATATATATATATATGTATAGACATATATATATATTATTATGAAATAAAGTAGATAATATAACTGAAAATTATAATACTCCTTTCAGAGCATTAGGAACTAAGACATTTTCTTCAAATTTAGATATTGAAATTTAAGAACTCTGTCAATTATTCTACTACAGAAATATGGAATTAGAAAATAGACGGATCGTGATAAAAGTATATGTGTAAATTATTATATAAATATTAAAAGAGAGGATCTTGAATTTAATTTCATTCAAAATGTCGATAAGAATATTTGGCCAAATATAGAAAGATTGTTCATGTAGATTCATACCTGTATGGTAAATATGAACGTATGATCTATATAAACTGGAATTTTTAAAAAAGATTTCATGTTCGTCTAAGGTAAAGTAATTTAGAGATATGTTTTATGAGATAAAAACATTCTTATGAAAGTCCTTAAAGGACTCCAAATGCTTAAATATAAATCTCGGGATATATAAATTAGAGTGTCATTATTTGTTGATAATTGTATTATATGTTGTTACATAATGTGACATGTTCGTTAAATATGTGTTTATATGTGACTATATGCATAAATATTTGTTAATATAATTTGTACATAATTGTTTCTTATTATAATTTAAATTTGTATAATTCCATTTATCTATATATTGCTTGATTTTAAATATTGTAAGGTTTGAGACTATGAAGATGAAGATCAAATTACACTGTGAAGATGTTTATTGATATCCTAAAATGAGGGGGAGATACTTACGCATTGCAATCTTTTTTTCCTTACTCAATATTTTTTCCTACATGGTTTAAAAGATAACGTTTTTAACGACACGCATTTAAATTTCATGAGGATATTGCACTCATTTTCCTTCAATGGATTTTTTCCTAACGGGTTTTTTTCAAGAAAGTTTTAAAGAGACATTCTCATCATTATTGAATATCCAAGGAAAAGTTTTATGAAACATTATTGTTGATATATTTTCGGCCCATTAACCATAGTCCAAACCATTAATAATAAAACTTAAGGTTTACATATTACTTATAAATAGTGATAGGGTATTTAAGTAATACATACTATGATTAATAATACTATGCCATACTCTCTTATTCTTTACCTCTTACTTTTCATTTTAGTTTTACAACACATTCCATATTATCACTCAATTATTTCTTTCAAACCCTAACGCCCCCTTGCCGCCTCTATATACTATACACCATACTTACGATACTCTGTCATTTATATGATATTTTCTCATGGTAAATCTATAGTCCTTCATTACATTTGATCTTTTGAATCCACCATACCTAGCGTACATATTATTGTATAAGCATCAATTATCTCCTCCTCTTTTTTGTTAAATTCAAAATTATATATATATATATATATATATATATATATATATATATATATATATATATATATATTTCTACGTGATTTATGGATATCTCAGATAGTTGGCCATTCCATTTCAACAAAAGTATTCTGAAAGGTTAAATTTAATATTTTTATTATATTTAATTAATTGTACCGTTCTTATAGTTTTTTTTCAATAGAGGTTTATAATTATTCATTAAAATACATTTTTCTAAAAATTTATATGTTATTCGATAACTTGTTCCTCAATATCTGCGATTCCCCACTATTTGTTAACAATATGGTATTTTTGGTATATTGAATTTGATTATATCTAAATAATTTAAGAATAATTAAAATTTTAAATTATGTCCAGAACAACGAATGTTTAATATGTTGTGCAAATGTTTTTATTTCGGCTTCTTTTAGAATGAATTTTTATTAATACACTAAAGTTTATTTTAAAATAAGATTATTTTCATCATTACTTTATCTATTTTTTTAATTGATTTATTAATTTTAAATAATTTAATATTTGAATGTAAATTTGTAATATTTCCTACAATTTAATATACCTTTCTTTCACTAGGCCAAGAAGCTTATAATAATTAGGGAAGCCTTGAATCCTAGCATTCTCACTAATAATTCAAACTCTATTTTGAACAGGGTGCATCTCTATGGGCTTGATAACCAAGGCCCGCCCAAATCATATCTACCAAGTTCAAAAGCAATGACGTAATATTCTCAAAAATTTTTATTCCAAAAGGGCGACTAGGGCGATATAACTGAAGAAGATTACTATACATCACTTATAACGTAATTCAAGCGGAGTTTGATACGTATTTAATCTATTTCATTCCTTTTTTTATATAATATGATATGATATGATAAGAGAAAGAAACATTTAAGGATGTTTTTTTTGTTTTGTTTATGATGTGTAGATAGGTAAATTAGGGAACGTTGATGAACAATTACGCGCATATATTCGATCTGCTTAATCTTTTACGTCAGGTTAGTATTATTATTTCTTATTCTTATTCTAATGTAAGTATATATGTATGTATCTAATATATGTAAGTATGTATATATAGGCTGTTGATCATCCATATCTTGTGGTATATTCAAACGTTGCTATAACAAAAGCAGCTGAAGCTAGGATGATAAGTAATGAACCACAACAATTTTGTGGTTTATGTGATGATATAGTTGAAGATGTTGTGGTATGTATATGTTTGTCTTTATTACTTACTTTTTATAAAAGGAATGTTTTAATTAATTAATATTTTTTCTATTCTGAATTTGATGACGTAAATGATTCATAGCCACGAATCGTAATAGTAATCCTAAAAAGCCCTTTGCAAACGTGATAATATCCACAATGTTCTCCATTGATATTTGAATGTAATTTTTTAACTATTCTCTCTCTTTTATGTAATATTCTCTCTATATATTGATATATATTTAATGAAAATATATTTAATTTCTTTCATGAGTTTTTTGATGGACCCAATAATTTTATTCATGTCAGATTTAAAAATAATTTGATTAGATATTTCTACAACTATTCAAAAATAAACACTTTCGTTCTTTGCCTGAATGATTCCTAGCCACAAAATTTAACCTTAACCTTGACTTAAATAACTTTAACCCTTAACTTTAACCTTAAAATTAACCTTATCCTTAACGTTGACCTAAACCATAACCCTAACCCTAACCCTAACCCTAACCTTAACATTCATATTAACCATAACCTAAATTTCTTCTTGATGAGCAAAAAAAAAACCTTAACCCTATCTTTAACCTTGACCTTCGATTTCCGTTAACGAAAAAAAAAAATTCTTCAGTGTCTTCAGACACGGGTTTTACCTAGTATATATATATATATTTATATAAATATATACATATATATAATGATGAAATAAAGTAGAAAATATAACTGAAAATTATAATACTCCTTTCAGAGCATTAGGAACCAAAACATTTTCTTCATATTTAGATATTGAAATTTAAGAACTCTGTCAGTTATTCTACTACAGAAATATGGAATTAGAAAATAGACGGATCGTGATAAAAGTATATGTGTAAATGATTATATAAATATTAAAAGAGAGGATGTTGAATTTAATTCTATTCAAAATGTCGATAAGTATATTTTGCCAAATATAGAAAGATGGTTCATGTAGATTCATACCCGTATTGTAAATATGATCATATGATCTATATAGACTGGTATTTTTATACAGGATTTCATGTTCCTATAAGGTAAACTAATTAGGAAGATATGTTTTATGAGATAAAAACGTTCTTATGAAAGTCCTTAAAGGACTCCAAGTGCTTAAATAAAAATCTCGAGATATATAAATTAGAGTGTCATTATCTGTTGTAATTGTATTATATGTTGCTATGTAATGTGCCATATTCGTTAAATATGTTCTTATATTTTAATATATGCATAAATATTTGTTAATATAATTTGTACATAATTGTTTCTTATTATAATTGAAATTCGTATAATTCCATTTATCTATATATTGCTTGATTTGAAATATTGTAAGGTTTGAGACTATGAAGATGAAGATCAAATTAAACAGTGAAGATGTTTATTCATATCCTCAAATGAGGGGGAGACACTTATGCATTGCACTCTTTTTATCCTTCCTCAATATTTTTTCCTACATGGTTTTAAAAATAACGTTTTTAACGACACGCATTTAAAGTTCAAAAGGATATTACACTCATTTCTCTTCAATGGATTTTATCCTAAAGGATTTTTTTCAAGAAAGTTTTAAACATATATGCTCTTCATGATTGAATATCCAAGGAGGAGTTTAATGAAACATTATTGTTGATATTTATTCAGCCCATTAACCATAGTCCAACTCATTAATAATAAAACTTAGCGTTTACATATTACTTATAAATAGGGATAGGGTATTTAAGTAATACATACTATGATTAATAATACTATGCTCTCCTCTCTTATTCTTTACCTCTTACTTTTCATTTTAGTTTTACAACATATTCCATATTATCACTCTATTATTTCTTTCAAACCCTAACGCCCCCTTGCCGTCTCTATCTACTATACATAAACCATACTTACGATACTCTGTCATTTATAAGATATTTTCTCATGGTAAATCTATAGTCCTTCATCTTTTGAAACCATCATACCAAGCGTACATATTATTGTATAAGCATCAATTATCTCCTCCTCTTTTTTCTTAAATTCAAAAATTTTATATATATTTCTACCTAATTTATGGATATCTGAGATCGTTGGTCATTCCATTTCAACCAAAGGATTCTGAAAATGTTAAATTTAATATTTCTATTATATTTAATTAATTGTAGTGTTCTTATAGTTTTTTGTCAATATAGGTTTATAATTATTCATTAAAATATATTTTTCTAAAAATTTATATGTTATTCGATAACTTGTTCCTCAAAATCTGTTATTGACCACTATTTCTTGACACTATGATATTTTTGGTATATTGAATTTGATTATATCTAAATAATTTAAGAATAATTAAAATTTTAAATTATGTCCAGAACAACCAATATAAAATATGTTATGAAAATGTTTTTATTTCGGCTTCTTTTAGAATGAATTTTTTTTAATACACTAAAATTTATTTTAAAATAAGAATATTTTCATCATTACTTTATCTATTTTTATATTTGATTTACTAATTTTAAATAATATAATATTTGAATGTAAATTTGTAATATTTCCTCCAATTTAATATACCTTTCTTTCACTAGGCCAAGAAGCTTATAATAGTTAGGGATATAATTCAAACTCTATTTTGAACAGGGTGCATTTCTTTGGGCTTGATTACCAAGGCCCATTAAACGGCCCAAAGCTTATCTTCCAAGTCCAAAAGCAATGAAGTAATATTCCCAAAAGTTTCTACTTCGAAAAGGGCGACTAGGAAGCCATGAAGTCGATCGATTATACAACAAATTTGATAATCATTATCAACGAGACAAAGCAATCCATTACAAGGGCCACAAATCTCGCCACTCTTAGTTTTCCATTCTGAATTTGATAACGTGAATGATTCATAGACACGAATCGTAATAGTAATCCTAAAAAGCCCTTTGCAAACGTGATAATATCTACAATGTTCTCCATTGATATTTGAATGTAATTTTTTAACTATTCTATCTCTTTTATTTAATATTCTCTCTATATATTGATATATATTTAATGAAAATACATTTAATTTCTTTGATGAGTCTTTTGATGGACCCAATAATTTTTTTCATGTCAGATTTAAAAATACTTTGATTAGATATTTCTACAACTATTCAAAAATAAACACTTTCGTTCTTTGCCTGAATGATTCCTAGCCACAAAATTTAACCTTAAACTGTAACCTTAACCCTTAACTTGAACCTTAAAATTAACCTTATCCTTAACGTTGACCTAAACCTTAACCCTAACTCTAACCTTTACCTTAACATTAACATTAACCATAACCTAAATTTCTTCTTGATGAGCAAAAAAAAACCTTAGCCCTAACTTTAACCTTGACCTTCACCCTTGGAAACTGTATTTGATTTCCGTTAACGCAAAAAAAAAATTCTTCATTTTCTTCAACCACGGGTTTTACCTAGTATATATATTATGTTGAAATAAAGTAGATAATATAACTGAAAATTGTAATACTCCTTGTAGAGCATTAGGAATCAAAACATTTTCTTCATATTTAGATATTCAGATTTAAGAACTCTGTCAATATTCTACTACAGAAATATGGAATTAGAAAATAGACGGATCTTGATAAAAGTATATGTGTAAATGATTATATAAATATTAAAAGAGAGGATCTTGAATTTAATTCCATTCAAAATGTCGATAAGAATATTTGGCCAATTATAGAAAGATGGTTCATGTAGATTCATACCCGTATGGTAAATATGAACTTATGATCTATATAGACTGGAATTTTTTTTAACGATTTCATGTTCGTCTAAGGTAAACTAATTTGAAGATATGTTTTATGAGATAAAAATGTTCTTATGAAAGTCCTTAAAGGACTTCAAGTGCTTAAATAAAAATCTCGGGATATATAAATTAGAGTGTCATTATCTGTTATAATTGTATTATATGTTGTTATGTAATGATCCATGTTCGTTAAATATGTGCTTATATGTGACTATATGCATAAATATTTGTTAATATAATTTGTACATAATTGTTTCTTATTATAATTGAAATTCGTATAATTCCATTTATCTATATATTGCTTGATTTGAAATATTGTAAGGTTTGAGACTATGAAGATGAAGATCAAATTACATAGTGAACATGTTTATTGATATCCTCAAATTAGGGGAAGATATTTACGCATTGCACTCTTTTTTTCCTTACTCAATATTTTTTCCTACATGGTTTTAAAGATAACGTTTTTAACAACACTCATTTAAAGTTCATAAGTATATTGCACTCATTTTTCATTAATGGATTTTTTCCTAAAGGGTTTTTTCAAGAAAGTTTTAAAGAGACATGCTCTTCATGATTGAATATTAAAGGAGGAGTTTTATGAAACATTATTGTTGATATTTATTCAGCCCATTAACCATAGTCCATCCCATTAATAATAAAACTTATGGTTTACATATTACTTATAAATAGGGATAAGGTATTTAAGTAATACATACTATGATTAATATCACTCAATTATTTCTCTTAAACCCTAATGCCCCCTTGCCGCCTCTATCTACTATACATAAACCATACTTACCATACTCTGTCATTTATATGATATTTTCTCATGGTAAATCTATAGTCCTTCATTACATTTGATCTTTTGAAACCATCATACCAAGCATACATATTATTGTATAGGCATTAATTATATCCTCCTCTTTTTTCTTAAATTCAAAATTTTTATATATATTTCTACCTATTTATGCATATCTGAGATCGTTGGCAATTCCATTTCAATCAAAGGATTCTGAAAAGGTTAAATTTAATATTTCTATTATATTTAATTAATTGTAGCGTTCTTATAGTTTTTTTGTCAATAGAGGTTTATAATTATTCATTAAAATATATTTTTCTAAAAATTTATATGTTATTTGATAACTTTTTCCTCAAAATATGTGATTTACCACTATTTGTTGACACTATGGTATTTTTGGTATATTGAATTTGATTATATCTAAATAATTTAAGAATAATTAAAATTTTAAATTATGTCCAGAACAACCAATATATAATATGTTGTGCAAATGTTTTTATTTCAGTTTCTTTTAGAATGAATTTTTATTAATACACTAAAGTTTATTTTAAAATAAGATTATTTTCATCATTACTTTAACTATTTTTTTAATTGATTTACTAATTTTAAATAATATAATATTTGAATGTAAATTTGTAATATTTCCTACAATTTAATATACATTTCTTTCACTAGGCCAAGAAGCTTATAATAATTAGGGAAGCCTTGAATCCTAGCATTCTCACTTATAATTCAAACTCTATTTTGAACAGGGTGCATCTCTATGGGCTTGATAACCAAGGCCCATTAAACAGCCCAAATAATATCTTCCAAGTCCAAAAGAAATGACGTAATATTCCCAAAATTTCTACTCCAAAAGGGTGACTAGGGAGATATAACTAAAGACGATTACTATATATCACTTATAACTAAACTCAAGCGGCGTTTGATACTTATGTAATCTATTCATTCCTTTTTTTATATAATATGATATGAGAAGATCAAGAAACATTTAAGGATGTTTTTTTGTTTTGTTTATGATGTGTAGATATGTAAATTAGGGAAAGTTGATGAACAATAACGCGCAGGTTAGTATTATTATTTCTTATTCTTATTCTAATGTAAGTATATATGTATGTATCTTATATATGTAAGTATGTATATATAGGCTGTTGATCTCCATATCTTGTGGTATATTCAAACGTTGATATAGCAAAAGCAGCTGAAGCTAGGATGATAAGTAATGAACAACAACAAATTTGTGGTTTATGTGATGATATAGTTGAAGATATTGTGGTATGTATATGTTTGTCTATATTACTTAATTTTTATAAAGGGAATGTTTTAATTAATTAATATTTGTTTTTTAAGGTTACATCATAAGCAGATGCATTTTGCAAAACATGTTTAATGGAATTTTGTGCTAGTGGTGAACAAGTGTTATGTCCTACATGTTCAAAGCCACTTACTAAGGATTTCTCTGGGGAACAGAGTAATGCTAAAAATTTGTCAATAGAGGTTTATAATTATTCATTAAAATAAATTTTTCTAAAAATTTATATGTTATTTGATAACTTGTTCCTCAAAATCTGCTATTCACCACTATTTGTTGACACTATGGTATTTTTGGTATATTGAATTTGATTATATCTATATAATTTAGGAATAATTAAAATTTTAAATTATATTCAGAACAACCAATATATAATATGTTGTCTATTTTTATATTTGATTTACCTATTTTAAATAATATAATATTTGAATGTAAATTTGTAATATTTCCTACAATTTAATATACCTTTCTTTCAATAGGCCAAGAAGATTATAATAATTAGGGAAGCCTTGAATCCTAGCATTCTCACTTATAATTCAAACTCTATTTTGAACAGGGTGCATCTCTATGGACTTGATAACCAAGACCCATTAAACGGCCCAAAGTGTATCTTCCAAGTCCAAAAGCAATGACGTAATATTCCCAAAATTTTCTACTTCGAAAAGGACGGCTTGGAAGCCATGAAGTCGATGGATTATACAACAAATTTGATTATCATTATCGACAAAGCAATCCATTAAAAGGGCCACAAATCTTGCCACTCTTATTTTTCCATTCTGAATTTGATGACGTGAATGATTCATAGACACGAATCGTAATAGTAATACTAAAAACCCCTTTGCAAACGTGATAATATCCACAATGTTCTCCATTGATATTTGAATGTAATTTTTTAACTATTCTCTCTCTTTTATGTAATATTCTCTCTATATATTGATATATATTTAATGAAAATATATTTAATTTTTTTCATGAGTCATTTGATGGACCCAATAATTTTATTCATGTCAGATTTAAAAATAATTTGATTAGATATTTCTACAACTATTCAAAAATAAACACTTTCGTTCTTTGTCAGAAATCTTCATTCAACTATTCAAAAATAATCACTTTCGTCCTTGCCAGAATGATTCATAGCCACAAAAGTTAACCTTAACCTTGACTTAAACTGTAACTTTAACCCTTAACTTTAACCTTAAAATTAACCTTATCCTTCCTTAACGTTGACCTAATCTATAACCCTAACCCTAACCCTAACCTTAACATTAATCTTAACCAGAACCTAAATTTCATCTTGATGAGGAAAAAAAAAACCTTAACCCTAACTTTAACCTTGACCTTCTCCCTTGGAAACTGTATTTGATTTCCGTTAACGAAAAAAAAAATTCTTCAGTGTCTTCACACGGGTTTTACCTAGTATATATATATATATATGTATATAAATATATATGTAGTGATGAAATATAGTAGAAAATATAACTGAAAATTATAATACTCCTTTCAGAGCATTAAGAACCAAAACATTTTCTTCATATTTAGATATTGAAATTTAAGAACTCTGTCGGTTATTCTACTACAGAAATATGGAATTAGAAAATAGACGAATCGTGATAAAAGTATATGTGTAAATGATTATATAAATATTAAAAAAGAGGATCTTGAATTTAATTCTATTCAAAATGTCGATAAGTATATTTTGCCAAATATAGAAAGATGGTTCATGTAGATTCATACCCGTATGGTAAATATGAACGTATGATCTATATAGACTGGTATTTTTATAAAGGATTTCATGTTCATATAAGGTAAACTAATTTGAAGATATGTTTTATGAGATAAAAACGTTTTTATGAAAGTCCTTAAAGGACTCCAAGTGCTTAAATAAAAATCTCGAGATATATAAATTAGAGTGTCATTATCTGTTATAATTGTATTATATGTTGTTATGTAATGTGCCATATTCGTTACATATGTTCTTATATTTTACTATATGCATAAATATTTGTTAATATAATTTGTACATAATTGTTTCTTATTATAATTGAAATTCGTATAATTCCATTTATCTATATATTGCTTGATTTGAAATATTGTAAGGTTTGAGACTATGAAGATGAAGATCAAATTACAAAGTGAAGATGTTCATTGATATCCTCAAATGGGGGGAGATACTTATGAATTGCACTATTTTTTTCCTTACTCAATATTTTTTCCTACATGATTTTAAAAATAACGTTTTTTAACGACACGCATTTAAAGTTCATAAGGATATTACACTCATTTTTCTTGAATGGATTATTTCCTAAAGGATTTTTTCAAGAAAGTTTTAAACATATATGCTCTTCATGATTGAATATCAAAGGAGGAGTTTAATGAAACATTATTGTTGATATTTATTCAGCCCATTAACCATAGTCCAACCCATTAATAATAAAACTTAGGGTTTACATATTACTTATAATAGGGATAGGGTATTTAAGTAATACATACTATGATTAATAATACTATGCTCTCCTCTCTTATTCTTTACCTCTTACTTTTCATTTTAGTTTTACAACATATTCCATATTATCACTCAATTATTTCTTTCAAACCCTAACGCCCCTTTGCCGCCTCTATCTACTATACATAAACCATACTTACGATGCTCTGTCATTTATATGATATTTTCTCATGGTAAATCTATAGTCCATCTTTTGAAACCATCATACCAAGCATATATATTATTGTATAAGCATCAATTATCTCATCCTCTTTTTTCTTAAATTTAAAATTTTTATATATATTTCTACCTAATATATGGATATCTGAGATCGTTGGTCATTCCATTTAATATTTCTATTATATTTAATTAATTGTAGCATTCTATTATAGTTTTTTGTCAATATAGGTTTATAATTATTCATTAAAATATATTTTTCTAAAAAATTTATATGTTATTTGATAAATTGTTCCTTAAAATCTGTGATTCACCACTATTTCTTGACACTATGATATTTTTGGTATATTGAACTTGATTATATCTAAATAATTTAAGAATAATTAAAATTTTAAATTATGTCCAGAACAACCAATATATAATATGTTGTGCAAATGTTTTTATTTCAGCTTCTTTTAGAATGAATTTTTATTAATACACTTAAATTTATTTTAAAGTAAGATTATTTTCATCATTACTTTAACTATTTTTATAATTGATTTACTAATTTTAAATAATATAATATTTGAATGTAAATTTGTAATATTTCCTACAATTTAATATACCTTTCTTTCACTAGGCCAAAAAGCTTATAATAGTTAGGGAAGCCTTGAATCCTAGCATTCTCACTAATAATTCAAAGTCTATTTTGAACAAGGTGCATCTCTATGGGCTTGATAACCAAGGCCCATTAAACGGCCCAAATAATATCTTCCAAGTCCAAAAGCAATGACGTAATATTCCCAAAATTTTCTACTCCAAAAGGGCGACTAGGGCGATATAACTGAAGAAGATTACTATATATCACTTATAACGAAACTCAAGTGGAGTTTGATACGTATGTAATCTATTTCATTCCTTTTTTTATATAATATGATATGATATGAGAAGAGCAAGAAACATTTAAGGATGTTTTTTTTTGTTTTGTTTATGATGTGTAGATATGTAAATGAGGGAAAGTTGATGAACAATTACGCGCATATATTCGATCTGCTTAAGCGTTTACGTTAGCTAGTATTATTATTTCTTATTCTTATTATAATGTAAGTATATATGTATGTATCTAATATATGTAAGTATGTATATATAGGCTGTTGATCATCCATATCTTGTTGTATATTCAAACGTTGATATAGCAAAAGCAGCTAAAGCTAGGATGATAAGTAATGAAAAACAACAAATTTGTGGTTTATTTGATGATATAGTTGAAGATGTTGTGGTATGTATATGTTTGTCTTTATTACTTACTTTTTATAAAGGGAATGTTTTAATTAATTAATATTTTTTTTAATGTTACATCATAAGCACATGCATTTTGCAAAACATGTTTAATGGAATTTTGTGCTAGTGGTGAACAAGTATTATGTCCTACATGTTCAAAGCCACTGACTATGGATTTTTCAGAGTAATGCTAAAAATTTGTCAATAGAGGTTTATAATTATTCATGAAAATAAATTTTTCTAAAAATTTATATGTTATTTGATAACTTGTTCCTCAAAATCTGTTATTCACTACTATTTTTTGAAACTATGGTATTTTTGGAATATTGAATTTGATTATATCTATATAATTTAAGAATAATTAAAATTTAAATTATGTTCAGAACAACCAATATATAATATGTTGTGCAAATGTTTTTATTTCGGCTTCTTTTAGAATGAATTTTTATTAACACACTAAAGTTTATTTTAAAATAAGATTATTTTCATCATTACTTTATCTATTTTTATATTTGATTTACCTATTTTAAATAATATAATATTTGAATGTGAATTTGTAATATTTCCTACAATTTAATATACCTTTCTTTCACTAGGTCAAGAAGCTTATAATAATTAGGGAAGCCTTGAATCCTAGCATTCTCACTTATAATTCAAACTCTATTTTGAACAGGGTGCATCTCTATGGGCTTGATAACCAAGGCCCATTAAACGGCCCAAAGCGTATCTTCCAAGTCCAAAAGCAATGACGTAATATTCCCAAAAGTTTCTACATCGAAAAGGGCGACTAGGAAGCCATACAGTCGATGGATTATACAACAAATTTGAATTTGATTATCATTATAACCGAGACAAAGCAATCCAATACAAGGGCCACAAATCTCGCCACTCTTATTTTTCCATTCTGAATTTAATGACGTGAATGATTCATAGCCACGAATCGTAACAGTAATCCTAAAAAGCCTTTTGTAAACTTAATAATATCCACAATGTTCTCCATTGATATTTGAATGTAATTTTTTAACTATTCTCTCTCTTTTATGTAATATTCTCTCTATATATTGATATATATTTAATGAAAATATATTTAATTTCTTTCATGAGTTTTTATGTAATGAAACCATCATACCAAGCGTACATATTATTGTATAAGCATCAATTATGTCCTCCTCTTTTTTCTTAAATTCAAAAATTTTATATATATTTCTACCTGATTTATGGATATCTGAGATCGTTGGCCATTCCATTTCAACCAAAGGATTCTGAAAAGCTTAAATTTAATATTATTATTATATTTAATTAATTGTAGCGTTCTTATAGGTTTTTGTCAATAGAGGTTTATAATTGTTCATTAAAATATATTTTTCTAGAAATTTATATGTTATTTGGTAAATTGTTCGTCAAAATCTGTGATTCGCCACTATTTGTTGACACTATGGTATTTTTGGTATATTGAATTTGATTATATCTAAATAATTTAAGAATAATTAAAATTTTAAATTATGTCCAGAACAACCAATATATAATATGTTGTGCAAATGATTTTATTTCGGCATCATTAGAATGAATTTTTATTAATACACTAAAGTTTATTTTAAAATAAGATTATTTTCATCATTACTTTATCTATTTTTTTAATTGATTTACTGATTTTAAATAATATAATATTTGAATGTAAATCTATATTATATTACAAGCTTTTTTTTATAAGTGGTGAATTCTGGCCAAACATAACTGGTTGCCAGGATCGTTTCTGGCCCCACCTATCACTAATTAAGAAAAACATCATTAATACCCAAACAAAAAATAAAATAAAATAACAATCACCTTACCGTTTTACTTTTCTTTTTGTTCCAGATTCACCGTTTTACACTTCCCTATCGATTACCAAACCCAAACCCAACAAAAAAAAGAACAGAAAAAACCTTAATCCTTCTCCTTCATCTTCGCCTCAATATTTGAGGACTCACCTTTCCACCATTTACTGCCGCTCGATCCTCCACCATCACCGCCACCGCGACTCGCCGCTCGAGGACCAAATTCCACCATCTATCACCAACATTCAAGGACCAATCTCTATCATCTTCACTCATCGTCCAAATAAAAGGTAGAATCGTGGCGGAGTCATAGACGAGAGTTTCAGCAGCTTTGACGAATAACCCAAATAAAAGGTAAAATCATCTTCACCCACACGTACATCTATAATACCGTTACCATCTCATTATTCTTCCCCGTTTCAACATCTCTATTGACCCTTCCAAAATTTATGGGCTCTTCGTTTTCATTTATGTTCTGGTAATGAGGTCTCGATGGATTACACAAAAGCAGTTAGTCCTTCGGAAATTGAATTCTCTTCTCGATTAGTGCCTTTTTCCATTACTTTTCTTTTTCCTTTCTTAGGTTTGAATTTTGATTTAAATTGTTATAATGCATTTTTTAATTTTTTTTTTGCAGTAAAGGTACATTTGGAGTGAGCAAGTTGGTCTTAGTCTGCATTTTTTAAACTGTAAGTGAACTTTTGGTCTTAAACTACAATTTTTAATTACATGAGTTAGTAATTAGGTGTTATAATGCATTTTTTGAATTGTTTTCCAGTAAAGGTGCATTTGGAGTGAGCAATTTGATCTTAAACTGCATTTTTTTAAACTCTAAGTGAACTTTGAATGGACATTGAGTATGTAATATAGATTTGCAGTCGAGGAATTTCATTGGTTTCGTTTCTCTAACATAGTTGCAAGAGGTTCATTTTTTTCCCTACCTTTCTTATTAATTTAATTCCCTTTTTAGTTAAATTCATTGTGGAAATTCTGATATCGTTTAATTTTTCAATTTTTTGGTGCAGGTGCTATTTTTTATTCAATTTTTTTATTGTCAAGTTGTGCAGCCACTCAATTTTTCGTATAATCCAAGTGGTTCACAAGTAATCGATACTTTTCTCACTTCGAATGCTTCGATAAAGCAGAAACGGAAACAAATTGTCAAGGATATTCTTAATACTTTTTGCTCGAATTATTGTTTTTATTTAATTGATTTTGAATTTAACAATTTAGCTGAGTCTTATTCCAAGCTGGCTTTTTAGTGAACAATTTATTCAGGTAAGGCTATTTTTTCAATATTTTCTAACAGATTTTGAGATGATTGTTTGACTTATTTGATTGTTTAACAGGTTCACGAGATCTTTCCATTCCCGATAGGTTTATCATGGAAAGGTGTTGCTTTCGGTGATGCTACGGAGAATCAACAAAGCACTGTTGTTTTTCCAAAAGGATATCCAATACCAAGTGTTAAGGCTTTAACAAAGCACTATTGTGAGTAAATTGCAAGCCCCACCTAAGATCAGCACATACACAATATTTGATTTATATTTAGCATGTTTTATTGGAAAATAATAGTCCATTTTTAGTTTCAACATTACGACTATATACAGATTGGATTGTTCCAATGCTCTGGAGAACGTGCTAAATTGAAGGTGAAAGTACGCTTGAATCTGCATGGTATTGTTTCACTAGAGTCTGCAACTGTAAGTTCTTGAGAGTTTATCTATGGTGGTTAATGTGTTTCAGATTTTTGTTTTTTTTCCTATATTGTACGTTTTAATGATGTTCATTCAACTTTTGGAAGAATAGGAAATCAATGTTTTGGTTGTGAAAGAGAGTAAAATGGATACTGAAGGTGATGCGAATATGCAAGATGCTCCTGGACTGAGATTGTATTCCAAGATGCTCCTGGACTGAGATTGTATTCCAGAGTCTGTTGAAATGGAAACAGAAGCTAAGGTGAACGAGTCTTTATAGATTTGCTGTAGATTATATCCATAGTCTTTGTTTTATGTTTGTTTGTATATTTTACAGGTCGAGGCTCCAAAGAAAAAAGTTAAGAAAACTAATTGTTCCAATTTTGGAAGTAGTGTCTGGAGCAATGGTCGTAGCAGATGTTCAAAAAGTAATGGAAAAGGAATTTGAAATAGATTTGCAAGATCGTATTATGGAAGAGACCAAAGATAAAAATGTACACATTTTATTACTTAAGATTTTGGTTACTTAAATTTTTTCACATTATGCACCATAGATCCTCATATTATGCAAAAGATGCAATATAAAAGTGTTAACATTGTATGTTAACATTGAAGAAGCGATCTCATGAGATCAGTAGCTGCACTATTATCAGCAAATCCGCTCTCCTTCACAAGAAAACTGCAACCACTCGGGGACCATTCTCCACCATCATCAACTCGTCTTGGCGAAAAACCCAATTTAAGGTAAATTTTATTATTATCATTGAAACTCTGAAATATTGACTTAATTTTAACCTAATCTCATAACTTTTACAAATTTTCAGAATTATCTGATTTGAATATAATTTTATTATATCTTAATACAAATCTTACAATGGCCATTATTATGACCGTTGGAAGCCTTTTACCGTAGGAGAAGTGATGTTTTGGGAATAGCCTGAATAGCCTTTTACTGCTGGAGTAAACAATTTTTGGTCTTATATTGTATTTTTTGAATTATTTTGCAGTAAATATCTGTTTGGCGCAACTGCTGGAGAGTTAATTGCAGCATTAGTCCCTGTTTCTGCTGTTCTTTACAGTGTTTGCACAAAGAAAAATCGTGCATCTTATGTAGAGAAATTGAATATGAAGGTATGAGCAGCAAACTGATAATTTTCAGCTATTATGATTTAAAGTGAGTTAATTGCAGCATTAGTCTCTATTTTTGCTGTCCCTTGAGTGATATATGACTGTTTGTGGCTTTGTTCAAGCTCCTCCACAAGCTGATGTAGTGAAAAGCTTGAGAAATTGGAAAAGGTTATTGGTGGTTTTTCTCAATAGATGATAAATCTAGTCTCTATTTTGCATATACATGTTTTGCTTTAGAGTATTTTTTACCAGTTCATTGACTTCTTTTTTCAATCTTACAAGGGTCTGAAGATGTTTATGAATGTGAAATTTCCAAGATGATGCTTCAGTGTCTATGGTTTGTATAAAACTTGAAAACAAAGCTATAGAACCTTTTTATGCATTTGCAACTTCCAAAGACCAGACATCTGAGTCTGTGGTTGATGAAAATTAAGTTATGGAATATTAAGATGAATACAAAAACATCTTTTCATATCATCAACGGAAATCATGGAATTTAATACTATTAAGAGTTACAATTTATTGAGATGATATATACATAATTATAAATATTATTAAATATTCTGCTGTGTAACACATAAAACATCTTTTAGGATTTGTATTAAAAATATTTAATGCTAGAAGGGCTAGAAAAATGTACACACTGATGAATCGATACATATAATAAATAGCCTAGAGTAAATAGTTATTAAAAAGGATCAAGTGCTTATGTTCTTATAAACATCAATGTTTTGAGCTAACCAAGGAGAATACTAAAAGGGCTTATAACCATCAATTAACAGTAGTTTTATATACTTTAGTACATGATGCTTTGCAAAATCCTGTTACATGATATATTTTATATCAAGATGCAAAGTATTTATAAAAATATTTTATATTTTGCTTTTTCTGTAACACATTAATTATTAACTTATAAGAATATTAAGATGCAAGATGTTTCATGTGGATATGGATTAATACTATTGATGTGTATTAAATTTTATATTTAATTTTGTACTATCAAGATGCTTTACAAAATTATTGAGACGAATCGGTCTTCCAATCAAATTGCCAATCATCTGTCCCTGAACCAACAACTATGAACACCTCATCATTGTTCTTGGTCCTCAATTTGAAATTGTTTCTCAATACATGTTTGAAGGTATTATCCCGCCATCGATCACTATCATACTCTCTAATTCGAAACCCACCATCAACATCAATTCAATCTACCTTGCCATAAATATCGACGTTCAGAATCCACACCGTTGTCTTCATTACCAGCCACCGCCGAACTCAGACCCACACTCCGATTCCAAACAGAGGTCGCCGATCTACATTTCTAATTAAACATACATGACCTCAATATCACAGCACCAACGTAAATATCTATTGATCCAATTCGCCAGTCAAGACCGAATACCCAAAGTGTAAGAATGGGGTTTTGATGCAAAATGATAAAGTTTTATTTTGGAGCATGTTCTAAATTTTTAATGGTGAATCGTTAAAATAAATTGTTAGGCGAGAAATTTTGAGTATTATGATGAATATGCGAAGTGTAGGGCGTTATTGTCAAAAAATGTGTCAGTATTGTTGTCTGTATACGAGAAACGTTTAGAGGCAATAAACGAGGTGCATGGACATGAATGTGAGACCGTTCCCATAGTCCTTACTTAGGAGAAAACACAAGTGACAAGAGGTCTTGAGCCTTAAGATACGTATCTACATTATAGGTTAGAGACTATATATAAACATATTGTTAAAGTGTATCGGGTATACTGAAAACCAGTGATCGAATTCCAAAGAAGTATATTCTACAACTAATCTCATAGTTTTTTAAGTGGCTTCAGACACGGGTCATACCTAGTTTGTAATATTTCCTACAATTTAATATACCTTTCTTTCACTAGGCCAAGAAGCTTATAATAATTAGGGAAGCCTTGAATCCTAGCATTCTCACTTATAATTCAAACTCTATTTTGAACAGGGTGCATCTCTATGGGCTTGATAACCAAGGCCCATTAAACGGCCCAAATAATATCTTTCAAGTCCAAAAGCAATGACGTAATATTCCCAAAATTTTCTACTCCAAAAGGGCGACTAGGGCGATATAACTGAAGAAGATTACTATACATCACTTATAACGAAACTCAAGCGGAGTTTGATATGTATGTAATCTATTTCATTCCTTTTTTTATATAATATGAGATGATATGAGAAGAGCAAGAGACCTTTAAGGATGTTTTTTTTTTGTTTTGTTTATGATGTGTAGATATGTAAATGAGGGAAAGTTGATGAACAATTACGCGCATATATTTGATCTGCTTGAGCGTTTACGTCAGGTTAGTATTATTATTTCTTATTCTTATTCTAATGTAAGTATATATGTATGTATCTAATATATGTAAGTATGTATATATAGGCTGTTGATCATCCATATCTTGTGGTATATTCAAATGTTGATATAGCAAAAGCAGCTGAAGCTAGGATGATAAGTAATGAACAACAAAAAATTTATGCTTTATGTGATGATATAGTTGAAGATATTGTGGTATGTATATGTTTGTCTTTATTACTTACTTTTCATAAAGGGAATGTGTTAATTAATTAATAATTGTTTTTTTAAGGTTACATCATGTGCACATGCATTATGCAAAACATGCTTAATGGAATTTTGTGCTAGTGGTGAACAAGTGTTATGTTCTACATGTTCAAAGCCACTTACTATGGATTTCCCTGGGGAACAGAGTAATGCTAAAAATTTGTCAATAGAGGTTTATAATTATTCATTAAAATAAATTTTTCTAAAAATTTATATGTTATTTGATAACTTGTTCTTCAAAATCTACTATTCACCACTATTTGTTGACACTATGGTATTTTTGGTATATTGAATTTGATTATATCTATATAATTTAAGAATAATTAAAATTTTAAATTATGTTCAGAACAACCAATATATAATATGTTGTGCAAATGTTTTTATTTCGGCTTCTTTTAGAATGAATTTTTATTAACACACTAATGTTTATTTTAAAATAAGATTATTTTCATCATTACATAATCTATTTTTATATTTGATTTACCTATTTTAAATAATATAATATTTGAATGTAAATTTGTAATATTTCCTACCATTTAATATACCTTTCTTTCACTAGGCCAAGAAGCTTATAATAATTAGGGACGCCTTGAATCCTAAAATTCTCACTTATAATTCAAACTCTATTTTTAACAGGGTGCATCTCTATGGGCTTGATAACCAAGGCCCATTAAACGGCCCAAAGCATATCTTCCAAGTCCAAAAGAAATGACGTAATATTCCCAAAATTTTTTACTTCGAAGGAAGCCATGAAATCGATGGATTATATAACAAGTTTGATAATCATTATCAACGAGACAAAGCAATCCCTTACAAGGGCCACAAATCTCGTCACTCTTAGTTTTCTATTCTGAAGTTGATGACGTGAATGATTCATAGCCACGAATCGTAATAGTAATCCTAAAAAGCCATTAGCAAACTTGATAATATCCACAATGTTCTTCATTGATATTTGAATGTAATTTTTTAACTATTCGATCTCTTTTATTTAATATTCTCTCTATATATTGATATATATTTAATGAAAATATATTTAATTTCTTTCATGAGTCTTTGATGGACCCAATAATTTTTTTTATGTCATATTTAAAAATACTTTGATTAGATATTTCTACAACTATTCAAAAATAAACACTTTCGTTCTTTGCCAGAATGATTCATAGCCGCAAAAATTAACCTTAACCTTGACTTAAACTGTAACCTTAACCCTTAACTTTAACCATAAAATTAATCTTATCCTTACCGTTGAACTAAACCTTAACCCTAACTCTAACCTTTACCTTAACTTTAACCTTAACCATAACCTAAATTTTTTCTTGATGAGAAAAAAAAAACCTTAACCCTAACTTTAACCTTGACCTTCACCCTTGGAAACTGTATTTGATTTCCATTAACGCAAAAAAAATTCTTCAGTGTCTTCATACACGGGTTTTACCTAGTATATATATATATATATTATGATGAAATAAAGTTGATAATATAACTGAAAATTGTAATACTCCTTTTAATGCATTAGGAACCAAAACATTTTTTTCATGTTTAGATATTGAGATTTAAGAACTCTGTCAATTATTCTACTACAGAAATATGGAACTAGAAAATAGACGGATCTTAATAAAAGTATATGTGTAAATGAATATATAAATATTAAAAGAGAGGATCTTGGATTTAATTCTATTCAAAATGTCGATAAGAATATTTGGCCAAATATAGAAAGATGGTTCATGTAGATTCATATCCGTATGGTAAATATGAACGTATGATCTATATAGACTGGAATTTTTATAAAGGATTTCATGTTCGTCTAAGGTAAACTAATTTGAAAATATGTTTTATGAGATAAAAATGTTCTTATGAAAGTCATTAAAGGACTTCAAGTGCTTAAATCAAAATCTTGGGATATATAAATTAGAGTGTCATTATCTGTTATAATTGTATTATATGTTGTTATGTAATGATCCATGTTCGTTAAATATGTGCTTATATGTGACTATATGCATAAATATTTGTTAATATAATTTGTACATAATTGTTTCTTATTATAATTGAAATTCGTATAATTTCATTTATCTATATATTGCTTGATTTGAAATATTTTAAGGTTTGAGACTATGAAGATGAAGATCAAATTACATAGTGAACATGTTTATTGATATCCTCAAATGAGGGGAAGATACTTACGCATTGCACTCTTTTTTTCCTTACTCAATATTTTTTCCTACATGGTTTTAAAGATAACGTTTTTAACGACACTCATTTAAAGTTCATAAGTATATTGCACTCATTTTCCATTAATGGATTTTTTCCTAAAGGGTTTTTTCAAGAAAGATTTAAAGAGACATGCTCTTCATGATTGAATATCAAAGGAGGAGTTTTATGAAACATTATTGTTGATATTTATTCAGCCCATTAACCATAGTCCAGCCCATTAATAATAAAACTTATGGTTTACATATTACTTATAAATAGGGATAGGGTATTTAAGTAATACATACTATGATTAATATCACTCAGTTATTTCTTTCAAACCCTAATGCCCCCTTGCCGCCTCTATCTACTATACATAAACCATACTTACGATACTCTGTCATTTATATGATATTTTCTCATGGTAAATCTATAGTCCTTCATTACATTTGATCTTTTGAAACCATCATACCAAGCGTACATATTATTGTATAGGCATCAATTAAATCCTCTTCTTTTTTCTTAAATTCAAAATTTTTATATATATTTCTACCTGATTTATGGATATCTGAGATCGTTGGCTTTTCCATTTCAACCAAACGATTCTGAAAAGGTTAAATTTAATATTTCTATTATATTTAATTAATTGTAGCATTCTTATAGTTTTGTGTCAATAGAGGTTTATAATTATTCATTAAAATATTTTTTTCTAAATTTATATGTTATTTGATAACTTGTTCCTCAAAATATGTGATTTACCACTATTTGTTGACAATATGGTATTTTTGGTATATTGAATTTGATTATATCTAAATAATTTAAGAATAATTAAAATTTTAAATTATGTCCAGAACAACCAATATATAATATGTTGTGCAAATTTTTTTATTTCGGTTTCTTTTAGAATGAATTTTTATTAATACACTAAAGTTTATTTTAAAATAAGATTATTTTCATCATTACTTTAACTATTTTTTTAATTGATTTACTAATTTTAAATAATATAATATTTGAATGTAAATTTGTAATATTTCCTACAATTTAATATACATTTCTTTCACTAGGCCAAGAAGCTTATAATAATTAGGGAAGCCTTGAATCCTAGCATTCTCACTTATAATTCAAACTCTATTTTGAACAGGGTGCATCTCTATGGGCTTGATAATCAAGGCCCATTAAACAGCCCAAATAATATCTTCCAAGTCTAAAAAAATGACGTAGTATTCCCAAAATTTTCTACTCCAAAAGGGCGACTAGGGAGATATAACTGAAGAAGATTACTATATATCACTTATAACTAAACTCAAGCGGCGTTTGATACATATGTAATCTATTTCATTCCTTTTTTTTATATAATATGATATGAGAAGAGCAAGAAACATTTAAGGATGTTTTTTTTGTTTTGTTTATGATGTGTAGATATGTAAATTAGGGAAAGTTGATGAACAATAACACGCATATAGCGTTTACGTCAGGTTAGTATTATTATTTCTTATTTTTATTCTAATCTAATTATATATGTATGTATCTTATATATGTAAGTATATATATAGGCTGTTGATCTCCATATCTTGTGGTATATTCAAACGTTGATATAGCAAAAGCAGCTGAAGCTAGGATGATAAGTAATGAACAACAACGAATTTGTTGTTTATGTGATGATATAGTTGAAGATATTGTGGTATGTATATGTTTGTCTATATTACTTACTTTTTATAAATGGAATGTTTTAATTAATTAATATTTGTTTTTTTAAGGTTACATCATAAGCACATGCATTTTGCAAAACATGTTTAATGGAATTTTGTGCTAGTGGTGAACAAGTGTTATGTCCTACATGTTCAAAGCCACTTACTATGGATTTCTCTGGGGAACAGAGTAATGCTAAAAATTTGTCAATAGAGGTTTATAATTATTCATTAAAATAAAATTTTCTAAAAATTTATATGTTATTTGATAACTTGTTCATCAAAATCTGCTATTCACCACTATTTGTTGACACTATGGTATTTTTGGTATATTGAATTTGATTATATCTATATATTTTAGGAATAATTAAAATTTTAAATTATATTCAGAACAACCAATATATAATATGTTGTGCAAATGGTTTTATTTCGGTTTCTTATAGAATGAATTTTTATTAACACACTAAAGTTTATTTTAAAATAAGATTATTTTCATCATTACTTTATCTATTTTTATATTTGATTTACCTATTTTAAATAATATAATATATGAATGTAAATTTGTAATATTTCCTAGAATTTAATATACCTTTCTTTCAATAGGACAAAAGATTATAATAATTAGGGAAGCCTTGAATCCTAGCATTCTCACTTATAATTCAAACTCTATTTTGAACAGGGTCCATCTCTATGGACTTGATAACCAAGGCCCATTAAACGGCCAAAAGTGTATCTTCCAAGTCCAAAAGCAATGACGTAATATTCCCAAAATTTTCTATTTCGAAAAGGGCGACTTGGAAGCCATGAAGTCGATGGATTATACAACAAATTTGATTATCATTATCGACAAAGAAATCCATTAAAAGGACCACAAATCTTGCCACTCTTATTTTTCCAATCTGAATTTGATGACGTGAATGATTCATAGCCACGAATCGTAATAGTAATCCTAAAACCCCCTTTGCAAACGTGATAATATCCACAATGTTCTCCATTGATATTTGAATGTAATTTTTTTAACTATTCTCTCTCTTTTATGTAATATTCTCCCTAGATATTGATATATATTTAATGAAAATATATTTAATTTCTTTCATGAGTCTTTTGATGGACCCATAATTTTATTCATGTCAGATTTAAAAATAATTTCATTAGATATTTGTACAACTATTCAAAAATAAACACTTTCGTTCTTTGCCAGAAATCTTCATTCAACTATTCAAAAATAAACACTTTCGTTCTTTGCCAGAATGATTTATAGCCACAAAATTTAACCTTAACCTTGACTTAAACTGTAACTTTAACCCTTAACTTTAACCTTAAAATTAACCTTATCCTTAATGTTGACCTAAACCATAACCCTAACCCTAACCCTAAGCCTAACCTTAACATTAATCTTAACCATAACCTAAATTTCTTCTTGATGACCAAAAAAAAAACCTTAACCCTAAATTTAACCTTGACCTTTTCCCTTGGAAACTGTATTTGATTTCCGTTAACGAAAAAAAAAATTCTTCAGTGTCTTCACACGGGATTTACCTAGTATATATATATGTATCTAAATATATATATATAATGATGAAATATAGTAGAAAATATAACTGAAAATTATAATACTCCTTTCAGAGCATTAGGAACCAAAACATTTTCTTCATATTTAGATATTGAAATTTAAGAACTCTGTCAGTTATTCTACTACAGAAATATGGAATTAGAAAATAGACGGATCGTGATAAAAGTACATGTGTAAATGATTATATAAATATTAAAAGAGAGGATCTTGAATTTAATTCTATTCAAAATGTCGATAAGTATATTTTCCCAAATATAGAAAGATGGTTCATGTAGATTCATACCCGTATGGTAAATATGAACGTATGATCTATATAGACTGATATTTTTATGAAGGATTCCATGTTCGTATAAGGTAAACTAATTTGAATATATGTTTTATGAGATAAAAACGTTCTTATGAAAGTCCTTAAAGGACTCCAAGTGCTTAAATAAAAATCTCGAGATATATAAATTAGAGTGTCATTATCTGTTATAATTGTATTATATGTTGTTATGTAATGTGCCATATTCGTTAAATATGTTCTTATATTTTACTATATGCATAAATATTTGTTAATATAATTTGTACATAATTGTTTCTTATTATAATTGAAATTCGTATAATTCTATTTATCTATATATTGCTTGATTTGAAATATTGTAAGGTTTGAGACGATGAAGATGAAGATCAAATTACACAGTGAAGATGTTTATTGATATCCTCAAAATGAGGGGGAGATACTTATGCATTGCACTCTTTTTTTCCTTACTCAATATTTTTTCCTACATGTTTTAAAAATAATGTTTTTAACGATAGCATTTAAAGTTCATAAGGATATTACACTCATTTTTCTTCAATGGATTTTTTCCCAAAGGATTTTTTCAAGAAAGTTTTAAACATATATGCTCTTCATGATTGAATATCCAAGGAGGAGTTTAATGAAACATTATTGTTGATATTTATTCAGCCCATTAACCATAGTCCAACCCATTAATAATAAAACTTAGGGTTAACATATTACTTATACATAGGGATAGGGTATTTATGTAATACATACTATGATTAATAATACTATGCTCTCCTCTCTTATTCTTTATCTCTTACTTTTCATTTTAGTTTTACAACATATTCCATATTATTACTTAATTATTTCTTTCAAACCCTAACGCCCCCTTGCCGCCTCTATCTACTATACATAAACCATACTTACGATACTCTGTCATTTATATGATATTTTCTCATGGTAAATCTATAGTCCTTCATATTTTGAAACCATCCTACCAAGCGTACATATTATTGTATAAGCATCAATCATCTCCTCCTCTTTTTTCTTAAATTAAAATTTTTTTATATATATTTCTACCTGATTTATGGATAACTGAGATCGTTGGCCAGTCCATTTCAAACAAAGGATTCTGGAAAGGTTAAATTTAATATTTTAATTATATTTAATTAATTATAGCGTTCTTATAGATTTTTGTCAATAGAGGTTTATAATTATTCATTAAAATATATTTTTCGAAAAATTTATATGTTATTTGATAACTTGTTCTTCAATATCTGCTATTAACCACTATTTGTTGACAATATGGTATTTTTGGTATATTGAATTTGATTATATCTAAATAATTTAACAATAATTAAAATTTTAAATTATGTCCAGAACAACCAATATATAATATGTTGTGCAAATGTTTTTATTTTGGCTTCTTTTAGAATGAATTTTTATTAATCACTAAAGTTTATTTTTAAATAAGATTATGTTCATCATTACTTTATCTATTTTTATAATTGATTTACTAATTTTAAATAATATAATATTTGAATGTAAATTTGTAATATTTCCTACAATTTAATATACCTTTCTTTCACTAGGCTAAGAAGCTTATAATAATTAGGGAAGCCTTGAATCCTAGCATTCTCACTTATAATTCAAACTCTATTTTGAACAGGGTGCATCTCTATGGGCTTTATAACCAAGGCCCATTAAACGGCCCAAATAATATCTTCCAAGTCCAAAAGCAATGACGTAATACTCCCAAAATTTTCTACTCCAAAAGGGCGACTAGGGCGATATAACTGAAGAAGATTACTATACATCACTTATAACGAAACTCAAGCGGAGTTTGATACGTATGTAATCTATTTAATTCCTTTTTTTATATAATATAATATGATATGAGAAGAGCAAGAAACATTTAAGGATGTGTTTTTTGTTTTGTTTATGATGTGTTGATATGTAAATGAGGAAATGTTAATGAACAATTACGCGCATATATTCGAGCTGCATACTTGTTTATGTCAGGTTAGTATTATTATTTCTTATTCTTATTCTAATGTAAGTATATATGTATGTATCTAATATATGTAAGTATGTATATATAGGTTGTTGATCATCCATATCTTGTGGTATATTCAAACGTTGCTATAACAAAAGCAGCTGAAGCTAGGATGATATGTAATGAACCACAACAAATTTGTGGTTTATGTGACGATATAGTTGAAGATGATGTGGTATGTATATGTTTGTCTTTATTACTTACTTTTTGTTAAGGTTACATCATGTGCACATGAATTTTGCAAAACATGTTTAATGGAATTTTGTGCTAGTGATGAACAAGTGTTATGTCCTACATGTTCAAAGCCACTTACTATGGATTTCTCTAGGAACAGAGTAATGCTAAAAAAAATTCAATAGGTTTATAATTATTCATTAAAATTTATTTTTCTAAAAATTTATATGTTATTTGATAACTTGTTCCTCAAAATCTACTATTCACCACTATTTGTCGACACTATGGTATTTCTGGTATATTGAATTTGATTATATATAGATAATTTAAGAATAATTAAAATTTTAAATTATGATCAGAACAATCAATATATAATATGTTGTGCAAATGTTTTTATTTCGGCTTCTTTTAGAATAAATTTTTATTAATATACTAAAGTTTATTTTAAAATAAGATAATTTTCATCATTACTTTATCTATTTTTATAATTGATTTACTAATTTTAAATAATATAATATTTGAACGTAAATTTGTAATATTTCCTAAAATTTAATATACCTTTCTTTTACTAGGCCAAGAAGCTTATAATAATTAGGGACGCCTTGAATCCTAGCATTCTCACTTATAATTCAAACTCTATTTTAAACAGGGTGCTTCTCTATGGGCTTGATAACCAAGGCCCATTAAACGGCCCAAAGCATATCTTCCAAGTCCAAAAGCAATGACATAATATTCCCAAAATTTTCTACTCGGAAAAGGGCGACTAGGAAGCCATGAAGTCGATGGATTATACAACAAATTTGATTATCATTATCAACGAGACAAAGCAATCCATTACAAGGGCCACAAATCTTGCCACTCTTATTTTTTTCCATTCTGAATTTGATGACGTGAATGATTCATAGCCACGAATCGTAATAGTAATCCTAAAAAGCCCTTTGCAAACTAGATAATATCCACAATGTTCTCCATTGATATTTGAATGTAATTTTTTAACTATTCTCTCTCTATTATGTAATATTCTCTCTATATATTAATATATATTTCACGAAAAAATATTTAATTTCTTTCATGAGTCTTTTGATGGACCCAATAATTTTTTTCATGTCAGATTTAAAAATACTTTGATTAGATATTTCTACAACTATTCAAAAATAAACACTTTCGTTCTATGCCAGAAATCCTCATTCAACTATTAAAAAATAAACACTTTCGTTCTTTGCCAGAATGATTCATAGCCACAAAATTTAACCTAAACGGTAACTTTAACCCTTAACTTTATCCTTAACTTTAACCTTAAAATTAACCTTATCCTTAACGTTGACCTAAACCTTAACCCTAACCCTAACCATAACCTTAACATTAATCTTAACCATAACCTAAATTTCTTCTTGATGAGCAAAAAAAAACCTTAACCCTAACTTTAACCTTGACCTTCTCCCTTGGAAATTGTAATTGATTTCCGTTAACGGAAAAAAAAATTCTTCAGTGGTTTTCCCTAGTATATATATATTATGATGAAATAAAGCAGAAAATATAATTGAAAATTATAATACTCCTATTAGAGCATTAGTAACCAAAACATTTTCTTCATATTTAGATATTGAAATTTAAGAACTCTGTCAGTTATTCTACTACAGAAATATGGACTTAGAAAATAGACAGATCGTGATAAAAGTATATGTGTAAAAGATTATATAAATATTAAAAGAGAGGATCTTGAATTTAATTGTATTCAAAATGTCGATAAGTATATTTGGCCAAATATAGAAAGATGGTTCATGTAGATTCATACCCGTATGGTAAATATGAACGTATGATCTATATAGACTGGAATTTTTATAAAGGATTTCATGTTCGTATAAGGTAAACTAATTTGAAGATATTTTTTATGAGATAAAAACGTTCTTATAAAAGCCCTTAAAGGACTCCAAGTGCTTAAATATAAATCTCGAGATATATAAATTATAGTGTCATTATCTGTTATAATTGTATTATATGTTGTTATGCAATGTGCCATATTCGTTAAATATGTTCTTATATTTGACTATATGCATAAATATTTGTTAATATAATTTGTACATAATTGTTTCTTATTATAATTGAAATTTTTATAATTCCATTTATCTATATATTGCTTGATTTGAAATATTGTAAGGTTTGAGACTATAAAGATGAAGATCAAATTACACAATGAACATCCTCAAATGAGGGGGAGATACTTATGCATTGCACTCTTTTTTTCCTTACTCAATATTTTTTCCTACATGGTTTTAAAAATAACGTTTTTACGACACGCATTTAAAGTTCATAAGGCTATTGAACTCATTTTCCTTCAATGGATTTTTTCCTAAAGGGTTTTTTCAAGAAAGTTTTAAACAAACATGCTCTTCATGATTGAATATCCAAGGAGGAGTTTTATGAAACATTATTGTTGATATTTATTCAGCCCATTAACCATAGTCCAACCCATTAATAATAAAACTTAGAGTTTACATATTACTTATAAATTGGGATACGGTATTTAAGTAATACATACTATGATTAATAATACTATGCTCTCCTCTCTTATTCTTTACCTCTTAGTTTTCATTTTAGTTTTACAACATATTCAATATTATCACTCAATTATTTCTTTCAATCCCTAATGCACCCTTGCCGCCTCTATCTACTATAACTAAACCATACTTACGATACTCTGTCATTTATATGATATTTTCTCATGGTAAATCTATAGTCTTTCATTATATTTGATCTTTTGAAACCATCATACCAAGGGTACATATTATTGTATAAGCATCAATTATCTCCTCCTCTTATTTCTTAAATTCAAAAAATTTATATATATTTCTACCTGATTTATGGATATCTCAGATCGTTGGTCATTCCATTTCAACCAAAGGATTCTGAAAAGGTTAAATTTAATATTCTTATTATATTTAATTAATTGTAGCGTTCTTATAGTTTTTTGTCAATAGAGGTTTATAATTATTCATTAAAATATATTTTTCTAGAAATTTATATGTTATTTGATAAATTGTTCCTCAAAATCTGTGATTCACCACTATTTGTTGACACTATGGTATTTTTGGTATATTGAATTTGATTATATCTAAATAATTTAAGAATAATTAAAATTTTAAATTATGTCCAGAACAACAAATATATAATATGTTGTGCAAATGATTTTATTTCGGCTTCTTTTAGAATGAATATTTATTAATACACTAAAGTTTATTTTAAAATAAGATCATTTTTATCATTACTTTATCAATTTTTATAATTGATTTACTAATTTTAAATAATATAATATTTGAATGTAAATTTGTAATATTTTCTATGATTTAATATACCTTTCTTTCACTAGGCCAAGAAGCTTATAATAATTAGGGACGCCTTGAATCCTAGCATTCTCACTTATAATTCAAACTCTATTTTGAACAGGGTGCATCTCTATGGGCTTGATAACCAAGACCCATTAAACGGCCGAAATAATATCTTCCAAAAGGGCGACTAGGGCGATATAACTGAAGAAGATTACTATACATCACTGTATAACGAAACTCAAGCGGAGTTTGATACGTATATAATCTATTTCATTCCCTTTTTTTATATAATATGATATGATATGAGAAGAGCAAGAAACATTTGAGGATGTTTTTTTTGTATTGTTTATGATGTGTAGATATGTAGATGAGGAAACGTTGATGAACAATTACGCGCATATATTCAATCTGCTTACTCGTTTACGTCAGGTTAATATTATTATTTCTTATTCTTATTCATATACTAATATAAGTATATATGTACATATCTAATATATGTAATTATGTATATATAAGTTGTTGATCATCCATATCTTGTGGTATGTTCAAACGTTGTTATAGCAAAAGCAGCTGAAGCTAGGATGATAAGTAATGAACCACAACAAATTTGTGGTTTATGTGATAATATAGTTGAAGATGTTGTCGTATGTATATATTTGTCTTTATTACTTACTTTTTCTAAAGGGGATTTAATTAATTAATATTTGTTTTTTTAAGGTTACATCATGTGCACATGCATTTTCCAAAACATGTTTAATGGAATTTGTGCTAGTGGTGAACAAGTGTTATGTCCTACATGTTCAAAGCCACTTACTATGGATTTCTTTGGGGAACAGAGTAATGCTAAAAATTTGCCAATAGAGGTTTATAATTATTCATTAAAATAATTTTTTCTAAAAATTTATATGTTATTTGCTAACTTGTTCTTCAAACTCTGTTATTCACCACTATTTGTTGACACGATGGTATTTTTGGTATATTGAATTTGATTATATCTATATAATTTAAGAACAATTAAAATTTTAAAATATGTTCAGAACAACCAATATATAATATGTTGTGTAAATGTTTTTATTTCGGCTTCTTTTAGAATGAATTTTTATTAACACACTAATGTTTATTTTAAAATAAGATTATCTTCATCATTACTTTATCTATTTTTATATTTGATTTACCTATTTTAAATAATATAATATTTGAATGTAAAGTTGTAATATTTCCTACAATTTAATATACCTTTCTTTCACTTGGCCAAGAAGCTTATAATAATTAGGGACGCCTTGAATCCTAACATTCTCACTTATAATTCAAACTCTATTTTGAAAAGGGTGCATCTCTATGGGCTTGATAACCAAGGCCCATTAAACGGCCCAAAGCGTATCTTCCAAGTCCAAAAGAAATGACGTAATATTCCCAAAATTTTCTACTTCGAAAAGGGAGACTGGGAAGCCATGAAATCGATGGATTATACAACAAGATTGATAATCATTATCAACGAGACAAAGAAATCCATTACATGGGCCACAAATCTCGTCACCCTTAGTTTTCCATTCTGAAGTTGATGACGTGAATGATTCATAGCCACGAATCATAATAGTAATCCTAAAAAGACCTTTGCAAACTTGGTAATATCCACAATGTTCTTCATTGATATTTGAATGTAATTTTTTAACTAGTCTCTCTATATATTGGTATATATTTAATGAAAATATATTTAATTTCTTTCATGAGTCTTTTGATGGACCCAATAATTTTTTTTATGTCATATTTAAAAATACTTTGATTAGATATTTCTACAACTATTCAAAAATAAACACTTTCGTTCTTTGCCAGAATGATTCATGGCCACAAAAATTAACCTTAACCTTGACTTAAACTGTAACATTAACCCTTAACTTTAACCTTAAAATTAACCCTATCCTTAACGTTGACCTAAACCTTAACCCTAACTCTAACCTTTACCTTAACATTAACCTTAACCATGACCTAAATTTCTTCTTGATGAGAAAAAAAACCTTAACCCTAACTTTAACCTTGACCTTTATCCTTGGAAACTGTATTTGATTTCCGTTAACGCAAAAAAAATTCTTCAGTGTCTTCATACACGGGTTTTACCTAGTATATATATATATATATATTATGATGAAATAAAGTAGATAATATAACTGAAAATTGTAATACTACTTTTAAAGCATTAGGAACCAAAACATTTTTTTCATATTTAGATATTGAGATTTAAGAACTCTGTCAATTATTCTACTACAGAAATATAGAATTAGAAAATAGACATATCTTGATAAAAGTATATGTGTAAATGATTATATAAATATTAAAAGAGAGGATCTTGAATTTAATTCCATTCAAAATGTCGATAAGAATATTTGGCCAAATATAGAAAGATGGTTCATGTAGATTCATACCCGTATGGTAAATATGAACGTACGATCTATATAGACTGGTATTTTTATGAAGGATTTCATGTTCGTCTAAGGTAAACTAATTTGACGATATGTTTTATGAGATTAAAACGTTCTTATGAAAGTCATTAATGGACTTCAAGTGCTTAAATAAAAATCTCAGGATATATAAATTAGAGTGTCATTATCTGTTATAATTGTATTATATGTTGTTATGTAATGATCCATGTTCGTTAAATATGTGCTTATATGTGACTATATGCATAAATATTTGTTAATATAATTTTTACATAATTGTTTCTTATTATAATTGAAATTCGTATAATTCCATTTATCTATATAATGCTTGATTTGAAATATTGTAAGGTTTGAGACTATGAAGATGAAGATCAAATTACACAGTGAAGATGTTATTGATATCCTCAAATGAGGGGAAGATACTTATGCATTGCACTCTTTTTTTCCTTACTCAATATTTTTTCCTACATGGTTTTAAAGATAACGTTTTTAACGACACTCATTTAAAGTTCATGAGGATATTGCACTCATTTTCCTTCAATGGATTTTTTCCTAAAGGGTTTTTTCAAGAATGTTTTAAAGAGACATTCTCTTCATGATTGAATATCAAAGGAGGAGTTTTATGAAACGTAATTATTGATATTTATTAGCCCATTAACCATAGTCCAACCCATTAATTATAAAACTTAGGCTTTACATATTACTTATAAATAGGGATATGGTATTTAAGTAATACATACTATGAATAATAGTACTATGCTCTACTCTCTTATTCTTTACCTCTTACTTTTCATTTTAGTTTTACAACACATTCCATATTATCATTCAATTATTTCTTTCAAACCCTAACGCCCCCTGGCCGCCTCTATCTACTATACATAAACCATACTTACGATACTCTGTCGAATATATGATATTTTCTCATGGTAAATCTATAGTCCTTCATTACATTTGATCTTTTGAAACCACCATACCTAGCGTACATATTATTGTATAAGCATCAATTATCTTCTCCTCTTTTTTCTTAAATTCAAAAGTTTATATATATTTCTACCTGATTTATGGATATCTCAGATCGTTGGCCATTCCATTTCAACCAAATGATTCTGAAAAGGTTAAATTTAATATTTTTATTATATTTAATTAATTGTAGCTTTCTTATAGTTTTTTTGTCAATAGAGGTTTATAATTATTGATTAAAATATATTTTTCTAAAAATTTATATGTTATTCGATAACTTGTTCCTCAATATCTACGATTCATAACTATTTGTTGACAATATGGTGTTTTTGGTATATTGAATTTGATTATATCTAAATAATTAAAATTTTAAATTATGTTTAGAACAACCAATATATAATATGTTGTGCAAATGTTTTTATCTCGGCTTCTTTTAGAATGAATTTTTATTAATACACTAAAGTTTATTTTAAAATAAGATCATTTTCATCATTATTTTATCAATTTTTATAATTGATTTACTAATTTTAAATAATATAATATTTGAATGTAAATTTGAAGTATTTCCTACAATTTAATATACCTTTCTTTCACTAGGCCAAGAAGCTTATAATAATTAGAGAAGTCTTGAATCCTAGCATTCTCACTTATAATTCAGACTCTATTTTGAACAGGGTGCATCTCTATGGGCTTGATAACAACGGCCCATCCAAAGCATATCTTCCAAGTCCAAAAGCAATGACGTCATATTCCCAAAATTTTCTACTCCGAAAAGGGCGACTAGGAAGATATAACTGAAGAAGATTACTATACATCACTGTATAACGAAACTCAAGTGGAGTTTGATACGTATATAATCTATTTCATTCCCTTTTTTATATAATATGATATGATATGAGAAGAGAAAGAAACATTTGAGGATGTTTTTTTTGTATTGTTTATGATGTGTAGATATGTAAATGAGGGAACGTTGATGAACAATTACGCGCATATATTCGATCTGCTTACTCGTTTAAGTCAGGTTAGTATTATTATTTCTTATTCTTATTCTAATCTAAGTATATATGTACATATCTAATATATGTAATTATGTATATATAGGTTGTTGATCATCCATATCTTGTGGTATATTCAAACGTTGCTATAGCAAAAGCAGCTGAAGCTAGGATGATAAGTAATGAACCACAACAAATTTGTGGTTTATGTGATGATATAGTTGAAGATGTTGTGGTATGTATATATTTGTCATTATTACTTACTTTTTCTAAAGGGGATGTTTTAATTAATTAATATTTGTTTTTTAAGGTTACATCATGTGCACATGCCTTTTCCAAAACATGTTTAATGGAATTTTGTGCTAGTGGTGAACAAGTGTTATGTCCTACATGTTCAAAGCCACTTACTATGGATTTCTCTGGGAACAGAGTAATGCTAAAAATTTGTCAATAGTGGTTTATAATTATTTATTAAAATAAAATTTTCTAAAAATTTATATGTTATTTGATAACTTGTTCCTCAAAATCTGTTATTGACCACTATTTGTTGACACTATGGTATTTTTGGTATATTGAATTTGATTATATCTATATAATTTAAGAATAATTAAAATTTTAAATTATGTTCAGAACAACCAATATATAATATGTTGTGCAAATGTTTTTATTTCGGCTTCTTTTAGAATGAATTTTTATTAACACACTAAAGTTTATTTTAAAATAAGATTATTTTCATCATTACTTTATCTATTTTTATATTTGATTTACCTATTTTAAATAATATAATATTTGAATGTAAATTTGTAATATTTCCTATAATTTAATATACCTTTCTTTCACTAGGCCAAGAAGCTTATAATAATTAGGGACGCCTTGAATCCTAGCATTCTCACTTATAATTCAAACTCTATTTTGAACAGGGTGCATCTCTATGGGTTTGATAACAAAGGCCCATTAAACGGCCCAAAGCGTATCTTCCAAGTCCAAAAGCAATGACGTAATATTCCCAAAATTTTCTACTTCGAAAAGGGAGAATAGGAAGCCATGAAATCGATGGATTATACAACAAGTTTGATAATTATTATCAACGAGACAAAGCAATCCCAGGGCCACAAATCTCGTCACTCTTAGTTTTCCATTCTGAAGTTGATGACGTGAATGATTCATAGCCACGAATCGTAATAGTAATCCTAAAAAGCCCTTTGCAAACTTGATAATATCCACAATGTTCTTCATTGATATTTGAATGTAATTTTTTAACTATTCGCTCTCTTTTATTTAATATTCTCTCTATATATTGACATATATTTAATGAAAATATATTTAATTTCTTTCATGAGTCTTTTGATGGACCCAATAATTTTTTTATGTCATATTTAAAAATACTTTGATTAGATATTTCTACAACTATTCAAAAATAAACACTTTCGTTCTTTGCCAGAATGATTCATAGCCGCAAAAATTTACCTTAACCTTGACTTAAACTGTACCTTAACCCTTAACTTTAACCTTAAAATTAATCTTATCCTTAACGTTGACCTAAACCTTAACCCTAACTCTAACCTTTACCTTAACATTAAACTTATACATAACCTAATTTTTTCTTGATAAGAAAAAAAAACCTTAACCCTAACTTTAACCTTGACCTTCACCCTTGGAAACTGTATTTGATTTCCATTAACGCAAAAAAAATTCTTCAGTGTTTTCATACACGGGTTTTATCTAGTATATATATATATATATATATATTATGATGAAATAAAGTAGATAATATAACTGAAAATTGTAATACTACTTTTAGAGCATTAAGAACCAAAACATTTTTTTCATATTTAGATATTGAGATTTAAGAACTCTGTCAATTATTCTACTACAGAAATATGGAACTAGAAAATAGACGTATCTTAATAAAAGTATATGTGTAAATGATTATATAAATATTAAAAGAGAGGATCTTGAATTTAATTCTATTCAAAATGTCGATAAGAATATTTGGCCAAATATAGAAAGATGGTTCATGTAGATTCATACCCGTATGGTAAATATGAACGTATGATCTAAATAGACTGGAATTTTTATAAAGGATTTCATGTTCGTCTAAGGTAAACTAATTTGAAGATATGTTTTATGAGATAAAAACGTTCTTATGAAAGTCATTAAAGGACTTCAAGTGCTTAAATAAAAATCTCGAGATATATAAATTAGAGTGTCATTATCTGTTATAATTGTATTATATGTTGTTATGTAATGATCCATGTTCGTTAAATATGTGCTTATATGTGACTATATGCATAATTATTTGTTAATATAATTTGTACATAATTGTTTCTTATTATAATTGAAATTCGTATAATTCTATTTATCAATATATTGCTTGATTTGAAATATTGTAAGGTTTGAGACTATGAAGATAAAGATCAAATTACACAGTGAAGATGTTTATTGATATCCGCAAATGAGCGGAAGATACTTATGCATTGCACTCTTTTTTTCCTTACTCAATATTTTTTCCTACATGGTTTTAAAGATAACGTTTTTAACGACACTCATTTAAAGTTCATAAGGATATTGCACTCATTTTCTTTCAATGGATTTTTTCCTAAAGGGTTTTTTCAAGAATGTTTTAAAGAGACATTCTCTTCATGATTGAATATCAAAGGAGGAGTTTTATGAAACATTATTATTGATATTTTTTCAGCCCATTAACCATAGTCCAACCCATTAATTATAAAACTTAGGGTTTACATATTACTTATAAATAGGGATAGTGTATTTAAGTAATACATACTATGATTAATAATACTATGCTCTACTCTCTTATTCTTTACCTCTTACTTTTCATTTTAGTCTTACAACACATTCCCTATTAACACTCAATTATTTCTTTCAAACCCTAACGCCCCCTTGCCGCCTCTATCTACTATACATAAACCATACTTACGATACTTTGTCATTTATATGATATTTTCTCATGGTAAATCTATAGTCTTTCATTACATTTGATCTTTTGAAACCACCATACCTAGCGTACATATTATTGTATAAGCATCAATTATCACCTCCTCTTTTTTCTTAAATTCAAAAGTTTATATATATTTCTACTGGATTTATGGATATCTCAGATCGTTGGCCATTCCATTTCAACCAAATGATTCTGAAAAGGTTCAATTTAATATTTTTATTATATTTAATTAATTGTAGCGTTCTTATAGTTTTTTGTCAATAGAGGTTTATAATTATTGATTAAAATATATTTTTCTAAAAATTTATATGTTATTTGATAACTTGTTCTTGAATATCTGCACCAATATTTGTTGACAATATGGTATTTTTGGTATATTGAATTTGATTATATCTAAATAATTTAAGAATAATTAAAATTTTAAATTATGTTCAGAACAACCAATATATAATATGTTGTGCAAATGTTTTTATCTTGGCTTCTTTTAGAATGAATTTTTATTAATACATTAAAGTTTATTTTAAAATAAGATCATTTTCATCATTATTTGATCAATTTTTATAATTGATTTACTAATTTTAAATAATATAATATTTGAATGTAAATTTGAAGTATTTCCTACAATTTAATATACCTTTCTTTCACTAGGCCAAGAAGCTTATAATAATTAGAGAAGTCTTGAATCCTAGCATTCTCACTTATAATTTAGACTCTATTTTGAACAGGGTGCATCTCTATGGGCTTGATAAAAACGGCCCATCCAAAGCATATCTTCCAAGTCCAAAAGCAATGACGTCATATTCCCAAAATTTTCTACTCCGAAAAGGGCGACTAGGAAGATATAAATGAAGAAGATTACTATACATCACTGTATAACGAAACTCAAGCGGAGTTTGATACGTATATAATCTATTTCATTCCCTTTTTTTATATAATATGATATGATATGAGAAGAGAAAGAAACATTTGAGGATGTTTTTTTTGTATTGTTTATGATGTGTAGATATGCAAATGAGGGAACGTTGATGAACAATTACGCGCATATATTCGATCTGCTTACTCGTTTACGTCAGGTTAGTATTATTATTTCTTATTCTTATTCTAATCTAAGTATATATGTACATATCTAATATATGTAATTATGTATATATAGGTTGTTGATCATCCATATCTTGTCGTATATTCAAACGTTGCTATAGCAAAAGCAGCTGAAGCTAGGATAATAAGTAATGAACCACAACACAATTGTGGTTTATGTGATGATATAGTTGAAGATGTTGTGGTATGTATATATTTGCCTTTATTACTTACTTTTTCTAAAGGGGATGTTTTAATTAATTAATATTTGTTTTTTAAGGTTACATCATGTGCACATGCATTTTCCAAAACATGTTTGATGGAATTTTGTGCTAGTGGTGAACAAGTGTTATGTCCTACATGTTCAAAGCCACTTACTATGGATTTCTCTAGGAATAGAGTAATGCTAAAAATTTGTCAATAGAGGTTTATAATTATTCATTAAAATAAATTTTTCTAAAAATTTATATGTTATTTGATAACTTGTTCTTCAAAATCTACTATTCACCACTATTTGTTGACACTATGGTATTTTTGGTATATTGAATTTGATTATATCTATATAATTTAAGAATAATTAAAATTTTAAATTATGTTCAGAACAACCAATATTTAATATGTTGTGCAAATGTTTTTATTTCGGCTTCTTTTAGAATGAATTTTTATTAACACACTAATGTTTATTTTAAAATAAGATTATTTTCATCATTACTTTATCTATTTTTATATTTGATTTACCTATTTTATAATATTTGAATGTAAATTTGTAATATTTCCTACAATTTAATATACCTTTCTTTCACTAGGCCAAGAAGCTTATAATAATTAGGGACGCCTTGAATCCTAGCATTCTCACTTATAATTCAAACTCTATTTTGAACATGGTGCATCTCTATTGGCTTGATAACCAAGGCCCAGCCCAAAGCGTATCTTCCAAGTCCAAAAGCAATGACATAATATTCCCAAAATTTTCTACTTCGAAAAGGGCAAATAGGAAGCCATGAAATCGATGGATTATACAACAAGTTTGATAATCATTATCAACGAGACAAAGCAATCCCAGGGCCACAAATCTCGTCACTCTTAGTTTTCCATTCTGAAGTTGATGACGTGAATGATTCATAGCCACGAATCGTAATAGTAATCCTAAAATTCCCTTTGCAAACATGATAATATCCACAATGCTCTTCATTGATATTTGAATGTAATTTTTTAACTATTCGCTCTCTTTTATTTAATATTCTCTCTATATATTGACATATATTTAATGAAAATATATTTAATTTCTTTCATGAGTCTTTTGATGGACCCAATAATTTTTTTTTATGTCATATTTAAAATTACTTTGATTAGATATTTCTACAACTATTCAAAAATAAACACTTTCGTTCTTTGCCAGAATGATTCATAGCCGCAAAAATTAACCTTAACCTTGACTTAAACTGTAACCTTAACCCTTTAACTTTAACCTTAAAATTAATCTTATCCTTAATGTTGACCTAAACCTTAACCCTAACTCTAACCTTTACCTTAACATTAAACTTATACATAACCTAAATTTTTTCTTGATGAGAAAAAAAACCTTAACCCTAACTTTAACCTTGACCTTCACCCTTGGAAACTGTATTTGATTTCCATTAACGCAAAAAAAATTCTTCAGTGTCTTCATATACGGGTTTTATCTAGTATATATATATATATTATGATGAAATAAAGTAGATAATATAACTGAAAATTGTAATACTCCTTTTAGAGCATTAGGAACCAAAACATTTTTTTCATATTTAGATATTGAGATTTAAGAACTCTGTCAATTATTCTACTACAGAAATATGGAACTAGAAAATAGACGTATCTTAATGAAAGTATATGTGTAAATGATTATATAAATATTAAAAGAGAGGATCTTGAATTTAATTCTATTCAAAATGTCGATAAGAATATTTGGCCAAATATAGAAAGATGGTTCATGTAGATTCATACCCGTATGGTAAATATGAACGTATGATCTATATAGACTGGAATTTTTATAAAGGATTTCATGTTCGTCTAAGGTAAACTAATTTGAAGATATGTTTTATGAGATAAAAACGTTCTTATGAAAGTCATTAAAGGACTTTAAGTGCTTAAATAAAAATCTCGAGATATATAAATTAGAGTGTCATTATCTGTTATAATTGTATTATATGTTGTTATGTAATGATCAATGTTCGTTAAATATGTGCTTATATGTGACTATATGCATAAATATTTGTTAATATAATTTGTACATAATTGTTTCTTATTATAATTGAAATTCGTACAATTCCATTTATCAATATATTGCTTGATTTGAAATATTGTAAGGTTTGAGACTATGAAGATCAAGATCAAATTACACAGTGAAGATGTTTATTGATATCCTCAAATGAGCGAAAGATACTTACGCATTGCACTCTTTTTTTTCTTACTCAATATTTTTTCCTACATGGTTTTAAAGATAATATTTTTAACGACACTCATTTAAAGTTCATAAGGATATTGCACTCATTTTCCTTCAATGGATTTTTTCTTAAAGGGTTTTTTCAAGAATGTTTTAAAGAGAAATTCTCTTCATGATTGAATATCAAAGGAGGAGTTTTATGAAACATTATTATTGATATTTATTCAGCCCATTAACCATAGTCCAACCCATTAATTATAAAACTTAGGGTTTACATATTACTTATAAATAGGGATAGGGTATTTAAGTAATACATACTATGATTAATAATACTATGCTCTACTCTCTTATTCTTTACCTCTTACTTTTCATTTTAGTTTTACAACACATTCCATATTAACACTCAATTATTTCTTTCAAACCCTAACGCCCCCTTGCCGCCTCTATCTACTATACATAAACCATACTTACGATACTCTGTCATTTATATGATATTTTCTCATGGTAAATCTATAGTCCTTCATTACACTTGATCTTTTGAAACCACCATACCTAGCGTACATATTATTGTATAAGCATCAATTATCACCTCCTCTTTTTTCTTAAATTCAAAAGTTTATATATATTTCTTTCTGATTTATGGATATCTCAGATCGTTGGCCATTCTATTTCAACCAAATAATTCTGAAAAGGTTCAATTTAATATTTTTATTATATTTAATTAAATGTAGCGTTCTTATAGTTTTTTGTCAATAGAGGTTTATAATTATTGATTAAAATATATTTTTCTAAAAATTTATATGTTATTTGATAACTTGTTCCTTTCTGCGATTTACCACTATTTATCGACAATATGGTATTTTTGGTATATTGAATTTGATTATATCTAAATAATTTAAGAATAATTAAAATTTTAAATTATGTTCAAACAACCAATATATAATATGTTGTGCAAATGTTTTTATCTCGGCTTCTTTTAGAATGAATTTTTATTAATACACTAAAGTTTATTTTAAAATAAGATTATTTTCATCATTATTTTATCAATCTTTATAATTGATTTACTAATTTTAAATAATATAATATTTGAATATAAATTTGAAGTATTTTCTACAATTTAATATACCTTTCATTCACTTGGCCAAGAAGCTTATAATAATTAGGGAAGTCTTGAATCCTAGTATTCTCACTTATAATTCAGACTCCTGAACGGGGTTCATCTCTATGGGCTTGATAACAACGGCCCATCCAAAGCATATCTTCCAAGTCCAATATTCCCAAAATTTTCTACTCCAAAAAGGGCGACTAGGAAGATATAACAGAAGAAGATTACTATACATCACTGTATAACGAAACTCAAGCGGAGTTTGATACGTATATAATCTATTTCATTCCCTTTTTTATTTAATATGATATGATATGAGAAGAGCAAGAAACATTTGAGGATATTTTTTAAATTGTTTATGATGTGTAGATATGTAAATGAGAGAACGTTGATGAACAATTTCGCGCATATATTCGATCTGCTTACTCGTTTACGTCAGGTTAAAATTATTATTTCTTATTCTTATTCTAATCCAAGTATATATGTACATATCTAATATATGTAATTATGTATATATAGGTTGTTGATCATCCATATCTTGTGGTATATTCAAACGTTGCTATAGCAAAAGCAGCTGAAGTTAGGATGATAAGTAATGAACCACAACAAATTTGTGGTTTATGTGATGATATAGTTGAAGATGTTGTGGTATGTATATATTTGTCTTTATTACTTACTTTTTCTAAGGGGGATGTTTTAATTAATTAATATTTGTTTTTTTAAGGTTACATCATGTGCACATGCATTTTCCAAAACATGTATAATGGAATTTTGTGCTGGTGGTGAACAAGTGTTATGTCCTACATGTTCAAAGCCACTTACTATGGATTTCTTTGGGGAATAGAGTAATGCTAAAAATTTGTCAATAGAGGTTTATAATTATTCATTAAAATAAATTTTTCTAAAAATTTATATGTTATTTGATAACTTGTTCTTCAAACTCTGTTATTCACCACTATTTGTTGACACTATGGTATTTTTGGTATATTGAATTTAATTATATCTATATAATTTAAGAATAATTAAAAAATTTAAATATATTCAGAACAACCAATATATAATATGTTGTGCAAATGTTTTTATTTCGACTTCTTTTAGAATGAATTTTTATTAACACACTAATGTTTATTTTAAAATAAGATTATTTTCATCATTACTTTATCTATTTTTATATTTGATTTACCTATTTTAAATAATATAATATTTGAATGTAAATTTGTAATATTTCCTACAATTTAATATACCTTTCTTTCACTAGGCCAAGAAGCTTATAATTATTAGGGATGCCTTGAATCCTAGCATTCTCACTTATAATTCAAACTCTATTTTGAACAGGGTGCATCTCTATGTTCTTGATAACCAAGGCCCATTAAACGGCCCAAAGCGTATCTTCCAAGTCCAAAAGCGTAATATTCCCAAAATTTTCTACTTCGAAAAGGGAGACTAGGAAGCCATGAAATCGATGGATTATACAACAAGCTTGATAATCATTATCAACGAGACAAAGCAATCCATTACATGGGCCACAAATCTCGTCACTCTTAGTTTTCCATTCTGAAGTTGATGACGTGAATGATTCATAGCCACGAATCGTAATAGTAATCCTAAAAAGCCCTTTGCAAACTTGATAATATCAACAGTGTTCTTCATTAATATTTGAATGTAATTTTTTAACTATTCTCTCTATATATTGATATATATATTTAATGAAAATATATTTAATTTCTTTCATGAGTCTTTTGATGGACCCAATAATTTTTTTTATGTCATATTTAAAAATACTTTGATTAGATATTTCTACAACTATTCAAAATAAACACTTTCGTTCATTGCCAGAATGATTCAAGGCCACAAAAATTAACCTTAACCTTGACTTAAACGGTAACCTTAACCCTTAATTTTAACCTTAAAATTAACCTTATCCTTAACATTGACCTAAACCTTAACCCTAACTCTAACCTTTACCTTAACATTAACCTTAACCATAACCTAAATTTCTTCTTGATGAGCAAAAAAACCTTAACCCTAACTTTAACCTTGACCTTCATCCTTGGAAACTGTATTTGATTTCCGATAACGCAAAAAAAATTCTTCAGTGTCTTCATACACGGGTTTTACCTAGTATATATATATATATATTATGATGAAATAAAGTAGATAATATAACTGAAAATTGTAATACTCCTTTTAGAGCATTAGGAACCAAATTTTTTTTTCATATTTAGATATTGAGATTTAAGAACTCTGTCAGTTATTCTACTACAGAAATATAGATTAGAAAATAGACATATCTTGATAAAAGTATATGTGTAAATGATTATATAAATATTAAAAGAGAGGATCTTGAATTTAATTCCATTCAAAATGTCGATAAGAATATTTGGCCAAATATAGAAAGATGGTTCATGTAGATTCATACGCGTATGGTAAATATGAACGTATGATCTATACAGACTGGAAGTTTTATGAAGGATTTCATGTTCGTCAAAGGTAAACTAATTTGAAGATATGTTTTATGAGATTAAAACGTTCTTATGAAAGTCCTTAAAGGACTTCAAGTGCTTAAATAAAATTCTCGGGATATATAAACTAGATTGTCATTATCTGTAATATGTTGTTATTAAATGATCCATGTTCGTTAAATATGTGCTTATATGTGACTATATGCATAATTATTTGTTAATATATTTTGTACATAATTGTTTCTTATTATAATTGAAATTCGTATAATTCCATTTATCTATATATTGTTTGATTTGAAATATTGTAAGGTTTGAGACTATGAAGAAAAAGATCAAATTACACAGTGAAGATGTTTATTGATATCCTCAAATTAGGGGAGATACTTACGCATTGCACTCTTTTTTTCCTTACTCAATATTTTTTCCTACATGGTTATAAAGATAACGTTTTTAACTACACTCATTTAAAGTTCATAAGGATATTGCACTCATTTTCCTTCGATGGATTTTTTCCTAAAGGATTTTTTCAAGAAAGTTTTAAAGAGACATGCTCTTCATGATTGAATATCAAAGGAGGAGTTTAATGAAACATTATTGTTGATATTTATTCGGCGCATTAACCATAGTCCAACCCATTCATTATAAAACTTAGGGTTTACTTATTACTTATAAATAGGGATAGGGTATTTAAGTAATACATACTATGATTAATAATACTATGCTCTACTCTCTTATTCTTTACCTCTTACTTTTCATTTTAGTTTTACAACACATTCCATATTATCACTCAATTATTTCTTTCAAACCCTAACGCCCCCTTGCCGCCTCTATCTACTATACATAAACCATACTTACGATACTCTGTCATTTATATGATATTTCTCATGGTAAATCTATAGTCCTTCATTACATTTGATCTTTTGAAACCACCATACCTAGCGTACATATTATTGTATAAGCATCAATTATCTCCTCCTCTTTTTTCTTAAATTCAAAATTTTATATATATTTCTACCTGATTTATGGATATCTCAGATCGTTGGCCATTCTGTTTCAACCAAAGGATTCTAAAAAGGTTAAATTTAATATTTTTATTATATTTAATTAATTGTAGCGTTCTTATAGTTTTTTGTCAATAGAGGTTTATAATTATTGATTCAAATATATTTTTCTAAAAATTTATATATTATTTGATAACTTGTTCCTCAATATCTGCGATTCACCATTATTTGTTGACAATATGGTATTTTTGGTATATTGAATTTTATTATATCTAAATAATTTAAGAATAATTAAAATTTTAAATTATGTTCAGAACACCCAATATATAATATGTTGTGCCAATGTTTTTATCTCGGCTTCTTTTAAAATGAATTTCTATTAATACACTAAAGTTTATTTTAAAATAAGATCATTTGCATCATTATTTTATCAATTTTTATAATTGATTTACTAATTTTAAATAATATAATATTTGAATGCAAATTTGTAATATTTCCTACAATTTAATATACCTTTCTTTCACTAGGCCAAGAAGTTTATAATAATTAGGGAAGTCTTGAATCCTAGCATTCTCACTTATAATTAAGACTCTATTTTGAACATGGTGCATCTCTATGGGCTTGATAACAATGGCCAATCCAAAGCGTATCTTCCAAGTCCAACAATGACGTAATATTCCCAAAATTTTCTACTCCGAAAAGGGCGAAAGAAGATTACTATACATCAAACGAAACTCAAGCGGAGTTCGTATATAATCTATTTCATTCCCTTTTTTTATATAATATGATATGATATGAGAAGAGCAAGAAAGATTTGAGAATTTTTTTTTGTATTGTTTATGATGTGTAGATATGTAAATGAGGGAACGTTGATGAACAACTACGTTCTTATTCTAATCTAAGTATATATGTATGTATCTAATATATGTAAGTATGTATATATAGGTTGTTGATCATCCATATCTTGTGGTATATTCAAACGTTGCTATAGCAAAAGTAGCTAAAGCTAGGATGATAAGTAATGAACCACAACAAATTTGTGGTTTATGTGATGATATAGTTGAAGATGTTGTGGTAGGTATATGTTTGTCTTTATTACTTACTTAATATAAAGGGGATGTTTTAATTAATTAATATTTGTTTTTTTAAGGTTACATCATGTGCACATTCATTTTACAAAACATGTTTAATGGAATTTTGTGCTAGTGGTGAACAAGTGTTATGTCCTACATGTTCAAAGCGGTACTTACTATGGATTTCTCTGGGAATAGAGTAATGCTAAAAATTTGTCAATAGAGGTTTATAATTATTCATTAAAATATATTTTTCTAAAACATTATATGTTATTCGACAACTTGTTCCTCAAAATCTACGATTCACCACTATTTGTCGACACTATGGTATTTTTGGTATATTGAATTTGACTATATCTAAATAATTTCAGAATAATTAAAATTTTAAGTTATGTTCTGAACAATCAATATGTAATATGTTGTGCAAATGTTTTATTTGGGCGTCTTTTAGAATGAATTTATTAATACACTAAAGTTTATTTTAAAATAATATTATTTTTCATCATTACTTTATCTCTTTTTATAATTTATTTACTAATTTTAAATAATATAATATCTGAATGTAAATTTGTAATTATTCCTACAATTTAATATACCTTTCTTTCACTATGCCAAGAAGCTTATAACAATTAGGGAAGCCTTGAAACCTAGCATTCTCACTTATAATTCAAACTCTATTATGAACAGAGTGCATCTCTTGGGCTTGATAACCAACACCCATTTAACGGCCCAAAGCATATCTTCCAAGTCCAAAAGCAATGACGTAATACTCCCAAAATTTTCTACTTGGAAAAGGGTGACTAGGAAACCATGAAGTCGATGGATTATACAACCAATTTGATAATCATTATCACCGAGACAAAGCAATCCATTACAAGGGCCAAAAATCACGCCACTCTTAGTTTTCCATTCTGAATTGGATGACGTGAATGATTCATAGCCACAAATCGTAATAGTAATCCTAAAAAGCCCTTTGCAAACTTGATAATATCCACAATGTTCTCCATTGATATTTGAATGTAATGTTTTAACTATTCTCTCTCTTTGATGGACCCAATAATTTTTTTTATGTCAGATTTGAAAATACTTTGATTAGATATTTCTACAACTATTCAAAAATAAACAATTTTGTTCTTTGCCAGAATGATTCATAGCCAGAAAATTTAACCTTAACCTTGACTTAAACTGTAACCTCCATAACTTTAACGTTAAAATTAACCTTATCCTTAACGTTGACCTAAACCTAAACCTTAACCCTAACTTTAACCTTTACCTTAACATTAACCTTAACCATAACCTAAATTTCTTCTTGATGAGCAAAAAAAACCTTAACCCTACCTTTAACCTTGACCTTCACCCTTGGAAACTGTATTTGATTTCCGTTAACGCATTAAAAAAAATTCTTCGGTGTCTTCAAACACGGGTTTTACCTAGTATATATATATGTATGTATATATATATATACATATATATATTATGATGAAATAAAGTAGATAATATAACTGAAAATTGTAATACTCCGTTTAGAGCATTAGGAACCAAAACATTTTCTTCATATTTAGATATTGAGATTTAAGAACTCTGGCCGTTATTCTACTACAAAAATATGGAATTAGAAAATAGACGGATATTGATAAAAGTATATGTGTAAATGATTATATAAATATTAAAAGAGAGGATCTTGAATTTAATTCCATTCAAAATGTCGATAAGAATATTTTGCCAAATATAGAAAGATGGTTCATGTAAATTCATAACCGTATGGTAAATATGAACATATGATCTATATAGACTGGAATTTTTATAAAGGATTCCATGTTCGTCTAAGGTAAACTAATTTGAAGATATGTTTTATGAGATAAAAACGTTCTTATGAAAGTCCTTAAAGGACTTCAAGTGCTTAAATAAAAATCTCGGAATATATAAACTAGAGTGTCATTATCGGTTATAATTGTATTATATGTTGTTATGCAATGATCCATGTTCGTTAAATATGTTCTTATATGTGACTATATGCATAAATATTTGTTAATATAATTTATAGATAATTGTTTCTTATTATAATTCAAATTTGTATAACTCCATTTATCTATATATTGCTTGATTTGAAATATTGTAAAGTTTGAGACTATGTAGAAGAAGATCAAATTACACAGTGAAGATGTTTATTGATATCCTCAAATTAGGGGGAGATACTTACGCATTGCAGTCTTTTTTTTCCTTACTCAATATTTTTTCCTACATGGTTTTAAAGATAACGTTTTTAACGACAGTCATTTAAAGTTTATAAGGATATTGCACTCATTTTCCTTCAATGGATTTTTTCCTAAAGGGTTTTTTCAAGAATGTTTTAAACAGACATGCTCTTCATGATTGAATATCAAAAGAGGTGTTTTATGAAACATTATTGTTGATATTTATTCAGCCCATTAACCATAGTCCAACCCATTAATTATAAAACTTAGGGTTTACATATTACTTATAAATAGGGATATGGTATTTAAGTAATACATACTATGATTAATAATACTATGCTCTACTCTCTTATTCTTTACCTCTAACTTTTCATTTTAGTTTTACAACACATTCCATATTATCACTCAATTATTTCTTTCAAACCCTAACGCCCCCTTGACGCCTCTATCTACTATACATAAACCATACTTACGATACTCTGTCATTTAAATGATATTTTCTCATGGTAAATCTATAGTCCTTCATTAGATTTGATCTTTTGAAACCACCATACCTAGCATACATATTATTGTATAAGCATAAATTATCTCCTCCTCTTTTTTCTTAAATTCAAAATTTTTTATATATTTCTACCTAATTTATGGATATCTCAGATCGTTGGCCATTCCATTTCAACAAAAAGATTCTGAAAAGGTTAAATTTAATATTTTTATTATATTTAATTAATTGTAGCATTCTTATAGTTTTTTGTCAATAGAGGTTTATAATTATTGATTAAAATATATTTTTCTAAAAATTTATATGTTATTTGATAACTTGTTCCTCAATATCTGCGATTCACCACTATTTGTTGACAATATGGTATTTTTGGTATATTGAATTTGATTATATCTGAATAATTTAAGAGTAATTAAAATTTTAAATTATGTTTAGAACAACCAATATATAATATGTTGTGCAAATGTTTTTATCTTGGCTTCTTTTAGAATGAATTTTTATTAATACACTAAAGTTTATTTTAAAATAAGATTATTTTCATCATTATTTTATCAATTTTTATAATTGATTTACTAATTTTAAATAATATAATATTTGATTGTAAATTTGTAATATTTCCTAAAATTTAATATACCTTTCTTTCACTAGGCCAAGAAGCTTATAATAATTAGGGAAGCCTTGAATCCTAGAATTCTCACTTGTAATTCAAACTCTATTTTGAACAGGGTGCATCTCTATGGGCTTGATAAAAGCGTATCTTCGAAGTCCAAAAGTAATGACGTAATATTCCCAAAATTTTCTACTCCAAAAAAGGCGATATAAGTGAAGAATATTACTATACATCACTGTATAACGAAACTCAAGCGGAATTTGATACGTATGTAATCTATTTCGTTCCCTTTTTTTATATAATATGATATGATATGAGAAGAGCAAGAAACATTTGAGGATGTTTTTTTTGTTTTGTTTTTGATGTGTAGATATGTAAATGAGGGAACGTTGATGAACAATTACGCGCATATATTCGATCTGCTTACTGGTTTATGTCAGGTTAGTATTATTATTTCTTATTCTTATTCCTATCTAAGTATATATGTATGTATCTAATATATGTAAGTATGTATATATAGGTTGTTGATCATCCATATCTTGTGGTATATTCAAACGTTGCTATAGCAAAAGTAGGATGATAATTAATGAACCACAACAAATTTGTGGTTTATGTGATGATATAGTTGAAGATGTTGTGGTAGGTATATGTTTGTCTTTATTACTTACTTTTTATAAAGGGGATGTTTTAATTAATTAATATTTGTTTTTTTAAGGTTACATCATGTGCACATGTATTTTGCAAAACATGTTTAATGGAATTTTGTGCTAGTGGGAACAGAGTATTGCTAAAAATTTGTCAATAGAGGTTTATAATTATTCATTAAAATATATTTTTCTAAAAATTTATATGTTATTTGATAACTTGTTCCTCAAAATCTACGATTCACCACTATTTGTCGACACTATGGTATTTTTGGTATATTGAATTTGAGTATATATAAATAATTTAAGAATAATTAAAATTTTAAATTATGTTCTGAACAACCAATATATAATATGTTGTGCAAATGTTTTTATTTCGGCTTCTTTTCACTACTAAAAATTAGAGTATTCGCGGCAATTTTTAGTGTCCAAGATGGGAGTCTATAAATGACGTGTATTGATAGGCGGGAGTTATCTTATTGCCGCGAAGAGTGCCGTCTATAAAGCTGACGCCTATGCAAAGATGGCACAAAATAAGAATGCCGCCTATTCAGTCTCGCATTGACGTTAATTGTGTTAAAACTGCCGCCTATTTATAATTGTATTTGACAGCAATTTTAAAATTGCCGTGTATGAAAAAACTTATATTTCAATATATTTTTAATATATATATTATTAATTACATATAATATTGTATATCTTTAGATTTAAAAAAAAACTTATATAAACAAGAAGTTAAATCAATTCAAAATGTATTTCATTCATCAAAAAAGTATAAATATCCTAATACTTCTTACGTTTATCCAAACAAAAACTTATAAAAGTATAAGGTACAAAAATCATAATAATTCAAATCCTAATAATTCTTGATACTTGCATACAATATAATTAAACAACTAGAACTAGAAGTAAAAGATATCCAAACAAAAACTTCAAAACTTCTGTATTACTTCAACAATCATCCATATCTGCCAACAAGAACTTTAAAACTCTTTTCATAGTTACTACTTCTATGTTCATCCATATCACATTTACCATAACTTCTAGATTTTTGGATTCAAGCTAAAGGAATCATCAAAATTATAGAGTAAGTGCATACTTTGATGGAAGTGAGGATAAAATTGTCCTTAACCACTTTGCACTTGTCATTGTATTACTCAACGATGTAGCTACTAATGGACTTTTAATTGTCTTTATTGGAGATGCTATAGACTCAAAAATTCCTCTACACAAAACAAAAAAAATTGTTATATAGTTTCTAATGCACACACATTTTAAGAAGCTAATACCTTGTCCTTGTTAATACTCTTTGCACTACCAAGTAAACTATCCCCCTCTCCCTTTTTTTGCATTGCATCATCATATTAAAATATATCATACCATCTATACAGACAAAACAGGAGAGAGTTAACTTATTAACAAAAGATGTTATTGATATCGACCTAGGTCAAAGTTGTCCAGATTTTCAGCACTAGATTCTGAAGCCAAACAAGTTTTCTCCAATTTTCCTCTCAAGTCATCTTCAGATCTCTCTTAAATACTACAAAGGGATGTAATTAGGTCAACTTTGTTCCTTTTCTCGACTGCACAATAAAAGAGTCAATGAGACAGAGTTGATTGATAGTAGTAATATAAGAATGGTGGTGAGATAATTAATTACCAAAACATATTGAGTCATTAATGTCGAATTTCCTCAACCCAATAGGAACATGAATAATCAAAGTCGCATGTCCCCATCACTAAAAGTAATTTACTCACGCATTTTCTCTGTTTATTTTCATTATTTTATATACAAATGGAGAAGAGTAACTGACCAAGACTGAAACTAAACCATTTTCGCAACTCACTATATTTTTAAATCTCAACACATGAATCCGAAGAGACAGAAATAAGAGCCATCTAAAACAATAGTACTCTAACTTCTTGTCTAGACTAGTTTTAAAAAACTCCCGATAAGCACCTTTGTAGTACCTTACAATACAAAAGAAAAACCAATAGTTATCAACTTCTTTGGATTTAAGATGAGTCCAAGCGTTGTTTAAAAGACACTCACTTGCTGAGATTGCACAAATTCACAAACTTGGCATGTTATTCCTTTGCCTTAAAGCATAAATAATTCTCTCTCAAAATGTAACCATATATGTTACATAAAGTTGGTCCAACTTTAACAACAAACTGTAGGAGTTCTTTGAAAAAGTCAACAACACTGTAACTTACAAAACAAAACTATAATTAAAACTTTTTGGAATATATATGCTAAACGAAGATGGCAGGGATGTGAAATTATACTGTATTTTTGCAACTCCCAATAGCTGGCATAAGGAGAATCGATTCATTGTATTTCCAGTACAGAATTTTTCGTTAGGACCAAAATCAGCTGGCTTTAGTTCACGGGTCAGAGAAGAGTGTTTTGCTGTGGAGTACCTAGAATTGAAAATCATTAGGATAAGAATATAAAAAAATAGATGATTGGTGCAACTTTCGCATGAAACAGGGACATTTGATGCAAATTTAATAATATACAACAATGAAAGATTTATTCATTACCTTATACCAATTGGAAATTAAGTATCAAGTATTAATTCTTGTGCCTTATAGACATAATCTGCACACATTTCTTAACTTCTGCACCAACTTCGGGCACACAAGGACTCTTTCTTAACTGCACCACTTCAGATGCTTTTTCGAAACAATCTGCCCACATAATTTGTCTTTTTTTAGTGCTCTTAGGGAATGAATATTAAACTCTTGTTCAAATTATTTAAAACAATTTAATTACAAAATGTTTCACCCATTTGACATATGAGCAAGAAATTAGCAGAAAACATTACTCACAATGGAAGAAAGATCGATGGTGGATGAATACTATGGTAAGCTACACATAGTGATATTACCATGGATAGCCTTTGGCCATATAATCCCATACTTAGAGATTTCTAAACCCATCAGAAGGCAATCTAATTTTTTAAGAGGCATAAATACAAACACTTTAATTGCCCTATACAAATTGTCATATATCACACATTAAGTAGATGTGTACTATAATTCCTTCAAAATACTATAAAATATAAACAATTTCCACTCTCTCAATCATTCTCTATATCTCTCTCAAAAACCAATTATAGATCATTTCCAAACGAAGTATCATACAATAAATTATTTGATAACTTGTTCCTGAATATCTGCGATTCACCACTATTTGTTGACAATATGGTATTTTTGGTATATTGAATTTGATCATATCTAAATAATTTAAGAATAATTAAAATTTTAAATTATGTTCAGAACAACTAATATATAATATGTTGTGCAAATGTTTTTATCGCGGCTTCTTTTAGAATGAATTTTTATTAATACACTAAAGTTTATTTTAAAATAAGATCATTTTCATCATTATTTTATCAATTTTTATAATTGATTTACTAATTTTAAATAATATAATATTTGAATGTAAATTTGAAGTATTTCCTACAATTTAATATACCTTTCTTTCACTAGGCCAAGAAGCTTATAATAATTAGGGAAGTCTTGAATCCTAGCATTCTCACTTATAATTCAGACTCTATTTTGAACAGGGTGCATCTCTATGGGCTTGATAACAACGGCCCATCCAAATCATATCTTCCAAGTCCAAAAGCAATGACATAATATTCCCAAAATTTTCTACTCCGAAAAGGGCGACTAGGATGATATAACTGAAGAAGATTACTATACATCACTGTATAACGAAACTCAAGCGGAGTTTGATACGTATATAATCTATTTCATTCCCTTTTTTTATATAATATGATATGATATGAGAAGAGCAAGAAACATTTGAGGATGTTTTTTTTGTATTGTTTATGATGTGTAGATATGTAAATGAGGGAACGTTGATGAACAATTACGCGCATATATTCGATCTGCTTACTCGTTTACGTCAGGTTAGTATTATTATTTCTTATTCTTATTCTAATCTAAGTATATATGTACATATCTAATATATGTAATTATGTTTATATAGGTTGTTGATCATCCATATCTTGTGGTATATTCAAACGTTGCTATAGCAAAAGCAGCTGAAGCTAGGATGATAAGTAATGAACCACAACAAATTTGTGGTTTATGTGATGATATAGTTGAAGATGTTGTGGTATGTATATATTTGTCTTTATTACTTACTTTTTCTAAAGGGGATGTTTTAATTAATTAATATTTGTTTTCTTAAGGTTACATCATGTTCACATGCATTTTCCAAAACATGTTTAATGGAATTTTGTGCTAGTGGTGAACAAGTGTTATGTCCTACATGTTCAAAGCCACTTACTATGGATTTCTCTGGGAACAGAGTAATGCTAAAAATTTGTCAATAGAGGTTTATAATTATTCATTAAAATAAATTTTTCTAAAAATGTATATGTTATTTGATAACTTGTTCTTCAAAATCTACTATTCACCACTATTTGTTGACACTATGGTATTTTTGGTATATTGAATTTGATTATATCTATATAATTTAAGAATAATTAAAATTTTAAATTATGTTCAGAACAACCAATATATAATATGTTGTGCAAATGTTTTTGTTTCGGCTTCTTTTAGAATGAATTTTTATTAGCACACTAATGTTTATTTTAAAATAAGATTATTTTCATCATTACTTTATCTATTTTTATATTTGATTTACCTATTTTAAATAATATAATATTTGAATGTAAATTTGTAATATTTCCAACAATTTAATATACCTTTCTTTCACTAGGCCAAGAAGCTTATAATGATTAGGGACGCCTTGAATCCTAGCATTCTCACTTATAATTCAAACTCTATTTTGAACAGGGTGCATCTCTATGGGCTTGATAACCAAGGCCCATTAAACGGCCCAAAGCGTATCTTCCAAGTCCAAAAGCAATGACGTAATATTCCCAAAATTTTCTACTTCGAAAAGGGCGACTAGGAAGCCATGAAATCGATAGATTATACAACAAGTTTGATAATCATTATCAACGAGACAAAGCAATCCCAGGGCCACAAATCTCGTCAATCTTAGTTTTCCATTCTGAAGTTAATGACGTGAATGATTCATAGCCACGAATTGTAATAGTAATCCTAAAAAGCCCATTGCAAACTTGATAATATCCACAATGTTCTTCATTGATATTTGAATGTAATTTTTTAACTATTCGCTCTCTTTTATTTTATATTCTTTCTATATATTGATATATATTTAATGAAAATATATTTAATTTCTTTCATGAGTCTTTTGATGGACCCAATAATTTTTTTTATGTCATATTTAAAAATACTTTGATTAGATATTTCTACAACGATTCAAAAATAAACACTTTCGTTCTTTGCCAGAATGATTCATAGCCGCAAAAATTAACCTTAACCTTGACTTAAACTGTAACCTTAACCCTTAACCCTTACCTTTAACCTTAAAATTAATCTTATCCCTAACGTAGACCTAAACTTTAACCCTAACTCTAACCTTTACCTTAACATTAACCTTATACATAACCTAAATTTTTTCTTGATTAGAAAAAAAAAACCTTAACCCTAACTTTAACCTTGACCTTCACCCTTGGAAACTGTATTTGATTTCCATTAACGCAAAAAAAAATCTTCAGTCTCTTCATACACGGGTTTTACCTAGTATATATATATATTATGATGAAATAAAGTAGATAATATAACTGAAAATTGTAATACTCCTTTTAGAGCATTAGGAACCAAAACATTTTTTTCATATTTAGATATTGAGATTTAAGAACTCTGTCAATTATTCTACTACATAAATATGGAACTATAAAATAGACGTATCTTAATAAAAGTATATGTGTAAATGATTATATAAATATTAAAAGAGAGGATCTTGAATTTAATTCTATTCAAAATGTCGATAAGAATATTTGGCCAAATATAGAAAGATGGTTCATGTAGATTCATACCCGTATGGTAAATATGAACGTATGATCTATATAGACTGGAATTTTTATAAAGGATTTCATGTTCGTCTAAGGTAAACTAATTTGAAGATATGTTTTATGAGATAAAAACGTTCTTATGAAAGTCATTAAAGGACTTCAAGTGCTTAAATAAAAATCTCGAGATATATAAATTAGAGTGTCATTATCTGTTATAATTGTATTATATGTTGTTATGTAATGATCCATGTTGGTTAAATATGTGCTTATATGTGACTATATGCATAAATATTTGTTAATATAATTTGTACATAATTGTTTCTTATTATAATTGAAATTCGTATAATTCCATTTATCAATATATTGCTTGATTTGAAATATTGTAAGGTTTGAGACTATGAAGTGAAGATCAAATTACACAGTGAAGATGTTTATTGATATCCTCAAATGAGGGGAAGATACTTACGCATTGCACTCTTTTTTTCCTTACTCGATATTTTTTCGTACATGGTTTTAAATATAACGTTTTTAACGACACTCATTTAAAGTTCATAAGGATATTTCACTCATTTTCCTTCAATGGATTTTTTCCTAAAGGGTTTTTTCAAGAATGTTTTAAAGAGACATTCTCTTCATGATTGAATATCAAAGGAGGAGTTTTATGAAACATTATTATTGATATTTATTCAGCCCATTAACCATAGTCCAACCCATTAATTATAAAACTTAGGGTTTGCATATTACTTATAAATAGGGATAGGGTATTTAAGTAATACATACTATGATTAATAATACTATGCTCTACTCTCTTATTCTTTACCTCTTACTTTTCATTTTAGTCTTACAACACATTCCATATTATCACTCAATTATTTCTTTCAAACCCTAACGCCCCCTTGCCGCCTCTCTCTACTATACATAAACCATACTTACGATACTTTGTCATTTATATGATATTTTCTCATGGTAAATCTATAGTCCTTCATTACATTTGATCTTTTGAAACCACCATACCTAGCGTACATATTATTGTATAAGCATCAATTATCACCTCCTCTTTTTTCTTAATTTCAAAAGTTTATATATATTTCTACCTGATTTATGGATATCTCAGATCGTTGGCCATTCCATTTCAACCAAATGATTCTGAAAAGGTTCAATTTAATAATTTTATTATATTTAATTAATTGTAGCGTTCTTATAGTTTTTTGTCAATAGAGGTTTATAATTATTGATTAAAATATATTTTTTTTCTAAAAATTTATATGTTATTTGATAACTTGTTCCTGAATATCTGCGATTCACCACTATTTATTGACAATATGGTATTTTTGGTATATTGAATTTGATTATATCTAAATAATTTAAGAATAATTAAAATTTTAAATTATGTTCAGAACAACCAATATATAATATGTTGTGCAAATGTTTTTATCTCGGCTTCTTTTAGAATGAATTTTTATTAATACACTAAAGTTTATTTTAAAATAAGATCATTTTCATCATTATTTTATCAATTTCTATAATTGATTTACTAATTTTAAATAATATAATATTTGAATATAAATTTGAAGTATTTCCTACAATTTAATATACCTTTCATTCACTAAGCCAAGAAGCTTATAATAATTAGGGAAATCTTGAATCCTAGCATTCTCACTTATAATTCAGACTCTATTTTGAATAGGGTGCATCTCTAAGGGCTTGATAACAACAGCCCATCCAAAGCATATCTTCCAAGTCCAATATTCCCAAAATTTTCTACTCCGAAAAAGGCGACTAGGAAGATATAACTGAAGAAGATTACAATACATCACTGTATAACGAAACTCAAGCGGAGTTTTATACGTATATAATCTATTTCATTCCCTTTTTTTATATAATATGATATGATATGAGAAGAGCAAGAAACATTTGAGGATGTTTTTTGTATTGTTTATGATGTGTAGATATGTAAATAGGGAACGTTGATGAACAATTTACGCGCATATATTCGATCTGCTTACTCGGTTACGTCAGGTTAATATTATTATTTCTTATTCTTATTCTAATATAAGTATATATGTACATATCTAATATATGTGATTATGTATATATAGGTTGTTGATCATCCATATCTTGTGGTATATTCAAACGTTGCTATAGCAAAAGCAGCTAAAGCTAGGATGATAAGTAATGAACCACAACAAATTTGTGGTTTATGTGATGATATAGTTGAAGATGTTGTGGTATGTATATATTTGTCTTTATTACTTACTTTTTCTAAAGGGGATGTTTTAATTAATTAATATTTGTTTTTTAAAGGTTACATAATGTGCACATGCATTTTCCAAAACATGTTTAATGGAATTTTGTGCTAGTGGTTAACAAGTGTTATGTCCTACATGTTCAAAGCCACTTACTATGGATTTCTTTGGGTAACAGAGTAATGCTAAAAATTTGTCAATAGAGGTTTATAATTATTCATTAAAATAAATTTTTTTAAAAATTTATATGTTATTTGACAACTTGTTCTTCAAACTCAGTTATTCACCACTATTTGTTGACACTATGGTATTTTTTGTATATTGAATTTGATTATATCTATATAATTTAAGAAATAATTAAAATTTTAAAATATGTTCAGAACAACCAATATATAATATGTTGTGCAAATGTTTTTATTTCGGCTTCTTTTAGAATGAATTTTTATTAACACACTAATGTTTATTTTAAAATAAGATTATTTTCATCATTACTTTATCTATTTTTATATTTGATTTACCTATTTTAAATAATATAATATTTGAATGTAAATTTGTAATATTTCCTACAATTTAATATACCTTTCTTTCACTAGGCCAATAAGCTTATAATAATTAGGGATGCCATGAATCCTAGCATTCTCATTTATAATTCAAACTCTATTTTGAACAGGGTGCATCTCTATGGGCTTGATAACCAAGGCCCATTAAACGGCCCAAAGCGTATCTTCCAAGTCCAAAAGCAATGACGTAATATTCCCAAAATTTTCTACTTCGAAAAGGGAGACTGGGAAGCCATGAAATCGATGGATTATACAACAAGATTGATAATCATTATCAGCGAGACAAAGCAGTCCATTACATGGGCCACAAATCTCGTCACTCTTAGTTTTCCATTTTGAAGTTGATGACGTGAATGATTCATAGCCACGAATCGTAATAGTAATCCTAAAAAGCCCTTTGCAAACTTGATAATATCCACAACGTTCTTCATTGATATTTGAATGTAATTTTTTTAACTATTCTCTCTATATATTGATATATATATATAATGAAAATATATTTAATTTCTTTCATGAGTCTTTTGATGGACCCAATAATTTTTTTTATTTCATATTTAAAAATAATTTGATTAGATATTTCTACAACTATTCAAAAATAAACACTTTCGTTCATTGCCAGAATGATTTATGGCCACAAAAATTAACCTTAACCTTGACTTAAACTGTAACCTTAACCCTTTAACTTTAACCTTAAAATTAACCTTATCCTTAACGTTGACCTAAACCTTAACCCTAACTCTAACCTTTACCTTAACATTAACCTTAACCATAACCTAAATTTCTTCTTGATGAGCAAAAAAAACTTTAACCCTAACTTTAACCTTGACCTTCATCCTTGGAAACTGTATTTGATTTCCGTTATCGCAAAAAAAATCCTTCAGTGTCTTCATACACGGGTTTTACCTAGTATATATATTATGATGAAATAAAGTAGATAATATAAATGAAAATTGTAATACTCCTTTTAGAGCATTAGGAACCAAAACATTTTTTCATATTTAGATATTGAGATTTAAGAACTCTGTCAATTATTCTACTACAAAAATATGGAATTAGAAAATAGACATATCTTGATAAAAGTATATGTGTAAATGATTATATAAATATTAAAAGAGAGGATCTTGAATTTAATTCCATTCAAAATGTCGATAAGAATATTTGGCCAAATATAGAAAGATGGTTCATGTAGATTCATACCCGTATGGTAAATATGAACGTATGATCTATATAGACTGGAATTTTTATGAAGGATTTCATGTTCGTCTAAGGTAAACTAATTTAAAGATATGTTTTATGAGATTAAAACGTTCTTATGAAAGTCATTAATGGACTTCAAGTGCTTAAATAAAAATCTCAGGATATATAAATTAGAGTGTCCTTATCTGTTATAATTGTATTATATGTTGTTATGTAATGATCCATGTTCGTTAAATATGTGCTTATAATATGCATAAATATTTGTTAATATAATTTGTACATAATTGTTTCTTATTATAATTGAAATTCGTATAATTCCATTTATCTATATATTGCTTGATTTGAAATATTGTAAGGTTTGAGACAATGAAGATGAAGATCAAATTACACAGTGAAGATGTTATTGATATCCTCAAATGAGGGGAAGATACTTACGCATTGCAATCTTTTTTTCCTTACTCAATATTTTTTCCTACATGGTTTTAAAGATAACGTTTTTAACGACACTCATTTAGAGTTCATAAGGATATTGCACTCATTTTCCTTCAATGGATTTTTATCCTAAAGGGTTTTTTCAAGAATGTTTTAAAGAGACATTCTCTTCCTGATTGAATATCAAAGGAGGAGTTTTATGAAACATTATTATTGATATTTATTCAGCCCATTAACCATAGTCCAACCCATTAATTATAAAATTTAGTCTTTACATATTACTTATAAATATGGATATGGTATTTAAGTAATACATACTATGAATAATAATACTATGCTCTACTCTCTTATTCTTTAACTCTTAATTTTCATTTTAGTTTTACAACACATTCCATATTATCACTCAATTATTTCTTTCAAACCCTAACACCCCCTTGCCGCCTCTATCTACTATACATAAACCATACTTACGATACTCTGTCATTTATATGATATTTTCTCATGGTAAATCAATAGTCATTCATTACATTTGATCTTTTGAAACCACCATACCTAGCATACATATTATTGTATAAGCATCAATTATCACCTCCTCTTTTTTCTTAATTTCAAAAGTTTATATATATTTCTACCTGATTTATGGATATCTCAAATCGTTGGCCATTCCATTTCAACCAAATGATTCTGAAAAGGTTCAATTTAATAATTTTATTATATTTAATTAATTGTAGCGTTCTTATAGTTTTTTGTCAATAGAGGTTTATAATTATTGATTAAAATATATTTTTTTCTAAAAATTTATATGTTATTTGATAACTTGTTCCTGAATATCTGCGATTCACCACTATTTATTGACAATATGGTATTTTTGGTATATTGAATTTGATTATATCTAAATAATTTAAGAATAATTAAAATTTTAAATTATGTTCAGAACAACCAATATATAATATGTTGTGCAAATGTTTTTATCTCGGCTTCTTTTAGAATGAATTTTTATTAATACACTAAAGTTTATTTTAAAATAAGATCATTTTCATCATTATTTTATCAATTTCTATAATTGATTTACTAATTTTAAATAATATAATATTTGAATATAAATTTGAAGTATTTCCTACAATTTAATATACCTTTCATTCACTAGGCCAAGAAGCTTATAATAATTAGGGAAATCTTGAATCCTAGCATTCTCACTTATAATTCATACTCTATTTTGAATAGGGTGCATCTCTAAGGGCTTGATAACAACAGCCCATCCACAGCATATCTTCCAAGTCCAATATTCCCAAAATTTTCTACTCCGAAAAAGGCGACTAGGAAGATATAACTGAAGAAGATTACAATACATCACTGTATAACGAAACTCAAGCGGAGTTTTATACGTATATAATCTATTTCATTCCCTTTTTTTATATAATATGATATGATATGAGAAGAGCAAGAAACATTTGAGGATGTTTTTTGTATTGTTTATGATGTGTAGATATGTAAATGAGGGAACGTTGATGAATAATTTACGCGCATATATTCGATCTGCTTACTCGGTTACGTCAGGTTAATATTATTATTTCTTATTCTTATTCTAATCTAAGTATATATGTACATATCTAATATATGTGATTATGTATATATAGGTTGTTGATCATCCATATCTTGTGGTATATTCAAACGTTGCTATAGCAAAAGCAGCTGAAGCTAGGATGATAAGTAATGAACCACAACAAATTTGTGGTTTATGTGATGATATAGTTGAAGATGTTGTGGTATGTATATATTTGTCTTTATTACTTACTTTTTCTAAAGGGGATGTTTTAATTAATTAATATTTGTTTTTTAAAGGTTACATAATGTGCACATGCATTTTCCAAAACATGTTTAATGGAATTTTGTGCTAGTGGTTAACAAGTGTTATGTCCTACATGTTCAAAGCCACTTACTATGGATTTCTTTGGGTAACAGAGTAATGCTTAAAATTTGTCAATAGAGGTTTATAATTATTCATTAAAATAAATTTTTTAAAAAATTTATATGTTATTTGATAACTTGTTCTTCAAACTCAGTTATTCACCACTATTTGTTGACACTATGGTATTTTTGGTATATTGAATTTGATTATATCTATATAATTTAAGAAATAATTAAAATTTTAAAATATGTTCAGAACAACCAATATATAATATGTTGTGCAAATGTTTTTATTTCGGCTTCTTTTAGAATGAATTTTTATTAACACACTAATGTTTATTTTAAAATAAGATTATTTTCATCATTACTTTATCTATTTTTATATTTGATTTACCTATTTTAAATAATATAATATTTGAATGTAAATTTGTAATATTTCCTACAATTTAATATACCTTTCTTTCACTAGGCCAATAAGCTTATAATAATTAGGGATGCCATGAATCCTAGCATTCTCATTTATAATTCAAACTCTATTTTGAACAGGGTGCATCTCTATGGGCTTGATAACCAAGGCCCATTAAACGGCCCAAAGCGTATCTTCCAAGTCCAAAAGCAATGACGTAATATTCCCAAAATTTTCTACTTCGAAAAGGGAGACTGGGAAGCCATGAAATCGATGGATTATACAACAAGATTGATAATCATTATCAACGAGACAAAGCAGTCCATTACATGGGCCACAAATCTCGTCACTCTTAGTTTTCCATTTTGAAGTTGATGACGTGAATGATTCATAGCCACGAATCGTAATAGTAATCCTAAAAAGCCCTTTGCAAACTTGATAATATCCACAACGTTCTTCATTGATATTTGAATGTAATTTTTTTAACTATTCTCTCTATATATTGATATATATATATAATGAAAATATATTTAATTTCTTTCATGAGTCTTTTGATGGACCCAATAATTTTTTTTATGTCATATTTAAAAATAATTTGATTAGATATTTCTACAACTATTCAAAAATAAACACTTTCGTTCATTGCCAGAATGATTTATGGCCACAAAAATTAACCTTAACCTTGACTTAAACTGTAACCTTAACCCTTTAACTTTAACCTTAAAATTAACCTTATCCTTAACGTTGACCTAAACCTTAACCCTAACTCTAACCTTTACCTTAACATTAACCTTAACCATAACCTAAATTTCTTCTTGATGAGCAAAAAAAACTTTAACCCTAACTTTAACCTTGACCTTCATCCTTGGAAACTGTATTTGATTTCCGTTATCGCAAAAAAAATCCTTCAGTGTCTTCATACACGGGTTTTACCTAGTATATATATTATGATGAAATAAAGTAGATAATATAAATGAAAATTGTAATACTCCTTTTAGAGCATTAGGAACCAAAACATTTTTTCATATTTAGATATTGAGATTTAAGAACTCTGTCAATTATTCTACTACAGAAATATGGAATTAGAAAATAGACATATCTTGATAAAAGTATATGTGTAAATGATTATATAAATATTAAAAGAGAGGATCTTGAATTTAATTCCATTCAAAATGTCGATAAGAATATTTGGCCAAATATAGAAAGATGGTTCATGTAGATTCATACCCGTATGGTAAATATGAACGTATGATCTATATAGACTGGAATTTTTATGAAGGATTTCATGTTCGTCTAAGGTAAACTAATTTAAAGATATGTTTTATGAGATTAAAACGTTCTTATGAAAGTCATTAATGGACTTCAAGTGCTTAAATAAAAATCTCAGGATATATAAATTAGAGTGTCCTTATCTGTTATAATTGTATTATATGTTGTTATGTAATGATCCATGTTCGTTAAATATGTGCTTATAATATGCATAAATATTTGTTAATATAATTTGTACATAATTGTTTCTTATTATAATTGAAATTCGTATAATTCCATTTATCTATATATTGCTTGATTTGAAATATTGTAAGGTTTGAGACAATGAAGATGAAGATCAAATTACACAGTGAAGATGTTATTGATATCCTCAAATGAGGGGAAGATACTTACGCATTGCAATCTTTTTTTCCTTACTCAATATTTTTTCCTACATGGTTTTAAAGATAACGTTTTTAACGACACTCATTTAGAGTTCATAAGGATATTGCACTCATTTTCCTTCAATGGATTTTTATCCTAAAGGGTTTTTTCAAGAATGTTTTAAAGAGACATTCTCTTCCTGATTGAATATCAAAGGAGGAGTTTTATGAAACATTATTATTGATATTTATTCAGCCCATTAACCATAGTCCAACCCATTAATTATAAAATTTAGTCTTTACATATTACTTATAAATATGGATATGGTATTTAAGTAATACATACTATGAATAATAATACTATGCTCTACTCTCTTATTCTTTAACTCTTAATTTTCATTTTAGTTTTACAACACATTCCATATTATCACTCAATTATTTCTTTCAAACCCTAACACCCCCTTGCCGCCTCTATCTACTATACATAAACCATACTTACGATACTCTGTCATTTATATGATATTTTCTCATGGTAAATCAATAGTCATTCATTACATTTGATCTTTTGAAACCACCATACCTAGCATACATATTATTGTATAAGCATCAATTATCACCTCCTCTTTTTTCTTAATTTCAAAAGTTTATATATATTTCTACCTGATTTATGGATATCTCAGATCGTTGGCCATTCCATTTCAACCAAATGATTCTGAAAAGGTTCAATTTAATAATTTTATTATATTTAATTAATTGTAGCGTTCTTATAGTTTTTTGTCAATAGAGGTTTATAATTATTGATTAAAATATATTTTTTTCTAAAAATTTATATGTTATTTGATAACTTGTTCCTGAATATCTGCGATTCACCACTATTTATTGACAATATGGTATTTTTGGTATATTGAATTTGATTATATCTAAATAATTTAAGAATAATTAAAATTTTAAATTATGTTCAGAACAACCAATATATAATATGTTGTGCAAATGTTTTTATCTCGGCTTCTTTTAGAATGAATTTTTATTAATACACTAAAGTTTATTTTAAAGTAAGATCATTTTCATCATTATTTTATCAATTTCTATAATTGATTTACTAATTTTAAATAATATAATATTTGAATATAAATTTGAAGTATTTCCTACAATTTAATATACCTTTCATTCACTAGGCCAAGAAGCTTATAATAATTAGGGAAATCTTGAATCCTAGCATTCTCACTTATAATTCAGACTCTATTTTGAATAGGGTGCATCTCTAAGGGCTTGATAACAACAGCCCATCCAAAGCATATCTTCCAAGTCCAATATTCCCAAAATTTTCTACTCCGAAAAAGGCGACTAGGAAGATATAACTGAAGAAGATTACAATACATCACTGTATAACGAAACTCAAGCGGAGTTTTATACGTATATAATCTATTTCATTCCCTTTTTTTATATAATATGATATGATATGAGAAGAGCAAGAAACATTTGAGGATGTTTTTTGTATTGTTTATGATGTGTAGATATGTAAATGAGGGAACGTTGATGAATAATTTACGCGCATATATTCGATCTGCTTACTCGGTTACGTCAGGTTAATATTATTATTTCTTATTCTTATTCTAATCTAAGTATATATGTACATATCTAATATATGTGATTATGTATATATAGGTTGTTGATCATCCATATCTTGTGGTATATTCAAACGTTGCTATAGCAAAAGCAGCTGAAGCTAGGATGATAAGTAATGAACCACAACAAATTTGTGGTTTATGTAATGATATAGTTGAAGATGTTGTGGTATGTATATATTTGTCTTTATTACTTACTTTTTCTAAAGGGGATGTTTTAATTAATTAATATTTGTTTTTTAAAGGTTACATAATGTGCACATGCATTTTCCAAAACATGTTTAATGGAATTTTGTGCTAGTGGTTAACAAGTGTTATGTCCTACATGTTCAAAGCCACTTACTATGGATTTCTTTGGGTAACAGAGTAATGCTTAAAATTTGTCAATAGAGGTTTATAATTATTCATTAAAATAAATTTTTTAAAAAATTTATATGTTATTTGATAACTTGTTCTTCAAACTCAGTTATTCACCACTATTTGTTGACACTATGGTATTTTTGGTATATTGAATTTGATTATATCTATATAATTTAAGAAATAATTAAAATTTTAAATTATGTTTAGAACAACCAATATATAATATGTTGTGCAAATGTTTTTATCTTGGCTTCTTTTAGAATGAATTTTTATTAATACACTAAAGTTTATTTTAAAATAAGATTATTTTCATCATTATTTTATCAATTTTTATAATTGATTTACTAATTTTAAATAATATAATATTTGATTGTAAATTTGTAATATTTCCTAAAATTTAATATACCTTTCTTTCACTAGGCCAAGAAGCTTATAATAATTAGGGAAGCCTTGAATCCTAGAATTCTCACTTGTAATTCAAACTCTATTTTGAACAGGGTGCATCTCTATGGGCTTGATAAAAGCGTATCTTCGAAGTCCAAAAGTAATGACGTAATATTCCCAAAATTTTCTACTCCAAAAAAGGCGATATAAGTGAAGAATATTACTATACATCACTGTATAACGAAACTCAAGCGGAATTTGATACGTATGTAATCTATTTCGTTCCCTTTTTTTATATAATATGATATGATATGAGAAGAGCAAGAAACATTTGAGGATGTTTTTTTTGTTTTGTTTTTGATGTGTAGATATGTAAATGAGGGAACGTTGATGAACAATTACGCGCATATATTCGATCTGCTTACTGGTTTATGTCAGGTTAGTATTATTATTTCTTATTCTTATTCCTATCTAAGTATATATGTATGTATCTAATATATGTAAGTATGTATATATAGGTTGTTGATCATCCATATCTTGTGGTATATTCAAACGTTGCTATAGCAAAAGTAGGATGATAATTAATGAACCACAACAAATTTGTGGTTTATGTGATGATATAGTTGAAGATGTTGTGGTAGGTATATGTTTGTCTTTATTACTTACTTTTTATAAAGGGGATGTTTTAATTAATTAATATTTGTTTTTTTAAGGTTACATCATGTGCACATGTATTTTGCAAAACATGTTTAATGGAATTTTGTGCTAGTGGGAACAGAGTATTGCTAAAAATTTGTCAATAGAGGTTTATAATTATTCATTAAAATATATTTTTCTAAAAATTTATATGTTATTTGATAACTTGTTCCTCAAAATCTACGATTCACCACTATTTGTCGACACTATGGTATTTTTGGTATATTGAATTTGAGTATATATAAATAATTTAAGAATAATTAAAATTTTAAATTATGTTCTGAACAACCAATATATAATATGTTGTGCAAATGTTTTTATTTCGGCTTCTTTTCACTACTAAAAATTAGAGTATTCGCGGCAATTTTTAGTGTCCAAGATGGGAGTCTATAAATGACGTGTATTGATAGGCGGGAGTTATCTTATTGCCGCGAAGAGTGCCGTCTATAAAGCTGACGCCTATGCAAAGATGGCACAAAATAAGAATGCCGCCTATTCAGTCTCGCATTGACGTTAATTGTGTTAAAACTGCCGCCTATTTATAATTGTATTTGACAGCAATTTTAAAATTGCCGTGTATGAAAAAACTTATATTTCAATATATTTTTAATATATATATTATTAATTACATATAATATTGTATATCTTTAGATTTAAAAAAAAACTTATATAAACAAGAAGTTAAATCAATTCAAAATGTATTTCATTCATCAAAAAAGTATAAATATCCTAATACTTCTTACGTTTATCCAAACAAAAACTTATAAAAGTATAAGGTACAAAAATCATAATAATTCAAATCCTAATAATTCTTGATACTTGCATACAATATAATTAAACAACTAGAACTAGAAGTAAAAGATATCCAAACAAAAACTTCAAAACTTCTGTATTACTTCAACAATCATCCATATCTGCCAACAAGAACTTTAAAACTCTTTTCATAGTTACTACTTCTATGTTCATCCATATCACATTTACCATAACTTCTAGATTTTTGGATTCAAGCTAAAGGAATCATCAAAATTATAGAGTAAGTGCATACTTTGATGGAAGTGAGGATAAAATTGTCCTTAACCACTTTGCACTTGTCATTGTATTACTCAACGATGTAGCTACTAATGGACTTTTAATTGTCTTTATTGGAGATGCTATAGACTCAAAAATTCCTCTACACAAAACAAAAAAAATTGTTATATAGTTTCTAATGCACACACATTTTAAGAAGCTAATACCTTGTCCTTGTTAATACTCTTTGCACTACCAAGTAAACTATCCCCCTCTCCCTTTTTTTGCATTGCATCATCATATTAAAATATATCATACCATCTATACAGACAAAACAGGAGAGAGTTAACTTATTAACAAAAGATGTTATTGATATCGACCTAGGTCAAAGTTGTCCAGATTTTCAGCACTAGATTCTGAAGCCAAACAAGTTTTCTCCAATTTTCCTCTCAAGTCATCTTCAGATCTCTCTTAAATACTACAAAGGGATGTAATTAGGTCAACTTTGTTCCTTTTCTCGACTGCACAATAAAAGAGTCAATGAGACAGAGTTGATTGATAGTAGTAATATAAGAATGGTGGTGAGATAATTAATTACCAAAACATATTGAGTCATTAATGTCGAATTTCCTCAACCCAATAGGAACATGAATAATCAAAGTCGCATGTCCCCATCACTAAAAGTAATTTACTCACGCATTTTCTCTGTTTATTTTCATTATTTTATATACAAATGGAGAAGAGTAACTGACCAAGACTGAAACTAAACCATTTTCGCAACTCACTATATTTTTAAATCTCAACACATGAATCCGAAGAGACAGAAATAAGAGCCATCTAAAACAATAGTACTCTAACTTCTTGTCTAGACTAGTTTTAAAAAACTCCCGATAAGCACCTTTGTAGTACCTTACAATACAAAAGAAAAACCAATAGTTATCAACTTCTTTGGATTTAAGATGAGTCCAAGCGTTGTTTAAAAGACACTCACTTGCTGAGATTGCACAAATTCACAAACTTGGCATGTTATTCCTTTGCCTTAAAGCATAAATAATTCTCTCTCAAAATGTAACCATATATGTTACATAAAGTTGGTCCAACTTTAACAACAAACTGTAGGAGTTCTTTGAAAAAGTCAACAACACTGTAACTTACAAAACAAAACTATAATTAAAACTTTTTGGAATATATATGCTAAACGAAGATGGCAGGGATGTGAAATTATACTGTATTTTTGCAACTCCCAATAGCTGGCATAAGGAGAATCGATTCATTGTATTTCCAGTACAGAATTTTTCGTTAGGACCAAAATCAGCTGGCTTTAGTTCACGGGTCAGAGAAGAGTGTTTTGCTGTGGAGTACCTAGAATTGAAAATCATTAGGATAAGAATATAAAAAAATAGATGATTGGTGCAACTTTCGCATGAAACAGGGACATTTGATGCAAATTTAATAATATACAACAATGAAAGATTTATTCATTACCTTATACCAATTGGAAATTAAGTATCAAGTATTAATTCTTGTGCCTTATAGACATAATCTGCACACATTTCTTAACTTCTGCACCAACTTCGGGCACACAAGGACTCTTTCTTAACTGCACCACTTCAGATGCTTTTTCGAAACAATCTGCCCACATAATTTGTCTTTTTTTAGTGCTCTTAGGGAATGAATATTAAACTCTTGTTCAAATTATTTAAAACAATTTAATTACAAAATGTTTCACCCATTTGACATATGAGCAAGAAATTAGCAGAAAACATTACTCACAATGGAAGAAAGATCGATGGTGGATGAATACTATGGTAAGCTACACATAGTGATATTACCATGGATAGCCTTTGGCCATATAATCCCATACTTAGAGATTTCTAAACCCATCAGAAGGCAATCTAATTTTTTAAGAGGCATAAATACAAACACTTTAATTGCCCTATACAAATTGTCATATATCACACATTAAGTAGATGTGTACTATAATTCCTTCAAAATACTATAAAATATAAACAATTTCCACTCTCTCAATCATTCTCTATATCTCTCTCAAAAACCAATTATAGATCATTTCCAAACGAAGTATCATACAATAAATTATTTGATAACTTGTTCCTGAATATCTGCGATTCACCACTATTTGTTGACAATATGGTATTTTTGGTATATTGAATTTGATCATATCTAAATAATTTAAGAATAATTAAAATTTTAAATTATGTTCAGAACAACTAATATATAATATGTTGTGCAAATGTTTTTATCGCGGCTTCTTTTAGAATGAATTTTTATTAATACACTAAAGTTTATTTTAAAATAAGATCATTTTCATCATTATTTTATCAATTTTTATAATTGATTTACTAATTTTAAATAATATAATATTTGAATGTAAATTTGAAGTATTTCCTACAATTTAATATACCTTTCTTTCACTAGGCCAAGAAGCTTATAATAATTAGGGAAGTCTTGAATCCTAGCATTCTCACTTATAATTCAGACTCTATTTTGAACAGGGTGCATCTCTATGGGCTTGATAACAACGGCCCATCCAAATCATATCTTCCAAGTCCAAAAGCAATGACATAATATTCCCAAAATTTTCTACTCCGAAAAGGGCGACTAGGATGATATAACTGAAGAAGATTACTATACATCACTGTATAACGAAACTCAAGCGGAGTTTGATACGTATATAATCTATTTCATTCCCTTTTTTTATATAATATGATATGATATGAGAAGAGCAAGAAACATTTGAGGATGTTTTTTTTGTATTGTTTATGATGTGTAGATATGTAAATGAGGGAACGTTGATGAACAATTACGCGCATATATTCGATCTGCTTACTCGTTTACGTCAGGTTAGTATTATTATTTCTTATTCTTATTCTAATCTAAGTATATATGTACATATCTAATATATGTAATTATGTTTATATAGGTTGTTGATCATCCATATCTTGTGGTATATTCAAACGTTGCTATAGCAAAAGCAGCTGAAGCTAGGATGATAAGTAATGAACCACAACAAATTTGTGGTTTATGTGATGATATAGTTGAAGATGTTGTGGTATGTATATATTTGTCTTTATTACTTACTTTTTCTAAAGGGGATGTTTTAATTAATTAATATTTGTTTTCTTAAGGTTACATCATGTTCACATGCATTTTCCAAAACATGTTTAATGGAATTTTGTGCTAGTGGTGAACAAGTGTTATGTCCTACATGTTCAAAGCCACTTACTATGGATTTCTCTGGGAACAGAGTAATGCTAAAAATTTGTCAATAGAGGTTTATAATTATTCATTAAAATAAATTTTTCTAAAAATGTATATGTTATTTGATAACTTGTTCTTCAAAATCTACTATTCACCACTATTTGTTGACACTATGGTATTTTTGGTATATTGAATTTGATTATATCTATATAATTTAAGAATAATTAAAATTTTAAATTATGTTCAGAACAACCAATATATAATATGTTGTGCAAATGTTTTTGTTTCGGCTTCTTTTAGAATGAATTTTTATTAGCACACTAATGTTTATTTTAAAATAAGATTATTTTCATCATTACTTTATCTATTTTTATATTTGATTTACCTATTTTAAATAATATAATATTTGAATGTAAATTTGTAATATTTCCAACAATTTAATATACCTTTCTTTCACTAGGCCAAGAAGCTTATAATGATTAGGGACGCCTTGAATCCTAGCATTCTCACTTATAATTCAAACTCTATTTTGAACAGGGTGCATCTCTATGGGCTTGATAACCAAGGCCCATTAAACGGCCCAAAGCGTATCTTCCAAGTCCAAAAGCAATGACGTAATATTCCCAAAATTTTCTACTTCGAAAAGGGCGACTAGGAAGCCATGAAATCGATAGATTATACAACAAGTTTGATAATCATTATCAACGAGACAAAGCAATCCCAGGGCCACAAATCTCGTCAATCTTAGTTTTCCATTCTGAAGTTAATGACGTGAATGATTCATAGCCACGAATTGTAATAGTAATCCTAAAAAGCCCATTGCAAACTTGATAATATCCACAATGTTCTTCATTGATATTTGAATGTAATTTTTTAACTATTCGCTCTCTTTTATTTTATATTCTTTCTATATATTGATATATATTTAATGAAAATATATTTAATTTCTTTCATGAGTCTTTTGATGGACCCAATAATTTTTTTTATGTCATATTTAAAAATACTTTGATTAGATATTTCTACAACGATTCAAAAATAAACACTTTCGTTCTTTGCCAGAATGATTCATAGCCGCAAAAATTAACCTTAACCTTGACTTAAACTGTAACCTTAACCCTTAACCCTTAACTTTAACCTTAAAATTAATCTTATCCCTAACGTTGACCTAAACTTTAACCCTAACTCTAACCTTTACCTTAACATTAACCTTATACATAACCTAAATTTTTTCTTGATTAGAAAAAAAAAACCTTAACCCTAACTTTAACCTTGACCTTCACCCTTGGAAACTGTATTTGATTTCCATTAACGCAAAAAAAAATCTTCAGTCTCTTCATACACGGGTTTTACCTAGTATATATATATATTATGATGAAATAAAGTAGATAATATAACTGAAAATTGTAATACTCCTTTTAGAGCATTAGGAACCAAAACATTTTTTTCATATTTAGATATTGAGATTTAAGAACTCTGTCAATTATTCTACTACATAAATATGGAACTATAAAATAGACGTATCTTAATAAAAGTATATGTGTAAATGATTATATAAATATTAAAAGAGAGGATCTTGAATTTAATTCTATTCAAAATGTCGATAAGAATATTTGGCCAAATATAGAAAGATGGTTCATGTAGATTCATACCCGTATGGTAAATATGAACGTATGATCTATATAGACTGGAATTTTTATAAAGGATTTCATGTTCGTCTAAGGTAAACTAATTTGAAGATATGTTTTATGAGATAAAAACGTTCTTATGAAAGTCATTAAAGGACTTCAAGTGCTTAAATAAAAATCTCGAGATATATAAATTAGAGTGTCATTATCTGTTATAATTGTATTATATGTTGTTATGTAATGATCCATGTTGGTTAAATATGTGCTTATATGTGACTATATGCATAAATATTTGTTAATATAATTTGTACATAATTGTTTCTTATTATAATTGAAATTCGTATAATTCCATTTATCAATATATTGCTTGATTTGAAATATTGTAAGGTTTGAGACTATGAAGTGAAGATCAAATTACACAGTGAAGATGTTTATTGATATCCTCAAATGAGGGGAAGATACTTACGCATTGCACTCTTTTTTTCCTTACTCGATATTTTTTCGTACATGGTTTTAAATATAACGTTTTTAACGACACTCATTTAAAGTTCATAAGGATATTTCACTCATTTTCCTTCAATGGATTTTTTCCTAAAGGGTTTTTTCAAGAATGTTTTAAAGAGACATTCTCTTCATGATTGAATATCAAAGGAGGAGTTTTATGAAACATTATTATTGATATTTATTCAGCCCATTAACCATAGTCCAACCCATTAATTATAAAACTTAGGGTTTGCATATTACTTATAAATAGGGATAGGGTATTTAAGTAATACATACTATGATTAATAATACTATGCTCTACTCTCTTATTCTTTACCTCTTACTTTTCATTTTAGTCTTACAACACATTCCATATTATCACTCAATTATTTCTTTCAAACCCTAACGCCCCCTTGCCGCCTCTCTCTACTATACATAAACCATACTTACGATACTTTGTCATTTATATGATATTTTCTCATGGTAAATCTATAGTCCTTCATTACATTTGATCTTTTGAAACCACCATACCTAGCGTACATATTATTGTATAAGCATCAATTATCACCTCCTCTTTTTTCTTAATTTCAAAAGTTTATATATATTTCTACCTGATTTATGGATATCTCAGATCGTTGGCCATTCCATTTCAACCAAATGATTCTGAAAAGGTTCAATTTAATAATTTTATTATATTTAATTAATTGTAGCGTTCTTATAGTTTTTTGTCAATAGAGGTTTATAATTATTGATTAAAATATATTTTTTTTCTAAAAATTTATATGTTATTTGATAACTTGTTCCTGAATATCTGCGATTCACCACTATTTATTGACAATATGGTATTTTTGGTATATTGAATTTGATTATATCTAAATAATTTAAGAATAATTAAAATTTTAAATTATGTTCAGAACAACCAATATATAATATGTTGTGCAAATGTTTTTATCTCGGCTTCTTTTAGAATGAATTTTTATTAATACACTAAAGTTTATTTTAAAATAAGATCATTTTCATCATTATTTTATCAATTTCTATAATTGATTTACTAATTTTAAATAATATAATATTTGAATATAAATTTGAAGTATTTCCTACAATTTAATATACCTTTCATTCACTAAGCCAAGAAGCTTATAATAATTAGGGAAATCTTGAATCCTAGCATTCTCACTTATAATTCAGACTCTATTTTGAATAGGGTGCATCTCTAAGGGCTTGATAACAACAGCCCATCCAAAGCATATCTTCCAAGTCCAATATTCCCAAAATTTTCTACTCCGAAAAAGGCGACTAGGAAGATATAACTGAAGAAGATTACAATACATCACTGTATAACGAAACTCAAGCGGAGTTTTATACGTATATAATCTATTTCATTCCCTTTTTTTATATAATATGATATGATATGAGAAGAGCAAGAAACATTTGAGGATGTTTTTTGTATTGTTTATGATGTGTAGATATGTAAATAGGGAACGTTGATGAACAATTTACGCGCATATATTCGATCTGCTTACTCGGTTACGTCAGGTTAATATTATTATTTCTTATTCTTATTCTAATATAAGTATATATGTACATATCTAATATATGTGATTATGTATATATAGGTTGTTGATCATCCATATCTTGTGGTATATTCAAACGTTGCTATAGCAAAAGCAGCTAAAGCTAGGATGATAAGTAATGAACCACAACAAATTTGTGGTTTATGTGATGATATAGTTGAAGATGTTGTGGTATGTATATATTTGTCTTTATTACTTACTTTTTCTAAAGGGGATGTTTTAATTAATTAATATTTGTTTTTTAAAGGTTACATAATGTGCACATGCATTTTCCAAAACATGTTTAATGGAATTTTGTGCTAGTGGTTAACAAGTGTTATGTCCTACATGTTCAAAGCCACTTACTATGGATTTCTTTGGGTAACAGAGTAATGCTAAAAATTTGTCAATAGAGGTTTATAATTATTCATTAAAATAAATTTTTTTAAAAATTTATATGTTATTTGACAACTTGTTCTTCAAACTCAGTTATTCACCACTATTTGTTGACACTATGGTATTTTTTGTATATTGAATTTGATTATATCTATATAATTTAAGAAATAATTAAAATTTTAAAATATGTTCAGAACAACCAATATATAATATGTTGTGCAAATGTTTTTATTTCGGCTTCTTTTAGAATGAATTTTTATTAACACACTAATGTTTATTTTAAAATAAGATTATTTTCATCATTACTTTATCTATTTTTATATTTGATTTACCTATTTTAAATAATATAATATTTGAATGTAAATTTGTAATATTTCCTACAATTTAATATACCTTTCTTTCACTAGGCCAATAAGCTTATAATAATTAGGGATGCCATGAATCCTAGCATTCTCATTTATAATTCAAACTCTATTTTGAACAGGGTGCATCTCTATGGGCTTGATAACCAAGGCCCATTAAACGGCCCAAAGCGTATCTTCCAAGTCCAAAAGCAATGACGTAATATTCCCAAAATTTTCTACTTCGAAAAGGGAGACTGGGAAGCCATGAAATCGATGGATTATACAACAAGATTGATAATCATTATCAGCGAGACAAAGCAGTCCATTACATGGGCCACAAATCTCGTCACTCTTAGTTTTCCATTTTGAAGTTGATGACGTGAATGATTCATAGCCACGAATCGTAATAGTAATCCTAAAAAGCCCTTTGCAAACTTGATAATATCCACAACGTTCTTCATTGATATTTGAATGTAATTTTTTTAACTATTCTCTCTATATATTGATATATATATATAATGAAAATATATTTAATTTCTTTCATGAGTCTTTTGATGGACCCAATAATTTTTTTTATTTCATATTTAAAAATAATTTGATTAGATATTTCTACAACTATTCAAAAATAAACACTTTCGTTCATTGCCAGAATGATTTATGGCCACAAAAATTAACCTTAACCTTGACTTAAACTGTAACCTTAACCCTTTAACTTTAACCTTAAAATTAACCTTATCCTTAACGTTGACCTAAACCTTAACCCTAACTCTAACCTTTACCTTAACATTAACCTTAACCATAACCTAAATTTCTTCTTGATGAGCAAAAAAAACTTTAACCCTAACTTTAACCTTGACCTTCATCCTTGGAAACTGTATTTGATTTCCGTTATCGCAAAAAAAATCCTTCAGTGTCTTCATACACGGGTTTTACCTAGTATATATATTATGATGAAATAAAGTAGATAATATAAATGAAAATTGTAATACTCCTTTTAGAGCATTAGGAACCAAAACATTTTTTCATATTTAGATATTGAGATTTAAGAACTCTGTCAATTATTCTACTACAAAAATATGGAATTAGAAAATAGACATATCTTGATAAAAGTATATGTGTAAATGATTATATAAATATTAAAAGAGAGGATCTTGAATTTAATTCCATTCAAAATGTCGATAAGAATATTTGGCCAAATATAGAAAGATGGTTCATGTAATATCATACCCGTATGGTAAATATGAACGTATGATCTATATAGACTGGAATTTTTATGAAGGATTTCATGTTCGTCTAAGGTAAACTAATTTAAAGATATGTTTTATGAGATTAAAACGTTCTTATGAAAGTCATTAATGGACTTCAAGTGCTTAAATAAAAATCTCAGGATATATAAATTAGAGTGTCCTTATCTGTTATAATTGTATTATATGTTGTTATGTAATGATCCATGTTCGTTAAATATGTGCTTATAATATGCATAAATATTTGTTAATATAATTTGTACATAATTGTTTCTTATTATAATTGAAATTCGTATAATTCCATTTATCTATATATTGCTTGATTTGAAATATTGTAAGGTTTGAGACAATGAAGATGAAGATCAAATTACACAGTGAAGATGTTATTGATATCCTCAAATGAGGGGAAGATACTTACGCATTGCAATCTTTTTTTCCTTACTCAATATTTTTTCCTACATGGTTTTAAAGATAACGTTTTTAACGACACTCATTTAGAGTTCATAAGGATATTGCACTCATTTTCCTTCAATGGATTTTTATCCTAAAGGGTTTTTTCAAGAATGTTTTAAAGAGACATTCTCTTCCTGATTGAATATCAAAGGAGGAGTTTTATGAAACATTATTATTGATATTTATTCAGCCCATTAACCATAGTCCAACCCATTAATTATAAAATTTAGTCTTTACATATTACTTATAAATATGGATATGGTATTTAAGTAATACATACTATGAATAATAATACTATGCTCTACTCTCTTATTCTTTAACTCTTAATTTTCATTTTAGTTTTACAACACATTCCATATTATCACTCAATTATTTCTTTCAAACCCTAACACCCCCTTGCCGCCTCTATCTACTATACATAAACCATACTTACGATACTCTGTCATTTATATGATATTTTCTCATGGTAAATCAATAGTCATTCATTACATTTGATCTTTTGAAACCACCATACCTAGCATACATATTATTGTATAAGCATCAATTATCACCTCCTCTTTTTTCTTAATTTCAAAAGTTTATATATATTTCTACCTGATTTATGGATATCTCAAATCGTTGGCCATTCCATTTCAACCAAATGATTCTGAAAAGGTTCAATTTAATAATTTTATTATATTTAATTAATTGTAGCGTTCTTATAGTTTTTTGTCAATAGAGGTTTATAATTATTGATTAAAATATATTTTTTTCTAAAAATTTATATGTTATTTGATAACTTGTTCCTGAATATCTGCGATTCACCACTATTTATTGACAATATGGTATTTTTGGTATATTGAATTTGATTATATCTAAATAATTTAAGAATAATTAAAATTTTAAATTATGTTCAGAACAACCAATATATAATATGTTGTGCAAATGTTTTTATCTCGGCTTCTTTTAGAATGAATTTTTATTAATACACTAAAGTTTATTTTAAAATAAGATCATTTTCATCATTATTTTATCAATTTCTATAATTGATTTACTAATTTTAAATAATATAATATTTGAATATAAATTTGAAGTATTTCCTACAATTTAATATACCTTTCATTCACTAGGCCAAGAAGCTTATAATAATTAGGGAAATCTTGAATCCTAGCATTCTCACTTATAATTCATACTCTATTTTGAATAGGGTGCATCTCTAAGGGCTTGATAACAACAGCCCATCCAAAGCATATCTTCCAAGTCCAATATTCCCAAAATTTTCTACTCCGAAAAAGGCGACTAGGAAGATATAACTGAAGAAGATTACAATACATCACTGTATAACGAAACTCAAGCGGAGTTTTATACGTATATAATCTATTTCATTCCCTTTTTTTATATAATATGATATGATATGAGAAGAGCAAGAAACATTTGAGGATGTTTTTTGTATTGTTTATGATGTGTAGATATGTAAATGAGGGAACGTTGATGAATAATTTACGCGCATATATTCGATCTGCTTACTCGGTTACGTCAGGTTAATATTATTATTTCTTATTCTTATTCTAATCTAAGTATATATGTACATATCTAATATATGTGATTATGTATATATAGGTTGTTGATCATCCATATCTTGTGGTATATTCAAACGTTGCTATAGCAAAAGCAGCTGAAGCTAGGATGATAAGTAATGAACCACAACAAATTTGTGGTTTATGTGATGATATAGTTGAAGATGTTGTGGTATGTATATATTTGTCTTTATTACTTACTTTTTCTAAAGGGGATGTTTTAATTAATTAATATTTGTTTTTTAAAGGTTACATAATGTGCACATGCATTTTCCAAAACATGTTTAATGGAATTTTGTGCTAGTGGTTAACAAGTGTTATGTCCTACATGTTCAAAGCCACTTACTATGGATTTCTTTGGGTAACAGAGTAATGCTTAAAATTTGTCAATAGAGGTTTATAATTATTCATTAAAATAAATTTTTTAAAAAATTTATATGTTATTTGATAACTTGTTCTTCAAACTCAGTTATTCACCACTATTTGTTGACACTATGGTATTTTTGGTATATTGAATTTGATTATATCTATATAATTTAAGAAATAATTAAAATTTTAAAATATGTTCAGAACAACCAATATATAATATGTTGTGCAAATGTTTTTATTTCGGCTTCTTTTAGAATGAATTTTTATTAACACACTAATGTTTATTTTAAAATAAGATTATTTTCATCATTACTTTATCTATTTTTATATTTGATTTACCTATTTTAAATAATATAATATTTGAATGTAAATTTGTAATATTTCCTACAATTTAATATACCTTTCTTTCACTAGGCCAATAAGCTTATAATAATTAGGGATGCCATGAATCCTAGCATTCTCATTTATAATTCAAACTCTATTTTGAACAGGGTGCATCTCTATGGGCTTGATAACCAAGGCCCATTAAACGGCCCAAAGCGTATCTTCCAAGTCCAAAAGCAATGACGTAATATTCCCAAAATTTTCTACTTCGAAAAGGGAGACTGGGAAGCCATGAAATCGATGGATTATACAACAAGATTGATAATCATTATCAACGAGACAAAGCAGTCCATTACATGGGCCACAAATCTCGTCACTCTTAGTTTTCCATTTTGAAGTTGATGACGTGAATGATTCATAGCCACGAATCGTAATAGTAATCCTAAAAAGCCCTTTGCAAACTTGATAATATCCACAACGTTCTTCATTGATATTTGAATGTAATTTTTTTAACTATTCTCTCTATATATTGATATATATATATAATGAAAATATATTTAATTTCTTTCATGAGTCTTTTGATGGACCCAATAATTTTTTTTATGTCATATTTAAAAATAATTTGATTAGATATTTCTACAACTATTCAAAAATAAACACTTTCGTTCATTGCCAGAATGATTTATGGCCACAAAAATTAACCTTAACCTTGACTTAAACTGTAACCTTAACCCTTTAACTTTAACCTTAAAATTAACCTTATCCTTAACGTTGACCTAAACCTTAACCCTAACTCTAACCTTTACCTTAACATTAACCTTAACCATAACCTAAATTTCTTCTTGATGAGCAAAAAAAACTTTAACCCTAACTTTAACCTTGACCTTCATCCTTGGAAACTGTATTTGATTTCCGTTATCGCAAAAAAAATCCTTCAGTGTCTTCATACACGGGTTTTACCTAGTATATATATTATGATGAAATAAAGTAGATAATATAAATGAAAATTGTAATACTCCTTTTAGAGCATTAGGAACCAAAACATTTTTTCATATTTAGATATTGAGATTTAAGAACTCTGTCAATTATTCTACTACAGAAATATGGAATTAGAAAATAGACATATCTTGATAAAAGTATATGTGTAAATGATTATATAAATATTAAAAGAGAGGATCTTGAATTTAATTCCATTCAAAATGTCGATAAGAATATTTGGCCAAATATAGAAAGATGGTTCATGTAGATTCATACCCGTATGGTAAATATGAACGTATGATCTATATAGACTGGAATTTTTATGAAGGATTTCATGTTCGTCTAAGGTAAACTAATTTAAAGATATGTTTTATGAGATTAAAACGTTCTTATGAAAGTCATTAATGGACTTCAAGTGCTTAAATAAAAATCTCAGGATATATAAATTAGAGTGTCCTTATCTGTTATAATTGTATTATATGTTGTTATGTAATGATCCATGTTCGTTAAATATGTGCTTATAATATGCATAAATATTTGTTAATATAATTTGTACATAATTGTTTCTTATTATAATTGAAATTCGTATAATTCCATTTATCTATATATTGCTTGATTTGAAATATTGTAAGGTTTGAGACAATGAAGATGAAGATCAAATTACACAGTGAAGATGTTATTGATATCCTCAAATGAGGGGAAGATACTTACGCATTGCAATCTTTTTTTCCTTACTCAATATTTTTTCCTACATGGTTTTAAAGATAACGTTTTTAACGACACTCATTTAGAGTTCATAAGGATATTGCACTCATTTTCCTTCAATGGATTTTTATCCTAAAGGGTTTTTTCAAGAATGTTTTAAAGAGACATTCTCTTCCTGATTGAATATCAAAGGAGGAGTTTTATGAAACATTATTATTGATATTTATTCAGCCCATTAACCATAGTCCAACCCATTAATTATAAAATTTAGTCTTTACATATTACTTATAAATATGGATATGGTATTTAAGTAATACATACTATGAATAATAATACTATGCTCTACTCTCTTATTCTTTAACTCTTAATTTTCATTTTAGTTTTACAACACATTCCATATTATCACTCAATTATTTCTTTCAAACCCTAACACCCCCTTGCCGCCTCTATCTACTATACATAAACCATACTTACGATACTCTGTCATTTATATGATATTTTCTCATGGTAAATCAATAGTCATTCATTACATTTGATCTTTTGAAACCACCATACCTAGCATACATATTATTGTATAAGCATCAATTATCACCTCCTCTTTTTTCTTAATTTCAAAAGTTTATATATATTTCTACCTGATTTATGGATATCTCAGATCGTTGGCCATTCCATTTCAACCAAATGATTCTGAAAAGGTTCAATTTAATAATTTTATTATATTTAATTAATTGTAGCGTTCTTATAGTTTTTTGTCAATAGAGGTTTATAATTATTGATTAAAATATATTTTTTTCTAAAAATTTATATGTTATTTGATAACTTGTTCCTGAATATCTGCGATTCACCACTATTTATTGACAATATGGTATTTTTGGTATATTGAATTTGATTATATCTAAACAATTTAAGAATAATTAAAATTTTAAATTATGTTCAGAACAACCAATATATAATATGTTGTGCAAATGTTTTTATCTCGGCTTCTTTTAGAATGAATTTTTATTAATACACTAAAGTTTATTTTAAAGTAAGATCATTTTCATCATTATTTTATCAATTTCTATAATTGATTTACTAATTTTAAATAATATAATATTTGAATATAAATTTGAAGTATTTCCTACAATTTAATATACCTTTCATTCACTAGGCCAAGAAGCTTATAATAATTAGGGAAATCTTGAATCCTAGCATTCTCACTTATAATTCAGACTCTATTTTGAATAGGGTGCATCTCTAAGGGCTTGATAACAACAGCCCATCCAAAGCATATCTTCCAAGTCCAATATTCCCAAAATTTTCTACTCCGAAAAAGGCGACTAGGAAGATATAACTGAAGAAGATTACAATACATCACTGTATAACGAAACTCAAGCGGAGTTTTATACGTATATAATCTATTTCATTCCCTTTTTTTATATAATATGATATGATATGAGAAGAGCAAGAAACATTTGAGGATGTTTTTTGTATTGTTTATGATGTGTAGATATGTAAATGAGGGAACGTTGATGAATAATTTACGCGCATATATTCGATCTGCTTACTCGGTTACGTCAGGTTAATATTATTATTTCTTATTCTTATTCTAATCTAAGTATATATGTACATATCTAATATATGTGATTATGTATATATAGGTTGTTGATCATCCATATCTTGTGGTATATTCAAACGTTGCTATAGCAAAAGCAGCTGAAGCTAGGATGATAAGTAATGAACCACAACAAATTTGTGGTTTATGTAATGATATGGTTGAAGATGTTGTGGTATGTATATATTTGTCTTTATTACTTACTTTTTCTAAAGGGGATGTTTTAATTAATTAATATTTGTTTTTTAAAGGTTACATAATGTGCACATGCATTTTCCAAAACATGTTTAATGGAATTTTGTGCTAGTGGTTAACAAGTGTTATGTCCTACATGTTCAAAGCCACTTACTATGGATTTCTTTGGGTAACAGAGTAATGCTTAAAATTTGTCAATAGAGGTTTATAATTATTCATTAAAATAAATTTTTTAAAAAATTTATATGTTATTTGATAACTTGTTCTTCAAACTCAGTTATTCACCACTATTTGTTGACACTATGGTATTTTTGGTATATTGAATTTGATTATATCTATATAATTTAAGAAATAATTAAAATTTTAAAATATGTTCAGAACAACCAATATATAATATGTTGTGCAAATGTTTTTATTTCGGCTTCTTTTAGAATGAATTTTTATTAACACACTAATGTTTATTTTAAAATAAGATTATTTTCATCATTACTTTATCTATTTTTATATTTGATTTACCTATTTTAAATAATATAATATTTGAATGTAAATTTGTAATATTTCCTACAATTTAATATACCTTTCTTTCACTAGGCCAATAAGCTTATAATAATTAGGGATGCCATGAATCCTAGCATTCTCATTTATAATTCAAACTCTATTTTGAACAGGGTGCATCTCTATGGGCTTGATAACCAAGGCCCATTAAACGGCCCAAAGCGTATCTTCCAAGTCCAAAAGCAATGACGTAATATTCCCAAAATTTTCTACTTCGAAAAGGGAGACTGGGAAGCCATGAAATCGATGGATTATACAACAAGATTGATAATCATTATCAACGAGACAAAGCAGTCCATTACATAAGCCACAAATCTCGTCACTCTTAGTTTTTCATTTTGAAGTTGATGACGTGAATGATTCATAGCCACGAATCGTAATAGTAATCCTAAAAAGCCCTTTGCAAACTTGATAATATCCACAACGTTCTTCATTGATATTTGAATGTAATTTTTTTAACTATTCTCTCTATATATTGATATATATATAATGAAAATATATTTAATTTCTTTCATGAGTCTTTTGATGGACCCAATAATTTTTTTTATGTCATATTTAAAAATAATTTGATTAGATATTTCTACAACTATTCAAAAATAAACACTTTCGTTCATTGCCAGAATGATTTATGGCCACAAAAATTAACCTTAACCTTGACTTAAACTGTAACCTTAACCCTTTAACTTTAACCTTAAAATTAACCTTATCCTTAACGTTGACCTAAACCTTAACCCTAACTCTAACCTTTACCTTAACATTAACCTTAACCATAACCTAAATTTCTTCTTAATGAGCAAAAAAAACTTTAACCCTAACTTTAACCTTGACCTTCATCCTTGGAAACTGTATTTGATTTCCGTTATCGCAAAAAAAATCCTTCAGTGTCTTCATACACGGGTTTTACCTAGTATATATATTATGATGAAATAAAGTAGATAATATAAATGAAAATTGTAATACTCCTTTTAGAGCATTAGGAACCAAAACATTTTTTCATATTTAGATATTGAGATTTAAGAACTCTGTCAATTATTCTACTACAGAAATATGGAATTAGAAAATAGACATATCTTGATAAAAGTATATGTGTAAATGATTATATAAATATTAAAAGAGAGGATCTTGAATTTAATTCCATTCAAAATGTCGATAAGAATATTTGGCCAAATATAGAAAGATGGTTCATGTAGATTCATACCCGTATGGTAAATATGAACGTATGATCTATATAGACTGGAATTTTTATGAAGGATTTCATGTTCGTCTAAGGTAAACTAATTTAAAGATATGTTTTATGAGATTAAAACGTTCTTATGAAAGTCATTAATGGACTTCAAGTGCTTAAATAAAAATCTCAGGATATATAAATTAGAGTGTCCTTATCTGTTATAATTGTATTATATGTTGTTATGTAATGATCCATGTTCGTTAAATATGTGCTTATAATATGCATAAATATTTGTTAATATAATTTGTACATAATTGTTTCTTATTATAATTGAAATTCGTATAATTCCATTTATCTATATATTGCTTGATTTGAAATATTGTAAGGTTTGAGACAATGAAGATGAAGATCAAATTACACAGTGAAGATGTTATTGATATCCTCAAATGAGGGGAAGATACTTACGCATTGCACTCTTTTTTTCCTTACTCAATATTTTTTCCTACATGGTTTTAAAGATAACGTTTTTAATGACACTCATTTAGAGTTCATAAGGATATTGCACTCATTTTCCTTCAATGGATTTTTATCCTAAAGGGTTTTTTCAAGAATGTTTTAAAGAGACATTCTCTTCCTGATTGAATATCAAAGGAGGAGTTTTATGAAACATTATTATTGATATTTATTCAGCCCATTAACCATAGTCCAACCCATTAATTATAAAATTTAGTCTTTACATATTACTTATAAATATGGATATGGTATTTAAGTAATACATACTATGAATAATAATACTATGCTCTACTCTCTTATTCTTTAACTCTTAATTTTCATTTTAGTTTTACAACACATTCCATATTATCACTCAATTATTTCTTTCAAACCCTAACACCCCCTTGCCGCCTCTATCTACTTTACATACACCATACTTACGATACTCTGTCATTTATATGATATTTTCTCATGGTAAATCAATAGTCATTCATTACATTTGATCTTTTGAAATTACCATACCTAGCATACATATTATTGTATAAGCATCAATTATCTCCTCCTCTTTTTTCTTAAATTCAAAAGTTTATATATATTTCTACCTGATTTATGGATATCTCAGATCGTTGGCCATTCCATTTCAACCAAATGATTCTGAAAAGGTTAAATTTAATATTTTTATTATATTTAATTAATTGTAGCTTTCTTATAAATTTTTGGCAATAGAGGTTTATAATTATTGATTAAAATGTATTTTTCTAAAAATTTATATGTTATTCGATAACTTGTTCCTCAATATCTACGATTCACCACTATTTGTTGACAATATGGTATTTTTGGTATATTGAATTTGATTATATCTAAATAATTTAAAAATAATTAAAATTTTAAATTATGTTTAGAACAACCAATATATAATATGTTGTGCAAATGTTTTTATCTCGGCTTCTTTTAGAATGAATTTATATTAATACACTAAAGTTTATTTTAAAATAAGATCATTTTCATCATTATCTTATCAATTTTTATAATTGATTTACTAATTTTAAATAATATTATATTTGAATGTAAATTTGTAATATTTCCTACAATTTAATATACCTTTCTTTCACTAGGCCAAGAAGTTTATAATAATTAGGGAAGTCTTGAATCCTAGCATTCTCACTTATAATTCAGAATCTATTTTGAACAGGGTGCATCACTATGAGCTTGATAACAACGGCCCATCCAACGCGTATCTTCCAAGTCCAAAAGCAATGACGTAATATTCCCAAAATTTTCTACTCCGAAAAGGGAGACTAGGAAGATATAACTGAAGAACATTACTATACATCACTGTATAATGAAACTCAAGTGGAGTTTGATAGTATATAATATATTTCATTCCCTTTTTTTATATAATATGATATGATATGAGAAGAGCAAGAAACATTTGAGGATGTTTTTTTTATTGTTTATGATGTGTAGATATGTAAATGAGGGAACGTTGATGAACAATTACGCGCATATATTCGATCTGCTTACTCGTTTACGTCAGGTTAGTATTATTATTTCTTATTCTTATTCTAATCTAAGTATATATGTATGTATCTAATATATGTAAGTATGTATATATAGGTTGTTGATCATCCATATCTTGTGGTACATTCAAACGTTGCTATAGCAAAAGCAGCTGAAGCTAGGATGATAAGTAATGAACCACAACAAATTTGTGCTTTATGTGATGATATAGTTGAAGATATTGTTGTATGTATATGTTTGTCTTTCTTACTTACTTTTTATAAAGGGGATATTTTAATTAATTAATATTTGTTTTTTTAAGGTTACATCATGTGCACGTGCATTTTGCAAAACATGTTTAATGGAATTTTGTGCTAGTGGTGAACAAGTGTTATGTCCTACATGTTTAAAGCCACTTACTATGGATTTCTGTAATGCTAAAAATTTGTCAATAGAGGTTTATAATTATTCATTAAAATATATTTTTCTAAGAAATTATATGTTATTCGATAACTTGTTTCTCAAAATCTACGATTCACCACTATTTGTCGACACTATGGTATTTTTGGTATATTGAATTTGATTATATCTAAATAATTTTAGAATAATTAAAATTTTAAATTATGTTCTGAACAATCAATATGTAATTTGTTTTGCAGATGTTTTATTTGGGCGTTTTTTAGAATGAATTTATTAATACACTAAAGTTTATTTTAAAATAATATTATTTTCATCATTACTTTATCTCTTTTTATAATTTATTTACTGATTTTAAATAATATAATATCTGAATGTAAATTTGTAATTATTCCTACAATTTAATATACCTTTCTTTCACTATGCCAAGAAGCTTATAATAATTAGGGAAGCCTTGAATCCTAGCATTCTCACTTATAATTCAAACTCTATTTTGAACAGAGTGCATCTCTTGGGCTTGATAACCAACGCCCATTAAACAGCCCAAAGCGTATCTTCCAAGTCCAAAAGTAATGACGTAATATTCCCAAAATTTTCTACTTCGAAAAGGGCCACTAGGAAGCCATGAAATCGATGGATTATACAACAAATTTGATAATCATTATCACCGAGACAAAGCAATCCATTACAAGTGCCACAAATCTCGCCACTCTTAAATTTGATGACGTGAATGATTCATAGCCACGAATCGTAATAGTAATCCTAAAAAGCCCTTTACAAACTTGATAATATCCAGAATGTTCTCCATTGATATTTGAATGTAATGTTTTAACTATTCTCTCTCTTTTATGGATCCAATAATTTTTTTATGTCAGATTTAAAAATACTTTGATTAGATATTTCTACAACTATTCAAAAATAAAACATTTTGTTCTTTGCCAGAATGATTCATAGCCAGAAAATTTAACCTTAACCTTGAGTTAAACTGTAACCTCCTTAACTTTAACCTTAAAATTAACCTTATCCTTAACGTTGACCTAAACCTTAACCCTAACTCTAACCTTTACCTTAAAATTAACCTTAACCATAACCTAAATTTCTTCTTGATGAGCAAAAAAAACCTTAACCCTAACTTTAACCTTGACCTTCACCCTTGAAACTGTATTTGATTTCCGTTAACGCAAAAAAAAAAATCTTCAGTGTCTTCAAACACGGGTTTTACCTAGTATATGTGTGTATATATATATATATATATATTATGATGAAATAAAGTAGATAATATAACTGAAAATTGTAATACTCCTTTTAGAGCATTAGGAACCAAAACATTTTCTTCATATTTAGATATTGAGATTTAAGAACTCTGTCTATTATTCTATTACAGAAATATGGAATTAGAAAATAGACGGATCTTGATAAAAGTATATGTGTAAATGACTATATAAATATTAAAAGAGAGGATCTTGAATTTAATTTCATTCAAAATGTCGATAAGAATATTTGGCCAAATATAGAAAGATGGTTCATGTAGATTCATACCCGTATGGTAAATATGAACATATTATCTATATAGACTGGAATTTTTATAAAGGATTTCATGTTCGTCTAAGGTAAACTAATTTGAAGATATGTTTTATGAGATAAAAACGTTCCTATGAAAGTCCTTAAAGGACTTCAAGTGCTTAAATAAAAATCTCGGGATATATAAACTAGAGCGTCATTATCTGTTATAATTGTATTATATGTTGTTATGTAATGATCCATGTTCGTTAAATATGTGCTTATATGTGACTATATGCATAAATATTTGTTAATATAATTTGTACATAATTGTTTCTTATTATAATTAAAATTCGTATAATTCCATTTATCTATATATTGCTTGATTTGAAATATTGTAAGGTTTGAGACTATGAAGAAGAAGATCAAATTTTACGGTGAAGATGTTTATTGATATCCTCAAATTAGGGGGAGATACTTACGCATTGCACTCTTTTTTTCCTTACTCAATATTTTTTCCTACATGGTTTTAAAGATAACGTTTTTAACGACACTCCTTTAAAGTTTATAAGGATATTACACTCATTTTCCTTCAATGGATTTTTTCCTAAAGGGTTTTTTCAAGAAAGTATTAAAGAGACATGCTCTTCATGATTGAATATCAAAGGAGGAGTTTAATGAAACATTATTGTTGATATTTATTCGGCGCATTAACCATAGTCCAACCCATTCATTATAAAACTTAGGGTTTACATATTACTTATAAATAGGGATAGGGTATTTAAGTAATACATACTATGATTAATAATACTATGCTCTACTCTCTTATTATTTAACTACTTTTCATTTTAGTTTTACAACACATTCGATATTATCACTCAATTAATTCTTTCAAACCGTAACGGCCCCTTGCCGCCTCTATCTACTATACATAAACCATACTTACGATACTCTGTCATTTATATGATATTTTCTCATGGTAAATCTATAGTCCTTCATTACATTTGATCTTTTGAAACCACCATACCTGGCGTACATATTATTGTATAAGCATCAATTATCTCCTCCTTTTTTTTCTTAAATTCAAAATTTTATATATATTTCTACCTGATTTATGGATATCTCAGATCGTTGGCCATTCTGTTTCAACCAAAAGATTCTGAAAAGGTTTAATTTAATATTTTTATTATATTTAATTAATTGTAGCGTTATTATAGTTTTTTGTCAATAGAGGTTTATAATTATTGATTAAAATATATTTTTCTAAAAATTTATATGTTATTTGATAACTTGTTCCTGAATATCTGCGATTCACCACTATTTGTTGACGATATGGTATTTTTGGTATATTGAATTTGATTATATCTAAATAATTTAAGAATAATTAAAATTTTAAATTATGTTCAGAACAACCAATATATAATATGTTGTGCAAATGTTTTTATCTCGGCTTCTTTTAGAATAAATTTTTATTAATACACTAAAGTTTATTTTAAAATAAGATCATTTTCATCATTACTTTATCAATTTTAATAATTGATTTAGTAATTTTAAATAATATAATATTTGAATGTAAATTTGAAGTATTTCCTACAATTTAATATACCTTTCTTTCACTAGGCCAAGAAGCTTATAATAATAAGGGAAGTCTTGAAACCTAGCATTCTCACTTATAATTTAGACTTTATTTTGAACAGGGTGCATCTCTATGGGCTTGATAATAACAACGGCCCATCCAAAGCATATCTTCCAAGTCCAAAAGCAATGACGTAATATTCCCAAAATTTTCTACACCGAAAAGGGCGACTAGGAAGATATAACTGAAGAAGATTACTATACATCACTGTATAACGAAACTCAAGCAGAGTTTGATACGTATATAACCTATTTCATTCCCTTTTTTTATGTAATATGATATGATATGAGAAGAGCAAGAAACATTTGAGGATGTTTTTTTTGTATTGTTTATGATGTGTAGATATGTAAATGAGGGAACGTTGATGAACAATTTACGCGCATATATTCGATATGCTTACTCGTTTACGTCAGGTTAGTATTATTATTTCTTATTCTTATTCTAATCTAAGTATATATGTACATATCTAATATATGTAATTATGTATATATAGGTTGTTGATCATCCATATCTTGTGGTATATTCAAACGTTGCTATAGCAAAAGCAGCTGAAGCTAGGATGATAGGTAATGAACCACAACAAATTTGTGGTTTATGTGATGATATAGTTGAAGATGTTTTGGTATGTTTGTATTTGTCTTTATTACTTACTTTTTCTAAAGGGGATGATTTAATTAATTAATATTTGTTTTTTTAAGGTTACATCATGTGCACATGCATTTTCCAAAACATGTTTAATGGAATTTTGTGGTAGTGGTAAACAAGTGTTATGTCCTACATGTTCAAAGCCACTTACTATGGATTTCTCTGGGGAACAGAATAATGCTAAAAATTTATCAATAGAGGTTTATAATTATTCATTAAAATAAATTTTTCTAAAAATTTATATGTTATTTGATAACTTGTTCTTCAAACTCTGTTATTCACCACTATTTGTTGACACTATGGTATTTTTGGTATATTGAATTTGATTATATCTATATAATTTAAGAATAATTAAAATTTTAAAATATGTTCAGAACAACTAATATATAATATGTTGTGCAAATGTTTTTATTTCGGCTTCTTTTAGAATGAATTTTTATTAACACACTAATGTTTATTTTAAAATAAGATTATTTTCATCATTACTTTATCTATTTTTATATTTGATTTACCTATTTTAAATAATATAATATTTGAATGTAAATTTGTAATATTTCCTACAATTTAATATACCTTTCTTTCACTAGGCCAAGAAGCTTATAATAATTAGGGACGCCTTGAATCCTAGCATTCTCACTTATAATTCAAACTCTATTTTGAACATCTCTATGGGCTTGATAACCAAGGCCCATTAAACGGCCAAAGCGTATCTTCCAAGTCCAAAAGCAATGACGTAATATTCCCAAAATTTTCTACTTCGAAAAGGGAGACTAGGAAGCCATGAAATCGATGGATTATACAACAAGATTGATAATCATTATCAACGAGACAAAGCAATCCATTACATGGGCCACAAGTCTCGTCACTCTTAGTTTTCCATTCTGAAGTTGATGACGTGAATTATTCATAGCCAAGAATCGTAATAGTAATCCTAAAAAGACCTTTGCAAACTTGGTAATATCCACAATGTTCTTCATTGATATTTGAATGTAATTTTTTAACTATTCTCTCTATATATTGATATATATTTAATGAAAATATATTTAATTTCTTTCATGAGTCTTTTGATGGACACAATAATTTTTTTTATGTCATATTTAAAAATACTTTGATTAGATATTTCTACAACTATTCAAAAATAAACACTTTCGTTCTTTGCCAGAATGATTCATGGCCACAAAAATTAACCTTAACCTTGACTTAAACTGTAACATTAACCCTTAACTTTAACCTTAAAATTAACCTTATGCTTAACGTTGACCTAAACCTTAACCCTAACTCTAACCTTTACCTTAACATTAACCTTAACCATAACCTAAATTTCTTCTTGATGAGCAAAAAAAACCTTAACCCTAACATTAACCTTGACCTTCATCCTTGGAAACTGTATTTGATTTCCGTTAACGCAAAAAAAATTCTTCAGTGTCTTCATACACGGGTTTTACCTAGTATATATATATATATATATATATATATTATGATGAAATAAAGTAGATAATATAACTGAAAATTGTAATACTCCTTTTACAGCATTAGGAACCAAAACATTTTTTTCATATTTAGATATTGAGATTTAAGAACTCTGTCAATTATTCTACTACAGAAATATGGAATTAGAAAATAGACATATCTTGATAAAAGTATATGTGTAAATGATTATATAAATATTAAAAGACAGGATCTTGAATTTAATTCCATTCAAAATGTCGATAAGAATATTTGGCCAAATATAGAAAGATGGTTCATGTAGATTCATACCCGTATGGTAAATATGAATGTATGATCTATATAGACTGGAATTTTTATGAAGGATTTCATGTTCGTCTAAGGTAAACTAATTTGAAGATATGTTTTATGAGATTAAAACGTTCTTATGAAAGTCATTAATGGACTTCAAGTGCTTAAATAAAAATCTCAGGATATATAAATTAGAGTGTCATTATCTGTTATAATTGTATTATATGTTGTTATGTAATGATCCATGTTCGTTAAATATGTGCTTATATGTGACTATATGCATAAATATTTGTTAATATAATTTGTACATAATTGTTTCTTATTATAATTGATTGATTGGAAATATTGTAAGGTTTGAGACTATGAAGATATTGCACTCATTTTCCTTCAATGGATTTTTTCCTAAAGGGTTTTTTTAAGAAAGTTTTAAAGAGACATTCTCTTCATGATTGAATATCAAAGGAGGAGTTTTATGAAACATTATTATTGATATTTATTCAGCCCATTAACCATAGTCCAACCCATTAATTATAAAACTTAGGGTTTACATATTACTTATAAATAGGGATATGGTATTTAAGTAATACATACTATGAATAATAATACTATGCTCTACTCTCTTATTCTTTACCTCTTACTTTTCATTTTAGTTTTACAACACATTCCATATTATCACTCAATTATTTCTTTCAAACCCTAACGCCCCCTTGTCGCCTCTATCTACTATACATAAACCATACTTACGATACTCTGTCATTTATATGATATTTTCTCATGGTAAATCTATAGTCCTTCATTACATTTGATCTTTTGAAACAACCATACCTAGCATACATATTATTGTATAAGCATCAATTATCTCCTCCTCTTTTTTCTTAAATTCAAAAGTTTATATATATTTCTACCTGATTTATGGATATCTCAGATCGTTGGCCATTCCATTTCAACCAAATGATTCTGAAAAGGTTAAATTTAATATTTTTATTATATTTAATTAATTGTAGCTTTCTTATAGTTTTTTGTCAATAGCGGTTTATAATTATTGATTAAAATATATTTTTTTAAATTTTTTTATGTTATTCGATAACTTGTTCCTCAATATCTACGATTCACCACTATTTGTTGACAATATGGTATTTTTGGTATATTGAATTTGATTATATCTAAATAATTTAAAAATAATTAAAATTTTAAATTATGTTTAGAACAACCAATATATAATATGTTGTGCAAATGTTTTTATCTCGGCTTCTTTTAGAATGAATTTATATTAATACACTAAAGTTTATTTTAAAATAAGATCATTGTCATCATTATTTTATCAACTTTCATAATTGATTTACTAATTTTAAATAATATAATATTTGAATGTAAATTTGTAATATTTCCTACAATTTAATATACCTTTCTTTCACTAGGCCAAGAAGTTTATAATAATTAGGGAAGTCTTGAATCCTAGCATTCTCACTTATAATTCAGACTCTATTTTGAACAGGGTGCATCACTATGGGCTTGATAACAACGGCCCATCCAACGAGTATCTTCCAAGTCCAAAAGCAATGACGTAATATTCCCAAAATTTTCTACTCCGAAAAGGGCGACTAGGGAGATATAACTGAAGAAGATTACTATACATCACTGTATAACGAAACTCAAGCGGAGTTTGATAAGTATATAATCTATTTCATTCCCTTTTTTTATATAATATGATATGATATGAGAAGAGCAAGAAACATTTGAGGATGTTTTTTTTATTGTTTATGATGTGTAGATATGTAAATGAGGGAACGTTGATGAACAATTACGCGCATATATTCGATCTGCTTACTCGTTTACGTCAGGTTAGTATTATTATTTCTTATTCTTATTCTAATCTAATTATATATGTATGTATCTAATATATGTAAGTATGTATATATAGGTTGTTGATCATCCATATCTTGTGGTATATTCAAACGTTGCTATAGCAAAAGCAGCTGAAGCTAGGATGATAAGTAATGAACTACAACAAATTTGTGCTTTATGTGATGATATAGTTGAAGATGTTGTTGTATGTATATGTTTGTCTTTATTACTTACTTTATATAAAGGGGATATTTTAATTAATTAATATTTGTTTTTTTAAGGTTACATCATATGCACATGCATTTTGCAAAACATGTTTAATGGAATTTTGTGCTAGTAGTGAACAAGTGTTATGTCCTACATGTTCAAAGCCACTTACTATGGATTTCTCTGGGAACATAGTAATGCTAAAAATTTGTCGATAGAGGTTTATAATTATTCATTAAAATATATTTTTCTAAAAAATTATATGTTATTCGATAACTTGTTCCTCAAAATCTACGATTCACCACTATTTGTCGACACTATGGTATTTTTGGTATATTGAATTTGACTATATCTAAATAATTTTAGAATAATTAAAATTTCAAATTTTGTTCTGAACAATTAATATGTAATTTGTTGTGCAAATGTTTTATTTGGGCATTTTTTAGAATGAATTTATTAATACACTAAAGTTTATTTTAAAATAATATTATTTTCATCATTACTTTATCTCTTTTCATAATTTATTTACTAATTTTAAATAATATAATATTTGAATGTAAATTTGAAGTATTTCCTACAATTTAATATACCTTTCTTTCACTAGGCCAAGAAGCTTATAATAATTAGGGAAGTCTTGAAACCTAGCATTCTCACTTATAATTTAGACTTTATTTTGAACAGTCTCTATGGGCTTGATAATAACAACGGCCCATCCAAAGCATATCTTCCAAGTCCAAAAGCAATGACGTAATATTCCCAAAATTTTCTACACCGAAAAGGGCGACTAGGAAGATATAACTGAAGAAGATTACTATACATCACTGTATAACGAAACTCAAGCAGAGTTTGATACGTATATAATCTATTTCATTCCCTTTTTTTATGTAATATGATATGATATGAGAAGAGCAAGAAACATTTGAGGATGTTTTTTTTGTATTGTTTATGATGTGTAGATATGTAAATGAGGGAACGTTGATTAACAATTTACGCGCATATATTCGATCTGCTTACTCGTTTACGTCAGGTTAGTATTATTATTTCTTATTCTTATTCTAATCTAAGTATATATGTACATATCTAATATATGTAATTATGTATATATAGGTTGTTGATCATCCATATCTTGTGGTATATTCAAACGTTGCTATAGCAAAAGCAGCTGAAGCTAGGATGATAAGTAATGAACCACAACAAATTTGTGGTTTATGTGATGATATAGTTGAAGATGTTTTGGTATGTATATATTTGTCTTTATTACTTACTTTTTATAAAGGGGATTATTTAATTAATTAATATTTGTTTTTTTAAGGTTACATCATGTGCACATGCATTTTCCAAAACATGTTTAATGGAATTTTGTGGTAGTGGTAAACAAGTGTTATGTCATACATGTTCAAAGCCACTTACTATGGATTTCTCTGGGTAACAGACTAATGCTAAAAATTTGTCAATAGAGGTTTATAATTATTCATTAAAATAAATTTTTCTAAGAATTTATATGTTATTTGATAACTTGTTCTTCAAACTCTGTTATTCACCACTATTTGTTGACACTATGGTATTTTTGGTATATTGAATTTGATTATATCTATATAATTTAAGAATAATTAAAATTTTAAAATATGTTCAGAACAACTAATATATAATATGTTGTGCAAATGTTTTTATTTCGGCTTCTTTTAGAATGAATTTTTATTAACACACTAATGTTTATTTTAAAACAAGATTATTTTCATCATTACTTTATCTATTTTTATATTTGATTTACCTATTTTAAATAATATAATATTTGAATGTAAATTTGTAATATTTCCTACAATTTAATATACCTTTCTTTCACTAGGCCAAGAAGCTTATAATAATTAGGGACGCCTTGAATCCTAGCATTCTCACTTATAATTCAAACTCTATTTTGAACATCTCCATGGGCTTGATAACCAAGGCCCATTAAACGGCCAAAGCGTATCTTCCAAGTCCAAAAGCAATGACGTAATATTCCCAAAATTTTCTACTTCGAAAAGGGAGACTAGGAAGCCATAAAATCGATGGATTATACAACAAGATTAATAATCATTATCAACGAGACAAAGCAATCCATTACATGGGCCACAAGTCTCGTCACTCTTAGTTTTCCATTCTGAAGTTGATGACGTGAATGATTCATAGCCAAGAATCGTAATAGTAATCCTAAAAAGACCTTTGCAAACTTGGTAATATCCACAATGTTCTTCATTGATATTTGAATGTAATTTTTTAACTATTCTCTCTATATATTGATATATATTTAATGAAAATATATTTCATTTCTTTCATGCGTCTTTTGATGGACCCAATAATTTTTTTTATGTCATATTTAAAAATACTTTGATTAGATATTTCTACAACTATTCAAAAATAAACACTTTCGTTCTTTGCCAGAATGATTCATGGCCACAAAAATTAACCTTAACCTTGACTTAAACTTTAACATTAACCCTTAACTTTAACCTTAAAATTAACCTTATGCTTAACGTTGACCTAAACCTTAACCCTAACTCTAAACTTTACCTTAACATTAACCTTAACCATAACCTAAATTTCTTCTTGATGAGCAAAAAAAACCTTAACCCTAACATTAACCTTGACCTTCATCCTTGGAAACTGTATTTGATTTCCGTTAACGCAAAAAAAATTCTTCAGTGTCTTCATACACGGGTTTTACCTACTATATATATATATATATATATATATATATATATATATATATATATATATATATATATATATATTATGATGAAATAAAGTAGATAATATAACTGAAAATTGTAATACTCCTTTTACAGCATTAGGAACCAAAACCTTTTTTTCATATTTAGATATTGAGATTTAAGAACTCTGTCAATTATTCTAATACAGAAATATGGAATTAGAAAATAGACATATCTTGATAAAAGTATATGTGTAAATGATTATATAAATATTAAAAGACAGAATCTTGAATTTAATTCCATTCAAAATGTCGATAAGAATATTTGGCCAAATATAGAAAGATGGTTCATGTAGATTCATACCCGTATGGTAAATATGAACGTATGATCTATATAGACTGGAATTTTTATGAAGGATTTCATGTTCGTCTAAGGTAAACTAATTTGAAGATATGTTTTAATGAGATTAAAACGTTCTTATGAAAGTCATTAATGGACTTCAAGTGCTTAAATAAAAATCTCAGGATATATAAATTAGAGTGTCATTATCTGTTATAATTGTATTATATGTTGTTATGTAATGATCCATGTTCGTTAAATATGTGCTTATATGTGACTATATGCATAAATATTTGTTAATATAATTTGTACATAATTGTTTCTTATTATAATTGAAATTCGTATAATTCCATTTATCTATATATTGATTGATTGGAAATATTGTAAGGTTTGAGACTATGAAGATATTGCACTCATTTTCCTTCAATGGATTTTTTCCTAAAGGGTTTTTTCAAGAAAGTTTTAAAGAGACATTCTCTTCATGATTGAATAACAAAGGAGGAGTTTTATGAAACATTATTATTGATATTTATTTAGCCCATTAACCATAGTCCAACCCATTAATTATAAAACTTAGGGTTTACATATTACTTATAAATAGGGATATGGTATTTAAGTAATACATACTATGAATAATAATACTATGCTCTACTCTCTTATTCTTTACCTCTTACTTTTCATTTTAGTTTTACAACACATTCCATATTATCACTCAATTATTTCTTTCAAACCCTAAACTCCCCTTGCCGCCTCTATCTACTATACATAAACCATACTTATGATACTCTGTCATTTATATGATATTTTCTCATGGTAAATCTATAGTCCTTCATTACATTTGATCTTTTGAAACCACCATACCTAGCATACATATTATTGTATAAGCATCAATTATCTCCTCCTCTTTTTTCTTAAATTCAAAAGTTTATATATATTTCTACCTGATTTATGGATATCTCAGATCGTTGGCCATTCCATTTCAACCAAATGATTCTGAAAAGGTTAAATTTAATATTTTTATTATATTGAATTAATTGTAGTTTTCTTATAGTTTTTTGTCAATAGCGGTTTATAATTATTGATTAAAATATATTTTTTTAAAATTTTTTATGTTATTAGATAACTTGTTCCTCAATATCTACGATTCACCACTATTTGTTGACAATATGGTATTTTTGGTATATTGAATTTGATTATATCTAAATAATTTAAAAATAATTAAAATTTTAAATTATGTTTAGAACAACCAATATATAATATGTAGTGCAAATGTTTTTATCTCGGCTTCTTTTAGAATGAATTTATATTAATACACTAAAGTTTATTTTAAAATAAGATCATTGTCATCATTATTTTATCAATTTTCATAATTAATTTACTAATTTTAAATAATATAATATTTGAATGTAAATTTGTAATATTTCCTACAATTTAATATACCTTTCTTTCACTAGGCCAAGAAGTTTATAATAATTAGGGAAGTCTTGAATCCTAGCATTCTCACTTATAATTCAGACTCTATTTTGAACAGGGTGCATCACTATGGGCTTGATAACAACGGCCCATCCAACGAGTATCTTCCAAGTCCAAAAACAATGACATAAAATTCCCAAAATTTTCTACTCTGAAAAGGGCGACTAGGGAGATATAACTGAAGAAGATTACTATACATCACTGTATAAAAAAACTCAAGTGGAGTTTGATAAGTATATAATCTATTTCATTCCCTTTTTTTATATAATATGATATGATATGAGAAGAGCAAGAAACATTTGAGGATGTTTTTTTTATTGTTTATGATGTGTAGATATGTAAATGAGGGAACGTTGATGAACAATTACGCGCATATATTCGATCTGCTTACTCGTTTACGTCAGGTTAGTATTATTATTTCTTATTCTTATTCTAATCTAATTATATATGTATGTATCTAATATATGTAAGTATGTATATATAGGTTGTTGATCATCCATATCTTGTGGTATATTCAAACGTTGCTATAGCAAAAGCAGCTGAAGCTAGGATGATAAGTAATGAACTACAACAAATTTGTGCTTTATGTGATGATATAGTTGAAGATGTTGTTGTATGTATATGTTTGTCTTTATTACTTACTTTATATAAAGGAGATATTTAAATTAATTAATATTTGTTTTTTTAAGGTTACATCATGTGCACATGCATTTTCCAAAACATGTTTAATGGAATTTTGTGCTAGTAGTGAACAAGTGTTATGTCCTACATGTTCAAAGCCACTTACTATGGATTTCTCTGGGAACATAGTAATGCTAAAAATTTGTCAATAGAGGTTTATAATTATTCATTAAAATATATTTTTTTTAAAAATTATATGTTATTCGATAACTTGTTCCTCAAAATCTACGATTCACCACTATTTGTCGACACTATGGTATTTTTGGTATATTGAATTTGACTATATCTAAATAATTTTAGAATAATTAAAATTTCAAATTATGTTCTGAGCAATCAATATGTAATTTGTTGTGCAAATGTTTTATTTGGGCATTTTTTAGAATGAATTTATTAATACACTAAAGTTTATTTTAAAATAATATTATTTTCATCATTACTTTATCTCTTTTCATAATTTATTTACTGATTTTAAATAATATAATATCTGAATGTAAATTTGTAATTATTCCTACAATTTAATATACCTTTCTTTCACTATGCCAAGAAGCTTATAATAATTAGGGAAGCCTTGAATCCTAGCATTCTCACTTATAATTCAAACTCTATTTTGAACAGAGTGCATCTCTTGGGCTTGATAACCAACGCCCATTAAACAGCCCAAAGCGTATCTTCCAAGTCCAAAAGTAATGACGTAATATTCCCAAAATTTTCTACTTCGAAAAGGGCCACTAGGAAGCCATGAAATCGATGGATTATACAACAAATTTGATAATCATTATCACCGAGACAAAGCAATCCATTACAAGGGCCACAAATCTCGCCACTCTTAGTTTTCCATTCTAAATTTGATGACGTGAATGATTCATAGCCACGAATCGTAATAGTAATCCTAAAAAGCCCTTTGCAAACTTGATAATATCCAGAATGTTCTCCATTGATATTTGAATGTAATGTTTTAACTATTCTCTCTCTTTTATGGATCCAATAATTTTTTATGTCAGATTTAAAAATACTTTGATTAGATATTTCTACAACTATTCAAAAATAAAACATTTTGTTCTTGGCCAGAATGAATCATAGCCAGAAAATTTAACCTTAACCTTGAGTTAAACTGTAACCTCCTTAACTTTAACCTTAAAATTAACCTTATCCTTAACGTTGACCTAAACCTTAACCCTAACTCTAACCTTTACCTTAACATTAACCTTAACCATAACCTAAATTTCTTCTTGATGAGCAAAAAAAACCTTAACCCTAACTTTAACCTTGACCTTCACCCTTGGAAACTATATTTGATTTCCGTTAACGCAAAAAAAAAAATCTTCAGTGTCTTCAAACACGGGTTTAACCTAGTATATGTATATATATATATATTATGATGAAATAAAGTAGATAATATAACTGAAAATTGTAATACTCCTTTTACAGCATTAGGAACCAAAACATTTTTTTCATATTTAGATATTGAGATTTACGAACTCTGTCAGTTATTCTACTACAGAAATATGGAATTAGAAAATAGACGGATCTTGATAAAAGTATATGTGTAAATGACTATATAAATATTAAAAGAGAGGGTCTTGAATTTAATTCCATTCAAAATGTCGATAAGAATATTTGGCCAAATATAGAAAGATGGTTCATGTAGATTCATACCCGTATGGTAAATATGAACATATGATCTATATAGACTGGAATTTTTATAAAGGATTCATGTTCGTCTAAGGTAAACTAATTTGAAGATATGTTTTATGAGATAAAAACGTTCTTATGAAAGTCCTTAAAGGACTTAAGTGCTTAAATAAAAATCTCGGGATATATAAACTAGAGCGTCATTATCTGTTATAATTGTATTATATGTTGTCATGTAATGATCCATGTTCGTTAAATATGTGCTTATATGTGACTATATGCATAAATATTTGTTAATATAATTTGTACATAATTGTTTCTTATTATAATTGAAATTCGTATAATTCCATTTATCTATATATTGCTTGATTTGAAATATTGTAAGGTTTGAGACTATGAAGAAGAAGATCAAATTACACAGTGAAGATGTTTATTGATATCCTCAAAGGGGGAGATACTTACGCATTGCACTCTTTTTTTCCTTACTCAATATTTTTTCCTACATGGTTTTAAAGATAACGTTTTTAACGACACTCATTTAAAGTTCATAAGGATATTACACTCATTTTCCTTCAATGGATTTTTTCCTAAAGGGTTTTTTCAAGAAAGTTTTAAAGAGACATGCTCTTCATGATTGAATATCAAAGGAGGAGTTTAATGAAACATTATTGTTGATATTTATTCGGCGCATTAACCATAGTCCAACCCATTCATTATAAAACATAGGGTTTACATATTACTTATAAATAGGGATAGGGTATTTAAGTAATACATACTATGATTAATAATACTATGCTCTACTCTCTTATTATTTACCTCTTACTTTTCATTTTAGTTTTACAACAAATTCCATATTATCACTCAATTATTTCTTTCAAACCCTAACGCCCCCTTGCCGCCTCTATCTACTATACATAAACCATACTTACGATACTCTGTCATTTATATGATATTTTCTCATGGTAAATCTATAGTCATTCATTACATTTGATCATTTGAAACCATACCTAGCGTACATATTATTGTATAAGCATCAATTAACTCCTCCTCTTTTTTTCTTAAATTCAAAATTTTATATATATTTCTACCTGATTTATGGATATCTCAGATCATTGGCCATTCTGTTTCAACCAAAGGATTCTGAAAAGGTTAAAATTAATATTTTTATTATATTTAATTAATTGTAGAGTTCTTATAGTTTTTTGTCAATAGAGGTTTATAATTATTGATTAAAATATATTTTTCTAAAAATTTATATATTATTTGATAACTTGTTCCTCAATATCTGCTATTCACCATTATTTGTTGACAATATGGTATTTTTTGTATATTGAATTTGATTATATCTAAATAATTTAAGAATAATTAAAATTTTAAATTATGTTTTTATCTCGGCTTCTTTTAAAATGAATTTTTATTAATACACTAAAGTTTATTTTAAAATAAGATCATTTTCATCATTATTTTATCAATTTTTATAATTGATTTACTAATTTTAAATAATATAATATTTGAATGTAAATTTGTAATATTTCCTACAATTTAATATACCTTTCTTTCACTAGGCCAAGAAGTTTATAATAATTAGGGAAATCTTGAATCCTAGCATTCTCACTTATAATTCAGACTCTATTTTGAACAGGGTGCATCTCTATGGTCTTGATAACAACGGCCCATCCAAAGCGTATCTTCCAAGTCCAAAAGCAATGACGTAATATTCCCAAAATTTTCTACTCCGAAAAGGGCGACTAGGAAGATATAACTGAAGAAGATTACTATACATCACTGTATAACGAAACTCAAGCGGAGTTTGATACGTATATAATCTATTTCATTCCTTTTTTTATATAATATGATATGATATGAGAAGAGCAAGAAACATTTGAGGATGTTTTTTTGTATTGTTTATGATGTGTAGATATGTAAATGAGGGAACGTTGATGAACAATTACGTGCATATATTCGATCTGCTTACTCGTTTACGTCAGGTTGGTAATATTATTTCTTATTATTCTAATCTAAGTATATATGTATGTATCTAATATATGTAAGTATGTATATATAGGTTGTTGATCATCCATATCTTGTGTTATATTCAAACGTTGCTATAGCAAAAGCTTGAAGCTAGGATGATAAGTAATGAACCACAACAAATTTGTGCTTTATGTGATGATATAGTTGAAGATGTTGTGGTATGTATATGTTTGTCTTTATTACTTACTTTTTATAAAGGGGGTGTTTTAATTAATTAATATTTGTTTTTTTAAGGTTACATCCACTACGCCGCGTCAAGGGTCTCGCGACTACACGAGTAGTCGCAAAAAATAAAAAAAGGAGTCGCTAGATGTCAGGTGAAGGATCTAACGACTACAAGTAGTCGTTAGAAATTAGGCGCGAAAAAGTTGTCGTTAGAATGTAATCCTCACGACTACACGGGAATAAATAGTCGTTATAGTCCGTGGTATAATTAACGACTACAAAGTAGTCGCTAGATACCGCTTCTTCTAGCGACTACTTTGTAGTAGAGAAAAACTAATATATCATCGACTACTTCGTAGTCGATAAATGTTAAGCTTAATAACGACTACAAAGTAGTCGTTACTTCTACATGGTATAGCGACTACTCTATGTAGTCAATATCGACTACTATGTAGTCGCTACTCTTAATTTTTTATTTTAAAAAAAAATAAAAAAACACAATTTTCGAATTATTTTTAATTCCAATTCTGTAATTAAAAATAATTCGAAAATCATATTTTTTATTTTTTTTAAAATAAAAAATTAATAAATAAAAATAAAATTAACAATTCAAAATAATTAATTAAAATATAAAATTAAACCAAAGTCAACCCCGATCAAACCAGGTCAAAGTCAAAGTCATACACCAAAATAAAATAAAAAGTCTTAATACAAACCAAATAAAATTAAACCAAAAGTCTTAAAATAAAATAAAGTAAACACCAAACATCCGTAATAATTAAAATCCGTGCCGTCTATAAACGTCTTCATCATTCCCGAGCTCGATATCATCTACATCCATTTCAACATCTTCGCCACTACTACTACTACTATCATCATCTTCTTCATCTTCATCATCGCTAGGAGGATTGGGGCCCGCATTCATAGGCTGGAAGGGGGTCTCGCCTTTATCTGCCCTCAACTGATTAACGTACGCGATGGCATCATTCACAACAGCCATCGAAAAAGGTGGAGGCGCGGTGCTAGTAGATCCTTCAGGGCGGGGGAATGGGGGAAGACCGCTGGACACTCGGAGCTCGTTAATCGCGGCCATCATCTCCTCGTGCTGCTCGTTCCGGGCTGGAGTAGTATTAGCCTTGTTCTTCGATTTCCTCGGACGGCCAATGCCCGGAATAAAGCTCCTCCTCGGTGACCCAACTGCCTTCGCGGTGCTCCTCACGTAATCGTATTGCTCCTTTTGACTCATTCCTTCCCAATCGGTTGACTCTGATTGACTTTGAGTCACCTTTTCCTTCATTGCGTCCTTGAGCAATTTCTGTTACATAAAAAACAATATATCAATTAAATATGATAATAGATGAAAAAAATAATTAAAATAAACTAATAAAAAAAACTTACATCGGATTTTTCGTAGCCCACCGACCTCCACTCTCTTGTCTTCTTGGTTTTCCCCACCACCTCGTAAAAAGCACCCATACACGGAATTGGGATGTCTTGTTGGGTAGACTCATCCCTTATCACCAGATTCCCTCCCGGGATTAATTCTTCACCCTGTTTCAGGAAAATAAAAAATATTCAAAATAAATTATAAATTAATAATAAAAAATGTACTTAAATAAAAACCCACCTCGTATAGCATATCCCGAGTTCGGGAATACCTCCTCGACCCCGCTCCACTCTTGTTTTTCTGCTTTTCTCGATTCTTTTTATTTTCCTTTGCTTGATTCTGAAAAAATTTACAATTCAATTATTAATAAAAACAATTATAATTTTAAATATATACTAAAATTAAAAATTATCAAAAATTCACCTTAGCTTTTCTCGAGCCCCAATACTCACAACACTTTGCCCACACCTCATCCGATATCCAATCCGGCTTCAAACCCTTTCTCCAATAATGCTTCTTCACGTAATATTTGTAATCCTTGAATCTCATCCGCATCGTATCGTCCAAGTTTCCGTAAATTGAATTCCAGTCTTTCCTCTTTCTCCAAGTCTTTATGTCAAAATATTTATGTAAAAAAATAAATTATTTAAAGTTATATTAGAATAATAAATTAAGCTTTTTAATAAAAAAATATACCGCTAATCTCTTAATCACGGCGTTTTTGTCCGCGTCTGGCACTTTTTTCCAAGCCGGGTGATAGGGCGGAATCCTCTCTCGTACTGCAATCCCAATCACTTGAGCAACGTGGTGCCCGTACTTGCCTGATGGATTCCACGTGTCGTCTAATACACAGAAGTTGACTGGCAAAGGCCACCCAACAGCTTTTAGTGCCCTCATCGCAGTTTTTAGGGCACCTCCACCCCTTGTTTTCCGTGCAGGGGGATCTGTTTTAACATTAAATTAATTAGTAGTGACTTTATTGGTTAAGCAAGTATTGAGTTAAATTTGTTTATTTACCGGGATTGTTTGCACAGTCGGCTAGGTTTCTGTTCGGATTCTCGTTTGGTTCCCTCCCCCCACCAGCCCCTCCGTGCTGTCGAGACATAACATTGGCCATCTAGCATTTTATAGGTAAATTAAAATACAGAATAAAAAATAACTAATTATTACATTAACTTAAAAAAAACATGAAAATAAAATTAAACTAATTATTACAATCATAAATAAAATAAATCTAATAAATTAAAAACGTAAATAAATCATCCTTAAGCATCCAATATATATAGCGCACGTACAATCTGTATTATACAAAAATATTTATATTAGTCATAAAATAAAGTAATTCATATTTTTTTTAATTTAAAATTCTATTATTATATAGTAAACTACACATATTTTTGTAAAATTGCATAAAAATTCCTATATATTTTTAAAAATTGCATAAAAGTCCTTATGCAATTTTTGGTAAAATTGCATAAAAATTCCTATATATTTTTAAAAATTGCATAAAAGTCCATATTTATTTTATAAAATTTCATAAAAGTCCCTATTTAGTTTAAAATTTCATAAAAATCCCTAAAATAATAATTTAAAAATTGCATGAAGGTCCCTAAGTTATTTTTTAACACAATTTTTAACCCAATTTCATTCTAACACCCTTTTTAACACAATTTTTGCAAATTTATAATCTAAAATTTACTAAAAATCATAACAAAAATTAACAAAATTCCCAAAAAATAATGATATTAATTTTCAATCAAAAACAATGAATTACATGTTTAAATTAAAAAAAAAAACCTATTAACACTAATCATTCTCGGAATTAACAATCATACACCAAAAAATGGAAAAAAAAATAATTCGATTTCACAAACATTTTTTAAGGGATTTAACATCAATTTTTCGTTTAAAAAATTCATACAACAATCTAATTACACCCTACTATATTCGGAATTAACAATAACATGTAATCATCAAAGAAAAAAAATCAAAAAAACTTGACATGAAAATTAAAAATCAAAAATTGGTTGAAATACTAACCTTTTTGGATGAAATTGGAGCTGATTTGGTGTTGAATCCATGCCATATTGATTCGGAATGAAACACAAACAAAAAAAAAAGTTAATTAGAAATGTAAAAATGGAGGAAAAAAGCTTAATCTAAGATTGAAAAGAGAATAGAATGAGATTAAGGGTTGGATTTGTTTACCTTTGTTGAAGATTTGATGCTAGAATCGCCCCTTGGAGTGGCTGAAAATGGAATGGAAGTAGCTCTCGTTTTTTAGAAATTTTGTAGAAGGAATGAGAGTGAAGAAATGAGCTCTCGGTTTAGATATAGGGTTTTTTTTCTAGCGACTACTTTAAGTAGTCGCTAGAGACAAGAAAGTAGTCGCGAGATAATAGGTTACTTACACGTGTCTTGACTTTGACCACGTCAACTAGTCTTTAGCGACTACTTTGTAGTCGCTAGATGTAAACCTAAAACGCGTGTCCTTTCGTGGGCGGGAAAATGGACCGCCATCGAGTAATGGAAATTAATTCGACAACTAACGACTACAAAGTAGTCGCTAGTAGCTTGTGGTTATTAGCGACTAGTTCATGAACATGAACTAGTCGCTAGAGCTACAAAGTAGTCGCTAAATCCCTTTTTTTTTTATAAAATGGAAAAAAATACACTTTCAATTACCCAATAGTTTAATTCACTTCCAAATAATCATTTAAATTAAATTCAATTCCACAATCTCGATAAATTCTATTCGAGTGTTTAGAGTCAAAGTTGAGTGTTTAGAGTCAAAGTTGGTTGTTTGGAGTCAAAGTTGGGTGTTTAGAGTCAAAGTTGGTTGTTTGGAGTCAATGTTGAGTGTTTGTGGTCAAAGTTGGTTGTTTGGAGTCAAAGTTGGGTGTTTGTGGTCAAAGTTGAGTGTTTAGAGTCAAAGTTGAGTGTTTAGAGTCAAAGTTGGTTGTTTGGAGTCAAAGTTGGGTGTTTAGAGTCAAAGTTGGTTGTTTGGAGTCAATGTTGAGTGTTTAGAGTCAAAGTTGAGTGTTTGTGGTCAAAGTTGTTGTTTGTGGTCAAAGTTGAGTGTTTAGAGTCAAAGTTGAGTGTTTAGAGTCAAAGTTGGTTGTTTGGAGTCAAAGTTGGGTGTTTAGAGTCAAAGTTGGTTGTTTGGAGTCAATGTTGAGTGTTTGTGGTCAAAGTTGGTTTTTTGGAGTCAAAGTTGGGTGTTTGTGGTCAAAGTTGAGTGTTTAGAGTCAAAGTTGAGTGTTTAGAGTCAAAGTTGGTTGTTTGGAGTCAAAGTTGGGTGTTTAGAGTCAAAGTAGGTTGTTTGGAGTCAATGTTGAGTGTTTAGAGTCAAAGTTGAGTGTTTGTGGTCAAAGTTGTTGTTTGTGGTCAAAGTTGAGTGTTTAGAGTCAAAGTTGAGTGTTTAGAGTCAAAGTTGGTTGTTTGGAGTCAAAGTTGGGTGTTTAGAGTCAAAGTTGGTTGTTTGGAGTCAATGTTGAGTGTTTGTGGTCAAAGTTGGTTGTTTGGAGTCAATGTTGAGTGTTTGTGGTCAAAGTTGAGTGTTTAGAGTCAAAGTTGAGTGTTTAGAGTCAAAGTTGGTTGTTTGGAGTCAAAGTTGGGTGTTTAGAGTCAAAGTTGGTTGTTTGGAGTCAATGTTGAGTGTTTGTGGTCAAAGTTGGTTGTTTGGAGTCAATGTTGAGTGTTTGTGGTCAAAGTTGGTTGTTTGTGGTCAAAGTTGAGTGTTTAGAGTCAAAGTTGAGTGTTTAGAGTCAAAGTTGGTTGTTTGGAGTCAAAGTTGGGTGTTTGGAGTCAATGTTGGGTGTTTAGAGTCAAAGTTGGTTGTTTGGAGTCAATGTTGAGTGTTTAGAGTCAAAGTTGAGTGTTTAGAGTCAAAGTTGAGTGTTTGTGGTCAAAGTTGGTTGTTTAGAGTCAAAGTTGAGTGTTTAGAGTCAAAGTTGGTTGTTTAGAGTCAAAGTTGAGTGTTTAGAGTCAAAGTTGATTGTTTGTGCTTATATAAACAATGTAAGTCAATAAATTCACCTCAAATATAAAAAAATTAAGACAATAAAATGTTTTAATACAAATAAACCCCAAAAAAAAACTCCTACTCAGAATCATATCCACTAACCACTATAGGTTCGTCATCACTATCAATCTCAATTGGTTCTTCCTCATCACCATATTCATCCAAGGTGTCATCTTCGATTTCCTCATTTTCATCAACAACCATATCAAAGTTCAAAGCAACAAAAAAATGAGCAGGGTCAATCTCGATCTCCTCGGTGGATGCCAAGTTCACCAGATCGGAAATCGTCTCGGTGTTCACTAAAGGAATACTGACACTCGCTTCTCCAGTGGGCATTGACTCTGCACCCCATAACTCAAGACTCCATCCATGTCTATCATTGAGTTCCCATACTACTTTCCAACCTTTTTGTGATTTCCTTAAATTAATCTCGTCTATGTAAAAAACTTTTTTAGCTTGAGTAGCTAAGATGTACGGCTCTGATTCCCAAAAAAAAGTAGACGTGTTGATAAGAGTTACCCCATTCTCTTCTCTCGGTTTACTCGTGTCATACCAATTACATTCGAACAGCACAACAGAACAATCATCGTCATATGTGACCTTTATAACCTTGACCAATTCACCATAAAAGGGTTTTCCATCGTATATGGCGGATACCCCGTAATCTGGTGTCACTTGTTTCACCCTTTTCTTTAGTGACCCATTTAACACCATTCACAACACATGAATCGTACTTATAAACTGCACCATGAGACTTACTAGCCAATGCAATCATCTCACTTGTAGCGAATACATCACCTTCTTTTTCCATTTCATAAACCTAGAAGCATAAACAATTATAACAATGTTTCCTAAAATGGAATATTATTTATTTATTTGAATGGATATATACCTTATGCAGAAACCAGTCTCGGAAATTTTGCCGGTGTTTCCTATCTTTTTCGGCTGGTGAACCCGATAACGTGGCTTTGTGTTCTCTGCACATTTGAATAAACATTTAATAAATAAAATGAATAAATAAAATGAATAAATAAAATGAATAAATAAAATGAATAAATAAATTGAATAAATAAATTGAATACTCACGTCATCAAATGTTGGATTTCATCGCAATTAAGTAGGATATACCAATCGATTTGCTCCTTCTCGTTATATTCCAAATTACCATACTCTTTTTTACCTATCGGACTACATTGGCTCTTAAATATGGACAAATCTTTAGGTTGAGCTTCGATATCGGTATATCTACCCGGATCATTAAACTTTGTTTTTTCTTCTTTAAGGTAACGCGATATGAATGTCAAAGTCTCCTCTACAACGTATCCCTCGGCGATTGAACCCTCTGGCCTAGCCGGGTTTCGTATGTACTCCTTTAATTTCTTTAGATACCGCTCAAACGGGTACATCCAACGCATCTGAACCGGTCCCCCTAACAAAGCCTCGTCGTATAAATGAATGACCAAGTGGATCATTATATCGAAAAACGCGGGAGGTAAAATCATCTCCAATCTACACATAACTTCAACCACTTTCTTCTTCCCCTTTTCTAACTCTTTCCTGCTCAGATTTTTATTACACACAACTCTAAAAACGTTGGCTAGACCGATAAACGCGTCACTAATCGCTTTGTCTTCGAAAAGCCCTGGGAGACTAGCCACAAAAAGGTACTGCATCATCACGTGACAGTCGTGAGATTTCATTCCTATAATCTTGCCCAAGTCACTTTGAACGTTATTTCTCAAACTCGATGCGAATCCATCGGGAAACTTCTGTGCCTTCAGCCAGTCAAGAAATACTTTCCTTTTTTCCGTGGATAACGTATAATTAGCTCGAGGCATTACTTGTTTACCATTTCTATCTTTCAACCACAAATCTGGCCTGATTTTCATTTCCTTGAGATCAATTCTCGCTTTCACGTTGTCTTTGTTAAGTTTCCCATCAAGACCTATTACTGTGCCGAGAAGAGCATCACACACGTTTTTCTCGCAATGCATTACATCAATGTTATGTTTCAACAAGTTTTAGGACCAATAAGGTAAACGATAAAAGATGCTCTTTTTCTTCCAATTGAATACACGAGGAGCAGTCTGTCTCACAATCTTTCCCCCAAAATCCTTGTGTTTCCCGGGAAGAACAATGGGAAGGCCATCTAACTGTCTTTGAATATCGGCAGGTTTATATTTCTTCGGTGAACGCCTTTCTTCGGGTTTCTTGTACAAAACATTTTCGTCTCTAAAACGATGGCCAAAAGGTAACCAACGTCTATGGTCGAAGTAAGCAACCCCTTTCTTCAAGCTCAATGACGGAGTAGAATCCATGCATTCTGGACAAGCTTTGTAACCTTGACCCGACCATCCCGAGGTGTATGACCGGGGGGAAAATCGTTAGTCGTAGACAACAAACAACCCTTCATAGTAAACTCTTCCTTCTTGTGGGCATCATAAGTAAGAATCCCCTTACCCCACAACTCGTCTAACTCATCTATAACAGGACGAAGAAAGACGTCCATGTCCTTGCCGGGTGAACGGGGTCCCGGAATCAACAAACAAAGCTGGAATGTCGTCTCTTTCATACACTCCCACGGTGGTAAGTTGTAGACGGTCAATATAACCGGCTACATACTGTATGAGTTGTTCTGCATAGAGAATGGGCAAAAGCCATCGATACCCAAACCCAAGAAGACGTTCCGAGGTTCACTGGCAAACTCGGGATGTAACTGAACAAATCTCTTCCAACTATCTCCGTCAACCGGATGACGCAACAAATCTGGATCTGTACCTGTTTGGTGCCAGATCATATTTTCGGCAGTGTGTCTCGAAGCATAGAGTCGCTGCAGCCTAGGGGCAATCGGGAAATATCTGAGTTTCTTATGCGCTACTTTCAAACCCTTCTTCGGATCCCATCTAGATTCATTACATACTGGACACTTTTCGAGGGAGGCATTCTCCTTGTAAAACAAAGCACAATCGTTCACGCAAACATCAATGGTATCGTAACCCATACCTAAATTTTTTAACTTTTTGTTGCATGCCTCGTATGTATCGGGTAACGTATGAGGTTTGGGCAACACACGGCACAAAAGATCAAGCAACTCGGTGAAAGACGTGTTAGACCACTTGTTCCTCACCTTCACGTGCATTAGCTTCGCAATGAAATTTAATGAACTCATGGCATCACAACCAGGGTATAACTCGGTCTCTAAATCGGAAAACATCGTTTCGAATTTGCCACGGGCTGTGCTGTTCGAGTCTGTCATCTCGGTGTCACGGGAATGACCACCAACCTCGTAATTAGGTCTCAAATCATCGTATACATCCAACATTTCGTTTTCTTCATATCGAGTCTCGGGAATATCCTCGGGCTCACCATGCTTTGTCCAAATATCATACGTCTCCAAAAACCCATGCAGTAACAGATGTGACCTAACTTTGCCCACTGTATACCGACGATTATTCGAACACTGATTACACGGACAAAAAATTGTTTCTTCACCAGGAGGTTTATTCTTTTCAGCAAAAGCAAGGAATGGTTCTATCCCCTTAATAAATTCACGCGAAACTTTATGAGCGGTACCAATCCAACTCTTATCAATACCCGAAGCCATATTCAACTATTACAATATGAAAGAATACAACATAAATAAAATGAAAAAAAAAATATTACATCACCGATTACATAAATGAATAAAAATAAAATAAAATTATTACATCACCGATAACATAAATGAATTAAAAATAAAAAAATTATTACATCACCGATTAAATAAAAAAATATAAAATTAAAAGCACACAAAATATTACATCACCAAATAAATGCAATAATCCTAAAATTAAAAGCACACAAAATATAACATCACAAAATAAATACCTATATAAAAATTTAAAAGCACATAAAATATAGCATCATACACTAATATATCATACAAATATAAGTATATATATATATGCATGTATATATATATATATATATATACTTAATATAATATTTATAATACAAATAAAATTATTAAATGATTAGAGATATATACATAGTGATATTATATATTTAGCATTAACTATACAATTGTAATGAAATAAGGAAAGAATGAAAGAGACACATACTTTTGGGCAAATTTGGAAGAAAAAATTGATGATTGAGGCGGTGCCACGTTGATGTTTGACCCGGGAAAGCTTGTCCACGTGTTGAAATACCTAATAATTGATACTATTTACCATTCACAACATAATTGCATGAAAGTAAAAGAAATTTGAAAGAGTTTTATGAAATTAAAAATACCTACTTTTGGGCAAATATGGAAGGAAAAATTGAAGATTGAGGCGGTCCCACGTTGATGTTTGACCGGGGAAAGCTTTTCCAAGTGTTGAAATAATTTTTGATGATGAATTGTGAAAAAAAATTGGGAGAATTTTGAGAGAAAGAAAGAGAAATTATATAATAATGGTGTATTGAGTAAAGCAATTCGCAAGTTACTGTTGGAAAACACGCTACCACTATTCGCGACTACATGTGTAGTCGCTAAAGACTAAATGGTAGTCGTTAGAAATAACTACTAACGACTACACGAAGTAGTCGTTAGAAACTATAATATCTATCGACTACTTAATGGCGGTGGAAAATAAATTAAAAATTACAAAAATCACTCGCGACTACGTGGTAAGTATTAACGACTACATCATGTAGTCGTTAAACACGAAACTTATTAACGACTACGATGTAGTCGATAAAAATTACCTGTAGTCGTTAAAGTGAAGTAGTCGCTAAAGGCTATGCTCTTTAGCGACTACAGCGCGTAGTCGCTAGAACATTAGTCGCGAGAGGCTAATGCGGGAGTAGTGATCATGTGCACATTCATTTTACAAAACATGTTTAATGGAATTTTGTGCTAGTGGTGAACAAGTGTTATGTCCTACATGTTCAAAGCCACTTACTATGGATTTCTTTGGGAATAGAATAATGCTAAAAATTTGTCAATAGAGGTTTATAATTATTCATTAAAATATATTTTTCTAAAAAATTATATGTTACTCGATAACTTGTTCCTCAAAATCTACGATTCACCACTATTTGTCGACACTATGGTATTTTTGGTATATTGAATTTGACTATATCTAAATAATTTTAGAATAATTAAAATTTTAAATTATGTTCTGAACAATCAATATGTAATATGTTGTGCAAATGTTTTATTTGGGCATCTTTTAGAATGAATTTATTAATACACTAATGTTTATTTTAAAATAATATTATTTTCATCATTACTTTATCTCTTTTTATAATTTATTTACTAATTTTAAATAATATAATATCTGAATGTAAATTTGTAATTATTCCTACAACTTAATATACCTTTCTTTCACTATGCCAAGAAGCTTATAATAATTAGGGAAGCCTTGAATCCTAGCATTCTCACTTATAATTCAAACTCTATTATGAACAGAGTGCATCTCTTGGGCTTGATAACCAACACCCATGGCCCAAAGCGTATCTTCCAAGTCCAAAAGCAATGAAGTAATACTCCCAAAATTTTCTACTTCGAAAAGGGCGACTAGGAAGCCATGAAGTCGATGGATTATACAACCAATTTGATAATCATTATCACCGACACAAAGCAATCCATTACAAGGGCCAAAAATCTCGCCACTCTTAGTTTTCCATTCTGAATTTGATGACGTGAATGATTCATAGCCACAAATCGTAATAGTAATCCTAAAAAGCCCTTTGCAAATTTGATAATATCCACAATGTTCTCCATTGATATTTGAATGTAATGTTTTAACTATTCTCTCTCTTTTATGGACCCAATATTTTTTTTTATGTCAGATTTAAAAATACTTTGATTAGATATTTCTACAACTATTCAAAAATAAACAATTTTGTTCTTTGCCAGAATGATTCATAGCCAGAAAATTTAACCTTAACCTTGACTTAAACTGTAACCTCCTTAACTTTAACGTTAAAATTAACCTTATCCTTAAAGTTGACCTAAACCTAAACCTTAACCCTAACTCTAACTTTTACCTTAACATTAACCTTAACCATAACCTAAATTTCTTCTTGATGAGCAAAAAAAACCTTAACCCTACATTTAACCTTGACCTTCACCCTTGGAAACTGTATTTGATTTCCGTTAACGCAAAAAATAAAATTCTTCAGTGTCTTCAAACACGGGTTTTACCTAGTATATATATATATACATATATATATTATGATGAAATAAAGTAGATAATATAACTGAAAATTGTAATACTCCTTTTAGAGCATTAGGAACGAAAACATTTTCTTCATATTTAGATATTGAGATTTAAGAACTCTGGCCGTTATTCTACTACAAAAATATGGAATTAGAAAATAGACGGATCTTGACAAAAGTATATGTGTAAATGACTATATAAATATTAAAAGAGAGGATCTTGAATTTAATTCCATTCAAAATGTCGATAAGAATATTTGGTCAAATATAGAAAGATGGTTCATGTAGATTCATACCCGTATGGTAAATATGAACATATGATCTATATAGACTGGAATTTTTATAAAGGATTTCATGTTCGTCTAAGGTAAACTAATTTGAAGATATGTTTTATGAGATAAAAACGTTCTTATGAAAGTCCTTAAAGGACTTCAAGTGCTTAAATAAAAATCTCGGGATATATAAACTAGAGCGTCATTATCTGTTATAATTGTATTATATGTTGTTATGTAATGATCCATGTTCGTTAAATATGTGCTTATATGTGACTATATGCATAAATATTTGTTAATATAATTTGTACATAATTGTTTCTTATTATAATTGAAATTCATATAATTCCATTTATCTATATATTGCTTGATTTTGAAATATTGTAAGGTTTGAGACTATGAAGAAGAAGATCAAATTATACAGTGAAGATGTTTATTGATATCCTCAAATTAGGGGAAGATACTTACGCATTGCACTCTTTTTTTCCTTACTCAATATTTTTTCCTACATGGTTTTAAAGATAACGTTTTTAACGACACTCATTTAAAGTTCATAAGGATATTACACTCATTTTCCTTCGATGGATTTTTTCCTAAAGGGTTTTTTCAAGAAAGTTTTAAAGAGACATGCTCTTCATGATTGAATATCAAAAGAGGAGTTTAATGAAACATTATTGTTGATATTTATTCGGCGCATTAACCATAGTCCAACCCATTCATTATAAAACTTAGGGTTTACATATTACTTATAAATAGGGATAGGGTATTTAAGTAATACATACTATGATTAATAATACTATGCTCTACTCTCTTATTATTTACGTATTACTTTTCATTTTAGTTTTACAACACATTCCATATTATCACTCAATTATTTCTTTCAAACCCTAACGCCCCATTGCCGCCTCTATCTACTATACATAAACCATACTTACGATACTCTGTCATTTATATGATATTTTATCATGGTAAATCTATAGTCCTTCATTAGATTTGATCTTTTGAAACCACCATACCTAGCATACATATTATTGTATAAGCATAAATTACCTCCTCCTCTTTTTTCTTAAATTCAAAATTTTATATATATTTCTACCTAATTTATGGATATCTCAGATCGTTGGCCATTCCATTTCAACCAAAAGATTCTGAAAAGGTTAAATTTAATATTTTTATTATATTTAATTAATTGTAGCATTCTTATAGTTTTTTTTGTCAATAGAGGTTTATAATTATTGATTAAAATATATTTTTCTAAAAATTTATATATTATTTGATAACTTGTTCGTCAATATCTGCTATTCACCATTATTTGTTGACAATATGATATTTTTGGTATATTGAATTTGATTATATCTAAATAATTTAAGAATAATTAAAATTTTAAATTATGTTTTTATCTCGGCTTCTTTTAAAATGAATTTTTATTAATACACTAAAGTTTATTTTAAAATAAGATCATTTTCATCATTATTTTATCAATTTTTATAATTGATTTACTAATTTTAAATAATATAATATTTGAATGTAAATTTGTAATATTTCCTACAATTTAATATACCTTTCTTTCACTAGGCCAAGAAGAATATAATAATTAGGAAAATCTTGAATCCTAGCATTCTCACTTATAATTCAGACTCTATTTTGAACAGGGTGCATCTCTATGGTCTTGATAACAACGGCCCATCCAAAGCGTATCTTCCAAGTCCAAAAGCAATGACGTAATATTCCCAAAATTTTCTACTCCGAAAAGGGCAACTAGGAAGATATAACTGAAGAAGATTACTATACATCACTGTATAACGAAACTCAAGCGGAGTTTGATACGTATATAATCTATTTCATTCCCTTTTTTAATATAATATGATATGATATGAGAAGAGCAAGAAACATTTGAGGATGTTTTTTTTGTATTGTTTATGATGTGTAGATATGTAAATGAGGGAACGTTGATGAACAATTACGTGCATATATTCGATCTGCTTACTCGTTTGGTAATATTATTTCTTATTCTTATTCTAATCTAAGTATATATGTATGTATCTAATATATGTAAGTATGTATATATAGGTTGTTGATCATCCATATCTCTTGGTATATTCAAACATTGCTATAGCAAAAGCTGCTGAAGCTAGGATGATAAGTAATGAACCACAACAAATTTGTGCTTTATGTGATGATATAGTTGAAGATGTTGTGGTATGTATATGTTTGTCTTTATTACTTACTTTTTATAAAGGGGATGTTTTAATTAATTAATATTTGTTTTTTTAAGGTTACATCATGTGCACATTCATTTTACAAAACATGTTTAATGGAATTTTGTGCTAGTGGTGAACAAGTGTTATGTCCTACATGTTCAAAGCCACTTACTATGGATTTCTCTGGGAATAGAGTAATGCTAAAAATTTGTCAATAGAGGTTTATAATTATTCATTAAAATATATTTTTCTAAAAAATTATATGTTATTCGATAACTTGTTCCTCAAAATCTACGATTCACCACTATTTGTCGACACTATCACTACTGGATTTGCGGTGTTTATCCACGACGAATTAGCGACGACGCGTAATTCGTCGTTATACTTTAGAAGTTAGCGACGACATGAACTTAGCGGCGAAAATTAAGGCGTCGTTAATTAGCGACAGCAAAAATTGTCGTTATTTCTTGGATTTTCGTCGCTGAATATTGTTAATTTCTTATTGAATTTTTTTAATAGCCGATTTATCGTCGCTATCTTAGCGACAACACATTTCGTCGCTATTTTGAAGATTAGCGACGACTCGATGTGTTTAACCACGACCCGTAATTCGTCGCTAATCATAACACACAAAACACCCAAAAAAATCCTCCGATTTTCTCCCAAAAACTCAACTAAATTCCAATTTTTTTTTTGTAATTGCTTCTCCACTTCATCTTGCATCATTCTTGGTTCAATAATCAAAGTGGCGGACCATTAATATCATCTTTCATCACACAATTTAAGGTAATAATTGCATGACATTCACCTTTTAATTATTTTTTTTGAATGCTAATTGTGTTTTATTCTTTCTATATGGTTTGATTAGGTGAATTAATACAACTTTCTTTGTTGGGAATTAACATCACTCTTCAATTTATCCATCCAATTCAAGGTATTTCCATTAAATTTCATGCTTTTTAAATTTTGTATTTATTTGATTATGTTTGCAAGTTGATATACCATATGATTAGGTTAATGAATTAAATATTTGTTGGTTGATTATGCATGTGTTGTGTGAATTTATATTTTGTGCTCATATATTTTTACTTGTTTATTTAATTCTTTGTTCTTTTTTTTTAAAATATTCAATGAAATCAATGAAAGGGTGGAAAGCCGTTTGGGAAATAAACGATCGACACGGATGGAGTCCTGAGTTATGGGGTTCGGAATCACTCCCTACTGGAAATGAGAGCATCAACATACCTTTGGATAGCACGGGGAACGAGAACATCAACATACCATTGGCATCCACCGAGGAGATCGAGATTGATCCGGCTCATTTTTTTATTGATTTGTCTTTTGATACGGTTATTGATGAAAATGAGGAAATTCATGATGACACCGTGGATGAATACGGTGATGAAGAAGAACCTATAGAGCTTGATAGCGATGATGAACCCATAGTTATTAGTGGATATGATACTGATTAGGTTTTTTTTATTTTGGTTTATTTGTATTAACACATTTTGTGGATTCTAAACACTTAACTTTGACCATAAACACTCAACTTTGACCATAAACACTTAACTTTGACTCTAAACACTTAACTTTGACCATAAACACTTAACTTTGACTCTAAACACTTAACTTTGACTCTAAACACTTAACTTTGACTCTAAACACTTAACTTTGACTCTAACACCTAACTTTGACTCTAAACACCTAACTTTGACCATAAACACCTAACTTTGACTCTAAACACTTAACTTTGACCATAAACACTCAACTTTGACTCTAAACACTTAACTTTGATTCTAAACACCTAACTTTGACCATAAACACTCAACTTTGACTCTAAACACTCAACTTTGACCATAAACACCTAACTTTGACTCTAAACACCTAACTTTGACTCTAAACACTTAACTTTGACTCTAAACACTTAACTTTGACTCTAAACACCTAACTTTGACCATAAACACTCAACTTTGACTCTAAACACTCAACTTTGACCATAAACACCTAACTCTAACTTTGACCATAAACACTTAACTTTGACTCTAAACACCTAACTTTGACTCTAAACACCTAACTTTGACCATAAACACCTAACTTTGACTCTAAACACTTAACTTTGACCATAAACACTTAACTTTGACCATAAACACACAACTTTGACCATAAACACTCAACTTTGACCATAAACACTCAACTTTGACCATAAACACTCAACTTTGACCATAAACACCTAACTTTGACCATAAACACCTAACTTTGACCATAAACACTTAACTTTGACTCTAAACACTTAACTTTGACTCTAAACACTTAACTTTGACTCTAAACACCTAACTATGACTCTAAACACCTAACTTTGACCATAAACACCTAACTTTGACTCTAAACACTTAACTTTGACCATAAACACTTAACTTTGACCATAAACACTCAACTTTGACCATAAACACTCAACTTTGACCATAAACACTCAACTTTGACTCTAAACACCTAACTTTGACTCTAAACACTTAACTTTCACCATAAACACCTAACTTTGGCTCTAAACACTCAACTTTAACCATAAACACCTAACTTTGACTCTAAACACCTAACTTTGACCTTAAACACTCAACTTTGACTCTAAACACCTAACTTTGACTCTAAACACTTAACTTTGACCATAAACACCTAACTTTGACTCTAAACACTCAACTTTGACCATAAACACCTAACTTTGACTCTAAACACCTAACTTTGACCATAAACACTCAACTTTGACTCTAAACACCTAACTTTGACTCTAAACACTTAACTTTGACCATAAACACATAACTTTGACTCTAAACACTTAACTTTGACCATAAACACTCAACTTTGACTCTAAACACTCAACTTTGACTCTAAACACCTAACTTTGACCATAAACACTCAACTTTGACTATAAACACCTAACTTTGACTCTAAACACTTAACTTTGACCATAAACACCTAACTTTGACTCTAAACACTTAACTTTGACTCTAAACACTTAACTTTGACTCTAAACACCTAACTTTGACCATAAACACTCAACTTTGACTCTAAACACTCAACTTTGACCATAAGCACCTAACTTTGACCATAAACACCTAACTTTGACCATAAACACTCAACTTTGACTCTAAACACTTAACTTTGACTCTAAACACTTAACTTTGACCATAAACACTCAACTTTGACTCTAAACACTTAACTTTGACTCTAAACACCTAACTTTGACCATAAACACTCAACTTTGACTCTAAACACTCAACTTTGACCATAAACACCTAACTTTGACTCTAAACACCTAACTTTGACCATAAACACTTAACTTTGACTCTAAACACTTAACTTTGACCATAAACACCTAACTATGCAAGAAAGGGTAAGATTCGTAAACGATTTAAAAAAAAAATTGCGACGACATTCAACTAATTAGCGACGACATTCAACCTTTGAATGTTGTCGCTAATTATTCGCGACGACATTCAAAGGGTTTGTCGTCGCTAATAAATAATTAACAATTCGATTGGTCATCAAGGGCGGTCAACTTTCCCGCCCACTACATTAGCGACGACAAACCAAAAATTCGCGACAACTGATCGTCGCTAACTCAAGACACGCAAGGTGCGTGTGTACGTGGGGCGCCACGTGGACCAAATTCGCGACAAATTTCCTATATTAGCGACGACCCGTGTCGTCGCTAATCATTTTTTCTATAAAACCCTAAACCGAGCTCATTTCTGCCATATCCAAACACCCAAAACACTCCCAAAAGCTCCATATCCGCCATAGCCAAGCTATTCCGAGGTGAAACAACACCTAATCCAACGTCCAGGTAATGATTCTAGTCCAAATACACATTCTAATCTAACCTTTTTTGATTTTTTTTTTAAATTTCTAATATTTTGTCTTGTGTTTTTTTTGTATGATTCCTTCTTCTTGGCATGGATTCATGGACGAAATCTACACCATTTCTACGTAACAGGTTCCAATTTCCGGATCAAACTTGCAATTTTTTTATTTTTAATTTTTTTTTCTTTTAAAAATTCATGAATGTTTTTAGTTGTTTGATGAAATCCGAGAATTATGTGTATGTTTCTGGGTTGTTTGGTAATTTTTTGGTGTTAAATAACAACATGTAATTTGAATTTGATAAAAATTAGGGTTTTGGTATGATATTTGTAATTTTAATGTAATAGTTGGTGTGTTATTGATCTTTGATTGTGTTTTAAGATATAGGGACCTATTTGCAATATGTTTGATTTGTATGTTTAAGGACTAAAATGCATTTTTGTATGATTAAGGACTAAAATGCAATTTTATAAAAAAAAGGACTAAAATGCAATTTTATAAAAAATAGGACTTACTTGACAATTTTAGAAAGATAGATGACTAAAATGAATTTTTTAGAAAGATAGAGGACTACAATGCAATTTTCGGAAAAAATAGGACTTAATTTCAAATTTTTAAAAAAATGGACAAAAATGGATTTTTTAGAAAATTAGGAATTATTCGCATTTTTAAAAAAAAATTAGGACTTAATTGCAAATTTTAAAAAAATTTGGACTTATTTGCAATTTTATGAAATTTTATAGATGACTGCTGTCATGGGTAGGAGTCACGGTGGAGACGGGAGGGGTAACGATCCCCCGAGGGGTCCACCACGTCCGAATGCTGATTGTAACCAACCATCGGGTAATAAAAAATTCAATTAATGTTTATTTATTACTTAAAAAAATATGTAGTTACTAAATATTTTTCACTAAAACAGGTGAACGTAAAAGAAGGAGACCGAAAGCTGCCACCTCTATCCGGACAGCTCAGGAGACCCTGAAGAGAGTCGGCTGGCCCATTCCAGTTGACTTTTCTGTCATAGACGGCACCTGGAACTTCGTGGGCGAGTATAGCAAACACGTGGGTCAGGTGGCTGGTAATGCTGTTCGAGATGCTGTTCCCCCGTGCTACAAACAATGGTCAGATGTACCCAACCATAACAAAGTGGTAATTTTGCAGCGACTTAATCAATTTTTTGATTTGGAGGAGTGGAGGAGGCGAGGCGATTGGGAAGAGATCACTAAGAGATTGACTACGATGACATCTGGAGCCTACAGGCGATACAAGTCGGATTTGAAGAACGACTACTACTACACGGGTGAAAATCCACCAGATGTTGACCCGGTGATTTGGGAGGCGACGAAGAAGATGTTTGATGACTTGGCGAAACAGGTAGAAGAAAATAATTTATTAATTATTTTATACATTTTTTTTAATTAATTTTATAACTACTTCTTTTTTATTTGTAACAGACTCAGGCTGATATAAACAAGAAGAATCGAGAGCAGCAGACAGTTCCGAGCAAGGCGGGGTCAAGGAACTGGTCACAGACCCGGGAGGTGATTATTGAGGTATAAGTTTTAAAAATTAAAATATAATTTAGTATTTAATTTAATTTAATTGTTAACTAATTAAAATTTGTTACTGTATACTGTCCAGGGGAAGCTGAAGACGGTGACGAAAGAGCCGTTGACTTTTACAGATGACGAGACCCAGGAGGAGATGGAGCTTCCTCCTTTAAGCGGCTATTTCGCCACCTCTCCTATGATGCTGCTACAGATAGCTGGCGTGACCAGCGTTTGGAGAAAGCTAGTGTAAGTTTTTTTTTAAATCGATTTAAATTAATTTATTATTTTAAATTTATTTTTTTTATTAATCTAATTTATTTTTAAATTGAAATCTAATTACAGGGTGTTCTCCGGGAGAAGATGAAGAAGAAGGTTGTGCAGGCCGGAGCGGAGGGTACTGAAGTTAGCATCCAGGAGCAGATGGATGCCATGCTCGAGACAATAATGGAGGTCCTACACCCACCCAAGACTAAATACTGGGTGACTACCATTGGTCCGGTCCGGAAACGATCCAGGAGTCCTACACAGCCGGACAGGGAGAACAAAGAGCTGCTTAAGGCGGTTCTGGATGGGATGAACGAGCTTCGCGCAGCTCAAAATCTTCCACCTATACCGGATCCATCCTCCGCATCACCCGTGCCCACAGCTTGTTCTAGTCGGCCGAGTCAACCCCCGAGCATGGCAGAAACTCTCTTCGAGGCATTAAACGGGATGAGAATCGCCAATGGAATGCAGCCGATCAGCAAACCCGGGCCCACTAGACGAGATGAAGAGAGAGAAGATGAGGAGAGAAGAGGAGATGAAGAAGATCCCAATTTGAGTGATGATTAAGTTATTTTTTTTTAATTTGGTTGGTTTGTATGTTTAAGACTTTATTTATTTCGGAATGTTTGACTTTGACTTGACTCGTTTGACGTTGACTTTATTTCAAGTTTAGTATTTGAATCGAATTATCGTATTTATATGTTTTTTTTTATTTTCATTTATTTATAATTTTGCATTATATTTAAAAGCAAAATAATAATAAAAAAACTACGATTTAATAAAATAAAAAATAAAATTTAATAAATAATAATTAAAAATAAAAATATAAAAAAATAAAAAACATGAATAGCGACGACTCGTGTCGTTTCTAAATATTAAATAATATAAATAAAAAATGATTTTCGATAAAATTAAAAAAAAAAAATTATTAGCGACGACAATCTGTCGCTAAAAAGTTGTCGTTAATTAAATAAAAAAAAAGAAAAATTCAATTACTAAATTTTCGATGAAAAAATAAAGAAAAACTAATTAACAAATTAGCGACGGCGTGTTGTCGCTAATATGTCGTCGCTAATCTCTTAAATTCGCGATGCACGCCCTCGTGGTTAAAACCCTGAGTAATTAGGGACGAAATCACTTTTTGTCGTCGCTAATCACGGATTAGCGACGCCGGGATAGAGACGACCTGTTAGCGACGAAATTTCGTCGCGAAACAAAATTAGCGACGGAATCACCCGGATTCGCGACGACGCGTGTCGTCGCGAAACCAGGCGAATCCAGTAGTGTATGGTATTTTTGGTATATTGAATTTGACTATATCTAAATAATTTTAGAATAATTAAAATTTTAAATTATGTTCTGGACAATCAATATGTAATATGTTGTGCAAATGTTTTATTTGGGCGTCTTTTAGAATGAATTTATTAATACACTAAAGTTTATTTTAAAATAATATTATTTTCATCATTACTTTATCTCTTTTTATAATTTATTTACTAATTTTAAATAATATAATATCTGAATGTAAATTTGTAATTATTCCTACAATTTAATATACCTTTCTTTCACTATGCCAAGAAGCTTATAATAATTAGGGAAGCTTTGAATCCTAGCATTCTCACTTATAATTCAAACTCTATTATGAAGAGAGTGCATCTCTTGGGCTTGTTAACCAACACCCACGGCCCAAAGCGTATCTTCCAAGTCCAAAAGCAATGACGTAATACTCCCAAAATTTTCTACTTCGAAAAGGGCGACTAGGAAGCCATGAAGTCGATGGATTATACAACCAATTTGATAATCATTATCACTGAGACAAAGCAATCCATTACAAGGGCCAAAAATCTCGCCACTCTTAGTTTTCCATTCTGAATTTGATGACGTGAATGATTCATAGCCACAAATCGTAATAGTAATCCTAAAAAGCCCTTTGCAAACTTGATAATATCCACAATGTTCTCCATTGATATTTGAATGTAATGTTTTAACTATTCTCTCTCTTTTATGGACCCAATAATTTTTTTTTATGTCAGATTTAAAAATACTTTGATTAGATATTTCTACAACTATTCAAAAATAAACAATTTTGTTCTTTGCCAGAATGATTCATAGCCAGAAAATTTAACCTTAACCTTGACTTAAACTGTAACCTCCTTAACTTTAACGTTAAAATTAACCTTATCCTTAAAGTTGACCTAAACCTAAACCTTAACCCTAACTCTAACCTTTACCTTAACATTAACCTTAATCATAACCTAAATTTCTTCTTGATGAGCAAAAAAAACCTTAACCCTACCTTTAACCTTGACCTTCACCCTTGGAAACTGTATTTGATTTCCGTTAACGCAAAAAAAAAAATTCTTCACTGTCTTCAAACACGGGTTTTACCTAGTATATATATATATATATATATATATACATATATATATACATATTATGATGAAATAAAGTAGATAATATAACTGAAAATTGTAATACTCCTTTTAGAGCATTAGGAACCAAAACATTTTCTTCATATTTATATATTGAGATTTAAGAACTCTGGCCGTTATTCTACTACAGAAATATGGAATTAGAAAATAGACGGATATTGATAAAAGTATATGTGTAAATGATTATATAAATATTAAAAGAGAGGATCTTGAATTTAATTCCATTCAAAATGTCGATAAGAATATTTTGCCAAATATAGAAAGATGGTTCATGTAGATTCATACCCGCATGGTAAATATGAACATATGATCTATATAGACTGGAATTTTTATAAAGGATTTCATGTTCGTCTAAGGTAAACTAATTTGAAGATATGTTTTATGAGATAAAAACGTTCTTATGAAAGTCCTTAAAGGACTTCAAGTGCTTAAATAAAAATCTCGGGATATATAAACTAGAGTGTCATTATCTGTTATAATTGTATTATATGTTGTTATGCAATGATCCATGTTCGTTAAATATGTTCTTATATGTGACTATATTCATAAATATTTGTTAATATAATTTGTAGATAATTGTTTCTTATTATAATTGAAATTTGTATAACTCCATTTATCTATATATTGCTTGATTTGAAATATTGTAAAGTTTGAGACTATGAAGAAGAAGATCAAATTACACAGTGAAGATGTTTATTGATATCCTCAAATTAGGGGGAGTTACTTACGCATTGCACTCTTTTTTTTCCTTACTCAATATTTTTTCCTACATGGTTTTAGATAACGTTTTTAACGACACTCATTTAAAGTTCATAAGGATATTGCACTCATTTTCCTTCAATGGATTTTTTCCTAAAGGGTTTTTTCAAGAATGTTTTAAAAAGACATGCTCTTCATGATTGAATATCAAAAGAGGTGTTTTATGAAACATTATTGTTGATATTTATTCAGCCCATTAACCATAGTCCAACCCATTAATTATAAAACTTAGGGTTTACATATTACTTATAAATAGGGATATGGTATTTAAGTAATACATACTATGATTAATAATACTATGCTCTACTCTCTTATTCTTTACCTCTTACTTTTCATTTTAGTTTTACAACACATTCCATATTATCACTCAATTATTTCTTTCAAACCCTAACGCCCCCTTGGCGCCTCTATCTACTATACATAAACCATACTTACGATACTCTGTCATTTATATGATATTTTCTCATGGTAAATCTATAGTCCTTCATTAGATTTGATCTTTTGAAACCACCATACCTAGCATACATATTATTGTATAAGCATAAATTATCTCCTCCTCTTTTTTCTTAAATTCAAAATTTTATATATATTTCTACCTAATTTATGGATATCTCAGATCGTTGGCCATTCCATTTCAACCAAAAGATTCTTAAAAGGTTAAATTTAATATTTTTATTATATTTAATTAATTGTAGCATTCTTATAGATTTTTGTCAATAGAGGTTTATAATTATTGATTAAAATATATTTTTCTAAAAATTTATATGTTATTTGATAACTTGTTCCTCAATATCTGCGATTCACCACTATTTGTTGACAATATGGTATTTTTGGTATATTGAATTTGATTATATCTGAATAATTTAAGAGTAATTAAAATTTTAAATTATGTTCAGAACAACCAGTATATAATATGTTGTGCAAATGTTTTTACCTCGGCTTCTTTTAGAATGAATTTTTATTAATACACTAAAGTTTATTTTAAAATAAGATTATTTTCATCATTATTTTATCAATTTTTATAATTGATTTACTAATTTTAAATAATATAATATTTGATTGTAAATTTGTAATATTTCCTAAAATTTAATATACATTTCTTTCACTAGGCCAAGAAGCTTATAATAATTAGGGAAGCTTTGAATCCTAGCATTCTCACTTGTAATTCAAACTCTATTTTGAACAGGTTGCATCTCTATGGGCTTGATAAAAGCGTATCTTCGAAGTCCAAAAGCAATGATGTAATATTCCCAAAATTTTCTACTCTGAAAAGGGCGATATAACTGAAGAATATTACTATACATCACTGTATAATGAAACTCAAGCGGAGTTTGATACGTATGTAATCTATTTCATTCCCTTTTTTTATATAATATGATATGATATGAGAAGAGCAAGAAACATTTGAGGATGTTTTTTTTGTTTTGTTTTTGATGTGTAGATATGTAAATGAGGGAACGTTGATGAACAATTACGCGCATATATTCGATCTGCTTACTCGTTTACGTCAGGTTAGTATTATTATTTCTTATTCTTATTCTAATCTAAGTATATATGTATGTATCTAATATATGTAAGTATGTATATATAGGTTGTTGATCATCCATATCTTGTGGTATATTCAAACGTTGCTATAGCAAAAGTAGGATGATAATTAATGAACCACAACAAATTTGTGGTTTATGTGATGATATAGTTGAAGATGTTGTGGTAGGTATATGTTTGTCTTTATTACTTACTTTTTATAAAAGGGATGTTTTAATTAATTAATATTTGTTTTTTTAAGGTTACATCATGTGCACATGCATTTTGCAAAACATGTTTAATGGAATTTTGTGCTAGTGGTGAACAAGTGTTATGTCCTACATGTTCAAAGCCACTTACTATGGATTTATATAGGAATAGAGTAATGCTAAAAATTTGTCAATAGAGGTTTATAATTATTCATTAAAATATATTTTTCTAAAAATTTATATGTTATTTGATAACTTGTTTCTCAAAATCTATGATTCGCCACTATTTGTCGAGACTATGGTATTTTTGGTATATTGAATTTGAGTATATATAAATAATTTAAGAATAATTAAAATTTTAAATTATGTTCTGAACAACCAATATATAATATGTTGTGCAAATGTTTTTATTTCGGCTTCTTTTCACTACTAAAAATTAGAGTATTTGCGGCAATTTTTAGTGTCCAAGACGGGAGTCTATAAATGACGTGTATTGATAGGCGGGAGTTATATTATTGCCGCGAAGAGTGCCGTCTATAAAGCTGACGCCTATGCAAAGATGGCACAAAAGAAGAATGCCGCCTATTCAGTCTCGCATTGACGTTAATTGTCTCAAAACTGCCGCCTATTTATAATTGTATTTGACAGCAATTTTAAAATTGCCGTGTATGAAAAAACTTATATTTCAATATATTTTTAATATATATATTATTAATTACATATAATATTGTATGTCTTTAGATTTAAAAAAAAACTTATATAACAAGAAGTTAAATCAATTCAAAATGTATTTCATTCATAAAAAATGTACAAATATCCTAATACTTCTTACGTTTATCCAAACTAAAACTTATAAAAGTAAAAGGTACAAAAATCATAATAATTCAAATCCTAATAATTCTTGATACTTGCATACAATATAATTAAACAACTAGAACTAGAAGTAAAAGATATCCAAACAAAATCTTCAAAACTTCTGTATTACTTCAACAATCATCCATATCTGCCAACAAGAACTTTAAAACTCTTTTCATAGTTACTACTTCTATGTTCATCCATATCACATCTACCATAACTTCTAGATTTTCGGATTCAAGCTAAAGGAATCATCAAAATTATAGAGTAAGTGCATACTTTGATGGAAGTGAGGATAAAATTGTACTTAACCACTTTGCACTTGTCATTGTATTACTCAAAGATGTAGCTACTAATGGACTTGTAATTGCCTTTATTGGAGATGCTATAGACTCAAAAATTCATCTACACAAAAGAAAAAAAATTATTATATAGTTTCTAATGCACACACATTTTAAGAAGCTAATACCTTGTCCTTGTTAATACTCACTGCACTACCAAGTAAACTATCCCCCTCTCCCTTTTTTTGCATTGCATCATCATATTAAAATATATCATACCATCTATACAGACAAAACAGGAGAGAGTTAACTTATTAACAAAAGATGCTATTGATATCGACCTAGGTCAAAGTTGTCCAGATTTTCAGCACTAGATTCTGAAGCCAAACAAGTTTTCTCCAATTTTCCTCTCAAGTCATCTTCAGATCTCTCTTAAATACTACAAAGGGATGTAATTAGGTCAACTTTGTTCCTTTTCTCAACTGCACAATAAAAGAGTCAATGAGACAGAGTTGATTGATAGTAGTAATATAAGAATGGTGGTGAGATAATTAATTACCAAAACATATTGAGTCATTAATGTCCAATTTCCTCAACCCAATAGGAACATGAATAATCAAAGTCGCATGTCCCCATCACTAAAAGTAATTTACTCACGCATTTTCTCTGTTTATTTTCATTATTTTATATACAAATGGATAAGAGTAACTGACCAAGACTGAAACTAAACCATTTGCGCAACTCACTATATTTTTAAATCTCAACACATGGATCCGAAGAGACAGAAATAAGAGCCATCTAAAACAATAGTACTCTAACTTCTTGTCTAGACGAGTTTTAAAAAACTCCCGATAAGCACCTTTGTAGTACCTTACAATACAAAAGAAAAACCAATAGTTATCAACTTCTTTGGATTTAAGATGAGTCCAAGCGTTGTTTAAAAGACACTCACTTGCTGAGATTGCACAAATCCACAAACTTGGCATGTTATTCCTTTGCCTTAAAGCATAAATAATTCTCCCTCAAAATGTAACCATATATGTTACTTAAAGTTGGTCCAACTTTAACAACAAACTGTAGGAGTTCTTTGAAAAAGTCAACAACACTGTATTACAAAACAAAACTATAATTAAAACTCTTTGGAATATATATGCTAAACGAAGATGGCAGGGATGTGAAATTATACTGTATTTTTGCAACTCCCAATAGCTGATAAGGAGAATCCATTCATTGTATTTCCAGTACAGAATTTTTCGTTAGGACCAAAATCAGCTGGCTTTAGTTCACGGGTCAGAGAAGAGTGTTTTGCTGTGGAGTACCTAGAATTGAAAATCATTAGGATAAGAATATAAAAAAATAGATGTTTGGTGCAACTTTCGCATGAAACAGGGACATTTGATGCAAATTTAAGAATATACAACAATGAGAAGATTTATTCATTACCTTATACCAATTGGAAATTAAGTATCAAGTATTAATTCTTGTGCCTTATAGACATAATCTGCACACATTTCTTAACTTCTGCACCAACTTCGGGCACACAAGGACTCTTTCTTAACTGCACCACTTCAGATGCTTTTTCGAAACAATCTGCCCACATAATTTGTCTTTTTTTAGTGCTCTTAGGGAATGAATATTAAACTCTTGTTCAAATTATTTAAAACAATTTAATTACAAAATGTTTCACCCATTTGACATATGAGCAAGAAATTAGCAGAAAACATTACTCACAATGGAAGAAAGATCGATGAAGACTATGGTAAGATACACATAGTGATATTACCATGGCTAGCCTTTGGCCATATAATCCCATAAAGAGATTTCTAAACCCATCAGAAGGCAATCTAATTTTTTAAGAGGCATAAATACAAACACTTTAATTACCCTATACAAATTGTCATATATCACACATTAAGTAGATGTGTACTATAATTCCTTCAAAATACTATAAAATATAAATAATTTCCACTCTCTCAATCATTCTCTATATCTCTCTCAAAGAACAAATTATAGATCATTTCCAAACGAAGTATCATACAATAAATCATGTTCGATTGTAAAACAACCTTGGATAAATAACAACCATGCCACCGGATCAGCAAAAGGGAGTGAGTAATGACGTATAAAGAAACAATAATAAATTCTGAGCTCCACCAGATAGCTGCTCGTAATTTTGGTTATTTAGTGTGAAGCTTTAAAGATATATAGTAATTAATTATATTCCAAATCAAGTCTAAAGAGATAAAGGAAAGAAGATATGCAAGGAAATTGGAGATAAAAGAAAGAAAAGATAAGATATGGAAAGATAAAGTTGCCAAGTAAATATGAATTTCAGCGGCTACATCCATAAAACTGATCATAACTCACAATTGGTTAGGAATTTGGAAGAATGGTCTGAAGAAAAGTTATAGAGCTTTACGAGACGATCGGTTTCGATATGAAGGACGCGTCAATCGAAGTTATAACGAAGAAGTTACGGTCAAAATAAAACATCGGCAGATTATTACCTTTTCTATATTTTAGGGTTACGAATTTGAGGTGGGCTAGGAGTCCAAGTTACTTGTCTTCCACTCCAAGAAAACGAATTAGGTCTTCTAAAAACCTACGAATACACCCTTAAAACTTTGTAAAATCATCCCTGGCTCCCATAAGTTAGTCCTTAAGTTTTATATCATTAGAGTTATTGAAGAGATCAAGATGACATCTTTGTATCATGCTTTTAGTTTATTTCCTATAGGTGTGAATTAATTCTCCCATAGCTTGGATTTCGCATTATGTATAATCTTTGGATTCTATTTCTTTCTACCTAATATTTTTTGGGAATTATATGTTTTAAATTGATTCTAGCTACTTATCCATATATTTGATTTATGTGCTTTGATTTATTGTCTGTCTTAAACCTTATCAATTTAGGGCTTTGCTAATAGTAGTTAGATGGTCGCCCGGAAGGGGTTTCTAATTATTGAATCGCCACATAAACGTCTAGAATAAAAAATTGGTCCTGACAACACCAGCCTAACTAGATAGCCATTAAGGTTTATTTTCATCACCAAACATCATTAGTAGGTAGGACTACACCTAGGACCCAAGTGGCGTAGGTTAACCCTTTGTAAGTTCCCTCGTGATTGTGAGGTTGACACCCTAGTTCGCTCTCCGAGGATAAGGGAATTTAGTATCCTGACTACATATCTAAGAGCTATTATCTCCCTTATAAACTGAAATTGAAAGAATGAGAAGGATTAGTGCATACTAGCAAAACCTAAGCTATACTCTCTCATCTTATGTCTTCCATATTTATTTTATTGTATTTTAATTTATTTAGTTTAATCATTAATCTCTCAACCAATCATATTTAGTTTTCGTCTTTTAATTAATTATTGCTACTCTGACTTATTTACCCATTCGTCTAACACATTTAAGTCCCTGAGGAACGAATCCTTTCATCATTAAAACTTGCATACATCTCGTAATACTTGTAGAACCATGCTAGTCTAGGGTGATTAGTGTATTGTTTCACGTATTTATTTATCATACTTTTATCACACCCTAGGCGACACCAACTAGGAATAACCCCCCAAAAAAGATTGGCACATTCCTATCCGCGTCGTAGTCAAGAATATGAAAATCACAAGGAATTATAAGATTACCTTCTTTGACGAGTACATCTTCTACTCTTCCTTCAGGATGGGTAAGGGTCCTATCTGCCATTTGCAAAGTCATTATTGTATGACTCAAATGACCAATCCTCAACTTCTCAAACAATGATTTAGGCATGAGGTTGATGCTCGCACCTAAATCACATAATGCTCTCATGTCCATCCTTGACCAGTGGATATTGGAATGTTGAAACTATTGGGATCCTTCAACTTAGTTGAAAACTTACTCTGTCATTAAGCATTACACTCCTCTGGTAATCCAATCGTCTCTCCCTCAAAAAAAAAATTTTATTGCAAAGCACCTCCTTCATGAATTTTAGGTACTTTGGCATTGCAAGGATGGTACAAAAAATGGAAAATTGATGTGAAACCTCTTCATCATGTTTTAAAATTATTGTACTCATTAACATCATCTTTATTGTAGACACATTGAAGGGAAAGGTTGGGAGTACGGTCCTCATTAACAACTTCTTTCTTTCTCTTTTGAGCAATCGGTATCTTCTTAATATTCTCTTCTACGATCACCGTCTCAACGACGTCTTCTCCAACCTTTTCTTCTATGATCTTTTCCACTTTGGGCTTAGAGGTTGTCTCTTTCTCTTAAATTCTTGGAAAAGATGGGGCAATTTCTTCCCACTTCTCCAAGTTATCACATTACACTCCTTGTTCTTTTGTGGGTACTCAGTATTGCTTGGTAAATGACCATGTGGCCTCATATTCAAATGATTAGTAATTTGGGATACTTGATTTTCAAGCATTTTTAATGCCGCTGAGTGTTAATTCGTTCACCAATTTTTTTGCTTCCATATATCTTGATTAGATTTCAAATTATCCTAGGTCAAAGTCATGAACGAAGTCAATGATTGAACAATAGCATTTGAAGCACCTTCTTGTGGATATTCAGGTAGTGCAATTTTAGCAAGTGTCTCAGAATAGGCATCTTGAACAGGTCTTTAGCTCCTTGGTATTGATTCTAGGTCTCGGCTAAAAGATTTTGCCTTGGGGCGTTGTTGATAATTCCATTGATTAGCCACCCCATTTTGATTTGACCAATTGAACCCTGGATTGTTGCGATTTGGTTGCATGTATGCATGACCGCCTGCATAGTGGTTTCCTCGATTAGATATAAACAAAATAGATTCAGGATTACCTTGACACTCTTGTAAAGCATGGTCATTAGCACCTTAATGGGAACATCCAAAGGCTTCTTGGATAACTTTTACTTCTTTTTGGTTTCTTCGGAAACCCTCTTTCACGACCATAGCTAATTGTTTCATTTGATTCTCCAATGTGGAGAATTTAGCTTCTAGCGCGGTATCATTAGCAATATGTAAAACACCTTTATGCGCTCGTAGTACAGGCCAACTTCTTTCTGTATCTATGATCTTCTGCATTGCTGGCGCAGCGTAAACAGGATGTATAGAAATAAAATCACCACCACCAAGATTATCCACTCACGACCTTGAACTACCATCTAACCCTTTATAAAACATTGAAAGTTGCATTAAATGATTGTGCCCATGAAGAGGAGATTTAGTCAACTGTTATTGAAATCTGATCCATGTCTCTCCTAAGGTCCATCATCATCTCTCACGAAGTTGGCAAGTTCAACCTAGTATTTCATCCTCATACTTTGTGGATAGAATCTGTCGAAAAACTTGGCTTGAAGTGAATCCCAATCAGGTATCATCTCGGATGGTTGTCTATCTAGCCACTCACTAGTGCCTCTGGTTAAGAAAAACTGGAGCATGAAATAGTACATATGTTCTCTTGTAACGCCCTGAGTAATATATGCATCACATATCTGCATGAACTTTTGTATAGCGTGAACCGGATCCTGGTGAGCAGCTCCATTATAATTCCCATAGATTATGAATTGATTTAACATTCCCATATCAGGCTTAAACCGTGCGGCCTGAATAACTGGAGGGAAAATCCTCAAAGGCTGAACACGGGAAGGAACTCCCTACTCAAGGATGCATTGCATTTGATGATGTTGTACATTTGGTGGATCGGCTCCATTCAAGTTCGCTCCTTGCGAAATATTATTTTGAACCCCCTCTCCTTGAGGTTGGTTCACTTTATTGACATTGTCTTCATAACCAGGCAGGGGGTTATTGTTAGCCATTAGTGAATGTGCTTGTCTTTCTCTTTCTCTCTTGATCTCGGAATAGATTTTTGGGTCCGAGTGCATGCACCAATACCTGTTGATGTCTCCCTATTTGTGATATAATAATCTAGGTTGCAGACATCACTTTAGGTGTTTATGAGTAATTGATTAAATATTTTTATACATATTTTGATAATTTCTTATTTCTTGTCTTGATTTGATGATGTATTATCTTTAGGGCAAATTTGGTTTAATTTGTGTGTTAATGTGATACTTTGAAAATATATGGAAATTAATTAGATGCCAAATCAATTCTAAAAAGATAAGGAAAGGAGATATGGAAGGAATTAAGAGATAAAAGGAAGTAGAGATAAAATACGAAAGGAAAAGTTGCCAAGTAAATTTGACATTTTGCAGCTACGTCCACTAAAGTGAAGATAACTTCAAATCAGCTGGGAATTTGGATGAGCAATTCAAATAAAAAGTGTACATCCTTTGCTATGGTTGTTTCGATATAAAGTAGGCAAAAATCGGACCAATAACTGAGCAAATACGACCAAAACAAGACAAAGGTATTTATCCTCTCTCCTATATTTTAGGAAACGAATTCAAGTTGGACTTGGACTCAAATTACTTGCCTTCTACTCCAATATTTCGACCTAGGGTCTTCCTAATACCTATAAATACACTCTTTAATCATTGTAAACATGTCCTTGCTTAGTTCTGTACCTTAGATCAATCCTTAGTCATTCAAGCGAAGCAACAAGACTTGTAGAGAGGAAGACAAGAAGTTGGAAGTCACAAACTTCTCTTCTCCATCATCTCCCTCTATACTTAGGGTAATTTGTATTAGATTCTTTAGCTTATCACTGCTTCTACTTACTTTTATCCGTAGTTTATTTCTATGTCTTTATATATGAACTAATTTTCCCATAGCTTGGGTTCGCATATGTCTAATTTCTGATTTCTAATTTTGTATTTGCTTTTTTGTTATTTGGGAAAACCTTTTTAAATTGATTCTAGCTTATTGACTTTATTTTATGTACTATGATTTATTAACCGTAATTCTTGCGAATGCATGCGAATAGACTACCCCATTAATAGTAGTTAGATGGTCACCAAGAAGGGTTGTCTAATTATTGAAATATCACATAAGCGTCTAGTGTGCGGTAGTGATCCGGAAGGGCTTGCCTAACTAGATAGTCATTAGGGTTTGAGATTTAACCACCGGTCATTGCGCAGGGTCCCCTTATCCAAGTCCTCTGGTAATTGTTAGGTCGCCACCTAAGTCCACCCGAAAGGGAGTTAGGAGGAATATAGAATCATGGCTATTTATCTAAGATCTTTAATCACCCTTGTAACTAGAATATTTATTTAGAAGGATAAGTGCATGCTAGCAGCCTTAAGTTATATTCCTCATCTCCATTCTTTTAGTATTTATTTATTTGCATTATTATCTTCCATATCTGAAAATCAAATAATTATTTTTACTTTTATTGTCTTTTTTATTTTAATAAGTAAATTCTCCTACACATATTTATATATACAAGTAGATCTAACAGATTAAATCCATGCGAACGAACTTTACTAACTAAGTAAACTTGCAAACGACATGTGATGCTTGGAGTGAGTTTCTCTTGGTAGTCAAGGGTGTGTCCTTTATTATTATCTTATTTATCTGTTTATTTATCACACCCTTGCCCCCACCACTTCTAAACCTGAGAAGAGACATAAAACACCAAAAAGAAAATAACACGAATACAAACTAGACACTTCTACACTACAACGAGAACACCAAATCTTAAACAATCATCCTCGGTAGCGGCCCCATCTTGACCTATGTTGTTCCCATTAAATAAATAGAGTACAACCAATATAGGAATCGACTCAACATAGTACGGATCGTAGGTTAGCAAGAAATGATAAGTAAGGACATCGCTCACATGGATGAAGTACGATTAAAGGTTTTCACAGTAATGTAAATGCGTAAAGTGTGTAATTCGAATAACAAAATAGAAATATAAATTGGAAATATCTGTTTGGTTTTTGTAAAGATTTATACAAATGACAAGATAAATGTAAACGAAACAAGAGTAATGATTATCAACTAGTAAAAATGAAAATAAACAACTAAAATAAAATAGAATTAATACGATACAGAAGATGCTTGAGGATACTGCTAAGTAATTTATTGTGATTCTATTTAACTTTGTTATTTATAAGGGAGAGACGCTTTATTTTTCACATTAGTCAGGACTCTAATTCAATTAAGTCCCCTCAAGGGAAAACCTAATGTATACCTTATTCGTCTCTTGGATTTTAGGTTGGTTTAAATTCATATTACCTTTTTTACTACCTAACTTGTTAATATCTTCCGATAAAAGGCAGTAAGCGATTGTATACTAGATCGGTAATCTTTCCCCCTACCTGGGTGTTAGGCTAATTACAACGACTCCTATTACTTTGGGTAGAGCACAAGAATAATGAAATCATGTATACAATCAATGTAATTATATTAAAAACCCATCTCAATTAAATATCAAAATATAATATCCCAAATAAATAAACATCATCAAATAGCAAAACACAATGTAATACATAAGCATCCTCAACCAATTATAATATTGCTCATAACCGAATTAATACTAATAAATTAAAAACTAATTAAAACTAATGACAAATTCATGTTTAAAATAGAAAATAAAGCAATGTTACTGTTTGAGATAAGAGGACATGGTGATTGGTTGAGGTAGAAAGGCTGGGTTCATGGACAACCCCTTGTTCTTCCTCTTACTTTTGTCTGGTGCTTCTCCTCCTCTTCTTTACTTTAGATAAAATGATTTCTAAAATGAAGCGTACTTAATCGGGGCGGGAAAATGAGCCTATATAGCTTCCAAATTCGTTGGGATCACTTTAGAGTTAATGATGTCTCACCAATTGTTCTAAATATAATCCCTTAGGAGTCATCATTTTAGGTATAAAATAGTCTTTTTATATTGACTTTTATGCTTAATTCATAATATTCCTATTTCTTGTCTTAATTTAATGAATTATTGTTTTTAGAGCATATTTGGTTTAATTTGTGTGGTAATGTGAAACTTTAAAGATATATAGAAATAAATTAGATGTCAAATCAATTCTAAGAAGATAAGTGGTGGTCCCTTGTGTGTTCTAAAATAAATACAAATAAGGAAAAGAGAACCACAACTGCAAGTGTACAGTTGTCCCAAGTAATATATGTGATAACAGATTCGTTCTCAGGGACGGATTGGTTGACTCTAATGCTTATCGAATAGTGATTAATTGCACGTCAAAGCAAGTAAATGATTTTTAGAATGTTGTTTTGGTTTTCTATAACTAAGGCAATAAATTAAAATACTAAATTAATGCAAATATTAAACTAGACGTGAGAAAATAAAGTAGTTTACGCAAGGTATGAAAGACAGTACTTGAGAGACGCAGGATTTCACCTAATTATCATTCATTTCATGTAGTGTTTAAGGGACAAATAGGTAAATATGTAATGGTCGGGATTCGGAATTCTCCTTACCCCCGTCAGGGTGGACTAAGGAGCTACTCTTAGGTGCTACAAACCCCGTCAGGGTGATTATAGTCCACCTTCAAGTGATTAAGTCTATTTATACCCAATTGGCCATAGGATTAATTAAGCTCGTCAAAGTCTATAATTTCTATCCTACATTCATTAATTGGTTTCATACTTAAACCCCCCTGATTTCTCCCCATTTGTGATGATTTATTAGTAGGTGGAGTCATCATTTTAGTTGTATTTATTAGTTTATAGGTCGATTTCCTCATGATTTAGTACACTTTCCTATTTTGGGTCTTGAATTAATTAATTATTATTTTTAGAGCATATTGGGTTTAATTATTTATTTAGTGTGAAGCTTTAGTGATATATGGTAATTAATTAATGTCCAAGTTGGTTCAAAGAGCTAAAGGAAAGAAGATAAACATGGAAATTGAAGATAAGGAAGTAAAAGCTAAAAATATGGAAAATGAAAAGCTGGCATAAATCTAAATTTCTGCACCTACGACCACAAATCAACTTTTATCTTAAACTCGGTGAGGAATCTGGAGAAACGGTCAAGATCAAAGTTAAAGATCTTTCCGAGACGATGAATTTCGACTACTCTTACGCGTCAATCGGATAAGTATTGAAGCTGTTAGGACCAAAACAAAATCGGGGCTGATTCCATATTTTTGGGCTACGAATTTGAGTTGGGCTAGGAGTCCACTAGTTACCTTCTCCTTCAAGAAAACGAATTAGGTCTTCCTATACCCTATATATACAGCCTCTCATCATTATAAAATCATCCTTGACCAAACCTTAAGGTCAGGAAGAAGCTATAACACAAGAAGAGAAGTCTGGAAGGAGCTGTGCATCAATCATGTCTTCTTCAACCTTCAATTCTGTAATTCTTTTCTTTTCTTTTCTTTCTTTAGTATAAATTAATTTCTATTAGCTTGAGTTTTAGCATATATGTATGAACCCTAATTTTGGTTGACATCTATCTAATTTGATTGAATTTATGTTTTGATTTCTCTGTTTATGTGTTGGATTTATATTCTGTGTTCTTTACGGTGTACAACGTATAGGATTACCATCATAGTAGTTAGATAACTGATATATTTAACTATGGAATTAGCACATAACGTCTAGAATAAGGTTTGATCTAATAACCCAGCCTAACTAGATAGTCAATGGTTTAGTGTATTGCTATTTTATCAATTGCAGGAACAGATTGCTTAGTTCTTATTGACACAGGTAAACCCTATTTGAAACTACCTAGCGCAATTGAAACCAAACTATTGGAATACTACATGATTCATACCTTACATGTTTAGAACGACAAAACTAGTGAGGGTTACATGCTAATTACTCAGGCTAAACTTTCATACTATCTTCTTTTCCTTTCTTTTATTTATTTTCTGTCTTTTAATTTATTAGTTTAATTTTATTTTATCAAAAACCAAATAAACATATATCTTTCTTTCATTCTACTTGCGTATTATTATATCTAGCTCTCATATTTGCACTTGAATATTTGCATAAGTTCTTCTTAACCTTCGTAGTCCCCGAGCAACGAATTCTACTTATTCATTAAAACTTGCATACGATCTGTATACTTGCAGAACCGTGCTCAGCTAAGGGTGTTTAATTGCACTTCTTTATATCATTATTTTATCACACCTTAGGCGACACCACCCCCCGTCAAGGTGTTTCATATGCCACTTTATGAAATAGCCTAGATACTGATACCTATGATTGGTTAATTACGTCAATGATAGTAAATAAAAGCAAATTAATGAAGAATACAATTTACCCAATATGATATAATAATCCCAAATCCAAACACATGAAACGAAATCAAATTGGGATTAACCCATTATGTGTTCTCAAGCACTATTTAAGTTTAGCTCATACTAATACCAAAAACTAAAACTAAAGAAATAAATAACTTCATCATGTTTTACAGAATAAAATAAAAGAACCTAATTACGGAGTTGAATTGGCTGAGCATTGGAGATATAGACATTCTCCAACTCTTGCTTCTTCTCTTCCTTGCTCTAGCTTCTTCTCTGATGTTCTAACACTTAAGCGTATGAATTATGTAATGAATGGTATGTAAAAATAGGAGTCTAAAGCCCTTTTATAAGCTGAAATTTGGATTAGGGATTTTCTTAAGGATTAAATGAAAATTAGAAAAGTCCAAGTCCATTAATTTAGCCCAAATCCCGTAACAGCTGCACCACCTTCACTAAATCAACTCTAACCTGTTCGTTTCAACTCGGATTGACTCCATTCCAGTTGCTAAATTTTCGTAACTCAATGGGGAACAAATTCTCTTCACAAATCAGAGGCTAAATCCGCTCTTAGATGGCTCGAAATCCGAAATCTTTATCAACTTTACAGATTTGCAGCTTGAAATTATCAATTCTTTCGGGATATTTCTTCTTTCTTTGACTTCATTACACGATATTTGACTTTATTCTTGGATTTCTCTCCTAGCCATTATTCAAAACCTACAACTTTTCACTCAAAACAAACCATATTACGCGCAATAGTTTAATAAATGAAAAATACTAGAATTAAAAGAGGAAAATCGATTTATAGCATGTTAACACCAAAAGTCTATCTAAATTGTCAAATAAACACCAAAAATGATGTCTCCCAAGGGCATAAAATTAGAACATTTAGGGAGACATCAAGACCCCCAACTCAAACCTTTGTCGTCCCGACAAAGCAAAACTAAAAACAGGGGGAATGAAGTAGATGCAAGAGAAAATAGAAGCTAGTAAATACACCCTAAAGCAATTCTTAAAATAAACCTCATATATCAAACCCTAAGAACTAACATACACATACACTAATCATGCAACATCAAACATAAATAACTTCAATCATAAAATTAACTTTGCAATGCTAGAAGATTACACTTGTACTTATCTCAATATGATGGCTATAGTTTGTTCCTCGATCCTTACTCGCTTTGAATGTTCCACTTAGTATACTACCTATTAACTTATCATGCACCTAGGAATCACGAGGACTTTACGGTTTTACCGTAGGCTTAGGGACAGTGTGGTATGTATATTTGGTAAATTCTAAGTGAGCTTTTGGCTCTCTCCTCACTTACCATCAACAACTGTCCACGAGCTTGAGTTTAACCTCATATAATGTTCTCAATCAACCCATTTGACGCGCTAATGTTGCGTCCCCAAGTTAACACAATTAATCTAAGATGATTTATTCAAAAATATTCCACTTTGCCGGTTATTTTATTCTTTCTTTCCTTTTTATTTTTCTTTTTCATTTCTTTTCTCTTTCTTTTTCTCTTTTTTTTTTCAATCCTGGCAAAGGGTTACAAATAATAATATCATCTGAATTTTTGTACCTCAATACAAACACATATAATCCCCTCCCAATGTAATTTCCCAAATGTGGACCCTCCACCCCAAACTCAAGCTCGAGATAGGTCTCAGGATCGTGATTCAAGTGCGGTCATTTGGTCATGCCTAATAATCTAAGGGATAATGGGCTTATATCGTGGCTACAAAAGAAAAGATTTAAGGCTCAAAATTGGGCTAAGACGTATATAATTAATACAAGGTATAAAAGGCTAAAAAGGATTCAAATGGCGAACAAAGAACTGCTCCTATCATTTTCCTAGTTGCATGGTTCGTCTCTAGTTCATATCTAAGTGGTTTCTCTACTAATTTAGATCTCACGTTCTACAAACCAAACATTTTCCTTAAGTACAAGCTTACTTCTTTTGCATTGTTCATTAATTTTTCCTATTCATTATCTATGTTTGCATGCAATTAAAGTGTGTTTTATATTATTCCCTAAAGTCCACTATTTACTATCATAGATTCATCAAAAGTATGCTTAAAAAGGGACATTTAAAATCTTCTACAGTCAAACGCAACTCCTAATTATTTTATTTACAGCAATTAAAAAACAAATAACACATAAAAACTGGGATGAGGCAACGAACCCCACCCCAAACTCAAAAATGATTCGTGTCCCCACGACTCGAAAAGACGCAAAGCAATTAAACTAATCTACATTAAACGCGAAAGGGATAGAAAACGTATCTTAACCAGCGCGTGGCTGGTCATCGGTGTTGCATCCATGGACTTTATCCTTCGTAATTAAACCATAGGTGGTGTGTTGAATGGTGCTCACCCCAAGTAGCATGTTTCGGATAAGGTCCAGCTCTTTTGTAACGTTCCCTAAAGTAGCAATCATCTTCACTTGATTCTCTTCCAACACTTTAATTTTTTATTCCAACTCATTATTGGAGTGTACCTTCTTCTTTGGAGAAGGATCTCTAGGAGTCCTTACAGCTTGTGTTGCTTCGTCATGGGCATTCTGAATCGAGACTAAAGATATATGTTCCCCAACTACGGAAGGTGTTCAGCTTCTTCACACCTACGCGGGATTTTAGCGTCCAGACACAAAGTGGTGATGGTACAAGGAAATTTAAGATTATGCTGAGTAGTAGGGGCTTTCTTGAATTCCATAATATTGTCATAAAGCACACGAGCCACATCCATATGTTTGTCCTCAATAATACACTTGATGAATATAATGTGTTCCTTTTTTAATTCCGAAGTGTGTGTTATTACAAAGAAGGTAGGGATGGTGAAACGGGACCAAACCTTAGCACAAGGCAACAAATTGCTGATATATATTTTTCCATGATAGCTCTCTTGCTGGAATTGGGCGGGTCCCAGGAATAAGAACTTTAAGAGATTCAAAATTGAATGAGGGATCGGTGAGGGTTTCTTGGAAAGGGAAGGGACCAGTGAAGTCGGGCAATTTCAATGATTTCCGAATAAGCTCAGCGGAGAGAGGTATTACCTTTTTGCATACAATAATTGCTTCATTTGAAAAAGCTAGTCCCTCGTAAAAATCACGTAACTAGGTAGGAATATATTCAAGTTTTCTTTCTCTCAAGTCTTTCAACCCAAACTTGTCACAAGTAGTAGCATAATCCTTAAAAGAACTATTCAAAATACCCTTCGGAAGACCCTTCTCAACACCAAATTTCAAGTAATTAATTCTGTCACGAACCTGATCATTCCAAGTCATAGAAACTCTCTTCGGTTTTTTAGCAAACATCTTTCTTCTTGTGGATCTTTGTTCTTGAACGGGTGCTTGCAGAGTTTCTTCTTCAGACTCTTCCTCACATTCTTGTTCATCAATTAGTCTACTTTTCTTAGGATTAGCCTTAATCGGATTCTCTTTCCTATTCGGAGCAGCTGGGATTTCTTCAGTTTTGCGTTTGGAACGCGAATAAGGAATCTCAATTGATTGTTATGGACTAGTACGAACAGTGTTTCTGTTTCTTGGAAATTCCGTCGATAAGTACACATGGAATCGGTTCTGTTAGTCATCTCTTTTCACCCCAAACTCAAAACTTCAAATAGTGGAAAGCTAAAGAAAAGCTTAGAACTTTGATGTTTTGAGGTTTACAACTTGAAGAATATGGTGAAATATGACATGGGTAAAGGCTAATTGAGAAGAATTAGGGAGGAATAGGGTTTAATTTGATATTAGGAAGAAGAAAAATCTTGGAGAAAAGTGGGATTTTATTGTGTTATGGAGAGGATATGAGTTGATTGTGTGTTTTTGTGATGGAGAAAGGGCTTGTTTTGATGATTATATAGTTTTAGTTGATGATTTTCGGAGTAGGTGGAGGCTAGGATTCAGAATAAGAGGTTGGCTTGGGAAGGAAGCTAAAAAAAGTAGGGTTTTAACCCTCAAAACCGCCTCTCGCAACAGCAGACCGGCAATGCCGGTCGCTGTGTCGGCGAAAAATAAATTATGAAATTGAATTGTTTTTACCTCAGACGCAAGCTTTCTTGCGTCATACATGACGCACTAACCAGAGTATTTCACCTTCGCGGGCCGGCAAGTCGGTCAGCTGGCCAGCATACCGGTCGCGTCTCGCTGGCGTAACCTCAGACGCAGCACCTTGCGTCATACTCGACGCACTAGTCAGAACTTTACCTCTTCGCTGGCCGGCAAGTCGGTCAGCCACCGGCATGCCGGTGGTGTCTCGCTGGCGCAAACGTGGACGCTACGTCATGCGTCAAACTTGACGCACTACTCAGTGTTTTGGGGGGGTCTTTCAGCGCGTTTGACCGACTTGCCGGCGAGCGTAGTCTTCGAACTCCTGTTTTTTCATTTTTTCATCTTTTCGACCCGAAACTCATGACTTTTTTACCCCTGAAATCATCAAAAACAACTACCCTTCCTCATTTCTTAATAATAAACCCTAAATTAACGAAATTTATCTAATATACACTACGAAAATTAAAAGACTTAAACTAATATACAACGAATTGGCTTTTGTTTAACGTCGTTAAGCTCGACGGGTTACCTCACGCTTCTAAGGAGCTTCAAGGAGATACATGATCTCCCCGGGGTGTGGATCTTCCAAGCGATTGGTGTCTTCACCTCCATGGTATATCTTTGATCGATGATCGTTCACCATGAAAGTACGGTTCTCGAGTGGATGTTCTATTTCTATCGCCCCATGAGGTGTAACTTTGGTCACAACATAAGGACCCGACCACTTTGATCTTAATTTACCCGGATAATTGCTGAACTTTGAGTTATACTTCAATACTTTCTGCCCCACTACAAAGTTCTTTTTACGAATACGATTATCATGACACCTCTTAGTGTTTTCTTTGTAAAGCTTAGCATTTTCATAAGCATGTAATCGGAATTCATCAAGTTCATTAAGTTTCATCATTAGATTATGACCGGCTAAAGTAGGATCTAAGTATAACTGCGCAATATCCCAATATGCACCCATTTCAAGCTCAAGAGGTAAGTGACAAGCCTTACCATAAACCAAACGATACGGGGATGCACCAACTTGAGTTTTGAACGCAGTACGATAAGCCCATAATGCATCGTTGATGTCTCCTCATTTGTGATAGATTAATGTTAGGATGAGACATCATTTTTAGTGATTTAGAAGTCATAATAGTCGGTTTCTTTGAGAAATAGTGCACTTTCTATTTTGAGTCTTGATTTAGTAAAATAATATTTTTAGAGCATATTGGGTTTAATTGTTTATTTAGTGTGTAGCTTTAAAGATAATTATGGAGCTTAATTAGAGTCCAAGTCATAGATTACAACTTATGGAAAGAGATTTGCATGGTAATTGGAGATAAGGAAACAAAAACTAAAAAGATGGAAAAGGAAAAGCTGCCTAATCTAGGATTCTGCAGTACACGCCTAAAGAAGTGCAATTTTACCATACAAATAGGCCGATTTTGGTAATTTCCTATCATAGGGACAGAGATAATTCTGTTGCGATTCTTTTGGTATCTTATGGAGCTCAAACCGACCAATAACGAATAAGATATGCTCAAAACGGTCCAGCAGTGTTTATCTTTATTGCCATACGAATTTGAGTTGGGCTAGAAGTCCAATACCTTACCTCTTCCTCAAGAAAACGAATTAGGTCTTCTAAACACCTATAAATACTCCCTTATATCACTTTTAAAATCATCCTTGCTTAAAAAAACCTTAATATTATTCCTTAGTCATTGTAGAGAGCAAGATGATGTCTTTTGTAATTTCTTTTAGTTTATTTCCATCAGGTATGAACTAAACTCCCCATAGCTTGGGTTTTGCATAATGTATAATCTATGAATTCTAATTCTTCTATCTAAAGTTTCTTTGGGAATTATATGTTTTAATTTGATATTAGCTACTTACTTAATATTTATTTATGTGTTTTGATTTATTGTCTTTCCTAGAACTAATCACTTTAGGATTTTTTTAATAGTATTTAGATGGTCTCCTTGACAGGGTGTTTAACTATTAAACCACCACATAATGTCTAGTGTCGATATTAGTTCTGATAAAACATGATTCTAACTAGATAGTCATTAGGGTTTGTTTTAACCACCATATCACCAATGATTGCAGTATTTGCTTAGGGCCTTAGTAGCGTTTGATAACCCTATTTAAAATCACTTCTTGGTTGTTCCGTAGCCCCCTTAGTCGCTCTCAAGATCTAAGGTATGGGAATTTAGAATCCTGACTAAGTATACCAAGAGCTAATATTCTCCCTTATTAACTAGATTCATAGATAGAATTAGAAGGATTAGTGCATACTAGCAAAACCTGAGCTATACTTCTCATCTCATATTTCTTATCTTTTATCTTATTGTCTTTATTTTCCTAGTTTTAATTAGTTAATTTCGAAATTATCTCTTTAATTTATTTGTCTTCTAATTATTTATTTTTACTCGTTATTCCTACTCACGCGATTAACACACTTAAGTCCCTGAGAACGAACTCAACTTACTAACTAAAACTTGCATACGTCCTGTAATACTTGCAGTACTGTGCCTGTCTAGGGTGAGAGGGCGTAGTTTCTTGGCTTAATTTTATCTTATTTTTATCACACCCTAGGCGACACCAAGTTTTTGGCGCCGCTTCCGGGGACTTGTGTCTCGTTAGCGTGTGGGTTATCTATTTCGAGTAGTAGTTTTTAATTAGTTTTTATTTTTCAGTTTTTGTTTTTATTTTTCCAGATTTACGTTTGTGGTTTGATTTAGTCTTTTTCCGGATTCACAGTGTTTAATTCTTGGCCTCCGTTACCGGAGCCTGAGAGGCGCTTTAGAGTTTACAACAAACGTGTTCGTGAGGAAAGATCCTTAAGAAGATCAATGGCAGCCCAACTAAATCCACCACTTGGAGGGATTCAACAAGATTCTCCCCTTGGTGCTCAAGATCCACCACTTGGTGGACAAGAAGGACAACAACTACCAGTAGGAGGAGGTAATGGGCAGAATAACGTTAATAATCAACAGAATCAGGCACAGCAAGATCTCCCTGGTCTTCATGTGCCGTTTCATATTCAACCAACCGGTTACCGCCCTCCAGAGATCCCAAATATCAAATTTAGACCCGATCCGGGTATGCTCAGACAATTTCAAAGTTTCGGACTCTACACTGGTACAGCAATTCAAGATCCGGTAAGATCGATTCAGAAGTTCATGCAGATTTGTGATGCCTACATTACTCCTGGCATTACACGCGAGCAACTGTATTGTCATATGTTTTCGTTCTTCTTGACCGGTAGAGCTAGCGATTAGCTAGAAAGACAACCACATGGAACTATTCACTCTTGGAGAGAACTTCAAGCCGCGTTCTTTAACCGATTTTATCCGAAAAGCATGAGACTTAAAGATCAAACCGAGCTTGCAAGATTTTGCCAAGAAGATGGAGAAACAGTGGGAGAAGCATGGACAAGGTTTCAACAAAAATTAACTAGATGTACGCTCCATGGTTATACACCTGCTCTACAACTTGCTATGTTCTATGAAGGCCTTAACGATAAAGGTAGAGAGAAGGTGGATAACATTGGAAAGGGTAATTTCGTGTGCATGAATCACAATGAAGCTTCCGAGGTGTTAGAAAATATTATGGAACAAGAAAGAAGTTGGCCTTCAACGCGAGCTTCTGTAGCAAAGACCCGAGGAACGCTTCGTTTAGATGCAGAAACTGCGAACTCAGCTCAGATATCCGCATTAGAAAATCAAATCAAAGAGCTGAAAATAGCGATGGAAATGAATTTAACCGCTGCAAACGTAGTACAAGAAGCACAAGGTTGTCAACAATGTGGGGTTAACAATCATACATGGGAAGAGTGCGAATCAAATCCGCAATCTATTTACTTTATATTTAACCGCGGAGGTTATCAATAGGGTAACCAAAACCATCCGGGTATGCAGTATTCAAATCCACAAGGGGCCGCTAATCCTGGTCATTATCAACCGCGCCCCCAGAACAACTCTTTCCAACAGAGAGGCCAGTACCAAAATCAATATCAAAATAGACATGCTCCCCCACAACAACCTGCTCAAGATGCCTATACCGAGTCGTTAGATCAGAAAGCTTTACCTCAGTATCCTCAAGAAGGATCTATGGATAATCAACAGATAGCACAAGCTCTAGACCGTTTGACCACGACTATGAACGCTCAGGACGAGAAGGTCCGAGGACACGATGCCATACTTCAGATTTTAGGTACTCAAGTAAAACAATTAAACGAGGTTTTAACAAATTTGGTAGAACAAAAGGAAGTAAAGGCAATCGAAGGAGGTGAAAACAATGTTGGGTTCGAAGCTTGCAAGGCTATTTGCCTTGAAATTGAAGAAGAAAAAGAGGAAGTACCGCATGCTGCCGTTAGTGCCGTGGAAGTTCCGAGTACCGAAGAAGAACCAACCAAGTCTAGCCCCGTGGAATCAGACTGTTCTGAAGTTTATGTGGAGGACGATCAAGAGAAAGCCGAATTTATACAGCTACTGAGGAAGATGCAAGAGGAAATTCGATCGGTAGTGGATTATGCAGCTGAGCTGGCTAAAGAGAAAGATAAAGAAACCTCAAAGGAGGAATCAGAAGATGAAGTTGCACCTGCTATGCATGAAGAGAAAGAAGAAGAGAAGGTGGAATCGCCACCTATTGTTCAACCAGTGTCATCAACTATTCCTAATACAAATCCCAAGGATGACACTGTACTCAAGACATTTGTAGAGGTGTACCAACCTGAAAATATCAACGCCCAAATGCTTGAGATAGCGAAGAGAGGACTTACACCGCAACAAGTTTAAAAGCAAGTTATTCCTGAGAAAGAGGCGAGTGTAGAGATCCCAAGAGAGAACCTGAGGGTTTCGAGAAGAAGTGAAAGAGAGCTACTACCAAAGATCCGGGAAGTTTCAACCTTCCTATTCAATTACATGGTATGCTCAAGGTGAAAGCTATGTACGATGTGGGTTCTGGTGTGAATCTTATGTCTAAGTCCGTGTTCGAGAGACTTGGACTTCAGAAATCAGAGAAAACTCCAGTGAAGTTGCAGTTTGATGACAACTCAGTTAAAAGGACATGGGGAACAGTGGAGGACGTCTTAGTCCGTGCAGGTAATATCGCCATCCCTACTGACTTTGTTATTCTTGAGTTTGATGCAGATAAGCAGGTTCCAATCATACTTGGACGGCCTTTCATGGCCACAAGTCAAAGTGTGATTAACTTCCAAGAAGGGACCATTACCCTTCATGTAAAGAATGTATCCAAGACCTTCTATGTCTTGGGTAAGAAACCGAGGAAGTTAGATGCCACCGATCCTGTCATCCACAGTCTTTCACATCACAAAGTCCCTCCTGAGAAGATCTACTTAAAGCCTGTGGATATTGAGCCAAACATTGAGTTTGGGGTTGGCCATGAAGTTCTATGGAAAGCTCACAAGCGCTAGAATAGGCCACGAAGTTTCAAAGACTCGTGGATGGGACCATTCATTGTCACTAAGGTTGTTTCAGCCAAGGTGATAGAAATTCGACCCAAAACTGGGGTCAAGCGCAGATTATTTGACGTTCATAGCCTTACTCGTTGTTGGGGAGGCTATATTCGCAAATCTTGACAGAGGTAACACGTCTAACTTTGAAAGACGTTAAACAAAAGTGGTGTACGGGAGACAACCCGTAGTTTTTTTAGTTTTTATGTCTTTTACGTTTTTAAATTATGTTTAGTTTAGTTGTTTTTAGTTGGTAATGCATATTTGAGAAATGTATTAGTGTTTTTGGTGTGTAGGAATTGGAGAAATTGAATTAGGGACGCGAGGAAAAAATTTTGGAGCGAAGGAATGACCCCCGCGGACTACCCCTAGTCCGCAGGTATGCACCGCAGGGTCAAAACCCGTACCACGGGTGGAGCCACGGGTCCTGTCCAAAACCGAGGAAAAAATGACCCGCGGACTACCCCCATGCACTGTGCCATGGTCCGCAGGTCACAAACACATGGCACGGAGTAGGTCCACGGGTATTTTGACGAAGAACACATCAGAAGGCGCGGGGTACCCTGCAGTGTACCGCACCATGGTCCGCGAGTCAAAAACGCGTGCCACGGGGTTGTACCATGGGTATTGTCCAGTGGGCAAAAAATTTCGAGCATCAGATGTCGCAGACTACCCCGCGGTGTACCCCATGGTCCGCACGATCCGCCAGAGAGAGAAAAGAAAGGGATTCAAGGTTATAAGGAGATATAATGCCTATTATTCCGAATTTATTAAACCTTAAGCCTCTTTTTCTTCTCCAAAACTCTCCTAACTCCATTGAAGCTCATCAAAACCTTCACCAATCACCAAAACACTACCCAATTATCAAGAAAAACACATCAAAACTTCTCTCCACATCATTACAAGAGAGAATCAAGCACCCAATCTTCACCAAATCCATTCAAATTGAAGAATCAAAGAGCCAAATTTTCTAAATTCATCCTACAATTTCTTAAATCCAAGCCAACCCATCACAAATCCACCTCACCCACATAGAGATTCATCATCAATTCACCTATCCTAAGCCAAAACAAGCTTGTTCAACCATTATTTCACAAGTTCAAATTTCAAGGGTTGCTAAAGCTTTGAGTTGGGGTTAATTGAAGATGACTAATAGAACAACAATTTTAGCTAACAAGAGGGAGGTGAAGAGTAACAAGGTATTGAAGTTAAACAAGAAGAAATCAATTGACAAGGGTTCTAGTTCTAAATCAAAGGGTAAAGATAAAGTTGAGAAGAGTGGAATACCTTTGTTTGATCGTAATGATAAAAAGCTTTACTTTTATGCAAAGGAGAAAACTCAACCTCCACAAGGTCTTGCACCCAAAGAGAAAGAGAATACTTCAAGGGCCCTGAAGACTTCTGCAGAGAAACAATTGAAAGAACTACCTTTTGCTTATGAGAAAGTATTCAAGGAAGAAGTTGGTACAGGAGAATACGCGAGATTCTTAGAGCTTGGTGAGAAATTGGGTTGGTCTACGTTCATGGTAAGACGTTCTGAATTATGTCATGAGTTAGTTTTGGAATTCTATTTAGGCCTCTTTAGCCGAGATAGAAATTGTGTTCCGATTAGAGGAAAGCTAGTTCCTGTCACAGTTGAGGAGATTAGAAACCACTTCAAGTTTAAGAAATTGAAAGGTTATTGCAAATTTGAAGAAGCGGTTGCTAAACGAAAAATCTTTGATGAGGAATTACTTTTTGAGCATGTATTAGACAAGGAGAAAGTGCAATCACATAAGGGAGAATTGAAGGCACCTTGGCCTTACAAATATCTTCAAGCAGATGCGAGAATTTGGCACAATTTCCTTGTCCCTAATATCTTTGGGAACACACAAACTTTGGATGTGACTATAAAGTATGCTCTACTTTTGGACTGTATTTTGAGAGGAGAAGAAGTTGATGTGGCACAGTTGATCTATGAGGAGGTGATGCGATTCTCGGTCTATCCTAAGTCAGTTTATAATGTTAAATTTCCTACTATAATCACGTGTCTTGTGCGAAAAGCGAATGTTACATTGGGTGAAGATGAGAGCCTCGAGTTTAAGACGAGTTATATTGATAATGCTTGGATCAAGGATATCTTTCGAAGAGCGGGTTCTACGCAAGTCTCGAAAGAAGAAAAGGAGCAAAGTTGGCAAGAGAAGATGGAGGAGCGTTTAACGAAATTCGAAGCAGCTCAAACTTCCTTAGTCAATGATGTGGCACAAATCAATGCTAATCAAGTGCACATCATGAAACTCCTTGAGAAATTAACGAAAGGTCCAATAAATCCAACCTTGGATGTCAATGATGCGAGGCAATAGCCTCGAGAGTATGTTCTCTTTCTTCCTTACCATTTCTGTAAATATGTCTATCTGCTAATTTTAATTTCTGTTTTTCAAGCCTTTTTCGAGTCGTGGGGACACGGCTCATTTTTAAGTTGAGGGTGTGGGGATTCGTTGTCTCTCATCTCCATTTTTCGGTTTTTTAGGTAGAAATTAAAAAAATTTGATACATGGGAACTAGATGTAGAGTGTGTTTAATAGCTTGAAAGCATAAGCTCAGTGAATTAATGATAGTAAGTAATATGTTTATGAGCTATGTATTTGTATGCTTTGAGTATTTGCAGGAAAACACACGTTGATAGTAAAGAAAAGATTAGTAAGCAATGCGATAGAAAGTATGTTCGATCTCAGGGAACCTTGAAAGTGTGTAGGCCGTGAGATCCAAGCTAGTTGAAAAACCATTTGATGAAAGTGCTAAAGGTAAGAAAATAACAAAATTACATAGTGTAGAAAGTGATTAAGGCGGTTCTTTCATATTTGAAGCCCTTGAAGCCTTTGTATACCTTCTCACCTTGTGATTTTTGATTTTATATGCTATATCCTTCTCAGCCCCTTCTAGCCTTTCTAAAGCCTTTTATTGAAACACGTTATAAGCCATATCCCTTTAGATTATAGGACTTTTCCATATGACCCGCACTCGAATCGCGATGCATAGACAGTTGTTTTAGAGCTTGAGTTTGGGGTGGTGGGTCCACCATTATGAGAATTGTTATTGGGTTGGGATTTTTGGAGCTTATTAATTGTGCTTTGTGCTGTATATTGATGATGATTCACAGATTTTTATTGTAACCCTTTGCCGGGGTAATAGTGAATGATAAGAAGCTACGAGCTAATGTTGCCAACAAGGGCATTAAAAGAAAAAATATATATATGAGAAATTAGCGTGATATCTCAACATTAAAAGAGAGAGTCATAGCTTGAAATTGAATTGAAAAGAAAAGAAAATATATATATTCGGACCGGCAAAGTGGATTTTTATGTGAACATCTTAAGCTTTAATTGGGTTATTGGGGATGCTAAATTGTGCATCAAGGAAGTCATTGGGTTGAGTGAGAAACGTTTTATGAGAGTAACTCAAGCTCTAGAGCGATTCGTTGATGGCTAGTGAGGAGAGAGCCAAAAGCTCACTCCAAATTATCCAAATATACTATCATACCATCCCTAAGCCTACATTACAACCTTAAAGACCTTTTTTGATTCTTCGCTATGTAGTTGAGAAGTGATTGAGCCATTAGAGAGTAGTTAATGGAGCTTTGAATACTAGTGAAAATCGATGAACAATCTATAGCTTCCTTGGGAAACTGAGTAAAGTCCCAATCCTTCTTACATTGCGAAACTAATCTGATCTTGAATTCAAGCCGTGTTGACTGTGGATATGAGAAGTGTACAGGTATGTAGTTTATAAATATTATTGCATGAAATTTTCTGAGTTATGTGCTTTAGGCTTATTCTATATATTCTGCTATGCTTTTTCCCTTGTGTTAAGAATTTTATAAGTGTGTATTTATAGACTTCCCTATGTTTTTATCTTTATTGTATCGGGACGATACAACTTTGAGTTGGGGTTCTTGATGTCTCCTCATTTGTGATAGATTAATGTTAGGATGAGACATCATTTTTAGTGATTTAGAAGTCATAATAGTCGATTTTCTTGAGAAATAGTGCACTTTCCTTTTTTGAGTCTTGATTTAGTAAAATAATATTTTTAGAGCATATTGGGTTTAATTGTTTATTAAGTGTGTAGCTTTAAAGATAATTATGGAGCTTAATTAGAGCCCAAGTCAAATATTACAACTTATGGAAAGAGATTTGCATGGTAATTGGAGATAAGGAAACAAAAGCTAAAAAGATGGAAAAGGAAAAGCTGCCTAATCTAGGATTCTGCAGTACACGCCTAAAGAAGTGCTATTTTACCAAAGAAATAGGCCTATTTTGGTAATTTCCTTTCATAGGGACAGAGGTAATTCTGTTTCGATTCTTTTGGTATCTTATGGAGCTCAAACCGACCAATAACGAAGAAGATATGCTCAAAACGGTCCAACAGTGTTTATCTTTATTTCCATACGAATTTGAGTTGGGCTAGAAGTCCAATACCTTACCTCTTCCTCAAGAAAACGAATTAGGTCTTCTAAACACCTATAAATACACCCTTATATCACTTGTAAAATCATCCTTGCTTAGAAAAACCTTAATATTATTCCTTAGTCATTATAGAGAGCAAGATGATGTCTTTTGTAATTTCTTTTAGTTTATTTCCATCAGGTATAAACTAAACTCCCCATAGCTTGGGTTTTGCATAATGTATAATCTATGAATTCTAATTCTTCTATCTAAAGTTTCTTTGGGAATTATATTTTTAATTTGATATTAGCTACTTACTTAATATTTGTTTATGTGTTTTGATTTATTGTCTTTCCTAGAACTGGTCACTTTAGGATTGTTTTAATAGTAGTTAGATGGTCTCCTTGATAAGGTGTTTAACTATTGAACCACCACATAATGTCTAGTGTCGATATTAGTTCTGACAAAACATGATTCTAACTAGATAGTCATTAGGGTTTGTTTTAACCACCATATCACCAATGATTGCAGTATTTGCTTAGGGCCTTAGTAGCGTTTGATAACCCTATTTGAAATCACTTCTTGGTTGTGCCGTAGCCCCCTTAGTCGCTCTCAAGGTCTAAGGTATGGGAATTTAGAATCCTGACTAAGTATACCAAGAGCTAATATTCTCCCTTATTAACTAGATTCATAGATAGAATTAGAAGGATTAGTGCATACTAGCAAAACCTGAGCTATACTTCTCATCTCATATTTCTTATCTTTTATTTTATTGTCTTTATTTTCCTAGTTTTAATTAGTTAATTTCGAAATTCTCTCTTCAATTTATTTGTCTTCTAATTATTTACTTTTACTCGTTATTCCTACTCACGCGATTAACACACTTAAGTCCCTGAGAACGAACTCAACTTACTAACTAAAACTTGCATACGTCATGTAATACTTGCAGTACTGTGCCTGTCTAGGGTGAGAGGGCGTAATTTCTTGGCTTAATTTTATCTTATTTTTATCACACCCTAGGCGACACCAATCGTCTAATTTCATTGACCAATCTTTTCTCGTAGGACCAACAGTCTTCTCTAAAATACATTTTACCTCACGATTTGAGACTTCAGCTTGACCATTGGCTTGTGGATGATAAGCGGTAGATACACGGTGTCTCACTCCATACTTCTCTAACACTGTCTTCAAATATTTATTCACAAAATGAGAACCTCCATCGCTAATAATTTTCTTAGTGTACCATGTCTAGTGAAGATGTGTGATTTCAGAAACTTAATCACTACTCGCGAATCATTAGTTGGTAGAGCAATGGCCTCTACCCATTTAGACACGTAATCAACAGCTAATAAGATGTAGAGGTTCCCATTAGAAGGAACAAACAGACCCGTAAAATCAATACCCCATACATCGAATATCTCTACTTCAAGGACATTATTACGTGCCATCTCATCCCTTTTGGATATATTTCCCGTAAACTGACATCTTTCACACCTCTTAACATATTCATGACAATCTTTCATTATTGAAGGCCAGTAAAAACCTGATTGTAATACCTTAGCAGCAGTTCGATCTCCTTTGAAATGTCCTCCATAAGGTGAGTCATGACAACTAGCTATGATTGCTTCAGTTTCTTCCTTTGGTATACATCTTCTCACCATTTGATCAGCACATACTTTGTAGAGGAAAGGATCCTCCCAAAAGAATTGTCTAGCACGGTGAGCTAGTCGTTTTCTTTCTTGATAAGTAGAACCTTCAGGGAATGAACCACTTACAACTAAATTTGCAATATCAGCATACCAAGGAGTATTGTCTAGGTGAATCGTGAATAAGCTCTGGTGGGGGCAAAGGTGTGATAAATAAATAGATAAATAAAGATAATAATAAAGAGTCACACACCCTTGATAACCACGGAACTCACTGCAAGTATCACAGATCGTATGCAAGTTTTAATGATAAGTCAAGTTCGTTCGCAGGGATTGTATCCGTTAGATCAATTTATGTTTAACAAGCGTAGATGAATTTAGATGTTGAATAAAATATGAAAAGATAAAATAATATAAATACTATCTAATGCAAATAAATAAATAAAACAAATAAACAAAACAAATAACTAAATATGAATGTAAGTCTAATAGATTAGGATTACTACGTCTATTACTAAATTGTTATTCTAACCTGTCACATTAAGCATTATATATTAACCAGGATTGCAACCAACCTTAGTGGCTATCTAGTCACACTAGACGATTATGTGGTGTGTTAATAACTAAGAATAATCCTAAGATTGATCAGATCTAGGAAATAGGTCAAAACACATAATACAATATACGCCAAGCTTAACCAATTAAAATAACAAATAGTATTTAAAGATCAAAATAATAATCCAACAATTAAAAGTAAACTTACAGAATAACAGCTTAGAAATATGGTTGAGAATATATCTATAGCTAATTACTCTAGGTATAGAGAAGGTGAGATGTAGAAGAGGGGTTGTCAGGCTCCAATCTTCTTCTTCTTGTCTTCCTCTATAGGTCAACTTGCTTCTTGGATGAATAGCTTGATTCTAAGGATGAATATTAATGTAAAGGACTAAGCTATTGTTTAAACTAAGAAAATATAAGTAAAGACTAAGCCTATACTTTGCAATTGAGCAAGGACATGTTTACAATGATAAGAGGGTGTATTTATAGGTATCTTGGAAGCCCTAATTCGTTTTCTTGAAGGAGAAGTAAGTAGTGGACTCCAAGCCCAACTCAAATTCGTAACCCTAAAAACATGCAATCAGGTCCGTTTTTCTTTTGGCTCTAACAGCTTCAATATTTATCCGTTTGACGCGTATGAGTACACCAAATTGATCGTCTCGGAAAGCTCTTCGACTTTTCTCTTGACCGTTTCTCCAAATTCCACACCGTTCTTGAGATATAAGCTGATTTGTGGTCGTAGGTGCAGAAATTCAGGATTAAGGCAGGTTTTCCTTTTCCATGTTTTTAGCTTTTATTTCCTTATCTCCAATTACCATGTCTATCTCTTTCCATATCTTGTAGTCTTTGACTTGGAATCTAATTAATCTCCATAATTATCTATAAAGCTTCACACTAAATAAATAATTAAACCCAATATGCTCTAAAAATATTATTTTACTAAATCAAGACTCAAAATAGGAAAGTGTAATATTTCTCAAGAAAACCGACTATAATGACTTCTAATTCACTAAAAATGATGTCTCATCCTAATATAAATCTATCACAAATGAGGAGACATCAAGACCCCCAACTCAAAGTTGTATCGTCCCGATACAATAAAAATAAAATCAAAGGGAAGTCTCTAAATACACACCTAGGTCAATTAAGCACAGAAGACAGAAGATAGAAGAATATGGAGAATAGACTCGAAGCAACTACTCAGAAAATTTCATGTAATAATATTTAAAAACTACATACCTGTACACTTCTCATATCCACAGTCAACACGGCTTGAATTCAAGATCAGATTAGTTTCGCAATGTAAGAAGGAGAGGAACTTTACTCAGTTCACCAAGGAAGCTATAGATTGTTCATCGAACTTCACTAGTGTCCAAAGATCCATTCAACTACTCTCTATTGGCTTAATCACTTCTCAATTACATAGCAAAGAATCACAAGGTATTTAAGGTTGTAATGTAGGCTTAGGGACGGTATGATAAGTATATTTGGATAATTTAGAGTGAGCTTTTGGCTCTCTCCTCACTAGCCATCAACGAATCGCCCTAGAGCTTGAGTTACTCTCATAAAAGGTTTCTCACTCAACCCAATGATTTATTTGATGCACACTTTAGCATCCCCAATAACCCAATTAAAGCATAAGATGTTCACTTAAAAATTCCACTTTGCCGGTCCGAATATATATATTTTCTTTTCAAATCAATTTCTTTTCAAAAGCTATGACTCTCTTTTTAATGATGAGATATCACGCTATTTTCTCATATATATATTTTTATGCCCTTATTGGCAAAATTAGCTCGTAGCTTCTTTTTCATTCACTATTACCCCGGCAAAGGGTTACAATACAAATCTGTGAATCATCATCAATATAAATAACAGAGCACAATTAATAAGCTAAAAAATCCCACCCCAATAACAATTCCCATAATGGTGGACCCACCACCCCAAACTCAAGCTCTAAAACAATTGTCTATGCATTGCGATTCGAGTGCGGGTCATATGGAAAAGTCCTATAATCTAAAGGGATATGGCTTATAAAGTGGCTAAATAAAAGGTTTTAGAAAGGCTAGAAGGGGCTGAGAAGGATATAGCATATAAAATCAAAAATCACAAGGTGAGAAGGTATAAAAAGGCTTCAAAGGCTTCAATATGAAAGAACCGCCTTAATCACTTTCTACACTATGTAATTTCGTTATTTTCTTACCTTTAGCACTTTCATCAAATGGGTTTGTCAACTAGCTTGGATCTCACGGCCTACACACTTCTCAAGGTTCCCTGAGATCGAACATACTTTCTATCGCATTGCTTACTAATCTTTTCTTTACTATCAATGTGTGCTTTCCTGCAAATACTCAAAGCATACAAAATAAAATAGCTCATAAACATATTACTTTCTATCATTAATTCACTGAGCTTATGCTTTCAAGCTATTAAACACACTCTACATACATCTAAACCTTCTCAAAAATTTTAATTTTACCTAAAAACAGAAAAATGGAGATGAGAGACAACGAATCCCCACACCCCCAACTAAAAAATGAGCCGTGTCCCCACGACTCGAAAAGACTCAAAAAATAAAAGAAAATTAAAATTTCACAGATATTGCACATAAAGAAAAGGTAAGGAAGAAAGAAAACATACTCTTCGAGGCTATTTACCTCGCCTGATCAATACCCGGAATAGGGTGCAGTGCTTTCATGTATGTAAATTTCTATGTATCACCAATTTCGCATTCCCTTACATCTTCTTATGCTCCATCCCAATCAATTACACTCTAGAAATCTCTTGTTAATCTTCTTCCAACTTTGAATAATCTCTCATGAGACAGTTGTTCATCCAGGGATATGTTTTGAACACAGCTACTAGCGTCCCAGAAGCTTTTATTCATCTTTGATATAGAAATCTTTGATTAGAAGGGGTATTGGCATCTTCTGCTCCCTAATTACAATTGCTTGCTTTTTAGGATTTGAATCCACCAAAAACCGGTTCCTCTCTAATTGCTTGACTCCAATTATCTTGTAATTATTCCCAAACTAGTATCCATCTCATTTAATTTCATATAGAACTTACCCAATATCTTGATTTGATTCTTCATATCCCATACACTTGATAATATCTCTATTCTCTTCATCATCTCTTTTGACCCCCAACTCAAAGCTTTGAACACTCTTGAAATTTATAACTTATGATCATAGGTGGAACAAGCTTTATTTTGGTTAGGCAAGGTGTTAGGATGATAATTCTCCATGTGGGTATGATTGAACCAAGCTTTGGTGATATGGGTTTAAGGAATTTTGGGAAAAGATTTTTAGATTCATGGCCTTGATTCTCCGTTTCTAGGTGTTTTGATATGATTCGGGTGCTTGAATCTTCTTTGTAATGATGTAGGGAAGGCTTTGGATGGTGATTTGGTAGTGTTTGGATGTTAGGTGAAGGTTTTTATGAGCTTTAATGGAGTTAGGAGAGTTTTGGAGAAGAGAAAGAGGCTTGAGGTTTATGAAATTCGGAATTAATAGCTCTATATCTCTTTTATAAGCTCAATCCGTAACTTTCTCTCTCTGGCGGCGTGGCGCGGTATACCGGGCATATCCTCCGGTATACCGGAACATCTGATGATCAAAATTTTTTTTTTTTTTTTTGCTTCTGGATAAAACCCGTGGTAGGACCCCGTGGTACGGGTTTTTGAGCTGCGGATCATGGTCCGGTGTACCGCGGGGGTGCTCCGCGCCTCCTACGTCAAAAAACCCGTGGTAGGACCCCGTGGTACGTGTTTGTGCGGTGCATGGCGCGGTATAGGGTCCGGTATACCGGACCCATCAGCTATTTTTTTTTTCGTTACTGGATAAAACCCGTAGCTCTACCCCGTGGCACGGGTTTTTACCGTGCGGTGCACCGCGGCTGAGGTCCGGTGTACCGCACCTGGCAAAAACCTCCCCATCAGCTAGATCTCGAAAAGTTATGCAGTTTAGGCTCAAAAATCACCTGATTCCGACATCCGAGCGCAAAGATATGACTTGCCGAAGTTTCTCCGTTCGAAAAAATTTTGTTCGCTTCCCTAACTCGATTTCTCCAATACCTAAACATCAAAGACACTAATACCTTCCTCAAATATGCAATATCAACTAAAAATAACTAAATTAAACATAAATTAAAAACGTAAAAGACATGAAAATTTAAAAAAACTACGGGTTGTCTCCCGTACAACACTTTTGTTTAACGTCTTTCAAAGTTAGACGTGTTACCTCGATTAAGGCTTGCGTACATAACCTCCCCAATAACGGGTTAGGTCATGCTCATCTACTATCCGAAGTTTGTGACCCTTCTTAGCTTGTATCTCAATCCGTTTTGACGAAATAACTCTCGTAACCACAAACGGACCCATCCACGAATCCTTGAATCCCCGTGGTCTATATTCTTGTTTGGGGGCTTTCCATGCAACCATGTCACCAACCCCAAACTCACTTTTAATTCTCTTTTTCACGGGTTGAACGTCGACTTTCTTTTTAATTTCTTTTGTCACAACTCGGAGTGTCGGGGCTTCTATACGTGATTCCTCATGCTCTTCATCCACCAAGTGGAATGTTTTAGATTCTTTTCCCACTCGAAAAGTCACGGTTCCCCTAGGAATATCAATTATGCTGTGACTTGTCGCCAAGAATGGGCGTCCAAGTATCAATGGAACATGTTGACCTGCAATGCTATCAAGGATAACAAAATCTGTAGGTATAGTTAAAGTACCTACTTGGACAAGCACGTCTTCAATGACTCCCCATGGCTTTATCGTTGAATTATCTAGGAGCAGCAAATCAATATCTTTTCTTTTGGCATCTCCCATGCCTAACTTCTCAAACAAACTCTTGGGCATGATATTCCTTCCTGAGCCCAAGTCACACATCGCTTTAGCTTTGAAATTACCACCTATATTAATTTGGAGATATAAGGCTCCAAGATCTTGCATCTTTTGTGGTAGCTTCTTTGGAATGGTCGTCAAGCTTTCTTTAGTATGGTCCCTATTCTCAATTTCAACTTCTACACTTTCACTCTTCTTGGACAGATCTTCCTTGCAGACTGGCGGTGATGTAGGCTCTTTATATGCGATTACGTCCTCTATGCATAGCGTGCTTTCTTCTTCCCTTCTCGGAATATCTAGTTCATTAAGTGGAACTTGTGGTGAGTCCACTTCCTCCTCTTCCTGAAGGCTGAATTCTTCAACAACATCAAACCAAACATCGCTATCGCTTTCAGTGGCCTCATCATCAATTTTTGTACCTAGGCCAGTTTGCATGTATGGGACTTCGAGTATAGGAACAATGATTTCTTCTGGGCTTGACGTTTCAGATTTATTATCACCACTAGGATATGTAATTTTTTGTAGATGAGGTGGTGATAGTAACGGATGTGTAGGTGGTGGTTCCACCTTACTTTCTTCTTCTTGCACCTTTTGTGCGGTTGTCTCTTCTTTATCGGTTTCTTTTTCTTCTTCCACATGCTTGAATTCTGGTTCAACCTCCTTCGTACTTTGATCTTTAACAATTACTTCTTCTAAGCTAAGCTTGGTTGGTTCTTCTACGGTTGAAATTTCGAACCCAACATTGCTATAACCCAGTTTCTTATGTAATTCTTGTTGTAACTGTTGATTGATCGTAGTGAGGTCCGTTAATCTTTGTTCCATTGCTTGATATTTTTGGTGCATAGAACGTATTAAGGTTGTATTAGCATCTATCTTTGCCGCATGTTGCTCTTCCATGCTCTCCAGATAACTTATACTTTCAAAAAATCGGTGAGATGGAAATGCTTGTCGAACCTGTTCTTCTATGATACTTCGGATTAACGGTGGAGTCTCTTGTTGATCTTTCAGAAAAGAATTGGTCACTTGAGTGACTTGTGTCTCCAGGGTTTCCACTTTTTCAGCTAGCTCCTTGGATGTTTTATTGTTGAGCTGTGTAAAATTTTGAACCAGAATCAATAATTTATCCATCATTTCTGTCATAGCTTCATTTTGTGGATCATGCATGGGTTGTGGTGGAGCTTGTAATTGACAGCTCGAACCTTCTTGATAAAAATTTTGTCTTTGGGCCCCATGCATATTTTGTGTGTAATAATTCTCCATACCTAATAAACCTGAGAAGAGACTAAAAAGAAAACGCGTAAAACTGAAAACAAATAAAAACTTCTACACTAAATAAACACCAAATAGATTTAACTTAAAGATAAATCCCCGGCAGCGGCGCCAAAAACTTGGTGGGGGCAAAGGTGTGATAAATAAATAGATAAATAAAGATAATAATAAAGAGTCACACACCCTTGATAACCACGGAACTCACTGCAAGTATCACAGATCGTATGCAAGTTTTAATGATAAGTCAAGTTCGTTCGCAGGGATTGTATCCGTTAGATCAATTTATGTTTAACAAGCGTAGATGAATTTAGATGTTGAATAAAATATGAAAAGATAAAATAATATAAATACTATCTAATGCAAATAAATAAATAAAACAAATAAACAAAACAAATAACTAAATATGAATGTAAGTCTAATAGATTAGGATTACTACGTCTATTACTAAATTGTTATTCTAACCTGTCACATTAAGCATTATATATTAACCAGGATTGCAACCAACCTTAGTGGCTATCTAGTCACACTAGACGATTATGTGGTGTGTTAATAACTAAGAATAATCCTAAGATTGATCAGATCTAGGAAATAGGTCAAAACACATAATACAATATACGCCAAGCTTAACCAATTAAAATAACAAATAGTATTTAAAGATCAAAATAATAATCCAACAATTAAAAGTAAACTTACAGAATAACAGCTTAGAAATATGGTTGAGAATATATCTATAGCTAATTACTCTAGGTATAGAGAAGGTGAGATGTAGAAGAGGGGTTGTCAGGCTCCAATCTTCTTCTTCTTGTCTTCCTCTATAGGTCAACTTGCTTCTTGGATGAATAGCTTGATTCTAAGGATGAATATTAATGTAAAGGACTAAGCTATTGTTTAAACTAAGAAAATATAAGTAAAGACTAAGCCTATACTTTGCAATTGAGCAAGGACATGTTTACAATGATAAGAGGGTGTATTTATAGGTATCTTGGAAGCCCTAATTCGTTTTCTTGAAGGAGAAGTAAGTAGTGGACTCCAAGCCCAACTCAAATTCGTAACCCTAAAAACATGCAATCAGGTCCGTTTTTCTTTTGGCTCTAACAGCTTCAATATTTATCCGTTTGACGCGTATGAGTACACCAAATTGATCGTCTCGGAAAGCTCTTCGACTTTTCTCTTGACCGTTTCTCCAAATTCCACACCGTTCTTGAGATATAAGCTGATTTGTGGTCGTAGGTGCAGAAATTCAGGATTAAGGCAGGTTTTCCTTTTCCATGTTTTTAGCTTTTATTTCCTTATCTCCAATTACCATGTCTATCTCTTTCCATATCTTGTAGTCTTTGACTTGGAATCTAATTAATCTCCATAATTATCTATAAAGCTTCACACTAAATAAATAATTAAACCCAATATGCTCTAAAAATATTATTTTACTAAATCAAGACTCAAAATAGGAAAGTGTAATATTTCTCAAGAAAACCGACTATAATGACTTCTAATTCACTAAAAATGATGTCTCATCCTAATATAAATCTATCACAAATGAGGAGACATCAAGCTCTCATCAGGAAATTCTTCTCTAACTACCTCAGGTCCACCATTTGATTCTGATCCTTTAAGACGAGATAGATGATCTGCAACTTGATTCTCACAACCCTTTCGATCCTTAATCTCTAAATCAAACTCTTGTAGCAATAATACCCATCTTATTAACTGTGGTTTAGCATCTTTCTTCTCCATAAGATATCTAATAGCAGAATGATATGTATAAACAACAACTTTCGCTCCAAGGAGATAGGAACGAAACTTATCGAATGAATAAACAACAGTTAGCAATTCTTTCTATGTAACAGTATAATTAATTTGAGCACCATTGAAAGTCTTTATTGCATAATAGATCGAATGAAACATCTTATATTTTCTTTGGCCTAAGAAAGCTCCCATATCTAAATCACTAGCATCACACATAACTTCGAATGGAATATTCCAATTCGGGTGGTAATACAATAGGAGCGGTGATGAGTTTTTCTTTGATTGCTTGGAAGGCCACCATGCAAGCTTCATTGAAAAGGAATTTGGTGTCCTTCTCAAGTAAGTTACATAATGGTTTAGCAATCTTAGAAAAATCTTTAATGAATCTCCTATAAAAGCCAGCATGGCAAAGAAAACTTCTCACCCCTTTTACAGAAACAGGAGGGGGAAGAGTTTTTATTACCTCTATATTCGCACGATCAACCTCTAAACCAGCACTCGAAACCTTGTGACCCAATACTATACCTTCTCGGACCATAAATTGACACTTCTCCTAGTTTAAAACCAAATCACTTTCCTTGCATCTAATCAAAACTCTCTCTAAATTCTGTAAACACTTATCGAAGTCATCACCGAATACAGAGAAATCGTCCATAAATACCTCAAGGAAGTCATCGATCATATCCCAGAAGATTGCCATCATACATCTTTGAAACGTAGCAGGTGCATTACATAACCCAAATGGTATTCTGTGATATGCAAACGTACCAAAGGGACATGTAAAGGTTGTCTTATGTTGATCTTCTGGAGCAACGTAAATTTGATTATATCCAGAATATCCATCCAAAAAGCAGTAATACTCTCTACCAGCTAACTTGTCGAACATTTGATTTATGAAGGGAAGCGGGAAGTGATCTTTTCTGGTGGCCTTGTTTAATTTGCGGTAATGCATACAGACTCTCCAACCAACAACAGTTCTTGAAGGAATAGCTTCATTTTGATTGTTAAGAATTGTAGTGATTCCTCCTTTCTTCAGCACACACTGAACCGGGCTCACCCACTCACTACTCGAAATGGGATAGATAATCCCTGCGTCTAACAGCTTAATAACCTCCTTCTTTACAACTTCCTTCATGGATGGAATTAATTTCCTTTGACCTTCAACTGAGCATGCGTTATTATCTTCAAGAATAATTTTTTGTTGAAAATAGGAGGGGCTAATGCCTTTGATGTCGGAAATAGTCCACCCTATTGCCTCTTTGTTAGCTCTTAACACACGCAACATTTTATCTTCTTAAGGACCTGTTAAATTTGCTGAAACAATAACAGGTAGAGTTTCATTAGTACCTAAATATGCATACCTCAAGTGTGATGGCAAAGGCTTTTCTTCCAATTGTGAAGGAGATTCGATTGAAGGTTTCTTTTTAGTTACCATCTCCCCCGGTTCTCTCACAGGCTCATAGGCAGGACGCCTATATTTTGGATTCTCAGAGTTAAGAGTTGCCACTATTTCAGCAAGCTCTTCCATCAATTCCGGTATATCAAGTGTCAAGGCTGCCTGCAAAACATCATCATAAGTAAATTCATTATATACCACTTGTGTGGCACACTCAATTACATCTATTCGGAAACAATCCTCTTGAGAATCTGGAAACTTCATAGCTCGGAAAACGTTGAACTTTACTTCCTCGTCTTGGATTCGCATTGTTAATTCTCCGTTTTCTACATCAATTAAAGTACGCCCCGTGGCTAGGAATGGTCTTCCCAAAATAATGGGGACATTCCTATCCGCGTCGTATTCAATAATAACAAAATCAACGGGAAATATTAACGTACCTGCGTTGACGAGGACATCTTCTATTCGACCCTCAGGAGGTGCAAGGGATCGATCCGCCATTTGCAAGACCATAGAAGTGGGTCTTGCTGCTCCAATTTTCACTTTTTCAAAAATTGATTTGGGGATAAGATTAATGCTTGCACCCAAATCACATAGTGCTTTACCTTTCCATTCCTCTCCACTCGATATAGGAATTGTGAAACTCCTAGGATAAAGTAACTTCAGAGGTAGCTTACTTTGGCCAATAGCACTACATTCGTCTGGTAAACCAATCATTTCATTTTCGCAATACGGTCTTTTTTTCGGTGAGAGCTCTTTTCAAAAAATTTGTATACTTGGGTATATCTCTGATAGCTTCTAACAACAGAATATTAATGCTAAGACCTCTAACTCTATTAATGAACTTTTGATATTCAGCCATATCACCTTTCTTTTGAACTCTAGAAGGAAATGGTAGAGGATGACGATTTATTACAACATCATCTTTCTTTTTCGGAATTTCAATAGGCCTCTCCACTTCCTCTACTTCATCATCTTTATTTTTGTCCACCACATCCTTTTATTTTCTAGTAACTTCTTTCTCTTTCATAACAGGAAAAGGAGGTGGAGGAAGGTTCTTACCACTTATGAGAGTCACCGCATTACAATCTTCTTTCTGCTTTGGATTTTCTGTGTCACTAGGGAGTTGCCCTTGTGGACGCTGATTCAGTTGTTTTGACATTTGTGCAAGTTGATTCTCTAACATCTTAATGTGTGATTCAGAATCTTGTTGCCTTGGGCTGACTGTGCATGAAGTGCGATTAAATCTTCTACGGTTTTCTGAAGGTTATTTGTACCTTCTTGTGGTTGAGCAGGTAAGGCTTTTTGGTTCATGGTGTCATTAAAATTGTCTTAAGGAGGTTGTCTCTGAACATAATTTCCTTTGTGTTGTCCCCCTTGATAATTATTCTGAGCTCTTGGATTATAGTTGTTACCTTGGGGACGCGGCTGATACGCGTATATCGGATTTGCTGCCACATTAGGATTTGAATACTGAAACACAAGATGGTTTCTGTTAGGTTGATACCCTTGACCACTCGAATTGTAATTCCCTTTGTTGGAAACAAACATCACGGACTCTTGATTATTCTGACAATTCTCCCATTCATGATCATTCACACCACAATACGAACATCCATAAACTTCTTGCATAGCATTCACTTCACCCCTTTTACTCGAAAAACCTTCTTTCACGGCTAACGTGAGTTGTTTCAATTGTTGTTCCAAGGTGGTTTGTATTTTGTTCTCTAAGGAGGTGAATATTTCTTCGATATTGACGTTATTAACTCCCCCTTTAACAGGTTTTCTCACAGTATTCCAACCCACTTCATTAGTTACCGTTCTATCCAAAATAATCTTCGCGTGAACGGGTAGAACCTGCAAAAATCCACCACCACATAATAAATCTAATTCCTTTCTTGATTTTCCCTCAAGGCCTTTGTAAAAGATCTTCATTTGTTGTTGTTCTGAAAGAACATGATCAGGGACTCTTCGCAAACAATTTTCTGAAATCTCGACCAACTTCTACCCAAAGCTTCATCATATTCTTTTCAGAAATGTGTTAATTCGAGTTGAGCATCTAATCTCATGTTGGACGGATAGTATCTGTCGAAAATCGCAGCCTGTAACTATTCCCAATTCGTAATATTTCCAGGCTCTTGTTAATCATGCCAATCACTTGCTCCATCTATCACGAAAAATATGAATGTAGCAAAATACATTTACTATTTTGTTACTCCTTGAGTTATGTATGTATCGCAGATTTGCATAAATTTTTGTACTGCGCGAATAGAATCTTCTCCGGGCTTGCCACGAAAATTTCTGAAGTTCTGAAATTAAGCTACCATACCCGAATCGGGACGGAATCTCGTAACATCAATTGTTGTTCCAAGGTGGTTTGTATTTTGTTCTCTAAGGAGGTGAATATTTCTTCGATATTGACGTTATTAACTCCCCCTTTAACAGGTTTTCTCACAGTATTCCAACCCACTTCATTAGTTACCGTTCTATCCAAAATAATCTTCGCGTGAACGGGTAGAACCTGCAAAAATCCACCACCACATAATAAATCTAATTCCTTTCTTGATTTTCCCTCAAGGCCTTTGTAAAAGATCTTCATTTGTTGTTGTTCTGAAAGAACATGATCAGGGACTCTTCGCAAACAATTTTCTGAAATCTCGACCAACTTCTACCCAAAGCTTCATCATATTCTTTTCAGAAATGTGTTAATTCGAGTTGAGCATCTAATCTCATGTTGGACGGATAGTATCTGTCGAAAATCGCAGCCTGTAACTATTCCCAATTCGTAATATTTCCAGGCTCTTGTTAATCATGCCAATCACTTGCTCCATCTATCACGAAAAATATGAATGTAGCAAAATACATTTACTCTTTTGTTACTCCTTGAGTGATGAATGTATCGCAGATTTGCATAAATTTTTGTACTGCGCGAATAGAATCTTCTCCGGGCTTGCCACGAAAATTTCTGAAGTTCTGAAATTAAGCTACCATACCCGAATCGGGACGGAATCTCGTAACATCAATATTGGCTAGGCCAGTCCCAAGAGGAGGAGCAAGGAATGGTTCTTGTGATGGACCATCAATGAACCATGGATCAGCTACTTGGGCTTGAACTGGAGGATTAGGAGGATTAAGAGGTGGGACCAGGCCATTCTGACCTTTGTTATCAATCGGAGGGTCAGCCATCTCTTTAGCTAATCTCTCTTCTAACTCTTGTGCTTCTTTTTCTTCTCTCCTTTTAATGTTTGCAAGTCTGACTAATGATTCAGGATTATCAAGGACCGGAGGTAATGACTCTGGATCCTTAAATAGCTTCCTTCGCATACACCAAACCTAAAAACCTGAAAAAGATGAACAAACAAAGCGTAAAACTGAAGAATAAAATGCAACTAACACTAAAGGATAAACACCGGGGTCACACGCTACCATCCCCGGCAGCGACGCCAAAAACATAGTGGCCCCTTGTGTGTTCTAAAATAAATGCAAATAAGAAAAAGAGAACCACAACTGCAAGTGTACAGTTGTCCCAAGTAATATATGTGATAACAGATTCGTTCTCAGGGATGGATTGGTTGACTCTAATGCTTATCGAATAGTGATTAATTGCACGTAAAAGCAAGTAAATGATTTTTAGAATGTTATTTTGGTTTTCTATAACTAAGGAAATAAATTAAAATACTAAATTAATGCAAATATTAAACTAGACGCGAGAAAATAAAGTAGTTTACGCAAGGTATGAAATGCAGTACTTGAGAGACGCAAGGATTTCACCTAGTTATCATTCATTTCATGTAGTGTTTAAGGGACAAATCGTTAAATATGTAATGGTCGGGATTCGGAATTCTCCTTACCCCCGTCAGGGTGGACTAAGGAGCTACTCTTGGGTGCTACAAACCCCGTCATGGTGATTATAGTCCACCTTCAAGTTATTAAGTCTATTTATACCCAATTGGCCATAGGATTAATTAAGCTCGTCAAAGTCTATAATTTCTATCCTACATTCATTAATTGGTTCTGTACCTAAACCCCCCGTCGAGGTGATTCATATGCCACTTTATGAAATAGCCTAGATACTGATACCTATGATTGGTTAGTTACGGCAATGATAGTAAATAAAAGCAAATTAATGAAGAATACAATTTACCCAATTTGATATAAGAATCCCAAATCCAAACACATGAAACGAAATCAAATTGGGATTAACCCATTATGCGTTCTCAAGCACTATTTAAGTTTAGCTCATACTAATACGAAAAACTAAAACTAAAGAAATAAATTAGTTCATCATGTTTTACAGAATAAAATAAAAGAACCTAATTACGGAGTTGAATTGACTGAGAATTGGAGATATAGACAGTCTCCAGCTCTTGCTTCTTCTCTTCCTTGCTCTAGCTTCTTCTCTGATGTGCTGACTCTTAAGCGTATGAATTATGTAATGAGTGTTATGTAAAAATAGGAGTCTAAAGCCCTTTTATAAGCTGAAATTCGGATTAGGGCTTTTCTTAAGGATTAAATGAAAATTAGAAAATCTCAAGTCCATTAATTTAGCCCAAATCCTGTAACAGCTGCACCACCTTCACTAAATCAGCTCTAACCGCTTCGTTTCAAGTCGGATTGACTCCATTCCAGTTGCTAAATTTCCGTAACTCAATGGGAAACAAATTCTCTTCACAAATCAGAGGCTAAATCCGCTCATAGATGGCTAGAAATCAGAAATCTTTATCAACTTTCTAGATTTGCAGCTTGAAATTATCAATTCTTTCTGGATATTTCTTCTTGCTTTGACTTCATTACACGATTTTTGACTTTATTCTTGGATTCCTCTCCTAGCTAGTATTCAAAGCCTACAACTTTTCACTCAAAACAAGCCATATTACACGAAAAAGTTTAATAAATGAAAAATACTAGAATTAAAAGAGGAAAATCGATTTATTGCATATTAACACCAAAAGTCTATCTAAATAGTCGAATAAACACAAAAAATGATGTCTCCCAAGGGCATAAAATTAGAACATTTAGGGAGACATCAATAAGGAAATAAGATCTTGAAAAAATCAGGAGATAGAAGAAGGAAAAGATAAACTAGGAAAGGAAAAATTGTCAAATAAATATGAATTTCACCATCTACGTCCACAAAATTGATCATAAATCAAGATTGGCTTGGAATTTGGTAGAATGGTCTGAAAAAATGTTGTAGAGTTTTTCAAGACAATCAGTTTCGATAAAAATAACGCGTCAATCGGAGTTGAAAAAAAGACGTTACGGCCAAAACAAAATAGCAACAGCTTCTTACCTTTTCTATATTTTAGAGTTACGAATTTGAGTTGGGTTTGGACTCTTTTACTTGAACCCTACTCTAAGATTTAGACCTAGAACCTATATATATCAGTTCTAAACCTTATTAAATCATCTCTTGGCTGCATAAGCTTAATATAAATACATAATTCATTATAGAAGCAATCAGGAGGATCTAGAGGAGGAAGAAGCAAGAGCTAGAGCTTAACAACATCAATTCAACACTTCTCCATCTCTATTCTTTGGGTAAATTAGTACTAGATCTATTTTGTCTATGAGGTATTTCTAAGTTATTTATGCAAGAGTTTTAGTATGCATAATATCTCTTTAGGATTGTAATTATATGAATAATTGATTATTGTTTTTCTATTTTAATTTGAATATGGGATTTAGTATTTAACTGAATTGGTTCTTAATTTCCATTGACTATATTTTTCTGCTTTTTTACTATCATTAACATCATGAATCAAGGTAGGTTTTAGTAATTAGGCTATTCACATAGTGACGAGTGATCATCCGACAAGAGGGTTTAATTACAGAACTAGGATATAGACGCGTGGTGTTCTGTATTAGCCGACAGGCTTGACTAACCACGTAGCCAAAGAGGTAAAAGAACTTCACATCCAAAGAGGCATATTCGCCCATATAGGGGTTTATAGTACTTTAGGATAGCTCCTAGGTCCACCCGACAGGGGGCTAGGAGATTATAGAGTCCCGACTATTATGAAATTTCCCATCCACCCTTATTCTTAGGAATCATAAATTCAATAGGATAGATTCATACTTGCATCTCCTTGTCTTATTTGCATAATTATATTTTATTAATCATTTATTATTTATTTCATTATTTAGTTAATTAGAAAACAAAATACTTTACTTGCTTATCCTTTCAATTAAGACAATTAAAACTATTGATTCTAATATTGAACACGAATATAGAATAACTACTTAAATCCCTGTGGAGAGAAATTTCCCATATTTACTTCTCTATTACTTGGAATGACCACTACGCTTGCGGTCTGTGGGTCCTTTATTTTTATCGCATTATTTTATAACACCCCAGGACCCATTAGTTAAGAAAATAGGTTTCTTATGAGCCCAACCCATTTTTACTTTAACCAAATTTTTTGTTCGAACCACGACATGTGAAAATGTCATAATTTTTTCGTTTTAACTCCTAATTGAGTGTCGTCACTTGCCACGGGTAACTGACTTCTAGATTTTTCCAAAACAAAAGTAATAAGGTCTAATTATCTCACCAAAAAATCGTAGTGACATAAACAATCAGGTTCAATAATTGCCCAAAAAATGCTCTAACACTCTACAATCGCTCTAAGCTCAATTTCCGCCTTAACTTGGGGTTTCTCTTCATTCTTTGACTTCTCCTCTTCATCTTGGCCCCTTGCATCAAGCATGTACCTAAACGTACACACTAAAAACATTATTAAAGAAAAAAAATCTCTATAAACAGTAATAAGTCCAAAACTAGGGGTAAAAGTGCAATATAGCTAATATTAGGTAAAATCCCTCACTTAGGCCCAATAAACTCCCAAAATATTATCTCGTAAACGGATTTATTCATCACAAATAGAGAGAAATAAGTGTTCCATTGCTCGGACCTCCTTGATAACAATTTTGAGGCCTTTATTGAAAATATTTCCTTAGGGTCATGGTTGATAATTACCTTGATTTACCGCCCCATGAGGATTATACCATTAAAGTCTCAAACGATTTTTTTAGATGACTATATCCTTTATCTAAATGGTGGTTCCCCTTATTAAATTTGAAATATACTAATTATCGACTATTGGGACACTCTTCTTAGTCATGATAAATTGCCCCACAACAGGGACAAATTTCAGGCTCTTATACTACGTTCACATTAGCTTATATGTTGGTTACGGATTGTTGCTTGATCTTGTTCTTTAGAGCAAAAATATTAACATTTAAAGCGGTTTTGGTGTCCAAATTTAAAGTACCTCTTTCTGAAACACGAGCGGGTTCTCTTGATGGTTTCCAACTCATCTCATTGTTCACAATCCTATCCATTATGCCAAATGAATGATTCACACTTACCATCACAAAACCTCCTTCACATAAAGTGTCAACCTTCTCCTTCGAGGTTACATCCAAACTTTGTGGTCCTTGGGTGTTATAAAATAATGCAATAAAAGTAAAGGATCCACAGACCGCAAGTGTACAGTTGTCCAAGTAATACTCCGATAAATCGGGTTTCGTTCTCAGGGATTGAACTGGTATAACTCAAGTGTTCAATAGATAAGTGTTCAATAGATAAGGAGCTTATATAGTGCTCAAAATCGGATTAAGGCCTAGGTTAAGAGCATTAGGTCAAATTATAAAAAGTCCAAGCCCATCTTCTTCTTTAATTCCCGTAACTGGTGTACAGCCCTTAGTAAAACGACTGAAACGTTTGCATATCAACTCCAAATGAAATCATTCTAGTTGCTAAATCTACCATACTCAATAAGGAATAAAACCTATTTCATGGCCCAAAGGCTAAATCCTCTCCTAAGTAGCCCAGAAATAGCAATTAGTAACAGCATTCCAGATCTGCATCTCCTTTAGTCAATTCGTCAGAAATTCTTTTCTTTCCTTTAACTCCTCCGCTTGATCTAAGACTTTAATTCTCACTTATCCACCTTGTATTGGTTCTCCATAGAATCCATGAACCTAAGAAATTTATACTAAAAACAAACAAATTAACGCACAAAAGCTCTATAAATGCAAATAGTCTAACTCCAAAGGGAGAAAGTGTAATATGACGAAATAAGCATAAAAGACTATCTAATAAGTCCAATTTATACCTATAATTATATCTCCTAAGGGATTGTATTTAGAATAAATAGGGAGACATCAAACTTCTATAGAACATACCTATTGCAACTCGGGTGTGTACCCATGTAGTCGACAGTTCTTCAAGTATGACTGGAATTGAGTGCAAGCTGCTCCTAAAGTTTCTCCTTGTTCTTGATGGAATCCCGCTAAATCTAGTTGACCACTCAATATCACATTCTGAGGAACTCAGTTTGCAATTGTTCCCAAGTAGTTATTAAATCACTTGGTTTCCGATCTTACCACTCGCTCGCTCCTCCGGTGAGGAAAAATAGGAACATAACGAAGTATATTTGTACATGAGTGTTGTCCCCTGATGTGTGATAAAGTAAAGTAGTAATATACATGGGGTGACAACTCTGCAGTGTACGGATCGAGGACAAGTAAAAATTATAAGTAGGGTTATTATTTTCCTCAGGGATTTATTGTGATTAATGGTGTTCAATCTAGTGTAAATGGGTGAAGCCTATAATAAAAATAACGAAATACTAAGAGTTCAAAGGTGAAAATGATTGTTTGGTTCTCAATTATGACTAGCAACTCATCATAAATAAATGCAATAAGTATTAAACTAATAATAAAGATAAAAAAAATAATTAACTAACTAAAGGGATGAACTAATGGGAGATGGTTGCTTAAGGATTTTCTAGTAATAGTCTATGCCGCTAATTAATCTTGTTATCAATAAGGGTGAGTGGGTATGTTCACATTAGTCAGATTCGAATGCACTCTTACTCCCCATCTAGGTGAACTAGAGATCAACCTTAAACACCTGTTGGCTATCTGATGAATTAAGTTCCCTAACGCTCAATGACTACCTATTGGACAAGACCCTCTAGTTCACTACATTGCACTAGGCACTTGTGCACTAGGTATGTAATTAAACCCCCATCCAGGTGTAACCTTAATTACGACAACTACATGCACCTGGCCGGAGCACATGAGTATTTATAACAAATACATCAGGCAACGGAATAAATAATAGACCCAACTCGAGAAAATATCATCATGATATCCCAAATAGAATAACTCAATTAAAAAGCTAAACAAAAAGTCTTACCATAGCATCCTCAATAAATGAGGGTTTAGTTCATATAGAAGAAAAACTAATCAAAACAAATGACATAATCATATTTAAAAGAAAAAATAAAGGTACGTTACTCTTAATGAAGAAGGGAAATGGTGAATGGTAGAGGTATAATTGTTGGTTCATAGACAACTCCTTGTTTTCTCCTCTTCGTTCTGTCTTGAGCGTTCCTCCTTCTGAACTGGTGGACAAGTTCAGAAAATTTGATAGAAGTATTCCACATATAAAGATATGGGGATGGAAAAAATAGCTTATATATGCTCTAAAAACGTTTGGACCCCCTTTAGTCTTGTTAAATTAGGTCTAGAAGGGGCCCTACTCATTTTACTCACCAAAATTCTAGTTCAAACCGCGGTAGAATAAACTGGCATAATTTTTTCATCTTAACTCTGAATTGACTTCCGTCACTTACAAAACAACCCTGACTTCAATCTCTCTCTAAATCAAAAGTAGTCAGGTCTAAAGCTCTCACCAAAAAGTCATCGTGACTGAAACATTAAGGTGAAAGATTTCTCCTACAAACGATTCAACTTCCCAAAGTCGCTCTAAGCTTAATTATCACTTTGACTTGGAATCTTGAACCCATATATAAATCATGTACCTAAAATCTACACAGTTAACACACAATTAAAGCGCAAAATCTCTATAAACAGTAATAAGTCCAAAACTAAAAGTAAAAATAAAATATATCAATTAATAAGGGAAAATCTCTCACTTAGTCCCAATAAAGCCTAAAGTAATGTCTCGTCAATGGATTTATCCATCACAAATTAGAGACATCAAGACCCCCAACTCAAAATTTTGTCATTCCGACAAAATAAAAAGAAAAGGAGTCTAGAAGGGTCTAAGTCAAATAAGCTTAAAGAAAGGAGAAAGAATAAAAAGCATAATGAAAGTACAAATTTTAACAAGGCCCATATAGTATAATCTATAAACTAAGTCAAGTATATACATATCAATTATACAATCCATACAAATTAATTTCAAGATCAAATTAGTCTTCCAATGCGGTAATTGAGGTTCTTTCTTAGTTCACAGTGGTGGCTATTGGATGTTCCTCGATCCTCACATAGTTTGTAAGGTCTATCTAACTACTCTCTATAATGTGAAAGCTCCTAAAGTATATAGCCAAGAATTCTAAGGTCTTTAAGGTTGTAATGTAGGTTTAAGGTAGGTGCGATACGTATATTTGGATAATTTAGAGTGAGCTTTTAACTATTTCCTCTTTAGTCATCAACAAGTCCCCCTAAAGCTTGATTTACTCTCAAGATGTTCTCACTCAACCCAATTGATGCACTAATTAGAATCCCCAATAATCCAAATGAAACCCTTTTATAATCACCTAAAGAATTCCCACTTTTTCGGTCAAAATTGTATATATTTTTCTTTTGTAAGTGGAAATGACTCCCTTTTTTATGTGAGAAGTCATGCCACTATGTTTCTTTTTCTTTCTCATATAAATATTTTCATCTTTTCTTTTCAAATATTTTCCTTTTTTATCCCGGCAAAGGGTTACAATATATAACAAGTTATCAAGGAGCTCAATTACAAAGCACCAACCCAACCATGATAATTTCCCTAAAACCACCACCCCGAACTCAAGCTTTAGACGAGTGTGAAATCATCACGATTTGAGTTCGGTTCATATGGTAAAGTCCAAAAAACTAAGGGGTAAGGCATGTAAAGTGACTATATAAAAAGGCTTAGAAAGGAAAAAAGGGGGCTGAGACTAATGATATAACAATTATAATGAACAACAAGCTAAAAGACACAAGGGGTTAATCTCTTCTAGCACTTTCATCAAATGGTTTATACGCTAGCTTCGATCTCATTTTCTACACACCCCTCATGCTACCTAAAATCAAACTCACTTAATCGCATTACTCACTAATCTCTTCTTTACTTCGAATTTGCAATTCATTTAAATCCTTTAAGAATATACAAGACAAGTTTATAAATCTACTGATGTCTCCCTTTTTGTTCTAGATATAAGCCCTTAGGAGACATCATTTTAGGTAGATATTGGACTTATTAAATAGACTTTTATGCTTATTTTGATATATTACACATTCTCCACTTGGAAATATATTATTTGCATTTTTAGAGCTTTTGTTAGTCAATTTGTTTGTTTTTAGTGTAAATTTCTTAGGTCCATGGATTCTATGGAGCACCAAGACAATAAGGAGAAGTGGGAATTAAAGTCTTAGCTCGAGCGGAGAAGTCAAAGGCGAGAAACGAATATTCGAAGAGTTGACTAATAGATAGGAAAATCTGGAAAGTTGTTACTAATTGTTGTTTTCAACCCACTTAGACAATAATTCAGCCTTTGAGCCATGAAATAAGAAAGTTTTGCCTTTTAGTTAGGGATTTGGGGACTGGAATCAGGTGATTTTGAGTTGAGACGCAAAAGTTACGGCTGTTTTACTAACAGTTGTACATCAGTTACGAGATTTGTTAATTGGACTTGGGTTTTTAATTACTCAATTAAGAACAAGATTAGACCTAATCCGTTTTCACCATCTATATAAGCCCTTTTAGACCTCATTATTCAGCACATCTCAATTATTCTTCAAATTAAATCATCCTTAGAGAGAGCGTCAAGAGGCAGAAGCAAGATCAGGAGCTAGAGAATCCATTTTTCTCCAACAAGGGTTCTTTTCATTCCTCTAGTTAGGTTCTTCTTTAATTTATTTCTGTTCTAGGAACTATGTATACTGTTAATTTCCTTTCAATGTTTAATTCGAACATGAGCTAAAAAAAATTGTACTTGAGAATCACATTAAATGGGTTGAAGCCCTAGTTTAATTTAAATTCTGTTTCTGAATTTTGGATTTTTTAATTTAATATAAGTTGGGTATTTTATATTGGGTATTATTTTATGCTTATTCACTATTTCTTACCGAGCTAATTAGAAATAGGTTTTAGTAATTGGGCTATTCACTTTAGTGGCGAAGTGACCATCTGACAGGTGGGTTTGATTACAGAAATAGGTAATATCCGTGTGATGTCAGTCAGTTATTGACCGACGGGCTTGACTAATCATATAGCCAAAGAGGTAAAGAACTTCACATCCATAAGTAAACTTACTACCTTAGAGGGGCTTGTCTTACAGAAGGATAGCTCCTATGTCCAACCAACAGGGGGCTAGGAGATATTAGAGTCCCGACTATTATTTAAATATCAACTTTACCCTTAAATGAAACATTAATTAGACTAACTTAGGTGAATCCCTTGCGATACTCAAATACATCTTTCACCCTTGCGTCTACATCTATTTACTTTCAATATTTCTTTTAGGGAAGCATTTTATTTAGTATTTTACTTTATTACATTCTTAGGATTAATCTCAAAACCAAAATAAATATATATTTACTTTTCTATTTTAATAATTATCTCTACTTAGTCAATAAACACCTGAGTTGAAATATCCGTCCCTGCGAACGAAATCCTGACTATTGGTTTATTACTTGGACGACTCGTACACTTGCGGTCTGTGGATCCTCTATTTTTTTGCGTAATTTTATAACAACCCAGGACCCAAAAAAAATTTCGCGCCGCTGTCGGGGAGTGATGTGTGTGATTTTTTGTGTTTAATTTTTAGTAGAGTTAATTGTTTTTATTTTACGCTTGGGTTGTTTTAGTCTCTTTTCGGGTTTTTCTTTAGGTATGGAGTATTCTCGTTATCAATTTCAAACTCCACCACAGTTCTGGTTGGATCAACTGCAAGACTCATTTGATGAAATATATACTTTCGAGAATTTGACACGATGGAGCTTTAGAGATCACGAGGAAAGGCTCAAGAAGTTGGAAGGCTCACTCAATTTTTTCATCAACACTTCAATGGTCAATATGAGAAATAATGAGGCAAAAATCAATGCTACGACGTCATTAGTGCAAGACATGCAACAACAACATTAAATTATGGAGCAAAGATTGATGCAACTCACATAAAAATTGAGAGGCTACAACAAGTACCATCTATGCAAACTATCCAAGGTACAAATTTTGATGATGAGGCCATTTAAATTGATAGCGATGTTTGGTTTGATGTAGTTGAAGATTTTAGCCTTCAAGAAGAGAGGGAAGTGGAATCGCCACAAGTTGCAATTCGTGAACTAGAGATTCCAATGAGAAACTAAGTAACCATGCTAAGCATAGATGAGGTAACTATTGATAAGCAAGTTGATGATGAGTTTGAACCTTGTATAGATGATTTTCAGCCATGGAAAAACTTACCAAACCGCGTTTACAAGAATCGAATATTGAGTCGTTGAAAAAGAGACAGAAGAAAAAGAAGAGATTAGGATGGATTCTCCACCTAATACTCCATTGTTATCACCTCCAAATCCGATAAAGCGAGAAATGTTAGAGGGTGATACAGTATATGAAGCATGTGTAGAGGCGTTCAGCGAAGCTAGAATCAACGCTCAAATGTTGAGATATTTGAAAATGGACTCACATCGCAACAAGTATTTACAGAAGCTATCTCAAAAACGAGTGAGGCTTCGAGTGTAGAGATCGAAGAAGAACAAGTGGCCCTGATTATTGAAGAGAAGTCTAAAGCATCGCTTGTTTTGGACAAAAATCTCTAGGAGGTGCCACTTGAGTTCCCCATTGTTCCAGAAGTGCCTAAGGAGGTTAAAGAGAAGGACCACGACCATGAACCCGTGAAAAAGAGAGCTAATGATGAGTTTGGGGTTGTGGTGTCGCCTAAGGTGTTAGAAAATAATGAATAAATAAGTGCAATAAAACACCCTAGGCTAGAACGGTTCTGCAATTATACAGGACGTATGCAAGTTTTAATTAATAAGTAGAATTCGTTCCTCAGAGACTACAAGAGTTAGAGAGAACTTATGCAAATATTCAAGTGCAGATATTAAGAAGCTAGAACAAATAATACGCAAGAAAATAAAAAGGGAAAAGATTTGTATGCTGGAAAAACTCGAAAATTAACTAATAAATTAAAAGACAGGAAATTAAATAAAAGAGAGAAGCAAGTAGTATGAGAGTTTAGCTCGAGATATTAGCAAGTAATCCCCATTAGTTTTGGTTATTCTATCGTCTAAGGGTGAATTATGTATTATGAAATAATCAGGATTCTAAATTCACATATCTTAGACCTTGAGAGCGACTAAGGGGGCTATAGACACATCATGAGGCAACCTAAACCTAGGGTAATCAAGCGCCACCAAGGCCCTAAGCAATTCAATTCCAAACATGATGATAGTGGTGAAAACATACCCTAATGATTATCTAGTTAGGTTGATTTGTCAGGTCTAAACCTTATTCTAGACGTTATGTGGTGTTTCAATAGTTAAACACCCAACTAAGGTGATCATCTAACTACTATTAAGGTAATCCTATACGTTGCGCACCGCAAGGAAAACAGACAATAAATCAAAACACATAAACAGAACATAAAACATAAATTCCAATTAAATACCGTAGTATCCCAAATCAAATAGAAAAACTAGGGTTCATACATAAATGCTAAATCTGAAGCTAAAAGTAAATTAGTTCATACTAAAGAAAAGGAAGAAATTACAAATTCAAAGGTACAAGAAGACATGATATAGTGTTCAGCTCCTTCCAGACTTCTTCTCTTGTGTTGCAGCTTCCGCTTGGCTTAAGGTTTTGCCAAGGATGATTTTTATAATGATACTAGGTTGTGTTTATAGTGTATAGGAAGACCTAACCGTTTTCTTGAAGGAGAAGGTAAGTGTTGGACTCCAAGCCCAACTCAAATTCGTAGCCCAAAAATATGGAATCAGTCCCGTTTTTGTTTTGGTCCTAACTGCTTCAATACTTATCCTTTTGACGCGTATAAGTAGTCGAAATTCATTTTCTCGGAAAGATCTTTAACTTTTCTCTTGACCTTTTCTCCAAATTTCTCACCGAATTTGAGATATAAGCTGATTTGTGGTCGTGGGTGGTGAAATTCAGATTTATGGCAGTTTTTCCTTTTCCATGTTTTTAGCTTTTGTTTCCTTATCTTCAATTTCCATGTTTATCTCTTTACATATATCTTAGTCTTTGACTTGGAATCTAATTAATCTCCATAATTATCTTTAAAGCTTCACTAAATAAATAATTAAACTCATTATTCTCTAAAAATAATAAATAATCAATTCAAGACACAAAATAGGAAAGTGTACTAAATCATGAGAAAATCGACCTATAAACTAATAAATACAACTAAAATGATGTCTCCAAGTAGGATTTATTCATGACAAATAGGGAGACATCAAGACCCCCAACTCAAAGTTGTATCGTTCTGATACAATAAAAATAAAGAACAGTAGGGTAGTCAAATAAACAAGAAGAAGAAGTAGGAGGAGAATAAGAACAGAACACAATGAATGATCCTAGAGCATAAATATCTAAAAAATTTCATGTAGTAATTGATGTCTCCTCTTTTGTTCTATATTTATATGCTTAGGAGACATCAAATTAGGTGATTATATGGCTATTTCGATAGACTTTTAGTAATAATATGCAATATTTCATTTTCTCTCCTTCGATTTTAGTATTTTTTATTTATTAAGATTTTGCGCGTAATATAGTGTATTTTAGTGAAAAATTTGTAGGTTTCTAATACTATAAAGGAGATAAATCGAGAATAGAAGTCAAATATTGTGTCAACAAGTCAAAAGCTATAAAGAATATCCCAAGGAGTTGACAAATTTAGGCTAAAAATCTAGAAGGATGATGGAAAGTGCTGATTTCGAGCTACCTAAAGATGGATTCAGCCCCTGCGTTATGAAGGATATTTGTACCTTATCGAGTTACGAAGAATTAGCAAGTTGAATTAGTCAATTCGGAGTTATATTGAGTGAGTTACGTCCGCTTTCGTGAAGGGTGTACAGCAGTTACGAGATTTTGGGCTTGAAGAGTGGACTTGGGCTTTTAATATTTGCTTATTATTTTAATTAAAAGCCCTAGTCCGAATTTATGAGTATAAAAGGGCTATTGAACTTCTATTTTCACAGAATTCATTATTCACAAAGTCAGACAACGAGAGAAGAAGCAGAAGCAAGGAAAAGAAGAAGTCAAGAGCTGGAGAATGTCTATATCTCCACTTCGCTGCCGAATCAACTTCCTAATTAGGTTTCTTATGTTCATTTCTTTAAAAAAATTATGAATTCCTTTAAATTTATTTTCTTAGTTTTTATGATTATGAGCTAATTTTATTTGGTACTTGAGAACGCATAACGGGTTGAACCCCAATCTATTTCATTCTATGTCTTTGAATTTGGGATTATTTTAATTGAAATCGAATTGGGTATTTAATATTTGTCTTTAATATACACTTTTTGACTTTTATCGAAGTCATGAATCAATATTAGGACTTAGTACTTAGGTTATTCCAATTAGTGGCGATTGGATCACCTTGAGGGGGGGGGGGTCTAGGTATAGACTTAATTAACGAATGTAGGATAGAAATTATTTGACCTTGATAGGCTTAATTAATCCTATGGCCAATTGGGTAGTTAGACTTTAATCATTCAAAGGTGGACTATATTCACCCTGACGGGGTTTGTAGCACCTAAGAAGAGCTCCTTAGTCCACCCTGAAGGGGGTAAGGAGATAATTGAATCCCGACCAATATTATTTACCAAATTCATCCCTTAAACAATACATGGAGTGATAAGATTTAAGTGAAATCCTAGCGTTGCTCAAGTACTACCTCTCATACCTTGCGTCCAGCTATTATTTACTTGCGTCTAGTCTTTTATTTGCATCACTTTAGTCTTTTAATTAATTGTTTTAGTTATTAGAAAAACAACCAATCAATCTTAAAATCATTTGCCTGTTTTACGTGCAATTAACTACTATCTGATAAGCATTAGAGTCAACCAATCCGTCCCTAAGAACGAATCTGTATTATCACATATATTACTTGGGACAGTCGTACACTTGCGGTTGTGGTTCTTTTATCTTTATTGCATTTATTTTAGAAGATACAAAGGACCACCAAGTTTTTGGTGCCGCTGCCGGGGACGGTAGCGTGTGACCCCGGTGTTTATCCTTTAGTGTTAGTTGCATTTTTTTATTTTCCAGTTTTACGCTTTGTTTGTGCATCTTTTTCAGGTTTTTAGGTTTGGTGTATGCGAAGGAGACTCTTTAAGGATCTTGAGCCATTACCTCCGATCCTTGATAATCCTGAATCATTAGTCAGACTTGCTAACATGAAAAGAAAAGAACAAGACGCGAAAGAGTTAGAAGAGAGATTAGCTAGAGAGATGGCTGACCTTCCGATTGATAACAATGGTCAAAATGGTCAAAATGGTCAGAATGGATTGGTCCCACCTCTTATTCCTCCTAATCCTCCATTTCAAGTCCAAGTAGCTGATCCATGGTTTCTTACCGGTCCAGCACAAGAACCATTCCTTGCTCCTCCTCTTGGGATTGGCCCAGCAAATATTGATGTTCCGAGATTCCGTCCAGATTTGGGTATGTTAGCTCAATTTCAGAATTTCGGGAATTTTCGTGGCAAGCCCGGAGAAGATCCTATTCGCGCAGTACAAAAATTTATGCAAATCTGCGATTCGTGCATCACCCAAGGAGTAACAAAAGAGCAAATGTATTTTGCTACATTCAGAATTTTCGTGAAAGATGGAGCAAGTGATTGGCATGACTCACAAGAGCCGGGAAAGATTACGAATTGGAACAGTTACAGGTTGCGCTTTTCGACAAATACTGTCCGTCCAACATGAGATTAGATGCTCAACTCAAGTTAACACATTTTCGATAAGAATTTGATGAAGCGTTGGGTAGGAGTTGGTCGATATTCCAGAATTGTTTGCGAAGAGTTCCCAATAATGACCTTTCTGAACAACAACAATTGAAGATTTTTTATAATGGTCTTGATGGGAAATCTAGAAAAGATTTAGATTTATTATGTGGCGGTGCATTTTTACAGGTTCTTCCCGTTCACGCAAGGATTATTTTGGATAGAACGATTACTAATGAAGTGGGTTGGAATACTGTAAGAACACCTGCTAAAGGGGGAGTCAATTACGTCAACATTGAAGAAAGGTTCACCTCCTTAGAGAACAAAATACAAACCACATTGGAACAGCAATTGAAACAACTTACGTTAGCCGTGAAAGAAGGTTTTTCGAGTAAAAGGTTTGAAGTGAATGCTACGCAATAAGTTTATGGGTGTTCGAATTGTGGTGTTCAAGACCATGACTGGGAACATTGTGAGTATAATACCAAATCTGTGATGTTCATTTCTAATAGGAGAAACTACAATTCAAGTGGACGATGATATATGCCCAATAAAAACCATCCGGGTTTCCAATACTCAAATTCTAATGGGGCAGCTAATCCTACTTACGCATATCAACCGCGCCCCCAAGGTAACACTTATCAACCTAGACCACAAAATAACTATCAAGGAGGACAAAATTACGGAAATCATGCTCAAAGGCAACCTCCTCAAAATAGTTACAATGATACGATGAATCAAAAAGCCTTACCTTCTCAACCTCAAGAAGGAACGGAAGATCTTCGGGTAACAGTAGATAAATTAATGGCACTTCAGGCACAATCCATTCAGAGCCAGCAAGCTCATGAAGCTGCACTTAAATTATTGGGGAATCAAATGGATCAAATTTCGAAACAATTAAATCAGCGTCCACGAGGAAGACTCCCTAGTGATACTGAAGTCCCAAGACAAACCGAAGACTGTAATTCCATAGCGTTGAGAAGTGGTAAGAAACTTCCTCCACCCCCATTTCGAGTCATGAAAGAAAAAGAAGTGATAAATAAAGAAAAACCAGTGGTGGAGGAGATAGAAAAAGAAATTGAACCTGAAGTAATAGAGGTGGAGAAAATTCCAGAGGTTAAGAAAAAGAAAGATATTGTGGAGAACCGTCCTCCTCTGCCTTTTCCTTCGAGAGTTCAGAAAAAAGGATATATGGCCTAGTATCAGAGATTTATCAATAGGGTAAGGGGTCTCAACATAAACATTCCGTTACTAGAAGTTATTAAAGATATACCGAATTATGTGAAGTTTTTGAAGAGAGCCCTAACCAATAAAAGGCCGTACTGCAATAGTGAGATGATTGATCTACCTGAAGAGTGTAGCGCTATTTGCCAAAGTAAGTTGCCACCTAAGTTTCTTGACCCTGGGAGTTTTAACATTCCGATATCGATTGGTAAGGAGTGGCAAGGAAAAGCACTATGTGATTTGGGTGCAAGTATTAATCTTATGCCCAAATTGATCTTTGATAAGCTGAGAATAGGAGAGTTGAGACCTACTTCTATGGTCTTGCAAATGGCTGATAGGTCCCTCGTCCATCCGGAAGGACGAATCGAAGATGTCCTCGTTAAGGCAGGTACTTTAGTTTTTCCCGTTGATTTTGTTATTCTTGAATACGACGCGGATAGGAATATCCCCATTATTTTGGGACGACCATTCCTAGCCTCGGGGCGTACTTTAATTGATGTAGAAAACGGAGAATTAACCATGAGAATCCAAGACGAGGAAGTGAAGTTTAATGTGTTCAGAGCCATGAAATTCCTAGATGTTCTGGGAGATTGCTTATGAATGGATGTAGCTGAACATGCCACGCAAGAGGTATTTGATTATTTTAATTATGATGATATCTTGCAGGCTGCTTTGACACTATACTTACCTGAGATGATGGAAGAGCTTGCTGAAACAGTGTCAGCTCTAAATTCGGGAAACCCAAAATATAGGCGTCCTGCCTATGAACCTGTGAGAGAACCGGGGGAGATGGTCGTTAAAAATAAACCATCCATTGAATCTCCTCAGAAGTTAGAAGAAAACCCGTTGCCAACTCACTTGAGGTATGCGTATTTGGGTACTGATAATACTCTACCTGTTAATGTTTCAGAAAATTTAATAGGTTATCAAGAAGATAAACTGCTACGTGTACTAAGGGCGAATAAAGAGGCGATAGGTTGGACCATTGCTGATATCAAAGGCATTAGTCCATCCTATTGTCAACATAAAATCATTCTTGAAGATGATAGTGCACGTTCAGTTGAAGGTCAAACGAGATTAATGCTAGCAATGAAGGGAGTGGTGAAGAAAGAAGTGATTAAGCTACTAGACGCGGGAATCATCTTTCCAATGGGTTAGTCCAGTTCAGTGCGTACTGAAGAAAGGAGTAATGACTACTATCCTCAATGATCAGAATGAATCCATCTCCACAAGAAGAGTTGTTGGTTGGAGGGTTTGCATGGATTACCGTAAGTTGAACAAGGCGACCAGAAAAGACCATTTTCCTCTTCCGTTCATTGATCAGATGTTAGACAAATTAGCTGGTAGGGAGTATTACTGTTTTCTGGATGGTTATCCGGGGTATAATCAAATTTATGTAGATCCAGCTGATCAACACAAAACCACATTCACATATCCTTTTGGTACCTTTGCCTATCGGAGGATACCTTTTGGACTATGTAACGCACCCGCGACCTTTCAGAGATGTATGATGGCTGATGTCTTCTCATTTGTGATAATATAATATACTTCAGAGACATCATTTTAGGCTTATTTATTAGTTTATAGGTCGATCTTAGCTTAATTTAGTGCACTTTCCTATTTTGAGTCTTGATTTGTAGAATAATTATTTTTAGAGCATATTGGGTTTAATTGTATATTTAGTGTGAAGCTTTAAAGATAATTATGGAGATTAATTAGAGTGCAAGTCAAAGATTACAACTTATGGAAAGAGATTTGCATGGCAATTGGAGATAACGAAACAAAAGCTAAAAAGATGGAAAAGGAAAAGCTGCCTAAATCTGGGATTCTGCATACACGTCTAAAGATATGCGTTTTTACCTAAGAAATAGGCCGATTTTGGTAATTTCCTTCTTTAGGGTCAAGATAACTCTGTTGCGATTCTTTTGGTATCTTATGGAGCTCAAACCGACCAATAACGAAGAATATATGCTCAAAACGGTCCAACAGTGTTTATCTTTATTTCCATACGAATTTGAGTTGGAGTAGGAGTCCATTACTTTCCTTCTCCTTCAAGAAAACGAATTAGGTCAACCTATACCCTATAAATACAGCCTCTTAACACTCTAAAATCATCCTTAGCCAGACCCTAAGGCCAAGAGGAAGCTGCAACACAAGAGAAGAAGTTTGGAGGAAGCTGTGCAACAACTATGTCTCCTTCAACCTCTTATTCTGTAATTCTTTTCTTTTCTCTTCTTAGTACGAATTAATTCCTTTTAGTTTGAGTGTTTAGCATATATGTATGAACCCTAGTTTTGATTGACATCTATCTAATTTGGGAACTTAATGTTTTAAATCGAATTATAGTTTTTATTCTCTGTTTATGTGTTTGGATTTATATTCCGTGTTCTTGTGGAAGTGCACCCATATAGAATCACCATCTAGTAATTAGGTCACCATTGACAACGGTGTTTAATTGCATGTTTAGCACATAATGTCTAGTATTAGGTCTGATCTGACAACCCAACCTAGCTAGATAATCACTATGGTTTAGTTCTTGTGACTATTTACCAATTACAGGAAAAGTTTGCTTAGGAAGCCTTATTGACACAGGTAAATCCTATTTTAAACTACCGATAGCGAATTGGGACCGATTAGGGAAATACTACATAATTTACCCTTACATGTTTAGAACGGCAAAACTAGTGGGGATTGCATGCTAATAACTCAAGCTAACTTTCATACTATCTTCTTTTCTTTTATTTGTTTTCTGTCTTTTAATTTAGTAGTTTAGTTTTCTTATTTAAAAACCAAATAAATATTTATCTATCTCTTCTTTCTACTTGCGTATTATCTTATCTATCTTTAAATATCTGCACTTGATAATTTGCATAAGTTCTCACTAACTATCGTCAGTCCCTGAGGAACGAATCTTCTTATCATTAAAACTTGCATACGTCCTGTAATACTTGCAGTACTGTGTTAGTTTAGGGTGTTTATTTGCACTATTTATATCATTATTTTATCACACCCTAGGCCACACCAATGGCTATTTTTTGGGATATGATAGATAATTTCCTCGAGGTATTTATGGATGAATTTTCCGTATTCGTGATAACTTTGATGAGTGTTTACAGAATTTGGAAAAGGTGTTAATAAGATGCATGGAAACAGATTTGGTGTTGAATTGGGAAAAGTGTCATTTTATGGTTCGAGTAGGTATAGTGTTGGGTCATAAAGTTTCAAGAGCGGGGTTAGAGGTTGATCGCGCAAAGATTGAGGTAATAAAAACTCTTCCCCCTCCTATTTCTGTAAAAGGGGTAAGAAGTTTTTTAGGCCATGCTGGATTCTATCGTCGTTTCATCAAGGATTTTTCAAAGATTACAAATCCTTTGTGTAACCTACTCGAGAAGGACACCAAATTCCTTTTCGATGAGGCTTGCATGAAGGCATTTCAAGAGTTGAAGGAGAAGCTTATTACAGCACCTATTGTGTTACCTCCTGACTGGAAACTCCCTTTTGAAGTTATGTGTGATGCAAGTGATTTAGCTATGGGTGTTGTGTTGGGTCAGAGGAAGAACAAGGTATTTCACTCTATCTATTATGCGAGTAAGACCTTCACTAGTGCTCAGGTTAATTATACAGTGACTGAGAAGGAACTTTTAGAGGTAGTTTATGCTTTTGACAAGTTTCGTACCTATCTTTTTGTAGCGAAAATTGTTGTATTTACCGACCACTCCGCTATAAAGTACCTTATGGAGAACAAAGATGCTAAGCCGATGTTAATCAAATGGGTTTTATTGCTTCAAGAGTTTGATTTAGATATTCGAGATCGAAAGGGTTGTGAGCATCAGGTTGCAGATCATTTGTCTCGTCTTGAAGGTTCTGAATCAAACACTAGTCCCAAGTTAGTTAGAGAAGAAATCCCAGATGAGAGTTTATTTTCTATCTTTAATGGAACACCGTGGTATGCTGATATTGCAAATCTCGTGGTAAGTGGTTCTTTTCCTGAAGGAGCTACTTCACAAGACAAGAAGAGGTTGAGTACACGTGCTAAACAGTTCTTTTGGGAGGAACTGTTCCTCTACAAAGTGTGTGGTGATCAAATGGTAAGGAGATGTATACCTGAGAATGAGACTTATGGAGTTATCGCAGGTTGTCACTATTCACCCTATGGAGGATATTTTAAAGGTGACCGCGCAGCTGCTAAGGTACTTCAACCTGATTTATATGCTTAGCAGACATCAAATTAGGTGATTATCTGGCTATTTCGATAGACTTTTAGCAATAATATGCAATATTTCATTTTCTCTCTTTCGATTTTAGTATTTTTGATTTATTAAGTTTTTGCGCGTAATATGGTGTATTTTAGTGAAAATTTTGTAGGTTTCTAATACTAGCAACGAGAGGAATCGAGAATAGAAGTCAAAGATCATGTTAAGAAGTCAAAAGCTATAAAGAATATCCCAAGGAGTTGACAAATTTAGGCTAAAAAACTGGAAGGCTGGTGGAAAGTGATGATTTCGAGCTACCTAAAGATGGATTCAGCCCCTGCGTTATGAAGAAGATTCGTACCTTATCGAGTTACGAAGAATTAGCAAGTTAAATTAGTCAATTCGGAGTTATATTGAGTGAGTTAAGTCCGTTTTCGTGAAGGGTGTACATCAGTTACTGGATTTTGGGCTTGAAGAGTGGACTTGGGCTTTTAATATTTGCTTATTCTTTTAATTAAAAGCCCTAGTCCAGATTTATGAGTATAAAAGGGCTTTTGAACTTCTATTTTCGCAGAATTCATTATTCAGAAAGTCAGACAACGAGAGAAGAAGCAGAAGTAAGGAAAAGAAGAAGCCAAGAGCTGGAGAATGTCTATATCTCCACTTCGCAGCCGAATAAACTTCCTAATTAGGTTTTTTATTTTCATTTCTGTAAAACAATTATGAATTCCTTTCAATTTATTTTCTTAGTGTTTATGATTATGAGCTAATTTCATTTGGTACTTGAGAACGCATAATGGGTTGAACCCCTATCTATTTCATTATATGTCTTTGAATTTGGGATTATTTTAAATGAAATCGAATTGGGTATTTAATATTTTTCTTTAATTTACACTTTTTGACTTTATTGAAGTCATGAATCAATATTAGGACTTAGTACTTAGGCTATTCCAATTAGCGGCGATTGGATCACCTTGACAGGGGGTCTAGGTACCGACTTAATTAACGAATGTAGGATAGAAATTATTTGACCTTGATAGGCTTAATTAATCATATGGCCAATTGGGGAGTTAGACTTTAATCATTCAAAGGTGGACTATATTCACCCTAACGGGGTTTGTAGCACATTATAAGAACTAGCGCCGGCATACCAGCCATATCGGCGGCATACCGATGCTGGACGGTATTCTTTCTCACACCTCTCGGTAAAGAACCCGAGTCACCAACCCGAGGCCACGTGTTTTTGCTTCAACGGCATACCGGAGGTTTTCACTGGCATGCTGGTGCTATTTTAGTCGAGAAGAAACTCTGTCAAAAAAACCCGTGCCTTGGAACCCGTGGGCACGTGTTTCTCCTCTGGCCGGCACGCCGGTGCCCTGAGCGGCATACCAGTGCGCCTGGACTTTTTTTTTCGACCTCTCGGTAAAGAACCCAAGTCACCAACCCGTGGGCACGTCTCTCCCCACCGGCATGCCGGTGGTTTGACTGGCCTACCGGCCAGTGAACCGAATCTTTCCCAAGTGTTTTCTTTTGACCCCAAACTCATTTCCTACACAATAACACACTACATTTCTCTCTTATTAGCTTGTAAACACAATTAAAAATATACACTAGCTTAGAAATATACACTACAAAACATAATACTAATCTAAAAAGCAATTAAAACAAGGGGTGTCGCCCAAGAGCACTTTTATTTAACGTCTTTGAGTTAGATGTGTACCTCAGGTTAAGCGTTTTCTACGAGATGGATTGTCTCCTCTCGTCCAAAGTCTTCACTGTCATGGTATCTTTTCAAACGCTGGCCATTCACCATGAATGTCCATTGTTCGGTTGGATGTTCAATTTCAATCGCTCCATGCGGTGTGACTCTTGTTACAATGTAAGGTCCTCCCCAACGGGATTTAAGCTTTCCTGGGTAATTCAAAAATCGAGAGTTGTATAATAATACCTTTTGTCCTCTCTCGAAATGCTTCGGACGGATTCGATTATCATGCCATCTCTTTGTTTTCTCCTTGTAAGGACGTGAATTTTCATAAGCATGATATCGAAATTCCTCCAACTCATTCAACTGCATCAACCTTTGTTTCTCGGCCAATTCTGGGTCTAGATTCAGAGTTTTGATAGCTCAGAAGGCTCGCGCTTCAGTCTCAATAGGTAGATGACATGCTTTGCCGTAGACCATGCGGTAAGGAGATGCCCCTACTGGTGTTTTAAATGCTGTTCTGTAAGCCCAGAGAGCATCATCTAACTTTAAAGACCAATCCTTCCTCGTCTTGTTCACGGTCTTCTCTAAAATAGATTTGATTTCTCAATTAGAAACTTCAGCAAGACCGTTAGTTTGTGGGTGATAGCTGGTTGATGTGCGGTGTCTCACTCCAAATTTACGAAGGAGGGATCTGGTGGTCCTTTGTGTGTTCTAAAAATAATGTAATAAGTAAATAGAACCACAACCGAAAGTGTACGGTTGTCCCAAGTAATAATAGTGATAAACAGGATCGTTCGCAGGGACGGTATGGTTAACTACAATGCTGATCATTTAATGAATGATTGCACTTATGAAAACAAATAAATGATTTAATATTTGATTGGTTGGTTTTTACTAATCCTAAGTATGAAAGACTAATGTAAAAATGCAATTAAATAACTAGACGCAAGTAAATGAAAGCTAGACCCAAATATGAGCAGGCAGTACTTGAGAGACGCAAGGCTTTCTCCTAACTCTGTTTCATTCCATATGTTGTTTAAGGGACAAATTGGTCATTTAACATTGGTCGGGATTCGGGAATATTCGTACCCCCATCAGGGTGGACTACAAAGCTATTATAGGGTGTCACAAACCCCGTCAGGGTGATTATGATCCACCTTCGAATGATTAAGCTAAAATACCCTATTGGCCATAAAGTTAATTACGCTCTCCAGAGTCAAATAATTCCTACCTTATATTCTGTAATTAATTTCGTATCTAAACCCCCCGTCAAGATGATCCACACGCCACTATGTGGAATAGCCTAGATACTAATACCTGTTATTAATTAGCTACTTTAAGAACAGTAAATAATCGCAAATTACAGAAAAATGTAAAAGAACCAATTTGAATTAAATTATTGAAATCCCAAATCCAATCATATGAAATAAAACAAAGTAGGGATTAACCCGTTATGCGTTCCGAAGTACTAAATGGAATTAGCTCATAATTAAAGAAAAGACAAAAACTAAATTAGAAGAAGAATTCATATTTTTCATAGAAAGAAAATACAAAGAAACCTAATTTCGGAGTAGGATTGGCTGAGAATCGGAGATATAAACAGTCTCCAGCTCCTTAGCTTCTTTCTTCTTCCTTGCCTTGACTTCTCTCTGATGCTCTGACTTATGAAAATTGAATTGTATGTAAAATTGAAGTCAAAAGCTCCTTTTTTAAGCTCAAATTCGGAATGGGCTTTTAATTAAGGATTAAGTGAATAATAAAAAGTCCAAGTCCACTAATCAAGCCCAAATCCCGTAACTGCTGCACCACTTCCACTAAATCAGCTCTAACTGATTTGTTACAACTCCGATTGACCTCAAACCACTTGCCAAATTTCCATAACTCGATAAGGAATATAATCTCTTCAGAGGTCAGCGGTAAAATCAATTCGTAAGTGTCTCGAAATCAGCATTCTCTGACAGATTTCCAGATTTGCAGCTCCAAAATATCAACTCTTTTCGGGATTTAACTTCAAGCTTTGACTCCATATCACGATCTTTGACATTATTCTCATGTTCCTCTCCTAGCTAATATTCAAAAAATACAAACTTTTCACTAAAATAAACAAGATTACGCGCAAAAGTTTAATAAATTAAAAATACTATAAATAAAAGAGGAAATTCAGATTATTGCATATTTAGCCCAAAAGTCTATCGAATTAATCAAATGAACACCAAAAATGATGTCTCCAAAGGGTATAAAATAAGAACAATTAGGGAGACATCAAGACCCCCAACTCAAACCTTTGTCGTCCCGACAAAGTAAAATTAAAAACAAAGGGTAGAAGCAAACGCAAGAAAGTAGAAGCTAGCAAATAAACTTAAAGCAATTCTTAAGATAAATCTCATATAGCAAACTCTAGAAACTAATATACACATACATCTATAATGCAAAATCAAACTCAAATAATTTCAATCATAAAATTAAATCCGCAATGCTTGAAGGTTACACTTGTACTCATCTCTGTATGATGGTTATAGGGTGTTCATCAATCCTATCTCGCTTTGAACGCTCCACCTAGCATATTTCCTATCAACAGAATCATAAATTCACTATGCACTTAGGAATCACGAGGACTTTACGTTTTTAATATAGGCTTAAGGACGGTGTGGATGTTTATTTGGTAAATTTGAAGTGAGCTTTTGGCTCTCTCCTCACTTACCATCAACAAATGTCCTCGAGCTTGAGTTTACGCTAAAAAATGTTCTCACTCACCTTATGTGCAAGAGATCGACATTATGCGTTCTCAAGCACTAATTAGGTTTAGCTCATAATAATTAAAAAGAAAACTAAAGAAACAAATAGGTTCATCATGTTTTACAGAATAAAATAGAATACAGAGAAACCTAATTTTGGAGTCGAATTGGCTGAGAATCGGAGATATAGACCGTCTCCAGCTCTTGCTTCTTCTTTTCCTTGTTTCTGCTTCTTCTCTGGACGCTCTCTTCTAAGGATGTTTTAATTTTAAGAATAAAAATGAGAGGTGCTGAATAATGAGGTCTAAAAGCCTATTTATAATGATAAAATCGGATTAGGGCTTTTACTTAAGGTTTAAGTGAAAATTAGAAAAGCCCAAGTCCAGTAATTAAACCCAAATCCCGTAACTACTGCACTACCTCCACTAAAACAGCTCTAGCCGATTCGTTATAACTCCGATTGACCTCAAATCACTTGCGAAATTTCCGTAACTCGATAAGGAACATAATCTCTTCAAAGGTCAGCGGCTAAATCAACTCGTAAGTGCCTCTAAATCAGCAATCTTTGGCCTGTTTTCCAGATTTGCAGCTTCAATATATAATTCTTTTCGGGATTTATCTTCAAGCTTTGACTCCATATCACGATCTTTAACTTTATACTCGTGTTCCTCTCCTAACTAATATTCAAAACCTACAAACTTTTCACTAAAATACACAATATTACGCGCAAAAGTTTAATAAATCAAAAATACTAGAAATAAAAGAGGAAATTCGGATTATTGCATATTTAGCCCAAAAGTCTATCAAATTAATCAAATAAACACCAAAAATGATTTCTCCCAAGGGCATAAAATTAGAACATTTAGGGAGACATCAAGACCCCCAACTCAAACCTTTGTCGTCCCGACAAAGCAAAACTAAAAACAAGGGGAATGAATTAGATGCAAGAGAAAATAGAAGCTAGCACATACACCCTAAAGCAATTCTTAAAATAAATCTCATATAGCAAACATTAAGAACTAACATACACATACAATAATCATGCAACATCAAACATAAATAATCTCAATCATAAAATTAAAGTCGCAATGCTTGAAGGTTACACTTGTACTCATCTCTGTATGATGGCTATAGGGTGGTCATTAATCCTACCTCGCTTTGAACACTCCACCTAGTATATTCCCTATCAACAGAATTATAAATTCACTATGCACTTAGGAATCACGAGTTCTTTATGGTTTTAATAATGGTTTAAGGACGGTATGGATATATATTTGGTAAATTTAAAGTGAGCTTTTGGCTCTCTCCTCACTTACCATCAACAATGTCCTCGAGCTTGAGTTTACGCTAAAAAATGTTCTCACTCACCCATTTGACGCGCTAATGTTGCGTCCCCAATGTCAACCCAAATAAAACTAAGATGATTTCCAAAAATATTCCACTTTGCCGATTTATTTATTCTTTCTTTTTATTTTCTTTTTCATTTCTTTTCTTCTCTTTTTTTTTTGTACAAGATACCCATGACTATCATTTTGATGTGAAAAGTCATGTCTCTTATAATTTTCTTTTTCTCTTTTTTTTCTTTCAAATTTCGGCAAAGGGTTACAAATAATCGTATCATCTTTTGATTTTGTGCCTCAATACAAACACATATAATCCCTTCCCAATGTAAATTCCCAAATATGGACCCTCCACCCCAAACTCAAGCTCGAGACAAGTCTCAGGGTTGTGATTCAAGTGCGGGTCATTTGGTCATGCCTAATAATCTAAAGGATAATGGGCTTATATCGTGGCTACAAAAGAAAAGGCTTAAGGCTCAGAATTGGGCTAAGACGGATAAAATTATAATAAGGGATAGCAAGCTAAAAGGCTTCAAATAGCTAACAAAGAACTGCCCCTATCATTTTCCTAAGTGCACAGCTTGTCTTTAGTTCATATCTAGGTGGGTTCTCTACTAATTAGGATTTCACTTTCTACACACCAAACATATTCCTTAAGTACAAGCTTACTTCATTTGCATTGTTCATTAATTTTTCCTATTAATTACCTATGTTCGCATGCAATTGTAAGTGCGTTTTATGTTATTCCCTAAAGTTCACTATTTACTATCATCGATTCATCAAAAGTATGCTTAAAAGGGACATTTAAAATCTTCTACAGTCAAACGCAACTCCTACTTAATTTATTGAAAGCAATTAAAAACAAATAAACACATAAAAACTGGGATGAGGCAACGAACCCCACCCCAAACTCAAAACTGAGTCGTGTCCCTACGACTCGAAAAGACTCAATAAAGCAATTAAAATAATATACACTAAATGAGAAAAGGATTGGAAAACATATCTAGATCGACACTAGGCCGATTACGTGTAGTCTCATGTTGAAATTTTGAATACTTCTTTATCAAGCTTAAAAGATCATGTATTTGTTGCGTTCATCTTGATTAAAGTGTTCTTCATTACCTCGAACTCTTTTGTCATATTTTCCAAGTCTTCATCATTTCCTAACCCTCTAAATCATCATCTCTTCTACGAAAATCTTTCCTCAACATCCAACTTTTTATCTTCATCATGTTCTTCGTACCTTTTCCAACCTTCATGGTCATCTTTGATGACCCCAAACTCAATTTTTCACCTACTTAAAGATTACTTGCAAAATATATAATATTAATAGGCTCAAACAATTCACAATTCCTCCGCTAAATAACTAAAATAAATCTTAATTCCCAACTGGTAATAGAAATAAAAGAATAGTTCTAGCTATTTTACCAGATTGGCCATGGAATTTATGATGATTTGATACCTTGCACTTGCATTCTCCAACCTTCAAATTACCAAAGCTTTTGATGAAATTTGTGTCTCTTGATATTGTTGAAAGTGGCACAGTAGTGGAATTGGTGATTTATTTGAGATGGGTATTTAATATCTATGGTGTTGGAAAGGTTTAAAGGATATAATTTGAGCTTTGGTGAAGAAATGTTTGGATTCAAACTTGAATTTCTTGGTGTTTTTGGAAAGATTTGTGATTGATTATGTGTTGGGATAATGTTTAGAGGTAAGGATTGGTGATATATTGGTGTTTTGATGATGGAATTTGAGTGTTTTTGGAGCTTTGGTTCGTCATCAATGGTGTTTCATGTGTTGGAGGCCAAAGGAGAGGGAAAAATAAGGTTTTTTAAGCTTTAGGTTTGTTTTCACCGAGACCACGACCGGCATGCCGGTCAGATGACCGGCTATCCGGTCGCGAACGACGACCTCCCCAACAGCTAGGTCTCGAAAAGTTATGCAGTTTAGGCTCAAAGATCACATGATTCGGACACCCGAGCGCAAAGATATCGCTTGCCGAACTTTTCTCTGATTTTTTTTAAACCTCTGACGCAAGCCTCTTGTGTCGTTGCTGACGCAGTAACCAGAAACATCATCGTCATCGGCCGGCTAGCCGGTCATCTGACCGGTATGCCGGCGGCACGTCGCTGGCGCGAATGAAGACGCGGTCATGCTGTGACGCAGTGGTCAGAAACTCTTAGTTGTTTATCTGAACTTTTAGACTTCACCATTGGATAGAGCTCGAAAAGTTATGCGGTTTAGGCTCAAGAAAAAGTTAATTCCGACCTCCGAGCATCAAGTTATGATCTTCCGAAGTTGCTGAATGAGGACGCAGTCGTGCTGCGTCGTCGCTGACGCAGTGGTCAGAAACTCTTAGCTGTTTATCTGAACATTTCGGCTTCACCATTGGATAGAGATCGAAAAGTTATGCGGTTTAGGCTCAAGAAAAAGTTAATTCCGGCCTCCGAGCATCAAATTATGATCTTCCGAAGTTGCTGATAACCTAACTACCCCAAACTCATGACCTTTACTCCTGTATTCATAAAAAACACCAACCTTTCTCATTTCTTAAAAATAAACACTAAATAAAGAACCATTACTCTAATTTACACTAAAAATTTAAAAGACATGAAAGCAATTTTAAAACATGGGTTGTCTCCCAAGAAGCACTTTTGTTTATTACGTCTTTAAGTTCGACGCGTTACCTTCCATGAAGATGGTATTGAGGCCCTTGCGGTGTTCCTCCGCTTAAACTCGCCTCTTCCTTGATGTAAGAGTTTTAGATACTTCCCCCTTAGAATATTATTTAGTCGATCTCTGAAAGGAGGTGGGTAAGTACTTCGTTTCGCCTTTTTATTTTCACGACGAAACTCATTTTCCACCACATTAGAGTATATAACTGTTCTCCACGGTATAAGAATATTTTTACTCCTTGGTTCAATCTTGGATTCATCTTTAAAATGTGGTGGGTAGGTGCTCCTCCTTGCCTTTTTGCTCTCGCGGTGTGGCACCTTGCTTGTATAACACATATTGATCATTTGTGGTAGTGGAGGTGATTCTGATTTTTCATCTCTAATAATGATTCGTGGTAGAGATGGTGATTGGTGAACTTGTTGTGGCGGATATTCAATTTCTATTTTATCTTTAACCTTTAATTCTTCAATTGATTTTCCAACCATTTCACATTCGTCTTCACTTTCAACCCAATCTTCCACTATTACCTCATAATATTCTTTCTTTGGATTTTCTATAACCTCGATCTCCACCTCTTCTTTTTTGCGTTCTATATCTTGATCATGTGTATACACCCTAGGAATAGCAATTTCTGTGTTAACTTCTAGGATTTGCGTTGCTACTCCTTCGTCCACTATGCTAACAAGATCCTCAACCACATGGTGGTCTTCATTTGTAATTGGCACGATGGTCATATCACTATCAATAATATCTTCTTTCAACACCTCCTCCTCAACTATTTCTTCCGGTTGATCTCTTTCATCTTCATAAGACTTGATACTATTGGCAGAATACTGAGAATTATTATGGATTCTATTTCGTTTAGCTCTTTTTGCAGTCTTTGCAAGCGGGAATCTCTTTCATCTGCTAACTTCTGCGATTGTTCATATAAGTTCATGAGTTCTGTAACTGATCTATATAATTGGGAAATTTGTGGTGAAGGTGGAGGTTGTTGAATGTTTTCAACCAATTGGTTGTTCCATTCATGCTCGTGTTGATAGTGATATGATAGCTGATGTTGATTGTTCCATTCAGGCTCTTGTTGATAGTGATATGGGGTTTGTTGTTGATTATTCCCGATCCATTGATTGTTCCATCCTTGCTCTTGCGGGTATTGATAAGGTTGTTGGTAAGAATTTATACCCCATCGTTGTTGTCCCGAAGAGTCTTCCCAATAGTCAAATGGACCAGGATTTGGGTAATGTTCTCTATACATCTTTAATTAAATTTCTTGATCATTACCTGAATAACGCACCTGTAAACACAAAACAAAGCAAACACAAGCGTAAAACTGAAATAAAAATAAATGCAACTATCACTAAAGGATAAACACCGTGGTCACACGCTACCGTCCCCGGCAGCGGCGCCAAAAACTTGGTGGTCCTTTGTGTGTTCTAAAATAAATGCAAATGTAAATCGAACCACAACCGCAAGTGTACGGTTGTCCCAAGTAATATAGTTGATAAAACAGATTCGTTCCAAGGACGGGATGGTTGACTACAATGCTTATCTATTAATGATTGATTGCACTTATGAAAGCAATTAAAAGTAATATGATTGGTTTTGTTTTGTATTAATCCTAAGTAAAGAAAGATTAATGCGAAAATATAAATAACTAACTAAGACGCAAGTAAATAAAAGTGATACGCAAGTATGAGCAGGCAGTACTTGAGAGACGCAAGGGTTTTCCTAACTATCATTCATTTCATACATTGTTTAAGGGACAAATCGGTAAATTTGTATTGGTCGGGATTCTATATTCTCCTTACCCCCGTCAGGGTGGACTAAGGAGCAACTTTCAGTGCTACAAACCCCGTCAGGGTGATTATAGTCCACTCTCAAGTGATTAAGTCTAAATTACCCAATAGGCCATAGGTTTAATTAAGCTCGTCAGAGTCAAATAATTTCTAACCTACATTCGTTAACTAGTTCGGTACCTAAACCCCCCGTCAAGGTGATCCAATCGCCACTAATTGGAATAGCCTAGATACTAAGTCCTATCATTGGTTAATTACGTCAATAATAGTAATTAAAATGCAAATTAAAGAAAAATACGAATTACCCAATTTGATTTAAATAATAAATATCCCAAATTCAAATGTATAGAATGAAATCAAATTGGGATTAACCCATTATGCGTTCTCAAGCACTAATTAGGTTTAGCTCATAATAATTAAAAAGAAAACTAAAGAAGCAAATAGGTTCATCATGTTTTACAGAATAAAATAGAATACAGAGAAACCTAATTTTGGAGTTGAATTGGCTGAGAATCGGAGATATAGACCGTCTCCAGCTCTTGCTTCTTCTTTTCCTTGTTTCTGCTTCTTCTCTGGACGCTCTCTTCTAAGGATGTTTTAATTTTAAGAATAAAAATGAGAGGTGCTGAATAATGAGGTCTAAAAGCCTATTTATTATGATAAAATCGGATTAGGGCTTTTACTTAAGGTTTAAGTGAAAATTAGAAAAGCCCAAGTCCAGTAATTAAACCCAAATCCCGTAACTGCTGCACTACCTCCACTAAAACAGCTCTAGCCGATTCGTTATAACTCCGATTTACCTTAAATAACTTGCTAAATTTCCGTAACTCGATAAGGAACATAATCTCTTCAAAGGTCAGCGGCTAAATCAACTCATAAGTGCCTCGAAATCAGCAATCTTTGGCCTGATTTCCAGATTTGCAGCTTCAAAATATAATTCTTTTCGGGATTTATCTTCAAGCTTTGACTCCATATCACGATCTTTGACTTTATTCTCGTGTTCCTCTCCTAGCTAATATTCAAAACCTACAAACTTTTCACTAAAATACACAAGATTACGCGCAAAAGTTTAATAAATCAAAAATACTAGAAATAAAAGAGGAAATTCTGATTATTGCATATTTAGCCCAAAAGTCTATCAAATTAATCAAATAAACACCAAAAATGATGTCTCCCAAAGGCATAAAATTAGAACATTTAGGGAGACATCAAGACCCCCAACTCAAACCTTTGTCGTCCCGACAAAGCAAAACTAAAAACAAGGGGAATGAATTAGATGCAAGAGAAAATAGAAGCTAGCAAATACACCCTAAAGCAATTCTTAAAATAAATCTCATATAGCAAACATTAAGAACTAACATACACATACACTAATCATGCAACATCAAACATAAATAATCTCAATCATAAAATTAAAGTCGCAATGCTTGAAGGTTACACTTGTACTCATCTCTGTATGATGGCTATAGGGTGGTCATTAATCCTACCTCGCTTTGAACGCTCCACCTAGTATATTCCCTATCAACAGAATTATAAATTCACTATGCACTTAGGAATCACGAGGTCTTTATGGTTTTAATAATGGCTTAAGGACGGTATGGATATATATTTGGTAAATTTGAAGTGAGCTTTTGGCTCTCTCCTCACTTACCATCAACAATGTCCTCGAGTTTGAGTTTACGCTCAAAAATGTTCTCACTCACCCATTTGACGCGCTAATGTTGCGTCCCCAATGTCAACCCAAATAAAACTAAGATGATTTCCAAAAATATTCCACTTTGCCGATTTATTTATTCTTTCTTTTTATTTTCTTTTTCATTTCTTTTCTTCTTTTTTTTTGTACAAGATACCCATGACTATCATTTTGATGTGAAAAGTCATGTCTCTTATAATTTTCTTTTTCTCTTTTTTTTTTCTTTCAAATTTCGGCAAAGGTTTACAAATAATCATATCATCTTTTGTTTTTGTGCCTCAATACAAACACATATAATCCCTTCCCAATGTAAATTCCCAAATGTGGACCCTCCACCCCAAACTCAAGCTCGAGACAAGTCTCAGGGTTGTGATTCAAGTGCGGGTCATTTGGTCATGCCTAATAATCTAAAGGATAATGGTCTTATATCGTGGCTACAAAAGAAAATGCTTAAGGCTCAGAATTGGGCTAAGACGGATAAAATTATAATAAGGGATAGCAAGCTAAAAGGCTTCAAATAGCTAACAAAGAACTGCCCCTATCATTTTCCTAAGTGCACAGCTTGTCTTTAGTTCATATCTAGGTGGGTTCTCTACTAATTAGGATTTCACTTTCTACACACCAAACATATTCCTTAAGTACAAGCTTACTTCATTTGCATTGTTCATTAATTTTTCCTATTAATTACCTATGTTCGCATGCAATTGTAAGTGCGGTTTATGTTATTCCCTAAAGTTCACTATTTACTATCATCGATTCATCAAAAGTATGCTTAAAAGGGACATTTAAAATCTTCTACAGTCAAACGCAACTCCTACTTAATTTATTGAAAGCAATTAAAAACAAATAAACACATAAAAACTGGGATGAGGCAACGAACCCCACCCCAAACTCAAAAATGAGTCGTGTCCCTACGACTCAAAAAGACTCAATAAAGCAATTAAAATAATATACACTAAATGAGAAAAGGATTGGAAAACATATCTGGATCGACACTAGGCCAATTACGTGTAGTCTCATGTTGAAATTTTGAATACTTCTTTATCAAGCTTAAAAGATCATGTATTTGTTGCGTTCATCTTGATTAAAGTGTTCTTCATTACCTCGAACTCTTTTGTCATATTTTCCAAGTCTTCATCATTTCCTAACCCTCTAAATCATCATCTCTTCTACGAAAATCTTTCCTCAACATCCAACTTTTTATCTTCATCATGTTCTTCGTACCTTTTCCAACCTTCATGGTCATCTTTGATGACCCCAAACTCAATTTTTCACCTACTTAAAGATTACTTGCAAAATATATAATATTAATAGGCTCAAACAATTCACAATTCCTCCGCTAAATAACTAAAATAAATCTTAATTCCCAACTGGTAATAGAAATAAAAGAATAGTTCTAGCTATTTTACCGGATTGGCCATGGAATTTATGATGATTTGATACCTTGCACTTGCAATCTCCAACCTTCAAATTACCAAAGCTTTTGATAAAATTTGTGTCTCTTGATATTGTTGAAAGTGGCACAGTAGTGGAATTGGTGATTTATTTGAGATGGCTCTACCCAAGATGATGGGGACATTCTTATCCGCGTCGTAGTCAAGAATAATAAAATCAAAAGGAAAAATAAAAGTACCAGCTTTAACTAAAACATCTTCAATTTTACCTATTGGTCGGGAGAGGGAGCGATCCGCCATTTGTAGTACCACAGAAGTACAGAAGTAGGTACTACCTATCCTATATTAAGCTTCTCGAACAGGGATCTTGGCATGAGATTGATACTCACGCCTAAATCACATAATGCTTTGCCGGTCCAATTGTCTCTAATACCAATGGGAATCGTAAAACTTCCGGGATCTTCTAGCTTCGGTGGTAACTTTTTTTGACAAATAGCACTACACTCCACAAGCAATCCAATTGTTTCCCCAGATTCTAAACTTCGTTTGTTAGAAAGAATCTCCTTCATGAATTTCAGATACTTCGGCATTCTCTTGAGAGCTTCTACAAACGGCATATTAATATATAACTTGCTCACCACGTCAAGGAACTTCTTGAATTCTTGGTCATTGTCTTTTTTCTTGACACGTGAAGGTTATGGAGGTGGAGGGCGTGTATTAAGTACCACTGAGCTCTTCTTCTGTTCTGGTGTCTTCTCCGGGACACTCTTTGGGGTCAACTACCTCTTCGACCTTATCTTCTATTGTATCTTCAACCTCCTTTTCTGGAATAGGGGTTGGTTCGGTTCTCTTTTAGGTGGAGGTAATTGTTTACCACTTTGCGATTCAACTGCATGACAAGCATCATCTCGAGGAGCAATAGTATCACTTGGGAGTTGCCCTTTCGGCCTGTTTTGCAATGTACTCGCCATGTGTGATAGAGTGTGCTCGAGATTTTTTATCACCTTTTGCTTAGTTTGAAATCTTCGTTGGCTCATCTTCATATTCTCTTCAACTACTTGCATCATCTTAGCCATACTTGAATTCAAACTCAAAGGTTGTTCTTTCTTTGCCAGTTGCATTGATTGTTCTGGTGGTTCTTGATAAGTTTTCTCAATAATTGGCGCTTTCTGTTGTATAGGTTGTGGTGGATAGTAAGATTGAGGTTGAGGTTGATGATAAGTCTCTTGATTTCTGACCCAACTTCGCTGTTGTGGAGGCTGATATCTAGCATAGCTTTCTTGAGGATAATCATAACCATTAGAATAATGGTTACTTTGCGGAGATATAAAAGAAGCTGAGGCTGGATTATTCATACACCTTTCCCACATATGATTTCTTGAACCACAACCTGGACACGGAGGTATAGTACGTACTAGATTTACCTGCGCAATTGTTCGAGCTTGTTCTTGTAGTTCCTTGAGTTGTTGGCTCAATTCTTCGAGCTTCAGAGATTCTGAAGTGTCTTCTTTTTCTTCTGATTCACTTGGCCAACTTCTCTCGTTCTCAAGAATTCTCTCCATACAAATTTCGGCTTCTGTAGGATCTAGTAACACAAAACCTTTGTTTCCTAACGAATCTGCTCTTGCCCTGGACTCGTTATTAAGTCCTCCATAGAACATGGTTAAAGAATATTCTGGCGATAATTTGTGGTTTGGACATCTCGCCTTCTTTTCATTAAATTGTAACCATGCTTCACCCAAGCTTTCTCCGTCTTCCTGCATAAACTGTTCAAGCTCCAACATATCTTTTAATCTTCTACTAACCAGATAGAATCGGTCTAGGAATCTTGATTGAAGCTTATCCCAATCTGGAATGACATGAGGATATTGGGTATCGTACCAATCGTTTGCACCTCCGGTCAAGAAGAACTGGAACATAACGTAATATATCTGCTCCTTAGTAACTCCTCTTACGATATAAGCATCACAGATCTGCATGAATTTCTAAATATATCGGATCGGAACTTGTTGTGCAGCACCGCTAAATTGTCCATGATTTGCAAACTGTGCTAACATCCCTGGATCTGGCCTAAATTTAGCGGCTTGGATTTCTGGAGTGTGGATTCCGCGTGGTTGCACTCTAAACGAGATGGGTAGCTCAAGTCTCCTTGGGATCTCCATCAGTAAAAATATTTAAAACAAAAAATAAAAGACAAAAGCGTAAAATAAAACTAACTGAAATAAAAGCACTAGATATATGCACAAGGACTAACGATGTAGTCCCCGGCAGCGGTGCCAAAAACATGGTGTCGCCTAAGGTGTTAGAAAATAATAGATAAATAAGTGCAATAAAACACCCTAGGCTAGAATGGTTCTGCAAGTATACAGGACGTATGCAAGTTTTAACGAACAAGTAGAATTCGTTCCTCAGAGACTACGAAAGTTAGAGAGAACTTATGCAAATATTTAAGTGTAGATATTAAGAAGCTAGAACAAATAATACGCAAGAAAATAAAAAGGGAAAAGATTTGTATGCTTGAAAAACTCGAAAATTAACTAATAAATTAAAAGACAGGAAATTAAATAAAAGAGAGAAGCAAGTCGTATGAGAGTTAAGCTCGAGATATTAACAAGTAATCCCCATTAGTTTTGGTAATTCTATCGTCTAAGGGTGAATTATGTATTATGAAATAATCAGGATTCTAAATTCCCATACCTTAGACCTTGAGAGCGACTAAGGGGGCTACGGACACATCATGAGGTAGCCTAAACCTAGGGTAATAAAGCGCCACCAAGGCCCTAAGCAATTCAATTCCAAACATGATGATAGTGGTGAAAACATACCCTAATGATTATCTAGTTAGGTTGATTTGTCAGGTCTAAACCTTATTCTAGATGTTATGTGGTGTTTCAATAGTTAAACACCCAGCTAAGGTGATCATCTAACTACTATTAAGGTAATCCTATACGTTGCGCACCGCAAGGAAAATAGACAATAAATCAAAACACATAAACAGAACACAAAGCATAAATTCCAATTAAATACTGTAGTATCCCAAATCAAATAGAAAAACTAGGGTTCATACATAAATGATAAATCTCAAGCTAAAAGTAAATTAGTTCATACTAGAGAGAGAAAAGAAATAAATTACAAATTCAAAGGTAGAAGAAGACATGATATGGTGTTCAGCTCCTTCAAGACTTCTTCTCTTGTCTTGCAGCTTCCTCTTGGCTTAAGGCTTTGCCAAGGATGATTTTTCTAATGATAATAGGTTGTATTTATAGTGTATAGAACGACCTAATCGTTTTCTTGAAGGAGAAGGTAAGTGTTGGACTCCAAGCCCAACCCAAATTCGTAGCCCAAAAATATGGAATCAACCCCGTTTTTGTTTTGGTCCTAAGAGCTTCAATACTTATCCGTTTGACGCGTATGAGTAGTCTAAATTCATCGTCTCGGCAAGATATTTAACTTTTATCTTGACCGTTTCTCCAAATTCCTCACCGATTTTGAGATATAAGCTGATTTGTGGTCGTGTGTGGTGAAATTCATATTTATGGCAGCTTTTCCTTTTCCATGTTTTTAGCTTTTGTTTCCTTATTAGGGATGTCAATGGGGCGCGGGTTTGCGGGTACCCGACCCATCTCACTTTAAAGGGGGCGGGTTTTAAGGTACTAAATGGGGCTTGGGGCGGGTTGTGGGGATGGATTTTCAAGACCCGCACGAGACGGGGCGTGTTGTGGGGATAAGTATTCCCCACCCCGCAAACCCTCCCCGCATGTATATAATATATAATTAATATATTTCATTTATAATGTATATTTTAATTTCAATAATTATTCAAATCAAAGTGCAACTCCAAGGGCAGAATTTGTTTAAAAATCAAAATATAAATGCAAATTCTGAAAAATGGAATATTTGAAAGTTTAAAAATAATAAAATTTGTAGTAATAAAAAAAATTGAACGATCAAATTGAAATCTGCGGGTAGAACCCACACCCTGCGGAGAATAAATGAGCGGGGCGGGGCGGGGTGTGGGGAAGAACAACGCTGGAGTGGGGCGGGGCGTGGAGCTTTGATGTCTCCCGATTTGTTCTAATTATTAGCCCCTTGGAGACATCCCTTTAGGTGAATAAATGACTTAATTGATAGACTTTTAGGCTTAATTGATCATATTGCACTTTCTCCCCTTGGAAATTAACTATTTGCAGAATCTGAGCTTTTGTGCGTAAATTTGACTATTTTTTATGCAAAGTTAATTGGTTCTTGAATCTCATGAAAGACCAATCCAAGGAGAGGAAGTCAGAATAAAGTCTTAAGTGTATTTTAGAGTGTTACGAAATGATTTTTACTCAAGTTTCTATTTTTAGAGTACACTTTCCTATTTCGTTTTCTTGATTTATTGATTTATTCTTTTTAAGCATATGCGGTTTAACTATTTATTTAATGTGAAGCTTTAAAAGATATATGGTAATTACTTAGAGACCAAGTCAAGATAAAGATGAAAGGAAAGAAGATTTACATAGAAAAAAGAATATTTAGGAAAGATTTATTCAAAGAAGGAAAAGATAAAGCTGTCTTGTGAATCTGAAATTCCAGCCACGTTTTAAAGATTAAATCATAACTAAAGATTGGCATGGATTCTGGACGAGTGGTCTGCACCAATAGAAAGCTCTTTCCAAGACAAGCAGTTTCATATATTGGAACTTCTCAAACGGATAAGTATTGAAAAAGATATGACCAAATCAAATCAGCAGCAAAATCTTACCTTTCCTAGAATTTAGAGCTACGAATTTAACTTGTCTTCCACTCCAAGTAAATTCGACCTATGGTCCTCCAACACCTATAAATACACCTCTTAACCTCCTACTTTCACACACTTTAGAGAATTAAACAAGAGGCTTAAGGTTTTCAAGTCAGAGCAAGAAGGCAAGGAGAAGCTAGTGCTGGAGGAGTCCTGTTCTTCCATCAACAGTCATCCTACCCTTTAGGTTATCAATTTATATTTTGTAATTGAACATGAATTCCTTTTATTTTATGTTAGTCTTTAATTTTCTTATGAGCTAAATTTTTTTATACTTGGGAATCACATTAAAAGGAGGAACCTTAATTAATTAATCTATGTTTTGAATTTGGGATTGTTTAGATTTAAATAGGATTAAGTTTTATATATTGGTTATTACTTTGTTTTCATTACTAATTCTTTTCCGCGCAACTAGAATTAGATGTTAGTATTTGGGCTATTCACTTTAGTGGCGAAGTGATCATCCGACAGGGGGGTTTGAATACAGATCTAGGTAATACCCGTGTAATGTCCGTTATTGACCGACAGGCTTAACTAGTTACATAGCCAAAGAGGTAAAATCATATCATCCGAAGAGCCATATTCGACCATACGGGTGTTTATGATACTTTAGGATAGCTTCTAGGTCCACCCGACAGGGGGCTAGGAGATATTAGAGTCCCGACTAATATACTAATTCCAATGCTACCCTTAAACATAGCATAGATTATATTAATTAAGTGGATTCCTTTGCGAGACTCAAGTATCTCTCTTATCTGAAGTTAGTCTTTTATCTGCTTTATTTCCTTTCTGTTAATTTAATTTTAGTCTTTATTTTATTTGCATCTTTAATTTACAAAAACCAAACAAAAATTATTATCTTTTATCTTTCTGTTAAACAATTATTCTTCTACTTAATTAATATTTGGGTTGAACCTAATCCGTCCCTGAGAACGAACTTGATTATCACATATTACTTGGGACAACCGTACACTTGCGGTTAAGTGGTTCCTTTATTTTTGCACTTCATTTTATAACACTCTAGGACCCACCAAGTTTTTGGCGCCGCTGCCGGGGACGGTAGCGTGTGACCCCGGTGTTAGTCTTTTAGAAGTTTAATTGTTAGTTTAGTTTTAGTTTTATTTTTCAGTTTTACGCTTTGGGTTGTCTTTCTTTCTCAGGTTTACATGTTTTGGTTTATGCGTGAAGATATCGTGATTCTTGCAAATCCAGAAAACCTAGTTCGAGAAGCAAATAAAAGAAAGAGAGAAGCTAAAGCAAAAGAGTTAGAGGAGCAATTAGCAAGAGAAACAATGGCTGAAAACCAAGTTGGAAATCAACAACCCAACCCTCCTGCTGCTCCCCCAGCTCAAAACAATGATCCATGGTTCATCAATGCCCCTGAAGAAGCTCCATTTCGAGCTCCTGCCCTCGGAATTGGCCCTGCAAATATTAATGTCGAGAGATTCAGACCCGATCCTGGTATGTTATCTCAGTTTCAAAGTTATGGCAATTTCCGAGGAGCACCTAGCGAAGATCCAATCCGTGCTGTACAGAAGTTCATGCAAATTTGCGATTCTTATATTACGTAAGGAGTAACTAAAGAGCAAATGTATTTTGCTAATTTTAGATACTTCGTTACTGATGGAGCAAGTGAGTGGCATGATTCTCAAGAACCCGGAACAATTACAACATAGGATGCATTACAAACCGTGTTCTTTGATAGATACTACCCAACGAATATGAGATTAGATGCGCAAGTTGAAATAACGTCATTCAAGCAAGAGGAAGACGAGACTTTGGGTAGAAGTTGGAAGAGATTTCAGATTTGCTTAAGAAGAGTCCCTGATCATGGCCTCACAGAAATTCAACAGATGAAGATATTTTATTTGAGGACTTGATGGCTCTTCAAGAAAGGATCTAGACTTGCTTTGTGGTGGTGCATTTTTATGGGTACAACCAGTCCATGCTAAGATTATTTTGAATAGAACTGTAACGAATGAACTAGGTTGGAACACCGTAAGAACACCTGTCCGAGGTGGAAATATTGCCATGATTGAAGAAAAATTCACCGCCATGGAAAATAAACTTGAACAACAACTGAAACAGCTTGCTCTAGCTGTTACAGAAAGTGTTACTGGTAGAAGAGCAGATGTTAATGTTACACAAGAAGTTTATGAATGTTCTAACTGCGGTACGCAAGATCATGAATGGGAGCAATGTCAACACAATACAGAATCCGTAATGTTCGTTTCCAACCGAGGAAATTATAACTCAAGTGGTCAAGGTTATCAACCAAACAGAAACCATCCGGGTTTTCAATATTCGAACCCAAATGGGGCCGCTAATCCACAACATGCATATCAACCGCGTCCCCAAGGCAGTAACTATCAACCAAGACCTTAGAACAACTACCAAGGTGGACAAGCATACGGAAATCAAGCTCAGAAACAACCTCCTCAAGATGCTTATACCGAAACCATGAACCAGAAAGCTCTACCTGCTCAACCTCAAGAAGGTTCATTAGATGTTCAGCAAACTTTGACAACACTAATCACCATTCAACAAACTACAGCCGCAGCACTTAAATTTATGGAAACTCAGATAGCTCAGATGGAAAAGCAGTTAAATCAGCATCCACAGGGACAATTACCAAGCGATACTGAAGAACCTAAACCATATGAAGAATGTAACGCGATCTCTCTTAGAAGTGGTAAGAATCTTCCACCCCCACCTTTTCCCGTTATGAAAGAAAAAGAAACAACTGTGAAAGAGAAACCGGTAAAAGAGGTGGAAGAGAAAGAAGATGAACCTGAAATAATTGAAGTGGATAAGATTCTGGAAAATCCGAAAAAGAAAGATGATATAGAAGTCCGTCCTCCTCCACCATTCCCTTCAAGAGTTCAGAAGAAAGGAGATACTGCAGAATATCAGAGATATATGACCATGGTGGGTAAGCTTAACATTAATATACCTTTCTTAGAGGCTATCAAAGGTGTACCGAAATACATGAAATTCTTAAAAAGAGCTATCACCAGCAAGCGTCAGTATCTTGAGAATGAAATGGTGGGTTTGCCAGAAGAGTGTAGTGCTATATGCCAAAGTAAGTTGCCACCCAAATTACTTGATCCTGGAAGTTTTACTATCCCGATTTCCATTGGTGCTAAGTGGCAAGGGAACGCTTTGTGTGATTTGGGAGCAAGTATTAATCTCATGCCCAAATCCGTGTTTGAAAAGTTGAAGATAGGAAACGCAAAACCCACCTCTATGGTTTTGCAAATGGCTGACAGATCCCTCATACATCCAGAGGGAAGACTAGAAGATGTCCTCGTCAAGGCTGGTACGTTAATCTTTCCTGTTGATTTTGTTATACTTGATTATGACGCGGATAGGAATGTCCCGATTATTTTGGGAAGACCATTCCTAGCCACGGGGCGTACTTTGATTGATGTAGAATACAGTGAATTGATTATGCGTATTCAAGACGAGGAGGAAAAATTTAACGTGTTTAAGCCAATGAAGTTTCCGGATCCCAAGGAGGATTGCTTCCAGATTGATGTGATTGAACAGGAGCCAACTAAGGTTGTGGAAACCTTAGGAATGGAGGAAAGAGAGCTCAAAAAGAAACCACCTTATAAAAATCCTCCATATCCTAAGGAAAATCCACACCTTGATCATGCAAAGAAGAAAGAAAAAGGGCGAGCTATGAAGGTTCCTAAAGAACCTAAGAAAGGGAGAAGGAAAAGGGGGTTCAGAGAAGGCGAAGAGGTTGCATTGAAGAAGCTTGATCCTCCTCCGAAAACGCGCGAAGCCAAGAGTTCTTGGCAAGAATCGTTCATGGTCACAAAGGTTATTTCGAATCAACTGGTGGTGATAAAAGCTAAGGGATGCAAATTCCGTGTAGCAAACGTTGATAACCTCACTCACTGCTGGGGAGGTTATGTGAAAAAATGACGCGAGAGGTAACCCGTCGAGCTTAACGACGTTAAACAAAAGCCATTTAAATGTATATTAGTTTATTGCTTTAAGTTTTTCAATTCTTAGTGTATAATTCTAAGTTAGTGTCGAGTTTTAGTGTCTACTTTTAAAAGAAATGAGAAGGGTTGTGTGTTAATGGTGCAGGAATTGAGTTTGGGGTGCTAGGAAACGCAAAAGAAAAATTCGAAGGCTGGTGCGGACTACCCCCGCGGTGTACCCCTATACCGCAGAGATGTACCGCGCCCGAAAAACCCGTACCATGGGTCGGGCACCACGGGTTTTCTACAGAGGCGAGAAAAAAGAAAGTTGATAGGCGCGGTGCACCGCACCCTACACCGCACGCCCAAAACGCGTGCCACGGGGTATGTACCGCGGGTTTTTTCACAAAGCAGGCGCGGAGTACCCATGCACCGAACCCCTGCACCGCACGCCCAAAACGCGTGCCACGGGGTGCTAGCACGGGTATAATGTAGAGGCGAAAAATTCACACCAACAGCACTACGGTGTACCCTCGCGGTACACCCATGCACCGCAGGTATGCACCGCGCCAGGCGATTTGTGAAGAGATCAAGGTCCAGTCAACTTCTTACCTTAACGAGATAAACCCTAGCCTCTTCCAAGCGAATTTTCCAGCTCCCAACCCTATAAAAACACCTTGAAGCTTGATTAAACCTCCAAAACAAACACATTAACATCATTAAATCTCTCCTCCATCCTCCATAAACATAACCTCTTCATCAAATTCATCACAAAACACCATTAAACACAATCAAAATCATCAAGCTTTCAAGAGTTCTTCCAAGATTTGTCAAGAAACCAACTTTCTTCATCTAATCCAAGCAAGAAACTCAAGCTATACCAAGTTTTCTTAACTTTATTTTATCTTTGGTATAACTTGAGTTTGGGGTCAATTCAACCATGACAAAAAGAACAGTTGCTATGAATTACAAGAGGAAGTGTTGTATCCTAGGGAAGAACAAGAATTTGCCTGGTTCTACAATTGAAAAGGCCATCAATCTTGATGAGCCTATTGAATAAAAACAAGAAGAAAAGGCACCTGCACCACCACAACACAAGAAATTAACAGCAAGGATGAGGGTATCATCAAAGCCTAAAGACAAGATACAAATTCAATTTCAAGGTTCTTCTTCTTCTCAAACTAATTCTGGCATTCCTCCATGGGCTCGCAATTTGCAACAAGAATTCGAACTTTTACGACTAGACATCGGAGCACTTTGGAAGGAAATTACACAGGTTAAGTCAACATTGGAAGAGGTAACTTTGTACATGGATATTGATAATTATTCTTCCCCTTCGGAGGAGGACACGATGGATCTTCATGGCCAGGTACCCCGTTCTAATTCTTCTTCTTAATTGATGGTAGGCACTAGTTAGGTAGTTTAGTTTAATTTTATTGCTTTATTGAGTCTTTTTCGAGTCGTGGGGACACGACTCACTTTTGAGTTTGGGATGGGGTTCGTTGCCTCATCCCAATTTTTTGTGTTTTACATGCTTTCAATAAAATTAATCTTAGGGTTGCGTTGACTATATAGAATTTTGAATGCCCCCATCAAGCATGCTTTTTATGACTTAATGATAGAAAATAGTTGAGTTTAGGAGTTAGTATAAAACTGTACTTTAATTGCAGGCAAACATGAGATAATTGATAGGAAAAATTAATGAACAATGCAAAAGAAGTAAACTTGTACTTAAGGATAATAGGTGGTTTGTAGAACGTGAGATCTAAATGAGTAGAGAACCCACTTAGGTATGAACTAGAGACAAGTTGTGTAAATAGGAAGATGATAGAGGCACTTCTTTGTTAGCCCTTTGAATCCTTTTTGGCCTTCTATCCCTGAATTAATTTTATCATTCTTAGACAAATTTTTAGCCTTTAAGCCTTTCTTTTGTTGCCACATTATAAGCCAATATCCCTTTAGATTGTTAGGCATGACCATATGACCCGCACTTGAATCACGATCCTGAAACTTCCTGTCTGGAGCTTGAATTTGGGGTGGTGGGTCCACCATATGGGAATTTACATTGGGTTAAGATTTTTGAGCTTATCAATTGTGCTTTGTGCTATACATGATGATGATTCACAGGTTTATTGTATTGTAACCCTTTGTCAGGGTAATAGTGAATGGAAAAGACGCTTCGAGCTCAAGTTATGAATAGGCATAACTATGAAAATAGCATGATATCTCAACATTAAAAAGAGAGTCATAGCTATAAGAAAAGAAAAGAAAAAATGAATGAGTTGAAAAGAAAATATATTCGGACCGGCAAAGTGGAAATTTTTAAGTGAATCATCCTTAGTGCTAATTGGGTTAATTTGGGGACGCTAATTACGCGCGTCAATTGGGTTGAGTGAGAACGTTATTCGAGTGTAAACTCAAGCTCTTGGACAGTTTTGTTGATGGTAAGTGAGGAGAGAGCCAATAGCTCACTTCAAATTTACCAAATATACATACCATACCGTCCTTCAGCCTATGCTAAAACCGTAAAGACCTCGTGATTCATAGATACACAGTGAGTTAATAGGGAATATGCTAAGTGGAGCGTTCAAAGCAAGTAAGGATCGAGGAACACCCTATAGCCACCATCTTGAGATACGTAATAAGCGTAACCTTCTAGCATTGTGAAATTAATTTTGGATTGATATTGTTTTGTATTTGATTTTGCATGATAAGTATAGGTGTATATTAATTCCTAGGTTAGACTATATGAAATTTGTTTTAAGTTGTGCTTTGGGACTATTTTCTAGATTCTACCTTCCGCGTTCACCTAAAAGATCCTTTATTTTTATTTTACTTTGTCGGGACGACAAAGGTTTGAGTTTGGGGTCTTGATGTCTCCCGATTTTTTCTAATTATTAGCCCCTTGGATACATCCTTTTAGGTGAATAAATGACTTAATTGATAGACTTTTAGGCTTAATTGATCATACTGCACTTTCTCCCCTTGGAAATTAACTATTTGCAGAATCTGAGCTTTTGTGCGTAAATTTGACTATTTTTTATGCAAAGTTAATTGGTTCTTGAATCTCATGAAAGACCAATACAAGGAGAGGAAGTGAGAATAAAGTCTTAAGTGTATTTTAGAGTGTTAGGAAATGATTTTTACTCGAGTTTCTATTTTTAGAGTACACTTTCCTATTTCGTTTTCTTGATTTATTGATTTATTCTTTTTAAGCATATGCGGTTTAATTATTTATTTAATGTGAAACTTTAAAAGATATATGGTAATTACTTAGAGACCAAGTCAAGATAAAGATGAAAGGAAAGAAGATTTACATAGAAATAAGAATATTTAGGAAAGATTTATTCAAAGAAGGAAAAGATAAAGTTGCCTTGTGAATCTGAAATTCCAGCCACGTTTTAAAGATTAAATCATAACTAAAGATTGGCATGGATTCTGGATGAGTGGTCTGCACCAATAGAAAGCTCTTTCCAAGACAAGCAGTTTCATATATTGGAACTTCTCAAACGGATAAGTATTGAAAAAGATATGACCAAATCAAATCAGCAGCAAAATCTTACCTTTCCTAGAATTTAGAGCTACGAATTTAAGAGTCTTTAACTTGACTTTCACTCCAAGTAAATTCGACCTAGGGTCCTCCAACACCAATAAATACACCCCTTAACCTCCTACTTTCACACACTTCAGAGAATTAAACAAGAGGCTTAAGGTTTTCAAGTCAGAGCAAGAAGGCAAGGAGAAGCTAGTGCTGGAGGAGTCCTGTTCTTCCATCAACAGTCATCCTACCCTTTAGGTTATCAATTTATCTTTTGTAATTGAACATGAATTCCTTTTATTTTATGTTAGTCTTTAATTTTCTTATGAGCTATATTTCTTTATACTTGGGAATCGCATTAAAAGGATGAACCTTAATTAATTAATCTATGTTTTGAATTTGGGATTGTATAGATTTAAATAGGATTAAGTTTTATATATTGGTAATTACTTTGTTTTCATTACTAATTCTTTTCCGCGCAACTAGAATTAGATGTTAGTATTTGGGCTATTCACTTTAGTGGCGAAGTGATCATCCGACAGGGGGGTTGGAATACAGATCTAGGTAATACCCGTGTAATGTCCGTTATTGACCGACAGGCTTAACTAGTTACATAGCCAAAGAGGTAAAATCATATCATCCGAAGAGCCATATTCGACCATACAGGTGTTTATGATACTTTAGGATAGCTTCTAGGTCCATTCGACAGGGGGCTAGGAGATATTAGAGTCCCGACTAATATACTAATTCCAATGCTACCTTTAAAGATAGCATAGATTATATTGATTAAGTGGATTCCTTTGCGAGACTCAAGTATCTCTCTTATCTGAAGTTAGTCTTTTATCTGCTTTATTTCCTTTCTGTTAATTTAATTTTAGTCTTTATTTTATTTGCATCTTTAATTTACAAAAACCAAACAAAAATTATTATCTTTTATCTTTCTGTTAAACAATTATTCTTCTACTTGATTAATATTTGGGTTGAACCTAATCCGTCCCTGAGAACGAATTTGATTATCACATATTACTTGGGACAACCGTACACTTGCGGTTAGGACCCACCAGGCTTCTATTTTTTTGTGGTGCGGGGATAAGTAAACCCGCCCCATTGACATCCCTATTCCTTATCTTCAATTTCCATGTTTATCTCTTTTCATATCTCTTAGTCGTTGAATTGGAATCTAATTAATCTCCATAATTATCTTTAAAGCTTCACTAAATAAATAATTAAATCCAATATGCTCTAAAAATAATAAATAATCAATTCAAGACACAAAATAGGAAAGTATACTAAATCATGAGAAAATCGACCTATAAACTAATAAATACAACTAAAATGATGTCTCCAAGTAGGGTTTATTCATGACAAATAGGGAGACATCAGGTTGGAACCAAGGTTTCTTTGAAGGCTTCTAAACAAGAGAATAGGCCACGGGGTTTCAAGAATGAGTGGATGGGGCCATTTGTTGTTACTTGAGTGGTGATGGAAAAACTGATAGAGATACAACCTTTGAGAGGTCATCTACTATCTACTATCATTAACTAATTAAAATTCAACTTAAAAGATACATTCAATAGAATATAAACCAACCTTCACACTTATTGAAAGCAAATTAAACACATAAAAGTGCGGATGGGAATAACAGTTTCCCACCCTCAATTCAAAGTTAACCCTTGACATCTACGTCTCAAAATTGACTCAATAAACATAAACACAGACACTTAATATACAAATAGAGAAATGGGTAGAGAAGAGAGCGACATACTCTCGAGGTTATTGCCTTTCGTGATCATCGTCTAAGATGGGTTGCGGTGGATCCTTCGCGGTGTCGCGTCTTATTTTCTCCAGGAGTGTCATGATGTGCACTTGAATAGGTTTGATTAGTTACACATAGTTGGAAATGAGGTTTTGAGTTGTTTTGATTTTCTTAAGTTGCTCACTCACCTTATCCTGCTAAGGAGACCCTTTCGACTGTACTTCTCTCAAAATGTTTTTAACCCACACATCATCTAAGATGGAGCTTGGCTTGTTACAAGCCTCTCTTTCTCCCTACGATTCACATTCGCTTTTATTGCTAGGCTAGTGATCATTGATGAGTATTTCAAGCTAAAGAAACTACTTTGTTTGACAATGAATCGTTACCTCATCAAAGATCATTTGCGTCATATCCACTTCTTCCTCTCTCATAATACAATCCAACAAGATGGCAGATTTTTGAAGTACATCTGCGACTCAAGCATTACCAAGGGCCGAAGGTGTAAGGAAGTGGTACCATAGTTTTGCATCGGGTTGAAGTTACATGTAAGACCAAGACGTCTTAAAATTATCTCCATCATTACTTAATACCAACTCTTCTCTAAACACTTTTCCATGTTGCTTTTCCCAATCAAAAATTTTAATTATTTTCACAACTATTTGATACTTTCATGGTCCCACCAATTTCCTCATCTTAAACATGCTTCTAATATCTTCAACCGTGAAAGGAACCAACCTACCATGGATGGGAACTCTTCCATCACTATTTCAGCTGAATAGGCCAAGATAGAACTCTCTTACTAGCTCAATGTTCAACTTCGAGTGCTCCATCATGGAGGTCTTTTATCTAAACTTTCCCCAATCTCAAGAGATCTCTTATACTTTCCACCACCTCGTGAAATTTAAGCTCGTGTGTGAGTGTCAAAGTAGGCACAAGTTGAATTGAAATAAGTTCTAGGGCCTACAATTACCACTTTTGTTAGGTGGAGGCAGCTTCACTTGAAGAGGCTGTGGAGTCTTCTTCTTCGGAATCTCGATCACTTGTTCTTGAACAATCGACTCCACAACAACCGGTTTCTCTTTAGCCAAATTACTCAAATTACCCTTTTACTTCTTTGCTTTACTCACAAAAACCTCAAGTTGTTTCATCTTTTTCTCACCCAAATCCGTGCTTGAACTCATCTTCATCTCTCACATTAGCAAGTGTCTCAATTCTTCAAGCCATCTTCCTTCACCCTCAATTCAAAATTGTACCAAACTTTGAAATTTTCCCTTAAATGAATGAATGAGGTAATACTTAGATTGGAAGAGGTGTAGGGGATGTGTTTTACTATGAGGGTATTAAGGATTTTATGGTGTGATAAGAAGGAATTGAAGAATTAGGAAAAAGGATTTTTGAATTTTTTTATTCTTGATTTATTGTGTTGTTGGAATGATTTTTGGATGGTAATTATTGTTAGGAATGATGTATGGATGATTATGGTTTTGAAATATGGGTTGTTTAAGTGTATTTTGATGGTTGGTGAAGCTCGGGTCAAACTCTAATGGTGGTTAAAAGCTTTGGGAAGAAGAAGATTTAAAATTTAGGTCAAAGGTGTATCTGATATCCCATTTTTGTCTTTCTTTTCGTCGTCGCGGCATAGTATATCGCGGGTATCGAGGTATACCGCACCTATGGTATACAACTCAGATTCTCTGCTTTTGTGAAGCATATACCATCGTGCACATGGTTTGGCATTGTTGCAATACATCGCATGCGTTGTGGTATACCACGCATCTCACTTCCGTCTTCTCGCGATACATACCGTGTCGTCTTCTCGCCATGACTGAATTTCCTAAGCTGCGTTACATCGCGGGTATTGTGCGGTGCACCGGAACCTTAACTCTGCAACTTCTAAAGTTCTATCCATTTCATGTTTGGATTATCGTGGCCACGGTATGGCGAGCTGCGGTACACCACGGATGGTGCGATATACCGTATTTTCATGTGGTTGAGCTAATAAATTTCCCAAGTTTTTCACCCCAAACTCAATTTCTTGCTCACCTATACTTTAAAAAAAAACTAAAACCCGTTCTCATAATGTAATATACATCAAATAAATCTACTAATTCACACTAAAAACATAAAAAGAAGACTACTAAAACATTAAAAACATGGGTTGTCTCTCAATAAGCACTTTTGTTTAACGTCTATGAAATTTGACGTGTTACCTCAAGGTTATTTCTTTCTCACATAACCTCCTTATCAGTGGGTAAGGCAATCGATTTCTACAAAGCGGGGTACACGACCCTTATTGGTCTCCAAATCAACTAATCATTCGGAAATAACGTGTCTGACCTTGTAAGGGCCACTCTAAGAACCCTTGCACTTACGCTTGCATGGCGTGTTTGGGGGATGAGGATATTTCGTTGCTACTAGGTCTCCAACCCAAAACTCACTATCTTTCCACTTTCTTTTAGGTTCCCTTGGAACCTTTACGTTTTTCTTTGTTTTCTTTAGGTACTCAATGAATGGATCACCCTTGAGGATTGGAGGAGCTTTGAAAGGTGGTTTATTATTTTCTCTTCCAACCCTAAGGTATCTATTCCATGTATTTGATTTTCACTTGATGATTGAACGTGTCTAAGCGGAAACAATCTTCCGATGCATTAGGGAAGTTCATACCCTTGAACACACTAAACTTCTCTTCCTCGTCTTTCACTTGCATGATCAATTCTCCGTTCTCTAATTCAATCAATGTACGCCCCGTGGCTAATAATGGTAACATATTGCACTACATTACTCCAGTAAACCAATCATCTCTCCCTCAAAATATTTGTGTTTGTTGGAAAGCACATCCTTCATGAATTTTAAATACTTTTGAAATACCTTGGATGGAATCCACAAATGGAAATTAATGTGCAACCTTTCATCATGTCTATTAACTTCTTTTACTATTATTCATTGTCCTTATCAATGACACGTGAAGGAAACAGTGGAGGAGGACGGTTTTCACTAACAACTTATTTCTTCTTCTACTGAGCTAACGGTATCTTCTTAACATTATCATTCACAATCACAGGCTCAATCACTTTTTCTTCAACCTCTTATATAACTTCTTCTACTTCTTTAGGCTTAGAGGTCGACTTTTTCTCTTTCATTTTTGACAAAGATGGAGGAAACTGCTTCCCGCTTCTCAACACGAACGTGTTACACGCCTTGGTTCTTTTGCGGTTTCTCGGTGTTGCTTGGTAGTTGACCTTCTGGAATCATATTTAAATGGTTAGCAATCTGAGATACCTGGTTTTCAAGCATTTTCAATGTCACGGAGTATTCATTCATACTCTCATTGTTGTACTTCCACATCTCTTGGTTGGTGATGTCTTTATATTAGTGATTAATTAATATATTCACGAGACATCATTTTAGGTGTACTATATTCTTAGTTGATGGATTTTTTCCTATTAAATGTTAGTTTCTCAACTCTTACCTTATTTTGGAAGATTATTACTTTCAAAGCATTTTTTGTATAATTTGTGTTTTAAATGTGAAGATATTAGGTATAATGCTTGTATTAGATTCCAAATAAATGTTAGGGAGTTAAGGAAAGAAGATACAAGGCTAAATCAAGAGTTAAAAGTAAAGAAAAATGATTTAGGAAAGTGGAAAAGCTGCTAAAAGTTTCTGTCCAGCTATGAAGACGTCTAGTATTTTGAATACTATAGAAAATAGACAAGTAATTTTATGGATCCCTTAATATGTGGAGATGTCTTTGAATTGTGGTCCTTTAGATACCAAAATCACTAGATTCAAAGTTGTAATGCAGGAGTTATAATTATTTCAAACTCCAAAGGTTATTCGGTCCTATTAATAAGGAAAACAAGTAAGAGGTTGATTTGGACTCTAAAACTTGGCACACACCATAGCTTTCGACCTAACACCTATATATATATATATATGACTACCTACCTTTGTAAACATGTCCTTTCTTTATTATTAATGCTTAGTATCAAGAAATTTATCCATAGAAACAAGATGACTTGTAGAGGAAGACAAGAAGCTGGAGAGTCACAAATTCCTCTTCACCATCCTTCTATTCTACCATTAGGGTAATTTATCTTATATTCTTGGCTTAACCATGTTTGTAAGTTATTTTATCTTTGGTTTTATTTTCGTAGTTATGAACTAAATTTCACATAGCTTGGGTTTGCACAATGTATAGTCCTTGAACTCTATTGTTATTCCAAGTTATTTGGGAAAGTCATTGTTAATTGAACGAGCTTTTAATTTATATTTGTATTTTTTGCTTCACTTATTCCAGCCCTATATCTGGCCAATCTTAGGATTATCCTTAGTAGTTGGATTGTCACTCTGACCGGGGATTCAATTATAGACAACACCACATAATCGTCTAGTGTGCGGTAGTGATCCTGATGGGCTTGCCTAACTAGATATTCAATAGGGTTTAATTTCCACCACTGGTCTCAGTGCAAGGTCCCCTTACCCAATTCCCTTGGTAGTGTTGAGGATTCCTTCTAAGAAACCTTGGTGAGTGTTAGAAGGATTATAGAATCCTGACACTTATATATGCTCAATTCACCCTTATAATTAGAATGATGATTTAGAAAGATAGGTGCATACCAACAGACCTAGGCTATATTTCTCATCCCCATTATTAGTAGTTTATTTATTTGCATTAGTTTAATGTTAGTTGCTTTAATATTTATCTTTTATTTTTTGTCTTTTATTTTAACAATTAATCTCTTCTACACTTCTTCTTTAAACGCAAGTCGATCTAACTGAATAAATCCCTATGAACAAATCTTATTTATCAACTATAACTTGCAAACTATTTGTGTACTTGTAGTGATTTTCTCGTGGTAGTAGTGGGTGTGTTTTCTTTATTATCTGTATTTATCTGTTATTTCATCACAACTTTCCACCACCAAGTTTTTGGCACCGCTACCGGGGATTTTCTAGTTAGATTATTTTGTTTAGTTTTAAGTGTAGTAGTTTTTAGTTGTTTTAGCTCTACGCTTGCTTCTTATTTTTTCTCTGTCAGGTTCTTTAAATACTGAGTTATGCTCTCAGGTCCTAAAATGTTATTGCAAGATCAAAAGAGGCGAAAAAGAGAATGGTTGAAGTTTTAAATCAATGAGTATTATATAACAATGAACCACTTGGGGCGAAAAATAAACAAACTCCAATCCTCCAAGTTGTTCCACCCCAACTACCACCGGTATCCACCTAATAATCAACGCCATAAAAAAGGTCTTCCAGGTTTGAGAGCACCTTTTCGAGTACAACCAACAAGGATTCTCCCTCTAGTGATCCAAGCTACGAGAATCAAGCCCGATTAGGGTATGCTTAGTCAACTTATGAGCTTTGGACACTTTAATGGTGTAGTACATCAAGATCTGGTGAGTTCGATTTAGAAGTTTATGTAGAACTGTGATGACTACATTACTCAAGGCATCACACGCGAGAAGCTGTATTGTTTTATGTTTCCATTTTTCTTGACCAGTGGTGCTAGTGAATGGTTGAATAATCAACCATAATAATCGATTACGTCATGGGACAAATTGCAAAGTTCATTACTTAATCGCTATTATCGACAGAGTATCTTGATGTCTCCTCATTTGTGATAGTAAAATATACTCATGAGACATCATTTTAGGCTTATTTATTAGTTTATAGGTTGATTTTAGCTTAATTTAGTGCACTTTCCTATTTTGGGTCTTGATTGGTAGAATTATTATTTTTAGAGCATATTGGGTTTAATTGTTTATTTAGTGTGAAGCTTTAAAGATAATTATGGAGATTAATTAGAGTCCAAGTCAAAGACAACAACTTATGGAAGGAGATATGCATGGAAATTGGAGATAAGGAAAGAATTGCTAAAAAGATGGAAAAGGAAAAGCTGCCTAAATCTGGGATTCTGCAAAGATAGGCGTTTTTACCTAATAAAGAGGCCGAATTTGGTAAATTACTCCTAAAGGGTCTAGATAATTCTGTTGCGATTCTTTTGGTATCTTGTGGAGCAAAATCGGACCAATAATAAAGAAGTTATGACCAAAACAACGCAGCAGTGTTTATCTTTATTTCCATACGAATTTGAGTTGGGCTAGGAGTCCATTACTTAACTTATCTCTAAAGAAACGAATTAGGTCAACCTCTAACCTATAAATACAGCCTCTTAACACTCTTAAATCATCCTTGGCCAGACCCTAAGGCCAAGAGGAAGCTGCAACACAAGAGAAGAAGTCTGGAGGGAGCTGTGCAACAACTATGTCTCCTTCAACCTCTTATTTTGTAATTCTTTCTTCTTCTTTTCTTTGTATGAACTAATTCTCTTAGCTTAGGTTTTGCATAATGTATAAACTATGAATTCTAGTTCTTCTATCTAAGTTCTTTGGGAATTATATGTTTTAATCTGATATTAGCTACTTACTTCATATTTGATTATGTGTTTTGATTTAATGACTGTTTTCCTTGCTAGTGCACGAGTATAGGATTACCTTAATAGTAGTTAGATGGTCACCTTGTAAGGGTGTTTAACTATTGAACCACCACATAACGTCTAGTGTCGATAGCAGTTCTGACAAAACATACTTCTAACTAGATAGTCATTAAGGTTTGCTTTAACCACCATATCACCAAGATTGCAGTATTTGCTTAGGGCCTTAGTGGCGTTTGATAACCCTATTTTAAATCACTTCTTGGTTGTGCCGTTGCCCCCTTAGTCGCTCTCAAGGTCTAAGGTAGTGGAATTTAGAATCCTGACTAAGTATACCAAGAGCTAATATTCTCCCTTATGAATTAGATTTAATAGATAGAATTAGAAGGATTAGTGCATACTAGTAAAACCTAAGTTATATCGTTCATACTATCTTCTTTTCTTTTATCTTATTTATTTTATTGTCTTTAGTTTATTAGTTTAGTTTTCTTATTAAAAACCAAATAAATATCTATCTTTCTCTTCTTTCTACTTGCGTATTATTTTCTACCTCTAATATCTGCACTTGATAATTTGCATAAGTTCTCTCTAACTTTCGTCAGTCCCTGAGGAACGAATCTTCTTATCATTAAAACTTGCATACGTCCTGTAATACTTGCAGTACAGTGTTAGTTTAGGGTGTGTATTTGCACTTATTTATATCATTATTTTATCACACCTTAGGCCACACCAAGTTTTTGGCGCCGCTGCCGGGGACTACATCGTTAGTCCTTGTGCAATTATCTTGTGCTTTTATTTTAGTTAGTTCTATTTTACGCTTTTCTTTTTAGTTCTTGTCTTTACAGATTCTTTTTAGGCGAGAGCAGATTTATTAGGAGATAAAGGTTTCGTGTTATTAGATCTTGAAGACGCTAATTCATGATGGAATCTCTAAGGCTCAAGGAGTTGAGCCGACAACTTGAGGAATTACGAGAACAATCGCGAGAACTAGCTCGGAGGAATCTAGTACATACATCACCTTCATGTCCTAGTTGTGGAGCAAGAGATCACTCGTGGGGACGTTGCATGAACAATCCAGCCTCAATTTCCTTCATGCCTTATCAAAGAGACCATTATCATGATGGTTATTATCAATCTCAAGGAAATTACGCTGACTATCAACCCCCACAGAGTTACAATTGGGTCGGAGATCAACAGCCGTGTCATTATGATAACCATTATCATGATGATTATTATCAACCACGACCACAAGCTTATTATCCTCCACAACCTATCTATCAAGAAGCGCCGAGTTATAATGAAGCTTATCAAGAACCACATCCTTATTCAATGCAGCAAACCATACAAGAACAACCTCCGAGTTTGAATTCAAGCATGGCTAAGATGATGAACCTAATTGAAAAGATGGAGAATAACCAGCAAAGAATCCAAAACTCAGATGATGCGATTGACAAGCTGGTACAGACAATGTCACAAATGGTGGAAAAAACTAAAATCCTTGCAGAAAGGCAACTCCGAAGTGATACTACTGCTCCAGAAAACAAAGTTTGTCATGCAGTTGAATTAGGAAGTGGAAAACAACTATCTCCACCAAGACCAGAACCAGAATCAGTCCCTATTCCAGATCAGAGGAGGGAAGAAGCAACAGAAGATAAGGTCGAAGAGGTAGTTGAACAAGAACGTGTCCAAGAGAAGACACCAGAGAAAAAAGAGAGCCCAGTGGTAACCAATACATGTCCTCCTCCACCATTCCCTTCACATGTCAGAAAGGACAATAACCTGGAATTCAAGAAGTTCGTTGACATGGTGAACAAGTTAAAGATCAGCAGCCCGTTTGTAGAAGCTCTCACAAGAATGTCAAGATACGGTCAATTCATGAAGGACATTCTTTCTAACAAACGAAGATTCGAAGTTAAAGAGATGAATGGATTACTAGAGGAGTGTAATGCTACACTTGGAATTGAGTTACCACCTATTCCCACGACATCTTGGATGGAACCATCCATGATCATTAAGAATCGAGCTGAAAAGTTCGTGGGAATTAAAGGCAAAGGGTGGAAATTTCGTCATCCTTAATCGAGGTAACACGTCTAACTTTGAAAGACGTTAAACAAAAGTGCTGTACGGGAGACAACCCGTAATTTCTTTTATGTTTTTACATTTTTAGTTTTTAATTTATGTTTAGATTAGTTAATTTTAGTTGATATTGCATATTTGAGGAAGGTATTAGTGTTTTTGATGATTAGGTATTGGAGAAATCGAGTTAGGGAAGCGAGCACAATTTTTTTTAGACAGAAACTTCGGCAAGCCATATCTTTGCGCTCGGATATCGGAATCAGGTGATTTTTGAGCCTAAACTGCATAACTTTTCGAGATCTAGCTGCTGGGGAGGTTTTTGCCACGTGCGGTACACCGGACCTCAGCCGCGGTGCACCGCGTGGTCAAAAACCCGTACTACGGGTTGCTACCGCGGGTTTTATCCAGAAACGAAAAAAAAAAATAGCTGATGGGTCCGGTATACCGGACCCTATACCGCGCCATGCACCGCACAAACCCGTACCACGGGGTCCTACCACGGGTTTTTTGACGTAGGAGGTGCGGTATACCCCGCGGTACACCCCATGGTCCGCAGGGGTAGTCCGCAGCGCCGCAAGAGAGAGAAAATCCTACGGGATTTGATTATAAAGGAGGTATTAAGCTTTTAGTTCCGAATTTTATAAACCCAAACCCTCTTTTTCTTCTCCACAACTCTCCCAACTCCATTAGAGCTCATAAAAACCTTCACCAATCATCAAAACACTACCCAATCACCATGAAAACACATCCAATTCATTCTCCACATCATTACAAGGAAGATTCAACCACCTATATCATCCCAAAACACCTTGAATCCAAGATCAAAAGCTTAAAATTTCAGAAATTCATCCTACAGTTTCTTAGATCCAAGCCATTCCATGAAGAATCCATCTTACCCACATAGAGAATCATCATCAAATCACCTTTCCTAACCCAAATAAAGCTTGTACAACCAATAATCAAGAGTTTCAAATTTCAAGAGTGGTTAAAGCTTTGAGTTGGGGGTCAATTAAGATGATTAAGAGAACATGCACATTATCTACTGAAAGGGTGATGAAGAAATCAAGGTATTGGATCTAATTGAGAAGAAATCAAGTGAGACAAAACATAGTTCCAATTCAAAGGGTAAAACAAGTCAAGAGAAGAGAGGTTAGCATGCTGTGTTTGATTCAAAGAGCAAAAAGATTCTAACTTTAGTGAAGAAGACAACACAACCTCTACAAATCAAAGACCTTATACCTAGAAGAAATAGAGAAAGCTTCAATGGCCATGATAGCTTCTCCGAAGCAACAATTAAAGGAACTACCTTTTTCTTATGAGAAAGTATTTGAAAAAGAAGTTGAAGATGAATACATGAAGGTTCATGGGGATTTGGAATGCTTTGGGTTGTTTGTGAATTGTATTTTGTGAAGAGAAGAAGAAGATGTGGCACAGTTGATCTATGAGGAGGTGATACGAATCTTTAATCTCTCCCATGACGTTATTTAATGCAATATCCTATTATGATCACGTGTCCTGAACATAAAGCGAATAAGAAGATGGGTGAAGAAGATACATTAGATTTAATCCGAGTATCGTCTAGGCGAGGTAAAAGCCTCAAAGAGTATGTTTTCTTTCTTCCCTACCATTTCTTTATGTGCAATATGTATGCTAATTTTAAATTTTATTTTTCTTGAGTCTTTTTCGAGTCGTGGGGACACGGCTCATTTTTGAGTTGGGGGTGGGGATTCGTTGTCCTCATCTTCCTTTTTGTGTTTTTTCATAAAATTTAAAATTTTGGGTTGGATTAGGCATAGAATATCTTTGAATGTACCTATTGAGCATGATTTAATTAAGTTAATGATAGTAGGTAGTATGTTTTTGAAAGATGCAACAAAATTGTCTAGATGCATGTATGAAAACAGGAAATAAAGGATAGAAAAGTTAATGAGCAATGCTAAGAAGTACGTTGAAACTTAGGAATAGTTATTTGGTGTGTAGAACGTGAGGTTTAAAATTAGTTGAAAACCCACTTGTCTATGAACTAGTAGTGAAAAAGTAACAAAATCCGGTAGTTAGAAAAATGACTAAGGCAGTTCTTTCATGAAACACTTGAAGCCTTTTATACTTTCTCACCCTTTTATTTGATTATTTTTATTTATCCGTCTTAGCCCCTCTGAGCCTTTCTAAAGCCTTTTATTAACCACATTATAATCCATACCCTAGTTTTTAGGACTTATCTATATGACCCGCACTCGAATCGCAAAACCTGAGACAACTCGTTTTAGAGCTTGAGTTTGGGGTGGTGGGTTTCATCATTAGGGAACTTTGGGAATTTGGAAATTATCTTTGTGATTTTATTGATGATGAATTGTTATTATTGTAACCCTTTGCCGGGGTAATAGTGAATGAAAAAGAAGCTACGAGCTAATTTTGCCAACAAGGGCATAAAAAGAAAGAATATATATATGAAAAATAGTGTGATATCTCAACACCAAAAGAGAATCATAGCTATACAAAAGAAAAAATTGATATGAAAAGAATATATATTCGGACCGGCAAAGTGGATTTTATATCATCAAAGGTTTTATTTGGATTTATTGGGGATGCACATCAAAAGCATCAATAAATTGGGTTGAGTGAGAAACATCTTCGAGTGAAAACTCAAGCTCTAGGGAGATTCGTTGATGGCTAGTGAGGAGAGAGCCAAAAGCTCACTTTTCATTATCCAAATATACCACACCCGTCCTTGAGCCAAGTTATAACCAAGACCTTAGGATTTCTAACTACTAGACGGAGAAACAATTGAGCTATTAGGTAATAGGTAAGTGGACCATTGGATGCTGTATTTGGGACCTATGAAAAACCTATAGCCATTAACCTGAACTAAGTTATCATCCTCTCCTTCTGGCATTGCGAAATTAATCTTAACTTGAATTTATGGATTGTTGATCACATGTATATTAAGCATAGTTGTGCATTATTTCTTGATCATTACTACATGAGACTTTTTAGATATAATGCTCTAGGGATCATTCATTGTGTTCTGTTCTTATCCTCCTACTTCTTCTTCTTGACTACCCTACTGTTCTTTACTTTTATTGTATCGGGACGATACAACTTTGAGTTGGGGGTCTTGATGTCTCCTCATTTGTGATAGTAAAATATACTCATGAGACATCATTTTAGGCTTATTTATTAGTTTATAGGTTGATTTTAGCTTAATTTAGTGCACTTTCCTATTTTGGGTCTTGATTGGTAGAATTATTATTTTTAGAGCATATTGGGTTTAATTGTTTATTTAGTGTGAAGCTTTAAAGATAATTATGGAGATTAATTAGAGTCCAAGTCAAAGACAACAACTTATGGAAGGAGATATGCATGGAAATTGGAGATAAGGAAAGAATTGCTAAAAAGATGGAAAAGGAAAAGCTGCCTAAATCTGGGATTCTGCAAAGATAGGCGTTTTTACCTAATAAAGAGGCCGAATTTGGTAAATTACTCCTAAAGGGTCTAGATAATTCTGTTGCGATTCTTTTGGTATCTTGTGGAGCAAAATCGGACCAATAATAAAGAAGTTATGACCAAAACAACGCAGCAGTGTTTATCTTTATTTCCATACGAATTTGAGTTGGGCTAGGAGTCCATTACTTAACTTATCTCTAAAGAAACGAATTAGGTCAACCTCTAACCTATAAATACAGCCTCTTAACACTCTTAAATCATCCTTGGCCAGACCCTAAGGCCAAGAGGAAGCTGCAACACAAGAGAAGAAGTCTGGAGGGAGCTGTGCAACAACTATGTCTCCTTCAACCTCTTATTTTGTAATTCTTTCTTCTTCTTTTCTTTGTATGAACTAATTCTCTTAGCTTAGGTTTTGCATAATGTATAAACTATGAATTCTAGTTCTTCTATCTAAGTTCTTTGGGAATTATATGTTTTAATCTGATATTAGCTACTTACTTCATATTTGATTATGTGTTTTGATTTAATGACTGTTTTCCTTGCTAGTGCACGAGTATAGGATTACCTTAATAGTAGTTAGATGGTCACCTTGTAAGGGTGTTTAACTATTGAACCACCACATAACGTCTAGTGTCGATAGCAGTTCTGACAAAACATACTTCTAACTAGATAGTCATTAAGGTTTGCTTTAACCACCATATCACCAAGATTGCAGTATTTGCTTAGGGCCTTAGTGGCGTTTGATAACCCTATTTTAAATCACTTCTTGGTTGTGCCGTTGCCCCCTTAGTCGCTCTCAAGGTCTAAGGTAGTGGAATTTAGAATCCTGACTAAGTATACCAAGAGCTAATATTCTCCCTTATGAATTAGATTTAATAGATAGAATTAGAAGGATTAGTGCATACTAGTAAAACCTAAGTTATATCGTTCATACTATCTTCTTTTCTTTTATCTTATTTATTTTATTGTCTTTAGTTTATTAGTTTAGTTTTCTTATTAAAAACCAAATAAATATCTATCTTTCTCTTCTTTCTACTTGCGTATTATTTTCTACCTCTAATATCTGCACTTGATAATTTGCATAAGTTCTCTCTAACTTTCGTCAGTCCCTGAGGAACGAATCTTCTTATCATTAAAACTTGCATACGTCCTGTAATACTTGCAGTACAGTGTTAGTTTAGGGTGTGTATTTGCACTTATTTATATCATTATTTTATCACACCTTAGGCCACACCAATGAGAATGAAAGATCAAATGGCACTTGCAAGTTTTTTCCAAGAGAATGACGAGGGTGTATTAGAGGAATGGACAAGATCTAAACAAAAATTATTAAGATGTCTACTTCATGGTTACATCCCAACACTTCAACTAGCAATGTTCTATCAAGGCATCAATGTCAAAGGAATATTGAGGATAGATAACCTTGGGAGAAGAGGTTTCGTGTCTATGGATCCTACAGAAGCTGCAGCTGGCATGAAAAGAATAGTTAAAACAAAATGGAGTTGGTGGTCGCTCCTACAGTGTGATAGAAATTAACACCAAAGAAGGGAAACGACTACCGCAAGTACGGGTCGTCCAAGTAATAAGTAAGTATAAACAGGATAAATCGTCTCCACAGGGATTGCGAGGTGAAACAGTAGTGTTTAACAATAATAAAGAAATTTTTGCTTGGTTTTTGTTCATGAAAAGATTAAATGTAGGAAGGTGAATTAATAGATTAAATGAAAAGACAGTAAAGTAAAGACTAAAGACTACGCAAATATGAGAGGTATACTTGATTCTCGCTAGGGGTCCACCTATGTTCATATAATACTTCCACTTAAGGGTCAAGTTCGTAATTCAATATTTGTCGGGACTCTAAAATCTCCCAACTCCCTCCCGTGTTGACTTAGAAGCTATCCTCCAGTATTACAAACCCTCTCAGGGCAATTATAAGCTACGTTCAAATGATTAAGACAATTACCCAATTGGCTACGTGGTTAGTCAAGCCCGTCAGGATCAATGACGAATACCACACATCTATTGTATAGGTCAATAATTTAAGTCCCCTCCCGGATGATCACTGCCACTTGTGAATATCTTAATTACTAATACCTATTTCTAATTGGACAAATTAAAAATAGTAAACAAGCATGAAATAATATGAAATATGAAATACCTAACTTGAATTAAACTGAATCACATTCCCAAATTTGAAATTTTTAAATATATTAAACTAGGGCGTAACCCATTACGCGATTCTCAAGTATAAAAGTGTTTAGCTCATATTAGAATTAAAAATAGAAAAGAAATTAATTAGATAGATGTTTACTAAAAAAATAAAGGAAAGATAAACCCTAATTAAAGTAATAATCCGAGTTGTTGGTTGGAGAAAGGAGTCCTCCAACTTCTGCCCTTGCCTCTGCCTTCAAAAATATGGAAGAAAATTAAGCGTATGTGAAAGGCGTGAAGGGTTGCTGATTAATAAGGCTTAGGAGGTCTTATATAAATCTTAAATAATGGACCGGGCCCTTATTAGACTTAATTAAATGAATTAGGACTCAAGTCCATTTTACAAATTCCGCAATTGCTGAACTCATTTCAGTAAAACAAACATAACTTTTGAATCGACAATCCAAATCACCTGATTCCAATTCCTATGCCACGCTAACTGATAGATGCATACTTTTCATTTGAACCACCAGGTCTAAATCGGAACCATTTGGGTTCGGATAATTTAGAAAAGTGACTACTTCCTCAATCTAAAAATTCTTCTCTTTTACTAAAGTGAAATCTTTCTCTCTTTTTACACTTCCTTTTGCTTTTGAACTTTAAATTTTGCTTCTTCTCTTAATTTTGGTGCCTTCCAGCATCCATGTACCTAAAAAATTCACACTAAACAAACAAATTAGCGCAAAAAAACTCTTAAAAGTAACTATATTATATTTCTAAAGGAAAAAAGTGCATTATTGCATATTAAGCCAATAAATAAACTAACTAAGTCCAATTTCCACCTAAAATGATGTCTACTAAGGGTATATATATTTATAACAAACAGGGAGATATCAAGACCCCCAACTCAAACCTTTGTCGTCCTGACAAAGTAAAAACAAAAGTAGAGGTCTATAGTAAGAAGCAAATGCAGAATATCAGGATTGACACCTAAAGCACAACTCAAAATAAATCTCATTTAGTACAACCTAAGAACTAATACATACATAAACCTATCCTACAAAATCAAACACATATAATATCAATCCAAAATTAATTTCACAATGCTAGAAGGTTACACTTGATACTTAGCGCGATACGGTGGCTATAGGGTGTTCATCGATCCTTACTTGCTTTGAACGCTCCACTTAACTTACTCCCTATTAGCAACACTATTATTCCACTACACATCTAAGAATCACGAGGTTGTTATGGTTTTATTTTAGGCTTAGTTTGGTGTGATATGTATATTTTGGAAATTTGAATTGATCTTTTGGTCTCTCCTCACTAACCATCAACATACTGCCCTAGAGCTTGAGTTTACACCCGTATACATTCTCACTCAACCCATTTGATGCACTAATTTAGCGTCCCAAAATTAACCCAATAAACACTAAAGACGATTTCAAACTTTCCACTTTGTCGGTTACTTTATATTCATTCATTTTTTTCACTTTTTCTGTAAGATATCCCTGGACCTCATTTTGATGTGAGTAGTCATGTCTCTTATAAAACAAATTGTCTTTCATTTTCTCATTTTTATTTGAAGACCCCGGTAAAGGCTTAAAATTAATACATAATCAATAATTGATCACATAATACAAGCGCATAAAATTCCCACCCAATGTAATATCCCATGATGAAAACCACCACCCCAAACTCAAGATCTAGAGACAGGAAGTCTCTGGGTTGCGATTCAAGTGCAGATCATATGGTAAGTCCTATAACCTAAGGGGATATGGCTTATATCTTGGCGACAAAATAAAGGCTTAAAGGCTAAAAATAGGGCTCAAAAGGATATTACATTAATAACGGGTTAGAGCGCTAAAAAGGCTCAATTGGCTATCAAAAAACTGCCCCTATCATTTTCTTAGGTACGTAGCTTCACTCTGGTTCTCTACTCATATAGATCTCATGTTCTACACACCACTCATTCTCACTAAGCACAAGCTTATTTATTTTGCATTGTTCATTAATTTTTCCTATCTATCATCTAATGTTTGCATGCATTCAAGGTGCATTTTACATTACCCCTAAGGTCTACTATTTTCTATCATTGATTTACAAAAAGTATGTTGATGGGGACATTCAACACACTCTATAGTCAAATCATTCCTTTTAAACTAATTTTTATTTGGTTTTAATTTTTATCATAAAGCAATAAAAACAAAAAAAAGGATGAGAACAACGAGTACCCCACCCCCAACTCAAAACTGAGTCTTGTCCCCATGACTCGAAAAAGTACTCTTAAAAATAAAACACATAAGCAATTTAAGGGGATGGATTAGAAGGTGATACCCTGCCATAAACCTCGTGTGTATATTCATTCTTGGAAGGAGAATCGTCTGGTAATTCCCTCATAGCTATGATCTAGTCAATCTTGTAGTTCATCTTTAGTGTTTCCATCATGTGGCAGCGATATTTATTTTCTAACCTTGCGACTCTATATCTTAATGTCAATATCAACTCTGGTGGTGTAGATACACCTTTTGATTTATTCTGGAGATTCGAAGATGAACCTTGATCTTCTGCTAGTGGTGTTCTTTCTTTGGGTGTGGCTGGTACCTTCTTTCTTATGTAATAATTTCGTAGTGGTTGTACATTTACCTCGAGCTTTGGTATCTTCATCGTTGGTCCATCAAGGTTGATGGCTTTCTCTTTTGTAGCTTCAGGTAAATCTTTCTTCTTCCCTAAAATATAACACTTCCTCTTGTAATCTATGGCATCATTTATGTTACTCATCTTTGTTCCACCCACAACTCAAGATACACCATGTATGGAGTAATAATATGAAATAGCGGTGTGGCTTGAGGTTGTTGTTTGGATGAAGGGTTAGGCAAAATAAAGGAAGGATTTGATTAATAATGGTGGAAGAAATCTTAAAATTTTGATGATCTTTTGGTGTTGTGTGGTTATTTGGAATGTATTTAATGTTTATGGAGGATAGAGAGAAGATTATATTGTGCTTTTGTGTTTGATGGAAGGTTTAATAAATCTTCTAAGTGTTTTTCTTGAGTTTGGGACTGGAAATTTTGTTTTTGGGGACTTCGGAACGGCTAGGGTTAGGTTTTGTTGGATTTAAATCAAATAAGTGAACAAGATCCCTCTAAACCGCCTCCTTACGGTGCACTGCGGCTTCCTTGCGGTGTACAGTAGCTGACGTCACGCTCTCCTGCCCCATGACACGGTATTGCGCATCTAACGACACGGTTTTGACAAGTGGTCTCGCGGTAGTGGACCTATTTGATCTTCCGGTGTACCGTGGCTTCTTTTGTGGTGTACAGTACCTTGAGTTCATCAACGTTTACTATTCAGAATCGCATCCCTTGGCTTTGATTCCAACTAGCTTCTCAGAGATAATCCTTCTTACCACGAATAGTCCCAACCAAGAAATCTTGGACTTACGTGCTTTTTCTGGAGGATCCGGTTTCTTCAATGTGACTTCTCCGCCCACTCTGAACTCCTCCTTTTCTTTTTTGTTCATGGGTTCCTTTGGAACCTCCGTAGCACGCTTCTTGTTCTTTTTCTTTGTGTGAGCAAGGTTCTATGATGTAGATCTCGGCTACGTGTCCTAGGCGGTCGACCAGGCCTAGCGCCTAGGTGGGATTACATGGGACCTAGGCGGAATTATACGGTTTTGAATTCACTGTGTAATTTTATATATTTAGTAATATGTAGTAATTATAGAAATTTTATCTATTTAAGTCATAAAATTTATCTAACAACACTATAGTAAATATAAAAATACAAAAAATGAGGTATAATATCAATTAAAGAATTCGAGAATAAGAAAAATAACAAGAAGGCCTATGCGGGAATGTATTTCCATTAATCGGCGCCTAGATGGCTAGGCACCTATTACATGGCGACTAAGGCGCTAGGAAAAAATGCCTAGAATTTTAACTAGGCGTAAACGGTTGAGGGGGGAGTTGACGCCTAGGCGGCGCCTAGACGCGGAGATCTACAACATAGGACAGGTGTGGGTTTTTCTTAGGATCTAGAGGATTTTTATTTTGGTGGTTTTCTTCTTAGCCCTTTCTCATCCAATCCTAAAGTAGCCACAACCTTGGTTGTCTCTTTCTCTACCTGTTCAATGGCGTTCACGCAACAACAATTTTCCAGAGAACTGGGGAACTTCAAAACTCTGAACACCTTGAACTTTTCCTCCTCGTCTTACACTTGCATGATTAGCTCACCACTCTTTACATCAATCAAAGTACGCCATGTGGCTAGGAATGGTCTTTCCAAGATGATGGGGACATTCCTATCCGCTTCATAATCAAGTATAACAAGATCACACAGAAATATAAAATTACTTACTTTGACAAGGACGTCTTCAATCTTTCTTTAAGGATGGGATAGGGACCTATCCGCCATTTGTATGACCATAGTAGTAGGATTTACAGGTCCAATCCTCAACTTTTCAAACACTGACCTGGGCATGAGATTGATACTCGCACCCAAATCACAAAAAGTTTTCCCGGTCCATTCTTTGCCAATAGATATAGGAAAGTTGTATCTTCCAACTTCGGAGGCAACTTACTTTGACATATTGTGCTACACTCTTCCAGCAAACAAATCATCTCACCCTCATAATATTTTTGTTTATTAGAAAGCACATCTTTCATGAATTTAAGATACTTGGGCATATTTTGGATGGCTTCTACAAATGGCAAATTAATATATAATTTTCTCACCATTTCCATGAACTTCTTGTACTCTTTGTCATTTTTCTTCTATTGGACACGTGATGGAAAAGGAGGGGAAAGACGGTTATCACTCACGATTGCATCTTTCTTTGTATTCTCTTCTTAGCCTTAACATGCTCCTCGATCACATCTTCACTCACATCATCAACCACATCTTCAACTACATCCTCAACTACAACAGGTTCCACTTCTTTTTCAACCACATCCTTTACCTCTTTTAGCTTGACATTTGTCTCTTTCTCTTTCACGATCGGAAAAGTAGGTTGGGAGTTTCTTCCCACTCCTAAGAGATATTCCTTTACATTCTTCAAACTGGCGAGGAATCCCTGAATCACTGGGTAGTTTCCCTTGTGCACGCTGATCTGAGCTACTTGATTTTATAATATATTGAACGCAGCATTTTGTTCGGTCAATTGGGCTTTTATAGACTGGATCTTGTTGCGCTTTCTATGAAATAGATATGAGTGCTTGTAAAGCTTGGTGATAGTCCAATGCACCTTCTTGAGGATGAGCAGGTAATGCTTTTTGATTCATACTTTATGTGTAAGCATCTTGTAATGGTTGTTGTGGTTGGTTTCCATAATTTTGTCCCCATGGTAGTGATTATATGGTCTAGGTTGATAGTTATTCCTTTGGATTCGTGGTTGATATGCATAAGTAGAATTTGCAGCCTCATTCGGATTTCAATACTGGAAACCATGGTTTTTGTTTGGCTGATAACCTTGACCACCTGAATTATAGTTCCCTCGTTTGGAAACAAACATCACAAACTCTAGATTGCTTTGACAACTCCCCCAATCATTATCTTGTACACCATAATTTGAACACCCATAAACTTCTTGCATAATGTTCACATCAGCTCTTCTACCCGTTAAACCTTCTTTGATAGCCAAAGTAAGTTGTTTCAATTGTTGCCCAAGTGTATTCTTCAGTTTGTTTTCTAATGAAGATAACTTTTCATCAATCCCGACACCACTATCTCGATATACTACACCTCGGGTAGGTGTTCACAAAGTACTCCATCCCATCTCATTTTCCACTGTTCTGCCTAATATTTTTGTAGCATGGTTTGGCGTTACCTGTAAGAATCCTCCTCCGCATAACAAATCTAAATCTTTTCTCGAATATCACTCAAGGCCTTAATAAAAGATGGACATATGTTGTTATTCGAAACTCCCATGATCTGGTACTCTTCTTAGGCATATTTGAAATCTTGTCCAACACGTACTATGGGTTCACCTCTTCTTACTCGAATTATGTCAATTCAAGTTGTGGGTTCAACCTCAAATTTCTCGGATAATAACGGTCAAAGTAAGTTGTTTGTAGCTCATCCCAATTAGTGATTGGCCTCTTTGTTGTTGATCATGCCACTCACTTGCTCTATCTATAAGGAAAAATCTGAAAGTCGCGGAGTAAATCTGTTCTATAGTCACACCGTGCGTAATATACGCATCGCATATCTGCATAAATTTATGTACTACATGAATTTCATCTTCTCCAGGCACTCCTCAAAAGTTTCTGAAGTCTCGGAATCGATTTAGCATACTTGGATCGAGTTTAAATCTAGAAACATGAATATCTGGAGGGTCAACACCTGTTTCAGGTGCTTTGGATGGTTGTTGTTCAGGATCTTGCACAAACCATGGATCGTATCCTAATTGGAATTTTTCATTTCTTACGGGTGGGGTTGAACTTCTTGGTTTTGAACTTCATGATTCTGTGGGACTACAGGGTTCCCATGCTCATCAACTTCCACCTGAAGATTTTTATTGTTTAGTGCATCCATTTCTTTCTCTCGCTTACGTCTTTCTCTTTCCCTTTTCCAATAAGCTCTGAGTATCACCTCGGTATCCGAGGACATGCACCAAAAAGATACCTGAAAAGACAAAAAAACAAAAAAAGAGTAAAACAGAAAATAACAATTGATTCTACTTAAAGGATTAAACACCGGGGTCACACACTGCAATCCCCGGCACGGCGCCAAAAACTTGGTCGCTCCTAGAGTCTGAAAAAAATCAACAGTAAAGAAGGGAAACGACTACCGTAAGTGTACGGGTCGCCCAAGTAATAAGTAAGTAAAACGGGATAAATAACCTCCATAGGGATTGCGAGGTGAAACAGTAGTGTTTAAACGATAGATAGAACTAATTTCAATTCAAAGTAAAATAAATAAAAGACAGATAAAGATATTTTTATTTGGTTTTTGTTCATGAATAAGATTAAATGCAGGAAAGTAAATTAACTAGATTAAATGAAAAGACAATAAAGTAAACACTAAAGATTATGCAAATATGAGAGGTATACTTGAGTCTCACTAGGGATCCACCTAAGTTCATATATCTAATACTTCTGTTTAAGGGTCAAGTTGGTAATTCTATATTAGTCGGGACTCTAAAATATCCTAACTCCTTCACATGTAGACTTAGAAGTTATCCTCCAGTATTACAAACCCCGTCAGGGCGATTATAAGCTACGTTTAGATGATTAAGACAATTAACCAATTGGCTACGTGGTTAGTCAAGCCCGTCAGAGTCAATGTCGAATACCACGCGTCTATTATTTAGGTCAGTAATTAACCCCCCCCCCATTCCGGATGACCAGTGCCACTTGTGAATAGCTTAATTACTAATACCTATTTCTAATTGGCCAAATTAAAAGCAATAAACAAATATGAAATAATAGTCAATATGAAAAACCTAACTTGAATTAAATATATTAAACTAGGGCTTAACTCATTACGCGATTCTCAAGTATAAAAATGTTTAGCTAATATTTGAATTAAAAACAGAAAAGAAATTAATTAAATGCATGTTTTATAAAAACAGAAAGGAAAGATAAAATCTAATTAAAGGAATAATCCAAGTTGTTGGTTGGAGAAAGGAGTTCTCCACCTTCTGTCCTTGCCTCTGCCTTAAAAAATATGGAAGAAAATTAAGCATATGTGAAAGGTGTGAAGGGTTGTTGATTAATTAGGCTTAGGAGGTCTTATATATTGCTTAAAAATGGATTGGGCCCTTATTAGAATTAATTAAATGAATTAGGGCTTAAGTCAATTTTACAAATCCCGCAACTGCTGAACACGCTTCAATAAAACAGGTCTAACGTTTGACTCGCTGGTCCAAATCATCTAATTCCAAATTTTATTCGACGCTAACTCATAGTTGCATACGTTTTATTTGAACCACTAGGTCTGAATTATCACCATTTGGGCTTGGGGAATTTAATAAGTGACTACTTCCTCGATCTGGAAACTCTTCTCTTTTACTAAAGTGAAATCTTTCTCTCTTTTGACAGTTTCTTTTTCTTTTGGACTTTAAACTTCACTTCTTCTCTTCATCTTGGTTCCTTCTAGAATCCATGTACCTAATAAATTCACACGAAACAAACAAATTAACGCACAAAATGTCTAAAAGTATCAATATTATATTTTCGAAGGAAGAAAGTGCATTATTGCATATTAAGCCAATAAATCAACTAACTAAGTCTGATTTCTACCTAAAATGATGCTCCTAAGGGTATATATTTATCAAAAAAAGGAGATATCATTTGGCCAAAGTTGCGAGCTCCTACTACAAATACCAAAGGCATGCTGCAATTAGATAGTCAAACTGCTTTGGAAGCTAAACTCTCTGCATTGGAGAATCATATGTAGCAGATGTCACTTATGATGGAGAAGAGTTTCCAATGGATACAATTCGAGATGAAAGTAGTGCATGAAGCACAAGATTGCTCAAACTGTGGGGTCAACGATCATGTATGGGAAGAGTGTGAAGGCAATCCGGAAATTGTTTGTTGCGTGTCAAATCGAGGAAATTACCAATCTAATAATCGTAATCATCCGGGTATGAAATTGTCTAATCCGAATGGGGTCGTGAATCAAGGTAATTCTTAGCTACCATGAACTCAAAACAACAACTCTCAGCAAATATCTCAATGTCCTTATCAAGGGGGCCAATATTATAACAAGCCAGCACCACCACCGTAACCAACATACGATGCCTATGTCGATAGTCTAGCACAGAAAGCCTTGCCACAGCATCCACAAGAAGGATCTGAATACGATTTTCATAAAACAATGCAAAATTTCTAGGTTTTAACTCAAGACAACATGCGGATAAAAAACGAGAATGAAGATATTGGGAACACAAGTTACCAATGTGACTAGTGCTTTCGAGAAACTTTGGTAAGATCTTCCACAAATGTTCCTATATGTACAAAATTATGTAAAGGCCATATATAATAGCGACGGCAGTTTTGGGTTCGAATCATGTAAGGCTAATCGTCTAGTTAGGGTTTAATTTCCACCACCTATCTCTAGTAAGGTCCCCTAACCCAAGTCCCTTGGTAGTGTTGAGGTTGCCTTCTAAGCTACCCTAGCAGGAGTTAAAAGGATTATAGAATCCTAGCTACTCGTATATGTTCAATTCACCCTTATAAATAGAATAGTGATTTAGAAGGTGATGTCTCCCATTTTGTTCTAATTATATTCCTATATGAGACATCATTTTTGGTGATTATTTGATTAATTTGGTAGACTTTTAGTGTTAAATCGTTATATTTCATTTTCCATCCTTGAATTATAGTATTTTGAATTTATTAAGCTTTTGCGCGTAAAATGGTTTCTTTTTAGTGAAAAGATTGTAGGTTTAAAGATGCTAGCAAGGAGAGGATCAAGGATTAAAGTCTTAGATCGTGAAAAGAAGTCAAAGACGAGAAGAAATATCCCGAAGAGTTGATTTAGGAAATTGCAAATATGGAAGGCTGATGTTGATTGCTGATTTTGAGCCACGTAGACTTGGATTCACCCTTGACCCGTGAGACAAGCTTTGATCCCTTATTGCGTTACGAAGATTTAGCAAGTTGAATGGGTCAATTTGGAGTTGAACTGAGAAAGTTACAACTGTTTTAGTGAAGGTTGTACATCAGTTACAGGATTTAGAATAAAAGAATGGACTTAGGCTTTTTAATATTTCATTTATTCACTTAAGTAATAGCCCAAGTCCGAATATTAGAGTATAAAAAGACCTTTGGACTTCTATTTTACACACAACTCAATTTACACAAGTCAGAATCGCCAGAGAGAAAGTCAGAAGCAAGGAAAAGGAGAAAGTTAAGAGCTAGAGAATCCATCTTCTCCAAATCACAACCAAACCCAATTCCTCAATTAGGTTTTCTTATCTTTTAATTATGTATTAGACATGAGTTAATTTAATTTTATTTCTTTAGTTTTTATTTCAATTATGAGCTAAACCTTTTACGTACTTGAGAATCGCTATATGGGATGAGCCCAATTACTTTAATTAATGTTTTCTGATTTGGGATTTTTATAATTTAATTCGAATTGGGCAATTGAGTATTGATTATTATCGTGAGACTATTTACTATTTTTATTCTGATCAATTAGAGATAGAATATTGTAATTGGGCTATTCACTTAAGTGGCAAAGTGATCACCTTGATGGGGGGTTTAATTACGGACATAGGTAATAAACGTAAGGTAGAAATTATTGATCCTGACGGACTTATAGCCAATTGGGTAGATGACTTGACATTCGAAGGTAGCTTATGATCGCCCTGACGAGAATTTGTAATACCCTAGAATAGCTCTTAAGTCCACCCTGACGGGGTTAGGAGAATCTCGAATCCCGACTATTACTAATTAACGATTCGACCCTTAAAAGAAGCATTGATTAAGTTTATTTCGGCGAAATTCTTGTGTGACTCAAGTACTATTCTTTCCTTGCGTCCATCCCTTTATTTACTTATTTTCATTTTCATTATTTCGTTAATTTAGTATTTAATTTCTTGCGTCTTTAGTTATTATCAAAACCCAAACAAATATATAATTTATTTACTTTTCTTGTCATTCAAACAACTATTTCCATTTACTGCATAACACTTTAGTCTTATGCGATCCGTCCCTGAGATTGAATTCCCGTTTACCGAATATTACTTGGACGACCCGTACACTTGTGGTACGTGTCTTGCCTTTTTAGGTGTGTTAATTTAGAACACACAAGGAGACATCGGAAGGATAGGTGCATACCAGCAGACCTAAGCTATATTTCTCATCCCCATTCTTAATAGTCTAATTATTTGTATTAGTTTAATATTGGTTTCTTTAATATTTATCTTTTATTTATTGTCTTTTAGTTGAGTGATTAATCTCTTCTACACTTCTTCTTTAAACGCAAGTCGATCCGACAGACTAAATCCCTGTGAACGAATCGTATTTATCAAATATAACTGGTTAACGATCTGTGCACTTGCAATGCGTTTCTCATGGTAATAATGGGTGTGTGTTCTTTATTATTTGTATTTATCTGTTATTTTATGACACCTTTTCCACCACCAGTTGGACTTTGAATTCTCTTGAGTCATCGTCAAGAATGAGCTTAAAGTCTATACAATAGCATTTGAGATACCTTCTTGTGGATACTCAAGAATTCTTTTTGAGCAATACTCTTAGAATAAGAATCTTGTCCTTTGGCCTCCCTGGAATGGATTCTGAGGTCTTTATTAAAAAGTTTGTCCTTGGAGGCGCTTTTGATAGTTTCCTTGATTTGCCGCCCCATTAGAATTCGACTAGTTGAATCCAGGATGGTTGTGATTAGGTTGCATATACACGTGACAACCCACATAGTGGTAACCTCGATTAGATATAAACGCAACAGATTCTGGGTTACCTTGACATTCCTCCCAAGCATGATCATTATCACCACAATTAGAACACCCAAGGGATTCTTGAACAACTTTCACTTCTTTCAGTTTATTATGGAATCCTTCCTTCACAACCATAGCCAATTTCTTCATATTATTTTCCAATGTGGAGAACTTTGCCTCTATCGCGGTTTCACTATTGACATGTAGAATACCTCTATGTGCTCACGGAACTGGCCATATTCTCTCAGTTTCAATAATCTTTTGCATTTCTTGTGCGGCCTGACTAGGATCCATCGACACAAAACCACCACTACCGAGGTTATCAACTCTTAACCTTGAACTTCCATCAAGCACTTAATAGTTTATTTATAGCTGCATTAGGGGAGTATACCCATGAGGAAGGCACCTCGTCAATTGTTGTTGAAACCTAGTCCATGTCTCCCCTAATGTCTCATCATCAGATTTAACAAAATTTGCAAGCTCAACTTGGCCTTTCATCCTCATACTCTGTGGATAGGATCTATTGAAAAACCTTGCTTGAAGTGAATCCCAATTAGGGATCGGCTTGGATGGTTGTCTATCTAGCCACTCTCTCGCTTCTCTGGTCTAGAAAAACTGGAACATGAAGTAGTACATTTTCTCCTTAGTAATGCCTTGAGTGATATAAATGACACATATTTGGATGAACTTCTGGATATCACATACTGGATCTTGGTGATCAACTCCACTGTAATTCCTAAGTCAATGATTTATTCAGCATACCCATATCAGGCTTAAAATGCGCGACTTGAATAGCCTGAGGGCGAATCCCTAAAGGTTGAAAACAAAAAGGCACTTCCGGCTCAGGGATGCATTGTATTTGTTGATTAGCTACATTAGGCGGGTTTCCTCCTTTCAAGTACGCTCCTTGTGTAATATTATTTTAAACCCCCTTAAGTGGATTAGCTCCTAGAGGTTGGTTCACTTGATTCTCATTGGCTTCATAACCAGGCATTGGGTTAACGTTAGCCATTAACACTTGTTTTATTATATCTCTTTCTCGCTTTCTTTGATCTCGAAATAGCTTCACAAGATTCGAGTGCATACACCAAAACCTGCAAATCTGAGAATAGAAAAAAACACAAAAACACCGTAAAACAGAAAACAAACTAGACACTTCTACACTAAAATAAAAACACAAAAATCTACACAATAAGCCTCGGAAGCGCCGCCATTTTACTTGTTGTCCCCCGACGTGTGATAAAATAAAGTAGTAATATAAATAGGGTGACAACTCCGCAGTGTACGGATCGGAGACAGGTAAAACTAATAAGTAGGGTTATCGTTTTCTCGAGGATTAATTGCAATTAATGGTGTTTAATCAAGTGTAAACGTGTGCAGATTGTAATCGAAATAACAAAATACTAAGAGTTCAAAGGTTAAAATGTTATTTTGGTTTTCAATTATGATTAAAAACTAATAATCATGTAAATGCAATAAATGTTAATATAAGAATAAAGATAAACGAATAAGTAATTAAATAAAAGTATGGACTAATGGGATATGGTTGCTTGAGGATTTGCTAGTAATATTCTATGCCTCTAATTAATCATGTTATCGATAAGGGTGAGTGGGTGCATTCTCATTAGTCGGGATTCAAATTCACTCTAACTCCCCATCCGGGTGAACTAGATCTCAACCTTACACACCCTTCAGATATTCGCTTAATTAAGTTCATTAACCCTAACTGACTACCTAGCGGATAAGACCTTCTGATTCACTACCTCACACAAGGCGCTTATATACTATATATGCAATTAACCCCTCCCCCCCTGGTGGGGGCAAAGGTGTGATAAATAAGATAATAATAAAGAGTCACACACCCTTGAGAACCACATAACTCACTGCAAGTATCACAGATCGTTTGCAAGTTTTAATGATAAGTCAAGTTCGTTCGCAGGGATTGTATCCGTTAGATCTACTTATATTTAACAAGCGTAGATGAATTTAGATGTTTTAGATAAATATAAAAAGATAAATAACTATCTAATGCAAATAAATAAATAAAACAAATAAACAAAACAAATAACTAAATATGAATGTAAGTCAATTAGATTAGGAACTACTAGGTCTATTACTAAATTGTTATTCTAACCTGTCACATTAAGCATTATATATTAACCAGGATTCTAAATTCTACCTAGCCTTTTCTAGACTTAGGAGCAACCTCTCCACTACTAGGGATTCCTAAGTAATGATTGGTGATTAAATCAAACCTTAATGGATATCTAGTTAAACTAGACGATTATGTGGTGTTGTCAATAACTAAGATTAATCCTAAGATTGATCAGATCTAGGGAAATAAGTCAAAACACATAATAACAATATACGCCAAGCTTAATCAATTAAAATAACAAATAGTATTTAAAGACAAAATAATAATCCAACAATTAAAAGTAAACTTACAGAATAAAAGCTTAGAAATATGGTTGAGAATAGATCTATAGCTAATTACTCTAAATATAGAGAAGGTGAGATGTAGAAGAGGAGTTTGTCAGTCTCCAATCTTCTTCTTCTTGTCTTCCTCTACGGGTCAACTTGCTTCTTGAATGAATAGCTTGATTCTAAGGATGAATATCTAACTAAAGGACTAAGCTATTGTTTAAAACTAATAAAATATAAGTAAAGACTAAGCCTATACTTTGCAACTGAGCAAGGACATGTTTACAATGGTATGAGGGTGTATTTATAGGTTTCTTGGAAGCCCTAATTCGTTTTCTTGAAGGATAAGTAAGTGGTGGACTCCAAGCCCAACTCTAATTCGTATGGAAATAAAGATAAACACTGCTGGACCGTTTTGAGCATATCTTCTTCGTTATTGGTCGGTTTGAGCTCCATAAGATACCAAAAGAATCGCAACAGAATTATCTTGCCCCTAAAGAAGAAAATTACCAAAATCGGCCTATTTCTTAGGTAAAAACGCATATCTTTAGACGTGTGCTGCAGAATCCCAGATTAAGGCAGCTTTTCCTTTTCCATCTTTTTAGCTTTTGTTTCCTTATCTCCAATTACCATGCTAATCTCTTTCCATAAGTTGTTGTCTTTGACTTGGACTCTAATTAAGCTCCATAATTATCTTTAAAGCTTCACACTATATTAATAATTAAACCCAATATGCTCTAAAAATATTATTTTACTAAATCAAGACTCAAAATAGGAAAGTGTAGCATTTCTCAAGAAAATCGACTATAATGACTTCTAAATCACTAAAATTGATGTCTCATCCTAATATAAATATATCACAAATGAGGAGACTTCAAGACCCTCAACTCAAAGTTGTATCGTCCCGATACAATAAAGATAAAAACAAAGGGAAGTCTCTAAATACACACCTAGGTCAATTAAGCACAGAGGGAAGAAGATAGCAGAATATGGAGAATATGGAGAATAGACTCGAAGAAACTACTCAGAAAATTTCATGCAATAATATTTATAAACTACATACCTGTACACTTCTCATATCCACAGTCAACACGGCTTGAATTCAAGATCAGATTAGTTTCGCAATGTAAGAAGGATTGGGACTTTACTCAGTTCCCCAAGGAAGCTATAGATTGTTCATCGAACTTCACTAGTGTCCAAAGATCCATTTAACTACTCTCTATTGGCTCAATCACTTCTCAATTACATAGCAAAGAATCACAAGGTCTTTAAGGTTGTAATGTAGGCTTAGGGATGGAATGATAAGTATATTTGGATAATTTAGAGTGAGCTTTTGGCTCTCTCTTCACTAGCCATCAACGAATCGCCCTAGAGCTTGAGTTACTCTCATGAAACGTTTCTCACTCAACCCAATGAATTCCTTGATGCATAGCATCCCCAGTAACCCAATTAAAGCATAAGATGTTCATATAAAAATTCCACTTTGCCGGTCCGAATATATATATTTTCTTTTCAAATCAATTTTTTCTTTTGTATAGCCATGACTCTCTTTAATGTTGAGATATCAGGCTATTTTCCTCATATATATATATATATATATATATATATATATATATATATATTTTTCTTTTAATGCCCTTGTTGGCAAATTTAGCTCGTAGCTTCTTTTTCATTCACTATTACCCCGGCAAAGGGTTACAATACAATCTATGAATCATCAATGTAATAACAGAGCACAATTAATAAGCTCAAAAATCCCATCCCAATAATATTTCCCATAATGGTGGACCCACCACCCCAAACTCAAGCTCTAAAACAACTGTCTATGCATCGCGATTCGAGTGCGGGTCATCTTGGAAAAGTCCTATAATCTAAATGGATATGGCTTATAACGTGGTTCAATAAAAAGATTTAGAAAGGCTAGAAGGGAATGAGAAGGATATAGCATAAAATCAAAAATAACATGGTGAGAAGGTATAAAAAGGCTTCAAAGGCTTCAAATCTGAAAGAACCGCCTTAATCACTTTCTACACTATGTAATTTCGTTATTTTCTTACCTTTAGCACTTTCATCAAATGGTTTTGTCACTAGCTTGGATCTCACGGCCTACACACTTCTCAAGGTTCCCTGAGATCGAACATACTTTCTATCGCATTGCTCACTAATCTTTTCTTTACTATCAACGTGTGTTTTCCTGTAAAAACTCAAAGCATACAAATAACATAGCTCATAAACATATTACTTTCTATCATTAATCCACTGAGCTTATGATTTTAAGCTATTAAACACACTCTACATACATCTAAACCTTCTCATAAAAATTTTAATTTTACCTAAAAACAATAAAACACAGAAAAATGGAGATGAGAGACAACGAATCCCCACACCCCCAACTCAAAAATGAGCCGTGTCCCCACGACTCGAAAAGACTCAAAAATAAAATAAAAGAAAATTAAAATTTTACAGATATTGCACATAAAGAAAAGGTAAGGAAGAAAGAAAACATACTCTCCGAGGCTATTTACCTCGCCTGATCAATACCCGGAATAGGGTGCAGTGCTTTCATGTACGTAAATTTCTATGTATCACCAGTTTCGCTTTCCCTTTCATCTTCGTATGCTCCATCCCAATCAATCACACTCTAGAACTCTCTTGTTTATCTTCTTCCAACTTTGCTCTTGAATCCTCTCTCATGTGACAGTGTTCATCCAGGAATATGTTTTGAACACGGCTACTAGCGTCCCAGAAGCTCTTGTTCATCTTGGATATAGAAATCTTTGATTAGAAGAGGTGTTGGCATCTTCTGTTTCCTAATTACAATTGCTTGATTTATAGGATTTGAATCCATTAAAAACCGGTTCCTCTCTAATTGCTTGACTCCAATTATCTTGTAATATATTCCAAAGCTATTATCCATCTCAATTGATTTCATCTAGAACTTACCCAATACCTTGCTTTGATTCTTCATATCCCATATCACTTGATAATTTCTCTATTCTCTTCATCATCTCTTTTGACCCCCAACTCAAAGCTTTAAACACTCTTGAAATTTGTAACTCATGATCATAGGTGGAACAAGCTTTATTTTGGTTAGGAAAGGTGTTAGGATGACAATTCTCCATGTGGGTATAATTGAATCAAGCTTTGATGATATGGGTTTAATGAATTTTGGGAAAAGATTTTGAAATTCATGGTTTTGATTCTTGGATTCTAGGTGTTTTGATATGATTTGGGTGCTTGAATCTTCTTTGTAATGATGTAGGGAAGGATTTGGATGTTAATTCATGGTGAATTGGTAGTGTTTTGATGTTGGGTGAAGGTTTTTATGAGCTTTAATGGAGTTGGGAGAGTTTTGGAGAAAAAGAGAGGCTTGAGGTTTAGTAAATTCGGAATAATAAGCATTATACCTCTTCTATAAGCTTGAATCCGCATCTTTCTCTCTCTGGCGGCGACCTGCGGTGTACCGCGGCTGTTGGTGCGGTATACCGCAGTATCTGATGCTCCAAAATTTTACCCACTGGATAATACCCGTGGTACGACCCCGTGGCACGGGTTTTAGGCGTGCGGTGTAGGGCACGGACTAGGGTCTGGTGTATCGTACCTACTGATGCTCCAAAACTTAGCTTCGTCAATACACACGTGGTAGCATCCTGGGGCACGGGTTTTTGTCGTGCGGTGCATGGCACGGACTAGGGTCCGGTGTATCGCAGCCAACAGCTCCAAAAAATTTTGTTTCTGTATAAAACACGTGGCATTGACCCGTGGCATGGGTTTCTTCCTGCGGTGTACCGCGGCTGAGGTCCGGTATACCGCACCCCTGCTTCAGTTTTTCCGAAAAAATTTTGTTTGCTCCCCTAACTCGATTTCTCCAATACCTAAGCATCAAAAACACTAATACCTTTCTCAAATATGCAATATCAACTAAAATTTAACTAAACTAAACTAAAACTAAAACATAAAAATTAATATGGGATGTCTCCCAAAGGGCACTTTTGTTTAACGTCTTTCAAAGTTAGACGAGTTACCTCGATCAAGGCTTGCGTACATAACCTCCCCAATAACGGGTTAGGTTATGCTCATCTACTATCCAAAGTTTGTGACCCTTCTTAGTTTGTATTTCAATCCGTTTTGACGAAATAACTCTTGTAACTACAAACGGACCCATCCACGAATCCTTGAATCCCCGTGGTCTATTCTCTTGTTTGGGGGCTTTCCATGCAACCATGTCACCAACCCCAAACTCACTTTTGATTCTCTTCTTCACGGGTTTATTGTGGACTTTCTTTTTAATTTCTTTTGTCACAACTCGGAGTGTTGGGGCTTTTTCTATACGTGATTCCTCATGCTTTTCATCCACCAAGTGGAATGTTTTAGATTCTTTTCCCATTCGGAAAGTCACGGTTCCCCTATGAATATCAATTATGCTGTGACTTGTCGCCAAGAATGGGCATCCAAGTATCAATGGAACATGTTGACCTGCAATGCTATCAAGAATAACAAAATCTGTAGGTATAGTTAAAGTACCTACTTGGACAAGCACGTCTTCAATGACTCCCCATGGCTTTATCGTTGAATTATCTAGGAGCAGCAAATCAATATCTTTTCTTTTGGCATCTCTCATGCCTAACTTCTCGAACAGACTCTTGGGCATGATATTCCTTCCTGAACCCAAGTCACACATCGCTTTAGCTTTGAAATTACCACCTATATTAATTTGGAGATATAAAGCTCCAAGATCTTGCATCTTTTGTGGTAGCTTCCTTGGAATGGTTGTCAAGCTTTCTTTAGTACGGTCCCTATTCTCGATCTCAACTTCAATACTTTCACTCTTCTTGGACAGATCTTCCTTGCAGACTATCGGTGATGTAGGCTCTTCATATGCGATTAAGTCCTCTATGCATATCGTGCTTTGTTCTTCTCTTTTCGGAATATCTAGCCCGTTAAGTGGAACTTGTGGTGATTCTACTTCCTCCTCTTCTTGAAGGCTGAACTCTTCAACAACATCGAACCAAACATCGCTATCGATTTCAGTGGCCTCATCATCAATTTTTTTACCTAGGCCAGTTTGCATGTATGGGACTTCGAGTATAAGAACAATGATTTTTTCTGGGCTTGACGTTTCAGATTTAGTATCACCACTAGGATATGTAATTCTTTGTAGATGAGGTGGTGATAGTAATGGTTGTGTAGGTGGTGGTTCCACCTTACTTTCTTCTTTTTGCACCTTTTGTGTGGTTGTCTCTTCTTTATCGGTTTCTTTTTCTTCTTCCACATGCTTGAATTCTGGATCAACCTCCTTCGCAATTTGATCTTTAACAATTACTTCTTCTAAGCTAAGCTTGGTTGGTTCTTCTAGGGTTGAAATTTCAAACCCAACATTGCTATAACCCAGTTTCTTATGTAATTCTTGTTGTAACTGTTGATTGATCGTGGTGAGTGGTGTCTCCTAGTGTGTTCTAAATAAACACACCTAAAAAGGCAAGACACGTACCGCAAGTGTACGGGTCGTCCAAGTAATATCCGGTAAACGGGATTTCGATCTCAGGGACGGATTAGGTATGATTAAAGTGTTATGCAATAAATGGAAGTAGTTGCTTGAATGGAAATTAAAAGTAAAGAAAATAGATTTTTATTTGATTTTTGATTAAAGGTTTAAAGTGCTAATATAGTAAATATTAAACTAAAATTTAACTAATGCAAGAAATTAAATATGAAGAGACTAAAAGATGAGAGAGTAGTACTTGAGTCACGCTAGGTTTCACCAAAATAAACTTAATCAATGCTTCTTCTAAGGGACAAACTAGTAACTAGTAATAGTCGGGATTCTAGATTCTCCTAACCCCCGTCAGGGTGGACTTAGGAGCTATTCTCAGGTGTTACAAACCCCGTCAGGGCGATCATAATCCACCTTCGAATGTCAAGTTTTCTACCCAATTGGCTATAAGATTAACTAAGTCCGTCAGGATCAATAATTTCTATCTTACGTTTATTACCTATGTCAGTAATTAACCCCCCGTCAAGATGATCCAATCGCCACTAATTGGAATAGCCTAATTACTCAAACCTATGTCTAATTGGCCAAATTAAATATAGTTAAATTAACTTACGATAACAAACAATACTAAATTACTCAATTCGATTTAAATTATAAAAATCTCAAATCAGAAAGCATTCATTAAATAAATTAAGGTTCAACCCTTATAGTGATTCTCAAGCACTTAAGAAGTTTAGCTCATAATGGAAAATAAAACTAAAACAAATAAATTAAAAGACATAATGTTTTACAGAAAGAAAATAATAAAACCTAATCAAGAGGTTGGGTTTGGCTTTGAATTGGAGATATAGACAGTCTCCAGCTCTAGCTTTCTTCCTTCCTGCTTGCTCTGACTTGAATCCTTAAGCCTCTTTGATAATTATATGAAGTGTGTATAAAAGAGGAGGCTAAGGGGTGTATTTATAGGTGTTGGAAGACCCTAGGTCGAATTTGCTTGGAGTGGAAGACAAGTCAAAGACTCTCAAATTCGTAGCTCTAAAAGATAAGATTCTGCTGATTTGATTTGGTCATATCTTTTTCAATACTTATCCGTTTGAGAAGTTCCAATATATGAAACTGCTTGTCTTGGAAAGAGATTTCTATTGGTGCAGACCACTCGTCCAGAATCCATGCCGATCTTTTATTATGATTTAATCTCTAAAACGTGGCTGGATTTTCAGATTTCAAAAGGCAGCTTTATCTTTTCCTCCTTTGAATAAATCTTTACCAAATCTTCTTATTTCCATGTAAATCTTCTTTCCTTTCATCTTTATCTTGACTTGGCCTCTAAGTAATTACCATTTATCTTTTAAAGCTTCACATTAAATAAATAATTAAACCGCATATGCTTAAAAAGAATAAATCAATAAATCAAGACAACGAAATAGGAAAGTGCACTCTAAAAATAGAAACTCGAGTAAAAATCATTTCCTAACACTCTAAAATACACTAAGAATTATTCTCACTTCCCCACCTGGGATTGGCCTTTCATGAAATTCAAGAACCTATTTAACTTTGCATCAAAAATAGTCAAATTTACGCACAAAAGCTCAGAAAATGCAATTAGTTAAATTCCAAGGGGGAAAAGTATAATATGACAAATTATGCATAAAAGTATATCTAATAAGTCAAAAATTCACCTAAAATGATGTCTCCAGAGGGCTAATAATTAGAATAAATAGGGAGACATCAAGACCCCCAACTCAAACCTTTGTCGTCCCGACAAAGTAAAATTAAAACAAAGGCTCATTTAAGGTGAATGCAGAAGGTAGAATCTAGAAAATATTCCCAAAGCACAACTTAAAACAAATCTCATATAGTCTAATCTAGGAATTAATATACATCTACACTTATCATGCAAAATCAAATACAAAACAATATCAATCAAAATTTATTTCACAATGCTAGAATGTTACGCTTAATACTTATCTCAAGATGGTGGCTATAGGGTGTTCCTCGATCTTTACTTGCTTTGAATGCTCCACTTAAAATACTCCCTATTAACTCACTGTGCATCTAGGAATCACGAGGTCTTTATGGTTTTAGCATAGGCTGAGGGACGGTATGGTATGTATATTTGGTAAATTTGAAGTGAGCTTTTGGCTCTCTCCTCACTTACCATCAACAACTGTCCAAGAGCTTGAGCTTACACTCAAATAATGTTCTCACTCAACCCAATTGACGCGCTTAATTAGCGTCCCCAAATTAACCCAATAAGCACTAAGGATGATTCACTTAAAAATTTCCACTTTGCCGGTCCGAATATATTCTTTTCAAATCATTTGCTCAATTCTTTTCTTTTTGTATAGCCATGACTCTCTTTTTGATGTTGAGATATCATGCTATCTTTCATAGTTATGCCTATTCATAACTTGAGTTCGAAGCTTCTTTTCCATTCACTATTACCCCGGCAAAGGGTTACAATATCATAAACCTGTGAATCATCAAAATGTATAACCGAGCACAATTGATAAGCTCCAAAAATCCCAACCCAATAAATTCCCATATGGTGGACCCACCACCCCAAACTCAAGCTCAAGACAGGAAGTCTCAGGATCGTGATTCAAGTGCGGGTCATATGGTCATGCCTAACAATCTAAAGGGATATTGGCTTATAATGTGGCGACAAAAGAAAGGCTTAAAGGCTAAAAATTTGGCTACGAAGGATACAATTAATTCAGGGATAGAAGGCCAAAAAGGATTCAAAGGGCTAACAAAGAACTGTCTCTATCATTTTCCTATTCACACAACTTGCCTCTAGTTCATACCTAAGTGGGTTCTCTACTCATTTAGATCTCATGTTCTACAAACCACCCATTATCCTTAAGAACAAGTTTACTTCTTTTGCATTGTTCATAAATTTTTCCTATCAATTATCTCATATTTGCATGCAATCAAAGTGCGTTTTATACTAACTCCTAAAGTCAGCTATTTTCTATCATAAATTCATAAAAAAAAAACATGCTTGATGGGGGCATTTAAAACACTCTACAGTCAAACACAACCCTAAAAAAAATCTTTCTGAAAAGCATGTAAAACACAAAAAATTGGGATGAGGCAACGAACCCCACCCCAAACTCAAAAGTGAGTCATGTCCCCACGACTCGAAAAAGACTCAATAAAGAAATAAAAACTAAACTACCTAGTGCCTACCATAAATTAAGAAGAAGAATTAGAACGGGGTACCTGGCCATAAAGATCCATCATATCCTCCTCCGAAGAAGAAGAATTATTATCAATATCCATGTTCAAAGTAACCTTGTCCCTTGTTGAATTCATCTTGGCAATTTCCTCCCATAGTGCTAAGACTTGTTTTCTTAGATGATCGATTTGTTGTTGATGTTTGATAGCCCATGGGGGTGTGTAAGAATCATTCAGAGAAGAGGAAGAAGAACCTTGATCTTGGATTGGTGTCTTTTCTTTAGGCTTTGATTGTACCTTCATTCTAGCTGTGAATTTCTTGTGTAGTGGTGGTGCAGGTGCCTTTTCTTCATGTTTTTCAGTAGGATCATTAAGGTTGATGGCCTTTTCAATTGTGGAACCAGGCAAATTTTTGTTCTTCCCTAGGACACAACACTTCCTCTTATAATCCATAGCATCTGTTCTGTTTGTCATGTTTGAATTGACCCCAAACTCAAGTTATACCAAGGATAGAATAAAGTTAAGAAAACTTGGTATAGCTTGAGTTTCTTGCTTGGATTAGATGAAGGAAGTTGTTTGTTGATGATCTTGATTGTGTTTAACGGTGTTTTGTGATGAATTTGATGAAGAGGTTATGTTTATGGAGGATGGAGGAGAGATTTAATGATATTATTGTGTTTGTTGTGGAGGTTTAATCAAGCTTCAAGGTTTTTTTATAAGGTTGGGAGCTGGAAAATTCGTATGGAAGAGGCTAGGGTTTATCTCTTTAAGGTTAGAAGTTGACTGGGCTTTGATCTCTTCACAAACCGCCTGGCGCGGTGCATCCCTGCGGTGCATGGGTAGTCCGCAGGGGTAGTCCGTGCGCAACAGCTGTTGAAATTTTTGTCCTCTGCCTTGTACCCGTGCTAGCACCCCGTGGCACGTGTTTTGTGCCTGCGGTATAGGGTGCGGTGCATGGGGTAGTCCGCACGTGCTCCGTGAAAAAACCCGCGGTACACACCCCGTGGCACGCATTTTGGGCGTGCGGTGTAGGGTGCGGTGCACCGCGCCGATCATCTTCTCTTTTTCTCGCCTCTGGATAAGACCCGTGGTACGGGTTTTTGGGGCGCGGTACATCCCTGCGGTATAGGGGGTACACCGCGGGGGTAGTCCGCGCCAGCCTTGAATTCTCCAAAAAAATTCTCCTAGCACCCCAAACTCGATTCCTGCACTATTAACACAATACCCTTCTTATTTCTTTAAAAGTAGACACTAAAACTCGACACTAACTTAGAATTATACACTAGGAATTGAAAAACTGAAAGCAATAAACTAATATACATTGAAATGACTTTTGTTTAACGTCGTTAAGCTCGACGGGTTACCTCTCGCGTCACTTTTTCACATAACCTCCCCAGCAGTGAGTGAGGTCATCAATGTTTGCTACACGGAACTTGCATCCCTTAGCTTTTATTACCATCAATTGATCAGAGATAACCCTTGTGACCATGAACGGTCCTTGCCAAGAACTCTTGGCTTTGCGCGCTTTCGGAGGGGGGTCAGGCTTCTTCATTGCGACCTCTTCGCCTACACTGAACTCCCTCTTCCTTCTTTCTTTCTTAGGTTCTTTTGGAACCTTCGTTGTTCGCACCTTTTCTTTCTTCTTTGCATGGTCAAGGTGTGGATTTTTCTTAGGACATGGAGGAATTTTGTTAAGTGGTTTCTTTCTGAGCTCTTTTTCCTCCATTCCTAAGGTTCCCACAACCTTGGTTGGCTCTTGTTCAATCACATCCATCCGGAAGCACTCCTCCTTGGATTCCGGAAACTTCATTGGTCTGAACACGTTAAACTTTACTTCCTCGTCTTGGATTCGCATCGTTAATTCTCCATTCTCTACATCAATTATAGTACGCCCCGTGGCTAGGAATGGTCTTCCCAAAATAATGGGGACATTCCTATCCGCGTCGTAGTCAAGTATAACGAAATCAATTGGAAAAATTAACGTACCTGCCTTGACGAGGACATTTTCTACTCTTCCCTCTGGATGCACGAGGGATCTGTCAGCCATTTGCAAGACCATAGAAGTTGGTCTTGCGTCTCCTATCTTCAACTTTTCAAAAACTGATTTGGGCATAAGATTAATACTCGCTCCCAAATCGCATAAAGCTTTCGCTTGCCACTTATTACCAATAGATATGGGAATAGTAAAACTCCCAGGATCAAGTAACTTCGGTGGTAACTTACTCTGACATATCGCACTGCATTCTTCTGGCAAGCCCACCATTTCGTTCTCAAGATATCGGCGTTTGTTTGTGAGAGCTCTTTTCAGGTATTTCAAATACTTTGGTACCCCCTTGATAGCCTTTAAGAAAGGTATATTAATATTGAGCTTACTCACCATGTTCATGAATCTTTCATATTCAGCCGTATCTCCTTTCTTCTGAACTCTGGAAGGGAATGGTGGAGGATGACGGGTTTCTACAACATCTTTCTTCTTTGGCTTTTCCAGAATCTTCTCCACTTCTACCACTTCAGGTTCTTCATCTTTTTCTTCCACCTCCTCTAACGGTTTTTCTTTTCTAATTACTTCTTTTTCTTTCATAACTGGGAAAGGTGGTGGTTGCAATTGCTTACCACTTCTGAGTGAGATAGCGTTACAAGCTTCGTATTGTTTGGGTTCTTCCGTGTTACTTGGAAGTTGTTCTTGGGGACGCTGATTTATTTGTTTTTCCAATTGAGCCACTTGTTTTTGAAGAATTTGAAACGCAACTGCCTGTTCATCTACCTTTATATTGGTCTCTTGTAGCGCTTGGTTACTAATCTTTGTTATGTTTACTATTGCGTGCAAATGTTCTTCTAGGTGTATTGCCTTTTGATCAGACTTCCACATGAATTGGTTCAGTTGTTCCTCTATCCTAGATGATTGTTCTGCTATCCTAGATGACAGATGGTTCATTTGGAGATCTAATTCATTTCCAGCAACTGCACCTTCTTGAGGATGAGCAGTGAGTGCTTTTTCAGCGAGAGTCTCTGTATAAGCATCATGTTGAACTTGACCTCCCTGATATTGATTCTGATAATAGTTTCCTTGGGGCCTCGATTGATAAGTTCCTGGATTATTCTTGTACTGATTACCATATCCTTGACCATTTGAATAATTATTACCTCGATTATTGATGAAGAATACCGATCTTGGATTATGAGGACAATCTTCCCACGTATGATCAATTGCGTCACACTTAGGACATAATTCTGGTTCTTGTGCTACTTGAATGTTAGCTCTCGTTTCAGAAACCGATAGTTGCTTAATCTTGTTCTCTAGAGCGGCAATTTTCGCATTCAACGCGGTTTCTGTGTCTACACTCAAAGTACCTCTTTCGGAAACTCGAACTGGTGATCTTGATGGTTTCCAACTCATCTCGTTCTTTACGATTCTATCCATGATAACCAGAGCTTGATCAGTTGTGACCATCATGAGACCACCTTGGCACATAGTGTCTATTTTGTCTTTCGCAGCTTCACCTAAACTTCGATAAAATATCCCAAGCTGTAATTAAAGAGAGTACCCATGTAATGGGCACTTGCGTAATAATGTTTGAAAACGAGTCCATGCAGCACCTACAGTTTCTCCTGGCTCTTGGCGAAAATAAACAATATCTAATTGCCCGCTAAGTCTAACACTTTGAGGATAGTACCTATCGAAAAAGTCTGTCTGAAGTTGATCCCAAGTCAAAATCGCGTTGTGTGGCTGTTGATCATACCACTCACTTGCTCCTCCGGTGAGGAAGAATGGAAACATATGAAAGTACATTTGTTCTTGGGTTACTCTAGGGGTGACATATGCGTCACAGATTTGCATAAACTTGTACATAGCACGAATAGGATCTTCGCGAGCCGCACCACTATACTGTCCCACGGTTGCAAACTGATTAATCATCCCTGCGTCTGGTCTGAATCGAACTCCTTGAATTGCAGGAGGACGGAGTCCTAGTGGTGGTAGAGGAAAAGGTCCATGGTTGTTCGGTTGAAAGATCTGCGGTCCATGATCTTGAAGTACTCCACCATTATTATTGACTGGCTGCTGATTTCCGGGAGGAGCTGGTAATTGGACTCCTACCGGTGGAATTGGTAATTGAACTCCTACCGGTGGAGCTATTGGGAGACCGTTGTCATCCAACTGAATCACGGGATCTTGAGCATTATCTTCTACCATTGCTTTTTCTAACCTTGCTTGTTTTCTTGCTTCTTTATCTCTTTTGTTTTTCTCTCGAATTAACCTCTCGGGGTTTGAGTACATGCACCAAACCTGTAAATCTGAGAAAGCAAGAACAAAACCAAAGCGTAAAATTGAAAAATAAAAATGAAAACTAAACTAAAAACTAGCAACTAAAACACTTACGGCTAACACCGTGGTCACACGCTACCGTCCCCGGCAGCGGCGCCAAAAACTTGGTGTCTCCTAGTGTGTTCTAAATAAACACACCTAAAAAGGCAAGACACGTACCGCAAGTGTACAGGTCGTCCAAGTAATATCCTGTAAACGGGATTTTGATCTCAGTGACGGATTAGGTATGATTAAAGTGTTATGCAATAAATGGAAGTAGTTGCTTGAATGGAAATTAAAAGTAAAGAAAATAGATTTGTATTTGATTTTTGATTAAAGGACTAAAGTGAAAATAAAGTAAATATTAAACTAAAATTAAACTAATGCAAGAAATTAAATATGAAGAGACTAAAAGATGAGAGAGTAGTACTTGAGTCACGCTAGGTTTCACCCAAATAAACTTAATCAATGCTTCTTCTAAGGGACAAACTAGTAACTGGTAATAGTCGGGATTCTAGATTCTCCTAACCCCCGTTAGGGTGGACTTAGGAGCTATTCTCAGGTGTTACAAACCCCGTCAGGGCGATCATAATCCACCTTCGAATGTCAAGTTTTCTACCCAATTGGCTATAAGATTAACTAAGTCCGTCAGGATCAATAATTTCTATCTTACGTTTATTACCTATGTCAGTAATTAAACCCCCCGTCAAGATGATCCAATCGCCACTAATTGGAATAGCCTAATTACTCAAACCTATGTCTAATTGGCCAAATTAAATATAGTTAAATTAACTTACGATAACAAACAATACTAAATTACTCAATTCGATTTAAATTATAAAAATCCCAAATCAGAAAGCATTCATTAAATAAATTAAGGTTCAACCCTTATAGTGATTCTCAAGCACTTAAGAAGTTTAGCTCATAATGGAAAATAAAACTAAAACAAATAAATTAAAAGACATAATGTTTTACAGAAAGAAAATAATAAAACCTAATCAAGAGGTTGGGTTTGGCTTTGAATTGGAGATATAGACAGTCTCCAGCTCTAGCTTTCTTCCTTCCTGCTTGCTCTGACTTGAATCCTTAAGACTCTTTGATAATTATATGAAGTGTGTATAAAAGACCCTAGGTCGAATTTGCTTGGAGTGGAATACAAGTCAAAGACTCTCAAATTCGTAGCTCTAAAAGATAAGATTCTGCTGATTTGATTTGGTCATATCTTTTTCAATACTTATCCGTTTGAGAAGTTCCAATATATGAAACTGCTTGTCTTGGAAAGAGCTTTCTATTGGCGCAGACCACTCGTCCAGAATCCATTCCAATCTTTTATTATGATTTAATCTCTAAAACGTGGCTGGATTTTCAGATTTCAAAAGGCAGCTTTATCTTTTCCTCCTTTGAATAAATCTTTACCAAATCTTCTTATTTCCATGTAAATCTTCTTTCCTTTCATCTTTATCTTGACTTGGCCTCTAAGTAATTACCATTTATCTTTTAAAGTTTCACATTAAATAAATAATTAAACCGCATATGCTTAAAAAGAATAAATCAATAAATCAAGACAACGAAATAGGAAAGTGCACTCTAAAAATAGAAACTCGAGTAAAAATCATTTCCTAACACTCTAAAATACACTAAGAATTATTCTCACGTCCCCACCTTGGATTGGCCTTTCATGAAATTCAAGAACCTATTTAACTTTGCATCAAAAATAGTCAAATTTACGCACAAAAGCTCAGAAAATGCAATTAGTTAAATTCCAAGGGGGAAAAGTATAATATGACAAATTATGCATAAAAGTCTATCTAATAAGTCAATAATTCACCTAAAATGATGTCTCCAGAGGGCTAATAATTAGAACAAATAGGGAGACATCAGTGAGGTCCGTTAATCTTTGCTCCATTGCTTGATATTTTTGGTGCATAGAACGTATTAAGGTTGTATTAGCATCTATCTTTGCCGCGTTTTGATCTACCATGTTTTCCAAATAATTTATACTTTCAAAAGGGTGAGACGGAAGTGCTTGTTGAACCTGTTCTTCTATTACACTTCAGATTAACGGTGGAAGCTCTTGTTGGAATTTTAGAGAAGATTTGGTCACTTGAGTGACTTGTGTCTCCAAGGCTTCCACTTTTGCAGCTTGCTCCATGGATGTTTCATTGTTGAGCTGCATACAATTTTGAACCAGAATTACTAATTTATCCATCATTCCTTCGAGCTTGGTTATAGCTTCTCTTTGTGGATTATGCATGGGTTGTGGTGGAGCTTGTAATTGATAGCTCGAACCTTCTTGATAAAAATTTTGACTTTGGTCCCCATGCATATTTTGTGCGTAATAATTCTCCATACCTAATAAACCTGAGAAGAGACTAAAAAGAAAACGCGTAAAACTGAAAACAAATAAAAACCTCTACACTAAATAAACACAAAACAGATTTAACTTAAAGATAAATCCCCGGTACCGGTGCCAAAAACTTGGTGGGGGCAAAGGTGTGATAAAGAAGATAATAATAAAGAGTCACACACCCTTGAGAACCACGGAACTCACTGCAAGTATCACAGATCGTTTGCAAGTTTTAATGATAAGTCAAGTTCATTCGCAGGGTTTGTATCTGTTAGATCTACTTATATTTAACAAGCGTAGATGAATTTAGATGTTTTAGATAAATATAAAAAGATAAATAACTATCTAATGCAAATAAATAAATAAAACAAATAACTAAATATGAATGTAAGTCAATTAAATTAGGATTACTAGGTCTATTACTAAATTGTTATTCTAACCTGTCACATTAAGCATTATATATTAACCAGGATTCTAAATTCTACCTAGCCTTTTCTAGACTTAGGAGCAACCTCTCCACTACTAGGGATTCCTAAGTAATGATTGGTGATTAAATCAAACCTTAATGGCTATCTAGTTAAACTAGACGATTATGTGGTGTTGTCAGTAACTAAGATTAATCCTAAGATTGATCAGATCTAGGGAAATAAGTCAAAACACATAATAACAATATACGCCAAGCTTAATCAATTAAAATAACAAATAGTATTTAAAGACAAAATAATAATCCAACAATTAAAAGTAAACTTACAGAATAAAAGCTTAGAAATATGGTTGAGAATAGATCTATAGCTAATTACTCTAAATATAGAGAAGGTGAGATGTAGAAGAGAAGTTTGTCAGTCTCCAATCTTCTTCTTCTTGTCTTCCTCTACGGGTCAACTTGCTTCTTGAATGAATAGCTTGATTCTAAGGATGAATATCTAACTAAAGGACTAAGCTATTGTTTAAAACTAAGAAAATATAAGTAAAGACTAAGCCTATACTTTGCAACTGAGCAAGGACATGTTTACAATGGTATGAGGGTGTATTTATAGGTTTCTTGGAAGCCCTAATTCGTTTTCTTGAAGGATAAGTAAGTGGTGGACTCCAAGCCCAACTCTAATTCGTATGGAAATAAAGATAAACACTGCTGGACCGTTTTGAGCATATCTTCTTCGTTATTGGTCGGTTTGAGCTCCATAAGATACCAAAATATTCGCAACAGAGTTATCTTGACCCTAAAGAAGGAAATTACCAAAATCGGCCTATTTCATAGGTAAAAACGCATATCTTTAGACGTGTGCTGCAGAATCCCAGATTAAGGCAGCTTTTCCTTTTCCATCTTTTTAGCTTTTGTTTCCTTATCTCCAATTACCATGCTAATCTCTTTCCATAAGTTGTTGTCTTTGACTTGGACTCTAATTAAGCTTCATAATTATCTTTAAAGCTTCACACTAAATAAATAATTAAACCCAATATGCTCTAAAAATATTATTTTACTAAATCAAGACTCAAAATAGGAAAGTGTAGCATTTCTCAAGATAATCGACTATAATGACTTCTAAATCACTAAAGATGATGTCTCATCCTAATATAAATCTATCACAAATGAGGAGACATCACCCCCTCCCCCCCTCCCCGCCCAAGTGCTAGGTTAATTACGACATGTACCTGCTACTTCGACAGAGCACAAGAGTATTTATTACAAAAACATAATACAATGGAATAAAAGTATCATCATGAGACCCTAAATACAGTAACTATAAACATAAAGTCTTACAATAGCATCTTCAAGCAAAGAGGGTTTAGTTCATAGTAGAATAAAACTAATTGAACTAATGACATAATCATGTTTAAGAGACAAAATAAAGCTACAATACTCTTAATGACGAAGGGAATCGGTGATTGGTTGAGGTAGAATGGATGGGTTCGGAAACAAACCCTTGTTTTCTCCTCTTCCTTCTGTCTTGAGCATTCCTCCTTCTAAACTGATGGATAAGTATGGATAATTTGATAGATATGATCCAAGGATAATGATATGGGGCTGGAAAAAAGTTTATATATTCTCTAAAAACATTTAGGCCCCCTTTAGGCTTGTTAAATGGTTTGGAAGGGGCCCAAACCGTTTTACTAACCAGAATTCTAGTTCAAACTGCGGTGGAAGCAACTGGCATAACTTTTTCATCTTAACTCTGAATTGGATTTCGTCACTTGAGAAACAACCCTCACTTCAAAATATATCTAAATCAAAAGAAATAAGGCCCAAATCTCTCACCAAAAAGTTGTAGTGACTAAAACACTAAGGTGCAAAGATTTCACTTGCAAACGCTCCAATTACCCAAAATGGCTCAAAGCTCAATTTCCACTGTGACTTGGAGTTTTTCTTGACTTTTTGACTTCTTCTCCTCATCTTGGACCCTTGTATCAAGCATGTACGTAAAAGGTACACATCAACACACAATTAAGGGAAATAAATAGGGAAAATCCCTCACTTAGGCCCAATAAACTCCCAAAATAATGTCTCGTGAATGAATTTATCCATCTAAAAAAGAGAGACATCACTGACTAACACCCTAAGTGATGTACGTATCGCAAAGTTCCATAAACTTTTGCATAGCTCGAATGGGATCTTCAGGGGCAGCCACACTATAATGGTTGTAACTAGCAAATTGGTTGATCATACCCACATCAGGCTTGTCTTACGGCTTCCATAGTGGGTGGAGGTGTGGGTGGGTGGGTTGGTAGGTGGATCCCAAATGGTGGCAAACAGAATGGTTGTTGCTTATGAGGTTGCATAAAGGCATATAATAAAGGCACAAAAGCTCTATAAATAGAAATAAGTTCAAACAAGAGAGAAAAGTTACAATATGTCGAATATTAGGGAAAAATCTCTCACTAAGGTCCAAATAACCCCCAAAAAGATGTCTCATGACTAAATTAATCTATCAAAAAAAGACATCAAAGGTTGGAGACGGAAAATATCATACGGTTTCTTATACCATGAATAAAATTCACCACTTAGAGGCTCATAAGTGGTGGTGCTATCATATGACTTGGAGAACCATCTATGCAAAATCTTTTCTCCCCCCTCATGCCCAACAAATTTACAATTTAATCGTTTAACTCCCAAAGTTGTTCTAAAAGTAGCAAATCTGATTTCTTAACTTGCCACAACCAAATACTCTCATTTTTCAAATATTTCCCATGCACCCATTTATCCATAATGAGACCTTCTTATCAACAATATTCCATAACATCTTCATGAGTAGTGCCTTATTCCAAGCACCAAGATCTTTAAGGCCAATAATAAATTCATATTTAAGGGTAGATATAGTCTTCTATTTGACTTGTGGAGCTTTTCCATCGCAATAAATATTTCTACACATACTCATAATTCTTTGACACGCGCAAACATGTACACGAAAAATAGACAACCAAAAGCACACAACTCTTTGAAGGACCGATCTAATGAGTTTAAGACGACTCACATAAGTGAGAGATGAGTTGTTCTAAGATCTAACGTACCTCTCCAAATTTTCAATAAGATGCTAATAAGCTCTTAAAAATAAAATTGAAGCTCCAAGTGGAACGCCTAAATAACAAAACAGGATAATAGCTTTCTCAAGGTTTGTGGTTTCCAATATATCTTCCATGATTTCACTTCTAATACCCATATAGTAAAAATTTAATTTAAGTAAATTAAGGTGAAGATCTGAGCATTTACCAAACTCCTTCAAGCTATCTATAAGAATTTTTACCAAAGCATAGTCACCTTAAGTTAACATCCTAAGATTATCGACAAAGGCTAAGTGTGTAATCTTGGTTTTATCACATTTTAGATAATATTTTAATCCAGCATTATTATTCCTCTTCAAAAGTCTTAAAAGGTGTTCAAGACACAAGATAAAATAATATGCTGAAAGAGGATCACCTTGTCTCAACCCTTTTTATCTTTTGAAGAATCCATGAATTTCCCCATTAAGAGTTACCGAATAAGAAGTAGTAACGCACTCCATAATCTAATTAGTAAATATTGAATGAAAATTGAGACGTTTGAGTACCTATTGAAGAAATTTCCAATAAATCGAGGCATAAGCCTTGCACAAATTAATTTTAATAGTGCATCTCAATGAACTACTATTATTTTTGTAGCCCCACAATAATTATTGATAAGATGAATGTTCTTGTTCATCGAGCTTCCATAAAAAAGGCATTTTTTGCTTTATCAATGACATCTTCTAACACTAGTTTTATACGATATACAATAATCATATTGATAGCTTCATAGATGGAATCACAACAAGAAATAGGTCCATAATCTTCCACGATTAAAGAGTTATCCTTCTTCAGAATGAGGGCAGTAATAGTTGTATTCAATTGTCTAAGTAAAAAATCAGATGTGAAGAATTCACGTAAGGCTTGTGTTACTTCATCCCTAATAAGCTCCCAAGATTTTTAGAAGAATAAAGAAGAATATCCATCGGATCTTGGAGCTTTGTCATTTATTATACAAAAAATTGCCTCTTTTATTTCCTTGTCGGAGACCTCTTTACACTATTCTATGCCTTCCTCATTCGTCAAAATATTACCCCAATTAAAAAACCCCATATCAACATTATCCGTATCAACTCTCGAACCCAACAACCTCTAATAGAAATCCAAAAATGCATCTTTAACTTGATCACTAGAAGTTGTTTATTCTCTATTGGAAAGTTTAATTTGGAAGTAAACTATTCCCGTAGCTTTCTTTTCATGAGACTGTGCAAAAAAATTGTACTTCGGTCACTTTTAAGATTGTACCCAAGTTTCACTTTTTGTTGAAGAAAACTGGTCTCGGCTTTTCAAACTATTCCAAACTTTCCCAAACTCTACCAACTCTTCAAGATCCCCATTTACCACTAAGTTTTGTTGGAATCTAATCCTAGTACCTCCAAGGCCTCTCTTTCCTTTTTGACTCTTTCAGAAATATGAGAGTTTTGTTCCTTATTTAATCTTCTCAAGTCCGGTTGCAACTTACAAAGCTTTTGGCAAATAATGTATTGTTCCATGCCTCATCCATGAGCTTTGTTCCAACCATTACTAACCACATCGCCATAATCCTTGAGATCCACCAACATATTAAAGAATTAGAATAGGGAAATTTTTGTAGCATTTTGTAAAAAAAAATACATTATGCACGTGAATGATCTGATACACTAGATTCCAGAAGAAACTTCTTGTGTACATAGTGATATGAGGTGTCAAGCCTTCGATCTTCCATTGCTTGGACAATCCGATAAAGTATGTGATTATTGTCTCATGTGTAGAATTGATCTGAATATTGTAGATCATATAATCCAATGGCATCACAACAATCTGCAAACTTATCAAAGTCCCCCATAGTTACTACCCTTCCACTTTTGCTTTCATTGTAATCAAGAATATTGTTAATATCACCAAGGAGTAGCCATGTAGCATCAAAAATAGAAGAATGGTCTACTAGCTCTTTCCACAAATTCCCCCTATCAATCTTATTGTTTAACCCATAAGTGAAAGAAGTATACAAGCTAATATAAGTCACATTACATAGCACTTTGCAATGTATAGCATGAGGTGTTGTCATGAGTACATTAACTTCAACTTTATCGGGGTCCCAAACTAAAAAAATCCTCCCATGCTCAACCATATCAAAATTAACCATGTGTTTCCAACCTTGAAGCATCGTCTGCACAACGTTATTCACATTAACGCACGTGCTTCGAGTTTCTGAAATTCAAAAATATCAATGTTATTCAATTAAATGATTTTAACTACCCCTCGCCTCTTATTGGGTGAAGCAAAGCCCCTCGTATTCCACGCTGTAAAAATCATCACAACATTTTTAGGGGTTCCCTTATTTGCGATTTTCAAGTTGACGCTCTTAGTCCTCCAAAAGTCCCTCTTTTGGCATGTTTTCTCTCGTCTATCAAGTAATTTCTTCTTATCACCAACTTCATTTTTCCTTGTTCTCTTACTAATAACCAACCCAAACGAGACTTCTAGCACTTCACCCTTCTCAAAATATGTTACCATATTTTTTGAACTACCCGAAAGACCGGAAATTACCCATAACCTATATCACGTGTTCATTTATCGTCCTTTGCAATAACTTCCCGTTTCTTATACAAATTTTATCTACCCCCTCTTCATGCATCATACCTTGAAAAGCACTAGTTAGAAGGCAATAAAACTAGAGCCTCAAATGTTGGATCGTTACTATTTTTGTGCACCTGTGAAGGTGACTAAGCAGCTCTGTCGGGAGTTCGCAGCTGCTGATACACTTTCTACAACTCTTTACTAATCAAGATCTCATCCGTACGACCTCCATTCGCAACGTAATTAATTCGCCTTCCAGAGAATTTCGGTAGGGTATCTCTACTCTCGGCTTGCACAGTACTTTTAGGCCCAAGGCGTCTGCATATTTTCTAAAGCTGGTTTATTCTTTCCAACGACTAGCGACTAAGCCTAAAGTTTTTCTAGCGAATTAAAACTATGCTTAATAGTACACACTTCTGAGATTCTACAACTATTATCGACAGTAGTTGGAGTTAAACCCTTTGGTTTGGGATGAATCAACTCCCTCTACTGAGGCATCTCACAGGAATGATCATAATTTCCAGATTCCAAATGAGCAACACTCCCATTTGGATCTTCTCTATGAACTATCGGGTGAACATGGTAGCAATTAGGCTCGGATGTCCAAAGTCTTTGCACTTTAGGCACCTAGCGGGAAAGTGTTTGTATTCCACCTTAAGTTGAAAATTTGTACCTTTAGGTGAAATGATCTCAATACAATACTTGTGTAGCTTGTTCAAGTCAATCTCAACCAAAAACTGAGCATAACAAATATCCTTGCTAATCAAAGTAACTCCACCGGTCTAATATGTATAGCTATTTGTGAGGCAATCTTAGTAATTCCTTGACTAGTGCAAATTTGCTCCAGCAAGTTGCGGATAATGGTCCAAGTATGGATCTTCATGATCTAGAGGTTTTCAAAGTCAAAGAAATCTAGAATATTGGCTAACGAAAGCATCATTCCAAAGGTTGAATAGAATCCTTTTGTTAGTATAAGCTTTATGTCTTCATCATTCTCGAATGTAAAAACAAGCCACCCACTAGGATGTTTACGAACTTGACAACTCACATTTCAATCCATAAAAATTCTTTGAATATCAACCATATACGGGTTTGTCCCCCTCTACGTACATAATTAGAGAGAATCCAAATGCTTGTTCAGCCGTCTTAACATTACTTTCCAAGAGTTGCAACTTTTCGCCTTCGATAGGTTCAAAGTATCAAAATTATGTACCTGCCAAAACTTTTCTATTATTGAATAGTACACTCTTGCAATTCACCTTAATTGCTTGCTCCTTTTCCGATTGAGAATGCCCTTGACTTATCATATTGATAACCAAGTTTCCGGTCAAGTTCACAAGCTCTTGGGTGATCCTTTCACACCCTTTATCAACCACATTCTTTGATGTAAAAGGTGTTTAGTGAGAGATAGTAATGGGATCATTTATAATCTCCAAAGAGCCAATATCTTTCAAGGAATGTGTTTCAACCTTATTCAAAAACACTTGGTGTGCATATAAGTGAAAGACTTCGTATGTTAATTAAATCCTTGTAAGATATAGGATTTGGCCCCATAGAACCAATTTAGGATTGAATTGTGATAAAAAGATACCCGAACTCAAGAACTTGAGTTGCATCTCATTTATTATTGTTCGACGAGAATCCATTTTTAGTAGTCGGCCTAGAATCATGGAGCTTCGTTGGAGTCGAGGAATAGTCGGGCGTGGCTGTTAACTCCCAACCGCAACACCATCGATCTCCAACTTGGAAGTGGGAGTGATCTCATGCCTTTTGGTCAACACAAGAGCCCTGGAAGCCACCAAGGAACCTTAAGATATAGGCAAAGGGAACCAATCAAACAAACTTCCAGTAAGTTATGAGATCCGCGCAAGGCTACTCATGCTCAAAGAAGATTGTTTTGCCCATAACATGAGATTCATAAAATTTGTTAGTTTTTTGGTGGCTTACTCAAGGTGACGGATTTGGAAGTCTCCGAGATCGAGCTCTTTTGGTGAAATACCTCGAATATAGAGTGGATGTGATCTACTCATCTAAAGCAAAAAGAAAGTGAAATTGAAACAATGAGGTAGGACCTAAATATGAATAATTTAGATAGAAGTCCTATAATCTCTCTCTATTTTCTTCTATAACTTATTTTTAAATAGCCACGTGCTAGTGGAAGAAGCTCTCTTTTTTTGTTGACATTATAAGATTCGGCATTAATTGAACAAAAAAGAGTTTAGATAGGAAAGAGCAAATTAATATGCGGGAATGTCTTTTACCACATCAAGTGAACAACATTACTAATTATTATCAGCATTCAAACACTGCCCAAGTCAAAATAAGTTTATAACATACTAATTAATATTACCGATAGGTTTTAAGCTTTTACATTCCTAAAAAGAAACAAAATAACCATATACTGGTGAGTTGTAAAAGCATGAAACAGAGAAAGCTTATATGGTAATGTGTGCAGCTTCAGCTTCAATAGCCTCCCTGTGATAATGGTAACAAAAAATATGACATAGCAGAATTTAAAAAAGAAATCAAAAGAGATAAGATACATACTGCAATGCCTTTTGAATTTCCAGATTATTAGGATCTAGCTTTAGAGCTGTAGAGTAAGACTTTGCTGCTTCATTATACTTCTACAAAATATACATTAACAATTAAGTAATTAATAATAATAAATTAATAATGTTCACATGACTAATTTAGCAAAGCAGAAAAACGAAGAAGATCATACTTTGAATAGCATCAAAGCTGCACCTTCACGACAATGTGCCTTTGCCCACTTTGGCTTCAATTTAATAGCTTCCCTAGCATCATATAAAGCCCCACTTTTTCTATTCATACGAGCAAAACACAAACTCTTATTAGAGTATAATGTTGCATTGTATCGATCTTCCCTTAATGCCTACATATAAATATTAACTCTCAATTAATCATTATATATATATACATACATATTAATTAATTACAATTCTTACCCTAAGATACCAATTTATCGCCACCCAGTATTCCTCTCTCTTAAACGCTTCTGCAGCTTCAGCTTTCGCCTTTTCCACAAACTCTTTACCCAACACCACAATCTGTAGCACATATCTCAAAATTACTTTAAAATATGAATGAAGAGAGTGAGAGAGAAAAATAAAATAAAAAAAGAGACCTTTTCCTCAGCTTCTCTAGATTTGGCATATTCAATTACACCTTCAACACTCCAATTTTGAATATACGGAATGGGATTAGTAACGGGAAATAAAACCTTCACAGTTTCAACATTTTCACCAAAACTTGTAGCCATTTCCAATGGTGTTAAACCAACCTATGAATAATGAATATGAATGAAACTCAGTATTTTAAACACTTAAAGATAATCAAATAAAGGCTTAAAAAAGCTTACAAAAGCTTTCTGATTTGGATCTGCTCCAGCTTTCAACAAAAATATAACAGTCTCAACATGTTTTCCAACAGCTGCAAGTCCAAGAGGTGTATCACCACAAAAATTGATATTTGGATCAGCCCCTGCCTACACGTGTAAGTAAATAATATTATTAAATGTTTAAAGCATAAAGAAAAGATACCTTAAAACCAAACAATACCTTAACCAAAAGTTCAGTGCATGCAGGTGATGTTAAGCTCGCCCCTGTAAGTGGGTTGTTAGGAGTATTAACTGGATTAACCTGCATAAAAAGAAAGGTTGAAGATTAAATATCACAACTTGTAAAAATAATGGATTGTTTACATTTGCATTGTTTTGTAACAGAAATTCAACAGCTTCAGTATCTCCTTCAGTTGCAGCACGTGATAAAGGTGTGCCTCCATCAGATACAGCTTCAATATCTGCACCTCCAGATAGAAATAATTGCAGTAATTCTTTACCTCCACCTAGAAAATATTAAGTAGTAATCAATACTCAATACACACAAAAAGAAAAAGAAATAAAAAGAAAAAAGAGAAATTACAAACCATGTGAAGCAGCAATATGTAAAGGAATACAATTATTTTTGTCAGTTATAGTCATACTCGCTCCATTCTCGACTAGATATAAAACCACGTTAATCTTATGATGTCTAATTGCAAAGCTGAGAGCAGTTTGACCTATAAAAACATATAAAAATAGTACATTACCAATACATTTACTTGTGTTAAATAAGTTGTAAGATATACAATAATACCATGGTTATCTTGAACATCAACATTAAACTTTAATACTTCAATCAAATACTTGCATATATGAGTGTGACCTTCTGCAGCTGCGTAGTGTAGTGAAGTACACCCATTTCTGTCCATAACTTCTGCATAAACTCCTTCACCACCACCATAAGTTTCAATCTTAGCAACTAATTCTGACAAAATCATTAAAACACATCAATATACCCGTTAGGAGATGAAGAAAGAGAAAAAAATTAAATTAAAATATTTTTAAAACGGATCTATATTTTTTACTTATGTAATAGATGTAGAATATTAAAATACATTTAATTAAAAATTAGAGAAGGTAAAAAAATAAAAACGTGTGATAAATTACTGACTTTTGAAACTCAAGTATATCTTCACCCAAACGTTGCATAAACATAGGGATTAATTAGAAATTGTTTAAAATATAGAGCCTTACCCTTGAGAAGCTTGAGATCACCAAGAGTAACCGCTTCGATAAAGTCGACATTAGTAATAGTAACTGCAAGTTTAGGAGGAAAAATCAACATGCATAGACATATGAATAGAAAAGAATAAGCAGAAATAAATCATTAAAAATAGAACTAAAACAAAAAAAAAAATTATAAATTACAGACCTGAAGGTGGAGAGGCCATAGCTTTTACTTCAAAATAAGTGTCAAATGTTTGAAGAAATATGACCAAAAAACCCTCCTACTCCTGGTGTATTTGATTCTTTCGTTTTGGCTTGGTATTCTTCTAAAATGGTGTAAGTTTTTCTGCAACACTCTGTAGTATTTTACTTTTTAGTCAGCTTTATTATTGTAGTAGTTTGTCATGATACTCTATATGAATGATCCGTACGGACCTTTAATGAAATGTCTCGAGTACGAAATGGAAATGGAAATGGACCAATTGTAATGGTGCCTTTGAATTTTCTTGAAATTTTGGAATTTGAATTTGGTTGGATTTTTATTTTCTTTTACAATAGAAACGGCAGTAAATGTTAAAAGGAGAGTGGTAGCAACACTATTGATAACCTCATGGAATATTTGGAAGAAGAGAATGAAAGGTTTCTTTGATAGAAAGAAATGGGTGGTGGAAGATATTAAAAGAAATTTCGATAATTTAATTGATAAACTTTTCGGGGAACGAACTAGGCTTTTAAATAACGGTCAGGATAAAGCGGAAAGCAATATCATAAACGATAACCCAACTACTCAAGATAACGCGGAACTTATCTGGTATAGTGATACATCATTCGACAAAAAATGGGAACCCGCGGGGGTAGTCGCTATTGGCATTAATAAAGAAGGCGCAATAAAGCATAGAACAGGGAGTAGATGTCTGATTAATAGTGCAATAGAAGGGGAGACATGGGCCCTTCTCTTGGCCTTGAGGACTGCAGGGGGTCTCTCGGCTAGAAGTAGTTCTTTCTACACTGATAGCCTTGATCTGATTCAAGGATTATCGGGCAAGAAAAAGCCCCATTGGAGGCTAACATATATGGTGAATGAGATCAAAGGATGGCTTAAACATTTCCCGACATGGAAAATTTCATACATCAGCAGAAAATTCAACAACATCGCAGATGCATATGCTAAAAGTATTAGACTTAACAAAGATCTTACTAGATGGAAAGACTATTCGGTTGCTGGCGCGCATAGTTTCTTTAAATTATAGGCTGTTTCCATCCATTTTGTAATGTTTTTCTACTTTCCAATTTGACAAAAAAAAAATGTTAAAAGAGATACTCCAAAGACAATAATTAGGGAAATTCTTAAGTCGTAGACAGGGTGGTAGTCCATTTAATTAATATTATATAATAAAAGGAGTAATGCTATGTATCACTTTTTTTTTCATCCTTATATTACCTCTCATGTAGGCTGCAAACGAGTCGAGCCGAGCCGAATACTAGATGTACAGGCTTGGTTTGTTTAATTTCTCGAGCCGAGCCGAGCTCAAATTTAAACGAGTCGGACCGAGCTGAGCTCAAATATAAACGAGCCGAGCCCGAGCTTCCAATCATCCAAATCAGAATTGCTAGAACTTGTTTGTTTAACTTATTGAACAATCTTTTTTAAAGTCGAACACGAGTTGCTCATAAACAATTTGTTTTTTATGGTTGAAATGGGACTTTCATGAGTGTGTGGTACGAAAATATGAAACATAACACTAATGAAATAATAAATGTCTTAAGAAATTAAAAATATCCAATTAGATATTGAAGGTTTAATAATATATTTATAAGTAGATAATTTATTTTTATTTATAATTCATAATTTTAAACGAGCTCACGAGCCGAGCTCGAGCAGGCTCGTTTACGTATCGAGCTTAAAATGGAGCTTGAGCTTGAGCTTGTTTACATTCGAGCCGATCTCGAACGAGCTTTTCTTCGAGCCGAGCTCGAGCTGCTCACGAGCGGCTTGGTTCATTTGCAGCCCTACTCTCATGTGTCACTATACATAGAATTAAATAAAAATGAAAGAAAAATCATAATTAAGAAAAAAAACAGTAAGTGATACAAGGATAAAACAAAAAGAGGTAATATATATCTTTACTCAAATAAAAGTTAGTTTAATTAACCATGATTAACCATAAATTATTAACCACGGTTCTTACAAAAATTCAGTGTTTCCTTACAAGACTTTAATTAAACACGGGTGTCTGGGCCAGCTTACGCGCACCACGACTAATCTTCAGAAATAGGTTACCCATGTTCGGACTCGAACCTTGCACCTCTTGTTTTACCCCTTCAAGGGCTCAATAAATAACAAGGTTGAGGGGATTCGAACCCTGTACCTCCTAGATGGGAGACAAGACCTGGCCATTGATCTAGCCCCAATGTTTTTTCAAGCCTTTCTTTCCTGTATGTAGTGGTTCACCATAAACTTCTATGCTTCCTCTCATCCTCTAGCAAAAAACAAGGAGTTAGTTATCACTTCTGACAAAAAATATATTTACCGAATTGTAAATGAACCAAAGTTAGTTGTTAAGCTGCTTATTCAAGACAAGATCAACTATACTTATATAAAAATCATATTCACAACTATTGGTCATTGAAGAACTTTGTAAGTTGAAAAAATATGTCTGAACACAATTCTAATTAGATTTGGGTGTGAAGAAGACAGAGCCAAGGGCTGTGATCAAAGACCTTAGATGGGAAACATTTTGCTATTAAACAACACAACACTGAAGGATTCAATGAAGTCAACAATACCATACTACGGATCAACTATTAGGGATCCCAGTAATCCTATTAACTATCAAAATGTATAGACAAATTGGTAAGCTACTTTGGACAAGACCACACTATAGAGTTACCTGAATAACCAAAATTTGATGAAACTTCCATCACGCGAGTTCGGCTAGACTGTAATTTAGCAAATCCACTCATCCAAGGTATTAAATTTTTGGGAATCTGAAAATAAACTTTCTTAAATTAAGTTTGGGTATGAAAACATCGGACAAGTATGCTATGGATGCGAAATTTTTGGTTATGAAGAATCCACCTGCAAGAACCCTAATGTTACACCTAATTTAGGGGGATGGGTCAAAATCTCGACTAGAGGCTCAACTCAACCCAATATGAACTTGAAATATGGTGAAGAAATTAAGAAAAACACAAACCTTGCCATGGGAAGAAAGCAACTCAGTAAGAATTGGAGCAGAAAATCAGTTGTACTAGTTCCGAGTCAAGCGAGTGAACCCACTAACGGGAAATAGATGGGGTTAAAGGTACCAATGGTGTTTTTGAATCCGGTACTTAGAATGGTAGTGGTACAAAGAAAGGGCAAGAATTGGTTATATGGAGGTGGAACGGCTTTCTCGTATGGTAAAGATAGGAAAAAGAAAATTGAAAAAGACAAGAAATATAAGGAAAAATAAGAAAACCTTGCCAAGCTGGTAGGGAAATGGTTAATTCAATAAAAAAACCACCGAGTTGTGAAAGGGGCCTTTTGTTTGGTAGCTTTACTAACCCAAGCTCAACTATTAGGAGCCCAAATTTGGTAATTTATTCTAGATTGATAAAAATAACCAAAGCCCTGACCCAAAGGAAGCTGATATACACGAGCCTAGTAAGTTAGACCCCTCACTTTCTTTCTCTACCCTCTCACCTTCCCAACTCTTTGGATCCTCCGGATGGAAAACCCCGTTCAGATACCCTCATCTTTGATGATTATACTACACCTAAACACACTTATAGCGTTAGCCAAGCCTCCCTCACCTTTAACTTCTTTCAATACAGTGAATCTTCAAGCCAAACACAAGGAACTAGAGTTACCAAAAAGTATAAAACTTTAGAGTAGATTGAAACGGTATGCAGACAGTCAGTCAAAGCTAAAAGTCGAAGATCCAAATTTCAAGTACAACTCAAGTGAACATGTCATGTCTCCATATCTGTGATATATTAATGTAGGATTGAGACATCATTTTAGGTGTATTTATTTAACTGTTTAGGGATTTTTTATCGTTATTAGATAATTTCTTAATTCATGTCTTGATTTGATGATTTATTACTTATGAGCATATTTGGTTTATTTTGTGTGTTAATGTGAAGCTCGTAAGGTTTATGGAATATAATAAGATACCAAATCAATTCTAAGGAGTTAAGGAAAGAATATACAGGAGAAAACAGGAGATTAAGGGTATGTTTGGATTGAGGGTATTGAGAAGAAAAGAAAGGAAAGGAAATGATTTTGGATTGGAAGATTTTTTGAAGGAAAGTAATTTGGGTGATTATTAAAATCACCTATAAACCCCTATATGTAATCACTCCAAATCGGGGTCAAATGGAAGGAAAGAATTTTATTAAATAAGCAAGAGAAAAAAATAACATTAACACCTTACAAACAAGGATAAAAATGGATATATGTTAATAAAAAAATTATTTTCTAATTCTTTTTTAAATCAAACAAAAAAAAATACTCAAATTTTTTTATGAATTTTTATTTGTTAAAATTACTTAATCCAAACAACATTTTTCTCCTCCTTTCTTTTCTTTTATAATTTTTCTCTTCTTTTCTTTTATTATTTCTTTCCTCTTTGAATACAAACACACCCTAAAGGAAGCAAAGTTGAAATAGGAAAGGAAAAGCTGCCAAATAAATCTACCAGTTCTGCAGCTACATCCATTAAAGTGAAGATAACTCCAAATCGGAAACGATTTTGGATGAGTCTTAAAGAAATAGATAGATCTTTTTGCTGCGGTCTTTTTGGTATAAAGTGGGCGAAAATCGGCCCAATAAAGAAGGAGATATGACCAAAACAGTGAGTAGTGTTTATCTTGGCTTATATTTTAGGAAACGGTTTTGAATTGGACTTGGACTCCAATTACTTGCCTTTCCACTCCAAGATTTTGATCTAAGGTTATAAAACACCTATAAATACACCCCTAATATTACTCTTAGAAGCTATCAAGAGAAGAAATTTGACAATATATATCTTTATTTTAGTTTATTTCTTTCAAGCATGAACTAATTTTCTCATGCCTTGGGTTTTTCATATATATAATATTTAAATTCTATTTTCTTTAATCTAAGTTTGTTTGGGAAGAACCCTTTTAAATCGATTGAGCTTCTTAACCTTTATATTTGCTTTATGTGTTTTGATGTATTGACTGTAGTTTTTGCTAGTGCACGAGTATAAATTACCCCATTAATAGTAGTTTAATGGTCACCCGGAAGAGGTGTCTAATTGTTGAAACAACACATAAACGTCTAGTGTGCGGTAGTGATCCTGACGGTCTTGCCTAACTAGATAGTCATTACGGTTTGAGATTAACCAACTATCACTGCGCAGGGTCCCCTTACCTAAGTCCCTGGTAATTGTTAGGTCGTCACCTAAGTCCACACGGGAGGAGGTTAGGAGGAATATAGAATCCTGACTACTTACTTTAAGAGCTTTAATCACCCTTATAACTAGTAGAAGAAATAGAAGGATAAATACATACTGGTGGGTCCTTGTGTGTTATAAAATAATATGCTAAAGGTGAGGACTCACAAACCTTAAGTTTACGGTTGTCCAAGAAATAAATCGATACATCGGATTCGTTCGCAGGGACGGGATAGGTACAACTCAGATGTGAATCAAATAGTGAATTCATTGCAAGTACAAAAAAGTAAATGATATAATATTTTGTTTTGGTTTTCTAAAACTAAGATGCAAGCAAATTAAATGCTAAATTAATTAAACTGAAATGGAAATAATACAAGTAAATAGGGTAGACACAAGAGAGGAAGTAGTACTTGAGTCACGCTAGGGTTTCACCTCAAACCTTCTTAATTAATGTTTCCTATTAAGGGATGAATTGCTATATTTATGCTAGTCGGGATTCTAAAGTCTCCTTACCGGGAATGAGAAAAATGAAAAAAGAAAGAAAAAATAAAAATTCGAAAATCCAATACAGTAGGAACCGGGAACCCGGTTTGCAACTGCACAAAAAAAAAGAGAAAAAAAAAAGAAAAAAAAAGAATAAACATCCGGTAAAGTGGAATTTTTTCCTAAAAAATCATCTTATTTGTAATGGGTAGACATGGGACGCTAATTTGGTGCGTAAATGGGTGAGTGAGAACATTTTTTAGCGTAAACTCAAGCTCGAGGACATTTGTTGAAGGTAAGCGAGGAGAGAGCCAAAAGCTCACTTCAAATTTACCAAATATACATCCACACCGTCCTTAAGCCAATATTAAGACCATAAAGACCTCGTGATTCCTAAGTGCATAGTGAATTTATGATTCTGTTGATAGGGAATACACTAGGTGGAGCGTTCAAAGCGATTTAGGATTGAGGAACACCCTATAGCCATCATATAGAGATGAGTACAAGTGTAATCTTCAAGCATTGCGACTTTAATTTTATGATTGAGATTATTTGTGTTTGATTTTGCATTATAGATGTATGTGTATATTAGTTTCTAGAGTTTGCTATATGAGATTTATCTTAAGAATTGTTTTAGGTGTATTTGCTAGCTTCTATTTGTTCTTATGTTTACTTCCACCCCTTTGTTTCGTTTTGTTTTACTTTGTCGGGACGACAAAGGTTTGAGTTGGGGGTCTTGATGTCTTCCTAATTGTTTTTATTTTCGATCCTTGGGAGACAGCATTTTTTATGTTTTATTGAATATCTTGATAGACTTTTGAGTTAAAAATGCAATAATCCGTAATTCCCATTTTATTTCTAGTATTTTTGATTCATTAAACTTTTGCGCGTAATCTTGTGTATTTTAGTGAAGAGTTTGTAGGTTTTGAATATTAGCTAGGGAAGGAATCCGAGAAGAGAGTCAAAGATCGTGATATGGAGTCAAAGCTTGAAGATAAATCCCGAAAGAATTATATTTTGGAGCTGCAAATTTGGAAAACATGTCAAAGATTGCTGATTTCGAGGCACTTACGAGTTGATTTAGCCGCTGACCTTTGAAGAGAATATGTTCCTTATCGAGTTACGGAAATTTAGCAAGTGATTTTAGGTCAATCGGAGTTATAACGAATCGGCTAGAGCTGTTTTAGTGGAGGTGGTTTAGCAGTTACGGTATTTTGGGCTAAGTTAATGGACTTGGGCCTTCAATATTTCATTTAATTAAGAGATTAGGTCCAAGTCCGAATTTGAGCTTATAAAAGGGATTTTTGACTTCTATTTCACAAACAACTCATTATTCATAAGCAGAAGCATCAGAGAGAAGTCTGTTGGCATATAGCCTCCCTTAATAGGTTGTTTTAATGTGACAAATCCTCTTGTGTTTAGTGTGCTAATTACTATTGTTATATACATTCTATCTTGCACTCTAATTCATCAAAAAGCTCATCTTTTTCATTTAGATCTAAGCTTTATTGTTATATCTTATGAAACTAATTCTCATACAAATACTTTTAACCTTATCTTTGTGTACATTGAGAATTAGCTTTAGTGATCAACTACAAAGTTTCTTAGAATGATGTTTCCAACAATTCTCGTGAAGAAGGTTTTCTGATCCGAGCATCGTAGTGAAAGATATACTCATTAAAAGGTGTTTTAGACCTTTGGTGCGGTACACCGCAGATGTGCGGACCAGGGCACGGACCAGGGGGCTAGCCCGTCAGAGAGCAAGTGATTTTAGCAAGCTTGGCGCGGTGCACCTCACCAACCCCGCGGTGCACCGCAGATTAGGGTTTCCTGCAGCAAAATGAAGACAAAAGGAATAGATCCGTTGGGGATATTAATATATCCGTTGGAGACAAATCATATGACCGTTGGGAGCATTTTGCAGCTATAAATTGAAGGTCTTTCAAGGCTACAATCACACCTTCAACCCATATACACTTAGGGGCTTAATTGTTATCATCCAAGAAGGTGTCAAGAGCTATAATTGTCATATCTACTCATTCAAGGAGTAAATCAAAGGAGCTTCAAAGTTATTATCAACTCAAGAGAAGTATTAAGCTTATAGTTATATCATCTCTTTAGGAGTTCATTAGCAAAGTAGTTTCACCCCTTAAACACTTTGTATTTATCCTCTTAAGTCTAGTTCTTGTAATAGATAGATTAAGAGAGAATTTGAGTATCGGTAGTATACTCGGTGTCCTTGTGTTGAGATAGCACAAGTGTTTGAGTATCGGGAGTATACTCGGTGTCCTTGTGTTGCGATAGCACAAGTGTTTGTCCTTCGTGGTATCGAAGAGGTTGTAAGGGTTATTGTGTTCTCGACCCGGTTAAGAGAGACACGGGAGCTTAGTGAAAAGCTTGAAATCCTAAGGAGGCTTCCTTAGGTAGTGGATGTAGGGAAACCGAACCACTATAAATCGTGTGTATCTTTCTATCCCTACTCTATTTACTTTCCGCACTTTATATGTTTGATAATATGCTAGTATGAATATTGTGATATTGATTATCTAGTTTATCTAACATATTGTCATCTAGAGTAGTAAGAGATTAGAAACTCGTTTTTACTTGTATCACTTATATATCGAACCTCTTAGCTTATCCATTGTATGATCCCTTAGGAGTTTGATATATTAGTTGACTTAGAAGTTTCTTTCTTAAACTTATAATTGTCCAAAGGATTTTTTAATTAGGCATTAATCTTATTAGTAATCCTATTCACCCCCCCTCTAGGACTTTCAAAGTCAACGAAGGAAGAAGAAGAAAGCTGGAGAGTGTCTAAATCTCCATTCTTAGCCAAATCCAATTCCGGAAATTAGGTTTTCTTTATTTTTAATTTTGTATTATGAGTTCTCTTTCTTTTAACTTAGTTTTATTTTTAATTAGTATGAGCTAATTTCTTCATAGTACTTGAGAATGCATAACGGGTGAATCCCTATTCTGTTGAATTTCATATGTCTGAATTTGGGTTTTTAATAAATTAAATTAAATTGGGTCTTTTACATTTTTCTGTAATTCGAGATTATTTACTGTTTTTGGAGTGATCAACTAAGAACAGGTGTTAGTATCTAGGCTATTCCACATATGTGGCGTGTGGACCATCCTGACGGAGGGTTTAGGTATGGACTTAATTACTCAATCTAAAATCGAAACTATTTGACTCTGACGAGCTTAGTTAATTTTAGGGCCAATGTGGTAAAATTACTTAATTATTCTAAAGTGGATCATATTTACCCTGACGGGACTAGTGACACTCTAGAATAGCCTTGTAGTCCACCCTGACGGGGGTACGAGGAATTTAGAATCCCGGCCAACGTTAATTGATCGATTTAACCCTTAAACAACATATGTTATGAAATAGAATTAGAAGGATCCCTTGAGTTTCTCAAGTACTGCCTTCTCATATTTGCGTCTTACCTTCATTTACTTGCGTCTTAGTATTTATTTGCATCTTTACTTTAGTCTTTCCTCACTTAGAATTAATACAAACAACCAATCAATCATTATATCTTTTATATGCTTTCATAAGTGCAACCACTCATTATCTGATAAGCATTGTATTTAACCAACCGTCGCTGAGAACGAATCTGTTATCACAGTATTACTTGGGACAACCGTACACTTGCGGTTGTAGTTCAATTACTTTTTGCATTTATTTTAGAACACACAAAGGACCACCAGTAGACACAAGAGAGGAAGTAGTACTTGAGTCACGCTAGGGTTTCACCTCAAACCTTCTTAATTAATGTTTCCTAATAAGGGATGAATTGCTATATTTATGCTAGTCGGGATTCTAAAGTCTCCTTACCCCGTCAGGGTGGACTTAGGAGCTCTCCTACGGTATTCTAAACCCCGTCAGGATGATTAAAACTACTTTCAGATGGTTCACGTTCTTACTGCTTTGGCTATTGGTTAGTCAAGTCTGTCAAGGTCATTGACGAATACCAACAACAATTACCTAGTTTTGTATCTAAACCCCCGTCAAGGTGATCAATACGCCACTATATTGAATAGCCTAGATACTAAGAATTATCCCTAGTTCGCGACTCTAAAGATAATAATTTAAGCATAAAATAAAAGCCAACACAAATAGAAAATTCAATTTAAATTGTTAAATCCCAAATCGAAAAAACATAAATTAATCTAGTTCGGGTTCAACCCAATATGCGATTCTCAAGTACAAAGGAAAATTAGCTCATAACAGAAAGAAAAACTAAATTAAAATTATTAAAAGAACTCATTATCAATTATAGAAATAAAAGATAGAACCTAATTAGGGATTGGGTTTGGCTGTGATTTGGAGAAAATATAATTCTCCAGCTCTTAGCTTTCTCCTTCTCCTTCTTCTTGCTTCTGACTTTTCTCTCTGATGTTCAGACTTGTGTAAATTGAGTTATGTGTAAAATAAGAGTCAAAAGGTCTATTTATAAGCTTAAATTCAGACTTGGGCTTGACATAAGTAAATTAATGAAACATTAAATGGCCCAAGTCCAATCTTCTAATTAAAATATCGTAACTGGTGTGCAGCCTTCACTAAATCGGCTGTAACTTTCTCAAATCAGCTCCAAATTGACCCATTCAAGTTTCCAAATCTTCGTAACTCAATAAGGAATAAAATCTTGTCTCACGAGTCAAGGCTGAATATAAGTCTAATTAGCTCAAAATCAGCAATTAACATCAGCCTTCCAGATTTGCAGCTTCAAATTGTCAACTCTTCGGGATATTTCTTCTCACCTTTGACTTCTTTACACGATCTAAGACTTTAATTCTTGGTTCCTCTTCTTGCCAGCATCATAATACTACAAACTTTGCACTAAAACAACCCATTTAACGTGCAAAATCTTTATACATGAAAAATACTAAAATCCAAGAAGGAAAAATGAAATATGACGAATTAACACCAAAAGTCAATCAAATTAGTCAAATAATCACTCAAAATGATATCTCCTAAGGGAATTTAATTAGAACAAAAAGGGAGACATCAAGACCCCAAACTCAAATCTTTGTCGTCCCGACAAAGTAAAACTAAAAACAAAGGTCTAAGGTAAATGCAGAAATGCAGAAGCTAGTAAATACACCCAAAGCAACACTTAAAATACATCTCATATAGCAAACATTAAGAGTTAGTATACACATACACTTATCATGCAAAATCAAACACAAATAATATCAATCTTAGAATTAACTTCACAATGCTAGAAGGTTACGCTTGTACTTATCTCAATATGATGGCTATAGGGTGTTCATTGATCCTCACTTGCTTTGAACGCTCCAATTTGTGTACTCCCTATTAGCTGAATTATAAACTCACTATGCACCTAGGAATCACGAGGACTTAACGGTTTCAGTGTAGGTTTAGGGATGGTGTTGTATGTATATTTGGTAAATTTGAAGTGAGATTTTGGCGCTCTCATCACTTACCATCAACAACTGTCCACAAGCTTGAGTTTACACTCGAATAATGTTCTTACTCAATCCATTTGATGCGATAATTTAGCGTCCCCATGTTAACCCAATATATACTAAGATTAGAAAACTCCACTTTGTCGGTTGTTTTATTCTTTCTTTATTTTTCTTTTTCATTTCTTTTTTTTTGTACAGGTGACAACTGGGTTCCCGGTTAGTGATGGCCGGGTTCCCGGTTTCGACTGTATTGATTTTTGAAATTTCACTTTTTTTCAATCCCGGCAAAGGGTTACTAATAATAATATCATCTGAAATTGTGCCTCAGTAGAAACACATAAGTTCCCTCCCAATGTAATTTCCCATAAATTGACCCACCACCCCAAACTCAAGCTCGAGACATGTCTCAAGATCTAAATTGGGCTAAGATGGATAATATTAATTCAAGGGATAGAAGGCTAAAAAGGTCTCAAATGGCTAAACAATAACTACCCCTATCATTTTCCTAGTTACATAGCTTGCCTCTAGTTCATATCTAAGTGGGTTCTCTACTAAGTTGGATCTAACGTTCTACAAACCAAATATTTTTCTTAATAACAAGTTTACTTCTTTTGCATTGTTCATTAATTCTTCCTATCAATTACCTATGTTTGCATGCAATCAAGGTGTGTTTTATACTAACTCCTAAAGTCTACTATTTACTATCATAAATTCATAAAAAGTATGCTTAATGGGGACATTTAAGATCTTCTACAGTCAAACGCATCCCTTAATTAATTTTATTGAAAGCAAAGAAAGCAAATAACACATAAAACTGGGATGCGGCAACGAACTCCACCCCAACTCAAAAGTGAGTCGTGTCCCCACGACTCGAAAAGACTCAAAGCAATTAAACTAATCTACACTAAATGAGAAGGAATAGGAAAATGTATCTTAACCAGCACGGGGCTGGTTTTTGGTGTTGCGTCCAAGTAGAGATTCCTTCGTGAGTAATGAGTAGGTGGCGTATTGTATGGTTCTTACCCCAAGTAGCATATTTCTGAGAAGGTCTAACTCTTTTGTAACGTTTCCTAAAGTAGCAATTATCTTATCATGATTCTCTTCCAACACTCGAATTTTATTCTCTAACTCATTATCGGAATGTACCTTCTTCTTTGGTGGAGGAGCTCTAGGACTCTTCATTGCTTATCTTGCTTCATTATGAGTGTTCTTAATCGAATTCAATGTCATATCTTCCCCTTTTTCTGAAGGCTCAACCTCTTCTCTCCTACGCGGTATTTTTGTGTCTAGACACAAGACAGTGATGGTACATGGGAACTTAAGGTTTTGCTGAAGAGTTGTGATTTTCTCGAACTCCATAATGGTGTCATAAATCACACGAGCAACATCAATTTCTTTTTTCTCAATAATACACTTTATAAAGATAGCATGCTCCTTTTTCAATTAAGAAATTTGAGTAATGCCAAAGAAGGTAGGGATTATGAAACGGGACCATACCTTAGCACAAGGTAATAAATAGCTATTATAAACTTGCCCAACATATCTCTCACCTTTTGGAACAGGACATTTTCCATGAATCAAAACTTTATCCCAAAGAGACTCACAAGTAAAAGATGGATCATTAAGTGTTTCTTTATATGGGCAAGGACCAATAAAGTTTGGCAATTTCAAAGTTTTGTGAATAAGCTCAATTGAGAAAGGTACAACCTTTTTGCGTATGATAATTGACTGTTTATTTGAAAATCTATTCCTTCATAGAAATCACGCACCAAAGTGGGAATATATGTGAGGTTTCTCTATCTCAATTCGGTCCACCCAAACTTATCACAAGTAATAGAATAACCCTTAAACTCACTGTTCGTAATACCCGGAGGGAATCCTTTTTCAACACCAAACCTTAAGTAATCAATTCTGTCACGAACCAGATCAGCCCAACTATCTGGATTGTGCGTAATAAGAAAGTTATAGAAGATATCTCTATCAATTTGATACTTGTTTAGCCCTAATTAATTCTACTTGTTGGGACATTTTTTTTTTTGTGATTTAGGAGCAAGTTTGAAGAGTCCCCCATACACCCCTGTTGTTGATACCCCTTCTTGGAAATATTTATCCCCAACATGGATTCCACCCCAGTTTGAAGTTAAGATCAATGTGGATGCATCCTTTTTCTTAGAAGCCGTGGCCTAAAATAGTAAAGGCGAAGTTGTTTCTGGTTTTGCTATGAACTCCTCCGCCTGCTCTAGCTTTGAGGCTGAAGCAAAGGCACTTCGTAGCCTTACGATTTTCCATTGACAAAGTCATAACATGCACCAGTATCAAGACTGATGCAGAAGCAGTTATTTACGCCGTGCACTCTTCTAGTGTGTTTTGTTCTTGGAAGAACAGACCAATCCTAGAAGATAGTAGAAGTATGACTAAAGGCCACCTAAATATACAGATTTGTGGGATTAAAAGACTGATAACATGGCTGCGGATTGGATAGTGAAGGTTTTTTCTAACTTTTATATTCCTATTAATTAGATGTGTAATTTACTTTTGATCTTGAAACTTTACTATGTAATGACGTTAATACTTTTGTTTTGCCTGAAGTAAGGTAACTACTTTAGTTCTCTCTATTTATATTTGTTTATTCTGTCTAAAAGAAAGCGGTTATTAGAAAGAAAAAGATAACGATGCAATATCAACTAGGTAAGTATAATTTTTATTTCCATGTCTTCTCTGTTGGTTAATATAGTGTGTTTGATTTTTAATTATTTAGGGTTAATTCTGGTTAATTAAACTAACTTTTTAACAATATTAAATAGACTACGATCATGTATAAGACCTTTTTTCTTTGTTCCAAGACATGTATAGGACTTGCAATTTCCCTAATTATTGTCTTTGGAGTACCTCTATTTTTTTTTTTTTTTTTTTGTCAAAAGAGTAACTCTATTATGTACTAACATTTAATGCAATACTTTCTATTGTAAAAGAAAATAAAATCCAACCGACTTTGGATTCCAAAATCATAAGAAAATTCCAAGGCAATTCCTTTACCATTGGTCTATTACCATTTCCACCCATTTCGTACTCGAGACGTTTCATTAAAGGTCAGGACGGATTCATTCATAATATCATGAAAAAGTAATATAATAAAGTAAAAAGTAAAATACTACAGAGTGTTGCAGAAAAACTTACACCATTTTAGAATACAAAGCCAAAGCGAAAGAATCAAATACACAACGAGTAAGAGGGTTTTTTGTTCATATTTCCTCAAACATTTCACACCTATTTTGAAGTAAAAGCTATGGCCTCTCCACCTTCAGGTCTGTAATATATAATTTTCTTTTTGTTTTAGTTCTATTTTTAATGATTTATTTCTGCTTTTTCTTTTGTATTCATATGTCTATGCATGTTGATTCTTCCTCCTAAACTTGCAGTTACTAATGTCGACTTTCTCCAAGCTGTTACTCGTGGTGATCTCAAGCTTCTCAAGAGTAAGACTCTATATTTTAAGAAATTGCTAATCAATCCCTATGTTTATGCAACTTAAGCAGTTTTAATTTAGTTTTTTATTTATTTTTGGGTGAAGATATACTTGAGTTTCAAAAGTCAGTAATTTATCACACATTTTTATTTTTTTACCTTCTCTAATTTTTAATTAAATGTATTTTAATATTCTACATCTATTACATAAGTAAAAAATATAGATCCGTTTTAAAAATATTTTAAATTAATTTTTTTTTCTCTTTCTTCATCTCCTAACGGGTATATTGATGTGTTTTAATGATTTTGTCAGAATTAGTTGGTAAGATTGAAGCTTATGGTGGTGGTGGAGGAGATTATACAAAAGTTATGGACACAAATGGGTGTACTTCACTACATTACGCAGCTGGAGAAGGACACACTCATATATGCAAGTATTTGATTAAAATATTAAAGTTTAATGTCGATGTTCAAGATAACCATGGTATTATTGTATATCTTACAACTTATTTAACACAAATAAATGTATTGGTAATATATACTATTATTATATATTTTTATAGGTCAAACTCCTCTCAGCTTTGCAATTATACATCATAAGATTAACGTGGTTTTATATCTAGTCGAGAATGGAGCAAGTATGACTATAACTGACCAAAATAATTGTATTCCTTTACACCTTGCTGCTTCACATGGTTTGTAATTTCTCTTTTCTTTTTATATTTCTTTTTCTTTTTGTGTGTATTGAGTTTTGATTACTACATTAATATTTTCTAGGTGGAGGTAAAGAATTACTGCAACTATTTCTATCTGGAGGTGCAGATATTGAAGCTGTATCTGATGGAGGCACACCTTTATCACGTGCTGCAACTGAAGGAGATACTGAAGCTGTTGAATTTCTGTTACAAAACAATGCAAATGTAAATAATTCATTATTTTTACAAGTTGTGATATTTAATCTTCAACCTTTCTTTTTATGCAGGTTAATCCAGTTAATACTCCTAACAACCCACTTACAGGGGCAAGTTTAAAATCACCTGCATGCACTGAACTTTTGGTTAAGGTATTGTTTGGTTTTAAGGTATCTTTTCTTTATGTTTTAAACATTTAATAATATTATTTACTTACACGTGTAGGCAGGGGCTGATCCAAATATCAATTTTTGTGGTGATACGCCTCTTGGACTTGCAGCTGCTGGAAATCATGTTGAGACTGTTATATTTTTGTTGAAAGCTGGAGCAGATCCAAATCAGAAAGCTTGTGTAAGCTTTTTTAACCCTTTATTTGATTATCTTTAAGTGTTTAAAATACTGAGTTTCATTCATATTCATATTCATAGGTGGGTTTAACACCATTGGAAATGGCTACAAGATTTAGTGTAAATGTTGAAATTGTCAAGGTTTTATTTCCCGTTACTAATCCCATTCCGTATATTCAAAATTGGAGTGTTGAAGGTGTAATTGAATATGCCAAATCTAGAGAAGCTAAGGAAAAGGTTTTTTTTTTTTTCGCTCTCTATCTTCATTCATATTTTAAATTAATTTTAAAATATGTGTATAGATTATGGTGATGGGTAAAGAGTTTGTGGAAAAGGCAAAAGCTGAAGCTGCTGAAGCGTTTAAGAGAGAGGAATACTGGGTGGCGATAAGTTGGTATCTTAGGGTAAGAATTGTAATGGATTGATATGTATGTATATATATGTATTGATTAATTGAGAATTAATATTTATATGTAGGCATTGAGGGAAGATCGATACAATGCAACATTATACTCTAATAAGAGTTTGTGTTTTGCTCGTATGAATAGAAAAAGTGGGGCTTTACATGATGCTAGGGAAGCTATAAAATTGAAGCCAAATTGGGCAAAGGCACATTGTCGTGAAGGTGCAGCTTTGATGCTATTCAAAGTATGAATTTTTTTTTTTTTTTTTTTCTTTTTCTGTTTTGTTAAATCAGTCACATGAATATTATTGTACTATTATTATTAATTACTTAATTGTGAATGTATATTTTGTAGAAGTATAATGAAGCAGCAAAGTCTTACTCTACAGCTCTAAAGCTAGATCCTAACAATCTGGAAATTCAAAAGGCATTACAGTATGTATCTTATCTCTTTTGATTTCTTTTTTAAATTCTGCTATGTCATATTTTTTGTTACCATTATCACAGGGAGGCTATTGAAGCTGAAGCTGCACACATTACCATATAAGCTTTCTCTGTTTCATGCTTTTACAACTCACCAGTATATGGTTATTTTGTTTCTTTTTAGGAATGTAAAAGCTTAAAACCTATCGGTAATATTAATTAGTATGTTATAAACTTATTTTGGCTTGGGCAGTGTTTGAATGCTGATATTAATTAGTAATGTTGTTCACTTGATGTGGTAAAAGACATTTCCTCATATTAATTTGCTCTTTCTAAACTCTTTTTTGTTCAATTAATGCTGAATCTTATAATGTCAACAAAATAAGAGAGCTTCTTTCACTAGCACGTGGCTATTAAAAAATAAGTTATAGAAGAAAACAGAGAGAGATTATAAGGCTTCTATCGAAATTATTCATATTTATGCTTTAGATGAGTAGATCACATCTACTCTATATTCGAGGTATTTCACCAAAAGAGCTCGATCTCGGAGACTTCCAAATCCGTCACCAAAAAACTAACAAATCCTATGAATCTCATGTCATGGGCAAAACTATCTTCTTTGAGCATGAGTAGCCTTGCGCAGATCTCATAACTTACTGGAAGTTTGTTTGATTGGTTCCCTTTGTCTATATCTTAAGGTTCCTTGGTGGCTTCCAAGGTTCTTGTGTTGAGCAAAAGGCATGAGATCACTCCCACCTCCAAGTTGGAGATTTATGGTGTTGCTGTTGGGAGTCCAGTAACAGCCACGGCCAGCTATTTCTCGACTCCATGAAGCTCCATGATTCTCGGCCGACTACTAGAAATTGATTCTTGGCTAACAACTGTTGGAAAACTTGAAAGTCACAAGTTAGCCTTTGGACACTTTTTTGTTCTCCCACATCGGTAGGAGTAAAGAAATTTTTCCTTCTTTTATAAGGTTTAAAATTAACAATGTCCAAATGGCCAACAACCATGCACATAGCAAAGCAACGGGTTAGCCCACACGCGCGCACCACCACCACCACCCGCCCGGCCCGGCACCGGCGACGGCGTGGGTCGTGGGGAGTCAAAAAATGAAAAATGAATTGGATTTTGTACCAGCTCTTATAGTAGTGGTTGACTACTCCAACTCAAACGTAAAGACAAACTTCAACTAATCTCTCTAGTAGTGGTTGACTACTCCAACTCAAACGTAAAGACAAACTTCAACTAATCTCTCAAACGTAAAGACAAATTTCCACTAATCTCGCACGCGTTAAAGGGAAAGGATATTCAGCAGCTGTTACTTAGTCAAGTCAAACACGTGGGCAATCAAAAAGTCAACATAGCTGTTACAGAATATTATAAACGTGGGGGTTACAAAGCTGTCAAAACGTCAACCCAATCAAGTCAAATCCGGGAGAGAATCATGGGATTTAATAGGGGCGTTTCTGAAGGCTTGTGTATTCCACTCCTCACCCCCATTCCACTCCCTACAGCTACGAATTACAAAGGAAAAAAAGAAAACTCTGCCTCTTCTCTCACTCTCTAAAAACACTAAACTAGTTGTTAGTTTTCCGTTCTGTTAGAGATAACCGGGTTCCGCCGGAATATCTTTTTAACAACCGAGGATTGAACTTGTTTTCTTTTCGTGTAAGTTTATTATTTCCTTGTAATTTCAATTCGTTTGTTTTGTAATCGTACTTCTTTCCGTGTAATCGTTATTCGATTGTTGTAATCGTTTTCGGATTATTGTAATAGTTAGTTGGTTTCAAAAACTTTTTCCTTTTTATTTGTTTTTCTGGAAACCATTTTTCATTTGTACAACTGGTGGTTATTTCTAATAACAACAACTATAAATGAAGAGCAACTAGGTTCTTGTGTTCGGATATGTCACAATTTGATCCTAAATTGGTGGATTTGAATACTTCTGTGGGGGCCAAATCCTATATGCTACAAGGATTTGATTAACATACCAAATCTTTCAATTATATGCACACCAAGTGTTTGTGAATAAGGTTGAAACACATTCCTTGAACGTATTAAATCTTTGGAGATTATAATAGATGATCCCATTATTATCTCTTATTAAATACCTTTTACATCAAAGAATGTAGTTGATAAAGGGTGTGAAAGGATCACCCAAGAACTTGTGAAATTGACCGCGAACTTGGTTATCGATATGATAATTCAGGGGTATTCTTAATCGGAAAAGGAGCAAGCAATTAAGGCGAATTGCAAGAGTGTACTATTTAGTAACAGAAAAGTTTTGGCAGGTGTACAATTTTGATACTTTGAATCTATCGGAGGCGAAAAAATGCAACTCTTGGAAAGTAATGTTTTGACGGTTGAATAACCATTTGGATTCTCTAATTATCTATGTAGCGGGGGAAAAATCCCGTATATAGTTGATATTTGGAGAATTGTTATGGATTGAAATGTGAGTTGTCAAGTTCGTAAACATCCTAATAGGTGGCTTGTATTTACATCCGAGAATGATGAAGACATAAAGGTTATACTAACAAAAGAATTCTATTCAACTATTGGAATGATGCTTTTGTTAGCCGAGGTTCTAGATTTCTTTAACTTTGAAAACCTCGAGATCATGTAATTGCACGCTTTATATTCTTTTCACCGTATTTACACGATAAGTCTATATATTATGCAAAAAATACAAAATAGGTCCTTATATTATGAAAAAAAATGCATTATATGTCCCTATATTGTGTAAAGATTGTAATATAAGGGTCCGGATATTAATTTTTAAATTGATTATCCGATAACATTCTTTTTTATACAAAATAACATACATTTTATTATAAAAAACAAAAAACTTTTACATAAAAATGATTTTAAAAGTTAGCGGAAATCAACAAATAAAAATTTTTTTTAAAATTTGAGGATCAATTAGGTATACTTTTTTTTTAAAAACCAGGGAGACCATTGACTTCCCAAGCAACGTACCTCCGCCCCTGCGTGAACAGAAAAGCAGTACACAAAGCTGAAGGCAGTATTTAACAATTTGTTGCACATCTTTTGATACTTTCTATGTTTGTAAATATTACCGATTTGACATATACTTTTACTACAGAGCAGGACACAAGTTAGAGGCGGCAATTGAACTACTAGAAGTGGAGGTTGCCGGAAAAGTAGCTCTTGATTCCAGTTTATCAACCGGAGGATTTACAGATTGCTTGCTTCAATAGAGTGGATGTGCAGGGTTATTTATATTTTAGTTTGGCCAAAACTCGTCTTTTTAGGAAATATACACCATGAACAAAATTAAAAACGTAGTACTTTGCAACTTTATTTTCTATTTCCGTGAATAGTTAACTATTGATTTGTGAAGAAAATATCATGTACCCGGGGTGACTATGGGACATAGTTGGAGCAAGGAATTTTGTTGGGGTTCTGCAGCAACGTTTGAGTTAATTGCAAATGCAGGTCCCCAGATTAATTAATTAGCACTATTGGTCCATATATTATGCAAAAACTGCACTATAGGTCTCTATATTAATTGCACAATTGGTCCCTATGTTGTACACGAATTGTACTTTAAAAAGTGTTTGAAAATTCTCCCCCCACATTCACATTTATAGTGTTTGAAAACATTATATACCATTATGCAACTAACCTTACTGAAATGATTCAGACCAAACATGTATAAATATTAATGTCACTTGAACATTAAATGAGATTGTTCCAAGTTACATTATCCGAAAAGGAAACTTTTCTTGACTTTCAGTAGAGAGGACTAGGCTGATAAGAAAACACAAGATTATGTGAAGAAATTAAATTACATTCTTCAGACTCTAGAATTTAGCTTTAACAAAATGAAGTGTATTAATGTGTTATGAGAGATTCTTAGATTAGGGAAGTGGAAAATATGCCTAGCCAAGGGACAGTAGTACTGTTGGCTGGGATTCTTTAACCATAATGGTTAAAACTAAATTGCCTAAGTACCCTATTATAAAGCAACAGTCGAAGCTACTCAACAAAATAAATAACTTGCTCAATCTCCCATGTTGACCATAGTTCAAACCACTCTCCTCCCCCTTTCTAACCTTTATTTTTATTTTTAATTCCACCTCTTTCAAATAGAGCTTAACATATATCTAAGTGACAATGGTATATTTACTACTTTCTGGAATATACTTAGGTGATCTTTTAACCCATACAGAAAAAGCCCATAAAAGATAAAGTACATCAAAAGATAAGGAATTAACACCAGAATCATAGGATAATGTATCTTGTTAATATTTGAATTACAAGTACATAATTAAATACCATCCTATATAGGAGTTTAGGATTAAAAAAAAGAGAGTCAGAAAGAAAATAAACATATCCTACAACCTAGATAGGGGACTGCTTGCACACTGGGCACATAAAGTGGCGAGTGAGCCACTCTGGGCATTACCCGCCCAATCTGCCCTTCTTCAAAAGCTTCCATACAGATTGAGCAGTCATCTGTTGGAAGATTATCTCCGGAATATATCACTGTAGGACATTCTTCAATCTGGTCTCTTGTGGGACCTGGCTTGGGCCTCCGACAATGTTGTACGATCAGATATATAAAATAACCTAACCCCATACAACCCACCGCTACTAACAAACTACACATCACAATGACACCTGGCTTCTCAAGATCATCGTCTAAGCTTTTTCCTGCCATTTTTTGTTTACGAAATGTGTTAGTGATTTGGAGGAATATGAAGTAAAGAATGGAGGAAGATAAATTGTGTCATGTGAGTGCGTATGGTGTCTGTTAAATGATAAGAAAAATTTCTATAAATGTAATGACTACAATTTTGTGTAAATATATAATTGTAGGCTATTATTGAAGTAATTGCCAGCTCCTAAACTTGCTGTAAATTGTTAAATGATTAAAAAAATTACTAAAAATGTAATGAGTACAATTTTGTGTAAAAATATAATTGTAGGCTATTATTGAAGAAATTACCAGCTTCTAAAATTGCTGTGAAATATTACACCTACTACTTGTTCGGGAAGTAGAATTAGTAATTTATTATCTACAAATTTATTTTATTCCGATTAATTAACTGTAAGTTCAGATGAATTTCAAACTAGTTGAAATGTAATTTAAAGAATTAATTTCATTATAGTAATTAATTAACAAGTGATTTCAGCAATTTATTGTAGGAAGGGTGAGATGTGTTTATCAACGCCCAAATGTTTGAGATAGCAAAGAAAGAACTTACACTGCAACAAGTTTTTACACAAGTAATTCCTGAGAAAGAAGCGAGTGCAAAGATCCCAAGAGAGAATATGAGAGTCTCAAGAAGAAGTGAACGAGAGTTACCAACGAAGCTCAAAGATCCGGGAAGTTTTAACCTTCCTATTCAAATTAATGGTATGCTCAAGGTAAAAGTTATGTACAATGTGGGTTCTGGAGTGAATCTTATGCCTAAGTCCGTGTTCGAGAGACTTGGACTACAGAAATCAGAGAAAACTCCAGTGAAGTTGCAGTTCGCTGACAACTCAGTTACGAGGACATGGGGAACAGTGGAGGACTTCTTAGTCCGTGCAGGTAGTATCGCCATCCCTACTGACTTTGTTATACTTGAGTTTGATGCAGATAAGAAGGTTCCAATCATACTTGGACGGCCTTTCATGGCCACAAGTCAAAGTGTCATCAACTTCCAAGAAGGGACCATCACCCTTCATGCGAAGAATGTATCCGAGACCTTCTATGTCTTGGGTAAGAAACCAAGGAAGTTAGATCCCATCGTTCCTGTCATCCACAGCCTTTCACATCACAAAGTCCCTCCTGAGAAGATCCACTTAAAGCCTGTGGACACTGAGCCAAACATTGAGTTTGGGGTTGGCCATGAAGTTCTATGGAAAGCTCACAAACGCGAGAATAGGCCACGTAGTTTCAAAGACTCGTGGATGAGACCATTCATTGTCACTAAGGTTGTTTCAGCGAAGGTGATAGAAATCCGACCCAAAACGGGGATCAAGTGCAGATTAGTTGACGTTCATAGCCTAACTCGTTGTTGGGGAGGCTATATTCGCAAATCTTGATAGAGGTAACACGTCTAACTTTGAAAGACGTTAAATAAAAGTGCTGTACGGGAGACAACCCGCAATTTTTTAAATTTATATGTCTTTTACGTTTTTATATTATGTTTAGTTTAGTTATTTTTAGTTGATAATGCATATTTGAGAAAGGTATTAGTGTTTTTGGTGTTTAGGAATTGGAGAAAACGAGTTATGGAAGAAACAAAAATTTTCGGAAAAGTTGAAGCAGGGGTGCGGTATACCGGACCTCAGCCGTTGTATACCGCAGGAGACAAAAACCCGTATCACGGGTTGGTACCGCGGGTTTTATACCGAGAAGAAAAAAAATAAAGCTGATGGGTCCAGTATACCGGACCCGTATACCGCGCCATGCACCGCACGTCCAAAACCCGTGCCACGGGTTGCTACCACGTGTATTTTGCCGAAGCGAAAAATTTTGAGCATCAGATGTTCCGGTATACCGCGCCGCGCCACCAGAGAGAGAAAGTTGCGATTGGAGCTTATAAAAGAGGTATAGAGCTTATAATTCCGAATTTCATAAACCTCAAGCCTCTTTCTCTTCTCCAAAACTCTTCCAACTCCATTAAAGCTCATAAAAACCTTCACCAATCATCAAAACACTACCCAATCATCAATAAAAACACATCAAACCTTCTCTCTACATCATTACAAGAGAGATTCAAACACCCAATTCTCACCAAATTCATCAAATTGAAGAATCAAGAGCTCAAATTTTCACAAATTCATCCTACAATTTCTTAAATCCAAGCCAATCCATCAAGAATCCACCCAACCCACATAGAGATTCATCATCAATTCATCTTTCCTAAGCCAAATCAAGCTTGTTCAACCAAAAATTCACAAATTCAAATTTCAAGGGTTGCTAAAGCTTTGAGTTGGGGGTTAATTGAGGATGACTAATAGAACAGCAATATTAGCTAGCAAGAGGGAGGTGAATAAGAGCAAGGTATTGGATCCAATCAATAAGAAATCAAATAACAAAGGTTCTAGTTCTAAATCAAAGGGTAAAGACGATGTTGAAGATGGAGGTATAACTTTGTGTGATCGTAATGGTAAAAAGCTTTACTTTTATGCAAAGGAGAAAACACAACTACCACAAGGTCCTACACCCAAGGAGCTTCAAGGGCCCTGAAAGCTTCTGCAGAGAAACAATTAAAAGAACTACCTTTTGCTTATAAAAAGTATTCAAGGAAGAAGTTGGTACAGGAGAATACACGAGATTCTTAGAGCTTGGTGCGAAATTGGGTTGGTCTACTTTCATGGTAAGACGTTCTGAATTATGTCATGAGTTAGTTTTGGAATTCTATGTAGGCCTCTTTAGCCGAGATAGTAAAGGTTGTGTTCCGATTAGAGGAAAGTTAGTTCCTTTCACAGTTGAGGAGATTAGAAACCACTTCAAGTTCAAGAAATTGAAATGTTGTTGCAAATTTGATGAAGCGGTTGCTAAACGAAAAATCTTTGATGAGGAATTACTTTTTGAGCATGTTTTAGACAAGGAGAAAGTGCAATCACATAAGGGAGAATTGAAGGCACCTTGGCCTTACAAATATCTTCAATCGGATGCGAGCATTTGGCACAATTTCCTTATTCCTAATGTCTTTGGAAACACACGAACTTTGGATGTGACTATGAAGAACGCTCTACTTTTGGATTGTATTTTGAGAGGCGAAGAAGTAGATGTGGCACAGTTGATCTATGAGGAGGTGATGCGATTTTCGGTCTCTCCTAAATCGGTTTATAATGTTAAATTCCCTACTATGATCACGTGTCTTGTGCGAAAAGCGAATATTACGTTGGATAAAGAAGAGAAACTCGAGTTTAAGACGAGTTATATTGATAATTCTTGGATCAAGAGTATCTTTCGAAGAGCGGGTTCTACGCAAGTCTCGAAAGAAGAAAAGGAGCAAAATTGGCAAGAAAAGATGGAGGAGCGTTTAACAAAATTCGAAGCAGCTCAAACTTCTTTAGTCAATGATGTGGCACAAATCAATGCTAATCAAGTGCAATTAACGAGAGGTCCAGCAAATCCTACGTTGGATGTCAATGATGCGAGGCAATAGCCTCGAGAGTATGTTCTCTTTCTTCCTTACCATTTCTGTAAATGCTTTTATCTGCTAATTTTAATTTCTGTTTCGAGTCTTTTTTGAGTCGTGGGGACACGACTCATTTTTGAGTTGGGGGTGTGGGGATTCGTTGTCTCTCATCTCCATTTTTCGGTTTTTAGGTAGAAATTAAATTTTTTGATAAATGGGAATTAGATGTAGAGTGTGTTTAATAGCTTGAAAGCATAAGCTCAGTGAATTGATGATAGTAAGTAGTATGTTTATGAGCTATGTATTTGTATGCTTTGAGTATTTGCAGGAAAACACACGTTGATAGTAAAGAAAAGATTAGTGAGCAATGCGATAGAAAGTATGTTCGATCTCAGGGAACCTTGAGAAGTGTGTAGGCCGTGAGATCCAAGCTAGTTGACAAAACCATTTGATGAAAGTGCTAAAGGTAAGAAAATAACGAAATTGCATAGTGTAGAAAGTGATTAAGGCGGTTCTTTCATATTTAAAGCCTTTTTATACCTTCTCACCTTGTTATTTTGATTTTATATGCTATATCCTTCTCAGCCCCTTCTAGCCTTTCTAAAGCTTTTTATTGAATTACGTTATAAGCCATATCCTTTAGATTATAGGACTTTTCCATATGACCCGCACTCAAATCGCGATGCATAGACAGTTGTTTTAGAGCTTGAGTTTGGGGTGGTGGGTCCACCATTATGGGAATTGTTATTGGGTAGAGATTTTTGAGCTTATTAATTGTGCTTTGTGCTTTATATTGATGATGATTCACAGATTTTTATTTTAACCCTTTGCCGGGGTAATAGTGAATGGAAAAGAAGCTACGAGCTAAATTTGCCAACAAGGGCATTAAAAGAAAAATATATATGAGAGAATAGCGTGATATCTCAACATTAAAAAGAGAGTCATAGCTTGAAAAATTGATTTGAAAAGACAGAAAATATATATATATTCGGACCGGCAAAGTGGAATTTTTATGTGAACATCTTATGCTTTAATTGGGTTATTGGGGATGCTAAATGGTGCATCAAGGAATTCATTGGGTTGAGTGAGAAACGTTTTATGAGAGTAACTCAAGCTCTAGGGCGATTCGTTGATGGCTAGTGAGGAGAGAGCCAAAAGCTCACTCTAAATTATCCAAATACGCTATCATACCGTCCCTAAGCCTAAATTACAACCTTAAAGACCTTGTGATTCTTTGCTATGTAATTGAGAAGTGATTGAGCCATTATAGAGTAGTTGAGTGGATCTTTGAATACTAGTGAGGTTTGATGAACAATCTATAGCTTTCTTGGGGAACTGAGTAAAGTCTCAATCCTTCTTACATTGCGAAACTAATCTGATCTTGAATTCAAGCCGTGTTGACTGTGGATATGAGATGTCTCCTTAATTGTTCTTATTTTCGACCCTTAGGAGACATCATTTTTGGTGTTTATTTAATCAATTTGATAGACTTTTGAACTAAATACGCAATAATATGATTTTCCTCTTTTATTTCTAGCATTTTTGATTTATTAAGCTTTTGTGCGTAATATTGGTATTTTTAGTGAAGATTTTACAGGTTTTAAATGTTAACCTGAAGAGGAATCCGAAGAGAAAGTCAAAGATCAAAAGATAGAGTCAAGACTTGAAAAGAAATCCCGAAGATATTATTTTTAGAGCTGAAAATCCATTTTCCAGGCCATAGATTGCTGATTTCAAGGTGCTTAAGCGATGATTTAGCCGCTGACCTTTGAAGAGAAAACGCTCCTTATCGAGTTACAGAACTTTAACAACTGGAATGAGGTCAATCGGAGTCATAACGAATCGGGAAAAGCTGTTTTAGTGAAGACATATCAGCTGTTACGGGATTTTGGGCTAAGTTAGTGGACTTGGGCCTTTTATATTTCATTTAATTAAAAGCCTAGGTCCAAGTCCGAATTTGCACTTATAAAAAGAGGTCTGGACTTCTATTTTTCAGACAATTCACATTCTACAAGATTAAACACCAGAGAGAAGTCAACGGAAGGAAGAAAGAAGAAGCTACAAGAGCTGGAGAGGATCTATATCTCCGTTCGTAGTCATTCCTATTCCGGAAATTAGGTTTTTCTTATCTTTAATTTTGTAATCAAATATGAATTCCATTTATTTTAATTTAGTTTTTCGTTTTAATATGAGCTAAACAATTCATAGTGCTTGAGAACAATTAATGGGTGAATCCCAATCTTACTGAATTACGAATGTTGAATTTGGGTTTCTGTTAAATTAAATTAAATTGGGTCTTTTACTCTTTTCAATAAATTGAGATTATTTACTGTTTTTGGAGTAGCTAACTAAGAACAGGTGTTAGTATCTAGGCTATTCCAATTAGTGGCGATTGGATCATCCTGACGGAGGGTTTAGGTACGGAAATATTTATTTAATCTAAAATAGAAGCTATTGATTCTGATGAACTTAGCTAATTTTAGGGCCAATGAGGTAATAAAACTTAAACATCCGAAAGTGGATCATATTTACCCTGACGGGACTAGTGACACTCTAGGATCGCCTTATAGTCCACCCTGACGGGGGTATAAGGAATTTAGAATCCCGACCATTGTAATTGACCAATTTAGCCCTTAAACAACATAAGTTAGGAAATAAGATTGGGAGGATCCTTGCGTTCTCAAGTGCTACATCTCATATTGCGTTTTACATCATTTTACTTGCGTCTTAGCTTTTATTTGCATTTTAATAGTTATTTTTCATTTACTTAGTATTAATACAAAAACCAAACAAACATATTACTTTTATTTGTTTTCATAAGTGCATCAATCATTAATAGATAAGCATTGTAGTCAACCATCCCGTCCTTGGAACGAATCTGTTTTATTAGTTATACTACTTGGGACAACCGTACACTTGCGGTTGTGGTTCGATTATTATGTGCATTTATTTAGAACACACAAAGGACCACCAAGTTTTTGGCGCCGCTGCCGGGGACGGTAGCGTGTGACCACGGTGTTTATCCTTTAGTGATAGTTGCATTTATTTTTATTTTTGTTTTTATCAGTTTTACGCTTTTTGCTTGTTTAGTTTTCTCAGGTTTTTAGGTTTGGTGCATGCGAAGGAGACTCTTTAAGGATCTAGAGCCAACACCTCCGATCCTTAGTAATCCAGAATCGTTGACCAGACTTGCTAACAAGAGAAGAAGATAATGAGAAGCTTTAGAAGTAGAAGAGTTAGTTAACAGAATGGAAAATATAAATCTTCAGAATCAACAAGATAATCAACAAGGTCAATTAGGCGCAAATGGCCAACCTTTGGCTCCAGGCGCTATTCCTCCAATTCCACCAGTGAATCCTAATCCTCAAGTTCAGATAGTAATGAATCAAGATACATGGTTTACTAATGGTCCTCCAGAAGTTCCATTCCGTGCTCCTGCTATAGGAGTAGGTGCTCCAGATATTAATGTTCCGAGATTCCGTCCAGATTCGGGTATGTTAGCTCAATTCCAAAATTTTGGGAATTTTCGTGGTAGACCATCAGAAGATCCTCTTAGAGCAGTACAGAAGTTTAAGCAGATATGTGATTCTTATATCACACAAGGAGTTTCAAGAGAACAGATGTATTTTGCTGCGTTTAAATTTTTTGTTATTGATGGAGCGAGTGAATGGCACGATACTCAAGATCCTACGAAGATAACAAACTGGGACCAATTAGAGATTTCTTTCTTTGACAGGTATTACCCAAGTAACATGAGGTTAGATGCTGAATTAGAATTGACGCATTTCCGTCAAGAATATGATGAAACTTTGGGTAAGAGTTGGACAAGATTTCAGATGTGCTTACGTAGAGTCCCCAATCATGGCCTTTCAGAACAACAACAGCTAAAAATCTTTTACAGAGGCCTTGATGGAACTTCGAGAGAGAAATTGGATACGCTATGTGGTGCAGGTTTTCTTCAAGTTCAACCCGCTCATGCTAAAATTATTTTGGAAAGAACAGTCAAGAATGAAGTTGGGTGGAATTTAGTGAGAACACCAGTTAAAGGAGTGAACAATGTTAATATTGAAGAAAAGTTTGCTACGCTTGAGAATAAGATTCAGAATACTATAGAGCAACAATTGAAGCAGCTTACTTTAGCTGTAAAAGAAGGATTTTCGGGTAAGAAGGTAGCTGTGCATGCTGCACAAGAGGTTTATATGTGTTCGATTTGTAGGGTAGATGATCATGATGAGGAAAGTTGTCCGAATAATCAAGAGTCCGTGATGTTTATGTCCAATAGAGGTAACTTCAATTCGAGTGGTAATGGATATCAGCCTAACAGAAACCATCCTGGGTTTCAATACTCAAATCCTAATGGGGCAGCCAATCCTACATATGCGTATCAGCCACATCCCCAAGGTAACAACTACAATCCAAGACCACACAACAATTATCAGGGAGGACAGAATCAAAATTATGTTCAGAGACAAGCTCCTCAAGACAATTACGATGACACAATGAATCAGAAAGCCTTACCTGCCTATCCACAAGAAGGTGTAGTTGCCCTTCAGAAAACCGTAGAAAGTTTAATTGCGCTTCAGACACAAGCTATGGAACGTCAAAATGCAGTCGAAGCAAATATGAAGTTGTTTCAGAATCAGCTAAGTCAAATTAATAAACAACTGAATCAACGTCCACAAGGGAAACTCCCTAGCGATACTGAGAATCCAATCCAAATCGAAGATTGTAAAGCTATTACTCTCAGAAGTGGTAAGAACCTTACTCCACCTCCTTTTCCGGTTATGAAAGAAAAAGAGGTGGTAGATAAAGATAACCAGTTGAAGTGGAAGAAGTGGAAAGGTCTAATGAAATTCCGAAAAAGAAAGATGATACTATAATAAACCGCCCTCCTCCACCATTTCCATCGAGAGTTCAAAAGAAGGGTGATATGGCTGATTATCAAAAATTCTTTAACAAGGTAAGAGGTCTTAGCATAAATATTCCGTTGCTAGAAGCTATTAGAGATGTGCCTAAGTATGCTAAGTTCTTGAAACGAGCCCTCACTAATAAAAGGCCGTATTGTGATAATGAGATGATTGGTCTTCCTGAGGAATGTAGTGCTATTTGTCAAGGTAAATTACCTCCAAAGTTAGTTGATCCTGGGAGCTTTACAATTCCGATATCTATTGGTAATGAATGGAGAGGTAAGGCACTATGTGATTTGGGTGCAAGCATAAATCTTATGCCCAAATCAATCTTTGACAAGCTTAATATCGAAGCAAGACCCACTTCTATGGTCTTGAAAATGGCGGATCGATCTCTTGCACATTCGAAAGGCCGAATCGAAGATGTCCTCGTTAAGGCAGGCACGTTAATTTTTCCCGCTGATTTTATTATACTTGATTACGACGCGGATAGGAATGCCCCCATTATTTTGGGAAGACCATTCCTAGCCACGGGGCGTACCTTGATTGATGTAGAAAACGGAGAAATGATTATGAGAATCCAAGACGAGGAAATGAAGTTTAACGTGTTCAGACCAATGAAGTTTCCGGATTCGAAGGAAGAATGTTTTCGTGTAGATGTAATGGAACCGAAAAGAAAAGAGCCAATAAATGTTGTGGACACTTTAGGGGTGGAAGAGAAAGAGTTACGAAAGAAACCACCAATTAAAGCTCCTTCATACCCTAAAGATCCACAGCTAAATCATGCGAAGAAGAAAGAGAAAACACGTGTCACGAAGGTTCCGAAGGAACCTAAGAAAGAAAGAAAGAAAAAGGGGTTCAAAGTAGGTGAAAAAGTTGCTATGAAAAAGCCTAAACCTCCTCCAAAGACATGTGAATCAAAAAGCTCTTGGCTGGGACCATTCGTGGTTGCAAAGGTTATCTCAGATAAACTAGTGGGCATAAAAGCTAAAGGATGTAAATTCCGAGTTGCAAATATTGACAACCTCACTCACTGCTGGGGAGGTTATGTCAATGACTAATGAACGAGGTAACCCGTCGAGCTTAAAGACATTAAACAAAATCCAATTTCTTGTATATTAGTTAAGTATTTCAATTTCGTAGTTTATTTTAGTTTGATTTTCGTTAATTTAGTGTTTATCATTAAGAAATGAGGAAGGGTAGTTGTTTTTGATGATTTCAGGGGTAAAAGGGTCATGAGTTTGGGGTCAAAACGAGGAGAAAACGAAAAATTATGGAGTCAACAGCAGGTTTGACCGGCTAGCCGGCGAGCTGGCCGGCATACCGGCCAAAAATGCTGAAGACCCCCAAACTCTCTGACCACTGCGTCAGCGACGACGCAGCATTGCTGCGTCACCATTCGCGCAAGCGAGAATCCACCGGCATACCGGTCACTGACCGGCTAGCCGGCCAACTGGAGGAAGAGTTTCTGGTCCTTGCGTCAGCGACGACGCAAGGTTGTTGCGTCTCGATTTCCGCCAGCGACATGCCGCCGGCATGCCGGCGAATCCGCCGGCTAGCCGGCCAAGGAAGTCGAACGCTCTGATCACTGCGTCAGGGACGACGCAAGAAGGTTGCGTCAGAGGTAAAAAAAAAAAAAAAAAAGAGTACAAATTTTTTCGAAAATTTATTTTTCGCCGACACATTGGCCGGCATGCCGGTCAACTGCTGTGATCGACGATTTTAAGGGCTAAAACCCTATAATTTTTACCCTCTTTCCCAAGACTACCTCTTTATTACGAATCCTAGCCTCCAACTACTCCGAAAATCATCATCAAAACAACATTATACCACCAATCCTTCCCTCTAAACATCATCCAAGCTCACAATCATACCACAAATCATCCAAATTACCAACGTTTCACACTTTCATCCGAAGTTTTCTTTCACCAAAGCTAAAATTTATCCATTAAACCTTTCCCAAAACCTTGAAATATCCATGACCCAGCTCTAAACAATCCATAATTCAAACCCAAACCTTCAAGAACACTAAAATCACAATTTTATCCAAACCTTTTGAGGGTCTTGAAGCTTTGAGTTTGGGGTCATCGGAGATGACCATGAAGGTTAGGAAAAGGTACGAAGAACATGTTGACGAAAGCGATTTGGGTATTGAGGAAAGATTTTAATAGAAGAGATGATGCTTAGAGGGCAAGTAATAAGTGAAAACGTGGGAAAATTGAAGAAGTTCGAGGTGATTTAGAAGACTTTAAACGCAACCATTGATGAAGAAGAATTCAAAACCTCGACTTGGACGCAACACCGACACCAGCCTCGCGCTGGTTAAATTACGTTTTCTTTCCCTTCTCATTTAGTGTAGATTATTTTATTGCTTTGAGTCTTTTTCGAGTCGTGGGGACACGACTCATTTTTGAGTTTGGGGTGGGGTTCGTTGCCTCATCCCAGTTTTTATGTGTTTATTTGCTTTAAATTGCTTTCAATAAAATAATTTTCGGAGTTGCGTTTGACTATAGAAGATTTTAAATGTTCCTTTAAGCATACTTTTGATGAATCTATGATAGTAGATAGTGGACGTTAGGGAATAACATAAAACGCACTTACAATTGCATGCGAACATAGGTAATTAATAGGAAAAATCAATGAGCAATGCAAATGAAGTAAGCTTGTACTTAAGGAATATGTTTGGTGTGTAGAACGTGAAATCCTAATTAGTAGAGAACCCACCTAGATATGAACTAAAGACAAGCTATGTACTTAGGAAAATGATAGGGGCAGTTCTTTGTTAGCCATTTGAAGCCTTTTAGCTTGCTATCCCTTATTATAATTTTATCCGTCTTAGCCCAATTTTGAGCCTTAAGCCTTTCTTTTGTAGCCACGATATAAGCCCATTATCCTTTAGATTATTAGGCATGACCAAATGACCCGCACTTAAATCACAACCCTGAGACTTGTCTCGAGCTTGAGTTTGGGGTGGAGGGTCCACATTTGGGAAATTACATTGGGAAGGGATTATATGTGTTTGTATTGAGGCACAAAAAGGTAGATGATATTATTATTTGTAACCCTTTGCCGGGATTTGAAAAGAAAAAAAAAAAGAGAAAAAGAAAATTATAAGAGACATGACTTTTCACATCAAAATGATGGTCATGGGTATCTTGTACAAAAAAAAAATGAAAAATGGAAAAAAAGAAAATAAAAAGAAAGAATAAAATAAATCGGCAAAGTGGAATATTTTTGGAAATCATCTTAGTGTTATTTGGGTTGACATTGGGGACGCAACATTAGCGCGTCAAATGGGTGAGTGAGAACATTTTTTGAGCGTAAACTCAAGCTCGAGGACATGTTGATGGTAAGTGAGGAGAGAGCCAAAAGCTCACTTCAAATTTACCAAATATACATCCATACCGTCCTTAAGCCATTATTAAAACCATAAAGACCTCGTGATTCTTAAGTACATAGTGAATTTATAATTCTGTTGATAGGGAATACACTAGGTGGAGCGTTCAAAGCGAGGTAGGATTAATGACCACCCTATAACCATCATACAGAGATGAGTACAAGTGTAACCTTCAAGCATTGCGACTTTAATTTTATGATTGAGATTATTTATGTTTGATGTTGCGTGATTAGTGTATGTATATGTTAGTTTTTAATGTTTGCTAAATGAGATTTATCTTAAGAATTGCTTTAGGTTTATTTGCTAGCTTCTATTTGTTCTTACATTTACTTCTACCCCTTGTTTTGTTTTGTTTTGCTTTGTCGGGACGACAAAGGTTTGAGTTGGGGGTCTTGATATCCCCTTAATTGTTCTTATTTTCGACCCTTAGGAGACATCATTTTTGGTGTTTATTTAATCAATTTGATAGACTTTTGGACTAAATACGCAATAATATGATTTTCCTCTTTTATTTCTAGCATTTTTGATTTATTAAGCTTTTGCGCGTATATTGGTATTTTTAGTGAAGATTTTACAGGTTTTAAATGTTAGCCTGAAGAGGAATCCGAAGAGAAAGTCAAAGATCAAAAGATAGAGTCAAGACTTGAAAAGAAATCCCGAAGATATTATTTTTAGAGCTGAAAATCCATTTTCCAGGCCATAGATTGCTGATTTCAAGGTGCTTAAGCGATGATTTAGCCGCTGACCTTTGAAGAGAAAACGCTCCTTATCGAGTTACGGAACTTTAGCAACTGGAATGAGGTCAATCGGAGTCATAACGAATCGGGAAAAGCTGTTTTAGTGAAGACATATCAGCTGTTACGGGATTTTGGGCTAAGTTAGTGGACTTGGGACTTTTATATTTCATTTAATTAAAAGCCTAGGTCCAAGTCCGAATTTGCACTTATAAAAAGAGGTCTGGACTTCTATTTTTCAGACAATTCACATTCTACAAGATTAAACACCAGAGAGAAGTCAACGGAAGGAAGAAAGAAGAAGCTACAAGAGCTGGAGAGGGTCTATATCTCCGTTCGTAGTCATTCCTATTCCGGAAATTAGGTTTTTCTTATCTTTAATTTTGTAATCAAATATGAATTCCATTTATTTTAATTTAGTTTTTCGTTTTAATATGAGCTAAACAATTCATAGTGCTTGAGAACAATTAATGGGTGAATCCCAATCTTATTGAATTACGAATGTTGAATTTGGGTTTCTGTTAAATTAAATTAAATTGAATCTTTTACTCTTTTCAATAAATTGAGATTATTTACTGTTTTTGGAGTAGCTAACTAAGAACAGGTGTTAGTATCTAGGCTATTCCAATTAGTGGCGATTGGATCATCCTGACGGAGGGTTTAGGAACGGAAATATTTATTTAATCTAAAATAGAAGCTATTGATTCTGACGAACTTAGCTAATTTTAGGGCCAATGAGGTAATAAAACTTAAACATCCGAAAGTGGATCATATTTACCCTGACGGGACTAGTGACACTCTAGGATCGCCTTATAGTCCACCCTGACGGGGGTATAAGGAATTTAGAATCCCGACCATTGTAATTGACCAATTTAGCCCTTAAACAACATAAGTTAGGAAATAAGATTGGGAGGATCCTTGCGTTCTCAAGTGCTACATCTCATATTGCATTTTACATCATTTTACTTGCGTCTTAGCTTTTATTTGCATTTTAATAGTTATTTTTCATTTACTTAGTATTAATACAAAAACCAAACAAACATATTACATTTATTTGTTTTCATAAGTGCATCAATCATTAATAGATAAGCATTGTAGTCAACCATCCTGTCCTTGGAACGAATCTGTTTTATCAGTTATACTACTTGGGACAACCGTACACTTGCGGTTGTGGTTCGATTATTATTTGCATTTATTTAGAACACACAAAGGACCACCAATATGATAAGTGTACAGGTTTGTAGTTTATAAATATTATTGCATGAAATTTTCTGAGTAGTTTCTTTAGGATTAATCTATGTATTCTGCTATGTTCTTCCCATTGTGTTGAGAATTTTATAAGTGTGTATTTATAGACTTCCCTTTGTTATTATCTTTATTGTATCGGGACGATACAACTTTGAGTTGGGGGTCTTGATGTCTCCTCATTTGTGATAGAATTATGTTAAGATGAGACATCATTTTTAGTGTTTTAGATGTCATAATAGTCGATTTTCTTGAGAATTAGTGCACTTTCCTATTTTGAGTCTAGATTTAGTGAATTATTATTTTTAGTGCATATTGGGTTTAATTGTTTATTGAGTGTGAAGCTTTAAAGATAATTATGGAGATTAATTAGAGTCCAAGTCAAAGACTACAAGTTATGGAAAGAGATTAGCATGGCAATTGGAGATAAGGAAACAAAAGCTAAAAATATGGAAAAGGAAAAGCTGCCTAAATCTGAATTTCTGCAGCTACGCCTAAAGAAGTAGTGATAACTCCAAAATCAAGCCGATTTTGGAAGATTCCTTTCATAGGAACGTAGATAATTCGCTGAGGATTCTTTTGGTATATTGTGGAGCAAAAACCGACCAATAACGTAGAAGATATGCTCAAAACAGTTCAGCAGAATTTATCTTTTTTTCCATACGAATTTGAGTTGGGCTTGGAGTCCACTACTTTGCTTCTCCCTCAAGAAAACGAATTAGATCTTCTAAACACCTATAAATACACCCTTATATCACTTGTAAATCATCCTTGCTCATCCTTGCCTCATAGTAATTAGTTCTTAAGGTTTTATTCTTCCAGTTTATTGTAGAGAGCAAAATGATGTCTTTTGTAATTTCTTTTAGTTTATTTCCTTCAGGTATGAACTAAACCTCCCATAGCTTGGGTTTTGCATCATGTATAATCTATGAATTCTAATTCTTCTATCTAAGTTTCTTTGGGAATTACATGTTTTAAATTGATATTAGCTACTTACTCTTATATTTGTTTATGTGTTTTGATTTATTGTCTTTCCTAGAACTGATCACTTTAGGATTGTTTTAATAGTAGTTAGATGGTCACCTTAACTGGGTGTTTAACTATTGAACCACCACATAACGTCTAGTGTCGATATTAGTCCCGATAAAACTGATTCTAACTAGATAGTCATTAGGGTTTGATTTAATCACCATATCACCAATTGAATGAATTGTTTGCTTAGGGCCTTAGTAGCGTTTGATAACCCTATTTGAAACAACTTCTTGGTTGTGCCGTAGCCCCCTTAGTTGCTCTCAAGGTCTAAGGAATGGGAATTTAGAATCCTGACTAAGTATACAAGAGCTAATATTCTCCCTTATAAACTAGATCTAATAGAAAGAATTAGAAAGACTAGTGCATACTAGCAAAACCTAAGCTATATCTCTCATCTCATATTCTTCGTATTTACTTTATTGTCTTTTATTTTCTTAGTTTTAATTATTAATCTCGAAATCTATTTGCTTTTATTTTCTGTCTTTAATTATTTACTTTACTCGTTATTCCTACCCACGTGATTAACACACTTAAGTCCCTGAGAACGAACTCAACTTATCAACTAAAACTTGCATACGTCCTGAAATACTTGCAGTACTGTGCCTGTCTAGGGTGAGAGTGCGTAGTTTTCTTGACTTATATTTATCTTATTTTTATCACACCCTAGGCGACACCAACGGTTATCTACTATCATGTGGTGGAAAACGAGTTTCGCCATGAGAGCAAGGAGGCGAAACGGAGATACTACCCTCCCCCTTTCAAATATCGATTGAATAAAATTATAAGGGGGAAGGTTCTAAAGCTTACATGCCAAGGACGAGGCGAATTTAAGAGGAGGAGAACAGAAAAGGCCTCAATGCCATCTTCATGGAAGGTAACGCGTCGAACTTAAAGACGTAATAAACAAAAGTGCCTCTTGGGAGACAACCCATGTTTTAATTTGCTTATGTTTTTCAATTCGTAGTGTATATTATAAGTAATTGTCGATTCTTAGCGTCTATATTGTAAGAAATGAGAAAGGTAGTGTGTTGAATGGTGCAGGAATTGAGTTTGGGGTGCTGAGGAACGAAAAAGGGAAAAATCCGTACCACTGACTGGTATGCCGGTGGGGAGACACGAGCCCTCGGGTTGGTGGACTCGGGTTTATTGCCAAGAGCATGTCCAAGGAAAACCGAGCACACCGGTATGCCGCCCAGGGCACCGGTATGCCGGCCAGAAGGAAACACGAGCCCTCGGGTTTTACGACTTGTGTATTTTGACTAAGCGAGATTTTTCAAAAAGCAGCGCACCGGTATGCCGGCGCCCAAGAACACGTGGCCTCGGGTTTATTGCCGAGAGAAGTAAAAAGGAAGATCCTCACCACCGGTATGCCGGTCCGATGGCGGCTTTGAAGAGTTCATGTCCAATTCCAATTCTTACTTTATCAAGAAGAAACCCTAGCCTCTCCAATACGAATTTTTCAGACCCTAAACCTTTATATACCTGCACCACACCACTAAAACAGCCAAGAACATCAATTCCTTCCTCCTATTCCATTCCAAACACACATTCAACACCACAATCCTTCAAGAGTATCAAGAAATTTTCTCCTTCAACCTTAAGCCTTTTCATCAGAGCTTCAATCCTATTCATTAAACCTTCCCCAATCCACTACATAATCATTACCCATCTCATATAACACCTAAAGCCTTCATTACAAATCCTCAAAACATCAAATTTCAAAACTCTTCTCTAGTTTTTGATTATTTGAAGTTTTGAGTTTGGGGTTCATTGAGATGATGAAGATTGGGAAGTCAAGAATACCATGAAGAGGAAGAAGAAGTTGGAGAACCTCTTATTACTTCTGATGTTGAAAGATGTAGTTGAAAGAATGCGAATTTTGGAGGATAATCATGAAGAGGTGTTAACAACCATAGGAAAAGTCACAAAAGAGTTGGAGATTATGCAAAACATATTACGTGGAGTGAGCAATGTTCAACATACCACCTACACAACACAAGAAGCTCAACCTACCCGCAACCATGGAAACCAGCTTCGTGCTGGTTCAGATACGTTTTCCTATCCTTTTCTCGTTTGTTTTATTTGTATATTTTCTTTATTGAGTCTTTTTTGAGTCGTGGGGACACGACTCACTTTTAGTTGGGGTGAGGTTCGTTGCCTCATCCCAATTTTTTGTGTTTTACATGCTTTCAGTAAAATTAATCTAAGGGTTGCGTTGACTGTAGAGTATTTTAAATGCCCCCATCAAGCATGCTTTTTTATGAATTTATGATAGAAAATAGTTGACTTTAGGAGTTAGTTTAAAACGTACTTATATTGCATGCAAACATGAGGTAATTGATAGGAAGAATTAATGAACATTGCAAAAGAAGTAAACTTGTACTTAAGGAAAATGAGTGGTTTGTAGAACGTGAGATCTGAATGAGCAGAGTACCCACTTAGGTATGAACTAAAGGTAATCTGTGTAAATAGGAAGATGATAGAGACAGTTCTTTGTTAGCCATTTGAATTATTTTTGGCCTTCTATCCCTGAATTAACTATATCCTTCTTATCCAAATTTTTAGCCTTTAAGCCTTTATTTTGTCGCCACATTATAAGCCAATATCCCTTTAGTTTGTTAGGCAATACCATATGACCCGCACTTGAATCACGATCCTGAGACTTCCTGTCTTGAACTTGAGTTTGGGGTGGTGGGTCCATTAATATGGGAATTTACATTGGGTTGGGATTTTTGAGCTTATTAATTGTGCTCTGTTTTATATTTTGATGATGATTCACATTTATTATATTGTAACCCTTTGCCAAGGTAAGAGTAAATGAAAAAAAAAAGAGAAAATATGAAAAGTTATGAAAAGGAATTTTTTTTTGAGAAAAGTAGCATGATATCTCAACATCAAAAAGAGAGTCATAGCTATACAAAAGAAAATAAAATTCATATGAAAAGAATATATATTTGGACCGGTAAAGAAAAAATTTCTATGTGAATCATCTTTAGTGCTTATTGGGTTAATCTGGGAACGCTAAATTAGTGCGTCAAATGGGTTGAGTGAGAACATATTCGAGTGTAAACTCAAGCTCTTGGACAGTTTGTTGATGGTAAGTGAGGAGAGAGCCAAAAGCTCACTTCAAATTTACCAAATATACATACCATACCGTCCCTAAGCCGATATTAAAACCGTAAAGACCTCGTGATTCCTAGATACATAGTGAGTCTGTGATTCAGCCAATAGGAGTATGCTAAGTGGAGCGTTCAAAGTAAGTAAGGATCGAGGAACACCCTATAGCCACCATCTTGAGATAAGTACCAAGCGTAACCTTCTAGCATTGTGAAATTAATTTTGGATTGATATTATTTTGTGTTTGATTTTGCATGATATGTGTATGTGTACATTAATTCCTAGATCATACTATATGAGATTTGTTTTAAGTTGTGCTTTGGGAATATTTGCTAGATTCTACCTTCTGCGTTCACCTAAAAGGCCTTTGTTTTTATTTTACTTTGTCAGGACGACAAAGGTTTGAGTTTGGGGTCTTGATGTCTCCATATTTGTTCTAATTATTAGCCCTTAGGAGACATACTTTTAGGTGAATGTTTGACTTATTTGATAGACTTTTATGCTTATTTCGTCATATTACACTTTCTCCCCTTGGAATTAGACTATTTGCAATTTTAGAGCTTTTGTGCGTTGATTTGGTTATTTTAAGTACAAAGTTAGTATGTTCTTGAATTTCATAAAAACCAATACAAGGAGGAGAAGTGAGAATTGAAGTCTTAGATTATTTTTAGTGTGTTAGAAAGTATTTTATTCGAGTTTCTAATTTTAGAGTGCACTTTCTTATTTCTAGTCTTGATTTAATGATTTATTAATTTTTAAAGCATATGCGGTTTAATTATTTATTTATTGTGAAGCTTTAAAGATATATGGTAATTAATTAGAGACCAAGTCAAGTCTAAGAAGTAAAGGAAAGAAGATATACATGAAAATTGGAAGATTAAGGAAGGAAATATGCAAAGAAGGAAAAGATAAAGTTACCAAACAAATCTGAAATTCAGCCATGTTTAAAGACGAGCTCATAACTTAAGATTGGATAGGAATTTGGGAGAATGGTCTGGACCTATGGATAGAGCTTTCCGAGACAAGTGATTTTGATATAAAGAACGTGTCGAACAGATAAGTATTGAAGAATATATGACCAAAACAAATCAGCAACAGAATCTTACATTTCCTATATTTTAGGGCTGCGAATTAAAGAGTCATTTACTTGTCTTCCACTCCAAGTAAAACGAATTAGGGCTTCCTAGCACCTATAAATACACCCCTTATACCTCATTATTCAGTACCTCTCAATTATTCTTCACATTAGAACATCCTTAGAGAGAGAGAGAGAGTCAAACACTTCAGAATAAGAAGGCAGAGGAGACGATAGAGCTGGAAGAATTCTTTTCTTCCACAACAGCCAACCAAACCCTTAGGTTATCAATTTCTTTTCTGTAATCAAATATGATGTCTTTCTATTTAATTTCAGTCTTAAATTTATTATGAGCTAAACTTTAATATACTTGAGAATCGCAATTAAGGGATGAACCCTAATTAATTTACTCTATGTTTTGAATTTGGGATTTTCATGATATAAATTGAATTGAGTCTTATATATTGGACATTACTTTGTTCTTAACCACTATTTCTTTTCGGTACAACTAGAAATAGATTTTAGTATTTGGGCTACTCACTTTAGTGGCGAAGTGATCATCCGACAGGGGGGGTTTGAATACAGACTTGGGTAATACCCGTGTAATGTCCGTTATTGACCAATAGGCTTAACTAATTACATAGCCAAAGAGGTAAATTCTTATCTTCCGAAGAGGCATATTCGCCCATATAGGAGTTTATAGTAGTTTAGGATAGCTCCTAGGTCCACCCTGACGGGGCTAGGATATATTAGAGTCCCGACTAATATTATAATACAATGTCTACCCTTAACCATAGCATAGATTACGTTAATTATGTCGATTCCTTGCGAGACTCAAGTATCTCTCATATCTAAGGTAGTCTTTTATTTGCATTATTTCTTTTCAGTTATTTATTTTTAGTCTTTATTTTATTACATATTTAGTTATTAGAAAAACAAAACAAAAATCATATTATTTTTCTGTCACGCAATTATTTCTACTATCTGGTAAATATTTGGGTTGAACCAAATCCGTCCATGAGAACGAAACCCGATTTATCGGATATTACTTGGACAACCATGCACTTGCGGTATTGTGGTTCCTTTTATTTTAGTACTTAATTTTATAACACCCCAGGACCTACCAATACTGCAAACATGACTTCTTGCGCCAAGGTAACTCGACCAACTAGCGATAATGTTTTCATTTTACATGCCACTAGTTTAGTTCTCATTTTCTCCACGATTCTTTTATAGAATCCATTGGGTAAACGCCTGGATTGAATACGTTCCCCCAAGTAGGTTCCAAAGGAATCGCTAAGACAAAAACCAATTTTATCCGCTAGCTCATGTTGAAGGCTTTCCAAAACATTTTTCGAGATATATATGAGTGACTCTTCCACTCTTATGGTTTGCCCCTATTTGTTACAAAAGGTATCTAACTTCTCTCGTATCACATTTAACTGCAAAAAAGGCTTCTACGAAAAGGATTAAGTCATCAACAAAAAAGATATGTGATAATTTTGGACCTTTCCTCCCCATCTTGATTGACTCCCATCTTTCTGTTGTGTTTTATTTGTATAAACCAGTAAAATAATATAAAATTAATGAAAAAATAAAATAAAAAGTAAATGAATAAATAAATTTACTTGTCGAGACTCGGATTGAATCCGATGTCTTTAAGGTATTTAGGCCCCTAACGGTGTCTTATGTTTGTTGGCTTCAACCTCCAAAATAAAACGACAAAACTATTCAAAAGAAACTGACACACGAATTCTTAAATATTTAAACAACTTAATAAAGCTGCTTCTTTCTATATCTCTCTTATAATTTTAATGTTTAATGCTGTAAAAAACTGAATAAATAAAAGGTTTGAGCTGGCCAACTATTTATAGAAAATGAAAGAGGCGGTTTGGTAAAGAGTTGTGATGTTTAATTTGAAGACACGTTGTCTCTAATATAAGATACAACATTTACTAAACAAAGACCAAAGTTTTGGCTGAACCAGATGGTATGAGCCTTAGGCCCAAAATCCTAATAGGCTAGAGGGTCTAGGTTCAAACCCCTATTTCTCATTCAATTTCAAATGATTTTAATCAAGTGAATATATTATGTTAATATTTACAACTGGAATAAACGTATCTATATCCGAATCATTTCTTTTAATCGAGTTACCGACTATCATCGTAAATATGGTCAACACTTGGGTAAATTCCATTTGACCAAAAATCCCCACATGAATGGATATTGACTAACCACCTGAAAAAATTATGCAAAAGATTGCTAAACATGAGAAAGAGCGAGATAGAAGCGTATAAGAATACTACATCGAGAAAAATAGTTTTTGGCCTTGAACCTTCCCTAGTAAGAGTTATCGGATTTACTAGCTAACTAATGAACGTGATGTCTTGAACTATTCAGCTTTTGTGTGAAATAAGTCAGTAGAACTTACATAATATACTTCCAAACATTATTTGGTTCTCACAATTGTGTCCATTTACGACCCTAGACAACTCCTGGTATTTCATGAATAACCGTCGGAGAATTTCGCCTTTAAAATTCTCGTAGGGCGGCCTTACCCATGTTATTCATATAGGTGGTCTCTTTTCGAGATTGTTTTGCATTACTCTATCTTATGTTAACAAAGATACAACAACCATTAAAAGTTTAACTTATCCTTCACTTTTACAGGGTAGCAATGTTTAATTTTGTCCAAGGAATGGTTTGGGGAGATCACCCCATTATGCATCGCACCAAGTTGCAGTTTCATGATTTAGTTTTCCTTTTTAACCTAGATTGTGGGATCTTCACTTTGCTAGGTAGGTTTCGCATCATGGAAACTCAGCTTTCATAGGCTTAAGATCCATTCCCCTTGACAATACTCACACTTGCTCTCTTTGTAGACCTTTGGTCAGTGGATCTACTATGTTATCCTTTGATCGAATGTAATCAATTATTAGAACTCCATTTGAGAGCAGCTGTCTAGCAGTATTGTATCTGCGACGTATGTGTCTAGACTTACCATTATACATCTCGTTTAGTGCTCTACCAATGGCACTTTGACTATTGCAATGTATGCAGGTAGCTAACGCAGGTTTGGCCAATTAAGAATATCCTCTAAAGAATTATGAAGCCACTCGATATCCTCAGCAGCTTTGTCTAAATCTATAAATTCAGATTCCATAGTGGATCTAGCTATGCATGTTTTCTTGTAGATTTCCAAGACACGTCTGCTCTTCCTAACATGTAGACGAATTCAATTGTGGATTTTGAGTCGGTGGAGTCTAATATCCAGTTAGTGTCACTGTTTCCTTCTAGTACAACTAAATATCCTGTGTATAAAAACCCTTCGTTCATAGTGTATCTAAGATACCTTAGATCTCTTACAATAGCAATCCAGTGGCTATTCCCTGGATTATGTGTAAACCTACTTAGCTTGCTTATTGCATGTGCTATATCTGACCTAGTGTAGTTTGTTAGGTACATGAGACTCCCAATAATCCTAGAGTACTCCAACTAGTGGATCGTATCACCAGTGTTCTTAGCAATATGTAAATTTACATCAACAGGTGTCTTGACAATATTTGCATAGCCATTACTAAATTTGTTTAATACTTTCTCAACATAGTGTGACTGAGATAGTATAATACCTTCAGATGTTTGGAGAAGCTTGATGCCCAACATAACATCCGCAAGGCCTAAATCTTTCATGTCAAACATACTTGAAAGCATCCTTTTGGTGAATGTAACCACATCATTCTTATCTCCAATGATTAACATATCATCCACATATAAACAGAAAATACATACCTTGTCTCATTTTTTTTTCATAAACACATTTGTCAGATTCATTGATCCTAAAACAATTCGAGATCAGGAGTTTATCAAATTTATCATGCCATTGCTTCAGTAGACAATGATACTTGATCTTTCTCTTCTTGAATTGCATCGTGTGTTCTTTTTCTGGAGGAACCGTATTTTGGTACGATCTTGTATAGAGAATTTGTTTCAAAGAAATATGCATTTCTTGATTCAATCACCGTATTGACTTGAATGTCAACATGACAAATGTTTTGTACCAGGAATCTATATGAATCACTGTTGTGAGAATATCCAATAAAGATGCAACCGATGGCCTTCGGTCCTATTTTGACCATTTTGGGAGCAGGGGTTGCTACCTTTGCCAAGCATCCCCACAATTTTAAGCATTTGAAGGAAGGTGGTTTTCCTTCCATAATCCGTAAGGAGTTTTATCTACCTTCTTGTGTGGGACCTTGTTAAGGATGTGGCTTGATGTGTGCAACGCCACTCCCTACAAGTTCTGTGGTAACCCTGAGTTAATCAGCAAGACATTCATCATTTCCTTCAATCTGCGGTTCTAGCGTTCAACAATTTCATTTTGTTGAGGCAATTAGGGGGTCGTGGTTTGATGGATGATTTCATGTTCAGTGCAGAAGTCCTCAAAAGGAGACACATATTATCCTCCCTATCTGTTCTAAGATTCTTAATCCTTTTATTTAGTTATTTTTCAACTTCAGTTTTGTGTTGCTTAGATGCATATAAGGTCTCATCCGTACTTTGAAGCAAGTATATTTGACAATACCTTGTGCATTCGTCAATTAAAGTTATAAAATACTTTTTCACACTTCTAGTTTGCATAAATTTTAAGTCACTGATGTCACTATGAATTAAATCTAAAGGTACTGAAGTCCTATCTATAGATTTAAATGAGGTTTTGGTTAGTTTTGAATCAACACATACTTCATATTGCTTTGAGAATTGAAGTTCAGATTAGCTTATAACCGAACATTTACTAGCTTAGAGTGGTCAGGTAGAATAAAATCTTTTGCTGTCACCTCTTAAAGTCAGAACCATTGAACTTCTCTACCATATTGGCTGGTCCAATGGGTGTTGGTTCGGGTACACGAACTTCAGTTTTTGAGTTTTTATCCATCTCAGGTTGTTTTTCACCTTGTTCAGTATTTTTCCCCATATTCTATATGAAGCATAAATCTAACGTTAGTAAGAGAGTAATTTTCTAGTATGTATTCAAGCCTAGAAATCAGAATAAGAGAAAAAAAAATAGAATGTAATATTCATGATCTGTATACACAAACCATGAATTTTGCAAAAGTAAAGTTTATAAAATGAAAAGAAAATGTTTTCTAGTTTATACAACGTGAATCATAAATACCTTAAATTGTTGTGTTTTATTTGTATAAACTAGTAAAACAATATAAAAATTAATGCAAAAATAAAATAAAATAAAAGTAAATAAATAAATATCTTTGCTTGTCGGGGCTCAGATTGGATTCGATGTCTTTAAGGTATTTAGGCCACGTATCGGTCTTACGTTTGCTGGCTTCAACCTCCAAGATACAACGACAAAACTATTCAAAAGACGCTCACACACGAATAACACTACTTCTTTCTATCTCTCACTTGTAGTTTTTTAAGGCTTAATGCTTTAAAAAACTGAAGGAATAAAATGTTTGAGTTGGCCAACTATTTATAGAAAATGAAATTTTAGTTTCTCTAATTTTATTTATAAAATTATAACAAGAATTTTGGTCAATAGATTACAACTTTACCTGACATGCCTAGTTGGAGAAAACCAAAGTGCGTTCATACCTAATAGAATGATACAAAAAAAATACAATGATCGCACACGAATAAATAAATCATATTAAGAGAAGGAAAAAACCAAAAAATATATGGTGGAAGATAATGTTTTTTTTTTGGTCGAAATGAACTTGAATTAAAAGACAAAGTTAACAATTACAAAAGAATCAACCTATCCCTAGAGGTTGAAAATCCGACAAAATGAATTTAGCTAATTGAGGAGGGGGAACTAAATTCCAAATACTAAACAAAGAGCCCTTGAGCTTTTGTTTAGTAACCCAATCAGCACATAAGTTCATTGATCTCTTAGAAAAAGAGATTTTCAAATTACAAGCTACTTTACAACTCATAATACAATTACAAATACCTTGGTGTTACAAAAAACTTTCCTACCAAAAACAATTTGGTTAACTAGCTCCTTACAATCACTCTTTATTTCAACTATGCCTTGGGGGTAGCTAGCTGCCATCACACAAGCCTCCACCATCCCTCTAGCCTCAGCTTCAATAGGAGAGTTTGCTGTAATTAATTGTGCTCTCCCATCTAACAACTGCCCTTTAGAATCCCTAACAATACACACAAAGGAAGCTTTTTTAGTAATTCTATTATAATATGCATCGCAATTTATCTTTAATTTTCCATTACAAGGTGGTTTCCACCCTGTTAAACTTTTATAATTCCCATTCATAGCCACTGAATTGTTAAACAATCCTTCCTGATGATTCAAATTATGAATAACCACATTCGCATTCTCATTAAGTCCAGAGTTATTGACTTTTTTAGCTTTTTTAGCCTCAGATTTAGTTCTTGTTGCAAGAAAAAATTCATCACAGGCTTTAAGGGCCTCTTGTATAGTTTTCTCAGGATTAAGTGTTACCCCTCTAAAGATAAATTCATTTCTACCTTTCCAAATATACCATGCAACATAGAAGGCAATTTCACCAAGTCTCGTATCCGCATTACCATATTCAGTTGAGCACAGCCTAATAAAATTTATCCATATGTTAACATTACAAGTAGGTTGAGTTTGAGCCTTAAAACCAAGTGGACTTGCCATCCACACAGCTTTTGCCCAAGAGCAATGAAACAAAATATGTTCAATAGTTTCAATTTCAAATAGAAGAGTCCACAGATTTCCTCTTTTTCCTATTTTCATTTGTAGGTAAAGCATTTTCACAACATTTCCATATGAAATTTGTAACCTTAGGTAACACTTTCATTTTCCAAATCAACTCCCAATCCTCAGATTGTAGTTTAAAAGAAGATTCAGCCTCTTTATTATTCTTAACCATTTCACCCTTTTGTTGTGCCTTCCAAAGAATCCTATATATATCCTTAACAGTGACATCTCCATTCACTGAGTAGGGCCAGAATGGAGTGTCTTCACAAGTGTAAGGAGGGATATATATATATGTAGGATATGGTTGAAGCAACATCTAGGTCAAATATTTGATTAAGCAAATGTATATTCCAATTAGATGTATCAAGATCAAAAAGTTCATAAACATAAATCAAGTTACAACCTATAGGCTTAGTCAGATAAGAGTAATTTGGTACCCACAGATCCTCCCAAATTTTAATATTCTTACCATTTCCTACAATCCATCTCATAGACTTAAGAAAACAATTTCTGCCTTCCAATAGGCTTTTGAAGCCCCAAGAGCAATTACAAGGTAAAACTGCTTCAGAGAAATCAGAAAGAGGAAATTATTTACCTTTGAAGACTTTAAACAATAAAGAATCTTTCTTGTTCATATATTTCCATGCATTAGAGGAGAGTAATGCCAAATTTTGGCAATGAAAGTCCTTAAAACCCAAACTACCATCCTGTTTAGAATTCATAAGAGTATTCCATTTAACCCAATGGCACTTAACGTGCCCCTGATTATTCCAGTAAAAATTTAAAATAAGTGAAGTGAGGTGAGAAGTAACTTTCTTAGGTATAAGAAAAACTGACATCAAGTAATTTGGGATAGCCCCTATAACTGCTTTGATCAACACATCTTTCCCACTTTTGGAAAGGAGTTTAGTATCCCAACTTTCCATTCTATTCAGGATTTGTTCAAGTAACCACTCTAAGGACTTGAACTTGGATTTTCCCTAAGAAGAAGAATTTCCAAGGTATTTTCCAAGGTGGTCAAGCTTTCTCATATTCAATTGAGTAGAGAATTTAAATTTTACAGCCGCAGGTGTATTTTTGCTAAATAATATACCACTTTTATTCAAGTTAACTTTTTGGCGTGTAGCATAAGAGTACAAGTTCAATATATTTCTAAATATATCAATGTTATTTTCCTCAGCTTCCAAAAAAAATAAGCTGCCATCAGCAAAGAGTACATGAGTAATCATAAGAGCCTTTCTAGCAATTTTAATACCTTTAAAGAGTCCAATTTCCACATAAGAATCAATCAGATGAGTAAGAGATTGTGTGACAAGGCAGAAAAGATAGGGGGAGAGTGGGCCCCCTGTCTCAGCCCTTTCTGTGGCTTATCAAGTGAGTAAAGCTGTCCATTAATCTGTACTTTGTAGGTTACTGATGAAATACAACTCTGAATCCATCTTACCCACTTAACATTAAAACCCATCTGAAGTAGGAGATCAAGAAGAAAATCCCACTCAATGTTTTCATAGGCTTTTCTCATATCAGCCTTGATAGCTAAACTGTACTTCTTTGAATACCTCTTATTGTTTAAGAAGTGAGTAACTTCTTGAGCTAATAAAATGTTCTCAAAAATTGATCTTTCTGGTATGAAAGCTATTTGAGTTTCTGAGATAAGGCTACCAATATAAACTTGGAGTCTAGAAGTAAGTATTCTCGAGATGACTTTATAAACAAAATTGGCACAACTAATGGGCCTGAAAGAAGTTATAACATCTGGATTATGACATTTAGGGATTAGAGCAATAATAGTGCAATTGATTGTCTCAATAGAAACATCATCATCCATAAATTAATTAACAAGCTCAAAAAGATCCATCTTAATATCTTCCCAAAACTTTTTATAGAAAAAATCCCCAAAACCATCAGGTCCTGGTGATTTGTCACTGCCTAAGGCCCAAACTGCATCTTTGATCTCCACTAATGAAACTTTTGCAGTCAAGCTTTCATTGATCTCATTTGTTACCACTTTCTTAACTTTAGACAGTATAGGGGAGTAATTTCTTTCTCCTACTGTCTTGAAAATATTATTGTAGTAACCTGTTGTTTCTCCAACTATATCATCATTATTAGAGAGCCAAGTACCATTCATATCCTTAATTTTAAGGATTTTATTTTTTGTTCTTTTCACTTTTGTAATAGCATGAAAATATTTCGAGTTTTTGTCTCCCAATTTGAGCCAGTTATTCTTAGACCTCAGGGACCAATATAATTCCTCCTTTTTCCAATAATCCTCAAGCTCAATACTCAGAGAATTGAATAAAAAATCATTCTCATCACTGTATGGCTCATTGATTATTTTTTCCAACTTTAATAGGCTATTATTGATAAGAATCCTATTATTCAGGATCCTCTGTCTAGCCCACTTAGAAATATGCCTTTGTAACTGAGATAATTTATGTTTAAATTTATAAACACCTCTCAATTCCATATGGCATCCTGCTTTCCATTTACTTTTAATCAAAAGATATAAAGATTTATCAAATATCCAACCTTTTTCCAACATAAATCTTTTTTTATGATTGCCTTTAAAAATCCCAAACTTTAATAAGACAGGTGAGTGATCAGACCCCAGAGGGGGTAAGGTATCATTCCAACAGTCCGGATAATATTTCATCCGTTCATCATTTACCAATATTCTATCTAGTCTTTGCTTGATTTGCCGGTTGCTATTTCACTTGTTAGACCAAGTGAAATTACAGCCAAAGGCAGGAAGATCAAGCAAGGAGTTAGATTCTATAAAGGTATTGAATAATAACATGTTTTTTTTTGTGATTCAAATTTATTTCTCCTCCAAGTTTCTCAGAAGAGAATCTAATCAAGTTAAAGTCTCCCATAAAACACCACAAATTCGAAACATGTACCAAATCATCAAGCTTTTTAATAAAGGCAGCTTTATTTTCATCAGTAGGTGGGCCATAAACAAAACCGAATTGGGACCCGAGTATGTGCATTGTATCAAGTTCTTATCAGAGGAGATAAGATTAAAAAGATTAGGTTCCTTAACAAAAACCGCAAGACCACCAGATAAACCTTCAGGGTCTATTTGTGCAACTAAAATTAAATTGATTTTAGTGCTTAAGGAAAGTAAATAATCAAATTTACGCTTAGTTTCAGAATGGAATAATACCTCTATTTTGTGAGTCTTGATCATGTCAATCAAGCTCATCTCTGTCAAGGCTGTGCCAATGCCTTGACAGTTCCAGGCTTGAATCATTGATGGTCTTGGGGTTGATTTGGGTCAACCCCACAAACCTCTTCAGCATCTAAGCCCTCCATCAGTCCTTCTTCATACCATTTTTCAATGGTGGAAGATAATATTGACATTAAACAAGCATATGAAAATATTGAATGTTATTTTTTACAAGATCTCATGATCAAAATAGGTTTTAATCAAGATTAAGTTAGGAAACTTATGATATGTATTACCTCAGTTACATACTCAGTCCTAATTAATGGTGAAATTCACCAAATTAAAAAGCCCACCAGGGGAATTAGACAAGGGGACCCACTCTCACCTTTGATCTTTTGACAAATTTCACAAAATCTAAATGATTTAATTAAAGATAAAGAAGAGAAACAACTTCTGCAAGGAATTAAAATTGGAAATAACTATCCAAAAATCACTCACCCCCTCTTTGTTGATGATAGTCTTTTTTTCCTTAATGCAAATGATATTGAGATACAATCCTTCAATTATATTATGAATATATATATATATATATATATATATATTTCACTGGCTTATGTCTTAACCTTAATAAATATAAGGTCATTTTTAGCCCTAATACACCAACTTTTATCCAAAGTTTAATAGCTAAAAGATTAAATATGAAAAAAATTAACAACCTATGGAATTATTTAGGGCTCCCAACTGAATGGAGTAGAACAAAATCTAAAGACCTTCAATTTTTTATTGATAAGATTTTACAAAAGATTGAAAATTGGAAAACACTCTATCTCTCTGAAGGGAGATTTTTTTTTTAATTAAGGCAATTATTCAAATTTACCTAACTATATTATGTCTAATTTTATACTCTCAAAAAACATTATAAATAAAATCCACTCTATCACTGCTCACTTCTGGTGGGGTGATAAAAGGGAAAAAAAAGAATTCATTGAGCCAAATGGGACCTACTCACTATATCAAAATACGAAGATGGATTAGGTTATAGGGATCTACACCTAATGAACAAAGCTCTTTCAGGAAAACAAGCTTGGAATTTAGTAAATAAAAAAGAGTCCCCACTTTATAAACTCTTAAAAGGAAAATATTTCAATAATAGTAATTTCCTTGAAGCTAAACTTGGAAGTTCCCCCTCATGGGGGTGGAAAAGTATTCTCGTAGGTAGAGATTCATTCCAAAAAAATATAAAATGGAAGTTAGAAAATGGAACTAACATAAGAATATATGAACATAGAGTAATGCTGGATATCACCCCAAATTACCTCACCCTTTCATCGCCTCCTATGTGGACCAATCATAATAGAGAGAGAAAATAGTAAATCAGGAAAGAGAAATTATATGGTTGGTCCATTTGAAATCCACGTAAGAGGCGATAAAAGGGTGATGTGATTTGGGGTGATATCCAACATAACTCATGAACATAATTGTATATGTAATAAAAATCAAAGTATTAAACCAAACACTTCTGAATTAAAATGGGTTAACCAACTCATTAAAAATGATAAATCATGGGATATTGAGATTTTGAATAAACTCTATCCTAAGGATATTAAAGAGAAAATATCTAAAATGATAATACGTAAGTTAAATTGTGAAGACCAAATTTGTATTTATTTTTGCAAAAATTGTACATATACAGTCAAAGAAACGTATCATACATTGAAAGAAGAGAAAACTAAAAATCAAACTACTAAGGACTTAAATAAACAAACAACATATACTACCAGATATAAAAGCCTTTGGAAATTAATTTGGAAAATGGAAACCCCGCCAGATATTAGGAACTACATTTGGAGAGCGGTTAGGAATCTTCCACTGAGGAAAATCTTTTTAACCGAAAATGTAGTAATAGTAATATTTGTAAAATTTGTAATGATAATATTGAGACAGTAGAACATATGCTCTTCTGCCCATGATCTAAAAATGTATGGTTTACTAGTCCGTTTAATATAAAATCTGACAATGATTCTACGGATAGGTTAGACCAATGGATTTTAAAACAAGTACAAGACATTGCAAACAGTTTTAAAACGGGGGATAGGATACTAGAATATATTTGTATAATTATGTGGAAAATTTGGAAAGATAGGAATAATTCTATAATGGAAAAAATTGTGACCCTTTGTATACAATTAATAAAGTTATTGAAATTTGTAAAGAATATTATAAAATTTCTATCCCCAATGACTATAATTTTTTGAATAAAGAAATAAGGGGAAATATTACTAATGACTGAGGAAAAAATACTATTAAACAAAACATTAAATTTAAAGACAAGTGGAAAAAACCACCACCAAATAAATTCAAAATTAATTGTGATGCAGCTTTCTCGGATAAAGGAGTTGCAATTGCTTGTGTAGTAAGAAACTATAATGGTGAACTTGTATCAGGTAAAAGTTGGAAAATTGGAGCAGATTCAGTGTTAGAGGCAGAAGCCACATGGATTTTAAAAGCTACAGAGTTGGCTTCAAAATTTCGTTTTGGGAGTGTTATTATCGAGAATGACTCTGAGATTACCATGAAGCCTCTTTCTTCAGTACTACACGTTTCGAGTCATACAAATAGAAATGTTATTTGTAATATTTATTATTTTTCTAAACTATCTTCCCCTTCCTTTTTATTTATTCCTAGGGGTACAAACGGGGCAGCCTTCTGGGTTGCCAAACAGGAGCTTCTTAGCACTTTGTTTTTATAATTGGAATACCTGTATCCCTCCCCAGTTAGCCACTATTTTATGTAATGATGTCGAGCCCATAGGGGTGGGCTAAAACTTTGTAATTGTTTCCTATTATCTATATTAGTATGCATTTGAACAAAAAAAACTATAACTAAGGGGTTTCCTTTACTTTTCCTCTTCAAATCAGTTCCCATAGGTGTAATAGCTTCCATATATCTAAGTGCTACACAAATAACACACAAATTATGCGCAAAAGCTCATAAAATAGCAAAAACACCTAAAACTAGACAAGAAAGTGCAAAGTATAAATAAGTGGGGAAAATCCCGAAATTAATAAATAAATAACCCTAAAATGATGTCTCAAGTATAAATTAATATATCACAAGTAGAGAGACATCAAGACCCCCAACTCAAAGTTTTATCGTCTCGATACGATAAAGATAAAAACAGTAGGGTAGTCAACAATAAATAGAGAAGAAGAAGAGGAAGAAGAAGAATAGAAAACAATAAATGATCCTAGAGAAAAATATCTAAAAGGTCTCATGTATTAATGTTAAAGAAATAATTTACACTTATGCTTAATATACTGATAATCAACAATCCATAAATTAAAGTCCAGATTAAGTTCACAATGCCAGAAGGAGAGGTCTTCAACTCAGTCCATGTTAACGGCTATAGGGTGATCATAGGTCCTAATATAGTGTCCAATGGTCCACCCACCTATGCCCTAATTGTTCCATTGTTCCTCCACCAAGTAGCTAGAAATACTAAGGTCTTTACGCTTATAGCGTGGCTTAGGTACGTTATTGATGTCTCCTCATTTGTGATAGATTTATGTTAGGATGAGACATCATTTTTAGTGATTTAGAAGTCTTTCTAATCGTTTTTCTTGAGAAATCGTGCACTTTCCTATTTTGAGTCTTGATTTAGTAAAATAATATTTTTAAAACATATTGGGTTTAATTATTTATTTTGTGTGAAGCTTTAAAGATAATTATGGAGATTAATTAGAGTCCAAGTCAAAGACTACAAGATATGGAAAGAGATAAGCATGGTAATTGGAGATAAGGAAAGAAAAGCTAAAAACATGGAAAAGGAAAAGCTGCCTTAAATCTGAATTTCCGCACCTACGACCACAAATCAGCTTAAATCTCAAAATCGGTGTGGAATTTGGAGAAACGGTCAAGAGCAAAGTTGAAGATCTTTCCGAGAAGATGAACTTAGACTACTCATACGGGTAAAAAGGATGAGTATTGAAGTTGCTAGAACCAAAACAAAAATGGGTCTGATTTCATGTTTTAGGGTGACGAATTTGAGTTGGGCTTGGAGTCCACTACTTTCCTTCTCCTTCAAGAAAACTAATTAGGTCTTCTAAACACCTATAAATACACCCTTATATCACTTGTAAATTATCCTTGCCTCATAGTATTTAGTTCTTAAGGTTTTACTCTTCAAAGTTATTGTAGAGAGCAAGATGATGTCTTTTATTATTTCCTTTAGTTTATCTCCTTCAGGTATGAACTAAACTTCCCATAGCTTGGGTTTTGCATCATGTATAAACTATGAATTCTGATTTCTTTCTATCTAAGTTTCTTTGGGAATTTCATGTTTTAATATGATATTAGCTACTTATCTTTATATTTGTTTATGTGTTTTGATTCAATGACTGTTTTCCTTGCGGTGCACAACGTTTAGGATCACCTTAGCTGGGTGTCTAATTATTGAAACACCACATAACGTCTAGTGTCGATATTGGTCTTGACAACACTAATTCTAACTAGATAGTGATTAGGGTATAATTTAATCACTATCACCATGTATGGAAATTGATTGCTTAGGGCCTTGGTAGCGCTTGTTAACCCTATTTGAACCAGCCTCGTGGTGTGTCCGTAGCCCCCTTAGTCTCTCTCAAGGTCTAAGGTATGGGAATTTAGAATCCTGACTAAATATCTAAGAGCTAATTATCTCCCTTATTAACTAGATTTGATAGAAAGATTTAGAAGGATTAGTGCATACTAGCAAAACCTAAGCTATACTTCTCATCTCATATTTTTTCGTATTTAATTTACTGTCTTTATTTTCCTAGTTTAAATAATTATTTCGAATTTATTCTCTGTCTTTTAATTAATTGCTTCTTACTCGTTATTTCTACCCATTCGATTAACACACTAAGTCCCTGAGAACGAACTCAACTTATCATTAAAACTTGCATTCGTCCTGTAATACTTGCAGTACTGTGCCTGTCTAGGGTGAGAGTGCGTTGTATTCCAACTTATATTTATCTTATTTTTATCAAACCCTAGGCGACACCAAGTTCTTGGCGCCGCTACCGGGGACTTGTGTCTCGTTAGCGTGTGGGTTATCTATTTCGAGTAGTAGTTTTTAGTTAATTTTTATTTTTCAGTATTTAGTTTTTGTTTTTCCGGATTTACGCTTGTGGTTTGCTTTAGTCTTTTTTAGGTTTCACAGTGTTTAATTCTTGGCCTCCGTTACCGGAGCCCGAGAGGAGCTTTAGACCTTATAATAAACGTATTTGTGAGGAAAGAGCCTTAAGAAGAGCTATGGCAGGCGTACAAGATCAGTTAGATCCACCACTTGTAATCCCACCTGGAGGATTACCATACTTTGTACCAGGAGGACCACCACCATTTATCCCACCTGGTGTACAACAACAAGGACAACAACCACTAGGAAGAAGTAGCAGGCAAAACAATGTTAATCAGAATCGAGTTGAACAAGACCTTCCTGGCATCCGAGTGCCGTTTCATGTTCAACAGATAGGTTACCGTCCTCCGGAGATCCAAAATATTAAATTTCTACCCGATCCGGGCATGCTCAGCCAGTTTCAAAGTTTTGGACTCTATAGTGGTACATCAATTCAAGATCCGGTAAGAGCGATTCAGAAGTTTATGCAGATTTGTGATGCTTATGTTACTCCAGGCATTACACGCGAGCAAATGTATTGCCACATGTTTTCGTTCTTTCTGACCGGTAAAGCTGGTGAGTGGCTAGATAGGCAACCACCAGGGACAATTAATTCATGGACTGAACTTCAAGCCGCTTTATTTAACCGTTTTTATCCAAAGAGTATGAGACTCAAAGACCAAAGCGAGCTTGCAACGTTTTGTCAAGAAGATGGAGAAGCAGTAGGAGAAGCATGGACAAGGTTTCAACAAAAATTAGCTAGATGTCCGCTCCATGGTTATACCCCCTCTCTACAGTTAGCTATATTTTATGAAGGTATTGACAAAGCAGGTAGAATGAAGGTGGATAACATTGGGAAAGGGAATTTCGTGTCCATGGATCCTGCTGAAGCTACCGAGGTTTTGGAAAATATTATTGAACAAGAAAGGAGTTGGCCATCTTCGCGAGCTCCTGTTACAAAAACACGAGGTACGCTTCGTTTAGACGCAGAAACTGCAAACTCAGCTCAAATATCAGCATTAGAGAATCAAATCAAAGAACTTATGCTAGAGATGTAGAGAAATTTAGCCGCAGCAAATGTAGTGCAAGAAGCACAAGGTTGTCAACAACGTGGGGTTAATAATCATACTTGGGAAGAGTGCGAAGGAAATCCACAATCTGTTTATTTCATATCCAACCGAGCAGGTTATCAATTTGGTAACCGTAACCATCCGGGTATGCAGTATTCAAATCCTCAAGGGGCCGCTAATCCTGGTCATTATAAACCGCGTCCCCAGAATAACTTTTTTCAACCAAGAGGTCAGTATCAAAATCAATATCAGAATAGACCTGCTCTCCCACAACAACGTGTTCTAGACGCCTATGCCGATTCATTATATCAGAAAGCCTTACCACAGTATCCTCAAGAGGGAATTATGGATAATAAAAACTTATCCACGGTTTTGGACCATTTGACCACGCAGATAAACACTCAGGGCGAAAAGTTACGAGGACAAGATGCCACAATTCAGATTTTAGGTACTCAAATAGAACAAACGAACAAGGTTCTAACAAATATAATGGAACAAAAGAATTGAAGGCTATCGCAGGAGGTGATGACAATGTTGGGTTCGAAGCTTGTAAGGCTATTTGCCTTGAAATTGAAGAAGAAAAGAAGGAAGTACCACATGCTGCCATTAGTGCCGTGGAGGTTTCGAGTACCAAAGAAGAATCAACCTAGTCTAGCCTCGTGGAATCTAACTGCTCTGAGAGTGATGTGGAGGACGATTCAGAAAAATCCAAATTTATACAGCTTCTGAAGGATATGCATGAGGAGATTAGATCGGTTATGGATTTTCAAGATAAGCTGGCTAAAGAGAAAGAGGAAGAAGCCTCAAAGGAGGAACCAAGAGTTGAAGTTGAAGTTGCACCTGCTGTGCAAGAAGAGAAAGAGGAAGAGAAGGTGGAACCGCCACCTGTTGTTCAAACAGTGTCACCAACTATTCCTAATACAAATCAAAAAGATGACATTGATCTCAAGACATATGTAAAGGCGTACACTCCTGAAAATATCAACGTCCAAATGCTTGAGATTTCAAAGAAAGGGCTTACATCGCAACAAGTTTATACGCAAGTTATTCCTGTGAAAGAAGCGAGTGTAGAAGCCCCAAGAGAGAACCTGAGAGTCTCGAGAAGAAGTGAAAGAGAGTTACCAATGAAGCTCAAAGACCCGGGAAGTTTTAAACTTCCTATTCAAATAAATGGTATGCTCAAGGTGAAAGCTATGTACAATGTGGGTTCTGGTGTGAATCTTATGCCTAAGTCCGTGTGTGAGAGACTTGGAATTCAGAAATCAGAAAAAACTCCAGTGAAGTTGCAGTTCGCTGACAACTCAGTTACCAAGACATGGGGAACAGTGGATGACGTCCTAGTCCGAGCAGGTAGTGTTGCCATCCCTACTGACTTTGTTATACTTGAGTTTGATGCAGATAAGTAGGTTCCAATCATACTTGGACGGCCTTTCATGGCCACAAGTCAAAGTGTCATCAACTTCCAAGAAGGGACCATTACCCTTCATGCTAAGAACGTATCCGAGACCTTTTATGTCTTGGGAAAGAAACCGAGGAAGTTAGATCCCACCGTTCCTGTCATCCACAGCCTTTCACATCACAAAGTCCCTCCAGAGAAGATCCACATAAAACCTGTGGATACTGAGCCAAACATTGAGTTTGGGGTTGGCCATGAAGTTCTATGGAAAGCTCACAAACACGAAAATAGGCCACGAAGTTTCAAAGATTCGTGGACGGGACCATTCATTGTCACTAAGGTTGTTTCAGCTAAGGTGATAGAAATTCGACCCAAGAAGTGGATCAAGCGTAGATTAGTTAACGTTCATAGCCTAAATCGTTGTTGGGGAGGCTATATTCGCAAATCTTGATAGAGGTAACGCGTCTAACTTAAAAAGACGTTAAATAAAAGTTCTGTACGGGTGACAACCCGCAATTTTTTATGTTTTTATGCTTTTAGTTTGTGTTTAGTTTAGTTGTTTTTAGTTGATATTGCATATTTGAGAAAGGTATTAGTGTTTTTGATGCTTAGGTATTGGAGAAAACGAGTTTGGGAGGAGAAACATAATTTTACAGAAAATTCAAACTGCCTCTGCGGTACACCGGACCATATCTGCGGTACACCGCAGAGCAGTAAACACGTGCCCACGGGGTAAAGATTCAGATTTTTGGCTGAGAAGAAAAATAACCAGAGCTTCAGGTCCGGTACACCGGACCACAGCTCTGGTACACCGCAAGAACAAAAACCCATTACCACGGGTTGAGGACACGCGTTTTTTGCCGAACATCAAAAATTTGGAGAGCTTCAGGTCCGATACACCAAACCCTAGCCCCGGTACACCACACCGCGCCGACTCAAAGAGAAAAAAGATGCGTTTTTAGGTTATAAAAGAAGGAGATGGGTATTATTCCAAAATTATTAATCCTTAAGCCTCTCTTTCTTCTCCAAACCTCTCTCAACTCCATTAAAGCTCATTCAAACCTTCCCCAAACATCAAAACACTACCTAATCATCATAAAAACACATCAAAGCTTCTCTCCACATCATTACAATGGAGATTCAAACATCCAATTCTCACCAAACACATTGAGATTGAAGAATCAAAAGCTTAAATTTTCAAAATTCATCCTACAATTTCTTAAATCCATACCAATCCATCAAGAATTCATCTTACCCACATAAAGATTCATCATCAATTCACCTTTCCTAAACCAAATCAAGCTTGTTCAACCAATAATTCAAAAGTTCAAATTTCAAGAGTTGTTAAAGCTTTAAGTTGAGGGTCAATTGAGATGACTAAGAGAACAGAAACATTATCTAACAAGAGGGAGATGAAGAAAAGCAAGGTATTGGGCTCAATTGAGAAGAAATCAAATAACAAAGGTTCTAGTTCTAAATCTAAGGGTAAAATCGATGATGAAGATGGAGGTAAGCTAGCTATGTGATGTCTCCTAAAATGTTCTTATTTTCGACCCTTAGGAGACATCATTTTTGGTGTTTATTTAATCAATTCGATAGACTTTTGGACTAAATATGCAATAATATGATTTTCCTCTTTTATTTCTAGCATTTTTGATTTATTAAGCTTTTGCGCGTAATATTGGTATTTTTAGTGAAGATTTTACAGGTTTTAGATGTTAGCTAGAAGAGGAATCCGATGAGAAAGTCAAAGATCAAAAGATAGAGTCAAGACTTGAAAAGAAATCCCGAAGATATTATTTTTAGAGCTGAAAATCCATTTTCCAGGCCATAGATTGCTGATTTCGAGGTGCTTAAGCGATGATTTAGCTGTTGACCCTTGAATAGAAATCATTCCTCATCGAGTTACGGAACTTTAGCAACTGGAATGAGGTCAATCGGAGTTGTAACGCATCGGGAAAAGCCGTTTTAGTGAAGGTGTATCAGCAGTTACGGGATTTTGGGCTTAGAAATTGGGCTTGGACATTTAATTAGTGTTTTATTATTAGGTCCAAGCCCTAATCCGTTTTTAACCTTATAAAAGGAGATTTTGACCTCATTATTTCTCACCTCTCATATTTTCCTTCAATTTACAAATCCTTAGAGAGAGAGTCAAAACAATTCACATTCTGCAAGATTAAAAACACAAGAGAGAAGTCAACGGAAGGAAGAAGAAGAAGCTACAAGAGCTGGAGAGGGTCTATATCTCCGTTCGTAGTCATTCCTATTCCGGAAATTAGGTTTTTCTTATCTTTAATTTTGTAATCAAATATGAATTCCTTTATTTTTAATTTCGTTTTTCTTTTTAATATGAGCTAAACAATTCATAGTGCTTGAGAACAATTAATGGGTGAATCCCAATCTTTTTAATTAACGAATGTTGAATCTGGGTTTTTATTGAATTAAACTAAATTAGGGCTTTTACTCTTTTCAATAAATTGAGTTTATTTTACTGTTTTTGGAGTAGCTAACTAAGAACAGGTGTTAGTATCTAGGCTATTCCAATTAGTGGCGATTGGATCATCCTGACGGAGGGTTTAGGTACGGAAATATTTATTTAATCTAGGATAGAAGTTAATGATTCTGACGAACTTAGCTAATCCTAGGGCCAATGAGGTAATAACACTTAATCATCCAACGGTGGATCATATTTACCCTGACGGGACTAGTGACACTTTAGGATCGCCTTATAGTCCACCCTGACGGGGTTATAAGGAAATTAGAATCCCGACCATTGTAATTGACTAATTTAGCCCTTAAACAACATAAGTTAAGAAATAGGATTGGGAGGATCCTTGCGTTCTCAAGTGCTACATCTCATATTGCGTTTTACATCATTTTACTTGCGTCTTAGCTTTTATTTACACTTTATTAATTGTCTTTCATTTAGTAGCTTTAATATCAAAAACCAAACAAACATATTATTTCTATTTATTTTCATAAGTGCATCAATCACTAATTGCTAGACATTGTGATCAACCATTCCGTCCTTGGAACGAATCTGATTTATCAGTTATACTACTTGGGACAACCGCACACTTGCGGTTGTGGTTCGATTATTATTTGCATTTATTTTAGAACACACAAAGGACCACCAAGTTTTTGGCGCCGCTGCCGGGGACGGTAGCGTGTGACCACGGTGTTTATCCTTTAGTGATAGTTGCATTTACTTTTATTTTTCAGTTTTACGCTTGTGTTTGTTTTGTTTTGTTTTTACAGGTGCTTTATTCAGGTAATGATCAAGAAATTTAATTAAAGATGTATAGAGAACATTACCCAAATCCTAGTCTATTTGACTATTGGGAAGACTCTTCGGGACAACAACAATGGGGTATAAATTCGTACCAACAACCTTATCAATACCCGCAAGAGCAAGGATGGAAAAATCAATGGATCGGGAACAATCAACAACAAATGCCATATCACTATCAACAAGAACAAGTATGGAACCACCATTGGGTTGAGAATAATCAACATTATCCATCTCATAACTATCAACAAGAACAACACGAGCATGAATGGAACAACCAGTGGGTTGAAAACATTCAACAATATCCACCTCATCAAGATCAACAAGATACACTACTAGAGAAAGCCAATCGCCTACTCAAGGAATTTCAGGCAAGAGAACCAGAGCGTAAGGCAAGAGACGAGGAATTCAAAGCCACCCATGCACACATACAACAGATGCTAGATGAAAGGGATGCCCGAAACAACTCTCCTAACTTAGCTGAAAGTGGTAGTAAGTCTTATGAAAGTCCCACTCCCTCGAGGGATGGAACAGATCAATTGGAAGAAGTTGTTGAGGAGGAGGTGTTGAAAGAAGGTGAGAATCTTGTTAGCATAGTGGAAGAAGGAGTAGCAACGCAAACCCTAGAAATGAACACAGAGATTGCTATTCCTAAGGTGTATACACATGATCAAGATATAGAGCGCAAACAAGAAGAGGTGGTGATCGAGGTTATAGAAAATCCAAAGAAAGAATATTATGAGGTAATAGTGGAAGATTGGGTTGAAAGTGAAGACGAATGTGAAATGGTTGGAGAATCAATTGAAGAATTAAAGGTTAAAGATAAAATAGAAATTGAATATCCGCCACAAAAAGTTCACCAATCACCATCTCTACCACGAATCATTATTAGAGATGAAAAATCGGAATCACCTCCACTACCACAAATGATCAATATGTGTTATACAAGCAAGGTGCCACACCGCGAGAGCAAAAAGGCAAGGAGGAGCACCTACCCACCACATTTTAAAGATGAATACGAGATTGAACCAAGGAGTAAAAATAATCTTATACCGTGGAGAACAGTTATATACTCTAATATGGTGGAAAATGAGTTTCGTCGTGAAAATAAAAAGGCGAAACGAAGTACTTACCCACCTCCTTTTAGAGATCGATTGAATAATATTCAAAGGGGGGAGGTTCTTAAGCTTTTACATCAAGGAAGAGGCGAGTTTAAGCGGAGGAACACCGCAAGGGCCTCAATACCATCTTCATGGAAGGTAACGCGTCGAACTTAAAGACGTAATAAACAAAAGTGCTTCTTGGGAGACAACCCATGTTTTAAATTGCTTTCATGTCTTTTAAATTCTTAGTGTAAATTAGAGTAATGGTTCTTTATTTAGTGTTTATTTTTAAGAAATGAGGAAGGGTAGTTGTTTTTGATGATTGCAGGGGTAAAAGGGTCATGAGTTTGGGGTCAGAACGATGAGAAAACGGAAAATTATGGAGTCAACAGCAGGTTTGACCGGCTAGCCGGCGGATACGCCGGCATACCGGCCAAAAACGCTGAAGACCCCCAAACTCTCTGACCACTGCGTCAGCGATGACGCAGCATTGCTGCGTCACCATTCGCGCCAGCGAGAAATCCACCGGCATGCCGGCGAATCCGCCGGCTAGCCGGCCAACTGGAGGAAGAGTTTCTGGTCCTTGCGTCAGCAACGACGCAAGGTTGCTGCGTCTTGAAATGCGCCATCGACATTTCGCTGGCATGCCGGCGTATCCGCCGGCTAGCCGGCCGAAGAAGCTGGACTTTCTGATCACTGCGTCAGCGACGACGCAAGAAGCTTGCGTCAGAGGTTAAAAAAAAAAAAAAGTACAAAAAAATTTAACCCTATATTTTTAGCCTCTTTCTCATGCTAAGCCTCCAGTGACGAATCCTAGCCTCAAACTACTCCAAGAATCATCATTAAAACAACATCATACCACCAATCCTTCCCTCTAAACATCATCCAAGATCACAATCAAATCATTCAACTTCCAAAATACCAAAGCTTCACACTTTAATACCGAATTTTTCTTTCACCAAAGCTAAAATTTATCCATTAAACCTTTCCCAAACCTTGAAATATCCATGACCCAGCTTTAAACAATCCATAATTCAAACCCAAACCTTCAAGAACACGAAAATCACAATTTTATCCAAGGGTCTTGAAGCTTTGAGTTTGGGGTCATCGGAGATGACCATGAAGGTTAGGAAAGGTACGAAGAACATGGTGAAGAAAGAGAATTGGGTATTGAGGAAGATTTTCATAAAAGAGATGATGCTTAGAGGGCAAGTAATAAATGAAAACGTGGAAAATTTGAAGAAGTTCGAGGTGATGAAGAACACTTTAAACGCAACCATTGATGAAGAATTCAAAACCTCAACCTGGACGCAACACCGACACCAGCCTCGCGCTGGTTCAGATACGTTTTCTTTCCCTTCTCATTTAGTGTTAATTATTTTATTGCTTTGAGTCTTTTCGAGTCGTGGGGACACGACTCATTTTTGAGTTTGGGGTGGGGTTCGTTGCCTCATCCCAGTTTTTATGTGTTTTAATTGCTTTCAATAAAATAATTTTCGGAGCTGCGTTTGACTATAGAAGATTTTAAATGTTCCTTTAAGCATACTTTTGATGAATCAATGATAGTAAATAGTGGACTTTAGGGATTGATATAGAACGCACTTACAATTGCATGCGAACATAGGTAATTGATAGGAAAAATTAATGAACAATGCAAATGAAGTAAGCTTGTACTTAAGGAATATGTTTGGTGTGTAGAACGTGAAATCTTAATTAGTAGAGAACCCACCTAGATATGAACTAAAGACAAGCTATGTACTTAGGAAAATGATAGGGGCAGTTCTTTGTTAGCCATTTGAATCCTTTTAGCTTGATATCCCTAATATTATAATTTTATCCGTCTTAGCCCAATTTTGAGCCTTAAGCCTTTTATTTTGTAGCCACGATATAAGCCCATTATCCTTTAGATTATTAGGCATGACCAAATGACCCGCACTTGAATCACAACCCTGAGACTTGTCTCGAGCTTGAGTTTGGGGTGGAGGGTCCACATTTGGGAAGATACATTGGGAAGGGATTATATGTGTTTGTATTGAGGCACAAAAATGTAGAGGATATTATTATTTGTAACCCTTTGCCGGGATTTGTTAAAAAAAAAATTAAAAAAAAAAAAAGAAAAAAAAAAGAAGAAAAGAAATGAAACAAGAAAATAAAAAGAAAGAATAAATAAATCGGCAAAGTGGAATATTTTTTGGAAATCATCTTAGTTTTCATTGGGTTGATATGGGGACGCAACATTAACGCGTCAAATGGGTGAGTGAGAACATTTTTGAGCGTAAACTCAAGCTCGAGGACATGTGGATGGTAAGTGAGGAGAGAGCCAAAAGCTCACTTCAAATTTACCAAATATATATCCATACCGTCCTTAAACCAATATTAAAACCATAAAGACCTCTTGATTCTTAAGTACATAGTGAATTTATAATTCTGTTGATAGGGAATATTTAGGTGGAACTTTTAAAGCGATTTATGATTAATGACCACCCTATAGCCATCATACAGAGATGAGTACAAGTGTAACCTTCAAGCATTGCAACTTTAATTTTATGATTGAGATTATTTATGTTTGATTTTGCATGATTAGTGTATGTATATGTTAGCTCTTAAAGTTTTGCTATATGAGATTTATCTTAAGAATTGCTTTAGGGTTATTTGCTAGCTTCTATTTGTTCTTACGTTTACTTCTACCCCTTGTTTTGTTTTGTTTTGCTTTGTCGGGACGACAAAGGTTTGAGTTGGGGGTCTTGATGTCTCCTTAAATGTTCTTATTTTCGACCCTTAGGAGACATCATTTTTGGTGTTTATTTAATCAATTCGATAGACTTTTGGACTAAATATGCAATAATATGATTTTCCTCTTTTATTTCTAGCATTTTTGATTTATTAAGCTTTTGCGCGTAATATTGGTATTTTTAGTGAAGATTTTACAGGTTTTAGATGTTAGCTAGAAGAGGAATCCGATGAGAAAGTCAAAGATCAAAAGATAGAGTCAAGACTTGAAAAGAAATCCCGAAGATATTATTTTTAGAGCTGAAAATCCATTTTCCAGGCCATAGATTGCTGATTTCGAGGTGCTTAAGCGATGATTTAGCTGTTGACCCTTGAATAGAAATCATTCCTCATCGAGTTACGGAACTTTAGCAACTGGAATGAGGTCAATCGGAGTTGTAACGCATCGGGAAAAGCCGTTTTAGTGAAGGTGTATCAGCATTTACGGGATTTTGGGCTTAGAAATTGGGCTTGGACATTTAATTAGTGTTTTATTATTAGGTCCAAGCCCTAATCCGTTTTTAACCTTATAAAAGGAGATTTTGACCTTATTATTTCTCACCTCTCATATTTTCCTTCAATTTACAAATCCTTAGAGAGAGAGTCAAAACAATTCACATTCTGCAAGATTAAAAACACCAGAGAGAAGTCAACGGAAGGAAGAAGAAGAAGCTACAAGAGCTGGAGAGGGTCTATATCTCCGTTCGTAGTCATTCCTATTCCGGAAATTAGGTTTTTCTTATCTTTAATTTTGTAATCAAATATGAATTCCTTTATTTTTAATTTCGTTTTTCTTTTTAATATGAGCTAAACAATTCATAGTGCTTGAGAACAATTAATGGGTGAATCCCAATCTTTTTAATTAACGAATGTTGAATCTGGGTTTTTATTGAATTAAACTAAATTAGGGCTTTTACTCTTTTCAATAAATTGAGTTTATTTTACTGTTTTTGGAGTAGCTAACTAAGAACAGGTGTTAGTATCTAGGCTATTCCAATTAGTGGCGATTGGATCATCCTGACGGAGGGTTTAGGTACGGAAATATTTATTTAATCTAGGATAGAAGTTAATGATTCTGACGAACTTAGCTAATCCTAGGGACAATGAGGTAATAACACTTAATCATCCAACGGTGGATCATATTTACCCTGACGGGACTAGTGACACTTTAGGATCGCCTTATAGTCCACCCTGACGGGGGTATAAGGAAATTAGAATCCCGACCATTGTAATTGACTAATTTAGCCCTTAAACAACATAAGTTAAGAAATAGGATTGGGAGGATCCTTGCGTTCTCAAGTGCTACATCTCATATTGCGTTTTACATCATTTTACTTGCGTCTTAGCTTTTATTTACACTTTATTAATTGTCTTTCATTTAGTAGCTTTAATATCAAAAACCAAACAAACATATTATTTCTATTTATTTTCATAAGTGCATCAATCACTAATTGCTAGACATTGTGATCAACCATTCCGTCCTTGGAACGAATCTGATTTATCAGTTATACTACTTGGGACAACCGCTCACTTGCGGTTGTGGTTCGATTATTATTTGCATTTATTTTAGAACACACAAAGGACCACCACTATGTTTGATTCAATGGGAAAAAGGCTTTACTTTTACTCAAAGGAGAAAACACAACCTCTTCCCTTCAAAGGTCCAAAACCCATGGATAAAGAGAAAGCTTCAAAGGCCTTGATAGCTTCTGCAGAAAAACAATTAAAGGAACTACCTTTTGCCTATGAGAAAGTATTCAATGAAGAAGTTGGTACAGGAGAATATAAGAGATTCTTGGAGCTTGGTGAAAAATTGGGTTGGTCTACGTTCATGGTAAGACATTTTAAATTATGTCATGAGTTAGTTTTAGAATTCTATTTAGGCCTCTTTAGCCGAGATAGTAAAGGTTGTGTTCCGATTAGAGGAAAGTTAGTTCCTTTCACAGTTAATGAGATTAGAAACCACTTCAAGTTTAAGAAATTAATTGGATATTACAAGTATAGTGAAGCGGTGGCTAAACGAAAAATCTTTGATGAGGAACTAATTTTGAGCATGTTTTAGACAAGGAAAAAGTGCAATCACATAAGGGAGAATTGAAGGCACCTTGGCTTTACAAATATCTTCAACCCGATGCGAGAGTTTGGCACAATTTCTTTATTCCTAATGTCTTCGGAAACACACGAACTTTGGATGTAACTAAGAAGAACGCTCTACTTTTGGATTGTATTTTGAGAGGAGAAGAAGTGGATTTGGCACAGTTGATCTTTGAGGAGGTGATGCGATTTTCGGTCTCTCCTAAATCGGTTTATAATGTTAAATTTCCTACTATGATCACGTGTCTTGTGCGAAAATCGAATGTTATATTGGGTGAAGAAGAGAAACTCGAGTTCAGGAGGAGTACTATTGATAATGCTTGGATCATGAAAGTCTTGAGAGGAGCGGTTTCTACGCAAGTCTCAAAAGAAGAAAAGGAGCAAAGTTGGCAAGAGAAGATGGAGGAGCGTTTAAACAACGTCGAAGCAGCTCAAACTTCCTTAGCCAATGATGTGGCACAAATCAAAGCTAATCAAGTGCACATCATGAAATTCCTTGAGAAATTAACGAAAGATCAAGCAAATCCTACCTTGGATATCGATAGTGCGAGGCAATAGCTTTGAGAGTATGTTCTCTTTCTTCCTTACCACTTCTGTAAATGCGTTTATCAGCTAATTTTAGTTTATGTTTTGAGTCTTTTTCGAGTCGTGGGGACACGACTCTTTTTGAGTTGGGGGTGTGGGGTTTCGTTGTCTCTCATCTCCATTTTTCTGTTTTTAGGTAGAAATTAAATTTTTTGATACAAGGGAATTAGATGTAGAGTGTGTTTAATAGCTTGAAAGCATAAGATCAGTGAATTAATGATAGTAAGTAGTATGTTTATGAGCTATGTTATTTGTATGCTTTGAGTATTTGCAGGAAAACACACATTGATAGTAAAGAAAAGATTAGTGAGCAATGCGATAGAAAGTATGTTCGATCTCAGGGAACCTTGAGAAGTGTGTAGGTCGTGAGATCCAAGCTAGTTGACAAAACCCATTTGATGAAAGTGCTAAAGGTAAGAAAATAACGAAATTACATGGTGTAGAAAGTGATTAAGGCAGTTCTTTCATATTGAAGCCACTTGAAGCCTTTTTATTCCTTCTCACCTTGTTATTTGATTTTGTATGCTATATCCTTCTCAGCCCCCTCTAGCCTTTCTAAAGCTTTTTATTAAAACACATTATAAGCCATATCCCTTTAGATTATAGGACTTTCCCATATGACCCGCTCTCGAATCGCGATGCATAAACAGTTGTTTAGAGCTTGAGTTGGGGTGGTGGGTCCACCATTATGGAATTTGTTATTGGGATGAGATTTTTGAACTTATTAATTGTGCTCTGTTCTTTATATTGATGATGATTCCCAAGGATTATATTGTAACCCTTTGTCGGGGTAATAGTGAATGAAAAAAGAAGCTACGAGCTAAATTTGCCAACAAGGTCATTAAAATAAAAGGAAAAATATATATATGAGAAAAATCGCATGATATCTCAATATTAAAAAGAGAGTCATAGCTATACAAAAGAAAAAATTGAGAAAATATATATATTCGGGCCGACAAAGAGGAATTTTTATGTGAACATCTGATGCTTTAAATTGCGTTATTGGGGATGCTAAATTATGCATCAAAGAATTCATTGGGTTGATTAGAGGGAAGGAGACTGATTTTGTTTTGAACTAGGAAAAATGTCACTTTATGGTTCAGGCAGATATAGTGTTGGGACAAAAGGTTTCGAGTTCAGGTTTAGAAGTTGATCATGCAAAGATTGAGGTAATTAAGACTCTTCCTCCGAATTCTGTTAAAGGGGTAAGAAGCTTTTTAGGCCATGCTGGGTTTTATCGTCCTTTCATTAAAGACTTCTCTAAGATCGCACTGTATTACCTCCTGATTGGAAGATTCCCTTTGAAGCTATGTGTGATGGTAGTGATTTAGCTATGGTTGTTGTGTTAGGTCAGAGAAAAGATAAGGTATTTCATTCTATCTACTATGCAAGTAAAATGTGCACTAGTGCTCAAGTTAATTACAGTGTGAATAACAAGGAACTATTAGCTGTTGTGTATGCATTTGACATGTGTCGCTCCTACCTTTTGGGGAGAAAATTGTCGTGTTTACCGATCATTCTGCGATCAAATACCTTATGGAGAAGCAATATGCTAAGACACGTTTAATCAGATGGGTTTTATTGTTACAAGAGTTTGACTTAGAGATTCGAGATCGAAAGGTGTGTGATAATCAAGTTGCAGATCATTTGTCTTGTCTTGAAGGTTCTATGTCGAATAGTGGGCCTGAGTTGGTTAGAGAAGAGTTTCCTGATGAGAGTTTGTTTCCGATTTATGCAATGGTAACTCCTTGGTATGAGGACATAGAGAATCTTATTGTGAGTGGTTCTTTTCCTGAAGGAGCTACCTCACAAGATAAGAAGAGATTAATTCACCATTCTAAACAGTTATTTTGGGATGATCCTTTCCTCTACAAAACATGTGGTGACCAAATGGTGAGAAGATTCATACCTGAGAGAGATGTTGAGTCAGTAATGGCGGGTTGTCATGATTCACCTTATAGAGGACACTTCAAAGGTGACCGTACAGCTGCTAAGGTATTACAATCCGGTTTTTATTGGCCTAATTTAAATAAGGATTGTCATGAATATGTTAAGAGATATCACATATGCTAGTTTAATGGCAATTTATCATAAGAGATGAGATGCCACGTAATAATGTGCTTGAAGTTGAGATATTCGATGTATGGGGTATTGATTGCATGGGCCCCATTGTACCATCTAATGGAAATCAATACATCCTATTAGCTGTAGATTACGTGTCCAAATGGGTAGAGGATGTAGCTCTACCGACTAATGATTCGCGAGTAGTGATTAAATTCTTAAAGTCACACATCTTCACTAGACACGGTACACCTAGAGTTATTATCAGTGATGGAGGTTCTCATTTCGTGAAAAAATACTTAAAGACAGTTCTAGAGAACTATGGTGTGAGACATCGTGTATCTAACGCTTATCATCCAAAAGCCAATGGTCAAGTTGAGGTCTCTAATCAAGAGGTCAAATCTATCCTACAGAAGACTGTTGGGCCCACACGAAAGGATTGGTCTTTGATGTCTCCTTAATTGTTCTTATTTTCGACCCTTAGTAGACATCATTTTTGGTGTTTATTTAATCAATTTGATAGACTTTTGGACTAATATGCAATAATATGATTTTCCTCTTTTATTTCTAGCATTTTTGATTTATTAAGCTTTTGCGCGTAATATTGGTATTTTTAGTGTAAAGTTTACAGGTTTTAGGTGTTAGCTAGAAGAGGAATCCAAGGAGAAAGTCAAAGATCAAAAGATAGAGTCAAGACTTGAAAAGAAATCCCGAAGATATTATTTTTAGAGCTGAAAGTCCATTTTCCAGGCCATAGATTGCTGATTTCAAGGTGCTTAAACGATGATTTAGCCGCTGACCTTTGAAGAGAAAACGCTCCCTATCGAGTTACGGAACATTAGCAACTGGAATGAGGTCAATCGGAGTCATAACGAATCGGGAAAAGCCGTTTTAGTGAAGACATATCAGCAGTTACGGGATTTTGGGCTAAGTTAGTGGACTTGGGCCTTTTATATTTCATTTAATTAAAAGCCTAAGTCCAAGTCCGAATTTGCACTTATAAAAGGAGGTCTGGACTTCTATTTTTCATACAATTCACATTCTGCAAGATTAAAAACACCAGAGAGAAGCAACTGAAGGAAGGAGAAGAAGCTACAAGAGCTGGAGAGAGTCTATATCTCCGTTCGTAGTCATTCCGATTCCGGAAATTAGGTTTTTCTTATCTTTTAATTTTGTAAACAATATGAATTCCTTTACATTTAATTTCGTATTTCATTTTAATATGAGCTAAGCTTTTCATAGTGCTTGAGAACAAACAATGGGTGAATCCCAATCTTATTAAATAATGAATGTTGAATTTGGGTTTCTGTTAAATTAAACTAAATTAGGGCTTTTACTCTTTTCGATAAATTGTGAATGTTTACTGTTTTTAGCGTCATGAACTAGGAACAGGTGTTAGTATCTAGGCTATTTCAATTAGTGGCGACTGGACCATCCTGATGGAGGGTTTAGATACAGAACCATTTATTCAATCTAGGATAGAAGCTATTGATTCTGACGAACTTAGCTAATTCTAGGGCCAATGAGGTAATAAAACTTAATCATCCAACGGTGGATCATATTTACCCTGACGGGACTAGTGACACTTTAGGACCGCCTTATAGTCCACCCTGACGAGGGTATAAGGAATTTAGAATCCCGACCATTGTAATTGACTAATTTAGCCCTTAAACAACATAAGTTAGGAAATAGGATTGGGAGGATCCTTGCGTTCTCAAGTGCTACATCTCATATTGCGTTTTACATCATTTTACTTGCGTCTTAGCTTTTAGTCGCATTTTAATAATTGTCTTTCATTTATTTAGTATTAATACAAAACCAAACAAGCATATTATTGTTATTTACTTTCATAAGTGCATCAATCATTAATAGATAAGCATTGTAGTGAACCATCCCGTCCTTGGAACGAATCTGTTTTATCAGTTATACTACTTGGGACAACCGTACACTTGCGGTTGTGGTTCGATTATCCATTGCATTTATTTAGAACACACAAAGGACCACCAAGTTTTTGGCACCGCTGCCGGGGACGGTAGCGTGTGACCACGGTGTTTATCCTTTAGTGATAGTGCATTTATTTTATTTTATCAGTTATACGCTTTTTGTTTGTTAGCTTTTTCAGGTTTTTAGGTTTGGTGTATGCGAAGAAGGCTATTCAAGGATCTAGAGCCAACACCTCCAATCCATAGTAATCCAGAATCGTTGACTAGACTTGCTAACAGAAGAAGAAGAGAACGAGAAGCTTTAGAAGTAGAAGAATTAAGTAACAGAATGGAAGGGATTAATCTTCAAGATCAACAAAATAATCAACTAGGTCAATTAGGCGCAAATGGCCAACCTTTGGCTCCAGGCGCTATTCCTCCAATTCCACCAGTGATTCCTAACCCTCAAGTCCAGATAGTAATGAATCAAGATCCGTGGTTTACTAATGGTCCACCAGAAGTTCCATTCCGTGCTCCTGCTATAGGAGTAGGTGCTCCAGATATTGATGTTCCACGATTCCGCCCTGATTCGGGTATGTTAGCTCAATTCCAAAATTTTGGGAATTTTCGTGGTAGACCATCAGAAGATCCTCTTAGAGCAGTACAGAAGTTTAAACAGATATGTGATTCTTATATCACACAAGGAGTTTCAAGAGAACAGATGTATTTTGCTGCGTTTAAATTTTTTGTTATTGATGGAGCGAGTGAATGGCACGATACGCAAGATCCTACAAAGATAACCAACTGGGACCAATTAGAGACTGCTTTCTTTAACAGGTATTACCCAAGTAACATGAGATTAGATGCTGAATTAGAATTGACGCATTTCCGTCAAGAATATGATGAAACTGTGGGTAAGAGTTGGACAAGATTTCAGATGTGTTTACTAGAGTTCCCACTCATGGCTTTTCAGAACAACAACAGTTAAAAATCTTTTATAGAGGCCTTTATGGGACTTCGAGAGAGAAATTGGATACGTTATGTGGTGCAGGTTTTCTTCAAGTTCAACCCGCTCATGCTAAAATCATTTTAGAGAGAACAATCAAGAATGAAGTGGGATGTAATTCAGTAAGAACACCGGTTAAAGGAGTGAATAATGTTGATATGGAAGAAAAATTTGCTACACTTGAGAATAAGATTCAGAGTACTATAGAGAAACAATTGAAGCAGCTTACGTTAGCTGTAAAAGAAGGATTTTCGGGTAAGAAAGTAGCTATGCATGCTGCACAAGAGGTTTATATGTGTTCGATTTGCAGAGTAGATGATCATGATGAGGAAAGTTGTCCAAATAACCAAGAATCAGTGATGTTTATGTCCAATAGAGGTAACTTCAATTCAAGTGGTAATGGATATCAGCCTAACAGAAACCATCATGGGTTTCAATACTCAAATCCTAATGGGGCAGCCAATCCTACATATGCGTATCAGCCGCGTCCCCAAGGTAACAACTATAATCCAAGACCAGACAACAATTATCAAGGAGGACAGAATCAAGGTAATTATGTACAAAGACAAGCTCCTCAGAATACTTACGATGAAACTTTAAACCAAAAAGCCTTACCTGCCCATCCACAAGAAAGAGTAGTTACCCTTCAGAAAACAGTTGAAAGTTTAATTGCTCTTCAGACACAAGCTATGGAACGTCAAAATGCAGCCGAAGCAAATATGAAGTTGTTCCAGAATCAGCTAAGTCAAATTAATAAACAACTGAATCAACGCCCACAAGGACAACTTCCTAGCGATACTGAGAATCCAATACAACGCGAAGATTGCAATGCTGATACATTGAGAAGTGGTAAGAACCTTCCTCCACCTCCTTTTCCCGTTATGAAAGAGAAAGAAGTTCCAAGAAAAGAAAAGGAAGTGGGTGAGAAAGAGAAAGAGAATGAGAAAGATAGTGAGGTTGAAGAAATAGAAAGACCAAGAGAAGTTCCGAAAAAGAAAGATGATATTGTGATAAATCGCCCTCCACCACCGTTCCTATCTAGAGTTCAGAAAAAGGGTGATTTGGCTGATTTTCAGAAATTCTTTAATAGAGTGAAGGGTCTAAGTATTAATATTCCGTTACTAGAGGCGATTCATGATATTCCTAAGTATACAAAGTTTTTGAAGATCACTAACAAAAGGCCTTATTGTGATAATGAGATGATTGGTCTTCCTGAAGAGTGTAGCGCGATTTGTCAGAGTAAATTACCTCAAAAGTTAGTTGATCCGGGGAGTTTTACAATTCCGATATCGATTGGAGAAGAATGGAAAGGAAAAGCGCTGTGTGACTTGGGAGAAAGCATCAATTTGATGCCCAAGTCGATCTTTGATAAGCTTAAAATTGGAAACGCAAGACCCACTTCTATGGTCTTGCAAATGGCGGACAGGTCTCTTGCTCATCCTGAAGGCCGCATTGAAGATGTCCTTGTTAAGGCAGGTACACTTATATTTCCTGTTGATTTCGTAATACTTGAGTACAATGCAGATAGAAATGTCCCCATTATTTTGGGTAGACCATTCCTAGCTACAAGGAGAACATTGATCGATGTAGAGAATGACAAGTTAACGATGAGGATACAAGATGAGGAAGTCAAATTCAATGTATTTCGAGCTATGAAATTCCCAGATTCTCAGGAAGATTGCTTCAGAATGGATGTAGTAGAGGAAGCATCGCAAGAGGTATTTAATTGTTTAAATTTTGATGATATCTTGTAGGCTGCTTTGACATTAGATTCACCTGAGATGATGGAAGAGCTTACTGAAACAATAGCAGCTCTCAATTCTGAAAATCCGAAGTATAGGCGTCTTACCTATGAACCTGTAAGAGAACCGGGGGAGATTATTCCTAAAAAGAAGTCTTCAATTTAATCTCCTCCGGAATTGGAAGAAAAACCATTGCCAGCACACTTGAGGTATGCGTATTTAGGTACTAATGAAACTCTACCTGTTATTGTTTCAGCTAATTTAACAGGTCCTCAAGAAGATAAACTGTTGCGTGTGTTAAGAGCCAACAAAGAAGCAATAGGTTGGACAATTGCTGACATCAAAGGCATTAGTCCATCCTATTGTCAACACAAAATCATACTTGAAGATGTTAACGCACGCTCAGTTGAAGGTTAAAGAAGATTAATGCCCGCTATGAAGGATGTAGTGAAGAAAGAGGTAATCAAGCTTTTAGATGCGGGGATTATTTATCCTATCTCGAGTAGTGAATGGGTGAGTCCGGTTCAGTGTGTACCGAAGAAAGGAGGAATGACAACAGTTCTTAATGATAAAAATAAAGCAATTCCTTCAAGAACGGTAGTTGGATGGAGAGTTTGCATGGATTACAGAAAGCTGAACAAGGCCACCAGAAAAGATCATTTTCCTTTACCCTTCATAGATCAAATGTTAGACAAATTAGCCGGAAGAGAGTACTATTGCTTCTTGGATGGTAATTCTGGGTATAATCAAATTTACGTGGCTCCGGAAGATCAACATAAAACAACATTTACATGCCCCTTTGGTACTTTTGCATATCGTAGAATGCCATTTGGGTTGTGTAATGCTCCTGCTACCTTTCAAAGATGCATGATGGCTATCTTCTGGGATATGATCGATAACTTTCTTGAAGTGTTTATGGACGATTTCTCTGTATTTGGTGATGATTTTGATAAGTGTTTAGATAATTTGGAGAAAGTGTTAATCAGATGCAAGGAAACAGATTTGGTTCTAAACTGGGAGAAGTGTCATTTCATGGTTCGCTAAGGTATTGTTCTGGGTCACAAAGTTTCGAGTGTTGGATTGGAAGTCGATAGAGCGAAGATAGAGGTAATTAAAACTCGTCCCCCTCCCGTTTCTGTTAAAGGGGTAAGAAGTTTTCTTGGCCATGCTGGCTTTTATAGGCGATTTATCAAAGACTTTTCTAAGATTGCTAAACCGTTATGCAACTTACTTGAAAAGGATTCCAAATTCCTTTTTGATGAAGCTTGTTTAGCGGCCTTCAAAGCAATCAAAGAAAAGCTTATTTCTGCTCCTATAGTAGTACCTCCAGATTGGAATTTACCGTTTGAGGTTATGTGTGATGCGAGTGATTTGTGTATGGGAGCTGTATTAGGACAAAGAAAAGAGAAAGTGTTTCATTCGATTTATTATGCTAGTAAAACTTTTAATGGTGCTCAAGTGAATTATACAGTTACAGAAAAGGAGTTGCTAGCGGTTGTGTATTCATTCGATAAATTTCGCTCTTATCTTCTTGGAGCGAAAGTTATTGTTTATACAGATCATTCAGCGATTCGATATCTTATGGAGAAGAAGGATGCTAAACCGAGGTTAATCAGATGGGTTTTATTGCTTCAAGAGTTCTATTTAGAGATCAAGGATAGAAAAGGGTGTGAGAATCAGGTTGCAGATCATCTATCAAGGTTAGAAGGTTCAGAGTTGAATAATGGTACTGAAGCAGTTAGAGAAGAGTTTCCGGATGAGAGTTTATTCGTTGTTCGTGATTATAAAGCTCCTTGGTATGCGGATATTGAAAATTTAGTGGTGAGTGGTTCCTTTCCTGAAGGATCAACTTATCAAGAGAGAAAAAGATTAGCTCATCGTGCAAGACAATTATTTTGGGAGGATCCTTTCCTCTACAAAGTGTGTGCTGATCAAATGGTAAGAAGATGTGTAGCCAAGGAAGAAATTGAGGCGATTATAGCTGGGTGTCACGATTCACCTTATGGTGGACATTTCAAAGGAGATCGAACTGCTGCTAAGGTATTACAATCTGGTTTCTATTGGCCTTCTATTATAAAAGATTGTCATGAATATACGAAAAGATGTACAAGATGCCAATTTACCGGAAACATATCCAAGAGGGATGAAATGCCACGTAATAATGTGTTAGAAGTTGAAATATTCGATGTTTGGGGTATAGATTTTATGGGTCCTTTCGTTCCGTCAAATGGTAACCTTTACATCTTATTAGCTGTTGATTACGTGTCTAAGTGGGTAGAAGCTGTAGCCTTACCAACAAATGATTCGCGCATGGTGATTAAGTTCTTGAAATCGCATATTTTCACTAGACATGGCACTCCAAGGGTAATTATTAGCGATGGAGGTACTTATTTCGTTAATAAGTATCTGAAGACTGTTCTAGAGAAATATGGAGTGAGACATCGTGTATCTACTGCTTATCATCCACAAGCCAATGGCCAAGCCGAAGTCTCAAATCGTGAGGTAAAATCTATCTTAGAGAAAACCGTTGGTCCTACTAGAAAAGATTGGTCTATGAAATTAGATGATGCATTGTGGGCCTATCGTACTGCTTTCAAAACTCCAGTAGGTGCTTCTCCGTATCGAATGGTATATGGTAAGGCTTGTCACTTACCTCTTGAACTTGAAATGAGTGCCTATTGGGCTATTGCGAAGTCAAATTTAGATCCTACGCTAGCTGGTCAGAATCGAATGATGAAACTTAATGAGCTTGACGAATTCAGATTACATGCTTATGAGAATGCTAAGCTTTACAAAGAAAATACCAAGAGATGGCATGATAATCGGATTCGAGAGAAGAACTTTGTAGTGGGACAAAGAGTGTTGAAATATAATTCGAAGTTCAGTAATTATCCGTGGAAATTAAGATCGAAGTGGTCGGGTCCTTACATTGTAACAAAAGTTACACCTCATGGAGCTATAGAGATAGAACATCCACTTGAACACCGTACATTCATGGTGAATGGTCATCGTTTAAAGATTTATCATGGAGGTGAAGACACCGATCGTGCAAAAGACCCACACCCCGGAGAAGTTATGTACCTCCTCGAAGCTCCTTAGAAGCACGAGGTAACCCGTCGAGCTTAACGACGTTAAACAAAAGCCAATTTCTTGTATATTAGTTTGAGTATTTTAATTTCCGTAGTATAAATTAGTTAAGTTTTCGTTGATTTTAGTTTTTATTTTTAAGAAATGAGGAAGGGTGTTTGGTTTTGATGATTTCAGGGGTAAAATGGTCATGAGTTTGGGGTCAAAACGATGAGAAAACGAAAAAAATTGGAGTCCACAGCAGGTCTGACCGGCTAGCCGGCGAGCTGGCCGGCATACCGGTCAAAGGAGCTGAAGGACCCCAACTTTCTGGTCCTTGCGTCAGCGACGACGCAGGGTTGCTGCGTCATCAATTGCGCCATCGACATGCCGCCGGCATGCTGGCGAATCCGCCGGCTAGCCGGCCAGTGATGTCAAAGTCTTTGATCACTGCGTCAGCGACGACGCAAGAAGCTTGCGTTTTGAGGTAAAAAAAAAATCGGATTTAGTAATTTTTTTTCCGCCGCCCTCGCGACCGGCATGCCGGCGAATCCGCCGGCTAGCCGGCCAGCTGTTGCGAGAGGCGGGTTTGAGTTGTTCTAACCTAGTTTGTTGCCTCTTTCTCCAAGCTATCTTTATATTCCGAATCCTTGCCTCCACCTACTCCGAAAATCATCAACAAACAACTATAAAATCATCAAATCAAGCCTTCTATCATCACAAAAATACAAAATCAACTCACATCTTCTCCAAAACATCAACAAATTCCACCTTTTCTCCACAAATTTCTCCTTCCCAACCTTGAAATTAAACCCAATTCTTCCACAATTCCTCTCAAATAACCTTAACCCATCTCACATTCCACCTAATCCTTCAAGTTTTAAGCCTCAAAACATCAAATTTCAAAGCTTTTCTCTAGCTTTTTCTCTATTTGAAGTTTTGAGTTTGGGGTGAAAAGAGATGACTAACAGAACCGATTCCATGTGTCACTATCGAAGAAACATACCAAGAAACAGGATCAATGTTGGAGCTAGCCCAGACCAAGCAATTGAGATTCCGGATTCGCGTTCCAAAAAGACTATCCAAAACCCAATTGCTCCGAAAAGAAAAGAAAATCCGAGTAAGGCTAATCTGAAAAAGAGTAGGTTAATTGATGAGAGTGATGAAGAAAGTGAGGAAGAAGTTGAAGAAGAGATTGAGGAAGAGACTGAACAAGAAGTTCCCGAAGAACCTGTGCAACAACCGAAAGCTCCGCGTAGGAAAGCTTGTTCTCAAAAGCCTAAAAGAGTCTTCGTTCCATGGGATACTCAGGTTCGTGATAGAATTGAGTTTTTGAAGTTTGGTGAGGAGATGAATCTTCATAAAGGTATTATGACTAGTGCTTATAAAGATTATGGTATTACTTGTGATAAATTGGGTTGGAAGGAATTGAGAGAAAGGAAGCTTGAGTATATTCCTACCTTGGTGCGAGATTTTTATGAAGGAATCGCCTTCTCAAAAGAAGCAGTTATTATTCACAAAAAGGTAGTTCCTTTCTCCGTTGAGCTTATTCGTAAATCATTGAAACTACCCGAATATTCTGGAATATGTCCGTTTCAAGAATCTCTAAAAGAACCTTCGTTTGATTATGAATCCCTTTGGGGGAAAGTGCTTGTTGATGGGGCCCGCCCAATTCTCGAAGGAGAGAGATATCCTGGACAGATGTATAGTAGTAATTTGCTACCATGTGCTAAGATTTGGTCACGTTTCATAATCCCTACCTTCTTCGGAGTTAAACACATATCAGAAGTGAAGAAGGAGCATCTTTTGTTCATTAAGTGTATTATCGAGGAGAAACCTATGGATGTTGCTCGTGTGATATATGATACCATCATGGAATTTGCTCGAATTCCTACTTCGCAACAAAATCTCAAATTTCCTTGTACCCATATTACTTTGTGCTTAGACGCAAAGGTTCCGCGTAAAGACGCAGAGATTGATCGTGTTGTAGTGTGTGAGAGTATGGGTTTAACTTTGATCAACAATATTCATGATGAGGTGTTAAAAGCAATAAGAAATCCTAGAGCTCCTCCAAAGAAGAAGATGCATACAACTGATGAGTTGGAAGCGAAAGTGAAGGTGTTAGAAGAGAACCAAGTAAAGATGATTGCGTCTTTGGGAAACGTTACAAAAGAATTAGAACTTCTCCGAAACATGTTAATGGGGGTGAGCACAATTCAACACGCCACCTATGGTATACTTACGCAAGAGAAAGTTCATGGACGCAACACCGATAACCAGCCTCGCGCTGGTTGAGATACGTTTTCTATCCCTTTCGCGTTTTAGTTAGTTTAGTTTATTTTTATTATGTGAGTCTTTTCGAGTCGTGGGGACACGACTCATTTTTGAGTTTGGGGTGGGGTTCGTTGCCTCATCCCAGTTTTTACGTGTTATGTGTTTTATTTGCTTTCAATAAAATAATTTTCAGAGTTGCGTTTGACTATAGAAGATTTTAAATGTCCCTTTAAGCATACTTTTGATGAATCTATGATAGTAAATAGTGGACTTTAGGGAGTAGCATAGAACTCACTTACAATTGCATGCGAACATAAGTAATTGATAGGAAAAATTATTGAACAATGCAAATGAAGTAAGCTTGTACTTAAGGAATATGTTTGGTGTGTAGAACGTGAAATCCTAATTAGTAGAGAACCCACCTAGATATGAACTAAAGACAAGCTATGTACTTAGGAAAATGATAGGGGCAGTTCTTTGTTAGCCATTTGAAGCCTTTTAGCTTGCTATCCCTAATATTAATTTTATCCGTCTTAGCCCAAGTTTGAGCCTTAAGCCTTTCTTTTGTAGCCACGATATAAGCCCATTATCCTTTAGATTATTAGGCATGACCAAATGACCCACACTTGAATCACAACCCTGAGACTTGTCTCGAGCTTGAGTTTGGGGTGGAGGGTCTACATTTGGGAATTTACATTGGGAAGGGATTATATGTGCTTGTATTGAGGCACAAAAATGAAAGATGATATGATTGTTTGCAACCCTTTGCCGAAATTTGAAAAAAAGAAAAAAAAAATAGAATAAAGAAAAAGAAAAATATAAGAGACATGACTTTTCACATCAAATGATAGTCATGGGTATCTTGTACAAAAAAAAAAGAAATGAAAAAGAAAATAAAAAGAAAGGAAGAATAAATAATTCGGCAAAGTGGAATATTTTTGGAAATCATCTTAGTTTAGTTGGGTTGACATTGGGGACGCAACATTAGCGCGTCAAATGGGTGAGTGAGAACATTTTTGAGCGTAAACTCAAGCTCGAGGACATTGTTGATGGTAAGTGAGGAGAGAGCCAAAAGCTCACTTCAAATTTACCAAATATACATCCATACCATCCTTAAGCCATTATTAAAACCGTAAAGACCTCGTGATTCCTAAGTGCATAGTGAATTTATGATTCTGTTGATAGAGAATATACTAGGTGGAGCGTTCAAAGCGAGGTAGGATTAATGACCACCCTATAGCCATCATACGGAGATGAGTACAAGTGTAACCTTCAAGCATTGCGACTTTAATTTTATGATTGAGATTATTTATATTTGATGTTGCATGATTAGTGTATGTATAGGTTAGTTCTTAAAGTGTTGCTGTATGAGATTTATCTTAAGAATTGCTTTAGGTTTATTTGCTAGCTTCTATTTGTTCTTGCGTTTACTTCTACCCCTCGTTTTGTTTTGTTTGCTTTGTCGAGACGACAAAGGTTTGAGTTGGGGGTCTTGATGTCTCCATAATTGTTCTTATTTTCGACCCTTAGGAGACATCATTTTTGGTGTTTATTTAATCAATTTGATAGACTTTTGGACTAAATATGCAATAATATGATTCTCCTCTTTTATTTCTAGCAATTTTGATTTATTAAGCTTTTGCGCGTAATATTGGTATTTTTAGTGTAAAGTTTACAGGTTTTAGGTGTTAGCTAGACGAGGAATCAAAGGAGAAAGTCAAAGATCAAAAGATAGAGTCAAGACTTGAAAAGAAATCCCGAAGATATTATTTTTAGAGCTGAAAGTCCATTTTCCAGGCCATAGATTGCTGATTTCGAGGTGCTTAAACGATGATTTAGCCGCTGACCTTTGAAGAGAAAACGCTCCCTATCGAGTTACGGAACTTTAGCATTTGGAATGAGGTCAATCGGAGTCATAACGAATCGGTAAAAGCCGTTTTAGTGAATACATATCAGCAGTTACGGGATTTTGGGCTAAGTTAGTGGATTTGGGCCTTTTATATTTCATTTAATTAAAAGCCTAGGTCCAAGTCCGAATTTGCACTTATAAAAGGAGGTCTGGACTTCTTTTTTTCATACAATTCACATTCTGCAAGATTAAAAACACCAGAGAGAAGCAACTGAAGGAAGGAGAAGAAGCTTACAAGAGCTGGAGAGAGTCTATGTCTCCGTTCGTAGTCATTCCGATTCCGGAAATTAGGTTTTTCTTATCTTTTAATTTTGTAAACAATATGAATTCCTTTATTTTTAATTTCGTATTTCATTTTAATATGAGCTAAGCTTTTCATAGTGCTTGAGAACAAACAATGGGTGAATCCCAATCTTATTAATTAATGAATGTTGAATTTGGGTTTTTATTGAATTAAACTAAATTAGGGCTTTTACTCTTTTCGATAAATTGTGAATGAACTGTTTTTAGCGTCATGAACTAGGAACATGTGTTAGTATCTAGGCTATTCCAATTAGTGGCGATTGGACCATCCTGACGGAGGGTTTAGATACAGAACCATTTATTTAATCTAGGATAGAAGCTATTGATTCTGACGAACTTAGCTAATTCTAGGGCCAATGAGGTAGTAAAACTTAATCATCCAACGGTGGATCATATTTACCCTGACGGGACTAGTGACACTTTAGGATCGCCTTATAGTCCACCCTGACGGGGGTATAAGGAATTTAGAATCCCGACCATTGTAATTGACTAATTTAGCCCTTAAACAACATAAGTTAGGAAATAGGATTGGGAGGATCCTTGCGTTCTCAAGTGCTACATCTCATATTGCGTTTTACATCATTTTACTTGCGTCTTAGCTTTTAGTCGCATTTTAATAATTATCTTTCATTTATTTAGTATTAATACAAAACCAAACAAACATATTATTGTTATTTACTTTCATAAGTGCATCAATCATTAATAGATAAGCATTGTAGTCAACCATCCCGTCCTTGGAACAAATCTGTTTTATCAGTTATACTACTTGGGACAACCGTACACTTGCGGTTGTGGTTCGATTATCCATTGCATTTATTTAGAACACACAAAGGACCACCAGTCTTTTAAACTAGATGATGCATTGTGGGCATATCGTACTGCGTTTAAAACACCCGTTGGTGCATCTCTGTATCATATGGTTTATGGTAAGGCTTGTCACTTACCTCATGAACTTGAATTAGGTGCATATTTGGCTATAGCGCAGTTGAATTTAGATCCTATTTTAGCCGGTGAGAATCGTTTGATGAAGTTGAATGAACTTGATGAGTTTCGGTTACATGCTTATGAGAATGCTAAACTTTACAAGGAAAATACTAAGAGATGGCGTGATAATCGTATTCGTGAAAAGATGTTTGAAGTTGGACAAAGGGTCCTGATATATGACTCCAAGTTCAGTAACTATCCGGGTAAGTTGAGATCGAAATGGTTTGGTTCTTACATTGTGACTAAAGTTATGCCTCATGGAGCCATAGAGACTAAACATCCAATCGAGCACCGCACCTTTTATGGTGAATGGTCATCGATTGACTTTTTATCACGAAGGCGAGGATATCAATCGCCCGGAAGATCCACATCCCGGGGAGGTCATGTACCTCCTCGAAGCTCCTTAGAAGCGAGAGGTAACTCGTCGAGCTTAACGACGTTGAACATAAGTCATTTCAATTGTATAATAGTTTATATGCTTTCATGTATTTTCAATTCATAGTGTAAATTAGAGTAATTGTTCTTTATTAGTGTTTATTTTTAAGAAATGAGAAAAGTTTGGTGTTTTGATGATTTTAGGAGTAAAAAGGTTGTGAGTTTGGGGTTCATTGGTTGAAAAACAAAGAAATTTTGGTTTGAATGAAAGAGCTAGACGGGAACCCGGTGAGCAGCTGTTGACCAACTCATCACACGCAAGAAAGTTGCGTTTAGAACTGCGCCTGTCGACAACAACTGGGAACCCGATTTTTAGCTGACCGGGAACCCGGTTTCAAGAGCTGTAGGTCCCCAAACTCTCTAACATGTGCGGTGGAGACGCAAGCCACGTTGCATCTGGATTCGTGCTCGTCGACGACAACCGGGAACCCGGTCTTGGAGAGCAACTCTCTAACCTGTGTGGTGGAGACGCAAGGTCAAAGTTGCGTCCAGGTAAAAGAAAAAGTTGGAAATTTGCGCGACTTAGCGACGCAAACTGGGAACCTGGTCATCACTAACCGGGAACCCGGTGGTGCAACTGTAAAGGCAGTTTTGACAGCTATTGACCTAAATTTCTTACCTTCTTTCACAAACCAGCCTTTATTCCGTCTCTTAGCTCCATATAACTCATAAAATCATCATTAAAATACCATAAATCATCCAATCTTCTCCTTAAACACCACATAAACACACAATCAACTCTCAATCCTTCCAAAACACCATCAAAATTCAACTTTTATCCAAGAATCCTCCTTCATCCAAACCATAAATTGAACCATTAAACCTCTCCAAACACATCAAATAATCCTTACCCATCTCATATCTCACCTTAATATTCTTCCTTCTATCCTCAAAACATCAAACTTCAAAACTTTTCTCTAGGTTTTGAATTTTTGAAGTTTTGATTTTGGGGTGAGTAGATATGACAAACAAGACATATTTATTCAGTTATAATCAGAGGACCACTCCCAAAACAAGAAACAATCGTGGTGCTACACAAGAGAGAGATATTGAGATTCCGGATTCGGGTTCTACACGCAAGGTTGGAGAAGTAAAGACTACTATGAAGAGGAAAGAGAACCCAAGTGAGGCTATTCCTAAAAAGCCTACCTTGGTAGATGAAGAAGAAGAAGAGGTTGAATAAGAAGCTCCTAACGAATCCACTACAGAACAGAGATTTACACGAAGAAAGATGATGGCCCATAAGCCTAAAAGAGTTGCGGATAGTTGGACTGATCAAGTTCGTGAAAGAATTGCTTATTTGAAGTTTGGTGTTGAGAACGGATTCCCTTCATGTATTATGAACAGTGAATTCAGAGGTTATGATGTTACTTATGATAAGTTTGGGTAGACAGAATTGAGATAGAGAAACCTCACATATATTCTGCTTTGTTGCGTGAGTTTTATGAAGAACTATCTTTTGCAAATAAAAAGTCAATTATCATATGCAAAAAGGTAATACCTTTCTCAATTGAGCTTATTCGCAAAACTTTGAAATTACCAACTTCACTGTTCCTTTCCCTTATCAAGAAACACTTAATGATCCATCTTTTAACTGGGAATCTCTTTGTGATAAAGTTATGATTCGTGGAAAACGCCCCATCCCAAAAGGATAAAGATGTTCTGGACAAGTTTACAATAGCAGTTTATTACCTTGTGCAAAGGTATGGTCCCGTTTCATAGTCCCTAACTTCTTTGGCATTAGTCACACTTCCGAATTGAAAAAGGAACATATCATCTTTATAAAGTGTGTTATTGATAAGAAAGAAATTGACGTTACTTGTGTGATTCATGACACCATTATGGAATTCGAAAAATCACTGATTGTTCAAAAAAACCTTAAGTTCCCATACACCATAACTGCATTGTGCTTAGACGCAAAAATACCACGTATGACCAAGGAGGTTGAACCTATAGAAAAAGGGGAAGACATGACATTAAAATCGATTGAAAACGCCCATGATGAAGCAGCACAAGAAGTGAGGAGTCCTAGAGTTCCTCCACCGAATAAGAAGGTAGATTCTGGAAATGAGTTGGAGAATAGAATACGAGTGTTGGATGAGAAACAAGATGTGATGATTGCAACCTTAGGAAACGTCACAAAAGAGTTGGATCTTATGCAAAATATGTTACTTGGGGTGAGCACCATACAACACGCTTGATGTGTCCTCATTTGTGATAGATTAATGTTAGGACGAGACATCATTTTTAGTGTTTTAGAAGTCAATAATGTCGATTTTCTTGAGTTTTAGTGCACTTTCCTATTTTGTGTCTTGATTTGTAGAATTATTATTTTTAGAGCATATTGAGTTTAATTGTTTATTTAGTGTGTAGCTTTAAAGATAATTATGGAGATTAATTAGAGTCCAAGTCAAAGACAACAACTTATGGAAAGAGATTAGCATGGAAATTGGAGAAAAGGAAATTAAAGCTAAAAAGATGGAAAAGGAAGAACTGCCTAAATCTGGGATTCTGCATACACGTCCAAAGATGTGGGTTTTTACCTAAGAAATAGGCCGAATTTGGAGATTTCCTTCTTTAGGGTCAAGATAATTCTGTTGCGATTCTTTTGGTATCTTATGGAGCAAAATCCGACCAATAACGAAGAAGATATGCTCAAAACCAACCTCGTGCTGGTTAAGATATGCTTTTCTATACCTTTCTCATTTTGTGTATATTAGTTTAATTGCTTTAACGAGTCTTTTCGAGTCATGGGGACACGACTCATTTTTGAGTTTGGGGTGGGGTTCGTTGCCTTATCCCAATTTTATGTGTTATTTGTTTTATTTGCTTTCAATAAAAGTAATTAAGGGTTGGGTTTGACTGTAGAAGATTTTAAATGACCCCATTAAGCATACTTTTGATAAATCTATGATAGTAAATAGTGGACTTTAGGGGTTAGTATAAAACACACTTTAATTGAATGCAAACATAGGTAATTGATAGGAAGAATTAATGAACAATGCAAAAGAAGTAAACTTGTACTTAAGGATAATGTTTGGTTTGTAGATCGTGAGATCCGAATTAGTAGAGAACCCACTTAAGTATGAACTAGAGGCAAGCTATGTAACTAGGAAAATGATAGGGGCAGTTCTTTGTTAGCCATTTGAGACATTTTAGCCTTCTATCCTATGAATTAATTATATCCTTCTTAGCCCAATTTTGAGCCTTAAATCTTTTCTTTTGTCGCCACAATATACGCCCATATCCCCTTAGTTGATTAGGCATTTCCATATGACCCACACTTGAATCACGATCCTGAGACTTGTCTCGAGCTTGAGTTTGGGGTTGTGGGCTTCATCAATGGAAAATTACATTGGGAGGGAACTTATGTGTTTTTATTGAGGCATAATTCCTGAGGATATATAATTTGTAACCCTTTGCCGGAATTAAAAAAACAAAAAAAAGTTGTCAAAACAGTAGACAACCGGGAACCCGGCCATCACTAACCGGGAACCCGGTTATCGACTGTACAAAAAAATGAGAAAAGAAATGAAAAATTAAAGTAAAGAAAGAATAAAGTAACCGGCTGGTGTCGCCTAGGGTGTGATAAAAATAAGATAAAATTAAGTCAAGAAACTACGCACTCTCACCCTAGACAGGCATAGTACTGCAAGTATTACAGGATGTATGCAAGTTTTAGATAGTAAGTTGAGTTCGTTCTCAGGGACTTGAGTGTGTTATACGCGTAGGAAACAATAACGAGTAAAAGTAAATGATTAAAAGACATAAAATAAGCAAATAGATTTCGAGATTAACTAATTAAACTAAGAAAATAAAAGACGATAAAGTAAAAGATTAAGAATATGAGATGAGAGATATAACTTAGGTTTTGCTAGTATGCACTAATCCTTCTAATTCTATCTATAGATCTAGTTCATAAGGGAGAATATTAGCCCTTGGTATACTTAGTTAGGATTCTAAATTTACATACCTTAGACCTTGAGAGTGACTAAGGGGGCTATGGAACAACCAAGACGAGGTCTCAAATAGGGTTATCAAACGCTACTAAGGCCCTAAACAGAACACTACAATCATTGGTGATATGGTGATTAAAACAAACCCTAATGACTATCTAGTTAAAATCATGTTTTGTCAGAACTAATATCGACACTAGACATTATGTGGTGGTTCAATAGTTAAACACCCTGTCAAGGAGACCATCTAACTACTCTTAAAACAATCCTAAAGTGATCAGTTCTAGGAAAGACAATAAATCAAAACACATAAAAAAATATTAAGTAAGTAGCTAATATCAGATTAAAACATGTAATTCCCAAAGAAACTTAGATAGAAGAATTAGAATTCATAGATTATACATTATGCAAAACCCAAGCTATAGGAGGTTTAGTTCATACCTAATGGAAATAAACTAAAAGAAATTACAAAAGACATCATCTTGCTCTCTACAATGACTAAGAATTAATTATAAGGTTTTGAACTAAGCAAGGATTACTAGGTAGTTTTACAAGTGATATAAGGGTGTATTTATAGGTGTTTAGAAGACCTAATTCGTTTTCTTGAGGAAGAGATAAAGTATTGGACTCCTAGCCCAACTCAAATTCGTATGGAAATAAAGATAAACACTGCTGGACCGTTTTGAGCATATCTTCTTCGTTATTGGTCGGTTTGAGCTCCATAAGATACCAAAAGAATCGTAACAGAATTATCTTTGTCCCTATGAAAGGAAATTACCAAAATCGGCCTATTTCCTAGGTAAATAACCACTTCTTTAGGCGTGTACTGCAGAATTCAGATTTAGGCAACTTTTCCTTTTCCATCTTTTTAGCTTTTGTTTCCTTATCTCCAATTACCATGCAAATATCTTTCCATAAGTTGTAGTCTTTGACTTGGACTCTAATTAATCTCCATAATTATCTTTAAAGTTTCACACTAAATAAACAATTAAACCCAATATGCTCTAAAAATAATAATTTACTAAATAAAGACTCAAAATAGGAAAGTGCACTATTTGTCAAGAAAATTGACATTTATGACTTCTAAAACACTAAAAATGATGTCTCATCTTAACATAAATCTATCACAAATGAGGAGACATCAAGACCCCCAACTCAAAGTTGTATCGTCCCGATACAATAAAGATAAAAACAAAGGGAAGTCTATATAAATACACACTTATAAAATTTCTCAACACAAGGGGATAAGCATAGCAGAATATATAGAATAAACCTAAAGCACATAACTCAGAAAATTTCATGCAATAATATTCATAAACTACATACTTGTACACTTCTCATATCCACAGTTAACACGGCTTGAATTCAAGATCAGATTAGTTTCGCAATGTAAGAAGGATTGGGACTTTACTCAGTTCCCCAAGAGAGCTATAGATTGTTCATCAAACCTCACTAGTATTCAAAGATCCACTCAACTACTCTCTAATGGCTCAATCACTTCTCAATTACATAGCAAAGAATCACAAGGTCTTTAAGGTTGTAATTTAGGCTTAGGGACGGTATGATAGTGTATTTAGATAATTTGGAGTGAGCTTTTGGCTCTCTCCTCACTAGCCATCAACGAATCGCCCTAGAGCTTGAGTTAATCTCATAAAACGTTTCTCACTCAACCCAATGAATCCTTGATGCACACTTTAGCATCCCCAATAACCCATTTAAAGCTTAAGATGTTCACATAGAAATCCACTTTGTCGGTCCGAATATATATATTTTCTTTTCTTTTCAAATCACATTCTTTTATAGCTATGACTCTCTTTTAATGTTGAGATATCATGCTAATTTCTCATATACATATATATTTTTTCTTTTAATGCCCTTGTTGGCAAATTTAGCTCGTAGCTTCTTTTTCATTCACTATTACCCCGGCAAAGGGTTACAATACAAATCTGTGAATCATAATCAATATAAAGCACAAATCACAATTAATAAGCTCAAAAATACCGACCCAATAACAATTCCCATAATGGTGGACCCACCACCCCAAACTCAAGCTCTAAAACATTTGTCTATGCATCGCTATTCGAGTGCGGGTCATATGGAAAAGTCCTATAATCTAAAGGATATGGCTTATAACGTGTTTCAATAAAAGGCTTTAGAAAGGTTAGAAGGTCCTGAGAAGGATATAGCATATAAATTCAAAAATCACAAGGTGAGAAGGTATAAAAAGGCTTCAAAGGCTTCAAAATATGAAAGAACCGCCTTGATCACTTTCTACTCTATGTAATTTCGTTATTTTCTTACATTTAGCGCTTTCATTAAATGGTTTTTCAACTAGCTTGGATCTCACGGCCTACACACTTCTCAAGGTCCCCTGAGATCGAACATACTTTCTATCGCATTGCTTACTAATCTTTTCTTTACTATCAACGTGTGTTTTTCTGCAAATACTCAAAGCATACAAATACTTAGTTCATAAACATATTACTTACTATCATTAATTCACTGAGCTCATGCTTTCAAGTTATTAAACACACTCTACATCTAATTCCCATGTATCAAAAATTTTAATTTCTACCTAAAAACAGAAAATGGAGATGAGAGACAACGAATCCCCACACCCCCAGCTCAAAAATGAGCTGTGTCCCCACGACTCGAAAAAGACTCGAAACAGAAATTAGCATATTTACAGAAATGGTAAGGAAGAAAGAGAACATACTCTCGAGGCTATTGCCTCGCATCATTGACATCCAAGGTTGGATTTGCTGGACCTTTCGTTAATTGCTCGAGGAGTTTCATGATGTGCACTTGATTAGCGTTGATTTGTGCCACATCATTGACTAAGGAAGTTTGAGCTTCTTCGAATTTCGTTAAACGCTCCTCCATCTTCTCTTGCCAATTTTGCTCCTTTTCTTCTTTCGAGACTTGCGTAGAACCCGCTCTTCGAAAGATATCCCTGATCCAAGCATTATCAATATAACTCGTCTTAAACTCGAGTTTCTCTTCTTCACCAAATACTACATTCGCTTCTCGCACAAGACACGTGATCATAGTAGGAAATTTAACATTATAAACAGATTTAGGAGAGACCGAGAATCGCATCACCTCCTCATAGATCAACTGTGCCACATCAACTTCTTCTCCACTCAAAATACAGTCCAAAAGTAGAGCATACTTCATAGTCACATCCAAAGTTCGTGTGTTTCCAAAGATATTAGGAACAAGGAAATTGTGCCAAATTCTAGCATCCGATTGAAGATATTTGTAAGGCCAAGGTGCCTTCAATTCTCCCTTATATGATTGCACTTTCTCCTTATCTAAAACATGCTCAAAAAGTAATTCCTCATCAAAGATTTTTCGCTTAGCAACCGCTTCTTCAAATTTGCAAAAACCTTTCAATTTCTTAAACTTGAAGTGGTTTCTAATTTCCTCAACTGTGAAAGGAACTAGCTTTCCTCTAATCGGAACACAACCTTTACTATCTCGGCTAATGAGGCCTAAATAGAATTCTAAAACTAACTCATGACATAGTTCAGAACGTCTTACCATGAAAGTAGACCAACCCAATTTCTCACCAAGCTCTAAGAATCTCTTGTATTCTCCTTCACCAACTTCTTCCTTGAATACTTTCTCATAAGCAAAAGGTAGTTCTTTCAATAGTTTCTCTACAGAAGTCTTCAGGGCCCTTGAAGTATCCTCTTTCTCTTTGGGTATAAGACCTTGTGGAGGTTGTGTTTTCTCCTTTGCATAATAGTAAAGCTTTTTACCATTACGATCAAACAAAGGTATTCCACTTTTCTCAACTTTATCTTTACCCTTTGATTTTGAACTAGAACCTTTGTCAATTGATTTCTTCTTGATTAAATCCAATCCCTTTTGCTCTTCACCTCCCTCTTGTTAGCTAAAATTGTTGTTCTATTAGTCATCTTCAATTAACCCCCAACTCAAAGCTTTAGCAACCCTTGAAACTTGAACTTGTGAATTAATGGTTGAACAAGCTTGACTTGGCCTAGGATAGGTGAATTGGTGATGAATCTCTATGTGGGTGAGGTGGATTTGTAATTGGTTGGCTTGGATTTAAGAAATTGTAGGATGAATTTTGAAAATTTTGCTCTTTGATTCTTCAATTTGAATGGATTTGGTGATGATTGAGTGCTTGAATCTCTCTTGTAATGATGTGGATAGAAGGTTTGATGTGTTTTTCTTGAGGATTGGGTAGTGTTTTGGTAAATGGGGAAGGTTTTGATGAGCTTCAATGGAGTTGGGTGAGTTTTGGAGAAGAGAAAGAGGCTTAAGGTTTATAAAATTCGGAATAATGGCTTAATACCTCCTTTATACACTCAAATCCCGTTTCTTTCTCTCTCTGGCGTCGTCGTGCGGACTACCCCAGCGGATTAAGGGTGTACCGCGGGGTACACCGCAGCATCTGATGGGCGAAAATTTTTTAGCCACTGGATAATACCCGTGGCACGACCCCGTGGCACGTGTTTTAGCTCTGCGGACCAAGGTGCGGTACACCGCAGGGTATCCCGCGCCTTCTGATGTGTTCTCCGTCAAAATACACGTGGACCTACCCCGTGGCACGCGTTTTTTGGTCTGCGGACCAGGGCACGGTGCAGGGGGGTAGTCCGCGCCTTCTTTTTTCTCGGTTCTGGATAAGACCCGCGGTGCAATCCGTGGTACGGGTTTTTACCCTGCGGATCATACCTGCGGACTAGGGGTAGTCCGCGCAAGGTTTTTCTTCGCTCCGAAAATTTTTGCTCGCGTCCCTAACTCGATTTCTCCAATTCCTACACACCAAAAACACTAATACCTTTCTCAAATATGCATTATCAACTAATAACAACTAAACTAAACATAAATTAAAGAAATAAAAACTAAAAAAACTACGGGTTGTCTCCCTGGTGGGTCCTTGTGTGTTATAAAATTAATGCGAAAATAAAAGGAACCACAATACCGCAAGTGTACGGTTGTCCAAGTAATACTCCGACAAGTCGGATTCGTTCTCAGGGATTGGACTGGTATAACCCAAGTGTTCGACAGATAAATAGTAATAATTGCAAATACAGAAAATAAAAGATAAAAGATATTTATTTGGTTTTATATTAATCCTAAGAATGCAAGAAAATAAGATACTGAAAATAAATACTAAAGGACTAAGATGCAGATATGAGCTATACTTGAGTCTCGCTAGGGAATCACCTAAACTTACCTAATTAATGCTTTCTTTAAGGGCAGAACTGATATTTCTATATTAGTCGGGACTCTATAATCTCCTAGCCCCCGTCAGGGTGGACCTAGGAGCTATTCTCAGATGTTACGAACCCCGTCAGGGCGATCATAATCCACCTTCGAATGAATACTATTTTACCCAATTGGCTATAAGGTTAACTAAGTCCGTCAAGATCAATAATTTCTACCTTACGTTTATTATCTAGTTCAGTAATTAAACCCCCCGTCAAGGCGATCACTTCCCCACCAAAGTGAATAGCTTAATTACTATGACCTATCTCCGATTAGCTAATTCATTGATAGTGAAATTAATATAAAATAAGAAACAATATGAAATACCTAATTCAAATTAAACTAGAAACTAATCCCAAATTGAAATACATGAATTAAACAAATTAGGGTTCATCCCGTTACGATTCTCAAGTAATTAAGGTTTAGCTCATATTGAAAGTAAAAACAATAAGGAAATTAATAATATACATGTTCCTAATAACAGAAATAAAATAAGAACCTAGATAGAGGGATTGGCTTGAACTGTTGTTGGAGATATAGACAGTCTCCAGCTGCTGCTCTTGCTTCCGCCTCTTGACGCTCTCTCTAAGGATGTATATATTGAATGAATTATGAGAGGTCTTTGACTCTCTCTCTAAGGATATTGAATAAAGTGTGAGAGGTTATTGTGACTCTCTCTCTAAGGATATTAAGAATTGAAAGATTAATGAGAGGTTATTGTGACTCTCTCTCTAAGGATATTAAGAATTGAAAGATTAATGAGAGGTACTGAATAATGAGGTCTAAGGGGTGTATTTATAGGTGTTAGAAGACCCTAGGTCGAATTTGCTTGGAGTGGAAGACAAGTCAAAGACTCTTAAATTCGTAGCTCTAAAAGATAAGATTCTGCTGATTTGATTTGGTCATATCTTTTTGAATACTTATCCGTTTGAGAAGTTCCAATATATGAAACCACTTGTCTTGGAAAGCTCTTTCTATTGGTGCAGACCATTCGTCCAGAATCCTAGCCAATCTTTTATTATGATTTAATTCCTAAAACGTGGCTGGATTTCAGATTTCAAAAGGCAGCTTTATCTTTTCCTCCTTTGAATAAATCTTTACCAAATCTTCTTATTTCCATATAAATCTTCTTTCCTTTCATCTTTATCTTGACTTGGCCTCTAAGTAATTACCATTTATCTCTTAAAGCTTCACATTAAATAAATAATTAAACCGCATATGCTTAAAAAGAATAAATCAATAAATCAAGAAATCAAAATAGGAAAGTGTACTCTAAAAATAGAAACTCGACTAGAAATCATTTCCTAACACTCTAAAATACACTAAGACTTTATTCTCACTTCTTCTCCTTGGATTGGTCTTTCATGGAATTTCAAGAACCAATTAACTTTGCATAAAAACAATCAAATTTACGCACAAAAGCTCAGATTCTGCAAATAGTTAATTTCCAAGGGGAGAAAGTGTAATATGATCAAATAAGCTTAAAAGTCTAACAAACAAGTCATTTATTCACCTAAAAGGATGTCTCCAAAGGGCTAATAATTAGAACAAATAGGGAGACATCACTCCCGTACATCACTTTTGTTTAACGTCTTTCAAAGTTAGATGTGTTACCTCTGTCAAGATTTGCGAATATAGCCTCCCCAACAACGAGTGAGGCTATGAACGTCAACTAATCTGCGCTTGACCCCAGTTTTGGGTCGAATCTCTATCACCTTAGCTGAAACAATCTTAGTGACAATGAATGGTCCCATCCACGAGTCTTTGAAACTTCGTGGCCTATTCTCGCGTTTTTGAGCTTTCCATAGAACTTCATGGCCAACCCCAAACTCAATGTTTGGCTCAGTATCCACAGGCTTTAAGTGGATCTTCTCAGGAGGGACTTTGTGGTGTGAAAGGCTGTAGATGACAGGAACGGTGGCATCTAACTTCCTCGGTTTCTTACCCAAGACATAGAAGGTCTCAGATACATTATTTGCATGAAGGGTGATGGTCCCTTCCTGGAAGTTGATGACACTTTGACTTGTGGCCATGAAAGGCCGTCCAAGTATGATTAGAACCTGCTTATCTGCATCAAACTCAAGAATAACAAAGTCAGTAGGGATGGCGATATTACCTGCACGGACTAAGACGTCCTCCACTGTTCCCCATGTCCTTTTAACTAAGTTGTCAGCGAAGTGCAACTTCACTGGAGTTATCTCTGATTTCTGAAGTCCAAGTCTTTCAAACACGGACTTAGGCATAAGATTCACACCAGAACCCACATCATACATTGCTTTCACCTTGAGCATATCATGTAATTGAATAGGAAGGTTGAAACTTCCCGGATCTTTAAGCTTTGTTGGTAGCTCTCTTTCACTTCTTCTTGAAACCCTCAGGTTCTCTCTTGGGATCTCTACACTCGCCTCTTTCTCAGGAATAACTTGCGTAAACACTTGTTGCGGTGTAAGTCCTCTCTTTGCAATCTCAAGCATTTGGGCGTTGATATTTTCAGGTTGGTACGCCTCTACAAATGTCTTGAGTACAGTGTCATCCTTAGGATTTGTATCAGGAATAGTTGATGACACTGGTTGAACAATAGGTGGCGATTCCACCTTCTCTTCTTCTTTCTCTTCATGCACAGCAGGTGCAACTTCATCTTCCGATTCCTCCGTTGAGGTTTCTTTCTCTTTCTCTTTAGCCAGCTCAGCTGCATAATCCACAACCGATCGAATTTCCTCTTGCATTTTCCTCAAAAGTTGTATAAATTCGGCTTTCTCTTCTGAATCGTCCTCCACATAAACCTCAGAACAGTCAGATTCCACGGGGCTAGACTTGGTTGGTTCTTCTTCGGTACTCGGAACTTCCACGACACTAATGGCAGCATGCGGTACTTCCTCTTTTTCTTCTTCAATGTCAAGGCAAAAAGCCTTGCAAGCTTCGAACCCAACATTGTTTTCACCTCCTTCGATTGCCTTTACTTCCTTTTGTTCCACTAAATTTGTTAACACTTTGTTTAATTGTTCTACTTGATTACTTAACATCTGATGTATGGCATCGTGTCCTCGGACTTTCTCGTCCTGAGCGTTCATATTCATGGTCAAACGGTCCAGAGCTTGTGTTATCTGTTGATTGTCCATAGATCCTTCTTGAGGATACTGAGGTAAAGCTTTTTGATCTAATGAATCGGTATAGGCATCTTGAGCAGGTTGCTGAGGGGGAACAGGTCTATTCTGATGTTGATTTTGGTACTGACCTCTCTGTTGGAAAGAGTTGTTCTGGGGTCGCGGTTGATAATGACCAGGATTAGCAGCCCCTTGTGGATTTGAATATTGCATACCCGGATGGTTTCGGTTACCCCATTGATAACCTCCGTGATCGGATATAAAGTAAACAGATTGCGGATTTGATTCGCACTCTTCCCATGTATGATCGTTAACCCCACATTGTTGACAACCTTGTGCTTCTTGTACTACATTTGCAGCGGCTAAGTCTTTTGCATAGCTATTTTCAGCTCTTTGATTTGGTTTTCTAAAGCGGATATTTGAGATGAGTTCGCAGTTTCTGCATCTAAACGAAGCGTTCCTCGGGTTTTTGCTACAGAAGCTCGCGTTGAAGGCCAACTCCTTTCTTGTTCCATAATATTCTCTAATACCTCGGAAGCTTCATTACGGTTCATGGACACGAAATTACCCTTTCCAATGTTATCCACCTTCTCTCTACCTTTATCATTAATTCCTTCATAAAATATAGCAAGTTGTAGAGAAGGTGTATAACCATGGAAAGGACATCTAGCTAATTTTTCTTGAAACCTTGTCCATGCTTCTCCCACTGTTTCTCCATCTTCTTGACAAAATCTTGCAAGCTCTGTTTGATCTTTAAGTCTCATGCTCTTCGGATAAAAACGGTTAAAGAACGCAGCTTGAAGTTCTCTCCAAGAGTGAATGGTTCCATGTAGTTGTCTTTCTAGCCAATCGCTAGCTCTACCGGTCAAGAAGAACGAAAACATGTGACAATACAGTTGCTCGCGTGTAATGCCAATAGTAACGTAGGCATCACAAATCTGCATGAACTTCTGAATCGATCTTACCGGATCTTGAATTGCTGTACCAGTATAGAGTCTAAAACTTTGAAATTGACTAAGCATACCCGGATCGGGTCTAAATTTGATATTTGGGATCTCTGGAGGGCGGTAACCGATTGGTTGAACATGAAACGGCACATGAAGACCAGGGAGATCTTGCTGTGCTTGATTCTGTTGATTATTGATGTTATTCTTCCCATTACCTCCTCCTACTGGTAGTTGTTTTCCTTCTTGTCCACCAAGTGGTGGATCTTGTTGTTGTCCACCGAGTGGTGGATTTAGTTGAGCACCAAGTGGAGGGTCTTGTTGATATCCTCCAAGTGGTGGATTTAGTTGGGCTGCCATTGCTCTTCTTAAGGCTCTTTCCTCACGAACTCGTTTGTTGTAAGGTCTGAAGCTCCTCTCAGGCTCCGATAAAGGAGGCCAAGAATTAAAAACTGTGAATCCTGAAATAGACTAAAGCAAACCACAAGCGTAAATCCGGAAAAACAAAAACTAAATACTGAAAAATAAAAACTAATTAAAAACTACTACTCGAAATAGATAACCCACACGCTAACGAGACACAAGTCCCCGGCAGCTGCGCCAAAAACTTGGTGTCACCTAGGGTGTGATAAAAATAAGATAAAATTAAGTCAAGAAACTACGCACTCTCACCCTAGACAGGCACAGTAGTGCAAGTATTACAGGACGTATGCAAGTTTTCGATAGTAAGTTGAGTTCGTTCTCAGGGACTTAAGTGTGTTATACGCGTAGGAAACAATAACGAGCAAAAGTAAATGATTAAAAGACAGAAAATAAAGCAAATAGATTTCGAGATTAACTAATTAAACTAAGAAAATAAAAGACAATAAAGTAAAAGATTAAGAATATGAGATGAGAGATATAGCTTAGGTTTTGCTAGTATGCACTAATCCTTCTAATTCTATCTATAGATCTAGTTCATAAGGGAGAATATTAGCCCTTGGTATACTTAGTCAGGATTCTAAATTTCCATACCTTAGACCTTGAGAGCGACTAAGGGGGCTACGGCACAACCAAGACGAGGTCTCAAATAGGGTTATCAAACGCTACTAAGGCCCTAAACAAAACACTACAATGATTGGTGATATGGTGATTAAAACTAACCCTAATGACTATCTAGTTAGAATCATGTTTTGTCAGAACTAAAATCGACACTAGACATTATGTGGTGGTTCAATAGTTAAACACCCTGTCAAGGAGACCATCTAACTACTCTTAAAACAATCCTAAAGTGATCAGTTCTAGGAAAGACAATAAATCAAAACACATAAACAAATATTAAGTAAGTAGCTAATATCAGATTAAAACATTTAATTTCCAAAGAAACTTAGATAGAAGAATTAGAATTCATAGATTATACATTATGCAAAACCCAAGCTATGGGAGGTTTAGTTCATACCTGATGGAAATAAACTAAAAAAAATTACAAAAGACATCATCTTGCTCTCTACAATGACTAAGAATTAATTATAAGGTTTTGAACTAAGCAAGGATTACTAGGGTAGTTTTAAAAGTGATATAAGGGTTTATTTATAGGTGTTTAGAAGACCTAATTCGTTTTCTTGAGGAAGAGATAAAGTATTGGACTCCTAGCCCAACTCAAATTCGTATGGAAATAAAGATAAACACTGCTGGACCGTTTTGAGCATATCTTCTTCGTTATTGGTCGGTTTGAGCTCCATAAGATACCAAAAGAATCGTAACAGAATTATCTTTGTCCTTATGAAAGGAAATTACCAAAATCGGCCTATTTCCTAGGTAAATAACCACTTCTTTAGGCGCGTATTGCAGAATTCAGATTTAGGCAGCTTTTCCTTTTCCATCTTTTTAGCTTTTGTTTCCTTATCTCCAATTACCATGCAAATATCTTTCCATAAGTTGTAGTCTTTGACTTGGACTCTAATTAATCTCCATAATTATCTTTAAAGCTTCACACTAAATAAACAATTAAACCCAATATGCTCTAAAAATAATAATTTACTAAATCAAGACTCAAAATAGGAAAGTGAACTATTTCTCAAGAAAATTGACATTTATGACTTCTAAAACACTAAAAATGATGTCTCATCTTAACATAAATCTATCACAAATGAGAAGACATCAAGACCCCCAACTCAAAGTTGTATCGTCCCGATACAATAAAGATAAAAACAAAGAGAAGTCTATATAAATACACACATATAAAATTTCTCAACACAAGGGGAAAAGCATAGCAAAATATATAGAATAAACCTAAAGCACATAACTCAGAAAATTTCATGCAATAATATTCATAAACTACATACCTGTACACTTCTCATATCCACAGTTAACACGGCTTGAATTCAAGATCAGATTAGTTTCGCAATGTAAGAAGGATTGGGACTTTACTCAGTTCCCCAAGAGAGCTATAGATTGTTCATCAAACCTCACTAGTATTCAAAGATCCACTCAACTACTCTCTAATGGCTCAATCACTTCTCAATTACATAGCAAAGAATCACAAGGTCTTTAAGGTTGTAATTTAGGCTTAGGGATGGTATGATAGTGTATTTAGATAATTTGGAGTGAGCTTTTGGCTCTCTCCTCACTAGCCATCAACGAATCGCCCTAGAGCTTGAGTTAATCTCATAAAACGTTTCTCACTCAACCCAATGAATCCTTGATGCACACTTTAGCATCCCCAATAACCCATTTAAAGCTTAAGATGTTCACATAGAAATCCACTTTGCCGGTCCGAATATATATATTTTCTTTTCTTTTCAAATCACATTCTTTTATAGCTATGACTCTCTTTTAATGTTGAGATATCATGCTAATTTCTCATATACATATATATATATATATATATATATTTTCTTTTAATGCCCTTGTTGGCAAATTTAGCTCGTAGCTTCTTTTTCATTCACTATTACCCCGGCAAAGGGTTACAATACAAATCTGTGAATCATCATCAATATAAAGCACAAATCACAATTAATAAGCTCAAAAATCCCAACCCAATAACAATTCCCATAATGGTGGACCCACCACCCCAAACTCAAGCTCTAAAACAATTGTCTATGCATCGCTATTCGAGTGCGGGTCATATGGAAAAGTCCTATAATCTAAAGGATATGGCTTATAACGTGTTTCAATAAAAGGCTTTAGAAAGGCTAGAAGGGCCTGAGAAGGATATAGCATATAAAATCAAAAATCACATGGTGAGAAGGTATAAAAAGGCTGCAAAGGCTTCAAAATATGAAAGAACCGCCTTGATCACTTTCTACTCTATGTAATTTCGTTATTTTCTTACCTTTAGCGCTTTCATCAAATGGTTTTTCAACTAGCTTGGATCTCACGGCCTACACACTTCTCAAGGTCCCCTGAGATCGAACATACTTTCTATCGCATTGCTTACTAATCTTTTCTTTACTATCAACGTGTTTTTTCCTGCAAATACTCAAAGCATACAAATACATAGCTCATAAACATATTACTTACTATCATTAATTCACTGAGCTCATGCTTTCAAGCTATTAAACACACTCTACATCTAATTCCCATGTATCAAAAATTTTAATTTCTACCTAAAAACTGAAAAATGGAGATGAGAGACAACGAATCCCCACACCCCCAACTCAAAAATGAGTCGTGTCCCCACGACTCGAAAAAGACTCGAAACAGAAATTAGCATATTTACAGAAATGGTAAGGAAGAAAGAGAACATACTCTCGAGGCTATTGCCTCGCATCATTGACATCCAAGGTTGGATTTGCTGGACCTTTCGTTAATTGCTCGAGGAGTTTCATGATGTGCACTTGATTAGCGTTGATTTGTGCCACATCATTGACTAAGGAAGTTTGAGCTTCTTCGAATTTCGTTAAACGCTCCTCCATCTTCTCTTGCCAATTTTGCTCCTTTTCTTCTTTCGAGACTTGTAGAACCCGCTCTTCGAAAGATATCCCTGATCCAAGCATTATCAATATAACTCGTCTTAAACTCGAGTTTCTCTTCTTCACCCAATACTACATTCGCTTCTCGCACAAGACACGTGATCATAGAAGGAAATTTAACATTATAAACAGATTTAGGAGAGACCGAGAATCGCATCACCTCCTCATAGATCAACTGTGCCACATCAACTTCTTCTCCACTCAAAATACAGTCCAAAAGTAGAGCATACTTCATAGTCACATCCAAAGTTCGTGTGTTTCCAAAGATATTAGGAACAAGGAAATTGTGCCAAATTCTAGCATCCGATTGAAGATATTTGTAAGGCCAAGGTGCCTTCAATTCTCCCTTATGTGATTGCACTTTCTCCTTATCTAAAACATGCTCAAAAAGTAATTCCTCATCAAAGATTTTTCGCTTAGCAACCGCTTCTTCAAATTTGCAAAAACCTTTCAATTTCTTAAACTTGAAGTGGTTTCTAATTTCCTCAACTGTGAAAGGAACTAGCTTTCCTCTAATCGGAACACAACCTTTACTATCTCGGCTAATGAGGCCTAAATAGAATTCTAAAACTAACTCATGACATAGTTCAGAACGTCTTACCATGAAAGTAGACCAACCCAATTTCTCACCAAGCTCTAAGAATCTCTTGTATTCTCCTTCACCAACTTCTTCCTTGAATACTTTCTCATAAGAAAAAGGTAGTTCTTTCAATAGTTTCTCTACAGAAGTCTTCAGGGCCCTTGAAGTATCCTCTTTCTCTTTGGGTATAAGACCTTGTGGAGGTTGTGTTTTCTCCTTTGCATAATAGTAAAGCTTTTTACCATTACGATCAAACAAAGGTATTCCACTTTTCTCAACTTTATCTTTACCCTTTGATTTTGAACTAGAACCTTTGTCAATTGATTTCTTCTTGATTAAATCCAATCCCTTTTGCTCTTCACCTCCCTCTTGTTAGCTAAAATTTGTGTTCTATTAGTCATCTTCAATTAACCCCCAACTCAAAGCTTTAGCAACCCTTGAAACTTGAACTTGTGAATTAATGGTTGAACAAGCTTGATTTGGCCTAGGATAGGTGAATTGGTGATGAATCTCTATGTGGGTGAGGTGGATTTGTAATGGGTTGGCTTGGATTTAAGAAATTGTAGGATGAATTTTGAAAATTTTGCTCTTTGATTCTTCAATTTGAATGGATTTGGTGATGATTGAGTGCTCGAATCTCTCTTGTAATGATGTGGATAGAAGGTTTGATGTGTTTTTCTTGATGATTGGGTAGTGTTTTGGTAAATTGGGAAGGTTTTGATGAGCTTCAATGGAGTTGGGTGAGTTTTGGAGAAGAGAAAGAGGCTTAAGGTTTATAAAATTCGGAATAATGGCTTAATACCTCCTTTATACACTCAAATCCCGTTTCTTTCTCTCTCTGGCGTCGTCGTGCGGACTACCCCTGCGGACCAAGGGTGTACCGCGGGGTACACCGCAGCATCTGATGGGCGAAATTTTTTTAGCCACTGGATAATACCCGTGGTACGACCCCGTGGCACGTGTTTTAGCTCTGCGGACCAAGGTGCGGTACACCGCAGGGTATCCCGCGCCTTCTGATGTGTTCTCCGTCAAAATACACGTGGACCTACCCCGTGGCACGCGTTTTTTGGTCTGCGGACCAGGGCACGGTGCAGGGGGGTAGTCCGCGCCTTCTTTTTTCTCGGTTCTGGATAAGACCCGCGGTGCAATACGTGGTACGGGTTTTTACCCTGCGGATCATACCTGCGGACTAGGGGTAGTCCGCGCAGGGTTTTTCTTCGCTCCGAAATTTTTTGCTCGCGTCCCTAACTCGATTTCTCCAATTCCTACACACCAAAAACACTAATACCTTTCTCAAATATGCATTATCAACTAAAAACAACTAAACTAAACATAAATTAAAGACATAAAAACTAAAAAAACTACGGGTTGTCTCCCGTACATCACTTTTGTTTAACGTCTTTCAAAGTTAGATGTGTTACATCTGTCAAGATTTGCGAATATAGCCTCCCCAACAACGAGTGAGGCTATGAACGTCAACTAATCTGCGCTTTACCCCAGTTTTGGGTCGAATCTCTATCACCTTAGCTGAAACAATCTTAGTGACAATGAATGGTCCCATCCACGAGTCTTTAAAACTTCGTGGCCTATTCTCGCGTTTTTGAGCTTTCCATAGAACTTCATGGCCAACCCCAAACTCAATGTTTGGCTCAGTATCCACAGGCTTTAAGTGGATCTTCTCAGGAGGGACTTTGTGGTGTGAAAGGCTGTAGATGACAGGAACGGTGGCATCTAACTTCCTCGGTTTCTTACCCAAGACATAGAAGGTCTCAGATACATTCTTTGCATGAAGGGTGATGGTCCCTTCCTGGAAGTTGATGACACTTTGACTTGTGGCCATGAAAGGCCGTCCAAGTATGATTAGAACCTGCTTATCTGCATCAAACTCAAGAATAACAAAGTAAGTAGGGATGGCGATATTACCTGCACGGACTAAGACGTCCTCCACTGTTCCCCATGTCCTTTTAACTAAGTTGTCAGCGAAGTGCAACTTCACTGGAGTTTTCTCTGATTTCTGAAGTCCAAGTCTTTCAAACACGGACTTAGGCATAAGATTCACACCAGAACCCACATCATACATTGCTTTCACCTTGAGCATAACATGTAATTGAATAGGAAGGTTGAAACTTCCCGGATCCTTAAGCTTTGTTGGTAGCTCTCTTTCACTTCTTCTTGAAACCCTCAAGTTCTCTCTTGGGATCTCTACACTCGCCTCTTTCTCAGGAATAACTTGCGTAAACACTTGTTGCGGTGTAAGTCCTCTCTTTGCAATCTCAAGCATTTGGGCGTTGATATTTTCAGGTTGGTACGCCTCTACAAATGTCTTGAGTACATTGTCATCCTTAGGATTTGTATCAGGAATAGTTGATGACACTGGTTGAACAATAGGTGGCGATTCCACCTTCTCTTCTTCTTTCTCTTCATGCACAGCAGGTGCAACTTCATCTTCCGATTCCTCCGTTGAGGTTTCTTTCTCTTTCTCTTTAGCCAGCTCAGCTGCATAATCCACAACCGATCGAATTTCCTCTTGCATTTTCCTCAAAAGTTGTATAAATTCGGCTTTCTCTTCTGAATCGTCCTCCACATAAACCTCAGAACAGTCAGATTCCACGGGGCTAGACTTGGTTGGTTCTTCTTCGGTACTCGGAACTTCCACGGCACTAATGGCAGCATGCGGTACTTCCTCTTTTTCTTCTTCAATGTCAAGGCAAAAAGCCTTGCAAGCTTCGAACCCAACATTGTTTTAACCTCCTTTGATTGCCTTTACTTCCTTTTGTTCCACTAAATTTGTTAACACTTTGTTTAATTGTTTTTCTTGATTACTTAACATATGATGTATGGCATCGTGTCCTCGGACTTTCTCGTCCTGAGCGTTCATAGTCATGGTCAAACGGTCCAGAGCTTGTGTTATCTGTTGATTGTCCATAGATCCTTCTTGAGGATACTGAGGTAAAGCTTTTTGATCTAATGAATCGGTATAGGCATCTTGAGCAGGTTGCTGAGGGGGAACAGGTCTATTCTGATGTTGATTTTGGTACTGACCTCTCTGTTGGAAAGAGTTGTTCTGGGGTCGCGGTTGATAATGACCAGGATTAGCAGCCCCTTGTGGATTTGAATATTGCATACCCGGATGGTTTCGGTTACCCCATTGATAACCTCCGCGATCGGATATAAAGTAAATAGATTGCGGATTTGATTCGCACTCTTCCCATGTATGATCGTTAACCCCACATTGTTGACAACCTTGTGCTTCTTGTACTACATTTGCAGCGGCTAAATTCTTTTGCGTAGCTATTTTCAGCTCTTTGATTTGGTTTTCTAAAGCGGATATTTGAGATGAGTTCGCAGTTTCTGCATCTAAACGAAGCGTTCCTCGGGTTTTTGCTACAGAAGCTCGCGTTGAAGGCTAACTCCTTTCTTGTTCCATAATATTCTCTAATACCTCGGAAGCTTCATTATGGTTCATGGACACGAAATTACCCTTTCCAATGTTATCCACCTTCTCTCTACCTTTATCATTAATTCCTTCATAAATTATAGCAAGTTGTAGAGCAGGTGTATAACCATGGAGAGGACATCTAGCTAATTTTTCTTGAAACCTTGTCCATGCTTCTCCCACTGTTTCTCCATCTTCTTGACAAAATCTTGCAAGCTCTGTTTGATCTTTAAGTCTCATGCTCTTCGGATAAAAACGGTTAAAGAACGCAGCTTGAAGTTCTCTCCAAGAGTGAATGGTTCCATGTAGTTGTCTTTCTAGCCAATCGCTAGCTCTACCGGTCAAGAAGAACGAAAACATGTGACAATACAGTTGCTCGCGTGTAATGCCAATAGTAATGTAGGCATCACAAATCTGCATGAACTTCTGAATCGATCTTACCGGATCTGAATTGCTGTACCAGTATAGAGTCTAAAACTTTGAAATTGACTAAGCATACCCGGATCGGGTCTAAATTTGATATTTGGGATCTTTGGAGAGCGGTAACCGATTGGTTGAACATGAAACGGCACATGAAGACCAGGGAGATCTTGCTGTGCTTGATTCTGTTGATTATTGATGTTATTCTTCCCATTACCTCCTCCTACTGGTAGTTGTTTTCCTTCTTGTCCACCAAGTGGTGGATCTTGTTGTTGTCCACCGAGTGGTGGATTTAGTTGAGCACCAAGTGGAGGGTCTTGTTGATATCCTCCAAGTGGTGGATTTAGTTGGGCTGCCATTGCTCTTCTTAAGTCTCTTTCCTCACGAACTCGTTTGTTGTAAGGTCTGAAGCTCCTCTCAGGCTCCGATAAAGGAGGCCAAGAATTAAAAACTGTGAATCCTGAAAAAGACTAAAGCAAACCACAAGCGTATATCCGGAAAAACAAAAACTAAATACTGAAAAATAAAACCTATTTAAAAACTACTACTCGAAATAGATAACCCACACGCTAACGAGACACAAGTCCCAAGCAGCTGCGCCAAAAACTTGGTGTCGCCTAGGGTGTGATAAAAATAAGATAAAATTAAGTCAAGAAACTACGCACTCTCACCCTAGACAGGCACAGTAGTGCAAGTATTACAGGACGTATGCAAGTTTTAGATAGTAAGTTGAGTTCGTTCTCAGGGACTTAAGTGTGTTATACGCGTAGGAAACAATAACGAGCAAAAGTAAATGATTAAAAGACAGAAAATAAAGAAAATAGATTTCGAGATTAACTAATTAAACTAAGAAAATAAAAGACAATAAAGTAAAAGATTAAGAATATGAGATGAGAGATATAGCTTAGGTTTTGCTAGTATGCACTAATCCTTCTAATTCTATCTATAGATCTAGTTCATAAGGGAGAATATTAGCCCTTGGTATACTTAGTCAGGATTCTAAATTTCCATACCTTAGACCTTGAGAGCGACTAAGGGGGCTACGGCACAACCAAGACGAGGTCTCAAATAGGGTTATCAAACGCTACTAAGGCCCTAAACAAAACACTACAATCATTGGTGATATGGTGATTAAAACTAACCCTAATGACTATCTAGTTAGAATCATGTTTTGTCAGAACTAATATCGACACTAGACATTATGTGGTGGTTCAATAGTTAAACACTCTGTCAAGGAGACCATCTAACTACTCTTAAAACAATCCTAAAGTGATCAGTTCTAGGAAAGACAATAAATCAAAACACATAAACAAATATTAAGTAAGTAGCTAATATCAGATTAAAACAATTAATTTCCAAAGAAACTTAGATAGAAGAATTAGAATTCATAGATTATACATTATGCAAAACCCAAGCTATGGGAGGTTTAGTTCATACCTGATGGAAATAAACTAAAAGAAATTACAAAAGACATCATCTTGCTCTCTACAATGACTAAGAATTAATTATAAGGTTTTGAACTAAGCAAGGATTACTAGGGTAGTTTTACAAGTGATATAAGGGTGTATTTATAGGTGTTTAGAAGACCTAATTCGTTTTCTTGAGGAAGAGATAAAGTATTGGACTCCTAGCCCAACTCAAATTCGTATGGAAATAAAAATAAACACTGCTGGACCGTTTTGAGCATATCTTCTTCGTTATTGGTCGGTTTGAGCTCCATAAGATACCAAAAGAATCGTAACAGAATTATCTTTGTCCTTATGAAAGGAAATTACCAAAATCGGCCTATTTCCTAGGTAAATAACCACTTCTTTAGGCGTGTACTGCAGAATTCAGATTTAGGCAGCTTTTCCTTTTCCATCTTTTTAGCTTTTGTTTCCTTATCTCTAATTACCATGCAAATCTCTTTCCATAAGTTGTAGTCTTTGACTTGGACTCTAATTAATCTCCATAATTATCTTTAAAGCTTCACACTAAATAAACAATTAAACCCAATATGCTCTAAAAATAATAATTTACTAAATCGAGACTCAAAATAGGAAAGTGCACTATTTCTCAAGAAAATTGACATTTATGACTTCTAAAACACTAAAAATGATGTCTCATCTTAACATAAATCTATCACAAATGAGGAGACATCACCGGCAAAGAGGAAATCTCGTGAAATCATCTTATTATGTATTAGGTTGATAAGGGAACGCTACATTAGTGCATCAAATGGGTTGAGTGAGAACAATATTCGAGTGTAACCTCAAGCACTTGGACAGTTGTTGATGGTAAGTGTGGAGAGAGCCAAAAGCTCACTTCAAATTTACCAAATATACATACCACGCCGTCCCTAAGCCTACGCTAAAACCGTATAGTCCTCATGATTCCTAGGTGCATAATGAGTTTATATTTCAGCTAATAGGGAGTATACTAAGTGGAGCGTTCAAAGCGAGTGAGGATCGATGACCACCCTATAGCCATCATACTGAGATAAGTACAAGCGTAACCTTCTAACATTGTGAAATTAATATAAAGATTGATATTATTTGTGTTTGATTTTTGCATGATAAGTGTATGTGTATATTAGTTCCTAATTTTTGCTATATGAGATTTGTTTTAAGTTTTGCTTTGGGTGTATTTACTAGATTTTGCATTTCTGCATTCATCTTAGACCATTGTTTTATTTTTACTTTGTCGGGACGACAAAGGTTTGAGTTTGGAGTCTTGATGTCTCCCTTTTTGTTCTAATTTTATACCTTTAGGAGATATCTTTTTTGGATTAATTCGTTATATTTTAATTTCTCTCCTTGAAATTTATTATATTTCATTTTTAAAGTTTTGCACGTTAAATGGTTTGTTCTTAGTGTAAAGTTGTAGGTCCATGGATGCTAGGGAGCACCAATACAAGGAGAGGAATCAAGAATTAAAGTCTTAGATCAAGTAGAGAAGTTAAAGGTGAGAAAAGATATCCCGAAGAGTTGACTAGGAAAGCTGCAAATCTGGAAGGTTGAGAGTAATTGCTGATTTTGAGCGACTTAAACATGGATTCAACCTTTGGGTCGTGAAATAAAGATTATTCCTTATTGAGTTAGGAAGATTTAGCAACTGGAATGGGTCGATTGGAGTTGATTTGAGGAAGTTATAGCCATTTTACTACGGGCTGTACATCAGTTACGGGATTTAAAATAAAATATTGGATTTGAGCTTTTTAATATTTCATTTAAGTTATAGCCCAATTCTGATTTGTTTCATATAAATAGGCCTTTAGACTCTTACTTTACACACAACTCATATTACACAAGTCGGAAACGCTAGAGAAAAATTCAGAAGCAAAAAGGAGAGAAGAAGCTGAAGCTGGAGAAACAATTCTTCCAACAACAGTCAATTCAACCCTTTAATTAGGTTCTTTATTTCATTTATGTAATTGACTACGAGTTCCTTTAATATTATTTCTTTATTTTTTATTTCCATTATGAGCTAAATACTTTAAGTACTTAAGAATCGATTTAATGGGTTAAGCCCCAATTTATATGATTAATGTTTTCGAATTTGAGATTGAAAGATTTAATTTGAATTGGGTAATTTAGTATTGACTATTATCATGAATTTATTTACTATCTTTGAAGTCATGAATCAAAAATAGGAACTAGTAATTAAGCTATTCATTATAGTGGCGTAATGATCACCTTGACGGGGGTTTAATTACGGACCTAGGTAATAGACGCGAGGTATAAGCCGTTGACCCTGACGGGCTTGATTAACCTTGTAGCCAAATTGGGCAAAAGACTTGAACATTCGAAGGTAGCTTATAATCACCCTGACGGGGTTTGTAATACCCTAGGATAGCTCCTAAGTCCACCCTGACGGTGGTTAGGAGAAACTCGAATCCGACTAACACCAAATCCCAATTCAACCGTTAAACGAAAGCATTAATTAAATAGAGTTAGGTGAAACCCCTGCGAGACTCAAGTACCATTCTCATTCTCGCGTCTACTCATATTTAATTTATTTGCGTCTTATTTATTTGCATTAGCTAATTAGTATTTTACTTTGTTTGCACTTAGTCCTTAAACAAAAAACCAAACCACTGATGTCTCCTTAATTGTTCTTATTTTCGACCCTTAGGAGACATCATTTTTGGTGTTTATTTGACTATTTAGATAGACTTTTGGTGCTAATATGCAATAATATGATTTTCCCATTTTATTTCTAGTAATTTTGATTTATTAAACTTTTGCGCGTAATATTGGTATTTTTAGTGTAAAGTTTACAGGTTTTAGATGTTAGCTAGAAGAGGAACCCGAGAAGAAAGTCAAAGATCGTGATATAGAGTCAAGACTTAAAGATAAATCCCGAAGATATTATTTTTTAGAGCTGAAAATCCATTTTCCAGGCTATAGATTGCTGATTTCGAGGTGCTTAAGAGATGATTTAGCCGCTGACCTTTGAAAAGAAAACATTCCTTATCGAGTTACGGAACTTTAGCAACTTGAATGAGGTCAATCGGAGTTGTAACGCATCGGGAAAAGTCGTTTTAGTGAAGGTGTATCAGCAGTTACAGGATTTTGGGCTTAGAATTTGGGCTTGGACATTTAATTATTGATTTATTCCTAAGTCCAAGCCCTAATCCGTTTTTAACCTTATAAAAGGAGATTTTGACCTCAGTATTTCTCACCTCTCAATTTGTTCTTCAAATCATCTCATCCTTAGAAGAGAGTGTCAAGACAATTCATTCTTTACAATTAAAAACACCAGAGAGAAGCAACAGACGGAAGGAAGAAGAAGCTGCTAGAGCTGGAGTGGGTCTATAGCTCCGTTCTCAGTCATTCCAATTCCGGAAATTAGGTTTCTTTTATCTTTTTTTTAATCAGTTATGAATTCCATTTATTTTAATTTAGTATTTCGTTTTAATATGAGCTAAATAATTCATAGTGCTTGAGAACAAACAATGGGTGAATCTTAATTTTATGAAATAACGAATGTTGAATTTGGGTTTATGCTAAATTAAATTAGATTGGGTTTATTACTCTTTTCGATAATTTGTGATTATTTACTGATTTTAGAGTCGCGAACTAAGATTAGGTATTAGTATCTAAGCTATTCCACATTAGTGGCGTGTGGATCATCCTGACGGAGGGTTTAGGTATAGAATTAATTATTCAATCTAGGATAAAAGCTATTGATTCTGACGAACTTAGTTAATTCTAGGGCCAATGAGGTAAAACACTTAATCATCCAACGGTGGATCATATTTACCCTGACGGGACTAGTGACACTTTAGGATCGCCTTATAGTCCACCCTGACGGGGGTATAAGGAATTTAGAATCCCGACCATTGTAATTGACCAATTTAGCCCTCAAACAACATAAGTTAGGAAGTAAGATTAGGAGGATCCTTGCGTTCTCAAGTACTACTTCTCATATTGCGTTTTTCACTTATTTTACTTGCGTCTTAGCTTTACTTGCATTTAATTATTTGTCTTTTATTCATTAGCTTTAATCAACAAAACCAAACAAACATTTTATTATCTTTCATAAGTGCATCAATCACTACTTGCTAAACATTGTGATCAACCATCCGTCCTTGGAACGAATCTGTATTATCATACATACTACTTGGGACAACTGATGTCTCCCTATTTGTTCTAATTATTAGCCCTCTGGAGACATCATTTTAGGTGAATTATTGACTTATTTGATAGACTTTTAGGCTTATTTGATCATATTACACTTTTCCCCCTTGGAATTTAACTATTTGCATTTTCTGAGCTTTTGTGCGTAAATTTGACTATTTTTTATGCAAAGTTAAATAGGTTCTTGAATTTCATGAAAGACCAATCCAAGGTGGGGAAGTGAGTATAAAGTCTTAGTGTATTTTAGAGTGTTAGGAAATGATTTTGAGTCGAGTTTCTATTTTGAGAGTACACCTTCCTATTTCGTTTTCTTGATTTACTGCTTTATTCTTTTTAAGCATATGCGGTTTAATTATTTATTTAATGTGAAGCTTTAAAAGATAAATGGTAATTACTTAGAGACCAAGTCAAGATAATGATGGAAGGAAAGAAGATTTACATGGAAATAAGAAGATTTAGGAAAGATTTATTCAAAGGAGGAAAAGATAAAGCTGCCTTTTGAAATCTGAAATCCAGCCACGTTTTAGGAATTAAATCATAATAAAAGATTGGCTAGGATTCTGGACGAATGGTCTGCACCAATAGAAAGAGCTTTCCAAGACAAGCAGTTTCATATATTGGAACTTCTCAAACGGATAAGTATTGAAAAAGATATGACCAAATCAAATCAGCAGAATCTTATCTTTTAGAGCTACGAATTTGAGAGTCCTTGACTTGTCTTCCACTCCAAGCAAATTCGACCTAGGGTCTTCCAACACCTATAAATACACCCCTTAGCCTCCTCTTTTACACACACTTCATATCATTATCAAAGAGGCTTAAGGATTCAAGTCAGAGCAAGCAGGAAGGAAGAACGCTGAGAGCTGGAGACTGTCTATATCTCCGATTCGAAGCCAAACCCAACCTCTTAATTAGGTTTTATTATTTTCTTTCTGTAAAACATTATGTCTTTTAATTTCATAGTTTTAGTTTTATTTTCCATTATGAGCTAAACTTCTTAAGTGCTTGAGAATCGCTATAAGGGTTGAACCTTAATTTATTTCGTTAATGCTTTCTGATTTGGGATTTTTATAATTTAATTCGAATTGAGTAATTTAGTATTGTTTGTTATCGTAAGTTAATTTCACTATATTTAATTTGGCCAATTAGACATAGGTTTGAGTAATTAAGCTATTCCAATTAGTGGCGATTGGATCATCTTGACGGGGGGTTTAATTACTGACATAGGTAATAAACGTAAGATAGAAATTATTGATCCTGACGGACTTAGTTAATCTTATAGCCAATTGGGTAGAGAACCTGACATTCAAAGGTGGATTATGATCGCCCTGACGGGGTTTGTAACACCTGAGAATAGCTCCTAAGTCCACCCTGACGGGGGTTAGGAGAATCTAGAATCCCGACTATTACTAGTTACTAGTTTGTCCCTTAGAAGAAGCATTGATTAAGTTTATTTTGGTGAAACCCAGCGTGACTCAAGTACTATTCTCTCATCTTTTTAGTCTCTTCATATTTACTTTCTGCATTAGTTTTAAATTTTAGTTTAATATTTACTTTATTTGCACTTTAGTCCTTTAATCAAAAACCAAACAAATATTTATCTTTTTACTTTTAATTTTTCATTCAAGCAACTATTTACATTTATTGCATAACACTTTGAATCATACCTAATCCGTCCCTGAGATCGAAATCCCGTTTACCGGATATTACTTGGACGACCCGTACACTTGCGGTACGTGTCTTGCCTTTTTTAGGTGTGTTTATTTATAACACACTAGGAGACACCAAGTTTTTGGCGCCGCTGCCGGGGACGGTAGCGTGTGACCACGGTGTTAGCCGTAAGTGTTTTAGTTGCTAGTTTTTAGTTTAGTTTTAATTTTTTTTTTTTTTTTTTTTTTTTATTTTCCAGTTTTACGCTTTGGGTTGTTCTTGTTTTCTCAGATTTACAGGTTTTGGTATATGCTTGGAGATATCGTGATCCTTGATAATCCCGAACGCCTAGTACGAGAGAAAAACAAAAGAGATAAAGAAGCAAGAGAACAAGCAAGGTTAGAAAAAGCAATGGCAGACGATAATGTTCAAGATCCCGTGATTCAAGATCCTGTGGTTCAGTTGGATGAAAACGGTCTCCCAATAGCTCCACCGGTAGGAGCTCAATTACCAATTCCACCGGTAGGAGTCCAATTACCAGCTCCTCCCGGAAATCAACAACAAATCAACAATAATGGTGGAGTGCCTCAAGATTATGGACCACAGATCTTTCAACCGAACAACCATGGACCTTTTCTTCTACCACCACTAGGACTCCGTCCTCCAGCAATTCAAGGAGTTCGATTCAGGCCAGACGCAGGGATGATCAACCAGTTTACAACCGTGGGACAGTATAGTGGTGCAGCTCGTGAAGATCCTATTCGTGCTATGTACAAGTTTATGCAAATCTGTGATGCATATGTCACCCCTGGAGTAACCCAAGAACAAATGTACTTTCATATGTTTCCATTCTTCCTCACCGGAGGAGCAAGTGAGTGGTATGATCAACAGCCACACAACGCGATTTTGACTTGGGATCAACTTCAGACAGCCTTTTTCGATAGGTATTATCCTCAAAGTGTTCGACTCAGTGGGCAATTAGATATTGTTTATTTTCGCCAAGAACCAGGAGAAACTGTAGGTGCTGCATGGACTCGTTTTCAAACATTATTACGCAAGTGCCCATTACATGGGTACTCTCTTGAATTACAACTTGGAATATTTTATCGAAGTTTAGGTGATGCTGCGAAAGATAAAATCGATACTATGTGCCAAGGTGGTCTCATGATGGTCACAACTGATCAAGCTCTGATTATCATGGACCGAATTGTGAAGAATGAAATGAGTTGGCAATCCTCAAAATCATCAGTTAGAGCTTCGGAAAGAGGTACTTTGAATTTGGATACAGAAACTGCATTGAACGCTAAGATTGCTGCACTTGAGAACAAGCTGAAACAATTATCTATGTCGAATAAAGCTGTGGTAAACGTTGTGAATGAACCAGAATTGTGTTCTAGTTGTGGAGGAGATGATCATGGCTGGGAAGAATGTGCCAACAACCCAGAATCCGTATACTTCGTTAATCAGCGAGGTAACTATTCAGGTGGTCAAGGGTATGGAAATCAAAATAGAAATCATCCAGGATTTCAGTATTCGAATCCACAAGGGGCAGCCAATCCTGGAACTTATCAACAAAGGCCTCAAGGGAACAACTATCAGTTTCGAACACAAAACCAATACCAAGGAAATCAATCTAGAACCGATCAAGACGCGTATGCCGACACATTAGCTCAAAAAGCGCTTCCCTCTCGACCTCAAGAAGGTGCAATTACCGCAAGTGATTTAGCACTTACTGTAACAAAATACATGTCAGACGCAGAAAAGAGGTCAGAGAAACTCGAAAACCAGCTATCTCGATTCATGGACGATACCCACACAAGGGAAAACAAGATAAATGAAACATTGAACTCACATTCCGCTTCGCTAAAAGTCTTAGAGAGTCAAATATCAAAAATCGCCAACAGTTTGAGTGTTCGAGGTCAAGGCCAACTCCCGAGTGACACAGAAATTCCTAAACAAAGGGAGGACTGTAACGCGATAACTACCAGAAGCGGTAAGACTACGCAACCACCACCCTTCCCGGTTATGAAAGAAAAAGAAGTTACTAGAAAAGAAAAACCGTTAGAAGAGGCGGAAGAGAAAGATGAAGAACCTGAAGTAACAGAAGTGGAGAAGGTTCCGGAAGCTCCGAAAAAGAAAGATGTTGCAGAAACCCGTCCTCCTCCACCTTTCCCTTCAAGAGTTCAGAAGAAAGGAGATATGGCCGAATATCAAAGGTTCTTGAATAGAGTGAGAGGTCTCAATATTAATATTCCATTGTTAGAAGCCATCAAGGACATACCAAAATACGTGAAGTTTTTAAAGAGAGCCCTCACCAACAAAAGACCATACTGCGATAATGAAATGGTAGGATTACCTGAAGAGTGTAGTGCAATCTGTCAAAGCAAACTACCACCAAAGCTACTCGATCCAGGAAGTTTTACGCTTCCAATCTCGATTGGTAGCGAGTGGAAGGGGAAAGCGTTATGCGATTTAGGCGCGAGTATTAATCTCATGCCCAAATCAATTTTTGATATGCTGAAGATTGGAGATATGCGACCTACCTCTATGGTCCTACAAATGGCAGACAGATCCCTCGTGCATCCTGAGGGACGAATCGAAGATGTCCTCGTCAAGGCAGGTACTCTAGTTTTTCCTGTAGATTTTGTTATCCTTGAATACGACGCGGATAGGAATGTCCCCATCATTTTGGGAAGACCATTCCTAGCCACGGGGCGTACCTTGATTGATGTAGAAAACGGCGAATTAACCATGAGAATCCAAGACGAGGAAGTCAAATTCAATGTATTTCGAGCCATGAAATTCCCAGATGTTCCCGGAGATTGTTTCCGAATGGATATAGCAGAACACGCCGCACAAGAGGTATTTGATTGTTTTAATTATGATGACATCTTGCAGGCTGCGTTAACATTAGATATACCGGAGATGCTGGAAGAACTAGCCGACACAGTGGCAGCTCTTAACTCTGAGAATCCAAAATATAGGCGTCTAGCCTACGAACCATTGCGTGATGCAGGGGAGATTGAGCCTCCAAAGCAACCATCCATTGAGTCTCCCCCGAAGCTAGAAGAGAAACCACTCCCGTCCCACTTGAGGTATGCATATTTAGGTACTAACAACACTCTACCTGTTATTGTTTCAGCTACTTTAACAGGTCCTCAAGAAGACAAACTATTACGTGTGCTAAGAGCAAATAAAGAGGCGATAGGTTGGACTATTGCTGACATCAAAGGTATTAGCCCTTCCTATTGCCAACACAAGATCATTTTGGAAGACAACAATACACGTTCAGTGGAAGGACAGAGAAGATTGATGCCTGCGATGAAGGAAGTGGTAAAGAAAGAAGTGATTAAGCTACTAGATGCGGGGATTATCTACCCCATAGCTAGTAGCGATTGGGTGAGTCCAGTTCAATGCGTACCAAAGAAGGGTGGTATCACTACCATCATGAATGACAAGAATGAAGCCATACCCTCGAGGACCGTTGTTGGTTGGAGAGTTTGTATGGATTACCGAAAGTTGAACAAGGCTACTAGAAAAGACCATTTTCCACTCCCTTTCATTGATCAGATGTTGGACAAGCTAGCCGGTAGAGAGTATTATTGTTTCTTAGATGGGTATTCCGGCTACAATCAAATTTGCGTAGATCCTGATGACCAGCATAAGACCACATTCACGTGTCCCTTTGGTACTTTCGCATACCGAAGGATGCCTTTTGGACTATGTAATGCACCCGCTACTTTCCAACGTTGCATGATGGCAATCTTTGGTGATATGATTGATCGATTTCTTGAGGTATTCATGGATGACTTTTCTGTTTTTGGAGATAACTTTGATGATTGTTTGCAGAATCTAGAAAAAGTGTTGATTAGATGTAAGGAAACCGATTTGGTGTTGAATTGGGAGAAGTGTCACTTCATGGTTCGTGAAGGAATAGTGCTGGGACACAAAGTATCAAGCGCTGGGTTAGAGGTTGATCGTGCGAAGATTGAAGTTATCAAAACTCTTCCCCCTCCTGTTTCTGTTAAAGGGGTAAGGAGTTTTCTAGGCCATGCTGGGTTTTATCGCCGTTTTATCAAGGACTTTTCAAAGATTTCAAAACCTCTGTGCAACTTACTCGAGAAGGATACCAAATTCCTTTTTGATGAAACTTGCATGAAGGCATTCCAAGAGCTTAAAGAGAAACTGATTACTGCGCCGATTGTGCTACCACCTGATTGGAAACTTCCCTTTGAAGTTATGTGTGATGCTAGTGATTCTGCTATGGGTGCGGTGTTGGGTCAAAGAAAAGATAAAGTGTTCCATTCGATTTATTATGCAAGCAAGACCTTCACCAGCGCTCAGATTAATTACACGGTAACTGAAAAGGAGCTTTTAGCGGTTGTTTATGCCTTTGACAAATTTCGTTCCTATCTCTTTGGGGCGAAAATTGTTGTATTCACCGACCATTCCGCTATTAAGTACTTGATGGAGAAGAAAGATGCGAAGCCACGATTGATCAGATGGGTTTTGTTGTTACAAGAGTTTGATTTGGAGATTCGAGATAGAAAGGGGTGTGAAAATCAAGTGGCTGATCATTTGTCACGTCTTGAAGGGTCGGAGTCGAATAATAGTCCTGAGCTAGTTAATGAATCATTTCCCGATGAAGGCTTATTTGCAATTTATGATGTTACCCCATGGTACGCTGATATTGCAAATCTTATTGTAAGTGGTAACTTTCCCGAAGGAGCCACTTCACAAGACAAGAAGAGATTAATGAGCCGTGCTAAACAGTTCTTTTGGGAAGATCCCTTCCTTTACAAAGTATGTGCTGATCAGATGGTGAGAAGATGTATACCTGAGAATGAAGTCTTAGGAGTAGTTGCGGGTTGTCACGATTCACCTTATGGAGGACATTTCAAGGGCGACCGCACAGCTGCTAAGGTACTACAATCTGGTTTTTATTGGCCTACATTACATAAGGATTGTCATGAATATGTTAAGAAGTGTCATAGATGCCAGTTTACTGGTAATATATCCAAGAGGGATGAGATGCCGCGTAACAACGTTCTTGAAGTTGAAATATTTGATGTTTGGGGTATTGATTTCATGGGTCCCTTCGTACCATCTAACGGAAATCAATACATCCTACTAGCTGTTGATTACGTGTCCAAATGGGTGGAGGCTAAAGCTCTACCAACGAACGATTCGCGAGTGGTGATTAAATTCTTGAAATCCCATATTTTCACTAGACATGGTACACCTAGAGTTATTATCAGTGATGGAGGTTCACACTTTGTGAACAAATATCTGAAGACAGTGCTAGAGAAGAATGGGATAAGACATCGAGTTTCTACCGCGTATCATCCACAAGCCAACGGTCAAGCTGAGGTTTCAAATCGAGAGGTAAAATCTATCCTAGAGAAGACTGTTGGTCCTACAAGAAAAGATTGGTCAACAAAGTTAGAAGATGCTTTATGGGCCTATCGTACTGCATTCAAAACTCCCGTTGGTGCATCTCCGTATCGTATGGTTTATGGTAAGGCTTGTCACTTACCTCTTGAACTCGAATTGGGGGCATATTGGGCAATTGCGCAGTTGAACTTAGATCCTACTTTGGCCGGTGAGAATCGTATGATGAAATTGAATGAACTTGATGAGTTTCGGTTACATGCCTATGAAAATGCTAAACTCTATAAAGAGAACACTAAGAGGTGGCATGATAACCGTATACGCGTGAAAAAGTTTGAAGTTGGACAGAAGGTTCTGAAATACAACTCCAAGTTCAGTAACTATCCAGGAAAGTTGAGATCGAAGTGGTCTGGTCCTTACGTGGTGACCAAAGTTACGCCTCATGGAGCTATAGAGATTGAACATCCAATCGAGCACCGCACCTTTATGGTGAATGGACATCGATTGAAAGTTTATCATGGAGGCGAGGATACTAATCGCATGGTGGATCCACATCCTGGGGAGGTCATGTACCTCCTTGAAGCCGAATAGTCGCGAGAGGTAACCCGTCGAGCTTAACGACGTTAAACGAAAGCCATTTCATTGTATATTAGTTTATTGCTTTAAGTTTTTTCAATTCCTAGTGTATAATTCTAAGTTAGTGTCGAGTTTTAGTGTCTACTTTTAAAGAAATGAGAAGGGTAGTGTGTTATTGTGCAGGAAACGAGTTTGGGGTCGAAAGGAAAAATCTGGAGGAACTTCAAGTCTGGCGCGGACTACCCCGCGGACTACCCCATGGTCCGCAGGGATGCACCGCGCCCCAAAAACCCGTACCACGGGTTGGCTAGCTCGGGTTCTATCCAGAAAGTCAAAAAAATTCGCGGGGCATGGCGCGGTACACCGGACCCTGGACCGCACGGACAAAACCCGTACCACGGGGTGTGTACCGCGGGTTTTTTGACGGACATGCCGCGGACTACCCCCTGCACCGCACCCCTGGTCCGCAGGCACAAAACCCGTACCACGGGGTGCTAGCTCGGGTATTATCCAGTGTGCAAAAATTTGGAGCAACAGAAGCTGCGGTACACCGCGGGTCTCGTCCGGTGCACCGCAAGGAGGTGGTTTGTGAAGGAATTCTTTTCCTAATCAAATTCTTACCTTAAGAGATAAACCCTAGCCTCTTCCATACGAATTTTCCAGCTCCCAACCTTATAAAAACACCTTGAAGCTTGATTAAACCTCCACAACAAACACAATAACATCATTAAATCTCTCCTCCATCCTCCATAAACATAACCTCTTCATCAAATTCATCACAAAACACCATTAAACACAATCACGATCATCAAGCTTCCAAGAATTCTTCCAAAGCTCTTCAAGAAACAACTTCCTTCATCTAATCCAAGCAAGAAACTCAAGCTATACCAAGTTTTCTTAACTTTATTCTATCCTTGGTATAACTTGAGTTTGGGGTCAATTCAACCATGACGAACAGAACAGATGCTATGGATTATAAGAGGAAGTGTTATGTCCTAGGGAAGAACAAGAATTCGCCTGGTTCCACAATTGAAAAGGCCATCAATCTCGATGAGCCCACTGAACAACATGAAGAAAAGGCACCTGCACCACCACTACACAAGAAATTCACAACTAGAATGAAGGTACAATCAAAGCCTAAAGAAAAGACACCAATCCAAGATCAAGGTTCTTCTTCCTCTTCTCTGAATGATTCTTACACACCCCCATGGGCTATCAAACATCAACAACAAATCGATCATCTAAGAAAACAAGTCTTAGCACTATGGGAGGAAATTGCCAAGATGAATTCAACAAGGGACAAGGTAACTTTGAACATGGATATTGATAATAATTCTTCTTCGGAGGAGGAGGATATGATGGATCTTTATGGCCAGGTACCCCGCTCTAATTCTTCTTCTTAATTTATGGTAGGCACTATGTAGTTTAGTTTTTATTGCTTTATTAAGTCTTTTTTTTTTCGAGTCGTGGGGACACGACTCACTTTTGAGTTTGGGGTGGGGTTCGTTGCCTCATCCCAATTTTTTGTGTTTTACATGCTTTTCAGAAAGAAATTTTTTTTTAGGGTTGCGTTTGACTGTAGAGTGTTGTAAATGCCCCCATCAAGCATGCTTTTTAGGAATTAATGATAGAAAATAGTTGACTTTAGGAGTTAGTATGAAGCTGAACTTTGATTGCATGCAAATATGAGATAATTGATAGGAAAAATTAATGAACAATGCAAAAGAAGTAAACTTGTGCTTAAGGATAATAGGTGGTTTGTAGAACGTGAGATCTAAATGAGTAGAGAACCCACTTAGGTATGAACTAGAGACAAGTTGTGTAGATAGGAAAATGATAGAGGCAGTTCTTTGTTAGCTCTTTGAATCCTTTTTGGCTTTCTATCCCTGAAGTAATTGTATCCTTCTTAGACAAATTTTTAGCCTTTAAGCCTTTCTTTTGTCGCCACATTATAAGCCAATTTCCATTTAGATTGTTAGGCATGACCATATGACCCGCACTTGAATCACGATCCTGAGACTTCCTGTCTTGAGCTTGAGTTTGGGGTGGTGGGTCCACCATATGGGAATTTATTGGGTTGGGATGTTTGAGCTTATAAATTGTGCTATACATGATGATGATTCACAAGTTTATTGTATTGTAACCCTTTGCCGGGGTAATAGTGAATGGAAAAGAAGCTTCGAGCTCAAGTTATGAATATGCATAACTATTAAAAATAGCATGATATCTCAACATAAAAAAGGGAGTCATGGCTATACGAAAAGAAAAGAAAAGAATTGAATAAATGATTTGAAAAGAATATATTCGGACCGGCAAAGTGGAAATTTTTAAGTGAATCATCCTTAGTGCTTATTGGGTTAATTTGGGGACGCTAATTAAGCGCGTCAATTGGGTTGAGTGAGAACGTTATTCGAGTGTAAACTCAAGCTCTTGGACAGTTGTTGATGGTAAGTGAGGAGAGAGCCAAAAGCTCACTTCAAATTTACCAAATATACATACTATACCGTCCTTCAGCCTATGCTAAAACCGTAAAGACCTCGTGATTCCTAGATGCACAGTGAGTTAATAGGGAGTATTCTAAGTGGAGCCTTCAAAGCAAGTAAAGATCGAGGAACACCCTATAGCCACCATCTTGAGATAAGTATTAAGCGTAACCTTCTAGCATTGTGAAATTAATTTTGAATTGATATTGTTTTGTATTTGATTTTGCATGATAAGTGTAGGTGTATATTAATTCCTAGGTTAGACTATATGAAATTTGTTTTAAGCTTTGCTTTGGGAATATTTACTAGATTCTACCTTCTGCGTTCACCTAAAAGGCCTTTGTTTCTATTTTACTTTGTCGGGACGACAAAGGTTTGAGTTTGGGGTCTTGATGTCTCCCTATTTGTTCTAATTATTAGCCCTCTGGAGACATCATTTTAGGTGAATTATTGACTTATTTGATAGACTTTTAGGCTTATTTGATCATATTACACTTTTCCCCCTTGGAATTTAACTATTTGCATTTTCTGAGCTTTTGTGCGTAAATTTGACTATTTTTTATGCAAAGTTAAATAGGTTCTTGAATTTCATGAAAGACCAATCCAAGGTGGGGAAGTGAGTATAAAGTCTTAGTGTATTTTAGAGTGTTAGGAAATGATTTTGAGTCGAGTTTCTATTTTGAGAGTACACCTTCCTATTTCGTTTTCTTGATTTACTGCTTTATTCTTTTTAAGCATATGCGGTTTAATTATTTATTTAATGTGAAGCTTTAAAAGATAAATGGTAATTACTTAGAGACCAAGTCAAGATAATGATGGAAGGAAAGAAGATTTACATGGAAATAAGAAGATTTAGGAAAGATTTATTCAAAGGAGGAAAAGATAAAGCTGCCTTTTGAAATCTGAAATCCAGCCACGTTTTAGGAATTAAATCATAATAAAAGATTGGCTAGGATTCTGGACGAATGGTCTGCACCAATAGAAAGAGCTTTCCAAGACAAGCAGTTTCATATATTGGAACTTCTCAAACGGATAAGTATTGAAAAAGATATGACCAAATCAAATCAGCAGAATCTTATCTTTTAGAGCTACGAATTTGAGAGTCCTTGACTTGTCTTCCACTCCAAGCAAATTCGACCTAGGGTCTTCCAACACCTATAAATACACCCCTTAGCCTCCTCTTTTACACACACTTCATATCATTATCAAAGAGGCTTAAGGATTCAAGTCAGAGCAAGCAGGAAGGAAGAACGCTGAGAGCTGGAGACTGTCTATATCTCCGATTCGAAGCCAAACCCAACCTCTTAATTAGGTTTTATTATTTTCTTTCTGTAAAACATTATGTCTTTTAATTTCATAGTTTTAGTTTTATTTTCCATTATGAGCTAAACTTCTTAAGTGCTTGAGAATCGCTATAAGGGTTGAACCTTAATTTATTTCGTTAATGCTTTCTGATTTGGGATTTTTATAATTTAATTCGAATTGAGTAATTTAGTATTGTTTGTTATCGTAAGTTAATTTCACTATATTTAATTTGGCCAATTAGACATAGGTTTGAGTAATTAAGCTATTCCAATTAGTGGCGATTGGATCATCTTGACGGGGGGTTTAATTACTGACATAGGTAATAAACGTAAGATAGAAATTATTGATCCTGACGGACTTAGTTAATCTTATAGCCAATTGGGTAGAGAACCTGACATTCAAAGGTGGATTATGATCGCCCTGACGGGGTTTGTAACACCTGAGAATAGCTCCTAAGTCCACCCTGACGGGGGTTAGGAGAATCTAGAATCCCGACTATTACTAGTTACTAGTTTGTCCCTTAGAAGAAGCATTGATTAAGTTTATTTTGGTGAAACCCAGCGTGACTCAAGTACTATTCTCTCATCTTTTTAGTCTCTTCATATTTACTTTCTGCATTAGTTTTAAATTTTAGTTTAATATTTACTTTATTTGCACTTTAGTCCTTTAATCAAAAACCAAACAAATATTTATCTTTTTACTTTTAATTTTTCATTCAAGCAACTATTTACATTTATTGCATAACACTTTGAATCATACCTAATCCGTCCCTGAGATCGAAATCCCGTTTACCGGATATTACTTGGACGACCCGTACACTTGCGGTACGTGTCTTGCCTTTTTTAGGTGTGTTTATTTATAACACACTAGGAGACACCAACAACCGTACACTTGCGGTTGTGGTTCGATTAGCATTTGCATTTATTTTTAGAACACACAAAGGACCACCAAGTTTTTGGCGCCGCTGCCGGGGACGGTAGCGTGTGACCACGGTGTTTATCCTTTAGTGATAGTTGCATTTATTTTTTATTTTCAGTTTTACGCTTGTGTTTGCTTTGTTTTGTTTTTACAGGTGCTTTATTTAGGTAATGATCAAGAAATTTAATTAAAGATGTATAGAGAACATTACCCAAATCCTGGTCCATTTGACTATTGGGAAGACTCTTCGGGACAACAACAATGGGGTAGTAACTTCTACCAACAACCTTATCAATACCCGCAAGAGCAAGGATGGAACAATCAATGGCGGGAATAATCAACAACAAACGCCATATCACTATCAACAAGAACAAGTATGGAACCACCATTGGGTTGAAAACATTCAACAGTATCCACCTCATCAAAATCAACAAGATACACTACTAGAGAAAGCCAATCGCCTACTCGAGGAATTTCAGGCAAGAGAACCAGAGCGTAAGGCAAGAGACGAGGAATTCAAAGCCACCCATGCACTCATACAACAGAGCCTAGATGAAAGGGATGCCCGAAACAACTCTCTTAACTTAGCTGAAAGTGGTAGTAAGTCTTATGAAGGTCCCACTCCCTCGAGGGATGGAACAGATCAATATGAAGAAGTTGTTGAGGAGGAGGTGTTGAAAGAAGGTGAGAATCTTGTTAGCATAGTGGAAGAAGGAGTAGCAACGCAAACCCTAGAAATGAACACAGAGATTGTTATTCCTAAGGTGTCTACACATGATCAAGATATAGAGCGCAAACAAGAAGAGGTGGTGATCGAAGTTATAGAAAATCCAAATAAAGAATATTATGAGGTAATAGTGGAAGATTGGGTTGAAAGCGAAGATGAATATGAAATGGTTGGAGAATCAATTGAAGAATTAAAGGTTAAAGATAAAATAGAAATTGAATATCCGCCACAAAAAGTTCACCAATCACCATCTCTACCACGAATCATTATTAAAAATGAAAAATCAGAATCACCTCGACTACCACAAATGATCAATATGTGTTATACAAGCAAGGTGCCACACCGCGAGAGCAAAAAGGCAAGGAGAAGCACCTACCCACCACATTTTAAAGATAAATCCGAGATTGAAACGAGGAATAAAAATAAGCTTATACCGTTGAAAACGGTTATCTACTCTAATGTGGTGGAAAATGAGTTTCGTCATGAAAGTAAGAAGGCGAAACGAAGTACTTACCCACCTCCTTTTAGAGATCGATTGAATAATATTCAAAGGGGGGAGGTTCTTAAGCTTTTATATCAAGGAAGAGGCGAGTTTAAGCGGAGGAACACCGCAAGGGCCTCAATACCATCTTCATGGAAGGTAACGCGTCGAACTTAAAGACGTAATAAACAAAAGTGCTTCTTGGGAGACAACCCATGTTTTAAATTGCTTTCATGTCTTTTAAATTCTTAGTGTAAATTAGAGTAATGGTTCTTTATTTAGTGTTTATTTTTAAGAAATGAGGAAGGGTAGTTGTTTTTGATGATTGCAGGGGTAAAAGGGTCATGAGTTTGGGGTCAAAACGATGAGAAAACAGAAAATTATGGAGTCAACAGCAGGTTTGACCGGCTAGCCGGCGGATACGCCGGCATACCGGCCAAAAACGCTGAAGACCCCCAAACTCTCTGACCACTGCGTTAGCGATGACGCAGCATTGCTGCGTCACCATTCGCGCCAGCGAGAAATCCACCGGCATGCCGGCGAATCCGCCGGCTAGCCGGCCAACTGGAGGAAGAGTTTCTGGTCCTTGCGTCAGCGACGACGCAAGGTTGCTGCGTCTTGAAATGCGCCATCGACATTTCGCCGGCATGCCGGCGTATCCGCCGGCTAGCCGGCCGAAGATGTCAAGGTTTCTGATCACTGCGTCAGTGACGACGCAAGAGGCTTGCGTCAGAGGTTTTTTTTTTTTTTTTTTTTAAAAAAGTACAAATTTTTAGCTTCTTTCCTAACCCAGCCTCTGCCTACGAATCCTAGCCGCCAACTACTCCTAGAATCATCATCAAAACAACATCATACCACCAATCCTTCCCTTTAAACATCATCCAAGATCAAAATCAAACCATTAAATTTCCAAAATACCAAAGCTTCACACTTTAATCCGAAGTTTTCTTTCACCCAAGCTAAAATTTATCCATTAAACCTTTCCCAAACGTTGAAATATCCATGACCCAGCGCTAAACAATCCATAATTCAAACCCAAACCTTCAAGAACACTAAAATCACAATTTTATCCAAGGGTCTTGAAGCTTTGAGTTTGGGGTCATCGGAGATGACCATGAAGGTTAGGAAAGGTACGAAGAACATGGTGACGAAAGAAAATTGGGTATTGAGGAAGATTTTGATAGAAGAGATGATGCTTAGAGGGCAAGTAATAAATGAAAACGTGGGAAATTTGAAGAAGTTCGAGGTGATGAAGAACACTTTAAACGCAACAACTGATGAAGAAGAATTCAAAACCTCAACTTGGACGCAACACCGACACCAGCCTCGCGCTGGTTAAGATACGTTTTCTTTCCTTTCTCATTTAGTGTAAATTATTTTATTTCTTTGAGTCTTTTCGAGTCGTGGGGACACGACTCATTTTTGAGTTTGGGGTGGGGTTCGTTGCCTCATCCCAGTTTTATGTGTTATGTGTTTTATTTGCTTTCAATAAAATAATTTTCGGAGTTGCGTTTGACTATAGAAGATTTTAAATGTCCCTTTAAGCATACTTTTGGTGAATCAATGATAGTAAATAGTGGACTTTAGGGATTGATATAGAACGCACTTACAATTGCATGCGAACATAGGTAATCGATAGGAAAAAAAATTAATAAACAATGCAAATGAAGTAAGCTTGTACTTAAGGAATATGTTTGGTGTGTAGAACGTGAAATCCTAATTAGTAGAGAACCACCTAGATATGAACTAAAGACAAGCTATGTACTTAGGAAAATGATAGGGGCAGTTCGTTGTTAGCCATTTGAAGCCTTTTAGCTTGCTATCCCTTATTATAATTTTATCCGTCTTAGCCCAATTTTGAGCCTTAAGCCTTTTCTTTTGTAGCCACGATATAAGCCCATTATCCTTTAGATTATTAGGCATGACCAAATGACCCGCACTTGAATCACAACCCTGAGACTTGTCTCGAGCTTGAGTTTGGGGTGGTGGGACCATATTTGGGAAGATAAATTGGGAAGGGATTATATGTGTTTGTATTGAGGCACAAAAATGTAGATGATATTATTGTTTGTAACCTTTTGCCGAGATTTGAAAAAGAAAAAGAAAAGAAAAATATTTATAAGAGACATGACCTTTCACATCAAAATGATGGTCATGGGTATCTTGTACAAAAAAAAAGAGAAAAAGAAATGAAAAAGAAAATAAAAAGAAAGAAAGAATAAATAAATCGGCAAAGTGGAATATTTTTGGAAATCATCTTAGTTGTATTTGGGTTGACATTGGGGACGCAACATTAGCGCGTCAAATGGGTGAGTGAGAACATTTTTGAGCGTAAACTCAAGCTCGAGGACATGTGGATGGTAAGTGAGGAGAGAGCCAAAAGCTCACTTCAAATTTACCAAATATACATCCATACCGTCCTTAAGCCAATATTAAAACCATAAAGACCTCTTGATTCTTAAGTACATAGTGAATTTATAATTCTGTTGATAGGGAATATTTAGGTGGAGCATTCGAAGCGAGTTAGGATTAATGACCACCCTATAGCCATCATACAGAGATGAGTACAAGTGTAACCTTCAAGCATTGCGACTTTAATTTTATGATTGAGATTATTTATGTTTGATGTTGCATGATTAGTGTATGTATATGTTAGTTCTTAAAGTTTTGCTATATGAGATTTATCTTGAGAATTGCTTTAGGTTTATTTGCTAGCTTCTATTTTCTCTTGCATCTACTTCATTCCCCTTGTTTTATTTAGTTTTGCTTTGTCGGGACGACAAAGGTTTGAGTTGGGGGTCTTGATGTCTCCTTAATTGTTCTTATTTTCGACCCTTAGGAGACATCATTTTTGGTGTTTATTTGACTATTTAGATAGACTTTTGGTGCTAATATGCAATAATATGATTTTCCCATTTTATTTCTAGTAATTTTGATTTATTAAACTTTTGCGCGTAATATTGGTATTTTTAGTGTAAAGTTTACAGGTTTTAGATGTTAGCTAGAAGAGGAACCCGAGAAGAAAGTCAAAGATCGTGATATAGAGTCAAGACTTAAAGATAAATCCCGAAGATATTATTTTTTAGAGCTGAAAATCCATTTTCCAGGCTATAGATTGCTGATTTCGAGGTGCTTAAGAGATGATTTAGCCGCTGACCTTTGAAGAGAAAACATTCCTTATCGAGTTACGGAACTTTAGCAACTTGAATGAGGTCAATCGGAGTTGTAACGCATCGGGAAAAGTCGTTTTAGTGAAGGTGTATCAGCAGTTACAGGATTTTGGGCTTAGAATTTGGGCTTGGACATTTAATTATTGATTTATTCCTAAGTCCAAGCCCTAATCCGTTTTTAACCTTATAAAAGGAGATTTTGACCTCAGTATTTCTCACCTCTCAATTTGTTCTTCAAATCATCTCATCCTTAGAAGAGAGTGTCAAGACAATTCATTCTTTACAATTAAAAACACCAGAGAGAAGCAACAGACGGAAGGAAGAAGAAGCTGCTAGAGCTGGAGTGGGTCTATAGCTCCGTTCTCAGTCATTCCAATTCCGGAAATTAGGTTTCTCTTATCTTTTTTTTTTAATCAGTTATGAATTCCATTTATTTTAATTTAGTATTTCGTTTTAATATGAGCTAAATAATTCATAGTGCTTGAGAACAAACAATGGGTGAATCTTAATTTTATGAAATAACGAATGTTGAATTTGGGTTTATGCTAAATTAAATTAGATTGGGTTTATTACTCTTTTCGATAATTTGTGATTATTTACTGATTTTAGAGTCGCGAACTAAGATTAGGTATTAGTATCTAAGCTATTCCACATTAGTGGCGTGTGGATCATCCTGACGGAGGGTTTAGGTATAGAATTAATTATTCAATCTAGGATAAAAGCTATTGATTCTGACGAACTTAGTTAATTCTAGGGCCAATGAGGTAAAACACTTAATCATCCAACGGTGGATCATATTTACCCTGACGGGACTAGTGACACTTTAGGATCGCCTTATAGTCCACCCTGACGGGGGTATAAGGAATTTAGAATCCCGACCATTGTAATTGACCAATTTAGCCCTCAAACAACATAAGTTAGGAAGTAAGATTAGGAGGATCCTTGCGTTCTCAAGTACTACTTCTCATATTGCGTTTTTCACTTATTTTACTTGCGTCTTAGCTTTACTTGCATTTAATTATTTGTCTTTTATTCATTAGCTTTAATCAACAAAACCAAACAAACATTTTATTATCTTTCATAAGTGCATCAATCACTACTTGCTAAACATTGTGATCAACCATCCGTCCTTGGAACGAATCTGTATTATCATACATACTACTTGGGACAACCGTACACTTGCGGTTGTGGTTCGATTAGCATTTGCATTTATTTTTAGAATACACAAAGGACCACCAACCACCTTCATATCTTTTACTTTTTCGTACTTGCAATTATTCTACTAATTGATTCACACTTGAGTTGTACCTATACTGTCCCTGAGAACGAATCTAATTTATCGGTTTATTACTTGGACAACCGTACACTTGCGGTTTGTGAGTCCTCAACTTTATCGCATTATTTTATAACACAGAAGGACCCACCACTTGGTTTGAAATATTTAGGAGCATGGAACAAAGCATTACTTTTACAAATGCTTTGGAAAATTATGGATAAAAATTACTCACTTTGGATTAGGTGGATTTATGGGGAATATTTTCAAACTTGTGGTTTTTGGGAATGACAACCTAAAAAGGGAGATTCCCCTCTATTGAAGAATGTTTGTGAGCTAAAGGATATTATTCGTGGATCCTTAGGAGTAGAAGGTCCGGAGAGTATATTGGCTTTGTGGTTTTCCTCGGTTAATGTGCACCATATAACACATGAGGTATCAAGTAAGGAATTTTATTCTTTATATAAAAAACCTTACGGTTTAATTCGTCGAAATTTTTTTGTGAAACCTTGGGATAATATTATTTAGGACTCGTGTGTATTTCTAGACATGCAATTATTGTTTGGACGACTTTCAGGGTAAGGCTTAAGATTAAGGATCGCATGACTTATTTGGAGTTGGATCCTCTTTGTAATTTATGTGGGGAAGACTTCGAGTCAAATAAGCATCTTTTTTTTGATTGCGCTTATTCGAGGACAATTTGGGATGAGATAAAGTCTTGGCTAGAAATGGGTAAGGAAATAAACACGCATCTTATTGCTTTTTAATGGCTCAAAAAGCTTAAAGCTAGAGAGAATTGTAGGAGAAAAGCATAGAGGATTGGTTTTGGAGCTACCGTTTATTGTATTTGGAAAGCGAGAAATCACCTAGATATGAGCGACGATTCTACATCTAGGGAAACAGTTTCCAAGGAAGTTAAATGGTGTATATTTTCAATTTTATTTTCCTTGTTCCCTCATCATTCCTTTATGGATGATAGTGGAAGATTAGGTTGTATTAGTATTAATTAGTCGTATTTAGCTTCTTTGTTGCTATCTTAAGCCTTCGATCCTAAGTAGGAAATTCTCTTGTAGAGTGTACAATTATTTTCTATTAATACAACCGTTTACCTAACCCAAAAAAAATATAATTTTAAATAAAGTTATCGATAGAGTTAAATAAACTTTGTGTTAAAAAAGAACTTTGTGTTGTGGTTGATAGCAAGAAGAAGACAATGATGCAGCATTAACTGGTTAGTATAACTTTTAGAGTTTTTTTTATTTGTAACCTGTTTAAAAAAATAATTGCAACAAAAACTTATTTGATAAAATAATTACATTTACTATATAAATACAATATTATATGAACCCACTGTCCTTTATGATTATAATTAGAGATGGCTTAATGGATGGTTTGACAGCGACGTGGAACGCTAGACAACAATTAGCTTGGAGGAATCTGCATCTACAGATAACTCTCCATTTTGGTAGAGTAGGCATTGGATGAGAGGTGTACCTTATCTTACTGTTCCGATTGTAAAAAAAATATAAACCCAATCTTTCCCGTTATCTAATTGCCTTGCAAGTTCTATCAAACACGAAAAGAAATATACAATTTACAACCCACAGACTACATACAAATAAATAAAATATATACTGCACACATAAAATTCTTCGTAAACCTATCTTCAAACTGATCAAATTCATTAAAAAAGGCAAAAATAAGAAATCCAAACACTTTTTCTCCAAGTGTAATACATAAGATAAAGACAAGAAAAAAAAATCACCAAAGGCTATGATAAAAAGATAATTTGAATAAGTGAAACAAATATCAATTTTGTCAGTAAAAAACAAAGAGGTGCAAACCTGAAAAAAATATTACCAGAAGCGTCCGAAGCATCCAGAGTTAGCAGAAACAAATTTAGAGAGATTAAAGTTGTTCTCCAATTAGACTTTTTTATGTTTAGGTTTTAGAATATTTAGTTTTGTGCTTTAAATAAGATTTTGGAACCAGGTGAGCTAGCTCATCTGGCCAGGGCTCTGTCTCTCAAGTGAGAGGTACAGGGTTCGAATCCCGCAGGCGGCAGAAAAGTTATTGAAGTTGGAAAGGTTCTCTCAAGTGAGAGGTACATGGTTCGAATCCCGCAAGCGGTAGAAAGTTATTGAAGTTGGAAAAAAGTTCTCTCAAGTGAGAGGTACAGGGTTCGAATCCCGCAGGCGGTAGCGGTAGAAAGTTATTGAAGTTGGATAAAGTTCTCTCAAGTGAGAGGTACAGGGTTCGAATCCCGCAGGCGGCAGAAAGTTATCGAATCTCGCAAGCGGAAGAAAGTTATTATGTTTGGAAAGTTTCCAAGGTCCGAAACCCTCCCCAGAACATGGGCACAACCTAGTTCTGATTGCCTGGAGGTATGGTTGGGGAGGCAGTCATATCTCCCGGGGGACTAGTCGGGTGTAAGCCCGGGAACCCTCGTCATCAAAAAAAAAAAAAAAAAAAAAAAAAAAGATTTTGGACCCAAATATATACTCCCTTCGTCCATCAATGTTTGTCACAATTTCTAAAAATAGATGTCCACAAAAGGTTGTCCATTTAAGATATCAAGAAACTTTTTTACATTTTCTACCAATTCTATCCTTATTTAATATTCAAAAGGTTATCATCATTAAATTCATTTACTTAGTTTACTGAGGGTAGTTTAGTAAAATATAAGGAATTAATTTCTTTTCTGAATTTGTCTGAAATAAAAGTATGACAAACATTGATGGACGGAGGGAGTAACACGAAATGATTTGAGTCCATAGTAAGTTAATTTATATACTATTTTTTCTATTTATTTTTCATTGTTAACAAATTAGTTTTCTTTTAATGTTAATTACTATATAAGTGTTTAAACTATATAATTACCATTGAATAAAACTTTTATGAAATTCTTCTCCATAATTGCTACAGTAAAAGCTATACAACAAACTTTCTTCAATTTTCCAGTGAGATTTTTTAGTCTAGATAGTTTTGGATGGAAAAATTCAATTTCAGTAATTGTTAAATTCTTCCAGTAACATTGAAATTTAAAAAAAATTGAAGAACTTTTGTTGTATAGCTTTTACGGTAACAATTATGAAAAAAATTTCATAAAAACTTTATTCAATAGACATGGCTAAAGCATACAACCAAGTGCGATAAGACTTTATACTAATTACCCTAAGTAAGCTAGGTTTCAGTGAAAAATGGATTGGATGGATCAGAAACTGCATATCCACGGTCTCTTTCTCTATCAATCTTAATGGTTAGAGACTAGAGAAGTTTAAACTAGGAAGAGGTATTAGACAAGTTGACCCCCTATCTCCATTTGATTCACTATTATGACTGAATCACTCATCAGTATCATTGACAATTGTGTTAAAGAGGGCGGTCTTAAAGGCATTAAAATTAATAGAAAGTGCCCAATGATCTCCCATCTACTCTTTGCGGATGATTCAGTTTTCTTTTTCGAAACTGATAATACTAACTTTGGTAGATTTAAAGAATTTTTAAATATATATTGTTTAGGCTCAGGACAGTGCATAAACCTAAGCAAATCCTCTATGTTATTGATGTCTCCCTATTTGTTCTAATTATTAGCCCTTTGGAGACATCATTTTAGGTGAATATTTGACTTATTTGATATAATTTTATGCTTAATTCGTCATATTACACTATCTCCCCTTGGAATTTTACTATTTGCATTTTTAGAGCTTTTGTGCGTTAATTTGATTATTTTTAGTGCAAAGTTAGTAGGTTCTTGAATTTCATGAAAAACCAATACATAGAGGAGAAGTGAGAATTAAAGTCTTAGAGTATTTTTTAGTGTGTTAGGAAGTATTTTATTCGAGTTTCTAATTTTAGAGTGCACTTTCTTATTTCTAGTCTTGAATTATTGAGTTATTATTTTTAAAGCATATGCGGTTTAATTATTTATTTATTGTGAAGCTTTAAAAGATATATGGTAATTAATTAGAGACCAAGTCAAGTCTAAGAGGTAAAGGAAAGAGATATAAATGTAAATAAGAAGATTAAGGAAGGATATATGCGAAGAAGGAAAAGATAAAGCTCCCAAATAAATCTAAAAATCCAGCCACGTTCTAAAGACGAGCTCATAACTTAAGATTGGATAGGAATTTGGGAGAATGGTCTGCACCAATGGATAGAGCTTTTCCGAGACAAGTGATTTCGACTATTGGAACGTGTCAAACGGATAAGTATTGAAGGAGATATGACCATAACAAATCAGAATCAAAATCTTACCTTTTCTAGATTTTAGGGCTGCGAATTAAAAAGTTCTTGTCTTGTCTTCCACTCCAAGTAAATTTGAATTAGGACTTTTTAACACATATAAATACAACCCTTAGCCTCCTCTTTTCACACACTTTACACAAGAGGCTTAAGGTTTTCAAATCAGAGCAAGAAGGCATGGAGAAGCTAGTGCTAGAGGAATCCTGTTCTTCCATCAATAGTCATCCTACCCTTTAGGTTATCAATTTATCTTTTGTATTTGAACATGAATTCATTTTATTTATTTTCAGTTTTTGATTTTATCATGAGCTAAATTTCCATATACTTGAGAATCGCAATAAAGGGACGAACCTTAATTAATCTAATGTATGTTTTGAATTTGGGATTGTTATGATTTAATTTTAATTGAGTTTTATATATTGGATATTACTTTTTTTTCATTACTATTTCTTTTAGGAACAACTAGAAATAGCTTTTAGTATTTGGGCTATTCACTCAAGTGGCGAAGTGATCATCCGACAGGGGGGTTTGAATACAGAATTAGGTAATACCCGTGTAATGTCCGTTATTGACCGACAGGATTAACTAATTACATAGCCAAAGAGGTAAATTCATATCATCCGAAGAGGCATATTCGCCCATACAGGGGTTTATAGTACTTTAGGATAGCTCCTAGGTCCACCCGACTAGGGGCTATGAGATATTAGAGTCCCGACTAATATTATAATTCCAGTTCTACCCTTAAACATAACATAGATTATATTGATAAAGTGGATTCCTTGCGAGACTCAAGTATCTCTTTTATCTAAAGTTAGTCTATTTATTTTCTTTATTTCTTTCTAGTCAATTTACTTTTTGTCTTTATTTTATTTGCATCTTTTAATTCAGAAAACCAAACAAAAATCTTTTCTTTTATTTTTTCCGTTACGCAATTATTCTTACTACTTGATTAATATTTGGGTTAAACCTAATCCGTCCCTGAGAACGAACATGATTTTCATATATTACTTGGGACAACTGTACACTTGCAGTTTGTGGTTACGCTATTTTATCTTTATTATTTTCTAACACCCTATGACCCACCAGTTATCAGCATTTACTATTCGGAATTTACATCTGGTGTCGCCTAGGGTGTTATAAAAATTTGATAAATAAACGCTGAAAACAATGCACTAAAGCACCCTAGACAAGCACAGTATTGCAAGTATTACAGGACGTATGCATGTTCTAATGATAAGAAGATTCGTTCTCAGGGACTTAGTGTTGTTATACGTTATGAGCAAATATCAAGAGTAGAAAGTAATTAATTAAAAGACAGAAAATAAATATGAATAAATTGGAAGATGGTTAATTAAACTAAATCAAAGTAAAGACAATAACTAAATACGAAGAAATATTAGATGAGAAGTATAACTTAGGTTTTGCCAGTATGCACTTCTATCAAATTTTAGTTAATAAGGAAGATAATTAGCTCTTAGGTACTTAGTCAGGATTCTAAATTCCCTCTCTTAGACCTGGAGAGCGACTAAGGGGGCTACGGAAACACCACGAGGCAGCCTAAACTTAGGGTTATCAAGCGCTACTAAGTCCCTATGCAATTCAATTCCAAACATGGTGATAGTGATTAAAACAAACCTAATGACTATCTAGTTAGAATTAGTGTTGTCAAGACCAATATCGACACTAGACGTTATGTGGTGTTTCAATAATTAGACACCCAGTTAAGGTGATCATCTAACTACTATTAAGAAAGCCTAAAGTGATCAGTTCTAGAACAGACAATAATTCAAAACACATAAACAAATATATGGGTAAGCAGCTAATATCAGATCAAAGCATATAATTCCCAAATAAACTTAGATAGAAAGAAAATATAATTCATAGATTATACATGATGCAAATCCCAAGCTATGGGAAAATTAGTTCATACCTGAAGGAAATAAGTTAAAAGAAATAATGAAAGATTTCATCGTGTTCTCTATCATAATTCTGATGATAATAAACCTAAGGACTAATTACTATGAGGCAAGGATGATTTACAACTGATATAAGAGTGTATTTATAGGTGTTTAGAAGCCCTAATTCGTTTTCTTGAAGGAGAAGGTAAGTAATGGACTCCTAGCCCAACTCAAATTCGTAACCCTAAAATATGAGATCAGCCCCGTTTTCGTTTTGGTCCTAACAGATTCAATTCTTATCTGTTTGACGCGTATGAGTAGTTGAAATTCATCGTCTCGGAAATATCTTTAACTTTCATCTTGACCGTTCTTCCAAATTTCGCACCGATTTTGAGATATAAGCTAATTTGTGATCGTGGGTGGTGAAATTCAGATTTATTTGGCAGCTTTTTCTTTTCATACTTTAGTTTTTGTTTCCTTATCTTCAACTTCCATGCTTATCTTCTTTCCTTATCTTTTAGTCTTTGACTTGGACTCTAATTAATCTCCATAATTATCTTTAAAGTTTCACACTAAATAAATAATTAAACCCAATATGCTCTAAAAATAATAAATAATTAAATCAAGACTAGAAATAGGAAAGTGTAATAATTCATGATAAAATCGACTAGAAATACTTCTAAAACACTAAAAATGATGTCTCTAACTAATATTAATTCATGAAAAATATGAAGACATCAAGACCCCCAACTCAAAGTTGTATCGTCCCAATACAATAAAGATTAAAACAAAGGGAAGTCTCTAAATACACACATAGGTCTTTTTAACACAATGGGAAAGGAGATGGCAGAATATATAGAATAGACATAAAGAAACTACACAGAAAATTTCATTCAATAATATTTACAAACTACATACCTGTACACTTCTCATATCCACAGTCAACACCTTTTGAATTCAAGATTAGATTAGCTTCGCAATGTAAGAAGGAGAGGAACTTTACTTAGTTCACCAAGGAAGCTATAGATTGTTCATCAAACTTTACTAGTATCCAAAGATCCACTTAACTACTCTCTATTGGCTCAATCACTTCTCGATTACATAGCAAAGAATCAAAAGGCCTTTAAGGTTGTAATGTAGGCTTAGGGACGGTATGATAGTATATTTGGATAATTTAGAGTGAGCTTTTGGCTCTCTCCTCACTAGCCATCAACAAATCTCCCTAGATCTTGAGTTACTCTCATAAAACGTTTCTCACTCAACCCAATGAATTCCTGATGCACAAAGTAGCATCCCCAATAACCCAATTAAATCATAAAGATGTTCACATAAAAATTCCTCTTTGTCGGTTCGAATATATATTCTTTTCAAATCATTTTTTTCTTTTTGTACAGCTATGACTCTCTTTTTAATGTTCGAGATATCACGCTATTTTTTTTTTCACACACACACACACACATATATATATAAATATATATATATATATATATATACATATATATATATATATATATATATATATATATATATATATATATATATATATATATATATATATATTCTTTTTTCTTTTTCTTTTCATATCTAGCTCATAGCTTCTTTTTCATTCACTATTACCCCGGCAAAGGGTTACAATATAAACTTGTGAATCATTATCAATATAATTACAGAGAACAATTAATAAGCTCAAAAATCCGAACCCAATAACAATTCCCATAATGGTGGACCCACCACCCCAAACTCAAGCTCTAAAACAACTGTCTATGCGTCGCGATTCGAGTGCGGGTCATATGGAAAAGTCCTATAATCTAAAGGGATATGGCTTATAATGTGGTTCAGTAAAAGTCTTTAGAAAGGCTAGAAGGGGCTGAGAATGATATAACATTTTAAATCAAATAACAGGGTGAGAAGGTATAAAAATGCTTCAAATGGCTTCAATATGAAAGAACTACCTTAATCATTTTCTACACCATGCAATTTCGTTATTCTCTTACCTTTAGCATGTTCATCAAATGGGTTTGTCAACTAGCTTGGATCTCACGGCCTACAAACCACTCAAGGTTCCCTGAAATTGAACATACTTATTATCGCATTACTTACTAATCTTTTCTTTACTATCAATGTGTGTTTTCCTGCAAATACTTCAAAGCATACAAAATAAAATAGATCATAATCATACTACTTACTATCATCAACTCACTGAGCTTATGCTTTCAAGCTATTAAACACACTCTACATCTAATTCCCATGTATCAAAATTTTTAATTTCTTCCTAAAAACAAAAAAATAGAGATGAGAGACAATGAATCCCCACACCCCCAACTAAAAAATGAGCTGTGTCCCCACTACTCGAAAAAGACTCGAAAAAGAAATTAAAATTAGCAGATAAAGCATTTATAGAAATGGTAAGGAAGAAAGAGAACATACTTTCGAGGCTATTACCTCGCATTATCGACATCCAAGATAGGATTTTCTTGATCTTTCTTTAATTTCTTAAGGAGTGTCATGATGTGCACTTGATTGGCTTTGATTTGTGCCACATCATTGGCTAATAAAGTTTGAGCTTCTTCGAATTTGTCTAAACGCTCCTCCATCTTCTCTTGCCAACTTTGCTCCTTTTCTTCTTTTGAGATTTGCGTAGAACCCGCTCCTCTCAAGACTTTCATGATCTAAGCATTATCAATAGTACTCTTTTTAAATTCAAGTTTCTCTTTTTCACCCAAAATTACATTCGCTTATTGCACAAGACACGTGATCATAGTAGGATATTTTACATTATAAACCGCTTTAGGAGAGACTGGAAATCACATCACCTCCTCAAAGATCAACTGTGCCACATCTACTTCTTCTCCTCTCAAAATTCAATCCAAAAGTAAAGCGTTCTTCTTAGTTACATCCAAAATTATTGTGTTTTATAACACGTTAGGGATAAGGAAATTGTGCCAAACTCTAGCACCCGGTTGAAGATATTTGTAAGGCCAAGGTGCCTTCGATTCTCCCTTATGTGATTGCACTTTCTCCTTGTCTAAAACATACTCGAGAAGTAAATCCCAATCAAAGATTCTTTGTTTAGCCACCACTTCACTATACTTGCATGGTCCAACCAATTTCTTAAACTGGAAGTAGTTTCTAATCTCTTCAACTGTGAAAGGAACTAACTTTCCTCTAATTGGAACAAAACCTTCACTATCTCGGCTAAAAAAGTCTAACTATAAATCTAAGACTAACTCATGACATAATTCAGAATGTCTTACCATGAATTTAGACCAACCCAATCTTTCACCAAGCTCCAAGAATCTCTTATATTCTCCTGTACCAACTTCTTCATTGAATACTTTCTCATAGGCAAAAGGTAGTTCCTTTAATTGTTTTTCTGCAGAAGCTATCAAGGCCTTTGAAGCTTTCTCTTTATCCATGGGTTTTGGACCTTTGAAGGGAAGAGGTTGTGTTTTCTCCTTTGAGTAAAAAAGTAAAGCCTTTTTCCCATTGAATCAAACATAGCTAGCTTACCTCCATCTTCATCATCGATTTTACCCTTAGATTTGGAACTAGAACCTTTGTTATTTGACTTCTTCTCAATTGAGCCCAATACCTTTCTTTTCTTCATCTCCCTCTTGTTAGATAATGTTTCTGTTCTCTTAGTCATCTCAATTGACCCTAAACTTAAAGCTTTAACAACTCTTGAAATTTGAACTTTTGGATTATTGGTTGAACAAGCTTGATTTGGTTTAGGAAAGGTGAATTGATGATGAATCTTTATGTGGGTAAGATGAATTCTTGATGGAGTGGTAGGGATTTAAGAAATTGTAGGATGAATTTTGAATATTTAAGCTTTTGATTCTTCAATCTCAATGTGTTTGGTGAGAATTGGATGTTTGAATCTCCTTTGTAATGATGTGGAGAGAAGCTTTGATGTGTTTTTATGATGATTAGGTAGTGTTTTGATGTTTGGGGAAGGTTTGAATGAGTTTTAATGGAGTTGGGAGAGGTTTGGAGAAGAAAGAGAGGCTTAAGGATTAATAATTTTGGAATAATACCCATCTCCTTCTTTTATAACCTAAAAACGCAGCATTTTTCTCTTTGAGCCGGCGCGGTGTGGTGTACCGGGTCTAGGGTCTGGTGTACCGGACCTGAAGCTCTCCAAATTTTTGATGTTCGGCAAAAAACGCGTGTCCTCAACCCGTGGTCACGGGTTTTTGATCTTGCGGTGTACCAGAGCTGTGGTCCGGTGTACCGGACCTGAAGCTCTGATTTTTTTTCTTCTTAGCCAAAAATCCGAATATTTACCCCGTGGGCACGTGTTTACTGCTCTGCGGTGTACCGCAGAGGCAGTTTGAATTTTCTGTAAAATTTTGTTTCTCCTCCCGAACTCGTTTTCTCCAATACCTAAGCATCAAAAACACTAATACCTTTCTCAAATATGCAATATCAACTAAAAAAAACTAAACTAAACACAAACTAAAAGCATTAAAACATAAAAAATTGCGGGTTGTCTCCCGTACAGAACTTTTATTTAACGTCTTTTAAAGTTAGACGCGTTACCTCTATCAAGATTTGCGAATATAGCCTCCCCAACAACGATTTAGGCTATGAACGTTAACTACTCTACGCTTGATCCCCTTCTTGGGTCGGATTTCTATCACCTTGGCTGAAACAACCTTAGTGACAATGAATGGTCCCATCCACGAGTCTTTGAAACTTCGTGGTTATTAGTATGGTAGTTATCAACGACTACAATGTAGTCGAGAAATGAAAGTTTATTAACGACTACTATGTAGTCGTTATTATACTGGTGTCGCCTAGGGTGTGATAAAATTAAGATCAATTTAAGTATGGAAAACTATGCACTCTCACCCTAGACAGGCACAGTACTGCAAGTATTACAGGACGTATGCACGTTTTAATGATAAGTAGAGTTCGTTCTCAGGGACTTAAGTGTGTTAATCGTGTGAGTAGAAATTACGAGTAAAAGTAAATAATTAGAAGACAGACAATAAAGCAAATAGAATTCGAGAATAGCAATTAAAACTAAGAAAAGTAAAGACAATAAAGTAAAAGATTAAGAATATGAGATGAGAGATATAGCTTAGGTTTTGCTAGTATGCACTAATCCTTCTAATTCTATCTATAAATCTAGTTTATAAGGGAGAATATTAGCTCTTGGTAATACTTAGTCAGGATTCTAAATTCCCCAAGCTTAGACCTTGAGAGCGACTAAGGGGGCTACGTCACAACCAAGAAGTGATTTCAAATAGGGTTATCAAACGCCACTAAGACCCTAAGCAAATACTGCAATCTTGGTGATACGGTGGTTAAAACAAACCCTAATGACTATCTAGTTAGAAGTATGTTTTGTCAGAACTGCTATCGACACTAGACATTATGTGGTGGTTCAATAGTTAAACACCCTGTCAAGGAGACCATCTAACTACTCTTAAAACAATCCTAAAGTGATCAGTTCTAGGAAAGACATTAAATCAAAACACATAAGCAAATATAAAGTAAGTAGCTAATATCAGATTAAAACATATAATTCCCAAAGAAACTTAGATAGAAGAATTAGAATTCATAGTTTATACATATGCAAAACCCAAGCTATGGGAGGTTTAGTTCATACCTGATGGAAATAAACTAAAAGAAATTACAAAAGATATCATCTTGCTCTCTACAATAAACTGGAAGAATAAATCCTTAAGAACTAATTACTATGAGGCAAGGATGATTTACAAGTGATATAAGGGTGTATTTATAGGTGTTTAGAAGACCTAATTCGTTTTCTTGAGGAATAGTTACGGTAATGAACTTCTAGCCCAACTCAAATTCGTATGGAAATAAAGATAAACACTGCTGCGCTGTTTTGAGTGTATCTTCTTCGTTATTGGTCGAATTTTGCTCCACAAGATACCAAAAGAATCGCAACAGAATTATCTAGGCCCTATAGAAGGAAATAATCAGATTCGGCCTATTTCTTAGGTAAAAACGCCTATCTTTGGACGTGTATGCAGAATCCCAGATTTAGGCAGCTTTTCCTTTTCCATCTTTTTAGCAATTGTTTCCTTATCTCCAATTACCATGCTAATCTCTTTCCATAAGTTGTTGTCTTTGACTTGGACTCTAATTAATCTCCATAATTATCTTTAAAGCTACACACTAAATAAACAATTAAACCCAATATGCTCTAAAAACAATAATTCTACAAATCAAGACACAAAATAGGAAAGTGCACTAAAACTCAAGAAAATCGACATTATTGACTTCTAAATCACTTAAAATGATGTCTCATCCTAACATAAATTTATCACAAATGAGGAGACATCAAGACCCCCAACTCAAAGTTGTATCTTCCTGATACAATAAAAGATAAAAACAAAGGGATGTCTAGAAATACACACTTATAAAATTCTCAACACAAGGGAAAAAGCATAGCAGAATATGTAGAGTAAACCTAAAGCACATAACTCAGAAAATTTCATGCAATAATATTTATAAACTACATACCTGTACACTTCTCATATCCACAGTCAACACGGCTTGAATTCAAGATTAGATTAGTTTCGCAATGTAAGAAGGATTGGGACTTTACTCAATTCCCCAAGAGAGCTATAGATTGTTCATCGATTTTCACTAGTTTTCAAGGATCCACTTAACTAATCTCTAATGGCTCAATCACTTCTCAATTACATAGCAAAGAATCAAAAGGTCTTTAAGGTTGTAATGTAGGCTTATGGACGGTATGATCATATATTTGGATAATTTGGAGTGAGCTTTTGGCTCTCTCCTCACTAGCCATCAACGAATCGCCCTAGAGCTTGAGTTACTCTCATAAAACGTTTCTCACTCAACCCAATGAATTCCTTGATGCACATTTAGCATCCCCAATAACCTAATTAAATCTTTAGATGTTCACCTAAAAATCCACTTTGCCGGTCCGAATATATATATTTTCTTTTCTTTTCAAATCAATTTCTCTAGCTATGACTCTCTTTTAATGTTGAGATATCACGCTATTTTCTCATATATATATTTTTTCTTTTTTTTAATGTCCTTGTTGGCAAAATTAGCTCGTATCTTCTTTTTCATTCACTATTACCCCGGCAAAGGGTTATAATACAAACATGTGAATCATCATCAATATAAAGCACAAAGCACAATTAATAAGCTCAAAAATCCCAACAAAATAACAATTCCCATAATGGTGGACCCACCACCCCAAACTCAAGCTCTAAAACAACTGTCTAAGCATCGCGATTCGAGTGCGGGTCATATGGAAAAGTCCTACAATCTAACGGATATGGCTTATAACGTGTTTCATTAAAAAGGCTTTAGAAGGATATAGCATATAAATTCAAAAATCACAAGGTGAGAAGGTATAAAAAGGCTTCAAGGGCTTCAAAATATGAAAGAACTTGAGTGTTTGGGTTATCTAGTCAACGTTTAGGGTCAAACTTGAGTGTTTGGGTTATCTAGTCAACGTTTAGGGTCAAACTTGAGTGTTTGGGTTATCTAGTCAACTATTTGGGTCAAACATGAGTGTTTGGGGTTATCTAGTCAACTATACAAAAAGTATAAAAATACAAATTCACCTCAAATATAAAATGTTTAAGCCAGTAAAATGTTTTAATACAAATAAACCCCAAAAAAAATCTCATAATCAGTATCATATCCACTAACAACTATAGGTTCATCATCACTATCAACCTCAATAGGTTCTTCCTCATTATCGTATTCATCCAAGGTGTCATCATCAATTTCCTCGTTTTCATCAACAAATGTATCAAAAGCCTTGTTATTACTCTTTGGGAAACACTTGGTGATTGGATGGTTATTAATGGGGACTCTCCTTGTATTTGGTGTGGGGATTATAATGAAATTACTAAAGTAGATGAAAGAATGGGTTGCACTAGCCTTCATAAGAGTTCTCATGAATTTGTTGATTGTATAAAGGATAATGGGATGGTTGAACATCCTAGCCAAGGGTGTTATTACACTTGGACTAATAGAAGAGTAGAAGGGTTTATATCTAGTAAAATTGACAAAATGCTTATAAATGATGCTTGGTTCACTTGTTTCAAATCTCACTTGATGGTTGAAGCTCCTGGAATCTCGGATCACTCTAATCTTATCCTCAAAATTCAGGGGAGTTCTAATACTAAACCTTCATCTTTTAAATTTTTTAATGTTTGGATTGATCATGATGAATTTATGCCTTTGATTGAAAAGGTGTGGAAATATGAAGTAAGAGGGAGTATGATGTATAAAGTGGTGAATAAATTGAAGGAAGTAAAGAAAGCTTTGAAGATCTTCAATAGAAAATATTTTCATCACTCTACTAAAGAAATAATGGAGCTTAAAGAGGAGCTTGAGAAGGCACAAATATTGCTTATGAATGGGGATCAATCTATGATTACTATTGAGAAGGAACTTAGGGACAAACTTATGCATCTTCTCAATATTCAAGAGGAGATTCTAAAGCAAAAATCTGGAATTACTTGGGCACAAAAAGGTGATTGTAGTACTACCCTTTATCACAAGAGTATCAAGGCAAGAATCACTCAAAATCGAGTTGCATCTATTGTGACTGAAAATGGTGATGTTGTGGATGATGAGCAGGCTATTCATGATGAGTTTATTAAGTACTATACTAGTTTAATTGGTACTAAGGATGTTTATGAAGAGAGTGTTAGCTCAAGTTGTTTAAATAAGCTTGTTAATAAAGCTATTACTAAGGAAGAAGCAAAAGATATGGTGAAAGATATTACTAATAAGGAGATTAAAGAAGCTATTTTCTCTATTGACATCTCAAAAGCTCCTGGCCCAGATGGTTTTAATAGTGCCTTCTTCAAAGCTACTTGGAGTATTATTGGTGAGGATGTTTGTAATGCTATAAAGGAAACATTCAAGAATAGACAAATTTTGAAGCAAATTAATGCTACTAATCTTGTTCTTATACCTAAGGTTAAAAACCCCACTTCAGTAAAGAGCTTTAGGCCCATTGCTTGTTGTAATATCCTCTATAAAGCTATATCTAAAATCATTGCTAATAGGATGAAGAAGAGTCTTGAGAAGCTTATATCTAATAATCAAGCTGCTTTTGTGGGAGGTAGAAGTATTTCGGATAATATATTGGTTGCTCAAAGTGTGGTGACCGGTTATGATAGGAAGGACTTGAGTCCAAGATGTACTTTAAATATTGATCTCCAAAAGGCATTTGATACAATTAATTGGAGGTACTTATTCAAACTATTACAAATCATGGGATTTGATAAAAAGCTTATATCTTGGGTCAAGATGTGTATTACAACTCCTATGTTCTCTTTGTGCATTAATGGTAGTGTATGTGGTTATTTCAAAGGAGAAAGAGGACTAAGACAAGGTGATCCTTTATCTCCTTATCTATTTGTTATATGTATGCAAGGTTTCTCATCTATTCTTGAGAAAGTGGCTAATAATCAAGCTTTTACTTATCACCCTAATTGTGCTAGAATGGGTTTGAATCACCTTATTTTTGCGGATGATTGCTTAGTTTTCTTTAATGGTGATAAAGACTCGGTTATGAGACTAAAACAAGGCCTAGATCTCTTCTCTAGACTCTCTGGCCTTAAAATAAGCCCTGAAAAAAGTGAGCTTTATATGGGAGGTTGTAATAAAGACCTTCATGATGATTTGAGTTGTATTCTCAATGTTAAAAAGGGCAAACTTCCGGTTAGATATCTTGGGGCTCCTTTAACTACAAAGGGTCCTAATAGCCTAATGTGTGCTACCCTTATTAATAATATTGTGGGAAGTGTTGAAGGGTGGATGCATAAATTTCTTACATTTGCGGGAAGGCTTCATTTAATCAAAAGTGTTTTACAAAGTAAAGCTAGGTATTGGTGTAATGTAATGATACTTCCAATGGGAGTTATTCATGAGATAGAATCACTCTTGAGTAGATTCCTTTGGAAAGGTAATACTAATGATTTCCATGGTGCTAAAGTGGCTTGGAAAGAACTATGTCAAAGTAAGGAAAATGGAGGACTAGGTATACATAATCTTCTCCAAATCAATCAAGTTGCTATTCTCAAAGCTTTTTGGAGAATGTATGGCTACAAAGATAATATTTGGTCTCAATGGGTCTACTCAAATTGGCTAAGGAACAAGAGTATATGGAGCATTACTTGTGATAATAGTCTTCCTTGGACATGGAGAGCTATGCTTAATATAAGGTACCTTGCTTTTAAATATATTGTACATGAGGTTGGAAATGGTAAGAGAACCTATATGCTAGATGATAGATGGATAAAAGGGAAGTGTGTAGGTGATATTTGTGGAAAAAAGGATGCTATCTCTTTGGGAAATTAGAATATTAACAAAAAGGTGGTGGACTATTATGTGGGAAAGAGGTGGAGGTTTCCACCTAGGCTTAATAAGGTGTATGAGGTGGTAAGGGATATGGTGCTTAAGGATGAGCATGACACTATAAGATGGGGAGATAAGGGCTTTAGGACCTCGGATGTTATGTATGATCTAAGGGGTCCTAATGAGAAAACTAAATGGTATAGTGTGGTGTGGCACAAATGGAGTATGCCAAAGCACAAGTTTTGTGCTTGGCTAATTTGTAAGGATAGGTTAAGCACAAAGGATAGGCTTAGCAAGTGGGGTATGGAAGTGGACAAGATGTGCAACCTTTGCTTTGAAGATCATGAATCTAGGGATCATTTATTTGTGAAGTGTAAGTTCACAACTTTGGCTTGGAAAGAGATTTGTGCTCTTCACAATTGGCACAACTCGGGTGGTACTTGGGAAGAAAGGCTTGACTTTATGCTTAAATTCAATGGTAACACTTTAAAGGATACTATATCAAACATTTCTTTCCTTAGTTTTCTATATTGTATATGGGATATGAGGAATAAACATGAGTTTAAGAAGATATATCCCAAATATGAGGATATTGTGAAAATAGTTGTGAAAGATGTTCAATATACACTTTGGAATAGAAAGTTATTTAAGAGGAGTGTTGAGAATATGAGATTGGTGGCTAGATGGAAGCTACATGGAGTGCTCAAGTGAGGAGAGAAAGAGGATCAAGGAGGATAGCTTGGAGCTTGGACTTAGTATAAGACTTTAGCAATTGTTGTATAGGTTCTCCTAGCAATGGTTGTATAGGGTTTTACTTTACTTAGTTTTTTTATAGCAATGGTTGTATAGGTTGTTTGCAAGTTGATAGGTTTATTTTCTAGTAAATGTTGTATAGGGTTTGTTTTCCTAGCCATGCTTGTTTTTGAGTCAAAAACAAGTAGGGGTTTGATTTGTACTTGTCGTTTTGTGGATATAAAATGGTAAGTTTGATAAAAAAAAACAAAAAAATGAGTAGGGTCAATTTAGATCTCCTCGGTGGATGCCAAGTTCACCGGATTGGAAATCGTCTCGGTGTTCACTAAAGGGATAGTGACACTCGAGTCTCCAGTAGGCATTGATTCTGCACCCCATAACTCGGGACTCCATCCATGTCTATCGTTGAGTTCTCATACTACTTTCCATCCTTTTTGTGATTTCTGTGGGTTAATCTCATCGATGTAAAATACTTTTTTTGCTTGAGTAGCTAAGATGTATGGCTCTGTTTCCCAAAAAAATTTAGACGTGTTAATAAGAGTTACCCCATTCTCTTCCCTCGGTTTACTCGTGTTATACCAATTACACTCAAACAGTACAACAGAACAGTCATCGTCAAATGTGACCTCTATAACCTTGACTAATTCACCGTAATAAGGTTTTCCATCGTAGATGGTGGATACCCCGTAATCTTGTCACCCTTGTTTCACCCTTTTCACGAGTGACTGGTGGTCCTTTGTGTGTTCTAAATAAATGCAATAAATAATCGAACCACAACCGCAAGTGTACGGTTGTCCCAAGTAGTATTTCTGATAATACAGATTCGTTCCAAGGACGGAATGGTTGATCACAATGTCTAGCAAATAGTGATTGATGCACTTATGAAAATAAAAAAAAACAATAATATGTTTGTTTGGGTTTTTTGTTATAAGACTAATGAATGAAAGACAAATATTAAATTGCAAGTAAAAGCTAAAACGCAAGTAAAATAAGTGAAAACGCAATATGAGAAGTAGCACTTGAGAACGCAAGGATCCTCCCTATCCTATTTCTTAACTTAGGTTGTTTAAGGGTTAAATTAGTCAATTACAATGGTCGGGATTCTAAATTCCTTATACCCCCGTCAGGGTGGACTATAAGGCGATCCTAAAGTGTCACTAGTCCCGTCAGGGTAAATATGATCCACCGTTGGATGATTAAGTGTTATTACCTCATTGGCCCTAGGATTAGCTAAGCTCGTCAGAATCATTAACTTCTATCCTAGATTGAATAAATAGTTCTGTATTTAAACCCTCCGTCAGGATGATCCAATTGCCACTAATTGGAATAGCCTAAATACTATTACCTGTTCCTAGTTCATGACGCTAAAAACAGTAAATATTCATAATTTATCGAAAAGAGTAAAAGCCCTAATTTAGTTTAATTCAATAAAAACCCAAATTCAACATTCGTTAATTAATAAGAATTGGGATTCACCCATTATTTGTTCTCAAGCACTAAATAAAACTTAGCTCATATTAAAATGAAATACGAAATTAAAATTAAAGGAATTCATATTGTTTACAGAATTAAAAAGATAAAAGAACCTAATTTCCGGAATCGGAATGACTACGAACGGAGATATAGACCCTCTCCAGCTCTTGTAGCTTCTTCTCCTTCCTTCAGTTGCTTCTCTCTGGTGTTTTTAATCTTGCAGAATGTGAATTGTGTCTAAAATAAAAGTCCAGACCTCCTTTTATAAGTGCAAATTCGTTCTAGGGCTTGGACCAGAAAATAGAATATTAATTAAATGTCCAAGCCCACTTTCTAGGCCCAAAATCCCGTAACTGCTGATACACCTTCACTAAAACGGCTTTTCCCGATGCGTTATGACTCCGATTGACCTCATTCCAGTTGCTAAAGTTCCGTAACTCGATAAGGAATGATTTCTCTTCAAAGGTCAACAGTTAGATCATCGCTTAAGCACCTCGAAATCAGCAATCTATGGCCTGGAAAATGGATTTTCAGCTCTAAAAATAATATCTTCGGGATTTCTTTTCAAGTCTTGACTCTATCTTTTGATCTTTGACTTTCTCCTCGGATTCCTCTTCTAGCTAACATCTAAAACCTGTAAAATACTCACTAAAAATACCAATATTACGCGCAAAAGCTTAATAAATCAAAAATGCTAGAAATAAAAGAGGAAAATCATATTATTGCATATTTAGTCCAAAAGTCTATCGAATTAATTAAATAAACACCAAAAATGATGTCTCATAAGGGTAAAAAATAAGAACAATTAAGGAGACATCAAGACCCCCAACTCAAACCTTTGTCGTCCCGACAAAGCAAAACAAAACAAAACAAGGGGTAGAAGTAAACGCAAGAACAAATAGAAGCTTAGCAAATAAACCTAAAGCAATTCTAAAGATAAATCTCATATAGCAAAACTTTAAGAACTAACATATACATACACTAATCATGCAAAATCAAACATAAATAATCTCAATCATAAAATTAAAGTTGCAATGCTTGAAGGTTACACTTGTACTCATATCTGTATGATGGCTATAGGGTGGTCATTAATCATACATCGCTTTGAATGTTCCACCTAAATATTCCCTATCAACAGAAGTATAAATTCACTATGTATTTAAGAATCAAGAGGTCTTTATGGTTCTAATATTGGCTTAAGGACGGTATGGATATATATTGGTAAATTTGAAGTGAGCTTTTGGCTCTCTCCTCACTTACCATCCACATGTCCTCGAGCTTGAGTTACGCTCAAAAATGTTCTCACTCACCCATTTGACGCGCTAAAGTTGCGTCCCCATTGTCTACCCAAATAAATCTAAGATGATTTCCAAAAATATTCCACTTTGTCGATTTATTCATTTTTTTTTCTTTCTTTTTATTATTTTTTGTACAAGATACCCATGACTATCATTTTGATGTGAAAAGTCATGTCTCTTATAATTTTCTTTTTCTCTTGTTTTTTTTTTTTTTTTTTTTTTTTTTATATATCGGCAAAGGGTTACAAATAATAATATCATCTACATTTTTGTGCCTCAATACAAACACATAGTCCCTTCCCAATGTAAATTCCCAAATGTGGTCCCACCACCCCAAACTCAAGCTCGAGACATGTCTCAGGGTTGTGATTCAAGTGCGGGTCATTTGGTCATGCCTAATAATCTAAAGGATAATGGGCTTATATCGTGGCTACAAAAGAAAGGCTTAAGGCTCAAAATTGGGCTAAGACGGATGAAATTATAATAAGGGATAGCAATCTAAAAGGTTTCAAATGGCTAACAAAGAACTGCCCCTATCATTTTCCTAAGTACATAGCTTGTCTTTAGTTCATATCTAGGTGGGTTCTCTACTAATTAAGATTTCACGTTCTACACACCAACATATTCCTTAAGTACAAGCTTACTTCATTTGCATTGTTCATTAATTTTTCCTATCAATTACCTATGTTCGCATGCAATTGTAAGTGCGTTCTATGTCAATCCCTAAAGTCCACTATTTACTATCATTGATTCATCAAAAGTATGCTTAAAGGGACATTTAAAATCTTCTATAGTCAAACGCAACTCCGAAAATTATTTTTATTGAAAGCAAATAAAACATATAACACATAAAGACTGGGATGAGGCAACGAACCCCACCCCAAACTCAAAAATGAGTCGTGTCCCCACGACTCGAAAAGACTCAACGCAATAAAAATAAACTAAACTAACTAAAACGCGAAAGGGATAGAAAACGTATCTCAGCCAGCTCGAGGCTGGTTATCGGTGTTTCGTCCATGAACTTTCTCCTGCGTAAGAATACCATAGGTGGCATGTTGAATTGTGCTCACCCCCAATAACATGTTTCGGAGAAGTTCTAACTCTTTTGTAACGTTTCCTAAAGACGCAATCATCTACACTTGGTTCTCTTCTAACACCTTCACTTTAGCTTCCAACTCATCAGATGTATGCATCTTCTTCTTTGGAGGAGCTCTAGGATTCCTTGTTGCTTTTACCACTTCATCATGAATATTCTTGATCAAAGTTAAACCCATGCTCTCACACCCTACAACACGATCAATCTCTGCGTCTTTACGCGGAACCTTCGCGTCTAAACACAAAGTGGTGACGGTACAAGGAAATTTGAGATTTTGTTGTGAAGTAGGAATTCTAGCAAATTCCATGATGTTATCATATATCACACGAGCAACATCCATGGGTTTCTCCTCAATAATACATTTAATGAACAAAAGATGCTCCTTCTTCACTTCCGATATGTGTTTAACTCCGAAGAAGGTAGGAATTATGAAACGCGACCAAATCTTAGCACAAGGTAGCAAGTTACTGCTATACATCTGTCCAGGATATCTCTCTTCTTCGGGAATTGGGCGGGCCCCATCAACAATCACTTTTCCCCAAAGGGATTCATAATCAAACGAAGGTTCTTTAAGAGATTCTTGAAACGGACATATTCCGGAAAACTTGGGTAATTTCAATGATTTACGAATAAGCTCAACGGAGAAAGGAACTACCTTTTTGCGAATAATAACAGCTTCTTTTGAGAAGGCGATTCCTTCATAAAAATCTCGCACCAAGGTAGGAATATACTCAAGCTTCCTATCTCTCAATTCCTTCCAACCCAATTTATCACAAGTAGCACCATAATCTTTATAAGCACTAGTCATAATACCCTTAGGAAGATTCATCTCCTCACCAAACTTCAAAAATTCAATTCGATCACGAACCTGAGTATCCCAAGGAACGAAGACTCTCTTAGGCTTTTGAGCCCAAGCTTTCCTACGCGGAGCTTTCGGTTGTTGCACTGGTTCTTCGGGAACTTCTTGTTCAGTTTCTTCAATTTCTTCTTCAACTTCTTCCTCACTTTCTTCATCACTCTCATCAATTAACCTGCTCTTTTTCGGATTAGCCTTACTCGGATTTTCTTTTCGTTTCGGAGCAATTGGGTTTTGGACAGTCTTTTTGGATCGCGAATCCGGAATCTCAATTGCTTGGTCTGGGCTAGCTCCAACAGTGTTCCTGTTTCTTGGTATGTTTCTTCGATAGTTACACATGGAATCGGTTCTGTTAGTCATCTCTTTTCAACCCAAACTCAAAACTTCAAATAGAGAAAAAACTAGATAAAAGCTTTGAAATTTGATGTTTTGAGGCTTAAAACTTGAAGAACTAGGTGTTATATGAGATGGGTTAAGGTTATTAGAGAGAGATTTTGAAAGAATTGGGTTTAATTTCAAGGTTGGGAAGAGTAAATTTTTGGAGAAAAGGTGAAATTTGATGATGTTTTGGAGAGGATGTGAGTTGATTTTGTGTTTTTGTGATGATAGAAGGCTTGATTTGATGATTTTATAGCTGTTTGTTGATGATTTTCAGAGTAGGTGGAGGCAAGAATTCGGATTATAAGGTTTGGCTTGGAAAAGAGGCAAAAAACTAGGTTTACTAAGCTCAAAACCGCCTCTCGCAACAGCTGGCCGGCTAGCCGGCGAATCCGCCGGCATGCCGGGCGAGAGGGCGGCGGAAATAATTACTAAATTTGACTTTTTTTTTACTTCAAAACGCAAGTATATTGCGTCGTCGCTGACGCAATGGTCAGGGAATTTGAAATCCTTGACCGGCTAGCCGGCGGATTCGCCGGCATGCCTGTGAAATCTCGATAGCGCATTTGATGACGCAACAACCTTGCGTCGTCGCTGACGCACGGACCAAAACATTCTTCCTCGTTGGCCGGCTAGCCGGTCAGTTGACCGGCATGCCGGCGCTCTCTCGCTGGCGCGAATGAAGACGCAGCATTGCTGCGTTGTCGCTGACGCAGTGGTCAGGGAGTTGGGGTCTATCTGCTCGTTTGGCCGGTATGCCGGCCAGCTCGCCGGCTAGCCGGTCAAACCTGCTGTGGACTTCAATTTTTCTCCGTTTTTCCCATCGTTTGACCCCCAAACTCATGACCATTATGCCCCTGAAATCATCAAAAACAAACACCCTTCCTCATTTCTTAAAAATAAAACTAAAATCAACGAAAACTTTAACTAATTTATACTACGGAAATTGAAATACGTAAACTAATATACAAGAAATTGGCTTTTGTTTAACGTCGTTAAGCTCGACGGGTTACCTCGTGCTTCTAAGGAGCTTCGAGGAGGTACATGACCTCTCCGGGATGTGGGTCTTTTGCACGATCGGTGTCTTCACCTCCATGATAAATTTTTAAACGATGCCCGTTCACCATGAATGTACGGTTCTCAAGTGGATGTTCTATCTCTATAGCTCCATGAGGTGTAACCTTGGTTACAATGTAAGGACCCGACCACTTCGATCTTAATTTCCCCGGATAATTACTGAACTTCGAATTATATTTCAACACTCTTTGTCCCACTACAAAGTTCTTCTCTCGAATTCGATTATCATGCCATCTCTTAGTATTTTCTTTATAAAGCTTAGCATTTTCATAAGCATGTAATCGGAATTCATCAAGCTCATTAAGTTTCATCATTCGATTCTCAGCAGCTAGCGTAGGATCTAAATTTAACTTTGCAATAGCCCAATAGGCACCCATTTCTAACTCAAGAGGTAAGTGACAAGCCTTACCATAAACCATTCGATACGGAGAAGCGCCTACTGGGGTTTTGAAAGCAGTTCGATATGCCCAAAGTGCATCATCTAATTTCATAGACCAATCTTTTCTAGTAGGACCAACGGTTTTCTCTAAAATAGATTTTACCTCACGATTTGATACTTCGGCTTGACCATTGGCTTGTGGATGATAAGCGGTGGATACACGATGTCTGACTCCATATTTCTCTAGAACAGTCTTCAAATACTTATTAACGAAATGGGTGCCTCCATCGCTAATAATCACCCTTGGAGTTCCATGTCTAGTGAAAATATGTGATTTTAAGAACTTAATCACCACTCTAGAATCATTGGTTGGTAAAGCCACTGCTTCTACCCACTTAGACACGTAATCAACAGCTAATAAGATGTAGAGGTTACCATTTGAAGGAACGAACGGACCCATAAAATCTATACCCCAAACATCAAATATTTCAACTTCTAATACATTATTACGTGGCATCTCATCCCTCTTGGATATGTTTCCGGTAAATTGGCATCTATTACATCTTTTAGTATATTCATGACAATCTTTTGTAATAGAAGGCCAATAGAAACCAGATTGTAATACCTTAGCAGCAGTTCGATCTCCTTTGAAATGCCCACCGTAAGGTGAATCATGACACCCAGCTATAATCGCCTCAATTTCTTCCTTGGCTACACATCTTCTTACCATCTGATCAGCACACACTTTATAGAGGAACAGATCCTCCCAAAAGAACTGTCTTGCACGGTGAGCTAATCTTTTTCTCTCTTGATAAGTTGAACCTTCAGGAAAAGAACCACTTACCACTAAGTTTGCAATATCCGCATACCAAGGGGCTTCATAGTCACGAACTTCGAATAGATTCTCATCAGGAAATTCTTCTCTAACTGCTTCAGTACCACTATTCAACTCTGAACCTTCTAATCTCGATAGATGATCTGCAACCTGATTCTCGCACCCTTTTCTATCCTTTATCTCTAAATCAAACTCTTGAAGCAATAAAACCCATCTGATTAACCTTGGTTTAGCATCTTTCTTCTCCATAAGATATCGTATCGCTGAATGATCTGTATAAACAATAACTTTCGCTCCAAGAAGATAAGAGCGAAATTTATCGAATGAATATACAACCGCTAGCAACTCCTTTTCTGTAACTGTATAATTGATCTGAGCACCATTAAAAGTTTTACTAGCATAATAAATCGAATGAAAAACTTTCTCTTTTCTTTGTCCTAATACAGCTCCCATACATAAATCATTCGCATCACACATAACCTCAAACGGTAAATTCCAATCTGGAGGCACTACTATAGGAGCAGAAATAAGCTTCTCTTTGATTGGTTTGAAAGCCGCTAAACAAGCTTCGTCAAAAAGGAATTTGGAATCCTTTTCAAGTAAGTTGTTTAGCGGCTTCGCAATCTTAGAAAAATCTTTGATAAATCGCCTATAAAAGCCAGCATGGCCTAGAAAACTTCTTACCCCTTTAACAGAAACAGGAGGGGGAAGAGTTTTAATTACCTCAATCTTCGCTCTATCGACTTCCAATCCAACATTCGAAACTTTGTGACCCAGAACAATACCTTCGCGAACCATGAAATGACACTTCTCCCAGTTTAATACCAAATCTGTTTCTTTGCATCTGATTAACACTTTGTCTAAATTGTCTAAACACTTATCAAAATCATCACCGAATACAGAGAAATCATCCATAAACACTTCAAGAAAGTTATCGATCATATCCCAGAAGATGGCCATCATGCATCTTTGAAAGGTAGCAGGAGCGTTACACAACCCAAATGGCATTCTACGATATGCAAAAGTACCAAAGGGGCATGTAAATGTTGTTTTATGTTGATCTTCTGGAGCCACGTAAATTTGATTATACCCTGAATAACCATCCAAGAAGCAATAGTACTCTCTTCCGTCTAATTTGTCTAACATCTGAAGGGCAAAGGGAAATGATCTTTTCTGGTGGCCTTGTTCAGCTTTCTATAATCCATGCAAACTCTCCATCCAACTACCGTTCTTGAAGGAATCACTTCATTTTTATCATTAAGAACTGTTGTCATTCCTCCCTTCTTCGGTACACACTGAACCGGACTCACCCATTCACTACTCGAAATGGGATAAATAATCCCCGCATCTAAAAGCTTGATCACCTCTTTCTTTACCACATCCTTCATAGCGGGTATTAATCTTCTTTGACCTTCAACTGAGCGTGCGTTAGCATCTTCAAGTATGATTTTGTGTCGACAATAGGATGGACTAATGCCTTTGATGTCAGCAATTGTCCAACCTATTGCTTCTTTGTTTGCTCTTAACACAAGCAACAGTTTATCTTCTTGAGGACCTGTTAAATTAGCTGAAACAATAACAGGTAGAGTTTCATTAGTACCTAAATACGCATACCTCAAGTGTGCTGGCAATGGTTTTTCTTCCAATTCCGGAGGAGATTCAATTGAAGGCTTCTTTTTAGGAACAATCTCCCCCGGTTCTCTCACAGGTTCATAGGCAGGACGCCTATACTTCGGATTTTCAGAATTTAGAGCTGCTATTGTTTCAGTAAGCTCTTCCAACATCTCAGGTGAATCTAATGTTAAAGCAGCCTGCAAGATATCATCAAAATTTAAACAATTAAATACCTCTTGCGATGCTTGCTCTACTACATCCATTCTGAAGCAATCTTCCTGAGAATCTGGGAATTTCATAGCTCGAAATACATTGAATTTCACTTCCTCATCTTGTATCCTCATTGTTAATTCGCCATTCTCTACATCGATCAATGTTCTCCCTGTAGCTAGGAATGGTCTACCCAAAATAATGGGGACATTTCTATCTGCATTGTATTCAAGGATTACGAAATCAACAGGAAATATAAGTGTACCTGCCTTAACAAGGACATCCTCAATGCGGCCTTCAGGATGAGCAAGAGATCTGTCCGCCATTTGCAAGACCATAGAAGTGGGTCTTGCGTTTCCAATTTTTAGCTTGTCAAAGATCGACTTGGGCATCAAATTGATGCTAGCTCCCAAGTCACATAGCGCCTTTCCTTTCCATTCCTCTCCAATTGATATAGGAATCGTGAAACTCCCTGGGTCTACTAACTTCGGAGGTAATTTACTTTGACAAATCGCGCTACACTCTTCTGGAAGACCAATCATCTCGTTATCACAATAGGGCCTTTTGTTAGTGAGGGCCCTCTTCAAAAACTTCGTATAATTCGGAATATCTCGAATTGCCTCAAGTAACGGAATATTAATACTTAAACCCTTCACTCTATTAAAGAATTTCTGAAAATCACCCAAATCACCCCTTTTCTGAACTCGCGATGGAAACGGTGGTGGAGGGCGATTAATCACCATATTGTCTTTCTTTTTCGGAACTTCTCTTGGTCTCACTATTTCTTCAACCTCACTATCTTTCTCATTTTCTTTCTCTTTCTCCACCACTTCCTTTTCTTTTCTTGGTACTTCTTTCTCTTTCATAATGGGAAAAGGAGGGGGAGGAAGATTCTTACCACTTCTCAATGTAACAGCATTACAATCTTCGCGTTGCTTCGGATTCTCAGTATCGCTAGGAAGTTGCCCTTGTGGGCGCTGATTCAGCTGTTTATTAATTTGGCTTAGCTGATTCTGGAAAATCTTCATATTCGCTTCAGCTGCGTTCTGACGTTCTAAGGCTTGTGTTTGAAGAGCAATAAAATTTTCAACGGTTTTCTGAAGGGTAACTACTCCTTCTTGTGGATGGGCAGGTAAGGCTTTTTGGTTTAAAGTTTCATCGTATGTATTCTGAGGAGCTTGCCTTTGTACATAATTTCCCTGATTCTGTTCTCCTTGATAATTGTTGTGTGATCTTGGATTATAGTTGTTACCTTGGGGACGCGGCTGATACGCATAGGTAGGATTGGCTGCCCCATTAGGATTTGAGTATTGAAACCCAGGATGGTTTCTGTTAGGCTGATATCCATTACCACTTGAATTGAAGTTACCTCTATTGGACATGAACATCACGGATTCTTGGTTGTTCGGACAATTTTCCTCATCGTGATCATCTACCTGACAAATCGAACACATATAAACCTCTTGTGCAGCATGCACAGCTACCTTCTTACCCGAAAATCCTTCTTTTACAGCTAAAGTAAGCTGCTTCAATTGTTGCTCAATAGTACTCTGAATCTTGTTCTCAAACGTAGCAAATTTCTCTTCCATATCAACATTATTCACTCCCTTAACCGGTGTTCTTACTGAATTCCACCCAACTTCATTCTTGACTGTTCTCTCTAAGATAATTTTAGCATGAGCGGGTTGAACTTGAAGAAAACCTGCACCACATAGCGTATCCAACTTCTCTCTTGACTTCCCATCAAGGCCTCTATAAAAGATCTTAAGCTGTTGTTGTTCTGAATAGCCATGATTAGGAACTCTACGTAAGCACATCTGAAATCTTGTCCAACTCTTACCCAAAGTTTCATCATATTCTTGACGAAAATGTGTCAATTCTAATTCAGCATCTAACCTCATGTTACTTGGGTAATACCTATCAAAGAACGCAATTTCTAATTGGTCCCAATTGGTGATCTTCGTAGGATCTTGCGTATCGTGCCATTCACTTGCTCCCTCAGTAACAAAGAACTTAAAAGCAGCAAAATACATCTGTTCTCTTGAGACCCCTTGTGTGATATACGAATCACATATCTGTTTGAATTTCTGTACTGCCCGGAGAGGATCTTCTGCTGGTCTACCACGAAAATTACAAAAATTCTGGAACTGAGCTAACATACCCGAATCTGGACGAAAACGCGGAACATTAATATCTGGAGCACCTACTCCTATAGCTGGAGCACGGAATGGAACTTTTGGAGGACCATTAGTAAACCACGGATCTTGATTCATCACTATCTGAACTTGAGGATTTGGATTCAGTGGTTGTGGAATTGGAGGAATAACGCCTGGAGCCAAAGGTTGTCCATTTGCGCCTAGTTGACCTTGTGGATTATCTTGAAGATTGATTTCTTCCATTCTGTTACTTAACTCTTCTACCTCTAAAGCTTCTCGTTCTCTTCTTCTCTTGTTAGCAAGTATGATCAACGATTCTGGATTACTAAGGATCGGAGGTGTTGGCTCTAGATCCTTGAATAGCCTTCTTCGCATACACCAAACCTAAAAACCTGAAAAGAAACTAAACAAAAAGCGTAAAACTGATAAAATAAAATAAAATGCACTTATCACTAAAGGATAAACACCGTGGTCACACGCTACCGTCCCCGGCAGCGGCGCCAAAAACTTGGTGGTCCTTTGTGTGTTCTAAATAAATGCAATAAATAATCGAACCACAACCGCAAGTGTACGGTTGTCCCAAGTAGTATTTCTGATAATACAGATTCGTTCCAAGGACGGAATGGTTGATCACAATGTCTGGCAAATAGTGATTGATGCACTTATGAAAATAAAAAAAAAACAATAATATGTTTGTTTGGGTTTTTTGTTATAAGACTAATGAATGAAAGACAAATATTAAATTGCAAGTAAAAGCTAAAACGCAAGTAAAATAAGTGAAAACGCAATATGAGAAGTAGCACTTGAGAACGCAAGGATCCTCCCTATCCTATTTCTTAACTTAGGTTGTTTAAGGGTTAAATTAGTCAATTACAATGGTCGGGATTCTAAATTCCTTATACCCCCGTCAGGGTGGACTATAAGGCGATCCTAAAGTGTCACTAGTCCCGTCAGGGTAAATATGATCCACCGTTGGATGATTAAGTGTTATTACCTCATTGGCCCTAGGATTAGCTAAGCTCGTCAGAATCATTAACTTCTATCCTAGATTGAATAAATAGTTCCGTATTTAAACCCTCCGTCAGGATGATCCAATTGCCACTAATTGGAATAGCCTAAATACTATTACCTGTTCCTAGTTCATGACGCTAAAAACAGTAAATATTCATAATTTATCGAAAAGAGTAAAAGCCCTAATTTAGTTTAATTCAATAAAAACCCAAATTCAACATTCGTTAATTAATAAGAATTGGGATTCACCCATTATTTGTTCTCAAGCACTAAATAAAACTTAGCTCATATTAAAATGAAATACGAAATTAAAATTAAAGGAATTCATATTGTTTACAGAATTAAAAAGATAAAAGAACCTAATTTCCGGAATCGGAATGACTACGAACGGAGATATAGACCCTCTCCAGCTCTTGTAGCTTCTTCTCCTTCCTTCAGTTGCTTCTCTCTGGTGTTTTTAATCTTGCAGAATGTGAATTGTGTCTAAAATAAAAGTCCAGACCTCCTTTTATAAGTGAAAATTCGTTCTAGGGCTTGGACCAGAAAATAGAATATTAATTAAATGTCCAAGCCCACTTTCTAGGCCCAAAATCCCGTAACTGCTGATACACCTTCACTAAAACGGCTTTTCCCGATGCGTTATGACTCCGATTGACCTCATTCCAGTTGCTAAAGTTCCGTAACTCGATAAGGAATGATTTCTCTTCAAAGGTCAACAGCTAGATCATCGCTTAAGCACCTCGAAATCAGAAATCTATGGCCTGGAAAATGGATTTTCAGCTCTAAAAATAATATCTTCGGGATTTCTTTTCAAGTCTTGACTCTATCTTTTGATCTTTGACTTTATCCTCGGATTCCTCTTCTAGCTAACATCTAAAACCTGTAAAATACTCACTAAAAATACCAATATTACGCGCAAAAGCTTAATAAATCAAAAATGCTAGAAATAAAAGAGGAAAATCATATTATTGCATATTTAGTCCAAAAGTCTATCGAATTAATTAAATAAACACCAAAAATGATGTCTCCTAAGGGTCGAAAATAAGAACAATTAAGGAGAAATCAGTGACCCATTTAATACCATTCACAACACATGAATCGTACTTATAAACTGCATCATGAGACTTATTAGCCAATGAAATCATCTCACTTTTAGCGAATGCATCACCTTCTTTTTCCATTTCATAAACCTACAATCATAAACAATTATAACAATGTTGTCTAAAATGGAATATTAATTTTGTATTTGAATGGACCTATACCTTATGCAGAAACAAGTCTTGGAAATTTTGCCGGTGTTTCCTATCTTTATCGGCTACAGTACCCGATAGCGTGGCTTTGTGTTCTCTGCACATTTGACGATCAAAATGAATACATTTTTCATAATGAATAAACATTTAATAAATAAATTGAAAAATTACGTCATCAAATGTTGGATTTCATCGCAATTAAGTAGGATATACCAGTCGATTTGCTCCTTCTCGTTGTATTGCAAATTACCATACTCTTTTTTACCTATAGGAATACATTGGCTCTTAAATACATAAATTTTTTTAGGTTGAGCTTCGATCTCGGTATATCTTCCCGGATCATTAAACTTTGTGTTTTCTTCTTTAAGGTAACGCGATATGAATGTCAAAGTCTCCTGTACAACGTATCCCTCGGCGATTGAACCCTCCGGCCTAGCCGGGTTTCGTATGTACTCCTTTAATTTCTTCAGATACCGCTCAAATGGGTACATCGAATGCATCTGAACCGGTCCCCCTAACAAAGCTTCGTCGTATAAATGTATGAACAGGTGGATCATTATATCGAAAAACGCGGGAGGTACAATCATCTCCAATCTACACATAATTTCAACCACTTTCACCTTCCCCTTTTCTAACTCTTTCCTACTCAGATTTTTATTACACACAACTCTAAACACGTTGGCTAGCCCGATAATCGCGTCACTAATCGCTTTGTCTTCGAAAAGCCCTGGTATACTAGCCACAAATAGGTATTGCATCATCACGTGACAGTCGTGAGATTTCATTCCTATAATCTTGCCCAAGTCACTTTGAACGTTATTTCTCAAACTCGATGCGAATCCATCGGGAAACTTCTGTGCCTTCAGCCAGTCAAGAAATACTTTATGTTTTTCCGTTGATAACGTATAACTAGCTCGAGTCATTATCTGTTTACCATTTCTCTCTGTCAACCACAAATCTGGCCTGATGTTCATTTCCTTAAGATCAATTCTCGCTTTCACGTTGTCTTTGTTAACTTTCCCATCAAGACCTATAACTGTGTCGAGAAGAGCATCACACACGTTTTTCTCGCAATGCATGACATTAATGTTATGTTTCAACAAATTTTCGGACCAATAAGGTAAACGATAAAAGATACTCTTTTTCTTCCAATTGAATACACGAGGACCAGTCTGTCTCACGATATTTCTCCCAAAATCCTTGTGTATCCCGGGAAGCACAATGGGAAGCCCATCTAACTGTGTCTGAATATCGGCAGGTCTATATTTCTTCGGTGGGCCTCTACAATCGGATTTCTTGTACAAAACCTTTTTGTTTCTAAACCAATGGCCGATAGGTAACCAACGTCTATGGTTGAAGTAAGCAACCCCATTCTTCACACTCAATGACGGAGTAGAATCCATGCATTCTGGACAAGCTTTGTAACCTTGACCCGACCATCTCGAGGTGTATGACCTAGCGGGAAAATCGTTAGTCGTAGACAACAAACAAACCTTCATCGTAAACTCTTCCTTCTTGTGGGCATCATAAGTAAGAATCCCTTTATCCCACAACTCTTCCAACTCATCTATAACAGGTCGAAGAAAGACGTCCATGTCCTTGCCGGGTGAACGGGGTCCCGGAATCAACAAACAAAGCAGGAATGTCGTCTCCTTCATACACTCCCACGGTGGTAAGTTGTAGACGGTCAATATAACCGGCCACATGCTGTACGAGTTGTTCTGCATAGAGAAAGGGCAAAAGACATCGATTCCCAAACCCAAGAAGACGTTCAGAGGTTCACTAGCAAACTCAGGATGTAACTGAACAAATCTCTTCCAACTATCACCGTCAACCAGATGACGCAACAAATCTGGATCTGTATTCTTTCATGTTTGGTGCCACATCATATTTTCGGCAGTGTGTCTCGAAGCATAAAGTCGCTGCAGCCTAGGGGCAATCGGGAAATATCTGAGTTTCTTATGCGCGACATTCAGACCCTTCTTCGGGTCCCATCTGGATTCACTACATACTGGATAATTTTCGAGGGAGGCATTCTCCTTGTAAAACAAATCACAATCGTTCACGCAAACATCGATGTTATTGTAACCCATTCCTAAACTTTTTAACTTTTTGTTGCACGCCTCGTATGAATCGGGCAAGGTATGATGTTTGGGCAACACACGGCACAAAATATCAAGCAACTCGGTGAAACACGTGTTAGTCCACTTGTTCCTCACCTTCACGTGCATTAGCTTCGCAATGAAATTTAATGAACTCATAACATCACAACCAGGGTATAACTCGGTCTCTAAATCGGAAAACATCGTTTCGAATTCGCCACGAGCTGAACTGTTCGAGTCTGTCATCACGGTGTCACCGGAATGACCACCAACCTCGTAATTAGGTCTCAAATCCTCGTATACATCCAACATTTCATTTTCATCATATCGAGTCTCGGGATTATCCCCGATCTCACCATGCTTTGTCCAAATATCATACGACTCCAAAAACCCAAACTGTAAAAGATGTGACCTAACTTTGACCACCGTATACCGACGATAATTCGAACACTCATTACACGGACAAAAAATTGTTTATTCACTAGGAGGTTTATTTTTTTGAGCAAAAGCGAGGAATGCTTCTATCCCCTTAAAAAATTGAAGCGAAACTTTATAAGCGGTACCATTCCAACTTTTATCAATACCCGAATCCATAGTCAACTATTACACTATGAAAGAATACAAAATAAATGTCTCATAAATAAAATGAAAAAAAAATTACATCACCAAATAAATACATAAAAATAAAAATTATTATATCACCGATTACATAAATGAATAAAAAACGAAAAAAATTATTACATCACCGATTAAATAAATAAATATAAAATGAAAAAAATTATTACATCACCGATTCAATAAATAAATATAAAATTAAAAGCACACAAAATATTACATCACCAAATAAATGCATAAATATAAAATTAAAAGCATACAAAATATAACATCACAAAATAAATACATAAATAAAAAATTAAAAGCATACAAAATATAACATCACTTAATAAATACATAAATATAAAATTAAAAGCATATAAAATATAACATCACCAAATAAATATATATCCTATTTATGCATTTATGTCTCATACAATATTATATATCATATATATATATATATATATATATATATATATATATATATATATATATATATATATGTCACATAAAATTATAAGATGATTAGAGATATATACATAGTGATACTATATATTTAGCATTAACTATACAATTGTATACAATTAAAAAAAAGATGAAAAAGCTACATACTTTTGGACAAATTTAGAAGGAAAAATTGAAAATTGAGGAGGTCCCACGTTGTTGGTTGACCCGGGAAAGCTTTTCCACGTGTTGAAATACCTAATAAGTGATACTATTTACCATTAACTACACAATTGCTTGCAAATAAAAGAAATTTGAAAGAGTTTTATGGAAAAAAAAATACCTACTTTTGGGCAAATTTGGAAGGAAAAATTGATAATTGAGGCGGTCCCACGTGATGATTGACCCGGGCAAGCTTTTCCAAGTCTTGAAATAATTTTTGATGATGAATTGTGGAAAAAAATTGGTAGAGTTTTGAGAGAAATAAAGAGAAATTATATAATTAATGGTGTCTTAAGTAAAGCAATTCGCATGTTGCTGTTAAAAATACACTAGCACTACTCGCGACTACACGAGTAGTCGCCAAAGCCTCACACGTAGTCGTTAGAAATGACTACCAACGACTACTTTATGTAGTCGTTAAATAATACAACATCTAGCGACTACACGTTGGCGGTGGGATATTAATTAAAAATACTAAAACCCACTAGCGACTACGTCATAAGTATTAACGACTACTTCTTGTAGTCGTTAAAAGAAAAAATTACTAACGACTACGCAGTAGTCGAGAAACATACCATGTAGTCGTTAAACACATGTAGTCGCTAGAGGCGCTGTCCTTTAGCGACTACATCACGTAGTCGCGAGAAGTTTAGTCGCTAGAGAGCCGCGCTATAGTAGTGTACATAAACATCTTTTTATATTTGGCCAAATTTTCTTGTCGACATTTTGAATAAAATTAAATTTTCAAGATCCTCTCTTTTCATATTTATATAATAATTTACACATATAATTTGATCACGATCCATCTATTTTCTGATTATATATTTCTGTAGTAGTATAACTGATAGAGTTCTTAAATATCAATATCTGAATAAGAGGAAAATGTTTTGGTTCTTGATGCTCTGAAAGGAGTATTACATTTTTCAGTTATATTAGCTACTTTATTTCATCATAAAATGTTAAACTTGTTGAAGTGCCAACTTGCTTATACTGCTAAACTTTATAAGTTTAGAATCAAAAGACCGACCACTCTTTTATGCGATGAAATAGATTTTGCATCAATAGAAGCAGGAGCCTTTAAAGCTGAATTGTGACTTATTCACTTTATGAATGAATTTCTATTTGAACATTGAGCTCTCATTAGCGAGATTTATGAAGCATCTTATATATAATATTCAGCTACCCCTCTCGTCATGAGAATTTTACTTTATAAATATTTAAGTTTAATAAATGAGTAATGCTGGATATCACCCCAAATCACATCGCCTTTATATCGCCTCCTAGGTGGACCAATCACAAAGGAGAGAGAAAATGATAAATCAGGAAAGAGAAATCATATGATTGGTTAATTTGAAATCCACCTAGGAGGTGATATAAAGGCAATGTGATTTGAGGTGATATCCAGCATTACTCTTAATAAATTTATCCAAGTTTTCAAGACTAACTTGCATATAAATTAATAGATACCAGCAATGTATTTCATATTTAATCGTGATTTATCTTTGTGTATTGCAGTAGAAAAACTATAGTATATATCACAAGAAATAACACACAAATTTAAAACTATTGATGTTTGAATAATGAGGGTATTAATGTTAATAGTTGGACTTTATTATAATGTTACGATTATATTAAATTACAAGTCTATGTCATAAAAGACAAATTCACATTCGATTGTCTAGCAATTCTCTACATATGAGTAAACATATATTTTGTTAGATCATACATATCTCCCCCTGAATTTGTAAATTGAGATATTGGAAGATATTCGAGTAACATTTCTCTAAGATATAACCAATATATCAAAACTCACTCGATGATTACAATTTATTACCAATCCATTCTCATACATTTTGTATTCTCGTTCTCATTGAGTTATTCATGGTTAAATCGCCCAACTCATTAATAAGTGATGATATAATAGTGTTTATATTCACGATAATGAATTTATGTAATCAGTTCACTTAAAATGGTGGATTGAGCTACTTAAACATATTGATGATTATTCATCAAATAAATATCAATTCGAACCTCTAGGTGAGGGACAACTGATTTATTTGCCAAAATAAATTCCTTAGGTGTCTGGGTTTTATCTTTGTTAAGAGAAAGGTGAACACCTTATGTGTTGGTCTATTTTGAAACTTTCATCTATTTTCTGAAAATTTAACAAAATTATGAAAAATGACTATATTATCTAACAATACATAATATTTAATTTTAAAATAAATGTATATATGATTTATGTTCTGTAGCTACACAGTATATATGAAGCATTACGCGGTACTTGTTTCGTTCATTTTAAAATCAATTACTTGAATCGATCGAGAAATAGAAAATCATCTACTTCTACATTTAGAATTTAAACGGTGACTCTAGGAACTTCTTTATCCCACAAATGGGAGGTGAATTGCGAGTCAGAAGAGTGAAGAAATATGTGTGAAATGATTTCATTTCTTTTAATTATGTGAGTTAATGGATTGTTACTTGAATCTAGGTGAGCGAATGAGTTTGTAGAAATTGTGTAAGTTAGTGTGATGCTAAGTTTTTTTAGAATTTTCCTTTTTAGTAGCTTATTTATATCAACAAAAATTTAGAAGTTTTAAATTTTTTAGTAATAGAGAGTGTTTCTTGTGACATATTTGTTTCCTAAAATTAGATATATACCCCTCTTCATATATATATATATATATATATATATATATATATATATATATATATATATATATATATATATATATTATTTATTATCTATTTGATTTAAAATAGAACAATTTTGTAAAAAATAAATAAAGATTAATTTATACAAAAAAATAATTTAATCCAAATATATAGGTTACAATTCTCCAAATAATATGTCGTAATAATTACATAATTTTAGTTGATAGGTTTATTTTTCAGTTATGACTTTTAAGCTTGGGTATTCAATATCAATTTAAACTAATTTTATGTTCCAAAAACAATTAACCATATTATAATTTGCACGAAAACTACAAATTCTATTTAGTCATTACACATTGAAAAAAGTATCATTGCATAGTGTATACGTCAAACCATTATAATTTTTTTGATTTGTACACATTAAAAAATGTGTACATAAAATTAATGTAGATATGTTTGGATTGAATCCGTTTAAAATCCGCCGAAAGTATATATGTAAAAATTTGCAAAAAACCTGTCAGATTGCTTTTTAAAAATAGAGACCCTCCATTAGATGAGTCTGAACTAAATTTTATTGAAACCTGCGGGTTTTGGGCTCATGCACATCCTTATTGTAATGCAAGACAGATTGGAATATCGAAACTCCCAAACCATGTTACACGGGTTCAAATGTATCTTTTATAGAAATATATTATCTCGCATATCGTATAAAATTAAAAAGTTTGGAAATGGGAGTTTACACATGTACATAAGACCCTTATTATTTTAATCTCCAAGAAAGAAGTCCACAAGTAACTAATGATTACATAAATATAAACTCGATCAATTTCTACAACAAATCATTTCCAATATCTTAAAAGATGGTACCCTCACTTTAAAACGAGTACCACGATAGTCAATTAAACTATAACATTAGTCGAATAAGGTTATGCAATGTGGGTTATCCACAAGATATTGTTTATTAGGTGAAACATTTTATATTGAAACTAATATCTCCAACTCAAACCACTTTTATCCAAAGAAATGTTATCAATGATAATGTGATCATTTTCCACAACGCTTTGCATAAATTAAAGACAAAAACTAATGGGATAGAGTATGACCTATGCAAAATTGATACACAGAAAGCATAGTATAAATAAAATAACATGACATGTTACAATAAAAAAAATATAGTGATGCACATCATTAATAAATATATAGACATATTCAAGGGTTTCGTATTAAATTCTTGAAAATTGACCATTTTTTGACATATATTAAATTGCAATAGAAAAACATATAAATCATATACAAATATGAAAAATACTAAAAATATAAAAAATCCAATAAAATTACTCATAATTTATGTAAATACAATATCTATTTGCAAACTTAAAGCTAATGCTTGAAATAAGGAATTAAAATATTTTACTTAATAAGTACATGATGGCTGGTAGGGTTTGATAACATGATGATCATAAAGATAAGAACTATCACCCTAATCAATCACATTACTTACTGCAAGTATCATAGATTATATGCAAATTTAGTTGATAAATATAATTCATTCGCAGGGACTACGAAAGTTAGCTAGGACTTATGCAAATATAAAGTGCAAATAAAAGAAGTTAGAAGAATGATATAATAAAAGACTCTGAGATATTTGATTAGGTTTATGACTCTAACCATTACTAAATAAACGAAATATAAGAAAATAATATAGAGAAGAGAGATAGTATGAGAGTTTAGCTCGAGATACAGTAAGTAATCCGCATTATCCTTATTTTATAATTATTGTCTAAGGTAGAATTGTGTGATACCTAATAGCCATGATTATATATTCCTCCTAACCCCCTTCCAGGTGGACTTAGAAGGAGACCTAACAATTACCAGGGGACTTGGGTAAGGGGACCCTGCGCAATGATCGGTAATTAATTGCAAACCATAGTGATTGTCTAGTTAGGCAAGCCTGTCATGATCACTACCGTACACTAGACGTTTATGTGGTATTTCAATAATTGGATACCCCTTCCAAGTGATCATCCAACTACTATGATAATCCTATATGTTGCACACTGCAAGAACTATAAACACTATATCAAAGTACGTAAAACAGAGTTATCACTAATAATTTCAATTAAATGTAAAAGGACATCCTAAATTAATATAATATAAAACAAGACTAGGATTCATACCCATATGCTAATCTCAAGGTAAACAAAATTAGTCCATACTAGAAAAAGATAGAAAATAAATTAATAACTTTATTTTCAGAGACTATCATCAAAATGAGTTTTAATGACTTTTACTTACGAATATATCCTCATTAATATAGTTAAAATCAGCTTTCACTTGTTAACTATCACTATCACTATTGTGAGCGTCTTCAATATCAAGCACAACATCTTTGATATTTAACAAAGTATCCCTCAAACTGATTTAGCTACAAAGTTAATGTCATAGACATCTGGGTCATATCTAGGTAAGGTGTGTTTCGGTCTATTTTGAAATTAATCTTCCACTTTCTATGAAAATTAACTGATCCAATTCATTATCATGAGTGGCCTGGATGATGAAAGGTTGGATGCACTTGTTTTGTTTTTAAATGAAATATATGTAGGGTCCTTATTGATACGTAAACGGGATAGAATATAAATTCACCAAATTAAAGTGAGTAAAAAAAACCATGAAAAAATATAGATAATAAATAATATTTAATAGGAGATACGTATAGATACATGTTGACCAATCTCAATGAAATTTAAAAAGACAACATGCCGCACAACACAAAACTCCCATGATAATATATACAAGAGTCAAGAAGTACCTGGTGAGCCAATTATATAACACTACAAGATTAGATGTAAAAACTTTTTAGTTCATTAGTAGTTAAACATAATTTACCTTTAAATCTTGTTTTAAACTGACACAAAGTTTTCCCTCGTGAACGGTACGACAATAATAAAAAATTCTCTCTAACATGACTCTATCATAGTCAACCATCATGGTCTAGAACAGAGACTTTGATTTTGATGCAACCAAAGGGATACCACCTCATATAGCATACCACCTTCAAAATTACTTTTAAAAAGCCTTAGAAAAATGCAGAAAGCAGCTTCTATCGTAGTAGAAAAGTAATTAGGCAAAGTATTAAACATTATGATTTACAACAAATCATTTTCGTTCCATATCCTTTAGCAAGTGGAGATTTACATATGTCACAAGAAACCTCAGGAAATAAAAAATATGCATCTTTTTCAAATTAAAAAATTGACTAACATAAAGCATGCGAGGAAACATGGGTGGATTTGGGGCTCTAACCCAATGTAACTCAGGTTCATTGAGAATTCTTCTGAATTTTATTTTTTAATTTTTTAACTAAAAAAAGACATTATATTATTAGTTCTGATCTAGATATTAGCACTTGAAGACTGAATATTTACCCAGACTAAATACAAGAAATTTATATCTCCGAACAAAAACATAAACCCTTCCAATTTTTATTGTTTTAACTTTTAGCTCCTCGGAGAAAATTCCTGATCCTTTGTTAGAAACTGAGAACTAATAAACGGTGTCATAAAATAAAGAGACTCTACATTATAATTATAAGGGAAACAAAAGGGAGGAGAGCGATATTATTCTTGGAGGTGTGGCAATTGAAAAGTTGAGGGAAACAGAGGTTAAAGGACAATAAACTAAAATATATCTTTTTGAAACCAGGAGGCCAACTAAAAACCAGGATTGGTGGGTGATGAAAGGGAAGTTTTTGGAAAATTGGAGGGCCTATAGTTTTATAAAAATTTATGAGGTAATTTTTTTTTGCAAATGGATGGACCAATTGTACTTTATTTTTTTCAAGCAATTTATACCTTTGTCATAAAAACAAAAGTAAATCATATGGAGAATTTTTTTTCTTTTTCTTAGATTAGATATTTAAAGGTATTTTTTTGTCATTATATGTGAATGGGAAAAATTTATATTTTATTCATAATAATAAATCATAACAATTTAATAAGGGAATGGATATGTGATGTTACATTACATGGATAATTATATTCACGTATGAAATATTTTATTGACTTAATTAACTTTTACCGTATCTAAAGAAGTCTAGACATTTTTATAAAATAACAATAAAAAACTTTTTATCAGTGAGATATGTTTATTCAACATATATATATTTTAACATGAAAGAGAGGGAACAAATACAAAGGTACATTCAAATATTTTATCCGTTATCACTTCTCTTCAAACTCGTAGCAAACAACTTGAGTGACAATCTTCAATTTCATTTTTTCTTGAAAATAATAAAAATTGAAACCAAATATAATAAACTGAAACATATGTATGAACTAATTTAGAAGTATTTATTAATGTAATTAATGTATATGATATCTTTCATATTTCTTCAAAAATAAGAAAAAAAATCACATATTTATTGAGTATATATAATTTTGATAAGTTGAATGAGGATTTCTACCAAAGAGTATAAGTGTTTATTTTTGAATAATTGTAGAAGATCTAAACAAAGTATTTTTTAATTTTGACATAAAAAAATAATTATTAGATCCATCAAAAGACTCATGAAAGAAATTAAATATATCTTTATTCAATATATAGAGAGAATATGGCCTGAAAAAGAGAGAATAGTTAAAAAATTACATTCAAATATTAATAGAGAATGTTGTAGATATTATCAAGTTTGCTAATGGCATTTTAGGTTTACTATTTTGATTCATGGCTATGAATTTTTCAGTTTAATAACATCATCAAATTCAGAATGGGAAACTGAGTTTGACGAGATTTGTGGTCCTTGCAATGGATTGATTTGTGTTGTTGATAATGATAATCACATTGTGTAGACGCCCTTTTTGGTGTAGAAAATTTTGAGAATATTGCGTCATTCTTTTTGGACTTGGAAGATATGCTTTGGGCCTTGTGTGTCTTCTTATGCATCCTGTTTAAAATAGAGTTTGAACTATAAGTGAGCATGTTAGGTTTTAAGGCTTTCCTGATTATTATAAGCTTTTTGTCCTAGTGATAGAAAGGTAAAGAGTAGCAACATTTACAAATTTACATTCAAAAATTATATTAGTTAACAATCTGTAAATCAAGTTTAAAAATAGATAAATTAATGATGAAAATAATATTAATTTTTAATAAGCTTTTTTGTAAGAGTAAAAATTCATTCTAAATGAAGCCTAAATAAAACATTTGCATAACGCATTACATATTGATTGTTCAAAACTAAATTTAAAATTGTAATTTTTCTTAAATTATGTAGATAAAATCAATTTCAATATAACAAAAATACCATAGTTTCAACAAATAGTGGTGAATTACAGATTTTGAGGAACAAGTTATCAAATAACATATAATTTTTTGGCAATATATATTTTAATGAATAATTATAAACATCTATTAACAAAAATCTATAAGAACGCTACAAGTAATTAAATATAATAAAAATATTAAATTTAACCTTTTCAAGAATCCATTGGTTGAAAAGGAAAGGCCAATGACCTAGATATCCATAAATCAGGTAGAATGATATATATAAAATTTTGAATTTAAGAAAAAAGAGAAGGAGATAATTATAGCTTATACAATAATGTGTACGCTTTGTATGGTGGTTTTAAAAGATCAAATGTAATGAAAGACTATAGATTTATCATGGGAAAAGATCATAAAAATGACAGAGTATGGTAAGTATGGTTTATGTATAATAGATAGAGGAGGCAAGGGGGCGTTAGGGTTTGAAAGAAACAATTGAGCAATAATATGAAATATGTTGTAAAACTAAAATGAATAAGAGAGGAGAGCATACTATTATTTATTGGAGTATGAATTACTTAAATACCCTATCCCTATTTATAAGTAATATGTAAACCCTAACTCTTATTATTAATGGGATGGACTATCGTTAATGGAATGATTAATTATCAACAATAATTTTTCATAAAACTCCTTCTTGGATATTCTATCATGAAGAACATGTCTATATAAAACTTTCTTGAAAAAACCCTTTGGGAAAGAATCCACTGAAGGAAAATAAGTGCAATATCCTTATACACTTTAAATGTGTGTAGTTAATAACTTTATCTTGAAAACCATGTATGAAAAAAATTTGATGAAGGAAAAGAATATTGCAATGCGTAAGTCATGTGAGGATATCAATAACCATCTTCTCTGTGTAATTTGATATTTATCTTCATAGTCTCAAACCTTACAATATGTCAAATCAAGCAATATATTAATAATGGAATTATATGAATTTCAACTATAATCAAGAAACAATTATGTATGAATAATATTAACAAATATTTATGGATATAATCACATATAAACACATATTTAACGCACAAATAAACATGACACATTACATAAGAACATATAATACAATTATCGACATATTTATATATCCCAAGATTTTTATTTAAACACTTGGAGACCTTGAAGGACTTTCTTAAGAACATTTGTATCTCATAAAACATATATTCAAATTAGTTTATCTTAGACGAACATGAAATCCTTTATAAAAATTCTAGTCTATAATAGATCATACGTTCATATTTACGATACGGGTATGAAGCTACATAAGTATCTTTCTTTATTTGGCCAAATTTTCTTGTCTACATTTTGAATGGAATTAAATTCAAGATCCTCTCTTTTTATATTTATACAATAAGTTACACATATAATTTGATCACGATCCATCTATTTTATGATTTATAATTCTGTAGTAGTATAACTGATAGAGTTCTTAAATCTCAATATCTGAATTAGAAGAAAATGTTTTGGTTCCTAATGCTCTGAAAGATGTAATACATTTTTCAGTTATATTATATACTTTATTTCGCCATAATATATATATATATATATATATATATATATATATATATATGGTATCAAACTTGTTGAAGTGCCAAATTTCTCATAATGCTCAACTTTATAAATTTAGAATTAAAAGATCGACCACTCTTTTATGCATTGAAATAGATTTCACATATAGAAGCAAGAGCCTTTAAAGCTGAATTGTGACTTATTCACTTTATGAATGAATTTCAGTTTGAACATTGAGCTCTCATTAGCAAGAGATGATGCATCTTATAAATAATAAGCTATCCCTTTCGTCATGAGAATTTTACTTTATAAATAATTAAGTTTAATAAATTTCTCCAAAGTTTGCAAGTCTAACTTGCATATAAATTAATAGAGACCAACAATATTTTAAATTTAATCATGATTTATCTTTGTGTATTACAGTAGAACGACTATAGTATATATCACAAGAAATAACACATAAATTCAAAACTCTTGATCTATGACTAATGAGGGTATTCATATTAATAGTTGGACTTTATTATAATGCTATGATAATATAAAATTACAGTCTGTGTCATAAAAGACAAATTCACCTTCGATCATCTATCAATTCTATACATTTGTGTAAACATATATTTTGTTAGATCATGCATATCTCCTCCTGAATTTGTAAATTGACTTATGATATTGGAAGATATTCGAGTAATATTTCTCTAAGATATAACCAATATATCAAAACTCACTCGATAATCACAATTTATTACCAATTCGTTCTCATACATTTTGTATTCTCATTCTCATTGAGTTATTAATGGTTAAATCGCCCAAATCATTAATAAGTGATAATATAATTGTGTTTACATTCACGATAATGAATTTATGTAATCAATTCACTTAAAATGATGGATTGAGCTTCTTAAACATACTGATGATTATTCATCAAATAAATATCAATTCGAACCTCTATGTGAGGGACAACTGATTTATCTGCCAAAATAAATTCCTTAGGTGTCTGGTTTTTATCTTGGTTAAGAGAAAGGTGAACACCTTATGTTTTGGTCTATTTCGAAACTTTCATCTATTTTCAAAAAATTTAACAAATTTGTGAAAAATGACTATATTATCTATCAATAGATAATATTTAATTTTAAAATAAATGTAAGAAATGATTTATGTTCTCGGGTTACACAATATATATGAAGCATTACGAGGTACTTGTTTCATTCAAATTTCTTCTTCACTCATTTTTTAAATCAATTACCTGAATCGATCGAGAAATAGACAATCATCTACTTCTACATTTAGAATCTAAAATTGAATAATATTGTAAAAAATAAATAAAGATTAATTTGTACAAAAAAATAAATTTAATCCAAAAATATAGGTTACAATTCTTCAAATATTATGTCGTACATTACACATTAAAACCATATATAGTAGTCACTCTACATTGTAAAAACTATCATTGCACAGTGTATACGTCTAACCATTGTAATTTTTTTTTATTTGTGCACATTAAAAACTGAGTACATTAAATTAATGTCGATATGTTTGGATTGAATCCGTTTAAAATCCGCCAAAGTATTTATGTAAAAATTTGCAAAAAACCTGTTTGATTGCTTTTTAAAATAGATACCCGCCATTAGATAAGTTTAAACTAAATATTATTGAAACCTGCGGGTTTTGGGTTCACGCACATCCCTATTGTAATGCGAGAAAGATTGGAATATCGAAACTCCCAAACCATGTTACACGAGTTTAAATGTATCTTTTATAGAAATATATTGTCTTATATCGTATAAAACTAAAAAGTTTTGAAATGTGAGTTTACACATGTACATAAGACCCTTATTATTTTAATCTTAAAAAAAGAAGTCCATAACTAACTAATGATTACATAGATATAAACTTGATCAATTTCTACAGCAAAATCATCTCCAAGATCTTAAAAGATGGGACCCTCACTTTAAACTGATTAGCACGATAGTCAATTAAACTATAACATTAGTCTTTATGAATAAGGTTATGCAATGTGGGTTATCTACAAGATATTATTTCTTAGGTTGAAACCTTTTATATCGAAACTAATATCTCCAACTCAAACCACATTTATCCAAAGAAATGTTATCAATGAAAATGTGATCATTTTCCACAACACTCTGCATAAATCGAGGACAAAAACTAATGGGATAGAGTATGACCTACACAAAATTGATACACACAAACCATAGTATAAATAAAATAACATGACAAGTTACAATTAAAAAAATATAGTGATGCACATCATTAATAAATATATAGACATACTTAAGGGTTTCGTATTAATTTCTCAAAAAATTACCATTTTTTGACATATATTAAATTGGAATAGGAAAAAAATCGTATACAAATATGAAAAATACTAAAAATATTAAAAATATTAAAAATCCAATCAAAATAATTAATAATTTATGTAAATACAATATCTATTTGCAAAGTTAAAGCTAATGCTTGAAATAAGGAATCAAAATATTTTACTTAATATGTACATGGTGGATGGTAGAATTTGATAAAATTATGATCATAAAGATAAGCATTATCACCCTAACCAATCACATTACTTCCTTTAAGTATCACAAAACATACGCAAATTTAGTTGATAAATAGAATTCATTCGTAGGGACTACGAAAGTTATCTAGGACTAATGCAAATATAAAGTGAAAATAAAAGAAGTTAGAAGAATGATACACTAAAAGACTCTGAGATATTTGATTAGGTTTATGACTCTAGTAATTACTAAATAAACTAAAGACAAGAAAATAATTTAGAGAAGAGAGATAGTACGAGAGTTTAGCACGAGATACAGTAAGTAATCCCCACTATCATTATTTTATAATTATGTCCAAGGGAGAATTATGTGATACCTAGTAGCCATGATTATATATACCCCTCCTAACCCCCTTCCAGGTGGACTTAGAAGTGAGACCTAACAATTACTAGGGGACTTGAGTAAGGGGACCTTGCGCAGTGATCGATTGTTAATTGCAAACCCTAGTGATTGTCTAGTTAGGCAAGCCTCTCATGATAACTACTGCACACTAGACGTTTATGTGGTGTTTTAATAATTGGATACCCATTCCAAGTGACCATCCAACTACTATGGTAATCCTATATGTTGCACACTGCAAGAACTACAAACACTATATCAAAGTACATAAAATAGAGTTATCACTAATAATTTCAATTAAATGTAAAAGGACATCCTAAATTAAAATAAATATAAAACAAGTCTAGGGTTCATGCCCATATGCTAATCTCAAGGTAAACAAAATTCGTCCATACTAGAAAAAGATAGAAAATAAATTAATAACTTTATATCCAGAGACTATCATCAAAATGAGTTTTAATAACTTTTACTTACGAATATATCCACTTCAATATAGTTAAAATCAACTTTCAGTTGTGAACTATCACTATCACTAGCGCAAGCGTCTTCAATATCAAGCATAAGATCTTTGATATTTAACAAAGTATCCCTCAACTAATTTAGCTGCAAAATTAATTTCATAGGCATCTGGGTTATATCTAGGTAAGGTGTGTTTTGGTCTATTTTGAAATTAATCTTCCACTTTCTATGAAAATTAACTGATCCAATTCATTATCATGAGTGGTCTGGATGATGAAAGGTCGGATGCACTTGTTTTGTTTTTAAATGAAATATATATAGGGTCCTTATTTATACGTAAATGGGATAGAATATAAATACGCCAAATTAAAGTGAGTTAAAGTAAAAACCATGAAATATAGATAATAATGAATATTTAATAGGAGATACATATAGATACATGTTGACCAATCTCACTGAAATTTAAAAATACAACATGTCGCACAACACAAAACTCCGTTGATAATATATACAAGAGCCAAGAAGTACCCGGTGAGACAATTATATAACACTACATGATTAGATGTAAAAACTTTTTATTTCATTAGTAGTTAAACATAATTTACCTTTAAATCTGGTTTTAACCTGACACAAAGTTTTCCCTCGTAACGGTACGACAATAATCGAAAATCCTCTCTAACATGACTGTATCATAGTCTAACATCATGGCCTAGAACAGAGACTTTGATTTTGATGCAACCAAAGGGATACCACATCATTTAGCATACCACCTCCAAAATTACTTTTAAAAAGCCTTAGAAAAATTTAGAAAAGCAGCTTCTGTCGTAGTCGAAAAGTAATTAGGCAAAGTATTAAACATTATGATTTACAACAAATCATTTTCTTTCCATATCCTTTAGCAGGTGGAAATTTACATATGTCACAAGAAACCTCGGGAAATAAAAAATATGCTTCTTATTCAAATAAAAATTTGACTAACATAAAGCATGCGAGGAAACATGGGCGGATTTGGGGCTCCAACCCAATGTAACTCAGGTGCATTGAGAATTCTTCGGAATTTTATTTTATAACTTTTTTAACTAAAAAAAGACATTATATTATCAGTTTTGATCTAGATATTAGCACTTGAAGACTGAATATTTACCCAGACTAAATACAAGAAATTTAGATATCCGAACAAAAATATAAACCCTCCCAATTTTTATTGTTTTAACTTTTAGCTCCTCGGAGAAAATTCCCGATCCCTTGTTAGAAACTGAGAACTAATAAATGGTGTCATAAAATAACGAGACTCTACATTATAAGGGAAACAAAAGGGAGGAGCATGATATTATGCTTGGAGGTGTGGCAGTCAAAAAGTTGAGGGCAACAAGGTTAGAGGACAATGAACAAATATTTATGTTTTTGAAACTAGGAGGCCGACTAAAAATCTAGATAGTTGTGAGATGAAATGGATGATTTTGGAAACTTGGAGAACCTATAATTTTAAAAAAATTTATGATATAAAAACAATTTTTGCAAACGGATGAACCAATTGTACTTTATATTTGTCAAGGAATTTATTATTTTATCATAAAAACAAAATTATATAATATGGAGTATTTTTTTCTTTTTCTTAGATTAGATTTTAAACGGTGTTTTGACGTCATTATTTGTGAAAGGGAAAAATTTATATTTTATTTATAATAGTAAATCTTAAGAATTTAATAAGGAAATGGATATGTGACGTTAAATTACATGGATAATTCTATTCATGTATGAAATATTTTATTGACTTAATTAAATTTTACCTTATCTTAAAAAGTCAAGACATTTTTATAAACCAACAATAAAAAACTTGTTATCAGTAAAATATGTTTATTCAATATATATATTGAATATTTCAACATTAAAGAGAGGGAACAAACATAAATTTACCTACAAATATTATACCGTTAACACTTCTCTTCAAACTCTGAGTAAACAACTTGAGTGACAATTTTCAATTTTATTTTTGGTTGAAAATAATAAAAATTGAAACCGAACATATGTATGAACTAATTTTGAATTATTTATTAATGTAATTAATGTATATAATATCCTTCATATCTTCAAAAATATTAAAAAAAATCACATATTTATGGAGTATATATAATTTGATAAGTTGAATGAGGATTTCTGGCAAAGAACATAAGTGTTTATTTTTAAATAGTTGTAAAAGATTTAAACAAAGTATTTTTAAATCTGACATGAAAACATTATTATTGGATCCGTTAAAAGACTCATTAAAGAAATTAAATATATGGTTTTTCAATATATAGAGAAAATATTACATAAAAGAAAGAGGAAAGTTAAAAAATTACATTCAAATATTAATGGAGAATGTTGTAGATATTATTAAGTTTGCTAAGAGCTTTTTAGGTTTACTATTTCGATTTATGGCTATGAATTTTTCAGTTTAATCACTTCATCAAATTCAGTATGGGAAACTGAGTTTGACAGATTTGTGACCTTTGCAATGGATTGCTTTGTCTTGTTTCTTTGGAATATTGTGTCATTCCTTTTGGACTTGTAAGATACGTTTTGGGCAGTGTGTGTCTTCTTATGCATCCTGTTAAATATAGAGTTTAAACTATAAGTGAGAATAATATGCTTCAAGGCTTCCCTGATTATTATATGCTTCTTGGCCTAGTGATAGAAAGGTATACTAAAGAGTAGGCACGATTACAAAAATATATTCAAATATTATATTAGTTAATAATTTGTAAATCAAGTTTAAAAATTGATTAATTAATTATGAAAACAATATTATGTTTTAATTAGCATTTTTGTATCAGTAAAAATTAATTCTAAATAAAGCCCAAATAAAACATTTGCACAACACATTACATATTGATTGTTTAGAATTAATTTAAAATTTTGATTGTTCTTAAATTTTTAGACATAATAAATTTCAATATAAGAAAAATACCATAGTTTCAATGAATAGTGGTGAATTACAGATTTTGAAGAACAAGTTATCAAATAACATATAATTTTCTGGAAAAATAATTTTTAATGAATAATTATAAATCTCTATTGAGAAAAACCTATAAGAACTATACAAGTAATTAAATATAATAAAAATGTAATGAATGACTATAGATTTATCATGAGAAAAGATCATATAAATGACAGAGTATTGTAAATATGGTTTATGTATAGTAGATAGAGGCGGCAAGGGGGTTTTAGGGTTTGAAAGAAATAATTGAGCGATGATATGGAACATGTTGTAAAACTAATATGAATAAGAGAGGAGAGCATATTATTATTAATCAGAGTATGGATACCCTATTCCTATTTATAAGTAATATATAAACTCTAAGTCTATTATTAATGGGCTGGATTATAGTTAATGGGCTGAATAAATATCAAACAATAATTTTTCATAAAACTACTCTTTGTATATTCAATCTTGAAGAACATGTCGCTTTAATACCTTATTGAAAAAACCCTTTGGGAATTAATCCATTGAAGGAAAATGAGTGCAATATCCTTGTACACTTTATACGTGTTTCATTAAAAACCTTATCTTGAAAACCATGTAAGAAAAAATCTTGATGAAGGAAAAAAAGAGTGTAATGCGTAAGTATTCTCCCTATGTAAGGATATGAATTACCATCTTCACTGTGTAATTAGATCTTCTTCTTCATAACCTCAAACCCTACAATATTTCAAATCAAGCAATATATAGATATATGGAATTATATGAATTTAAAATACAATCAAGAAACAATTATGTACAAATAATATTCATAAATACTTATGCATTATTCACATATAAACACATATTTAACACACAAATAAACATTACACGTCACATAGCAACATATAATACAATTATCGGCAGATAATGACACTTTAATTTATATATCCCAAGATTTTTATATAAACACTTTGAGACCTTTAAGGACTTTATAAGAACGTTTTATCTCATAAAACATATATGCAAATTAGTTTACCTTAGACGAACATGAAGTACTTTTTAAAAATTCCAGTCTATAATAGATCATAAGTTTATATTTACCATACGAGTATGAATGTACATAAGCATCTTTCTATATTTGGCCAAATTTTCTTGTTGACATTTTGAATAAAATTAAATTTTCAAGATCCTCTCTTTTCATATTTATATAATAATTTACAAATATAATTTGATCACGATCCATCTATTTTCTGATTATATATTTCTCTAGTAGTATAACTGATAGAGTTCTTAAATATCAATATCTGAATAAGAGGAAAATGTTTTGGTTCTTGATGCTCTGAAAGGAGTATTACATTTTTCAGTTATATTAGTTACTCTATTTCATCATCAAATGTTAAACTTGTTGAAGTGCCAACTTGCTGATACTGCTAAACTTTATAAGTTTAGAATCAAAAGACCGACCACTCTTTTATGCGATGAAATAGATTTTGCATCAATAGAATTGTGACTTATTCACTCTATGAATGAATTTCTATTCGAACATTGAGCTCTCATTAGCGAGATTTATGAAGCATCATATATATGATATTCAGCTATCCCTCTCATCATGAGAATTTTACTTTATAAATATTTAAGTTTAATAAATTTATCCAAGTTTTCAAGTCTAACTAGCATATAAATTAATAGATACCAACAATGTATTTCATATTTAATCGTGATTTATCTTTGTGTATTGCAGTAGAACAACTATAGTATATATCACAAGAAATAACATACAAATTTAAAACTATTGATGTTTGAATAATGAGGGTATTAATGTTAATATTTGGACTTTATTATAATGTTACGATTATATTAAATTACAAGTCTATGTCATCAAAGACAAATTCACATTTGATTGTCTAGCAATTCTCTACATATGAGTAAAAATATATATTGTTAGATCATACATATCTCCCCCTGAATTTTTAAATTGACTTAAGATATTGGAAGATATTCGAGTAACATTTCTCTAAGATATAACCAATATATCAAAACTCACTTGATGATTACAATTTATTACCAATCCATTCTCATACATTTTCTATTCTCGTTCTCATTGAGTTATTCATGGTTAAATCGCCCAACTCATTAATAAGTGATGATATAATAGTGTTTATATTCACGATAATGAATTTATGTAATCAGTTCACTTAAAATGATGGATTGAGCTACTTAAACATATTGATGATTATTCATCAAATGAATATCAATTCGAACCTCTAGGTGAGGGATAACTGATTTATCTGCCAAAATAAATTCCTTAGGTGTCAGGGTTTTATCTTTGTTAAGAGAAAGGTGAACACCTTATGTGTTGGTCTATTTCGAAGCTTTCATCTATTTTCTGAAAATTTAACAAAATTATGAAAAATGACTATATTATCTATCAATAAATAATATTTAATTTTAAAATAAATGTAATATATGATTTATGTTCTGGAGCTACACAGTATATATGAAGCATTACGAGGTACTTGTTTCGTTCATTTTAAAATCAATTACCTGAATCGATCGAGAAATAGACAATCATTACTTCTACATTTAGAATTTAAACGGTGACTCTAGGAACTTCTTTATCCCACAAATGGGAGGTGAATTGCGAGTGAGAAGAGTGAAAAAATGTGTGTGAAATGATTTCATTTCTTTTAATTATGTGAGTTAATGGATTGTTACTTGAATCTAGGTCAGCGAATGAGTTTGTAGAAATTGTGTAAGTTAGTGCGATGCTAAGTTTTTTTAGAATTTTCCATTTTAGTAGCTTATATATATCAACAAAAATTTAGAAGTTTTAAATTTTTAGTAATAGAGAGTATTTCTTGTGAGATATATTTTTCCTAAAATTAGACCTATACCCCTCTTCATACACACACACATATATATATATATATATATTTATATTATTTATTATCTATTTGATTTAAAATAAAACAATTTTGTAAAAAATAAATAAAGATTAATTTATACAAAAAAATAAATTTAATCCAAATATATAGGTTACAATTCTCCAAATATTATGACGTAGATAATAATTACATAATTTTAGTTGATAGGTTTATTTTTTAGTTTTGACTTTTAAGCTTGGATATTCAATATCAATTTAAACTAATTTTATGTTCCAAAAACAATTAAATATATTACAATTTGCACGAAAACTACAAATTCTATTTAGTCATTACACATTGAAAAAAGTATTATTGCACAGTGTATACGTCAAACCATTGTAATTTTTTTGATTTGTAAACATTGAAAAATGTGTACATAAAATTAATGTAGATATGTTTGGATTGAATCCGTTTAAAATCCGCCGAAAGTATTCATGTAAAAATTTGCAAAAAACCTGTTAGATTGCTTTTTAAAAATAGAGACCCTCCATTAGATGAGTCTGAACTAGATTTTATTGAAACCTGCGGGTTTTGGGCTCATGCACATCACTATTGTAATGAGCGCCAGATTGGAATATCGAAACTCCCAAATCATGTTACACGGGTTCAAATGTATCTTTTATAGAAATATATTATCTCGCATATCGTATAAAATTAAAAAGTTTGGAAATGGGAGTTTATTTTGTTGCAGAAATTGATAAAGTTTATATCTATGTAATCATTAGTTAATTGTGAACTTCTTTCTTAAAGATTAAAATAATAAGGGTCATGTATATGTGTAAACTCCCATTTCCAAACTTTATAATTTAATGTCACGATTAATAAGTGCATTGATGACTTGTTTACCATACAATAAAATATAAACTAAGATATCCTCTCTATCCAATTGATACAAATCTCCCAAATTGTCCCGAGGACTAGAAGCGTCCACCTGAATCTGTTTCTTAATATTAGGATATTTAATGATCTTGGTCACCTCATAATCCTCTGGTTTTGTTTTTACCACTATCAAGATTAATGGTTTATAACGAGCTTCCACCCCCTTAAATATTTACTGAAAAAATATGTTGTTAGCACCTATACATTCTATATATAACAGACAAACTGGAAAATTGGTCAAAACAAATTTCCATAACAATAAATATGGTTGTAAGACATAAAAATAATAGGTAATAAAGAACACTAAATATGGAGAACAAAGAGAAACGTTTAACCTTGAATCAAATAGATTTTTGGTCACTCACCCGCCCCCTTTTTAACTAGATTTGGTGGAAAAAAATTGGGCAAACGCAAGTGCTTTAATACTGAAGTTATGTGGCTTAAATATGCATTTTCCAACTCAAATAGGTCTTCCAGCGCGACATCACTCTCGCGATCTAAGACCAGGCATGCCCCGTCTAGATATACTAATAGCTGCAAAATTTCTTCTATTTCTTTCTTGCCGCTCAGCTCCTAAAGTTGTGTTCGTGCTGTGTAAATAATGCTCGAACCAACTTCTAGCTTGTCAATCTCAGTACTTACATATCGATCAAAACTAATATTATTGATCTCCGCTATAAAATATGTTGTGGACTTATTATTGATGTGCTTGCTATCGTCTGAAATAGCATTTTCAATCCCCTCTAAATGCATCTCTGGACCTCATGTAAATCTCCTATTAAAAGTAATTGTTGTTCACTTCATCCTCTTCAACTACATGCCATCCCTTGTTCATAGTATTTTCCTTATGTTTTGACCCTGGTCCTATACATTGTTTCTTGAAACCAAAACTCCATCTTACACGTTGATCAATCATTCGATCACTACTTGAAAAGACCACCCGCCCTGTTCCGTGATTATTATAAGCATTTGAATGATCAATTTTTTTATTTGTCTCCTCCATATGACCTGAAGGTATTTCTAGTAGCTTTGAACACACGATTGTCTGGCCATGACCATATGTACCTACTTTTTTTGATTCGGGGTATCAACCCGAGCTCCTGATGTATATTTCCATTAGTTTTACTATATTTCCATTTTATTTGTAAAATATAGATTTGGTTTTAAACTTTCACGTATTCAACTATTATATCATTGATTTATTCTCATAAAAGAAATATTGAACTATTATTTCATTATATAATTAATATAGAAAAAAGAAAATTTTAATACCAAATTAGAAAAACTAAAAACTCTTTGTCACTTATCAAAGTTCTCCTTTTCCTTCCTAGTCTCATGCATCATCTTCAACTGTCTTCATATATAATTGTGCTTTCCGTACGTTCTTCTTGACTTCATTAATATCTAGAGTAAATATCATTTTAAACCATAATATTCATTGTAATTATAATTTAAAATTAAAAAAATACCTTACCTTGAAAATTTATCTACGTGTCTCATAGATGGACATTTTGTTCCGGGGATGATGACATTTATTTCATGGGTGAACAGAGTAATTCTTCATTTCGAGAACACTTCATGTGTTGATAAATTTATACTAAATTGTCCGTATTACAGTGGTTATGATACTGATCTTGATGTGTGGGCTAAATTTGCTGCAAATAAAAAGGTGAGAGATTTAAGGTTACATTTTCATACCCCTGAATGGGATAGACAGGTTCAACTCTCCAGTTTGAAGCCATTTCCTTCTCCTTCCTAGCCTCATGCACCATCTACAATTACTGAAATAAAGAAAAGTCCCAAGAAAAAGAAAAACAAATGGTAATAAAACTAAAAAATAATCCTTAATAAGTTATTTGATAACATGTACTAATGTATGACCTTATTTACTATATCAATAAGGTATGTATATATAATTTAATTAGTTACATGTATCAGTCTCCGAGTAAAATTTATGGATCTAGACATGCATTAATAAGAGTTTAATAAAATAATAGGAATTATTCATTTTCATAACGAATATCATTAAAATAATGAATATCATTAGGAAAGCATAAGTCATATGCTAATGGTGTCTTTTTGGAACCTAACTTAGTGTTATTAGCTTCCAACAATATCTTGGTGAAATTAAAGAAGTATTTCTCAAAAAAAGACTTGCAAAACATACAACATGATTAACATAAAATTAGTGACAGATTTATAAGGGTCTCTTGAACAAATTTCTTATACTTGAACTCAATTTCAACTTAAAACCATTTTATCGACATAAATGTGACTTTCACATTATTATGCATGGAGAACCATATATGTCAAGCCACTTAAAATATAATTATTTATTCGATAGAAATATACATAGATCTTTTGTAAAAATAGATCCAACTCTTTTATATGATTTAATAGTCAAAATTTTATTAATCCTAAACCAACGCAATTACTAGGTAAGACAGCAAACTAAAATTAATGAGAGAAAAAATCCTTATGCACCATCAAGAATTTACAATAATACCAAAAAAATAATTCTTTTTTGGAAATTTCAGTTTAATACTAAGTACATGGCGTAATGACATAATTCATCTTTTAAGAACACAAGGACTAATCGTATAACGCTTATATAATAATTTAACATATAAAAGAAAACATAATTAATATGGAACACCTAATTATAATTAAGGGAAATAAATTCACAAACCGGAGCTGTTCAAGAAAAGGAAGAAAAAGTATTTTTCTAGTACAACATTTTTAAACAAACGGATACTAAATAAGATTAAGAAATTCATTTTGGAACAAAGTCGCCTCAATACCCTATTAATCTAGAAAAAAATTTAAAATTAAACAAGAAAAAATTCACAAAATAAAAATATTATATAAAATACGGCTAAGATAAGATGTAACTGACCATGTACTGAATTATGTTTCATTGTAATGAAATGGACATCACAATTAACTTAAACATCGGTCTGGATTGAACAAAAGAAGAGGAGCCAAGAAGAATCATCAATTGCCTGTGCATACTAAAAAGAATGTAATATGTATGTGGATACTAAGGGTAGAATAATATATATTTTTTTATATTTAGCTAGGTTTAAGGAAACTTGAGCCCAACCCAATGTTAAAAAAACATCAACCTATTGTAGCCCATATCTAATAAAACATTGTCATGAACATTTGAGTTTACTGGTTTTAAAATTATAAAAAAGATTGGGTTGGACCCAAAATACTGCATACTAAAAAAATATTAATTATCTAGAAGGTCCATAATTCATTAAATTTGGCATAAAAAGTCCCACTAAAAACTATCTATTATGAGAATTTTCGGAAAGAAATTTACATGTTTTTGGAAAAGGGTTTAATGGAAGTGGAAAAGTGGGGATTGAATAAGTTTCTTCCCTCTCCATTATGTATTTACTATCCAAACTTTTAGCGATCATCCCTAGTGGTCGCTAAAGGGTATTTTAAATTCTCGGTAGAAGTCTCTTTACCAACCACTAATAGTCGCTATTGTAACTATATCTTTTAGCGACCACAACGTGGTCAGTAAAAGATTTTTAATTGTTTAATATGTTTCCAAAATATACCTTATCGACCGTACTGGTGGTCGCTAATGTTGACCAATCTCTTCTGACCCACTTTGTGCTCTAAAAAAAATCAAAACAACTGACGCGATCAACACATTATCAATTTTTTCTTAGGTGGCTATTTCTAAACATTCAATGCATTTTTTATTGTAAATATAAGGCTAGAGATTACCTTTTTTTAGTGTCGTTTCACTAAAAAAACTATAGTAAGAAGGTTTTGTTCTCTCTATCACTAAAATTTCCTTGATTGGTAAGAAGGACAATTTATTTTTGTCAAAACTCGAGGTCATGGTAAAAATCTGAAGTACAATATATTTCATAATTATTTTGGTACATCGATTTATCAAACTGAACTAAGAATAACACGAATCTTTATAATTATATACTTCTTAAAAGAAACCAAAACTCATGTGATGATGAAAAGATAAGATGTACTTAGAAAATAATTTGAAGTCAAACTTCAGTAACAAAAATTATTTTAGTTAAGATTTAGATGATTTGTTGAAGTAGTATAATAAGAAAAAATCTGTTTCAAAAATGATCCTTCACCGACCACATTGGTGGTCACTAATGTTGATCGATCTCTAAAGACCCACTTTGTGCTCTCCAAAAGACCTTTATTTTTATTTTAAGGTTTGGGCAACAATTTTCGTTCGCCATAATCCCTATAACTAGCAACAACACTTTAGGTCTTCAAAGGTGTGGTCACTAAATAAAACAACTGGTGCGGTGTACATATTAGTGTTTTTCTCTTAGGTGGTAATTTCCAAACATTCAATTCAACTTTTATTGTTAATACAAGAGAAGAGATCACCTTTATTCTTGTTAGTGTAGTTTAACTAAAAAAATTATGAAAGAAAAGTGTTGTTCTCTCACTTCTTTGATTGGTTGGAAGGATATTTTAACTTTCTTAAATTTGAAGTCATGGTAAAAATATGAAGTACAATATATTCCTTTGTTATTTAGGTATATCTATTAATTAAACTTGGTTTATAATTAGAAGAACCCTCATAATATTATACTTTTCAAAAGAAACCATTTCTTGAAGTTTCATGTTATTATGAAAAGTTTAGATATATTTAGGAAATATATATATATATATATATATATATATATATATATATATATATTTAAACTTTAATAAGAAAAATTATTTTAGTTATGATTTAGATTAAGATGATTTGTTAATGTAGTATAATAAAATGAGCAGAGATTCATCTTCCACGACTAGTTATACTATATTTGATCATTTTATTTCATTTGCAACACCTAGTTTGGTTTGCACCTAATAGTTATTCAACATTAATAAAAAAACTGAATTATATTTAACTATTGTTTCAGCGATCAATAGTATAAGAAGAAGTTTACTAAATTATAAAAACTAAAAATCTAACATATAACTCTTTGTCTATTCCATGATAACATAAAACTTATAAATAACAAAATCTCTTATCGACTCATGCACCATCATAAAATGTATGTTTAGTAGACTCCTTTAACTTTCTAGCCTCATGCACCATATTCAGTTGTATCTTCATCCGCTCCTTGCAATTTGCTTTATACACGCATCATACTTTGACAGTTTAATCGTATTGATGTCCATTGTAAATATCATTTTAAAAGGATACCTTGACTACATAAAAATCCAGGGTAAATATTATTTTAAAATCAAATATTTATAACCTTTGTAAATGTAATTTAAACCAAAAAATAAATAAATCTCACCTTGAAAATAGTATAGAGACATGAACGAAACTATATGTTTTAGGTTGTTTTTTATTAATTGTGTCTTGAATATAGACGATTGATTTAATGTTTATTATTATTCTTAAAAGTTGTTACGGTGATTTCCTTTTATGTAATGTTTTGTGTCAAGACTATGTACATGAGTTTTTTATTATACAAAAGTTCTTACCAACTAGCCAAATACAATTAACAATGAAATTTTCGCAATTTTTTTTATAGAGAAGTTAACCCTTAGAATACTTCCTTACAGGAAAGTAAACTATACTAGTAATAATTGTACTAAAAAAGAGACGAAACATCCATTTGAGAAAGACGGTATTCTAAGGTTTGCCTTTCTTGTAAAAAATTGCAAAAAAAACCGTTTTGTATTTGGCTAGTCCGTAAGAACTTTTGTATGATTAAAAACTCGTGTACCTAGTTTTGACACAAAACTCAGAAAAGGTAATCAACGTAACAGCCTTTTAGAATAATAATAAACTTTAAATCAATCGTTTCTATTCAAGGCACAATTAATAAAAAGAACAACCTAAGAACATATGGATTCACAATTGGGTCAAAATTAATGGACAGATAGTCCATTTTCACTAGCCAACCTTTCTTTTCTTGAAACAGTTTCCTATTCTTTCTTGGTCTCATGTATAATCTTCAGTTACAAAATTGCTTTGCTTTGACAGTGCTTCTGAGATAAAAGTAAGAAAAATAAAAGAAAAGGTATATATTATAAAAACTAGAAAATAAATCTTAAACGGTAAGTATGGGTAACAACATGTAACATGTGTTCATGTATGAGCTTATTTATGATATCGATATCAATAATGTATATGTATATACATCTGTAAGGAAAACAATATATTTTAATAAGTTATATATATATATATATCCCATTCTACACAACAAATTTAATAAAAAACGATAAGCATAGACATATGAAGTATCAATAAAAACCATTAGTATAATACCTAATTTACTTGTTAGATTCCAACTATATGTTGGTAAAACAAAAGAATTTTTTTTCAAATAATTAATAACATAAAATCATAAACATACAATCATGGCATATTTATAATGGCAAGGGATCTTTTGGATAAGAAAAATCTATATAGAACCTGGTTAATGAATTTATTTTTCTTGAATTCAGTTGTAATTTATAATTGAAAAACATATTTAGTCCCTCAACTTCCTTCTACTGATGTTGCTACTTGATACTATGGACTAAGAATTAGGCAAGGACTTGTTTACAATGATAAGTGGGTATTTTTAGGTGTATTCTAACCTTAGGTCAAAATAATGGAGTTGAAAGCAAGCAATTGGAGTCCAAGTCCAATTCAAATTCGTAAAATATTGATTAGGATAAACATTTCTCAATTTTTTATTCATATCTCTTTCTTTACTAAGCCAAATTTCACGTACTTTATATAAAAAATAACCGCAGCGAAAAGATCTATCTAAACCTTTAAAGAATCTTTTGAAATAGCAGCAAATTTGTAGTTGTCTTCACTTTAGTAGATGTGACAACATATTTGGCAACTTTAATTAGCAACTTTTCCTTTCCTAATCAAACGTTGTTTCCATTTATCTTTGGATCTTCTTTTCTTAACTCCTTGGAATTTTTTTGGCATCTAATTATATTCTATAAACCTTAAGAGTTTCACATAAAAACATAAATTATACCAAATATGCTGTGAGTGTAACAAATTATTAAATCAAGACATGAATTACGAATTTGTCTAATAATGGGGGAAAATCCTTTAACAATTAATCGAATATACATAAAATGATGTCTCAAACTTAGATTAATATATCACAAATATGGAGACATCAAGACCCCTAACTCAAAGTTGTATCGTCCAAATAAAATAAAGAATAAGAACATAGGAAAGTCTCTAAATACACAACTAAGTCAGTTGAGCATATTGGAAATAAGATATAAGAATATTAATAATAAACTCAAAGAAACTACTCAGAATATTACATATACAAATATTTACTAACTAAATAACCTGTACACTTGTCATACAAACGATCAACACGTTTCAAATTCAATTAGATTAGTTTTGCAATGCTCGAAGGACATGTTATTCACTTAGTTTACAATGGCGGCTATAGATTGTTCATCGAACCTAACTAGTATCCAATGATCCATCTGCAACACTCTAATGGTTCAATTATTTCTATATCACATAAAAAAATATCATAAGGTCTTTAAGGTCATAATGTTGGATTAAGGACGGTATAATCTTATATTTGGATAATTTAGAGTGAGATTTTGGCTTCCTCCTCACTACACTACTACACGCAGGCTCTTTCGTGAGGATATTTGTCGTCGCGAAAGAATCCAAGAGTCATCACAAAAGATCAAAAATCCTTTCGCGAGGACATGTCCTCGCGAAAGGGTCCTCACTAAAGATTCGTTGCGACGACAATTGGCAGTCCTCGCGTGAGGTCATACCCTTTTGCGACGACACTATTTTGTCGCAACCGTCCAGTCTTTTGCGACGAAAATGTTTCTTGTGAAAGACTTAACAATCGCAACGACTTTTTCGTCGCTAATGATGTATTTTCTTTTAACGAGGAACTCTTTTGTGACGAAAAGTTCCTCGTTAAAGCCAATTTTCTAATTTTTTTTAATTTTTATTTTGGTTTTTTTAATTTTTTTTTCGTTTTTTAGAATAGAAACTAATTAAATAAAACACTAAATTTAAAGAAAACCGATAATATATAGAAAACTGAGAATGTAATATAAACCCAAACAATCTCGGTCAAACAAACATAACATCCAAAACCATCCAAAAAATATAAAAACAACTAGCAGAAAGTCATGGTCAAAATACAAAAGTCGAATATAATCAAGATTCAAATCAAAAATTTCAAATCACTTTTCCCAAATTCCTTAAACCCTTTTCACCGAAGAAAGATTCTATCATACCCATATCCGGTAACATACTCTTAACACCTTTCCAAACCCAAAATAACACCAATATTCACCCGAGATTAGATGGTACTTTCAAGAGTTGTAAATTTTTGAGGTGGAGGTCAAGGGAGATGACGCAATGAAAATAAAAAATATCAAGTGTTAGGGAGATGGATAAGAATAAAAATAGGATTTGATGAAATAAAGAAAATATGAGTGCGAAGTGTGTAAAATCTGAAAAGCAAAAAAGGTAATTCGAGTCAACTGATCAGAGATGAATCAGTTATGGTGAGTCAAATTCTTCAAAAATAAGTAATTGTGATTACGAGAAAGAATACACCACAATCTTTTCATGTCAAGATTCTTAACCCGTGATAGGCGAAACTTGTAAGGCCTTATTATCTATCGCCAAAACAAACATGCTCGGATTGACACCTTCAGTCGAGAGGGTATTCATTGAGGAAGGGTGGTTGATTATCTATATTATTAATTGAAAAGTTTTTAGTATTTACCTACAATTAGTAATATTATTTTTTTATAATTTGTAAGAAATCACTTAACACTATAATGAGACTACTTGGTAATATGATATATGAATGAATATGTCGAAAATTGTATGGGATGGAATTGGAAAGTCAATTTTAATTTTAGAAATAATTAATCCACAAGCAGATAGGGTGGGGCTATAGTAGTTTCAAGGAAAAAAAGATTATGATGCTTTAATCAATTGAAATGGGATTACTACTATTAGTGTATACACAAATATTTTTAGCAAGGAAGGCTTTGGCGATGAGCCACAGGTTGTCGTTAAATAAACGATCTTTAGCGAGGACACTGTCCTCGCCCATGAAAAGTCAGATTTAAACGCCAGCCAAAATAATCAAAAAAGAAATTCGGTGTCGCAGGTCTTTGCTAAAGATCGTATCTTTCGCGATGACTTTCATATTCTTTCTAGAATTGATCTTTAGCGAGGAATTTTCGTATCTTTTGTGAAGAATCATGTCCGCGCTAAATATTTTGCCGAATAAAAACCAGCCGTCGGGTAGTTAGCCATTAATGTAAATATAAACCCCAAAAATATAAAAAAAAAACCCAAAATTCTCCCAATTTTTCCCCTAATCCACAATTACTATCCGGACCCATTACTAGCAAAGATTCTATGATACATCTAGCTCTCGTGGACCCAATTTTAAAGCAAATTTATCCATCACTTTCTCTACAAATTAGGTATTTTCTGATTTTTTTAAATTATATAATTTTCTTATTATTTGTATAATATAAGTGCAATTAGTAGTAATGAGTATTTTTAGTTGATATATTATTAATTTTAATGTGATATAATTGTTATTTTTTTAATTTTGTGTTATTATTTTAATTTGGTTTTTAATTTATAATAATTTTAGATGTTGGATTAGTAATAGAAAAATAATGTAGGGACCTTTGGAAAATATTTATATATTCTAGGGGCATTTTTGTAATTTATTATACTTGTAGGGACTATAATGTAATGTGAATAATTAATTAGAGGACTTAGTAGACTATTTAGATAACTTAGGAAACTTTTAGTAATTTTTATAATTGTAGGATCTAAATGGTATTTAAATAGTTTGGAATAATAATGAATTATTTATTTTACTTTAGATAATGAACCCGGTAATGGACAAGAGTTGGGTTAAATCAAAGAATAAGGGTACAAGGTAATATATCTCGGGTATATTAGAGTTTATAGATTTTGCGAGAAACCAAATAGATCATGTTGGTAAAATATTTTGTCCATGTAATCATTGTTATAAATATCCAAAGTTTCCAATTGATGAAGTTTAGAAATATATTTTTTAATGGAGTATTTCGTCATCGTATGAGGTTTGGATGAAACACATAGAAGAAGTAGTAATTTCCGTGGTTGAAAAAAAAGATGATGTAATGGGTAATGTGGTGCATGATTTGGGACCACTTATAACTAGAGAGCACCCTAGTGACACCGAGATTTATGGCGAGAAACTTAATGGAAATTGTCGTCGGTATTCGACGCGTTATTCAAGAAAATGGATACAGATTTATATCTCGGTTGTACTAAGTTGCGTTCTTTGGATTCAATAGCAAAGCTAATGCATGTGAAAGTAAAGAACAAGTAAACAAACACCTCTTTTACCGAACTTCTTTAATTGTTTGGTCGTGTTTTGCCTGAACCTCATAACATATCTGATTCTTCTGTGGATTCCAATTGAAAGTGAAAAACTTTGGGCATGGGATACACCGACGTGAGTTTAAATGATTGTTTTTTGTATTATAAAAAGAATAAAATCCTTGAGAAATTTTTAGTTTGTGGAAATAAAGGTGGGACCCGAAGAAGGGGAATGAAGTGTCGCATAAGAAACTACTTTATTTTCCAATTGAGCCTAGGTTACAGAGAATGTATGCTTCGTGACACATTGCGAAAGATATGATTTGGCACCATAGTGGAAAGATAACCAACAAAGATGTGTTGCGTCATCCCATCAATGGTCATAATTGGAAAACATTTAACGAGAGGAATCCCGAGTTTGCTATTGAACCACGTAATGTACGCTTTGGTTCAGGGATTGATGGTGTTTGTCCTTTCGCCATGCAAAACAATTCATATAGCACGTGGCCAGTTATATTAACAATCTACAACTTGTCGCTTTTGTTATGCATGAAATAATCCATATTTATGCCTACTCTGTTGATATCGGGTCCTCGTTCACTTGGAAAAGGATATGGATGTTTATCTCCGCCCGGATATATATGAGTTGGAAACGTTATAACGCACGCGGATAGTTACATAGGATGCACATATGTAGGACGAATTTGTAATGAAGGTTAGTTTGTTGTTCACGAAGTATGATTACCCGACTATATCGTACACTTCAGGATGGTCGAGTCAAGGCTACTTAGCTTGTCCTGAATGCATGGAATATACTATTTTCGTCCATGCGGGTTAATAAAGGAGTTATTTATTTTGATCACAGACTGTGGTTACCTCTGAACCATCATTTTCTGAAATACGCATCTTCGTACATTTCAGTCGATAATAGGGTCCCGCCTAGGAAACATAGTACCACAGATATTCAGATGTAGTTACATGTGGACTTTTTTAGATAACTTAGGGACGTTAGTGTAAATTTCACAGCTTTATGGGTTAAAAAGTAATTGTTCAAACATTTTGGGTCTTAGTGACTTTTTTAGATACTTAGGGGCGTTATTATAATTAATAGAATCTTTAGGGGTAAAAACTAACTTTTAAATAGTTTAGGGGTTAAAATGTAATTTTTTCAGATGGCAGCAGTGATTCCCCAGGGACATTGTGGAGATAATGAGGGTAACAATCTCTCAGAATCCTAGTATTACGATCACGGTTTGCAATATATCATATATGCTTTTTATATAAACGTTTTAGACTTAAATCAGAATTTAATCATAACATTAAACATGTAAAAAGGACCAAAATCCTAGGCGTACGACGACTCTTGCAACAATCGTCAAGGCGATAGCAAAGCACAAAGGAAGACTACCCGTGGACTTCTGTGTGTATGACAACACATGGAACCCAGACGAGCCGAACGGGCATCACGTGGGTCAGGTCATAAACCTGACGAATCCCATGTGTTTCGAGAACTGGGGAGAAGTCCTCGTCAAAGAGAAACTTAAGATACTGAGACGATTGAGGGTAAGTTGACTATACTTAGCCATTTTTTATTTCCTAGGAGTTAATTACACAATTCTAGTGAATTTGTTTTATTTGCGAACATGACTTTATTTTTGTTGAGGATTGAGAGAGTCCCGAAGATTGGCCTGAGATCTAGATGATGCTACACAAAAAACGTGTGAAGAATTTAACGGTTTGCATAAAATTCGAGATGATCAGACCCCACAGAATTGGGAGAAAACGGTTAAGATGTGAGACTCGGAAAGGTGTCAGGTAATTATTGACTTTAAAAACTTAGACAAAGTATTCTCTTTATTAACTTCCTTACTTTGTTTTCTTCTGTTTTGTCTAGAAACTAGCACCAAGCTTCACTGAATATAGATAACATGGCTGCAGTAAAACCCGATTAGGGCAGGTTCTATGACCTACACTAGGAAGAGGACTTCCTTGATTTTGGTAAGGAATCCAATTAATTAATTCTGAACACCTTCTTTACTTGTCTATTTGACTAAAATAGTGGGAGGAGAAAAAATAATACCCCTTGATTGACCGAGGGGGAGGGATCCTAGCCACATCACCAAAAATATTTTCGTGTTCCCAGATAAAAAACTTCTTTTGGGAAATCGGGTTTGACAAAAAAAAAGACACGTGGAGGAGAAAGGAGTACAGTAGGCAGAAGTAAGTTTTAGAATACGCAAACATTTATACTTACAAACTGAAATTTTATATTTAATTTATTGAACATGACGCACTGAAGGCCATTCTACAAAATAAAGTGCGGGAATCGCAGAGTCAGACTGACTCTTCATCATCTATACCCTTTTTATTGCAAAAAGATACAAGTTGGTGCAGTCATGGAGGCGACCTGCTTACGGTTGGGGAATGGGACGCGCTACTGGCTCCCTGAAGTTGGACACCTGCTTCCGGCCAAAATTACGAGTACTAGTGCTTCTAATACGGTTAGAGATAAGATAATGAGGGACTTCTTGTGGATGATGACCGCCCTTAACGATTCATGTCTCCATAGGAAAGGAACCAATGCCATATGACATTTCTCGATCCTCAACCCCCATAGCTAGTACGCGACCCACGAAGGAGGCGATCGACGCGCAAATAAGTGGGGCCACCGTGTTACTTAATCGGAGCAATCCCAAACGTGGATTAGAGGAAGTTGTGCCTCCATTCGAGACTCGAGAAGTAGGTACTTCAAATCCCGCTCGAGCTACTCTTTTTACTAATCCTCCTACTGTTGAACCTCCTTTTGTTGCTGCTACTTTTGATCCTCCCACTGCTCGGTATTATTTAAGTAAGAATTATAATTATTTTGTGTAAATTATAATTTTATTTATATATAGATAATTTTTTATTAACATTAATTGAATTTTTTTTATCAATGATGAAATATTATATGAGATATCACCATGTATCTAGCTTAACTGAATACTATTCACTATTCTGAAATTTGTTTTTTATTAAACACAACCAATCTAATTAAATCCCCAATCATACATACTAAATTTATCCTAATTACTAAGAATATGTAGTCTCAACATGAAATTATTAATATAACGAATACGAGTTATGTGTATACTTTTTCTAATCAAAATTAACTGTGAAGATAGACTCATTTATCAAGTTATCTGTAGACTTAAGTAAGTTAAGAAGTGATTGTTTTTTTAATATTCAATACTTTAGGAATTCTTTTAAAGGGATGGAAAGAGTTAGGGATTAATTGAACAACAATCATTTAAAAATTATTAATGTAGATAGGAACATGGTTATGCTAAAAGGGGATAATAGGTTAAAACCCGAGAAATTGTTGGATATTCAACTCTAATTCTTGCACAAAAGTTCTAGAATTTATTTGACAATGGAAACTAATTGTGGAAGATGTTTATATCATAAATTTATCAAAGCTAGATTTGTAAAGAACACGATATTATCAATTATTTTATAGTATGTGAGTATAGTAATTGAGAAGGAGAAAATCAAGGGGAGAAGGTGAATCATTAGGATATTTAAATTTATAAAGAGGATTACGAAGAATAAGAAGTTTAAGATGTGTGTCTTAAATATTTGGTAAAAAAGGAGTTGAATGTTAGTGTGGAAAATAAGATTATTTGGGATATAATAGATATAATTTACTAGTGTCCTTTAAAAATACACTTTGAGTATTATGGATAGAGATTTTTGTGATATAGTTAAGAATATGTTCAAATTAGGATCTTTGTTCAAACAAGTTAACACTAATACTTTGTGGTCATTCCTACTATGAAAAATCCTACTAATTGCAAGAAGTTTACACTAATCTATTTTTATAATGTTATCTACAAGTGTATGACTAAACACCTAACTAATAAAATGGAGTGGTGTTTAGATGATTTGATACATCAAAATCAAGATTCATTTCTAGGGGGTAGATGAAATGCAGATAATATTCTTTTTGCTTAAAGTTTAGTACAATTTTATGTGAGATAAAATATCTGTGGAACATTTACATTAAATTTGAATTTATAAAAGTCTCATGACACTCTGGATTGGGTTTTTTTGAAGAACACGATGAGAGCAATTGGTTTTTAGGAGACATTAGTTTGGTGGTTTGATATGTGTGTGACAACTATTTTCATTTCTTTTTGTATCAATGGTGTTTCTTGACCCTCAAAGGAAAGAGGGGATTAAGTCTGTGAGATCATATATCTACATAACTATTTTTCTTTTTTTATCAACACTATTTGTGTTGTTTACATGCCTTCTCAGTAATAAAAAGAATTTGAGTTGCATCTTAAATGGAAAAAGGTGAATCTAAAATACTTAATTCTTACATGTGTTTCTTAGTATTTATGAATTAATTATAAATTTATAAAAGAAATTTAAGGAGGGGCTCGACTTGTTTTCAAGGTTATATGGCTTGATTTGCCTCGAAAAGGCTAAGATTTATTGTGGTAGGAGACGCAATAGTAAAGATGAATTAAGTGAAGTCTTAAATGTAAGTGATGGTCATTTAAATGTTAAGTAATTGGGAATATATTCAATGCAAGAAGTCCTTATGTTTGTGCTTGTGTAATACTTGTTAACAACATATGGGGAACTATGGAAGGGTGGCTTCATAAATATTTAACTTTTGTTTGAAGGGTAAATCTTACTAAAAAAAATCTACAAAGCGAAGCTACATATTAGTTCTCAGTGGTGTTACTACTAGATGGGGTTGTTATTAGAATTTTGAGTATTCTAAGAAGATTATTATGGAAGGGTAATATAAATGTATATCATGGTGCTAAAGTGTCATGGAATTTAATTTGTATAATTAAATTGGAGGAGGGACTTAATATTCCAAGCCTTGCACATATTAATCAAATAACAGTCCTAAAAACCTTTTTGATAATTTATGGGAGTAAGGACAACATGTGTTCACAATAAAAATTATACTAAATGGGTTGGATGGTATATGTATTTGGATGATTAAGTAGGATATTAAATAAATTGTATTTGGAGGGTTATGATTAAAATAACAAATAGATCTTCTCAGTATTGAACATGTTGTAGGCAATGGGAATATAACTTATATAGTTTCTCAAAAGTAGTTGACGGTATTTCCTAATATTGATCTTTCTTAAGGACTCTTTAACTTCAATAGAAGTGTTACAAGCTTCTTCACTAAAGTAAAATAGACTTTACCAAATGATTTAAAGGATATGAGATTAATGCAGATGTTGAGTATGTAATCTTCTGGAAAACAATTAAGAGAGCTTAATTTTGTACTAAGGTATTATGAAGAATATTAGGGATGAGAAGTATAATAGTCTGTCATGGGTTTGTGATCCTTAGAAACAGTTTTTGTTGTTGGCTTGCCCGTTCAAACCGACTATCTGATGACAAATTGCTAAAGGAAGAATGACTATTGACAGGATTCACGTTACGTATGATAAAAAGCTAGAAAAGAGGGAGCATATGTGTGTAAGTTTAATTTAAGTCAATAAATTTGGAAAGACTGATGTGAGCTTCATGGATGTATGTGTAATTGTAATTCATGAGTTACAAGAATTAAGTGGGTTTTTAGTAATTATAGGAACAATCTTATAGTTTATTTTGTTTGAAATGAGAATTTTTAGCTTCATCTATCAGATGTGGGATTACAAGAATAAGAGAATATTTTAAGTAAGAAAGATTACTCAAGAAATAATTTTGAGAAAAATTCAGCATTATGTTAGATTTAAAATATGGAATAATAGATGATATGACAGTATCTTGGGTAATATGTCTGTTAATTGAAAATATGAATTAGTGAATATTCTTAAATCTTAAATCCTGGATTGGTGGTGGAGTATTATTCTTGATGTAGTGTGAGAATTTGTATTGATGAGTACTCATGGAATTTGAAAGAATTTGTTTTGGTGTTTGTTGTGTTAATCGTTTTAAAACTAATTATTGATAGTATAGTGTTGATAAGAAAGTTTGTTAGTGGTTTAGGTGTAAAAGGAGCTTGTGTATAGATATTGGATTTAGTTAGTGGGTTTGACTGGCAATTATTCTATTAAGCTTGTCTTTTTTTTAGGTTTGGTTCTTGTATTTCTTGGTTTTAAATAATTGTGTACATGTTGGTTTGGTAAAATTGTTGTATAAATAATGTTGTTAGCAGCAGGAATTATTTAAGTCATAAATATTTCGAGAGAATTAGGATGCATATATAATAGTTTGTGAAAAAAAATTTGTATTTATTATAAGTTATAACAAGTTATCGAGTATATATACTAACAAATATAAACATGAGATCACATTAAGAAATCATGTGCAAATATAATTTTGTTATTAAAACACTAAGTCTGAAGATAAGGCAAATTTTGTAACAAATATAATGACTCTTCTTCAAACAATTCCAACACTATGGTGTGTGGCTTTTTGAAGCAATAACTGGTTTTTTTATGCAAGAGTCTCCAACCATTCTTCTCGTTTTATTTTGACACAGTTCCACTTCTATTCGCCGTGTGAAATAATAAACAATTATATATAACAACCTGTGTATATTTTAGGTTGTTGGGAAAGGACCACTGATGTTTGTGACTCATTTATTTTCTTAGTAGGCTATTAAGGTATTGGAGAACAATGTTGAAAAAGTTACTTGTTTTTCACAATATTCTAGGCATATTTAATAAAACATGGGTAGTAATAAAATTTGTTCATTATTATTATTATTGAGATCATCCCTTACCTTAAATAATTCATACATGTCCAATGGTCATACTCTTGTAAGATTATTTTTCTTTCTTCTCTTCCCACAAATATAAATAACGGTCCTTCGTATGATTGACATTTTTCTCACATGCAGGGCATATCTATTACCTTGTATAAGGAAGCTCTCTTATAGTAAGTAGTTACACATGCCTATTTATAATTTTTTTTTTGAATTTGTGATAAGCAACCTAGTTGGTTTCGAAGATGTGGATCTACCCCTTTTTCATGTTTTATTTTTGTCAAGCTAGCTTGGAAAGAGGTTTAGTTTTATTGTTCTAATCTAAACACAATATGTGAGCTTGAAACGAACGAATGATGCTGGTATGTTTCTAACATTAGAATGATAAGATATAATTATCAAATTCCTAGCCTTGTATGCCGAATAGTATTGACTTTCTAAAACATGTGAGTCAGTAATGACTTTGACATGTGTAGGTCCAGTATCAAGCAATACTATAAATGATTCGTATAATCAAGCTCTCAAATTTTACTACCCTAATAAAGATGTAAATTCTTGTTTTATGTCTTGTATTATCTCTCTTTATATGTAATTATACACATTATCGCTGTACTAACAAAACCCTCACATTTTTATGATCTACAATCATACCACAACTCTGTCTTGTACCTTACCTCCCTCATTCTCGTCCTTAAACCCGTAAAACCCATATTATAAATCATTTTAAATATATTTGTGATATATTAGAATATGTGTCTTGGTGAATAGATTACCCTATAAAGAATTTTGTGCGTAGAATTTGGTTGAGGTGTTGGTTGATCGGTTCACGTTACAATGCACAATATTATAAGTTCTTCAAAAAAAATTCCTCTAGGTGTGCAATTGGTGGAATTGACTATATCTTGTATACAATAACATGATATTAAAATAAAACTAAGTAAAACTTAAATGTTTCCATGTATGTATTTGATAATTCATTTAATTTTGATAAGTTATAAATGTGCAACAAAACCTTTTTTATTGGTTTATACTATTTTGATTTGCTGATGTTCTTAAATTCAATAATAATTTTGCTTAATTGTAAATATTAATCTCACATGACTGGTGGTAGATATAGAGGCTTGTGTAGCATAATAGTATTGTGTGTAGATATGCATGTGTGCTACAAAGATGTGTTGGGATTTTTATATTAATAGATGTGAAGGATTATGGTAGAGATGCATGTGAAAAAAAATAGAGGGATAATTTTGATATTTCTAAATTTAATAGGATAAATAATATTAGGGAGGTGAGTGCAAAAATTAAAGTAAGTTTAGGATATTTTAAAATTTAAAGATTATGGAGATAAATAATAACAAAGTTACATTTTTTGTTTTATATAATTTAAAATAATTAAAAAGCCTATTTAAACACTAAATTTGACATAATTTGCTGATAAAAAATAATTTAACATTTTATTGCTGATCGTGTTGAATTAAAAAATATTAAAAGAAATTTTTTCAAATTGTCTAAACTTCATTAAATAGGAGTAAAAATTTTAAGTGAGATTTATAACTCACGTATTACAATCAAGCTCAAGAACTTATATCATATATTAATGAATGTGGCAAATAATGTCAAATTGGAGAATTGGTATGTATCACATATAATGGACTCAGTTAATTAAAAATTATATAGAATAAAAATATTGATTTTTACGAAGAAACCAACCATTATTTTTTTAGTTTGTTAAGATTAATTTCAAGGCACTGATAGAGGGGGTCAATTGGTGGCTATACCCATTTAATTTGAGATGCATTGTAAATCTGAGTAATATTTTCATTAAATTTAAATATGAGAAAAAAATAATATATTAGCCACAGAGGTTGATCTGAAAGAGATTTAATTCTTTTTATTGTTTTTAGTTCTCCATTCTCCATATGATATATTTTTAATCTTGATAATATATGTGGTTGTAAATAAAATTTAGTATATATATATATATAAGAAAAATAAATTGTAGCCCTCCATACTCACATGATAGAGATTTATATATTTTTAGTTTTTTAGATCCCTGCATCAAATCTATTTTTAAACATTATATTTTATGTGCTAGTAAATAAAATTTAGTATATATATTTGAATTAAGATAAACTTATGTCACAAAAATATTGTAATCAATGTTTTATGATTTTTATAATAATTTTTTATGATAATTAAATTTTAAAAATTTAAATTATATATACATATGACCGAAATGACAAATCTATATTTTATTGTTATCAAATTTGTTTTTATTGTATATTTTTAAAAAAAAAAATTATCTTCATGTTCTTTAAATTTTACAAACAAAATATAAAATAATACTAAAATATAAAATTTAGTTTAACATATTTACGTCACTTTAAAAATTATTTAATCAAAAAATAAAATATTAAACATAACAAAATACACTCTCCTTTTAATTGAGTTTTTTAAAAATAATACATACTATAAATGATTAAGCCCTCAAATTTTAGGACTCTAATAGAGATGGAAATTCTTGTTCTTTGTCCTCTATGATCTCTCTTTATTTGACATCATAATCATTATCCAGCGATGTACTAACAAAACGCTCACAATTTATATGGTCTAGATCTATAATCATAGCACAACCCTATCTTGTATATTACCTCCTGATTCTCATCCTTAAACCTGCAAATCTCATATAATAAATCATTAAAAATATATATATTTGTGATGTATTAGAATGAGTGTCTTGATGAAAAGATGGCCCTATAAAGAATTCTGTGTCTAGAATTCACTAGAGGTGTTGGTTGGTAGGTTTGCAAAAATATACATAATATTATAATTTTGTTAGAAGTTGTTCAAAAGAATTTCCTCTAGGTGTGAAATTAGTTGAATTGACTATATCTTTTAGACAACAACATAATATTCAAATAAAAATAAGTATGTTCTAAATATTTCCATGTGTGTATTTTATATTTCCTTTTATTTTGATAAGTTTTAAATGTGCACTATTTTTTAATTGGTTTATACTATTCTAAATTACTGATGTTCTTAAGATTTGATAAGAATTTAGCTTAATTATAAAATTATTGATTTTAAAATGATTAATTGTGGGTATAGAGGCTTCTGTAGCATAATCGTATTATGTGTAGATATACATGTGTGCTACAAAGATAAGTTCAAATTTTTATAATAATAGACGGGTTGGTGTTATAAGGGATTATGGTAGGGGGAGGCATGCTGAAAAAAATTGCGGTATAGTTGTGATATTTTTAACTTTAAGGGGATAATAATATGTAGGGAGGTGAGTGCAAAAATAAGTTGTGGATTTTTTAGATTTTTTAAAGATTATGAAGATAAATAATAATAAATTAATATGTTATTGTTTAATATACTTTAATGTAATAAAAAAGATGAGTTACACAATGAATTTGTATATAAAAGTTAATTTTAACATTTTATAGGTTTAAATTCCCTAGAAGAAATGAATTTATTCTTGCTCGAGCACACTATCATATTCCTTTACAAACCTCATTTCAAGTCTTAGAAGTGATACATTATACGAAATGTGTAAGACCTCTTGGACCCTTGCTAAAAAACACTGTCATTTTACTATATAACCCTCATTTAAAGTCTTACAAGTGACGCATTATACGATATTTGTAAGGCCCTTTGGATCCTAGACAACCTTGATTTGATTTTAATATTTTTTCCGGTAAATATTCCAAAATTATTCGTACTTCTATGCTGATAACGCTAGTTTTATATTCTCTAGATTCTTCTCCTTAGTAAGACTCATGGTGTTTCATCTAGCATCTATGAACCCCTCGCATAGGAACTGGCTTCCTCTAAATGAAATATGATTTGTTTCTCCTTGTAGGTGGTCACTGGAAAAAAATTTACAAAGATTTGAAGATGATCATAATGAGTATGAGGTAGGGGCAGACTCTCGTATTCTAGAATGTTTCACTATATAAATCATTTTCGTATGCTCTCTTAAGGTGTTGTAATAGTCTCACTCGTCCTTAAATTCCATGCATATGTATAATCATGGCGTACACTCATAGAATATGTATGACCCGATATGCTTCCTCCAAAATAGCCAAATTTCTCGCGAATTCATGCAATAGTGTTGTGCAAAAAATCCATGGTATATATGAGTCGTGATTAATAAGAAATAAGATATCCTCTGTATCCTAATGATCCAAATCTCCCAAAATGTCCCGAGGACCCGAAGCGTCCACCTGAATCTACTTCTTAATATTAAGATGTTTAATGATATTGGTCACGTCATAGCCCTCTGGTTTTTTTCTACCTGATTGAGTTTAATGGTTTATAACGAGCTTCCTTCCCCTTACGTATTTAATGAAAAAAATATGTTGTTAGCACCTATACATTCAATATAACACACAAATTGGGGAATCTGTTAAAGACAATATTAGATAATTATAAATATGGTTGTGAGACATAAAAATATATATGTAAAAAAGAAAACTAAATATGGAGGACGAAGAGAAACATTAAACCTTGGATCAAATGGATTCATTGTCACCTCACCCCCAATCCTTTTTAACTAGGTCTGGTGGTAACAAAATTGGGCGAATGCAAGTGCTTTAATTCTGAAGTTAAGCGGCTCAAATATGCGTTTTCCCGGTCGAATAGGTTATCCAACGCAACATCACTCTCGTGCTCTATGTCAAAGCATGCCCCATCTAGATCTACTACACCATTTCGGCCAATACTCGATGGTTATTCTATAAATATGGCTGCAAAATTTCGTCTATGTCTTTGTTGCAGCTTCAACTCCTAAAGTTGCGTCCCTGCTGTGTAAATAACGCTGAAACCATCTTCTAGTTTTCCATCTCAGTAATCACATTTCGACGCAACCTAATACTATTGATCTCCACATATAAATGATGTTGTTGACTTACTATTGATGCGCTTACTATCCTCTGAAATACCATTTTCAACCCCCTCTAAATGTATCTTTGGCCCTCATGTAAATCTCCTATAAAACTAATTGTTGTTCAATTCATCCTCATCAACTACATGCCATCCCTTGTTCATAGTCTTTATTATCTTATTTTCCTTATGTTTAGACCTTGGTCATATACGTTGTTTCTCAAAATCAAAAGTCCATCTTCAACATCGTTCGATCAGTCGATCACCACATGAGAAGACCATTCGCCCTTAACGGTTTCGTGTTTATTATCAACACTTGAATGATCAATTATTTTTATATGTCTCCTCCATATGACCCGAAGCTTTGAACGCACGATTGACTGGCCATATTCGGGTTATCAACCCCCTTACGAGCTCCTGATGTATATTTCTATTAGTTTTACTATATTTCCATTTTATTTGGAAAATATAGATTTGGTTTAAAACTTTCATGTATTCAACTATTATATCATTGATTAATTCACATAAAAGAAATGTATTGAACTATTATTTCATTAAATAATAATATAGAAAAAAGAAAAACTTAATATCAAATTACAAAAACACTAAAAACTAAAAACTTTGTCACTTATCAAAGTTTATCTTGTCCTTTATGGTCTCATGTATCTTCATATATAATTGTCCTTTTTGTGCATATCTTCAACTTTTTTCTTGACTGCATTAATATTTATAGTAAATATCATTTTAAATTATATATCGACCGTTCAAAAGCATGATATTCATTTGGTATTGAACATGCTAATGGTGTATTTTTGGAACCTAACTTAGTGTTATTAGCTCCCAACAATATCTTGATGAAATCAAAGAAGAATTTCTCAAAGAAAGACTTGCAAAACATACAACATGATTAACATAAAATTAGTGACAGATTTTTAAGGGTCTCTTGAATAAATTTTATGCTTGAACTCAATTGTAATTTAAAACTATTTTTATCCACATAGATATGGCTTTCACACCATTATGCATGGATAATCATATATATATATATATCAAGCCATGTGTAAAATATGATTATTTTTTCAATAGAAGTTTTTATAGATCTTCCACCAAAATAGATCCAACTCTTTTATATGATTTAATAGTCAAAAAAAATTTAGTGCGAAATTAATGTATTTACTAGGTAAGACAATCCTAAAATTTTGATAAATATAGATATAGAATTCAACAAACAAAATTGAATTAAAGAGAAAAAAAAATACTTACACATCATCTAGAATTTACAATAATACCAAAAAGATAATTCTTTTTTAGAAATTTCAGTTTAATGCTAAGCACATGGAGTAATGACAAGGTTATCTCTTTTTTAAGAACACGAGGACTAATTGTATAATGATTTTAGAATAATTTAATATACAATAGAAAACATAATTAATCAAACAATAATTAGGGAAAAATATAATAAATTACTTAATTAGAATTAAGGAAAATAATCTCAATACCCTATTTACCGGGCTGGTTTGCACAATCGGCTAGAATTCTGTTTGGATTCTGATGTGGTTCTCTACCCCCACCGTCCCATCCGTGCTGTCTAGTCATCACATCGGCCATCTAGCATTTTGTAGGGAAATTAAAATATAGAATAATAAATAACATAAGAAATACTAAATTATTACATCACCAAAAATAAAACATGAAAATAAAATAAAATAAATTATTACAATCATAAATTAAATAAATCAAATAAATTAAAAAACGTAAATAAAACATCGCGAATCTTTAACATTTATATAGCACACGTACAATCTGTATTATACAAAAATAATTATATTAGTCATATAATAAAATAATTTATAATTTTTTTAATATTTAAAAATCTACTATTATATAGTAAAATAAATATATGTTTCTTAAATTGCATAAAAGTCTCTATATATTTTTTTGAATTGCATAAAAAACCCTATATTTTTTTTAAATTGCATGAAAGGACTTATATTTTATTTTTCTAAAATTGCATAAAAGTCCCTATATTTTTTTAAAATTGCATAAAGGTCCCTATTTATTTTTAAAATGCATGAAAGGACCTATTTAGTTTTATAAAATTGCATGAAAGTCCCTATATATTTTTATAAAATTGCATAAAGGTCCCTATGTATTTTTTAACACAATTTTTGCCTAAATAATATTTTCATTCTAGCACTTTTTTAATCTAACATTTTCTAAGAATCATAATAAAAATTAAAAAATTACCAAAAAATCATCCTAATTAATTTTCAAACAAAAACCATGAATTACATGTTTAAATTAACAAAAAATAAACCCTAATAACACTATTCAAATTTGGAAGTTAGAATCAAACATCAAAAAAAGGAAAAAAAGTTAATTCAATTTCACTAATTAAATTTTTCACCCATTTAACATCAATTTTTGGTTTAAAATAATCCATTCAACACTATAAGAACACCTACTACTCTCGGAATTAATTAAAAACATGTAATCATCAAAGAAAAAAAACATGAAAATTAAAAGACAAAAATTGTTTAGAAAACTTACCTTATTGGATGAAATTGGAGCTCATTTGGTGATAATTCTATGCCATATTGATTCGGATTGAAACACAAACAAAAAAACATTGATTAGAAATATAAAAATGGAGAAAAAAGCTTAATAAATGTTAGAAAATGTAATGGAATAAGATTATGGGTTGAATTTGGTTACCTTTGACGAAGATCTGATTTGTTGCTTGAATCGGCCTCTTGGAATGGCTACAATATTCTCTCTCGTTTTTTTGATATATTGTATAAGAAATGAAAGTGGAGAGTGAGGTCTCGGTGTAATATAGGAAAATCTTTCTAGCGACTACTACGTGTAGTCGCTAGAGATAAGGAAAGTAGTCGCCAGAGAGTGTATTAATTAGATGTGTCTGTTTGTTGACAACGTCAACTGGTCTTTGGGCGGGAAAATGCGTGTCCTTTCGTGGGCGGGAAAATGGACCGCCAGGGAATAATGGGAAATTAATTCGATGTGTAGCGACTACAATGTAGTCGCTAGTTGTACAGAGTTATTAGCGACTAGTTCATGAATATGAACTAGTCGCAAGAGGTATAAAGTAGTCGCTAGAATTTTTTTTTTAATTTAAAAAAAAAACTTAAATCCATTTACAATTATCCAATATTTTAATTAACTTCCAAATAATCATTTGCATTAAATTCAATTCCAAACTTGAGTGTTTGGGTTATTTAGTCAACTATCGGGGTCAAACTTGAGTGTTTGGGTTATCTAGTCAACGTTTAGGGTCAAACTTAAGTGTTTGGGTTATCTAGTCAACTATTTAGGGTCAAACTTGAGTGTTTGGGTTATCTAGTCAACGTTTAGGGTCAAATTTGAGTGTTTGGGTTATCTAGTCAACTATTTAGGATCAAACTTGAGTGTTTGGAGTATCTAGTCAACGTTTAGGGTCAAACTTTAGTGTTTGGGTTATCTAGTCAACTATTTGGGTCAAACTAGAGTGTTTGGGTTATCTAGTCAACGTTTAGGGTCAAACTTGAGTGTTTGGGTTATCTAGTCAACGTTTAGGGTCAAACTTGAGTGTTTGGGTTATCTAGTCAACGTTTAGGGTCAAACTTGAGTGCTTCGGTTATCTAGTCAACTATGTGGGTCAAACTTGAGTGTTTGGGTTATCTAGTCAACTATATAAAAAGTATAAAAATACAAATTCACCTCAAATATAAAAAGTTTAAGCCAATAAAATGTTTTAATACAAATAAACCCATAAGAAAAATCTCCTAATCAGTATCATATCCACTAACAACTATAGGTTCATCATCGCTATCAACCTCAATAGGTTCTTCCTCATCACCGTATTCATCCAAGGTGTCATCATCAATTTCCTCGTTTTCATCAACAAATGTATCAAAAGCCAATTCAACAAAAAAATGAGCAGGGTCAATCTCGATCTCCTCGGTGGATGCCAAGTTCACCGGATTGGAAATCGTCTCGGTGTTCACTAAAGGGATATTGACACTCGAGTCTCCAGTAGGCATTGATTTTGCACCTCATAACTCCAGACTTCATCCATGTCTATCGTTGAGTTCCCATACTACTTTCCATCCTTTTTGTGATTTCCTTGGGTTAATCTCATCGATGTAAAATACTTTTTTTGCTTGAGTAGCTAAGATGTACGGCTCTGTTTCGCAAAAAAATTTAGACGTGTTAATAAGAGTTACCCCATTCTCTTCCCTCGGTTTACTCGTGTTATACCAATTACACTCGAATAGCACAACAGAACAGTCATCGTCAAATGTGACCTCTATAACCTTGACTAATTCACCGTAATAAGGTTTTCCATCGTAGATGGTGGATACCCCGTAATCTTGTGTCACCCTTGTTTCACCCTTTTCACGAGTGACCCATTTAACACCATTCACAACACATGAATCGTACTTATAAACTGTACCATGATACTTACTAGCCAATGAAATCATCTCACTTGTAGCGAATGCATCACCTCCTTTTTTCATTTCATAAACCTACAAGCATAAAAACAATTATAACAATGTTTTCTAAAATGGAATATTAATTTTGTATTTGAATGGACCTATACCTTATGCATAAACCAGTCTTGGAAATTTTTCCGGTGTTTCCTGTCTTTATCGGTTACAGTACCCGATAGCGTGGCTTTGTGTTCTCTGCACATTTGACCATCAAACTGAATACATTTTTCATAATGAATAAACATTTAATAAATAAATTGAAAACTTACGTCATCAAATGTTGGATTTCATCGCAATTAAGTAGGATATTGGTGGTCCTTTGTGTGTTCTAAAAATAAATGCAAATGCTTATCGAACCACAACCGCAAGTGTACGGTTGTCCCAAGTAGTATAACTGATAAATCCGATTCGTTCCAAGGACGGAATGGTTGATCACAATGTCTAGCAAATAGTGATTGATGCACTTATGAAAATAAAAGATTATAAAATGTTTGTTTGGTTTTGTTTATTAAAATTACTAAATGAAAGATAAATATTAAATGCAAGTAAAAGCTAAGACGCAAGTAAAATGAGTGAAAACGCAATATGAGATGTAGTACTTGAGAACGCAAGGATCCTCCTAATTTTACTTCCGAACTTATGTTGTTTAAGGGCTAAATTGGTCAATTACAATGGTCGGGATTCTAAAATCCTTATACCCCCGTCAGGGTGGACTATAAGGCAATCCTAAAGTGTCACTAGTCCCGTCAGGGTAAATATGATCCACCGTTGGATGTTTAAGTGTTTTACCTCACTGGCCCTAGAATTAACTAAGTTCGTCAGAATCAATAGGTTTTATCCTAGATTGAATAATTAATTCTGTACCTAAACCCTCCGTCAGGATGATCCACACGCCACATATGTGGAATAGCCTAGATACTAATACTTGTTCTTAGTTCGCGACTCTAAAAACAATAAATAATCACAAATTATCGAAAAGAGTAATAGACCCAATCTAATTTAATTTAATATAAACCCAAATTCAACATTCGTTATTTCATAAAATTAAGATTCACCCATTGTTTGTTCTCAAGCACTATGAAAAGCTTAGCTCATATTAAAATTAAAAACTAAATTAAAAGAAATGGAATTCATATTGTTTTCAAAATTAAAATATAAAAAGAACCTAATTTCCGGAATTGGAATGACTACGAACGGAGCTATAGACCCACTCCAGCTCTTGTAGCTTCTTCTTTCTTCCTTCTGTTGCTTCTCGCTGGTGTTTAATCTTGTGGAATGTGAATTGTGTGAAAAATAGAAGTCCAGACCTCCTTTTATAAGCATAAATTCGTTCCAGGGCTTGGACCAGAAAATAGAATATTAATTAAATGTCCAAGCCCACTTTCTAAGCCCAAAATCCCGTAACTGCTGATACACCTTCACTAAAACGGCTTTTCCCGATGCGTTATAACTCCGATTGACCTCATTCCAGTTGCTAAAGTTCCGTAACTCGATAAGGAATGATTTCTCTTCAAAGGTCAACAGCTGAATCATCGCTTAAGCACCTCGAAATCAGCAATCTATGGCCTGGAAAGTGGATTTTCAGCTCTAAAAATAATATCTTCGGGATTTATCTTCAAGTCTTGACTCTAATTCACGATCTTTGACTTTCTCCTTTGGATTCCTCTTCTAGCTAACATCTAAAACCTGTAAACTTTACACTAAAAATACCAATATTACGCGCAAAAATTTAATAAATTAAAAATGCTAGAAATAAAAAGGGAATTCCGAATTATTGAATATTTAGTACAAAAGTCTATCAAATTAATTAAATAAACACAAAAAATGATGTCTCCCAAGGGTCTAAAATAAGAACAATTAGGGAGACATCAAGACCCCCAACTAAAACCTTTGTCGTCCCGACAAAGTAAAACAAAACAAAGGGGTAGAAGTAAACGTAAAAACAAGTAGAAGCTAGCAAATAATCCCTAAAGCAATTCTCTAAATAAATCTCATATAGCAAACTCTAAAAACTAATATACACATACACTAATCATGCAACATCAAACATAAATAATCTCAATCATAAAATTAAAGTTGCAATGCTTGAAGGTTACACTTGTACTCATCTCTGTATGATGGCTATAGGATGGTCATTAATCCTAACTCGCTTTGAACGCTCCACCTAGTGTATTCCCTATCAACAGAATAATAAATTCACTATGTACTTAGGAATCACGAGGTCTTTACGGTTATAATATTGGCTTAAGGACGGGCGTGGATGTATATTTGGTAAATTTGAAGTGAGCTTTTGGCTCTCTCCTCACTTACCATCAACAGTGTCCTCGAGCTTGAGTTAACGCTCAAAAAGATGTTCTCACTCACCCATATACGCAACAATTTAGCGTCCCATGTCTACCTACTATTAACAAGATGATTTTCAGAAAATTCCACTTTGCCGGATGTTGTATTCATTCATATTTTTCTTTTTCTTTTCTTTTCTCTTTTTCTTTTTTTTTTGTACAGAAGCAAACCGGGTTCCCGGTTTTGACGAATCCGGGTTCCCGGTTCCTACTGTATGGATTTTTTCATTTTTTCATTTTTTTTCTTTCTTTTTCACTTTTTTTTTCATTCCCGGCAAAGGGTTACAATTATAAATCATCTGCAATTGTGCTACAATACAAAGTACATCAATCCCAACCCATTAAATTCCCCATATGTGGTCCCACCACCCCAAACTCAAGCTCGAGACATGTCTCAGGATTGTGATTCAAGTGCGGGTCATATGGTCATGCCTAATAATCTAAGGGATAATGGCTTATATCGTGGCTACAAAGAAAAGGCTAAAGGCTCAAAGTGGGCTAAGACGGATAATAATTAATACAAGGGATAGAAGGCTAAAAAGGCACAAATGGCTAACAAAGAACTGCCCCTATCATTTTCCTAAGTACATAGCTTGTCTTTAGTTCATATCTAGGTGGGTTCTCTACTAATTAGGATTTCACATTCTACACACCAAACATATTCCTTGAGTACAAGCTTACTTCATTTGCATTGTTCATTAATTTTTCCTATCAATTACCTATGTTCGCATGCAATTGTAAGTGCGTTTTATATCAATCCCTAAAGTCCACTATTTACTATCATAGATTTATCAAGAGTATGCTTAAAGGGATATTTAAAAATTTCTACAGTCAAACGCAACTCCGAAAATTCTTTTATTGAAAGCAAATAAAACAAATAACACATAAAAACTGGGATGAGGCAACGAACCCCACCCCAAACTCAAAAATGAGTCGTGTCCCCACGACTCGAAAAGACTCAATAAAGCATTTAAACCAATCTACACTAAGAGGAGAGTTAGAAAACGTATCTTAACCAGCACGAGGCTGGTTATCGGTGTTGCGTTCTGGACCTTTAACTCGCGTAACAGCATCATAAATCGCGTTTTGAAGTGTATTTACGCCTAGGATTAAATTTCGCAATAGGTCCAATTCTTTTGTAACGTTTCCCAAGGTAGCAATCATCTTCTCCTGATTTTCTTCCAACACCTGAATCTTCGTTTCCAACTCAGGTACAGTTTTCACTTTCTTTGATTGAGGAGTTCTCGGACTTCTTGTAGTTCGTGTTGCTTCTTCATGGATATTCTTGATTGTGCTCAAAGCTATACCCACACCAACTGAAACAGTGTCAATATCTGCGTCCTTACGCGGAATCTTTGCGTCTAGACACAACTGAGTAATAGTACAAGGAAACTTCAGATTTTGTTGTTTCATTGGTGATTTCGCGAACTCCATGATTGTATCATAAATGATCTTAGCAACATCAAATGGTTTCTCCTCCAAAATACACTTAATAGCAAATACGTGCTCTTTCTTCAACTCGGAAGTGTGTTTAATACCAAAGAAAGTGGGTATTATAAAGCGAGACCAAACCTTAGCACGAGGTGTCAAACTACTGCTGAAAAACTGTCCAGGATATCTCTCACCTTCAGGAATTGGGCTGGCCCCATTAACAAGCACGGTCCCCCAAAGGGATTCAAAATCGAAAGAAGGGTCATTAAGAGTTTCTTGGAAAGGGCATGTACCAGAAAAGTTGGGTAATTCTAAGGATTTCCGAAGACGTTCAATAGAGAAAGGAACTACCTTTTTGCGAATATCAATTGCATCTTGGGAGGTGGCTAAACCTTCATAAAATTCTCGCACAAAAGTAGGAATAAACTCAAGCTTCCTTTCTTGTAATTCTTTCCAACCAAACTTAGCACATATCACAGCATATTCCTTGTAATCACTACTCATAATACCCTTAGGAAAATTCGTCTCCTCACCAAATTTCAAAAATTCAATTCTTTCACGAACCTGAGTATTCCAACAAGTGTAAACCCTCTTGGGCTTGTGGGCCCACATCTTCATACGCGGAGGTTTCTGAACGGGTGCTTCCGGAATCTCTTGTTTAGTTTCCTTCTCAATGTTCTTCTCAATTTCCTCTTCTGGTTCCTTCTCACTTTCTATCTCATCAATCAACCTTCTCTTTTGACCTGTGATTTCTTTTCTGTTAGAGTCAAGCTTAGTGTCATCAATCTTACGTTTAGGACTCGAATCAGGAATCTCAATAGCTTGGTCTTGGGAACCACCAATGGTGGTTTTCCTTCTAGGAGCAGTTCTTCGGAAATCACCGGTTCTGTTAGTCATCTCTTTTCACCCCAAACTCAAAACTTCAAATAAAGAAAAACTTAGAGAAAAGTTTAGAATATTGATGTTTTGAGGTTTAAGAATTGAAAAACTAGGTGAAGTATGAGATGGGTCTTGGTTAATTTGGATGGGAGAAGAAAGAATTGGGTTTAATGTAAGGATTTGATGAAGAAGAATTTTGGGAAAAACTAAGGATTTGATGTTATTTTGGAGAGGAGGTGAGTTGATCTTATGTTTTTGTGGTGAAAGAGGGTAGGATTTGATGATATATAGTGTTTTGGTATATGAATTTCGGAGGTGGGGAGGCTATTGGTGCGTTTTAGGTAAAAACTTGCAAAAGAGGCTAAGAAAACTAGGTTAAAAGACCTCAAAACCGACATCACAGCTTCAAAAACCGGGTTCCCGGTTTTGGCAAACCGAGTTCCCGGTTCCGCGTCGCTGTGACGGCGCGAAAAAAATACTTAATAAATTTTTTTTTCTTTTCCTTTTTTTTTTTTTTTTTTTTTGAAAACGCACCAAAACGCTGGATCTCAAGACGTGGGGTCAGAGATTTTCCTCGCCGAAACCGGGTACCCGGTTCTGTGGAATGCGGGTTCCCGGATTTTCTCGATGGCGCGAATGAAAACGCGCCAAAACGCAGCACCCCAAAACGCCGGGTCAGAACTTTTGGATGTTTACAGCTCCGAAACCGGGTACCCGGTTCTGCCAAATGCGGGTACCCGGATTTGTGTCGATGGCGCGAATCAAAACGCATGAAAACGCAGGCCACCAAGACGCTGGGTCAGAGTTTTTCAGAAATCACAGTGATGTCTCCTCATTTGTGATAGATTTATATTAGGATGAGACATCATTTTTAGTGTTTTAGAAGTCATTATAGTCGTTTTTCTTGAGAAATGCTACACTTTCCTATTTTGAGTCTTGATTTAGTAAAATAATATTTTTAGAGCATATTGGGTTTAATTATTTATTTAGTGTGAAGCTTTAAAGATAATTATGGAGATTAATTAGATTCCAAGTCAAAGACTACAACTTATGGAAAGAGATAGACATGGTAATTGGAGATAAGGAAATAAAAGCTAAAAATATGGAAAAGGAAAAGCTGCCTTAATCCTGAATTTTTGCACCTACGACCACAAATCAGCTTATATCTCAAAAACGGTGTGGAATTTGGAGAAACGGTCAAGAGCAAAGTTGAAGAGCTTTCCGAGACGATCAATTTGGTATATTCATACGCGTCAAACGGATGAATATCGAAGCTGTTAGAGCCAAAAGAAAATCGGACCTGATTTGGTGTTTTTAGGGTTACGAATTTGAGTTGGGCTTGGAGTCCACTACTTACTTCTCCTTCAAGAAAACGAATTAGGGCTTCCAAGATACCTATAAATACACCCTCTTATCATTGTAAACATGTCCTTGCTCAATTGCAAAGTATAGGCTTAGTCTTTACTTATATTTTCTTAGTATTAAACAATAGCTTAGTCCTTTACAATATTCATCCTTAGAATCAAGCTATTCATCCAAGAAGCAAGTTGACCTATAGAAGAAGACAAGAAGAAGAATATTGGAGCCTGACAACCCCTCTTCTACGTCTCACCTTCTCTATATTAGAGTAATTAGCTATAGATCTATTCTCAACCATATTTCTAAGCTGTTATTCTGTAAGTTTACTTTTAATTGTTGGATTATTATTTTGATCTTTAAATACTATTTGTTATTTTAATTGGTTAAGCTTGGCGTATATTGTATTATGTGTTTTGACCTATTTCCTAGATCTGATCAATCTTAGGATTATTCTTAGTTATTGACACACCACATAATCGTCTAGTGTGACTAGATAGCCACTAAGGTTTGTTGCAATTCTGGTTAATATATAATGCTTAATGTGACAGGTTAGAATAACAATTTAGTAATAGACGTAGTAATCCTAATCTATTTGACTTACTTTCATATTTAGTTATTTGTTTTGTTTAATTGTTTTATTTATTTATTTGCATTAGATAGTATTCATATTATTTTATCTTTCATATTTTATTCCAAACATCTAAATTCATCTATGCTTGTTAATCATAAATTGATCTAACGGATACAATCCCTGCGAACGAACTTGACTTATCATTAAAACTTGCATACGATCTGTGATACTTGCAGTGAGTTCCGTGGTTATCAAGGGTGTGTGACTCTTTATTATTATCTTTATTTATCTATTATTTTATCACACCTTTGCCCCCACCAAGTTTTTGGCGCCGCTGCCGGGGATTTATCTTTAAGTTAAATCTATTTCGTGTTTATTTAGTGTAGAAGTTTTTATTTGTTTTCAGTTTTACGCGTTTTCTTTTTAGTCTCTTCTCAGGTTTATTAGGTATGGAGAATTATTACGCACAAAATATGCATGGGGCCCGAAGTCAAAATCTTTATCAAGAAGGTTCGAGCTATCAATTTCAAGCTCCACCACAACCCATGCATAATCCACAAAAAGAAGATATAACCAAGCTCGAAGGACTGATGGGTAATTTAGTGAATCTGGTTCAAAATGTTGTGCAGCTCCACAATGAGCAAACTGCAAAAGTGGAGGCCTTGGAGACACAAGTCACGCAAGTGACCAATTCTTCTCTAAAATATCAGCAAGAGACTCCACCGTTAATCCGAAGCATCATAGAAGAACAGGTTTGCCAAGCATTTCCATCTCACCGAGTTTTTGAAAGTATAAGTTATCTGGAGAGTATGGAAAAGCAACATGCGGCAAAGATAGATGCTAATACAACCTTAATACGTTCGATGCACCAAAAATATCAAGCAATGAAGCAAAGATTAACGGACCTCACTACGATCAATCAACAGTTACAACAAGAATTACATAAGAAACTGGGTTATAGCAATGTTGGGTTCGAAATTTCAACCATAGAGGAACCAACCAAGCTTAGCTTAGAAGAAGTAATTGTTAAAGATCAAATTGCGAAGGAGGTTGATCCAGAATTCAAGCATGTGGATGAAGAAAAAGAAACCGATAAAGAAGAGACAACCGCACAAAAGGTGCAAGAAGAAGAAAGTAAGGTGGAACCACCACCTACACAACCATTACTATCACCACCTCATCTACAAAGCATTACATATACTAGTGGTGATAATAAATCTGAAACGTCAAGTCCAGAAGAAATCATTGTTCCTATACTCGACGTCCCATATATGCAAACTGGCCTAGGTAAACAAAGTGATGATGAGGCCACTGAAATCGATAGCGATGTTTGGTTCGATGTTGTTGAAGAGTTCAGCCTTCAAGAAGAGGAGGAAGTGGAATCACCACAAGTTCCACTTAATGAGCTAGAAGAACAAAGCACGATATGCATAGAAGACGTAATCGCATATAAAGAGCCTACACCACCGATAGTCTGCAAGGAAGATCTGTCTAAAAAGAGTGAAAGTGTAGAAGTTGAAATTGAGAATAGGGACCATACTAGAGAAAGCTTGACGACCATTCCAAAGAAATTACCACAAAAGATGCAAGATCTTGGAGCTTTATATCTCCACATTAATATAGGTGGTAATTTCAAAGCTAAAGCGATGTGTGACTTGGGCTCAGGAAGGAATATCATGCCCAAGAGTCTGTTCAAGAAGTTAGGCATGGGAGATGCCAAAAGAAAAGATATTGATTTGCTGCTCCTAGATAATTCAACGTTAAAACCATGGGGAGTCATTGAAGACGTGCTTGTCCAAGTAGGTACCTTAACTATACCTACAGATTTTGTTATCCTTGATAGCATTGCAGGTCAACATGTTCCATTGATACTTGGACGCCCATTCTTGGCGACAAGTCACAGTATAATTGATATGCATAGGGGAACCGTGACTTTCCAAGTGGGAAAAGAATCTAAAATATTCCACTTGGTGGATGAAAAGCATGAGGAATCACGTATAGAAGCCCCGACACTCCGAGTTGTGACAAAAGAAATTAAAAAGAAAGTCCACAGTCAACCCGTGAAAAAGAGAATCAAAAGTGAGTTTGGGGTTGGTGACATGGTTGCATGGAAAGCCCCCAAACAAGAAAATAGACCACGGGGATTCAAGGATTCGTGGATGGGTCCGTTTGTGGTTACGAGAGTTATTTCGTCAAAACGGATTGAGATACAAGCTAAGAAGGGTCACAAACTTCGGATAGTAGATGAGCATGACCTAACCCGTTATTGGGGAGGTTATGTACGCAAGCCTTAATCGAGGTAACACGTCTAACTTTAAAAGACGTTAAACAAAAGTGCTGTACGGGAGACAACCCGTAGTTTTTTTCAATTTTCATGTCTTTTTACGTTTTTAATTTATGTTTAATTTAGCTATTTTTAGTTGATATTGCATATTTGAGGAAGGTATTAGTGTTTTTGATGTTTAGGTATTGGAGAAATCGAGTTAGGGAAGCGAGAAAAATTTTCGGAACGAAACTTCGGCAAGTCATATCTTTGCGCTCGGATATCGGAATCAGGTGATTTTTGAGCCTAAACTGCATAACTTTTCGAGATTTAGCTGATGGGGAGGTTTTTGCCACGTGCGGTACACCGGACCTCAGCCGCGGTGCACCGCGTGGTCAAAAACCCGTACCACGGGTTGCTACCGCGGGTCTTATCCAGAAACGAAAAAAAAAAATAGCTGATGGGTCCGGTATACCGGACCCTATACCGCGCCATGCACCGCACAAACACGTACTACGGGGTCCTACCACGGGTTTTTTGACGTAGGAGCCGCGGAGCACCCCCGCGGTACACCGGACCATGGTCCGCAGCTCAAAAACCCGTACCACGGGGTCCTACCACGGGTTTCATCCAGTGAGCAAAAATTTTCACCCATCAGATGCTGCGGTGTACCCCGCGGTACACCCCCTGGTCCGCAGGGTAGTCCGCACGAGCCGCCAGAGAGAGAAAAGAAAGGGTTTCAAGCTTATAAGGAGATCTAATGCTTATTAATTCCGAATTTCATAAACCTCAAGCCTCTTTCTCCTCTCCAGAACTCTCCCAACTCCATTAAAGCTCCAACAAACCTTCACCTAACATCAAAACATCACCAAATCACCATGAATTCTCATCCAAATCCTTCCCTACATCATTACAAAGAAGATTCAAGCACCCAAATCATATCAAGATACCTAGAAACCAAGAATCAACGCCATGAATCTCAACATCTTTTTCTAAAAATCCTTAAACCCACATCATTAAAGCTTGATTCCATCATACCCACATGGAGAATTGTCATCCTAACACCTTTCCTAACCAAAATAAAGCTTGTTCCACCTATGATCATAAGTTACAAATTTTAAGAGTGCTCAAAGCTTTAAGTTGGGGGTCAAAAGAGATGATGAAGAGAATAGAGATATTATCAAGTGTATGGGATATAAAGAATCAAAGCAAGATATTGGGTAAACTCTAGAAGATTTCAATTGAGATGGGTACTAGTTTGGGAATAAATACAAGGTAAATCAGATCAAGAGAATGGAGGAAAGCTAGCGGTGGTGAATTCAAAGAACAAAAAGGTTTTAACTTTCATAAGGAAGACACCACAACCTCTACAATCGATAGTCCTTTAACCCAAGATGAACAAAAGCTTCTGGGACGCTAGTAGCTGTATTCAAAACATATTCATGGATGAACAACTGTTTCATGAGAGATTATTCAAAGAGCAAAGTTGGAAGAAGATTAACAAGAGATTTCTAGAGTGTGATTGATTAGGATGGAGCATAAGAAGATGTAAAGGAATGCGAAATTGGTGATACATAGAAATTTACATACATGAAAGCACTGCACCCTATTCCGGGTATTGATCAGGCGAGGCAATTGCCTCGAAGAGTATGTTTTCTTTCTTCCTTACCAACTCTTTTATGTGCAATATGTGCTAAAATTTTAATTTTCTTTTATTTTATTTTCGAGTCTTTTCGAGTCGTGGGGACACGGCTCATTTTTGAGTTGGGGGTGTGGGGATTCGTTGTCTCTCAGCTCCAATTTTTCTGTTTTTAGGTAAAATTAAAATTTTTGAAGGTTTAGATGTATGTAGAGTGTGTTTAATAGCTTAAAAGCATAAGCTCAGTAAGTTAATGATAGAAAGTAGTATGTTTATGAGCTATTTTTTTGTATGCTTTGAGTATTTGCAGGAAAACACACATTGATAGTAAAGAAAAGATTAGTAAGCAATGCGATAGAAAGTATGTTCGATCTCAGGGAACCTTGAGAAGTGTGTAGGCCGTGAGATCCAAGCTAGTGACAAAACCATTTGATGAAAGTGCTAAAGGTAAGAAAATAACGAAATTACATAGTGTAGAAAGTGATTAAGGCGGTTCTTTCATGTTTAAAGCCTTTGAAGCCTTTTTATACCTTCTCACCATGTTATTTTTGATTTATATGCTATATCCTTCTCAGCCCCTTCTAGCCTTTCTAAAGCCTTTTTAGCTACGTTATAAGCCATATCCCTTTAGATTATAGGACTTTTCCATATGACCCGCACTCGAATCGCGATGCATAGACAGTTGTTTTAGAGCTTGAGTTTGGGGTGGTGGGTCCACCATTATGGGAAATATTATTGGGATGGGATTTTGAGCTTATTAATTGTGCTCTGTTATTTATATTGATGATGATTCATATATTGTTATTGTAACCCTTTGCCGGGGTAATAGTGAATGAAAAAGAAGCTACGAGCTAATTTTGCCAATAAGGGCATAAAAATATATATATGAGAAAATAGCGTGATATCTCATCATTAAAAAGAGAGTCATAGCTATAGAAAATAAATTGATTGAAAAGAAAATATATATATTCGGACCGGCAAAGTGGAATTTTTAAGTGAACATCTTATGCTTTAATGGGGTTATTGGGGATGCTAAATTGTGCATCAAGAAATCATTGGGTTGAGTGAGAAACGTTTTATGAGAGTAACTCAAGCTCTAGGGCGATTCGTTGATGGCTAGTGAGGAGAGAGCCAAAAGCTCACTCTAAATTATCCAAATATACTTATCATACCGTCCCTAAGCCTACATTACAACCTTAAAGACCTTTTGATTCTTTGCTATGTAATCGAGAAGTGATTGAGCCAATAGAGAGTAGTTAAATGGATCTTTGGACACTAGTGAAGTTCGATGAACAATCTATAGCTTCCTTGGTGAACTGAGTAAAGTTCCTCTCCTTCTTACATTGCGAAACTAATCTGCTCTTGAATTCAAACCGTGTTGACTGTAGATATGAGAAGTGTACAGGTATGTAGTTTTAAATATTATTACATGAAATTCTTGAGTAGTTGCTTTGAGTCTATTCTCCATATTCTTCTATCTTCTGTCTTCTGTGCTTAATTGACCTAGGTGTGTATTTAGAGACTTCCCTTTGTTTTTATCTTTATTGTATCGGGACGATACAACTTTGAGTTGGGGGTCTTGATGTCTCCTCATTTGTGATAGATTTATATTAGGATGAGACATCATTTTTAGTGTTTTAGAAGTCATTATAGTCGTTTTTCTTGAGAAATGCTACACTTTCCTATTTTGAGTCTTGATTTAGTAAAATAATATTTTTAGAGCATATTGGGTTTAATTATTTATTTAGTGTGAAGCTTTAAAGATAATTATGGAGATTAATTAGATTCCAAGTCAAAGACTACAACTTATGGAAAGAGATAGACATGGTAATTGGAGATAAGGAAATAAAAGCTAAAAATATGGAAAAGGAAAAGCTGCCTTAATCCTGAATTTTTGCACCTACGACCACAAATCAGCTTATATCTCAAAAACGGTGTGGAATTTGGAGAAACGGTCAAGAGCAAAGTTGAAGAGCTTTCCGAGACGATCAATTTGGTATATTCATACGCGTCAAACGGATGAATATCGAAGCTGTTAGAGCCAAAAGAAAATCGGACCTGATTTGGTGTTTTTAGGGTTACGAATTTGAGTTGGGCTTGGAGTCCACTACTTACTTCTCCTTCAAGAAAACGAATTAGGGCTTCCAAGATACCTATAAATACACCCTCTTATCATTGTAAACATGTCCTTGCTCAATTGCAAAGTATAGGCTTAGTCTTTACTTATATTTTCTTAGTATTAAACAATAGCTTAGTCCTTTACAATATTCATCCTTAGAATCAAGCTATTCATCCAAGAAGCAAGTTGACCTATAGAAGAAGACAAGAAGAAGAATATTGGAGCCTGACAACCCCTCTTCTACGTCTCACCTTCTCTATATTAGAGTAATTAGCTATAGATCTATTCTCAACCATATTTCTAAGCTGTTATTCTGTAAGTTTACTTTTAATTGTTGGATTATTATTTTGATCTTTAAATACTATTTGTTATTTTAATTGGTTAAGCTTGGCGTATATTGTATTATGTGTTTTGACCTATTTCCTAGATCTGATCAATCTTAGGATTATTCTTAGTTATTGACACACCACATAATCGTCTAGTGTGACTAGATAGCCACTAAGGTTTGTTGCAATTCTGGTTAATATATAATGCTTAATGTGACAGGTTAGAATAACAATTTAGTAATAGACGTAGTAATCCTAATCTATTTGACTTACTTTCATATTTAGTTATTTGTTTTGTTTAATTGTTTTATTTATTTATTTGCATTAGATAGTATTCATATTATTTTATCTTTCATATTTTATTCCAAACATCTAAATTCATCTATGCTTGTTAATCATAAATTGATCTAACGGATACAATCCCTGCGAACGAACTTGACTTATCATTAAAACTTGCATACGATCTGTGATACTTGCAGTGAGTTCCGTGGTTATCAAGGGTGTGTGACTCTTTATTATTATCTTTATTTATCTATTATTTTATCACACCTTTGCCCCCACCACACAGCACCAAAACCGGGTACCCGGTTTCGCCAATGCGGGTTCCCGGTTCCGACGCTGTGACATTACCCCAAAACGCCAAGTGTTGCGTTAAAATGGTTGGTACCAGCTCCAAAACCGGGTTCCCGGTTTTGCGAAACCGGGTTCCGGTTTCTCCTGGACATCCAAACAATTTTTCTCCTATTTTCGCCTCATCGACCCCAAACTCATGACCTTTGTACCCCTGAAATCATCAAAAACAACTACCCTTCCTCATTTCTTAATAAAAACAATAAAATTACGAAAATCAAACTAATCTAAATTGCAAAAATGTAAAAACTCAGCTAATATACAAGTAATTGGCTTTTGTTTAACGTCGTTAAGCTCGACGGGTTACCTCACGCTTCTAAGGAGTCTCGAGGAGATACATGACCTCCCCGGGATGTGGATCTTCCGAGCGATTGGTATCTTCACCTCCATGGTATATCTTTAATCTGTGACCGTTAACCATAAAGGTACGGTTCTCTAGCGGATGTTCTATTTCTATTGCCCCATGAGGTGTGACCTTGGTCACAATGTATGGACCTGACCACTTAGATCTTAACTTACCCGGAAAATTGCTGAACTTCGAATTATACTTTAATACTTTTTGCCCCACTTCAAAGTTCTTTGGACGAATCCGATTGTCATGCCATTTCTTCGTGTTTTCTTTGTAAAGTTTAGCATTTTCATAAGCATGCAATCGGAATTCATCAAGTTCATTAAGCTTCATCATACGATTCTTTCCGGCTAAGATAGGGTCTAAGTTCAACTGCGCAATTGCCCAATAGGCACCCATTTCAAGCTCTAAAGGTAAGTGACAAGCCTTACCATACACCATTCGATAGGGAGATGCACCAACTGGAGTCTTAAACGCAGTACGATAGGCCCACAACGCATCATCTAACTTCATTGACCAATCTTTTCTTGTAGGACCAACGGTTTTCTCTAGTATTGACTTGACTTCGCGGTTCGAAACTTCAGCTTGACCATTGGATTATGGATGATATGCAGTAGATACACGGTGTCTTACTCCATACTTCTCAAGAACAGTCTTCAGATATTTATTAACGAAATGAGATCCTCCATCGCTAATAATTACTCTAGGTGTACCATGTCTAGTGAAAATATGTGATTTCAAGAACTTGATCACCACTCGTGAATCATTAGTAGGTAAAGCCACCGCTTCTACCCACTTAGATACATAATCAACAGCTAATAAGATATATAGGTTACCATTTGAAGGAACGAAGGGACCCATAAAGTCTATGCCCCAAACATCGAATGTCTCAACCTCTAACACATTATTACGCGGCATCTCATCCCTCTTAGATATGTTTCCGGTAAACTGGCATCTCGAACACTTCTTAACATATTCATGACAATCTTTAATAAGAGAAGGCCAGTAAAAGCCTGATTGAAATACCTTCGCAGCAGTTCTATCTCCTTTGAAATGTCCTCCATATAAAGAATCATGGCATCCAGCTATAATGGCTTGAGTCTCTTCCCTTGCTACACATCTTCGTATCATTTGGTCAGCACAAACTTTGTAGAGGTAAGGATCCTCCCAAAAGAATTGTCTAGCACGATGAGCTAACCTCTTTCTCTCTTGATAAGTAGAACCTTCAGGGAAAATACCACTCACCACTAAATTCGCAATATCTGCATACCACGGAGCCTCATAATCTCGAACAACGAATAGACTCTCATCAGGAAACTCTTCTCTAACCGCTTCAGTACCACTATTCATTTCTGAACCCTCTAAACGCGATAGATGATCTGCCACTTGATTCTCACAACCCTTTCTATCTTTGATCTCTAAATCGAACTCTTGAAGCAATAACACCCATCTGATTAACCTTGGTTTCGCATCTTTCTTCTCCATAAGAAATCTGATCGCGGAATGATCTGTATAAACAATAACTTTCGCTCCAAGAAGATAAGAACGAAATTTATCGAATGAATAGACAACTGCTAGCAACTCCTTTTCTGTAACTGTGTAATTAATCTGAGCACCACTGAAAGTTTTACTAGCATAGTAAATCGAATGAAAAACCTTCTCTTTTCTCTGTCCCAATACAGCTCCCATACATAAATCACTCGCATCACACATAACCTCAAACGGTAAATTCCAATCTGGAGGTAACACTATAGGAGCAGAAATGAGTTTTTCCTTAATTGCTTGGAAAGCCGCTAAACAAGCTTCATCAAAAAGGAATTTGCAATCCTTTTCGAGTAAGTTGCATAACGGTTTAGCAATCTTAGAAAAATCCTTAATAAATCGCCTATAAAAGCCAGCATGGCCCAGAAAACTCCTTACCCCTTTAACAGAAACAGGAGGGGGAAGAGTTTTAATTACCTCTATCTTTGCTCTATCAACCTCTAAACCAGCACTCGAAACTTTGTGACCCAGAACAATACCTTCGCGAACCATGAAATGACACTTCTCCCAGTTGAGCACTAAATCTGTTTCCTTGCATCTCACTAACACTTTCTCCAAGTTATCTAAACATATATCAAAATCATCACCAAACACGGAGAAATCATCCATAAACACTTCAAGGAAATTATCTATCATGTCCCAGAAGATGGCCATCATACACCTTTGAAAAGTAGCGGGAGCGTTACACAACCCAAATGGCATTCTGCGATATGCAAAAGTACCAAATGGGCATGTAAAAGTAGTCTTATGTTGATCTTCTGGGGCCACGTAAATCTGATTGTACCCGGAGTAACCATCCAAGAAGCAATAGTACTCTCTTCCGGCTAATTTATCTAACATTTGAACGATGAAGGGCAAAGGAAAGTGATCTTTTCTGGTGGCCTTGTTCAGCTTTCTGTAATCCATGCAAACTCTCCAACCAACTACCGTTCTTGAAGGAATCGCTTCATTTTTGTCATTAAGAACTGTTGTCATCCCTCCTTTCTTCGGTACACACTGAACCGGACTCACCCATTCACTGCTCGAAATGGGATAAATAATCCCCGCATCTAAAAGCTTGATCACTTCTTTCTTCACCACATCCTTCATAGCTGGCATTAATCTTCTCTGACCTTCAACTGAGCGTGCATTAACATCTTCAAGAATGATTTTGTGTTGACAATAGGATGGACTAATGCCTTTGATATCAGCAATTGTCCAACCTATTGCTTCTTTGTTGGCTCTCAACACCCGCAACAGTTTATTTTCTTGAGGACCTGTTAAATTTGCTGAAACAATAACAGGTAAAGTTTCATTAGTACCCAAATATGCATACCTCAAGTGTGCTGGCAATGGTTTTTCTTCCAATTCCGGAGGAGATTCAATTGAAGGCTTCTTTTTAGGAATAATCTCCCCCGGTTCTCTCACAGGTTCATAGGCAAGACGCCTATACTTCGGATTTTCAGAATTGAGAGCTGCCACTGTTTCGGTAAGCTCCTCCATCATCTCAGGTGAATCTAATGTCAAAGCAGCCTGCAAGATATCATCAAAATTTAAACAATTAAATACCTCTTGCGATGCTTGCTCTACTACATCCATTCTGAAGCAATCTTCCTGAGAATCTGGGAATTTCATAGCTCGAAATACATTGAATTTGACTTCCTCATCTTGTATCCTCATCGTTAATTCGCCATTCTCTACATCGATTAATGTTCTCCCTGTAGCTAGGAATGGTCTACCCAAAATAATGGGGACATTTCTATCTGCATTGTATTCAAGAATTACAAAATCAACAGGAAATATAAGTGTACCTGCCTTAACAAGGACATCCTCAATTCGGCCTTCAGGATGAGCAAGAGACCTGTCCGCCATTTGCAAGACCATAGAGGTAGGTCTTGCGTTTCCAATTTTAAGCTTATCAAAGATTGACTTGGGCATCAAATTGATACTTGCCCCCAAATCACATAACGCTTTTCCTTTCCATTCTTCTCCAATCAATATGGGAATCGTGAAACTCCCCGGATCAACTAACTTCGGAGGTAATTTACTCTGACAAATCGCACTACACTCTTCCGGAAGGCCAATCATCTCATTATCACAATAGGGCCTTTTGTTGGTGAGGGCCCTCTTTAAAAACTTCGTATACTTAGGAATATCTCGAATCGCCTCTAATAATGGAATATTAATACTTAGACCCCTCACCCTATTAAAGAATTTCTGAAAATCACCCAAATCACCCTTTTTCTGAACTCGAGATGGAAACGGTGGTGGAGGGCGATTAATCACCATATCATCTTTCTTTCTCGGAACTTCTCTTGGTCTTTCTATTTCTTCAACCTCACTATCTTTCTCATTCTCTTTATCCTTCTCAACCACTTCCTTTTCTTTTCTTGGAACTTCTTTCTCTTTCATAACAGGAAAAGGAGGTGGAGGAAGGTTCTTACCACTTCTTAATGTAACAGCCTTGCAATCTTCACGTTGTGTTGGATTTTCTGTATCGCTAGGAAGTTGCCCTTGTGGACGCTGATTTAGCTGTTTATTAATTTGACTTAGCTGATTCTGGAAAATCTTCATATTTGCTTCAGCTGCGTTCTGACGTTCCAAAGCTTGTGTCTGAAGAGCAATTAATTTTTCAACAGTTTTCTGAAGGGTAACTACTCCTTCTTGTGGATGGGCAGGTAAAGCTTTCTGGTTTAATGTTTCATCATAAGTATTCTGAGGATCTTGTCTTTGTACGTATTGTTTTGATTCTGTCCTCCTTGATAATTGTTGTGTGGTCTTGGATTATAGTTGTTGCCTTGAGGACGCGGCTGATACGCGTAGGTAGGATTGGCTGCCCCATTAGGATTTGAGTATTGAAACCCAGGATGGTTTCTGTTAGGCTGATATCCATTACCACTTGAATTGAAATTACCTCTATTGGACATAAACATTACTGATTCTGGGTTATTCGGACAATTTTCCTCATCATGATCATCTACCTTACAAATCGAACACATATAAACCTCTTGTGCAGCATGCACAGCTACCTTCTTACCCGAAAATCCTTCTTTTACAGCTAAAGTAAGCTGCCTTAATTGTTGCTCTATGGTATTCTGAATCTTATTCTCAAGCGTAGCAAATTTCTCTTCCATATCAACATTATTCACTCCCTTAACTGGTGTTCTTACTGAATTCCACCCAACTTCATTCTTGACTGTTCTCTCTAAAATGATTTTAGCATGAGCGGGTTGAACTTGAAGAAAACCTGCACCACATAGCGTATCCAATTTCTCTCTCGAAGTTCCATCAAGGCCTCTATAAAAGATCTTTAACTGTTGTTGTTCTGAAAAGCCATGATTGGGAACCTTACGCAGACACATCTGAAATCTTGTCCAACTCTTACCCAAAGTTTCATCATATTCTTGACGAAAATGCGTCAACTCTAATTCAGCATCTAACCTCATGTTACTTGGGTAATACCTGTCAAAGAAAGCAATCTCTAATTGGTCCCAATTAGTAATCTTCGTAGGATCTTGCGTATCGTGCCATTCACTTGCTCCCTCAGGAACAAAGAACTTAAAAGCAGCAAAATAAATCTGTTCTCTTGAAACCCCTTGTGTGATATAAGAATCACATATCTGTTTGAATTTCTGTACTGCCCTGAGAGGATCTTCTGATGGTCTACCACGAAAATTACCAAAATTCTGGAACTGAGCTAACATACCCGAATCTGGACGGAAACGCGGAACATTAATATCTGGAGCACCTACTCCTATAGCTGGAGCACGGAATGGAACTTCTGGAGGACCATTAGTAAACCACGGATCATGATTCATCACTATCTGGACCGGAGGATTAGGATTCACTGGTGGAACTGGAGGAATAACGCCTGGAGCTAAAGGTTGGCCATTTGCATCTAGCTGGCCTTGTCCATTCTGTTGACCTTGAAGGTTGATATTCTCCATTCTGTTACTTAATTCTTCTACTTCTAAAGCTTCTCGTTCTCTTCTTCTTCTGTTTGCAAGTCTGATCAACGATTCTGGATTACTAAGGATCGGAGGTGTTGGCTCTAGATCCTTGAATAGCCTTCTTCACATACACCACACCTAAAAACCTGAAAAAGCTAACAAACAAAAAGCGTAAAACTGACAAAAACAAAAATAAAAATAAATGCACTATCACTAAAGGATAAACACCGTGGTCACACGCTACCGTCCCCGGCAGCGGCGCCAAAAACTTGGTGGTCCTTTGTGTGTTCTAAAAATAAATGCAAATGCTTATCGAACCACAACCGCAAGTGTACGGTTGTCCCAAGTAGTATAACTGATAAATCAGATTCGTTCCAAGGACGGAATGGTTGATCACAATGTCTAGCAAATAGTGATTGATGCACTTATGAAAATAAAAGATTATAAAATGTTTGTTTGGTTTTGTTTATTAAAATTACTAAATGAAAGATAAATATTAAATGCAAGTAAAAGCTAAGACGCAAGTAAAATGAGTGAAAACGCAATATGAGATGTAGTACTTGAGAACGCAAGGATCCTCCTAATTTTACTTCCGAACTTATGTTGTTTAAGGGCTAAATTGGTCAATTACAATGGTCGGATTCTAAAATCCTTATACCCCCGTCAGGGTGGACTATAAGGCAATCCTAAAGTGTCACTAGTCCCGTCAGGGTAAATATGATCCACCGTTGGATGTTTAAGTGTTTTACCTCACTGGCCCTAGAATTAACTAAGTTCGTCAGAATCAATAGCTTTTATCCTATATTGAATAATTAATTCTGTACCTAAACCCTCCGTCAGGATGATCCACACGCCACATATGTGGAATAGCCTAGATACTAATACTTGTTCTTAGTTCGCGACTCTAAAAACAATAAATAATCACAAATTATCGAAAAGAGTAATAGACCCAATCTAATTTAATTTAATATAAACCCAAATTCAACATTCGTTATTTCATAAAATTAAGATTCACCCATTGTTTGTTCTCAAGCACTATGAAAAGCTTAGCTCATATTAAAATTAAAAACTAAATTAAAAGAAATGGAATTCATATTGTTTACAAAATTAAAATATAAAAAGAACCTAATTTCTGGAATTGGAATGACTACGAACGGAGCTATAGACCCACTCCAGCTCTTGTAGCTTCTTCTTTCTTCCTTCTGTTGCTTCTCTCTGGTGTTTAATCTTGTGGAATGTGAATTGTGTGAAAAATAGAAGTCCAGACCTCCTTTTATAAGCATAAATTCGTTCTAGGGCTTGGACCAGAAAATAGAATATTAATTAAATGTCCAAGCCCACTTTCTAAGCCCAAAATCCCGTAACTGCTGATACACCTTCACTAAAACGGCTTTTCCCGATGCGTTATAACTCCGATTGACCTCATTCCAGTTGCTAAAGTTCCGTAACTCGATAAGGAATGATTTCTCTTCAAAGGTCAACAGCTGAATCATCGCTTAAGCACCTCGAAATCAGCAATCTATGGCCTGGAAAGTGGATTTTCAGCTCTAAAAATAATATCTTCGGGATTTATCTTCAAGTCTTGACTCTAATTCACGATCTTTGACTTTTTCCTTTGGATTCCTCTTCTAGCTAACATCTAAAACCTGTAAACTTTACACTAAAAATACCAATATTACGCGCAAAAGTTTAATAAATTAAAAATGCTAGAAATAAAAAGGGAATTCCGAATTATTGAATATTTAGTACAAAAGTCTATCAAATTAATTAAATAAACACAAAAAATGATGTCTCCCAAGGGTCTAAAATAAGAACAATTAGGGAGACATCAGATATACCAGTCGATTTGCTCCTTCTCGTTGTATTGCAAATTACCATACTGTTTTTTACCTATAGGTATACATTGGCTCTTAGATACGGACAAATCTTTAGGTTGAGCTTCGATCTCGGTATATCTACCCAGATCATTAAACTTTGTTTCTTCTTCTTTAAGGTAACGCGATATGAATGTCAAAGTCTCCTCTACAACGTATCCCTCGGCGATTGAACCCTCCGGCCTAGTCGGGTTTCGTATGTACTCCTTTAATTTCTTCATATACCGCTCAAACGGGTACATCAAATGCATCTGAACCGGTCCCCCTAACAAAGTTTCGTCGTATAAATGTATGACTAGGTGGATCATTATATCGAAAATCGCGGGAGGTAAAATCATCTCCAATCTACACATAACTTCAACCACTTTCACCTTCCCCTTTTCTAACTCTTTCCTACTCAGATTTTTATTACACACAACTCTAAACACGTTGGCTAGCCCGATAATCGCGTCACTAATCGCTTTGTCTTCGAAAAGCCCTGGTATACTAGCCACAAATAGGTACTGCATCATCACGTGACAGTCGTGAGATTTCATTCCTATATTCTTGCCCAAGTCACTTTGAACGTTATTTCTCAAACTCGATGTGAATCCATCGGGAAACTTCTGTGCCTTCAGCCAGTCAAGAAATACTTTCTGTTTTCCCGTTGCTAACATATAACTAGCTCGAGTCATTATTTGTTTACCATTTCTCTCTGTCAACCACAGATCTGGCCTGATGTTCATTTCCTTAATATCAATTCTCGCTTTCACGTTGTCTTTGTTAAGTTTCCCATCAAGACCTATAACTGTGCCGAGAAGAGCATCACACACGTTTTTCTCGCAATGCATGATATCAATGTTATGTTTCAACAAATTTTCGGACCAATAAGGTAAACGATAAAAGATACACTTTTTCTTCCAATTGAATACACGAGGACCAGTCTGTCACACGATCTTTCCCCCAAAATCCTTGTGTCTCCCGGGAAGCACAATGGGAAGCCCATCTAACTGTGTCTGAATATCTGCAGGTCTATATTTCTTCGGTAGGCCCTTACAATCGGATTTCTTGTACAAAACCTTTTCGTTTCTAAAACGATGGCCGATAGGTAACCAACGTCAATGGTCGAAGTAAGCAACCCCTTTATTCACACTCAATGACAGAGTAGAATCCATGCATTCTGGACAAGCTTTGTAACCTTGACCCGACCATCCCGAGGTGTATGACCTAGCGGGAAAATCGTTAGTCGTAGACAACAAACAAACCTTCATCGTAAACTCTTCCTTCTTGTGGGCATCATAAGTAAGAATACATTTATCCCACAACTCTTCCAACTCATCTATAACAGGTCGAAGAAAGACGTCCATGTCCTTGCCGGGTGAACGGGGTCCCGGAATCAACAAACAAAGCTGGAATGTCGTCTCCTTCATACATTTCCACAGTGGTAAGTCGTAAACGGTCAATATAACCGGCCACATGCTGTATGAGTTGTTCTGCATAGAGAAAGAGCAAAAGCCATCGATACCCATACCCAAGAAGACGTTCCGAGGTTCACTAGCAAACTCAGGATGTAACTGAACAAATCTCTTCCAACTATCACCGTCAACCGGATGACACAACAAATCTGGATCTGTATTCTTCCCTGTTTGGTGCCAGATCATATTTTCGGCAGTGTGTCTCGAAGCATAAAGTCGCTGCAGTCTAGGGGCAATCGGGAAATATCTGAGTTTCTTATGCGCTACTTTCAGACCCTTCTTCGGGTCCCATCTGGATTCACTACATACTGGACAATTTTCGAGGGAGGCATTCTCCTTGTAAAACAAATCACAATCGTTCAAGCAAACATCGATGGTATTGTAACCCATACCTAAACTTTTTAAATTTTTGTTGCACGCCTCGTATGAATCGGGCAAGGTATGATGTTTGGGCAACACACGACACAAAAGATCAAGAAACTCGGTGAAACACGTGTTAGTCCACTTGTTCCTCACCTTCACGTGCATTAGCTTCACAATGAAATTTAATGAACTCATAACATCACAACCAGGGTATAAGAAATGAAAGTGGAGAGTGAGGTCTCGGTGTAATATAGGGCAATCTTTCTAGCGACTACTACGTGTAGTCGCTAGAGATAAGGAAAGTAGTCGCCAGAGAGTGTATTACTTAGATGTGTCTGTTTGTTGACAACGTCAACTGGTCTTTGGCGACTACAATGTAGTCGCTAGACCTCATTGTAAAACGCGTGTCCTTTCGTGGGCGGGAAAATGGACCGCCAGGGAATAATGGGAAATTAATTCGATGTGTAGCGACTACAATGTAGTCGCTAGTTGTACAGAGTTATTAGCGACTAGTTCATGAATATGAACTAGTCGCAAGAGGTATAAAGTAGTCGCTAGAATTTTTTTTTAATTTAAAAAAAAAAACTTAAATCCATTTACAATTATCCAATATTTTAATTAACTTCCAAATAATCATTTGCATTAAATTCAATTCCAAACTTGAGTGTTTGGGTTATTTAGTCAACTATCGGGGTCAAACTTGAGTGTTTGGGTTATCTAGTCAACGTTTAGGGTCAAACTTGAGTGTTTGGGTTATCTAGTCAACTATTTAGGGTCAAACTTGAGTGTTTGGGTTATCTAGTCAACGTTTAGGGTCAAATTTGAGTGTTTGGGTTATCTAGTCAACTATTTAGGGTCAAACTTGAGTGTTTGGAGTATCTAGTCAACGTTTAGGGTCAAACTTAGTGTTTGGGTTATCTAGTCAACTATTTGGGTCAAACTAGAGTGTTTGGGTTATCTAGTCAACGTTTAGGGTCAAACTTGAGTCTTTGGGTTATCTAGTCAACGTTTAGGGTCAAACTTGAGTGTTTGGGTTATCTACTCAACGTTTAGGGTCAAACTTGAGTGCTTGGGTTATCTAGTCAACTATGTGGGTCAAACTTGAGTGTTTGGGTTATCTAGTCAACTATATAAAAAGTATAAAAATACAAATTCACCTCAAATATAAAAAGTTTAAGCCAATAAAATGTTTTAATACAAATAAACCCAAAAGAAAAATCTCCTAATCAGTATCATATCCACTAACAACTATAGGTTCATCATCGCTATCAACCTCAATAGGTTCTTCCTCATCACCGTATTCATCCAAGGTGTCATCATCAATTTCCTCGTTTTCATCAACAAATGTATCAAAAGCCAATTCAACAAAAAAATGAGCAGGGTCAATCTCGATCTCCTCGGTGGATGCCAAGTTCACCGGATTGGAAATCGTCTTGGTGTTCACTAAAGGGATATTGACACTCGAGTCTCCAGTAGGCATTGATTTTGCACCTCATAACTCGAGACTTCATCCATGTCTATCGTTGAGTTCCCATACTACTTTCCATCCTTTTTGTGATTTCCTTGGGTTAATCTCATCGATGTAAAATACTTTTTTTGATTGAGTAGCTAAGATGTACGGCTCTGTTTCGCAAAAAAATTTAGACGTGTTAATAAGAGTTACCCCATTCTCTTCCCTCGGTTTACTCGTGTTATACCAATTACACTCGAAGAGCACAACAGAACAGTCATCGTCAAATGTGACCTCTATAACCTTGACTAATTCACCGTAATAAGGTTTTCCATCGTAGATGGTGGATACCCCGTAATCTTGTGTCACCCTTGTTTCACCCTTTACACGAGTGACCCATTTAACACCATTCACAACACATGAATCGAACTTATAAACTGCACCATGATACTTACTAGCCAATGAAATCATCTCACTTGTAGCGAATTCATCACCTCCTTTTTCCATTTCATAAACCTACAAGCATAAAAACAATTATAACAATGTTGTCTAAAATGGAATATTAATTTTGTATTTGAATGGACCTATACCTTATGCATAAACCAGTCTTGGAAATTTTTCCGGTGTTTCCTATCTTTATCGGTTACAGTACCCAATAGCGTGGCTTTGTGTTCTCTGCACATTTGACGATCAAACTGAATACATTTTTCATAATGAATAAACATTTAATAAATAAATTGAAAACTTACGTCATCAAATGTTGGATTTCATCGCAATTAAGTAGGATATACCAGTCGATTTTCTCCTTCTCGTTGTATTGCAAATTACCATACTCTTTTTTACCTATAGGAATACATTGGCTCTTAAATACGGACAAATCTTTAGGTTGAGCTTCGATCTCGGTATATCTACCCAGATCATTAAACTTTGTTTTTTCTTCTTTAAGGTAACGCGATATGAATGTCAAAGTCTCCTCTACAACGTATCCCTCGGCGATTGAACCCTCCGGCCTAGTCGGGTTTCGTATGTACTCCTTTAATTTCTTTATATACCGCTCAAACGGGTACATCAAATGCATCTGAACCGGTCCCCCTAACAAAGCTTCGTCGTATAAATGTATGACTAGGTGGATCATTATATCGAAAATCGCGGGAGGTAAAATCATCTCCAATCTACACATAACTTCAACCACTTTCACCTTCCCCTTTTCTAACTCTTTCCTACTCAGATTTTTATTACACACAACTCTAAACACGTTGGCTAGCCCGATAATCGCGTCACTAATCGCTTTGTCTTCGAAAAGCCCTGGTATACTAGCCACAAATAGGTACTGCATCATCACGTGACAGTCGTGAGATTTCATTCCTATATTCTTGCCCAAGTCACTTTGAACGTTATTTCTCAAACTCGATGTGAATCCATCGGGAAACTTCTGTGCCTTCAGCCAGTCAAGAAATACTTTCCGTTTTCCCGTTGATAACATATAACTAGCTCGAGTCATTATTTGTTTACCATTTCACTCTGTCAACCACAGATCTGGCCCGATGTTCATTTCCTTAATATCAATTCTCGCTTTCACGTTGTCTTTGTTAAGTTTCCCATCAAGACCTATAACTGTGCCGAGAAGAGCATCACACACGTTTTTCTCGCAATGCATGACATCAATGTTATGTTTCAACAAATTTTTGGACCAATAAGGTAAACGATAAAAGATACACTTTTTCTTCCAATTGAATACACGAGGACCAGTCTGTCACACGATCTTTCCCCCAAAATCCTTGTGTTTCCCGGGAAGCACAATGGGAAGCCCATCTAACTGTGTCTGAATATCTGCATGTCTATATTTCTTCGGTAGGCCCTTACAATCGGATTTCTTGTACAAAACCTTTTCGTTTCTAAAACGATGGCCGATAGGTAACCAACGTCAATGGTCGAAGTAAGCAACCCCTTTATTCACACTCAATGACGGAGTAGAATCCATGCATTCTGGACAAGCTTTGTAACCTTGACCCGACCATCCCGAGGTGTATGACCTAGCGGGAAAATCGTTAGTCGTAGACAACAAACAAACCTTCATCGTAAACTCTTCCTTCTTGTGGGCATCATAAGTAAGAATACATTTATCCCACAACTCTTCCAACTCATCTATAACAGGTCGAAGAAAGACGCCCATGTCCTTGCCGGGTGAACGGGGTCCCGGAATCAACAAACAAAGCTGGAATGTCGTCTCCTTCATACATTTCCACAGTGGTAAGTCGTAAACGGTCAATATAACCGGCCACATGCTGTATGAGTTGTTCTGCATAGAGAAAGAGCAAAAGCCATCGATACCCATACCCAAGAAGACGTTCCGAGGTTCACTAGCAAACTCAGGATGTAACTGAACAAATCTCTTCCAACTATCACCGTCAACCGGATGACACAACAAATCTGGATCTGTATTCTTCCCTGTTTGGTGCCAGATCATATTTTCGGCAGTGTGTCTCGAAGCATAAAGTCGCTGCAGTCTAGGGGCAATCGGGAAATATCTGAGTTTCTTATGCGCTACTTTCAGACCCTTCTTCGGGTCCCATCTGGATTCACTACATACTGGACAATTTTCGAGGGAGGCATTCTCCTTGTAAAACAAATCACAATCGTTCAAGCAAACATCGATGGTATTGTAACCCATACCTAAACTTTTTAACTTTTTGTTGCACGCCTCGTATGAATCGGGCAAGGTATGATGTTTGGGCAACACACGACACAAAAGATCAAGCAACTCGGTGAAACACGTGTTAGTCCACTTGTTCCTCACCTTCACGTGCATTAGCTTCACAATGAAATTTAATGAACTCATAACATCACAACCAGGGTATAACTCGGTCACTAAATCGGAAAACATCGTTTCGAATTCGCCACGAGCTAAACTGTTTGAGTCTGTCATCTCGGTGTCACCGGAATGACCACCAACCTCGTAATTAGGTCTCAAATCCTCGTATACATCCAACATTTCATTTTCATCATATCGAGTCTCGGGAATATCCTCGATCTCACCATGCTTTGTCCAAATATCATACGACTCCAAAAACCCAAACTGTAAAAGATGTGACCTAACTTTGACCACCGTATACCGACGATAATTCGAACACTCATTACACGGACAAAAAATTGTTTCTTCACTAGGAGGTTTATTTTTTTGAGCAAAAGCGAGGAATGCTTCTATCCCCTTAAAAAAATGAAGCGAAACTTTATGAGCGGTACCAATCCAACTTTTATCAATACCCGAACCAATAGTCAACTATTACAATATGAAAGAATACAACATAAATGTCTCATAAATAAAATGAAAAAAAAATTATTACATCACCAAATAAATACATAAAAATAAAATGAAAAAAATTATTACATCACCGATTACATAAATGAATAAAAAAATGAAAAATATTATTACATCACCGATTAAATAAATAAATATAAAATGAAAAAAATTATTACATCACCGATTAAATAAATAAATATAAAGTTAAAAGCACACAAAATATTACATCACCAAATAAATGCATAAATATAAAATTAAAAGCATACAAAATATAACATCACTAAATAAATACGTAAATATAATATTAAAATTAAAAACATATAAAATATAACATCACTAAATAAATATATATCCTATTTATGCATTTATGTCTCATACATTAATATATATATATATATATATATATATATATATTTATATATATATATATATATACTTATATGTCATATAAAATTATAAGATGATTAGAGATATATACATAGTGATACTATATATTTAGCATTAACTATACAATTGTATACAATTAAAAAAAAGATGAAAAAGATACATACTTTTGGACAAATTTAGAAGGAAAAATTGAAAATTGAGGAGGTCCCACGTTGTTGGTTGACGCGGTAAAGCTTTTCCACGTGTTGAAATACCTAATAAGTGATACTATTTACCATTAGCTACACAATTGCTTGCAAATAAAAGAAATTTTAAAGAGTTTTATGGAACAAAAAATACCTACTTTTGGGCAAATTTGGAAGGAAAAATTGATAAATGAGGCGGTCCCACATGATGATTGACCCGGGCAAGCTTTTCCAAGTCTTGAAATAATTTTTGATAATGAATTGTGGAAAAAAATTAGGAGAGTTTTGAGAGAAAGAAAGAGAAATTATATAATTAATGGTGTCTTGAATAAAGCAATTCGCAAGTTGCTGTTAAAAACACGCTACCACTACTCGCGACTACACGAGTAGTCGCCAAAGCCTCACACGTAGTCGTTAGAAATGACTACTAACGACTACTTTATGTAGTCGTTAAATAATACAACATCTAGCGACTACACGTTGGCGGTGGGATATTAATTAAAAAATACTAAAACCCACTAGCGACTACGTCATAAGTATTAACGACTACTTCTTGTAGTATTTAAAAGAAAAAATTACTAACGACTACGCTGTAGTCGAGAAACATACCATGTAGTCGTTAAACACATGTAGTCGCTAGAGACGCTGTCCTTTAGCGTCTACATCGCGTAGTCGCGAGAAGTTTAGTCGCTAGAGAGCCGCGCTGTAGTAGTGTACATAAGCATCTTTCTATATTTGGCCAAATTTTTTTGTTGACATTTTGAATAAAATTAAATTTTCAAGATCCTCTCTTTTCATATTTATATAATAATTTACACATATAATTTGATCACGATCCATCTATTTTCTGATTATATATTTTTTAGTAGTATAACTGATAGAGTTCTTAAATATCAATATCTGAATAAGAGGAAAATGTTTTCGTTCTTGATGCTCTAAAAGGAGTATACATTTTTCAGTTATATTAGCTACTTTATTTCATCATAAAATGTTAAACTTGTTGAAGTGCCAACTTACTTATACTGCTAAACTTTATAAGTTTAGAATCAAAAGACCGACCACTCTTTTATGCGATGAAATAGATTTTGCATCAATAGAAGCAAGAGCCTTTAAAGCTGAATTGTGACTTATTCACTTTATGAATGAATTTCTATTTGAACATTGAGCTCTCATTAGCGAGATGTATGAAGCATGTTATATATAATATTCAGCTATCCCTCTCGTCATGAGAATTTTACTTTATAAATATTTAAGTTTAATAAATTTATCCAAGTTTTCAAGACTAACTTGCATATCAATTAATAGATACCAACAATGTATTTCATATTTAATCGTGATTTATCTTTGTGTATTGCAGTAGAAAAACTATAGTATATATCACAAGAAATAACACACAAATTTAAAACTATTGATGTTTGAATAATGAGGGTATTAATGTTAATAGTTGGACTTTATTATAATGTTACGATTATATTAAATTACACGTCTATGTCATAAAAGAAAAATTCACATTCGATTGTCTAGCAACTCTCTACATATGAGTAAACATATATTTTGTTAGATCATACATATCTCCCCCTGAATTTGTAAATTGACTTAAGATATTGGAAGATATTCGAGTAACATTTCTCTAAGATATAACCAATATATCAAAACTCACTTGATGATTACAATTTATTAGCAATCCATTATCATACATTTTGTATTCTCATTCTCATTGAGTTATTCATGGTTAAATCGCCCAACTCATTAATAAGTGATGATATAATAGTGTTTATATTCACGATAATGAATTTATGTAATCAGTTCACTTAAAATGATGGATTGAGCTACTTAAACATATTGATGATTATTCATCAAATAAATATCAATTCGAACCTCTAGGTGAGGGACAACTGATTTATCTGCCAAAATAAATTCCTTAGTTGTCTGGGTTTTCTCTTTGTTAAGAGAAAGGTGAACACCTTATGTGTTGGTCTATTACGAAACTTTCATCTATTTTCTGAAAATTTAACAAAATTATGAAAAATGACTATATTATGTATCAATACATAATATTTAATTTTAAAATAAATGTAATATATGATTTATGTTCTGGAGCTACACAGTATATATGAAGCATTACGAGGTACTTGTTTCGTTCATTTTAAAATCAATTACCTGAATCGATCGAAAATAGACAATCATATAGGAACTTCTTTATCCCACAAATGGGAGGTGAATTGCGAGTCAGAAGTGTGAAAAAATGTGTGTGAAATGATTTCATTTATTTTAATTATCTGATTTAATGGATTATTACTTGAATCTAGGTGAGGGAATGAGTTTGTAGAAATTGTGTAAGTTAGTGTGATGCTAAGTTTTTTTTTGAATTTTCCGTTTTAGTAGCTTATATATATCAACAAAAATTTAGAAGTTTTAAATTTTTTAGTAATAGAGAGTGTTTCTTGTGACATATTTTTTTCCTAAAATTAGATCTATACCCCTTTTCAAACATATATATATATATATATTATTTATTATCTATTTGATTTAAAATAGAAAAAATTTGTTAAAAAAAAATAAAGATTAATTCATACAAAAAAATAATTTTAATCCAAATATATAGGTTACAATTCTCCAAATATTATCTCGTAGATAATAATTACATAATTTTAGTTGATAGGTTTATTTTTCAGTTATGACTTTTAAGCTTGGATATTCAATATCAATTTAAACTAATTTTATGTTCCAAAAACAATTAAATATATTATAATTTGCACGAAAACTACAAATTCTATTTAGTCATTACACATTGAAAAAAGTATCATTGCATAGTGTATACGCCAAACCATTGTAATTTTTTTGATTTGTACACATTAAAAAATGTGTACATAAAATTAATGTAGATATGTTTGGATTGAATCCGTTTAAAATTTGCCAAAAGTATTCATGTAAAAATGTGCAAAAAACCTGTCAGATTGCTTTTTAAAAATAGAGACCCTCCATTAGATGAGTCTGAACTAAATTTTATTGAAACCTGCGGGTTTTGGTCTCATGCACATCCCTATTGTAATGCAAGACAGATTGGAATATCGAATCGATCGAAAATAGACAATCATATAGGAACTTCTTTATCCCACAAATGGGAGGTGAATTGCGAGTCAGAAGAGTGAAAAAATGTGTGTGAAATGATTTCATTTATTTTAATTATGTGAGTTAATGGATTGTTAATTGAATCTAGGTGAGCGAATGAGTTTGTAGAAATTGTGTAAGTTAGTGTGATGCTAAGTTTTTTTTAGAATTTTCCGTTTTAGTAGCTTATATATATCAACAAAAATTTAGAAGTTTTAAATTTTTTAGTAATAGAGAGTGCTTCTTGTGACATATTTTTTTCCTAAAATTAGATCTATACCCCTCTTCATACACACATATATATATATATTATTTATTATCTATTTGATTTAAAATAGAACAATTTTGTAAAAAAAAAAATAAAGATTAATTTATACAAAAAAATAATTTTAATCCAAATATATAGGTTACAATTCTCCAAATATTATCTCGTAGATAATAATTACATAATTTTAGTTGATAGGTTTATTTTTCAGTTATGACTTTTAAGCTTGGATATTCAATATCAATTTAAACTAATTTTATGTTCCAAAAACAATTAAATATATTATAATTTGCACGAAAACTACAAATTCTATTTAGTCATTACACATTGAAAAAAGTATCATTGCATAGTGTATACGTCAAACCATTGTAATTTTTTTGATTTGTACACATTAAAAAATGTGTACATAAAATTAATGTAGATATGTTTGGATTGAATCCGTTTAAAATTTGCCGAAAGTATTCATGTAAAAATGTGCAAAAAACCTGTCAGATTGCTTTTTAAAAATAGAGACCCTCCATTAGACGAGTATGAACTAAATTTTATTGAAACCTGCGGATTTTGGTCTCATGCACATCCCTATTGTAATGCAAGACAGATTGGAATATCGAAACTCCCAAACCATGTTACACGGGTTCAAATGTATCTTTTATAGAAATATATTATCTCGCATATCGTATAAAATTAAAAAGTTTGGAAATGGGAGTTTACACATATACATAAGACCCTTATTATTTTAATCTCCAAGAAAGAAGTCCACAAGTAACTAATGATTACATAGATATAAACTCGATCAATTTCTACAACAAATCATTTCCAATATCTTAAAAGATGCATGGTACCCTCACTTTAAACCGAGTACCACGGTAGTCAATTAAACTATAACATTAGTCGAATAAGGTTATGCAATGTGGGTTATCCACAAGATATTGTTTATTAGGTGAAACATTTTATATTGAAACTAATATCTCCAACTCAAACCACTTTTATCCAAAGAAATGTTATCAATGATAATGTGATCATTTTCCACAACACTCTGCATAAATTAAGGACAAAAACTAATGGGATAGAGTATGACCTACGCAAAATTGATACACAGAAAGCATAGTATAAATAAAATAACATGACATGTTACAATTAAAAAAATATAGTGATGCACATCATTCATAAATATATAGACATATTCAAGGGTTTCATATTAAATTCTTGAAAATTGACAATTTTTTGACATATATTAAATTGCAATAGAAAAACATATAAATCATATACAAATATGAAAAATACTAAAAATATTAAAAATCAAATCAAAATTACTAATAATTTATGTAAATACAATATCTATTTGCAAAGTTAAAGCTAATGCTTGAAATAAGGAATTCAAATATTTTACTTAATAAGTACATGATGGCTGGTAGGGTTTGATAACATGATGATCATAAAGATAAAAACTATCACCCTAATCAATCACATTATTTACTGCAAGTATCATAGATCATATGCAAATTTAGTTGATAAATATAATTTATTCGCAAGGACTACGAAAGTTAGCTAGGGCTAATGCAAATATAAAGTGCAAATAAAAGAAGTAAGAAGAATGATACACTAAAAGACTCTGAGATATTTGATTAGGTTTATGACTTTAACCATTACTAAATAAACGAAATATAAGAAAATAATATAGACAAGAGAGATAGTATGAGAGTTTAGCTCGAGATACAGTAAGTAATCCGCACTATCCTTATTTTATAATTATTGTGTAATGGAGAATTGTGTGATACCTAATAGCCATGATTATATATTCCTCCTAACCCCCTTCTAGGTGGACTTAGAAGGAGACCTAACAATTACCCGGGGACTTGGGTAAGGGGACCCTTGCGCAATGATCGGTTATTAATTGCAAACCATAGTGATTGTCTAGTTAGGCAAGCCTGTCATGTCACTATATCAAAGTACATAAAACAGAGTTATCACTAATAATTTTAATTAAATGTAAAAGGACATCTTAAATTAAAATAAATATAAAACAAGACTAGGATTCATACCCATATGCTAATCTCAAGGTAAACAAAATTAGTCCATACTAGAAAAAGATAGAAAATAAATTAATAACTTTATTTTCAGAGACTATCATCAAAATGAGTTTTAATGACTTTTACTTACGAATATATCCTCATCAATATAGTTAAAATCAACTTTCACTTGTTAACTATCACTATCACTATCGTAAGCGTCTTCAATATCAAGCACAACATCTTTGATATTTAACAATGTATCCCTCAACTGATTTAGCTACAAAATTAATTTCATAGAAATCTCGGTTATATCTAGGTAAGGTGTGTTTCGGTCTATTTTTAAATTAATCTTCCACTTTCTATGAAAATTAACTGATCCAATTCATTATCATGAGTGGTCTGGATGATGAAAGGTTGGATGCACTTGTTTTGTTTTTAAATGAAATATATGTAGGGTCCTTATTTATACGTAAACGGGATAGAATATAAATTTACCAAATTAAATTGAGTTAAAAAAAAACCATTAAAATATATAGATAATAAAGAATATTTAATAGGAGATACGTATAGATACATGTTGACCAATCTCAATGAAATTTAAAAAGACAACATGCCGCACAACACAAAACTCCCATGATAATATATACAAGAGTTAAGAAGTACCTGGTGAGCAAATTATATAACACTACAAGATTAGATGTAAAAACTTTTTAGTTCATTAGTAGTTAAACATAATTTACCTTTAAATCTTGTTTTAAACTGACACAAAGTTTTCCCTCGTGAACAGTACGATAATAATAAAAAATTCTCTCTAACATGACTCTATCATAGTCTAACATCATGGCCTAGAACATAGACTTTGATTTTGATGCAACCAAAGGGATACCACCTCATATAGCATACTACCTTCAAAATTACTTTTAAAAAGCCTTAGAAAGATGTAGAAAGCAGCTTCTATCGTAGTAGAAAAGTAATTAGGCAAAGTATTAAACATTATGATTTACAACAAATCATTTTCTTTCCATATCCTTTAGCAAGTGGAGATTTACATATGTCACAAGAAACCTAAGAAAATAAAAATATGCATCTTTTTCAAATTAAAAAATTGACTAACATAAAGCATGAGAGGAAACATGGGCGGATTTGGGGCTCTAACCCAATGTAACTCAGGTTCATCGAGAATTCTTCTGAATTTTATTTTATAATTTTGTAACTAAAAAAAGACATTATATTATTAGTTCTAATCTAGATATTAGCACTTAAAGACTGAATATTTACCCAGACTAAATACAAGAAATTTATATCTCCGAACAAAAACATAAACCCTCCCAATTTTTATTGTTTTAACTTTTAGCTCGTCAGAGGAAACTCCTGATCCCTTGTTAGAAACTGAGAACTAATAAACAGTGACATAAAATAAAGAGACTCTACATTATAATTATAAGGGAAACAAAAGGGAGGAGTGTGATATTATTTTTGGAGGTGTGGCAATCGAAAAGTTGAGGGAAACAGAGGTTAGAGGACAATAAACTAAAATATATCTTTTTGAAACTAGGAGGCCAACTAAAAACGAGGATTGTTGGGTGATGAAAGGGAAGTTTTTGGAAACTTGGAGGGCCTAAAGTTTTATAAAAATTTATGAGGTAATTTTTTTTTTTTTTTGCAAATGGATGGACCAATTGTACTTTATTTTTGTCAAGCAATTTATACTTTTATCATAAAAACAAAATTAAATCATATGGAGAATTTTTCTCTTTTTCTTAGATTAGATATTTAAAGGTGTTTTTTTGTCATTATATGTGAACGGGAAAAATTATATTTTATTTATAATAATAAATCATAACAATTTAATAAGGGAATGGATATGTGATGTTACATTACATGGATAATTATATTCACGTATGAAACATTTTATTGATTTAATTAACTTTTACCTTATCTAAAAAAGTCTAGACATTTTTATAAAACAACAATAAAAAACTTGTTATCAGTAAGATATGTTTATTCAATATATATATTGAATATTTCAGCATGAAAGAGAGGGAAGAAACACAAAGTTACCTACAAATATTATACCGTTAACACTTCTCTTCAAACTCTGAGCAAACAACGTGAGTGACAATCTTCAATTTCATTTTTGGTTGAAAATAATAAAAATTGAAACAGAACATAATATACTGAAACATATGTATGAACTAATTTTGAATTATTTATTAATGTAATTAATGTATATAATATCCTTCATATCTCCAAAAAAAAATCATATATTTATGGAGTATATATAATTTGATAAGTTGAATAAGGATTTCTGGCAAAGAACATAAGTGTTTATTTTTAAATAGTTGTAAAAGATTTAAACAAAGTATTTTTAAATCTGACATGAAAAAATAATTATTTGATCCTTCAAAAGACTCGTTAAAGAAATTAAATATATGTTTATTCAATATATAGAGAGAATATTACATAAAGGAAAGAGGAAAGTTAAAAAATTACATTCGAATATTAATGGAGAATGTTGTAGATATTATTAAGTTTGCTAAGAGCTTTTTAGGTTTACTATTTCGATTTATGGCTATGAATTTTTCAGTTTAATCACTTCATCAAATTCAGAATTGGAAACTGAGTTTGATGAGATTTGTGACCCTTGCAATGGATTGCTTTGTCTTGTTTCTTGGGAATATTGCGTCATTCCTTTTGGACTTGGAAGATAGGCTTTGGGCAGTGTGTGTCTTCTTATGCATCCTGTTCAATATAGAGTTTAAACTATAAGTGAGAATAATATGCTTCAAGGCTTCCCTGATTATTATATGCTTCTTGGCCTAGTGATAGAAAGGTATACTAAAGAGTAGGCACGATTACAAAAATATATTCAAATATTACATTAGTTAATAATTTGTAAATCAAGTTTAAAAATTGATAAATTAATGATGAAAATAATATTATTTTTTAATAAGCATTTTTGTATCAGTAAAAATTAATTCTAAATGAAGCCCAAATGAAATATTTGCACAACACATTACATATTGATTGTTCAGAATTAATTTAAAATTTTAATTGTTCTTAAATTTTTTGATATAATAAATTTCAATATAAGAAAAATACCATAGTTTCAATGAATAGTGGAAAATTACAGATTTTGAGGAACAAGTTATCAAATAACATATAATTTTTTGGAAAAATAATTTTTAATGAATAATTATAAATCTCTATTGAGAAAAACCTATAAGAACTATACAAGTAATTAAATATAATAAAAGTATTAAATTTAACCTTTTCAGAATCCATTGGTTGAAATGGAATGGCCAACGATCTGAGATATCCATAAATCAGGTAGAACTATATATATAAAAGTTTGAATTTAAGAAAAAAGAGGATCAGATAATTGTAGCTTATACAATAATGTGTACGCTTTGTATGGTGGTTTCAAAAGATCAAATGTAATGAAGGACTATAGATTTATCATGAGAAAAGATCATATAAATGACAGAGTATAGTAAGTATGGTTTATGTATAGTAGATAGAGGCGGCAAGGGGGGCAAGGGGGCTTTAGGGTTTGAAAGAAATAATTGAGCGATAATATGGAATATGTTGTAAAACTAAAATGAATAAAAGAGGAGAGCATATTATTATTAATCAGAGAATGGATTACTTAAATACCCTATTCCTATTTATAAGTAATATGTAAACCCTAAGTCTATTATAATGGGCTGGACTATAGTTAATGGGCTGAATAAATATCAAACAATAATTTTTTATAAAACTACTCTTTGGATATTCAATCCTAAAGAACATGTCTCTGTAAAACCTTATTGAAAAAACCCTTTGGGAATTTATCCATGGAAGGAAAATGAGTGTAATATCCTTGTACACTTTATACGTGTTTCATTAAAAACCATATCTTGAAAACCATGTAGGAAAAAATCTTGATGAAGGAAAAAAAGAATGTAATGCGTAAGTATTCTCCCTATGCGAGGATATGAATAACCATCTTCACGGTGTAATTAGATCTTCTTCTTCATAACCTCAAACCCTACAATATTTCAAATCAAGCAATATATAGATATATGGAATTATATGAAATTTAAAATACAATCAAGAAACAATTATGTACGAATAATATTCATAAATACTTATGCATATATTCACATATAAACACATATTTAACACACAAATAAACTTGACACTTTACATAACAACATATAATACAATTATCGACAAATAATGACACTCTAATTTATATATCCCAAGATTTTTATATAAACACTTTGAGACCTTTAAGGACTTTATAAGAACGTTTTATCTCATAAAACATATATGCAAATTAGTTTACCTTAGACGAACATGAAATACTTTATAAAAATTCCAGTCTATAATAGATCATACGTTTATATTTACCATACGAGTATGAATGTACATAAGCATCTTTCTATATTTGGCCAAATTTTCTTGTCGACATTTTAAATAAAATTAAATTTTCAAAATCCTCTCTTTTCATATTCATATAATAATTTACAAATATAATTTGATCACGATCCATCTATTTTCTGATTATATATTTCTGTAGTAGTATAACTGATAGAGTTCTTAAATATCAATATCTGAATAAGAGGAAAATGTTTTGGTTCTTGATGCTCTAAAAGGAGTATTAAATTTTTCAGTTATATTAGCTACTTTATTTCATCATAGGGTGTTAAACTTGTTGAAGTGCCAACTTGCTCATACTGCTAAACTTTATAAGTTTAGAATCAAAAGACCGACCACTCTTTTATGCGATCAGCAGGAGCCTTTAAAGCTGAATTGTGACTTATTCACTTTATGAATGAATTTCTATTTGAACATTGAGCTCTCATTAGCGAGATTTATGAAGCATCATATATATGATATTCAGCTATCCCTCTCGTCATTTGAAATTTACATTATAAATTTTTAAGTTTAATAAATTTATCCAAGTTTTCAAGTCTAACTAGCATATAAATTAATAGATACCAACAATGTATTTCATATTTAATCGTGATTTATCTTTGTGTATTGCAGTAGAACAACTATAGTATATATCTCAAGAAATAACACACAAATTTAAAACTATTGATGTTTGAATAATGAGGGTATTAATGTTAATATTTGGACTTTATTATAATGTTATGATTATAATATATTACAAGTCTATGTCATAAAGACAAATTCACATTTGATTGTCTAGCAATTCTCTACATATGAGTAAAAATATATATTGTTAGATCATACATATCTCCCCCTGAATTTGTAAATTGACTTAAGATATTGGAAGATATTCGAGTAACATTTCTCTAAGATATAACAAATATATCAAAACTCATTCGATGATTACAATTTATTACCAATCCATTCTTATACATTTTCTATTCTCGTTCTCATTGAGTTATTCATGGTTAAATCGCCCAACTCATTAATAAGTGATGATATAATAGTGTTTATATTCACGATAATGAATTTATGTAATCAGTTCATATAAAATGATGAATTGAGCTACTTAAACATTATGATGATTATTCATCAGATAAATATCGATTCGAACCTCTAGGTGAGCGACAACTGATTTATCTGCCAAACTAAATTCCTTAGGTGTATGGGTTTTATCTTTGTTACGAGAAAGGTGAACACCTTATGTGTTGGTCTATTTCGAAGCTTTCATTTATTTTCTGAAAATTTAACAAAATTATGAAAAATGACAATATTATCTATCAATAAATAATATTTAACTTTGAAATAAATATAATATATGATTTATGTTCTGGAGCTACACATTATATATGAAGCATTACGAGGTACTTGTTCCGTTCATTTTAAAATCAATTACCTGAATCGATCGAGAAATAGACAATCATCTACTTCTACATTTAGAATTTAAACGGTGACTCTAGAAACTTCTTTATCCCACAAATGGGAGGCGAATTACGAGTGAGAAGAGTGAAAAAATGTGTGTGAAATGATTTCATTTCTTTTAATTATGCGAGTTAATGGATTGTTACTTGAATCTAGGTGAGCGAATGAGTTTTTTTGTGTAAGTTAGTGTGATGCTAAGTTTTTTTAGAATTTTGCGTTTTAGTAGCTTATATATATCGACAAAAATTTATAAGTTTTAAATTTTTTAGTAATAGAGAGTGTTTCTTGTGACATATTTTTTTCCTAAAATTAGACCTATACCCCTCTTCACACACACATATATATATATATATATATATATATATATATATATATATATATATATATATATATTCATATTATTTTTATCTATTTGATTTAAAATAGAACAATTTTGTAAAAAATAATTTAGTAATTATGTCGTAGATAATAATTACATAATTTTAGTTGATAGGTTTATTTTTTAGTTTTGACTTTTAAGCTTGGATAATCAATATCAATTTAAACTAATTTTATGTTCCAAAAACAATTAAATATATCATAATTTGCACGAAAACTATAAATTCTATTTAGTCATTACACATTGAAAAAAGTATCATTGCACAGTGTAACGTCAAACCATTGTAATTTTTTTGATTTGTACACATTAAAAAATGTGTACATAAAATTAATGTAGATAGTTTAGATTGAATCCGTTTAAAATCCGCCGAAAGTATTCATGTAAAAATTTGCAAAAATCCTGTCAGATTGCTTTTTAAAAATAGAGACCCTCCATTAGATGAGTCTGAACTAAATTTTATTGAAACCTGCGGGTTTTGGGCTCATGCACATCCCTATTGTAATGCAAGCCAGATTGGAATATCGAAACTATCAAATCATGTTACACGGGTTCAAATGTATTTTTTATAGAAATATATTATCTCGCATATCATATAAAATTAAAAAGTTTGGAAATGGGAGTTTATTTTGTTGCAGAAATTGATCAAGTTTATATCTATGTAATCATTAGTTAATTGTGAACTTCTTTCTTGAAGATTAAAATAATAAGGGTCATGTACATGTGTAAACTCCCATTTCCAAATTTTATAATTTAATGTCATGATTAATAAGTGCATTGATGACTTGTTTACCATACAATAAAATATAAACTAAGATATCCTCTCTATCTAAATGATACAAATCTCCTAAATTGTCCCGAGGACTAGAAGCGTCCACCTAAATCTGTTTTTTAATATTAGTATATTTAATGATCTTGGTCACCTCATAATCCTCTGGTTTTGTTTTTACCACTATCGAGATTAATGGTTTATAACGAGTTTCCACCCCCCTTAAATATTTACTGAAAATATATGTTGTTAGCACCTATACATTCTATATATAATAGACAAACTGGAAAATTGGTCAAAACAAATTTCCATAATAATCAATATGGTTGTAAGACATAAAAATAAATAGGTAATAAAGAACACTAAATATGGAGAACAAAGACAAACATTTAACCTTGAATCAAATGGATTTATGGTCACTCACCCGCCCCCTTTTTAACTAGATTTGGTGGTAACAAATTGGGCGAACGCAAGTGCTTTAATACTGAAGTTATGTGGCTTAAATATGCATTGGAATCTTATGCAAATATCAAGTGTAAATAATGAAAGCTAGAACAACTAAACGCAGTTAAAAGTGAAGACAAATAGATTTTTGTTTGATTTTCTAATTAACTAAATTAAAACTAAAAGACAGAAATTAAATACGAAAGAGAGTAATATGAGAACATAGGTTGAGCTATTAGCATGTAATCCCCACTAGTTTTGCCGTTCTAAACATGTAAGGGTGAATTATGTAGTATTTCCCTAATCGGTTCCAATTCGCTATCGGTAGTTTAAAATACGATTTACCTGTGTCAATAAGGCTTCCTAAGCAAACTTTTCCTGTAAATGGTAAATAGTCACAAGAACTAAACCATAGTGATTATCTAGTTAGGTTGATTTGTCAGATCTAAACCGAATACTAGACGTTATGTGCTAAACATGCAATTAAACACCCTTGTCAATGGTGACCTAACTACTAGATGGTAATTCTAAATGGCTGCAGTCCACAAGAACACAGAATATAAATCCAAACACATAAACAGAGAATAAAAACAATAATTCAATTTAAAACATAGAATTCCCAAATTCGGTAGATGTCAATCAGAACTAGGGTTCATAAATATATGCTAAAAACTCAAGCTAAAGAAATTTAGTTCATGCAAGAAAAGAAATAAATTACAAATTTAAAAGTAGAAGAAGACATTGTTGATGACAGCTCCTTCCAGACTTCTCTCTTGTGTGGTAAGCTTCCTCTTGGTTTAAGGTTTCACCAAGGATGATTTAAGAGTATTAAGAGGCTGTATTTATAGTGTATAGGTTGACCTAATTCGTTTCTTAGAGATAAGGTTAAGTAATGGACTCCAAGCCCAACTCAAATTCGTATGGATAATTACTGCTGGACTGTTTTGAGCATATCTCCTTCGTTATTGGTCGGTTTTTGCTCCATAATGTACCAAAAGAATCGTCACAGAATTATCTACGTCCTTATGAAAGGAATCTTCCAAAATCGGCTTCCTTGTAGGAGTAATTATCACTTCTTTAGGCGTGTGCTGCAGAATCTCAGATTTAGGCAGCTTTTCCTTTTCCATGTTTTTAGCCTTTGTTTCCTTTATCTCCAATTTCCATGTAAATATCTTTCCATATGTTGTAGTCTTTGACTTGGACTCTAATTAATCTCCATAATTATCTTTAAAACTTCACACTAAATAAACAATTAAACCCAATATGCTCTAAAAATATTATGTTACTAAATCAAGACTCAAAATAGGAAAGTGCATTAAACTAAGCTAAAATCAACCTATAAACTAATAAATAAGCCTAAAATGATGTCTCATGAATAGATTTTATTATCACAAATGAGGAGACATCAAGACCCCCAACTCAAAGTTGTATCGTCCCGGTACAATAAAAATAAAGAATAGTAGGGTAGTCAAATAAACAATAAGAAGAAGTCGAAGAAGAATAAGAACAGAATATAATGAATGATCCTAGAGCATAAATATCTATAAAGTCTCATGTAGTAATGCTCAAGAAATAATGCACAAATATACTCAATATACATGTAATCAACAATCCATAAATTCAAGTTAAGATTAATTTCGCAATGCCAGAAGGAGAGGATGATAACTTAGTTCAGGTTAATGGATATAGGTTGTTCATAGGTCCCAAATACAGCATCCAATGGTCCACTTACCTATTACCTAATAGCTCAATTGTTTTTCCATCTAGTAGTTAGAAATCCTAAGGTCTTGGTTATAACTTGGCTTAAGGACGGGTGTGGTATATTTGGATAATGAAAAGTGAGCTTGTGGCTCTCTCCTCACTAGCCATCAACGAATCGCCCTAGAACTTGAGTTTTCACTCGAAGATGTTCTCACTCAACCCAATTTATTGATGCTTTTGATTTGCATCCCAAATAAATCCCAATTAAAACCTTTGATGATATAAAATCCACCTTGCCGGTCCGAATATATATTTTCTTTTCAAATCAATTTTTTTCTTTTGTATAGCTATGATTCTCTTTTTCATGTTGAGATATCATACTATTTTTCTCATATATATATATATATATATATATATATATATATATATATATATATATATTCTTTTTATGCCCTTGTTGGCAAATTTAGCTCGTAGCTTCTTTCTCATTCACTATTACCCTGGCAAAGGGTTACAATAATAACAATTTCATCATCAATAAAATCACCAATATAATTCCAAAAAACCCAATGTTCCCTAATGATGAAATCTCACCACCACAAACTCTAGCTCTAAAACAAGTTGTCTCAGGTTTTGCGATTCGAGTGCGGGTCATATAGATAAGTTCTATAAACTAAGGGTATGGATTATAATGTGTTTCAATAATGGCTTTAGAAAGGCTCAGCGGGGCTAAGACGGATAATAACATAAATCAAATAAAAGGGTGAGAGAGTATAAAAGGCTTCAAGTGTTTTATCATGAAACAACTGCCTTATTCATTTTTCTAACTACAAGATTTCGTTACGTTTTCATTATTAGTTCATAGATAAGCGGATTTTCAACTAATTTTAAACCTCACGTTCTACAAACCAAATAACTATCCCTAAGTTTCAACGTGAATTCTTTGCATTGCTCATTAACTATTCAATCCTTTATTTCCTGTTTTCATACATGCATCTTAAACAATTTTGTTGCATCTTTAAAAAACATACTACTTACTATCATTGACCTAATAAAATCATGCTCAAATAGCTCCATTCAAAATATGCTATGCCTTAATTCAACCTAAAAATTTTAAATTTTATGCAAAAACGAAAAGAAGATGAGGACAACGAATCCCCACCCCCAACTCAAAAGTGAGCCGTGTCCCCACGACTCAAAAAAGACTTAGGAATGGCATAAAATTTAAAATTAAAACTAACTAAACTACCTAATGCATACAAGCTATTGAGAAAAATTAGAATGACTTGCCTGGCTGGCCATAGAGATCCATTATATCCTCATCCTCATCCGAGGGATCGGAATAATCATCAATATGCTTTTCCAAGGTCAAATCGTCTATCTGTGATTGCATCTGTATGACTTCCGTCCAAAGTTCTCTGTTATCTTCTTGTAATCTTTCGATTTCGTTTTGTAATTTTCGAGCCCAAGGAGGAAGGTCATGAACAATTTCAGAGGAAGAAGTAGAAGAACCTTGGTCTTGAATTTTTATCTTCTTCAAAGGCCTCCTTGATGGTATGGATATTCTAGTAGTTAACGTCTTTGGTAGTGGTTGTGCTGGTGCCTTTTCTATTGATTCTTCAGTAACCTCATCAAGATTGATGGGTTTTTCAATGTTGTTTCCAGGAAATTTCTTATTCTTCCCACGGATAAAGCACTTTCTCTTGTATTCCATAGCTTCAGATCTGTTAGTCATGCTTGTTTTACCCACAACTCAAGTTATACCAAAGATGGATTAAAAGTTTAAGAGAACTTGGTTTAACTTGAGGTTGTTGCTTGGAATTGATGAAAGAGAAAGGTTTCTTGATGAGTCTTGGAAGAAATCTTTAAAGCTTGTTGAATTTGATGGTGTTTAATGGTGTAGTGTGATGAATTTGATGAAGAGATTGTGTTTATGGAGGATGGAGGAGAGAATTTGTTGAGTTGTTGTGTTAATTGTGAAGGTTTGCACAAGCTTTAAGGTGTATATATAGTGTTTGGGTCTGAAAATTCGTATCGGAGAGGCTAGGGTTAATCTTGTTATGGTAAGAAGTTGAATAGGACTTGGTTTCTTCACAAACCGCCACTGTGCGGTACATCCCTGATGTTGTTCAAAAGATTTTAGCCTCGGCAATAGACCCGTGGTAGCACCCCGTGGCACGCGTTTTGGACATGCGGTGCAGGGGTGCGGTGCATGCGTACTCCGCGCTAACTCCGTCAAAAAACTCGCGGTACATCACCCCGTGGCACGCGTTTTGAGCATGCGGTATAGGGGTGCGGTGCACCGCGCCTATCAGCTATCTTTTTTCTCGTCTCGGTATAAAACCCCAAACTCGTTTCCTTTTTACCCCAAACTCGTTTCCTGCACAATAGCACACTACCTTTCTCTCCTATTAGCTTGTAAACACAATTAAAAATATACACTAACTTAATATTATACACTACAAAGCAATAAAACTAATCTAAAAAGCAATTAAAACAAGGGGTGTCTCCCAAAAGCACTTTTGTTTAACGTCTTTGAGTTAGACGTGTACCTCAGGCTAAGCGCATTCAATGAGATGGACTGTCTCCTCTCGCCCAAAGTCCTCACTGTCATGGTATCTTTTCAAACGCTGGCCATTAACCATGAATGTCCGTTGCTCGGTTGGATGTTCAATTTCAATCGCTCCATGCGGCGTGACTTTAGTAACAATGTAAGGTACTCCCCAACGGGATTTAAGCTTTCTTGGGTAGTTTGAAAATCGAGAGTTGTATAATAAAACCTTTTGTCCTCTCTCGAAATGCTTTGGACGGAGCCGTTTATCATGCCATCGCTTTGTTTTCTCTTTATAGAGGCGTGAATTTTCATAGGCAAGATAACGAAACTCCTCCAACTCGTTCAACTGCATCATCCTTTGCTTCCCGGCCAAATCTGGGTCTAGATTCAGAGTTTTAATAGCCCAGTAGGCTCGAGCTTCAAGTTCAATCGGTAGATGACAAGCTTTGCCGTAGACCATGCGATATGGAGATGCCCCAACTGGTTTTTTAAATGCTGTTCTGTAAGCCCAGAGAGCATCATCTAGCTTCAAAGACCAATCTTTCCTCGATTTATTAACGGTCTTCTCAAGAATAGATTTGATTTCCCGGTTGGAAACTTCAGCTTGACCGTTAGATTGTGGGTGATAACCGGTTGAAGTACGGTGTCTCACTCCAAACTTACGAAGATGATTTCTCAGAGGAGCATTAAGAAAGTGGGTACCTTTATCACTGATGAGAACACGCGGCGTACCATGTCTTGAAAAGATGTTTGTTTTCAAGAATTTAATAACTGTTTGAGCATCGTTCTTCGGTGTTGCCACTGCTTCTACCCACTTCGATACATAATCTACCGCAAGCAAAATATAAATATTTCCATTGAGGTGATGAAAGGTCCCATGAAATCTATTCCCCATACATCAAAGATTTCAACTTCTAGGATATTGTTAAGCGGCATCGCGTCTCTTTTTGATATATTGCCAGTGAACTGGCATCTTTGACATGACTGGACGAAATGATGACAATCTTAGTGTATGGTGGGCCAATAGAACCCGGATTGAAGAATTTTAGCTGCGGTTCTATCGCCTTTAAAGTGACCTCCATAAGGTGAACTATGAAAACTTTCAATGATTTTTTCCCATTTCACCTTCATGCACACATCTTCTTACCACTTGGTCACTACAAATCTTCCAGAGGTATGGTTCATCCCAGTAATACTGTTTGGCCTGGTGATTTAATCTTTGTCTTTGATGTGGGTGGATATCTTTTGGAAAAACACCACTCACAATGAGGTTGACTAGATCTGCATACCATGGCACAAACGCATGTTTAATAGCAAAAAGTTTTTCATCAGGGAATACCTCTTTAACCAACAATGGTTCTTTGTACGCATCAGATCTTTCGAGCCTTGATAAATGATCAGCAACTTGATTCTCGCATCCCTTTCAGTCTCGAATATCTATGTCGAATTCTTGAAGCAACAGTACCCATCTAATAAGACGCGGCTTAGCGTCCTTTTTCTCCATAAGGTACCTAATAGCTGAGTGGTCCGTGAATACAACAATTTTTTTTCCAATCAGATAGGAACGAAATTTATCAAAAGCATAAACCACGGCCAACATCTCTTTCTCCGTCACTGTATAATTCATCTGGGCAGCGTTGAAAGTCTTACTTGCATAATAAATCGTGTGGAAAATCCTCTGTCCCAACACAACACCCATAACGTGATCACTAGCATCGCACATAAGTTCAAACGGAGCTTTCCAATCAGGAGGTATAACAATAGGTGTAGAGATTAGTTTCTCCTTAATCATCAAAAACGCTTGAAGACATTCTTTAGTAAAGTTAAAAGGAGTATCCTTTTCGAGTAAAGAACAAAGCGGTTTGGCGATCTTGGAGAAGTCTTTAATAAATCTTCGATAGAATCCCCTTAAAAAATTGAAGCGAAACTTTATGAGCGGTACCAATCCAACTTTTATCAATACCCGAAGCAATAGTCAACTATTACAATATAAAAGAATACAACATAAATGTCTCATAAATAAAATGAAAAAAAATTATTACATCACCAAATAAATACATAAAAATTAAATGAAAAAAATTATTACATCACCGATTACATAAATGAATAAAACAATGAAAAAAATTATTACATCGCCGATTAAATAAATAAATATAAAATGAAAAAAATTATTACATCACCGATTAAATAAATAAATATAAAATTAAAAGCCCACAAAATATTACATCACCTAATAAATGCATAAATATAAAATTAAAAGCATACAAAATATAACATCACAAAATAAATACATAAATAAAAAATTAAAAGCATATAAAATATAACATCACTAAATAAATATATATCCTATTTATGCATTTATGTCTCATACAATAATATATATATATATATTTATATGTCATATAAAATTATAAGATGATTAGAGATATATACACAGTGATACTATATATTTAGCATTAACTATACAATTGTATACAATTAAAAAAAAGATGAAAAAGATACATACTTTTGGACAAATTTAGAAGGAAAAATTGAAAATTGAGGAGGTCCCACGTTGTTGGTTGACCCGGGAAACCTTTTCCACGTGTTGAAATACCTAATAAGTGATACTATTTACCATTAGCTACACAATTGCTTGCAAATAAAAGAAATTTTAAAGAGTGTTATGGAACAAAAAATACCTACTTTTGGGCAAATTTGGAAGGAAAAATTGATAATTGAGGCGGTCACACGTGATGACTGACCCGGGCAAGCTTTTCCAAGTCTTGAAATAATTTTTGATGATGAATTGTGGAAAAAAATTGGGAGAGTTTTGAGAGAAAGAAAGATAAATTATATAATTAATGGTGTCTTGAATAAAGCAATTCGCAAGTTGCTGTTAAAAACACACTAACACTACTCGCGACTACACGAGTAGTCGCCAAAGCCTCACACGTAGTCGTTAGAAATGACTACTAACGACTACTTTATGTAGTCGTTAAATAATACAACATCTAGCGACTACACGTTGGCGGTGGGATATTAATTGAAAAATACTAAAACCCACTAGCGACTACGTCATAAGTATTAACGACTACTTCTTGTAGTATTTAAAAGAAAAAATTACTAACGACTACGTTGTAGTCGAGAAACATACCATGTAGTCGTTAAACACATGTAGTCGCTAGAGGCGCTGTCCTTTAGCGACTACATCGCGTAGTCGCGAGAAGTTTAGTCGCTAGAGAGCCGCGCTGTAGTAGTGTACATAAGAATCTTTCTATATTTGGCCAAATTTTCTTGTCGACATTTTGAATAAAACTAAATTTTCAAGATCCTCTCTTTTCATATTTATATAATAATTTACACATATAATTTGATCACGATCCATCTATTTTATGATTATATATTTCTGTAGTAGTATAACTGATAGAGTTCTTAAATATCAATATCTGAATAAGAGGAAAATGTTTTGGTTCTTGATGCTCTAAAAGGAGTTTTAAATTTTTTAGTAATATTAGCTACTTTATTTCATCATAAAACGTTAAACTTGTTGAAGTACCAACTTGCTCATACTGCTAAACTTTATAAGTTTAGAATCAAAAGACCGACCACTCTTTTATGCGATGAAATAGATTTTGCATCAATAGAAGCAGGAGCCTTTAAAGCTGAATTGTGACTTATTCACTTTATGAATGAATTTATATTTGAACATTGAGCTCTCATTAACGAGATTTATGAAGCATCTTATATATAATATTCAGCTATCCCTCTCGTCATGAGAATTTTACTTTATAAATATTTAAGTCTAATAAATTTATCCAAGTTTTCAAGACTAACTTGCATATAAATTAATAGATACCAACAATGTATTTCATATTTAATCGTGATTTATCTTTGTGTATTGCAGTAGAAAAACTATAGTATATATCACAAGAAATAACACACAAATTTAAAACTATTGATGTTTGAATAATGAGGGCATTAATGTTAATAGTTGGACTTTATTATAATGTTACGATTATATTAAATTACAAGTCTATGTCATAAAAGACAAATTCACATTCGATTGTCTAGCAATTCTCTACATATGAGTAAACATATATTTTGTTAGATCATACATATCTCCCCCTGAATTTGTAAATTGACTTAAGATATTGGAAGACATTCGAGTAACATTTCTCTAAGATATAACCAATATATCAAAACTCACTCGATGATTACAATTTATTACCAATCCATTCTCATACATTTTGTATTCTCATTCTCATTGAGTTATTCATGGTTAAATCTCCCAACTCATTAATAAGTGATGATATAATAGTGTTTATATTCACGATAATGAATTTATGTAATCAGTTCACTTAAAATGATGGATTGAGCTACTTAAACATATTGATGATTATTCATCAAATAAATATCAATTCGAACCTCTATGTGAGTGACAACTGATTTATCTGCCAAAATAAATTCCTTAGTTGTCTGGGTTTTCTCTTTGTTAAAAGAAAGGTGAACACCTTATGTGTTGGTCTATTACGAAACTTTCATCTATTTTCTGAAAATTTAACAAAATTATGAAAAATGACTATATTATCTATCAATACATAATATTTAATTTTAAAATAAATGTAATATATGATTTATGTTCTGGAGCTACACAGTATATATGAAGCATTACGAGGTACTTGTTTCGTTCATTTTAAAATCAATTACCTGAATCGATCGAAAAATAGACAATCATCTAGGAACTTCTTTATCCCACAAATGAAAGGTGAATTGCGAGTCAGAAGAGTGAAAAAATGTGTGTGAAATGATTTCATTTCTTTTAATTATGTGAGTTAATGGATTGTTACTTGAATCTAGGTGAGCGAATGAGTTTGTAGAAATTGTGTAAGTTAGTGTGATGCTAAGTTTTTTTAGAATTTTCCGTTTTAGTAGCTTATATATATCAACAAAAATTTAGAAGTTTTAAAAGTTTTAGTAATAGAGAGTGTTTCTTGTGACATATTTGTTTCCTAAAATTAGATCTATACCCCTCTTCATACATATATATATATATTATTTATTATCTATTTGATTTAAAATAGAACAATTTTGTAAAAAAAAAATAAAGATTAATTTATACAAAAAAATAATTTTAATCAAAATATATAGGTTACAATTCTCCAAATATTATGTCGTAGATAATAATTACATAATTTTAGTTGATAGGTTTATTTTTCAGTTATGACTTTTAAGCTTGGATATTCAATATCAATTTAAACTAATTTTATGTTCCAAAAACAATTAAATATATTATAATTTGCACGAAAACTACAAATTCTATTTAGTCATTACACATTGAAAAAAGTATCATTGCATAGTGTATACGTCAAACCATTGTAATTTTTTTGATTTGTACACATTAAAAAATGTGTACATAAAATTAATGTAGATATGTTTGGATTGAATCAGTTTAAAATTCGCCGAAAGTATTCATGTAAAAATTTGCAAAAAACCTATCAGATTGCTTTTTAAAAATAGAGACCCTCCATTAGATGAGTCTGAACTAAATTTTATTGAAACCTGCGGCTTTTGGTCTCATGCACATCCCTATTGTAATGCAAGGTAGATTGGAATATCGAAACTCCCAAACCATGTTACACGGGTTCAAATGTATCTTTTATAGAAATATGTTATCTCGCATATCGTATAAAATTAAAAACTTTGGAAATGGGAGTTTACACATGTACATAAGACCCTTATTATTTTAATCTCCAAGAAAGAAGTCCACAAGTAACTAATGATTACATAGATATAAACTCGATCAATTTCTACAACAAATCATTTCCAATATCTTAAAAGAAGGTACCCTCACTCTAAACCGAGTACCACGATAGTCAATTAAACTATAACCTTAGTCGAATAAGGTTATGCAATGTGGGTTATCCACAAGATATTGTTTATTAGGTGAAACATTTTATATTGAAACTAATATCTCCAACTCAAACCACTTTTATCCAAAGAAATGTTATCAATGATAATGTGATCATTTTCCACAACACTCTGCATAAATTAAGGACAAAAACCAATGGGATAGAGTATGACCTACGCAAAATTGATACACAGAAAGCATAGTATAAATAAAATAACATGACATGTTACAATTAAAAAAATATAGTGATGCACATCATTAATAAATATATAGACATATTCAAGGGTTTCGTATTAAATTCTTGAAAATTGACAATTTTTTGACATATATTAAATTGTGATAGAAAAACATATAAATCATATACAAATATGAAAAATACTAAAAATATTAAAAATCAAATCAAAATTACTAATAATTTATGTAAATACAATATCTATTTGCAAAGTTAAAGCTAATGCTTGAAATAAGGAATTAAAATATTTTACTTAATAAGTACATGATGGCTGGTAGGGTTTGATAACATGATGATCATAAAGATAAGAACTATCACCCTAATCAATCACATTATTTACTGCAAGTATCACAGATCATATGCAAATTTAGTTGATAAATATAATTCATTCGCAAGGACTACGAAAGTTAGCTAGGACTAATGCAAATATAAAGTGCAAATAAAAGAAGTAAGAAGAATGATACACTAAAAGACTTTGAGATATTTGATTAGGTTTATGACTCTAACCATTACTAAATAAACGAAATATAAGAAAACAATATAGAGAAGAGAGATAGTATGAGAGTTTAGCTCGAGATACATTAAGTAATCCGCACTATCCTTATTTTATAATTATTGTGTAAGGGAGAATTGTGTGATACCTAATAACCATGATTATATATTCCTCCTAACCCCCTTCCAGGTGGACTTATAAGGAGACATAACAATTACCAGGGGACTTGGGTAAGGGGACCCTGTGCAATGATCAGTTATTAATTGCAAACCATAGTGATTGTCTAGTTAGGCAAGCTTGTCATGTCACTACCGTACACTAGACGTTTATGTAGTGTTTTAAATATTGGATACCCCTTCCAGGTGATCATCCAACTACTATGGTAATCCTATATGTTGCGCACTGCAAGAACTATAAAAACTATATCAAAGTACATAAAACAGAGTTATCACTAATAATTTTAATTCAATGTAAAAGGACATCCTAAATTAAAATAAATATAAAACAAGACTAGGATTCATACCTATATGCTAATCTCAAGGTAAACAAAATTAGTCCATACTAGAAAAAGATAGAAAATAAATTAATAACTTTATTTTCAGAGACTATCATCAAAATGAGTTTTAATGACTTTTACTTACGAATATATCCTCATCAATATAGTTAAAATCAGCTTTCACTTGTTAACTATCACTATCACTATCGTAAGCGTCTAAAATATCAAGCACAACATCTTTGATATTTAACAAAGTATCCCTCAACTGATTTAGCTACAAAATTAATTTCATAGACATCTGGGTTATATCTAGGTAAGGTGTGTTTTGGTCTATTTTTAAATTAATCTTCCACTTTCTATGAAAATTAACTGATCCAATTCATTATCATGAGTGGTCTGGATGATGAAAGGTTGGATGCACTTGTTTTGTTTTTAAATGAAATATATGTAGGGTCCTTATTTATACGTAAACGGGATAGAATATAAATTCACCAAATTAAATTGAGTTAAAGAAAAAACCATTAAAATATATAGATAATAAAGAATATATAATAGGAGATACGTATAGATACATGTTTACCAATCTCAATGAAATTTAAAAAGACAACATGCCGCCGAACACAAAACTCCCATGATAATATATACAAGAGTTAAGAAGTACCTGGTGAGCCAATTATATAACACTACAAGATTAGATGTAAAAACTTTTTAGTTCATTAGTAGTTAAACATAATTTACCTTTAAATCTTGTTTTAAACTGACACAAAGTTTTCCCTCGTGAACAGTACGACAATAATAAAAAATTCTCTCTAACATGACTCTATCATAGTCTAACATCATGGCCTAGAACAGAGACTTTGATTTTGATGCAACCAAAGGGATACCACCTCATATAGCATACCACCTTCAAAATTACTTTTAAAAAGCCTTAGAAAAATGTAGAAAGCATAATCTATCGTAGTAGAAAAGTAATTAGGCAAAGTATTAAACATTATGATTTACAACAAATCATTTTCTTTCCATATCCTTTAGCAAGTGGAGATTTACATATGTCACAACAAACCTCAGGAAATAAAAAATATGCGTCTTTTTCAAATTAAAAATTGACTAACATAAAGCATGCGAGGAAACATGGGCGGATTTGGGGCTCTAACCCAAATGTAACTCAGGTTCATTGAGAATTCTTCTGAATTTTATTTTATACTTTTGTAACTAAAAAAAGACATTATATTATTAGTTCTGATCTAGATATTAGCACTTGAAGACTGAATATTTACCCAGACTAAATACAAGAAATTTATATCTCCAAACAAAAACAGAAACCCTCCCAATTTTTATTGTTTTAACTTTTAGCTCCTCAGAGGAAATTCTAGATCCCTTGTTAGAAACTGAGAACTAATAAACGGTGACATAAAATAAAGAGACTCTGCATTATAATTATAAGGGAAACAAAAGGGAGGAGTGTGATATTATTTTTGGAGGTGTGGCAATCGAAAAGTTGAGGGAAACAGAGGTTAGAGGACAATAAACTAAAATATATCTTTTTGAAACTAGGAGGCCAACTAAATACCAGGATTGTTGGGTGATGAAAGGGAAGTTTTTGGAAACTTGGAGGGCCTATAGTTTTATAAAAATTTATGAGGTAATTTTTTTTTTGCAAATGGATGGACCAATTGTACTTTATTTTTGTCAAGCAATTTATACTTTTATCATAAAAAAAAAATTAAATCATATGGAGATTTTTTTCTTTTTTTCTTAGATTAGATATTTAAAGGTGTTTTTTTGTCATTATATGTGAATGGGAAAAAATTATATTTTTTTTATAATAATAAATCATAACAATTTAATAAGGGAATGGATATGTGATGTTACATTACATGGATAATTATATTCACGTATGAAATATTTTATTGACTTAATGAACCTTTACCTTATCTAAAAAAGTCTAGACATTTTTATAAAACAACAATAAAAAACTTGTTATCAGTGAGATATGTTTATTCAACATATATTGAATATTTTAACATGAAAGAGATGAAACAAATACAAAGGTACATACAAATATTTTATCCGTTATCACTTCTCTTCAAACTCGGAGAAAACAACTTGAGTGACAATCTTCATTTTCATTTTTGCTTGAAAATAATAAAAATTGAAACCAAATATAATAAACTGAAACATATGTATGAACTAATTTGGAAGTATTTATTAATGTAATTAATGTATATAATATCCTTCATATTTCTTCAAAAATTAGAAAAAAAATCACATATATATTGAGTATATATAATTTTGATAAGTTGAATGAGGATTTCTACCAAAGAGTATAAGTGTTTATTTTTTAATAGTTGTAGAAGATCTAAACAAAGTATTTTTAAATCTGACATAAAAAAATAATTATTAGATCCATCAAAAGACTCATGAAAGAAATTAAATATATCTTTATTCAATATATAGAGAGAATATTACCTAAAAAAGAGAGAATAGTTAAAAGATTACATTCAAATATTAATAGAGAGTGTTGTAGATATTATCAAGTTTGCTAATGGCATTTTAGGTTTACTATTTTGATTTATGGCTATGAATTTTTCAGTTTAATAACATCATCAAATTCAGAATGGGAAACTGAGTTTGACGAGATTTGTGGTCCTTGCAATGGATTGATTTGTGTTGTTGATAATGATAATCAAATTATGTAGACGCCCTTTTTGGTGTAGAAAATTTTGGGAATATTGCATCATTCTTTTTGGACTTGGAAGATATGTTTTGGGCCTTGTGTGTCTTCTTATGCATCCTGTTTAAAATAGAGTTTGAACTATAAGTGAGCATGTTAGGCTTTAAGGCTTCACTGATTATTATAAGCTTTTTGTCCTAGTGATAGAAAGGTAAAGAGTAGCAACATTTACAAATTTACATTCAAAAATTATATTAGTTAACAATCTGTAAATCAAGTTTAAAAGTAGATAAATTAATGATGAAAATAATATTAATAAGCTTTTTTGTAAAAGTAAAAATTCATTCTAAATGAAGCCTAAATAAAACATTTGCACAACGCATTACATATTGATTGTTCAAAACTTAATTTAAAATTGTAATTTTTCTTAAATTATGTAGATAAAATCAATTTCAATATAACAAAAATACCATAGTTTCAACAAATAGTGGTGAATTACATATTTTGAGGAACAAGTTATCAAATAACATATAATTTTTGGGAAATATATATTTTAATGAATAATTATAAACATCTATTGAGAAAAGTCTATAAGAACGCTACAAGTAATTAAATATAATAAATATATTAAATTTAACCTTTTCAGAATCCATTGGTTGAAAAGGAATGACCAATGATCTGAGATATCCATAAATCAGGTAGAATGATATATATAAAATTTTGAATTTAAGAAAAAAGAGGAGGAGATAATTGTAGCTTATACAATAGTGTGTACGCTTTGTATGGTGGTTTTAAAAGATCAAATGTAATGAAAGACTATAGATTTATCATGAGAAAAGATCATATAAATGACAGAGTATGGTAAGTATGGTTTATGTATAGCAGATAGAGGAGGCAAGGGGGCGTTAGGGTTTGAAAGAAACAATTGAGCAATAATATGAAGGATAATTCTTCCATCCAATATTGGATGATCCTACACCAATCATATAAATACACATACCCCATGTTTTAAACTTGCAAAGGGAACTAAATTATTAATCTAATGACATGTGTCTTGTTATAATGATCAATGGTAGTGATATGAATATTGGACCATCCTATATTGGATGGAAGTCTTACCCTAATATGAAATATGTTGTAAAACTAAAATGAATAAGAGAGGAGAGCATATTATTATTTATCGGAGTATGTATTACTTAAATACCCTATACCTATTTATAAGTAATATGTAAACCCTAACTCTTAATATTAATGGGATGGACTATCGTTAATGGGCTGATTAATTATCAACAATAATTTTTCATAAAACTCCTTCTTGGATATTCAATCATGAAGAACATGTCTATATAAAACTTTCTTGAAAAAACCCTTTGGGAAAGAATCCATTGAAGGAAAATGAGTGCAATATCCTTATACACTTTAAATGTGTGTAGTTAATAACCTTATCTTGAAAACCATGTATGAAAAAAATTTGATGAAGGAAAAGAATATTGCAATGCGTAAGTCATGTGAGGATATCTATAACCATCTTCTCTGTGTAATTTGATATTTATCTTCATAATCTCAAACTTACAATATGTCAAATCAAGCAATATATAGATAATGTAATTATATGAATTTCAACTATAATCAAGAAACAATTATGTATGAATAATATTAACAAATATTTATGCATATATCACATATAAACACATATTTAAAGCACAAATAAACATTAAACGTTACATAACAACATATAATATAATTATCGACATATTTATATATCCCAAGATTTTTATTTAAACACTTGGAGACCTTGAAGGACTTTCTTAAGAACGTTTGTATCTATTAAAACATATATTAAAATTAGTTTATCTTAGACGAACATGAAATCCGTTATAAAATTTCTAGTCTATAATAGATCATACGTTCATATTTACGATACGGGTATGAAGCTACATAAGTGTCTTTCTTTATTTGGCCAAATTTACTTGTCTACATTTTGAATGGAATTAAATTCAAGATCCTCTCTTTTTATATTTATATAATAAGTTACACATATAATTTGATCACGATCCATCTATTTTATGATTTATAATTCTGTAGTAGTATAACTGATAGAGTTCTTAAATCTCAATATCTGAATAAGAAGAAAATGTTTTGGTTCCTAATGCTCTGAAAGATGTAATACATTTTTCAGTTATATTATCTACTTTATTTCGCCATAATATATATATATATATATATATATATATATATATATATATATATATATATATATATATGGTATCAAACTTGTTGAAGTGTCAAATTCCTCATAATGCTCAAATTTATAAATTTAGAATTAAAAGATCGACCACTCTTTTATGCATTGAAATAGATTTCGCATCAATAGAAGCAAGAGCCTTTAAAGCTGAATTGTGACTTATTCACTTTATGAATGAATTTCAGTTTGAACATTGCGCTCTCATTAGCGAGAGATGATGCATCTTATAATAATAAGCTATCCCTTTCGTCATGGGAATTTTACTTTATAAATAATTAAGTTTAATAAATTTCTCCAAGTTTGCAAGTCTAACTTGCATATAAATTAATAGAGACCAACAATATCTTAAATTTAATCATGATTTATTATTGTGTATTACAGTAGAACGACTATAGTATATATCACAAGAAATAACACATATATTCAAAACTATTGATCTATGACTAATGAGGGTATTCCTATTAGAGTTGGACTTTATTATAATGCTACGATAATATAAAATTACTTTCTATGTCATAAAAGACAATTTCACCTTCGATCATCTAGCAGTTCTATACATTTGAGTAAATATATATTTTGGTAGATCATGCATATCTCCTCCTGAATTTGTAAATTGACTTAAGATATTGGAAGATATTCGAGTAATATTTCTCTAAGATATAATCAATATATCAAAACTCAATCCGTTCTCATACATTTTGTATTCTCATTCTCATTGAGTTATTAATGGTTAAATCGCCCAAATCATTAATAAGTGATGATATAATTGTGTTTATATTCACGATAATGAATTCATGTAATCAATTCACTTAAAATGATGGATTGAGCTACTTAAACATACTGATGATTATTCATCAAATAAATATCAATTCGAACCTCTATGTGAGGGACAACTGATTTATCTGCCAAAATAAACTCCTTAGGTGTCTGTTTTTTATCTCGGTTAAGAGAAAGGTGAACACCTTATGTTTTGGTCTATTTCGAAACTTTCATCTATTTTCTGAAAATTTAACAAATTTGTGAAAAAGGACTATATTATCTATCAATACATAATATTTAATTTTAAAATAAATGTAAGAAATGATATATGTTCTGGGGTTACACAATATATATGAAGCATTACGAGGTACTTGTTTCATTCAAATTTTTTCTCCACTCATTTTTTAAATCAATTACCTGAATCGATCGAGAAATAGACAATCATCTACTTCTACATTTAGAATCTAAAATTGAATAATATTGTAAAAAATAAATAAAGATTAATTTGTACAAAAAAATAAATTTAAACCAAAAATATAGGTTGCAATTCTTCAAATATTATGTCGTACATTACATATTGAAACCATATATAGTAGTCACTCTACATTGAAAAAACTATCATTGCACATTGTATACGTAAAACCTTTGTAATTTTTTTTATTTGTGCACATTAAAAACTGAGTACATTAAATTAATGTCGATATGTTTGGATTGAATCCGTTTAAAATCCGCCAGCGTATTCATGTAAAAATTTGCAAAAAACCTGTTTGATTGCTTTTTTAAAATAGAGACCCGCCATTAGATAAGTTTAAACTAAATATTATTGAAACCTATGGGTTTTGGGTTCATGCACATCCCTATTGTAATGCGAGAAAGATTGGAATATCGAAACTCCCAAACCATGTTACACGAGTTTAAATGTATCTTTTATAGAAATATATTGTCTCTCATATCGTGTAAAACTAAAAAGTTTTGAAATGGGAGTCTACACATGTACATAAGACCCTTATTATTTTAATCTTCAAAAAAGAAGTCCATAACTAACTAATGATTACATAGATATAAACTTAATCAATTTCTACAAAAAAATCATCTCCAAGATCTTAAAAGATAAGACCCTCACTTTGTATTGATTAACACGCTAGTCAATTAAACTATAACATTAGTCTTTATGAATAAGGTTATGCAATGTGGGTTATCTACAAGATATTATATCTTAGGTTGAAACCTTTTATATCGAAACTAATATCTCCAACTCAAACCACTTTTATCCAAAGAAATGTTATCAATGAAAATGTGATCATTTTCCACAACACTCTGCATAAATCGAGGACAAAAACTAATGGGATAGAGTATGACCTAAACAAAATTGATACACACAAACCATAGTATAAATAAAATAACATGACAAGTTACAATTAAAAATATATAGTGATGCAAATCATTAATAAATATATAGACATACTCAAAGGGTTTCGTAATAATTTCTCGAAAATTTACCACTCTTTAACATATATTAAATTGGAATAGGAAAAAGATCGTATACAAATATGAAAAATACTAAAAATATTAAAAATATTAAAAATTCAATCAAAATAATTAATAATTTATGTAAATACAATATCTATTTGCAAAGTTAAAGCTAATGCTTGAAATAAGGAATTAAAATATTTTACTTAATATGTACATGGTGGATGGTAGGGTTTGATAAAATGATGATCATAAAGATAAGAACTATCACCCTAACCAATCACATTACTTCCTGCAAGTATCACAGAACATACGCAAATTTAGTTGATAAATAGAATTCATTCGTAGGGACTACGAAAGTTAGCTAGGACTAATGCAAATATAAAGTGAAAATAAAAGAAGTAAGAAGAATGATACACTAAAAGACTCTGAGATATTTGATTAGGTTTATTACTCTAATAATTACTAAATAAACTAAAGACAAGAAAATAATTTAGAGAAGAGAGATAGTACGAGAGTTTACCACGAGATACAGACTATCATTATTTTATAATTATGTCTAAGGGAGAATTATGTGATACCAAGTAGCCATGATTATATATATCCCTCCTAACCCCCTTCCAGGTGGACTTAGAAGTGAGACCTAACAATTACTAGGGGACTTGGGTAAGGGGACCCTGCGCAGTGATCGATTGTTAATTGCAAATCCTAGTGATTGGCTAGTTAGGCAAGCCTCTCATGATAACTACTGCACACTAGACGTTTATGTGGTGTTTCAATAATTGGATACCCATTCCAGGTGACCATCCAACTACTATGGTAATCCTATATGTTGCACACCGCAAGAACTACAAACACTATATCAAAGTACATAAAACAGAGTTATCACTAATAATTTCAATTAAATGTAAAAGGACATCCTAAATTAAAATAAATATAAAACAAGTCTAGGGTTCATGCCCATATGCTAATCTCAAGGTAAACAAAATTCGTCCATACTAGAAAAAGATAGAAAATAAATTAATAACTTTATATTCAGAGACTATCATCAAAATAAGTTTTAATGACTTTTACTTAAGAATATATCCTCTTCAATATAGTTAAAATCAGCTTTCAGTTGTGAACTATCACTATCACTATCGCAAGCGTCTTCAGTATCAAGCATAAGATCTTTGATATTTAACAAAGTATCCCTCAACTGATTTAGCTGCAAAATTAATTTCATAGGCATCTGGGTTATATCTAGGTAAGGTGTGTTTCAGTGTATTTTGAAATTAATCTTCCACTTTCTATGAAAATTAACTGATCCAATTCATTATCATGAGTGTTCTGGATGATGAAAGGTCGGATACACTTGTTTTGTTTTTAAATGAAATATATGTAGGGTCCTTATTTATACGTAAAGGGGATAGAATATAAATTCACCAAATTAAAGTGAGTTAAAGAAAAAACAATGAAAATATATAGATAATAAAGAATATTTAATAGGAGATACGTATAGATACTTGTTGACCAATCTCACTGAAGTTTATAAATACAACATGCCGCACAACACAAAACTCCCATGATAATATATACAAGAGCCAAGAAGTACCTGGTGAGACAATTATATAACACTACAAGATTAGATGTAAAAACTTTTTAGTTCATTAGTAGGTAAACATAATTTACCTTTAAATCTGGTTTTAACCTGACAAAAAGTTTTCCCTCGTGAACGGTACGACAATAATCGAAAATCCTCTCTAACATGATTGTATCATAGTCTAACATCATGGCCTAGAATAGAGACTTTGATTTTGATGCAACCAAAGGGATACCACCTCATTTAGCATACCACCTCCAAAATTACTTTTAAAAAGCCTTAGAAAAATTTAGAAAGCAGCTTCTGTCGTAGTCGAAAAGTAATTAGGCAAAGTATTAAACATTATGATTTACAACAAATTATTTTCTTTCCATATCCTTTAGCAGGTGGAGATTTACATATGTCACAAGAAACCTCGAGAAATAAAAAATATGCATCTTATTCAAATAAAAAATTGACTAACATAAAGCATGCGAGGAAACATAGGCGGATTTGGGGCTTCAACCCAAATGTAACTCAGGTGCATTGAGAATTCTTCGGAATTTTATTTTATAATTTTTTTAACTAAAAAAAGACATTATATTATCAGTTTTGATCTAGATATTAGCACTTGAAGACTGAATATTTACCCAGACTAAATACAAGAAATTTAGATATCCGAACAAAAACATAAACCCTCCCAATTTTTATTGTTTTAACTTTTAGCTCCTCGGAGAAAATTCCCGATCCCTTGTTAGAAACTGAGAACTAATAAATGGTTTCATAAAATAACGAGACTCTACATTATAAGGGAAACAAAAGGGAGGAGCATGATATTATGCTTGGAGGTGTGGCAGTCAAAAAGTTGAGGGCAACAAGGTTAGAGGACAATAAACAAAAATATATGTTTTTGAAACTAGGAGGCCGACTAAAAATCTGGATAGTTGTGAGATGAAAGGGATGATTTTGGAAACTTGGAGAACCTATAATTTAAAAAAAAAAATTATGATATAAAAACAATTTTTTGCAAACGGATGAACCAATTGTACTTTATATTTGTCAAGAAATTTATTATTATATCATAAAAACAAAATTATATCATATGGAGTATTTTTTACTTTTTCTTAGATTAGATTTTTAACGGTGTTTTTACGTCATTATTTGTGAAAGGGAAAAATTTATATTTTATTTATAATAGTAAATATTAACAATTTAATAAGGAAATGGATATGTGACGTTAAATTACATGGATAATTATATTCATGTATGAAATATTTTATAGACTTAATTAAATTTTACCGTATCTTAAAAAGTCAAGACATATTTATAAACCAACAATAAAAAACTTGTTATCAGTAAGATATGTTTATTCAATATATATATTGAATATTTCAACATGAAAGAGAGGGAACAAACACAAAGTTACCTACAAATATTATACCGTTAACACTTCTCTTCAAACTCTGAGCAAACAACTTGAGTGACAATCTTCAATTTCATTTTTGGTTGAAAATAATAAAAATTGAAACATAACATAATATACTGAAACATATGTATGAACTAATTTTGAATTATTTATTAATGTAATTAATGTATATAATATCTTTCATATCTTCAAAAATATTAAAAAAAATCACATATTTATGGAGTATATATAATTTGATAAGTTGAATGAGGATTTCTGGCAAAGAACATAAGTGATTATTTTTAAATAGTTGTAAAAGATTTAAACAAAGTATTTTTAAATCTGACATGAAAAAATAATTATTGGATCCGTCAAAAGACTCATTAAAGAAATTAAATATATGTTCATTCAATATATAGAGAGAATATTACATAAAAGAAAGAGGAAAGTTAAAAAATTACATTCTAATATTAATGGAGAATGTTGTAGATATTATTAAGTTTGCTAAGAGCTTTTTAGGTTTACTATTTCGATTTATGGCTATGAATTTTTCAGTTTAATCACTTCATCAAATTCAGAATTGGAAACTGAGTTTGACGAGATTTGTGACACTTGCAATGGATTGCTTTGTCTTGTTTCTTGGGAATATTGCAGTCATTCCTTTTGGACTTGGAAGATAAGCTTTGGGCAGTGTGTGTCTTCTTATGCATCCTGTTCAATATAGAGTTTAAACTATAAGTGAGAATAATATTCTTCAAGGCTTCCCTGATTATTATATGCTTCTTGGCCTAGTGATAGAAAGGTATACTAAAGAGTATGCACGATTACAAAAATATGTTCAAATATTACATTAGTTAATAATTTGTAAATCAATTTTAAAAATTGATAAATTAATGATGAAAATAATATTATTTTTTTAATAAGCATTTTTGTATCAGAAAAAATTAATTCTAAATGAAGCCCAAATGAAACATTTGCACAACACATTACATATTGACTGTTCAGAATTAATTTAAAATTTTAATTGTTCTTAAATTTTTAGATATAATAAATTTCAATATAAGAAAAATACCATAGTTTCAATGAATAGTGGTAAATTACAGATTTTGAGGAACAAGTTATCAAATAACATATAATTTTTTGGAAAAATAATTTTTAATGAATAATTATAAATCACTATTGAGAAAAACCTATAAGAACTATACAAGTATTTAAATATAATAAAAGTATTAAATTTAACCTTTTCAGAATCTATTGGTTGAAATGGAATGGCCAACGATCTGAGATATCCATAAATCAGGTAGAACTATATATATAAAATTTTGAATTTTAGAAAAAAGAGGATCAGATAATTGTAGCTTATACAATAATGTGTATGCTTTGTATGGTGGTTTCAAAAGATCAAATGTAATGAAGGGCTATAGATTTATCATGAGAAAAGATCATATATATGACAGAGTATTGTAAGTATGGTTTATGTATAGTAGATAGAGGCGGCAAGGGGGCAAGGGGGCAAGGGGGCTTTAGGGTTTAAAAGAAATAATTGAGCGATAATATGGAATATGTTGTAAAACTAAAATGAATAAAAGAGGAGAGCATATTATTATTAATCGGAGTATGGATTACTTAAATACCCTATTCCTATTTATAAGTAATATGTAAACCCTAAGTCTATTATTAATGGGCTGGACTATAGTTAATGGGCTGAATAAATGTCAAACAATAATTTTTCATAAAACTACTCTTTGGATATTCAATCCTGAAGAACATGTCTCTGTAAAACCTTATTGAAAAAACCCTTTGGGAATTTATCCATGGAAGGAAAATGAGTGTAATATCCTTGTACACTTTATACGTGTTTCATTAAAAACCTTAGCTTCAAAACCATGTAGGAAAAAATCTTGATGAAGGAAAAAAAGAATGTAATGCGTATGTATTCTCCCTATGTGAGGATATGAATAACCATCTTCACGGTGTAATTAGATCTTCTTCTTCATAACCTCAAACCCTACAGTATTTCAAATCAAGCAATATATAGATATATGGAATTATATGAATTTAAAATACAATCAAGAAACAATTATGTACAAATAATATTCATAAATACTTATGCATATATTCACATATAAACACATATTTAACACACAAATAAACTTGACACGTTACATAACAACATATAATACAATTATCGACAGATAATGACACTCTAATTTATATATCCCAAGATTTTTATATAAACACTTTGAGACCTTTAAGGACTTTATAAGAACGTTTTATCTCATAAAACATATATGCAAATTAGTTTACCTTAGACGAACATGAAATAATTTATAAAAATTCCAGTCTATAATAGATCATACGTTTATATTTACCATTCGAGTATGAATGTACATAAGCATCTTTCTATATTTGGCCAAATTTTCTTGTCGACATTTTAAATAAAAATAAAATTTCAAGATCCTCTCTTTTCATATTTCTATAATAATTTACAAATATAATTTGATCACGATCCATCTATTTTCTGATTATATATTTATGTAGTAGTATAACTGATAGAGTTCTTAAATATCAATATCTGAATAACAGGAAAATGTTTTGGTTCTTTATGCTCTAAAAGGAGTTCTAAATTTTTCAGTTATATTAGCTACTTTATTTCATCATAAAACGTTAAACTTGTTGAAGTGCCAACTTGCTCATACTGCTAAACTTTATAAGTTTAGAATCAAAAGACCGACCACTCTTTTATGCGAAGAAATAGATTTTGCATCAATAGAAGCAGGAGCCTTTAAAGCTGAATTGTGACTTATTCACTTTATGAATGAATTTCTATTTGAACATTGAGCTCTCATTAACGAGATTTATGAAGCATCATATATATGATATTCAGTTATGCCTCTCGTCATGAGAATTTTACTTTATAAATATTTAAGTTTAATAAATTTATCCAATTTTCAAGTCTAACTTGCATATAAATTAATAGATACCAACAATGTATTTCATATTTAATCGTGATTTATCTTTGTGTATTGCAGTAGAACAACAATAGTATATATCACAAGAAATAACACACAAATTTAAAACTATTGATGTTTGAATAATGAGGGTATTAATGTTAATATTTGGACTTTATTATAATGTTATGATTATATTAAATTACAAGTCTATGTCATAAAAGACAAATTCACATTTGATTGTCTAGCAATTCTCTACACATGAGTAAAAATATATATTGTTAGATCATACATATCACCCACTGAATTTGTAAATTGACTTAAGATATTGGAAGATATTCGAGTAACATTTCTCTAAGATATAACCAATATATCAAAACACACTTGATGATTACAATTTATTACCAATCCATTCTTATACATTTTCTATTCTCGTTCTCATTGAGTTATTCATGGTTAAATCGCCCAACTCATTAATAAGTGATGATATAATAGTGTTTATATTCACGATAATGAATTTATGTAATCAGTTCACTTAAAATGATGGATTGAGCTACTTAAACATATTGATGATTATTCATCATATAAATATCAATTCGAACCTCTAGGTGAGGGACAACTGATTTATCTGCCAAAATGAATTCCTTAGGTGTATGGGTTTTATCTTTGTTACGAGAAAGGTGAACACCTTATGTGTTGATCTATTTCGAAGCTTTCATTTGTTTTCTGAAAGTTTAACAAAATTATGAAAAATGACTATATTATCTATCAATAAATAATATTTACCTTCAAAATAAATATAATATATGATTTATGTTCTGGAGCTACACATTATATATGAAGCATTACGAGGTACTTGTTGCGTTCATTTTAAAAATCAATTACCTGAATCGATCGAGAAATAGACAATCATCTACTTCTACATTTAGAATTTAAACGGTGACTCTAGAAACTTCTTTATCCCACAAATGGGAGGTGAATTGCGAGTGAGAAGAGTGAAAAAATGTGTGTGAAATGATTTCATTTCTTTTAATGATGTGAGTTAATGGATTGTTACTTGAATCTAGGTGAGCGAATGAGTTTGTAGAAATTGTGTAAGTTAGTGTGATGCTAAGTTTTTTTAGAATTTTCCGTTTTAGTAGCTTATATATATCAACAAAAATTTATAAGTTTTAAATTTTTTAGTAATAGAGAGTGTTTCTCGTGACATGTTTTTTTCCTAAAATTAGACCTATACCCCTCTTCACACACATATATATATTTCTATTATTTATTATCTATTTGATTTAAAATAGAACAATTTTGTAAAAAATAAATAAAGATTAATTTATACAAAAAAATAAATTTAATCCAAATATATAGGTTACAATTCTCCAAGTATTATGTCGTAGATAATAATTACATAATTTTAGTTGATAGGTTTATTTTTTAGTTTTGACTTTTAAGCTTGGATATTCAATATAAATTTAAACTAATTTTATGTTCCAAAAACAATTAAATATATCATAATTTGCACGAAAACTATAAATTCTATTTAGTCATTACACATTGAAAAAAGTATCATTGCACAGTGTAACGTCAAACCATTGTAATTTTTTTGATTTGTACACATTAAAAAATGTGTACATAAAATTAATGTAGGTATGTTTGGATTGAATCCGTATAAAATCCGCTGAAAGTATTCATGTAAAATACACGGTTCTGCAAATATATAGATCGTATGCAAGTTTTAGTTAAATAATTAAGATTCGTTCCGCAGAAACTACGAAGGTTAGAGGAATCTTATGCAAATATCAAGTGTAAATAATGAAAGCTAGAACAACTAAACGCAGATAAAAGTAAAGACAAATATATTTTTGTTTGATTTTCTAATTAACTAAATTAAAACTAAGAAATTAAAGACAGAAATTAAATACGAAAGAGAGTAATATGAGAACATAGCTTGAGCTATGAGCATGTAATCCCCACTAGTTTTGTCGTTCTAAACATGTAAGGGTGAATTATGTAGTATTTCCCTAATCGGTTCCAATTCGCTATCGGTAGTTTAAAATAGGATTTACCTCTGTCAATAAGGCTTCCTAAGCAAACTTTTCCTGTAATTGGTAAATAGTCACAAGAACTAAACCATAGTGATTATCTAGTTAGGTTGATTTGTCAGATCTAAACCGAATACTAGACATTATGTGCTAAATATGCAATTAAACACCGTTGTCAATGGTGACCTAACTACTAGATGGTAATTCTAAATGGCTGCAGTCAAGAACACAGAATATAAATCCAAACACATAAACAGAGAATAAAAATAATAATTCAATTTAAAACATTGAATTCCCAAATTAGGTAGATGTCAATCAGAACTAGGGTTCATACATATATGCTAAAAACTCAAGCTAAAGAAATTTAGTTCATGCAAGAAAAGAAAGAAATTAAAAATTTAAAAGTAGAAGAAGACATTATTGATGACAGCTCCTTCCAAACTTCTCTCTTGTGTAGTAAGCTTCCTCTTGGTTTAAGGTTCCACCAAGGATGATTTAAGAGTGTTAAGAGGCTGTATTTATAGTGTATAGGTAAGCTAATTCGTTTCTTAGAGATAAGGTTAAGTAATGGACTCCAAGCCGAACTCAAATTCGTATGGATAATTACTGCTGGACTGTTTTGAGTATATCTCCTTCGTTATTGGTTGGTTTTTGCTCCATAATATACCAAAAGAATCGTCACAGAATTATCTACGTCCCTATGAAAGGAATCTTTCAAAATCGGCTTCCTTGTAGGAGTATTCATCACTTCTTTAGGCGTGTGCTGCAGAATCTCAGATTTAGGCAGCTTTTCCTTTTCCATGTTTTTAGCCTTTGTTTCCTTTATCTCCAATTTCCATGTAAATATCTTTCCATATGTTGTAGTCTTTAACTCGGACTCTAATTAATCTCCATAATTATCTTTAAAGCTTCATACTAAATAAACAATTAAACCCAATATGCTCTAAAAATATTATGTTACTAAATCAAGACTCAAAATAGGAAAGTGCACTAAACTAAGCTAAAATCAACCTATAAACTAATAAATAAGCCTAAAATGATGTCTCATGAATAGATTTTATTATCACAAATGAGGAGACATCAAGACCCCCAACTCAAAGTTGTATCGTCCCGGTACAATAAAAATAAAGAACAGTAGGGTAATCAAATAAACAATAAGAAGAAGTCGAAGAAGAATAAGAACAGAATATAATGAATGATCCTAGAGAATAAATATCTAAAAAGTCTCATGTAGTAATGCTCAAGAAATAATGCACAAATATACTCAATATTCATATAATCAACAATCCATAAATTCAAGTTAAGATTAATTTCGCAAAGCCAGAAGGAGAGGATGATAACTTAGTTCAGGTTAATGGCTATAGGTTGTTCATAGGTCGCAAATACAGCATCCAATGGTCCACTTACCTATTACCTAATAGCTCAATTTTTTCTCCATCTAGTAGTTAGAAATCCTAAGGTCTTGGTTATAACTTGGCTTAAGGACGGGTGTGGTATATTTGGATAATGAAAAGTGAGCTTGTGGCTCTCTCCTCACTAGCCATCAACGAATCGCGCTAGAACTTGAGTTTTCACTCGAAGATATTCTCACTCAACCCAGTTTATTGATGCTTTTGATTTGCATCCCCAATAAATCCCAATTAAAACCTTTGATGATATAAAATCCACCTTGCAGGTCCGAATATATATATTTTCTTTTCAAATCAATTTTTTTCTTTTGTATAGCTATGATTCTCTTTTTGATGTTGAGATATCATACTATTTTTCTCATATATATATATTCTTTTTATGCCCTTGTTGGCAAATTTTGCTCGTAGCTTCTTTCTCATTCACTATTACCCCGGCAAAGGGTTACAATAATAACAATTTCATCATCAATAAAATCACCAATATAATTCCAAAAAAACCCAATGTTCCCTAATGATGAAATCCCACAACCCCAAACTCAAGCTCTAAAACGAGTTGTCTCAGGTTTTGCGATTCGAGTGCGGGTCATATAGATAAGTCCTATAAACTAAGGATATGGATTATAATGTGTTTCAATAAAGGCTTTAGAAAGGCTCAGCGGGGCTAAGACGGATAATAACATAAATCAAATAAAAGGGTGAGAGAGTATAAAAGGCTTCAAGTGTTTTATTATGAAAGAACTGCCTTATTCATTTTTCTAACTACCGGATTTGGTTACGTTTTCATTATTAGTTCAACTAATTTTAAACCTCACGTTCTACAAACCAAATAACTATCCCTAAGTTTCAACGTGAATTCTTAGCATTGCTCATTAACTATTCAATCCTTATTTCTTGTTTTCATACATGCATCTTAAACAATTTTGTTGCATCTTTCAAAAACCTACTACTTACTATCACTGACCTAATAAAATCATGCTCAAATAGGTCCATTCAAAATATTCTATGCCTTAATTCAACCTAAAAAATTTAAATTTTATGCAAAAACGAAAAGAAGATGAGGACAACAAATCCCCACCCCCAACTCAAAAGTGAGCCTTATCCCCACGACTCGAAAAAGACTCAGGAATGGCATAAAATTTAAAATTAAAACTAACTAAACTACCTAATGCATACAAGCTATTGAGAAAAATTAGAATGACTTACCTGGCTGGCCATAGAGATCCATTATATCCGCATCCTCATCCGAGGGATCAGAATAATCGTCAATATGCTTTTCTGATGTCTCCTCATTTGTGATAGTAAAATATACTCATGAGACATCATTTTAGGCTTATTTATTAGTTTATAGGTTGATTTTAGCTTAATTTAGTGCACTTTCCTATTTTGGGTCTTGATTTGTAGAATTATTATTTTTGGAGCATATTGGGTTTAATTATTTATTTAGTGTGAAGCTTTAAAGATAATTATGGAGATTAATTAGAGTCCAAGTCAAAGACTACAACTTATGGAAAGAGATTTGCATGGAAATTGGAGATAAGGAAACAATTGCTAAAAAGATGGAAAAGGAAAAGCTGCCTAAATCTGGGATTCTGCACACACGTCTAAAGATTGGTGTTTTTACCTAAGAAATAGGCCGAATTTGGTAATTTCCTTCTAAATGGTCAAGATAATTCTGTTGCGATTCTTTTGGTATCTTATGGAGCAAAATCCGACCAATAACGAAGAAGTTATGACCAAAACAACGCAGCAGTGTTTATCTTACGAATTTGAGTTGGGCCAGGAGTCCATTACTTGGAGTTATCTCCAAGAAACGATTTAGGTCAACCTATACACTATAAATACAGCCTCTTAACACTCTTAAATCATCCTTGGTGAAACCTTAAGCCAAGAGGAAGCTTAGAACACAAGAGAGAAGTCTGGAAGGAGCTGTCACCAACAATGTCTTCTTTTACCTTTAGTTTTGTAATTTCTTTCTTTTCTTTCATGAACTAAATTTCTTTAGCTTGAGTTTTTAGCATATATGTATGAACCCTAGTTTTGATTGACATCTATTTAATTTGGGAATTTAATGTTTTAAATAGAATTATAGTTTTTATTCTCTGTTTATGTGTTTGAGATTATTATTCTGTGTTCTTGTGGACGGGCGCCATTAGAATTACAATCTAGTAATTAGGATACCATTGACAACGGTGTTTAATTACATGTTTAGCACATAACGTTTAGTTTTAGGTTTGATCTGACAACCAAACCTATGCTAGATAATCACTATGGTTGAGTCTTGTGACTCTTTACCAATTACAGGAAAAGTTTGCTTAGGAAGCCTTATTGACACAGGTAAGTCCTATTTTAAACTACCGATAGCATATTGGGACCGATTAGGGAAATACTACATAATTCACCCTTACATGTTTAGAACGGCAAAACTAGTGGGGATTACATGCTAATAACTTAAGCTATATTCTCATATCACTTCTCTTTCATATTTAATTTTCTGTCTTTGAATTCTTAGTTTTAGTTTAAATTAGTTATTAGAAAACCACACAAAAATCTATTTATCTTTACTTTTACTTGCATTTATTTGTTCTAGCTTTAATTATTTGCACTAGGTGTTTGCATAAGATTCTCCTAACCTCTATAGTCTCTGCGGAACGAATCTTTATCTAAAACTTGCATACGATCTGTATACTTGCAGAACCGTGTAGTTTAGGGTGTTATTTGCACGTTAATTATATCTTATTTTATCACACCCTAGGCCCCACCAAGTTTTTGGCGCCGCTGCCGGGGACTACATCGTTAGTCCTTGTGCATATATCTTGTGCTTTTATTTTTAGTTAGTTCTATTTTACGCTTTTTGTTTTTAGTTTTTGTTTTTCAGATTTAGTTACAGATGGAGAACCCAAGGAGACTTGAGCTACCCATCGAGTTTAGAGTGGAGCCACGAGGAATTCGCGCTCCAGAAATCCAAGCCGCTAAATTTAAACCTGGTCCTGGGATGCTAACTCAATTTGCATCTCATGGGTTATTCAGCGGAGATGCACATCAAGATCCGATCCGATATATTCAAAAATTCATGCAGATCTGTGATGCTTATATCGTAAGAGGAGTTACTAGGGAGCAAGTATATTACCTGATGTTCCAGTTCTTCTTGACCGGATGTGCAAGCGATTGGTATGATGCCCAATACCCTCATGTTATTCCAGATTGGGACAAGCTCCAAGCAAGATTCCTAGACCGTTTCTATCCGGTTAGTAGACGGTTAAAAGATATGATGGAGCTTGAACAATTTATACAAGAAGAGGAAGAGAGTTTGGGAGAAGCATGGTTACGATTTACAGAGAAGAAAGCGAGGTGTCCATATCATAGATCCTCGCCGGATTATTATTTAACCTTGTTTTATGTAGGCCTTAATGATAAATCAAGAGAGAAAGCTGATTCGTTAGGAAACGCAGGTTTTGTGTTGCTAGATCCTGTAGAAGCTGAGTTGGGGATGGAGAGAATTCTTGAGGATGAGAGAAGTTGGCCAAAGAAATCAGTAAAGGAGAACAATTCAGAATCTCTGAAGCTTAAGGAATTGGCTAAACAACTCGAAGAGCTAACAGAACAAGCCCGAACAATTGCTCAGGTGAATACGGTACGCACAATTCCTTCGTGTCTTGGTTGTGGATCAAGAAATCATGTGTGGGCAGGATGTATGAATAATCCAACAGTAGCTTCCGTGCAACATCCTCAAGATAACTATTACTCTAATGGTTATAATTATCCTCAAGAAAGCTACACTAGTTATCAACAACCTCCACAATAAAAGAGTTGGGACAGAAAACAAGAAACTCATCAGCAATCCCAACTTCAACCGTATAACCCTCCACAACCTATTTAGAAAAAGGCACCCATTGTTGAGAAAACTTGTCAAGAACCAAAGAAAGATCCACCTAAACAATCAAAGCAATTGGCAAAACAAGAACAACTCCAGAGTTTGACTTCAAGTATGACTAAATTAATGCAAACAGTTGAGAAGAAAATAAGTCATAACCAACAAAAAGTTCGAACTCAGGAGAAGATTATAAAGAAACTAGAGCATACTATATCACAGATGGCGAGTACATTACAAACTAGGCCGAAAGGGCAACTCCCAAGTGATACTATTGCTCCTAGAGATGATTCTTTCCATGCAGTTGAATTGCAAAGTGGAAAGCAACTGCCTCCACCGAGACCAGAACCAGAACCTGTCCCTATTCCAGAACAAAGGGGGGAAGAAATAATCAGAGATACAGTCAAGGAGGTAGTTAAACCAAAGAATGTCCAAGCTGAGACACCTGAAACGCCAAGACAACCCGTGGAACTCAATACACGTCCTCCACCACCATACCCTTCACGTGTCAGAAAGAAGGACAATGACCTGGAATTCAAGAAGTTCGTTGACATGTTGAAGAAATTAGAAGTTAATATACCCCTGGTTGAAGCTCTCAAGAGGATGCCAAGCTACATGAAATTCATGAAAGACATTCTATCCAACAAGTGAAGTATAGAGACTGGGGAACCAATTGGATTACCTAGGGAGTGCAGTGCTATATGTCAAAGTGAGTTGCCACCAAAGCTAGAAGATCCCGGAAGTTTTACAATACCTATCGGCATTGGAAAAAGTTGGACCGGGAAGGCATTATGTGATTTAGGTGCGAGCATCAATCTCATGCCTAAATCCCTGTTCGAGAAGCTTAATATCGGAGAAGTAGTACCTACATCTGTGGTACTACAAATGGCAGATCGCTCCCTCTCACGACCAATAGGAAAAATTGAAGATGTTTTAGTTAAAGCTGGCTCTTTTATTTTTCCTTGTTATTTTATTATCCTTGACTACGACGCGGATAAGAATGTCCCCCATCATTTTGGGTAGACCATTCTTAGCCACGGGACGTACACTAATTGATGTTGAGAATGGTGAGTTGATCATGAGAGTACAAGGCGAACAGATACGATTTAATGTGTTTCGGGCTATGAAATATCCTAAAGCAAAAGACGAGTGCTTCAAGGTAGATGTCATCGAAAAAATTACGCAAGAAGTCTTCAATGAAGAGAACTTAAATGATGATCTTGACAAAGCCTTAGCACCTGAAACACCAAAACTCGAGATTCCCCCTGAAGATATTTCTGCATTAGGATTAAACGTGCGAGAACTACTTCGAGAGCCAGGTGACATTGAACCAATGAAACAACCATCTATAATATGTCCGCCGGTTCTCGAAGAAAAACCACTTCCGGATCACCTACGCTATGCATATCTAGGTACGAACAAAACTTTGCCTGTTATTATTTCTGCTAACCTTTCAGGTCCTCAAGAGGAGAAGCTACTTCAAGTACTTCGCGCAAACAAAGAAGCAATTGGATGGACTATTGCTGACATCAAGGGAATCAGTCCTTCCGTTTGCAAACACAAAATCATTCTTGAGAACGAAGGTGGGCGATCTATTGAAGGACAGAGAAGACTCATGCCAGCTATGAAAGAAGTAGTGAGGAAGGAAGTCATCAAGTTGTTAGACGCATGAATTATCTATCCGATTGCTAGCAGGGATTGGGTCAGTCCAGTGCAATGTGTTCCAAAGAAAGGAGGTTTCACTACCGTCCTTAATGATCAAGGCGAAGCCATACCATCAAAACCAGTTGTGGGGTGGTGCGTGTGCATGGATTACCGAAGACTAAACAAAGCAACAAAGAAAGATCACTTCCCATTACCTTTCATTGATCAGATGCTAGACAAGCTTGCAGGGAGAGAATATTATTGTTTCCTAGACGGATATTCGGGTTATAATCAGATTTGTGTGGATCCCCTCGATCAACACAAAACAACTTTTACATGCCCGTTTGGTACTTTTGCTTATAGAAGAATGCCGTTTGGTTTAGGCAATGCACCTGCCACGTTCCAGAGGTGCATGATGGCTATATTTTGGGACATGATTGATAAATACTTGGAGGTTTTTATGGATGATTTTTCGGTGTTTGGAGACAGTTTTGATGATTGTTTGAGTAATCTTGAGAAAGTCCTTGTGAGATGTAGAGAAAAAGATCTCGTGCTTAATTGGGAAAAATGCCACTTCATGGTTCAAGAGGGAATTGTGTTGGGACATAAAGTTTCGAAGGCAGGGATGGAGGTTGATCGTGCTAAAATTGAGGTTATCAAGACACTACCACCTCCAGTTTCTGTTAAAGGAGTGCGGAGTTTCTTAGGTCACGCAGGATTTTATCGAAGATTTATTAAAGATTTCTCCAAGATCGCCAAGCCGCTTTGCTCTTTATTAGAAAAGGATACTCCTTTTAATTTTACTGAAGAATGTCTTCAAGCGTTTTTGACGATTAAGGAAAAACTGATCTCTACACCTATTGTTATACCTCCTGATTGGAAAGCTCCGTTTGAACTTATGTGCGATGCTAGTAATCACGCTATGGGTGTTGTGTTGGGACAGAGGAAAGACAAGATTTTCCACACGATTTATTATGCAAGTAAGACTTTCAACGCTGCCCAGATGAATTATACAGTAACGGAGAAAGAAATGTTGGCCGTAGTTTATGCTTTCGATAAATTTCGTCCCTATCTGGTTGGGAAGAAAACTATTGTATACATGGACCATTCAGCTATTAGGTACCTCATGGAGAAAAAGGACGCCAAGCCGCGTCTTATTAGATGGGTACTATTGCTTCAAGAATTCGACATAGATATTCGAGACCGAAAAGGATGCGATAATCAAGTTGCTGATAATTTATCAAGGCTCGAAGGATCTAATGCGAACAAAGAACCATTGTTGGTTAAAGAGGTATTCCCTGATGAACAACTCTTTGCTATTAAACATGCTTTTGTGCCGTGGTATGCAGATCTAGTCAACCTCATTGTGAGTGGTGTCTTTCCCAAAGATTTCCACCCACAACAAAGACAAAGATTGAACCACCAGGCCAAACAGTATTTTTGGGATGAACCGTACCTCTGGAAGATTTGTAGTGACCAAGTGGTTAGAAGATGTGTACATGAAGGTGAGATGGAGAAAATTATTGAAAGTTGTCATAGTTCACTTTATGGAGGTCACTTTAAAGGCGATAGAACCGCAGCTAAAATTCTTCAATCTGGGTTCTATTGGCCAACCATACACAAAGATTGTCACATTTTCGTTCAGTCATGCCACAGATGCCAGAAAACTGGCAATATATCAAAGAGAGACGCAATGCCGCTTAATAATATTCTTGAAGTTGAAATCTTTGATGTATGGGGAATAGATTTCATGGGACCTTTCATCACTTCCTATGGAAATCTTTATATTTTGCTTGTAGTAGACTATGTATCGAAATGGGTAGAAGCAGTGGCAACACCAAAGAACGATGCTCAAACAGTGATTAAATTCTTAAAATCAAACATCTTTTCAAGGCATGGTACGCCACGTGTTCTCATCAGTGATAAATGTACCCATTTTCTTAATGCTCCCGTGAGACATTTTCTTAAAAAGTTTGGAGTGAAACACCGTACTTCAACCGGTTATCACCCACAAACTAACGGTCAAGCTGAAGTTTCCAACCGGGAAATCAAATCTATTCTTGAGAAGACCGTGAACAAATCAAGGAAAGACTGGTATTTAAAGCTAGATGATGCTCTCTGGGCATACAGAACAGCGTTTAAAACACCAGTTGGGGCATCTCCATATCGCATGGTCTAGGTAAAGCGTGTCATCTACCGATTGAACTTGAAGCTCGAGCCTACTGGGCTATTAAAACTCTGAATCTAGACCCAGACTTGGACGGGAAGCAAAGGATGATGCAGTTGAATGAATTGGAGGAGCTTTGTTATCATGCCTATGAAAATTCACGTCTCTATAAGGAGAAAACAAAGCGATGGCATGATAAACGGCTCCGTCCAAAGCATTTTTAGATTGGACAGAAGGTTTTATTGTACAACTCTCGATTTTCGAACTACCCAGGAAAGCTTAAATCCCGTTGGGGAGGACCTTACATTGTTACCAAAGTCGCGATTGAGATTGAAAATCCAGCCGAGCAACGGACATTCATGGTGAATGGCCAGCGTTTGAAGAGATACTATGACAGTGAGGACTTTGGGCAAGGGGAGAAAATCTACCTTGTTGAATGCGCTTAGCCTGAGGTACACGTCTAACTCAAAGACGTTAAACAAAAGTGCTCTTGGGAGACATACCTTGTTTTAATTGCTTTTTAGATTAGTTGTTTTTACTTTGTAGTGTATAATTTTAAGTTAGTGTATATTTTTAATTGTGTTTTCAAGCTAATGGGAGAGAAAGGTAGTGTGTAATTGTGCAGGAAACGAGTTTGGGGTCAAAGGAAAAATCTGGAGGAACTTCAAGCCTGGCGCGGACTACCCCGCGGACTACCCCATGGTCCGCAGGGATGCACCGCGCCCCAAAAACCCGTACCACGGGTTGGCTAGCTCGGGTTTTATCCAGAAAGTCGAAAACAATTCACGGGGCATGGCGCGGTACACCGGACCCTAGCCCGCACGGAAAAAACCCGTGCCACGGGTTGGGTACCACGGGTTTTTTGACGGACATGTCGCGTACTACCCCCTGCACCGCACCCCTGGTCCGCACGCTCAAAACCCGTACCACGGGGTGCTAGCTCGGGTATTATCCAGTGGGCAAAAAATTGGAGCAACAGAAGCTGCGGTGCACCGCGGGTTTCGTCCGGTGCACCGCAAGGAGGCGGTTTGTGAAGGAATTCTTTTCCTAATCAAATTCTTACCTTATGAGATTAACCCTAGCCTTCCATACACGAAATTTTCAGACCCAAACCCTATATATACACCTTAAAGCTTGGGCAAACCTTCACAATTAACACAACAACTCATCAAATCCTCTTCTACATCTTCCATAAACACAATCCTTCATCAAAGTCATCACACTACACCATCAAAACACCATTAAATTCAACAATCTTTAATGTTTTCTTCCAAGATCAATCAAATAACCTTTCTCTTTCATCAATTCCAAGCAACAACATCAAGCTAAACCAAATTTGTCCTTAAACTTTTAATCCATACTTGGTATAACTTGAGTTGTGGGTGAATCAAGCATGACTAACAGATCTGAAGCTATGGAATACAAGAGAAAGTGTTCAATCCTTGGGAAGAATAAGAGATTGCCTGGAGCAACAATTGAAAAACCCATCAATCTTGATGAGGTTTCTGAAGAATCAAAAGAAAAGGCACCTGAACAACCACTACCAAATAAAAGACTAACAGCTAGAATGTCCACACCATCAAGGAGGCCTTTAGACAGGATAAAAATCCAAGACCAAGGTTCTTCTACCTCTTCTTCCAAGATTGCTTATGATCTTCCTCCTTGGGCTATTCAGTTACAGAACGAAGTTGAAAGATTACGTGAAGATAACAAAGACCTTTGGGTAGAAATCATGCAATTGACAAAGATACAGAATTCGACCTTGTACAAGGATATAGATGATTACACCGATCCCTCAGCTTCAGAAGATGAGGATGACATGATGGATCTCTATGGCCAACCAGGTAGGTCATTCTAATTTTTCTCAATAGCTTGGATGCATTAGTTAGTTTTATTTTAAATTTTATTCCATTCTTGAGTCTTTTTCGAGTCGTGGGGACACGACTCACTTTTGAGTTGGGGGTGGGGATTCGTTGTCCTCATCTTCCTTTTCGTTTTTGCATAAAATTTAAAAATTTTAGGTTGAATTAAGGCATAGAATATTTTGAATGTACCTATTTGAGCGTGATTTTATTAGGTCAATGATAGTAAGTAGTATGCTTTTGAAAGATGCAAACAAATTTGTTTAGGATGCATGTATGAAAACAGGGAATAAAGGATAGGAAAGTTAATGAGCAATGCTAAGAAATCACGTTGAAACTTAGGAATAGTTATTTGGTGTGTAGAGCGTGAGGTTTAAAATTAGTTGAAAACCCACTTGTCTATGAACTAATATGGAAAAAGTAACGAAATCCGGTAGTTAGAAAAATGACTAAGGCAGTTCTTTCATGATAAAACACTTGAAGCCTTTATACTTTCTCACCCTTTTGTTTGATAGTATTGTTATGATTTATCCGTCTTAGCCCCTCTGAGCCTTTCTAAAGCCTTTATTGAAACACATTATAATCCTTACCCTAGTTTTTTAGGACTTATCTATATGACCCGCACTCGAATCGCAAAACCTGAGACACTCGTTTTAGAGCTTGAGTTTGGGGTGGTGGGTTTCATCATTAGGGAACTTTGGGATTTGGGTATTATATTTGTGATTTTATTGATGATGAAATTGTTATTATTGTAACCCTTTGCGGGGGTAATAGTGAATGGAAAAGAAGCTACGAGCTAATTTTGCCAACAAGGGCATAAAAAGAAAGAATATATATATGAGAAAAATAGTGTGATATCTCAACATAAAAAGAGAATCATAGCTATACAAAAGAAAAAAAATTGAATTGAATTGAAAGAAAATATATATTCGGACCGGCAAAGTGGATTTTATATCATCAAAGGTTTTAATTGGGATTATTGGGGATGCACATTAAAATGCATCAATAAATTGGGTTGAGTGAGCACATCTTCGAGTGAAAACTCAAGTTCTAGGGCGATTCGTTGATGGCTAGTGAGGAGAGAGCCAAAAGCTCACTTTTCATTATCCAAATATACCACACCCGTCCTTAAGCCAAGTTATATCCCAAGACCTTAGGATTTTTAACTACTAGATGGAGAAACAATTGAGCTATTAGGTAGTAGGTAAGTGGACCATTGGATGATAGATTTGGGACCTATGAACAACCTATAGCCATTAAACTGAACTAAGTTATCATCCTCTCATTCTGGCATTGCGAAATTAAACTTAACTTGAACTTATGGATTGTTGATTACATGTATATTAAGCATCTTTGTGCATTAGTTCTTGAGCATTACTACATAAGATTTTTTCAAATGTATGCTCTAGGATCATTCATTATATTTTGTTCTTGTTCTCCTCCGACTTCTTCTTGTTTATTTTGACTACCCTACTGTTCTTTACTTTTATTGTATCGGGACGATACAACTTTGAGTTGGGGGTCTTGATGTCTCCTCATTTGTGATAGTAAAATATACTCATGAGACATCATTTTAGGCTTATTTATTAGTTTATAGGTTGATTTTAGCTTAATTTAGTGCACTTTCCTATTTTGGGTCTTGATTTGTAGAATTATTATTTTTGGAGCATATTGGGTTTAATTGTTTATTTAGTGTGAAGCTTTAAAGATAATTATGGAGATTAATTAGAGTCCAAGTCAAAGACTACAACTTATGGAAAGAGATTTGCATGGAAATTGGAGATAAGGAAACAATTGCTAAAAAGATGGAAAAGGAAAAGCTGCCTAAATCTGGGATTCTGCACACACGTCTAAAGATTGGTGTTTTTACCTAAGAAATAGGCCGAATTTGGTAATTTCCTTCTTAAGGGTCAAGATAATTCTGTTGCGATTCTTTTGGTATCTTATGGAGCAAAATCCGACCAATAACGAAGAAGTTATGACCAAAACAACGCAGCAGTGTTTATCTTACGAATTTGAGTTGGGCCAGGAGTCCATTACTTGGAGTTATCTCCAAGAAACGATTTAGGTCAACCTATACACTATAAATACAGCCTCTTAACACTCTTAAATCATCCTTGGTGAAACCTTAAGCCAAGAGGAAGCTTAGAACACAAGAGAGAAGTCTGGAAGGAGCTGTCACCAACAATGTCTTCTTCTACCTTTAGTTTTGTAATTTCTTTCTTTTCTTTCATGAACTAAATTTCTTTAGCTTGAGTTTTTAGCATATATGTATGAACCCTAGTTTTGATTGACATCTATTTAATTTGGGAATTTAATGTTTTAAATAGAATCATAGTTTTTATTCTCTGTTTATGTGTTTGAGATTATTATTCTGTGTTCTTGTGGACGGCCGCCATTAGAATTACCATCTAGTAATTAGGATACCATTGACAACGGTGTTTAATTACATGTTTAGCACATAACGTTTAGTTTTAGGTTTGATCTGACAACCAAACCTATGCTAGATAATCACTATGGTTGAGTCTTGTGACTCTTTACCAATTACAGGAAAAGTTTGCTTAGGAAGCCTTATTGACACAGGTAAGTCCTATTTTAAACTACCGATAGCATATTGGGACCGATTAGGGAAATACTACATAATTCACCCTTACATGTTTAGAACGGCAAAACTAGTGGGGATTACATGCTAATAACTTAAGCTATATTCTCATATCACTTCTCTTTCATATTTAATTTTCTGTCTTTGAATTCTTAGTTTTAGTTTAAATTAGTTATTAGAAAACCACACAAAAATCTATTTATCTTTACTTTTACTTGCATTTATTTGTACTAGCTTTAATTATTTGCACTAGGTGTTTGCATAAGATCTCCTAACCTCTGTAGTCTCTGCGGAACGAATCTTTATCTAAAACTTGCATACGATCTGTATACTTGCAGCACCGTGTAGTTTAGGGTGTTATTTGCACGTTAATTATATCTTATTTTATCACACCCTAGGCCCCACCATTTTCCAAGGTCAAATCGTCTATCTGTGATTGTATCTGTATGACTTCCGTCCAAAGTTCTCTGTTATCTTCTTGTAATCTTTCGATTTTGTTTTGTAATATTCGAGCCCAAGGAGGAAGGTCATGAACAATTTCAGAGGAAGAAATAGAAGAACCTTAGTCTTGAATTTTTATCTTCTTCAAAGGCCTCCTTGATGGTATGGATATTCTAGCAGTTAACGTCTTTGGTAGTGGTTGTGCTGGTGCCTTTTCTTTTGATTCTTCAGTAACCTCATCAAGATTGATGGGTTTTTCAATGGTGTTTCCAGGCAATTTCTTATTCTTCCCAAGGATAAAGCACTTTCTCTTGTATTCCATAGCTTCAAATCTGTTAGTCATGCTTGTTTTACCCACAACTCAAGTTATACCAAGGATGGATTAAAAGTTTAAGAGAACTTGGTTTAACTTGAGGTTGTTGCTTGGAATTGATGAAAGAGAAAGGTTTCTTGAAGAGTCTTGGAAGAAATCTTTAAAGCTTGTTGAATTTGATGGTGTTTAATGGTGTAGTGTGATGAATTTGATGAAATGATTGTGTTTATGGAGGATGGAGGAGAGAATTTGTTGAGTTGTTGTGTTAATTGTGAAGGTTTGCACAAGCTTTAAGGTGTATATATAGTGTTTGGGTCTGAAAAATTCGTATGGGAGAGGCTAGGGTTAATCTTGTTATGGTAAGAAGTTGAATAGGACTTGGTTTCTTCACAAACCGCCACTGTGCGGTACATCCCTGTGGTATAGGGGTACCCCGCGGGGTACACCGCAGCGCTGTTGTTCAAAAGATTTTAGCCTCGACAATAGACCCGTGGTAGCACCCCGTGGCACGCGTTTTGGGCATGCGGTGCAGGGGTGCGGTGCATGCGTACTCCGCGCTAACTCCGTCAAAAAACCCGCGGTACATCACCCCGTGGCAGGCGTTTTGAGCATGCGGAATAGGGGTGCGGTGCACCGCGCCTATCAGCTATCTTTTTTCTCGTATCGGTATAAAACCCGTGGCGCCCGACCCGTGGTACGAGTTTTCAAGGCACGGTGCCTACCTGCGGTATAGGGGTATACCGCATGGGTAGTCCGCGCCAGCCTTGCGAATTTTTCCTTTTGACCCCAAACTCGTTTCCTGCACAATAGCACACTACCTTTCTCTCCTATTAGCTTGTAAACACAATTAAAAATATACACTAACTTAATATTATACACTACAAAGCAATTAAAACAAGGGGTGTCTCCCAAAAGTACTTTTGTTTAACGTCTTTGAGTTAGACGTGTACCTCAGGCTAAGCGCATTCAATGAGATGGACTGTCTCCTCTCGCCCAAAGTCCTCACTGTCATGGTATCTATTCAAACGCTGGCCATTCACCATGAATGTCCGTTGCTCGGTTGGATGTTCAATTTCAATCGCTCCATGCGGTGTGACTTTAATAACAATGTAAGGTCCTCCCCAACGGGATTTAAGCTTTCTTGGGTAGTTTGAAAATCGAGAGTTGTATAATAAAACCTTTTGTCCTCTCTCGAAATGCTTTGGACAGAGACGTTTATCATGCCATCACTTTGTTTTCTCCTTATAGAGGCGTGAATTTTCATTGGCAAGATAACGAAACTCCTCCAACTCGTTCAACTGCATCATCCTTTGCTTCCCGGCCAAATCTGGGTCTAGATTCAGAGTTTTAATAGCCCAGTAGGCTCGAGCTTCAAGTTTAATTGGTAGATGACACGCATTGCCATAGACCATGCGATGTGGAGATGCCCCAACTGGTGTTTTAAATGCTGTTATGTAAGCCCAGAGAGCATCATCTAGCTTCAAAGACCAATCTTTCCTCGATTTATTAACGGTCTTCTCAAGAATAGATTTTATTTCCCAGTTGGAAACTTCAGCTTGACCGTTAGTTTGTGGGTGATAACCGGTTGAAGTACGGTGTCTCGCTCCAAACTTACGAAGATGATTTCTCAAAGGAGCATTAAGAAAGCGGGTACCTTTATCACTGATGAGAACACGCGGCGTACCATGTCTTGAAAAGATGTTTGTTTTCAAGAATTTAATAACTGTTTGAGCATCGTTCTTCGGTGTTGCCACTGCTTCTACCCACTTCGATACATAATCTACCGCAAGAAAAATATAAATATTTCCATGGGAGGTGATGAAAGGTCCCATGAAATCAATTCCCCATATATCAAAGATTTCAACTTCTAGGATATTGTTAAGCGGCATCGCGTTTCTTTTTGATATATTGCCAGTGAACTGGCATATTTGACATGAATGGACGAAACGATGACAATCTTTGTGTATGGTGGGCCAGTAGAACCCGAATTGAAGAATTTTAGCTGCGGTTCTATCGCCTTTAAAGTGACCTCCATAAGGTAAACTATGACAACTTTCAATGATTTTTTCAATTTCACCTTCATGCAGACATCTTCTAACCATTTGGTCACTACAAATATTCCAGAGGTATGGTTCATCCCAGTAATACTGTTTGGCCTGGTGATTTAATCTTTGTCTTTGTTGTGGGTGGATATCTTTTGGAAAAACACCACTCACAATGAGGTTGACTAGATCTGCATACCATGGCACAAACGCATGTTTAATAGCAAAAAGTTTTTCATCAGGGAATACCTCTTTAACCAACAATGGTTCTTTGTCCGCATCAGATCCTTCGAGCCTTGATAAATGATCAGCAACTTATTCTCGCATCCCTTTCGGTCTTGAATATCTATGTCGAATTCTTGAAGCAACAGTACCCATCTAATAAGACGCGGCTTAGCGTCCTTTTTCTCCATAAGGTACCTAATAGCTGAGTGGTCCGTGAATACAAATCTTCCCAATCAGATAGGAACGAAATTTATCAAAAGCATAAACCACGGTCAACATCTCTTTCTCCGTCACTGTATAATTCATCTGGGCAGCGTTGAAAGTCTTACTTGCATAATAAATCGTGTGGAAAATCTTGTCTTTCCTCTGTCCCAACACAACACCCATAGCGTGATCACTAGCATCGCTCATAAGTTCAAACGGAGCTTTCTAATCAGGAGGTATAACAATAGGTGTAGAGATTAGTTTCTCCTTAATCGTCAAAAACGCTTGAAGTCATTCTTCAGTAGAGTTAAAAGGAGTATCCTTTTCGAGTAAAGAACAAAGCGGTTTGGCGATCTTGGAGAAGTCTTTAATAAATCTTCGATAGAATCCTGCGTGACCCAATAAACTTCTCACTCCTTTAACAGAAAATGGAGGTGGTAATGTCTTGATAACTTCAATTTTAGCACGATCAACCTCCATTCCTGCCTTCAAAACTTTATGTCCCAACACAATTCCCTCTTGAACCATGAAGTGGCATTTTTCCCAATTGCGCACAAGATCTTTTTCTATACATCTCACAAGGACTTTCTCAAGATTATTCAAACAATCATCAAAACTATCTCCAAACACCGAAAAATCATCCATAAAAACCTCCAAATATTTATCAATCATGTCCCAAAATATCGCCATCATGCACCTCTGGAACGTGGCAGGTGCATTGCATAAACCAAATGGCATTCTTCTATACGCAAAAGTACCAAACGGACAAGTAAAAGTTGTTTTGTGTTGATCGAGGGGATCCACACAAATCTGATTATAACCCGAATATCCGTCAAGGAAACAATAATATTCTCTCCCTACAAGTTTGTCTAGCATCTGATCAATGAATGGTAGCGGAAGTGATCTTTCTTTGTAGCTTTGTTTAGTCTTCGGTAATCCATGCACACTCGCTACCCCACAACTGGTCTTGATGGTATGGCTTCGCTTTGATCATTAAGGATGGTAGTGATACCTCATTTCTTTGGAACACATTGCACTAGACTAACCCAATCACTGCTAGCAATCGGATAGATAATTCATGCGTTTAACAACTTGATAACTTCCTTCCTCACCACTTCTTTCATAGCTGGCATGAGCCTTCTCTGTCCCTCTATAGATCACCCCCTTCATTCTCAAGAATGATTTTGTGTTTGCAAACGGAAGGACTAATTCCCTTGATGTCACCAATAGTCCATCCGATTGCTTCTTTGTTGCGCGAAGTACTTGAAGTAGCTTCTCCTCTTGAGGACCTGAAAGGTTAGTAGAAATAATAACAGGCAAAGTTTTGTTCGTACCTAGATATGCATAGCGTAGGTGATCGGGAAGTGGTTTTTCTTCGAGAACAGGTGGACATATTATAGATGGTTGTTTCATTGGTTCAATGTCACCTGATTCTCGATGTAGTTCTCGTACATTTGATCCTAATGCAGCAACATCTTCAGGGGGAATCTCGAGTTCCTCTGGTGATTCAAGTGCTAAGGCTTCGTCAAGATCATCATCTAAGCTTGCTTCATTGAAGACTTCTTGCGCAATTTTTCCGATGACATCTATTTTAAAAAATTTATCTTTCGAATTTGGTAACTTCATAGCCTGAAACACATTGAATCGTATCTGTTCGCCTTGCACTCTCATGATCAACTCACCATTCTCAACATCAAACAGTGTACGCCCCGTGGCTAAGAATGGTCTACCCAAAATGATGGGGACATTCTAATCCGCGTCGTAGTCAAGAATAATAAAATCACAAGGAAAAATAAAAGAGCCACCTTTAACTAAAACATCTTCAATTTTACCTATTGGTCGTGAAAGAAAGCGATCCGCCATTTGTAATACCACATATGTGGGTACTAATTCTCCAATATTAAGTTTCTCGAACAAGGATCTAGGCATGAGATTGATGCTCGCACCTAAATCACATAATGCTTTCCCGGTCCAACTATCTTCGATGCCGATGGGAATTGTAAAACTTCCAGGATCATCTAGCTTTGGTGGCAACTTAATTTGACATATAGCACTACACTCCATAGGTAATCCAATTGTTTCCTCAGTCTCTATACTTCGCTTGTTGGAGAAAAATGTCCTTCATGAATTTGAGATAGTTTGGCATTCTCTTGAGAACTTCAACAAGTGGTATATTAACTTCCAACTTCTTCAACATGTCAACGAACTTCTTGAATTCCAGGTCATTGTCCTTCTTTCTGACTCGTGAAGGGTAAGGTGGTGGAGGGCGTGTATTAAGTTCCACTGGTTTTCTTGTCTTCTCAGGTGTCTCGGCTTGGACACTCTTTGGTTTAACTACCTCCTCTACTGTATCTTTGATTGTTTCTTCCCCCTTGTTTCTGGAATAGGGTCTGGTTTAGGCTCTCTTCTTGGCGGAGGTAGTTGTTTTCCACTTCACAATTCAACTGCATGGCAAGAATAATCTCTAGGAGCAATAGTATCACTTGGAAGTTGCCCATTTGGCCGATTTTGTAATGTACTTGCCATATGTGATAAAGTATGCTCTAGTTTCTTAATTAACTTTTGTTGGGCTTGAATTTTCTGTTGGCTATGACTCATTTTCTCAGCTGCTTGCATTAATTTAGCCATACTCGAATTCAAGCTTTGGATTTGTTCTTGTTTTGCCAGTTACATTGATTGTTTAGGTGGATCTTTCTTCGTTTCTTGACAAGCTTTCTTAACAATGGACGCCTTTTCCTGAATAGGTTGTGGTGGATTATAGGATTGAAGTTGGGGTTGATGATAAGTTTCTTGCTTTCTGACCCAACTCTTTTGTTGTGGAGGTTGTTGATAAATAGTGTAGCTTTCTTGAAGATGATTATAACTATTTGAATAATAGTTATTTTGCGGATATGTAATGGAAGCTACTGCTTGATTATTCATACATCCTTCCCACACATGATCTCTTGATCCACAACCAAGACATGAAGGTATTGCACGTACTACACTAACCTGAGCAATTGTTCGGGCTTGTTCTTGTAGTTCTTCGAGTTGTTGGGCCAATTATTTAAGCTTCAGAGATTCTGAAGTGTTTTCTTTTGCTGGTTTCTTTGGCCAACTTCTCTCGTTCTCAAGAATTCTTTCCATCCCCAACTCAGCTTCTTCAGGATCTAGTAACACAAAACCTGCGTTTCCTAATGAATCTGCTTTCTCTCTTGATTTGTCATTAAGGCCTCCATAAAACAAGGTTAAATAATATTCCGGCGAGGATTGATGATACGAACATCTCGCCTTCTTTTGTGTAAATCGTAACCATACTTCACCCAAACTTTCTCCGTTTTCCTGTATAAATTGTTCAAGCTCCAACATATCTTTTAAACATCTACTAACCGGATAGAAACTGTCTAGGAATCTTGTTTGAAGCTTGTCCCAGTCTGGAATAACATGAGAGTATTGGGTATCATACCAATCGCTTGCACATCCGGTCAAGAACAACTGGAACATCAGGTAATATACTTGTTCACTAGTAACTCCTCTTATGATATAAGCATCACAGATATGCATAAATTTCTGAATATATCGGATCGGATCTTGATGAACATCACCGCTGAATAGTCCATGAGTTGCAAACTGAGTTAGCATCCCTGGATCAGGTTTAAATTTTGCGGCTTGGATTTCTGGAGCGCGAATTCCTCGTGGCTCCACTCTAAACTCGATGGGTAGCTCAAGTCTCCTTGGGTTCTCCACCTGTAACTAAATCTGAGAAACAAAAACTAAAAGACAAAAGCGTAAAACAGAACTAACTAAAAATAAAAGCAAAAGATATATGCACAAGGACTAACGAAGTAGTCCCCGGCAGCGGTGCCAAAAACTTGGTGGGGCCTAGGGTGTGATAAAATAAGATATAAATATAGTGCAAATAACACCCTAAAGCTACACGGTTCTGCAAGTATACAGATCGTATGCAAGTTTTAGTTAAATAATTAAGATTCGTTCCACAGAGACTTCTCTACGAAGGTTAGAGGAATCTTATGCAAATATCAAGTGTAAATGATGAAAGCTAGAACAACTAAACGCATATAAAAGTAAAGACAAATAAATTTTTGTTTGATTTTCTAATTAACTAAATTAAAACTAAGAAATTAAAGACATAAATTAAATACGAAAAAGAGTAATATGAGAACATAGCTTGAGCTATTAGCATGTAATCCCACTAGTTTTGCCGTTCAAAACATGTAAGGGTGAATTATGTAGTATTTCCCTAATCGGTTCCAATTCGCTATTGGTAATTTAAAATAGGAGTTACCTGTGTCAATAAGGCTTCCTAAGCAAAATTTTCCTGTAATTGGTAAATAGTCACAAGAACTAAACTATAGTGATTATCTAGTTAGGTTGATTTGTCAGATCTAAACCGAATACTAGACGTTATGTGCTAAACATGCAATTAAACACCGTTGTCAATGGTGACCTAACTACTAGATGGTAATTCTAAATGGCTGCAGTCCACAAAAACATAGAATATAAATCCAAACAAATAAACAGAGAATAAAAACAATAATTCAATTTAAAACATAGAATTCCCGAATTAGGTAGATGTCAATCAGAACTAGGGTTCATACATATATGCTAAAAACTCAAGCTAAAGAAATATAGTTCATGCAAGAAAAGAAAGAAATTACAAATTTAAAAGTACAAGAAGACATTGTTGATGACAGCTCCTTCCAGAGTTCTCTCTTGTGTAGTAAGCTTCCTCTTGGTTTAAGGTTTCACCAAGGATGATTTAAGAGTGTTAAGAGGCTATATTTATAGTGTATAGGTTGACCTAATTCGTTTCTTAGAGATAAGGTTAAGTAATGGACTCCAAGCCCAACTCAAATTCGTATGGATAATTACTACTGGACTGTTTTGAGCATATCTCCTTCGTTATTGGTCGGTTTTTGTTCCATAATATACCAAAAGAATCGTCACAGAATTATCTACGTCCTTATGAAAGGAATCTTCCAAAATCGGCTTCCTTGTAGGAGTAATCATCACTTCTTTAGGCGTGTGCTGCAGAATCTCAGATTTAGGCAGCTTTTCCTTTTCCATGTTTTTAGCCTTTGTTTCCTTTATCTCCAATTTCCATGTAAATCTCTTTCCATATGTTGTAGTCTTTGACTTGGACTCTAATTAATCTCCATAATTATCTTTAAAGCTTCACACTAAATAAACAATTAAACCCAATATGCTCTAAAAATATTATGTTACTAAATCAAGACTCAAAATAGGAAAGTGCACTAAACTAAGCTAAAATCAACCTATAAACTAATAAATAAGCCTAAAATGATGTCTCATGAATAGATTTTATTATCACAAATGAGGAGACATCAACGCGACATCACTCTCGCGCTCTAAGACCAGGCATGCCCCGTCTAGATATACTAATACTCGATGGTTCTGCTATAAACATGGCTGCAAAATTTCTTCTATTTCTTTGTTGCAGCTCAGCTCCTAAAGTTGTGTTCCTGCTGTGTAAATAATGCTCGAACCAACTTCTAGCTTGTCAATCTCAGTACTTACATTTCGATCCAAACTAATATTATTGATCTCCGCTATAAAATATGTTGTGGACTTATTATTGACGTGCTTGCTATCGTCTGAAATAGCATTTTCAATCCCCTCTAAATGCATCTTTGGACCTCATGTAAATCTCCTATCAAAAGTAATTATTGTTCACTTCATCCTCTTCAACTACATGCCATCCCTTGTTCATAGTATTTTCCTTATGTTTTGACCCTGGTCTTATACATTGTTTCTTGAAACCAAAACTCCATCTTACACGTTGATCGATCATTCGATCACTACTTGAAAAGACCACCCGCCCTGTTCCGTGATTATTATAAGCATTTGAATGATCAATTTTTTCATTTGTCTCCTCCATATGACCTGAAGGTATTTCTAGTAGCTTTGAACACACGATTGTCTGGCCATGACCAAATGTACCTACTTTATTTGATTCGGGGTATCAACCCGAGCTCCTGATGTATATTTCCATTAGTTTTACTATATTTCCATTTTATTTGTAAAATATAGATTTGGTTTTAAACTTTCATGTATTCAACTGTTATATCATTGATTTATTATCATAAAAGAAATGTATTGAACTATTATTCCATTAAATAATTAATATAGAAAAAAGAAAATTTTAATACCAAATTAGAAAAACTAAAAACTAAATCCTTTGTCACTTATCAAAGTTCTCCTTTTCCTTCCTAGTCTCATGCATCATCTTCAACTGTCTTCATATATAATTGTGCTTTCCGTGCGTTCTTCTTGACTTCATTCATATCTAGAGTAAATATCATTTTAAACCGTGATATTCATTGTAATTATAATTTAAAATGAAAAAAATACCTTACCTTGAAAATTTATCTACGTGTCTCATAGATGGACATTTTGTTCCGGGGATGATGACCTTTATTTCATGGGTGATTAGAGTAATTCTTCATTTCGAGAACACTTCATGTGTTGATAAATTTATACTAAGTTGTCTGTATTACAATAGTTATGATACTGATCTTGATGTGTGGGCTAAATTTGCTGCAAATAAAAAGGTGAGAGATTTAAGGTTACATTTTCATACCCCTGAATGGGATAGACAGGTTGAACTCTCCAGTTTGAAGCCATTTCTTTCTCCTTCCTAGCCTCATGCACCATCTACAATTACTGAAATAAAGAAAAGTCCCAAGAAAAAGAAAAAGAAATGGTAATAAAACTAAAAAATAAACCTTAATAAGTTATTTGATAACATGTACTAATGTATGACCTTATTTATTATATCAATAAGATATGTATGTATAATTTAATAAGTTACATATATCAGTCTCCGAGTAAAATTTATGGATCTAGACATGCATTAATAAGAGTTTAATAAAATAATAAGAATTATTCATTTTCATAACGAATATCATTAAAATAATGAATATCATTAGGAAAGCATAAGTCATATGCTAATGGTGTCTTTTTGGAATCTAACTTGGTATTATTAGCTCCCAACAATATCTTGGTGAAATTAAAGAAGTATTTCTCAAAGAAAGACTTGCAAAACATACAACATGATTAACATAAAATTAGTGACAGATTTATAAGGGTCTCTTGAACAAATTTATTATACTTGAACTCAATTTCAATTTAAAACCATTTTATCGAAATGAAATAAATGTGGCTTTCACACTATTATGCATGGAGAATCATATGTCAAGCCACTTAATATATGATTATTTATTCGATAGAAATATTTATAGATCTTCTGTAAAAATAGATCCAACTCTTTTATATGATTTAATAGTCAAAATTTTATTACTCCTAAACCAATGCAATTACTAGGTAAGACAGCAAACTTAAATTAATGAGAGAAAAAATCCTTATGCAACATCAGGAATTTACAATAATACCAAAATAATAATTCTTTTTTGGAAATTTCAGTTAAATACTAAGTACATAGCGTAATGACATAATTCATCTTTTAAGAACACAAGGACTAATCGTATAACGCTTATATAATAATTTAATATATAAAAGAAAACATAATTAATATGGAACACCTAATTATAATTAAGGGAAATAAATTCACAAACCGGATCTGTTCAGAAAAGAAAGAAAAAGTATTTTTCTAGTACAACATTTTGTAAACAAACGGATACTAAATAAGATTAAGAAATTCATTTTGGAACAAAGTACACATCAATACCCTATTAATCTAGAAAAAAATTAAAATTAAACAAGAAAAAATTCTCAAAATTAAAAAATTATATAAAATACGGCTAAGATAAGATGTAACTGACCATGTACTTAATTATGTTTCATTGTAATGAAATGGACATCACAATTAACTTAAACATCGGTCTGGATTGAACAAAAGAAAGAGGAAGAGAGAAGAAGAATCATCAACTGCCTGTGCATAATAAAAAAATGTAATATGTATGTGGATACTAAGGGTAGAATAATATATATTTTATTATATTTAGCTAGGTCTAAGGAAACTTGAGCCCAACCCAATGTTAAAAAAACATCAACCTATTGTAGCCCATACCTAATAAAACATTGTCATGAACATTTGAGTTTACTGGTTTAGAAATTATAAAAAAGATTGGGTTGGACCCAAGATACTGCATACTAAAAAAATATTGATTATCTAGAAGGTCCATAATTCATTAAATTTGGCATAAAAAGTCCCACTAAAAACTATCTATTATGAGAATTTTCGGAAAGAAATTTTCATGTTTTTGGAAAAGGGTTTAATGGAAGTGGAAAAGTGGGGATTGAATAAGTTTCTGCCCTCTCCATTATGTATTTACTATCCAAACTTTTAGCGATCATCCCTAGTGGTCGCTAAAGGGTATTTTAACTTCTCGGTAAAAGACTCTTTACCAACCACTAATAGTCGCTATTGTAACTATACCTTTTAGCGACCACAACGTGGTCGGTAATAGATTTTTAATTTTTTAGTATGTTTCCAAAATATACCTTATCGACCGCACTGGTGGTCGCTAATGTTGACCAGTCTCTTCTGACCCACTTTGTGCTCTAAAAAAAATCAAAACAACTGACGCAATCAACACATTATCAATTTTTTCTTAGGTGGCTATTTCTAAACATTCAATGCATTTTTATTGTAAATATAAGTCTAGTGATTACCTTTTTTTAGTGTCGTTTCACTAAAAAAACTATAGTAAGAAGGTTTTGTTCTCTCTATCACTAAAATTTCCTTGATTGGTAAGAAGGACAATTTATTTTTGTCAAAACTCGAGGTCATGGTAAAAATCTGAAGTACAATATATTTCATAATTATTTTGGTACATCGATTTATCAAACTGGACTAAGAATAACAAGAATCTTTATAATTATATACTTCTTAAAAGAAACCAAAACTCATGTGATGATGAAAAGATAAGATGTACTTAGAAAATAATTTGAATTCAAACTTCAGTAACAAAAATTATTTTAGTTAAGATTTAGATGATTTGTTGAAGTAGTATAATAAGAAAAAATCTGTTTCCAAAATGAACCTTTACCGACCACATTGGTGGTCACTAATGTTGATCGATCTCTAACGACCCACTTTGTGCTCTCCAAAAGACCTTTATTTTTATTTTAAGGTTTAGGCAACCATTTTCGTTTGCCATAATCCATATAACTAGCAACAACACTTTGGGTCTTCAAAGGTTTGGTCACTAAATAAAACAACTGGTGCGGTATACATATTGGTGTTTTTCTCTTAGGTGGCAATTTCCAAACATTCAATTCAACTTTTATTGTTAATACGAGAGAAGAGGACACCTTTATTCTTCTTAGTGTAGTTTAACTAAAAAACTTATGAAAGAAAAGTGTTATTCTCTCACTTCTTTGATTGGTTGGAAGGATATTTTAACTTTCTTAAAATTTGAGGTCTGAAGTACAATATATTCCTTAGTTATTTAGGTATATCTATTAATTAAACTTGGTTTATAATTAGAAGAACCCTCATAATATTAAACTTTTCAAAATAAACCATTTCTTGAAGTTTCATGTTATTATGAAAAGTTTAGATGTATTTAGGAAAAAAATATATATTTATATGTATTCAAACTTTAATAAGAAAAATTATTTTAGTTATGATTTAGATTAAGATGATTTGTTAATGTAGTATAATAAAATGAGCGGAGATTCATATTCCACGATTAGTTTTACTATATTTGATCATCTCATTTCATTTGCAACACCTAGTTTGGTTTGCACCTAATAGTTATTCAACATTAATAAAAAACTGAAATATATTTAACTATTGTTTCAGCGATCAATAGTATAAGAAGAAGCTTACTAAATTATAAAAATTAAAAATCTAACATATAACTCTTTGTCTATTCCATGATAACATAAAACTTATAAATAACAAAATCTCTTACCGATTCATGCACCATCATAAAATGTATGTTCAGTAGACTCCTTTAACTTTCTAGCCTCATGCACCATATTCGGTTGTATCTTCACCCGCTCCTTGCAATTTGCTCTATACACACATCATACTTTGACAGTTTAATTGTATTGATGTCCATTGTAAATATCATTTTTGAAGGATACCTTGACTACATAAAAATCTTGGGTAAATATTATTTTAAAATCAAATATTGATAACCTTTGTAAATGTAATTTAAAACAAAAAATAAATAAATCTCACCTTGAAAATAGTATAGAGACATGAACGAAACTATATGTTCTTAGGTTGTTTTTTATTAATTGTGTCTTGAATATAAACGATTGATTTAATGTTTATTATTATTCTTAAAGGTTGTTACGGTGATTGCCTTTTATGTAATGTTTTGTGTCAAGACTATGTACATGAGTTTTTTATTATACAAAAGTTCTTACCAACTAGCCAAATACAATTAACAATGAAATTTTCGCAATTTTTTTATAGAGAAGTTAACCCTTAGAATACTTCCTTACAGGAAAGTAAATTATACAAGTAATAATTGTACTAAAAAAGAGAGGAAACATCCATTTGAGAAAGACGGTATTCTAAGGTGTGCCTTTCTTGTAAAAAATTGCAAAAAAATCCGTTTTGTATTTGGCTAGTCCGTAAGAACTTTTGTATGATTAAAAACTCGTGTACCTGGTTTTGACACAAAACTCAGAAAAGGTAATCAACGTAACAGCCTTTTAGAATAATAATAAACTTTAAATCAATCGTTTCTATTCAAGGCACAATTAATAAAAAGAACAACCTAAGAACATATGGATTCACAATTGGGTCAAAATTAATGGACAGATAGTCCATTATCACTAGCCAACCTTTCTTTTCTTGAAACAGTTTCCTATTCTTTCCTGGTCTCATGTATAATCTTCAGTTACAAAATTGCTTTGCTTTGACAGTGTTTCTGAGATAAAAGTAAGAAAAATAAAAGAAAAGGTATATATTATAAAAACTAGTTAATAAATCTTAAACGGTAAGTATGGGTAACAACATGTAACATATGCTCATGTATGAGCTTATTTATGATATCGATATCAATAATGTATATGTATATACATCTGTAAGGAAAACAATATATTTTAATAAGTTATATATATATATATATCACATCCTACACAACAAATTTAATAAAAAACGACAATCATAGACATATGAAGTATCAATAAAAACCATTAGTATAATACCTAATTTACTTGTTAGATTCCAACTATATGTTGGTAAAACAAAAGAAATTTTTTTCAAAGAATTAATAACATAAAATCATAAACATACAATCATGGCATATTTATAATGGCAAGGGATCTTTTGGATAAGAAAAATCCTTATAGAACTTGGTTAATGAATTTATTTTTTGTTGAATTCAATTGTAATTTATAATTGAAAAACATATTTAGTCCCTCAACTTCCTTCTACTGATGTTGCTACTTGATTCTATAGACTAAGAATTAAGAAAGGACTTGTAAACAATGATAAGTGGGTATTTGTAGGTGTTTTCTAACCTTAGGTCAAAATAATGGAGTTGAAAGCAAGCAATTGGAGTTCAAGTCCAATTCAAATTCGTAAAATATTCGATTAGGATAAACATTTCTCAATTTTTTATTCATATCTTTTTCTTTACTAAGCCAAATTTCACTTACTTTATATAAAAAATAACCGCAGCGAAAAGATCTATCTAAACCTTTAAAGAATCTTTCGAAATAGCAGTAAATTTGTAGTTGTGTTCACTTTAGTAGATGTGACTACATATTTCGCAACTTTAATTAGCAGCTTTTTCTTTCCTAATTCAATGTTGTTCCCATTTATCTTTGGATCTTATTTTCTTAACTCTTTGGAATTTTTTTGGCATCTAATTATATTCTATAAACCTTAAGAGTTTCACATAATAACATAAACTATACCAAATATGCTGTGAGTGTAACAAATCATTAAATCAAGACATGAATTACGACTTTATCTAATAATGGGGGAAAATCCTTTAATAATTAATCGAATATACCTAATATGATGTCTCAAACTTAGATTAATATATCACAAATATGGAGACATCAAGACCCCTAACTCAAAGTTGTATCGTCCAAATAAAATAAAGAATAAGAACATAGGAAAGTCTCTAAATACACAACTAAGTCAATTGAGCCTATTGGAAATAAGATATAAGAATATTAATAATAAAGTCAAAGAAACTACTCAGAATATTTCATATAAAAATATTTACTAACTAAATTACCTGTACACTTGTCATACAAACGATCAACACGTTTCAAGTTCAATTAGATTAGTTTTGCAATGCACGAAGGAAATGTTTTTTACTTAGTGTACAATGGAGGCTATAGATTGTTCATCGAACCTAACTAGTATCCAATGATCCATCCGCAACACTCTAATGGTTCAATTATTTCTATATCACATAAAAAAATATCATAAGGTCTTTAAGGTCATAATGTTGGATTAGGGACGGTATAATCTTATATTTGGATAATTTAGAGTGAGATTTTGGCTCTCTCCTCACTACACTACTACACGCAGGCTCTTTCGTGAGGATATTTGTCGTCGCGAAAGAATCCAAGAGTCCTCGCAAAAGATCAAAAAGCCTTTCGCGAGGACATGTCCTCGCGAAAGGGTCCTCACTAAAGATTAGTTGCGACGACAATTGGCAGTCCTCGCGTGAGGTCATACCCTTTTGCGACGACTCTATTTTGTCGCAACAGTCCAGTCTTTTGCGACGAAAATGTTTCTCGTGAAAGACTTAACAATCGCGACGACTTTTTCGTCGCTAATGATATATTGTCTTTTAACGAGAAACTCTTTTGTGACGAAAAGTTCCTCGTTAAAGCCAATTTTCTAATTTTTTTTAATTTTTATTTTGGTTTTTTAGATTAGAAACTAATTAAATAAAACACTAAATTTAAAGAAAATCGATAATATATAGAAAACTGATAATGTAATATAAACCCAAACCATCTCGGTCTAACAAACATAACATCCAAAACCATCCAAAAAACATAAAAACAACCAACCGAAAGTCATAGTCAAAATACAAAAGTCGAATATAATCAAGATTCAAATCAAAAAATTTCAAATCTCTTTTCCCAAATTCCTTAAATCCTTTTCACCGAAGAATGATTCTATCATACCCATATTCGGAAACATACTCTTAACACCTTTCCGAACCCAAAATAACACCATATTCACTCGAGATTAGATGGTACTTTCAAGAGTTGTAAATTTTTGAGGTGGAGGTCAAGGGAGATGACGCAGTGAAAATAAAAAATATCAAGTGTTAGGAAGATGGATAAGAATAATAATAGGATTTGGTGAAATAAAGAAAATATGAGTGCGAAGTGTGTAAGATCTGGAAAGAAAAAAAAGGTAATTCGAGTCAACTGATCAGAGATGAATCAGTTATGGTGAGTCAAATTCTTCAAAAATAAGTAATTGTGATTACGAGAAAGAATACAACACAATCTTTTCGTGTAAAGATTCTTAACCCGTGATAGGCGAAACTTGTAAGGCCTTATTATTTATCGCCAAAACAAACATGCTCGGATTGATACCTTCAGTCGAGAGGGTATTCGTTGAGGAAGGGTGGTTGATTATTTATATTATTAATTGAAAAGTTTTTAGTATTCACCTACAATTAATAAAATTATTATTTTATAATTTGTAAGAAATCACTTAACACTATAATGAGACTACTTGGTAATATGATATATGAATGAATATGTCGAAAGTTGTATGGGATGGACTTGGAAAGTCAATTTTAATTTTAGAAATAATTAATCCACAAGCAGATAGGGTGGGGCTATAATAGTTTCAAGGAAAAAAGATTATGATGCTTTAATCAATTGAAATGGGATTACTACTATTAGTGTATACACAAATTTATTTAGCAAGGAAGGCTTTGGCGATGAGCCACAGGTTGTCGCTAAAGAAACGATCTTTAGGGAGGACACTGTCCACGCCCATGAAAAGTCAGATTTAAACGCCAGCCAAAATAATTAAAAAAGAAATTCTGCATCGCGGGTCTTTGCAAAAGATCGTATCTTTTGCGATGACTTTCATATTCTTGCTAGAATTGATCTTTATCGAGGAATTTTCGTATCTTTTGCGAAGAATCGATGTCTGCGCTAAAGATTTTGCCGAATAAAAACCAGCCGTCGGGTAGTTAGCCGTTAATGTAAATATAAACCCCAAAAATATAAAAAAATACCCCAAAATTCTCCTAATTTTTCCCTAATCCACAATTACTATCCGGACCCATTACTAGCAAAGCTTCTATGATACATCTAGCTCTCGTGGACCCCATTTTAAATCAAATGTATCCATCACTTTCTCTACAAATTAGGTATTTATTGATTTTTTTATTTTTTAAATGTTTTTATTTTTCTTATTATTTGTATTATATAAGTGCAATTAGTAGTAATGAGTGTTTTTAGGTGATATATTATTAATTTTTTGTGATATAATTGTTATTTTTGAATTTTGTGTTATTATTTTAATTTGGTTTTTAATTTATAATAATTTCAGATGTTGAATTAGTAATCGAAAAATAATGTAGGGACCTTTGGAAACTATTTATATATTCTAGGGGCATTTTGTAATTTATTATACTTGTAGAGACTATAATGTAATGCGAATAATTAATTAGAGGACTTAGTAGACTATTTAGATGACTTAGGAAACTTTTAGTAATTTTTATAATTGTAGGATCTAAATGGTATTTAAATAGTTTGGAATAATAATAAATTGTTTATTTTACTTTAGATAATGAACCTGTTAATGGACAAGAGTTGGGTTTAATCAAAGAATAAGGGTACAAGGTAATATATCTCGGGTATATTAGAGTTTATAGATTTTGCGAGAAACCAAATGGATCATGTCGGTAAAATATTTTGTCCATGTAATCATTGTTATAATAATCCAAAGTTTCCGATTGATGAAGTTTAGAAACATATTTTTTAATGGAGTATTTCGTCATCGTATGAGGTTTGGATGAAACACATAGAAGAAGTAGTAATTTCCGTGGTTGAAAAAAAAGATAATGTAATGGGTAATGTGTTTCATGATTTGGGACCACTTATAACTAGAGAGCACCCTAGTGACACCTAGATTTGTGGCGAGAAACTTAATGGAAATTGTCGTTGGTATTCGACGCGTTATTCAAGAAAATGGATACAAATTTATATCTCGGTTGTACTAAGATGCGTTCTTTGGATTCAATAGCAAAGCTAATGCATGTGAAAGTAAAGAAAAAGTGGACGAACACCTCTTTTACCGAACTTCTTTAATTGTTTGGTCGTGTTTTGCCTGAACCTCATAACATATCTGATTCTTGTGTGGATTCCAATTGAAAGTGAAAAAATTTGGTCATGGGATACACCACGATCGACATGAGTTTAAATGATTGTTTCTTGTATTATAAAAAGAATAAAATCCTTGAGAAATTTTTAGTTTGTGGAAATAAAGGTGGGACCCGAAGAAGGGGAATGAAGTGTCGCATAAGAAACTACTTTATTTTCCAATTGAGCCTAGGTTACAGAGAATGTATGCTTCATGACACATTGCGAAAGATATGATTTGGCACCATATAGGAAAGATAACCAACAAAGATATGTTGCGTCATCCCATCACTGGTCATAGTTGGAAAACATTTAACGAGAGGAATCCCTAGTTTGCTATTGAACCACGTAATGTACGCTTTGGTTCAGGGATTGATGGTGTTTGTCCTTTCGCCATGCAAAACAATTCATATAGCACGTGGCCGGTTATATTAATGATCTACAACTTGTCGCTTTTGTTATGCATGAAATAATCCATATTTATGCCTACTCTGTTGATATCGGGTCCTCGTTCACTTGGAAAAGGATATGGATGTTTATCTCCGCCCGGATATATATGAGTTGGAAACGTTATAACGCACGGGGATAGTTACATAGGATGGACATATGTAGGACGAATTTGTAATGAAGGTTAGTTTGTTGTTCACGAAGAATGATTACCCGACTATATCGTACACTTCAGGATGGTCGAGTCAAGGCTACTTAGCTTGTCCTGAATGCATGGAATATACTATTTCTGTCCATGAGGGTTAATAAAGGAGTTATTTATTTTGATCACAGACTGTGGTTACCTCTGAACCATCATTTTCTGAAAGACGCATCTTCGTACATTTCAGTCGATAATAGGGTCCCGCCTAGGAAACATAGTACGAAAAATATTCAGATGTAGTTAGATGTGGACTTTTTTAGATAACTTAGGGATGTTAGTGTAAATTTCAAAACTTTAGCGGTTAAAAAGTAATTGTTTAAACCTTTTGGGTCTTAGTGACTTTTTTAGATACTTAGGGGCGTTATTATAATTAATAGAATCTTTAGGGGTAAGAACTAACTTTTAAATAGTTTAGGGGTTAAAATGTAATTTTTTCAGATGGCAGCAGTGATTCCCCAGGGACATTGTGGAGATAACGAGGGTAACAATCCCTCTCAGAATCCTAGTATTACGATCACGGTTTGCAATATATCATATATGCTTTTTATATATATGTTTTAGACTTAAATCAGAATTTAATCATAACATTAAACATGTAAAAAGGACCGAAATCCTAGGCGTACGACGACTCTTGCAACAATCGTCAAGGCGATAGCAAAGCACAAAGGAAGACTACCCGTGGACTTCTGTGTGTATGACAACACATGGAACCCAGACGAGCCGATCGGGCATCACGTGGGTCAGGTCATTAACCTGACGAATCCCATGTGTTTCGAGAACTGGGGAGAATTCCCCGTCGAAGAGAAACTTCAGATACTAAGATGATTGAGGGTAAGTTGACTATACTTAGCCATTTTTTATTTCCTAGGAGTTAATTACACAATTATAGTGAATTTGGTTTATTTGCGAACATGACTTTATTTTTGTTGAGGATTGAGAGAGTCCCGAAGATTGACCTGAGATCCAGATAATGCTACACAAAAAACATGTGAAGAGAAAATTTAACGGTTTGCATTAAATTCCAGACGATCAGACCCCACAGAATTGGGAGAAAACGGTTAAGATGTGAGACTCGGAAAGGTGTCAGGTAATTATTGTACTTTAAAAACTTAGACAAAGTATTCTCTTTATTAACTTCCTTTCTTTGTTTTCTACTGTTTTGTATGAAAATTAGCACCAAGCTTAACTGAATATAGATAATAGGAAGCTGGAGTAAAACCCGAGTAGGGCAGGTTCTATGACCCACACTAGGAAGAGGACTTCCTTTATTTTGGTAAGGAATCCATTTAAATAATTCTGAACACCTTCTTTACTTGTCCGTTTGACTGAAATAGTGTGAGGAGAAAAAATAATACCCCTTGATTGACCGAGGGGGAGGGATCCTAGCCACATCCCCAAAAATATTTTCGTGTTCCCAGATAAAAAACTTCTTTTGGGAAATCGGGTTTGACAAAAAAAAGACATGTGAAGGAGAAAGGAGTACAGTAGGCAGAAGTAAGTTTTAGAATACGCAAACATTTATACTTACAAACTGAAATTTTATATTTAATTTATTGAACATGACGCACTGAAGGCCATTCTACAAAATAAAGTGCGGGAATCGCAGAGTCAGACTGACTCTTCATCATTTATACCCTTTTTATTGCAAGAAGATACAAGTTGGTGCAGTCATGGAGGCGACCTGCTTACGGTTGGGGAACGGGACGCGCTACTGGGTCCCTGGAGTTGGACACCTGCTTCCGGCCAAAATTACGAGTACTAGTGCTTCTAATACGGTCAGAGATAAGATAATAAGGGACTTCTTGTGGATGATGACCGCCCTTAATGATTCATGTCTCCATAGGAATGGACCTAATGCCACATGACATTTCTCGATCCTTGACACCCACAGCTAGTACGCGACCCACGAAGCAGGCGATCGACGCGCAAATAAGTGGGGCCATCGCGTTACTTAATCGGAGCAAGCCCGAACGTGGATTAGAGGAAGTTATGCCTCCATTCGAGACTCGAGAAGTAGGTACTTCAAATCCCGCTCGAGCTACTCTTTTTACTACTCCTCCTACTGTTGAACCTCCTTTTGCTGCTGCTAGTTTTGATCCTCCCACTGATCGGTATTATTTAAGTAAGAATTATAATTATTTTGTGTAAATTATATTTTTATTTATATATAGATAATTTTTTATTAACATTAATTGAATTTTTTTTATCAATGATGAAATATTATATGAGATATCACCATGTATCTAGCTTAACTGAATACTATTCACTATTCTGAAATTCGTTTTTTATTAAACACAACCAATCTAATTAAATCCCCAATCATACGTACTAAATTTATCCTAATTACTAAGAATATGTAGTCTCAACATAAAATTATTAATATAACGAATACGAGTTATGTGTATACTTTTTCTAATGAAAATTAAGTGTGAAGATAGACTCATTTATCAAGTTATCTGTAGACTTAAGTAAGTTAAGAGGTGATTGTTTTTTTAATAAATAATACTTTAGGCATTCTTTTAAAGGGATGGAAAGAGTTAGCGATTAATTGAACAACAATCATTTAAAAATTATTAATGTAGATAGGAACATGGTTATGCTAAAAGGGGATAATAGGTTAAAACCTGAGAAATTGTTGGATATTCAACTCTAATTCTTGCACAAAAGTTCTAGAATTTATTTGAAAAAGGAAACTAATTGTGGAAGAAATTTATATCATAAATTTATCAAAGCTAGATTTGTAAAGAACACAATATTATCAATTATTTTATAGTATGTGAGTAGAGTAATTGAGGAGGAGAAAATCAAGGGGAGAAGGTGAATCATTAGGATATTTAAATTTAGAAAGAGGATTACGAAGAATAAGAAGTTTAAGATGTGTGTCTTAAATATTTGGTAAAAAAGGAGTTGAATGTTAGTGTGGAATATAAGATTATTTGGGATATAATATACATAATTTACTAGTGTCCTTTAAAAATACACTTTGAGTATTATGGATAGAGATTTGTGTGATATAGTTAAGAATATGTTCAAGTTAGGATCTTTGTTCAAACAAGTTAACACTAATACTTTGTGCTCATTCCTACTATAAAAAAATCCTACTAATTGGAAGAAGTTTACACTAATCTATTTTTATAATGTTATCTACAACTGTATGACTAAACACCTAACTAATAAAATGAAGTGGTGTTTAGATGATTTGATACATCAAAATCAAGATTCATTTCTAGGGGGTAGATGAAATGCATATAATATTCTTTTTGCTTAAAGTTTAGTGCAATTTTATGTGAGATAAAACATCAGTGGAACATTTACATTAAAAATGAATCTATAAAGTCTCATGACACTCGGAATTGGGTTTTTTTGAAGAACATGATGAGAGCATTTGGTTTTTAGGAGACATTAGTTTGGTGGTTTGATTTGTGTGTGACAACTATTTTCATTTCTTTTTGTATCAATGGTGTTTCTTGATCTTCAAAGGAAAGAGGGGATTAAGTCTATGAGATCATATATCTACATAACTATTTTTCTTTTTTTATCAACACTATTTGTGTTGTTTACATGCCTTCTCAGTAATAAAAAGAATTTGAGTTGCATCTTAAATGGAAAAAGGTGAATCTAAAATACTTAATTCTTACATGTGATTTCTTAGTATTTATGAATTGATTTTAAATTTATCAAAGAAATTTAAGGAGGGGCTCAACTTGATTTCAAGATTATATGGCTTGATTTGCCTCGAAAAGGCTAAGTTTAATTGTGGCGCAATAGTAAAGATGAATTAAGTGAAGTCTTAGATGTAAGTGATGGTCATTTAAATGTTAAGTAATTAGGAATATATTCAATGCAAGAAGTCCTTATGTTAGTACTTGTGTAATACTTATTAACAACATATGGGGAACTATGGAAGGGTGGCTTCATAAATATTTAACTTTTGTTTGTAGGGTAAATCTTACTAAAAAAATTCTACAAAGCGAAGCTACATATTAGTTCTCAGTGGTATTACTACCAGATGGGGTTGTTATCAGAATTTTGAGTATTCTAAGAAGATTATTATGGAAGGTTAATATATATGAATATCATGGTGCTAAAGTGTCATGGAATTTAATTTGTATAATTAAATTGGAGGAGGGACTTAATATTCCAAGCCTTGCACAGATTAATCAAATAGCAGTCTTAAAAACCTTTTTGATAATTTTTGGGAGTAAGGACAACATGTGTTCATAATAAAAATTATACTAACGGGTTGGATGGTAGATGTATTTGGATTATTAAGTAGGTTATTGAATAAATTGTACTTGGAGTTATGATTGAAATAACAAATAAATCTCCTTAGAATTGAACTTGTTGTAGCTAATGGGAAGATAACTTATATAGTTTCTCAAAAGTGGTTGACGGTATTTCCTAATATTGATCTTTCTTAAGGAGTCTTTAACTTCAATAGAAGTGTTACAAGCTTCTTCACTAAAGTAAAATAGACTTTACCAAATGATTTAAAGGATGTGAGATTAATGCAGATGTTGAGGATGTAATTTTCTGGAAAACAATTAAGAGAACTAAATTTTGTACTAAGGTATTATGAAGAATATTAGGGATGAGAAGTATAATAGTTTGTCATGGGTTTGTGATCCTTAGAAACAGATTTTGTTGTTGGCTTGCTTTTTCAAATAGACTATCTACTGATGACAAATTGCTAAAATGGGGAATGTCTATTGACAGTATACATGTTACGTATGATAAAAAGCTAGAAAAGAGGGAGCATATGTGTGTAAGTTTAATTTGAGTCAATAAATTTAGAAAGAGTGATGTGAGCTTCATGGATGTATGTGTAATTGTAATTTATGAGTTACTTGAATTAAGTAGGTTTTAGTAATTATAGGAACAATCATTATAGTTTGTTTTGTTTGAAATAAGTATTTTCAGCTTCATCTATTAGACGTGGAATTACAAGAATAAGAGAATATTTTAAGTAAGAAAGATTACTCAAGAAATAATTTTGAGGAAAATTCAGGATTATGTTAGATTTAAAATATGGAATAATAGATGATATGACATTATCTTGGGTAATATGTCTGTTGAATAAAAATGTAAATTAGTGAATATGCTTAAATCAGAAATCCTAGGATTGGTGGTGGGGTATTTTTATTGATGTAGTGTTGGAATTTGTATTGATGAGTACTGAAATTTGATACAATTTGTTTTGGTGTTTGTTGTGTCAAGCGTTTTACAACTAATTATTGATTGTATAGTTTTGATAAGAATTTTTGTTAATGGTTTGGCTGTAAAAGGAGCTTGTGTATAAGAGATATTTGATTTAGTTAGTAGGCTTGACTAGCAATTATTTTATCAAGCTTGTTTTTTTTTTTTTTTATGTTTGGTTCTTGTATTTCTTGGTTATAAATGATTGTGTACGTGTTGGTTTGGTAAAATTGTTGTATAGATAATGTTGTTAGCAACGAGAATTATTTAAGTCATAAATATTTCTTCTGAATTAGGATTTATATATAATATTTTGTGAAATAAAATTAGTATTTATTATAAGTTATAACAAGTTATCGAGTGTATATTCATGAGATCACATTATGAAATCATGTGTAGATATAATTTTGTTATTAAGACACTAAGTCTCAAGATAAGGCAGATTTTGTAACAAATATAATGACTCTTCTTCAAAAAAATTCAACACTATGGTGTGTGGCATTTTTAAGCAATAACTGATTTTTTTATGCAAGAGTCTCCAACCATTCTTTGCGTTTATTTTTGACACAACTTCCACTTCTATTCACCGTGTAAAATAATAAACAACTATATATAACAACCAGTGTATAGTATAGGTTGTTGGGAAAGGATCACTGGTGTTTGCGACTCATTTATTTTCTTAGTAGGCTATTAAGGTACTAGAGAACAATGTTGAAAAAGTTACTTGTTTTTCACAATATTCTAGGCATCTTTAATCAAACATGGGTACTAATATCCTTTGTTCATTATTATTATTACGATCATCCCTTACCCTAAATAGTCTATACATGTCTAATGGTCATACTCTTGTAAGATTTTTTTTTCTCTTCCTAAAAATATAAATCACGGTACTTCGAACAATAGACAATATACTTTTCTCACATGCAAGGGATATCTATTAACTTGTATAAGGAAGCTTTCTTATAGTAAGTAGTTCCACATGCATATTTATAATTATTATTTTTTCGAATTTGTGTTAAGCAACCTGGTTGGTTTCGAAGATGTGGATCTACCCCTTTTTCATGTTTTAGTTTTGTCAAGCTAGCATGGAAAGAGGTTTAAATTTATTGTTCTTATCTAAACACAATTTTGTGAGCTTGAAACGAACGAATGTTGCTGGTATGTTTCTAACATTAGAATGATAAGATATAATTATCAAATTCCTCGCCTTGTATGTCGAATAGTATTGACTTTCAAAAAGATATGAGTCAGTAATGACTTTGACATGGGTAGGTCCAATATCAAGCAATACAACTTGTTTTTTTGAATTTTCTCATACAAACATTATCTTCATATTGTTTAAGTTTTACTGAAAATATAAGATAATACTAAAAATATAATATTTAATTCAACAAATTTATGTCACTTAAAAAAGTATTTATCAACACAACAAAAATTAAACGTAGAAAAATATTCTCTATTTAATTGAATGTTTTTTTTACAAATCATAAATACTATAAATGATTCGTATAATCAAGCCCTCAAATTTTACGACTCTAATAAAGATTGAAATTCTTGTTCTCCGTATGATCTCTCTTTAGTTGGCATCATACACATTATCCAACAATGTACTAACAAAACGCTCACATTTTTTATGATCTACCATCATACTCCCTCATTCTTCTCCTTAAACCTGTAAATCCCATATTATAAATCATTTAAATTATATTTATGTTATATTAGAATGTGTGTCTTGGTGAATAGATTACCCTATAAAGAATTTTGTGACTAGAATTTGGTTAAGGTGTTGGTTGGTTGGTTCACGTTACAATGCACAATATTATAATTATGTTATAAGTTCTTAAAAAATATTTCCTCTAGGTGTGAAATTTGTGGAATTGACTATATCTTGTATACAATAACATGATATTATAATAAAACTATGTACACTTTAAATGTTTTCATGTATGTATTTTATAATTCCTTTAATTTTAATAAGTTATAAATGTGCAACAAAACCTTTTTTATTGGTTTATACTATTCTAATTTGCTGATGTTCTTAAATTCAATAATAATTTCGCTTAATTGTAAATATTAATTTTGCATGACTGGTCGTGGATATAGAGGCTTCTGTAGCATAAAAGTATTGAGTGTAGATATGCATGTGTGCTACAAAGATAAGTTGGAATTTTTATTTTAATAGATGTGAATGATTATGGTAGAGATGCATGTAAAAAAAATAGAGGGATAATTTTGATATTTCTAAATTTAATCGGATAAATAATATTTAGGGAGGTGAGTGCAAAAACAAAAATAAGTTTATGATATTTTAAAATTTACAAAGATTATGGAGATAAATAATAATAAATTTACACTTTTTATTTTATATACTTTAAAGTAATTAAAAAGCCGATTTACACAATGAAATTAACATAATTCGCATATAAAAAATAATTTAACATTTTATCTCGTGTTGAATTGAAAAATAATAAAAGAAACTTGTTCCAATTGTCTAAACTTGATTGAATAGGAGTAAATTTTTTAACTGAGATTAATAACTCATATATTACAATCAAGATCAACAACTTATATCATATATTAATGAATGTGGTAAAGAATGTCAAATTGGAGAATTGGTATATCTCACATACGATGGACTCATGTTAATTACAAAATGTATAGAATAAAAATATTGATTTGTACGAAGATACCAACCATAATTTTTTTTTGTTTCTTAATATTAATCTCAAGGCACTAATAGATCAAGGGGATCAATTGGTGGTTATATCCCATTTAATTCGAAATTCATTTTAAATCTGTGTAATATTTTTATATTTAATTTACATATGAGAAAAAATATATATTATCCACCAAGGTTGATCTGAAAGAGATTTAATTCTTTTTATTGTTTTTAGTTCTCCATTCTCCATATGATATATATTGATTCTTTATAATATATGTGGTTGTAAATATAATAGTATATATATAAGAAAAACATATTGTATCCCCACATACTCACAAGATAGAGATTTAAATATTTTTAGTTTTTTAGATTCGCATCAAATCTATTTTTAACCTTTATATTTTATGTGCTAGTAAATAAAATTTAGTATATATATTTGAATTAAGATAAACTTGCGTCACAAAAATGTTGTAATCAATGTTTTATGATTTTTATAATAAATATTTACGATAATTAAATTTAAAAAATTTAAATTATATATACATATGACCGAATTGACAAAACTATGTTTTATTGTTATCAAACTTGTTTTAATTGTATATTTTAAAACAAAAATCATATTCATGTTGTTTAAATTTTACAAACAAAATATAAAATAATACTAAAATATAAAATTTAGTTTAACATATTTACGTCACATTAAAAAATATTTAATCAAAAAAAAATTAAACATAACAAAATACATTCTTTGTTTAATTGAGTTTTTTACAGATCATAGTTACTATAAATGATTAAGCCCTCGAATTTTAGTACTCTAATAGAGATGAAAATTCCTGTTCTCTGTCCTCTATGATCTTTCTTTATTTGGCATCATAAACATTATCCAGCGATGTACTAACCAAACGCTCACAGTTTATATGGTCTAGATCTACAATCATAACACAACTCTCTCTTGTATATTACCTCCTCATTCTCCTCCTTAAACCGCAAATCTCATATAATAAATTATTTAAAATATATTTGTGATGTATTAGAATGAGTGTCTTGATGAAAAGATGGCCCTATAAAGAATTATATGTCTAGAATTCACTTGAGGTGTTAGTTAGTATGTTTGCAAAAAAATGCATAATATTATAATTTTGTTAGAAGTTGTTCAAAAGAATTTCCTCAAGAAGTGAAATTGGTTGAATTGACTACATCTTTTAGACAACAACATAATATTAAAATAAAGATAGCATGTTCTAAATATTTCCATGTGTGTTTATATTTACTTTAATTTTGATAAGTTTAAAATATGCACAAATTTTTAATTTGTTTATACCATTCTAATTTACTGATGTTCTTAAAATTTAATAAGAATTTAGATTAATTATAAAATTATTGATTTTAGCATGATTGGTTGTGGATATAGAGGCTTTTGTAGCATAATAGTATTATGTGTAGATATATATGTGTGCTACAAAGATAAGTTCAAAGTTTTATAATAATAGATGGGTTGGTGTTACGAGGGATTATGGTAGAGAGGCATGCTGAAAAAAAATTGGGGGATAGTTGTGATATTTTGAAATTTAAGGGGATAAATAATATGTAGGGAGGTGAGTGCAAAAATAAGAATAAGTTGTGGATTTTTTAGATTTTTTAAAGATTATGGAGATAAATAATAATTAATATGTTTTTGTTTAATATACTTTAAAGTAATAAAAAAGACGAGTTATACACTGAATTTGTATATAAAAAGTCAATTTTAACATTTTATGGGTTTAAATTCCCTAAAACCAATGAAGTTATTCTTGCCCGAGCACAATGTCATATTCCTTTCCAAACCTCATTTCAAGTCCCAGAAGTTATACAATATACGAATTGTGTAAGGCCTCTTGAATACTTGCTCAAGAACACTACCATTTTACTTGCTAAGCCTCATTTAAAGTCTTAGAAGTGACGCATTACACGATATTTGTAAGGCCCTTTGGATCCTAGACAATCTTGATTCGATTTTAATATTTTTTTAGGAAAATATTCCAAAATTATTCGTACTTCTATGCTGATAACGCTAGTCTTATATTCTCTAGATTCTCCTCCATAGTAAGACTCATGGTATTTCATCTAGCATCTATGAACCCCTCACAAAGGCACATGCTTCCTCGAAATGAAATATGATTTGTTTCTCCTTGTAGATGGTCATCGGAAAAAATTTACAAAGATTTGAAGATGATCATAATGAGTATGAGGTAGGGTGGACTCTCGTATTCTAGAATGTTTCACTATATAAATCATTTTCGTATGCTCTGTTAAGGTGTTGATATAGTCTCACTTGTCCTTGAATTCCATGCATATGTATAATCATGGCGTACACTCATGGAATATGTATGACCCGATATGATTCCTCCAAAATAGCCAAAGTTTCTCGCGAATCCATGCAATGGGGTTGTGCGAAAAAATCCATGGTATATATGAGTGGTGATTAGTAAAAAATAAGATATCCTCTGTATCCTAATAATCCAAATCTCTCAAATTGTCTCGAGGACCCGAAGCGTCCACCTGAATCTATTTCCTAATATTAAGATGTTTAATGATATTGGTCACCTCATAGCCCTCTAGTTTTTTTCTACCACTATCGAGATTAATGGTTCATAACGAGCTTCCATCCCCTTAAATATATATGTTGTTAGCACCTATACGTTCAATATAACACACAAATTGGGGAATCTGTCGAAGCCTAACTTCGATAATTATCAATATGGTTGTAAGACATAAAAATAAATAGGTAAGAAAGCAAACTAAATATGGAGAACAAAGAGAAACATTTAACCTTGAATCAAACGGATTTATAGTCACCTCACCCCAATCCTTTTTAACTAGGTTTGGTTGTAACAAAATTGGGCGAATACAAGTTCTTTAATTTTGAAGTTAAGCGGCTCAAATATGAATTTTCCCTATCGAATAGGTCTTCCAACGCAACATCACTCTCGGGCTCTAAGACCAAGCATGCCCCATCTAGATCTATTACACCATCTCACCCAATACTCGATGGTTCTTCTATAAACATGGCTGCAAAATTTCGTCTATGTCTTTGTTGCAGCTCCAAATCCTAAAGTTGCGTCCCTGCTGTGTAAATAACACTCAAACCAACTTCTAGAATTTTCATCTCAGTAATCACATTTCGACGCAACCTAATATTATTGATGCGCTTGATATTCTCTGAAATAGAATTTTCAACCCCCACTAAATTTATCTTTGGCCCTCATGTAAATCTCGTTTTAAACTAATTGTTGTTCACTTAATCCTCATCAACTACACGCCATCCCTTTTTCATAGTCTTTATTATCTTATTTCCTTATGTTTAGACCCTGGTCATATACGTTGTTTCTCGAAATCAAAAGTCCATCTTCAACGTTGTTCGATCATTCGATCACCACATGAGAAGACCACTCGCCTTTAACGGTTCCCTGTTTATTATTATAACTTGAATGATCAATTTTTTTTATTTGTCTCCTCCATATGACCCGAAGGTATTTCTAGTAGCTTTGAACGCACGATTGACTGGCCATGACCTTATGTACCTACTTCTTTTTATTCGGGTTATCAACCCCCTTACGAGCTCTTGATGTATATTTCCATTAGTTTTACTATATTTCCATTTTATTGGAATATATAGATTTGGTTTAAGTCTATCATGTATTCAACTATTATATCATTGATTAATTCACATAAAAAAATGTATTGAACTATTATTTCATTAAACAATTAATATAGAAAAAAGAAAAGCTTAATACCAAATTACGATAAAACTAAAAACTAAATCCTTTGTCACTTATCAAAGATTATCTTTTCCTTTATGGTCTCATGTACCATATTCAACTATCTTCATATATAATTGTCCTTTATGTGCCTATCTTCAACGTTTTTCTTGAGTCTTGACTACATTAATATCTATAGTAAATATTATTTTAAATTATATACCAACCGTTCAATAGCATGATATTCATTGTAAATAAAATTTAAAATAAAAAACACTACCTTTAAAATTGCTCTAGGTGTCTCATAGATTGAAATTTTATTCAAGACGAGAGCATGAGCACCTTTTTTGCATGGGTGAACATAGTAATTCTTCAGTTCGAGAACACTGCATGTTATGATAAACTTAACATGGTATTGAACATGCTAATGGTGTATTTTTGGAACCTAACTAAGTGTTATTAGCTCCGAACAATGTCTTTGTGAAATCAAAGAATAATTTCTTAAATAAGACTTGCAAAACATACAACATGATTAAAATAAAATTAGTGACAAATTTATAAGGGTCTCTTGTACAAATTTTATGCTTGAACTAAATTGTAACTTAAATCTATTTTTATCCACATAGATGTGTCTTTCACACAATTATGCATGGAGAATCATATATATCAAGCCATGTTTAAAATATGATTATTTATTCAATTGTAATTTTTATAGATCTTCCACCAAAATAGATCCATTTCTTTTATATGATTTAATAGTCAAAATTTTATTAGTGCAAAATCAATGCATTTACTAGGTAATATAACAAACTAAATTGAATTAGAGAGAAAACAAATCCTTACACATCATCGAGAATTTACAATAATACCAAAAAGATAATTCTTTTTATACTAAGCACATGGAGTAATGACATGGTTCATCTCTTTTTTAAAAACACGAGGATTAATTGTATAATGATTTTATAATAATTTAATATACAAAAGAAAACATAATTAATCAAATCGTAATTAGGGAAAAAACATAATAGAATACGTAATTAGAATTAAGGAAAGTAATCTCACAAACCGGATGTGTTCAGACAAGGAAGAAAAAGAATTTTTCCAGTAAGACATTTTTCAGCAAACAGATACTAAATAAAAATAAGAAATTCAATTTGAAACAAAGTAAGGATCAATACCCTATTAATCCCAGAAAAAAAAAATTAAATAAGAAAAAGTTCTCAAAAATATAAAATACTATAAAACACGGCTAAGGTAAGTTGTAACTGACCATATGCTGAATTATGTTTCATTAAAATGAAATGGACATCGATCACAATTAAGTTAAACAGCCATCAGGTGGACATTGGACCAATGAAAGAGGAGGCTAGAAGACCAATCATCAATGCGGGCAGGCATCATAAGAAGAATGTAATATGTATGTATACTAAGGGTAGTATAAACAAATATATTTTTTTATATTTAGCTAGGACTGAGCAAACTTGAGTCCAACCCAGTGTTAAAAAAATCAACCTATTGTAGCTCATATCTACTAAATCATTGTCCTGAATATTTGACTTTACGCATTCAAAAAATTTTAAAATTATTTAGTTGGACTCAAAATTCTGCTTGATAAAAAAAGATTAATTATCTAGCAGGTTCATAATTCATTAAATTTGGTGTAAAATATCCCACTAAAAACTATCCATTATGAGAATTTTCGGAAAGAAATTTTCATGTTTCCGGAAAATGGTTTAATGAGAGTGGAAAAGTAGGGATTGGATAAGTTTCCGTCCAAAGGGTATTTTAAATTCTTGGTAGAAGTCTCTTTATCAACCACTAATGGTCGCTATTGTAACTATATCTTTTATCAACCACGGTCGGCAAAAGATTTTTAATTTATTAATCGTTAATGTTGACCAGTCTCTTCCGACCCATTTTGTTCTCTCCAAAAGATTATTATTTTTATTTTTGCTTTAAGGTCTCGGAAATCATTATCACTTGCCATACCCCTATAACTAGCGACCACACTTTCGACCGTCAAATGTATGGTCGCTAAATAAAACAACTGACGCGATGCACACATTGTCGATTTTTTCTTAGGTGGCTATTTCTAAACATTTAATGCATTTTTTGTTTTTAATATAAGGCTAGAAATTATCTTTTTTCTTAGTGTTGTTTTACCAAAACAACTATAGTAAAAAAGTTCTGTTCTCTTTATCACTACCATTTCCTTGATTGGTAGGAAGGATAATTAACTTTTGTTAAAACTCAAGGTCATGGTAAGAATATGAAGTACAATATATTTCATAGTTCTTTTGGTACATCGATTTACCAAACTTGGATTGAGAATAACAAGAATTATTATAATTATATATTTCTTAAAAGAAACCAAAACTCATGTGATGGTGAAACGATAAGATGTACTTAGAAAATCATTTGAATTCAAACTTTAGTAAGAAAAATTATTTTAGTTAAGATTTAGATGATTTGTTGAAGTAGTATAATAAGAAAAACATGTTTCCAAAATGTACTTTTACTTCGATCTCTAACGACCCACTTTGTGCTCTCCAAAAGACCTTTATTTTTATTTTAAGGTTTAGGCAACCATTTTCATTCGACAGAATCCCTATGACTAGCAACCATGCTTTTGGTCGTCAAAGGTGTGGTCACTAAATAAAACAACTGTGCGGTGCACATATTATTGTTTTTCTCTTAGGTGGCTATTTCCAAACATTCAATGCAACTTTTATTGTTAATACGAGACTAGAGATCACCTTTATTCTTCTTATTGTAGTTTCACTAAACAAATTATGAAAGAAAAGTGTTTTTCTCTCACTTCTTTGATTGGTTGGAAGGATAATTTAACTTTCTTAAAATTTGAGGTCATGGTAAAAATCTGAAGTACAATATATTCCTTATTTCTTAAGGTACATCTATTTCTCAAACTTGATATAAAATAAGAAGAACCCTCATAATTGTATACTTTTCAAAAGAAACCATTTCTTGAAGTTTCATGTTATTATGAAAAGATTAGATGTATTTAGGGAAAAAATATTATATATATTTGAACTTTAATAAGAAAAATTATTTTAGTTTTGATTTAGATTTACATGATTTGTTGAAGCATATTGAGCGGAGATTCATATTCGACAACCAAATTTACTATATTTGATCATTTCATTTCATTTGCAACGTCCAGTTTGGTTTGCACCTATTAGTTATTCAACATTGATAAAAAAATGATATATATTTAATTATTATTTCAGCGATCAATAGTATAAGGAAATTTTTTTTACTAAATTATAAAAACTATAAACCTAACATATCATTTTTTGCGTATTCCATGAATACATAAAACTTATAAATGACAAAAACTCTTATCGACTCATGCACCATCTTAAAATGGTTGTTGTCTCTTATCCAAATTTTCCTCCTTTTCCTTTATGGCCTCATGCACCATTTTCGGTTGTATCTTCATCTGATCCTTGCAATTTGCTCTGTAAACACATCATACTTTGACACTTCGATTTTATTGATGTCCATTGTAAATATCATCTTTAAAGTATACCTTGACTATATAAAAATCCAAGGTTAATATTATTTTAAAATCATATATTTTTTTTTGTTACATAGGAGAGCCACTTTGGACTCGGAGTCATTGACACGGTTCGAACCTGCACCACTAGATTGGTAGACCAAGGCCCTGGCCAGTGAGCTAATCCCATCTGGTTAAATCAGATATTTATAACCATTGTAAATGTAATTTAAAACAGAAAATAAATAAATCTCACCTTGAAAATAGTCCAAAACAGGAACGAAACTATATGTTCTTAGGTTGTTTTTTATTAATTATGTGTTGAATATAAACGATTGATGTAAAGTTTATTATTATTCTAAAAGGCTTGTTACTACTGATTGCCTTTTATATAAAGTTTTGTGTCAAACTACATGAGTTTTTAACCATACAAAAGTTCTTACCGACAAGCCAAATACAATTAACAATGGATTTTTTTGCAATTTTTTACAGGAAAGGCAACCCTTAGAATCGCGCCTTACAGGAAAGTTTATTATACTAGTAATAATAGAACTCAAAAAGAGATGAAACATCAATCTAAGAAAGGAGGTTTTCTAAGGATTTCCTTTCCTATAAACAAATTGCAAAAAAATCCTTTCTTAATTGTATTTGGCTAGTCTGTAAGAACTTTTGTATGATTAAAAACTCAAGTACCTAGTTTTGACATAAAACTTTATAGAAATGGCAATCAACGTAACAGCCTTTTAGAATATTAATAAAGTTTAAATCAATCGTTTATATTCAAGACACAATTAATAAAAAAACAACCTAAGATCATATGGATTCACAATTGGGTCAAAAATAATGGACAAATAGTCCATTCCACTCGCCAACCATTCTTTTCTTGAAATAGATTCCTACTCTTTCCTGGTCTCATGTATAATTTTCGTTTACAAAATTTCTTTGCTTTGAAAATGCACCTCTGATAAAAGTAAGAAAAATAAAAGAAAAGGTATATATTAACAAAACCAGAAAATAAATTTTAAACTGTAAGTATGGATAACAACATGTAATATGTGCTCAGGTATGAGCTTATTTATGATATCGATATCAATAAGGTATATGTATATACATCTGTAAGGAATATAATGTATTTTGATAAGGTATATATATATATATATATATATATATATTATATGGGACAACTTGAAAGTCAAATAACGGTCCAGATATTCTTAGAGCAAAAATATATGACCCCTCCGATGATCTTGATGACGCCATGTGTCAGATATTAAGAATAAGAAAATTCTATTAAAAAAAAGAAAATTCTATTAACCACTCACTACTTTCACCCCACTAATTCTAACTACAATAAATTAACTAGGTTCTCCTAATAAAACTAATTACAACTCTTTTTTCATTAATACTTACTTTCTTTGTTCTGCCTCAATGTTTGGCTAGTTTTGAAAGTTCTAAATATTTTAACTTTTTAATTATCACCTCTTTCTAGGTATATCTATTATTCAATCGATTTGTTCTGTTATTTATTTCTACTTATTATCTAAATTTTTCCAGATTCAAATTAATATTGTAGATACATTAATATTTTTTTAGTTTGCAAAAAGGATGTCTAAAATAGGATTAATTTTGACAAAGACACGGCAAATTCTTTGAAGATCAATATCTTCATCAACAAAAGTTTGTTTTACAAAATTTTGTATAAAATGTGATATTTTTTCCTCTTATTTAGTTTTCAAAAAGAATTGTAAGAATCAAAACTTATACTGTTTAGATGGTTTAATAACAGTGGATTAGTTTATTTACTTTTGGAAATTTATTATTTTAATTTTATATATTTTAATTTCATTATGTGTTTGGAACTATTTTCTCTTAATAAAGGATATAACTTATTTGTAAAAAAATTTGGGTTGCATTTGGTCTTAGATAATTCATGTGCAAGCCTATTAATTATGTTTTCTTTGTTTTACCAATAACATATTAATATTTCACTTGATATCAGATTTTGAAGGGCACGAAATTACTAAATTTAACCATTAGTGGTTTTCTCAAGATCTTTCTTCTTTGATTCTATTTCATAATATAGTTCCCACTTCCATCTTACTTGATTTCAGTTTACAATGGAGATGCTCTAAATGCCTAGATTGCTAATCTTTTTAGTTCACATTTAATACTTTCTTCTTATTTATCAAATTCAATAATTAGATTTGTATGAAAAAGTAACAATATAAATCCAAAATAGTAAATTGTAGTTGATGTTTAATTGCTACTACTATTGCTATGTTTGTTTAAAATTCCTAAATTTTTATAGTGTATAATTAATAGGGTGATGGTGGGAATATCTTCAGGTGTATTTTCTTAATCATAATCATTCTTATTGAATTCACATGAATTCAATTTTATTCATATAATCATTTTTATTTAAGTTTTTTTCATTCTTTATTGAAAAAATAGAATTGTTTGGTAAATGGTGGTTTGTAACCCCCTATTTAGTTTCACTTGGATCCTAAAAATTATATTAGTCTTATATAAAATTAAAGCCTATTTTTACTTTAATCACCACAAAAAATATTTCATTTTTTTCTCTAAATGAACTTTATCCAATAAGTGCATGTTTAAACTCTATTTTTTAAAGGTATCACTAGAGTTATTATTATTTTTATATATGTTTGTTTTATTACTGTTCTTAAACACTATCTAGATAGATACTAGAGGAGATTTTTTGTGTTTTGCATAACAAGGACTTAGAGGAGACAATTAGATTCTTTTGTTTATAAATAATTTTTTACTTTTTTCCTATTTGTGTTATTTTAACCATCTTTATCATTGAGTTTTTTTTTTGTTTGTTTTTCTAATCATTGAAGAAGAAAATGTATATGATTTTTTTTAAATAATAAATCATCTTCATTTTTTTCTTTCATGCTCGGATAAAAGTTAGTTCGAACCAGGTGAGCTAGCTCATCTGGCCAAGGCTCTGTCTCTCAAGTGAGAGGTACAGGGTTCGAATCCCGCAGGCGGCAGAAAGTTATTAAAGTTTGGAAAAAGTTCTCTCAATTGAGAGATACATGGTTCGAATCTCGCAAGCGGAAGAAAGTTATTATGTTTGGAAAGTTTCCAAGGTCCGAAACCCTCCCCAGAACATGGGCAACCTAGTTCTGATTGCCTGGAGGTATGGTTGGGGAGGCAGTCGTATCTCCCGGGGGACTAGTCGGGTGTAAGCCCGGGAACCCTCGTCATCAAAAAAACAAAAACAAAAAGTTAGTTCGTGTCTTATTATATATTTTTCACTATTATATATTTTTCACTCATTAATTCCAAGTCAAAATTAGGATCTATAAATTGGTATTATTATGTTTAGTTATTGTTAAACCGTGGAGTGATGTCAATAGATACTTTATTTATGTACTAAATTTCTTCATTGTAAAAGGTTAAGTGTAAGATATACCTACTATAGAATACTAGGAACCTCTTCAAAAAAATATCAAATTAAAATTCCAAAAATAATGTTTTTTAAAATAGTTTAAACATCAAAATAAGTATGGAATTTTTATTAATTAATGATTGTATTGTGAGCTCTTATTGGATTTGTAGAGAAAATTATAAATATGAAGTCCGAAAATGTGTATTATACTTTTGAGGGAACTAACACTTTATTTTGTAGAGCATCTTGATTTTTAGAACACTAGTATGACAAAGAAGAAGTGATGCTTTAAGAGAGACGAGATAGAGAATATAAATAAAGAACATAGTTTTATTTTAAAAAAATAACTAATTAGTGATTTTTTATTTATTAAAAGATAGTTCCAATATAAATAGTAGACAAAAAAAATACGAAAAAAAAAATGAACACTCATTTATTATTGTTTCAGGGAACACACACTTTTCTTAGTGGATCACCATGCCTTATGGAAAAATAGGATTCAGAATAGTTAAAGAGTGAGAAGATGGGGACAATCATTTCTTTTTCTCTTACAGTTTATCTTGAATTGATACTTATTTATTACAATTTAGAATTAGGATCTAAAAATTGGATTTTTTAAATACATACGTGACCCACTTTGGACTTCATTTTGATTTCAATAAGATCCGATCCTAGGACCTCTTAATCTCTACTGAGTAGTCTAACCACCAAACCAACAATCTTAAGAAAAAAAATCTGACATCTATTATGTTTAGAAATTATTAAATTTTGGAATGATGTCAATTCATACTTTATTTATGTACTTATGTGCTTCATTTTTGAAGGGCAGGGGTTAAATATACAAACTAGAAATCTAGGCACCTCTTAGAATATATATGAGATTAAAATAAAATAAAAAATATTTTTGGTTTAGTAGTTACTATGTCAAATTAAGTTTAGAGTTTTTATTAATTAATATATACATAAATACATTTGGTCTTAGTTTGATATGAAATTTGAATAAGTAATTTATAATACATTGTTAAATAATCAATCATTTGGCATAAGAAATTAAATAGGGAAACATTGGTTATGGTTTGTGTTCATAATGAACCATTTTTTAGTACTCCCCTCGGGCACGGGTAATATCTAGTATATATATATATATATCACATCCTACACATGAAAATTTAAAAAAGTGATAATTATAGACATATGAAGTATCAATTAAAACCATTAGCATAATACCTACTTTACTTGTTAGATTCCAACTATATGTTGGTAAAATAAAAGAATATTCTTTCAAAGAATTAATAACATAGATTGATAAGCACACAATAAAGGCATATTTATAATGGCAAGGGATCTTTTGGATAAGAAAAATCCTTACAGATCCAACAGATAAATCCTTACAGAACCTGGTTAATGAATTTTTATTCTTGAATTGATTTGTAATTTGTAAATGAAAAACATATTTAGTCCCTCAACTTCCTTATCCTGAAGTTGATACTTGGTACTATGGTCTAATAATTAAGCAAGGGAATGTTTATATTGATAAAAGGTATTTAATGGTGTTTTCTAACCTTATGTTGAAATAATAGAGTTGAAAGTAAGTAATTGGAGTCCAAGTCCAATTCAAATTCGTTTTCTAAAATATAGGACATGATTAACATTGCTCACTTTTTTATTCATATCTTCTTCTTTACTGAGCCAAATTTTGCGAACATTATATCAAAAATAACCGTAGCGAAAATATCTATCTAAACCTTTAAATAATCTTCCAAAATAGCAGAATATTTGTAGTTATTTTCACTTTGGTGGATGTCACTACAAATTTGGCAACTTTGTTTGGAAGCTTTTCCTTTCCTATATCCACTTTGTTTCCTTTTATCTTTAGATCTTTTTTACTCAACTCCTTGGAATCAATTTGACATCTAATTATATTCCATAAATCATAAGAGTTTCACATTAACACACAAATTATACAAAATATTCTCTAAAATTAATAAATCATCAAATCAGACCATGAGTTAAGAATTTATTTAATAATGGGAGAAATACCTTTAACAATTAATAAAATACACCTAAAATGATGTCTCAAACATATATTAATATATCACAAATATGGATACATCAAGACCCCTAACTCAAAGTTGTATCGTCTAAATAAAATAAAGAATAAGAATATAGGGAAGTCTCTAAATACACACATAAGTCAATTAAGCATATTGGGAAGAAGATATAAGAATATGAATAATAAACTCAAAGAAACTACTCAGAAAATTACTTATAATAATACTTACAAACTAAATTACTTGTACACTTTTCATACAAACAATCAACATGTTTCAAATTCAAGATCGGATTAGTTTTTTGATGTACGATGGAGAGGTTATTCACTTAGTTTAACATGGAAGCTATAGATTGTTCATCGAGCCTAACTAATATCCAATGATCCATCTAACTACACTCTAACGGATCAATTATTTCTATATCACATAGCAAAATATCATAAGGTCTTTAAGGTCGTAATGTTGGCTTACGGATGGTATCATCTTATATTTTGATAATTTCGAGTGAGATTTTGGCTCTCTCCTCACTAGCCATCAACAAATCTCCCTAGAGCTTGAGTTAACTCATAAGATGTTCTCTTTCAACCCACTGATCTATGCACTAATTACCAACGCCAATAACCCAATATAAAGCATAAAGATGATATCATAGAATTACACTTTGCCGGTCCAAATCTTATATTCTTTTAATCAAGTTTTCTTTTGTAAGAAAAATTTGTTCTAATTTGTCTACACTTTAATAGATTGGAGTAACTTTTTATAAGCAAGATTAATAACTCACTCATTAAAATTGATCTCAATAACTTATATCATAAAATATTGAACGGTGTAAATAAAGTCAAATTTGAGAATTGGTATGTCCCACATACAATGAACTCACATTAATATTACAATATGTAACGAATAAAAATATTGACATACGAAGATACCAACCATTATTCTTTTTTTTTATGAGGAGAGCATGAGGATCTTAATTGCATAGGTAAACATATTAATTCTTCATTTCGAGAACACTTCATGTGTGTATAAATTTATACTAAGTTTTCCGTATTACAGTGCTAATGATACTAGTCTTGATGTGTGGGCTAGATTTGCTGCAAACAAAAAGGTGAGAGATTTAAGGTTATATTTTAATTCCCTTGAATGGGATAGATAGGTTGACCTCACCAATTTGAAGCCATTTCGTTCTCCTTCCCAGTCTCATGCACCATCTGCAATTACTGGAAAAAAAATCCCAATAAAAAGAAAAACAAATGTTAATAAAACCAGAAAATAATCCTTAATAACATGTACTAAAGTCTTACCTTATTTACTATATCAATAAGATATGTAAGTATATTTTAATAAGTTACATGTATCAGTCTCCGAGTTAAATTTACTGATCTAGACATGCATTAATAAGAGTTTAATAAAATAATAAGAATTATTCATTTTCATAATGAATATCATTAAAATAAGGAATATCATTAGAAAAGCATAAGTCATATGCTAATGGTGTCTTTTTAGAACCTAACTTGGTGTTATTAGCTCCCAACAATATCTTAGTAAAGTCAAAGAAGAATTTCTCAAAGAAAGACTTGCAAAACATACAACATGATTAATGTAAAATTTATGACTAGATTTATAAGGATCTCTTGAACAAAGTTTATGCTTGAACTCAGTTGTAACTTATAGCCATTTATATCCACATAAATGTGGCTTTCACACCATTATGCATGGAGAATCATAGATTTCAAGCCACATGTAAAATATGATTATTTATTGATATAAATTTTTATATATCTTCCACCAAAATAGATCCAACTGTTTTATATGATTTAATAGTCAAAATTTTATTAGTGTGAAATCAATGCATTTACTAGATAAGACCACAAACTATATTGAATTAGAGAGAAAACAAATCCTTACACATCATAGAGAATTTACAATGTTACCAAAAAGATAATTCTTTTTTAGAAATTTCAGTTTAATACTAAGCACATGGAGTAATGACACAATTCATCTCTTTTTTAGGAACATGGGGACTAATTGTATAATTATTTTACAATAATTTAATATATAAAAGAAAACAAAATAAACGAGACAGTAATTAGGGAAAAATCTTAATGAAACATGTAATAAGAATTAAGGAAAATAATCTCAGAAACTGGATTTGTTCAAAAAAAGAAGAAAAAGTATTTTTCTAGTACGACATTTTTCAAGAAACAGATACTAAATAAAAATAAGAATTTCAATTTGAAACAAAGTAAGGATCAATAACCTATTAATCCCAGAAAAAAAAATTAATATAAAACACGGGTGAGGTAAGATGTAACTGACCATATGCTGAATTATGTTTCATTGAACTGAAATGGACATTCAATTAACTTATCATCAACGGCGACATCATAAGAAGAATGTAATATATATATGTATACTAAGAGTAGTATAAATAGATAATTTTTTTATATTTAGTTAGGACTGAGCAAACTTGTGCCCAACCTAATGTGAAAAAAATCAGCCTATTTTAGCCCATATCTACTAACACAATGTCTTGAACATTTGAGTTTACTCGTTCAGAAATTTTAATTATTGGGTAGGACCCAAATACTTCTTACTAAAAAAAGATTAATTATGTAGAAGGTCCATAATTATTCAAATTTGTCGTAAAAGGTCCCACTAAAAACTATCCGTTATGAGAATTTTTGGAAAGAAATTTCATGTTTTCGGAAAGATAGTGGAAAAGTAGGGATTGGATAAGTTTCCACACTAACCATTATGTATTTACTACGCAACCTTATAGTTATAATCTATGGTGGTCGTTAAATGGTATTTTAAATTCTTGGTATAAGTCTCTTTACCAACCACTAATGGTCGCTATTGTAACTATATCTTTTAGCGACCACAACACGGTTAGTAAAAGATTTTTTTTAATATGTTAACAAAATGCACCTTATCGACCATATTGGTGGTCGTTAATGTTGACCAATCTCTTACGACCCACTTTGTGCTCTCCAAAATATTTTTATATTTATTTTTGCTTTAAGGTCTCATCAATCACTATCACTCGCCAAACCCAGCTATTATCAATATGGGGCTAGGATGCTCATTCTGAAAGATTGCGGAAAAATGTGATAGATGAGGGTTTATGAAGCTATTTTCCATTTTCTTAGGAGTCGGGCCTATTGGTGGTTTTTAGTACAGTGATTTGCATACTTGGCGAAATGAGTACGAATGTCAACAACGGGACAACATGTTTTGTAAGATAAAGTTATTCTGTCAAAAGTTCCTCGAAAAGATAATAATGTTCTTCATCTTTGGGTTTTTTTATTATGAATTTTTCTTGTGTTTCAATTATATGAGAGATAATTATGGAAAAAATGTTGCAAAATGCTTTATTAGTATTACGAACAAACCATCATATCTCAGGGCTACCACCACTCTTTTTAGAGGAAGATGCCTAAAACAACACAAGAAAGGGTCAAAAGTAGATATTCAAAAAATCTTCGAGCTTGAAGAGAGTGCCTAATCCTGGCATGTGTCCAAGAAAGGCCTTGAGAACCCTTCCATAGCCATACTATTAAGTTATTAGTGAATTTACTTTAGGAACTTGTTAGTAGTTTAATTTCAAATGTTATAGTATATTATAAGTTTGCCTAACATAGCATATCATAGATTTATGTAAGATAGCATAATAGAGGTTTAGATTTATCAGAATTCAGTTGCTTATAATAAATTTGAATGTTAACATAGCATAGAAAAAGTGTATAGCTCCCCCAATATATTTAACTCAGGCTACGATAACTTTGAGTTAACATTAGAGTATTTAACTAATGGTTTACCTCTCTCGGGTCGTACAAACCTAAAGATACAAGTTGTACTTAGTTTTAAGATATTAGCAAACCCAGAAGAGAATTTCGCACATTCATTCGCGTTGTTGTTATTAACAACAACACTACACAACTTGAATGAAATGTTAACATATATAGTTGCATATGTCTCACATCAATTTGGTACACGTTATGAAAAACACTAGAAAAAAAAATACTTTTGTTAATATATATATTGATTTTTTTATTTATATTAATAAATTATTAATAGTAGACACAAAAGAAATAATTGAATCCTTTATATGACATTGGGCCTTAAAACAAGCCTAACTTTTTTTAATATGTATGGGCTTCAATCCCTATATAATTAGATTTCAATAATAATGATACTGTTGTATTTTTCTTTTTTAAATTAATTTTTTCCTCTTGTCTCTTTTACTCTCTCTCTCTCTCTATCTGATAGATTAGAATCACATAAGTCTTGAATTTTTTAATTCATCAATTTACAGATCAAGATCCAAATAGCTTTCGATTACCATGAAAGATCTCATCATGGTACAAATTTTATAAATTAGAATCAGATAAATCATCTAGAATTGTTCAATTCATGGAAGATCAAGATCCAATTAACTTCAGATTACTATAAAAGATCCCCTCACGGTACATGTTCCAACTGCCATTATTTTAATTGTTTCATAAATAAACTGAATCGCATTAGATTTCTATTAAATATATGGGGATTAGTTTCGATAATTATTTTAATAAATTATTTAGTTTTACAATATTTGTTACAAATCTGTAATATAAGTTATTTTATATTGTTGGAATTTTGATTTTGAGTATTTCATTATGTTTAAGAATGTCAAACTAGACTGCTACTAAAAGTCTATATATAGTAGAGATATTGTAAGTATCTGCTATGTTGTGGAGGAGCCATGAACTTTTTAATATTCTTATTAGTGTATTTTCATTTTAAGTCCCTATTTTAGGTAAAATATTTATTATATGTCTTTGTTAGTCCAAACTAATGTTATATATGAATGATAAATAGTTAATACTTTCATTTGGATGTTGCTTTTCTTGAGTAATTTTGTGTTTTAAAATATATTAAAGTGTGATTTTATGAATTTGTAATTATCTTATATATTGATATATATATATATATATATATATATATATATATATATATATATATATATATATATATATATATTCTAAGTGTTAGATTTCTATAGTTATTTTTAAAAATTTAGTGTTAAAGTCTAGTTTGATTGTTTTATTATATGGACTCGTTACCCATTATGATTTAATTTAAAATGATAGCTATCCTTGTATGATATATAAATGCACATATATATATATATATACTAACATTATTTTCTCTTATTTTTTCAGTTGAAGTTTATTATAGAGTGAATACCATATGATCGTTGACCATGACATTTCACCTTATATCAAGTTTGCAAACTTTGTAACTTGAGGAATACAGGTTCAACCAAAATCAAACCCATGCATAGTTTAAATTGCACTATACATGCCTATATTAAGCAAAAACTGCATTACAGATCCCTATATTATGAAAAGTGTACAATAAAATCCCTTTAATGAAATAAATTAAACTATACATCCCTATAATATACGAAAATTGAATTATAGTTCCCTATATTATGAATATATTTACTATAAATACCTGAAATATATAAACATTGCATTATATGTCCCTATATTTATGCAAAAGTTGCATTACATGTCCCTGAATTTTAAAAAAGTGTACTATAAATCCCTATACTATACTAAGATTGCACTATACATCCCTATATACATATTCCTATATTATGAAAATTGTACAATAAAATCCTTTTAAAATTAATGAATTACACTATACATCCCTATATTATGCAAAGATTACACTACATGTCCCTATATTATGAAAATATTTACTAAAAACATCTAAAGTATACGAAAATTGTAGTATACGTCCCTATATTAATGCAAGAGTTGCATTACAGGTCCCTGTATAGTGAAAAAATGTACTATAAATCCCTATAATGTACAAAGATTGCACTATATGTCGCTATATTTATTGAATAATATAAAATATAGTTTTTGGTTAATTTTTTCCAAATCCAGCCATTAAATACTTTTCGCGGAATGGTCCTGAAGAGAAAGAAGTAAGAGTGTTGTTAAATTACTTATTTACCTTTCAATAAAATGATAAATCTTATAATATGCATTTCACATAGATTATTTGTAGAATAAATGGATAATATTGAGACATCTTCATGTCTCATAACACCAACTAAAGCATAGTATGACAAATTTTTATTATTATTATTATTATTTTACATAAATTTGAGTAATTATTAAATTAATTTTTATTTATGTAGCTTTCTTTTGAATGGACAAGCAGTTGAGAAAAGAACAATTGTGTCCATGGTATGTTTAATCTTATTTATGATCTTATTTAAATCATTATGTGCTGAATCTAATTAAAAATAAATAAAAAGTGTATTTTTTTGTTTAGGATACTAGGCCTTAGATTCCTACACCTGTACATAATTTGCTACAATATGGAATAACTATACTTCAAGCTGTTAGGTGATTTCAATGGTAAATATATATAGGGTGTATTTGGTAATTTTAGTAATATATTTCGAAACTTTATTAACACTTACTACTTGTTTAAATTTTGTAAAGGTCGATATATTGTAGTAATTGCTTACATGAGCATGACATCATCTACTTCAAATCATTCTACCCTTCAAGATTACGTGGGTCCCACACTTTCTATGGAAGATTTAGGTAGGCAAAACACTTCATCTCTATCTAAACACAAGTAATTAAATTATATTATTTAATTTGTTTAATTTCACCCTTTCTATTATATAGAACCATTTCGAATTTCACTTCATTGTCCCTTAAGGTATGTAATCATATCCTTCATTAACCCTTTTATTACACTATATATAGTGCAATATATGCATAATATAGAGACCTAATATTGCAAATATCTTTTTCCTCTATTTTGAACAATTTCACGCATATAAAAGTTCATGTAAAAGGTCAAATATGTAGCCATCCTCAAGTAAGTGAATTTTTTAAAATAATTATATAATATAAAAATAATTTTTCTTTTTTTTAATAGTTCTTCGATTATGAGAGTTATATGAAAGTTAATTCAAGTGTACCATTTTGGAAATGTCCATTTTGTACCAAAACTCTCAACTTCACGGATATTCTTATAGATCAACATATGGTGAAGGTAAGTAATGATTTTTTATATATTGCCTCAAAGGTCCCTCATCTTTCGTGCTTTTTCGTAAATATACCCCAATCTTTTCATATGTGCATTTCAGACCCATGTGCTATCATTGTAAACTTATGAATGACTAAGTTTTCACAATTGTCACCTTACCAAATTATTGTATAATATAAAACATTTCACTATATCCCTATAACAACACGCTTATTTTTATGGGATAATTGAACAGTTAGTCCATGTGGTCCCCGAAATAGGAGTCTTTAGTACCTGTGCTCTGAAAATAACACGAAAGGTTCCTATATTGACCATAAGGACCTATTGTGGTAATTTCCAAAGGAGGGACATGGTATTTTCTGAAGGAGGGACAGTAGGATTCCTATTTGGCAGACCACAGGGACTAATGGGGTAATTAACCCAATTTTGGTGGTAAAAATTGATACCATTATAACATTTGTATTCACAGGATGTTACATTCAGTAAAAAATGCAAGGGTTCTAAAGAGTTCTCTCGGTATTTTTGCATGATTGACAAGGCCATATAATAAGACAACTCTCACCTAGCCTCGCACGGACTCATAACAACCAGGTTAGTGGTGGTCCGGCCATGACAATATCCGTTCATTGGGGCCTGGGGCCTGATAGAGAATATAGCACCACCACCACCAAACATTGATTGGATATTATCTACAAATTACTTTTATCCGGTGCAAGATTCACATTTAGGCTCATCGCATTCATTACATCAATATGAACAACAGGTAAGTTACATTTTTATCCCTTGAAGTAACTATTTTACATGAAGCCCGGTCCATACTGAGTTGCTTATGTTCAATAGGAAGTTGGCCTTGCATGGGCATTTATTCACCAGGGTTATTCTTCAAGCACACCACCATTACCACCACTACCACCACTAGGTTTCATGAATCTGGAAGAAGAAGATGACTAGTGGGGCTTGTCAGAAAATGAATATGAGGAAGCTTTACAAAAATACAGGCTGGGTCCATAAACAACCATACACCAGAGAATAGATTTGACATTGGTAAATCGTATAAACCGTATGGTTTTGTGTGTGTGATTTTTTAAAACAAATTGTGGGCGAAACACTTTGCTAGTGTTGATACTTAGTATATGTAATGCTATGTGTGCACTTTTCTGAATTTTCTTCTCTTTGGAGAAAGGAGTTTGACTTTAGTCAGCTCATAAGTTTTTTTAAAGTTGTGATACAATTAGTGTTTTTTCTTTATATAAAAATTTCAAGGTTTAATGAAGGTGTGATACATAGTGATTTAAGTTAGGAATGAAATATGTATCGTGAGTCAAATGTGTGTAGTGCAAATGCTTGGAAGTATAATTAGACCAGTTTTACTTGGAAGATATTTATAACATGGATAAAAGTGGAGTATTTTATTGTTTGAAAACTTACCATTCACTTTCTACCAAATAATGACAAAAGAATATCAAGGAGAAAGTTTCCGTTGACATTTGTTGTTACGGTTATGGATCTGAGAAAGTACTTCTTTTATAAATTTGTTGGTGGTTTAACAACAATATTAATGGTAAAACAATTTCCTTTTAATACATAATTGCCCAACTCATCTAAACGCAGGGGTAGAGCCCTGAGCTATGGTAAAAGATGCGATAAATAGAGAAGCGTTTTAAATTAAATTTTGTTTATTTGTTATGTTATACTTAATACTTTTTCTTATTAAAAATGCACTACAAATTTATTTTCACTAACTCATATAATTTAACTTTGGTTAATATCTATCATTTCAAAACTAATAAAAATGAAAAACCAATGACCAAATAAACAAAAAGTTATCTTTTAAAATATATTCATTCTTGTGTTTCTTGATATTTTCAATTTCAATTTCTCTTACATTTAACATCAATCATTATTTCATTGATTATGTAATCATTTGGTTAAACTTAAATAATATTATTATTTTATCCATATAAATTATAACTATTATTAATTTACCATTGAACGAGGATTCACTGAAGAAAGGAAAGAAATAATCTAACAATTTTAATGTTCGAAAAAACAAGAAGAAAGGGAACAAGAAAAGAGCACCTAACATTCCTCCTAAAGGAAAGTGTTACAAGTGCGGATTGAAAGGTAACTAAAAAAAATGCAAACCATAAGGTAGCTTTTCTTTAGTCATATAGTACAACTTTTTTGTAGTGATTCTAGTTAATTGGACTCTTTATCCACTAATCACTTTGATGTTTAATGATTTACATATAACATGGAAGTTGAAAAGTAAAAAATTACCAAGGTTGTAAGCATATGGAAGTTAGTTAGGTAATTCGAGTTTCTTAGTCATAGTTTAGATTTCTTAGGTAAGACATTTCATATTATTGTATTGGATAATAGATCAAACGTTTTCCTGACAAATTATATTCAAGGTTGAGTATATTTAGATATGCCTTGTGTTTTTAAGCGTCGGATATTCATAATTCCTAACTTACATTAGGAGCAGTTGTTCCAAGATTCAATAATATTAGGCACATAGTTTCCTTCAAAAATCGCTTCCTTTATGTTAAATGTATTCTTAATATATATAGTATACAACTCATGATAAATGTTTAGGTTATGACATTCCTCAAAATAAGGAAGTGTCAAAAAATACAAGGCTATTTGAAAATGATCATTTGGGATACTTGATAATCCTAAAACATTTAGGTGACCATAACTTGAAGGAATAGATCATAACGATCATTCTTCAAGATGAGTCATGGATCTCTTGAGTGTAATTCTTATCTAGACTTAATCATTTGAATAAAGATAAAGAAGAAACACACTGAAAAAAAAAATTAACTTTAGATTTTATCGAATCAAAATTTAAACCCTACCTAAGCTAATGTTACCCTTGAAGTCATTCATTGAGTTAAGTTTAAACAAGGTGAAAGGTTCAAAACATCTGGCATGAGTTAGAAACCTAAGGGTGCTTGTTATTGTTGTGGTAAAGAAGGACACAAAACTTTTGAGTGTACGCTTAGAACTGTTCCTGATCCAAAACCTGCTACAAACCTAACCGAAACTGAAAAAATAATCGTCGCGGTAATGGTTGAGACTTACTTGCTGGAAATCAAAAAAGTATGGATCCTTGACACCGGGGCCTCATGACTCTTCTGCGCAAACAAAACTCTGTTCAAAAAGTTTGTGGAATTAACTAATAGCGAATGCGTGTACCAGAGTGACATATCCACTACTACGTTCCTCGGGAAGGGACATGTTACCCTCAAACTCACCTGGCTCCGTAGAAACTTGGGTTCTAGAGCTCTTCTTAATAAAGTGGGACTCAAACTAGTTAAAGAGGGGGGGGATAATTATTACCAAAAAAGATGAGTTTGTGGGAAAAGGGTATTTACATAATAGTTTGTTTGTTTTAAATACTGTAATCCATGAGTAGTACCAAAATGATGAGTTTGTTGGTAAGGGGTTTTTTTCTTTTTCAAATAAGGGTTTATGTGTGTTGAACCTTGTAACCTCATATAAGGATCGCTTTGAATGTTTAGATGTGTGGAATGGTAGATTAGGCTATCTTTATTTTTTCTTCTATTAAAAGGCTAAAAATCCCTTGAACTAATAAGGTCGATGACTTTATAAATTATATGATATGTGTAAAGTCCAAACTCGTGGGAAAACGACCTTTTAATATGAAACCAGCAGAATTCTAAACTACTAGAACTAGTATATTCAGACCTAAATGCTTTTATAAATTCCGCTAGTTAAGGAGAAAACCCATACCTTATAACCTTCACAGGATACTCTTCTAGGTTTACGAGAGTATATATCCTAATACTAAAAGTGAAACGGGACATGTTTTTATAAAATATTAGGTCGAGGTTGGAAACCAACTATTTTGCTAAATTAATAAGACTTAAGGCACGATTGTTGTTCAGAATTCCTTAAAACATCTTTATGACTTTAACGGAATTATCGAAGTGAAACGGAACATGTGTTTATAAAACATAAGGTCGAGATTGGAAACCAACTATTTTGCTAAATCAAAAATACTTAAGGCGCGAATATTGTACTGATTTCCTTAAATTAGCTTTGTGACTTTAACAGAATTATCGATGAACTTAGTGCCTTATACACCCGTGTGTAATGACACAACTAAAGGCTATGATAATCGAATCTGGCCCACTAACTTAAATGTGGGGGTGTCTAGTAAAGTTTCTCGAGTTCTAAGTACGGTAACAATTGGACCGAATACGATAGACTCAATAGTCATGGGAAATGACACGAATGTATATCTCGTCTTAATGAATTCATTGCCATTGTTGGTAGTCCTATTGAGAAGGACATGATGAATTCACGATCAAAAGTGAGACTCATGATTCATGATAGAAATTAGGGAGACTTCCTTAATGATCATATATGAATAAGTCCACAAAGTTCATGGCCCGCAAGGGGCATTCCTTAAACGAGGACTTGATAAACTAACTGAAGGGTGATGTTCGAGGGAACCATAACTTTCAGTAGGCTAGAGTATGTGTTGTGAGGGTCTCGATCGAAAATCGTTAAGGTCAAGAGTAAGTTCAATTAAACAGAATTTGGTAGTTGTCCCACTTCACTACGTGTCATTTCACATCGAAAGAATTTTCCACTTAAGTACTATTCACCAACAAAATACTGACAGTTATGGAAACTTGTTCACCTTCTCTTCTAAATACTCTGAGTGGGGGATTTTTGGAATTTATTAGTAATTATGTGTGCTAAAATTCATTTAAAACAAGGTATTAAAATAATTTCTTTTCATGTTCTTATAGGAGAAGTGGAAAAGATACTCTTTCTGAAGAAAATATCTCACATATATTACTTACAAAAAAGCTAAAGGCTATGAAAGCAAAAAGGGAAATGGCAAAGCCCCACACACGCGCACCGTCACCAGCCGGGCCTGGCCCAGCCCAGCGACGGTGATGGCACTGGCGTGGGCTCGTGGGGGAGCTGGGGAGTTTGGGAGTTTGGGAGTCAAAAAATGAAAAATGAAATTAGTTTTCGGAAGAGGAACTAGTTGAAGAAGACCAGTTCTTATAGTAGTATGTGTCAAGTCAAATCCTTCTAGCCAGAAGACATATATGCACCAATTACGCACCAGAAGACAAAAATCAACCAATTACGCACCACTTAACTGCTACAGAACTTGGTCAACACGGGAATGAATTAAGTCAACATTGTGTCCAGGTTCATTGCTGAAATTAAAACGCGTAACAATACGTGTCAATCAAAACTGTCAATTAATTATCGAGGCAATCAAGGCATTAATTTGGAAATTTTCTGACAAGACTCTTTTCACCTACTCTCCTATAAATACCAGCTCCTTCCCACTTGTTTAATATAAGAATTGAATCAGAAAAGAACAACAAAATAATTACTTTCTACTTCTCTAAATATTATTAGTGTAAAGACTCTAGAGATAACCGGTACGCCGGAATATCTTTTTAACGACTGCTTATTTCTGTTTATTTTTTGTTTGTTTTCCGATTCCGTATAAGTTCTTATCTTGATTTCCATTTATATTGTTTTAAACTGGTGATTTCCCCCTTTTTCCAACATATATTATCAAAATTGCATCGTTTGATCCTCGTGTGAACTGAAATTGGCAAATATACATATGCTAGTAATGTAGAATGTTGCGAAAATGCCCATTTAGAATGCCTCAACACGATTGGGATATATACTATTTACTTTGTAGCACAAAAGTATATTTTCCTATTATAGATAACACGTGAACTAATGGTGAAATTTGCAACTACAAACATCTTTGATAGTTTAGAAGATTCTACTGAGTAAATTAGATTGGCTAGTGCCAAAGCCACGATATATTATGCAAAATATCACACTATAGATTCATATATTATGTAAAAGTTATACCATAGACTTTGATATAATTTATAGAAAAAGAAAAGTTGTTTTTGGAGTTGTACTCACTAGGATCTGTATTAATATATCTTTTTTAATTGCACTATATGTCCCTATACTATCCAAAATTGCACAATCAGTCTATGTATTAATATACAAAATTGAATTATAGGACTTGATATACTTTTTACTGGAAAGAATAGATAGTTGTAGTTGTACTCGCAAGCATCTAGATTAGTATATTTTCTAACTGCATTATACGTACTTGTTCTATGTAAAAATGTCACTATGGGCTCTATATCGTCTAAAAAATGCATTATAGGCTTTGAAATAATATATATGGAAAGAATGGTTGTAGTTTCAATGACTAGCATCTAGATAAATATCTATTAAATTTCACTATAAGTCCCTATACTATGCAAAAATTGCAACATAAGATTTTGAAACGGTTATAGGTGATATTGTGAAGATGTCGAGACAGTGACATTCGGAACCCTATTTTTATTTTCACATTTTCGAAGGCGGTCTTTGTCACCATTGCAATTCTGTTATCTTTGTCTCTTCTTTTGTTGGACAATATTTGAAATAAAAATTATCAACTTGGACATCATCCTATGATAAATCATCTAAAGTAAGTGCGGAACATTGTTGATTCATATAAAGATAAAGATAGGAAACATGATGCAAAGTGAAGCACCATATCCTACATACTAAGCACTAATAAGAATAAACAAAGAATATATCAAAATAAAATAAGTATTAAACTGAAAACATGGCTATTATGAATTAAAAATAAAATTCACTTATGCAAAGTTCAGAAACTTTACCTTCCTGTCGAATATATATAACACGTGTTTTAAACCTATGAAAATAAATATAAGAGAAATATTTTTTTTTGATTTTTCCCAGAAAAGGAAGAAAACAATAAATTAAAAAAAACAAAAAAGGTTATTAATACATCTATAAATAAGGTATACACACATTTCACTCTCAAAACAAAAAAACGAAATACACAAACTTCTACGGAGATAATCATATATGTTCACTCAAAAGTGAACATCGAATCAACAAATAATAAAGCCGATAAACAACTACAGTTAGAAACCTTGCTAAAAAATAGATTTTCAAAATTTCAAACTCATGCCAAATGCATGAGCAGTAAAGTTCACAAATCGTGACTTGTTGAAATATTAATTTTTTGAATCATGTATCATTCCGATTCAAATATTAATTTTAAAAATATAAACTTTTTTTGTTATATGGGTGTCAGACTAGTTTGCAAATAGATCGATTAGTCCAATAAACAATAGACATGTTTTTCCATGCATATCCCCGACAAGGTAGAATTAGGTTACCCATATTTTGGAAAGAATTTAATATATAATATATATGTTTTTCTAAAATTAAAATTACTTATAACTATCAAAATCATTATGAATAATATTATATAATATAATAATATATTAACATAAATAATGTATTCTAGTATAAATAAAAGACCGCCATACTTAGTTTTTTTTCTTTTCTTTGTTGGTTTTCTTTTTCTCTATTCGAATGAATATAAGAAAAAGAAGAATATCATTTGGTATTTTAATATTAATTTATAATAAATATTTAACAAACATTGTATTCATGAATGTGATATATACGTAAAATGCATTTGCATATTTTCTTAAAGAAGGATAACATTTATAGCAATGAAGACCATAAAGGGGAAAAAATACCAAGTTACACTATTACAACGCGTTTCTCTAGCGACCAAATCTTTTACGACTACATACAAGTAATCGCTAGAAAAAACCCTTTAGCGACAAAATTGTATCATTGACGGCACAAGTCGCCCCTACCTTATTTTCCATTAGCGTCTACTACTTGTTAACACAAATATCATCAAAGTAGTCGGTAGAGATATTAAATATTTTCCATATTTTTTATTGCCGTAAAATGGTTTTTATGTTGACCATTTTAATTGGAGACAAAATTTTGTTGCCACGGTTATCTTTTACTAGCGATACATTCCAATGACTTAAAATGTTGATTGTCATAAAGAATTTAAATAGTTGGATAGCCACGCATATGATAAAGTTGTGAAGAATGACCATGTCACGAATAACATGTCTAGGTAATTTAATAAAATGTTTTCATAAAAAATTTCTAGTCCAATCTTTGAGGTGGTTGATAACGAACTTAAAATGAAAACTTGAACTTGTGAGTATAAATATTGGGAAGATCACATTTTCGAACGCGGTTTTTGTCACCATTGCCTTATATTTGTCTCTTATTTTGTTGGACAATATTTAAAATTATCAACTAGAAAATTATCCAAATGATAAATTATTTAAAGTATGTACTGAACATTAGCTACTAATGCAGGTATGAACATCTTTTTGGCCACCGATGCGCCGGGAATCATCAATCCTAACTCATAGAATCTGGAATAAATCATGGATACACAAGTTATTTTTACATGTGACACGTCTTTTAACTCACGAATTAAGTAGAGCGGAATTGGGTTAGTGTGAAAAGATACACGTAATTTATTCGAAATCAATATTCCGACCGAAAGAGAGGTGATGGCTATGGACAGCAGGGGACAAAACACTATAATCTGCTCAGATAATCTTGATTTGATTTAAGGTATTAAGTCGTTGCAAGTGGCGTGGTGGAAGGTCAAACCTTATGTCAAGCGTAGCGCGTATGTTGTGGAATCATGGTTGGATGTTCTTTAAACATATTTATCAATGGCATTGATGACCGAGCCGCGTGGAACATTAGACAACGGGGTTCTCTAACTGATTACCAGTTGGATCTTACACATCGATTTTCCCGTCTAAAAATTGGTTAATTGTTGTATTATAATATGTATGTTTTACATTATCACAAAAAAAAAAGTACTGAACGTTGTTGATATTCATGAGATAAATATAAAGATATGAAATATGATGCAAAGTGACTTCTGCAGCACCATCACTATGACTCCCCATCCCAGTGATGTGCTGTCCTGTAGCCTCACACACAAACAGAACCATAATGACATTATCGTTTAAAATTTGTTATGCCATAAGTCATTATTTTTTAACAAATGTTTCTTTTTATGTGGCCCAGGTATTGGCTATTCGAGCTCAAGTTGAGGAATTTAGTATAGATGAAGAATGTCTCGCTTATTTGAAATAATTGGAAAAAAACCTTCTTTAAGGTTTGCAATTTAGTGCCTTATCTTTAACTTTTCTATAATTTTAGTCCTGAAACTTCTTTATAGGTTCCATCATATTATGAATGTGATAGAACACTTGGATACCTTTTATAATTGTCGTTTTCTTTATTGCCCTCTAACGATACTGATTTTACCCATTTAAAAATAGCTTATGTCTCTTGAATTTTTTTGGAAAATTTCAATTTCTTCCCCTAACAAACTCTTTTCTGCATTTAAATTAAAAATTACCTTACTTTGGTAAATTTGAAGTTTTATTTTTGTTCACTATAAATTGTTCTGCATAAAATAGGGACTTATAGTGTAATTATTTTAAAATATAAATTATTTTGTATAATTTGGGTACCTATAATGCAATTAATTAAAAATATAATTATTTTTCTTAAAATAACAACCCATGGTGCAATTAATTAAAAACAAAAATAATTTTCCATAATATAACGACCTATAATGCAATTAACTGAAGAAATAACTTATTTTGCATAATAAAGAGACCTATAGTGCATTTAACCTGGATCCTCCCTAGACTAAATTTTCAAAGTATACAAAGATAAGGGGTACCATATGAGTTATTTTTACACAATTAGTAACTTATGAAATTATTTTGCTTTTCTCCATTAGGCATGCAGTTTAGCTTTTATCATCGTTAGTAACTTATGACAATATTTGCAAGGTAATTGAATTAGATATAATTTATGAAATAATTAATTATAGGAAAGGGTAATTATGTAATTTTGATGGATTATATGTTGCAGGATCTTGAAGATGTGGGATCACTTTATATGGAAACCAAGTCCTCGCCAAAGCATCTTCAAGAGCAACAACATAGATATATTTCATGAGGATAGAGAATTTAGATTAAAATTCTTGTTATGTTAATAATTTAATGGTGGATGAGAATATTTATTGGTAATTGAATGTTTACTTTTTGTTGTTTTTCAGGTTTCTTTATAATATGTAAGCTACAAAGAATATACTTTATTGTTGTAGGTGTTTAAGTTTGTTTTGTTTTCTATTTATTCTAATTTTTACTTTACCACATGCAAGAAATATCTTGAATTAGACTCATTCGAGATCACCAAAATATGAACAACATTATAAATACTTCACCATCTTATTGCCTTTTGCAAGGAGATCATGTATATATATACTGTGACATCAAACCTAAAAATATGAGTAAATAGGAGTGTTTTATCTTAATAAAGCTTTATATATGGGATTTAGTTTAGGTTGGGTATATAATGAATAAATAAATCCGCGTCGCATCAATTGGTTACCATAGATTCATTCTTATACTATTCAAAGCACATAAGTTTTTGTTGTTTTGGCACTAGTGACATATAAAGTCAACCACGTTGAGAGTTATGCAATGATTTGGAACCCTATTTTATTGTATCAAAAGTGACAAATATGAAGAGGTGATTTGATGGATTTTTTTACATGTTTTGCTTTGGTTTTTGATTTCTTTTTTTTATCGTTTTAATTTTATAGTAGTCACGGTCTTCAAACATTGGACTTCAAACTTAACTATAAGGCTCCTTAATCACCAAGTTCAGTAATTAAGAAGCCAAACATTATTGTTATTACTATTGTTGTAATTTTCACTGGAAAAAAGTTCATTAATTGCATAAAATCAGCTATTATCAATCCTTGGAGATGATGATGCAGTATAGGTTGACCAAATAATTAAATTTGAAGTCTCATTTTTTTTTCTTCTTCGGAAGCATATCATGATATGCTTTATGATTTTATTTTATTCTTATTATATTCAACATCTCAAATAGTCCACCATGTTGAATGTGGAAGGCATATGGGTCAAAGCTAATGCAGTAAAATTTAAACATCCATGAATATTTGCTTAACTTAAAGTCTCCAGCCACTTAATTTGCAATTTCTATATGAAATGAACTTAGAATAAAATGAACTTGGAGTTGTTTAGGATAATGATCTGGTTACAAAACATAAATAACAAAATCAATATAGGTACTATATAGACGAAACAACATGGTGAATTGAGAAATTGTATGCATTGTATAAAACGAGAACATTACATCATCACTTTTTTTAGTTTGAAATTCAACACATTCAAAAAACTTTTCTTTTTTGATTTTTTTATTGATATTATAGTCTCATTTGTCAAGCAAGTAAAGCAACTAACCCTGTATACCACACATGACTAATATGAAATTTTTGCTACTTAATTGTACCAAATTTGTCTGTGTACTAGCCATTTTCCAATTGTTCAAAAAAAATTAATCAACATACTCAAAAAAATATGTAGTAAATAACATCTTATAAAACATGATGCAAAGTGAAACACTTCTACAAGCACAGTATATCCTAGATAGTAAGCAATAATAAAAATTAACACATACAGAAAGATCAAACTGATAATAAACTGAGTAGCAATGTTAAAGTGAACAAGAGTGTATCGTATAAGGTAGATTTAATATGAAGTAAAATGAATAAAGTGATTAATTATCACCTGACTAAAGTATATATACGCACACATTGAAAAGATATGATCATTAAGATCAGATTAAAGAGAAAAAAGAAACAAAATAGCAAATAATACATTTTAATAGTTTCTTGAAATTCACGCATAAAAGAAGCATTACAAGACAAATCCAAAGCCTTATTAGCAACTGCACTCAATGAGAATAGAAGGATATAATAATATGTATAGAGAAAAGATCATATATGCCAAATGAGCTTCTAAGGTAATAACCTTACTTTGGTTTCATTCACTTCCACTGAAATATCAAGTGGTACTTGTAAAGAACAAAGTCAGCTATCAATACCATTTTTTCCTACTTGCATATAATAAATTTGTGATACTACATCCTTGGAGTTAATAACCAACCTCGAGGAGGTGATTCTGGATTAAAAAGGGCATGTATTAATACAACCTCCTATCACAACAAGAAGCTTACAACAAGAAGAGATGTCTGGAAGGAGTAGAACACCATATTATGTAATTTTCAACCTTCAAATTTGTATTTTTTTTCTTTTCTTTCATTAGTATAAACTAAATAATTTTATCTTGAGATTTAGCATATATGTATGAACCCTAGTTTTTCTATTTTTCTATTTGGGATACTTTAGTATTTAATTTGAATTCATGTTTTATATTATGTTTATGTGTTTTGATTTAATGACTGTTTTCCCTTCTAGTGCACGAGTATAAGATTACCTTAATAGTAGTTAGATGATCACCTTAACTGGGGGTCTAATTATTGATACACCGCATCACATCTAGAATAAGGTTTAGACCTGACAAATCAACCTAACTAGATAATAATTAGGGTATGTTTTAACCACTATCACCATGTTTAGAATTGAATTGCTTAGGGCCTTGGTGGTGCTTGATAACCCTTAGTTTAGGCTGCCTCGTGGTGTGTCTGTAGCCCCCTTATTCGTTCTCAAGGTTTAATGTATGAAAATCTAGAATCCTGATTATTTCATATTATATGATTCACCCTTATACGATAGAATAACCAAAACTAGTGGGGATTACTTGCTAATATCTCGAGCTAAACTATTATACTACTTGCTTCTATCTTTTATTTAATTTTCTGTCTTTTAATTTATTAGTTAATTGTCTTATTTAAAATCAACCAAAAATCTATTATCTTTTAATTTCTTGCGTAGTAATTTGATATAGCTTTTTATATCTGCACTTGAATATTTGCATAAGTTCTTCCTAACCTTCGTAATCTCTGAGAAACGAATCATTAGAACTTGCATACGTCTTGTATACTTGCAGAACCGTGCTAGGCTTGGGTGTCTACTTTTGCACTTATTTATATCATATTTTTATCACACCCTAGTCGACATCAAGTTTTTGGCGCCGCTATCGGGGACTACATCGTTAGTTTATTATGCACAATCAGTCCATTTATTATGCAAAATTGCATTTTTAGGACTTGATATAATTTATTCAAGAAATAATAGTTTCTGTTGTACTCAATAGCATCTAGACTAGTAATTTTTATAATTTCTCAATAGATCCCCATGTTATTTAAAAAATGCACTAGGGTCCCTAGATCGTGCAAAAATTGCAATCTAGGCTTTGAAATAATATATTACAGAGTGGATAGTTGTAGTTTATATCATTAGCATCTAGATTAATATTTTTTAAATTACTCTATAGGTCCTTATACTATGCAAAAAACCGCAACATAAGCCTAATTAAAATTTATACCAAAAGAACATTTGTAGATTAAATTTTTTTAATTGCACTATAGGTTCCTATACTATGCTATAATTTCATAATAGGTCATGAACTTTGAAATTATTTCAATAAGTTCCCCTGTATTATTCCAAAATTGGGTTGTATACAATGATATAATTTATAAGGAAAGAATAGTTCTAGTTTTATTCACTTGCATTTGGATTAATATATTTTTTAATTTCAATATCGGTCCCTATACTCTATAAAAATGGCTCTGTAGGTTCCTATATTATGCAAAAATTGTACTAGAGGTCCCAAAATTATCTACAAAATCCACTAGAGGTCATACACTCTACCAAAAAAACTCTATAGGCCCCTCTTTTAACTCAACTTTACCTTCCTGTCGAATACATTTTGCCCATATTCTAAATCGACGGAAATAGTAATAAGAGACAAATATTTTATATTTTCTAGGAAAAAGAGGTACACATTTAGTTTGAAAAGAAGGTGAGGAGGTTATTAATACCAAGATACACAACTTATTAAGTAATGTGTTCACACATTCCATTCTTAAAATAGAAGATGTGATTTAACAAGTTTTAAAGGAGATAATCATCTATATTCAGACAAAAGAGAACAAAAAAGAAGCAAAACAACAGATAATAAATTTTATAGTTTTTGAAATTCACTACTAAAAGAAGTCTTATAAGGTATTGCACTCAATAACTAAGGAGAATAGGAGGGTGTATAGAATTTGTAGAGATACCATATAATATGGGGCTAGGATGCTCATTCTAAAAGATTACGGAAAAATTTGATAGACGAGGGTTTATGAAGCTATTTGCCATTTTTTAGGAGCCGGGCCTATTGGTGGTTTTTATTACAGGGATTTGCTTACTTGGCGGGAGTACAAATGTCAACAACGGGACAACATGTTTCGTATGATCAAGCTATTCTGTCAAAAGTTCCTGGAGAAGATTATAATGTTCTTCGTCTTGGGTTTTTATTTATGAATTTCTCTTGTGTTTCAATTATATGAAAGATAATTATGAAAAAAATGTTGCAAAATGCTTTTTTAGTATTACGAACAAACCATCATACCTCAGGGCTACCACCACCTTTTAAGAGTAAGAGGCCCAAAACAACAAAAGAAAGGGTCAAATATAGATATTCAAAAAATCTCTGAGCTTGAAGAGAGTGCCTAATCTAGGCATGTGTCCAAGAAAGGCCTTGAGAACCCTTCCATGGCCATACTATTAAGTTATTAGTGAATTTACTTTTGGAACTTGGTAGTAGTTTAATTTCAAATGTTATAGTATATCATACGTTAGCCTATCATAAGATATCATAGTTTTATGTAACATAGTGTAATAGAGGTTTAGATTTATCATAATTAAGTTGCTTATAATAAATTTGAATTTTAACATAGCATATAAAAAGTGTATAGCTCACCCAATATATTTATATCAGGCTACAATATCTTCGAGTTAACATTAGAGTATTTAGCTAATGGCTTACCTCTCTCGGGTCGTACAAACCTAAAGATACAAGTTTACTTAGTTTTAAGATTTTAGCAAACCCATAAGAGAATTTCGCACATCATTCGCTTTATTGTTATTAACAACAACACTACACAACTTTAATGAAATGTTAACAAATATAGTTGCATATGTCTCACATCTATTTGTTACACGTCATGACAATCACTAGAACAAAAATACTTTTGGTAATATAAATATTGATTTTTTATTTATATTAACACTTTAACATGTAGTAATATTACCAAATTATTATTTATACATACAAAAGAAATTTGGGATAGTAGACACAAAAGAAAGAATTAAATCCTTTATATGACATTGGGCTTGAAAACAAGCCTAATTTTTTTAATATGTATGGGCTTCAATCCCTATATAATTTGATTTCAATAATAATGATATTGTTGTACTTTTCTTTTTTAAATTATGTTTTTCCTCTCCAAGTCTCTTCTACCCTCTCTCTATCTGATGGATTAGAATCACATAAGTCTTGAATTTTTCAACTCATCAATTTACAGATCAAGATCCAAATAGCTTTCCATGACCATGAAAGAGCCCCTCATGGTACATGTTCTCTCTTTTCAAATTTCATAAATCGTCTTGAATTATTCAATTCATCACCGATCAAGATCTAATTACCTTCCAATTAATATAAAAGAGCCCGGTACATGTTCCTACTCCCATTATTTTAATTGTTTCATAAATAAACTTAATCTTATTAGATTTCTATTAAATATATCGGGATTAGTTTCGATAATTATTTTAATAAATTATTTAGCTATACAATAGTTGTTACAAATCTGTAATATAAATTATTTTATATTGTTGGAATTTTGATTTTGCATATTTCATTATGTTTAAGAATGTCAAACTAGAGTGCTACTAAAAGTCTATCTGTAGTCGAGACATTGTAAGTATCTGCTATGTATTGTAGAAGCCATGAATTTTTTAATATTCCTATTAGTGTAATTTCACTTTAAGTTCCTATTTTAGGTAAAATATTTATTATATGTATTTGTTAGTCCATACTAATGGTTTATATGAATGATAAATAGTTATTACTTACATTTGGATGTTGTTTTTCTTGTGTAACTTTATGTTTTAACATATATAAAAGTATGATTTTATGAATTTGTAATTATCATATATATTTATATATATATATATATATATATATATATATCTATATGTATATATATATTCTAAGCATTAGATTTCTATATTTATTTTAAAAATTTAGTGTTAAAGTCTAGTTTGATTGTTTTATTATATGGACCCATTACCCATTATGATTTAATTTAAAATGATAGCTATCCTTGTATGATATATAAATGCACATACATATATACTAACATTATTTTCTTTTATTTTTTCAGTTGAAGTTTATTATAGAGTGAATACCATATGATCGTTGACCATAACATTTCATCTTATATCAAGTTTGAAAACTTTATAACTTGAGGAATACAGGTTCAACCAAATCAAACCCATGCATAGTTTAAATTTCACTATACATGCCTATATTAAGCAAAAACTGCATTACAGATTCCTATATAATGAAAAGTGTACAATAAAATCCCTTTAATGATATAAATTACACTATATTGAATTACAGTTTCCTATATTATGAAAATATTTACTATAAATACCTAAAGTATATAAACATTGCAATATCTGTCCCTATATTTATGCAAAAGTTTCATTACATGTCCCTGAATCGTAAAAAAGTGTACTATAAATCCCTATACTATACCAAGATTTCACTATACATCCCTATATACGTATTCCTATATCATGAAAATTGTACAATAAAATCCCTTTAAAATTAATAAATTACACTATACATCCCTATATTATGCAAAGATTGCATTACAGATCCCTATATTATTAAAATATTTACTATAAATACTTAAAGTATACGAAAATTGTAGTATACGTCCCTATATTTATGCAAGAGTTGCATTACAGGTCCTGTATCTTGAAAAATGTGTACTATAAATCCCTATAATGTACAAAGATTGTACTATATGTCGCTAAATTTATTGAATAATATAAAATATAGTTTTTTGTTAATTTTTTCCGAATTTAGTCATTAAATACTTTTCTTAAAATAGTCCTGAAGAGAAAATAGTATGAGTGTTTTTAAATTACTTATTTACCCTTCAATAAAATGATAAATTTTATTATATGTATTTCACAGAAATGGATAATATTGAGACATCTTCATGTCTCATAACACCAACTAAAGAAAAGTATGACAATTTTTTATTATTATTATTGTTAGTTTACATAGATTTGAGTAATTATTAAATTGATTTTTTATTTATGTAGCTTTCTTTTGAATGGACAAGCATTTGAGAAAAGAACAAATGTGTCCATGGTATGTTTAATCTTCTTTATGATCTTATTTAAATCATTATGTGATGAAACTAATTAAAAATAAATAAAAATGTATTTTTTTAGGATACTAGGCCTCAGATGCCTACACCTGTACAAGCTGTTGGTGATTTCAAGGGTAGATATATGTTGGGGGTATATGGTAATTTTAGTAATATATTTGGAAACTTTATTAACACTTACTACTTGTTTAAATTTTGTGATGGTCGATATATTGTAGTAATGGCTTACATGAGCATGACATCATCTACTTCAAATCCTTATACCCTTTAAGATTACGTGGGTCCCACAATTTTTATGCAAGATTCAAGTAGGCAAAAAACTTCATCTCTATCTAAACACAAATAGTTAAATTATATTATCTAATTTATTTAATTTTACCCTTTCTATTGTATAGAACCATTTTGAATTTCACTTCATTGTCCCTTAAGGTATGTAATCATATCCCTCATTAACCCTTTTATTACACATTAGGGGATAGTGCAATATATGCATAATATAGGGACCTAATATTGCAAATATCTTTTTCCTCTATTTTCAACAGTTTCACGCGTAAAAATGTCCCTATAAAAGATCAAATGTGTAACCATCCTCAAGTAAGTGCATGTCTTATAATAATTATATTCTATAAAAATAATATTTCTTTTTTTAATAGTGCTTCGATTATGAGAGTTATATGAAAGTTAATTTAAGCGTACGATTTTGGAAATGTCCATTTTGTACCAAAAATATCAAGTTCACGGAGATTCATATAGATCAGAATATGGTGAAGGTAAGTAATGATTTTTTATATATTGCCTCAAAGGTCCTCATCTTTCCTGTTTTTTCGTAAATATACCGCAATCTTTTCAAATGTTCATTTCAGACCCATGTGCTATCTTTGTAATATGAATGACCAAGTTTTTAACAATTTTCACTTTGCCCCATTATTGAATAATATAAAATATTTCACTATATCCCTATAATTTTTATGGGATAATTGAACAGTTAGTCCATGTGGTCCCCGAAATAGGAGTCTTTTAGTCCTTGTGCTCTAAGAAAAACACAAAAGGTTCTTATATTTACAATAAGGACCTATTGGGATTCCTATTTGGCATACCATAGGGACTAATGGGGTAAATAACACAATTTTGGTGGTTAAAATTGTCTAAACTAGTAATTTACCATTATAACATTTGTATTAACAGAATGTTACATTCAGTCAAATATGCAAGGGTCCTAAAGAGTTTTCTCGGTATTTCCGCACAAGGCCATATAATAAGACCACTCTCACTTAGCCTCGCACGGACTTATAACAACCAGGGTAGTGGTGGTCCGGCAATGACAATATCCATTCACTGGGCCTTGAGAGAGAATATAGCACCACCAAAACCAAACAACATTGGTTATATCTACAAATTACTTTTATCTGGTGCAAGATTCACATTTAGGCTCATCGCATTCATTACATCAATATGAACAATAGGTAAGTTACATTTTTACCCCTTGAAGTAACTTTTTTACATGAACCCGGTCCATGATTTGCTTTTATTCACCAGGGTTCTTCTTTAAGCCCGACATAGAATATAGCACCACCATTACCACCACCGTTACCACCACTACCACCACCAGGTTTCATGAATCTAGAAGAAGATTCGGGAAAAGAATATGAGGAAGCTTTACAAAAATACAGGCTGAGACCACAAACAGGCCCATACCAGGGAATACATTTGACATTGGTAAATCGTATAAACCGCATGGTTTTGTGTGTGTGTTTTTTTAAAAACAAATTGTGGGCGAAACACTTTAATAGTGTTGATATTTAGTATATGTAATGCTATGTGTGCACTTTTTTGACTTTTGTATTATTTGGAGAAAGTAGTTTTATTTTAGTTAGCTGATAAGTTTTTTTAAACTTGTGATACAATCAGTGTTTTTTCTTTATATAAAAATATCAAGGTTTGATGAAGGTGTGATACATAGTGTCTTAAGTAAGGAGTCAAATATGTATTGTGAGTTAAATGTTTATAGTGCAAATGCTTGGAAGAATAATTAGACCGGTTTTACTTGGAAGATATTTATAATACGTATAATAGTGGAGTATTTTATTGTTTGAAAACTTACCATTCACTTGCTACCAAATAATCTGAAGGACAGAAGAATATCAAGGAGAAAGTTTCCATTGACATTTGCTTTTACGGTGATGGATCTGCGAAAGTACTTCTTTAATAATTTTGTTGGTGGTTTGACAACAATATTAATGGTAAAACAGTTTCCTTTTAATACATAATTTCCCAACTCATCTGGGTAGAGCCTTAAGATATGGTAAAAGATGTGATAATAAGAGAAGCGGTTTGAATTAAATTTTGTTTATTTGTTACGTTATACTTAATACGTTTTCTTATTAAAATCGCACTACAAGTTTATTTTCACTAACTCATATAATTTCACTTTGGTTAATATATATCATTTCAAAACTAATAAAAATGAAAAACCAATGACCAAATAAACAAAAAGTTATCTTTTAAAATATATTCATTCTTATGTTTCTTGATATTTTAAATTTCAATTTCTCTTACATTTAACATCAATAATTATTTCATTGATCATGTAATCATTTGGTTAAACTTAAATAATATTATTATTTTTCCATATAAATTATAACTATTATTAATTTACCGTTCAACGAGGATTCACAGAAGAAACGAAAAGAATTAATTTAACAATTTTAACGTTCGAAAGGACAAGATAAAGGGAACAAGAAAAGAGCACCTAACCTTCCTCCTAAAGGACAGTGTTACAAGTGCGGATTGAAAGGTCACTAAAAACAAATGCAAACCAGCAGGTAGCTTTTCTTTAGTCATATAGTACAACTTTTTTGTAGTTATTCTAGTTGATTGGACTCTTTATCCACTAATCCCTTTGATGTTTAATGATTTCAATATAACATGGAAGTTGAAAAGTAAAAAATGACCAAGGTTGCAAGCATATGGAAGTTAGTTAGGTAATTCGAGTTTCATAGTAATAGTTCAGATTTCTTAGGTAAGACATTTCATATTATTGTATTGGATGGTAGATCAAACGTTTTCCTGATCAAATTATATTCAAGATTGAGTATTTTTAGATATGTCTTGTGTTTTGAGGCGTCGGATATTCATATTTCCTAACTTACATTAGGAGCAGATGTTCTACAATTCAATAATATTAGGCAGATAGTTTTCTTCAAATATCTCTTACTTTATGTTAAATGTATTCTTAATATTATATAGTATATAACTCATGATAAATGTTTAGGTTATGACATTCCTCAAAATAAGGAAGTATGAAAAAATACAAGGCTATTTTGTAAATGATAATTTGGGATACTTGATAATCCTAAAACATTTAGGTGACCATAAATTTAAGGAATAGATCATCATGATCATTCTTCAAGATGAGTCATGGATATTTTAGTGTAATTCTTATCTAGATTTAATCCTTTGAATAAAGATAAATAAGAAATACACTAAAAAAAATTAACTTTATATTTTATCGAATCAAAATTTAAACCCTGCCTATGATAATGCTACCTTTGAAGTCATTCATTGAGTTAAGTTTAACCAAGGCGAAAGGTTCAAAACTTCTAGTAAGAGTTAAAAACCTAAGGGTGCTTGTTATTGTTGTGGTAAAGAAGGACATATAGATTTTGAGTGTATGCTTAGAGTCGTTCCTGATCCAAAACCTGCGCAAACCTAACCAAAATTGAAAAGATAATCGTCGCGGTAATGGTTGAGACTTACTTGGTGGAAAACAAAAATGAATGGATCCTTGAAACCGGGGCCTCACGACAATTCTAGGCAAACAAAACTCTGTTCAAAAAGTTTGTGGAATCAACTAATGGCGAATGCGTGTACCAGAGTGATATATACACTGCTATGGTCCTCCAGAAGGGACAGGTTACCCTCAAACTCACCTCGCTTCGTAGAAACTTGTTTTCCAAAGCTCTTCTGAATAAAGTGGAACTCAAACTAGTTTTCGAGGGGGGGATAATTATTACCAAAAAAGATGAGTATGTGGGAAAAGGGTATTTACATAATAGTTTGTTTATTTTAAAAACTGCAACCCATGACTAGTACCAAAATGATGAGTTTGTGGGTAAGGGTTTTTTCTTTTTCAAATAAGGGTTTATGTGTGGTTGAACCTTGTAACCTGTAATAAGGATCTATTTGAATGTTTAGATATGTGGAATGGTAGATTAGGCTATCTTTATTTTCTCTTCTATTAAAAGGCTAAAAATCCCATGGACTAATAAGGTCGCTGACTTTATAAAATATATGATATGTGTAGAGTCCAAACTCGTGGGAAAACAACATTTTAATATGAAACCACAAGAATTCCGACCTAAATGCTTTTATAAATTCCGCTAGTAAAGGAGAAAACCCATATCTATAACCTTCACAGGATACTCTTCTAGGTTTATGAGAGTATGTCTCCTAATACTAAAAGTGAAACGGAACATGTTTTTATAAAATATAAGGTCGAGGTTGGAAACCAACTATTTTGCTAAATCAAAAAGACTTAAGGCGCGATTGTTATTCTGAATTCCTTAAATTAGCTTTGTGACTTTAACAGAATTATGGAAGTGAAACGGAGCATGTGTCTATAACATATAAGGTCGAAATTGGAAACCAAATATTTTGCTAAATCAAAAAGACTTAAGGCGTGAATGTTGTTCTGAATTCCTTAAATTAGCTTTGTGACTTTAACAGAATTATCGACGAACTTAGTGCCTTACACACCCCCTGCTTAATGACACAACTAAAGGCTATGATAATCGAATCTGGCCCACTAACTTAAATGTGGGGGTGTCTAGTAAAGTTTTTCGAGTTCTAAGTACGGTCACAATTCGACCGAATACGATAGACTCAATAGTCATGGGAAATGACACGAATGTATAACTCGTCTTAATGAATTCATAGCCACTAGTGGTAGTCTTATTAATAAGGACTTGATGAATTCACGTTCAAAAGTGAGACTCAACATTCATGTTAGAAATTAGGCAGACATCCTTAATGATCTTATATGAATAAGTCCACAAAGTTCATGGCCCGCAAGGGGTGTTCCTTAAAGAATGATTTGATAAACTAACTGAAGAGTGATGTTCGAGGGAACCATAACTTTCAGTAGGCTAGAGTATGTGGTGTGAGAGTCTCGATCGAAAACCGTTAAGGTCAATAGTAAGTTCACTTAAACAGAATTTAGTAGTTGCCTCACTTCACTACGTGTCAATTCACATCGAAAGATATTTTCACTTAAGTACAATTCACCCACCAAATACTGACAGTCATGGAAACTTGTTCACCTTCTCTCCCAAAGACCCTAAGTGGAGGATTGTTGGAATTTATTAGTAATTAAGTGTGTTTAAATTCATTTAAAACAAGGTATTAAAATAATTCATTTTCATGTTCTTATATGAGAAGTGGAAAAGATACTCTTTGTGAAGAAAATGTCACACATATGAGCAGAGATGAAAAATATATTAGCTTGAAATAGTTTATCCATATATTACTTACAAAAAAACTAACGGCTATGAAAGCATAAAGGGAAATGTCAAAGCCCCACACACGCGCACCACCACCTGCACGTCCCGGCCCAGCCCAGCGACGGCGATGGCGCCGGCATAGGTTCATGGGGGAGTTGGGGAGTTGGGGAGTAGGGGAGTTTGGGAGTTTGGGTGTCAAAAAATGAAAAATGAAATTAGTTTTCGCAAGAGGCACTAGTGGAAGAAGACCAGTTCTTATAATAGTATGTGTGAAGTCAAATCCTTCCAGCCAGAAGACATACGTGCACCAATTGCGCACCAGAAGACAAACATCCATCAATTACGCACCAGTTAAATGTTACCGAAATTGGTCAACACGGGAATGAATTAAGTCAACATTGTCTCCAGGTTCATTGCTGAAATTAAACGTGCAACAATACGTGTCAATCAAAACCGTCAATTAATTATGGTGGCAATCAAGGCATTAATTTGGACGTTTTCAGACAAAACTCTACACACCTACTCTCTTATAAATACCAGCTCCTTCCCACTTGTTTAATCTCCGAAATGAATCAGAAAATAACAACAAAATAATTACTTTCTACTTCTCAAAATATTATTAGTGTAAAGACTCTAGAGATAAACGGTTGCCGGAATATCTTTTTAACGACCGTTTATTTTTGTATAATTTATGATCGTTTTCCGATTCCGTGTACGTTTCATTTGTATTATTTCATTTACTATAATAGATAGTTTACTTTATATTGAAATATTTCTTATCTGGATTTCCATTTCTATTTTTTAAACTGGTGATTTTCCCCTTTTCCAACATATATTATCAAAATTGCATCATTTGATCCTCGTGTTAACTGAAATTGGCTAATATACGTATGCTAGTAATGTAGAATGTTGCGAAATTGCCCATTTAGAATGCCTCAATATGGTTCAGATATATACTATTTACTTTGTAGCACAAATGTATATTTCCCTATTATAGATAACACATGAACTAATGGTGAAATTTGCAACTACACACATCATTGATAGTTTAGAATATTCCACTGATTAAGTTAGATTGGCCAGTCCCAAAGCCACAATATAATATGCAAAATATCACACTATAGGTTCATATATTATGTAAAAGTTATACCATAGACTTTGATATAATTTATAGAGAAATAAAAGTTGTTGTTGGAGTTGTACACACTAGGATCTGTATTAATCAGTCTATGTATTAATATTCAAAATTGCATTATAGGACTTGATATACTTTTTACTGGGAAGAATAGATAGTTGTGGTTGTACTCGCAAGCATCTAGATTAGTATATTTTCTAACTGCACTATACGTACTTGTTCTATGTAAAAATGTCACTATAGGCTCTATATCGTCTTAAAAATGTATTATAGGCTTTGAAATAATATCTATGGAAAGAATGGTTGTAGTTTTAATGACTAGCATCTAGATAAATATCTGTTAAATTGCACTATAGGTCCCTATACTATGCAAAAATTGCAGCATAAGATTTTGAAACGGTCCTATGTAATATTGTGAAGAATTCGAGACAACGACATTCAGGATCTTATTCTTATTTTCATATTTTCGAAGGCGGTCTTTGTCACCATTGCAATTCAGTTATGTTTGTCTCTTCTTTTGTTGGACGATATTTGAAATAAAAATTATCAACTTGGACATCATCCAATGATAAATCATCAAAAGTAAGTGCGGAACGTTGTTGATTCAGATAAAGATAAAGATATGAACCATGATGCAAAATGAAGATTTATATCCTACATACTAAGCACTAATAATAATTAACAAAGAATATATCAAAATAAAATATGTATTAAACTGAAACCACGGATATTATGAATTACAAATAAAATTCACTTATGCAGAGTTCAGAAACTTTACCTTCCTGTCGAATATATATAACCCATATTTTAAACATATAAAAATAAATATAAGAGAAAGATTTTTTTTTAATTTTTTCGGAAAAGGAAGAAAAAATAAGTTAAAAAAGAAAGAAAAAAGGTTTTTAATACATCTATAAGTAAGGTATACACACATTTCACTCTCAAAACAAAATATAGGAATACACAAACTTCCATGGAGATAATCCTATATGTTCACACAAAAGTGAACATCAAATCAACAAATAATAAAGCCGATAAACAACTACATTTAGAACCCTTGCTAAAAAATAGAATTTCCAAATTTCAAAACTTGCCAAATGTGTGCGCAGTAAAGTTCACAAATCGTGATTTGTTGAAATATTAATTTTTTGAATCATGTATCATTACAATTCAAATATTAATTATAAAAATATAAACTATTTTTGTTATATAGGTGTCAGGCTAGTTTGAGAATAGATCGATTAGTCCAATGAACTATAGGCAATATTTTCCATGCATATCCCCGACACGGTAGAATTAGGTTACCCATATTTTGGAAAGAATTTAATATATAATATATATGTTTTTCTAAAATTAAAATTACTTATAACTATCAAAATCATTATGAATAATATTATATAATATAATAATATATTAATATAAATAGTGTATTCTAGTATAAATAATAGACCGTCATACTCTGTTTTTTATCTTTTTTTTTGGTTACTTTTATTTTTTCTATTCGAATTAATACAAGAAAAAGAAGAATATCTTTTGATATTTATTATTAATTTATAATAAATATTTAACAGACATTGTATTCATGAATGTGATATATACATAAAATGCATTTGCATATTTTCTTAAAGAAGGATAACATTTATAGTAACGAAGCCGATGAAGGGAAAAAAATACCAGGTTACACTATTACAACGCGTTTCTTTAGCGACCAAATAGTTTGCGACTACATACAAGTTATCTCTAGAGAAAACCCTTTAACGACAATATTGTATCAATCGACGGCACAAGTCGCCCCTACCTTATTTTCCATTAGCGTCTACTACTTGTTGTCGCAAATAACATAAAAGTAGTCGGTCGAGATATTAATTTTTTACCGTATTTTTTATTGCCGTAAAATGTTGTTGATGTTGACCATTTTAATTGGCAAAAAAAATTTGTCGCCACGCAATGGTTATTTTTTACTAGCAAAACATTCCAATAACTTAAAATGTTGATTGTCATAAAGAAGTTAAAAAGTCTATTCAATTTTATTTTCTTGCGTAGTAATTTGATGTAGCTTTTTATATCTGCACTTAATATTTGCATAAGTTCTTCCTACCATTCGTAGTCTCTGAGGAACGAATCTTACTTATTCATTAAAACTTGCATACGTCTTGTATACTTGCAGAACCGTGCTAGGCTAGGGTGTCTACTTTTGCACTTATTTATATCATATTTTTATCACATCCTAGTCGATATAGTGTTTTTGGCACCGCTGCCAGGGACTACATCGTTAGTTTATTATGCACAATCAGTCCATTTATTATGAAAAATTGCATTTATAGGACTTGATATCATTTATTCAGGAAAGAATAGTTTCAGTTGTACTCAATAGCATCTGGATTAGTATTTTTTATAATTTCTCAATAGATCCCTATGTTATTTAAAAAATACACTATGGTCCCTTGATCATGCAAAAATTGCAATATAGGCTTTGAAATAATATATTACAGAGACAATAGTTGTATTTTTAATCATTAGCATTTGGATTAATATTTTTTAAATTACTCTATGGGTCCTTATACTATGCGCAAAAACGCACCATAAGCCTAATTCAAAATTTATACCAAAGAACATTTGTAGATTAAATTTTTTTCAATTGCACTATAGGTTCCTATACTATGCAATAATTGCATAATAGGTCATGTACTATGAAAATATTTCAATAAGTTCCCTATATTATTCCAAAATTGGGTTATATACCATGATATAATTTATAAGGAAAGAATAGTTCTAGTTTTATTCACTTGCATTTGGATAAATATTTTTTTTAATTTCAATATCGGTCACTATACTTTATAAAAATGGCTCTGTAGGTTCATATATTATGCAAAAATTGTACTAGAGATCCCAATATTATCTACAAAATCCACTACAGGTCCATATACTCTACCAAAAAAACTCTATAGGCCCCTATTTTAACTCAACTTTACCTTCATGTCGAATACATTTTGCCCATATTTTAAATTGATGGAAATAGTAATAAGAGACAAATATTTTATATTTTCTAGGAAAAAGAGGAACACATTAAGTTTGAAAAGAAGGTAAGGAGATTATTAATACCAAGATACATAATTTATTAAGTAACATGTGCACACATTCCATTCCCAAAATAGATTATGTGATTTAACAAGTTTTAAAGGAGATAATCATCTATATTCAGAAACACGAGAACAAAAAAGAAGCAAAACAACAAATAATAAAGTTTATAGTTTCTTGAAATTCACAACTAAAAGAAGTCTGATAAGGTATTGCACTCAATAACTATGGAGAATAGGAAGGTATATATAATTTGCAGAGATACCATATAATATGGGAAAGATTGCGGAACAAAATGTGATAGATGAGGGTTTATGAAGCTATTTGCCATTTTCTTAGGAGCCCGGCCTATTGGTGGTTTATATTACAGGGGTTTGCTAACTTGGCAGGAGGAGTACATATGTCAACAACGGAACAACTTGTTTCATATGATCAAGCTATTCTGTCAGAAGTTCCTAGAGAAGATAATAATTTTCTTCGTCTTGGTTTTTTTTAATGAATTTCTCTTGTGTTTCAATTATATGAGAGATAATTATGCAAAAAATGTTGCAAAATGCTTTTTTAGTATTACGAACAAACCATCATACCTCGGGGCTACCACCACCCTTTTAAGAGGAAGAGGCCCAAAACAACATTAGAGAGGGTCAAAAATAGATATTCAAAAAATCTCCGAACTTGAAGAGAGTACCTAATCCCGGCATGTGTCCAAGAAAGGCCTTGAGAACCCTTCCATGGCCATACTATTAAGTTATTAGTGAATTTACTTTAGGAACTTGTTAGTAGTTTAATTTCAAATGTTATAGTATATCATAAATTTGCCTAACATAGCATATCATAGTTTTATGTAACATAGCATAATAGAGGTTTAGATTTATCAGAATTTAGTTGGTTATAATAAATTTGAATGTTAACATAGCATAGAAAAAGTGTATAGTTTACCCAATATATTTAACTCAGGCTACAATAACTTCGAGTTAACGTTAGAGTATTTAGCTAATGGCTTACCTCTCTCGGGTCGTACAAACCTAAAGATACAAGTTGTACTTAGTTTTATGATATTAGCAAACCCAAAAGAGAATTTTTCACATTCATTCGCTTTATTGTTATTAACCACAACACTAGAAAAAAATGTTAACAGATATAGTTGCATATGTCCCCCATCGATTTGTTACACGTCTTGACAATCACTAGAAAAAAAAGACTTTTGTTAATATAAATATTGATTTTTTTATTTATATTAACACTTTAACATGTAGTAATAATACCAAATTATTATTTATACCTACGAAAGAAATTGGGGATAGTAGACACAAAAGAAAGAATTGAATCCTTTATATGACAATGGGTCTTAAAACAAGCCTAGTTTTTTTTAATATGTATGGGCTTCAATCCCTACATAATTCGATTTCAATAATAATGATACTATTGTATTTCTATTTTTTAACTTATTTTTTTCCTCTCCAGGTCTCCTCTACTCTCTCTCTATCTGATAGATTAGAATCACATAAGTCTTGAATTTTTCAATTCATCAATTTACAGATTAAGATCCAAATAGCTTTCTATTACCATGAAAGAGCCCCTCATGGTACATGTTATTTTTTTCTAAATTTACTAAATTATAATCACATAAATAGTCTTGAATTGTTCAATTCATCATAGATCAAGATCCAATTACCTTCTGATTACTATAAAAGAGCCGCTCACGGTACATGTTCCTATTCCCATTAATTTAATTATTTCATAAATAAAATAAATCTAATTAGATTTCTAATAAATATATCGGCATTAGTTTAAATAATTATCTTAATCAATACAATATTTGTTACAAATCTGTAATAAAAGTTATTTTATATTGTTGGAATTTTGATTTTGCCTTTTTCATTATGTTTAAGAATGTGAAAGTAGAGTGCTACTAAAAGTCTATATGTAGTCAGAGATATTGTAAGTATCTGCTATGTAGTGGAAGAGTCATGAATTTTTTTATATTCTTATTAGTGTAATTTCACTTTAAGTCCATATTTTAGGTAAAATATTTATTATATGTCTTTGTTCGTCTAAACTAATTGTATATATGAATTATAAGTAGTTAATACTTACATTTGGATGTTGTTTTTCTTGAGTAATTTTGTGTTTTAAAATATATTAAAGTGTGATTTTATGAATTTGTAATTATCTTATATATATATATATATATATATATATATATATATATATATATATATATATATAGTGTTTGATTTTTATAGTTATTTTAAAAATTTAGTGTTAAAGTCTAGTTTGATTGTTTTATTATATGGACCCATTACCCATTATGATTTAATTTAAAATGATAGCTATCCTTGTATGATATATAAATGCACATACATATATACTAACATTATTTTCTTTCATTTTTTCAGTTGAAGTTTATTATACAGTGTATACCATATGATCGTTGACCATGACATTTCATCTTATATAAAGTTTGCAAGCCTTGTGACTTGAGGAATACAGGTTCAACCAAATCAAACCCATGCATAGTTTAAATTGCACTATACATACCTATATTAAGCAAAAACTACTGCATTACAGATCCTTATATTATGAAAAGTGTACAATAAAATCCCTTTAATGAAATAAATTACACTATACATCCATATATTATGCGAAAATTGAATTACAATTCACTATATTATGAAAATATTTACTATAAATACCTGAAGTATATAAACATTGCACTATATGTCCCTGTATTTATGCAAAAGTTGAATTACATGTCCCTGACCCCAATACTATACCAAGATTGCACTATACATCCCTATATACATATTCCTATATTATGAAAATTGTATAATAAAATCCCTTTAAAATTAAAAAATTATACTATACATCCCTATATTATGAAAATATTTACTATAAATACCTAAAGTATACAAAAATTATAGTATATGACGTTTTATTTATGCAAGAGTTGCATTACAGGTCCCTGTATCGTGAAAAAAGTGTACTATAAATCCCTATAATGTACAAAGATTGCACTATATGTCGCTATATTTATTGAATACTATAAAATATAGTTTTTGGTTAATTTTTTCCAACTCTAGCCATTAAATACTTTTCGTGAAATGGTTCTGAAGAGAAAGTAGTTAGCGTGTTGTTAAATTACTTATTTACCCTTCATTAAAATGTTAAATCTTATTATATGTATTTCACCGAGATTATTTGTAGCAGAAATGGATAATATAGGGACATCTTCATGTCTGATAACACCAACTAAAGCAAAGTATGAAATTTTTTTATTTTTATTATTATTTTACATAGATTTGAGTAATTATTAAATAAATTATTTATTTATGTAGCTTTCTTTTGAATAGACAAGCAGTTGAGAAAAGAACAAATATGTCCATGGTATGTTTAATCTTCTTTATGATCTTATTTAAATCATTATGTACTGAAACTAATTAAAAATAAATAAAATGTTGTTGGTGATGTCAATGGTAAATATATAAAGGGGGTATTTGGTAATATTAGTAATATATTTAGAAACTTTATTAACACTTACTACTTGTTTAAATTTTGTGAAGGTCGATATATTGTCGTAATTGCTTACATGAGCATGACATCATCTACTTCAAATCATTCTACCCTCAAAGATTACGTGGGTCCCACACTTTCTATGGAAGATTCAGGTAGGCAAAAAACTTCATATCTATCTAAACACAAGTAACTAAATTATATTATTTAATTTATTTAATTTTACACTTTCTATTGTATAGAACCATTTCGAATTTCACTTCATTGTCCCTTTAAGTATGTAATCATACCCTTCACTAACCATTTTATTACACTTTAGGGGATCTATAGTGCAATATATGCATAATATAGGGACCTAATATTGCAAATATCTTTTCCCTCTATTTTGAACAGTTCCACGCGAATAAAAGTTCCTGTAAAAGGTCAAATGTGTAACTATCCTCAAGTAAGTGCATGTTTTATAATAATTATATTCTATAAAATTAATTTTTCTTTTTTTAATAGTTCTTCGATTATGAGAGTTACATGAAAGTTAATTCAAGTGTACCATTTTGGAAATGTCAATTTTGTACCAAAAATCTCAACTTCACGGAGATTCGTATAGATCAATATGGTGAAGGTAAGTAATGATTTTTTATATATTGCCTCAAAGGTCCTCATTTTTCATACTTTTTCGTAAATATAAACGAATCTTTTCAAATGTGCATTTCAGAACCCATATGCTATCTTTTGTAAAGTTATGAATGACCGAGTTTTTCACAATTTTCACTTTACCCCACTATTGAATAATATAAAACATTGCACTATATCCCTATAACAACACGCTTATTTTTATGGGATAATTGAACCGTTAGTCCATGTGGTCCCCGAAATAGAGTCTTTTAGTCCCTGTGCTCTGAAAAGAACACGAAAGGTTCCTATATTGACCATAAGGACCTATTGTGGTATTTTCCAAAGGAGGGATATTTTTCGAACAAGGGACAGTTGGATTCCTATTTGGCAGACCACAGGGACTAATGGTTAATTAACCCAATTTTGGTGGTAAAAATTGTCTAAACTAGTAATTTGCCATTATAACATTTGTATTAACGGGATGTTACATGTAAAAAATGCAAGGGTCCTAAAGAGTTTTATCTGTATTTCCGCCTGATTTACAAGGCCATATAATAAGAACACTCTCACCTAGCCTCACATGGACTCATAACAACCAGGGTAGTGGTGGTCCGGCAATGACAATATCCGTTCGCTAGGGCCTGAGAGAGAATATAGCACCAACACCAATATCTACAAAAAATTACTTTTATCAGGTGCAAGATTAACATTTAAGCTCATCGCATTCATTAAAAATATATGAACAACATGTAAGTTAAATTTTTACCCCTTGAAGTAACTAATTTTACATGAAGCCCGGTCTATATGATTTGCTTCTGTTCAATAGGAAGTTGGCCTTGCACGGGCTTTTATTCACCAGGTTTCTTCTTCAAGCCCGCCAGAGAATATAGCACCAACATTACCACCACCGTCACTACCACCATTACAACCACTACCACCACCAGGTATCATGAATCTGGAAGAAGAGGATAATTAGTGGGGCTGTCAGGAGAAGAATATGAGGAAGCTTTACAGTAATACAGCTGGGTCCCAGAAACAGGCGCACACTAGGGAATAGATTTGACATTTGTAAATCGTATAAACCGCATGGTTTTGTGTGTGTGTGTGTTTTTTCTAAATCAAATTGTGGGTGAAACACTTTGATAGTGTTGATACTTAGTATATGTAATGCTATGTGTGCACTTTTCTGACTTTTGTATTCTTTAGAGCAAGGAGTTTGATTTTAGTTAGCTGATAAGTTTTTTTAAAGTTGTGATCAATCAGTGTTTTTTCTTTATATAAAAATATCAAGGTTTGATGAAGGTGTGATACATAGTGTCTTAAGTTAGCATTCAAATATGTATCGTGAGTCAAATGTGTGTAGTGCAAATGCTTGGAAGTATAATTAGACCGGTTTTACTTGGAAGATATTTATAATACGGATAAAAGTGGAATATTTTATTGTTCGAAAACATACCATTCACTTGCTACCAAATAATCTGAAGGACCGGAGAATATCAAGGAGAAAGTTTCCATTGACATTTGTTGTTACGGTGATGGATCTGTGAAAGTACTTCTCTAATAATTTTGTTGGTGGTTTGATAACAGTATTAATGGTAAAATAGTTTCCTTTTAATACACAATTGCCCAACTCATCTGAACGCATGGGGAGAGCCCTGAGCTATGGTAAAAGATTCGATAAATAGAGAAGCGGTTTAAATTAAATTTTGTTTATTTGTTTATTTGCACCGCAGCTACGGCATGGTATACCGCACCAAGTTGCTAGTTGGCACAAATTTTCCCTTTTTTTTGACCCCAAACTCATTTCTTGCACATTAACACACTACCTTTCTCTCCTATTAGTTTGTAACCGTGTTAAAAAATATATAAAAACTTATGATTATACACTACAAAACATAAAACTAACTAAAAATCAATTAAAATAAGGAATGTCTCCCAAGGGCACTTTTGTTTAACGTCTTTCAAAGTTAGACGTGTACCTCGGGTTAAACGTGTTGTTGGAGATGTATCGTCTTCTCTCGTCCGAAGTTCTCACTACCATGGTATAACTTTAAGCGATGAACATTCACCATGAAGGTCCTCTGCTCGGTTGGATATTCAATTTCGATTGCACCATGAGGTGTGACTTTCGTGACAACATAAGGTCCTACCTAATGGGATTTAATCTTACTCGGGTAGTTCGAGAATCTTGAATTGTATAAGAGAACTTACTGTCCTCTCTCAAACCTTTTCGGACGAATCCAATTATCATGTCATCTTTTTGTTTTCTCCTTGTAGAGACCTGAATTATGATAGGCATGAAACCAAAACTCGTCTAACTCATTCAACTACATCATCCTTCGCTTAGCTACTAACTCTACGTTCAAATTTAGATCCTTTACAGCCCAAAAATCATGGGATATAATCTTGATAGAAAGATGACAAGCTTTGTCACAACCATGCGATATGGAGATGCCCTAATTGGTGTTTTGAATGCTGTTCTGTAAGCCCAGAGATCATCATCTAGTTTTAATGATCAATTCTTCCTCGTTTTGTTCCCAAACTTCTCTAGGATAGATTTGTTCTCTTGGTTAGAGACCTCGCCTTGACCGTTAGTTTGGGGCTGATAACCGGTTCAAGTGCGGTGTCTCACCCTCAACTTATGAAGGACAACTCTTGACTGAAAAATTATAAAGTGGGTACCTAATCACTAATGATAACAAGTGGTATACCATGTCTTGAAGAGATATTCGATTTGAGGAACAAAATGGCTGTCTTGGCATCGTTCTTCAGTGTTGCCACTGTATCTACCCACTTGAACAAATAATCTACTGCTAGCAAAATATAAAGATTAGCATGGTAAGAGATGAATGGTCTCACGAAATCTATCCCCCATACATCAAAGATTTCTACTTCTAAATAATTGTTGAGTGACATCTCGTATCTTTTTATTATATTTCCAGTGAATTGGCATCTTTGACAAGTCCGGACGAATTGATGAAAATATTTGTGTAGGGTAGGCCAATAAAATCTAGATTGAAGAATTTTAGTTGCGGCTCTTTCGCCTTTGAAATAGCCACCATATGGTGAACCATGGCATCTTGCAATGATTTTCCTTGTTTCGCCCTAATGGACGCATCTCCTAATAAGTTTGTCACTGTAAAATTTGAAGAGGTAGGGCTCATCCTAAAAGAATTGTCTGGCTTCATAGCTTAACCTCTTTTGTTGTTATGGAATAAAATCCACATAAAATACACCACTCACTATGAGATTCACTATATCTGCATACCAAGGAACAAATATATTTAATAGTAAAAAGTTATTCATCAGGGAATGCCTCTTTGACCAGTTCTGGTTCTTTGTTGACACCAGAGCGTTCGAGCATGGGTAAATGATCAGCTACTTGATTCTCGAACCCTTTTCGGTCTCGAATATCTATGTCAAATTCTTGTAGAAATAGTACCTATCTAATAGGACGAGGCTTAGCGTCCTTTTTCGCCATAATATATTTAATTTCTGAATGATCTGTATATACGATAGTTTTCATTTCAATCATATAGGAACAAAACTTATCAAAAGCATATACTACGGCTAATAAATCTTTTCCGTCCCTGTATAGTTCAATTGGGCAGCTTTAAAGGTCTTACTTGCATAATAAATTGTGTGAACGATCTTCTCTTTTGTTTGGCTTAACACAACACCCATTGCATAATCACTTGTATCACACATAAATTCAAACGGAGCATTCCAATCTGGAGGTATGACGGTTGGCATTGAGATGATTTTCTCTTTAATCGTAAAAAAGGCTTCAAGACATGAATCATGAAAATTGAAGGGAGTATTCTTCTCAAGTAAAGCACAAATTGGTTTGGCGATTTTGGAGAAACCTTTAATAAACCTTATGTAAAATCCTGCATGACCCAAGAAACTTCTAACTCCTTTCACAGAAACCGGAGGTGGTAAGGTTTTCATAATTTCAATATTTGCACAATCAATCTCCATTCATGCACTTGAAACTTTATGTCCCAACTCAGTTCCTTCTCGTACCATGAAGTTGCATATTTCCCAATAAAGAAAAAGATATGTTTCTTACATCGAAGAAGTGTATTTTCAAGATTGTTGAGGCAATCATCAAAACTATCTCCAAATACCAGAAATCCATCCATAAAATCTATTAAGTATTTATCATTCATGCCGCAAAATACATCCATCATAAACCTCTGGAACGTGGGTGGGTGCATTGCATAAACCAAACGTTATCCTTCTATAAGTAAAGATGCCCAACGAACAAGTGAAAGTTGTTTTGTGTTGATCATATGGAGCTACACAAATCTGATTATACCCTGAATAACCATCAATAAAACAGTAATACTCTCTCCCAGCAAGCTTGTCTAACATTGGATCAATTAATGGTAAAGGGAAGTGATCTTTCTTCATCTCTTTGTTGAGCTTACAGTAATCCATGCACACTCTCCACCCCACATCTGTTCTTGATGGAATGGCTTCGTTTTGATCATTAAGGATGTAGTGAGACATCCTTTCTTAGGAACACATTGCATTGAACTAACCCACTCACTGCTCAAAATCCAAAAGACAATACCCTCATCTAATCATTTGATCACCTCTTTTCTTACCACCTCCTTCATTGCTAGCATAAGTCTTCTTTTCCCCTATATAGAACGACCTCCTTCATCTTTAAGAATGATTGTGTGTATGATAATGGTAGGAGTAACTCCCTTTATATCGGCTATAGTCCACCCAATTGATTCTTTATTAGCTTGAAGAACACGTAGTAGCTTATCTTCTTAAGTACATGAAAGGTTAGCATATATAATAACATGCAAAATTTTGTTAATACCTAAATATGCATAAGGCAAATGATCTGGAAGTGGTTTTTTCCCCAAGAACAGGAGGACATATGATAGATGGTTTCTTATTTGGTTCAATGTCTCCTGCCTCTCAAAGTTGTTCACGAATTCTTTCTTTTGGTCTACCGTAAACTAAATCTAATGTAGCAACTTCTTCAGCTTTGTTATCATATATCTCTGGGGATTTAAGTGCTAAGGCTGCTGTTAGGGTGTCATCAACACTTGATTCATTGAAAACTTCTTGCATAATTTTGATCATGACATCTATTCTAAAGCATGCATCTTCTGTGTCTAGATATTTCATAGCCTTAAACACATTGAGTTGTACTTGTTCGTCTTGGACACTCATGATCAATTCACAATTATCAACATCTTTAGTGTACACCCCGTGGCTAAGAATGGTCTACCCAAGATGATGGGTACATTCTTATATGCATCGTAGTCAATAATCATAAAATCACAAGGAAATATAAAAATAAAAGCTTTAACTAAAACATCTTCAATTTTACCTACTGGTTGGGAGGGGAGCAATCCACCATTTGTAATACTACTGAAGTAGGTACCTCTCCTATATTGAGCTTCTCGAACAGGGACTTTGGCATAAGATTGATACTTGCGCCTAAATCACATAATTATTCCCGGTCCATCCTTTACCAATAGCAATGGGAATTGTAAAACTTCCGGGATCATGTATCTTCAGTGGAAACTTGCTTTGACATATGGCACTACACTTCTCAGGTAATCCAATCCCAAATTTCTAAACTTCGTTTGTTAGAAAGAATGTCCTTCATGAATTTCAGATATTTTGTCATTCTCTTGAGATCCTCTAAAAACGGTATGTTGATATCTAACTTTCTCACCATGTCAAGGAACTTCTTGAATTATTTTTCATTGTTCTTGTTTTTGACACGTGATGGGAATGGTGGAGGAGGTCAGGTATTATTCACCATTGAGCTTTTCTTCTTTACTTGTGTCTTCTCTGGGACACTCTTTAGTTTAATTACCTCTTCGATTTTATCTACAATTGTATCTTCAACCACCTGTTAAGGAATATGGGTTGGTTCTTTTGGTTGTTTTGTTTCTTCTACTCTGGGCGGAGGTAATTGTTTTCTACTTTCTAATCAACTGCATGACAAGCATCACCCTAAGGAGTTATAATATCACTTGGAAGATGCCCCTTTGGCCTGATTTGTATTGCACTAGCAATCTGTGATTGAGTATTCCCGAGATCTTTAATAACCATCGCTTGTTGTTGAAATCTTTGATGATTCACCTTCATGCGTTCCTCAAGAACTTTCATGTATTTATCTAGATTTTTTTTCCTAGACTTGACAGTTGATCGTAATTAGCTTGTTGCGTTGAATACGAATGTTGTTCTTGATAATAATCTTCATACTTCAGTACTCGTTGATAAATTTGTTGTGGTTGATAATAATTTTGAGATTGAATTTGATAATAGTTACCTTGATTTTCAACCCAATTCTGATTCTGTGGGAATAATATTTAGCGTGACTTCCTTGAGGATAATAATAGCCATTCGAGTAATTGTTTCTTTGATGAGATACGAAGGAAATCGAAGCTTGATTATGAATGCGATTGTCCCATGAATGATTTCTTTCTCCACAACCAGGACATGAAGGTTGTGTGTGTACTAGATTTACCTGAGCTATAGAACTGCTCTCTAAACGTAATTGCTCTTATAATTCCTTGAGTTCTTGGTTTAATTATTCGATCCTTAGAGGTTCTAGGGTATCTTCATCTTTTTTCTGATTCTAACGGCCAACTTCTATCGGTTTCAAGAACACTTTCCATGATAATACTAGCATTCTCTAGATCTAATAACACAAAACTTCCATCTCCTAAATTATTTGCCTTTGACATGGACTCGCTATTGAGTCCTCCATAGAACATGGTCAATTGATATTCAGACGAAGAGACGTGAAATGAACACCTCACTTACTTCTCATTGAAACGTAACCATGCTTCACAAATACTTTCCTCTTCTTCTTGAATAAACCGTTTTAACTCCAACATATCTTTTAAGTGTCTACTAATCAGATAGAATCAATCTAGGAATTTTTCTTGGAGTTGATCTCAATCGGGAATTGAATCCGGGTGTTGGTAATCATACCAATCGCTTGTATTTCCAGTTAGAAAGAACTGTAACATAACGTAGTTCATCTGTTCCTATGTAACACCTTTGATGTAGGTATCACAAATATTCATGAATATTTGAATTTAACTACAAGATCCTATTGTGCAGCACCACTAATCGACACAAGGACTAACGAGGTAGTCCCCGAAAGATGCACCAAAAACTTGGTGTCGGTTAGGGCGTGATAAAAAACGATAGAATAAGATGCAACTATCGCCCAAACTGAAGAACATTATTCACTGCAAGTATCACTGATCATCTGCAAGTTTTAATGATAAGTATACTTCGTTCCTCTAAGATTACGAAAATTAGGAAGAGCGTATGCAATATAAAGTGAAAATAAAGAAGCTAGAAGAATTATACGCTGAAAATAAAAGACTTGGGAATGTTTGTTTGGTTTTACGACTCTAACAATTAACTAAGTTAAATAAAGACATGAAAATAAAAAAAGAGAAGAAGATAGTATGAGAGTTTAGCTCAATACCTAGCAAGTAATCCCCACTAGCCTTGTTATAACCTATTTATGTAAGGGAGAATTGTGTGATATGAAATAGCCAGGATTATACACTTCTCCGAACCCCCTTCCGGTTGCACTTATGTGGTGATGTCTCCCTAATTGTTCTAGATATAAACCCTTAGGACACATCATTTTAGGTAGAAAATTGTCTTTTTATATTGACTTTTGTGCTTAATTCGTAATATTCCTATTTGTTGTCTTAATTTGATAAATTATTATTTTTAGAGCATATTTGATTTAATTTGTGTGTTATTCTGAAGTTTTAAAGATATATAGAAATAGATTAGATGCCAAATCAATTCTAAGAAGATAAGGAAAGAAGATCTTGAAGAAATCAGGAGATAGAAGAAGGAAAAGATAAATTAGGAAAGGAAAAGTTGCCAAATAAATCTGAATTTTACCAGCTACGTCCACAAAAGTGATCATAACTCATGATTGGCTGGTAATTTGGAAGAATGGTCTGAAGAAAAGTTGTAGATCTTTCTGAGTCGATCAGTCTCGATATAAAGAACGTGTCAATCAGAGCTGTATTGAAGGAGTTACAACAATAGTTTTTTACCTTTTCTATATTTTAGGGTTACAAATTTGAGTTGGGCTTGGACTCTTTTACTTGACCCCTACTCCAATATTTCAACCTAGCACCTATATATATTAGTCCTAAACCTTATAAAATCATCCCTTGGCTGCATAAGCTTAATATACATACATAAATCATCATAGAAGCTATTAGGAGGATCTAGAGGAGGAAGAAGCAAGAGTTAGAGCTTAACTTCATCAATTCCACACTTATCCATCTCAATTTTTTGGGTAAATTAGTATTAGATCTATTTTGTCTATGAGGTATTTCTAAACTATTTATTTAACAATTGTGTTATGCATAATTTCTCTTTAGGATTGTAATTATATGAATCATTGATTATTTTTTTTGTTTTAATTTGAATCCGGGATTTTAGTATTTAATTGAATTGGTTCTTAATTTTCATTGACTATATTCTTGTTCTTGTTTACTATCATTGACGTCGCGAATCAAGGGTAGGTTTTTGTAATTAGGCTATTCACTTAGTGGCGAGTGATCATTCGACGAAGGGGGTTTAATTACAGAACTAGAAAATAGACGCGTGGTGTCCGTTAATTACCGACAGGCTTGACTAACCACATAGCCAATTGAGTATAGATCTTAATCATCTGAACGTAGATTATAATTGCCCTGACGGGTTTCGAAATACGGTAGGGTAGCTCCTAAGTATACCCTAACCGGGGTTACGAGATTAGAGAGTCCTAACTGTTGTGAAATTTCCCATTCACCCTTATTCTTAGGAATCATAAATTCATTAGGATAGATTCATACTTTCATCTCCTTATCTTATTTTCATAATTTTTTATTATTTATTATTTATTTTATTAGTTATTTAATTAGAAAGAAAAATACTTCACTACTATCTTTTTAATTAAGACAATTAAAACTATCTATTCAAATATTAAACACGAACTTAGAATAACTACTTAAATCCCTATGGAGACGATTATCCCGACTTTACTTATCTATTACTTGGAACTAACCGTACGGTTGCGGTCTGTGGATCCTTTATTCTATTACTTTGATTGCTTTATTTTATAACACACCAGGACCAACCAAGTTTTTGGCGCTGCTGCTGGGGATTTATTGCGGTTATTTTATTTTCTTTTTTGGTTAGGTTAGGTTAGTAGTTTTATTTGTTTTCAGATTTACATTTGTTTTGTTTTAGTCTCTTTTCAAGATTTTCTTTAGGTATGGGAATTTCCCTTTATCAAAATAAAATCCACCACAAGCCTGGTGTATTCAAGTACAAAACTTTATTGATAAAGCACACATTTTCATGGATCTGACACGAGGAAGCTTTAGAGATCATGAAAAGAGGCCCAGGAAGTTGGAGGACTCCCTCAAACATTTCATTAAGGTTACAATGGATAATGTAGTAAAGAGTGAAGCGAAAAGCGATGCTGCCATATCATTAGTCCATGACATGCAACAACAACATCAATTGATGGAGCAACGATTGGTGCAATTCACAAAAACAATTGAGAGGCTACAAAAAGTACCATCTATGCAAACTGGCCGAGGTACAAATATTAATCATAAGGCCAGTTAAGATAGTGATGTTAAGTTCGATGTAGTTGAAGAGTTTAGCCTTCAAGGAGAGAAGAAAGTGGAATCGCTACAACCTACACCTAGTTAACTAGAGATTCCAACAATAGAATAACCAACCACGCTAAGCATAGATGAGACAATTGTTGCGAATCAAGTCAAAGTTGAAATTAAACCTTGTGAAGGGAAGATTACATCCATGGAAAACCCAGCCAAGCCGCGTTTAAAGGATTCAAACATTAAGATCTTGGTTAGAAAAGAGATAGAAGAAAAAAGATACTAGGATGGATATGCCACCTAGTACTCCATTGATGTCACCACCCAATCATATGAAGACGAGTTATTCCAATGGTGACATCGATAAAGCATTTGTACATGTATGCAAAGAAGACAAAAACCCACACCCAAATGTTTGAAGGTGATACAAAAGAACTCACACCGCAACAAGTATTCATAGAAGTTATTTCAGAAACAAATGAGAATGTGAGTTTAGAGATTGAGGTTGAAAACGTGGCCTTCATAAAAAAAGAAAAGTCTAAAACATCTCTTGTTTTGGACAAAAAATCTAAAGGAGGTGCAACTTGAGTTCCACATTGTTCCAGATGTATCTACAGAGGTTAAAGAGAAGGACTAACACCACGAACCCGTGAATAAGAGAACTAAAGATGAGTATGGGGTTGGAACCAAGGTTTCTTGGAAGGCCTCCAAACAAGAGAATAGGCCACGAGGTTTCAAAAATGCATGGATGGGTCCATTTGTTGTTACTCGAGTAATGGCAGGAAAATTTATAGAGATACAATCTTCGAGAGGTCAAAGGCTGTGAACTGTAGACATTCATAGCCTCACCCAATTCTGGGGAGGCTATATTCTCAAGGGATAATGGAGGTAACACGTATAACCCTGAAAGACATTAAACAAAAGTTCTCTTGGGAGACACATCAAGTTTTAATTGCCTTAATAGTTTAGTTTTTTAGTGTGTATTTGATGTCTCCCTAAATGTTCTAATTTTATGCCCTTGGGAGACATCATTTTTGGTATTTATTTGATTATTTAGATAGACTTTTGGTGCTAATATGCAATAATTCAATTTTCCTCTCTAGATTTTAGAATTTTTTATTTATTAAGCTTTTGCGCATAATATGAGTTGTTTTTAGTGAAAAGCTTGTAGGTTTTGAATACTATCTAGGAGAGGAATCCGAGAAGAAATTCAAAGATCGTGATATGGAGTCAAAGCTTGAAGATAAATCCCGAAAAGAATTTGATTTCAGAGCTGCAAATCTGGAAAACAGGCCAAAGATTGCTGATTTCAAGGGGCTTAAGAGATGATTTAGCCGCTGACCTTTGAAGAGAAAACATTCCTTATCTAGTTACTGAAATTTAGCAACTGGAATCAAGTAAATCGGAGTTATAAATAAGCGGGAAAAGCCGTTTTAGTGGAGGTGGTGCAGCAGTTACGGGATTTGGGCTTGATTAGTGGACTTGGACTTTTTATTATTCACTTAAACCCTAATTAAAAGCCCATTCCGAATTTGAGCTTATAAAAGGAGCTTTTGACCTCATTATTTCTTACCTCTCATTTTATTCTTCAATTCAATTCATCCTTTGAAGAGAGTGTCCAGAGAAGAAGCAGAAACAAGGAAAAGAAGAAGCTTGAAGCTGGAGACTGTCTATATCTCCAATTCACAGCCAAACCAATTCCGAAATTAGGTTTCTCTGTATTTCATTTCTGTAAAACAATATACATTCAATTACTTTTAATTTATTTTTCTTTTTAATTAGTATGAGCTAATTTCATAATAGTGCTTGAGAATGTTTTATGGGTGAATTTCATGTCCTGAATTTGGGTTTCCTTTTAAATTAAATTAAATTGGGTCTTTTACTATTTTTGATAATTTGAGATTATTTACTGTTTTTAGAGTCACGAACTAAGAACGGGTATTAGTATCTAGGCAATTCCAATTAGTGGCGATTGGATCATCCTGACGAAGGGTTTAGGTACGGAATTAATTATTAAATCTAAAATAGAAGCTATCGATTCTGACGAACTTAGCTAATTTTAGGGCCAATGTGGTAAATTTCTTAATCATCTAATAGTGGATCATATTTACCCTGACGGGACTAGTGATACTCTAGGATAGCCTTATAGTCCACCCTGACGGGGGTTTAAGGAATTTAGAATCCCGACCATTGTAATTGACCGATTTAACCGTTAAACAGAATAGGTTATGAAATAGAATTAGGAGGATCCCTTGCGTTCTCAAGTGCTACCTTCTCATACTTGCGTTTCACATTTATTTACTTGCGTATTAGTATTTAATTGCATTTTCCATTTAGTATTTCATTACTTAGAAATAAAAGAAACAAACAATCGATCATTAAAACTTTTACTTGCTTTGATAAGTGCAATCATTCATTAATCGATAAGCATTGTAGTTGACCAAACCGTCCCTGCGAACGATCCTAGAATCACTTATTACAACTTGGGACAACCGTACACTTGCGGTTGTGGTTCGATTACTTTTGCATTTATTTTAGAACACACGAAGGACCACCAAGTTTTTGGCGCCGCTGCCGGGGACGGTAGCGTGTGACCACGGTGTTTATATTTTAGTGTTAGTTGCATTTTTATTTTTCGGTTTTACGCTGGTTTTTGTTTGTTATCTTTTACATGTTCTTATATTTAGGATAATGATCAAGACATTCCACTAAAGATGTATGGAGGATATTATCCAGACTCCGGTCCAATCGACTATAGGGAAGACTCTTCGGAATATCAACAATGGAGTAGTAACTTCTACCAACCATCCTATCAATACACGCAAGAGCAAGAATCGAACAATCAATGGACCGGGCATGTCCAACGACCTACACAACTAACTCTCTCCGGATTAAATGTGAATGAATTTCAAGGTTACAAACTGAATTTGATGCAAGAGGTACATGTGGATTTGATAATGGAGTCTAGTATGGAAGTAGAAAATTTAGGAAAAATTCAAGAGACTAGACTCAAGCGAATACGAGATGATCATGTCTCGACCCTCCTAGATATGCTGCTAGATTGGGGGTGTCCCCTAGTTTTACCCACACATAATATAATCATGCATACTTTGTACGCTCACCTTGCAGCCCCACAAGTCCAACAAAGCATAAATTGGAAGGAGTTCGTGAATTCTAGAAATAATAAATATGTTATTGGAGAGGTTGGATTACCCAAGATAGAAGCATGTATAGAGGAATGCCTTCTTGATAAGAAATGGATTCGAGCTAAATTTATTGAAGATAAACAGGTAATTAATCCAACAAAAGCAATCCCAATATACCATGTGGAAGAGAATGAGTTTCGTCGTGAGAGCAAGGAGGCGAAACAAAGGTACTACCCACCCCCTTTCAGAGATCGATTAAATAATATTCTAAAGGGGAAGGTTCTAAAGCTTTTACATCAAGGAAGAGGCGAGTTTAAGCGGAGGAACACCGCAAGGGCCTCAATACCATCTTCATGGAAGGTAACGCGTCGAACTTAAAGACGTAATAAACAAAAGTGCTTCTTGGGAGACAACCCATGTTTTCAATTGCTTTCATGTCTTTTAAATTCTTAGTGTAAATTAGAGTAATGGTTCTTTATTTAGTGTTTATTTTAAGAAATGAGAAAGGTTGGTGTTTTTGATGATTACAGGAGTAAAGGTCATGAGTTTGGGGTAGTTAGGTTATCAGCAACTTCGGAAGATCATAACTTTATGCTCGGAGGTCGGAATTAACTTTTTCTTGAACCTAAACCGCATAAATTTTCGAGCTCTATCCAATGGTGAAGTCGAAAAGTTCAGATAAGCAGCTAAAAGTTTCTGACCACTGCGTCAGCAATGACGCAGCATGACTGCGTCCTCATTCAGCAACTTCGGAAGATCATAACTTGATGCTCGGAGGTCGGAATTAACTTTTTCTTTAGCCTAAACCGCATAACTTTTCGAACTCTATCCATTGGTGAAGTCGAAAAGTTCAGATAAGCAGCTAAAGTTTCTGACCACTGCGTCAGCAATGACGCATCATGACTGCGTATTCATTCGCGCCAGCGACGTGCCGCCGGGGGAAGAAGGAAGTTTCTGGTTACTGCTTCAGCAACGACGCAAGAGGCTTGCGTCAGAGGTAAAAAAAACAATCAGAGAAAAGTTCGGCAAGCGATATCTTTGCGCTCGGGTGTCCGAATCAGGTGATCTTTTGGCCTAAACTGCATAACTTTTCAAGACCTAGCTGTTGGGGAGGTCGTCGTTCGCGACCGGCTAGCTGGTCATCTGACCGGCATGCCGGTCTTGGTCTCGGCGAAAACAGACCTAAAGCTTAAGAAACCTTATTTTGCCCTCTCCTTTGGCCTCCAGCACATGAAACACCATAGATGACAAACCAAAGCTCCAAAAACACTTAAATTACACCATCAAAACACCAATATATCACCAATCCTTACCTCTAAACATCATCCCAACACATTAACAATCACAAATCTTTCCCAAACCACCAAGAAATTCAAGTTTTAACCCAAAAATTTCTTCACCAAAGCTTAAATTATATCCTTTAAACCTCTCCAACACCATAGATATTAAATACCCATCTCAAATAAATCACCAATCCCACTACTGTGCCACTTTCAACAATATTAAGAGACAAATTTCATCAATAGCTTTGGTACTTTGAAGGTTGGAGATTGCAAGTGCAAGTGCAAGGTATCAAGTCATCATAAATTCCATGGCCAATCCGGTAAAATAGCTAGAACTCTTCTTTTCTTTCTATTACCAGTTGGGAATTAAGATTTATTTTAGTTATTTAGCGGAGGAATTGTGAGTTGTTTGAGCCTATTAATATTATATATTTTGCAAGTAATCTTGAAGTAGGTGAAAAATTGAGTTTGGGGTCATCACAGATGACCATGAATGTTGGAAAAGGTACGAAGAACATGATGAAGATGGAAAGTTGGGTGTTGAGGAAATATTTTCGTAGAAGAGATGATTTAGAGAGATAGGAAATGATGAAGATTTGGGAAATATGGCAAAAGAGTTCTAGGTAATGAAGAACATTTTTTTTTCAAGATGGATGCAACAATTAAATGATCTTTAGAGCTTGATGAAGTAGTATTCAAAACCTCAACATGAGACTACACGTAATCGGCCTAGTGCCGATCCAGATATGTTTTTCTGTCCCTTCTCATTTAGTGTATATTATTTTATTTGCTTTGAGTCTTTTCGAGTCGTGGGGACACGACTCATTTTTGAGTTTGGGGTGGGGTTCGTTGCCTCATCCCAGTTTTAATGTGTTTATTTCTTTTTAATTGCTTTCAATAAATTAATTAGGAGTTGCGTTTGACTGTAGAAGATTTTAAATGTCCCTTTTAAGCATACTTTTGATGAATCTATGATAGTAGATAGTGGATTTTATGGAATAACATAAAACGTGCTTTAATTACATGCGAACATAGATAATGAATAGGAAAAATTAATGAACAATGCAAAAGAAGTAAGCTTGTACTTAAGGAAAATGTTTGGTTTGTAGAACGTGAGATCTAAATTAGTAGAGAACCCACTTAGGTATGAACTAGAGACGAACCATATAGTTAGGAAAATGATAGGGGCAGTTCTTTGATAGCCATTTGAAGCCTTTTAGCTTGTTATCCCTTATAATAATGTTATCCTTCTTAGCCCAATTTTGAGCCTTAAGCCTTTTCTTTTGTAGCCACGATATAAGCCCATTATCCCTTAGATTATTAGGCATTACCAAATGACCCGCACTTGAATCACGATCCTGAGACCTGTCTCGAGCTTGAGTTTGGGGTGGAGGGTCCATATTTGGGAAATTTCATTGGGTGGGAAATAGGTGTTTGTATTGAGGCACAAAACTAAAAGATGATATTATTATTTGTAACCCTTTGCCGGAATTTGAAAAAAATAGAAAAAGAAAGAAAAAAATTATAAGAGACATGACCTTTCACATCAAAATGATGGTCATGGGTATCTTGTACAAAAAAAAAGGAAGAAAAGAAATGAAAAATAAAATAAAAAGAAAGAAAGAATAAAATAAACCGGCAAAGTGGAATATTTTGAAAAATCATCTTAGATTAATTGGGTTGACATGGGGATGCAACATTATCGCGTCAAATGGGTTGAGTGAGAACATTATATGAGTGTAAACTCAAGCTCGTGGAAAGTTGTTGATGGTAAGTGAGGAGAGAGCCAAAAGCTCACTTCAAATTTACCAAATATACATACCACACCGTCCCTAAGCCTATGCTAAAACCGTAAAGTCCTCGTGATTCCTAGGTTCATGGTAAGTTAATAGGTTGTATACTAAGTGGAGCGTTCAAAGCGAGTAAGGATCGAGGAACAAACTATAGCCATCATAATGAGATAAGTACAAGTGTAATCTTCTAGCATTGCAAAGTTAATTTTATGATTGAAGTTATTTGTGTTTGATGTTGCATGATTAGTGTATGTGTATGTTAGTTCTTAATGTTTGCTATATGAGATTTATCTTTAGAATTGCTTTTGGGTTTATTTGCTAGCTTCTATTTTCTCTTGCATCTACTTCATTCCCCTTGTTTTTAGTTTTGCTTTGTCGCGACGACAAAGGTTTGAGTTGGGGGTCTTGATGTCTCCCTAAATGTTCTAATTTTATGCCCTTGGGAGACATCATTTTTGGTATATATTTGATTATTTAGATAGACTTTTGGTGCTAATATGCAATAATTCAATTTTCCTCTCTAGATTTTAGTATTTTTGATTTATTAAGCTTTTGCGCGTAATATGGGTTGTTTTTAGTGAAAAGCTTGTAGGTTTTGAATACTATCTAGGAGAGGAATCCGAGAAAAAAGTCAAAGATCGTGATATAGAGTCAAAGCTTGAAGATAAATCCCGAAAAGAATTTGATTTCAGAGCTGCAAATCTAGAAAACAGGCCAAAGATTGCTGATTTCAAGGCGCTTAAGAGATGATTTAGCCGCTGACCTTTGAAGAGAAAACATTCCTTATCGAGTTACGAAAATTTAACAACTGTAATCAAGTAAATCGGAGTTATAACGAAGCGGGAAAAGCCGTTTTAGTGGAGGTGGTGCAGCAGTTACGGGATTTGGGCTTGATTAGTGGACTTGGACTTTTTATTATTCACTTAAACCCTAATTAAAAGCCCATTCCAAATTTAAGCTTATAAAAAGAGCTTTTGACCTCATTATTCTTACCTCTCATTTTATTCTTCAATTCAATTCATCCTTTGAAGAGAGTGTCCAGAGAAGAAGCAGAAACAAGGAAAAGAAGAAGTTTGAAGCTGGAGACTGTCTATATCTCCAATTCACAGCCAAACCAATTCCGAAATTAGGTTTCTCTGTATTTCATTTCTGTAAAACAATATGCATTCAATTACTTATAATTTAGTTTTCTTTTTAATTAGTATGAGCTAATTTCATAATAGTGCTTGAGAATGCTTTATGGGTGAATTTCATGTCTTGAATTTGGGTTTCTGTTAAATTAAATTAAATTGGGTCTTTTAGTATTTTTGATAATTTGAGATTATTTACTGTTTTTAGAGTTGCGAACTAAGAACGGGTATTAGTATCTAGGCTATTCCAATTAGTGGCGATTGGATCATCCTGACGGAGGGTTTAGGTACGGAGTTAATTATTAAATCTAAAATAGTTACTATTGATTCTGACGAACTTAGCTAATGGTAGGGCCAATGTGGTAAATTTCTTAATCATCTAATAGTGGATCATATTTACCCTGACGGGACTAGTGACACTCTAGGATAGCCTTATAGTCCACCCTGACGGGGGTATAAGGAATTTAGAATCCCGACCATTGTAATTGACCGATTTAACCCTTAAACAGAATAGGTTATGAAATAGAATTAGGAGGATCCCTTGCGTTCTCAAGTGCTACCTTCTCATACTTGCGTTTCACATATATTTACTTGCGTATTAGTATTTAATTGCATTTTCCATTTAGTATTTCATTACTTAGAAATAAAAGAAACAAACAATCAATCATTAAAACTTTTACTTGCTTTGATAAGTGCAATCATTCATTAATCGATAAGCATTGTAGTTGACCAAACCGTCCCTGCGAACGATCCTAGAATCACTTATTACTACTTGGGACAACCGTACACTTGCGGTTGTGGTTCGATTACTTTTGCATTTATTTTAGAACACACAAAGGACCACCAGTATTACTTAGTTTACGCATTTTTAGTTGATATTGCGTATTTGACAAAGGTATTAGTGTTTTTGATATGTATGTATGCAAGGGTTCGAGTTTGGGGTGAAAAAAAGGAAAAATTTCAGAGTTAAAAAGGCCCGAACAAAATTATTTCGTGATATACCGCAGCTACTCACAGTGCACTGCACCTATCAGCGATGGAAATTGGCCAAAATTTCGAACTAGCATAACTTTGTGCTCGGCTCGAAATAAACTGCATATTTTTTCAAGAGTTATCCAATGGAATGGAGAAAACCTAATTTGGAGGTAAAATAAAAAATGTATTTTTTCGTGGCATCCAATTACTTCGTGCGGTGTACCGTAGGATCAATCTGGTGCACCGTAGGTCAAAAGCAGTGGCTACAGTTTTTGAAAACGGTACATTGCTGAAGAGTATGAAACCAGCTACCCAAATTCGTATCGACAACTCGCGACTACAGGTTTTCAACCTTTGCGTCTAGTGTACCGAGCCATCCTTCCGGTGCACCGCAGCCCGCCACCAGAAAATTAGTTAAAAAGGTTTGACGATTGAGGTTAGTGAATAGTTACAAAATTTCTAATCCGTAAGCCTCTCTTTCGTCCCCATTCTTCCCAAACTCCATCAAAGTTTTAACAAACCTTCACCAAACATCAAAACACTACCCAATCACAATAAATTCACATTCAAATCCTTCCCCACATAATTATAAAGAAGATTCAACCACCCACATCATATCAAAACACCTAGAATCCATGAATCAAAAGCCAAAATTTCTAAATCCTACCCAACCATTTTTTAAATCCAAACCAATCAAGCAGTAGGGTATTGGGTTCTATTGAGAAGTCATATGTGAAAAAGAAGTTGGAGAAGATTAAAAATAAGAGATTTCTAGAGTGTGATTGATTGGGATGGAGCATACGAAGATGTAAGGAAAAGCAAAATTGGTGATACTAGAAGGTTACATATAAGAAAAGCACAGCACCCTATTCCGGGTATTGATCATGCGAGGCAATAGCCTCGAAGAGTATGTTTTCTTTCTTCCCTACCATTTCTCTATTTGCAATATGTATGTTAGTTTTCATTTTTCGAGTCTATTTCGAGTCGTGGGGACACGACTCATTTTTGAGTTTAGGGTGTTGGGATTCGTTGTCCCTCATCTCCATTTCATGCGATTTAATATTTTTTTGAGAAATTTGAAATTTTTAAAAGATGGATTAGATGTAGAGTGTGTTTAATAGCTTGAAAGAATAAGCTTAGTAAGTTGATGATAGAAAGTAGTTTGTTTATGAGCTGCTTTATTTTGTATGATTTGAGCATTTGTAGGAAAACACATATTGATAGTAAAATAAATATTAGTTAGAAATACGATAGAAAGTATGTTCGATCTCAGGGAGCCATGAGTGGTGTGTGGGCCGTGAGATCCAAGCTAGTTGACAAACCCATTTAATGAACGCGCCAAAGGTAAGAGAATGTCGAAATGGCATAGTTTAGAAAGTGAATAAGGAAGTTCTTTCATAAGCCCCTTGTTGCCTTTTAGCTTGCTATCCATTTATTATATTATGTATCCTTCTCAGGCACATCTAGCCTTTCTAAAGCCTTTTTATTAGCCACATTGTAAGTCATATCCCTTTAGATTATAGGACTTTTTCATATGACCCGTAATCGAATCCCAATATATAAACAGTTATTTTAGAGCTTGAGTTTGGGGTGGTGGGTCTACCATTATGGGAAATATTATTGGGTTGGGATTTTTGAGCTTATTAATTGTGCTCTATTCTATATTGATTACGATTCATATGTTTATTATATTATAACCCTTTGTCGGGGTAAAAGTAAATGAAAAGAGCTGAAAAGCATGAAAAGAAAAAATTATATGAAATAAAAAATAACAGCATGATATCTCAACATCAAAAAGAGAGTCATACCTATACAAACAAATATTATTTGAAAAGAATATATATTTTGACCGGCATAGTGGAATTTTTATGTGAACATCTTATGCTTTAGTATTGGGTTATTGAGGATGCTAACTAGTGCATCAAGGAATTTATTGGGTTGAGTCAGAACGTTTTATGAGAGTAACTCAAGCTCTAGGGCGATTCGTTGATAACTAGTGAGGAGAGATCCAAAAGCTCACTCTAAATAATCCAAATATACTTATCATACCGTCCCTATGCCAACATTACAACCTTAAAGACCTTATGATTCTTTGTTATGTAATCTAGAAGTGATTGAGCCGTTATAGAGTAGTTAAATGGATCTTTGGATACTAGTGAAGTTCGATGAACAATCTATAGCCTTCTTGGTAAACTGAGTAAAGATCCTCTCCTTCTTACATTGTGATGATAATCCAATCTTGAATTCAATCCGTGTTGATTGTATATATGACAAGTGTGCAGGTATGTAGTTTGAAATTTTCTAAGTAGTTGCTTTGAGTTTATTCTATATATTCTACTATATTTTTTTCCCCGGTGCTTAATTGACTTACTTGATATTTTATAGACTTCCCTATGTTCTTATTTCTTATTGTATCAGGACGATACAACTTTGAGTTGGGGGTCTACCAATTAAGCCTAGAAGAATTATACGCTGAAAATAAAAGACTTGGGAATATTAGTTTGGTTTTAAAGACTCTAACAATTAACTAAATTAAATAAAGACACGAAAATTAAAAAAGAGAAGAAGATAGTATGAGAGTTTAGCTCAAGACCTAGCAAGTAATCCCCACTAGCCTTGTTATAACCTATTTGTGTAAGGGAGAATTGTGTGATATGAAATATAAAGGATTATACACTTCTACTAACCCCCTTCCGGTTGGACTTAGGTGGCGACCTAAACATTATCAGGGGACTTGGGTAAGGGGACCCCGCAATGATCGGTGGTAAATCTCAAACCCTAATGACTATCTAGTTAGGCAACCCATCCAAATCAATACCGCACACTAGAAGTTAATGTGTTGTTTTACAAATTAGATACCCTTTTTAGGTGATTATATAACTACTTTTAAGGTAATCATATACGTTGTACAGCGCACGAACTACAGACAATACATCAAAACACATAAGAGAAGAAAATAAAATACTAATTTCAGTTAATTGTAAAAGACATCCCAAATTAAAATAGATATAAAACAAGTCTAGGGTTTATACCCATATGTTAATATAAAGCTAAAGTAGAATTAGTTCATACTAGAGAACGAAAGAAAAACAATTACATATTTGAAGAATTGGGAAGGCATGATTTGTTATCCAACTCCTTCTGATCTTCTCTTCTCTTTATTTAGACTTTATCTTGGTCTTTTGATATTAAAGGCCGACCAAGGATGATTTATATAAGGTAGTAATGAGTATATAAAGGCTCTTGGTCGAAATTAGGAGTAATCCACAAGTTGAGGAGTCCAGCTCTTAACAATATTCGTATTTCTAACTTGAAGGAAGGGATAAACCTTAGGAGATTTTGTTTTGGTCATATCTTCTTCCTTACTTACCAGATTTTGACGTTCTTTATATCAAAATGACTATCTTGAAAAGATATAGCTGCTCCTATAAAAATATCTCTCTAATTCAAGACTGTTTTGCAGCGGTAAATTAATTAATGGACGTATATGCATTTTTTACAGCTTCTTTACATTACAAATATATCTAAACTCTTCCTTTTTGACTTTGACTACATGATTTCTTTTAATTTTCCTTTTCAAATCGGTTTCATATGTGCAATAGCTTTCATATACCTAGGTGCTATACAAATAAAACACAAGTTACGCGCAAAAGCTTATAAAATAATAAAACATTTAAAACTAGACAAGAAAGTGTAAAGTATAAATAAATTGAGAAAAATCCAAAAATTAATAACTAAATAACCTTAGATTCGGAAAAATTTAATACTTCGTACAAATTCTCTAATTGTTCATTGCTGAATGAAACTCTTTTAGAGATATACCATATTTATCAGAAGAAGTGAATGATTCAAAAGTCCCATGTATACACCTAATAAAAAGAATAACTGAATACGAAGATTGGTGTAAAAGTTTCTAAATAAAGCACCAAAAAAGGTGTATATCGACAATTAAGGCCGAGAAAAAACAATTAAGACTAAGGATTTGTAATCTTAAGCTCTGATACCATGAATAAATTAGAATAACTTTATTCAATGATAATAATTTCTTAGAAAAAGAACCTATATTTAAAAGAAACACATGAATAACTTGGAAAACAAGTTTCTATGTGTAAGGAAATAATTAGGAACAAGTTTTATAGTAAATGAAATAACTTGGAGAGTAATATATTCTAATCTATAATATAGAATACAATATTTAAAGAAACTAATAATTAAGATATATTTCAATAGATATAACTCACATGGAAGGAATAATTGTAGTTGTACTCACAAGTATCTTGATTAAAAACTTTAAAGGCACTATAGACCCTTATACTGTGAAAAAATCGCACTATAGCCTATAGGTCCCTATATTATGCAAAAGTTGTCAATAGGCTTTAGTATAATTTATATAGAAAGAATTAGTTGTAGTTGTACTCACTAGAATGCACTATCAATCCATGTATTATGCAAAATTGCATTTATAGGACTTGATATAATTTTTTTAGGAAATAATAGTTTCAGTTGTACTCAATAGCATCTAGATTAGTATTTTTTTTCTAATAGCGGTCCTGGAAGCAACGAAGATGATTATGGACAACAGGGGACAAAACACTATTATCTGCTCAGATAATCTTGATTGATTTAAGGTATTAGGTCGATGCTAGCGGCGTAGTGGAAGGTCAAAACTTATGTCAAGCGGATCATCGCATATGCTGCGGAATCATGGTCGGATGTTCTTTAAGCATATATTCTGAGACGTCTCAATGGCATGGTTGACCGAGCCGCGTGGAACGTTAGACAACGGGGTTCTCTAAATAATTACCAGTTGGATCTTACACATCGATTTTCACGTCTACAAATTGCTTAATGTTTGTATTATAATATGTATGTTTTACATTGTCACAAAAAAAGTATTGAACTTTGTTGATATTCTTGAGATAAATATAAAGATATGAAACATGATGCAAAGTGACTCCGTTCTGCAGCACCTACACTGTCTCCCCAGTCATTATTTCATATAAAATGTTTCTTTTTATGTGGCTCAGATATTGGCTATTCGAGCTCAAGTTGAGGAATTTAGTATAGATGAAGAATGTCTTGCTTATTTTAAAGAACTTGGACAAAAACCTTCTTTAAGGTTTGCAATTTAGTCCCTTATCTTTAACTTTTTTATAATTTTAGTCCCTTATTCCGGTCATTTTTTATAGGCTCCATCATATTATAAATGTGATAGAACACTTGGATACCTTTTAAAATTGTCGTTTTCTTTATTGCCCTCTAACGATTCTGATTTTACCCATTTAAAAAATAGCTTATGTCTCCTGAATAATTTTGGAAAATTTAAAATTCTTCCTAAACAAACTCTTTTCGGTATTTAAATTAAAAATAACCCTACTTTGGTAAATTTTAAGTTTTATTTTTGTTCACTATAGATTGTTTTGCATAAAATAGGGACTTATAGTGTAATTAATTTAAAATATAAATTATTTTGTATAATTTGGGGACCTATAATGCAATTAATTAAAAATATAATTATTTTGCTTAAATATAACAACCCATGGTGCAATTAATTAAAAACAAAAATAATTTTACATAATATAAGGACCTATAATGCAATTAAATTAAAATATAACTTATTTTGCATAATAAAGAGACCTATAATGCATTTAACATGGATGCTCCCTAGAATAAATTGTCAAAGTATACAAAGATATGGGGGACCATATGAGTTATTTTTATACAATTAGTAACTTTTAAAATTATTTTGCTTTTCTCTATTAGGCATGCGGTTTAGCTTTTATCATCGTTAGTATAGTGGTAAAAATGAATGAACGTGACAATATTTGCAAGGTAACTGAATTAGATATAATTTTTGAAATATTTAATTATAGGAAAGTGTATTTATGTAATTTTGATAGAATATATGTTGCGGGATCTTGAAGAAGTGGTTTCACTTTATTTGGATGCCAAGTCCTTGCCAAAGCTTCTTTAACAGCAACAACATAGAAATATTTCATGAGGATAGAGAATTTTGATTAAAATTCTTGTTATGTTAATAATTTAATGGTGGATGAGAATATTTATTGGTAATTGAATGTTTATTTTTTGTTTGTTATGTTTTTTGGGTTTGTTTGTAATATGTTAGCTACAAAGAATATACTTTATGGTTGTAGGTGTTTAAGTTTGTTTTGTTTTCTATTTATTCTAATTTTTACTTTACCACATGCAAGAAATACCTTGAATTAGACCCATTCGAGATCACCAAAATATGAACAACATTAGAAATACTTCACCATCTTATTGCCTTTTGCAAGGAGATCATGTATGTATATATATATATATATATATATATATATATATATATATACTGAGACATCAAACCTAAAAATATGAGTAAATAGGAGAGTTTTCTCTTAATAAAGGTTTATATATGGGATCTAGTTTAGGTTGGGTACATAATGAATAAATAAATCCTCGTCACTTCTATTGGTTACCATAAGAATCATTCTTATACTTTGAAAAACACATAAGTTTTTGTTGTTTAGGCACTAGTGACATATAAAGTCAACCATGTTGAGAGTTATGTAATGATTTGGAATCCAAAATTATTGTATTAAAAGTGAAAAATATGAAGAGGTGATTTGATGAATTATTTTACACATTTGGGTTTGGTTTTTGATTTCTTTTTCTTTTATCGTTTTAATTTTAGAGTAGTATCAGTCTGCAAACATTGGACTTCAAACTTAACTATAAGGCTCCTTAATCACCAAGTTCAATAATTAAGAAGCCAAACATTATTCGTATTATTATTATTGTAATTTTCACTAGAAAAAAGTTCAATAAATGCAGAAAATCAGTTATTATCAATCCTTGGAGATGATGATGAAGTATGGGTTGACCTAATAATTAAATTTGAAGTCTCATTTTTTTCTTGTTTGGAAGCATATCATGATATGCTTTGTTCTTGTATTTTATTCTTATTATATTCAACATCTCAAATAGTCCATCATGTTGAATGTGGAAGGCATATGGGTCAAAGCTTCTTCACTAAAATTTAAACTTCCATGAAGATTTGCTTATCTTAAATTCTCCAACCACTTAATTTGCAATTTCTATATGAAATTAAATTGGAATTGATTTAGGATAATGGTCTGGTTACAAAACATAAATAACAAATTAATATAGGTACTATATAGACGAAACAACATGGTGAACTGAGAAATTTTATGCATTGCAGAAGACGAGAACATTACATCATCACTTTTTTTAGTTTGAAATTCGACACATTCAAAAAAAAATCTTTTTTTGATTTTTTTATTGATATTATAATCTCATTTGTCAAGAAAGTAAATCAACTAACCTTGTATTCCACACATGACTAATATGAAATTATTGCTATTCAATTGTACAAAATATGTCTGTTTAATAACCATTTTCCAATTGTTCAAGGAAAATTAATCAACATACTCAAGAAAACGTCTAGTAAATAACATCTTATAAAACATGATGCAAAGTGAAACACTTCTACAAGCACAGTATATTCTAGATAGTAAGCAATAATAAAAATTAACACACACATAAAGATCAAACAGATAATAAACTGAATAGCAATGTTAAAGTGAAGAATGGTGTATCGTATAAGGTAGATTTACTAAGGAATAAAATGAATAAAGTGATTTATTAACACCTGACTAAAATATATATATGCACGCATTTAAATGAGATGATCATTAGGATCAGATGAAAGATAAAAAAGAAACAAAATAGCAAATAATACATTTTTACAGTTTCTTGAAATTCACGCATAAAAGAAGCATTACAAGACAAATCCAAAGCCTTATTAGCAACTGCACTCAATGAGGATAGAAGGATATAATAATATGTATATAGAAAAGAGCATATATGCCAAATGAGCTTCTAAGGTAATAACATTACCTTGATTTCATTCACTTCCACTAAAATATCAAGTAGTACTTGTAAAGAACAAAGTCAGCTGTCAATACCATTTTTTCATACTTTCATATAATAAATTGGCGATACTACATCGTTGTAATTAATAACAAACCTCGGGGATGTGATTCTGGGAAAGGGCATGTATTAATACTATCCGACCTACGAGAAAAAGAGATAAATCCTTTGTACTCTTACTCTATTATTTGTCTTAATTGACATAAAACACAGAAGTTGTTCAAGGCTAGAAGGAACTAAGAGTGTGTATTTTAATAATGTAAAAACTTTAAAATAGTAAGAAACGGAACATAGGAGGAATATTACCAATTGACAGAAAGTCTCAACAAATAAGATAGTTAATAGTGCCATAAGCTTGATAAGAATCACATGAACAGTAAAAGAATAAAATTATATAGCTTATTTAATGATCCTAACCACCTCTTTAAAAAATAGACTCTCCAAATTCCTAGTGTTTTAAATAAATTGTAAAGTTGTATAGAACAACATATTATGGGTGTTTGTATTATATAAAGAAGATTATTTATAATCTATGCATCTAATCACAATAATGTCGAGATATAAAACAACGGTACAAAAAGAGAAGAATAAATAACATGTAGCTAAGAAACAAGATAAACTTCCAAGTTAGGAAAGATATTATTAAACTTAATAAACAACATTCAAGTTATGATCATTGGAGACATATGTATACGGGAACCGTTTTTAAATAAATTTAGAATATCTTGTACAAAACTTAACATGAATCCTCTTTAAAAGCCTTAACTACTCCATAAATATTAACCTGGATTTTTTTATTTATTTAAACTTTAATTTATACATTAATATCAAACTTTATACTTCATACCACACAGCTATCCAATAACAACATTTTGTAAAAGTTTTGGTTTAATTATAAAAAAATTAAATTGTTCGTGAACAACTCAAACTCGGCTAAATTGTTTTTGTTTAATAAGTCAAACAATCAATATTTAACAATTTTGGCTCGACATGTTGTACTTCAAGCTTGACTCAATGATGTCTCCCTATTTGTCATGAATTAATCCTAGTTTGAGACATCATTTTAGGTGTATTTATTAGAGTATAGGTATATTTTATCATGATTTAGTACAGTTTCCTATTTTATGTCTTGAAGTAATTATTTATTATTTTTAGAGCATATTGGGTTTAATTTTTTATTTAGTGTGAAGCTTTAAAGATATATGGTACTTGATTAGAGTCCAAGTTAATTCTAAAAGCTAAATGAAAGAGGATAAACATAAAAATTGGAGATAAAGACAAGAATTATGAAAAAGGAAAAGATAAAGTTGCCAAATAAATCTAAATTTCATCAGCTACGACCACAAAAGAGCTTATATCTCATGATTCGCCAGGAATTTGGAATAATGGTCTACAAGAAAGTTAAAGAGATTTCCGAGTTGATGAATTTCATATACTCAAATGCGTCAAACGGATAAGTATTGAATCAGTTACGGCCAAAATAAAACAACATCAAGATTTTACCTTTTCTAGATTCTAGGCTTACGAATTTAAGTTTAGCTTGGAGTCCAAGACCTCCCTAATACTCCAGGAAACGAATTAGGTCTTCCTATACCCTATATATACAACCTCTTATCACAAGAAAATCATCCTTGGCCAATCCTTAGACCAGGAAGAAGCTTACAACAAGAAGAGAAGTTTGGAAGGAGTAGAACACCATATTATGTCATCTTCAACCTTCAAATCTGTAATTTTTTTCTTTTATTTCATTAGTATGAACTAAATAATTTTATCTTGAGATTTAGCATATATGTATGAACCCTATTTTTTCTATTTTTGTATTTGGGATACTACGGTATTTAATTTGAATACATGTTTTATGTTCTGTTTATATGTTTTGATTTAATAACTGTTTTCCTTGCTAGTGCACGAGTATAGGATTGCCTTAATAGGAGTTAGATGATCACCTTAACTGGGTGTCTAATTATTGAAACACCGCATAAAATCTAGAATAAGGTTTAGACCTGACAAATCAACCTAACTAGATAATCATTAAGGTATGTTTTAACCACTGTCACCATGTTTGGAATTGAATTGCTTAGGGCATTGGTGGCACTTGATAACCCTTAGTTTAGGCTGCCTCGTGGTGTGTCTGTAGCCCCCTTAGTCGCTCTCAAGGTCTAAGGTATAGGAATCTAGAATTCTGATTATTTCATATGATATGATTCACCCTTATACGATAGAATAAGCAAAACTAGTGGGGATTACTTGCTAATATCTAGAGCTAAACAATCATACTGCTTGCTTCTATCTTTTATTTAACTTTCTGTCTTTTAATTTATTAGTTAACTGTCTTATTTAAAATCAACCAAAAATCTATTCTCTTTTATTTTCTTGCGTAGTAATTTGATCTAGTTTTTTATATCTGCACTTGAATATTTGTATAAGTTCTTCCTAACCTTCTTAATCTCTGAGGAACGAATCATTAGAACTTGCATACGTCTTGTATACTTGCAAAACCGTGCTGGGCTAGGGTGTCTACTTTTGCACTTATTTATATCATATTTTTATCACACCCTAGTCGACATCAAGTTTTTGGCGCCGCTGTTGGGGACTACATCGTTAGTTTATTATGCACAATCAGTCTATTTATTATGCAAAAATGCATTTATAGGACTTGATATAATTTATTCAAGAAAGAATAGTTTCAGTTGTACACAATAGCATCTGGATTAGTATTTTTTATAATTTCTCAATAGATCTCTATGTTATTTAAAAAATGCACTATGGTCCCTAGATCGTGCAAAAATTGCAATATAGGATTTGAAATAATATATTAAAGAGAGTATAGTTGTAGTTTATATCATTAGCATCTGGATTAATATTTTTAAATTACTTTATAAGTCCTTATACTATGCAAAAAATTGCACCATAAGCCTAATTAAAATTTATACCAAAAGAACATTTGTAGATTAAATTTTTTTTAATTGCACTATAGGTTCCTATACTATGCAATAATTGCATAATAGGTCATGTACTTTGAAAATATTTCAATAAGTTCCCTATATGATTCCAAAATTGGGTTATATACCATGATATAATTTATAAGGGAAGAATAATTCTAGTTTTATTCACTTGCATTTGGATTAATATATTTTTTAATTTCAATATCGGTCCCTATACTCTATAAAAATGGCTCTGTAGGTTCCTATATTATGCAAATATTGTACTAGAGATCCCAATATTATCTACAAAATCCACTAGAGGTCCATATATACTGTACCAAAAAAAACTCTATAGGCCCCTCTTTTAACTCAATTTTACCTTCCTGTCGAATACATTTTGCCCATATTTTAAATCGATGGAAATAATAACAAGAGACAAATATTTTATATTTTCTAGGAAAACGAGGAACACATTAAGTTTGAAAAGAATTTGAGAAGGTTATTAATACCAAGATACACAATTTATTAAATAATGTGTGCACACATTCCATTCTCAAAACAGATAATGTGATTTAACAAGTTTTAAAGGAGATAGTCATCTATATTCAGACAAAAGAGAACAAAAAAGAAGCAAAACAACAAATAATAAAGTTTATAGTTTCTTTAAATTCACAACTAAAAGAAGTATTATAAGGTATTGCACTCAATAACTAAGGAGAATAGGAGGGTATATAGAATTTGCAGAGATACCATATAATATGGGGCTAGTATGCTCATTCTGAAAGATTGCGGAAAATTTTGATAAACGAGGGTTTATGAAGCTATTTGCCATTTTCTTAGGAGCCGGGAGCCGGGCCTATTGGTGGTTTTTATTACAGGGATTTGCTTACTTGGCGGGAGGAGTACGAATGTCAACAACGGGACAACATGATTCGCATGATCAATCTATTATGTCAAAAGTTCCTGGAGAAGATAATAATGTTCTTCGTCTTGGGTTTTTATTTATGAATTTGTCTTGTGTTTCAATTATATGAAAGATAATTATGAAAAATAATGTTGCAAAATTCTTTTTTAGTATTACGAATAAACCATCATACCTCAGGGCTACCACCACCCTTTTAAGAGGAAGAGGCCCAAAACAACACAAGAAAGGGTAAAAAATAGATATTCAAAAAATCTACGAGCTTGAAGAGAGTGCCTAATCCCAGTATGTGTCCAAGAAAGACCGTGAGAACCCTTCCATGGCCATACTATTAAGTTATTAGTGAATTTACTTTAGGAACTTGCTAGTAGTTTAATTTTTCTTTACGTGTAACTATATTTTTCTTTTTTAAATTATGTTTTTCCTCTCCAGGTCTCTTCTACTCTCTCTCTATCTGATGGATTAGAATCACATAAGTCTTGAATTATTCAATTCATCAATTTACAGATCAAGATCCAAATAGATTTCCATTACCATGAAAGAGCCCCTCATGGTACATGTTCTCTCTTTCCAAATTTGATAAATTAGAATCACATAAATCAGTCTTGAATTATTTAATTCATCACAGATCAAGATCTAATTACCTTCCAATACTATAAAAGAGCCCCTCATGGTACATGTTCCTACTCCCATTATTTTAATTGTTTCATAAATAAACTGAATCTAATTAGATTTCTATTAAATATATCTTGATTAGTTTAGATAATTATTTTAATAAATTATTTAATTATACAATAGTTGTTACAAATCTGTAATATAAGTTATTTTATATTGTTGGAATTATGATTTTGCATATTTCATTATGTTTAAGAATGTCAAACTAGAGTGCTACTAAAAGTCTATATATAGTAGAGATATTGTAAGTATCTAATATGCTATGTAGTAGATGAGCCATGAATTTTTTAATATTCTTATTAGTGTAATTTCACTTTAAGTCCCTATTTTAGGTAAAATATTTATTATATGTCGTTGTTAGTCCAAACTAATGGTATATATGAATGATAAATAGTTAATACTTACATTTGGATGTTGTTTTTCTTGAGTAATTTTGTGTTTTAAAATATATTAAAGTGTGATTTTATGAATTTGTAATTATCTTATATATATATATATATATATATATATATATATATATATATATATATATATATTCTAAGTGTTAGATTTCTATATTTATTTTAAAAATTTAGTGTTAAAGTCTAGTTTGATTTTTCTATTATATGGACCCATTAGCCATTATGATTTAATTTAAAATGATAGTTATCCTTGTATGATATATAAATGCACATACATATATACTAACATTAGATTCATTTATTTTTTCAGTTGAAATTTATTATAGAGTGAATATCATATGATCGTTGACCATGACATTTCACCTTATATCAAGTTTGCAAACTTTGTAACTTGAGGAATACAGGTTCAACCAAATCAACCCATGCATAGTTTGAATTGCACTATACATGCCTATGTTAAGCAAAAACTGCATTATAGATCCCTATATTATGAAAAGTGTAAATAAAATCTCTTTGATGATATAAATTACACTATACATCCCTATATTATGCGAAAAATTGAATTACAGTTCCTTATATTATGAAAATATTTACTATAAATACCTAAAGTATATAAACATTGCAATATATGTCTCTATATTTATGCAAAAGTTGCATTACATGTCCCTGAATCGTAAAAAAGTGTTCTATAAATCCCTATACTATACCAAGATTACACTATACATCCCTATATACATATTCCCAATAGAATCCATTTAAAATTAATAAATTACACTATACATCCCTATATTATACAAAGATTGCATTACAGGTCCCTATATTATGAAAATATTTACTATAAATACCTAAAGTATACGAAAATTGTAGTATACGTCCCTATATTTTTGCAAGAGTTGCATTACAGGTCCCTGTATCTTGAAAAATGTGTACTATAAATCCCTATAATGTACAAAGATTGCATATATGTTGCTAAATTTATTGAATAATATAAAATATAGTTTTTTGTTAATTTTTTCCGAATCTAGTCATTAAATACTTTTCGCGAAATGGTCCTAAAGAGAAAATAGTAAGAGTGTTGTTGAATTACTTATTTACCCTTCAATAAAATGATAAATCTTATTATATATATTTCACAGAAATGGATAATATTGAGACATCTTCATGTCTCATAACACCAACTAAACCAAAGTATGACAAATTTTTATTATTATTATTATTTTACATAGATTTGAGTAATTATTAAATTATTTTTTTATTTATGTAGCTTTCTTTTGAATGGACAAGCAGTTGAGAAAAGAAAAATTCTGTCCATGGTATGTTTAATCTTCTTTCTGATCTTATTTAAATCATTATATGCTGAAACTAATTAAAAATAAATAAAAATGTATTTTTTTTAGGATACCAGGCCTCAGATTCCTACACCGGTACATAATTTGCTACAACATGGAATAAATATACTTCAAATTGTTGGTGATTTCAATGGTAAATATATATAGGGGGTATTTGGTAATTTTAGTAATATATTTGGAAACTTTATTAACACTTACTACTTGTTTAAATTGTGTGAAGGTCGATATATTGTAGTAATTGCTTACATGAGCATGACATCATCTACTTCAAATCATTCTACCCTTCAAGATTACGTGGGTCCCACACATTCCATGGAAGATTCAGGTAGGCAAAAAACTTCATCTCTATCTAAACACAAATAATTAAATTATATTATTTAATTTATTTAATTTTACCCTTTCTATTGTATAGAATCATTTCGAATTTCACTTCATTGTCCCTTTAAGGTATGTAATCATATCCTTTATTAACCCTTTTATTACAGTTTAGGGGATCTATAGTGAAATATATGCATAATATAGGGACCTAATATTGAAAATTTCTTTTTCCTCTATTTTGAACAGTTTCACGCATATAAAAGTTCCTATAAAAGGTCAAATGTGTAACCATCCTCAAGTAAGTGCATGTTTTATAATAATTATATTCTATAAAAATTATTTTACTTTTTTTTAATAGTGCTTTGATTATGAGAGTTATATGAAAGTTAATTCAAGTGTACCATTTTGAAAATGTCCATTTTGTACCAAAAATCTCAAGTTCACGGAGATTCGTATAGATCAGAATATGGTGATGGTAAGTGATGATTTTTTATATATTCCCTCAAAGGTCCTCATCTTTCGTGCTTTTTCGTAAATATACCCCAATCTTTTCAAATGTGCATTTCAGACTCATGTGCTATCTTTGTAATATGAATGACCAAGTTTTTCACAATTTTCACTTTGCCCTATTATTTAATAATATAAAACATTTCCCTATATCCCTATAACAACACGCTTATTTTTATGGGATAATTAAATCGTTAGTCCATGTGGTCCCCGAAATAGGAGTCTTTTAGTCCCTGTGCTGTGAAAAAAACACAAAAGGTTCTTATATTGACAATAAGGACCTATTATGGTATTTTCCAAAGGAGGGACATGGTATTCTCCGAAGGAGGGACAGTAGGATTCCTATTTGGCAGACCACAGGGACTAATGGGGGTAATTAACCCAATTTTAGTTTTAAAAATTGTCTAAACTAGTAATATACCATTATAACCTTTGTATTAACAGGATGTTACATTCAGACAAATATGCAAGGGTCCTAAAGAGTTTTCGGACAAGGCCATATAATAAGACCACTCTCACTTAGCCTCGCATGGACTCATATCAACCAGGGTGGTGGTGGTCCGGCAATGACAATATCCGTTCACTGGGCCTGAACCAAACAACATTGCATATTATCTACAAATTACTTTTATCTGGTGCAAGATTCACATTTAGGCTCATCCCATTCATTACAGCAATATGAACAACAGGTGAGTTACATTTTTACCCATTGAAGTAACTGTTTTACATGAAGCCCGGTCCATACTGATTTGCTTCGGTTCAATAGGAAGTTGGCCTTGCACGGGCTTTTATTCACCAGGGTTTTTCTTCAAGCTCGACAGATAATATAGCACCACCATTACCACCACCATTACCACCACCGTTACCACAACTGCCACCACCAGGTTTCATGAATTTGGAAGAAGATTCGGGAAAAGAATATGAGGAAGCTTTACAAAAATATAGGCTGGGTCCCACAAACAGGCCCACAACAGGGAATAGATTTGATATTCATATTTCCTGACTTACATTAGGAGCAGTTGTTCTACAATTCAATAATATTAGGAAGATAGTTTCCTTCAAATATCTCTTCCTTTATGTTAAATGTATTCTTAATATATATAGTATATAACTAATGATAAATTCTTAGGTTATGATATTCCTAAAAAATAAGGAAGTGTGAAAAAATACAAGGCTATATGTAAATGATCATTTGGGATAATTGATAATTCTAAAACATTTAGGTGACCATAACTTGAAGGAATAGATCATCACGATCATTCTTCAAGATGAATCATGGATCTCTTGAGTGTATTTATTATCTAGATTTAATACTTTGAATAAAGATAAAGAAAAAACACACTAAAAAAAATGAACTTTAGATTTTATCAAATCAAAATTTAAACCCTGCCTAAGTTAATGCTACCCTTGAAGTCATTCATTGAGTTAAGTTTAAACTAAGCGAAAGGTTCAAAACTTATGGTAAGAGTTAGAAACCTAAGGGTGATTTTTATTGTTGTGGTAAAGAAAGACACAAAACTTTTGAGTGTACGCTTAGAACTGTTCCTGATCCAAAACCTGCTGCAAACCTAACCGAAACTGAAAATATAATCGTCTTGGTAATGGTTGAGACTTACTTGGTGGAAAACTAAAACGAATGGATCCTTGACACCGGGGCCTCACGAAACTTCTGCACAAACAAAACTCTGTTCAAAAAGTTTGTTGAATCAACTAATGGCGAATGCGTGTACCAGAGTGACATATCCACTGCTACGGTCATCCGGAAGGGACGGGTTACCCTCAAACTCACCTCGATCCGTAGAAACTTGGTTTCCAGAGCTCTTCTTAATAAAGTGGGACTCAAACTATTTTTCGAGGGGGGGGATAATTATTACCAAAAAAGATGAGTTTGTGGGAAAAAGGTATTTACATAATAGTTTATTTGTTTTAAATACTGTAACCCATGACTAGTACCAAAATGATGAGTTTGTGGGTAAGGGGTTTTTTCTTTTTCAAATAAGGGTTTATGTGTGGTTGAACCTTGTAACCTCTAATAAGGATCTATTTAATGTTTAGATGTGTGGAATGATAGATTAGGCAATGTTAATTTTCGCTTCTATTAAAAGGCTAAAAATCCCTTGGACTAATAAGATCGATGACTTTATAAAATATATGATATGTGTAGATTCCAAACTCGTGGGAAATCGACCTTTTAATATGAAACCACAAGAATTCTAAAGTACTAGAATTAGTATATTCAGATTAGTATGCTTTTATAAATTCCGCTAGGTAAGGAACCTTCATAGGATACTCTTCTAGGTTTATGAGAGTGTATCTCCTAATACTAAAAGTGAAATGGAACATGTTTTTACAAAATATAAGGCTGAGTTTGAAAACTAACTATTTTGCTAAATAAAAAAGACTTAAGGCGCGATTGTTATTCTGAATTCCTTAAATTAGCTTTGTGACATTAACCAAATTATTGAAGTAAAACTGAATATGTGTTTATAAAATATAAGGTCGAGATTGGAAACCAACTATTTTGCTAAATCAAAAAGACTTAAGGCGCGAATGTTGTTCTGAATTATTTAAATTAGCTTTGTGACTTTAACGGAATTATCGACGAACTTAGTGCCTTACACACCCATTTGTAATGACACAACTAAAGGCTATGATAATCGAATCTGGCCCACTAACTTAAATGTGGGGGTGTCTAGTAAAGATTTTCGAGTTCTAAGTACAGTCACAATTGGACCGAATACGATAGACTCAATAGTCATGGGAAATGACACAAATGTATAACTTGTCTTAATGAATTCATAGCCACTAATGGTAGTCCTATTGAGAAGGACTTGATGATTTCACGGTCAAAAGTGAGACTCAACATTCATGATAGAAATTAGGGAGATGTCCTTAATGATCTTATATGAATAAGTCCGCAAAATTCATGGCCCGCAAGGGGCGTTCCTTAAAGAAGGACTTGATAAACTAACTGATGGGTGATGTTCGAGGGAACCATAACTTTCAGTAGGCTAGAGTATGTGCTTTGAGGTTCTCGATCGAAATCCATTAAGGTCAAGAGTAAGTTCACTTAAACAGAAGTTGGTAGTTGCCTCACTTCACTATGTGTCAATTAACATCGAAAGATATTTCCACTTAAGTACAATTCACCTACCAAATACTGACAGTTATGGAAACTTGTTCACCTTCTCTCTCAAAGACCCTAAGTGGGGGATTGTTGGAATTTATTAGTAATTAAGTGTGTTAAAATTCATTTAAAGCAATGTATTAAAATAATTCCTTTTCATGTTGTTAAAGGAAAAGTGGAAAAGATACTCTTTGTGAAGAAAATGTCTCACATAGGAGCAAAGATGGAAAATATATTAGTTTAAAATAGCTTATCCATATATTAATTACAAAAAAAAACTAAAGGCTATGAAAGCAAAAAGGGAAATGGCAAAGCCCCACACACGCGCACCACCACCAGCCCGGCTCGGCGCAGCGACGGTGATGGTGCTGCTGTGGGCTCGTGGGGGTGTTAGGGAGTTGGGGAGTTGGGGAGTTTGGGAGTCAATAAATGAAAAATGAAATTAGTTTTCGGAAGAGGCACTAGTGGAAGAAGACCAGTTCTTATAGTAGTATGTGTCAAGTCAAATCCTTCCAGTCAAAAGACATATGTGCACCAATTACGCACCAGAATACAAATATCCACCAATTACACACTAGTTAACTGTTACATAACTTGGTCAATACGGGAATGAATTAAGTCAACATTGTGTCCAGGTTCATTGCTGAAATTGAAACGTGCAACAATACGTGTCAATCAAAACCGTCAATTAATTATGGAGGCAATCAAGACATTAATTTAGACGTTTTCGGACAAGACTCTCCTCACCTACTCTCATATAAATACCAGCTCCTTCCAACTTGTTTATTCTACTAAAAGAATCAGAAAAGAAGAACAAAATAATTACTTTCTACTTCTCTAAATATTATTAGTGTAAAGACTCTAGAGATAACCGGTACGCCGAAATATCTTTTTAACGGCCGTTTATTTCCGTGTAATTTGTGTTTGTCTCTGATTCTGTGTAAGTTCCGTTTGTATTATTTTATTTACTGTAATAGATAGTTTACTTTAAATTGAAATATTTCTTATCTGGATTTCCATTTCTATTGTTTTAAATTGGTGATTTTCCCCCTTTTCCAACATATATTATCAAAATTGCATCGTTTGATCCTCGTGTTAACTTAAATTGGCAAATATACATATGCTAGTAATGTAGAATGTTGCAAAAATGCCCATTTAGAATGCCTCAATACGATTGGGATTTTTTTTTTCATGTACTCAAAAAAGGTATATTTTCCTATTATAGGTAACACACGAACTAATGGTGAAATTTGCAACTACACACATCATTGATAGTTTAGAAGATTCCAATGATTAAATTAGATTGGCCAGTCACAAAGCCACGATATATTATGCAAAATATCGTACTATTGGTTCATATATTATGTAATAGTTATACCATAGACTTTGATATAATTTATAGAGAAAGAAAAGTTGTTGTTGGAGGTTTAATGTATCTTTTTTAATTGCACTATATGTCCCTATACTATCCAAAATTGCACAATCAATCTGTTTATAAATATACAAAATTGCACTGTACGACTTGATATACTTTTTACTGGAAAGAATAGATAGTTGTAGTTGTACTCGCAAGCATTTAGATTAGTATATTTTCTAACTGCACTATAGGTACTTGTTCTATGTATAAATGTTACTATAGGCTCTATATCGTCTAAAAAATGCATTTCAGGCTTTGAAATAATATATATGGAAAGAATGGTTGTAGTTTTAATGACTAGCGTCTAGATAAATATCTATTAAATTGCACTATAGGTCCCTATACTATGCAAAAATTGCAACATAAGATTTTGAAACGGTCCTATGTAATATTGTGAAGATTTTAAGACAGCGACATTCGAGACCCTATTTTTATTTTCACATTTTTGAAGGCGGTCTTTGTCACCATTGCAATTCTGTTATCTTTGTCTCTTTTTTTGTTGGACAATATTTGAAATAAATATTATAAACTTGGACATCATCCAATGATAAATCATTTAAAGTAAGTGCGGAACATTGTTGATTCAGATAAATATAAAGATAGGAAACATGATGCAAAGTGAAGCACTATATCCTACATACTAAGCACTAAGAAGAATTAACAAAGGATATATAAAAATAAAATAAGTATTAAATTGAAAACATGGCTATTATAAATTACACATAAAATTCACTTATGCAAAGTTCAAAAACTTTACCTTCCTGTCGAATATATAACCCATATTTTAAACCTAAGAAAATAAATATAAGAGAAAGATTTTTTTTTATTTTTTCCGGAAAAGGAAGAAAACAATAAATTAAAAAAGAAGCAAAAAAGGTTTTTAATACATCTATAAGTAAGGTATACACACATTTCACTCTCAAAACAAAAGATAGGAATACACAAACTTCCACGGAGATAATCATATATGTTCACACAAAAGTGAACATCAAATCAACAAATAATAAAGCCGATAAACAACTACACTTAGAACCCTTGCTAAAAAATAGACTTTCCAAATTTCAAACTCTTGCCAAATGCGTGTGCAGTAAAGTTCACAAATCGTGATTTGTTGAAATATTAATTTTTTGAATCATGTATCGTTACGATTCAAATATTAATTCTTTTTATATAGAGGTCAGTTGTGAATAGATCGATTAGTCCAATTAACAATATGCATGTTTTTCCATGCATATACCCGACAATGTAGAATTAAATTACCCATATTTTGAAAAGAATTTAATATATAATATATATGTTTTTCTAAAATTAAAATTACTTATATAACAATCAAAATAATCATGAATAATATTATATAATATAATAATATATTAATATAAATAATATATTCTAGTATAAATAAAAGACTGCCATACTTAGATTTTTTTCTTTTTTTTTTGGTTGGTTTTCTTTTTTCTATTCGAATTAATACAAGAAAAAGAAGAATATCATTTGATATTTTAATATTAATTTATAATAAATATTTAACAAAATATGTATCCATGAATGTGATATATACATAAAATGCATTTGCATATTTTCTTTAAAAATTATAACATTTGTAGCAACGAAGCCCATGCAGGGAAAAAATACCATGTTACACTATTACAACGCGTTTCTTTAGCGACCAAATCGTTCGTGACTACATACAAGTAATCGCTTGAGAAAACCCTTTAGCGACAATATTGTATTATCGACGGCACAAGTCGCGGTGGAGATATTAAATTTTTGCCGTATTTTTTATAGCCGTAAAATGTTGTTGATGTTGACTATTTTAATTAGCGACAAAATCTTGTCACCACGGTTATCTTTTATTAGCGATACGTTCCAATGACTTACCAATGACTTAACGTTGATTGCCATAAAGAAGTTATAAAGTTGGACAGATACGCATTTGATGAAGTTGTGAAGAATGACCATGTCACGAATAACATGTCTAGGTAAGTTAAGAAAATGTTTTCATAAAAAAATTCTAGTCCTATGTTTGAGGTGGTTGATAACGAACAAAAGATAGATTTGATTTAAGGTATTAGGTCGCTGCTAGCGATGTAGTGGAAGGTCAACCCTTATGTCAAGCTGATCATCGCTTATGCTGCGGAATCATGGTCAAATGTTCTTTAAGCATATTCTGAGACGTCTCAATGGCATGGCTGACTGAGCCGCATGGAACGTTAGACAACGGGGTTCTCTAAATGATTACCAGTTGGATCTTACACATCGATTTTCACGTCTACAAATTGGTTAATGGTTGTATTATAATATGTATGTTTTACATTGTCACAAAATAAAAAGTACTGAACGTTGATATTCTGGAGATAAATATAAAGATATGAAATATGATGCAATGTGACTCCGTTTTGCAGCACCTGCAATGTGACTCCCCATCCCAGTGAGGTGCTGAAGCCTCACGCACAGACGACAGAACCGTAATGACATTATCGTTTAGAATTTGCTGTGCCATAAGTCATTATTTCTTAACAAATGTTTCTTTTTATGTGGCCCAGATATTGGCTATTCGAGCTCAAGTTTAGGTATTTAGTATAGACGAAAAATGTCACGCTTATTTTAAAGAAATTGGACAAAAACCTTCTTTAAGGTTTGCAATTTAGTCCCTTATCTTTAACTGTTTTATAATTTCAGTCCCTTATCTTGGTCCTATTTTATAGGTTCTATCATATTATAAATGTGATAGAACACTTGGATACCTTATAAAATTGTCGTTTTCTTTATTGCCCTCTATCGACACTGATTTTACCCATTTAAAAAATAGCTTATATCTCCTGATTTCTTTTGAAAATATCAATTTCTTCCCAAAACAAACTCTTTTCCACATTTAAATTAAAAATAACCCTTCTTTGGTAAATTTGAAGTTTAATTTTTGTTCACTATAGATTGTCTTGCATAACATAGGGAGTTATAGTGTAATTAATTTAAAATATAAATTATTTTGTATAATTTGGGGACCTATAATGCAATTAATTACAAATATAATTATTTTTCTTAAAATAACAACCCTTGGTGCAATTAACTAAAAACATAAATTATTTTGCATAATATAAGGACCTATAATGCAATTAACTGAAGATATAACTTATTTTGCATAATAAAGAGACATATAGTGCATTTAACCTGGATCCTCCCTAGACTAAATTGTCAAAGTATACAAAAATAAGGGGGACCATATGAGTATTTTTACACAATTAGTAACTTATAAAATTATTTTGCTTTTCTCTATTAGGCATGCGATTTAGCTTTTATCATGTTAGTATAGTGGTAAAAATGAATGGACGTGACAATATTTGCAAATTAATTGAATTAGATATAATTTATGAAATATTTAATTATAGAAATGGATATTTATGTAATTTTGATGAATTATATGTTTCGGGATCTTGAAGATGTGGGTTCAGTTTATTTGGATGCCAAGTCCTGGACAAAGTTTCTTCAAGAGCAACAACATAGATATATTTCATGAGGACAGAGAATTTAGATTAAAATACTTGTTATGTTCATAATTTAATGGTGGCAAGTATTTTAATAATTTAATGGTGGATTAGAATATTTATTCATAATTGAATGTTTACTTTTTGTTTGTTATGTTTTTTGGGTTTGTTTGTAATATGTAAGCTACAAAGAATATACTTTATGTTTTTTCTATTTATTCTAATTTTTACTTTACCACATGCAAGAAATATCTTGAATTTGACTCATTCGAGATCACCAAAATATGAACAACATTAGAAATACTTCACCATTTTATTGCCTTTTGCAAGGAGATCATGTATATATATATATATATATATATATATATATATATATATATATATATATATATATATATATATACATACTGTGACAGCAAACCTAAAAATATGAGTAAATAGGAGAGTTTTCTCTTAACAAAGGTTTATATATGGGATTTAGTTTAGGTTGGGTACATAATGAATAAATAAATCCTCGTTACTTCTATCGGTTACCATAAAATTCATTCTTATACATTGCAAAGTACATAAGTTTTTGTTGTTTAAGCACTAGTGACATATAAAGTCAACCACGTTGAGAGTTATGTAATGATTTGGAACCCTAATTTATTGTATCAAAAGTGACAAATATGAAGAGGTGATTTGATGGATTTTTTTACACGTTCTGGTTTGGTTTTTGATTTCTTTTTCTTTTATCATTTTAATTTTAAAATATTGGACTTTAAACTTAACTATAAGGCTCCTTAGTCACCAAGTTAAGTAATTAAGAAGCCAAACATTATTCTTATTACTATTATTGTAATTTTCATTGGAAAAAAGTTCAATAATTACAGAAAATCAGCTATTATTAATCCTTGGAGAAGATGATGCAGTATGGGTTGACCTAATAATTAAATTCGAAGTCTCATTTTTTTTCTTTTTCGGAAGCATATCATTATATGCTTTGTGCTTGTATTTTATTCTTATTATATTCAACATCTCAAATAGTCCACCATGTTGAATGTGTAAGGCATATGCGTCAAAGCTTCTTCACTAAAATTTAAACTTCTATGAAGATTTGCTTAACTTAAAGTATCCATCCACTTAATTTGCAATTTCTGTATTAAATGAACTTGGATATGATTTAGGATAATGGTCTAGTTACAAAATATAAATAACAAAATTAATATAGGTACTATATAGACGAAGCAACATGGTGAACTGAGAAATGTTATGCATTGTATAAGAGGAGAACATTACATCATCACTTTTTTTTTAGTTTGAAATTTGACACATTCAAAAAAAATTTCTTTTTTGATTTTTTATTGATATTATAATCTCATTTGTCAAGCTAGAAAAGCAACTAACCTTGTATACCACACATGAATAATATGAAATTTTTCCTATTCAATTGTACCAAATCTGTCTATTTACTATCCATTTTCCAATTGTTCAAGGAAAATTAATCAACATACTCAACAAAACGTGTAGTAAATAACATCTTATAAAACATGATGCAAAGTGAAACACTTCTAAAAGCACAATATATCCTATATAGTAAGCAATAATAAAAATTAACAGAAACAGAAAAATAACACTGATAATAAACTAAATAGCAATGTTAAAGTGAACAAGGGTGTATCGTATAAGGTAGATTTTCTAAAGAATAAAATGAATAAAGTGATTAATTATCACCTAACTAAAGTATATATATGCACCCATTCAAATGAGATGATCATTAGGATCATATTAAAGAGAAAAAAGAAACAAAATAAAAAATAATACATTTTTACAGTTTCTTAAAATTCACACATAAAAGAAGCATTACAAGACAAATCCAAAGCCTTATTAGCAACTGCACTCAATGAGAATAGAAGGATATAATAATATGTATATAGAAAAGAGCATATATGCCAAACGAGCTTCTAAGGTAATAACATTACCTTGATTTCATTCACTTCCACTGAAATATCAAGTACTACTTGCAAAGAACAAAGTCAGCTGTCAATACCATTTTTTCATACTTTGATATAATAAATGGGTGATACTACTTCCTAGTAGTTAATAACCCACTCGAGGAGGTGATTCTGGGATTAAAAAAGGGCATGTATTAATACTATCCGGCCTACAAGAAAAAGAGATAAATCCTATATACTCTTACTCTATTATTTGTCTTAATTGACAGAAAACACACTAGTTGTTGAAGGCTCGAAGGAACTAAGGAGTATATATTTTAATAACGTAAAAACTTTAAAATAGTAAGAAATGGAACATAGGGGGAATATTACCAATTGACAAAAAGTCTCAGCAAATAAGATAACTAATATTGCCATGAGCCTTATAAGAATCACATGAACAGTAAAAGAATAAAATTAGATAGCTTATTTAATGATCCCAACCACCTTTTTAAAAAATAGACTCTCCAAATTCCTAGTTTTTTAAATAAATTCTAAAGTTGTATAGAACAACATATTATGGGTGTTTGTATTATATAAAAAAGATTATTTATAATCTATGCATTTAATCACAAAATGTCGGGATATAAAACAAAAGTAAAAAAAGAGAAGAATAAATAACATGTAGCTAAGAAACAAGATAAACCTCCAAGTTAGGAATGATACTATTAAACGTCATAAACATCATTCAAGTTATGATCAGTGGATACATATGTATTCGGGAACCTTTTTAAAATAAACTTAGAATATCTCGTACAAAACTTAACATGGATCCTCTTTAAAAGCCTTAACTAATCCATAAATATTAACCTGGATTCTTTTATTTATTTAAACTTTAATTTATATATTAATATCAAACTTTATACTTCATACCACACATTCTATCCAATAACAGCATTTCATAAAAATTTTGGTTTAATTATAAAAAGAATTAAATTATTCGTGAACAACTCAAACTCGGCTAAATTGTTTTTGTTTGATAAGTCAAACAAATAATATTTAACAAATTTGGCTCGACTTGTTGTAATTCAAGCTTGACTCTATGATGTCTCCCTATTTGTCATGAATTAATCCTAGTTTGAGACATCATTTTAGGTGTATTTATTAGAGTATAGGTCGATTTTATCATGATTTAGTACACTTTCCCATTTTCTGTCTTGAAGTAATTATTTATTATTTTTAGAGCATATTGGGTTTAATTGTTTATTTAGTGTGAAGCTTTTAAGATATACGGTAATTAATTAGAGTCCAAGTTAATTCTAAAAGCTAAAGGAAAGAGGATAAACAGGGAAATTGGACATAAAGACAAGAATTATGAAAAAGGAAAAGATAAAGTTGCCAAATAAATCTAAATTCCAACAGCTACGACAACAAAAGAGCTTATATCTCAAGATTGGCTAGGAATTTGGAAGAATGGTCTACATCAAAGTTAAAGAGATATCTGAGACGATGAATTTCGTTTAATCAAACGCGTCAAACAGATAAGTATTGAATCAGTTACGGCCAAAATAAAACAACATCAAAATCTTACCTTTTCTAGATTTTAGGGTTATGAATTTGAGTTTCGCTTGGAGTCCAAAACCTTCCTTATACTCCAAGAAACGAATTAGGTCTTCCTATACCCTATAAATACAACCTCTTATCACAAAAAAAATCATCCTTGGCCACTCCTTAGGCCAAAAAGAAGCTTACAACAAGAAAAGAAATCTGGAAGAAGTAGAACACCATATTATGTCATCTTCAACCTTCAAATCTGTAATTTTTTTCTTTTCTTTCATTATTATGAACTAAATAATTTTCTCTTGAGATTTATCATATATGTATGAACCCTAGTTTTTCTATTTTGATTTGGGATACTACGGTATTTAATTTGAATTCATGTTTTATGTTCTGTTTATGTGTTTTGATTTAATGACTGTTTTCCTTGCTAGTGCACGAGTGTAGGATTACCTTAATAGTAGTCAGATAATCACCTTAATTGGGTGTCTAATTATTGAAACACCACATAGCGTCTAGAATAAGGTTTAGACCTGACAAATCAACCTAACTAGATAATCATTAGGGTATGTTTTAACCACTATCACCATGTTTGGAATTGAACTACTTAGGGCCTTGGTGGCGCTTGATAACCCTAAGTTTAGGCTGCCTCGTTGTGTGTCTGTAGCCCCCTTAGTCGCTCTCAAGGTTTAAGGTATGAGAATTTAGAATCCTGATTATTTCATATTATATGATTCACCCTTATACGATAGAATAACCAAAACTAGTGGGGATTACTTGCTAATATCTCAAGCTAAACTATCATACTACTTGCTTCTCTCTTTTATTTAATTTTTTGTCTTTTAATTTATCAGTGTTATGAAATATTATAATGTGGTTATTATTTTAGAGTAATGGAGAGCCTTTGTAACCTTCATATTTATCCCTTGTAACATCCTACTTATTATGTAATTAGTAGGGTAGTTGGATAGTCTCATAAGTCTCTATATAAAAGTTTGTCCATTCCCTCAAAGTAAGATGGAAATTCATATATAACAATATACTATTCTTATCTCCATATAGCCTGTCATCAACTAGTTTATTTTACATATTGTTTCAACACGTTATCAGCACGACTTTACCAACCGAGCTAATATGATTTGAGACTCTTCATAATTTATTTTGTTATATAGAGGTAATTGATTCTTTAGGTAAGATATATATTTTTTTATTTTTATATTATATTATAATATAATTGATTACTTAGAGAGTAAAGATTAATCGAAATTCATATACATCTTCAAATATATGATTTTGAATGAGAAAATTCAACTTGAAATTGTACAAGTTTGCCTCAAGAAAAGAATTACAATCATTGAAAAAGTGACGAGAATAAAAAACTAAATGTTTGATCAATTTATAGATTATGATTGCTTAAGAGCAATGTGAAACTCGTATTCTTTATGAAAAAAAAAACTTTGGAGTTGTTTATAAAGAAAAAAAAATATTTCAGTGAAGTATTCCAGAAAAAATTCTAATATTGAGAAACAATTGATGAAACCATTATAAAATGTCTAACTTGATAATGATTAATGGTTGAAATTATTCAAGCCCACTTTCTACAAAAGTATGATTCATGAAAATAACTCTAACGAAATAAAATCTCGTTGGTGTATTGAGCAATATAATTGCCATACATGTAAAGTAAATATTGAATTCATGAGAATAAATTTTACAAAATAAATTTCATTTTTATATTGACATGACTTTGAAAGTCATATGAATGTCCCAAATGATAGTGAAAAATAATCATTTGAGATGAAAGTTACGCATCTAAGAACAATTGTGTAGAAAAAAATGAAATTTCTTCAACATTATCTCCAACGAGGCTTAAAGCCCAATCATATGATTTGTATAGTTATCACGAATCAAAAATTCGTTTGATATAATGAACAATTATACATTATATTAGTCACTGATTTTGAAAATCATTCAGGGGTGGAGAAATAATTATGTATACCTGAAAAGAACATGTTATCATAAAAAAATCGTGAACTTGAAATTACGAAAGATTATTTGATATGATTATTGAATCATGAAAACAAAAAGAAAGATATATTCTAAAATGAATTTTTATAAAATCAAAATTGACATTTTAATAACAAGATAATTAAATGTTAGAAGTGGAATTTGAACCACCACCCTCTTGCAAAAAGGTAACTTGAAAATGGTGTCTTAGACCGGTCAGTCATCATGTCATAATTGTACAATATTATTGGACAAAATTATTTGACGTAACTATTTTATGATGAATGTTATTTGGATAAATCCAATATCTAAATCAATATTTTTTAAATCCTAAAATAAATATTACTAGGATATATCCTTTTTGTTTGTACAATTTGAAGTATAGTCAAATTCAGGGGGAGAAATATATGATATAGCAGAAAATTTATTTTTTTAAAATAGAAAATTGCTAGACAGTTGCTTGTGAATTCGCCTAATACCCTCATTGGTCAAAGACCTAAAGTATCCATCTATAAACTGTTACTTGTACAACATGAAATATAAATGTTCCACTATTATGCACAAAGATGAGATCACGAACAAATATGAGAATTTATTTTAATCTACAATGATTGATATGTATCTTGAGTTTACCACGTGAAAAATATGTATACTGGAATACTATGCATAAAGCAAGATTCTCATGATAAGAGGGGGAGTTGAAAAATATTTTATAAGATGCAACTTCATCCTCGCAAAGAAATTATGAGCTCAGTGTAAAAATAAGATGCATTCATAAGTGACTAAGTCACGTATTCAGCTTGAAAATATCATGATCAAATTAATTTCCTTTGACATAAAATACATTGCAACGCGTAAAGCGTGGTCGACCTGTCGGTTCCAAAATATCATAATATTGAGTAGTATGAGCAAGTTGGCACTTCTAAAATTATCATGAAATAGTGTAGCAAATATAATTAAAGAATAGTACTCTAAAAATAGTACCAGGTACCTGAATATTTCCTCGGTACTGAGAAATTGAGATAAAAGAATCTCATTCAATTATATTACTACAGAAATATTTGGAATCGAAAAATAACTTGATCATGATCGAATAATATGTGTAAATGATCATGTAAAATTTACTAAATGAAAACAAGGATCTTGAATCAAAGTCCATTCTATGATTTCGTCTGGAAAAATTAATTGGCCAAATATAATAAGACGCGGTCAGACATAATCATATTCACACAGTCAATGTGAACATATGAAGTACTTTTTTGCTGAAAAATATTTTCCTGAAAGTTTCATATAGGACTTCATGTGCATCTTATGATAAAATAAATTTACCAATATGTATCGTGTGATATGAAAAATTACATGAAAGTCTTTAGAAAACTAAAAACGCGTATACATAAATCCTGGGATATATTAGAATGATATTTGTATTACTTTTGTTGTCTTTAACAATCTTTAATTGTCATATATTTTGTCATGTAATCTGCCATATATATATTTATTATATTTCATAAGTAGAATATGTGTTTATGTATGATTACGTGCATGAATATTTATTCTTAATTAGTTGGTAGAGCCATCGCTTCTACCCACTTAGACACGTAATCAACAGCTAATAGGATGTAGAGGTTACCTTTTGAAGGAACGAAAGGACTCATAAAGTCTATACCCCAAACATCGAATATTTCAACTTCTAACACATTATTACGTGGCATCTCATCCCTCTTAGATATGTTTCCGGTAAATTGACATCTTTCACATCTTTTAGCATATTCATGACAATATTTTATAATAGAAGGCCAATAAAAACCAGATTGTAATACCTTAGCAGCAGTTCGATCTCCTTTAAAATGTCCACCATAAGGTGAATCGTGACATCCAGCTATAATCGCATCAATTTCTTCCTTGGCTACACATCTTCTTACCATTTGATCAACACTCACTTTGTAGAGGAACGGATCCTCTCAAAAGAATTGTCTTGCACGGTGAGCTAATCTCTTTCTCTCTTGATAAGTTGAACCTTCAGGGAAAGAACCACTTACCACTAAATTCGCAATATCCGTATGCCAAGGAGCTTCATAATCACGAACAACAAATAAACTTTCATCAGGAAATTCTTCTCTAACAACTTCATTACCACTATTCATTTTTGAACCTTCTAACCGCGATAGGTGATCTGCAACCTGATTCTCACACCCTTTTCTATCCTTGATCTCTAAATCGAACTCTTGAAGCAATAAAACCCATCTGATTAATCTTGATTTAGCTTCCTTCTTCTCCATAAGATATCAAATTGCTGAATGATCTGTATAAACAATAACTTTCGCTCCAAGAAGATAAGAGCGAAATTTATCGAATGAATACACAACTGCTAGCAACTCCTTTTCTGTAACTGTATAATTAACTTGAGCACCATTAAAAGTTTTACTAGCATAATAAATCGAATGAAAAACTTTCTCTTTTCTCTGTCCTAACACACCTCCCATACACAAATCACTCGCATCACACATAACCTCAAACGGTAAATTCCAATCCGGAGGTAATACTATAGGAGCAGAAATAAGCTTTTCTTGGATTGCTTTGAAGGCCGCTAAACAAGTTTCATCAAAAAGGAATTTGGAATCCTTTTCGAGTAAGTTGCCTAACGGTTTAGCAATTTTAGAAAAGTCTTTAATAAATCGCTAATAAAAGCCAGCATGGCCAAGAAAACTTCTTACCCCTTTAACAGAAACAGTAGGGGTAAGAGTTTTTATTACCTCTATCTTTGCTCTATCGACTTCTAATCCAACACTCAAAACTTTGTGACCCAGAACAATACCTTCGCGAACCATGAAATAACACTTCTCCCAGTTTAAGACCAAATCTGTTTCTTTGCATCTGATTAATACTTTCTCCAAATTATCTAGACATTTATCAAAATCATCACCAAATACGGATAAATCGTCCATAAACACTTCAAGAAGGTTATCGATCATATCCCAGAAGATTACCATCATACATCTTTGAAAGGTGGCAGGAGCATTACACAACCCAAATGGCATTCTGCGATATGCAAAAGTACCAAAGGGGCATGTAAATGTGTTTTATGTTGATCTTCCGGAGCCACGTAAATTTGATTATACCTAGAGTAACCATCCAAGAAACAGTAGTATTATCTTCCGGCTAACTTATCTAACATTTGATCAATGAAGGGCAAAGGGAAGTGATCTTTTCTGGTGGCTTTGTTCAGCTTTCTGTAATCCATGCAAACTCTCCAACCAACTACCGTTCTTGAAGGAATTGCTTCATTTTTATCATTAAGAACTGTTGTCACTCCTCCTTTCTTCGGTACACATTGAACTGGACTCACCCATTCACTACTCGAGATGGGATAAATAATCCCCGCATCTAAAAGCTTGATCACCTCTTTCTTCATTACATCCTTCATAACGGGCATTAATCTTCTTTGACCTTCAATTGAGCGTGCGTTAGCATCTTCGAGTATAATTTTGTGTTGACAATAGGAGGGACTAATGCCTTTGATGTCAGCAATTGTCCAACCTATTGCCTCTTTGTTGGCTCTCAACACACGCAACAGTTTATCTTCTTGAGGACCTGTTAAATTAGCTGAAACAATAACAGGTAGAGTTGCATTAGTACCTAAATACACATACCTCAAGTGTGCTGGCAAGGGTTTTTCTTCCAATTCCGGAGGAGATTCAATTGAAGGTTTCTTTTTAGGAATAATCTCCCCCGGTTCTCTCACAGGTTCATAGGAAAGACGCCTATACTTTGGATTTTCAGAATTGAGAGCTGCCACTGTTTCGGCAAGCTCTTCCATCATCTTAGGTGAATCTAATGTCAAATCGGCCTGCAAGATATCATCTAAATTTAAGCAATTAAATACCTCTTGCGATGCCTGCTCAACTACATCCATTCGGAAGCAATCCTTAATCCCGGAATTTCATTGCGCGAAATACATTGAATTTGACCTCCTCTTCTTGTATCATCATCGTTAATTCACCATTCTCTACATCAATCAAAGTACGCCCCGTGGCTAAAAATGGTCTACCCAAAATGATGGGGACATTTTTATCCGCGTCGTATTCAAGTATTACGAAATCAACGGGAAATATAAGTGTACCTGCCTTAACGAGGACATCTTCAATTCGGCCTTCAGGATGTGCAAGAGACCTGTCCGCCATTTGCAAGACCATAGAGGTAGGTCTTGCTTCTCTAATTTTTAGCTTATCAAAGATTGATTTGGGCATCAAATTGATGCTTGCTCCCAAATCGCATAGTGCTTTTCCTTTCCATTCTTCCCCAATCGATATCGGAATAGTGAAACTCCCCGGATCAACTAACTTTGGAGGTAATTTACTCTGACAAATCGCACTACACTCTTCAGGAAGACCAATCATCTCATTATCACAATAAGGTCTTTTGTTAGTGAGGGCCCTCTTCATAAACTTTGTATACTTAGGAATATCTCGAATCGCCTCTAATAGCGGAATATTGATACTTAGGCCCTTCACTTTATTAAAGAATTTTGAAAAATCGGCCAAATCTCCCTTTTTCTGAACTCGATATGGAAATGGTGGTGGAGGGCGATTAGTAAAAATATCATCTTTCTTCTTTGGAATTTCAATTGGCCTCTCTATTTCTTCAACCTCACTTTCTTTTTCTTTCTCACCCACTTCCTTTTCTTTTCTCGGAACTTCTTTCTCTTTCATAACGGGAAAAGGAGGTGGAGGAAGGTTCTTACCACTTCTTAGTGTAACAGCTTTACAATCTTCATGTTGTCTCGGATTTTCTGTGTCACTAGGGAGTTGCCCTTATGGACACTGATTAAGCAGTTTTGCAAATTGCTCCATTTGATTCTGTATTAACTTCATATTCGCTTCAGACGCTTGTTGACGTTCCATAGCTTGTGTCTGAAGAGCAATTAAACTTTCAACGGTTTTCTGAAGGGTAACTACTCCTTCTTGTGGGTGGGCAGGCAAGGCTTTCTGGTTCATGGTTTCATCGTAAGTATTTTGAGGAGCTTGTCTTTGTACATAATTACCCTGATTCTGTCCTCCTTGATAATTGTTGTGTGGTTTTGGATTGTAATTGTTACCTTGGGGACGTGGCTTATATGCATATGTAGGATTGGCTGCCCCATTAGGATTTGAGTATTGAAACCCAGGATGGTTTCTGTTAGGCTGATATCCATTACCACTTGAATTAAAGTTACCTCTATTGGACACAAACATCACAGGCTCTTGGTTATTCGGACAATTTTCCTCATCATGATCATCTACTCTGCAAATAGAACACATATAAACCTCTTGTACAGCTTGCACAGCTACCTTCTTACCCGAAAATCCTTCTTTTACAGCTAAAGTAAGCTGTTTCAACTGTTGTTCTATAGTGGTTTGAATCTTATTTTCAAGCGTAGCAAATTTTTCTTCGATATTAACATTATTCACTCCTTTAACTGGGGTTCTCACCAAAGTCCACCCAACTTCATTCTTGACTGTTCTTTCCAAAATGATTTTAGCATGAACGGGTTGAACTTGAAGAAATCTCGGACCACATAACAAATCCAATTTCTCTCTTGAAGTCCCATCAAGGCCTTTATAAAATATTTTTAGTTGTTGTTGTTCTGTAAAGCCATGATCGGGAACCCTTCGTAAACACATCTGAAATCTTGTCCAGCTCTTACCCAAAGTTTCATCATACTCTTGACGGAAATGCGTTAATTCAAGTTGATCATCTAACCTCATGTTACTTGGGTAATACCTGTCAAAGAAAGAAGTTTCTAATTGGTCCCAGTTTGTTATCTTCGTAGGATCTTGTGTATCGTGCCATTCACTTGCTCCATCAATGACAAAAAATCTAAACGCAGCGATATACAGTTGTTCTCTTGAAACCCCTTGTGTGATGTATGAATCACATATCTGCTTGAATTTATGTACAGCTCGGATAAGATCTTCTCCCGGTCTACCACGAAAATTTCCAAAATTTCGGAATTGAGCTAACATACCCGAATCTGGACGAAATCTTGGAACATTGATATCTGGAGCACCTACCCCTAGAGCATGAGCACTAAATGGAGCTTCTGGTGGACCATTAACAAACCATGGATCTTGATTCATCACTATCTGAACTTGAGGATTAGGATTTAGTGGTTGAACTTGAGGAATAATGCCTGGTGGCGCTATTGGTTGGCCATTTGCGTCTAGCTGGCCTTGTCCATTGTTTTGTTGGTTCTGAATATTGATATTCTCCATTCTGTTAATTAATTCTTCTACTTCTAAGGCTTCTTGTTCTCTCCTTCTCTTGTTAGCAAGTCTGATTAACGATTCTGGATTATTAAGGATCGGAGGTGTTGGCTCTAGATCCTTAAAAAGTCTTCTTCGCATACACCAAACCTAAAAACCTGAAAAGCTAAACAAACAAAAAGCGTAAAACTGAAATAAAAATAAATGCAACTATCACTAAAGGATAAACACCGTGGTCACACGCTACCGTCCCCGGCAGCGGCGCCAAAAACTTGGTGGTCCTTTGTGTGTTGTAAAATAAATGCAAAAGTAATCGATCCACAACCGCAAGTGTACGGTTGTCTCAAGTAGTAATAATGATTCTAGGATCGTTCGCAGGGACAGTTTGGTTAATCACAATGCTTATCCACTAATGAATGATTGCACTTAAGAAAGCAAATAAGATAAAATGATTGATTTGATTTTTGTATTAATTCTAAGTAATAAAAGACTAAATGGAAAATGCAATTAAAAGCTAAGACGCAAGTAAAATGATGTAAAACGCAAGTATGAGAAGATAGCACTTGAGAACGCAAGGGGTCTTCCTAATCCTATTTCATAACCTATGCTGTTTAAGGGTTAAATTGGTCAATTACAATGGTCGGGATTCTAAATTCCTTATACCCCCGTCAGGGTGGACTATAAGGCTATCCTAGAGTGTCACTAGTCCTGTCAGGGTAAATATGATCCACTTTTAGATGTTTAAGTTAATTACCTCATTGGCCCTAGAATTAGCTAAGTTCGTCAGAATCAATAGCTTCTATTCTAGATTGAATAAACATTTCTGAATCTAAACCCTCCGTCAGGATGATCCAATCGCCACTAATTGGAATAGCCTAGATACTAACACCTGTTCATAGTTCATGACTCTAAAAACAGTAAATATTCTCAATTTATCGAAAAGAGTAAAAGACACAATCTAATTTAATTTAACAGAAACCCAAATTCAACATATGAAATTCAATACGATTGGGAATTACCCATATAGCATTCTCAAGCACTACAATGTGTTTAGCTCATATTAATTAAAAAGAAAACTAAATTGAATAAAATGGAATTCATATTGTTTTACAAAATTAAAGATAAAAGAACCTAATTTCCCGAATAGGAATGACTGAGAACGGAGATATAAACCCTCTCCAGCTCTTGCAGCTTCTTCTTTCTTCCTTCTGTTGCTTCTCTCTGATGTTTAATCTTGTAGAATGTGAATTGTGTTGAAAATAGAAGTCAAAGGCTCCTTTTATAGGTGGAAAAACGGATTAGGGCTTGGACCTAAGAATAAAACACTAATTAAATGTCCAAGCCCAATTTCTAAGCCCAAAATCCCGTAACTGCTGATACACCTCTATTAAAACGGCTTTTTCCGCTTCGTTATGACTCCGATTGACTTGATTTCAGTTGCCAAAGTTCCGTAACTTGATAAGGAATGTTTTCTCTTCAAAGGTCAGCGGCTAAATCATCTCCTAAGCACCTTGAAATCAGCAATCTTTGGCCTGGAAAACAGATTTTCAGCTCTAAAAACAATTTCTTTCGGGATTTATCTTCCAGTCTTGACTCTATATCACGATCTTTGACTTTCTCCTCGGATTCCTCTTCTAGCTAACATCCAAAACCTGTAAACTTTTCACTAAAAATACCAATATTAAGCGCAAAAGCTTAATAAATTAAAAATGCTAGAATTAAAAGAGGAATATCATATTATTGCATATTTAGTCCAAAAGTCTATCAAAATAAATGAATAAACACCAAAAATGATGTCTCCTAAGGGCATAAAATTAGAACAATTAGGGAGACATCAATGGGACAAAGAAAACTGCTGCCTATACAACCTCACATGGACGGCAATTGTCTCAAGACTACCGCCTATATATATTTGTAATTTTAATATTACAAGCTCTACATTTTATACATTATATAAATTAAAAATATTAATATGTGATATAAACGGTAATTTTAAACTGTCGTGTATAAAAGAACTTATATTTCAATATATGTTTTTATATATTAATTAAAAATAAAGTAAAATTATATATTTTTATATTTTAACAAAAAAAGTATTTATATTAACCAAAAATCAAATAAAAGTGTATTTGATTATGAAAAAAGTAGAAAGAATTCAATATTTGTTACATTCAACCAATTATACGTCATAAAAATAAAAAATAAAAAATTCTAATACATCTTGATACTTGCATACAAACTAATTAAATAACTAAAAACCAGAGATGTCCAAGTACTCCTCTTATACGATTGTTATGCTCGAAACCTCGCACCATACTAAGGATCTAGTTATCATCTAATGCAAACATACATCTTGTATCATCCTCAGCTTCATATGATGATTGCAACATACGCTCCTTATATTTAGCCTAAAAGTTCAAAGATAAAGTATCAAAACACAATGATACAATAAGAATGCTCTATTCTTTAATCTTAGCACATAATGTTGATTAACAAATAATCACAGGCCACATACTTAACACCAACAAACAACATGATAATAATTCCTTATCATACCGAAAAAGTATACTTTAAACCATAAGAAACTTTATTTATAAAGTAGTTTTTACCAAAATATATGTAGGAACTTCATCCATTAGTTTAATTTCTTTGTGGGTGCGGGTCTCCACGTAAGAGTCAACATCAAGCATTTTTTCACCTGTTTCAAGTTCTCGGTCACAATTACTAGTAAAATTCACTAAAAATTATTTAGTTTTAGCAAGTATAAAATATGATATAATAGTTCGATATTATTTCGAGTACCTTGTCAGAATAAAATATTATTTCGAGTACCTTGTCAGAATGAAGTATTATTTCGAGTACCTTGTCAGAATGAAGTATTATTTCAAGTACCTTGTCAGAATGTAATTATTTAGTTTTAGCAAGTGTAAAGTTACACTAAGCTAAGCAAGAATACCTTCCAGACAACCTTTGGATATCTCTCTTTCTATCCACCTTCCATCCTAAAAACAAAACAAAGCAAAAAAGCACAAAGAAAATAAAATATATGTGGAGTCTAGTCATAATTACAAGATACTGGAAACTTAAAACTCTAAAGTTAGATCGGAAATTTAGATTTTTTTCTACTTTCAGGTTGTACAGATGAATTCTACATAATCTTTTTACAAAAATATAAAGAACTGTCATTAAATGAGTTTTACGTACTATTTATGGTTTGGATAAAAAATGATGTATAAAGTTTACATTTAGAATGGATATTTATCAGCTGAGGACCACAGAACTTAAAACATTACCCAGATGGTCCTCAAACATTCACCGTTAGTCCCCACATTTTTTTACCGTGAAGACCACATGCCCGCATGTATATTTTTAAAGGTCCCTGGACTATCCCCGGTTCTTCAATCAAATTCCATATTAGTTGAACACTAAGGAATCTTTCAAAATTTATACTAAAAGAGCTTCAATCAAGAGAAAAAAGAACGATTAATCTTGTGAAAGATTAATAAGCCATGTCATGAAGATACGTGAATTGAAACTACCGTAAAACAGAAATACCATTTTGAGTTTACAGATTTACCTTTTTAACAGGGGCTAATTTGAAACTAGGGGTAGTTTCACAATCTAAATGTTGAAAAAACTCATTTCTTAAAGCTAATGGAAAAGATCAAGTGAAAAATAATATTTTTGCACCACATTTGCCTCAGGTAACTACTGATCAAGAGCTACAAAGAGTCACAACATGGTATCTTAATTTACTATTTTTCATTTCTTTTTATACATTATTATGAAGAACTTAACTATAAGGTAAAAAATAAACTATGAAATTACTCCATTGTTTAAGAAGACCTTAACAACTAGTGATGTTGGGCTAATGGGACGTTTAATAATTCCAAATAGAAAAGCAGACGAGTAATTATAAATAATATATAATATCTATTACTTTAAAGCTAACTGATGTCTCCTCATTTGTGATATTATAATATAATTCTGAGACATCATTTTAGGCTTATTTATTAGTTTATAGGTTGAATTGAGCATAGTTTAGTGCACTTTCCTATTTTGAGTCTTGATTTAGTAATATAATATTTTTAGAGCATATTGGGTTTAATTGTTTATTTAGTGTGAAGATTTAAAGATAATTATGGAGATTAATTAGAGTCCAAGTCAAAGACTACAAGATATGGAAAGAGATATGCATGGTAATTGGAGATAGAAGGAAACAGAGTTTAATTAGGAAAAGGAAAAACTGCCTAAATCTGAGATTCTGCAGCACACGCCTAAAGAAGTGGTAATTACTCCTACAATGAAGCCGATTTTGGAAGATTCCTTTCATAGGGACATAGATAATTCTGTGACGATTCTTTTGGTATATTATGGAGCTCAAACCGACCAATAACGAAGAAGATATGCCCAAAACGGTCAAGCAGTGTTTATCTTTATTTCCTTACGAACATGAGTTGGGCTTGAAGTCCACCACTTACTTCTCCTTCAAGAAAACGAATTAGGTCAACCTATACCCTATAAATACAGCCTCTTAACATTAGAAAATCATCCTTGGCAAGAACTTAAGGCCAAGAGGAAGCTGCAACACAAGAGAAGAAGTCTGGAAGGAGCTGTGCAACAACTATGTCTCCTTCAACCTCTTATTCTCTAATTCTTTTCTTTTCTCTTCTTTGTATGAACTAAATTTCTTTAGCTTGAGTTTTAGCATATATGTATGAACCCAAGTTTTGATTGACATCTATTTAATTTGGGAACTTTATGTTTTAAATTGAATTATAGTTTTTATTTTCTGTTTATGTGTTTGGATTTATATTTTGTGTTCTTGTGGAAGTGCACCCATATAGAATTACCATCTAGTAATTAGGTCACCATTGACAACGGTGTTTAATTACATGTTTAGCACATAACGTCTGGTGCAAGGTTTGATCTGACAACCCAACCTAACTAGATAATCACTATGGTTTAGTTCTTGTGACTATTTACCAATTACATGAAAAGTTTGCTTAGGAAGCCTTATTGACACAGGTAAATCCTATTTTAAACTACCGATAGCGAATTAGAACCGATTATTGAAATACTACATGATTCACCCATACATGCTTAGAACGGCAAAACTAGTGGGGATTGCATGCTATTTACTCAAGCTAACTTTCATACTATCTTCTTTTCTTTTATTTATTTTCTGTCTTTAGGTTATTAGTTTAGTTTATTATTTAAAAACCAAATAAATATTTGTCTATCTTTTCTTTCTATTTGCGTATTATCTTTTCTATCTTTAATATCTGCACTTGATAATTTACATAAGTTCTCTCTAACCTTCGTAGTCCCTGAGGAACGAATCTTACTTATTCATTAAAACTTGCATACGATCTGTATACTTGCAGAACCGTGCTAGCTTAGGGTGTTTATTTGCATCTAAATTATATCATCTTTTTATCACACCTTAGGCCACACCAAGTTTTTGGCGCCGCTACCGGGGACTACATCGTTAGTCCTTGTGCAATTATCTTGTGCTTTTATTTTAGTTAGTTATATTTTACGCTTTTCTTTTTAGTTTTTGTTTTACAGATTTTTTTTAGGAGAAAGCAGATTTGTTGGGAGATAAAGGTTTCGTGTTATTAGATCCTGAAGAAGCTAATACATGATGGAATCTCTAAAGCTCAAGGAGTTAAACCAACAACTTGAGGAATTACGAGAACAATCGCGAAAACTAGCTCAGAGGAATCTAGTACATACCTCACCTTCATGTCCTAGTTGTGGAGCAAGAGATCACTCGTGGGAATATTGCATGACTAATCCAGCCTCAAATTCCTTCATGCCTTATCAAAGAGACCATTATTATGATGGTTATTATCAATCCCAAGGAAATTACGCTGATTATCAGCCCCCACAAAATGACAATTGGGTCGGAGATCAACAGACTTATTATCATAATAACCATTATTATTATGATTATTATCAACCACGACCACAATCCTACTATCCTCCACAACCTATCTATCAAGAAGCGCCGATTTATAATGAAGCTTATAAAGAACCACCTCCTTATTTAATGCAGCAAACCGTACAAGAACAACCTTCGAGTTCGAATTTAACCACGGCTAAGATAATGAACCTAATTGAAGATATGGAGATTAGCCAGCAAGAATTCCAAACTCACAGAATGCGCTTCAGAAGATGGAGCAGACAGTGTCACAAATGGTGAATAAACTTCAAACCTTTGCAGAAGGGCAACTCCGAAGTGATACTAGTGCTCCAGAAAACAAAGTTTGTCATGCAGTTGAATTACGAAGTGGAAAACAACTACCTCCACCAAGACCAGAACCAGAACCAGTCCCTATTCCAGAAATGGGGGGAGAAGAAACAACAGAAGATAAGGTCGAAGAGGTAGTTGAACAAAAAAGTGTCCAAGAGAAGACACCAGAAAAGAAAGAGAGCCCAGTGGTAACCAACACATGTCCTCCTCCATCATTCCCTTCACGTGTCTGAAAGGACAATGACCTGGAATTCAAGAAGTTCGTTGACATGGTGAGCAAGTTAGAGATTAAAATACCGTTTGTAGAAGCTCTCAAGAGAATGCCGACATATATAAAATTCATGCAGGACATTCTTTCTAACAAACGAAGATTCAAAACTGAGGATATGAGTGGATCAGCAGAGGAGTGTAATCCTATCGAGTTACCACCAGAAACACCCCGTCCTACGAAATCTTGGATGGCACCATCCATGATTATAAAGAATCGAGCTGAAAAGTTCGTGGGAATTAGAGGCAAAGGGTGGAAATTTCGTCATCCTTAATCTAGGTAACACGTCTAACTTTGAAAGACGTTAAATAAAAGTGATATACGGGAGACAACCCGCAATTTTTAAGTTTTTATGTCTTTTACGTTTTTAGTTTATGTTTAGTTTAGTTGTTTTTAGTTGATATTGCATATTTGAGAAAGGTATTAGTGTTTTTGATGATTAGGTATTGGAGAAATCGAGTTAGGGAAGAGAAAACAAAATTTTTCGGAGTTCTGACCAGCTGTGCGGTATTACCGGACCTCATCCGCGGTATACCGTAGAGGACAAAAACCCGTAACACGGGTTGGAGCCGCGGGTCTTACCCAGAGATGAAAAATCGACCCGTGCGGACTACCCCCTGCACCGCATGGTTAAAACCCGTGCCACGGGGTAGGTCCACGGGTATTTTGACGAAGGACGCTACAGAAGCTGCGGTATACCGCGCCTCACCTCCGGTATACCGCCCAACCCCACTGAAAAAAAAAAAAAAACCTGGACACAGTCTGAGAAAACTTCGGCAAGTCATATCTTTACGCTCGGATGTCGAAATCAGGTGATCTTTGAGCCTAAACTGCATAACTTTTCAAGATCTAGCTGTTGGGGAGGTTTTTGCCGAGAGAAGTTGCGGTACACCGCACCGCGCTGCTGGAGAGAGAAAAAAAATCACGTTTTTCAGATTATAAGGGTGAGGAGGTTGCTCTATTACGATTTTTTCAATCCTTAAGCTTCTCCTTCTTCCCCCAAAACTCTCCCAACTCCATTAAAGCTTCATAAAACCTTCCCTAATCATCAAAACACTACCCAATCACCATAAAAACACATCCAATTCATTCTCCACATCATTACAAAGAAGATTCAACCACCCATACCATACCAAAACACCTTGAATCCAAGAATCAAAAGCTTAAATTTCAGAAATTCATCCTACAATTTCTTAAATCCATACCAGTCCATGAGAATCTATCTTACCCACATAGAGAATAATCATCCAATCACCTCTCCTAACCCAATAAAGCTTGTACAACCAATAATCAAGAGTTTCAAATTTCAAGAGTGGTTAAAGCTTTGAGTTGGGGCTCAATTGGGATGATTAAGAGAACATGAACATTATCTACCGAAAGGGAGATGAAGAGAATCAAGGTATTGGATTTAATTGAGAATAAATCAAGTGAGAAAAGTCCTAGTTCCAATTCAAAGGGTAAAACAAGTCAAGAGAAGAGAGGTTAGCATGCTGTGTTGATTCAATGAGCAAAAAGATTCCAACTTTAGTGAAGAAGACAACACAACCTCTACAAATCAAAGACCTTATACCCAAAGAAAAAGATAAAGCTTCAAGGGCCCTGATAGCTTCTCCAAGGAAACAATTAAAGGAACTACCTTTTTCTTATAAGAAAGTATTTGAAGAAGAAGTCGAAGGAGAATACATGAAGATTCGTGGAGATTTGGAATGCTTGGGTTGTTTGTGAATTGTATTTTGTGAGGAGAATAAGAAGACGTGGCACAGTTTATCTATGAGGAGGTGATACGAATTTTTGATCTCTCCCATGACGTTATATAATGCAATATCCTATTATGATCACGTGTCCTGAACGAAAAGCGAATAAGAAGTTGGGTGAAGAAGATACATTAGATTTAATCCGAGTACCAATAAGGCGAGAGGATAGCCTCGAAGAGTATGTTTCTTTCTTCCCTACCATTTCTTTATGTGCAATATGTATGCTAATTTTAAATTTTATTTCTTTATTGAGTCTTTTTCGAGTCGTGGGGACACGGCTCATTTTTGAGTTGGGGGTGGGGATTCGTTGTCCTCATTTTCCTTGTTGTTTTTTTTCATAAAATTTAAAATTTTGTGGGTTGAAATAGGCATAGAATATCTTTGAATGTACCTATTGAGCATGATTAATTAAGTTAATGATAGTAGGTAGTATGTTTTTGAAAGATGTTACAAAGTTGTTTAGATGCATGTATGAAAACAGGAAATAAAAGATAGAAAAGTTAATGAGCAATGCTATGAAGTCACGTTGAAACTTAGAGAAATTATTTGGTGTGTAGAACGTGAGGTTTGAAATTAGTTGAAAAACCACTTATCTATGAACTAGTAGTGAAAAAGTAACAAAATCCGGTAGTTAGAAAAATGAATAAGGCAGTTCTTTCATGTTAAAACACTTGAAGCCTTTTATACCTTCTCACCCTTTATTTAATTATTGTTGTTATTTATCCGTTTTAACCCCTCTGAGCCTTTCTAAAGCCTTTAATAACCACATTATAATCCATACCCTAGTTTTTAGGACTTATCTATATGACCCGCACTCGAATCGCAAAACCTAAGACAACTCGTTTTAGAGCTTCAGTTTGGGGTGGTGGGTTTCATCATTAGGGAACATTGGGTTTGGGAATTGTAATTGTGAATTTAGTGATGATGAGAAAGTTATTATTGTAACCCTTTGACGGGGTAATAGTGAATGGAAAAGAAGCTATGAGCTAAAATTTCCAACAAGGGCATAAAAAGAATATATATATATATGAAAAAAATAGTGTGATTTCTCAACATCAAAAAGAGAATCATAGCTATACAAAAAAAAAAGATTGATTTGAAATGAAAATATATATTCGGACCGGCAAAGTGGAATGTTTATATCATCAAAGGTTTTATTTGGGATTTATTGGGGATGCACAGCAAAAGCATCAATTAATTGGGTTGAGTGAGAACATCTTCGAGTGAAAAATCAAGCTCTAGGGCGATTTGTTGATGGCTAGTGAGGAGAGAGCCAAAAGCTCACTTTTCATTATCCAAATATATCATACCGTCCCTAAGCCAAGTTATAACCCAAGACCTTAGGATTTCTAACTGCTAGGTGGAAAAACAATTGAGCTATTAGGTAGTAGGTAAGTGGACCATTGGATGCTGTATTTGGGACCTATGAACAACCTATAGCCATTAACCTGAACTAAGTTATCATCCTCTCCTTCTGGCATTGTGAAATTAATCTTAACTTGAATTTATGGATTGTTGATTACATGTGTATTAAGCATATTTGTGCATTATTTCTTGAGCATTACTACATGAGAATTTATAGATATTTTGCTCTAGGATCATTCATTGTGTTATGTTCTTATTCTCCTCCTACTTCTTTCTCTTGCTATATGACTACCCTACTGTTTTTACTTTTATTGTATCGGGACGATACAACTTTGAGTTGGGGGTCTTGATGTCTCCTCATTTGTGATAATATAATATAATTCTGAGACATCATTTTAGGCTTATTTATTAGTTTATAGGTTGAATTGAGCTTAGTTTAGTGCACTTTCCTATTTTGAGTCTTGATTTAGTAATATAATATTTTTAGAGCATATTGGGTTTAATTGTTAATTTAGTGTGAAGCTTTAAAGATAATTATGGAGATTAATTAGAGTCCAAGTCAAAGACTACAAGATATGGAAAGAGATATGCATGGTAATTGGAGATAGAAGGAAACAGAGTTCAATTAGGAAAAAGAAAAGCTACCTAAATCTGAGATTCTGCAGCACACGCCTAAAGAAGTGGTAATTACTCCTACAAGGAAGCCGATTTTGGAAGATTACTTTCATAGGGACATAGATAATTCTGTGACGATTCTTTTGGTATATTATGGAGCTCAAACCGACCAATAACGAAGAAGATATGCCCAAAATGGTCTAGCAGTGTTTATCTTTATTTCCTTACGAATTTGAGTCGGGTTGGAGTCCACCACTTACTTCTCCTTCAAGAAAACGAATTAGGTCAACCTATACCCTATAAATACAGCCTCTTAACATTAGAAAATCATCCTTGGCCAGACCTTAAGGCCAAGAGGAAGCTGCAACACAAGAGAAGAAGTCTGGAAGGAGCTGTGCAACAACTATGTCTCCTTCAACCTCTTATTCTGTAATTCTTTTCTTTTCTCTTCTTTGTATGAACTAAATTTCTTTAGCTTGAGTTTTAGCATATATGTATAAACCCTAGTTTTGATTGACATCTATCTAATTTGTGAACTTAATGTTTTAAATTGAATTATAGTTTTTATTCCCGGTTTATGTGTTTGGATTTATATTCTGTGTTCTTGTGGAAGTGCACCCATATAGAATTACCATCTAGTAATTAGGTCACCATTGACAACGGTGTTTAATTACATGTTTAGCACATAACGTCTAGTGCAAGGTTTGATCTGACAACCCAACCTAACTAGATAATCACTATGGTTTAGTTCTTGTGACTATTTACCAATTACAGGAAAAGATTGCTTAGGAAGCCTTATTGACACAGGTAAATCCTATTTTAAACCACCGATAGCGTATTGGAACCGATTATTGAAATACTACATAATTCACCTTTACATGTTTAGAACGGCAAAAGTAGTGGGGATTGCATGCTATTTACTCAAGCTAACTTTCATACTATCTTCTTTTCTTTTATTTATTTTCTGTCTTTAGGTTATTAGTTTAGTTTATTATTTAAAAACCAAATAAATATTTGTCTATCTTTTCTTTCTATTTGCGTATTATCTTTTTTATCTTTAATATCTGTACTTGATAATTTGCATAAGTTCTCTCTAACCTTCGTAGTCCTTGAGGAACGAATCTTACTTATTCATTAAAACTTGCATACGATCTGTATACTTGAAGAACCGTGCTAGCTTAGGGTGTTTATTTGCATCTAAATTATATCATCTTTTTATCACACCTTAGGCCACACCACTAACATACTCCTACTTAGAGGAATTAAAACTTCACTTATAATTAACTTATGGATACTGGGAGGTCTACTCATTTCCTTTACTTGATTATACGATCGCTGAATTAAAGCTTACTCTACTGTTATCACTTCAGTCATTTCTATGAATTTATAATAAACTTACTTATACTGGGAGCTTTACTCATTTCTTTTACACTATTATAATACAGATCGATAGCTAACTAAGAACAAGTAAATTATTCTTCGGTACACTTGCATTTTTTTGAGAGGGACCAACCGTGCAATTAAAGCTAAACTATGTAACATGAATAACATGGTAAATTTGTTTAAGAAGCATAATTACAAACACATTGATTACAGTATACAAAATTTCAAATATCATAGATAAAATTGTTTTATGCTATGGATTTTATGATTGCAATTCAAACAAATGCTATATTCATGGTTTGATCAACAACAACATTAATAAAATCCTAATATCGATACTTCTAAATTCATTAAACAATATAGATTATTTCAAAGTGCAAAAGCAATATAATGTACCTTGTTAGTGATACGTTACGAGAACAGCGAACCATTAATTTCAAGGAGAAGTTTTATTTTTGGAAGAAGACCATGTTCGTTTATATTTTTGTTTTTTGGGTTGGGAAGGGTTTTTAGGGGTTGAGAAGATGAAATATTATGTGAAAAAGTATGGAGGGAAAATGGTAGAGGCGATAGAATTAAAATGGTGAGAAATTATTCATAAAAAAAAGAAATAATTTTTTTTTTCTGTGATAATATTTTTTTTTAATCTAATATACTACTTTTTTTTAATTATATTATATATAATAATATATATTAGTACCACCAATTTGAAAAAAAAAATATTAGTACCACCACAATGCAAGTTTTTAGGAAAAAAAAGAACCACTGAAATAAGTTCATATTTACAAAAAAATATTTAATATAATATGTGTTTAAGTTGGATTCCATCATGTTTATCTAATTACTCATTAAATTATTATCATATTTATTTAAGTATTATTTGTCACATAAAATACTCCAGTGTTCTATAAATTAGATTTAAAAAAACACGTTTCAAATTTCTTTTAGTTTATTTCCTTCAGGTATGTACTAAACCTCCCATAGCTTGGGTTTTGCATATGTATAATCTATGAATTCTAATTCTTCTATCTAAGTTTCTTTGGGAATTATATGTTTTAATCTGATATTAGCTTCTTACTTTATATTTGCTTATGTGTTTTGATTTAATGTCTTTCCTAGAACTGATCACTTTAGGATTGTTTTAATAGTAGTTAGATGGTCTCCTTGACATGGTGTTTAACTATTGAACCACCACATAATGTTTAGTGTCGAAAGCAGTTCTGACAAAACATACTTCTAACTAGATAGTTATTAGGGTTTGTTTTAACCACCGTATCACCAAGATTGCAGTATTTGCTTAGGGCCTTAGTGGCGTTTGATAACCCTATTTGAAATCACTTCTTGGTTGTGACGTAGCCTCCTTAGTCGCTCTCAAGGTCTAAGCTTGGGGAATTTAGAATCCTGACTAAGTATTACCAAGAGCTAATATTCTCCCTTATGAACTAGATTTATAGATAGAATTAGAAGGATTAGTGCATACTAGCAAAACCTAAGCTATACTTCTCATCTCATATTTCTTAATCTTTTATTTTATTGTCTTTATTTTCCTAGTTTTCATTAGTTTAATTGTTAATCTCGACTTTCTACTTGCTTATTTTCTGTCTTTTAATCATTTACTTTTACTCGTCATTGTTTCCTACGCGATTAACACACTTAAGTCCCTAAGAACGAACTCTACTTATCATTAAAACTTGCATACGTCCTGTAATACTTGCAGTACTGTGCCTGTCTAGGGTGAGAGTGCGTAGTTTTCCATACTTAAATTGATCTTATTTTTATCACACCCTAGGCGACACCAAGTTTTTGGCGCCGCTGCCGGGGACTTGTGTCTCGTTAGCGTGTGGGTTATCTATTTCGAGTTTTAGTTTTTAATTAGTTTTTACTTTTCAGTCTTTAGTTTAGTTTTTAATTTTATTTTTCCAGATTTACGCTTGTGGTTTGCTTTAGTCTTTTTCAGGTTTCACAGTGTTTAATTCTTGGCCTCCCTTATCGGAGCCTGAGAGGAGCTTCAGACCTTACAACAAACGAGTTCGTGAGGAAAGAGCCTTGAGAAGAGCTATGGCATCCCAACAAGAGCCACCACTTGGTGGAGTTCAGAATAATCAAGTAGGAGGACAACAATTACCGGGAGGAGGATTACAACAAGATCCACCACTAGGTGCACCTCTCGGTCAACAAGATCCACCACTCGGTGGACAAGAAGGACAACAACTACCAGCAGGAGGAGGTAATGGGAATAACCTTAGTAATCAACAGAACCGAGTTGAACAAGATCTACCTGGCCTTGATGTACCATTCCATGTTCAACCCATCGGTTACCGCCCTCCTGAGATTCCGAATATCAAATTTAGACCCGATCCGGGTATGCTCAGTCAATTTCAAAGTTTCGGACTCTATACTGGTACTGCAATACAAGATCCGGTAAAAGCGATTCAGAAGTTCATGCAGATTTGTGATGCCTACATTACTCCTGGCATTACACGCGAGCAACTGTATTGTCATATGTTTTCGTTTTTCTTGACCGGAAGAGATAGCGATTGGCTAGAGATACAACCACATGGAACCATTCACTCTTGGAGAGAACTTCAAGCCGCATTCTTTAACAGATTTTATCCGAAGAGCATGGGACTTAAAGATCAAACCGAGCTTGCAAGATTTTGCCAAGAAGATGGAGAAACAGTGGGAGAAGCATGGACAAGGTTTCAACAAAAATTAACTAGATGTCCACTCCATGGTTATACACCTGCTCTACAACTTGCTATGTTTTATGAAGGCCTTAATGATAAAGGTAGAGAGAAGGTGGATAACATTGGAAAGGGTAATTTTGTGTCCATGAATCATAATGAAGCTTCCGAGGTGTTAGAGAATATCATGGAACAGGAAAGAAGTTGGCCTTCAACGCGAGCTTCTGTAGCGAAGACTCAAGGAACGCTTCGTTTAGATGCAGAAACTGCGAACTGAGCTCAAATATCCTCGTTAGAAAATCAAATCAAGGAGCTGAGAATCGCGATGGAGAAGAATATAGCCGCTACAAAGGTAGTACAAGAAGCACAAGGTTGTCAACAATGTGGAGTTAACGATCATGTATGGGAAGAGTGCGAATCAAATCCGCAACCTGTTTACTTTATATCCAATCGATGGGGCAACCGCAACCATCCGGGTATTCAAATCCACAAGGGGCCGCTAATCCTGGTCAATATCAACCACGTCCCCAGAACAACTCTTACCAACAGAGAGGTCATGACCAAAATCAATATCAGAATAGACCTGCTCCTCCACAACAACCTGCTCAAGACGCCTATACCGAGTCCTTAGATCAGAAAGCTCTACCTCAGTATCCGCAAGAAGGATCTATGGACAATTCACAGATAGTACAAGCTCTAGACCGTTTGAACACAACTCTTAATGCTCAAGACGAGAAGGTCAGAGGACATGATGCCATACTTCAGATGCTAACTACTAGAGTGACACAGTTAAACAAAGTGTTAACAAGTGTTGTAGAACAAAAGGAAGGAAAGGCAATCGAAGGAGGTGAAGACAAGGATGAGTGCGAAGCTTGCAAGGCTATATGTCTTGAGATTGAGAAAGCGAAAGAGGAAGCACCACATGCTGCCATTAGTGCCGTGGAAGTTCCCAGTCTTGAAGAAGAACCAACCGAGTCCAGGCCCGAGGAATCTGACTGCATAGAAGTTGATGTGGAGGACGATCAAGAGAAGGACGAGTTCATAGAGCTACTGAGGAAGGTGCAAGAGGATATTAGATCGGTAGTGGAGTATGCAGCAGAGTTGGCTAAAGAGAAAGAGGAAGAAGCCTCGCAGGAGGAATCGAAAGATGAAGTGGCACCTGCTGTGCTAGAAGAAAAAGAAGAAGAGAAGGTGGAATCGCCACCTGTTGTTCAACCAGTGTCATCAACCATTACTGATACAAATCCTAAAGATGACACTGCTCTCAAGACATTTGTAGAGGCGTACCAACCTGAAAATATCAACGCCCAAATGCTTGAGATTGCGAAGAGAGGACTTACACCGCAACAAGTTTATACGCAAGTTATTCCTGAGAAAGAAGTGAGTGTAGAGATCCCGAGAGAGAACCTGAGGGTTTCAAGAAGAAGTGAGAAGGAGCTGCCAACAAAGCTTAAAGATCCGGGAAGTTTTAACCTTCCTATTCAATTACATGGTAGGCTCAAAGTGAAAGCTATGTACGATGTGGGTTCTGGTGTGAATCTTATGCCTAAGTCCGTGTTCGAAAGACTTGGACTTCAGAAATCAGAGAAGACTCCAGTGAAGTTGCAGTTTGCTGACAACTCAGTTAAAAGGACATGGGGAACAGTGGAGGACGTCTTAGTCCATGCAGGTAATATCGCCATCCTCACTGACTTTGTTATTCTTGAGTTTGATGCAGATAAGCAGGTTTCGATCATACTTGGCCGACCCTTCATGGCCACAAGTCAAAGTGTGATCAACTTCCAAGACGGGACCATCACCCTTCATGCTAAGAATGTATCCGAGACCTTCTATGTCTTGGGTAAGAAACCGAGGAAGTTTGATACCACCGTGCCTATCATCCACAGCCTTTCACATCACAAAGTCCCTCCTGAGGAAATCCACTAAAAGCCTGTGGATACTGAGCCAAACATTGAGTTTGGGGTTGGCCATGAAGTCCTATGGAAAGCCCACAAACGCGAGAATAGGCCACGAAGTTTCAAAGATTCGTGGATGGGACCATTCATTGTCACTAAGGTTGTTTCAGCCAAAGTGATAGAATAGGCCACGAAGTTTCAAAGATTCGTGGATGGGACCATTCGTTGAGAGTTATGTAATGATCTGGAACCCTAATTAATTATATCAAAAGTGACAAATATGAAGGGGTGATTTGATGGATTCTTTTTACATGTTTTGGTTTGGTTTTTTATTTCTTTTTCTTTTATCGTTTTAATTTTAGAGTAGTCTCAGTCTGCAAACATTGGACTTCAAACTTAATTATAAGGCTCCTTAATCACCAAGTTTAGTAAGTAAGAAGCCAAACATTATTCTTATTACTATTATTGTAATTTACACTGGAAAAAAGTTCAATAATTGCAGAAAATCAGCTATTATCCATCCCTGGAGATGATGATGCAGTATGGGTTGACTTAATAATTAAATTTGAAGTCTCGTTTTTTTTCTTCTGGAAGCATATCATGATATGTTTTGTGCTTGTATTTTCTATTTATTATATTAAACATCTCAAATAGTCCACCATGTTGAATATGGAAGGCATGTGGGTCAAAACTTCTTCACTAAAATTTAAACTTCTATGAAAATTTGTTTAACTTAAAAACTCCAGCCACTTAATTTGTAATTTCTATAGGAAATGAACTTGGAGTTGATTTAGGATAACGGTCTGGTTACAAAACATAAATAAAAAAATTAATATAGGTGTTATATAGACGAAACAACACGGTGAATTGAGAAATTGTATGCATTGTATAAGACGAGAACATTACATCATCACATTTTTTTGTTTGAAATTCGACACATTCAAAAAACTTTTATTTTTTTTATTTTTTCTATTAATATTATAGTGTCATTTGTCAAGCAAGTTAAGAAACTAACCATGTATACCACACATGACTAATGTGATATTTTTCTATTCAATTGTACCAAATCTGTCTGCTTACTAGCCATTTTCCAATTGTTCAAGGAAAATTAATCAACATACTCAAGAAAACGTGTAGATAATAACATCTTATAAAACATGATGCAAAACACAGACAGAAAGATTAAACTGATAATAAACTGAATCGCAATGTTAAAGTGAAAAAGGGTGTATTGTATAAGGTAAATTTACTAAGGAATAAAATGACTAAATGATTAATTATCACCTATTCAAGGTATATATATGCACACATTCAAACGAGATGATCATTCGGATCACATGAAAGAGAAAAAAGAAACAAAATAGAAAATAATACATTTTTACAGATTCTTGAAATTCACAAATTCACGCATAAAAGAAGCATTACAAGACATGTCCAAACCCTTATTAGCAACTGCACTCAATGAAAATAGAAGTATATAATAATATGTATAGTGAAAAGAGCATATATTCCATATGAGTTTCTAAGGTAATAACATTACCTTGATTTCATTCACTTCCACTGAAATATCAAATAGTATTTGTAAAGAACAAAGCCATCTGTCAATACCATTTTTTCCTACATCTCATATAATAGATTGGTGATACTACATCCTTGTAGTTAATAACCAACCTCGAGGAGACGATTATGGGATTAAAAAAGGGCATGTATTAATACTATCCTGCCTACGCGAAAAAAATATAAATCCTTCGTACTCTTACTCTATTATTTGTCTTAATTGACAGAAAACACACTAGTTGTTAAGGCTATAAGGAACTAAGGAGTATGGATTTTAATAATGTAAAAACTTATAAATAGTATGAAATGAAACATAGGGGGAATATTACCAATTGACAAAAAGTCTCAGCAAATAAGATAACTAATAGTGCCATAAGCTTGATAAGAATCACTTGAATAGTAAATTAGATAGCTTATTTAATGATCCCAACCACCTCTTTATAAAATAGACTCTCCAAATTCTTAGTTTTTGTAATAAATACTAGAGTTGTATAAAAAACATATTATGGGTGTTTGTATTATATAAAAGATATTATTTATAATCTATGCATTTAATCAAAATAATGTCAGGATATAAAACAATAGTAAAAAAAGAAAAGAATAAATAACACGTAGCTAAGAAACAAGATAAACCTCCCTGTTAGGCAAGATACTATTAAACGTCATAACCATCATTCATGTTATGATCATTGGAGACATATGTATACGTGAACCTTTTTTAAATAAATTTAGAATATCCTGTACAAAACTCAACATGGATCCTCTTTAAAAGCCTTAACTAATCCATAAATATTAACCCGGATATTTTTTATTTATTTAAACTTTAATTTATTCATTAATATCACACTTTATACTTTATGCCACACATTGTATCCAACAACAACATTTTGTAAAAGTTTCGGTTTAATTATAAAAAAATAAATTGTTCGTGAACAACTCACACTCGTCTAATTTTTTTTGTTTGATAAGTCAAACAAACATTATTTAACAAATTTGGCTCGACTTAATGTAATTCAGATTGACTGTACCGATCAAATCGAGAAACTAAATTACAAACTTGAACATCTGGTACTCGTACACGACTCTATTCGTTCGCGGTCCTACTAGATATGTGTTATGAAGAAAAGAAAGATCAACAGACCAACTTGTGACAATCACCTTGGCATAGAAAGGTCGAATGAACTCTCGTATAGATTCAAAAAAAATCTATCACAGAACCTTCATGTTCAAGGGGTATTTATATGTTTGTCCATGCCACGTTGGAATGACGATTAAATCGACTTTCCCCGTCAGAGCATAAGAGTTAACTTGGTCCATGAACCCCGCAGAGTGTGTCAAATTTTTTACTGCCCCGTTCTATAATCTTGATCTGTCCCTGCTATTGGAATACAAATTTTACATGTCAAGTCTTTATTTTAGTTAATAAAACTATTAGACTTATAGCCTTAGGTAACTTTGCCTGAATATTGAAACATGTGATTTAAATGTTGCATAAGAACATGTTGAAGAAAAAAATGTCATATAACATTGCTCGTATAGGTGCTAGTTGATATCAATATACCATTATTTTGAATTCTTATTCTTCATTATAAAATTTAATATGTTTTTTGTCAAAATCATACTTATATAAATATAAGAGAACAAAATATATATTTGCCAATCCAAAATGGCTCACTGTCACTACTGCTAATGCTACCTACTAAACAGGTAGGAATAAAAAAAATTCTAATCACCGAATAATGTGCTTAAAGGCATCGGGAAAAAGATAAAGTTGGTTTGCTCAGCAAATTTACATATATTACAAAATGTACTAATTACTAGCTAGCAAGGTGTTGCATGATGGCTCTCGCCATTATCCTCGATAATAAAGATCCAAATTATCCAGTCAACATTGTTAAGTATGGATTGATTGATAGGTTTAATATCTTTTAACTTTTATTTTGTATCTTGCAAAATAAGAAAGGGTTCATAATTCTAAAATAAAAAACTATTGTCTCCTCCAACTTGGAGACTGAAACATTATTATAAAAAAAATGATTAATGATGGGGACCCGTCAAAGTGAAAAGAACTCGACCCCGAATGATTTATAGCCTTGGCTACTCTTTGAACATAATCAGTTACATTCCTCACAATTGTGTCGCCATCATGGCTACATATTCTTGCATATTACTCTCAAACTAAATATTGAAACTTAGTCAAAAACCAATCTTGCAGGGCCACACCGAGAAGATGATTTATCATTCATTTCAGAAACTCAGATGTTAATTCAAGGGTTTTATGAGCATTAATGATTTCAACAGATTTACGATCCAATTGAATAATCCATATACCCAAGGATAATAATGGCGCATCATCCAGAAAACATCTTATCTAACTAAGAAAACACGAGTTCTGAACATTTAATATGCCCTCTCGTCAAATCCGCTACTTATTTGAATTTTTCAAAAGATTGATTTTAAATTATTTTGCAAAAAATGGATTATTCGGATAAACCTGCAACAAAAAAATGTCGGTTAAGCATTTGCATGAAGGGTAGAACGGGTAAGAATGGAAATTTACTCAAGCTGCAAAGTAGATAATTTATACTCGGCTACCCAAGAATCTCATGGGTTGTATATCCAGGTTTGGGTACGAGATATATTTTAAAGAGACGACACAAAAAGAGACGATATAATAATCCGCCCATTCTGAACAATTCTCCCTTGGAAAGCGAACCCGTATAGCAGGAGGAATGTGGTAAATAAAATAAAGTGGTGTTACAAGTTCATTTTCGAAAGATAAGAGGACCTATGTTGTAACTTATGCTAATATTACCTTATATAACATAGAAGGTTTGGAACAAAGTATGCTACCAAGTAAAGGAAGATTATTAGAAGAGTTGTTGAAACTCTTGGTTGAAATAATAACCACAATTACATCTTAAACTCCATAACCCCTTAATAACGACCACTACATGTAGATTTTTTTTGTACTAATACACAAATTGATATTGAAAAAATTAGAATAACTTTATTCAGTGATAATAAATTTCTTACATAGAGAACCTAATATATATATATATATGAAACACATAAATAACTTGGAAAACAAGTTTCTATGTGTAAGGAAATAATTAGGGAACAAGTTTTGTAGAAAAGAAAATATCTTGGAGGGTAATATATTCTAATCTATAACATAGAATATAATATTTTATGAAACTAATAAATAAGGTATATTTCAAAACTCCCCATCAAGTTGGATCGTGTATATTGAGCATTCCGAACTTGCCAATTTAGTAATCGAATTATTGACTTTGAAGACCTTTAGTAAAAATATCTGCTCCTTGTTATTTGGTAGGAATATACTGAATGCATAAAACTCACTCACATGTTTCATCCTGTCATGTTGTACTAAATTATGAGAGATGTTAATAGTTGGTTAGTTATCTAAGTATAACTTTATAGGTTGGTTACAAACAATTTTCAATTCACTTAAAAGACGTTTTATAAATAAAAGCTCACATATCCCTTGTGCAATAGCTTGAAACTCAGCTTTAACGCTGCTTCTAGCCACAACATTTTTTAGCTTCTCCAAGTCGCTAAATTTCCTCCTACAAAGACGCAATGTCCCGATGTTGATTTTCTATCCTCTATATTTTCAGTCCAGTCAGCGTCAGTAAAATGCTTTGACCCACATATTATCACATTTCTTGAACAATAGTTCATTTCCTAAAGTTCTTTTAAGACATCTAATACATCTAAGAACTCTATAAGCTGCATTCAAGTTCTCATCACGAGGTGAGTGCATAAATCGACTCACAACAACCTCCATACCAATATTTGACCACAACTTATTACCATCATCCCCAACATACCTGTTTCACTAAGAAGAACTATAATATACTGTTTTTGCGTCACCAAGATTCCTTTTTTAGTTCTAGAAACCTCCATACCTAAGAAATATCTCAAAGATCCAAGGTCTTTGATTTCAAATTCTTTGGCGAGAAAATTCCTTAGATATTCTTGTTCCACACGACCATCACTTGTTAATATGATATTATCTACATACACAATAAGTATAGAAAATTTTATATCCTCTGAGTGTTTAAAGAACATAGCGTGATCTTCTTTGCTTTGTATGTATCCTAGACACTTTATAGCTTTCGTAAAACGTCCAAGCCACGCTCTAGGAAATTGTTTAAGACCATAAAGTGATCCCTTGAGTTTACAGACTTTGTTTGTACCACATCAAACTCCAAATCTAGGAGGTGGTGCATATACACTTCCTTTTCCAACTCACCGTTGAGGAAAGCTTTATTGACGTCTAACTGTTGTAATAGCCAATCCTTAGCAGTTGCGAGATATAATGAGATTCTGACACTATTCATTTTTTCAACCGGAGCAAATGTCTCCTGATAATCTATTCCATATGTGCGAGTATATCCTTTTGCCACTAATATTTCTTTATAACTCTCTACTGATCCATCACTTTTATATTTCACTATATACACCCATTTACAACCAACTAGATTTTTTCCTTTAGGAAGAAACACAAGTTCCCGAGTCAGATTTTTCTTAAAAGCATTAATTTCTTTAACAACAACCTTTTTCCATTCGGGAATATCAAGAGCTTGTATAGAATTGAGAATTTCTGTTTTTGATAAGTTAGAAACAAAGGCTAGAAGATTTAAGTATACTATATGATAGGAGACATAATGATATATAAGATGTTTGGTGCATGATCTAATGCCTTTTATTTGAGCTATAGGAATATTAATGTGTTGAAAATCAATAGACTTTGGACATAGAGAAAAATCTGAATTACATGACATAGACAGGGCCGAATCTTGACTGTCTTGTCGTGGTTGTTTTTCAACATCTTGTCGTTTATGTCTCCTTAAATAGACAAGTAACTTTTTGTTTTTCTATAATGGTAAATCTATATTTTCTTTGTCATTAAATTTTTCATCACCAGACCCAATAACTTCATTTTGAGTATAAAATTCTTCATTATGAATATTGTGCTAGGATGGAGTGGTTATTTTTGTATAAGAAACAGAAGACATGGGTAGCAAAGAAACTTTGTCTAAAAATCTTTCTTCATCCACTTGGTTTCGATTCTCCCCTTGAAGAGAAGTTTTTGGGGGAAAATGACTGATCTATAAAAAAAGTAACATCCATTGTCACATAAAAGCGGTTGGCTATAGGGTCAAAACATTTGTACCCTTTTTAAGTGGATGGATATCCAAGAAAGACATATTTATGGGCTCTAGGATCAAGTTTGCTTCGATTATGACTATGAATATGAACATATACTACACAAACACATACTTTGGGCTCAAGAGTACTGTAAAATTGGACATGAGGGTAGATACCTAAGAGAATAAGATTGATGATATAGGTTGTAGTGAGAATAACGTCTCCGAAAAACTTTTAGGAATCCCATGGTAAACATAATTGCCTGAGCTACCTCTAGGAGATGTCTATTCTCTCATTCTGCAACACCGTTTTGTCGGGGTGTGTCAATACATGTTTATTAATGTATAACGCCCTTTTCTCTAAGAAACTTCCCAAGGATGGAAGTTAAGTACTATTTTCCATTATCAGTTCTTAAGACCTGAATTTAGCATAGAAATTGAGTTTCTATCATCGCATATAACCTCTGAAACACCACAACCACTTCCGACTATACACGAGTATGATCACCAATAAATTTACTAAACCACTGACTACTTGTTATATTATTTACTCTTGATGCCCCCTAAATATCACAATGTATAAGAGGAAATTGTTTAGATTGTGTGTGTGGTTAAGAAAGAAAAGTGGAACGATGATGTTTGGCTAGTTGGCAAATTTCACATTAAAAAAGAGAACGATTTTTATGTTTAAAAAACGATGGATATAACTTACTCAAATATAATAAATTAGGATGTCCCAATCTATAGTGCCAAAACATTATTTCAACTTTAGAAAGAGAGAAAATATACTACTTTATATTTGTGTTTGTCTAACCAAGGGAACATTACCTTTAGTAGTAGAGTTGATCAATATCTCTAGCACTTCCAATCATCTTTCCCGAACTAATATCTTGAAATTCACATCGAGATTGAGTAAATTTAGCTACACAATTTGAGCCCGAGTGAGTATGATAATGAACAAGAGTGTACAGGACAACTTTGGAACATGAAGGACAAATTGTAAAGTTAGATTCGTAGAAAGAATAATATAACCATATCCCACGACTGGAGAGGAAGACCCATCTACAATACGAACTCTAAGATTACCAGGACATGGAGTGCAAGATGAGAAAAAATGGGAAAGACTCGTCATATGATCACTAGCGCATAAATCAGTTATCCATAATTCGTTATTAGAAGAAGTATGTAAAACGAAAGAAAAATCACCGTTTTGAACAATAGAATTAGTCAAAGAGGTGTGATATCGGCTAGGGTGTGATAAAATAAGATGCAACTAACACCCCAACCAAAGAACGTTACTCACTACAAGTATAAGAGATCGTACACAAGTTTTAATAATAAGAAGAATTCATTTCTCAGAGATTACGAAAGTTAGGAAGTACTTATGCAATATAAAGTGCAAATAAAGAAGTTAAAAGAATAATACGCTGAAAAAAATACTTGGAAATATTTTTTGGTTTTTAAGACTGTAACAATTAACTAAATAAAATAAAGTCAAAAAAAATAAATAAAGAGAAGAAGATAGTATGCGAGTTTAGCTCGAGACCTATTATGTAATCCCCACTAGCCTTGTTATAACCTATTTATGTAAGGGAAAATTGTGTCATATGCAATAGCAAGGATTCTATGCTTCTCCTAACCCCCTTTTGGTGTACTTAGGTAGCAATCTAACCATTACCAGGGGACTTGGGTATGGGACCCTGTGCAAGATCGGTGGTTAATCTCAAACCCTAGTGACTATCTAGTTAGGCAAGCCCTTCCGGATCAGTACCGCACACTAGACGTTTATGTGGTGTTTCAATAATTAGAGATCCCTTTTACGTGACCATCTAACTACTATGAAGGTAGTCCTATACGTTATACACAACAACAACTACAAACAATAAATAAAAACACATAAAAGCAGAGAATAGAACACTAATTTCAATTAAATGTAAAAGACATCCAAAATTGAAATAGATATAAAACAATTCTAGGGTTCATACCCATATGATAATCTAAATCTTAAATAGAATTAGTTCATACTATAGAAAGAAAGAAAAACAATTACAAATTTGAAGGATTGGGAAAACATGATTTATTGTCCAACTCCTTCTGATCTTCTCTTCTCTTGATGTAAGCTTCATCTTGGTCTTTTGATGTTAAAGGCTGACCAAGGATGATTTATATAAGGTAGGAATGAGCATGTAAATTGGTCGAAAATAGGAGTAATCCCCAAGTTAAGGAGTCTAGATCTTACTAAAATTCGTATTCCTAACTTGTAGGAAGGGATAAACCTTAGCATATTTTTTTTAGGTCATATCTCCTTCGTTATTTATTGGATTTTGATGTTCTTTATATAGAAACAACTGTGTTGAAAATATGTAGCTACTCCTTTAGAAGTATCTCTCTAATTACAGACCGTTGTTCTGTAGTTAATTAATTAATGGGCGTATGTGCAGTTTTGGCAGCTTCTTTACATTCCAAAAGTATCCAATCTCTTCCTATTTGACTTTGACTAAGGGTTTACCTTTGCTTTTTCTTTTCAAACCAGTTTCCATAGGTGTAATAGCTTCCATATACCTAGGTGTTACACAAATAACACACAAATTACACGCAAAAACTCATTAAATAGTAAAACACCTTAAGCTAGATAAGAAAGTGTAAATTATAAATAAAAGAGGAAAAATCTCGAAATTAATAACAAAATAACCCTAAAATGATTTCTCAAGTATAGATTAAATTTTTAAAAATAGAGAGACATCAAGACCCCCAACTCAAAGTTGTATTCTCCCAATACAATAAAGGTAAAAACAACTAAGTAGTCAAATTATAAATAGAGGGAGAAGAAGATTAATAGAAAACAATAACTGATCCTAGAGCAAAATATCTAAGAAGTCTCATGTAGTAATGCTAAATTGATAATTCACACATATGCTTACTATACACATAATCAACAATCCATAAATTTAAGTCCAGATTAATTTCACAATGCCAGAAGAAGAGGTCTTCAACTCAGTTCCTGTTAACGACTATAGGGTGATCAAAGGTCCTAATATAGTATCCGATGGTCCACTCACCTATGCCCTAATTGTTCCATTGTTTCCCCTTCAATTAGCTATAAGTCCTAATGTCTTTACGGTTATAACTTGTCTTAGGGACGGTATGATATATTTGGATAATGAAAAGTGAGCTTTTGTCTCCTATCTCACATTCCATCAACGAATCGCCTTAGAGTTTTAGTTTCACTCGAAGATGTTCTCACTCAACCCTAATTTTTATCCCTTGATTTGCATCCCCAAATAACCCAATAAAAATTTCCCAATGATTACGTAGAAAATTCCACTTTACCGGTCCAATTTTTTTCTTTTTTCATAAATTTCTTTTCTTTTGATAGGTATGAATCTATTTTTAATGGGAGATATCATGCTATTTTTTTCTCATATATAATTTTCATTTTCATAATTTTTTCATTACTTTTACCCTGGCAAAGGGTTACAATAATAAACTCTTCATCAATAAGATCACGATTATAATAAATTCCCAATGATGAAACCCACCACCCCAAACTTAAGCTCTAGAACAACTTCTCTCAGACTTTGCGATTCAAGTACGGGTCATATGGATAAGTCCTATTAATTAAGGGGTTTGTCTTATAATGTGGCTAATAAAAAAATTTAGAAAGGCTCATAGGGGCTAAGACAGATAATAATAATAATCAAATAAAAGGGTGAGAAAGCTAAACAGACTTCAAGTGACTTCAATATGAAAGAACTGCCATATTTACTTTTCTAACTACCGAATTTTGTTTTTTTTAATTATTTGTTCATAGACAAGCGGGTTTTCAACTAATTTCAAACCTCACGTTCTACACACTAATTAACTCTCCCTAAGTTCCAAATTGACAATTCATACGCATTGCTTATTAATCTTCCTTATCTTTTACTTCCTGTTTTCATACATGCATACTAAACATATTTGTGATACCGTTCAAAAACATATTACTTACTATCACTGACTTAATTAAAACATGATCAATAGGTACAATCACCATATTCTATGCCAATTATAACCCTAAATGTTCTATATATTATGCAAAAACAAAAAGGAAAATGAGGACAACGAATCCCCACCATCAACTCAAAAGTGAGCCGTGTTCCCACGACTCAAAAAAGACTCAATAAAGCAATAAAATTTAAACTAAATTGAACTAAACTAATGCATATAAGCAATTAAGCAGAGGAATTAGAACGTGGTACCTTGCCATAAAGTATCTCTTGCCATTCCTTTTCTAAAGGATGGTCATTATCTATATCCAAGTCTTCTGTTATTCATCACATAATCTACACTCAGAATCTCCATCCAGTAGGTGTTGAAATCTCTTTTTAACTATCGATCCCTTCCATCAATCAAACTGCCAATGCTGGTTGTGTGGATACACTTTCTAAATTTTTATTAATATTTGAAGACGAACCTTGATCTTAGATTGGTGTCTTTTCTTTAAGCTTTGGTGGTACACTCATTCTCTTTGTAAGTTTTTCTCGTAGTGGTTGTGTTGTTGCCTCGAGTTTGGCTTCTTTTATATAGGCTTATCAAGATCAATGACCTCTTCTTTTGTAGCTCCGGGCAAATTCTTGTTCTTCTATAAAATTGAATACTTCCTCTTATAATTCATGGCATCCGTTCTGTTAGTCATATTTATTTAACACATAACTCAAGTTGCACAAAGTATAAAATAAAGTTATGAAAGATTGTTGTGGCTTGAGGTTGTTGCTTGGATGAATGATTATAAATGTAGAAGAAGGATTATTTTTATTTGCATTGGAAGGATTCTTGAAAACTTGATGATCTTTGGTGTTTTGTGGTGTTGTGTAATGGATTCGATGAAGAATATGTGTTTATAGAAGATGGAGGAAAGATTCGAAGATGTTGCTGTGTTTGTTTGAAGGTTTAATCAAGGTTCAAGGTGTATTTATAGGGTTCGGGTCTGAAAATTTCATGTTGGAAAGGTTGGATGAGGCTAGGTTAAACTTTTATTAGGTAAGAATCCAATTAGGAATTAAATTCCTCTTTTCAAACCGCCTCATGCGGTGCACCAGATGATTCCTGTGGTGTACCAAAGGTGACGTCATAGCTATCGTGGCTAGGGTCTTCGCATTTGACGACACGGTGTCCAATTGTTGACTCTCGGCAATTGACATGATTTTGCTACTGTTGTAACGGTTTTGTGATGGCGCGGTGCACCAGACGATCCCTGCGGTACACCGCATGAAAGTTCTAGATGTTACCATGGCAACAGTCTTGCACACCTTGACGACACGGTGTCCAAGTACCACTTCTCATCATTGCACCTGATTTACACACTATTATAACGGTCCTTGAGGTGCGGTGCATCGCAGCTATGACACGGTATACCGCACCAAGTTGCTGGTTGGCACAAATTTTCCTTTCTTTTTGACCCCAAACTCATTTCCTGCACATTAACACACTACCTTTCTCTCCTATTAGCTTGTAGACGTATTAAAAATATATACTAACTTATGATTATACACTACAAAACATAAAACTAACTAAAAATCAATTAAAATAAGGAATGTCTCCCAAGGGAACTTTTGTTTAACGTCTTTCAAAATTAGACGTGTACCTTGGGTTAAGCGTGTTCTTGGAGATGTATCATCTTCTTTTGTCCGAAGTCCTCACTATCATGGTATAACTTCAAGCGATGAACATTTACCATGAAGGTCCGCTACTCGGTTGGATGTTCAATCTCGATTGCAAGAGGTATGACTTTTGTGACAACATAAGGTCCTCCCCAATGGTATTTAAGCTTACTAGGGTAGTTTGAGAATCTTGAATTATCATGTCATCTTTTTGTTTTCTCCAATTATCATGTCATCTTTTTGTTTTCTCCTTCTAGAGATGTGAATTATCATAGGCATGAAACTGAAACTCAGCTAACTCATTCAACTACATCATCCTTCACTTACTAGCTAGCTCTACGTTCAAATTTAGATCATTTACAGCCCAAACAGCATGGGATTCAATCTCGACAAGAAGATGACAAGCTTTGCCGTAGACCATGTGATATGGAGATGCCCCAACTGGTTTTTTGAATGATGTTCTATAAGCCCAGAGATCATCATCTAGCTTTAATGATTAGTCCTTCATCGTTTTATTCCCAGTATTCTCTAGGATAGTTTTGATCTCTCGGATAGAGACCTTGCCTTGTCCGTTAATTTGGGGATGATAACCGGTTGATGTTTGGTGTCTCACCCCCAACTTATGAAGGACAGATCTTGACTGAAAAATTATAAAGTGTGTACCTTTATCACTAATGAGAACACATGGCATACCATGTCTTGAAAAGATATTCGATTTGAGGAACGAAATGACTGTCTTGGCATTGTTCTTCAGTGTTGCCACTGCATCTACCCACTTGAACACATAATCTACTGATAGCAAAATATAAATATTACCATGGGAAGAGATTAAAGGTCCCATGAAATCTATCCCCCATACATCAAAATTTCTACTTCTAAAACATTGTTGAGTGGCATCTCATCCCTTTTTGATATATTGCTAGTGAATTTGCATCTTTGACAAGTCTGGACGAATTAATGATAAACTTTTCGTAGGGTAGGTCAATAGAATTTTAGGTGCAGTTCTATCGTCTTTGAAATGTCCACCATATGGTGAACCATGGCAGCTTGCAATGATTTTCCTTATTTCGCCCTAATGGACGCATCTTCTACTAACTTGGTCACTGCGAAATTTGAAGAGGTAGGACGCATCCTAAAAGAATTGTCTGGCTCTATAGCTTATTTTCTTTTTTTGTTATGGATTGAAATCCACAGGAAATACACCACTCACTATGAGATTCACTGTATATGCATACCAAGGAACAAACACATATTTAATAGTAACAAGATGTTCATCAAGGAATACCGCTTTGACAAGTTTTGGTTCTTTGTTGACATCAGAGCGTTTGAGCCTGGGTAAATGATCTGCTAACTGATTCTCGCACCCTTTTCGGTCTCAAATATATATGCCAAATTCTTGTAGAATAGTACCCATCCAATAAGATGCAGCTTAGCGTCCTTTTTCGCAATAATATACTTAATTTTTGAATGATCCGTATATACGATAGTTTTCATTTCAAGTAGATAGGAACAAAACTTATCAAAAGCATATACTATGGCTAATAACTCTTTCTCCGTCACTGTATAGTTCAATTGGGCAGCGTTAAAGGTCTTACTTGCATAATAAATTGTGTGAAAGATCTTCACTTTTCTTTGGCCTAACACAACACCCATTGCATGACCACTTGTATCACATATAAGTTCAAATGGAGTATTCGAATTTGGAGGTATGAGAATTGGCGTGGAGATTATTTTCCCTTTAATCATAAAAAAGGATTCAAGACACGCGTCATGAAAATTTAAGGGAGTATTCTTCTCATGTAAAGCACAAAGTGGTTTGGCGATCTTGGAGAAACCTTTAATAAACCTTCTGTAAAATCCTGCGTGAACCAAGAAACTTGTAACTCCTTTCACAGAAACCGGAGGTGGTAAGATTTTTATTATTTCAATTTTTGCACGATCTACCTCCATTCCTGAACTTGAAACATTATGTCCCAACTCAGTTCCTTCTCGAACCATGACGTCACATATTTCCCAATTAAGAAAATCATAGGTTTCTTACATCGCAGAAGAACATTTTCAAGATTGTTGATGCACTCATCAAAACTATCTCCAAATATAAAAAAATCATCCATAAAATCATCTAAGTATTTATCAATCATGTCCTAAAATATATCCATCATACACCTCTGGAACGTGGTAGGTGCATTGCATAAACCAAACGACACCCTTCTATAAGTAAATATACCCAACAGACAAGTGAAAGTTGTTTTGTGTTGATTAGATGGATCTACACAAATATCATTATAGCCTGAATATCCATCAAGGAAACAATAATACTCTCTCACAGCAAGCTTGTCTAACATTTGATCAATGAATGGTAAAGGGAGTGATCTTTCTTTATGTATTTGTTGAGCTTGCGGTAATCCATGCACACTCTCCATCCCACAACTGTTCTTGATGGAATGACTTTGTTTTGACCATTAAGGATGTAGTGATACCTCATTTCTTTGGAAGACATTTCACTGGAATAACCCACTCATTGCTCGCAATCAAAAATATAATACCCTCATCTAATAATTTGATCACCTCTTTTCTTACCACCTCGTTCATTGCTGGCATAAGTCTTCTTTGCCCCTTTATAGAATGACCTCCTTTATCTTCAAGAATGATTTTGTGTATGCAAATGGTAGGACTGATTCCCTTTATATCGGCTATAGTCGACCCAATTTATTCTTTATTAGCTCGAAGCACACATAGTTGCTTATCTTATTAAGGTAAGGTTAGCAGAAATAATTACAAGCAAAATTTTGTTAATACCTAAATACCGATAATGCAAATAAGCTGGAAGCGGTTTTTCCTCAAGAACAAGAGTATTTATGATAGATAGTTTCTTATTTGGTTCAATGTCTCATGCCTCTCAAATTTGTTCAAGAATTCTTTCTTTTGGTATACCGTAAACTGAATCTAATGTTGAAACTTCTTCAGCTATGTCATCATATCTCTCTGGGGATTCAAGTTGCTAAGGCTATTGTTAGATTGTCATCAAAACTTGATTCATTTAAAACTTCTTGCATAATTTTGCTCATGACATCTCTTTTAAAGAATGCATCTTTTGTCTCTGTATAATTCATAGCCTTAAACACATTGAATCGTACTTGTTCGTCTTGGACACTCATGATCAATTCACCATTCTCAACATCATTAGTGTACACCTCGTGGCTAAGAATGGTCTACCCAAGATGATGGGTACATTCTTATGTGCGTCATGGTCAATAATAATAAAATCACAAGGAAATATAAAACTAAATGCTTTAACTAAAACATCTTTTAATTTTACATACTTGTTGGGAGAGGGAGCTATCCTCCATTTGTAATACTACTAAAGTAGGTACTACCTCTCATATGTTGAGCTTCTCGAATAGGGACATTGCCATAAGATTGATACTTGCGCCTAAATCACATAATTCTTCCCCGTACATCCTTCGCCAATAGAAATGGGAATTATAAAATTACGAGATCTTGTATCTTCGGTGGCAACTTACTTTGATATATGGCACTACACTCCTCAAGTAATCCAATCAATTCCCCAGTTTCTAAACTTCGTTTGTCAGAAAGAATGTCCTTCATGAAATCATACATTTTGGCATTCTCTTTAGAGCCTCTACAAACGTTATGTTGATATATAACTTTTTCACCATGTAAAGGAACTTCTTGAGTCCTTTCTCATTGTTCTTGTTTTTGACACGTGATGGGAATGGTGGAGGAGGACGAGTATTGTTCACCAGTGAGCTTTTCTTCTTTACTGGTGTCTTATCTGGGAAACTCTTTGGTTCAATTACCTCATCGATTTGATCTTCAATTGTATCCTCAACCACCTATTTTGGAATAGGGGTTCGCTCTTTTGGTTGTTCCGTTTCTTCCACCCTGGGCGGAGGTAATTGTTTTCCACTTCTTAATTCAACTACATGACAAGTATCATCCTGATGAGTTACAATATGACTTTGAAGTTGCCCCTTTGGCCTAATTTGTGTTGCACTAGCAATATGTGATAGAGTATTCTCGAGATCTTTAATAACCATTGCTTGTTATTGAGATCTTTATTAATTCACCTTCATGCTTTCCTCAAGAACTTTCATGAATTTATCTAGATTTTTGTCTAGACTTGAAGTTTGCGATGAATGTTGATCGTAATTAGCTTGTTGTGTTGAATGTGTTCATGATAATAATCTTCATACTCTAGCACTCATTAATAAATTTGTTGTGGTTGATAATAATTTTAAGCTTGAATTTGATAATAGTTACCTTGATTGTCAACCCAATCTGATTCTATGGGAATAATAATTAGCGTGACTTCCTTTAGGATAATAATAACCATTTGAGTAATGGTTTATTTGATGAGATACGAAGAAAATCGAAGCTTGATTATGAATGCAATTCTCCCATGAATGACTTCTTTCTCCACAACCAAGATATGAAGGTAATGTGTGTACTAGATTTACATGAGCTATAGACTTCTCTAAAAACGTGATTGTTCTGCTAATTCCTTGAGGTATTGGTTTAATTCTTCGATCCTTAGAGCTTCTAAGGTATCTTCTTCTTTATTCTGATTCTAACGACCAACTTCTCTCGGTTTCAAGAACTCTTTCCATGATAATACTAACATTCAGGCGAGGAGACGTGAAATGACACAAAACTTCCATCTCCTAAATTATTTACCTTTGACTTGAAATTTCTATTGAGTCCTCCATAGAACATGGTCAATTGATATTCAGGCGAGGAGACGTGAAATGAACACCTCACTTTTTTCTTATTGAAACATAATTATGCTTCACAAACTCTTTCCTCTTCTTCTTGCCTAAACTGTTTTAACTCCAACATATCTTTTAAAGGTCAACTAATCGGATATAATCAATCTAAGAATTTTGCTTGGAGTTAATCACAATCTGGAATTGAATCCGGGTGTTGGTAATCATACCTATCGCTTGCATTTCCAATTAAAAAGAACTGGAACATAATGTATTACCATTGTTATCGTGTAACACCTTTGATGATGTAGGTATCACAAATCTGCATGAATATTTGAATTTAACAAACTAGATCTTGTTGTGCAGCACCACTAATCGGCAATAACTCAAAAATTGTTCAATCATGCCTGTATCTGGCTTGAATTTAGCAACTTGGATTTCTGGAATGCGGATTCCTCTAGGTTGCACACTAAATGAGATGAGAAGATAGAGTTTCCTCAGACTTGTCATTTGAATAATCAGATATAAAAAAACTAAAAAATAAATGCGTTAAATAGATATAACTGAAATAAAAGCACAAAATAAATGAACAAGGACCAACGATGTAGTCCCCGGGAGCTTCACCAAAAACTTGGTGTCGGTTAGGGCGTGATAAAATAACGATAAAATAAGATGCAACTAACACCCAAACTGAATGACGTTACTCGCTGCAAGTATCACAGATCGTAAAAAACACAAGTTTTAATGATAAGTAGACTTTGTTCCTCTAAGACTAAGAAAATTAGGAAGAACGTATGCAATATAAAGTTAAAACAAAGAAGCTAGAAGAATTATACGCTGAAAATAGAAGACCTGGGAATATTTGTTTGGTTTTTAAGACTCTAAAAATTAACTAAATTAAATAAAGACATGAAAATAAAAAAAATATAGTATGAGAGTTTAGCTCGAGACCTAGCAAGTAATCCCCACTATCCTTGTTATAACCTATTTATGTAAGGGACAATTGTGTGATATGCAATATCCAGGATTCTACACTTCTTCTAAACCCCTTTCGGTTGGACTTAGGTGGCGACCTAAACATTACCAGGGGACTTGGTTAAAAAACACTGCGCAATGATCAATGATTAATCTCAAACCCTAATGACTATCTAGTTAGGCAAACCCTTCTAGATCAATACCACACACTAGACGTTTATGTGTTGTTTTAATAAGTAGATACCCCTTTCAGGTGATCATATAACTACTATTAATGTAATTATGTACGTTGTACAATGCAAGAACTACAGAAAATAAATAAAAACACATAAGAGGAGAAAATAAAATACTAACTTCAGTTAAATGTAAAAGATATCCCAAATTAAAATAGATATAAAACAAGTCTAGGGTTCATACCCATATGTTAATCTAAAGCTATAATAGAATTAGTTCATACGAGAGAAATAAAGAAAAACTATTACAAATTTGAAAAATTGGGAAGACATGATTTGTTGTCCAACTCCTTCTAATCTTCTATTCTCTTTATGTAGGCTTTCTCTTGGTTTTTGATATTAATGGCTGACAAAGCATGATTTCTATAAGGTAGGAATGAGTATATCTTCGTTACTTATCAGATTTTGATGTTCTTTATATGGAAACAACTGCGTTGAAAAGATATAGTCGCTCCTAAAATAATGTCTCTCTAATTACAGACTGTTTTGGTGCAGTAAATTAATTAATAGACATATATGCATTTTTGTCAACTTCCTTACATTCCAAATATATTTAAACTGTTCCTTTTTTACTTTGACTAAGGGTTTACCTTTACTTTTCCTTCTCAAATCAGTTTCCATATGTGCAATAGCTTCCATATACGCAGGTGCCACACAAATAACACACAAATTACGCGCAAAAACTCATAAAATAATAAAATACTTAAAACTAGACAAGAATGTTTAAAGTATATATAAATAGAGAAAAATCCCGAAATTAATAACTAAATAACCATAAAATGATGGCTCAAGTATAAATTAATTTATCACAAATAGAGAGACATCAAGTTGTTAGAGATATATTCAGATAAATTTAATAATTCGTACAAATGTTCTAATTGTTCATTACTGTATGAAGCTCTTTTGATGATATTAGGTCGACTCGCAGTAGTTACTTGCATACTTGTTCCATATTTATCAGAATAACTGAATGATTAAAAAGTTCCATATATAGACATAATCGGTATAAAAGTTTTTTAAAAAAAAGCACCAAAAAAGGTGTATATCGACAATTAAGAGTAAGGATTTACAATCTTAAACTCTGATACCATGAATAAATTAGAATAAATTTATTCAAAGATAATAATTTCTTACATACAGAAACTATATTTAAAGGAAACACATGAAGTACTTGGAAAACAAGTTTCTATGTGTAAGGAAATAATTAGGGAACAAGTTTTGTAGTAAATGAAATAACTTGAAGAGTAATATATTCTAATCTATAATATAGAATATACTATTTAAACAAACAAATAATTAAGGTATATTTCCACAGATATAACTCACATGGAAGGAATAATTGTAGTTGTACTCACTAGTATCTTGATTAAAAACTTTAAAGGCACTATAGACCCTTATACTATGAAAAAAATCACACTGTAGCCTATAGGTCCCTATATTATGCAAAAAATTCCAATAGGCTTTAGTTTAATTTATATAGAATTAGTTCTACTTATACTCACTAGAATTTTTATTCATATCTTTTTTAATTATGGTATGGGTCCCTAGACAATCCTTAAATTCACTATCAATCCATGTATTATGCAAAACTGAATTTATAGGTTTTAATATAATTTTTTCAGGAAAGAATAGTTTCAGTTGTACTTAATAACATCTCGATTATTATTTTTTCTAATTTCTTAATAGGTCCCTATGCTATTTAAAAAAATGCAATATGGTCCCTAGATCATGCAAAAATTGCAATATAGGCTTTGGAATAGTATATTATAGGAAGAATAATCGTAGTTTTAATCATTAACATCTAGATTAATATCTTTTAAATTGCACTATAGGTCCTTATACTATACAAAAAATCTTACCATAAGCCTAATTAAAATTTATACAAAAAGAACAGTTGTAGATTAACATATTTTTCAATTGCACTATAGGTTCCTATACTATGCAATAATTGCATAATAGGTCATGTACTATGAAAACATTTTATTAAGTTCCCTATATTATTCCAAAATTAGAATATATACCATGATATAATTTATAAGGAAAGAATAATTCTAGTTGTATTCACTTGCATCTGGAATAATATATTTTTTAATTTCAATATAGGTCTTTATACTCTATAAAACTAGCTCTGTAGGTCCCTATATTATGCAAAAATTGTACTAAAGGTCCCAATATCATCTACAAAATCCACTATAGGTCCCTATACTCTACAAAAAATCACTATATGCCTCTCTTTTAACTCAACTTTACCTTCCTATCGAATACATTTTGCCCATATTTTAAATAGGTGGAAATAGAAATAAGAGACAAATATTTTTATCTTTTCCAGGAAAAAGAGGAACACAGTAAGTTTGAAAAGAAGGTAAAGAGGTTATTAATACCAAGATATACAATTTAATACGTAATGTGTGCATACATTCCATTCTTAAAATAGAAGATATGTATTAACAAGTTTCAAAGAAGATAATCATCTATATTTAGACAAAAGAGAACAAAAAAAAAACAAAACAACAAATAATAAAGTTTATAGTTTCTTGAAATTCACAACTAAAAGAAGTCTTATAAGGTAATGCACTCAATAACTATGGAGAAGAGGAGGGTATATATAATTTGCAGAGATACCATATAATATGGGGCTAGGAAGCTAATTCTGAAAGATTGGGGAAAAATGAGATAGATTAGGGTTTATGAAGCTATTTACCATTTTCTTAGGAGTCGGGCCTATTGGTGGTTTTTATTACAGGGATTTGCTTACTTGGCGGGAGAAGTACGAATCTCAACAATGGGACAACATGTTTTGTGTGATCAAGCTACTTCGTGTAAAGTTCTTGGAGAAGATAATAATGTTCTCCGTCTTGTGTTTTTTTTATGAATTTGTCTTTTTATTCAATTTTATGAGAGATTATTATGCAAAAAATGTTGCAACATGTTTTTTTATTATTACGAACAAACCATTATACCTCAGGGCTACCACCACCCCTTTTAAGAGGAAGAGGCCTAAAACAACACAAGAAAGGGTCCAAAATAGATATTAATAAAATCCCCAAGCTTGAAGAGATAACTAATCATGACATGTGTCCAAGAAAGGCCTTGAGAACCGTTCCGTGGCCATACTATTAATTTATTAGTAAATTTACTTTAAAAACTTGTTAGTTGTTTAATTTCAAATGTTATAGAATATCATAAGTTTGCCTAACATAGCATATCATAGTTGTAACATAGCATAATAGAGGTCTAGATTTAGCAGAATTCGGTTGTTTATAATAAATTTGAATGTTAACATAGTATAGAAAAAGTGTATAGCTCAACTAATATTTAACTCATGCTACAATAACTTCGAGTTAACATTAGAGTATTTAGCTAATGATCTACCTCTCTCGCGTCGTACAAACCGAAAGATACAAGTCCTTCGAGAGTTGTTCTTAGTTTTAAGATATTAGCAAAACCAGAAGAGAATTTTGCACATTCATTAGCTTTGTTGCTATTAACAACAACACTACACAACATGAATGAAATGTTAACATATATAGTTGCATATGTCCCACATCCATTTGCTACACGTCATGACAATCACTAGAAAAAATACCTTTGTTAATATATATATTGAGTTTTTTTATTTATATTAACACTTTAACATGTAGTAATATTACCAAATTATTTCTTATACCTACAAAAGAAATTTGGGATAATAGACAAAAAAAAAAAGAATTGAATCCTTTATATGACATTGGGCCTTAAAACAAGCCTACTTTTTTTAAATATGTATAGGCTTCAATCCATATATATTTAGATTTCAAAAATAATAATACTACTCTATTTTTCTTTTTGAAATGATTTTTTTCCTCTCCAGCTCTCTTCTACTATCTCTCTCTCAATCTCAAAGTTATAATCACATAAATCAGTTTTGGATTGTTCAATTCATCAATTGACAGATCAAGATCCAATTTCCCATTACCATTAAAGAGCCACTCATGGTACATCTTCTCTCACTCTCAAAATCTCATAGATTAGAATCACATAAATAGTCTTGAATTGTTCAATTCATTGATTTACAGATCAAGATCCAATTACCTTCTGATTACGATAAAAGAGCCCCTTATGGTATATATTCCTACTCATATTCTCTTAATTGTTTCATAAATAAACTGAATCTAATTAGACTTATACCTAATTGTTTCTACTTAATCAATTATTTTGTTATACTATGTTTGTTATAAATCTGTAATATAAATTATTTTATATTGTTAAAATTTCGATTTTGTTGTGTGTACTTCATTATGTTTAAGAATGTCAAACTAGAGTGGTACTACAAGTCTATATGTAGTATCAGCTATGTAGTGGAGGAGAATATTTTTGATATTTTTATTAAGTTAATTGCACTTTAAGTCCCTACTTTAGATAAAATATTTATTATATGTCTCTATTAGTTCAAATTAATGGTATATAAAAATGTTAAATAGGTAATACTTACATTTGAATGTTGTTTTTCTTGAGTAATTTTGCGATTTAAAATATATTAAAGATGTGATCTTATGAATTTGTAAATATCTTATATGTTCATATATATACTAATTGTTAGATTTCCGTAGTTATTTTAAAAATTAAGGGTTAAAGTCTAGTTTGATTGTTTAATTATATGGACCTATTACTCATTATGATTGAATATAAAATGATATCTATCCTTGTATGAAATATAAATGCATATACATATATACTAACATTATTTTCTTTTATTTTTTCAGTTGAAGTTTATTATACAGTGAATAACATATGATCGTTGACCATGACATTTCACCTTATATCAAGTTTGCAGAACTTTGCAACTTGAGGAATACAGGTTCAACCAAAATCAAATCCATGCATAGTTTAAAATGCACTATACATGCCTATATTAAGCAAAAACTACATTACAGATCCCTATATTATGAAAAGTGTACAATAAAATCCCTTTAATGAAATAAACTACGCTATGCATCCCTTTATTATGCGAAAATTGCTTCCCTATATTATGAAAATATTTACTATAAATACTTGAAGTATATAAACATTTCACTATACGTCCCTATATTTATGCAAAAGTTGCATTACATGTCCCTATATTGTAACAAAGTGTACTATAAATCCCTATACTATACCAAGATTGCACTATACATCCCTATATACAGATTCCTATTATATGAAAATTGTACAATAAAATCCCTTTAATATTAATAAATTACACTATACATCCCTATATTATGCAAAGATTGTATTACAAGTCCCTATATTATGAAAATATTTACTATAAATACCTTATGTATACAAACATTGCACTATATGTCCCTATACTTATGCAAAAGTTGCATTACATGTCTTGTATCTTGAAAAATTGTACTATAAATACCTATAATATACAAATATTGCACTATATGTCACTATATTTACGAAATAATATAACATATATTTTTTGGCTAATTGGTTCCTAACGGTTGGGGAAATGGGTTATATTTGCTACAAACTGTTGTGAATATTGTCTAAGAGAAATTATTTTTATGGGATAATTGAACTGTTAGTCCTTGTAGTCCTCGAAATAGCAGTGTTTTAGTCCTTGTGCTCTGAAAATACCACAAAAGGTCCCTATATTAACCATAGGGACCTTTTATGCTATTTTCCGAAAAAGGGATAGTAGGACTCCCTAATTTTGTTTTTTAATAATTTGATTTTTTTATTTATTTCAATAATTTATTTTTTGATGATTGTCTTTCTCTATTCAGCATTCTTTCAAACACGTGTCGATCAACACGTGTGAGCAACTTGACGCATCTGGAAGAGCCGTTCGTGTTTTCGAGACGCCTGGTTTAAGCTCTTGCTGTATCTACAGGTCTTTACTTTTTTTTCTTTTTTTACTTTATTTAAAATAAATAAATAATTATTGATCATTTGATTAATACAGGGAGGAATATTTTGATAAAGAAGGATCTGGAGGACCGGACGGTTATACTATGTGATCAGGTAAATTAAAATATTTTTACTTTTTTTTACTGTGGTGTGGTGTGTCGGTATATTTGTAAATGTTATATTAGTTTTGCAGTGCGATAAGGAATATCATAACGGGTGTTTGAGAGAGCATAATATAGCCCCGTTAGACGTAAGTTATGGAAAATCACCATCTTTTTGTTTTTTTTAATTAAAAAAAATGATTTCGTAGTTAAAAAATGCAGAAGCTACACGACAATTTATTGTCGGCCCATTGGGATAGGTATTATATACAAACACCAGAATCGTCGGTCCGCTAGGAGAAGGTGTTAGAAACTAGTCTAAATATGAAAATAAAGAAAGAAATAATTTCTCAAAACTAGAAAAAATAGCTTGAAGATGATCAAAAGACTATCAGCTTAAGAAAAGATGACTAAACAAAAGTTGTACTGCTAATTGATTGAAACTGGAGAAGAACTTTATAACCAGGGTTTGAGGAAACATTTACTGCATCTAAGATGCCCTATTGTGATGAGGAAGGTTTTATATATAGGGGAAAAGTTGTGATCCCTTTTCTTGAGATATTAAATAGCATGACACCTCTTGTAACTCACGTCTACACGCGTATCTCAGTTAATACAATCATGCAGGTCACTTTGAAAGAACACTTGGGTTGCAAATGAATCAAGCTAAATCAAACTTGCTCTGGAAAATACTTGTTCGTTCACAAAACAATTTCAATCTCAACATCAGCATCTATATTTAATCTCGTTCGAACTTGTTAGTTTATTATTAATTAATATTTATTAATTGTAAATTAATAATTTTGTTTACCAACAAACATATTATTAGCCAATAAGTACTAACCTGAATATTTTTAAGGGTAAATGCTTAATAACCCCCTCCAGTCTTGTTTATATCTTTCATTAATATCACACTTTATACTTCATAACACATATTCTATCCAATAACAACATTTTATATAATTTTTTATTCAATTATAAAAAAAATGTTTGTGAAACAGTCAAACTCGGCAAAATTGTTTTTGTTTGATAAGCTAAACAGACAATATTTAACAAACTTGTCTCGACTTGTCATAATTCAAGCTTGTCTCGACTCACTAGAGAAATTAAACTACAAACTTGTACATCTGGTACTTAACTCGATTCGTTCATAGTCCTAGTAGATACGTGCCACGAAGAAAAGAAAAATCAATGGATCGACTTGTAACAATCCACCTTGGCATAGAAAGGTTGAATGAATTCTCGTATTGAATAAAAAAAGCAATCGACACTGATCCCTCATGTTCAATGAGGGTATCTGTAGGTTCGGTTATGCTACGTCGGAATGACGATAACATCGTCTTTCCCATCTGGAGCATAATGGTTACCTTGGTCCTTGAACCCCCCAGAGTGTGTTAAATTTTTGCCTGCCCAGCTCTACATTATTGGATCTGTCCTTGTTATTGGATGACAAATTTTACACATCAATACTTTAGTTTAGTTAAGAAAACTATTAGACTTGTAGTCTTAGGTAACACTGTCTGAAGACTGAAACAGGTGAGATGAATGTTGCACAGGAACATGTAGAAGAAAAAAAATAATATTGAATGATATATAACATTGCTCATATAGGTGTACGTTGTAATCAATAACCATTATTTTATCTTCTTATTCTTCATTTAGAGAATCTAATTTGTCTTTTTATCGAAATCATAATTATATGAATATAAAAGAATAGACAAAATATATCTTAGTCGATCCTAAATGGATCACTGTCACTACTGCTAAGGATACCTACTAATTGGGTAGGAATACAAAAATTCCACTCACAAAATAATGTGCTTAAAAGACCTTGTTAACAACCATGTTATTGCCCCTTTCCTCAGCAAATTCATAGATATTACAAATTGTACTGATTACTAGCTAGATAGGGGTTGCATGATGGCTCTAGCCATCATTATCGATAATACATTTCCCAAATTATTCATTTGACATTGTTAAGTATGGATCGATTGATAGGCTCAAGATCTTGTAACTTTTTCTTTCTATCTTGCAAACTAAGAAAGCTTTCATAATTTTAAAATCAAGAACAATTGTTAAGTAAATCTCCTCCAACTTGGAGACTGAAAAATTATTAGAAAAAAATAATAATGATGGGGACCTGATGAAGTGAAAAGAAATCAACCGCAAAGGATTTATAGCCATGGATAGTCTTTGAACAGAATCAATTACAATCCTCACAATTGTATCGCCATCACAACTACATATTATTGCATATTATTCTCAAACGGAAGTCGAAACTCAGTCAAAACCAAGCATGCGGGACCACACCGAAAAGAAGATTTATCATGCACTTTAGAACTCAGATGTTAAATCATGTTTTTTATGTGTATTAAACATTTCAACAAATTCACAATCCAATTGAATAATCTAGATACCTGAGGATAATAATGGCGCATCATCCAGAAAACAACTTATCCAACGAAGCAAACATGAGTTCCAAACATTAAATACGCCCTGTTGTCAACTCCGATACTTATCTAATTTTTTACAAAGATTAATTTTAAATTATTATGTAAAAATTACATTATTCAGACAAACCTACACCAACAGATGAATGTTGCATAAGCATCTGTATGAAGGGTAGAACGCTTAGAATGGAAATTTACTCAAGTCGCAAAGAAGTTAATTTATACCTGGCTATCCAAGAATCTCGTACCCAGGTTCGGGTATAGATTTTAAAGAAGCAACACAAAAAGAGTCGATTTTGAAATCCACCCGTTCTTTACAAAACTTCCTTAGAAAGCGAACACGTATAGCAGGAGGGACGTTCTCAATGAAATAAAGTGGTGTTACAAGTTTATTTTCGGAAGATAAGAGGACCTATGTTGTAATTTATGCTAACATTACCTTATGTAATATAGAAGCTTTGGCGCAAAGTATGCCACCAAGTAAAGAAAGGTTATTATATGAGTTAATGAAATTCTTGGTTAAAATAACAACCACAGTTACATCTTCAACTCCATTTATAACTCCATCGCCCCTTAATAACGAACCTCCATTTGTAATACTAATGAAGAGGGTACTACCTCTCCTATGTTGAGTTTCTCGAACAGGGAATTTGGCATGAGATTCATAATCGCGCCTAAATCACATCATTCTTCCCGGTCCATCCTTCGCCAATAGCAATGGGAATTGTAAAACATCTAGGATTTTGTATGTTCAGTGGAAACTTTCTTTGACATATATCTCTACACTCCTCAGGTAATCCAATCAATTCTCCAGTTTCTAAACTTCGATTGTTAGACAGGATGTCCTTCATGAATTTCAGATATTATGGCATTCTTTTGAGATCCTCTACAAACGGTATATTGATATATAACATGCTAACTATGTCAAGGAACTTCTTGAATTCATTTTCATTGTTCTTGATTTTGTAACGTGATGGAAATACTTGAGGAGGACGGGAATTGTTCACTACTTATCTTTTCTTCTTTACTAATGTCTTCTCTAGGATACTCTTACGTTCAGTTACCTTTTTCGATTAGATCTTCAAGTGTTTTTTCTACCACCTAATCAGGAATAAGGGTTAATTATTTTGGTTATTCTGTTTTTTCCACTTTGGGCGGACGTAATTGTTTTTCCAATTTTTAATTCATCTACATGACAAGCATCATCCTGAGGAGTTACACTATCACTTGGGAGTTGCCCCTTTGGCCTGATTTTTATTGCACTAGTAGTTTGTGATAGAGTATTCTCGAGATCTTTAACAACCCTTGCTTGTTGTAGAATCTTTGCTTTCCTCGAGAACTTCCATAAATTTATCTAGATTTTTGTCCAGACGTGATGGTTTGGATGAAGGTTGATCATAATTAGCTTGTTGCGTTGAATACGAATGTGGTTCTTAATAATCTTCATACTTCAGCACTCATTGATAATTTTGTTGTGGTTGATAATAATTTTGAGGTTGAATTGATAATAGTTACCTTGATTTTCAACCAAATTCTGATTCTGTGGGGAATAATAATTAAGTGTGGCTTCCTTGAGGATAGTAATAACCATTCGAGTAATGGTTTCTTTCATGAGATATAAAGGAAATCGAAGCTTGATTATGGATTAAATTCTCCCATGACTGATTTCTTTCTCCACAACCATGACATGAAGGTAATGCGTGTATTAGATTTACTAGAGCTATAGAACTGCTCTGTAACGTGATTGCTCTTGTAATTACTTGAGTTCTTGGTTTAATTATTTGATCCTTAGAGCTTCTAAGGTATATTCTTATTTATTTGATTCTAACGACCAACTTCTCTCGGTTTCAAGAACTCTTTCCATGATAATACTAGCATTATCTGGAATGAATAACACTAAGCTTCCATCTCCTAAATTATTTACCTTTGCCTTGGACTCGCTATCGAATCCTCCATAGAACATGGTCAACTGATATTCAGGCGAGGAGACATGGAATGGACACCTCTCTTTCTTCTCATTGAAACGTAACCATGCTTCACAAACACTTTCCCCTTCTTCTTGCATAAACTGTTTTAACTCCAACCTATCTTTATGTGTCTACTAATCCCATATAATCAATCTAGGAATTTTGCTTGGAGTTGATCCCAATCTGGAATTGAATCCGGGTTTTGGTAATCATACCAATCACTTGCATTTCCGGTTAAAAAGAACTGGAACATAATGTATTACATATGTTCCTGTGTAACACCTTTGACAATGTAGGTATCACAAATCTGTATGATTTATTTGAATTTAACGAACCAGATCCTATTGTGAAGCACCACTAATCGGCCAAACTCGAAAATTGTTCAATCATGCCTATATGTGGCCTGAATTTAGAAAATTGGATTTTTGGACTGCGGATTCCTCTAGGTTGCACTCTAAATGATACGGGAAGATCAAGTTTCCTTTGACTTTCCATCTGAAATGGAAAAACCAAAAACAAAAGCGTAAAATAGATTCAACTGAAATAAAAGCACTAAATAAATTCATAAGGACTAATGATGTAGTCCCCGTGAGCTACATCAAAAACTTGGTGTCGGTTAGGGCGTGATAAAATAACGATAAAATAAGATGCAACTAACGCTCAAACTAAAACACATTACTCACTGCAAGTATCACAAATCATACGCAATTTTTAATGATAATTAGACTTCGTTCTTCCAGGACTACGAATTTTAGAAAGAACTTATGCAATATAAAGTGGAAATAAAAAAGCTAAAAGAATATTACGCTGAAAATAAAAGACTTGGACATATTTGTTTGGTTTTTATGACTCTGGCAATTAACTAAATAAAATAAATACATGAAAACAAAAAAAAAAATATAGTATGAGAGTTTAGCTTAAGACCTAGCAAGTAATCCCCACTATCCTTGTTATAACCTATTTATATAAGGGAGAATTGTGTGATATGCAATATTCAGGATTCTACACTTCTCCTAAACCCCTTTCGGTTTGACTTAGGTGGCGACCTAAACATTACCAGGGGACTTGGTTAAAAAACACTGCGCAATGATCAATAATTAATCTCAAACCCTAATGACTATCTAGTTAGACAAGCTCTTCCAGATCAATACCACACACTAGACATTTATGTGTTGTTTTAATAAGTAGATACCCCTTTCAGGTGATCATATAACTACTATTAAGGTAATCCTATACGTTGTACAATGCAAGAACAACAGAAAAAAATAAAAACACATAAGAGGAGAAAATAAAAAACTAACTTCAGTTAAATGTAAAAGATATCCAAAATTAAAGTAGAGATAAAACAAGTCTAGGGTTCATACCCATATGTTAATCTAAAGCTATAATATAATTAGTTCATATGAGAGAAATAAAGAAAAACAATTACAAATTTGAAAAATTGGGAAGACATGATTGGTTGTCCAATTCCTTCTAATCTTCTCTTCCCTTTATGTAGGCTTTTTCTTGGTTTTTGATAATAATGGCTGACAAAGCATGATTTCTATAAGGTAGGAATGAGTATATCTTTGTTACTTATCAGATTTTGATGTTCTTTATATGGAAACAACTACGTTGAAAAGATATAGCCGCTACTAAAAAAATGTCTCTCTAATTATGTTTTGGTGCAGTAAATTAATTAATGAACATATATGCATTTTTGACAGCTTCCTTACATTCAAAATATATTTAAATTGTTCCTTTTTTACTTTGACTAAGGGTTTACCTTTACTTTTCCCTCTCAAATTAGTTTCCATATGTGCAATAGCTTCCATATACTCAAGTGCCACACAAATAACACACAAATTACTCGCAAAAGCTCATAAAATAATAAAATACTTAAAACTAGACAAGAATGTTTAAAGTATATATAAATGGATAAAAATCCCGAAATTAATAACTAAATAACCGTAAAATGATGGGCTCAAGTATAGATTAATTTATCACAAATAGAGAGACATCAAGTTGTTGGAAATATATTCAGATAAATTTATTAATTCATACAAATGTTCTAATTGTTCATTACTGTATGAAGCTCTTTTGAAAATATTAGGTCGACTCGCAGTAGTTACTTGCATACTTGTTCCATATTTATTAGAATAAGCGAATGATTAAAAAGTTCCATATATAGACATATTAAAAAGAATAAGCGACAATGAAGATCGGTGTAAAAGTTTTAAAAAAAAAAGCACGAAAAAAGGTGTATATCGACAATTAAGAGTAAGGATTTACAATCTTAAGCTCTGATACCATGAATAAATTAGAATAAATTTATTCAAAGATAATAATTTCTTACATACAGAAACTATATTTAAAGGAACCACATGAAGAACTTGGAAAACATGTTTCTATGTGTAAGGAAATAATTAGGGAACAAGTTTTGTAGTAAATGAAATAACTTGAAGAATAATATATTCTAATCTATAATATGGAATATACTATTTAGCAAACAAATAATTAAGGTATATTTCAACAGATATAACTCACATGGAAGGAATAATTGTAGTTGTACTCACTAGTATCTTGATTAAAAACTTTAAAGGCACTATAGACCCTTATACTATGAAAAAAATCACACTGTAGCCTATAGGTCCCTATATTATGCAAAAAATTTCAATAGGCTTTAGTTTAATTTATATAGAATTAGTTCTAGTTGTACTCACTAGAATTTTTATTCATATCTTTTTTAATTATGGTATGGGTCCCTAGACAATCTTTAAATTCACTATCACTCCATGTATTATGCAAAACTGCATTTATAGGACTTGATATAATTTTTTCAGGAAAGAATAGTTTCAGTTGTACTTAATAACATCTCGATTATTATTTTTTCTAATTGCTTAATAGGTCCCTATGCTATTTAAAAAAATGCAATATGGTCCCTAGATCATGCAAAAATTGCAATATAAGCTTTAGAATAGTATATTACAGAAGGAATAGTAGTAGTTTTAATCATTAACATCTAGATTAATATCTTTTAAATTGCAATATAGGTCCTTATACTATACAAAAAATCTTAGCATAAGCCTAATTAAAATTTATACAAAAAGAACAGTTGTAGATTAACATATTTTTCAATTGCACTATAGGTTCCTATACTATGCAATAATTGCATAATAGGTCCTGTATTATGACAACATTTTATTAAGTTCCCTATATTATTCCAAAATTAGAATATATACCATGATATAATTTATAAGGAAAGAATAATTTTAGTTGTATTCACTTGCATTTGGATTAATATATTTTTTAAGACTCTGTCAATTAACTAAATAAAATAAAGACATGAAAATAAAAATAAAAATATAGTATGAGAGTTTAGCTCGAGACCTAGCAAGTAATCCCCACTATCCTTGTTATAACCTATTTATGTAAGGGAGAATTGTGTGATATGCAATATCCAGGATTCTACACTTCTCCTAAACCCCTTTCGGTTGGACTTAGGTGGCGACCTAAACATTACCAGGGGACTTGGTTAAAAAACACTGCGCAATCATCAATGATTAATCTCAAACCCTAATGACTATCTAGTTAGGCAAGCCCTTCCAGATCAATACCACACACTAGACGTTTATGTGTTGTTTTAATAAGTAGATACCCCTTTCAGGTATTCATATAACTACTATTAAGGTAATCCTATACGTTGTACAATGCAAGAAGTACAGAAAAAAATCAAAACACATAAGAGGAGAAAATAAAATACTAACTTTAGTTAAATGTAAAAGATATCCCAAATTAAAGTAGAGATAAAACAAGTCTAGGGTTCATACCCATATGTTAATCTAAAGCTATAATAGAATTAGTTCATATGAGAGAAATAAAGAAAAACAATTACAAATTTGAAAAATTGGGAAGACATGATTGGTTGTCCAATTCCTTCTAATCTTCTCTTCCCTTTATGTAGGCTTTCTCTTGGTTTTTGATAATAATGGCTGACAAAGTATGATTTCTATAAGGTAGGAATGAGTATATCTTCGTTACTTATCAGATTTTGATGTTCTTTATATGGAAACAACTACGTTGAAAAGATATAGCCGCTCCTAAAAAAATGTCTCTCTAATTATGTTTTGGTGCAGTAAATTAATTAATGGACATATATGCATTTTTTACAGCTTCCTTACATTCAAAATATATTTAAATTTTTCCTTTTTTACTTTGACTAAGGGTTTACCTTTACTTTTCCCTCTCAAATTAGTTTCCATATGTGCAATAGATTCCATATACGCAGCTGCCACACAAATAACACACAAATTACTTGCAAAAACTCATAAAATAATAAAATACTTAAAACTAGACAAGAATGTTTAAAGTATATATAAATGGAGAAAAATCCCGAAATTAATAACTAAATAACCGTAAAATGATGGCTCAAGTATAGATTAATTTATCACAAATAGAGAGACATCAAGTTGTTAAAAATATATTCAGATAAATTTAATAATTCGTACAAATGTTTTAATTGTTCATTATGAAGCTCTTTTGAAAATATTAGGTCGACTCGCAGTAGTTACTTGCATACTTGTTCCATATTTATCAGAATAAGTGAATGATTAAAAAGTTCCGTATAGAGACATAATAAAAAGAATAACCGACGATGAAGATCGGTGTAAAAGTTTTTTAAAAAAAAAGCACGAAAAAAGGTGTATATCTACAATTAAGAGTAAGGATTTACAATCTTAAGCTCTGATACCATGAATAAATTATAATAAATTTATTCAAAGATAATAATTTCTTACATACAGAAACTATATTTAAAGGAAACACATGAAGAACATGGAAAACAAGTTTCTATGTGTAAGGAAATAATTAGGGAACAAGTTTTGTAGTAAATGAAATAACTTGAAGAATAATATATTCTAATCTATAATATGGAATATACTATTTAGCAAACAAATAATTAAGGTATATTTCAACAGATATAACTCACACGGAAGGAATAATTGTAGTTGTACTCACTAGTATCTTGATTAAAAACTTTAAAGGCACTATAGACCCTTATACTATGAAAAAAACCACACTGTAGCCTATAGGTCCCTATATTATGCAAAAAAATTCAATAGGTGATGTCTCCCTGATTGTTATTATATTCAACCCTTGGGAGACATCATTTTTTGTGTTTATTTAACTAATTTGATAGACTTTTGGACTAAATATGCAATAATCCGGAATTCCCTTTTTATTTCTAGCATTTTTTATTTATTAAACTTTTGCGCGTAGTATTTGTATTTTTAGTGAAAAGTTTACAGGTTTAAAATGTTAGCTAGGAGAGGAATCCGAGGAGAAAGTCAAAGATTGTGAATTAGAGTCAAGACTTGAAGATAAATCCCGAAGATATTATTTTTTAGAGCTGAAAATCCATTTTCCAGGCCATAGATTGCTGATTTCGAGGTGCTTAAGCGATGATTTAGCCGCTGACCTTTGAATAGAAATCATTCCTTATCGAGTTATGAAACTTTAGCAACTGGAATGAGGTCAATCGGAGTCATAACGCATCGGGAAAAGCCGTTTTAGTGAAGGTGTATCAGCAGTTACGGGATTTTGGGATTAGAATTTGGGCTTGGACATTTAATTAGTGTTTTATTTTCTGGTCCAACCCCTAATCCGTTTTTATGCTTATAAAAGGAGGTATGGACTTCTATTTTCACACAATTCACATTCCACAAGATTAAACACCAGAGAGAAACAGCAGAAGGAAGAAAGAAGAAGCTACAAGAACTGGAGAGGGTCTATATCTCCGTTCGTAGTCATTCCAATTCCAGAAATTAGGTTCTTTTTATCTTAAATTTTGTAATCAAATATGAATTCCATTTCTTTTAATTTATTATTTCTTTTTAATATGAGCTAAGCTTTTCATAGTGCTTGAGAACAAACAATGGGTGAATCCCAATTTTATGAAATAACGAATGTTGAATTTGGGTTTATGTTAAATTAAATTAGATTGGGTCTATTACTCTTTTCGATAATTTGTGATTATTTACTGTTTTTAGAGTCGCGAACTAGGAACAGGTATTAGTATCTAGGCTATTCCACATATGTGGCGTGTGGATCATCCTGACGGAGGGTTTAGATACAGAATTAATTATTCAATCTAGGATAGAAGCTACTGATTCTGACGAACTTAGCTAATTCTAGGGCCAATGAGGTAATAAAACTTAAACATCCAACGGTGGATCATATTTACCCTGACGGGACTAGTGACACTTTAGGATCGCCTTATAGTCCACCCTAACGGGGGTATAAGGAATTTAGAATCCCGACCATTGTAATTGACCAATTTAGCCCTTAAACAACATAAGTTAGGAAATAAGATTGGGAGGATCCTTGCGTTCTCAAGTACTACTTCTCATATTGCATTTTACATTATTTTACTTGCGTCTTAGCTTTTACTTGCGTTCATAATTTGTCTTTCATTCAGTAGTTTTAATAAACAAAATCAAACAAACATATTTTACTTACTTGCTTTCATAAAGTGCAACCAATCATTATTTGCTAAACATTGTAGTCAACCATCCCGTCCTTGGAACGAATCTGTTTTATCATATATACTACTTGGGACAACCGTACACTTGCGGTTGTGGTTCGATTATCATTTGCATTTATTTAGAACACACAAAGGACCACCAAGTTTTTGGCGCCGCTGCCGGGGACGGTAGCGTGTGACCACGGTGTTTATCCTTTAGTGATAGTTGCATTTATTTTATTTTATCAGTTTTAGGCTTTTTGTTTGTTATCTTTCTCAGGTTTTTAGGTTTGGTGTATGCGAAGAAGGCTATTCAAGGATCTGGAGCCAACACCTCCGATCCTTAGTAATCCAGAATCGTTGATCAGACTTGCTAACAAGAGAAGAAGAGAACGAGAAGCTTTGGAAGTAGAAGAGTTAGTTAACAGAATGGAGAATATCAATCTTCAGAATCAACAAGACAATCAACCAGGTCAACTAGGCGCAAATGGCCAACCTTTGGCTCCAGGTGCTATTCCTCCAATTCCACTAGTGATTCCTAATCCTCAAGTCCAGATATTAATGAATCAAGATCCGTGGTTTACTAATGGTCCTCCAGAAGTTCCATTCCGCGCTCCTGCTATAGGAGTAGGTGCTCCAGATATTAATGTTCCACGATTCCGTACCGATTCGGGTATGTTAGCTCAATTCCAAAATTTTGGGAATTTTCGTGGTAGACAATCAGAGGATCCTCTTAGAGCAGTACAGAAGTGTAAGCAGATATGTGATTCTTATATCACACAAGGAGTTTCAAGAGAACAGATGTATTTTGCTGCGTTTAAGTTTTTTGTTATTGATGGAGCAAGTGAATGGCACGATACGCAAGATCCTACGAAGATAACCAACTGGGACCAATTAGAGGCTGCTTTCTTTGACATGTATTACCCAAGTAACATGAGATTAGATGCTGAATTAGAATTGACGCATTTCTGTCAAGAATATGATGAAACTGTGGGTAAGAGTTGAACAAGATTTCAGATTTGTTTACGTAAAGTTCCTACTCATGGCTTTTCTGAATAACAACAGCTTAAGATCTTTTATAGAGGCCTTGATGGAACTTCGAGAGAGAAGTTGGATACGCTATGTGGTGCAGGTTTTCTTCAAGTTCAACCCGCTCATGCTAAAATTATTTTAGAGAGAACAGTCAAGAATGAAGTTGGGTGGAATTCAGTAAGAACACCAGTTAAGGGAGTGAATAATGTTGATATGGAAGAAAAATTTGCTACGCTTGAGAATAAGATTCAGAATACGATAGAGCAACAAGTGAAGCAGCTTGCTTTAGCTGTAAAAGAAGGATTTTCGGGTAAGAATGTGGTGTTGCCTAAGGTGTGATAAAAAGATGTATAAAATAAGTGCAAATACACACCCTAAACTAACACGGTACTGCAAGTATTACAGGACGTATGCAAGTTTTAATGATAAGTAGAGTTCGTTCTCAGGGACTTAAGTGTGTTAAACGCGTAGGAACAGATAACGAGTAAAAGTAAATAATTAGAAAGCAGTAAATAAATATTTGGTTTTTCGAATTTATGAATTAAAACTAAATTAAAACTAAGAAAATAAAGACAATAAAGTAAAAGATTAAGAATATGAGATGAGAAGTATAGCTTAGGTTTTTCTAGTATGCACTAATCCTTCTAATTCTATCTATAGATCTAGTTCATAAGGGAGAATATTAGCTCTCGGTAATACTTAGTCAGGATTCTAAATTCCACTACCTTAGACCTTGAGAGCGACTAAGGGGGCTACGTCACAACCAAGAAGTGATTTAAAATAGGGTTATCAAACGCCACTAAGGCCCTAAGCAAATACTGCAAGTCTTGGTGATACTGTGGTTAAAACAAACCTTAATGACTATCTAGTTAGAAGTATGTTTTGTCAGAACTGCTATCGACACTAGACATTATGTGGTGGTTCAATAGTTAAACACCCTGTCAAGGAGAACATCTAACTACTCTTAAAACAATCCTAAAGTGATCAATTCTAGGAAAGACAATAAATCAAAACACATAAGCAAATATAAAGTAAGTAGCTAATATCAGATTAAAACATATAATTCCCAAAGAAACTTAGATAGAAGAATTAGAATTCATAGATTATACATATGCAAAACCCAAGCTATGGGAAGTTTAGTTCATACCTGAAGGAAATAAACTAAAAGAAATAATAAAAGACATCATCTTGCTCTCTACAATAAATTGGAAGAATAAAACCTTAAGAACTAATTACTATGAGGCAAGGATGATTTACAAGTGATATAAGGGTGTATTTATAGGTGTTTAGAAGACCTAATTCGTTTTCTTGAGGAAGAGTTAAGGTAATGGACTTCTAGCCCAACTCAAATTCGTATGGAAATAAAGATAAACACTGCTGCGTTGTTTTGGTCATAACTTCTTTATTATTGGTCCGATTTTGCTCCACAAGATACCAAAAGAATCGCAACAGAATTTCCTACGCCCTTTAGGAGTAATCTACCAAATTCGGCCTCTTTATTAGGTAAAAACGCCTATCTTTGCAGAATCCCAGATTTAGGCAGCTTTTCCTTTTCCATCTTTTTAGCAATTCTTTCCTTATCTCCAATTACCATGCATATCTCCTTCCATAAGTTGTTGTCTTTGACTTGGACTCTAATTAAACTCCATAATTATCTTTAAAGCTACACACTAAATAAACAATTAAACCCAATATGCTCTAAAAACATTATTTCTACAAATCAAGACACAAAACAGGAAAGTGCACTAAAACTCAAGAAAATCGACATTATTGACTTCTAAAACACTAAAAATGATGTCTCATCTTAATATAAATCTATCACAAATGAGGAGACATCAAGACCCCCAACTCAAAGTTGTATCGTCCCGATACAATAAAAGATAAAAACATAGGGAAGTCTAGAAATACACACTTATAAAATTCTCAACACAAGGGAAAAACATAGCAGAATATATAGAATAAACCTAAGGCACATAACTCAGAAAATTTCATGCAATAATATTTGTAAACTACATACCTGTACACTTCTCATATCCACAGTCAACACGGCTTGAATTCAAGATCAGATTAGTTTCGCAATGTAAGAAGGATTGGGACTTTACTCAGTTCCCCTTGAGAGCTATAGATTGTTCATCAAACCTTACTAGTATCCAATGATCCACTTAACTAATCTCTAATGGCTCAATCACTTCTCAATTACATAGCAAAGAATCACAAGGTCTTTAAGGTTGTAATGTAGGCTTAGGGACGGTGTGATAGTATATTTGGATAATTTGGAGTGAGCTTTTGGCTCTCTCCTCACTAGCCATCAACTAATTGCCCTAGAGCTTGAGTTACTCTCATATACGTTTCTCACTCAACCCAATGAATTCCTTGATGCGCAATTTAGCATCCCCAATAACCCAATTAAAGCTTAAGATGTTCACATAAAAATCCACTTTGCCGGTCCGAATATATATATTTTCTTTTCTTTTCAAATCAATTCTCTTTTCTATAGCTATGACTCTCTTTTAATGTTGAGATATCATGCTAATTTTCTCATATATATATTTTCTCTTTTAATGCCCTTGTTGGCAAAATTAGCTCGAAGCTTCTTTTTCATTCACTATTACCCCGGCAAAGGGTTACAATACAATGTTGTGAAACATCCTCAATATAAAGCACAAAGCACAATTAATAAGCTCAAAAATCCCAACATAATAACTCCCATAATGGTGGACCCACCACCCCAAACTCAAGCTCTAAAACAACTGTCTAAGCATCGCGATTCGAGTGCGGGTCATATGTAAAAGTCCTAAAAATCTAAAGGATATGGCTTATAATGTGTTTCAATAAAAAGGCTTTAGAAAGGCTAGAAGGGGCTAAGAAGGATATAACTTTTAAACTCAAAAATCACAAGGTGAGAAGGTATAAAAAGGCTTCAAAGGCTTAAAAATATGAAAGAACCGCCTTGATCACTTTCTACACTATGTAATTCAGAAAATTTCTTACCTTTAGCACTTTCATCAAATGGTTTTTCAACTAGCTTGGATCTCACGGCCTACACACTTCTCAAGGTTCCCTGAGATCGAACATACTTTCTATCGCATTGCTCACTAATCTTTCTTTACTATCAACGTGTGTTTTCCTGCAAATACTCAGAGCATACAAATACATAGCTCATAAACATATCACTTACTATCATTAACCTACTGAGCTTATGCTTTCAAGCTATTAAACACACTCTACATCTAATTCCCATGCATCAAAAATTTTAATTTCACCCAAAAACAGAAAAATGGAGATGAGAGACAACGAATCCCCACACCCCCAACTCAAAAATGAGCCGTGTCCCCACGACTCGAAAAAGACTCGAAAACAGAAATTAAAATTAGCAGATAGACATATTTACAGAAATGGTAAGGAAGAAAGAGAACATACTCTCGAGGCTATTGCCTCGCATCATTGACATCCAAGGTTGGAATTGCTGGATCTTTCGTTAATTGCTCAAGGAGTTTCATGATGTGCACTTGATTAGCATTGATTTGTGCCACATCATTGACTAAAGAAGTTTGAGCTGCTTCAAATTTCGTTAAACGCTCCTCCATCTTCTCTTGCCAAGATTGCTCCTTTTCTTCCTTCGAGACTTGAGTAGAACCCGCTCTTCGAAGGCTTTCTTTGATCCAAGCATTATCAATATAACTCGTCTTAAACTCGAGTTTCTCTTCTTCACCCAATACTACATTCGCTTTTCGCACAAGACACGTGATCATAGTTGGAAATTTAACGTTATAAACCGATTTAGGAGAGACCGAGAATCGTATCACCTCCTCATAGATCAACTGTGCCACATCAACTTCTTCTCCTCTCAAAATACAGTCCAACAGTAGTGCGTTCTTCATAGTCACCTCCAAAGTTCGTGTGTTTCCAAAGACATTAGGGATAAGGAAATTATGCCAAATTCTAGCATCTGCTTGAAGATATTTGTAAGGCCAAGGTGCCTTCAATTCTCCCTTATGTAATTGCACTTTCTCCTTGTCTAACACATGCTCAAAAAGTAATTCCTTATCAAAGATTTTTCGTTTAGCAACTGCTTCCTCAAATTTGCAACAACCTTTCGGATTCTGAAACTTGAAGTGGTTCCTAATCTCCTCAACTGTGAAAGGAACTAACTTTCCTCTAATCGGAACACAATCACTATCTCGGCTAAAGAGGCCTAGATAGAACTCCAAAACTAATTCAGGACATAATTCAGAACGGCTTACCATGAACGTAGACCAACCCAACTTCTCACCAAGCTCAAAGAATCTCTTGTATTCTCCATCTCTAATTTCTTCCTTGAATACTTTCTCATAGGCAAAAGGTAGTTCTTTTAATTGTTTCTCTGCAGAAATCTTCAAGGCCTTTGAAGTATCCACTTTCTCTATAGGTATAGGATTTTGTTGAGGTTGTGTTCTTTCCTTTGCATAAAAATAAAGCTTTTTACCATTACTATCATACGAAGGTTTCCCACTTTTCAATTTATCTTTACCCTTTGATTCAGAACTAGCTCCTTTGTCAATTGATTTCTTCTTGTTTAAATCCAATCCCTTGTTACTCTTCACCTCCCTCTTACTAGATAAGATTGATGTTCTATTAGTCATCTTCAATTAACCCCCAACTCAAAGCTTTAGCAACCCTTGAAAATTAAACTCTTGAATTAATGGATGAACAAGCTTGATTTGTCCTAGGATGGGTGAATTGGTGATGAATCTCTATGTGGGTGAGGATGATTTGTAATGGGTAGGCTTGGATTTTAGAAATTGTGTGATGAATTTGTGAAATTTGGCTCTTTGATTCTTCAATTTGAATGAATTTGGTGATGATTGGTAACTTGATTCTCTCTTGTAATGATGTGGAGAGAAGGTTTGATGTGTTTTCCTTGATGATTGGGTAGTGTTTTGGTGATTGGTGAAGGTTTTGATGAGCTTCAATGGAGTTAGGAGAGTTGTGGAGAAGAAAGAGAGGGTTAAGGTTTAATAAATTCGGAATAAAAGGTTCAATACCTCCTTTATAACTCAATCCCGTAACTTTCTCTCTCCTCTGGCGGCGCTGCGGACTACCCCTGCGGACCATGGGGTGCACCGCGGGGTAGTCCGTGACATCTGATGCTCGAAAATTTTTGCTTACTGACTTAAACCCGTGGTAGGACCCCGTGGTACGGGTTTCTGGGGCGCGGACCATGGCACGGTGCACCGCGGGGTACACCGCGGCTTCTGTAGCTGCTCCGTCAAAATACCCGTGGTAGTCAACCCGTGGTACGGGTTTCTGGGGCGCGGACCATGGCACGGTGCACCGCGGGGTGGTCCGTGGAATTTTTTCGTGTTTCTGACCTAAACCCGCGGTAGCTACCCGTGGTACGGGTTTTGACCTCGCGGACCATCCCTGCGGACCATGGGGTAGTCCGTGAGGGTAGTCCGCGGGGTGCTTTCTTGCGCTCCAAAAATTTTCCTCGCGTTCCCTAACTTGATTTCTCCGATTCCTACACACCAAAAACACTAATACCTTTCTCAAATATGCATTATCAACTAAAAACAACTAAAATAAACTTAAACTAAGAATGTAAAAGACATGAAAACATAAAAAAACTTCGGGTTGTCTCCCGAACAGCACTTTTGTTTAACGTCTTTCAAAGTTGGACGTGTTACCTCTGTCAAGATTTGCGAATATAGCCTCCCCAACAACGAGTAAGGCTATGAACGTCAACTAATCTGCGCTTGACCCCAGTTTTGGGGCGAATTTCTATCACCTTGGCTGAAACAACTTTAGTGACAATGAATGGTCCCATCCACGAGTCTTTGAAACTTCGTGGCCTGTTCTCGCGTTTGTGGGCTTTCCATAGGACTTCATGGCCAACCCCAAACTCAATGTTTGGCTCAGTATCCACAGGTTTTAAGTGGATCTCCTCAGGAGGGACTTTGTGATGTGAAAGGCTGTGGATGATAGGTACGGTGGGATCCAACTTCCTCGGTTTCTTACCCAAGACATAGAAGGTCTCGGATACATTTTTAGCATGAAGGGTGATGGTCCCATCTTGGAAGTCGATCACACTTTGACTTGTGGCCATGAAAGGTCGTCCAAGTATGATTGGAACCTGCTTATCTGCATCAAACTCAAGAATAACAAAGTCAGTAGGGATGGCGATATTACCTGCACGGACTAAGACGTCCTCCACTGTTCCCCATGTCCTCTTCACTGAGTTGTCAGCAAACTGCAACTTCACTGGAGTTTTCTCTGATTTTTGAAGTCCAAGTCTCTCGAACACGGACTTAGGCATAAGATTCACACCAGAACCCACATCGTACATTGCTTTCACTTTGAGCCTACCATGTAATTGAATAGGAAGGTTAAAACTTCCCGGATCTTTAAGCTTAGTCGGTAGCTCTTTCTCACTTCTTCTCGAAACCCTCAGGTTCTCTCTCGGGATCTCTACACTCTCTTCTTTCTCAGGAATAACTTGCGTAAAAACTTGTTGCGGTGTAAGTCCTCTCTTCGCAATCTCAAGCATTTGGGCGTTGATATTTTCAGGTTGGTACGCCTCTACAAATGTCTTGAGAACAGTGTCATCTTTAGGAATTGTATCAGGAATGGTTGATGACACTGGTTGAACACTAGGTGGCGATTCCACCTTCTCTTCTTCTTTCTCCTTTAGCACAGCAGGTGCCACTTCTTCTTTCGATTCTTCTTTTGAGGCTTCTTCCTCTTTCTCTCTCGCTAACTCCGCTGCATACTCTACCATCGATCGCATCTCCTCTTGCACCTTTTTCAGTAGCTCTATGAACTCGTCTCTCTCTTCATCGCTTTCCAGATGATAAACTTCTAGACAGTCGGACTCCTCGGGGTTAGACTCGGTTGGCTCTTCTTCAATACTGGGAACTTCCACGGCACTAATGGCAGCATGTGGTGCTTCCTCCTTTTCTTTTTCGATTTCAAGGCATATAGCCTTGCAAGCTTCGAACCCAACATTGTTTTCACCTCCTTCGATTGCCTTTACCTCCTTTTGTTCTGTTAGATGCTTGTTTATTTGGGCTAATTGAGTATTTAGCATCTGAAGTATGGCATCGTGTCCTCGGACTTTTTCCTCTTGAGCGTTTACAGTTGTGTTCAAACGTTCTAGAGCTTGTACTATCTGTGTATTGTCCATAGATCCTTCTTGCGGATACTGAGGTAAAGCTTTTTGGTCTAAAGTATCGGTATAGGCGTCTTGAGCAGGTTGTTGTGGAGGAGTAGGTCGATTCTGATATTGGTTTTGGTACTGACCTCTCTGTTGGTAAGAGTTGTTCTGGGGTCGCGATTGATATTGACTAGGATTAGCGGCCCCTTGTGGATTTGAATACTGCATACCCGGATGGTTGCGGTTGCCCCATCGGTTAGATATGAAGTAAACAGATTGCGGATTTGATTCACACTCTTCCCATGAATGATCGTTAACTCCACATTGTTGACAACCTTGTGCCTCTTGAACTACCTTTGTAGCAGCTAAATTCTTCTCCATCGCGATTCTCAGCTCCTTGATTTGATTTTCTAACGAGGATATTTGAGCTGAGTTCGCGGTTTCTGCATCTAAACGAAGCGTTCCTCGGGTCTTTGCTGCAGAAGCTCGCGTTGAAGGCCAACTTCTTTCTTGTTCCATAATATTTTCTAACACCTCGGAAGCTTCATTGTGATTCATGGACACAAAATTACCCTTTCCAATGTTATCCACCTTGTCTCTACCCTTGTCATCAAGACCTTCATAGAATATAGCAAGTTGTAGAGCAGGTGTATAACCATGGAGCGGGCATCTAGCTAATTTTTGTTGAAACCTTGTCCATGCTTCTCCCACTGTTTCTCCATCTTCTTGAGAAAATCTTGCAAGCTCGGTTTGATCTTTAAGTCTCATGCTTTTCGGATAAAATCGGTTAAAGAATGCGGCTTGAAGCTCTCTCCAAGAGTGAATGGTTCCATGTGGTTGTCTTTCTAGCCAATCGCTAGCTCTTCCGGTCAAGAAAAACGAAAACATATGACAATACAGTTGCTCGCGTGTAATGCCAGGAGTAATGTAGGCATCACAAATCTGCATGAACTTCTGAATCGCTTTTACCGGATCTTGAATTGCAGTACCAGTATATAGTCCGAAACTTTGAAATTGACTAAGCATACCCGGATCGGGTCTAAATTTGATGTTTGGAATCTCAGGAGGGCGGTAACCGATGGGTTGAACATGGAATGGTATGTTAAGGCCAGGTAGATCTTGTTCAACTCGGTTTTGTTGATTATTCTGCCCATTACCTTCTCCTACTGGCAGTTGTACACCAGGTGGAACAAACGCAGGAGGTCCTCCTGGTGCAAAGTAAACTAACTCCGGATCATTGTCTTGAATGTCTGCCATAGTTCTTCTCAAGGCTCTTTCCTCACGAATTCGTTTGTTATAAGCTCTGAAGCTCCTCTCAGGCTCCGGTAAGGGAGGCCAAGAATTAAACACTGTGAAACCTGAAAAAGACTACAGCAAACCACAAGCGTAAATCTGGAAAAATAAAAACTAAAACTAAACTAAAAACTGAAAAGTAAAAACTAATTAAAAACTAAAACTCGAAATAGATAACCCACACGCTAACGAGACACAAGTCCCCGGCAGCGGCGCCAAAAACTTGGTGTTGCCTAAGGTGTGATAAAAAGATGTATAAAATAAGTGCAAATACACACCCTAAACTAACACGGTACTGCAAGTATTACAGGACGTATGCAAGTTTTAATGATAAGTAGAGTTCGTTCTCAGGGACTTAAGTGTGTTAAACGCGTAGGAACAGATAACGAGTAAAAGTAAATAATTAGAAAGCAGTAAATAAATATTTGGTTTTTCGAATTTATGAATTAAAACTAAATTAAAACTAAGAAAATAAAGACAATAAAGTAAAAGATTAAGAATATGAGATGAGAAGTATAGCTTAGGTTTTTCTAGTATGCACTAATCCTTCTAATTCTATCTATAGATCTAGTTCATAAGGGAGAATATTAGCTCTCGGTAATACTTAGTCAGGATTCTAAATTCCACTACCTTAGACCTTGAGAGCGACTAAGGGGGCTACGTCACAACCAAGAAGTGATTTAAAATAGGGTTATCAAACGCCACTAAGGCCCTAAGCAAATACTGCAAGTCTTGGTGATACTGTGGTTAAAACAAACCTTAATGACTATCTAGTTAGAAGTATGTTTTGTCAGAACTGCTATCGACACTAGACATTATGTGGTGGTTCAATAGTTAAACACCCTGTCAAGGAGAACATCTAACTACTCTTAAAACAATCCTAAAGTGATCAATTCTAGGAAAGACAATAAATCAAAACACATAAGCAAATATAAAGTAAGTAGCTAATATCAGATTAAAACATATAATTCCCAAAGAAACTTAGATAGAAGAATTAGAATTCATAGATTATACATATGCAAAACCCAAGCTATGGGAAGTTTAGTTCATACCTGAAGGAAATAAACTAAAAGAAATAATAAAAGACATCATCTTGCTCTCTACAATAAATTGGAAGAATAAAACCTTAAGAACTAATTACTATGAGGCAAGGATGATTTACAAGTGATATAAGGGTGTATTTATAGGTGTTTAGAAGACCTAATTCGTTTTCTTGAGGAAGAGTTAAGGTAATGGACTTCTAGCCCAACTCAAATTCGTATGGAAATAAAGATAAACACTGCTGCGTTGTTTTGGTCATAACTTCTTTATTATTGGTCCGATTTTGCTCCACAAGATACCAAAAGAATCGCAACAGAATTTCCTACGCCCTTTAGGAGTAATCTACCAAATTCGGCCTCTTTATTAGGTAAAAACGCCTATCTTTGCAGAATCCCAGATTTAGGCAGCTTTTCCTTTTCCATCTTTTTAGCAATTCTTTCCTTATCTCCAATTACCATGCATATCTCCTTCCATAAGTTGTTGTCTTTGACTTGGACTCTAATTAAACTCCATAATTATCTTTAAAGCTACACACTAAATAAACAATTAAACCCAATATGCTCTAAAAACATTATTTCTACAAATCAAGACACAAAACAGGAAAGTGCACTAAAACTCAAGAAAATCGACATTATTGACTTCTAAAACACTAAAAATGATGTCTCATCTTAATATAAATCTATCACAAATGAGGAGACATCAGAATGTAGTTGTGCATGCTGCACAAGAGGTTTATATGTGTTCGATTTGCAGAGTAGATGATCATGATGAGGAAAATTGTCCAAATAACCAAGAATCCGTGATGTTTATGTCCAATAGAAGTAATTTCAATTCAAGTGGTAATGGATATCAGCCTAACAGAAACCATCCTGGGTTTCAATACTCAAATCCTAATGGGGCAGCCAATCCTACCTATGCGTATCAGCCGCGTCCCCAAGGTAACAACTACAATCCAAGACCACACAACAATTATCAAGGAGGACAGAATCAAGGCAATTATGTACAAAGACAAGCTCCTCAGAATACTTATGATGAAAATTTGAACCAAAAAGCTTTACCTGTCCATCCACAAGAAGGAGTAGTTACCCTTCAGAAGACGGTTGAAAGTTTAATTGCTCTTCAGACACAAGCTATGGAACGTCAAAATGCAGCCGAAGCAAATATGAAGTTGTTTCAGAATCAGCTAAGTCGAATTAATAAACAACTGAATCAACGTCCACAAGGACAACTTCCTAGCGATACTGAGAATCCAATACAACGTGAAGATTGCAAAGCCGTTACACTAAGAAGTGGTAAGAATCTTCCTCCACCTCCTTTTCCCGTTATGAAAGAGAAAGAAGTTCCAAGAAAAGAAAAGGAAGTGGTTGAGAAAGAGAAAGAGAATGAGAAAGATAGTGAGGTTGAAGAAATAGTGAGGCCAAGAGAAGTTCCGAAAAAGAACGATGATGTTGTGATCAATCGCCCTCCACCACCGTTTCCATCTCGAGTTCTAAAAAAGGGTGATTTGGGTGATTTTTAGAAATTCTTTAATAGAGTGAAGGGCCTAAGTATCAATATTCCGTTATTAGAGGCGATTCGAGATATCCCTAAGTATACAAATTTTTTGAAGAGGGCCCTCACTAACAAAAGGCCCTACTGTGATAATGAGATGATTGGCCTTCCTGAAGAATGTAGTGCGATTTGCCAAAGTAAATTACCTCCGAAGTTAGTTGATCCGGGGAGTTTCACGATTCCGATATCAATTGGAGAGGAATGGAAAGGAAAGGCGCTATGTGACTTGGGAGCAAGCATCAATTTGATGCCCAAGTCAATCTTTGATAGGCTAAAAATTGGAAACGCAAGACCCACTTCTATGGTCTTGCAAATGGCGGACAGGTCTCTTGCACATCCTGAAGGCCGCATTGAGGATGTCCTCGTTAGGGCAGGTACACTTATATTTCCCGTTGATTTCGTAATACTTGAGTACGATGCAGATAGAAATGTCCCCATTATTTTGGGTAGACCATTCCTAGCTACAGGACATACATTGATCGATGTAGAGAATGGCGAATTAACAATGAGAATTCAAGACGAGGAAGTTAAATTCAATGTATTTCGAGCTATGAAATTTCCAGATTCTCAGGAGGATTGTTTCAGAATGGATGTAGTTGAGCAGGCATCGCAAGAGGTATTTGATTGTTTAAATTTTGATGATATTTTGCAGGCCGCTTTAACATTAGACTTGCCTGAGATGATGGAAGAGCTTGCCGAAACAGTGGCAGCTCTTAATTCTGAGAATCCGAAGTATAGGCGTCTTGCCTATGAACCTGTGAGAGAACCAGGGGAGATTATTCCTAAAAAGAAGCCTTCAATTGAATCTTCTCCGGAATTGGAAGAAAAACCATTGCCATCACACTTGAGGTATGCATATTTGGGTACTAATGAAACTCTACCTGTTATTGTTTCAGCTAATTTAACAGGTCCTCAAGAAGATAAAATGTTGCGTGTGTTGAGAGCCAACAAAGAGGCAATAGGTTGGACAATTGCTGACATCAAAGGCATTAGTCCATCCTATTGTCAACACAAAATTATACTTGAAGATACCAACGCACGCTCAGTTGAAGGTCAAAGGAGATTGATGCCCGTGATGAAGGATGTGGTGAAGAAAGACGTGATCAAGCTTTTAGATGCGGGGATTATTTATCCCATTTCGAGTAGTGAATGGGTGAGTCCGGTTCAGTGTGTACCGAAGAAAGGAGGAATGACAACAGTTCTTAATGACAAAAATGAAGCGATTCCTTCAAGAACGGTAGTTGGATGGAGAGTTTGCATGGATTATAGAAAGCTGAACAAGGCCACCAGAAAAGATCATTTCCCTTTGCCCTTCATCGATCAAATGTTAGATAAATTAGCCGGAAGGGAGTACTATTGTTTCTTGGATGGTTACTCCGGGTACAATCAGATTTACGTGGCTCCAGAAGATCAACATAAGACTACCTTTACATGTCCATTTGGTACTTTTGCATATCGCAGAATGCCATTTGGGTTGTGTAACGCTCCCGCTACTTTTCAAAGGTGTATGATGGCCATCTTCTAGGACATGATAGATAATTTCCTTGAAGTGTTTATGGATGATTTCTCCGTGTTTGGTGATGATTTTGATATATGTTTAGATAACTTGGAGAAAGTGTTAGTGAGATGCAAGGAAACAGATTTGGTGCTCAACTGGGAGAAGTGTCATTTCATGGTTCGCGAAGGTATTGTTCTGGGTCACAAGGTTTCGAGTTCTGGATTAGAGGTTGATAGAGCGAAGATAGAGGTAATTAAGACTCTTCCCCCTCCTGTTTCTGTTAAAGGGGTAAGGAGTTTTCTTGGCCATACTGGCTTCTATAGACGATTTATTAAGGATTTTTCTAAGATTGCTAAACCGTTATGCAACTTACTTGAGAAGGACTCCAAATTCCTTTTTGATGAAGCTTGCTTAACGGCCTTCAAAGCAATCAAAGAAAAGCTTATTTCTGCTCCTATAGTGTTACCTCCAGATTGGAATTTACCATTTGAGGTTATGTGTGATGCGAGTGATTCGTGTATGGGAGCTGTATTGGGACAGAGGAAAGAGAAAGTTTTTCATTCGATTTACTACGCTAGTAAAACTTTTAGTGGTGCTCAGATTAATTACACAGTTACAGAAAAAGAGTTACGAGCAGTTGTATATTCATTTGATAAATTTCGCTCTTATCTTCTTGGAGCGAAAGTTATTGTTTATACAGATCATTCCGCGATCAGATATCTTATGGAAAAGAAGGATGCGAAACCAAGGTTAATCAGATGGGTGTTATTGCTTCAAGAGTTCGATTTAGAGATCAAAGATAGAAAGGGTTGTGAGAATCAGGTTGCAGATCATCTATCGCGCTTAGAGGGTTCAGAGATGAATAGTGGTACTGAAGCAGTTAGAGAAGAGTTTCCTGATGAGAGTTTATTCGTTGTTCAAGATTATGAAGCTCCGTGGTATGCAGATATTGCGAATTTAGTGGTGAGTGGTGTTTTTCCTGAAGGTTCTACTTATCAAGAAAGAAAGAGGTTAGCTCATCGTGCTAGACAGTTCTTTTGGGAGGATCCGTTCCTCTACAAAGTTTGTGCTGACCAAATGATACGAATATGTGTAGCAAGGGAAGAGACTGAAGCCATTATAGCTGGATGCCATGATTCATTATATGGAGGACATTTCAAAGGAGATAGAACTGCTGCGAAGGTATTTCAATCAGGTTTTTACTGGTCTTCTCTTATTAAAGATTGGCATGAATATGTTAAGAAATGTACGAGATGCCAATTTACCGGAAACATATCTAAGAGGGATGAGATGCCGCGTAATAATGTGTTAGAAGTCGAGATATTCGATGTTTGGGGTATAGACTTTATGGGTCCTTTCGTTCCTTCAAATGGTAACCTCTACATCTTATTAGATGTTGATTATGTGTCTAAGTGGGTAGCAGCAGTGGCTTTACCTACCAATGATTCACGCGTGGTGATCAAGTTCTTGAAGTCACATATTTTCACTAGACATGGCACACCTAGAGTGATTATTAGCGATGGAGGATCTCATTTCGTTAATAAATATCTGAATACTGTTCTAGAGAAGTATGGAGTTAGACACCATGTATCTACTGCATACCATCCACAATCCAATGGTCAAGCTGAAGTATAGAACCGTGAAGTCAAGTCAATCCTAGAGAAAACCGTTGGTCCTACAAGAAAAGATTGGTCAATGAAGTTAGATGATGCGTTGTGGGCCTACCGTACTGCATTTAAGACTCCAGTGGGTGCATCTCCCTATCGTATGGTGTATGGTAAGGCTTGTCACTTACCTTTAGAGCTTGAAATGGGTGCCTATTGGGCAATTGCGCAGTTGAACTTAGATCCTATCTTAGCCGGAAAGAATCGTATGATGAAGCTTAATGAACTTGATGAATTCCGATTGCATGCTTATGAAAATGCCAAACTTTACAAAGAAAACACAAAGAAATGGCATGACAATCGGATTCGTCCAAAGAACTTTGAAGTGGGGCAAAGAGTATTGAAGTATAACTCAAAGTTTAGCAATTATCCGGGTAAGTTAAGATCTAAATGGTCAGGTCCATACATTGTGACCAAAGTTACACCTCATGGGGCGATAGAAATTGAACATCCGCTAGAGAACCGTACCTTTATGGTAAACGGTCACAGATTAAAGATATACCATGGAGGTGAAGATACCAATCGCTCGGAAGATCCACATCCCGGGGAGGTCATGTACCTCCTCGAAACTCCTTAAGAGCGTGAGGTAACCCGTCGAGCTTAAAGACGTTAAACAAAAGCCAATTCATTGTATATTAGCTGAGTTTTTAATTTTTGCATTTTAGAATAGTTTGATTTTCGTAATTTTAGTGTTTATTATTAAGAAATCAGGAAGGGTAGTTGTTTTTGATGATTTCAGGGGTAAAAAGGTCATGAGTTTGGGGTCGATTTGGCGAAAAAAGGAGAAAAAGAGGTTGGATGTCCAGGAGGAACCGGGAACCCGGTTTCGCAAAAACCGGGGACCCGGTTTTGGAGCTGGTATCAACCCTTTTCACGCAACACTTGGCGTTTTAGGTTCACGACACAGCGTCGGAACCGGGAACCCGGTTTTCCCAAACCGTGAACCCGGTTTTTGTGCTGTAGTTCTGAAATGTTCTGACCCAGCGTTTTGGTGGCCTGCGTTTCGCTGCGTTTTGGTTCGCGCTATCGACACAAAACCGGGAACCCGCATTTGGCACAACCGGGTACCCGGTTTCGGAGCTGTAAAAATCCAAGAGTTCTGACCCAGCGTTTTGGGATGCTGCGTTTTGGCGCGTCTTGACTCGCGCCATCGAGAAAAATCCAGGTACCCGCATTCCACAGAACCGGGAACCCGGTTTCGGCGAGTGAAATCTCTGACCCAGCGTCTTGGAGTCCAGCGTTTTGGTGCGTTTTGAAAAAAAAAAAACTCAATAATTGTTTTTCCGCGCCGTCACAGCGACGCGGAACCGGGAACCCGGTTTTGAAGCTGTGATGTCGGTTTTGAGGTGTTTTAACCTAGTTTTTAGCCTCTTTTGCAAGTATTTACCTAAAACGCACCAATAGCTTCCCCACCTCCGAAATTCATCAACCAAAACACTATATATCATCAAATCCTACCCTCTTTCACCACAAAAACACAAAATCAACTCACCTCCTCTCCAAAATAACATCAAATCCTTAGTTTTTTCCAAGATTCTTCTTCATCAAATCCTTAAATAAAACCCAATTCTTTCTTCTCCCATCCAAATTAAACAAGACCCATCTCATATCCCACCTAGTTCTTAAATTCCTAAACCTCAAAACATCAAAATTCTAAACTTTTCTCTAGGTTTTTCATTATTTGAAGTTTTGAGTTTGGGGTGGAAGAGATGACTAACAGATTCGGTGATTTTCGAAGAACTGCTCCTAGAAGAAAAACCACCATTGGTGGTTCTCAAGATCAAGCTATTGAGATTCCTGATTCGCGTCCTAAACGAAAAATTGACGAAGTTAAGCTTGATTCTAACAGAAAATAAATCACAGGTCAAAAGAGAAGATTAATTGATGAGATTGAAAGTGAGAAGGAACCAGAAGAGGAAACTGCGAAGAACATTGAGGAGGAAACTGAACAAGAGATTCCGGAAGTACCAGTTCAACAGAAACCTCCGCGTATGAAGATGTGGGCCCACAAGCCTAAGAGGGTTTATACGTGTTGGAATACTCAGGTTCGTGAAAGAATTAAATTTTTGAAATTTGGTGAGGAGACGAATTTTCCTAAGGGTATTATGAGCAGTGAATACAAAGAATATGTTGTGGCATGTGCTAAGTTTGGTTGGAAAGAATTACAAGAAAGGAAGCTTGCGTTTATTCCTACTTTTGTGCGAGAATTTTATGAAGGTTTAGCCACCTCCCGTGATGCCATTGATATCCGCAAAAAGCTAGTTCCCTTCTCTATTGAACGTATTCGGAAATCATAAAAATTACCCACCTTTTCTGGAACATGCCCTTTCCAAGAAACTCTTAATGACCCTTCTTTCGATTTTGAATCCCTTTGGGGGACCGTGCTTATTAATGGGAATAGCCCAATTCCTGAAGGAGAAAGATATCCTGGATAGTTTTACAGCAGTAATTTGACACCTCGTGCTAAGGTTTGGTCTCGTTTCGTAATACCCACTTTCTTTGTTATTAAACACACTTCCGAGTTGAAGAAAGAGCACGTATTTGTTATTAAGTGTATTTTGGAGGAGAAACCATTTGATGTTGCTAAGATCATTTATGATACAATCATGGAGTTCACGAAATCCCCAATGAAACAACAAAATCTGAAGTTTCCTTGTACTATTACTCAGTTGTGTCTAGACGCAAAGATTCCGCGTAAGAACGCAGATATTGACGTTGTTTCAGTATGTGTGAGTATAGCTTTGAGCACGATCAAGAATATCCATGAAGAAGCAACACGAGCTACCAAAAGTCCTAGAACTCCTCAATCAAAGAAAGCGAAAACTGTTCCTAAGTTGGAATCAAAGATTCAGGTGTTGGAAGAGAATCAGGAGAAGATGATTGCTACCTTGGGAAACGTTACAAGAGAACTGGACCTACTGCGAAATTTGATCCTAGGCGTAAATACACTTCAAAACGCGATTTATGATGCTGTTACGCGAGATAAAGGTCCGGAACGCAACACCGATAACCAGCCTCGCGCTGGTTAAGATACGTTTTCTAAACTTTCCTCTTAGTGTAGATTAGTTTAAATGCTTTATTGAGTCTTTTCGAGTCGTGGGGACATGACTCATTTTTGAGTTTGGGGTGGGGTTCGTTGCCTCATCCCAGTTTTTATGTGTTATTTGCTTTATCTGCTTTCAATAAAAGAATTTTCGGAGTTGCGTTTGACTGTAGAAATTTTTTATATCCCTTTAAGCATACTTTTGATGAATCTATGATAGTAAATAGTGGACTTTAGGGATTGATATAAAACGCATTTAGAATTGCATGCAAACATAGGTAATTAATAGGAAAAATTAATGAACAATGCAAATGAAGTAAGCTTGTACTCAAAGAATATGTTTGGTGTGTAAAAAGTGAAATCTTAATTAGTAGAGAACCCACCTAGATATGAACTAAAGACAAGCTATGTACTTAGGAAAATGATAGGGGCAGTTCTTTGTTAGCCATTTGTGCCTTTCTAGCCTTCTATCCCTTGTATTAATTATTATCCGTCTTAGCCCACTTTGAGCCTTTAGCCTCTTCTTTGTAGCCACGATATAAGCCATTATCCCTTAGATTATTAGGCATGACCATATGACCCGCACTTGAATCACAATCCTGAGACATGTCTCGAGCTTGAGTTTGGGGTGGTGGGACCACTTATGGGAAATTAAATGGGTAGGGATTGATGTGCTTTGTATTGTAGCACAATTGCAGATGATATATACTTGTAACCTTTTGCCGGGAATGAAGAAAAATGAAAAAGAAAGAAAAAAAATGAAAAATTTTGAAAAGTCATACAGTAGGAACCGGGAACCCGGATTCATCAAAACCGGGAACCCGGTTTGCTTCTGTACAAAAAAAAGAGAAAAAAAAGAGAAAAGAAGATAAAAAGAAAAAGATGAATGAATAAAACATCCGGCAAAGTGGAATTTTCTGAAAATCATCTTGTTAATAGTGGGTAGACATGGGACGCTAAATTGTTGCGTATATGGGTGAGTGAGAACATCTTTTGAGCGTTAACTCAAGCTCGAGGACAATGTTGATGGTAAGTGAGGAGAGAGCCAAAAGCTCACTTCAAATTTACCAAATATACATCCACACCCGTCCTTAAGCCAATATTATAACCTTAAAGACCTCGTGATTCCTAAGTACATAGTGAATTTATGATTCTGTTGATAGGGAATATACTAGGTGGAGCGTTCAAAGCGAGTTAGGATTAATGACCACCCTATAGCCATCATACAGAGATGAGTACAAGTGTAACCTTCAAGCATTGCAACTTTAATTTTATGATTGAGATTATTTATGTTTGATGTTGCATTTTAGGTGTATGTGTATATTAGTTTCTAGAGTTTGCTATATGAGATTTATTTTGAGAATTGCTTTAGGGTTTATTTGTTAGCTTTTACGTGTTTATACGTTTACTTCTACCCCTTTGTTTTGTTTTACTTTGTCGGGACGACAAAGGTTTGAGTTGGGGGTCTTGATATCTCCCTAATTGTTCTTATTTTCGACCCTTGGGAGACATCATTTTTGGTGTTTATTTAACTAATTTGATAGACTTTTGGACTAAATATGCAATAATCCGGAATTCCCTTTTTATTTTTAGCATTTTTAATTTATTAAACTTTTGCGCGTAATATTGGTATTTTTAGTGTAAAGTTTACAGGTTTTAAATGTTAGCTAGGAGAGGAATCCGAGGAGAAAGTCAAAGATCGTGAATTAGAGTCAAGACTTGAAGATAAATCCCGAAGATATTATTTTTTAGATCTGAAAATCCATTTTTCAGGCCATAGATTGCTGATTTCGAGGTGCTTAAGCGATGATTTAGCCGATGATCTTTGAAGAGAAATCATTCCTTATCGAGTTACGGAACTTTAGCAACTAGAATGAGGTCAATCGGAGTCATAACGCATCGGGAAAAGCCGTTTTAGTGAAGGTGTATCAGCAGTTACGGGATTTTGGGATTAGAATTTGGGCTTGGACATTTAATTAGTGTTTTATTTTCTGGTCCAAGCCCTAATCCGTTTTTATGCTTATAAAAGGAGGTATGGACTTCTATTTTCACACAATTCACATTCCACAAGATTAAACACCAGAGAGAAGCAGCAGAAGGAAGAAAGAAGAAGCTACAAGAACTGGAGAGGGTCTATATCTCCGTTCGTAGTCATTCCAATTCCAGAAATTAGGTTCTTTTTATCTTAAATTTTGTAATCAAATATGAATTCCATTTCTTTTAATTTAGTATTTCTTTTTAATATGAGCTAAGCTTTTCATAGTGCTTGAGAACAAACAATGGGTGAATCCCAATTTTATGAAATAACGAATGTTGAATTTGGGTTTATGTTAAATTAAATTAGATTGGGTCTATTACTCTTTTCGATAATTTGTGATTATTTACTGTTTTTAGAGTCGCGAACTAGGAACAGGTATTAGTATCTAGGTGGTGGTCCTTTGTGTGTTCTAAAAATAAATGCAAATGCTAATCGAACCACAACCGCAAGTGTACGGTTGTCCCAAGTAGTATGTATGATAATACAGATTCGTTCCAAGGACGGATGGTTGATCACAATGTTTAGCAAGTAGTGATTGATGCACTTATGAAAGTAAAAGATAATAAAATGTTTGTTTGGTTTTGTTTATTAAAACTACTAAAGGGAAGATAAATTATAAATGCAAGTAAAAGCTAAGACGCAAGTAAAATGAATGAAAACGCAATATGAGATGTAGTACTTGAGAACGCAAGGATCCTCCTAATCTTATTTCCTAACTTATGTTGTTTAAGGGCTAAATTGGTCAATTACAATGGTCGGGATTCTAAAATCCTTATACCCCCGTCAGGGTGGACTATAAGGCAATCCTAAAGTGTCACTAGTCCCGTCAGGGTAAATATGATCCACCGTTGGATGATTAAGTGTTTTACCTCATTGGCCCTAGAATTAGCTAAGTTCGTCAAAATCAATAACTTTTATCCTAGATTGAATAATTAATTCTATACCTAAACCCTCCGTCAGGATGATCCACACGCCACATATGTGGAATAGCTTAGATACTAATACCTAATTTTAGTTCGCGACTCGAAAATCAGTAAATAATCACAAATTATCGAAAAGAGTAATGAACCCAATCTAATTTAATTTAATATAAACCCAAATTCAACATTCGTTATTTCATAAAATTAAGATTCACCCATTGTTTGTTCTCAAGCACTATTAAAAGCTTAGCTCATATTAAAATTAAAAACTAAATTAAAAGAAATGGAATTTATATTGATTACAAAATTAAAATATAAAAAGAACCTAATTTCCGGAATTGGAATGACTACGAACGGAGCTATAGCCCCACTCCAGCTCTTGTAGCTTCTTCTTTCTTCCTTCTGTTGCTTCTCTCTGGTGTTTTTAATCTTGCAGAATGTGAATTGTGTGAAAAATAGAAGTCCAGACCTCCTTTTATAAGCATAAATTCGTTTTAGGGCTTGGACCAGAAAATAGAATATTAATTAAATGTCCAAGCCCACTTTCTAAGCCCAAAATCCCGTAACTGCTGATACACCTTCACTAAAACGGCTTTTCCCGATGCGTTACAACTCCGATTGACCTCATTCCAGTTGCTAAAGTTCCGTAACTCGATGAGGAATGATTTCTCTTCAAAGGTCAACATCTGAATCATCGCTTAAGCACCTCGAAATCAGAAATCTATGGCCTGGAAAGTGGATTTTCAGCTCTAAAAATAATATCTTCGGGATTTGTCTTCAAGTCTTGACTCTAATTCACGATCTTTGACTTTCTCCTCGGATTCCTCTCCTAGCTAACATCTAAAACCTGTAAACTTTACACTAAAAATACCAATATTACTCGCAAAAGTTTAATAAATTAAAAATGCTAGAAATAAAAAGGACATTCCGTATTATTGCATATTTGGTCCAAAAATCTATCGAATTAATTAAATAAACACCAAAAATGATGTCTCCAAAGGGTCTGAAATAAGCACAATTAGGGAGACATCACTAGGCTATTCCACATATGTGGCGTGTGGATCATCCTGACGGAGGGTTTAGATACAGAATTAATTATTCAATCTAGGATAGAAGCTATTGATTCTGACGAACTTAGCTAATTCTAGGGCCAATGAGGTAATAAAACTTAAACATCCAACGGTGGATCATATTTACCCTGACGGGACTAGTGACACTTTAGGATCGCCTTATAGTCCACCGAACGGGGGTATACGGAATTTAGAATCCCGACCATTGTAATTGACCAATTTAGCCCTTAAACAACATAAGTTAGGAGATAAGATTGGGAGGATCCTTGCGTTCTCAAGTACTACTTCTCATATTGCGTTTTACATTATTTTACTTGCGTCTTAGCTTTTACTTGCATTCATAATTTGTCTTTCATCCAGTAGTTTTAATAAAAAAAATCAAACAAACATATTTTACTTACTTGCTTTCATAAAGTGCAACCAGTCATTATTTGCTAAACATTGTAGTCAACCATCCCGTCCTTGGAACGAATCTGTTTTATCATATATACTACTTGGGACAACCGTACACTTGCGGTTGTGGTTCGATTATCATTTGCATTTATTTAGAACACACAAAGGACCACCAATAGGCTTTAGTTTAATTTATATAGAATTAGTTCTAGTTGTACTCACTAGAATTTTTATTCATATCTTTTTTAATTATGGTATGGGTCCCTAGACAATCCTTAAATTCACTACCAATCCATGTATTATGCAAAACTGCATTTATAGGATTTAATATAATTTTTTCAGGAAAGAATAGCTTCAGTTGTACTTAATAACATCTCGATTGTTATTTTTTCTAATTGCTTAATAGGTCCCTATGCTATTTAAAAAAATGCAATATGGTCCCTAGATCATGCCAAAATTGCAATATAGGCTTTGGAATAGTATATTACAGAAAGAATAGTAGTAGTTTTAATCATTAACATCTAGATTAATATCTTTTAAATTGCAATATAGGTCCTTATACTATACAAAAAATCTTACCATAAGCCTAATTAAAATTTATACAAAAAGAACAGTTGTAGATTAACATATCTTTCAATTGCACTATAGGTTCCTATACTATGCAATAATTGCATAATAGGTCCTGTACGATGAAAACATTTTATTAAGTTCCCTATATTATTCCAAAATTAGAATATATACCATGATATAATTTATAAGAAAAGAATAATTCTAGTTGTATTCACTTGCATTTGGATTAATATATTTTTTAAGACTCTGTCAATTAACTAAATAAAATAAAGACATGAAAATAAAAATAAAAATATAGTATGAGAGTTTAGCTCGAGACCTAGCAAGTAATCCCCACTATCCTTGTTATAACCTATTTTTGTAAGGGAGAATTGTGTGATATGCAATATCCAGGATTCTACACTTCTCCTAAACCCCTTTCGGTTGGACTTAGGTGGCGACCTAAACATTACCAGGGGACTTGGTTAAAAAACATTGCGCAATGATCAATGATTAATCTCAAACCCTAATGACTATCTAGTTAGGCAAGCCCTTCCAGATCAATACCACACATTAGACGTTTATGTGTTGTTTTAATAAGTAGATACCCCTTTCAGGTATTCATATAACTACTATTAAGGTAATCCTATACGTTGTACAATGCAAGAAATACAGAAAAAATCAAAACACATAAGAGGAGAAAATAAAATACTAACTTTAGTTAAATGTAAAAGATATCCCAAATTAAAATAGAGATAAAACAAGTCTAGGGTTGATACCCATATGTTAATCTAAAGCTATAATAGAATTAGTTCATATGAGAGAAATAAAGAAAAACAATTACAGATTTGAAAAATTGGGAAGACATGATTGGTTGTCCAATTCCTTCTAATCTTCTCTTCCCTTTTTGTAGGCTTTCTCTTAGTTTTTGATAATAATGGCTGACAAAGCATGATTTCTATAAGGTAGGAATGAGTATATCTTCGTTACTTATCAGATTTTGATGTTCTTTATATGGAAACAACTACGTTGAAAAGATATAGCCGCTCCTAAAAAAATGTCTCTATAATTATGTTTTGGTGCAGTAAATTAATTAATGGACATATATGCATTTTTGACAGCTTCCTTACATTCAAAATATATTTAAATTGTTCCTTTTTTACTTTGACTAAGAGTTTACCTTTACTTTTCCCTCTCAAATTAGTTTCCATATGTGCAATAGCTTCCATATACGCAGGTGCCACACAAATAACACACAAATTACTTGCAAAAAACTCATAAAATAATAAAATACTTAAAACTAGACAAGAATGTTTAAAGTATATATAAATGGAGAAAAATCCCGAAATTAATAACTAAATAACCGTTAAATGATGGCTCAAGTATAGATTAATTTATCACAAATAGAGAGACATCAAGTTGTTAAAAATATATTCAGATAAATTTAATAATTCGTACAAATGTTCTAATTGTTCATTATGAAGCTCTTTTGAAAATATTAGGTCGACTCGCAGTAGTTACTTGCATACTTGTTCCATATTTATCAGAATAAGTGAATGATTAAAAAGTTCCATATATAGACATAATAAAAAGAATAACCGGCGATGAAGATCGGTGTAAAAGTTTTTAAAAAAAAAAGCACGAAAAAAGGTGTATATCGATAATTAAGAGTAAGGATTTACAATCTTAAGCTCTGATACCATGAATAAATTAGAATAAATTTATTCAAAGATAATAATTTCTTACATACAGAAACTATATTTAAAGGAAACACATGAAGAACTTGGAAAACAAGTTTCTATGTGTAAGGAAATAATTAGGGAACAACTTTTGTAGTAAATGAAATAACTTGAAGAATAATATATTCTAATCTATAATATGGAATATACTATTTAGCAAACAAATAATTAAGGTATATTTCAACAGATATAACTCACATGGAAGGAATAATTGTAGTTGTACTCACTAGTATCTTGATTAAAAACTTTAAAGGCACTATAAACCCTTATACTATGAAAAAAATCACAATGTAGCCTATAGGTCCCTATATTATGCAAAAAATTTCAATAGGCTTTAGTTTAATTTATATAGAATTAGTTCTAGTTGTACTCACTAGAATTTTTATTCATATCTTTTTTAATTATGGTATGGGACCCTAGACAATCCTTAAATTCACTATCAATCCATGTATTATGCAAAACTGCATTTATAGGATTTAATATAATTTTTTCAGGAAAGAATAGTTTCAGTTGTACTTAATAAAATCTCGATTATTATTTTTTCTAATGGCTTAATAGGTCCCTATGCTATTTAAAAAAATGCAATATGGTCCCTAGATCATGCAAAAATTGCAATATAGGCTTTGGAATAGTATATTACAGAAAGAATAGTAGTAGTTTTAATCATTAACATCTAGATAAATATCTTTTAAATTGCTATATAGGTCCTTATACTATACAAAAAATCTTACCATAAGCCTAATTAAAATTTATACAAAAAGAACAGTTGTAGAATAACATATTTTTCAATTGCACTATAGGTTCCTATACTATTCAATAATTGCATAATAGGTCCTGTACTATGAAAACATTTTATTAAGTTCCCTATATTATTCCAAAATTAGAATATATACCATGATATAATTTATAAGGAAAGAATAATTCTAGTTGTATTCACTTTCATTTGGATTAATATATTATTTAAGACTCTGTCAATTAACTAAATAAAATAAAGACACGAAAATAAAAATAAAAATATAGTATGAGAGTTTAGCTCGAGACCTAGCAAGTAATCCCCACTATCCTTGTTATAACCTATTTATGTAAGGGAGAATTGTGCCATATGAAATATCCAGGATTCTACACTTCTCCTAAACCCCTTTCGATTGGACTTAGGTGGCGACCTAAACATTACCAGGGGACTTGGTTAAAAAACACTGTGCAATCATCAATGATTAATCTCAAACCCTAATGACTATCTAGTTAGGCAAGCCCTTCCAGATCAATACCACACACTAGACGTTTATGTGTTGTTTTAATAAGTAGATACCCCTTTCAGGAATTCATATAACTACTATTAAGGTAATCCTATACGTTGTATAATGCAAGAACTACAGAAAAAAATCAAAACACATAAGAGGAGAAATTAAAATACTAACTTTAGTTAAATGTAAAAGATATCCCAAATTAAAACAGAGATAAAACAAGTCTAGGGTTCATACCCATATGTTAATCTAAAGCTATAATAGAATTAGTTCATATGAGAGAAATAAAGAAAAACAATTACAAATTTGAAAAATTGGGAAGACATGATTGGTTGTCCAATTCCTTCTAATCTTCTCTTCCCTTTTTGTAGGCTTTCTCTTGGTTTTTGATAATAATGGCTGACAAAGCATGATTTCTATAAGGTAGGAATGATTATATCTTCGTTACTTATCAGATTTTGATGTTCTTTATATGGAAACAACTACGTTGAAAAGATATAGCCGCTCCTAAAAAAATGTCTCTCTAATTATGTTTTGGTGCAGTAAATTAATTAGGGGACATATATGCATTTTTGACAGCTTCCTTACATTCAAAATATATTTAAATTGTTCCTTTTTTACTTTGACTAAGGGTTTACCTTTACTTTTCCCTCTCAAATTAGTTTCCATATGTGCAATAGCTTCCATATACGCAGGTGCCACACAAATAACACACAAATTACTTGGAAAAACTCATAAAATAATAAAATACTTAAAACAAGACAAGAATGTTTAAAGTATATATAAATGGAGAAAAATCCCGAAATTAATAACTAAATAACCGTAAAATGATGGCTCAAGTATAGATTAATTTATCACAAATAGAGAGACATCAAGTTGTTAAAAATATATTCAGATAAATTTAATAATTCGTACAAATGTTCTAATTGTTCATTATGAAGCTCTTTTGAAAATATTAGGTCGACTCGCAGTAGTTACTTGCATACTTGTTCCATATTTATCAGAATAAGTGAATGATTAAAAAGTTCCATATATAGACATAATAAAAAGAATAACAGACGATGAAGATCGGTGTAAAAGTTTTTTAAAAAAAAGCACGAAAAAAGGTGTATATCGACAATTAAGAGTAAGGATTTACAATCTTAAGCTCTGATACCATGAATAAATTAGAATAAATTTATTCAAAGATAATAATTTCTTACATACAAGAAACTATATTTAAAGAAAACACATGAAGAACTTGGAACACAAGTTTCTATGTGTAAGGAAATAATTAGGGAACAAGTTTTGTAGTAAATGAAATAACTTGAAGAATAATATATTCTAATCTATAATATAGAATATACTATTTAGCAAACAAATAATTAAAGTATATTTCAACAGATATAACTCACATGGAAGGAATAATTGTAGTTGTACTCACTAGTATCTTGATTAAAAACTTTAAAGGCACTATAGACCCTTATACTATGAAAAAAAATCACACTGTAGCCTATAGGTCCTATATTATGCAAGAAATTTCAATAGGCTTTAGTTTAATTTATATAGAATTAGTTCTAGTTGTACTCACTAGAATTTTTATTCATATCTTTTTTAATTATGGTATGGGTCCCTAGACAATCCTCAAATTCACTATCAATCCATGTATTATGCAAAACTGCATTTATAGGATTTAATATAATTTTTTCAGGAAAGAATAGTTTCAGTTGTACTTAATAACATCTCGATTATTATTTTTTCTAATTGCTTAATAGGTCCCTATGCTATTTAAAAAAATGCAATATGGTCCCTAGATCATGCAAAAATTGCAATATAGGCTTTGGAATAGTATATTACAGAAAGAATAGTCGTAGTTTTAATCATTAACATCTAGATTAATATCTTTTAAATTGCACTATAGGTCCTTATACTATACAAAACATCTTACCATAAGCCTAATTAAAATTTATACAAAAAGAACAGTTGAAGATTAACATATTTTTCAATTGCACTATAGGTTCCTATACTATGCAATAATTGCATAATAGGTCCTGTACTATGAAAACATTTTATTAAGTTCCCTATATTATTCCAAAATTAGAATATATACCATGATATAATTTATAAGGAAAGAATAATTCTAGTTGTATTCACTTGCATTTGGATTAATATATTTTTTAATTTCAATATAGGTCTTTATACTCTATAAAACTAGCTCTGTAGGTCCCTATATTATGCAAAAATTGTACTAAAGGTCCCAATATTATCTACAAAATCCACTATAGGTCCCTATACTCTACAAAAAATCACTATATGCCTCTCTTTTAACTCAACTTTACCTTCCTATCGAATACATTTTGCCCATATTTTAAATATGTGGAAATAGAAATAAGAGACAAATATTTTTATCTTTTCCAGGAAAAAGAGGAACACAGTAAGTTTGAAAACAAGGTAAAGAGGTTATTAATACCAAGATATACAATTTAATAAGTAATGTGTGCATACATTCAGTTCTCAAAATAGAAGATATGTATTAACAAGTTTCAAAGAAGATAATCATCTATATTTAGACAAAAGAGAACAAAAAAGAAACAAAACAACGAATAATAAAGTTTATAGTTTCTTTAAATTCACAACTAAAAGAAGTCTTATAAGGTACTGCACTCAATAACTATGGAGAAGAGGAGGGTATATAGAATTTGCAGAGATACCATATAATATGGGGCTAGGAAGCTTATTCTGAAAGACTGGGGAAAAATATGATAGATTAGGGTTTATGAAGCTATTTACCATTTTCTTAGGAGTCGGGTCTATTGGTTGTTTATATTACAAGGATTTGCTTACTTGGCGGAAGGAGTACGAATCTCAACAATGGGTCAACATGTTTCGTGTGATCAAGCTACTCCGTGTAAAGTTCTTGGAGAAGATAATAATGTTCTCCGTCTTGTGTTTTTTTTATGAATTTGTCTTTTTATTCAATTTTATGAGAGATTATTATGCAAAAAATGTTGCAACATGTTTTTTTATTATTACGAACAAACCATTATACCTCAGGGCTACCACCACCCCTTTTAAGAGGAAGAGGCCTAAAACAACACAAGAAAGGGTCCAAAATAGATATTAATAAAATCCCCAAGCTTGAATAGATAACTAATCATGACAAGTGTCCAAGAAAGGTCTTGAGAACCGTTCCATGGCCATACTATTAATTTATTAGTAAATTTACTTTAAAAACTTGTTAGTAGTTCAAATGTTATAGAATATCATAAGTTTGCCTAACATAGCATATCATAGTTGTAACATGGCATAATACAGGTTTAGATTTAGCAGAATTCGGTTGTTTATAATAAATTTGAATGTTAACATAGTATAGAAAAAGTGTATAGCTCACCTAATATTTACCTCATGCTACAATAACTTCGAGTTAACATTAGAGTATTTAGCTAATGGTCTACCTCTCTCGGGTCGTACAAACCGTAAGATACAAGTCCTTCGAGAGTTGTTCTTAGTTGTAAGATATTAGCAAAGCCAGAAGAGAATTTCGCAGATTCATTAGCTTTGTTGCTATTAACAACAACACTACACAACATGAATGAAATGTTAACATATATAGTTGCATATGTCCCACATCCATTTGCTACACGTCATGACAATCACTAGAAAAAATACCTTTGTTCATATATATATATTTATTTTTTATTTATATTAACACTTTAGCATGTAGTAATATTACCAAATTATTTACTATACCTACAAAAGAAATTTGGATAATAGACAAAAAAAAAAGAATTAAATCCTTTTTATGACATTGGGCCTTAAAACAAGCCTACTTTTTTTTTTAAATATGTATGGGTTTCGATCCCTATATATTTAGATTTCCAAAATAATAATACTACTCTATTTTTCTTTTTGAAATGATTTTTTTCCTCTCCAACTCTCTTCTACTATCTCTCTCTCAATCTCAAAGATTATAATCACATAAATCAGTTTTGAATTGTTCAATTCATCAATTGACAGATCAAGATCCAATTTCCCATTACCATTAAAGAGCCACTCATTGTACATCTTCTCTCTCTCAAAATCTCATAGATTAGAATCACATAAATAGTCTTAAATTGTTCAATTCATCAATTTACAGATCAAGATCCAATTACCTTCCGATTACCATAAAAGAGCCCCTTATGGTATATATTCCTACTCCTATTCTCTTAATTGTTTCATAAATAAACTGAATCTAATTAGACTTATTCCTAATTGTTTCTACTTAATCAATTATTTTGTTATACTATGTTTGTTACAAATCTGTAATATAAGTTATTTTATATTGTTAAAATATCGATTTTGTTGTGTGTACTTCATTATGTTTAAGAATGTCAAACTAAAGTGGTACTACAAGTCTATATGTAGTATCAGCTATGTAGTGGAGGAGAATATTTTTGATATTTTTATTAAGTTAATTACACTTTAAGTCCCTACTTTAGGTAAAATATTTATTATATGTCTTTATTAGTTCAAATTAATGGTAAATAAAAATGTTAAGTAGGTAATACTTACATTTGAATGTTGTTTTTCTTGAGTAATTTTTCATTTTAAAATATATTAAAGATGTGATCTTATGAATTTGTAAATATCTTATATGTTCATATATATTGTAATTGTTAGATTTCCGTAGTTGTTTTAAAAATTAAGGGTTAAAGTCTAGTTTGATTGTTTAATTATATGGACCCATTACCCATTATGATTGAATATTAAATGATATCTATCCTTGTATGAAATATAAATGCATTTACATATATACTAACATTATTTTCTTTTATTTTTTCAGTTGAAGTTTATTATACAGTGAATAACATATGATCGTTGATCATGACATTTCACCTTATATCAAGTTTGCAGAACTTTGCAACTTGAGGAATGCAGGTTCAACCAAAATCAAATCCATGCATAGTTTAAAATGCACTATACATGCCTATATTAAGCAAAAACTACATTACAGATCCCTATATTATGAAAAGTGTACAATAAAATCCCTTTAATGAAATAAATTACGCTATACATTCCTATATTATGCGAAAATTGCATTCCCTATATTATAAAAATATTTACTATAAATACCTAAAGTATATAAACATTGCACTATACGTCCCTATATTTATGCAAAAGTTGCATTACATGTCCCTGTATTGTAGAAAAGTGTACTATAAATCCCTATACTATACCAAGATTGCACTATACATCCCTATATAAAGAATCCTATTATATGAAAATTGTACAATAAAATCCCTTTAATATTAATAAATTACACTATACATCCCTATATTATGCAAAGATTGTATTACAAGTCCCTATATTATGAAAATATTTACTATAAATACCTAAAGTATAAAAACATTGCACTATATGTCCCTATACTTATGCAAAAGTTGCATTACATGTCTTGTATCGTGAAAAATTGTACTATAAATACCTATAATATACAAATATTGCACTATATGTCACTATATTTACGAAATAATATAACATATATTTTTTTGGCTAATTGGTTCCTAACGGTTGGGGAAATGGGTTATATTTGCTACAAATTGTTGTGAATGTTGTCTAAGAGAAATTATTTTTATGGGATAATTGAACTGTTAGTCCTTGTAGTCCTCGAAATCGCAGTGTTTTAGTCCTTGTGCTATGAAAATACCACAAAATGTCCCTATATTAACCATAGGGACCTTTTATGGTATTTTCGAAAGAGCGATAGTAGGACTCCCTAATTTTGTTTTTTTAATAATTTGATTTGTTTATTTATTTCAATAATTTATTTTTTGATGATTGTCTTTCTCTATTCAGCATTCTTTCAAACACGTGTCGATGCAACACGTGTGAGCAACTTGACGTATCTGGAAGAGCCGTTCGTGTTTTCAAGACGCCTGATTTAAGCTTGTACTGTATCTACAGGTCTTTACTTTTTTTTTCTTTTTTTACTTTATTTAAAATAAATAAATAATTATTGATCATTTTATTAATACAGGGAGGAAGATTTTGATAAAGAAGGATCTAGGGACCCGACGGTTATACTATGTGATCAGGTAAATGAAAATATTTTTACTTTTTTTTACTGTGGTGTGTGGGTATATTTGTAAATATTATATTAATTTTGCATTGCGATAAGGAATTTCATATCGGGTGTTTGAGAGAGCATAATATAGCCCCATTATATGTAAGTTAAGGAAAATCACCATCTTTTTGTTTTTTTTAATTATAAAAAACTGATTTATCGTCTGCCCATTGGGATAGGTATTATATACAAACACCAGAATCGTCGGTCCGCTAGGAGAAGGTGTTAGAAACTAGTCTAAATATGAAAATAAAGAAAGAAATAATTTCTTAGAACTAGAAAAAATAGCTTGAAGATGATCGAAAGACTATTAGCTTAAGAAAAGATGACGAAACAAAAGTTGTACTGCTAAGTGACTGAAACTCGAGAAGTACTTTATGACCAGGGTTTGAGGAAACATTTGCTGCATTTAAGATGCCCTAATGTGATGAGGAAGGTTTTATATATAGGGGAAAAGTTGTGATCCCTTTTCTTGAGATATTAAATAGCATGACACCTCTTGTAACTCGCGTCTACACGCGTATCTCAGCTAATACAATCATGCAGGTCACTTTGAATGAACACTAGGGTTGCAAATGAATCAAGCTAAATCAAACTTGCTTGGGAAAATAGTTGTTCGTTCACAAAACAATTTCAATCTCAATATCAGCGTCTATATTTAAACTCGTTCGAACTTGTTAGTTTATTATCAATTAATATTTATTAATTGTAAATTAATAATTTTGTTTACCAACAAATATATTATTAGCCAATAAGTACTAACCTGAATATTTTTTAGGGTAAATGCTTAATAACCCCTCCAATCTTGTTTATATCTTTCATTAATATCACACTTTATACTTCATAACACACATTCTATCCAAGAACAACATTTTATACAATTTTTTATTCAATTATAAAAAAAATGTTTGTGAAACAGTCAAACTCGGCTAAATTGTTTTTGTTTGATTAGCTAAACAGACAATATTTAACAAACTTGTCTCGACTTGTCACAATTCAATCTTGACTCGACTCACTAGAGAAATTAAACTACAAACTTGTACATCTGGTACTTAACTCGATTCGTTCATAGTCCTAGTAGATACATGCGACGAAGAAAGGAAAAATCAATGGATCGACTAAAACAATCCACCTTGGCATAGAAAGGTCGAATGAATTCTCGCATTGAATAAAAAAAGCGATCGACACCGATCCCTCATGTGCAATGAGGGTATCTGTAGGTTCGGTTATGCCACGTCGGAATGACGATAACATCGTCTTTCCCATGTGGAGCATAAGAGTAACCTTGGTCTTTGAACCCCGCAGAGTGTGTTAAATTTTTTCCTGCCCAGTTCTACATTCTTGGATCTGTCCTTGTTATTGGATGACAAATTTTACACGTCAACACTTTATTTTAGTTAAGAAAACTATTAGACTTGTAGTCTTAGGTAACAATGTCTGAAGACTGAAACAGGTGAGATGAATGTTGCACAAGAACATGTAGAAGAAAAATAATAATATTAAATGATATATAACATTGCTCATATAGGTGTACGTTGTAATCAATAACCATTATTTTATCTTCTTATTCTTCATTTAGAAAATCTAATTTGTCTTTTTATCGAAATCATACTTATATGAATATAAAAGAATAGACAAAATATATCTTAGTCGATCCTAAATGGATCACTGTCACTACTGCTAAGGATACCTACTAATTGGGTAGGAATACAAAAATTCCACTCACCAAATAATGTGCTTAAAAGACCTTGTTAACAACCATGTTATTGCCCCTTTGCTCAGAAAATTCATAGATATTACAAATTGTACTGATTACTAGCTAGCTAGGGGTTGCATGATGGCTCTAGCCATTATTATCGATAATACATTTCCCAAATTATTCATTTGACATTGTTAATTATGGATCGATTGATAGGCTCAAGATCTTGTAACTTTTTCTTTCTATCTTGCAAACTAAGAAAGGTATCATAATTAGAAAATCAAGAACAATTGTTAAGTAAATCTCCTCCAACTTGGAGACTGAAAAATTATTAGAAAAAAATAATAATGATGGGGACCCGACGCAGTGAAAAGAAATCAACCGCAAAGGATTTATAGCCATGGATAGTCTTTGAACAGAATCAATTACAATCCTCACAATTGTATCGCCATCACAACTACATATTATTGCTTATTATTCTCAAACTGAAATGGAAACGCAGTCAAAACCAAGCATGCGGGACCACACCGAAAAGAAGATTTATCATTCACTTTAGGACTCAGATGTTATATCATGTTTTTTATGAGTATTAAACATTTCAACAAATTCACAACCCAATTGAATAATCTAGATACCTAAGGATAATAATGGCGCATCATCCAGAAAACAACTTATTCAACGAAGCAAACATGAGTTCCAAACATAAAATACGCCCTCTTGTCAACTACGATACTTATCTAAATTTTTACAAAGATTAATTTTAAATTATTATGTAAAAATTACATTATTCAGACAAACCTACACCAACAGATGAATGTTGCATAAGCATCTGTATGAAGGGTAGAACGCTTAGAATGGAAATTTACTCAAGTCAGAAAGTATTTAATTTATACCTGGCTATCCAAGAATCTCGTACCCAGGTTGGGGTATAGATTTTAAAGAAGCAACACAAAAAGAGTCGATTTTGAAATCCACCCGTTCTTTACAAAACTTCCTTAGAAAGCGAACACGTATAGCAGGAGGGACGTTCTCAATGAAATAAAGTGGTGTTACAAGTTTATTTTCGGAAGATAAAAGGACCTATGTTGTAATTTATGCTAACATTACATTATGTAATATAGAAGATTTGGCGCAAAGTATGCCACCAAGTAAAGGAAGGTTATTAGATGAGTTAATGAAATTCTTAGTTAAAATAACAACTAAAATTACATCATCAACTCCATTATAACTACATCGCCCCTTAATAAGGAACCTCCATTTGTAATACTACTGAAGAGGGTACTACCTCTCCTATGTTGAGCTTCTCGAACAGGGAATTTGGCATAAGATTAATACTCGCGTCTAATCACATCATTCTTCCCGGTCCATCCTTTGCCAATAGCAATGGGAATTGTAAAACATCCAGGATCTTGTATCTTCGGTGGAAACTTGCTTTGACATATGTCACTACCTTCCTCATGTAATCCAATAAATTCTCCAGTTTCTAAATTTCAATTGTTAGACAGAATTTCCTTCATGAATTTCAGATATTTTGGCATTCTTTTGAGATCCTCTACAAACGGTATGTTGATATATAACTTGCTAACTATGTCAAGGAACTTCTTGAATTCATTTTCATTGTTCTTGATTTTGGAACGTGATGGAAATAGTTGAGGAGGACGGGCATTGTTCACCACTTATCTTTTCTTCTTTACTAATGTCTTCCCAAGATTACTCTTAGGTTCAGTTACCTTTTTCGATTAGATCTTCAAGTGTTTTTTCAACCACCTAATCAGAAATAAGGGTTGGTTCTTTTGGTTGTTCTGTTTTTTCCACTTTGGGCGGACGTAATTGTTTTTCTAATTTTTAATTCTTCTACATGACAAGCACCATCCTGAGGAGTTACACTATCACTTGGAAGTTGCCACTTTGGCCTAATTTTTATTGCACTAGTAATTTGTGATAGAGTATTCTCGAGATCTTTAACAACCCTTAATTGTTGTATAATCTTTGCTTTCCTCGAGAACTTCCATAAATTTATATAGATTTTTGTCCAGACGTGATGTTTTGGATGAAGGTTGATCATAATTAGCTTGTTGCGTTGAATACGAATGTGGTTCTTAATAATCTTCATACTTCAACACTCATTGATAAATTTGTTGTGGTTGATAATAATTTTGAGGTTGAATTGATAATAGTTACCTTGATTTTCAACCAAATTCTGATTCTGTGGGGAATAATAATTAAGCTTGGCTTCCTTGAGGATAGTAATAACCATTCGAGTAATGGTTTCTTTCATGAGATATAAATGAAATCGAAGCTTGATTAAGGATTAAATTCTCCCATGACTGATTTCTTTCTCCACAACCATGACATGAAGGTAATGCGTGTATTAGATTTACTAGAGCTATAGAACTGCTCTCTAACGTGATTGCTCTTGTAATTACTTGAGTTCTTGGTTTAATTATTTGATCCTTAGAGCTTGTAAGGTATCTTCATCTTTGTTTGATTCTAACGGCCAACTTCTCTCGGTTTCAAGAACTCTTTCCATGATAATACTAGCATTATCTGGAATAAAAAACACAAGGCTTCCATCTCCTAAATTATTTACCTTTGCCTTGGACTCGCTATCGAGTCCTCCATAGAACATGGTCAATTGATATTCAGGCGAGGAGACGTGGAATGGACACCTCACTTTCTTCTCATTGAAACGTAGCAATGCTTCACAAACACTTTCCCCTTCTTCTTGCATAAACTGTTTTAACTCCAACCTATCTTTATGCGTCTACTAATCGCATATAATCAATCTAGGAATTTTGCTTGGAGTTGATCCCAATCAGGAATTGAATCCGGGTGTTGGTAATCATACCAATCACTTGCATTTCCGGTTAAAAAGACCTTTGACAATGTTCGCATAACGTAGTACATATGTTCCTGTGTAACACCTTTGACAATGTAGGTATCACAAATCTGTATGATTTATTTGAATTTAACGAACCGGATCCTATTGTGAAGCACCACTAATCGGCCAAATTCGAAAATTGTTCAATCATGCCTATATGTGGCCTGAATTTAGCAAATTGGATTTTTGGACTGCGGATTCCTCTAGGTTGCACTCTAAATGATATAGGAAGATCGAGTTTCCTTTGACTTTCCATCTGAAATGGAAAAACTAAAAACAAAAGCATTAAATTGATCTAACTGAAATAAAAGCACAAAATAAATGAACAAGGACCAAAGATGTAGTCCCCGGGAGCTTCACCAAAAACTTGGTGTCGGTTAGGGCCTGATAAAATAACGATAAAATAGATGCAACTAAAGCACATTACTCACTGCAAGTATCACAAATCGTACGCAAGTTATAATGATAATTAGACTTCGTTCCTCTAGGACTACAAAAATTAGGAAGAACTTATGCAATATAAAGTGGAAACAAAGAAGCTAAAAGAATATTACGCTGAAAATAGAAGACTTGGGAATATTTGTTTGGGTTTTAAGACTCTGACAATTAACTAAATAAAATAAAGACATGAAAATTAATAAAGGGAAGAAGATAGTATGAGAGATTAGCTCGAGACCTAGCAAGTAATCCACACTAGCCTTGTTATAACCAATTTATGTACGGGTGAATTGTGTGATATGCAATAGTAAGGTGACCCTACGCAATGATCGGTGGTTAATCTCAAACCCTAATGACTATCTAGTTAGGCAAGCCCTTCCATATCACTACCACACACTAGACGTTTATGTGGTGTTTTAATAATTAGGTACCCCTTTCGAGTGATCATATAACTACTAATAAGGTAATCCTATACGTTGTACACCGCAAGAACTACAAATAATAAATCAGAACACATAAAAGCAGAAAATATAACACTAATTTCAATTAAATGTAAAAGACATCAAAAATTAAAATAGATATAAAATAACTCTAGAGTTCATACCCATATGCTAATCTCAAGATAAAATATAATTATTTCATACTAGAGAAAGAAAGAAAAACAATTACAAATTGGAAGAATTGGGAATGCATGATTTATTGTCCAACTTCTTCTGATCTTCTCTTCTCTTTATGTAGGCATTCACTTGGTCTTTTGATATTAAAGGCTGACTAAGGATGATTTATATAAGGTAGGAATGAGTATATCTTCGTTACTTATCAGATTTTGATGTTCTTTATATAGAAACGACTGTGTTGAAAAGATATAGCTGCTCCTAAAAAAAATATCTCTCTAATTACAGACTGTTTTGGTGCAGTAAATTAATTAATGGACGTATATTTATTTTTGACAGCTTCCTTACATTCCAAATATATCTAAACTGTTCCTTTTTTATCTTGACTACGAGTTTTCCTTTACTTTTCCTTCTCAAAGCAGTTTTCATATGTGTAATAGCTTCCATATACACAGGTGCCACACAAATAACACACAAATTACACGTAAAAGCTCATAAAATAATAATACACTTAAAATAAACAAGATAATGTATAGTATAAATAAATGGGGAAAATCCTGAAATTAATAACTAAATTACAGTAAAATGATATCTCAAGTATATTTTAATTTATCTAAGGTAGGAATGAGTATATATAGTTCCATGGTCGAAATTAGGAGTAATCCCCAAGTTAAGTTCCATATCTTAACAAAATTCGTGTTCCTAACTTGTGCGAAAGGATAAAACTTAGCAAATTTTGTTTTGTTCATATCTTCTTTGTTACTTATCGGATTTTGACGTTCTTTATATGGAAAAGGCCGTGTTGAAAACAATATAGTTGCTCCTATAAAAACATCTCTCTAATTCCAGACTGTTTTGCTACACAAAATTAATTAATGGACGTATATGTAGTTTTGACAGTTTTTTTACATTCTAAATATATCTAAACTCTTACGTTTTGACTTTGAATAAGGGTTTTCCTTTACTTTTCCATTTCAAATCAGTATCCATATGTGTAATAGCTTCCATATACCTAGGTGCTACACAAATAACACACAAATTACGTCCAAAAGTTCATTAAATAATAAAACACTTAAAATAAACAAGACAGTGTATAGTATAAATAAATGGGGAAAAATCCTGAAATTAATAACTAAATAACCGTAAAATGATATCTCAAATATAGTTTAATTTATCACTAACATAGAGACATCAAGGTGTTAGAAATAGATTCAGATAAATTTAATAATTTGTACAAATGCTATAATTGTACATTGCTGAATGAAGCTCTTTTGGAGATATTAGGTTGACTCGCAGTAGTTACCTACATACTTGTTCCATATTTATCAGAAGAAGTGAATGATTCAAAAGGCCGATGTATAGACATAATAAAAAGAATAACCGACGATGAAGATCGACGTAAAAGTTATTAAAAAAAAGCATCAAAAATGGTGTATATCGACAATTAAGGCCGAGAAAAAAAATTAAGAGTAAGGATTTACAATCTTAAGCTCTGACACTATGAATAATTTAGAATAACATAATTCAGTGATAATAATTTCTTACACAGAGAACCTATATTTTAAGGAAACACATAAATAACTTGGAAAACAAGTTTCTATGTATAAGAAAATAATTAGGGATCAAGTTTTGTAGTAAATGAAATAACTTGGAGAGGAATATGTTCTAATCTATTATATAGAATATAATATTTAAAGAAACTAATAATTAATGTATATTTCAACAGATGTAACTCACATGGAAGGAATAATTGTAGTTGTACTCACTAGTATCTTGATTAAAAACTTTAAAGGCACTATAGACCCTTATACTATGAAAGCATCTCAATATAGCCTATACGTCCCTATAGTATGCAAAAGTTGTACCATAGGCTTTAGTATAATTTATATAGAAAGAATTAGTTGTAGTGTTACTCACTTGAATATGTATTTATATCTTTTTTAATTACGGTATGGGTCCCTATACCATCCTAAAACGCACTACAGTCCATTTATAATGCAAAATTGCATTTATAGGACTCGATATAATTTATTCTAGAAAGAATAGTTTCAGTTTTAATCAATAGCATCTGGATTAGAGTTTTTTCTAATTGATCAATAGGTCCATATGCTATTTAAAAATGCACTATGGTCCCTAGATCGTGCACAAATTGCAATATAGGCTTTGGAATAATATATTACAAAAAGAATAGTTGTAGTTTTAATCATTAGCATCTGGATCAATACCTTTTAAATTGCTTTATAGGTCCTTATACTATGCAAAAAATCACACCATAAGCCTAATTAAAATTTATACCAAAAGAACAGTTGTAGATTAAATATTTTTTAATTGCACTATAGGTTCCTATACTATGCAATAATTTTATAATAGGTCATGTACTATGAAAATATTGAAATAAGTTCCCTATATTATTCCAAAATTGGATTATATACCATGATATAATTTATAAGGAAATAATAGTTCTAGTTCTATTCACTTGCATCTAGATTAATTTATTTTTTAATTTCAATATAGGTCCATATACTCTATAAAAATGGCTTTGTAGGCCCCTATATTATGCAAACTTTGCACTAAAGGTCCAAATATTATCTACAAAATCCACTAGAGGTACTTATACTCTACAAAAAATCCACTATAGGCCCCTCTTTTAACTCAACTTTACCTTCCTGTCGAATACATTTTGCCCATATTCTAAATCGATGGAAATAGAAATAAGAGACAAATAGTTTTTTATTTTCCAGATAAAAGAGGAACACAGTAAATTTGAAAAAAAGGTAAGGAGGTTATTAATACCAAGTTATACAATTCATTAAGTAATGGGCACACACATTCCATTCTCAAAATAAAAGATATGAATTAACAAGTTTTAAAGCAGATAATTATCTATATTCAAACAAACTAGAACAAAAAATAACAAAACAACAAAAAATTAAAGTTTATAGTTTCTTGAAATTCACAACTAAAAAAATTCTTATCATGTATTCCACTCAATAACTATGGGGAATAGGAGGTTATATAGAATTTGCAGAGATACCATATAATATGGGGCTAGGATGCTCATTCTCAAAGATTGGGGGAAAATGTGATAGATGAGTGTTTGTGTAGCTATTTACCATTTTCTTAGGAGTCGGGCCTATTGTGGTATTTATTACAGGGATCTTCTTACTTGGCGGGAGGAGTACGAATGTCAACAACGGGACAACATGTTTCGTATGATCAAGCTATTATGTGGAAAGTTCTTGGAGAAGATAATAATGGTCTTCGTCTTGCGTTTTTTTTATGAATTTGTCTTTCGTTTCTATTTTATGAGAGATAATTATGCAAAAAAATGTTGCAAATATGCTTTTTTAGTATTACGAATAAACCATCATACCTCAGGGCTGAGGCCCAAAACAACACAAGAAAGGGTCAAAATAGATATTCATAAAATCTCCGAGCTTGAAGAGAGTGCCTAACCCCGACACATGTACTGCTAAGTTATTAGTGAAATTACTTTAGGAACTTGTTAGTAGTTTAATTTCAAATGTTATAGTATATCATAAATTTGCCTAAGATAGCATAACATAGTTTTATGTAACATAGCATAATAGAGGTTTAGATTTAGCAGAATTCAGTTGTTTATAATAAATTTGAATTTTAACATATCATAGAAATAGTGTGTAGGTCACCCAATATATAACTCAGGCTACAATAACTTTGAGTTAACATTAGAGTATTTTGCTAATGGCTTACCTCTCTCGGGTCGTACAAACTTAAAGATACAAGTCCTTCGAGAGTTGTACTTAGTTTTAAGATATTAGCAAACCCAGAAGTGAATTTCCCACATTTATTCACTTTTTTGTCAACAACACTACACAACATGAATGAAATGTTAACATATATAGTTGCATATGTCCCACATCAATTTGCTACACGTCATGACAATCACTAGAAAAAATACATTCGTTAATATAAATATTGATTTTTTTTATATTAACATTATAACATGTAGTAATATTACCGAATTATTTTTTATACATACAAAAGAAATTTGGGATAGTAGACAAAAAAAAAGAATTGAGTTCTTTATATGACAGTGGGCCTTAAAACAAGCCCCCTTTTTTTTAATATGTATGGGCTTCAATCCCCATGTTATTCGATTTCAATAATAATAATACTAGTGTATTTTTCTTGTTGAAATGATTTTTTCACATCCAGGTCTCTTCTACTCTCTCTCTCTCTCTCCAAATCTCATAGATTAATATCACATAAATAGTCTTGAATTGTTCAATTCATCAATTTACAAATCAAGATCTAATTAACTTTCTATTACCATGAAAGAGCCCCTCATGGTGCATATTCTCTCTTTCCAAATCTCATAGATTAGAATCACATAAATAGTCTTAAATTGTTCAATTCATCAATTTACAGATCAAGATCCAATTACCTACCGATTACCATAAAAGAGTCTCTCACGGTATATGTTCATACTCCCATATTTTTAATTATTTAATAAATAGACTGAAGAATATATTGGGATTGGTTTCGATAATTATTTTAATCAATTATTCAGTTATACAATGTTTTTTACAAATCTGTAATACAAGTTATTTTATATTGTTGGAATTTTGATTTTGTGTATTTTATTATGTTTAAGAATGTCAAACTAGAGTGCTACTACAAGTCTATATGTAGTCAAGATATTGTAAGTATCTGCTACGTAGTGGAGGAACCATGGATTTTTTTAATATTCTTATTAAGTTAATTTCACTTTAAGTCCCTACTTTAGGTATAATATTTATTATATGTCTCTATTAGTCTATGTTAATGGTATATATAAATGATAAATACTTAGTACTTACATTTGGATGTTGTTTTTATTTGAGTAATTTTGTGTTGTTAAAATATATGAAAGTGTGATTTTATGAATTTGTAAGTATCTTATATATTACTATATATATTCTATGTGTTAGATTTCCGTAGTTTTAAAAATTTATTGTTAAAGTCAAGTTTGATTGTTTAATTATATGGACCCATTACCCATTATGATTAATTTAAAATGATATCTATCCTTGTATGAAATTTAAATGCACATACATATATACTAACATTATTTTCTTTTTTTTAGTTGTAGATTATTATAGAGTGAATAACATATGATCGTTGACCATGACATTTCTCCAGTTTCTAAACTTCGATTGTTAGACAGAATGTCCTTCATGAATTTCAGATATCATGGCATTCTTTTGAGATCCTCTACAAACGGTATATTGATATATAACTTGCTAACTATGTCAAGGAACTTCTTGAATTCATTTTCATTGTTCTTGATTTTGGAACTTGATGGAAATACTTGAGGAGGACGGGCATTGTTCACCACTTATCTTTTCTTCTTTACTAATGTCTTCTCTAGGATACTCTTAGGTTCAGTTACCTTTTTCGATTAGATCTTCAAGTTTTTTTCTACCACCTAATCAGGAATAAGGGTTGGTTCTTTTGGTTATTCTATTTTTTCCACTTTGGGCGGACGTAATTGTTTTTCCAATTTTTAATTCATCTACATGACAAGCATCATCCTGAGGAGTTACACTATCACTTGGAAGTTGCCCCTTTGGCCTAATTTTTATTGCACTAGTAGTTTATGATAGAGTATTCTCGAGATCTTTAACAACCCTTGCTTGTTGTAGAATCTTTTCTTTCCTCGAGAAATTCCATAAATTTATCTAGATTTTTGTCCAGACGTGATGTTTTGGATGAAGGTTGATCATAATTAGCTTGTTGCGTTGAATACGAGTGTGGTTCTTAATAATCTTCATACTTCAGCACTCATTGATAATTTTGTTGTGGTTGATAATAATTGTGAGGTTGAATTGATAATAGTCACCTTGATTTTCAACCAAATTCTGATTCTGTGGGGAATAATAATTAAGCGTGGCTTCCTTGAGGATAGTAATAACCATTCGAGTAATGGTTTCTTTCATGAGATATAAAGGAAATCGAAGCTTGATTATGGATTAAATTCTCCCATGACTGATTTCTTTCTCCACAACCATGACATGAAGGTAATGCGTGTATTAGATTTACTAGAGCTATAGAACTGCTCTCTAACGTGATTGCTCTTGTAATTACTTGAGTTCTTGGTTTAATTATTTGATCCTTAGAGCTTCTAAGGCATCTTCTTCTTTGTTTGATTCTAACGACTAACTTCTCTCGGTTTCAAGAACTCTTTCCATGATAATACTAGCATTATCTGGAATCAATAACACTAAGCTTCCATCTCCTAAATTATTTACCTTTGCCTTGGACTCGCTATCGAGTCCTCCATAGAACATGGTCAACTGATATTCAGGCGAGGAGACGTGGAATGGACACCTCTCTTTCTTCTCATTGAAACGTAACCATGCTTCACAAACACTTTCCCCTTCTTCTTGCATAAACTGTTTTAACTCCAACCTATCTTTATGTGTCTACTAATCGCATATAATCAATCTAGGAATTTCGCTTGGAGTTGATCCCAATCTGGAACTGAATCCGGGTGTTGGTAATCATACTAATCACTTGCAATTCCGGTTAAAAAGAACTGGAACATAATGTATTACATATGTTCCTGTGTAACACCTTTGACAATGTAGGTATCACAAATCTGTATAATTTATTTGAATTTAACGAACCAGATCCTATTGTGAAGCACCAATAATCGGCCAAACTCGAAAATTGTTCAATCATGCCTATATGTGGCCTAAATTTAGAAAATTGGATTTTTAGACTGCGGATTCCTCTAGGTTGCACTCTAAATGATACGGGAAGATCAAGTTTCCTTTGACTTTCCATCTGAAATGGAAAAACTAAAAACAAAAGCGTAAAATAGATCTAACTGAAATAAAAGCACTAAATAAATGCATAAGAACTAACGATGTAGTCCCCGTGAGCTACATCAAAAACTTCGTGTCGGTTAGGGCGTGATAAAATAACGATAAAATAAGATGCAACTAACGCTCAAACTAAAACACATTACTCACTGCAAGTATCACAAATCCTACGCAATTTTAAATGATAATTAGACTTCGTTCTTTTAGGACTACGAATTTTAGAAAGAACTTATGCAATATAAAGTGGAAATAAAGAAGCTAAAAGAATATTACGCTGAAAATAAAAGACTTGGGCATATTTGTTTGGTTTTTAAGACTCTGGCAATTATCTAAATAAAATAAAGACATGAAAATAAAAATAAAATATAGTATGAGAGTTTAGCTTGAGACCTAGCAAGTAATCCCCACTATCCTTGTTATAACCTATTTATGTAAGGAAGAATTGTGTGATATGCAATATTCAGGATTCTACACTTCTCCTAAACCCCTTTCGGTTTGACTTAGGTGGCGACCTAAACATTACCATGGGACTTGGCTAAAAAACACTGCGCAATGATCAATAATTAATCTCAAACCCTAATGACTATCTAGTTAGGCAAGCCCTTCCAGATCAATACCACACACTAGACGTTTATGTGTTGTTTTAATAAGTAGATACCCCTTTCAGGTGATCATATAACTACTATTAAGGTAATCCTATACGTTGTACAATGCAAGAACAACAGAAAAAAATCAAAACACATAAGAGGAGAAAATAAAATACTAACTTCAGTTTAATGTAAAAGATATCCCATATTAAAATAGAGATAAAACAAGTCTAGGGTTCATACCCATATGTTAATCTAAAGCTATAATATAATTAGTTCATATGAGAGAAATAAAGAAAAACAATTACAAATTTGAAAAATTGGGAAGACATGATTGGTTGTCCAATTCCTTCTAATCTTCTCTTCCCTTTATGTAGGCTTTCTCTTGGTTTTTGATAATAATGGCTGACAAAGCATGATTTCTATAAGGTAAGAATGAGTATATCTTCGTTACTTATCAGATTTTGATGTTCTTTATATGGAAACAACTACGTTGAAAAGATATAGCCGCTCCTAAAAAAATGTCTCTCTAATTATGTTTTGGTACAGTAAATTAATTAATGGACATATATGCATTTTTGACAGCTTCCTTACATTCAAAATATATTTAAATTGTTTCTTTTTTACTTTGACTAAGGGATTACCTTTACTTTTCCCTCTCAAATTAGTTCCATATGTGCAATAGCTTCCATATACGCAGGTGCCACACAAATAACACACAAATTACTCTCAAAAGCTCATAAAATAATAAAATACTTAAAACTAGACAAGAATGTTTAAAGTATATATAAATGGAGAAAAATCCCGAAATTAATAACTAAATAACCGTAAAATGATGGCTCAAGTATAGATCAATTTATCACAAATAGAGAGACATCAAGTTGTTAAAAATATATTCAGATAAATTTAATAATTCGTACAAATGTTCTAATTGTTCATTATGAAGCTCTTTTGAAAATATTAGGTCGACTCGCAGTAGTTACTTGCATACTTGTTCCATATTTATCAGAATAAGTGAATGATTAAAAAGTTCCATATATAGACATAATAAAAAGAATAACCGACGATGAAGATCGGTGTAAAAGTTTTTTAAAAAAAAAGCACGAAAAAAGGTGTATATCGACAATTAAGAGTAAAGATTTACAATCTTAAGCTCTGATACCATGAATAAATTAGAATAAATTTATTCAAAGATAATAATTTCTTACATACAGAAACTATGTTTAAAGGAAACGAATGAAGAACTTGGAAAACAAGTTTCTATGTGTAAGGAAATAATTAGGGAACAAGTTTTGTAGTAAATGAAATAACTTGAAGAATAATATATTCTAATCTATAATATGGAATATACTATTTAGCAAACAAATAATTAAGGTATATTTCAACAGATATAACTCACATGGAAGGAATAATTGTAGTTGTACTCACTAGTATCTTGATTAAAAACTTTAAAGGCACTATAGACCCTTATACTATGAAAAAAATCACACTGTAGCCTATAGGTCCCTATATTATGCAAATAATTTCAATAGGCTTTAGTTTAATTTATATAGAATTAGTTCTAGTTGTACTCACTAGAATTTTTATTCATATCTTTTTTAATTATGGTATTCACTATCAATCCATGTATTATGCAAAACTGCATTTATAGGATTTAATATAATTTTTTCAGGAAAGAATAGTTTCAGTTGTACTTAATAACATCTCGATTATTATTTTTTCTAATTGCTTAATAGGTCCCTATGCTATTTAAAAAAATGCAATATGGTCCCTAGATCATGCAAAAATTGCAATATAGGCCTTGGAATAGTATATTACAGAAAGAATAGTAGTAGTTTTAATCATTAACATCTAGATTAATATCTTTTAAATTGCAATATAGGTCCTTATACTATACAAAAAATCTTAACATAAGCCTAATTAAAATTTATACAAAAAGAACAGTTGTAGATTAACATATTTTTCAATTGCACTATAGGTTCCTATACTATGCAATAATTGCATAATAGGTCCTATACTATGAAAACATTTTATAAAGTTCCCTATATTATTCCAAAATTAGAAAATATACCATGATATAATTTATAAGGAAAGAATAATTCTAGTTGTATTCACTTGCATTTGGATTAATATATTTTTTAAGACTCTGTCAATTAACTAAATAAAATAAAGACATGAAAATAAAAATAAAAATATAGTATGAGAGTTTAGCTCGAGACCTAGCAAGTAATCCCCACTATCCTTGTTATAACCTATTTATGTAAGGGAGAATTGTGTGATATGCAATATCTAGGATTCTACACTTCTCCTAAACCCCTTTCGGTTGGACTTAGGTGGCGACCTAAACATTACCAGGGGACTTGGTTAAAAAACACTGCGCAATGATCAATGATTAATCTCAAACCCTAATGACTATCTAGTTAGGCAAGCCCTTCCAGATCAATACCACACACTAGACGTTTATGTGTTGTTTTAATAAATAGATACCCCTTTCAGGTATTCATATAACTACTATTAAGGTAATCCTATATGTTGTACAATGCAAGAACTACAGAAAAAAATCAAAACACGTAAGAGGAGAAAATACAATACTAACTTTAGTTAAATGTAAAAGATATCCCAAATTAAAATAGAGATAAAACAAGTCTAGGGTTCATACCCATATGTTAATCTAAAGCTATAATAGAATTAGTTCATATGAGAGAAATAAAGAAAAACAATTACAAATTTGAAAAATTAGGAAGACATGATTGGTTGTCCATCTCTTCCCTTTATGTAGGCTTTCTCTTGGTTTTTGATAATAATGGCTAACAAAGCATGATTTCTATAAGGTAGGAATGAGTATATCTTCGTTACTTATCAGATTTTGATGTTCTTTATATGGAAACAACTACGTTGAAAAGATATAGCCGCTCCTAAAAAATGTCTCTCTTATTATGTTTTGGTGCAGTAAATTAATTAATGGACATATATGCATTTTTGACAACTCTTACATTCAAAATATATTTAAATTGTTCCTTTTTTACTTTGACTAAGGGTTTACCTTTACTTTTCCCTCTCAAATTAGGTTCCATATGTGCAATAACTTCCATATACGCAGGTGCCACATAAATAACACACAAATTACTTGCAAAAACTCATAAAATAATAAAATACTTAAAACTAGACAAGAATGTTTAAAGTATATATAAATGGAGAAAAATCCCGAAATTAATAACTAAATAACCGTAAAATGATGGCTCAAGTATAGATTAATTTATCACAAATAGAGACACATCAAGTTGTTAAAAATATATTCAGATAAATTTAATAATTCGTACAAATGTTCTAATTGTTCATTATGAAGCTCTTTTGAAAATATTAGGTCGACTCGCAGTAGTTACTTGCATACTGGTTCCATATTTATCAGAATAAGTGAATGATTAAAAAGTTCCATATATAGACATAATAAAAATAATAACCGACGATGAAGATCGGTGTAAAAGTTTTTTTAAAAAAAAGCACGAAAAAAGGTGTATATCGATAATTAAGAGTAAGGATTTACAATCTTAAGCTCTGATACCATGAATAAATTAGAATAAATTTATTCAAAGATAATAATTTCTTACATACAGAAACTATATTTAAAGGAAACACATGAAGAACTTGGAAAACAAGTTTCTATGTGTAAGGAAATAATTAGGGAACAAGTTTTGTAGTAAATGAAATAACTTGAAGAATAATATATTCTAATCTATAATATGGAATATACTATTTAGCAAACAAATAATTAAGGTATATTTCAACAGATATAACTCACATGGAAGGAATAATTGTAGTTGTACTCACTAGTATCTTGATTAAAAACTTTAAAGGCACTATAGACCCTTATACTATGAAAAAAATCACACTGTAGCCTATAGGTCCCTATATTCTGCAAAAAAATTCAATAGGCTTTAGTTTAATTTATATATAATTAGTTCTAGTTGTACTCACTAGAATTTTTATTCATATCTTTTATAATTATGGTATGGGTCCCTAGACAATCCTTAAATTCACTATCAATCCATGTATTATGCAAAACTGCATTTATAGGATTTAATATAATTTTTTTAGGAAAGAATAGTTTCAGTTGTACTTAATAACATCTCGATTATTATTTTTTCTAATTGCTTAATAGGTCCCTATGCTATTTAAAAAAATGTAATATGGTCCCTAAATCATGCAAAAATTGCAATATAGGCTTTGGAATAGTATACTACAGAAAGAATAGTCGTAGTTTTAATCATTAACATCTAGATTAATATCTTTTAAATTGCACTATAGGTCCTTATACTATACAAAAAATCTTACCATAAGCCTAATTAAAATTTATACAAAAAGAACAGTTGTAGATTAACATATTTTTCAATTGCACTATAGGTTCCTATACTATGAAATAATTGCATAATAGGTCCTGTACTATGAAAACATTTTATTAAGTTCCCTGAATTATTCCAAAATTAGAATATATACCATGATATAATTTATAAGGAAAGAATAATTCTAGTTGTATTCACTTGCATTTGGATTAATATATTTTTTAATTTCAATATAGGTCCTTATAATCTATAAAACTAGCTCTGTAGGTCCCTATATTATGCAAAAATTGTACTAAAGGTCCCAATATTATCTACAAAATCCACTATAGGTCCCTATACTCAACAAAAAATCACTATATGCCTCTCTTTTAACTCAACTTTTCCTTCCTATCGAATACATTTTGCCCATATTTTAAATAGGTGGAAATAGAAATAAGAGACAAATATTTTTTATCTTTTCCAGGAAAAAGAGGAACACAGTAAGTTTGAAAAGAAGGTAAAGAGGTTATTAATACCAAGATATACAATTTAATAAGTAATGTGTGCATACATTCCATTCTCAAAATAGAAGATATGTATTAACAAGTTTCAAAGAAGATAATCATCTATATTTAGACAAAAGAGAACAAAAAAGAAAAAAACAACAAATAATAAAGTTAATAGTTTCTTTAAATTCACAACTAAAAGAAGTCTTATAAGGTACTGCACTCAATAACTATGGAGAAGAGGAGGGTATATAGAATTTGCAGAGATACCATATAATATGGGGCTAGGAAGCTTATTCTGAAAGACTGGGGAAAAATATGATAGATTAGGGTTCATGAAGCTATTTACCATTTTCTTAGGAGTCGGGCCTATTGGTGGTTTATATTACAAGAATTTGCTTACTTGGCGGGAGGAGTACGAATCTCAACAATGGGACAACATGTTTCGTGTGATCAAGCTACTCCGTGTAAAGTTCTTGGAGAAGATAATAATGTTCTCCGTCTTGTGTTTTTTTTATGAATTTGTCTTTTTATTCAATTTTATGAGAGATTATTATGCAAAAAATGTTGCAACATGTTTTATTATTATTACGAACAAACCATTATACCTCAGGGCTACCACCACCCCTTTCAAGAGGAAGAGGCCTAAAACAACACAAGAAAGGGTCCCAAATAGATATTAATAAAATCCCCAAGCTTGAAGAGATAACTAATCATGACAAGTGTCCAAGAAAGGCCTTGAGAACCGTTCCATGGCCATGCTATTAATTTATTAGTAAATTTACTTTAAAAACTTGTTAGTAGTTTAATTTCAAATGTTATAGAATATCATAAGTTTGCCTAACATAGCATATCATAGTTGTAACATGGCCATGCTATTAATAAATTTGAATGTTAACATAGTATAGAAAAAGTGTATAGCTCACCTAATATTTACCTCATGCTACAATAACTTCGAGTTAACATTAGAGTATTTAGCTAATGGTCTACCTCTCTCGGGTCGTACAAACCGTAAGATAAAAGTCCTTCGAGAGTTGTTCTTAGTTTTAAGATATTAGCAAAACTAGAAGAGAATTTCGCAAATTCATTAGCTTTGTTGCTATTAACAACAACACTACACAACGTGAATGAAATGTTAACATATATAGTTGCATATGTCCCACATCCATTTGCTACACGTCATGACAATCACTAGAAAAAATACCTTTGTTAATATATATATATATTGATTTTTTATTTATATTAACACTTTAGCATGTAGTAATATTACCAAATTATTTATTATACCTACTAAAAAAATTTGGGATAATAGACAAAAAAAGAGAATTAAATCCTTTATATGACATTGGGCCTTAAAACAAGCCTACTTTTTTTTAAATATGTATGGTTTTCGATCCCTATATATTTAGATTTCCAAAATAATAATACTACTCTATTTTTCTTTTTGAAATGATTTTTTGCCTCTCCAGCTCTCTTCTACTATCTCTCTCTCAATCTCAAAGATTATAATCACATAAATCAGTTTTGAATTGTTCAATTCATCAATTGACAGATCAAGATCCAATTTCCCATTCCATTAAAGAGCCACTTATTGTACAGCTTCTCTCTCTCAAAATCTCATAGATTAGAATCACATAAATAGTCTTGAATGGTTCAATTCATCAATTTACAGATCAAGATCCAATTACCTTCCTATTACCATAAAAGAGCCCCTTATGGTATATATTCCTACTCCTATTCTCTTAATTGTTTCATAAATAAACTGAATCTAATTAGACTTATTCCTAATTGTTTCTACTTAATCAATTATTTTGTTATACTATGTTTGTTACAAATCTGTAATATAAGTTATTTTATATTGTTAAAATTTCGATTTTGTTGTGTGTACTTCATTATGTTTAAGAATGTCAAACAAGAGTGGTACTACAAGTCTATATGTAGTATCAGCTATGTAGTGGAGGAGAATATTTTTGATATTTTTATTAAGTTAATTACACTTTAAGTCCCTACTTTAGGTAAAATATTTATTATATGTCTCTATTAGTTCAAATTAATGGTAAATAAAAATGTTAAGTAGGTAATACTTACATTTGAATGTTGTTTTTCTTGAGTAATTTTTCATTTTAAAATATATTAAAGATGTGATCTTATGAATTTGTAAATATCTTATATGTTCATATATATTCTAATTGTTAGATTTCCGTAGTTATTTTAAAAAGTAAGTGTTAAAGTCTAGTTTAATTGTTTAATTATATGGACCCATTATCCATTATGATTGAATATAAAATGATATCTATCCTTGTATGAAATATAAATGCATATACATATATACTAACATTATTTTCTTTTCTTTTTTCAGTTGAAGTTTATTATACAGTGAATAACATATGATCGTTGATCATGACATTTCACCTTATATCAAGTTTGCAGAACTTTGCAACTTGAGGAATACAGGTTCAACCAAAATCAAATCCATGCATAGTTTAAAATGCACTATACATGCCTATATTAAGCAAAAACTACATTACAGATCCCTATATTATGAAAAGTGTACAATAAAATCCCTTTAATGAAATAAATTACGCTATACATCCCTATATTATGCGAAAATTGCATTCCCTATATTATGAAAATATTTACTATAAATACCTAAAGTATATAAACATTGCACTATACGTCCCTATATTTATGCAAAAGTTGCATTACATGTCCATGTATTGTAGAAAAGTGTACTATAAATCCCTATACTATACCAAGATTGCACTATACATCCCTATATACAGATTCCTATTATATGAAAATTGTACAATAAAATCCCTTTAATATTAATAAATTACACTATACATCCCTATATTATGCAAAGATTGTATTACAAGACCCTATATTATGAAAATATTTACTATAAATACCTTAAGTATAAAAACATTGCACTATATGTCCCTATACTTATGCAAAAGTGGCATTACATGTCTTGTATCGTGAAAAATTGTACTATAAATACCTATAATATACAAATATTGCACTATATGTCACTATATTTACGAAATAATATAACATATATTTTTTGGCTAATTGGTTCCTAACGGTTGGGGAAATGGGTTATATTTGCTACAAACTGTTGTGAATGTTGTCTAAGAGAAATTATTTTTATGGCATAATTGAACTGTTAGTCCTTGTAGTCCTCGAAATCGCAGTGTTTTAGTCCTTGTGCTCTGAAAATACCACAAAATGTCCCTATATTAACCATAGGGACCTTTTATGGTATTTTCGAAAGAGCGATAGTAGGACTCCCTAATTTTGTTTTTTTAATAATTTGATTTGTTTATTTATTTCATTTGACTAATACAGGGAGGAAGATTTTGATAAAGAAGGATCTGGGACCCGACGGTTATACTATGTGATCAGGTAAATTAAAATATTTTTACTTTTTTTTACTGTGGTGTGTGGGTATATTTGTAAATGTTATATTAATTTTGCAGTGCGATAAGGAATTTCATATCGGGTGTTTGAGAGAGCATAATATAGCCCCATTAGATGTAAGTTAAGGAAAATCACCATCTTTTTGTTTTTTTTAATTAAAAAAAACTGATTTCCTGGTTAAAAAATGCAGATTCTACCCGACAATTTATCGTCTGCCCATTGGGATAGGTATTATATACAAACACCAGAATCGTAGGTCCGCTAGGAGAAGGTGTTAGAAACTAGTCTAAATATGAAAATAAAGAAAGAAATAATTTCTCAAAACTAGAAAAAATAGCTTGAAGATGATCGAAAGACTATTAGCTTAAGAAAAGATGACGAAACAAAAGTTGTACTGCTAAGTGACTGAAACTCGAGAAGTACTTTATAACCAGGGTTTGAGGAAACATTTGCTGCATTTAAGATGCCCTAATGTGATGAGGAAGGTTTTATATATAGGGGAAAAGTTGTGATCCCTTTTCTTGAGATATTAAATAGCATGACACCTCTTGTAACTCGCGTCTACACGCGTATCTCAGCTAATACAATCATGCAAGTCACTTTGAATGAACACTAGGGTTGCAAATGGATCAAGCTAAATCAAACTTGCTCGGGAAAATACTTGTTCGTTCACAAAACAATTTCAATCTCAATATCAGCGTCTATATTTAAACTCGTTCGAACTTGTTAGTTTATTATTAATTAATATTTATTAATTGTAAATTAATAATTTTGTTTACCAACAAATATATTATTAGCCAATAAGTACTAACCTGAATATTTTTTAGGGTAAATGCTTAATAACCCCCTCCAGTCTTGTTTATATCTTTCATTAATATCACACATTATACTTCATAACACACATTCTATCCAAGAACAACATTTTATACAATATTTTATTCAATTATAAAAAAAATGTTTGTGAAACAGTCAAACTCGGCTAAATTGTTTTTGTTTGATAAGCTAAACAGACAATATTTAACAAACTTTTCTCGACTTGTCACAATTCAATCTTGACTCGACTCACTAGAGAAATTAAACTACAAACTTGTACATCTGGTACTTAACTCGATTCGTTCATAGTCCTAGTAGATACGTGCGACGAAGAAAGGAAAAATCAATGGATCGACTTGTAACAATCCACCTTGGCATAGAAAGGTCGAATGAATTCTCGCATTGAATAAAAAAGGCGATCGACACCGATCCCTCATGTGCAATGAGGGTATCTGTAGGTTCGGTTATGCCACGTCGGAATGACGATAACATCGTCTTTCCCATGTGGAGCATAAGAGTAACCTTGGTCTTTGAACCCCGCAGAGTGTTAAATTTTTTCCTGCCCAGTTCTACATTCTTGGATCTGTCCTTGTAATTGGATGACAAATTTTACACGTCAACACTTTATTTTAGTTAAGAAAACTATTAGACTTGTAGTCTTAGGTAACACTGTCTGAAGACTGAAACAGGTGAGATGAATGTTGCACAAGAACATGTAGAAGAAAAAAAATAATATTAAATGATATATAACATTGCTCATATAGGTGTACGTTGTAATCAATAACCATTATTTTATCTTCTTATTCTTCATTTAGAAAATCTAATTTGTCTTTTTATCGAAATCATACTTATATGGAATATAAAAGAATAGACAAAATATATGGATCACTGTCACTACTGCTAAGGATACCTACTAATTGGGTAGGAATACAAAAATTCCACTCACCAAATAATGTGCTTAAAAGACCTTGTTAACAACCATGTTATTGCCCCTTTGCTCAGCAAATTCATAGATATTACAAATCGTACTGATTACTAGCTAGCTAGGGGTTGCATGATTGCTCTAGCCATCATTATCGATAATACATTTCCCAAATTATTCATTTGACATTGTTAAGTATGGATCGATTGATAGGCTCAAGATCTTGTAACTTTTTCTTTCTATCTTGCAAACTAAGAAAGGTATCATAATTAGAAAATCAAGAACAATTGTTAAGTAAATCTCCTCCAACTTGGAGACTGAAAAATTATTAGAAAAAAATAATAATGATGGGGACCCGACGCAGTGAAAAGAAATCAACCGCAAAGGATTTATAGCCATGGATAGTCTTTGAACAGAATCAATTACAATCCTCACAATTGTATCGCCATCACAACTACATATTATTGCATATTATTCTCAAACTGAAATCGAAACTCAGTCAAAACCAAGCATGCGGGACCACACCGGAAAGAAGATTTATCATTCACTTTAGGACTCAGATGTTATATCATGTTTTTTATGAGTATTAAACATTTCAACAAATTCATAACCCAATTGAATAATCTAGATACCTGAGGATAATAATGGCGCATCATCTAGAACACAACTTATCCAACGAAGCAAACATGAGTTCCAAACATAAAATACGCCCTCTTGTCAACTACGATACTTATCTAAATTTTTACAAAGATTAATTTTAAATTGTTATGTAAAAATTACATTATTCGGACAAACCTACACCAACAGATGAATGTTGCATAAGCATCTGTATGAAGGGTAGAACGCTTAGAATGGAAATTTACTCAAGTCGCAAAGTAGTTAATTTATACCTGGCTATCCAAGAATCTCGTACCCAGGTTCCGGTATAGATTTTAAAGAAGCAACACAAAAAGAGTCGATTTTGAAATCCACCCGTTCTTTACAAAACTTCCTTAGAAAGCGAACACGTATAGCAGGAGGGACGTTCTCAATGAAATAAAGTGGTGTTACAAGTTTATTTTCGGAAGATAAAAGGACCTATGTTGTAATTTACGCTAACATTACATTATGTAATATAGAAGATTTGGCGCAAAGTATGCCACCAAGTAAAGGAAGGTTATTAGATGAGTTAATGAAATTCTTAGTTAAAATAACAACCACAATTACATCTTCAACTCCATTTATTTCTACATCGCCCCTTAATAACGAACCTCCATTTGTAATACTACTGAAGAGGGTACTACCTCTCCTATGTTGAGCTTCTCGAACAGGGAATTTGGCATGAGATTAATACTCGCGCCTAATCACATCATTCTTCCCGGTCCATCCTTTGCCAATAGCAATGGGAATTGTAAAACATCCAGGATCTTGTATCTTCGGTGGAAACTTGCTTTGACATATGTCACTACACTCCTCATGTAATCCAATCAATTCTCCAGTTTCTAAATTTCGATTGTTAGACAGAATGTCCTTCATGAATTTCAGATATTTTGGCATTCTTTTGAGATCCTCTACAAACGGTATGTTGATATATAACTTGCTAACTATGTCAAGGAACTTCTTGAATTCATTTTCATTGTTCTTGATTTTGGAACGTGATGGAAATAGTTGCGGAGGACGGGCATTGTTCACCACTTGTCTTTTCTTCTTTACTAATGTCTTCTCTAGGATACTCTTAGGTTCAGTTACCTTTTTCGATTAGATCTTCAAGTGTTTTTTCAACCACCTAATCAGGAATAAGGGTTGGTTCTTTTGGTTTTTCTGTTTTTTCCACTTTGGGAGGACGTAATTGTTTTTCCAATTTTTAATTCTTCTACATGACAAGCACCATCCTGAGGAGTTACACTATCACTTGGAAGTTGCCCCTTTGGCCTGATTTTTATTGCACTAGTAATTTGTGGTAGAGTATTCTCGAGATCTTTATCAACCCTTGATTGTTGTAGAATCTTTGCTTTCCTCGAGAACTTCCATAAATTTATATAGATTTTTGTCCAGACATGATGTTTTGGATGAAGGTTGATCATAATTAGCTTGTTGCGTTGAATACGAATGTGGTTCTTAATAATCTTCATACTTCAACACTCATTGATAAATTTGTTGTGGTTGATAATAATTTTGAGGTTGAATTGATAATAGTTACCTTGATTTTCAACCAAATTCTGATTCTGTGGGGAATAATAATTAAGCGTGGCTTCCTTGAGGATAGTAATAACCATTCGAGTAATGGTTTCTTTCATGAGATATAAATGAAATCGAAGCTTGATTATGGATTAAATTCTCCCATGACTGATTTTTTTCTCCACAACCATGACATGAAGGTAATGCGTGTATTAGATTTACTAGAGCTATAGAACTGCTCTCTAACGTGATTGCTCTTGTAATTACTTGAGTTCGTGGTTTAATTATTTGATCCTTAGAGCTTCTAAGGTATCTTCATCTTTGTTTGATTGTAACGGCCAACTTCTCTCGGTTTCAAGAACTCTTTCCATGATAATACTAGCATTATCTAGAATCAATAACACAAAGCTTCCATCTCCTAAATTATTTACCTTTGCCATGGACTCGCTATCGAGTCCTCCATAGAACATGGTCAATTGATATTCAGGCGAGGAGACGTGGAATGGACACCTCACTTTCTTCTCATTGAAACGTAACCATGCTTCACAAACACTTTCCCCTTCTTCTTGCATAAACTGTTTTAACTCCAACCTATCTTTCTACTTCTACTAATCGCATATAATCAATCTAGGAATTTTGCTTGGAGTTGATCCCAATCTGGAATTGAACCCGGGTGTTGGTAATCATACCAATCACTTGCATTTCCGGTTAAAAAGAACTAGAACATAACGTAGTACATATGTTCCTGTGTAACACCTTTGACAATGTAGGTATCACAAATCTGTATGATTTATTTGAATTTAACGAACCGGATCCTATTGTGAAGCACCACTAATCGGCCAAATTCGAAAATTGTTCAATCATGCCTATATGTGGCCTTAATTTAGCAAATTGGATTTTTGGACTGCGGATTCCTCTAGGTTGCACTCTAAATGATATGGGAAGATCGAGTTTCCTTTGACTTTCCATCTGAAATGGAAAAACTAAAAACAAAAGCGTTAAATTGATCTAACTGAAATAAAAGCACAAAATAAATGAACAAGGACCAACGATGTAGTCCCCGGGAGCTTCACCAAAAACTTGGTGTCGGTTAGGGCGTGATAAAATAACGATAAAATAAAATGCAACTAACGCCCCAACTAAAGCACATTACTCAATGCAAGTATCACAAATCGTACGCAAGTTTTAATGATAATTAGACTTCGTTCCTCTAGGACTACGAAAATTAGGAAGAACTTATGCAATATAAAGTGGAAACAAAGACGCTAAAAGAATATTACGCTGAAAATAGAAGACTTGGGAATATTCGTTTGGTTTTTAAGACTCTGACAATTAACTAAATAAAATAAAGACATGAAAATTAATAAAGGGAAGAAGATAGTATGAGAGATTAGCTCGAGACCTAGCAAGTAATCCACACTAGCCTTGTTATAACCAATTTATGTACGGGTGAATTGTGTGATATGCAATAGTAAGGATTCTACACTCTTGCTAACCCCCTTCTGGTTGTACTTAGGTGGCGACCTAACCATTACGAGGGGACTTAGGTAAGGTGACCCTACGCAATGATCGGTGGTTAATCTCAAACCCTAATGACTATCTAGTTAGGCAAGCCCTTCCATATCACTACCGCCCACTAGACGTTTATGTAGTGTTTTAATAATTAGGTACCCCTTTCGAGTGATCATATAACTACTAATAAGGTAATCCTATACGTTGTACACCGCAAGAACTACAAACAATAAATCAGAACACATAAAAGCAGAAAATATAACACTAATTTCAATTAAATGTAAAAGACATCAAAAATTGAAATAGATATAAAATAACTCTAGAGTTCATACCCATATGCTAATCTCAAGATAAAATATAATTATTTCATACTAGAGAAAGAAAGAAAAACAATTACAAATTGGAAGAATTGGGAATGCATGATTTATTGTCCAACTTCTTCTGATCTTCTCTTCTCTTTATGTAGGCATTCACTTGGTCTTTTGATATTAAAGGCTGACCAAGGATGATTTATATAAGGTAGGAATGAGTATATCTTCGTTACTTATCAGATTTTGATGTTCTTTATATAGAAACGACTGTGTTGAAAAGATATAGCTGCTCCTAAAAAAAATATCTCTCTAATTACAGACTATTTTGTTGCAGTAAATTAATTAATGGATGTATATTTATTTTTGACAGCTTCCTTACATTCCAAATATATCTAAACTGTTCCTTTTTTATCTTGACTACGAGTTTTCCTTTACTTTTCCTTCTCAAAGCAGTTTTCATATGTGTAATAGCTTCCATATACACAGGTGCCACACAAATAAAACACAAATTACACGTAAAAGCTCATAAAATAATAAAACACTTAAAATAAACAAGACAATGTATAGTATAAATAAATGGGGAAAACCCTGAAATTAATAACTAAATAACCGTAAAATGATATCTCAAGTATATTATAATTTATCTAAGGTAGGAATGAGTATATATAGTTCCATGGTCGAAATTAGGAGTAATCCCCAAGTTAAGTTCCATATCTTAACAAAATTCGTGTTCCTAACTTGTGCGAAGGGATAAAACTTAGCAAATTTTGTCTTGTTCATATCTTCTTTGTTACTTATCGGATTTTGTCGTTCTTTATATGGAAAAGGCCGTGTTGAAAACAATATAGTTGCTCCTATAAAAACATCTCTCTAATTCCAGACTGTTTTGCTACACAAAATTAATTAATGGACGTATATGTAGTTTTGACAGTTTTTTTACATTCTAAATATATCTAAACTCTTACGTTTTGACTTTGACTAAGGGTTTTCCTTTACTTTTCCATTTCAAATTAGTATCCATATGTGTAATAGCTTCCATATACCTAGGTTCTACACAAATAACACATAAATTACGTCCAAAAGCTCATTAAATAATAAACCACTTAAAATAAACACGACAGTGTATAGTATAAATAAATGGGGAAAAATCTTGAAATTAATAACTAAATAACCGTAAAATGATATCTCAAGTATAGTTTAATTTATCACTAACATAGAGACATCAAGGTGTTAGAAATAGATTCAGATAAATTTAATAATTTGTACAAATGCTATAATTGTACATTGTTGAATGAAGCTCTTTTGGAGATATTAGGTTGACTCGCAGTAGTTACCTACATACTTGTTCCATATTTATCAGAAGAAGTGAATGATTCAAAAGGCCCATGTATAGACATAATAAAAAGAATAACCGACGATGAAGATCGACGTAAAAGTTATTAAAAAAAAGCATCAAAAAAGGTGTATATCGACAATTAAGGCCGAGAAAAAAAAATTAAGAGTAAGGATTTACAATCTTAAGCTCTGACACTATGAATAATTTAGAATAACATAATTCAGTTATAATAATTTCTTACACAGAGAACCTATATTTTAAGGAAACACATAAATAACTTGGAAAACAAGTTTCTATTTATAAGAAAATAATTAGGGATCAAGTTTTGTAGTAAATGAAATAACTTGGAAAGGAATATGTTCTAATCTATTATATAGAATATAATATTTAAAGAAACTAATAATTAAGGTATATTTCAATAGATGTAACTCACATGGAAGGAATAATTGTAGTTGTACTCACTAGTATCTTGATTAAAAACTTTAAAGGCACTATAGACCCTTATACTACGAAAGCATCTCAATATAGCCTATACGTCCCTATAGTATGCAAAAGTTGTACCATAGGCTTTAGTATAATTTATATAGAAAGAATTAGTTGTAGTGTTACTCACTAGAATATGTATTTATATCTTTTTTAATTACGGTATGGGTCCCTATACCATCCTAAAACGCACTACAGTCCATTTATAATGCAAAATTGCATTTATAGGACTCGATAAAATTTATTCTAGAAAGAATAGTTTCAGTTGTAATCAATAGCATCTGGATTAGTGTTTTTTCTAATTGATCAATAGGTCCATATGCTATTTAAAAATGCACTATGGTCCCTAGATCGTGCACAAATTGCAATATAGGCTTTGGAATAATATATTACAAAAAGAATAGTTGTAGTTTTAATCATTAGCATCTGGATTAATATCTTTTAAATTGCACTATAGGTCCTTATACTATGCAAAAAATCACACCATAAGCCTAATTAAAATTTATACCAAAAGAACAGTTGTAGATTAAATATTTTTTAATTGCACTATAGGTTCCTATACTATGCAATAATTTTATAATAGGTCATGTACTATGAAAATATTGAAATAAGTTCCCTATATTATTCCAAAATTGGATTATATACCATGATATAATTTATAAGGAAATAATAGTTCTAGTTCTATTCACTTGCATCTAGATTAATTTATTTTTTAATTTCAATATAGGTCAATATACTCTATAAAAATGGCTTTGTAGGCCCCTATATTATGCAAAAGTTGCACTAAAGGTCCTAATATTATCTACAAAATCCACTAGAGGTCCTTATACTCTATAAAAAATCCACTATAGGCCCCTCTTTTAACTCAACTTTACCTTCCTGTCGAATACATTTTGCCCATATTCTAAATCGATGGAAATAGAAATAAGAGACAAATAGTTTTTTATTTTCCAGAAAAAAGAGGAACACAGTAAATTTGAAAAAAAGGTAAGGAGGTTATTAATACCAAGATATACAATTTATTAAGTAATGGGCACACACATTCCATTCTCAAAATAAAAGATATGAATTAACAAGTTTTAAAGTAGATAATTATCTATATTCAAACAAACTAAAACAAAAAACAACAAAACAACAAAAAATTAAAGTTTATAGTTTCTTGAAATTCACAACTAAAAAAATTCTTATCATGTATTCCACTCAATAACTATGGAGAATAGGAGGTTATACAGAATTTGCAGAGATACCATATAATATGGGGCTAGGATGCTCATTCTCAAAGATTGGGGGAAAATGTGATAGATGAGTGTTTGTGTAGCTATTTACCATTTTCTTAGGAGTCGGGCCTATTGTGGTATTTATTACAGGGATTTTCTTACTTGGCGGGACATGTACGAATGTCAACAACGGGACAACATGTTTCATATTTTTTTATTATCACGAACAAACCATTATACCTCAGGGCTACCACCACCCCTTTTAAAAGGAAGAGGCCTAAAACAACACAAGAAAGGGTCCCAAATAGATATTAATAAAATCCCCAAGCTTGAAGAGATAACTAATCATGACAAGTGTCCAAGAAAGGCCTTGAGAACCGTTCCATGGCCATACTATTAATTTATTAGTAAATTTACTTTAAAAACTTGTTAGTAGTTTAATTTCAAATGTTATAGAATATCATAAGTTTGCCTAACATAGCTTATCATAGTTGTAACATGGCATAATACAAGTTTAGATTTAGCAGAATTCGGTTGTTTATAATAAATTTGAATGTTAACATAGTATAGAAAAAGTGTATAGCTCACCTAATATTTACCTCATGCTACAATAACTTCGAGTTAACATTAGAGTATTTAGCTAATTGTGTACCTCTCTCGGGTCGTACAAACCTTAAGATACAAGTCCTTCGAGAGTTGTTCTTAGTTTTAAGATATTAGCAAAACCAGAAGAGAATTTCGCAAATTCATTAGCTTTGTTGCTATTAACAACAACAATACACAACGTGAATGAAATGTTAACATATATAGTTGCATATGTCCCACATCCATTTGCTACACGTCATGACAATCACTAGACAAAATACCTTTGTTAATATATATTAGGCGAATTCTTGTGTGGACCTATTAGATAGAAGAGGGGCTGAGTTGGGAGTGCAACCTGTTGTTCAAAGGGATCCTCTGGAGTATCTATGGCGAAATATTACCAAGGATAGAAGCAGACACGCTTATCCTAGATTAGTGTCAGAGGCCGTGTGAGGCCTTGTTTTAATTGTTATCGTCTTTTAATGCCTCATCTGTATGTAAAAAAAATTGATTTATACCTTTTAATCTCTTAATAGTTTTTAAAATTTTCAAAAATCTTTTTTATCTTTTGTTTGGCTTCTATTATATTTATTTTAATGTTAATTTCAATTAACTTTTGTCTATGAGGGATTGAAGAAGAAAATTAGGGTTAGGAGATTTTTTATTTATGCTTTAGAATATTTTTTTAATTAAAAACATATATTTTGTCTTGTCATTCACTGGTTCCGTGTTCATATAATATATTTTAATTAAACACATCTATTCTGTCGTGTCATTCACTGGTTCCGTGTTCATATATGGTTCTTACAATCATCTTTATTGTCATAGTGACTTAAATGTCAAAGTAAGATAGATAATAGGGTGTTTTCTTGAATTGTCTTGAACCATGTTAAGTATAATAATTTTTATAATGCAAAAAAGAAACCAATAATGTATACTTTTTAACACTTCAGTCATGCGCTTATATTATGGTATATGAATTTTTTAATTCTACCAACTATAAAGGCAAATCAATCAGGTGACGGGTTTTTTCATACATAATTCGACAAAGAGTTCAATTCAAATTACTCATTGAGAAAATATTACAACACAATACATATAAATTATACCTAGAGATGTATGGTTAAATTTACAGTTATTATTGAATTTAATTCAATTTTTTTGTAAGGCCTTCAGGCATGTGTTACATCTAGTAGAGACATATAGTGCACTTCCTAGATGTATCTCTAATGCTTTAAGAATCTTTTACAACAGGGGGTCTTAAACTATAACTCTTCATATATATATATATATATATATATATATATATATATATATATATATATATATATATATATATATATTGTAATTTCCATATTTCATATTCGTTTTCATATTTTATAAAAGGAATTGTAATTTCTATATTCCATATTCATTTACATATATTGTAACCCAATTCTATATTTATTTTCATATATTATAATTTTCATCTTCGATATTAATTCATTTCTGTATAAATAGAGTATATTTATGTATTTAAACTCTAATTCCATTAACGAAAAAATTTGAATATATAATATCCTCCTTCTACATTTGCATTCCTATAAATTTAGATACAACTTTATGGGATTATTATTAATGATCTTGTATAACAGGGGTTTTTAACAATGATTTTTAATATATATTGTGATTTCCATATTCCATATTTATTTTCATATATTGTAATTTCCATATTCTATATTTATTTTTATATTTTATAAAAAAAATTGTAATTTTTATATTTCATATATGTTTCCAATATTGTAACTATATTCCATATTTTTTTCCATACTAAATCATTTCCATATATATATATTGTAATTTCTGTATTCTATATTTATTTTCATATTTTATAAAAGGAATTGTAATTTCTATATTCCATATTCATTTACATATATTGTAACCCTATTCCATATTTATTTTCATACTAATTGATTTCCATATATATTGTAATTTCCATATTATATATTCCATATTTATTTTCATATATTATAATTTTCATCTTCCATATTAATTTAGTTCTATATAAAGTAGAGTATATTTAAGCATTTAAACTCAAATTCCAATAACAAAAAAAATTGAATATATAATATTCTCCTTCTATATTTGCGTTCCTACAAATTTAGATACAACTTTATGGGATTCTTATTAATGATCTTTTATAACTGGGGTTTTTAACAATGATGTTTAATATATATTTTGATTTCCATATTCCATATTTATTTTCATATATTGTAATTTCCATATTCTATATTTATTTTTATATTTTATAAAAAAATTGTAATTTTTTATTTCATATATGTTTCCAATATTGTAACTATATTCCATATTTGTTTCCATACTAATTCATTTCCATATATATTGTAATTTCCATATTCTGTATTCCATATTTATTTTCATATATTTTTCATCTTTCATATTAATTCATGTCCATATAAAATATTTTTATATAAAATATATTTATATATTTAATGCATTTAACTCTAATTTTATGGAAAAAATTGAATATATAATATTCTTCTTCTACATTTCTGTTCCCATAAATTTACATATACAACTCTTACTACAATATCGAAAGATGAAGAAGATGGCTTGTTTAGCATTGTTTTCATTTTTGGCATTGTTCATGATTCAAGCTCATATCTCTCATGGTGCACTTACTCCTCCCATTCCACCTAATTTTTGTGGTCTTGGTAGGATCCCCTATTGCTATAAAGGTCCAAATGAAATGTGTTGTAGTGGAATACAGTATGCAGTTCAGTATTATGGTAAATGCTATTGTGATTTAATGATTATATTCCGTGACTTTTTTAAAACTCCTACGGGCCAGCTTGTCTTGGACGCTTGTGGTGGGCACCTTAACATAGATTGCTTTAAAGGTTAAAGAGAATTATATAATATCGAGTTTGAGGTTTGGTAATCTCTTACCGAGTTTGAAAAGATTGTTCGTCTTTGATTTACATATTCTTGTTCGGAAATAAAGGAAAAATTTGATCATTCGTGATTTATTATGTGTGCCTCTGTTATTTATAATATTTTTAGTAATTAATGAATTATCATCACCTGTTCTCTACTTTTTTATTCGTCAAGCAGATGCCCAAATGCTTAATTGTTTATAATTTAGTAGACAACACCCTTACATACTCAAAAATCTTCAAAACTTGACAATTTGTGCTTTATAATACTTACCTAGTCAAACTACACCAAATAATAGAATTACATATATACATATCACTAGCTATCTGACTGTATAGCTAGAAACTTGGTTATATTCATATTATCACTTCGCCCAAGTCTAATTGGCTATTTCAAAAGTTAGTTGTAGATTGGATACTGAAGATTTTTAAGATTAGCATTATAATGGTTTGCCAAAATACTATAGATATATATTGTGAATCACAGCTGGTCTTCGGTGTATGCGGGAGAAACGATCGATGGGTCTTCGATCATCTAAAGGTTTTATGTGTGTATATATATCATCGATTTAAGTAATTAAAAATAGTAAAATATTGTTAGTTTTATGGTAATGTTACATGTTTTTATGCATGAGGTATACAGTTCGAACTATGTTAGAATTAATAAAAATATTATTTATGGAGAGGACTTACAATTTGTGAGTTCGTTTTGAATCCCCAAAATATTAAGACCGGCCCTACCATTAATTATTAAGTTAAAAATAATGAAATTTTTTATAATATAAAACTTAAACAACTTTAAAATATTATATAAATAAAAAATTTGACATAAATTTGACCAAATAACTTAATAGGAAAATTTAATTAGAAAAATCAAAATGTTTTTACCTCTCTTTAAAATATTTCTTGATCTCAACTAACTTACTTCATATATAAACAATAACGAGGGGTTATACTCTTCTTTCTCCATTACAAACCACCACTAACATCACCCACAAGCGTAATAATTGTTTTATAAACCTACACATACTAGCCTAGAATTCGAGTAATTTAATAATTCAATATGAGACATACGAGAAACTGGCAAAGAGATATCATAGAAAGTATGTTTCAGTATGATATGCGATTGACTAGATTTGCTTCACCCGCAACTTAGAATACAATTTCATATGGAAGCAAAAGAACCATCCCATCGATGGGATTGGTCCTTTCTCCATGCAAAACAACTCATACAGCTTGTGGCCGGTCATATTGAAGATCTACAACTTACCGCCTTCGTTATGCATGAAAGAATCCACGTTTATGCTTACTCTATTGATACCGGGTCCTCGTTCACCAGGAAAGGATATGGATGTATTTCTCCCTCCGGCTACAGATGAGTTGGAAACATTGTGGGGTACGGGGATAGTTACATAGGATGCACATATGAAAGAAGAATTTGTAACGAAGTTTAGTTTTTTGTTCACGACGAATGATTACCCGGCTAGATCGTACACTTCAGGATGGTCGGGTCAAGGCTACTTAGCTTGTCCCGAATGCATGGAATATACTCCTTCTGTGCGGGATAATAAAGGAGTTGTTTATTTTGATCACAGACGGTGGTTACCTCTGAACCATCATTTTCGGAAAGACAAATCTTCGTACGCTAAAGCAGATGATAGGGCCCCCTCGGAAACATAGGCTCGTAGGTATTCAGACACAGTTAGATGGGTTGTAGATTGTATTTCCTAGAAAACACAAGGACTTTGGTGGCAAGGTGTCAAAGAGAACTGGTCATCGTGAGTCGAATTAGAAGAAAAAGAGTTTATTTTACCGTTTACCGTATTGGTCGGAAAACTTGTTGAAACATAACATCGATGTGATGCATTGTGAGAAGAATGTTTGTGATACTCTTTTCGGAACAGTTGTTGGGTTAGCTGAGAAAATTAACAAAGATAACGTGAAGTCGAGGAAAGATCTGCAAGCCATGAACATTAGGTCATATTTTTTGTTATTTGTCGATTCATGTGGTAAGACCATTCTACCACGTGCAAAGTATGCAATGACAACCGATAAGCGAAGAGAGTTTCTGGAGTGGATGAGGTGCAAAAGTTTCCAAATGGGCAGATACCTTAAAGTGGAAAGTAAAAAGTTCAACGACCCGGGCAGATTTCGTGAGATGATTACTGAAAGCAAGGAAGAATCTGTGTTTAAGAGAGGTGGTTCTTTGTGTGTTCTAAAATAAATGCAAAAGTAATTGAACCACAACCGCAAGTGTACGGTTGTCCCAAGTAGTAATAAGTGATTCTAGGATCGTTCGCAGGGACGGTTTGGTTAACTACAATGTTTATCGAATAATGAATGATTGCACTTATGAAAGCAAGTAAAAGATATAATGATTGATTGGTTTTTTCTTTTAATTCTAAGTAATGAAAGATTAAAGTAAAATGAAAATAAATAGTAAAACGCAAGTAAATGAATGTAAGACGCAAATATGAGAAGGCAGTACTTGAGAGACGCAAGGGATCCTCCTAATTCTATTTCATAACATATGCTGTTTAAGGGTTAAATGGGTCCATTAACATTGGTCGGGATTCTAAATTCCTTATACCCCCGTCAGGGTGGACTGTAAGGCTATTCTAAAGTGTCACTAGTCCCGTCAGGGTAAATATGATACACTCTCGAATGATTGAGTAATTTTTACCACATTGGCCCTAAAATTAACTAAGCTCGTCAGAGTCAATAGTTTCGATTTTAGATTAAGTAATTAAGTCCATACCTAAACCCTCCGTCAGGATGATCCACACGCCACATATGTGGAATAGCCTAGATACTAACACCTGTTCTTAGTTGATCAATCCAAAAACAGTAAATAATCTCGAATTACTAAAAATTGTAAAATACCCAATTTAATTTAATTTAACAGAAACCCAAATTCAGACATATAAAATTCAATAAAATCGGGATTCACCCATTATGCATTCTCAAGTACTATGAATGAATTAGCTCATTCTAATTAAAAAGAAAACTAAATAAAAAGAAATTAAATTCATATTGTTTTAAAGGTTAAAAATAAGAAAGACCTAATTTCCGAAATTGGATTTGGCTGAGAAAGGAGATATAGACATTCTCCAGCTCTACAGCTTTCTTCTTCTTCCTTCTGCCTCTTCTCTCTGATGTTTTTATTTTGTAAAAAGTGAATTGTCTGAAAAATAGATGTGCAAAGCTCCTTTTATAAGAGGAAAAACGGATTAGGGCTTGGACCTAAGATTAAATCACTAATCAAAAGTCCAAGCCCATTTTCTAAGCCCAAAATCCCGTAACTGCTGCACCACCTCCACTAAAACGGCTCTAGCCGATTCGTTATAACTCCGATTGACCTGAAATCACTTGCTAAATTTCCGTAACTCGATAAGGAACATATTCTCTTCAAAGGTCAGCGGCTAAATCATCTCTTAAGTGCCTCGAAATCAGTAATATTTGGCCTGTTTTCCAGATTTACAGCTCTAAAATATAATTCTTTCGGGATTTATCTTCAAGCTTTGACTCCATATCACGGTCTTTGTGTCTCTTCTCGAATTCCTTCCCTAGCTAATATTCAAAACCTACAAACTTTTCACTAAAATACACAAGATTACGCGCAAAAGTTTAATAAATCAAAATTACTAGAAATAAAATAGGAATTCCGGATTATTGCATTTTTAACTCAAAAGTCTATCAAAATATTCAATTAAACATAAAAAATGATGTCTCCCAAGGGTCGAAAATAAGAACAATTAGGGAGACATCAAGACCCCCAACTCAAGCCTTTGTCGTCCCGACAAAGTAAAACAAAACAAAGGGGTAGAAGTAAACGTAAGAACAAGTAGAAGCTAGCAAATACACCTAAAGCAAGTCTTAAGATAAATCTCATATAGCAAACTCTAGAGACTAATATACACATACATCTATAATGCAAAATCAAACACAAATAATCTCAATCATAAAATTAAAGTCGCAATGCTTGAAGATTACTCTTGTACTCATATCTGTATGATGGTTATAGGGTGTTCCTCAATCCTAACTCGCTTTGAACGCTCCACCTAGTATATTTCCTATCAACAGAATCATAAATTCACTATGTACTTAAGAATCACGAGGTCTTTATGGTTTTAATAATGGCTTAAGGACGGTGTGGATGTATATTTGGTAAATTTGAAGTGAGTTTTTGGCTCTCTCCTCACTTACCATCAACAAATATCCTCGAGCTTGAGTTTACGCTAAAAAAATGTTCTCACTCACCCATTTACGCAACAATTTAGCGTCCCATGTCTACCCACTATAAATAAGATTATTTTCAGAAAAATTCCACTTTTCCGGATGTTTTATTCTTTCATATTTTTCTTTTTCTTTTCTTTTCTCTTTTTTTTCTTTTTTTTGTACAAATGCAAACCGGGTTCCCGGTTTTGGCGAAACCGGGTTCCCGGTTCCTACTGTATAGATTTTCGAAATTTTTCATTTTTTTCTATCTTTTTCATTTTTTTTTCATTCCCGGCAAAGGGTTACAAGTGTGTATCATCTGCAATTGTGTTACAATACAAAGCACATCAATCCCTACCCAATAAATTCCCCATAAGTGGACCCACAACCCCAAACTCAAGCTCGGGACATGTCTCAGGATTGTGATTCAAGTGCGGGTCATATGGTCATGCCTAATAATCTAAAAGATAATGGCTTATATCGTGGCTACAAAGAAAAGGCTAAAGGCTCAAAGTGGGCTAAGACGGATAATAATTAATACAAGGGATAGAAGGCTAAAAAGGTCACAAATGGCTAACAAAGAACAACCCCTATCATTTTCCTAAGTACATAGCTCGTCTTTAGTTCATATCTAAGTGGGTTCTCTACTAATTAGGATTTCACGTTCTACACACCAATCATATTCCTTAAGTACAAGCTTACTTCATTTGCATTGTTCATTAATTTTTCCTATCAATTATCTACGTTTGCATGCAGTTCTAAATGCGTTTTATATCAATCCCTAAAGTCCACTATTTACTATCATAGATTCATCAAAAGTATGCTTAAAGGGACATTTAAAATCTTCTACAGTCAAACGCAACTCCGAAAATTCTTTTATTGAAAGCAAATAAAAACAAATAGCACATAAAAACTGGGATGAGGCAACGAACCCCACCCCAAACTCAAAAATGAGTCGTGTCCCCACGACTCGAAAAAGACTCAAAGCAATAAAATAATCTACACTAATGGAGAAGGATTAGAAAACGTATCTTAACCAGCGCGTGGCTGGTTGTCGGTGTTGTGTCCATGAACTTTATCTCGCGTCGGGACATCGTAAGTTGCATTTTGAATAGATAAAGTTCAACTTGTATGTAACGTTTCCCAAAATAGCGATCATCGCATCCGAATTTTTTTTTTCAACACTTTAATCTTTGATTCCAACTCATCATTGGATACATCTTTTCCTCACTTTCTGGTTCATCACTCAATTTCCTCTTCTTCGGATTATCCTTAATCAGACATTCTTTCCTCTTGGATGCAGCTTTAACCTCGGATTAGGAATCTCAATAGCTTGTTCTTGAACAGCACCAAAAGTGTTTTCTGTTTTTTTGGAGAATTCCTTCGATAAGTACACATGAAAGCGGTTCTGATAGGCATCTCTTTCCACCCCAAACTCAAAACTTCAAATAGTGAGAAGCTAAAGAAGGCTTAGAACTTTGATGTTTTGAGGCTTAAGACTTGAAGAGTATGGTGGAATATGAGATGGGTAAAGGATAATTGATGTGGGGGAAGAGGGAATTGGATTTCATTTTAAACTTGGATGAAGAACAATTGAATAAAAGTGGGAATTCCATGGTGTTTTTGATAGGAGATCAATTGATTGTATGTTTTTGTGGTGAAAGAGGGTAAGATTTGATGATTGTGTAGTTGTAGATGATGATTTTCGGGGAATTCTGGGTTTTGGAAGTGTTTTTGGGGGATGGCTTGAAAAATCTAGGGCTAAAATAACTGAAAACCGCCCTGTCACAGAAGAAACCGGGGTCCCGGTTTCGCGTCGCTGTGTCGGCGCGAAAAATTAGTTTTTTTTTTGTGTGGAAACGCAACCCCGAGACGCAGCGAATGGCGGGGCCCAAAACGCTGGGTCAGAAAGTTGGGACCATCATCTCTCAATGAAAGCACCGTTTTTTTTTGCGTCTGACGCAATAAATGGCTGGACCCCAAAACTCTGGGTCAGAACTCCTATCCTTCGAAACCGGGTTCCCGCATTTGCGAAACCGGGTTCCCGGTTTGCGTCGGCGACGTGAACCAAAACGCGGACCAAGACGCAGCAAAAGGCGGAAGTGGAAACGCTGGGTCAGAAAGTTCGAAAATCTACAGCGCCAAAACCGGGTACCCGCATTTGCGAAACCGGGTTCCCAGTTTGCGTCAGTGACGTGAACCAAAACGCGGACCAAGACGCAGCAAAAGGCGGGACCCAAGACGCTGGGTCAGAACCTCGAAATTTTAAGCTTTTGAAATCGGGTTCCCGATTTGCCCCTGGAACACCACCTATTTTTTCTTCTATTTTCGCTCATTCGACCCCAAACTCATGACCTTTTTACCCCTGAAATCATCAAAAACAACTACCCTTCCTCATTTCTTACTAATAAACACTAATTAACGAAAATCAAACAAATTTAAACTACAAAAAATAAAAACTTGAACTAATATACAAGAAATGGCTTTTGTTTAACGTCGTTAAGCTCGACGGGTTACCTCATTCATTAGTCGTTGACATAACCTCCCCAGCAGTGACTGAGGTTGTCAATATTAGCAACTCGAAATTTGCATCCGTTAGCTTTTATTCCCACTAGTTTGTCTGAGATAACCTTCGTGACCATGAATGGTCCTAGCCAAGAACTTTTTGATTCACGTACCTTTGGAGGGGGGTCCGGTTTCTTCATAGCTACTTCTTCACCTACTTTGAAACCCTTTTTCTTTCTTTCTTTCTTAGGTTCCTTCGGAACCTTCGTGGCATGTGCTTTCTCTTTCTTCCTCGCATGATTGAGTTGTGGATTTTTAGGGTATGGAGGAGCTTTAATTGGTGGTTTCTTTCGTAGCTCTTTCTCATCCACCCCTAACGTGTCCACAACATTAATTTGCTCCTTTCTTACCGGTTCCATTACATCTAAACGAAAGCATTCTTCCTTGGAATCCGGAAATCTCATAGGTCTGAACACGTTAAACTTCATTTCCTCGTCTTGGATTCTCATAATCATCTCTCCGTTTTCTACATCAATCAAGGTACGGCCCGTGGCTAGGAATGGTCTTCCCAAAATAATGGGGACATTCCTATCCGCGTCGTAATCAAGTATAACGAAATCAGCAGGGAAAATTAACGTACCTGCCTTAACGAGGACATCTTCGATTCGGCCTTCTGGATGTGCAAGAGATCGATCCGCCATTTGCAAGACCATAGAAGTAGATCTTGCCTCTCCTATTTTCAACTTCTCAAAGATTGATTTGGGCATAAGATTAATACTTGCACCCAAATCGCATAGTGCTTTTCCTTGCCATTCATCACCAATAGATATCGGAATTGTGAAACTCCCAGGATCAAGTAGTTTCGGAGGTAATTTATTCTGACATATTGCACTACATTCTTCAGGTAAGCCAATCATCTCATTATCGCAATATGGACGTTTGTTGGTGAGGGCTCTTTTCATAAACTTAGCATACTTGGGTACATCTCGAATAGCTTCTAGCAACGGAATATTTATGCTAAGACCTCTTACCTTGTTAAAGAATTTTTGATAATCAGCCATATCACCCTTCTTTTGAACTCTCGATGGAAATGGTGGAGGAGGACGGTGTATTATAGTATCATCTTTCTTTTTCGGGACTTCACTAGAGCTCTCCACTTCTTCTACTTCAACTTCTTTATCTTCATCCACCACCTCTTTTTCTTTTCTAACAACTTCCTTCTCTTTCATGGAGGGAGGTTCTTACCGCTTCTGAGAGAGATAATTTTACAATCTTCGATTTGGATCGGATTTCCAGTATCGCTAGGGAGTTGCCCTTGTGGACGTTGATTCAGTTGTTTATTCATTTGCGAAACTTGAGTTTCTAACATCTGAATGTGTGCTTCAGCAGCTTGTTGCCTTTGGATTGACTGTGCATGTAGGGCAATCAATTGTTCTACGGTTTTCTGAAGGGTAATCACATCTTCTTGTGGGTGGGCAGGTAAGGCTTTTTGGTTCATGAATAAATTAGAATAAATTTATTCAAAGATAATAATTTCTTACATACAGAAACTATATTTAAAGGAAACACATGAAGAACTTGGAAAACAAGTTTCTATGTGTAAGGAAATAATTAGGGAACAACTTTTGTAGTAAATGAAATAACTTGAAGAATAATATATTCTAATCTATAATATGGAATATACTATTTAGCAAACAAATAATTAAGGTATATTTCAACAGATATAACTCACATGGAAGGAATAATTGTAGTTGTACTCACTAGTATCTTGATTAAAAACTTTAAAGGCACTATAAACCCTTATACTATGAAAAAAATCACAATGTAGCCTATAGGTCCCTATATTATGCAAAAAATTTCAATAGGTGATGTCTCCCTAATTGATATTATATTCGACCCTTGGGAGACATCATTTTTGGTGCTTATTTAACTAATTTGATAGACTTTTGGACTAAATATGCAATAATCCGGAATTCCCTTTTTATTTCTAGCATTTTTAATTTATTAAACTTTTGCGCGTAATATTGGTATTTTTAGTGAAAAGTTTACAGGTTTTAAATGTTAGCTAGGAGAGGAATCCGAGGAGAAAGTCAAAGATCGTGAATTAGAGTCAAGACTTGAAGATAAATCCCGAAGATATTATTTTTTAGAGCTGAAAATCCATTTTCCAGGCCATAGATTGCTGATTTCGAGGTGCTTAAGCGATGATTTAGCCGCTGACCTTTGAAGAGAAATCATTCCTTATCGGGTTACGGAACTTTAGCAACTGGAATGAGGTCAATCGGAGTCATAACGCATCGGGAAAAGCCGTTTTAGTGAAGGTGTATCAGCAGTTACGGGATTTTGGGATTAGAATTTGGGCTTGGACATTTAATTAGGTATTTATTTTCTGGTCCAAGCCCTAATCCGTTTTTATGCTTATAAAAGGAGGTCTGGACTTCTATTTTTCACACAATTCACATTCCACAAGATTAAACACCAGAGAGAAGCAACAGAAGGAAGAAAGAAGAAGCTACAAGAGCTGGAGAGGGTCTATATCTCCGTTCGTAGTCATTCCAATTCCGGAAATTAGGTTCTTTTTATCTTAAATTTTGTAATCAAATATGAATTCCATTTCTTTTAATTTAGTATTTCTTTTTAATATGAGCTAAGCTTTTCATAGTGCTTGAGAACAAACAATGGGTGAATCCCAATTTTATGAAATAACGAATGTTGAATTTGGGTTTATGTTAAATTAAATTAGATTGGGTCTATTACTCTTTTCGATAATTTGTGATTATTTACTGTTTTTAGAGTCGCAAAATAGGAACAGGTATTAGTATATAGGCTATTCCACATATGTGGCGTGTGGATCATCTTGACGGAGGGTTTAGATACAGAATTAATTATTCAATCTAGGATAGAAGCTATTGATTCTGACGAACTTAGCTAATTCTAGGGCCAATGAGGTAATAAAACTTAAACATCCAACGGTGGATCATATTTACCCTGACGGGACTAGTGACACTTTAGGATCGCCTTATAGTCCACCTAACGGGGGTATACGGAATTTAGAATCCCGACCATTGTAATTGACCAATTTAGCCCTTAAACAACATAAGTTAGGAGATAAGATTGGGAGGATCCTTGCGTTCTCAAGTACTACTTCTCATATTGCGTTTTACATTATTTTACTTGCGTCTTAGCTTTTACTTGCATTCATAATTTGTCTTTCATCCAGTAGTTTTAATAAAAAAAATCAAACAAACATATTTTACTTACTTGCTTTCATAAAGTGCAACCAGTCATTATTTGCTAAACATTGTAGTCAACCATCCCGTCCTTGGAACGAATCTGTTTTATCATATATACTACTTGGGACAACCGTACACTTGCGGTTGTGGTTCGATTATCATTTGCATTTATTTAGAACACACAAAGGACCACCAATAGGCTTTAGTTTAATTTATATAGAATTAGTTCTAGTTGTACTCACTAGAATTTTTATTCATATCTTTTTTAATTATGGTATGGGTCCCTAGACAATCCTTAAATTCACTATCAATCCATGTATTATGCAAAACTGCATTTATAGGATTTAATATAATTTTTTCAGGAAAGAATAGCTTCAGTTGTACTTAATAACATCTCGATTGTTATTTTTTCTAATTGCTTAATAGGTCCCTATGCTATTTAAAAAAATGCAATATGGTCCCTAGATCATGCCAAAATTGCAATATAGGCTTTGGAATAGTATATTACAGAAAGAATAGTAGTAGTTTTAATCATTAACATCTAGATTAATATCTTTTAAATTGCAATATACGTCCTTATACTATACAAAAAATCTTACCATAAGCCTAATTAAAATTTATACAAAAAGAACAGTTGTAGATTAACATATTTTTCAATTGCACTATAGGTTCCTATACTATGCAATAATTGCATAATAGGTCCTGTACGATGAAAACATTTTATTAAGTTCCCTATATTATTCCAAAATTAGAATATATACCATGATATAATTTATAAGAAAAGAATAATTCTAGTTGTATTCACTTGCATTTGGATTAATATATTTTTTGAGACTCTGTCAATTAACTAAATAAAATAAAGACATGAAAATAAAAATAAAAATATAGTATGAGAGTTTAGCTCGAGACCTAGCAAGTAATCCCCACTATCCTTGTTATAACCTATTTTTGTAAGGGAGAATTGTGTGATATGAAATATCCAGGATTCTACACTTCTCCTAAATCCCTTTCGGTTGGACTTAGGTGGCGACCTAAACATTACCAGGGGACTTGGTTAAAAAACACTGCGCAATGATCAATGATTAATCTCAAACCCTAATGACTATCTATTTAGGCAAGCCCTTCCAGATCAATACCACACACTAGACGTTTATGTGTTGTTTTAATAAGTAGATACCCCTTTCAGGTATTCATATAACTACTATTAAGGTAATCCTATACGTTGTACAATGCAAGAACTACAGAAAAAATCAAAACACATAAGAGGAGAAAATAAAATACTAACTTTAGTTATATGTAAAAGATATCCCAAATTAAAATAGACATAAAACAAGTCTAGGGTTGATACCCATATGTTAATCTAAAGCTATAATAGAATTAGTTCATATGAGAGAAATAAAGAAAAACAATTACAAATTTGAAAAATTGGGAAGACATGATTGGTTGTCCAATTCCTTCTAATCTTCTCTTCCCTTTTTGTAGGCTTTCTCTTAGTTTTTGATAATAATGGCTGACAAAGCATGATTTCTATAAGGTAGGAATGAGTATATCTTCGTTACTTATCAGATTTTTATGTTCTTTATATGGAAACAACTACGTTGAAAAGATATAGCCGCTCCTAAAAAAATGTCTCTCTAATTATGTTTTGGTGCAGTAAATTAATTAATGGACATATATGCATTTTTGACAGCTTCCTTACATTCAAAATATATTTAAATTGTTCCTTTTTTACTTTGACTAAGGGTTTACCTTTACTTTTCCCTCTCAAATTAGTTTCCATATGTGCAATAGCTTCCATATACGCAGGTGCCACACAAATAACACACAAATTACTTGCAAAAAACTCATAAAATAATAAAATACTTAAAACTAGACAAGAATGTTTAAAGTATATATAAATGGAGAAAAATCCCGAAATTAATAACTAAATAACAGTTAAATGATGGCACAAATATAGATTAATTTATCACAAATAGAGAGACATCAAGTTGTTAAAAATATATTCAGATAAATTTAATAATTCGTACAAATGTTCTAATTGTTCATTATGAAGCTCTTTTGAAAATATTATGTCGACTCGCAGTAGTTACTTGCATACTTGTTCCATATTTATCAGAATAAGTGAATGATTAAAAAGTTCCATATATAGACATAATAAAAAGAATAACCGACGATGAAGATCGGTGTAAAAGTTTTTTTTAAAAAAAAGCACGAAAAAAGGTGTATATCGACAATTAAGAGTAAGGATTTACAATCTTAAGCTCTGATACCATGAATAAATTAGAATAAATTTATTCAAAGATAATAATTTCTTACATACAGAAACTATATTTATAGGGAACACATGAAGAACTTGGAAAACATGTTTCTATGTGTAAGGAAATAATTAGGGAACAAGTTTTGTAGTAAATGAAATAACTTGAAGAATAATATATTCTAATCTATAATATGGAATATACTATTTAGCAAACAAATAATTAAGGTATATTTCAACAGATATAACTCACATGGAAGGAATAATTGTAGTTGTACTCACTAGTATCTTGATTAAAAACTTTAAAGACACTATAGACCTTATACTATGAAAAAAATCACACTGTAGCCTATAGGTCCCTATATTATGCAAAAAAATTCAATAGGCTTTAGTTTAATTTATATAGAATTAGTTCTAGTTGTACTCACTAGAATTTTTATTCATATCTTTTTTAATTATGGTATGGGACCCTAGACAATCCTTAAATTCACTATCAATCTATGTACTATGCAAAACTGCATTTATAGGATTTAATATAATTTTTTCAGGAAAGAATAGTTTCAGTTGTACTTAATAAAATCTCGATTATTATTTTTTCTAATGGCTTAATTTGTCCCTATGCTATTTAAAAAAATGCAATATGGTCCCTAGATCATGCAAAAATTGCAATATAGGCTTTGGAATAGTATATTACAGAAAGAATAGTAGTAGTTTTAATCATTAACATCTAGATTAATATCTTTTAAATTGCTATATAGGTCCTTATACTATACAAAAAATCTTACCATAAGCCTAATTAAAATTTATACAAAAAGAACAGTTGTAGATTAACATATTTTTCAATTGCACTATAGGTTCCTATACTATTCAATAATTGCATAATAGGTCCTGTACTATGAAAACATTTTATTAAGTTCCCTATATTATTCCAAAATTAGAATATATACCATGATATAATTTATAAGGAAAGAATAATTCTAGTTGTATTCACTTTCATTTGGATTAATATATTATTTAAGACTCTGTCAATTAACTAAATAAAATAAAGACACGAAAATAAAAATAATAATATAGTATGAGAGTTTAGCTCGAGACCTAGCAAGTAATCCCCACTATCCTTGTTATAACCTATTTATGTAAGGGAGAATTGTGCCATATGAAATATCCAGGATTCTACACTTCTCCTAAACCCCTTTCGGTTGGACTTAGGTGGCGACCTAAACATTACCAGGGGACTTGGTTAAAAAACACTGCGCAATGATCAATGATTAATCTCAAAGCCTAATGACTATCTAGTTAGGCAAGCCCTTCCAGATCAATACCACACACTAGACGTTTATGTGTTTTTTTAATAAGTAGATACCCCTTTCAGGAATTCATATAACTACTATTAAGGTAATCCTATACGTTGTACAATGCAAGAACTACAGAAAAAAATCAAAACACATAAGAGGAGAAATTAAAATACTAACTTTAGTTAAATGTAAAAGATATCCCAAATTAAAACAGAGATAAAACAAGTCTAGGGTTCATACCCATATGTTAATCTAAAGCTATAATAGAATTAGTTCATATGAGAGAAATAAAGAAAAACAATTACAAATTTGAAAAATTGGGAAGACATGATTGGTTGTCCAATTCCTTCTAATCTTCTCTTCCCTTTTTGTAGGCTTTCTCTTGGTTTTTGATAATAATGGCTGACAAAGCATGATTTCTATAAGGTAGGAATGATTATATCTTCGTTACTTATCAGATTTTGATGTTCTTTATATGGAAACAACTACGTTGAAAAGATATAGCCGCTCCTAAAAAAATGTCTCTCTAATTATGTTTTGGTGCAGTAAATTAATTAGTGGACATATATGCATTTTTGACAGCTTCCTTACATTCAAAATATATTTAAATTGTTCCTTTTTTACTTTGACTAAGGGTTTACCTTTACTTTTCCCTCTCAAATTAGTTTCCATATGTGCAATAGCTTCCATATACGCAGGTGCCACACAAATAACACACAAATTACTTGGAAAAACTCATAAAATAATAAAATACTTAAAACAAGACAAGAATGTTTAAAGTATATATAAATGGAGAAAAATCCCGAAATTAATAACTAAATAACCGTAAAATGATGGCTCAAGTATAGATTAATTTATCACAAATAGAGAGACATCAAGTTGTTAAAAATATATTCAGATAAATTTAATAATTCGTACAAATGTTCTAATTGTTCATTATGAAGCTCTTTTGAAAATATTAGGTCGACTCGCAGTAGTTACTTGCATACTTGTTCCATATTTATCAGAATAAGTGAATGATTAAAAAGTTCCATATATAGACATAATAAAAAGAATAACAGACGATGAAGATCGGTGTAAAAGTTTTTTAAAAAAAAGCACGAAAAAAGGTGTATATCGACAATTAAGAGTAAGGATTTACAATCTTAAGCTCTGATACCATGAATAAATTAGAATAAATTTATTCAAAGATAATAATTTCTTACATACAAGAAACTATATTTAAAGAAAACACATGAAGAACTTGGAAAACAAGTTTCTATGTGTAAGGAAATAATTAGGGAACAAGTTTTGTAGTAAATGAAATAACTTGAAGAATAATATATTCTAATCTATAATATAGAATATACTATTTAGCAAACAAATAATTAAAGTATATTTCAACAGATATAACTCACATGGAAGGAATAATTGTAGTTGTACTCACTAGTATCTTGATTAAAAACTTTAAAGGCACTATAGACCCTTATACTATGAAAAAAATCACACTGTAGCCTATAGGTCCCTATATTATGCAAGAAATTTCAATAGGCTTTAGTTTAATTTATATAGAATTAGTTCTAGTTGTACTCACTAGAATTTTTATTCATATCTTTTTTAATAATGGTATGGGTCCCTAGACAATCCTCAAATTCACTATCAATCCATGTATTATGCAAAACTGCATTTATAGGATTTAATATAATTTTTTCAGGAAAGAATAGTTTCAGTTGTACTTAATAAAATCTCGATTATTATTTTTTCTAATTGCTTAATAGGTCCCTATGCTATTTAAAAAAATGCAATATGGTCCCTAGATCATGCAAAAATTGCAATATAGGCTTTGGAATAGTATATTACAGAAAGAATAGTCGTAGTTTTAATCATTAACATCTAGATTAATATCTTTTAAATTGCACTATAGGTCCTTATACTATACAAAAAATCATACCATAAGCCTAATTAAAATATATACAAAAAGAACCGTTGAAGATTAACATATTTTTCAATTGCACTATAGGTTCCTATACTATGCAATAATTGCATAATAGGTCCTGTACTATGAAAACATTTTATTAAGTTCCCTATATTATTCCAAAATTAGAATATATACCATGATATAATTTATAAGGAAAGAATAATTCTAGTTGTATTCACTTGCATTTGGATTAATATATTTTTTAATTTCAATATAGGTCTTTATACTCTATAAAACTAGCTCTGTAGGTCCCTATATTATGCAAAAATTGTACTAAAGGTCCCAATATTATCTACAAAATCCACTATAGGTCCCTATACTCTACAAAAAATCACTATATGCCTCTCTTTTAACTCAACTTTACCTTCCTATCGAATACATTTTGCCCATATTTTAAATAGGTGGAAATAGAAATAAGAGACAAATATTTTTATCTTTTCCAGGAAAAAGAGGAACATAGTAAGTTTGAAAACAAGGTAAAGAGGTTATTAATACCAAGATATACAATTTAATAAGTAATGTGTGCATACATTCAGTTCTCAAAATAGAAGATATGTATTAACAAGTTTCAAAGAAGATAATCATCTATATTTAGACAAAAGAGAACAAAAAAGAAACAAAACAACGAATAATAAAGTTTATAGTTTCTTTAAATTCCCAACTAAAAGAAGTCTTATAAGGTACTGCACTCAATAACTATGGAGAAGAGGAGGGTATATAGAATTTGCAGAGATACCATATAATATGGGGCTAGGAAGCTTATTCTGAAAGACTGGGGAAAAATATGATAGATTAGGGTTTATGAAGCTATTTACCATTTTCTTAGGAGTCGGGTCTATTGGTTGTTTATATTACAAGGATTTGCTTACTTGGCGGAAGGAGTACGAATCTCAACAATGGGTCAACATGTTTCGTGTGATCAAGCTACTCCGTGTAAAGTTCTTGGAGAAGATAATAATGTTCTCCGTCTTGTGTTTTTTTTATGAATTTGTCTTTTTATTCAATTTTATGAGAGATTATTATGCAAAAAATGTTGCAACATGTTTTTTTATTATTACGAACAAACCATTATACCTCAGGGCTACCACCACCCCTTTTAAGAGGAAGAGGCCTAAAACAACACAAGAAAGGATCCAAAATAGATATTAATAAAATCCCCAAGCTTGAATAGATAACTAATCATGACAAGTGTCCAAGAAAGGTCTTGAGAACCGTTCCATGGCCATACTATTAATTTATTAGTAAATTTACTTTAAAAACTTGTTAGTAGTTTAATTTCAAATGTTATAGAATATCATAAGTTTGCCTAACATAGCATATCATAGTTGTAACATGGCATAATACAGGTTTAGATTTAGCAGAATTCGGTTGTTTATAATAAATTTGAATGTTAACATAGTATAGAAAAAGTGTATAGCTCACCTAATATTTACCTCATGCTACAATAACTTCGAGTTAACATTAGAGTATTTAGCTAATGGTCTACCTCTCTCGGGTCGTACAAACCGTAAGATACAAGTCCTTCGAGAGTTGTTCTTAGTTGTAAGATATTAGCAAAGCCAGAAGAGAATTTCGCAGATTCATTAGCTTTGTTGCTATTAACAACAACACTACACAACATGAATGAAATGTTAACATATATAGTTGCATATGTCCCACATCCATTTGCTACACGTCATGACAATCACTAGAAAAAATACCTTTGTTCATATATATATATTTATTTTTTATTTATATTAACACTTTAGCATGTAGTAATATTACCAAATTATTTACTATACCTACAAAAGAAATTTGGATAATAGACAAAAAAAAAGAATTAAATCCTTTTTATGACATTGGGCCTTAAAACAAGCCTACTTTTTTTTTAAATATGTATGGGTTTCGATCCCTATATATTTAGATTTCCAAAATAATAATACTACTCTATTTTTCTTTTTGAAATGATTTTTTTCCTCTCCAGCTCTCTTCTACTATCTCTCTCTCAATCTCAAAGATTATAATCACATAAATCAGTTTTGAATTGTTCAATTCATCAATTGACAGATCAAGATCCAATTTCCCATTACCATTAAAGAGCCACTCATTGTACATCTTCTCTCTCTCAAAATCTCATAGATTAGAATCACATAAATAGTCTTAAATGGTTCAATTCATCAATTTACAGATCAAGATCCAATTACCTTCCGATTACCATAAAAGAGCCCCTTATGGTATATATTCCTACTCCTATTCTCTTAATTGTTTCATAAATAAACTGAATCTAATTAGACTTATTCCTAATTGTTTCTACTTAATCAATTATTTTGTTATACTATGTTTGTTACAAATCTGTAATATAAGTTATTTTATATTGTTAAAATATCGATTTTGTTGTGTGTACTTCATTATGTTTAAGAATGTCAAACTAAAGTGGTACTACAAGTCTATATGTAGTATCAGCTATGTAGTGGAGGAGAATATTTTTGATATTTTTATTAAGTTAATTACACTTTAAGTCCCTACTTTAGGTAAAATATTTATTATATGTCTTTATTAGTTCAAATTAATGGTAAATAAAAATGTTAAGTAGGTAATACTTACATTTGAATGTTGTTTTTCTTGAGTAATTTTTCATTTTAAAATATATTAAAGATGTGATCTTATGAATTTGTAAATATCTTATATGTTCATATATATTGTAATTGTTAGATTTCCGTAGTTGTTTTAAAAATTAAGGGTTAAAGTCTAGTTTGATTGTTTAATTATATGGACCCATTACCCATTATGATTGAATATTAAATGATATCTATCCTTGTATGAAATATAAATGCATTTACATATATACTAACATTATTTTCTTTTATTTTTTCAGTTGAAGTTTATTATACAGTGAATAACATATGATCGTTGATCATGACATTTCACCTTATATCAAGTTTGCAGAACTTTGCAACTTGAGGAATGCAGGTTCAACCAAAATCAAATCCATGCATAGTTTAAAATGCACTATACATGCCTATATTAAGCAAAAACTACATTACAGATCCCTATATTATGAAAAGTGTACAATAAAATCCCTTTAATGAAATAAATTACGCTATACATTCCTATATTATGCGAAAATTGCATTCCCTATATTATAAAAATATTTACTATAAATGCCTAAAGTATATAAACATTGCACTATACGTCCCTATATTTATGCAAAAGTTGCATTACATGTCCCTGTATTGTAGAAAAGTGTACTATAAATCCCTATACTATACCAAGATTGCACTATACATCCCTATATAAAGATTCCTATTATATGAAAATTGTACAATAAAATCCCTTTAATATTAATAAATTACACTATACATCCCTATATTATGCAAAGATTGTATTACAAGTCCCTATATTATGAAAATATTTACTATAAATACCTAAAGTATAAAAACATTGCACTATATGTCCCTATACTTATGCAAAAGTTGCATTACATGTCTTGTATCGTGAAAAATTGTACTATAAATACCTATAATATACAAATATTGCACTATATGTCACTATATTTACGAAATAATATAACATATATTTTTTGGCTAATTGGTTCCTAACGGTTGGGGAAATGGGTTATATTTGCTACAAACTGTTGTGAATGTTGTCTAAGAGAAATTATTTTTATGGGATAATTGAACTGTTAGTCCTTGTAGTCCTCGAAATCACAGTGTTTTAGTCCTTGTGCTATGAAAATACCACAAAATGTCCCTATATTAACCATAGGGACCTTTTATGGTATTTTCGAAAGAGCGATAGTAGGACTCCCTAATTTTGTTTTTTTAATAATTTGATTTGTTTATTTATTTCAATAATTTATTTTTTGATGATTGTCTTTCTCTATTCAGCATTCTTTCAAACACGTGTCGATGCAACACGTGTGAGCAACTTGACGTATCTGGAAGAGTCGTTCGTGTTTTCGAGACGCCTGATTTAAGCTTGTACTGTATCTACAGGTCTTTACTTTTTTTTTCCTTTTTTTACTTTATTTAAAATAAATAAATAATTATTGATCATTTGATTAATACAGGGAGGAAGATTTTGATAAAGAAGGATCTAGGGACCCGACGGTTATACTATGTGATCAGGTAAATGAAAATATTTTTACTTTTTTTTTACTGTGGTGTGTGGGTATATTTGTAAATATTATATTAATTTTGCAGTGCGATAACGAATTTCATATCGGGTGTTTGAGAGAACATAATATAGCCCCATTATATGTAAGTTAAGGAAAATCACCATCTTTTTGTTTTTTTTAATTATAAAAAACTGATTTATCGTCTGCCCATTGGGATAGGTATTATATACAAACACCAGAATCGTCGGTCCGCTAGGAGAAGGTGTTAGAAACTAGTCTAAATATGAAAATAAAGAAAGAAATAATTTCTCAAAACTAGAAAAAATAGCTTGAAGATGATCGAAAGACTATTAGCTTAAGAAAAGATGACGAAACAAAAGTTGTACTGCTAAGTGACTGAAACTCGAGAAGTACTTTATAACCAGGGTTTGAGGAAACATTTGCTGCATTTAAGATGCCCTAATGTGATGAGGAAGGTTTTATATATAGGGGAAAAGTTGTGATCCCTTTTCTTGAGATATTAAATAGCATGACACCTCTTGTAACTCGCGTCTACACGCGTATCTCAGCTAATACAATCATGCAGGTCACTTTGAATGAACACTAGGGTTGCAAATGAATCAAGCTAAATCAAACTTGCTCGGGAAAATACTTGTTCGTTCACAAAACAATTTCAATCTCAATATCAGCGTCTATATTTAAACTCGTTCGAACTTGTTAGTTTATTATCAATTAATATTTATTAATTGTAAATTAATAATTTTGTTTACCAACAAATATATTATTAGCCAATAAGTACTAACCTGAATATTTTTTAGGGTAAATGCTTAATAACCCCTCCAATCTTGTTTATATCTTTCATTAATATCACACTTTATACTTCATAACACACATTCTATCCAAGAACAACATTTTATACAATTTTTTATTCAATTATAAAAAAAATGTTTGTGAAACAGTCAAACTCGGCTAAATTGTTTTTGTTTGATTAGCTAAACAGACAATATTTAACAAACTTGTCTCGACTTGTCACAATTCAATCTTGACTCGACTCACTAGAGAAATTAAACTACAAACTTGTACATCTGGTACTTAACTCGATTCGTTCATAGTCTTAGTAGATACATGCGACGAAGAAAGGAAAAATCAATGGATCGACTAAAACAATCCACCTTGGCATAGAAAGGTCGAATGAATTCTCGCATTGAATAAAAAAAGCGATCGACACCGATCCCTCATGTGCAATGTGGGTATCTGTAGGTTCGGTTATGCCACGTCGGAATGACGATAACATCGTCTTTCCCATGTGGAGCATAAGAGTAACCTTGGTCTTTGAACCCCGCAGAGTGTGTTAAATTTTTTCCTGCCCAGTTCTACATTCTTGGATCTGTCCTTGTTATTGGATGACAAATTTTACACGTCAACACTTTATTTTAGTTAAGAAAACTATTAGACTTGTAGTCTTAGGTAACAATGTCTGAAGACTGAAACAGGTGAGATGAATGTTGCACAAGAACATGTAGAAGAAAAAAAATAATATTAAATGATATATAACATTGCTCATATAGGTGTACGTTGTAATCAATAACCATTATTTTATCTTCTTATTCTTCATTTAGAAAATCTAATTTGTCTTTTTATCGAAATCATACTTATATGAATATAAAAGAATAGACAAAATATATCTTAGTCGATCCTAAATGGATCACTGTCACTACTGCTAAGGATACCTACTAATTGGGTAGGAATACAAAAATTCCACTCACCAAATAATATGCTTAAAAGACCTTGTTAACAACCATGTTATTGCCCCTTTGCTCAGAAAATTCATAGATATTACAAATTGTACTGATTACTAGCTAGCTAGGGGTTGCATGATGGCTCTAGCCATCATTATCGATAATACATTTCCCAAATTATTCATTTGACATTGTTAATTATGGATCGATTGATAGGCTCAAGATCTTGTAACTTTTTCTTTCTATCTTGCAAACTAAGAAAGGTATCATAATTAGAAAATCAAGAACAATTGTTAAGTAAATCTCCTCCAACTTGGAGACTGAAAAATTATTAGAAAAAAATAATAATGATGGGGACCCGACGCAGTGAAAAGAAATCAACCGCAAAGGATTTATAGCCATGGATAGTCTTTGAACAGAATCAATTACAATCCTCACAATTGTATCGCCATCACAACTACATATTATTGCTTATTATTCTCAAACTGAAATGGAAACTCAGTCAAAACCAAGCATGCGGGACCACACCGAAAAGAAGATTTATCATTCACTTTAGGACTCAGATGTTATATCATGTTTTTTATGAGTATTAAACATTTCAACAAATTCACAACCCAATTGAATAATCTAGATACCTAAGGATAATAATGGCGCATCATCCAGAAAACAACTTATTCAACGAAGCAAACATGAGTTCCAAACATAAAATACGCCCTCTTGTCAACTACGATACTTATCTAAATTTTTACAAAGATTAATTTTAAATTATTATGTAAAAATTACATTATTTAGACAAACCTACACCAACAGATGAATGTTGCATAAGCATCTGTATGAAGGGTAGAACGCTTAGAATGGAAATTTACTCAAGTCAGAAAGTATTTAATTTATACATGGCTATCCAAGAATCTCGTACCCAGGTTGGGGTATAGATTTTAAAGAAGCAACACAAAAAGAGTCGATTTTGAAATCCACCCGTTCTTTACAAAACTTCCTTAGAAAGCGAACACGTATAGCAGGAGGGACGTTCTCAATGAAATAAAGTGGTGTTACAAGTTTATTTTCGGAAGATAAAAGGACCTATGTTGTAATTTATGCTAACATTACATTATGTAATATAGAAGATTTGGCGCAAAGTATGCCACCAAGTAAAGGAAGGTTATTAGATGAGTTAATGAAATTCTTAGTTAAAATAACAACTAAAATTACATCATCAACTCCATTATAACTACATCGCCCCTTAATAAGGAACCTCCATTTGTAATACTACTGAAGAGGGTACTACCTCTCCTATGTTGAGCTTCTCGAACAGGGAATTTGGCATGAGATTAATACTCGCGTCTAATCACATCATTCTTCCCGGTCCATCCTTTGCCAATAGCAATGGGAATTGTAAAACATCCAGGATCTTGTATCTTCGGTGGAAACTTGCTTTGACATATGTCACTACACTCCTCATGTAATCCAATAAATTCTCCAGTTTCTAAATTTCGATTGTTAGACAGAATTTCCTTCATGAATTTCAGATATTTTGGCATTCTTTTGAGATCCTCTACAAACGGTATGTTGATATATAACTTGCTAACTATGTCAAGGAACTTCTTGAATTCATTTTCATTGTTCTTGATTTTGGAACGTGATGGAAATAGTTGAGGAGGACGGGCATTGTTCACCACTTATCTTTTCTTCTTTACTAATGTCTTCTCTAGATTACTCTTAGGTTCAGTTACCTTTTTCGATTAGATCTTCAAGTGTTTTTTCAACCACCTAATCAGAAATAAGGGTTGGTTCTTTTGGTTGTTCTGTTTTTTCCACTTTGGGCGGACGTAATTGTTTTTCTAATTTTTAATTCTTCTACATGACAAGCACCATCCTGAGGAGTTACACTATCACTTGGAAGTTGCCCCTTTGGCCTAATTTTTATTGCACTAGTAATTTGTGATAGAGTATTCTCGAGATCTTTAACAACCCTTAATTGTTGTATAATCTTTGCTTTCCTCGAGAACTTCCATAAATTTATATAGATTTTTGTCCAGACGTGATGTTTTGGATGAAGGTTGATCATAATTAGCTTGTTGCATTGAATACGAATGTGGTTCTTAATAATCTTCGTACTTCAACACTCATTGATAAATTTGTTGTGGTTGATAATAATTTTGAGGTTGAATTGATAATAGTTACCTTGATTTTCAACCAAATTCTGATTCTGTGGGGAATAATAATTAAGCGTGGCTTCCTTGAGGATAGTAATAACCATTCGAGTAATGGTTTCTTTCATGAGATATAAATGAAATCGAAGCTTGATTAAGGATTAAATTCTCCCATGACTGATTTCTTTCTCCACAACCATGACATGAAGGTAATGCGTGTATTAGATTTACTAGAGCTATAGAACAGCTCTCTAACGTGATTGCTCTTGTAATTACTTGAGTTCTTGGTTTAATTATTTGATCCTTAGAGCTTCTAAGGTATCTTCATCTTTGTTTGATTCTAACGGCCAACTTCTCTCGGTTTCAAGAACTCTTTCCATGATAATACTAGCATTATCTGGAATAAAAAACACAAGGCTTCCATCTCCTAAATTATTTACCTTTGCCTTGGACTCGCTATCGAGTCCTCCATAGAACATGGTCAATTGATATTCAGGCGAGGAGACGTGGAATGGACACCTCACTTTCTTCTCATTGAAACGTAGCAATGCTTCACAAACACTTTCCCCTTCTTCTTGCATAAACTGTTTTAACTCCAACCTATCTTTATGCGTCTACTAATCGCATATAATCAATCTAGGAATTTTGCTTGGAGTTGATCCCAATCTGGAATTGAATCCGGGTGTTGGTAATCATACCAATCACTTGCATTTCCGGTTAAAAAGACCTTTGACAATGTTCGCATAACGTAGTACATATGTTCCTGTGTAACACCTTTGACAATGTAGGTATCACAAATCTGTATGATTTATTTGAATTTAACGAACCGGATCCTATTGTGAAGCACCACTAATCGGCCAAATTCGAAAATTGTTCAATCATGCCTATATGTGGCCTGAATTTAGCAAATTGGATTTTTGGACTGCGGATTCCTCTAGGTTGCACTCTAAATGATATGGGAAGATCGAGTTTTCTTTGACTTTCCATCTGAAATGGAAAAACTAAAAACAAAAGCATTAAATTGATCTAACTGAAATAAAAGCACAAAATAAATGAACAAGGACCAAAGATGTAGTCCCCGGGAGCTTCACCAAAAACTTGGTGTCGGTTAGGGCCTGATAAAATAACGATAAAATAAGATGCAACTAAAGCACATTACTCACTGCAAGTATCACAAATCGTACGCAAGTTTTAATGATAATTAGACTTCGTTCCTCTAGGACTACGAAAATTATGAAGAACTTATGCAATATAAAGTGGAAACAAAGAAGCTAAAAGAATATTACTCTGAAAATAGAAGACTTGGGAATATTTGTTTGGGTTTTAAGACTCTGACAATTAACTAAATAAAATAAAGACATGAAAATTAATAAAGGGAAGAAGATAGTATGAGAGATTAGCTCGAGACCTAGCAAGTAATCCACACTAGCCTTGTTATAACCAATTTATGTACGGGTGAATTGTGTGATATGCAATAGTAAGGTGACCCTACGCAATGATCGGTGGTTAATCTCAAACCCTAATGACTATCTAGTTAGGCAAGCCCTTCCATATCACTACCACACACTAGACGTTTATGTGGTGTTTTAATAATTAGGTACCCCTTTCGAGTGATCATATAACTACTAATAAGGTAATCCTATACGTTGTACACCGCAAGAACTACAAATAATAAATCAGAACACATAAAAGCAGAAAATATAACACTAATTTCAATTAAATGTAAAAGACATCAAAAATTAAAATAGATATAAAATAACTCTAGAGTTCATACCCATATGCTAATCTCAAGATAAAATATAATTATTTCATACTAGAGAAAGAAAGAAAAACAATTACAAATTGGAAGAATTGGGAATGCATGATTTATTGTCCAACTTCTTCTGATCTTCTCTTCTCTTTATGTAGGCATTCACTTGGTCTTTTGATATTAAAGGCTGACTAAGGATGATTTATATAAGGTAGGAATGAGTATATCTTCGTTACTTATCAGATTTTGATGTTCTTTATATAGAAACGACTGTGTTGAAAAGATATAGCTGCTCCTAAAAAAAATATCTCTCTAATTACAGACTGTTTTGGTGCAGTAAATTAATTAATGGACTTATATTTATTTTTGACAGCTTCCTTACATTCCAAATATATCTAAACTGTTCCTTTTTTATCTTGACTACGAGTTTTCCTTTACTTTTCCTTCTCAAAGAAGTTTTCATATGTGTAATAGCTTCCATATACACAGGTGCCACACAAATAACACACAAATAACACACAAATTACACGTAAAAGCTCATAAAATAATAATACACTTAAAATAAACAAGACAATGTATAGTATAAATAAATGGGGAAAATCCTGAAATTAATAACTAAATTACCGTAAAATGATATCTCAAGTATATTTTAATTTATCTAAGGTAGGAATGAGTATATATAGTTCCATGGTCGAAATTAGGAGTAATCCCCAAGTTAAGTTCCATATCTTAACAAAATTCGTGTTCCTAACTTGAGCGAAAGGATAAAACTTAGCAAATTTTGTTTTGTTCATATCTTCTTTGTTACTTATCGGATTTTGACGTTCTTTATATGGAAAAGGCCGTGTTGAAAACAATATAGTTGCTCCTATAAAAACATCTCTCTAATTCCAGACTGTTTTGCTACACAAAATTAATTAATGGACGTATATGTAGTTTTGACAATTTTTTTACATTCTAAATATATCTAAACTCTTACGTTTTGACTTTGACTAAGGGTTTTCCTTTACTTTTCCATTTCAAATCAGTATCCATAGCAGTTTTAAATTGCTAATTACTTGAGTTCTTGGTTTAATTATTTGATCCTTAGAGCTTCTAAGGCATCTTCTTCTTTGTTTGATTCTAACGACTAACTTCTCTCGGTTTCAAGAACTCTTTCCATGATAATACTAGCATTATCTGGAATCAATAACACTAAGCTTCCATCTCCTAAATTATTTACCTTTGCCTTGGACTCGCTATCGAGTCCTCCATAGAACATGGTCAACTGATATTCAGGCGAGGAGACGTGGAATGGACACCTCTCTTTCTTCTCATTGAAACGTAATCATGCTTCACAAACACTTTCCCCTTCTTCTTGCATAAACTGTTTTAACTCCAACCTATCTTTATGTGTCTACTAATCGCATATAATCAATCTAGGAATTTCGCTTGGAGTTGATCCCAATCTGGAATTGAATCCGGGTGTTGGTAATCATACTAATCACTTGCATTTCCGGTTAAAAAGAACTGGAACATAATGTATTACATATGTTCCTGTGTAACACCTTTGACAATGTAGGTATCACAAATCTGTATAATTTATTTGAATTTAACGAACCAGATCCTATTGTGAAGCACCAATAATCGGCCAAACTCGAAAATTGTTCAATCATGCCTATATGTGGCCTAAATTTAGAAAATTGGATTTTTAGACTGCGGATTCCTCTAGGTTGCACTCTAAATGATACGGGAAGATCAAGTTTCCTTTGACTTTCCATCTGAAATGGAAAAACTAAAAACAAAAGCGTAAAATAGATCTAACTGAAATAAAAGCACTAAATAAATGCATAAGAACTAACGATGTAGTCCCCGTGAGCTACATCAAAAAGTTCGTGTCGGTTAGGGCGTGATAAAATAACGATAAAATAAGATGCAACTAACGCTCAAACTAAAACACATTACTCACTGCAAGTATCACAAATCCTACGCAATTTTAAATGATAATTAGACTTCGTTCTTCTAGGACTACGAATTTTAGAAAGAACTTATGCAATATAAAGTGGAAATAAAGAAGCTAAAAGAATATTACGCTGAAAATAAAAGACTTGGGCATATTTGTTTGGTTTTTAAGACTCTGGCAATTATCTAAATAAAATAAAGACATGAAAATAAAAATAAAATATAGTATGAGAGTTTAGCTTGAGACCTAGCAAGTAATCCCCACTATCCTTGTTATAACCTATTTATGTAAGGAAGAATTGTGTGATATGCAATATTCAGGATTCTACACTTCTCCTAAACCCCTTTCGGTTTGACTTAGGTGGCGACCTAAACATTACCATGGGACTTGGCTAAAAAACACTGCGCAATGATCAATAATTAATCTCAAACCCTAATGACTATCTAGTTAGGCAAGCCCTTCCAGATCAATACCACACACTAGACGTTTATGTGTTGTTTTAATAAGTAGATACCCCTTTCAGGTGATCATATAACTACTATTAAGGTAATCCTATACGTTGTACAATGCAAGAACAACAGAAAAAAAATCAAAACACATAAGAGGAGAAAATAAAATACTAACTTCAGTTTAATGTAAAAGATATCCCATATTAAAATAGAGATAAAACAAGTCTAGGGTTCATACCCATATGTTAATCTAAAGCTATAATATAATTAGTTCATATGAGAGAAATAAAGAAAAACAATTACAAATTTGAAAAATTGGGAAGACATGATTGGTTGTCCAATTCCTTCTAATCTTCTCTTCCCTTTATGTAGGCTTTCTCTTGGTTTTTGATAATAATGGCTGACAAAGCATGATTTCTATAAGGTAAGAATGAGTATATCTTCGTTACTTATCAGATTTTGATGTTCTTTATATGGAAACAACTACGTTGAAAAGATATAGCCGCTCCTAAAAAAATGTCTCTCTAATTATGTTTTGGTACAGTAAACTAATTAATGGACATATATGCATTTTTGACAGCTTCCTTACATTCAAAATATATTTAAATTGTTTCTTTTTTACTTTGACTAAGGGATTACCTTTACTTTTCCCTCTCAAATTAGTTCCATATGTGCAATAGCTTCCATATACGCAGGTGCCACACAAATAACACACAAATTACTCTCAAAAGCTCATAAAATAATAAAATACTTAAAACTAGACAAGAATGTTTAAAGTATATATAAATGGAGAAAAATCCCGAAATTAATAACTAAATAACCGTAAAATGATGGCTCAAGTATAGATCAATTTATCACAAATAGAGAGACATCAAGTTGTTAAAAATATATTCAGATAAATTTAATAATTCGTACAAATGTTCTAATTGTTCATTATGAAGCTCTTTTGAAAATATTAGGTCGACTCGCAGTAGTTACTTGCATACTTGTTCCATATTTATCAGAATAAGTGAATGATTAAAAAGTTCCATATATAGACATAATAAAAAGAATAACCGACGATGAAGATCGGTGTAAAAGTTTTTTTAAAAAAAAGCACGAAAAAAGGTGTATATCGACAATTAAGAGTAAAGATTTACAATCTTAAGCTCTGATACCATGAATAAATTAGAATAAATTTATTCAAAGATAATAATTTCTTACATACAGAAACTATGTTTAAAGGAAACACATGAAAAACTTGGAAAACAAGTTTCTATGTGTAAGGAAATAATTAGGGAACAAGTTTTGTAGTAAATGAAATAACTTGAAGAATAATATATTCTAATCTATAATATGGAATATACTATTTAGCAAACAAGTAATTAAGGTATATTTCAACAGATATAACTCACATGGAAGGAATAAATGTAGTTGTACTCACTAGTATCTTGATTAAAAACTTTAAAGGCATTATAGACCCTTATACTATGAAAAAAATCACACTGTAGCCTATAGGTCCCTATATTATGCAAATAATTTCAATAGGCTTTAGTTTAATTTATATAGAATTAGTTCTAGTTGTACTCACTAGAATTTTTATTCATATCTTTTTTAATTATGGTATTCACTATCAATCCATGTATTATGCAAAACTGCATTTATAGGATTTAGTATAATTTTTTCAGGAAAGAATAGTTTCAGTTGTACTTAATAACATCTCGATTATTATTTTTTCTAATTGCTTAATAGGTCCCTATGCTATTTAAAAAAATGCAATATGGTCCCTAGATCATGCAAAAATTGCAATATAGGCCTTGGAATAGTATATTACAGAAAGAATAGTAGTAGTTTTAATCATTAACATCTAGATTAATATCTTTTAAATTGCAATATAGGTCCTTATACTATACAAAAAATCTTAACATAAGCCTAATTAAAATTTATACAAAAAGAACAGTTGTAGATTAACATATTTTTCAATTGCACTATAGGTTCCTATACTATGCAATAATTGCATAATAGGTCCTATACTATGAAAACATTTTATAAAGTTCCCTATATTATTCCAAAATTAGAAAATATACCATGATATAATTTATAAGGAAAGAATAATTCTAGTTGTATTCACTTGCATTTGGATTAATATATTTTTTAAGACTCTGTCAGTTAACTAAATAAAATAAAGACATGAAAATAAAAATATAGTATGAGAGTTTAGCTCGAGACCTAGCAAGTAATCCCCACTATCCTTGTTATAACCTATTTATGTAAGGGAGAATTGTGTGATATGCAATATCTAGGATTCTACACTTCTCCTAAACCCCTTTCGGTTGGACTTAGGTGGCGACCTAAACATTACCAGGGGACTTGGTTAAAAAACACTGCGCAATGATCAATGATTAATCTCAAACCCTAATGACTATCTAGTTAGGCAAGCCTTCCAGATCAATACCACACACTAGACGTTTATGTGTTGTTTTAATAAGTAGATACCCCTTTCAGGTCTTCATATAACTACTATTAAGGTAATCCTATACGTTGTACAATGCAAGAAATTTATATGGAAACAACTACGTTGAAAAGATATAGCCGCTTCTAAAAAAATGTATCTCTAATTATGTTTTGGTGTAGTAAATTAATTAATGGACATATATGCATTTTTGACAGCTTCCTTACATTCAAAATATATTTAAATTGTTCCTTTTTTACTTTGACTAAGGGTTTACCTTTACTTTTGCCTCTCAAATTAGTTTCCATATGTGCAATAGCTTCCATATACGCAGGTGCCACACAAATAACACACAAATTACTTGTAAAAACTCATAAAATAATAAAATACTTAAAACTAGACAAGAATGTTTAAAGTATATATAAATGGAGAAAAATCCCGAAATTAATAACTAAATAACCGTAAAATGATGGCTCAAGTATAGATTAATTTATCACAAATAGAGAGACATCAAGTTGTTAAAAATATATTCAGATAAATTTAATAATTCGTACAAATGTTCTAATTGTTCATTATGAAGCTCTTTTGAAAATATTAGGTCGACTCGCAGTAGTTACTTGCATACTTGTTCCATATTTATCCGAATAAGTGAATGATTAAAAAGTTCCATATATAGACATAATAAAAAGAATAACCGACGATGAAGATCAGTGTAAAAGTTTTTTAAAAAAAAAGCACGAAAAAAGGTGTATATCGACAATTAAGAGTAAGGATTTACAATCTTAAGCTCTGATACCATGAATAAATTAAAATAAATTTATTCAAAGATAATAATTTCTTACATACAGAAACTATATTTAAAGGAAACACATGAAGAACTTGGAAAACAAGTTTCTATGTGTAAGTAAATAATTAGGGAACAAGTTTTGTAGTAAATGAAATAACTTGAAGAATAATATATTCTAATCTATAATATGGAATATACTATTTAGCAAACAAATAATTAAGGTATATTTCAACGGATATAACTCACATGGAAGGAATAATTGTAGTTGTACTCACTAGTATCTTGATTAAAAACTTTAAAGGCACTATAGACCCTTATACTATAAAAAAAATCACACTGTAGCCTATAGGTCCCTATATTCTGCAAAAAAATTCAATATGCTTTAGTTTAATTTATATATAATTAGTTCTAGTTGTACTCACTAGAATTTTTATTCATATCTTTTTTAATTATGGTATGGGTCCCTAGACAATCCTTAAATTCACTATCAATCCATGTATTATGCAAAACTGCATTTATAGGATTTAATATAATTTATTTAGGAAAGAATAGTTTCAGTTGTACTTAATAACATCTCGATTATTATTTTTTCTAATTGCTTAATAGGTCCCTATGCTATTTAAAAAAATGTAATATGGTCCCTAAATCATGCAAAAATTGCAATATAGGCTTTGGAATAGCATATTACGGAAAGAATAGTCGTAGTTTTAATCATTAACATCTAGGTTAATATGTTTTAAATTGCACTATAAGTCCTTATACTATACAAAAAATCTTACCATAAGCCTAATTAAAATTTATACAAAAAGAACAGTTGTAGATTAACATATTTTTCAATTGCACTATAGGTTCCTATACTATGAAATAATTGCATAATAGGTCCTGTACTATAAAAACATTTTATTAAGTTCCCTATATTATTCCAAAATTAGAATATATACCATGATATAATTTATAAGGAAAGAATAATTCTAGTTGTATTCACTTGCATTTGTATTAATATATTTTTTAATTTCAATATAGGTCCTTATACTCTATAAAACTAGCTCTGTAGGTCCCTATATTATGCAAAAATTGTACTAAAGGTCCCAATATTATCTACAAAATCCACTATAGGTCCCTATACTCAACAAAAAATCACTATATGCCTCTCTTTTAACTCAACTTAACCTTCCTATCGAATACATTTTGCCCATATTTTAAATAGGTGGAAATAGAAATAAGAGACAAATATTTTTATCTTTTCCAGGAAAAAGAGGAACACAGTAAGTTTGAAAAGAAGGTAAAGAGGTTATTAATACCAAGATATACAATTTAATAAGTAATGTGTGCATACATTCCATTCGCAAAATAGAAGATATGTATTAACAAGTTTTAAAGAAGATAATCATCTATATTTAGACAAAAGAGAACAAAAAAGAAAAAAACAACAAATAATAAAGTTTATAGTTTCTTTAAATAACTATGGAGAAGAGGAGGGTATATAGAATTTGCAGAGATACCATATAATATGGGGCTAGGAAGCTTATTCTGAAAGACTGGGGAAAAATATGATAGATTAGGGTTTATGAAGCTATTTACCATTTTCTTAGGAGTCGGGCCTATTGGTGGTTTATATTACAAGGATTTGCTTACTTGGCGGGAGGAGTACGAATCTCAACAATGGGACAACATGTTTCGTGTGATCAAGCTACTCCGTGTAAAGTTCTTGGAGAAGATAATAATGTTCTCTGTCTTGTGTTTTTTTTATGAATTTGTCTTTTTATTTAATTTTATGAGAGATTATTATGCAAAAAATGTTGCAACATGTTTTTTTATTATTACGAACAAACCATTATACCTCAGGGCTACCACCACCCCTTTTAAAAGGAAGAGGCCTAAAACAACACAAGAAAGGGTCCCAAATAGATATTAATAAAATCCCCAAGCTTGAAGAGATAACTAATCATGACAAGTGTCCAAGAAAGGCCTTGAGAACCGTTCCATGGCCATACTATTAATTTATTAGTAAATTTACTTTAAAAACTTGTTAGTCGTTTAATTTCAAATGTTATAGAATATCATAAGTTTGCCTAACTTAGCTTATCATAGTTGTAACATGGCATAATACAAGTTTAGATTTAGCAGAATTCGGTTGTTTATAATAAATTTGAATGTTAACATAGTATAGAAAAAGTGTATAGCTCATCTAATATTTACCTCATGCTACAATAACTTCGAGTTAACATTAGAGTATTTAGCTAATTGTGTACCTCTCTCGGGTCGTACAAACCGTAAGATACAAGTCCTTCGAGAGTTGTTCTTAGTTTTAAGATATTAGCAAAACCAGAAGAGAATTTCGCAAATTCATTAGCTTTGTTGCTATTAACAACAACACTACACAACGTGAATGAAATGTTAACATATATAGTTGCATATGTCCCACATCCATTTGCTACACGTCATGACAATCACTAGAAAAAATACCTTTGTTAATATAACTATGCTGTAGATCTCGGTTCCGCGGCCTAGGCGGTCGACTGGGGCCTAGCGTCTAGGAGGGACTACGCGGGGCCTAGGCGGGATTACGCGGTTTTGAATCCTGCTATGTAATTTTATATATTTAGTAATACGCGTGTATAATTATGATAATTTTATCTATTTAAGTCATAAAATTCATCTAACACCACTATATTGAATATGAAAAATATACTAAAGTTGGAGTTATAATATCAATTCAATAATTTCCGAGAGTAAAATAAATATAATAGGGGGCCTAGGCGGCAAGTTTTTACCATTAATCGGTGCCTAGGCGGGCTAGGCGCCTCTTCCACGGCGACTAAGGCGTTGGGCAAAAATGCCTATCATTTTTACTAGGCGTAAGCGGTTGAGGGGGGAGTTGACGCCTAGACGGCGCCTAGGCGCGCCTAGGCGGCGATATCTACAGCCGAGAGGCGAATTCTTGTGTGGACCTATTAGATAGAAGAGGGGCTGAGTTGGGAGTGCAACCTGTTGTTCAAAGGGATCCTCTGGAGTATCTATGGCGAAATATTACCAAGGATAGAAGCAGACACGCTTATCCTAGATTAGTGTCAGAGGCCGTGTGAGGCCTTGTTTTAATTGTTATCGTCTTTTAATGCCTCATCTGTATGTAAAAAAAATTGATTTATACCTTTTAATCTCTTAATAGTTTTTAAAATTTTCAAAAATCTTTTTTATCTTTTGTTTGGCTTCTATTATATTTATTTTAATGTTAATTTCAATTAACTTTTGTCTATGAGGGATTGAAGAAGAAAATTAGGGTTAGGAGATTTTTTATTTATGCTTTAGAATATTTTTTTAATTAAAAACATATATTTTGTCTTGTCATTCACTGGTTCCGTGTTCATATAATATATTTTAATTAAACACATCTATTCTGTCGTGTCATTCACTGGTTCCGTGTTCATATATGGTTCTTACAATCATCTTTATTGTCATAGTGACTTAAATGTCAAAGTAAGATAGATAATAGGGTGTTTTCTTGAATTGTCTTGAACCATGTTAAGTATAATAATTTTTATAATGCAAAAAAGAAACCAATAATGTATACTTTTTAACACTTTAGTCATGCGCTTATATTATGGTATATGAATTTTTTAATTCTACCAACTATAAAGGCAAATCAATCAGGTGACGGGTTTTTTCATACATAATTCGACAAAGAGTTCAATTCAAATTACTCATTGAGAAAATATTACAACACAATACATATAAATTATACCTAGAGATGTATGGTTAAATTTACAGTTATTATTGAATTTAATTCAATTTTTTTGTAAGGCCTTAAGGCATGTGTTACATCTAGTAGAGACATATAGTGCACTTCCTAGATGTATCTCTAATGCTTTAAGAATCTTTTACAACAGGGGGTCTTAAACTATAACTCTTCATATATATATATATATATATATATATATATATATTGTAATTTCCATATTTCATATTCATTTTCATATTTTATAAAAGGAATTGTAATTTCTATATTCCATATTCATTTACATATATTGTAACCCAATTCTATATTTATTTTCATATATTATAATTTTCATCTTCGATATTAATTCATTTCTGTATAAATAGAGTATATTTATGTATTTAAACTCTAATTCCATTAACGAAAAAATTTGAATATATAATATCCTCCTTCTACATTTGCATTCCTATAAATTTAGATACAACTTTATGGGATTATTATTAAAGATCTTGTATAACAGGAGTTTTTAACAATGATTTTTAATATATATTGTGATTTCCATATTCCATATTTATTTTCATATATTGTAATTTCCATATTCTATATTTATTTTTATATTTTATAAAAAAAATTGTAATTTTTATATTTCATATATGTTTCCAATATTGTAACTATATTCCATATTTTTTTCCATACTAAATCATTTCCATATATATATATATTGTAATTTCTGTATTCTATATTTATTTTCATATTTTATAAAAGGAATTGTAATTTCTATATTCCATATTCATTTACATATATTGTAACCCTATTCCATATTTATTTTCATACTAATTGATTTCCATATATATTGTAATTTCCATATTATATATTCCATATTTATTTTCATATATTATAATTTTCATCTTCCATATTAATTTAGTTCTATATAAAGTAGAGTATATTTAAGCATTTAAACTCAAATTCCAATAACAAAAAAAATTGAATATATAATATTCTCCTTCTATATTTGCGTTCCTACAAATTTAGATACAACTTTATGGGATTCTTATTAATGATCTTTTATAACTGGGGTTTTTAACAATGATGTTTAATATATATTTTGATTTCCATATTCCATATTTATTTTCATATATTGTAATTTCCATATTCTATATTTATTTTTATATTTTATAAAAAAATTGTAATTTTTTATTTCATATATGTTTCCAATATTGTAACTATATTCCATATTTGTTTCCATACTAATTCATTTTCATATATATTGTAATTTCCGTATTCTGTATTCCATATTTATTTTCATATATTTTTCATCTTTCATATTAATTCATGTCCATATAAAATATTTTTATATAAAATATATTTATATATTTAATGCATTTAACTCTAATTTTATGGAAAAAATAGAATATATAATATTCTTCTTCTACATTTCTGTTCCCATAAATTTACATATACAACTCTTACTACAATATCGAAAGATGAAGAAGATGGCTTGTTTAGCATTGTTTTCATTTTTGGCATTGTTCATGATTCAAGCTCATATCTCTCATGGTGCACTTACTCCTCCCATTCCACCTAATTTTTGTGGTCTTGGTAGGATCCCCTATTGCTATAAAGGTCCAAATGAAATGTGTTGTAGTGGAATACAGTATGCAGTTCAGTATTATGGTAAATGCTATTGTGATTTAATGATTATATTCCGTGACTTTTTTAAAACTCCTACGGGCCAGCTTGTCTTGGACGCTTGTGGTGGGCACCTTAACATAGATTGCTTTAAAGGTTAAAGAGAATTATATAATATCGAGTTTGAGGTTTGGTAATCTCTTACCGAGTTTGAAAAGATTGTTCGTCTTTGATTTACATATTCTTGTTCGGAAATGAAGGAAAAATTTGATCATTCGTGATTTATTATGTGTGCCTCTGTTATTTATAATATTTTTAGTAATTAATGAATTATCATCACCTGTTCTCTACTTTTTTATTCGTCAAGCAGATGCCCAAATGCTTAATTGTTTATAATTTAGTAGACAACACCCTTACATACTCAAAAATCTTCAAAACTTGACAATTTGTGCTTTATAATACTTACCTAGTCAAACTACACCAAATAATAGAATTACATATATACATATCACTAGCTATCTGACTGTATAGCTAGAAACTTGGTTATATTCATATTATTACTTCGCCCAAGTCTAATTGGCTATTTCAAAAGTTAGTTGTAGATTGGATACTGAAGATTTTTAAGATTAGCATTATAATGGTTTGCCAAAATACTATAGATATATATTGTGAATCACAGCTGGTCTTCGGTGTATGCGGGAGAAACGATCGATGGGTCTTCGATCATCTAAAGGTTTTATGTGTGTATATATATCATCGATTTAAGTAATTAAAAATAGTAAAATATTGTTAGTTTTATGGTAATGTTACATGTTTTTATGCATGAGGTATACAGTTCGAACTATGTTAGAATTAATAAAAATATTATTTATGGAGAGGACTTACAATTTGTGAGTTCGTTTTGAATCCCCAAAATATTAAGACCGGCCCTACCATTAATTATTAAGTTAAAAATAATGAAATTTTTTATAATATAAAACTTAAACAACTTTAAAATATTATATAAATAAAAAATTTGACATAAATTTGACCAAATAACTTAATAGGAAAATTTAATTAGAAAAAATCAAAATGTTTTTACCTCTCTTTAAAATATTTCTTGATCTCAACTAACTTACTTCATATATAAACAATAACGAGGGGTTATACTCTTCTTTCTCCATTACAAACCACCACTAACATCACCCACAAGCGTAGTAATTGTTTTATAAACCTACACATACTAGCCTAGAATTCGAGTAATTTAATAATTCAATATGAGACATACGAGAAATTGGCAAAGAGATATCATAGAAAGTATGTTTAAGTATGATATGCGATTGACTAGATTTGCTTCACCCGCAACTTAGAATACAATTTCATATGGAAGCAAAAGAACCATCCCATCGATGTGATTGGTCCTTTCTCCATGCAAAACAACTCATACAGCTTGTGGCCGGTCATATTGAAGGTCTACAACTTACCGCCTTCGTTATGCATGAAAGAATCCACGTTTATGCTTACTCTATTGATACCGGGTCCTCGTTCACCAGGAAAGGATATGGATGTATTTCTCCCTCCGGCTACAGATGAGTTGGAAACGTTGTGGGGTACGGGGATAGTTACATAGGATGCACATATGAAAGAAGAATTTGTAACGAAGTTTAGTTTTTTGTTCACGACGAATGATTACCCGGCTAGATCGTACACTTCAGGATGGTCGGGTCAAGGCTACTTAGCTTGTCCCGAATGCATGGAATATACTCCTTCTGTGCGGGATAATAAAGGAGTTGTTTATTTTGATCACAGACGGTGGTTACCTCTGAACCATCATTTTCGGAAAGACAAATCTTCGTACGCTAAAGCAGATGATAGGGCCCCCTCGGAAACATAGTCTCGTAGGTATTCAGACACAGTTAGATGGGTTGTAGATTGTATTTCCTAGAAAACACAAGGACTTTGGTGGCAAGGTGTCAAAGAGAACTGGTCATCGTGAGTCGAATTAGAAGAAAAAGAGTTTATTTTACCGTTTACCGTATTGGTCGGAAAACTTGTTGAAACATAACATCGATATGATGCATTGTGAGAAAAATGTTTGTGATGCTCTTTTCGGAACAGTTGTTGGGTTAGCTGAGAAAATTAACAAAGATAACGTGAAGTCGAGGAAAGATCTGCAAGCCATGAACATTAGGTCATATTTTTTGTTATTTGTCGATTCATGTGGTAAGACCATTCTACCACGTGCAAAGTATGCAATGACAACCGATAAGCGAAGAGAGTTTCTGGAGTAGATGAGGTGCAAAAGTTTCCAAATGGGCAGATACCTTAAAGTGGAAAGTAAAAAGTTCAACGACCCGGGCAGATTTCGTGAGATGATTACTGAAAGCAAGGAAGAATCTGTGTTTAAGAGTGGTGGTTCTTTGTGTGTTCTAAAATAAATGCAAAAGTAATTGAACCACAACCGCAAGTGTACGGTTGTCCCAAGTAGTAATAAGTGATTCTAGGATCGTTCGCAGGGACGGTTTGGTTAACTACAATGTTTATCGAATAATGAATGATTGCACTTATGAAAGCAAGTAAAAGATATAATGATTGATTGGTTGTTTCTTTTAATTCTAAGTAATGAAAGATTAAAGTAAAATGCAAATAAATAGTAAAACGCAAGTAAATGAATGTAAGACGCAAATATGAGAAGGCAGTACTTGAGAGACGCAAGGGATCCTCCTAATTCTATTTCATAACATATGCTGTTTAAGGGTTAAATGGGTCAATTAACATTGGTCGGGATTCTAAATTCCTTATACCCCCGTCAGGGTGGACTGTAAGGCTATTCTAAAGTGTCACTAGTCCCGTCAGGGTAAATATGATACACTCTCGAATGATTGAGTAATTTTTACCACATTGGCCCTAAAATTAACTAAGCTCGTCAGAGTCAATAGTTTCGATTTTAGATTAAGTAATTAAGTCCATACCTAAACCCTCCGTCAGGATGATCCACACGCCACATATGTGGAATAGCCTAGATACTAACACCTGTTCTTAGTTGATCAATCCAAAAACAGTAAATAATCTCGAATTACTAAAAATTGTAAAATACCCAATTTAATTTAATTTAACAGAAACCCAAATTCAGACATATAAAATTCAATAAAATCGGGATTCACCCATTATGCATTCTCAAGTACTATGAATGAATTAGCTCATTCTAATTAAAAAGAAAACTAAATAAAAAGAAATTGAATTCATATTGTTTTAAAGGTTAAAAATAAGAAAGACCTAATTTCCGAAATTGGATTTCGCTGAGAAAGGAGATATAGACATTCTCCAGCTCTACAGCTTTCTTCTTCTTCCTTCTGCCTCTTCTCTCTGATGTTTTTATTTTGTAAAAAGTGAATTGTCTGAAAAATAGATGTGCAAAGCTCCTTTTATAAGAGGAAAAACGGATTAGGGCTTGGACCTAAGATTAAATCACTAATCAAAAGTCCAAGCCCATTTTCTAAGCCCAAAATCCCGTAACTGCTGCACCACGTCCACTAAAACGGCTCTAGCCGATTCGTTATAACTCCGATTGACCTGAAATCACTTGCTAAATTTCCGTAACTCGATAAGGAACATATTCTCTTCAAAGGTCACCGGCTAAATCATCTCTTAAGTGCCTCGAAATCAGTAATCTTTGGCCTGTTTTCCAGATTTACAGCTCTAAAATATAATTCTTTCGGGATTTATCTTCAAGCTTTGACTCCATATCACGGTCTTTGTGTCTCTTCTCGAATTCCTTCCCTAGCTAATATTCAAAACCTACAAACTTTTCACTAAAATACACAAGATTACGCGCAAAAGTTTAATAAATCAAAATTACTAGAAATAAAATAGGAATTCCGGATTATTGCATTTTTAACTCAAAAGTCTATCAAAATATTCAATTAAACATAAAAAATGATGTCTCCCAAGGGTCGAAAATAAGAACAATTAGGGAGACATCAAGACCCCCAACTCAAGCCTTTGTCGTCCCGACAAAGTAAAACAAAACAAAGGGGTAGAAGTAAACGTAAGAACAAGTAGAAGCTAGCAAATACACCTAAAGCAAGTCTTAAGATAAATCTCATATAGCAAACTCTAGAGACTAATATACACATACATCTATAATGCAAAATCAAACACAAATATTCTCAATCATAAAATTAAAGTCGCAATGCTTGAAGATTACTCTTGTACTCATATCTGTATGATGGTTATAGGGTGTTCCTCAATCCTAACTCGCTTTGAACGCTCCACCTAGTATATTTCCTATCAACAGAATCATAAATTCACTATGTACTTAAGAATCACGAGGTCTTTATGGTTTTAATAATGGCTTAAGGACGGTGTGGATGTATATTTGGTAAATTTGAAGTGAGCTTTTGGCTCTCTCCTCACTTACCATCAACAAATGTCCTCGAGCTTGAGTTTACGCTCAAAAAATGTTCTCACTCACCCATTTACGCAACAATTTAGCGTCCCATGTCTACCCACTATAAATAAGATTATTTTCAGAAAAATTCCACTTTTCCGGATGTTTTATTCTTTCATATTTTTCTTTTTCTTTTCTTTTCTCTTTTTTTTCTTTTTTTTGTACAAATGCAAACCGGGTTCCCGGTTTTGGCGAAACCGGGTTCCCGGTTCCTACTGTATATATTTTCGAAATTTTTCATTTTTTTCTATCTTTTTCATTTTTTTTTCATTCCCGGCAAAGGGTTACAAGTGTGTATCATCTGCAATTGTGCTACAATACAAAGCACATCAATCCCTACCCAATAAATTCCCCATAAGTGGACCCACAACCCCAAACTCAAGCTCGAGACATGTCTCAGGATTGTGATTCAAGTGCGGGTCATATGGTCATGCCTAATAATCTAAAAGATAATGGCTTATATCGTGGCTACAAAGAAAAGGCTAAAGGCTCAAAGTGGGCTAAGACGGATAATAATTAATACAAGGGATAGAAGGCTAAAAAGGTCACAAATGGCTAACAAAGAACAACCCCTATCATTTTCCTAAGTACATAGCTCGTCTTTAGTTCATATCTAAGTGGGTTCTCTACTAATTAGGATTTCACGTTCTACACACCAATCATATTCCTTAAGTACAAGCTTACTTCATTTGCATTGTTCATTAATTTTTCCTATCAATTATCTACGTTTGCATGCAGTTCTAAATGCGTTTTATATCAATCCCTAAAGTCCACTATTTACTATCACAGATTCATCAAAAGTATGCTTAAAGGGACATTTAAAATCTTCTACAGTCAAACGCAACTCCGAAAATTCTTTTATTGAAAGCAGATAAAAACAAATAGCACATAAAAACTGGGATGAGGCAACGAACCCCACCCCAAACTCAAAAATGAGTCGTGTCCCCACGACTCGAAAAAGACTCAAAGCAATAAAATAATCTACACTTATTGAGAAGGATTAGAAAACGTATCTTAACCAGCGCGTGGCTGGTTGTCGGTGTTGTGTCCATGAACTTTATCTCGCGTCGGGACATCGTAAGTTGCATTTTGAATAGATAAAGTTCAACTTGTATGTAACGTTTCCCAAAATAGCGATCATCGCATCCGAATTTTTTTTTTCAACACTTTAATCTTTGATTCCAACTCATCATTGGATTCATCTTTTCCTCACTTTCTGGTTCATCACTCAATTTCCTCTTCTTCGGATTATCCTTAATCAGACATTCTTTCCTCTTGGATGCAGCTTTAACCTCGGATTAGGAATCTCAATAGCTTGTTCTTGAACAGCACCAAAAGTGTTTTCTGTTTTTTTGGAGAATTCCTTCGATAAGTACACATGAAAGCGGTTCTGATAGGCATCTCTTTCCACCCCAAACTCAAAACTTCAAATAGTGAGAAGCTAAAGAAGGCTTAGAACTTTGATGTTTTGAGGCTTAAGACTTGAAGAGTATGGTGGAATATGAGATGGGTAAAGGATAATTGATGTGGGGGAAGAGGGAATTGGATTTCATTTTAAACTTGGATGAAGAACAATTGAATAAAAGTGGGAATTCCATGGTGTTTTGGATAGGAGATCAATTGATTGTATGTTTTTGTGGTGAAAGAGGGTAAGATTTGATGATTGTGTAGTTGTAGATGATGATTTTCGGGGAATTCTGGGTTTTGGAAGTGTTTTTGGGGGATGGCTTGAAAATTCTAGAGCTAAAATAACTGAAAACCGCCCTGTCACAGAAGAAACCGGGGTCCCGGTTTCGCGTCGCTGTGTCGGCGCGAAAAATTAGTTTTTTTTTTGTGTGGAAACGCAACCCCGAGACGCAGCGAATGGCGGGGCCCGAAACGCTGGGTCAGAAAGTTGGGACCATCAGCTCTCAATGAAAGCACCGTTTTTTTTTGCGTCTGACGCAATAAATGGCTGGACCCCAAAACTCTGGGTCAGAACTCCTATCCTTTGAAACCGGGTTCCCGCATTTGCGAAACCGGGTTCCCGGTTTGCGTCGGCGACGTGAACCAAAACGCGGACCAAGACGCAGCAAAAGGCGGAAGTGGAAACGCTGGGTCAGAAAGTTCGAAAATCTACAGCGCCAAAACCGGGTACCCGCATTTGCGAAACCGGGTTCCCAGTTTGCGTCGGTGACGTGAACCAAAACGCGGACCAAGACGCAGCAAAAGGCAGGACCCAAGACGCTGGGTCAGAACCTCGAAATTTTAAGCTTTTGAAACCGGGTTCCCGATTTGCCCCTGGAACACCACCTATTTTTTCTTCTATTTTCGCTCATTCGACCCCAAACTCATGACCTTTTTACCCCTGAAATCATCAAAAACAACTACCCTTCCTCATTTCTTACTAATAAACACTAATTAACGAAAATAAAACAAATTTAAACTACAAAAAATAAAAACTTGAACTAATATACAAGAAATGGCTTTTGTTTAACGTCGTTAAGCTCGACGGGTTACCTCATTCATTAGTCGTTGACATAACCTCCCCAGCAGTGACTGAGGTTGTCAATATTAGCAACTCGAAATTTGCATCCTTTAGCTTTTATTCCCACTAGTTTGTCTGAGATAACCTTCGTGACCATGAATGGTCCTAGCCAAGAACTTTTTGATTCACGTACCTTTGGAGGGGGGTCCGGTTTCTTCATAGCTACTTCTTCACCTACTTTGAAACCCTTTTTCTTTCTTTCTTTCTTAGGTTCCTTCGGAACCTTCGTGGCACGTGCTTTCTCTTTCTTCCTCGCATGATTGAGTTGTGGATTTTTAGGGTATGGAGGAGCTTTAATTGGTGGTTTCTTTCGTAGCTCTTTCTCATCCACCCCTAACGTGTCCACAACATTAATTTGCTCCTTTCTTACCGGTTCCATTACATCTAAACGAAAGCGTTCTTCCTTGGAATCCGGAAATCTCATAGGTCTGAACACGTTAAACTTCATTTCCTCGTCTTGGATTCTCATAATCATCTCTCCGTTTTCTACATCAATCAAGGTACGGCCCGTGGCTAGGAATGGTCTTCCCAAAATAATGGGGACATTCCTATCCGCGTCGTAATCAAGTATAACGAAATCAGCGGGGAAAATTAACGTACCTGCCTTAACGAGGACATCTTCGATTCGGCCTTCTGGATGTGCAAGAGATCGATCCGCCATTTGCAAGACCATAGAAGTAGATCTTGCCTCTCCTATTTTCAACTTCTCAAAGATTGATTTGTGCATAAGATTAATACTTGCACCCAAATCGCATAGTGCTTTTCCTTGCCATTCATCACCAATAGATATCGGAATTGTGAAACTCCCAGGATCAAGTAGTTTCGGAGGTAATTTATTCTGACATATTGCACTACATTCTTCAGGTAAGCCAATCATCTCATTATCGCAATATGGACGTTTGTTGGTGAGGGCTCTTTTCATAAACTTAGCATACTTGGGTACATCTCGAATAGCTTCTAGCAACGGAATATTTATGCTAAGACCTCTTACCTTGTTAAAGAATTTTTGATAATCAGCCATATCACCCTTCTTTTGAACTCTCGATGGAAATGGTGGAGGAGGACGGTGTATTATAGTATCATCTTTCTTTTTCGGGACTTCACTAGAGCTCTCCACTTCTTCTACTTCAACTTCTTTATCTTCATCCACCACCTCTTTTTCTTTTCTAACAACTTCCTTCTCTTTCATGGAGGGAGGTTCTTACCGCTTCTGAGAGACATAATTTTACAATCTTCGATTTGGATCGGATTTCCAGTATCGCTAGGGAGTTGCCCTTGTGGACGTTGATTCAGTTGTTTATTCATTTGCGAAACTTGAGTTTCTAACATCTGAATGTGTGCTTCAGCAGCTTGTTGCCTTTGGATTGACTGTGCATGTAGGGCAATCAATTGTTCTACGGTTTTCTGAAGGGTAATCACATCTTCTTGTGGGTGGGCAGGTAAGGCTTTTTGGTTCATGGTTTCATTGTAAGTGTCTTGAGGAACTTGTCTTTGCACATAATTTCCCTGATTCTGTCCTCCTTGATAATTATTGTGTGGTTTTGGGTTGAAGTTGTTACCTTGGGGACGCGGCTGATATGCGTATGTAGGATTTGCTGCCCCATTAGGATTTGAATATTGAAACCCGGGATGGTTTCTGTTAGGCTGATATCCATTACCACTCGAATTAAAGTTCCCTCTGTTGGAGACAAACATCACAGGCTCTTGATTATTCGGACAACTCTCCTCATCTTGATCATTTACCCCACAAATTGAACACATATGAACTTCTTGTGCAGCTTGCACAGCTACCTTCTTACCCGAAAATCCTTCTTTTACAGCTAAAGTGAGCTGTTTTAATTGTTGCTCTATGGTGGTTTGAATCTTGTTCTCAAGATTAGCGAACTTTTCTTCGATGTTGACTTTATTCATTCCTTTAACCGGGGTTCTTACTGAAGTCCACCCAACTTCATTCTTTACTGTTCTTTCCAATATGATTTCTGCATGAACGGGTTGAACTTGAAGAAATCCCGCACCACATAGAAAATCCAATTTTTCTCTTGAAGTCCCTTCAAGGCCTTTGTAAAAGATTTTTAGCTGTTGTTGTTCTGAAAATCCATGATCGGGAACTCTACGTAAACACATCTGAAATCTTGTCCAGCTTTTACCCAATGTTTCATCAAATTCTTGACGGAAATGCGTTAATTCAAGTTGATCATCTAACCTTATGTTACTTGGGTAATACCTGTCAAAGATAGCAGTTCCTAATTGTTCCCAATTTGTTATCTTCGTAGGATCTTGTGTATCGTGCCATTCACTCGCTCCATCAATAACGAAAAATCGAAACACAGCAAAATACATTTGTTCTTTTGAAACTCCTTGTGTGATGTAAGAATCACATATCTTCTTGAATTTCTGTACTGCTCGAAGGGGATCTTCTCCAGCTCTACCACGAAAGTTTCCAAAATTTTGGAATTGAGCTAACATACCCGAATCTGGACGAAACCTCGGGACATCTATATCTGGAGCACCTACCCCTAGAGCAGGAGCACGGAATGGAACTTCTTTTGGACCATTAACAAACTAGGGATCTTGGTTATTTGCCATTTCTTTTTCTTCTTGTTCTCTTCTTTTCTTATTTGCAAGTCTGATCAACGAATCCGGATTATCAAGTATTTGAACTTGTGGTTCAAATCTAAGCCTTCTTCGCATACACCAAACCTAAAAAAATCTGAAAGAGAAGAAAAAACAAAAAGCGTAAAACTGATAAAAATAAAAATAAATGCAACTATCACTAAAGGATAAACACCGTGGTCACACACTACCGTCCCCAGCAGCGGCGCCAAAAACTTGGTGGTCCTTTGTGTGTTCTAAACTAAATGCAAAAGTAATTGAACCACAACCGCAAGTGTACGGTTGTCCCAAGTAGTAATAAGTGATTCTAGGATCGTTCGCAGGGACGGTTTGGTTAACTACAATGCTTATCGAATAATGAATGATTGCACTTATGAAAGCAAATAAAAGATATAATGATTGATTGGTTGTTTGTTTTAATTCTAAGTAATGAAAGATTAAAGTAAAATGCAAATAAATAGTAAAACGCAAGTAAATGAATGTAAGACGCAAATATGAGAAGGCAGTACTTGAGAGACGCAAGGGATCCTTCTAATTCTATTTCATAACATATGTTGTTTAAGGGTTAAATGGGTCAATTAACATTGGTCGGGATTCTAAATTCCTTATACCCCCGTCAGGTTGGACTATAAGGCTATTTTAAAGTGTCACTAGTCTCGTCAGGGTAAATATGATCCACTCTCGAATGATTATGTAATTTTTACAACATTGGCCCTAAAATTAACTAAGCTCGTCAGAGTCAATAGTTTCGATTTTAGATTAAGTAATTATGTCCATACCTAAACCCTCCGTCAGGATGATCCACACGCCGCATATGTGGAATAACCTAGATACTAACACCTGTTCTTAGTTGATCAATCCAAAAACAGTAAATAATCTCGAATTACAGAAAAATGTAAAAGACCCAATTTAATTTAATTTAATAGAAACCCGAATTCAGACATATGAAATTCAATAAAATCGAGATTCACCCATCATGCATTCTCAAGTACTATGAATGAATTAGCTCATACTAATTAAAAAGAAAACTAAATAAAAAGAAATTGAATTCATATTGTTTTACAGAATTAAAAATAAGAAAGACCTAATTTTCGGAATTGGATTTGGCTGAGAAATGAGATATAGACACTCTACAGCTTTCTTCTTCTTCCTTCTACCTCTTCTCTCTGATGTTTTTATTTTGTAAAAAGTGAATTGTCTTAAAAATAGAAGTCCAAAGCTCCTTTTATAAGAGGGAAAACGGATTAGGGCTTGGACCTAAGATTAAATCACTAATCAAAAGTCCAAGCCCATTTTCTAAGCTCAAAATCCCATAACTGCTGCACCACCTCCACTAAAACGGCTCTAGCCTATTCGTTATAACTCCGATTGACCTAATATCACTTGCTAAATTTCCGTAACTCGATAAGGAACATATTCTCTTCAAAGGTCAGCGGCTAAATCATCTCTTAAGTGCCTCGAAATCAGCAATCTTTGGCCTGTTTTCCAGATTTGCAGCTCTAAAATATAATTCTTTCGGGATTTATCTTCAAGCTTTGACTCCATATCACGATCTTTGACTCTCTTCTCGGATTCCTTCCCTAGCTAATATTCAAAACCTACAAACGTTTCACTAAAATACACAAGATTACGCGCAAAAGTTTAATAAATAAAAAATACTAGAAATAAAATAGGAATTCCGGATTATTGCATTTTTAACTCAAAAGTCTCTCAAAATATTCAATTAAACATAAAAAATGATTTCTCCTAAGGGTCGAAAATAAGACCAATTAGGGAGACATCAAAGAGCCCGTGCAAGCCGATTGTTAAGAAAAAACTTTGGATATTTACCCTTCAAATAAAAGGAACACATCAATCGGTACATCCTTCATAATTGCGACGAGATCCATCACCAAGTGATGTAGGTATTTTAATTAAAATCATATTTACTGTTTATTCAAATATCATATTATCGATTATTAACACTATGTATTTTTAGGGAACACAAGTCCTCACTTCCGGACCGTGATAGAGAGACAAAACACCGAGAGCATTTTTGTTGATGGTTCAAGAAAAAGGTATACAAGTGTACTCTTTAAGTTGACTTCATTTCAACTAATAACTGACTTTGTGTGCAGGTGTATTTAATGGAACAAGATGGTAATCCCCTTGCTACGGAAGAGTTGCTCTCATGTTTAACATGTCGAATAACGCCGTGTATCATTATGATTCTTGTGTTGTGAACGGGGCCAAGTGGATAACACGTGAAAAGATAGTTACTCAAGATTACGGAGTCTGTACCATCACAAGTTGGGTACTTGTGTTCTTTTTTTTGTTGATTTATTTTGTAGTTGGTGTTTGTATATAAACTAGTTATTTTGTAATTTGATAGGCGAAGATCCTTTTTACGGTGAGTTGGTCAACATTGTCGAGGTTGAATTCAGTGGTTGTTGTTCAGTTGTGTTGTTTAAGTGTAAGTGGTATAACACAGATGAAAAAAAGAAACTGCGAAAAACGGAATACAGAGCTACAATTATCAACACAAGTTCTTTTTGGTGGATTGGAAAACCATACATCTTAGCAAATTAAGCAAAAAAGGTCTTTTACGTTTATCAAATTAACGCAAGAAAGGTGGAAAAGGGTGGAAAGTTTTTTGGGAAGCGAACGACCGTGATGGATAGAGTCCCGAACTATTTGGTACAAAATCGATTTCCACTAGTACAAATCCGTTCGACGTTCCGTTGGCTTATACGAACTTGGATTCGGAATATCTGCTGTTTGAATTGACTACTGGACAAGGGATAGAGATCGATCTTTCGATTTTTAATCTTGAACAGGAATCTGCTGATCCCGCCGATGATGATGATAAAGATTACACCATAGGCGAGTACGAGACTAATGAGGAAACTATATATGCTGATAGTGACGATGAACACATAATAGTTGATGATGCAGAAGAGTCTGATTTAGTTGTGTATTAAGGTTTTATTATATATTTTGTCATGTTTTTCATAATTATGTTATGATAAAGTCACTATTTTTTCACTTCTCAAATGGAAACTAGAAGTCTAAACCCTCAAATACTTAATCTATTTATTATTTTTTCAACGTTTGAAATTTTTTATTATGATTTGTAATTGTGTTATGAAATGTAATAGCTTAGGGTAATGATTATGTATTACATTGTAAAAAAAAGGTAAAATAGTTATGTATAATAAAGAAGTAAAATAGTTACGTAAAAAAATAAAAAAAATAATCACAGTCATTAGCAAGGAAATGATCCTCATTAAAGACTAAAAGTTTTTAGAGAGGAATTCTTCATGATGAACTACTCGCTAAAGACTTTGAGTCTTTTGCGAGGACCAAGTCCTCGATAAAGAGGGATATGAAAGATTTAGACATGAAGAAAGCGGTCAAGATTCCCGCCTTCCCAATTGCCCCATTTTTAGGGACAACCTTACTCTTTAGCGAGGACATTGTCCTCTCTAAAGGTCTCTACGAAAAATATATAGAACCACCGAATCACTCTTCTTCTTCAACACTCCTTTTTTCTCTATTCTCCTCCACTTCAATTAGGAAATTCCAGCACCTCCAAGCACCAGCGAATCAAGGAAAATCCTTCTCGACCTTCCAACATCAACAATCAAGGTAAATAATAACAAAATCATTCAACTTTTCAACCAATTTTTTTTCTTTTTCTTTTTAATCTAACTTGGGTTTTTTTCATTTGTTCTTGTTATGGGGTGATGCAATAACTTGATAACAACCTACAAACCTCGGCAAAAAAGGTATGTAATCCAACCTTTTTATTTTTTTAAATTTTTTTATCCATTTCTAGAAAACAATTAACTTTTTCCCACTGTAATTTTGCCCACTAGATTTAATCTGAATAAATAGTGTAGCTTTAGCTAATTTATTAGGTATTTAATTTTATGAAAACATCTCTAGAAGCTTGTTTTTTATTTTTGGATTTGTTTATTTTTTTTAATTAGGAATAAATTGATTTCTTGATTGAAAGATTAGTTTAAAATGTATTGGGAAAATAAATGTAGGGCTATTATGTATGTTTTAGATAATTTTAGGGTAAAAATGGAAATGTTAATAGTTTTAGGTGTAATTATGTAATTTACGACCTTGGGAACAATTTGTAGATAATTTAGGCTCCTTAATTTATTTTTTAAAATTGTAAGGGTAAAAAATGTAAATTTTAAAACCTTTAGGGCCTTAGTGAATTTTTTAGATAATTTAAGTACCTTAGTGTATTTAAAAAAATTAGGGGTAAAATTGAAAATTTGACCTTAGTGAATTTTTAGAAAATTTAGGTGCCTTGGTGTATTTTCTTACAAGTTTAGGGGTAAAACTGAAAATTTAAAAAAATTAGGGCCTTAGTGATTTCTTAGAGAACTTAGGTGCCTCAGTGTATTTTTGAAAAGTTTATTAGTTAAATTGAAAATTTAAAAAAAAAATAGGGTCTTAGTGTACTTTTATATAGTTTAGTGGTAAAATTGTATTTTATTTCCTCAGATGGCAGCAGTGATGCCCGTAGGACATGATGGAGATGGTGATGCCCGTGATCCCACTCGGATTCCTAATAATCCGATCGGTGGTTGTAATGCACCAGGTATTCTTTTTTTTTTGTAAAAGTAATTTTGACTAAAAGAGAAAGTTGATCGTAACATTAAATAATAGGGAATGAGAACCAAAAACCCTGGGGCAAGAAGACTCTAGCTTCAGTCGTCAAGTCGAAGCAAAAGTACGGAGGGAGACTTCTGATGGAGTTTTGCACATATGACAAAACATGGAACCATGTCGGCTCATACTCGCATCACATGGGTCAGGTCGTCAACCATACAGTTCGGGATACGGTTCTGTTTTACTACAAGAACTGGGGAGAAGTCCCATCCGAAGAGCAGAGAAATATAATGAGACGCTTTAGGGTAAGTTGACTTTAACATTTTTTATTTGTTTGTCGTTAACTATACTATTATATTGAATTTTGGTTTTTTGTGAAAATGAATTTTTTTTGGTAGAGGATTGGGAGGCTCGCGGAGATTGGAAGGATATACAAATTATGCTAACGAACAAGTGTGGTTAGGGCTTTAGCGACCACAAAAAACGAATCAAGAGAAAATATTATGTTACCCATACGGGACCCGATGATCAGACACCGGAGAATTGGGAGAGAACTTTAAAACTACGGGACTCAGAGGGAGCTCAGGTAATTATTGTACTTTAAATTGTATTGTAATAAATAAATAATTCTCTTTATTGACTAGCATTCTTTTCTTTTGTGTTCTTTAAAAACTAGCACAAAGCTAAAGTTAATAAAACCAATAGAAAGCAGTTGCAGAACCCAAGCGGGGCGGGTTTTATGACCTACACACGGAAGAGGGATTTTTTGATGGAGGTAAGAAATTCATTACAATAATTATTTAAATATCTTTATTTGACTGATTGGCTGATTGGCTGAAACAGGGGGAGGGGAGTAGTCAATTCCCTCGAGTGGCCGAGGGTGAGGAGGAAGCTTTGCCTCAACCCCCGATAAAATGATTCTTTTTTGAAATAGGGTGGAACCCGAAAAAGAATGGTTGGGGGAGCCAGGAGTACGAGCGATCAAACGTAAGCTGTAAAATAAGCAAACAATTATACTTCCAAATTATATTTTAATATTTTATTTGTTGTACAGGACGCGCTGAGGGAAAATTTAGAAAACAAAGTGCGAGAATTACTATTACTTATTTATTGAACACTTCAGTTATACCAGTCCAATCCCTAAGAACGAATCCCTTATCTATATATTTATTAATTGGAACGACCCGTACACTTGTGGTTAGTAGGTCCTCCTATTTAGTGTTGATTTTTACGACACCCCAGGACCCATTAAGTTTTTGGTGTTGATGTCGGGGATTGCAGCGTGTGACCCATGTGTTTAATTACTAAGTAGTTTCAATTTTTCATCTTTCAGTTTTATGCTTTTCTTTTGTTTTTCCTTTCTCTGATCTTACAGGTTTGTTGCATGCTCTTAAATCTTGAGAAATTAATCTGAGGTAAAAATCGAAGAGAGAAGGAAGAAAAGAAAGCAAGAGAAGAAATGGAAGCACTAAACAACAACAATCCTTAGGTAGAATTAGATGCAGATGGCAACCCAAGAGTGCCACGAATTGTAGTTGACCCACCAGGAGATAACCATAACGTTCGAATTCCAATCCCTCCTTGAGGCCAACCACTAGTTAACAACAATAATGGTTCTAAATTTCAACCTGAAGATGCACCTTGGCTCATCCAGCCTAATGAATATAGGCTATCCTGTTTACCACCGTTTGGACTTTGTCCACCCGCGATTCAAGGAGTTATTTTCAAACCATATGCGGGTATGATCAATCAATTCATCAATATTGGTCAATACGGTGGAGCCGCACGCGAAGATATTTTCTAATCCGCAAGGGGGTTGCTAATCCAGGATCCTATCAACCAAGACTTAAGGCAACAATTACTAACTGAATCTGCAAAATCAATATCAAGGAGTTTAAGCTCCTCAGAAATCCGGGTATGGTGCTTATACAGATACTTTGACTCAGAATACACTTCCTTCATGTCCTCAAGAAGGAGCAAATTCTGCAGCCGATTTGGCTATCACTTGGAACCATTTTATAGATGTGTCAGCCGATAAAACAAAAAAAATTGAAGAGACGTTGAATTCATATTCCGCGTCATTAAATATTTTGGAATCTCATATATCAAAAATTGCTAACAGTATAAATGTTCGAGGTCAAGGACAGCTCCCAAGCAACACTGAAAATCCCAAAAACAAAGAATCATGCAATGCTATTGCAATGAGAAGCGGTAATAAATTACCACCACCGCCTTTTCCCGTTAAGATAGAAAAAAAACTATAAAAAAGAAAACGGTAGAGGATGTTGTGGTGAAAGAAGGTGAACAGAATTTAATCGAGGTGGAGGTTGAGAAAATTCCAGAAAAGTAAAAGAAAAGATATGTTGTAGTGTAAGAGAATCGCCGTTCTCCACCTTTCCCCTCGAGAGCTCAGAATAAAGGAGATATGAATGAATATCATAAATTCATGAATGTGGTGAGTAAGCTAAATATCAATTTTCCATTTTTAGATGTTGTTCAAGGAATGCCAAAGTATGTAAAATTCTTGAAAAGAGATATCACCAACAAAGGGACATATCTTGAGAATGAAATGGTAGGTTTGCCATAAGAATATAGTGCCAGAGTAGGTTTCCACCTAAATTAGTTGATCTTGGGAGTTTTAATATTCTCATTTCTATTGGTGAGGAGTGGCATGGGAGATCTCTGTGTGATGTGGGTGCGAGTACTAATCTCATGCCTAAATCAGTTTTTGAGAAGTTGAAGATTGGAAACTCAAGACCTACCACCATGGTCTTGCAAATGGACGATCGATCCCTCCCACGCCCGAAGGGAAGGATGGAAGATGTCCTCCTCATGGAAGGTAGTTTAATTTTCTTTGTGATTTTATTGTACTTGATTACGACGCGGATAGGAATGTCCCCATCATTTTGGGAAGACCATTCCTAGACACGGGGTTTACTCTTATTGATGTAGAAAATGGGGAATTGATAATGCGTGTTTAAGACCAGGAGGTTAAGTTCAACGTGTTTAGGGCAATGAAGTTTCTGGATTCCAAGGATGAGTGTTTCTGGCTGGATGCCATTGATCATGCTACGCAAGAGGTATTTAATTATATGAATTTTGATGATATCTTGCCAGCTACCCTAAAACTTGACTTACCGGAGATGATGGAAGAGCTTGCTGAAACAGTGGAAACTCTAAATTCTAAAACTCCAAAGCCTAGGCGTCTTTCCATACAAGCCAGTGAGAGAATCAGAGGAGATTGAACCTCAAAAGAAACCATCTATTAAATCTCTTCCACAACTAGAGGAGAAAGCACTTCCGTCACACTTGAGGTATGATTATTTGGGTACTACCAATACTTTACAAGTTATTGTTTCAGCTATTTTAACAGTTCCTCAAGAAGACAAACTGTTGCGTGTACTAAGATACAATAAAGAGGCAATTGGATGGACTATTTATGATATCAAATGTATTAGTCTTACCATTTTCCAACAAAAAATCATTCTGGAAGATGAAAGTGCACCATCAGTTGAAGGTCAAAGGAGGTTGATGCCAGTAATTAAGGAGATGGTCAGAAAAGAAGTATTCAAGTTACTAGATGAGGGAATCATCATGTCTTGACACAAGTTTTCTTATTGTCTTGACTGTAATTTGCTTGAAATCTTGACTGGTGTGTGCTTGATGTCTCTTACAAACCTATTTTATTAGACAAATAGTAATTGTTAAAAAATGAAGTCTTACTAATAATAATTTAATCATTGGTTACTAATAGTTATATAAGAAACTTACTAGTCTGTCTCGTAACCACCAGTGCCTCATATTTCATAAAATCTATCATATATATATTTTTATTCGACGGGTCTATGTAGTCGTCTCCATACTCATCCAATGTATCTTCGTGTACTTCATTGTCATCTCCAATCACGGGATTGTGCCCCCAATGACTTTGGATCAACCTATATGCCTTCTCTACTAGTCAAACGTAAGTACGAGTCGTTCACTTCCAATTTCGTATCAACAAAAGGAATGGTTTTTGAATTTGTGATTGTCGACATGGATCCCGCACCCTATAAATCGTTAATCGATCTGTAACGGTCATGAACTCCCCATACACCTTTCTACCCCTTTGGCCTTTTTCGTTTATTTGGTAAATGTAAAAGATCTTTCTTTCTTGAGTGTCTAAGATGTAGGAATATTCACTCCACCAGAATGGACTTGTGTTGATTATGGTTACTCAAGGTACTAACTTCCCCTTTGACCTTATCTCATCGGTGTTATACCACTTTCACTTGCAACACGACTAAACAACTACCACCGAATTTGACCTGGATGATTTTGACAAAAACTCACCATAATAAGTAATTCCATCCATGATACTATAAACGTCGTAATCTTGAGTGTCTCAGTTTTCTCCTTTTCCAAGAGAAACCCATTTTATCCAGTTTGAATCAAATCTATATGAATGAAATGTATATAAAACACCTACAAATGGGAACAATTATTAAATGTATGTTGCGATTTGACCAACATCCATTGAATCGATATATTGAGAGGATTAATCGAAGTCTTGAAAAACCAACTAGTCTTGGAATTAATGTTAGTCTTGGAAGTCCAAATGGTTTGGAGTCTTCTCAAGGTGACTAGATTCATTGGTTGATCGAGTTGTGGAGGCCTATAAATATGCACCATGGATTAATGTTTGAAGATGAGGATAGAGAGAAAATGAAGAAGAAGAAAAATAATAGATACACGAGAGATCCAAGAGAGAGAGAATCATATATGTTAGTTAACTATGAGTGTGTAATGATCCTATAGTGATTAGAATCTTAGGTTAGTCTGGGAGTTCTTTGTTCTTTCTTTTGTGAGAGGGTTTTGAGTTTTTCCATACAAAAACAAGTTGTAATAGTATGAGTGATTATATTGAATTACTCCATGGAGGTAGTCATATTTGGTTGAACCATGTAAAAATTGTTGGTATTGTCTTATCAATTTATTTTGTGTACGATCCTCAAACTGGAAATCCGACTTTTTCCCAACATTGTACTAGAGTCAGAATTTTACAAAACAATAAAAGTTATATACCTTCTCTAAGAACGATCGGTGAAACTGCTCTCGGCGTGTTCTTTTTACAAGGACATCAGCGACATGTAGTCTAGACTTGTATTCAGTGTAAAATGCCATTTTGTCCGTCAACAATAGTTTTATTATATTATAAGTAACTGATTAAAATATAAAATTACTTACGCCATATATGGTTGGATCTTGTCAATATTGTGGAGGATGTACCAATATATTCTCTCCATTTCTTTATATGGTACAATGAGAAACTCCTTCGTACCCACTGACTGACACTAGCTCATAAGCACATATGGTTGTTTTGGTTTTAACATTGCCTTATCATATCTACTTGGAGCTTTGAACTCGGTGTTTTCTTCTTGTATATAATGTGATATACATGTTAATGTCTCTTCTACAACATATCACTCAACTATTATACCTTCAGGCATAGCTGGATTTCGAATATATTCTTTCAGCTTCTTTAAGAACCTTTCGAACGGGTACATCTGACACATTTGAATGAGGCCACCTAATTTAGTTTCCTCAAATAAGTGCATGACTAGGTGGACCATTATATTAAAAAACTACCCGCTGACATTTGCCTAATACCTTGAATAAGCTCAAGGTTATTTGAAAAAATGGTTTTGTCTTAATTAGGAAAATCCTTGCACATTTTGGTAGCCTTTAGCACTGCCTATGCTTCTCCTTCCAAACATGTGTTACGAATGATTATTTCGGTGGTTTTGGCTTTACCGTTCGTATTCATATTCTTGAATAATACTAATTATTGTTTCTTCGTATGGAACATTAAAAGATGCATCACAATAAAATAAAACAGATGGATCAATACCAGGGCTCTTCATATTCGTTCGCTTACTCCTTGGTTATTTTCACTATTAATCGAAACACCATTTCTCCAATCTATGTCATGTAGCTCTTTCACGAGTTTATTGGTAGCCAAAGTTAAACAATCACCATCAATCGGTTAATTTTCATGAAGAGCTTTGATCTTTTCCTTCCATATATTCCATATATTCCACATGTTAATCATGATATAATCCACAACTATCCTTCTTTCCCATCATCCTTTACTGTGATCTTCGACAATTTTAAGCGTCTAGTCTCCATGATTTGTTTCTTGATCTGAGTCAACTTTTATCTGGAGAGATGTACTTTACCAAATAGATTGATAAACTTTGCAATTAATAAGAATATAAGCAGTTGTATCAATGGTACTGAAACACTAAATGCATTCATTTGAATCAATGCATTTTCTATTAATTTAGTTGTTTAAATTTATTTTCGTTTTTTATAATACTTTTAAAGCTATTTTAGTTATATATTATTAACAATTTCATTATTTTTAAGTTATTTATAGATGGCAGGGCCGGGTCTTGATATTTTGAGGATCTAAAACGAATTCACAAAATACAAACCCTCTACATAATTAAAAATATTATTAATACTAGTATAATTCGAACTCTATACCTCATGAATAAAAATATGAAACATTACAACCAAAATAACAATACTACTATTGTTTTATTACTTAAATCGAAGATATATATATTAGATTATTGGGGATCCTAAGTGGTTGTTTCTCCCGCATACACCCATGATCGGTCATGATTGATGGTATATATGATTAGTCCTATGATAAACTACCTTGATGCTAATCTTAAAAATACTCAATATCCAATCTTCAACTAACTTTTAAAATGGACTAATAAACTTTGCAGGAGTGATAATATGAATATAACAAAGTTTCTAGGTATCCAATTGTTTGCTAGTGATACATATAAGTAATTCTATTCATTATTGTAGCTTGGAGATTGAAAAGTGGAGAAGAGATGATGATAAATCATTAATTACTAATAATAGTATAAATTATTGAGGCACGTATAATCAATCTCAAATGATCAATTTTTTTCTTTATTTCCGAACAAGAAAAGGTAGATCAAAGATGAAAGATCTTTTCAAACTCCTTAAGGGATACAAAAATCCAAACTCGTACATCTCCTTTTAAATGAGTAAGCTAGTTCTGATTTACTTGGGAATATACATGGAGATGCGTGTCTGTTCCCGTGGAATTAATCGTGGTACGCACACTAGCCAGATCATCCATGTACCCAAAAAAGAAATCCAAACTCGGTATTATATAATTCACTTAAACCATTACGGCAGTCTATGTCAAGGTGCCCAACATAGGTCCACAAGTGTCGAAGACAAGCTAGCCCATAAGAGTTTTAAAAACTCGTGGAATAGATTCATTGTAGTACAGTAGCGTTGAAATAGTATGATCTGTAAACTTTAAGTTTATTGCACCACAACACAATTTATTTGGGCCTTTAAAGCATCTCAGGATCCTATTATGATCACATAAATTAGGTGGAATGGTATGAGTAGGTCCACTACGGGAGATATCAGCTTGAATCATGAAAAATGCCCAAACTGAAAACAATGCTAAACAAGCCAACTTCTTCATCTTTCGATTTTGTTGTAAAAGTTGTATGCAAATTTATGGAAAAACAAATGTCGAAGGGAAGTATTATATATGAAATATTTTTGTTATTCAAATTAGATTTAAATGCACTAAATGCATAAAAATATATTACGACATTAATCAAAGGAATAATTACAGATTAAATATTACTTACAAATTTAATTACTATTTAACTACCTTACTTTTTACATATATCTACTTAATAATTCTTTATCTATTTGTTAATTTTTTATCAATATTAAAAAATTACTCATAAAATATCAAGCTATAATCAATTTAAAAAATTTCCTCCAAACAAACTTAGATAGAAGAAAATATAATTCAAAGATTATACATATGCAAAACCCAAGTTATGGGAAAATGAGTTCATGCTAACAAGAATTAAACTAAATAAAGATACATACTGTCAACTTGCTTCTCTTGAATGATTTCTATGATGAATAATATTAAAACCTAATTACAGAGAGGCAAGAACATGTTTTCAATGATTAAAGAGTTTATTTATAAGTGCCAAGAAGACCCTAGGTCGAAATCTTAGAGTAGAAGGAAAGTAATTGGACTCCTTTTCCAATTCAACTTTGTTTCCTTAAATATTGGAGATATGATAAACACGGCTATCTTGTTCTTGTCGTATCTCCTTCGTTATTGCTCCGATTTTCTCTTACTTTATATCAAAACGTCCGCAACGAGAAGATATACACTTCTCCTTTAGATTTTGCTTCCAAATTCCTAGCCGATTTTAAGTCATCTTCACTTTAGTGGATGTGACTGCAAAATTTCAGATTTACTTGGTAGATTTTTATTTCCTATTTTATCTCTACTTCGTTTTAACCCTTAATTATTTCCACATCTTCTTTCCTTAACTCTTTAAATTGATTAGTCATCTAATTAATTTCTAGATTTCTTTAAATCTTCACATTAACACACAAATTTAACCAAATATGCTCTAAAAACAATAATTCATCAAATCAAGACAAGAAATAGGAATTTATCGAAATATAAATAAAAATCTCTAATTATATACTCATAAACACCTAAAATGATGTCTGCAACCTAGATTATTATATCACAAATATGGAGACATCAAGACCCCCAACTCAATGATGTATCGTTCTGATACAATAAAGATAAAAACAAAGAGAAGTCTCTAAATACACACCTAAGTCAATTAAGCATAGTGATAAGAAGATAGCAGAATATATAAAATAAACTCAAAGAAACAACTCTAAAATTTCATGTAATAATATTCACAAACTATATTACTTGTACACTTGTCATACTCACGATCAACACGACTCAAATTGAAGATCAGACTAGCTTCGCAATTCAAAAAGGAGAGGTTCTTAACTTAGCTTACCAAGGAGGCTATAGATTGTTCATCAAACTTTACTAGTATCCAAAGATCCACTGAACTACTCTCTAACGGCTCATTTACTTGTAGTTCACATAGCAAATAATCATAAGGTCTTTAAGGTTGTTGGCTTAGGGACGGTATGATAGGATATTTGGATAGTTTAGAGTGAGCTTTTGGCTCTCTCCTCATTAGCCATCAACGAATCTCCCTAGAGCTTGAGTTACTCTAATAAAACGTTCTCACTCAACCCAAATGAATTGATGCACTAATTAGCATCCCCAATAACCCAATTAAAGCATAAAAATATTCATATAAAAATTCCACTTAGCCGGTCCAAATATATTCAATCTTTTCATATCAATTTTTTCTTTTGTAATGTAGCTATGACTCTCTTTTTTGATGTGATATCTCATACTAATTATTTTTCTCATATTTTTTCTTTTCATAACTTTTTTCATTTACTTTTACCTTGGCAAAGGGTTACAAAATAATAAACCTGTGAATCATCATCAAAATAAGACTAGAGCACAATTAATAAGCTAAAAAATTCCCAACCCAATAATATTTCCCATAATGGTGGACCCACCACCCCAAACTCAAGCTCTAAAACAACTGTCTATGAATCGCGATTTGAGTGTGGGTCATATGGAAAAGTACTAAAATATAAAGGGATCTGGCTTTAACATGGAATAAAAAGGCTTTAGAAAGGCTAGAAGGGGCTGAGAAGGATATAAAATATAATAAATGGACATCAAGCTAAAAGACAATATGGGGCTTATCAAAGAATCGCCTCAATCACTTTTTAAACTATATAATTTCGTCATTCTCTTACCTTTAGCACGTTCATCAAATGGGTTTATAACCTAGGTTGGATCTCACGGCCTACACACCCCTCATGGCACCCCAAGATCAAACATACTTCTACCGCATTGCTTACTAATCCTTTCTTTACTATCAATATGTGTTTCTTGCAAATACTCAAATCATACAAAATAAAACAGCTCATAAACATACTAATTTCTATCATCAACTTACTAAGCTTATGGTTTCAAGCTATTAAACACACTCTACTTCTAAATCCCATGTATAGATTTTTCTAATTTTTTTCTAAAAATAGTAAAATCACAGAAAAATGGAGATGAGAGACAGCGAATCCCCAGACCCCCAACTAAAAAATGAGACATGTCACCACGACTCGAAAAAGACTTTAAAAAGGAATTAAAAACAAGTAAATAAAGCATATACAAAAATGGTAAGGAAGAAAGAGAACATACTCTCGAGGCTATTGCCTTGCTTTATCGATTTCCAAGATAGGATTTAGTGGATCGCGCTTTAATTGCTCAAGGAGTGTAATGATGTGCACTTGATTAGCTTTGATTTGTGCCACATAATCAGCTAAGAAAGTTTGAGCTGCTTCAACTTTATACAATCAATCCTCTACCTTTTCTCGCCAAATACGACCATCTTTGCTTAATTGTGGAGGCTTCGTAACTACTGCTCCTCTTCGAATTTTCTTGATCCAAGTATTGTCAATATTATTAATCATTTTATACAATAGTTTCTCTCCTTCACACGGTATCACATTCGTTTTTCGAACAAGGCACGTTATCATAGTAGGATATTTCGCATTTAATAACGAAGTAGGAGAGACTGAAAATCGCATCACCTCCTCAAAGATCAACTGGTCCACATCTACTTCTTCCCCTCTTAAACTACAATTCAAAAAGATTGCGTTTCTCTTAGTTACATCCGAAGTTCGTGTGTTTCCGAAGGCATTTGGTGTAAGAAAATTATGCCAAACTGTAGTACCCGCTTGAAGATATTTGTAAAGCCAAGGTGCCTTCAGTTCTCCCTTATATGATTGCACTTTCTCCTTATCTAAAACATGCTCAAAAAGTTGATTCCAATCAAAAGTCTTGATTTTATCCACCGCTTATTTAAACTTACATGGTCCGACAAATTTCTTGAATTGGAAGTGGTTTCGAATCTCTTCAACTATTAAAGGAACTAACTTGCCTCTAACTGGAACACAACCTTCACTATCTCGGCTAAAGAGGCCCAAATAGAAACATTAACTAATTACATACATAAATTTAAATTTGATCTTCGCATCATGAATGTATACCAACGCAATCTATCTCCAAAATCTAAGCTCTCGTGTACTCACGTTCTCCAACTTCTCTTTCAAACACTCTCTGATAAGCAAAGGGTAGTTTCGGTAAATGTTTCTTTGCAAAAGCTAACAAGGCCTTTGCAGGTTCATCTCCCTTGGCATAGGACTCTCGATTTGTAGAGGTTGTGGTGTTTTCTCCTTGAAATTTGTAACATTTTTGTTATTTGATTTCATCACAACTAGCTTTCCTCTATTCTCTTGACCTGTTAACCCTTTTTCTTTATACTAGAACTTGAATTTTCTCAATTTACTTCTTCTCAATAGAACCCAATACCTTACTTTGACTTTATTCATCTCCCTAACAATAGATAATGTTTATGTTCTTTTCTTCATCTCAATTGACCTCCAAATCAAAGCTTTAAACACTCTTGAAATTTGTAACCCTTGATTTTAGGTTAAACAAGTGTTATTTGGGTTAGGAAAGGTGTAAGGATGATGAATCTTTATGTGGGTAGGATGAACTCTTGTTTGATTGGTATGGGTCTAAGAAATTGTTGGGTAAGATTTAGAACCTTTGGGCTTTGATTCTTGGATTCTAGGTGTTTTGATATGATTTGGGTTGTTGAATATTCTTTATAAAGATGATGGGAAGGATTTGGATGTGAATTTATGGTGATTGGCTAGTGTTTTGATGTATGGTGAAGGTTTGTAGAAGCTTTAGAAGTTGGGAGAAAGGAGGTGTAAATGACATAAAATTCGTAACTAAAACTAACCTTCTCCTCTTCAAACCCTTATAGGAATTTTTTGGCGGCATCGACCGATATACCGGTGAATTCGGTCGGCTACTCGGTCCTGTACTGTGTCGTCTTTTGCGACCACGGTTTTGTCCAGTGGGTCTTCGGCATTGTACCTGATTTACACACCATCATCACGGTCACCGGTATACCGTTCATTCATCGGGTTACCGGTTAGGAATTTTTTCATTTCCTTGCTTCGAAATTAGACCTGATTTTTGGATCGTAATGATGGTTTTGACCCCAACGGCGTACCGGTGAATTCGGCCGGCAAGCCGGCGGGAGGGTCAGATTTTCTCCGAATTTTTTTCTTTGTCTCCCGAAATCGATTTTCATAGTACATGAACATCAAAAAAACTAATTCCTTCCTCAATAATGCAATATCAACTAAAAACAACGAAACTAAACATAAATTAAAGACTTAAAAACATAAAAAAATTGTCTCCCATACAACACTTTTGTTTAACGTCTTTAAAAATTATACACGTTACCTCTATCAAGAATTATGTATATAACCTCCCCAACAATGAGCAAGGCTATGAACGTCCACTAATCTACGTTTAATGCCCCTCTTGCATCATAATCAAGAATAACAAAGTTAGTAGGGATGGTGATATTACTTGTTTAGCCATGAACGTCCTCCACTGTTCCCCATGTCTTTGACACTGAGATATCCGCAAATTGTAACTTCACGGGTGCTTTTTCTGTCTTTTCAAGCCTAAGCCTATCGAACACGAACTTCGGCATAAGATTCACACTCGAACCCACATCACACATGGCTTTCATCTTGAGCATACCATTGATTTGAATAGGAAGATTAAAGATTCCTAAATCTTTGAGCTCAAGTGGTACTCTTTCTCAACTTTTCTTGAGTCTCTCTCAGTATGAGCCATAATCTCTTTTCTGGCTTCTACACTCGCTTCTTTCTCTGGAATAACTTGCGTGAAAACTTGCTGCGGTGTAAGCCCTTTCTTCGAAATCGCAAGCATATGGCGTTGATATTTTCCGAACTATACACCTCTACAAATGTCTTGATTTCAATTCCAACCTTTGTATTTGTCTTAGGAATGGATGGTGACATTGTTTGACCAATTGGTGGCGAGCGCACCTTCTCTTCTTCTTTCTCTTAGAAGGTCTATAAACTCAAATCGTCCGGATGAATCCGAATCTTCACAATAGTCAGAGTCTTCGGGGCTAGACTTGGTTAATTCTTCTACTATTTTAGGAACTTCCACAACAATTTATGCATCATGTGGTAATTCCTCTTTCTCTTCTATTTCAAGGCAAATCGCCTTACAAGCTTCGAACCCAATATTGGTATCACCTCCTTCAATGGCCTTCAATTATCTTGCTTCCATAATATTTGTTAAAACTTTACTCATTTGCTCTACTTTTGTTCCCAAGATTTGAATTAAAACCTCTTATTCTCTCAACTTTTCATTTTGCGAGTGAATATTACTCGTCATTAGATCCATGAAATTCTTTAAGTTCTTCTCTCCCACTACTCCCTCTTGAGGATGTTGTGGTAAAGCCTTATGGGCTAAAGTATCAGTATAAGCGTCATTGGTAGGTTGTTGTGGAGGAGCAGGTCTATTAAAATTCCTTGATACAGACCTTGACCTCTTGGTTGGTAAGAGTTATTCTGGGGACGAGGTTGATAGTTACCTTGATTTGCGGCCCATTGTGGATTTGAATACTACATACCTGGAATATTCCTATTACCGAATTCGTACTTTCCTGGGTTAGATATTAAATAAACAGATGCTGGATTTCTTTTACACTCTTCCCAAGTATGATTCGTTACCTCACACTTTGTAAAACCTTGTGCTTCTTGCACTACATTAGCTGCTGCTAAATTCTGACGTCTTTGTTTCATCTCAAGCTTTATCTCTTTGACTTGATTCTCTAATATGGTTAATTGAGATGATTGAGCAGTCTCTGTATCTAATCGAAGCGTAACTTTGGTGTTTGTAGTAGGAGCTCGCGAAGGTGGGCAACTCCTTTCTGTTTCTATAGTACGTTCCATACCTTCACCGGCTTCTGCAGGATCCATGGACACAAATCCTCCTCTTCCAAGATTATCTACCCTCAACCAACTTTCTGCATTGATTTCTTGATATAACATCGCTAACTGTAAAGATGGGGTATAACAGTGAGGTAGACATCTAGCTAACTTATGTTGAAACCTTATCCATGTGTCTCCTACTTCTTCTTCATTCTCTTGTTGAAACTTGGCAAGCTCCATCTGACCTTTTAATCTCATACTCTTCGGATAAAAACGGTTAAAGAACGCGGCTTGAAGTTCTGCCCAAGTATTAAGTGTACATGGTGGTTGTCTATCTAGCCAATTACCAGCTTTTTCGGTCAGAAAGAATGAAAACATGTGACAATACAGTTGCTCGCATGCAATGCCAGAAGTAATATAGACATCACAAATCTGCATGAAAAACTGAATCGCTCTTACCAGATCTTAAATTGCTGCACCACTATAGAGTCCAAAGCTTGTAAATTGACTGAGCATACCCGGATCGGGCCTGAACACTATGTTTTGGATCTCTAGAGGACGATAACCTAAAGGTTGAACTCGAAAAGGTGCTCCCAAGCCTCGGAGATCTTGTTCTTGACGTACATTATTTCTGTTATCTCCTAGTGGTGGTACTCGAGGATTAGGTAAAACATGGGGGTTAAGATTAATGGTTTCTTATGGGCTATAGACTATCTCAAGAAGCTTAGTGAGATGTACGAGATAAATTTGAAACAGATGATCAATGCTTGGAAGCAATACTCATCGGATACTCAATGGATCAAGTGATGAATTGTCTTATCTATAAATACTCATTCTTTATTATAACTTAATTAGTTTTCGATATGCATAGTTCCCTTGGCACTAATTAACTCCTGTAACAATAAAGGTAATTATGATTTTTTGTATTAATTTTTGTCCAAGTACCTTCAGGTACATGGAATTTTCTAGCAACTACTTACTTTTATTATTTTCCCTCAGCCCCTTCAAAAGCTCATAAATTTCCCGTTTAGTCGCTTCAACTTCTCATAATCTAATTCTCACCTTCTACCATAAACTCATATCTTCACAGCCGCATTCAATCTAAAGACAAAAAAATAAATTCTTCACACCCACCAAGCCGCGCTTCCAATGAAGAAAATCGTCGCCACTCAAGGACCATTCTCCACCATCATCAACCCGGCTTGGCGAAAAACCCAAATTTAGGTAAAAATATTATTTTGTAACATCAAAACTCATATCTTCACATATCACAAAAAGCAGAGAGGACACTCTTTACACTCACCTTCCCACCAAGCCGCTCTCTTGGACAAGAAAACCGTCACCATTTGGCGACCATTTTTATTTTCTTATGTATCTCCTTGCAAGGTATGGCAGATTTAGAAAAATATCGTCTCGGTATCTCTAACTTTCTTTTTACACAAACTGCATATGAGTTTCTACCTTATTCAAGCAAGGTCTGTATATTTTATTCTCCATATTTTAATTTTCATGTTCATTCCTAACACAGATGTTATAATAACTATATTCTGATTCTGTTATATTTTTCTACAGGTAAATGCTTTAGATGTTGATATACATGTAAAGGAAGCATTTCAAATTATGCATGATTTTTTCTCAACAAACTGTTTGTTTATCAATTTTTGTAAAAAGTGAATGATTATTCATTTGTATATAAAAATAGGACTATAATATTCAACTGTAATTTTTGGGTTCTTAGTCTTGGGTCATATCTTTTGGTAAAAAAGAGATCCTACTCAGGATTGGATACAGGATTGCACTATAGGTTCGTATATTATGCAAAAATTGCATTATGGGTCCCTATATTATATAAAAATTGCACCATAGGGTTTTATATTTTTATTTTTTAATTAATTACACTAAAAATATCTAAATTATACAAGTAGCTTATAATCCCTTTAAATTTCTTTGTCAACAACATATTTTATTATATATCCTCTTAATAATTAATATTCGAATTCAAAATTTAAAATCCTTAAAATACTTCAATTAAATATTTATCTTTTAATCTCTAACAAAAATTGATTAACATCCATATAAGTTAGACACCAAAATTAATTTACTGTACACCTGCAATTTTCCAGAACTGGATGGAGCATAATCTGGGCTCGAAATGGGTCTGCGAGGGACTGGAATGGTCGTTGATCTTCGCTGCTACCTTGTGGGTTATTTGTTTTAAACGGAATAGTGTTCTATATAATGAGGAATGAGTATGTCGAGATAAAATTATGCTGCGAAACGAGGTAATGAGGCTGGCTTTGGCTTTCACTTAAGTGTGGGGTAAGGAGAAAGATGGGGGTATAATTCATTCGGCAGAAAACACATTGGTAAAATGGGTTAAACCGGTTGGACGCAATAAGTTGAATCTGGATGGTAGTTTTAATGAGGCGAGTAGGGAGGCAGGAATTGAAGGTCTTCTAAGGGATGGGGATGAGACTTTTCTTGCTAGTTTTTCGGGTTCGTGTGTGGTGGACTCACTCTATAAATCCGGCTATTAGCGCTACATTTTGGTTTGAACTGGATGATCAAACAAGGGATAACGAGGTGTATATCGAGATCGACTCGAGGGAGCTTCACGCGCTAGTGAAGGGTGGTGGAAGCTCAGGTGGTTGGTCTTGTGCATTAGAAAGAGAATGTAGAGAAACCATTAGAAGTAAATCGGGTTTCGAGGTAAATTACATATACCGAGAGGCTATGCTGTAGATCTCGGTTCCGCGGCCTAGGCGGTCGACTGGGGCCTAGCGTCTAGGAGGGACTACGCGGGGCCTAGGCGGGGTTACGCGGTTTTGAATCCTGCTATGTAATTTTATATATTTAGTAATACGCGTGTATAATTATGATAATTTTATCTATTTAAGTCATAAAATTCATCTAACACCACTATATTGAATATGAAAAATATACTAAAGTTGGAGTTATAATATCAATTCAAGAATTTCCGAGAGTAAAATAAATATAATAGGGGGCCTAGGCGGCAAGTTTTTACCATTAATCGGTGCCTAGGCGGGCTAGGCGCCTCTTCCACGGCGACTAAGGCGTTGGGCAAAAATGCCTATCATTTTTACTAGGCGTAAGCGGTTGAGTGGAGTTGACGCCTAGACGGCGCCTAGGCGGCGATATCTACAGCATAGTATATATATATTGATTTTTTATTTATATTAACACTTTAGCATGTAGTAATATTACCAAATTATTTATTATACCTACAAAAAAAAATTTGGGATAATAGACAAAAAAAAGAATTAAATCCTTTATATGACATTGGGCCTTAAAACAAGCCTACTTTTTTTTAAATATGTATGGGTTTCGATCCCTATATATTTAGATTTCCAAAATAATAATACTACTCTATTTTTCTTTTTGAAATGATTTTTTTCCTCTCCAGCTCTCTTCTACTATCTCTCTCTCAATCTCAAAGATTATAATCACATAAATCAGTTTTGAATTGTTCAATTCATCAATTGACAGATCAAGATCCAATTTCCCATTACCATTAAAGAGTCACTCATTGTACATCTTCTCTCTCTCAAAATCTCATAGATTAGAATCACATAAATAGTCTTGAATGGTTCAATTCATCAATTTACAGATCAAGATCCAATTACCTTCCTATTACCATAAAAGAGCCCCTTATGGTATATATTCCTACTCCTATTCTCTTAATTGTTTCATAAATAAACTGAATCTAATTAGACTTATTCCTAATTGTTTCTACTTAATCAATTATTTTGTCATACTATGTTTGTTACAAATCTGTAATATAAGTTATTTTATATTGTTAAAATTTCGATTTTGTTGTGTGTACTTCATTATGTTTAAGAATGTCAAACAAGAGTGGTACTACAAGTCTATATGTAGTATCAGCTATGTAGTGGAGGAGAATATTTTTGATATTTTTATTAAGTTAATTACACTTTAAGTCCCTACTTTAGGTAAAATATTTATTATATGTCTCTATTAGTTCAAATTAATGGTAAATAAAAATGTTAAGTAGGTAATACTTACATTTGAATGTTGTTTTTCTTGAGTAATTTTTCATTTTAAAATATATTAAAGATGTGATCTTATGAATTTGTAAATATCTTATATGTTCATATATATTCTAATTGTTAGATTTCCGTAGTTATTTTAAAAAGTAAGGGTTAAAGTCTAGTTTGATTGTTTAATTATATGGACCCATTATCCATTATGATTGAATATAAAATGATATCTATCCTTGTATGAAATATAAATGCATATACATATATACTAACATTATTTTCTTTTCTTTTTTCAGTTGAAGTTTATTATACAGTGAATAACATATGATCGTTGATCATGACATTTCACCTTATATCAAGTTTGCAGAACTTTGCAACTTGAGGAATACAGGTTCAACCAAAATCAAATCCATGCATAGTTTAAAATGCACTATACATGCCTATATTAAGCAAAAACTACATTACAGATCCCTATATTATGAAAAGTGTACAATAAAATCCCTTTAATGAAATAAATTACGCTATACATCCCCATATTATGCGAAAATTGCATTCCCTATATTATGAAAATATTTACTATAAATACCTAAAGTATATAAACATTGCACTATACGTCCCTATATTTATGCAAAAGTTGCATTACATGTCCCTGTATTGTAGAAAAGTGTACTATAAATCCCTATACTATACCAAGATTGCACTATACATCCCTATATACCGATTCCTATTATATGAAAATTGTACAATAAAATCCCTTTAATATTAATAAATTACACTATACATCCCTATATTATGCAAAGATTGTATTACAAGTCCCTATATTATGAAAATATTTACTATAAATACCTTAAGTATAAAAACATTGCACTATATGTCCCTATACTTATGCAAAAGTTGCATTACATGTCTTGTATCGTGAAAAATTGTACTATAAATACCTATAATATACAAATATTGCACTATATGTCACTATATTTACGAAATAATATAACATATATTTTTTGGCTAATTGGTTCCTAACGGTTGGGGAAATGGGTTATATTTGCTACAAACTGTTGTGAATGTTGTCTAAGAGAAATTATTTTTATGGGATAATTGAACTGTTAGTCTTTGTAGTCCTCGAAATCGCAGTGTTTTAGTCCTTGTGCTCTGAAAATACCACAAAATATCCCTATATTAACCATAGGGACCTTTTATGGTATTTTCGAAAGAGCGATAGTAGGACTCCCTAATTTTGTTTTTTTAATAATTTGGTTTGTTTATTTATTTCAATAATTTATTTTTTGATGATTGTCTTTCTCTATTCAGTATTCGTTCAAACACGTGTCGATGCAACACGTGTGAGCAACTTGACGCATCTGGAAGAGCCGTTCGTGTTTTCGAGACGCCTGATTTAAGCTCTTACTGTATCTACAGGTCTTTACTTTTTTTTTCTTTTTTTACTTTATTTAAAATAAATAAATAATTATTGATCATTTGATTAATACAGGGAAGAAGATTTTGATAAAGAAGGATCTGGGGACCCGACGGTTATACTATGTGATCAGGTAAATTAAAATATTTTTACTTTTTTTTACTGTGGTGTGTGGGTATATTTGTAAATGTAATATTAATTTTGCAGTGCGATAAGGAATTTCATATCGGGTGTTTGAGAGAGCATAATATAGCCCCATTAGATGTAAGTTAAGGAAAATCACCATCTTTTTGTTTTTTTTAATTAAAAAAACTGATTTCCTAGTTAAAAAATGCAGAAGCTACCCGACAATTTATCGTCTGCCCATTGGGATAGGTATTATATACAAACACCAGAATCGTCGGTCCGCTAGGAGAAGGTGTTAGAAACTAGTCTAAATATGAAAATAAAGAAAGAAATAATTTCTCAAAACTAGAAAAAATAGCTTGAAGATGATCGAAAGACTATTAGCTTAAGAAAAGATGACGAAACAAAAGTTGTACTGCTAAGTGACTGAAACTCGAGAAGTACTTTATAACTAGGGTTTGAGGAAACATTTGCTGCATTTAAGATGCCCTAATGTGATGAGGAAGGTTTTATATATAGGGAAAAAGTTGTGATCTCTTTTCTTGAGATATTAAATAGCATGACACCTCTTGTAACTCGCGTCTACACGCGTATCTCAGCTAATACAATCATGCATGTCACTTTGAAAGAACACTAGGGTTGCAAATGAATCAAGCTAAATCAAACTTGCTCGGGAAAATACTTGTTCGTTCACAAAACAATTTCAATCTCAATATCAGCGTCTATATTTAAACTCGTTCAAACTTGTTAGTTTATTATCAATTAATATTTATTAATTGTAAATTAATAATTTTGTTTACCAACAAATATATTATTAGCCAATAAGTACTAACCTGAATATTTTTTAGGGTAAATGCTTAATAACCCCCTCCAGTCTTGTTTATATCTTTCATTAATATCACACATCATACTTCATAACACACATTCTATCCAAGAACAACATTTTATACAATATTTTATTCAATTATAAAAAAAATGTTTGTGAAACAGTCAAACTCGGCTAAATTGTTTTTGTTTGATAAGCTAAACAGACAATATTTAACAAACTTGTCTCGACTTGTCACAATTAAATCTTGACTCGACTCGCTAGAGAAATTAAACTACATGACAAGCACCATCCTGAGGAGTTACACTATCACTTGGAAGTTGCCCCTTTGGCCTAATTTTTATTGCACTAGTAATTTGTGATAGAGTATTCTCGAGATCTTTAACAACCCTTAATTGTTGTATAATCTTTGCTTTCCTCGAGAACTTCCATAAATTTATATAGATTTTTGTCCAGACGTGATGTTTTGGATGAAGGTTGATCATAATTAGCTTGTTGCGTTGAATACGAATGTGGTTCTTAATAATCTTCATACTTCAACACTCATTGATAAATTTGTTGTGGTTGATAATAATTTTGAGGTTGAATTGATAATAGTTACCTTGATTTTCAACCAAATTCTGATTCTGTGGGGAATAATAATTAAGCGTGGCTTCCTTGAGGATAGTAATAACCATTCGAGTAATGGTTTCTTTCATGAGATATAAATGAAATCGAAGCTTGATTAAGGATTAAATTCTCCCATGACTGATTTCTTTCTCCACAACCATGACATGAAGGTAATGCGTGTATTAGATTTACTAGAGCTATAGAACTGCTCTCTAACGTGATTGCTCTTGTAATTACTTGAGTTCTTGGTTTAATTATTTGATCCTTAGAGCTTCTAAGGTATCTTCATCTTTGTTTGATTCTAACGGCCAACTTCTCTCGGTTTCAAGAACTCTTTCCATGATAATACTAGCATTATCTGGAATAAAAAACACAAGGCTTCCATCTCCTAAATTATTTACCTTTGCCTTGGACTCGCTATCGAGTCCTCCATAGAACATGGTCAATTGATATTCAGGCGAGGAGACGTGGAATGGACACCTCACTTTCTTCTCATTGAAACGTAGCAATGCTTCACAAACACTTTCCCCTTCTTCTTGCATAAACTGTTTTAACTCCAACCTATCTTTATGCGTCTACTAATCGCATATAATCAATCTAGGAATTTTGCTTGGAGTTGATCCCAATCTGGAATTGAATCCGGGTGTTGGTAATCATACCAATCACTTGCATTTCCGGTTAAAAAGACCTTTGACAATGTTCGCATAACGTAGTACATATGTTCCTGTGTAACACCTTTGACAATGTAGGTATCACAAATCTGTATGATTTATTTGAATTTAACGAACCAGATCCTATTGTGAAGCACCACTAATCGGCCAAATTCGAAAATTGTTCAATCATGCCTATATGTGGCCTGAATTTAGCAAATTGGATTTTTGGACTGCGGATTCCTCTAGGTTGCACTCTAAATGATATGGGAAGATCGAGTTTCCTTTGACTTTCCATCTGAAATGGAAAAACTAAAAACAAAAGCATTAAATTGATCTAACTGAAATAAAAGCACAAAATAAATGAACAAGGACCAAAGATGTAGTCCCCGGGAGCTTCACCAAAAACTTGGTGTCGGTTAGGGCCTGATAAAATAACGATCAAATATGATGCAACTAAAGCACATTACTCACTGCAAGTATCACAAATCGTACGCAAGTTTTAATGATAATTAGACTTCGTTCCTCTAGGACTACGAAAATTAGGAAGAACTTATGCAATATAAAGTGGAAACAAAGAAGCTAAAAGAATATTACGCTGAAAATAGAAGACTTGGGAATATTTGTTTGGGTTTTAAGACTCTGACAATTAACTAAATAAAATAAAGACATGAAAATTAATAAAGGGAAGAAGATAGTATGAGAGATTAGCTCGAGACCTAGCAAGTAATCCACACTAGCCTTGTTATAACCAATTTATGTACGGGTGAATTGTGTGATATGCAATAGTAAGGTGACCCTACGCAATGATCGGTGGTTAATCTCAAACCCTAATGACTATCTAGTTAGGCAAGCCCTTCCATATCACTACCACACACTAGACGTTTATGTGGTGTTTTAATAATTAGGTACCCCTTTCGAGTGATCATATAACTACTAATAAGGTAATCCTATACGTTGTACACCGCAAGAACTACAAATAATAAATCAGAACACATAAAAGCAGAAAATATAACACTAATTTCAATTAAATGTAAAAGACATCAAAAATTAAAATAGATATAAAATAACTCTAGAGTTCATAACCATATGCTAATCTCAAGATAAAATATAATTATTTCATACTAGAGAAAGAAAGAAAAACAATTACAAATTGGAAGAATTGGGAATGCATGATTTATTGTCCAACTTCTTCTGATCTTCTCTTCTCTTTATGTAGGCATTCACTTGGTCTTTTGATATTAAAGGCTGACTAAGGATGATTTATATAAGGTAGGAATGAGTATATCTTCGTTACTTATCAGATTTTGATGTTCTTTATATAGAAACGACTGTGTTGAAAAGATATAGCTGCTCCTAAAAAAAATATCTCTCTAATTACAGACTGTTTTGGTGCAGTAAATTAATTAATGGACTTATATTTATTTTTGACAGCTTCCTTACATTCCAAATATATCTAAACTGTTCCTTTTTTATCTTGACTACAAGTTTTCCTTTACTTTTCCTTCTCAAAGCAGTTTTCATATGTGTAATAGCTTCCATATACACAGGTGCCACACAAATAACACACAAATAACACACAAATTACACGTAAAAGCTCATAAAATAATAATACACTTAAAATAAACAAGACAATGTATAGTATAAATAAATGGGGAAAATCCTGAAATTAATAACTAAATTACCGTAAAATGATATCTCAAGTATATTTTAATTTATCTAAGGTAGGAATGAGTATATATAGTTCCATGGTCGAAATTAGGAGTAATCCCCAAGTTAAGTTCCATATCTTAACAAAATTCGTGTTCCTAACTTGTGCGAAAGGATAAAACTTAGCAAATTTTGTTTTGTTCATATCTTCTTTGTTACTTATCGGATTTTGACGTTCTTTATATGGAAAAGGCCGTGTTGAAAACAATATAGTTGCTCCTATAAAAACATCTCTCTAATTCCAGACTGTTTTGCTACACAAAATTAATTAATGGACGTATATGTAGTTTTGACAGTTTTTTTACATTCTAAATATATCTAAACTCTTACGTTTTGACTTTGACTAAGGGTTTTCCTTTACTTTTCCATTTCAAATCAGTATCCATAGCAGTTTTAAATTGCTAATTACTTGAGTTCTTGGTTTAATTATTTGATCCTTAGAGCTTCTAAGGCATCTTCTTCTTTGTTTGATTCTAACGACTAACTTCTCTCGGTTTCAAGAACTCTTTCCATGATAATACTAGCATTATCTGGAATCAATAACACTAAGCTTCCATCTCCTAAATTATTTACCTTTGCCTTGGACTCGCTATCGAGTCCTCCATAGAACATGGTCAACTGATATTCAGGCGAGGAGACGTGGAATGGACACCTCTCTTTCTTCTCATTGAAACGTAACCATGCTTCACAAACACTTTCCCCTTCTTCTTGCATAAACTGTTTTAACTCCAACCTATCTTTATGTGTCTACTAATCGCATATAATCAATCTAGGAATTTCGCTTGGAGTTGATCCCAATCTGGAATTGAATCCGGGTGTTGGTAATCATACTAATCACTTGCATTTCCGGTTAAAAAGAACTGGAACATAATGTATTACATATGTTCCTGTGTAACACCTTTGACAATGTAGGTATCACAAATCTGTATAATTTATTTGAATTTAACGAACCAGATCCTATTGTGAAGCACCAATAATCGGCCAAACTCGAAAATTGTTCAATCATGCCTATATGTGGCCTAAATTTAGAAAATTGGATTTTTAGACTGCGGATTCCTCTAGGTTGCACTCTAAATGATACGGGAAGATCAAGTTTCCTTTGACTTTCCATCTGAAATGGAAAAACTAAAAACAAAAGCGTAAAATAGATCTAACTGAAATAAAAGCACTAAATAAATGCATAAGAACTAACGATGTAGTCCCCGTGAGCTACATCAAAAAGTTCGTGTCGGTTAGGGCGTGATAAAATAACGATAAAATAAGATGCAACTAACGCTCAAACTAAAACACATTACTCACTGCAAGTATCACAAATCCTACGCAATTTTAAATGATAATTAGACTTCGTTCTTCTAGGACTACGAATTTTAGAAAGAACTTATGCAATATAAAGTGGAAATAAAGAAGCTAAAAGAATATTACGCTGAAAATAAAAGACTTGGGCATATTTGTTTGGTTTTTAAGACTCTGGCAATTATCTAAATAAAATAAAGACATGAAAATAAAAATAAAATATAGTATGAGAGTTTAGCTTGAGACCTAGCAAGTAATCCCCACTATCCTTGTTATAACCTATTTATGTAAGGAAGAATTGTGTGATATGCAATATTCAGGATTCTACACTTCTCCTAAACCCCTTTCGGTTTGACTTAGGTGGCGACCTAAACATTACCATGGGACTTGGCTAAAAAACACTGCGCAATGATCAATAATTAATCTCAAACCCTAATGACTATCTAGTTAGGCAAGCCCTTCCAGATCAATACCACACACTAGACGTTTATGTGTTGTTTTAATAAGTAGATACCCCTTTCAGGTGATCATATAACTACTATTAAGGTAATCCTATACGTTGTACAATGCAAGAACAACAGAAAAAAATCAAAACACATAAGAGGAGAAAATAAAATACTAACTTCAGTTTAATGTAAAAGATATCCCATATTAAAATAGAGATAAAACAAGTCTAGGGTTCATACCCATATGTTAATCTAAAGCTATAATATAATTAGTTCATATGAGAGAAATAAAGAAAAACAATTACAAATTTGAAATATTGGGAAGACATGATTGGTTGTCCAATTCCTTCTAATCTTCTCTTCCCTTTATGTAGGCTTTCTCTTGGTTTTTGATAATAATGGCTGACAAAGCATGATTTCTATAAGGTAAGAATGAGTATATCTTCGTTACTTATCAGATTTTGATGTTCTTTATATGGAAACAACTACGTTGAAAAGATATAGCCGCTCCTAAAAAAATGTCTCTCTAATTATGTTTTGGTACAGTAAATTAATTAATGGACATATATGCATTTTTGACAGCTTCCTTACATTCAAAATATATTTAAATTGTTTCTTTTTTACTTTGACTAAGGGATTACCTTTACTTTTCCCTCTCAAATTAGTTCCATATGTGCAATAGCTTCCATATACGCAGGTGCCACACAAATAACACACAAATTACTCTCAAAAGCTCATAAAATAATAAAATACTTAAAACTAGACAAGAATGTTTAAAGTATATATAAATGGAGAAAAATCCCGAAATTAATAACTAAATAACCGTAAAATGATGGCTCAAGTATAGATCAATTTATCACAAATAGAGAGACATCAAGTTGTTAAAAATATATTCAGATAAATTTAATAATTCGTACAAATGTTCTAATTGTTCATTATGAAGCTCTTTTGAAAATATTAGGTCGACTCGCAGTAGTTACTTGCATACTTGTTCCATATTTATCAGAATAAGTGAATGATTAAAAAGTTCCATATATAGACATAATAAAAAGAATAACCGACGATGAAGATCGGTGTAAAAGTTTTTTAAAAAAAAAGCACGAAAAAAGGTGTATATCGACAATTAAGAGTAAAGATTTACAATCTTAAGCTCTGATACCATGAATAAATTAGAATAAATTTATTCAAAGATAATAATTTCTTACATACAGAAACTATGTTTAAAGGAAACACATGAAGAACTTGGAAAACAAGTTTCTATGTGTAAGGAAATAATTAGGGAACAAGTTTTGTAGTAAATGAAATAACTTGAAGAATAATATATTCTAATCTATAATATGGAATATACTATTTAGCAAACAAATAATTAAGGTATATTTCAACAGATATAACTCACATGGAAGGAATAATTGTAGTTGTACTCACTAGTATCTTGATTAAAAACTTTAAAGGCACTATAGACCCTTATACTATGAAAAAAATCACACTGTAGCCTATAGGTCCCTATATTATGCAAATAATTTCAATAGGCTTTAGTTTAATTTATATAGAATTAGTTCTAGTTGTACTCACTAGAATTTTTATTCATATCTTTTTTAATTATGGTATTCACTATCAATCCATGTATTATGCAAAACTGCATTTATAGGATTTAGTATAATTTTTTCAGGAAAGAATAGTTTCAGTTGTACTTAATAACATCTCGATTATTATTTTTTCTAATTGCTTAATAGGTCCCTATGCTATTTAAAAAAATGCAATATGGTCCCTAGATCATGCAAAAATTGCAATATAGGCCTTGGAATAGTATATTACAGAAAGAATAGTAGTAGTTTTAATCATTAACATCTAGATTAATATCTTTTAAATTGCAATATAGGTCCTTATACTATACAAAAAATCTTAACATAAGCCTAATTAAAATTTATACAAAAAGAACAGTTGTAGATTAACATATTTTTCAATTGCACTATAGGTTCCTATACTATGCAATAATTGCATAATAGGTCCTATACTATGAAAACATTTTATAAAGTTCCCTATATTATTCCAAAATTAGAAAATATACCATGATATAATTTATAAGGAAAGAATAATTCTAGTTGTATTCACTTGCATTTGGATTAATATATTTTTTAAGACTCTGTCAATTAACTAAATAAAATAAAGACATGAAAATAAAAATATAGTATGAGAGTTTAGCTCGAGACCTAGCAAGTAATCCCCACTATCCTTGTTATAACCTATTTATGTAAGGGAGAATTGTGTGATATGCAATATCTAGGATTCTACACTTCTCCTAAACCCCTTTCGGTTGGACTTAGGTGGCGACCTAAACATTACCAGGGGACTTGGTTAAAAAACACTGCGCAATGATCAATGATTAATCTCAAACCCTAATGACTATCTAGTTAGGCAAGCCTTCCAGATCAATACCACACACTAGACGTTTATGTGTTGTTTTAATAAGTAGATACCCCTTTCAGGTCTTCATATAACTACTATTAAGGTAATCCTATACGTTGTACAATGCAAGAAATTTATATGGAAACAACTACGTTGAAAAGATATAGCCGCTTCTAAAAAAATGTATCTCTAATTATGTTTTGGTGTAGTAAATTAATTAATGGACATATATGCATTTTTGACAGCTTCCTTACATTCAAAATATATTTAAATTGTTCCTTTTTTACTTTGACTAAGGGTTTACCTTTACTTTTGCCTCTCAAATTAGTTTCCATATGTGCAATAGCTTCCATATACGCAGGTGCAACACAAATAACACACAAATTACTTGTAAAAACTCATAAAATAATAAAATACTTAAAACTAGACAAGAATGTTTAAAGTATATATAAATGGAGAAAAATCCCGAAATTAATAACTAAATAACCGTAAAATGATGGCTCAAGTATAGATTAATTTATCACAAATAGAGAGACATCAAGTTGTTAAAAATATATTCAGATAAATTTAATAATTCGTACAAATGTTCTAATTGTTCATTATGAAGCTCTTTTGAAAATATTAGGTCGACTCGCAGTAGTTACTTGCATACTCGTTCCATATTTATCCGAATAAGTGAATGATTAAAAAGTTCCATATATAGACATAATAAAAAGAATAACCGACGATGAAGATCGGTGTAAAAGTTTTAAAAAAAAAAGCACGAAAAAAGGTGTATATCGACAATTAAGAGTAAGGATTTACAATCTTAAGCTCTGATACCATGAATAAATTAAAATAAATTTATTCAAAGATAATAATTTCTTACATACAGAAACTATATTTAAAGGAAACACATGAAGAACTTGGAAAACAAGTTTCTATGTGTAAGTAAATAATTAGGGAACAAGTTTTGTAGTAAATGAAATAACTTGAAGAATAATATATTCTAATCTATAATATGGAATATACTATTTAGCAAACAAATAATTAAGGTATATTTCAACGGATATAACTCACATGGAAGGAATAATTGTAGTTGTACTCACTAGTATCTTGATTAAAAACTTTAAAGGCACTATAGACCCTTATACTATAAAAAAAATCACACTGTAGCCTATAGGTCCCTATATTCTGCAAAAAAATTCAATATGCTTTAGTTTAATTTATATATAATTAGTTCTAGTTGTACTCACTAGAATTTTTATTCATATCTTTTTTAATAATGGTATGGGTCCCTAGACAATCCTTAAATTCACTATCAATCCATGTATTATGCAAAACTGCATTTATAGGATTTAATATAATTTATTTAGGAAAGAATAGTTTCAGTTGTACTTAATAACATCTCGATTATTATTTTTTCTAATTGCTTAATAGGTCCCTATGCTATTTAAAAAAATGTAATATGGTCCCTAAATCATGCAAAAATTGCAATATAGGCTTTGGAATAGCATATTACGGAAAGAATAGTCGTAGTTTTAATCATTAACATCTAGGTTAATATGTTTTAAATTGCACTATAAGTCCTTATACTATACAAAAAATCTTACCATAAGCCTAATTAAAATTTATACAAAAAGAACAGTTGTAGATTAACATATTTTTCAATTGCACTATAGGTTCCTATACTATGAAATAATTGCATAATAGGTCCTGTACTATGAAAACATTTTATTAAGTTCCCTATATTATTCCAAAATTAGAATATATACCATGATATAATTTATAAGGAAAGAATAATTCTAGTTGTATTCACTTGCATTTGGATTAATATATTTTTTAATTTCAATATAGGTCCTTATACTCTATAAAACTAGCTCTGTAGGTCCCTATATTATGCAAAAATTGTACTAAAGGTCCCAATATTATCTACAAAATCCACTATAGGTCCCTATACTCAACAAAAAATCACTATATGCCTCTCTTTTAACTCAACTTAACCTTCCTATCGAATACATTTTGCCCATATTTTAAATAGGTGGAAATAGAAATAAGAGACAAATATTTTTATCTTTTCCAGGAAAAAGAGGAACACAGTAAGTTTGAAAAGAAGGTAAAGAGGTTATTAATACCAAGATATACAATTTAATAAGTAATGTGTGCATACATTCCATTCGCAAAATAGAAGATATGTATTAACAAGTTTTAAAGAAGATAATCATCTATATTTAGACAAAAGAGAACAAAAAAGAAAAAAACAACAAATAATAAAGTTTATAGTTTCTTTAAATTCACAACTAAAAGAAGTCTTATAAGGTAATGCACTCAATAACTATGGAGAAGAGGAGGGTATATAGAATTTGCAGAGATACCATATAATATTGGGCTAGGAAGCTTATTCTGAAAGACTGGGGAAAAATATGATAGATTAGGGTTTATGAAGCTATTTACCATTTTCTTAGGAGTCGGGCCTATTGGTGGTTTATATTACAAGGATTTGCTTACTTGGCGGGAGGAGTACGAATCTCAACAATGGGACAACATGTTTCGTGTGATCAAGCTACTCCGTGTAAAGTTCTTGGAGAAGATAATAATGTTCTCTGTCTTGTGTTTTTTTTATGAATTTGTCTTTTTATTCAATTTTATGAGAGATTATTATGCAAAAAATGTTGCAACATGTTTTTTTATTATTACGAACAAACCATTATACCTCAGGGCTACCACCACCCCTTTTAAAAGGAAGAGGCCTAAAACAACACAAGAAAGGGTCCCAAATAGATATTAATAAAATCCCCAAGCTTGAAGAGATAACTAATCATGACAAGTGTCCAAGAAAGGCCTTGAGAACCGTTCCATGGCCATACTATTAATTTATTAGTAAATTTACTTTAAAAACTTGTTAGTCGTTTAATTTCAAATGTTATAGAATATCATAAGTTTGCCTAACATAGCTTATCATAGTTGTAACATGGCATAATACAAGTTTAGATTTAGCAGAATTCGGTTGTTTATAATAAATTTGAATGTTAACATAGTATAGAAAAAGTGTATAGCTCATCTAATATTTACCTCATGCTACAATAACTTCGAGTTAACATTAGAGTATTTAGCTAATTGTGTACCTCTCTCGGGTCGTACAAACCGTAAGATACAAGTCCTTCGAGAGTTGTTCTTAGTTTTAAGATATTAGCAAAACCAGAAGAGAATTTCGCAAATTCATTAGCTTTGTTGCTATTAACAACAACACTACACAACGTGAATGAAATGTTAACATATATAGTTGCATATGTCCCACATCCATTTGCTACACGTCATGACAATCACTAGAAAAAATACCTTTGTTAATATAACTATGCTGTAGATCTCGGTTCCGCGGCCTAGGCGGTCGACTGGGGCCTAGCGTCTAGGAGGGACTACGCGGGGCCTAGGCGAGATTACGCGGTTTTGAATCCTGCTATGTAATTTTATATATTTAGTAATACGCGTGTATAATTATGATAATTTTATCTATTTAAGTCATAAAATTCATCTAACACCACTATATTGAATATGAAAAATATACTAAAGTTGGAGTTATAATATCAATTCAATAATTTCCGAGAGTAAAATAAATATAATAGGGGGCCTAGGCGGCAAGTTTTTACCATTAATCGGTGCCTAGGCGGGCTAGGCGCCTCTTCCACGGCGACTAAGGCGTTGGGCAAAAATGCCTATCATTTTTACTAGGCGTAAGCGGTTGAGGGGGGAGTTGACGCCTAGACGGCGCCTAGGCGCGCCTAGGCGGCGATATCTACAGCCGAGAGGCGAATTCTTGTGTGGACCTATTAGATAGAAGAGGGGCTGAGTTGGGAGTGCAACCTGTTGTTCAAAGGGATCCTCTGGAGTATCTATGGCGAAATATTACCAAGGATAGAAGCAGACACGCTTATCCTAGATTAGTGTCAGAGGCCGTGTGAGGCCTTGTTTTAATTGTTATCGTCTTTTAATGCCTCATCTGTATGTAAAAAAAATTGATTTATACCTTTTAATCTCTTAATAGTTTTTAAAATTTTCAAAAATCTTTTTTATCTTTTGTTTGGCTTCTATTATATTTATTTTAATGTTAATTTCAATTAACTTTTGTCTATGAGGGATTGAAGAAGAAAATTAGGGTTAGGAGATTTTTTATTTATGCTTTAGAATATTTTTTTAATTAAAAACATATATTTTGTCTTGTCATTCACTGGTTCCGTGTTCATATAATATATTTTAATTAAACACATCTATTCTGTCGTGTCATTCACTGGTTCCGTGTTCATATATGGTTCTTACAATCATCTTTATTGTCATAGTGACTTAAATGTCAAAGTAAGATAGATAATAGGGTGTTTTCTTGAATTGTCTTGAACCATGTTAAGTATAATAATTTTTATAATGCAAAAAAGAAACCAATAATGTATACTTTTTAACACTTTAGTCATGCGCTTATATTATGGTATATGAATTTTTTAATTCTACCAACTATAAAGGCAAATCAATCAGGTGACGGGTTTTTTCATACATAATTCGACAAAGAGTTCAATTCAAATTACTCATTGAGAAAATATTACAACACAATACATATAAATTATACCTAGAGATGTATGGTTAAATTTACAGTTATTATTGAATTTAATTCAATTTTTTTGTAAGGCCTTAAGGCATGTGTTACATCTAGTAGAGACATATAGTGCACTTCCTAGATGTATCTCTAATGCTTTAAGAATCTTTTACAACAGGGGGTCTTAAACTATAACTCTTCATATATATATATATATATATATTGTAATTTCCATATTTCATATTCATTTTCATATTTTATAAAAGGAATTGTAATTTCTATATTCCATATTCATTTACATATATTGTAACCCAATTCTATATTTATTTTCATATATTATAATTTTCATCTTCGATATTAATTCATTTCTGTATAAATAGAGTATACTTATGTATTTAAACTCTAATTCCATTAACGAAAAAATTTGAATATATAATATCCTCCTTCTACATTTGCATTCCTATAAATTTAGATACAACTTTATGGGATTATTATTAAAGATCTTGTATAACAGGAGTTTTTAACAATGATTTTTAATATATATTGTGATTTCCATATTCCATATTTATTTTCATATATTGTAATTTCCATATTCTATATTTATTTTTATATTTTATAAAAAAAATTGTAATTTTTATATTTCATATATGTTTCCAATATTGTAACTATATTCCATATTTTTTTCCATACTAAATCATTTCCATATATATATATTGTAATTTCTGTATTCTATATTTATTTTCATATTTTATAAAAGGAATTGTAATTTCTATATTCCATATTCATTTACATATATTGTAACCCTATTCCATATTTATTTTCATACTAATTGATTTCCATATATATTGTAATTTCCATATTATATATTCCATATTTATTTTCATATATTATAATTTTCATCTTCCATATTAATTTAGTTCTATATAAAGTAGAGTATATTTAAGCATTTAAACTCAAATTCCAATAACAAAAAAAATTGAATATATAATATTCTCCTTCTATATTTGCGTTCCTACAAATTTAGATACAACTTTATGGGATTCTTATTAATGATCTTTTATAACTGGGGTTTTTAACAATGATGTTTAATATATATTTTGATTTCCATATTCCATATTTATTTTCATATATTGTAATTTCCATATTCTATATTTATTTTTATATTTTATAAAAAAATTGTAATTTTTTATTTCATATATGTTTCCAATATTGTAACTATATATATTCCATATTTGTTTCCATACTAATTCATTTTCATATATATTGTAATTTCCGTATTCTGTATTCCATATTTATTTTCATATATTTTTCATCTTTCATATTAATTCATGTCCATATAAAATATTTTTATATAAAATATATTTATATATTTAATGCATTTAACTCTAATTTTATGGAAAAAATTGAATATATAATATTCTTCTTCTACATTTCTGTTCCCATAAATTTACATATATAACTCTTACTACAATATCGAAAGATGAAGAAGATGGCTTGTTTAGCATTGTTTTCATTTTTGGCATTGTTCATGATTCAAGCTCATATCTCTCATGGTGCACTTACTCCTCCCATTCCACCAAATTTTTGTGGTCTTGGTAGGATCCCCTATTGCTATAAAGGTCCAAATGAAATGTGTTGTAGTGGAATACAGTATGCAGTTCAGTATTATGGTAAATGCTATTGTGATTTAATGATTATATTCCGTGACTTTTTTAAAACTCCTACGGGCCAGCTTGTCTTGGACGCTTGTGGTGGGCACCTTAACATAGATTGCTTTAAAGGTTAAAGAGAATTATATAATATCGAGTTTGAGGTTTGGTAATCTCTTACCGAGTTTGAAAAGATTGTTCGTCTTTGATTTACATATTCTTGTTCGGAAATAAAGGAAAAATTTGATCATTCGTGATTTATTATGTGTGCCTCTGTTATTTATAATATTTTTAGTAATTAATGAATTATCATCACCTGTTCTCTACTTTTTTATTCGTCAAGCAGATGCCCAAATGCTTAATTGTTTATAATTTAGTAGACAACACCCTTACATACTCAAAAATCTTCAAAACTTGACAATTTGTGCTTTATAATACTTACCTAGTCAAACTACACCAAATAATAGAATTACATATATACATATCACTAGCTATCTGACTGTATAGCTAGAAACTTGGTTATATTCATATTATTACTTCGCCCAAGTCTAATTGGCTATTTCAAAAGTTAGTTGTAGATTGGATACTGAAGATTTTTAAGATTAGCATTATAATGGTTTGCCAAAATACTATAGATATATATTGTGAATCACAGCTGGTCTTCGGTATATGCGGGAGAAACGATCGATGGGTCTTCGATCATCTAAAGGTTTTATGTGTGTATATATATCATCGATTTAAGTAATTAAAAATAGTAAAATATTGTTAGTTTTATGGTAATGTTACATGTTTTTATGCATGAGGTATACAGTTCGAACTATGTTAGAATTAATAAAAATATTATTTATGGAGAGGACTTACAATTTGTGAGTTCGTTTTGAATCCCCAAAATATTAAGACCGGCCCTACCATTAATTATTAAGTTAAAAATAATGAAATTTTTTATAATATAAAACTTAAACAACTTTAAAATATTATATAAATAAAAAATTTGACATAAATTTGACCAAATAACTTAATAGGAAAATTTAATTAGAAAAAATCAAAATGTTTTTACCTCTCTTTAAAATATTTCTTGATCTCAACTAACTTACTTCATATATAAACAATAACGAGGGGTTATACTCTTCTTTCTCCATTACAAACCACCACTAACATCACCCACAAGCGTAGTAATTGTTTTATAAACCTACACATACTAGCCTAGAATTCGAGTAATTTAATAATTCAATATGAGACATACGAGAAATTGGCAAAGAGTTATCATAGAAAGTATGTTTAAGTATGATATGCGATTGACTAGATTTGCTTCACCCGCAACTTAGAATACAATTTCATATGGAAGCAAAAGAACCATCCCATCGATGTGATTGGTCCTTTCTCCATGCAAAACAACTCATACAGCTTGTGGCCGGTCATATTGAAGATCTACAACTTACCGCCTTCGTTATGCATGAAAGAATCCACGTTTATGCTTACTCTATTGATACCGGGTCCTCGTTCACCAGGAAAGGATATGGATGTATTTCTCCCTCCGGCTACAGATGAGTTGGAAACGTTGTGGGGTACGGGGATAGTTACATAGGATGCACATATGAAAGAAGAATTTGTAACGAAGTTTAGTTTTTTGTTCACGACGAATGATTACCCGGCTAGATCGTACACTTCAGGATGGTCGGGTCAAGGCTACTTAGCTTGTCCCGAATGCATGGAATATACTCCTTCTGTGCGGGATAATAAAGGAGTTGTTTATTTTGATCACAGACGGTGGTTACCTCTGAACCATCATTTTCGGAAAGACAAATCTTCGTACGCTAAAGCAGATGATAGGGCCCCCTCGGAAACATAGTCTCGTAGGTATTCAGACACAGTTAGATGGGTTGTAGATTGTATTTCCTAGAAAACACAAGGACTTTGGTGGCAAGGTGTCAAAGAGAACTGGTCATCGTGAGTCGAATTAGAAGAAAAAGAGTTTATTTTACCGTTTACCGTATTGGTCGGAAAACTTGTTGAAACATAACATCGATGTGATGCATTGTGAGAAGAATGTTTGTGATGCTCTTTTCGGAACAGTTGTTGGGTTAGCTGAGAAAATTAACAAAGATAACGTGAAGTCGAGGAAAGATCTGCAAGCCATGAACATTAGGTCATATTTTTTGTTATTTGTCGATTCATGTGGTAAGACCATTCTACCACGTGCAAAGTATGCAATGACAACCGATAAGCGAAGAGAGTTTCTGGAGTGGATGAGGTGCAAAAGTTTCCAAACGGGCAGATACCTTAAAGTGGAAAGTAAAAAGTTCAACGACCCGGGCAGATTTCGTGAGATGATTACTGAAAGCAAGGAAGAATCTGTGTTTAAGAGTGGTGGTTCTTTGTGTGTTCTAAAATAAATGCAAAAGTAATTGAACCACAACCGCAAGTGTACGGTTGTCCCAAGTAGTAATAAGTGATTCTAGGATCGTTCGCAGGGACGGTTTGGTTAACTACAATGTTTATCGAATAATGAATGATTGCACTTATGAAAGCAAGTAAAAGATATAATGATTGATTGGTTGTTTCTTTTAATTCTAAGTAATGAAAGATTAAAGTAAAATGCAAATAAATAGTAAAACGCAAGTAAATGAATGTAAGACGCAAATATGAGAAGGCAGTACTTGAGAGACGCTAGGGATCCTCCTAATTCTATTTCATAACATATGCTGTTTAAGGGTTAAATGGGTCAATTAACATTGGTCGGGATTCTAAATTCCTTATACCCCCGTCAGGGTGGACTGTAAGGCTATTCTAAAGTGTCACTAGTCCCGTCAGGGTAAATATGATACACTCTCGAATGATTGAGTAATTTTTACCAGATTGGCCCTAAAATTAACTAAGCTCGTCAGAGTCAATAGTTTCGATTTTAGATTAAGTAATTAAGTCCATACCTAAACCCTCCGTCAGGATGATCCACACGCCACATATGTGGAATAGCCTAGATACTAACACCTGTTCTTAGTTGATCAATCCAAAAACAGTAAATAATCTCGAATTACTAAAAATTGTAAAATACCCAATTTAATTTAATTTAACAGAAACCCAAATTCAGACATATAAAATTCAATAAAATCGGGATTCACACATTATGCATTCTCAAGTACTATGAATGAATTAGCTCATTCTAATTAAAAAGAAAACTAAATAAAAAGAAATTGAATTCATATTGTTTTAAAGGTTAAAAATAAGAAAGACCTAATTTCCGAAATTGGATTTGGCTGAGAAAGGAGATATAGACATTCTCCAGCTCTACAGCTTTCTTCTTCTTCCTTCTGCCTCTTCTCTCTGATGTTTTTATTTTGTAAAAAGTGAATTGTCTGAAAAATAGATGTGCAAAGCTCCTTTTATAAGAGGAAAAACGGATTAGGGCTTGGACCTAAGATTAAATCACTAATCAAAAGTCCAAGCCCATTTTCTAAGCCCAAAATCCCGTAACTGCTGCACCACCTCCACTAAAACGGCTCTAGCCGATTCGTTATAACTCCGATTGACCTGAAATCACTTGCTAAATTTCCGTAACTCGATAAGGAACATATTCTCTTCAAAGGTCAGCGGCTAAATCATCTCTTAAGTGCCTCGAAATCAGTAATCTTTGGCCTGTTTTCCAGATTTACAGCTCTAAAATATAATTCTTTCGGGATTTATCTTCAAGCTTTGACTCCATATCACGGTCTTTGTGTCTCTTCTCGAATTCCTTCCCTAGCTAATATTCAAAACCTACAAACTTTTCACTAAAATACACAAGATTACGCGCAAAAGTTTAATAAATCAAAATTACTAGAAATAAAATAGGAATTCCGGATTATTGCATTTTTAACTCAAAAGTCTATCAAAATATTCAATTAAACATAAAAAATGATGTCTCCCAAGGGTCGAAAATAAGAACAATTAGGGAGACATCAAGACCCCCAACTCAAGCCTTTGTCGTCCCGACAAAGTAAAACAAAACAAAGGGGTAGAAGTAAACGTAAGAACAAGTAGAAGCTAGCAAATACACCTAAAGCAAGTCTTAAGATAAATCTCATATAGCAAACTCTAGAGACTAATATACACATACATCTATAATGCAAAATCAAACACAAATAATCTCAATCATAAAATTAAAGTCGCAATGCTTGAAGATTACTCTTGTACTCATATCTGTATGATGGTTATAGGGTGTTCCTCAATCCTAACTCGCTTTGAACGCTCCACCTAGTATATTTCCTATCAACAGAATCATAAATTCACTATGTACTTAAGAATCACGAGGTCTTTATGGTTTTAATAATGGCTTAAGGACGGTGTGGATGTATATTTGGTAAATTTGAAGTGAGCTTTTGGCTCTCTCCTCACTTACCATCAACAAATGTCCTCGAGCTTGAGTTTACGCTCAAAAAATATTCTCACTCACCCATTTACGCAACAATTTAGCGTCCCATGTCTACCCACTATAAATAAGATTATTTTCAGAAAAATTCCACTTTTCCGGATGTTTTATTCTTTCATATTTTTCTTTTTCTTTTCTTTTCTCTTTTTTTTCTTTTTTTTGTACAAATGCAAACCGGGTTCCCGGTTTTGGCGAAACCGGGTTCCCGGTTCCTACTGTATAGATTTTCGAAATTTTTCATTTTTTTCTATCTTTTTCATTTTTTTTTCATTCCCGGCAAAGGGTTACAAGTGTGTATCATCTGCAATTGTGCTACAATACAAAGCACATCAATCCCTACCCAATAAATTCCCCATAAGTGGACCCACAACCCCAAACTCAAGCTCGAGACATGTCTCAGGATTGTGATTCAAGTGCGGGTCATATGGTCATGCCTAATAATCTAAAAGATAATGGCTTATATCGTGGCTACAAAGAAAAGGCTAAAGGCTCAAAGTGGGCTAAGACGGATAATAATTAATACAAGGGATAGAAGGCTAAAAAGGTCACAAATGGCTAACAAAGAACAACCCCTATCATTTTCCTAAGTACATAGCTCGTCTTTAGTTCATATCTAAGTGGGTTCTCTACTAATTAGGATTTCACGTTCTACACACCAATCATATTCCTTAAGTACAAGCTTACTTCATTTGCATTGTTCATTAATTTTTCCTATCAATTATCTACGTTTGCATGCAGTTCTAAATGCGTTTTATATCAATCCCTAAAGTCCACTATTTACTATCATAGATTCATCAAAAGTATGCTTAAAGGGACATTTAAAATCTTCTACAGTCAAACGCAACTCCGAAAATTCTTTTATTGAAAGCAAATAAAAACAAATAGCACATAAAAACTGGGATGAGGCAACGAACCCCACCCCAAACTCAAAAATGAGTCGTGTCCCCACGACTCGAAAAAGACTCAAAGCAATAAAATAATCTACACTAATTGAGAAGGATTAGAAAACGTATCTTAACCAGCGCGTGGCTGGTTGTCGGTGTTGTGTCCATGAACTTTATCTCGCGTCGGGACATCGTAAGTTGCATTTTGAATAGATAAAGTTCAACTTGTATGTAACGTTTCCCAAAATAGCGATCATCGCATCCGAATTTTTTTTTCAACACTTTAATCTTTGATTCCAACTCATCATTGGATTCATCTTTTCCTCACTTTCTGGTTCATCACTCAATTTCCTCTTCTTCGGATTATCCTTAATCAGACATTCTTTCCTCTTGGATGCAGCTTTAACCTCGGATTAGGAATCTCAATAGCTTGTTCTTGAACAGCACCAAAAGTGTTTTCTGTTTTTTTGGAGAATTCCTTCGATAAGTACACATGAAAGCGGTTCTGATAGGCATCTCTTTCCACCCCAAACTCAAAACTTCAAATAGTGAGAAGCTAAAGAAGGCTTAGAACTTTGATGTTTTGAGGCTTAAGACTTGAAGAGTATGGTGGAATATGAGATGGGTAAAGGATAATTGATGTGGGGGAAGAGGGAATTGGATTTCATTTTAAACTTGGATGAAGAACAATTGAATAAAAGTGGGAATTCCATGGTGTTTTGGATAGGAGATCAATTGATTGTATGTTTTTGTGGTGAAAGAGGGTAAGATTTGATGATTGTGTAGTTGTAGATGATGATTTTCGGGGAATTCTGGGTTTTGGAAGTGTTTTTGGGGGATGGCTTGAAAATTCTAGGGCTAAAATAACTGAAAACCGCCCTGTCACAGAAGAAACCGGGGTCCCGGTTTCGCGTCGCTGTGTCGGCGCGAAAAATTAGTTTTTTTTTTGTGTGGAAACGCAACCCCGAGACGCAGCGAATGGCGGGGCCCAAAACGCTGGGTCAGAAAGTTGGGACCATCAGCTCTCAATGAAAGCACCGTTTTTTTTTGCGTGTGACGCAATAAATGGCTGGACCCCAAAACTCTGGGTCAGAACTCCTATCCTTCGAAACCGGGTTCCCGCATTTGCGAAACCGGGTTCCCGGTTTGCGTCGGCGACGTGAACCAAAACGCGGACCAAGACGCAGCAAAAGGCGGAAGTGGAAACGCTGGGTCAGAAAGTTCGAAAATCTACAGCGCTAAAACCGGGTACCCGCATTTGCGAAACCGGGTTCCCAGTTTGCGTCGGTGACGTGAACCAAAACGCGGACCAAGACGCAGCAAAAGGCGGGACCCAAGACGCTGGGTCAGAACCTCGAAATTTTAAGCTTTTGAAACCGGGTTCCCGATTTGCCCCTGGAACACCACCTATTTTTTCTTCTATTTTCGCTCATTCGACCCCAAACTCATGACCTTTTTACCCCTGAAATCATCAAAAACAACTACCCTTCCTCATTTCTTACTAATAAACACTAATTAACGAAAATAAAACAAATTTAAACTACAAAAAATAAAAACTTGAACTAATATACAAGAAATGGCTTTTGTTTAACGTCGTTAAGCTCGACGGGTTACCTCATTCATTAGTCGTTGACATAACCTCCCCAGCAGTGACTGAGGTTGTCAATATTAGCAACTCGAAATTTGCATCCTTTAGCTTTTATTCCCACTAGTTTGTCTGAGATAACCTTCGTGACCATGAATGGTCCTAGCCAAGAACTTTTTGATTCACGTACCTTTGGAGGGGGGTCCGGTTTCTTCATAGCTACTTCTTCACCTACTTTGAAACCCTTTTTCTTTCTTTCTTTCTTAGGTTCCTTCGGAACCTTCGTGGCACGTGCTTTCTCTTTCTTCCTCGCATGATTGAGTTGTGGATTTTTAGGGTATGGAGGAGCTTTAATTGGTGGTTTCTTTCGTAGCTCTTTCTCATCCACCCCTAACGTTTCCACAACATTAATTTGCTCCTTTCTTACCGGTTCCATTACATCTAAACGAAAGCGTTCTTCCTTGGAATCCGGAAATCTCATAGGTCTGAACACGTTAAACTTCATTTCCTCGTCTTGGATTCTCATAATCATCTCTCCGTTTTCTACATCAATCAAGGTACGGCCCGTGGCTAGGAATGGTCTTCCCAAAATAATGGGGACATTCCTATCCGCGTCGTAATCAAGTATAACGAAATCAGCGGGGAAAATTAACGTACCTGCCTTAACGAGGACATCTTCGATTCGGCCTTCTGGATGTGCAAGAGATCGATCCGCCATTTGCAAGACCATAGAAGTAGATCTTGCCTCTCCTATTTTCAACTTCTCAAAGATTGATTTGGGCATAAGATTAATACTTGCACCCAAATCGCATAGTGCTTTTCCTTGCCATTCATCACCAATAGATATCGGAATTGTGAAACTCCCAGGATCAAGTAGTTTCGGAGGTAATTTATTTTGACATATTGCACTACATTCTTCAGGTAAGCCAATCATCTCATTATCGCAATATGGACGTTTGTTGGTGAGGGCTCTTTTCATAAACTTAGCATACTTGGGTACATCTCGAATAGCTTCTAGCAACGGAATATTTATGCTAAGACCTCTTACCTTGTTAAAGAATTTTTGATAATCAGCCATATCACCCTTCTTTTGAACTCTCGATGGAAATGGTGGAGGAGGACGGTGTATTATAGTATCATCTTTCTTTTTCGGGACTTCACTAGAGCTCTCCACTTCTTCTACTTCAACTTCTTTATCTTCATCAACCACCTCTTTTTCTTTTCTAACAACTTCCTTCTCTTTCATGGAGGGAGGTTCTTACCGCTTCTGAGAGAGATAATTTTACAATCTTCGATTTGGATCGGATTTCCAGTATCGCTAGGGAGTTGCCCTTGTGGACGTTGATTCAGTTGTTTATTCATTTGCGAAACTTGAGTTTCTAACATCTGAATGTGTGCTTCAGCAGCTTGTTGCCTTTGGATTGACTGTGCATGTAGGGCAATCAATTGTTCTACGGTTTTCTGAAGGGTAATCACATCTTCTTGTGGGTGGGCAGGTAAGGCTTTTTGGTTCATGGTTTCATTGTAAGTGTCTTGAGGAACTTGTCTTTGCACATAATTTCCCTGATTCTGTCCTCCTTGATAATTATGGTGTGGTCTTGGGTTGAAGTTGTTACCTTGGGGACGCGGCTGATATGCGTATGTAGGATTTGCTGCCCCATTAGGATTTGAATATTGAAACCCGGGATGGTTTCTGTTAGGCTGATATCCATTACCACTCGAATTAAAGTTCCCTCTGTTGGAGACAAACATCACAGGCTCTTGATTATTCGGACAACTCTCCTCATCATGATCATTTACCCCACAAATTGAACACATATGAACTTCTTGTGCAGCTTGCACAGCTACCTTCTTACCCGAAAATCCTTCTTTTACAGCTAAAGTGAGCTGTTTTAATTGTTGCTCTATGGTGGTTTGAATCTTGTTCTCAAGATTAGCGAACTTTTCTTCGATGTTGACTTTATTCATTCCTTTAACCGGGGTTCTTACTGAAGTCCACCCAACTTCATTCTTTACTGTTCTTTCCAATATGATTTCTGCATGAACGGGTTGAACTTGAAGAAATCCCGCACCACATAGAAAATCCAATTTTTCTCTTGAAGTCCCTTCAAGGCCTTTGTAAAAGATTTTTAGCTGTTGTTGTTCTGAAAATCCATGATCGGGAACTCTACGTAAACACATCTGAAATCTTGTCCAGCTTTTACCCAATGTTTCATCAAATTCTTGACGGAAATGCGTTAATTCAAGTTGATCATCTAACCTTATGTTACTTGGGTAATACCTGTCAAAGATAGCAGTTCCTAATTGTTCCCAATTTGTTATCTTCGTAGGATCTTGTGTATCGTGCCATTCACTCGCTCCATCAATAACGAAAAATCGAAACACAGCAAAATACATTTGTTCTTTTGAAACTCCTTGTGTGATGTAAGAATCACATATCTTCTTGAATTTCTGTACTGCTCGAAGGGGATCTTCTCCAGCTCTACCACGAAAGTTTCCAAAATTTTGGAATTGAGCTAACATACCCGAATCTGGACGAAACCTCGGGACATCTATATCTGGAGCACCTACCCCTAGAGCAGGAGCACGGAATGGAACTTCTTTTGGACCATTAACAAACTAGGGATCTTGGTTATTTGCCATTTCTTTTTCTTCTTGTTCTCTTCTTTTCTTATTTGCAAGTCTGATCAACGAATCCGGATTATCAAGTATTTGAACTTGTGGTTCAAATCTAAGCCTTCTTCGCATACACCAAACCTAAAAAAATCTGAAAGAGAAGAAAAAACAAAAAGCGTAAAACTGATAAAAATAAAAATAAATGCAACTATCACTAAAGGATAAACACCGTGGTCACACACTACCGTCCCCAGCAGCGGCGCCAAAAACTTGGTGGTCCTTTGTGTGTTCTAAACTAAATGCAAAAGTAATTGAACCACAACCGCAAGTGTACGGTTGTCCCAAGTAGTAATAAGTGATTCTAGGATCGTTCGCAGGGACGGTTTGGTTAACTACAATGCTTATCGAATAATGAATGATTGCACTTATGAAAGCAAATAAAAGATATAATGATTGATTGGTTGTTTGTTTTAATTCTAAGTAATGAAAGATTAAAGTAAAATGCAAATAAATAGTAAAACGCAAGTAAATGAATGTAAGACGCAAATATGAGAAGGCAGTACTTGAGAGACGCAAGGGATCCTTCTAATTCTATTTCATAACATATGTTGTTTAAGGGTTAAATGGGTCAATTAACATTGGTCGGGATTCTAAATTCCTTATACCCCCTTCAGGTTGGACTATAAGGCTATTTTAAAGTGTCACTAGTCTCGTCAGGGTAAATATGATCCACTCTCGAATGATTATGTAATTTTTACCACATTGGCCCTAAAATTAACTAAGCTCGTCAGAGTCAATAGTTTCGATTTTAGATTAAGTAATTATGTCCATACCTAAACCCTCCGTCAGGATGATCCACACGCCACATATGTGGAATAACCTAGATACTAACACCTGTTCTTAGTTGATCAATCCAAAAACAGTAAATAATCTCGAATTACAGAAAAATGTAAAAGACCCAATTTAATTTAATTTAATAGAAACCCAAATTCAGACATATGAAATTCAATAAAATCGAGATTCACCCATCATGCATTCTCAAGTACTATGAATGAATTAGCTCATACTAATTAAAAAGAAAACTAAATAAAAAGAAATTGAATTCATATTGTTTTACAGAATTAAAAATAAGAAAGACCTAATTTTCGGAATTGGATTTGGCTGAGAAATGAGATATAGACACTCTACAGCTTTCTTCTTCTTCCTTCTACCTCTTCTCTCTGATGTTTTTATTTTGTAAAAAGTGAATTGTCTTAAAAATAGAAGTCCAAAGCTCCTTTTATAAGAGGGAAAACGGATTAGGGCTTGGACCTAAGATTAAATCACTAATCAAAAGTCCAAGCCCATTTTCTAAGCCCAAAATCCCATAACTGCTGCACCACCTCCACTAAAACGGCTCTAGCCTATTCGTTATAACTCCGATTGACCTAATATCACTTGCTAAATTTCCGTAACTCGATAAGGAACATATTCTCATCAAAGGTCAGCGGCTAAATCATCTCTTAAGTGCCTCGAAATCAGCAATCTTTGGCCTGTTTTCCAGATTTGCAGCTCTAAAATATAATTCTTTCGGGATTTATCTTCAAGCTTTGACTCCATATCACGATCTTTGACTCTCTTCTCGGATTCCTTCCCTAGCTAATATTCAAAACCTACAAACGTTTCACTAAAATACACAAGATTACGCGCAAAAGTTTAATAAATAAAAAATACTAGAAATAAAATAGGAATTCCGGATTATTGCATTTTTAACTCAAAAGTCTCTCAAAATATTCAATTAAACATAAAAAATGATGTCTCCTAAGGGTCGAAAATAAGACCAATTAGGGAGACATCAAAGAGCCCGTGCAAGCCGATTGTTAAGAAAAAACTTTGGATATTTACCCTTCAAATAAAAGGAACACATCAATCGGTACATCCTTCATAATTGCGACGAGATCCATCACCAAGTGATGTAGGTATTTTAATTAAAATCATATTTACTGTTTATTCAAATATCATATTATCGATTATTAACACTATGTATTTTTAGGGAACACAAGTCCTCACTTCCGGACCGTGATAGAGAGACAAAACACCGAGAGCATTTTTGTTGATGGTTCAAGAAAAAGGTATACAAGTGTACTCTTTAAGTTGACTTCATTTCAACTAATAACTGACTTTGTGTGCAGGTGTATTTAATGGAACAAGATGGTAATCCCCTTGCTACGGAAGAGTTGCTCTCATGTTTAACATGTCGAATAACGCCGTGTATCATTATGATTCTTGTGTTGTGAACGGGGCCAAGTGGATAACACGTGAAAAGATAGTTACTCAAGATTACGGAGTCTGTACCATCACAAGTTGGGTACTTGTGTTCTTTTTTTTGTTGATTTATTTTGTAGTTGGTGTTTGTATATAAACTAGTTATTTTGTAATTTGATAGGCGAAGATCCTTTTTACGGTGAGTTGGTCAACATTGTCGAGGTTGAATTCAGTGGTTGTTGTTCAGTTGTGTTGTTTAAGTGTAAGTGGTATAACACAGATGAAAAAAAGAAACTGCGAAAAACGGAATACAGAGCTACAATTATCAACACAAGTTCTTTTTGGTGGATTGGAAAACCATACATCTTAGCAAATTAAGCAAAAAAGGTCTTTTACGTTTATCAAATTAACGCAAGAAAGGTGGAAAAGGGTGGAAAGTTTTTTGGGAAGCGAACGACCGTGATGGATGGAGTCCCGAACTATTTGGTACAAAATCGATTTCCACTAGTACAAATCCGTTCGACGTTCCGTTGGCTTATACGAACTTGGATTCGGAATATCTGCTGTTTGAATTGACTACTGGACAAGGGATAGAGATCGATCTTTCGATTTTTAATCTTGAACAGGAATCTGCTGATCCCGCCGATGATGATGATAAAGATTACACCATAGGCGAGTACGAGACTAATGAGGAAACTATATATGCTGATAGTGACGATGAACACATAATAGTTGATGATGCAGAAGAGTCTGATTTAGTTGTGTATTAAGGTTTTATTATATATTTTGTCATGTTTTTCATAATTATGTTATGATAAAGTCACTATTTTTTCACTTCTCAAATGGAAACTAGAAGTCTAAACCCTCAAATACTTAATCTATTTATTATTTTTTCAACGTTTGAAATTTTTTATTATGATTTGTAATTGTGTTATGAAATGTAATAGCTTAGGGTAATGATTATGTATTACATTGTAAAAAAAAGGTAAAATAGTTATGTATAATAAAGAAGTAAAATAGTTACGTACAAAAATAAAAAAAATAATCACAGTCATTAGCAAGGAAATGATCCTCATTAAAGACTAAAAGTTTTTAGCGAGGAATTCTTCATGATGAACTACTCGCTAAAGACTTTGAGTCTTTTGCGAGGACCAAGTCCTCGATAAAGAGGGATATGAAAGATTTAGACATGAAGAAAGCGGTCAAGATTCCCGCCTTCCCAATTGCCCCATTTTTAGGGACAACCTTACTCTTTAGCGAGGACATTGTCCTCTCTAAAGGTCTCTACGAAAAATATATAGAACCACCGAATCACTCTTCTTCTTCAACACTCCTTTTTTCTCTATTCTCCTCCACTTCAATTAGGAAATTCCAGCACCTCCAAGCACCAGCGAATCAAGGAAAATCCTTCTCGACCTTCCAACATCAACAATCAAGGTAAATAATAACAAAATCATTCAACTTTTCAACCAATTTTTTTTCTTTTTCTTTTTAATCTAACTTGGGTTTTTTTCATTTGTTCTTGTTATGGGGTGATGCAATAACTTGATAACAACCTACAAACCTCGGCAAAAAAGGTATGTAATCCAACCTTTTTATTTTTTTAAATTTTTTTATCCATTTCTAGAAAACAATTAACTTTTTCCCACTGTAATTTTGCCCACTAGATGTAATCTGAATAAATAGTGTAGCTTTAGCTAATTTATTAGGTATTTAATTTTATGAAAACATCTCTAGAAGCTTGTTTTTTATTTTTGGATTTGTTTATTTTTTTTAATTAGGAATAAATTGATTTCTTGATTGAAAGATTAGTTTAAAATGTATTGGGAAAATAAATGTAGGGCTATTATGTATGTTTTAGATAATTTTAGGGTAAAAATGGAAATGTTAATAGTTTTAGGTGTAATTATGTAATTTACGACCTTGGGAACAATTTGTAGATAATTTAGGCTCCTTAATTTATTTTTTAAAATTGTAAGGGTAAAAAATGTAAATTTTAAAACCTTTAGGGCCTTAGTGAATTTTTTAGATAATTTAAGTACCTTAGTGTATTTAAAAAAATTAGGGGTAAAATTGAAAATTTGACCTTAGTGAATTTTTAGAAAATTTAGGTGCCTTGGTGTATTTTCTTACAAGTTTAGGGGTAAAACTGAAAATTTAAAAAAATTAGGGCCTTAGTGATTTCTTAGAGAACTTAGGTGCCTCAGTGTATTTTTGAAAAGTTTATTAGTTAAATTGAAAATTTAAAAAAAAAATAGGGTCCTAGTGTACTTTTATATAGTTTAGTGGTAAAATTGTATTTTATTTCCTCAGATGGCAGCAGTGATGCCCGTAGGACATGATGGAGATGGTGATGCCCGTGATCCCACTCGGATTCCTAATAATCCGATCGGTGGTTGTAATGCACCAGGTATTCTTTTTTTTTTTGTAAAAGTAATTTTGACTAAAAGAGAAAGTTGATCGTAACATTAAATAATAGGGAATGAGAACCAAAAACCCTGGGGCAAGAAGACTCTAGCTTCAGTCGTCAAGTCGAAGCAAAAGTACGGAGGGAGACTTCTGATGGAGTTTTGCACATATGACAAAAATGGAACCATGTCGGCTCATACTCGCATCACATGGGTCAGGTCGTCAACCATACAGTTCGGGATACGGTTCTGTTTTACTACAAGAACTGGGGAGAAGTCCCATCCGAAGAGCAGAGAAATATAATGAGACGCTTTAGGGTAAGTTGACTTTAACATTTTTTATTTGTTTGTCGTTAACTTACTATTATATTGAATTTTGGTTTTTTGTGAAAATGAATTTTTTTTGGTAGAGGATTGGGAGGCTCGCGGAGATTGGAAGGATATACAAATTATGCTAACGAACAAGTGTGGTTAGGGCTTTAGCGACCACAAAAAACGAATCAAGAGAAAATATTATGTTACCCATACGGGACCCGATGATCAGACACCGGAGAATTGGGAGAGAACTTTAAAACTACGGGACTCAGAGGGAGCTCAGGTAATTATTGTACTTTAAATTGTATTGTAATAAATAAATAATTCTCTTTATTGACTAGCATTCTTTTCTTTTGTGTTCTTTAAAAACTAGCACAAAGCTAAAGTTAATAAAACCAATAGAAAGCAGTTGCAGAACCCAAGCGGGGCGGGTTTTATGACCTACACACGGAAGAGGGATTTTTTGATGGAGGTAAGAAATTCATTACAATAATTATTTAAATATCTTTATTTGACTGATTGACTGATTGGCTGAAACAGGGGGAGGGGAGTATTCAATTCCCTCGAGTGGCCGAGGGTGAGGAGGAAGCTTTGCCTCAACCCCCGATAAAATGATTCTTTTTTGAAATAGGGTGGAACCCGAAAAAGAATGGTTGGGGGAGCCAGGAGTACGAGCGATCAAACGTAAGCTGTAAAATAAGCAAACAATTATACTTCCAAATTATATTTTAATATTTTATTTGTTGTACAGGACGCGCTGAGGGAAAATTTAGAAAACAAAGTGCGAGAATTACTATTACTTATTTATTGAACACTTCAGTTATACCAGTCCAATCCCTAAGAACGAATCCCTTATCTATATATTTATTAATTGGAACGACCCGTACACTTGTGGTTAGTAGGTCCTCCTATTTAGTGTTGATTTTTACGACACCCCAGGACCCATTAAGTTTTTGGTGTTGATGTCGGGGATTGCAGCGTGTGACCCATGTGTTTAATTACTAAGTAGTTTCAATTTTTCATCTTTCAGTTTTATGCTTTTCTTTTGTTTTTCCTTTCTCTGATCTTACAGGTTTGTTGCATGCTCTTAAATCTTGAGAAATTAATCTGAGGTAAAAATCGAAGAGAGAAGGAAGAAAAGAAAGCAAGAGAAGAAATGGAAGCACTAAACAACAACAATCCTTAGGTAGAATTAGATGCAGATGGCAACCCAAGAGTGCCACGAATTGTAGTTGACCCACCAGGAGATAACCATAACGTTCGAATTCCAATCCCTCCTTGAGGCCAACCACTAGTTAACAACAATAATGGTTCTAAATTTCAACCTGAAGATGCACCTTGGCTCATCCAGCCTAATGAATATAGGCTATCCTGTTTACCACCGTTTGGACTTTGTCCACCCGCGATTCAAGGAGTTATTTTCAAACCATATGCGGGTATAATCAATCAATTCATCAATATTGGTCAATACGGTGGAGCCGCACGCGAAGATATTTTCTAATCCGCAAGGGGGTTGCTAATCCAGGATCCTATCAACCAAGACTTAAGGCAACAATTACTAACTGAATCTGCAAAATCAATATCAAGGAGTTTAAGCTCCTCAGAAATCCGGGTATGGTGCTTATACAGATACTTTGACTCAGAATACACTTCCTTCATGTCCTCAAGAAGGAGCAAATTCTGCAGCCGATTTGGCTATCACTTGGAACCATTTTATAGATGTGTCAGCCGATAAAACAAAAAAAATTGAAGAGACGTTGAATTCACATTCCGCGTCATTAAATATTTTGGAATCTCATATATCAAAAATTGCTAACAGTATAAATGTTCGAGGTCAAGGACAGCTCCCAAGCAACACTGAAAATCCCAAAAACAAAGAATCATGCAATGCTATTGCAATGAGAAGCGGTAATAAATTACCACCACCGCCTTTTCCCGTTAAGATAGAAAAAAAACTATAAAAAAGAAAACGGTAGAGGATGTTGTGGTGAAAGAAGGTGAACAGAATTTAATCGAGGTGGAGGTTGAGAAAATTCCAGAAAAGTAAAAGAAAAGATATGTTGTAGTGTAAGAGAATCGTCGTTCTCCACCTTTCCCCTCGAGAGCTCAGAATAAAGGAGATATGAATGAATATCATAAATTCATGAATGTGGTGAGTAAGCTAAATATCAATTTTCCATTTTTAGATGTTGTTCAAGGAATGCCAAAGTATGTAAAATTCTTGAAAAGAGATATCACCAACAAAGGGACATATCTTGAGAATGAAATGGTAGGTTTGCCATAAGAATATAGTGCCAGAGTAGGTTTCCACCTAAATTAGTTGATCTTGGGAGTTTTAATATTCTCATTTCTATTGGTGAGGAGTGGCATGGGAGATCTCTGTGTGATGTGGGTGCGAGTACTAATCTCATGCCTAAATCAGTTTTTGAGAAGTTGAAGATTGGAAACTCAAGACCTACCACCATGGTCTTGCAAATGGACGATCGATCCCTCCCACGCCCGAAGGGAAGGATGGAAGATGTCCTCCTCATGGAAGGTAGTTTAATTTTCTTTGTGATTTTATTGTACTTGATTACGACGCGGATAGGAATGTCCCCATCATTTTGGGAAGACCATTCCTAGACATGGGGTTTACTCTTATTGATGTAGAAAATAGGGAATTGATAATGCGTGTTTAAGACCAGGAGGTTAAGTTCAACGTGTTTAGGGCAATGAAGTTTCTGGATTCCAAGGATGAGTGTTTCAGGCTGGATGCCATTGATCATGCTACGCAAGAGGTATTTAATTATATGAATTTTGATGATATCTTGCCGGCTACCCTAAAACTTGACTTACCGGAGATGATGGAAGAGCTTGCTGAAACAGTGGAAACTCTAAATTCTAAAACTCCAAAGCCTAGGCGTCTTTCCATACAAGCCAGTGAGAGAATCAGAGGAGATTGAACCTCAAAAGAAACCATCTATTAAATCTCCTCCACAACTAGAGGAGAAAGCACTTCCGTCACACTTGAGGTATGATTATTTGGGTACTACCAATACTTTACAAGTTATTGTTTCAGCTATTTTAACAGTTCTTCAAGAAGACAAACTGTTGCGTGTACTAAGATACAATAAAGAGGCAATTGGATGGACTATTTATGATATCAAATGTATTAGTCTTACCATTTTCCAACAAAAAATCATTCTGGAAGATGAAAGTGCACCATCAGTTGAAGGTCAAAGGAGGTTGATGCCAGTAATTAAGGAGATGGTCAGAAAAGAAGTATTCAAGTTACTAGATGAGGGAATCATCATGTCTTGACACAAGTTTTCTTATTGTCTTGACTGTAATTTGCTTGAAATCTTTACTGGTGTGTGCTTGATGTCTCTTACAAACCTATTTTATTAGACAAATAGTAATTGTTAAAAAATGAAGTCTTACTAATAATAATTTAATCATTGGTTACTAATAGTTATATAAGAAACTTACTAGTCTGTCTCGTAACCACCAGGGCCTCATATTTCATAAAATCTATCATATATATATTTTTATTCGACGGGTCTATGTAGTCGTCTCCATACTCATCCAATGTATCTTCGTGTACTTCATTGTCATCTCCAATCACGGGATTGTGCCCCCAATGACTTTGGATCAACCTATATGCCTTCTCTACTAGTCAAACGTAAGTACGAGTCGTTCACTTCCAATTTCGTATCAACAAAAGGAATGGTTTTTGAATTTGTGATTGTCGACATGGATCCCGCACCCTATAAATCGTTAATCGATCTGTAACGGTCATGAACTCCCCATACACCTTTCTACCCCTTTGGCCTTTTTCGTTTATTTGGTAAATGTAAAAGATCTTTCTTTCTTGAGTGTCTAAGATGTAGGAATATTCACTCCACCAGAATGGACTTGTGTTGATTATGGTTACTCAAGGTACTAACTTCCCCTTTGACCTTATCTCATCGGTGTTATACCACTTTCACTTGCAACACGACTAAACAACTACCACCGAATTTGACCTGGATGATTTTGACAAAAACTCACCATAATAAGTAATTCCATCCATGATACTATAAACGTCGTAATCTTGAGTGTCTCAGTTTTCTCCTTTTCCAAGAGAAACCCATTTTATCCAGTTTGAATCAAATCTATATGAATGAAATGTATATAAAACACCTACAAATGGGAACAATTATTAAATGTATGTTGCGATTTGACCAACATCCATTGAATCGATATATTGAGAGGATTAATCGAAGTCTTGAAAAACCAACTAGTCTTGGAATTAATGTTAGTCTTGGAAGTTCAAATGGTTTGGAGTCTTCTCAAGGTGACTAGATTCATTGGTTGATCGAGTTGTGGAGGCCTATAAATATGCACCATGGATTAATGTTTGAAGATGAGGATAGAGAGAAAATGAAGAAGAAGAAAAATAATAGATACACGAGAGATCCAAGAGAGAGAGAATCATATATGTTAGTTAACTATGAGTGTGTAATGATCCTATAGTGATTAGAATCTTAGGTTAGTCTGGGAGTTCTTTGTTCTTTCTTTTGTGAGAGGGTTTTGAGTTTTTCCATACAAAAACAAGTTGTAATAGTATGAGTGATTATATTGAATTACTCCATGGAGGTAGTCATATTTGGTTGAACCATGTAAAAATTGTTGGTATTGTCTTATCAATTTATTTTGTGTACGATCCTCAAACTGGAAATCCGACTTTTTCCCAACATTGTACTAGAGTCAGAATTTTACAAAACAATAAAAGTTATATACCTTCTCTAAGAACGATCGGTGAAACTGCTCTCGGCGTGTTCTTTTTACAAGGACATCAGCGACATGTAGTCTAGACTTGTATTCAGTGTAAAATGCCATTTTGTCCGTCAACAATAGTTTTATTATATTATAAGTAACTGATTAAAATATAAAATTACTTACGCCATATATGGTTGGATCTTGTCAATATTGTGGAGGATGTACCAATCTATTCTCTCCATTTCTTTATATGGTACAATGAGAAACTCCTTCTTACCCACTGACTGACACTAGCTCATAAGCACATATGGTTGTTTTGGTTTTAACATTGCCTTATCATATCTACTTGGAGCTTTGAACTCGGTGTTTTCTTCTTGTATATAATGTGATATACATGTTAATGTCTCTTCTACAACATATCACTCAACTATTATACCTTCAGGCATAGCTGGATTTCGAATATATTCTTTCAGCTTCTTTAAGAACCTTTCGAACGGGTACATCTGACACATTTGAATGAGGCCACCTAATTTAGTTTCCTCAAATAAGTGCATGACTAGGTGGACCATTATATTAAAAAACTACCCGCTGACATTTGCCTAATACCTTGAATAAGCTCAAGGTTATTTGAAAAAATGGTTTTGTCTTAATTAGGAAAATCCTTGCACATTTTGGTAGCCTTTAGCACTGCCTATGCTTCTCCTTCCAAACATGTGTTACGAATGATTATTTCGGTGGTTTTGGCTTTACCGTTCGTATTCATATTCTCCTGAATAATACTAATTATTGTTTCTTCGTATGGAACATTAAAAGATGCATCACAATAAAATAAAACAGATGGATCAATACCAGGGCTCTTCATATTCGTTCGCTTACTCCTTGGTTATTTTCACTATTAATCGAAACACCATTTCTCCAATCTATGTCATGTAGCTCTTTCACGAGTTTATTGGTAGCCAAAGTTAAACAATCACCATCAATCGGTTAATTTTCATGAAGAGCTTTGATCTTTTCCTTCCATATATTCCATATATTCCACATGTTAATCATGATATAATCCACAACTATCCTTCTTTCCCATCATCCTTTACTGTGATCTTCGACAATTTTAAGCGTCTAGTCTCCATGATTTGTTTCTTGATCTGAGTCAACTTTTATCTGGAGAGATGTACTTTACCAAATAGATTGATAAACTTTGCAATTAATAAGAAGATAAGCAGTTGTATCAATGGTACTGAAACACTAAATGCATTCATTTGAATCAATGCATTTTCTATTAATTTAGTTGTTTAAATTTATTTTCGTTTTTTATAATACTTTTAAAGCTATTTTAGTTATATATTATTAACAATTTCATTATTTTTAAGTTATTTATAGATGGCAGGGCCGGGTCTTGATATTTTGAGGATCTAAAACGAATTCACAAAATACAAACCCTCTACATAATTAAAAATATTATTAATACTAGTATAATTCGAACTCTATACCTCATGAATAAAAATATGAAACATTACAACCAAAATAACAATACTACTATTGTTTTATTACTTAAATCGAAGATATATATATATTAGATTATTGGGGATCCTAAGTGGTTGTTTCTCCCGCATACACCCATGATCGGTCATGATTGATGGTATATATGATTAGTCCTATGATAAACTACCTTGATGCTAATCTTAAAAATACTCAATATCCAATCTTCAACTAACTTTTAAAATGGACTAATAAACTTTGCCGGAGTGATAATATGAATATAACAAAGTTTCTAGGTATCCAATTGTTTGCTAGTGATACATATAAGTAATTCTATTCATTATTGTAGCTTGGAGATTGAAAAGTGGAGAAGAGATGATGATAAATCATTAATTACTAATAATAGTATAAATTATTGAGGCACGTATAATCAATCTCAAATGATCAATTTTTTTCTTTATTTCCGAACAAGAAAAGGTAGATCAAAGATGAAAGATCTTTTCAAACTCCTTAAGGGATACAAAAATCCAAACTCGTACATCTCCTTTTAAATGAGTAAGCTAGTTCTGATTTACTTGGGAATATACATGGAGATGCGTGTCTGTTCCCGTGGAATTAATCGTGGTACGCACACTAGCCAGATCATCCATGTACCCAAAAAAGAAAATCCAAACTCGGTATTATATAATTCACTTAAACCATTACGGCAGTCTATGTCAAGGTGCCCAACATAGGTCCACAAGTGTCGAAGACAAGCTAGCCCATAAGAGTTTTAAAAACTCGTGGAATAGATTCATTGTAGTACAGTAGCGTTGAAATAGTATGATCTGTAAACTTTAAGTTTATTGCACCACAACACAATTTATTTGGGCCTTTAAAGCATCTCAGGATCCTATTATGATCACATAAATTAGGTGGAATGGTATGAGTAGGTCCACTACGGGAGATATCAGCTTGAATCATGAAAAATGCCCAAACTGAAAACAATGCTAAACAAGCCAACTTCTTCATCTTTCGATTTTGTTGTAAAAGTTGTATGCAAATTTATGGAAAAACAAATGTCGAAGGGAAGTATTATATATGAAATATTTTTGTTATTCAAATTAGATTTAAATGCACTAAATGCATAAATATATATTACGACATTAATCAAAGGAATAATTACAGATTAAATATTACTTACAAATTTAATTACTATTTAACTACCTTACTTTTTACATATATCTACTTAATAATTCTTTATCTATTAGTTAATTTTTTATCAATATTTAAAAATTACTCATAAAATATCAATCTATAATCAATTTAAAAAATTTCCTCCAAACAAACTTAGATAGAAGAAAATATAATTCAAAGATTATACATATGCAAAACCCAAGTTATGGGAAAATGAGTTCATGCTAACAAGAATTAAACTAAATAAAGATACATACTGTCAACTTGCTTCTCTTGAATGATTTCTATGATGAATAATATTAAAACCTAATTACAGAGAGGCAAGAACATGTTTTCAATGATTAAAGAGTTTATTTAGAAGTGCCAAGAAGACCCTAGGTCGAAATCTTAGAGTAGAAGGAAAGTAATTGGACTCCTTTTCCAATTCAACTTTGTTTCCTTAAATATAGGAGATATGATAAACACGGCTATCTTGTTCTTGTCGTATCTCCTTCGTTATTGCTCCGATTTTCTCCTACTTTATATCAAAACGTCCGCAACGAGAAGATATACACTTCTCCTTTAGATTTTGCTTCCAAATTCCTAGCCGATTTTAAGTCATCTTCACTTTAGTGGATGTGACTGCAAAATTTCAGATTTACTTGGTAGATTTTTATTTCCTATTTTATCTCTACTTCGTTTTAACCCTTAATTATTTCCACATCTTCTTTCCTTAACTCTTTAAATTGATTAGTCATCTAATTAATTTCTAGATTTCTTTAAATCTTCACATTAACACACAAATTTAACCAAATATGCTCTAAAAACAATAATTCATCAAATCAAGACAAGAAATAGGAATTTATCGAAATATAAATAAAAATCTCTAATTATATACTCATAAACACCTAAAATGATGTCTGCAACCTAGATTATTATATCACAAATATGGAGACATCAAGACCCCCAACTCAATGATGTATCGTTCTGATACAATAAAGATAAAAACAAAGAGAAGTCTCTAAATACACACCTAAGTCAATTAAGCATAGTGATAAGAAGATAGCAGAATATATAAAATAAACTCAAAGCAACAACTCTAAAATTTCATGTAATAATATTCACAAACTATATTACTTGTACACTTGTCATACTCACGATCAACACGACTCAAATTGAAGATCAGACTAGCTTCGCAATTCAAAAAGGAGAGGTTCTTAACTTAGCTTACCAAGGAGGCTATAGATTGTTCATCAAACTTTACTAGTATCCAAAGATCCACTGAACTACTCTCTAACGGCTCATTTACTTGTAGTTCACATAGAAAATAATCATAAGGTCTTTAAGGTTGTTGGCTTAGGGACGGTATGATAGGATATTTGGATAGTTTAGAGTGAGCTTTTGGCTCTCTCCTCATTAGCCATCAACGAATCTCCCTAGAGCTTGAGTTACTCTAATAAAACGTTCTCACTCAACCCAAATGAATTGATGCACTAATTAGCATCCCCAATAACCCAATTAAAGCATAAAGATATTCATATAAAAATTCCACTTAGCCGGTCCAAATATATTCAATCTTTTCATATCAATTTTTTCTTTTGTAATGTAGCTATGACTCTCTTTTTTGATGTGATATCTCATACTAATTATTTTTCTCATATTTTTTCTTTTCATAACTTTTTTCATTTACTTTTACCTTGGCAAAGGGTTACAAAATAATAAACCTGTGAATCATCATCAAAATAAGACTAGAGCACAATTAATAAGCTAAAAAATTCCCAACCCAATAATATTTCCAATAATGGTGGACCCACCACCCCAAACTCAAGCTCTAAAACAACTGTCTATGCATCGCGATTTGAGTGTGGGTCATATGGAAAAGTACTAAAATATAAAGGGATCTGGCTTTAACATGGAATAAAAAGGCTTTAGAAAGGCTAGAAGGGGCTGAGAAGGATATAAAATATAATAAATGGACATCAAGCTAAAAGACAATATGGGGCTTATCAAAGAATCGCCTCAATCACTTTTTAAACTATATAATTTCGTCATTCTCTTACCTTTAGCACGTTCATCAAATGGGTTTATAACCTAGGTTGGATCTCACGGCCTACACACCCCTCATGGCACCCCAAGATCAAACATACTTCTACCGCATTGCTTACTAATCCTTTCTTTACTATCAATATGTGTTTCTTGCAAATACTCAAATCATACAAAATAAAACAGCTCATAAACATACTAATTTCTATCATCAACTTACTAAGCTTATGGTTTCAAGCTATTAAACACACTCTACTTCTAAATCCCATGTATAGATTTTTCTAATTTTTTTCTAAAAATAGTAAAATCACAGAAAAATGGAGATGAGAGACAGCGAATCCCCAGACCCCCAACTAAAAAATGAGACATGTCACCACGACTCGAAAAAGACTTTAAAAAGGAATTAAAAACAAGTAAATAAAGCATATACAAAAATGGTAAGGAAGAAAGAGAACATACTCTCGAGGCTATTGCCTTGCTTTATCGATTTCCAAGATAGGATTTAGTGGATCGCGCTTTAATTGCTCAAGGAGTGTAATGATGTGCACTTGATTAGCTTTGATTTGTGCCACATAATCAGCTAAGAAAGTTTGAGCTGCTTCAACTTTATACAATCAATCCTCTACCTTTTCTCGCCAAATACGACCATCTTTGCTTAATTGTGGAGGCTTCGTAACTACTGCTCCTCTTCGAATTTTCTTGATCCAAGTATTGTCAATATTATTAATCATTTTATACAATAGTTTCTCTCCTTCACACGGTATCACATTCGTTTTTCGAACAAGGCACGTTATCATAGTAGGATATTTCGCATTTAATAACGAAGTAGGAGAGACTGAAAATCGCATCACCTCCTCAAAGATCAACTGGTCCACATCTACTTCTTCCCCTCTTAAACTACAATTCAAAAAGATTGCGTTTCTCTTAGTTACATCCGAAGTTCGTGTGTTTCCGAAGGCATTTGGTGTAAGAAAATTATGCCAAACTGTAGTACCCGCTTGAAGATATTTGTAAAGCCAAGGTGCCTTCAGTTCTCCCTTATATGATTGCACTTTCTCCTTATCTAAAACATGCTCAAAAAGTTGATTCCAATCAAAAGTCTTGATTTTATCCACCGCTTATTTAAACTTACATGGTCCGACCAATTTCTTGAATTGGAAGTGGTTTCGAATCTCTTCAACTATTAAAGGAACTAACTTGCCTCTAACTGGAACACAACCTTCACTATCTCGGCTAAAGAGGCCCAAATAGAAACATTAACTAATTCCATACATAAATTTAAATTTGATCTTCGCATCATGAATGTATACCAACGCAATCTATCTCCAAAATCTAAGCTCTCGTGTACTCACGTTCTCCAACTTCTCTTTCAAACACTCTCTGATAAGCAAAGGGTAGTTTCGGTAAATGTTTCTTTGCAAAAGCTAACAAGGCCTTTGCAGGTTCATCTCCCTTGGCATAGGACTCTCGATTTGTAGAGGTTGTGGTGTTTTCTCCTTGAAATTTGTAACATTTTTGTTATTTGATTTCATCACAACTAGCTTTCCTCTATTCTCTTGACCTGTTAACCCTTTTTCTTTATACTAGAACTTGAATTTTCTCAATTTACTTCTTCTCAATAGAACCCAATACCTTACTTTGACTTTATTCATCTCCCTAACAATAGATAATGTTTATCTTCTTTTCTTCATCTCAATTGACCTCCAAATCAAAGCTTTAAACACTCTTGAAATTTGTAACCCTTGATTTTAGGTTAAACAAGTGTTATTTGGGTTAGGAAAGGTGTAAGGATGATGAATCTTTATGTGGGTAGGATGAACTCTTGTTTGATTGGTATGGGTCTAAGAAATTGTTGGGTAAGATTTAGAACCTTTGGGCTTTGATTCTTGGATTCTAGGTGTTTTGATATGATTTGGGTTGTTGAATATTCTTTATAAAGATGATGGGAAGGATTTGGATGTGAATTTATGGTGATTGGCTAGTGTTTTGATGTATGGTGAAGGTTTGTAGAAGCTTTAGAAGTTGGGAGAAAGGAGGTGTAAATGACATAAAATTCGTAACTAAAACTAACCTTCTCCTCTTCAAACCCTTATAGGAATTTTTTGGCGGCATCGACCGATATACCGGTGAATTCGGTCGGCTACTCGGTCCTGTACTGTGTCGTCTTTTGCGACCACGGTTTTGTCCAGTGGGTCTTCGGCATTGTACCTGATTTACACACCATCATCACGGTCACCGGTATACCGTTCATTCATCGGGTTACCGGTTAGGAATTTTTTCATTTCCTTGCTTCGAAATTAGACCTGATTTTTGGATCGTAATGATGGTTTTGACCCCAACGGCGTACCGGTGAATTCGGCCGGCAAGCCGGCGGGAGGGTCAGATTTTCTCCGAATTTTTTTCTTTGTCTCCCGAAATCGATTTTCATAGTACCTGAACATCAAAAAAACTAATTCCTTCCTCAATAATGCAATATCAACTAAAAACAACGAAACTAAACATAAATTAAAGACTTAAAAACATAAAAAAATTGTCTCCCATACAACACTTTTGTTTAACGTCTTTAAAAATTATACACGTTACCTCTATCAAGAATTATGTATATAACCTCCCCAACAATGAGCAAGGCTATGAACGTCCACTAATCTACGTTTAATGCCCCTCTTGCATCATAATCAAGAATAACAAAGTTAGTAGGGATGGTGATATTACTTGTTTAGCCATGAACGTCCTCCACTGTTCCCCATGTCTTTGACACTGAGATATCCGCAAATTGTAACTTCACGGGTGCTTTTTCTGTCTTTTCAAGCCTAAGCCTATCGAACACGAACTTCGGCATAAGATTCACACTCGAACCCACATCACACATGGCTTTCATCTTGAGCATACCATTGATTTGAATAGGAAGATTAAAGATTCCTAAATCTTTGAGCTCAAGTGGTACTCTTTCTCAACTTTTCTTGAGTCTCTCTCAGTATGAGCCATAATCTCTTTTCTGGCTTCTACACTCGGTTCTTTCTCTGGAATAACTTGCGTGAAAACTTGCTGCGGTGTAAGCCCTTTCTTCGAAATCGCAAGCATATGGGCGTTGATATTTTCCGAACTATACACCTCTACAAATGTCTTGATTTCAATTCCAACCTTTGTATTTGTCTTAGGAATGGATGGTGACATTGTTTGACCAATTGGTGGCGAGCGCACCTTCTCTTCTTCTTTCTCTTAGAAGGTCTATAAACTCAAATCGTCCGGATGAATCCGAATCTTCACAATAGTCAGAGTCTTCGGGGCTAGACTTGGTTAATTCTTCTACGATTTTAGGAACTTCCACAACAATTTATGCATCATGTGGTAATTCCTCTTTCTCTTCTATTTCAAGGCAAATCGCCTTACAAGCTTCGAACCCAATATTGGTATCACCTCCTTCAATGGCCTTCAATTATCTTGCTTCCATAATATTTGTTAAAACTTTACTCATTTGCTCTACTTTTGTTCCCAAGATTTGAATTAAAACCTCTTATTCTCTCAAGTTTTCATTTTGCGAGTGAATATTACTCGTCATTAGATCCATGAAATTCTTTAAGTTCTTCTCTCCCACTACTCCCTCTTGAGGATGTTGTGGTAAAGCCTTATGGGCTAAAGTATCAGTATAAGCGTCATTGGTAGGTTGTTGTGGAGGAGCAGGTCTATTAAAATTCCTTGATACAGACCTTGACCTCTTGGTTGGTAAGAGTTATTCTGGGGACGAGGTTGATAGTTACCTTGATTTGCGGCCCATTGTGGATTTGAATACTACATACCTGGAATATTCCTATTACCGAATTCGTACTTTCCTGGGTTAGATATTAAATAAACAGATGCTGGATTTCCTTTACACTCTTCCCAAGTATGATTCGTTACCTCACACTTTGTAAAACCTTGTGCTTCTTGCACTACATTAGCTGCTGCTAAATTCTGACGTCTTTGTTACATCTCAAGCTTTATCTCTTTGACTTGATTCTCTAATATGGTTAATTGAGATGATTGAGCAGTCTCTGTATCTAATCGAAGCGTAACTTTGGTGTTTGTAGTAGGAGCTCGCGAAGGTGGGCAACTCCTTTCTGTTTCTATAGTACGTTCCATACCTTCACCGGCTTCTGCAGGATCCATGGACACAAATCCTCCTCTTCCAAGATTATCTACCCTCAACCAACTTTCTGCATTGATTTCTTGATATAACATCGCTAACTGTAAAGATGGGGTATAACAGTGAGGTAGACATCTAGCTAACTTATGTTGAAACCTTATCCATGTGTCTCCTACTTCTTCTTCATTCTCTTGTCGAAACTTGGCAAGCTCCATCTGACCTTTTAATCTTATACTCTTCGGATAAAAACGGTTAAAGAACGCGGCTTGAAGTTCTGCCCAAGTATTAAGTGTACATGGTGGTTGTCTATCTAGCCAATTACCAGCTTTTTCGGTCAGAAAGAATGAAAACATGTGACAATACAGTTGCTCGCATGCAATGCCAGAAGTAATATAGACATCACAAATCTGCATGAACTTCTGAATCGCTCTTACCAGATCTTAAATTGCTGCACCACTATAGAGTCCAAAGCTTGTAAATTGACTGAGCATACCCGGATCGGGCCTGAACACTATGTTTTGGATCTCTAGAGGACGATAACCTAAAGGTTGAACTCGAAAAGGTGCTCCCAAGCCTCGGAGATCTTGTTCTTGACGTACATTATTTCTGTTATCTCCTAGTGGTGGTACTCGAGGATTAGGTAAAACATGGGGGTTAAGATTAATGGTTTCTTATGGGCTATAGACTATCTCAAGAAGCTTAGTGAGATGTACGAGATAAATTTGAACCAGATGATCAATGCTTGGAAGCAATACTCATCGGATACTCAATGGATCAAGTGATGAATTGTCTTATCTATAAATACTCATTCTTTATTATAACTTAATTAGTTTTCGATATGCATAGTTCCCTTGGCACTAATTAACTCCTGTAACAATAAAGGTAATTATGATTTTTTGTATTAATTTTTGTCCAAGTACCTTCAGGTACATGGAATTTTCTAGCAACTACTTACTTTTATTATTTTCCCTCAGCCCCTTCAAAAGCTCATAAATTTCCCGTTTAGTCGCTTCAACTTCTCATAATCTAATTCTCACCTTCTACCATAAACTCATATCTTCACAGCCGCATTCAATTTAAAGACAAAAAAATAAATTCTTCACACCCACCAAGCCGCGCTTCCAATGAAGAAAATCGTCTCCACTCAAGGACCATTCTCCACCATCATCAACCCGGCTTGGCGAAAAACCCAAATTTAGGTAAAAATATTATTTTGTAACATCAAAACTCATATCTTCACATATCACAAAAAGCAGAGAGGACACTCTTTACACTCACCTTCCCACCAAGCCACTCTCTTGGACAAGAAAACCGTCACCATTTGGCGACCATTTTTATTTTCTTATGTATCTCCTTGCAAGGTATGGCAGATATAGAAAAATATCGTCTCGGTATCTCTAACTTTCTTTTTACACAAACTGCATATGAGTTTCTACCTTATTCAAGCAAGGTCTGTATATTTTATTCTCCATATTTTAATTTTCATGTTCATTCCTAACACAGATGTTATAATAATTATATTCTGATTCTGTTATATTTTTCTACAGGTAAATGCTTTAGATGTTGATATACATGTAAAGGAAGCATTTCAAATTATGCATGATTTTTTCTCAACAAACTGTTTGTTTATCAATTTTTGTAAAAAGTGAATGATTATTCATTTGTATATAAAAATAGGACTATAATATTCAACTGTAATTTTTGGGTTCTTAGTCTTGGGTCATATCTTTTGGTAAAAAAGAGATCCTACTCAGGATTGGATACAGGATTGCACTATAGGTTCGTATATTATGCAAAAATTGCATTATGGGTCCCTATATTATATAAAAATTGCACCATAGGGTTTTATATTTTTATTTTTTAATTAATTACACTAAAAATATCTAAATTATACAAGTAGCTTATAATCCCTTTAAATTTCTTTGTCAACAACATATTTTATTATATATCCTCTTAATAATTAATATTCGAATTCAAAATTTAAAATCCTTAAAATACTTCAATTAAATATTTATCTTTTAATCTCTAACAAAAATTGATTAACATCCATATAAGTTAGACACCAAAATTAATTTACTGTACACCTGCAATTTTCCAGAACTGGATGGAGCATAATCTGGGCTCGAAATGGGTCTGCGAGGGACTGGAATGATCGTTGATCTTCGCTGCTACCTTGTGGGTTATTTGTTTTAAACGGAATAGTGTTCTATATAATGAGGAATGAGTATGTCGAGATAAAATTATGCTGCGAAACGAGGTAATGAGGCTGGCTTTGGCTTTCACTTAAGTGTGGGGTAAGGAGAAAGATGGGGGTATAATTCATTCGGCAGAAAACACATTGGTAAAATGGGTTAAACCGGTTGGACGCAATAAGTTGAATCTGGATGGTAGTTTTAATGAGGCGAGTAGGGAGGCAGGAATTGAAGGTCTTCTAAGGGATGGGGATGAGACTTTTCTTGCTAGTTTTTCGGGTTCGTGTGTGGTGGACTCACTCTATAAATATGGCTATTAGCGCTACATTTTGGTTTGAACTGGATGATCAAACAAGGGATAACGAGGTGTATATCGAGATCGACTCGAGGGAGCTTCACGCGCTAGTGAAGGGTGGTGGAAGCTCAGGTGGTTGGTCTTGTGCATTAGAAAGAGAATGTAGAGAAACCATTAGAAGTAAATCGGGTTTCGAGGTACATTACATATACCGAGAGGCTATGCTGTATATCTCGGTTCCGCGGCCTAGGCGGTCGACTGGGGCCTAGCGTCTAGGAGGGACTACGCGGGGCCTAGGCGGGGTTACGCGGTTTTGAATCCTGCTATGTAATTTTATATATTTAGTAATACGCGTGTATAATTATGATAATTTTATCTATTTAAGTCATAAAATTCATCTAACACCACTATATTGAATATGAAAAATATACTAAAGTTGGAGTTATAATATCAATTCAAGAATTTCCGAGAGTAAAATAAATATAATAGGGGGCCTAGGCGGCAAGTTTTTACCATTAATCGGTGCCTAGGCGGGCTAGGCGCCTCTTCCACGGCGACTAAGGCGTTGGGCAAAAATGCCTATCATTTTTACTAGGCGTAAGCGGTTGAGGGGGGAGTTGACGCCTAGACGGCGCCTAGGCGGCGATATCTACAGCATAGTATATATATATTGATTTTTTATTTATATTAACACTTTAGCATGTAGTAATATTACCAAATTATTTATTATACCTACAAAAAAAAATTTGGGATAATAGACAAAAAAAAGAATTAAATCCTTTATATGACATTGGGCCTTAAAACAAGCCTACTTTTTTTTAAATATGTATGGGTTTCGATCCCTATATATTTAGATTTCCAAAATAATAATACTACTCTATTTTTCTTTTTGAAATGATTTTTTTCCTCTCCAGCTCTCTTCTACTATCTCTCTCTCAATCTCAAAGATTATAATCACATAAATCAGTTTTGAATTGTTCAATTCATCAATTGACAGATCAAGATCCAATTTCCCATTACCATTAAAGAGTCACTCATTGTACATCTTCTCTCTCTCAAAATCTCATAGATTAGAATCACATAAATAGTCTTGAATGGTTCAATTCATCAATTTACAGATCAAGATCCAATTACCTTCCTATTACCATAAAAGAGCCCCTTATGGTATATATTCCTACTCCTATTCTCTTAATTGTTTCATAAATAAACTGAATCTAATTAGACTTATTCCTAATTGTTTCTACTTAATCAATTATTTTGTCATACTATGTTTGTTACAAATCTGTAATATAAGTTATTTTATATTGTTAAAATTTCGATTTTGTTGTGTGTACTTCATTATGTTTAAGAATGTCAAACAAGAGTGGTACTACAAGTCTATATGTAGTATCAGCTATGTAGTGGAGGAGAATATTTTTGATATTTTTATTAAGTTAATTACACTTTAAGTCCCTACTTTAGGTAAAATATTTATTATATGTCTCTATTAGTTCAAATTAATGGTAAATAAAAATGTTAAGTAGGTAATACTTACATTTGAATGTTGTTTTTCTTGAGTAATTTTTCATTTTAAAATATATTAAAGATGTGATCTTATGAATTTGTAAATATCTTATATGTTCATATATATTCTAATTGTTAGATTTCCGTAGTTATTTTAAAAAGTAAGGGTTAAAGTCTAGTTTGATTGTTTAATTATATGGACCCATTATCCATTATGATTGAATATAAAATGATATCTATCCTTGTATGAAATATAAATGCATATACATATATACTAACATTATTTTCTTTTCTTTTTTCAGTTGAAGTTTATTATACAGTGAATAACATATGATCGTTGATCATGACATTTCACCTTATATCAAGTTTGCAGAACTTTGCAACTTGAGGAATACAGGTTCAACCAAAATCAAATCCATGCATAGTTTAAAATGCACTATACATGCCTATATTAAGCAAAAACTACATTACAGATCCCTATATTATGAAAAGTGTACAATAAAATCCCTTTAATGAAATAAATTACGCTATACATCCCCATATTATGCGAAAATTGCATTCCCTATATTATGAAAATATTTACTATAAATACCTAAAGTATATAAACATTGCACTATACGTCCCTATATTTATGCAAAAGTTGCATTACATGTCCCTGTATTGTAGAAAAGTGTACTATAAATCCCTATACTATACCAAGATTGCACTATACATCCCTATATACCGATTCCTATTATATGAAAATTGTACAATAAAATCCCTTTAATATTAATAAATTACACTATACATCCCTATATTATGCAAAGATTGTATTACAAGTCCCTATATTATGAAAATATTTACTATAAATACCTTAAGTATACAAACATTGCACTATATGTCCCTATACTTATGCAAAAGTTGCATTACATGTCTTGTATCGTGAAAAATTGTACTATAAATACCTATAATATACAAATATTGCACTATATGTCACTATATTTACGAAATAATATAACATATATTTTTTGGCTAATTGGTTCCTAACGGTTGGGGAAATGGGTTATATTTGCTACAAACTGTTGTGAATGTTGTCTAAGAGAAATTATTTTTATGGGATAATTGAACTGTTAGTCTTTGTAGTCCTCGAAATCGCAGTGTTTTAGTCCTTGTGCTCTGAAAATACCACAAAATGTCCCTATATTAACCATAGGGACCTTTTATGGTATTTTCGAAAGAGCGATAGTAGGACTCCTTAATTTTGTTTTTTTAATAATTTGGTTTGTTTATTTATTTCAATAATTAATTTTTGATGATTGTCTTTCTCTATTCAGTATTCGTTCAAACACGTGTCGATGCAACACGTGTGAGCAACTTGACGCATCTGGAAGAGCCGTTCGTGTTTTCGAGACGCCTGATTTAAGCTCTTACTGTATCTACAGGTCTTTACTTTTTTTTTCTTTTTTTACTTTATTTAAAATAAATAAATAATTATTGATCATTTGATTAATACAGGGAAGAAGATTTTGATAAAGAAGGATCTAGGGACCCGACGGTTATACTATGTGATCAGGTAAATTAAAATATTTTTACTTTTTTTTACTGTGGTGTGTGGGTATATTTGTAAATGTAATATTAATTTTGCAGTGCGATAAGGAATTTCATATCGGGTGTTTGAGAGAGCATAATATAGCCCCATTAGATGTAAGTTAAGGAAAATCACCATCTTTTTGTTTTTTTTAATTAAAAAAACTGATTTCCTAGTTAAAAAATGCAGAAGCTACCCGACAATTTATCGTCTGCCCATTGGGATAGGTATTATATACAAACACCAGAATCGTCGGTCCGCTAGGAGAAGGTGTTAGAAACTAGTCTAAATATGAAAATAAAGAAAGAAATAATTTCTCAAAACTAGAAAAAATAGCTTGAAGATGATCGAAAGACTATTAGCTTAAGAAAAGATGACGAAACAAAAGTTGTACTGCTAAGTGACTGAAACTCGAGAAGTACTTTATAACTAGGGTTTGAGGAAACATTTGCTGCATTTAAGATGCCCTAATGTGATGAGGAAGGTTTTATATATAGGGAAAAAGTTGTGATCTCTTTTCTTGAGATATTAAATAGCATGACACCTCTTGTAACTCGCGTCTACACGCGTATCTCAGCTAATACAATCATGCATGTCACTTTGAAAGAACACTAGGGTTGCAAATGAATCAAGCTAAATCAAACTTGCTCGGGAAAATACTTGTTCGTTCACAAAACAATTTCAATCTCAATATCAGCGTCTATATTTAAACTCGTTCAAACTTGTTAGTTTATTATCAATTAATATTTATTAATTGTAAATTAATAATTTTGTTTACCAACAAATATATTATTAGCCAATAAGTACTAACCTGAATATTTTTTAGGGTAAATGCTTAATAACCCCCTCCAGTCTTGTTTATATCTTTCATTAATATCACACATCATACTTCATAACACACATTCTATCCAAGAACAACATTTTATACAATATTTTATTCAATTATAAAAAAAATGTTTGTGAAACAGTCAAACTCGGCTAAATTGTTTTTGTTTGATAAGCTAAACAGACAATATTTAACAAACTTGTCTCGACTTGTCACAATTAAATATTGACTCGACTCGCTAGAGAAATTAAACTACAAACTTGTACATCTGGTACTTAACTCGATTCGTTCATAGTCCTAGTAGATACGTGCGACGAAGAAAGGAAAAATCAATGGATCGACTTGTAACAATCCACCTTGGCATAGAAAGGTCGAATGAATTCTCGCATTGAATAAAAAAGGCGATCGACACCGATCCCTCATGTGCAATGAGGGTATCTGTAGGTTCGGTTATGCCACGTCGGAATGACGATAACATCGTCTTTCCCATGTGGAGCATAAGAGTAACCTTGGTCTTTGAACCCCGCATAGTGTGTTAAATTTTTTCCTGCCCAGTTCTACATTCTTGGATCTGTCCTTGTAATTGGATGACAAATTTTACACGTCAACACTTTATTTTAGTTAAGAAAACTATTAGACTTGTAGTCTTAGGTAACACTGTCTGAAGACTGAAACAGGTGAGATGAATGTTGCACAAGAACATGTAGAAGAAAAAATAATAATATTAAATGATATATAACATTGCTCATATAGGTGTACGTTGTAATCAATAACCATTATTTTATCTTCTTATTCTTCATTTAGAAAATCTAATTTGTCTTTTTATCGAAATCATACTTATATGGAATATAAAAGAATAGACAAAATATATCTTAGTCGATCCTAAGTGGATCACGGTCACTACTGCTAAGGATACCTACTAATTGGGTAGGAATACAAAAATTCCACTCACCAAATAATGTGTTTAAAAGACCTTGTTAACAACCATGTTATTGCCCCTTTGCTCAGCAAATTCATAGATATTACAAATCGTACTGATTACTAGCTAGCTAGGGGTTGCATGATGGCTCTAGCCATCATTATCGATAATACATTTCCCAAATTATTCATTTGACATTGTTAAGTATGGATCGATTGATAGGCTCAAGGTCTTGTAACTTTTTCTTTCTATCTTGCAAACTAAGAAAGGTATCATAATTAGAAAATCAAGAACAATTGTTAAGTAAATCTCCTCCAACTTGGAGACTGAAAAATTATTAGAAAAAAATAATAATGATGGGGACCCGACGCAGTGAAAAGAAATCAACCGCAAAGGATTTATAGCCATGGATAGTCTTTGAACAGAATCAATTACAATCCTCACAATTGTATCACCATCACAACTACATATTATTGCATATTATTCTCAAACTGAAATCGAAACTCAGTCAAAACCAAGCATGCGGGACCACACCGAAAAGAAGATTTATCATTCACTTTAGGACTCAGATGTTATATCATGTTTTTTATGATTATTAAACATTTCAACAAATTCACAACCCAATTGAATAATCTAGATACCTGAGGATAATAATGGCGCATCATCCAGAAAACAACTTATCCAACGAAGCAAACATGAGTTCCAAACATAAAATACGCCCTCTTGTCAACTACGATACTTATCTAAATTTTTACAAAGATTAATTTTAAATTATTATGTAAAAATTACATTATTTGGACAAACCTACACCAACAGATGAATGTTGCATAAGCATCTGTATGAAGGGTAGAACGCTTAGAATGGCAATTTACTCAAGTCGCAAAGTAGTTAATTTATACCTGGCTATCCAAGAATCTCGTACCCAGGTTCGGGTATAGATTTTAAAGAAGCAACACAAAAAGAGTCGATTTTGAAATACACCCGTTCTTTACAAAACTTCCTTAGAAAGCGAACACGTATAGCAGGAGGGACATTCTCAATGAAATAAAGTGGTGTTACAAGTTTATTTTCGGAAGATAAAAGGACCTATGTTGTATTTACGCTAACATTACATTATGTAATATAGAAGATTTGGCGCAAAGTATGCCACCAAGTAAAGGAAGGTTATTAGATGAGTTAATGAAATTCTTAGTTAAAATAACAAACACAATTACATCTTCAACTCCATTTATAACTACATCGCCCCTTAATAACGAACCTCCATTTGTAATACTACTGAAGAGGGTACTACCTCTCCTATGTTGAGCTTCTCGAACAGGGAATTTGGCATGAGATTAATACTCGCGCCTAATCACATAATTCTTCCCGGTCCATCCTTTGCCAATAGCAATGGGAATTGTAAAACATCCAGGATCTTGTATCTTCGGTGGAAACTTGCTTTGACATATGTCACTACACTCCTCATGTAATCCAATCAATTCTCCAGTTTCTAAATTTCGATTGTTAGACAGAATGTCCTTCATGAATTTCAGATATTTTGGCATTCTTTTGAGATCCTCTACAAACGGTATGTTGATATATAACTTGCTAACTATGTCAAGGAACTTCTTGAATTCATTTTCATTGTTCTTGATTTTGGAACGTGATGGAAATAGTTGCGGAGGACGGGCATTGTTCACCACTTGTCTTTTCTTCATTACTAATGTCTTCTCTAGGATACTCTTAGGTTCAGTTACCTTTATCGATTAGATCTTCAAGTGTTTTTTCAACCACCTAATCAGGAATAAGGGTTGGTTCTTTTGGTTGTTCTGTTTTTTCCACTTTGGGCGGACGTAATTGTTTTTCCAATTTTTAATTCTTCTACATGACAAGCACCATCCTGAGGAGTTACACTATCACTTGGAAGTTGCCCCTTTGGCCTGATTTTTATTGCACTAGTAATTTGTGGTAGAGTATTCTCGAGATCTTTATCAACCCTTGATTGTTGTAGAATCTTTGCTTTCCTCGAGAACTTCCATAAATTTATATAGATTTTTGTCCAGACGTGATGTTTTGGATGAAGGTTGATCATAATTAGCTTGTTGCGTTGAATACGAATGTGGTTCTTAATAATCTTCATACTTCAACACTCATTGATAAATTTGTTGTGGTTGATAATAATTTTGAGGTTGAATTGATAATAGTTACCTTGATTTTCAACCAAATTCTGATTCTGTGGGGAATAATAATTAAGCGTGGCTTCCTTGAGGATAGTAATAACCATTCGAGTAATGGTTTCTTTCATGAGATATAAATGAAATCGAAGCTTGATTATGGATTAAATTCTCCCATGACTGATTTTTTTCTCCACAACCATGACATGAAGGTAATGCGTGTATTAGATTTACTAGAGCTATAGAACTGCTCTCTAACGTGATTGCTCTTGTAATTACTTGAGTTCTTGGTTTAATTATTTGATCCTTAGAACTTCTAAGGTATCTTCATCTTTGTTTGATTCTAACAGCCAACTTCTCTCGGTTTCAAGAACTCTTTCCATGATAATACTAGCATTATCTAGAATCAATAACACAAAGCTTCCATCTCCTAAATTATTTACCTTTGCCTTGGACTCGCTATCGAGTCCTCCATAGAACATGGTCAATTGATATTCAGGCGAGGAGACGTGGAATGGACACCTCACTTTCTTCTCATTGAAACGTAACCATGCTTCACAAACACTTTCCCCTTCTTCTTGCATAAACTGTTTTAACTCCAACCTATCTTTATGCGTCTACTAATCGCATATAATAAATCTAGGAATTTGGCTTGGAGTTGATCCCAATCTGGAATTGAATCCGGGTGTTGGTAATCATACCAATCACTTGCATTTCCGGTTAAAAAGAACTAGAACATAACGTAGTACATATGTTCCTGTGTAACACCTTTGACAATGTAGGTATCACAAATCTGTATGATTTATTTGAATTTAACGAACCGGATCCTATTGTGAAGCACCACTAATCGGCCAAATTCGAAAATTGTTCAATCATGCCTATATGTGGCCTTAATTTAGCAAATTGGATTTTCGGACTGCGGATTCCTCTAGGTTGCACTCTAAATGATATGGGAAGATCGAGTTTCCTTTGACTTTCCATCTGAAATGGAAAAACTAAAAACAAAAGCGTTAAATTGATCTAACTGAAATAAAAGCACAAAATAAATGAACAAGGACCAACGATGTAGTCCCCGGGAGCTTCACCAAAAACTTGGTGTCGGTTAGGGCGTGATAAAATAACGATAAAATAAGATGCAACTAACGCCCCAACTAAAGCACATTACTCAATGCAAGTATCACAAATCGTACGCAAGTTTTAATGATAATTAGACTTCGTTCCTCTAGGACTACGAAAATTAGGAAGAACTTATGCAATATAAAGTGGAAACAAAGACGCTAAAAGAATATTACGCTGAAAATAGAAGACTTGGGAATATTCGTTTGTTTTTTAAGACTCTGACAATTAACTAAATAAAATAAAGACATGAAAATTAATAAAGGGAAGAAGATAGTATGAGAGATTAGCTCGAGACCTAGCAAGTAATCCACACTAGCCTTGTTATAACCAATTTATGTACGGGTGAATTGTGTGATATGCAATAGTAAGGATTCTACACTCCTGCTAACCCCCTTCTGGTTGTACTTAGGTGGCGACCTAACCATTACCAGGGGACTTGGGTAAGGTGACCCTACGCAATGATCGGTGGTTAATCTCAAACCCTAATGACTATCTAGTTAGGCAAGCCCTTCCATATCACTACCGCACACTAGACGTTTATGTGGTGTTTTAATAATTAGGTACCCCTTTCGAGTGATCATATAACTACTAATAAGGTAATCCTATACGTTGTACACCGCAAGAACTACAAACAATAAATCAGAACACATAAAAGCAGAAAATATAACACTAATTTCAATTAAATGTAAAAGACATCAAAAATTAAAATAGATATAAATTAACTCTAGAGTTCATACCCATATGCTAATCTCAAGATAAAATATAATTATTTCATACTAGAGAAAGAAAAAAAAAACAATTACAAATTGGAAGAATTGGGAATGCATGATTTATTGTCCAACTTCTTCTGATCTTCTCTTCTCTTTATGTAGGCATTCACTTGGTCTTTTGATATTAAAGGCTGACCAAGGATGATTTATATAAGGTAGGAATGAGTATATCTTCGTTACTTATCAGATTTTGATGTTCTTTATATAGAAACGACTGTGTTGAAAAGATATAGCTGCTCCTAAAAAAATATCTCTCTAATTACAGACTGTTTTGTTGCAGTAAATTAATTAATGGACGTATATTTATTTTTGACAGCTTCCTTACATTCCAAATATATCTAAACTGTTCCTTTTTTATCTTGAATACGAGTTTTCCTTTACTTTTCCTTCTCAAAGCAGTTTTCATATGTGTAATAGCTTCCATATACACAGGTGCCACACAAATAACACACAAATTACACGTAAAAGCTCATAAAATAATAAAACACTTAAAATAAACAAGACAATGTATAGTATAAATAAATGGGGAAAATCCTGAAATTAATAACTAAATAACCGTAAAATGATATCTCAAGTATATTTTAATTTATCTAAGGTAGGAATGAGTATATATAGTTCCATGGTCGAAATTAGGAGTAATCCCCAAGTTAAGTTCCATATCTTAACAAAATTCGTGTTCCTAACTTGTGCGAAGGGATAAAACTTAGCAAATTTTGTTTTGTTCATATCTTCTTTGTTACTTATCGGATTTTGACGTTCTTTATATGGAAAAGGCCGTGTTGAAAACAATATAGTTGCTCCTATAAAAACATCTCTCTAATTCCAGACTGTTTTGCTACACAAAATTAATTAATGGACGTATATGTAGTTTTGACAGTTTTTTTACATTCTAAATATATCTAAACTCTTACGTTTTGACTTTGACTAAGGGTTTTCCTTTACTTTTCCATTTCAAATCAGTATCCATATGTGTAATAGCTTCCATATACCTAGGTGCTACACAAATAACACACAAATTACGTCCAAAAGCTCATTAAATAATAAAACACTTAAAATGAACAAGACAGTGTATAGTATAAATAAATGGGGAAAAATCCTGAAATTAATAACTAAATAACCGTAAAATGATATCTCAAGTATAGTTTAATTTATCACTAACATAGAGACATCAAGGTGTTAGAAATAGATTCAGATAAATTTAATAATTTGTACAAATGCTATAATTGTACATTGCTGAATGAAGCTCTTTTGGAGATATTAGGTTGCCTCGCAGTAGTTACCTACATACTTGTTCCATATTTATCAGAAGAAGTGAATGATTCAAAAGGCCCATGTATAGACATAATAAAAAGAATAACCGACGATGAAGATCGACGTAAAACTTATTAAAAAAAAGCATCAAAAAAGGTGTATATCGACAATTAAGGCCGAGAAAAAAAATTAAGAGTAAGGATTTGCAATCTTAAGCTCTGACACTATGAATAATTTAGAATAAAATAATTCAGTGATAATAATTTCTTACACAGAGAACCTATATTTTAAGGAAATACATAAATAACTTGGAAAACAAGTTTCTATGTATAAGAAAATAATTAGGGATCAAGTTTTGTAGTAAATGAAATAACTTGGAGAGGAATATGTTCTAATCTATTATATAGAATATAATATTTAAAGAAACTAATAATTAAGGTATATTTCAACAGATGTAACTCACATGGAAGGAATAATTGTAGTTGTACTCACTAGTATCTTGATTAAAAACGTTAAAGGCACTATAGACCCTTATACTATGAAAGCATCTCAATATAGCCTATACGTCCCTATAGTATGCAAAAGTTGTACCATAGGCTTTAGTATAATTTATATAGAAAGAATTAGTTGTAGTGTTACTCACTAGAATATGTATTTATATCTTTTTTAATTACGGTATGGGTCCCTGTACCATCCTAAAACGCACTACAGTCCATTTATAATGCAAAATTGCATTTATAGGACTCGATATAATTTATTCTAGAAAGAATAGTTTCAGTTGTAATCAATAGCATCTGGATTAGTGTTTTTTCTAATCGATCAATAGGTCCATATGCTATTTAAAAATGCACTATGGTCCCTAGATCGTGCACAAATTGCAATATAGGCTTTGGAATAATATATTACAAAAAGAATAGTTGTAGTTTTAATCATTAGCATCTGGATTAATATCTTTTAAATTGCACTATAGGTCCTTATAATATGCAAAAAATCACACCATAAGCCTAATTAAAATTTATACCAAAAGAACAGTTGTAGATTAAATATTTTTTAATTGCACTATAGGTTCCTATACTATGCAATAATTTTATAATAGGTCATGTACTATGAAAATATTGAAATAAGTTCCCTATATTATTCCAAAATTGGATTATATACCATGATATTATTTATAAGGAAATAATAGTTCTAGTTCTATTCACTTGCATCTAGATTACTTTATTTTTTAATTTCAATATAGGTCCATATACTCTATAAAAATGGCTTTGTAGGCCCCTATATTATGCAAAATTTGCACTAAAGGTCCTAATATTATCTACAAAATCCACTAGAGGTCCTTATACTCTACAAAAAATCCACTATAGGCCCCTCTTTTAACTCAACTTTACCTTCCTGTCGAATACATTTTGCCCATATTCTAAATCGATGGAAATAGAAATAAGAGACAAATAGTTTTTTATTTTCCAGAAAAAAGAGGAACACAATAAATTTGAAAAAAAGGTAAGGAGGTTATTAATACCAAGATATACAATTTATTAAGTAATGGGCACACACATTCCATTCTCAAAATAAAAGATATGAATTAACAAGTTTTAAAGCAGATAATTATCTATATTCAAACAAACTAGAACAAAAAATAACAAAACAACAAAAAATTAAAGTTTATAGTTTCTTGAAATTCACAACTAAAAAAATTCTTATCATGTATTCCACTCAATAACTATGGAGAATAGGAGGTTATATAGAATTTGCAGAGATACCATATAATATGGGGCTAGGATGCTCATTTTCAAAGATTGGGGGAAAATGTGATAGACGAGTGTTTGTGTAGCTATTTACCATTTTCTTAGGAGTCGGGCCTATTGTGGTATTTATTACAGGGATTTTCTTACTTGGCGGGAGGAGTACGAATGTCAACAACGGGACAACATGTTTCGTATGATCAAGCTATTATGTGGAAAGTTCCTGGAGAAGATAATAATGGTCTTCGTCTTGCGTTTTTTTTATGAATTTGTCTTTCGTTTCTATTTTATGAGAGATAATTATGCAAAAAATTTTGCAAATATGCTTTTTTAGTATTACGAATAAACCATCATACCTCAGGGCTGAGGCCCAAAACAACACAAGAAAGGGTCAAAATAGATATTCATAAAATCTCCGAGCTTGAAGAGAGTGCCTAACCCCGACACATGTACTGCTAAGTTATTATTGAAATTACTTTAGGAACTTGTTAGTAGTTTAATTTCAAATGTTATAGTATATCATAAATTTGCCTAAGATAGCATAACATAGTTTTATGTAACATAGCATAATAGAGGTTTAGATTTAGCAGAATTCAGTTGTTTATAATAAATTTGAATTTTAACATATCATAGAAATAGTATGTAGGTCACCCAATATATAACTCAGGCTACAATAACTTTGAGTTAACATTAGAGTATTTAGCTAATGGCTTACCTCTCTCGGGTCGTACAAACTTAAAGATACAAGTCCTTCGAGAGTTGTACTTAGTTTTAAGATATTAGCAAACCCAGAAGTGAATTTCCCACATTTATTCACTTTTTTGTTAACAACACTACACAACATGAATGAAATGTTAACATATATAGTTGCATATGTCCCACATCAATTTGCTACACGTCATGACAATCACTAGAAAAAATACATTCGTTAATATAAATATTGATTTTTTTTATATTAACATTATAACATGTAGTAATATTACCGAATTATTTTTTATACATACAAAAGAAATTTGGGATAGTAGACAAAAAAAAGAATTGAGTCCTTTATATGCCAGTGGGCCTTAAAACAAGCCCCCTTTTTTTTTAAATATGTATGGGCTTCAATCCCTATGTTATTCGATTTCAATAATAATAATACTAGTGTATTTTTCTTGTTGAAATGATTTTTTCACATCCAGGTCTCTTCTACTCTCTCTCTCTCTCCCCAAATCTCATAGATTAATATCACATAAAAGGTCTTGAATTGTTCAGTTCATCAATTTACAAATCAAGATCTAATTAACTTTCTATTACCATGAAAGAGCCCATCATGGTGCATATTCTCTCTTTCCAAATCTCATAGATTAGAATCACATAAATAGTCTTAAATTGTTCAATTCATCAATTTACAGATCAAGATCCAATTACCTACCGATTACCATAAAAGTGTCTCTCACGGTATATGTTCATATTCCCATATTTTTAATTATTTCATAAATAGACTGAAGAATATATTGGGATTGGTTTCGATAATTATTTTAATCAATTATTCAGTTATACAATGTTTTTTACAAATATGTAATATAAGTTATTTTATATTGTTGGAATTTTGATTTTGTGTATTTCATTATGTTTAAGAATGTCAAACTAGAGTGCTACTACAAGACTATATGTAGTCAAGATATTGTAAGTATCTGCTATGTAGTGGACGAACCATGGATTTTTTTAATATTCTTATCAAGTTAATTTCACTTTAAGTCCCTACTTTAGGTATAATATTTATTATATGTCTCTATTAGTCTATGTTAATGGTATATATAAATGATAAATACTTAGTACTTACATTTGGATGTTGTTTTTATTTGAGTAATTTTGCCTTGTTAAAATATATGAAAGTGTGATTTTATGAATTTGTAAGTATCTTATATATTACTATATATATTCTATGTGTTAGATTTCCGTAGTTTTAAAAATTTATTGTTAAAGTCAAGTTTGATTGTTTAATTATATGGACCCATTACCCATTATGATTAATTTAAAATGATATCTATCCTTGTATGAAATTTAAATGCACATACATATATACTAACATTATTTTCTTTTTTTAGTTGTAGATTATTATAGAGTGAATAACATATGATCGTTGAGCATGACATTTCACCTTATATCAAGTTTTCAAAACTTTGCAACTTGAGGAATATAGGTTCAATCAAAATCAAACCCATACTTAGTTTAAATTTCATTATACATGCATATATTAAGCAAAAACTGCATTACAGATCTCTATATTATAAAAAGTGTACAATAAGATCCCTTTAATATTAATAAATTACACTATACATCCCTATATTATGCGAAAATTGCATTACAGGACCCTATATTATAAAAATATTTATTATATATACCTGAAGTATATAAACATTGCGCTATACATCCCTGTATTTTGCAAAAGTTGCATTACATGTTCCTGTATCGTAAAAAAGTGTACTATAAATCCCTATATTATACCTAGATTGCACTATACTTCCCTATATACAGATTCCTATATTATGAAAATTGTATAAAAAAATCCCTTGAATATTAAGAAATTACACAATACATCCCTATATTATGCAAAAATTACATTACAAGTCCCTATATTATGAAAATATTTACTATAAATACCTAAAGTATACAAACATTGCACTTTACGTTCCTATACTTATGAAAAAGTTGGATTACAAGTCATGTATCGTGAAAAAGTGTACTATAAATCCCTATAATATACCATGATTACACTATATGTCACTATATTTATGAAATAATATAACATATATTTTTTGGCTAATTGGTTCCGAATCTAGCCGTTAAAAACTGTTGGAGAAATGATTTATATTGGCTACAAAATGTTGTGAATATTGTGTAATACAAATTATTTTTATGGGATAATTGAACTGTTAGTCCATGTAGTCCTCAAAATAGGAGTCTTTTAGTCCTTGTGCTCTGGAAATACGACAACAGGTCCCTATATTAACCATATGGACATTTTGTGGTATTTTCCGAAAGAGGTGCAGTAAGAGTCCCTAATTTTGATTTTACAATAATTGGATTTATTTATTTATTTCAATAATTTCTTTTTTGATGATTGTATTTCTCTATCCAGCATTCCTTCAAACATGTGGCGATGCAACACATGCAAGCAAATTGATATTTTTGGAAGAGCCGTTCGCGTTTTCGAGACTGTTGAGCCTGATTTAAGCTCTTGGTGTATTTTGTATCGGCAGGTCTTTACTTTTTTTTCTTTTTTTAATTTATTTAAAATAAATACATAATTATTGATCGTTTGTTTAATACAGGGAGGAAGATTTTTATAAAGAGGGATTTGGGGGACTTACTGTTATACTATGTGATTATGTAAATTAAAATATTTGTACTTTTTTATGGTGGTGTATGGGTAAATCTGTAAAAGTTATATTAATTTAAAAGTGCGATAAGGAATTTAATGCCGGGTGTTTGAGAGAGCATAATATATCCCATTTAGACGTAAATTGAGGAAAATCACCATCCTTTTGTTATTTTAAATTTAAAAAAAACTGAATTCCTAGTTGAAAATTTCAGAAGCTACCTGACAATTTATGGTTCTACACTGTGGGATAGGTATTATATATAAACACTAGAATCATCAGTCCGCTAGGAGAAGGTGTTAGAAACTAGTGTAAATATGAAAATGAATAAAGAAATACTTCTCAAAACTAGAAATAATAGCTTGAAGATGATCAAAAGACTATCGGCTTAAGAAAAACTGTACTGACCAAAGAAAAGTTGTACAGCTAAGTGACTGAAACTCGAGAAGCACTTTATAACCAGGGTTTGAGGAAACAATTTCTCCATCTAAGATGACCTATTGCGATAAGGAAGGGTCTATATATAGGGGAAAAGTTGTGATCCCTTTGCTTGAGATGTTAAATAGCATGACACCTCTTGTAACTCGCGTCTACACGCGTATCTCAGTTAATACAATCATGCAAGCCACTTTGAATGAACACTAGGTTTGCAAATTAATCAAGACGTTCGCGAGCAAATCAAACTTGTTGGGAAAATACTTGTTCGGTCATAAACAATCTCAGTCTCAATATCAGCCTCTAAATTTATAGTCGTTCGAACTTGTTAGTTAATTACCCATTTATATTTCTTAATTGTAAATTAATATTTTGTTTACCAATAAATATATTATTAGCCAATAAGTATTAACCAAAATTTTTTTTACGGTAAATGCTCAATAACCCCTTGGTGTCTTCTTTATATCTTTAAATTTTAATTTTTTCATTAATATCACACTTTATACTTCATACCGCGTATTCTATCCAATAACAACATTTTATACAGATTTTTATTCAATTATAAAATAATAAATTGTTTGTGAAACAATCAAACTCCGCTAATTTTTTTTGTTTGATAAGTTAAACAAACAATATGTAACAAACTTGGCTCGACTTGTCACAATCCAATCTTTATTCGACTCACTATAGAAATAGAACTACAAACTTGTATATCTGGTATTCGACTCGATTCATTCATAGTCCCAATAGATACGTGCCACGAAGAAAAGAAAAATAAACGGATCGACTTGTACCAATCCACCTTGGCATAGAAAGGTCGAATAAATTCTCGTATTGAATAAAAAAAGTGATCAACACCGATCCTTCATGTTCAATGAGGGTATGTGTAGGTTCGTCTATGCCACGTTGGAATGACGATAGCATCGGCTTTCCTAGCCGGAGCATAATTGGTCCTTGAACCCCGCAGAGTGTATTAAATTATTGCATGGCGCCTTCTACATTCTTGGATATGTCCCTGTTATTGGAATACAAAATTTACACGACAACTCTTTATTTTAGTAAAGAAAACTATTACACTTATAGCCTTAGGTAACATTCTCTGAAGACTGAACCATGTGATTTAAATATTGCACAAGAACATGTTGAAGAAAAACAATAATATTTAATGACATATAACATTGCTCATATATGTGTAAGTTAATATAAATATACCATTATTTTATCTTCTTATTCTTTATTTAGAAAATCTAATTTGTCTTTTTATCGAAATTAAACTTATATGAATAGAAAAAATATATCTTAGCCGATCCTAAATGGATCACTGTCACTACTGCTAAGGATACCTACTAAGTGGGTAGGAATACAAAAGATCTAGTAAGCGAATAATGTGCAAAAAAGCCCCGGTTAACAACCATGTTATTGCCCCTAAAAATTAGGAAAAAGATAAAGTTAATTTGCTCAGCAAATTCATAGATATTACAAGCTGTACTGATTACTAGCTAGCTAGGGGTTGCATAATGGCTCTCGCCATCATTATCGATAACACACTTCCCAAATTATTCATTTGACTTTGTTAAGTATGGAATTGTTAAGTATGGCTCGATTGATAGGTTCAAGATCTTGTAACATTTTCTTTTTATCTCGCAAAATAAGAAAATTTCATACTTCTAAAATTAAGAAAAATTGTTAAGTAAATATCCTCCAACTTGGAAACTGAAACATTATTTAAAAAAAAATTAATGATGGGGACCCGTCAAAGTGAAATGAAATCAACCGCGAAGGATTTATAGCCATGGCTACTCTTTGAACAGAATCTATTACATTCCTCACAATTGTCTCGCCATCACAACTACATATTATTGCATATTATTGCATATTATTCTCAAACAGAAATTGAAACTCAGTCAAAACGTTGCAAAATCAACCATGTCATACTATGGTCACAAGATCGAAGAACAATATCTCAAATCCAGTTCATAAACTAAGCCTATTAGCTACAATAGAACCACTCTCTTGTATCGAACCATCCTCTTATTCTCAAGCTCAGAAATCATCCAATTGGCGAGATGCAACGAGTTCAAAATTTGATGCACTTGTATGAAATGACACCTGGTCTTTAGTTCCATTGAAGGAAAATATCAATATTATTGTTGGTAAATGGCTTATCCAATAAAGAGACGGATGACGGTTCTATTGATAAGTATAAGACTCGTCTCATGGCGAAAGGTTTCCATCAACACCCTAGAGTGGATTTTTATGCAACTTTCAGCCCTGTTATTAAGCCCCAAACAATTCGTTTGGTGATATCTATTGCCATTGAGTTTGGATGGTCTCTTCGCCAACTCGATGTAAACAATGCTTTTTTTCAAGGTTCGTTAAGTGAAGATGTTTACATGAGGCAACCTCCAGGATTTATTAATTCAAAATTTCTGAATCACGTCTGCAAATTACGAAAGGCAATTGATGGCCTGAAACAGGCTCCCCGAGCATGGTACACCGAGCTTCGTAAATTTCTTTTGTCCATTGGATTTGTGAACTCAGAATGTGATACTTCCCCCTTCCTTTTTCATCACGGCTCAAACACATTGTTCCTTTTAGTGTATATTGATGACATCATAATCACAAGTAATAATCCACAAGAAGTGCAACACACTATCTCAGTTCTTGCAAATCGATTTTCATTAAAAGATTTGGGCACTATCGATTATTTATTGGGTATTCATGTGTCTCGCACTAAGGACGTGTTTTTTTTATTTCAACATAAAATATCCATGATTTGCTTGTTAAAACAAATATGCAAGATTCAAAAGGTATTCTTAGCCCTCTATCTTCAACTATATCATTGTGCCTTAATGATGAATAGCCTCCTTCAGATGCAACACAATATAGGCAAGTTATCTGAACACTTCAATATCTCGCTTTAACAAGACCAGATATATCATTTGTTGTTAATCGTTTATCATAAATTATGCATTGTCATACTTCTACTCATTGGACAGCAGCTAAAAGAGTCTTGTGATACCTCAAATCAACAATGGTTCATGGGTTACATATTCGTCGTTCATCGTGACTAGCATAACATGCCTTTTCTGATGCCGATTGGGTAGGAAATCGAGATGATCGTACGTCCACTTCAGCCTATATGGTATCCCTTGGTGGTAACCCAATCAATTGGTCCTCCAAGAAGCAACGCTTGGTGGCACGATCATCGACAGAAGCTGAGTACATGGCCATAGCTCTGAGGTCCTTTGGCTACAAAATTTATTGCAGGAATTACGATTTCACCTGTCAGATAAGCCTACTATATAATGTGACAATATTTGAGCCATGTATCTTTATGCAAACCCAGTTTTACACTCAGGTATGAAGCACATTGCAACTAATTTTCACTTTGTGCGTGATCTAGTTGCAATGAAAATTCCGCGAGTACCTCATGTACATTCAGCAGATCAATTGGCAGATTCTTTGACAAAACCTCTCACTAAACAAAAAGTAGTGATCCAAAACAACAAGATAGGAATCCTTGATGGGACACCTATCTTGCGGGGCATGATAAGACAGGATCTCTGGTAAAGGAAAGAAATCATCTTTTCCACAATAAAGATAGTTGACCCATATTTCTTGTTTAACATATCTCATATATTAGTCCACAATCACTTTAATATTCCTTATTTAAATTGTATATACATAAATTGACTAGTCTAATTTTTATATAAATGTATTGTATCATTTGTAATAGAATCATCTGATCAATACAAAAAATCATTCTCCTTATAATTATTATCCTCTAATTTAAACTCGTTAAGAAAAGGAGTTGGTTTGAACTTGTTAAATTTACTTACTTATATTTATTAATTGTAATTTTATATTTTATTTATCAATAAATATATTATTAACATATAAATATTAAACATTAATATCACACTTCATACTTTATACCACACATTCTATCCAATAACAACATTTTATAAAAGTTTCGGTTCAATTACAGAAAAACAAATTGTTCGTGAACAACTCAAACTCGCCTAAATTGTTTTTGTTTGATAAGTTAAACAAACAATATTTAACATATTTGGTTGGACTTGTTACAATCCAAGCATAACACGAGTCAACTCGAGAAATTAAAGTACAAACTTGTACATCTGGTATTCGTACTCGACTGACTCACAATTATAGTAGATACATGCTACGAATAAATGAAAAATCAACTGCTCGACTTGTGACAATCTAGCTTGGCATAGAAAGGTCGAATGAACTCCTGTATTAAATCAAAAAAAAAAGGATTGACACCGATCCTTCATGTTCAAGGAGGGTATTTATATGTTCAACCATGCCACGTACATTATAATAAAGTTTTGCCTGCCTTATTCTATATTCTTGGATCTATCCCTCTTATTGGAATACAAAGTTTACATGTCAACTCTTTTATTTAGTTAAGAAAACTATTATACTTGTAGCCTTAGGTAATGAAGACTAACACAAGTGAGTTAAATGTTGCACAAGAACATGTTGAAGAAAAAACAATAATATTTAATAACATATAACATTGCTCATATAGGTGCAAGTTTATATAAATATACACTTATTTTGAATTCTTTATCGAAGTCTTACTTATATAAATATAAATGAATAGACAAAATTGAAGGATAGCAAATAACGATTATATCACATATAATACATCAGAAAAAAAAACATTGCAATCCAATAGCCAATCTAGTGCGATTTAAGAATTTAAACTGAAACAAAAATTCGATTACATACCTTAATTCGTTGTATGAGAATCGAATTGTCTAATGTCAGCTTCAAAAACTTGAATCCTCCACGCTTTGGACACCGAGCTTGAGCCTTGCTTTCAGAATCAAAATTCTGACTTGGAAAGAAAAAAAAACTTTTACTTTCTTGTGAGGTTTTTTTTCTTGGAAGAAAACTGATGAGAAAAATTATCTCTGTATAATGACTCTCATTATATTATAAATCCAACAGATTAAAATGAAAATACAAAGAACATGAAAGGTCAAGAACGTATAATGAATTTAATTATCTCAATAATCTTGTCCATTACCACTTGTGAGATGGACTTGGACCTTATTCATTATACAAAAACACTTGATTAGCCCAGCGGTTAGTGACACATTTCAAATTACTGGAGGTACATGGTTTGATCCACGAACTAGTTATTAATTTTTTTTCTTTTTTCTCTTTTGTCTTGATCAGTCTTATATTAGAATATTAATTTGTGCTAGCAAATTAATAAACCAATATTCCAAGTATATAATTAATTAATATTTATTATCTAATGATAAAATTAATTAACGTCATGAAGCAAGTTCAATGCAATCGTTAGGGTGCGACTACGTGGGTTCATCGTTAAACCGGTAGTAGCTAATTAAATTAACCACTAATCAAGGTTGGCGTCTAACAAAACTCCCCAACGACTGGATAACGTGAAGTAACTATGTACAAAGAACCCGATGAAGGATCATACACGTATTCCCTCTATCTTTACAGCTCCGGATTATCCTGGGATATGGTACACCTGTCAAATCCCATTTAAAAATAAACTACATTACACGTCGATTATTAACAATTGACGAATGAACTAAGAAACATCTTTCTTCATCCATTCTATCACCTTGGCCAAGGATTTAATACAATCGTTATAATCATATGACATTGTAGAACTCAAACTCTTTACCTAAAGTTGATAGATTCCATCTTGACTCATCCCTATGAGCAAATATACTTAGTTGTGTCCAACATCCTTTCGATTAGCATTATGACACACTAGTAGTCCAGTATCAATACATAAGAAGCATATACACAACAGTAGTGATGATCTCTAGTTTTAGTCAGTTTGATAATCACATCTCTACTCTTTCCTTATAAAATTCCTTCTAGAGATTAACCTACTTGACAGTTCAAGGTAGTTATCCATTAGGAATCTATAGTTTTAGTCAGTTTGATAATCACATCTCTATGTGCATTATCTATGCACCTAACTCGGTAAGCGAGAACTACCGATATTTATCCAATAAATACTCGTTAGCTACATATTAATCTATCCGGATCATCGAGGTCCTAACTCAATGATCCTACGATTAAGAACAAGTTTAGATTATGTCCTACGATTAAGAACTGAATTGAAATAAAGTGGTGTTACAAGTTCATTTCAAAAGAAAAGAGAACCTATGTTGCAATATAGGTCCTTATACTCTTAAAAATGGCTCTGTAGGTCCCTATATTGTGCAAAAATTGCACTAGAGGTCCCAATATTATCTTTTATAAAAAGTTTGAGTTTGATTGAGTTTCAAATATGTTTCCAAAAAAGAAAATATAAAGAATATAAATTAAAGAACACAGGATATCGTTCTTCGACAATAAGTTGTCTACAATTGTTGGGCTCCAATATGAGAGATTTGATATACTATAACCACTGTTATCACCAATTAAACTTATCACTCTTACAAGATTCAACGTATTCACCAAACCCTAAAGAATAGAATCTGCTAATCTGTACTTGAATCAGTACGATTCAAGTAATATACAAGATTTAGCTAACTATTACAAGATATTACAAGCCTGGAATACGAAACACGAGCAAACCATAAGTTTGGCTCTTAAGAGATGAGAGAGAATTTCTGAAAGAGTGAACAAAGAGAATGATGTGAAAAGATCACGCTTTTATACGGCACATCTTGGTTTTCAATCTTAGCCGTCTATTTGAAATAAGATTAATGGATCAAATGCTTTCTGCCTTTACTAATCCAAGCGACGTCGCAGACGCCTATGTGGCTAAGTCAAGTAGTGAAGCCAAGTTAGAATAAATAATTGACCTGGTATATGAAGCCATATCACACACACTTCATATATTTCTACACCTCCACCTTGAAGTGTACATCATCAAGGATCAGCTACTAGAATATCAATTCCACCAGTATTTATAGTAGAGGCAGATTCTCACATCTTCATTGCCCTAAGTTCCTGTACAAGAATTAACCAACACATAACAAATCCAAATTTGTTTAAATTTGGAGTTACAAACCAGTTTAGTGCCCATATAAGATGGATTAAACTTAGTGGAAATCTTTTCCAATTTCACTTATTTATTAGATAGAATATCTCTAATAAATAAATACTTTACATCTACGTGTCTGCTCCCCCATGATATACAAGATTTTTGTTCAAGTGTATAGAATTTTTTACTATTAAAATATATAACAGAAATACCCTTTATCAATTTTACCTTCTTGAGAAAATTTTGTAACCAAATGTCTTCTTTAACACAGTCTGCGATATCAACATATTCAAACGCAGTTGTGTAAATAGCAACTAAGGGTTGAAGTTGAGATTTCGAAGATATACTATTATTTCCAGAGTGAAACAATAAACTGTAGATGGCTTTCTAGAGCTCAAATGGACAACTATGATTACCATAAACCAAGCCAACATTCAAAGTAGAATTCACATAAGCTAATACATGTTTAATAGCCAACCAATGATCATAGCTTGGATTTGACATAAATCTACTAAGCAAGGAGATAGAGAAAGACAAATCAGGTATAATTCTTATCATAGCTTACGTAATTAAACTCATAACATTTGAGTAAGGAAACTTCTCCAATTTCAGAACATCAGATTAAGACTTATGGGAAAGTTGTTTGACAAAACAAAATGTCCAGCCAAAGGCATTTGTACATGTTTTCTATTCAAGTTTTCATATTTAAAAACTATCTTTTTCAAATATGGTTTCCGATGTAACCTCAACATAAAATTATTAATATCTCTATCAATGATCATACCTAGAATCTTTCTAGAATGAACTAAATCTTTCATATCAAACTCAAATTTCAATGAACATTTCAATTTATCAAACAGAGACAGAGAATTGCATATAATTAGCATATCATCCACATACAGAAGAATGTAATTTTTCCATATTTTTTCCAAGTAAAGAGAAAACATGAAGCATATCTAGACCTCTGAATCCGAATGGATAGAACAAAAGAATAAAAACTCTTTTACTGTTGGCTTGGTGACTCTTTCAAGCCATGCAAAGATTTCTTCAAAAGACACACATGATCAGGCAACTTGGCATCATAGTAGCCTTTAGGCCGCCTCGTGTATATTGTCTTAACATCTAACTTCTCAATATCAAGGTTAAAACAAGTTACATATGCTAACATAACTCTAATAGTTTTAAACCTAAAAACATGAGAGAAAAATTCAGTAAAATCAGTGCCTTCCCTCTGAGTATAACCTTTAGCTACTACATATATTTATATCTAGGTGGATCTTTCTAAAAAATGCCTTCTTTAAGTTTATAGAGCCATCTACATTCTACAAGTTTAGCCTCGCTAAGCTTGGCAACTAAAACCCAAGTGTTATTAAGTAGTAAGGAGACATACTCATCATTCATGGTATCAACTGAAATTTTTTTATCTTTACAACTAATAGCATCAAGATAAGTGTAAGGTTCAAAACCGTGACCTTAATTACAGTTGTAAGTGCAGTGTAAACAAGCTATGTATCATATTACTTACTAGAACTCTGGTTTCCCTCCTCTGCCTATATCTTGCCAGCTGGTAGCCTTCAAGTCCTTCAACAGTTGACCCAGCCAAGTGGTTCGCCTCTTTAGGGTGAGGTACATCAGGTTTCTCCTTGCCTTCATCATCCTCCTGGTCTAAGGGTGGCTCCATTTGGTGGTCTCTAGTTGAAGGCTCAATCTAGAAATTTATTTCTTCTTTGGAGAGTTGGTTTTCAGTGGCTCCACCTTAAACTCATATCTCATTGATCCCTCAGTTAGTTTAGCAATAGCATCACTACTTGTATACTTCACATTCTTACAAGGGAAAGCCAGTTTATCAAATATAACATCTCTACTTATGAGAATTTTAAATCCACTAATTGACTTATCCCATGATATGTACCCTTTGACGTTATGTTATTGTTGTTAATCAATCATAACACATTTGAAAGATCTAGGGTCAAGATTACCATCTTTGGTGTGAGCATAAGCTGCACAACCAAAACCTCTTAAGTGGGACAGACCAGGTATATATCCATTCCAAACTTCAATGGGAGATTTAAAATCTATGACCCATTTGGGGTTCCTATTTATTAAATAAGTAGAAGTGTATAAAGCTCCCCCCAAAAAAACATTTAGGTAAACCAAAGGTTAATAAAAGACACATGACTTTTTCCAAAAGAGTTCTATTCATTCTCTCAGCAACCCCATTTTGCTAAGGGGTTTTTTTAACAGTTCTATGCCTCAAATTACCATTTTCTTTGCAAAAATTGTCAATTGGTTCATTGCAAAAACCCAAGGCCATTACCAGGTTTAAAAACATTAACTGTTTTACAGTTTGATTTTTTTTCCTCCAAAACCTTCCAATCTCTACTTTTAGAAAAAATTGATCTTTTGTTTTCAAAAGAAAAGTCCAAACCCTCATACTACAGTCATCAACAATATAAATAAAGTAATTTTAATTACCAAGAGAATTAGACCTTTCAGTACCCCATAGGTTAGCATGAACGTACTCCAAAAGATTAGAGGCTAGGTGAACCCAAACCTTAAACTGTTGTCTGTGCTGTTTAGCTAACACACAGTTCTCATAGAATGACACGTTACAAAGAGTATCCTTACCAAAACATTCTTGTTTGCAAAGTGAGTCCTTGTTGGCTCATATGTCCAAGCCTAAGGTGCCAATTATGTGTAGCTGCAATCTTAGACTCAGAGATGACATTAATTAAGCAAGATATATGACTAACATTTAACACATATAAGCCATCACACTTAGTACTAGAGAATAATAATTTGGAATTACTATACACATGAATGCTACCCTGAGACACTTCAGACACACAACCAAGGTCATCAAGGGAACCTAAAGAAATCAAAGTTCTCTTTGAATCACGAATATACCTTACATTTGTCAAAGTATCATGTTTACCATCATACATTTTCAACTTAACCTTCCAAATACCCTCCACAACACAAGTTTGGTTATTACCCATGTACATAATTTCATTACGATTCTCAATTAGATCATGGAACAAATCAAGTATGGGGCACATGTGAAAAGTAAAACCTGAATCAAGAATCCAACTAACATGACTAGACTTATCAGTGACATTCAGTACTTCACATACATTATCATTGATCTTAGGCATGCAAGCAACATTGGACTCATTAACATTAGTAGATAATTTTTTTTAAACTAAAAGTAATTTTTCTTTCAGTGACCAACATTACCACAGTGAAAGCGTTTTCTAGTCTCCTTACCTTTGTTCTTATTGCAAGAAAAAGGTCTCTTATTTTTATTCATATCAAGGACATGTTTAGTATCTAGTCTAGGTTTCTTAAACAAATTAGACTCAGTTCTCCTACTCAACTTAATCTCATTTTCTTGGGTTTTTAAGGCAGCTATAGCTAGTCAAAAGTAGGGACAGTACTAACATACTGAAACACATCTTTAACAACTTAACTAATATCATCTAAAGCCTGGGGAGTATCATTTAACATAAAAAGTCATTTTTAAGAATTCATCTATGTTATCATCTAAAGACTTACTAGCATCCATCTTATAATTAAACGGTGAACCTTTCAAGAAAGCTAAGTTAGGCAAATATATAGTAGAGTAATGAGAATCTAACTTATTCCAGAGATCAAGTGCAACATCACATCAATTCATTTTCCTTATGAAGGAATCATATAGGTTTAAGAAGATAAAAATTAATGCTTCTTCATAGATTTCAGTAGATTTATCCAGCAAATCCTTAGGCCATTCTTTAATATCCTCAAACAGGGCATATCCAACCTTATGATGAGACAGCATGGCCTTCCTTTTTTTTCTTCTAAACACCAAAATCAATTTTTTTTCATAGACTGACATCTAAATATGAGTTATAACCATCTAGTTAGTACATATAAAGAAATATTTAAGTACTAACAAAGACAAGAAAAGCTTCAAAGTAACATATACTTTTAAATCACAAGTTTATAAAACCATCAGGTTGAAGAAACAGAAGAGTCTCAAATATGATCTGAAACCATTTAAAACCTTTGAAAAGAATATTTAAATGGTTTTTCAAGAACCCAAAAACACCAATTAGATAACTCAAACAATATTTAAAAGAAAATAAATCACAGATCATGTCTGAATTTCTAAACCCTAAAGAAAAGTTGAGAATCAAACAAAACTAATATGATATTTAAACAAGCTTTGATATCACTTTTGTAAAAAAATTTGAGTTTTATTGAGTTTCAATTAAGTTTCCAAACAAGAAAATATAAAAAACATAAATTAAAGAACACAACATATATCGTGATTCAAGTAATATACATGATTTAGCTAACTATTGCAAGATATTTCAAGCCTTGAATACGAAACACGAGCAAACCCTAACTTTGGCTCTGAATAGACGAGAGAGAATTTCTGAAAGAGTGAACAAAGAGAATGAATAAGGTTGTGAAGAGATCGCTATTTATATGGCACATCTATGTCTTCAATATTAGTCATGGCTCAAATGCTTTCCACCTTAAATAATCCAAACGACGTCGTAGACGCCTATCTGGTTAAGTCAAGTAGTCAAGCCAAGTTAGAATAAAGAATTGACCCGGTCAATGAAACCACATCAGTTGAACACATCGCACACACTTCACATATTACTACATTATCTAAAAAATCCACTCTAGGTCCCTATACTCTGCAAAAAATCCATTATAGGACCCTCTTTTAACTCAACTTTACCTTCCTAACGAATACATATTGCCCATATTTTAAATCTTTGAAAATAGAAATAAGAGACAAATATTTTTGTTTTTTCACGGAAAAGGAGGAACACAGTAAGTTTGAAAAGAAGGTAAAGAGGTTAGTAATACGAATATATACAATTTATTAAGGTGCACACATTCCATTCTCAAACTAGAAGATATGAATTGACAAGCTTTAAAGGAGATATAATAATCTATATTCAGACAAAAAAGAAAAAATAGAACAAAAAAGAAACAAAACAACAAATAATAAAGTTTACTGTTTCTGAAAATTCACAATTAGAAGAAGTCTTATCAGGTATTGCACTCGATCACTATGGAGAATAGGAGGGTATATAGAATCTGTAGAGATACCATATACTATGGGGCTAGGATGCTCATTCTGAAAGATTGGGGAAAATGTGATAGATGAGGGTTTATGAAGCTTTTTACCATTTTCTTAGGAGCCGCGCCAATGTGTTGTTTTTATCACATGAATTTACTTACTTGGCAGGAGGAGTACGATTGTCAACAATGGGACAACATGTTTAATATGATCAAGCTATTCTGTGGAAAGTTCTAGGAGAAATTAATGTTTTCCGTCTTGTGTTTTTTTGTTTATGAATTTTTATTTTGCTTCAATCTTATGTGAGATGATTTTGCAAAAAATATTGCAGCATGCTTTTTTAGTATTACAAACAAATCATCACACCTCACGGGCTACCACCACCCCTTTTAAAAGGAAGATGCACAAAACAATACAAGAAAGGGTTTGAAATAGATACTCATTGTTCCACTTAAGCACACCATTGTTCCAGAAGTATCCATAGAGGTTAAAGAGAATAACCACCACAATGACCCCGTGAAGAAGAGAGCTACAGATGAGTTTGGGGTTGGAACAACGGTTGCTTGGAAGGCCTCCAAACAAGAGAATAGGCCATAAGATTTTAAAAATGCGTGGATGGGCCATTTGTTGTTACTCGAGTAGTGACATCAAAATTAATAGAGACACAACTTTCGAGAGGTCAAAGATTGCGCATTGTAGACATTCATAGCCTCACCCACTTCTAGGGAGGCTATATACTCAAGGGATAATGGAGGACAAACGTCTAACTTCGAAAGACGTTAAATAAAAGTGCTCTTGGGAGAAACCCAAAGTTTTAATTGCCTTATTGGTTTAGTATTTTTAGTGTGTATTAGTTAGTTTACGCATTTTTATTTGAGAAAGGTATTAGTGTTTTTGATGTGTAGGAATGCAAGGGTTCTAGTTTGGGGTGAAAAAATGGAAACATTTCGGAGTTAAAAAGGCATGGACAGAAGTATTTTGTGGTATACCGCAGCTACTCGCGGTGTATTGCACCTATTAGCGATGGATATTGGCCAAAACTTCGAACTGGCATAACTTTGTGCTCGAGTATCGACAATCACTTTTTCTCGAGTCTAGACCGCATATTTTTTCAATAGCTATCCAATGGAGTGGAAAAACCTAATTTGGAGATAAAAATAAAAAAATTATTTGTTCGTGGCATCTAGATACTCCTTGCGGTGTACCACAGGATCGGTCTGGTGCACCGTAGGTAAAAAATGTGGCTATGGTTTTTGAAAACAGTACATTTCCGAAGAGTATGAGACAAGCTACCCAAAACCGTATCGACAACTCGCAAATATGGGTTTTCAAACCTTGATTCTGGTGTACCGCGCCATCCGTCCGGTGCACCGCAGCCCGCCGCATGAAAATTTGTTAAAAGGGTTTAAAGATTGAGGTTAGTGAATAGTTACGAATTTTTCAGTCCTTAAGCCTCTCTTTCTTCCCCATTCTTCCCAAACTCCATTAAACTTTCAAAAACCCTTCACCAAACATCAAAACACTACTTAATCACCATAAGTTCACATCCAAATCATTCCCCACATTATTATGAAGAAGATTCAACCACCCACATCATATCAAAACACCTAGAATCCATGAATCAAAAGCCAAAATTTCTAAATCTTACCCAACCATTTTTTAAATCCAAACCAATCAAGCAATAAGGTATTGAATTCTATTGAGAAGTAATATGTCAAAAAGAAGTTGGATAAGATGAAAAACAAGAGATTTCTAGAGTGTGATTGATTGAGATGGAGCATAAGAGGATGTATGGGAAAGCGAAATTGGTGATCTAGAAGGTTACATACAAGAAAAGCACTACACCCTATTCCGGGTTTTGATCAGGCGAGGCAATAGCCTCGAAGAATATGTTTTCTTTCTTTCCTACCATTTCTCTATTTTCAATATGTGTGTTAGTTTTTATTTATCGAGTCTGTTTCGAGTCGTGGGGACACGACTCATTTTTATGTTGGGGGTGTGGGGAATCATTGTCCCTCATCTCTATATCATGTGATTTACTGTTTTTTAAAGAAATTTGAAATTTCTAAGTGATGGATTATTAGATGTAGAGTGTGTTTAATAGCTTGAAATCATAAGCTTAGTAAGTTGGTGATAGAAAGTAGTATGCGATAGAAAGTATGTTCGATCTCAGGGAACCGTGAGTGGTGTGTAGGCCGTGATATCCAAGCTAGTTGACAAACACATTTAATGAACGCGCTAAAGGTAAGAGAATGATGAAATTGCATAGTTTAGAAAGTGATTAAGGTTGTTCTTTCATAATCCCCTTGTTGCCTTTTAGCTTGTTGTCCATTTATTATATTATATATCCCTCTCAGTCCCTTCTAGCCTTTCTTAATCCTTTTTATAAGCCACATTGTAAGCCATATCCCTTTGGATTATAAGACTTTTTCCATATGACCCGAACTCGGATCGCGATGCATAGACGATTGTTTTAGAGCTTGAGTTTGGGGTGGTGGGTCCACCATTATGGGAAATTTTAATAGGTTGAGATTTTTGAGCTTATTAATTGTGCTATGTTCTATAGTGATGATGATTCATAGGTCTATTATACTGTAACCCTTTGTCGGGGTAAAAGTAAATGAATAGAGCTGAAAGGTATGAAAAGAAAAAATTATATGAAAAAAAATAATAACATGATATCTCAACATCCAAAAGAGAGTCATAGCTATACAAAAAAAATTATTTGAAAAGATTATATATATTTGGACCGGAAAAGTGGAATTTTTATGTGAACATCTTATGCTTTAGTATTGGGTGATTGGGGATGCTAACTAGTGCATCAAGGAAATCATTGGGTTGAGTGAGAACGTTTTATGAGAGTAACTCAAGATCTAGGGAGATTCGTTGATGGCTAGTAAGGAGAGAGCCAAAAGCTCACTCTAAATTATCCAAATAATTTATCATATCGTCCCTATGCCAAAATTACAACATTAAAGACCTTATGATTCTTTGCTATCTAATCTAGAAGTGATTGAGCCATTAGAGAGTAGTTAAGTGGATCTTTGGATACTAGTGAAGTTCGATGAATAATCTATAGCCTCCTTGGTAAATTGAGTAAAGATCCTCTCCTTCTTACATTGCGAAGCTAATCCAATCTTGAATTCAATCCGTGTTGATTGTAGATATGACAAGTGTACAAGTATGTAGTTTGTAAATATTATTACATGAAAATTTCTAAGTAGTTGCTTTGAGTATATTTTATATATTCTGCTATCTTCTTTTCCCTTGTGCTTAATTGACTTAGCTGATATTTTAGAGACTTCCCTATGTTCTTATTTCTTATTGTATCGGGACGATACAACTTTGAGTTGGGGGTCTAACAATTAAGCCTAGAAGAATTATACACTGAAAATAAAAGACTTGGGAATATTTGTTTGATTTTTAAGACTCTAACAATTAACTAAATTAAATAAAGACATGAAAATAAAAAAAAAAGATAGTATAAGAGTTTAGCTCGAGACCTAGCAAGTAATCCCCAGTAGCCTTGTTATAACCTAATTATGTAAGGGATAATTGTGTGATATGAAATAGGAAAATTCTGCACTTCTCCTAACCCCATTCCGGTTGTACTTAGGTGGCGACCTAAACATTACCAAGGGACTTGGGTAATGGGATCCTGCGCAATGATCGGTGGTTAATCTCAAACCCTAATGACTATCTACTTAGGCAAGCCCTTCCAGATAATTACCGCACACTAGACATTTATGTGTTTTTTTAATAATTAGATACCCCTTTAGGGTGATCATATAACTACTATTAAGGTAATCCTATATGGTGTAAATCGTAAGAACTATAGACAATAAATCAAAACACATAAGAGCATAAAAAAAATACTAATTTTAGTTAAATGTAAAAGACATCCCAAATTAAAATAGATATAAAACAAGTCTAGGATATATACCCATACGTTAATCTAAAGCTAAAATAGAATTAGTTCATACTAGAGAAAGAAAGAAAAACAATTACAAATTTGAAGAATTTGGAAGGCATGATTTGTTGTCCAACTCCTTCTGATCTTCTCTTCTCTTTATGTAGGCTTTCTCTTGGTCTTTTAATATTAACGACTAACCAAGGATGAGTTCTCTAAGGTATGAATTAGTATATAAAGGCCCTTGGTTGAAATTAGGAGTAATACCCAACTTGAGTAGTCCATATTTTAACAAAATACGTATTCCTAACTTGTAGGAAGGGATAAAACTTAGCAATTTTTTTCGTCATATCTTCTTCGTTACTTATCAGATTTTGACGTTTTTTATATGGAAACGTCTGCATTAAAAAAAAGATATAGCTGCTCCCATAAAAATATCTCTCTAATTCTAGACTGTTTTGCTGCGGTAAATTAATTAATGGACGTATATGCATTTTTGACAGCTTCTTTACATTCCAAAGATATCTAAACTCTTCCTTTTTAACTTTGACTAAGGGTTTTCCTTTACTTTTCCTCTTCAAATCAGTTTCCATATGTGGAATAGTTTCCATATACCTAGGTTCTACACAAATAACACACAAATTTCGTGCAAAATCTCATAAAATAATAAAACACTGAAAACTAGACAAGAAAGTGTAAAGTCTAAATAAATGGAGAAAAAATCCAAAAATTAATAACTAAGTAACCGTAAAATGATGTCTCAAGTATATATCAAGTTATCACAAATAGAGAGACGTCAAAGTGTTAGAGATAGATTCGGATAAATTTAATAATTCGTACAAATGGTCTAATTGTCCATTGCTGAACGAAGCTCTTTAGGAGATATTCGGTGGACTCGAAGTAGTTACTTTCATACTTGCTCCATATTTATCAGAAGAAGTGAATGATTCAAAAGTCCCTTGTATAGACCTAATAAATAGAATAACCGAGGATGAAGATCAGTGTAAAAGTTTTTAAAAAAACACCAAAAAAGGTGTATATCAACAATTAAGGCCGAGAAAAAACAATTCAGAGTAATACTTTATATTACTTACACAGATAATAATTAGAATACTTTATTCAATGATAATAATTTCTTACACAGAAAACCTATATTTAAAGGAAACATATGAATAACTTGGAAAAAAAGTTTCTAAATGTAAGGAAATACTTAGGAACAAGTTTTGTAGTAAATGAAATAACTTGGAGAGTAATATATTCTAATCTAAAATTTAGAATATGATAATTGAAGAAACTAATTAAGGTATATTTCAATAGATATAACTCACATGGAAGGAATAATTGTAGTTGTACTCATTAGTATCTTGATTAAAAAAATTAAAGGCACTATAGACCCTTATACTATGAAAAATCGCACTATAGCCTATAGGTCCCTATATGATGTAAAAGTCGTCAATAGGCTTTAGTATAATTTATATGAAAGAATTAGTTATGGTTGTACTCACTAGAATTTTTATTCATATCAATTTTAATTATGGTATGGGTCCATATACAATCCTAAAATGCACTATTAATACATGTATTATGCAAAATTGCATTTATAGGACTTGATATAATTTTTTCAGGAAAGAATAGTTCCAGTTGTACACAATAGCATGTAGATTAGTATTTTTTTCTAATTGCTTAATAGGTCCCTATGTTATGTAAAAATTGCACTATAGTCCCTAGATCGTGCAAAAATTATAATATAGGTTTTGGAATAATATATTACAGAAAGAATAGTTGTAGTTTTAATCACTAGCATCTGGATTTATATCTTTTAAATTTCAGTATAGGTCCTTATACTATGCGAAAAATTGCATCATATGCCTACTTAAAATTTATACCAAAAGAACTGTTGTAGATTAAAATATTTTTTAATTGCATTATAGGTTCCTATACTATGCAATAATTGCATAATAGGTCTTGTACTATGAAAAGATTTCAATAAGTTCCCTATATTATTCCAAAATTAGATTATATACCATGTTATAATTTATAAGGAAAGAATAGTTCTAGTTGTATTCACTTGCATCTGGATTAATATATTTTTAAATTTTAATATAGGTCCCTATACTCTATAAAAAAATGGCTCTGTAGGTCCCTATTTTATGCAAAAATTGCACTAGAGGTCCCAATATTATCTACAAAATCCACTATAGGTCCCTATATTCTACAAAAAATCACTATAGGCCCCTCATTTAACTCAAATTTACCTTCATGATGAATACATTTTGCCCATATATTAAATCGGTGGAAATAGAAATAAGAAACAAATATTTTTATCTTTTCCAGGGAAAAGAGGAACGTAGTAAGTTTGAAAAGAAGGTAAAGAGGTTATTAATAGCAAGATATACAATTTATTAAGTAATGTGTTCACACATTTCATTCTCAATATAGAAGATATGTATTAACAAGTTTCAAAGGAGATAATCATCTATATTCAAGCAAAAGAGAACAAAAAAGAAACAAAACAACAAATAGTAAAGTTTATAGTTTCTTGAAATTCACAACTAAAAGAGGATGGTACATAGAATTTGCAGAGATACCATATAATATGGAACTAGGATGCTCATTCTGAAAGATTGGGAAAAAATGTGATAGATGAGGGTTTATGAAGCTATTTACCATTTTCTTAGGAGTCGAACCTATTCATGGTTTTTATTATAGTGATTTGATTACTTGGTGGGAGGAGTACGAATGTCAACTACGGGACAACATGTTTCATGTGATTAAGCTACTCCATGAAAAGGTTTTGGAGGAGATAATAATGTTCTTCGTCTTGTGTTTTTGTTTATGAATTTGTCTTTTGTTTCAATTTTATGAGATATAATTATGCAAAAAATGTTGCAACATGCTTTTTTAGTATTACGAACAAACCATCATATCTCAAGGCTACCACAACCCCTTTTAAGAGAAAAAGGCCCAAAACAACACAAGAAAGGGTCCAAAATATATATTCATAAAATCGACGAGCTTGAAGAGAGTACCTAATCACGACATGTGTCCTAGAACGGCCTAAAGAACCCTTCCATGGCCATACTATTAAGTTATTAGTAAATTTACTTTAGGAACTTGTTACTAGTGAAATTTCAAATGTTATATAATATCATAAGTTTGCCTAACATAGCATAACATAGTTTTATGTAACATATCATGATAGAGGTTTAGATTTAGAAGAATTCAGATGCTTATAATAAATTTGAATGTTAACATAACATAGAAAAAGTATACAACTCACCAAATATTTATCTCTGGCTAAATAACTTCGAGTTAACATTAGAGTATTTAGCTAATGGTCCACATCTCTCGGGTCGTACAAACCCGAAGATACAAGTCTTTCGAGAGTTGTACTTAGTTTTATGATATTAGCATACCCATGAGAGAATTTCACACATTCATTTGCTTTGTTGTTAGTAACAACAAGACTACACAACTTGAATAAAATGTTAATATATATAGTTGCCTGTGTCCCACATCCATTTGCTACACGTCATGAAAATCACTAGACAAAATACATTCGTTAATATAAATATTGATTTTTTATTTATATTATCACTTTAATATGTAGTAATATTACCAAATTTCTTTTATACCTATAAAAGAAATTTGGGATAGTAGACAAAAAAAAGAATTGAATCCTTTATATGACATTGGGTCTTAAAACAAGCCTAAATTTTTTTTAAATATGTGGGCTTCAATCTCTATATATTTCAATTTCCAAAAAGAAAATTCTTCCATCCAATATTGGATGATCCTACACCAATAATATTAATACACAAAACCCATGTTTTAAACTTAAAAAGTAACTAATCTATTGTCATGTGTTTTGTTATAATTATCAATGGATATTGGAACATCCAATATTGAATGGAACTCTTACCCTTTCCAAAATACTAATACTAGTGCATTTTTCTTTCGGAAATGATTTTTTTTCTCTCCACATCTCTTATACTCTCTCTCTCTCTCCAAATCTCATATATTAGAATCACATAAATCAGTCTTGAAATTGTCCAATTCATCAATTTACGGATCAAGATCCAATTAGCTTCCAATTACAATTGAAGAGCCCCTCAGGGTACATGTTCTCTCTCTCCAAATCTCATAGATTAGAATCATATAAATCATCTTGAATTGTTCAATTCATTAATTTAAAGATCAAGATCCAATTACCTTCCTATTACCATATTAGAGACCCTCATGGTATATGTTTCTACTCCTATTCTTTTTATTGTTTCTAAAAAAACTAAATCTAATTAGTTTTCTATTGAATCTAATTGTTTCTACTTAATCAGTTATTTAGTTATACAATGTTTCTTATAAATCTGTAATTTAAGTTATTTTATATTGTTGGAATTTCGATTTTGTTGTGTGTATTTCATAATGTTTAAGAATGTCAAACAGAGTGATACTGCAAGTCTATATGTAATCGAGCTATTGTAAGAATAGCTATGGAGTGGAGGAACCATGAATTTTTTGATATTCTTATTAAGATAATTGCACTTTAAGTCCCTACTTTAGGTAAAATATTTATTATATGTCTCTATTAGTCCAAATTAATGACATATATAATTGATAAATTGATAATAATTACATTTGAATGTTCTTTTTCTTTAGTAAGTTTGAGTGTTAAAATTTATTAAAGGGTTTTATGAATTTATAAATATCTTATATATTCATACATATTCTAAGTGTTAAATTTCTATAGTTATTTTTTAAATTTAGTGTTAAAGTTAAGTTTGATTGTTTAATTATATATACCCATTACCCATTATGATTTTATTTAAAATGATATCTATCCTTGTAAGAAATATAAATGCACATACATATATACTAACATTAATTTTTCTATTTTTCCAGCTAAAGTTGATTATAGAGTGAATAACATATGATCGTTGACCATGAAATTTCACCTAATATCAAATTTACAGAACTTTTCAATTTGAGAAATACAGGTTCAACCAAAATCAAACTCATGCCTATATTAAGCAAAAACTGAATTATAGATCCCTACATTATGAAAATTGTCCGATAAACTCTCTTTAATATTAAAAAATTACACTATACAGTCCTATATTATGCAAAAATTGCATTACATGTTACTATATTATGAATATATAAACTATAAATCCTTAAAGTATACAAAAATTGCAGTATTCGTCCCTATATTTATGCAAAAGTTGCATTACATTCCATGTATTGTGAAAAAAGTGTACTATTCCCTATAATGTACAAAGATTGCACTATATGTTGCTATATTTATGGAATAACATAACATATATTTTTGGTTAATTGGTTCCTAATCTAGCCATTAAATACAGTTCGCGAAATGGTTTATATTTTCTACAAAATGTTGTGGAAATGGTTTAATCCGATCTCATGCAATGTGAGGAGCTAAATTGTCTTAATTAATCAAATCCAAGTGTTCAATATAGAAATTTAATAGCTTATTTAAAATATAGTAATGTTTTGTCTATGACTAAATATTCTTAACAAATGCAGATGTATTGATGAATCAGTTGCTAATAATGAAATTCCAAAAAAAGTTCATGAATAACCTTCGAAATTAAAACATGTATTTGTTCATCCTTTTATCAAATATTTATTATTTAATTAAATCCTTAAGAAATTTCCTTCCTTATAAGTTATAAAGCTTGTGATTTGATTCTATGTGTTTTGTAGTATTGTAAATTCGTATTGAACTCATATGACTTGTCACTACAACCTGATATTTTAACTCTCATGTACTTTGTTAAGGTACGGTTTAATTAACTTCAATTTTGATTAAATTAAATTTAAATATTATTTACTGATCATATGTTTTAATTATGTCAAGGCGAGAATAATATTATTATTTTGATTTTTTACAAAAATTTTTTCCTCTAAAATAATATAACTTTATTTTATATATGCAGTTCTATATGAGATTAAAAATAGGAGATATACTTGCTACTATTGAAATCATGGTAATAATATATGTTAAATACAATCATATTGAGGGTAAAATTGGTTTTTTATATTCATTTTACAGGAAGGAGAAGGGATATATGCACATTGCTTTAAAATATCAAATAGAAACTATCCAAATTTGAAATATACCGTAAGTATTTTAGTTCTTGGAAAATTTGAATTAATCAAACTTTTTTGGTTTTACAAAATTAATATTTGTTTCTGCAGAGGTTTTTTATAGCAAAAAGATGTTTCTTCATGCCTTATTACACCAATAAAAATAAAGTAAGTTATTCCTAATTTATTATAATATATATAAATTTATTCTAGTTAATCATATTATTGATTTAAACTTTATTAGATTTCTCTTGTTCGAAGAAATAATTACGGAAAGGAGTAATTTGAATAGGGTATGTTACATTTTTATCGAGTATTAATGTATCTATATTATAGTATAGTTGAAGTTTGCCTAACATAGATAGCATAAGTTTATGTAACATAGCATAATAAAGAGTTAGATTTAGAAGAATTCAGTTGCTTAAAATAAATTTGAATGTTAACATAGCATAGAAAAGTATATAGCTCACCAATATTTAACTCGAACTACAATAATTTCCAAAGAGCCCCTCACCGTATATGTTCCTGTTAAACGAACTGAATCTAATTAGATTTTTATTGAGAATATCGAGATTAGTTTTCATGATTATGTTAAACAATTGTGTAGTTATATAGTGCTTGATATAAGTTATTTTATATTGTTGGAATTTTGATTTTGTTGTTTGTATTTCATTATGTTTAAGATTGTCAAACCAGAGTTCTACTACAAGTCTATATGTAGTCGATTTATTGTATCTACTATATAGCGGAGAAGCCATGATTTTTTTGATATTCTTATTAGTTTAATTGTCCCATAGATACCTATTATATGAAAAAATTGCACTTTAGGTCCCTATTTTATGTAAAATATTTATTATATGTCTATATATTATATATTAATTCAAATAAATGGTATTTGTAAATGATAACTAGTTAATACTAATATTATTGTTATTCTTGAGTAATTATGATGTTATATTATATTAAAGTGTAATTTTATGAATTTGCAAATATCTTTTATTTTGATATATATTCTAAATGTTATGTTTCCATAGTTATTGAAATAAATTAGTGTTAAATTCTTTTTTTAATGTTTAATTATATATATCATTTACTCATTATGATTACATTTAACATGATATCTATCCTTGAACGAAATATAAATTCACATACATATGTTACTAACATTATTTTCTTCCATTTTTCAGTTAAAGTTAATTACAAAGTGAATAATATATGATCGTTGACCAAGACATTTCACCTTATATCAAGTTTGCAGAACTATGCAACTTGAGGAATACAGGTTCAACCATTATTAAACCCCAGAGTTTAATTTGCACTATGTATCCCTATATTAAGAAAAAATTGCATTACAGATCCCTATATTTTGAAACTTGTACAATAAAATCTCTTTAATATTACAAAGTTACGCAATACATCCCTATATTATGCAAAAATTGTAATATGTATTACATCTCCGTGTATTATGAAAATATGTATTATAAATCCCTATAGTTTGTAACAATGGCACTAAACGTCTATATTTATGCAAAGTTGCATTACATATCATGTATTGTGAAAAAGTGTACTATAAATCCTTATATTATACAAATATTGCACTATACGTTTATATATTTATGCAATAATATAACATATATTTTTAATAGGGTTAATTGGTTCCAAACCTAGCCGTTAAAAACTGTTGGGGACATGGTTTATATTTACTATAAACTGTTGTGGATTTTTTGTAATTGAAATCATTTTTATGGGATAATTGAACCTTTAGTCCATGTGGTCCCCGAAATAGGAGTCTTTTTGTCCCTGTGCTCTGTAAATAACATGAAAGGTTCCTATATTGACCATAGGGACCTATTGTGGTATTTTTTGAAGGAGAGACAGTAGGATTCCTATTTGGTAGACCACATGGACTAATGGGGTAATTAACCAAATTTTGTCTAAGCTAGTAATTTACCATTATAACATTTGTATCAACAGGATGTTACATTTAGTAAAAAATGAAAGGGTCCTAATGAGTTTTCTCGGTATTTCCACCTAATTTACAAGGCCATATAATAAGACCACTCTCACTTAGCCTCACAAGGACTCATAACAACCAGGGTAGTGGTGGTCCGGCAATGACTACAACAACAACAAAAAAAAACTGAATGGATATTATCTACAAATTATTTTTATCTGGTGCAATATTCACATTTAGGCTATGAACAACATGTAAGTTATATTTTTACCCCTTGAAGTAACTGTTTGACATGAAGCCCGGTCCGTACTGATTTGCTTCTTTCAATAGGAAGTTGGCCTTGCACATGATTTAATCACCAAGGTTCTTCTTCAAGCCCGACAAAGAATATTGCACCACCACTACCACACTACCACCACCTGGTTTCATGAATCTAGAAGAAGAAGAGAATTGGTGGGGCCCTGTCGAAAAAGAATATAAGGAAGCTTTACAAAAATACTGGCTTGGCTCCCATAAACATGCCCACCGGGAATAGATTTGACATTGTTAAATCGTATAAACCGCATGGTTTTGTATGTGTTGTTTTTAAAACAAATTGCGGGCGAAACTCTTTGCTGGTGTTGATACTTAGTATATGTAATACTATGTGTGCACTTTTCTAACTTTTGTATTCTTTCGAGAAAGGAGTTTGATTTTAGTTAGCTAATAAGTTTTTTTAAAGTAGTAATACAATCAGTGTTTTCTCTTTATATTAAAATATCAAGGTTTGATGAAGGTGTGATACATAGTGTCTTAAGTTAGGAGTCAAATATGTATCGTGAGTCAAATGAAATGTGTAGTGCAAATGCTTGGAAGTATTATTAGACCAGTTTTAGTTGAAGATATTTATAATACAGATAAAAGTGGAGTATTTTATTGTTTGGAAACTTACCATTCACCGACAATAGAATAATTTGAAGAACAGAAGAAAGACAAGGAGAAAGTTGCCATTGCTGTTACTGTGATGGATCTGAGAAAGTACTTCTTTAATAATTTTTTGGTGGTTTGACAACCATATTAATGGTAAATCAGTTTCCTTTTAATAAATAATTACCCAACCCATCCGAAATCAGGGGTAGCCTTGAGCTATGGTACACGATGCGATAAATATAGAAGCGGTTTAATTTAAATTTTTGTTTATTTGTTACGTTATACTTGTTAAATTTTTTATTAAAAGCTTACTACAAGTTCATTCCGCTTAAATTAATATCTATCATTTCAGAACTAATAAAAATGAACAACCAATGACCAAATAAACAAAAAGTTACCTTTTAAAATATATTCAGTCTTATGTTTCTTGAAATTTTCAGATTCAGTTTCTCTTACATTTAACATCAATCATTATTTTATTTATCATGTAATTATTTGGTTAAACTTAAATAATATTATTTTTGTCCATATAAATTATAACTATTATGAATTTAACATTTAACGAGGATTCACTGAAGAAAGGATGAAATAATCTAACAATTTCAATGTTTGAATGAACAAGAAAAATAGGAACAAGAAAAGAGCACCTAACATTCCTCCTAAAGGAAAGTGTTACAAGTGCGGTGGTTGAGGTGGTTGATAACGAACTTAATGTATAAATATTGTGAAGATCAGATTTGCGAAGGCGGATTTTGTCACCATTGCAGTTATGTTATCTCTCTCTTCTTTTGTTGGACAATATTTAAAATTATCAACTTGGATATAATCCAAATGATAAGTCATTTAAAGTAAGTACTGAACGTTGGCTACTAATGCATGTATGAAGGATCTTTTAAGCCAAAACTGGATGGATTACACCCCGCCTCCGCTGCGGGAACCCGGAATCAATAATCCTAACCCGTGGAATCCGGAAGAAATCGTGGGTACACAAGTGATTTTTACATGCGACACATCTTTTAAGTCACGATTAAGCAGAGCGGAATTTGGATACTCCGAAATACGGGCTATCGGGCGAGTTACTCGAAATCGATATGGACAAACTCACCGGCGGAAGGAGAGGCGATAGTAGTCCTGAAAGCAAAGAAGATGTCTATGAGGGGACAAACCACTATTATCTGCTCAAATAATCTTGATTTGATTCAAGGTATTAGGTCGCTGCCAGCGGCGTGGTGGAAGGTCAAACCTTATGTCAAGTGAATCATCGCGTATGCTATAGAATCATGGTTGGATGTTCTTTACACATAGTCTGAGACGTCTCAATGGCTTGGCTGACATAGCGTAGAACGTTAGATAGTGGGGTTCTCTTAATGATTACCCTTACACATCGATTTTCACGTCTAGAAACTGGTTAAAGGCTATATTATAATATGTACGCTTTACATTGTAAAAAAAAGAAAAAATGAAAAAAAAGTACTAAACATTGTTGATATTCTTGAGATAAATATATAGATATCAAACATGATGCAAAGTGACTCCGTTCTGCAGCACTGTGACACCCCATCCCAGTGTTGTGCACGCACAGAACGCGTAATGACATTATCGTTCAGAATTTGTTGTGCCATAAGTCATTATTTCTTATTAAATTTTTCTTTTCATGTGGCCCAGATATTGGCTATTCGAGCTCAAGTTGAGGAATTAAGTATAGATGAAGGACATCTCACTTATTTTGAAGAAATTGGACAAAACCTTCTTTAAGGTTTGTAATTTGGTCCCCTTATCTTTTACTTTTTTACAATTTTAGTTCCTTATCCTGGTCCTTTTTTATAAGTTCCATCATATTATAGATGTGATAGAATACTTGGACACCTTTTAAAATTGTCGTTTTCTTTATTGCCCTCTAACGATACTGATTTTACCCATTTAAAAAATAGCTTATGCCTCCTATTTTTTTTTGAAAAAATTCAATTTGTTCCTCAAACAGTCACAAAACTCTTTTCCGCATTTAAATTAAAATAATCCTACTTTGGTAAATTTGAAGTTTTATTTTTGTTCACTATAGATTGATTTGCATAAAAAGGATTAATTTAAAATATAAATTATTTTGTATAAAATAGCAAATAGTTCCATAAGCTTGATAAGAATCACATGAGCAGTAAAAGAATAAAATTAGATAGCTTATTTAATGATCCCAACCACCTCTTTCAAAAATACACTCTCCAAAATTCCTTGTTTTTTTAATAAATTCTAGAATTGTATAAAACAACATATTATGGGTATTTGTATTATATAAAAGAGATTATTTATAATCTATGCATGTAATCACAATCATGTCGGGATATAGAATAATAGTAAAAAAAAAGAGAAAAATAAATAACATGTAGCTAAGAAACAAGATAAACCTCCAAGTTAGGCAAGGTACTATTAAACATAATAAAAATCATTCAAGTTATGATCATTTGAGACATATGTATACGGGAACCTTTTATAAATAAATTTAGAATAACATGTACAAAACTCAACATAGATCCTCTTTAAAAGCCGTAAATAATCCATAAACATTAACCTGAAATTTATTTATTTATTTATATCACACCCTATACTTTATACCACATATATCCCACAACAACATTTTGTACAAGTTTCAGTTTAATTATAAAAAAATAAATTGTTCATGAACAACCCAAACTCGGCTAAATTGTTTTTGTTGATAAGTCAAAGTTGAAATTAAACCTTGTGAAAGGAAGACTACATCCATGGAAGACCCAGCCAAGCTGCGTTTAGAGGAATCAAACATTGAGATCTTGGTTAGAAAAGATATAGAAGAAGAAGATACTAGGATGAATTTTCCACCTAGTACTCCATTAATGTCACCACCCATTCCTATGAAGACGAGTTATATAAATGGTGACATCGATAAAGCATTTGTAGAGGTGTGCAAAGATGACAAAACCTACACCCAAATGCTTCAAGGTGATACAAAAGTACTCACACCGTGATAAGTATTCACATAAGCTATTTTAGAAACAAATGAGAATGCGAGTGTAGAGATTGAAGTTGAAAACGTGTCCTTCATAACAAAAGAAAAGTCTGAAACATCCCTTGTTTTGGACAAAAATATAGATGAGGTGCCACTTGAGTACCCATTGTTCTAGAAATATCTATAGAGGTTAAAGAGAAGGACCACAACTATGAACCCGTGAAGAAGAGAGCTAAAGATGAGTTTGGGGTTGGAACCACGGTTTCTTAGAAGGCCTCCAAACAAGAGAATAGGCCACGAGGTCTCGAAAATGCGTGTAGGGGGCCATTTATTGTTACTCGAGTAGTGACAGCAAATTTAATAGAGATACAACCTTCGAGAGGTCAAAGGCTACAAATTGTAGACATTTATAGCCTCACCCGGTGCTGGGGAGGCTATATATTCAAGGGATAATGGAGGTAACACGTCTAACTTTGAAAGACGTTAAACAAAAGTGCTCTTGGGAGACACCACAAGTTTTAATTGCCTTATTAGTTTAGTTTTTTTAGTGTGTATTAGTTAGTTTGTGTATTATTTGTTGATATTGCGTATTTGAGAATGGTATTAGTGATTTTGATGTGTGCGTATGCAAGGTTTTGAATTGGGGTGAAAAAATGGAAATTAACAATTAACTAAATTAAATAAACACATAAAAAAAAAGATAGTATGAGAGTTTAGCTCGAGACCTGGCAAGTAATCCCCACTAGCCTTGTTATAACATATTTATGTAAGGGAGATCCACGGGACTTGGGTAATGGGACCCTTCACAATATGATCGATGGTTAATCTCAAACCCTAATGACTATTTCGTTAGACAAGCCCTTCCAGATCAATATGGCACACTAGACGTTTATGTGTTATTTTGATAATTAGATACCCCTATTGGGTGATCATATAACTACTATGAAGGTAATCCTATACGTTGTACAACGCAAAAACTACAAACAATAAATCAAAACACATAAGAGTAAAAAATAAAGTGCTAAATTCAGTTAAATGTAAAAGACATCCCAATTTAAAATAGATATAAAAAAATTCTAGGTTTCATACCCATATGTTAATCTAAAGAAAAAATATAATTAGTTCATACTAGAGAAAGATAGAAAAACAATTACAAATTTGAAGAATTTGGAAGGCATGATTTGTTGTCCAACTCCTTCTAATCTTCTCTTCTCCTTATGTAGGCTTTCTCTTGGTATTTTGATATTAATGTCTGACCAAGGATGATTTATCTAAGGTAGGAATGAATATATAAAGGCCATTGATCGAAACTAGGAGTAATCCCCAAGTTGAGGAGTCCAGATCTTAACAAAATTTGTATTCCTAAGTTGTAGGAAGGGATAAACCTTAGCATATTTTGTTTTGATCATATCTTCTTCGTTACTTATCAGATTTTGATATTAAACGACTGCGTTGAAAATATATAGCTGCTCTTATAAAAATATCTCTCTAATTTCCGACTGTTTTGCTGTTGTAAATTAATTAATGGACGTATATGCATTTTTGTCAGCTTCTTTAATTACATTCCAAATATATCTAAACTCTTCCATTTTGACTTTGACTAAGGGTTTTCCTTTACTTTTCATTTTCAAATCAGTTTCCATATGTGCAATAGCTTCCATATATCTAGGTGCTACACAAATAACACACAAATTTGGCGCAAAAGCACACAAAATAATAAAACACTTAAAACTAGACAAAAAGTGTAAAGTATAAATAAATGGAGAAAAATCTCAAAATTAATAACTAAATAACCATAAAATGATGTCTCAAGTATATATATTAATTTTTCAGAAAAGAGAGACATCAAGGTGTTAGAAATAGATTCGAATAAATTTAATAATTCGTAAAAATGATCTAATTGTTCATTGCTGAATGAAGCTCTTTTGGAGATATTAAGTCGACTCGCAGTAGTTACTTGCATACTTCTTCCATAATTATCCGAATAAGTGAATGATTCAAAAGTCCCATGTATAGACCTAATAAAAAGAATAACCGAAGATGAAGATCAATGTAAAAGTTTTTAAAAAAAAGCACAAAAAAGGGTGTATATCGACAATTAGGCCGAGAAAAAACAATTAAGAGTAAGGATTTACATCTTAAGCTCTAATACCATGAATAAATTACAATAATTTTATTCAATGATAATAATTTCTTACACAGAGAACCTATATTTAAAGAAAATACATGAATAACTTGGAAAACAAGTTTCTATGTGTAAGAAAATAATTAGGAACAAGTCTTGTAGTAAAGGAAATAACTTGGAGAGTATTATATTCTAATTTATAAAATAGATTATAATATTTAAAGAAACTAATAATTAAGGTATATTGCAACATATATAACTCACATGGAAGGAATAATTGTAGTTGTACTCACTAGTATCATAATTAAAAACTTTAAAGGCACTTAGAACCTTATAATATGAAAAAATCGCAATATAGCCTATAGGTCCCTATATTATGCAAAAGTTATCAATATGCTTCAGTATAAATTATATAGAAAGAATTTGTTGTAGTTGTACTCAAAAGTTTTCATTGGTGCAGACCACTCATCCAGATTCCTAGCCAATATTAAGTTATGGACTCGTCTTTGAAAAGTGGCTGGAATTTCATATTCATAAGGTAGTTTTTCCTTTTCCTAGTTGTACTCTACTTCCTTCTATCTCCAGATTTCTTCAAGATCTTCTTTCCTTATCTCCTTAGCATTGATTTAGCATCTAATTTATTTCCATATTATCTCTAAAGCTTCACATTAAATAAATAATTAAACCACATATGCTTTAAAAATAATAAATCATTAAATCAAGACTAGAAATAAGAAAGTGCAATTGAAATTCAGGAAACTCGACTAAGCACACTAGAAATACTCTAAGACTTTAATTCTCACTTCTCCTCCCTGGGCTGGTTTTGCATGAAATTGATAAACCTACTAACTTTGCACTAAAAATAAGTAAATTAATGCACAAAAGCTCTATAAATGCAAATAGTCTAATTCAAATGGGAGAAAGTGCAATATTTCCATTTAAGCACAAAAGTCAATATAAAAAGACCATTTTCATCCTAAAATGATGTCTTCTAAGGGATTATATTTAGACCAAAACGGGAGACATCAAGACCCCCAACTCAAACTTGTATCGTTCCGATACAATAAAAAATAAAAACATAGGGAAGTCTATAAAATATCAGCTAAGTCAATTAAGCACAGGGGAGAAGAAGATAGCAGAATATTTAGAATAAACTCAAAGCAACTACTTAGACAATTTCATGTAATAATATTTACAAACTACATATCTGCACACTTGTCATATCTACAATCAACACGGTTTGAATTCAAGATTGGTTTAGCTTCGCAATGTATGAAGGAGAGGATCATTACTCAGTTCACCACGGAGGCTATAGATTGTCTATCAAACATCACTAGTATCCAAAGATCCACTTAACTAATCTCTAACGGCTCAATCACTTCTAGATTACATAGCAAAAAACTTCTCCAGCAGGGTTGGGCGGTATATCGACCGTAGGGCCCGGTATACCGGAGCTACGTTTCCATCAGATCCAAGCTTCGTCAAAAAACCTTTGTTGCGAACCCGTGGGCTCGGGTTTTTGTCCTGTCTGGTATAGTGGAGATATGGCCCCGTATACCAGAGATATGGCCCGGTATACCGGAGCTGCTTGCTTTCGAATTTTACCTCTCGGCATAGAACACGTGGCTAGTACCCGTGGCCTCAAGTTTTCTGACGTGCGGTGTACCGGCCAAAGGGCCCGGTACACTGGTGGCAGGTCAGAATACTTCCAAAAAATTTCGTTTTTGCTTCCCAAACTTAATTTCTTTGCTACCTGAACATCTAAAACACTAATGCCTTCCTCAATAATGCACTATCAACAAAAAAATACGTAAACTAAATAATATACACTAAAAAACTAAACTAAGAAAGCAATTAAAGGTTGGGGTGTCTCCCAAGAGAATTTTATTTAATGTCATTTAAAGTTTGACGGGTTACCTCCATTATCCCTTGAGTATGTAACCTCCACAACAGTGGGTGAGGTTATGTATGTCTACAATTCGCGTCCTTTGACCTCTCGAAGGTTGTATCTCTATTAATTTGGGTGTCACTACTCGAGTAACAACAAATGGTCTCATCCACTCATTTTTGAAACCTCGTGGTCTATTCTCTTGTTTGGAGGCCTTCCAAGCAACTGTGGTTTCGACCCCAAACTCATCTTTAGCTTTTCTCTTCACAGGTTCATGGTGGTGGTCCTTCTCTTTAACCTATTTAGATACTTCTAGAACAATGGGGAACTCCAGTGGCTCCTCCTCTAGAATATTGTCCAAAACAAGGGATGTTTCCGAACTTTCTTTTGTTATGAGGGCCACGTTTTCAATCTCGATCTCGACACTCGCATTCTCAATAGTTTTTGAAATAGGTTCTGTGAATACTTATTGCGGTGTGAGTTCTTTACCTTCAAGCATTTGGGTGTAGGTTTTGTCTTCTTTACACACCTCTACAAATGCTTTATTGATGTCACCGTTTGAATGATTCGTCTTTGTAAGGTTGGGCGGTGACATCAATGGAGTACTAGGCGGTGAATCCATCCTAGTCTCTTCTTTTTCTACTGTCTCTTCTCTAACCAAGACCTCAATATTTGATTCCTCAAAACGTGGCTTGGCTGGATAAACATGGATGTAATTTTCCCTTCACAAGATTCAATTTCAATTTCGACTCCATTAACAACAATTGAATCATCTATGCTTAGCGTGGTTGATTCTTCTATTGTTGGAATCTCTAGTTCACTAGGTGCAACGTGTGGCGATTCCAATTCCTTCTCTTCTTGAAGGCTTAACTCTTCAACTTCTTTGAACTAAGCAACGCTATCTTGATTGGCCTTATGATTAATATTTGTACCTTGGCCGGTTTGCATAGATGGTACTTGTTGTAATTTCTCAATTGTTTATGTGAGTCGCGTCAATCGTTGATTTATTATTTGATGGTTTTGTTGCATGACTTGCACTAATTGTATGAAAACATTGATTTTCGCATTACTCTTTATTATATTATCCTTTGTGGCCTTCATGAAACAACTGAGGGAGTCCTCCAACTTTTTGAACCTATTATAATGATCGGTCAAGCTTCCTCGTGTTAGATCTATGAATTGTTGTACTGGCATATAACAGGTCGGTGTTGGATTTTGCTCTTGATATGGGGAAATCTCCATACCTAAAGAAAAACCTGAAAAGAGGCTAAAATAAAACAAACTTAAAACTGAAAACAACTAAAACTACCAACCTAACTTAAACACAAAATAAAATAACCGCTTTAAATCCCCGACCACGGCGCCAAAAACTTGGTGGTGGTGTTGGGGTTTTAAAATCGATCAAAGCACAATTGAATAACTATAATAAATCCTCGGCAGCAGCGCCAAAAACTTGGTGGGTCCTTGTGTGTTATAAAATAATGACATAAAAGCAAAGGAATTAAGGATCCACAAACCTCAAGTATACGGGTCGTACCAACTAATAGATAAGTAATATCGGGATTATCGTCTCCACAGGGATTTAAGTAGTTATTCTAAATTCGTGTTCAATATCAGAATAGATAGTTCTAATCGTTTTAAACAAAAAGATAAATAGTGAAGGAGTTTGTTTTCTAATTAAATAGATACTAAAGAAAATAAATAATAAACAAGTATGCAAATAAGATAAGGAGATGCAAGTATGAATCTATCCTATTGTATTTATGATTCCTAAGAATAAGGGTGAATGGGAAATCTCACAATAGTCAGGAATCTATAATCTCCTAGCCCCCGTCAGGGTGGACCTAAGAGCTATCCTACGGTATTACAAACCCCGTCAGGGCGATTATAAACTACTTTCAGATGAATACTATTTTACCCAATTTGCTACGTGGTTAGTCAAGCCCGTCCGGGTCAAATAACGGATACCACGCGTCTATATTCTATGTCTGTAACTAAGCCCCCCGTCAAGGCGATCACTTCCCCACCAAAGTGAATAGCTTAATTACTTAAATCTACCCTTGATTCGCGACGTCAATGATAGTGAACAAGCACAAGAATATAGTCAATGGAAATTAAGAACCAATTCAATTAAATAATAAAATCCCATATTCAAATTAAAACAGAAAAACAATAATCAATGGTTCATATAGTTACAATCCTAAAGAGAAATTATGCATACTAAAAATTCTTAAATAAATAGCTTAGAAATATCTCATAGATAAAATAGATCTAATACTAAATTACCCAAAGAATAGAGATGGAGAAGTGTTGAATTGATGTAGTTAAGCTCTAGCTCTTGCTTCTTCCTCCTCTAGATCCTCTTGATTGCTTCTATGATAAATTATTTGTGTATATTAAGCTTATGCAAACAAGGGATGATTTTCTAAGGTTTAGAACTGATACAGAGAAGATTAGCATAGCCCCTGCGCAAGGATGACACACACAAATCGAGAAATGGTCCAAATTTTTTGGCCGACCAGAAAAAGAAAAAAAAACTTAGTTTTTTTTTTGGTTGGTTTTCTTTCTTTTCGAACTAATATAAGAAAAAGAAGAATATCATTTGGTATTTTAATATTAATTTATAATAAATATTTAACCGACATTGTACTCATGAACATAATATATGCATAAAATGCATTTGCATTTGATATATCACATTGTACTCATGAATGTGATTTATACAAAATCATTTATAGCAATGAAGCACATGAAGGAAAAAAATACCAAGTTACACTATTACACCGCGTTTCTTTAGCGACCAGATCTTTTGTGACTACTTAAAATTGTATCATCGACGGCACAAGTCGGAGCTTACCTTATTTTCCATTACCATCTACTACTTGTTGTCGCGAATAACATCGAAGTAGTCGGTAGAGATATTAAATTTTTTCCATATTTTTTATTACCGTAAAATGTTTTTGATGTTGACCATTTCAATTAGCGACAAATTTCTGTTGTTGATGTTGGCCATTTCAATTGGCGATAAATTTCTTTAGCCACAGTTATCTTTTACTAGCGATACATTCTAATGAATTAACCTTGATTGTCATAAAGAAGTTAAAAAGTTGGATAGACGCGCATTTGATGAAGTTGTGAAGAATGACCATGTCACAAATTACATGTCTAGGTAATTTAATAAAATGTTTTCATAAAAAAATTCTATTCCAATATTTGAGGTGGTTGATAACGATCTTAAAAAGAAAACTTGAACTTGTGAGTATAAATATTGTGAAGATTACATTTTCGTAGGCAGTTTTTGTCACCACTGCAATTCTGTTATCTTTGTCTCTTCTTTTGTTGTAAAATATTTAAAATTATCAACTTGTATATCATCCAAATGATAAACCATTTAAAGTAAATAAACATTGCCTACTAATTCAGGTATGAAGGACCTTTTTGGCCAAAACTTGTTGGATTACACCCCGCCTACAATGCTGGAACCCGGAATCATCAATCCTAACTCGCTGAATCTGGAAGAAATCGTGGGTATACAAGTTATTTTTACATACGACGCATATTTTAAGTCACGAATTAAGTTGTGCGGAATTTGGATAGTCCGAAAAGATACAAGTACGGGTTATCGAGCGATTTACTCGAAATCGATATGGACAGACTCACCGGCGGAAGGAGAGGCGATAGAAGGAACAAATCACTATTATCTGCTCCGATAATCTTGATTAGGTCGCTGCCAGCGGCGTGGTGGAAGGTTAAACCTAATGTCTAGCGGATCATCGCGTATGATGCGGAATCATGGTCGGATGTTCTTTAAGCTTATTCGTTAGACAACGTGGTTCTCTAAATGATTAACAGTTGGATCTTACACATCGATTTTCACGTTTAGAAATTGGTTAAAGGGTGTATTATAGTATGTACGTTTTACATTGTCAAAGAAAGTACTATGTTGTTGATATTCTTAAGATAAATATAAAGATATGAAATATGATGGAAAGTGACTCCGCACATGCAATATGACTCCCCATCCCAGTGATGTGCTATCTAGTAGCCTCACGCACACAGACAAAACCGTAATGACATTATCATTTAGAATTTGTTGTGCCATAATCATTATTTCTTATCAATTGTTTTCTTTTCATGTGGCCCAAATATTGGCAATTCGAGCTCAAGTTGAGGAAATTAGTATAGATGAAGAACATCTTGCTTATTTTGAAGTAATTGGACAAAAACCTTTTTTAAGGTTTGCAATTTAGTGCCTTATCTTTAACTTTTTTACAATTTTAGTCCCTTATCCTGGTCTGTTTTTACAAGTGCCATCATATTATAAATGTGACAGAACACTTGGATACCTTTTAAAATTGTCATTTTCTTTATTACCCTCTAACGATACTGATTTTACTCATTTAAAAAATAGCTTATGCCTCCTGAATATTTTGGAAAAATTTCAATTTCTTCCACAAATAGTAACAAAACACTTTTAGGCATTTAAAAATAACCCTACTTTGGTAAATTTGAAGTTTTGTTTTTGTTCACTATAGATTGTTTTGCATAAAATAGCGACTTATAGTGTAACTGATTTTAAATATAAATTATTTTGTATAATTTGGGGACCTATAATGCAATTAATTAGAATATAATTATTTTGTGTAAAATAACAACCCATGGTGCAATTAATTAAAAACCGAAATAATTTTGCATAATATAGGGATCTATAATGCAATTAACTGAAGATATAACTTATTTTGCATAATAAAGAGACCTATAGTGTATTTAACTTGGATCCTCCCTAGACTAAATTGTCAAAGTATACAAAGATAAGGGGGACCATATGGGTTATTTTTACACAATTAATAACTTATAAAATTATTTTTCTTTTCTTTATTAGGCATGCGGATTAGCTTTTATCAACATTAGTTTAGTGGTAAAAATGAAGGTCGTGGCAATATTTGCAGGGTAATTGAATGACATATAATTTATGAAATATTTAATTATATGGAAGGGTATTTATGTAATTTTGATGGATTATATGTTGTCGGATCTTGAAGATGTGGGTTCACTTTATTTGGATGCTAAGTCCTCACCAAAGCTTCTACAACAACAACAACATCACAAATATATTTGAGAATTAAGATTAAAATTCTTGTTATGTTCATAATTTAATGATCGATGAGAATATTTATTGGTAATTGAATGTTTACTTTTTGTTTGTTATATTTTCTGAGTTTGTTTGTAATATGTAAGCTACAAAAAATATACTTTATGGTTGTAGGTGTTTTAATTTGTTTTGTTTTCTATTTATTCTCATTTTTACTTTACTACATGCAAGAAATATCTTGAATTAGACTCATTCAAGTCCACCAAAATATAAACCATATTAGAAATACTTCACCATCTTATTGCCTTTTGCAAGGAGATCATGTATAGATATAATATGACATCGAACCTAAAAATATGAGTAATAAAGGTTGATATATGGAATTCAGTTTTTGTTGGGTACATAATTAATAAATAAATCCTCGTCATTTCTATTGGTTACCATAAGATGTATTTTTATACTTTGCAAAGCACATAAGTTTTTGTTGTTTAGGAACTAGTGGCATATAAAATCAACCACGTTGAGAGTTATGTAATTATCTGGAACCCTAATTGATTATATCAAAAGTGACAAATATGAAGGGGTGATTTGATGGATACTTTTTACATGTTTTGGTTTGGTTTTTTATTTCTTTTTATTTTATCGTTTTAATTTTAGAGTAGTCTCAGTCTGCAAACATTGGACTTCAAACTTAATTATAAGGCTCCTTAATCACCAAGTTTAGTAAGTAAGAAGCCAAACATTATTCTTATTACTATTATTGTAATTTTTACTGGAAAAAAGTTCAATAATTGCAGAAAATCAGCTATTATCCATCCCTGGAGATGATGATGCAGTATGGGTTGATTTAATAATTAAATTTGAGGTCTCGTTTTTTTATTCTGGAAGCATATCATGATATGCTTTGTGCTTGTATTTTCTATTTTATTATATTCAACATCTCAAATAGTCCACCATGTAGAATATGGAAGGCATGTGGGTCAAAACTTCTTCACTAAAATTTAAACTTCTATGAAAATTTGTTTAACTTAAAAACTCCAGCCACTTAATTTGCAATTTCTATATGAAATGAACTTGGAGTTGATTTAGGATAACGGCCTGGTTACAAAACATAAATAACAAAATTAATATAGGTGTTATATAGACGAAACAACACGGTGAATTGAGAAATTTTATGCATTGTATAAGACGAGAACATTACATCATCATATTTTTTTGTTTGAAATTAGACACATTCAAAAAGCTTTTATTTTTTTATTTTTTCTATTGATATTATAGTCTCATTTGTCAGGCAAGTTAAGAAACTAACCATGTATACCACACATGACTAATATGAAATTTTTCTATTCAATTGTACCAAATCTATCTGCTTACTAGCAATTTTCCAATTGTTCAAGGAAAATTAATCGTCATACTCAAGAAAACGTGTAGATAATAACATCTTATAAAACATGATGTAAAACACTGACAGAAAGATTAAACTGATAATAAACTGAATCGCAATGTTAAAGTGAAAAAGGGTGTATCGTATAAGGTAAATTTACTAAGGAATAAAATGACTAAATGATTAAGTATCACCTGTTCAAGGTATATATATGCACGCATTCAAACAAGATGATCATTCGGATCACATGAAAGAGAAAAAAAGAAACAAAATAGAAAATAATACATTTTTACAGATTCTTGAAATTCACGCATAAAAGAAGCATTACAAGACATGTCCAAACCCTTATTAGCAACTGCACTCAATGAGAATAGAAGTATATAATAATATGTATAGTGAAAAGAGCATATATTCCATATGAGTGTCTAAGGTAATAATATTTCCTTGATTTCATTCACTTCCACTGAAATATCAAGTAATATTTGTAAAGAACAAAGTCATCTATCAATACCATTTTTTTCTACATCTCATATAATATATTGGTGATACTACATCCTTGTAGTTAATAACCAACCTCGAGGAGGCGATTATGGGATTAAAAAAGGGCATGCATTAATACTATCCTGCCTACGAGAAAAAAATATAAATCCTTTGTACTCTTACTCTATTATTTGTCTTAATTGACAGAAAACACACTAGTTGTTAAGGCTATAAGGAACTAAGGAGTATGGATTTTAATAATGTAAAAACTTATAAATAGTATGAAATGAAACATAGGGGGAATATTACCAAATGACAAAAAGTCTCAGCAAATAAGATAGCGAATAGTGCCATAAGCTTGATAAGAATCACTTGAATAGTAAATTAGATAGCTTATTTAATGATCCCAACCACCTCTTTATAAAATAGACTCTCCAAATTCTTAGTTTTTGTAATAAATACTAGAGTTGTATAAAAAACATATTATGGGTGTTTGTATTATATAAAAGATATTATTTATAATCTATGCATTTAATCAAAATAATGTCAGGATATAAAACAATAGTAAAAAAAGAAAAGAATAAATAACACGTAGCTAAGAAACAAGATAAACCTCCGTGTTAGGCAAGATACTATTAAACGTCATAAACATCAATCATGTTATGATCATTGGAGACATATGTATACGTGAACCTTTTTTAAATAAATTTAGAATATCCTGTACAAAACTCAACATGGATCTTCTTTAAAAGCCTTAACTAATCCATAAATATTAACCCGTATATTTTTTATTTATTTAAAATTTAATTTATTCATTAATATCACACTTTATACTTTATACCACACATTGTATCCAACAACAACATTTTGTAAAAGTTTCGGTTTAATTATAAAAAACTAAATTGTTCGTGAACAACTCACACTCGTCTAAATTCTTTTGTTTGATAAGTCAAACAAACATTATTTAACTAATTTGGCTCGACTTAATGTAATTTAGATTGACTGTACCAATCAACCTCGTACACGGCTCTATTCGTTCACAGTCCTACTAGATATGTGCTATGAAGAAAAGAAAGATCAACAGACTGACTTGTGATAATCACCTTGGCATAGAAAGGTCGAATGAACTCTCGTATAGATTCAAAAAAATCTATCGACACAGAACCTTCATGTTCAAGGGGTATATATAGGTTTGTCCATGGCACGTTGACTTTCCCTGTCAGAGCATAAGAGTTAACTTGGTCCATGAACCCCGCAGAGTGTGTCAAATTTGTGACTGCCCCGTTCTATAATCTTGGATCTGTCCCTGTTATTGGAATATAAATTTTACATGTCAAGTCTTTATTTTAGTTAATAAAACTATTAGACTTATAGCCTTAGGTAACTTTGCCTGAAGATTGAAACATGTGATTTAAATGTTGCATAAGAACATGTTGAAGAAAAAAATGTCATATAGCATTGGTCATATAGGTGCTAGTTGATATCAATATACCATTATTTTGAATTCTTATTCTTCATTATAAAATTTAATATGTTTTTTTTCAAAATCATACTTATATAAATATAAGAGAATAACAAAATATATATTTGCCAATCCAAAATGGCTCACTGTCACTACTGCTAATGCTACCTGCTAAACATGTAGGAATAAAAAAAATTCCAATCACCGAATAATGTGCTTAAAAGCATCGGGAAAAAGATAAAGTTGGTTTGCTCAGCAAATTTACATATATTACAAAACGTACTGATTACTAGCTAGCAAGGTGTTGCATGATGGCTCTCGCCATTATTCTCGATAATAAAGATCCAAATTATTCAGTCAACGTTGTTAAGTATGGATTGATTAATAGTTTTGATATCTTTTAACTTTTATTTTGTATATTGCAAAATAAGAAAGGGTTCATAATTCTAAAATAAAAAACTATTGTCTCCTCCAACTTGGAGACTGAAACATTATTATAAAAAAATGATTAATGATGGGGACCCGTCAAAGTGAAAAGAACTTGACCCCGAATGATTTATAGCCTTCGCTAATCTTTGAACATAAGCAGTTACATTCCTCACAATTGTGTCGCCATCATGGCTACATATTCTTGCATATTACTCTCAAACTAAATATTGAAACTTAGTCAAAAACCAATCTTGCAGGGCCACACCGAGAAGAAGATTTATCATTCACTTCAGAAACTCAGATGTTAATTCAAGGGTTTTATGAGCATTAATGATTTCAACAGATTTACGATCAGATTGAATAATGCATATACCCAAGGATAATAATGGCGCATCATCCAGAAAACATCTTATATAACTAAGAAAACACGAGTTCCGAATATTTAATACGCCCTCTCGTCAAATCCGCTACTTATCTAAATTTTTCAAAAGATTAATTTTAAATTATTTTGCAAAAAATGGATTATTCGGATAAACCTGCAACAAAAAAAATGTTGCATAAGCATTTGCATGAAGGGTAGAATGGGTAAGAATGGAAATTTACTCAAAGTAGATAATTTATACCCGGCTACCCAAGAATCTCATGGGTTGTATATCCAGGTTTGGGTACGAGATATATTTTAAAGAGACGACACAAAAAGAGACGATATAATAATCCGCCCATTCAGAACAATTCTCCCTTGGAAAGCGAACCCGTATAGCAGGAGGAATGTGGTAAATAAAATAAAGTGGTGTTACAAGTTCATTGTCGAAAGATAAGAGGACCTATGTTGTAACTTACACTAATATTACCTTATATAACATAGAAGGTTTGGCACAAAGTATGCTACCAAGTAAAGGAAGATTATTAGAAGAGTTGTTGAAACTCTTGGTTGAAATAATAACCACAATTACATCTTAAACTCCATAACCCCTTAATAACGACCACTACATGTAGATTTTTTTCGTACTAATACGCAAATTGATATTGAAAAAATTAGAATAACTTTATTCAATATATATATATATATATAGAAAACACATAAATAACTTGGAAAACAAGTTTCTATGTGTAAGGAAATAATTAGGGAACAAGTTTTGTAGAAAAGAAAATATCTTGGAGGGTAATATATTCTAATCTATAACATAGAATATATTATTTTGTGAAACTAATAAATAAGGTATATTTCAAAACTCCCCTTCAAGTTGGATCGTGTATATTGAGCATTCCGAACTTGCCAATTTAGTAATCGAATTATTGACTTTGAAGACCTTTTGTAAAAATATCTGCTACTTGTTGTTTGGTAGGAATATATAGAATGCATAAAACTCACTCACATGTTTCATCCTGTCATGTTGTACTAAATTATGAGAGATGTTAATAGTTGGTTTGTTATCTAAGTATAACTTTATAGGTTGGTTACAAACAATTTTCAATTCACTTAAAAGACGTTTTATCAATAAAAGCTCACATATCCCTTGTGCAATAGCTCGAAACTCAGCTTTAACGCTGCTTCTAGCCACAACATTTTTTTGCTTCTCCAAGTCGCTAAATTTCCTCCTACAAAGGTGCAATGTCCCGATGTTGATCTTCTGTCGTCTATATTTTTAGTCCAGTCACTGTCAGTAATTGCTTTGACCCATATATTATCACATTTCTTGAACAATAGTTCATTTCCTAAAGTTCTTTTAAGACATATAAGACATCTAAGAACTCTATAAGCTGCATTCAAGTTCTCATCACGAGGTGAGTGCATAAATCGACTCACAACAACCTCCATACCAATATTTGACCACAACTTATTACCATCATCCCCAACATACCTGTTTCACTAAGAAGATCTATAATATACTGTTTTTGCGTCACCAAGATTCCTTTTTTAGTTCTAGAAACCTCCATACGTAAGAAATATCTCAAAGATCCATGGTCTTTGATTTCAAATTCTTTGGCGAGAAAATTCTTTAGATATTCTTGTTCCACACGACCATCACTTGTTAATATGATATCATCTACATACACAATAAGTATAGAGAATTTTCTATCCTCTGAGTGTTTAAAGAACATAGCGTGATCTTCTTCGCTTTGTATGTATCCTAGACACTTTATAGCTTTCGTAAAACGTCCAAGCCACGCTCTTGGAGATTGTTTAAGACCATAAAGTGATCCCTTGAGTTTACAGACTTTAATTGTACCACATAAAACTCTAAATCTAGGAGGTGGTGCATATACACTTCCTTTTCCAACTCACCGTCGAGGAAAGCTTTATTGACGTCTAACTGTTGTAATAGCCAATCCTTAGCAGTTGCGAGATATAACGAGATTCTGACACTATTCATTTTTTCAACCGGAGCAAATGTCTCCTGATAATCTATTCCATATGTGCGAGTATATCCTTTTTCCACTAATATTTCTTTATAACTCTCTACCGATCCATCACTTTTATATTTCACTATAAACACCCATTTACCACCAACTGGATTTTTTCCTTTAGGAAGAAACACAAGTTCCCAAGTCAGATTTTTCTTAAAAGCATTCATTTCTTCAACAACAACCTTTTTCCATTCGGGAATAGCAAGAGCTTGTATAGAATTGAGAATTTCTGTTTTTGATAAGTTAGAAACAAAGGCTAGAAAATTTAAGTATAATATATGATAGGAGACATACTGATATATAAGATGTTTGGTGCATGATCTAATGCCTTTTATTTGAGCTATAGGAATATTAATGTCTTGAAAATCAATAGACTTTGGACATAGAGAAAAATCTGAATTACATGACATAGACGGAGCCGAATCTTGACTGTCTTGTTGTGGTTGTTTTTCAACATCTTGTCGTTTATGTCTCCTTAAATAGACAAGTAACTTTTTGTTTTTCTATAATGGTAAATCTATATTTTCTTTGTCATTAAATTTTTCATCACCAGACCCAATAACTTCATTTTGAGTATAAAATTCTTCATTATGAATATTGTGCTAGGATGGAGTGGTTATTTTTGTATAAGAAACTAAAGATATGGGTAGCAAAGAAACTTTGTCTGAAAATCTTTCTTCATCCACTTGGTTTCGATTCTCCCCTTGAAGAGAAGTTTTTGGGGGAAAATGACTGATCTATAAAAAAAGTAACATCCATTGTCACATAAAAGCGGGTGGCTATAGGGTCAAAACACTTGTACCCTTTTTAAATGGACGAATATCCAAGAAAGACATATTTATGGGCTCTAGGATCAAGTTTGCTTCGATTATGACTATGAATATGAACATATACTACACAAACAAATTCTTTGGGCTCAAGAGTACTGTAAAATTGGACATGAGGGTAGATACCTAAAAGAATACGATTGATGATATAGGTTGTAGTGAGAATAACGTCTCCCAAAAACTAATAGGAACTCCCATGGTAAACATAATTGCCTGAGCTACCTCTAGGAGATGTCTATTGTTTTATTCTGCAACACCGTTTTGTCGGGGTGTGTCAATACATGTTTATTGATGTATAACGCCCTTTTCTCTAAGAAACTTCCCAAGGATGGAAGTTAAGTACTATTTTCCATTATCAGTTCTTAAGACCTGAATTTAGCATAGAAATTGAGTTTCTATCATCGCATATAACCTCTGAAACACCACAACCACTTCCAACAATACACGAGTATGATCATCAATAAATTTACTAAACCACTGACGACTTGTTATATTACTTACTCTTGATGCCCCCCAAATATCACAATGTATAAAATGAAATTGTTTAGATTGTGTGTGTGGTTTAGAAAGAAAAGTGGAACGATGATGTTTGGCTAGTTGGCAAATTTCACATTGAAAAAGAGAACGATTTTTATTTTTAAAAAATGATGGATATAACTTACTCAAATATAAGAAATTAGGATGTCCCAATCTATAGTGCCAAAACATTATTTCATCTTTAGAAAGATAGAAAATATACTACTTTGTATTTGTGTTTGTCTAACCAAGGGAACATTACCTTTAGTAGTAGAGTTGATCAATATCTCTAGCACTTCCAATCATCTTTCCCGAACTAATATCTTGAAATTCACATCGAGATTGAGTAAATTTAGCTACACAATTTGAGCCCCGAGTGAGTATGATAATGGACAAGAGTTTACAGGACAGCTTTGGAACATGAAGGACAGATTGTAAAGTTAGATTCGTAGAAAGAATAATATAACCATATCCCACGACTGGAGAGGAAGACCCATCTATAATACGAACTCTAAGATTACCAAGACATGGAGTGCAAGATGAGAAAAAATGGGAAAGACTCGTCATATGATCACTAGCGCCTAAATCAATTATCCATGATTCGTTATTAGAAGAAGTATGTAAAACGAAAGAAAAATCACCTTTTTGAACAATAGAATTAGTCAAAGAGGTGTGATGTCGGCTAGGGTGTGATAAAATAAGATGCAACTAACACCCCAACCAAAGCACGTTACTCACTACAAGTATAAGAGATCGTACATAAGTTTTAATGATAAGAAGAATTCGTTTCTCAGAGATTACGAAAGTTAGGAAGTACTTATGCAATATAAAGTGCAAATAAAAAAGTTAGAAGAATAATACGCTGAAAAAAATACTTGGAAATATTTTTTGGTTTTTAAGACTGTAACAATTAACTAAATAAAATAAAGTCAAAAAAATAAATAAAGAGAAGAAGATAGTATGCGAGTTTAGCTCGAGACCTATTATGTAATCCCCACTAGCCTTGTTATAACCTATTTATGTAAGGGAAAATTGTGTGATATGCAATAGCAAGGATTCTATGCTTCACCTAGCCCCCTTTTGGTGGACTTAGGTAGCAATCTAACCATTACCAGGGGACTTGGGTATGGGGACCCTGTGCAAGATCGGTGGTTAATCTCAAACCCTAGTGACTATCTAGTTAGGCAAGCCCTTCCGGATCAGTACCGCACACTAGACGTTTATGTGGTGTTTCAATAATTAGAGACCCCTTATATGTGACCATCTAACTACTATGAAGGTAGTCCTATATGTTATACACAACAAGAACTACAAACAATAAATAAAAACACATAAAAGCAGAGAATAGAACACTAATTTCAATTAAATGTAAAAGACATCCACAACTAAAATAGATATAAAACAATTCTAGGGTTCATACCCATATGATAATCTAAATCTTAAATAGAATTAGTTCATACTAGAGAAAGAAAGAAAAACAATTACAAATTTGAAGGATTAGGAAAACATGATTTATTGTCCAACTCCTTCTGATCTTCTCTTCTCTTGATGTAAGCTTCATCTTGGTCTTTTGATGTTAAAGGCTGACCAAGGATGATTTATATAAGGTAGGAATGAGTATGTAAATTGGTCGAAAATAGGAGTAATCCCCAAGTTAAGGAGTCCAGATCTTACTAAAATTCGTATTCCTAACTTGTAGGAAGGGATAAACCTTAGCATATTTTTTTAGGTCATATCTCCTTCGTTATTTATCGGATTTTGATGTTCTTTATATAGAATAAACTGTGTTGAAAATATCTAGCTACTCCTTTAGAAGTATCTCTCTAATTACAGACCGTTGTTCTGTAGTTAATTAATTAATGGGTGTATGTGCAGTTTTGGCAGCTTCTTTACATTCCAAAAGTATCCAATCTCTTCCTATTTGACTTTGACTAAGGGTTTACCTTTGCTTTTTCTTTTCAAATCAGTTTCCGTAGGTGTAATAGCTTCCATATACCTAGGTGTTACACAAATAACACACAAATTACACGCAAAAACTCATTAAATAGTAAAACACCTTAAGCTAGATAAGAAAGTGTAAATTATAAATAAAAGAGGAAAAATCTCGAAATTAATAACAAAATAACCCTAAAATGATTTCTCAAGTATAGATTAATTTTTAAAAAATAGAGAGATATCAAGACCGCCAACTCAAAGTTGTATTCTCCCAATACAATAAAGGTAAAAACAACTAAGTAGTCAAATAATAAATAGAGAAGGAGAAGAAGAATAGTAGAAAACAATAAATGATCCTAGAGCAAAATATCTAAGAAGTCTCATGTAGTAATTCTAAATTGATAATTCACACATATGCTTACTATACACATAATCAACAATCCATAAATTTAAGTCCAGATTAATTTCACAATGTCAGAAGGAGAGGTCTTCAACTCAGTTCCTGTTAATGGCTATAGGGTGATCATAGGTCCTAATATAGTATCTGATGGTCCACTCACCTATGCCCTAATTGTTCCAGTGTTCGCCCTTCAAGTAGCAATAAGTCCTAATGTCTTTACGGTTATAACTTGTCTTAGGGACGGTATGATATATTTGGATAATGAAAAGTGAGCTTTTGTCTCCCATCTCACATTCCATCAACGAATCGCCTTAGAGTTTTAGTTTCACTCGAAGATGTTCTCACTCAACCCTAATTTTTATCCCTTGATTTGCATCCCCAAATAACACAATAAAAATTTCCCAATGATTACATAGAAAATTCCACTTTGCCGGTCCAATTTTTTTTCTTTTTTCATAAATCTCTTTTCTTTTGATAGGTATGAATCTATTTTTAATGGGAGATATCATGCTATTTTTTTCTCATATATATTTTTCATTTTCATAATTTTTTTCATTACTTTTACCCTAGCAAAGGGTTACAATAATACACTCTTCATCAATAAGATCACGATTATAATAAATTCCCAATGATGAAACCCATAACCCCAAAATTAAGCTCTAGAACAACTTCTCTTAGACTTTGCGATTCAAGTATGGGTCATATGGATAAGTCCTATTAATTAAGGGGTATGTCTTATAATGTGGCTAATAAAAAAATTTAGAAAGGCTCATAGGGGCTAAGACAGATAATAATAATAAACAAATAAAAGGGTGCGAAAGCTAAACAGGCTTCAAGTGACTTCAATATGAAAGAACTGCCTTATTCACTTTTCTAACTACCAAATTTTGTTATTTTTTAACTATTTGTTCATAGACAAGCGGGTTTTCAACTAATTTCAAACCTCACGTTCTACACACTAATTAACTCTCCCTAAGTTCCAAATTGACACTTCATACGCATTGCTTATTAATCTTCCTTATCTTTTACTTCCTGTTTTCATACATGCATACTAAACATATTTGTGATACCGTTCAAAAACATATTACTTACTATCACTGACTTAATTAACACATGATCAATAGGTACATTCACCATATTCTATGCCAATTATAACCCTAAATGTTTTATATATTATGCAAAAATAAAAAGGAAAACGAGGACAACGAATCCCCACCATCAACTCAAAAGTGAGCCGTGTCCCCACGACTAAAAAAAGACTCAATAAAGCAATAAAATTTAAACTAAATTGAACTAAACTAATGCATATAAGTAATTAAGGAGAAGAATTAGAATGTGGTACCTTGCCATAAAGTATCTCTTGCCATTCCTTTTCTAAAGGATGGTCATTATCTATATCCAAGTCTTCTGTTATTCATCACATAATCTACACTCAGAGTCTCCATCCCAGTAGGTGTTGAAATCTCTTTTTAACTATCGATCCCTTCCATCAATCAAACTGCCAAAGCTTGTTGTGTGGATACACTTTCTAAATTTTTATTAATATTTGAAGACGAACCTTGATCTTAGATTGGTGTCTTTTCTTTAAGCTTTGGTGGTACACTCATTCTCTTTGTAATTTTTTCTCGTAGTGGTTGTGTTGTTGCCTCGAGTTTGGCTTCTTTTAGATAGGCTTATCAAGATCAATGACCTCTTCTTTTGTAGCTCTGGGCAAATTCTTGTTCTTCTATAAAATTGAATACTTCCTCTTATAATTCATGGCATCCGTTTTGTTAGTCATATTTATTTAACACATAACTCAAGTTGCACAAAGTATAAAATAAAGTTATGAAAGATTGGTGTGGCTTGAGGTTGTTGCTTGGATGAATGATTATAAATGTAGAAGAAGGATTATTTTGATTTGCATTGGAAGGATTCTTGAAAACTTGATGATCTTTGGTGTTTTGTGGTGTTGTGTAATGGATTTTATGAAGAATATGTGTTTATAGAAGATTGAGGAAAGATTCGATGATGTTGTTGTGTTTGTTTGAAGGTTTAATCAAGGTTCAAGGTGTATTTATAGGGTTTGGGTCTGAAAATTTCATGTTGGGAAGGTTGGAAGAGGCTAGGTTAAACTTTTATTAGGTAAGAATCTAATTAGGAATTAAATTCCTCTTTTCAAACCGCCTCATGCGGTGCACAAGATGATTCCTGTGGTGTACCAAAGGTGACGTCATGGCTATCGTGGCTAGGTTCTTCGCATTTGACGACACGGTGTCGAATTGTTGACTCTCGGCAATTGACATGATTTTGCTACTGTTGTAACGGTTTTGTGATGGCGCGGTGCACCGGACGATCCATGCGGTACACCGCATGAAAGTTCTAGATGTTACCATGGCAACAGTCTTGCACACCTTGACGACACGGTGTCCAAGTACCACTTCTCATCATTGCACCTGATTTACACACTATTATAACGGTCCTTGAGGAGCGGTGCATCGCGGCTACGACACGGTATACCGCACCAAGTTGTTGGTTGGCACAAATTTTTCCTTCTTTTTGACCCCAAACTTATTTCCTGCACATTAACACACTACCTTTCTCTCCTATTAGCTTGTAGACGTATTAAAAATATATACTAACTTATGATTATACACTACAAAACATAAAACGAAATAAAAAACAATTAAAATAAGGAATGTCTCCCAAGGGAACTTTTGTTTAACGTCTCTCAAAATTAGACGTGTACCTTGGGTTAAGCGTTTTCTTGGAGATGTATCATCTTCTTTCGTCCGAAGTCCTCACCATCATGGTATAACTTCAAGCGATGAACATTTACCATGAAGGTCCGCTGCTCGGTTGGATGTTCAGTCTCGATTGCAAGAGATGTGACTTTTGTGACAACATAAGGTCCTCCCCAATGGTATTTAAGCTTACAAGGGTAGTTTGAGAATCTTGAATTGTATAAGAGCACTTTCTGTCCTCTCTCAAACCTCTTCGGACGAATCCAATTATCATGTCATCTTTTTGTTTTCTCCTTCTAGAGATGTGAATTATCATAGGCATGAAACTGAATCTCAGCTAACTCATTCAACTGCATCATCCTTCACTTACTAGCTAGCTCTACGTTCAAATTTAGATCATTTATAGCCCAAACAGCATGGGTTTCAATCTCCACAGGAAGATGATAATCTTTGCCGTAGACCATGTGATATGGAGATGCCCCAACTGGTTTTTTGAATGATGTTCTGTAAGCCCAGAGATCATCATCTAGCTTTAATGATCAGTCCTTCCTCGTTTTATTCCCAGTATTCTCTAGGATAGTTTTGATCTCTCAGATAGAGACCTCGCCTTGTCCGTTAGTTTGGGGATGATAACCGGTTGATGTTTGGTGTCTCACCCCCAACTTATGAAGGACAGCTCTTGACTGAAAAATTATAAAGTGTGTACCTTTATCACTAATGAGAACATGTGGCATACCATGTCTTGAAAAGATATTCGATTTGAGGAACGAAATGACTGTCTTGGCATTGTTCTTCAGTGTTACCACTGCATCTACCCACTTGAACACATAATCTACTAATAGCAAAATATAAAGATTACCATGGGAAGAGATGAAAGGTCCCATGTAATCTATCCCCCATACATCAAAATTTCTACTTCTAAAACATTTTTGAGTGGCATCTCATCCCTTTTTGATATATTGCTAGTGAATTGGCATCTTTGACAAGTCTGGACGAATTAATGATAAACTTTACGTAGGGTAGGTCAATAGAATTTTAGGTTTAGTTCTATCGTCTTTGAAATGTCCACCATATGGTGAACCATGGCAGCTTGCAATGATTTTCCTTATTTCGCCCTAATGCACGCATCTTCTACTAACTTGGTCACTGCAAAATTTGAAGAGGTAAGACGCATCCTAAAAGAATTGTCTGGCTCTATAGCTTAACCTCTTTTTTTGTTGTGGATTCAAATCCACAGGAAATACACCACTCACTATGAGATTCACTATATATGCATACCAAGGAACAAACACATATTTAATAGTAACAAGATGTTCATCAAGGAATACCGCTTTGACAAGTTTTGGTTCTTGTTGACATTAGAGCGTTTGAGCCTGGGTAAATGATCTGCTAACTGATTCTCGCACCCTTTTCGGTCTCAAATATCTATGCCAAATTCTTGTAGAATAGTACCCATCTAATAAGATGCAGCTTAGCGTCCTTTTTCGCAATAATATACTTAATTTCTGAATGATCCGTATATACGATAGTTTTCATTTCAAGGAGATAGGAACAAAACTTATCAAAAGCATATACTACGGCTAATAAGTCTTTCTCCGTCACTGTACAGTTCAATTGGGCAGCGTTAAAGGTCTTACTTGCATAATAAATCGTGTGAAAGATCTTCACTTTTCTTTGGCCTAACACAACACCCATTGCATGACAACTTGTATCACATATAAGTTCAAATGGAGTATTCGAATTTGGAGGTATGAGAATTGGCGTGGAGATTATTTTCTCTTTAATCATAAAATAGGCTTCAAGACACGCGTCATGAAAATTAAGGGAGTATTCTTCTCATGTAAAGCACAAAGTGGTTTGGCGATCTTGGAGAAACCTTTAATAAACCTTTTGTAAAATCCTACGTGAACCAAGAAACTTCTAACTCCTTTCACAGAAACCGGATGTGGTAAGATTTTTATTATTTCAATTTTTGCACGATCTACCTCCATTCCTGAACTTGAAACTTTATGTCCCAACTCAGTTCCTTCTCGAACCATGACGTCACATATTTCCCAATTAAGAAAATCATAGGTTTCTTACATCGCAGAAGAACATTTTCAAGATTGTTGATGCACTCATCAAAACTATCTCCAAATACAAAAAATTCATCCATAAAATCATCTAAGTATTTATCAATCATGTCCTAAAATATATCCATCATACACCTCTGGAACGTGGTAGGTGCATTGCATAAACCAAACGACACCCTTCTATAAGTAAATGTACCCAACAGACAAGGGAAAAGTTGTTTTGTGTTGATTATATGGATCTACACAAATATCATTATAGCCTGAATATCCATCAAGGAAACAGTAATTCTCTCTCACAGCAAGCTTGTCTAACATTTGATCAATGAATGGTAAAGAGAAGTGATCTTTCTTTATGTATTTGTTGAGCTTGCGGTAATCCATGCACACTCCCCATCCCACAACTGTTCTTGATGGAAGGACTTTGTTTTGACCATTAAGGATGTAGTGATACCTCCTTTCTTTGGAACACATTTTACTGGAATAACCCACTCATTGCTCGCAATCAAAAATATAATACCCTCATCTAATAATTTGATCACCTCTTTTCTTACCACCTCGTTCATTGCTGGCATAAGTCTTCTTTGCCCCTTTATAGAATGACCTCCTTTATCTTCAAGAATGATTTTGTGTATGCAAATGGTAGGACTAATTCCCTTTATATCGGCTATAGTCCACCCAATTTATTCTTTATTAGCTCGAAGCACACATAGTAGCTTATCTTATTAAGGTAAGGTTAGCAGAAATAATTACAAGCAAAATTTTGTTAATACCTAAATACCGATAATGCAAATAAGCTGGAAGTAGTTTTTCCTCAAGAACAAGAGTATTTATGATTCATGGTTTCTTATTTGGTTCAATGTCTCATGCCTCTCGAATTTGTTTACGAATTCTTTCTTTTGGTATACCGTAAACTGAATCCAATGTTGCAACTTCTTCAGCTATGTGATCATATCTCTCTGGGGATTCAAGTTGCTAAGGCTATTGTTAGATTGTCATCAAAACTTGATTCATTTAAACTTCTTGCATAATTTTGCTCATGACATCTCTTTTAAAGCATGCATCTTTTGTCTCTGTATAATTCATAGCCTCAAACACATTGTATCGTACTTGTTCGTCTTGGTCACTCATGATCAATTCACCATTCTCAACATCTTTAGTGTACATTTCGTGGCTAAGAATGGTCTACCCAAGATGATGGGTACATTCTTATGTGCGTCGTGGTCAATAATAATAAAATCACAAGGAAATATAAAACTAAATGCTTTAACTAAAACATCTTTTAATTTTACCTACAGGTTAGGAGAGGGAGCTATCCTCCATTTGTAATACTACTAAAGTAGGTACTACCTCTCCTATGTTGAGCTTCTCGAACAGGGACATTGCCATAAGATTGATACTTGCGCCTAAATCACATAATTCTTCCCCGTACATCCTTCGCCAATAGAAATGGGAATTATGAAATTACGAGATCTTGTATCTTCGGTGGCAACTTACTTTGATATATGGCACTACACTCCTCAGATAATCCAATCAAGTCCCCAGTTTCTAAACTTCGTTTGTTAGAAAGAATGTCCTTCATGAAATCATATATTTTGGCATTCTCTTTAGAGCCTCTACAAACTTTATGTTGATATCTAACTTTTTCACCATGTAAAGGAACTTCTTTAGTCCTTTCTCATTGTTCTTGTTTTTGACACGTGATGGGAATGGTGGAGGAGGACGAGTATTGTTCACCATTGAGCTTTTCTTCTTTACTGGTGTCTTATCTGGGAAACTCTTTGGTTCAATTACCTCATCGATTTGATCTTCAATTGTATTCTCAACCACCTATTTTGAAATATGGGTTCGCTCTTTTGGTTGTTCCGTTTCTTCCACCCTGGGCGGAGGTAATTGTTTTCCACTTCTTAAACAACTACATGACAAGTATCATCCTGATGAGTTACAATATGACTTTGAAGTTGCCCTTTTGGCCTAATTTGTGTTGCACTAGCAATATGTGATAGAGTATTCTCGAGATCTTTAATAACCATTGCTTGTTATTGAAATCTTTATTAATTCACCTTCATGATTTCCTCAAGAACTTTCATGAATTTATCTAGATTTTTGTCTAGACTTGAAGTTTGCGATGAATGTTGATCGTAATTAGATTGTTGTGTTGAATGTGTTCTTGATAATGATCTTCATACTCTAGCACTCATTAATAAATTTGTTGTGGTTGATAATAATTTTAAGATTGAATTTGATAATAGTTCCCTTGATTTTCAACCCAATCTGATTCTATGTGAATAATAATTAGCGTGACTTCCTTTAGGATAATAATAACCATTTGAGTAATGGTTTATTTGATGAGATACGAAGAAAATCGAAGCTTGATTATGAATGAAATTCTCCCATGAATGACTTCTTTCTCCACAACCAAGATATGAAGGTAATGTGTGTACTAGATTTACATGAGCTATAGAACTTCTCTAAAAACGTGATTGTTCTTGTAATTTCTTGAGGTATTGGTTTAATTCTTCGATCTTTAGAGCTTCTAAGGTATCTTCTTCTTTATTCTGATTCTAACGACCAACTTCTCTCGGTTTCAAGAACTCTTTCCATGATAATACTAACATTCAGGTGAGGAGACGTGAAATGACTCAAAACTTCCATCCCCTAAATTATTTACCTTTGACTTGAAATTGCTATTGAGTCCTCCATAGAACATGGTCAATTGATATTCAGGAGAGGAGACGTGAAATGAACACCTCACTTTCTTCTTATTGAAACATAATTATGCTTCACAAACTCTTTCCTCTTCTTCTTGCCTAAACTGTTTTAACTCCAACATATCTTTTAAACGTCAACTAATCGGATATAATCAATCTAAGAATTTTTGCTTGGAGTTAATCACAATCTGGAATTGAATCCGGGTGTTGGTAATCATACCTATCGCTTGCATTTCCAGTTAAAAAGAACTGGAACATAACGTATTACAACTGTTATCGTGTAACACCTTTGATGATGTAGGTATCACAAATCTGCATGAATATTTCAATTTAACAAACTGGATCCTGTTGTGCAGCACCAACTAATCGGCGATAACTCAAAAATTGTTCAATCATGCTTGTATCTGGCTTGAATTTAGCAACTTGGATTTCTGGAATGCAGATTCCTCTAGGTTGCACACTAAATGAGACGAGAAGATAGAGTTTCCTCGGACTTGTCATTTAAATAATCAGAAATAAAAAAAACTAAAAATAAATGCGTTAAATAGATTTAACTGAAATAAAAGCACAAAATAATTGAACAAGGACCAACGATGTAGTCCCTGGGAGCTTCACCAAAAACTTGGTGTCGGTTAGGGCGTGATAAAATAACGATAAAATAAGATGCAACTAACACCCCAACTGAAGGACGTTACTCACTGCAAGTATCACAGATCGTAAAAAACACATGTTTTAATGATAAGTAGACTTCGTTCCTCTAAGACTAAGAAAATTAGGAAGAACGTATGCAATATAAAGTTAAAACAAAGAAGCTAGAAGAATTATACGCTGAAAACAGAATACCTGGGAATATTTGTTTGGTTTTTAAGACTCTAAAAATTAACTAAATCAAATAAAGACATGAAAATAAAAAAAATATAGTATGAGAGTTTAGCTCGAGACCTAGCAAGTAATCCCCACTATCCTTGTTATAACCTATTTATGTAAGGGAGAATTGTGTGATATGAAATATCCAGGATTCTACACTTCTCCTAAACCCCTTTCGGTTGGACTTAGGTGGCGACCTAAACATTACTAGGGGACTTGGTTAAAAAATACTGCGCAATGATCAATGATTAATCTCAAACCTTAATGACTATCTAGTTAGGCAAGCCATTCTAGATCAATACCACACACTAGACGTTTATGTGTTGTTTTAATAAGTAGATACCCCTTTCAGGTGATCATATAATTACTATTAATGTAATCCTATACGTTGTACAATGCAAGAACTACAGAAAATAAATCAAAACACATAAGAGGAGAAAATAAAATACTAACTTCAGTTAAATGTAAAAGATATCCCAAATTAAAATAGATATAAAACAAGTCTAAGGTTCATACCCATATGTTAATCTAAAGCTATAATAGAATTAGTTCATACGAGAGAAATAAAGAAAAACTATTACAAATTTGAAAAATTGGGAAGACATGATTTGTTGTCCAACTCCTTCTAATCTTCTCTTCCCTTTATATAGGCTTTCTCTTGGTTTTTGATATTAATGGCTGACAAAGCATGATTTCTATAAGGTAGGAATGAGTATATCATCGTTACTTATCAGATTTTGATGTTCTTTATATGGAAACAACTGCGTTGAAAGATATAGTCGCTCCTAAAAAATGTCTCTCTAATTTCAGACTGTTTTGGTGCAGTAAATTAATTAATGGACATATATGCATTTTTGACAGCTTCCTTACATTCCAAATATATTTAAACTGTTCCTTTTTTACTTTGACTAAGGGTTTACCTTTACTTTTCCTTCTCAAATCAGTTTCCATATGTGCAATAGCTTCCATATACACAGGTGCCACACAAATAACACACAAATTACGCGCAAAAACTCATACAATAATAAAATACTTAAAACTAGACAAGAATGTTTAAAGTATATATAAATGGAGAAAAATCCCGAAATTAATAACTAAATAACCGTAAAATGATGGCTCAAGTATAGATTAATTTATCACAAATAGAGAGACATCAAGTTATTAGAGATATATTCAGATAAATTTAATAATTCGTACAAATGTTCTAATTGTTCATTACTGTATGAAGCTCTTTTGAAGATATTAGGTCGACTCGCAGTAGTTACTTGCATACTTGTTCCATATTTATCAGAATAAGTGGATGATTAAAAAGTTCCATATATAGACATAATCGGTGTAAAAGTTTTTAAAAAAAAGCACCAAAAAAGGTGTATATCGACAATTAAGAGTAAGAAGATCTGATACCATGAATAAATTAGAATAAATTATTCAAAGATAATAATTTCTTACATAAAGAAACTATATTTAAAGGAAACACATGAAGAACTTGGAAAACGAGTTTCTATGTGTAAGGAAATAATTAGGGAACAAGTTTTGTAGTAAATGAAATAACTTGAAGAGTAATATATTCTAATCTATAATATAGAATATACTATTTAAACAACCAAATAATTAAGGTATATTTCCACAGATATTACTCACATGGAAGGAATAATTGTAGTTGTATTCACTAGTATCTTGATTAAAAACTTTAAAGGCACTATAGACCCTAATTCTATGAAAAAAATCACACTGTAGTCCATAGGTCCCTATATTATGCAAAAAATTTCAAAAGGCTTTAGTTTAATTTATATAGAATAGAATTATTTTTAGTTGTACTCACTAGAATTTTCATTCATATATTTTTTAATTATGGTATGGGTCCCCAGACAATCCTTAAATTCACTATCAATCCATGTATTATGCAAAACTGCATTTATAGGACTTCATATAATTATTTCAGGAAAGAATAGTTTCAGTTGTACTCAATAACATCTCGATTATTATTTTCTCTAATTGCTTAATAGGTCCCTATGCTATTTAAAAAAATGCAATATGGTCCCTAGATCATGCAAAAATTGCAATATAGGCTTTGGAATAGTATATTACAGAAAGAATAGTTGTTGTTTTAATCATTAACATCTAGATTAATATCTTTTAAATTGCACTATAGGTCCTTATAGTATACAAAAAATCTTACCATAAGCCTAATTAAAATTTATAACAAAAGAACAGTTGTAGATTAAAATATTTCAATTGCACTATAAGTTCCTATACTATGCAATAATTGCATAATAGGTCCTGTACTATGAAAACATTTTATTAAGTTCCCTATATTATTCCAAAATTAGAATATATACCATTATATAATTTATAAGGAAAGAATATTTCTAGTTGTATTCACTTGCATCTGGATTAATATATTTTTTAATTTCAATATAGGTCCTTATACACTGTAAAACTAGCTCTGTAGGTCCCTATATTATGCAAAAATTGTACTAAAGGTCCCAATATTATCTACAAAATCCACTATAGGTCCCTATACTCTACAAAAAATCACTATATGCCTCTCTTTTAACTCAACTTTACCTTCTTATCGAATACATTTTGCCCATATTTTAAATAGGTTGAAATAGAAATAAGAGACAAATATTTTTATCTTTTCGAAAAAGAGGAACACAGTAAGTTTGAAAAGAAGGTAAAGAGGTTATTAATACCAAGATATACAATTTAATAAGTAATGTGTGCATACATTCCATTCTCAAAATAGAAGATATGTATTAACAGGTTTCAAAGAAGATAATCATCTATATTTAGACAAAAGAGAACAAAAAAGAAACAAAACAACAAATAATAAAGTTTATAGTTTCTTGAAATTCACAACTAAAAGAAGTCTTATAAGGTAATGCACTCAATAACTATCAGGAAGAGGAGGGTATATAGAATTTGCAGAGATACCATATAATATGGGGCTAGGAAGCTAATTCTGAAAGATTGGGGAAAAATGAGATAGATTAGGGTTTATGAAGCTATTTACCATTTTCTTAGGAGTCTGGCCTATTGGTGGTTTTTATTACAGGGATTGCTTACTTAGCGGGAGGAGTACGAATCTCAACAATGGGACAACATGTTTCGTGTGATCAAGCTACTTCGTGTAAAGTTCTTGGTGAAGATAATAATGTTCTCCGTCTTGTGTTTTTTAAATGAGAGATTATTATGCAAAAAATGTTGCAACATGTTTTTTTATTATTACGAACAAACCATTATACCTCAGGGCTACCAGCACCCCTATTAAGAGGAAGAGGCCTAAAACAACACAAGAAAGGGTCCAGAATAGATATTAATAAAATCCCCAAGCTTGAAGAGATAACTAATCATGACATGTGTCCAAGAAAGGCCTTGAGAACCGTTCCGTGGCCATACTATTAAGTTATTAGTAAATTTACTTTAAAAACCTGTTAGTAGTTTAATTTCAAATGTTATAGAATATCATAAGTTTGCCTAACATAGCATATCATAGTTGTAACATAGCATAATAGAGGTCTAGATTTAGCAGAATTCGGTTGTTTATAATAAATTTAAATGTTAACATAGTATAGAAAAAGTGTATAGCTCACCTAATATTTAACTCATGCTACAATAACTTCGAGTTAACATTAGAGTATTTAGCTAATGGTCTACCTCTCTTGGGTCGTACAATTCGAAAGATACAAGTCCTTCGAGAGTTGTTCTTAGTTTTAAGATATTAGCAAAACCAGAAGAGAATTTCGCACATTAATTAGATTTGTTGCTATTAACAACAACACTACACAACATGAATGAAATGTTAACATATATAGTTGCATATGTCCCACATCCATTTGCTACACGTCATGACAATCACTAGAAAAAATACCTTTGTTAATATATATATTGATTTTTTTATTTATATTAACACTTTAACATGTAGTAATATTACCAAATTATATCATATACCTACATAAGAAATTTGGTTAATTGAAAAAAAAAAGAATTGAATCCTTTATATGACATTTGGCCTTAAAACAAGCCTACTTTTTTTAAATATGTATGGGCTTCAATCCCTATATATTTAGATTTCCAAAATAATAATACTACTCTATTTTTCTTTTTGAAATGATTTTTTTCCTCTCCATCTCTCTTCTACTATCTCTCTCTCAATCTCAAAGTTATAATCACATAAATCAGTTTTGAATTGTTCAATTCATCAATTGACAGATGAAGATCCAATTTCCCATTACCATTAAAGAGCCACTCATGGTACATCTTCTCTATCTCAAAATCTCATAGATTAGAATCACATAAATAGTCTTGAATTGTTCAATTTATCAATTTACAGATCAAGATCCAATTACCTTCTGATTACCATAAAAGAGCCCTTTATGGTATATATTCCTACTCCTATTCTCTTAATTGTTTCATAAATAAACTAAATCTAATTAGACTTATACCTAATTGTTTCTACTTAATCAATTATTTTGTTATACTATGTTTGTTATAAATCTGTAATATAAGTTATTTTATATTGTTAAAATTTCGATTTTGGTGTGTGTACTTCATTATGTTTAAGAATGTCAAAATAGAGTGGTACTACAAGTCTATATGTAGTATCAGCTATGTTGTGGAGGAGAATATTTTTGATATTTTTGTTAAGTTAATTGCACTTTAAGTCCCTACTTTAGGTAAAATATTTATTATATGTCTCTATTAGATCAAATTAATGGTATATAAAAATGTTAAATAGGTAATACTTACATTTGAATGTTTTTTTTCTTGAGTAATTTTGCGATTTAAAATATATGATCTTATGAATTTGTAAATATCTTATATGTTCATATATATTCTAATTGTTAGATTTCCGTAGTTATTTTAAAAATTAAGGGTTAAAGTCTAGTTTGATTGTTTAATTATATGGACCCATTACCGATTATGATTGAATATAAAATGATATCTATCCTTGTATGAAATATAAATGCATATACATATATACTAACATTATTTTCTTTTATTTTTTCAGTTGAAGTTTATTATACAGTGAATAACATATGATCGTTGACCATGACATTTCACCTTATATCAAGTTTGCAGAACTTTGCAACTTGAGGAATACAGGTTCAACCAAAATAAAGTCCATGCATAGTTTAAAATGCACTATAGATGCCTATATTAAGCAAAAACTACATTACAGATCCCTATATTATGAAAAGTGTACAATAAAATCTCTTTAATGAAATAATTTACGCTATACATCCCTATATTATCCAAAAATTGCATTCCCTATATTATGAAAATATTTACTATAAATATCTGAAGTATATAAACATTGCACTATACGTCCCTATATTTATGCAAAAGTTGCATTACATGTCCCTGTATTGTAACAAAGTGTACTATAAATCCCTATACTATACCAAGATTGCATTATACATCCCTATATACAGATTCCTATTATATGAAAATTGTACAATAAAATCCCTTTAATATTAATAAATTACACTATACATCCCTATATTATGCAAAGATTGTATTACAAGTCCCTATATTATGAAAATATGTACTATAAATACCTTATGTATACAAACATTGCACTATATGTCCCTATACTTATGCAAAAGTTGCATTACATGTCTTGTATCTTGAAAAATTGTACTATAAATACCTATAATATACAAATATTTCACTATATGTCACTATATTTACGAAATAATATAACATATATTTTTTGGCTAATTGGTTCCTAGCGGTTGGGGAAATGGGTTATATTTGCTACAAACTGTTGTGAGTATTGTCTAAGAGAAATTATTTTTATGGGATAATTGAACTGTTAGTCCTTGTAGTCCTCGAAATAGCAGTGTTTTAGTTCTTGTGCTCTGAAAATACCACAAAAGGTCCCTATATTAACCATAGGGACCTTTTATGGTATTTCTCGAAAGAGGGATAGTAGGACTCCCTAATTTAGTTTTTTTAATAATTTTATTTGTTTATTTATTTCAATAATTTATTTTTTGATGATCGTCTTTCTCTATTCAGCATTCTTTCAGACATGTGTCGATGCAGCACGTGTGAGCAACTTGACGCATCTGGAAGAGCCGTGTTTTCGAGATGCTTAATTTAAGCTCTTGCTGTATCTACATGTCTTTACTTTTTTTTCTTTTTTTTCTTTTTTTACTTTATTTAAAATAAATAAATAATTATTGATCATTTGATTAATACAGGGAGGAAGATTTTGATAAAGAAGGATCTGGGGACCGGACGGTTATACTATGTGATCAGGTAAATCAAAATATTTTTATTTTTTTTACTTGGTATGTCAGTATATTTGTAAATGTTATATTAATTTTGCAGTGCGATAAGGAATTTCATATCGGGTGTTTGAGAGAGCATAATATAGCCCTATTAGACGTAAGTTAAGGAAAATCACCATCTTTTTGTTTTTCTTTTTAATTAAAAAAACTGATTTCCTAGTTTAAAAAATGCAGAAGCTACCCGAAAATTTATTGTCTGCCCAGTGGGATAGGTATTATATACAAACACCGGAATCGTCGGTCCGCTAGGAGAAGGTGTTAGAAACTAGTCTAAATATGAAACTAAAGAAAGAAATAATTTCTCAAAACTAGAAAAAATAGCTTGAAGATGATCGAAAGACTATCAGCTTACGAAAAGATGACCAAACAAAAGTTGTACTGCTAAGTGACTAAAACTCGAGAAGTACTTTATAACCAGGGTTTGAGGAAACATTTGCTGCATCTAAGATGCCCTATTGTGATAAGGAAGGTTTTATATATAGGGGAAAAGTTGTGATCCCTTTTCTTGAGATATTAAATAGCATGTCACCTCTTGTAACTCGCGTCTACGCGCGTATCTCAGCTAATACAATCATGCAGGTCACTTTGAATGAACACTAGGGTTGCAAATGAATCAAGCTAAATCAAACTTGCTCGGGAAAATACTTGTTCGTTTACAAAACAATTTCAATCTCAATATCAGCGTCTATATTTAAACTCGTTCAAACTTGTTAGTTTATTATCAATTAATATTTATTAATTGTAAATTAATAATTTTGTTTACCAACAAATATATTATTAGCCAATAAGTAATAACCTGAATATTTTTTAGGGTAAATGCTTAATAACCCCCTCTACTCTTGTTTATATATTTCATTAATAACACACTTTATACTTCATAACACACATTCTATCAAATAACAACATTTTATACAATTTTTTATTTAATTATTAAAAAAAATGTTTGTGAAACAGTCAAACTCGGCTAAATTTTTTTTGTTTTATAAGCTAAACAGTCAATATTTAACAAACTTGTCTCGACTTGTCACAATTCAACCTTGACTCGACTCACTAGAGAAATTAAACTACAAACTTGTACATCTGGTACTTAACTCGATTCGTTCATAGTCCCAGTAGATACGTGCCACGAAGAAAAGAAAAATCAATGGATCGACTTGTAACAATCCACCTTGGCATAGAATGGTCGAATGAATTCTCGTATTGAATAAAAAAAGCGATCGACACCGATCCCTCATGTTCAATGAGGGTATCTGTAGGTTCGGTTATGCCACGTCGGAATGACGATAACATCGTCTTTCCCATCTGGAGCATAAGAGTTACCTTGGTCCTTGAACCCCGCAGAGTGTGTTAAATTTTTGCCTGCCCAGTTCTACATTCTTGGATCTGTCCTTGTTATTGGATGACAAATTTTATACGTCAACACTTTATTTTAGTTAAGAAAACTATTAGACTTGTAGTCTTAGGTAACACTGTCTGAAGACTGAAACAGGTGAGATGAATGTTGCACAAGAACATGTAGAAGAAAAATAATAATATTAAATGATATATAACATTGCTCATATAGGTGTAAGTTGATATCAATAACCATTATTTTATCTTCTTATTTTTCATTTAGAAAATCTAATTTGTCTTTTTATCGAAATCATACTTATATGAATATAAAAGAATAGACAAAATATATCTTAGTCGATCCTAAATGGTTCACTTTCACTACTACTAAGGATACCTACTAAATGGGTAGGAATACAAAAATTCCACTCACCAAATAATGTGCTTAAAAAACCTTGTTAACAACCATGTTATTGCCCCTTTGCTTAGAAAATTCATAGATATTACAAATTGTACTGATTAGTAGCTAGCTAGGGGTTGCATGATGGCTCTAGCCATCATTATCGATAATACATTTCCCAAATTATTCATTTGACATTGTTAAGTATGGATCGATTGATAGGCTCAAGATCTTGTAACTTTTTCTTTCTATCTTGCAAACTAAGAAAGGTTTCATAATTCGAAAATCAAGAACAATTGTTAAGTAAATCTCCTCCAACTTAGAGACTGAAAAATTCTTAGAAAAAAAATAATAATGATGGGGACCCGATGCAGTGAAAAGAAATCAACCGCAAAGGATTTATAGCCATGGATAGTCTTTGAACATAATCAATTACAATCCTCACAATTGTATCACCATCACAACTACATATTATTGCATATTATTCTCAAACGGAAATCGAAACTCAGTCAAAACCAAGCATGCGGGACCACACCGAAAAGAAGATTTATCATTCACTTTAGAACTCAGATGTTAAATCATGTTTTTTATGAGTATTAAACATTTCAACAAATTCACAAGCCAATTGAATAATCTAGATACCTGAGGATAATAATGGCGCATCATCTAGAAAACAACTTATCTAACGAAGCAAACATGAGTTCCAAACATAAAATACACCCTCTTGTCAACTCCGATACTTATGTAAATTTTTACAAAGATTAATTTTAAATTATTATGTAAAAATTACATTATTATGTAAAAATTACATTATTCGGAAAAACCTACACCAACAGATGAATGTTGCATAAGCATCTGTATGAAGGGTAGAACGCTTAGAATGGAAATTTACTCAAGTCGCTGAGTAGTTAATTTATACCTGGCTATCCAAGGATCTCGTACCCAGGTTCGGGTATAGATTTTAAAGAAGCAACAAAAAAGAGTCGATTTTGAAATCCACCTGTTCTTTACAAAACTTCCTTAGAAAGCGAACACGCATAGCAGGAGTGACGTTCTCAATGAAATAAAGTGGTGTTACAAGTTTATTTTCGAAAGATAAGAGGACCTATGTTGTAATTTATGCTAACATTACCTTATGTAATATAGAAGCTTTGGCGCAAAGTATGCCACCAAGTAAAGGAAGGTTATTAGATGAGTTAATGAAATTCTTGGTTAAAACAACAACCACAATTACATCTTCAACTCCATTTATAACTCCATCGCCCTTTTAATAACGAACCTCCATTTGTAATACTACTGAAGAGGGTACTACCTCTCCTATGTTGAGCTTCTCGAACAGGGAATTTGGCATGAGATTAATACTCGCGCCTAAATCACATCATTCTTCCCGGTCCATCCTTCTCCAAGAGCAATGGGAATCGTAAAACATCCAGGATTTTGTATCTTCGGTGGAAACTTGCTTTGACATATGTCACTACACTCCTCAGGTAGTCCAATTAATTCTCCAGTTTCTAAACTTTGATTGTTAGACAGAATGTCCATCATGAATTTCAGATATTTTGGCATTCTTTTGAGATCCTCTACAAACGGTATGTTGATATATAACTTGCTCACTATGTCAAGGAACTTATTGAATTCATTTTCATTGTTCTTAATTTTGGAACGTGATGGAAATAGTTGAGGAGGACGGGCATTGTTCACCACTTATCTTTTCTTCTTTACTGGTGTCTTCTCTAGGATAATCTTAGGTTCAGTTACCTTTCTCGATTTGATCTTCAACTGTTTTTTCAACCACCTAATCAGGAATAAGGGTTGGTTCTTTTGGTTGTTCTGTTTTTTCCACTTTGGGCGGACGTAATTGTTTTTCCAATTTTTAATTCATCTACATGACAAGCATCATCCTGAGGAGTTACACTATCACTTGGAAGTTGCCCCTTTGACCTGATTTGTATTGCACTAGTAATTTGTGATAGAGTACTCTCGAGATCTTTAACAACCCTTGCTTGTTGTAGAATCTTTGCTTCCCTCGAGAACTTCCATAAATTTATCTAGATTTTTGACTTGAAGTTTTGGATGAAGGTTGATCATAATTAGCTTGTTGCGTTGAATACGAATGTGGTTCTTAATAATCTTCATACTTCAGTACTCATTGATAAATTTTTTGTGGTTGATAATAATTTTGAGGTTGAATTGATAATAGTTACCTTGATTTTCAACCAAATTCTGATTCTGTGGGGAATAATAATTAAGCGTGACTTCCTTGAGGATAGTAATAACCATTCGAGTAATGGTTTCTTTCATGAGATAAAAAGGAAATCGAAGCTTGATTATGGATTAAATTCTCACATGACTGATTTCTTTCTCCACAACCATGACATGAAGGTAATGCGTGTATTAGATTTACTAGATCTATAGAACTGCTCTCTAACGTGATTGCTCTTGTAATTACTTGAGTTCCTAGTTTAATTATTTGATCCATAGAGCTTCTAAGGTATTTTCTTCTTTGTTTGATTCCAACGGCTAACTTCTCTCGGTTTGAAGAACTCTTTCCATGATAGTACTAGCATTATCTGGATCTAATAACACAAAGCTTCCATCTTCTAAATTACTTACCTTTGCCTTGGACTCGCTATCGAGTCCTCCATAGAACATGGTCAATTTACATTTAGGCGAGGAGACGTGGAATGGACACCTCACTTTCTTCTCATTGAAACGTAACCATGCTTCACAAACACTTTCCCCTTCTTCTTGCATAAACTGTTTTTACTCCAACCTATCTTACGCGTCTACTAATCGCATATAATCAATCTAGGAATTTCGCTTGGAGTTGATCCCAATCTGGAATTGAATCCGGGTGTTGGTAATCATACCAATCACTTGCATTTCCGGTTATAAAGAACTGGAACATAACGTAGTACATATGTTCCTGTGTAACAGCTTTGACAATGTAGGTATCACAAATCTGTATGATTTATTTGAATTTAACAAACTGGATCCTATTGTGAAGTACCACTAATCGGCCAAACTCGAAAATTGTTCAATCATGCCTATATGTGGCCTGAATTTAGCAAATTGGATTTTTGGACTGCGGATTCCTCTAGGTTGCACTCTAAATGATATGGGAAGATCGAGTTTCCTTTGACATTCCATCTGAAATGAAAAAACTAAAAACAAAAGCATAAAATAGATCTAACTGAAATAAAAGCACTAAATAAATGCATAAGGACTAACGATGTAGTCCCCTTGAGCTACATCAAAAACTTGGTGTCGGTTAGGGCGTGATAAAATAACGATAAAATAAGATGCAACTAACGCTCAAACTAAAGCACATTACTCACTACAAGTATCACAAATCGTACGCAAGTTTTAATGATAATTAGACTTCGTTCCTCTAGGACTACGAATTTTAAGAAGAACTTATGCAATATAAAGTAGAAATAAAGAAGCTAAAAGAATATTACGCTGAAAATAAAAGACTTGGGAATATTTGTTTGGTTTTTAAGACTCTGACAATTAACTAAATAAAATAAAGACATAAAAAGAATTATATATTATGAGAGTTTAGCTCGAGACCTAGCAAGTAATCCCCACTATCCTTGTTATAACCTATTTATGTAAGGGAGAATTGTGTGATATGCAATATCCAGGATTCTACACTTCTCCTAAACCCCTTCGGTTGGACTTAGGTGGTGACCTAAACATTACTAGGGGACTTGGTTAAAAAACACTGCGCAATGATCAATGATTAATCTCAAACCCTAATGACTATCTAGTTAGGCAAGCCCTTCGAGATCAATACCACACACTAGAGGTTTATGTGTTGTTTTAATAAGTAGATACCCCATTCAGGTAATTATATAACTACTATTAAGGTAATCCTATACATTGTACAATGCAAGAACTACAGAAAATAAATCAAAACACATAAGAGGAGAAAATAAAATACTAACTTCAGTTAAATGTAAAAGATATTCCAAATTAAAATAGATAGAAAACAAGTCTAGGATTTATACCCATATGTTAATCTAAAGCTATAATAGAATTAGTTCATACAAGAGAAATAAAGAAAAACAATTACAAATTTGAAAAATTGAGAAGACATGATTTGTTGTTCAACTCCTTCTAATCTTCTCTTCCCTTTATGTAGGCTTTCTCTTGGTTTTTGATATTAATGGCTGACAAAGCATGATTTCTATAAGGTAGGAATGAGTATATCTTCGTTACTTATCAGATTTTAATGTTCTTTATATGGAAACAACTGCGTTGAAAAGATATAGACGCTCCTAAAAAATGTCTCTCTAATTACAGACTGTTTTGGTGCAGTAAATTTATTAATGGACATATAAACTGTTCCTTTTCTACTTTGACTAAGGGTTTACCTTTAGTTTTCCTTCTCAAATCAGTTTCCATATGTGCAATAGCTTCCATATACGCAGGTGCCACACAAATAACACACAAATTACGCGCAGAAACTCATAAAATAATAAAATACTTAAAACTAGAAAAGAATGTTTAAAGTATATATAAATGGAGAAAAATCCCGAAATTAATAACTAAATAACCCTAAAATGTTGGTTCAAGTATAGATTAATTTATCACAAATAGAGAGATATCAAGTTGTTAGATATATATTTAGATAAATTTAATAATTCGTACAAATGTTCTAATTGTTCATTATTGTATGAAGCTCTTTTGAAGATATTAGGTCGACTCGCAGTAGTTACTTGCATACTTGTTCGATATTTATCAGAATAAGAGAATGATTAAAAAGTTCCATATATAGACATAATAAAAAGAATAACCGACGATCAAGATCGATGTAAAAGTTTTTAAAAAAAGCACCAAAAAAGGTGTATATCGACAATTAAGAGTAAGGTTTACAATCTTGAGCTCTGATACTATAAATAAATTAGAATAAATTTATTCAAAGATAATAATTTCTTACATACAGAAACTATATTTAAAGGAAACACATGAAGAACTTGGAAAAAAAGTTTCTATGTGTAAGGAAATAATTAGGGAACAAGTTATGTAGTAAATGAAATATCTTGAAGAGTAATATATTCTAATCTATAATATAGAATATACTATTTAAACAACCAAATAATTAAGGTATATTTCCACAGATATTACTCACATGGAAGGAATAATTGTAGTTGTATTCACTAGTATCTTGATTAAAAACTTTAAAGGCACTATAGACCCTAATTCTATGAAAAAAATCACACTGTAGTCCATAGGTCCCTATATTATGCAAAAAATTTCAAAAGGCTTTAGTTTAATTTATATAGAATAGAATTATTTTTAGTTGTACTCACTAGAATTTTCATTCATATATTTTTTAATTATGGTATGGGTCCCCAGACAATCCTTAAATTCACTATCAATCCATGTATTATGCAAAACTGCATTTATAGGACTTCATATAATTATTTCAGGAAAGAATAGTTTCAGTTGTACTCAATAACATCTCGATTATTATTTTCTCTAATTGCTTAATAGGTCCCTATGCTATTTAAAAAAATGCAATATGGTCCCTAGATCATGCAAAAATTGCAATATAGGCTTTGGAATAGTATATTACAGAAAGAATAGTTGTTGTTTTAATCATTAACATCTAGATTAATATCTTTTAAATTGCACTATAGGTCCTTATAGTATACAAAAAATCTTACCATAAGCCTAATTAAAATTTATAACAAAAGAACAGTTGTAGATTAAAATATTTCAATTGCACTATAAGTTCCTATACTATGCAATAATTGCATAATAGGTCCTGTACTATGAAAACATTTTATTAAGTTCCCTATATTATTCCAAAATTAGAATATATACCATTATATAATTTATAAGGAAAGAATATTTCTAGTTGTATTCACTTGCATCTGGATTAATATATTTTTTAATTTCAATATAGGTCCTTATACTTTGTAAAACTAGCTCTGTAGGTCCCTATATTATGCAAAAATTGTACTAAAGGTCCCAATATTATCTACAAAATCCACTATAGGTCCCTATACTCTACAAAAAATCACTATATGCCTCTCTTTTAACTCAACTTTACCTTCTTATCGAATACATTTTGCCCATATTTTAAATAGGTGGAAATAGAAATAAGAGACAAATATTTTTATCTTTTCGAAAAAGAGGAACACAGTAAGTTTGAAAAGAATGTAAAGAGGTTATTAATACCAAGATATACAATTTAATAAGTAATGTGTGCATACATTCCATTCTCAAAATAGAAGATATGTATTAACAGGTTTCAAAGAAGATAATCATCTATATTTAGACAAAAGAGAACAAAAAAGAAACAAAACAACAAATAATAAAGTTTATAGTTTCTTGAAGTTCACAACTAAAAGAAGTCTTATAAGGTAATGCACTCAATAACTATCAGGAAGAGGAGGGTATATAGAATTTGCAGAGATACCATATAATATGGGGCTAGGAAGCTAATTCTGAAAGATTGGGGAAAAATGAGATAGATTAGGGTTTATGAAGCTATTTACCATTTTCTTAGGAGTCTGGCCTATTGGTGGTTTTTATTACAGGGATTTGCTTACTTGGCGGGAGGAGTACGAATCTCAACAATGGGACAACATGTTTCGTGTGATCAAGCTACTTCGTGTAAAGTTCTTGGTGAAGATAATAATGTTCTCCGTCTTGTGTTTTTTTTTTAAATTTGTCTTTTTATTCAATTTTATGAGAGATTATTATGCAAAAAATGTTGCAACATGTTTTTTTATTATTACGAACAAACCATTATACCTCAGGGCTACCACCACCCCTATTAAGAGGAAGAGGCCTAAAACAACACAAGAAATGGTCCAGAATAGATATTAATAAAATCCCCAAGCTTGAAGAGATAACTAATCATGACATGTGTCCAAGAAAGGCCTTGAGAACCGTTCCGTGGCCATACTATTAAGTTATTAGTAAATTTACTTTAAAAACCTGTTAGTAGTTTAATTTCAAATGTTATATAATATCATAAGTTTGCCTAACATATCATATTATAGTTGTAACATAGCATAATAGAGGTCTAGATTTAGCAGAATTCGGTTGTTTATAATAAATTTGAATGTTAACATAGTATAGAAAAAGTGTATAGCTCACCTAATATTTAACTCATGCTACAATAACTTCGAGTTAACATTAGAGTATTTAGCTAATGGTCTACCTCTCTCGGGTCGTACAAACCGAAAGATACAAGTCCTTCGAGAGTTGTTCTTAGTTTTAAGATATTAGCAAAACCAGAAGAGAATTTCGCACATTCATTAGCTTTGTTGCTATTAACAACAACACTACACAACATGAATGAAATGTTAACATATATAGTTGCATATGTCCCCCATCCATTTGCTACACGTCATGACAATCACTAGAAAAAATACCTTTGTTAATATATATATATATATATATATATATATATATATATATATATATATATATTGATTTTTTTATTTATATTAACACTTTAACATGTAGTAATATTACCAAATTATTTCTTATACCTACAAAAGAAATTTGGGATAATAGACAAAAAAAAAATTGAATCCTTTATATGACATTGGGCCTTAAAACAAGCCTAGTTTTTTTAAATATGTATGGGCTTCAATCCCTAAATATTTAGATTTCCAAAATAATAATACTACTCTATTTTTCTTTTTGAAATGATTTTTTTCCTCTATAGCTCTCTCATACTATCTCTCTCTCAATCTCAAAGATTATAATCACATAAATCAGTTTTGAATTGTTCAATTCATCAATTGATAGATGAAGATTCAATTTCCCATTACCATTAAAGAGCCACTCATGGTACATCTTCTCTCCCTCAAAATTTCATAGATTAGAATTACATAAATAGTCTTGAATTGTTCAATTCATCAATTTACAGATCAAGATCCAATTACCTTCCGATTACCATAAAAGAGCCCCTTATGGTATATATTCCTACTCCTATTCTCTTAATTGTTTCATAAATAAACTGAATCTAATTAGACTTATACCTAATTGTTTCTACTTAATCAATTATTTTGTTATACTATGTTTGTTACAAATCTGTAATATAAGTTATTTTATATTGTTAAAATTTCGATTTTGTTGTGTATACTTCATTATGTTTAAGAATGTCAAACTAGAATGGTACTACAAGTCTATATGTTGTATCAGCTATGTAGTAATGGAGAATATTTTTGATATTTTTATTAAGTTAATTGCACTTTAAGTCCCTACTTTAGGTAAAATATTTATTATATATCTCTATTAGTTCAAATTAATGGTATATAAAAATGGTAAATAGGTAATACTTACATTTTAATGTTTTTTTTCTTGAGTAATTTTGCTTTTTAAAATATATTAAAGATGTGATCTTATGAATTTGTAAATATCTTATATGTTCATATATATTCTAATTGTTAGATTTCTGTAGTTATTTTAAAAAGAAAGGTATAAATTCTAGGTTGAATGTTTAATTATATGGACCCATTACCCATTATGATTGAATATAAAATGATATCTATTCTTGTATGAAATATAAATGCATATACGTATATACTAACATTATTTTCTTTTATTTTTTCAGTTGAAGTTTATTATACAGTGAATAACATATGATCGTTGACCATTACATTTCACCTTATATCAAGTTTGCAGAACTCTGCAACTTGAGAAATACAGGTTCAACCAAAATCAAATCCATGCATAGTTTAAAATGCACTATACATGCCTATATTAAGCAAAAACAACATTACAGATCCATATATTATGAAAAGTGTACAATAAAATCCCTTTAATGAAATAAATTACGCTATACATCCCTATATTATGAGAAAATTGCATTCCCTATATTATGAAAATATTTACTATAAATACCTGAAGTATATAAACATTTCACTATACGTCCCTATATTTATGCAAAAGTTGCATTACATGTCCCTGTATTGTAAAAAAGTGTACTATAAATCCATATACTATACCAAGATTGCACTATACATCCCTATATACAGATTCCTATTATATTAAAATTGTACAATAAAATCCCTTTAAAATTAATAAATTACACTATACATCCCTATATTATTCAAAGATTGTATTACAAGTCCCTATATTATGAAAATATTTAATATAAATACCTAAAGTATTCAAACATTGCACTATATGTCCCTATACTTATGCCAAAGTTAAATTACATGTCTTGTATCGTGAAAAATTGTACTATAAATACCTATAATATACAAATATTGCACTATATGTCACTATATTTACGAAATAATATAACATATATTTTTTGGCTAATTGGTTCCTAATGGTTGGGGAAATGGGTTATATTTGCTACAAACTGTTTTGAATATTGTCTAAGAGAAATTATTTTTATGGGATAATTGAACTGTTAGTCCTTGTAGTCCTCGAAATAGTAGTGTTTTAGTCCTTGTGCTCTGAAAATACCACAAAAGGTCCCTATATTAACCATAGGGACCTTTTATGGTATTTTCCGAAAGAGGGATAGTAAGTCTTCCTAATTTTGTTTTTTAAATAATTTGATTTGTTAATTTATTTCAATAATTTATTTTTTGATGATTGTCTTTCTCTATTCAGCATTCTTTCAAACACGTGTGAGCAACTTGACGCATTTGGAAGAGCCGTTTTTGTTTTCGAGACGCCTGATTTAAGCTCTTACTGTATCTACAGGTCTTTACTTTTTTTTCTTTTTATACTTTATTTAAAATAAATAAATAATTATTGATAATTTGATTAATACAGGGAGGAAAATTTTGATAAAGAAGGATCCGGGGGACCCGACGGTTATACTATGTGATCAGGTAAATTAAAATATTTTTTACTTTTTTTTTACTGTGGTGTGTCGGTATATTTGTAAATGTTATATTAATTTTGCAGTGCGATAAGGAATTTCATATCGGGTATTTGAGAGAGCATAATATAGCCCCATTAGACGTAAGTTAAGGAAAATCACCATCATTTTGTGTTTTTTAATTAAAAAAAAACTGATTTCCAAGTTAAAAAATGCAGAAGCTACCCGACAATTTATTGTCTGCCCAGTGGGATAGGTATTATATACAAACACCAGAATTGTCGGTCCGCTAGGAGAAGGTGTTAGAAACTAGTGTAAATATGAAAATAAAGAAAGAAATGATTTCTCAAAACTAGAAAAAATAGCTTTAAGATGATCGAAAGACTATCAGCTTAAGAAAAGATGACCAAACAAAAGTTGTACTGCTAAGTGATTGAAACTCGAGAAGTACTTTATAAATAGGGTTTGAGGAAACATTTACTGCATCTAAGATGCCCTATTGTGATGAGGAAGGTTTTATATATACGGGAAAAGTTGTGATCCCTTTTCTTGAGATATTAAATAGCATGACACCTCTTGTAACTCGCGTCTACACGCGTATCTCAGTTAATACAATCATGCAAGTAACTTTGAATGAACACTTGGGTTGCAAATGAATCAAGCTAAATCAAACTTGCTCTGGAAAATACTTGTTCGTTCACAAAACAATTTCAATCTCAATATCAGCGTCTATATTTAAACTCGTTCGAACTTGTTAGTTTATTATCAATTAATATTTATTAATTGTAAATTAATAATTTTGTTTACCAACAAATATATTATTAGCCAATAAGTACTAACCTGAATATTTTTTAGGGTAAATGCTTAATAACCCCTCCAGTCTTGTTTATATCTTTCATTAATATCACACTTTATACTTCATAACACACATTCTTTCCAAGAACAACATTTTATACAATTTTTTATTCAATTATATAAAAAAAATGTTTGTGAAACAGTCAAACTCGGCTAAATTGTTTTTGTTTGATAAGCTAAACAGACAATATTTAACAAACTTGTCTCGACTTGTTACAATTCAAGCTTGACTCGACTCACTAGAGAAATTGAACTACAAACTTGTACATCTGGTACTTAACTCGATTCGTTCATAGTCCTAGTAGATACGTGCCACGAAGAAAAGAAAAATCAATGGATCGACTTGTAACAATCCACCTTGGCATAGAAAGGTCGAATGAATTCTCGTATTGAATAAAAAAAGCGATCGACACCGATCCCTCATGTTCAATGAGGGTATTTGTAGGTTCGGTAATGCCACGTCGGAATGACGATAACATCGTCTTTCCCATCTGGGGCATAAGAGTTACCTTGGTCCTTGAACCCCGTAGAGTGTGTTAAATTTTTGCCTGCCCAGTTCTACATTCTTGGATCTGTCCTTGTTTTTGGATGACAAATTTTACACATCAACACTTTAGTTTAGTTAAGAAAACTATTAGACTTGTAGTCTTAGGTAAAAATGTCTGAGACTGAAACAGGTGAGATGAATGTTGCACAAGAACATGTAGAAGAAAAATAATAATATTAAATGATATATAACATTGCTCATATAGGTGTAAGTTGATATCAATAACCATTATTTTATCTTCTTATTCATCATTTAGAAAATCTAATTTGTCTTTTTATCGAAATCATACTTATATGAATATAAAAGAATAGACAAAATATACCTTAGTCGATCCTAAATGGATCACTGTCACTACTGCTAAGGATACCTACTAATTGGGTAGGAATACAAAAATTCCACTCACCAAATAATGTGCTTAAAAGACCTTGTTAACAACCATGTTATTGCCCCTTTGCTCAGCAAATTCATAGATATTACAAATTGTACTGATTACTAGCTAGCTAGGGGTTGCATGATGGCTCTAGCCATCATTATCGATAATACATTTCCCAAATTATTCATTTGACATTGTTAAGTATGGATCGATTGATAGGCTCAAGATCTTGTAACTTTTTATTTCTATCTTGCAAACTAAGAAAGGTTTCATAATTTTAAAATCAAGAACAATTGTTAAGTAAATCTGCTCCAACTTGGAGACTGAAAAATTATTAGAAAAAAATAATAATGATGGGGACCCGACGCAGTGAAAAGAAATCAACCGCATAGGATTTATAGCCATGGATAGTATTTGAACAGAATCAATTAGAATCCTCACAATTGTATCGCCATCACAACTACATATTATTGCATATTATTCTCAAACGGAAGTCGAAACTCAGTCAAAACCAAGCATGCGGGACCACACCGAAAAGAATATTTATCATTCACTTTAGAACTCAGATGTTAAATCATGTTTTTTATGAGTATTAAACATTTCAAAAATTCACAACCCAATTGAATAATCTATATACCTGAGGATAATAATGGCGCATCATCCAGAAAACAACTTATCCAACGAAGCAAACATGGGTTCCAAACATAAAATACGCCCTCTTGTCAACTCCGATACTTATCTAAATTTTTACAAAGATTAATTTTAAATTATTATGTAGAAATTACATTATTCGGACAAACCTACACCAACAGATGAATGTCGCATAAGCACATGTATGAAGGGTAGAACGTTTAGAATGGAAATTTAGTCAAGTCGCAAAGAAGTTAATTTATACCTGGCTATCCAAGAATCTCGTACCCAGGTTCGGGTATAGATTTTGAAGAAGCAACACAAAAAGAGTCGATTTTGAAATCCACCCGTTCTTTACAAAACTTCTTTAGAAAGCGAACACGTATAGCAGGAGGGACGATCTCAATGAAATAAAGTAGTGTTACAAGTTCATTTTCGGAAGATAAGAGGACCTATGTTGTAATTTATGCTAACATTACCTTATGTAAGATAGAAGCTTTGGCGCAAAGTATGCCACCAAGTAAAGGAAGGTTATTATATGAGTTAATGAAATTCATGGTTAAAATAAGAACCACAGTTACATCTTCAACTCCATTTATAACTCCATCGCCCCTTAATAACGAACCTCCATTTGTAATACTACTGAAGAGGGTACTACCTCTCCTATGTTGAGCTTCTCGAACATGGAATTTGGCATGAGATTAATACTCGTGCCTAAATCACATCATTCTTCCCGGTCCATCCTTCGCGAATAGCAATTGGAATTGTAAAACATCCAGGATTTTGTATGTTCAGTGGAAACTTTCTTTGACATATGTCATTACACTGCTCAGGTAGTCCAATTAATTCTCCAGTTTCTAAACTTCGATTGTTAGATATAATGTCCTTCATGAATTTCAGATATTTTGGCATTCTTTTGAGATCCTCTACCAACGGTATGTTGATATATAACTTGCTCACTATGTCAAGGAACTTCTTGAATTCATTTTCATTGTTCTTAATTTTGGAACGTGATGGAAATAGTTGAGGAGGACGGGCATTGTTCACCACTTATCTTTTCTTCTTTACTGGTGTCTTCTCTAGGATACTCTTAGGTTCAGTTGCCTTTCTCGATTTGATCTTCAACTGTTTTTTCAACCACCTAATCAGGAATAAGGGTTGGTTCTTTTGGTTGTTCTGTTTTTTCCACTTTGGGCGGACGTAATTGTTTTTCCAATTTTTAATTCATCTACATGACAAGCATCATCTTGAGGAGTTACACTATCACTTGGAAGTTGCCCCTTTGGCCTGATTTGTATTGCACTAGTAATTTGTGATAGAGTACTCTCGAGATCTTTAACAACCCTTTCTTGTTGTAGAATCTTTGCTTCCCTCGAGAACTTCCATAAATTTATCTAGATTTTTGTCCAGACTTGAAGTTTTGGATGAAGGTTGATCATAATTAGCTTGTTGCGTTGAATACGAATGTGGTTCTTAATAATCTTCATACTTCTGTACTCATTGATAAATTTGTTGTGGTTGATAATAATTTTGAGGTTGAATTGATAATAGTTACCTTGATTTTCAACCAAATTCTGATTCAGTGGGGAATAATAATTAAGCGTGACTTCCTTGAGGATAGTAATAACCATTCGAGTAATGGTTTCTTTCATGATATACAAAGGAAATCGAAGCTTGATTATGGATTAAATTCTCCCATGACAGATTTCTTTCTCCACAACCATGACATAAAGGTAATGCGTGTATTAGATTTACTAGACCTATAGAACTGCTCTCTAACGTGATTTCTCTTGTAATTACTTGAGTTCTTGGTTTAATTATTTGATCCTTAGAGCTTCTAAGGTATCTTCTTCTTTGTTTCATTCTAACGATTAACTTCTCTCGGTTTCAAGAACTCTTTCCATGATAATACTTGCATTATCTGGATCTAATAACACAAAGCTTCCATCTCCTAAATTATTTACCTTTGCCTTAGACTCGCTATCGAGTCCTCCATAGAACATGGTCAACTGATATTCAGGCGAGGAGACGTGGAATGGAAACCTCACTTTCTTCTTATTGAAACGTAACCATGCTTCATAAACACTTTCCCCTTCTTCTTGCATAAACTGTTTTTACTCCAACCTATCTTACGCGTCTTAAAATCGCATATAATCAATCTAGGAATTTTGCTTGGAGTTGATCCCAATCTGGAATTGAATCTGGGTGTTGGTAATCATACCAATCACTTGCATTTCGGGTTAAAAAGAACTGGAACATAATGTATTACATATGTTCCTATGTAACACCTATGACAATATAGGTATCAAAAATCTGTATGATTTATTTGCATTTAACGAACGGGATCCTATTGTGAAGCACCACTAATCGGCCAAACTCAAAAATTGTTCAATCATGCCTATATGTGGCCTGAATTTAGCAAATTGGATTTTTGGACTGCGGATTCCTCTAGGTTGCACTCTAAATGATACGGGAAGATCGAGTTTCCTTTGACTTTCCATCTGAAATGGAAAAACTAAAAGCAAAAGCATAAAATAGATCTAACTGAAATAAAAGCACTAAATAAATGCATAAGGACTAACGATCTAGTACCCTTGAGCTACATCAAAAACTTGGTGTCGGTTAGGGCGTGATAAAATAACGATAAAATAAGATGCAACTAACGCTCAAACTAAAGCACATTACTCACTACAAGTATCACAAATAGTATGCAAGTTTTAATGATAATTAGACTTCGTTCCTCTAGAACTACGAATTTTAGGAAGAACTTATGCAATATAAAGTGTAAATGAAGAAGCTAAAAGAATATTACGCTGAAAATAAAAGACTTGGGCATATTTGTTTGGTTTTTAAGAATCTGACAATTAACTAAATTAAATAAAGACATGAAAATAAAAAATAAATATATTATGAGAGTTTAGCTTGAGACCTAGCAAGTAATCCCCACTATCCTTGTTATAATCTATTTAAGTAAGAGAGAATTGTGTGATATGCAATATCCAGGATTCTACACTTCTCCTAAACCCCTTTCGGTTGGACTTAGGTGGCGACCTAAACATTACCAGGGGACTTGGTTAAAAAACAATGCGCAATGATCAATGATTAATCTCAAACCCTAATGACTATCTAGTTAGGCAAGCCCTTCCAGATCAATACCATACACTAGACGTTTATGTGTTGTTTTAATAAGTAGATACCCCTTTCAGGTGATCATATAACTACTATTAAGGTAATCCTATATGTTGTACAATGCAAGAACTACAGAAAAAAATCAAAACACATAAGAGGAGAAAATAAAATACTAACTTTAGTTCAATGTAAAAGATATCCCAAATTAAAATAGAGATAAAACAAGTCTAGGGTTCATACCCATATGTTAATCTAATAGAATTAGTTCAAATGAGAGAAATAAAGAAATACAATTACAAATTTGAAAAATTGGGAAGACATGATTTGTTGTCCAATTCCTTCTAATCTTCTCTTCCCTTTATGTAGGCTTTCTCTTGGTTTTTGATAATAATGGCTGACAAAGCATGATTTCTATAAGGTAGGAATGAGTATATCTTCGTTACTTATCAGATTTTGATGTTCTTTATATGGAAAAAACTGTGTTGAAAAGATATAGCCGCTCCTAAAAAAATGTCTCTCTAATTACAGACTGTTTTGGTGCAGTAAATTAATTAATGGACATATAAACTGTTCCTTTTTTACTTTGACTAAGGGTTTACCTTTACGTTTCCTTCTCAAATCAGTTTCCATATGTGCAATAGCTTCCATATACACGCAGGTTCCACACAAATAACACACAAATTACGCGCAAAAACTTATAAAATTATAAAATACTTAAAACTAGAAAAGAATGTTTAAATTATATATAAATGAAGAAAAATACCGATATTTAATAACTAAATAACCATAAAATGTTGGCTCAAGTATAGATTAATTTATCACAAATAGAGAGACATCAAGTTGTTAGAATTATATTCAGATAAATTTAATAATTCGTACAAATGTTCTAATTGTTCATTACTGTATGAAGCTCTTTTGAAAATATTAGGTCGACTCGCAGTAGTTACTTGCATACTTGTTCGATATTTATCAGAATAAGAGAATGATTAAAAAGTTCCATATATAGACTTAATAAAAAGAATAACCGACGATGAAGATCGGTGTAAATTTTTTTTTAAAAAGCACCAAAAAAGGTGTATATCGACAATTAAGAGTAAGGTTTACAATCTTGAACTCTGATACTATGAATAAATTAGAATAAATTTATTCAAAGATAATAATTTCTTACATACAGAAACTATATTTAAAGGAAACACATGAAGAACTTGGAAAAAAAGTTTCTATGTGTAAGGAAATAATTAGGGAACAAGTTATGTAGTAAATGAAATAAATTGAAGAGTAATATATTCTAATCTATAATATAGAATATACTATTTAAACAAACAAATAATTAAGGTATATTTCAACAGATATAACTCACATGGAAGGAATAATTGTAGTTGTACTCACTAGTATCTTGATTAAAAACTTTAAAGGCACTATAGACCCTTATACTATGAAAAAAATCACACTGTAGCCTATAGGTCCCTATATTATGCAAAAAAATTTCAATAGGCTTTAGTTTAATTTATATAGAATTAGTTCTAGTTGTACTCACTAGAATTTTTATTCATATCTTTTTTAATTATGGTATGGGTCCCTAGACAATCCTTAATTTCACTATCAATCCATTTATTATGCAAAATTGCATTTATAAGACTTGATATAATTTTTTTAGGAAAGAATAGTTCAGTCGTACTCAATAACATCTCGATTATTATTTTTTCTAATTGCTTAATAGGTCCCTATGCGGTTTAAAGAAATGCAATATGGTCCCTAGATCATGCAAAAATTGCAATATAGGCTTTGGAATAGTATATTACAGAAAGAATAGTTGTAGTTTTAATCATTAACATCTAGATTAATATCTTTTTAATTGCACTATAGGTCCTTATACTATACAAAAATCTTACCATAAGCCTAATTAAAATTTATACCAAAAGAACAGTTGTAGATTAAAATATTTTTCAATTGCACTATAGGTTCCTATACTATGCAATAATTGCATAATAGGTCTTGTACTATGAAAACATTTTATTAAGTTCCCTATATTATTCCAAAATTAAAATATATACCATGATATAATTTATAAGGAAATAATATTTCTAGTTGTATTCACTTGTATCTGGATTAATATAATTTTTAATTTCAATATAGGTCCTTATACTATATAAAACTAGCTCTGTAGGTCCTTATATTATGCAAAAATTGTACTAAAGGTCCAAATATTATCAACAAAATCCACTATAGGTCCCTATACTCTACAAAAAACCACTATATGCCTCTCTTTTAACTCAACTTTACCTTTCTATCGAATACATTTTGCCCATATTTTAAATAGATGGAAATAGAAATAAGAGACAAATATTTTTATCTTTTCCAGGAAAAAGAGGAACACAGTAAGTTTGAAAAGAAGGTAAAGAGGTTATTAATACCAAGATATACAATTTAATAAGTAATGTGTGCATACATTCCATTCTCAAAATAGAAGATATGTATTAACAAGTTTCAAAGAAGATAATCATCTATATTTAGACAAAAGAGAACAAAAAAGAAACAAAACAACAAATAATAAAGTTTATAGTTTCTTGAAATTCACAACTAAAAGATGTCTTATAAGGTACTGCACTCAATAACTATGGAGAAGAGGAGGGTATATAGAATTTGCAGAGATACCATATAATATGTGACTAGGAAGCTAATTCTGAAAGATTGGGGAAAAATGTGATAGATTAGGGTTTATGAAGCTATTTACCATTTTCTTAGGAGTCGGGCCTATTGGTGGTTTTTATTACAGGGATTTGCTTACTTGGCGGGAGGAGTACGAATCTGGGACAACATGTTTCGTGTGATCAAGCTACTCCGTGTAAAGTTCTTGGAGAAGATAATAATGTTCTCCGTCTTTTGGTTTTTTTTATGAATTTGTCTTTTTATTCAATTTTGTGAGAGATTATTATGCAAAAAATGTTGCAACATGTTTTTTTATTATTACGAACAAACCATTATACCTCAGGGCTACCACCACCCCTTTTAAGAGGAAGAGGCCTAAAACAACAAAAGAAAGGGTCCAAAATAGATATTAATAAAATCCCCAAGCTTGAAGAGATAACTAATCATGACATGTGTCCAAGAAAGGCCTTGAGAACCGTTCCATGGCCATACTATTAATTTATTAGTAAATTTACTTTAAAAACTTGTTAGTAGTTTAATTTCAAATGTTATAGAATATCATAAGTTTGCCTAACATAACATATCATAGTTGTAACATAGCATAATAGAGGTCTAGATTTAGCAGAATTCGGTTGTTTATAATAAATTTGAATGTTAACATAGTATAGAAAAAGTGTATAGCTCACCTAATATTTAACTCATGCTACAATAACTTCGAGTTAACATTAGAGTATTTAGCTAATGGTCTACCTCTCTCGGGTCGTACAAACCGAAAGATACAAGTACTTCGAGAGTTGTTCTTAGTTTTAAGATATTAGAAAAACCAGAAGAGAATTTCGCACATTCATTAGCTTTGTTGTTATTAACAACAACACTACACAACATGAATGAAATGTTAAGATATATAGTTGCATATGTCCCACATCCATTTGCTACACGTCATGACAATCACTAGAAAAAAATACCTTTGTTAATATATATATATATATATATATATTGATTTTTTTATTTATATTAACACTTTAACATGTAGTAATATTACCAAATTATTTCTTATACCTACAAAAGAAATTTGGGATAATAGACAAAAAAAAGAATTGAATCCTTTATATGACATTGGGACTTAAAACAAGCCTAGTTTTTTTAAATATGGATGGGCTTCAATCCCTATATATTTAGATTTCCAAAATAATAATACTACTCTATTTTTATTTTTGAAATGATTTTTTCCCTCTCTAGCTCTCTTCTACTATCTCTCTCTCAATCTCAAAGATTATAATCACATAAATCAGTTTTGAATTGTTCAATTCATCAATTGACCTATCAAGATCCAATTTCCCATTACCATTAAAGAGCCACTCATAGTACATCTTCTCTCTCTCAAAATTTCATAGATTAGAATCACATAAATAGTCTTGAATTGTTCAATTCATCAATTTACAAATCAAGATCCAATTACTTTCCGATTACCATAAAAGAGGCCCTTATGGTATATATTCCTACTCCTATTCTCTTAATTGTTTCATAAATAAACTTAATCTAATTAGACTTATACCTAATTGTTTCTACTTAATCAATTATTTTGTTATACTATGATTGTTACAAATCTGTAATATAAGTTATTTTATATTGTTTAAATTTCTATTTTGTTGTGTGTACTTCATTATGTTTAAGAATGTCAAACTAGAGTGGTACTACAAGTCTATATGTAGTATCAGCTATGTAGTGGAGGAGAATATTTTTGATATTTTTATTAAGTTAATTTCACTTTAAGTCCCTACTTTAGGTAAAATATTTATTATATGTCTCTATTAGTTCAAATTAATGGTATATAAAAATGTTAAATAGGTAATACTTACATTTGAATGTTGTTTTTCTTGAGTAATTTTACTTTTTAAAATATATTAAAGATGTGATCTTATGAATTTGTAAATATCTTATATGTTCATATATATTCTAATTGTTAGATTTCTGTAATTATTTTAAAAATAAAGGTATAAATTCTAGTTTGATTGTTTAATTATATGGACCCATTACCCATTATGATTGAATATAAAATGATATCTATTCTTGTATGAAATATAAATACATATACATATATACTAACATTATTTTGTTTTATTTTTTCAGTTGAAGTTTATTATACAGTGAATAACATATGATCGTTGACCATGATATTTCACCTTATATCAAGTTTGCAGAACTTTGCAACTTGAGGAATACAGGTTCAACCAAAATCAAATCCATGCATAGTTTAAAATGCACTATACATGCCTATATTAAGCAAAAATAACATTACAGATCCATATATTACGAAAAGTGTACAATAAAATACCTTTAATTAAATAAATTACGCTATACATCCCTATATTATGAGAAAATTGCATTCCCTATATTATGAAAATATTTACTATAAATACATGTAGTATATAAACATTTCACTATACGTCCCTATATTTATGCAAAAGTTGCATTACATGTCCCTGTATTGTAAAAAAGTGTACTATTAATCCCTATACTATACCAAGATTGCACTATACATCCATATATACAGATTCCTATTATATTAAAATTGTACAATAAAATCCCTTTAAAATCAATAAATTACACTATACATCCCTATATTATGCAAAGATTGTATTACAAGTACCTATATTATGAAAATATTTACTATAAATACCTAAATATTCAAACATTGCACTATATGTCCCTATACTTATGCCAAAGTTAAATTACATGTCTTGTATCGTGAAAAATTGTACTATAAATACCTATAATATACAAATATTGCACTATATGTCACTATATTTACGAAATAATATAACATATATTTTTTGGCTAATTGGTTCCTAACGGTTGGGGAAATGGGTTATATTTGCTACAAACTGTTGTGAATATTGTCTAAGAGAGCATAATATAGCCCCATTAGACGTAAGTTAAGGAAAATCACCATCTTTTTGTTTTTTTTTTAATAAAAAAAACTGATTTCCTAGTTAAAAAATGCAGAAGCTACCCGACAATTTATTGTCTGCCTAGTGGGATAGGTATCATATACAAACACCAGAATTGTCGGCCCGCTAGGAGAAGGTGCTAGAAACTAGTCTAAATATGAAAATAAAGAAAGAAATAATTTCTCAAAACTAGAACAAATAGCTTGAAGATGATCGAAAGACTATCAGCTTAAGAAAAGATGACCAAACAAAAGTTGTACTGCTAAGTGATTGAAACTCGAGAAGTACTTTATAACCAGGGTTTGAGGAAACATTTACTGCATCTAAGATGCCCTATTGTGATGAGGAAGGTTTTATATATAGGGGAAATGTTGTGATCCCTTTTCTTGAGATATTAAATAGCATGACACCTCTTGTAACTCGCGTCTACACGCGTATCTCAGTTAATACAATCATGCAGGTCACATTGAATGAACACTTGGGTTGCAAATGAATCAAGCTAAATCAAACTTGCTCTGGAAAATACTTGTTCGTTCACAAAACAATTTCAATCTCAATATCAGCGTCTATATTTAAACTCGTTCGAACTTGTTAGGTTATTATCAATTAATATTTATTAATTGTAAATTAATAATTTTGTTTACCAACAAATATATTATTAGCCAATAGTACTAACCTGAATATTTTTTAGGGTAAATGCTTAATAACCCCCTCCAGTCTTGTTTATATCTTTCATTAATATCACACTTTATACTTCATAACACACATTCTATCCAAGAACATTATTTTATACAATTTTTTATTCAATTATAAAAAAAAATGTTTGTGAAACAGTCAAACTCGGCTAAATTGTTTTTGTTTGATAAGCTAAACAGACAATATTTAACAAACATGTCTCGACTTGTCACAATTCAAGCTTGACTCGACTCACTAGAGAAATTAAACTACAAACTTGTACATCTGGTACTTAACTCGATTCGTTCATAGTCCTATTAGATACGTGCCACGAAGAAAAGAAAAATCAATGGTTCGACTTGTAACAATCCACCTTGGCATAGAAAGGTAGAATGAATTCTCGTATTGAATAAAAAAAACGATCGACACCGATCCCTCATGTTCAATGAGGGTATCTGTAGGTTCGGTTATGCCACGTCGGAATGACGATAACATCGTCTTTCCCATCTGGAGCATAAGAGTTACCTTGGTCCTTCCCGCAGAGTGTGTTAAATTTTTGCCTGCCCAGTTCAACATTCTTGGATCTGTCCTTGTTATTGGATGACAAATTTTACACATCAACACTTTAGTTTAGTTAAGAAAACTTATAGACTTGTAGTCTTCGGTAAAAAATGTCTGAAGACTGAAACAGGTGAGATAAATGTTGCACAAGAACATGTAGAAGAAAAATAATAATATTAAATGATATATAACATTGCTCATATAGGTGTAAGTTGATATCAATAATCATTATTTTATCTTCTTATTCTTCATTTAGAAAATCTAATTTGTCTTTTTATCGAAATCATTCTAATATGAATATAAAAGAATAGACAAAATATATCTTAGTTGATCCTAAATGGATCATTGTCACTACTGCTAAGGATACCTACTATTTGGGTAGGAATACAAAAATTCCACTCACCAAATAATGTGCTTAAAAGACCTTGTTAACAACCATGTTATTGCCCCTTTGCTCAGCAAATTCATAGATATTACAAATTGTACTGATTACTAGCTAGCTAGGGGTTGCATGATGGCTCTAGCCATCATTATCGATAATATATTTCCCAAATTATTCATTTGACATTGTTAAGTATGGATCGATTGATAGGCTCAAGATCTTGTAACTTTTTCTTTCTATCTTGCAAACTAAGAAAGGTTTCATAATTTTAAAAGCAAGAACAATTGTTAAGTAAATCTCCTCCAACTTGGAGACTGAAAAATTATTAGAAAAAAATAATAATGATGGGGACCCGACGCAGTGAAAAGAAATCAAACGCAAAGGATTTATAGCCATGGATAGTCTTTGAACATAATCAATTACAATCCTCACAATAGTATCGCCATCACAACTACATATTATTGCATATTATTCTCAAACGGAAGTCGACACTCAGTCAAAACCAAGCATGCGGGACCACACCGAAAAGAAGATTTATCATTCACTTTAGAACTCAGATGTTAAATCATGTTTTTTATGAGTATTAAGCATTTCAACAAATTCACAACCCAATTGAATAATCTAGATACATGAGGATAATAATGGCGCATCATCCAGAAAACAACTTATCCAACGAAGCAAACATGAGTTCCAAACATAAAATACGCCCTCTTGTCAACTCCGATACTTATCTAAATTTTTACAAAGATTAATTGTAAATTATTATGTAAAAATTACATTATTCGGACAAACCTACACCAACAGATGAATGTTGCATAAGCATCTGTATGAAGGGTAGAACGCTTAGAGTGGAAATTTACTCAAGTCGCAAAGAAGTTAATTTATACCTGGCTATCCAAGAATCTCGTACCCAGGTTCGGGTATAGATTTTAAAGAAGCAACACAAAAGAGACGATTTTGAAATCCACCTGTTCTTTACAAAACTTCCTTAGAAAGCGAACACGTATAGCAGGAGGGACGTTCTCAATGAAATAAAGTGGTGTTAAAAGTTTATTTTCGGAAGATAAGAGGACCTATGTTGTAATTTATTCTAACATTACCTTATGTAATATAGAAGCTTTGGCGCAAAGTATGCCACCAAGTAAAGGAAGGTTATTATATGAGTTAATGAAATTCTTAGGTTAAAATAAGAACCACAGTTACATCTTCAACTCCATTTATAACTCCATCGCCCCTTAATAACGAACCTCCATTTGTAATACTACTGAAGAGGGTACTACCTCTCCTATGTTGAGCATCTCGAACAGGGAATTTGGCATGAGATTAATACTCGCGCATAAATCACATCATTCTTCCCGGTCCATCCTTCGCCAATAGCAATGGGAATTTTAAAACATCCAGGATTTTGTATGTTCAATGGAAACTTTCTTTGACATATGTCACAACACTCCTCAGGTAATCCAATCAATTCTCCAGTTTCTAAACATCGATTGTTTGACAGAATGTCCTTCATGAATTTAAGATATTATGATATTCTATTGAGATCCTCTACAAACGGTATATTGATATATAACTTGCTAACTATGTCAAGGAATATCTTGAATTCATTTTCATTGTTCTTGATTTTGGAACATGATGGAAATAGTTGAGGAGGACGGGCATTTCTCACCACTTATCTTTTCTTCTTTACTAATGTCTTCTCTAGGATACTCTTAGGTTCAGTTACCTTTTTCGATTAGATCTTCAAGTGTTTTTTCAACCACCTAATCAGGAATAAGGGTTGGTTCTTTTGGTTGTTCTGTTTTTTCCACTTTGGGCGGACGTAATTGTTTTTCCAATTTTTAATTCATCTACATGATAAGCATCATCCTGAGGAGTTACACTATCACTTGGAAGTTGCTCCTTTGGCCTGATTTTTATTGCACTAGTAATTTGTGATAGAGTATTCTCGAGATCTTTAACAACCCTTGCTTGTTGTAGAATCTTTGCTTTCCTCGAGAACCTCCATAAATTTATCTAGATTTTTGACCTGACGTGAGGTTTTGGATGAAGGTTGATCATAATTAGCTTGTTGCGTTGAATACGAATGTGGTTCTTAATAATCTTCATACTTCAGCACTCATTGATAAATTTGTTGTGGTTGATAATAATTTTGAGGTTGAATTGATAATAGTTACCTTGATTTTCAACCAAATTCTGATTCAGTGGGGAATAATAATTAAGCGTGGCTTCCTTGAGGATAGTAATAACCATTCGAGTAATGGTTTCTTTCATGAGATATAAAGGAAATTGAAGCTTGATTATGGATTAAATTCTCCCATGACTGATTTCTTTCTCCACAACCATGACATGAAGGTAATGCGTGTATTAGAATTACTAGAGCTATAGAACTGCTCTCTAACGTGATTGCTCTTGTAATTACTTGAGTTCTTGGTTTAATTATTTGGTCCTTAGAGCTTCTAAGGTATCTTCTTCTTTGTTTGATTCTAATGGCCAACTTCTCTCGGTTTCAAGAACTCTTTCCATGATAATACTAGCATTATCTGGAATCAATAACACTAAGCTTCCATCTCCTAAATTATTTACCTTTGCCTTGGACTCGCTATCGAGTCCTCTATAGAACATGGTCAACTGATATTCAGGCGAGGAGACGTGGAATGGACACCTCACTTTCTTCTTATTAAAACGTAACCATACTTCACAAACACTTTCCCCTTCTTCTTGCATAAACTGTTTTAACTCCAACCTATCTTTATGCGTCTACTAATCGCATATAATCAATCTAGGAATTTTGCTTGGAGTTGATCCCAATCTGGAATTGAATCCGGGTGTTGGTAATCATACCAATCACTTGCATTTCCGGTTAAAAAGAACTGGAACATAATGTATTACATATGTTCCTGTGTAACACCTTTGACAATGTAGGTATCACAAATCTGTATGATTTATTTGAATGTTACGAACCGGATCCTATTGTGAAGCACCACTAATCGGCCAAACTCGAAAATTGTTCATTCATGCCTATATGTGGCCTCAATTTAGAAAATTGGATTTTTGGACTGCGGATTCCTATAGGTTGCACTCTAAATGATACGGGAAGATCAAGTTTCCTTTGACTTTCCATCTGAAATGGAAAAACTAAAAACAAAAGCGTAAAATGATCTAACTGAAATAAAAGCACTAAATAAATGCATAAGGACTAACGATGTAGTCCCCGTGAGCTACATAAAAAACTTGGTGTCGGTTAGGGCGTGATAAAATAACGATAAAATAAGATGCAAGTAACGCTCAAACTAAAACACATTACTCACTGCAAGTATCACAAATTGTATGCAATTTTTAATGATAATTAGACTTCGTTCCTCTAGGACTACGAATTTTAGGAAGAACTTATGCAATATAAAGTGTAAATAAAGAAGTTAAAAGAATATTACGCTGTAAAGACTTGGGCATATTTGTTTGGTTTTTAAGACTCTGATAATTAACTAAATAAAATAAAGACATGAAAATAAAAAAAAATATAGTATGAGAGTTTAGCTCGAGACCTAGCAAGTAATCCCCACTATTCTTGTTATAACCTATTTATGTAACAGATAATTGTGTGATATGCAATATCCAGGATTCTACACTTCTCCTAAACCCCTTTCGGTTGGACTTAGGTGGCGACCTAAACATTACCAGGGGACTTAGTTAAAAAACACTACGCAATGATCAATGATTAATCTCAAACCCTAATGACTATCTAGTTAAGCAAGCCCTTCCAGATCAATACCATACACTAGACGTTTATGTGTTGTTTTAATAAGTAGATACCCCTTTCAGGTGATCATATAACTACTATTAAGGTAATCCTATATGTTGTACAATGCAAGAACTACAGAAAAAAATCAAAACACATAAGAGGAGAAAATAAAATACTAACTTTAGTTCAATGTAAAAGATATCCCAAATTAAAATAGAGATAAAACAAGTCTAGGGTTCATACCCATATGTTAATCTAATAGAATTAGTTCAAATGAGAGAAATAAAGAAAAACAATTACAAATTTGAAAAATTGGGAAGACATGATTGGTTGTCCAATTCCTTCTAATCTTCTCTTCCCTTTATGTAGGCTTTCTCTTGGTTTTTGATAATAATGGCTGACAAAGCATGATTTCTATAAGGTAGGAATGAGTATATCTTCGTTACTTATCAGATTTTGATGTTCTTTATAAGGAAACAACTACGTTTAAAAGATATAGCCGCTCCTAAAAAAATGTCTCTCTAATTATGTTTTGGTGCAGTAAATTAATTAATGGACATATATGCATTTTTGACAGCTTCCTTACATTCAAAATATATTTAAATTGTTCCTTTTTTACTTTGACTAAGGGTTTACCTTTACTTTTCCCTCTCAAATTAGTTTCCATATGTGCAATAGCTTCCATATACGCAGGTGTCACACAAATAACACACAAATTACGCGCAAAAGCTCATACAATAATAAAATACTTAAAACTAGACAAGAATGTTTAAAGTATATATAAATGGAGAAATATCCCAAAATTAATAACTAAATAACCGTAAAATGATGGCTCAAGTATAGATTAATTTATCACAAATAGAGAGACATCAAGTTGTTAGAAATATATTCAGATAAATTTAATAATTCGTACAAATGTTTTAATTGTTCATTACTGTATGAAGCTCTTTTGAAAATATTAGGTCGACTCGCAGTAGTTACTTGCATACTTGTTCCATATTTATCAGAATAAGTGAATGATTAAAAAGTTCCATATATAGACATAATAAAAAGAATAACCGACGATGAAGAACGGTGTAAAAGTTTAAAAAAAAAAAGCACCGAAAAAGGTGTATATCGACAATTAAGAGTAAGGATTTACAATCTTAAGCTCTGATACCATGAATAAATTAGAATAAATTTATTCAAAGATAATAATTTCTTACATACAGAAACTATATTTAAAGGAAACACGTGAAGAACTTGGAAAACAAGTTTCTATGTGTAAGGAAATAATTAGGGAACAAGTTTTGTAGTAAATGAAATAAGAAGAATAATATATTCTAATCTATTATATTGAATATACTATTTAGCAAACAAATAATTACGGTATATTTCAACAAGTTCTAATCTATTATATAGTATCTTGATTAAAAACTTTAAAGGCACTATAGACCCTTATACTATGAAAAAATCTCACTGTAGCCTATAGGTCCCTATATTATGCAAAAAAATTCAATAGGCTTTAGTTTAATTTATATAGAATTAGTTCTAGTTGTACTCACTAGAATTTTTATTCATATCTTTTTTAATTATGGTATGGGTCCCTAGACAATCCTTAAATTCACTATCAATCCATGTATTATGCAAAATTGCATTTATAGGACTTGATATAATTTTTTCAGGAAAGAATAGTTTCAGTTGTACTTAATAACATCTCGATTATTATTTTCTCTAATTGCTTAATAGGTCCATATGCTATTTAAAAAAATGCAATATGGTCCCTAGATCATGCAAAAATTGCAATATAGGCTTTGGAATAGTATATTACAGAAAGAATTGTTGTAGATTTAATCATTGACATCTAGATTAATATATTTTAAATTGCACTATAGGTCCTTATACTATACAAAAAATCTTACCATAAGCCTAATTAAAATTTATACAAAAAGAACAGTTGTAGATTAAAATATTTTTCAATTGCACTATAGGTTCCTATACTATGCAATAATTGCATAATAGGTCCTGTACTATGAAAACATTTTATTAAGTTCCCTATATTATTCCAAAATTAGAATATATACCATGATATAATTTATAAGGAAAGAATATTTCTAGTGGTATTCATTTGCATTTGGATTAATATATTTTTTAATTTCAATATAGGTCTTTATACTCTATAAAACTAGCTCTGTAGGTCCCTATGTTATGCAAAAATTGTACTAAAGGTCCAAATATTATCTACAAAATCCACTATTGGTCCCTATACTCTACAAAAAATCACTATATGCCTCTCTTTTAACTCAACTTTACCTTCCAATCGAACACATTTTGCCCATATTTTAAATAGGTGGAAATAGAAATATGAGACAAATATTTTTATCTTTTCCAGGAAATAGAGGAACACAGTAAGTTTGAAAAGAAGGTAAAGAGGTTATTAATACCAAGATATACAATTTAATAAGTAATGTGTGCATACATTCCATTCTCAAAATAGAAGATATGTATTAACAAGTTTCAAAGAAGATAATCATCTATATTTAGACAAAAGAGAACAAAAAAGAAACAAAACAACAAATAATAAAGTTTATAGTTTCTTGAAATTCACAACTAAAAGAAGTCTTATAAGGTACTGCACTCTATAACTATGGAGAATAGGAGGGATATAGAATTTGCAGAGATACCATATAATATGGGGCTAGGAAGCTTATTCTGAATGATTGGGGAAAAATGTGATAGATTAGGGTTTATGAAGCTATTTACCATTTTCTTAGGAGTCGGGCCTATTCGTTGTTTTTATAACAAGGATTTGCTTACATGGCAGGAGGAGTACGAATCTCAACAATGGGACAACATGTTTCGTGTGATCAAGCTACTCCGTGTAAAGTTCTTGGAGAAGATAATAATGTTCTCCGTCTTGTGTTTTTTTATGAATATGTCTTTTTATTCAATTTTATGAGAGATTATTATGCAAAAAATGTTGCAACATGTTTTTTTATTATTACGTACAAACCATTATACCTCAGGGCTACCACCACCCCTTTTAAGAGGAAGATGCCTAAAACAACACAAGAAAGGGTCCAAAATAGATATTAATAAAATCCCCAAGCTTGAAGAGATAACTAATCATGACAAGTGTCCAAGAAAGGCCTTGAGAACCGTTCCATGGCCATACTATTAATTTATTAGTAAATTTACTTTTAAAACTTGTTAGTAGTTTAATTTCAAATGTTATAGAATATCATAAGTTTGCCTAACATAGCATATCATAGTTGTAACATATCATAATAGAGGTTTAGATTTAGCAGAATTCGGTTGTTTATAATAAATTTGAATGTTAACATAGTATAGAAAAAGTGTATAGCTTACCTAATATTTAACTCATGCTACAATAACTTCGAGTTAACATAAGAGTATTTAGCTAATGGTCTACCTCTCTCGGGTCGTACAAACCGAAAGATACAAGTCCTTCGAGAGTTGTTCTTAGTTTTAAGATATTAGCAAAACCAGAAGAGAATTTCGCACATTCATTAGCTTTGTTGCTATTAACAACAACACTACACAACATGAATGAAATGTCAACATATATAGTTGCATATGTCCCACATCCATTTGCTACACGTCATGAAAATCACTAGAAAAAATACCTTTGTTAATATATATATATATATATATTGATTTTTTTATTTATATTAACACTTTAACATGTAGTAATATTACCAAATTATTTATTATACTTACAAAAGAAATTTGGGATAATAGACAAAAAAATGAATTGAATCCTTTATATGATATTGGGCCTTAAAACAAGCCTACTTTTTTTAAATATGTATGGGTTTCTATCCCTATATATTTAGATTTCCAAAATAATAATACTACTCTATTTTTCTTTTTGAAATGATTTTTTTCCTCTCCAGCTCTCTTCTACTATCTCTCTCTCAATCTCAAAGATTATAATCACATAAATCAGTTTTGAATTGTTCAATTCATCAATTGACAGATCAAGATCCAATTTCCCATTACCATTTAAGAGCCACTCATGGTACATCTTCTCTCTCTCAAAATCTCATAGATTAGAATCACATAAATAGTCTTGAATGGTTCAATTCATCAATTTACAGATCAATATCCAATTACCTTCCGATTACCATAAAAGAGCCCCTTATGGTATATATTCCTACTCCTATTCTCGTAATTGTTTTATAAATAAACTGAATCTAATTAGACTTATTCCTAATTGTTTCTACTTAATCAATTATTTTGTTATACTATGTTTGTTACAAATCTGTAATATAAGTTATTTTATATTGTTAAAATTTCGATTTTGTTGTGTGTACTTCATTATGTTTAAGAATGTCAAACTAGAGTGGTACTTCAAGTCTATATGTAGTATCATCTATGTAGTGGAGGAGAATATTTTTGATATTTTTTTAAGTTAATTGCACTTTAAGTCCCTACTTTAGGTAAAATATTTATTATATGTCTCTATTAGTTCAAATTAATGTTAAATAAAAATGTTAAATAGGTAATACTTACATTTGAATGTTGTTTTTCTTGAGTAATTTTGTATTTTAAGATATATTAAAGATGTGATCTTATGAATTTGTAAATATCTTATATGTTCATATATATTCTAATTGTTAGATTTATGTAGTTAATTTAAAAATTAAGGGTTAAAGTCTAGTTTGATTGTTTAATTATATGAACCCATTACCCATTATGATTGAATACCAAATGATATCTATTCTTGTATGAAATATAAATGCATATACATATATACTAACATTATTTTCTTTTATTTTTTCAGTTGAAGTTTATTATACAGTGAATAACATATGATCGTTGATCATGACATTTCACCTTATATCAAGTTTGCAGAACTTTGCAACTTGAGGAACACAGGTTCAACCAAAATCAAATCCATGCATAGTTTAAAATGCACTATACATGCCTATATTAAGCAAAAACTACATTACAGATCCCTATATTATGAAAAATGTACAATAAAATCCCTTTAATGAAATAAATTACGCTATACATCCCTATATTATGCGAAAATTGCATTCCCTATATTATGAAAATGTTTACTATAAATACCTAAAGTATATAAACATTGCACTATACGTCCCTATATTTATGCAAAAGTTTCATTACATGTCCCTGTATTGTAAAAACATGTACTATAAATCCCTATACTATACCAAGATTGCACTATACATCCCTATATACAGATTCCTATTATATGAAAATTGTACAATAAAATCCCTTTAATATTAATAAATTACACTATACATCCCTATATTATGCAATGATTGTATTACAAATCCCTATATTATGAAAATATTTACTATAAATACCTAAAGTATAAAAACATTGCACTATATGTCCCTATACTTATGCAAAAGTTGCATTACATGTCTTGTATCGTGAAAAATTGTACTATAAATACCTATAATATACAAATATTGCACTATATGTCAATATATTTACGAAATAATATAACATATATTTTTTGGCTAATTGGTTCCTAACGGTTGGGAAAATAGGTTATATTTGCTACAAACTGTTGTGAATGTTGTCTAAGAGAAATTATTTTTATGGGATAATTGAACTGTTAGTCCTTGTAGTCCTCGAAATAGCAGTGTTTTAGTCCTTGTGCTCTAAAAATACCACAAAATGTCCCTATATTAACCATAGGGACCTTTTATGGTATTTTCTGAAAGAGCAATAGTAGGACTCCCTAATTTAGTTTTTTTTAATAATTTGATTTGTTTATTTATTTTAATAATTTATTTATTGATGATTGTCTTTCTCTATTCAGCATTCTTTCAAACACGTATCGATGCAACACGTGTGAGCAACTTGACGCATCTGGAAGAGCCGTTCGTGTTTTCGAGACGCCTGATTTAAGCTCTTGCTGTATCTACAGGTCTTTACTTGCTGTATCTACAGGACTTTACTTTTTTTTCTTTTTTTCCTTTATTTAAAATAAATAAATAATTAGTGATCATTTGATTAATACAGGGAGGAAGATTTTGATAAAGAAGGATCTGGGGACCGGACGGTTATACTATGTGATCAGGTAAATTAAAATATTTTTACTTTTTTTTACTGTGGTGTGTGGGTATATTTGTAAATGTTATATTAATTTTGCAGTGCGATAAGGAATTTCATATCGGGTGTTTGAGAGAGCATAATATAGCCCCATTAGACATAAGTTAAGGAAAATCACCATCTTTTTGTTTTTTTTTTAATTAAAAAAAACTGATTTTCTAGTTAAAAAATGCAGAAACTACCCAACAATTTATTGTCTGCCAATTGGGATATGTATTATATACAAACACCAGAATCATCGGTCCGCTAGGAGAAGGTGTTAGAAACTAGTCTAAATATGAAAATAAAGAAAGAAATAATTTCTCAAAACTAGAAAAAATAGCTTGAAGATGATCGAAAGACTATTAGCTTAAGAAAAGATGACAAAACAAAAGTTATACTGCTAAGTGACTGAAACTCGAGAAGTACTTTATAACCAGGGTTTGAGGAAACATATGCTGCAACTAAGATGCCCTATTGTGATGAGGAAGGTTTTATATATAGGGGAAAAGTTGTGATCCCTTTTCTTGAGATATTAAATAGCATGACACCTCTTGTAACTCGCGTCTACACGCGTATCTCAGCTAATACAATCATGCAGGTCCCTTTGAATGAACACTAGGGTTGCAAATGAATCAAGCTAAATCAAACATGCTCTGGAAAATACTTGTTCGTTCACAAAACAATTTCAATCTCAATATCAGCGTCTATATTTAAACACGTTCGAACTTGTTAGTTTATTATCAATTAATATTTATTAATTGTAAATTAATAATTATTTTTTACCAACAAATATATTATTAACCAATAAGTACTAACCTGAATATTTTTTAGGGTAAATGCTTAATAACCCCCTCCAGTCTTGTTTATATCTTTCATTAATATCACACTTTATACTTCATAACACACATTCTATCCAATAACAACATTTTATACAATTTTTTATTCAATTATAAAAAAAAATGTTTGTGAAACAATCAAACTCGGCTAAATTGTTTTTGTTTGATAATCTAAACAGACAATATTTAACAAACTTGTCTCGACTTGTCACAATTCAAGCTTGACTCGACTGACTAGAGAAATTAAACTACAAACTTGTACATCTGGTACTTAACTCGATTCGTTCATAGTCCAAGTAAATACGTGCCACGAAGAAAAGAAAAATCAATGGATCGACTTGTAACAATCCACCTTGGCATAGAAAGGTCGAATGAATTCTCGTATTGAATAAAAAAAGCGATCGACACCGATCCCTCATGTTCAATGAGGGTATCTGTAGGTTCGGTTATGCCACGTCGGAATGACGATAACATCGTCTTTTCCATGTGGAGCATAAGAGTACCTTGGTCTTTGAACCCCGCAGAGTGTGTTAAATTTTTACCTGCCCCAGTTCTACATTCTTGGATCTGTCCTTGTTATTGGATGACAAATTTTACACGTCAACACTTTATTTTAGTTAAGAAAACTATTAGACTTGTATTCTTAGGTAACACTGTCTGAAGACTGAAACAGGTGAGATGAATGTTGCACAAGAACATGTAGAAGAAAAATAATAATATTAAATGATATATAACATTGCTCATATAGGTGTACGTTGTAATCAATAACCATTATTTTATCTTCTTATTCTTCATTTAGAAAATCTAATTTGTCTTTTTATCGAAATCATACTTATATGAATATAAAAGAATAGACAAAATATATCTTAGTCGATCCTAAATGGATCACTGTCACTACTGCTAAGGATACCTACTAATTGGGTAGGTATACAAAAATAATACTCACCAAATAATGTGCTTAAAAGACCTTGTTAACAACCATGTTATTGCCCCTTTGCTCAGCAAATTCATAGATATTACAAATTGTACTGATTACTAGCTAGCTAGGGGTTGCATGATGGCTCTAGCCATCATTATCGATAATACATTTCCCAAATTATTCATTTGACATTGTTAAGTATGGATCGATTGATAGGCTCAAGATCTTGTAACCTTTTCTTTCTATCTTGCAAACTAAGAAAGGTTTCATAATTAGAAAATCAAGAACAATTGTTAAGTAAATCTCCTCCAACTTGGAGACTGAAAAATTATTAGAAAAAAATAATAATGATGGGACCCGACGCAGTGAAAAGAAATCAACCGCAAAAGATTTATAGCCATGGATAGTCTTTGAATAGAATCAATTACAATACTCACAATTGTATCGCCATCACAACTACATATTATTGCATATTATTCTCAAACGGAAATCGAAACTCAATCAAAACCAAGCATGCGGGACCACACCGAAAAGAAGATTTATCATTCACTTTAGGACTCAGATGTTATATCATGTTTTTTATGAGTATTAAACATTTCAACAAATTCACAACCCAATTGAATAATCTAGATACCTGAGGATAATAATCGCGCATCATCCAGAAAACAACTTATCCAACGAAGCAAACATGAGTTCCAAACATAAAATACGCCCTCTTGTCAACTACGATACTTATCTAAATTTTTACAAAGATTAATTTTAAATTATTATGTAAAAATTACATTATTCGGACAAACCTACACCAACAGATGAATACTGCATAAGCATCTGTATGAAGGGTAGAACGCTTAGAATGGAAATTTACTCAAGTCGCAAAGTAGTTAATTTATACCTGGCTATCCAAGAATCTCGTACCCAGGTTCGGGTATAGATTTTAAAGAAGTAACACAAAAAGAGTCGATTTTGAAATCCACCCGTTCTTTACAAAACTTCCTTAGAAAGCGAACACGTATAGCAGGAGGGACGTTCTCAATGAAATAAAGTGGTGTTACAAGTTTATTTTCGGAAGATAAAAGGACCTATGTTGTAATTTATTCTAACATTACATTATGTAATATAGAAGATTTGGCGCAAAGTATGCCACCAAGTAAAGGAAGGTTATTAGATGAGTTAATGAAATTCTTAGTTAAAATAACAACCACAATTACATCTTCAACTCCATTTATAACTACATCGCCCCTTAATAACGAACCTCCATTTGTAATACTACTGAAGAGGGTACTACCTCTCATATGTTGAGCTTCTCGAACAGGGAATTTGGCATGAGATTAATACTCGCGCCTAATCACATCAATCTTCCCGGTCCATCCCTCGCCAATAGCAATGGGAATTGTAAAACATCCAAGATCTTGTATCTTCGGTGGAAACTTGCTTTGACATATGTCACTACACTCCTCAGGTAATCCAATCAATTCTCCAGTTTCTAAATTCCGATTGTTAGACAGAATGTCCTTCATGAATTTCAGATTTTTTGGCATTCTTTTGAGATCCTCTACAAACTGTATGTTGATATATAACTTGCTCACTATGTCAAGGAACTTCTTGAATTCATTTTCATTGTTCTTGATTTTGGAACGTGATGGAAATAGTCGAGGAGGACGGGCATTGTTCACCACTTATCTTTTCTTCTTTACTGGTGTCTTCTCTAGGATACTCTTAGGTTCGGTTACCTTTTTCGATTTGATCTTCAACTGTTTTTTCAACCACCTAATCAGGAATAAGGGTTGGTTCTTTTGGTTGTTCTGTTTTTTCCACTTTGGGCAGACGTAATTGTTTTTCCAATTTTTAATTCATCTACATGACAAGCATCATCCTGAGGAGTTACACTATCACTTGGAAGTTTCCCCTTTGGACTGATTTGTATTGCACTAGTAATTTGTGATAGAGTATTGTCGAGATCTTTAACAACCCTTTCTTGTTGTAGAATCTTTGCTTTCCTCGAGAACTTCCATAAATTTATCTAGATTTTTGTCCAGACTTGAAGTTTTGGATGAAGGTTAATCATATTTAGCTTGTTGCGTTGAATACGAATGTGGTTCTTAATAATCCTCATATTTCAGCACTCATTAATAAATTTGTTGTGGTTGATAATAATTTTGAGGTTGAATTGATAATAGTTACCTTGATTTTCAACCAAATTCTGATTCTGTGGGGAATAATAATTAAGTGTGACTTCCTTGAGGATAGTAATAACCATTCGAGTAATGGTTTCTTTTATGAGATACAAAGGAAATCGAAGCTTGATTATGGATTAAATTCTCCCATGACTGATTTCTTTCTCCACAACCATGACATGCAGGTAATGCGTGTATTAGATTTACTAGAGCTATAGAACTGCTCTCTAACGTGATTGCTCTTGTAATTACTTGAGTCATTGGTTTAATTATTTGATCCTTAGAGCTTCTAAGGTATCTTCATCTTTGTTTGATTCTAACGGCCAACTTCTCTCGGTTTCAAGAACTCTTCCATGATAATACTAGCATTATCTGGATCTAATAACACAAAGCTTCCATCTCCTAAATTATTTACCTTTGCCTTGGACTCGCTATCGAGTCCTCCATAGAACATGGTCAATTGATATTCAGGCGAGGAGACGTGGAATGGACACCTCACTTTCTTCTCATTGAAACGTAACCATGCTTCACAAACACTTTCCCCTTCTTCTTGCATAAACTGTTTTAACTCCAACCTATCTTTATGCGTCTACTAATCGCATATAATCAATCTAGGAATTTTGCTTGGAGTTGATCCTAATCTGGAATTGAATCCGGGTGTTGGTAATCATACCAATCACTTGCATTTCCTTTTAAAAAAGAACTGGAACATAACGTAGTACATATGTTCCTGTGTAACACCTTTGACAATGTAGGTATCACAAATCTGTATGATTTATTTGAATTTAACGAACCGGATCCTATTGTGATGCACCACTAATCGGCCAAACTCGAAAATTGTTCAATATGCCTATATGTGGCCTGAATTTAGCAAATTGGATTTTTGGACTGTGGATTCCTCTAGGTTGCACTCTAAATAATACGGGAAGATCGAGTTTCCTTTGACTTTCCATCTGAAATGGAAAAACTAAAAACAAAAGCGTTAAATTGATCTAACTGAAATAAAAGCACAAAATAAATGAACAAGGACCAATGATGTAGTCCCTGGGAGCTTCACCAAAAACTTGGTGTCGGTTAGGGCGTGATAAAATAACGATAAAATAAGATGCAACTAACACCCCAACTAAAGCACATTACTCACTGCAAGTATCACAAATCGTACGCAAGTTTTAATGATAATTAGACTTCGTTCCTCTAGGACTACGAAAATTAGGAAGAACTTATGCAATATAAAGTGGAAACAACGAAGCTAAAAGAATATTACGCTGAAAACAGAAGACTTGGGAATATTTGTTTGGTTTTTAAGACTCTGACAATTAACTAAATAAAATAAAGACATGAAATTAATAAAGAGAAGAAGATAGTATGAGAGATTAGCTCGAGACCTAGCAAGTAATCCACACTAGCCTTGTTATAACCAATTTATGTACGGGTAAATTGTGTGATATGCAATAGTAAGTATTCTACACTCCTGCTAACCCCCTTCTGGTTGTACTTAGGTGGCGACCTAACCATTACCAGGGGACTTGGGTAAGGTGACCCTACGCAATGATCGGTGGTTAATCTCAAACCCTAATGACTATCTAGTTAGGCAAGCCCTTCCAGATCACTGCCGCATACTAGACGTTTATATGGTGTTTTGATAATTAGGTACCCCTTTCGAGTGATCATATAACTACTAATAAGGTAATCCTATACGTTGTACACTGCAAGAACTACAAACAATAAATCAGAACACATAAAAGCAGAAAATATAACACTAATTTTAATTAAATGTAAAAGACATCCAAAATTAAAATAGATATAAAATAACTCTAGAGTTCATACCCATATGCTAATCTCAAGATAAAATAGAATTATTTCATACTAGAGAAAGAAAGAAAAACAATTACAAATTTGATGAATTGGGAATGCATGATTTATTGTCCAACTTTTTCTGATCTTCTCTTCTCTTTATGTAGGCATTCACTTGGTCTTTTGATATTAAAGGCTGACCAAGGATGATTTATATAAGGTAGGAATGAGTATATCTTCGTTACTTATCAGATTTTTATGTTCTTTATATGGAAACGACTGTGTTGAAAATATATAGCTGCTCCTAAAAAAATAGCTTTCTAATTACAGACTGATTTGGTGCAGTAAATTAATTAATGGACGTATATTTATTTTTGACAACTTCCTTACATTCCAAATATATCTAAACTATTTATATTTTACCTTGACTACGAGTTTTCCTTTACTTTTCCTTGTCAAAGCAGTTTTCATATGTGTAATAGCTTCCATATACACAGGTGCCACACAAATAATACACAAATTACACGCAAAAGCTCATAAAATAATAAAACACTTAAAATAAACAAGACAATGTATAGTATAAATAAATGGGGAAAATCCTGAAATTACTAACTAAATAACCGTAAAATGATATCTCAAGTATATTTTAATTTATCTAAGGTAGGAATGAGTATATATAGTTCCATTGTCGAAATTAGGAGTGATCCCCAAATTAAGTTCAATATCTTAACAAAATTCGTATTCCTAACTTGTGCGAAGGGATAAAACTTAGCAAATTTTGTTTTGTTCATATCTTCTTTGTTATTTATCGGATTTTGACGTTCCTTATTGGAAAAGGCCGTGTTGATAACTATATAGTTTCTCCTATAAAAACATCTCTCTAATTCCAGACTGTTTTGCTACAAAAAATTAATTAATGGACATATATGTAGTTTTGACAGTTTTTTTGAATTCTAGATATATCTAAACTCTTACGTTTTGACTTTGACTAAGGGTTTTTCTTTACTTTTCCATTTCAAATCACTATCCATATGTGTAATAGCTTTCATATACCTAGGTGCTACACAAATAACACACAAATTACGTCCAAAAGCTCATTAAATAATAAAACACTTAAAATAAACAAGACAGTGTATAGTATAAATAAATGGGAAAAACTCCTGAAATTAATAACTAAATAACCGTAAAGTGATATCTCAAGTATAGTTTAATTTATCACTAACATAGAGAAATCAAGGTGTTAGAAATAGATTCAGATAAATTTAATAATTTGTACAAATGCTATAATTGTACATTGCTGAATGAAGCTCTTTTGGAGATATTAGGTCGACTCGCAGTAGTTACCTACATACTTGTTCCATATTTATCAGAAGAAGTGAATGATTCAAAAGGCCCATGTATAGACATAATAAAAAGAATAACCGATGATGAAGATCGGCGTAAAATTTATTAAAAAAAAGCACCAAAAAAGGTGTATATCGACAATTAAGGCCGAGAAAAAAAATTAAGAGTAAGGATTTACAATCTTAAGCTCTGACACTATGAATAATTTAGAATAACATAATTCAGTGATAATAATTTCTTACACAGAGAACCTATATTTTAGGAAAACACATAAATAACTTGGAAAACAAGTTTCTATGTATAAGAAAATAATTAGGGATCAAGTTTTGTAGTAAATGAAATAACTTGGAGAGTAATATGTTGTAATCTATTATATAGAATATAATATTTAAAGAAACTAATAATTAAGGTATATTTCAACAGATCTAACTCACATGGAAGGAATAATTGTAGTTGTACTCACTAGTATCTTGATTAAAAACTTTAAAGGCACTATAGACCCTTATACTATGAAAACATCTCAATATAGCCTATACGTCCCTATAGTATGCAAAAGTTGTACCATAGGCTTTAGTATAATTTATATACAAAAAATTAGTTGTAGTGTTACTCACTAGAATATGTATTTATATCTTATTTAATTACGGTATGGGTCCCTATAGCATCCTAAAACGCACTACAGTCCATTTATAATGCAAAATTGCATTTATAGGACTCGATATAATTTATTCTAGAAAAAATAGTTTCAGTTGTAATCAATAGCATCTGGATTAGTGTTTTTTCTAATTGATCAATAGGTCCATATGCTATTTAAAAAATGCACTATGGTCCCTAGATCGTGCAAAAATTGCAATATAGGCTATGGAATAATATATTGAAAAAAGAATAGTTGTAGTTTTAATCATTAGCATCTGGATTAATATCTTTTAAATTGCACTATAGGTCCTTATACTATGCAAAAAATCACACTATAAGCCTAATTAAAATTTATACCAAAAGAACAGTTGTAGATTAAATATTTTTTAATTGCACTATAGGTTCCTATACTATGCAATAAGTTCATAATGGGTCATGTACTATGAAAATATTGAAATACGTTCCCTATATTATTCCAAAATTGGATTATATACCATGATATAATTTATAAGGAAATAATAGTTCTAGTTCTATTCCCTTGCATCTGGATTAATATATTTTTAAATTTCAATATAGGTCCCTATACTCTATAAAAATGGCTTTGTAGGCCCCTATATTATGCCAAATTTGCACTAGAGGTCCTAATATTATCTACAAAATCCACTAGAGGTCCTTATACTCTACAAAAAATCCACTATAGGCTCTCTTTTAACTCAACTTTACCTTCCTGTCGAATACATTTTGCCCATATTCTAAATCGATGGAAATAGAAATAAGAGACAAATAGTTTTTTATTTTCCAGAAAAAAGAGGAACACAGTAAATTTGAAAAAAAGGTAAGGAGGTTATTAATACCAAGATATACAATTTATTAAGTAATGGGCACACACATTCCATTCTCAAAATAAAAGATATGAATTAACAAGTTTTAAAGCAGATAATTATCTATATTCAAACAAAATAGAACAAAAAATAACAAAACAACAAAAAATTAAAGTTTATAGTTTCTTGAAATTCACAACTAAAAAAATTCTTATCATGTATTCCACTCAATAATTATGGAGAATAGGAGGTTATATAGAATTTGCAGTGATACCATATAATATGGGGCTAGGATGCTCATTCTGAAAGATTGGGGGAAAATGTGATAGATGAGTGTTTGTGTAGCTATTTAATATTTTCTTAGGAGTCGGTCCTATTGTGGAATTTATTACAGGGATTTTCTTACTTGGCGGGAGGAGTACGAATGTCAACAACGGGGCAACATGTTTCGTATGATCAAGCTATTATGTGGAAAGTTCCTGCAGAAGATAATAATGGTCTTCGTCTTGCGTTTTTTTTATGAATTTGTCTTTCGTTTCTATTTTATGAGAGATAATTATTCAAAAAATGTTGCAAATATGCTTTTTTAGTATTACGAATAAACCATCATACCTCAGGGCTGAGGCCCAAAACAACACAAGAAAGGGTCAAAATAGATATTCATAAAATCTCCGAGCTTGAAGAGAGTGCCTAACCCCGACACGTGTACTGCTAAGTTATTAGTGAAATTACTTTAGGAACTTGTTAGTAGTTTAATTTCAAATGTTATAGTATATCATAAATTTGCCTAAGATAGCATAACATAGTGTTATGTAACATAGCATAATAGAGGTTTAGATTTAGCATAATTCAGTTGTTTATAATAAATTTGAATTTTAACATATCATAGAAAACGTGTGTAGGTCACCCAATATATAACTCAGGCTACAATAACTTTGAGTTAACATTAGAGTATTTAGCTAATGGCTTACCTCTCTCGGGTCGTACAAACTTAAAGATACAAGTCCTTCGAGAGTTGTACTTAGTTTTAAGATATTAGCAAACCCAGAAGTGAATTTCCCACATTTATTCGCTTTGTTGTCGACAACACTACACAACATGAATGAAATTTTAACATATATAGTTGCATATGTCCCACATCAATTTGCTACACGTCATGACAATCACTAGAAAAAATACCTTCGTTAATATAAATATTGATTTTTTTATATTAACATTTTAACATGTAGTAATATTACCGAATTATTTTTTATACATATAAAAGAAATTTGGGATAGTAGACAAAAAAAGAATTGAATCCTTTATATGACAGTGGGCCTTAAAACAAGCCTAATTTTTTTTTAATATGTATGGGTTTCAGTCCCTATATAATTCGATTTCAATAATAATAATACTAGTGTATTTTTCTTGTTGAAATGATTTTTTCACATCCAGGTCTCTTCTACTCTCTCTTTCTCTCCAAATGTCATAGATTAATATCACATAAATAGTCTTGAATTGTTCAATTCATCCATTTACAAATCAAGATCCAATTAACTTTCTATTACCATGAAAGAGTCCCTCATGGTGCATATTCTCTCTTTCCAAATCTCATAGATTACAATCACATAAATAGTCTTAAATTGTTCAATTCATCAATTTACAGATCAAGATCCAATTACCTACCAATTACCATAAAAGAGTCTCTCATGGTATATGTTCATCCTCCCATATTTTTAATTATTTCATAAATAGACTGATGAATATATTGGGATTGGTTTCCATAATTATTTTAATCAATTATTCAGTTATACAATGTTTTTTACAAATATGTAATATAAGTTATTTTATATTGTTGGAATTTTGATTTTGTATTTTTCATTATGTTTAAGAATATCAAACTAGAGTGCTACTACAAGTCTATATGTAGTCAAGATATTGTAAGTATCTGCTATGTAGTGGAGGAACCATGGATTTTTTTAATATTCTTATTAAGTTAATTTCACTTTAAGTCCCTACTTTAGGTATAATATTTATTATATGTCTCTATTAGTCTATGTTAATGGTATATATAAATAAAAAATACTTAGTACTTACATTTGGATGTTGTTTTTATTTGAGTAATTTTGCCTTGTTAAAATATATGAAAGTGTGATTTTATGAATTTGTAAGTATCTTTTATATTACTATATATATTCTATGTGTTAAATTTCTGTAGTTATTTTAAAAATTTATTGTTAAAGTCAAGTTTGATTGTTTAATTATATGGACCCATTACCCATTATGATTAATTTAAAATGATATCTATCCTTGTATGAAATTTAAATGCACATATATATATATACTAACATTATTTTCTTTTTTTTAGTTGTAGTTTATTATAGAGTGAAAAACATATGATCGTTGACCATGACATTTCACCTTATATCAAGTTTTCAGAACTTTGCAACTTGTGGAATACAGGTTCAATCAAAATCAAACCCATACTTAGTTTAAATTTCATTATACATGCATATATTAAGCAAAAACTGCATTACAGGTCTCTATATTATAAAAAGTGTACAATAAGATCCCTTTAATATTAATAAATTACACTGTACATCTCTATATTATGCGAAAATTGCATTACAGTACCATATATGATAAAAATATTTATTATATATACCTGAAGTATATAAACATTGCGCTATACATCCTTGTACTTTGCAAAAGTTGCATTACATGTTCCTGTATGGTAAAAAAGTGTACTATAAATCCCTATATTATACCAAGATTGCACTATACTTCCCTATATACAATAAGATCCCTTTAATATTAAGAAATTACACTATACATCCCTATATTATGCAAAAATTGCATTACAAGTCCCTATATTATGAAAATATTTACTATAAATACCTAAAGTATACAAACATTGCACTTTACGTTCCTATACTTATGTAAAAGTTGCATTACAAGTCATGTATCGTGAAAAAGTGTAATATAAATACCTATAATATACCATGCTTACACTATATGTCACTATATTTATGAAATAATATAACATATATTTTTTGGCTAATTTGTTCCGAATCTAGCCGTTAAAAACTGTTGGAGAAATAATTTATATTGGATACAAAATGTTGTGAATATTGTGTAATACAAATTATTTTTATGGGATAATTGAACTGTTAGTCCATGTAGTCCTCAAAATAGGAGTCTTTTAGTCCTTGTGCTCTGAAAATACGACAACAGGTCCCTATATTAACAATATGGACATTTTGTGGTATTTTCCAAAAGAGGGGCAGTAAGAGTCCCTAATTTTGATTTTTCAATAATTGGATTTATTTATTTATTTCAATAATTTCTTTTTTGATGAGTGTATTTCTCTATCCAGCATTCCTTCAAACATGTGGCGATGCAACACATGCAAGCAAATTGATGTTTCTGGAAGAGCCGTTCGCGTTTTCGAGACTGTTGAGCCTGATTTAAGCTCTTGGTGTATTGTTGTATCGGCAGGTCTTTACTTTTTTTTCTTTTTTTAATTCATTTAAAATAAATACATAATTATTGGTCGTTTGTTTAATACAGGGAGGAAGATTTTTATAAAGAGGGATTTGGGGGACCTCACTGTTATACTATGTGATTATGTAAATTAAAATATTTGTACTTTTTTTATGGTGGTGTATGGGTAAATCTGTAAAAGTTATATTAATTTAAAAGTGTGATAAGGAATTTAATGCCGGGTGTTTGAGAGAGTATAATATATCCCATTTAGACGTAAGTTGAGGAAAATCACCATCCTTTTGTTATTTTAAATTTAAAAAAAAAAAACTAAATTCCTAGTTAAAAATTTCAAAAACTACCTGACAATTTATGGTTCTACACTGTGGGATAGGTATTATATATAAACACTGGAATCATCAGTCCGCTAGGAGAAGGTGTTAGAAACTAGTCTAAATATGAAAATGAATAAAGTAATACTTCTCAAAACTAGAAAGAATAGCTTGAAGATGATCAAAAGACTATCGGATTAAGAAAAACTGTACTGACCGAAGAAAAGCTGTGCTGTACTGACCAAAGAAAAGTTGTACTGCTAAGTGACTGAAACTCGAGAAGACTTTATAACCAGGGTTTGAGGAAAAAATTTCTCCATCTAAGATGACCTATTGCGATAAGGAAGGGTCTATATATAGGGAAAAAGTTGTGATCCCTTTGCTTGAGATATTAAATAGCATGACACCTCTTGTAACTCGCGTCTACACGCGTATCTCAGTTAATACAATCATGCAGGCCACTTTGAATGAACACTAGGTTTGCAAATTAATCAAGACGTTCGCGAGCAAATCAAACTTGTTGGGAAAATACTTGTTCGGTCATAAACAATCTCAATCTCAATATCAGCCTCTAAATTTATACTCGTTCGAACTTGTTAGTTAATTACCCATTTATATTTCTTAATTGTAAATTAATATTTTGTTTACGAATAAATATATTATTAGCCAATAAGTATTAACCAGAATATTTTTTACGGTAAATGCTCAATAACTCCTCTTCTTTATATCTTTAAATTTTAATTTTTTCATTAATATCACACTTTATACTTCATACCGCGTATTCTATCCAATAACAACATTTTATACAGATTTTCATTCAATTATAAAAAAATAAATTGTTTGTGAAACAATCAAACTCCACTAATTTTTTTTTGTTTGATAAGTTAAACAAACAATATGTAACAAACTTGGCTCGACTTGTCACAATTCAATCTTTATTCGACTCACTATAGAAATAAAACTACAAACTTGTATATCCGGTACTCGACACGATTCATTCATAGTACTAGTAGATACGTGCCACGAAGAAAAGAAAAATCAACGGATCGACTTGTACCAATCCACCTTGGCATAGAAAGGTCGAATGAATTCTCGTATTGAATAAAAAAAGTGATCGACACCGATTCTTCATGTTCAATGAGGGTATGTGTAGGTTCGGCTATGCCACGTTGGAATGACGATAGCATCGGCTTTCCTAGCCGGAGCATAATTGGTCCTTGAACCCCCACAGAGTGTATTAAATTATTGCATGGCGCCTTCTACGTTCTTGGATATGTCCCTGTTATTGGAATACAAAATTTACACGACAACTCTTTATTTTAGTAAAGAAAACTATTACACTTATAGCCTTAGGTATCATTCTCTGAAGACTGAACCATGTGATTTAAATATTGCACAAGAACATGTTGAAGAAAAACAATAATATTTAATGACATATAACATTGCTCATATAGGTGTAAGTTAATATAAATATACCATTATTTTATCTTCTAATTATTTATTTAGAAAATCTAATTTCTCTTTTTATCGAAATCAAACTTATATGAATAGAAAAAATATATCTTAGCCGATCTTAAATGGATCACTGTCACTACTGCTAAGGATACCTACTAAGTGGGTAGGAATACAAAAAATCTAGTAAGCGAATAATGTGCATAAAAGCCCCGGTTAACAACCTTGTTATTGCCCCTAAAAATTAGGAAAAAGATAAAGTTGGTTTGCTCAGCAAATTCATAGATATTACAAGCTGTACTGATTACTAGCTAGGGGTTGCATAATGGCTCTCGCCATCATTATCGATAACACACTTCCCAAATTATTCATTTGACTTTGTTAAGTATGGAATTGTTAAGTATGGCTCGATTGATAGGTTCAAGATCTTGTAACATTTTCTTTTTATCTCGCAAAATAAGAAGGGTTTCATACTTCTAAAATCAAGAAAAATTGTTAAGTAAATATCCTCCAACTTGGAAACTGAAACATTATTTTAAAAAAAAAATTAATGATGGGGACCCATCAAAGTGAAATGAAATCAACCGCGAAGGATTTATAGCCATGGCTACTCTTTGAACAGAATATGTTACATTCCTCACATTTGTCTCGCTATCACAACTACATATTATTGCAATCAAAACTAATTTTGCAGGGCCACACCGAGAAGAAGATTTATCATTCACTTCAGAACTCAGATGTTAAATCATGTATTTTATGAGTATTAAACATTTCAACAAATTTATAACCCAATTCAATATTCCAGATCCCCGAGGATAATAACGGCGCAGAAAACAACTTATCTAACGAAGCAAACATGAGTTCCAAACATAAAACACGCCCGCTTGTCAACTCCGATACTCATCTGATTTTTCACAAAGATTAATTTTAAATTATTATTCAAAAACTTTCACTATTTGGACAAACCTACAACAACATATGAATGTCGCATAAGCATCTGTATGAAGGGTAGAACGTTTATAATGGAAATTCACTCGAGTTGAAAAGTAGTTAAATTATATCGGATATACAAGAATCTCGTGGGTTGCATACCCAGGTTCGGGTATAGATTTTAAAGAAACAACACAAAAAGAGTCGATATTAAAATCCACCCGTTCTGAACAATACTTCCTTAGGAAGCGAACGCGTATAACAGGATGGACATTCCCAATGAAATAAAGTGGTGGTACAAGTTTATTTTCGAAAGATAAGAGGACCTATGTTATAATTTATGCTAACATTACCTTACGTAACACAGGATTTTTGGCGCAAAGTATACCACCAAGTAAAGGAAGGTTATTAGATGAGTTATTGAAACTCTTGGTTGAAATAACAACCACAATTACATCTTCAACTCCATCACCCATTAATAACTACAACTACATGTAGGTTTTAAAGTACTAATATGCAAATTGATATTGAAGAAATTAGAACTCCCTAATTTACCTTTTACTTAATAAAATGTCTAGCCACCTCAATATGTTTCATCTTGTCATGTTGTACTAAATTCTGAGAGATGTTAATAGTTGGCTTGTTATCTGAGCATAACTTCATAGGTTCATTGCAAACAATTTTCAGTTCACTAGACATTTTATCCATAAAAGCTCACATATCCCTTGTGTAATAGCTCAAAACTCAGCTTCAACACTGCTTCAAGCCACGACATTTATTTTTGTTTCTCCAAGTCACTAAATTTCCTCCAAAAATGTGCAATATCCCTATGTAGATCTTCTGTCATCTATATTTCCAGCCCAGTTAGCGTCTGTAAAGGCTTTGACCCACATATTATCACATTTCTTGAACAATAAAACCTTTCCTGAAGTTATTTTAAGATATCTGAGAACTCTATAAGCTACATTCAAGTGCTCTTCACGAGGTGAGTACATAAATTGACTCACAACAACCTCCACACCAACTTGACCCCAACTTGTTACTAGCATCCGTGGGTGTTTCGGCTGGCTTGCACCCAACATAAATGTTTCACTAAGAAGATCTAGAATATACTTTCTTTGCGTCACCAAGATTCCCTTTTTAGCTCTAGCAACCTCCATAACTAAGAAATATCTCAAACATCCAAGGTCTTTGATTTCAAATTATTTGGCGAGAAAACTCTTTAGATTTTCTGTTCCACACAATTATCGCCTGTTAATATAATATCATCTACATACACAACAAGTATAGAGAGTTTTCTATCCTCTGAGTTTTTAAAGATCATAGTGCGATCTGCTTCACTTTTATGTATCCAAATCACTTTATAGATTTCGTAAAACGTCCAAACCACGCTCTAGGAGGTCGTTTAGGACAATAAAGTGATCTTTTGAGTTTACAGACTTTTTTTGTACCACATTAAACTCCAAATCCAGGAGGTGGGTGTATATACACTTCCTTTTCCAAGTCACTATTGAGGAAATCATTATTGACATCAAATTGATGTAATGGCCAACCCTTAGCAGCTACAAGAGATAATAAGATTCTGACACTATTCTTTTTTGCAACAAGAGCAAATGTCTCTTGATAATCTATTCCATATGTTTGAGTATATCCTTTTGCCACAAATCTTGCTTTATAGCTCTCTACTGATCCATCACTTTTATATTTCACTGTAGACACCCATTTACAGCCAACAAGATTTTTTCCTTTAAGAAGGAACACAAGTTCCCGAGTCAATTTTTCTTAAAAGCTTTCATTTTGTCAAGAACAACCTTTTTCCATTAAGGAAAAGCAAGAGCTTCTTTTATAGAATTGGGAATTTCTATTTTTGATAAGTTAGAAACAAAGGCTTGAAGATTTAAGGATAGTCTATGATAGGAGACATACTAAGATATAAGATATTTGGTGTATGATCTAATGCCTTTTCTTTGAGCTATAGGAATACTAAGGTCTTGAAAATCAATAGAATTTGGACATAGAGAAAAATATGAATTACATGATATAGACGGAGCCGAATCATGACTGCCAACTTGTGGTTGTTGCTCAATATCTTGTTGTTTATGTCTCCTTGTATAGATAAACTCTCTGTTTTTCTCCAATGGTAAATATATATTTTCTTTGTCATTATATTTTTTATCACCCGACCCGATAACTTCATTTTTGAGTAAAAAATTATTCATTTGGAATATTATGTTTGGATGTAGTGATTATTTTTGGATACGAAACAAAGTACATGGGTAGCAATGCAACTTTCTCCAAAAAACATTATTCATCCACTTGGTTTTGATTCTCCCCCCGAAGAGAAGTTTGGGGGAAAATGACTGATCTATAAAAAAAAAGTAACATCCATATTCACATAAAAGCGGTTAGCTGTAGATTTGAAACACTTGTACCCTTTTTCAGTGGATGAATATCCAATAAAGACACAATTACATGTTATAGGATCACGTTTGCTACGATTATTACTATGCATATGAACAAATACTAGAGAAACAAACACTTTAGGTTCAAGTGTACTCATAAATTGGACATAATGGTAAATACCTAAGAGAATATTAAGAGGTTTCTTAAACTTATATACCAGAGATGACATACGATTGATGAGATAGGTTTTAGTGAGAATAGCGTCTCTCCCAAAATATACTTGGCTCTATCCAATCAAACTCAAGTTCGATGTTACTAATATATTTTCCACCTTTAAATCATTAGTAGAGAATTATTTTCAGCAATCCATCCTCACTTTATACTCTGATGGTGGAGGTGAGTATATTGGTCTTCAGGACATTCTCTCCAAATTAGGTATTCAACATCTAATCTCACCCCCTATACACCTAAAATTGTAGGTCTCGCAAATTGACATCATCGACATATCATAGAGACTACCCTCACCATATTGTCTCATACCTTCATCCCTATCCATTTTTTGTCTCATGCGTGTCAGGATGCAATATATCTGATAAACCGATTACCAACCATAGTTTTGAAAAACAAATCTCCATTCGAAACCTTGTTTCAAACAACACCAAATTATCTCAAACTAAAATTTTTTGGTTGTCTATGCTACCCATGGCTTCGGCCTTATACTCAAAATAAATTTGAACCCAAATCCAGACCGTTTGTATTTCTTGGTTACTCACTCAGTCACAACGCCTACAAATGCTATGACCCCATATTAAAAATATATATATCTCAAGGCATGTCATCTTTGTAGAAAAACAATTTCCCTTTCAAAATCTTGTTGCCAACATACCAGATAATTGTTCCTCCTCCATCGATATGTGGCTTCGGGATCTGACTCCACCAGCTTCAGTTTCCCTCCAAAATCCTCATGTCTCTTTTGATAATTCATCTCTCACCATGGCGTAACCTCCCATACCATGTCATCCAAACACGTTACCGACTAATACATCACTGTCTCCAAACTCTCCTATAATGTCTAAAGACTCCTCTTCTGCTGCTCCTACAGGTTCTCTGTCACCGATCATCGCAGATGTTCCCCTGACTTCAGAAAGTGAGCAAAACTTTTCTAATGTTATTGGTACAACGTTGCAAAATCAACCATGTCATACTATGGTCACAAGATCGAAGAACAATATCTCAAATCCAGTTCATAAACTAAGCCTATTAGCTACAATAAAACCACTCTCTTGTATCGAACCATCCTCTTATTCTCAAGCTCGGAAGTCATCCAATTGGCGAGATGCAACGAGTTCAAAATTTGATGCACTTGTACGAAATGACACCTGGTCTTTAGTTCCATCGAAGGAAAATATCAATATTATTGTTGGTAAATGGGTTTATCCAATTAAGAGACGGATGACGGTTCTATTGATAAGTATAAGACTCGTCTCGTGGCGAAAGGTTTCCATCAACACCCTAGAGTGGATTTTTATGCAACTTTCAGCCCTGTTATTAAGCCCCAAACAATTCATTTGGTGATATCTATTGCCATTGAGTTTGGATGGTCTCTTCGCCAACTCGATGAAAACAATACTTTTTTTCAAGGTTCGTTAAGTGAAGATGTTTACATGAGGCAACCTCCAGGATTTATTAATTCAAAATTTCCGAATCACGTCTGCAAATTGCGAAAGGCAATTTATGGCCTGAAACAGGCTCCCCGAGCATGGTACACCGAGCTTCGTAAATTTCTTTTGTCCATTGGATATGTGAACTCAGAATGTGATACTTCCCTCTTCCTTTTTCATCACGGCTCAAACACATTGTTCCTTTTAGTGTATATTGATGACATCATAATCACAGGTAATAATCCACAAGAAGTGCAACACACTATCTCAGTTCTTGCAAATCGATTTTCATAAAAAGATTTGGGCACTATCGATTATTTATTGGGTATTCATGTGTCTCGCACTAAGGACGGGTTTTTTTTTATCTCAACATGAAATATCCATGATTTGCTTGTTAAAACAAATATGCAAGATTCAAAAGGTATTCTTAGCCCTCTATCTTCAACTATATCATTGTGCCTTAATGATGAATAGCCTCCTTCAGATGCAACACAGTATAGGCAAGTTATCTGAACACTTCAATATCTCGCTTTAACAAGACCAGATATATCATTTGTTGTTAATCGTTTATCATAAATTATGCATTGTCATACTTCTACTCATTGGATAGCAGCTAAAAGAGTCTTGTGATACCTCAAATCAACAATGGTTCATGGGTTACATATTCGTCGTTCATCGTGACTAGCATAACATGCCTTTTCTGATGCCGATTGGGTAGGAAATCGAGATGATCGTACCTCCACTTCAGCCTATATGGTATTCCTTGGTGGTAACCCAATCAGTTGGTCCTCCAAGAAGCAACGCTTGGTGGCACGATCATCGACAGAAGCTGAGTACATGGCCATAGCTCTGAGGTCCTTTGGCTACAAAATTTATTGCAGGAATTACGATTTCACCTGTCAGATAAGCCTACTATATAATGTGACAATATTGGAGCCATGTATCTTTGTGCAAACCCAGTTTTACACTCACGTATGAAGCACATCGCAACTAATTTTCACTTTGTGCGTGATCTAGTTGCAATGAAAATTCCGCGAGTACCTCATGTACATTCAGCAGATCAATTGGCAGATTCTTTGACAAAACCTCTCACTAAACAAAAAGTAGTGATCCAAAACAACAAGATAGGCATCCTTGATGGGACACCTATCTTGCGGGGCATGATAAGACAGGATCTCTGGTAAAGGAAAGAAATCATCTTTCCCACAATAAAGATAGTTGACCCATATTTCTTGTTTAACATATCTCATATATTACTCCGCAATCACTTTAATATTCCTTATTTATATTGTATTTACATAAATCGACTAGTCTAATTTATGTATAAATGTATTGTATCATTTGTAATAGAATCATCTGATCAATACAAAAAATCATTCTCCTTATAATTATCATCCTCTAATTTAAACTCGTTAAGAAAAGGAGTTGGTTCGAACTTGTTAGATAATTACTAATTTATATTTATTAATTGTAAATTTATATTTTATTTATCAATAAATATATTATTAACATATAAATATTAACTTGAATATTTTTTTATTTCATTAAACATTAATATCACATTTTATACTTTATACCACACATTCTATCCAATAACAACATTTTATAAAAGTTTCGGTTCAATTACAGAAAAACAAATTGTTCGTGAACAACTCAAACTCGGCTAAATTGTTTTTGTTTGATAAGTTAAACAAACAATATTTAACAAATTTGGTTGGACTTGTTACAATCCAAGCATAACACGAGTCAACTCGAGAAATTAAAGTACAAACTTGTACATCTGGTATTCGTACTCGACTGACTCACAATCCTAGTAGATACATGCTACGAAGAAATGAAAAATCAACTGCTCGACTTGTGACAATCTAGATTGGCATAGAAAGGTCGAATGAACTCCTGTATTAAATAAAAAAAAGGATTAACACCGATCCTTCATGTTCAAGGAGGGTATTTATAGGTTCAACCATGCCACGTACATTATGATAAAGTTTTGCCTGCCTTATTCTATATTCTTGGATCTATCCCTCTTATTGGAATACAAAGTTTACATGTCAACTCTTTTATTTAGTTAAGAAAACTATTAGACTTGTAGCCTTAGGTAATGAAGACTAACACAAGTGAGTTAAATGTTGCACAAGAACATGTTGAAGAAAAAACAATGATATTTAATAACATATAACATTGCTCATATAGGTGCAAGTTTATATAAATATACACTTATTTTGAATTCTGTATCGAAGTCTTACTTATATAAATATAAATGAATAGACAAAATTGAAGGATAGCAAATAACGATTATATCACATATAATACATCGGAAAAAACATTGCAATCCAATAGCCAATCTAGTGCGATTTAATAATTTAAACTGAAAAAAAAATTCGATTACATACCTTAATTCGTTGTATGAGAATCGAATTGTCTAATGTCAGCTTCAAAAACATGAATCCTCCACGCTTTGGACACCGAGCTTGAGCCTTGCTTTCAGAATCAAAATTCTGACATGGAAAGAAAAAAAAAACTTTTACTTTCTTGTGAGGTTTTTTTTCTTGGAAGAAAACTGATGAGAAAAATTATCTCTGTATAATGACTCTCATTATATTATAAATCCAACAGATTAAAATGAAAATACAAAGAACATGAAAGGTCAAGAACGTATAATGAATTTAATTATCTCAATAATCTTGTCCATTACCACTTGTGAGATGGACTTGGACCTTATTCATTATACAAAAACACTTGATTAGCCCAGCGGTTAGTGACACATTTCAAATTACTGGAGGTACATGGTTTGATCCACGAACTAGTTAATAATTTTTTTTCTTTTTTCTCTTTTGTCTTGATCAGTCTTATATTAGAATATTAATTTGTGTTAGCAAATTAATAAACCAATATTCCAAGTATATAATTAATTAATATTTATTATCTAATGATAAAATTAATTAACGTCATGAAGCAAGTTCAATGCAATCGTTAGGGTGCGACTACGTGGGTTCATCGTTAAACCGGTAGTAGCTAATTAAATTAACCACTAATCAAGGTTGGCGTCTAACAACACTCCCCAACGACTGGATAACGTGAAGTAACTATGTACAAAGAATCCGATGAAGGATCATACATGTATTCCCTCTATCTTTACAGCTCCGAATTATCCTGGGATATGGTACACCTGTCAAATCCCATTTAAAAATAAACTACATTACACGTCGATTATCAACAATTGACGAATGAACTAAGAAACATCTTTCTTCATCCATTCTATCACCTTGGCCAAGGATTTAATACAATCGTTATAATCATATGACATTGTAGAACTCAAACTCTTTACCTAAAGTTGATAGATTCCATCTTGACTCATCCCTATGAGCAAATATACTTAGTTGTGTCCAACATCCTTTCGATTAGCATTATGACACACTAGTAGTCCAGTATCAATACATAAGAAGCATATACACAACAGTAGTGATGATCTCTAGTTTTAGTCAGTTTGATAATCACATTTCTACTCTTTCCTTATAAAATTCCTTCTAGAGATTAACCTACTTGACAGTTCAAGGTAGTTATCCATTAGGAATCTATAGTTTTAGTCAGTTTGATAATCACATCTCTATGTGCATTATCTATGCACCTAACTCGGTAAGCGAGAACTACCGATATTTATCCAATAAATACTCGTTAGCTACATATTAATCTATCCGGATCATCGAGGTCCTAACTCAATGATCCTACGATTAAGAACAAGTTTAGATTAAGTCATACGATTAAGAACTGAATTGAAATAAAGTGGTGTTACAAGTTCATTTCAAAAGAAAAGAGAACCTATGTTGCAATATAGGTCCTTATACTCTTAAAAATGGCTCTGTAGGTCCCTATATTGTGCAAAAATTGCACTAGAGGTCCCAATATTATCTGTTGTAAAAAGTTTGAGTTTGATTGAGTTTCAAATATGTTTCCAAATAAGAAAATATAAAGAATATTGATGTCTCCTCATTTGTGATAGATTTATGATAGGATGAGACATCATTTTTAGTGTTTTAGAAGTCAATAATGTCGATTTTCTTGAGTTTTAGTGCACTTTCCTATTTTGTGTCTTGATTTGTAGAAATAATATTTTTAGAGCATATTGGGTTTAATTGTTTATTTAGTGTGTAGCTTTAAAGATAATTATGGAGATTAATTAGAGTCCAAGTCAAAGACAACAACTTATGGAAAGAGATTTGCATGGTAATTGGAGATAAGGAAATAAAAGCTAAAAAGATGGAAAAGGAAAAGCTGCCTAAATCTGGGATTCTGCACACTCGTCTAAAGATTGGTGTTTTTACCTAAGAAATAGGCCGAATTTGGAGATTTCCTTCTAATGGGCCTAGATAATTCTGTTGCGATTCTTTTGCTATTTTGTGGAGCAAAATCGGACCAATAACGAAGAAGATACACTAAAAACGATGCAGCAGTGTTTATCTTTATTTCCATACGAATTTGAGTTGGGCTAGAAGTCCATTACCTTAACTATTCCTCAAGAAAACGAATTAGGTCTTCTAAACACCTATAAATACACCCTTAAATCACTTGTAAATCATCCTTGCCTCATAGTAATTAGTTCTTAAGGTTTTATTCTTCCAGTTTATTGTAGAGAGCAAGATGATGTCTTTTGTAATTTCTTTTAGTTTATTTCCTTCAGGTATGAACTAAACTCCCCATAGCTTGGGTTTTGCATATGTATAATCTATGAATTCTAATTCTTCTATCTAATTTTCTTTGGGAATTATATGTTTTAATCTGATATTAGCTACTTACTTTATATTAGCTTATGTGTTTTGATTTAATGTCTTTCCTAGAACTGATCACTTTAGGATTGTTTTAAGAGTAGTTAGATGGTCTCCTTGACAGGGTGTTTAACTATTGAACCACCACATAATGTCTAGTGTCGATAGCAGTTCTGACAAAACGTACTTCTAACTAGATAGTCAATAGGGTTTGTTTTAACCACCGTATCACCAAGATTGCAGTATTTGCTTAGGGCCTTAGTGGCGTTTGATAACCCTATTTGAAATCACTTCTTGGTTGTGACGTAGCCCCCTTAGTCGCTCTCAAGGTCTAAGCTTGGGGAATTTAGAATCCTGACTAAGTATTACCAAGAGCTAATATTCTCCCTTATGAACTAGATTTATAGATAGAATTAGAAGGATTAATGCATACTAGCAAAACCTAAGCTATACTTCTCATCTCATATTCTTAATCTTTTACTTTATTGTCTTTATTTTCCTAGTTTTAATTAGTTTTAATTCTTATTCTCGAATTTCTATTTGCTTTAGTTTACTGTCTTCTAGTGATTTACTTTTACTCGTTATCTGTTCCTACGCGATTAACACACTTAAGTCCCTGAGAACGAACTCAACTTATCATTAAAACTTGCATACGTCCTGTAATACTTGCAGTACTGTGCCTGTCTAGGGGTGAGAGTGCGTAGTTTTCCATACTTAAATTGATCTTATTTTATCACACCCTAGGCGACACCAAGTTTTTGGCGCCGCTGCCGGGGACTTGTGTCTCGTTAGCGTGTGGGTTATCTATTTCGAGTTTTAGTTTTTAATTAGTTTTTACTTTTCAGTCTTTAGTTTAGTTTAGTTTTAGTCTTTATTTTTCCAGATTTACGCTTGGGTTTGCTTTAGTCTTTTTCAGGTTTCACAGTGTTTAATTCTTGACCTCCCTTATCGGAGCCTGAGAGGAGCTTCAGACCTTACAACAAACGAGTTCGTGAGGAAAGAGCCATGAGAAGAGTTATGGCATCCCAACGAGATCCACCACTTGGACCACCACTCGGTGGAGTGCAGAATAACCAAGGTGGACAACAACAAGAGCTACCACTTGGTGGACAAGAAGGAATACAGCTACCAGCAGGAGGAGGTAATGGGAATAACCTTAATAATCAACAGAACCGAGTTGAACAAGATCTACCTGGCCTTAACGTACCATTCCATGTTCAACCCATCGGTTACCGCCCTCCTGAGATTCCAATTATCAAATTTAGACCCGATCCGGGTATGCTCAGTCAATTTCAAAGTTTCGGACTCTATACTGGTACAGCTATTCAAGATCCGGTAAAAGCGATTCAGAAGTTTATGCAGATTTGTGATGCCTACATTACTCCTGGCATTACACGCGAGCAACTGTATTGTCATATGTTTTCGTTTTTCTTGACCGGAAGAGCTAGCGATTGGCTAGAAAGACAACCACATGGAACCATTCACTCTTGGAGAGAACTTCAAGCCGCATTCTTTAACCGATTTTATCCGAAGAGCATGAGACTTAAAGATCAAGCCGAGCTTGCAAGATTTTGCCAAGAAGATGGAGAAACAGTGGGAGAAGCATGGACAAGGTTTCAACAAAAATTAATTAGATGTCCACTCCATGGTTATACACCTGCTCTACAACTTGCTATGTTCTATGAAGGTCTTAATGATAAAGGTAGAGAAAAGGTGGACAACATTGGAAAGGGTAATTTTGTGTCCATGAATCATAATGAAGCTTCCAAGGTGTTAGAAAGCATTATGGAACAAGAAAGAAGTTGGCCTTCAACCCGAGGAACGCTTCGTTTAGATGCAGAAACTGCGATTCAGCTCAAATATCCTCTTTAGAAAATCAAATCAAGGAGCTGAGAATCGCGATGGAGAAGAATTTAGCCGCTACAAAGGTAGTACAAGAAGCACAAGGTTGTCAACAATGTGGAGTTAACGATCATTCATGGGAAGAGTGCGAATCAAATCCGCAATCTGTTTACTTTATATTCAACCGATGGGGCAACCGCAACCATCCGGGTATGCAGTATTCAAATCCACAAGGGGCCGCTAATCCTGGTCATTATCAACCACGACCCCAGAACAACTCTTACCAACAGAGATGTCAGTACCAAAACCAATATCAGAATAGACCTGCTCCTCCACAACAACCTGCTCAAGACGCCTATACCAATTCATTAGAGCAGAAAGCTTTACCTCAGTATCCGCAAGAAGGATCTATGGATAATACACAGATAGTACAAGCTCTAGACCGTTTGAACACGACTATAAACGCTCAAGAAGAAAAGGTCAGAGGACATGATGCCATACTTCAGATGCTAACTACTCAAGTGACACAGTTAAACAAAGTGTTAACAAGTGTTGTAGAACAAAAGGAAGTAAAGGCAATCGAAGGAGGTGAAGATAAGGATGAGTTCGAAGCTTGCAAGGCTATATGTCTTGAGATTACGGAAAAGAAAGAGGAAGCACCACATGCTGCCATTAGTGCCGTGGAAGTTCCCAGTATTGAAGAAGAACCAACCGAGTCCAGCCCCGAGGAATCTGACTATTCTGAAGTTTATGATCAAGAGAAAGACGAGTTCATAGAATTACTGAGAAAGGTGCAAGAGGAGATTAGATCGGTAGTAGAATACGCAGCTGAGTTGGCTAAAGAGAAAGAGGAAGAAGCCTCAAAGGAGGAATCGAAAGATGAAGTGGCACCTGCTGTGTTAGAAGAGAAAGTAGAAGAGAAGGTGGAATCGCCACCTATTGTTCAACCAGTGTCATCAACTATTCCTGATACAAATCCTAACGATAACACTATTCTCAAGACATTTGTAAAGGCGTACCAACCTGAAAATATCAACGCCCAAATGCTTGAGATAGCGAAGAGAGGACTTACACCGCAACAAATTTTTACGCAAGTTATTCCTGAGAAAGAAGCGAGTGTAGAGATCCCAAGAGAGAACCTGAGGGTTTCGAGAAGAAGTGAGAAAGAGCTACCAACAAAACTTAAAGATCCGGGAAGTTTCAACCTCCCTATTCAATTACATGGTAGGCTCAAGGTGAAAGCTATGTACGATGTGGGTTCTGGTGTGAATCTTATGCCTAAGTCCGTGTTCGAGAGACTTGGACTTCAGAAATCAGAGAAAACTCCAGTAAAATTGCAGTTTGCTGACAACTCAGTGAAGAGGACATGGGGAACAGTGGAGGACGTCTTAGTCCCTGCAGGTAATATCGCCATCCCTGTTGACTTTGAAATTCTTGAGTTTGATGCAGATAAGCAGGTTCCGATCATACTTGGACGGCCCTTCATGGCCACAAGTCAAAGTGTGATCAACTTCCAAGATGGGACCATCACCCTTCATGCTAAGAATGTATCAGAGACCTTCTATGTCTTGGGTAAGAAACCAAGGAAGTTGGATCCCACCGTGCCCATCATCCACAGCCTTTCACATCACAAAGTCCCTCCTGAGGAGATCCACTTAAAGCCTGTGGATACTAAGCCAAACATTGAGTTTGGGGTTGGCCATGAAGTCCTATGGAAAGCTCACAAACGCGAGAATAGGCCACGAAGTTTCAAAGATTCGTGGATGTGACCGTTCATCGTCACTAAGGTTGTTTCAGCCAAGGTGATAGAAATTCGCCCCAAAACTGGGGTCAAGCGCAGATTAGTTGATGTTCATAGCCTTACTCATTGTTGGGGAGGCTATATTCACAAATCTTGACAGAGGTAACACGTCTAACTTTGAAAGACGTTAAACAAAAGTGCTGTTCGGGAGACAACCCGAAGTTTTTTTTATGTTTTCATGTCTTTTACGTTTTTTGTTTAAGTTTATTTTAGTTGTTTTTAGTTGATAAAGCATATTTGAGGAAGGTATTAGTGTTTTTGGTGTGTAGGAATTAGAGAAATCGAGTTAGGGAACGCGAGGAAAATTTTTGGAGCAAAAGAATGCACCCCGCGGACTACCCCACGGACTACCCCATGGTCCGCAAGGATGGTCCGCGAGGTCAAAAACCCGTACCACAGGTTGCTACCGCGGGTCTGATCCAGAAACCAGAAAAATTTCCGCGGACTACCCTCCGGTACACCGCGCCATGGTCTGCGCCTCAAAAACGCGTGCCACGGGGTAGGTACCACGGGTATTTTGACGGAGATAGCTACAGAAGCCGCGGGGTACCCTCTGGTACACCGGACCCTAGTCCGCGAGCCAAAAACCCGTGCCACGGGGTCCTACCATGGGTCTAGACCAGAGAGCAAAAATTTTCGAGCATCAGATGTCGCGGACTACCCTGCGGTGCACCCCATGGTCCGCAGGGGTAGTCCGCAGCGCCGCCAGAGGAGAGAGAAAGTTACGGGATTGAGTTATAAAGGAGGTATTAAGCTTTTAGTTCCGAATTTATTAAACCTTAACCCTCTCTTTCTTCTCCACAACTCTCCTAACTCCATTGAAGCTCATCAAAACCTTCACCAATCACCAAAACACTACCCAATCATCAAGAATAACACATCAAACCTTCTCTCCGCATCATTACAAGAGAGATTCAAGCTACCAATCATCACCAAATTCATTCAAATTGAAGAATCAAAGAGCCAAATTTCACAAATTCATCACACAATTTCTAAAATCCAAGCCTACCAATTACAAATCATCCTTACCCACATAGAGATTCATCACCAATTCACCCATCCTAGGCCAAATCAAGCTTGTTCATCCATTAATTCAAGAGCTTAAATTTCAAGGGTTGCTAAAGATTTGAGTTGGGGGTTAATTGAAGATGACTAATAGAACAACAATCTTATCTAACAAGAGGGAGGTGAAAAGTAACAAGGGATTGGATTTAAACAAGAAAAAATCGATTGACAAAGGTGCTAGTTCTAAATCAAAGGGTAAAGAGAAAGTAGAGAAGAGTGGGAAACCTTCGTATGATCGTAATGGTAAAAAGCTTTATTATTATGCAAAGGAGAAACCTCAACCTCAACAAGATCGTATACCTATAGAGAAGTAGATACTTCAAGAGCTCTGAAGATTTATGCAGAGAAACAATTAAAAGAACTACCTTTTGCTTATGATAAAGTATTCAAGGAAGAAATTAGAGATGGAGAATACAAGAGATTCTTTGAGCTTGGTGAGAAATTGGGTTGGTCTACGTTCATGGTAAGCCGTTCTGAATTATGTCCTGAATTAGTTTTGGAGTTCTATCTAGGCCTCTTTAGCCGAGATAGTAATTGTGTTCCGATTAGAGGAAAGCTAGTTCCTTTCACAGTTGAGGAGATTAGGAACCACTTCAAGTTTAAGAAACTGAAAGGTTTTTTCAAATTTGAAGAAGCAGTTGCTAAACGAAGAATCTTTGATGAGGAATTACTTTTTGAGCATGTTTTAGACAAGGAGAAAGTGCAATCACATAAGGGAGAATTGAAGGCACCTTGGCCTTACAAATATCTTCAAGCAGATGCTAGAATTTGGCACAATTTCCTTATTCCTAATGTCTTTGGAAACACACGAACTTTGGATGTGACTATGAAGAACGCGTTACTTTTGGACTGTATTTTGAGAGGAGAAGAAGTTGATGTGGCACAGTTGATCTATGAGGAGGTGATACGATTTTCGATCTCTCCTAAATCAGTTTATAATGTTAAATTTCCAACTATGATCACGTGTCTTGTGCGAAAAGTGAATGTTACATTGGGTGAAGAAGAGAAACTCGAGTTTAAGATGAGTTATATTGATAATGCGTGGATCAAGGAAAGTCTTCGAAGAGCGGGTTCTACTCAAGTCTCGAAGGAAGAAAAGGAGCAAAATTGGCAAGAGAAGATGGAGGAGCGTTTAACGAAATTTGAAGTAGCTCAAACTTCTTTAGTCAATGATGTGGCACAAATCAACGCTAATCAAGTGCACATCATGAAACTCCTTGAGCAATTAACGAAAGGTCCAGCAATTCCAACCTTGGATATCAATTATGCGAGGCAATAGCCTCGAGAGTACGTTCTCTTTCTTCCTTACCATTTCTGTAAATAGGTCTATCTGCTAATTTTAATTTCTGTTTTTCGAGTCTTTTTCGAGTCGTGGGGACACGACTCATTTTTGAGTTGGGGGTGTGGGGATTCGTTGTCTCTCATCTCCATTTTTTTCTGTTTTTTTGGGTGAAATTAAAATTTTTGATACATGGGAATTAGATGTAGAGTGTGTTTAATAGCTTGAAAGCATAACCTCAGAAGATTAATGATAGTAAGTGATATGTTTATGAGCTATGTATTTGTATGCTTTGAGTATTTGCAGGAAAACACACGTTGATAGTAAAGAAAAGATTAGTGAGCAATGCGATAGAAAGTATGTTCGATCTCAGGGAACCTTGAGAAGTGTGTAGGCCGTGAGATCCAAGCTAGTTGAAAAACCATTTGATGAAAGTGCTAAAGGTAAGAAAATTTTCTAAATTACATAATGTAGAAAGTGATTAAGGCGGTTCTTTCATATTTTTAAGCCTTTGAAGCCTTTTTATACCTTCTCACCTTGTGATTTTTGATTTTATATGCTATATCCTTCTCAGCCCCTTCTAGCCTTTCTAAAGCCTTTTGATTAAAACACATTATAAGCCATATCCTTTAGATTTTAGGACTTTTCCATATGACCCGCACTCGAATCGCGATGCTTAGACAGTTGTTTTAGAGCTTGAGTTTGGGGTGGTGGGTCCACCATTATGGGAATTGATAATTTGTTTGGGATTTTTGAGCTTATTATTGTGCCTTGTGCTTTATACTGATGATGATTCACAGATTTGTATTGTAACCCTTTGCCGGGGTAATAGTGAATGAAAAAGAAGCTTCGAGCTAATATTGCCAACAAGGGCATTAAAAGAAAAAATATATATGAGAAATTAGCGTGATATCTCATCATTAAAAGAGAGTCATAGCTAAAGAATTTGAATTAAAAAGAAAAGAAAATATATATTCGGACCGGCAAAGTGGAATTTCTATGTGAACATCTTATGCTTTAATTGGGTTATTTGGGATGCTAATTGTGCATCAAGGAATTCATTGGGTTGAGTGAGAAACGTTTTATGAGAGTAACTCAAGCTCTAGGGCGATTTGTTGATGGCTAGTGAGGAGAGAGCCAAAAGCTCACTCCAAATTATCCAAATATATGATCATACCGTCCCTAAGCCTACATTACAACCTTAAAGACCCTTTGATTCTTTGCTATGTAATTGAGAAGTGATTGAGCCATTAGAGAGTAGTTGAGTGGATCTTTGAATGCTAGTGAGGTTTGATGAATAATCTATAGCTCTCTTGGGGAACTGAGTAAAGTCCCAATCCTTCTTACATTGCGAAACCAATATGATCTTGAATTCAAGCCGTGTTGACTGTAGATGTAAGAAGTGTACAGGTATGTAGTTTATGAATATTATTGCATGAAATTTTCTCAGTTATGTGCTTAGGGTTTATTCTATATATTCTGCTATGCTTTTTCCCATTGTGTTGAGAATTTTATTAAGTGTGTATTTATAGACTTCCCTATGTTTTTATCTTTTATTGTATCGGGACGATACAACTTTGAGTTGGGGGTCTTGATGTCTCCTCATTTGTGATAGATTTATGATAGGATGAGACATCATTTTTAGTGTTTTAGAAGTCAATAATGTCGATTTTCTTGAGTTTTAGTGCACTTTCCTATTTTGTGTCTTGATTTGTAGAAATAATATTTTTAGAGCATATTGGGTTTAATTGTTTATTTAGTGTGTAGCTTTAAAGATAATTACGGAGATTAATTAGAGTCCAAGTCAAAGACAACAACTTATGGAAGGAGATTTGCATGGTAATTGGAGATAAGGAAATAAAAGCTAAAAAGATGGAAAAGGAAAAGCTGCCTAAATCTGGGATTCTGCACACTCGTCTAAAGATTGGTGTTTTTACCTAAGAAATAGGCCGAATTTGGAGATTTCCTTCTAAAGGGCCTAGATAATTCTGTTGCGATTCTTTTGGTATCTTGTGGAGCAAAATCAGACCAATAACGAAGAAGATACACTCAAAACGGTGCAGCAGTGTTTATCTTTATTTCCATACGAATTTGAGTTGGGCTAGAAATCCATTACCTTAACTATTCCTCAAGAAAACGAATTAGGTCTTCTAAACACCTATAAATACACCCTTATATCACTTGTAAATCATCCTTGCCTCATAGTAATTAGTTCTTAAGGTTTTATTCTTCCAGTTTATTGTAGAGAGCAAGATGATGTCTTTTGTAATTTCTTTTAGTTTATTTCCTTTAGGTATGAACTAAACTCCCCATAGCTTGGGTTTTGCATATGTATAATCTATGAATTCTAATTCTTTTATCTAAGTTTCTTTGGGAATTTTATGTTTTAATCTGATATTAGCTTCTTACTTTATATTTGCTTATGTGTTTTGATTTAATGTCTTTCCTAGAACTGATCACTTTAGGATTGTTTTAAGAGTAGTTAGATGGTCTCCTTGACAGGGTGTTTAACTATTGAACCACCATATAATGTCTAGTGTTGATAGCAGTTCTGACAAAACATACTTCTAACTAGATAGTCATTAGGGTTTGTTTTAACCACCGTATCACCCAGATTGCAGTATTTGCTTAGGGCCTTAGTGGCGTTTGATAACCCTATTTGAAATCACTTCTTGGTTGTGACGTAGCCCCCTTAGTCGCTCTCAAGGTCTAAGCTTGGGGAATTTAGAATCCTGACTAAGTATTACCAAAAGCTAATATTCTCCCTTATGAACTAGATTTATAGATAGAATTAGAAGGATTAATGCATACTAGCAAAACCTAAGCTATACTTCTCATCTCATATTCTTAATCTTTTACTTTATTGACTTTATTTTCCTAGTTTTAATTAGTTTTAATTCTTATTCTCGAATTTCTATTTGCTTTAATTTACTGTCTTCTAGTTATTTACTTTTACTCGTTATCTGTTCCTACGCGATTAACACACTTAAGTTCCTGAGAACGAACTCAACTTATCATTAAAACTTGCATACGTCCTGTAATACTTGCAGTATTGTGCCTGTCTAGGGGTGAGAGTGCGTAGTTTTCCATACTTAAATTGATCTTATTTTATCACACCCTAGGCGTCACCAAATATAAATTAAAGAACACAAGATATCGTTCTTCGACAATAAGTTGTGTACATCCACGTTGGGCTCCAATATGAGAGATTTGATCTACTATAACCACTGTTATCACCCATTACACTTATCACTCTTACAAGATTCAACGTATTCACCAAACCCTAAAGAATAGAATCTGCTAGTCTGTACTTGAATCAGTATGATTCAAGTAATATACAAGATTTAGCTAACTATTACAAGATATTACAAGCCTTGAATACGAAACACGAGCAAACCATAAGTTTGGCTCTTAAGAGATGAGTGAGAATTTCTCAAAGAGTGAACAAAGAGAATGATGTGAAAAGATCACGCTTTTACATGGCACCTCTAGGTTTTCAATCTTAGCCGTCTATTTGAAATAAGATTAATGGCTCAAATGCTTTCTGCCTTTACTAATCCAAGCGACGTCGCAGACGCCTATGTGGCTAAGTCAAGTAGTGAAGCCAAGTTAGAATAAATAATTGACCTGGTATATGAAGACATATCACACACACTTCATATATTACTACACCTCCACCTTGAAGTGTACATCATCAAGGATCAGCTACTAGAATATCAATTCCACTAGTATTTATAGTAGAGGCAGATTCTCACATCGTCATTGCCCTAAGTTCCTGTACAAGAATTAACCAACACATAACAAATCCAAATTTGTTTAAATTTGGAGTTAGAAACCAGTTTAGTGCCCATATAACATGGATTAAACTCAGTGGAAATCTTTTCCAATTTCACTTCATTATTAGATAGAATATCTCTAATAAAATAATACTTTACATCTATGTGTCTGCTCCCCTCATGATATAAAAGATTTTTGTTCAAGTGTATAAAATTTTTGACTATTAGAATATATAACAGAAATACCCTTTATCAATTTTACCTTCTTGAGAAAATTTTGTAACCAAATTTCTTCTTTAACACAGTCTGCGATATCAACATATTCAAACGCAGTTGTGTAAATAGCAACTAAGGGTTGAAGTTGAGATTTCGAAGATATACTATTATTTTCCAGAGTGAAACAATAAACTATAGATGGCTTTCTAGAGCTCAAATGGACAACTATGATTACCATAAACTAAGCCAACATTCAAAGTAGAACTCACATAAGCTAATACATGTTTAATAGCTAACCAATGATCATAGATTGGATTTGACATAAATCTACTAAGCAAGGAGATAGAGAAAGACAAACAGGTATAATGCTTATCATAGCTTACGTAATTGAACTCATAACATTAGAGTAAGGAAACTTCTCTAATTTCAGAACATCAGATTGAGACTTATGGGAAAGTTGTTTGACAAAACAAAATGTCCAGCCAAAGGCATTTGTACATGTTTGCTATTCAAGTTTTCATATTTAAAAACTATCTTTTTCAAATATGGTTTCCGATGTAACCTCAACATGAAATTATTAATATCTCTAACAATGATCATACCTAGAATATTTCTAGAATGAACTAAATATTTCATATCAAACTCAGATTTCAATGAACATTTCAATTTATCAAACAGAGACAGAGAATTTCATATAATTAGCATATCATCCACATACAGAAGAATGTAATTTTTCCATATTTTTTCCAAGTAAAGAAAAAACATGAAGCATATCTAGACCTCTGAAACCGAATGTATAGAACAATAGAATAAAACCTCTTTTACTGTTGGCTTGGTGACTCTTTCAAGCCATGCAAAGATTTCTTCAAAAGACACACATGACCAGGCAACTTGGCATCATGGTAGCCTTCAGGCCGCCTCGTGTATATTGTCTTAACATCTAACTTCTCAATATCAAGGTTAAAACAAGTTACATATGCTAACATAACTCTAATAGTTTTAAACCTAAAAACATGAGAGAAAAATTCAGTATAATCAGTGCCTTCCCTCTGAGTATAACCTTTAGCTACTACATATATTTATATCTAGGTGGATCTTTCTAAAAAATGCCTTCTTTAAGTTTATAGAGCCATCTACATTCTACAAGTTTAGCCTCGCTAAGCTTGGCAACTAAAACCCAAGTGTTATTAAGTAGTAAGGAGACATACTCATCATTCATGGTATCAACTGAAATTTTTTTATCTTTACAACTAATAGCATCAAGATAAGTGTAAGGTTCAAAACCGTGACCTTAATTACAGCTGTAAGTGCAGTGTAAACAAGCTCTGTATCATACTACCTACTAGAACTCTGGTTTCCCTCCTCTGCCTATCTCTTGCCAGCTGGTAGCCTTCAAGTCCCCCAACAGTTAACCCATCCAAGTGGTTCGCCTCTTTAGGGTGAGGTACATCAGGTTTCTCATTGCCTTCATCATCCTTCTGGTCTAAGGGTTGCTCCATTTGGTGGTCTCCAGTTGAAGGCTCAATCTAGAAATTTATTTTTTCTTTGGAGAGTTGGTTTTCAGTGGCTCCACCTTAAAATCATATCTCATTGATCCCTCAGTTGGTTTAGCAATAGCATCACTACTTGTATCCTTCACATTCTTACAAGGGAAAGCCAGTTTATCAAATATAACATCTCTACTTATGAGAATTTTAAATCCACTAATTGACTTATCCCATGATCTGTACCCTTTGACCTTATGTTATTGTTGTTAATCAATCATAACACATTTGAAAGATCTAGGGTCAAGATTACCATCTTTGGTGTGAGCATAAGCTGCACAACCAAAACCTCTTAAGTGGGACAGACCAGGTATATATCCATTCCAAACTTCAATGGGAGATTTAAAATCTATGACCCATTTGGGGTTCCTATGTATTAAATAAGTAGAAGTGTATAAAGCTCCCCCCAAAAAAATATTTAGGTAAACCAAAGGTTAATAAATGACACATGACTTTTTCCAAAAGAGTTCTATTCATTCTCTCGGCAACCCCATTTTGCTAAGGGTTTTTTTTAACAGTTCTATGCCTCAAATTACCATTTTCTTTGCAAAAATTGTCAAATGGTTCATTGCAAAAACCCAAGGCCATTACTAGGTCTAAAAACTTTAACTTTTTTACAGTTTGATTTTCCTCCAAAACCTTCCAATCTCTACTTTTAGAAAAAAATCATCTTTTTTTTTCAAAAGAAAAGTCCAAACCCTCATACTATAGTCATCAACTATATAAAGAAAGTACTTTTAATTACCAAGAGAATTAGACCTTTCAGTACCCCATAGGTTAGCATTAACGTACTCCAAACGATTAGAGGCTAGGTGAACCCCAACCTTAAACTGTTGTCTGTGCTGTTTAGCCAACACAGTTCTCATAGAATGACACGTCACAAAGAGTATCCTTACCAAAACATTCTTGTTTGCAAAGTGAGTTATTGTTGGCTCATATGTCCAAGCCTAAGGTGCCAATTCTGTGTAGCTGCAATCTTAGAGATGACATTAATTAAGCAAGATATATGACTAACATTTAACACATATAAGCCATCACACTTAGTACTAGAGAATAATAATTTGGAATTCCTATACACATGAATGCTACCCTGAGACATTTCAGACACACAACAAAGGTCATCAAGAGAACCTAAAGAAATCAAAGTTCTCTTCGAAACACGAATATACCTTACATTTGTCAAAGTATCATGTTTACCATCATACATGTTCAACTTAACCTTCCAAATACCCTCCACAACACAAGTTTGGTTATTACCCATGTACATAATTTCATTACGATTCTCAATTAGATCATGGAACAAATCAAGTATGGGGCACATGTGAAAAGTACAACCTGAATCAAGAATCCAACTAACATGACTAGACTTATCAGTGACATTCAGTACTTCACATACATTATCATCGATCTTAGGCATGCAAGCAACATTGGACTCATTAACATTAGTAGATAATTTTTTTTAAACTAAAAATAATTTTTCTTTAAGTGACCAACATTACCATAGTGAAAGCATTTTCTAGTCTCCTTACCTTTGTTCTTATTGCAAGAAAAAGGTTTCTTATTTTTATTCATATCAAGGACATGTTTAGTATCTAGTCTAGGTTTCTTAAACAAATTAGACCCAATTCTCCTACTAAACTTAATCTCATTTTCTTGGGTTTTTAAGGCAGCTATAGCTAGTCAAAAGTAGGGACAGTACTAACATACTGAAACACATCTTTAACAACTTAACTAATATCATCTAAAGCCTGGGGAGTATCATTTAACATAAAAAGTCATTTTCAAGAATTGATCTATGTTATCATCTAAAGACTTACTAGCATCCAGCTTATAATTAAACGGGGAACCTTTCAAGAAAGCTAAGTTAGGCAAATATATAGTAGAGTAATGAGAATCTAACTTATTCCAGAGATCAAGTGCAGCATCACATCCATTCATTTTCCTTATGAAGGAATCATATATGTTTAAGAAGATAAAAATTAATGGTTCTTCAAAGATTTTAGTAGATTTATCCAGCAAATCCGTAGGCCATTCTTTAATATCCTCAAACAGGGCATATCCAACCTTATGATGAGACAACATGGCATTCCTTTTTTTTCTTCTAAACACCAAAATCAATTTTTTTCATAGACTGACATCTAAATATGAGTTATAACCATCAAGTTAGTACATATAAAGGAATATTCAAGTACTAACAGAGACAAGAAAAGCTTCAAAGTAACATATACTTTTAAATCACAAGTTTATAAAACCATCAGGTTGAAGAAACAGAAGATTCTCAAATATGATCTGAAACCATTAAAACCTTTGAAAAGAATATTTAAATTGTTTTTCAAGAACCCAAAAACACCAATTAGATAACTCAAACAATATTTAAAAGAAAATAAATCACAGATCATGTCTGAATTTCTAAACCCTAAAGAAAAGTCGAGAATCAAACAAAACTAATATGATATTTAAACAAGCTTTGATATCACTTTTGTAAAAACATTTGAGTTTTATTGAGTTTCAATTAAGTTTCCAAACAAGAAAATATAAAAAATATAAATTAAAGAACACAGCATATATCGTGATTCAAGTAATATACATGATTTAGCTAACTATTGCAAGATATTTCAAGCCTTGAATACGAAACACGAGCAAACCCTAACTTTGGCTCTGAATAGAAGAGAGAGAATTTCTGAAAGAGTGAACAAAGATAATGAATAATGTTGTGAAGAGATCGCTATTTATATGGCACATTTATGTCTTCAATATTAGTCATGGCTCAAATGCTTTCCACCTTAAATAATCCAAACGACATCGTAGACGCCTATCTGGTTAAGTCAAGTAGTCAAGCCAAGTTAGAATAAATAATTGACCCGGTCAATGAAACCACATCAGTTGAACACATCGCACTCACGGAAAAGGAGGAACACAGTAAGTTTGAAAAGAAGGTAAAGAGGTTAGTAATACGAATATATACAATTTATTAAGGTGTGCACGCATTCCATTCTCAAACTAGAAGATATGAACTGACAAGCTTTAAAGGAGATATAATAAAAAAAAAAGAACAAAAAAGAAAGAAAACAACAAATAATAAAGTTTACTGTTTCTTAAAATTCACAATTAGAAGAAGTCTTATCAGGTATTGCACTGGATCACTATGGAGAATAGGAGGGTATATAGAATCTGTAGAGATACCATATACTATGGGGCTAGGATGCTCATTCTGAAAGATTGGGGAAAATGTGATAGATGAGGGTTTATGAAGCTTTTTACCATTTTCTTAGGAGCCGGGCCAATGTGTTGTTTTTATCACATGAATTTACTTACTTGGCAGGAGGAGTACGATTGTCAACAATGGGACAACATGTTTAATATGATCAAGCTATTCTGTGGAAAGTTCTTGGAGAAATTAATGTTTTCCGTCTTGTGTTTTTTTGTTTATGAATTTTTCTTTTGCTTCAATTTTATGAGAGATGATTTTGCAAAAAATATTGCAGCATGCTTTTTTAGTATTACAAACAAATCATCACACCTCACGGGCTACCACCACCCCTTTTAAAAGGAAGATGCACAAAACAATACAAGAAAGCGTTTGAAATAGATACTCATTGTTCCACTTAAGCACACCATTGTTCCAGAAGTATCCATAGAGGTTAAAGAGAATAACCACCACAATGAACCCGTGAAGAAGAGAGCTACAGATGAGTTTGGGGTTGGAACAACGATTGCTTGGAAGGCCTCCAAACAAAAGAATAGGCCATAAGATTTTAAAAATGCGTGGATGGGGCCATTTGTTGTTACTCGAGTAGTGACATCAAAATTAATAGAGACACAACTTTCGAGAGGACAAAGATTGCGAATTGTAGACATTCATAGCCTCACCCACTTCTAGGGAGGCTATATACTCAAGGGATAATGGAGGACAAACATCTAACTTTGAAAGACGTTAAACAAAAGTGCTCTTGGGAGAAACCCAAAGTTTTAATTGCCTTATTGGTTTAGTTTTTTTAGTGTGTATTAGTTAGTTTACGCATTTTTATTTGAGAAAGGTATTAGTGTTTTTGATGTGTAGGAATGCAAGGGTTCGAGTTTGGGTGAAAAATGGAAACATTTCGGAGTTAAAAAGGCATGAACAAAAGTATTTTGTGGTATACAGCAGCTACTCGCGGTGTATTACACCTATCAGCGATGGATATTGGCCAAAACTTCGAACGGGCATAACTTTGTGCTCGAGTATCGACAATCACTTTTTCTCGAGTCTAGACCGCATATTTTTTCAAGAGCTATCCAATGGAGTGGAAAAATCTAATTTGGAGATAAATATAAAAAAATTATTTTTTCGTGGCATCTAGATACTCCTTGCAGTGTACCACATGATCAGTCTGGTGCACCGTAGGTAAAAAAATGTGGCTACGGTTTTCTAAAACAGTACATTTCCTAAGAGTATGAGACAAGCTACCCAAAACCGTATCGACAACTCGCAAATATGGGTTTTCAACCCTTGAGTCTGGTGTACCGCGCCATCCGTCCGGTGCACCGCAGCCCGCCGGATGAAAATTTGTTATAAGGGTTTAAAGATTGAGGTTAGTGAATAGTTACGAATTTTCTAGTCCTTAAGCCTCTCTTTCTTCCCCATTCTTCCCAAACTCCATTAAACTTTCAAAAACCTTCACCAAACATCAAAACACTACTTAATCACCATAAGTTCACATCCAAATCATTCCAAAACATTATTATGAAGAAGATTCAACCACCCACATCATATCAAAACACCTAGAATCCATGAATCAAAAGCCAAAATTTCTAAATCTTACCCAACCATTTTTTAAATCCAAACCAATCAAGCAATAAGGTATTGAGTTCTATTAAGAAGTAATATGTCAAAAAGAAGTTGGATAAGATGAAAAACAAGAGATTTCTAGAGTGTGATTGATTGAGATGGAGCATAAGAGGATGTATGGGAAAGCGAAATTGGTGATCTAGAAGGTTACATACAAGAAAAGCACTACACCCTATTCCGTGTTTTGATCAGGAGAGGCAATAGCCTCGAAGAATATGTTTTCTTTCTTTCCTACCATTTCTCTATTTTCAATATATGTGTTAGTTTTTATTTATCGAGTCCGTTTCGAGTCTTGGGGACATGACTCATTTTTATGTTGGGGGTGTGGGGAATCATTGTCCCTCATCTCCATATCATGTGATTTACTGTTTTTTAGAGAAATTTGAAATTTCTAAGTGATGGATTATTAGATGTAGAGTGTGTTTAATAGCTTGAAATCATAATCTTAGTAAGTTGGTGATAGAAAGTAGTATGCGATAGAAAGTATGTTCGATCTCAGGGAACCGTGAGTGGTGTGTAGGCCGTGATATCCAAGCTAATTGAAAAACCCATTTAATGAACGTGCTAAAGGTAAGAGAATGATGAAATTGCATAGTTTAGAAAGTGATTAAGGTTGTTCTTTCATAATCCCCTTGTTGCCTTTTAGCTTGTTGTCCATTTATTATATTATATATCCCTCTCAGCCCCTTCTAGCCTTTCTAAATCCTTTTTATTAGCCACATTGTAAGCCATATCCCTTTAGATTATAAGACTTTTCCATATGACCCGAACTCGAATCGCGATGCATAAACAATTATTTTAGAGCTTGAGTTTGGGGTGGTGGGTCCACCATTATGGGAAATTTTAATAGGTTGGGATTTTTGAGCTTATTAATTGTGCTATGTTCTATAGTGATGATGATTCATAGGTCTATTATATTGTAACCCTTTGTCGGGGTAAAAGTAAATGAATAGAGCTGAAAGGTATGAAAAGAAAAAATTATATGAAAAAAAATAATAGCATGATATCTCAACATCCAAAACAGAGTCATAGCTATACAAAAAAAATTATTTGAAAAAATTATATATATTTGGACCGGCAAAGTGGAATTTTTATGTGAACATCTTATGCTTTAGTATTGGGTGATTGGGGATGCTAACTAGTGCATCAATGAAATCATTGGGTTGAGTGAGAACGTTTTATGAGAGTAACTCAAGCTCTAGGGAGATTCGTTGATGGCTAGTAAGGAGAGAGCCAAAAGCTCACTCTAAATTATCAAAATAATTTATCATGCCGTCCTTATGCCAAAATTACAACATTAAAGACCTTATGATTCTTTGCTATCTAATCTAGAAGTGATTGAGCCATTAGAGAGTAGTTAAGTGGATCTTTGGATACTAGTGAAGTTCGATGAACAATCTATAGCCTCCTTGGTAAATTGAGTAAAGATCCTCTTTTTCTTACATTGCGAAGCTAATCCAATCTTGAATTCAAGCCGTGTTGATTGTAAATATGACAAGTGTACAGGTATGTAGTTTGTAAATATTATTACATGAAATTTTCTAAGTAGTTGCTTTGAGTATATTTTATATATTCTGCTATCTTATTTTCCCTTGTGCTTAATTGACTTAGCTGATATTTTAGAGACTTTCCTATGTTTTTATTTCTTATTGTATCGGGACGATACAACTTTGAGTTGGGGGTCTAACAATTAAGCCTAGAAGAATTATACGCTGAAAATAAAAGACTTGGGAATATTTTTTTGGTTTTTAAGACTCTAACAATTAACTAAATTAAATAAAGACATGAAAATAAAAAAAAAAAGATAGTATAAGAGTTTAGCTCGAGACCTAGCAAGTAATCCCCAATAGCCTTGTTATACCCTTGTTATAACCTAATTATGTAAGGGATAATTGTGTGATATGAAATAGGAAAATTTTGCACTTCTCCTAACCCCATTCCGGTTGTACTTAGGTGGCGACCTAAACATTACCAAGGGACTTGGGTAATGGGACACTGCGCAATGATCGGTGGTTAATCTCAAACCCTAATGACTATCTACTTAAGCAAGCCCTTCCAGATAATTACCGCACACTAGACGTTTATGTGTTTTTTTAATAATTAGATACCCCTTTTGGGTGATCATATAACTACTATTAAGGTAATCATATACGGTGTAAATCATAAGAACTATAGATAATAAATCAAAACACATAAGAGCATAAATAAAATACTAATTTAAGTTAAATGTAAAAGACATCCCAAATTAAAATAGATATAAAACAAGTCTAGGGTATATACCCATATGTTAATCTAAAGCTAAAATAGAATTAGTTCATACTAGAGAAAGAAAGAAAAACAATTACAAATTTGAAGAATTTGGAAGGCATGATTTGTTGTCCAACTCCTTCTGATCTTCTCTTCTCTTTATGTAGGTTTTCTCTTGGTCTTTTAATATTTACGGCTAACCAAGGATGAGTTCTCTAAGGTATGAATGAGTATATAAAGGACCTTGGTTGAAATTAGGAGTAATACCCAACTTAAGGAGTCCAGATTTTAACAAAATACGTATTCCCAACTTGTAGGAAGGGATAAACCTTAGCAATTTTTTTCGTCATATCTTCTTCGTTACTTATCAGATTTTGACGTTTTTATATGGAAACGTCTGCATTGAAAAAAAGATATAGCTGCTCCTATAAAAATATCTCTCTAATTCTAGACTGTTTTGCTGTGGTAAATTAATTAATGGACGTATATGCATTTTTGACAACTTCTTTAAATTCCAAAGATATCTAAATTCTTCCTTTTTAACTTTGACTAATGGTTTTCCTTTACTTTTCCTCTTCAAATCAGTTACCATATGTGGAATAGTTTCCATATACCTAGGTTCTACACAAATAACACACAAATTTCGTACAAAAGCTCATAAAATAATAAAACACTGAAAACTAGACAAGAAAGTGTAAAGTATAAATAAATGGAGAAAAAATCCAAAAATTAATAACTAAATAACCGTAAAATGATGTCTCAAGTATATATTAAGTTATCACAAATAGAGAGACATCAAAGTGTTAAAGATAGATTCGGATAAATTTAATAATTCGTACAAATGGTCTAATTGTCCATTGTTGAACGAAGCTCTTTAGGAGATATTCGGTGGACTCGAAGTAGTTACTTTCATACTTGCTCCATATTTATCAGAAGAAGTGAATGATTCAAAAGTCCCATGTATAGACCTAATAAATAGAATAACCGAGGATGAAGATCAGTGTAAAAGTTTTTCAAAAAACACAAAAAAAGGTGTATATCAACAATTAAGGCCGAGAAAAAATAATTAAGAGTAAGGATTTACATCTTGAGCTCTAATACCATGAATCAATTAGAATACTTTATTCAATGATAATAATTTCTTACACAGAAAACCTATATTTAAAGGAATCACATGAATAACTTGGAAAAAAAGTTTCTAAATGTAAGGAAATACTTAGGAACAAGTTTTGTAGTAAATGACATAACTTGGAGAGTAATATATTCTAATCTAAAATTTAGAATATAATAATTGAAGAAACTAATTAAGGTATATTTCAATAGATATAACTCACATGGAAGGAATAATTGTAGTTGTACTCATTAGTATCTTGATTAAAAAATTTAAAGGCACTATAGACCCTTATATTATGAAAAAATCACACTCTAGCCTATAGGTCCCTATATTATGCAAAAGTTGTCAATAGGCTTTAGTATAATTTATATGAAAGAATTAGTTGTGGTTGTACTCACTAGAATTTTTATTCATATCAATTTTAATTAGGGTATGGGTCCATATACAATCCTAAAATGCACTATTAATCCATGTATTATGCAAAATTGCATTTATAGGACTTGATATAATTTTTTCAGGAAAGAATAGTTTCAGTTGTACACAATAGCATCTAGATTAGTATTTTTTCTAATTGCTTAATAGGTCCCTATGCTATATAAAAATTGCACTATAGTCCCTAGATCGTGCAAAAATTGTAATATAGGTTTTGGAATAATATATTACAGAAAGAATAGTTGTAGTTTTAATCACTAGCATCTGGATTTATATCTTTTAAATTTCAGTATAGGTCCTTATACTATGCGAAAAATTTCACCATATGCCTAATTAAAATTTATACCAAAAGAACTGTTGTAGATTAAAATATTTTTTAATTGCATTATAGGTTCCTATACTATGCAATAATTGCATAATAGGTCTTGTACTATGAAAAGATTTCAATAAGTTCCCTATATTATTCCAAAATTAGATTATATACCATGTTATAATTTATAAGGAAAGAATAGTTCTAGTTGTATTCACTTGCATCTGGATTAATATATTTTTTAATTTTAATATAGGTCCCTATACTCTATAAAAAATGGCTCTGTAGGTCCCTATTTTATGCAAAAATTGCACTAGAGGTCCCAATATTATCTACAAAATCCACTATAGGTCCCTACATTCTACAAAAAATCACTATAGGTCCCTCATTTAACTCAAATTTACCTTCATGATGAATACATTTTGCCCATATTTTAAATCGGTGGAAATAGAAATAAGAAACAAATATTTTTATCTTTTCCAGGAAAAAGAGGAACGTAGTAAGTTTGAAAAGAAGGTAAAGAGGTTATTAATAGCAAGATATACAATTTATTAAGTAATGTGTGCACACATTCCATTCTCAATATAGAAGATATGTATTAACAAGTTTCAAAGGAGAAAATCATCTATATTCAAGCAAAAGAGAACAAAAAAGAAACAAAACAACAAATAGTAAAGTTTATTGTTTCTTGAAATTCACAACTAAAAGAGGACGGTACATAGAATTTGCAGAGATACCATATAATATGGAACTAGGATGCTCATTCTGAAAGATTGGGAAAAAATGTGATAGATGAGGGTTTATAAAGCTATTTACCATTTTCTTAGGAGTCGAACCTATTCGTGGTTTTTATTATAGTGATTTGATTACTTGGTGGGAGGAGTATGAATGTCAAGTACGAGACAACATGTTTCATGTGATTAAGCTACTCCATGAAAAGGTTTTGGAGGAGATAATAATGTTCTTCATCTTGTGTTTTTGTTTATGAATTTGTCCTTTGTTTCAATTTTATGAGAGATAATTATGCTAAAAATGATGCAACATGCTTTTTTAGTATTACGAACAAACCATCATATCTCAAGGCTACCACAACCCCTTTTAAGAGAAAAAGGCCCAAAACAACACAAGAAAGGGTCCAAAATATATATTCATAAAATCTCCGAGCTTGAAGAGAGTACCTAATAACGGCATGTGTCCTAGAACGGCCTAAAGAACCCTTCCATGGCCATACTATTAAGTTATTAGTGAATTTACTTTAGGAACTTGTTACTAGTGCAATTTAAATTTGTTATATAATATCATAAGTTTGCCTAACATAGCATAACATAGTTTTATGTAACATATCATGATAGAGGTTTAGATTTAGAAGAATTCAGCTGCTTATAATAAATTTGAATGTTAACATAACATAGAAAAAGTGTACAGCTCACCCAATATTTATCTCAAGCTAAATAACTTTGAGTTAACATTAGAGTATTTAGCTAATGGTCCACATCTCTTTGGTCGTACAAACCCAAAGATACAAGTCTTTCGAGAGTTGTACTTATTTTTATGATATTAGCATACCCATGAGAGAATTTCGCACATTCATTTGCTTTGTTTTTAGTAACAACAAGACTACACAACTTGAATAAAATGTTAATATATATAGTTGCATGTGTCCCACATCCATTTGCTACACGTCATGATAATCACTAGACAAAAGACATTCGTTAATATAAATATTGATTTTTTATATATATTAACACTTTAATATGTAGTAATATTACCAAATTTCTTTTATACCTATAAAAGAAATTTGGGATAGCAGACAAAAAAAAAGAATTGAATCCTTTATATGACATTGGGTCTTAAAACAAGCCTAATTTTTTTAAATATGTGGGCTTCAATCTCTATATATTTCGATTGTCAAAAGGAAAATTTTCCATCCAATATTGGATGATCCTACACCAATAATATTAATACACAAAACCCATGTTTTAAACTTAAAAAGTAACTAATCTATTGTCATGTGTTTACGGATCAAGATCCAATTAGCTTCCAATTACAATTGAAGAGCCCCTTAGGGTACATGTTCTCTCTCTCTCTCCAAATCTCATAGATTAGAATCAGATAAATCATCTTGAATTGTTTAATTCATTAATTTAAAGATCAAGATCCAATTACCTTCCTATTACCATAAAAGAGACCCTCATGGTATATGTTCCTACTCCTATTCTTTTTATTGTTTCTTAAAAAAACTAAATCTAATTAGTTTTCTATTAAATCTAATTGTTTCTACTTAATCAATTATTTAGTTATACAATGTTTGTTACAAATCTGTAATTTAAGTTATTTTATATTGTTGGAATTTCGATTTTGTTGTGTGTATTTCATAATGTTTAAGAATGTCAAACAGAGTGATATTGCAAGTCTATATGTAATCGAGCTATTGTAAGAATAGCTATGGAGTGGAGGAACCATGAATTTTTTGATATTCTTATTAAGATAATTGCACTTTAAGTCCCTACTTTAGGTAAAATATTTATTATATGTCTCTATTAGTCCAAATTAATGACATATATAATTGATAAATTGATAATAATTATATTTGAATATTGTTTTTCTTTAGTAATTTTGAGTGTTAAATTTTTTTAAAGGGTTTTATGAATTTGTAAATATCTTATATATTCATACATATTCTAAGTGTTAAATTTCTGTAGTTATTTTTTAAATTTAGTGTTAAAGTCAAGTTTGATTGTTTAATTATATAGACCCATTACCCATTATGATTTTATTAAAGTGATATCTATCCTTGTAAGAAATATAAATGCACATACATATATACTAACATTAATTTTTCTATTTTTCCAGCTAAAGTTGATTATAGAGTGAATAACATATGATTGTTGACCATGACATTTCACCTAATATCATATTTACAGAACTTTTCAATTTGAGAAATACAGGTTCAACAAAAATCAAACTCATGCATAATTTAAATTGCACTATACATGCCTATATTAAGCAAAAACTGAATTATAGATCCCTATATTATGAAAATTGTCCGATAAACTCCCTTTAATATTAAAAAATTACACTATACAGTCCTATATTATGCAAAAATTGCATTACATGTTACTATATTATGAATATATAAACTATAAATCCTTAAAGTATACAAAAATTGCAGTATACGTCCCTATATTTATGCAAAAGTTGCATTACATTCCATGTATTGTAAAAAAAGTGTACTATTCCCTATAATGTACAAAGATTTCACTATATGTCGCTATATTTATGGAATAACATAACATATATTTTTGGTTAATTGGTTCCAAATCTAGCCATTAAATACAGTTCGCGAAATGGTTTATATTTTCTACGAAATGTTATGGAAATGGTTTAATCCGATCTCATGCAATGTGAGGAGCTAAATTGTCTTAATTAATCAAATCCAAGTGTTCAATATAGGAATTTTATAGCTTATTTAAAATATAGTAATGTTTTGTCTATGACTAAATATTCTTAACAAATGCAGATGTATTAATGAATCAGTTGCTAATAATGAAATTCCAAAAAAAGTTCATGAATAACCTTCCAAATTAAAACATGTATTTGTTCATCCTTTTATCAAATATTTATTATTTAATTAAATCCTTAAGAAATTTCCTTCCTTATAAGTTATAAAGCATGTGATTTGATTCTATGTGTTTTGTAGTATTGTAAATTCGTATTGAACTCATATGACTTGTCACTACAACCTGATATTTTAGCTCTAATGTACTTTGTTAAGGTACGGTTTAATTAACTTCAATTTTAATTAAATTAAATTTAAATATTATTTACTGATCATATGTTTTAATTATGTCAAGGCGAGAATAATATTATTATTTAGATTTTTTACAATAATTTTTCCTCTAAAATAATATAACTTTTTATTTTATATATGCAGTTCTATATGAGATTAAAAATAGGAGATATACTTGCTACTATTGAAATCAAGGTAATAATATATGTTAAATACAATCATATTGAGGGTAAAATTGGTTTTTTATATTCATTTTACAGGAAGGAGAAGGGATATATGCACATTGCTTTAAAATATCAAATAGAAACTATCCAAATTTGAAATATACCGTAAGTATTTTAGTTCTTGGAAAATTTGAATTAATCAAACTTTTTTGGTTTTACAAAATTAAAATTTGTTTCTGCAGAGGTTTTTTATAGCAAAAAGATGTTTCTTCATGCCTTATTACACCAATAAAAATAAAGTAAGTTATTCCTAATTTATTATAATATATATAAATTTATTCTAGTTAATCATATTATTGATTTAAACTTTATTAGATTTCTCTTGTTCGAAGAAATAATTACGGAAAGGAGTAATTTGAATAGGGTATGTTACATTTTTATCGAGTATTAATGTATCTATATTATAGTATAGTTGAAGTTTGCCTAAAATAGATAACATAAGTTTCTGTAACATAGCATAATAAAGAGTTAGATTTAGAAGAATTCAGTTGCTGAAAATAAATTTGAATGTTAACATAGCATAGAAAAGTATATAGCTCACCAATATTTAACTCGAAGTACAATAATTTCCAAAGAGCCCCTCACCGTACATGTTCCTGTTAAACGAACTGAATCTAATTAGATTTCTATTGAGAATATCGAGATTAGTTTTCATAATTATGTTAAACAATTGTGTAGTTATATAGTGCTTGATATAAGTTATTTTATATTGTTGGAATTTTGATTTTGTTGTTTGTATTTCATTATGTTTAAGATTTTCAAACTAGAGTTCTACTACAAGTCTATATGTAGTCGATTTATTGTAAGTATCTACTATATAGCGGAGAAGCCATGATTTTTTTGATATTCTTATTAGTTTAATTGTCCCATAGATACCTATTATATGAAAAAATTGCGCTTTAGGTCCCTATGTTATGTAAAATATTTATTATATGTCTATATATTATATATTAATTCAAATAAATGATATCTGTAAATGATAACTAGTTAATACTAATATTATTGTTAGTCGTGAGTAATTATGATGTTATATTATATTAAAGTGTAATTTTATGAATTTGCAAATATCTTTTATTTTGATATATATTCTAAATGTTATGTTTTCATAGTTATTGAAATAAATTAGTGTTAAATTCTTTTTTGGCTGTTTAATTATATAGATCATTTACTCATTATGATTACATTAAACATTATATCTATCCTTGAACGAAATATAAATTCACATACATATGTTACTAACATTATTTTCTTCCATTTTTCAGTTAAAGTTAATTACAAAGTGAATAACATATGATCGTTGACCAAGACATTTCACCTTATATCCAGTTTGCAGAACTTTGCAACTTGAGGAATACAGGTTCAACCATTATCAAACCCAAGAGTTTAATTTACACTATGTATCCTTATATTAAGAAAAAATTGCAATACAGATCCCTATATTTTGAAACTTGTACAATAAAATCTCTTTAATATTAAAAAGTTACACAATACATCCCTATATTATGCAAAAATTGTATTACATGTCCGTATATTATGAAAATATTTATTATAAATCCCTATAGTTTGTAACAATGGCACTATACGTCTATATTTATGAAAAGTTGCATTACATATCATGTATTGTGAAAAAGTGTACTATAAATCCTTATAATATACAAAGATTGCACTATACGTTTATATATTTATGCAATAATATAACATATATTTTTAATAGGGTTAATTGGTTCCAAACCCAGCCGTTAAAAACTGTTGGTGACATGGTTTATATTTACTATAAACTGTTGTGGATTTTTTGTAATTGAAATTATTTTTATGGGATAATTGAACCGTTAGTCCATGTGGTCCCTGAAATAGGAGTCTTCTTTTAGTCCCTGTGCTCTGTAAATAACACGAAAGGTTCCTATATTGACCATAGGGACCTATTCTGGTATTTTTTTGAAGGAGAGACAGTAGGATTCCTATTTGGTAGACCACATGGACTAATGGGGTAATTAACCGAATTTTGTCTAAGCTAGTAATTTACCATTATAACATTTGTATTAACAGGATGTTACATTTAGTAAAAAATGAAAGGGTCCTAATGAGTTTTCTCGGTATTTCCACCTAATTTACAAGGCCATATAATAAGACCACTCTCACTTACCCTCACAAGGACTCATAACAACCAGGGTCGTGGTGGTCCGGCAATGACTACAACAACAACAGAAACTGATTGGATATTATCTACAAATTATTTTATACGGTGCAAGATTCACATTTAGGCTCATCGCATTCATTACAGTAATATGAACAACATGTAAGTTACATTTTTACCCCTTGAAGTAACTGTTTGACATGAAGCCCGGTCCGTACTGATTTGCTTCTTTCAATAGGAAGTTGGCCTTGCACGGGATATTATCACCAAGGTTCTTCTTCAAGCCCGACAAAGAATATTGCACCACCACTACCACCACCGGGTTTCATGAATCTGGAAGAAGAAGAGAATTGGTGGGGCCCTGTCGAAAAAGAATATAAGGAAGCTTTACAAAAATACTGGTTTGGGTCCCACAAACATGCACACACCAGGGAATAGATTTGACATTGTTAAATCGTATAAACCGCATGGTTTTGTATGTGTTGTTTTTAAAACAAATTGTGGGCGAAACTCTTTAAGGGTGTTGATACTTAGTATATGTAATACTATGTGTGCACTTTTCTAACTTTTGTATTCTTTCGAGAAAGGAGTTTGATTTTAGTTAGCTAATAAGTTTTTTTAAAGTAGTAATACAATCAGTGTTTTTTCTTTATATTAAAACATCAAGGTTTGATGAAGGTGTGATACATAGTGTCTTAAGTTAGGAGTCAAATATGTATCGTGATTCAAATGTGTGTAGTGCAAATGCTTGGAAGTATTATTAGACCAGTTTTAGTTGAAGATATTTATAATACAGATAAAAGTGGAGTATTTTATTGTTTGGAAACTTATCATTCACTGGCAACAGAATAATTTGAAGGACAGAAGAAAGACAAGGAGAAAGTTGCCATGTTACTGTGATGGATCTGAGAAAGTACTTCTTTAATAATTTTTTTGGTGGTTTGACAACCATATTAATGGTAAAACAGTTTCCTTTTAATAAATAATTACCCAACCCATCCGAAAGCAGGGGTAGCCTTGAGCTATGATACACGATGCGATAAATATAGAAGCGGCTTAATTTAAATTTTGTTTATTTGTTACGTTATACTTGTTAAATTTTTTATTAAAAGCTTACTACAAGTTCATTCCGCTTAAATTAATATCTATCATTTCAGAACTAATAAAAATGAACAACCAATGACCAAATAAACAAAAAGTTACCTTTTATAATATATTCAGTCTTATGTTTCTTGAAATTTTCAGTTTCAATTTCTCTTACATTTAACATCAATCATTATTTTATTGATCATGTAATCATTTGGTTAAACTTAAATGATATTATATTTTTTCCATATAAATTATAACTATTATGAATTTAACATTTAACGAGGATTCACTGAAGAAAGGATGAAATAATCTAACAATTTCAATGTTTGAATGAACAAGAAGAAAAGGAACAAGAAAGGAGCACCTAACATTCCTCCTAAAGGAAAGTGTTACAAGTGTGGTGGTTGAGGTGGTTGATAACGAACTTAATGTATAAATATTGTGAAGATCACATTTGCGAAGGTGGATTTTGTCACCATTGCAGTTATGTTATCTCTCTCTTCTTTTGTTGGACAATATTTAAAATTATCAACTTGGATATAATCCAAATGATAAATCATTTAAAGTAAGTACTAAACGTTGACTACTAATGCATGTATGAAGGATCTTTTAGGCCAAAACTGGATGGATTGCACCCCGCCTCCGATGCGGGAACCGGGAATCAACAATCCTAACCCGTGGAATCCGGAAGAAATCGTGGGTACACAAATGATTTTTACATGCGACACATCTTTTAAGTCACGATTAAGCAGAGCGGAATTTGGATACTCCGAAATACGGGTTATCGGGCGAGTTACTCGAAATCGATATGGACAAACTCACCGGCGGAAGGAGAGGCGGTAGCAGTCCTGAAAGCAACAAAGATGTCTATGGACAGCAGGGGACAAACCACTATTATCTGCTCAAATAATCTTGATTTGATTCAAGGTATTAGGTTGCTGCCAGCGGCGTGGTGGAAGGTCAAACCTTATGTCAAGTGAATCATCGTGTATGCTGTAGAATCATGGTTGGATGTTCTTTACACATAGTCTGAGACGTCTCAATGGCTTGGCTGACATAGCGTAGAACGTTAGATAGTGGGGTTCTCTTAATGATTACCCTTACACATCGATTTTCACGTCTAGAAATTGGTTAAAGGCTATATTACAATATGTACGCTTTACATTGTAAAAAAAAGAAAAAAAAAAAAGTACTAAAAATTGTTGATATTCTTGAGATAAATATATAGATATCAAATATGATGCAAAGTGACTCCGTTCTACAGCACTTTGACACCCCATCCCAGTGATGTGCACGCACAGAACGCGTAATGACATTATCGTTCAGAATTTGTTGTACCATAAGTCATTATTTCTTAACAAATTTTTCTTTTCATGTGGCCCAGATATTGGCTATTCGAGCTCAAGTTGAGGAATTAAGTATAGATGAAGGACATCTCACTTATTTTGAAGAAATTGGACAAAACCCTTCTGTAAGGTTTGTAATTTGGTCCCTTTATCTTTAACTTTTTTACAATTTTAGTTCCATATCCTGGTCCTTTTTTATAGGTTCCATCATATTATAAATGTGATAGAATACTTGGACACCTTTTAAAATTGTCGTTTTCTTTATTGACCTCTAACGATACTGATTTTATCCATTTAAAAAAGAGCTTATGCCTCCTATTTTTTTGAAAAATTTAAATTTGTTCCCCAAACAGTCACAAAACTCTTTTCCGCATTTAAATTAAAATAACCCTACTTTGGTAAATTTGAAGTTTTATTTTTGTTCACTATAGATTGTTTTGCATAAAATAGGATTAATTTAAAATATAAATTATTTTGTATAAAATAGCAAATAGTTCCATAAGCTTGATAAGAATCACATGAGCAGTAAAAGAATAAAATTAGATAGCTTATTTAATGATCCCAACCACCTCTTTAAAAAATACACTCTCCAAAATTCCTTGTTTTTTAATAAATTCTAGAATTGAATAAAACAACATATTATGGGTCTTTGTATTATATAAAAGAGATTATTTATAATCTACGCATTTAATCACAATCATGTCGGGATGTAGAATAATAGTAAAAAAAGAGAAAAATAAATAACATGTAGCTAAGAAACAAGATAAACCTCCAAGTTAGGCAAGATACTATTAAACTTAATAAACATCATTCAAGTTATAATCATTTGAGACATATGTACATGGGAACCTTTTATAAATAAATTTAGAATATCATGTACAAAACTCAACATAGATCCTCTTTAAAAGCCGTAAATAATCCATAAACATTAACCTGAATTTTTTTTATTTATTTAAACTTTAGCTTATTTATTTATATCACACCCTATACTTTATACCACATATATCCAACAACAACATTTTGTACAAGTTTCGGTTTAATTATAAAAAACTAAATTGTTCATGAACAACTCAAACTCGGCTAAATTGTTTTTGTTGATAAGTCAAAGTTGAAATTAAACCTTGTGAAAGGAAGATTACATCCATGGAAGACCCAGCCAAGCTGCGTTTAGAGGAACCAGACATTGAGATCTTGGTTAGAAAAGAGATAGAAGAAGAAGATACTAGGATGAATTTGCCACCTAGTACTCCATTAATGTCACCACCCATTCCTATGAAGACGAGTTATATAAATGGTGACATCGATAAAGCATTTGTAGAGGTGTGCAAAGATGACAAAACCTACACCCAAATGCTTGAAGGTGATACAAAAGAACTCACACCGTGACAAGTATTCACATAAGCTATTTTAGAAACAAATGAGAATGCGAGTGTAGAGATTGAAGTTGAAAACGTGTCCTTCATAACAAAAGAAAAGTCTGAAACATCCCTTGTTTTGGACAAAAATCTAGATGAGGTGCCACTTGAGTACCCATTGTTCTAGAAATATCTATAGAGGTTAAAGAGAAGGACCACAACTATGAACCCTTGAAGAAGAGAGCTAAAGATGAGTTTGGGGTTGGAACCACGGTTTCTTAGAAGGCCTCCAAACAAGAGAATAGGCCACGAGGTCTCGAAAATGCGTGTAGGGGGCCATTTATTGGTACTCGAGTAGTGACAACAAATTTAATAGAGATACAACCTTCGAGAGGTCAAATGCTACGAATTGTAGACATTTATAGCCTCACCCGGTGCTGGGAGGCTATATACTCAACGGATAATGTTGGTAACACGTCTAACTTTGAAAGACGTTAAATAAAAGTGCTCTTGGGAGACACCACAAGTTTTAATTGTCTTATTAGTTTAGTTTTTTTAGTGTGTGTTAGTTAGTTTGTGTATTATTTGTTTATATTGCGTATTTGAGAAAGGTATTAGTGATTTTGATGTGTGGGTATGCAAGGTTTTTAATTGGGGTGAAAAAATGGAAATTAACAATTAACTAAATTAAATAAACACATAAAAATAAAAAAAGAGAAGAAGATAGTATGAGAGTTTAGCTCGAGACCTAGCAAGTAATCCCTACTAGCCTTGTTATCACATATTTATGTAAGGGAGATCCACGGGACTTGGGTAATGGGACCCTTCACATTGATCGATGGTCAATCTCAAACCCTAATGACTATTTAGTTAGACAAGCCCTTCCAGATCAATATGGCACACTTGACGTTTATGTGTTATTTTAATAATTAGATACCCCTATTGGGTGATCATATAACTACTATGAAGGTAATCTTATACGTTGTACAACGCAAAAACTACAAACAATAAATCAAAACACATAAGAGTAAAAAATAAAGTACTAAATTCAGTTAAATGTAAAAGACATCCCAAATTAAACTAGATATAAAACAAGTCTAGGTTTCATACCCATATGTTAATCTAAAGAAAAAATATAATTAGTTCATACTAGAGAAAGATAGAAAAACAATTACAAATTTGAAGAATTTGGAAGGCATGATTTGTTGTCCAACTCCTTCTAATCTTCTCTTCTCCTTATGTAGGCTTTCTCTTGGTCTTTTGATATTAAAGTCTGAGATGATTTATCTAAGGTAGGAATGAATATATAAAGTCTATTAATCGAAACTAGGAGTAATCCCCAAGTTGAGGAGTCCAGATCTTAACAAAATTTGTATTCCTAAGTTGTAGGAAGGGATAAACCTTAGCATATTTTGTTTTGATCATATCTTTTTCGTTACTTATCAGATTTTGATATTAAACGACTGCGTTGAAAATATATAGCTGCTCCTATAAAAATATCTCTCTAATTTCCGACTGTTTTGTTGTTGTAAATTAATTAATGGACGTATATGCATTTTTGTCAGCTTCTTTAATTACATTCCAAATATATCTAAACTCTTCCATTTTGACTTTGACTAAGGGTTTTCCTTTACTTTTCATTTTCAAATCAGTTTCCATATGTGCAATAGCTTCCATATATCTAGGTGCTACACAAATAACACACAAATTAGGCTCAAAAGCACATAGAATAATAAAACACTTAAAACTAGACAAAAAGTGTAAAGTATAAATAAATGGAGAAAAATCTCAAAATTAATAACAAATAACCGTAAAATGATGTCTCAAGTATATATATTAATTTTTCATAAATAGAGAGACATCAATGTGTTAGAAATAGATTCGAACAAATTTAATAATTCGTACAAATGATCTAATTGTTCATTGCTGAACGAAGCTCTTTTGGAGATATTAAGTCGACTCGCAGTAGTTACTTGCATACTTCTTCCATAATTATCTGAATAAGTGAATGATTCAAAAGTCCCATGTATAGACCTAATAAAAAGAATAACCGAAGATGAAGATCAGTGTAAAAGTTTTTTAAAAAAAGCACAAAAAAGGTGTATATCGACAATTAGGCCGAGAAAAAACAATTAAGAGTAAGGATTTACATCTTAAGCTCTAATACCATGAATAAATTACAATAATTTTATTCAATGATAATAATTTCTTACACAGAGAACCTATATTTAAAGAAAATACATTAATAACTTGGAAAACAAGTTTCTATGTGTAAGAAAATAATTAGGAACAAGTCTTGTAGTAAAGGAAATAACTTGGAGAGTAATATATTCTAATTTATTAAATAGAATATAATATTTAAAGAAACTAATAATTAAAGTATATTGCAACATATATAACTCACATGGAAGGAATAATTGTAGTAGTACTCACTAGTATCATAATTAAAAACATTAAAGGCACTTAGAACCTTATAATATGAAAAAATCACAATATAGCCTATAGGTCCCTATATTATGCAAAAGTTATCAATATGCTTCTGTATAAATTATATAGAAAGAATTTGTTGTAGTTGTACTCAAAAGTTTCCATTGGTGCAGACCACTCATCCAGATTCCTAGCCAATATTAAGTTATGGACTCGTCTTTGAAAAGTGGCTTGAATTTCAGATTCATAAGGTAGTTTTTCCTTTTCCTAGTTGTACTCTACTTCCTTCTATCTCCAGATTTCTTCAAGATCATCTTTCCTTATCTCCTTAGCATTGATTTAGCATCTAATTTATTTCCATATTATCTCTAAAGCTTCACATTAAATAAATAATTAAATCGCATATGCTTTAAAAATAATAAATCATTAAATCAAGACTAGAAATAAGAAAGTGCAATTTAAATTCAGGAAACTCGACTAAGCACACTAGAAATAATCTAAGACTTTAATTATCACTTCTCCTCCTTGGGTTGGTTTTGCATGAAATTCATAAACCTACTAACTTTGCACTAAAAATAAGTAAATTAATGCACAAAAGCTCTATAAATGCAAATAGTCTTATTCCAAGGGGAGAAAGTGCAATATTTTCATTTAAGCACAAAAGTCAATATAAAAAGACCATTTTCATACTAAAATGATGTCTTCTAAGGGCTAATATTTAGACCAAAAAGGGAGACATCAAGACCTCCAACTCAAACTTGTATCGTTCCGATACAATAAAGAATAAAAACATAGGGAAGTCTATAAAATATCAGCTAAGTCAATTAAGCACAGGGGAGAAGAAGATAGCAAAATATTTAGAATAAACTCAAAGCAACTACTTAGAAAATTTCATGTAATAATATTTACAAACTACATACCTGCACACTTGTCATATCTACAATCAACACGGTTTGAATTCAAGATTGGTTTAGCTTCGCAATGTATGAAGGAGAGGATCTTTACTTAGTTCACCATGGAGGCTATAGATTGTTTATCAAACATCACTAGTATCCAAAGATCCACTTAACTAATCTCTAACAGCTCAATCACTTCTAGATTACATAGCAAAGAATCAAATGATTTTTAGGGTTGTAATGTTGGCTTAGAGACAGAATGATAAGTATATTTCGATAATTTAGAGTGAGCTTTTGGCTCTCTCCTCGCTAGCCATCAACGAATCGCCCTAGAGCTTGAGTAACTTTCGTAAAGCGTTCTCACTCAACCCAATGAATTCTTTGATGCACAAATTAACATCCCCAATAACCCAATTAAAGCATAAAGATGTTCACATAAAAATTCTCTTTGCCGGTCCAAATATATATTCTTTTCATATCAATTTTGTTTCTTTTGTATAGTTATGACTCTTTTTTTTATGTTGAGATATCACGCTATTTTTCATAAATTATGCCTTTTCATAACTTTAGCTCATAGCTTCTTTTTCATTTACTATGTCTCCGGCAAAGGGTTACCATATATTTAAACCTGTGAATCATCATCAATATATATAACAGAGCACACTTTATAAGCTCCAAAAATCCCAACCCAATAATATTTCCCATAATGGTGGACCCACCACCCCAAACTCAAGCTCTAAAAAAATTGTCTATGAATCGCGATTCGAGTGCGGGTCATATGAAAAAACTCATATAATCTAAAGGGATATGGCTTATAATGTGGCTAATAAAAAGGCTTTAGAAAGGCTAGAAGGGGCTGAGAAGGATATATAATAATAAAATGGTCAACAAGCTAAAAGGTAACAAAGGCTTATGAAAGAACCGCCTTAATCACTTTCTAAACTATGCAATTTTGTCATTCTCTTACCTTTAGCATGTTCATTAAATGAGTTAATCAACTAGCTTGGATCTCATGGCCTACACACCACTCATGGCTCCCTGAGATCGAACATACTTTCTATCGCATTGCTAACTAATTATTTCTTTACTATCAATGTGTGTTTTCCTGCAAATACTCAAAGCATACTAAATAAAGCAGCTCATAAACATACTACATTCTATCATCAACTTACTAAGCTTATGCTTTCAAGCTATTAAACACATTCTACATCTAATCCATCTCTTAAAAATTTAAAATTTGTCAAATTTCTCTAAAAAAAATAGTAAAACACATAAAATGGAGATGAGGGACAACGAATCCCCACCCCCAACTCAAAAATGATTCGTGTCCCCACGACTCAAAAAGACTCAATAAAATAAAAATAGAAAATAGTGCATATTGAGAAATGGTAAGTAAGAATGAAAACATACTCTTAGAGGCTATTGCCTCACTTGATTAATACCCAAGATAGGATGCAGTGATTTCCTTGTATGTAAACTCCATGTATCACCAAATTCGCTATCCCTTACATCCTCTTATGCTCCATCCCAATCAATCACACTCTAGAAAATTCTTGTTTCTCATCTTCTCTAACTTTGTTCACGAATACTCTCTCATGTGAAGGTTTTCATCGAGGAATATTTTGTGGTGGGTACAACTACTAGTGTCCCAGAAGCTTTGCTCATCTTTGGTTAAAAGGATGCTTGATTTATAGAGGTTGTGGTGTCTTCATTATGAAATTGGAAACATTTTTGCTCTTTGAATTTTCCACTACATGCTTTCCTCTATTCTCTTGATCCGATTTACCTTGTATTTTATTCCCAAACTATTACCCATCTCAATTGATTTCTTCTAGAACTCACCCAATACCTTGCATTGATACTTCATCTCCCTTACACTTGATAATAGCTCTATCATCTCTTTATCATCTATTTTGACCCCCAACACAAAGCCTTGAACACTCTTGAAATTTGAACTCTTGATTTAGGTGGAACAAGCTTTATTTGGATTAGGAAAGGTCTTAGGATGACAATTCTCTATGTGAGTATGATGGAATCAAGCTTTAATGATATGGGTTTAAGGAATTTTGGATGAAATTTGAAAATTTAGCCTCTTGATTCTTGGATTCTAGATGTTTCGATATGATTTGGATGGTTGAATCTTCTTTGTAACGATGTAGGGAAGGATTTATATTTGAATTCATGGTGATTTGGTTGTGTTTTGATGTTAGGTGAAGGTTTGTTGAAGCTTTAATGGAGTTGTTAGAGGTTTGGGGAAGAAAGTGAGGCTTAAGGATTGAGAAATTCGGACTAGAACTCATCTCTTTCTTCTTATAACCTTAAAAACGCAAAAAAAAAATCTCCAGCAGGGTTGGGCGGTATATCGACCGTAGGGCCCGGTATACCGGAGCTATGTTTCCATCAGATCCAAGCTTCGTCAAAAAACCTTTGTTGCGAACCCGTGGGCTCAGGTTTTTGTCCTGTCTGGTATACTGGAGATATGGCCTTGTATACCAGAGATATGGCCCGGTATACCGGAGCTGCTTGCTTTCGAATTTTACCTCTCGGCATAGAACACGTGGCTAGTACCCGTGGCCTCGGGTTTTCTTACCTGCGGTATACCGGACAAAGGGCCCGGTACACCGGTGGCAGGTCAGAATACTTCCAAAAAATTTTGTTTTTGCTTCCCAAACTTAATTTCTTTGCTACCTGAACATCTAAAACACTAATGCCTTCCTCAATAATGCACTATCAACACAAAAAATACGTAAACTAAATAATATACACTAAAAAAATAAACTAAGAAAGCAATTAAAGCTTGGGGTGTCTCCCAAGAGCATTTTATTTAATGTCATTTAAAGTTTGACGGGTTACCTCCATTATCCCTTGAGTATGTAACCTCCCCAACAGTGGGTTAGGTTATGTATGTCTACAATTCGCGTCCTTTGACCTCTCGAAGGTTGTATCTCTATTAATTTTGGTGTCACTACTCGAGTAACAACAAATGGTCTCATCCACTCATTTTTAAAACCTCGTGGTCTATTATCTTGTTTGGAGGCCTTCCAAGCAACCGTGGTTTCGACCCCAAACTCATATTTAGCTTTCCATTTCACAGGTTCATGGTGGTGGTCCTTCTCTTTAACCTATTTAGATACTTCTGGAACAATGGGGAACTCCAGTGGCTCCTCCTCTAGAATATTGTCCAAAACAAGGGATGTTTCAGAACTTTCTTTTGTTATGAGGGCCACGTTTTCAATCTCAATCTCGACACTCGGATTCTCAATTGTTTTTGAAATAGGTTCTGTGAATACTTATTGCGGTGTGAGTTCTTTACCTTCAAGCATTTGGGTGTAGGTTTTGTCTTCGTTACACACCTCTACAAATGCTTTATCGATGTCATCGTTTGAATGATTCGTCTTTATAAGGTTGGGCGGTGACATCAATGGAGTACTAGGCGGTGAATCCATCCTAGTCTCTTCTTTTTCTACTGTCTCTTCTCTAACCAAGACCTCAATATTTGATTCCTCTAAACGTGGCTTGGCTGGATAAACATGGATGTAATTTTCCCTTCACAAGATTTAATTTAAATTTCGACTCCATTACCAACAATTGAATCATCTATGCTTAGCGTGGTTGATTCTTCTATTGTTGGAATCTCTAGTTCACTAGGTGCAACGTGTGGCGATTCAAATTCCTTCTCTTCTTGAAGGCTTAACTCTTCAACTTCTTTGAACTGAGAATCGCTATCTTGATTGGCCTTATGATTAATATTTGTACCTTGGCCGGTTTGCATAGATGGTACTTGTTGTAATTGCTCAATTGTTTCAGTGAGTCGCGTCAATCGTTGCTCCATTATTTGATGGTTTTGTTGCATGACTTGAACTAATGGTATGAAAACATTGATTTTCGCATTACTCTTTATTATATTATCCTTTGTGGCCTTCATGAAACAACTGAGGGAGTCCTCCAACTTTCTGAACCTATTATAATGATCTGTCAAGCTTCCTCGTGTTAGATCTATGAATTGTTGTAATGGCATATAACAGGTCGGTGTTGGATTTTGCTCTTGATAGGGGGAAATCTCCATACCTAAAGTAAAACCTGAAAAGAGGCTAAAATAAAACAAACGTAAAACTAAAAACAAATAAAACTACCAACCTAACTTAAGAACAAAATAAAATAACCGCTTTAAATCCCCGACAACGGCGCCAAAAACTTGGTGGTGCTGCTGGGGTTGTAAAATCGATCAAAGCACAATAGAATAACTATAATAAATCCTCGGCAGCGGCGCCAAAAACTTGGTGGGTCCTTGTGAGTTATAAAATAATGACATAAAAGCAAAGGAATTAAGGATCCACAAACCTCAAGTGTACAGGTCGTACCAACTAATAGATAAGTAATATCGGGATTATCGTCTCCACAGGGATTTAAGTAGTTATTCTAAATTCGTGTTCAATATCAGAATAGATAGTTCTAATCGTTTTAAACAAAAAGGTAAATAGTGAAGGAGTTTGTTTTCTAATTAAATAAATACTACAGAAAATAAATAATAAACAAGTATGCAAATAAGATAAGGAGATGCAAGTATGAATATATCCTATTGAATTTATGATTCCTACGAATAAGGGTGAATGGGAAATCTCACAATAGTCAGGAATCTATAATCTCCTAGCCCCCGTCAGGGTGGACCTAAGAGCTATCCTACGGTATTACAAACCCCGTCAGGGCGATTATAAACTACTTTCAGATGAATACTATTTTACCTAATTGGCTACGTGGTTAGTCAAGCCCGTCCGGGTCAAATAACGGATACCACACGTCTATATTCTATGTCTGTAATTAAACCCCCCGCCAAGGCGATCACTTCCCCACCAAAGTGAATAGCTTAATTACTAAAACCTACCCTTGATTCGCGACGTCAATGATAGTGAACAAGCACAATAATATAGTCAATGGAAATTAAGAACCAATTCAATTAAATAATAAAATCTCAGATTCAAATTAAAACTGAATAACACTAATCAATGGTTCATATAGTTACAATCCTAAAGAGAAATTATGCATACTAAAAATTCTTGAATAAATAGCTTAGAAATACCTCATAGACAAAATTCACTAATTTTGCTTGGAAGGAGATTTGTGACCTTCATAATTGGCACAACTCGGGTAATACTTGGGAGGAAAGGCTTGATTTTATGCTTAAGTTTGATGGTAACACCTTAAAAGATACCATATCAAACATTACTTTCCTTAGATTTCTTTATTGTATATGGGATGTGAGGAATAAAAAAGAGTTTAAGAAGATGCATCCTAAATATGAGGATATTGTGAAAATAGTTGTGAAATATGTTCAATACACACTTTGGAATAGAAAGTTATTTAAGAGTAGTGTTGAGAATATGAGATTGATAGCAAGATGGAAGCTACATGGAGTACTCAAGGGAGGAAAACAAGAAGATCAAGGAAGATAGCTTGGAGCTTGGACCTAGTATAAGTCTTTAGCAATTGTTGTATAGGGTTTAGGGCCCGTTTGGAAGTGCTTATTTTAGAGTAAAAAAGCGCTTTTGGAATAAAATTCAAAATTTAAAAAAATTATTAAAAATAATTTTGAAATCTAAAATTATTGAAAGTGCTTTTTTCAAGAAGCACATATTTGGTGCTTCTCAAAAAAGTGCTTTTCAAAGTAAAAAAAACTCTTAAAATGCTAAAAGCACTTTTAAGTGCTTCTCCAAAAAAGCACTTCCAAACGGGCACTTAATTTCCTAGCAATAGTTGTATAGGGTGCTTTTACTTTGATTTATTTTCTAGCAATGGTTGTATAGGTTGTCTTGCAAGTTGATAGGTTTACTTTCTAGTAAATGTTGTATAGGGTTTGTTTTCCTAGCCATGCTTGTTTTTGAGTCAAAAACAAGTAGGGGTTTGATTTGTACTTGTCATTTTGTGGATATAAAATGGTAGGTTTGATCAAAAATAGATCTAATACTAAATTACCCAAAGAATAGAGATGGAGAAGTGTTGAATTGATGTAGTTAAACTCTAGCTCTTGCTTCTTCCCCCTCTAGATCCTCTTGATTGCTTCTATGATAAATTATTTGTGTATATTAAGCTTATGCAGCCATGGGATGATTTTCTAAGGTTTAGAACTGATATTTATAGGTGTTAGAAAGCCCTAGGTCGAATTACTTGGAGTGGAAGACAAGTCAAGAAATCTTTAATTCGTAGCCCTAAAATATAGGAAATGTAAGATTTTGCTACTGATTTGTTTTGGTCATATCTCCTTCAATACTTATCCGTTTGAGGAGTTCCAATATATGAAACCTCTTGACTCGGAAAGAGCTTTCCATTGGTGCAGACCACTCATCCAGATTACTAGCAAATCTTAAGTTATGGATTCGTCTTTGGAACGTGGCTGGAATTTCAGATTCATAAGGCAGCTTTTCCTTTTCCTAGTTGAACTCTACTTCCTTCTATCTCCAGATTTCTTCAAGATCTTCTTTCTTTATCTCCTTAGCATTGATTTAGCATCAAATTTATTTCCATATTATCTCTAAAGCTTCACAATAAAAAAATAATTAAACCGCATATACTTTAAAAATAATAAATCATTAAATAGAGACTAGAAATAAGAAAGTGCAATTTAAATTTAGGAAACTTGACTAACCACACTAGAAATATTCTAATACCTTAATTCTCACTTCTCCTCCTTGGGTTGATTTTGCATGAAATTCATAAACCTACTAACTTTGCACGAAAAATAAGTAAATTAACGCACATAAGCTCTATAAATGCAAATAGTCCAATTCCATGGGGAGAAAGTGCAATATTGCCATTTAAGCACAAAAGTGAATATAATAAGACCATTTTCATCCTAAAATGATGTCTCCTAAGGGTTTATATTTAGACCGAAAAGGCAGACATCAAGGTGTCTATCCTTACCCCTTCAAACTTGTCCTATATAAATATAGCTTTTTTTGCTTGTATAGATTATATCAGCTACCAGGTACAATAAAATCTACAAAAACTCCTATCTAGGCACACACAACCACCTACTAGTTGAATTATATAATTACTCTCATGTCCCTAGACTCGTTTGCTGGAAGCTAAGAGAAAGCTTGTGGAAATTTTTTCTGCATTTGAGTTTCTGGATCTTTGTGTCATGGATTGGGTAAAATCTTATTCACAAGATAAAATTATTTTTTGTGTACTTATCATGTTTCGTATTAAACAGGCTGTAAACATTTCGAAGGAGCTCGAAATCTATTACCTTCTTCCATGCATAATTTTTATGTTCTGGTTGAATAATCTGACAAGCAAACCTCTTTTGCTGCTAAACGTCTTTCAATATATATTTTACCAACTATGAGGATAATATCTAGTCAAACTCCAGGGAGAAGCTTGAGGCCTTCTTACTTAGTTCATTGGAAAATGGATTAATAACTAGTGAAGTTCTTGTAGTCTCAGAGTTTAAATTAATACTCAAGCAAAATCTCAAAGGCTTTGATAATATTTATTAGCAGTGAAAGTGTTTTAACTAGATTACAATCAAAGACTAAATCTTAACTAAAAATATGATAACGTTTATCCCTAAAATATAGAAACTGACTAACAGATACTAAGCAAAACAAATTAACTAGTTGACTCCTTCACACTAGGAGTTTTATTAGGAACTTTTTTTTGGCCAACGATCAAATCTTATATAACAATCAAATCTTGGCCACCAATCAAACCAATCTCAATAATGCCTCCCCTAAACTGAAAGTAGTAACTTTAGTTTATCTTTTCACAAACTCCAAGCTTATCTCTCAATCGAACAAAGACTTCTAACTTAAATGGCTTAGTTAGTATGTTTGTAATCTTATCATTAGTACCACAATGAACCAATTTCACAACTTCATTCCTTGTAAGATCTATTAGAAAATGAAATCTGACATCTATGTGTTTGTTGGGACCATGAAGAACCAGATTTCTTTTCAGTTTTATGGTTGAGGTTGTCACATAGTATCGTGCATATTGATTGTACTAAACCAAATTCATTAGCTTCTATAGTTGACAAAGTAACTACTGGTTGCTTCTTTGAAGCCCAAGCGACAACCCCACCACTCAGTAAGAATGCATAACCACTTGTTCTACGTCTGTCATCAACATCCCCGGCATAGTCACTGTCTGTGTAGACGGTCAACTCCCCAACCATTCCTCTTTTGTAAAACACACCAAATCCCAAAGTACCCTTAATATACCTTAGCACACGTTTTGCCGCTTGCATATGCTCATCTCTTGGATCAGCCGCTGCTCAGCAAACATACCACATACATCAAGTCAGGTCTTGTAGTTGTGATGTACATTAAGCTTCCAATGAGGTGTTTATACAATGTAGAATCCACTGGGTTAGCATCTCCTTCTTTTGACAATTTCATGCCTGGTATAAATGGGTTCTTGACTTCATTTCCATTATGCAAATTGAAGATTTCAAGAATTTCTATAGCATATTCCTTCTGATGGATAAATACTCCATCTTCATTTGTCACTTCAACACCTAAGAAGTACTTCATTCTTCCAAAGTCTGTCATCTCAAATTCTTCTTTCATGGATCCCCTCATCATTGCCCGTAAAAATCAAATCATCTACATAAATACTGACAATAAGAATCTTGTTACCTTCTTTAGTCTTGACAAAGAGTGTATGTTCATGATCACATCTCTGAAAACCTTCTTTGATAAAATAGGCTTTAATTTTTGAGAATGAGCATCCTAGTCCCATATTTGTATATGATTTATGTGTTTTTTCTCTTGCAACTTAATATATGTAAAAAACTAGCCAATTTTTGATATATTAATACAAAACTCTTGAATATATCTATATATTTATTAATGATGTGCAAAACTATATTTTTTAGTTGTAGCTAGTCATGTTATTTTATTTATACTATGATTTATGTGTATCAATTTTCTGTAGGTCATACTCTATCCCATTAGTTTTTGTCCTCAATTTAAATAGAGGGTTGTGGAAAATGATCACATTATCATAGATAACATTTCTTAGGATAAAAGTTGTTTGAGTTGGAGATATTAGTTTCGATATAAAAGGTTTCAAACTATGAAACAATATCTTGTAGCTAACCCATATTGCATAACTTAATTCGTAAAGACTAATGTTATAGTTTAATCGACTATCGTCTTAATCGGTTCAAAGTGAGGGTACCATCTTATAATAACTTGGAGATGATTTTGTTGCAAAAATTGATCAAGTTTATACCTATGTAATCATTAGTTAATTGTGAACTTATTTCTTGAACATTAAAATAATAAGGGTCTGATGTACATGTGTAAACTCCCATTTCCAAACTTTATAATCTAATACGATAGGAGAGATAATATATTTCTATAAAAGATACATTTGAACCCGTGTAACATGGTTTGGGAGTTAATATATTTCAATTTGTCTCGTATTACAATAGGGATGTGCATGAGCCCAAAACCCGCAGGTTTAAGGAAAAATTCAGTTCAGACTCATCTAATGGCTGGTCTCTAATTTTAAAAAGCAATTTAACAGGTTCTTTGCGAATTTTTACATGAATACTTCAGCCGATTTTAAACGGATTCAATCAAAACATATCTACATTAATTTAATGTACATATTTTTTACTGTGTACAAATCAAAAAAAATTACAGTGGTTTGGCGTAGACAATGTGTAATGATACTTTTTTCAATATAGAGTGACTACTACATATGGTTTCAATGTGTAATGACTAAATAGAATTTGAAGTTTTTTTATTAGTTATTTTACCGATAAAAAAATGAATTTGTAGTTTTCGTGCAAATTGTAATATATTTAATTATTTTTGGAACATAAAAGTAGTTTAAATTAATATTGAATATCCAAGCTTGAAAGTCAAAATTGAAAATTAAACCTAACAACTAAAATTATGTAATTATTATATACCACATAATATTTGAAGAATTGTAACCAATATATTTGGATTCAATTTATTTATTTTTTGCACAAATTAATCTTTATTTATTTTTTACAAAATTATTTAATTTTAAACCTAATAGATAAATCTAATTTTAGAAAAAAATATGTCACAAGAAACACTCTCTTACTAAAAAATTAAAAACTTCCAAAATTTTAACTAATATATATAAGCTACTAAAATGGAAAATTCTAAAAAAAACCTTAGCATTCCACTAACTTACACAATTTCTACAAACTCATTCGCTCCCCTAGATTCAAGTAACAATCCATTAACTCACACAATATAAAAAAATCGAAATAATTTCACACACATTTCTCCACTCTTCTCACTCGCAAATCACCTCCCATTTGTGGGATAAAGAAGTTCCTAGAGTCACCATTTAAATTCTAAATGTAGATGTATAGGATTGTCTATTTCATTCAGGTAATTGATTTAAAAAATGAGAGGAGAAATAATTTGAACAAAGCAAGTACCTCGTAATGCCACATATATATTGTGTAGCCCCAGAACATAAATCATATCTTAAATTTATATTAAAATTTAATATTATGTATTAATAGATAATATATAGTCATATTTCACAATTTTGTTAAATTTTTAGAAAATAGAAGAAGGTTTCGCAATAGACCAAAACATAAGGTGTTCAACTTACTCTTAACCTAGATAAAAACCAAACACCTAAGGAATTTTTTTTTGCAGACAAATCAGTTGTCCCTCACCTAGAGGTTTGAATTGATATTTTTTTGATGGATAATCATCAATATGACCAAGTAGCTCAATCCATCATTTTAAGTGAATTTATTATCATGAATATAAACACAATTATATCATCACTTATTAATGAGTTGGGTGCTTTAATCATTAATAACTCAATGAGAATGAAAATATAAAATGTATGAGAATGGATCCATATTAAAATTTTAATTATTAAGTGAGTTTTCATTTATTTATTATATCTTAGAAAAATATTACTCTGAATATCTTCCAATATCTTAAGTCAATTGACAAATTCATAGGGAGATATGTATGATCTAACAAAATATGTGTTTACTCATATGTAGAGAATTGCTAGAAAATCGAATATGAATATGTCTTTCATGGCATAGACTTGTAATTTTATATAATCGTAACATTATAATAAAGTCCAACTATTAACATGAATACACTCATTGGTCAAAGATCAATAGTTTTCAATTTGTGTGTTATACTTTAATACACAAAGATAAATCATGATTGCATATGAAATATATTCTTGGTCTCTATTAATTTATATGCAAGTTAGACTTGCAAACTTAGAGAAAGTTATTAAACTGAAATATTTATAAAGTAAAATTCTCATGACAAGAGGGATAGCTAATATTATTTATAAGATCCATCATAAATCTCGCTAATGAGAGCTCAATGTTTAAACAAAAATTCATTCATGGAGTGAATAAGTCACAATTCAGCTTTAAAGGCTCCTGCTTCTATTGATGAAAAATCAACTTAAACGCATAAGATAGTGGTCGATCTATGGATTCTAAATTTATAAATTGAGCATTATTAGCAAGTTTGCACTTCTACAAGTTTAACATCATATATATTATGATGAAATAAAGTCGAAAATATAACTGAAAAATGTAATACTCCTTTCAGAGCAATAGGAACCAAAACATTTTTTTCTTATTTAGTTATTGAGATTAAAGAACTCTATCAGTTATAAAACTACAGAAATATAGAATCAATAAATAGATTGATCATGATCAAATTATATGCTTATATAATTTATAAATATGAAAAAAGAGGATCTTGAATTTAATTTCATTCAAAATGTCGACAAGAAAATTTTGCCAAATATAGAAAGATGCTTCATGTAGATTCATACCCGTATGGTAAATATGAACGTATGATCTATTATAGACAAGAATTTTTATAAAGGATTTCATGCTAGGTAAACTAATTTGCAGATATGTTTCATGAGATAAAAACGTTCTTATGAAAGTCCTTAAAGGACTCCAAGTGCTTAAATAAAAATCTCGGGATATATAAATTAGAGTGCTATTATCTGTCGATAATTGTATTATTTGTTGTCATGTAATGTGTCATGTTTATGTGTGCGTTAAATATATTTTTATATGTGATTATATGCATAAATATTTGTTAACCTTATTTGTACATGATTGTTTCTTGATTATATTTGAAATTCATATAATTCCATCTATCTTTATATTGCTTGATATAAAATATTGCAAGGTTTGAGATTATGAAGATGAAAATCAAATTACACAGTGAAGATGGCTATTGATATCCTCACATTAGGGGGTCACATGAGGGGGAGAGACTTACACATTGCACTCTTTTTTTCCTACATGGTTTTCAAGATAAGGTTTTTAACGACAAACATTTAAAGTGTATAAGGAAATTGCACTCATTTTCCTTCAATGGTTTTTTTCATAAAGAGTTTTTTCAAGAAGGTTTTAAATAGACATGTTCTTCAGGATTGAATATCCAAAGAGGAGTTTTATAAAATATTATTGTGGATATTTATCCATCCCATTAATACATATTACTTATAAATAGGGATAGGGTATTTAAGTAATCCATACCCCAATTAATAATACTATGATCTCCTCTCTTATTATTTACCTCTTACTTTTCATTTTAGTTTCACAATATTTTCCATATTATCGCTTAATTATTTCTTTCAAACCCTAACGTCCCCTTGCCGCCTCTATTTACTATACATAAACAATACTTATAATACTCTTTCAGTTATATGATCTTTTCTTATAGTAAATCTATAGTCCTTCATTACATTTGATATTTTGAAACCACCATACAAAGTGTATACATTATTTTATAAGCTATATTTATCTTCTCCTTTTTTTTTCTTGAATTCAAAATTTTATACATATCGTTTTACCTAATTGATGGATATCACAGATAGTTGGCCATACCATTTTAACCAATTGATTCTGAAAAGGTTAAATTTAATATTTTTATTATATTTAATTACTTGTAGCATTTTTATAGGTTTTTTTCAATAGAGAATTATAATTATTCATTAAAATATATTTTTCCAAAAAATTATATGTTATTTGATAACTTGTTCCTCACAATCTGCAATTCACCACTATTTGTTGACAGTATGGAATTTTCGTTATATTGAAATTGATTATATCTAAATAATATAAGAATAATTAAAATTTTAAATTAAGTTCTGAACAATCAATCTATAATATGTTGTGCAAATGTTTTATTTGGGCTTCTTTTAGAATGAATTTTTACTAATACAAGAAAGATTATTTTAAAATAACATTATTTTCATCATTACTTTATCTTATTGTAAACTTGATTCACTAATTGATAACTAATATAATATTTTAATATAAATTTGTAACTTTTTTTTCTTTAATGTACCTTTCTTTCACTAGGCTACGAAGCTTATAATAATCAGGGAAGTCATAAAGCCTAGTATTCACTTATTGTTCAAACTCTATTTTTAACATGATGCATAAGAAGACAAGCACAAAACTATGGAAGACCATATGCACTAACCGGCCCAAAGCGTATCTTCCAATTCCAAAAGGAATGACACAAAATTCCTAAATTTTTCTACACAAAAAGGGTGACTAGGAAGCTATGAATAGACTCTTATACAGGGGCCACAGATCTCGTCAAACTCAAACTCAGTTTCCCAATCTAAATTTGATGACGTGATTAAACTAAATGATTACTAATCCTAAAAATCCCTTAGAAAACTTGATAATATCCACAACATTGTCCATTAATATTTAAATGTAAGTTTTAACTGTCCTCTCTCTTTTATGTAATATTCTCTCAATATATTGAATAAACATATATTTAATTTATTTTATGAGTCTTTTGATGGATCCAATAATTATTTTTTCATGTCAGATTTAAAAATAATTTGTTTAGATCTTCTAACACTATAAAAAATAAACACTTTTGTTTTTTTGCCAAAAACCGTCATTCAACTTATCAAATTATATATACTCCATAAATATGTGATTTGTTTTTCATATTTTTGAAGAAATATGAAGGATATAATATGCATTAATTACATTAATAAATAATTCAAAATTATTTCATACATATGTTTCAGTATATTATGTTTGCTTTCAATTTTTATTATTTTCAAGCAAAAATCACTTGTTTACTCCGAGTTTGAAGAGAAGTGTTAATGGATATAATATTTGTATGTAACTTTGTATTTGTTCCTTCTCTTTCAAGTTGAAATATTCAATATATATTGAATAAACATATGTCACTGATAGTAAGTTTTTTATTGTTGGTTTATAAAAATATCTTGACTTTATTAGATAAGGTAAATAGTTAATTATGTAAATAAAATATTTCATACATGAATATAATTATCCATGTAATTTTACATCACATATCCATTTCCTTATTAAATTGTTAGGATTTATTATTATGAATAAAATATAAATTTTTCCCATTTACATATAATGACAAAAAAAACCGTTAAAAGTCTAATCTAAGAAAAAGAAAAAATAATACTCCATATGATATACTTTTGATTTTATGATAAAAGTATAAATTGCTTGACAAAAAATAGTACAATTGGTTCATCCATTTGCAAAAATTATTTTTACCTCATAAATTTTTATAAAATTATAGGCCCTCCAAGTTACAAAAATCCCCTTTCATCTCCCAACTATCCAGATTTTTAGTTGGCCTCCTAGTTTCAAAAACCTATATTTTAGTTCATTGTACTCTAACCTTTGTTTCGCTCAACGTTTTGACTTACATACCTCCAAGCATAATATGACACTCCTCCCTTTTGTTTCCTTTATACTATAGAGTCTCTTTATTTTATGACAGTGTTTATTAGTTGTTAGTTTCTAACACGAGAGATCAGGAATTTTCTCCGAGGAGCTAAAAGTTAAAACGATAAAAATGGGGAGGGTTTAAGATTTTGTTCAGAGGCCTAAATTTCTTGTATTTAGTCTAGGAATATATTCAGGCTTGAAGTGCTAATATCTAGATCATAACTGATAATATAATGTCTCTTTTTAGTAAAAAAAAATTATAAAACGAAATTCATAAGAATTCTCTGCATCCTGTGTTATATTGGGTTGGAGCCCCAAATCCACATATGTTGTTTCCTCGCATGCTTTATGTTAAGTAATTTTTTATTTGAATAAGATGCATATTTTTTATTTCTTGAGGTTTCTTGTGTCATATGTAAATCTACAGCTAAAGAATATGGAAAGAAATGATGTGTTATAAATCATAATGTTTAATACTTTGCCTAATTACTTTTCGACTACTACAAAATCTGTTTTCTACATTTTTCTAAGGCTTTTCCACCAGTAACTTTAGAGGTGGTATGCTAAATGAGGTGGTATCCATTTGGTTGCATCAAAACCAAAATCTCCGTTCTAGGACATGATTTTTGACTATGATAGAGTCGTGTTAAAGAGGATTTTCGATTATTGTCGTACTGTTTACGAGGGAAAACTTTGCTTTTGGTCAAAGCCGTATTTAAAGGTAAATTTTGTTTAACTACTAATGAACTAAAGAGTTTTGACATGTTATATTGTAGTGTTATATAATTATATCACCATGTACTTCTTGACTTTTGTATATATAATCATGGGAGTTTTGTGTTGAGTGGAATGCTGTAACTTTAAATTTCAGTGAGGTTTGTCAACATGTATCTATATTGATCTCCTATAAAATATTATTTATTATCTATCTATTTTAATGGTTTTTTTCTTTAACTCACTATACTTTGGTGAATTTATAATCTACCTCGTTAGGGTATAAATAAGAACCCTACATATATGTCATTTAAAAACAAAACAAGTGCATCCAACCTTTAATCACCCAAACCTCTCATGATAATGAATTGGATCAGGTAATTTTTGTATAAAGTAGAAGATTAATTTCAAAATAGACCGAAAAACACCTTACCTAGATATAACCTTGATGCCTATGAAATTAATTTTGTAGTTAAATTACTTGAGGGACACTTTGTTAAATATGAAAGATGTTGTGCTTGATATTGAAGACGCTCACGATAGTGATAATGATAGTTCACAAGTGAAAGCTGGTTTTAACTATCTTGAAGAGGAGATGTATTCGTAAGTAAAAGTCATTAAAACTCATTTTGATGATAGTCTCTGAAAATAAAGTTATTAACTTTTTTCTTTCTTTTTCTAGTATGGACTAATTTTGTTTACCTTGAGATTAGCATATGGGCATGATCCCTAGACTTGTTTTATATTTATTTTAATTTGGGATGTCCTTTTACATTTAATTTAAACTAGTAGTGATAATTCTGATTTATGTGTTTTGATATAGTGTTTGTAGTTCTTGCATTGCACAACGTATAGGATTACCATAGTAGTTGGATAGTCACCCGGAAGGGGTGTCCAATTATTGAAACACCACATAAACGACTAGTGTACGGTAGTGATCATGATATGCTTGCCTAACTAGATAGTCACTAGGGTTTGAGATTAACAACCGATCATTGCGCAAGGTCCCCTTACCCAAGTCCCCTAGTAATTGTTAGGTCTCTTCCTAAGTCCACTAGGAAGGGGTAAGGAGGAATATAGAATCATGGCTATAAAGTATAACACAATCCCTTAGACAATAATTATAAAATAAGGCTAGTGCAGATTACTTTCTATATCTCGTGCTAAACTCTCATACTATCTCTCTTCTCTTAATTATTTCCCTGTATTTAGTCTATTTAGTTCATTATTATAGTCATATAACCAAACAAATATCTCAGAGTCTTTTAGCGTATCATTCTTCTAACTTCTTTCTTTTTGCAATTCATAAGTCCTAGCTAACTTTCGTAGTCCCTGCGAACGAATTCTATTTATCAACTAAACTTGCATACGATGTGTGATACTTAGAGTAAGTAACGTGATTGGTTAGGTTGATAGTTCTTATTTTTATGATCATCATTTTATCAAACCCTACTAGCCACCATGTACATATTAAGTAAAATATTTTAATTCCTTCTTTCAAGCATTAGCTTTAACATTGCAAATAGATATTGTTTTTACATAAATTATTAATTATTTTGATAGGATTTTTTAATAATTTTAATAATTTTAATAATTTTAATATTTTTCATATTTGTATACGATTTATATTTTTTTCTTTTGTAATTTAATATATGTCAAAAAATTGTCAATTTTTGAGAAATTAATACGAAACTCTTGAATATGTCTATATATTTTTTTAATAATGCGCAGAACTATATTTTTTTAACTGTAACTTGTTATGTTACTTGATTTATACTATGCTTTGTGTGTATAAATTTTGTGTAGGTCATGCTCTATCCCATTAGTTTTTGTTCTCAATATATGTAGAGTGTTGTGGAAAATGATCACATTATCATAGATAACATTTCTTTGGATAAAAGTTGTTTGAGTTGGAGATATTAGTTTCGATATAAAAGGATTCAACCTAAGAACCAATATCTTGTAGATAACACACATTACATAACTTAATTCATAAAGACGAATGTTATAGTTTAAATGACTATCATGTTAATCGGTTCAACGTAAGGGTAACATCTTTTAATATCCTAGAGATGATTTTGTTGCTGAAATTGATCAAGATGATATCTACGTAATCATTAGTTACTTGTGAACTTCTTTCTTAAAGATTAAAATGATAAGGGTCTAATGTACATGTGTAAACTCCCATTTCAAAACTTTATAATTTTATACGATGGGAGAGATAATATTTTTCTACAAAAGATACATTTGAACCAGTGTAACATGTTTTGGGAGTTTCGATATTTCAATCTGTCTCGCATTAAAATAGGGATGTGCATGAGCTCAAAACCCGCAGGTTTCAAGAAAATTCAGTTTAGACTCATCTAATGGCGGGTCTCTATTTTTCAAAAGCAATATAACCGGTTTTTTGCGAATTTTTACATGAATACTTTGGCCGATTTTAAACGAATTCAATCCAAACATATCTATATTAATTTAATTTACACATTTTTTACTGTGTAAAAATCAAAAAACTTAAAAAGGTTTGACGTATACACTGTGCAATGATACTTTTTTAAATGTAGAGTGACTACTACATACAGTTTCAATGTGTAATGACTAAATAGAATTTGTGGTTTTCGTGTATATTTAACTGTTTTTGGAACATAAAATTAGTTAAAATTAATATTGAATATCCAAGCTTAAAAGTCAAAATTGAAAAATATACCTAACAACTAAATTTATGTAATTATTATGTACCACATAATATTTGAATAATTGTAACCTATATATTTGGATTGATTTTTTTTCGCACAAATTAATCTTTATTTATTTTTTACAAAATTATTAAATTTTAAATCTAATATATTATAAATAATATATATATATATACATATGAAGAGGTGTATAAATCTAATTTTAGCAAAAAATATATCACAAGAAACACTCTTTATTACAAAAAAATTTATAAGTTCTAAATTTTTAACTGATATATGAGCTACTAAAATGGGAAATTCTAAAACAACTTAGCATTCCACTAACGTAAACAATTTCTACAAACACATTCGCTCACCTAGATTCAAGTAAAAGTCCATTAACTCACACAATTTACAAAAATTGAAATAATTTCACACACATTTCCCCACTCTTCTCACTCGCAATTCACCTCCCATTTGGTGGATAATGATATTCCTAGATTCACCTTATAAATTCTAAATGTAGAAGAAGAGGATTGTTTATTTCTCGATCGATTCAGGTAATTAATTTATAAAATGAGAGGAGAAATAATTTGAACGAAAGAAGTACCTCGTAATGATATATACTGAATATTTCATAGCCATGAATCGAAATAGTAATCCTAAAAATCACTTAGCAAACTTGATATTATCTACAACGTTCTCCATTAATACTTGAATGTAATTTTTTAACTATTCTCTCTCTTTTTATGTAATATTTTCTCTATATATTGAATAAACATATATTTAATTTCTTTCATGAGTCTTTTGATGGATCAAATAATTATTTTTTCATGTCATATTAAAAAATACTTTGTTTAGATCTTCTACAACTATTCAAAAATAAACACTTATGTTCTTTGCTAGAATTCCTCATTCAACTTATTAAATTATATATACTCCATAAATATGTGATTTTTTTCATATTTTTGAAGAAATATGAAGGATATTATATACATTAGTTACATTAATAAATAATTTAAAATTATTGCATACATATGTTTTAGTATATTATGTTTTCTTTCAATTTATTATTATTTTCCAGCAAAAATAAAATTTAAGATTGTCACTCAAGTTTGCTCCGAGCATAAGAATACAAAATGTATTAGAATGGATCGATAATAAATTTTAATTATTAAGTTAGTTTTGATATATTTGTTATATCTTAGAAAATATTACTCGAATATCTTCCAATATCTTAAGTCAATTGGCAAATTCATGGGGAGATGTATGATCTAACAAAATATATGTTTACTCATATTGAGAGAATTGCTAAACAATCGCATATGAATTTGTCTTTTCTGGCATAAACTTGTAATTTTATATAATCGTAACATTATAATAATGTCCCACTATTAACATGAATACCCTCATTGGTCAAAGATCAATAGTTTACAATTTATGTGTTATTTCTTGTGATATATACTATAGTTGTTCTACTGCAATACACAAAGATAAATAATAATTAAATATGAAATATATTGTTGGTCTGTATTAATTTATATGCAAGTTAGACTTGCAATCTTGGAGAAAGTAATTAAACTTAAATAATTATAAATTAAAATTCTCATGACAAGAGGGATAGTTGAATATTATTTATAAGATGCATCATAAATCTCGCTAATGAGAGCTCAATGTTCAATCAGAAATTCATTTATGAAATAAAGAAGTCAAAATTCAGCTTTAAAGGCTCTTGCTTCTATTGATGAAAAATCTATTTCAACGCATAAGAGAGTGGCCGATCTTTTGATTCTAATTTATAAATTTGAACAGTATGAGCAAGTTGGCACTTCAACAAGTTTAACATCATACATATATTATGATGAAATAAAGTAGATAATATAACTGAAAAATATAATACTCCTTTCAGAGTAAGAGGAACCAAAACATATTCTTCTTATTTAGATATTGAGATTTAAGAACTCTATCAGTTATACTACTACAGAAATATAGAATCAATAAATAGATTGATCGTGATCAATTATATACGTAAATAAATATATAAATATGAAAAAAAAAGGATCTTGAATTTAATTCCATTCAAAATGTCGACAAGAATATTTGGCCAAATATAGAAAGATGTTTCATGTAGATTCATATCGGTAGGGTCAATATAAAACGTATGATCTATTTTACGCTGGAATCTTTATAAAAGATTTCATGTTCGTCTAAGGTAAACTAATTTGCAAATATGTTTTATTAGATAAAAAAATTCTTATGAAAGTCATTAAAGGACTCCAAGTGCTTAAATAAAAATCTTGGGATATATAAATTACAGCATCATTATCTATCGATAATTGTATTATATTTTGAAATGTAACGGAATCATGTTTATTTGAGCGTTAAATATGTGTTTATATGTGATTATATGAATAAATACTTGTTAGTCTTATTTGTACATAATTGTTTCTTGATAGTATCTGAGATTTGTATAATTCCATCTATATATATATATATTTCTTGATTTGAAATATGGTAAGGTTTGAGACTATGAAGATGAAGATCAAATTACACAGTGAAGATGGTTATTGATACCTTACATGAGGGGAAATGTTTATGCATTGCACTCTTTTTTTCCTTTATCAAGATTTTTTCCTACACGGTTTTCAAGATAAGGTTTTTAACGACACACATTTAAAATGTATAAGGATATTACACTCATTTTCTTTCGATGGATTTATCCCAAATGGTTCTTTCAAGAAGGTTTTAAAGAGACGTGGATTGAATATCCAAGGAGGAGTTTTATTTAAAATTATTGTTGATATTTATTTAGCCCATTAACATAGTCTAGCCCATTAATAATATTACTTAGGGTTTACATATTTCTTATAAATAAGGATAGGGTATTTAAGTAATCCATACTCCAATTAATTATATTATGCACTCCTCTCTTATTCTTTACATCTTACTTTTCATTATAGTTTTACAACATATTCTATATTATTGCTCAATTATTTCTTTTAAGAGCAATGTTGTATATCACCCTTTTTTGCTTCACCCATTTATCACCTCTTCTGTGTCATCTAATGTGGCATTAAATAGTGGAAAGAGAAAATAATCATTCAAGAGAAAGATATGTTTTTATTGGTGTTTAAAACCTCCACATAAAAGGTGATACATGGGTGAAGTAAAAAAGGGTGATATATATCTTTACTCTTCTTTTAAACCCTTTAAACCCTAATGCTCCTTGCCTCCTCTATCTACTATACGTAAACAATACTTACAATACTCTATCATTTATATGATCTTCTATCATGGTAAATGTATAGTCCTTCATTACATTTGATCTTTTGAAACCACCATACAAAGAGTACACATTATTGTATAAGCTACAATATTTTTTGATCGGTAAGTATAAGCTACAATTATCTCCTCTTTTTTTTCTTGAATTCAAAATTTTATATATATCATTCTGCCTGATTTATGGATATCAAAGGTCGTTGGCCATTCCATTTCAACCAAGGAATTTTGAAAAGGTTAAATTTAATATTTTTATTATATTTAATTACTTATAGCGTTCTTATAGGTTTTTGTCAATAGAGGTTTATAATTTTCTTTAAAATATATTTTTCCAAAAAATTATATGCTATTTGATAACTTGTTCCTGCAATTCACCACTATTAGTTGAAACTATTGTATTTTTGTTAAATTGAAATTGTTTATATCTAAATAATTTAAGAATAGTTAAAATTTTAAATTATGTTCTGAACAATCAATATATAATGTGTTGTGCAAATGTTTTATTTGGACTTCTTTTAGAATGAATTTTTACTAATACAAGATATATTTTTAAATAATATTATTTTCATCATTACTTTATCTATTTTGAAACTAGATTTACTAATTATTAAATAATATAATATTTAAATGTAAATTTGTAACTATTGCTCTTTAATATACCTTTTTATCATTAGGTCAAGAAGCTTATAATAATCAGGTAAGCCTTAAAGCCAAGCATCCTCACTTATAGTTTGGACTCTATTTTAAATAGGATGCGTTAGAAGATACACACATGCATACCAAACTGAGGAAGACCATAAGCACCAACAGTCATCATTCCTATATGGGGTTGATAACCAAGGCCTAATAACCAGCTCCAAATCCAAAAGGATTGACGCATATTCCCAAAATTTTCTACACCGATAAGGGCGACTAGGAAGCCATAATTGACTTTTGTCGATTATTATTCTATACAATTTGATTATCATTATCAATGAGACAAATCAATCCATTGCAAGGGCCACCAATCTCGTGTTTCCCATTCTGAATTTAATGACTTGATCAAACTGAATGATTCATAGCCATGAATTGAAATAGTAATCCTAAAAATCCCTTAGCAAACTTTCTACATTAATATTCGAATGTAATTTTTTAACCATTCTCTCTCTTTTTATGTAATATTCTCTCTATATATTGAATAAACATATATTGTATTTCTTTCATGAGTCTTTTGATGGATCAAATAATTATTTTTTCATGTCATATTAAAAAATACTTTGTTTAGATCTTCTACCACTATTAAACAATAAACACTTATGTTCATTGCCAGAATTCCTCATTCAACTTATCAAATTATATATACTCCGTAAATATATGATTTTTTCATATTTTTGAAGAAATATGAAGGATATTATGTACATTAATTACATTAATAAATAATTTAAAATTAGTTCATAAATGTGTTTCATTATATTATGTTTTCTTTCAATTTTTATTATTTTCAAGCAAAAACAAAAATGAAGATTGTCACTCAAGTTGTTTGCTCCGAGAATAAGAATACAAAATGTATGAGAATGGATCGATAATAAATTTTAATTATTAAGTGAGTTTTGATATATTTGTTATATCTTAGAAAAATATTACTCGAATATCTTTCAATATCTTAAGTTAATTGACAAATTCATGGGAAGATGTATGATCTAACAAAATATACCTTCACTCATATGTAGAGAATTGCTAGACAATCGCATATGAATTTGTCTGTTATGACATAGACTTTTAATTTTATATAATCGTAACATTATAATAAAGTCCAACTATTAACATGAATACCCTCATTGGTCAAAGATCTATAGTTTACAATTTGTGTGTTATTTCTTGTGATATATACTATAATTGTTCTACTACAATACACAAAGATAAATACTGATTAAATATGAAATATATTGTTGTTCTCTATTAATTTATATGCAAGTTAGACTTGCAAACTTGGAGAAAGTTATTAAACTTAAATATTTATAAAGAAAAATTCTCATAACAAGAGGGATAGCTATATATTATTATTTTTAAGATGCATCATAGATCTGGCTAATGAGAGCTCAATGTTCAAATAGAAATTCATTCATGATGTGAATAACTCTCAATTCAGCTTTAAACGCTCCTGCTTCTATTGATGAAAAATCTATTTCAACGCATAAAAGAGTGGCCGATCATTTGATTTTAAATTTTTAAAGTTGAGAAGTATGAGCAATTTGGCACTTCAACAAGTTTAACATCGTATATGTATAATGATGAAACAAAGTAGATAATATAACTAAATAATGTAACACTCCTTTCAGAGCTATAGGAACCAAAACATATTCTTCTTATTTAGATATTGAGATTTAAGAAATCTATCAGTTATGCTACTACAGAATAAATTGATTGATCGTGATCAAATTATATGCGCAAATGATTATATAAATATGAAAAAAGAAGATCTTGAATTTAATTCCATTCAAAAGGTCAACAAGAAAATTTGGCCAAATATAGAAAGATGTTTCATGTAGATTCATACCCGTAGATTCAATATGAACATATGATCCATTATAGGCTGGAATCTTTATAAAGGATTTCATGTTCGTCTAAGGCAAACTAATTTGCAGATATGTTTTATGAGATAAAAAATTCTTATGAAAGTCCTAAAAGTACTACAAGTGCTTAAATGAAAATCTCGGGATATATAAATTACAGTATCATTATCTTTCAATAATTGTATCATATGTTGTTATGTAACGGTGTCATGTTTATTTGTGCGTTAAATATGTGTTTATATGTGATTATATGCATAAATAGTTGTTAATCTTATTTGTACATAATTTATTTTTGATTATATTTTAGATTTGTTTAATTTCATCTATCTATATATTGATTGATTTGAAATATTGTAAGGTTTGAGATTATGAAGATGAATATCAAATTATACAGTGAAGATGGTTATTAATATCCTTACATGAGGGGGAGATACTTACACATTGCACTCTTTTTTTCCTTCATCAAGATTTTTTCCTACATGACTTACAAGTTAAGGTTTTTAATGGCACACATTTAAAATGTATAAGGATATTGCACTCATTTTATTTCAATGAATTTATTCCCAAATGGTTTTTTCAAGAAGGTTTTAAAGAATGGTGGATTGAATATCCAAGGAGGAGTTTTATTTAAAATTATTGTTGATATTTATTTAGCCCATTAACATAGTCCAGCCCCTTAATAATATTACTTAGAGTTTACATATTTCTTATAAATAGGGATAGGTTATATAAGTAATTCATACTCTGATTAATTATACTATGCACTCTTCTCTTATTCTTTACCTCTTACTTTTCATTTTAGTTTTACATCATATTCCATATTATCGCTCAATTATTTTTTTTAAACCCTTTAAACCCTAACGCCCCCTTGCCTCCTCTATCTACTATACATAAACAATACTTACAATACTATGTCATTTATATGATCTTTTCTCATGGTAAATCTATAGTCCTTCATTACATTTGATCTTTTGAAACCACCATACAAAGAGTACACATTATTGTATAAGCTACAATTCTTTTTTTTTGATCCGTTAATATAAGCTACAATTATCTCCTCCTCTTTTTTCTTGAATTCAAATTTTTTTATATATATCGTTCTGCCTGATTTATGGATATCGAAGGTCGTTGGCCATTACATTTCAACCAAGGGATTATGAAAAAAGTTAAATTTAATATTTTTACTATATTTAATTACTTATAGCGTTCTTATAGGTTTTTGTCAATAGTGGTTTATAATTTTCATTAAAATATATATTTTCCAATAAATTATATGTTATTTGATAACTTGTTCCTCAAAATCTGCAATTCACCACTATTAGTTGAAACTATTGTATTTTTTTTATATTGAAATTGTTTATATCTAAATAATTTAAGAATAGTTAAAATTTTAAATTACTCTGAACAATCAATATGTAATGTGTTGTGCAAATGTTTTATTTGAACTTCTTTTAGAATTAATTTTTACTAATACAAGAAAGCTTATTTTTAAATTATATTATTTTCATCATTACTTTATCTATTTTTAAACTATATTTACTAATTGTTAACTAATATAATATTTAAATTTAAATTTGTAACTATTGCTGCTCTTTAATATACCTTTATATCACTAGGCTAAGAAGCTTATAATAATCATGGAAGCCTTGAAACCTATCATTCTGACTTATAGTTTAGACTCTATTTTAAGCAGGATGCATAAGAAGACACACACAAGCATACCAAACTGAGGAAGACCATAAACACCAACAGCCATCATTCCTATATGGGCTTGATAACCAAGGCCTAATAACCAGCCCAAAGTAAACGAGACAAAGTAATCCATTGCAAGGGCCACCAATCTCGTCAAACTCAGTTTCCCATTCTGGATTTTATGACTTGATTAAACTGAATGATTCATAGCCATGAATTGAAATAGTAATCCTAAAAAGCCCTTAGCAAACTCGATAATATCCACAACGTTCTCCATTAATATTTGAATGAAATTTTTTAAATGTTCTCTTTTTTTTATGTAATAATCTCTCTCTATATTGAATAAACATATATTGAATTTCTTTCATGAGTCTTTTGATGGATCCAATAATTATTTTTTCATGTCATATTAAAAAATACTTTGTTTAGATCTTCTACAACTATTCAAAAATAAACACTTATGTTCTTTGCCAGAATTTCTCACTCAACTTATCAAATTATATATACTCTGTAAATATGTGTTTTTTTTTCATATTTTTGAAGAAATATGAAGGATATTATGTATGATCGACCAAAGGCTGGAATCTTTATTATGGATTTCATGTTCGTCCAAGGCAAACTAATTTGCAGATATATTTTATGAGATAAATTTTTTTAAAGGACTACAAGTGCTTAATTAAAAATCTCTGGATATATAAATTACAGTATTCGATAATTGTATCATATGTTGTTATGTAAACGTGTCATGTTTATTTGTGTGTTAAATATGTATTTATATGTGATTATATGCATAAACACTTGTTAATCTAATTTGTACTTAATTGTTTCTTGATTATATTTGTGACTTGTATAATTCCATCTATATGTATATTGCTTGATTTGAAATATTGTAAGGTTTGAAACTATGAAGATAAAGATCAAATTACATAGTGAAGATGGTTATTCATATCCTTATATGAGGGGGAGATACTTACGCATTGCACTCTTTTTTTCCTTAATCAAGATTTTTTCCTACATGATTTTCAAGATAAGTTTTTTAATGACACACATTTAATGTTTATAAGGATATTTCACTCATTTTTCATTAGATTTATTCCCAAATGGGTTTTTCAAGAAGGTTTTAAAGAGACGTGGATTGAATATCCAAGGAGGAGTTTTATTTAAAATTATTGTTGATATTTATTTAGCCCATTAATAATATTACTTAGGGTTTACATATTTCTTATAGATAGGGATAGGTTATTTAAGTAATCCATACTCTGATTAATTATACTATGCATTCTTCTCTTATTATTTACCTCTTACTTTTCATTTTAGGTTTACAACATATTCCATATTATTGCTTAATTATTTCTTTTAAACCCTTTAAACCCTACCGCCCCCTTGCCTCCTCTATCTACTATACATAAACCATACTTACAATACTCTGTCATTTATATGATCTCTTCTCATGGTAAATCTATAGTCCTTCATTACATTTGATCTTTTGAAACCACCATACAAATAGTAGACATTATTGTATTAGCTACAATTCTTTTTCTTTTTGATTGGTAAATATAAACTACAATTATCTCCTCCTCTTTTTTCTTGAATTCAAAATTTTATATATATCATTCTGCCTGATTTATGGATATCAAAGGTCGTTGGCCATTCCATTTCAACCAAGGGATTCTGAAAAAAAGTTAAATCTAATATTTTTAATATATTTTTAATTACTTGTAGCATTCTTATAGGTTTATGTCAATAGAGGTTTATACTTTTTATAAAAATATATTATTCCAAAAAATTATATATGTTATTTGATAGTCTGTTCCTCAAAATATGCAATTCACCACTAGTAGTTGAAACTATTGTATTTTTGTTATATTGAAATTGTTAATATCTAAATATTTTAATAATAGTTAAAATTTTATATTAAGTTCTGAACAATCAATATGTAATGTATTTTGCAAATGTCATATTTGACCTTCTTTTAGAATGAATTTTTACTAATACAAGAAAAACTATTTTTAAATAATATTATTTTCATCATTACTTTATCTATTTTTAAACTATTTTAACTAATTGTTAACTAATATATTATTTAAATGTAAATTTGTAACTATTGCTACTCTTTAATATACATTTATATCACTAGGCCAAGAAGCTTATAATAATCAGGGAAGCCGTGAATCCTATCCTTCTGACTTATAGTTTAGACTCTATTTTAAACAGGGTGCATAAGAAGACACACACAGGCATACCAAACTGAGGAAGACCATAAACACCAACAGCCATCATTCCTATATGGGCTTGATAACCAAGGCCTAATAACCAGCCCAAAATCGAATCTTCCAAATCCAAAAGGATTGACGCAGTATTCCCAAATTTTTTTACACCAGATAAGAGCTACTAGGAAGCCATAATAGACTATCATCGATAAATTATACAACACAATTTGATTATCATTATCAATTAGACAAAGCAATCCATTGCAAGGGTCACCAATCTAGTCAGACTCAGTTTCCCATTCTGAATTTTATGACGTGATTAAATGGAATGATTAATAGCCATGAATTGAAAGAGTAATCCTAAAAACCCTTAGCAAACTTGATAATATCCACAACGTTCTCCATTAATATTTCAATGTAATTTTTTAACCGTTCTCTCTCTTTTTAGGTAATATTCTCTCTCTATATTGAATAAACATATGTTGAATAAACATATATTGAATTTCTTTCATGAGTCTTTTGATGGATCCAATTATTATTTTTTCATGTCATATTAAAAAATTCTTTGTTAAGATCTTCTACAACTATTCAAAAATAAACACTTATGTTCTTTGCCAGAATTTCTCATTCAACGTATCAAATTATATATACTCAGTAAATATGTGATTTTTTTCATATTTTTGAAGAATTATGAAGGATATTATGCACATTAATTACATTAATAAATAATTTAAAATTAGTGCATACATGTGTTTCAGTATATTATGTTTGCTTTTAATTTTTATTATTTTCAAGCAAAAATAAAAATGAAGATTGTCACTCAAGTTGTTTACTCCGAGAATAAGAATACAAAATGTATGAGAATGGATCGATAATAAATTTTAATTATTAAGTGATTTTTGATATATTTGTTATATCTTAGAAAAATATTATTTGAATATTTTCCAATATCTTAAGTCAATTGACAAATTAATGGGGAGATGTATGATCTAACATAATATACGTTTACTCATATGTAGAGAATTGCTAGACAATCGCATGTGAATTTGTCTGTTATGGCATAGACTTATAATTTTACATAATCGTAACATTATAATAAAGTCCAACTATTAACATGAATACCCTCATTCGTCAAAGATCAATTGTTTACAATTTGTGTGTTATTTCTTGTGATATATACTATAATTGTTCTACTGCAATACACAAAGATAAATAATGATTAAATATGAAAATTATTGTTGGTCTCTATTATTTTATATGCAAGTTATGTTGGGTAAAATGAAAGAAGCTACTGTAATGGTATTTTTAAAACTAAATGCAAAACTAAACTTTAACTACTAGTTACGAAAAGTAAAGACTGAAATATAAAACGGAAATGAAAAACCGAAAGTAAAAGACGAATGTAAAAGACGAACGCGATTAGTGAAGATGAAAACGGAAGAAGATTCAAACCGTAGTGTCGTGGAAGAGCCACTGCCTTAAGAACGAAATCCCGGGACAGCCGAGATGCTACACTGTTTTTCCGAACGTTCCCCAAGGTTTAAACATTACTATCCTACTCTCGCGTGCACTCACAATCGTAGGTTAGAATCTGTATAATATTCGCTCAAGAACTGGAAAAAAAGAGGGAGAAGAAATATTGTTGTATTGTTTCGTAAAGTTGTAAAGCTGGTGTGTAAAAAATGAAGTGAAGACAGCGGTATTTATAGAGGAAAAAACTAGCCAGTAAACTAGTGGTTACTACTCAGTCAAGGCTAGTAGTCAGGCCGAAAATTAAGTAACGTTCACATCATGTGCAACGTTCACTTCAGTTTTACAAACATTTTTTAAAGCGTGTGAGGAAAGATTCAACAGCGGACCAAGTCAATAACGGAAAAAATAAAATAAAAGCTATTGTAAAAACTAGTTTATTTTTATTTTTTATTTCCCCAAGACCCAAGACCCAAGACCCATGACCAAGGACCCAGGACCCGGACCCGAGCCCGGGCTTGGGCCGGGTGGGTGGTGGTGGTGCGCGCATGTGTTCTTCCCCATTATCTCTTAGTGTTCATGGGTGTTAGTTCTTTGGTAGCTATTGGTAGCACAAAGTAAAAGAGTTGGATAAAAAGTTTACAACCCACCGATGTGGGACAAACCATAAGTCACGAATGTGACTTTCCAACTTCACTCTTAAAACATGAATAGGAACAATGCCTCTATGCAAGAGACATGAAAATTCTCCAACAATCCCGACACATTTAATGTCTACAAGATATGAAACAAAGTTTTTGAAAAGAAGAAAAGTTTTGAGCGAATATTGGGTTTGTACTTAAGTGTCAATATCTTGCGATTTGAATTGACACGTAGTGGAGTGAGGCAACAACCAAGTCCAGTCAAGTGAACATACTCTTGAACTTGATGTTCTTTAGTTGAGACCCCCACAACACATACTCAAACCCGTTAGATATATACAGATTCCGCGATGTTATCACAAGCACCTTTTAGGCCATGCGCATACCTTGGTTCTCATGAGTGCTCTAAAAAGACTTCTCTAGTCTTTTATAGAAAGCGGCCCCCACTTTCACACTCACATAGGTGATTTCAAGAATGTCTATACAACATAGACTACCCTTCAAGGGTCTTGAAGTCATTAAGAGCCCTAGAGCTCAACCTCATCATATGCCAATGAGTTCATCAAGTCCTTCTCAACAGGACCACCATATAGGGCTATGAACATCATTAAGAGTTAAACTCAATCTTGAAATAATCATTGGTGATTCAACAAGTCCGTCTCAATAGGACCACCACAACGGGCTATGAATCATTAAGAGTCGAAACTCAACCTCTTTTGCACTATTGCATGCCATAGGGATAGGTAAGTAGTGCATCACATGTCATCCATATGACCCCCATGAATGGGTTTAAGACCCATCCCCCTCGACATCTCCATAACTATTCTCCTGGTTAGACCTTTAGTGAATGAATCAAACAAATATTTCTTGGATTTGACAAAGTCCAATGCTATCACACCATTCTTCAGTAACTGTTTCACTAAGTTGTGTCTAATTCGAATATGTCTTCGTTGTCCATTATAGGTGTTGTTGTGAGCAACGATGATAGCCGCTTGAGAATCACAATGAAGAGAAACCGGTACAGTTTTATCTTCCCATAATGGTACATCTGCTAGGAGACTCCTCAACCATTCAGCCTCTTGTCCTGCCAACTCTAACGCTATAAATTCGGATTCCATGGTTGACCTTGCTATACAAGTTTGTTTAGAAGACTTCCAGGATATAGCTCCTCCACCTAAGGAAAATACATAACCACTAGTGGGGCTCACTTCATCATTATCTGATATGCAGTTTGCATCACAATAGCCTTCTAAGACAGCAGGGAACCTACTATAGTGTATGCCTATATCCATAGTACCTCTTAGATATTTCAATAATCTTTGAAGTGCAGTCCAATGTTCACTACTAGGATTATAGGTATAGCGAATAAGTCTACTTACGGCATAGGCGATATCTGGTCGAGTGTAGTTCATTAAGAACATCACACTTCTTATTATCTTAGCGTATTCAGTTTGAGATACTGCACTTCCCTTGTTCTTAGTCAACCGAATACTAGAGTCATACGGGGTTCTAACGGATATGACATCATAGGAGTTGAATCTCTTCAACAATTTCTCTACATAATGAGATTGACTAAGGGATATACCATTTTCATTTCTTAAGATCTTAACCCCTATGATTACATCAGCTTCACCCATGTCCTTCATCTCGAATTTAGATGATAAAAAGTCCTTAGTCTCATTAATGACTTTCAGGTTAGTGCCAAAGATCAACATGTCATCTACGTAAAGACAGATGATCACACATTCGGATCCTATCACCTTCATGTATACACATGAGTCGGAAGTGTTGACTATGAATCCGTCGTTAACTAAAGTACTATCTAATTTTTCGTACCATTGTTTGGGTGCTTGTTTCAAACCATATAGATATTTCTTAAGTTTGCATACTTTGCTTTCTTGACCAGAAGCTACAAACCCTTCGGGTTGAACCATATATATCTTTTATCTAAGTCTCCATTCAAAAACGCAGTCTTAACATCCATTTGATGTATAGTGAGTTTTTGAATGGAAGCTAAAGCAATTAGAGTTCTTATGGTTGCTATTCTTGTCACTAGGGAATAGGTGTCAAAGTAATCTAGACCTTTCTTTTGAGTAAAGCCTCGGATTACAAGTCTAGCTTTAAATTTCTCTATGGAGCCATCAGGTCTTAATTTTTTATCTTAAATAGCCATTTGCTAGTAATTGGCTTACATCCCTTTGGTAAGTCAGTTAAGTCCCAAGTGTGTTTTGATCTAATGGATTCTATCTCACTGTTTACTGCTTCTTTCCAGAAGCTAGCATCTATGGATCTCATAGCCTCGGAGAAGGTCTTAGGTTCTTCCTCAAGAAGAAAACAAGAGACTAGTTCTTCACATAACATATCTATGTGAAAATCCTCAGTCAAGAAAGCAGTGATAAAGTCTGGTCCAAAACTAGACTCAGTCCTACGTCTTTTGCTTCTCCTAATTTCGTTATCAGGGTGTGTTCCTGAACTCGAAGAGGGTAGAGATGCAGACAAATTATCACTAACAGGTATATCAGTAATTACAGGTGAGTTATTACTGATAGATGAGGAGGAATTATGAACAATATTCCTTTTCAAAGGAAATATATGTTCAAAGAATCCAGCGTCTCTAGATTCACTAATAGTGTTATCAGCTAAGGACATAAATCTATAAGCTGCACTATTTTGGGCATATCCTATAAAAAAAGTGTCTATGGTTTTAGGTCCAATGTTAACTCTCATAAAGTCGGGTAATGCTACTTTAGCCGAACACCCCCACACTCATAAAAATTTCAAGTTAGGTGGATATCCTTTCCATAATTCGTAAGTGGTCTTATCAATATGTTTATGGGGTACTCGGTTTAATACATAACATGCAGATAAGACAGCTTCCCCCCCACATGTTAGAAGGTAGTGTTGGCTTATAGCCTCCCTTAATAGGTTGTTTTAATGTGACAAATCCTCTTGTGTTTAGTGTGCTAATTACTCTTGTTTTTCATATTCTATCTTGCACTCTAATTCATCAAAAAACACTTTTTTATCTTTTAGATCAAAGCTTTATTGTTATATCTTAAGAAACTAATTCTCTTACAAATACTTTTATTCATATCTTTGTGTACATTGATAATTAGCTTTAGTGATCAACTACAAAGTTTATTAGAATGATGTTCTCTACAACTCTCGTGAAGAAGGTTTTCTGATCCGAGCATCACAGTAAAAGATATACTCTATACATTGAGAAGAAGGTGTTTTAGACCTTTTGTGTGGTAGCCGGACCGGTATACCGGCGGAATGAGCGGTATACCGCCCGCAGCACGGACTACACCACGGAGCAGGGCTAGTCCGTCAGAAAGCAAGTGAATTAAACGAAGGTTCATGCGGTACACCGCACGAGACCCGCGGTGCACCGCAGGTTAGGGTTTTCTGCAACAAAACGAAGACAAAAAGGCATATATCCGTTGAGGATATTAATATATCCGTTGGAGACAAGTCTTATGACCGTTGGGAGCATTTTGCAGCTATAAATTGAAGGTCTTTCAAGGCTACAACTACACCTTCAACCCATATACACTAAAGGGCTTAATTATTATCATCCAAGAAGGTGTCAAGAGCTATACATTGTCAAATCCACTCAATTAAGGAGTTAATCCAATAAGCCACAAAGTTCTATCTACTCAAGAGGAGTCTTTCATGCTTAAGTGTTAAATCTACTCATTAGGAGATTGTTAGCAAAGTAGTTTCACCCTTTAAACTCTTTGTATTTGTCCTCTTAAGTCTAGTTCTTGTAATAGATAGATTAAGAGAGAATTTGAGTATCGGGAGTATACTCGGTGTTCTTGTGTTGTGATTACACAAGAGTTTCCTTCGTGGTTTCGAAGAGGTTGTCCTTCGTGTTATCGAAGAGGTTGTAAGGGTTATTGTGTTCTCGACCCGGTTAAGAGAGACACGGGAGCTTAGTGAAAAGCTTGAAATCCTAAGGAGGCTTCCTTAGGTAGTGGATGTAGGGAAACCGAACCACTATAAATCGTTTGTATCTTTCTATCCCTACGCTATTTACTTTCCGCACTCTATATGCTTGATAAAATGCTTATATGAATTGTTTGATAATATTGTCTTTTAGGATTATCTAGTTCATGACTATTTAGTTTGATTGTAGGCTTACTAGTATCAATATCGTGATTATGTTTATCTAGCTAATCAAACTTTGGTCTTCTAAGTTAGTAAGAGAATAGATAATTGATTTACTTGTTTAACTTATATATCGAACCTCTAACTTATCCTTTGCATGATCCCATAAGTGTTTGATATATTAGTTGACTTAGAAGTTTCTCTTTAAAACTTATAATTGTCCAAAAGATTTTTAATTAGTCATTAATCTTATTAGTAATCCTATTCACCCCCCCTCTAGGACTTTCAATTGGTATCAGAGCCTAACTCTACGTGAATAGCTTAACCGTTAGTAGAGTAAACGATTTGGAATTTAACTTTTGGAAGAGTTGTTTTCTACACAACCTCCATTTTCTTGTAGGTGATCGTTACTTTGCTTGGAGGAAACAAATGGAAGAATTAATATATGACAGAACACTCAAATCTCGAAAAAGGAAAATCCGGTGATTTCTTTTCTTTATCTCGTATATATTTTTGCGTTCCTCCTTATGGCTTGTGTTTATAATTATGTTTTGGTTGTGATTTGATTAGTTGTGTTTGTTGTTATCATGTTTTATCTTTGGATATTATCTTGTGATACTAATCATTGTTTTAATGTTATTAGTGATATTGCATCTAATTCTCATGAATGATGTTTTTGCACTTTAGCTCTTAGAATTTTGGTAATTGCATTTTAGTCCCCAAAATTTACAAAATTGCACTTTGACCTCTCATAGTTATTAAATTCTCCAAAGTGTTATAGTTTGGACTTCATAATCTTTCACATGTAAAATTTGCCATTTTAGTTCATATTTTTGAAAAATTGCATTTAGTCCCTAAACTTTTGAAAAATGCATATTGACCCCTATACTTTTCAAAGATTAAATTTTACCCCTTGATTTCTTAAAATCGGTTCAAATATTCTTATTGGTAAAAAGGGGAGAAATTATTGGTCAAACTTTTTCAAACTTGAAACAAACACTCTATGCATTTTGTGAGGGGGAGTTTTTCTTAAATTATCTTTAAAAACTCAAATGCTTGGTTAACCGTTTGTACTATTCGTTTATCTCATAATTGCACTAATCGTTTGCGTTTATAGAAAGCTTATAAGATGATAATCTTCCGATCTAGAAGTTGGTAAAACGTTCTTATCCCATATCTCTTTCTTTCATCTTGTTTCATGCTTTACATTGTTAATCTTTATGCATTTCAAAATTAATATGTTTTAATTGCTCTTAACCCTTGATCTCTTTATGTTGTTTTTCAAAATCTATTCACTTGAGTTTTAGCTCTTCTATGATTAGTTGTTTGATTTTATTTTATTATCCCGTCTTTTTGATGAAGACAAAGGGGGAGAAATATGTGCACTAAAACTTTCAAAATTGCACTTTTTAATACTCACAAATGCATTTCTTCTCTTATATTCATAAATGCTTATTGTGAGGGGGAGCTTAATTTCATTAGAGCTTAAACTTTCATATCATTCCTAAGGTGTTTTAGTGAAGGATTTGTCATCATCAAAAAGGGGGAGATTATTGGCTTATAGCCTCCCTTAATAGGTTGTTTTAATGTGACAAATCCTCTTGTGTTTAGTGTGCTAATTACTCTTGTTTTTCATATTCTATCTTGCACTCTAATTCATCAAAAAACACTTTTTTATCTTTTAGATCAAAGCTTTATTGTTATATCTTAAGAAACTAATTCTCTTACAAATACTTTTATTCATATCTTTGTGTACATTGAGAATTAGCTTTAGTGATCAACTACAAAGTTTATTAGAATGATGTTCTCTACAACTCTCGTGAAGAAGGTTTTCTGATCCGAGCATCACAGTAAAAGATATACTCTATACATTGAGAAGAAGGTGTTTTAGACCTTTGGTGTGGTAGCCGGACCGGTATACCGGCGGAATGAGCGGTATACCGCCCGCAGCACGGACTACACCACGGAGCAGGGCTAGTCCGTCAGAAAGCAAGTGAATTAAACGAAGGTTCACGCGGTACACCGCACGAGACCCACAGTGCACCGCAGGTTAGGGTTTTCTGCAGCAAAATGAACACAAAAAGGCATATATCCGTTGGGGATATTAATATATCCGTTGGAGACAAGTCTTATGACCGTTGGGAGCATTTTGCAGCTATAAATTGAAGGTCTTTCAAGGCTACAACTACACCTTCAACCCATATACACTAAAGGGCTTAATTATTATCATCCAAGAAGGTGTCAAGAGCTATACATTGTCAAATCCACTCAATTAAGGAGTTAATCCAATAAGCCACAAAGTTCTATCTACTCAAGAGGAGTCTTTCATGCTTAAGTGTTATATCTACTCATTAGGAGATTGTTAGCAAAGTAGTTTCACCCTTTAAACTCTTTGTATTTGTCCTCTTAAGTCTAGTTCTTGTAATAGATAGATTAAGAGAGAATTTGAGTATCGGGAGTATACTCGGTGTCCTTGTGTTGTGATTACACAAGAGTTTCCTTCGTGGTTTCGAATTGGTTGTCCTTCGTGTTATCAAAGAGGTTGTAAGGGTTATTGTGTTCTCGACCCGGTTAAGAGAGACACGGGAGCTTAGTGAAAAGCTTGAAATCCTAAGGAGGTGATGTCTCCTTAATTGTTCTTATTTTCGACCCTTAGGAGACATCATTTTTGGTGTTTATTTAATTAATTCGATAGACTTTTGGACTAAATATGCAATAATATGATTTTCCTCTTTTATTTCTAGCATTTTTGATTTATTAAGCTTTTGCGCGTAATATTGATATTCTTAGTGAGTATTTTACAGGTTTTAGATGTTAGCTAGAAGAGGAATCCGAGGAGAAAGTCAAAGATCAAAAGATAGAGTCAAGACTTGAAAAGAAATCCCGAAGATATTATTTTTAGAGCTGAAAATCCATTTTCCAGGCCATAGATTGCTGATTTCGAGGTGCTTAAGCGATGATCTAGCTGTTGAGCTTTGAAGAGAAATCATTCCTTATCGAGTTACGGAACTTTAGCAACTGGAATGAGGTCAATCGGAGTCATAACGCATCGGGAAAAGCCGTTTTAGTGAAGGTGTATCAGCAGTTACGGGATTTTGGGCTTAGAAAGTGGGCTTGGACATTTAATTAATATTCTATTTTCTGGTCCAAGCCCTAGAACGAATTTGCACTTATAAAAGGAGGTCTGGTCTTTTATTTTAGACACAACTGACATTCTGCAAGATTAAAAACACCAGAGAGAAGCAACTGAAGGAAGGAGAAGAAGCTACAAGAGCTGGAGATGGTCTATATCTCCGTTCGTAGTCATTCCGATTCCGGAAATTAGGTTCTTTTATCTTTTTAATTCTGTAAACAATATGAATTCCTTTAATTTTAATTTCGTATTTCATTTTAATATGAGCTAAGTTTTATTTAGTGCTTGAGAACAAACAATGGGTGAATCCCAATTCTTATTAATTAACGAATGTTGAATTTGGGTTTTTATTGAATTAAACTAAATTAGGGCTTTTACTCTTTTCGATAAATTATGAATATTTACTGTTTTTAGCGTCATGAACTAGGAACAGGTAATAGTATTTAGGCTATTCCAATTAGTGGCAATTGGATCATCCTGACGGAGGGTTTACATACGGAACTATTTATCCAATCTAGGATAGAAGTTAATGATTCTGACGAGCTTAGCTAATCCTAGGGCCAATGAGGTAATAACACTTAATCATCCAACGGTGGATCATATTTACCCTGACGGGACTAGTGACACTTTAGGATCGCCTTATAGTCCACCCTGACGGGGGTATAAGGAATTTAGAATCCCGACCATTGTAATTGACTAATTTAACCCTTAAACAACCTAAGTTAAGAAATAGGATAGGGAGGATCCTTGCGTTCTCAAGTGCTACTTCTCATATTGCGTTTTCACTTATTTTACTTGCGTTTTAGCTTTTACTTGCAATTTAATATTTGTCTTTCATTCATTAGTCTTATAACAAAAAAAAACCAAACAAACATATTATTGTTTTTTTATTTTCATAAGTGCATCAATCACTATTTGCTAGACATTGTGATCAACCATTCCGTCCTTGGAACGAATCTGTATTATCAGAAATACTACTTGGGACAACCGTACACTTGCGGTTGTGGTTCGATTATTTATTGCATTTATTTAGAACACACAAAGGAGAACCAAGTTTTTGGCGCCGCTGCCGGGGACGGTAGCGTGTGACCACGGTGTTTATCCTTTAGTGATAAGTGCATTTTATTTTATTTTATCAGTTTTACGCTTTTTGTTTAGTTTCTTTTCAGGTTTTTAGGTTTGGTGTATGCGAAGAAGGCTATTCAAGGATCTAGAGCCAACACCTCCGATCCTTAGTAATCCAGAATCGTTGATCAGACTTGCTAACAAGAGAAGAAGAGAACGAGAAGCTTTAGAGGTAGAAGAGTTAAGTAGCAGAATGGAAGAAATCAATCTTCAAGATAATCCACAAGGTCAACTAGGCGCAAATGGACAACCTTTGGCTCCAGGCGTTATTCCTCCAATTCCACAACCACTGAATCCAAATCCTCAAGTTCAGATAGTGATGAATCAAGATCCGTGGTTTACTAATGGTCCTCCAGAAGTTCCATTCCGTGCTCCAGCTATAGGAGTAGGTGCTCCAGATATTAATGTTCCGCGTTTTCGTCCAGATTCGGGTATGTTAGCTCAGTTCCAGAATTTTGGTAATTTTCGTGGTAGACCAGCAGAAGATCCTCTCCGGGCAGTACAGAAATTCAAACAGATATGTGATTCGTATATCACACAAGGGGTCTCGAGAGAACAGATGTATTTTGCTGCTTTTAAGTTCTTTGTTACTGTGGGAGCAAGTGAATGGCACGATACGCAAGATCCTACGAAGATCACCAATTGGGACCAATTAGAAATTGCGTTCTTTGATAGGTATTACCCAAGTAATATGAGGTTAGATGCTGAATTAGAATTGACACATTTTCGTCAAGAATATGATGAAACTTTGGGTAAGAGTTGGACAAGATTTCAGATGTGCTTACGTAGAGTTCCTAATCATGGCTATTCAGAACAACAACAGCTTAAGATATTTTATAGAGGCCTTGATGGGAAGTCAAGAGAGAAGTTGGATACGCTATGTGGTGCAGGTTTTCTGCAAGTTCAACCCGCTCATGCTAAAATTATCTTAGAGAGAACAGTCAAGAATGAAGTTGGGTGGAATTCAGTAAGAACACCGGTTAAGGGAGTGAATAATGTTGATATGGAAGAGAAATTTGCTACGTTTGAGAACAAAATTCAGAGTACTATTGAGCAACAATTGAAGCAGCTTACTTTAGCTGTAAAAGAAGGATTTTCGGGTAAGAAGGTAGTTGTGCATGCTGCACAAGAGGTTTATATGTGTTCGATTTGTCAGGTAGATGATCACGATGAGGAAAATTGTCCGAACAACCAAGAATCCGTGATGTTCATGTCCAATAGAGGTAACTTCAATTCAAGTGGTAATGGATATCAGCCTAACAGAAACCATCCTGGGTTTCAATACTCAAATCCTAATGGGGCAGCCAATCCTACCTATGCGTATCAGCCGCGTCCCCAAGGTAACAACTATAATCCAAGATCACACAACAATTATCAAGGAGGACAGAATCAGGGAAATTATGTACAAAGGCAAGCTCCTCAGAATACATACGATGAAACTTTAAACCAAAAAGCCTTACCTGCCCATCCACAAGAAGGAGTAGTTACCCTTCAGAAAACCGTTGAAAATTTGATTGCTCTTCAAACACAAACCTTAAAACGTCAGAACGCAGCTGAAGCGAATATGAAGATTTTCCAGAATCAGCTAAGCCAAATTAATAAACAGCTGAATCAGCGCCCACAAGGGCAACTTCCTAGCGATACTGAGAATCCGAAGCAACGCGAAGATTGTAATGCTGTTACATTGAGAAGTGGTAAGAATCTTCCTCCCCCTCCTTTTCCCATTATGAAAGAAAAAGAAGTACCAAGAAAAGAAAAGGAAGTGGTGGAGAAAGAGAAAGAAAATGAGAAAGATAGTGAGGTTGAAGAAATAGTGAGACCAAGAGAAGTTCCGAAAAAGAAAGACGATATGGTGATTAATCGCCCTCCACCACCGTTTCCATCGCGAGTTCAGAAAAAGGGTGATTTGGGTGATTTTCAGAAATTCTTTAATAGAGTGAAGGGTTTAAGTATTAATATTCCGTTACTTGAGGCAATTCGAGATATTCCGAAGTATACGAAGTTTTTGAAGAGGGCCCTCACTAACAAAAGGCCCTATTGTGATAACGAGATGATTGGTCTTCCAGAAGAGTGTAGCGCGATTTGTCAAAGTAAATTACCTCCGAAGTTAGTAGACCCAGGGAGTTTCACGATTCCTATATCAATTGGAGAGGAATGGAAAGGAAAGGCGCTATGTGACTTGGGAGCTAGCATCAATTTGATGCCCAAGTCGATCTTTGACAAGCTAAAAATTGGAAACGCAAGACCCACTTCTATGGTCTTGCAAATGGCGGACAGATCTCTTGCTCATCCTGAAGGCCGCATTGAGGATGTCCTTGTTAAGGCAGGTACACTTATATTTCCTGTTGATTTCGTAATCCTTGAATACAATGCAGATAGAAATGTCCCCATTATTTTGGGTAGACCATTCCTAGCTACAGGGAGAACATTGATCGATGTAGAGAACGGCGAATTAACAATGAGGATACAAGATGAGGAAGTGAAATTCAATGTATTTCGAGCTATGAAATTCCCAGATTCTCAGGAAGATTGCTTCAGAATGGATGTAGTAGAGCAAGCATCGCAAGAGGTATTTAATTGTTTAAATTTTGATGATATCTTGCAGGCTGCTTTAACATTAGATTCACCTGAGATGTTGGAAGAGCTTACTGAAACAATAGCAGCTCTAAATTCTGAAAATCCGAAGTATAGGCGTCCTGCCTATGAACCTGTGAGAGAACTGGGGGAGATTGTTCCTAAAAAGAAGCCTTCAATTGAATCTCCTCCGGAATTGGAAGAAAAACCATTGCCAGCACACTTGAGGTATGTGTATTTAGGTACTAATGAAACTCTACCTGTTATTGTTTCAGCTAATTTAACAGGTCCTCAAGAAGATAAACTGTTGCGTGTGTTAAGAGCAAACAAAGAAGCAATAGGTTGGACAATTGCTGACATCAAAGGCATTAGTCCATCCTATTGTCAACACAAAATCATACTTGAAGATGCTAACGCACGCTCAGTTGAAGGTCAAAGAAGATTAATGCCCGCTATGAAGGATGTGGTAAAGAAAGAGGTGATCAAGCTTTTAGATGCGGGGATTATTTATCCCATTTCGAGTAGTGAATGGGTGAGTCCGGTTCAGTGTGTACCGAAGAAGGGAGGAATGACAACAGTTCTTAATGATAAAAATGAAGCGATTCCTTCAAGAACGGTAGTTGGATGGAGAGTTTGCATGGATTATAGAAAGCTGAACAAGGCCACCAGAAAAGATCATTTCCCTTTGCCCTTCATAGATCAGATGTTAGACAAATTAGCCGGAAGAGAGTACTATTGCTTCTTGGATGGTTATTCAGGGTATAATCAAATTTACGTGGCTCCAGAAGATCAACATAAAACAACATTTACATGCCCCTTTGGTACTTTTGCATATCGTAGAATGCCATTTGGGTTGTGTAACGCTCCTGCTACCTTTCAAAGATGCATGATGGCCATCTTCTGGGATATGATCGATAACTTTCTTGAAGTGTTTATGGATGATTTCTCTGTATTCGGTGATGATTTTGATAAGTGTTTAGACAATTTAGAGAAAGTGTTAATCAGATGCAAAGAAACAGATTTGGTATTAAACTGGGAGAAGTGTCATTTCATGGTTCGCGAAGGTATTGTTCTAGGTCACAAAGTTTCGAATGTTGGATTGGAAGTCGATAGAGCGAAGATTGAGGTAATTAAAACTCTTCCCCCTCCTGTTTCTGTTAAAGGGGTAAGAAGTTTTCTAGGCCATGCTGGCTTTTATAGGCGATTTATCAAAGATTTTTCTAAGATTGCGAAACCGTTATGCAACTTACTTGAAAAGGATTCCAAATTCCTTTTTGACAAAGCTTGTTTAGCGGCTTTCAAAGCAATCAAAGAGAAGCTTATTTCTGCTCCTATAGTAGTGCCTCCAGATTGGAATTTACCGTTTGAGGTTATGTGTGATGCGAGTGATTTATGTATGGGAGTTGTATTAGGACAAAGAAAAGAGAAAGTTTTTCATTCGATTTATTATGCTAGTAAAACTTTTAATGGAGCTCAGATCAATTATACAGTTACAGAAAAGGAGTTGCTAGCGGTTGTATATTCATTCGATAAATTTCGCTCTTATCTTCTTGGAGCGAAAGTTATTGTCTATACAGATCATTCAGCGATTCGATATCTTATGGAGAAGAAGGATGCTAAACCAAGGTTAATCAGATGGGTTTTATTGCTTCAAGAGTTTGATTTAGAGATCAAGGATAGAAAAGGGTGCGAGAATCAGGTTGCAGATCATCTATCGAGGTTAGAAGGTTCAGAGTTGAATAATGGTACTGAAGCAGTTAGAGAAGATTTTCCGGATGAGAATTTATTCGTTGTCCGTGATTATGAAGCTCCTTGGTATGCGGACATTGCAAATTTAGTTGTGAGTGGTTCCTTTCCCGAAGGTTCAACTTATCAAGAGCGAAAAAGATTAGCTCACCGTGCAAGACAGTTCTTTTGGGAGGATCCTTTCCTCTACAAAGTGTGTGCTGATCAGATGGTAAGAAGATGTGTAGCCAGGGAAGAAATTGAGGCGATTATAGATGGGTGTCATGATTCACCTTACGGTGGACATTTCAAAGGAGATCGAACTGCTGCCAAGGTATTACAATCTGGTTTCTATTGGCCTTCTATTATAAAAGATTGTCATGAATATACTAAAAGATGTAATAGATGCCAATTTACCGGAAACATATCCAAGAGGGATGAGATGCCACGTAATAATGTATTAGAAGTTGAAATATTTGATGTTTGGGGTATAGATTTTATGGGTCCGTTCGTTCCTTCAAATGGTAACCTCTACATCTTATTAGCTGTTGATTACGTGTCTAAGTGGGTAGAAGCAGTGGCTTTACCTACCAATGATTCTAGAGTGGTGATTAAGTTCTTAAAATCACATATTTTCACTAGACATGGAACTCCAAGGGTGATTATTAGCGATGGAGGCACTCATTTCGTTAATAAGTATCTGAAGACTGTTCTAGAGAAATATGGAGTCAGACATCGTGTGTCTACCGCTTATCATCCACAGGCCAATGGTCAAGCCGAAGTATCAAATCGTGAGGTAAAATCTATTTTAGAGAAAACCGTTAGTCCTACAGAAAAGATTGGTCTATGAAATTAGATGATGCACTTTGGGCATATCGAACTGCCTTCAAAACCCCAGTAGGTGCTTCTCCGTATCGAATGGTTTATGGTAAGGCTTGTCACTTACCTCTTGAGTTAGAAATGGGTGCCTATTGGGCTATTGCAAAGTTAAATTTAGATCCTACGCTAGCTGGTGAGAATCGAATGATGAAACTTAATGAGCTTGATGAATTCAGATTACATGCTTATGAAAATGCTAAGCTTTATAAAGAAAATACTAAGAGATGGCATGATAATCGAATTCGAGAGAAGAACTTTGTAGTGGGACAAAGAGTGTTGAAATATAATTCGAAGTTCAGTAATTATCCGGGGAAATTAAGATCGAAGTGGTCGGGTCCTTACATTGTAACCAAGGTTACACCTCATGGAGCTATAGAGATAGAACATCCACTTGAGAACCGTACATTCATGGTGAACGGGCATCGTTTAAAAATTTATCATGGAGGTGACACCGATCATGCAAAAGACCCACATCCCGGAGAGGTCATGTACCTCCTCGAAGCGCCTTAGAAGCACGAGGTAACCCGTCGAGCTTAACGACGTTAAACAAAAGCCAATTTCTTGTATATTAGTTTACGTATTTCAATTTCCGTAGTATAAATTAGTTAAAGTTTTCGTTTATTTTAGTTTTATTTTTAAGAAACGAGAAAGAATGTTCTGGTCCTTGCGTCAGCGACGACGCAAGGTTGTTGCGTCATCAAATGCGCTATCGAGATTTCACAGGCATGCCGGCGAATCCGCCGGCTAGCCGGTCAAGGATTTCAAATTCCCTGACCATTGCGTCAGCGACGACGCAATATACTTTCGTTTTGAGGTTAAAAAAAAAGTCAAATTTAGTAATTCTTTCCGCCGCCCTCTCGCCCGGCATGCCGGCGGATTGGCCGGCTAGCCGGCCAGCTGTTGCGAGAGGCGGTTTTGAGCTTAGTAAACCTAGTTTTTTGCCTCTTTTCCAAGCCAAACCTTATAATCTGAATTCTTGCCTCCACCTACTCCGAAAATCATCAACAAACAGCTATAAAATCATCAAATCAAGCCTTCTATCATCACAAAAACACAAAATCAACTCACATCCTCTCCAAAACATCATCAAATTTCACCTTTTCTCCAAAAATTTTCCTCTTCCCAACCTTGAAATTAAACCAAATTCTTTCAAAATCTCTCTCTAATAACCTTAACCCATCTCATATAACACCTAGTTCTTCAAGTTTTAAGCCTCAAAACATCAAATTTCAAAGCTTTTACCTAGCTTTTTCTCTATTTGAAGTTTTGAGTTTGGGGTGAAAAGAGATGACTAACAGAACCGATTCCATGTGTAACTATCGAAGAAACATACCAAGAAACAGGAATACTGTTGGAGCTAGCCCAGACCAAGCAATTGAGATTCCGGATTCGCGATCCAAAAAGACTGTCCAAAATCCAATTGCTCCGAAACGAAAAGAAAATCCAAGTAAGGCTAATCCGAAAAAGAGCAGGTTAATTGATGAGAGTGATGAAGAAAGTGAGGAAGAAGTTGAAGAAGCGATTGAAGAAACTGAACAAGTAATTTCCAAAGAACCAGTGCAACAACCGAAAGCTCCGCGTAGGAAAGCTTGGGCTCAAAAGCCTAAGAGAGTCTTCGTTCCTTGGGATACTCAGGTTCGTGATCGAATTGAATTTTTGAAGTTTGGTGAGGAGATGAATCTTCCTAAGGGTATTATGACTAGTGCTTATAAAGACTATGGTGCTACTTGTGATAAATTGGGTTGGAAGGAATTGAGAGAAAGGAAGCTTGAGTATATTCCTACCTTGGTGCGAGATTTTTATGAAGGAATCGCCTTCTCAAAAGAAGCTGTTATTATTCGCAAAAAGGTAGTTCCTTTCTCCGTTGAGCTTATTCGTAAATCATTAAAATTACCCGAGTTTTCCGGAATATGTCCGTTTCAAGAATCTCTTAAAGAACCTTCGTTTGAATATGAATCCCTTTGGGGAAAAGTGCTTGTTAATGGGGCCCGCCCAATTCCCGAAGGAGAGAGATATCCTGGACAGATGTATAGTAGTAACTTGCTACCATGTGCTAAGATTTGGTCGCGTTTCATAATTCCTACCTTCTTCGGAGTTAAACACATATCGGAAGTGAAGAAGGAGCATCTTTTGTTCATTAAATGTATTATTGAGGAGAAACCCATGGATGTTGCTCGTGTGATATATGATAACATCATGGAATTTGCTAGAATTCCTACTTCACAACAAAATCTCAAATTTCCTTGTACCGTCACCACTTTGTGTTTAGACGCGAAGGTTCCGCGTAAAGACGCAGAGATTGATCGTGTTGTAGGGTGTGAGAGCATGGGTTTAACTTTGATCAAGAATATTCATGATGAAGTGGTAAAAGCAACAAGGAATCCTAGAGCTCCTCCAAAGAAGAAGATGCATACATCTGATGAGTTGGAAGCTAAAGTGAAGGTGTTAGAAGAGAACCAAGTGAAGATGATTGCGTCTTTAGGAAACGTTACAAAAGAGTTAGAACTTCTCCGAAACATGTTATTGGGGGTGAGCACAATTCAACATGCCACCTATGGTATTCTTACGCAGGAGAAAGTTCATGGACGAAACACCGATAACCAGCCTCGAGCTGGTTGAGATACGTTTTCTATCCCTTTCGCGTTTTAGTTAGTTTAGTTTATTTTTATTGCGTTGAGTCTTTTCGAGTCGTGGGGACACGACTCATTTTTGAGTTTGTGGTGGGGTTCGTTGCCTCATCCCAGTCTTTATGTGTTATATGTTTTATTTGCTTTCAATAAAAATAATTTTCGGAGTTGCGTTTGACTATAGAAGATTTTAAATGTCCCTTTAAGCATACTTTTGATGAATCAATGATAGTAAATAGTGGACTTTAGGGATTGACATAGAACGCACTTACAATTGCATGCGAACATAGGTAATTGATAGGAAAAATTAATGAACAATGCAAATGAAGTAAGCTTGTACTTAAGGAATATGTTTGGTGTGTAGAACGTGAAATCTTAATTAGTAGAGAACCCACCTAGATATGAACTAAAGACAAGCTATGTACTTAGGAAAATGATAGGGGCAGTTCTTTGTTAGCCATTTGAAACCTTTTAGATTGCTATCCCTTATTATAATTTCATCCGTCTTAGCCCAATTTTGAGCCTTAAGCCTTTCTTTTGTAGCCACGGTATAAGCCCATTATCCTTTAGATTATTAGGCATGACCAAATGACCCGCACTTGAATCACAACCCTGAGACATGTCTCGAGCTTGAGTTTGGGGTGGTGGGACCACATTTGGGAATTTACATTGGGAAGGGACTATGTGTTTGTATTGAGGCACAAAAATGTAGATGATATTATTATTTGTAACCATTTGCCGATATATAAAAAAAAAAAAAAAAAAAAAAAAAAAAAAAACAAGAGAAAAAGAAAATTATAAGAGACATGACTTTTCACATCAAAATGATAGTCATGGGTATCTTGTACAAAAATAATAAAAAGAAAGAAAAAAAATATGAATAAATCGGCAAAGTGGAATATTTTTGGAAATCATCTTAGATTTATTTGGGTAGACAATGGGGACGCAACTTTAGCGCGTCAAATGGGTGAGTGAGAACATTTTTTAGCGTAACTCAAGCTCGAGGACATGTGGATGGTAAGTGAGGAGAGAGCCAAAAGCTCACTTCAAATTTACCAATATATATCCATACCGTCCTTAAGCCAATATTAAAACCATAAAGACCTCTTGATTCTTAAATACATAGTGAATTTATACTTCTGTTGATAGGGAATATTTAGGTGGAACATTCAAAGCGATGTATGATTAATGACCACCCTATAGCCATCATACAGATATGAGTACAAGTGTAACCTTCAAGCATTGCAACTTTAATTTTATGATTGAGATTATTTATGTTTGATTTTGCATGATTAGTGTATGTATATGTTAGTTCTTAAAGTTTTGCTATATGAGATTTATCTTTAGAATTGCTTTAGGTTTATTTGCTAAGCTTCTATTTGTTCTTGCGTTTACTTCTACCCCTTGTTTTGTTTTGTTTTGCTTTGTCGGGACGACAAAGGTTTGAGTTGGGGGTCTTGATGTATCCTTAATTGTTCTTATTTTCGACCCTTAGGAGACATCATTTTTGGTGTTTATTTAATTAATTCGATAGACTTTTGGACTAAATATGCAATAATATGATTTTCCTCTTTTATTTCTAGCATTTTTGATTTATTAAGCTTTTGCGCGTAATATTGGTATTTTTAGTGAGTATTTTACAGGTTTTAGATGTTAGCTAGAAGAGGAATCCGAGGAGAAAGTCAAAGATCAAAAGATAGAGTCAAGACTTGAAAAGAAATCCCGAAGATATTATTTTTAGAGCTGAAAATCCATTTTCCAGGCCATAGATTGCTGATTTCGAGGTGCTTAAGCGATGATCTAGCTGTTGACCTTTGAAGAGAAATCATTCCTTATCGAGTTACGGAACTTTAGCAACTGGAATGAGGTCAATCGGAGTCATAACGCATCGGGAAAAGCCGTTTTAGTGAAGGTGTATCAGCAGTTACGGGATTTTGGGCTTAGAAAGTGGGCTTGGACATTTAATTAATATTCTATTTTCTGGTCCAAGCCCTAGAACGAATTTGCACTTATAAAAGGAGGTCTGGACTTTTATTTTAGACACAATTGACATTCTGCAAGATTAAAAACACCAGAGAGAAGCAACTGAAGGAATGAGAAGAAGCTACAAGAGCTGGAGAGGGTCTATATCTCCGTTCGTAGTCATTCCGATTCCGGAAATTAGGTTCTTTTATCTTTTTAATTCTGTAAACAATATGAATTCCTTTAATTTTAATTTCGTATTTCATTTTAATATGAGCTAAGTTTTATTTAGTGCTTGAGAACAAATAATGGGTGAATCCCAATTCTTATTAATTAACGAATGTTGAATTTGGGTTTTTATTGAATTAAACTAAATTAGGGTTTTTACTCTTTTCGATAAATTATGAATATTTACTGTTTTTAGCGTCATGAACTAGGAACAGGTAATAGTATTTAGGCTATTCCAATTAGTGGCAATTGGATCATCCTGACGGAGGGTTTACATACGGAACTATTTATTCAATCTAGGATAGAAGTTAATGATTCTGACGAGCTTAGCTAATCCTAGGGCCAATGAGGTAATAACACTTAATCATCCAACGGTGGATCATATTTACCCTGACGAGACTAGTGACACTTTAGGATCGCCTTATAGTCCACCCTGACGGGGGTATAAGGAATTTAGAATCCCGACCATTGTAATTGACTAATTTAACCCTTAAACAACCTAAGTTAAGAAATAGGATAGGGAGGATCCTTGCGTTCTCAAGTGCTACTTCTCATATTGCGTTTTCACTTATTTTACTTGCGTTTTAGCTTTTACTTGCAATTTAATATTTGTCTTTCATTCATTAGTCTTATAACAAAAAAAAAACCAAACAAACATATTATTGTTTTTTTATTTTCATAAGTGCATCAATCACTATTTGCTAGACATTGTGATCAACCATTCCGTCCTTGGAACGAATCTGTATTATCAGAAATACTACTTGGGACAACCGTACACTTGCAGTTGTGGTTCGATTATTTATTGCATTTATTTAGAACACACAAAGGACCACCAGGAGGCTTCCTTAGGTAGTGGATATAGGGAAACCGAACCACTATAAATCGTGTGTATCTTTCTATCCCTACGCTATTTACTTTCCGCACTCTATATGCTTGATAAAATGCTTATATGAATTGTTTGATAATATTGTCTTTTAGGATTATCTAGTTCATGACTATTTAGTTTGATTGTAGGCTTACTAGTATCAATATCGTGATTATGTTTATCTAGCTAATCAAACTTTGGTCTTCTAAGTTAGTAAGAGAATAGATAATTGATTTACTTGTTTAACTTATATATCGAACCTCTAACTTATCCTTTGCATGATCCCATAAGTGTTTGATATATTAGTTGACTTAGAAGTTTCTCTTTAAAACTTATAATTGTCCAAAAGATTTTTAATTAGGCATTTATATTATTAGTAATCCTATTCACCCCCCCTCTAGGACTTTCAATTGGTATCAGAGCCTAACTCTACGTGAATAGCTTAACCGTTAGTAGAGTAAACGATTTGGAATTTAACTTTTGGAAGAGTTGTTTTCTACACAACCTCCATTTTCTTGTAGGTGATCGTTACTTTGCTTGGAGGAAACAAATGGAAGAATTAATATACGAAAGAACACTCAAATCTCGAAAAAAGAAAATCTGGTGATTTCTTTTCTTTATCTCGTATATATTTTTGCGTTCCTCCTTATGGCTTGTGTTTATAATTATGTTTTGGTTGTGATTTGATTAGTTGTGTTTGTTGTTATCATGTTTTATCTTTGGATATTATCTTGTGATACTAATCATTGTTTTAATGTTATTAGTGATATTGCATCTAATTCTCATGAATGATGTTTTTGCACTTTAGCTCTTAGAATTTTGGTAATTGCATTTTAGTCCCCAAAATTTACAAAATTGCACTTTGACCTCTCATATTTATTAAATTCTCCAAAGTGTTATAGTTTGGACTTTATAATCTTTCACATGTAAAATTTGCCATTTTAGTTCATATTTTTGAAAAATTGCATTTAGTCCCTAAACTTTTGAAAAATGCATATTGACCCCTATACTTTTCAAAGATTAAATTGTACCCCTTGATTTCTTAAAATCGGTTCAAATATTCTTATTGGTAAAAAGGGGAGAAATTATTGGTCAAACTTTTTCAAACTTGAAACAAACACTCTATGCATTTTGTGAGGGGGAGTTTTTCTTAAATTATCTTTAAAAACTCAAATGCTTGGTTAATCGTTTGTACTATTCGTTTATCTCATAATTGCACTAATCGTTTGCGTTTATAGACAGCTTATAAGATGATAATCTTCCGATCTAGAAGTTGGTAAAACGTTCTTATCCCTTATCTCTTTCTTTCATCTTGTTTCATGCTTTACATTGTTAATCTTTATGCATTTCAAAATTAATATGTTTTAATTGCTCTTAACCCTTGATCTCTTTATGTTGTTTTTCAAAATCTATTCACTTGAGTTTTAGCTCTTCTATGATTAGTTGTTTGATTTTATTTTATTATCCCGTCTTTTTGATGAAGACAAAGGGGGAGAAATATGTGCACTAAAACTTTCAAAATTGCACTTTTAATACTCACAAATGCATTTCTTCTCTTATATTCATAAATGCTTATTGTGAGGGGGAGCTTAATTTCATTAGAGCTTAAACTTTCATATCATTCCTAAGGTGTTTTAGTGAAGGATTTTTCATCATCAAAAAGGGGGAGATTGTTGGCTTATAGCCTCCCTTAATAGGTTGTTTTAATGTGACAAATCCTCTTGTGTTTAGTGTGCTAATTACTCTTGTTTTTCATATTCTATCTTGCACTCTAATTCATCAAAAAGCACTTTTTTATCTTTTAGATCAAAGCTTTATTGTTATATCTTAAGAAACTAATTCTCTTACAAATACTTTTATTCATATCTTTGTGTACATTGAGAATTAGCTTTAGTGATCAACTACAAAGTTTATTAGAATGATGTTCTCTACAACTCTCGTGAAGAGGGTTTTCTGATCCGAGCATCACAGTAAAAGATATACTCTATACATTGAGAAGAAGGTGTTTTAGACCTTTGGTGTGGTAGCCGGACCGATATACCGGCGGAATGAGCGGTATACCGCCCGCAGCACGGACTACACCACGGAGCAGGGCTAGTCCGTCAGAAAGCAAGTGAATTAAACGAAGGTTCATGCGGTACACCGCACGAGACCCGCGGTGCACCGCAGGTTAGGGTTTTCTGCAGCAAAATGAACACAAAAAGGCATATATCCGTTGGGGATATTAATATATCCGTTGGAGACAAGTCTTATGACCGTTGGGAGCATTTTGCAGCTATAAATTGAACGTCTTTCAAGGCTACAACTACACCTTCAACCCATATACACTAAAGGGCTTAATTGTTATCATCCAAGAAGGTGTCAAGAGCTATACATTGTCAAATCCACTCAATTAAGGAGTTAATCCAATAAGCCACAAAGTTCTATCTACTTAAGAGGAGTCTTTCATGCTTAAGTGTTATATCTACTCATTAGGAGATTGTTAGCAAAGTAGTTTCACCCTTTAAACTCTTTGTATTTGTCCTCTTAAGTCTAGTTCTTGTAATAGATAGATTAAGAGAGAATTTGAGTATCGGGAGTATACTCGGTGTCCTTGTGTTGTGATTACACAAGAGTTTCCTTCGTGGTTTCGAAGAGGTTGTCCTTCGTGTTATCGAAGAGGTTGTAAGGGTTATTGTGTTCTCGACCCGGTTAAGAGAGACACGGGAGCTTAGTGAAAAGCTTGAAATCCTAAGGAGGCTTCCTTAGGTAGTGGATGTAGGGAAACCGAACCACTATAGATTGTGTGTATCTTTCTATCCCTACGCTATTTACTTTCCGCACTCTATATGCTTGATAAAATGCTTATATGAATTTTTTGATAATATTGTCTTTTAGGATTATCTAGTTCATGACTATTTAGTTTGATTATAGGCTTACTAGTATCAATATCGTGATTATGTTTATCTAGCTAATCAAACTTTGGTCTTCTAAGTTAGTAAGAGAATAGATAATTGATTTACTTGTTTAACTTATATATCGAACCTCTAACTTATCTTTTGCATGATCCCATAAGTGTTTGATATATTAGTTGACTTAGAAGTTTCTCTTTAAAACTTATAATTGTCCAAAAGATTTTTAATTAGGCATTAATCTTATTAGTAATCCTATTCACCCCCCCTCTAGGACTTTCAGGTAGGCCTGAACTAATTAACATGGCATTCATCATTTCCTCAAGGGCTCTATTTTTCCTTTCAGCTATTCCATTTTGTTGGGGTGTATAAGGGGCAGTAAGTTCATGAATAATTCCACTACGTTCACAAAATTCTTTAAGTGTGTTAGAACTATGTTCAACTCCCCTATCGGACCTAAGTCTTTTAATCTTTCTATCTAATTGGTTTTCGACCTCAACCTTATATTTTTAAAAAGGTGGATTATGCTTCATCCTTAGACTTTAGAAGGTATACTTTGGTGAACCTAGAGTAGTCATCTACAAAGGTCATATAATAAAGTTTTCATCCTCTACTAGCAGAAGTTTTAAAATCAGCTAAGTCAGAATGCACTAGTTCTGAAAGTTGAGTTTCTCTAGTGGTCATGTTTTTAAAGGGTTTCTTAGCGTGTTTAGCCTCTACACATATTTGACACTTAAATAAATCATAGTTATAGTTTCTGGGTATTAGGCCATGAGTTTTAAGTTTTTTAATAGAAGAGACATTCAAGTGTCCTAATCTAGCGTGCCACATTTTTAGAGATCCAACTATATAAGCAGAAGTAGATGCATTATAATTAAAAGCAGAAAGAACATTAAGTACAAATAGTCCACCGTTAAGGTAACCTTTTCCTACAAAGTCACCATTCCTAGAAATTATTATTTTCCCACCCTCGAAAACAAGTTTAAGTCCAGCTTTGTTTAGAAGAGACCCCGAGACTAAATTTCTATGAAGCGTGGGGACATACAAAACATCATTAAGGGCTATGGTCTTGCCAGAGGTAAGTTTAAGACACACCTTTGCCTTGCCAAGGACGCCTGCAGTTGTAGAGTTTCCCATGTATGCGCATTCCCCATCAGCTACATCTTCAAACTCTTGGAATAACTCTTTGTTGGCGCAGAAGTGTCTTGAATCTCCAGTATCAAAAATCCGTTCGGCCTTGTTCTCTACCAGATTAGTTTCGACCATTACCGCGACAATTACCTCTTCTGTTTCAGTCAAGTTTGCGCGAGGGGGTTGTTTGATTTGAACCTGTCATTGCATTGGTATGCCTTGTGTCCTTCCTCCCCACAAACGTAGCAGGTTGCCTTGTTTTTCTGAATATTACCAGAAGGTTTGAAGTTGTTACCTCCGAATTTGTTAAATTTACCCTTCGATTTGTTATTCTTAAATTAGACCATGAAATTCCCCTTTACCCTTAAAACCTTCTTTGTTACCATACCCGGAAGTCTTGACCAAGTTTGCTTTCAAAGAATAATGAGGTAGTGTTTCAGACTTATCTTTGAGGCGATTAGCTTCTTCGGTTCTCATGTGGCTGATTAACTCTTGGATCGTCATATCTTTTTTCTTCTGTTTTAGGTGGTTGCGGTAGTCACTCCAAGATGGTGGGAATTTCTCAAGTAACACGTTAGCTTGTAATATTTCGCACATTTTCATTCCTTCGGGTACAATTTCGGCACAAAGGTTTTCGTAAATATGAACTTGTTCCATGATAGGTTTTTGGTCGGTGATTGAGAATTTGAGCCAATTTCCTACCACATATTTTTTCTTACCGGAGTCGTCACCTCCGTAGTTAGTGTGTAAACGGTCCCAAATAGTTTTTGAAGATTTTTCGTTTACAAATAAACCAAATAGGGGGTTCGACAAATGGTTTAAAAGGTGACCCCTAGTTAGTTTATTTGCCTTGTAATATTTTAAAACTCTAGTGGATATAGTAGAATCCGTATTATCAGTTGAAACTGGAGGGTTTTCAAGTAGTACGAAATCAACTTCTAGTTGTTCAAAGAAAATAAGAAGTTTTTGGGACCAACGTTTAAAATTAGAACCATCTAGAGGTTCGAGTTTTGACATATCGGGTAAGGTTTTCAAAGTTGTAGTTAAAGCCGAAGAAGAGGAAGCCATTATAGAATAGTTATTAAATAATTTCGTTCTTAAACTGTTGGGTAAAATGAAAGAAGCTACTGTAATGGTATTTTTAAAACTAAATGTGAAACTAAACTTTAACTACTTGTTGCGAGAAGTAAAGACTGAAATATAAAACGGAAATGAAAAACCGAAAGTAAAAGACGAATGTAAAAGACAAACCCGATTAGTGAAGATGAAAACGGACGAAGATTAAAACCGTAGTGCCGTGGAAGAGCCACTGCCTTAAGAACAAAATTCCGGGACAGCCGAGATGCTACACTGTTTTTCCAAACGTTCCCCAAGGTTTAAACACTAATATCCTACTCTCGTGTGCACTCACAATCGTAGGTTGGAATCTGTATAATATTCGCTTAAGAACTGGAATAAAAGAGGGAGAAGAAATATTGCTGTAAAGCTGGTGAGTAAAAAATAAAGTGAAGACAGCGGTATTTATAGGAAAAAACTAGCCAGTAGACTAGCCGTTATTACTCAGTCAAGGCTGGTACTCAGGCCAAAAATTAAGTAACGTTCACATCGTGTGCAACGTTCACTTCAGTTTTACAAACGTGTGTTAAAGCGTGGAAGGAAAGATTCAACAGCAGACCAAGTCAATAACGGAAAAAATAAAATAAAAGCTGTTATAAAAACTAGTTTTTTTTAATTCCCCAAGACCCATTACTCAGGACCCAGGACCCAGGACCCGGACCCGGGCCCGGGCTCGGGCCGGGTGGGTGGTGGTGGTGCACGCGTGTGGGCTTCCCCATTATCTCTTAGTGTTCATGGGTGTTAGTTCTTTGGTAGCTATTGGTAGCACAAAGTAAAAGAGTGGGATAAAAAGTCTACAACCCACCGATGTTGGACAAACCATAAGTCACGAATGTGACTTTCCAACTTCACTCTTAAAACATGAATAGATACAATGCCTCTATGCAAGAGACATGAATATGCTCCAACAAGTTAGAATTGCAAACTTGTAGAAAGTTATTAAACTTAAATATTTATAAAGTAAAATTCTCATGACAAGAGGGATAGATGAATATCATTTATAAGATGCATCATAGATCTCGTTAATGAGAGCTCAATGTTTAAACAGAAATTCATTCATGAAGTGCATAAGTCTCAATTCAGCTTTAAAGGCTCCTGCTTCTATTGATGAAAAATCGATTTCAACGCATAAAAGAGTGGCTGATCATTTCATTTAAAATTTATAAAGTTGAGCAGTATGAGCAAGTTGGCACTTCAACAAGTTTAACATCATATATGTATAATGATGAAACAAAATAGTTAATATAACTGAAAAATGTAATACTCCTTTCAGAGCAATAGGAACCAAAACATATTCTTCTTATTTAGATATTGAGATTTAAGAACTCTATCAGTTATACTACTACAGAAATATAGAATCAATAAATAGATTGATCGTGATCAAATTATATGCATAAATGATTATATAAATATACAAAAAGAGATTCTTGAATTTAATTCCATTCAAATTGTCAACAAGAAAAGTTGGCCATATATAGAATGATGTTTCATGTAGATTCATACCCGTAGGCTCAATATGAACGTATGATCGATTATAGGCTGGAATCTTTATAAAGGATTTCATGTTCGTCTAAGGCAAACTAATTTGCAGATATATTTTATGAGATAAAAAATTCTTATGACAGTCCTTAAAGGACTACAAGTGCTTAAATAAAATAATTCGGGATATATAAATTATATTATCATTATCTTTCGATAATTGTATCATATGTTGTTATGTAACAGTGTCATATTTATTTGTGCGTTAAATATGTGTTTATATGTGATTATGTGCATAAATACTTGTTAATCTTATTTGTACATAATTGTTACTTGATAATATTTGAGACTTGTATAATTCCATCTATCTATATATTGCTTGATTTGAAATATTGTAAGGTTTGAGACTCTGAAGATGCAGATCAAATTATACAGTGAAGATGGTTATTGATATCCTTACATGAGGGGGAGATACTTACGCATTGCACTCTTTTTTTCCTTCATCAAGAATTTTTCCTACATGGTTTTCATGATAAGGTTTTTAACGACACACATTTAAAGCGTATACGTATATTGCACTCATTTTTTTCCAATGGATTTTTTCCCAAATGTTTTTTTCAAGAAGGTTTTAAAGAGACATGGATTGAATATCCAAGGAGGGGTTTTATTTAAAATTATTTTTGATATTTATTTAGCCTATTAACATAGTCCAACCCGTTATTAATATTACTTAGGGTTAACATATTTCTTATAAATAAGGTTAGGGTATTTAAGTAATCCATACTCTAATTAATTATATTATGCACTCCTTTCTTATTCTTTAACTCTTACTTTTCATTTTAGTTTTACAACATATTCCATATTATCGCTCAATTATTTCTTTTAAAACCTTTAAACCCTAACGCCCCCTTGCCTCCTCTATCTACTATACATCAACCATATTTACAATACTTTATCATTTATATGATCTTTTCTCATGGAAATCTATAGTCCTTCATTACATTTGATCTTTTGAAACCACCATACAAAGAGTACACATTATTGTATATGCTACAATTCTTTTTTTTTAATCGGTAAATATAAGTTACAATTATCTCCTCCTCTTTTTTCTTGAATTCGAAATTTTATATATATCATTTTGCCTGATTTATGGATATCAATGGTCGTTGGCCATTCCATTTCAACCAAGGGATTTTGAAAAAGGTTAAATTTAATATTTTTATTATATTTAATTACTTGTAGCGTTTTTATAGGTTTTTCTCAATAGAGGTTTATAATTTTCATTAAAATATATTTTTCAAAAAAATTATATGTTATTTGATAACTTGTTCCTCAAAATCTGTAATTCACCACTATTAGTTGAAACTATTTTATTTTTGTTATACTGAAATTGTTTATATCTAAATAATTTAAGAATAGTTAAAATTTAAAATTAAGTTCTTAACAATCAATATGTAATGTGTTGTGCAAATGTCTTATTTTAACTTCTTTTAGAATGAATTTTTACTAATATAAGAAAGCTTATTTTTAAATAATATTATTTTCATCATTACATTATCCATTTTTAAACTATATTAACTTATTGTTAACTAATATATTATTTAAATGTAAAATTGTAACTATTGCTACTCTTTAATTTACCTTTATATCATTCGGCCAAGAAGCTTATAATAATCAGGAAATCCTTGAAGCCTATCATTCTGACTTATAGTTTAGACTTTATTTTAAACAGGATGCATAAGAAGACACACACATGCATAAAACTGAGGAAGACCATAAACACCAACATCTATCATTCCTAATTGGGCTTGATAACCAAGGCCTAATAACCAGCCCAAAGTCGTATCTTCCAAATCCAAAAGGATTGACGCAGTATTCCCAAATTTTTTATCAACAAGATAAACCAATCCATTGCAAGGGCCACCAATCTTGTCAGACTCAGTTTCCCATTCTGAATTTTATGAGTGTGATTAAACTGAATGATTCATAACCATGAATTGAAATATTAATCCTAAAAATCTCTTAGCAAACTTGATAATATCCACAACGTTCTCCATTAATATTTGAATTTATTTTTTTAACTGTTTTTCTCTTTTTATGTAATATTCTCTCTATATATTGAATAAACATATATTGAATTTCTTTCATGAGTCTTTTGATGAATCCAATAATTATTTTTTCATGTCATATTAAAAAATACTTTGTTTAGATCTTCTACAACTATTCAAAAATAAACACTTATGTTCTTTGTCAGAATCGCCTTAAGCAGCTCCTCGTTCTCCCTGTCTGGCTGTGTAGGAGTCCTGGATCGTTTTCGGACCGGACCAATGCTAGGCACCCAGTATTTAGTCTTGGGTGGGTGCAGGACCTCCATTATAGTCTCGAGCATGGCATCCATCTGCTCCTGGATGGTAACTTCAGCACCATCCGCTCCGCCTTGCACAACCTTCTTCTTCATCTTCTCCCGAATAACACCCTGTAATTAGATTTCAATTTAAAAATAAATTAGATTAATAAAAAAGTAAATTTAAAAATAATTAATTAATTTAAAGCAATTTTAAAAAAAAAACTTACACTAGCTTTCTCCAAACGCTCGTCACGCCAGTTATCTGTAGTTGCATCGTACGATAGGTGGTCGAAATAGCCGCTTAAAGGAGGAAGCTCCATCTCCTCCTTGGTCTCGTCATCCAAAAATTCAACGGCTCTTTCGTCACTGTCTTCAGCTTCCCTCGGACAGTATACAATAACAAATATTAATTAGTTAACAATTAAATTAAATAAAATACTAAATTAAATTTTAATTATTAAAACTTATACCTCTATAATCACCTCCCGAGTCTGGGACCAGTTCCTTGACCCCGCTTTGCTCGGAACTGTCTGCAGCTCTCGATTCTTCTTGTTTATATCAGCCTGACTCTGTTACAAATAAAAAATAAATAGATATAAAATTAATAAAAAAAATGTATAAAATAATTAATAAAATTATTTTTTTCTACCTGTTTCGCCTCGTCATCCAACATCTTCTTCATCGCCGCCCAATGAACATCTGGTGGATCTTCACATGTGTAGTAGTAGTCGTTCTTCAATCCGACTTCCATCTGTAGGCTCCAGAAGTCATCGTATTCAGCCTCTTAATAATCTCGTTCCAATCGTCTCGCCTCCTCCACTCCTCCAAATCAAAAAACTGGTGCAGTCGCTGCATAATTACCCCTTTGTTATGGTCGGGGAAATCTGACCATGATTTGTAGCACGGGGGAACAGCTTCTCGTACTGCATTTCCTACAACCTGACCCACGTGTTTGCTATTTTTGCCCACGAAATTCCACGTGCCGTCTATAACAGAAAAGTCAACTGGAATAGGCCAGCCGACTCTCTTCAGGGTCTCCTGAGCTGTCCGGATAGATGTGGCAGCTTTCGGTCTTCTTCTTTTACGTTCACCTGTTTTAGTGAAAAATATTTATTCATTATATATTTTCTTAATTAATAAATAATATTAATTGAAATTTTTATTACCCGATGGTTGGGCACAATCGGCATTCGAACGGTTAGGACCCCTCTGGGGATCGTTACCCCTCCCGTCTCCACCGTGACTCCTACCTATGACAGCAGCCATCTATAAAATTTACTACTTGGTCATTTACTAGTTATATTTTAGTCCTTATGAAATTTCATAAAATTGCAAATAATTCCAAATTTTAAAAATTGCAAATAAGTCCAAATTTTTTTAAAATTTGCAATTAAGTTCAATTTTTTTTTTAAATTTGCATTTTAGTCCTAATTTTTTTTAAAATTGCATTTTAGTCCTAATTTTTTAAAAATTGCAAATAATTCCTAATTTTTTTAAAAATGCATTTTTGTCCCATTTTTTTAAAATTTGCAAATAAGTCCTAATTTTTTTTTAAAATTGCATTTTAGTCCAAATTTTTTAAAAATTGCAAATAATTCCTAATTTTTTTAAAAATGCATTTTTGTCCCATTTTTTAAAAATTCCAAATAAGTCCAAATTTTTTACAAATTGCATTTTTATCCTAAATTTTTTAAAATTCCAAATAAGTCCAAAATTCTTTAAAAATTGCATTTTAGTCCTATTTTTTATATAATTGCATTTTAGTCCTATTTTTTATAAAATTGCATTTTAGTCCTATTTTCTATATAATTGCATTTTAGTCCTATTTTTATAAAATTGCATTTTAGTCCTATTTTTTTATAAAATTGCATTTTAGGCCTTAAACATACAAATTAAACATATTGCAAATAGGTCCCTATATCTTAAAACACAATCAAATTACAATAACATACCAAATATTACAATAAAATTACAAAAATCCTATCAAAACCCTAATTTAATCAAAGTCCAATTACATGTTGTTTTTTAACACAATAAAAATACGAAACATCCCAGATTAATACATATAAAATTCGGAATTCCTTAAAACATGTAAACATTCATGAATTTTTTCAACCAAAAATAAAATTTGCAAGTTTGATCCGGAAATTGGAACCTGTTACGTAGAAATGGTGTAGATTTCGTCCATGAATCCATGCCAAGAAGAAGGAATCATACAAAAAAACACAAAAAAAAAATATTAGAAATTAAAAATGAAAAAATCAAAAAAGTAGAGATTATAATGTGTATTTGGACTGGAATCAATACCTTAGCGTTGTATTTGGTGTTGTTTCTCCTCGGAATTGCTTGGCTATGGCAGAAATGGAGCTTTTGGTGTGTTTTTGGGTGTTTAGTATGGCAGAAATGAGCTCGGTTAGGGCTTTATAGAAAAAAAAGATTAGCGACGACACGTATGTCGTCACGAAACCAAGCATTTCGTCGTTAATTTGGGACACGTGTCGCCCCACGTACACACGACCTTTGCGTGTCAAGGGTTAGCTACGACGGGTTGTCGCTAAATTTAGGGATGTCGTCGCTAAATTTCTTAGGCGGGAAACTTGACCGCCCACGCTGACCAATCAAATTTTTTATTATATATTAGCGACGACTTTCCTATTGAATTCGTCGAGAAAATTTAACGACGACATTCAAAGGATGAATGTCGTCGCGAAACCTTTGAATGTCGTCGCTATTTTTTTTCTTTTTTCTTTTTTTTTTTTAGTTTTAAAGTTTTAGAGAAGCTTTCCCTTTCTTGCTTGTTTTTTCTATTTTTTGCTTGTTCCTTTTCATGTTCCTAATTTGAGGTGTTTAGTCAACGTTTAGAGTCAAACTTGAGTGTTTGAGGTGTTTAGTCAACAGTTAGAGTCAAACTTGAGTATTTTGGGTGTTTAGTCAATAGTTAGAGTCAAACTTGAGTGTTTTGGGTGTTTAGTCAACGTTTAGAGTCAAACTTGAGTGTTTTGGGTGTTTAGTCAACAGTTAGAGTCAAACTTGAGTGTTTGAGGTTTTTAGTCAACGTTTAGAGTCAAACTTGAGTGTTTGAGGTGTTTAGTCAACAGTTAGAGTCAAACTTGAGTGTTTTGGGTGTTTAGTCAACAGTTAGAGTCAAACTTGAGTGTTTTGGGTGTTTAGTCAACGTTTAGAGTCAAACTTGAGTGTTTTGGGTGTTTAGTCAACAGTTAGAGTCAAACTTGAGTGTTTGAGGTGTTTAGTCAACAATTGGAGTCAAACTTGAGTGTTTGAGGTGTTTAGTCAACAGTTAGAGTCAAACTTGAGTGTTTTGGGTGTTTAGTCAACAGTTAGAGTCAAACTTGAGTGTTTGAGGTGTTTAGTCAACGTTTAGAGTCAAACTTGAGTGTTTGAGGTGTTTAGTCAACAGTTAGAGTCAAACTTGAGTGTTCTGGGTGTTTAGTCAACAGTTAGAGTCAAACTTGAGTGTTTTGGGTGTTTAATCAACGTTTAGAGTCAAACTTGAGTGTTTTGGGTGTTTAGTCAACAGTTAGAGTCAAACTTGAGTGTTTGAGATTTTTAGTCAACGTTTAGAGTCAAACTTGAGTGTTTGAGGTGTGTTTAGTCAACAGTTAGAGTCAAACTTGAGTATTTTGGGTGTTTAGTCAACAGTTAGAGTCAAACTTGAGTGTTTTGCGTGTTTAGTCAACGTTTAGAGTCAAACTTGAGTGTTTTGGGTGTTTAGTCAATAGTTAGAGTTAAACTTGAGTGTTTGAGGTGTTTAGTAAACGTTTATAGTCCAACTTGAGTGTTTGAGGTGTTAAGTCAACAATTAGAGTCAAACTTGAGTGTTTTGGGTGTTTAGTCAACAGTTAGAGTCAAACTTGAGTGTTTTGGGTGTTTAGTCAACGTTTAGAGTCAAACTTGAGTGTTTTGAGTGCTTAGTCAATAGTTAGAGTTAAACTTGAGTGTTTGAGGTGTTTAGTAAACGTTTATAGTCAAACTTGAGTGTTTGAGGTGTTAAGTCAACAGTTAGATTCAAACTTGAGTGTTTTGGGTGTTTAGTCAACAGTTAGAGTCAAACTTGAGTGTTTGAGGTGTTTAGTCAACGTTTAGAGTCAAACTTGAGTGTTTGAGGTGTGTTTAGTCAACAGTTAGAGTCAAACTTGAGTGTTTTGGGTGTTTAGTCAACAGATAGAGTCAAACTTGAGTATTTTGTGTGTTTAGTCAACGTTTAGAGTCAAACGTGAGTGTTTTAGGTGTTTAGTCAATAGTTAGAGTCAAACTTAAGTGTTTTGGGTGTTAAGTCAACAGTTAGAGTCAAACTTGAGTGTTTGAGGTGTTTAGTCAACGTTTAGAGTCAAACTTGAGTGTTTGAGGTGTTTAGTCAACAGTTAGAGTCAAACTTGAGTGTTTTGGGTGTTTAGTCAACAGTTAGAGTCAAACTTGAGTGTTTTGGGTGTTTAGTCAATAGTTAGAGTCAAACTTGAGTGTTTGAGGTGTTTAGTCAACGTTTAGAGTCAAACTTGAGTGTTTGAGGTGTTTAGTCAACAGTTAGAGCCAAACTTGAGTGTTTGAGGTGTTTAGTCAACGTTTAGAGTCAAACTTGAGTGTTTGAGGTGTTTAGTCAACAGTTAGAGTCAAACTTGAGTGTTTTGGGTTTTTAGTCAACGTTTAGAGTCAAACTTGAGTTCAAATCAAAATTGATATCCAAAAACCAACAAAATGTTTTAATACTAATAAACCAAAATAAAAAAAAAAGCCTAATCATTATCATATCCACTAATAACTATGGGTTCATCATCGCTATCAACCTCTATAGGTTCTTCTTCATCTCCGTATTCATCCAAGGTGTCATCATGAATTTCCTCATTTTCATCAATAACCGTATCATAAGACAAATCAATAAAAAATGAGCAAGATCAATCTCGATCTCCTTGGTGGATGCCAAAGGTATGTTGATGTTCTCATTCCCCATGTTATCCAATGGTATCCTGATGCTCTCATTTCCAGTAGGGACTGATTGGGAACCCCATAACTCAGGACTCCATCCGTGGAGATCATTTATTTCTCAAATGGCTTTCCACCCTTTCATTGATTTCTTTGAACTAATCTCGTCGATGTAAAACACTTTCTTGGCCTGCGATGCTAAAATGTATGGTTCGTCGGCCCATTCATAGTTTGATGTGTTGATAAAGGTTACCCCATGTTCTGGCCTCGATTCATACTTTTTGTACCACTTACAGACAAATAACACAACCGAGCACCCTCCAGTGTACATAACCTCCAAGATTTTGATTAATTCCCCATAGGGTTTTTCCTCGTACATGGTACAAACTCCGTAATCCTGCGTCACTCTTTTCTTTCCTTTGGACTTAGTTACCCACTTGACACCGTTCACAACACATGAATCATATTTATGCACCGAACCATAAGACATGTTTGCCAAGGACACCATCTCGGGGGTAGCTAATGGATCGCCACGTGAATGCATTCCATGAATCTGTTATACAAAAATAATAGTTAGTACTTTGATAATAAATATATAAGTTTTAAACCAATGCCTAAAATTACATACCTTTTCCAAAAACCATTCCTTAAACGTTCGACGATGCCTAATATCTATTTCCTCACTCGTTCCCGTAAGTGTGGATTTGTGTTCACTAAAATTGTAAATGAGTATAAATAAATTAATGTATTTATATACATATATTCACATAGATATATAAATAAAAATAAATATATTCATATAAATATATAAATATATAAATATATAAATATATAAATATATAAATATATAAATATATAAATATATAAATATATAAATATATTCATATAAATATATAAGTATATTCATATATTCATATATTTATATATTCATATAAATATAAATATAAATAAAGATAATAATATTTACTTACGTCATGTATGCTTCGAGTTTGTCGCAATTATGCAAAATATACCAACTTATGTGCTCCTTCTCCTTATATGGTAATGAAACATACTCTATCTTACCAACTAGAATGCATTGGGAATTGAAAACGGATAGCTCTTTTGGGACCGGCGGTGCTTCGTTGTATCTTCCTGGATCGTTGAAACTTGTTTTTTCTTCACTAAGATATCTTGATATGAAATTCAACGTCTCTTCCACAATGTAACCCTCGGCTATTGAACCCTCTAGTCTAGCTGGATTTCGAATATACTCTTTCAACTTTTTCAAATACCTTTCAAATGGGTACATTCACCGCATTTGGACCGGGCCCCCAAGCAATGCTTCACCGTATAAGTGTATCACCAAGTGGATCATTATATCAAAAAATGCGGGAGGTAAAATCATTTCCAGCCTACACATAACTTCAACCACTTTCTTCTTTCCCGATTCTAACTCTTTCCTGCTTAGATTTTTATTGCAAATGACTCTAAACACGTTCGCTAACCCAATAAACACGTCACTTATCGCTTTGTCTTCAATAAGCCCGGGGAGACTAGCCAAGAAAAGATATTGCATCATCACATGACAGTTGTGAGATTTCATGCCGATAATCTTTCCCGTACCAATTTGAACATTGTTTCTCATACTAGATGTGAAACCGTCGGGAAACTTCTATGCCTTCAGCCAGTTAAGAAATATAGTCCGCTTTTCCGTTGTTAAAGTGTACTTTCCCCGTTTTAATATTTGTTTACCATTTCTCTCAGTCAACCACAATTCTTTTCTAATCTTCAATTCCATAAGATCCATTCTCGCTTTCACGTTATCTTTGTTAACTTTCCCATCAATACCTATAACTGTACCGAGAAGAGCATCACACACGTTTTTCTCGTAATGCATAACATTAATGTTATGTTTCAACAAGTTTTCGGACCAATAAGGTAAACGATAGAAAATACTCTTTTTCTTCCAATTGAATCGCCGATTAACATCTTGCTTCACGATCTTTCCCCCAAAATCCTTGTGTTTACAGGGAAACACAATGGGAAGCCCATCTAACTGTGTCTGAATATTTGCAGGACTATATTTCTTCGGTGGGCCCCTATAATCGGATTTCTTGTACAAAATATTTTCGCTTCTAAATCGATGTCCAGGAGGTAACCAACGTCTATGGTCAAACTAAACAATCCATTTGTTCACACTCAATGATTGAGTATGATCCATGCATTCGGGACAAGATTTGTAACCTTGACCCGACCATCCCGAAGTGTATGACCTAGCGGAGAAATCATTACTGGTAGACAACAAACAAACCTTCATCGTAAACTCTTCTTTCTTGTGGGCATCATACGTAACGATCCCTTTATCCCACAACTCTTCCAACTCATCTATAACCGGACGAAGAAAGACATTCATGTCCTTACCGGGTGAACGGGGTCCTGGAATCAACAAACAAAGCTGGAATATGGTTTCATTCATGCATACCCACGGTGGCAAGTTATAAACGGTTAATATGATTGGACACATGTTGTACGAGTTGTTCTGTGTAGAGAAAGGACAAAGCCCGTCGATACCGAGACCCAGATATACGTTACGAGGTTCGCTAGCAAACTCAGGGTGTAGCGCTGCAAATCTCTTCCAACTATCACCATCAACCGGATGACGCAACACATCCGGATCGGCACTGTTACCGGTATGGTGCCAAATCATGTCTTCAGCGGTGTGCTTTGAAGTGTATAGTCGCTGTAATCTAGGAGCAATCGGAAAGTATCGAAGCTTCTTATGCGGTACTTTGATACCCTTCTTTGGGTCCCATCTAGACTCCTACAAACTTGACACTTATCGAGGTCTTTGTTTTCTTTGTAATAAATAACACAATCGTTTAAACAAACGTCGATGATAATATACCCCATACCCAAACCTTTCAACTTCTTGTAGCATGCTTCATAAGAATCGTGCAAATTGTGAGGTTTAGGCAAAATACGACCCAACAACTCCAATAGCTCGGTGAATGAGGTGTTAGTCCATTTGTTCTTTACTTTTACGTGCATTAGCTTGGCAATGAAATTCAACGAACTCATCGATTTACAACCAGGATATAATTCTGTCTCCAATTCTTCGAATAATGTGTCAAAACTGCTTCGACTTGGAATATGTGCATCTCTCATCTCGGTGTCTCCCGGATGTCCACCAACATCGTAACTCTGTCTCACATCGTCATAAACATGCTGAATTTCATTTACTATAATTGGATCTTTACTTGCAGGGGGTGTATGTGTTTGTATCTCCTCCTCACCGTGTTTTGTCCAAACCTTATAATCATGGTTAAACCCCTCTTTTAGAAGGTGGGCCATAACAACTTCGGTTTTTAATCGACAAAAATTATTACACTTCTTACACGGGCAAGACAAGTAGCCGGTATAACCTCTACTTTTCTTAGCAAACTCGATAAATTTAAAAACCCCAAAAATATATTCTCCATCGAACACATTCGTCAATTCGATCGAACTCTTATCGATACTCATGTCCGAACTCGATGCCATCTCTTAACAACAATTTGATTAAACTATGCGACTACATTCATATAAAAAAATAATATACATAATTATTACAACCCAATGAATAAAATGAATGAAATTACAACACAATAAACAAAATAAAAAAAATTACAAACTCATTGAATGAATAAATATTACAAACCATTGAATGAATAAAAATTACAAACCATTAAATGAATAAATATTACAAACCATTAAATGAATGAATATATTAGAAAAACAAAGAATTAAATAAACAAGTAAAAATATATAAGTACAAAATATAAATTCACACAACACATGCATAATCAACAAACAAATATTTAATTCATTAACCTAATCATATGTTATATCAACTTGCTAATATAATCAAATAAAAAAAAATTAAAAAGCATGAAATGTAATGGTAATACCTTGAATTGGATGGATAAATTGAAGAGTGATGTTAATTCTCCACCAAGAAATTGTATTAATTCACCTAATCAAACCATATAGAAAGAATAAAACACAATTAGAAATCAAAAAAAAATTAAAAGGTGAATTTCATGCAATTATTACCTTAAAATGTGTGATGAAAGTTGATATTAATGGAGCCCCACCTTGATTATTGAACCAAGAATGATGCAAGATGAAGTGGAGAAGCAATTACAAATAAAAAAAGGAATTTAGTTGTGTTTTTGGGAGAAAATCGGAGGATTTTTTTAGGTGTTTTGTGTGTTTTGTGTGTTAAAAACCTGTTGTCTCCATTAAATAGGATTTAAGATTAGCGACGAAATACGGGTTGTCGTTAAACAAAGATGTGTCGTCGCTAATCTTCAAAATAACGACGACAACACGTGTCGCTAAGATAGCGACGACAGATCGGCGATTTAAAAATATTCAAAAATAAAAAAAAACAATCAGCGGCGAAAATCAATTAAATAACGATGAATTCATTTATCGCTAGTTAACGACGCCTGTTTCTTCGCCAGTAAGATTTTGTCGTCGCTAATTTCAAAAAATTAGCGGCAAATTACGGGTCGTCGCTAATATTTCGTGGGTAAACAGCGCGAATCCAGTAGTTTATGTATTCGACAAAAAAAAATAGTAAACTTTTAATAATATGAGTATTTCTTTAAAACAAATATTTTTGGACAAGATTTTTTTTATATTCAATAAATGATATATTTGGTAAAGAAAAAAAAGGCTGACAATTTTCACTTTTACTTGAATTACTCAGACTCCAATATTTGAAATAAATTAGTATTAATTAGAATTACCTGAAAATGGGTCAAATTCATTAATTTTTTTTTATCCAACTTAATTGATCTAGTTTTAGATATAAATCTTACAAAAAAATTTAATATTTTTTCTTTACAGATTTTTTTTAATTAAGATATATATAAATTATTTATTAAAGTATTTTTTTATTATTTAATTAAGAATAATACTAGAAAAAATTGAAACAAAATATTTTGATATTTACCAAAGAAAAATAATATTAAACCAACTTTCTATAAATTTGAATTAACGTGAAAAAAAGAAAGTAGATAGGTGGTGGATATATTACTAGTATTAGACTATTAGTAAGCGTGACTTTGTATATAAGTTTCTTATCTATTTTATAAACTTGCACCAAAAAAAAAACTTGCACCAAGGAAAGAAAGAAGGAAAGATGGCAGAATCAGCATCAGCCAAGGTGAATTCAATCTTTATATACCCTATTAAATCGTGTGGCGGAATATCTGTCTCTGAAGCAGCTATCACTGGAACTGGTAAGATGATGAGTTGATGATATCACTATTGACTATCAATACTTATAATGGTTAGTTACAGGATTTCGATGGGATCGACAATGGTTAGTAGTAAATGAGAAAGGGAGGGGAATTACTCAAAGAGTTGAACCAACGCTGGCTCTTGTACGTACAGAAATAACACCCATTCACGCGTTTTCTTGACCCCTCCTGGGAACCAGATTCCACCTCTTTCTTGGGTGAGGAATAAATAATAAATTAAATAATAGTAATTTTCTTTTCTTATTCTATTGATTCGTGTTTTTTCAACAGTGATAAGTGCCCAGGGGATGACAGACGTTCTCAAAATCCCATTGACTATCCCACCACTAACAACTGAGGGTGTCTCTGTCTTTGAATGGTCTGGCTCAGCCTTTGATGAGGGTGAGATAGCTTCTAATTGGTTCTCCACTTTTCTTCAGAAACCTTCTCGTCTTGTACGTTTTAATGAAGGTAAGTACTTCTATCAATTAATCTTGTTGCATAGTAATCTCTACTATACTCTGATATAATCTCATTTTGTCAATCCAGAATCCCAAACAAGACCTGTCAACTCTGATCGTGCTCGTGACTATAGAATCAAATTTAATGATTCGTATCCTTTTCTTTTGCTATCTCAGGTTCGAGTTAGTGTTTATTATTTACTTGAGATCACATAAATGCTCAAAGTCATGATTTGCAGGGATCAATGGATGCACTAAATGAACGTCTTGACAAGCCTATACTGGTTAACCGTTTTAGACCCAAGTATGTTTGAGAAACTGTTAAATATTTGTATTAGTAATGCAAATATATATAATGTATTTATTAGGTTGTGGATAAGATCAAACAGTTACTAGCCGTTATTAGCAACTAGCCGTTATTAGCCGTTGTTAGCAGTTGTGTAATGGGAACCCTATATATGTATGTATTCTATCCGTGTAAAACTCAATAAAAAAGTTTCATTTCAATCTTTTATCATCTGGTTTGAATTCTTCTCTTTCTCATAAACAAATTTTTGCTTTCAATCAATTAATGTTTGTATTCACAAACACTAACAAATGGTATCTAGAGCTTTCTTCTTAAGGGATCTGTGGTTATTTCATTTGAAGAAATTAAACAAATGGAAGCAGGAACAAATTTTTCATCAATTTCTCCTCCCATCTTTGATGGAGAAAATTATCAAATGTGGGCTGTGAGAATGGAGACATATCTGGAAGCTTTGGATCTTTGGGATGCAGTGGAATTAAATTATGAAGTTCCTAATTTACCAGATAATCCTACCATGGCCCAAATGAAAAATCATAAAGAGAAGAAAAACAAAAAGTCAAAGGCAAAAGCATGTTTGTTTGCCGCTGTATCCCCAACTATCTTCACAAGGGTTATGTCACTTAAAACCGCAAAGGAAATCTGGGACTACCTTAAAGGAGAATATGATGGCGATGACAGGATAAGAGGTATGAAAGTTTTAAATTTAATCAGAGAGTTTGAATTGCAAAAAATGTTGGAATCTGAAACAATTAAAGAGTATTCAGATAAACTTCTGAATATTGCTAATAAAGTAAGGTTACTTGGATCCACATTTTCTGATTCAAGAATTGTAGAAAAAATTCTTGTTACTGTGCCCGAAAGATATGAAGCCACCATCACAACTTTAGAAAATACTAAAGATTTGTCGAAGATTACGTTGGCAGAGATATTGAATGCCTTACAGGCACAGGAGCAAAGAAGAATGATGAGGCAAGAAGGATCAGTTGAGGGAGCACTTCAAGCCAAATATGATGAAAAGAACCAGAAAAAATTTCAAACAAAAGGGGAAGTATCAAGTAACAATGTTAATAAACATAAGGGAGTTTCAAAGGGAAATTATCCTCCTTGCAAACATTGTGGAAAGAAAGGTCATGCACCTTTTAAATGTTTTAGAAGACTTGATGCGAAGTGTACAAAATGCAACAAACTTGGACATGAATCTATCATTTGCAAAGAAAAGGGAAAACAAGAAGATGTAGAAGAAGATGCTCAAATTGTTGAAGAAGAGGAAGAGGATCAACTTTTTGTGGTAACTTATTTTTCAAGTAGTGATTCAAATGATTGTTGGTTAATTGATAGTGGTTGTACTAACCACATGACTTACGATAAGGATTTATTCAAGGAAATGGAGGCCACAAAAATAAGCAAAGTCAGAATTGGGAATGGCAAACACATTGCTGTGAAAGGCAAAGGAACTATAGCAATCACAAGCTGTAATGGTACAAAAATCATCACTGATGTACTTTATGTTCCTAAAATTGACCAGAACTTGTTGAGTGTTGGTCAACTACTTGAAAAGGGATTCAAGGTGTTTTTTGAAGACAAGTGTTGCATGATTAAAGATACTTCTGGGCAAGAACTATTCAAAGTTAAAATGAGAGGGAAATGTTTCTCATTTGATCCAATGGAGGAGGAGCAGAGTGCATTCTCCGCCACAGAAAGTATCACTGAAGTCTGGCACAAAAGGTTGGGCCATTATCATCACTCTGGACTTCTTTTGATGCAGAAAAAGAAAATGGAAAAAGATTTACCGAATCTAGAAGAAACAATTTCAAATTGTCAAGCATGCCATTTTGGAAAAAAAAGTAGACAACCATTTCCAAACACAACATGGCGAGCATCACAAAAATTGCAACTCATCCATACTGACTTGGCGGGTCCTCAAAGAACACCATCTTTGAAAGGTAGTCTTTACTATATTGTTTTTATTGATGATCAAACAAGAATGTGTTGGATTTATTTTTTGAAAACAAAGTCTGAAGTTGCTAGAGTATTTTGGAACTTCAAGAAAAAGGTTGAAAATCAAAGTGGTTGCAAAATTCAAACTGTTAGATCAGACAATGGGAAGGAGTATACTTCAGAAGAATTTAATATGTTCTGTGAGGAGGCAGCTATTGAACATCAACTTACGGCTCCTTATACTCCACAACAAAATGGTGTCAGTGAAAGAAGAAACAGATACACTTTGACACGGTGCATATTACACGAGAAAAATTTGCCAAATTTTTTTGGGCTGAGGCTGCCCACACATCTGTGTTCCTGCAAAATAGACTTCCAACCAAAGCTGTCAAGGACAAAACACCATTTGAAGCATGGTACGGATACAAGCCCTCTTTGAATTTTCTAAAAATATTTGGTTGTCTATGCTTTAATTCTGTTCCAAAAATAAAGTGTGACAAACTTGATAAAAGGGCTGTTCTTGGAATCTTTGTTGGATATAGCACAATAACAAAAGCTTACAGAATCTTTCAGCCCGACTCAGGCAAAATAATTATCTCGAGAGATGTTCAATTTGTTGAAAATAAAGAATGGAACTGGGAGAGTTGGTGGTCCTTTGTGTGTTCTAAAAATAAATGCAAATGCTAATCGAACCACAACCGCAAGTGTACGGTTGTCCCAAGTAGTATAACTGATAAATCAGATTCGTTCCAAGGACGGAATGGTTGATCACAATGTCTAGCAAATAGTGATTGGTTGCACTTTATGAAAGCAAGTAAATAAAATATGTTTGTTTGGTTTTGTTTATTAAAACTACTAAATGAAAGACAAATTATAAATGCAAGTAAAAGCTAAGACGCAAGTAAAATGATGTAAAACGCAATATGAGAAGTAGTACTTGAGAACTCAAGGATCCTCCCAATCCTATTTCCTAACTTATGTTGTTTAAGGCTAAATTGGTCAATTACAATGGTCGGGATTCTAGATTCCTTATACCCCCGTCAGGGTGGACTATAAGGCGATCCTAAAGTATCACTAGTCCTGTCAGGGTAAATATGATCCACCGTTGAATGTCTAAGTTTTATTACCTCATTGGCCCTAGAATTAGCTAAGTTCGTCAGAATCAATAGCTTCTATCCTAGATTCGAATAAATGGTTCTGTTTTTAAACCCTCCGTCAGGATGATCCAATTGCCACTAATTGGAATAGCCTAAATACTAACACCTGTTCCTAGTTCATGACGCTAAAAACAGTAAAAATAATCTCAATTTATTGAAAAGAGTAAAAGCCCTAATTTAGTTTAATTCAATAAAAACCCAAATTCAACATTCGTTATTTCATAAAATTAGGATTCACCCATTGTTTGTTCTCAAGCACTATGAAAAGCTTAGCTCATATTAAAAAGAAATACTAAATTAAAATAAATGGAATTCATAACTGATTACAAATAAAAGATAAAAGAAACCTAATTTCCGGAATTGGAATGACTGAGAACGGAGCTATAGACCCACTCCAGCTCTAGCATCTTCTTCTTCCTTCCTTCTGTTGCTTCACTCTGATGTTTTTAATTGTAAAGAATGAATTGTGTGAAAAATAGAAGTCCAGACCTCCTTTTATAAGCATAAAAACGGATTAGGGCTTGGACCAGAAAATAAAACACTAATTAAATGTCCAAGCCCAATTTCTAAGCCCAAAATCCCGTAACTGCTGATACACCTTCACTAAAACGGCTTTTCCTGATGCTATATGACTCTGATTGACCTCATTTCAGTTGCTAAAGTTCCGTAACTCGATAAGGAATGTTTTCTCTTCAAAGGTCAGCGGCTAAATCATCGCTCAAGCACCTCGAAATCAGCAATCTATGACCTAGAAAATGGATTTTCAACTCTAAAAAATAATATCTTCGGGATTTATCTTCAAGTCTTGACTCTAATTCACGATCTTTGACTTTCTCCTCGGATTCCTCTCCTAGCTAACATCTAAAACCTGTAAACTTTCCACTAAAAATACCAATATTACGCGCAAAAGTTTAATAATTTAAAAATGCTAGAAATAAAAAGGGAATTCCGGATTATTGCATATTTAGTCCAAAAGTCTATCAAATTAATTAAATAAGCACCAAAAATGATGTCTCCCAAGGGTCGAAAATAAGAACAATTAGGGAGACATCAAGACCCCCAACTCAAACCTTTGTCGTCCCGACAAAGCAAAACAAAACAAAACAAGGGGTAGAAGTAAACGCAAGAACAAATAGAAGCTAGCAAATAAACCTAAAGCAATTCTTAAGATAAATCTCATATAGCAAACATTAAAAACTAACATATACATACACTAATCATGCAACATCAAACATAAATAATCTCAATCATAAAATTAAAGTCGCAATGCTTGAAGGTTACACTTGTACTCATATCTGTATGATGGCTATAGGGTGGTCATTAATCCTAACTCGCTTTGAATGCTCCACCTAGTATATTCCCTATCAACAGAATTATAAATTCACTATGCACTTAGGAATCACGAGGTCTTTATGGTTTTAATAATGGCTTAAGGACGGTATGGATGTATATTTGGTAAATTTGAAGTGAGCTTTTGGCTTTCTCCTCACTTACCATCAACAATGTCTTCGAGCTTGAGTTTACGCTCAAAAATGTTCTCACTCACCCATTTGACGCGCTAATGTTGCGTCCCCAATGTCAACCCAAACAAAACTAAGATGATTTCCAAAAATATTCCACTTTGCCGGTTTATTTCATTCTTTCTTTCTTTTTTTTTTCTTTTTTTTCATTTTTTTTTTGTACAAGATACCCATGACCCTCGTTTTGATGTGAAAGGTCATGTCTCTTATAATTTTCTTTTTCTTTATTTTCTTTTCAAATCCCGGCAAAGGGTTACAAATAATAATATCATCTACCTTTTTGTGCCTCAATACAAACACATATAATCCCTTCCCAATGTAATTTCCCAAATGTGGACCCTCCACCCCAAACTCAAGCTCGAGACAAGTCTCAGGGTTGTGATTCAAGTGCGGGTCATTTGGTCATGCCTAATAATCTAAAGGATAATGGGCTTATATCGTGGCTACAAAAGAAAAGGCTTAAGGTTCAAAATTGGGCTAAGACGGATAAAATTATAATAAGGGATAGCAAGCTAAAAGGCTTCAAATGGCTAACAAAGAACTGCCCCTATCATTTTCCTAAGTACATAGCTTGTCTTTAGTTCATATCTAGGTGGGTTCTCTACTAATTAGGATTTCACGTTCTACACACCAAACATATTCCTTAAGTACAAGCTTACTTCATTTGCATTGTTCATTAATTTTTCCTATTAATTACCTATGTTCGCATGCAATTGTAAGTGCGTTTTATGTTATTCCCTAAAGTCCACTATTTACTATCATAGATTCATCAAAAGTATGCTTAAAGGGATATTTAAAAATTTCTACAGTCAAACGCAACTCCGAAAATTATTTTATTGAAAGCAAATAAAACATATAACACATAAAAACTGGGATGAGGCAACGAACCCCACCCCAAACTCAAAAATGAGTCGTGTCCCCACGACTCAAAAAGACTCAAAGCAATGAAATAATATACACTAAATGAGAAGAATAGAAAACGTATCTTAACCAACGCGAGGCTGGTGGTCGGTGTTGCATCCATGAACTTTATCTCGCGTCTAGACATCGTAAGTTGTGCTTTGAACAAATAAAGTTCAACTTGTTTGTAACGTTTCCCAAAATAGCGCACCTCGTATCCTGATTCTCTTCCAACACCTTGATTTTCAATTCCAACCCATCATCGGATCATTTGCTTCCTCACTTTCAGGTTCCTCAATCACTTTCCTCTTCTTCGGATTAGCCTTAATTTGAACCTCTTCAGTCTTGTGAAATAGGAATCTCAATAGCTTGTTCTTGAATAGCACCAAAAGCGTTTCTGTTTCTTGGAGAATTCCTTCGATAAGCACATATGAAAACGGTTTTGATAGGCATCTCTTTCCACCCCAAACTCAAAACTTCAAATAGTGAGAAGCTAAGGCTTAGAACTTTGATGTTTTGAGGCTTAAGACTTGAAGATTATGGTGGAATATGAGATGGGTAAAGGCTAATTGATGTGTGGGAAGAGGGAATTGGATTTAAGTTGAAGATTGGATGAAGAACAATCGGAGGAAAGTGGGAATTTTATCGTATTTTGGATTAGAGATGAGTTGATTTCATGTTTTTGTGGTGAAAGAGGGTAAGATTTGAGGATTGTGTGGTTGTAGATGATGATGTTCAGGAAATTCTGGGTTTTGGGAGTGTTTTTGGAGGCTGGGTCGAAGGAGGTAAAAAACTAGGGCTAAAAAAAACTTCAAACGGCCTTGTCACAGATGCAAACCGGGTTCCCGGTTTCGAAAATCCGGGGTCCCGGTTCTGCGTCGCTGTGACGGCGCGGAAAAAATAAAAATACTCTTTTTTTTTTTTTTTTTACCTCGAGACGCACCAAAACGTTGGACCCCAAGACGCAGGGTCAGAACTTCTACTCGCCGAAACCGGGTTCCCGGTTCTGAAGAATGCGGGTACCCGGATTTTCTCGATGGCGCGAGTCAAAACGCGCCAAAACGCAGACCACCAAGACACTGGGTCAGAAATTTCAGAAGTCACAGCACCAAAACCGGGTTCCCGGTTTCGAAAATCCGGGTACCCGGTTCCGACGTTGTGTCGTGAACCCAAAACGCCAAGTGTTGCGTTAAAAAGGTTGGTACCAACTCCAAAACCGGGTTCCCGGTTTCTCCTGGACATCCAACCAATTTTCTCCTATTTTCGCCTCATTGACCCCAAAGTCATGACCTTTTTACCCTTGAAATCATCAAAAACGACTACCCTTCCTCATTTCTTAATAATAAACACTAAAATTACGAAAATCAAACTAATCTAAATTGCAAAAATTTAAAAACTCAGCTAATATACAAGGAATTGGTTTTTGTTTAACGTCGTTAAGCTCGACGGGTTACCTCATTCATTAGTCATTGACATAACCTCCCCAGCAGTGAGTGAGGTTGTCAATATTTGCAACTCAAAATTTGCATCCCTTAGCTTTTATTCCCACTAGTTTATCTGAGATAACCTTCGCGACCATGAATGGTCCTATCCAAGAACTTTTTGATTCACGTACCTTTGGAGGGGGTTTAGGATTTTTCATAGCTACCTCTTCACCTACTTTGAACCCCTTTTTCTTTCTTTCTTTCTCAGGTTCCTTCGGAACCTTCGTGGCACGTGCTTTCTCTTTCTTCTTTGCATGATTGAGTTGTGGATTTTTAGGGTATGGAGGAGCTTTAATTGGTGGTTTCTTTCGTAGCTTTTTCTCCTCCACCCCTAAAGTGTCCACAACATTAATTGGCTCTTTTCTTACCGGTTCCATTACATCTACACGAAAACATTCTTCCTTGGAATCCGGAAACTTCATAGGTCTAAACACATTAAAATTCATCTCCTCGTCTTGGATTCTCATAATCATTTCACCGTTTTCTACATCAATCAAGGTACGTCCCGTGGCTAGGAATGGTCTTCCCAAAATAATGGGGACATTCCTATCCGCGTCGTAATCAAGTATAATGAAATCAGCGGGAAAAATTAACGTACCTGCCTTAACGAGGACATCTTCGATTCGGCCTTCCGGATGTGCAAGAGATCGATCCGCCATTTGCAAGACCATAGAAGTGGGTCTTGCTTCGATATTAAGCTTATCAAAGATCGACTTGGGCATAAGATTAATGCTTGCACCCAAATCACATAGTGCTTTACCTTTCCATTCTTCTCCAATCGATATCGGAATTGTAAAGCTCCCAGGATCAACTAACTTTGGAGGTAATTTACCCTGACAAATAGCACTACATTCCTCAGGGAGACCAATCATCTCATTATCACAATACGGCCGTTTGTTGGTGAGGGCTCTTTTCAGAAACTTGGCATACTTGGGTACATCTCGAATAGCTTCTAGCAACGGAATATTTATGCTAAGACCTCTTACCTTGTTAAAGAATTTTTGATAATCAGCCATATCACCCTTCTTTTGAACTCTCGATGGAAATGGTGGAGGAGGACGATTTATTATAGCATCATCTTTCTTTTTCAGAATTTCATTAGACCTCTCCACTTCTTCCACTTCAACTTCTTTATCTTCATTCACCACCTCTTTTTCTTTTCTAACTTCTTTTTCTTTCATAACCGGGAAAGGAGGTGGAGGAAGGTTCTTACCACTTCTGAGATTAATAGCTTTACAGTCTTCGATTTGGATTGGATTCTCAGTATCGCTAGGGAGTTGCCCTTGTGGACGTTGATTTAGCTGTTTATTTATCTGATTCATCTGATTCTGTAATAACTTCATGTTTGCTTCAGATGCTTGTTGACGTTCCATGGCTTGTGTTTGAAGAGCAATTAAACTTTCTACGGTTTTCTGAAGGGTAACTACACCTTCTTGCGGATAGGCAGGTAAGGCTTTCTGATTCATTGTGTCATCGTAATTGTCTTGAGGAGCTTGTCTCTGAACATAATTTCCCTGATTCTGTCCTCCTTGATAATTATTTTGTGGTCTTGGATTGAAATTGTTACCTTGGGGGTGAAGCTGATATGCATATGTAGGATTGGCTGCCCCATTAGGATTTGAGTATTGAAACCCATGATGGTTTCTGTTAGGTTGATATCCATTACCATTCGAATTAAAGTTACCTCTGTTGGAGACAAACATCACGGATTATTGGTTATTTTGACAATTTTCCCAACTATGATCATTAACACCGCAATACTCACATCCATATACCTCTTGTGCAACCTTTACCTCACCTCTTTTATTCGAAAAACCTTCTTTCACGGCTAGAGTAAGTTGTCTCAGTTGTTGTTCTAGTGTGGTTTGAATCTTTGTCTCTAACGTAGCAAACTTTTCTTCGATATTAACATTATTGACTCCTCCTCTAACTGGTGTTCTTACTGAATTCCACCCAACTTCATTCTTGACTGTTCTTTCTAAAATGATTTTAGCATGAGCGGGTTGAACTTGAAGAAAACCTACACCACATAACATATCCAATTTCTCTCTCGAAGTCCCATCAAGGCCTCTGTAAAAGATTTTTAACTGTTGTTGTTCTGAAAAGCCATGAGTGGGAACTCTACGCAAACACATCTGAAATCTTATCCAACTCTTACCCACAGTTTCATCATATTCTTGACGGAAATGCGTCAATTCTAATTCAGCATCTAATCTCATGTTACTTGGGTAATACCTGTCAAAGAAAGCAGTCTCTAATTGGTCCCAGTTGGTTATCTGTGTAGGATCTTGTGTATCGTGCCATTCACTCGCTCCATCAATAACAAAAAATTTAAACGCAGCAAAATACATCTGTTCTCTTGAGACTCCTTGTGTGATATACGAATCACATATCTGCTTAAATTTCTGTACTGCTCTAAGAGGATCTTCTGATGGTCTTGATGGTCCTTTGTGTGTTCTAAAATAAATGCAAAAGTAATCGAACCACAACCGCAAGTGTACGGTTGTCCCAAGTAATAATAGTGATAACAGATTCGTTCTCAGGGACGGTTGGTTAACTACAATGCTTATCAGATAATGAATAATTGCACTTATGAAAGCAGATAAAAGATATAATGATTGGTTGGTTGTTTGTATTAATTCTAAGTGATGCAAGATTAAATTAAAAATGCAAATAAATATTAAGACGCAAGTAAATAAATGTAAAACGCAAATATGAGAAGGTAGCACTTGAGATGGCAAGGGATCCTCCTAATTCTATTTCATAACATATTCTGTTTAAGGGTTAAATCGGTCAATTACAATGGTCGGGATTCTAAATTCCTTATACCCCCGTCAGGGTGGACTATAAGGCTATCCTAGAGTGTCACTAGTCCCGTCAGGGTAAATATGATCCACTTTTAGATGTTTAAGAATTTTACCTCATTGGCCCTAAAATTAGCTAAGTTCGTCAGAATCAATAGCTTCTATTTTAGATTGAATAATTGGTTCTATACCTAAACCCTCCGTCAGGATGATCCACACGCCACATATGAGGAATAGCCTAGATACTAATACCTGTTCTTAGTTCGCGACTCTAAAAACAGTAAACAATCACAAATTATCGAAAAGAGTAAAAGACCCAATTTAATTTAATTTAACAGAAACCCAAATTCAGGACATGAAATTCAATAGAATTGGGAGTTACCCATAAAGCATTCTCAAGCACTAAAGTGTAATTAGCTCATACTAATTGAAAAGAAAGCTAAATTAAAGGAAATAAGACTCATATTGTTTTACAGAAATAAAATACAGAGAAACCTAATTTCGGAATTGGTTTGGCTATGAATTGGAGAGTCTCCAGCTCCAAGCTTCTTCTTTTCCTTCTTTCTGCTTCTTCTCTGGACACTCTCTTCAAAGGATGAATTGAATTGAAGAATAAATTGAGAGGTCAGAAATACTGAGGTCAAAATCTCCTTTTATAAGGTTAAAAACGGATTAGGGCTTGGACCTAATAATAAAACACTAATTAAATGTCCAAGCCCAATTTCTAAGCACGAAATCCCGTAACTGCTGATACACCTTCACTAAAACGGCTTTTCCCGATGCGTTACAACTCCGATTGACCTCATTCCAATTGCTAAAGTTCTGTAACTCGATAAGGAATGATTTCTCTTCAAAGGTCAACAGTTAAATCATCGCTTAAGCACCTAGAAATCAGCAATCTATGGCCTGGAAAATGGATTTTCAGCTCTAAAAATAATATCTTCGGGATTTATCTTCGAGTTTTGACTCTATCTCTTGATCTTTGACTTTCTCCTAGGATTCCTCTTCTAGCTAACATCTAAAACCTGTAAAATCTTCACTAAAAATACCAATATTACGCGCAAAAGCTTAATAAATCAAAAATGCTAGAAATAAAAGAGGAAAATCATATTATTGCATATTTAGTCCAAAAGTCTATCAAATTGATTAAATAAACACCAAAAATGATGTCTCCTAAGGGTCGAAAATAAGAACATTTAAGGAGACATCAAGACCCCCAACTCAAACCTTTGTCGTCCCGACAAAGCAAAACTAAAAACAAGGGGAGTGAAGTAGATGCAAGAGAAAATAGAAGCTAGCAAATAAACCCTAAAGCAATGCTAAAGATAAATCTCATATAGAAAACATTAAGAACTAACATATACATACACTAATCATGCAACATCAAACATAAATAATCTCAATCATAAAATTAAAGTCGCAATGCTTGAAGGTTACACTTGTACTCATATCTGTATGATGGCTATAGGGTGGTCATTAATCCTAACTCGCTTTGAACGCTCCACCTAGTGTATTCCCTATCAACAGAATCATAAATTCACTATGCACTTAGAAATCACGAGGTCTTTATGGTTTTAATAATGGCTTAAGGACGGTGTGGATGTATATTTGGTAAATTTGAAGTGAGCTTTTGGCTCTCTCCTCACTTACCATCAACATGTCCTCGAGCTTGAGTTACGCTAAAAAATGTTCTCACTCACCCATTTGACACGCTAATGTTGCGTCCCCAATGTAAACCCAAATAAATCTAAGATGATTTCCAAAAATATTCCACTTTGCCGATTTATTTATTCTTTCTTTCTTTTTATTTTCTTTTTTTCATTTCTTTTCTTCTTTTTTTTGTACAAGATACCCATGACCATCATTTTGATGTGAAAGTCATGTCTCTTATAATTTTCTTTTTCTTTATTCTATTTCTTTCTTTTTCAAATCTCGGCAAAGGGTTACAAATAATAATATCATCTTTCATTTTTTTGTGCCTCAATACAAACATCTATAATCCCTTCCCAATGTAAATTCCCCAAATGTGGACCCTCCACCCCAAACTCAAGCTCGAGACAAGTCTCAGGGTTGTGATTCAAGTGCGGGTCATTTGGTCATGCCTAATAATCTAAAGGATAATGGGCTTATATCGTGGCTACAAAAGAAAGGCTTAAGGCTCAAAATTGGGCTAAGACGGATAAAGTTAATATACGGGATAGCAAGCTAAAAGGCTTCAAATGGCTAACAAAGAACTGCCCCTATCATTTTCCTAAGTACATAGCTTGTCTTTAGTTCATATCTAGGTGGGTTCTCTACTAATTAGGATTTCACGTTCTACACACCAAACATATTCCTTAAGTACAAGCTTACTTCATTTGCATTGTTCATTAATTTTTCCTATTAATTACCTATGTTCGCATGCAATTGTAAGTGCGTTTTATGTTATTCCCTAAAGTCCACTATCTACTATCATAGATTCTTCAAAAGTATGCTTAAAAGGGACATTTAAAATCTTCTACAGTCAAACGCAACTCCGAATTATTTTATTGAAAGCAAATAAAGCAAATAAACACATAAAAATTGGGATGAGGCAACGAACCCCACCCCAAACTCAAAAATGAGTCGTGTCCCCACGACTCGAAAAGACTCAATAAAGCAATTAAACTAATATACACTAAATGAGAAGGGAAAGAAAACGTATCTGAACCAGCGCAAGGCTGGTTTCGGTGTTGCGTCCAAGTTGAGGTTTTGATGTCTTTCATCAATGGTTGCTTTTAAAGTGTTCTTTATCACCTCTAACTTTTTCAAATTTCCCACGTTTTCATTTATTACCCGCCCTCTAAGCATCATCTCTTCTATCAAAATCTTCCTCAATACCCAATTCTCGTTCTTCACCATGTTCTTCGTACCTTTCCTAACCTTCATGGTCATCTCCGATGACCCCAAACTCAAAGCTTCAAGACCCTCAAAAGGTTTGGATAAAATTGTGATTTTAGTGTTCTTGAAGGTTTGGGTTTGAATTATGGATTGTTTAGAGCTGGGTCATGGATATTTCAAGGTTTGGGAAAGGTTTAATAGATAAACTTTAGCTTTGGTGAAAGAAAACTTTGGATTAAAGTGTGAAGCTTTGGTATTTTGGAAGTTTTAATGGTTTAATTGTGAACTTGGATGATGTTTAGAGGGAGGGATTGGTCGTGTAATGTTGTTTAGATGGTGGAATTTAAGTGTTTTTGGAGCTTTGGTTCGTTATCAATGGTGTTTCATGTGTTGGAGGCCAAAGGAGAGGGAACAATAAGGTTTTTTAAGCTTTAGGTTTGTTTTCGCCGAGACCACGACCGGCATGCCGGTCAGATGACCTGCTAGCCGCTCGCGAGCGACGACCTCCCCAACAGCCAGGTCTCGAAAAGTTATGCAGTTTAGACTTAAAGATTACCTGATTCGGACACCCGAGCGCAAAGATATCGCTTGCCGAACTTTTATCTGATTGTGTCCGGATTTTTTTTTTTTTTTTTTTTTTTTTTAAATACCGAAACGCAACACTTTTGCGTCATCGCTGACGCAGTGATCAGAGAGTTGGGAAATGGTCGTGGATTTGCCCACTTTGCTGGACGCAAAGGGTTGCGTATTCGCAGAAAATTTCCATCTTGTTTTTTCGGATTCTCCTTGCTTACACCTCGGATTGTTATGAAACTTATACTCATTTCCATTGGAAATTGCGTTCCCGATCCATTGGACTACTCATATTTTTCATTGGAGTTACCATTTTTCTCAGATTTCGGTTTTCTTCATTTCGCACCATGAATTGCGTCTCTTTACGCACAGGTCAGAAACTTTGGGCTATGTATCAGAACTTTTGGACTCCACCATTGGATAGATCTCGAAAAAATAAGTGTTTTAGGCTCAAGAAAAAGTCAATTCCGACCTCCGAGCATCAAGTTATGATCTTCCGAAGTTGCTGAATGAGGACGCAGTCGTGCTGCGTCATCGCTGACGCAGTGGTCAGAAACTTTTAGCTGCTTATCTGAACTTTTAGACTTCACCATTGGATAGAGCTCGAAAAGTTATGCGGTTTAGGCTCAAGAAAAAGTTAATTCCGACCTCCGAGCATCAAGTTATGATCTTCCGAAGTTGCTGATAACCTAACTAGCCCAAACTCGTGACCTTTACTCCTGTAATCATCAAAAACACCAACCTTTCTCATTTCTTAAAAATAAACACTAAATAAAGAACCATTACTCTAATTTACACTAAGAAATTAAAAGACATGAAAGCAATTTAAAACATGGGTTGTCTCCCAAGAAGCACTTTTATTTAACGTCATTTAAAGTTTGACGGGTTACCTCCATTATCCCTTGAGTATGTAGCCTCCCCAGCAGTGGGTGAGGTTATGTATGTCTACAATTCGCCGCCTTTGACCTCTCAAAGGTTGTATCTCTATTAATTTTGCTGTCACCAATCGAGTAACAACAAATGGTCCCATCCACGCATTTTTGAAACCTCGTGGCCTATTCTCTTGTTTAGAAGCCTTCCAAGCAACCTTGGTTCCAACCCCAAACTCATCTTTAGCTCTCTTTCTCACGGGTTCATGGTGGTGGTTCTTCTCTTTAACCTCTTTAGGTACTTCTAGAACAATGGGTAACTCAAGTTGCACCTCCTCTAGCTTTTTGTCCAAAACAATGGATGTTTCAGAACTTTCTTTTGTTATGAGGGCCACGTCTTCAATCTCAATCTCTACACTCGCATTCTCATTTAATTCTGAAATAGCTTCTGTGAATATTTGTTGCGGTGTGAGTTCTTTTGTATCACTTTCAAGCATTTGGGTGTTGATTCTAGCTTCGCTAAATGCTTCTACAAATGCTTTATTCATGTCACCATTTGAATGATTCGCCTTTATTGGAGTTGTTGGTGACATCAATGGAGTACTACATGGCGAATCCATCCTAGTATCTTCTTCTTCTATCTCTTTTCTAACCAAGATCTCAATGTTTGATTTCTCTAAACCCAGCTTGGTAGATTCTTGTATAGCCGAAATATCATCTTTACAAGATTCAAACTCATCATCAACTTGCTTATCAATAGTTACCTCATCTATGCTTAGCGTGATTGGTTCTTCTCTCATTGGAATCTCTAGTTCACTAATTGCAACTTGTGGCGATTCCAATTCATCCTCTTCTTGAAGACTAAACTCTTCAAATACATCGAACCAAACATCGCTATCAATTTCAATGGCCTTATCATCAATTGTTGTACCTTGGCCAAGTTGCATAGATGGTGCTTGTTGTATCCTCTCAATTGTCTCTGTGAGTTGCATCAATCTTTGCTCCATAATTTTATGTTTTTGTTGCATGTCTTGCACTAATGATGTGGTAGCATTGATTATTGCCTCATCATTTTTCATATTAACCATTGAAGTGTTGATGAAACCATTGAGTGATTCTTCCAACTTCTTGAGCCTTTCCTCGTGATCTCTAAAGCTCCCTCGTGTCAAATTCTGAAAAGTATATATTCTATCAAAGGAGTCTTGCAGTTGATCCCACCAGGATTGTGGTGGAGTTTGAACTTGATAACGAAAATTCTCCATACCTAAAGAAAAACCTGAAAAGAGACTAAAACAAAACAACGTAAAACTGAAAATAAAAATGCAACTAATCACTAACGGATAAACACCGTGGTCACACGCTACCGTCCCCGGCAGCGGCGCCAAAAACTTGATGGTCCTTTGTGTGTTCTAAAATAAATCCAAAAGTAATCGAACCACAACCGCAAGTGTACGGTTGTCCCAAGTAATAATAGTGATAACAGATTCGTTCTCAGGGACGGTTGGTTAACTACAATGCTTATCAGATAATGAATAATTGCACTTATGAAAGCAGATAAAAGATATAATGATTGGTTGGTTGTTTGTATTAATTCTAAGTGATGCAAGATTAAATTAAAAATGCAAATAAATATTAAGACGCAAGTAAATAAATGTAAAACGCAAATATGAGAAGGTAGCACTTGAGATGGCAAGGGATCCTCCTAATTCTATTTCATAACATATTCTGTTTAAGGGTTAAATCGGTCAATTACAATGGTCGGGATTCTAAATTCCTTATACCCCCGTCAGGGTGGACTATAAGGCTATCCTAGAGTGTCACTAGTCCCGTCAGGGTAAATATGATCCACTTTTAGATGTTTAAGAATTTTACCTCATTGGCCCTAAAATTAGCTAAGTTCGTCAGAATCAATAGCTTCTATTTTAGATTGAATAATTGGTTATATACCTAAACCCTCCGTCAGGATGATCCACACGCCACATATGTGGAATAGCCTAGATACTAATACCTGTTCTTAGTTCGCGACTCTAAAAACAGTAAACAATCACAAATTATCGAAAAGAGTAAAAGACCCAATTTAATTTAATTTAACAGAAACCCAAATTCAGGACATGAAATTCAATAGAATTGGGAGTTACCCATAAAACATTCTCAAGCACTAAAGTGTAATTAGCTCATACTAATTGAAAAGAAAGCTAAATTAAAGGAAATAAGACTCATATTGTTTTACAGAAATAAAATACAGAGAAACCTAATTTCGGAATTGGTTTGGTTGTGAATTGGAGAGTCTCCAGCTCCAAGCTTCTTCTTTTCCTTCTTTCTGCTTCTTCTCTGGACACTCTCTTCAAAGGATGAATTGAATTGAAGAATAAATTGAGAGGTCAGAAATACTGAGGTCAAAATCTCCTTTTATAAGGTTAAAAACGGATTAGGGCTTGGACCTAATAATAAAACACTAATTAAATGTCCAAGCCCAATTTCTAAGCCCAAAATCCCGTAACTGCTGATACACCTTCACTAAAACGGCTTTTCCCGATGCGTTACAACTCCGATTGACCTCATTCCAGTTGCTAAAGTTCCGTAACTCGATAAGGAATGATTTCTCTTCAAAGGTCAACAGCTAAATCATCGCTTAAGCACCTAGAAATCAGCAATCTATGGCCTGGAAAATGGATTTTCAGCTCTAAAAATAATATCTTCGGGATTTATCTTCGAGTTTTGACTCTATCTCTTGATCTTTGACTTTCTCCTAGGATTCCTCTTCTAGCTAACATCTAAAACCTGTAAAATCTTCACTAAAAATACCAATATTACGCGCAAAAGCTTAATAAATCAAAAATGCTAGAAATAAAAGAGGAAAATCATATTATTGCATATTTAGTCCAAAAGTCTATCAAATTGATTAAATAAACACCAAAAATGATGTCTCCTAAGGGTCGAAAATAAGAACATTTAAGGAGACATCAGGTCTACCACGAAAATTTCCAAAATTTTGGAATTGAGCTAACATACCCGAATCTGGACGAAATCGCAGAACATTAATATCTTTAGCACCTACTCCTATAGCAGGAGCACGGAATAGAACTTCTGGTGGTCCATTAGTAAACCACGGATCTTGATTCATCACTATCTGAACTTGAGGATTAAGATTTAGTGGTTGAACTTGAGGAATAATGCCTGGAGCTAATGGTTGTCCATTTGCATCTAGCTGGCCTTGTCCATTATTCTGTTGATTCTGAAGATTGATATTCTCCATTCTGTTAACTAACTCTTCTACTTCTAAAGCTTCTCGTTCTTTTCTTCTCTTGTTAGCAAGTCTGATCAACGATTCTGGATTACTAAGGATCGGAGGTGTTGGATCTAGATCCTTGAATAGTCTTTTTCGCTTACACCAAACCTAAAAACCTGAAAAGAAATAGACAAACAAAAAGCGTAAAACTGATAAAATAAAATAAATGCAACTATCACTAAAGGATAAACACCGTGGTCACACGCTACCGTCCCCGGCAGCGGCGCCAAAAACTTGGTGGTCCTTTGTATGTTCTAAAAATAAATGCAAATGCTAATCGAACCACAACCGCAAGTGTAAGGTTGTCCCAAGTAGTATAATTGATAAATCAGATTCGTTCCAAGGACGGAATGGTTGATCACAATGTCTAGCAAATAGTGATTGGTTGCACTTTATGAAAGCAAGTAAATAAAATATGTTTGTTTGGTTTTGTTTATTAAAACTACTAAATGAAAGACAAATTATAAATGCAAGTAAAAGCTAAGACGCAAGTAAAATGATGTAAAACGCAATATGAGAAGTAGTACTTGAGAACGCAAGGATCCTCCCAATCCTATTTCCTAACTTATGTTGTTTAAGGGCTAAATTGGTCAATTACAATGGTCGGGATTCTAAATTCCTTATACCCCCGTCAGGGTGGACTATAAGGCGATCCTAAAGTGTCACTAGTCCCGTCAGGGTAAATATGATCCACCGTTGGATGTCTAAGTTTTATTACCTCATTGGCCCTAGAATTAGCTAAGTTCGTCAGAATCAATAGCTTCTATCCTAGATTCGAATAAATGGTTCTATATTTAAACCCTCCGTTAGGATGATCCAATTGCCACTAATTGGAATAGCCTAAATACTAACACCTGTTCCTAGTTCATGACGCTAAAAACAGTAAAAATAATCTCAATTTATTGAAAAGAGTAAAAGCCCTAATTTAGTTTAATTCAATAAAAATCCAAATTCAACATTCGTTATTTCATAAAATTAGGATTCACCCATTGTTTGTTCTCAAGCACTATGAAAAGCTTAGCTCATATTAAAAAGAAATACTAAATTAAAATAAATGGAATTCATAACTGATTACAAATAAAAGATAAAAGAAACCTAATTTCCGGAATTGGAATGACTGAGAACGGAGCTATAGACCCACTCCAGCTCTAGCAGCTTCTTCTTCCTTCCTTCTGTTGATTCTCTCTGATGTTTTTAATTGTAAAGAATGAATTGTGTGAAAAATAGAAGTCCAAACCTCCTTTTATAAGCATAAAAACGGATTAGGGCTTGGACCAGAAAATAAAACACTAATTAAATGTCGAAGCCCAAAATCCCGTAACTGCTGATACACCTTCACTAAAACGGCTTTTCCCGATGCTATATGACTCCGATTGACCTCATTTCAGTTGCTAAAGTTCCGTAACTCGATAAGGAATGTTTTCTCTTCAAAGGTCAGCGGCTAAATAATCGCTCAAGCACCTCGAAATCAGCAATCTATGGCCTGGAAAATGGATTTTCAGCTCTAAAAAATAATATCTTCGGGATTTATCTTCAAGTCTTGACTCTAATTCACGATCTTTGACTTTCTCCTCGGATTCCTCTCCTAGCTAACATCTAAAACCTGTAAACTTTCCACTAAAAATACCAATATTACGCGCAAAAGTTTAATAATTTAAAAATACTAGAAATAAAAAGGGAAATCCGGATTATTGCATATTTAGTCCAAAAGTCTATCAAATTAATTAAATAAACACCAAAAATGATGTCTCCCAAGGGTCGAAAATAAGAACAATTAGGGAGACATCAAGAGTCCAAATGGAATGAATAAAAGTGATACCAATCTTATATTACCTCAAGAAATTCTCAAAGAACAATCTCATGACACATTTCAAAATGAGAATGAAGATGATGTTCCAATTAGAGGCACAAGACTATTATCTGACATCTACTGGTGTCGCCTAGGGTGTGATAAAAATAAGATCAATTTAAGTATGGAAAACTATGCACTCTCACCCTAGACAGGCACAGTACTTCAAGTATTACAGGACGTATGCAAGTTTTAATGATAAGTAGAGTTCGTTCTCAGGGACTTAAGTGTGTTAATCGCGTAGGAACAGTTAACGAGTAAAAGTAAATAATTTAAAGACAGTAAATTAAAGCAAATAGGAATTCGAAATTACCAATTAAAACTAATTAAAACTAGGAAAATAAAGACAATAAAGTAAAAGATTAAGAATATGAGATGAGAAGTATAGCTTAGGTTTTGCTAGTATGCACTAATCCTTCTAATTCTGTCTATAAATCTAGTTCATAAGGGAGAATATTAGCTCTTGGTAATACTTAGTCAGGATTCTAAAGTCCACTACCTTAGACCTTGAGAGCGACTAAGGGGGCTACAGCACAACCAAGAAGTGATTTCAAATAGGGTTATCAAACGCCACTAAGGCCCTAAGCAAATACTGCAATCTTGGTGATATGGTGATTAAAACAAACCTTAATGACTATCTAGTTAGAAGTATGTTTTGTCAGAACTGCTATCGACACTAGACATTATGTGGTAGTTCAATAGTTAAACACCCTGTCAAGGAGACCATCTAACTACTCTTAAAACAATCCTAAAGTGATCAATTCTAGGAAAGACATTAAATCAAAACACATAAGAAAATATAAAGTAAGAAGCTAATATCAGATTAAAACATATAATTCCCAAAGAAACTTAGATAGAAGAATTAGAATTCATAGATTATACATATGCAAAACCCAAGCTATGGGAGGTTTAGTTCATACCTGAAGGAAATAAACTAAAAGAAATTACAAAAGACATCATCTTGCTCTCTACAATAAACTGGAAGAATAAAACCTTAAAAACTAATTACTATGAGGCAAGGATGATTTACAAGTGATATAAGGGTGTATTTATATGTGTTTAGAAGACCTAATTCGTTTTCTTGAGGAATAGTTAAGGTAATGGACTTCTAGCCCAACCCAAATTCGTATGGAAATAAAGATAAACACTGCTGCACCGTTTTTGAGCGTATCTTCTTCGTTATTGGTCCGATTTTGCTCCACAAGATACCAAAAGAATCGCAACAGAATTATCTAGGCCCTTTAGAATGAAATCTCCAAATTCGGCCTATTTCTTAGGTAAAAACACCAATCTTTAGACGAGTGTGCAGAATCCCAGATTTAGGCAGCTTTTCCTTTTCCATCTTTTTAGCTTTTATTTCCTTATCTCCAATTACCATGCAAATCTCTTTCCATAAGTTGTTGTCTTTGACTTGGACTCTAATTAATCTCCATAATTATCTTTAAAGCTTCACACTAAATAAACAATTAAACCCAATATGCTCTAAAAACAATAATTCTACAAATCAAGACTCAAAATAGGAAAGTGCACTAAAACTCAAGAAAATCGACATTATTGACTTCTAAAACACTAAAAATGATGTCTCATCTTAACATAAATCTATCACAAATGAGGAGACATCAAGACCCCCAACTCAAAGTTGTATCGTCCCGATACAATAAAAGATAAAAACATAGGGAAGTCTATAAATACACACTTATAAAATTCTCAACGCAAGGGAAAAAGCATAGCAGAATATATAGAATAAACCTAAAGCACATAACTCAGAAAATTTCATGCAATAATATTCATAAAATACATACCTGTACACTTCTCATATCCACAGTCAACACGGCTTGAATTCAAGATCAGATTAGTTTCGCAATGTAAGAAGGATTGGGACTTTACTTAGTTCCCCAAGAGAGATATAGATTTTTCATCAAACCTTACTAGTATCCAAGGATCCACTTAACTAATCTCTAATGGCTCAATCGCTTCTCAATTACATAACAAAGAATCTCAAGGTCTTTAAGGTTGTAATGTAGGCTTAGGGACGGTATGATAGTATATTTGGATAATTTGGAGTGAGCTTTTGGCTCTCTCCTCACTAGCCATCAACGAATCGCCCTAGAGCTTGAGTTACTCTCATAAGACGTTTCTCACTCAACCCAATGAATTCTTTGATGCATAATTTAGCATCCCCAATAACCCAATTAAAGCTTTAGATGTTCACTTAAAAATCCACTTTGCCGGTCCGAATATATATATTTTCTTTTCTTTTCAAATCAATTTTCTGTTATAGCTATGACTCTCTTTTTAATGATGAGATATCATGCTAATTTTCTCATATATATATTTTTTCTTTTAATGCCCTTACTGGCAAGATTAGCTCGAAGCTTCTTTTTCATTCACTATTACCCCGGCAAAGGGTTACAATACAAATCTGTGAATCATCATCAATATAAAGCACAAAGCACAATTTATAAGCTCAAAAACCCAACATAGCCTCACTTCCCATAATGGTGAACCCACCACCCCAAACTCAAGCTCTAAAACAACTGTCTAAGCATCGCGATTCGAGTGCGGGTCATATGGAAAAGTCCTAAAATCTAAAGGATATGGCTTATAATGTGTTTCAATAAAAGGCTTTAGAAAGGTTAGAAGGGGCTGAGAAGGATATAACATATAAAATCAAAATCACAAGGTGAGAAGGTATAAAAAGGCTTCAAAGGCTTAAAAATATGAAAGAACCGCCTTGATCACTTTCTACACTATGTAATTTAGAAAATTTCTTACCTTTAGCACTTTTATCAAATGGTTTTTCAACTAGCTTGGATCTCACGGCCTACACACTTCTCAAGGTTCCCTGAGATCGAACATACTTTCTATCGCATTGCTCACTAATCTTTTCTTTACTATCAACGTGTGTTTTCCTGCAAATACTCAAAGCATACAAATACATAGCTCATAAACATATCACTTTCTATCATTAATCTACTGAGCTTATGCTTTCAAGCTATTAAACACACTCTACATCTAAATCCCATGTATCAAAAATTTTAATTTTACCCAAAAAACAGAAAAATAGAGATGAGAGACAACGAATCCCCACACCCCCAACTCAAAAATGAGCCGTGTCCCCACGACTCGAAAAAGACTCGAAAAAACAGAAATTAAAATTAGCAGATAGACATATTTACAGAAATGGTAAGGAAGAAAGAGAACATACTCTCGAGGCTATTGCCTCGCATCATTGATATCCAAGGTTGGAATTGCTGGACCTTTCGTTAATTGCTCAAGGAGTTTCATGATGTGCACTTGATTTGCGTTGATTTGTGCCACATCATTGACTAAGGAAGTTTGAGCTGCTTCAAATTTTGTTAAACGCTCCTCCATCTTCTCTTGCCAATTTTGCTCCTTTTCTTCCTTCGAGATTTGAGTAGAACCCGCTCTTCGAAGACTTTCTTCGATCCATGCATTATCAATATAACTTGCTTTAAACTCGAGTTTCTCTTCTTCACCCAATACTACATTCGCTTTTCGCACAAGACACGTGATCATAGTAGGAAATTTAACATTATAAACTGATTTAGGAGAGACCGAAAATCGTATCACCTCCTCATAGATCAACTGTGCCACATCAACTTCTTCTCCTCTCAAAATACAGTCCAAAAGTAGCGCGTTCTTCATAGTCACATCCAAAGTTAGTGTGTTCCCAAAGACATTAGGGATAAGGAAATTGTGCCAAATTCTTGCATCTGCTTGAAGATATTTGTAAGGCCAAGGTGCCTTCAATTCTCCCTTATGTGATTGCACTTTCTCCTTGTCTAAAACATGCTCAAAAAGTAATTCCTCATCAAAGATTTTTCGTTTAGCAACTGCTTCTTCAAATTTGCAAAAACCTTTCAATTTCTTAAACTTGATGTGGTTCCTAATCTCCTCAACTATGAAAGGAACTAGCTTTCCTCTAATCGGAACACAATTACTATTTCGGCTAAAGAGGCCTAAATAGAACTCCAAAACTAATTCAGGACATACTTCAGAACGTCTTACCATGAACGTAGACCAACCCAATTTCTCACCAAGCTCAAAGAATCTCTTGTATTCTCCATCTCTAATTTCTTCCTTGAATACTTTCTCATAAGCAAAAGGTAGTTCTTTTAATTGTTTCTCTGCAGAAATCTTCAGAGCTCTTGAAGTATCCACTTTCTCTATAGGTATAAGATCTTGTTGAGGTTGAGTTTTCTCCTTTGCATAATAATAAAGGTTTTTACCATTACGATCATACGAAGGTTTCCCACTCTTCTTCACATCATCTTTACCCTTTGATTTAGAACTAGCACCTTTGTCAATTGATTTCTTCTTGTTTAAATCCAATCCCTTGTTACTCTTCACCTCCCTCTTGTTAGATAAGATTGTTGTTCTATTAGTCATCTTCAATTAACCCCCAACTCAAAGCTTTAGCAATCCTTGAAATTTAAACTCTTGAATTAATGGTTGAACAAGCTTGATTTGGCCTATGATGGGTGAATTGGTGATGAATCTCTATGTGGGTGAGGATGATTTGTAATGGGTAGGCTTGGATTTTAGAAATTGTGTGATGAATTTGTAAAATTTGGCTCTTTGATTCTTCAATTTGAATGAATTTGGTGATGATTGGTAGTTTGAATCTCTCTTGTAATGATATGAAGAGAAGATTTGATGTGTTTTTCTTGATGATTGGGTAGTGTTTTGGTGATTGGTGAAGGTTTTGATGAGCTTTAATGGAGTTAGGAGAGTTGTGGAGAAGAAAGAGAGGGTTAAGGTTTATTAAATTCGGAATAATAAGCTTAATACCTCCTTTATAACTCAATCCCGTAACTTTCTCTCTCCTCTGGCGGCGCTGCGGACTACCCCTGCGGACCATGGGGTGCACCGCAGGGTAGTCCGCGACATCTGATGCTCGAAAATTTTTGCTCTCTGGTCTAGACCCGTGGTAGGACCCCGTGGCACGGGTTTTTGGCTCGCGGACCAGGGTCCGGTGTAGCGGAGGGTACCCCGCGGCTTCTGTTGTGGACTCCATCAAAATACCCGCGGCTCCTACCCCGTGGCACGTGTTTTTGAGGCGCGGACCATGGTGCGGTACACTGGAGGGTAGTCCGTGGAGATTTTTCTGGTTTCTGGATCAAACCCGCGGTAGCAACCCGTGTTACGGGTTTTTGACCTCGCGGACCATCCCTGCGGACCATGGGGTAGTCCGTGGGGTAGTCCGCGGGGTGCATCCCTTTGCTCCAAAAATTTTCCTCGCGTTCCCTAACTCGATTTCTCCAATTCCTACACACCAAAAACACTAATACCTTTCTCAAATATGCATTATCAACTAAAAACAACTAAAATAAACTTAAACTAAAAACGTAAAAGATAAGAAAACATTAAAAAACTTCGGGTTGTCTCCCGAACAGCACTTTTGTTTAACGTCTTTCAAAGTTAGACGTGTTACCTCTGTCAAGATTTGCGAATATAGCCTCCCCAACAACGAGTAAGGCTATGAACGTCAACTAATCTGCGCTTGACCCCAGTTTTGGGGCGAATTTCTATCACCTTGGCTGAAACAACCTTAGTGACGATGAATGGTCCCATCCACGAGTCTTTGAAACTTCGTGGCCTATTCTCGCGTTTGTGGGCTTTCCATAGGACTTCATGGACAACCCCAAACTCAATGTCTGGCTCAGTATCCACAGGCTTTAAGTGGATCTCCTCAGGAGGGACTTTGTGATGTGAAAGGCTGTGGATGATAGGCACGGTGGGGTCCAACTTCCTTGGTTTCTTACCCAAGACATAGAAGGTCTCGGATACAATCTTAGCATGAAGGGTGATGGTCCCATCTTGGAAGTTGATCACACTCTGACTTGTGGCCATGAAGGGTCGTCCAAGTATGATCGGAACCTGCTTATCTGCATCAAACTCAAGTATAACAAAGTCAGTAGGGATGGCGATATTACCTGCTCGGACTAAGACGTCCTCCACTGTTCCCCATGTCCTCTTTACTGAGTTGTCAGCAAACTACAACTTCACTGGAGTTTTCTCTGATCTCTGAAGTCCAAGTCTCTCGAACACGGACTTAGGCATAAGATTCACACCAGAACCCACATCGTACATAGCTTTCACCTTGAGCCTGCCATGTAATTGAATAGGAAGGTTGAAACTTCCCGGATCTTTAAGCTTTGTAGGTAGCTCCTTCTCACTTCTTCGTGAAACCCTCAGGTTCTCTCTTGGGATCTCTACACTTGCCTCTTTCTCAGGAATAACTTGCTTAAACACTTGTTGCGGTGTAAGTCCTCTCTTCGCAATCTCAAGCATTTGGGCGTTGATATTTTCAGGTTGGTACGCCTCTACAAACGTCTTGAGAACAGTGTCATCTTTAGGATTTGTATCAGGAATAGTTGATGACACTGGTTGAACACTAGGTGGCGATTCCACCTTCTCTTCTTCTTTCTCCTCTAGCACAGCAGGTGCCACTTCATCTTTCGATTCCTCCTTTGAGGCTTCTTCCTCTTTCTCTTTAGCCAACTCAGCTGCATATTCCACTACCGATCGAATCTCCTCTTGCACCTTCCTCAGTAATTCTTTGAACTCGTCTTTCTCTTGATCGTCCTCCAGACAAACTTCTAGATAGTTAGATTCCTCGGGGTTAGACTCGGTTGGTTCTTCTTCATGGCTGGGAACTTCCACGGCACTAATGGCAGCATGTGGTGCTTCCTCTTTCTTTTCCTTAATCTCAAGACATATAGCCTTGCAAGCTTCGAACTCATCCTTATCTTCACCTCCTTCGATTGCCTTTACTTCCTTTTGTTCTACAACACTTGTTAACACTTTGTTTAACTGTGTCACTTGAGTAGTTAGCATCTGAAGTATGGCATCATGTCCTCTGACCTTTTCTTCTTGAGCGTTTATGGTCGTGTTCAAACGGTCTAGAGCTTGTACTATCTGTGTATTGTCCATAGATCCTTCTTGCGGATACTGAGGTAAAGCTTTCTTCTCTAATGAATCGGTATAGGCGTCTTGAGCAGGTTTTTGTGGAGGAGCAGGTCTATTCTGATATTGGTTTTGGTACTGACCTCTCTGTTGGTAAGAGTTGTTCTGGGGTCGCGATTGATATTGACCAGGATTAGCGGCCCCTTGTGGATTTGAATACTGCATACCCGGATGGTTGCGGTTGCCCCATCGGTTGGATATAAAGTAAACAGATTGCGGATTTGATTCGCACTCTTCCCATGAATGATCGTTAACTCCACATTGCTGACAACCTTGTGCTTCTTGTACTACCTTTGTAGCGGCTAAATTCTTCTCCATCGCGATTCTCAGCTCCTTGATTTGATTTTCTAACGAGGATATTTGAGCTGAATTCGCAGTTTCTGCATCTAAACGAAGCGTTCCTCGGGTTTTTTCTACAGAAGCTCGCGTTGAAGGCCAGCTTCTTTCTTGTTCCATAATGTTTTCTAACACCTCGGAAGCTTCATTGTGATTCATGGATACAAAATTACCCTTTCCAATGTTATCCACCTTTTCTCTACCTTTATCATTAAGACCTTCATAGAACATAGCAAGTTGTAGAGCAGGTGTATAACCATGGAGTGGACATCTAATTAATTTTTGTTGAAACCTTGTCCATGCTTCTCCCACTGTTTCTCCATCTTCTTGGCAAAATCTTGCAAGCTCGGCTTGATCTTTAAGTCTCATGCTCTTCGGATAAAATCGGTTAAAGAATGCGGCTTGAAGTTCTCTCCAAGAGTGAATGGTTCCATATGGTTGTCTTTCTAGCCAATCGCGAGCTCTTCCGGTCAAGAAAAACGAAAACATATGACAATACAGTTGCTCGCGTGTAATGCCAGGAGTAATGTAGGCATCACAAATCTGCATGAACTTCTGAATCGCTTTTACCGGATCTTGAATAGCTGTACCAGTGTAGAGTCCGAAACTTTAAAATTGACTGAGCATACCCGGATCGGGTCTAAATTTGATATTCGGAATCTCAGGAGGGCGGTAACCGATGGGTTGAACATGGAATGGTAAGTTAAGGCCAGGTAGATCTTGTTCAACTCGGTTCTGTTGATTATTAAGGTTATTCCCATTACCTCCTCCTGTTGGTAGCTGTACTCCTTCTTGTCCACCAAGTGGTAGCTCTTGTTGTTGTCCACCTTGTTGATTATTCTGCACTCCACCGAGTGGTGGACCAAGTGGTGGATCTTGATGTAATCCTCCTCCTGGTAATTGTTGTCCTCCTCCAACTGGTGGATCTCGTTGGGATGCCATAACTCTTCTCAAAGCTCTTTCCTCACGAACTCGTTTGTTGTAAGGTCTGAAGCTCCTCTCAGGCTCCGATAAGGGAGGCCAAGAATTAAACACTGTGAAACCTGAAAAAGACTAAAGCAAACCCAAGCGTAAATCTGGAAAAATAAAGACTAAAACTAAACTAAAAACTGAAAAGTAAAAATTAATTAAAAACTAAAACTCGAAATAGATAACCCACACGCTAACGAGACACAAGTCCCCAGCAGCGGCGCCAAAAACTTGGTGTCGCCTAGGGTGTGATAAAAATAAGATCAATTTAAGTATGGAAAACTATGCACTCTCACCCTAGACAGGCACAGTACTGCAAGTATTACAGATGTATGCAAGTTTTAATGATAAGTAGAGTTCGTTCTCAGGGACTTAAGTGTGTTAATCGCGTAGGAGCAGATAACGAGTAAAAGTAAATAATTTAAAGACAGTAAATTAAAGCAAATAGGAATTCGAAATTACCAATTAAAACTAATTAAAACTAGGAAAATAAAGACAATAAAGTAAAAGATTAAGAATATGAGATGAGAAGTATAGCTTAGGTTTTGCTAGTATGCACTAATCCTTCTAATTCTGTCTATAAATTTAGTTCATAAGGGAGAATATTAGCTGTTGGTAATACTTAGTCAGGATTCTAAAGTCCACTACCTTAGACCTTGAGAGCGACTAAGGGGGCTACGACACAACCAAGAAGTGATTTCAAATAGGGTTATCAAACGCCACTAAGGCCCTAAGCAAATACTGCAATCTTGGTGATATGGTGATTAAAACAAACCTTAATGACTATGTAGTTAGAAGTATGTTTTGTCAGAACTGCTATCGACACTAGACATTATGTGGTGGTTCAATAGTTAAACACCCTGTCAAGGAGACCATCTAACTACTCTTAAAACAATCCTAAAGTGATCAATTCTAGGAAAGACATTAAATCAAAACACATAAGCAAATATAAAGTAAGAAGCTAATATCAGATTAAAACATATAATTCCCAAAGAAACTTAGATAGAAGAATTAGAATTCATAGATTATACATATGCAAAACCCAAGCTATGGGAGGTTTAGTTCATACCTGAAGGAAATAAACTAAAAGAAATTACAAAAGACATCATCTTGCTCTCTACAATAAACTGGAAGAATAAAACCTTAAAAACTAATTACTATGAGGCAAGGATGATTTACAAGTGATATAAGGGTGTATTTATAGGTGTTTAGAAGACCTAATTCGTTTTCTTGAGGAATAGTTAAGGTAATGGACTTCTAGCCCAACCCAAATTCGTATGGAAATAAAGATAAACACTGCTGCACCGTTTTTTAGCGTATCTTCTTCGTTATTGGTCCGATTTTGCTCCACAAGATACCAAAAGAATCGCAACAGAATTATCTAGGCCATTTAGAATGAAATCTCCAAATTCGGCCTATTTCTTAGGTAAAAACACCAATCTTTAGACGAGTGTGCAGAATCCCAGATTTAGGCAGCTTTTCCTTTTCCATCTTTTTAGCTTTTATTTCCTTATCTCCAATTACCATGCAAATCTCTTTCCATAAGTTGTTGTCTTTGACTTGGACTCTAATTAATCTCCATAATTATCTTTAAAGCTTCACACTAAATAAACAATTAAACCCAATATGCTCTAAAAACAATAATTCTACAAATCAAGACTCAAAATAGGAAAGTGCACTAAAACTCAAGAAAATCGACATTATTGACTTCTAAAACACTAAAAATGATGTCTCATCTTAACATAAATCTATCACAAATGAGGAGACATCATCTACCAAAGGTGTAATGTTGATGTTTGTGAGCCTGCGGGGTATGAGGATGCTAAACAGGATGAAAAGTGGAAGAATGCAATGCAAGAAAAATTACACATGATAAGAAAAAACAATACATGGGAGCTTGTAGATAGACCACATGACAGAAAAATTATTGGAGTTAAGTGGGTTTTCAGAACAAAGTTAAATGCTGATGGTTCTATCAACAAGCATAAAGCACGATTGGTGGTCAAGGGATATGCTCAAATTTTTGGAGTAGATTATTCTGAGACATTTGCACCTGTGGCCAGACTTGACACAATCAGATTGCTTTTAGCCCTTGCAGCCCAGAAGAATTGGAAAGTTTTTCAACTTGATGTCAAGTCAGCCTTCCTCAATGGATATTTGAATGAGGAAATATATGTTGAGCAACCTGAAGGTTTTGTGGAAGAGGGTCAAGAAGAAAAAGTCTATTTGCTAAAAAAGGCACTTTATGGCCTAAAACAAGCACCACGGGCTTGGTACTGCAGAATAGATAATCATTTACCCAGTTTGGGTTTCAAGAAAAGTGTATCTGAGTTTACTCTTTATGTTAAACATGATGGTGTTGATTTTCTCATCATATCTCTATATGTTGATGATAATCTAGTGACAGGGAGCCATGCAAGTCAGATTGATCAATTCAAGTTAGAGATGAATAAAGCATTTGAGATGACTGATCTTGGTTTAATGACGTACTTTCTTGGCATGGAGGTCAAACAAGGCAAAGATGAAGTTTTCATTTGTCAAAAGAAATATGCAAGAGAGATCTTGAAGAAGTTCAAAATGGAGGACTGTAAAAGTATGAATACTCCAATGAATCGAAAAAAAAAATTTCAAAGCAAGATGGAACAATAAAGGTAGATGAAGCACATTTCAGAAGTCTTGTTGGATGTTTAATGTACTTGACAGCAACTAGACCGGATATTCTAAATGCTGTGAGTATTTTATCTCGGTTCATGAATTGTGCAAGTGAAACTCATCTACAATGTGCAAAAAGGGTTGTAAGATATATCAAGGGGACAATAAACTATGGTGTAAAATTCAAGAGATGTTCAAAGTTCAATTTGTTGGGTTTTTCAGATAGTGATTGGGCTGGTTCAGTAGATGATATGAAAAGTACATCTGGTCATTGCTTTGGATTAGGTTCAAATGTTTTCTCTTGGAGTTCGAAAAAACAAGATACAGTTGCACAATCCTCGGCAGAAGCAGAATTTGTGACAGCAACTGCAGCAGTGAGTCAAGCAATATGGCTTAGAAAAATTCTGAGTGACCTACATCTTGAGCAAGAAGAAAGTACAAATATCTTTGTTGATAATCAAGCAACAATTTCCATCTCTCATAATCCAGTGTTCCATGGAAAAACAAAACATTTCAATATCAAGTTGTTTTTTCTGAGAGAAGTTCAAAAGAGCGGAGCGGTCAATCTTCTATACGTCAAAACAGAAGATCAAGTTGCTGATATCTTCACCAAGCCTTCACCAACTAGCAAATTTGAGTTCTTACAACAAAAACTTGGGATTTGCAGCTCCTAATCCAAGGAGGAGTGTTAAATATTTGTATTAGTAGTGCAAATATATATAATGTATTTATTAGGTTGTGGATAAGATCAAACAGTTACTAGCCGTTATTAGCAATTAGTCGTTATTAGCAGTTGTTAGCAGTTGTGTAATAGGAACCCTATATATGTATGTATTCTATCCGTGTAAAACTCAATAAAAAAGTTTCATTTCAATCTCTTATCATCTGGTTTGAATTCTTCTCTTTCTCATAAACAAATTTTTTCTTGCAATCAATTAATGTTTTTATTCACAAACACTAACAGAAACTTTGATTACAATATAAAATCTAGTTAACCGTTTGGGGTTATCTCAACTGTCCAGAGCCTTAGTTATTCTTCTAAGCGGTACAGGTTCGGAAAAAAAAATATAAAAGCTAGTAGTTTTTTAATTTGTCATCATTTTCAATTGATTGGAACAGTATCCTTATTGATGAATGTGCTGCTTTTGCTGAGGATCTGTGGAAGGAGATTACGATAAATGATTTAACATTCCAAGCTACTGAGATATGCTCTCGCTGCAAGGTAGACAGACTAAGATTATATAACCTGTTGTGTATTTTGAGATAATTCCTTTTTTTAATTCTAATGCTATTTTAGATTCCGAACATTGATCAAGAAACTTCAAATAGGAACCTCTGAAATAACTGAAGCACTCATGGAATATCGGTCTGACAAAATGTTGCGCCCAGATGAGAAACCTCGTGGAAGGGTATATATGGAACTTGTTTGTAATTATCTTAATCTGCTCTTTAGCAGCAGTGGATTAATCAGAAATAATGTTATGTTATGTGATTTTGCAGGTGTATATGGGACAATGCTTTGTTTGTGAAAAATCTTTAAGCCAAGACCAAGGAAAAGGATTATGTGTGAAAGTTGGAGACCTTATACATGTTCTCAACAACTTCTCTTCCTATATGGATGCAACTACTTGAGTTTCCACCTCTCGATTTATAGTTTCGTGTCTTTGTGTGTTCATTAACCCAATTTTCGAACAAAAGAACAATTTTTTTATTTTTTACATACATGATTGCCATTTGCAACTATTGTTGTTGTAGTAGTTTCCAGTAGTACAACCGCATTTATGCTGATGATAAATAAATTGGAAAAAGATCATTCCACTCACAATGATATGATCTACTCTCTGTACACTATTTATTTAAACTTGTGTTCCACAAATATTTAGGAGCAATGTATTTAAAATGTATTTTAGTTAACAGGAAAAGGAAAGCCAGTGGTGAATAGCTCAATGGAGGAGATTGTAACACTGAGTATTTTCATGAGGCCACCATTCTCAGGAGGAACCGTAACAAGATCACACCAGAGTAAAGGACATTAGAATGCCATAAAAGAAAAATTTCAAAAACTTCTATATATACAACTCTTATCCTCCTAAACTAATTTTAAACTGTTTAAAATTAGTCATGATAATAAAAGATAAGTTTAAACTACTAAAGTTTTTAAAGCCCAAGCCTTCCTCAAATTTAAAGTTTTCTAGTCTTTCTAATAAAAAAATTTCTTACCTTTATTATCCTACCAAAAGGAAGCAATAAGGCTACTAATAAAATCACAAGTAGCTGTGGGCATAATAAAAAGAGACATGGTATAAATAGGAATAGCTTGAATAACATCTTTAATAAGGGTTTCTTTACCTCCAATGGAGAGGAATTTAGTATTCCAATGATTAAGCTTTTTTATAACTCTTTCTATCATCTGTTCAAGGGATTTTATCTTTGATCTACCCCAATCAGAGGGTAAATCAAGGTATTTCCCAAGGTCAGGAAGATGGTTCATTATAATTTGAGCAGTAAGAGCTGATATAATATTAGTGGGGGTGTTTTTGCTATAGATGACCCCAGTTTTGTTAAGATTGATATTTTGACCTGAAACATAAGAATATTTGTGAATGAAATCTAAGAATTGTTCAAATTCCTCAACATTAGCCTTGAGAAAAATAAATTGTCATCAGCAAAAAGGATATGGGAGATAGGAGGACAGTTTCTAGCAAGCTTTATGCCATGTATAAATTTTATCAACTATATCCTTCATAAGGGAGCTAAGGGCTTGTGTAATTATAAAAAAAAAAGGAAAAGGGAGAGCGGATCCCCTTGCCTTAATCCCCTAGTAGAATTTTTAATACCAACAGGAGCACCATTTATAAGGATTGAGTAAGAGACAGAGGAGATACATTCATATATAATTACCAAGAAAGTCTTAAAAATAATTCATTTTTTTCATCATGTCAATAAAAAAATCTCACTCAACATTTTCAAAGGCCTTTGAAATATCAGCTTTAATAGCATCTGCGTAATTTTCTGATTGTCTAGCTTTTTTAAGATAAGTAACAGCTTCATGAGCAATAATAATATTTTCATGAATTAGTCTGTCGGGAACAAAAGCAGTTTGTTCCTTAGAGATAATAGTATCCATAAGAGGTTTTAATCTATTTACAAACACACCTGCAATGATTTTGTAAATAAAGTTAGGACAACTAATAGGTCTAAAATGACTTATAGTAGCAGGACCTTCAATTTTAGGTATAAGAGTAATATAAGTACCATTAATAGGGGCAAGAGTGCTGTTATTATAGAGAAGATCAGTAATTACCCTCATAAGATCAACTTTAATGGTATGCCAGTTCCAAATAATTCTTTTAATCTCAGAGATAGTAACAGGTTTTTCAAGGCATAACTTCATATCTTCAGTAACAACATGTTTTATTTTATCAAGTACATTTGAGTAATTTATTTTACCCGCTGTTCTAAATATATCATTAAAGTGAGAAGTGATAATATTTTCAATCTCTCCAAATACCAGCGTTGTTCATAAGAGAAGAGATTTTATTGATACTTCTTATAGATTTGGTGGAAGCGTGATTAAACTTTGTATTCTTATCACCAAATTTTTCCCATTGGATTCTACTTCTAGATTTCCAATATTCTTCTTCTTTATTTCAAATAGCTTCAATTTCAGAATTAATTTGGTGGATTTCATCATAATTTTTCAAAGATTTTGTCATTATGAAATTCAAGTCTTTTCATAAGATCATTTATTTTTTTCTGTTATTTATACATTTTTTCCTGGCCCAAGAAGTTATAGAAGAAGTACTAGAATTAAGTTTTTTGCCAAAGCGAGTTATGCCTTTATTTAAGTCATTCAAGGAAGGGACCAATGATGCAGAATAATATTAGTCACTTAACTTTCATTATTCCAATCTTTTCTGTAGTAAAATCTCGGGTGTTTATTATTAACTTTTTAATTAAGGTTAAGGATTAAGGGGCTATGATCAGAGCCTAAAGCAGGTAAGAGGGTAATCCAAGCATTAGGGTAAATATTATCCCATAATTGATTAGAGAGACCCCTATCAAGTTTTTGTTTAATTATGGCATTACCAGCTCTAATGTTACTTTAATAAAATAAACAACCTTTATAAGTAAAATCATGAAGATGATTTAAGGTTATAAAATAATTTAATTTTGAGGTATCATCAAGAGTGACAGGATTTCCCCCAATTTTTTCAATTGGTCATTTAATCATATTAAAATCGCCAATATTGTTCCACAGAAGGTTTTTCATAATACTTTTAGCCATATCAGAAAGCTCAGCAAGAATAACATCTTTCATAGCATCAGTGGGGTGTATATAAATATAGGTAGTATAAAAGGTATTAACGTTTTCATCAATAATCTTATAGTGAATATAATATTGGGTCTTTTTTTCCAACAATAATATTATAAGTGGGATCATTTACAAGCAACAAACCCCCAACTTTACCATAGGGTTCAACAGTAGCTAAGACACTCATATTAAGGGAGAGGGCTAAATCATTAGTAGCAGCAATTTTGTTCATAGTTTCGGCTAAAAAAATTACCTTAGAATGATGTCAGAACCGTCAAGGGGGTACCAATCCCTTGACAGTTCCAACTTAGGTGTGTCATATACCCCTGTGGGTTTGTTGAAGGTCAAACCCGCAAGCCTTATCATTTTGAGCAAAAGTGGTTGAGTTTTCATCAAACTCTTCGATATTGTTAATATCACTCTCAGCCATAACTTCATCAGGTATTTTATCAGTAGCTTCATCGATTATTTTATGAGTTTCAGTGAGACCCCATCTTCGAGCCCATATCTTATCATCTTTAGTTGAGGATTTAGAAGTGATAGGGTCAGAGGTATATGGTTTGTTGAATTGTGGCTTATAATCCACAAGTCTGGGATTTGGTGTTTCAAAGATGTCATTTGTCTGTAGGGTGTTTAAGAGAGGTATTGGAGTGTTGTGATATATTAGTGAGGCGAGTGGTTCAGATGAGACGGGACTTTTGTTAGTGGGTAGGGAAGTTGGGGAATTAGGGAACACGGTAGAGTTATTATTTGGGTTTATAGGAGAGTAATGTTTCGGTGTTATTTTAGTGGGCTTTTCTAAAGAGACGAAGATAATAGAAGTTGGGATAAAAGGGGTTTTTTGGGCCAACATGAGTTTAGATGGGTTAGATAAATACTTCCATGGGATTCTTTTTTAATCTCAGCCCAAACTTTTGACGGGGCCGAATTTTCAATAGGTTTAGTAGCAGATTCCTTTCACTATAAAATTCTAAGTCGGGTAATAAAAAGAGCGGGATGATTATTTTCAGAAAGAGGATTCCTCTTTCGCCAAAATTTAATGGTTGAGCAGAAGAGGTCTGAGCTTCGAAAACCGGTAAGGTCTCGTTTCTAGAATTTGAAATTCTTACCGAGTTTGGTTGAGTTGAGTTGGGTTGAGTCTTGTCGTTGATTTATCGTCTTTCTTACCAAGTTAAGATTGGGTTTTTTTGTTTCTTGATTCCCAGAGAGTTTAGGCTCAAATCCATTGATAGCTTTTGAAAGCTTTTGTCTCAGTTTCCGTTTGTTTTTACATTTATCATCTTCATGATCGAGAAGTCCACAAACATAGCATAGATCACAGAGTGTCTCAAATTTCAAGTTTCCCTTAACAGAGTATCCATCGTCAAGAAAAATAGCATAATTACCAGTGATGGGTTTGAAGATGTTCCAATCAATTCTAGCACGAACAGCCCCAAATTCCTTGAAGGTTTTCACAGAAGGTAAAGTAATACTTTCGATATTACCCAGTTGTTTGGAAATATTTATAGCATTATCTTCATTAAGGAGCAGAGGAGGAATACCATGGATTTGAACAACAAAAGAGGTTGTAGTGAGTTGAGCATCAATTAGGCCTTTTGAAGAATCCTATTTTTGGAGGAGTACATATTTTCCGATTACATATTCCATAGTCTATTATTCCAGACCAACTCAAGATCTTCAGCTTCTCCGAAAGTGATTACGCATGTATTAAACCCTCGTTTTACAGTATGACAGTTACTTGAGATTCCCCATGAGTTGTTTATGTTTTTACGCAGGTAGTTGAAACTGACAGATTCATTGCTAATGATTTTAGCATATAATTTTGGACCTTCAAACTGAGCGTATACACCGTTAGAATTAGTATTTAAAGTAAAGGCTTTATCAGTGTTTGATGATAAAGATGTGGTGTAAATAAGGTAGGTATGAATTAAAGATGAAAGAGGAGTAAATGCAAAAGAATGAAGCAGGGTAGAGAAAATTAAAACTAAAAAATAAAGGTAAGTGAGATTTGGATAAAGAAAGAGATATCTAGATGGATGAAGTAGAATTTTGAGATTTTTAGAAGGATTAAGGTGAAGGCCATGCTTGAGACTGGTGGTGGAAGGGTTATTTGATGGTGGTGCTGGCGGAAAAAGGTGTAAGAAGGAAGTAAGACTCAACTATTTTAGAAAAACGTGCTTGAAAGCTATTTTGGTTTTTTTGGACTGCCCTCGATTAATTATATATGTCTATTGTAACATAAAGTAAGTTTTCAAATATATGTATATTGTTTCTAAATAAGTAAAATATATACGATAATAGTTATACTACTAATAATATAGCATGATATTATTTGACTAAAAGTGGATTAAAATTTAATTGAAATTGGATTAGAATTAAATTTAAAAAAAATTTGATAATTTACTTGTAATTAAATTATATCACGTTATTAATGGTACATTAATAGTACGTACCTTTTTTTTTAAAACAAATACCACAAAAACTTAGAATATGATAAATGATATTTGATTTTTTTTTATATTCAATAAATGATATATTTGGTAAAGAAATAAAAAGCTGATAATTTTCAATTCTACCTGAATTGCTTGGACTTCAATATTTGGATATAAATTAGTCTTTATAAGAGTTAGTTGGGAATGGGTATTGACTATTTTTTTTATCCAACTTAGTGCCTGTTTAGAAGTGCTTTTTTGGAGAAGCACTTAAAAGTGCTTTTAGCATTTTAAAAGTTTTTTTGACTTTGAAAAGCACTTTTTTTAGAAGCACGAAATAGGTGCTTTTTAAAAAAAAAAACACTTAAAATAATTTTAGATTTCAAGATTATTTTTAATAATTTTTTTAAAATTTTGAATTTTATTCTAAAAGCGTTTTTTTACTCTAAAATAAACATTTCCAAACGGGCCTTTAATTGTTCTACTATTTTAGATATAAATCTTAAAAAAATATTTAATATTTTTCTTTATAGAATTATTGGTAATTAAGATATCTATAAATTATTTATTATAGGACTTTCTATTATTTTTTATTAAGAATAATATTAAGAAAAATAGAAACAAAATATTTTGATAATTACCAGAGAAAAAATGATATTACACTAACTTTCTTTAAATTTGAATTAACATGGAAAGAAAGAAAGTAGAGAAGGTGATGGATATATTAGAGTAATTATAATATCATTTAAAACTATATCACTAAAATATCATTTAAATGATATGGTATTACTCGAATACTATTTAATAAAAAAAAAATACTATTTAATAATATAGCGTGAATTGGTGGTTACAAATCTTTAATCTATTTATTTAGTTAATCAAAGATTTGTAACCAATCAATTCACGTGTAGTGTACATATAATTACTCGATATATTACTAATATTACACTATTAGTAAGCGTGTGAGAGACTTTGTATATATATAAGTTTTTTATCTATTTATAAACTTGCACCAAGGAAAGAAAGATGGGAGAATCATCAGCAGCAGCTAAGGTGAAATCAATCTTCATATACCCTATTAAATCGTGTGGCGGAATATCAGTCTCTGAAGCAGCCATCACTGGAACAGGTAAGATGAAGAATTAATGATACTACTACTATCAACTATATCAATAATTTTCTTTGATGAACTATCTATAATTATAGGATTTCGATGGGATCGACAATGGTTAGTAGTAAATGAGAAAGGGAGGGCAATTACTCAAAGAGTTGAACCCAAGCTAGCTCTTGTACGTACAGAAATAACTCCCATTCACGCGTTTTCTGACCCCTCTTGGGAACCAGATTCCACCTCTTTCTTGTGTGAGAAATAGATAATAAATTAATAATAGTAATTTCTTTTCTTATTCTAATTATTCGTGTTTGAAATCATTTTTTTTTTAACAGTGATAAGTGCCCAGGGGATGACAGATGTTCTCAAAATCCCATTAACTACCCCACCACTAACAACTGAGGGTGTCTCTGTCTGGGAATGGTCTGGCTCAGCCTTTGATGAGGGTGAGATAGCTTCTAATTGGTTCACCACCTTTCTTCAGAAACCTTCTCGCCTTGTACGTTTTAATGAAGGTAACTACTTCTATCAATTAATCTTGTTGCATAGTAATCTCTACTATACTCTGATGTAATCTTATTTTGTCAATCCAGAATCCCAAACAAGACCTATCAACTCTGATCGTGCTCGTGACTATAGAATCAAATTTAATGATTTGTATCCTTTTCTTTTGCTATCTCAGGTTCGAGTTAATGTTTATTTTTTCCTTGAGATCACATAAATGCTCAAAGTTATGATTTAGCAGGGATCATTGGATGCACTAAATGAACGTCTCAACAAGCCTATACCGGTTAACCGTTTTAGACCCAAGTATGTTTGAGAGAATCTTTGATTACAATATAAAAGCTAGTACATATTTTAACCTGTCATCATTTTCAATTGATTGGTACAGTATTTTTGTTGATGAATGTGCGCCTTTTGTTGAGGATCTATGGAAGGAGATTACAATAAATGGTTTAACATTCCAAGCTACTGAGATATGCTCTCGCTGCAAGGTAGACAGACTAAGTCTATATAACCTGTTGTGTATTTTGAGATAATTCCTTTTTTTAATTCTAATGCTATTTTAGATTCCAAATATTGATCAAGAAACTGCAATAGGAGCCTCTGAAATAACTGAAGCACTCATGGAATTTCGGTCTGACAAAGTGTTGCGCCGGATGAGAAACCTCGTGGAAGGGTATATATAGAACAAGCTTTGTTTGTAATTATCTTAATCTGCTCTTTAGCAGCAGTAGATTAATCAGAAATAATGTTATGTTATGTGATTTTGCAGGTGTATTTTGGACAATGCTTTGTTTGTGAAAAAGCTTTAAGCCAAGACCAAGGAAAAGGATTGTGTGTGAAAGTGGGAGACCTTATACATGTTCTCAACAACTTCTCTTCCTATGTGGATGCAGCTACTTGAGTTTCCACCTCTCCATTTGTAGTTTCGTGTTGTTCATTTGTGTGTTGATTAACCCAGTTTTCGAACAAAAGAACCTCTCTTTTTTGTGTTTTACAAACATGATTGCCATTTGCAACTATTGTGGTAGTAGTAGTAGTTTCCAGTACTATAACCGCATTTATGCTGATGATAAATAAATTGGAAAAATACCATTTTCCATTCACAATGATATGATGCTACGTACTCTCTGTACACTACTTACCTAAACTTGTGTTCCACAAATAGTTCCGAGTAATATATTTAACATGCATTTTAGTTTTAAGAAAAAATTGTCGATTAAAGCATATACTAATGAAATCGAATTACGAAATATCCGATCAATAATAGATAAAGAGCTTAACTAATTGGGAGGAAGGATGGGAGTCGACAGGTATTGCGTCACTTGGTATTAATCAAGAGGGTTTTGTTACTCATAAGATTGCCAAAAGAGGAATGGTTAAAAGCGCAATCGAAGGGGATGACAAATGGGAGGAAGGATGGGAGTCGACAAGTATTGCGTCACTGGCATCAAATGCTTGGAAATTTTTCAATAATAAAGACTCTTTTCTTTATAGAATTTTTAAAGGAAATATTTTTCTAATGGTGATTTTTTAACTGCTGATATAGGTAGTAACTGTTCTTGGGGGTGGAGGAGTTTGATGGAAGGTAGAAACTGTTTCATCAATGATTTAAAGTGGAATATAGGCGATGGTACCTCAATTAGAATTTGGGAAGACTCTTGGGCCCTAAATTGTCATGATTTTGTTAAACCTACTGGTTGTACTTTAAATTTGTTTCTGAATTGATTGATCCTATTTCAAAAAGTTGGAATCTTGATATTATGAATGCATTATTCTCTAATTCCTCTGTAGCAACCATTTCTAGTATCGTCATCCCTTCTTTCTACTATTTTGACTCCCCATTCTGGATTTTCTCTAGCAATGGGGTTGTCTCAGTGAAAGAGATGTACACTAGAATTTAGAAGGCTCAAGAGTGAATGGAAAAGATTAAGAATGATAACAAAGGGTCTACTTCTTTTAATTTGGATCCTAAGGATTGGAAATTTATATGGAAAATGAAAACTTTGCCTAAAGTCAAAAATTTTATTTGGAAATGTTGTGAAAATGGTTTAGCAACAAATGATAATAAAATGAAAAGGAAGTCTTATGCTTCAGCTACTTGCTCTGTTTGTGGGACTGAGGATGAAAATGTTGAACACCTTCTTTTTCATTGTTCATGGTCTAGGACAGTTTAGATGGCTAGTCCATTCTGCTTCAAGACTTTCACTGAACCTTCTTTTAACTTTAAGAAATGGATTCAGTTTTTAAAACTTAGTCTTGATCAAACTGATTCAAATGGTGTTGATTTGGGTGAAATTGCTTTCTTTATTGCTTGAAAAATTTGGAAAGGTAGAAATGAATGCTTATTTAGAGGTGTAACACCTTACCCTTTGAGAATCTTACATGATTCAATTAAAGCCTATGATGAGTTCAAATTTGCATCCAAATTGACTACTGAGGCCTTTTCTAAGACTAACTTAGAGTTTGCAAACTCATTAGATGGAAAATTGCAAAATGTTACAAATTTGAATGGGTCTGAAGTTGAACTTGTTGGAAATAATGTGAAAAGGAATAGTTGTATTAATCCTGAGAGGGAAAACTCTTGGACTCCTCCCTTACCAGGGTCTTTTAAAATTAATTGTGATGCCTCATTTAATTTGAGTACTAATCAGGCTTCTGTTGCTTGCTTAGTTAGGGATTCATCAGGTAGCTTGACTGAAGGGAATGCTTTAAAGATTGTGGCAAATTCTGCTATTGAAGCTGAGGCAAGAGGTGTTTATGAGGCGTGCTTAATGACGTCAAAATACCCCTCAGGCAAAGTAGAGATAGAGAATGATTGCTTATCTATCATTAACCAAACTTGTAATTAATTCCGTCTAAGTTGCTTTGTAATACTATTATTTTGGTTAAAAACATTATGAGGTGTAAGGTTTTGTATAACTTAAAAACCTCCTATGTTAGGTGATCAAAGAATTTGTGTGCTGATTGGGTGGCTAAACAAATGCTTAATTGCCCTTTGTTTAGCCTTTGGAGCTTTTTCCCTCCTCCCCAATTAGCAAACCTGTTAGCTAGGGACTTCAATTCTTTAGAAATTGGCTAATTTGTTTGGTTTTAATGCAAGTTTTCATTCGACTAAAAAAAGATAAGAATAGATACCATGATAAATGTGTAAAGATAGAGAATAAAAAGAAATATTTTATTGATTCAATTGATTGTGATTGCAGCATTTTGTATAACTATATATAGAATAGAATAGAATGTTATGGAAAAGAATAGAATACAAGAGTTTGTGTAACAATTTGGTTTTATCCTCAAATACCAACAATCTTTCCGCATGTGATTCTCCGAGCAATAACCAAGAAAAGAAACCACATGACAATGATGGAGTCTTGATATTAACTTTTTCTGTAAATTAAAAGAGTCATTAAGCCTCTATAGTAGGCAAAAAATTACACTATAGGTCCCTATACAGTGACAGAGACACATGTAAGGAAGTTTGCAATAAAGAAAATTGACTATGTAGGAAAAAGGATTAAATAACTACCACTCTATCTTTCACTTGACTCCCAATTTTTAAAATTTATCTAATTATACTTCAATTTAAATTATTTTTATGAATATTTTGTTTTTTCAGTAATAGAATATAGAATATTTTGTATCATATAAGGACTTATAGTGTAATTAATTGAAAAAAATTAACATCAATTAATTTATTACTCTACACAAAATTGCACTACAATTCCCTAAATTTATGCAAAATTACATAAATAGGTCCTATATTATACAATATTGTATTCCATCCATTCCAAAATTAATATCACTTATTAAATTGTTAAATATAGTGTCCCGAAATTTATTACCTTTGTTAGGAAAACAGATTGTTCATCAGGGCCACCTTTAAATTTTATACGCTTGATCGCCACGGTTCTACCGTCTTTGAGATGACCACGGTACACATGGCTACTACCTCCAACCACTATCACATGAGATTCCGAGAAATGCACTGTTGCACTCGCCAATTCTGAATACGAAAAGCACGAAATTGTTCCGTGAATCACCCCACTTCTTTTCCCTAACAAAAATAAAGTCTTCGGAATACACCCTAACCATTAAAAATAAGCCCCATAATCAAGCAGAAGAAAATACCCATTTTTTAATGAAAAATGTAAATATTTTACCCAAATCTGGAGTAGCAGTGGAAATAACATAGCCGGGATAATCAGCCACTGAAGTTCCTCGGCTTATCAAGTTGGTATTACTGCTTATAATTTATTATGTATCTAGCGAATATAAAGGGTGTTGAATGGGCCGTTTTCTAGGTTTATAGATATAACATAAAACCGAACCAATTAGTGAAAGAACTGTTAGTGTTACACAAACCAAGAGAATGATCAACGAAAATTATTTGGGATCTTCTTTCTGGAGGTTTGCACTTGCATAGGGGTACCTATTTCTATGCGATATGGAGGCCATTATTGCAACATTTATAACTTCTCAGAAAAATTATATATAAAATAAATTTACCCGAATTGTATGTGCAGGAGGTGAAACATTTTCTTTATCATTCACGGGATCTACTCGAGGTAAAACATCATCAGAACATATACATATCCATCTGTTCGTATTTTCTCCATCTGCATATAAACAAAATAATACAAGACTTTAACATTCTGATTATATAACACTATTATTAATTGTTTACTAAAAAAGGGTAGGAAAAAAATGTGATTACATACTTGAACTGCATTTACAGGATGATCTACAATTTTCTTGGATAGTAAATCTTTGATTTTCTTGGTTCGCTAAACAAGTTCAAGTCCACTTAGTATCAGAAAAATTGCCTACAATTCAAGTCCAACACAAGAAGATAATTATATAATTATGAACTTAAATACGATACCTGATGATTAAAGCAACACTAACCACACTGAATTTGCTTGATCCAAACGAAGCTAAGGAGACACAGAACAGTGAATTCGACTCTAATCTTCATCTCTCAAGAGCGTTCTTCATCCAAACATCTGGTCTATGTACCTTAAAAAGTCAAAGCAAGTAAGACTATAACATCACGATATGCCTTAAACAAAAACAATAGTAAATGTTGAATGAAGATGAATGTTTTGTTTTCTGTACTGAATGAATTTATTTAGGCTAATAAATGGACAACTAGAACCTTTTAAAATTTATTTAGGCCTTGTTATTACTTTTCTAGTTAGGTGCATTATAAGTCCTTATATATTGTAAAAATTACACTACGGGTCCTTATCTTATGCAAAAATATAACCCTAAAACTCTATATTATGCAAAATATTATTACTATAAGTCCCCATATTGTGTACAAATTACATTATAGGTTTCTATATTATGTACAAATTACAATATAGGTCCCTATATTATGCAAAAGTTGCATAGTAGGCCTTGCTATTACTTTTTAAATGAATTACACTATAAGTCCCTATACTATATAAAATAACCTATATTTTATCGTAGAAAAGTAAAATATTTCATACAAATAGAATAAATCAAAGCTTAATAAGATAAATTTCAAAAGTATTAATTTTTTTAGTCTTTTACATGGTCAAAAAGGTATTTTTGCACAATCCGGGGGCCAGACTGGCTCTGCCACTACCAAGTGGTCACGAAGTGGCAAACTTATGGATGTCAAGGATAACACTTTGAACATAAGGGACCAAATAGTCACAAAAGTCAAAACATAAAAATCATCTTTGTTTGAAAAAAGACATACCACTGAAACTGCATCAATTAAATCATACAATATAATCACCGGAAGGACACCTATCATAAAATCACAGCTAAAAAGTCAAAGACAAAATTCACCACCCTCTTAAAAGACACTTACTTCCACTAGATTCGAGTACCAAAGCAATTAACTTTTCTTGAAGAATATTAATGAGTTTTTTTCTCTATTTTTAGAATAATTTCCACTAGTTAATCTATAAATTTTACACGAGAAATATGAAAATAATGTAATTACATGGAGACAGTAACCTTGGTTTTCCAAACTCTAAATAAGCTGATCCTGAAGCTAAACTCACATCACATGTCCTCATAACTGCAAGAACCAATCAAAATAAGCTTGGTATTTAATGGAGGAAAGTGCCTTGTAATCTCTACTAGTTCCATTAAAACAGATAAATATATTTGTATTTTAAGGTGAAATTAGATCAATTTTCATGACTATCTACTATAACTTATAAACACCTTGCAACTCTTGGCATGCCACTAAAGAATCCTAAGACAACACCCAGAGCTTTCGATCAAATGAATATAACAATTTAGGATATAAGATTTCTATATAAGCTTCATACACTTAAACACTATAAATATTCAATCTTTAGCCCATAACTTATTTTATTGAGAACACGTATCAAACACTTAACGTACAAAAAATACATTTTCTAGTTAACTTTATTAAACTAATTTTAAAATTAATATATAAATAAGAAAAAGGAAAGGAAAAATATACATACAAGCCTACACTACACACTGGGACTCTTCTTCAAAGTTATCCAAAACTTTCCAACTTCTCAGCATAGTACTCAAGAATATCTTAACATCCTTATGTTTACAATTTTAGTTGAACAATCTGTAAATTAATGTTAAATAAAGTTTAAGTAGAAATTTTATTTTTTGTACACTAAGTGTTTGATTAGTGTTCCGAGATATTAAGGGATATCGTTATAGGCTAAAGATTGTTTTGTTCATGAAAACTGATCTAATTTCATCTTAAAATACAATATTTTATCTCTTTTAATGGAACTCGTAGATTATAAGACACTTTATTTTACTTGTTCTTGCAGTTATGAGGACAGGTTCTATTCACCTTCAAGATCGGTTTATGCAGAGTTTGAAAATACCAAGGTTATTGTATCAGTGTAAATACATTCTTTTATTGTTCCACTAATAAAGTTGTGAAAATTATTTTCAGATAAAGAAGATACTCATTTATTTTACAAATTTGGTTTTAGAGAAACCAAAAAAAACAATGCCATATAGTGATATAGGTTGATTATATTGCAATATAAGTTACACTACTTTCTCTACTCCTATACGAGGACAGGTATGTACTTAAAAATTTAAACATTCTTTTTATTTTTCATCAATGCTTCATAAGGCTTTAGAAGGTTCAATAATACCCGAATCATTCCCTAAAACAACTGTTGATGTATTTGCTTTGGTGGTTGAATCAAGTGGAAATAAGTTTCTTTTTTGAATTTGACTTTTTGTGTTGACTTTTTAGCTGTGAGCTGATGTTAGGCGACCCTCCGGTGATTATATCGTGTGCTAGTTTAGCATTAGGTGATGCAGGGAATTATATGATTTAATTGTTGCAGTTTCAGTGGTATGTTTTTCTTTAAATTACAAAGATGGTCCCTTATGTTTTGGATTTTGTTACTTCTTGGTCCCTTATGTTTCATAATGTTAACTTTGACATCCATAACTTTGTCACTTCTCAAATTTTCGAAATCCTTACATGCCCCCTCAAACTTTTAAATTTTATGTTATTAAGCTTGGATTTATATTTTTTTTTAAATATAGGGACTTATAATGTAACTAATTGAAAAGAAATTAATAACAAGGCTTATAGTGCAATTTTTCATAATATAGGAGCCTATAGTCTAATTTTTGCATGATATAGGGGCCTATAGTTTAATTTTTGTATAATATAGGGACTATATGTAATTTTGTCATAATATATGGATTTATAATACGATTTAACTCAAAAAGATTATAACAAGGCCTGCAGTGCAATTTTTGCAGAATATCACGACCTATATTGCAACTTTTGCATAATATCGGGTCTTTAGTGTAATTTGTACATAATATAGGAACCTGTAGTGTAATTTATACATAATATAGGGTCTTATAATGTACCTATATAATGTTCTAAATTCAAGTTTAGATATTAAAATGAATCAAGTCAGGAGTAGTCCTGCTGTCCAAGAGTCAGATATAGTTGGAAGAGATGAAGATGTGGCGAAAGTAATAAACATGCTTGTAAGTGCAGACAATAAAGAGAATATTGCACTCACTTCCATAGTTGGGACGCTTGGGCAAGGGAAAACAATGTTACGAGTATACTCTAGACATAAAAATACAATCATTAGTATACACTTGTGTTTATATACATTTATTATATAATTGGAATATAACATTGTTTAATTAGCTTCTGATTAATCTACAAGTAACAATGGCGTAACTTAATCAAACAACTTTTGATTGATTTATGGAAAAAGTAATAGTTGAAGGGAGTAGTTAAAATAAAAATAATCGAGGCTTATAATCAAAAACTCAAATTTATTATAATAGTAAAGGAATACCTTATTGTCTATTCAAAAGTAACTAGAATAAGAAATTATTAAATATCAAAATTGAAATTCTGAATCACCATAAACTCAATTTGTTGATTCCAATAACGAAATGCTATTCCCTGACCTTGCGTTAAGTTTCTGTGTTTGATGAATTCTTCCGTCCAAGTATAAAGTAATAAATATCTTATATATTATCCACATTGCATATTAAGGAATATGGGCACTGTCTCATTTGTATCAACGCCGTGAATGATAATTGATAGAAATTTAGATGTCTGTAGGATTTGATATTGTTCATACGGCAAATTTTTGATGATGTAATCTTCAAAATGTTCTTTTGAAAGTAGTAATCTATTAGTTTTAATGTCACTTTGACTGAGGATCATTACTACAGACCACATGCCACCGTTCGTTGTGAGTATAACTGGTGGTCCTTTGTGTGTTCTAAAAATAAATGCAAATGCAAATCGAACCACAACCGCAAGTGTACGGTTGTCCCAAGTAGTATACCTGATAGATCAGATTCGTTCCAAGGACGGATGGTTGATCACAATGTTTAGCAAGTAGTGATTGATGCACTTATGAAAGTAAAAGATAATAAAATGTTTGTTTGGTTTTGTGTATTAAAACTACCAAATGAAAGATAAATATTAAATGCAAGTGAAAACTAAGACGCAAGTAAAATAAGTGAAAACGCAATATGAGAGGTAGTACTTGAGAACGCAAGGATCCTCCTAATTTTACTTCCTAACTTATGTTGTTTAAGGGCTAAATTGGTCAATTACAATGGTCGGGATTCTAAATTCCTTATACCCCCGTCAGGGTGGACTATAAGGCGATCCTAAAGTGTCACTAGTCCCGTCAGGGTAAATATGATCCACTGTTGGATGTTTAAGTGTTTTACCTCATTGGCCCTAGAATTAGCTAAGTTCGTCAGAATCAATAGCTTTTATCCTAGATTGAATAATTAATTCTATACCTAAACCCTCCGTCAGGATGATCCACACGCCACATATGTGGAATAGCTTAGATACTAATACCTAATTTTAGTTCGCGACTCTAAAATCAGTAAATAATCACAAATTATCGAAAAGAGTAATGAACCCAATCTAATTTAATTTAGCATAAACCCAAATTCAACATTCGTTATTTCATAAAATTAAGTTTCACCCATTGTTTGTTCTCAAGCACTATGAAAAGCTTAGCTCATATTAAAATTAAAAACTAAATTAAAAGAATTGGAATTCATATTGTTTACAAAATTAAAATATAAAAAGAACCTAATTTCCGGAATTGGAATGACTACGAACGGAGCTATAGACCCACTCCAGCTCTTGTAGCTTCTTCTTTCTTCCTTCTGTTGCTTCTCTCTGGTGTTTAATCTTGTGGAATGTGAATTGTGTTGACACTCTCTTCTAAGGATGAGATGATTTGAAGAACAAATTGAGAGGTCAGAAATAATGAGGTCAAAATCTCCTTTTATAATCTCAAAAACGGATTAGGGCTTGGACCTAATAATAAAACACTAATTAAATGTCCAAGCCCAAATTCTAAGCCCAAAATCCCGTAACTGCTGATACACCTTCACTAAAACGGCTTTTCCCGATGCGTTATGACTCCGATTGACCTCATTCCAGTTGCTAAAGTTCCGTAACTCGATAAGGAATGTTTTATCTTCAAAGGTCAGCGGCTAAATCATCGCTTAAGCACCTCTAAATCAGCAATCTATGGCCTGGAAAATGGATTTTCAGCTCTAAAAATAATATCTTCGGGATTTGTCTTCAAGTCTTGACTCTAATTCACGATCTTTGACTTTCTCCTCGGATTCCTCTCCTAGCTAACATCTAAAACCTGTAAACTTTCCACTAAAAATACCAATATTACGCGCAAAAGTTTAATAAAAAAAAAATGCTAGAAATAAAAAGGAAATTCCGGATTATTGCATATTAAGTCCAAAAGTCTATCAAATTAATTAAATAAACACCAAAAATGATGTCTCCCAAGGGTCTAAAATAAGAACAATTAGGGAGACATCAAGACCCCCAACTCAAACCTTTGTCGTCCCGACAAAGTAAAACAAAACAAAGGGGTAGAAGTAAGCGTAAACAAGTAGAAGCTTAGCAAATAAACCCTAAAGCAATTCTCAAAATAAATCTCATATAGCAAACTCTGGAAACTAATATACACATACACTAATCATGCAACATCAAACATAAATAATCTCAATCATAAAATTAAAGTCGCAATGCTTGAAGGTTACACTTGTACTCATCTCTGTATGATGGCTATAGGGTGGTCATTAATCCTAAATCGCTTTGAACGCTCCACCTAGTATATTCCCTATTAACAGAATCATAAATTCACTATGCATTTAGGAATCACGAGGTCTTTACGGTTATAATATTGGCTTAAGGACGGGTGTGGATGTATATTTGGTAAATTTGAAGTGAGCTTTTGGCTCTCTCCTCACTTACCATCAACAGTGTCCTCGAGCTTGAGTTAACGCTCAAAAATGTTCTCACTCACCCATATACGCAACAATTTAGCGTCCCATGTCTACCCACTCAAAAATTCCACTTTTCCGGATGTTTTATTCATTCATATTTTTCTTTTTCTTTTCTTTTCTCTTTTTCTTCTTTTTTATTGTACAGAAGCAAACCGGGTTCCCGGTTTTGACGAATCCGGGTTCCCGGTTCCTACTGTATGAATTTTCAAATTGTTTTTTCATTTTTTTCTTTCTTTTTCATTTTTTTCACTCCCGGCAAAGGGTTACAAGTATATATCATCTGCAATTGTGCTACAATACAAAGCACATCAATCCCTACCCATTTAATTTCCCATATGTGGTCCCACCACCCCAAACTCAAGCTCGAGACATGTCTCAGGATTGTGATTCAAGTGCGGGTCATATGGTCATGCCTAATAATCTAAGGGATAATGGTTTATATCGTGGCTACAAAGAAAAAGGCTAAAGGCTCAAAGTGGGCTAAGATGGATAATAATTAATACAAGGGATAGAAGGCTAAAAAGGCACAAATGGCTAACAAAGAACTGCCCTATCATTTTCCTAAGTACATAGCTTGTCTTTAGTTCATATCTAGGTGGGTTCTCTACTAATTAGGATTTCACGTTCTACACACCAAACATATTCCTTGAGTACAAGCTTACTTCATTTGCATTGTTCATTAATTTTTCCTATCAATTACCTATGTTCGCATGCAATTGTAAGTGTGTTTTATATCAATCCCTAAAGTCCACTATTTACTATCATAGATTTATCAAGAGTATGCTTAAAGGGATATTTAAAAATTTCTACAGTCAAACGCAACTCCGAAAATTCTTTTATTGAAAGCAAATAAAACAAATAACACATAAAAACTGGGATGAGGCAACGAACCCCACCCCAAACTCAAAAATGAGTCGTGTCCCACGACTCGAAAAGACTCAATAAAGCATTTAAACTAATCTACACTAAGAGGAAAGTTTAGAAAACGTATCTTAACCAGCGCGAGGCTGGTTATCGGTGTTGCGTTCTGGACCTTTATCTCGCGTAACAGCATCATAAATTGCGTTTTGAAGTGTATTTACGCCTAGGATTAAATTTCGCAATAGGTCCAATTCTTTTGTAACGTTTCCTAAGGTAGCAATCATCTTCTCTTGATTCTATTCCAACACCTGGATTTTTGCTTCCAACTCAGGTACCGTTTTCACTTTCTTTGATTGAGGAGTTCTCGGACTTCGTGTAGTTCGTGTTGCTTCTTCATGGATGTTCTTGATCGTGCTCAAAGCTATACTTACACCCACTGAAACAATGTCAATATCTGCGTCCTTACGTGGAATCCTTGCGTCTAGACACAACTGAGTAATAGTACAAGGAAACTTCAGATTTTATTGTTTCATTGGTGACTTCGCGAATTCCATGATTGTATCATAAATGATCTTAGCAACATCAAATGGTTTCTCCTCCAAAATACACTTAATAACAAATATGTGCTCTTTCTTCAACTCGGAAGTGTGTTTAATACCAAAGAAAGTGGGTATTATAAAGCGAGACCAAACCTTAGCACGAGGTGTCAAACTACTGCTGTAAAACTGTCCAGGATACCTTTCACCTTCAGGAATTGGGCTAGTCCCATTAACAAGCACGGTCCCCCAAAGGGATTCAAAATCAAAAGAAGGGTCATTAAGAATTTCTTGGAAAGGGCATGTACCAGAAAAGTTGGGTAATTTCAAGGATTTCCGAATACGTTCAATAGAGAAAGGAACTACCTTTTTGCGGATATCAATGGCATCATGGGAGGTAGCTAAACCTTCGTAAAATTCTCGCACAAAAGTAGGAATAAACTCAAGCTTCCTTTCTTGCAATTCTTTCCAACCAAACTTAGCACATGTCACAGCATATTCTTTGTAATCACTGCTCATAATACCCTTAGGAAAATTTGTCTCCTCACCAAATTTCAAAAATTCAATTCTTTCACGAACCTGAGTATTCCAACAAGTGTAAACCCTCTTAGGCTTGTGGGCCCACATCTTCATACGCGGAGGTTTATGAACTGGTGCTTCCGGAATCTCTTGTTCAGTTTCCTTCTCAATGTTCTTCTCAATTTCCTCTTCTGGTTCCTTCTCACTTTCTATCTCATCAATCAACCTTCTCTTTTGACCTGTGATTTCTTTTCTGTTAGAGTCAAGCTTATTGTCATCAATTTTACGTTTAGGACGCGAATCAGGAATCTCAATAGCTTGGTCTTGGGAACCACCAATGGTGGTTTTCCTTCTAGGAGCAGTTCTTCGGAAATCGCCGGTTCTGTTAGTCATCACTTTTCACCCCAAACTCAAAACTTCAAATAATGAAAAACTTAGGGAAAAGTTTAGAATTTTGATGTTTTGAGGTTTAAGAATTTAAGAACTAGGTGAAATATGAGATGGGTCTTGGTTAATTTGTATGGGAAAAGAAAGAATTGGGTTTAATTTAAGGAATTGGGTGAAGAAGAATCTTGGGAAGAACTAAGGATTTGATGTTATTTTGGAGAGGATGTGAGTTGATCTTATGTTTTTGTGGTGAAAGAGGGTAGGATTTGATGATATATAGTGTTTTGGTTGATGATTTTCGGAGGTGGGGAGGCTATTGGTGCGTTTTAGGTAAAAACTTGCAAAAGATGCTAAGAAAACTAGGTTAAAACACCCAAAACCGCCTCTCACAGCTTTCAAACCGGGTTCCCGGTTTTGGCAAACCGGGTTCCCGGTTCCGCGTCGCTGTGACGGCGCGGAAAAACAATTGTGGACTTTTTTTTTTTTCAAAACGCACCAACACGCTAGATCTCAAGACGCGGGGTCAGAGATTTTACTCGCCGAAACCGGGTACCCGGTTCTGTGGAATGCGGGTTCCCGGATTTTCTCGATGGCGCGAATGAAAACGCGCCAAAACGCAGCACCCCAAAACGCCGGGTCAGAACTTTTGGAAGATTACAGCTCCGAAACCGGGTACCCGGTTCTGCCAAATGCGGGTACCCGGATTTGTGTCGATGGCGCGAATCAAAACGCACGAAAACGCAAGCCACCAAGACGCTGGGTCAGAGTTTTTCAGAAATCACAGCACCAAAACCGGGTACCCGGTTTCGCCAATACGGGTTCCCGGTTCCGACGCTGTGACATTACCCCAAAACGCCAAGTGTTGCGTTAAAATGGTTGGTACCAGCTCCAAAACCGGGTTCCCGGTTTTGCGAAACCGAGTTCCCGGTTTCTCCTGGACATCCAACCTCTTTTTCTTCTGTTTTCGCCAACTCGACCCCAAACTCAAGTCCTTTTTACCCCTGAAATCATCAAAAACAACTACCCTTCCTCATTTCTTAATAAAAACAATAAAATTAAGAAAATCAAATTAATCTAAATTGCAAAAATGTAAAAACTCAGCTAATATACAAGTAATTGGCTTTTGTTTAACGTCGTTAAGCTCGACGGGTTACCTCACGCTTCTAAGGAGTCTCGCGGAGGTACATGACCTCCCCGGGATGTGGATCTTCCGAGCGATTGGTATCTTCACCTCCATGGTATATCTTTAATCTGTGACCGTTAACCATAAATGTACGGTTCTCTAGCGGATGTTCTATTTCTATTGCCCCATGAGGTGTGACTTTGGTCACAATGTATGGACCTGACCACTTAGATCTTAACTTACCCGGAAAATTGCTGAACTTCGAATTATACTTTAATACTTTTTGCCCCACTTCAAAGTTCTTTGGACGAATCCGATTGTCATGCCATTTCTTTGTATTTTCTTTGTAAAGTTTAGCATTTTCATAAGCATGCAGTCGGAATTCGTCAAGTTCATTAAGCTTCATCATACGATTCTTTCCGGCTAAGATAGGATCTAAGTTCAACTGCGCAATTGCCCAATAGGCACCCATTTCAAGCTCTAAAGGTAAGTGACAAGCCTTACCATACACCATACGATAGGGAGATGCACCAACTGGAGTTTTAAACGCAGTACGATAGGCCCACAACGCATCATCTAACTTCATTGACCAATCTTTTCTTGTAGGACCAACGGTTTTCTCTAGGATTGACTTGACTTCACGGTTCGAAACTTCAGCTTGACCATTGGATTGTGGATGGTATGCAGTAGATACACGGTGTCTAACTCCATACTTCTCTAGAACAGTCTTCAGATATTTATTAACGAAATGAGATCCTCCATCGCTAATAATTACTCTAGGTGTGCCATGTCTAGTGAAAATATGTGATTTCAAGAACTTGATCACCACTCGTGAATCATTAGTAGGTAAAGCCACCGCTTCTACCCACTTAGACACATAATCAACAGCTAACAAAATGTAAAGGTTACCATTTGAAGGAACGAAGGGACCCATAAAGTCTATGCCCCAAACATCGAATATCTCAACCTCTAACACATTATTACGCGGCATCTCATCCCTCTTAGATATGTTTCCGGTAAACTGGCATCTCGAACACTTCTTAACATATTCATGACAATCTTTAATAAGAGAAGGCCAGTAAAAACCTGATTGAAATACCTTCGCAGCAGTTCTATCTCCTTTGAAATGTCTGCCATATAAAGAATCATGGCATCCAGCTATAATGGCTTGAGTCTCTTCCCTTGCTACACATCTTCGTATCATTTGGTCAGCACAAACTTTGTAGAGGTAAGGATCCTCCCAAAAGAATTGTCTAGCACGATGAGCTAAACTTTTTCTTTCTTGATAAGTAGAGCCTTCAGGAAAAACACCACTCACCACTAAGTTCGCAATATCTGCATACCACGGAGCCTCATAATCTCGAACAACGAATAAACTCTCATCAGGAAACTCTTCTCTAACTGCCTCAGTACCACTATTCATCTCTGAACCCTCTAAACGCGATAGATGATCTGCCACCTGATTCTCACAACCCTTTCTATCTTTGATCTCTAAATCGAACTCTTGAAGTAATAACACCCATCTGATTAACCTTGGTTTTGCATCTTTCTTCTCCATAAGAAATCTGATCGCGGAATGATCTGTATAAACAATAACTTTCACTCCAAGAAGATAAGAGCGAAATTTATCAAACGAATATACAACTGCTAGCAACTCCTTTTCTGTAACTGTGTAATTAATCTGAGCACCACTAAAAGTTTTACTAGCATAGTAAATTGAATGAAAAACTTTCTCTTTTCTCTGTCCCAATACAGCTCCCATACATAAATCACTCGCATCACACATAACCTCAAACGGTAAATTCCAATCCGGAGGTAACACTATAGGAGCAGAAATGAGTTTTTCCTTGATTGCTTGGAAGGCCGCTAAACAAGCTTCATCAAAAAGGAATTTGCAATCCTTTTCGAGTAAGTTGCATAACGGTTTAGCAATTTTAGAAAAATCTTTAATAAAACGCCTATAAAAGCCAGCATGGCCAAGAAAACTCCTTACCCCTTTAACAGAAATAGGAGGGGGAAGAGTTTTAATTACCTCTATCTTTGCTCTATCAACTTCTAAACCAGCACTCGAAACTTTGTGACCCAGAACAATACCTTCGCGAACCATGAAATGACACTTCTCCCAGTTGAGCACCAAATCTGTTTCCTTGCATCTCACTAACACTTTCTCCAAGTTATCCAAACATATATCAAAATCATCACCAAACACGGAGAAATCATCCATAAACACTTCAAGGAAATTATCTATCATATCCCAAAAGATGGCCATCATACACCTTTGAAAAGTAGCGGGAGCGTTACACAACCCAAATGGCATTCTGCGATATGCAAAAGTACCAAATGGGCATGTAAAGGTAGTCTTATGTTGATCTTCTGGAGCCACGTAAATCTGATTGTACCCGGAGTAACCATCCAAGAAGCAATAGTACTCTCTTCCGGCTAATTTATCTAATATTTGATCGATGAAGGGCAAAGGGAAATGATCTTTTCTGGTGGCCTTGTTCAGCTTTCTGTAATCCATGCAAACTCTCCATCCAACTACCGTTCTTGAAGGAATCGCCTCATTTTTGTCATTAAGAACTATTGCTATTCCTCCTTTTTTCGGTACACACTGAACCGGACTCACCCATTCACTACTCTAAATGGGATAAATAATCCCCGCATCTAAAAGCTTGATCACCTCCTTCTTCACTACATCCTTCATAGCGGGCATTAGTCTTCTCTGACCTTCAACTGAGCGTGCATTAACATCTTCAAGTATGATTTTGTGTTGACAATAGGATGGACTAATGCCTTTGATATCAGCAATTGTCCAACCTATTGCTTCTTTGTTGGCTCTTAACACACGCAACAGTTTATCTTCTTGAGGACCTGTTAGATTAGCTGAAACAATAACAGGTAAAGTTTCATTAGTACCCAAATATGCATACCTCAAGTGTGCTGGCAATGGTTTTTCTTCCAACTCCGGAGGAGATTCAATTGAAGGCTTCTTTTTAGGAATAATCTCCCCCGGTTCTCTCACAGGTTCATAGCCAAGACGCCTATATTTTGGATTTTCAGAATTGAGAGCTGCCATTGTTTCTGTAAGCTCCTCCATCATCTCAGGTGAATCTAATGTCAAAGCAGCCTGCAAGATATCATCAAAATTTAAACAATTAAATACCTCTTGCGATGCTTGCTCTACCACATCCATTCTGAAGCAATCTTCCTGAGAATCTGGGAATTTCATAGCTCGAAATACATTGAATTTCACTTCCTCATCTTGTATCCTCATCGTTAATTCGCCATTCTCTACATCGATCAATGTCCTCCCTGTAGCTAGGAAGGGTCTACCCAAAATAATGGGGACATTTCTATCTGCATTGTATTCAAGAATTACGAAATCAACAGGAAATATAAGTGTACCTGCCTTAACAAGGACATCCTCAATACGGCCTTCAGGATGAGCAAGAGACCTGTCCGCCATTTGCAAGACCATAGAGGTAGGTCTTGCGTTTCCAATCTTAAGCTTATCAAAGATTGACTTGGGCATCAAATTGATACTTGCCCCCAAGTCACATAGCGCCTTTCCCTTCCATTCTTCTCCAATAGATATGGGAATCGTGAAACTCCCCGGATCAACTAACTTTGGAGGTAACTTACTCTGACAAATCGCGCTACATTCTTCAGGAAGGCCAATCATCTCATTATCACAATAGGGCCTTTTGTTAGTGAGGGCCCTCTTCAAAAATTTCGTATACTTAGGAATATCTCGAATCGCCTCAAGTAACGAAATATTAATACTTAGACCCCTCACCCTATTTAAGAATTTCTGAAAATCACCCAAATCACCCTTTTTCTGAACTCGCGATGGAAACGGTGGTGGAGGGCGATTTATCACAAGATTATCTTTCTTTTTCGGCACTTCCTTCGGTCTTTCTATTTCTTCAACCTCACTATCTTTCTCAATCACTTCCTTTTCTTTTCTTGGAACTTCTTTCTCTTTCATAACGGGAAAAGGAGGTGGAGGGAGGTTCTCACCACTTCTTAATGTAACAGCCTTGCAATCTTCATGTTGTATTGGATTCTCTGTATCGCTAGGAAGTTGCCCTTGAGGACGCTGACTCAGTTGTTTATTAATCTGACTTAGCTGATTCTGAAAAATCTTCATATTTGCTTCAGCTGCGTTTTGTCTTTCCATAGCTTGCGTTTGAAGAGCAATTAAACTCTCAACTGTTTTCTGAAGGGTAACAACTCCTTCTTGTGGATGGGCAGGTAAAGCTTTCTGGTTTAATGTTTCGTCATAGGTATTCTGAGGAGCTTGTCTTTGTGCGTAATTGCCTTGATTCTGTCCACCTTGATAATTGTTGTGTGGTCTTGGATTATAGTTGTTGCCTTGGGTACGCGGCTGATACGCATAGGTAGGATTGGCTGCCCCATTCGGATTAGAGTATTGAAACCCAGGGTGGTTTCTGTTAGGCTAATATCCATTACCACTCGAATTGAAATTACCTCTGTTGGACATAAACATCACTGATTCTGGGTTATTCGGACAATTTTCCTCATCATGATCATCTACTCTGCAAATCGAACACATATAAACCTCTTGTGCAGCATGCACAGCTACCTTCTTACTCGAAAACCCTTCTTTAACAGCTAAAGTAAGCTGTTTCAACTGTTGCTCTATCGTATTCTGAATCTTGTTCTCAAGCGTATCAAATTTCTCTTCCATATCAACATTATTCACTCCCTTAACTGGTGTTCTTACTGAATTCCACCCAACTTCGTTCTTAACTGTTCTCTCTAAAATGATTTTAGCATGAGCGGGTTGAACTTGTAGAAAACCTGCTCCACATAGTGTATCCAATTTCTCTCTCGACTTCCCATCAAGGCCTCTATAAAAGATCTTAAGCTGTTGTTGTTCTGAATAGCCATGATTGGGAACTCTACGTAAGCACATCTGAAATCTTGTCCAACTCTTACCCAAAGTTTCACCATATTCTTGACGGAAATGCGTCAATTCTAATTCAGCATCTAACCTCATGTTACTTGGGTAATACCTGTCAAAGAAAGCAATCTCTAATTGGTCCCAATTGGTGATCTTCGTAGGATCTTGCGTATCGTGCCATTCACTTGCTCCCTCAGTAACAAAGAACTTAAAAGCAGCAAAATACATCTGTTCTCTCGAAACCCCTTGTGTGATATAAGAATCACATATCTGTTTGAATTTCTGTACTGCCCTGAGAGAATCTTCTGCTGGTCTACCACGAAAATTACCAAAATTCTGGAACTGAGCTAACATACCCGAATCTGGACGGAAACGCGGAACGTTAATATCTGGAGCACCTACTCCTATAGCTGGAGCATGGAATGGAACTTCTGGAGGACCATTAGTAAACCACGGATCATGATTCATCACTATCTGGACTGGAGGATTAGGATTCACTGGTGGAACTGGAGGAATAACGCCAGGAGCCAAAGGTTGGCCACCTGCGCCTAGTTGATTATTTTGTTGATTGTCTTGAAGATGAACTTCTTCCATTCTGTTACTTAACTCTTCTACTTCTAAAGTTTCTTGTTCTCTTCTTCTCTTGTTAGCAAGTCTGATCAACGATTCTGGATTACTAAGGATCGGAGGTGTTGGCTCTAGATCCTTGAATAGCCTTCTTCGCATACACCAAACCTAAAAACCTGAGAAAGATAAACAAACAAAAAGCGTAAAACTGATAAATAAAAATAAATGCAACTATCACTAAAGGATAAACACCGTGGTCACACGCTACCGTCCCCGGCAGCGGCGCCAAAAACTTGGTGGTCCTTTGTGTGTTCTAAAAATAAATGCAAATGCAAATCGAACCACAACCGCAAGTGTACGGTTGTCCCAAGTAGTATACCTGATAGATCAAATTCGTTCCAAGGACGGATGGTTGATCACAATGTTTAGCAAGTAGTGATTGATGCACTTATGAAAGTAAAAGATAATAAAATGTTTGCTTGGTTTTGTGTATTAAAACTACTAAATGAAAGATAAATATTAAATGCAAGTGAAAACTAAGACGCAAGTAAAATAAGTGAAAACGCAATATGAGAGGTAGTACTTGAGAACGCAAGGATCCTCCTAATTTTACTTCCTAACTTATGTTGTTTAAGGGCTAAATTGGTCAATTACAATGGTCGGGATTCTAAATTCCTTATACCCCCGTCAGGGTGGACTATAAGGCGATCCTAATGTGTCACTAGTCCCGTCAGGGTAAATATGATCCACCGTTGGATGTTTAAGTGTTTTACCTCATTGGCCCTAGAATTAGCTAAGTTCGTCAGAATCAATAGCTTTTATCCTAGATTGAATAATTAATTCTATACCTAAACCCTCCGTCAGGATGATCCACACGCCACATATGTGGAATAGCTTAGATACTAATACCTAATTTTAGTTCGCGACTCTAAAATCAGTAAATAATCACAAATTATCGAAAAGAGTAATGAACCCAATCTAATTTAATTTAGCATAAACCCAAATTCAACATTCGTTATTTCATAAAATTAAGTTTCACCCATTGTTTGTTCTCAAGCACTATGAAAAGCTTAGCTCATATTAAAATTAAAAACTAAATTAAAAGAATTGGAATTCATATTGTTTACAAAATTAAAATATAAAAAGAACCTAATTTCCGGAATTGGAATGACTACGAACGGAGCTATAGACCCACTCCAACTCTTGTAGCTTCTTCTTTCTTCCTTCTGTTGCTTCTCTCTGGTGTTTAATCTTGTGGAATGTGAATTGTGTTGACACTCTCTTCTAAGGATGAGATGATTTGAAGAACAAATTGAGAGGTCAGAAATAATGAGGTCAAAATCTCCTTTTATAAGCTCAAAAACGGATTAGGGCTTGGACCTAATAATAAAACACTAATTAAATGTCCAAGCCCAAATTCTAAGCCCAAAATCCCGTAACTGCTGATACACCTTCACTAAAACGGCTTTTCCCGATGCGTTATGACTCCGATTGACCTCATTCCAGTTGCTAAAGTTCCGTAACTCGATAAGAAATGTTTTATCTTCAAAGGTCAGCGGCTAAATCATCGCTTAAGCACCTCTAAATCAGCAATCTATGGCCTGGAAAATGGATTTTCAGCTCTAAAAATAATATCTTCGGGATTTGTCTTCAAGTCTTGACTCTAATTCACGATCTTTGACTTTCTCCTCGGATTCCTCTCCTAGCTAACATCTAAAACCTGTAAACTTTCCACTAAAAATACCAATATTACGCGCAAAAGTTTAATAAATTAAAAATGCTAGAAATAAAAAGGAAATTCCGGATTATTGCATATTAAGTCCAAAAGTCTATCAAATTAATTAAATAAACACCAAAAATGATGTCTCCCAAGGGTCTAAAATAAGAACAATTAGGGAGACATCAATAACCTATACAAACAAACAAATAAAAAATATATATAAGCATATATCTTAATAGTAAACAATTTGAAAGAATTAGTTAAAATAAATCTCAAACCTTGATTTTTTTTAATTCAATAATATTTTACCAATAAAACATGTTGATTAGTCGATGAAACTGAAGTATATATATATATACTATTGTTTTAGGTCAAAAAGAGGAATATAATATACCAAATTGGAAAAGAAAAAAAAGGTAATTGTTCCTATTTAATTTTTATTTACCAAATTGGTTAGATCACTTATGGAATTATTATTAAATAAGTAATTTATGCACCAGAGGGAGCGGCCTAGAGGGGCACAAGATTTCCCATATTTAACACATCAAGAATGGTCCACTGCTTCCCTTTATGTAGATGTTGAATTCCACTGATTGTTTCTATCATCGAAATGAACTAAAGGAGATATTGACGTGCAACTCAAATTTGTAAGTTCAACTCTAACATATACATATATATAGTTATAAACTTATATATGCTTATGAATTGATAGAGCATGGCTTTTTGCTATAAAGTTTACATCTTTCCATTATATACATGTGGGGATAGAGCTGTGAAAGTAAAAGTAAAGAGATATATTAATAGAGTATGCCTATATATTTTTGCATTTCTACTTTTTATAATTTTCACCTATATCCATGTGAAAGAGAACTGAGAATGAACAAATTAAAAGCTGGTCATAAGTTGTTTAGGTTGTTTGAATAGTTAGCATTATATATAATATTTTGGATATACTTTGTAGTTATTTCTTGGGTTAATTGCACCACTTATCCTTTGTTATGCTAATATATACACGCGTTTCATGAAAATAGCTGATGTACCCATGTGACATTGAGGTGCCTTGGTATATGCATGTCAATTAGGCAGTATATACTAATTTATACTGTTTATAGAATTTAGTAAGTTCATCATGTTTCTGTATGTAATCTCTACTATTATGGTTCATTATAAGATAATCTCTTCTGACCAAATTTTTTATAAGATAATTATCTTCATTTTGCAACTTTTTGCTCCCTATTTTTCCGGTCTTAGCACAATAGTCCTTTTGCATATTTATGTCAAATTCCAACGTTTTAATTAATCACTTGATATTCCCATGTTCAGATTCATATAAATCTGCCATGAGTCCTAGAAAGTTAAGTAAAACTGTACATGTTCAAATTGACGTGAATAAAATATTAGAGACTACATGACCAGTTAGTGTAAAGATAAGGATTATCAGTTTTATAATTTTGGCTTATTTTAAAAGCAGATGTTATATCAAGAACATTTTTTGGATTGTTGTTGTTAAAAAAATCAGTTTAGCCTACTGTCTTGTTCGAGATTCTTTATTCTCAAATTTATATTAATGTGTGGTCTTGTTGGTCTTTAAATAGTGCTTAGCCACACGCAAAAAAGCGGAGTATTTGAGAAAATTGTTGGGAGAATCATCTAGCACTTAAGCTTATTATATTTTGATATCTATATATCAATTTCTATTATAATTTTCTTGCATTGATACAACACTAGTGTTTTAATTGAGCTAGGAGCGGGAAACTTGCAGCTAGATATGATTGAAGTGCAACTGTAAACCAGGTGAGCTAGCTCATCTGGCCAGGGCTCTGTCTCTCAAGTGAGAGGTACAGGGTTCGAATCTCGCAGGTGGAAGAAAGTTATTATGTTTGGAAAGTTTCCAAGATCCGAAACCCTCCCCAGAACATTCTGATTGCCTGGAGGTATGGTTGGGGAGGCAGTCATATCTCCCGGGGCACTAGTCGGGTGTAAGCCCGGGAACCCTCGTCATCAAAAACAAGTGCAACAGCTTTTCATTACCCATTTATGGTAACTCTATAAGTATGAAATTTTTTAGTCAGAGTATAGGTTCAAACTGTTTATGATAAAACAATTTGTTTATTAATATTTGTCTCCACCAATTTAAACCTGAGTACTTCGATTTTGTAGCAGCCGTTACTCACCTGATTCTGATTTTCTGCTACCTATGAGATAAAGAACCGTGTTCTTGGTTGAAGGTGGTTTTCAAGGTTGCACCATATACTCCTCATGCATACCTTAAGCAAGTAAAATTTGGTCGAGGAATAAGCGGATTGCTCTTCTCATACTTCCCTATGGTACCTATTTATGAACTGTTTATAATACAAAATAAACTCAGTTTTGTTTTGTTTTATTTCTAATATTCATATGGTATCTAGCCACTCGCTTCCGGCTAAAACACTATTTCTTGAAGTAGTGAAGAAAATTTATTATTAAATTAAACCTAGGTAGGGAACAAGGAATAATGTAAGCAGATCAGAAGAGTGGGGAAGCTACAAGACTTTATTTTGATTGATTTGTTCTTTGTTGTACCTTTTGCTTTGTTAAATTCGATCTGGATTAATTTGAGTATAAGTTCACTCTTCAATCTAAAGACACGATGATTTTTCAGTACAAATTCATCACAGTTAATACTTTTCAACTTTTAATCTTCAAATATTTTTCTAATTTAGGGCTCGTTTGGAAGTGCTTATTTTATAGTAAAAAAGCGCTTTTAGAATAAAATTCAAAACTTAAAAAAATTATTAAAAATAATTTTGAAATCTAAAATTATTTTAAGTGCTTTTTCTAAGAAGCACCTATTTGGTGCTTCTCAAAAAAGTGCTTTTCAAAGTCAAAAAATCTCTTAAAATGCTAAAAGCACTTTTAAGTGCTTCTCCAAAAAAGCACTTCCAAACGGGCACTTAATCTTCTAGTGGAGTATCTCTATTTATAATAATTGACCAAAAATGAAGGATTTTCACATTCAGGACTTTACACGTGCCTTTTGTCTTATCTATTAGTCGATATACCAATCTATGGATTTCCTTACACTTAGGTACATGTATTGTTTTCATGCACATGTTACAACGGAAAAAAGAGTAAGAACAACTTAACAAAACTTCTTAGTGGTTGATCATTGGCGTCTTAGCCAGCACATCAACTAGTACTTCGGCTCATTTTACTCCTCCTTAGCCAGCTCATTAACTAGTACTTCGCCTTCCTGATTTAGTTTATGTTAAGTTTTGTTAAATGTTTGACGGACTACTATACACACTTCACATTAGACCTCAGTTTGATACTCAAGAAGGTATGACTCTAAAACACTTATGATGTTTACATATATATTTATATTGCGATCATTTTGATCTTGAGAACTTCGTTGACTATACACTGATAGGTAATTTTGGCATTTTAAAGATAGAGAGTCATGACTTGATAGTAGTACAAAGCTCCTTCTTGTAACAAATGCAGTTTTTTCATAATTTGAAGCCATAACCCTTAAATAGGACACGTTTTGTTAAGATTGGTAAGATCAATACACATAATCCAATTTAATGTTTAGCTTGGAGAAGTCAGTCAGAACAAATGTACCCCTCTGCTATTTAGAAATATTGCACAATTGGTCCCTGCTGATGTAGTCTTCGTTTCTCAGTTCTGTAAGCTTTCAACATAAGGGAATTTTCCATAAACATGCAAAAGAGAAAATACAATTAGTAAAGCTTATGAGAATATTGAGTAGGATTTTCTGCTTGATCTGCTTAGAAAATGGGATTTCATCAAAGATGGTTTGAATGGATAGGTAACTGTATATCAACTGTTACATATAAAGTTCAAATTAATGTACAACTATATTATATTGATAAGCCTTAAAAAGGGCTGAGACAGGGTGACCCCTTGTCTCCATACCTTTTCTTCTTAGTTACACAAGCTCTCACAAGCTTGATTGAATATTATGTAAAAATGGGACTCTTGAAAGGCATTAGAATAGCAAGAGCTTCTCCTATGATCACACATATTCTGTTTGCAGATAATAGTCTTTTTTTTCTGGAAGCTGAGGAATATAATGTTGAAATTTTTATAAATATCATGAATTGGTATAGCTTTGCAACTGGACAAAAACTAAATCTCAACAAGAGTGGAATTCTTTTTAGCAAGAACACACCATTGAGTATTAAAAATCAAATATCATCCCAATTAAGGATGAGGAAATTGGAGGATTTAGGTAAATATCTAGGCATTCCTTCAGGATGGGGAAAATCAAAGGTGAAATCCCTTGAATGGCTGATAGAGATGATTTTAAGAAAAGAATGGATAATTGGGAAACTATAATGCTTACTAAAAGTGGTAATCAAGTGCTAGTTAAAGCAATAATAGGAGCAATTCCTAACTTTATAACGCCGTTTTTCTTAATTCCAAAGAAACTTACATCTCATCTGACTCCTCTTGTAATTATTTTTTATTGAAATAACAAGGGAGAAAAAAGATGTCATTGGATTAAATGGCAGACTTTAATGAGTGCTAAGGAAGACGGAGACCTTGGCTTTAAAGATTTTCATACTCAGAACTTGGCCCTTTTAGCTTCAAATGCTTGGAAATTTTTAAATAATAAAGATTCTCTTCTGTTTAGAGTATTTAAAGGTAAATACTTCCCTAAATAAGATTTTCTTGAGGCCTCTTTGAGTAGTAACTGCTCTTGTGGATAAAAGAGTTTGATTGAAGGTAGAAATGTTTTTAAAACTGATATTTTTTGGTTAGTTGGGAATGGTGAAAATATATGAATTTGGGAAGATTTCTAGATTCCTAATCATGAAGAATTAATAAACCAGATGGATGTATTCTATATTAGGTTTCTGAACTTATTATTAAAGATCAAAACGGTTGGAATTTAGAATTGATTAAAGAGATCTTTTCACCTAATTTAGTTGCAACCATCAGTTATATTTATATTCCTTCTTCCTACTGTTTTGATACTCCATATTGGATACACTCTAATAATGGAGAACTCACACTCAAGGATAGTTATAAAGCACTGTGGAGGGCAAAAATCAAGTGTGAAGAACTTAAATCAAAAAAATGAGAAACTCATCCTTTAGGATGGATTCTGCAGATTGGAAGTTTATTTGGCATAGCAAAGTACCACCAAAAGTTCAAAATTTCATTTGAAAATGTAGTGAGAATAGATTAGCAACAAATAAAAATAAAAATAAAAGGAAATCTATTGATCAATCAACTTGTGATATTTGTGGGGAATTTGATGAGAGTATTGAACATTTATTGTTTCATTGCTCCTAGGCAAGAGTTGTTTGGATTGCGAGTCCCTTGTGCTATAATTTTTTTACAGATCTTTCTTTCAATGTCAAGAAATTGATTAACTTTATAAGAAATCTATCAGAAGAGAAGGAATTCCAGGATAACAAATTGGGAGAACTTTCTTTCTTCTTTGCATGGCATATTTGGAAAGGGAGAAATGAATATATTTTTAGAGGAATTAAACCTGGCCCTTTGTATATATTACAAGAAGCTTTCAAATCCTGTGATGAATTTAGTCTTGCTATAAGACAACACTCTGAGGCTAAAAGATTTAAAATAATTGTCTCTTAATTTGAATTAGGAGACAGTGAATACAATGTGAATCAAGTTACTAATAATTTAACTGGAAGTAAGATGTCAAATTGGAAACCAACATTGGTAGGGAACTCTAAAATTAAGTGTGATGCATCAGTCAATTCTAAAACTAACTAAGCTGTTGGGGACTCTACAAATACTTTGCGAGGAGGAGTTGCTAATAAGATTCAAGTCAATTCTATTGAAGAAGCAGAAGCAATAAGGATTTAAGAGGCTTGCTCTACGGCGTCTAAATTTCCCCTTGGAGATAGAAAATGACTATTTGAATGTTATTAAACAAACTAAACCTCATAGCAATTTTTTTTGGTAATATTAAGGTCTTGCTTAAGGATATTATTTTGTGTAAGATTAAGTACAAACTCAAGATCTCTTTTGTCAAGAGATCAAGTAATATGACAGCTGATTTGGTGGCTAGACAAGAGTTTAAAGGCTCTTTGTTTAGCCTTTGGAATTTCTTTCCTACTCCCCAATTAGCTAATTTGATGAAGTGTGATTTTCATCCTTTATGGACAGAGGTAATTTATAATGAACTTCTATTTATTTTAATGTATTATGCATTCGATAAAAAAAATTTAAAGTAAACTTTTAATGATATTAGTATTTTTTTTTAAAACAAATATCACAAAAACTTAGAATATAATAATGATATTTTTTTTTATATTTTTTTTAAACAAGATTTTTTTTATATTCAATAAATGATATATTTGGTAAAGAAAAAAAAGACTGACAATTTTTACTTCTACTTGAATTACTCAGACTCCAATCTTTTGAAATAAATTAGTATTTATTAGAATTACCTGAAAATGGGTGAAATTTATTGATTATGTTTTTTATCCAACTTAATTGGTCTACTTTTAGATATAAATCTTACAAAAAAAAAATTAATATTTTTTCTTTACAGAATTATTCTTAATTAAGATATATATAAATTATTTCTTATAGTATTTTTTATCATTTAATTAAGAATAATATTAGAAAAAATTGAAACAAAATATTTTAATATTTATCAAAGAAAAATGATATTAAACCAACTTTCTATAAATTTGAATTAACGTGGAAAAAAAGAAAGTAGATAAGGTGGTGGATATATTACTAGTATTAGACTATTAGTAAGCGTGACTTTGTATATAAGTTTCTTATCTATTTTATAAACTTGCACCAAGGAAAGAAAGAAGGAAAGATGGCAGAATCATCAACAGCTAAGGTGAAATCAATCTTCATATACCCTATTAAATCGTGTGGCGGAATATCTGTCTCTGAAGCAACTTGTAAAGAAGCACGACACTAAATCACCATTAGAGAGCTTCAAGAATTTGCAGATAAGCTTGATAGGAAGAAGTAAAGAAGAAGAGAAAATGAAGAGAAGTAAAACAGAGAATATAGGAGAAAAGTTTTCTTATTGTATTTGATACGATTACAATGTGTATATATAGATTCTATATTAAGTCTACTAACAACTTTTATTCTACAAGATCATTGCAGCTGTAATGTAACTGAGTTAGTTACAAATTTATTCTATTGCATTTTGGTCCTCCAAGTTGTTTTGTTGTTATTTTGTTTATTTTCTTCTTTTCTAACTCTGCATTTATATTCCAAGATCCTCCCACAAGTGGAACATGGATGTTAATGATGTTCAACTTGGAAATATTGTTATGAAAAGGCAAAGAACCCAGGGGTTTGGTAAACATGTCAGCAAGTTGAAGAGAAGAAGGAATGTAGAACAACTTGATGACTCCATTCTGCAACTTCTCACGAGTTATCTTGCAATCTATGTCAACGTGTTTTGTTCTTTCATGTTGAACCGGATTTGTAGACATAGCTATTGCAGATTTGCTATCCGAATAAACCAACGCGGGAGAAGGATGATTTAGACCATAGTCTTTTAAAGCATAGAGAATCCACTGAATTTCACAAGTTGTAGCAGCTAAGGCCCTATACTCTGCTTCAGCAGATGATTTGCTAACAGTAGATTGCTTTTTACTTTTCCAGGAAATGAGAGAATTGCCAAGAAATATGCAAAACCCCGTAATGCTACGCCGAGTATCAAGGCAACCAGCCCAGTCACTATCACAAAACGCCTTGATTTTTACTTCAGATGATGAAGAGAAGAAAATACCTTGACCTGGAGTAGCTTTAATGTATCTAAGAACTCGTTGAGCTGCATTCCAATGATCATTCGTAGGTTTAGAGAGAAATTGACTCAGGCAATTAACAAAATATGATAGATCAGGCCGTGTAATAGTTAAGTATAGTAGCCTTCCAACTAAGCGACGATATGAAGAGGGATTCTCCATTAAGTTGTTATCATCCTGCCTTAGTTTTTAAGTAGACTCCATGGGGAAAGCAACTGGTTTTGCATTGACAAGTCCACATTCGTTTAGAATATCAAGAGCATATTTGCGCTGGCAAAGAGATATGCCTTGTTTACTTCGAGCAACTTCTATGCCTAGAAAATATTTCAACTCACCTAAGTCTTTTATGGTGAATGAATCATGTAAAAATGTTTTGAGTTTTTGAATTTCATCAAGTGAATTGCTTGTGAGGATAATATCATCCACATAGACTAATAAGGCAATAAAGTTTGAGGAATCATGCTTGATGAATAGACTAACATCACTGTCTGAGTGGGTAAAACCATAAGAAATCAAGGCATTTGAGAGCTTAGAGAACCACTGCCTTGAGGCTTGTTTAAGCCCATATAAACTCTTGATCAACTTGCATACTGTGTTAGGTGGTGCTTGAAGACCATGAGGAATGGTCATATAGACATCCTCATGTAATTCACCATGTAAGAATGCATTATTTACATCTAATTGATGTAAGTGCCAGTTATTAATAGAGGCAAGAGCAACTAGAAGCCTTATTGAAACAATTTTAGCAACTGGAGAAAATGTATCAAAGAAGTCTAATCCTTCTTGTTGATTGTATCCCTTTGCAACAAGGCGAGCTTTGTGCCTTTCTAGAGTCCCATCAGCCTTATACTTTAGTTTGAAAACCCATTTACAACCAATAGGGGTTATATTAGTAGGTAGTGAAACAATTTTGCCAAGTGTTATTGGCTTGAAGAGCTGAGAGTTCATGTTGAATTGCAAGCATCCATTCTGGTGATTTAGATGCTTGTTTATAGCTTGTGGGTTCAAGGTTAGTTGATATAGAGGATATGAAAGATGTATAAGAAGGTGATAGTCTATCAGTGCTCAAAAATTCAGTTATGGGATATGGAGTTTCAGGTGTAGAAGTAGCTTGAAGTTGTGAGTTACATAGTGATGTTGAAGGGTATATATAATCTTTCAGATATGTAGGTGGATGTCTATTTCTTGTAGGTCTAGAGGTATTATTGTTTATAGGAGGTTGATCAGAAATTGGAGAAGATGGTTGTGTAGGAGTGAGTGGATTAGGTGTGGTTTTAGGTATAGGCTCAGAATATATATTGGAGGAGGGTGGAAAAAGGAAGGTATGTAATTGAGTAGGTTGGGGTATAGTGGAAAATGGGAATATATTTTCATGGAATATGACATTTCGTAAGGTAAGAATAGTGTTGGTTGAGAGATCAAAAAGTTTGTATCCTTTTGTAGAAGGTGGATAACCAAGAAAGATGCATTTAGTAGACCTTGCATCAAACTTAGATCTATTGTTTAAAAGTGTGGAGGCATAGCATAGACATCCAAAAACCCGTAAATGGTTTAGGTTTGGAGGTTTATTGTATATAATTTGTATGGGGTGAGGTTATTTAAAAGGGGAGTAGGGAGTCTATTGATTAGATGAGCAGCAGTAAGTATTGAATCAGACCAAAATTGAAGTGGGAGATTAACTTGAAACATCAAAGCTCTTGCAGTAGTAAGTAGGTGTTGATGTTTTCTTTCAACCAACCCGTTTTGTTGAGGTGTTTCAACACAACTAGTTTGATGAATAATACCTTTCTCAGAGTAGAACTGTAATAGAGTGAATTCAGGACCATTGTCAGTCCTTATGGCTTTGATCTTAGTATCAAACTGTGTAAGAATTAATTGATAGAAGTTAAGTAGGTGGAGCTGTACTTCAGACTTAGCTTTCATTAGGTAAATCCATGTACACCTGGAGCAATCATCTACAATAGTTAAAAAATACTTATGCCCTGAATGAGACTCACATTTAAATGGACCCCAAATGTCACAATGGATTAGTTCAAAACAAGTTGAAGAAGTACTTTGAGAAATAGGAAATACAAGCCTTTTTTGTTTGGCAAAGTGACAAGAGTCACAAACATTAGAACTAGAAAAGCTAATATTAGGATCTAATGTTTTGAGTGCAGAAATCTTGGCTTTAGAAGGATGGCCAAGCCTTGAATGCCATAGATCAAACTGTCCAATAGAAGAACTCATAACTTTTGAACTGAGGTGAGACTTTAAGTAGTATAGGCCATGAAATTCATAAGCAATCCCAATCATCTTCTTTGAATGATGATCCTGTAAGGTGCAATAAGAAGGAAAAAATACAACTAAAATAGCTGAGTCCTTTGTAGGTTTTGAGACTGAGAGAAGATTATACTTGAGGATAGGTATGCAAAGAACATTATGTAGTGTAATATACCGATTTATACATACACTACCTCTTTTAGTAGCAGAAATTGAGGCACCATTAGGTAAGGTCACAGGAATATTAACCATAGATATATTACTAGTGTAAAGTGAGTCATTATATATTAAGTGATCTGTTGCACCTGTGTCAATGATCCAAGATTCAGGAAAAGAGTTACCTTCTTGTGTAGCTATGTGATGAACTGCAGCTGAAGCCTCTTCTTGAGAGTTTGCAGAAGATTTATGAGCTAAGGCCATCAATTTTGCAATATCTTCAGGTGTTAAATCACTTAAACTTAGTGGTGAAGATTCTTGATAGTTGAAATCTTGAGAAGAGTCTTCTTGATCCATAGCATAATGAGCTTTAGGATTGTATGTTCTTTGATTGTTATTATGAACACGCTTTCCCTTTGGACCATCCCAACCAATGGGATAACCGTGAATTTGGAAGCAAGTATCTATAGTGTGTCCATTATATCCATAGTGAGTACATATCATTTTCTTTCTATTAGAGTAAGGAATGTATTTAGGATTATTCTTTGCATAAAAGGCATGAACAGGTGTTATTTCAGGCGAATTTGTGAGCAATCGTTGACTCTCTTCTTGAAGCAACATAGAAAAGACAGAGTTTATAGTAGGTAAAGGATTCATAAGTAAAATCTGGCTTCTAATAGCTGAGTAAGAATCATTTAAGACAATTAGGAATTTGATCACGAAGTCATGTTGTTGTTTTTCAATTAGTATATCAAACCACTTACAAGAGCACTGATTCATGTGTCCACATGTACAGGTAGGCATTGGGCGAAAATGAATATATTCATCCCAAATAGTTTTGAATTTTGCAAAGAACTCAGAAATTGTGCTATTGTTTTGAGAAATTGAGCTTAAAGCTTTTTCTAGATGAAAAACACGTGTGCCATTACTCTTACTGAATCGTGTCTTTAGTTCATTATAGAGTTCAAAAGCAGATGAAACATACAACAAACTACCTCTAATTTCTTTTGAAATTGAGTTTAAGAGCCAAGATAATACCAGATTGTTGGCTCGATTCCACGGAGAGAAGAGCACTAAATCTGTGAGTGGAGGCTGAGAGATATCGCCATTAACGAATCCTAATTTGTTCTTAACCGATAAAGCAATCTCAATTGCTCGAGTCCACGAGAGATAATTGTCACCAGTTAATACTTCAGAGACTAATGATATGCCGGTACTTTCACTTGGGTGAAGATAGTACGGGCTTGAGAAATCTTCAGTTGGTGAAGGTGTAGTCATGATCGAGAAGAGTTGCGGAAGATATAGTTCACATCTGATACCATGTAAAGAAGCACGACACTAAATCACCATTAGAGAGCTTCAAGAATTTGCAGATAAGCTTGATAGGAAGAAGTAAAGAAGAAGAGAAGATGAAGAGAAGTAAAACAGAGAATATAGGAGAAGAGTTTTCTTATTGTATTTGATACGATTACAATGTGTATATATAGATTCTATATTAAGTCTACTAACAACTTTTATTCTACAAGATCATTGCAGCTGTAATGTAACTGAGTTAGTTACAAATTTATTCTATATTGCATTTTGGTCCTCCAAGTTGTTTTGTTGTTATTTTGTTTATTTTCTTCTTTTCTAACTCTGCATTTAAATTCCAAGACAACTATCACTGGAACTGGTAAGATGATGAATTGATGATATCACTATTAACTATCAATACTTATAATAGTTGGTTACAGGATTTCAATGGGATCGACAATGATTAGTAGTAAATGAGAAAGGGGGGGCAATTACTCAAAGAGTTGAACCCAAACTAGCTCTTCTACGTACAGAAATAACGCCCGTTCACGCGTTTTCTGACTGGGAACCAGATTCCACCTCTTTCTTGTGTGAGGAATCGATAATAATAGTAATTTTCTTTTCTTATTCTATTGATACATGCTTGAATACGTGCTTTTTCAACAGTGATAAGTGCTCAGGGGATGACAGATGTTCTCAAAATCCCATTAACTACCCCACCACTAACAACTGAGGGTGTCTCTGTCTTTGAATGGTCTGGCTCAGCCTTTGATGAGGGTGAGATAGCTTCCAATTGGTTCTCCACTTTTCTTCAGAAACCTTCTCGCCTTGTACGTTTTAATGAAGGTAAGTACTTCTATCAATTAATCTTGTTGCATAGTAATCTCTACTATACTCTGATATAATCTTATTTTGTCAATCCAGAATCCCAAACAAGACCTATCAACTCTGATCGTGCTCGTGACTATAGAATCAAATTTAATGATTTGTATCCTTTTCTTTTGCTATCTCAGGTTCGAGTTAATGTTTAATTTTTCCTTGAGATCACATAAATGCTCAAAGTTATGATTTAGCAGGGATCATTGGATGCACTAAATGAACGTCTCAACAAGCCTATACCGGTTAACCGTTTTAGACCCAAGTATGTTTGAAAGAATCTTTGATTACAATAGAAAAGCTAGTACATATTTTAATCTGTCATCATTTTCAATTGATTGGTACAGTATTTTTGTTGATGAATGTGCGCCTTTTGTTGAGGATCTATGGAAGGAGATTACAATAAATGATTTAACATTCCAAGCTACTGAGATATGCTCTCGCTGGAAGGTAGACAGACTAAGACTATATAACCTGTTGTGTATTTTAAGATAATTCTTTTTTTTAATTCTAATGCTATTTTAGATTCCAAACATTGATCAAGAAACTGCAATAGGAGCCTCTGAAATAACTGAAGCACTCAAGGAATTTCGGTCCGACAAAGTCTTGCGCCCGGATGAGAAACCTCGTGGAAGGGTATATAGGGAACTTGTTTGTAATTATCTTAATCTCCTATTTACTTTAGCAGCAATAGCTTAATCAGTAATAATGTTATGTGATGTGATTTTGCAGGTGTATCTGGGACAATACTTTGTTTGTGAAAAAACTTTAAGCCAAGACCAAGGAAAAGGATTGTGTGTGAAAGTGTGTGACCTTATACATGTTCTCAACAACTTCTCTTCCTATGTGGATGCAGCTACTTGAGTTTCCACCTCTCGATTTATAGTTTCGTGTCGTTCCTTTGTGTGTTGAATTGTTGATTAACCCAATTTTCGAATAAATTGTAGTTTACGTTATACAGAGAGTACGTAAATAAGTACTTATTAGTTATTTCCTGATGATAAATAAATTGGAAAAAGATCATTTTCATTCACAATGATGTTAACTTGCCAACTCAACTAAAAGTCCGAACCGTTAGAAGAAGGCGGAGAACAGGTTATAGGATATTTATACTCCAACACGCCCCCTCACGTGCAGGCTTAGACGAGATGTGCATGCTTAGCAGAGGAGATTGATCGATCTAAGCAATGCACGGGAAAGAGATGGATAAGCCATGCACGTGGAGATATCGATATGGGTGGCGGTAGAGAGACTCGAACCCAGGACCTCAAGTACCTGGAGCTCTGATACCATGTTAACTTGCCAACTCAACTAAAAGTCCGAACCATTAGGAGAAGGCATTATATTAATGAGATTTTATATCTCAACACGCCCCCTCGAGCTAAGCTTGCACGTGCAGAATCAAGTGGGTGGCGGTCGAGAGACTCGAACCCAGGATCTCAAGGTCCGTGGAGCTCTGATACCATGTTAAATTGCCAACTCAAATAAAAGTCCGAACCGTTAGAAGAAGGCGGAGAACAGGTTATAGGAGATTTATACTCCAACACGCCCCCTCACGTGCAGGCTTAGACGAGATGTGCATGCTTAGCAGAGGAGATTGATCGATCTAAGCAATGCACGGGAAAGAGATGGATAAGCCATGCACGTGGAGATATCGAGATGGGTGGCGGTGGAGAGACTCGAACCCAGGACCTCAAGTACCTGGAGCTCTGATACCATGTTAACTTGCCAACTCAACTAAAAGTCTGAACCATTAGGAGAAGGCATTATATTAATGAGATTTTATATCTCAACAAATGATATGATGCTACGTACTCTCTGTACACTACTTATTTAAACTTGTGTTCCACAAATATTTAGGAGCAATGTATTTAAGTATTTAACATGCATTTTAGTTAATAGGAAAAGGAAAGCCAGTGGTTAAATGGCTCAGCAGAGGGATTGTAGCACTGAGTATTTTCATGCGGCCACCATTCTCAGGTGGAACCCGAATAAGATCACACCAGATTTAAGGACATTGGAATGCGATAAAAGAAAATTTTAGAAAACTTCTATATATACAACTCTTATCCTCCTAAACTAAATGTATTTCCACAGTGCAGCAGACTTCATTTAGTGTTAGGGGCGGAGCCAAGATCTTTTAGTAGGTGGGCTGAGAGGGTTTGGGGGTAACGTCTCCAAAAAAAAAAATTTAAACTTATTTGCACTATAAATCTATATATTATAAAAAAATTGTAAAATAAAACTTTATATTATATAAATCTGCATTATAAGTCCTAATATAATTTTTTTTAATTAATTATTTTTTATTTAATACAAAATAACATATAATTTATTAAAAAATAATATAATTATAAATTTAATAAAATAAATTTTGAAAATCAAAGGATTAAATGAAGATTCTGAAAATTTAAGAGGTTCAAATGAATGGTTTAAAAATTTAGCGGGGAGCTAAATAAATATTTTTTAAAATTTCAAGGGTAAAATAACACATAACTAATTTCTTTTTTAAGGAAACTTTTTTTTAAATAACCAGGGGGCCCCATGGCCCTCCCTACTCTTCACGTGGGTCCGCCACTGTTTAGTCTAAGGCTGCAATGAATGAGTCTCTCACTCGTCAACTTGGTCCAGAAAAGGTTATGAGGCCAGTTTTTGACATGGACCCTCCAAGACTCCGGGCCTGAATGGTTACCTAGTACCGTCCATTTTTATTTGTCCTGTTTTTTTTGACACAGATTAGAAAAAACATCAAATATACTCTTTCTTTACTATATTGTCTTTATTTATTTAGTAGAATATCATTTAATGCACCATTTCTTTTAACTAATTAATTAGCGTTGATATTGGAAAAAAAAGAGAAAAATGTCTTAATAATATAAAAGGGACAAATATTGTTAGATACCTTCTTTTAGAAAGAATTGAAATTTTTTGGAAATTGATATCTTCGAGATGGACCTGAAATTTTTCATTTTGTTTTAGATTTAGTGAAAAAAATACCCAAATTTTTTGTTTTAGATTTTTTTAGAAATATAGACTTTTGTCCCTCAAGCCTAAATTTCGCCCCAAAATAAAATTAATAATTCACTCCCAAACCTTTCCCATACTAAATATTAAAAAAAAACTCATCTAAAAATGTGTGATACCTTTGGTATACTTGATGTTCAACAAACTAGCATCATATCAAAGTATTTAGGTCTTCCTACGTACTGTCACCGATCTAAAGTGGCAGTGCGGCAATGAATGTCCGACAAATTCAACATGAGCACAAATGAGTGGAAGGAAAATCTTCTGAAAGCCAGAAAGTACTTATCAAAATGATCCTACATGCCATCATAAACGATACCATGTCGATTATGGTACTTCCTAATAAGACTTTCAAAGAGTTATCAAGCATAGGGGATAAATTTTGGTGACAATTTTGTATCCACTAGATGGCGTGAGACTTTATTTCCAAACCAAAAGTTGAAGGTGGCATGAGTTTTTGTGACTTTTACATCATGAATAAGGCACCCCATCGCTCTTATACTCGATGGCACCAATTATATACCATGGGCTCAGGCCATGACCAGTTTCCTTAAGGGCCGAAAACTATAGAGAATTATTACGGGAGTTTTAAGGAACCAGAGGCGGAAACTAATGAATCAAATGAGAAATATGTTGATCGTCTCGAACAAGGGGTACACACCCTCCACAATTCTCTTATTCATGAATACTAGTCTTATAAGGAATTTTACCAAACATTCTATCAACGGTGTCAAATATTTCCAACAAAGTGAAACCGACTAAGGTAAAATCTATTATTGATGTCTCCCTTTTTGTGATAAATATATGCCCTTAATATACATCATTTTAGGTAAAAATTGAACTTATTAGATAGACTTTTGAGCTTATTTTGTCATATTGCACTTTATCCCCTTGTAATTATGTTATTTACGTTCTAGGGAGCACCAAGATGAGGAGGAGAAGTGAAGTTTAATGTCTTAGATCAAAAGGAGAGGTCAAAAGAGCAAAAGGTACCACTCAAAGAGTTGAAGAAGAGCATAAGAAAATGGGAAGCTGTCACATCTTGCTGATTTTGAGACCAAACGGTACTAATCCAGGTCTGGTGGTTCAAATATATAGGTGCGCCTTTGAGTTAGCTCGAATTGAGGAGTAAAATCAGGTGAGTTGGACTTAAGACGCAAAAGTTGTGCCAGTTTTACTGGAATGTGTACAGCAGTTACGGGAATTACTAATTGCACTTGGGCTTTGAATCATTTAATTATATAAAATAAAAGCCACTAGGATATGAAACTTTGATAAGTGTTTACAGAACTTGGAGAAGGTATCGATTAGATGCAAGGAACTGATTTTGTTTTTGAATTGGGAAAAATGTCATTTTATGGTTCGTGAAGGTACAGTGTTGGGACACAAGGTTTCGAGTGCAGGCTTAGAAGTTGATCGTGCTAAGATTGAGGTAATTATGATTCTCCCCCTCCTATTTCTGTAAAAGGGGTGAGAAGCTTTTTAGGCCATGCTGGTTTCTATCGCCGTTTCATTAAGAATTTTTTGAAGATTTCTAAGCCATTATGTAATTTACTCGAAAAGGACACCAAATTCCTTTTTGATGAAGCTTGCATGAAGGCTTTTCAAGAGATTAAAGAGAGGCTTATTACTGCGCCTATTGTATTACCTCCTGATTGGAGGGTTCCATTTGAAGTTATGTGTGATGCTAGTGATTTAGCTATGGGTGTTGTGTTGGGTCAGAGAAAAGATAAGGTATTTAATTCTATCGATTATGCAAGTAAGACTTTCACTAATGCTCAGATTAATTATATTATAACAAAGAAGGAAATATTAGTTGTTGTGTATGCATTTGAAAAGTTTCGTGCCTACCTGCTTGGGGCGAAAATTACCATGTTTACTGATCATTCTACGATTAAATACCTAATGGAGAAGAAAGATGCTAAACATCGCTTAATTAGATGGGTATCACTGTTACAAGAATTTGATTTAGAGATTCAAGATGAAAAGGGTGTGATAATCAGGTTGCAGATCATTTGCCTCGTCTTGAAGGTTCGGAAGTTAATAGTGGTCCTGAGTTGCTTAGAGAAGAGTTTCCGGATGAGAGCTTGTTTTTGATATATGCAAATGAAATTCCTTGGTATGCAGACAAAGAAAATATTTTTGTGAGTGGTGCCTTCCCTGATGAAGCTACCCCACAAGAGAGGAAGAGATTAGTCACCGTGCTAGACAGTTCTTTTGGGAGGATACTTTGCTCTACAAAATATGTTGTGACCAAATGGTAAAAAGATGCATACCTGAGAAAGATGTGTTGTCAGTAGTTGCGGGTTGTCATGATTCATCCTATGGAGAACATTTCAAAGGTGACCGCACAACTGCTAAGGTATTACAATCTGGTTTTTATTTGCCTACTTTACATAAAGATTGTCATGAGTACTCATTAAGAGATGTCACAGATTCCAGTTTACTGGTAATATATCCAAGAGGGATGATGAGATGCCACGTAATAATGTACTTGAAGGTTAAATATTTGATATTTAGGGTATTGATTTCATGGGTCCCTTTGTACCATCTAATGGAAATCAATACATCCTATTAGGTGTTGATTACGTGTCCAAATGGGTAGAGGTTGTAGCTCTACCAACTAATGATTCGCGAGTGGTGATTAAATTCTTAAAGTCACACATCTTCACTAGACATGGCACACCTAGAGTTATTATCAGTGATGGAGGTTCACACTTTGTGAACAGATATTTGAAAATTGTTCTAGAGAAGTATGGGGTAAGACATTGTATATCTACCGCTGGTGTCGCCTAGGGTGTGATTAAAATATGACAAATATATACGGAAAACAATGCACTAATCACCATAGGCTAGCACGGTACTGCAAGTATTACAGGAAGTATGCAAGTTTTAGTCTAAATGTCTATATATAATATAGAAATTGAGTGTATTGAGCTTGTAAAAAAGAGTTTCAGTTCACCCTTTATATAGTGATAAAAGTGTCTGTTAAACTGTTAAAAGGGTTTCAGCTCCTGTTTCGTGCTTGGGAATTGCTACTGATGGGAGGTGAGGTATTGCAGCAAAACGAAGGACCTACAGGTGCAATTATGAAACAATGGATAAGTATTGAATCTCAGTACTTCATATTTATTGCTGCAATTATCTTTAAGCTTACTTTTAAACCAGAAAATCAACTTAAAATTTCAGATCAGAAGAATGCACAAAAAATTACAGAGAAATGACTCACCACACTAATTGATTAATAAATCATGTGAATTATATTTCTAACAGTTTTACCATCACAAATTTCACATTCCTTTAAATCTCGAATTTAAAGATAAAATCTAGCAGATATATATGAGACAGTACAATGAAGTGCTTAAATGATAGTACCTTTTTCTATACAGAATTAAAACTACCTTTTAAGATTAAAATCATCTATAAGATTGCTTCAAAACAAACTTAAAATCGCATCATTAACTTCAGATCAGAAAAATGGAATGCAGAAATATACATGTTATTTACTATATTATACAAAAACTGCACTATAGGTTCTACCCTGCCCTTATGGTATGACAAAAGTCCAAAAAGACCCTACGGTTTTATAAGTGACAAAAACCCCCGAGTTGTCACGAGTATGAAACAGGAAAGTATTCACCCCTTACCATAAGGGTCCTTTCAACCTTTTGTTAAACCACAGAGGTGTATTTCGTATTTTACCCAAACGCTAATACTAATAACAAGAAGTTAAATCATACCTCTTGCATATCTAATAGACAATTTAGGTTAGTAACATTTCAATTTTTCAGAATTTCATTGGTAAATACTTATATTTTACCGTAGTGATGAGATTAGGTTCTTCAATTGTTGATGGAACTTGTGCAGAAGAGACTGAGTGTGAAGAGATAACCGCTTGGTGGGGAGATACTTTTCTAACAGCTTGGTGGGAAGAGGAGTGTGAAACTGAGTGTGAAGAGATGAGCGTGAAGAAGAGACTGAGTGTTATTATTTTTCAACCTTTACTTTTTTTTTCTAATATAATATAATACCGACCCATTAATATCCGACCCATTTCACAATTAACTCAAAACAAAACCCTCCAAACTCATATCGACCCATTTCACAATTAACATTTCTATATCTCCGATTACTCTCTACCTCCTTTCTCGCCGTCTCAGACAGTCGCCTCCATCACGCCTTAATTCATCTCCACCACGCCTCTCTCTTTCTCTCTCGTCCTATCTCTACCTACACCACCCATCCTCCGATCAAGACTCTCTGTCGCGAGAACGAGGCACTCCGGGAATCGCCATGAATATCTTCAGATTAGCCGGCGATATGACGCATTTGATCAGTATTTTAGTACTGCTTCTCAAAATTTACGCCACTAAATCATGCTCAGGTCTCACATTACTCATTTTTGTATTAATTCTTAGCTAATTAGTCTTTATTTGATATATATATATATATATAGCTAGGGTTTGATTCAGTTGATCAAGTGATGCAGTGTTCTTTTAAGACCTCAAATTTTATGTAATTCTCTACTAATTTTGTGTATTTCGGGTTTAATTATGAAATATATTTGAGCATGATTGAGTACTTAAATTGCTTTAAGTTGCGCGCCTCTCTTATTCTCTTCATGTGTAAAATATGTATGAATGTATGTGTTAGGATCTGAAATGGTGATTGTGTAGGATTATTTGCAATCAAATTATGTAACAACAGTTCAATTAACCGTAAAAAATGAAGCTATCAAATACACTAAATATTTGATATTGTTTAGGGATATCTTTGAAGACTCAGCAATTGTATGCTATAGTGTTTCTAGCTCGGTACTTGGATTTATTCACAGACTTCATATATGTATACAATACTGTGATGAAACTAGTGTTCATTGCAAGTTCTATAGCAATAGTATGGTGTATGCAATTTCACAGAGCTCTCGACACTTTTAGACTACTTTCTTGTTGGTGCTAGTTTTGCCTTGGCTTTAGTATTACACGAGAAGTTCACAGTTCTTGTAGTTAACCTATACATTTCAATTTCTTCATCTTTTCTTCTCTATTTAAAAACCGAATCTTATTAATTTCACATTTTTGCAGGTTTTCTGGGCATTTTCGATATATTTGGAAGCAGTTGCAATTCTTCCACAGTTAGTTCTGTTGCAAAGAAGTGGAAATGTTGATAATCTGACTAGACAATATGTTTTATTTCTTTGGTATTTTTCTTTTTTATTAAATTTGAAATAATGAAAGATTTTCCAACTTTCGTGGAAATGTTGATAATCTGACTAGACAATATAATTGCAGGGCTTATCGTGCATTTTACATTTTGAATTGGATGTATAGTTATTTCACGGAGCCTAATTTCAGTAGATGGATATGTAAGTATATATTAAAACTAGAATGATGTGTTATTTAAACGTTTATTAATTGATGAAAGAAAATGTTTGTTTTGTTGTAGCTAGACTTATTCAAACAGCTCTTTACGCAGATTTCTTCTATTATTACTTCATCAGGTAATAAGTTTGGTGTATTTCTATTTATTTTTTTGGATTTGTGAAAATGCAAATAAATTAATTAATATGTTTGTAATGCACAGCTGGAAAACAGTGCAAAGCTTAAGTTACTAGCTTGAGTTAAAGAAGAAATGGTTTTGTTGTAGATGAATGAAGAAGTTGAGGTTTTACATGTAAAGGTGATTTATGTTGAGGTTTAGAAGGTACAGTGATACAACAAATCTCCTCTCTCTTATTGAAATGATTAGGCCGTGGGAATATTAAAAGAAGATTTGAATCAATTATTGTGAAGATTTTGTTAATAATTTAAAAAAAATCTCTTCTCTCTTATTTGAAGTTTTTTTCTATTATTTAATATATATATATATGTGCTGACCTGTGTGATTTTTTTTTCCAGTGATTTGATTTATGAATTCTTGACGATGCTAAGCAAGAGGCTCACAGAAGTTGATTCTACAGTTTTGACTGTTTTACAAGGTAATGTAATTTAAGGGAAGAGATAAACAGTGTATTAATAATTCTTCAACAGGAAAATCTTATTAGTTATTACTCTTGTTTAACTTTGTAGAAACACTAAATTTGTTAATTTTTTTTCTATGGCATAATCAGGGTGCTATTAATCTGCTAATGGCTGTTTATAAAAAGGAGTTTAAGGCATTGGGTGGGTATTTAACCGACTCAAGCAAGGTATGTGATCAGTGATGTGGTAATTACCAGATTGTTTGAGTTGAAAATATGTTCTGAGACGCTACAACATTTTTCATTTTTCAGCCAAACTTGAGCAGGGCTATTGGATCATACGAGGATCAGATATTCCAGAAAAGGGCACGTTTACATCAGGTTGGTTATTCCAGAAAAGGCATTATTGTTTTGCAAGAGTATGTATGTATATTGTCTTACATAGTCTTACATGTAATTTGGTGGGATTTTTACAGAGAGAATAAAAGGAGGAAAGGTTAAGCATGGATTTTTACATGTACTTCTAGAGCTCCTTTCAGGGAGAAAGCCTGTAAGCAGTCTCTACCCAAAGGGTAAAGAGAGCACTTTGTATTAGCCTATAAGCTCGGCCTCAAATGAGCGTTGTAAGTTTTTTTTAGAATAATTTATATAGAGATTTAGCTTAGCATTGTATTATAATGGATTACAGGTGTTGAAGCTTCTACAAGGTGAGACTGAAACAATTAAGTGGGGGACTAATTAATCATTTTCTTCGAATTTTCTTCTCGAAAATCCAGCTTCTACGCCTTGAGCAGGTTATTATTTTTAAAATCTTGTTTTTGGTAATTAATTAATTTATATATTTACACTATTTAATTTGTATTCCAGTTGAATATTCATAAGGCAATGCAAGAACTCGAAGAGATTTAACAAAAAGAAGCTAAAAGGTGCGCAAAGTTAGTTTATGAGGTAATAAAATTAGTTTTAGAAGTTCGATCTATGATTCCATGTTTTGCATATCTAATTATTTTATATATTTTTTATATCAGGAAAATCATCACGAAGACAAAACGAGATGGAACTAATGGATAATAGCTGAATTATGAGCTAGTAGATATTACACAAATTATTTTAGAATTATTTGAATTATGCTATAGCAAATAGGAATTGTATATTAATTTTTTTTATTTTTTAAAAAGCGATAGGCGACACTTAAAATGGTGTCCCTACAGCAGAGGGTGACACTTAAAACGGTGTCCCTAACGCGGAGGCGACACATAAAACAGTGTCCCTAACGCGATGGGCGACACTTAAAACGGTGTCCCTAACGCGATGGGCGACACTATGAAAAAAGTGTAACACAACCTGAACTATCTTTTATTAAGGTACTATTAACAAGGTGCATGTTTAACAACACAAAACGATGTTCTAAGTTTTCATACTTTATCCCTTTAATCCAAAACCACCAACCCTTCATGTTGCAACATATAGATCTCTTCATATAGATCTTCATTCACACATAGATTTAATATCCAATTGATATATAATCTATGAATGATATTTAATGCATCAAGAGTTAAATAGTTGTAATAGAAAGGGGAAAAGTATTCCTTAAACTTATATAAACATGGAAAATTAAGGACTTATCTTTGAGCCGATTCACTTTTCTGACTCGTATGGGACCGATTGGATCTTTTTGGGTCATTCCCAAGTGATGTATTTCTTCTCATCAGACTCATCACCCTTGTACCTTTTCTAAACCGTTTCACAAATAGTCTTTATTGACTTCTCAACGGCACACAGATAAAGGCGGGGTTCGTCACATTATCCAAGATCAATCCACTAACCACTGAATTATCATTCTTAAACCAACTACAAGAGCTAGGATCCTATCATAGTGTTCTTTGGTAATTTCCACATTGCCTTCAATGACGCGGAGTACCTCGAGAACAACAAGATCTAGTTCATATGGTTCAAGGAATATCATTGGCTTTTGTGCCCAACGTTTGAAGTTGGAACCATTGAAAGGTTCCAACATAATCACGTCGGGAATGGATTTTGCATTCAAGGATGAAGCAGCCTCCGAAATAGGAAAACTATTTTACAATCGGTGATATGAGAATATCTTTTTCAAATTGTTGGTAAAAACTAACAATCACCGATACAGTAAAAATTGTTTTCATATAAAAATATTTAGAAAAAATGTAATACTACAACTATTACAATACAATGGAAAAATGGAATATAAAGGTATCCCAAAAACCGTAATACAACAACTATTACAAGAAATGGGAAAAGAACATACATGAAAATATCAAAAAAAAAATTACTAGATACGATTACACAAAACGTGCATCGTTGAAAAAGATATTCCGGGAGTACCGGTATCTCCAACAATCGTATTCCTCTTATACTCTTATCTCTATATCAAAATGATTTGACTAATCATTGAGAATGGAGTGTTCCATTTTCTGAATTTCTAGAATAATATTCTATTCTCTTTAGAATAATATTCTTTCTCACTAAAAGTATTTTCCTATTCTCTCTATAATAAGATTTTCCCATTCTCTCTAGAATTACATTTTTTCTCTTCTCTTGAAAAGCAAGTGACAAAGTCACTATTTATAGAGAAAATGATGAGACAAAGGGAAAAAAACTGTCACATAAATGCCTCTTCAATGCTCTTTAATGCTAGCCGTTTTTTTTTTTATCAAATTTTTGTAACTCCCATAACCACAAATATATAAAAGAAAACTATTAATCCTCCATCAAGAATAAGGAATTATTTGAAATTCAATAATTCCAATGGTTTTTCTTTTTCATTTTCTAGGTGGGATTTTTTAACACATATAAAGTTTACCCACTTTTCTTAAGAGAAAGAAAGAATTAATAAAATAAAACTCTTTAATTTTACTAATTCCAACAATTTCTTTCTCAAATTTTTATGTGGGACTATTAATACACTAATAGTCTTTTCCACTTCTCCCAAGAGCATGAAAGAATAATAAAATAAATTGTCTTTTATTAAATAATTCCAACAATCCCCCACTCAGGGTCTTTGGGAGAGAAAGTGAACAGGTTTTTATAAATATCAGCATATGGGTGAATTGTACTTAAGTGGCAATATCTTTCGATTTGAATTGACACGTAGTGAAGTGAGGCAACCACCAAATTCCTGTCAAGTGAACGTACTCTTGAACTTGACGGTTTTCGATCGAGACCCTCACAGCACATACTCTACCCGGCTGATAGTTACAAATTCCTCAAACATCACCTTTTTCTTACACATAGGTGATCTCCAAGAGCGTCTAGCCTCATTAGCCGACCCCTCTCGGATTTCAAGATCATTAAGAGCAATAAAGCCCAACCTCATTATGTGTCTCGCGAATTCATCAAGTCCTTTCTCTTTAGGACCACCCTTATGGGCTATGAATTTGTGGTGAGTTTAAAAACTCATCCCTTGGGAACATCAAGGACGTCTCCTTAAAGTCATATTATGATCAATATACAACAACCTCAACTGTGAATTCATCAATTTAATCTCAATAGGACCGCCACACATGGCTATGAATTCATTGAGTTTAAGCAATATACAAACACCTTCAACGGTGAATTCATCAAATCCGTTTCGATAGGACTACCACACATGGCTATAAATTCATAAAGTTTGATATATGTACAACAACCTCAACGGTGAATTCATCAAGTCCATCTCAATAGGACCACCACGCATGGCTATGAATTCATTAAGTTTGAGAAATATACAACAACCTCAACGAGGAATTCATCAAGTCCATCTCAATAGGACCACCACGCATGGCTATAAATTCATTAAGTTTGAGAAATATACAACAACCTCAACGGTGAATTCATCAAGTCCGTCTCAATAGGACCACCACGCATGGCTATGAATTCATTAAGTTTGAATTTTCTCATGTATGCACAATTTACACTATATAGATAGGAAGTTAGTGCATCATATATAATCATTAGTAATAGGTTCCCCATTAATGGGTTCTAAACCTATCACTCAACATTTTTAGGATTATTCTCCCAATTAAGTCTATTAGTAAAAGAATCAACCATTTATTTCATCATTTATATGAGACCAAGTTTGCGTAACAAAGAATCCTTCAAGAACTACATGAATTATTTTAAAACGCAGATTAGATCAATAGTACTCTCTCGTACTTTATTAAATGACAAAAAATAATCCAATGTTCAACACTTGAGTCTCTTTACAATATGGATAAAACCAAGTTGAGTATAGTTTATTTATAACATCATAGTCCTTATAATTATTTCATATTCATCAAGGGGTGCACACCCCCACAATTCTCTTATTCATGAATATTTGTATTATAAGGAGTTTTACCATACATTTTATCAAGAGAGTCAAACATTTCCACCAAAAATGAGACTAACTAAGGTAAATTCCATTATTGACTAATGAATTTCATCCTTATGATCAGCTTCCCCCACATCTTTTATATATAAAAAGAAGATTGGAAGCAGTAAGCCCCATGAAATGGAGTACCAAAAGACAATCATGTCATACACCTATTGAAAAAAGTGTAACACAACCTGAACTATTTTTTTATTAAGGTACTATTAACAAGGTGCATGTTTAACAACACAAAACGATGTTCTAAGTTTTCATACTTTATCCCTTTAATCCAAAACCACCAACCCTTCATGTTGCAACATATAGATCTCTTCATATAGATCTTCATTCACACATAGATTTAATATCCAATTGATATATAATATATGAATGATATTTAATGCATCAAGAGTTAAATAGTTGTAATAGAAAGGGGAAAAGTATTCCTTAAACTTATATAAACATGGAAAATTAAGGACTTATCTTTGAGCCGATTCACTTTTCTGACTCGTATGGGACCGATTGGATCTTTTTGGGTCATTCCCAAGTGATGTATTTCTTCTCATCAAACTCATCACCCTTGTACCTTTTCTAAACTGTTTCACAAATAGTCTTTATTGACTTCTCAACGGCACACAGATAAAGGCGGGGTTCGTCACATTATCCAAGATCAATCCACTAACCACTGAATTATCATTCTTGAACCAACTACAAGAGCTAGGATCCTATCATAGTGTTCACATTGCCTTCAATGGCGGGGAGTACCTCGAGAACAACAAGATCTAGTTCATATGGTTCAAGGAATATCATTGGCTTTTGTGCCCAACGTTTGAAGTTGGAACCATTGAAAGGTTCCAACATAATCACGTCGGGAATGGCTTTTGCATTCAAGGATGAAGCAGCCTCCGAAATAGGAAAACTATTTTACAATCGGTGATATGAGAATATCTTTTTCAAATTGTTGGTAAAAACTAACAATCACCGATACAGTAAAAATTGTTTTCATATAAAAATATTTAGAAAAAATGTAATACTACAACTATTACAATACAATGGAAAAATGGAATATAAAGGTATCCCAAAAACCGTAATACAACAACTATTACAAGAAATGGGAAAAGAACATACATGAAAATATCAAAAAAAAAATTACTAGATACGATTACACAAAACGTGCATCGTTGAAAATTCCGGGAGTACCGGTATCTCCAACAATCGTATCCCTCTTATACTCTTATCTCTATGTCAAAATGATTTGACTAATCATTGAGAATGGAGTGTTCCATTTTCTGAATTTCTAGAATAATATTCTATTCTCTTTAGAATAATATTCTTTCTCACTAAAAGTATTTTCCTATTCTCTCTATAATAACATTTTTCCATTCTCTCTAGAATTACATTTTTTCTCTTCTCTTGAAAAGCAAGTGACAAAGTCACTATTTATAGAGAAAATGATGAGACAAAGGGAAAAAAACCGTCACATAAATGCCTCTTCAATGCTAGCCGTTTTTTTTTTTTATCAAATTTTTGTAACTCCCATAACCACAAATATATAAAAGAAAACTATTAATCCTCCATCAAGAATAAGGAATTATTTGAAATTCAATAATTTCAATGGTTTTTCTTTTTCATTTTCTAGGTGGGATTTTTTAACACATATAAAGTTTACCCACTTTTCTTAAGAGAAAGAAAGAATTAATAAAATAAAACTCTTTAATTTTACTAATTTCAACAATTTCTTTCTCAAATTTTTATGTGGGACTATTAGTACACTAATAGTCTTTTCCACTTCTCCCAAGAGCATGAAAGAATAATAAAATAAATTGTCTTTTATTAAATAATTCCAACATACCATCTTGTTGAGGTGAAATTTTTATGCAGTTTAATGAAAATCCACTTGTTTGTTATGCAAAAAAACATAGGTTAATGAAGTAACATAATGGTAAAGAAGAAATGCAAAAGTTTTGAACTTTGCCTTGATCTTTTGAACTGTTGGCTGCTTGTTCTCCAGGGCTTCCACAAACTTGACCACTGATTAGTTAATATAAAACAAGAAAGAGACATTTGTGATGGTTAATTCATAGCCCACACGCTACCATAATAATAAAAAAAGATATTAATAAAGATAATAAAAACATTGCCTGAAAGAGAGGAAAGTTTACTGGTTGCTATGATATATGCTCTTGCTAGGACAAAAGGCTCATCAAACCGATTTTAGGCACAGTTTTTTAAATCTCTTGCAACATAGACAAATCTCTCTCTCTCTCTCTATATATATATATATATATATAGACAAAAGGCTCATCAAAGATAGTTTAAAAAAGGGGTTTAGCTTATCAATGGGATGCTCATCTTCAATTCCAGGTAATAACCTCATAGAAGTTTTTCAGTAATAAGTTTTCCAAACCCTAAATCAATTTGGAAATTGATTCAATTTTTGAGCTGAAAAATGAATTAATTGATTTAGTTAACTGATTATTTGTATATGACCGCAGATAGGAATAATAGAGGGTTTTCCTAAAAGATAGAGAAATAATGTAAGTGAATTTTATACCCGTGATGAAATGTGTTAGAAATTAGTAATCTGAGTTGTTATTAAATGAAAGTTCAAGGGCTGATTCGAGTGTTTGTATAGCTGATAAAAATAACTTCAGGGACTACTTCAGAAATTCAAAAAACTTCAGGGACTAAATTGCAAAGTTCGGAAATTACGGGTGCTGGTAACTTGCTGGATAACACCACTGCAGCTTGTTAGCACCGAAAATATAAGGTCTATTGCATCATCTGATTTGGGAAACAATATTTCAGGGACTAAATCGCAAAAGTATGTAAACATTCAAATTGATCCAAATCTTTTAGGGACTAAATTGCAAACGTATGTACACATTCAGGGAAAACATTGTGGGTCTGATGATTTATTGTTAACAAATATTTCAAACGTATGTAAACATTCAAACTAATCCAGTTGAAAATATCAATGCTTAGTCCTTGTTGAAACATATACCGGGCCCTTTTATCAAAACACGAGATATAGAAGCTCTCGATTTGTTTGTGCATGCAATATCAAAGGGAGATCATTGTTTGATTACAGTACTTGGCTACATTTCTAAAATTGAATATTTAATTTTAGTACGTGGACTCCAAGGTTAGAGTTCTGGTCACTTGCTTCTTGAACAAGTCCAAATCAGTCTAAACATAAACCAACCTATGGTAAAGCAATAGCTATATCATTACGTTCTTTAGTGAAATATGATGTGATTAATTTCTAATATGTGTTATGTTCATGACCACCTCCATCCTTGCTTCTGCAGGATCTCATCTTAAATTCGTCAAAACTTACCCCACCAAACTTTCCTTTTGAAATAAAAACATTCTAATTATTTTCATAATAATTTCCCCTTTTTAGAATGCAACTCTTGATACAATATAGGTTAAGGACTAATTAGTTTATTCCCAAACTTGGACTCTAATCTCAGCAAGTCTCTCCTACTGACTGTAGATAGTAAGTTAACTTTGGTACACTCCAATTTAGACGTCAATTAGAGCTTGTTTTTGTGCAAGATCCATCTGTTATGCCCACCCTAGTATAAAACTTGAACTGCTAAAAAAATCCTTTCCCAAACATGCACATATTCACTTAGATGACTAGCATGGTAACATCCCTTAGAAAATCTACTAATTGCTCCATGGGAAAACGGATTGTAAAATAAGAGTTATTCATAAAATAAGAGTTATTCATGATCAAGCCACACATGCATTAACATACAGAGTTACATTAGATTCAAATTGATCATATCATGTCAAGATTTTGGTTTAAGTACGCATCTCATTCATTTGAAAGACAATGACAAGCGTGCTATTAACAGTGTATGATTTATTGTTAAGGAAAGCAAGTGAAATCTAGTCAGAATTACTGTCGAGAGCTTCAGGAAACCTATCAGCTTTCCTGAGCAACATGAACTTATCCGAATACTTTATTTCATTCCCTTTAAGGTTATCTTTTTTCGAGGCAGGATATTTTGTTCCTTTTTAAGTTAATAACAATATAGATCCCTATATCACGCAACCATTGACTTGTTTCAGTGTCGGGTAAATTTACGGACCCCAGATGATAAATTATTATTTATGGATCGAATAACGAACTTTCACAAGTGAATCATCATCAAAATCACAAATGAACATCTCTCAATAATAGTCCCCACTAACTTTCACAAGTGAATCATCATCAACATCACAAAGGAACATCTCTCAATAATAGTCCCCACTAAATATGACAGAAATTTGCACCAAGAGTTATTTGAAGAGGTTTTCCTTTTTGTTGGCCCAACATGCAAAAGTAACACATGTTCTACATCAATTATTGTCGTACATAGCATAGCCTCATAAGCAAAAATTCATATTATATATTTAACTTGAGAATACAATGCTAAACAACACAAGCAAGAAATATGGTGTAACAAAAACTAAATTGGTAATTTGAAGCATTTTATAATTAATAAGTTTAATTGGTAACTAAATTCCACCAACTGTGATTGAAAAGAACTAAGCATAGCCTCATAAGCAGCCCTACTTTCCTTAGTTTTAGGTTGATAAACACCTTCATCATAAAAGTAAGAACGCTCTCCTCTTGAATTTTGCTTCTTTTAGCCTACCTTAACAACACGTTATCAAAAGTAATAGGTCGCTCACACTCCTTATACTTCTTGCTAGCTTGATTCTTTTTCAACGTTCTATCTCAGGCGGTTTATTCTGAGAAGCCCGGTCACTAAATCTATGTTTAGCCAATCGAGTAAGCCTCTTGATCTTTCTGGACACCTCAGAAACTTTGGGAGTTATACTCAAAAGCCATCTCACAAGCACCTAAAGCCTGAAAATGAATATATACTTAACTCTAGAGGAATCTTGCAGAGCTATGGGTTGAGATAAAAATGAGGCACCAACAGTTACCTAAATTTAAATTATGAAACCAAAGTAAGTAATAAAATTTATGTCAAGCACAAATGTTAATGTTATTAAGTATAAATTACCTTAGAGGTTGGATCAAATTGACCACGTGCAAAGCGAATAATAAGCTGTCATCTCTCTCTCTCTATATATATATATATTGACATTCAAAGAATTAAAATATAACTAGCACCGAGGAGATTTTAAGTTGAGGTAAAAAGACAAAATAGTAATTAATCACTTTATGGAAACTAAACTCTCCTTATAAACCATGACTCTTAGTGACATGTAATAAACAGAATGTATTCCAGTATCAGTAATTCTTTGATTGTCGATGTTACACACTAAAAGATTCCCATTATCGGTTACCATAAGTATGGCTTCATTTTTCCACAATAAACAAGGATAGATAAGACGATTGTCCATTATATCATAAATGCTGACTTGTTTCGCCCAAGAATCCTCCTTCATTATCCATATCTCCACGAACTTTGGTTTTGAATATCCATTGAATTCAAATAATGCAAGACAATCATTTATGATTGTAGGAGTCTTACCAGCAATGTGTAGAGCGTGAGAAATAGCATAAGGAAGGTTTATGTCTTGAAACATTTCAGTTCTCACATTGAAAGAAAGGATAACATAGACATTTCCTCTTCTACCAATCCAATACAATACTCCATTTACTAGTACTCCCCCAATACCAAAAATAATATAGGTCAATGGTAAGTCATGGTCTATTTGTTTCCAAGAATTACTACTTAGATTGTATAATTCAGCTTTGTAATTTGAATTTGAATTCTTAAGAGTAATAACGATCTTGTAATCGTGTTTATTGGTATCAAAACCTAATCCAACTTTGTCTACTACCCATTTTAATCCTCCATGAAAGGGACTTGAAGGAAGAAGTTTAACTTCCCTAGTTGTTGGATTACATAACACTATAATACATGTATAAACTCCTACACAAACCAATAATCCATTGCAAGGCCACGAAACATAAAATTCCTTGGAATCAAAATAAGGTATTTCGAAATGGGGTGAGATTTCATTGAGCGACTCATATGAATGAAAGGATAAGAATCTTCTACCCCTATCGCTAATTAGAATACACTCATTTTGTTGGTTCATATGGAGGTCTATGAAATAAGGGGTTCTGAGGAAAGTGTTTAAAGACTTACTAACGCACCTCAAAAGCATCAATGATTTTATAGGCAATGTAAGGAGTATTTTTGTTAATACTTCTTCAGGTAAAATCATCAGCATACTATCTCCGATTTTCTTATTCTTCTTCTTCTTCTTCAATACTCCCATTTTTCGAAGTGCTGCTCCCATAATTATCCCTAATTGAAGAGCCGCTTCAGAATGTCTCCGTTGAGGCAAATTGACAAAAAATGCAAATTACTCGCTACAGAAGCAAAAATCATGGTTAGTGTTAAGCTGTTCATACGGTTATATTTTAACTAAATTGTTTTAGAGATCGAATATTTTACCTTAATTTAGGTTCTTGAACGGTTTATTTGAGCAGTGTTGACGGTGCTGATGAGTTTGGGGGGTTTTGGTGGAGAAGATGAGATGCCGTAAAATATGAAAGGGTTTTTTTTTTTTGGTTCAAGGAATATGGAAGGTTGATTGGGTTTTCTTTGTACCACCATTAACTAAACCCGTTCTTCAACCAAGCTCAATCCAAGCTTCAACTAGCAGTTTTTATTAAAACACCACAGTCGAAAATAATTAAACCCTATGAATCAACAATTGAACCAACGAATTCGATTCAGCTTATCAAATGGTTGAGCTCTTTAAATCTATTAACGAAGCCTATATGTCCTTGTACGAAATCTCCTTAGCAAGAAGCAAGAGCGATCGACAGAAGAAGCAGTAATGACGGATGGGTTACACAAAGAAAGAAATTAAAAAAAAAACTTTAAGGTTGAAGATCAAATGTCTCTAGCTAGCTGACAAATAAAGGAAATTTTTAATGAGGAATATACCTTTTAGGGCCCAAAATTCAAAAAAGAGAATTTTAAGGGCCCAGTTTTATTCTATGTTTTTTAAGGGCCTAACTAGATTTTTTGGCTGGTTAGGTTCACGTTTTAGGGGGTTTGCACCCGCTATTTTTTGAATTTTTAGGGGTAGATCCCCCTATTTTATTTTTCGGGGGTACACGCCCACCATTTTTTAATTTAAGTCCATTTTTTATTCAAGTCCTTTAAGTCAATATTGTCCAAAATACCCCCTAATTGTCCAGAATACCCCCTAAAATACCACCAATACCCCCTAAAATACCACCAATCCCCCCTGAATGTCACAAATACCCCTAAAATATCACATTACCCCCTAAAATTACCACATTACCCCCTAAAATACCTTGTTTGCCCCCCAAATAACACATTTACCCCCTAATATCCTCTAATTACCCCTAAAAAAACAAATAATTAAAATAACTATTTAGAAAACAAACCCCGTGAACAAATCTGGGCTTGGGGTGGTTCGAGCGGTTCGAATGGCTGGTGCTGGTGAGCTGGGTGGGGGTGGTTCGAATGGATGGTGGTGGATCTAGAGGGGGTGGTTATAATGGTTGGTGGTGGTGCGGTCCTAGTTCGCAGTGGTGGCGCCTCTAGTTGGTGGTTTGGTTCGTCATGGTGGTGGGGTGGGTGCAGGTGACGCGTGGTGGTGGTGGGGTGGGTGCAGGTGACGCGTGCGGTGGTGCTGTGTTCACGCGTGGTGGCCTGGTCGTTGGTGGATCTCGAAGGTCGAAGGTCACAGGGAGAGAAGCAGATGGGGGGGCTGCGACGGTGGATCTGGAGGTGGGGCTGCGAACGGAGGTGGGCGCGGCGACGGGCTCGTGGATCTCGACGGTGGTGCAAGGTGGATCTGGAGGTGGGGCTGCGAACGGAGGTAGGCGCTGCGAACGGAGGTGAGGGCTGCGAACGGAGATGACGGCGTGAAGAAGGCGGTGGTGGTGGTGTTGCTGTGATGAAGGTTGATGCTGGTGGCCTGGAGCAGTGAGGGGGGCGGGGTTTTTGTGTGGGTGGGTTTCACGGGATGCTGCAATTAGGTCGAAAGAGGGAGGAGGGGGGTTATATGGGTTTTTTCTAGTTGGTTTCTAATTGGACTGGTTCATTTCTAATGGGGGCCCTTTTTTATAAAACCCTAGTTGTAATAGGCCCTAAAACCTCTTTTACCCATTTTTTAATTTGGGAAAAAAGGAGCCAAGCCGTGAGAAAACAAAAAGAATCTGAAGAAAAAGTGAACAATAAATCTGAAAAAAAGAGTTTAAGAATAGAAAAACAGTCCGCTGGGTCAAATGGGTCAACAGGGAAAAAAAAAATTACGAGGACAAGATGCCGCAATTCAGATTTTAGGTACTCAAGTTGAACAATTAAACAAAGTTCTAACAAATTTAATGGAACAAAAAGAATTGAAAGCTATCGAAGGAGGTGATGACAATGTTGGGTTCGAAGCTTGTGTAGGTGAAATATTCACCGTTCGAAATGAAAAGAAAATAAAGGCAATTCAAAACAGGAAATAGAAAAATTGATTTAAAGTGTCAACTAGCTATTACAAACGAAAATCAGAACTTACACGGAATACAAAGCAACGATTACACGTAAATAAGCGGAAAAACGATTACACGGAAATAAGTCTAGCGTTTAAAAGATATTCCGGCGTGCCGGTATCTTCAAACGGAAAAGACTAGAGGACTACAATGGTTTATCTCTGAGTAGGTAAGGGAGAGCGTTTTTGCTTTTGCTTTGTGATTTTCGTAGTTGATACTGCTGAGGAGTGAACTCTATTTATAGGGGGAGGGGGAGTTTGAAACCTTTGACCAAAGTAACGGACCAATTAATTCCACGATTCCCTCCTACTAATTGATTGACTGTTACTGATTTGATTCTCTTAATCCCACGTTTTAGTTGACTCCTCTAATCCACACGTTTTGGATTCATGTGTAACTGCTAGTTGACTTGTTGACTTGGCCAGCTGATGAATTAACCTTTAACGCACGCGTGATTTGTGGAATCTTTGATTTTACGTTTTACCTTTGTTTGATTGCTAATGCCCCTATAATAGCTGGTGGTAAAACTTGATTCATTTTTCATTTTTTGACTCCCCAAACTCCCCACGAACCACGAACCACGACTCACGACCCACGCCCACGCCGCCGCCGGTGCCGGTGCCGGGCCGGGCCGGGCGGGTGGGTGGTGGTGGTGGTGGTGCGCGCGTGTGGCCTTCTCCATTGCTTTTCCATGTTCATGGTGTTGGGCTCTTTGGAAGCTAATTCCATCACATTTGTTAAAAAGCCTTTTTTCCTCTTCCTTACTACCGATGTGGGAGAAATCCCATTTTCACTTTAAATGGTCCAACAATCCCCCACACATTTGAAGTGTCAACAGAGGTTTGGAGAGAAAGTGATCAGGTTTCCACGACTTTCAGCGTTTGGGTGAATTGTACTTAAGTGCCAATATCTTTCGATTTGAATTGTCACGTAGTGAAGTGAGGCAACCACCGAATTCCGTTTAAAGTGAACCTAGTCTTGAACTTTAACGGTTTCCGATAGAGGCCCTCACAACACATACTCTACCCTGCTGAAAGTTATGGTCTCCTCGAACCTCACCTTTCAGTTTAGTTCATCAAGTCCTTCTCTAAGAACCACCCTTGTGGGCTATGAACTTTGTGGATACCTTTATTTACATTTGTTCGAGGACGTCTCCTTGACATTTTGTTTATAAAGGTTTGGGGTTTTGCTACTACCCTTGAATTCATCAAGTCCTTCTCAAAAGGACCACCATATAGGCTATGAATTCTGATTCATCAAGTCCTTCTCGTAAGGACCACCACAAGTGGCTATGAATCCATATTGCTTTAGCTTTATGCCATAGGGATGAATGGATATCATCTTGACTCAAGAGTCACATGTTCCCCATTAATGGGTCTCAACCCCATCCCCCTCGACGTATCCAGAACTACTCTCCTGGGTAGGCCTTTGGTAAAAGGATCAGCGAGATTTTCTTCTGATCGTACATACTCCAAGGCTATCACACCATTCTTCAGTAACTGTTTTACTGAGCCATGTCTGATGCGTATATGTCTCTTCTTTCCATTGTAAGCACTTTGATGAGCAACTGCAATGGCTGCTTGTGAATCACAATGGATACACACAGGTGTGGCCTTACCTTCCCAAAGGGGCACATCTGCTAAGAGACTTCTCAACCACTCAGCTTCTTGTCCAGCCATCTCTAGTGCTATAAACTCAGACTCCATGGTGGAGCGTGCTATACAAGTCTGTTTAGAGGACTTCCACGATATAGCACCTCCTCCTAAGGAGAAAACATAACCACTGGTGGAGTTAACTTCGTCATTGTCAGAGATCCAGTTTGCATCACAGAATCCCTCAAGAACTGCAGGGAAAGAGCTGTAATGCAGTCCTAGGTCCATAGTACCTCGCAGGTACTTTAGAAGACGACAAAGTGCAACCCAGTGGTCATTACTCGGGTTATGAGTATAGCGACTAAGTCTACTGACGGCGTAGGCAATATCGGGTCGAGTGTAGTTCATTAAGAACATCACACTGCCTATGATTTTGGCATATTCATTTTGGGATACAGCATCTCCAGAATTTTTAGATAAATGAATACTAGAATCATAGGGAGTATTTACAGGTGTCACCTCAAAGGAGTCGAATTTCTTCAACATCCTTTCTACGTAATGAGACTGACTCAGGGAAATACCATTACTGCTCCTAATGATTTTTACCCCAAGAATTACATCTGCTTCTCCCATGTCTTTCATGTCAAACTTAGAAGACAAGAAGCGTTTGGTCTCATTTATGGTATGAAGAGAAGTGCCGAAGATGAGCATGTCATCTACATACAGGCAGATGATAGTACACTCTGATCCTCTTACTTTGGAGTAAACACATGAGTCAGAAGTGTTGACCACAAACCCATCGGAGATAAGGGTACTATCGAGTTTTTCATACCATTTTTTGGGTGCCTGTTTTAAGCCATACAAAGACTTCTTTAACTTGCACACCTTATCCCATTGACCAGGAACCACACACCCTTCAGGCTGGGCCATATAGATCTCTTCATCTAGGTCCCCATTCAGAAACGCAGTCTTAACATCCATCTGATGTATGACAAGTATGTGAGGGGTCCTAATGGTGGCGATTTTGGTCACAGGGGAATAAGTGTCGAAGTAATCAAGGCCTTTCTTTTGGGTGAAACCCTTAATGACAAGACTAGCTTTGAATTTTTCTATTGAGCCATCAGGTCTCAACTTTTTCTTAAAAATCCATTTGCTGTTTATGGGTTTGCTGCCTTTGGGTAAGTCAGTTAATTCCCACGTATGATTACTTCTAATAGACTCAAGTTCGCTATTGATAGCTTCTTTCCAAAAACTAGCATCTACCGATCTCAAAGCATCGGTATAAGTTTTTGGGTCTTCCTCCATGAGGAGACAGGTGACAACCTGTTCACTTATCAGGTCAATGTGAAAACCTTCGGTTAAGAAGGCTGTGATAAAATCAGGTCCGAAACTGGTCTCGGTCCTATGCCTCTTACTCCTCCTAAGTTCTTCCTCAGGAATACTACTAGGCACACAGGAGGTAGAGGGGCCAGGGGCACTATCACATAAAGGAACATTAACCTCATCAGATAAGTTACTAGAAGACAAAGGAGCATCAACACTATGCAAAGTTTTCAAAGGGAAGATGTTTTCAAAAAATTCAGCATCTCTAGATTCAAAAACGGAGTTATCATCTAATGATAGGAATCTATAGGCTGCACTATTCTGAGCATACCCTATGAAAACGGAGTCTATTGTTTTGGGTCCAACGGTGACTGTTTTAAAATCGGGTAGTTTGACTTTAGCCAGACACCCCCACACTTTTAAAAATTTCAGGTTAGGTGGAAACCCTTTCCACATCTCGTAGGGGGTCTTATCTAGGGATTTATGGGGTACCCTATTAAGGACATAACATGCTGATAGAACCGCTTCCCCCCACATGTTGGTTGGTAAACCTGAACTTATTAACATAGCATTCATAGTCTCTTTAAGGGATCTATTTTTCCTCTCAGCTATGCCATTTTGTTGGGGTGTATAGGGGGCACTAAGTTCGTGGATTATCCCATTTATTTCACAAAACTCTTTAAGTGAATTAGAACTATATTCTCCTCCTCTATCTGACCTAAGTCTTTTGATTTTACAGTCTAGTTGATTTTCTACTTCAGCTTTGTATTTTAAAAACGCGTTTTCCGCCTCGTCTTTAGTTTTAAGAAGATACACTTTAGTGAACCTAGAGTAGTCATCTACAAAGGTTATATAGTAAAGTTTTCCTCCTCTACTAGCGGAGTTTTTAAAATCAGCTAAGTCAGAATGCACTAATTCAAGGAGACTAGTCTTTCTAGTGGTCACGGGCTTAAAGGGCTTCTTCGCAAGTTTGGACTCAACACAAATTTGACATTTGGAAAAGTCATCTATTTTATTGAGGGGTATTAGTCCAAGTTCTTTAAGCCTTTTAATAGAAGAGATATTAAGGTGACCTAGTCTACCATGCCAAGTGTCAAGAGATTCAACAACATAAGCAAAATCAGAGGCATTCTCATTCATTGGTACAGTATTTAAAACAAATAAACCACCATTCATGTACCCTTTCCCCACAAATTCATCATTTTTGGTAATAACCGTTTTCCCCCCTTCAAATACAAACTTAAGGCCTACTTTATTAAGAAGAGCTCCGGAAACAAGGTTCCTACGGAGACAGGGGACGAAGAGAACATCATTCAACTCTAAGGTTTTACCAGAAGTGAGTTTGAGAGAAACCTGTCCTTTACCGAAGACCATGGCGGTTGAGGAGTCACCCATGTAAACAAATTCATCATTTGTTGCTTCTTCGAATTTCTTGAACATGGATCTTGTTGAGCAGAAATGACGAGAGGCTCCAGTGTCAAGGATCCACTCGGTTTTGTTCTCAATTAAGTTTACCTCAACCATCACTGCAGCAATAACTTCTTCGGTCTAGACCAGATTTGCGGAAGGTTTGGGACCTTGATCAGCTCTAAGTTTGCACTCGAAAGCCTTATGTCCTTCCTTCCCACAGCAGTAACACGCTCCTTTGGGTTTTTGAATCTTACCAGAGGTTTTGAACCCACCACCTTTGGAGTTGCCGCGATTCTTGTTTCCCCCAGATTTGGATTTGTTGTGGCCTTGTTGTTTACCCTTTCCTTTGAACCTGCCTTTGTTACCTTCACTAGAACTTTCAACAAGGTTAGCTTTGGAGGATTGAGTAGGAAAAGAGATAGACCTGTCTTTGAGTCGATTAGCCTCTTCGACTTGAATGTGCCTAATCAGCTCTTGTAGTGTCATTTCCTTCTTCTTGTGCTTCAGTTGATTACGGTATTCGCTCCAGGAAGGTGGGAATTTTTCTAGCAAGATATTGGCTTGGAGAATTTCACACATTTTCATACCTTCAGCAATCACATCCGCGCAAAGGTTCTCATAGACGTGGAGTTGTTCGGTCATGGGTTTTTGATCGGTGAGACGGAAGTTGTACCAAGCCCCAGTAACATATTTCTTCTTACCCGAATCCTCAGCCCCATATTTTTTCTCAAGTGTCTCCCAAATGATCTTTGCCGATTTTTCTTTGGCAAGAAGATCAAAAATGAGGTTTGAGACATTGTTCAACATCCACCCTCGAGCCATGGTATTAGCTCGTTTAAACCTGGCTTCCAGAGCAAGATGCCTAGTCTGTTCTTCTTCAGTGGGAACCCCATTGTCCACTAATTGTGGAGGATCCTCGTATAAAACGAAGTCCAGTTCGTACTGTTCAAGACAGATAAGGATCTTTTGTGCCCAACGTTTGTAGTTGGAACCATTAAGGGATTCCACCTGATTCACGTTGGGAAAAGCCTTTGCATTCAATGATGAAGCAACTGCCGTGTTTTGAAAAGCCATTTCAGAAAAAGGAGAACGGTGAAAAACAAAAACCGGGATATCTTTTAAAATTGTAGGTGAAATATTCACCGTTCGAAATGAAAAGAAAATAAAGGCAATTCAAAACAGGAAATAGAAAAATTTATTTAAAGTGTCAACTAGCTATTACAAACGAAAATCAGAACTTACACGGAATACAAAGCAACGATTACACGTAAATAAGCGGAAAAACGATTACACGGAAATAAGTCTAGCGTTTAAAAGATATTCCGGCGTGCCGGTATCTTCAAACAGAAAAGACTAGAGGACTACAATGGTTTATCTCTGAGTAGGTAGGGGAGAGCGTTTTTGCTTTTGCTTTGTGATTTTCGTAGTTGATACTGCTGAGGAGTGAACTCTATTTATAGGGGGAGGGGGAGTTTGAAACCTTTGACCAAAGTAACGGACCAACCAATTAATTCCAAGATTCCCTCCTACTAATTGATTGACCGTTACTGATTTGATTCTCTTAATCCCACGTTTTAGTTGACTCCTCTAATCCACACGTTTTGGATTCATGTGTAACTGCTAGTTGACTTGTTGACTTGGCCAGCTGATGAATTAACCTTTAACGCACGCGTGATTTGTGGAATCTTTGATTTTACGTTTTACCTTTGTTTGATTGCTAATGCCCCTATAATAGCTGGTGGTAAAACTTGATTCATTTTTCATTTTTTGACTCCCCAAACTCCCCAAACTCCCCACGAACCACGACTCACGACCCACGCCCACGCCGCCGCCGCCGCCGGTGCCGGTGCCGGGCCGGGCCGGGCGGGTGGGTGGTGGTGGTGGTGGTGCGCGCGTGTGGCCTTCTCCATTGCTTTTCCATGTTCATGGTGTTGGGCTCTTTGGAAGCTAATGCCATCACATTTGTTAAAAAGCCTTTTTTCCTCTTCCTTACTACCGATGTGGGAGAAATCCCATTTTCACTTTAAATGGTCCAACAGCTTGTAAGGCTATTTGCCTTGAAATTGAAGAAAAGATGGAAGTACCACATGCTACCATTAGCGCCGTGGAGGTTCCGAGTACCGAAGAAGAACCAACCAAGTCTAGCCCCGTGGAATCTGACTGTTCTGAGGTTGATGTGGAGGACGATTCAGAAAAAGCCGAATTTATATAGCTTCTGAAGGATATGCAAGAAGAGATCCGCATTTCTCAATAGTTGTTGTAATAATTAGTCTGATAACGACGTCAAAAAAAAAATTAATTGTCCATTTTTATTTATATTACCTATTTCTTGCATTGATTTGATTATTTATTATTTTTAGAGCATATTGGGTTTAATTGTTTGTTAATTGTGAAGCTTTAAAGATATATGATACTTAATTAGATGCCAAATAAATTGTAAGAGACAAGGGAAAGAAGATATTGATGGAAATTGGAGATAAAGGAAGGAAATATAAAAAAGGAAAAGATAAAGTTGTCAAATAAATCTGAATTCCAGTAGCTACGTCCACTAAATTGATCATAACTCAAAAACAGCTAGGAATTTGGATGAACGGTCTGAAGCGAAGTTGTATATCATTCCGAGAAAATTAGTTTCTACATAAAGAACGCGTCAATCGGAGCTATATTGAAGAAGTTACGGCCAAAACAAAACAGCAACAGTTTATTACCTTTTCTATATTTTAGAGTTACGAATTTGAGTTGGGCTAGACGTTCAATACTTGTCTTCTACTCCAAGAAAACGTTTTAGGTTTTCCTATACCCATAAATACACCCTCTAAGCAGTAGAAACACATCCTTGGATAATCCTTAAGCCAAGAAGAAGCCTACATCAAGAGAAGAGAAGTCTGGAAGGAGTTGAACGCCAAATTATGTCTTCACAAGCCTTCAAGTTTGTAATTGTTTTCATTTTGTTCTCTTGTATGAACTAATTTACTTTAGCTTGAGATTTAGCATATGTGTATGAACCCTAGACTTGTTTTACATATATTTTAATTTGGGATACCATTGTATTTAAATTGAATTCATGTTTTATTCTCTGTTTTATGTGCTTTGATTTATTGTCTGTTTTCCTTGCGGAGGCCTACATATAGGATTACCTTAATAGTAGTTAGATGGTCACCCGGAAGGGGTGTCTAATTATTTAAACACCACATAAACGTCTAGTGCACGGTAGTGATCCTGACGGGCTTGTCTAATTAGATAATTATTAGGGTATGATTTAACCACCGATTATCATTAGAAGGCCAGTCTCATTTAGGAACTTAGTGGCGTAGGAGCACCCTATTTAAGTCCCCTCGTGATTGTGAGGTCGCCACCCTAGTCCACCCTGACGGGGCTAGGGAGGAATTTATAATCCTGGTTATTGCAATTCTACATAATTCGCCCTTACATGATTATAATAAACAAGGCTAGTGGGGATTACTAGTTATATCTCGAGCTGAACTCTCATTCTCTTTGCTTCTCGTATTTACTTTTCTGTCTTTAATTTATTTAGTTATTATCTTTTATTCTCAAAAACCAAATAAAAATCTATTTAGTCTTTTAATTCTTGCGTATTATTTCTTCTAGCTTTTATATTTGCACTTGATATTTGCACAAGTTCTTTCTAGCTTTCGTAGTCTCTGAGGAACGAATTCACTTATCATTAAAACTTGCATACGTCCTGAAATACTTGCAGTACTGTGTTTAGACTAGGAGGTTTATTTTGCACTCATTTTATCTATTATTTAATTACGCCTTAGGTGACACCAAATTTCCTAAAGGAAAGTGATTTGCCTCGAGATTAGAATTCCTAACTCCAATTAGCTTAGCTTCAAGTGATGTGGTTGCTTTAAACTTCCAGGATTGTCCATGCCAAAATTGGCTCTGTGAGTTACTAAATACATAAGCAACAGAAGCAGTGTTAGATTCTATAAGAAAAGAAGCATCAGTGTAGATTATAATAGTATCATTAAGTGAAGAAATATAGTTTAAGGTATTATTACTTAGGATATTATAAGGAGAACATATTATAAAGAGTTGCTCAGGGATTAAATAATCATTTATAGTATCAGTATTATTAGCAGAGCAAATATTATTACTATTAGGATTACTGGTAGTTTCATTAATGGCCTCAGGAATATCAGTATTACATTTTTTGAATTCATCATAGGCCATGTAAGAATTTTTAATGATATTAAGGGGCAAGATATCCTGATTTTCATAGAATTTTTTATTCCTACTCTTCCTAATGAACTAGGCCATCCAAGCTGCAAATTCAACCAAATTCCTATTCATATCATCCTTAAAATCACTAATATTCATAAAAAATGAAGCCAGGAATCAACCCTGTTAGTGAAAGGAGAGTTAGAAAGAAAGGAAAATGGGGATGCAAACCAAGTTTGCTCTGGAACTAGGACAAGTGAATAGGATATGTTCAGTAGTTTCAATACAATCATCACAAAGCTTACACAAAGCTTACACAAAGGATCTTGGGCACAATTTCTTTTATATAAAGATTCTTTGTGTAGGCAAAGCATTAGTAACAGCCTTCCATAAAAAATAGAGATTTTTGGGCTTAAATTAAGAAGATAAAGAGATTTCCAAAATTTATTATCATTGGAGTAAGAGGTAGTTGGATTTAAGGCATTAATAGCTTTACTTATATTTAAATTATTTTGAATACAGTAGCTATAATATGGTATACAAGTTATATTACCATCAGAGGAGTGGATCCAACAAAGAGTTTCGGTTGTGTTATTAATAGGAATATTCATAGATAAGATTTCAATAGCAATAGCTGTATCAAAAGTGGAATAAATAAGATTTCTATTCCACTGTTTGATAGGGGTATGAATAAGACCAGAGACATATGTAAGATTTGAATTATTAGTATTTGGAATGGATTTATTAGATAAAATCCAATGGGAGTTCCAAATATTAATATTATTACCGTCACCAATAGCCCATCTAATATCATTTTTAAAATAGTCTTTACCTTTAAGGGGGGATTTAAAACACCATGAGGCATTATTGTTTGATGTAGCATTTAAGAAATCCAAGTTATAAAAATAAATGTCTTTCAAGATTTTAAAGGCCGAAGAAGTTTTATTTAGGTTTAGCTTCCAAGCAGTCCTGGTAATAAGTGATAAGTTTAAACTACAAAAGTATTTAAAACCCAAGCCTTCCCTCAAATTTAGGCCGTTTTAAAGTTTTCTAGTCTTTCCAATAAATTATTTTCTTACCTTTATTATCCCACCAAAAGGAAGCAACAAGGCTACTAATAAGATCACAAGTAGTGGTGCGTACAATAAAAAAAGACATAGTATAAATAGGAATAGCTTGAATAACAGCTTTAATAAGGGTTTTTTACCTCCAGTGGAGAGGAATTTAGTATTCCAATGATTAAGCTTTTTTATAACTCTTTCAATCATCCATTCAAGGGATTTTATCTTTAATCTACCCCAGTCAGAGGGTAAACCAAGGTATTTCCCAAGGTCAGGAAGATGGTTCATTCTAATTTGAGCAGTAAGAGCTGATATAATATTAGTGGGGGTGTTTTTGGTATAGATGGCCCCACTTTTATTAAGATTGATATTTTGACCTGAAACCTAAGAATATTTGTGAATGACATATAAGAATTGTTCAAATTCCTCAACATTAGCCTTGAGAAAAAATAAGCTGTCATCAGCAAAAAGGATATGGGAGGTAGGAGGGCAGTTTCTAGCAAGCTTTCTGCCATGTATAAGTTTTCATCAACTATATCCTTCATAAGGGAGCTAAGGGCCTGTGTAATTATAAAAAAAAAAGGAAAAGGGAGAGAGGATCCCCTTGCCTTAATCCCCTAGTAGGATTTTTAATACCAACAGGAGCACCATTTATAAGAATTGAGTAAGAGACAGAGGAGATACATTCATATATAATTTTCAAGAGAGTCTAAAAAAACCCATTTTTTTCATCATGTCAATCAAAAAATCTCACTCAATATTTTCAAAGGCCTTTGAAATATCAGCTTTAATAGCAGTTGTGTAATTTTTTAATTGTCTAGCTTTTTTAAGATAAGTAACAACTTCATGAGCAATAATAATATTTTCATGAATAAGTCTGTCAGGAACAAAAGCAGTTTGTTCCTTAGAGATAATAGTATCCGTAAGAGGTTTTAATCTATTTACAAATATACCTGCAATGATTTTGTAAATAAAGTTAGGACAACTAATAGATCTGAAATGACTTATAGTAGTAGGATCTTCAATTTTAGGTATAAGAGTAATATAAGTACCATTAATAGGGGCAAGAGAGCTGTTATTATAGAGAAGACCAGTAATTACCCTCATAAGATCAACTTTAATGGTATGCCAGTGTTGCTTAAAAAAGAAATCAGAATAGCCATCGGGCCCTGGAGCTTTATTGCTACCCACAGTCCAAATAATTCTTTTAATCTCAGAAATAGTAACAGGTTTTTCAAGGCATAAGTTCATATCCTCAGTAACAACAGGTTTTATTTTATCAAGAACATTTGAGTAATTTATTTTACCCACTGTTCTAAATATAGAATTAAAGTGAGAAGTGATAATATTTTCAATCTCAAAGGGTTTAGAAGTCCAAATACCAGCGTTGTTCATAAGATAAGAGATTTTATTGATACTTCTTATAGATTTGGTGGAAGCATGATAAAACTTTGTATTCTTATCACCAAATTTTACCCATTGGATACTACTTCTAGATTTCCAATATTCTTCTTCTTTATTCCAAAGAGCTTCAATTTTAGAATTAATTTGGTGGATTTCATCATAATTTTCAAGGATTTTGTCATTAAGAAATTCAAGTCTTCTCATAAGATCATTTATTTTTTTCTCTTACTTATACGTTTTTTCTTGGCCCAAGAATTTATAGCAATAGTACTAGAATTAAGTTTTTTTCCAAAGCGAGTTATGCCTTTATTTATGTTATTCAGAGGAAGGGACCAATGATGCAGAATAATATTAGTCACTTCACTTTCATTATTCCAATCTTTTCTATAGTAAAATCTCAGGCATTTATTATTAACTTTTTAATTAAAGTTAAGGATTACGGGGCTATGATCAAAGCCTAAAGCAGGTAAGAGGGTAATCCAAGCATTAGGGTAAACATTATCCCATAATTGATTAGAGAGACCCCTATCAAGTTTCTGTTTAATTAAGCCATTACCATCTTTTCAGTTACTCCAAGAAAAGAAACAACCTTTATAAGTAAATTAATGAAAATGATTTAAGGTCATAAAATCATTTAATTTTGAGGTATCATCAAGAGTGACATGATTTCCCCAATTTTTTCAATTGGTGATTTAATCATATTAAAATCGCCAATACTGTTCTAGGGAAGGTTTTTCATAAGATTTTCAGCTATATCAGAAAGCTCAGCAAGAATAACATCTTTTAGAGCATCAGTGGGGTGTATATAAACATAGGTAGTATAAAAGGTATTAAAGTTTTCATAAATAATCTTACAGTGAATATAATATTGGGTCTTTTTTTTTCAACAGTAATATTATAAGTGAGATCATTTACAAGAAACAAACCCCAACTTTACCATAGGGTTCAATAGTAGTTAAGACGTTCATATTAAGGGAGAGGGCTAAAGCATTAGTAGTAGCAATTTTGTTCATAGTTTCGGCTAAAAAAATTACCTTAGGATGATGGAGCTGAAAAAATCCTTAATTGTCAGAACTGTCAAGGGGGTACCAATCCCTTGACAGTTCCAACTTAGGTGTGTCATAACCCCGGTGGGTTTGTTGAAGGTCGAACCCGCAAGCCATATCATTTTGAGCAGAAATGGTTGAGTTTTCATCAAACTCTTCAATATTATTAATATCTATCTCAGCCATAATTTCATCAGGTATCTTCTCAGTAGCTTCATCAATTATTATAAGAGTTTCAGTGAGACCCCATCTTCGAGCCCATAGCTTATCATCTTTAGTTGAGGATTTAGAAGTGATAGGGTCAGAGGTATATGGTTTGTTGAATTATGGCTTATAATCCACAAGTCTATGATTTGGTGTTTCAAAGATGTCATTTGTCTGTAGGGTGTTTAAGAGAGGTATTGGAGTGTTGTGATATATTAGTGAGGCGAGTGGTTCAGATGAGACGAAACTTTTATCAATGGGTGGTGAAGTTAAGGAATTAGGGAAGATGGTAGAGTTATTATTTGGGTTTGTAGGAGAGTAATGTTTCAATGTTATTTTAGTGGGCTTTTCTAAAGAGACGAAGATAATAGAAGTTGGGCTAAAAGGGGTTTTTTTGGGCCATCATGAGTTTAGATGGGGTTAGATAAATACTTCATTGGATTCTTTTTGAATCTCAGCTCAATCTTTTGATGGGGCCGAATTTTCAATAGGTTTAGTAGCAGCTTCCTTAGACTTTAAAATTCTAAGTCGGGTAATAAAGAGAGCGGAAGGATTATTTTTCAGAAAGAGGATTCCTCTTTCGTGAAGGTTTTCTATCAAAATTTAATGGTTGAGTAGAAGAGGTCTGAGCCTCGAAAACCGGTAAAGTTTCGTTTCTAGAATCTGAAATTCTTACCGAGTTTGGTTGAGTTGAGTTGGGTTGAGTCTTGTTGTTGATTTGTCGTCTTTCTTACCGAGTTAAGATTGGGTTTTTTTGTTTCTTGATTCCCAGAGAATTTAGGCTCAAATCCATTGATAGCTTTTGAAAGATTTTGTCACAATTTCTGTTTGTTTTTATATTTATCTTCTTCATGATCGAGAAGTCCACAAACATAGCATAGATCACAGAGTTTCTTGAATTTCAAGTGGCCCTTAACAGAGTATCCATCGTCAAGAAAAATAACATAATTACCAGTGATGGGTTTGAAGATGTTCCAATCACTTCTAGCACAAACAGCCCCACATTCCTTGAAGGTTTTCACAGGAGGTAAAGTAATACTTTCAACATTACCCAGTTGTTTGGCAATCTTTGTAGCATTATCTTCATTTAGGAGAAGAGGAGGAATACCATGGATTTGAACAACAAAAGAGGTTTCAGTGAGTTGAGCATCAATTAGGCCTTTTGAAGAATGTACATATTTTCTGATTACAATCCATGGTCTATTCTTCCGGACCAGCTCAAGATCTTCACCTTCTCCGAAAGTGATGACGCATGTATTAAACCCTCGTTTTTCAGTATGACATTTACCTGAGATTCCCCATGAGTTGTTTATGTTTTTACGCTGATAGTTGAAACTAACAGATTCATTGCTAATGATTTTAGCATATCATTTTGGACCTTCAAACTGAGCGTATACATCGTTAGGATCAGTAAATAAAGTAAAGGCTTCATCAGTGTTTGATGAGTAGGTTCTAGTGTAGAATTCCATTGTAATAAAGATGTAGTGTAAATAAGGTAGGTAGGAATTGAAGATGAAAGAGGAGTAAATGCAGAAGAATGAAGCAGGGTAGAGAAAATCAAAGCTAAAAAATAAAGGTAAGTGAGATTTGGATAAAGAAGAGATTTCTATATGGATGAAGTAGAATTTTGAGATTTTTAGAAGGATTAAGGTAAAGGACATGCTTGAGACTGGTGGTGGAAGGGTTATTTGGTGGTGGTGGTGGCGGAAAAAGTTGTAAGAAAGAAGTAAGACTCAACTATCTTTAAAAAACGTGCTTGAGAGCTATTTTGGTTTTTTTGGACGACCCTCAGTTCAGTATATATGTATATTTTAACATAAAGTATATGTATATCGTTTCTAAATAAGTAAAATATATACGATAATAGTCATACTACTAAAAATATAACATGATATTATTTGACTAAAAGTGGATTAAAATTTAATTAAAAGTGGATTAAAATTAAATTGAAGAAAATAAAATAATTGATAATTTACTTGTAATTAAATTATATCATGTTATTAATGGTACATTAATAGTAAGTATTTTTTTTAAAACAAATATCACAAAAACTTAGAATATGATAAATGGTATTTGATTTTTTTATATTTCAATAAATGATATATTTGGTAAAGAAAAATAAAGCTGACAATTTTTAATTCTACCTAAATTGCTCGGACTTCAATATTTGGAAATAAATTAGTCTTTATAAAAGTTAGCTGGGAATGGGTCAAATCTATTGATTATTTTTTTATCCAACTTAATTGTTCTACTATTTTAGATAGGATTATTGTCTAAGAAATACTTTAAGTTAAAATTAATTATTTCATATCCCAACCATCATATTTTTACCCATAAAAAGTCACGTATATTTTCTTTTTTTCTTTTCTTTCTTATAAAAAGAGTCGTTTGAGTTATGAAAAACTTATCATTACTCACTATTCTTTAAAAAAGACAGTGTCTTTTATATGTAAGAGTTTAAGGTGTCAGGTGCCTATTGGGCATTAACCCTTTTAGATATAAATCTTAAAAAAATATTTAATATTTTTCTTTACAAAATTATTCTTAATTAAGATATATATATATATATAATTATTTATCATAGTACTTTCTATTATTTTTAATTAAGAACAATATTAAGAAAAATAAAAACAAAATAATATGGTATTTACCAAAGAAAAAATGATATTAAACTAACTTTCTATAAATTTGAATTAACGTGGAAAAAAATGTAGATAAGGTGGTGGATATATTAGAGTAATTATAATACCATTTAAAACTATATCACCTAAATATTATCTAAATGACGTGACATTACTCAAATACCATTTAATGACATGACGTGAATTAATTCGTAGTTACAAATCTTTAATCTATTTTTTTAGCTAATTAAAAATTCGTAACTAATCAATTCACACTATATAATTGGTGGTATAATTTTGGATGATATATATAATTAGTCGATATATTAAGAGCCCTTTTAGATTGCTTTTCAAAATAATCACTTGAAGTGATTTTAGATTCCTAATAATACTTTATACTTTTAAAATTACTTTTAGAAAAAGCACCAGTGAGGTGATTATTAAAGAATCACTTAAAGTGATTTTGGATGTCAAAAATATTTTTTAATATTTTTTACGAATATTAAAATTTTAATTGAAAAGCGCTTTTAGCTCTAAAACAATCAATCCCAAACGGACTAATAGTATTAGACTATTAGACTATTAGCAAGCGTGTGAGAGACTTTGTATATAAGTTTTTTATCTATTTTATAAACTTGCACCAAGGAAAGAAAGAAAGATGGCAGAATCATCAGCAACAGCTAAGGTGAAATCAATCTTCATATACCCTATTAAATCGTGTGGCGGAATATCTGTCTCTGAAGCAGCCATCACTGGAACAGGTAAGATGAAGAATTAATGATACTACTACTATCAACTATATCAATAATTTTCTTTGATGAGCTATATATAATTATAGGATTTCGATGGGATCGAGAATGGTTAGTAGTAAATGAGAAAGGGAGGGCAAATACTCAAAGAGTTGAACCCAAGCTAGCTCTTGTACGTACAGAAATAACTCCCATTCACGCGTTTGATGACCCCTCTTGGGAACCAGATTCCACCTCTTTCTTGTGTGAGAAATAGATAATAAATTAATAATAGTAATTTCTTTTCTTATTCTAATTATTCGTGTTTGAAATCATTTTTTTTTAACAGTGATAAGTGCCCAGGGGATGACAGATGTTCTCAAAATCCCATTAACTACCCCACCACTAACAACTGAGGGTGTCTCTGTCTGGGAATGGTCTGGCTCAGCCTTTGATGAGGGTGAGATAGCTTCTAATTGGTTCACCACCTTTCTTCAGAAACCTTCTCGCCTTGTACGTTTTAATGAAGGTAACTACTTCTATCAATTAATCTTGTTGCATAGTAATCTCTACTATACTCTGATGTAATCTTATTTTGTCAATCCAGAATCCCAAACAAGACCTATCAACTCTGATCGTGCTCGTGACTATAGAATCAAATTTAATGATTTGTATCCTTTTCTTTTGCTATCTCAGGTTCGAGTTAATGTTTATTTTTTCCTTGAGATCACATAAATGCTCAAAGTTATGATTTAGCAGGGATCATTGGATGCACTAAATGAACGTCTCAACAAGCCTATACCGGTTAACCGTTTTAGACCCAAGTATGTTTGAGAGAATCTTTGATTACAATATAAAAGCTAGTAATATTTTAACCTGTCATCATTTTCAATTGATTGGTACAGTATTTTTGTTGATGAATGTGCGCCTTTTGTTGAGGATCTATGGAAGGAGATTACAATAAATGGTTTAACATTCCAAGCTACTGAGATATGCTCTCGCTGCAAGGTAGACAGACTAAGTCTATATAACCTGTTGTGTATTTTGAGATAATTCCTTTTTTTAATTCTAATGCTATTTTAGATTCCAAATATTGATCAAGAAACTGCAATAGGAGCCTCTGAAATAACTGAAGCACTCATGGAATTTCGGTCTGACAAAGTGTTGCGCCCGGATGAGAAACCTCGTGGAAGGGTATATATAGAACTTGTTTGTAATTATCTTAATCTGCTCTTTAGCAGCAGTAGATTAATCAGAAATAATGTTATGTTATGTGATTTTGCAGGTGTATTTTGGACAATGCTTTGTTTGTGAAAAAGCTTTAAGCCAAGACCAAGTAAAAGGATTGTGTGTGAAAGTGGGAGACCTTATACATGTTCTCAACAACTTCTCTTCCTATGTGGATGCAGCTACTTGAGTTTCCACCTCTCCATTTGTAGTTTCGTGTTGTTCATTTGTGTGTTGATTAACCCAGTTTTCGAACAAAAGAACCTCTCTTTTTTGTGTTTTACAAACATGATTGCCATTTGCAACTATTGTGGTAGTAGTAGTAGTTTCCAGTACTATAACCGCATTTATGCTGATGATAAATAAATTGGAAAAATACCATTTTCCATTCACAATGATATGATGCTACGTACTCTCTGTACACTACTTACCTAAACTTGTGTTCCACAAATAGTTCCGAGTAATATATTTAACATGCATTTTAGTTTTAAGAAAAAATTGTCGATTAAAGCATATACTAATGAAATCGAATTACGAAATATCCGATCAATAATAGATAAAGAGCTTAACTAATTGGGAGGAAGGATGGGAATGGTTAAAAGCGCAATCGAAGGGGATGACAAATGGGAGGAAGGATGGGAGTCGACAAGTATTGCGTCACTGGCATCAAATGCTTGGAAATTTTTCAATAATAAAGACTCTTTTCTTTATAGAATTTTTAAAGGAAATATTTTTCTAATGGTGATTTTTTAACTGCTGATATAGGTAGTAACTGTTCTTGGGGGTGGAGGAGTTTGATGGAAGGTAGAAACTGTTTCATCAATGATTTAAAGTGGAATATAGGCGATGGTACCTCAATTAGAATTTAGGAAGACTCTTGGGCCCTAAATTGTCATGATTTTGTTAAACCTACTGGTTGTACTTTAAATTTGTTTCTGAATTGATTGATCCTATTTCAAAAAGTTGGAATCTTGATATTATGAATGCATTATTCTCTAATTCTTCTGTAGCAACCATTTCTAGTATCGTCATCCCTTCTTTCTACTATTTTGACTCCCCATTCTGGATTTTCTCTAGCAATGGGGTTGTCTCAGTGAAAGAGATGTACACTAGAATTTAGAAGGCTCAAGAGTGAATGGAAAAGATTAAGAATGATAACAAAGGGTCTACTTCTTTTAATTTGGATCCTAAGGATTGGAAATTTATATGGAAAATGAAAACTTTGCCTAAAGTCAAAAATTTTATTTGGAAATGTTGTGAAAATGGTTTAGCAACAAATGATAATAAAATGAAAAGGAAGTCTTATGCTTCAGCTACTTGCTCTGTTTGTGGGACTGAGGATGAAAATGTTGAACACCTTCTTTTTCATTGTTCATGGTCTAGGACAGTTTAGATGGCTAGTCCATTCTGCTTCAAGACTTTCACTGAACCTTCTTTTAACTTTAAGAAATGGATTCAGTTTTTAAAACTTAGTCTTGATCAAACTGATTCAAATGGTGTTGATTTGGGTGAAATTGCTTTCTTTATTGCTTGAAAAATTTGGAAAGGTAGAAATGAATGCTTATTTAGAGGTGTAACACCTTACCCTTTGAGAATCTTACATGATTCAATTAAAGCCTATGATGAGTTCAAATTTGCATCCAAATTGACTACTGAGGCCTTTTCTAAGACTAACTTAGAGTTTGCAAACTCATTAGATGGAAAATTGCAAAATGTTACAAATTTGAATGGGTCTGAAGTTGAACTTGTTGGAAATAATGTGAAAAGGAATAGTTGTATTAATCCTGAGAGGGAAAACTCTTGGACTCCTCCCTTACCAGGGTCTTTTAAAATTAATTGTGATGCCTCATTTAATTTGAGTACTAATCAGGCTTCTGTTGCTTGCTTAGTTAGGGATTCATCAGGTAGCTTGACTGAAGGGAATGCTTTAAAGATTGTGGCAAATTCTGCTATTGAAGCTGAGGCAAGAGGTGTTTATGAGGCGTGCTTAATGACGTCAAAATACCCCTCAGGCAAAGTAGAGATAGAGAATGATTGCTTATCTATCATTAACCAAACTTGTAATTAATTCCGTCTAAGTTGCTTTGTAATACTATTATTTTGGTTAAAAACATTATGAGGTGTAAGGTTTTGTATAACTTAAAAACCTCCTATGTTAGGTGATCAAAGAATTTGTGTGCTGATTGGGTGGCTAAACAAATGCTTAATTTCCCTTTGTTTAGCCTTTGGAGCTTTTTCCCTCCTCCCCAATTAGCAAACCTGTTAGCTAGGGACTTCAATTCTTTAGAAATTGGCTGATTTGTTTGGTTTTAATGCAAGTTTTCATTCGACTAAAAAAAAGATAAGAATAGATACCATGATAAATGTGTAAAGATAGAGAATAAAAAGAAATATTTTATTGATTCAATTGATTGTGATTGCAGCATTTTGTATAACTATATATAGAATAGAATAGAATGTTATGGAAAAGAATAGAATACAAGAGTTTGTGTAACAATTTGGTTTTATCCTCAAATACCAACAATCTTTCCGCATGTGATTCTCCGAGCAATAACCAAGAAAAGAAACCACATGACAATGATGGAGTCTTGATATTAACTTTTTCTGTAAATTAAAAGAGTCATTAAACCTCTATAGTAGGCAAAAAATTACACTATAGGTCCCTATACAGTGACAGAGACACATGTAAGGAAGTTTGCAATAAAGAAAATTGACTATGTAGGAAAAAGGATTAAATAACTACCACTCTGTCTTTCACTTGACTCCCAATTTTTAAAATTTATCTAATTATACTTCAATTTAAATTATTTTTATGAATATTTTGTTTTTTCAGTAATAGAATATAGAATATTTTGTATCATATAAGGACTTATAGTGTAATTAATTGAAAAAAATTAACATCAATTAATTTATTACTCTACACAAAATTGCACTACAATTCCCTAAATTTATGCAAAATTACATAAATAGGTCCTATATTATACAATATTGTATTCCATCCATTCCAAAATTAATATCACTTATTAAATTGTTAAATATAGTGTCCCGAAATTTATTACCTTTGTTAGGAAAACAGATTGTTCATCAGGGCCACCTTTAAATTTTAGGATTATTGCCCAAGAAACACCTCAAATTAGAATTAATGCCTCCTCACCCCTGCCGCTTTCTTCTTGCCCATAAAAGGCACTCCTTTTTTTTTCTTTCCTATTTTACCCACCCCAACAGCCGTCTCCAAATTTTCCCTCCTTTAAAGACTATAAGGGACAAAGAGCTGGCTTGATTAAAGCGTTAACCACTGGTGAAAATTATATATTATAATAATCAACATATATATCATATAATTATTATTTAATATAATTCAAAATTAATTATTATTTTACGTTTTTGGTAATTTATTTGAAATTGGATTTTAAATGTTCAAATACTAACAATCATATTTTTTGGTAATTATTTCTTAATTTATTTTTGCAGATGTTGAAAAATTCTTTTCGCTGCGACCCAAGTAAATTAGCGAATTTATAATCTTTTTAAGTTTTTATTAATTACTGTAGATATAGATACACTTTTTTTTTGAATTATAAAATAGAAAAGCGCGTAATTAAGCATGTTACTGAGTTGGATGCTAGAGAGCACATAGTGCCATACATTGATTGATTTATGCAAACAAAACATATTAAAAAATAAAAAAGCAAATGATGAAGCGGCAAAAGTGTACTTGCACGAGTTGTGGGAAACATTCCCATAACTCAACATTAGCCCACAAGTACAAAAGTGTACTTGCACGAGTGCTGGGAAACATTCCCACTACTCAACATTAGCCCACAAGTACAAAAGTGTACTTGCACGAGTTGTGGGAAACATTCCCATAACTCAACATTAGCCCACAAGTACAAAAGTGTACTTGCACGAGTGCTGGGAAACATTCCCACTACTCAACATTAGCCCACAAGTACAAAAGTGTACTTGCACGAGTTGTGGGAATCTATCCCAGAACTCAACATTTAGTCCACAAGTACAAAAATGTACTTGCACGAGTTGTGGGAAACACTCCCATTACTCAACATTAGTCCATACAGTACAAAAGTGTACTTGCACGAGTTGTGGGAAACACTCCCATTACTCAACATTAGCCCATACAGTACAAAAGTGTATTTGCACGAGTTGTGGGAAACACTCCCATTACTCGCCCTTGACAAAAATTGTACTTGCACAAGTCCACTACTCGCCCTTGGCAGCAGCAGTCGACAGCAGTAAGCATTAAGGTATATTTACCTTAAGTGCCTTTTATGGGCAAGTGGCTAAGGTGGCAGGTGGTTATTGGGCTAAGGGCATTAAGGTATATTTACCTTAAGTGCCTTTTATGGGCAAGTGACTAAGATGGCAGGTGGTTAATGGGCATTCACCCTAAATTTTATACGCTTGATCGCCACGGTTCTACCGTCTTTGAGATGACCACGGTACACATGGCTACTACCTCCAACCACTATCACATGAGATTCCGAGAAATGCACTGTTGCACTCGCCAATTCTGAATACGAAAAGCACGAAATTGTTCCGTGAATCACCCCACTTCTTTTCCCTAACAAAAATAAAGTCTTCGGAATACACCCTAACCATTAAAAATAAGCCCCATAATCAAGCAGAAGAAAATACCCATTTTTTAATGAAAAATGTAAATATTTTACCCAAATCTGGAGTAGCAGTGGAAATAACATAGCCGGGATAATCAGCCACTGAAGTTCCTCGGCTTATCAAGTTGGTATTACTGCTTATAATTTATTATGTATCTAGCGAATATAAAGGGTGTTGAATGGGCCGTTTTCTAGGTTTATAGATATAACATAAAACCGAACCAATTAGTGAAAGAACTGTTAGTGTTACACAAACCAAGAGAATGATCAACGAAAATTATTTGGGATCTTCTTTCTGGAGGTTTGCACTTGCATAGGGGTACCTATTTCTATGCGATATGGAGGCCATTATTGCAACATTTTTAACTTCTCAGAAAAATTATATATAAAATAAATTTACCCGAATTGTATGTGCAGGAGGTGAAACATTTTCTTTATCATTCACGGGATCTACTCGAGGTAAAACATCATCAGAACATATACATATCCATCTGTTCGTATTTTCTCCATCTGCATATAAACAAAATAATACAAGACTTTAACATTCTGATTATATAACACTATTATTAATTGTTTACTAAAAAAGGGTAGGAAAAAAATGTGATTACATACTTGAACTGCATTTACAGGATGATCTACAATTTTCTTGGATAGTAAATCTTTGATTTTCTTGGTTCGCTAAACAAGTTCAAGTCCACTTAGTATCAGAAAAATTGCCTACAATTCAAGTCCAACACAAGAAGATAATTATATAATTATGAACTTAAATACGATACCTGATGATTAAAGCAACACTAACCACACTGAATTTGCTTGATCCAAACGAAGCTAAGGAGACACAGAACAGTGAATTCGACTCTAATCTTCATCTCTCAAGAGCGTTCTTCATCCAAACATCTGGTCTATGTACCTTAAAAAGTCAAAGCAAGTAAGACTATAACATCACGATATGCCTTAAACAAAAACAATAGTAAATGTTGAATGAAGATGAATGTTTTGTTTTCTGTACTGAATGAATTTATTTAGGCTAATAAATGGACAACTAGAACCTTTTAAAATTTATTTAGGCCTTGTTATTACTTTTCTAGTTAGGTGCATTATAAGTCCTTATATATTGTAAAAATTACACTACGGGTCCTTATCTTATGCAAAAATATAACCCTAAAACTCTATATTATGCAAAATATTATTACTATAAGTCCCCATATTGTGTACAAATTACATTATAGGTTTCTATATTATGTACAAATTACAATATAGGTCCCTATATTATGCAAAAGTTGCATAGTAGGCCTTGCTATTACTTTTTAAATGAATTACACTATAAGTCCCTATACTATATAAAATAACCTATATTTTATCGTAGAAAAGTAAAATATTTCATACAAATAGAATAAATCAAAGCTTAATAAGATAAATTTCAAAAGTATTAATTTTTTTAGTCTTTTACATGGTCAAAAAGGTATTTTTGCACAATCCGGGGGCCAGACTGGCTCTGCCACTACCAAGTAGTCACGAAGTGGCAAACTTATGGATGTCAAGGATAACACTTTGAACATAAGGGACCAAATAGTCACAAAAGTCAAAACATAAAAATCATCTTTGTTTGAAAAAAGACATACCACTGAAACTGCATCAATTAAATCATACAATATAATCACCGGAAGGACACCTATCATAAAATCACAGCTAAAAAGTCAAAGACAAAATTCACCACCCTCTTAAAAGACACTTACTTCCACTAGATTCGAGTACCAAAGCAATTAACTTTTCTTGAAGAATATTAATGAGTTTTTTTCTCTATTTTTAGAATAATTTCCACTAGTTAATCTATAAATTTTACACGAGAAATATGAAAATAATGTAATTACATGGAGACAGTAACCTTGGTTTTCCAAACTCTAAATAAGCTGATCCTGAAGCTAAACTCACATCACATGTCCTCATAACTGCAAGAACCAATCAAAATAAGCTTGGTATTTAATGGAGGAAAGTGCCTTGTAATCTCTACTAGTTCCATTAAAACAGATAAATATATTTGTATTTTAAGGTGAAATTAGATCAATTTTCATGACTATCTACTATAACTTATAAACACCTTGCAACTCTTGGCATGCCACTAAAGAATCCTAAGACAACACCCAGAGCTTTCGATCAAATGAATATAACAATTTAGGATATAAGATTTCTATATAAGCTTCATACACTTAAACACTATAAATATTCAATCTTTAGCCCATAACTTATTTTATTGAGAACACGTATCAAACACTTAACGTACAAAAAATACATTTTCTAGTTAACTTTATTAAACTAATTTTGAAATTAATATATAAATAAGAAAAAGGAAAGGAAAAATATACATACAAGCCTACACTACACACTGGGACTCTTCTTCAAAGTTATCCAAAACTTTCCAACTTCTCAGCATAGTACTCAAGAATATCTTAACATCCTTATGTTTACAATTTTAGTTGAACAATCTGTAAATTAATGTTAAATAAAGTTTAAGTAGAAATTTTATTTTTTGTACACTAAGTGTTTGATTAGTGTTCCGAGATATTAAGGGATATCGTTATAGGCTAAAGATTGTTTTGTTCATGAAAACTGATCTAATTTCATCTTAAAATACAATATTTTATCTCTTTTAATGGAACTCGTAGATTATAAGACACTTTATTTTACTTGTTCTTGCAGTTATGAGGACAGGTTCTATTCACCTTCAAGATCGGTTTATGCAGAGTTTGAAAATACCAAGGTTATTGTATCAGTGTAAATACATTCTTTTATTGTTCCACTAATAAAGTTGTGAAAATTATTTTCAGATAAAGAAGATACTCATTTATTTTACAAATTTGGTTTTAGAGAAACCAAAAAAAACAATGCCATATAGTGATATAGGTTGATTATATTGCAATATAAGTTACACTACTTTCTCTACTCCTATACGAGGACAGGTATGTACTTAAAAATTTAAACATTCTTTTTATTTTTCATCAATGCTTCATAAGGCTTTAGAAGGTTCAATAATACCCGAATCATTCCCTAAAACAACTGTTGATGTATTTGCTTTGGTGGTTGAATCAAGTGGAAATAAGTTTCTTTTTTGAATTTGACTTTTTGTGTTGACTTTTTAGCTGTGAGCTGATGTTAGGCGACCCTCCGGTGATTATATCGTGTGCTAGTTTAGCATTAGGTGATGCAGGGAATTATATGATTTAATTGTTGCAGTTTCAGTGGTATGTTTTTCTTTAAATTACAAAGATGGTCCCTTATGTTTTGGATTTTGTTACTTCTTGGTCCCTTATGTTTCATAATGTTAACTTTGACATCCATAACTTTGTCACTTCTCAAATTTTCGAAATCCTTACATGCCCCCTCAAACTTTTAAATTTTATGTTATTAAGCTTGGATTTATATTTTTTTTAAATATAGGGACTTATAATGTAACTAATTGAAAAGAAATTAATAACAAGGCTTATAGTGCAATTTTTCATAATATAGGAGCCTATAGTCTAATTTTTGCATGATATAGGGGCCTATAGTTTAATTTTTGTATAATATAGGGACTATATGTAATTTTGTCATAATATATGGATTTATAATACGATTTAACTCAAAAAGATTATAACAAGGCCTGCAGTGCAATTTTTGCAGAATATCACGACCTATATTGCAACTTTTGCATAATATCGGGTCTTTAGTGTAATTTGTACATAATATAGGAACCTGTAGTGTAATTTATACATAATATAGGGTCTTATAATGTACCTATATAATGTTCTAAATTCAAGTTTAGATATTAAAATGAATCAAGTCAGGAGTAGTCCTGCTGTCCAAGAGTCAGATATAGTTGGAAGAGATGAAGATGTGGCGAAAGTAATAAACATGCTTGTAAGTGCAGACAATAAAGAGAATATTGCACTCACTTCCATAGTTGGGACGCTTGGGCAAGGGAAAACAATGTTACGAGTATACTCTAGACATAAAAATACAATCATTAGTATACACTTGTGTTTATATACATTTATTATATAATTGGAATATAACATTGTTTAATTAGCTTCTGATTAATCTACAAGTAACAATGGCGTAACTTAATCAAACAACTTTTGATTGATTTATGGAAAAAGTAATAGTTGAAGGGAGTAGTTAAAATAAAAATAATCGAGGCTTATAATCAAAAACTCAAATTTATTATAATAGTAAAGGAATACCTTATTGTCTATTCAAAAGTAACTAGAATAAGAAATTATTAAATATCAAAATTGAAATTCTGAATCACCATAAACTCAATTTGTTGATTCCAATAACGAAATGCTATTCCCTGACCTTGCGTTAAGTTTCTGTGTTTGATGAATTCTTCCGTCCAAGTATAAAGTAATAAATATCTTATATATTATCCACATTGCATATTAAGGAATATGGGCACTGTCTCATTTGTATCAACGCCGTGAATGATAATTGATAGAAATTTAGATGTCTGTAGGATTTGATATTGTTCATACGGCAAATTTTTGATGATGTAATCTTCAAAATGTTCTTTTGAAAGTAGTAATCTATTAGTTTTAATGTCACTTTGACTGAGGATCATTACTACAGACCACATGCCACCGTTCGTTGTGAGTATAACTGGTGGTCCTTTGTGTGTTCTAAAAATAAATGCAAATGCAAATCGAACCACAACCGCAAGTGTACGGTTGTCCCAAGTAGTATACCTGATAGATCAGATTCGTTCCAAGGACGGATGGTTGATCACAATGTTTAGCAAGTAGTGATTGATGCACTTATGAAAGTAAAAGATAATAAAATGTTTGTTTGGTTTTGTGTATTAAAACTACTAAATGAAAGATAAATATTAAATGCAAGTGAAAACTAAGACGCAAGTAAAATAAGTGAAAACGCAATATGAGAGGTAGTACTTGAGAACGCAAGGATCCTCCTAATTTTACTTCCTAACTTATGTTGTTTAAGGGCTAAATTGGTCAATTACAATGGTCGGGATTCTAAATTCCTTATACCCCCGTCAGGGTGGACTATAAGGCGATCCTAAAGTGTCACTAGTCCCGTCAGGGTAAATATGATCCACCGTTGGATGTTTAAGTGTTTTACCTCATTGGCCCTAGAATTAGCTAAGTTCGTCAGAATCAATAGCTTTTATCCTAGATTGAATAATTAATTCTATACCTAAACCCTCCGTCAGGATGATCCACACGCCACATATGTGGAATAGCTTAGATACTAATACCTAATTTTAGTTCGCGACTCTAAAATCAGTAAATAATCACAAATTATCGAAAAGAGTAATGAACCCAATCTAATTTAATTTAGCATAAACCCAAATTCAACATTCGTTATTTCATAAAATTAAGTTTCACCCATTGTTTGTTCTCAAGCACTATGAAAAGCTTAGCTCATATTAAAATTAAAAACTAAATTAAAAGAATTGGAATTCATATTGTTTACGAAATTAAAATATAAAAAGAACCTAATTTCCGGAATTGGAATGACTACGAACGGAGCTATAGACCCACTCCAGCTCTTGTAGCTTCTTCTTTCTTCCTTCTGTTGCTTCTCTCTGGTGATTAATCTTGTGGAATGTGAATTGTGTTGACACTCTCTTCTAAGGATGAGATGATTTGAAGAACAAATTGAGAGGTCAGAAATAATGAGGTCAAAATCTCCTTTTATAAGCTCAAAAACGGATTAGGGCTTGGACCTAATAATAAAACACTAATTAAATGTCCAAGCCCAAATTCTAAGCCCAAAATCCCGTAACTGCTGATACACCTTCACTAAAACGGCTTTTCCCGATGCGTTATGACTCCGATTTACCTCATTCCAGTTGCTAAAGTTCCGTAACTCGATAAGGAATGTTTTATCTTCAAAGGTCAGCGGCTAAATCATCGCTTAAGCACCTCTAAATCAGCAATCTATGGCCTGGAAAATGGATTTTCAGCTCTAAAAATAATATCTTCGGGATTTGTCTTCAAGTCTTGACTCTAATTCACGATCTTTGACTTTCTCCTCGGATTCCTCTCCTAGCTAACATCTAAAACCTGTAAACTTTCCACTAAAAATACCAATATTACGCGCAAAAGTTTAATAAATAAAAAATGCTAGAAATAAAAAGGAAATTCCGGATTATTGCATATTAAGTCCAAAAGTCTATCAAATTAATTAAATAAACACCAAAAATGATGTCTCCCAAGGGTCTAAAATAAGAACAATTAGGGAGACATCAAGACCCCCAACTCAAACCTTTGTCGTCCCGACAAAGTAAAACAAAACAAAGGGGTAGAAGTAAGCGTAAACAAGTAGAAGCTTAGCAAATAAACCCTAAAGCAATTCTCAAAATAAATCTCATATAGCAAACTCTGGAAACTAATATACACATACACTAATCATGCAACATCAAACATAAATAATCTCAATCATAAAATTAAAGTCGCAATGCTTGAAGGTTACACTTGTACTCATCTCTGTATGATGGCTATAGGGTGGTCATTAATCCTAAATCGCTTTGAACGCTCCACCTAGTATATTCCCTATTAACAGAATCATAAATTCACTATGCATTTAGGAATCACGAGGTCTTTACGGTTATAATATTGGCTTAAGGACGGGTGTGGATGTATATTTGGTAAATTTGAAGTGAGCTTTTGGCTCTCTCCTCACTTACCATCAACAGTGTCCTCGAGCTTGAGTTAACGCTCAAAAATGTTCTCACTCACCCATATACGCAACAATTTAGCGTCCCATGTCTACCCACTCAAAAATTCCACTTTTCCGGATGTTTTATTCATTCATATTTTTCTTTTTCTTTTCTTTTCTCTTTTTCTTCTTTTTTATTGTACAGAAGCAAACCGGGTTCCCGGTTTTGACGAATCCGGGTTCCTACTGTATGAATTTTCAAATTTTTTTTTCATTTTTTTCTTTCTTTTTCATTTTTTTTCACTCCCGGCAAAGGGTTACAAGTATATATCATCTGCAATTGTGCTACAATACAAAGCACATCAATCCCTACCCATTTAATTTCCCATATGTGGTCCCACCACCCCAAACTCAAGCTCGAGACATGTCTCAGGATTGTGATTCAAGTGCGGGTCATATGGTCATGCCTAATAATCTAAGGGATAATGGTTTATATCGTGGCTACAAAGAAAAAGGCTAAAGGCTCAAAGTGGGCTAAGATGGATAATAATTAATACAAGGGATAGAAGGCTAAAAAGGCACAAATGGCTAACATAGAACTGCCCTATCATTTTCCTAAGTACATAGCTTGTCTTTAGTTCATATCTAGGTGGGTTCTCTACTAATTAGGATTTCACGTTCTACACACCAAACATATTCCTTGAGTACAAGCTTACTTCATTTGCATTGTTCATTAATTTTTCCTATCAATTACCTATGTTCGCATGCAATTGTAAGTGCGTTTTATATCAATCCCTACAGTCCACTATTTACTATCATAGATTTATCAAGAGTATGCTTAAAGGGATATTTAAAAATTTCTACAGTCAAACGCAACTCCGAAAATTCTTTTATTGAAAGCAAATAAAACAAATAACACATAAAAAATGGGATGAGGCAACGAACCCCACCCCAAACTCAAAAATGAGTCGTGTCCCCACGACTCGAAAAGACTCAATAAAGCATTTAAACTAATCTACACTAAGAGGAAAGTTTAGAAAACGTATCTTAACCAGCGCGAGGCTGGTTATCGGTGTTGCGTTCTGGACCTTTATCTCGCGTAACAGCATCATAAATTGCGTTTTGAAGTGTATTTACGCCTAGGATTAAATTTCGCAATAGGTCCAATTCTTTTGTAACGTTTCCCAAGGTAGCAATCATCTTCTCTTGATTCTATTCCAACACCTGGATTTTTGCTTCCAACTTAGGTACCGTTTTCACTTTCTTTGATTGAGGAGTTCTCGGACTTCGTGTAGTTCGTGTTGCTTCTTCATGGATGTTCTTGATCGTGCTCAAAGCTATACTTACACCCACTGAAACAATGTCAATATCTGCGTCCTTACGTGGAATCCTTGCGTCTAGACACAACTGAGTAATAGTACAAGGAAACTTTAGATTTTGTTGTTTCATTGGTGACTTCGCGAATTCCATGATTGTATCATAAATGATCTTAGCAACATCAAATGGTTTCTCCTCCAAAATACACTTAATAACAAATATGTGCTCTTTCTTCTACTCGGAAGTGTGTTTAATACCAAAGAAAGTGGGTATTATAAAGCGAGACCAAACCTTAGCACGAGGTGTCAAACTACTGCTGTAAAACTGTCCAGGATACCTTTCACCTTCAGGAATTGGGCTAGTCCCATTAACAAGCACGGTCCCCCAAAGGGATTCAAAATCAAAAGAAGGGTCATTAAGAATTTCTTGGAAAGGGCATGTACCAGAAAAGTTGGGTAATTTCAAGGATTTCCGAATACGTTCAATAGAGAAAGGAACTACCTTTTTGCGGATATCAATGGCATCATGGGAGGTAGCTAAACCTTCGTAAAATTCTCGCACAAAAGTAGGAATAAACTCAAGCTTCCTTTCTTGCAATTCTTTCCAACCAAACTTAGCACATGTCACAGCATATTCTTTGTAATCACTTCTCATAATACCCTTAGGAAAATTTGTCTCCTCACCAAATTTCAAAAATTCAATTCTTTCACGAACCTGAGTATTCCAACAAGTGTAAACCCTCTTAGGCTTGTGGGCCCACATCTTCATACGCGGAGGTTTATGAACTGGTGCTTCCGGAATCTCTTGTTCAGTTTCCTTCTCAATGTTCTTCTCAATTTCCTCTTCTGGTTCCTTCTCACTTTCTATCTCATCAATCAACCTTCTCTTTTGACCTGTGATTTCTTTTCTGTTAGAGTCAAGCTTAGTTTCATCAATTTTACGTTTAGGACGCGAATCAGGAATCTCAATAGCTTGGTCTTGGGAACCACCAATGGTGGTTTTCCTTCTAGGAGCAGTTCTTCGGAAATCGCCGGTTCTGTTAGTCATCTCTTTTCACCCCAAACTCAAAACTTCAAATAATGAAAAACTTAGGGAAAAGTTTAGAATTTTGATGTTTTGAGGTTTAAGAATTTAAGAACTAGGTGAAATATGAGATGGGTCTTGGTTAATTTGTATGGGAAAAGAAAGAATTGGGTTTAATTTAAGGAATTGGGTGAAGAAGAATCTTGGGAAGAACTAAGGATTTGATGTTATTTTGGAGAGGATGTGAGTTGATCTTATGTTTTTGTGGTGAAAGAGGGTAGGATTTGATGATATATAGTGTTTTGGTTGATGATTTTCGGAGGTGGGGAGGCTATTGGTGCGTTTTAGGTAAAAACTTGCAAAAGATGCTAAGAAAACTAGGTTAAAACACCCAAAACCGCCTCTCACAGCTTTCAAACCGGGTTCCCGGTTTTGGCAAACCGGGTTCCCGGTTCCGCGTCGCTGTGACGGCGCGGAAAAACAATTGTGGACTTTTTTTTTTCAAAACGCACCAACACGCTAGATCTCAAGACGCGGGGTCAGAGATTTTACTCGCCGAAACCGGGTACCCGGTTCTGTGGAATGCGGGTTCCCGGATTTTCTCGATGGCGCGAATGAAAACGCGCCAAAACGCAGCACCCCAAAACGCCGGGTCAGAACTTTTGGAAGATTACAGCTCCGAAACCGGGTACCCGGTTCTGCCAAATGCGGGTACCCGGATTTGTGTCGATGGCGCGAATCAAAACGCACGAAAACGCAAGCCACCAAGACGCTGGGTCAGAGTTTTTCAGAAATCACAGCACCAAAACCGGGTACCCGGTTTCGCCAATACGGGTTCCCGGTTCCGACGCTGTGACATTACCCCAAAACGCCAAGTGTTGCGTTAAAATGGTTGGTACCAGCTCCAAAACCGGGTTTCCGGTTTTGCGAAACCGAGTTCCCGGTTTCTCCTGGACATCCAACCTCTTTTTCTTCTGTTTTCGCCAACTCGACCCCAAACTCAAGTCCTTTTTACCCCTGAAATCATCAAAAACAACTACCCTTCCTCATTTCTTAATAAAAACAATAAAATTAAGAAAATCAAATTAATCTAAATTGCAAAAATGTAAAAACTCAGCTAATATACAAGTAATTGGCTTTTGTTTAACGTCGTTAAGCTCGACGGGTTACCTCACGCTTCTAAGGAGTCTCGCGGAGGTACATGACCTCCCCGGGATGTGGATCTTCCGAGCGATTGGTATCTTCACCTCCATGGTATATCTTTAATCTGTGACCGTTAACCATAAATGTACGGTTCTCTAGCGGATGTTCTATTTCTATTGCCCCATGAGGTGTGACTTTGGTCACAATGTATGGACCTGACCACTTAGATCTTAACTTACCCGGAAAATTGCTGAACTTCGAATTATACTTTAATACTTTTTGCCCCACTTCAAAGTTCTTTGGACGAATCCGATTGTCATGCCATTTCTTTGTATTTTCTTTGTAAAGTTTAGCATTTTCATAAGCATGCAGTCGGAATTCGTCAAGTTCATTAAGCTTCATCATACGATTCTTTCCGGCTAAGATAGGATCTAAGTTCAACTGCGCAATTGCCCAATAGGCACCCATTTCAAGCTCTAAAGGTAAGTGACAAGCCTTACCATACACCATACGATAGGGAGATGCACCAACTAGAGTTTTAAACGCAGTACGATAGGCCCACAACGCATCATCTAACTTCATTGACCAATCTTTTCTTGTAGGACCAACGGTTTTCTCTAGGATTGACTTGACTTCACGGTTCGAAACTTCAGCTTGACCATTGGATTGTGGATGGTATGCAGTAGATACACGGTGTCTAACTCCATACTTCTCTAGAACAGTCTTCAGATATTTATTAACGAAATGAGATCCTCCATCGCTAATAATTACTCTAGGTGTGCCATGTCTAGTGAAAATATGTGATTTCAAGAACTTGATCACCACTCGTGAATCATTAGTAGGTAAAGCCACCGCTTCTACCCACTTAGACACATAATCAACAGCTAACAAAATGTAAAGGTTACCATTTGAAGGAACGAAGGGACCCATAAAGTCTATGCCCCAAACATCGAATATCTCAACCTCTAACACATTATTACGCGGCATCTCATCCCTCTTAGATATGTTTCCGGTAAACTGGCATCTCGAACACTTCTTAACATATTCATGACAATCTTCAATAAGAGAAGGCCAGTAAAAACCTGATTGAAATACCTTCGCAGCAGTTCTATCTCCTTTGAAATGTCTGCCATATAAAGAATCATGGCATCCAGCTATAATGGCTTGAGTCTCTTCCCTTGCTACACATCTTCGTATCATTTGGTCAGTACAAACTTTGTAGAGGTAAGGATCCTCCCAAAAGAATTGTCTAGCACGATGAGCTAAACTTTTTCTTTCTTGATAAGTAGAGCCTTCAGGAAAAACACCACTCACCACTAAGTTCGCAATATCTGCATACCACGGAGCCTCATAATCTCGAACAACGAATAAACTCTCATCAGGAAACTCTTCTCTAACTGCCTCAGTACCACTATTCATCTCTGAACCCTCTAAACGCGATAGATGATCTGCCACCTGATTCTCACAACCCTTTCTATCTTTGATCTCTAAATCGAACTCTTGAAGTAATAACACCCATCTGATTAACCTTGGTTTTGCATCTTTCTTCTCCATAAGAAATCTGATCGCGGAATGATCTGTATAAACAATAACTTTCGCTCCAAGAAGATAAGAGCGAAATTTATCAAACGCATATACAACTGCTAGCAACTCCTTTTCTGTAACTGTGTAATTAATCTGAGCACCACTAAAAGTTTTACTAGCATAGTAAATTGAATGAAAAACTTTCTCTTTTCTCTGTCCCAATACAGCTCCCATACATAAATCACTCGCATCACACATAACCTCAAACGGTAAATTCCAATCCGGAGGTAACACTATAGGAGCAGAAATGAGTTTTTCCTTGATTGCTTGGAAGGCCGCTAAACAAGCTTCATCAAAAAGGAATTTGCAATCCTTTTCGAGTAAGTTGCATAACGGTTTAGCAATTTTAGAAAAATCTTTAATAAAACGCCTATAAAAGCCAGCATGGCCAAGAAAACTCCTTACCCCTTTAACAGAAATAGGAGGGGGAAGAGTTTTAATTACCTCTATCTTTGCTCTATCAACTTCTAAACCAGCACTCGAAACTTTGTGACCCAGAACAATACCTTCGCGAACCATGAAATGACACTTCTCCCAGTTGAGCACCAAATCTGTTTCCTTGCATCTCACTAACACTTTCTCCAAGTTATCCAAACATATATCAAAATCATCACCAAACACGGAGAAATCATCCATAAACACTTCAAGGAAATTATCTATCATATCCCAAAAGATGGCCATCATACACCGTTGAAAAGTAGCGGGAGCGTTACACAACCCAAATGGCATTCTGCGATATGCAAAAGTACCAAATGGGCATGTAAAGGTAGTCTTATGTTGATCTTCTGGAGCCACGTAAATCTGATTGTACCCGGAGTAACCATCCAAGAAGCAATAGTACTCTCTTCCGGCTAATTTATCTAATATTTGATCGATGAAGGGCAAAGGGAAATGATCTTTTCTGGTGGCCTTGTTCAGCTTTCTGTAATCCATGCAAACTCTCCATCCAACTACCGTTCTTGAAGGAATCGCCTCATTTTTGTCATTAAGAACTATTGCTATTCCTCCTTTTTTCGGTACACACTGAACCGGACTCACCCATTCACTACTCTAAATGGGATAAATAATCCCCGCATCTAAAAGCTTGATCACCTCCTTCTTCACTACATCCTTCATAGCGGGCATTAGTCTTCTCTGACCTTCAACTGAGCGTGCATTAACATCTTCAAGTATGATTTTGTGTTGACAATAGGATGGACTAATGCCTTTGATATCAGCAATTGTCCAACCTATTGCTTCTTTGTTGGCTCTTAACACACGCAACAGTTTATCTTCTTGAGGACCTGTTAGATTAGCTGAAACAATAACAGGTAAAGTTTCATTAGTACCCAAATATGCATACCTCAAGTGTGCTGGCAATGGTTTTTCTTCCAACTCCGGAGGAGATTCAATTGAAGGCTTCTTTTTAGGAATAATCTCCCCCGGTTCTCTCACAGGTTCATAGGCAAGACGCCTATATTTTGGATTTTCAGAATTGAGAGCTGCCATTGTTTCTGTAAGCTCCTCCATCATCTCAGGTGAATCTAATGTCAAAGCAGCCTGCAAGATATCATCAAAATTTAAACAATTAAATACCTCTTGCGATGCTTGCTCTACCACATCCATTCTGAAGCAATCTTCCTGAGAATCTGGGAATTTCATAGCTCGAAATACATTGAATTTCACTTCCTCATCTTGTATCCTCATCGTTAATTCGCCATTCTCTACATCGATCAATGTCCTCCCTGTAGCTAGGAAGGGTCTACCCAAAATAATGGGGACATTTCTATCTGCATTGTATTCAAGAATTACGAAATCAACAGGAAATATAAGTGTACCTGCCTTAACAAGGACATCCTCAATACGGCCTTCAGGATGAGCAAGAGACCTGTCCGCCATTTGCAAGACCATAGAGGTAGGTCTTGCGTTTCCAATCTTAAGCTTATCAAAGATTGACTTGGGCATCAAATTGATACTTGCCCCCAAGTCACATAGCGCCTTTCCCTTCCATTCTTCTCCAATAGATATGGGAATCGTGAAACTCCCCGGATCAACTAACTTTGGAGGTAACTTACTCTGACAAATCGCGCTACATTCTTCAGGAAGGCCAATCATCTCATTATCACAATAGGGCCTTTTGTTAGTGAGGGCCCTCTTCAAAAATTTCGTATACTTAGGAATATCTCGAATCGCCTCAAGTAACGGAATATTAATACTTAGACCCCTCACCCTATTTAAGAATTTCTGAAAATCACCCAAATCACCCTTTTTCTGAACTCGCGATGGAAACGGTGGTGGAGGGCGATTTATCACAAGATTATCTTTCTTTTTCCGCACTTCCTTCGGTCTTTCTATTTCTTCAACCTCACTATCTTTCTCAATCACTTCCTTTTCTTTTCTTGGAACTTCTTTCTCTTTCATAACGGGAAAAGGAGGTGGAGGGAGGTTCTTACCACTTCTTAATGTAACAGCCTTGCAATCTTCATGTTGTATTGGATTCTCTGTATCGCTAGGAAGTTGCCCTTGAGGACGCTGACTCAGTTGTTTATTAATCTGACTTAGCTGATTCTGAAAAATCTTCATATTTGCTTCAGCTGCGTTTTGTCTTTCCATAGCTTGCGTTTGAAGAGCAATTAAACTCTCAACTGTTTTCTGAAGGGTAACAACTCCTTCTTGTGGATGGCAGGTAAAGCTTTCTGGTTTAATGTTTCGTCATAGGTATTCTGAGGAGCTTGTCTTTGTGCGTAATTGCCTTGATTCTGTCCACCTTGATAATTGTTGTGTGGTCTTGGATTATAGTTGTTGCCTTGGGTACGCGGCTGATACGCATAGGTAGGATTGGCTGCCCCATTCGGATTAGAGTATTGAAACCCAGGGTGGTTTCTGTTAGGCTAATATCCATTACCACTCGAATTGAAATTACCTCTGTTGGACATAAACATCACTGATTCTGGGTTATTCGGACAATTTTCCTCATCATGATCATCTACTCTGCAAATCGAACACATATAAACCTCTTGTGCAGCATGCACAGCTACCTTCTTACTCGAAAACCCTTCTTTAACAGCTAAAGTAAGCTGTTTCAACTGTTGCTCTATCGTATTCTGAATCTTGTTCTCAAGCGTATCAAATTTCTCTTCCATATCAACATTATTCACTCCCTTAACTGGTGTTCTTACTGAATTCCACCCAACTTCGTTCTTAACTGTTCTCTCTAAAATGATTTTAGCATGAGCGGGTTGAACTTGTAGAAAACCTGCTCCACATAGTGTATCCAATTTCTCTCTCGACTTCCCATCAAGGCCTCTATAAAAGATCTTAAGCTGTTTTTGTTCTGAATAGCCATGATTGGGAACTCTACGTAAGCACATCTGAAATCTTGTCCAACTCTTACCCAAAGTTTCACCATATTCTTGACGGAAATGCGTCAATTCTAATTCAGCATCTAACCTCATGTTACTTGGGTAATACCTGTCAAATAAAGCAATCTCTAATTGGTCCCAATTGGTGATCTTCGTAGGATCTTGCGTATCGTGCCATTCACTTGCTCCCTCAGTAACAAAGAACTTAAAAGCAGCAAAATACATCTGTTCTCTCGAAACCCCTTGTGTGATATAAGAATCACATATCTGTTTGAATTTCTGTACTGCCCTGAGAGAATCTTCTGCTGGTCTACCACGAAAATTACCAAAATTCTGGAACTGAGCTAACATACCCGAATCTGGACGGAAACGCGGAACGTTAATATCTGGAGCACCTACTCCTATAGCTGGAGCACGGAATGGAACTTCTGGAGGACCATTAGTAAACCACGGATCATGATTCATCACTATCTGGACTGGAGGATTAGGATTCACTGGTGGAACTGGAGGAATAACGCCAGGAGCCAAAGGTTGGCCACCTGCGCCTAGTTGATTATTTTGTTGATTGTCTTGAAGATGAACTTCTTCCATTCTGTTACTTAACTCTTCTACTTCTAAAGTTTCTTGTTCTCTTCTTCTCTTGTTAGCAAGTCTGATCAACGATTCTGGATTACTAAGGATCGGAGGTGTTGGCTCTAGATCCTTGAATAGCCTTCTTCGCATACACCAAACCTAAAAACCTGAGAAAGATAAACAAACAAAAAGCGTAAAACTGATAAATAAAAATAAATGCAACTATCACTAAAGGATAAACACCGTGGTCACACGCTACCGTCCCCGGCAGCGGCGCCAAAAACTTGGTGGTCCTTTGTGTGTTCTAAAAATAAATGCAAATGCAAATCGAACCACAACCGCAAGTGTACGGTTGTCCCAAGTAGTATACCTGATAGATCAAATTCGTTCCAAGGACGGATGGTTGATCACAATGTTTAGCAAGTAGTGATTGATGCACTTATGAAAGTAAAAGATAATAAAATGTTTGCTTGGTTTTGTGTATTAAAACTACTAAATGAAAGATAAATATTAAATGCAAGTGAAAACTAAGACGCAAGTAAAATAAGTGAAAACGCAATATGAGAGGTAGTACTTGAGAACGCAAGGATCCTCCTAATTTTACTTCCTAACTTATGTTGTTTAAGGGCTAAATTGGTCAATTACAATGGTCGGGATTCTAAATTCCTTATACCCCCGTCAGGGTGGACTATAAGGCGATCCTAATGTGTCACTAGTCCCGTCAGGGTAAATATGATCCACCGTTGGATGTTTAAGTGTTTTACCTCATTGGCCCTAGAATTAGCTAAGTTCGTCAGAATCAATAGCTTTTATCCTAGATTGAATAATTAATTCTATACCTAAACCCTCCGTCAGGATGATCCACACGCCACATATGTGGAATAGCTTAGATACTAATACCTAATTTTAGTTCGCGACTCTAAAATCAGTAAATAATCACAAATTATCGAAAAGAGTAATGAACCCAATCTAATTTAATTTAGCATAAACCCAAATTCAACATTCGTTATTTCATAAAATTAAGTTTCACCCATTGTTTGTTCTCAAGCACTATGAAAAGCTTAGCTCATATTAAAATTAAAAACTAAATTAAAAGAATTGGAATTCATATTGTTTACAATATTAAAATATAAAAAGAACCTAATTTCCGGAATTGGAATGACTACGAACGGAGCTATAGACCCACTCCAGCTCTTGTAGCTTCTTCTTTCTTCCTTCTGTTGCTTCTCTCTGGTGTTTAATCTTGTGGAATGTGAATTGTGTTGACACTCTCTTCTAAGGATGAGATGATTTGAAGAACAAATTGAGAGGTCAGAAATAATGAGGTCAAAATCTCCTTTTATAAGCTCAAAAACGGATTAGGGCTTGGACCTAATAATAAAACACTAATTAAATGTCCAAGCCCAAATTCTAAGCCCAAAATCCCGTAACTGCTGATACACCTTCACTAAAACGGCTTTTCCCGATGCGTTATGACTCCGATTGACCTCATTCCAGTTGCTAAAGTTCCGTAACTCGATAAGAAATGTTTTATCTTCAAAGGTCAGCGGCTAAATCATCGCTTAAGCACCTCTAAATCAGCAATCTATGGCCTGGAAAATGGATTTTCAGCTCTAAAAATAATATCTTCGGGATTTGTCTTCAAGTCTTGACTCTAATTCACGATCTTTGACTTTCTCCTCGGATTCCTCTCCTAGCTAACATCTAAAACCTGTAAACTTTCCACTAAAAATACCAATATTACGCGCAAAAGTTTAATAAATTAAAAATGCTAGAAATAAAAAGGAAATTCCGGATTATTGCATATTAAGTCCAAAAGTCTATCAAATTAATTAAATAAACACCAAAAATGATGTCTCCCAAGGGTCTAAAATAAGAACAATTAGGGAGACATCAATAACCTATACAAACAAACAAATAAAAAATATATATAAGCATATATCTTAATAGTAAACAATTTGAAAGAATTAGTTAAAATAAATCTCAAACCTTGATTTTTTTTAATTCAATAATATTTTACCAATAAAACATGTTGATTAGTCAATGAAACTGAAGTATATATATATATACTATTGTTTTAGGTCAAAAAGAGGAATATAATATACCAAATTGGAAAAGAAAAAAAAGGTAATTGTTCCTATTTAATTTTTATTTACCAAATTGGTTAGATCACTTATGGAATTATTATTAAATAAGTAATTTATGCACCAGAGGGAGCGGCCTAGAGGGGCACAAGATTTCCCATATTTAACACATCAAGAATGGTCCACTGCTTCCCTTTATGTAGATGTTGAATTCCACTGATTGTTTCTATCATCGAAATGAACTAAAGGAGATATTGGCGTGCAACTCAAATTTGTAAGTTCAACTCTAACATATACATATATATAGTTATAAACTTATATATGCTTATGAATTGATAGAGCATGGCTTTTTGCTATAAAGTTTACATCTTTCCATTATATACATGTGGGGATAGAGCTGTGAAAGTAAAAGTAAAGAGATATATTAATAGAGTATGCCTATATATTTTTGCATTTCTACTTTTTATAATTTTCACCTATATCCATGTGAAAGAGAACTGAGAATGAACAAATTAAAAGCTGGTCATAAGTTGTTTAGGTTGTTTGAATAGTTAGCATTATATATAATATTTTGGATATACTTTGTAGTTATTTCTTGGGTTAATTGCACCACTTATCCTTTGTTATGCTAATATATACACGCGTTTCATGAAAATAGCTGATGTACCCATGTGACATTGAGGTGCCTTGGTATATGCATGTCAATTAGGCAGTATATACTAATTTATACTGTTTATAGAATTTAGTAAGTTCATCATGTTTCTGTATGTAATCTCTACTATTATGGTTCATTATAAGATAATCTCTTCTGACCAAATTTTTTATAAGATAATTATCTTCATTTTGCAACTTTTTGCTCCCTATTTTTCCGGTCTTAGCACAATAGTCCTTTTGCATATTTATGTCAAATTCCAACGTTTTAATTAATCACTTGATATTCCCATGTTCAGATTCATATAAATCTGCCATGAGTCCTAGAAAGTTAAGTAAAACTGTACATGTTCAAATTGACGTGAATAAAATATTAGAGACTACATGACCAGTTAGTGTAAAGATAAGGATTATCAGTTTTATAATTTTGGCTTATTTTAAAAGCAGATGTTATATCAAGAACATTTTTTGGATTGTTGTTGTTAAAAAAATCAGTTTAGCCTACTGTCTTGTTCGAGATTCTTTATTCTCAAATTTATATTAATGTGTGGTCTTGTTGGTCTTTAAATAGTGCTTAGCCACACGCAAAAAAGCGGAGTATTTGAGAAAATTGTTGGGAGAATCATCTAGCACTTAAGCTTATTATATTTTGATATCTATATATCAATTTCTATTATAATTTTCTTTCATTGATACAACACTAGTGTTTTAATTGAGCTAGGAGCTGGAAACTTGCAGCTAGATATGATTGAAGTGCAACTGTAAACCAGGTGAGCTAGCTCATCTGGCCAGGGCTCTGTCTCTCAAGTGAGAGGTACAGGGTTCGAATCTCGCAGGTGGAAGAAAGTTATTATGTTTGGAAAGTTTCCAAGATCCGAAACCCTCCCCAGAACATTCTGATTGCCTGGAGGTATGGTTGGGGAGGCAGTCATATCTCCCGGGGGACTAGTCGGGTGTAAGCCCGGGAACCCTCGTCATCAAAAACAAGTGCAACAGCTTTTCATTACCCATTTATGGTAACTCTATAAGTATGAAATTTTTTAGTCAGAGTATAGGTTCAAACTGTTTATGATAAAACAATTTGTTTATTAATATTTGTCTCCACCAATTTAAACCTGAGTACTTCGATTTTGTAGCAGCCGTTACTCACCTGATTCTGATTTTCTGCTACCTATGAGATAAAGAACCGTGTTCTTGGTTGAAGGTGGTTTTCAAGGTTGCACCATATACTCCTCATGCATACCTTAAGCAAGTAAAATTTGGTCGAGGAATAAGCGGATTGCTCTTCTCATACTTCCCTATGGTACCTATTTATGAACTGTTTATAATACAAAATAAACTCAGTTTTGTTTTGTTTTATTTCTAATATTCATATGGTATCTAGCCACTCGCTTCCGGCTAAAACACTATTTCTTGAAGTAGTGAAGAAAATTTATTATTAAATTAAACCTAGGTAGGGAACAAGGAATAATGTAAGCAGATCAGAAGAGTGGGGAAGCTACAAGACTTTATTTTGATTGATTTGTTCTTTGTTGTACCTTTTGCTTTGTTAAATTCGATCTGGATTAATTTGAGTATAAGTTCACTCTTCAATCTAAAGACACGATGATTTTTCAGTACAAATTCATCACAGTTAATACTTTTCAACTTTTAATCTTCAAATATTTTTCTAATTTAATCTTCTAGTGGAGTATCTCTATTTATAATAATTGACCAAAAATGAAGGATTTTCACATTCAGGACTTTACACGTGCCTTTTGTCTTATCTATTAGTCGATATACCAATCTATGGATTTCCTTACACTTAGGTACATGTATTGTTTTCATGCACATGTTACAACGGAAAAAAGAGTAAGAACAACTTAACAAAACTTCTTAGTGGTTGATCATTGGCGTCTTAGCCAGCACATCAACTAGTACTTCGGCTCATTTTACTCCTCCTTAGCCAGCTCATTAACTAGTACTTCGCCTTCCTGATTTAGTTTATGTTAAGTTTTGTTAAATGTTTGACGGACTACTATACACACTTCACATTAGACCTCAGTTAGATACTCAAGAAGGTATGACTCTAAAACACTTATGATGTTTACATATATATTTATATTGCGATCATTTTGATCTTGAGAACTTCGTTGACTATACACTGATAGGTAATTTTGGCATTTTAAAGATAGAGAGTCATGACTTGATAGTAGTACAAAGCTCCTTCTTGTAACAAATGCAGTTTTTTCATAATTTGAAGCCATAACCCTTAAATAGGACACGTTTTGTTAAGATTGGTAAGATCAATACACATAAGCCAATTTAATGTTTAGCTTGGAGAAGTCAGTCAGAACAAATGTACCCCTCTGCTATTTAGAAATATTGCACAATTGGTCCCTGCTGATGTAGTCTTCGTTTCTCAGTTCTGTAAGCTTTCAACATAAGGGAATTTTCCATAAACATGCAAAAGAGAAAATACAATTAGTAAAGCTTATGAGAATATTGAGTAGGATTTTCTGCTTGATCTGCTTAGAAAATGGGATTTCATCAAAGATGGTTTGAATGGATAGGTAACTGTATATCAACTGTTACATATAAAGTTCAAATTAATGTACAACTATATTATATTGATAAGCCTTAAAAAGGGCTGAGACAGGGTGACCCCTTGTCTCCATACCTTTTCTGCTTAGTTACACAAGCTCTCACAAGCTTGATTGAATATTATGTAAAAATGGGACTCTTGAAAGGCATTAGAATAGCAAGAGCTTCTCCTATGATCACACATATTCTGTTTGCAGATAATAGTCTTTTTTTTCTGGAAGCTGAGGAATATAATGTTGAAATTTTTATAAATATCATGAATTGGTATAGCTTTGCAACTGGACAAAAACTAAATCTCAACAAGAGTGGAATTCTTTTTAGCAAGAACACACCATTGAGTATTAAAAATCAAATATCATCCCAATTAAGGATGAGGAAATTGGAGGATTTAGGTAAATATCTAGGCATTCCTTCAGGATGGGGAAAATCAAAGGTGAAATCCCTTGAATGGCTGATAGAGATGATTTTAAGAAAAGAATGGATAATTGGGAAACTATAATGCTTACTAAAAGTGGTAATCAAGTGCTAGTTAAAGCAATAATAGGAGCAATTCCTAACTTTATAACGCCGTTTTTCTTAATTCCAAAGAAACTTACATCTCATCTGACTCCTCTTGTAATTATTTTTTATTGAAATAACAAGGGAGAAAAAAGATGTCATTGGATTAAATGGCAGACTTTAATGAGTGCTAAGGAAGACGGAGACCTTGGCTTTAAAGATTTTCATACTCAGAACTTGGCCCTTTTAGCTTCAAATGCTTAGAAATTTTTAAATAATAAAGATTCTCTTCTGTTTAGAGTATTTAAAGGTAAATACTTCCCTAAATAAGATTTTCTTGAGGCCTCTTTGAGTAGTAACTGCTCTTGTGGATAAAAGAGTTTGATTGAAGGTAGAAATGTTTTTAAAACTGATATTTTTTGGTTAGTTGGGAATGGTGAAAATATATGAATTTGGGAAGATTTCTAGATTCCTAATCATGAAGAATTAATAAACCAGATGGATGTATTCTATATTAGGTTTCTGAACTTATTATTAAAGATCAAAACGGTTGGAATTTAGAATTGATTAAAGAGATCTTTTCACCTAATTTAGTTGCAACCATCAGTTATATTTATATTCCTTCTTCCTACTGTTTTGATACTCCATATTGGATACACTCTAATAATGGAGAACTCACACTCAAGGATAGTTATAAAGCACTGTGGAGGGCAAAAATCAAGTGTGAAGAACTTAAATCAAAAAAATGAGAAACTCATCCTTTAGGATGGATTCTGCAGATTGGAAGTTTATTTGGCATAGCAAAGTACCACCAAAAGTTCAAAATTTCATTTGAAAATGTAGTGAGAATAGATTAGCAACAAATAAAAATAAAAATAAAAGGAAATCTATTGATCAATCAACTTGTGATATTTGTGGGGAATTTGATGAGAGTATTGAACATTTATTGTTTCATTGCTCCTAGGCAAGAGTTGTTTGGATTGCGAGTCCCTTGTGCTATAATTCTTTTACAGATCTTTCTTTCAATGTCAAGAAATTGATTAACTTTATAAGAAATCTATCAGAAGAGAAGGAATTCCAGGATAACAAATTGGGAGAACTTTCTTTCTTCTTTGCATGGCATATTTGGAAAGGGAGAAATGAATATATTTTTAGAGGAATTAAACCTGGCCCTTTGTATATATTACAAGAAGCTTTCAAATCCTGTGATGAATTTAGTCTTGCTATAAGACAACACTCTGAGGCTAAAAGATTTAAAATAATTGTCTCTTAATTTGAATTAGGAGACAGTGAATACAATGTGAATCAAGTTACTAATAATTTAACTGGAAGTAAGATGTCAAATTGGAAACCAACATTGGTAGGGAACTCTAAAATTAAGTGTGATGCATCAGTCAATTCTAAAACTAACTAAGCTGTTGGGGACTCTACAAATACTTTGCGAGGAGGAGTTGCTAATAAGATTCAAGTCAATTCTATTGAAGAAGCAGAAGCAATAGGGATTTAAGAGGCTTGCTCTACGGCGTCTAAATTTCCCCTTGGAGATAGAAAATGACTATTTGAATGTTATTAAACAAACTAAACCTCATAGCAATTTTTTTTGGTAATATTAAGGTCTTGCTTAAGGATATTATTTTGTGTAAGATTAAGTACAAACTCAAGATCTCTTTTGTCAAGAGATCAAGTAATATGACAGCTGATTTGGTGGCTAGACAAGAGTTTAAAGGCTCTTTGTTTAGCCTTTGGAATTTCTTTCCTACTCCCCAATTAGCTAATTTGATGAAGTGTGATTTTCATCCTTTATGGACAGAGGTAATTTATAATGAACTTCTATTTATTTTAATGTATTTTGCATTCGATAAAAAAAATTTAAAGTAAACTTTTAATGATATTAGTATTTTTTTTTAAAACAAATATCACAAAAACTTAGAATATAATAATGATATTTTTTTTTATATTTTTTTTAAACAAGATTTTTTTTATATTCAATAAATGATATATTTGGTAAAGAAAAAAAAGACTGACAATTTTTACTTCTACTTGAATTACTCAGACTCCAATCTTTTGAAATAAATTAGTATTTATTAGAATTACCTGAAAATGGGTGAAATTTATTGACTATGTTTTTTATCCAACTTAATTGGTCTACTTTTAGATATAAATCTTACAAAAAAAAAAATTAATATTTTTTCTTTACAGAATTATTCTTAATTAAGATATATATAAATTATTTCTTATAGTATTTTTTATCATTTAATTAAGAATAATATTAGAAAAAATTGAAACAAAATATTTTAATATTTATCAAAGAAAAATGATATTAAACCAACTTTCTATAAATTTGAATTAACGTGGAAAAAAAGAAAGTAGATAAGGTGGTGGATATATTACTAGTATTAGACTATTAGTAAGCGTGACTTTGTATATAAGTTTCTTATCTATTTTATAAACTTGCACCAAGGAAAGAAAGAAGGAAAGATGGCAGAATCATCAACAGCTAAGGTGAAATCAATCTTCATATACCCTATTAAATCGTGTGGCGGAATATCTGTCTCTGAAGCAACTTGTAAAGAAGCACGACACTAAATCACCATTAGAGAGCTTCAAGAATTTGCAGATAAGCTTGATAGGAAGAAGTAAAGAAGAAGAGAAAATGAAGAGAAGTAAAACAGAGAATATAGGAGAAGAGTTTTCTTATTGTATTTGATACGATTACAATGTGTATATATAGATTCTATATTAAGTCTACTAACAACTTTTATTCTACAAGATCATTGCAGCTGTAATGTAACTGAGTTAGTTACAAATTTATTCTATTGCATTTTGGTCCTCCAAGTTGTTTTGTTGTTATTTTGTTTATTTTCTTCTTTTCTAACTCTGCATTTATATTCCAAGATCCTCCCACAAGTGGAACATGGATGTTAATGATGTTCAACTTGGAAATATTGTTATGAAAAGGCAAAGAACCTAGGGGTTTGGTAAACATGTCAGCAAGTTGAAGAGAAGAAGGAATGTAGAACAACTTGATGACTCCATTCTGCAACTTCTCACGAGTTATCTTGCAATCTATGTCAACGTGTTTTGTTCTTTCATGTTGAACCGGATTTGTAGACATAGCTATTGCAGATTTGCTATCCGAATAAACCAACGCGGGAGAAGGATGATTTAGACCATAGTCTTTTAAAGCATAGAGAATCCACTGAATTTCACAAGTTGTAGCAGCTAAGGCCCTATACTCTGCTTCAGCAGATGATTTGCTAACAGTAGATTGCTTTTTACTTTTCCAGGAAATGAGAGAATTGCCAAGAAATATGCAAAACCCCGTAATGCTACGCCGAGTATCAAGGCAACCAGCCCAGTCACTATCACAAAACGCCTTGATTTTTACTTCAGATGATGAAGAGAAGAAAATACCTTGACCTGGAGTAGCTTTAATGTATCTAAGAACTCGTTGAGCTGCATTCCAATGATCATTCGTAGGTTTAGAGAGAAATTGACTCAGGCAATTAACAAAATATGATAGATCAGGCCGTGTAATAGTTAAGTATAGTAGCCTTCCAACTAAGAGACGATATGAAGAGGGATTCTCCATTAAGTTGTTATCATCCTGCCTTAGTTTTTAAGTAGACTCCATGGGGAAAGCAACTGGTTTTGCATTGACAAGTCCACATTCGTTTAGAATATCAAGAGCATATTTGCGCTGGCAAAGAGATATGCCTTGTTTACTTCGAGCAACTTCTATGCCTAGAAAATATTTCAACTCACCTAAGTCTTTTATGGTGAATGAATCATGTAAAAATGTTTTGAGTTTTTGAATTTCATCAAGTGAATTGCTTGTGAGGATAATATCATCCACATAGACTAATAAGGCAATAAAGTTTGAGGAATCATGCTTGATGAATAGACTAACATCACTGTCTGAGTGGGTAAAACCATAAGAAATCAAGGCATTTGAGAGCTTAGAGAACCACTGCCTTGAGGCTTGTTTAAGCCCATATAAACTCTTGATCAACTTGCATACTGTGTTAGGTGGTGCTTGAAGACCATGAGGAATGGTCATATAGACATCCTCATGTAATTCACCATGTAAGAATGCATTATTTACATCTAATTGATGTAAGTGCCAGTTATTAATAGAGGCAAGAGCAACTAGAAGCCTTATTGAAACAATTTTAGCAACTGGAGAAAATGTATCAAAGAAGTCTAATCCTTCTTGTTGATTGTATCCCTTTGCAACAAGGTGAGCTTTGTGCCTTTCTAGAGTCCCATCAGCCTTATACTTTAGTTTGAAAACCCATTTACAACCAATAGGGGTTATATTAGTAGGTAGTGAAACAATTTGCCAAGTGTTATTGGCTTGAAGAGCTGAGAGTTCATGTTGAATTGCAAGCATCCATTCTGGTGATTTAGATGCTTGTTTATAGCTTGTGGGTTCAAGGTTAGTTGATATAGAGGATATGAAAGATGTATAAGAAGGTGATAGTCTATCAGTGCTCAAAAATTCAGTTATGGGATATGGAGTTTCAGGTGTAGAAGTAGCTTGAAGTTGTGAGTTACATAGTGATGTTGAAGGGTATATATAATCTTTCAGATATGTAGGTGGATGTCTATTTCTTGTAGGTCTAGAGGTATTATTGTTTATAGGAGGTTGATTAGAAATTGGAGAAGATGGTTGTGTAGGAGTGAGTGGATTAGGTGTGGTTTTAGGTATAGGCTCAGAATATATATTGGAGGAGGGTGGAAAAAGGAAGGTATGTAATTGAGTAGGTTGGGGTATAGTGGAAAATGGGAATATATTTTCATGGAATATGACATTTCGTAAGGTAAGAATAGTGTTGGTTGAGAGATCAAAAAGTTTGTATCCTTTTGTAGAAGGTGGATAACCAAGAAAGATGCATTTAGTAGACCTTGCATCAAACTTAGATCTATTGTTTAAAAGTGTGGAGGCATAGCATAGACATCCAAAAACCCGTAAATGGTTTAGGTTTGGAGGTTTATTGTATATAATTTGTATGGGGTGAGGTTATTTAAAAGGGGAGTAGGGAGTCTATTGATTAGATGAGCAGCAGTAAGTATTGAATCAGACCAAAATTGAAGTGGGAGATTAACTTGAAACATCAAAGCTCTTGCAGTAGTAAGTAGGTGTTGATGTTTTCTTTCAACCAACCCGTTTTGTTGAGGTGTTTCAACACAACTAGTTTGATGAATAATACCTTTCTCAGAGTAGAACTGTAATAGAGTGAATTCAGGACCATTGTCAGTCCTTATGGCTTTGATCTTAGTATCAAACTGTGTAAGAATTAATTGATAGAAGTTAAGTAGGTGGAGCTGTACTTCAGACTTAGCTTTCATTAGGTAAATCCATGTACACCTGGAGCAATCATCTACAATAGTTAAAAAATACTTATGCCCTGAATGAGACTCACATTTAAATGGACCCCAAATGTCACAATGGATTAGTTCAAAACAAGTTGAAGAAGTACTTTGAGAAATAGGAAATACAAGCCTTTTTTGTTTGGCAAAGTGACAAGAGTCACAAACATTAGAACTAGAAAAGCTAATATTAGGATCTAATGTTTTGAGTGCAGAAATCTTGGCTTTAGAAGGATGGCCAAGCCTTGAATGCCATAGATCAAACTGTCCAGTAGAAGAACTCATAACTTTTGAACTGAGGTGAGACTTTAAGTAGTATAGGCCATGAAATTCATAAGCAATCCCAATCATCTTCTTTGAATGATGATCCTGTAAGGTGCAATAAGAAGGAAAAAATACAACTAAAATAGCTGAGTCCTTTGTAGGTTTTGAGACTGAGAGAAGATTATACTTGAGGATAGGTATGCAAAGAACATTATGTAGTGTAATATACCGATTTATACATACACTACCTCTTTTAGTAGCAGAAATTGAGGCACCATTAGGTAAGGTCACAGGAATATTAACCATAGATATATTACTAGTGTAAAGTGAGTCATTATATATTAAGTGATCTGTTGCACCTGTGTCAATGATCCAAGATTCAGGAAAAGAGTTACCTTCTTGTGTAGCTATGTGATGAACTGCAGCTGAGCCTCTTCTTGAGAGTTTGCAGAAGATTTATGAGCTAAGGCCATCAATTTTGCAATATCTTCAGGTGTTAAATCACTTAAACTTAGTGGTGAAGATTCTTGATAGTTGAAATCTTGAGAAGAGTCTTCTTGAGCCATAGCATAATGAGCTTTAGGATTGTATGTTCTTTGATTGTTATTATGAACACGCTTTCCCTTTGGACCATCCCAACCAATGGGATAACCGTGAATTTGGAAGCAAGTATCTATAGTGTGTCCATTATATCCATAGTGAGTACATATCATTTTCTTTCTATTAGAGTAAGGAATGTATTTAGGATTATTCTTTGCATAAAAGGCATGAACAGGTGTTATTTCAGGCGAATTTGTGAGCAATCGTTGACTCTCTTCTTGAAGCAACATAGCAAAGACAGAGTTTATAGTAGGTAAAGGATTCATAAGTAAAATCTGGCTTCTAATAGCTGAGTAAGAATCATTTAAGCCAATTAGGAATTTGATCACGAAGTCATGTTGTTGTCTTTCAATTAGTATATCAAACAACTTACAAGAGCACTGATTCATGTGTCCACATGTACAGGTAGGCATTGGGTGAAAATGAATATATTCATCCCAAATAGTTTTGAATTTTGCAAAGAACTCAGAAATTGTGCTATTGTTTTGAGAAATTGAGCTTAAAGCTTTTTCTAGATGAAAAACACGTGTGCCATTACTCTTACTGAATCGTGTCTTTAGTTCATTATAGAGTTCAAAAGCAGATGAAACATACAACAAACTACCTCTAATTTCTTTTGAAATTGAGTTTAAGAGCCAAGATAATACCAGATTGTTGGCTCGATTCCACGGAGAGAAGAGCACTAAATCTGTGAGTGGAGGCTGAGAGATATCGCCATTAACGAATCCTAATTTGTTCTTAACCGATAAAGCAATCTCAATTGCTCGAGTCCACGAGAGATAATTGTCACCAGTTAATACTTCAGAGACTAATGATATGCCGGTACTTTCACTTGGGTGAAGATAGTACGGGCTTGAGAAATCTTCAGTTGGTGAAGGTGTAGTCATGATCGAGAAGAGTTGCGGAAGATATAGTTCACATCTGATACCATGTAAAGAAGCACGACACTAAATCACCATTAGAGAGCTTCAAGAATTTGCAGATAAGCTTGATAGGAAGAAGTAAAGAAGAAGAGAAGATGAAGAGAAGTAAAACAGAGAATATAGGAGAAGAGTTTTCTTATTGTATTTGATACGATTACAATGTGTATATATAGATTCTATATTAAGTCTACTAACAACTTTTATTCTACAAGATCATTGCAGCTGTAATGTAACTGAGTTAGTTACAAATTTATTCTATATTGCATTTTGGTCCTCCAAGTTGTTTTGTTGTTATTTTGTTTATTTTCTTCTTTTCTAACTCTGCATTTAAATTCCAAGACAACTATCACTGGAACTGGTAAGATGATGAATTGATGATATCACTATTAACTATCAATACTTATAATAGTTGGTTACAGGATTTCAATGGGATCGAAAATGATTAGTAGTAAATGAGAAAGGGAGGGCAATTACTCAAAGAGTTGAACCCAAACTAGCTCTTCTACGTACAGAAATAACGCCCGTTCACGCGTTTTCTGACTGGGAACCAGATTCCACCTCTTTCTTGTGTGAGGAATCGATAATAATAGTAATTTTCTTTTCTTATTCTATTGATACATGCTTGAATACGTGCTTTTTCAACAGTGATAAGTGCTCAGGGGATGACAGATGTTCTCAAAATCCCATTAACTACCCCACCACTAACAACTGAGGGTGTCTCTGTCTTTGAATGGTCTGGCTCAGCCTTTGATGAGGGTGAGATAGCTTCCAATTGGTTCTCCACTTTTCTTCAGAAACCTTCTCGCCTTGTACGTTTTAATGAAGGTAAGTACTTCTATCAATTAATCTTGTTGCATAGTAATCTCTACTATACTCTGATATAATCTTATTTTGTCAATCCAGAATCCCAAACAAGACCTATCAACTCTGATCGTGCTCGTGACTATAGAATCAAATTTAATGATTTGTATCCTTTTCTTTTGCTATCTCAGGTTCGAGTTAATGTTTAATTTTTCCTTGAGATCACATAAATGCTCAAAGTTATGATTTAGCAGGGATCATTGGATGCACTAAATGAACGTCTCAACAAGCCTATACCGGTTAACCGTTTTAGACCCAAGTATGTTTGAAAGAATCTTTGATTACAATAGAAAAGCTAGTACATATTTTAATCTGTCATCATTTTCAATTGATTGGTACAGTATTTTTGTTGATGAATGTGCGCCTTTTGTTGAGGATCTATGGAAGGAGATTACAATAAATGATTTAACATTCCAAGCTACTGAGATATGCTCTCGCTGCAAGGTAGACAGACTAAGACTATATAACCTGTTGTGTATTTTAAGATAATTCTTTTTTTTAATTCTAATGCTATTTTAGATTCCAAACATTGATCAAGAAACTGCAATAGGAGCCTCTGAAATAACTGAAGCACTCAAGGAATTTCGGTCCGACAAAGTCTTGCGCCCGGATGAGAAACCTCGTGGAAGGGTATATAGGGAACTTGTTTGTAATTATCTTAATCTCCTATTTACTTTAGCAGCAATAGCTTAATCAGTAATAATGTTATGTGATGTGATTTTGCAGGTGTATCTGGGACAATACTTTGTTTGTAAAAAAACTTTAAGCCAAGACCAAGGAAAAGGATTGTGTGTGAAAGTGTGTGACCTTATACATGTTCTCAACAACTTCTCTTCCTATGTGGATGCAGCTACTTGAGTTTCCACCTCTCGATTTATAGTTTCGTGTCGTTCCTTTGTGTGTTGAATTGTTGATTAACCCAATTTTCGAATAAATTGTAGTTTACGTTATACAGAGAGTACGTAAATAAGTACTTATTAGTTATTTCCTGATGATAAATAAATTGGAAAAAGATCATTTTCATTCACAATGATGTTAACTTGCCAACTCAACTAAAAGTCCGAGCCGTTAGAAGAAGGCGGAGAACAGGTTATAGGATATTTATACTCCAACACGCCCCCTCACGTGCAGGCTTAGACGAGATGTGCATGCTTAGCAGAGGAGATTGATCGATCTAAGCAATGCACGGGAAAGAGATGGATAAGCCATGCACGTGGAGATATCGAGATGGGTGGCGGTGGAGAGACTCGAACCCAGGACCTCAAGTACCTGGAGCTCTGATACCATGTTAACTTGCCAACTCAACTAAAAGTCTGAACCATTAGGAGAAGGCATTATATTAATGAGATTTTGTATCTCAACACGCCCCCTCGAGCTAAGCTTGCACGTGCAGAATCAAGTGGGTGGCGGTCGAGAGACTCGAACCCAGGATCTCAAGGTCCGTGGAGCTCTGATACCATGTTAAATTGCCAACTCAAATAAAAGTCCGAACCGTTAGAAGAAGGCGGAGAACAGGTTATAGGAGATTTATACTCCAACACGCCCCCTCACGTGCAGGCTTAGACGAGATGTGCATGCTTAGCAGAGGAGATTGATCGATCTAAGCAATGCACGGGAAAGAGATGGATAAGCCATGCACGTGGAGATATCGAGATGGGTGGCGGTGGAGAGACTCGAACCCAGGACCTCAAGTACCTGGAGCTCTGATACCATGTTAACTTGCCAACTCAACTAAAAGTCTGAACCATTAGGAGAAGGCATTATATTAATGAGATTTTATATCTCAACAAATGATATGATGCTACGTACTCTCTGTACACTACTTATTTAAACTTGTGTTCCACAAATATTTAGGAGCAATGTATTTAAGTATTTAACATGCATTTTAGTTAATAGGAAAAGGAAAGCCAGTGGTTAAATGGCTCAGCAGAGGGATTGTAGCACTGAGTATTTTCATGCGGCCACCATTCTCAGGTGGAACCCGAATAAGATCACACCAGATTTAAGGACATTGGAATGCGATAAAAGAAAATTTTAGAAAACTTCTATATATACAACTCTTATCCTCCTAAACTAAATGTATTTCCACAGTGCAGCAGACTTCATTTAGTGTTAGGGGCGGAGCCAAGATCTTTTAGTAGGGGGCTGAGAGGGTTTGGGGGTAACGTCTCCAAAAAAAAAATTTAAACTTATTTGCACTATAAATCTATATATTATAAAAAAATTGTAAAATAAAACTTTATATTATATAAATCTGCATTATAAGTCCTAATATAATTTTTTTTAATTAATTATTTTTTATTTAATACAAAATAACATATAATTTATTAAAAAAATAATATAATTATAAATTTAATAAAATAAATTTTGAAAATCAAAGGATTAAATGAAGATTCTGAAAATTTAAGAGGTTCAAATGAATGGTTTAAAAATTTAGCGGGGAGCTAAATAAATATTTTCTAAAATTTCAAGGGTAAAATAACACATAACTAATTTCTTTTTTAAGGAAACTTTTTTTTTAAATAACCAGGGGGCCCCATGGCCCTCCCTACTCTTCACGTGGGTCCGCCACTGTTTAGTCTAAGGCTGCAATGAATGAGTCTCTCACTCGTCAACTTGGTCCAGAAAAGGTTATGAGGCCAGTTTTTGACATGGACCCTCCAAGACTCCGGGCCTGAATGGTTACCTAGTACCGTCCATTTTTATTTGTCCTGTTTTTTTTGACACAGATTAGAAAAAACATCAAATATACTCTTTCTTTACTATATTGTCTTTATTTATTTAGTAGAATATCATTTAATGCACCATTTCTTTTAACTAATTAATTAGCGTTGATATTGGAAAAAAAAGAGAAAAATGTCTTAATAATATAAAAGGGACAAATATTGTTAGATACCTTCTTTTAGAAAGAATTGAAATTTTTTGGAAATTGATATCTTCGAGATGGACCTGAAATTTTTCATTTTGTTTTAGATTTAGTGAAAAAAATACCCAAATTTTTTGTTTTAGATTTTTTTTAGAAATATAGACTTTTGTCCCTCAAGCCTAAATTTCGCCCCAAAATAAAATTAATAATTCACTCCCAAACCTTTCCCATACTAAATATTAAAAAAAAACTCATCTAAAAATGTGTGATACCTTTGGTATACTTGATGTTCAACAAACTAGCATCATATCAAAGTATTTAGGTCTTCCTACGTACTGTCACCGATCTAAAGTGGCAGTGCCGCAATGAATGTCCGACAAATTCAACATGAGCACAAATGAGTGGAAGGAAAATCTTCTGAAAGCCAGAAAGTACTTATCAAAATGGTCCTACATGCCATCATAAACGATACCATGTCGATTATGGTACTTCCTAATAAGACTTTCAAAGAGTTATCAAGCATAGGGGATAAATTTTGGTGACAATTTTGTATCCACTAGATGGCGTGAGACTTTATTTCCAAACCAAAAGTTGAAGGTGGCATGAGTTTTTGTGACTTTTACATCATGAATAAGGCACCCCATCGCTCTTATACTCGATGGCACCAATTATATACCATGGGCTCAGGCCATGACCAGTTTCCTTAAGGGCCGAAAACTATAGAGAATTATTACGGGAGTTTTAAGGAACCAGAGGCGGAAACTAATGAATCAAATGAGAAATATGTTGATCGTCTCGAACAAGGGGTACACACCCTCCACAATTCTCTTATTCATGAATACTAGTCTTATAAGGAATTTTACCAAACATTCTATCAACGGTGTCAAATATTTCCAACAAAGTGAAACCGACTAAGGTAAAATCTATTATTGATGTCTCCCTTTTTGTGATAAATATATGCCCTTAATATACATCATTTTAGGTAAAAATTGAACTTATTAGATAGACTTTTGAGCTTATTTTGTCATATTGCACTTTATCCCCTTGTAATTATGTTATTTACGTTCTAGGGAGCACCAAGATGAGGAGGAGAAGTGAAGTTTAATGTCTTAGATCAAAAGGAGAGGTCAAAAGAGCAAAAGGTACCACTCAAAGAGTTGAAGAAGAGCATAAGAAAATGGGAAGCTGTCACATCTTGCTGATTTTGAGACCAAACGGTACTAATCCAGGTCTGGTGGTTCAAATATATAGGTGCGCCTTTGAGTTAGCTCGAATTGAGGAGTAAAATCAGGTGAGTTGGACTTAAGACGCAAAAGTTGTGCCAGTTTTACTGGAATGTGTACAGCAGTTACGGGAATTACTAATTGCACTTGGGCTTTGAATAATTTAATTATATAAAATAAAAGCCACTAGGATATGAAACTTTGATAAGTGTTTACAGAACTTGGAGAAGGTATCGATTAGATGCAAGGAACTGATTTTGTTTTTGAATTGGGAAAAATGTCATTTTATGGTTCGTGAAGGTACAGTGTTGGGACACAAGGTTTCGAGTGCAGGCTTAGAAGTTGATCGTGCTAAGATTAAGGTAATTAAGATTCTCCCCCTCCTATTTCTGTAAAAGGGGTGAGAAGCTTTTTAGGCCATGCTGGTTTCTATCGCCGTTTCATTAAGAATTTTTTGAAGATTTCTAAGCCATTATGTAATTTACTCGAAAAGGACACCAAATTCCTTTTTGATGAAGCTTGCATGAAGGCTTTTCAAGAGATTAAAGAGAGGCTTATTACTGCGCCTATTGTATTACCTCCTGATTGGAGGGTTCCATTTGAAGTTATGTGTGATGCTAGTGATTTAGCTATGGGTGTTGTGTTGGGTCAGAGAAAAGATAAGGTATTTAATTCTATCGATTATGCAAGTAAGACTTTCACTAATGCTCAGATTAATTATATTATAACAAAGAAGGAAATATTAGTTGTTGTGTATGCATTTGAAAAGTTTCGTGCCTACCTGCTTGGGGCGAAAATTACCGTGTTTACTGATCATTCTACGATTAAATACCTAATGGAGAAGAAAGATGCTAAACATCGCTTAATTAGATGGGTATCACTGTTACAAGAATTTGATTTAGAGATTCAAGATGAAAAGGGTGTGATAATCAGGTTGCAGATCATTTGCCTCGTCTTGAAGGTTCGGAAGTTAATAGTGGTCCTGAGTTGCTTAGAGAAGAGTTTCCGGATGAGAGCTTGTTTTTGATATATGCAAATGAAATTCCTTGGTATGCAGACAAAGCAAATATTTTTGTGAGTGGTGCCTTCCCTGATGAAGCTACCCCACAAGAGAGGAAGAGATTAGTCACCGTGCTAGACAGTTCTTTTGGGAGGATACTTTGCTCTACAAAATATGTTGTGACCAAATGGTAAAAAGATGCATACCTGAGAAAGATGTGTTGTCAGTAGTTGCGGGTTGTCATGATTCATCCTATGGAGAACATTTCAAAGGTGACCGCACAACTGCTAAGGTATTACAATCTGGTTTTTATTTGCCTACTTTACATAAAGATTGTCATGAGTACTCATTAAGAGATGTCACAGATTCCAGTTTACTGGTAATATATCCAAGAGGGATGATGAGATGCCACGTAATAATGTACTTGAAGGTTAAATATTTGATATTTAGGGTATTGATTTCATGGGTCCCTTTGTACCATCTAATGGAAATCAATACATCCTATTAGGTGTTGATTACGTGTCCAAATGGGTAGAGGTTGTAGCTCTACCAACTAATGATTCGCGAGTGGTGATTAAATTCTTAAAGTCACACATCTTCACTAGACATGGCACACCTAGAGTTATTATCAGTGATGGAGGTTCAGACTTTGTGAACAGATATTTGAAAATTGTTCTAGAGAAGTATGGGGTAAGACATTGTATATCTACCGCTGGTGTCGCCTAGGGTGTGATTAAAATATGACAAATATATACGGAAAACAATGCACTAATCACCATAGGCTAGCACGGTACTGCAAGTATTACAGGACGTATGCAAGTTTTAGTCTAAATGTCTATATATAATATAGAAATTGAGTGTATTGAGCTTGTAAAAAAGAGTTTCAGTTCACCCTTTATATAGTGATAAAAGTGTCTGTTAAACTGTTAAAAGGGTTTCAGCTCCTGTTTCGTGCTTGGGAATTGCTACTGATGGGAGGTGAGGTATTGCAGCAAAACGAAGGACCTACAGGTGCAATTATGAAACAATGGATAAGTATTGAATCTCAGTACTTCATATTTATTGCTGCAATTATCTTTAAGCTTACTTTTAAACCAGAAAATCAACTTAAAATTTCAGATCAGAAGAATGCACAAAAAATTACAGAGAAATGACTCACCACACTAATTGATTAATAAATCATGTGAATTATATTTCTAACAGTTTTACCATCACAAATTTCACATTCCTTTAAATCTCGAATTTAAAGATAAAATCTAGCAGATATATATGAAACAGTACAATGAAGTGCTTAAATGATAGTACCTTTTTCTATACAGAATTAAAACTACCTTTTAAGATTAAAATCATCTATAAGATTACTTCAAAACAAACTTAAAATCGCATCATTAACTTCAGATCAGAAAAATGGAATGCAGAAATATACATGTTATTTACTATATTATACAAAAACTGCACTATAGGTTCTACCCTGCCCTTATGGTATGACAAAAGGCCAAAAAGACCCTACGGTTTTATAAGTGACAAAAACCCCCGAGTTGTCACGAGTATGAAACAGGAAAGTATTCACCCCTTACCATAAGGGTTTTTTCAACCTTTTGTTAAACCACAGGGGTGTATTTCGTATTTTACCCAAACACTAATACTAATAACAAGAAGTTAAATCATACCTCTTGCATATCTAATAGACAATTTAGGTTAGTAACATTTCAATTTTTCAGAATTTCATTGGTAAATACTTATATTTTACCGTAGTGATGAGATTAGGTTCTTCAATTGTTGATGGAACTTGTGCAGAAGAGACTGAGTGTGAAGAGATAACCGCTTGGTGGGGAGATACTTTTCTAACAGCTTGGTGGGAAGAGGAGTGTGAAACTGAGTGTGAAGAGATGAGCGTGAAGAAGAGACTGAGTGTTATTATTTTTCAACCTTTACTTTTTTTTTCTAATATAATATAATACCGACCCATTAATATCCGACCCATTTCACAATTAACTCAAAACAAAACCCTCCAAACTCATATCGACCCATTTCACAATTAACATTTCTATATCTCCGATTACTCTCTACCTCCTTTCTCGCCGTCTCAGACAGTCGCCTCCATCACGCCTTAATTCATCTCCACCACGCCTCTCTCTTTCTCTCTCGTCCTATCTCTACCTACACCACCCATCCTCCGATCAAGACTCTCTGTCGCGAGAACGAGGCACTCCGGGAATCGCCATGAATATCTTCAGATTAGCCGGCGATATGACGCATTTGATCAGTATTTTAGTACTGCTTCTCAAAATTTACGCCACTAAATCATGCTCAGGTCTCACATTACTCATTTTTGTATTAATTCTTAGCTAATTAGTCTTTATTTGATATATATATATATATATATATATATATATATATATATATATATATATATATATATATATAGCTAGGGTTTGATTCAGTTGATCAAGTGATGCAGTGTTCTTTTAAGACCTCAAATTTTATGTAATTCTCTACTAATTTTGTGTATTTCGGGTTTAATTATGAAATATATTTGAGCATGATTGAGTACTTAAATTGCTTTAAGTTGCGCGCCTCTCTTATTCTCTTCATGTGTAAAATATGTATGAATGTATGTGTTAGGATCTGAAATGGTGATTGTGTAGGATTATTTGCAATCAAATTATGTAACAACAGTTCAATTAACCGTAAAAAATGAAGCTATCAAATACACTAAATATTTGATATTGTTTAGGGATATCTTTGAAGACTCAGCAATTGTATGCTATAGTGTTTCTAGCTCGGTACTTGGATTTATTCACAGACTTCATATATGTATACAATACTGTGATGAAACTAGTGTTCATTGCAAGTTCTATAGCAATAGTATGGTGTATGCAATTTCACAGAGCTCTCGACACTTTTAGACTACTTTCTTGTTGGTGCTAGTTTTGCCTTGGCTTTAGTATTACACGAGAAGTTCACAGTTCTTGTAGTTAACCTATACATTTCAATTTCTTCATCTTTTCTTCTCTATTTAAAAACCGAATCTTATTAATTTCACATTTTTGCAGGTTTTCTGGGCATTTTCGATATATTTGGAAGCAGTTGCAATTCTTCCACAGTTAGTTCTGTTGCAAAGAAGTGGAAATGTTGATAATCTGACTAGACAATATGTTTTATTTCTTTGGTATTTTTCTTTTTTATTAAATTTGAAATAATGAAAGATTTTCCAACTTTCGTGGAAATGTTGATAATCTGACTAGACAATATAATTGCAGGGCTTATCGTGCATTTTACATTTTGAATTGGATGTATAGTTATTTCACGGAGCCTAATTTCAGTAGATGGATATGTAAGTATATATTAAAACTAGAATGATGTGTTATTTAAACGTTTATTAATTGATGAAAGAAAATGTTTGTTTTGTTGTAGCTAGACTTATTCAAACAGCTATTTACGCAGATTTCTTCTATTATTACTTCATCAGGTAATAAGTTTGGTGTATTTCTATTTATTTTTTTGGATTTGTGAAAATGCAAATAAATTAATTAATATGTTTGTAATGCACAGCTGGAAAACAGTGCAAAGCTTAAGTTACTAGCTTGAGTTAAAGAAGAAATGGTTTTGTTGTAGATGAATGAAGAAGTTGAGGTTTTACATGTAAAGGTGATTTATGTTGAGGTTTAGAAGGTACAGTGATACAACAAATCTCCTCTCTCTTATTGAAATGATTAGGCCGTGGGAATATTAAAAGAAGATTTGAATCAATTATTGTGAAGATTTTGTTAATAATTTAAAAAAAATCTCTTCTCTCTTATTTGAAGTTTTTTTCTATTATTTAATATATATATATATATATATATATATATATATATATATATATATATATATGTGCTGACCTGTGTGATTTTTTTTTCCAGTGATTTGATTTATGAATTCTTGACGATGCTAAGCAAGAGGCTCACAGAAGTTGATTCTACAGTTTTGACTGTTTTACAAGGTAATGTAATTTAAGGGAAGAGATAAACAGTGTATTAATAATTCTTCAACAGGAAAATCTTATTAGTTATTACTCTTGTTTAACTTTGTAGAAACACTAAATTTGTTAATTTTTTTTCTATGGCATAATCAGGGTGCTATTAATCTGCTAATGGCTGTTTATAAAAAGGAGTTTAAGGCATTGGGTGGGTATTTAACCGACTCAAGCAAGGTATGTGATCAGTGATGTGGTAATTACCAGATTGTTTGAGTTGAAAATATGTTCTGAGACGCTACAACATTTTTCATTTTTCAGCCAAACTTGAGCAGGGCTATTGGATCATACGAGGATCAGATATTCCAGAAAAGGGCACGTTTACATCAGGTTGGTTATTCCAGAAAAGGCATTATTGTTTTGCAAGAGTATGTATGTATATTGTCTTACATAGTCTTACATGTAATTTGGTGGGATTTTTACAAAGAGAATAAAAGGAGGAAAGGTTAAGCATGAATTTTTACATGTACTTCTAGAGCTCCTTTCAGGGAGAAAGCCTGTAAGCAGTAACTACCCAAAGGGTAAAGAGAGCACTTTGTATTAGCCTATAAGCTCGGCCTCAAATGAGCGTTGTAAGTTTTTTTTAGAATAATTTATATAGAGATTTAGCTTAGCATTGTATTATAATGGATTACAGGTGTTGAAGCTTCTACAAGGTGAGACTGAAACAATTAAGTGGGGGACTAATTAATCATTTTCTTCGAATTTTCTTCTCGAAAATCCAGCTTCTACGCCTTGAGCAGGTTATTATTTTTAAAATCTTGTTTTTGGTAATTAATTAATTTATATATTTACACTATTTAATTTGTATTCCAGTTGAATATTCATAAGGCAATGCAAGAACTCGAAGAGATTTAACAAAAAGAAGCTAAAAGGTGCGCAAAGTTAGTTTATGAGGTAATAAAATTAGTTTTAGAAGTTCGATCTCTGATTCCATGTTTTGCATATCTAATTATTTTATATATTTTTTATATCAGGAAAATCATCACGAAGACAAAACGAGATGGAACTAATGGATAATAGCTGAATTATGAGCTAGTAGATATTACACAAATTATTTTAGAATTATTTGAATTATGCTATAGCAAATAGGAATTGTATATTAATTTTTTTTATTTTTTAAAAAGCGATAGGCGACACTTAAAATGGTGTCCCTACAGCAGAGGGTGACAATTAAAACGGTGTCCCTAACGCGGAGGCGACACATAAAACAGTGTCCCTAACGCGATGGGCGACACTTAAAACGGTGTCCCTAACGCGATGGGCGACACTATGAAAAAAGTGTAACACAACCTGAACTATCTTTTATTAAGGTACTATTAACAAGGTGCATGTTTAACAACACAAAACGATGTTCTAAGTTTTCATACTTTATCCCTTTAATCCAAAACCACCAACCCTTCATGTTGCAAAATATAGATCTCTTCATATAGATCTTCATTCACACATAGATTTAATATCCAATTGATATATAATCTATGAATGATATTTAATGCATCAAGAGTTAAATAGTTGTAATAGAAAGGGGAAAAGTATTCCTTAAACTTATATAAACATGGAAAATTAAGGACTTATCTTTGAGCCGATTCACTTTTCTGACTCGTATGGGACCGATTGGATCTTTTTGGGTCATTCCCAAGTGATGTATTTCTTCTCATCAGACTCATCACCCTTGTACCTTTTCTAAACCGTTTCACAAATAGTCTTTATTGACTTCTCAACGGCACACAGATAAAGGCGGGGTTCGTCACATTATCCAAGATCAATCCACTAACCACTGAATTATCATTCTTAAACCAACTACAAGAGCTAGGATCCTATCATAGTGTTCTTTGGTAATTTCCACATTGCCTTCAATGACGGGGAGTACCTCGAGAACAACAAGATCTAGTTCATATGGTTCAAGGAATATCATTGGCTTTTGTGCCCAACGTTTGAAGTTGGAACCATTGAAAGGTTCCAACATAATCACGTCGGGAATGGATTTTGCATTCAAGGATGAAGCAGCCTCCGAAATAGGAAAACTATTTTACAATCGGTGATATGAGAATATCTTTTTCAAATTGTTGGTAAAAACTAACAATCACCGATACAGTAAAAATTGTTTTCATATAAAAATATTTAGAAAAAATGTAATACTACAACTATTACAATACAATGGAAAAATGGAATATAAAGGTATCCCAAAAACCGTAATACAACAACTATTACAAGAAATGGGAAAAGAACATACATGAAAATATCAAAAAAAAAATTACTAGATACGATTACACAAAACGTGCATCGTTGAAAAAGATATTCCGGGAGTACCGGTATCTCCAACAATCGTATTCCTCTTATACTCTTATCTCTATATCAAAATGATTTGACTAATCATTGAGAATGGAGTGTTCCATTTTCTGAATTTCTAGAATAATATTCTATTCTCTTTAGAATAATATTCTTTCTCACTAAAAGTATTTTCCTATTCTCTCTATAATAAGATTTTCCCATTCTCTCTAGAATTACATTTTTTTCTCTTCTCTTGAAAAGCAAGTGACAAAGTCACTATTTATAGAGAAAATGATGAGACAAAGGGAAAAAAACTGTCACATAAATGCCTCTTCAATGCTCTTTAATGCTAGCCGTTTTTTTTTATCAAATTTTTGTAACTCCCATAACCACAAATATATAAAAGAAAACTATTAATCCTCCATCAAGAATAAGGAATTATTTGAAATTCAATAATTCCAATGGTTTTTCTTTTTCATTTTCTAGGTGGGATTTTTTAACACATATAAAGTTTACCCACTTTTCTTAAGAGAAAGAAAGAATTAATAAAATAAAACTCTTTAATTTTACTAATTCCAACAATTTCTTTCTCAAATTTTTATGTGGGACTATTAGTACACTAATAGTCTTTTCCACTTCTCCCAAGAGCATGAAAGAATAATAAAATAAATTGTCTTTTATTAAATAATTCCAACAATCCCCCACTCAGGGTCTTTGGGAGAGAAAGTGAACAGGTTTTTATAAATATCAGCATATGGGTGAATTGTACTTAAGTGGCAATATCTTTCGATTTGAATTGACACGTAGTGAATTGAGGCAACCACCAAATTCCTGTCAAGTGCACGTACTCTTGAACTTGACGGTTTTCGATCGAGACCCTCACAGCACATACTCTACCCGGCTGATAGTTACAAATTCCTCAAACATCACCTTTTTCTTACACATAGGTGATCTCCAAGAGCGTCTAGCCTCATTAGCCGACCCCTCTCGGATTTCAAGATCATTAAGAGCAATAAAGCCCAACCTCATTATGTGTCTCGCGAATTCATCAAGTCCTTTCTCTTTAGGACCACCCTTATGGGCTATGAATTTGTGGTGAGTATAAAAACTCATCCCTTGGGAACATCAAGGACGTCTCCTTAAAGTCATATTATGATCAATATACAACAACCTCAACTGTGAATTCATCAATTTAATCTCAATAGGACCGCCACACATGGCTATGAATTCATTGAGTTTAAGCAATATACAAACACCTTCAACGGTGAATTCATCAAATCCGTTTCGATAGGACTACCACACATGGCTATAAATTCATAAAGTTTGATATATGTACAACAACCTCAACGGTGAATTCATCAAGTCCATCTCAATAGGACCACCACGCATGGCTATGAATTCATTAAGTTTGAGAAATATACAACAACCTCAACGAGGAATTCATCAAGTCCATCTCAATAGGACCACCACGCATGGCTATAAATTCATTAAGTTTGAGAAATATACAACAACCTCAACGGTGAATTCATCAAGTCCGTCTCAATAGGACCACCACGCATGGCTATGAATTCATTAAGTTTGAATTTTCTCATGTATGCACAATTTACACTATATAGATAGGAAGTTAGTGCATCATATATAATCATTAGTAATAGGTTCCCCATTAATGGGTTCTAAACCTATCACTCAACATTTCTAGGATTATTCTCCCAATTAAGTCTATTAGTAAAAGAATCAACCATTTATTTCATCATTTATATGAGACCAAGTTTACGTAACAAAGAATCCTTCAAGAACTACATGAATTATTTTAAAACACAGATTAGATCAATAGTACTCTCTCGTACTTTATTAAATGACAAAAAATAATCCAATGTTCAACACTTGAGTCTCTTTACAATATGGATAAAACCAAGTTGAGTATAGTTTATTTATAACATCATAGTCCTTATAATTATTTCATATTCATCAAGGGGTGCACACCCCCACAATTCTCTTATTCATGAATATTTGTATTATAAGGAGTTTTACCATACATTTTATCAAGAGAGTCAAACATTTCCACCAAAAATGAGACTAACTAAGGTAAATTCCATTATTGACTAATGAATTTCATCCTTATGATCAGCTTCCCCCACATCTTTTATATATAAAAAGAAGATTGGAAGCAGTAAGCCCGATGAAATGGAGTACCAAAAGACAATCATGTCATACACCTATTGAAAAAAGTGTAACACAACCTGAACTATTTTTTTATTAAGGTACTATTAACAAGGTGCATGTTTAACAACACAAAACGATGTTCTAAGTTTTCATACTTTATCCCTTTAATCCAAAACCACCAACCCTTCATGTTGCAACATATAGATCTCTTCATATAGATCTTCATTCACACATAGATTTAATATCCAATTGATATATAATCTATGAATGATATTTAATGCATCAAGAGTTAAATAGTTGTAATAGAAAGGGGAAAAGTATTCCTTAAACTTATATAAACATGGAAAATTAAGGACTTATCTTTGAGCCGATTCACTTTTCTGACTCGTATGGGACCGATTGGATCTTTTTGGGTCATTCCCAAGTGATGTATTTCTTCTCATCAAACTCATCACCCTTGTACCTTTTCTAAACTGTTTCACAAATAGTCTTTATTGACTTCTCAACGGCACACAGATAAAGGCGGGGTTCGTCACATTATCCAAGATCAATCCACTAACCACTGAATTATCATTCTTGAACCAACTACAAGAGCTAGGATCCTATCATAGTGTTCACATTGCCTTCAATGGCGGGGAGTACCTCGAGAACAACAAGATCTAGTTCATATGGTTCAAGGAATATCATTGGCTTTTGTGCCCAACGTTTGAAGTTGGAACCATTGAAAGGTTCCAACATAATCACGTCGGGAATGGCTTTTGCATTCAAGGATGAAGCAGCCTCCGAAATAGGAAAACTATTTTACAATCGGTGATATGAGAATATCTTTTTCAAATTGTTGGTAAAAACTAACAATCACCGATACAGTAAAAATTGTTTTCATATAAAAATATTTAGAAAAAATGTAATACTACAACTATTACAATACAATGGAAAAATGGAATATAAAGGTATCCCAAAAACCGTAATACAACAACTATTACAAGAAATGGGAAAAGAACATACATGAAAATATCAAAAAAAAAATTACTAGATACGATTACACAAAACGTGCATCGTTGAAAATTCCGGGAGTACCGGTATCTCCAACAATCGTATCCCTCTTATACTCTTATCTCTATGTCAAAATGATTTGACTAATCATTGAGAATGGAGTGTTCCATTTTCTGAATTTCTAGAATAATATTCTATTCTCTTTAGAATAATATTCTTTCTCACTAAAAGTATTTTCCTATTCTCTCTATAATAACATTTTTCCATTCTCTCTAGAATTACATTTTTTTCTCTTCTCTTGAAAAGCAAGTGACAAAGTCACTATTTATAGAGAAAATGATGAGACAAAGGGAAAAAAACCGTCACATAAATGCCTCTTCAATGCTAGCCGTTTTTTTTTTTATCAAATTTTTGTAACTCCCATAACCACAAATATATAAAAGAAAACTATTAATCCTCCATCAAGAATAAGGAATTATTTGAAATTCAATAATTTCAATGGTTTTTCTTTTTCATTTTCTAGGTGGGATTTTTTAACACATATAAAGTTTACCCACTTTTCTTAAGAGAAAGAAAGAATTAATAAAATAAAACTCTTTAATTTTACTAATTCCAACAATTTCTTTCTCAAATTTTTATGTGGGACTATTAATACACTAATAGTCTTTTCCACTTCTCCCAAGAGCATGAAAGAATAATAAAATAAATTGTCTTTTATTAAATAATTCCAACATACCATCTTGTTGAGGTGAAATTTTTATGCAGTTTAATGAAAATCCACTTGTTTGTTATGCAAAAAAACATAGGTTAATGAAGTAACATAATGGTAAAGAAGAAATGCAAAAGTTTTGAACTTTGCCTTGATCTTTTGAACTGTTGGCTGCTTGTTCTCCAGGGCTTCCACAAACTTGACCACTGATTAGTTAATATAAAACAAGAAAGAGACATTTGTGATGGTTAATTCATAGCCCACACGCTACCATAATAATAAAAAAAGATATTAATAAAGATAATAAAAACATTGCCTGAAAGAGAGGAAAGTTTACTGGTTGCTATGATATATGCTCTTGCTAGGACAAAAGGCTCATCAAACCGATTTTAGGCACAGTTTTTTAAATCTCTTGCAACATAGACAAATCTCTCTCTCTCTCTCTATATATATATATATATATAGACAAAAGGCTCATCAAAGATAGTTTAAAAAAGGGGTTTAGCTTATCAATGGGATGCTCATCTTCAATTCCAGGTAATAACCTCATAGAAGTTTTTCAGTAATAAGTTTTCCAAACCCTAAATCAATTTGGAAATTGATTCAATTTTTGAGCTGAAAAATGAATTAATTGATTTAGTTAACTGATTATTTGTATATGACCGCAGATAGGAATAATAGAGGGTTTTCCTAAAAGATAGAGAAATAATGTAAGTGAATTTTATACCCGTGATGAAATGTGTTAGAAATTAGTAATCTGAGTTGTTATTAAATGAAAGTTCAAGGGCTGATTCGAGTGTTTGTATAGCTGATAAAAATAACTTCAGGGACTACTTCAGAAATTCAAAAAACTTCAGGGACTAAATTGCAAAGTTCGGAAATTACGGGTGCTGGTAACTTGCTGGATAACACCACTGCAGCTTGTTAGCACCGAAAATATAAGGTCTATTGCATCTGATTTGGGAAACAATATTTCAGGGACTAAATCGCAAAAGTATGTAAACATTCAAATTGATCCAAATCTTTTAGGGACTAAATTGCAAACGTATGTACACATTCAGGGAAAACATTGTGGGTCTGATGATTTATTGTTAACAAATATTTCAAACGTATGTAAACATTCAAACTAATCCAGTTGAAAATATCAATGCTTAGTCCTTGTTGAAACATATACCGGGCCCTTTTATCAAAACACGAGATATAGAAGCTCTCGATTTGTTTGTGCATGCAATATCAAAGGGAGATCATTGTTTGATTACAGTACTTGGCTACATTTCTAAAATTGAATATTTAATTTTAGTACGTGGACTCCAAGGTTAGAGTTCTGGTCACTTGCTTCTTGAACAAGTCCAAATCAGTCTAAACATAAACCAACCTATGGTAAAGCAATAGCTATATCATTACGTTCTTTAGTGAAATATGATGTGATTAATTTCTAATATGTGTTATGTACATAACACATATTAGAAATTCGTCAAAACTTATCATAAGAAACGTTTATTGACACCCCCACCAAACTTTCCTTTTGAAATAAAAACATTCTAATTATTTTCATAATAATTTCCCCTTTTTAGAATGCAACTCTTGATACAATATAGGTTAAGGACTAATTAGTTTATTCCCAAACTTGGACTCTAATCTCAGCAAGTCTCTCCTACTGACTGTAGATAGTAAGTTAACTTTGGTACACTCCAATTTAGACGTCAATTAGAGCTTGTTTTTGTGCAAGATCCATCTGTTATGCCCACCCTAGTATAAAACTTGAACTGCTAAAAAAATCCTTTCCCAAACATGCACATATTCACTTAGATGACTAGCATGGTAACATCCCTTAGAAAATCTACTAATTGCTCCATGGGAAAACGGATTGTAAAATAAGAGTTATTCATAAAATAAGAGTTATTCATGATCAAGCCACACATGCATTAACATACAGAGTTACATTAGATTCAAATTGATCATCTCATGTCAAGATTTTGGTTTAAGTACGCATCTCATTCATTTGAAAGACAATGACAAGCGTGCTATTAACAGTGTATGATTTATTGTTAAGGAAAGCAAGTGAAATCTAGTCAGAATTACTGTCGAGAGCTTCAGGAAACCTATCAGCTTTCCTGAGCAACATGAACGTATCCGAATACTTTATTTCATTCCCTTTAAGGTTATCTTTTTTCGAGGCAGGATATTTTGTTCCTTTTTAAGTTAATAACAATATAGATCCCTATATCACGCAACCATTGACTTGTTTCAGTGTCGGGTAAATTTACAGACCCCAGATGATAAATTATTATTTATGGAAACGTATAATTATGGATCGAATAACGAACTTTCACAAGTGAATCATCATCAAAATCACAAATGAACATCTCTCAATAATAGTCCCCACTAACTTTCACAAGTGAATCATCATCAACATCACAAAGGAACATCTCTCAATAATAGTCCCCACTAAATATGACAGAAATTTGCACCAAGAGTTATTTGAAGAGGTTTTCCTTTTTGTTGGCCCAACATGCAAAAGTAACACATGTTCTACATCAATTATTGTCGTACATAGCATAGCCTCATAAGCAAAAATTCATATTATATATTTAACTTGAGAATACAATGCTAAACAACACAAGCAAGAAATATGGTGTAACAAAAACTAAATTGGTAATTTGAAGCATTTTATAATTAATAAGTTTAATTGGTAACTAAATTCCACCAACTGTGATTGAAAAGAACTAAGCATAGCCTCATAAGCAGCCCTACTTTCCTTAGTTTTAGGTTGATAAACACCTTCATCATAAAAGTAAGAACGCTCTCCTCTTGAATTTTGCTTCTTTTAGCCTACCTTAACAACACGTTATCAAAAGTAATAGGTCGCTCACACTCCTTATACTTCTTGCTAGCTTGATTCTTTTTCAACGTTCTATCTCAGGCGGTTTATTCTGAGAAGCCCGGTCACTAAATCTATGTTTAGCCAATCGAGTAAGCCTCTTGATCTTTCTGGACACCTCAGAAACTTTGGGAGTTATACTCAAAAGCCATCTCACAAGCACCTAAAGCCTGAAAATGAATATATACTTAACTCTAGAGGAATCTTGCAGAGCTATGGGTTGAGATAAAAATGAGGCACCAACAGTTACCTAAATTTAAATTATGAAACCAAAGTAAGTAATAAAATTTATGTCAAGCACAAATGTTAATGTTATTAAGTATAAATTACCTTAGAGGTTGGATCAAATTGACCTCGTACAAAGCGAATAATAAGCTGTCATCTCTCTCTCTCTCTCTATATATATATATATATATATATTGACATTCAAAGAATTAAAATATAACTAGCACCGAGGAGATTTTAAGTTGAGGTAAAAAGACAAAATAGTAATTAATCACTTTATGGAAACTAAACTCTCCTTATAAACCATGACTCTTAGTGACACGTAATAAACAAAATGTATTCCAGTATCAGTAATTCTTTGATTGTCGATGTTACACACTAAAAGATTCCCATTATCGGTGACCATAAGTATGGCTTCATTTTTCCACAATAAACAAGGATAGATAAGACAATTGTCCATTATATCATAAATGCTGACTTGTTTCGCCCAAGAATCCTCCTTCATTATCCATATCTCCACGAACTTTGGTTTTGAATATCCATTGAATACAAATAATGCAAGACAATCATTTATGATTGTAGGAGTCTTACCAGCAATGTGTAGAGCGTGAGAAATAGCATAAGGAAGGTTTATGTCTTGAAACATTTCAGTTCTCACATTGAAAGAAAGGATAACATAGACATTTCCTCTTCTACCAATCCAATGCAATACTCCATTTACTAGTACTCCCCCAATACCAAAAAGAATATAGGTCAATGGTAAGTCATGGTCTATTTGTTTCCAAGAATTACTACTTAGATTGTATAATTCAGCTTTGTAATTTGAATTTGAATTCTTAAGAGTAATAACGATCTTGTAATCGTGTTTATTGGTATCAAAACCTAATCCAACTTTGTCTACTACCCATTTTAATCCTCCATGAAAGGGACTTGAAGGAAGAAGTTTAACTTCCCTAGTTGTTGGATTACATAACACTATAATACATGTATAAACTCCTACACAAACCAATAATCCATTGCAAGGCCACGAAACATAAAATTCCTTGGAATCAAAATAAGGTATTTCGAAATGGGGTGAGATTTCATTGAGCGACTCATATGAATGAAAGGATAAGAATCTTCTACCCCTATCGCTAATTAGAATACACTCATTTTGTTGGTTCATATGGAGGTCTATGAAATAAGGGGTTCTGAGGAAAGTGTTTAAAGACTTACTAACGCACCTCAAAAGCATCAATGATTTTATAGGCAATGTAAGGAGTATTTTTGTTAATACTTCTTCAGGTAAAATCATCAGCATACTATCTCCGATTTTCTTATTCTTATTCTTCTTCTTCAATACTCCCATCTTTCGAAGTGCTGCTCCCATAATTATCCCTAATTGAAGAGCCGCTTCAGAATGTCTCCGTTGAGGCAAATTGACAAAAAATGCAAATTACTCGCTACAGAAGCAAAAATCATGGTTAGTGTTAAGCTGTTCATACGGTTATATTTTAACTAAATTGTTTTAGAGATCGAATATTTTACCTTAATTTAGGTTCTTGAACGGTTTATTTGAGCAGTGTTGACGGTGCTGATGAGTTTGGGGGGTTTTGGTGGAGAAGATGAGATGCCGTAAAATATGAAAGGGTTTTTTTTTTTTGGTTCAAGGAATATGGAAGGTTGATTGGGTTTTCTTTGTACCACCATTAACTAAACCCGTTCTTCAACCAAGGTCAATCCAAGCTTCAACTAGCAGTTTTTATTAAAACACCACAGTCGAAAATAATTAAACCCTATGAATCAACAATTGAACCAACGAATTCGATTCAGCTTATCAAATGGTTGAGCTCTTTAAATCTATTAACGAAGCCTATATGTCCTTGTACGAAATCTCCTTAGCAAGAAGCAAGAGCGATCGACAGAAGAAGCAGTAATGACGGATGGGTTACACAAAGAAAGAAATTACAAAAAAAAAACTTTAAGGTTGAAGATCAAATGTCTCTAGCTAGCTGACAAATAAAGGAAATTTTTAATTTGGGAAAAAAGGAGCCAAGCCGTGAGAAAACAAAAAGAATCTAAAGAAAAAGTGAACAATAAATCTGAAAAAAAGAGTTTAAGAATAGAAAAACAGTCCGCTGGGTCAAATGGGTCAACAGGAAAAAAAAAAATTACGAGGACAAGATGCCGCAATTCAGATTTTAGGTACTCAAGTTGAACAATTAAACAAAGTTCTAACAAATTTAATGGAACAAAAAGAATTGAAGGCTATCGAAGGAGGTGATGACAATGTTGGGTTCGAAGCTTGTGTAGGTGAAATATTCACCGTTCGAAATGAAAAGAAAATAAAGGCAATTCAAAACAGGAAATAGAAAAATTGATTTAAAGTGTCAACTAGCTATTACAAACGAAAATCAGAACTTACACGGAATACAAAGCAACGATTACACGTAAATAAGCGGAAAAACGATTACACGGAAATAAGTCTAGCGTTTAAAAGATATTCCGGCGTGCCGGTATCTTCAAACGGAAAAGACTAGAGGACTACAATGGTTTATCTCTGAGTAGGTAAGGGAGAGCGTTTTTGCTTTTGCTTTGTGATTTTCGTAGTTGATACTGCTGAGGAGTGAACTCTATTTATAGGGGGAGGGGGAGTTTGAAACCTTTGACCAAAGTAACGGACCAATTAATTCCACGATTCCCTCCTACTAATTGATTGACCGTTACTGATTTGATTCTCTTAATCCCACGTTTTAGTTGACTCCTCTAATCCACACGTTTTGGATTCATGTGTAACTGCTAGTTGACTTGTTGACTTGGCCAGCTGATGAATTAACCTTTAACGGACGCGTGATTTGTGGAATCTTTGATTTTACGTTTTACCTTTGTTTGATTGCTAATGCCCCTATAATAGCTGGTGGTAAAACTTGATTCATTTTTCATTTTTTGACTCCCCAAACTCCCCACGAACCACGCCCACGCCGCCGCCGCCGCCGGTGCCGGTGCCGGGCCGGGCCGGGCGGGTGGGTGGTGGTGGTGGTGGTGCGCGCGTGTGGCCTTCTCCATTGCTTTTCCATGTTCATGGTGTTGGGCTCTTTGGAAGCTAATGCCATCACATTTGTTAAAAAGCCTTTTTTCCTCTTCCTTACTACCGATGTGGGAGAAATCCCATTTTCACTTTAAATGGTCCAACAATCCCCCACACATTTGAAGTGTCAACAGAGGTTTGGAGAGAAAGTGATCAGGTTTCCACGACTTTCAGCGTTTGGGTGAATTGTACTTAAGTGCCAATATCTTTCGATTTGAATTGTCACGTAGTGAAGTGAGGCAACCACCGAATTCCGTTTAAATTGAACCTAGTCTTGAACTTTAACGGTTTCCGATAGAGGCCCTCACAACACATACTCTACCCTGCTGAAAGTTATGGTCTCCTCGAACCTCACCTTTCAGTTTAGTTCATCAAGTCCTTCTCTAAGAACCACCCTTGTGGGCTATGAACTTTGTGGATACCTTTATTTACATTTGTTCGAGGACGTCTCCTTGACATTTTGTTTATAAAGGTTTGGGGTTTTGCTACTACCCTTGAATTCATCAAGTCCTTCTCAAAAGGACCACCATATAGGCTATGAATTCTGATTCATCAAGTCCTTCTCGTAAGGACCACCACAAGTGGCTATGAATCCATATTGCTTTAGCTTTATGCCATAGGGATGAATGGAGATCATCTTGACTCAAGAGTCACATGTTCCCCATTAATGGGTCTCAACCCCATCCCCCTCGACGTATACTCTCCTGGGTAGGCCTTTGGTAAAAGGATCAGCGAGATTTTCTTCTGATCGTACATACTCCAAGGCTATCACACCATTCTTCAGTAACTGTTTTACTGAGCCATGTCTGATGCGTATATGTCTCTTCTTTCCATTGTAAGCACTTTGATGAGCAACTGCAATGGCTGCTTGTGAATCACAATGGATACACACAGGTGTGGCCTTACCTTCCCAAAGGGGCACATCTGCTAAGAGACTTCTCAACCACTCAGCTTCTTGTCCAGCCATCTCTAGTGCTATAAACTCAGACTCCATGGTGGAGCGTGCTATACAAGTCTGTTTAGAGGACTTCCACGATATAGCACCTCCTCCTAAGGAGAAAACATAACCACTGGTGGAGTTAACTTCGTCATTGTCAGAGATCCAGTTTGCATCACAGAATCCCTCAAGAACTGCAGGGAAAGAGCTGTAATGCAGACCTAGGTCCATAGTACCTCGCATGTACTTTAGAAGACGACGAAGTGCAACCCAGTGGTCATTACTCGGGTTATGAGTATAGCGACTAAGTCTACTGACGGCGTAGGCAATATCGGGTCGAGTGTAGTTCATTAAGAACATCACACTGCCTATGATTTTGGCATATTCATTTTGGGATACAGCATCTCCAGAATTTTTAGATAAATGAATACTAGAATCATAGGGAGTATTTACAGGTGTCACCTCAAAGGAGTCGAATTTCTTCAACATCCTTTCTACGTAATGAGACTGACTCAGGGAAATACCATTACTGCTCCTAATGATTTTTACCCCAAGAATTACATCTGCTTCTCCCATGTCTTTCATGTCAAACTTAGAAGACAAGAAGCGTTTGGTCTCATTTATGGTATGAAGAGAAGTGCCGAAGATGAGCATGTCATCTACATACAGGCAGATGATAGTACACTCTGATCCTCTTACTTTGGAGTAAACACATGAGTCAGAAGTGTTGACCACAAACCCATCGGAGATAAGGGTACTATCGAGTTTTTCATACCATTTTTTGGGTGCCTGTTTTAAGCCATACAAAGACTTCTTTAACTTGCACACCTTATCCCATTGACCAGGAACCACACACCCTTCAGGCTGGGCCATATAGATCTCTTCATCTAGGTCCCCATTCAGAAACGCAGTCTTAACATCCATCTGATGTATGACAAGTTTGTGAATGACCGCAAGAGCGATGAGGGTCCTAATGGTGGCGATTTTGGTCACAGGGGAATAAGTGTCGAAGTAATCAAGGCCTTTCTTTTGGGTGAAACCCTTAATGACAAGCTTAGCTTTGAATTTTTCTATTGAGCCATCAGGTCTCAACTTTTTCTTAAAAATCCATTTGCTGTTTATGGGTTTGCTGCCTTTGGGTAAGTCAGTTAATTCCCACGTATGATTACTTCTAATAGACTCAAGTTCGCTATTGATAGCTTCTTTCCAAAAACTAGCATCTACCGATCTCAAAGCATCGGTATAAGTTTTTGGGTCTTCCTCCATGAGGAGACAGGTGACAACCTGTTCACTTATCAGGTCAATGTGAAAACCTTCGGTTAAGAAGGCTGTGATAAAATCAGGTCCGAAACTGGTCTCGGTCCTATGCCTCTTACTCCTCCTAAGTTCTTCCTCAGGAATACTACTAGGCACACAGGAGGTAGAGGGGCCAGGGGCACTATCACATAAAGGAACATTAACCTCTTCAGATAAGTTACTAGAAGACAAAGGAGCATCAACACTATGCAAAGTTTTCAAAGGGAAGATGTTTTCAAAAAATTCAGCATCTCTAGATTCAAAAACGGAGTTATCATCTAATGATAGGAATCTATAGGCTGCACTATTCTGAGCATACCCTATGAAAACGGAGTCTATTGTTTTGGGTCCAACGGTGACTGTTTTAAAATCGGGTAGTTTGACTTTAGCCAGACACCCCCACACTTTTAAAAATTTCAGGTTAGGTGGAAACCCTTTCCACATCTCGTAGGGGGTCTTATCTAGGGATTTATGGGGTACCCTATTAAGGACATAACATGCTGATAGAACCGCTTCCCCCCACATGTTGGTTGGTAAACCTGAACTTATTAACATAGCATTCATAGTCTCTTTAAGGGATCTATTTTTCCTCTCAGCTATGCCATTTTGTCGGGGTGTATAGGGGGCACTAAGTTCGTGGATTATCCCATTTATTTCACAAAACTCTTTAAGTGAATTAGAACTATATTCGCCTCCTCTATCTGACCTAAGTCTTTTGATTTTACAGTCTAGTTGATTTTCTACTTCAGCTTTGTATTTTAAAAACGCGTTTTCCGCCTCGTCTTTAGTTTTAAGAAGATACACTTTAGTGAACCTAGAGTAGTCATCTACAAAGGTTATATAGTAAAGTTTTCCTCCTCTACTAGCGGAGTTTTTAAAATCAGCTAAGTCAGAATGCACTAATTCAAGGAGACTAGTCTTTCTAGTGGTCACGGGCTTAAAGGGCTTCTTCGCAAGTTTGGACTCAACACAAATTTGACATTTGGAAAAGTCATCTATTTTATTGAGGGGTATTAGTCCAAGTTCTTTAAGCCTTTTAATAGAAGAGATATTAAGGTGACCTAGTCTACCATGCCAAGTGTCAAGAGATTCAACAACATAAGCAAAATCAGAGGCATTCTCATTCATTGGTACAGTATTTAAAACAAATAAACCACCATTCATGTACCCTTTCCCCACAAATTCATCATTTTTGGTAATAACCATTTTCCCCCCTTCAAATACAAGTTTAAGGCCTACTTTATTAAGAAGAGCTCCAGAAACAAGGTTCCTACGGAGACAGGGGACGAAGAGAACATCATTCAACTCTAAGGTTTTACCAGAAGTGAGTTTGAGAGAAACCTGTCCTTTACCGAAGACCATGGCGGTTGAGGAGTCACCCATGTAAACAAATTCATCATTTGTTGCTTCTTCGAATTTCTTGAACATGGATCTTGTTGAGCAGAAATGACGAGAGGCTCCAGTGTCAAGGATCCACTCGGTTTTGTTCTCAATTAAGTTTACCTCAACCATCACTACAGCAATAACTTCTTCGGTCTCGACCAGATTTGCGGAAGGTTTGGGACCTTGATCAGCTCTAAGTTTGCACTCGAAAGCCTTATGTCCTTCCTTCCCACAGCAGTAACACGCTCCTTTGGGTTTTTGAATCTTACCAGAGGTTTTGAACCCACCACCTTTGGAGTTGCCGCGATTCTTGTTTCCCCCAGATTTGGATTTGTTGTGGCCTTGTTGTTTACCCTTTCCTTTGAACCTGCCTTTGTTACCTTCACTAGAACTTTCAACAAGGTTAGCTTTGGAGGATTGAGTAGGAAAAGAGATAGACCTGTCTTTGAGTCGATTAGCCTCTTCGACTTGAATGTGGCTAATCAGCTCTTGTAGTGTCATTTCCTTCTTCTTGTGCTTCAGTTGATTACGGTATTCGCTCCAGGAAGGTGGGAATTTTTCTAGCAAGATATTGGCTTGGAGAATTTCACACATTTTCATACCTTCAGCAATCACATCCGCGCAAAGGTTCTCATAGACGTGGAGTTGTTCGGTCATGGGTTTTTGATCGGTGAGACGGAAGTTATACCAAGCCCCAGTAACATATTTCTTCTTACCCGAATCCTCAGCCCCATATTTTTTCTCAAGTGTCTCCCAAATGATCTTTGCCGATTTTTCTTTGGCAAGAAGATCAAAAATGAGGTTTGAGACATTGTTCAACATCCACCCTCGAGCCATGGTATTAGCTCGTTTAAACCTGGCTTCCAGAGCAAGATGCCTAGTCTGTTCTTCTTCAGTGGGAACCCCATTGTCCACTAATTGTGGAGGATCCTCGTATAAAACGAAGTCCAGTTCGTACTGTTCAAGACAGATAAGGATCTTTTGTGCCCAACGTTTGTAGTTGGAACCATTAAGGGATTCCACTTGATTCACGTTGGGAAAAGCCTTTGCATTCAATGATGAAGCAACTGCCGTGTTTTGAAAAGCCATTTCAGAAAAAGGAGAACGGTGAAAAACAAAAACCAGGATATCTTTTAAAATTGTAGGTGAAATATTCACCGTTCGAAATGAAAAGAAAATAAAGGCAATTCAAAACAGGAAATAGAAAAATTGATTTAAAGTGTCAACTAGCTATTACAAACGAAAATCAGAACTTACACGAAATACAAAGCAACAATTACACGTAAATAAGCGGAAAAACGATTACACGGAAATAAGTCTAGCGTTTAAAAGATATTCCGGCGTGCCGGTATCTTCAAACGGAAAAGACTAGAGGACTACAATGGTTTATCTCTGAGTAGGTAGGGGAGAGCGTTTTTGCTTTTGCTTTGTGATTTTCGTAGTTGATACTGCTGAGGAGTGAACTCTATTTATAGGGGGAGGGGGAGTTTGAAACCTTTGACCAAAGTAACGGACCAATTAATTCCACGATTCCCTCCTACTAATTGATTGACCGTTACTGATTTGATTCTCTTAATCCCACGTTTTAGTTGACTCCTCTAATCCACACGTTTTGGATTCATGTGTAACTGCTAGTTGACTTGTTGACTTGGCCAGCTGATGAATTAACCTTTAACGCACGCGTGATTTGTGGAATCTTTGATTTTACGTTTTACCTTTGTTTGATTGCTAATGCCCCTATAATAGCTGGTGGTAAAACTTGATTCATTTTTCATTTTTTGACTCCCCAAACTCCCCAAACTCCCCACGAACCACGACTCACGACCCACGCCCACGCCGCCGCCGCCGGTGCCGGTGCCGGGCCGGGCCGGGCGGGTGGGTGGTGGTGGTGGTGGTGGTGCGCGCGTGTGGCATTCTCCATTGCTTTTCCATGTTCATGGTGTTGGGCTCTTTGGAAGCTAATGCCATCACATTTGTTAAAAAGCCTTTTTTCCTCTTCCTTACTACCGATGTGGGAGAAATCCCATTTTCACTTTAAATGGTCCAACAGCTTGTAAGGCTATTTGCCTTGAAATTGAAGAAAAGAAGGAAGTATCACATGCTGCCATTAGCGCCGTGGAGGTTCCGAGTACCGAAGAAGAACCAACCAAGTCTAGCCCCGTGGAATCTGACTGTTCTGAGGTTGATGTGGAGGACGATTCAGAAAAAGCCGAATTTATATAGCTTCTGAAGGATATGCAAGAAGAGATCCGCATTTCTCAATAGTTGTTGTAATAATTAGTCTGATAACGACGTCAAAAAAAAAAATTAATTGTCCATTTTTATTTATATTACCTATTTCTTGCATTGATTTGATTATTTATTATTTTTAGAGCATATTGGGTTTAATTGTTTGTTAATTGTGAAGCTTTAAAGATATATGATACTTAATTAGATGCCAAATAAATTGTAAGAGACAAGGGAAAGAAGATATTGATGGAAATTGGAGATAAAGGAAGGAAATATAAAAAAGGAAAAGATAAAGTTGTCAAATAAATCTGAATTCCAGTAGCTACGTCCACTAAATTGATCATAACTCAAAAACGGCTAGGAATTTGGATGAACGGTCTGAAGCGAAGTTGTATATCATTCCGAGAAAATTAGTTTCTACATAAAGAACGCGTTAATCGGAGCTATATTGAAGAAGTTACGGCCAAAACAAAACAGCAACAGTTTATTACCTTTTCTATATTTTAGAGTTACGAATTTGAGTTGGGCTAGACGTTCAATACTTGTCTTCTACTCCAAGAAAACGTTTTAGGTTTTCCTATACCCATAAATACACCCTCTAAGCAGTAGAAACACATCCTTGGATAATCCTTAAGCCAAGAAGAAGCCTACATCAAGAGAAGAGAAGTCTGGAAGGAGTTGAACGCCAAATTATGTCTTCACAAGCCTTCAAGTTTGTAATTGTTTTCATTTTGTTCTCTTGTATGAACTAATTTACTTTAGCTTGAGATTTAGCATATGTGTATGAACCCTAGACTTGTTTTACATATATTTTAATTTGGGATACCATTGTATTTAAATTGAATTCATGTTTTATTCTCTGTTTTATGTGCTTTGATTTATTGTCTGTTTTCCTTGCGGAGGCCTACATATAGGATTACCTTAATAGTAGTTAGATGGTCACCCGGAAGGGGTGTCTAATTATTTAAACACCACATAAACGTCTAGTGCACGGTAGTGATCCTGACGGGCTTGTCTAATTAGATAATTATTAGGGTATGATTTAACCACCGATTATCATTAGAAGGCCAGTCTCATTTAGGAACTTAGTGGCGTAGGAGCACCCTATTTAAGTCCCCTCGTGATTGTGAGGTCGCCACCCTAGTCCACCCTGACGGGGCTAGGGAGGAATTTATAATCCTGGTTATTGCAATTCTACATAATTCGCCCTTACATGATTATAATAAACAAGGCTAGTGGGGATTACTAGTTATATCTCGAGCTGAACTCTCATTCTCTTTGCTTCTCGTATTTACTTTTCTGTCTTTAATTTATTTAGTTATTATCTTTTATTCTCAAAAACCAAATAAAAATCTATTTAGTCTTTTAATTCTTGCGTATTATTTCTTCTAGCTTTTATATTTGCACTTGATATTTGAACAAGTTCTTTCTAGCTTTCGTAGTCTCTGAGGAACGAATTCACTTATCATTAAAACTTGCATACGTCCTGAAATACTTGCAGTACTGTGTTTAGACTAGGAGGTTTATTTTGCACTCATTTTATCTATTATTTAATTACGCCTTAGGTGACACCAAATTTCCTAAAGGAAAGTGATTTGCCTCGAGATTAGAATTCCTAACTCCAATTAGCTTAGCTTCAAGTGATGTGGTTGCTTTAAACTTCCAGGATTGTCCATGCAAAAATTGGCTCTGTGAGTTACTAAATACATAAGCAACAGAAGCAGTGTTAGATTCTATAAGAAAAGAAGCATCAGTGTAGATTATAATAGTATCATTAAGTGAAGAAATATAGTTTAAGGTATTATTACTTAGGATATTATAAGGAGAACATATTATAAAGAGTTGCTCAGGGATTAAATAATCATTTATAGTATCAGTATTATTAGCAGAGCAAATATTATTACTATTAGGATTAGTGGTAGTTTCATTAATGGCCTCAGGAATATCAGTATTACATTTTTTGAATTCATCATAGGCCATGTAAGAATTTTTAATGATATTAAGGGGCAAGATATCCTGATTTTCATAGAATTTTTTATTCCTACTCTTCCAAATGAACTAGGCCATCCAGGCTGCAAATTCAACCGAATTCCTATTCATATCATCCTTAAAATCACTAATATTCATAAAAAATGAAGCCAGGAATCAACCCTGTTAGTGAAAGGAGAGTTAGAAAGAAAGGAAAATGGGGATGCAAACCAGGTTTGCTCTGGAACTAGGACAAGTGAATAGGATATGTTCAGTAGTTTCAATACAATCATCACAAAGCTTACACAAAGCTTACACAAAGGATCTTGGGCACAATTTCTTTTATATAAAGATTCTTTGTGTAGGCAAAGCATTAGTAACAACCTTCCATAAAAAATAGAGATTTTTGGGCTTAAATTAAGAAGATAAAGAGATTTCCAAAATTTATTATCATTGGAGTAAGAGGTAGTTGGATTTAAGGCATTAATAGCTTTACTTATATTTAAATTATTTTGAATACAGTAGCTATAATATGGTATACAAGTTATATTACCATCAGAGGAGTGGATCCAACAAAGAGTTTCGGTTGTGTTATTAATAGGAATATTCATAGATAAGATTTCAATAGCAATAGCTGTATCAAAAGTGGAATAAATAAGATTTCTATTCCACTGTTTGATAGGGGTATGAATAAGACCAGAGACATATGTAAGATTTGAATTATTAGTATTTGGAATGGATTTATTAGATAAAATCCAGTGGGAGTTCCAAATATTAATATTATTACCGTCACCAATAGCCCATCTAATATCATTTTTAAAATAGTCTTTACCTTTAAGGGGGGATTTAAAACACCAAGAGGCATTATTGTTTGATGTAGCATTTAAGAAATCCAAGTTATAAAAATAAATGTCTTTCAAGATTTTAAAGGCCGAAGAAGTTTTATTTAGGTTTAGCTTCCAAGCAGTCCTGGTAATAAGTGATAAGTTTAAACTACAAAAGTATTTAAAACCCAAGCCTTCCCTCAAATTTAGGCCGTTTTAAAGTTTTCTAGTCTTTCCAATAAATTATTTTCTTACCTTTATTATCCCACCAAAAGGAAGCAACAAGGCTACTAATAAGATCACAAGTAGTGGTGCGTACAATAAAAAAAGACATAGTATAAATAGGAATAGCTTGAATAACAGCTTTAATAAGGGTTTTTTACCTCAGTGGAGAGGAATTTAGTATTCCAATGATTAAGCTTTTTTTATAACTCTTTCAATCATCCATTCAAGGGATTTTATCTTTAATCTACCCCAGTCAGAGGGTAAACCAAGGTATTTCCCAAGGTCAGGAAGATGGTTCATTCTAATTTGAGCAGTAAGAGCTGATATAATATTAGTGGGGGTGTTTTTGGTATAGATGGCCCCACTTTTATTAAGATTGATATTTTGACCTGAAACCTAAGAATATTTGTGAATGACATATAAGAATTGTTCAAATTCCTCAACATTAGCCTTGAGAAAAAATAAGCTGTCATCAGCAAAAAGGATATGGGAGGTAGGAGGGCAGTTTCTAGCAAGCTTTCTGCCATGTATAAGTTTTCATCAACTATATCCTTCATAAGGGAGCTAAGGGCCTGTGTAATTATAAAAAAAAAGGAAAGGGGAGAGAGGATCCCCTTGCCTTAATCCCCTAGTAGGATTTTTAATACCAACAGGAGCACCATTTATAAGGATTGAGTAAGAGACAGAGGAGATACATTCATATATAATTTTCAAGAGAGTCTAAAAAAACCCATTTTTTTCATCATGTCAATCAAAAAATCTCACTCAATATTTTCAAAGGCCTTTGAAATATCAGCTTTAATAGCAGCTGTGTAATTTTTTAATTGTCTAGCTTTTTTAAGATAAGTAACAACTTCATGAGCAATAATAATATTTTCATGAATAAGTCTGTCAGGAACAAAAGCAGTTTGTTCCTTAGAGATAATAGTATCCGTAAGAGGTTTTAATCTATTTACAAATATACCGGCAATGATTTTGTAAATAAAGTTAGGACAACTAACAGATCTGAAATGACTTATAGTAGTAGGATCTTCAATTTTAGGTATAAGAGTAATATAAGTACCATTAATAGGGTCAAGAGAGCTGTTATTATAGAGAAGACCGGTAATTACCCTCATAAGATCAACTTTAATGGTATGCCAGTGTTGCTTAAAAAAGAAATCAGAATAGCCATCGGGCCCTGGAGCTTTATTGCTACCCACAGTCCAAATAATTCTTTTAATCTCAGAAATAGTAACAGGTTTTTCAAGGCATAAGTTCATATCCTCAGTAACAACAGGTTTTATTTTATCAAGAACATTTGAGTAATTTATTTTACCCACTGTTCTAAATATAGAATTAAAGTGAGAAGTGATAATATTTTCAATCTCAAAGGGTTTAGAAGTCCAAATACCAGCGTTGTTCATAAGATAAGAGATTTTATTGATACTTCTTATAGATTTGGTGGAAGCATGATAAAACTTTGTATTCTTATCACCAAATTTTACCCATTGGATACTACTTCTAGATTTCCAATATTCTTCTTCTTTATTCCAAAGAGCTTCAATTTTAGAATTAATTTGGTGGATTTCATCATAATTTTCAAGGATTTTGTCATTAAGAAATTCAAGTCTTCTCATAAGATCATTTATTTTTTTCTCTTACTTATACGTTTTTTCTTGGCCCAAGAATTTATAGCAATAGTACTAGAATTAAGTTTTTTTTCCAAAGCGAGTTATGCCTTTATTTATGTTATTCAGAGGAAGGGACCAATGATGCAGAATAATATTAGTCACTTCACTTTCATTATTCCAATCTTTTCTATAGTAAAATCTCAGGCATTTATTATTAACTTTTTAATTAAAGTTAAGGATTACGGGGCTATGATCAAAGCCTAAAGCAGGTAAGAGGGTAATCCAAGCATTAGGGTAAATATTATCCCATAATTGATTAGAGAGACCCCTATCAAGTTTCTGTTTAATTAAGCCATTACCATCTTTTCAGTTACTCCAAGAAAAGAAACAACCTTTATAAGTAAATTAATGAAAATGATTTAAGGTCATAAAATCATTTAATTTTGAGGTATCATCAAGAGTGACATGATTTCCCCAATTTTTTCAATTGGTGATTTAATCATATTAAAATCGCCAATACTGTTCCAGGGAAGGTTTTTCATAAGATTTTCAGCTATATCAGAAAGCTCAGCAAGAATAACATCTTTTAGAGCATCAGTGGGGTGTATATAAACATAGGTAGTATAAAAGGTATTAAAGTTTTCATAAATAATCTTACAGTGAATATAATATTGGGTCTTTTTTTTTCAACAGTAATATTATAAGTGAGATCATTTACAAGAAACAAACCCCAACTTTACCATAGGGTTCAATAGTAGTTAAGACGTTCATATTAAGGGAGAGGGCTAAAGCATTAGTAGTAGCAATTTTGTTCATAGTTTCGGCTAAAAAAATTACCTTAGGATGATGGAGCTGAAAAAATCCTTAATTGTCAGAACTGTCAAGGGGGTACCAATCCCTTGACAGTTCCAACTTAGGTGTGTCATAACCCCGGTGGGTTTGTTGAAGGTCGAACCCGCAAGCCATATCATTTTGAGCAGAAATGGTTGAGTTTTCATCAAACTCTTCAATATTATTAATATCTATCTCAGCCATAATTTCATCAGGTATCTTCTCAGTAGCTTCATCAATTATTATAAGAGTTTCAGTGAGACCCCATCTTCGAGCCCATAGCTTATCATCTTTAGTTGAGGATTTAGAAGTGATAGGGTCAGAGGTATATGGTTTGTTGAATTATGGCTTATAATCCACAAGTCTATGATTTGGTGTTTCAAAGATGTCATTTGTCTGTAGGGTGTTTAAGAGAGGTATTGGAGTGTTGTGATATATTAGTGAGGCGAGTGGTTCAGATGAGACGAAACTTTTATCAATGGGTGGTGAAGTTAAGGAATTAGGGAAGATGGTAGAGTTATTATTTGGGTTTGTAGGAGAGTAATGTTTCAATGTTATTTTAGTGGGCTTTTCTAAAGAGACGAAGATAATAGAAGTTGGGCTAAAAGGGGTTTTTTTGGGCCATCATGAGTTTAGATGGGGTTAGATAAATACTTCATTGGATTCTTTTTGAATCTCAGCTCAATCTTTTGATGGGGCCGAATTTTCAATAGGTTTAGTAGCAGCTTCCTTAGACTTTAAAATTCTAAGTCGGGTAATAAAGAGAGCGGAAGGATTATTTTTCAGAAAGAGGATTCCTCTTTCGTGAAGGTTTTCTATCAAAATTTAATGGTTGAGTAGAAGAGGTCTGAGCCTCGAAAACCGGTAAAGTTTCGTTTCTAGAATCTGAAATTCTTACCGAGTTTGGTTGAGTTGAGTTGGGTTGAGTCTTGTTGTTGATTTGTCGTCTTTCTTACCGAGTTAAGATTGGGTTTTTTTGTTTCTTGATTCCCAGAGAATTTAGGCTCAAATCCATTGATAGCTTTTGAAAGATTTTGTCACAATTTCTGTTTGTTTTTATATTTATCTTCTTCATGATCGAGAAGTCCACAAACATAACATAGATCACAGAGTTTCTTGAATTTCAAGTGGCCCTTAACAGAGTATCCATCGTCAAGAAAAATAACATAATTACCAGTGATGGGTTTGAAGATGTTCCAATCACTTCTAGCACAAACAGCCCCACATTCCTTGAAGGTTTTCACAGGAGGTAAAGTAATACTTTCAACATTACCCAGTTGTTTGGCAATCTTTGTAGCATTATCTTCATTTAGGAGAAGAGGAGGAATACCATGGATTTGAACAACAAAAGAGGTTTCAGTGAGTTGAGCATCAATTAGGCCTTTTGAAGAATGTACATATTTTCTGATTACAATCCATGGTCTATTCTTCCGGACCAGCTCAAGATCTTCACCTTCTCCGAAAGTGATGACGCATGTATTAAACCCTCGTTTTTCAGTATGACATTTACCTGAGATTCCCCATGAGTTGTTTATGTTTTTACGCTGATAGTTGAAACTAACAGATTCATTGCTAATGATTTTAGCATATCATTTTGGACCTTCAAACTGAACGTATACATCGTTAGGATCAGTAAATAAAGTAAAGGCTTCATCAGTGTTTGATGAGTAGGTTCTAGTGTAGAATTCCATTGTAATAAAGATGTAGTGTAAATAAGGTAGGTAGGAATTGAAGATGAAAGAGGAGTAAATGCAGAAGAATGAAGCAGGGTAGAGAAAATCAAAGCTAAAAAATAAAGGTAAGTGAGATTTGGATAAAGAAGAGATTTCTATATGGATGAAGTAGAATTTTGAGATTTTTAGAAGGATTAAGGTAAAGGACATGCTTGAGACTGGTGGTGGAAGGGTTATTTGGTGGTGGTGGTGGCGGAAAAAGTTGTAAGAAAGAAGTAAGACTCAACTATCTTTAAAAAACGTGCTTGAGAGCTATTTTGGTTTTTTTGGACGACCCTCAGTTCAGTATATATGTATATTTTAACATAAAGTATATGTATATCGTTTATAAATAAGTAAAATATATACGATAATAGTCATACTACTAAAAATATAACATGATATTATTTGACTAAAAGTGGATTAAAATTTAATTAAAAGTGGATTAAAATTAAATTGAAAAAAATAAAATAATTGATAATTTACTTGTAATTAAATTATATCATGTTATTAATGGTACATTAATAGTAAGTATTTTTTTTTAAAACAAATATCACAAAAACTTAGAATATGATAAATGGTATTTGATTTTTTTATATTTCAATAAATGATATATTTGGTAAAGAAAAATAAAGCTGACAATTTTTAATTCTACCTAAATTGCTCGGACTTCAATATTTGGAAATAAATTAGTCTTTATAAAAGTTAGCTGGGAATGGGTCAAATCTATTGATTATTTTTTTATCCAACTTAATTGTTCTACTATTTTAGATAGGATTATTGTCTAAGAAATACTTTAAGTTAAAATTAATTATTTCTTATCCCAACCATCATATTTTTACCCATAAAAAGTCACATATATTTTCTTTTTTTCTTTTCTTTCTTATAAAAAGAGTCGTTTGAGTTATGAAAAACTTATCATTACTCATTATTCTATAAAAAAGACAGTGTCTTTTATATGTAAGAGTTTAAGGTGTCAGGTGCCTATTGGGCATTAACCCTTTTAGATATAAATCTTAAAAAAATATTTAATATTTTTCTTTACAAAATTATTCTTAATTAAGATATATATATAATTATTTATCATAGTACTTTCTATTATTTTTAATTAAGAACAATATTAAGAAAAATAAAAACAAAATAATATGGTATTTACCAAAGAAAAAATGATATTAAACTAACTTTCTATAAATTTGAATTAACGTGGAAAAAAATGTAGATAAGGTGGTGGATATATTAGAGTAATTATAATACCATTTAAAACTATATCACCTAAATATTATCTAAATGACGTGACATTACTCAAATACCATTTAATGACATGACGTGAATTAATTCGTAGTTACAAATCTTTAATCTATTTTTTTAGCTAATTAAAAATTCGTAACTAATCAATTCACACTATATAATTGGTGGTATAATTTTGGATGATATATATAATTAGTCGATATATTAAGAGCCCTTTTAGATTGCTTTTCAAAATAATCACTTGAAGTGATTTTAGATTCCTAACAATACTTTATACTTTTAAAATCACTTTTAGAAAAAGCACCAGTGAGGTGATTATTAAAAAATCACTTAAAGTGATTTTGGATGTCAAAAATATTTTTTAATATTTTTTACGAATATTAAAATTTTAATTGAAAAGCGCTTTTAGCTCTAGAACAATCAATCCCAAACGGACTAATAGTATTAGACTATTAGACTATTAGCAAGCGTGTGAGAGACTTTGTATATAAGTTTTTTATCTATTTTATAAACTTGCACCAAGGAAAGAAAGAAAGATGGCAGAATCATCAGCAGCAGCTAAGGTGAAATCAATCTTCATATAACCTATTAAATCGTGTGGCGGAATATCTGTCTCTGAAGCAGCCATCACTGGAACAGGTAAGATGAAGAATTAATGATACTACTACTATCAACTATATCAATAATTTTCTTTGATGAACTATCTATAATTATAGGATTTCGATGGGATCGAGAATGGTTAGTAGTAAATGAGAAAGGGAGGGCAAATACTCAAAGAGTTGAACCCAAGCTAGCTCTTGTACGTACAGAAATAACTCCCATTCACGCGTTTGAGGATTATATTTCCCAATTATAAATCATTCCCTGAAGTGAATGGTCTTTTAATATATAAGAGAGGAAGCAAATTTAATTTTATATCTTTATTCGATATTGTAATTAATTTGTGATTTATATTCTGTTTTGGTATTGTAATAAGGTTATGATTTATATTTTTTAACTAAATTTCATTCCCTGAAGAGAATGGAAATTTATTCCAAAAAGTGAATGAGTTATATTACTTGAAGTAAATAAAACAATTTTAAATATCTATGCAAATAGATGTGGTGGTGGTTAAAAACAATTGAATTAAATGTAGTATTCACATACTAAAAATCATTCCCCGAAGTGAATGAAACTTTATTTCCTTAAGTGAATAAATACGTGTTCGGAAGAAATTGCACCGTCTTTCAATATACTGGAATTGACGTCTTGATGATTCGAACTCCAGTCGAGGTTACGGTCATTAAAGAAGTAATTCTTGATTATTAGTAGTCTGAATACTACAAATAAATAAATTTCTTACCACCAGACGTGGAATAAAAAGAAATCACGCAAGTGAAAGTCACGGAAAATAAGTAATCAACAAAATGATAACCATGAATGTTATTGATATAGTGGAACTATATTTTGGTCGCATACCTGTCGTATGCTAAACCATTTGGTCGATCTAAATAAAAAAGTTGGATGCCCAAAAGTTATGTTACCTTGTGGTACAAAATTGAAATTATCAGCGGATTATGGTTTAAGTAAATCCTGAAGAAACTTACTAAATTTAAAGATATTCGCCGAAATGAATATTTTGTATAAACCACAAGTGTCCGTAACAATTTATATCTTTGCATTATTTATGAAAGTCACGCCATAAGTGTGTACTAGAAAATATCCTGCTATTTCTTCGGGGTTGTATTATGTATTCAAGCAGTTGTAACGCATATTGTGCAAAAGCAAAGATATAACGATTGATGTCTCCCTATTTGTTCTAATTCTTAGCCCATTGGAGACATCCTTTTAGGTGAATAAATGAGTTATTTGATAGACTTTTAAGCTTATTTGATCATATTGCACTTTCTCCCCTTGGAAATTAACTATTTACGGAATCTGAGCTTTTGTGCGTAAATTTGACTATTTTTAATGCAAAGTTAATTGGTTCTTGAATTTCATAAAAGACCAATCCAAGGAGAAGAAGTGAGAATAAAGTCTTAGTGTATTTTAGAGTGTTAGGAAATGATTTTTAGTCGAGTTTCTATTTTTAGAGTACACTTTCCTATTTCGATTTCTTGATTTCTTGATTTATTCTTTTTAAGCATATGTGGTTTAATTATTTAATTAATGTGAAGCTTTAAAAGATAAATGGTAATTACTTAGAGACCAATTCAAGATGAGGATGAAAGGAAAGAAGATTTACATGGAAATAAGAAGATTTAGGAAAGATTTATTCAAAGGAGGAAAAGATAAAGCTGCCTTGTGAATATGAAAATCCAGCCACGTTTTAGAGATTAAATCATAATTAAAGATTGGCAAGGATTCTGGACGAATGGTCTGCACCAATAGAAAGAGCTTTCCAAGACAAGCAGTTTCATATATTGGAACTTCTCAAACGGATAAGTATTGAAAAAGATATGACCAAATCAAATCAGCAGCAAATCTTACCTTTTCAAGAATTTAGGGCTACGAATTCGAGAGTCTTTGACTTGTCTTCCACTCCAAGCAAATTCGACCTAGGGTCTTCCAACACCTATAAATACACCCCTTAGACCTCATAATTCAGTACCTCTCATAATTCATTCAATATATACATCCTTAGAGAGAGCGTCAAGAGGCGGAAGCAAGAGCAGAAGCTGGAGACTGTCTATATCTCCAACAACAGTTCAAGCCAATTCCTCTATCTAGGTTCTTATTTTATTTCTGTTATTAGGAGCATGTATATTATTAATTTCCTTATTGTTTTTACTTTTAATATGAGCTAAACCTTTATACTTGAGAATCGCATTAAAGGGATGAACCTTAATTAATTGTTTTCTATGTTTTGAATTTGGGATTGTTTAGATTTAAACTGAATTGAGTTTTAGATATTGAATATTACTTTGTTTTCATTACTAATTCTTTTAGGAACAACTAGAATTAGCTTTTAGTATTTGGGCTATTCACTTTAGTGGCGAAATGATCATCCGACAGGGGGGGTTTGAATACAGATCTAGGTAATACCCGTGTAATGTCCGTTATTGACCGACAGGCTTAACTAGTTACATAGCCAAAGAGGTAAAATCATATCATCCGAAGAGCCATATTCGACCATACAGGTGTTTATGATACTTTAGGATAGCTTCTAGGTCCACCCGACAGGGCGCTAGGAGATATTAGAGTCCCGACTAATATTATAATTCCAATTCTACCCTTAAACATAGCATAGATTAGATTGATTAAGTGGATTCCTTGCGAGACTCAAGTATCTCTCTTATCTGAAGATAGTCTATCCTTTTACTTTATTTATTTTCTGTTATTTAGTCTTTACTTTATTTTGCATCTTTTAATTTACAAAAACCAAATAAATATTTCTTATCTTTTATTTTCTGTATTTGCAATTACTACTACTTGTTTATTGAACACTTGGGTTATACCAGTCCAATCCCTGAGAACGAATCCGACTTGTCGGAGTATTACTTGGACAACCGTACACTTGCGGTATTGTGGTTCCTTTTATTTATCGCATTAATTTTATAACACACAAGGACCCACCAAAGATCCAAAGAATTTTATATTATGACATGATCGACGTAATTATCCAAGGACAATAAGTTGAATAATAGAAAATTCACTTTGACTCAACTAAAAAGACCAGAAGTTGTTTTTACTAAATGACTGCCCATATGTTTAATTTTCTCTAGTAAAATTGACTATGAGACTATCTCAACCGGTAGTTGATATTTTTATGCTGGTTTTAATTCTAATTCTTTTCTTCGATATCTTGAACACCTAAATGTGATACATTTAAAACACGTCTTGTAGAGTGTTATTTTGATGAGATAATATACCCTTATTAGGGGGAAAGACATCGCAACCTGAAGTATTGCGTGAGATATCGTGGAATAAAATTCATTATCTCATCTCTATCCACGAACTAAAGAATCGGAACTTGAAGTTCAAAAGGCGATTCATTTGTGAAATATTGTAAATAATATACAAAATGCATTCATGAACACAGAAGAATGTTGCAAAATCCCATAAATCTACTGTTAACGCTCCAGTAGATTATTGTCCTAGAAGGACATATAACAAATATGTCAGCGAATGCATTAAACTAACACATGAAGCGTGGTGAACTTAAAATATATCTAACCAGCGCATGAAGCGTGGTGAATCTATTATACATCTAACCAACGCCTGAAGCATGGTAAGCATGTAATGTAACTAACCAGCGCATGAAGCGTGGTTGACCTGTAATGCATATAACCAACGCATGAAGCGTGGTTGACCTGTCAAATTAGAATATACCATTCCCCGAAGAAGAAAATCTCATGAGTAAATGATGATTAAATGGTAAATAATGTGGAATGTGCACATCCACATTATATGACGGGAATTATTGAGCCAGCTACTACTGACACATGCATTATTCATAAATTTTGTAATGGTCCCTAAAGTGACCGAGGTACCTAAGTAAAGAAACGCCATGAGATTATTTATCTACTAAAAATACATGAAACCGTGAGACGGTTAATGAGATTGATATTATGGCTTGAAATAACTAATGAGGATCCTAAATCACAAAGTGGTGAAATTGTCGACAAAATAATGGCCACACAATTTTATTAAATCTATAATCCGACTTGTATCACATAAGTTCCTGCAGAAATAGAGAATTGATTAGGGGGAGACGTCCCTATTTTCATGTTATGTATACAATGACGTTCGGATTTTACTTTTTAGAGAACTCTTGCAGAGTTTACTATGATAAGGAAAATACCAAGGTAAATGTCATGATTCTTGGACTGATAATAATGTTCTTGATGAACACATGTGCGCGAAGCACAAGTGCCTGAAGCACTTAGAGCGTATGAATATATTAAATTCTCGAAGAACGAGAAGTGCATGGAGCATAAAATATTCCCGAAGAATATAAAGTGCATAAAGCACAAGAGAGTAGTTTATATAACAGAAACAGTTAGAATGGATCACTTCCTCATAAGAACGTTATTATTTTATGATGAGATTGTCTCATCCTGGAAATTTAAGAAGAAGATTCAAGAAAAATAAGATCAGTCCGTGAGATGTCAAACTATATTTCAACAAACTTGCCCATGCGAGAATCCAGCAGATTCATCAACTAAATCTATATTATACTTATGTTAAATTATGGGCTTGAAAATGTATTATGCGGTTCAATATAATTATTGTAATAATGCGTGTTACAATGAGGGGGAGACGATAATTGTGCATTTTACTCTTTTTCCTTCACTAAGTTTTTTTCCCACAGGGTTTTTCCTAGTAAGGTTTTAACGAGGCATGCCAAATATCGAAAGAGAACAATATACTCCTCCGTACGTCAATCTACTGTTTATTGACATTGAACGAATATGATCAAGTGAAAAATCCAGCAGATTTCTTCACTAAAGCTATACCAACAACAATATTCAAGCTACAAGTCCACCAGTAAAGAAGACATTATCAGAAATATCTGAGTTCGCAATGAGGGGGAGATATCGACATTCTGTACTCTTTTTCCTTCACCGTGGTTTTTCCCAAGTGGTTTTCCTGGAAAGGTTTTAACGAGACAGGCCAAATATGTGTTACATCCTCCAAGAAATTATGTACTCTTTTTCCTTCATCAAGTTTTGTCCCAGGTTTTAACGAGGCAATCATATATCATATCTCTCACTTCAAAATTTCGTTGGTGATATCCAAGGGGGAGTGTTATAAAATATTATATTAAGTGGATATACACCAACGATATACCCGATAAAGTAGTAACGTGTATAAGTGACTTGCAGTACAGCTGCGCAGCAGCTTAAGCCTCGCAGCAGCTTAAGCCTCGCAGCAGTTTGAGCTAGTAGCTGCGCAGCTACTTACGGTTTACTATATATAGTACGATATTCATATCATATTGTAACCATTCTAAATTTCAGTGAATAATAATATGAGATTATATTTCCCTATATTTCGAATTATCGCCATTAATTTCATAACACGGACTTCAATATTTGGAAATAAATTAGTCTTTATAAAAGTTAGCTGGGAATGGGTCAAATCTATTGATTATTTTTTTATCCAACTTAATTGTTCTACTATTTTAGATAGGATTATTGTCTAAGAAATACTTTAAGTTAAAATTAATTATTTTTCACCCCAACCATCATACTTTTACCCATAAAAAGTCACATATATTTTCTTTTTTCTTTTTCTTTCTTATAAAAAGAGTCGTTTGAGTTATGAAAAACTTCTCATTACTCACTATTCTTCAAAAAAGACGGTGTCTTTTATATGTAAAAGTTAAGGTGTCAGGTGCCTATTAGGCATTAACCCTTTTAGATATAAATCTTAAAAAAATATTTAATATTTTTCTTTACAGAATTATTCTTAATTAAGATATATATAATTATTTATCATAGTACTTTCTATTATTTTTAATTAAGAACAATATTAAGAAAAAAAAAATAATAATATGATATTTACCAAAGAAAAAATGATATTAAACTAACTTTCTATAAATTTGAATTAACGTGGAAAAAAATGTAGATAAGGTGGTGGATATATTAGAGTAATTATAATACCATTTAAAACTATATCACCTAAATATTATCTAAATGACGTGGCATTACTCAAATACCATTTAATGACATGACGTGAATTAATTCGTAGTTACAAATCTTTAATTTTTTTTAGCTAATTAAATATTTGTAACTAATCAATTCACACCATACAATTGGTTAGTATAATTTTGGATGATATATATAATTAGTCGATATATTAAGAGCCCGTTTGGGATTGCTTTTCAAAATAATCCCTTGAAATGATTTTAGATTCCTAATAATACTTTATACCTTTAAAACCACTTTTAGGAAAAGCACTAATTAAAAGAATCACTTAAAGTGATTTTGGATATCAAAAATATTTTTAAATATTTTTTACAAATATTAAAATTTTAATTGAAAATCGCTTTTAGCTCCAAAATAATCCATCTAAACAGACACTAAATAGTATTAGACTATTAGCAAGCGTGTGAGAGACTTTGTATATAAGTTTTTTATCTATTTTATAAACTTGCACCAAGGAAAGAAAGAAAGATGGCAGAATCATCAGCAGCAGCTAAGGTGAAATCAATCTTCATATACCCTATTAAATCGTGTGGCGGAATATCAGTCTCTGAAGCAGCCATCACTGGAACTGGTAAGATGAAGAATTAATTATTCTACTACTATCAACTATATCAATAATTTTCTTTGAACTATCTATAATTATAGGATTTCGATGGGATCGACAATGGTTAGTAGTAAATGAGAAAGGGAGGGCAATTACTCAAAGAGTTGAACCCAAGCTAGCTCTTGTACGTACAGAAATAACTCCCATTCACGCGTTTTCTGACCCCTCTTGGGAACCAGATTCCACCTCTTTCTTGTGTGAGAAATAGATAATAAATTAATAATAGTAATTTCTTTTCTTATTCTAATTATTCGTGTTTGAAATCATTTTTTTTAACAGTGATAAGTGCCCAGGGGATGACAGATGTTCTCAAAATCCCATTAACTACCCCACCACTAACAACTGAGGGTGTCTCTGTCTGGGAATGGTCTGGCTCAGCCTTTGATGAGGGTGAGATAGCTTCTAATTGGTTCACCACCTTTCTTCAAAAACCTTCTCGCCTTGTACGTTTTAATGAAGGTAAGTACTTCTATCAATTAATCTTGTTGCATAGTAATCTCTACTATACTCTGATATAATATCATTTTGTCAATCCAGAATCCCAAACAAGACCTGTCAACTCTATCGTGCTCGTGACTATAGAATCAAATTTAATGATTTGTATCCTTTTCTTTTGCTATCTCAGGTTCGAGTTACTGTTTATTTTTTCCTTGAGATCACATAAATGCTCAAAGTTATGATTTACAGGGATCATTGGATGCACTAAATGAACGTCTCAACAAGCCTATACCGGTTAACCGTTTTAGACCCAAGTATGTTTGGGAGAATCTTTGATTACAATATAAAAGCTAGTACATATTTTGATCTGTCATCATTTTCTATTGATTGGTACAGTATTTTTGTTGATGAATGTGCGCCTTTTGTTGAGGATCTATGGAAGGAGATTACAATAAATGATTTAACATTCCAAGCTACTGAGATATGCTCTCGCTGCAAGGTAGACAGACTAAGACTATATAACCTGTTATTATATTGAGATAATTCCTTTTTTTAATTCTAAGGCTATTTTAGATTCTAAATTGTTAAAATTAATGCTCCTTTTCTACTATAATCTAGAAGTTTACTTGATAAAATAACTTTTAGATTATTCTAAGATTTTCTAGAGAATTCTAGTCTTAATTACTACTAGTTAGCATGACAATACTCTAGAAATAAAGTAGTAGAAAATTCTAGTAACTAAACCACCGCCACAAGGTAGTATAAATAGACCACAATGGTCATTTGTATCATCATCTTTCAGAAATAAAAAAGCCACGCTATAAAAGTCTTGTAAGCATTTGATAATTTAATAAAAGTCTTCCTTTTTTCAAGTCTCCATTCATTTTTAAAACAAAACTATTTTCCTCCTACTCAATATAAAAGTCCCTATAAATCTCCAAATCTATTTCCTTTCTTCACTTCTATAATATAAAACCAACAAGTGGTACCGGAGCCACGTTCGGTTATTAACTAGGCGATAATTAGTTTCCGCAAAAATTACCTCTACTACTCAAAATATTCTCATGGCCACTTTCCTAAGCAATACCCAAATTCCAATCTCGATTTTTTCGGGAGAAAATTACGACTATTGGGCACTCAAGATGAGGACATACTTCATGTCCCAGAGTTTATGGGATATTGTTGACAAGGGATATACTGTTCCCGAAAATACGTCAACTATATCTGCAGCGGAGAAAGAAAAATTTACTAAGGATATGGAAAAAGATAATTTGGCGCTTTACAGCATACAGATGGCCATGGCGGAGTCACTATTCCCAAGAATTAGCGGTGCTACTACGGCGAAGAAAGCTTGGGATACGTTAAAAGAGGAGTTTCAAGGAAACGTAAAGGTACGTAATATTAAACTTCAAACTCTAAGAAGGAAATTAGAGAATATGAAAATGAAAGAATCTGAGACCATAAAAAATTACTACACTAAATTACGAGAAATAGTTAATCAGTTAAGAGCCTATGGAGATGATATAACTGATAAAAGGGTCGTAGAAAAAATATTAATTACTCTTCCTGCTAAATACGATCCAATAGTAACTACTACTGAAGAAACTAAGGATATAGCCACTCTGTCAGTAACAGAGTTGGTAGGCTCTTTAGAAGCTTACGAGAAAAGACTAAGTATGCGTGAAAATGAATCCGTAGAAAACGCATTTCAGTCTACACTAAACCTAAGGTCTCAAAATTCTAAAAATGGGGGGAGAAAATTTGGAGAAAATTCTAGAAGCCAAGAAAATGGTGAATCTAATAAAAAATCAGGAAAATATTCACCATGTCGTATCTGTAAAAAAACAAATCATCTTGAGAAAGATTGTTGGTTTCGTGGAAAACCACAATGCAAGAGTTGTGAAAAATTTGGCCACTTGGAGAAAGATTGCTGGTCCAAACAAAAGCACCAGACTAACTTCTCTGAAGAAAATAAAAATAATGACAACCTATTCTACGCTTGTCACGCTGCTTCAGAAGTGAAAGACGACACTTGGTATATTGATAGCGGCTGCAGCAACCACATGACCGGTGACGAGAAAATATTTCGAGACATAGACAAATCGGTCAAATCTCAAGTCAAACTTGGAAATGGAGATCTAGTGAAGGTCGAAGGCAAAGGTACAATCACGGTCAACACGCAAAAAGGTGCGCGACTAATCCATGATGTACTATTGGTTCCCAAACTAGATACAAATCTATTAAGTGTGGGTCAAATGATGGAAAGAGGATATAAACTCTTATTTAAAGATGACTCGTGCACGATATATGACAATGAAAATAAAAAACAAGAAATAGCTGTAGTAAATATGCAGCAACAAAGAAATTTTCCGATCCAATGGAAGTATGTTGAAACGGCCATGAAAGCTCAAGAAGACCAATCATGGCTATGGCACCGTAGGTTCGGGCACTTCAACTTTCATGGGTTAAAGATTCTTCATCAGAAGAATATGATGAAAAATCTACCAGCCATCCAAGTAAATGACGACGTGTGCGAGAGATGCCTAGAAGGAAAACAACACAGAAAATCATTCCCTTCAGGCAAAGCATGGAGAGCCAAACACGTGCTAGAGTTGATCCATACAGACGTATGCGGACCAATAAGGACTCCAACATTTGAAAATAACAGGTATTTCATCCTTTTCGTTGATGATTATACTAGAATGACTTGGGTATACTTCATGCGAGAAAAGTCAGAAGTATTCAGTATCTTCAAGAAATTCAAGAATCTTGTCGAGAACCAAAGTGGTCGACGAATTAAAGTCATTCGAAGTGATCGAGGAAAGGAGTATACCTCAAAAGAGTTCAATAAATTTTGTGACGATGAAGGAGTAAAACACCAACTAACTGTCGGCTACCCTCCAGAGCAGAATGGCGTGTCCGAAAGAAAGAACATAACCGTCATGGAGATGGCAAGAACTATGTTAGCTGAGAAAGGAATGCCAAAGGAATTCTGGGCAGAAGCAGTATACACTGCAGTCTATCTTCTCAACATATGTCCAACAAAGGCAGTTCAAAATAAGACACCAATTGAAGCATGGAGTGGAAGAAAGCCGTCAGCGCAACACCTTAGAGTCTTCGGAAGCATCTGCTACGTGCACATCCCGAAAGAGAAACGACACAAATTAGAAGAAAAGACTGAAAAGGGAATATTCCTCGGCTATAGCTCAGAATCGAAAGGCTATAGAATCTATAATATCAAAACAAAGAAACTTATTGTCAGTCGTGATGTCGAGTTCGACGAAAATTCAAAATGGAATTGGGATGAAGGAAAGGTGGAACGGCAAACTATAATGGTACCAAGGGTGCGCAACATGGATAATACCGAAGAAGAGGGTCCACAGAATACTCAAGGACCTACATCACCAAGAACTCCAAGATCATCTTCATCCAGTGATGACGATACATCTCCAGAAACACCAGGCAAGACAAGGTCACTCAGAGACATATATCAAACATGTAACTTTGTGACTTTGGAACCCGAAAGTTTTGAAGCAGCATCAAAACAAAATGAATGGGTAAATGCAATGGAGGAAGAGATCAAAATGATAGAGAAAAACAAAACGTGGGAGTTGGTAGATCGACCAACCAACAAGGAAGTCATCGGAGTCAAGTGGGTCTACAAGATGAAGCTCAACCCAGATGGCTCAATCCAAAAACATAAAGTAAGACTGGTTGCTAAAGGGTACTCACAACTACCAGGTATTGACTACAACGAGACATTTGCTCCAGTTGCACGATTAGACACTGTAAGAGCGAAGAACAACTCACGGATATTTTTACGAAAGCGTTTTCACGGCCGAAGTTCGATACTCTACGAGAAATGCTGGGAATTACGAAAATGAGCATTAAAGGGGAGTGTTAAAATTAATGCTCCTTTTCTACTATAATCTAGAAGTTTACTTGATAAAATAACTTTTAGATTATTCTAAGATTTTCTAGAGAATTCTAGTCTTAATTACTACTAGTTAGCATGACAATACTCTAGAAATAAAGTAGTAGAAAATTATAGTAACTAAACCACCGCCACAAGGTAGTATAAATAGACCACAATGGTCATTTGTATCATCATCTTTCAGAAATAAAAAAGCCACGCTATAAAAGTCTTGTAAGCATTTGATAATTTAATAAAAATCTTCCTTTTTTCAAGTCTCCATTTCATTTTTAAAACAAAACTATTTTCCTCCTACTCAATATAAAAGTCCCTACAAATCTCCAAATCTATTTCCTTTCTTCACTTCTATAATATAAAACCAACACAAATATTGATCAAGAAACTGCAATAGGAGCCTCTGAAATAACTGAAGCACTCATGGAATTTCGGTCTGACAAAGTGTTGCGCCCGGATGAGAAACCTCGTGGAAGGGTATATATGGAACTTGTTTGTAGCAATCTTAATATGCTCTTTAGCAGCAGTAGATTAAACAACAATAGTGTTATGTTATGTGATTTTGCAGGTGTATTTTGGTCAATGCTTTGTTTGTGAAAAAGCTTTAAGCCAAGACCAAGTAAAAGGATTGTGTGTGAAAGTGGGTGACCTTATACATGTCTCAACAACTTCTCTTCCTATGTGGATGCAGCTACTTGAGTTTCCACCTCTCAATTTATAGTTTCGTGTCGTTCCTTTGTGTGTTGAATTGTTGATTAACCCAATTTTCGAATCAATTGTAGTTTACGTTATACAGAGAGTACGTAATAAGTACTTATTAGTTATTTCCTGATGATAAATTAATTGGAAAAAGATCATTTCCATTAACAATGATTTGATGCTACTTACTCTCTGTGCAATACTTATTTAAACTTGTGTTCCACAAATATTTGGGAGCAATGTATTTAAGTATTTAACATGCATTTTAGTTAATAGGAAAAGGAAAGCCAGTGGTTAAATGGCTCAGCAGAGGGATTGTAGCACTGAGTATTTTCATGCGGCCACCATTCTCAGGAGGAACCCGAATAAGATCACACCAGATTAAAGGACATTGGAAAGCGATAAAAGAAAATTTTAGAAAACTTCTATATATACAACTCTTATCCTCCTAAACTAATTGTATTTCCACGGTGCAGCAGACTTCATTTAGGGTTAAGGGCGGAGCCAGGATCTGATCTTTTAGTAGAAGGCTGAGAGGGTTTGGGGGCAACGTCCCCAAATTCTTTTTTAAAACTTATTTGAATAGGTCCATATATTATAAAAAAAGTTGTAAAATAAAGCTTTATATTATATAAATCTGCATTATAAGTCCTAATGTTGTAATTTTATATCAATATTATCTTCAAAACACACCACTCAATAACCACAAACACAAGAAATTAAAGCGAGAAAGTAAGAACACAGATTTTATCGTGGTTTAGTCCAAATCAGACCTACATCCACGTTGAGCTCCGATGAGAGGTGCTCGGCTACTAGAAATCACAAGAGATACAATATTTCAGTTCACCTTACAATACAAACCACACAATCGAATGAATACCACTTCTAATCTAACTCTCGAACCCTAATCTAATGAATAAGGCTATCTAGTGATTAATCAAGATGATTATCACAATTTACACGAGATATTACAATCAAGAAGCTATCTAATCGATTACAAGAAGAATCAGAGGTTGATCTTCTACAAAACTAGGGTTAGTGTATGAGAGAGGCGAGAGAGAACGCAGAAGTTGAGAGAGTAAGGGTTATGACTTCGGTCAACCCTTTTTCCCTTATATAAGAGACAAAGACCACGAGCGAATGAGAGCCATTGGATGGTAATAAGATCAAGCGCACGAGATTAAGCCACGTATATGCCACGTCAATAAGTAATCAGCCTATTAGAACATAACACTTCACATAATATATATATATACCCACATATATATATTCTTCAATCTCCACCTTGAAGTGTTAAACCCCCACCTCCACCTGAAACTGCACCTCAAGGATTTCTAGCCAGCCTAAGCCATCTCCATCATCATCTCAGCCCAAAACACCTGCAAAAATTTCAACCAATAGAAAGCAAATCCAAGCAATGCTTGAACTTGACATTAGTAACAATTTTAGTACCAAAATCAGCAGGATTATCCTCAGTAGCAACCTTTAACAACTTAACTTCACCACTAGCTAGTATATCTCTTATATAATGATACTTAACATCAATATGTTTGGTCCTTTCATGATATACTGGGTTTTTACTCAGTTGAATTGCACTTTGACTGTCAGAGAATATTGTAGCTTTACCTTTCACTATACAAGCCTCAGATAACAGATTTTGAAGCCAAATTGCTTCTTTAGAAGCATCAGTTATAGCCACATATTCAGCCTCAGTAGTGGACAAAGCCACTAAGGGTTGAAGTTGAGACTTCCAAGAAATACAATTACCTCCAAGAGTGAAACAGTAAGAGGTAGTAGACTTTCTTGAGTCTCTATCTCCAGCAAAATCTGAATCTACATATCCAACTAACTCAAAAGGTATATTATGGTTTCAATAACACAGTTTAACACCCAAGGTACTTCCAACATATGCAAGAACATGTTTTAAAGCACACCAATGATCCCAACCAGGATTTGACATGTACCTGCTCAATAGAGATATAGCAAAGGACAAATCTGGTCTAGTGCTAATCATAGCATACATGAGGGACCCTATAACATTAGCATATGGGACAGTATCCATCTTAATAATATCAGACTGAGACTTGGGGCACAAATGTTTAGACAAAACAAAATGACCAGCCAAAGGAGTCATAACATTTTTGCAATTCAAGCTACCAAATTTTGAAATTACTTTTCTCAAATAAGGTTCCTGGTGAAGCTTAATCATGCATTTATCTCTATCTCTATCAATCATCATCCCTAAGATTTTCTTAGCATTTCCAAGGTCTTTCATATCAAATTCCTTACTAAGTTTCCTCTTTAACTCAGATATATACTTAAGGGACTTAGAAATAATGAGCATATCATCAACATAGAGTAAGACATATACATGATGATCAGTTTTAACAGATAGATACAAGCAAGCATCATAATCAGATCTCACATAGTCACATTTAAGCATAAATGAATCAAACTTCTTATACCATTGTCTAGGGGACTGTTTTAAACCATAAAGAGATTTTTTCAACAAGCATACATGATCAGGCAATTTAGGGTCAATAAAACCCTCAGGTTGTCTCATGAAAATTGTTTCATCTAGGTCACCATGCAAAAAGGCAGTCTTAACATCTAATTGCTCGATTTCTAGGTTATAACAAGCAGCAAAAGCTAACATAGCCCTAATAGTCTTAAACTTAACCACAGGAGAGAAAATTTCATTGAAATCAATACCTTCCCTTTGAGTATAGCCTTTTGCCACCAACCTAGCTTTATACCTTGGAGGGTCAGTCTCAGAGATGCCCTCTTTGAGCTTAAACAACCACCTACACTCAACCACCTTTTGTTTATGGGGTAGTTCAGTGAGAATCCAGGTGTTATTATCATGTAATGATTTAATCTCTTCCTTCATAGCTTTTTCCCACTGTATGCTATCCTCTGCCTCCATAGCATCCATATAGGATGTTGGTTCAGAGTTTGTGACCTCAATTGAAGCATTCAAAGCTGTATATACTAGATCTGCATATGAGTATCTTGAAGAAGCTCTGGTTTCCCTTCTAGTCCTATCTCTAGTGAGTTGATAGTTCTAAAGTTGCCCTGTTGAAGACTCAGGATGATGTTCCTCACCCTCATTGTCCTCAGTAGCTTCAGCTTCATCATGGGGAGGGCTTGGTTCATCTCCATGATCATCAACTGGACTGGAAGACTCAGACTCCACCTCTTTCTCTATTCCCACCACTTGTTGAGGTTGTGCAGGTTCAGGTAAACCATCATCACCTGTACCTGTACCATTTTTGAAAGGAAATGTTAGTTCATCAAAAATCACATCTCTACTAACAATAACTTTGAAACCCCTACTGTCTTTTTCCCACAGTCTATAACCCTTTACACCATGTTGGTTTTGATAACCCAACATTATGCATTTGATAGACCTAGGATCCAACTTACCCTCCTTTGTGTGTGCATAAGCTGCACACCCAAAGGGTTTAAGAAATGATAGATTTGGTTTCTGCCCCTTCCAAATTTCCATAGGAGTCTTAAGTCCTATAGACCTGTTTGGACTCCTATTAACAAGGTATGTGGCTGTATAAAGAGCTTCTCCCCAAAATTCTTTGGGTAAGCCTGAGGTGAAGAGCATACATCTGACTTTCTCAAGGAGTGTCCTGTTCATCCTCTCAGCTACACCATTTTGTTGTGGTGTATGCCTAACTGTCCTGTGTCTCAGAATTCCATTAGTCTTACAATATAAATCAAACTCAGTGTTACAAAATTCAAGACCATTATCAGTTCTCAAAACTTTTAAAGTTAAACCAGTTTGATTTTCTTCCAAACACTTCCATTCTTTGATTTTTTGAAAAGTTTCATCTTTAGTTTTAAGTAAAAAGGTCCAGAGCCTCCTACTAAAGTCATCAACTAAAGAAAGGAAGTATTTGAAATTACCATGTGCATCATACCTCTCAGGACCCCAAAGGTCTGCATGAACATATTCAAGACAAGCCTTGGAATTATGAGTTCCAGGCTTGAAACTTACCCTATGTTGTTTACCCAACACACAAGTCTCACAGAAGGGGAGGTCCCCAACTGCATCTTTTCCAAGCATACCTTGTTTGCTAAGGACACTGAGTCCTTGTTGACTCATATGCCCTAGCCTTAAGTGCCACTTTTCAGTGATTGCCTGAGATGAAGCATTAGTAACAGAATTCACAGAACCAACTATATGAGTACCATCAAGAACATATAGACCAGCATGTTTAACACCAGATAAAAGCAATTTACCATTCTTATAAACATGAATAACACCTTTAGGAACATTGGAAACACAACCAAGATCATCTAAAGCACCCAAAGAAATTAAATTTCTTTTCAAATCAGGAATATATCTAACATTAGTCAATTCAATACATTTCCCAGAACCCATTCTCAATTTAATCTTCCCAATACCTTTAACCTCACAAGTGTTGTTATTCCCCATATATACAGTTTCATTGTTCACATAAGACAAGTCATGAAATAGTTCAAGTATGGGACACATGTGAAAGGTACAACCAGAATCAAGTATCCAACTAGCATGCTCAGACAAATTGCTCACATTCAGGACTTCAAACACATCATCAGTAGTCTTAGGCATACTAGCAATATTAGATTCATTATTGTTCAACTTGTTTTTCAACTTATAGCAATTTTTCTTTAAATGTCCAGCTTTCCCACAATGAAAACACTTCCTAGTTTCTTTATTCTTAGAACTAGTGGTTTTCTTACCTTTCTTATTCTTAGCTAAGTCAAGTGATTGAGTAGTATCTGTTCTAGGGTTAACATACATGTTAATACCAGTTCTTTTAAGGGACTTTAATTCATTTTCTCGGGTCTTAAGTGCAGTAACAACTTGATCATAAGTAGGGACAGTACTAGCATATTGAAACACATCTTTCACAACTTGAAAAGATTCAGGTATAGCATTCAAAAGAATCATACATTTACTAGTGTCATCTAAGGCCATAGTGGTTCCTTTCAGAACAAGGGACATCTTAGTAAATTCATCTAAATTCTCATCAATAGACTTAGAAACATCCATTTTATAATTAAACAAAGAACCTTTCAAGAAAGCAAGATTAGGAACAGATTTAGAGGCATAGAGAGTTTCGAGTTTACCCCACAGCTCAAGAGTTGTATCAGCACCATCAACTTGTCGAATGACAGAGTCAGAAAGATTCAAGAAGAGGATATTATATGCTTCTTCTTTGATTTGTGCTTCTTTGTCAAGTTCTCCTTCACGCCACTCTTTAATGTCCTCAATAAGAGCACTTCCCACTTTATGATGAGAGAGTAGAACCCTCATCTTTTTCTGCCAAACACCGAAATCCATCTTACCATCGAACACGGACATATCGATACGTGTAGAGGTAGTCATCGTATGATTGAAACAAGAACGGAGAGAAATCGAAATAAAACCCACGAGATGAAATTAGGCGAAACCCTAATTTTCCAAGAACACCGATTTGAAAACCTTAATCTGATTGCCCAAGATTAATACTCAAGCTCTGATACCACTATTGTAATTTTCTATCAATATTATCTTCAAATCACACCACTCAATAACCACAAACACAAGTAATTAAAGCGAGAAAGTAAGAACACAGATTTTATCGTGGTTCAGTCCAAATCAGACCTACATCCACGTTGAGCTCCGATGAGAGGTGCTCGGCTACTAGAAATCACAAGAGATACAATATTTCAGTTCACCTTACAATACAAACCACACAATCGAATGAATACCACTTCTAATCTAACTCTCGAACCCTAATCTAATGAATAAGGCTATCTAGTGATTAATCAAGATGATTATCACAATTTACACGAGATATTACAATCAAGAAGCTATCTAATCGATCACAAGAAGAATCAGAGGTTGATCTTCTACAAAACTAGGGTTAGTGTATGAGAGAGGCGAGAGAGAACGCGGAAGTTGAGAGAGTAAGGGTTATGACTTCGGTCAACCCTTTTTCCCTTATATAAGAGACAAAGACCACGAGCGAATGAGAGCCATTGGATGGTAATAAGATCAAGCGCACGAGATTAAGCCACGTATATGCCACGTCAATAAGTAATCAGCCTATTAGAACATAACACTTCACATAATATATATATATACCCACATATATATATTCTTCACCTAATATAATTTTTTTTAATTAATTATTCTTTATTTAATACAAAATAACATATAACTTATTAAAAAAATAATATAATTATAAATTTAATAAAATAAATTTTGAAAATCAAAGGATTAAATGAAGATTCTGAAAATTTAAGAGGTTCAAATGAATGGTTTAAAAATTTAGCGGGGAGCTAAATAAATATTTTTTAAAATTTCAAGGGTAAAATAACACATAACTAATTTCTTTTTTAAGGAAACTTTTTTTTAAATAACCAGGCGGCCCCATGGCCCTCCCTACTCTTCACGTGGGTCCGCCACTGTTTAGTCTAAGGCTGCAATGAATGAGTCTCTCACTCGTCAACTTGGTCCAGAAAAGGTTTTGAGGCCAGTTTTTTACATGGACCCTCCAAGACTCCGGGCCTGAATGGTTACCTAGTACCGTCCATTTTTATTTGTCCTGTTTTTTTGACACAGATTAGAAAAAACATCAAATATACTCTTTCTTTACTATATTGTCTTTATTTATTTAGTAGAATATCATTTAATGCACCATTGGTTTTAACTAATTAATTAGCGTTGATATTGGAAAAAAAGGAGAAAAATGTCTTAATAATATAAAAGGGACAAATATTGTTAGATACCTTCTTTTAGAAAGAATTGAAGAAATTGATATCTTCGAGATGGACCTGAAATTTTTCATTTTGTTTTAGATTTAGTGAAAAAAATACCCAAATTTTTTGTTTTAGATTTTTTTAGAAATATAGACTTTTGTCCCTCAAGCCTAAATTTCGCCCCAAAATAAAATTAATAATTCACTCCCAAACCTTTCCTATACTAAATATTAAAAAAAACTCATCTAAAAATGTGTGATACCTTTGGTATACTTGATGTTCAACAAACTAGCATCATATCAAAGTATTTAGGTCTTCCTACGTACTGTCACCGATCTAAAGTGGCAGTGCCGCAATGAATGTCCGGCAAGTTCAACATGAGCACAAATGAGTGGAAGGAAAATCTTCTGAAAGCCAGAAAGTACTTATCAAAATGGTCCTACATGCCATCATAAACGATACCATGTCGATTATGGTACTTCCTAATAAGACTTTCAAAGAGTTATCAAGCATAGGGGATAAATTTTGGTGACAATTTTGTATCCACTAGATGGCGTGAGACTTTATTTCCAAACCAAAAGTTGAAGGTGGCATGAGTTTTTGTGACTTTTACATCATGAATAAGGCACCCCATCTCTCTTATACTCGATGGCACCAATTATATACCATGGGCTCAGGCCATGACCAGTTTCCTTAAGGGCCGAAAACTATAGAGAATTATTACGGGAGTTTTAAGGAACCAGAGGCGGAAACTAATGAATCAAATGAGAAATATGTTGATCGTCTCGAACAAGGGGTACACACCCTCCACAATTCTCTTATTCATGAATACTAGTCTTATAAGGAATTTTACCAAACATTATATCAACGGTGTCAAATATTTCCAACAAAGTGAAACCGACTAAGGTAAAATCTATTATTGATGTCTCCCTTTTTGTGATAAATATATGCCCTTAATATACATCATTTTAGGAAAAAATTGGACTTATTAGATAGACTTTTGAGCTTATTTTGTCATATTGCACTTTATCCCCTTGTAATTATGTTATTTACGTTCTAGGGAGCACCAAGATGAGGAGGAGAAGTGAAGTTTAATGTCTTAGATCAAAAGGAGAGGTCAAAAGAGCAAAAGGTACCACTCAAAGAGTTGAAGAAGAGCATAAGAAAATGGGAAGCTGTCACATCTTGCTGATTTTGAGACCAAACGGTACTAATCCAGGTCTGGTGGTTCAAATATATAGGTGCGCCTTTGAGTTAGCTCGAATTGAGGAGTAAAATCAGGTGAGTTGGACTTAAGACGCAAAAGTTGTGCCAGTTTTACTGGAATGTGTACAGCAGTTACAGGAATTACTAATTGCACTTGGGCTTTGAATCATTTAATTATATAAAATAAAAGCCACTAGGATATGAAACTTTGATAAGTGTTTACAGAACTTGGAGAAGGTATCGATTAGATGCAAGGAACTGATTTTGTTTTTGAATTGGGAAAAATGTCATTTTATGGTTCGTGAAGGTACAGTGTTGGGACACAAGGTTTCGAGTGCAGGCTTAGAAGTTGATCGTGCTAAGATTGAGGTAATTAAGATTCTCCCCCTCCTATTTCTGTAAAAGGGGTGAGAAGCTTTTTAGGCCATGCTGGTTTCTATCGCCGTTTCATTAAGAATTTTTTGAAGATTGCTAAGCCATTATGTAACTTACTCGAAAAGGACACCAAATTCCTTTTTGATGAAGCTTGCATGAAGGCTTTTCAAGAGATTAAAGAGAGTCTTATTACTGCGCCTATTGTATTACCTCCTGATTGGAGGGTTCCATTTGAAGTTATGTGTGATGCTAGTGATTTAGCTATGGGTGTTGTGTTGGGTCAGAGAAAAGATAAGGTATTTAATTCTATCGATTATGCAAGTAAGACTTTCAGTAGTGCTCAGATTAATTATATTATAACAAAGAAGGAAATATTAGTTGTTGTGTATGCATTTGAAAAGTTTCGTGCCTACCTGCTTGGGGCGAAAATTACCGTGTTTACTGATCATTCTACGATTAAATACCTAATGGAGAAGAAAGATGCTAAACATCGCTTAATTAGATGGGTATCACTGTTACAAGAATTTGATTTAGAGATTCAAGATGAAAAGGGTGTGATAATCAGGTTGCAGATCATTTGCCTCGTCTTGAAGGTTCGGAAGTTAATAGTGGTCCTGAGTTGCTTAGAGAAGATTTTCCGGATGAGAGCTTGTTTTTGATATATGCAAATGAAATTCCTTGGTATGCAGACAAAGCAAATATTTTTGTGAGTGGTGCCTTCCCTGATGAAGCTACCCCACAAGAGAGGAAGAGATTAGTCACCGTGCTAGACAGTTCTTTTGGGAGGATACTTTGATCTACAAAATATGTTGCGACCAAATGGTAAAAAGATGCATACCTGAGAAAGATGTGTTGTCAGTAGTTGCGGGTTGTCATGATTCATCCTATGGAGAACATTTCAAAGGTGACCGCACAACTGCTAAGGTATTACAATCTGGTTTTTATTTGCCTACTTTACATAAAGATTGTCATGAGTACTCATTAAGAGATGACACAGATTCCAGTTTACTGGTAATATATCCAAGAGGGATGATGAGATGCCACGTAATAATGTACTTGAAGGTTAAATATTTGATATTTAGGGTATTGATTTCATGGGTCCCTTTGTACCATCTAATGGAAATCAATACATCCTATTAGGTGTTGATTACGTGTCCAAATGGGTAGAGGTTGTAGCTCTACCAACTAATGATTCGCGAGTGGTGATTAAATTCTTAAAGTCACACATCTTCACTAGACATGGCACACCTAGAGTTATTATCAGTGATGGAGGTTCACACTTTGTGAACAGATATTTGAAGATTGTTCTAGAGAAGTATGGGGTAAGACATTGTATATCTACCGCTGGTGTCGCCTAGGGTGTGATTAAAATATGACAAATATATACAGAAAACAATGCACTAATCACCATAGGCTAGCACGGTACTGCAAGTATTACAGGACGTATGCAAGTTTTAGTCTAAATGTCTATATATAATATAGAAATTGAGTGTATTGAGCTTGTAAAAAAGAGTTTCAGTTCACCCTTTATATAGTGATAAAAGTGTCTGTTAAACTGTTAAAAGGGTTTCAGCTCCTGTTTCGTGCTTGGGAATTGCTACTGATGGGAGGTGAGGTATTGCAACAAAACGAAGGACCTACAGGTGCAATTATGAAACAATGGATAAGTATTGAATCTCAGTACTTCATATTTATTGCTGCAATTATCTTTAAGCTTACTTTTAAACCAGAAAATCAACTTAAAATTTCAGATCAGAAGAATGCACAAAAAATTACAGAGAAATGACTCACCACACTAATTGATTAATAAATCATGTGAATTATATTTCTAACAGTTTTACCATCACAAATTTCACATTCCTTTAAATCTCGAATTTAAAGATAAAATCTAGCAGATATATATGAGACAGTACAATGAAGTGCTTAAATGATAGTACCTTTTTCTATACAAAATTAAAACTACCTTTTAAGATTAAAATCATCTATAAGATTACTTCAAAACAAACTTAAAATCTCATCATTAACTTCAGATCAGAAAAATGGAATGCAGAAATATACATGTTATTTACTATATTATACAAAAACTGCACTATAGGTTCTACCCTGCCCTTATGGTATGACAAAAGGCCAAAAAGACCCTACGGTTTTATAAGTGACAAAAACCCCCGAGTTGTCACGAGTATGAAACAGGAAAGTATTCACCCCTTACCATAAGGGTTTTTTCAACCTTTTGTTAAACCACAGGGGTGTATTTCGTATTTTACCCAAACACTAATACTAATAACAAGAAGTTAAATCATACCTCTTGCATATCTAATAGACAATTTAGGTTAGTAACATTTCAATTTTTTAGAATTTCATTGGTAAATACTTATATTTTACCGTAGTGATGAGATTAGGTTCTTCAATTGTTGATGGAACTTGTGCAGAAGAGACTGAGTGTGAAGAGATAACCACTTGGTGGGGAGATACTTTTCTAACAGCTTGGTGGGAAGAGGAGTGTGAAACTGAGTGTGAAGAGATGAGCGTGAAGAAGAGACTGAGTGTTATTATTTTTCAACCTTTACTTTTTTTTCTAATATAATATAATACCGACCCATTAATATCCGACCCATTTCACAATTAACTCAAAACAAAACCCTCCAAACTCATATCGACCCATTTCACAATTAACATTTCTACATCTCCGATTACTCTCTACCTCCTTTCTCGTCGCCTCCATCACGCCTTAATTCATCTCCACCACGCCTCTCTCTTTCTCTCTCGTCCTATCTCTACCTACACCACCCATCCTCCGATCAAGACTCTCTGTCGCGAGAACGAGGCACTCCGGGAATAGCCATGAATATCTTCAGATTAGCCGGCGATATGACGCATTTGATCAGTATTTTAGTACTGCTTCTCAAAATTTACGCCACTAAATCATGCTCAGGTCTCACATTACTCATTTTTGTATTAATTCTTAGCTAATTAGTCTTTATTTAATATATATATATATATATATATATATATATATATATATATTCGTATATTTATGTTTAGTGTGGTAAATTGAGCAAGCTAGGGTTTGATTCAGTTGATCAAGTGATGCAGTGTTCTTTTAAGACCTCAAATTTTATGTAATTCTCTACTAATTTTGTGTATTTCGGGTTTAATTATGAAATATATTTGAGCATGATTGAGTACTTAAATTGCTTTAAGTTGCGCGCCTCTCTTATTCTCTTCATGTGTAAAATATGTTTGAATGTATGTGTTAGGATCTGAAATGGTGACTGTGTAGGATTATTTTCAATCAAATTATGTAACAACAGTTCAATTAACCGTAAAAAATGAAGCTATCAAATACACTAAATATTTGATATTGTTTAGGGATATCTTTGAAGACTCAGCAATTGTATGCTATAGTGTTTCTAGCTCGGTACTTGGATTTATTCACAGACTTCATATCTGTATACAATACTGTGATGAAACTAGTGTTCATGGCAAGTTCTATAGCAATAGTATGGTGTATGCAATTTCACAGAGCTCTCGACACTTTTAGACTACTTTCTTGTTGGTGCTAGTTTTGCCTTGGCTTTAGTATTACACGAGAAGTTCACAGTTCTTGAGGTGAACCTATACATTTCAATTTCTTCATCTTTTCTTCTCTATTTAAAAACCGAATCTTATTAATTTACATTTTTGCAGGTTTTCTGGGCATTTTCGATATATTTGGAAGCAGTTGCAATTCTTCCACAGTTAGTTCTGTTGCAAAGAAGTGGAAATGTTGATAATCTGACTAGACAATATGTTTTATTTCTTTGGTATTTTTCTTTTTTATTAAATTTGAAATAATGAAAGATTTTCCAACTTTCGTGGAAATGTTGATAATCTGACTAGACAATATAATTGCAGGGCTTATCGTGCATTTTACATTTTGAATTGGATGTATAGTTATTTCACGGAGCCTAATTTCAGTAGATGGATATGTAAGTATATATTAAAACTAGAATGATGTGTTATTTAAACGTTTATTAATTGATGAAAGAAAATGTTTGTTTTGTTGTAGCTAGACTTATTCAAACAGCTCTTTACGCAGATTTCTTCTATTATTACTTCATCAGGTAATAAGTTTGGTGTATTTCTATTTATTTTTTTGGATTTGTGAAAATGCAAATAAATTAATTAATATGTTTGTAATGCACAGCTGGAAAACAGTGCAAAGCTTAAGTTACTAGCTTGAGTTAAAGAAGAAATGGTTTTGTTGTAGATGAATGAAAAAGTTGAGGTTTTACATGTAAAGGTGATTTATGTTGAGGTTTAGAAGGTACAGTGATACAACAAATCTCCTCTCTCTTATTGAAATGATTAGGCCGTGGGAATATTAAAAGAAGATTTGAATCAATTATTGTGAAGATTTTGTTAATAATTTAAAATAATCTCTTCTCTCTTATTTGAAGTTTTTTTTCTATTATTTAATATATATATATATATATATATATATATGTGCTGACCTGTGTGATTTTTTTTTCCAGTGATTTGATTTATGAATTCTTGACGATGCTAAGCAAGAGGCTCACAGAAGTTGTTTCTACAGTTTTGACTGTTTTACAAGGTAATGTAATTTAAGGGAAGAGATAAACAGTGTATTAATAATTCTTCAACATGAAAATCTTATTAGTTATTACTCTTGTTTAACTTTGTAGAAACACTAAATTTGTTAATTTTTTTCTATGGCATAATCAGGGTGCTATTAATCTGCTAATGGCTGTTTATAAAAAGGAGTTTAAGGCATTGGGTGGGTATTTAACCGACTTAAGCAAGGTATGTGATCAGTGATGTGGTAATTACCAGATTGTTTGAGTTGAAAATATGTTCTGAGACGCTACAACATTTTTCATTTTTCAGCCAAACTTGAGCAGGGCTATTGGATCATACGAGGATCAGATATTCCAGAAAAGGGCACGTTTACATCAGGTTGGTTATTCCAGAAAAGGCATTATTGTTTTGCAAGAGTATGTATGTATATTGTCTTACATAGTCTTACATGTAATTTGGTGGGATTTTTACAGAGAGAATAAAAAGAGGAAAGGTTAAGCATGGATTTTTACATGTACTTCTAGAGCTCCTTTCAGGGAGAAAGCCTGTAAGCAGTAACTACCCAAAGGGTAAAGAGAGCACTTTGTATTAGCCTATAAGCTCGGCCTCAAATGAGCGTTGTAAGTTTTTTTTTAGAATAATTTATATAGAGATTTAGCTTAGCATTGTATTATAATGGATTACAGGTGTTGAAGCTTCTACAAGGTGAGACTGAAACAATTAAGTGGGGGACTAATTAATCATTTTCTTCGAATTTTCTTCTCGAAAATCCAGCTTCTACGCCTTGAGCAGGTAATTATTTTAAAATCTTGTTTTTGGTAATTAATTAATTTATATATTTACACTATTTAATTTGTATTCCAGTTGAATATTCATAAGGCAATGCAAGAACTCGAAGAGATTTAACAAAAAGAAGTTAAAAGGTGCGCAAAGTTAGTTTATGAGGTAATAAAATTAGTTTTAGAAGTTCGATCTCTGATTCCATGTTTTGCATATCTAATTATTTTATATATTTTTTATATCAGGAAAATCATCACGAAGACAAAACGAGATGGAACTAATGGATAATAGCTGAATTATGAGCTAGTAGATATTACACAAATGATTTTAGAATTATTTGAATTATGCTATAGCAAATAGGAATTGTATATTATTTTTTATTTTTTTTTAAAAAAGCGATAGGCGACACTTAAAATGGTGTCCCTACAGCAGAGGGTGACAGTTAAAACGGTGTCCCTAACGCGGAGGCGACACATAAAACAGTGTCCCTAACGCGATGGGCGACACTTAAAACGGCGTCCCTAACGCGATGGGCGACACTTAAAACGGTGTCCCTAACGCGATGGACGACACTTAAAACGGTGTCCCTAACGCGATGGGTGACACTTAATGCAGTGTCCCTAAGACAATGGGCGACACTTAAAACGGTGTCCCTAAAGCGATGGGTGACACTGTAAAAAATGTCATCAAACATTAAGCGACAGTTTCCCCGCGGTGTCCCTAAAAGATGGTGACATCAAAAATTAGGACACTTGTTTTTCGTTAGATGACAGTTGGAAAAGTGTCGCAAAAAGTTTGGCGACAGTTCAATCAGCGACACCTGCAAAATAACTGTCACCCATTAGCAGTTTTTTTGTAGTGAGGGTCAGGACGATCAACTTCTACAAACGTGACCTTCAGGATCTACTTTACATCTAGTTGTTCCTTCTGCTCATCAAACTGAACAAAAATAAAAACATAATTTAGTTAAATCCATAAGATATTCATCCTTGAATAGTTGCGTTGTCTTTAGATTAGGAGATTATGCTTTAAATTATAAGGGTATACCATCTTGTTGAGGTGAAATTTTTATGCAGTTTAATGAAAATCCACTTGTTTGTTATGCAAAAAAAACATAGGTTAATGAAGTAACATAATGGTAAAGAAGAAATGCAAAAGTATGTAAACATTCAAATTGATCCAAATCTTTTAGGGACTAAATTGCAAACGTATGTACACATTTAGGGGGAAAATATAATTACTCGTTACATTGTGGGTCTGATGATTTATTGTTAACAAATATTTCAAACGTATGTAAACATTCAAACTAATCCAGTTGAAAATATCAATGCTTAGTCCTTGTTGAAACATATACCGGGCCCTTTTATCAAAACACGAGATATAGAAGCTCTCGATTTGTTTGTGCATGCAATATCAAAGGGAGATCATTGTTTGATTACAGTACTTGGCTACATTTCTAAAATTGAATATTTAATTTTAGTACGTGGACTCCAAGGTTAGAGTTCTGGTCACTTGCTTCTTGAACAAGTCCAAATCAGTCTAAACATAAACCAACCTATGGTAAAGCAATAGCTATATCATTACGTTCTTTAGTGAAATATGATGTGATTAATTTCTAATATGTGTTATGTTCATGACCACCTCCATCCTTGCTTCTGCAGGATCTCATCTTAAATTCGTCAAAACTTACCCCACCAAACTTTCCTTTTGAAATAAAAACATTCTAATTATTTTCATAATAATTTCCCCTTTTTAGAATGCAACTCTTGATACAATATAGGTTAAGGACTAATTAGTTTATTCCCAAACTTGGACTCTAATCTCAGCAAGTCTCTCCTACTGACTGTAGATAGTAAGTTAACTTTGGTACACTCCAATTTAGACGTCAATTAGAGCTTGTTTTTGTGCAAGATCCATCTGTTATGCCCACCCTAGTATAAAACTTGAACTGCTAAAAAAATCCTTTCCCAAACATGCACATATTCACTTAGATGACTAGCATGGTAACATCCCTTAGAAAATCTACTAATTGCTCCATGGGAAAACGGATTGTAAAATAAGAGTTATTCATAAAATAAGAGTTATTCATGATCAAGCCACACATGCATTAACATACAGAGTTACATTAGATTCAAATTGATCATATCATGTCAAGATTTTGGTTTAAGTACGCATCTCATTCATTTGAAAGACAATGACAAGCGTGCTATTAACAGTGTATGATTTATTGTTAAGGAAAGCAAGTGAAATCTAGTCAGAATTACTGTCGAGAGCTTCAGGAAACCTATCAGCTTTCCTGAGCAACATGAACTTATCCGAATACTTTATTTCATTCCCTTTAAGGTTATCTTTTTTCGAGGCAGGATATTTTGTTCCTTTTTAAGTTAATAACAATATAGATCCCTATATCACGCAACCATTGACTTGTTTCAGTGTCGGGTAAATTTACGGACCCCAGATGATAAATTATTATTTATGGATCGAATAACGAACTTTCACAAGTGAATCATCATCAAAATCACAAATGAACATCTCTCAATAATAGTCCCCACTAACTTTCACAAGTGAATCATCATCAACATCACAAAGGAACATCTCTCAATAATAGTCCCCACTAAATATGACAGAAATTTGCACCAAGAGTTATTTGAAGAGGTTTTCCTTTTTGTTGGCCCAACATGCAAAAGTAACATGTTCTACATCAATTATTGTCGTACATAGCATAGCCTCATAAGCAAAAATTCATATTATATATTAACTTGAGAATACAATGCTAAACAACACAAGCAAGAAATATGGTGTAACAAAAACTAAATTGGTAATTTGAAGCATTTTATAATTAATCAGTTTAATTGGTAACTAAATTCCACCAACTGTGATTGAAAAGAACTAAGCATAGCCTCATAAGCAGCCCTACTTTCCTTAGTTTTAGGTTGATAAACACCTTCATCATAAAAGTAAGAACGCTCTCCTCTTGAATTTTGCTTCTTTTAGCCTACCTTAACAACACGTTATCAAAAGTAATAGGCCGCTCACACTCCTTATACTTCTTGCTATAGCTTGATTCTTTTTCAACGTTCTATCTCAGGCGGTTTATTCTGAGAAGCCCGGTCACTAAATCTATGTTTAGCCAATCAAGTAAGACTCTTGATCTTTCTGGACACCTCAGAACTTTGGGAGTTATACTCAAAAGCCATCTCACAAGCACCTAAAGCCTGAAAATGAATATATACTTAACTCTAGAGGAATCTTGCAGAGCTATGGGTTGAGATAAAAATGAGGCACCAACAGTTACCTAAATTTAAATTATGAAACCAAAGTAAGTAATAAAATTTATGTCAAGCACAAATGTTAATGTTATTAAGTATAAATTACCTTAGAGGTTGGATCAAATTGACCTCGTACAAAGCGAATAATAAGCTGTCATCTCTCGCTCTCTCTCTCTCTCTCTCTATATATATATATATATATTGACATTCAAAGAATTAAAATATAACTAGCACCGAGGAGATTTTAAGTTGAGGTAAAAAGACAAAATAGTAATTAATCACTTTATGGAAACTAAACTCTCCTTATAAACCATGACTCTTAGTGACACGTAATAAACAGAATGTATTCCAGTATCAGTAATTCTTTGATTGTCGATGTTACACACTAAAAGATTCCCATTATCGGTGACCATAAGTATGGCTTCATTTTTCCACAATAAACAAGGATAGATAAGACAATTGTCCATTATATCATAAATGCTGACTTGTTTCGCCCAAGAATCCTCCTTCATTATCCATATCTCCACGAACTTTGGTTTTGAATATCCATTGAATACAAATAATGCAAGACAATCATTTATGATTGTAGGAATCTTACCAGCAATGTCTTGAGCGTGAGAAATAGCATAAGGAAGGTTTATGTCTTGAAACATTTCAGTTCTCACATTGAAAGAAAGGATAACATAGACATTTCCTCTTCTACCAATCCAATGCAATACTCCATTTACTAGTACTCCCCCAATACCAAAAAGAGTATAGGTCAATGGTAAGTCATGGTCTATTTGTTTCCAAGAATTACTACTTAGATTGTATAATTCAGCTTTGTAATTTGAATTTGAATTCTTAAGAGTAATAACGATCTTGTAATCGTGTTTATTGGTATCAAAACCTAATCCAACTTTGTCTACTACCCATTTTAATCCTCCATGAAAGGGACTTGAAGGAAGAAGTTTAACTTCCCTAGTTGTTGGATTACATAACACTATAATACATGTATAAACTCCTACACAAACCAATAATCCATTGCAAGGCCACGAAACATAAAATTCCTTGGAATCAAAATAAGGTATTTCGAAATGGGGTGAGATTTCATTGAGCGACTCATATGAATGAAAGGATAAGAATCTTCTACCCCTATCGCTAATTAGAATACACTCATTTTGTTGGTTCATATGGAGGTCTATGAAATAAGGGGTTCTGAGGAAAGTGTTTAAAGACTTACTAACGCACCTCAAAAGCATCAATGATTTTATAGGCAATGTAAGGAGTATTTTTGTTAATACTTCTTCAGGTAAAATCATCAGCATACTATCTCCGATTTTCTTATTCTTCTTCTTCTTCTTCAATACTCCCATTTTTCGAAGTGCTGCTCCCATAATTATCCCTAATTGAAGAGCCGCTTCAGAATGTCTCCGTTGAGGCAAATTGACAAAAAATGCAAATTACTCGCTACAGAAGCAAAAATCATGGTTAGTGTTAAGCTGTTCATACGGTTATATTTTAACTAAATTGTTTTAGAGATCGAATATTTTACCTTAATTTAGGTTCTTGAACGGTTTATTTGAGCAGTGTTGACGGTGCTGATGAGTTTGGGGGGTTTTGGTGGAGAAGATGAGATGCCGTAAAATATGAAAGGGTTTTTTTTTTTTGGTTCAAGGAATATGGAAGGTTGATTGGGTTTTCTTTGTACCACCATTAACTAAACCCGTTCTTCAACCAAGCTCAATCCAAGCTTCAACTAGCAGTTTTTATTAAAACACCACAGTCGAAAATAATTAAACCCTATGAATCAACAATTGAACCAACGAATTCGATTCAGCTTATCAAATGGTTGAGCTCTTTAAATCTATTAACGAAGCCTATATGTCCTTGTACGAAATCTCCTTAGCAAGAAGCAAGAGCGATCGACAGAAGAAGCAGTAATGACGGATGGGTTACACAAAGAAAGAAATTAAAAAAAAAAACTTTAAGGTTGAAGATCAAATGTCTCTAGCTAGCTGACAAATAAAGGAATTTTTTAATTTGGGAAAAAAGGAGCCAAGCCGTGAGAAAACAAAAAGAATCTGAGAAAAAGTGAACAATAAATCTGAAAAAAAGAGTTTAAGAATAGAAAAACAGTCCGCTGGGTCAAATGGGTCAACAGGGAAAAAAAAAATTACGAGGACAAGATGCCGCAATTCAGATTTTAGGTACTCAAGTTGAACAATTAAACAAAGTTCTAACAAATTTAATGGAACAAAAAGAATTGAAGGCTATCGAAGGAGGTGATGACAATGTTGGGTTCGAAGCTTGTAAGGCTATTTGCCTTGAAATTGAAGAAAAGAAGGAAGTACCACATGCTGCCATTAGCGTCGTGGAGGTTCCGAGTACCGAAGAAGAACCAACCAAGTCCAGCCCCGTGGAATCTGACTGTTCTGAGGTTGATGTGGAGGACGATTCAGAAAAAGCCGAATTTATACAGCTTCTGAAGGATATGCAAGAAGAGATCCGAATTTCTCAATAGTTGTTGTAATAATTAGTCTGATAACGACGTCAAAAAAAAATTAATTGTCCATTTTTATTTATATTACCTATTTCTTGCATTGATTTGATTATTTATTATTTTTAGAGCATATTGGGTTTAATTGTTTGTTAATTGTGAAGCTTTAAAGATATATGATACTTAATTAGATGCCAAATAAATTGTAAGAGACAAGGGAAAGAAGATATTGATGGAAATTGGAGATAAAGGAAGGAAATATAAAAAAGGAAAAGATAAAGTTGTCAAATAAATCTGAATTCCAGCAGCTACGTCCACTAAATTGATCATAACTCAAAAACAGCTAGGAATTTGGATGAACGGTCTGAAGCGAAGTTGTATATCATTCCGAGAAAATTAGTTTCTACATAAAGAACGCGTCAATCGGAGCTATATTGAAGAAGTTACGGCCAAAACAAAACAGCAACAGTTTATTACCTTTTCTATATTTTAGGGTTACGAATTTGAGTTGGGCTAGACGTTCAATACTTGTCTTCTACTCCAAGAAAACGTTTTAGGTTTTCCTATACCCTATAAATACACTCTCTAAGCAGTAGAAACACATCCTTGGATAATCCTTAAGCCAAGAAGAAGCCTACATCAAGAGAAGAGAAGTCTGGAAGGAGTTGAACGCCAAATTATGTCTTCACAAGCCTTCAAGTTTGTAATTGTTTTCATTTTGTTCTCTTGTATGAACTAATTTACTTTAGTTTGAGATTTAGCATATGTGTATGAACCCTAGACTTGTTTTACATATATTTTAATTTGGGATACCATTGTATTTAAATTGAATTCATGTTTTATTCTCTGTTTTATGTGCTTTGATTTATTGTCTGTTTTCCTTGCGGAGGCCTACATATAGGATTACCTTAATAGTAGTTAGATGGTCACCCGGAAGGGGTGTCTAATTATTTAAACACCACATAAACGTCTAGTGCACGGTAGTGATCCTGACGGGCTTGTCTAATTAGATAATTATTAGGGTATGATTTAACCACCGATTATCATTAGAAGGTCAGACTCATTTAGGAACTTAGTGGCGTAGGAGCACCCTATTTAAGTCCCCTCGTGATTGTGAGGTCGCCACCCTAGTCCACCCTGACGGGGCTAGGGAGGAATTTATAGTCCTGGTTATTGCAATTCTACATAATTCGCCCTTACATGATTATAATAAACAAGGCTAGTGGGGATTACTAGTTATATCTCGAGCTGAACTCTCATTCTCTTTGCTTCTCGTATTTACTTTTCTGTCTTTAATTTATTTAGTTATTATCTTTTATTCTCAAAAACCAAATAAAAATCTATTTAGTCTTTTAATTCTTGCGTATTATTTCTTCTAGCTTTTATATTTGCACTTGATATTTGCACAAGTTCTTTCTAGCTTTCGTAGTCTCTGAGGAACGAATTCACTTATCATTAAAACTTGCATACGTCCTGAAATACTTGCAGTACTGTGTTTAGACTAGGAGGTTTACTTTGCACTCATTTTATCTATTATTTAATTACGCCTTAGGTGACACCAAATTTCCTAAAGGAAAGTGATTTGCCTCGAGATTAGAATTCCTAACTCCAATTAGCTTAGCTTCAAGTGATGTGGTTGCTTTAAACTTCCAGGATTGTCCATGCAAAAATTGGCTCTGTGAGTTACTAAATACATAAGCAACAGAAGCAGTGTTAGATTCTATAAGAAAAGAAGCATCAGTGTAGATTATAATAGTATCATTAAGTGAAGAAATATAGTTTAAGGTATTATTACTTAGGATATTATAAGGAGAACATATTATAAAGAGTTGCTCAGGGATTAAATAATCATTTATAGTATCAGTATTATTAGCAGAGCAAATATTATTACTATTAGGATTAGTGGTAGTTTCATTAATGGCCTCAGGAATATCAGTATTACATTTTTTGAATTCATCATAGGCCATGTAAGAATTTTTAATGATATTAAGGGGCAAGATATCCTGATTTTCAAAGAATTTTTTATTCCTACTCTTCCAAATGAAACTAGGCCATCCTGGCTGCAAATTCAACCAAATTCCTATTCATATCATCCTTAAAATCACTAATATTCATAAAAAATGAAGCCATGAATCAACCCTGTTAGTGAAAGGAGAGTTAGAAAGAAAGGAAAATGGGGATGCAAACCAGGTTTGCTCTGGAACTAGGACAAGTGAATAGGATATGTTCAGTAGTTTCAATACAATCATCACAAAGCTTACACAAAGCTTACACAAAGGATCTTGGGCACAATTTCTTTTATATAAAGATTCTTTGTGTAGGCAAAGCATTAGTAACAGCCTTCCATAAAAAATAGAGATTTTTGGGCTTAAATTAAGAAGATAAAGAGATTTCCAAAATTTATTATCATTGGAGTAAGAGGTAGTTGAATTTAAGGCATTAATAGCTTTACTTATATTTAAATTATTTTGAATACAGTAGCTATAATATGGTATACAAGTTATATTACCATCAGAGGAGTGTGAAAGTCCTAGAGGGGGGGTGAATAGGATTACTAATAAGATTAAGGCCTAATTAAAAATCTTTTGGACAATTATAAGTTTAAGTGAAAACTTCTAAGTCAACTTAATATATCAAACCCTTATAGGATCATGCAAAGGATAAGTTAGAGGTTCGATATATAAGTATAACAAGTAAATCGACAATCCAATATCTTACTACTTTAGAAGACTATATGTTAGATAAACTAGATAATCAATATCACAATAATCATGCTAGCATATTATCAAACATATAAAGTGCGGAAAGTAAATAGAGTAGGCATAGAAAGATACACGCGATTTATAGTGGTTCGGTTTCCCTACATCCACTACCTAAGGAAGCCTCCTTAGGATTTCAAGCTTTTCACTAAGCTCCCGTGTCTCTCTTAACCGGGTCGAGAACACAATAACCCTTACAACCTCTTCGATAACACGAAGGACAAACTCTTGTGTAATCACAACACAAGGATACCAAGTATACTCCCTATACTTGAATTCTCTCTTAATCTATCTATTACAAGACCTAGACTTAAGAGGATAGAAACAAAGTGTTTAAAGGGTTGCTTATAAAAGATTGTAACTAAACTCCTAAAAGAGTGGATATGAACTATATAGCTTGTGAACTCCTCTTGAGTAGATAGAACCTTGTGGCTTATTTGATTAACTCCTTGAAAGGACTTATAAGCTCACTAAGATTGATTTTGACTATGTATAGCTCTTGACACCTTCTTGAATGATAACAATTAAGCTCCTTAATGTTTGTAATTAGTTGGTGTAGTTGTAGCCTTCAAAGAGCTTCAATTTATAGCAGAAAATAGCTTCCAACGGTCATAAGGCTTGGGTCCAACGGATCTATTAATTTCCCAACGGATATATTTCTTATGACTTAACTTTTGTGCAGAAAAACCTCTCTTGCGGTGTACCGCAAGTTTCGTGCGGTGTACCGCACCTCAACGGTTAGATTTTCTAACTCTCTGACGGGCTAGCCTATGCACCGCTGGTCCGCATTCTTGGTCCGGTGTACCGCGCCTTTGGTCCGGTGTACCGCGCCAAGTATCTTTGAAGGAATTTGACTTATGCTATGATGCTCGGATCAATAAATCTTCTTCACGAAAGTTGTAGATAACATCATTCTTATAAACATTGTAGTTGATCATTAAAGCTATATCTCAAAGTACATAAAGATATGAATAAAAGTGAATGCAATGAGATATAATAAGAATGGTATGAAAAGTGTTTTTGATGAATAATAGTGCAAGATACGATGAATATAATAAGAGTAATTAGCACACTAATCATAAGAGGATTTGTCACATTAAAACAACCTATTAAGGGAGGCTATATGCCAACAATCTCCCCCTTTTTGATGATGACAAATCCTTCACTAAACACCTTAGGAATGATATGAAAGTTTAAGCACTAATGAAATAAAGCTCCCCCTCACAATAAGCATATAAGATTTGAGATGCATTTGTGAGTTTTAAAACGTGCAATTTTTGAAAGTTTTAGTGCACATATTTCTCCCCCTTTGTCTTCATCAAAAAGACGGGGTTAATAAAAACAACTAAGGATAGAAGAGCAAAAACTCAAGTGAATAGATTTTAAACAACGATTCTAAGAGTGTGCAAGAGTTTAGAGATTAAAACATTTTTAGAAAAAGATGCACAAAGATAGATGAGTGTAAGAGCTAAGAGATAGAGACTTTTTACCAACTCCTTGATCGATAGATTTTCATTTCATATGCTTTCTAATGACACAAACGATTAGTTGCAATGTATTGAGATAAATGATTAGCCTAAGCATTTGAGTTTTTAAATAAGATTTAACAAAAAAACTCCCCCTTACACAATGCATAGAGTTTGTTTCAATTTTGTAAAAATTTGATTTACAATTTCTCCCCAAAAAGATATTTGAAATCAGTTTTAAGAAAGTTAGGGGTAAAATGTAATTTTTGAAAAGTATAGGGCCAAAAAATCATTTTTCAAAAAGTTTAGGGACTAAAAGACAATTTTTAAAACTTTTAGGGACCAAGGTGCAATTTTTCAATAAAATTATTTTTTAAGGGACTAAAACGCAATATATGATAAGATCAAGGATTAGATGCAATAGTACCTATATCATCAAAGAAAATGTTAGCAATATCAATATCCAAAGCATAAATTTTAAGCATCAAATATTCAAGATAAAAACATAGCAAACATAAACTATTATCCAAGATAAAACACATAGCATCCTAAAACATTATCCAAATAAGTAGCAATAATATCCTAAATGTCCAAAACACGGACCCATAACCAATTAAAGCATAAACATCACAAACTTAGTCCAAAACAATAAAAACATATAAAACACCAAGTATAATAAAATGAAGATTAAAAAACAAAACACCCAAACACGACCATTTAGCGAAATTCCCGGGGAGAGCGGCTTCTAGAACGGCTTCGAGGATGTGACACATCATCTTTGATACACGAGACATCTTTCTTAACACATGATAACTCACTAGCAAGATGTCCTAATTCCTCTTCTAACACCCCAAATTTCCTTTCTAACTTTTCTTCTAAAACCTCGAATTTCTACCTATATAATCCATAAACCGAGACATAGCGCTTTCGAAACTAGATGGATTAGGAGGATTCTCATGAATGGGGTTTTGAGGAGGCTCATTTGGGATAGGATTTTGTTGACCCGGGTTATCCAATATTTCAAGTGTGTTAAGCTCCGGACCAAAGGTTCCTTCTCTAGCTTGTAGGATACGATTACGAATAGTAACATCCGGAATACGATTAATAACCGAATGCGAAACATAGGTGTTATTATAAATATCAAATTTCATTCTCTTGATTGTGATATAATCAAAACACCAAGCTTTATCAATTGATTTCAAATTAGTTCCTCCTAAAGAAATTCCACTTCCCTCAAAGATTTTAGTTAGAAAAATACCATATGGGACTTTATCTCTCGATGTTCTAGCATGGTTCATCCATTTGAACATTATCGCAATAATGTTAATCGGTCGTTTAGCAAAGATAAAAAATAGGAGATAAGCTTCATAAGGAATTAATTTTGCATCATGTTTGTCCTTCGGAATTACGGCCGAAATAAGAAACTTATGAGCTACTATGAATTCCGGATCAAAATTACGCAAATTCCAATTTCCATCGGGAACAAGCATCCTTCCATTAACAAAATCAATAACCTCGTTTTGACCAACTATATCAAGACTAGAGCCATCCCAACCACTTGACCAAAAATCACTAAATCCATCCAAGGGAATGTTATATCGAGCACACAAAACATGTAATTTTAACCGTAAAGGAGTACCCGAAACTAATGATTTAATTAAGTTATTGGCACAATCATATTCAAAATTAGAGTAGAATTCTTCAATCAACCCACTGGCTAATTGACTACCCGAAAATTCAAAGATATTAGCACAACCTTGAAATGTAAATAGTTCAAGAAGAGAATTTTCACCCGATGGAAAATCTGAATCACTAAAGGTTCTACCCGGGAGAGGATCGAATGGCCGGAGTGGAGGAGGTGTTGGTGACCTCGCCGGAGATGGCGCACGGCGGCGGCTGGAGGAGGCTCTGGTGGTGGTTTTCTTCTTTGGAGCAGATTTCTTTTCTCTCATGGTGGAAAGGAAGTGGGTAATGAAAGAGAGAGAGAGAGATTAGTGATTTGGTGGAGAAGATGGTGTTTCTAGGCGGCGGAAAAGGGTGGAGAAGTCGCCGGAAATCGCTGGAGTGGGGAGAGGTTTTGTTTTAATGGTGGAATGAGGAAGAAAAGAGGATAAACGGGTTTAAAATGCTGACTAAAACCTAACCTGCGGTGTACCGCGGAAACCGTGCGCTGTACCGCACTGCATAAATAAACTGAGCAAAAAATAAAGGAAAAATAAAAACGCTGAAACCCTGAGACGCGGTGTACCGCGGAGTGGTCCGGTGCACCGCAAAAGTGTTCGGTTTGGACATTAAAAAGGAATTTTTGGTTCTTTTAAAAACACCCGAAACACAATCGAAACTCCCCCAAAAGATTCGGAATGGTATAAAACTAATAAGAACATCTTTGTTTTGAAAAGAAATACCAAGGAAAACCCGAAAACTCATAAAACAGTTTATTTCACAAATACCCCTATGTTTTCTAAAAGTACAAAAAGACCCAATGTAAAAACAAAGCAACATTTAAGCATGAAAAGGTCAAGATACACAATATAATAGCACATAGAGGATAAATCACATAAAACACATAATAATGCATAAATATAGAAAGAAGAAAGGAAAGAATTCACCGTATTTTCCCTTTACGAGGTTTGAACGTCCTTTTGCATATAATTCCATTTTCTTGACGCTCAACACCTTCAATGAATATTACTATGGTAACCGAGGTGGAATGGATCCGGAAATGTTGTTAGCATTTGTCACGATCCATATTGGTTTTTCCCACGAGGGTATCAAAGATCCACTTTCAAGTTGTTCGTGGTAATGGCATGTAGAAGCATGATGACCGGTTTTACCACAATAATTGCATGAACTTCTTTTTCGAATAGAACTACCATGTGAGGGTTTTGAACACGAAGTTTCCTCATTCTTTTCAATATCCAAATTATCACTTAAATACAATTTTTCTTTAAAAAAGCCATTTGGATCAAAAGGAGTGATATTTGAAAAGGGATGATTTTTTAAAGTTTTAAGAGCGAGGGAAAAAGCTTCATCCAATTTTCTAAAACCTTCTATATTTTTCTTCATAGGATGTTGACTTTTATTGGAAGAAAAAATATTTTCAAAACCAAGGTTTTTAGTATTACCAAGAATATCATCTAAAGTAATACAACATTTAAAACAATTCTTTAGCTCAACTTTATCCTTTTTTAACATAAGGTTATTCAAATGGATTTGAGAATCAAGAATTTTGAGAAGGGATGAAATTTGCCTAATATCATCATAGTTATAAGGAAGAGATAAAGAGTTAGGATAGATTGCTACCTCATGGTTTGGTTTAGAATTGTCATGAGATTCATCATGGATCAAGATTTCTTTTTCTTCATCATCTTCGACAATTCCATATAAAAACTCCAAACGATTCCAAAGCTCTTTTGCGGATTTACAATCTAACATTTGTGAAACAATTTCTTCGGAAATTCCACGAATTAGAGTGTACATTGGTTTTGCATTTTGAGTGAGCTTAGCCTTATCCTCAACGGTGAGTTCATCATAATCTTTTTCTTCTTGATTTAGCTTAAGAACTCCCGCTTCATAACTCCTCTTTATAAGGAATGAATGGACCTTCCATAACGATTCTCCATTGATCGGGATCTTCGGCTTTGATAAATTCCTCCATTTTTGTTCTCCAAGCAAAATAGTAAGTTCCTACAAAAAGTGGAGGTCGAGTAGAAGACGACTTTTCCAAAAGATTAAATTCCATATCGTTTACTCTACTAACGATTAAGCTATTCACGTAAAGTTAGGCTCTGATACCAACTGAAAGTCCTAGAGGGGGGGTGAATAGGATTACTAATAAGATTAATGCCTAATTAAAAATCTTTTGGACAATTATAAGTTTAAGTGAAAACTTCTAAGTCAACTTAATATATCAAACACTTATAGGATCATGCAAAGGATAAGTTAGAGGTTCGATATATAAGTATAACAAGTAAATCGACAATCCAATATCTTACTACTCTAGAAGACTATATGTTAGATAAACTAGATAATCAATATCACAATAATCATGCTAGCATATTATCAAACATATAAAGTGCGGAAAGTAAATAGAGTAGGGATAGAAAGATACACGCGATTTATAGTGGTTCGGTTTCCCTACATCCACTACCTAAGGAAGCCTCCTTAGGATTTCAAGCTTTTCACTAAGCTCCCGTGTCTCTCTTAACCGGGTCGAGAACACAATAACCCTTACAACCTCTTCGATAACACGAAGGACAAACTCTTGTGTAATCACAACACAAGGATACCAAGTATACTCCCTATACTTGAATTCTCTCTTAATCTATCTATTACAAGACCTAGACTTAAGAGGATAGAAACAAAGTGTTTAAAGGGTTGCTTATAAAAGCTTGTAACTAAACTCCTAAAAGAGTGGATATGAACTATATAGCTTGTGAACTCCTCTTGAGTAGATAGAACCTTGTGGCTTATTTGATTAACTCCTTGAAAGGACTTATAAGCTCACTAAGATTGATTTTGACTATGTATAGCTCTTGACACCTTCTTGAATGATAACAATTAAGCTCCTTAATGTTTGTAATTAGTTGGTGTAGTTGTAGCCTTCAAAGAGCTTCAATTTATAGCAGAAAATAGCTTCCAACGGTCATAAGGCTTGGGTCCAACGGATCTATTAATTTCCCAACGGATATATTTCTTATGACTTAACTTTTGTGCAGAAAAACCTCTCTTGCGGTGTACCGCAAGTTTCGTGCGGTGTACCGCACCTCAACGGTTAGATTTTCTAACTCTCTGACGGGCTAGCCTATGCACCGCGCCCTGGTCCGCATTCTTGGTCCGGTGTACCGCGCCTTTGGTCCGGTGTACCGCGCCAAGTATCTTTGAAGGAATTTGACTTATGCTATGATGCTCGGATCAATAAATCTTCTTCACGAAAGTTGTAGATAACATCATTCTTATAAACATTGTAGTTGATCATTAAAGCTATATCTCAAAGTACATAAAGATATGAATAAAAGTGAATGCAATGAGATATAATAAGAATGGTATGAAAAGTGTTTTTGATGAATAATAGTGCAAGATACGATGAATATAATAAGAGTAATTAGCACACTAATCATAAGAGGATTTGTCACATTAAAACAACCTATTAAGGGAGGCTATATGCCAACAGAGTGGATCCAACAAAGAGTTTCGGTTGTGTTATTAATAGGAATATTCATAGATAAGATTTCAATAGCAATAGCTGTATCAAATGTGGAATAAATAAGATTTCTATTCCACTGTTTGATAGGGGTATGAATAAGACCAGAGACATATGTAAGATTTGAATTATTAGTATTTGGAATGGATTTATTAGATAAAATCCAATGGGAGTTCCAAATATTAATATTATTACCATCACCAATAGCCCATCTAATATCATTTTTAAAATAGTCTTTACCTTTAAGGGGGGATTTAAAACACCAAGAGGCATTATTGTTTGATGTAGCATTTAAGAAATCCAAGTTATAAAAATAAATGTCTTTCAAGATTTTAAAGGCCGAAGAAGTTTTGTTTAGGTTTAGCTTCCAAGCAGTCCTGGTAATAAGAGATAAGTTTAAACTACAAAAGTATTTAAAACCCAAGCCTTCCCTCAAATTTAGGCCGTTCTAAAGTTTTCTAGTCTTTCCAATAAATTATTTTCTTACCTTTATTATCCCACCAAAAGGAAGCAACAAGGCTACTAATAAGATCACAAGTAGTGGTGCGTACAATAAAAAGAGACATAGTATAAATAGGAATAGCTTGAATAACAGCTTTAATAAGGGTTTTTTACCTCCAGTGGAGAGGAATTTAGTATTCCAATGATTAAGCTTTTTTATAACTCTTTCAATCATCCATTCAAGGGATTTTATCTTTAATCTACCCCAGTCAGAGGGTAAACCAAGGTATTTCCCAAGGTCAGGAAGATGGTTCATTCTAATTTGAGCAGTAAGAGCTGATATAATATTAGTAGGAGGTAGGAGGGCAGTTTCTAGCAAGCTTTATGCCATCTATAAGTTTTCATCAACTATATCCTTCATAAGGGAGCTAAGGGCCTGTGTAATTATAAAAAAAAAGGAAAGGGGAGAGAGGATCCCCTTGCCTTAATCCCCTAGTAGGATTTTTAATACCAACAGGAGCACCATTTATAAGGATTGAGTAAGAGACAGAGGAGATACATTCATATATAATTTTCAAGAGAGTCTAAAAAAACCCATTTTTTTCATCATGTCAATCAAAAAATCTCACTCAACATTTTCAAAGGCCTTTGAAATATCAGCTTTAATAGCAGCTGTGTAATTTTTTAATTGTCTAGCTTTTTTAAGATAAGTAACAACTTCATGAGCAATAATAATATTTTCATGAATAAGTCTGTCAGGAACAAAAGCAGTTTATTCCTTAGAGATAATAGTATCCGTAAGAGGTTTTAATCTATTTACAAATATACCTGCAATGATTTTGTAAATAAAGTTAGGACAACTAATAGATCTGAAATGACTTATAGTAGTAGGATCTTCAATTTTAGGTATAAGAGTAATATAAGTACCATTAATAGGGGCAAGAGAGTTGTTATTATAGAGAAGACCAGTAATTACCCTCATAAGATCAACTTTAATGGTATGCCAGTGTTGCTTAAAAAAGAAATCAGAATAGCCATCGGGCCCTGGAGCTTTATTGCTACCCACAGTCCAAATAATTCTTTTAATCTCAGAAATAGTAACAGGTTTTTCAAGGCATAAGTTCATATCCTCAGTAACAACAGGTTTTATTTTATCAAGAACATTTGAGTAATTTATTTTACCCACTGTTCTAAATATAGAATTAAAGTGAGAAGTGATAATATTTTCAATCTCAAAGGGTTTAGAAGTCTAAATACCAGCGTTGTTCATAAGATAAGAGATTTTATTGATACTTCTTATAGATTTGGTGGAAGCATGATAAAACTTTGTATTCTTATCACCAAATTTTACCCATTGGATACTACTTCTAGATTTCCAATATTCATCTTCTTTATTCCAAACAGCTTCAATTTTAGAATTAATTTGGTGGATTTCATCATAATTTTCAAGGATTTTGTCATTAAGAAATTCAAGTCTTCTCATAAGATCATTTATTTTTTTCTCTTACTTATACGTTTTTTCTTGGCCCAAGAATTTATAGAAATAGTACTAGAATTAAGTTTTTTTCCAAAGCGAGTTATGCCTTTATTTATGTTATTCAAAGGAAGGGACCAATGATGCAGAATAATATTAGTCACTTCACTTTCATTATTCCAATCTTTTCTATAGTAAAATCTCAGGCATTTATTATTAACTTTTTAATTAAAGTTAAGGATTACGGGGCTATGATCAAAGCCTAAAGCAGGTAAGAGGGTAATCCAAGCATTAGGGTAAATATTATCCCATAATTGATTAGAGAGACCCCTATTAAGTTTCTGTTTAATTAAGCCATTACCATCTTTTCAGTTACTCCAAGAAAAGAAACAACCTTTATAAGTAAATTAATGAAAATGATTTAAGGTCATAAAATCATTTAATTTTGAGGTATCATCAAGAGTGACATGATTTCCCCCAATTTTTTCAATTGGTGATTTAATCATATTAAAATCGCCAATACTGTTCTAGGGAAGGTTTTTCATAAGATTTTCAGCTATATCAGAAAGCTCAGCAAGAATAACATCTTTTAGAGCATCAGTGGGGTGTATATAAACATAGGTAGTATAAAAGGTATTAAAGTTTTCATAAATAATCTTACAGTGAATATAATATTGGGTCTTTTTTTTCAACAGTAATATTATAAGTGAGATCATTTACAAGAAACAAACCCCAACTTTACCATAGGGTTCAATAGTAGTTAAGACGTTCATATTAAGGGAGAGGGCTAAAGCATTAGTAGTAGCAATTTTGTTCATAGTTTCGGCTAAAAAAATTACCTTAGGATGATGGAGCTGAAAAAATCCTTAATTGTCAGAACTGTCAAGGGGGTACCAATCCCTTGACAGTTCCAACTTAGGTGTGTCATAACCCCGGTGGGTTTGTTGAAGGTCGAACCCGCAAGCCTTATCATTTTGAGCAGAAATGGTTGAGTTTTCATCAAACTCTTCAATATTATTAATATCTATCTCAGCCATAATTTCATCAGGTATCTTCTCAGTAGCTTCATCAATTATTATAAGAGTTTCAGTGAGACCCCATCTTCGAGCCCATAGCTTATCATCTTTAGTTGAGGATTTAGAAGTGATAGGGTCAGAGGTATATGGTTTGTTGAATTATGGCTTATAATCCACAAGTCTATGATTTGGTGTTTCAAAGATGTCATTTGTCTGTAGGGTATTTAAGAGAGGTATTGGAGTGTTGTGATATATTAGTGAGGCGAGTGGTTCAGATGAGACGGAACTTTTATCAATGGGTGGTGAAGTTAAGGAATTAGGGAAGATGGTAGAGTTATTATTTGGGTTTGTAGGAGAGTAATGTTTCAATGTTATTTTAGTGGGCTTTTCTAAAGAGACGAAGATAATAGAAGTTGGGCTAAAAGGGGTTTTTTTGGGCCATCATGAGTTTAGATGGGGTTAGATAAATACTTCATTGGATTCTTTTTGAATCTCAGCCCAATCTTTTGATGGGGCCGAATTTTCAATAGGTTTAGTAGCAGCTTCCTTAGACTTTAAAATTCTAAGTCGGGTAATAAAGAGAGCGGAAGGATTATTTTTCAGAAAGAGGATTCCTCTTTCGTGAAGGTTTTCTATCAAAATTTAATGGTTGAGTAGAAGAGGTCTGAGCCTCGAAAACCGGTAAAGTTTCGTTTCTAGAATCTGAAATTCTTACCGAGTTTGGTTGAGTTGAGTTGGGTTGAGTCTTGTTGTTGATTTGTCGTCTTTCTTACCGAGTTAAGATTGGGTTTTTTTGTTTCTTGATTCCCAGAGAATTTAGGCTCAAATCCATTGATAGCTTTTGAAAGCTTTTGTCACAATTTCTGTTTGTTTTTATATTTATCTTCTTCATGATCGAGAAGTCCACAAACATAGCATAGATCACAGAGTTTCTTGAATTTCAAGTGGCCCTTAACAGAGTATCCATCGTCAAGAAAAATAACATAATTACCAGTGATGGGTTTGAAGATGTTCCAATCACTTCTAGCACAAACAGCCCCACATTCCTTGAAGGTTTTCACAGGAGGTAAAGTAATACTTTCAACATAACCCAGTTGTTTGGCAATCTTTGTAGCATTATCTTCATTTAGGAGAAGAGGAGGAATACCATGGATTTGAACAACAAAAGAGGTTTCAGTGAGTTGAGCATCAATTAGGCCTTTTGAAGAATGTACATATTTTCTGATTACAATCCATGGTCTATTCTTCCGGACCAGCTCAAGATCTTCACCTTCTCCGAAAGTGATGACGCATGTATTAAACCCTCGTTTTTCAGTATGACATTTACCTGAGATTCCCCATGAGTTGTTTATGTTTTTACGCTGATAGTTGAAACTAACAGATTCATTGCTAATGATTTTAGCATATCATTTTGGACCTTCAAACTGAGCGTATACATCGTTAGGATCAGTAAATAAAGTAAAGGCTTCATCAGTGTTTGATGAGTAGGTTCTAGTGTAGAATTCCATTGTAATAAAGATGTAGTGTAAATAAGGTAGTTAGGAATTGAAGATAAAAGAGGAGTAAATGCAGAAGAATGAAGCAGGGTAGAGAAAATCAAAGCTAAAAAATAAAGGTAAGTGAGATTTGGATAAAGAAGAGATTTCTAGATGGATGAAGTAGAATTTTGAGATTTTTAGAAGGATTAAGGTAAAGGACATGCTTGAGACTGGTGGTGGAAGGGTTATTTGGTGGTGGTGGTGGCGGAAAAAGTTGTAAGAAAGAAGTAAGACTCAACTATCTTTAAAAAACGTGCTTGAGAGCTATTTTGGTTTTTTTGGACGACCCTCAGTTCAGTATATATGTATATTTTAACATAAAGTATATGTATATCGTTTCTAAATAAGTAAAATATATACGATAATAGTCATACTACTAAAAATATAACATGATATTATTTGACTAAAAGTGGATTAAAATTTAATTAAAAGTGGATTAAAATTAAATTCAAAAAAATAAAATAATTGATAATTTACTTGTAATTAAATTATATCATGTTATTAATGGTACATTAATAGTAAGTACTTTTTTTTTAAAACAAATATAACAAAAACTTAGAATATGATAAATGGTATTTGATTTTTTTATATTTCAATAAATGATATATTTGGTAAAGAAAAATAAAGCTGACAATTTTTAATTCTACCTAAATTGCTCGGACTTCAATATTTGGAAATAAATTAGTCTTTATAAAAGTTAGCTGGGAATGGGTCAAATCTATTGATTATTTTTTTATCCAACTTAATTGTTCTACTATTTTAGATAGGATTATTGTCTAAGAAATACTTTAAGTTAAAATTAATTATTTCTTATCCCAACCATCATATTTTTACCCATAAAAAGTCACATATATTTTCTTTTTTTCTTTTCTTTCTTATAAAAAGAGTCGTTTGAGTTATGAAAAACTTATCATTACTCACTATTCTTTAAAAAAGACAGTGTCTTTTATATGTAAGAGTTTAAGGTGTCAGGTGCCTATTGGGCATTAACCCTTTTAGATATAAATCTTAAAAAAATATTTAATATTTTTCTTTACAAAATTATTCTTAATTAAGATATATATAATTATTTATCATAGTACTTTCTATTATTTTTAATTAAGAACAATATTAAGAAAAATAAAAACAAAATAATATGGTATTTACCAAAGAAAAAATGATATTAAACTAACTTTCTATAAATTTGAATTAACGTGGAAAAAAATGTAGATAAGGTGGTGGATATATTAGAGTAATTATAATACCATTTAAAACTATATCACCTAAATATTATCTAAATGATGTGACATTACTCAAATACCATTTAATGACATGACGTGAATTAATTCGTAGTTACAAATCTTTAATCTATTTTTTTAGCTAATTAAAAATTTGTAACTAATCAATTCACACTATATAATTGGTGGTATAATTTTGGATGATATATATAATTAGTCGATATATTAAGAGCCCTTTTAGATTGCTTTTCAAAATAATCACTTGAAGTGATTTTAGATTCCTAATAATACTTTATACTTTTAAAATCACTTTTAGAAAAAGCACTAGTGAGGTGATTATTAAAAAATCACTTAAAGTGATTTTGGATGTCAAAAATATTTTTTAATATTTTTTACGAATATTAAAATTTTAATTGAAAAGCGCTTTTAGCTCTAAAACAATCAATCCCAAACGGACTAATAGTATTAGACTATTAGACTATTAGCAAGCGTGTGAGAGACTTTGTATATAAGTTTTTTTATCTATTTTATAAACTTGCACCAAGGAAAGAAAGAAAGATGGCAGAATCATCAGCAGCAGCTAAGGTGAAATCAATCTTCATATACCCTATTAAATCGTGTGGCGGAATATCTGTCTCTGAAGCAGCCATCACTGGAACAGGTAAGATGAAGAATTAATGATACTACTACTATCAACTATATCAATAATTTTCTTTGATGAACTATCTATAATTATAGGATTTCGATGGGATCGAGAATGGTTAGTAGTAAATGAGAAAGGGAGGGCAAATACTCAAAGAGTTGAACCCAAGCTAGCTCTTGTACGTACAGAAATAACTCCCATTCACGCGTTTGAGGATTATATTTCCCGATTATAAATCATTCCCTGAAGTGAATGGTCTTTTAATATATAAGAGAGGAAGCAAATTTAATTTTATATCTTTATTCGATATTGTAATTAATTTGTGATTTATATTCTGTTTTGGTATTGTAATAAGGTTATGATTTATATTTTTTAACTAAATTTCATTCCCTGAAGAGAATGGAAATTTATTCCCGGAAGTGAATGATTATATTACTTGAAGTAAATAAAACAATTTTAAATATCTATGCAAATAGATGTGGTGGTGGTTAAAAACAATTGAATTACATGTAGTATTCACATACTAAAAATCATTCCCCGAAGTGAATGAAACTTTATTCCCTTAAGTGAATAAATACGTGTTCGGAAGAAATTGCACCGTCTTTCAATATACTGGAATTGACGTCTTGATGATTCGAACTCCAGTCGAGGTTACGGTCATTAAAGAAGTAATTCTTGATTATTAGTAGTCTGAATACTACAAATAAATAAATTTCTTACCACCAGACGTGGAATAAAAAGAAATCACGCAAGTGAAAGTCACGGAAAATAAGTAATCAACAAAATGATAACCATGAATGTTATTGATATAGTGGAACTATATTTTGGTCGCATACCTGTCGTATGCTAAACCATTTGGTCGATCTAAATAAAAAAGTTGGATGCCCAAAAGTTATGTTACCTTGTGGTACAAAATTGAAATTATCAGCGGATTATGGTTTAAGTAAATCCTGAAGAAACTTACTAAATTTAAAGATATTCGCCGAAATGAATATTTTGTATAAACCACAAGTGTCCATAACAATTTATATCTTTGCATTATTTATGAAAGTCACGCCATAAGTGTGTACTAGAAAATATCCTGCTATTTCTTCTGGGTTGTATTATGTACTCAAGCAGTTGTAACGCATATTGTGCAAAAGCAAAGATATAACGATTGATGTCTCCCTATTTGTTCTAATTCTTAGCCCATTGGAGACATCATTTTAGGTGAATAAATGAGTTATTTGATAGACTTTTAAGTTTATTTGATCATATTGAACTTTCTCCCCTTGGAAATTAACTATTTACGGAATCTGAGCTTTTGTGCGTAAATTTGACTATTTTTAATGCAAAGTTAATTGGTTCTTGAATTTCATAAAAGACCAATCCAAGGAGAAGAAGTGAGAATAAAGTCTTAGTGTATTTTAGAGTGTTAGGAAATGATTTTTAGTCGAGTTTCTATTTTTAGAGTACACTTTCCTATTTCGATTTCTTGATTTATTGATTTATTCTTTTTAAGCATATGCGGTTTAATTATTTAATTAATGTGAAGCTTTAAAAGATAAATGGTAATTACTTAGAGACCAATTCAAGATGAGGATGAAAGGAAAGAAGATTTACATGGAAATAAGAAGATTTAGGAAAGATTTATTCAAAGGAGGAAAAGATAAAGCTGCCTTGTGAATCTGAAAATCCAGCCACGTTTTAGAGGTTAAATCATAATTAAAGATTGGCAAGGATTCTGGACGAATGGTCTGCGCCAATAGAAAGAGCTTTCCAAGACAAGCAGTTTCATATATTGGAACTTCTCAAACGGATAAGTATTGAAAAAGATATGACCAAATCAAATCAGCAGCAAATCTTACCTTTTCTAGAATTTAGGGCTACGAATTTGAGAGTCTTTGACTTGTCTTCCACTCCAAGCAAATTCGACCTAGGGTCTTCCAACACCTATAAATACACCCCTTAGACCTCATAATTCAGTACCTCTCATAATTCATTCAATATATACATCCTTAGAGAGAGCGTCAAGAGGCGGAAGCAAGAGCAGAAGCTGGAGACTGTCTATATCTCCAACAACAGTTCAAGCCAATTCCTTTATCTAGGTTCTTATTTTATTTCTATTATTAGGAGCATGTATATTATTAATTTCCTTATTGTTTTTACTTTTAATATGAGCTAAACCTTTATACTTGAGAATCGCATTAAAGGGATGAACCTTAATTAATTGTTTTCTATGTTTTGAATATGGGATTGTTTAGATTTAAACTGAATTGAGTTTTGGATATTGGATATTACTTTGTTTTCATTACTAATTCTTTTAGGAACAACTAGAATTAGCTTTTAGTATTTGGGCTATTCACTTTAGTGGCGAAGTGATCATCCGACAGGGGGGTTTGAATACAGATCTAGGTAATACCCGTGTAATGTCCGTTATTGACCGACAGGCTTAACTAGTTACATAGCCAAAGAGGTAAAATCATATCATCCGAAGAGCCATATTCGACCATACATGTGTTTATGATACTTTAGGATAGCTTCTAGGTCCACTCGACAGGGCGCTAGGAGATATTAGAGTCCCGACTAATATTATAATTCCAATTCTACCCTTAAACATAGCATAGATTAGATTGATTAAGTGGATTCCTTGCGAGACTCAAGTATCTCTCTTATCTGAAGATAGTCTATCCTTTTACTTTATTTATTTTCTGTTATTTAGTCTTTACTTTATTTTGCATCTTTTAATTTACAAAAACCAAATAAATATTTCTTATCTTTTATTTTCTGTATTTGCAATTACTACTATTTGTTTATTGAACACTTGGGTTATACCAGCCCCAATCCCTGAGAACGAATCCGACTTGTCGGAGTATTACTTGGACAACCGTACACTTGCGGTATTGTGGTTCCTTTTATTTATCGCATTAATTTTATAACACACAAGGACCCACCAAAGATCCAAAGAATTTTATATTATGACATGATTGACGTAATTATCCAAGGACAATAAGTTGAATAATAGAAAATTCACTTTGACTCAACTAAAAAGACCAGAAGTTGTTTTTACTAAATGACTACCCATATGTTTAATTTTCTCTAGTAAAATTGACTATGAGACTATCTCAACCGGTAGTTGATATTTTTATGTTGGTTTTAATTCTAATTCTTTTATTCGATATCTTGACACTTAAATGTGATACATTTAAAACACGTCTTGTAGAGTGTTATTTTGATGAGATAATATACCCGTATTAGGGGGAAAGACATCGCAACCTGAAGTATTGCGTGAGATATCGTGGAATAAAATTCATTATCTCATCTCTATCCACAAACTAAAGAATCGGAACTTGAAGTTCAAAAGGCGATTCATTTGTGAAATATTGTAAATAATATACAAAATGCATTCATGAACACAGAAGAATGTTGCAAAATCCCATAAATCTACTGTTAACGCTCCAGTAGATTATTGTCCTAGAAGGACATATAACAAATATGTCAGCGAATGCATTAAACTAACGCATGAAGCGTGGTGAACTTAAAATATATCTAACCAGCGCATGAAGCGTGGTGAATTTATTATACATCTAACCAACGCCTGAAGCATGGTAAGCATGTAATGTAACTAACCAGCGCATGAAGCGTGGTTGACCTGTAATGCATATAACCAACGCATGAAGCGTGGTTGACCTGTCAAATTAGAATATACCATTCCCCGAAGAAGAAAATCTCATGAGTAAATGATGATTAAATGGTAAATAATGTGGAATGTGCACATCCACATTATATGACGGGAATTATTGAGCCAGCTACTACTGACACATGCATTATTCATAAATTTTGTAATGGTCCCTGAAGTGACCGAGGTACCTAAGTAAAGAAACGCCATGAGATTATTTATCTACTAAAAATACATGAAACCGTGAGACGGTTAATGAGATTGATATATTATGGCTTGAAATAACTAATTAGGATCCTAAATCACAAAGTGGTGAAATTGCCGACAAAATAATGGCCACACAATTCTATTAAATCTATAATCCGACTTGTATCACATAAGTTCCTGCAGAAATAGAGAATTGATTAGGGGGAGACGTCCCTATTTTCATGTTATGTATACAATGACGTTCGGATTTTACTTTTTAAAGAACTCTTGCAGAGTTTATTATGATAAGGAAAATACCAAGATAAATGTCATGATTCTTGGACTGATAATAATGTTCTTGATGAACACATGTGCGCGAAGCACAAGTGCCTGAGGCACTTAGAGAGTATGAATATATTAAATTCTCGAAGAACGAGAAGTGCATGGAGCATAAAATATTCCCGAAGAATATAAAGTGCATAAAGCACAAGAGAGTAGTTTATATAACAGAAACAGTTAGAATGGATCACTTCCTCACAAGAACGTTATTATTTTATGATGAGATTGTCTCATCCTGGAAATTCAAGAAGAAGATTCAAGAAAAATAAGATCAGTCCGTGAGATGTCAAACTATATTTCAACAAACTTGCCCATGCGAGAATCCAGCAGATTCATCAACTAAATATATATTATACTTATGTTAAATTATGGGCTTGAAAATGTATTATGCGGTTCAATATAATTATTGTAATAATGCGTGTTACAATGAGGGGGAGACGATAATTGTGCATTTTACTCTTTTTCCTTCACTAAGTTTTTTTCCCACAGGGTTTTTCCTAGTAAGGTTTTAACGAGGCATGCCAAATATCGAAAGAGAACAATATACTCCTCCGTACGTGAATCTACTGTTTATTGACATTGAACGAATATGATCAAGTGAAAAATCCAGCAGATTTCTTCACTAAAGCTATACCAACAACAATATTCAAGCTACAAGTCCACCAGTAAAGAAGACATTATCAGAAATATCTGAATTCGCAATGAGGGGGAGATATCGACATTCTGTACTCTTTTTCCTTCACCGTGGTTTTTCCCAAGTGGTTTTCCTGGAAAGGTTTTAATGAGACAGGCCAAATATGTGTTACATCCTCCAAGAAATTATGTACTCTTTTTCCTTCATCAAGTTTTGTCCCAATGGGTTTTCTTGACAAGGTTTTAACGAGGCAATCATATATCATATCTCTCACTTCAAAATTTCGTTGGTGATATCCAAGGGGGAGTGTTATAAAATATAATATTAAGTGGATATACACCAACGATATACCCGATAAAGTAGTAACGTGTATAAGTGACTTGCAGTACAGCTGCGCAGCAGCTTAAGCCTCGCAGCAGTTTAAGCTAGTAGCTGCGCAGCTACTTACGGTTTACTATATATAGTACGATATTCATATCATATTGTAACCATTCTAAATTTCAGTGAATAACAATATGAGATTATATTTCCCTATATTTCGAATTATCGCCATTAATTTCATAACACGGACTTCAATATTTGGAAATAAATTAGTCTTTATAAAAGTTAGCTGGGAATGGGTCAAATCTATTGATTATTTTTTTATCCAACTTAATTGTTCTACTATTTTAGATAGGATTATTGTCTAAGAAATACTTTAAGTTAAAATTAATTATTTTTCACCCCAACCATCATACTTTTACCCATAAAAAGTCACATATATTTTCTTTTTTCTTTTTCTTTCTTATAAAAAGAGTCGTTTGAGTTATGAAAAACTTCTCATTACTCACTATTCTTCAAAAAAGACGGTGTCTTTTATATGTAAAAGTTAAGGTGTCAGGTGCCTATTAGGCATTAACCCTTTTAGATATAAATCTTAAAAAAATATTTAATATTTTTCTTTACAGAATTATTCTTAATTAAGATATATATAATTATTTATTATATTACTTTCTATTATTTTTAATTAAGAACAATATTAAGAAAAATAAAAACAAAATAATATGATATTTACCAAAGAAAAAATGATATTAAACTAACTTTTTATAAATTTGAATTAACGTGGAAAAAAATGTAGATAAGGTGGTGGATATATTAGGGTAATTATAATACCATTTAAAACTATATCACCTAAATATTATCTAAATGACGTGGCATTACTCAAAGAGGAAACTTCAAAATGAAGCCTAATATGTAACAAAGAGTATTTTTAAAGCCTAGTTACAAAATTGTTCTAAATAAAGCCTAACTAGGTAAAACAAGGTAACTAACTCATTTTATCTCTCTTACTTTTCCTGACACACATGACCATCCGTGTACAAGGGGCTGTACCTAAGTTATTTTTTTGTCCATGCCCATTTTCAAAGTGTTCAATATTATACCCAAGGGGCTGTACCCAAGCTCGGGATTTATCCATTCCATGTCATTTTTGTTTCCAATTCTTATTGTTTGTCTAGTCCTTTTACCTAGTTCGTGTACACAATGGGCTGTACACAAGTCATTCTTTGTCCATATTCATGCCAATGTCCTTTTTTAGTTTTTTAAAAAAAAAAGGAAAAAAGACCGTTTTTTAGTAGATGAGTTAATTAGATGAGCCCTTAGGTCTGGACAAATTGTGTCCTGGAGCCCAACAAGTCTTTGAGCCCAACAAGTCATATAGCCCCTTATGTTTGGACACACACGCCAAAAAAAAAAAACTTAAACAGATTTGAGACAAGGGGCTTGGCTATTCAGACAAGCGGCTGGGCTGGGCTATTGAGTCAAGGGGCTGGGCTGGGCTATTGAGACAAGGGGCTGGGCTGGGAGGTGAAGTAAGAATATTGACGTGTGTGGTGGACTCCTGGAGGCGCGAGAATGACTCGTTTGATGAGACTGGATAAGCTGGACTGGACCACGGTGGCTGGACCATGGTGGCTGGACCTCGGAATATGATGGTGGTCGGGATCGCGGTGAGAAATGAGTTTCTGCAGTGCTGTAGTTTCCAGATCTGCAGCAGCAGCGACGTGGTGATGAAGGTGGAAGGTCAGATCGGCCTCTGTGGCGGTGGTGGTCTCTGAGCGCGACTGTCGAGATCTGTGGTGGTGGTGGTGTTATGGTGGGAAGCTAGTCGAGGGGGTGGGGACGGCGTTGCAGCAAGATAGCGCTGCTGCTGACGGAAGGGGAAGGAATCAGCAGGTGGAGGTGGGTTAGGTGTTGCTCGGCGTTGTGCAGTGACGAAGGTGGAGGGGATGGTGGTGAGATCCGCGCAGTGAAGGTGGGCATCGAGAGGGCGTTTCTTGGTGGTAGGTGGGATGGTGAAGGTGTTGCAGCAGGTGGCTATGGTGGAAGTTTGAGATGGAAGGGGGTGGGGGCGGCGTTAGGTCTTGAGCAGTGAGAGAGAGCTGAGAGATAGCTGTGAGAGAGAGAGAGAGAGAGAGGAGGTTTGATCGAACCCCCTATATGGGTTCTTTGTTTTTGTTATTGGGTTCTCACTGTAATGGTTACATTAGTATAGAAAGACTAGTTGGATAGTAAGTGGGGCTTTTGTTTGGTAAGTAGAAGGTTGTTGGGCTTTAAATAATTATTCCCCCTTACTCAAATACCATTTAATGACATGACGTGAATTAATTCGTAGTTACAAATCTTTAATTTTCTTTTAGCTAATTAAATATTTGTAACTAATCAATTCACACCATATAATTGGTTAGTATAATTTTGGATGATATATATAATTAGTCGATATATTAAGAGCTCGTTTGGGATTGCTTTTCAAAATAATCCCTTGAAATGATTTTAGATTCCTAATAATACTTTATACCTTTAAAACCACTTTTAGGAAAAGCACAAATTAAAAAAATCACTTAAAGTGATTTTGGATATCAAAAATATTTTTTAATATTTTTTATAAATATTAAAATTTTAATTGAAAATCAAACAGACACTAATAGTATTAGACTATTAGCAAGCGTGTGAGAGACTTTGTATATAAGTTTTTTATCTATTTTATAAACTTGCACCAAGGAAAGAAAGAAAGATGGCAGAATCATCAGCAGCAGCTAAGGTGAAATCAATCTTCATATACCCTATTAAATCGTGTGGCGGAATATCAGTCTCTGAAGCAGCCATCACTGGAACTGGTAAGATGAAGAATTAATGATACTACTACTATCAACTATATCAATAATTTTCTTTGATGAGCTATCTATAATTATAGGATTTCGATGGGATCGCCAATGGTTAGTAGTAAATGAGAAAGGGAGGGCAATTACTCAAAGAGTTGAACCCAAACTAGCTCTTGTACGTACAGAAATAAGTCCAATTCACGCGTTTTCTGACCCCTCTTGGGAACCAGATTCCACCTCTTTCTTGGGTAAGAAATCGATAATATATTAATAATAGTAATTTCTTTTCCTATTCTACTGAATTGTGTTTAACATTGAGTTGTTTCAATAGTGATAAGTGCTCCTGGGATGACAGATGTTCTTAAAATCCCATTAACTACCCCACCACTAACAACTAAGGGTGTCTCTGTCTGGGAATGGTCTGGCTCAGCCTTTGATGAGGGTGATATAGCTTCTAATTGGTTCACCACCTTTCTTCAGAAACATTCTCGCCTTGTACGTTTTAATGACGGTAAGTTCTGCTATCAAATTAATCTTGTTGCATCTACTCTAATTTCATTTTGTCAATCCAGAATTCCAAACAAGACCTGTCTACTCTGATCGTGCTCGTGACTATAGAATCAAATTTAATGATTTGTATCCTTTTCTTTTGCTATCTCAGGTTCGAGTTAATGTTTATTTTCACTACAAGAAATAGTATCTTTAGCGGCAAAAAATTTAACACTAAAAATCTAAATTTTGCCGCTAATAGTCGTTATTTGTTGCCTCTATAAGTTCGTCGCTAAAGATACCTTTAGTAGCAAATCATTTGTTTTTATCTCTATTAACTTAATCTTTAGCGGCAAATATTGCCGCTAAAAATATAATTAGAGGCCATTTTTGTTTTTAAAAATATCATTAGAGGCCATTTTAGTTGTTGCCGTAATTGTTTCATCGCTAATGCTACCATTTCTTGTAGTGTTTTTCCTTGAGATCACATAAATGCTCAAAGTTATGATTTCGCAGGGATCATTGGATGCACTAAATGAACGTCTCAACAAGCCTATACCGGTTAACCGTTTTAGACCCAAGTATGTTTGAAAGAATCTTTGATTACAATATAAAAGCTAGTACATATTTTGATCTGTCATCATTTTCAATTGATTGGTACAGTATTTTTGTTGATGAATGTGCGCCTTTTGTTGAGGATCTATGGAAGGAGATTACAATAAATGATATAACATTCCAAGCTACTGAGATATGCTCTCGCTGCAAGGTAGACAGACTAAGACTATATAACCTGTTGTATATTTTGAGATAATTCCTTTTTTTTTAATTCTAATGCTATTTTAGATTCCGAATATTGATCAAGAAACTGCAATAGGAGCCTCTGAAATAACTAAAGCACTCATGGAATTTCGGTCTGACAAAGTGTTGCGCCCGGATGAGAAACCTCGTGGAAGGGTATATATGGAACTTGTTTGTAATTATCTTAATCTGCTCAATAGCAGCAGTAGATTAATCAAAAATAATGTTATGTTATGTGATTTTGCAGGTGTATTTTGGACAATGCTTTGTTTGTGAAAAAGCTTTAAGCCAAGACCAAGTAAAAGGATTGTGTGTGAAAGTGGGTGACCTTATACATGTTCTCAACAACTTCTCTTCCTATGTGGATGCAGCTACTTGAGTTTCCACCTCTCGATTTATAGTTTCGTGTCGTTCCTTTGTGTGTTGAATTGTTGATTAACCCAATTTTCAAATAAATTGTAGTTTACGTTATACAGAGAGTACGTAATAAGTACTTATTAGTTATTTCCTGATGATAAATAAATTGGAAAAAGATCATTTCCATTCTGTTGATATATGTAAAGTCAAAGGGTTTGGTCAAAGCTATGAGTTGGCAGCTTATGTGGAGGAACACTTCAGCATTAGAAGTGGTTTACTTTCTCGGGTTATATTTTGCACCGACTTAGTTACGTGGCTTGATCTTATGCGTTGGTTGATAAAACACTTTAGACGGTCCAGATTAAAACCCTTGGAGAGCCATATAAAAGGCTCGAGTCTTCAGCTTTGGTCATTCTTACTCTCTTGTCTTTTGACTCTTCGCTCTCTTCTCTCTCGTGTTCTTCAGATAACATTCTTAGGGTTTCTTGTAAACATTAACAATCTAATCTATAAAGATTGTTAATTAGAATAGTGTAGATCAAGCCTATTGCTTGAAGATTGAGTAGATTTCTCGATTGATTCTTAGGGTTTCACGCTGAAACCCTTGTGGTGCTATTCTTGTAATCTTGTAACTGATCTGAAGTGTAACCGTGTTCTTATAGTGTGCGAAGCATCATCTGAGGGTGGCTTCAACGTGGATGTAGGCATATTGCTGAACCACGATATATCCTTGTGTTCTTTACTTTCTGCAATTTTCTTTTTAGGGTTTGATTTGCTTTTCAACCTTAGATCATTTTGATCTATTTTCGCCAAAGATTAATTACGTTTTACTAAGTGATTTTACAACAGTGGTATCAGAGCCTTGTTCGATTGAACTCTAAAACGTTTTGTGAAAAGATTTGTTCTTAAACTATACAGATCTGTGTTTTGGCGTCTTAAATTTTTCTGAAAAACTTTTCCAACAATACAATTTCTTTATCTTGTATTGTAACTCACAGATCTAATATTCTTTAGGGTTTTCGAAACTTAAAAATCCTTGAATAAATTTTTCTAGGGTTTTTTCGATTTATACTAACCCTAACAGCTGTTGCATGTGTTGTGCCTTGTGTTTCTTGTATACAGATATATTAAGAAATGGCAACAACCAGGCTAGAAGTATCAGTGTTCGACGGAAAAGGTGATTTCAGTGTGTGGAAAAAGAAAATGAAGGTTTTGCTGTCGCATAACAAAGTCTTAAGTGCTCTTGAACCAAATATGGATCATTGGCCTGAAGAAGCAAGAAAGAGGGTCAATGAAGTAAAGGAAGAGGCCTTCAATCTATTGTTCTTAAATCTGTCTGATAACGTAATACGAAAGGTAGATGGAGCAGAAACTGCACTTGATTTGTGGGGTAAGTTAGAATCTCTTTACTCTTCTCAATCTACTCCCAACTTGGCTTTCTTGAAAGGAAATTTGTTTTCGTATAAAATGGATTCTTCAAAAACTATTGATGAAAATGTTGATGAGTTTCTTAAACTTAATCTTGTTTTAAAAGGTTCTGATATGGCCTTAGATGAGACTTCTAAATGCATGATCCTTTTAAATGCTATTCCTGATTCTTATCAAGTTGTGAAAGATGCTTTTTAATATTCTACTGTGATTCCTACCTTTGATCAAATTGTTGCCTCTCTGAAAACTAGGGAACTTGAATTAAAAAACAATAAGCGAGTAGGAAACAATCTGTTTGTGAATCATAAAACTGAAAATCATGAGCATGCTAAAAACAATAAGAATAAGAAAAAGTTTAAGGGAAATAAGAATAAAGAAACTCGAAAATGTTATCACTGTGGTAAACCTGGCCATATTAAGAAGAATAGCTATGCGCTTAAGAACAAAAATAACAATAGTAACAATGAAACCAATATTGCATGTATGCCCCATAAGATTGATGATACTTGTGAGGTATTAAATGTTTCAGACATTGCCTGTAAGTCTAATTGGATTTTAGATTCTGGATGTACTTTTCACATGAGCCCCAATAAGGACTGGTTTGTGGACTTAGTTGAATCAAATGTTGAAACTGTTTATATGGGTAATAATAATACATGTCAGGTAGCTGGTATTGGTAAAATCAATTTGAGACTTAACAATGGTAAAACTGTGACCCTTACTGATGTTAGGTGGATTCCTGACCTAAAAAGAAACCTTATTTCATTAGGTGTTTTAGATGATTTGGGCTGTGTGTATAAAGTCTCAAATGGTGTGATTAATGTGTTTAAACATGATAAACTTGTATTATGTGGAAAGAAAATATCTGGTTTATATATTCTTGATGGTACTTGTATCAAAAATGATATGAATTCTGTTAGTACTAATGTTGAGAATGCAGCTACTATAAAGTGGCACTTAAGACTTGGCCATATGAGCCAATTAGGCTTGAATGTGCTAAGTAAGGATGGAATGTTTGGTAAGGATACTATCTCTAATCTTTCTTTTTGCGAGCCTTGTGTGTTAGCTAAGCAACACAGAATGAAATTTAATGTGGGTGTTCATATGTCTAAATCTATTCTTGAATATATACATGCTGATTTGTGGGGCCCTGATAAGTATGAAACACATGGGGGTAGAAAATATTTTTTGTCCCTTGTAGATGATTATTCTAGGCGTGTTTGGACTTTTTTGTTGAAAAATAAAAGTGATACTTTTGAAACAATAAAAGATTGGCTTATCTTATATGAAAAACAAACTGGAAAGCATGTTAAAACACTTAGAACTGATAATGGACTTGAATTTTGCAATGAAGAATTTGATAATTTTTGTAAATTGCGAGGGATACTAAGACATAGAACTGTTAGAAAAACACCACAACAAAATGGTGTAGCTGAAAGAATGAATAGAACTTTATTAGAAAAAGTTAGATGCCTCTTATTCACATCTGGTATGCCTAAATCTTTTTGGGGTGAAGCCTTATATACTGCAACTTATTTGATAAATAGAAGTCCAAATAGATCAATTAATATGAAATGTCCCATGGAACTTTGGAACAATAAGAAACCTGATTTATCTGATTTGCGTATATTTGGTTGTGCTGCATATGCCCATAATAGAGAAGGAAAATTAGACCCTAGATCACTTAAATGTGTTTTCTTAGGTTATCAAACTATGCATGGCACTAAAGGCTATAGATTGTGGGATAAAAATTCTAGAGGGTTAAAAATTATCATCAGTAGAGATGTAATTTTTGATGAAACTAATTTCCCTTGCAAGAATGATTCTGTGATTTCAGGTACTGACACTAATAAGGCAGATACTACACCTGAGAATGTTACAATTGAGGTGGAGCCCCTATCAACTGCTGGAAGTGATGAAGTTGACCAAAGTCAACCTGATCCAGTACATGAAGATGGCCCTGATGGAGTCCAGAACCCAGAGCAGCCAGCTGGATCTGAGCATACCACTGAGACTGAGACTCCTCAGGAGTCTCTTCAGGAGAGCTTAACCAATTACCAATTGACCAGAGATAGAGAAAAGAGGTACCCTAAACCTTCTACAAGGTATTCTTATGCTGAGCTAGTTTATACAGCTTTAATTGCAGCTTCTGAGGTAAGTAAGGCTGAACCTGAGTCTTATATTGAAGCTATGAAATCTGAGTTTAAAGGTAGTTGGATTGAAGCTATGAAAGATGAAATGAATTCTTTGAATGTTAATAAAACTTGGGTCTTAGTCAAACCACCAGTAGCCTGTAAAATTATTGAGTGTAGGTGGCTTTTTAAACTTAAAGAAGGTATAACTGAAACTGATCCACCTAGGTTTAAAGCTAGATTAGTAGCTAAGGGATACACACAAAGAGAAGGAATTGACTTTCATGAAATATTTGCTCCTGTAGTTAAATTTAAAACCATTAGAATGATGCTTGCATATGTTGCATGTTATGACTTGGAATTAGAACAGTTAGATGTAAAAACTGCATTCTTACATGGTGAACTTGAGGAAAACATATATATGCATCAACCTGAAGGATTTGTTGATACAAAACACTCTGACTATGTATGCTTATTGAAAAAATCCTTATATGGCATAAAACAGTCTCCTAGACAATGGTATAAAAGATTTGATACATTTGTTTTAAGTCTTGGTTTTAAAAGGAGTGAATATGATAATTGTTTGTACCTAAAATTTGAGCCTAATGTGATGTTGTTCCTTTTACTATATGTTGATGATATGTTGTTAATAAGTAACTCAGTGCAGAGAATAAATAAACTCAAAACTGACCTTGGTTCTGAGTTTGATATGAAGGATTTGGGCCATGCTAAAAAGATACTAGGTATTTGTATTGAAAGAAATAGAAAGGTATGTTCTCTGAAACTTCATCAAAAACCATATTTGCAGAAGTTGGTTGAAAAATATGGTAATTTAGATGGTAAGCATGTTGAGATGCCTTTAGCTGGTCATTTTATCCTTAGTAAAAATCAATGTCCCAAAACTGTTACTGAAAAGGTGAAAATGAGTTATGTCCCTTATTCAAATGTTATAGGCTCACTTATGTTTGCAATGATTAGTACCAGGCCTGACTTAGCTTATTCAATATCTTTGCTAAGTAGATATATGTCTAATCCTGGACTTGAACATTGGCATGCTTTAAAGTGGGTTGTATCTTATGTTAACAGTACTTTAGAAGTTGGATTATGTTATGGAAATTGGAATGTGCCTTTTGAATTAGTAGGTTATGTTGATGCAGACTTTGCTGGTGATAGAGATAGCAGGAAATCAACCACTTCCTACTGTTTCTCACTTGGTAGAAACTGTATTACTTGGAAATCTCAATTGCAGCCCTTAGTTGCATTATCTACTACTGAATCTGAATATGTTGCTATATGTGATTGTTTTAAGGAAAGTATTTGGTTACATGGGTTGACTAAAGAATTGAATTTTACTAAGTCCTTTGTAACAATTTATAGTGACAGTCAAAGTGCTATATTCTTGAGTAAAAATCCTGTTTATCATGAGAGGACTAAACATGTGGATGTTAAATTTCATTTCATTAGAAATTGGCTTGGTTCTGAGGATATTAAACTGTACAAAATTCCAACTGAAGAAAATCCATCAGATATGGGGACTAAAGTGTTAACTGTTACAAAATTTAAGCACTGCTTAGCTTTGCTTAACATTCAGTGATTAAATTTGAATATTGTGGTTTAAATTATTTACTAAACTTGTGGTTTTTAGTAATTATTTTTCAGGTAATTATTTTGGAGCAACCAGATGGTGCTGAGCACACTTGAACACCTGGCTACGGCTTATGATGATAGAGGAGCAAGAAGGAGTGAGAAGTTTGACTTTAAGGTGGAGATTGTTGATATACGTAAAGTCAAAGGGTTTGGTCAAAGCTATGAGTTGGCAGCTTATGTGGAGGAACACTTCAGCATTAGAAGTGGTTTACTTTCTCGGGTTATATTTTTCACCGACTTAGTTACGTGGCTTGATCTTATGCGTTGGTTGATAAAACACTTTAGACGGTCCAGATTAAAACCCTTGGAGAGCCATATAAAAGGCTCGAGTCTTCAGCTTTGGTCATTCTTACTCTCTTGTCTTTTGACTCTTCGCTCTCTTCTCTCTCGTGTTCTTCAGATAACATTCTTAGGGTTTCTTGTAAACATTAACAATCTAATCTATAAAGATTGTTAATTAGAATAGTGTAGATCAAGCCTATTGCTTGAAGATTGAGTAGATTTCTCGATTGATTCTTAGGGTTTCACGCTGAAACCCTTGTGGTGCTATTCTTGTAATCTTGTAACTGATCTGAAGTGTAACCGTGTTCTTATAGTGTGCGAAGCATCATCTGAGGGTGGCTTCAACGTGGATGTCGGCATATTGCTGAACCACGATATATCCTTGTGTTCTTTACTTTCTGCAATTTTCTTTTTAGGGTTTGATTTGCTTTTCAACCTTAGATCATTTTGATCTATTTTCGCCAAATATTAATTACGTTTTACTAAGTGATTTTACAACACATTCACAATGATTTGATGCTACTTACTCTCTGTACAATACTTATTTAAACTTGTGTTCCACAAATATTTAGGAGCAATGTATTTAAGTATTTAACATGCATTTTAGTTAATAGGAAAAGGAAAGCCAGTGGTTAAATGGCTCAGCAGAGGGATTGTAGCACTGAGTATTTTCATGCGGCCACCATTCTCAGGAGGAACCCGAATAAGATCACACCAGATTAAAGGACATTGGAAAGCGATAAAAGAAAATTTTAGAAAACTTCTATATATACAACTCTTATCCTCCTAAACTAATTGTATTTCCACGGTGCAGCAGACTTCATTTAGGGTTAAGGGCGGAGCCAGGATCTGATCTTTTAGTAGAGGGCTGAGAGGGTTTGGGGGCAACGTCCCCAAATTTTTTTTTTAAAACTTATTTGCACAATAAGGTCCATATATTATAAAAAATTATGAAATAAAGCTTTATATTATATAAATCTGCATTATAAGTCCTAATATAATTTTTTTTAATTAATTATTCTTTATTTAATACAAAATAACATATAATTTATTAAAAAATAATATAATTATAAATTTAATAAAATAAATTTTGAAAATCAAAGGATTAAATGAAGATTCTGAAAATTTAAGAGGTTCAAATGAATGGTTTAAAAATTTAGCGGGGAGCTAAATAAATATTTTTTAAAATTTCAAGGGTAAAATAACACATAACTAATTTCTTTTTTAAGGAAACTTTTTTTTAAATAACCAGGGGTGCCCATGGCCCTCCCTACTCTTCACGTGGGTCCGCCACTGTTTAGTCTAAGGCTGCAATGAATGAGTCTCTCACTCGTCAACTTGGTCCAGAAAAAGTTATAAGGCCAGTTTTTGACATGGACCCTCCAAGACTCCGGGCCTGAATGGTTACCTAGTACCGTCCATTTTTATTTGTCCTGTTTTTTTTGACACAGATTAGAAAAAACATCAAATATACTCTTTCTTTACTATATTGTCTTTATTTATTTAGTAGAATATCATATAATGCACCATTGCTTTTAACTAATTAATTAGCGTTGATATTGGAAAAAAAGGAGAAAAATGTCTTAATAATATAAAAGAAACAAATATTGTTAGATACCTTCTTTTAGAAAGAATTGAAATTTTTTGGAAATTGATATCTTCGAGATGGACCTGAAATTTTTCATTTTGTTTTAGACTTAGTGATAAAAATACCCAAATTTTTTGTTTTAGATTTTTTTAGAAATATAGACTTTTGTCCCTCAAGCCTAAATTTCGCCCCAAAATAAAATTAATAATTCACTCCCAAACCTTTCCCATACTAAATATTAAAAAAAAAAACTCATCTAAAAATGTGTGATACCTTTGGTATACTTGATGTTCAACAAACTAGCATCATATCAAAGTATTTAGGTCTTCCTACGTACTGTCACCGATCTAAAGTGGCAGTGCCGCAATGAATGTCCGGCAAATTCAACATGAGCACAAATGAGTGGAAGGAAAATCTTCTGAAAGCCAGAAAGTACTTATCAAAATGGTCCTACATGCCATCATAAACGATACCATGTCGATTATGGTACTTCCTAATAAGACTTTCAAAGAGTTATCAAGCATAGGGGATAAATTTTGGTGACAATTTTGTATCCACTAGATGGCGTGAGACTTTATTTCCAAACCAAAAGTTGAAGGTGGCATGAGTTTTTGTGACTTTTACATCATGAATAAGGCACCCCATCTCTCTTATACTCGATGGCACCAATTATATACCATGGGCTCAGGCCATGACCAGTTTCCTTAAGGGCCGAAAACTATATAGAATTATTACGGGAGTTTTAAGGAACCAGAGGCGGAAACTAATGAATCAAATGAGAAATATGTTGATCGTCTCGAACAAGGGGTACACACCCTCCACAATTCTCTTATTCATGAATACTAGTCTTATAAGGAATTTTACCAAACATTATATCAACGGTGTCAAATATTTCCAACAAAGTGAAACCGACTAAGGTAAAATCTATTATTGCTGTCTCCCTTTTTGTGATAAATATATGCCCTTAATATACATCATTTTAGGTAAAAATTGGACTTATTAGATAGACTTTTGAGCTTATTTTGTCATATTGCACTTTATCCCCTTGTAATTATGTTATTTACGTTCTAGGGAGCACCAAGATGAGGAGGAGAAGTGAAATTTAATGTCTTAGATCAAAAGGAGAGGTCAAAAGAGAAAAAGGTACCACTCAAAGAGTTGAAGAAGAGCATAAGAAAATGGGAAGCTGTCACATCTTGCTGATTTTGAGACCAAACGGTACTAATCCAGGTCTGGTGGTTCAAATATATAGGTGCGCCTTTGAGTTAGCTCGAATTGAGGAGTAAAATCAGGTGAGTTGGACTTAAGACGCAAAAGTTGTGCCAGTTTTACTGGAATGTGTACAGCAGTTACGGGAATTACTAATTGCACTTGGGCTTTGAATCATTTAATTATATAAAATAAAAGCCACTAGGATATGAAACTTTGATAAGTGTTTACAGAACTTGGAGAAGGTATCGATTAGATGCAAGGAACTGATTTTGTTTTTGAATTGGGAAAACTGTCATTTTATGGTTCGTGAAGGTACAGTGTTGGGACACAAGGTTTCGAGTGCAGGCTTAGAAGTTGATCGTGCTAAGATTGAGGTAATTAAGATTCTCCCCCTCCTATTTCTGTAAAAGGGGTGAGAAGCTTTTTAGGCCATGCTGGTTTCTATCGCCGTTTCATTAAGAATTTTTTGAAGATTGCTAAGCCATTATGTAACTTACTCGAAAAGGACACCAAATTCCTTTTTGATGAAGCTTGCATGAAGGCTTTTCAAGAGATTAAAGAGAGGCTTATTACTGCGCCTATTGTATTACCTCCTGATTGGAGGGTTCCATTTGAAGTTATGTGTGATGCTAGTGATTTAGCTATGGGTGTTGTGTTGGGTCAGAGAAAAGATAAGGTATTTAATTCTATCGATTATGCAAGTAAGACTTTCACTAGTGCTCAGATTAATTATATTATAACAAAGAAGGAAATATTAGTTGTTGTGTATGCATTTGAAAAGTTTCGTGCCTACCTGCTTGGGGCGAAAATTACCGTGTTTACTGATCATTCTACGATTAAATACCTAATGGAGAAGAAAGATGCTAAACATCGCTTAATTAGATGGGTATCACTGTTACAAGAATTTGATTTAGAGATTCAAGATGAAAAGGGTGTGATAATCAGGTTGCAGATCATTTGCCTCGTCTTGAAGGTTCGGAAGTTAATAGTGGTCCTGAGTTGCTTAGCGAAGAGTTTCCGGATGAGAGCTTGTTTTTGATATATGCAAATGAAATTCCTTGGTATGCAGACAAAGCAAATATTTTTGTGAGTGGTGCCTTCCCTGATGAAGCTACCCCACAAGAGAGGAAGAGATTAGTCACCGTGCTAGACAGTTCTTTTGGGAGGATACTTTGCTCTACAAAATATGTTATGACCAAATGGTAAAAAGATGCATACCTGAGAAAGATGTGTTGTCAGTAGTTGCGGGTTGTCATGATTCATCCTATGGAGAACATTTCAAAGGTGACCGCAAAACTGCTAAGGTATTACAATCTGGTTTTTATTTGCCTACTTTACATAAAGATTGTCATGAGTACTCATTAAGAGATGTCACAGATTCCAGTTTACTGGTAATATATCCAAGAGGGATGATGAGATGCCACGTAATAATGTACTTGAAGGTTAAATATTTGATATTTAGGGTATTGATTTCATGGGTCCCTTTGTACCATCTAATGGAAATCAATACATCCTATTAGGTGTTGATTACGTGTCCAAATGGGTAGAGGTTGTAGCTCTACCAACTAATGATTCGCGAGTGGTGATTAAATTCTTAAAGTCACACATCTTCACTAGACATGGCACACCTAGAGTTATTATCAGTGATGGAGGTTCACACTTTGTGAACAGATATTTGAAGATTGTTCTAGAGAAGTATGGGGTAAGACATTTTATATCTACCGCTGGTGTCGCCTAGGGTGTGATTAAAATATGACAAATATATACGGAAAACAATGCACTAATCACCATAGGCTAGCACGGTATTGCAAGTATTACAGGACGTATGCAAGTTTTAGTCTAAATGTCTATATATAATATAGAAATTGAGTGTATTGAGCTTGTAAAAAAGAGTTTCAGTTCACCATTTATATAGTGATAAAAGTGTCTGTTAAACTGTTAAAAGGGTTTCAGCTCCTGTTTCGTGCTTGGGAATTGCTACTGATGGGAGGTGAGGTATTGCAGCAAAACGAAGGACCTACAGGTGCAATTATGAAACAATGGATAAGTATTGAATCTCAGTACTTCATATTTATTGCTGCAATTATCTTTAAGCTTACTTTTAAACCAGAAAATCAACTTAAAATTTCAGATCAGAAGAATGCACAAAAAATTACAGAGAAATGACTCACCACACTAATTGATTAATAAATCATGTGAAGTATATTTCTAAATGTTTTACCATCACAAATTTCACATTCCTTTAAATCTCGAATTTAAAGATAAAATCTAGCAGATATATATGAGACAGTACAATGAAGTGCTTAAATGATAGTACCTTTTTCTATACAGAATTAAAACTACCTTTTAAGATTAAAATCATCTATAAGATTACTTCAAAACAAACTTAAAATCGCATCATTAACTTCAGATCAGAAAAATGGAATGCAGAAATATACATGTTATTTACTATATTATACAAAAACTGCACTATAGGTTCTACCCTGCCCTTATGGTATGACAAAAGGCCAAAAAGACCCTACGGTTTTATAAGTGACAAAAACCCCCGAGTTGTCACGAGTATGAAACAGGAAAGTATTCACCCCTTACCATAAGGGTTTTTTCAACCTTTTGTTAAACCACAGGGGTGTATTTCGTGTTTTACCCAAACACTAATACTAATAACAAGAAGTTAAATCATACCTCTTGCATATCTAATAGACAATTTAGGTTAGTAACATTTCAATTTTTCAGAATTTCATTGGTAAATACTTATATTTTACCGTAGTGATGAGATTAGGTTCTTCAATTGTTGATGGAACTTGTGCAGAAGAGACTGAGTGTGAAGAGATAACCGCTTGGTGGGGAGATACTTTTCTAACAGCTTGGTGGGAAGAGGAGTGTGAAACTGAGTGTGAAGAGATGAGCGTGAAGAAGAGACTGAGTGTTATTATTTTTCAACCTTTACTTTTTTTTTTCTAATATAATATAATACCGACCCATTAATATCCGACCCATTTCACAATTAACTCAAAACAAAACCCTCCAAACTCATATCGACCCATTTCACAATTAACATTTCTATATCTCCGATTACTCTCTACCTCCTTTCTCGCCGTCTCAGACAGTCGCCTCCATCACGCCTTAATTCATCTCCACCACGCCTCTCTCTTTCTCTCTCGTCCTATCTCTACCTACACCACCCATCCTCCGATCAAGACTCTCTGTCGCGAGAACGAGGCACTCCGGGAATCGCCATGAATATCTTCAGATTAGCCGGCGATATGACGCATTTGATCAGTATTTTAGTACTGCTTCTCAAAATTTACGCCACTAAATCATGCTCAGGTCTCACATTACTCATTTTTGTATTAATTCTTAGCTAATTAGTCTTTATTTAATATATATATATATATTCGTATATTTATGTTTAGTGTGGTAAATTGAGCAAGCTAGGGTTTGATTCAGTTGATCAAGTGATGCAGTGTTCTTTTAAGACCTCAAATTTTATGTAATTCTCTACTAATTTTGTGTATTTCGGGTTTAATTATGAAATATATTTGAGCATGATTGAGTACTTAAATTGCTTTAAGTTGCGCGCCTCTCTTATTCTCTTCATGTGTAAAATATGTTTGAATGTATGTGTTAGGATCTGAAATGGTGACTGTGTAGGATTATTTGCAATCAAATTATGTAACAACAGTTCAATTAACCGTAAAAAATGAAGCTATCAAATACACTAAATATTTGATATTGTTTAGGTATATCTTTGAAGACTCAGCAATTGTATGCTATAGTGTTTCTAGCTCGGTACTTGGATTTATTCACAGACTTCATATCTGTATACAATACTGTGATGAAACTAGTGTTCATTGCAAGTTCTATAGCAATAGTATGGTGTATGCAATTTCACAGAGCTCTCGACACTTTTAGACTACTTTCTTGTTGGTGCTAGTTTTGCCTTGGCTTTAGTATTACACGAGAAGTTCACAGTTCTTGAGGTGAACCTATACATTTCAATTTCTTCATCTTTTCTTCTCTATTTAAAAACCGAATCTTATTAATTTCACGTTTTTGCAGGTTTTCTGGGCATTTTCGATATATTTGGAAGCAGTTGCAATTCTTCCACAGTTAGTTCTGTTGCAAAGAAGTGGAAATGTTGATAATCTGACTAGACAATATGTTTTATTTCTTTGGTATTTTTCTTTTTTATTAAATTTGAAATAATAAAAGATTTTCCAACTTTCGTGGAAATGTTGATAATCTGACTAGACAATATAATTGCAGGGCTTATCGTGCATTTTACATTTTGAATTGGATGTATAGTTATTTCACGGAGCCTAATTTCAGTAGATGGATATGTAAGTATATATTAAAACTAGAATGATGTGTTATTTAAACGTTTATTAATTGATGAAAGAAAATGTTTGTTTTGTTGTAGCTAGACTTATTCAAACAGCTCTTTACGCAGATTTCTTCTATTATTACTTCATCAGGTAATAAGTTTGGTGTATTTCTATTTATTTTTTTGGATTTGTGAAAATGCAAATAAATTAATTAATATGTTTGTAATGCACAGCTGGAAAACAGTGCAAAGCTTAAGTTACTAGCTTGAGTTAAAGAAGAAATGGTTTTGTTGTAGATGAATGAAGAAGTTGAGGTTTTACATGTAAAGGTGATTTATGTTGAGGTTTAGAAGGTACAGTGATACAACAAATCTCCTCTCTCTTATTGAAATGATTAGGCCGTGGGAATATTAAAAGAAGATTTGAATCAATTATTGTGAAGATTTTGTTAATAATTTAAAATAATCTCTTCTCTCTTATTTGAAGTTTTTTTTCCATTATTTAATATATATATATATATATATATATATATATATGTGTGTGCTGACCTGTGTGATTTTTTTTTCAGTGATTTGATTTATGAATTCTTGACGATGCTAAGCAAGAGGCTCACAGAAGTTGTTTCTACAGTTTTGACTGTTTTACAAGGTAATGTAATTTAAGGGAAGAGATAAACAGTGTATTAATAATTCTTCAACAGGAAAATCTTATTAGTTATTACTCTTGTTTAACTTTGTAGAAACACTAAATTTGTTAATTTTTTTCTATGGCATAATCAGGGTGCTATTAATCTGCTAATGGCTGTTTATAAAAAGGAGTTTAAGGCATTGGGTGGGTATTTATTCGACTCAAGCAAGGTATGTGATCAGTGATGTGGTAATTACCAGATTGTTTGAGTTGAAAATATGTTCTGAGACGCTACAACATTTTTCATTTTTCAGCCAAACTTGAGCAGGGCTATTGGATCATACGAGGATCAGATATTCCAGAAAAGGGCACGTTTACATCAGGTTGGTTATTCCAGAAAAGGCATTATTGTTTTGCAAGAGTATGTATGTATATTGTCTTACATAGTCTTACATGTAATTTGGTGGGATTTTTACAGAGAGAATAAAAAGAGGAAAGGTTAAGCATGGATTTTTACATGTACTTCTAGAGCTCCTTTCAGGGAGAAAGCCTGTAAGCAGTAACTACCCAAAGGGTAAAGAGAGCACTTTGTATTAGCCTATAAGCTCGGCCTCAAATGAGCGTTGTAAGTTTTTTTTAGAATAATTTATATAGAGATTTAGCTTAGCATTGTATTATAATGGATTACAGGTGTTGAAGCTTCTACAAGGTGAGACTGAAACAATTAAGTGGGGGACTAATTAATCATTTTCTTCGAATTTTCTTCCCTAACGCGGAGGCGACACATAAAACAGTGTCCCTAACGCGATGGGCGACACTTAAAACGGCGTCCCTAACGCGATGGGCGACACTTAAAACGGTGTCCCTAACGCGATGGGCGACACTTAAAACGGTGTCCCTAACGCGATGGGTGACACTTAATGCAGTGTCCCTAAGACGATGGGCGACACTTAAAACGGTGTCCCTAAAGCGATGGGTGACACTGTAAAAAATGTCATCAAACATTAAGCGACAGTTTACCCGCGGTGTCCCTAAAAGATGGTGACATCAAAAATTAGGACACTTGTTTTTCGTTAGATGACAGTTGGAAAAGTGTCGCAAAAAGTTTGGCGACAGTTCAATCAGCGACACCTGCAAAATAACTGTCACCCATTAGCAGTTTTTTTGTAGTGAAGGTCAGGACGATCAACTTCTACAAACGTGACCTTCAGGATCTACTTTACATCTAGTTGTTCCTTCTGCTCATCAAACTGAACAAAAATAAAAACATAATTTAGTTATATCCATAAGATATTCATCCTTGAATAGTTGCGTTGTCTTTAGATTAGGAGATTATGCTTTAAATTATAAGGGTATACCATCTTGTTGAGGTGAAATTTTTATGCAGTTTAATGAAAATCCACTTGTTTGTTATGCAAAAAAAACATAGGTTAATGAAGTAACATAATGGTAAAGAAGAAATGCAAAATTTTTGAACTTTGCCTTGATCTTTTGAACTGTTGGCTGCTTGTTCTCCAGGGCTTCCACAAACTTGACCACTGATTAGTTAATATAAAACAAGAAAGAGACATTTGTGATGGTTAATTCATAGCCCACACGCTACCATAATAATAAAAAAAGATATTAATAAAGATAATAAAAACATTGCCTGAAAGAGAGGAAAGTTTACTGGTTGCTATGATATATGCTCTTGCTAGGACAAAAGGCTCATCAAACCGATTTTAGGCACAGTTTTTTAAATCTCTTGCAACATAGACAAATCTCTCTCTCTCTCTCTCTCTATATATATAGACAAAAGGCTCATCAAAGATAGTTTAAAAAAGGGGTTTAGCTTATCAATGGGATGCTCATCTTCAATTCCAGGTAATAACCTCATAGAAGTTTTTCAGTAATAAGTTTTCCAAACCCTAAATCAATTTGGAAATTGATTCAATTTTTGAGCTGAAAAATGAATTAATTGATTTAGTTAACTGATTATTTGTATATGACCGCAGATAGGAATAATAGAGGGTTTTCCTAAAAGATAGAGAAATAATGTAAGTGAATTTTATACCCGTGATGAAATGTGTTAGAAATTAGTAATCTGAGTTGTTATTAAATGAAAGTTCAAGGGCTGATTCGAGTGTTTGTATAGCTGATAAAAATAACTTCAGGGACTACTTCAGAAATTCAAAAAACTTCAGGGACTAAATTGCAAAGTTCGGAAATTACGGGTGCTGGTAACTTCTGGATAACACCACTGCAGCTTGTTAGCACCGAAAATATAAGGTCTATTGCATCTGATTTGGGAAACAATATTTCAGGGACTAAATCGCAAAAGTATGTAAACATTCAAATTGATCCAAATCTTTTAGGGACTAAATTGCAAATCGTATGTACACATTCAGGGAAAATATAATTACTCGTTACATTGTGGGTCTGATGATTTATTGTTAACAAATATTTCAAACGTATGTAAACATTCAAACTAATCCAGTTGAAAATATCAATGCTTAGTCCTTGTTGAAACATATACCGGGCCCTTTTATCAAAACACGAGATATAGAAGCTCTCGATTTGTTTGTGCATGCAATATCAAAGGGAGATCATTGTTTGATTACAGTACTTGGCTACATTTCTAAAATTGAATATTTAATTTTAGTACGTGGACTCCAAGGTTAAAGTTCTGGTCACTTGCTTCTTGAACAAGTCCAAATCAGTCTAAACATAAACCAACCTATGGTAAAGCAATAGCTATATCATTACGTTCTTTAGTGAAATATGATGTGATTAATTTCTAATATGTGTTATGTACATAACACATATTAGAAATTCGTCAAAACTTATCATAAGAAACGTTTATTGACACCCCCACCAAACTTTCCTTTTGAAATAAAAACATTCTAATTATTTTCATAATAATTTCCCCTTTTTAGAATGCAACTCTTGATACAATATAGGTTAAGGACTAATTAGTTTATTCCCAAACTTGGACTCTAATCTCAGCAAGTCTCTCCTACTGACTGTAGATAGTAAGTTAACTTTGGTACACTCCAATTTAGACGTCAATTAGAGCTTGTTTTTGTGCAAGATCCATCTGTTATGCCCACCCTAGTATAAAACTTGAACTGCTAAAAAATCCTTTCCCAAACATGCATTAACATACAGAGTTACATTAGATTTAAATTGATCATATCATGTCAAGATTTTGGTTTTAAGTACGCATCTCATTCATTTGAAAGACAATGACAAGCGTGCTATTAACAGTGTATGATTTATTGTTAAGGAAAGCAAGTGAAATCTAGTCAGAATTACTGTCGAGAGCTTCAGGAAACCTATCAGCTTTCCTGAGCAACATGAACGTATCCGAATACTTTATTTCATTCCCTTTAAGGTTATCTTTTTTCGAGGCAGGATATTTTGTTCCTTTTTAAGTTAATAACAATATAGATCCCTATATCACGCAACCATTGACTTGTTTCAGTGTCGGGTAAATTTACGGACCCCAGATGATAAATTATTATTTATGGATCGAATAACGAACTTTCACAAGTGAATCATCATCAAAATCATAAATGAACATCTCTCAATAATAGTCCCCAATAACTTTCACAAGTGAATCATCATCAACATCACAAAGGAACATCTCTCAATAATACTCCCCACTAAATATGACAGAAATTTGCACCAAGAGTTATTTGAAGAGGTTTTCCTTTTTGTTGGCCCAACATGCAAAAGTAACACATGTTCTACATCAATTATTGTCGTACATAGCATAGCCTCATAAGCAAAAATTCATATTATATATTTAACTTGAGAATACAATGCTAAACAACACAAGCAAGAAATATGGTGTAACAAAAACTAAATTGGTAATTTGAAGCATTTTATAATTAATAAGTTTAATTGGTAACTAAATTCCACCAACTGTGATTGAAAAGAACTAAGCATAGCCTCATAAGCAGCCCTACTTTCCTTAGTTTTAGGTTGATAAACACCTTCATCATAAAAGTAAGAACGCTCTCCTCTTGAATTTTGCTTCTTTTAGCCTACCTTAACAACACGTTATCAAAAGTAATAGGCCGCTCACACTCCTTATACTTCTTGCTATAGCTTGATTCTTTTTCAACGTTCTATCTCAGGCGGTTTATTCTGAGAAGCCCGGTCACTAAATCTATGTTTAGCCAATCGAGTAAGCCTCTTGATCTTTCTGGACACCTCAGAACTTTGGGAGTTATACTCAAAAGCCATCTCACAAGCACCTAAAGCCTGAAAATGAATATATACTTAACTCTAGAGGAATCTTGCAGAGCTATGGGTTGAGATAAAAATGAGGCACCAACAGTTACCTAAATTTAAATTATGAAACCAAAGTAAGTAATAAAATTTATGTCAAGCACAAATGTTAATGTTATTAAGTATAAATTACCTTAGAGGTTGGATCAAATTGACCACGTACAAAGCGAATAATAAGCTGTCATCTCTCTCTCTATATATATATATATATATTGACATTCAAAGAATTAAAATATAACTAGCACCGAGGAGATTTTAAGTTGAGGTAAAAAGACAAAATAGTAATTAATCACTTTATGGAAACTAAACTCTCCTTATAAACCATGACTCTTAGTGACATGTAATAAACAGAATGTATTCCAGTATCAGTAATTCTTTGATTGTCGATGTTACACACTAAAAGATTCCCATTATCGGTTACCATAAGTATGGCTTCATTTTTCCACAATAAACAAGGATAGATAAGACGATTGTCCATTATATCATAAATGCTGACTTGTTTCGCCCAAGAATCCTCCTTCATTATCCATATCTCCACGAACTTTGGTTTTGAATATCCATTGAATACAAATAATGCAAGACAATCATTTATGATTGTGAGAGTCTTACCAGCAATGTGTAGAGCGTGAGAAATAGCATAAGGAAGGTTTATGTCTTGAAACATTTCAGTTCTCACATTGAAAGAAAGGATAACATAGACATTTCCTCTTCTACCAACCCAATACAATACTCCATTTACTAGTACTCCCCCAATACCAAAAAGAATATAGGTCAATGGTAAGTCATGGTCTATTTGTTTCCAAGAATTACTACTTAGATTGTATAATTCAGCTTTGTAATTTGAATTTGAATTCTTAAGAGTAATAACGATCTTGTAATCGTGTTTATTGGTATCAAAACCTAATCCAACTTTGTCTACTACCCATTTTAATCCTCCATGAAAGGGACTTGAAGGAAGAAGTTTAACTTCCCTAGTTGTTGGATTACATAACACTATAATACATGTATAAACTCCTACACAAACCAATAATCCATTGCAAGGCCACGAAACATAAAATTCCTTGGAATCAAAATAAGGTATTTCGAAATGGGGTGAGATTTCATTGAGCGACTCATATGAATGAAAGGATAAGAATCTTCTACCCCTATCGCTAATTAGAATACACTCATTTTGTTGGTTCATATGGAGGTCTATGAAATAAGGGGTTCTGAGGAAAGTGTTTAAAGACTTACTAACGCACCTCAAAAGCATCAATGATTTTATAGGCAATGTAAGGAGTATTTTTGTTAATACTTCTTCAGGTAAAATCATCAGCATACTATCTCCGATTTTCTTATTCTTATTCTTCTTCTTCAATACTCCCATCTTTCGAAGTGCTGCTCCCATAATTATCCCTAATTGAAGAGCCGCTTCAGAATGTCTCCGTTGAGGCAAATTGACAAAAAATGCAAATTACTCGCTACAGAAGCAAAAATCATGGTTAGTGTTAAGCTGTTCATACGGTTATATTTTAACTAAATTGTTTTAGAGATCGAATATTTTACCTTAATTTAGGTTCTTGAACGGTTTATTTGAGCAGTGTTGACGGTGCTGATGAGTTTGGGGGGTTTTGGTGGAGAAGATGAGATGCCGTAAAATATGAAAGGGTTTTTTTTTTTTGGTTCAAGGAATATGGAAGGTTGATTGGGTTTTCTTTGTACCACCATTAACTAAACCCGTTCTTCAACCAAGCTCAATCCAAGCTTCAACTAGCAGTTTTTATTAAAACACCACAGTCGAAAATAATTAAACCCTATGAATCAACAATTGAACCAACGAATTCGATTCAGCTTATCAAATGGTTGAGCTCTTTAAATCTATTAACGAAGCCTATATGTCCTTGTACGAAATCTCCTTAGAAAGAAGCAAGAGCGATCGACAGAAGAAGCAGTAATGACGGATGGGTTACACAAAGAAAGAAATTAAAAAAAAAACTTTAAGGTTGAAGATCAAATGTCTCTAGCTAGCTGACAAATAAAGGAATTTTTTAATGAGGAATATACCTTTTAGGGCCCAAAATTCAAAAAAGAGAATTTTAAGGGCCCAGTTTTATTCTATGTTTTTTAAGGGCCTAACTAGATTTTTTGGCTGGTTAGGTTCACGTTTTAGGGGGTTTGCACCCGCTATTTTTTGAATTTTTAGGGGGTAGATCCCCCTATTTTATTTTTCGGGGGTACACGCCCACCATTTTTTAATTTAAGTCCATTTTTTATTCAAGTCCTTTAAGTCAATATTGTCCAAAATACCCCCTAATTGTCCAGAATACCCCCTAAAATACCACCAATACCCCCTAAAATACCACCAATCCCCCCTGAATGTCACAAATACCCCTAAAATATCACATTACCCCCTAAAATTACCACATTACCCCCTAAAATACCTTGTTTGCCCCCCAAATAACACATTTACCCCCTAATATCCTCTAATTACCCCTAAAAAAACAAATAATTAAAATAACTATTTAGAAAACAAACCCCGTGAACAAATCTGGGCTTGGGGTGGTTCGAGCGGTTCGAATGGCTGGTGCTGGTGAGCTGGGTGGGGGTGGTTCGAATGGATGGTGGTGGATCTAGAGGGGGTGGTTATAATGGTTGGTGGTGGTGCGGTCCTAGTTCGCAGTGGTGGCGCCTCTAGTTGGTGGTTTGGTTCGTCATGGTGGTGGGGTGGGTGCAGGTGACGCGTGGTGGTGGTGGGGTGGGTGCAGGTGACGCGTGCGGTGGTGCTGTGTTCACGCGTGGTGGCCTGGTCGTTGGTGGATCTCGAAGGTCGAAGGTCACAGGGAGAGAAGCAGATGGGGGGGCTGCGACGGTGGATCTGGAGGTGGGGCTGCGAACGGAGGTGGGCGCGGCGACGGGCTCGTGGATCTCGACGGTGGTGCAAGGTGGATCTGGAGGTGGGGCTGCGAACGGAGGTAGGCGCTGCGAACGGAGGTGAGGGCTGCGAACGGAGATGACGGCGTGAAGAAGGCGGTGGTGGTGGTGTTGCTGTGATGAAGGTTGATGCTGGTGGCCTGGAGCAGTGAGGGGGGCGGGGTTTTTGTGTGGGTGGGTTTCACGGGATGCTGCAATTAGGTCGAAAGAGGGAGGAGGGGGGTTATATGGGTTTTTTCTAGTTGGTTTCTAATTGGACTGGTTCATTTCTAATGGGGGCCCTTTTTTATAAAACCCTAGTTGTAATAGGCCCTAAAACCTCTTTTACCCATTTTTTAATTTGGGAAAAAAGGAGCCAAGCCGTGAGAAAACAAAAAGAATCTGAAGAAAAAGTGAACAATAAATCTGAAAAAAAGAGTTTAAGAATAGAAAAACAGTCCGCTGGGTCAAATGGGTCAACAGGGAAAAAAAAAATTACGAGGACAAGATGCCGCAATTCAGATTTTAGGTACTCAAGTTGAACAATTAAACAAAGTTCTAACAAATTTAATGGAACAAAAAGAATTGAAAGCTATCGAAGGAGGTGATGACAATGTTGGGTTCGAAGCTTGTGTAGGTGAAATATTCACCGTTCGAAATGAAAAGAAAATAAAGGCAATTCAAAACAGGAAATAGAAAAATTGATTTAAAGTGTCAACTAGCTATTACAAACGAAAATCAGAACTTACACGGAATACAAAGCAACGATTACACGTAAATAAGCGGAAAAACGATTACACGGAAATAAGTCTAGCGTTTAAAAGATATTCCGGCGTGCCGGTATCTTCAAACGGAAAAGACTAGAGGACTACAATGGTTTATCTCTGAGTAGGTAAGGGAGAGCGTTTTTGCTTTTGCTTTGTGATTTTCGTAGTTGATACTGCTGAGGAGTGAACTCTATTTATAGGGGGAGGGGGAGTTTGAAACCTTTGACCAAAGTAACAGACCAATTAATTCCACGATTCCCTCCTACTAATTGATTGACTGTTACTGATTTGATTCTCTTAATCCCACGTTTTAGTTGACTCCTCTAATCCACACGTTTTGGATTCATGTGTAACTGCTAGTTGACTTGTTGACTTGGCCAGCTGATGAATTAACCTTTAACGCACGCGTGATTTGTGGAATCTTTGATTTTACGTTTTACCTTTGTTTGATTGCTAATGCCCCTATAATAGCTGGTGGTAAAACTTGATTCATTTTTCATTTTTTGACTCCCCAAACTCCCCACGAACCACGAACCACGACTCACGACCCACGCCCACGCCGCCGCCGGTGCCGGTGCCGGGCCGGGCCGGGCGGGTGGGTGGTGGTGGTGGTGGTGCGCGCGTGTGGCCTTCTCCATTGCTTTTCCATGTTCATGGTGTTGGGCTCTTTGGAAGCTAATTCCATCACATTTGTTAAAAAGCCTTTTTTCCTCTTCCTTACTACCGATGTGGGAGAAATCCCATTTTCACTTTAAATGGTCCAACAATCCCCCACACATTTGAAGTGTCAACAGAGGTTTGGAGAGAAAGTGATCAGGTTTCCACGACTTTCAGCGTTTGGGTGAATTGTACTTAAGTGCCAATATCTTTCGATTTGAATTGTCACGTAGTGAAGTGAGGCAACCACCGAATTCCGTTTAAAGTGAACCTAGTCTTGAACTTTAACGGTTTCCGATAGAGGCCCTCACAACACATACTCTACCCTGCTGAAAGTTATGGTCTCCTCGAACCTCACCTTTCAGTTTAGTTCATCAAGTCCTTCTCTAAGAACCACCCATGTGGGCTATGAACTTTGTGGATACCTTTATTTACATTTGTTCAAGGACGTCTCCTTGACATTTTGTTTATAAAGGTTTGGGGTTTTCTACTACCCTTTGAATTCATCAAGTCCTTCTCAAAAGGACCACCATATAGGCTATGAATTCTGATTCATCAAGTCCTTCTCGAAAGGACCACCACAAGTGGCTATGAATCCATATTGCTTTAGTTTTATGCCACAGGGATGAATGGAGATCATCTTGACTCAAGAGTCACGTGTTCCCCATTAATGGGTCTCAACCCCATCCCCCTCGACGTATCCAGAACTACTCTCCTGGGTAGGCCTTTGGTAAAAGGATCAGCGAGATTTTCTTCTGATCGTACATACTCCAAGGCTATCACACCATTCTTCAGTAACTGTTTTACTGAGCCATGTCTGATGCGTATATGTCTCTTCTTTCCATTGTAAGCACTTTGATGAGCAACTGCAATGGCTGCTTGTGAATCACAATGGATACACACAGGTGTGGCCTTACCTTCCCAAAGGGGCACATCTGCTAAGAGACTTCTCAACCACTCAGCTTCTTGTCCAGCCATCTCTAGTGCTATAAACTCAGACTCCATGGTGGAGCGTGCTATACAAGTCTGTTTGGAGGACTTCCACGATATAGCACCTCCTCCTAAGGAGAAAACATAACCACTGGTGGAGTTAACTTCGTCATTGTCAGAGATCCAGTTTGCATCACAGAATCCCTCAAGAACTGCAGGGAAAGAGCTGTAATGCAGTCCTAGGTCCATAGTACCTCGCAGGTACTTTAGAAGACGACGAAGTGCAACCCAGTGGTCATTACTCAGGTTATGAGTATAGCGACTAAGTCTACTGACGGCGTAGGCAATATCGGGTCGAGTGTAGTTCATTAAGAACATCACACTACCTATGATCTTGGCATATTCATTTTGGGATACAGCATCTCCAGAGTTTTTAGATAAATGAATACTAGAATCATAGGGAGTATTTACAGGTGTCACCTCAAAGGAGTCGAATTTCTTCAACATCCTTTCTACGTAATGAGACTGACTCAGGGAAATACCATTACTGCTCCTAATGATTTTTACCCCAAGAATTACATCTGCTTCTCCCATGTCTTTCATGTCAAACTTAGAAGACAAGAAGCGTTTGGTCTCATTTATGGTATGAAGAGAAGTGCCGAAGATGAGCATGTCATCTACATACAGGCAGATGATAGTACACTCTGATCCTCTTACTTTGGAGTAAACACATGAGTCAGAAGTGTTGACCACAAACCCATTGGAGATAAGGGTACTATCGAGTTTTTCATACCATTTTTTGGGTGCCTGTTTTAAGCCATACAAAGACTTCTTTAACTTGCACACCTTATCCCATTGACCAGGAACCACACACCCTTCAGGCTGGGCCATATAGATCTCTTCATCTAGGTCCCCATTCAGAAACGCAGTCTTAACATCCATCTGATGTATGACAAGTTTGTGAATGACCGCAAGAGCGATGAGGGTCCTAATGGTGGCGATTTTGGTCACAGGGGAATAAGTGTCGAAGTAATCAAGGCCTTTCTTTTGGGTGAAACCCTTAATAACAAGCCTAGCTTTGAATTTTTCTATTGAGCCATCAGGTCTCAACTTTTTCTTAAAAATCCATTTGCTGTTTATGGGTTTGCTGCCTTTGGGTAAGTCAGTTAATTCCCACGTATGATTACTTCTAATAGACTCAAGTTCGCTATTGATAGCTTCTTTCCAAAAACTAGCATCTACCGATCTCAAAGCATCGGTATAAGTTTTTGGGTCTTCCTCCATGAGGAGACAGGTGACAACCTGTTCACTTATCAGGTCAATGTGAAAACCTTCGGTTAAGAAGGCTGTGATAAAATCAGGCCCGAAGCTGGTCTCGGTCCTATGCCTCTTACTCCTCCTAGGTTCTTCCTCAGGAATACTGCTAGGCACATAGGAGGTAGAGGGGCCAGGGGCACTATCACATAAAGGAACATTAACCTCATCAGATAAGTTACTAGAAGACAAAGGAGCATCAACACTATGCAAAGTTTTCAAAGGGAAGATGTTTTCAAAAAATTCAGCATCTCTAGATTCAAAAACGGAGTTATCATCTAATGATAGGAATCTATAGGCTGCACTATTCTGAGCATACCCTATGAAAACGGAGTCTATTGTTTTGGGTCCAACAGTGACTGTTTTAAAATCGGGTAGTTTGACTTTAGCCAGACACCCCCACACTTTTAAAAATTTCAGGTTAGGTGGAAACCCTTTCCACATCTCGTAGGGGGTCTTATCTAGGGATTTATGGGGTACCCTATTAAGGACATAACATGCTGATAGAACAGCTTCCCCCCACATGTTGGTTGGTAAACCTGAACTTATTAACATAGCATTCAGAGTCTCTTTAAGGGATCTATTTTTCCTCTCAGCTATGCCATTTTGTTGGGGTGTATAGGGGGCACTAAGTTCGTGGATTATCCCATTTATTTCACAAAACTCTTTAAGTGAATTAGAACTATATTCGCCTCCTCTATCTGACCTAAGTCTTTTGATTTTACAGTCTAGTTGATTTTCTACTTCAGCTTTGTATTTTAAAAACGCGTTTTCCGCCTCGTCTTTAGTTTTAAGAAGATACACTTTAGTGAACCTAGAGTAGTCATCTACAAAGGTTATATAGTAAAGTTTTCCTCCTCTACTAGCGGAGTTTTTAAAATCAGCTAAATCAGAATGCACTAATTCAAGGAGACTAGTCTTTCTAGTGGTCACGGGCTTAAAGGGTTTCTTCGCAAGTTTGGACTCAACACAAATTTGACATTTGGAAAAGTCATCTATTTTATTGAGGGGTATTAGTCCAAGTTCTTTAAGCCTTTTAATAGAAGAGATATTAAGGTGACCTAGTCTACCATGCCAAGTGTCAAGAGATTCAACAACATAAGCAAAATCAGAGGCATTCTCATTCATTGGTACAGTATTTAAAACAAACAAACCACCATTCATGTACCCTTTCCCCACAAATTCATCATTTTTGGTAATAACCATTTTCCCCCCTTCAAATACAAGTTTAAGGCCTACTTTATTAAGAAGAGCTCCGGAAACAAGGTTCCTACGGAGACAGGGGACGAAGAGAACATCATTCAACTCTAAGGTTTTACCAGAAGTGAGTTTGAGAGAAACCTGTCCTTTACCGAAGACCATGGCGGTTGAGGAGTCACCCATGTAAACAAATTCACCATTTGTTGCTTCTTCGAATTTCTTGAACATGGATCTTGTTGAGCAGAAATGACGAGAGGCTCCAGTGTCAAGAATCCACTCGGTTTTGTTCTCAATTAAGTTTACCTCAACCATCACTGCAGCAATGACTTCTTCGGTCTCGACCAGATTTGCGGCAGGTTTGGGACCTTGATCAGCTCTAAGTTTGCATTCGAAAGCCCTATGTCCTTCCTTCCCACAAACGTAGCAAGCTCCTTTGGGTTTCCGAATCTTACCAGATGTTTTGAACCCACCACCTTTGGAGTTGCCGCGGTTCTTGTTTCCCCCAGATTTGGATTTGTTGTGACCTTGTTGTTTACCCTTTCCTTTGAACCTGCCTTTGTTACCTTCACCAGAACTTTCAACAAGGTTAGCTTTGGAGGATTGAGTAGGAAAAGAGATAGACCTGTCTTTGAGTCGATTAGCCTCTTCGACTTGAATGTGGCTAATCAGCTCTTGTAGTGTCATTTCCTTCTTCTTGTGCTTAAGTTGATTGCGGTATTCACTCCAGGAAGGTGGAAATTTTTCTAACAAGATATTGGCTTGGAGAACTTCACACATTTTCATACCTTCAGCAATCACATCCGCGCAAAGGTTCTCATAGATATGGAGTTGTTCGGTCATAGGTTTTTGATCGTTGAGGCGAAAGTTGTACCAGGCCCCAGTGACATATTTCTTCTTACCCGAATCCTCAGCCCCATATTTTTTCTCAAGTGTCTCCCATATGATCTTTGCCGATTTTTCTTTGGCAAGAAGATAAAAAATGAGGTTTGAGACATCGTTCAACATCCACCCTCGAGCCATGGTATTAGCTCGTTTAAACCTGGCTTCCAGAGCAAGATGCCTAGTCTGTTCTTCTTCAGTGGGAACCCCATTGTCCACTAAATGTGGAGGATCCTCGTATAAAACGAAGTCCAGTTCGTACTGTTCAAGACAGATAAGGATCTTTTGTGCCCAACGCTTGTAGTTGGAACCATTAAGAGATTCCACCTGATTCACGTTGGGAAAGGCTTTTGCATTCAATGATGAAGCAACCGCCGAGTTTGGAAAAGCCATAAAAAACGGTGATAAAGAAAAAAGAACTACGGAATATCTTTTTAAATTGTAGGTGAAAAATATCACCGTTAAGAAAAAATTTTGACGAAAACAAAATAATTTAGAATTTCAATTAACTGTAAACTAACTATTACATGGAAATTGAATTACAACGGAAAAGAATTACAAAGCTATTACACGGAAAAACGAAAACACAAAACTTACACGGTAAAGGGATAATTCCCGGTGTTAAAAAGATATTCCGGCCGTAGTACCGGTATCTTCTAACAGAAACGAAAAAAAAACAATATAGAGAGAGTTATAATTTTTTTCTGCTTTGTGCTTTGATTTGCTCTGTAATTCGTAGTCAACTCTGGTGGGGAATGAGCTCGTATTTATAGGGGAGAGGGGAGTAGGAAACCTTTGACTCATGTAACCGACCAATCAGATTCCGTGATTCCCTCCACTAATTGATTTGACAGTTTTCTAACTTTATTCCACGCGTTTTGGTTGACTTCTCTTATTCCCCACGTTTTGCATGCTGGTGTAACCGCTGGTTGACTTGGCCAGCTGATGGAATGATTTTCAACGGACGCGTGATTGGTGGAGTCTTTGATTTACGTTTCACTATTGATTGATTGCCAGCTTCACTACTTCACTATAAGAGCTGGACCAAAACTTGTTTCATTTTTCATTTTTTGACTCCCCAAACTCCCCACGAGCCACGAGCCACGACCCACGTCCCCACGCTCCCACGCCCCACGCCGCCGCCGCCGCCGTTGCCGGTGCCGGTGCCGGGCCGGGCGGGTGGGTGGTGGTGGTGGTGGTGCGCGCGTGTGGGTTAGATCAATGCTTTGCCATGTGCATGGGTGTTGGCTTTTGAACATTGTTGAAATTACCAAGTATAAAAAATGTTTTATACTCCCTCCACCCACCGATGTGGGAAGTAAACATTTGTTTACTTTCAAATATTCCAACAAGGAGCAATGTATTTAAGTATTTAACATGCATTTTAGTTAATAGGAAAAGGAAAGCCAGTGGTTAAATGGCTCAGCAGAGGGATTGTAGCACTGAGTATTTTCATGCGGCCACCATTCTCAGGAGGAACCCGAATAAGATCACACCAGATTAAAGGACATTGGAAAGCGATAAAAGAAAATTTTAGAAAACTTCTATATATACAACTCTTATCCTCCTAAACTAATTGTATTTTGAGTAATGATATATACCACCCAAATTCATACCACCCAAATATCACCCAATGACGTGGTGTGAATTGGTTGGTTACAAATCTTTAATCAAATCAAGAAAATAAATGCATTTACAATTTGTAACTAATCAATTCACGCCACGTTATTGGGTGATATTTGAAAGTCCTAGAGGGGGGGTGAATAGGATTACTAATAAGATTAATGCCTAATTAAAAATCTTTTGGACAATAATATAAGTTTATGAAAGAAACTTCTAAGACAACTAATATATCAAACACTTATGGGATCATGCATAGGATAAGTTTGAGGTTCGATATATAAGTTTAACATGTAAAACGAGTTTCTATTTCTTACTACTCTAGATGGCAATAGGTTGATTAACTAGATAAACATTATTACGATATTTATACTAGCAAGTAATCAAACATATAAAGTGCGGAAAGGAAATAGAGTAGGGATAGAAAGATACACATGATTTATAGTGGTTCGGTTTCCCTACATCCACTACCTAAGGAAGCCTCCTTAGGATTTCAAGCTTTTCACTAAGCTTCCGTGTCTCTCTTAACCGGGTCGAGAACACAATAACCCTTACAACCTCTTCGATAACACGAAGGACAAACACTTGTGCTATCGCAACACAAGGACACCAAGTATACTCCCGATACTCAAACACTTGTGCTATCTCAACACAAGGATACCAAGTATACTCCCTATACTTGAATTCTCTCTTAATCTATCTATTACAAGACCTAGACTTAAGAGGATGGATACAAAGTGTTTAAAGGGGTGCAAACAACTTTGCTAGATAATCTCCTAAAGAGTAGATATGACTATAAGCTTGTAAACTCCTCTTTGAGTAGATAATAACTTTGAAGCTTATTTGTTTAAGCTCTTGATCAAGCTTGGATAATTAACTTTGATAGCTTGTGACCTCTAACTTTGTAGGAGAAAGATATGTATGATAGTTGAAATGTTAGAGGTGAGTTTCTCCTTCAAAGAGCTCATATTTATAGCACAAGAAAGTCCCCAACGGATATAAAGTTTGATGGTGAACTTGTTCCAAACCGGGTTCCCGGTTTCCCAAATGCGGGTACCCGGTTTTCAATTGTAACGGCTATAAAACGGCTATATTAACTTGATGTTGACTTGAGCTTCACCAAACCGGGTTCCCGGTTTTCCCAAATGCGGGTACCCGGTTTCTACTGACTTGGAGATTATGATTTTTTGATTCGTTGCTCGGATGGAAAAGTTTTCTTCACGAGAGTTGTTGTAAACATCATTTTAAGAAACTTTGTTGTTGATCATGAAAGCTAATTCTCAATGTACACATAAGATAAGGTTAAAAGTAATAGTATGAAAATTAGCTACTAAGGATATGAAAATAAGGCTATGATCAAAATGATGTTAATTGTGCTTTTTGATGATTTAGAGTGCAAGATAATAAAGTGAGATTAGCACACTAAGCAATAGAGGATTTGTCACATTAAAACACTTAATCGATGGGGGCAATATGCCAACAATCTCCCCCTTTTTGATGATGACAAATCATTCACTAAAACACATATGGAGTCTAACTCCCCCTCACAAAAAGCATTAAGTCAAAGTGTATTTTTATGAAAAAGACACGCATTTGTGAGTTTTGTAAAGTGCAAGTTTTAAACGTTTTAGTGCACATATTTCTCCCCCTTTGTCTTCATCAAAAAGACGAAATAAATGTAGTTCATAACTAAGGAAGAAGAGCTAAAACTCAAGTGAATAGATTTTACACAAAGATGCTAAGAGTGTGCAAGAGTATAGAGATGCACAAAGAAAGATAAATTTAAGAGCTAAGAGATAGAGACTTTTTACCAACTCCTTGATCGATAGATTTTCATTTCATATGCTTTCTAATGACACAAACGATTAGTTGCAATTTATGAGATGAAAGATTTGACTAAGCATTTGAGTTTTTAAATATGATTTAACAAAAACTCCCCCTTACTCAATGCATAGAGTTTGATTTAATTTTGTAAAAATTTGATTTTCAATTTCTCCCTAATAAAATATTTGAAATCATTTTAAGAAATCATGGGGTAAATTGTTATTTTTGAAATGCAAAGGGGTCAAGATGTATTTTTCAAAAGTTTAGGGACTAAACGTAATTTTGAAAAAACTTCAAGGGACCTAAATGCAATTTTCAACCATTTGAAGAACTAAGACAAATTTGAACAAACTATAGGGATTAAAATGCAATATGGGATAAAATCAAGGATAAGAGAGCAATAGTACCTATATCATCAAGGAAAATGTTAGTAATATCAAGCATAAACATGAAGCAACTAAACATTAAATTTCAAAATAAAACCATAGCATACTAAAACAAATATCCAAATTTAAACACCAAAGCATACTAGATCAAATATCCAAATCAAACCAAGCATCCTAAACCATTATCCAAATAAAACATGTAGCAATAATATCCTAGATGTCCAAAACACGGACCCATAAACAATTAAAGCATAAACACCACAAACTTAGTTCAAAACACTAAGAAACACATAAAAGCCAAGTAAAATGAAGATTAAACTAAAACACCCAAATAGGAATGATTTAGCGATTATCACGAGGAGAGCGGCTCCTAGACCTTCTTCCATTTCCAACATCATCACGAAGACATGAAACTTCATTTTTCAACCCCTCAATTCGATTATTCATATTATCAAACCATCCTTTGATTTCCGCAAAACCTTCTTTAATAACATTCAACAAAGTAGATTCAACCTTATCAAGATCATCTTTAGTAGCAACATTTGAGGAAGAACCAATGGAAGATTTTGAACGGGAAGTGGTATAAGACGGAGGAGGATTAATAGGCATAACTTCACGGGAAGGAATGTTAAGAGACTCAATAGTGGGACCCGAGGAAGTGATATTTTGACCAACATTTTTCAAGATAGTTTTTCGAAGATTTTCGGGAAGATGATCAAAAACATGCTTATCAATGTATTCACCATTGTAAACGAAAATTTTCATAGTTTTCAAAAAAGGAATATCAAACCTCCAAATTGGTTCAAAATCACGAGGGTCAAGAGATGGAGATATTTTCTTAACATTGATCAAGAGATAACTAAGAGCAATACCATAAGGAAGAGTAGAATTTGAATGAGCACGATAATCCAAGTTACGAATGAAAATTTTGCAAAAATTGATAGGCCTTTTCGAATAAAGATGAAATAGGAGGATTGCTTCATAAGGAGCAATTGTACCATCTTTCCTATCTTTTCCCAAAAGACAAAACAAGATAATTTTGTGTGCTAAACGAATATCCGGAGTAAATAAACTTGATAGCCAAGGTTGAGTATGGGTTTGAAACATTTTCGAAGACATAAAAGCCTCAACCTCGTTTTTCAAAGGAATATCAATCAATTCTTTACTCCTATTCCAACCCGAAACAATAAAATTTTCATAGCCACTATTTTGAAGTTTAAAAGCTTTTTCAATGGTTTTTGGAGTAATGGAAAGATTTTTGTTTGAAACCATTGATTTTAAAGTGCAAGAATCACAATCTAGTGGATGGATATTTTTGTAAAAATCATTAACAAGGGATTCATAAGACTTATTTTCAAGAGATAGGAAAAAATCTAATCCTTGGAATTGAAATAAATGGAAGAGATTAGAATTTGAGCCATTTACCAAAGAGATGGAAGCACTAAGTGATTGAGATGAAATTGATCTTCCCCAAAGGATTTTGATGTTCTTCCTCACCATTCTTTGTCTTGTGGGTTCTTCTTCAAGCTCAAAATCATCTTCTTCATCTTCAAAAATTGGGTCAAACTCAAGGTTTTCATCTTCTTCATCAATGATTCTCTTGTTTTTAGAAGCCCTTGAAGCTCTAGAGGCTTTGGAAGATGATGCCATGGCCAAGGAGATGATGAAGGTTTAATGGAGGAGTTAGGGTTTGAAGATTTTCGTTTTTGAGAGAGAAAGAGGATGAAAAACGGTTTGTGAAATGAAGGAATAAAAGAGAGACCAAGGGTTTTGACTAAAATCGGGTGTACACAGACTCGAAACCGGGTTCCCGCATTCATCAAAACCGGGTACCCGGTTTCCTTCTGTATGTCTCGGTTTTGAGGGTTAAGAATGTAATAACAAGATTTAGCAAAAATACCCGAAACACACACGAAACCTCCCCAATAGTTTATACATGTTATAAAACTACCAAAAACATTTTTGTAATGAAAAAACATGAAATGGGATACACGAAAATAGAGAAAACAGTTTATTGCAAAAAGACCCCTATATTTTTTAAAAATACAAAAAGACCCAAAGTGAAAACTAAGCAATTTTAAATCATGAAAGGGTCAAGACTAGCAAGATATAGCACATAGAGGATAAGGCACATAAAACACATAGTAAACATTAAGATAAAAAAGGAAGAAAGGAGAGAATTCACCGTATTTTCCTTTTTCGAAGTATGAACGTCATTTTGCATATAATTCAATTTTCTTGACGCTCAACACCTTTAATGAAAGTTACTATGGTAACCGAGGTGTAATGGATCCGGGAATACGATTAGTATTTTTCACGATCCATGTCGGTTTTTCATTTTGAGTGAGCTCCTCATTGATGAGTTCATCATGATCTATTTCTTCTTGATTTGACTCAAGAACTCCCGCTTCATTTAACTCCTCTTTAAATGGAACGAATGGATCTTTCATAATGATTTTCCAATAATCGGGATCTTTGACTTTGATAAATTTCTCCATTTTTGTTCTCCACGTAAAGTAACGATCACCTACAAGAAAATGGAGGTTGTGTAGAAAACAACTCTTCCAAAAGATTAAATTCCAAATCGTTTACTCTACTAACGGTTAAGCTATTCACGTAGAGTTAGGCTCTGATACCAATTGAAAGTCCTAGAGGGGGGGTGAATAGGATTACTAATAAGATTAATGCCTAATTAAAAATCTTTTGGACAATAATATAAGTTTATGAAAGAAACTTCTAAGACAACTAATATATCAAACACTTATGGGATCATGCATAGGATAAGTTTGAGGTTCGATATATAAGTTTAACATGTAAAACGAGTTTCTATTTCTTACTACTCTAGATGGCAATAGGTTGATTAACTAGATAAACATTATTACGATATTTATACTAGCAAGTAATCAAACATATAAAGTGCGGAAAGGAAATAGAGTAGGGATAGAAAGATACACATGATTTATAGTGGTTCGGTTTCCCTACATCCACTACCTAAGGAAGCCTCCTTAGGATTTCAAGCTTTTCACTAAGCTTCCGTGTCTCTCTTAACCGGGTCGAGAACACAATAACCCTTACAACCTCTTCGATAACACGAAGGACAAACACTTGTGCTATCGCAACACAAGGACACCAAGTATACTCCCGATACTCAAACACTTGTGCTATCTCAACACAAGGATACCAAGTATACTCCCTATACTTGAATTCTATCTTAATCTATCTATTACAAGACCTAGACTTAAGAGGATGGATACAAAGTGTTTAAAGGGGTGCAAACAACTTTGCTAGATAATCTCCTAAAGAGTAGATATGACTATAAGCTTGTAAACTCCTCTTTGAGTAGATAATAACTTTGAAGCTTATTTGTTTAAGCTCTTGATCAAGCTTGGATAATTAACTTTGATAGCTTGTGACCTCTAACTTTGTAGGAGAAAGATATGTATGATAGTTGAAATGTTAGAGGTGAGTTTCTCCTTCAAAGAGCTCATATTTATAGCACAAGAAAGTCCCCAACGGATATAAAGTTTGATGGTGAACTTGTTCCAAACCGGGTTCCCGGTTTCCCAAATGCGGGTACCCGGTTTTCAATTGTAACGGCTATAAAACGGCTATATTAACTTGATGTTGACTTGAGCTTCACCAAACCGGGTTCCCGGTTTTCCCAAATGCGGGTACCCGGTTTCTACTGACTTGGAGATTATGATTTTTTGATTCGTTGCTCGGATGGAAAAGTTTTCTTCACGAGAGTTGTTGTAAACATCATTTTAAGAAACTTTGTTGTTGATCATGAAAGCTAATTCTCAATGTACACATAAGATAAGGTTAAAAGTAATAGTATGAAAATTAGCTACTAAGGATATGAAAATAAGGCTATGATCAAAATGATGTTAATTGTGCTTTTTGATGATTTAGAGTGCAAGATAATAAAGTGAGATTAGCACACTAAGCAATAGAGGATTTGTCACATTAAAACACTTAATCGATGGGGGCAATATGCCAACAATATTTGGACGGTATGAATTTTGGTGGTATATATCATTACTCTTGTATTTCCACGGTGCAGCAGACTTCATTTAGGGTTAAGGGCGGAGCCAGGATCTGATCTTTTAATAGAGGGCTGAGAGGGTTTCGGGGCAACGTCCCCAAATTCTTTTTTAAAACTTATTTGCACTATAGGTCCATATATTATAAAAAAATTGTAAAATAAAGCTTTATATTATATAAATCTGCATTATAAGTCCTAATATAATTTTTTTAATTAATTATTCTTTATTTAATACAAAATAACATATAATTTATTAAAATAATAATATAATTATAAATTTAATAAAATAAATTTTGAAAATCAAAGGATTAAATGAAAATTCTGAAAATTTAAGAGGTTCAAATGAATGGTTTAAAAATTTAGCGGGGAGCTAAATAAATATTTTTTAAAATTTCAAGGGTAAAATAACACATAACTAATTTCTTTTTTAAGGAAACTTTTTTTTTAAATAACCAGGGGGCCCCATGGCCCTCCCTACTCTTCACGTGGGTCCGCCACTGTTTAGTCTAAGGCTGCAATGAATGAGTCTCTCACTCGTCAACTTGGTCCAGAAAAGGTTATGAGGCCAGTTTTTGACATGGACCCTTCAAGACTCCGGGCCTGAATGGTTACCTAGTACCGTCCATTTTTATTTGTCCTGTTTTTTTTGACACAGATTAGAAAAAACATCAAATATACTCTTTCTTTACTATATTATCTTTATTTATTTAGTAGAATATCATTTAATGCACCATTGCTTTTAACTAATTACTTAGCGTTGATATTGGAAAAAAAGGAGAAAAATGTCTTAATAATATAAAAGGGACAAATATTATTAGATACCTTCTTTTAGAAAGAATTGAATTTTTTTGGAAATTGATATCTTCGAGATGGACCTGAAATTTTTCATTTTGTTTTAGATTTAGTGAAAAAAATACCCAAATTTTTTGTTTTAGATTTTTTTAGAAATATAGACTTTTGTCCCTCAAGCCTAAATTTCGCCCCAAAATAAAATTAATAATTCACTCCCAAACCTTTCCCATACTAAATATTAAAAAAAAAACTCATCTAAAAATGTGTGATACCTTTGGTATACTTGATGTTCAACAAACTAGCATCATATCAAAGTATTTAGGTCTTCCTACGTACTGTCACCGATCTAAAGTGGCAGTGCCGCAATGAATGTCCGGCAAATTCAACATGAGCACAAATGAGTGGAAGGAAAATCTTCTGAAAGCCAGAAAGTACTTATCAAAATGGTCCTACATGCCATCATAAACGATACCATGTCGATTATGGTACTTCCTAATAAGACTTTCAAAGAGTTATCAAGCATAAGGGATAAATTTTGGTGACAATTTTGTATCCACTAGATGGCGTGAGACTTTATTTCCAAACCAAAAGTTGAAGGTGGCATGAGTTTTTGTGACTTTTACATCATGAATAAGGCACCCCATCTCTCTTATACTCGATGGCACCAATTATATACCATGGGCTCAGGCCATGACCAGTTTCCTTAAGGGCCGAAAACTATAGAGAATTATTACGGGAGTTTTAAGGAACCAGAGGCGGAAACTAATGAATCAAATGAGAACTATGTTGATCGTCTCGAACAAGGGGTACACACCCTCCACAATTCTCTTATTCATGAATACTAGTCTTATAAGGAATTTTACCAAACATTATATCAACGGTGTCAAATATTTCCAACAAAGTGAAACCGACTAAGGTAAAATCTATTATTGATGTCTCCCTTTTTGTGATAAATATATGCCCTTAATATACATCATTTTAGGTAAAAATTGGACTTATTAGATAGACTTTTGAGCTTATTTTGTCATATTGCACTTTATCCCCTTGTAATTATGTTATTTACATTCTAGGGAGCACCAAGATGAGGAGGAGAAGTGAAGTTTAATGTCTTAGATCAAAAGGAGAGGTCAAAAGAGCAAAAGTTACCACTCAAAGAGTTGAAGAAGAGCATAAGAAAATGGGAAGCTGTCACATCTTGCTGATTTTGAGACCAAACGGTACTAATCCAGGTCTGGTGGTTCAAATATATAGGTGCGCCTTTGAGTTATCTCGAATTGAGGAGTAAAATCAGGTGAGTTGGACTTAAGACGCAAAAGTTGTGCCAGTTTTACTGGAATGTGACCAGCAGTTACGGGAATTACTAATTGCACTTGGGCTTTGAATCATTTAATTATATAAAATAAAAGCCACTAGGATATGAAACTTTGATAAGTGTTTACAGAACTTGGAGAAGGTATCGATTAGATGCAAGGAACTGATTTTGTTTTTGAATTGGGAAAAATGTCATTTTATGGTTCGTGAAGGTACAGTGTTGGGACACAAGGTTTCGAGTGCAGGCTTAGAAGTTGATCGTGCTAAGATTGAGGTAATTAAGATTCTCCCCCTCCTATTTCTGTAAAAGGGGTGAGAAGCTTTTTAGGCCATGCTGGTTTCTATCGCCGTTTCATTAAGAATTTTTTGAAGATTGCTAAGCCATTATGTAACTTACTCGAAAAGGACACCAAATTCCTTTTTGATGAAGCTTGCATGAAGGCTTTTCAAGAGATTAAAGAGAGGCTTATTACTGCGCCTATTGTATTACCTCCTGATTGGAGGGTTCCATTTGAAGTTATTTGTGATGCTAGTGATTTAGCTATGGGTGTTGTGTTGGGTCAGAGAAAAGATAAGGTATTTAATTCTATCGATTATGCAAGTAAGACTTTCACTAGTGCTCAGATTAATTATATTATAACAAAGAAGGAAATATTAGTTGTTGTGTATGCATTTGAAAAGTTTCGTGCCTACCTGCTTGGGGCAAAAATTACCGTGTTTACTGATCATTCTACGATTAAATACCTAATGGAGAAGAAAGATGCTAAACATCGCTTAATTAGATGGGTATCACTGTTACAAGAATTTGATTTAGAGATTCAAGATGAAAAGGGTGTGATAATCAGGTTGCAGATCATTTGCCTCGTCTTGAAGGTTCGGAAGTTAATAGTGGTCCTGAGTTGCTTAGTGAAGAGTTTCCGGATGAGAGCTTGTTTTTGATATATGCAAATGAAATTCCTTGGTATGCAGACAAAGCAAATATTTTTGTGAGTGGTGCCTTCCCTGATGAAGCTACCCCACAAGAGAGGAAGAGATTAGTCACCGTGCTAGACAGTTCTTTTGGGAGGATACTTTGCTCTACAAAATATGTTGTGACCAAATGGTAAAAAGATGCATACCTGAGAAAGATGTGTTGTCAGTAGTTGCGGGTTGTCATGATTCATCCTATGGAGAACATTTCAAAGGTGACCGCACAACTGCTAAGGTATTACAATCTGGTTTTTATTTGCCTACTTTACATAAAGATTGTCATGAGTACTCATTAAGAGATGTCACAGATTCCAGTTTACTGGTAATATATCCAAGAGGGATGATGAGATGCCACGTAATAATGTACTTGAAGGTTAAATATTTGATATTTAGGGTATTGATTTCATGGGTCCCTTTGTACCATCTAATGGAAATCAATACATCCTATTAGGTGTTGATTACGTGTCCAAATGGGTAGAGGTTGTAGCTCTACTAACTAATGATTCGCGAGTGGTGATTAAATTCTTAAAGTCACACATCTTCACTAGACATGGCACACCTAGAGTTATTGTCAGTGATGGAGGTTCACACTTTGTGAACAGATATTTGAAGATTGTTCTAGAGAAGTATGGGGTAAGACATTTTATATCTACCGCTGGTGTCGCCTAGGGTGTGATTAAAATATGACAAATATATACGGAAAACAATGCACTAATCATCATAGGCTAGCACGGTATTGCAAGTATTACAGGACGTATGCAAGTTTTAGTCTAAATGTCTATATATAATATAGAAATTGAGTGTATTGAGCTTGTAAAAAAGAGTTTCAGTTCACCATTTATATAGTGATAAAAGTGTCTGTTAAACTGTTAAAAGGGTTTCAGCTCCTGTTTCGTGCTTGGGAATTGCTACTGATGGGAGGTGAGGTATTGCAGCAAAACGAAGGACCTACAGGTGCAATTATGAAACAATGGATAAGTATTGAATCTCAGTACTTCATATTTATTGCTGCAATTATCTTTAAGTTTACTTTTAAACCAGAAAATCAACTTAAAATTTCAGATCAGAAGAATGCACAAAAAATTACAGAGAAATGACTCACCACACTAATTGATTAATAAATCATGTGAATTATATTTCTAAATGTTTTACCATCACAAATTTCACATTCCTTTAAATCTCGAATTTAAAGATAAAATCTAGCAGATATATATGAGACAGTACAATGAAGTGCTTAAATGATAGTACCTTTTTCTATACAGAATTAAAACTACCTTTTAAGATTAAAATCATCTATAAGATTACTTCAAAACAAACTTAAAATCGCATCATTAACTTCAGATCAGAAAAATGGAATGCAGAAATATACATGTTATTTACTATATTATACAAAAACTGCACTATAGGTTCTACCCTGCCCTTATGGTATGACAAAAGGCCAAAAAGACCACGGTTTTATAAGTGACAAAAACCCCCGAGTTGTCACGAGTATGAAACAGGAAAGTATTCACCCCTTACCATAAGGGTTTTTTCAACCTTTGGTTAAACCACAGGGGTGTATTTCGTGTTTTACCCATACACTAATACTAATAACAAGAAGTTAAATCATACCTCTTGCATATCTAATAGACAATTTAGGTTAGTAACATTTCAATTTTTCAGAATTTCATTGGTAAATACTTATATTTTACCGTAGTGATGAGATTAGGTTCTTCAATTGTTGATGGAACTTGTGCAGAAGAGACTGAGTGTGAAGAGATAACCGCTTGGTGGGGAGATACTTTTCTAACAGCTTGGTGGGAAGAGGAGTGTGAAACTGAGTGTGAAGAGATGAGCGTGAAGAAGAGACTGAGTGTTATTATTTTTCAACCTTTACTTTTTTTTTCTAATATAATATAATACCGACCCATTAATATCCGACCCATTTCACAATTAACTCAAAACAAAACCCTCCAAACTCATATCGACCCATTTCACAATTAACATTTCTATATCTCCGATTACTCTCTACCTCCTTTCTCGCCGTCTCAGACAGTCGCCTCCATCACGCCTTAATTCATCTCCACCACGCCTCTCTCTTTCTCTCTCGTCCTATCTCTACCTACACCACCCATCCTCCGATCAAGACTCTCTGTCGCGAGAACGAGGCACTCCGGGAATCGCCATGAATATCTTCAGATTAGCCGGCGATATGACGCATTTGATCAGTATTTTAGTACTGCTTCTCAAAATTTACGCCACTAAATCATGCTCAGGTCTCACATTACTCATTTTTGTATTAATTCTTAGCTAATTAGTCTTTATTTAATATATATATATATATATTCGTATATTTATGTTTAGTGTGGTAAATTGAGCAAGCTAGGGTTTGATTCAGTTGATCAAGTGATGCAGTGTTCTTTTAAGACCTCAAATTTTATGTAATTCTCTACTAATTTTGTGTATTTCGGGTTTAATTATGAAATATATTTGAGCATGATTGAGTACTTAAATTGCTTTAAGTTGCGCGCCTCTCTTATTCTCTTCATGTGTAAAATATGTTTGAATGTATGTGTTAGGATCTGAAATGGTGACTGTGTAGGATTATTTGCAATCAAATTATGTAACAACAGTTCAATTAACCGTAAAAAATGAAGCTATCAAATACACTAAATATTTGATATTGTTTAGGTATATCTTTGAAGACTCAGCAATTGTATGCTATAGTGTTTCTAGTTCGGTACTTGGATTTATTCACAGACTTCATATCTGTATACAATACTGTGATGAAACTAGTGTTCATTGCAAGTTCTATAGCAATAGTATGGTGTATGCAATTTCACAGAGCTCTCGACACTTTTAGACTACTTTCTTGTTGGTGCTAGTTTTGCCTTGGCTTTAGTATTACACGAGAAGTTCACAGTTCTTGAGGTGAACCTATACATTTCAATTTCTTCATCTTTTCTTCTCTATTTAAAAACCGAATCTTATTAATTTCACGTTTTTGCAGGTTTTCTGGGCATTTTCGATATATTTGGAAGCAGTTGCAATTCTTCCACAGTTAGTTCTGTTGCAAAGAAGTGGAAATGTTGATAATTTGACTAGACAATATGTTTTATTTCTTTGGTATTTTTCTTTTTTATTAAATTTGAAATAATAAAAGATTTTCCAACTTTCGTGGAAATGTTGATAATCTGACTAGACAATATAATTGCAGGGCTTATCGTGCATTTTACATTTTGAATTGGATGTATAGTTATTTCACGGAGCCTAATTTCAGTAGATGGATATGTAAGTATATATTAAAACTAGAATGATGTGTTATTTAAACGTTTATTAATTGATGAAAGAAAATGTTTGTTTTGTTGTAGCTAGACTTATTCAAACAGCTCTTTACGCATATTTCTTCTATTATTACTTCATCAGGTAATAAGTTTGGTGTATTTCTATTTATTTTTTTGGATTTGTGAAAATGCAAATAAATTAATTAATATGTTTGTAATGCACAGCTGGAAAACAGTGCAAAGCTTAAGTTACTAGCTTGAGTTAAAGAAGAAATGGTTTTGTTGTAGATGAATGAAGAAGTTGAGGTTTTACATGTAAAGGTGATTTATGTTGAGGTTTAGAAGGTACAGTGATACAACAAATCTCCTCTCTCTTATTGAAATGATTAGGCCGTGGGAATATTAAAAGAAGATTTGAATCAATTATTGTGAAGATTTTGTTAATAATTTAAAATAATCTCTTCTCTCTTATTTGAAGTTTTTTTTCTATTATTTAATATATATATATATGCTGACCTGTGTGATTTTTTTTCTAGTGATTTGATTTATGAATTCTTGATGATGCTAAGCAAGAGGCTCACAGAAGTTGTTTCTACAGTTTTGACTGTTTTACAAGGTAATGTAATTTAAGGGAAGAGATAAACAATGTATTAATAATTCTTCAACAGGAAAATCTTAGTAGTTATTACTCTTGTTTAACTTTGTAGAAACACTAAATTTGTTAATTTTTTTCTATGGCATAATCAGGGTGCTATTAATCTGCTAATAGCTGTTTATAAAAAGGAGTTTAAGGCATTGGGTGGGTATTTAACCGACTCAAGCAAGGTATGTGATCAGTGATGTGGTAATTACCAGATTGTTTGAGTTGAAAATATGTTCTGAGACGCTACAACATTTTTCATTTTTCAGCCAAACTTGAGTAGGGCTATTGGATCATACGAGGATCAGATATTCCAGAAAAGGGCACGTTTACATCAGGTTGGTTATTCCAGAAAAGGCATTGTTGTTTTGCAAGAGTATGTATGTATATTGTCTTACATAGTCTTACATGTAATTTGGTGGGATTTTTACAGAGAGAATAAAAAGAGGAAAGGTTAAGCATGGATTTTTACATGTACTTCTAGAGCTCCTTTCAGGGAGAAAGCCTGTAAGCAGTAACTACCCAAAGGGTAAAGAGAGCACTTTGTATTAGCCTATAAGCTCGGCCTCAAATGAGCGTTGTAAGTTTTTTTTAGAATAATTTATATAGAGATTTAGCTTAGCATTGTATTATAATGGATTACAGGTGTTGAAGCTTCTACAAGGTGAGACTGAAACAATTAAGTGGGGGACTAATTAATCATTTTCTTCGAATTTTCTTCTCGAAAATCCAGCTTCTACGTCTTGAGCAGGTAATTATTTTAAAATCTTGTTTTTGGTAATTAATTAATTTATATATTTACACTATTTAATTTGTATTCCAGTTGAATATTCATAAGGCAATGCAAGAACTCGAAAGATTTAACAAAAAGAAGCTAAAAGGTGCGCAAAGTTAGTTTATGAGGTAATAAAATTAGTTTTAGAAGTTCGATCTCTGATTCCATGTTTTGCATATCTAATTATTTTATATATTTTTTATATCAGGAAAATCATCACGAAGACAAAACGAGATGGAACTAATGGATAATAGCTGAATTATGAGCTAGTAGATATTACACAAATTATTTTAGAATTATTTGAATTATGCTATAGCAAATAGGAATTGTATATTAATTTTTTTTTATTTTTTAAAAAGCGATAGGCGACACTTAAAATGGTGTCCCTACATCAGAGGGTGACACTTAAAACGGTGTCCCTAACGCGGAGGCGACACATAAAACAGTGTCCCTAACGCGATGGGCGACACTTAAAACGGTGTCCCTAACGCGATGGGCGACACTTAAAACGGTGTCCCTAACGCGATGGGCGACACTTAAAACGGTGTCCCTAATGCGATGGGTGACACTTAATGCAGTGTCCCTAAGACGATGGGCGACACTTAAAACGGTGTCCCTAAAGCGATGGGTGACACTGTAAAAAATGTCACCAAACATTAAGCGACAGTTTCCCGCGGTGTCCCTAAAAGATGGCGACATCAAAAATTAGGACACTTGTTTTTCGTTAGATGACCGTTGGAAAAGTGTCGCCCATTAGCAGTTTTTTTGTAGTGAGGGTCAGGACGATCAACTTCTACAAACGTGACCTTCAGGATCTACTTTACATCTAGTTGTTCCTTCTGCTCATCAAACTGAACAAAAATAAAAACATAATTTAGTTAAATCCATAAGATATTCATCCTTGAATAGTTGCGTTGTCTTTAGATTAGGAGATTATGCTTTAAATTATAAGGGTATACCATCTTGTTGAGGTGAAATTTTTATGCAGTTTAATGAAAATCCACTTGTTTGTTATGAAAAAAACATAGGTTAATGAAGTAACATAATGGTAAAGAAGAAATGCAAAAGTTTTGAACTTTGCCTTGATCTTTTGAACTGTTGGCTGCTTGTTCTCCAGGGCTTCCACAAACTTGACCACTGATTAGTTAATATAAAACAAGAAAGAGACATTTGTGATGGTTAATTTATAGCCCACACGCTACCATAATAATAAAAAAGATATTAATAAAGATAATAAAAACATTGCCTGAAAGAGAGGAAAGTTTACTGGTTGCTATGATATATGCTCTTGCTAGGACAAAAGGCTCATCAAACCGATTTTAGGCACAGTTTTTTAAATCTCTTGCAACATAGACAAATCTCTCTCTCTCTCTCTCTCTCTCTATATATATATATATATATAGACAAAAGGCTCATCAAAGATAGTTTAAAAAAGGGGTTTAGCTTATCAATGGGATGCTCATCTTCAATTCCAGGTAATAACCTCATAGAAGTTTTTCAGTAATAAGTTTTCCAAACCCTAAATCAATTTGGAAATTGATTCAATTTTTGAGCTGAAAAATGAATTAATTGATTTAGTTAACTGATTATTTGTATATGACCGCAGATAGGAATAATAGAGGGTTTTCCTAAAAGATAGAGAAATAATGTAAGTGAATTTTATACCCGTGATGAAATGTGTTAGAAATTAGTAATCTGGGGGAAATTCGCAGAAGTTTAGTACCATAAGAACTGAGTTGTTATTAAATGAAAGTTCAAGGGCTGATTCGAGTGTTTGTATAGCTGATAAAAATAACTTCAGGGACTACTTCAGAAATTCAAAAAACTTCAGGGACTAAATTGCAAAGTTCGGAAATTACGGGTGCTTGTAACTTGCTGGATAACACCACTGCAGCTTGTTAGCACCGAAAATATAAGGTCTATTGCATCTGATTTGGGAAACAATATTTCAGGGACTAAATCGCAAAAGTATGTAAACATTCAAATTGATCCAAATCTTTTAGGGACTAAATTGCAAACGTATGTACACATTCAGGGAAAACATTGTGGGTCTGATGATTTATTGTTAACAAATATTTCAAACGTATGTAAACATTCAAACTAATCCAGTTGAAAATATCAATGCTTAGTCCTTGTTGAAACATATACCGGGCCCTTTTATCAAAACACGAGATATAGAAGCTCTCGATTTGTTTGTGCATGCAATATCAAAGGGAGATCATTGTTTGATTACAGTACTTGGCTACATTTCTAAAATTGAATATTTAATTTTAGTACGTGGACTCCAAGGTTAGAGTTCTGGTCACTTGCTTCTTGAACAAGTCCAAATCAGTCTAAACATAAACCAACCTATGGTAAAGCAATAGCTATATCATTACGTTCTTTAGTGAAATATGATGTGATTAATTTCTAATATGTGTTATGTACATAACACATATTAGAAATTCGTCAAAACTTATCATAAGAAACGTTTATTGACACCCCCACCAAACTTTCCTTTTGAAATAAAAACATTCTAATTATTTTCATAATAATTTCCCCTTTTTAGAATGCAACTCTTGATACAATATAGGTTAAGGACTAATTAGTTTATTCCCAAACTTGGACTCTAATCTCAGCAAGTCTCTCCTACTGACTGTAGATAGTAAGTTAACTTTGGTACACTCCAATTTAGACGTCAATTTGTGCAAGATCCATCTGTTATGCCCACCCTAGTATAAAACTTGAACTGCTAAAAAATCCTTTCCCAAACATGCACATATTCACTTAGATGACTAGCATGGTAACATCTCTTAGAAAATCTACTAATTGCTCCATGGGAAAATGGATTGTAAAATAAGAGTTATTCATGATCAAGCCACACATGCATTAACATACAGAGTTACATTAGATTTAAATTGATCATATCATGTCAAGATTTTGGTTTTAAGTACGCATCTCATTCATTTGAAAGACAATGACAAGCGTGCTATTAACAGTGTATGATTTATTGTTAAGGAAAGCAAGTGAAATCTAGTCTGTCGAGAGCTTCAGGAAACCTATCAGCTTTCCTGAGCAACATGAACGTATCCGAATACTTTATTTCATTCCCTTTAAGGTTATCTTTTTTCGAGGCAGGATATTTTGTTCCTTTTTAAGTTAATAACAATATAGATCCCTATATCACGCAACCATTGACTTGTTTCAGTGTCGGGTAAATTTACGGACCCCAGATGATAAATTATTATTTATGGAAACGTATAATTATGGATCGAATAACGAACTTTCACAAGTGAATCATCATCAAAATCATAAATGAACATCTCTCAATAATAGTCCCCACTAACTTTCACAAGTGAATCATCATCAACATCACAAAGGAACATCTCTCAATAATAGTCCCCACTAAATATGACAGAAATTTGCACCAAGAGTTATTTGAAGAGGTTTTCCTTTTTGTTGGCCCAACATGCAAAAGTAACATGTTCTACATCAATTATTGTCGTACATAGCATAGCCTCATAAGCAAAAATTCATATTATATATTTAACTTGAGAATACAATGCTAAACAACACAAGCAAGAAATATGGTGTAACAAAAACTAAATTGGTAATTTGAAGCATTTTATAATTAATAAGTTTAATTGGTAACTAAATTCCACCAACTGTGATTGAAAAGAACTAAGCATAGCCTCATAAGCAGCCCTACTTTCCTTAGTTTTAGGTTGATAAACACCTTCATCATAAAAGTAAGAACGCTCTCCTCTTGAATTTTGCTTCTTTTAGCCTACCTTAACAACACGTTATCAAAAGTAATAGGCCGCTCACACTCCTTATACTTCTTGCTAGCTTGATTCTTTTTCAACGTTCTATCTCAGGCGGTTTATTCTGAGAAGCCCGGTCACTAAATCTATGTTTAGCCAATCGAGTAAGCCTCTTGATCTTTCTGGACACCTCAGAACTTTGGGAGTTATACTCAAAAGCCATCTCACAAGCACCTAAAGCCTGAAAATGAATATATACTTAACTCTAGAGGAATCTTGCAGAGCTATGGGTTGAGATAAAAATGAGGCACCAACAGTTACCTAAATTTAAATTATGAAACCAAAGTAAGTAATAAAATTTATGTCAAGCACAAATGTTAATGTTATTAAGTATAAATTACCTTAGAGGTTGGATCAAATTGACCACGTACAAAGCGAATAATAAGCTGTCATCTCTCTCTCTCTATATATATATATATTGACATTCAAAGAATTAAAATATAACTAGCACCGAGGAGATTTTAAGTTGAGGTAAAAAGACAAAATAGTAATTAATCACTTTATGGAAACTAAACTCTCCTTATAAACCATGACTCTTAGTGACATGTAATAAACACAATGTATTCCAGTATCAGTAATTCTTTGATTGTCGATGTTACACACTAAAAGATTCCCATTATCGGTTACCATAAGTATGGCTTCATTTTTCCACAATAAACAAGGATAGATAAGACGATTGTCCATTATATCATAAATGCTGACTTGTTTCGCCCAAGAATCCTCCTTCATTATCCATATCTCCACGAACTTTGGTTTTGAATATCCATTGAATTCAAATAATGCAAGACAATCATTTATGATTGTAGGAGTCTTACCAGCAATGTGTAGAGCGTGAGAAATAGCATAAGGAAGGTTTATGTCTTGAAACATTTCAGTTCTCACATTGAAAGAAAGGATAACATAGACATTTCCTCTTCTACCAATCCAATACAATACTCCATTTACTAGTACTCCCCCAATACCAAAAATAATATAGGTCAATGGTAAGTCATGGTCTATTTGTTTCCAAGAATTACTACTTAGATTGTATAATTCAGCTTTGTAATTTGAATTTGAATTCTTAAGAGTAATAACGATCTTGTAATCGTGTTTATTGGTATCAAAACCTAATCCAACTTTGTCTACTACCCATTTTAATCCTCCATGAAAGGGACTTGAAGGAAGAAGTTTAACTTCCCTAGTTGTTGGATTACATAACACTATAATACATGTATAAACTCCTACACAAACCAATAATCCATTGCAAGGCCACGAAACATAAAATTCCTTGGAATCAAAATAAGGTATTTCGAAATGGGGTGAGATTTCATTGAGCGACTCATATGAATGAAAGGATAAGAATCTTCTACCCCTATCGCTAATTAGAATACACTCATTTTGTTGGTTCATATGGAGGTCTATGAAATAAGGGGTTCTGAGGAAAGTGTTTAAAGACTTACTAACGCACCTCAAAAGCATCAATGATTTTATAGGCAATGTAAGGAGTATTTTTGTTAATACTTCTTCAGGTAAAATCATCAGCATACTATCTCCGATTTTCTTATTCTTCTTCTTCTTCTTCAATACTCCCATTTTTCGAAGTGCTGCTCCCATAATTATCCCTAATTGAAGAGCCGCTTCAGAATGTCTCCGTTGAGGCAAATTGAAAAAAAATGCAAATTACTCGCTACAGAAGCAAAAATCATGGTTAGTGTTAAGCTGTTCATACGGTTATATTTTAACTAAATTGTTTTAGAGATCGAATATTTTACCTTAATTTAGGTTCTTGAACGGTTTATTTGAGCAGTGTTGACGTGCTGATGAGTTTGGGGGGTTTTGGTGGAGAAGATGAGATGCCGTAAAATATGAAAGGGTTTTTTTTTTTTGGTTCAAGGAATATGGAAGGTTGATTGGGTTTTCTTTGTACCACCATTAACTAAACCTGTTCTTCAACCAAGCTCAATCCAAGCTTCAACTAGCAGTTTTTATTAAAACACCACAGTCGAAAATAATTAAACCCTATGAATCAACAATTGAACCAACGAATTCGATTCAGCTTATCAAATGGTTGAGCTCTTTAAATCTATTAACGAAGCCTATATGTCCTTGTACGAAATCTCCTTAGCAAGAAGCAAGAGCGATCGACAGAAGAAGCAGTAATGACGGATGGGTTACACAAAGAAAGAAATTACAAAAAAAAACTTTAAGGTTGAAGATCAAATGTCTCTAGCTAGCTGACAAATAAAGGAATTTTTTAATTTGGGAAAAAAGGAGCCAAGCCGTGAGAAAACAAAAAGAATCTGAAGAAAAAGTGAACAATAAATCTGAAAAAAAGAGTTTAAGAATAGAAAAACAGTCCGCTGGGTCAAATGGGTCAACAGGAAAAAAAAAATTACTAGGACAAGATGCCGCAATTCAGATTTTAGGTACTCAAGTTGAACAATTAAACAAAGTTCTAATAAATTTAATAGAACAAAAAGAATTGAAGGCTATCGAAGGAGGTGATGACAATGTTGGGTTCGAAACTTGTAAGGCTATTTGCCTTGAAATTGAAGAAAAGAAGGAAGTACCACATGTTGCCATTAGCGTCGTGGAGGTTCCGAGTACCGAAGAAGAACCAACCAAGTCTAGCCCCGTGGAATCTGACTGTTCTGAGGTTGATGTGGAGGACGATTCAGAAAAAGCCGAATTTATACAGCTTCTGAAGGATATGCAAGAAGAGATCCGAATTTCTCAATAGTTGTTGTAATAATTAGTCTGATAACGACGTCAAAAAAAAAAAAATTAATTGTCCATTTTTATTTATATTACCTATTTCTTGATTGATTTGATTATTTATTATTTTTAGAGCATATTGGGTTTAATTGTTTGTTAATTGTGAAGCTTTAAAGATATATGATACTTAATTAGATGCCAAATAAATTGTAAGAGACAAGGGAAAGAAGATATTGATGGAAATTGAAGATAAAGGAAGGAAATATAAAAAAGGAAAAGATAAAGTTGTCAAATAAATCTGAATTCCAGCAGCTACGTCCACTAAATTGATCATAACTCAAAAACAGCTAGGAATTTGGATGAACGGTCTGAAGCGAAGTTGTATATCATTCCGAGAAAATTAGTTTCTACATAAAGAACGCGTCAATCGGAGCTATATTGAAGAAGTTACAGCCAAAACAAAACAGCAACAGTTTATTACCTTTTCTATATTTTAGGGTTACGAATTTGAGTTGGGCTAGACGTTCAATACTTGTCTTCTACTCCAAGAAAACGTTTTAGGTTTTCCTATACCCTATAAATACACCCTCTAAGCAGTAGAAACACATCCTTGGATAATCCTTAAGCCAAGAAGAAGCCTACATCAAGAGAAGAGAAGTCTGGAAGGAGTTGAACGCCAAATTATGTCTTCACAAGCCTTCAAGTTTGTAATTGTTTTCATTTTGTTCTCTTGTATGAACTAATTTACTTTAGCTTGAGATTTAGCATATGTGTATGAACCCTAGACTTGTTTTACATATATTTTAATTTGGGATACCATTGTATTTTAATTGAATTCATGTTTTATTCTCTGTTTTATGTGCTTTGATTTATTGTCTGTTTTCCTTGCGGAGGCCTACATATAGGATTACCTTAATAGTATTTAGATGGTCACCCGGAAGGGGTGTCTAATTATTTAAACACCACATAAACGTCTAGTGCACGGTAGTGATCCTGACGGGCTTGTCTAATTAGATAATTATTAGGGTATGATTTAACCACCGATTATCATTAGAAGGCCAGTCTCATTTAGGAACTTAGTGGCGTAGGAGCACCCTATTTAAGTCCCCTCGTGATTGTGAGGTCGCCACCCTAGTCCACGCTGACGGGGCTAGGGAGGAATTTATAATCCTGGTTATTGCAATTCTACATAATTCGCCCTTACATGATTATAATAAACAAGGCTAGTGGGGATTACTAGTTATATCTCGAGCTGAACTCTCATTCTCTTTGCTTCTCGTATTTACTTTTCTGTCTTTAATTTATTTAGTTATTATCTTTTATTCTCAAAAACCAAATAAAAATCTATTTAGTCTTTTAATTCTTGCGTATTATTTCTTCTAGCTTTTATATTTGCACTTGATATTTGCACAAGTTCTTTCTAGCTTTCATAGTCTCTGAGGAACGAATTCACTTATCATTAAAACTTGCATACGTCCTGAAATACTTGCAGTACTGTGTTTAGACTAGGGTGTTTATTTTGCACTCATTTTATCTATTATTTAATTACGCCTTAGGTGACACCAAATTTCCTAAAGGAAAGTGATTTGCCTCGAGATTAGAATTCCTAACTCCAATTAACTTAGCTTCAAGTGATGTGGTTGCTTTAAACTTCCAGGATTGTCCATGCAAAAATTGGCTCTGTGAGTTACTAAATACATAAGCAACAGAAGCAGTGTTAGATTCTATAAGAAAAGAAGCATCAGTGTAGATTATAATAGTATCATTAAGTGAAGAAATATAGTTTAAGGTATTATTACTTAGGATATTATAAGGAGAACATATTATAAAGAGTTGCTCAGGGATTAAATAATCATTTATAGTATCAGTATTATTAGCAGAGCAAATATTATTACTATTAGGATTAGTGGTAGTTTCATTAATGGCCTCAGGAATATCAGTATTACATTTTTTGAATTCATCATAGGCCATGTAAGAATTTTTAATGATATTAAGGGGCAAGATATCCTGATTTTCAAAGAATTTTTTATTCCTACTCTTCCAAATGAACTAGGCCATCCAGGCTGCAAATTCAACCAAATTCCTATTCATATCATCCTTAAAATCACTAATATTCATAAAAAATGAAGCCAGGAATCAACCCTGTTAGTGAAAGGAGAGTTAGAAAGAAAGGAAAATGGGGATGCAAACCAGGTTTGCTCTGGAACTAGGACAAGTGAATAGGATATGTTCAGTAGTTTCAATACAATCATCACAAAGCTTACACAAAGGATCTTGGGCACAATTTCTTTTATATAAAGATTCTTTGTGTAGGCAAAGCATTAGTAACAGCCTTCCATAAAAAATAGAGATTTTTGGGCTTAAATTAAGAAGATAAAGAGATTTCAAAAATTTATTATCATTGGAGTAAGAGGTAGTTGGATTTAAGGCATTAATAGCTTTACTTATATTTAAATTATTTTGAATACAGTAGCTATAATATGGTATACAAGTTATATTACCATCAGAGGAGTGGATCCAACAAAGAGTTCCGGTTGTGTTATTAATAGGAATATTCATAGATAAGATTTCAATAGCAATAGCTGTATCAAAAGTGGAATAAATAAGATTTCTATTCCACTGTTTGATAGGGGTATGAATAAGACCAGAGCCATATGTAAGATTTGAATTATTAGTATTTGGAATGGATTTATTAGATAAAATCCAATGGGAGTTCCAAATATTAATATTATTACCATCACCAATAGCCCATCTAATATCATTTTTAAAATAGTCTTTACCTTTAAGGGGGGATTTAAAACACCAAGAGGCATTATTGTTTGATGTAGCATTTAAGAAATCCAAGTTATAAAAATAAATGTCTTTCAAGATTTTAAAGGCCGAAGAAGTTTTATTTAGGTTTAGCTTCCAAGCAGTCCTGGTAATAATAGATAAGTTTAAACTACAAAAGTATTTAAAACCCAAGCCTTCCCTCAAATTTAGGCCGTTCTAAAGTTTTCTAGTCTTTCCAATAAATTATTTTCTTACCTTTATTATCCCACCAAAAGGAAGCAACAAGGCTACTAATAAGATCACAAGTAGTGGTGCGTACAATAAAAAGAGACATAGTATAAATAGGAATAGCTTGAATAACAGCTTTAATAAGGGTTTTTTACCTCCAGTGGAGAGGAATTTAGTATTCCAATGATTAAGCTTTTTTATAACTCTTTCAATCATCCAATCAAGGGATTTTATCTTTAATCTACCCCAGTCAGAGGGTAAACCAAGGTATTTCCCAAGGTCAGGAAGATGGTTCATTCTAATTTGAGCAGTAAGAGCTGATATAATATTAGTGGGGGTGTTTTTGGTATAGATGGCCCCACTTTTATTAAGATTGATATTTTGACCTGAAACCTAAGAATATTTGTGAATGACATATAAGAATTGTTCAAATTCCTCAACATTAGCCTTGAGAAAAAATAAGCTGTCATCAGCAAAAAGGATATGGGAGGTAGGAGGGCAGTTTCTAGCAAGCTTTCTGCCATGTATAAGTTTTCATCAACTATATCCTTCATAAGGGAGCTAAGGGCCTGTGTAATTATAAAAAAAAGGAAAGGGGCGAGAGGATCCCCTTGCCTTAATCCCCTAGTAGGATTTTTGATACCAACCGGAGCACCATTTATAAGGATTGAGTAAGAGACAGAGGAGATACATTCATATATAATATTCAAGAGAGTCTAAAAAAACCCATTTTTTTTATCATGTCAATCAAAAAATCTCACTCAACATTTTCAAAGGCATTGAAATATCAGCTTTAATAGCAGCTGTGTAATTTTTTAATTGTCTAGCTTTTTTAAGATAAGTAACAACTTCATGAGCAATAATAATATTTTCATGAATAAGTCTGTCAGGAACAAAAGCAGTTTGTTCCTTAGAGATAATAGTATCCGTAAGAGGTTTTAATCTATTTACAAATATACCTGCAATGATTTTGTAAATAAAGTTAGGACAACTAATAGATCTGAAATGACTTATAGTAGTAGGATCTTCAATTTTAGATATAAGAGTAATATAAGTACCATTAATAGGGGCAAGAGAGCTGTTATTATAGAGAAAACTAGTAATTACCCTCATAAGATCAACTTTAATGGTATGCCAGTGTTGCTTAAAAAAGAAATCAGAATAGCCATCGGGCCCTGGAGCTTTATTGCTACCCACAGTCCAAATAATTCTTTTAATCTCAGAAATAGTAACAGGTTTTTCAAGGCATAAGTTCATATCCTCAGTAACAACAGGTTTTATTTTATCAAGAACATTTGAGTAATTTATTTTACCCACTGTTCTAAATATAGAATTAAAGTGAGAAGTGATAATATTTTCAATCTCAAAGGGTTTAGAAGTCCAAATACCAGCGTTGTTCATAAGATAAGAGATTTTATTGATACTTCTTATAGATTTGGTGGAAGCATGATAAAACTTTGTATTCTTATCACCAAATTTTACCCATTGGATACTACTTCTAGATTTCCAATATTCTTCTTCTTTATTCCAAAGAGCTTCAATTTTAGAATTAATTTGGTGGATTTCATCATAATTTTCAAGGATTTTGTCATTAAGAATTCAAGTCTTCTCATAAGATCATTTATTTTTTTCTCTTACTTATACGTTTTTTCTTGGCCCAAGAATTTATAGCAATAGTACTAGAATTAAGTTTTTTTCCAAAGCGAGTTATGCCTTTATTTATGTTATTCAGAGGAAAGGACCAATGATGCAGAATAATATTAGTCACTTCACTTTCATTATTCCAATCTTTTCTATAGTAAAATCTCAGGCATTTATTATTAACTTTTTAATTAAAGTTAAGGATTACGGGGCTATGATCAAAGCCTAAAGCAGGTAAGAGGGTAATCCAAGCATTAGGGTAAACATTATCCCATAATTGATTAGAGAGACCCCTATCAAGTTTCTGTTTAATTAAGCCATTACCATCTTTTTGGTTACTCCAAGAAAAGAAACAACCTTTATAAGTAAATTAATGAAAATGATTTAAGGTCATAAAATCATTTAATTTTGAGGTATCATCAAGAGTGACATGATTTCCCCCAATTTTTTCAATTGGTGATTTAATCATATTAAAATCGCCAATACTGTTCCAGGGAAGGTTTTTCATAATATTTTCAGCTATATCAGAAAGCTCAGCAAGAATAACATCTTTTAGAGCATCAGTGGGGTGTATATAAACATAGGTAGTATAAAAGGTATTAAAGTTTTCATAAATAATCTTACAGTGAATATAATATTCGGTCTTTTTTTTTCAACAGTAATATTATAAGTGAGATCATTTACAAGAAACAAACCCCAACTTTACCATAGGGTTCAATAGTAGTTAAGACGTTCATATTAAGGGAGAGGGCTAAAGCATTAGTAGTAGCAATTTTGTTCATAGTTTCGGCTAAAAAAATTACCTTAGGATGATGGAGCTGAAAAAATCCTTAATTGTCAGAACTGTCAAGGGGGTACCAATCCCTTGACAGTTCCAACTTAGGTGTGTCATAACCCCGGTGGGTTTGTTGAAGGTCGAACCCGCAAGCCTTATCATTTTGAGCAGAAATGGTTGAGTTTTCATCAAACTCTTCAATATTATTAATATCTATCTCAGCCATAACTTCATCAGGTATCTTCTCAGTAGCTTCATCAATTATTATAAGAGTTTCAGTGAGACCCCATCTTCGAGCCCATAGCTTATCATCTTTAGTTGAGGATTTAGAAGTGATAGGGTCAGAGGTATATGGTTTGTTGAATTATGGCTTATAATCCACAAGTCTATGATTTGGTGTTTCAAAGATGTCATTTGTATGTAGGGTGTTTAAGAGAGGTATTGGAGTGTTGTGATATATTAGTGAGGCGAGTGGTTCAGATGAGACGGAACTTTTATCAATGGGTGGTGAAGTTAAGGAATTAGGGAAGATGGTAGAGTTATTATTTGGGTTTGTAGGAGAGTAATGTTTCAATGTTATTTTAGTGGGCTTTTCTAAAGAGACGAAGATAATAGAAGTTGGGCTAAAAGGGGTTTTTTTGGGCCATCATGAGTTTAGATGGGGTTAGATAAATACTTCATTGGATTCTTTTTGAATCTCAGCCTAATCTTTTGATGGGGCCGAATTTTCAATAGGTTTAGTAGCAGCTTCCTTAGACTTTAAAATTCTAAGTCGGGTAATAAAGAGAGCGGAAGGATTATTTTTCAGAAAGAGGATTCCTCTTTCGTGAAGGTTTTCTATCAAAATTTAATGGTTGAGCAGAAGAGGTCTGAGCCTCGAAAACCGGTAAAGTTTCGTTTCTAGAATCTGAAATTCTTACCGAGTTTGGTTGAGTTGAGTTGGGTTGAGTCTTGTTGTTGATTTGTCGTCTTTCTTACCGAGTTAAGATTGGGTTTTTTTTCTTGATTCCCAGAGAATTTAGGCTCAAATCCATTGATAGCTTTTGAAAGCTTTTGTCACAATTTCTGTTTGTTTTTATATTTATCTTCTTCATGATCGAGAAGTCCACAAACATAGCATAGATCACAGAGTTTCTTGAATTTCAAGTGGCCCTTAACAGAGTATCCATCGTCAAGAAAAATAACATAATTACCAGTGATGGGTTTGAAGATGTTCCAATCACTTCTAGCACAAACAGCCCCACATTCCTTGAAGGTTTTCACAGGAGGTAAAGTAATACTTTCAACATTACCCAGTTGTTTGGCAATCTTTGTAGCATTATCTTCATTTAGGAGAAGAGGAGGAATACCATGGATTTGAACAACAAAAGAGGTTTCAGTGAGTTGAGCATCAATTAGGCCTTTTGAAGAATGTACATATTTTCTGATTACAATCCATGGTCTATTCTTCCGGACTAGCTCAAGATCTTCACCTTCTCCGAAAGTGATGACGCATGTATTAAACCCTCATTTTTCAGTATGACATTTACCTGAGATTCCCCATGAGTTGTTTATGTTTTTACGCTGATAGTTGAAACTAACAGATTCATTGCTAATGATTTTAGCATATCATTTTGGACCTTCAAACTGAGCGTATACATCGTTAGGATCAGTAAATAAAGTAAAGGCTTCATCAGTGTTTGATGAGTAGGTTCTAGTGTAGAATTCCATTGTAATAAAGATGTAGTGTAAATAAGGTAGGTAGGAATTGAAGATGAAAGAGGAGTAAATGCAGAAGAATGAAGCAGGGTAGAGAAAATCAAAGTTAAAAATAAAGGTAAGTGAGATTTGGATAAAGAAGAGATTTCTAGATGGATGAAGTAGAATTTTGAGATTTTTAGAAGGATTAAGGTAAAGGACATGCTTGAGACTGGTGGTGGAAGGGTTATTTGGTGGTGGTGGTGGCGGATAAAGTTGTAAGAAAGAAGTAAGACTCAACTATCTTTAAAAAACGTGCTTGAGAGCTATTTTGGTTTTTTTGGACGATCCTCAGTTCAGTATATATGTATATTTTAACATAAAGTATATGTATATCGTTTCTAAATAAGTAAAATATATACGATAATAGTCATACTACTAAAAATATAACATGATATTATTTGACTAAAAGTGGATTAAAATTTAATTAAAATTGGATTAAAATTAAATTGAAAAAAATAAAATAATTGATAATTTACTTGTAATTAAATTATATCACGTTATTAATGGTACATTAATAGTAAGTACTTTTTTTTTAAAACAAATATCACAAAAACTTAGAATATGATAAATGGTATTTGATTTTTTTATATTTCAATAAATGATATATTTGGTAAAGAAAAATAAAGCTGACAATTTTTAATTCTACCTAAATTGCTCGGACTTCAATATTTGGAAATAAATTAGTCTTTATAAAAGTTAGCTGGGAATGTGTCAAATCTATTGATTATTTATTTATCCAACTTAATTGTTCTACTATTTTAGATAGGATTATTGTCTAAGAAATACTTTAAGTTAAAATTAATTATTTCTTATCCCAACCATCATATTTTTACCCATAAAAAGTCACATATATTTTGTTTTTTTCTTTTCTTTCTTATAAAAAGAGTCGTTTGAGTTATGAAAAGCTTATCATTACTCACTATTCTTTAAAAAAGACAGTGTCTTTTATATGTAAGAGTTTAAGGTGTCAGGTGCCTATTGGGCATTAACCCTTTTAGATATAAATCTTAAAAAAATATTTAATATTTTTCTTTACAAAATTATTCTTAATTAAGATATATATAATTATTTATCATAGTACTTTCTATTATTTTTAATTAAGAACAATATTAAGAAAAATAAAAACAAAATAATATGGTATTTACCAAAGAAAAAATGATATTAAACTAACTTTCTATAAATTTGAATTAACGTGGAAAAAAATGTAGATAAGGTGGTGGATATATTAGAGTAATTATAATACCATTTAAAACTATATCACCTAAATATTATCTAAATGACGTGACATTACTCAAATACCATTTAATGACATGACGTGAATTAATTCGTAGTTACAAATCTTTAATCTATTTTTTAGCTAATTAAAAATTTGTAACTAATCAATTCACACTATATAATTGGTGGTATAATTTTGGATGATATATATAATTAGTCGATATATTAAGAGCCCTTTTTGATTGATTTTCAAAATAATCACTTGAAGTGATTTTAGATTCCTAATAATACTTTATACTTTTAAAATCACTTTTAGAAAAAGCACTAGTGAGGTGATTATTAAAAAATCACTTAAAGTGATTTTGGATGTCAAAAATATTTTTTAATATTTTTTACGAATATTAAAATTTTAATTGAAAAGCGCTTTTAGCTCTAAAACAATCAATCCCAAACGGACTAATAGTATTAGACTATTAGACTATTAGCAAGCGTGTGAGAGACTTTGTATATAAGTTTTTTATCTATTTTATAAACTTGCACCAAGGAAAGAAAGAAAGATGGCAGAATCATCAGCAGCAGCTAAGGTGAAATCAATCTTCATATACCCTATTAAATCGTGTGGCGGAATATCTGTCTCTGAAGCAGCCATCACTGGAACAGGTAAGATGAAGAATTAATGATACTACTACTATCAACTATATCAATAATTTTCTTTGATGAACTATCTATAATTATAGGATTTCGATGGGATCGAGAATGGTTAGTAGTAAATGAGAAAGGGAGGGCAAATACTCAAAGAGTTGAACCCAAGCTAGCTCTTGTACGTACAGAAATAACTCCCATTCACGCGTTTGAGGGTTATATTTACCGATTATAAATCATTCCCTGAAGTGAATGGTCTTTTAATATATAAGAGAGGAAGCAAACTTAATTTTATATCTTTATTCGATATTGTAATTAATTTGTGATTTATATTCTGTTTTGGTATTGTAATAATGTTATGATTTATATTTTTTAACTAAATTTCATTCCCTGAAGAGAATGGAAATTTATTCCCGGAAGTGAATGAGTTATATTACTTGAAGTAAATAAAACAATTTTAAATATCTATGCAAATAGATGTGGTGGTGGTTAAAAACAATTGAATTACATGTAGTATTCACATACTAAAAATCATTCCCCGAAGTGAATGAAACTTTATTCCCTTAAGTGAATAAATACGTGTTCGGAAGAAATTGCACCGTCTTTCAATATACTGGAATTGACGTCTTGATGATTCGAACTCCAGTCGAGGTTACGGTCATTAAAGAAGTAATTCTTGATTATTAGTAGTCTGAATACTACAAATTAATAAATTTCTTACCACCAGACGTGGAATAAAAAGAAATCACGCAAGTGAAAGTCACGGAAAATAAGTAATCAACAAAATGATAACCATGAATGTTATTGATATAGTGGAACTATATTTTGGTCGCATACCTGTCGTATGCTAAACCATTTGGTCGATCTAAATAAAAAATTTGGATGCCCAAAAGTTATGTTACCTTGGGGTACAAAATTGAAATTATCAGCGGATTATGGTTTAAGTAAATCCCGAAGAAACTTACTAAATTTAAAGATATTCGCCGAAATGAATATTTTGTATAAACCACAAGTGTCCGTAACAATTTATATCTTTGCATTATTTATGAAAGTCACGCCATAAGTGTGTACTAGAAAATATCGTGCTATTTCTTCGGGGTTGTATTATGTATTCAAGCAGTTGTAACGCATATTGTGCAAAAGCAAAAATATAACGATTGATGTCTCCCTATTTGTTCTAATTCTTAGCCCATTGGAGACATCCTTTTAGGTGAATAAATGAGTTATTTGATAGACTTTTAAGCTTATTTGATCATATTGCACTTTCTCCCCTTGGAAATTAACTATTTGCGGAATCTGAGCTTTTGTGCGTAAATTTGACTATTTTTAATGCAAAGTTAATTGGTTCTTGAATTTCATAAAAGACCAATCCAAGGAGAAGAAGTGAGAATAAAGTCTTAGTGTATTTTAGAGTGTTAGGGAATGATTTTTAGTCGAGTTTCTATTTTTAGAGTACACTTTCCTATTTCGATTTCTTGATTTATTGATTTATTCTTTTTAAGCATATGCGGTTTAATTATTTAATTAATGTGAAGCTTTAAAAGATAAATGGTAATTACTTAGAGACCAATTCAAGATGAGGATGAAAGGAAAGAATATTTACATGGAAATAAGAAGATTTAGGAAAGATTTATTCAAAGGAGGAAAAGATAAAGCTGCCTTGTGAATCTGAAAATCCAGCCACGTTTTAGAGATTAAATCATAATTAAATATTGGTAAGGATTCTGGACGAATGGTCTGCACCAATAGAAAGAGCTTTCCAAGACAAGCAGTTTCATATATTGGAACTTCTCAAACGGATAAGTATTGAAAAAGATATGACCAAATCAAATCAGCAGCAAATCTTACCTTTTCTAGAATTTAGGGCTACGAATTTGAGAGTCTTTGACTTGTCTTCCACTCCAAGCAAATTCGACCTAGGGTCTTCCAACACCTATAAATACACCCCTTAGACCTCATAATTCAGTACCTCTCATAATTCATTCAATATATACATCCTTAGAGAGAGCGTCAAGAGGCGGAAGCAAGAGCAGAAGCTGGAGACTGTCTATATCTCCAACAACAGTTCAAGCCAATTCCTCTATCTAGGTTCTTATTTTATTTCTGTTATTAGGAGCATGTATATTATTAATTTCCTTATTGTTTTTACTTTTAATATGAGCTAAACCTTTATACTTGAGAATCGCATTAAAGGGATGAACCTTAATTAATTGTTTTCTATGTTTTGAATTTGGGATTGTTTAGATTTAAACTGAATTGAGTTTTAGATATTGGATATTACTTTGTGTTCATTACTAATTCTTTTAGGAACAACTAGAATTAGCTTTTAGTATTTGGGCTATTCACTTTAGTGGCGAAGTGATCATCCGACAGGGGGGTTTGAATACAGATCTAGGTAATACCCGTGTAATGTCCGTTATTGACCGACATGCTTAACTAGTTACATAGCCAAAGAGGTAAAATCATATCATCCGAAGAGCCATATTCGACCATACAGGTGTTTATGATACTTTAGGATAGCTTCTAGGTCCACCCGACAGGGCGCTAGGAGATATTAGAGTCCCGACTAATATTATAATTCCAATTCTACCCTTAAACATAGCATAGATTAGATTTATTAAGTGGATTCCTTGCGAGACTCAAGTATCTCTCTTATCTGAAGATAGTCTATCCTTTTACATTATTTATTTTCTGTTATTTAGTCTTTACTTTATTTTGCATCTTTTAATTTACAAAAACCAAATAAATATTTCTTATCTTTTATTTTCTGTATTTGCAATTACTACTACTTGTTTATTGAACACTTGGGTTATACCAGTCCAATCCCTGAGAACGAATCCGACTTGTCGGAGTATTACTTGGACAACCGTACACTTGCGGTATTGTGGTTCCTTTTATTTATCGCATTAATTTTTATAACACACAAGGACCCACCAAAGATCCAAAGAATTTTATATTATGACATGATCGACGTAATTATCCAAGGACAATAAGTTGAATAATAGAAAATTCACTTTGACTCAACTAAAAAGACCAGAAGTTGTTTTTACTAAATGACTACCCATATGTTTAATTTTCTCTAGTAAAATTGACTATGAGACTATCTCAACCGGTAGTTGATATTTTTATGTTTGTTTTAATTCTAATTCTTTTATTCGATATCTTGAACACCTAAATGTGATACATTTAAAACACGTCTTGTAGAGTGTTATTTTGATGAGATAATATACCCTTATTAGGGGGAAAGACATCGCAACCTGAAGTATTGCGTGAGATATCGTGGAATAAAATTCATTATCTCATCTCTATCCACGAACTAAAGAATCGGAACTTGAAGTTCAAAAGGCGATTCATTTGTGAAATATTGTAAATAATATACAAAATGCATTCATGAACACAGAAGAATGTTGCAAAATCCCATAAATCTACTGTTAACGCTCCAGTAGATTATTGTCCTAGAAGGACATATAACAAATATGTCAGCGAATGCATTAAACTAACGCATGAAGCGTGGTGAACTGAAAATATATCTAACCAGCGCATGAAGCGTGGTGAATCTATTATACATCTAACCAACGCCTGAAGCATGGTAAGCATGTAATGTAACTAACCAGCGCATGAAGCGTGGTTGACCTGTAATGCATATAACCAACACATGAAGCGTGGTTGACCTGTCAAATTAGAATATACCATTCCCCGAAGAAGAAAATCTCATGAGTAAATGATGATTAAATGGTAAATAATGTGGAATGTGCACATCCACATTATATGACGGGAATTATTGAGCCAGCTACTACTGACACATGCATTATTCATAAATTTTGTAATGGTCCCTGAAGTGACCGAGGTACCTAAGTAAAGAAACGCCATGAGATTATTTATCTACTAAAAATACATGAAACCGTGAGACGGTTAATGAGATTGATATATTATGGCTTGAAATAACTAATGAGGATCCTAAATCACAAAGTGGTGAAATTGTCGACAAAATAATGGCCACACAATTTTATTAAATCTATAATCCGACTTGTATCACATAAGTTCCTGCAGAAATAGAGAATTGATTAGGGGGAGACGTCCCTATTTTCATGTTATGTATACAATGACGTTCGGATTTTACTTTTTAGAGAACTCTTGCAGAGTTTACTATGATAAGGAAAATACCAAGATAAATGTCATGATTCTTGGACTGATAATAATGTTCTTGATGAACACATGTGCGCGAAGCACAAGTGCCTGAAGCACTTAGAGCGTATGAATATATTAAATTCTCGAAGAACGAGAAGTGCATGGAGCATAAAATATTCCCGAAGAATATAAAGTGCATAAAGCACAAGAGAGTAGTTTATATAATAGAAACAGTTAGAATGGATCACTTCCTCACAAGAACGTTATTATTTTATGATGAGATTGTCTCATCCTGGAAATTCAAGAAGAAGATTCAAGAAAAATAAGATCAGTCCGTGAGATGTCAAACTATATTTCAACAAACTTGCCCATGCGAGAATCCAGCAGATTCATCAACTAAATCTATATTATACTTATGTTAAATTATGGGCTTGAAAATGTATTATGCGGTTCAATATAATTATTGTAATAATGCGTGTTACAATGAGAAGGAGACGATAATTGTGCATTTTACTCTTTTTCCTTCACTAAGTTTTTTTCCCACAGGGTTTTTCCTAGTAAGGTTTTAACGAGGCATGCCAAATATCGAAAGAGAACAATATACTCCTCCGTACGTCAATCTACTGTTTATTGACATTGAACGGATATGATCAAGTGAAAAATCCAGCAGATTTCTTCACTAAAGCTATACCAACAACAATATTCAAGCTACAAGTCCACCAGTAAAGAAGACATTATCAGAAATATCTGAGTTCGCAATGAGGGGGAGATATCGACATTCTGTACTCTTTTTCCTTCACCGTGGTTTTTCCCAAGTGGTTTTCCTGGAAAGGTTTTAACGAGACAGGCCAAATATGTGTTACATCCTCCAAGAAATTATGTACTCTTTTTCCTTCATCAAGTTTTGTCCCAATGGGTTTTCTTGACAAGGTTTTAACGAGGCAATCATATATCATATCTCTCACTTCAAAATTTCGTTGGTGATATCCAAGGGGGAGTGTTATAAAATATTATATTAAGTGGATATACACCAACGATATACCCGATAAAGTAGTAACGTGTATAAGTGACTTGCAGTACAGCTGCGCAGCAGCTTAAGCCTCGCAGCAGTTTAAGCTAGTAGCTGCGCAGCTACTTACGGTTTACTATATATAGTACGATATTCATATCATATTGTAACCATTCTAAATTTCAGTGAATAATAATATGAGATTATATTTCCCTATATTTCGAATTATCGCCATTAATTTCATAACACGGACTTCAATATTTGGAAATAAATTAGTCTTTATAAAAGTTAGCTGGGAATGGGTCAAATCTATTGATTATTTTTTTATCCAACTTAATTGTTCTACTATTTTAGATAGGATTATTGTCTAAGAAATACTTTAAGTTAAAATTAATTATTTTTCACCCCAACCATCATACTTTTACCCATAAAAAGTCACATATATTTTGTTTTTTCTTTCTTATAAAAAGAGTCGTTTGAGTTATGAAAAACTTCTCATTACTCACTATTCTTCAAAAAAGACGGTGTCTTTGTTATGTTAATAACCACCAGTTGTACAAAAGAAATGGTTTCCCGAAGAGATAAGAAATGAAAATAAAAACGAGTTTAAGTGAAAACAAACTCTTACACGGAAAAAACGAAATAACAATTACACGGAAATTGAAATAACGTTTACACGGAAATTGAAATAACAATACACGGAAATTCCAATAACAATACACGGAAAACGGAAATACACTTACACGATAATAAAGGAAAACAAAGTCACCGTCAAACTATTGTTGTTAAAAAGATATTCCGGAGTGACCGGTATCTCTAACAGAACTAAAACTACGTTTAGGAAAATATAGAGAGTAAGTGGTGAGGCAGAGAGTGTTTCCTTTGTGTATTTTCGTAGTCTGCTAAGAGTGTAGAGAGAGCTCTTTATATAGGGGAGTGGAAAGGAGGACCCAAGCCTTTCAGAAACGTCCTCATTAAAGCCCATGATTTCCTCCCGAAATTGGCTTAATAGGGTTGACGTTTTTGAGTCTTGTAACCCCCACGTTTTATTTGATTGGATTTTCTGTAACAGCTTAGTTGACCCACGTGTTTGACTTGTCTAAGTAACAGCTGGGATATTCTTTCACCTTAACGTGTGCGAGATTCGTGGAGTTTTGTCTCTACGTTTTAAGTTGAGTAGTCAACCTTCCACACTATAAGAGCTGGTACAAAATCCATTTCATTTTTCATTTTTTGACTCCCCAAACTCCCCACGAGCCACGAGCCACGAACCACGACCCACGCCCCACGCCTCACGCCGTCGCCGTCGCCGGTGCCGGTGCCGGTGCCGGGCCGGGTCGGGTGGGTGGGTGGTGGTGGTGCGCGCGTGTGGGTTATCCCATTGCTTTGCTATGTGCATGGTTGTTGGCCATTTGGACATTGTTAAAATTACACCATATAAAAGAAGGTAAAAACCCTTTCCCACTACCGATGTGGGAGAAACAAAGAATCCAAATGTTACTCTTTTATGACTTTTCAAGTTTTTCCAACAATCCCCCACACACTTGAAAGTCAACAAAAGGTTTGGAGAGAAGGTTCCAGAAAGAAGAATGGGTGAATTGTACTTAAGTGTCAATATCTTGCGATTTGAATTGACACGTAGTGAAGTGTGGCAACCACCGAATTCCGTTTAAGTGAACTTACTCTTGAACTTTAACGGTTATCGATCGAGACCCTCACAGCACATACTCTACCCGATTCAAGGTTATGGTTCCCTCTAACATCACCTTTTGGTTCATCAAGTCCTTCTCTAAGGACCACCCTTTAAGGGCTATGAACTTGGTGGTTTTATTCATTTGAGAGTGGTGTAAGGACGTCTCCTCAACACTCTACCATGAATATTTGGGTATCAAAGTTACCCTCGAATTCATCAAGTCCTTTTAGGAGGACCACCACAAAGGCTATGAGTTCGAATGTGAGTTTCAACACTTGGTACGCCTTTTTCATCAAGTCCTTCTCAACAAGGACCACCACAAGTGGCTATGAACAAGACGATTTGGGTTTGAGCCTTAGGGATGAGGAAATCACATTGACTCATTAGTCATATGTTCCCACTTAATGGGTTTTAGACCCATCCCCCTCGACGTCTCCAGGACTAGTCTCCTGGTCAAGCCTTTGGTGAACGGATCAGCTAGATTCTCCTCTGATCGTACGAATTCCAAGGCTATCACACCATTTTTCAGTAATTGTCTTACTGACCCATGTCTGATGCGAATATGTCTCTTCTTACCATTATAGGCGCTATTATGAGCGACTCCAATGGCTGCTTGTGAATCACAGTGGATACATACAGGTGTGGCACTTCCTTCCCAGAGTGGCACATCCGATAAGAGACTTCTCAACCACTCAGCTTCTTGCCCAGCTAACTCTAGTGCTATGAACTCAGACTCCATGGTGGAGCGTGCTATACAAGTCTGTTTGGAAGACTTCCACGATACAGCACCTCCCCCTAAGGAGAATACATAACCACTGGTGGAGTTTACTTCGTCATTGTCAGAGATCCAGTTTGCATCACAAAAACCCTCAAGGACTGCAGGGAATTTGTTATAGTGCAAGCCTAGATCGATGGTACCCCTCAAGTATTTCAATAGACGGCGAAGTGCAACCCAGTGGTCACTACTCGGGTTATGAGTATAGCGACTAAGTCTGCTTACGGCATAGGCAATATCGGGTCGAGTGTAGTTCATTAAGAACATTACACTTCCTATGATTTTAGCATATTCATTTTGGGATACAGCGTCCCCTACATGTTTAGATAAGTTAATGCTAGAATCATAAGGAGTATTTACAGGCGTTACTTCAAAGGAATTGAACTTCTTCAGCATCCTTTCTACGTAATGAGACTGATTCAGGGTAATGCCATTACTGCTTCTAATGATTTTTACCCCAAGTATCACATCAGCTTCTCCCATGTCTTTCATGTCGAATCTGGAAGACAAGAAACGTTTAGTCTCATTTATAATATGAATAGTAGTACCAAAGATGAGCATGTCATCTACATAAAGGCAGATGATAACACACTCTGAATTTGTTACCTTGGAGTAAACACATGAATCAGAAGTGTTAGCTATAAACCCATATGAAATGAGAGTACTATCTAGTTTTTCATACCATTTTTTCGGTGCCTGTTTCAATCCATACAAGGATTTTTTCAACTTACACACTTTGTCCCCTTGACCAGGGACCACACACCCTTCAGGTTGAGCCATGTAGATCTCTTCATCTAGATCTCCGTTCAAGAACGCGGTTTTGACATCCATTTGATGTATTACAAGTTCGTGAATGACGGCTAAAGCAATAAGGGTTCTTATCGTGGCAATTTTGGTCACTGGGGAATAGGTGTCAAAGTAATCTTGACCTTTCTTTTGGGTGAAGCCCTTAATAACAAGTCTGGCCTTGAATTTTTCTATTGAACCATCGGGTCTCAATTTTTTCTTAAAAATCCATTTACTACTAATTGCTTTGCTACCCCTAGGTAAGTTGGTTAATTCCCATGTATGGTTACTTTTTATTGACTCAAGTTCACTGTTAATAGCCTCTTTCCAAAAACTAGCATCTATAGATTTTAAAGCATCATCATAAGTTTTTGGGTCATCCTCCATGAGGAAACAATTGACTACCTGTTCGTCTAATAGGTCGATGTGAGAACCTTCTGTTATGAAGGCTGTTATAAAGTCAGGGCCGAAGCTAGACTCAATCCTGCGCCTCTTACTTCTCCTAGGTTCTTCCTCGGGAATACTACTAGGCTCCATGGAAGTGGAGGGGTTAGGAAAAACATCACAAAGAGGTACCACATCATTAGTAGATAAATTATCAACAGGTAAAGAAGTATTGACAGTATTTAAATCTTTCAAAGGGAAAACATGTTCAAAGAATTCAGCGTCTCTAGATTCACAAATAGAGTTATCTTCTAATGACAAGAATCTGTATGCCGCACTATTATGAGCGTACCCTATGAAAATTGAGTCAATGGTTTTGGGACCAACGGTGACTGTTTTAAAATCAGGTAGTTTGACTTTGGCTAGACACCCCCACACTTTTAAAAATTTCAGGTTTGGTGGAAAACCCTTCCACATTTCATACGGGGTTTTTTCTAGGGATTTATGAGGTACCCTATTAAGTACATAACAGGCTGATAGGACAGCTTCCCCCCACATGTTGTTTGGTAAACCTGAACTTATTAACATGGCATTCATAGTCTCTTTAAGGGACCTATTCTTTCTTTCTGCTATGCCATTTTGTTGGGGTGTATAAGGGGCACTAAGTTCGTGGATAATCCCATTTGTTTCACAAAACTCTTTAAGGGAATTAGAACTATACTCGCCTCCTCTATCGGACCTAAGTCGTTTGATTTTACAATCTAGTTGGCTTTCAACTTCGGCTTTATATTTTAAAAACGCATTTTCCGCCTCATCTTTAGTTTTAAGAAGATACACTTTAGTAACCCTAGAGTAGTCATCTACAAAGGTTATGTAATAAAGTTTTCCACCTCTACTAGCGGAGTTTTTAAAATCAGCTAAGTCCGAATGAACTAATTCAAGTAGTTTAGTTTGTCTCGTGGTAACGGGTTTAAAAGGTTTTTTCGCAAGTTTGGACTCTACACATATTTGACATTTTTCAAAGTCATCCACGTTGTTAACGGGTATTAGTCCAAGATTTTTAAGCCTTTTAATAGACGCAACATTTAAATGGCCTAGTTGGTGGGTCCTGGTGTGTTATTAAATTAATTCGAAAGTAAAGGAACCACAATCACCGCAAGTGTACGGTTGTCCAAGTAATATTCGATAAATCGAGTTCGTTCGCAGGGACGGATTAGGCACAACTCAGGTATTAATCGAAAAGTAAGAGTAATTGCTTAACAGAAAATAAAATAAAGATTTTTGTTTTGTTTTTATAAATTAAAAGATGCAAGAAAATAAACTACTGAATTAAAAGAAAGCAAATAAAAGAGATTTGAAACTTCAGATGAGAAAGAGTACTTGATCCTCGCAAGGGTTTCACCTAATCTATCTAATTCATGCTTCTGTTTAAGGGCTAAACTGGTATTATTATGCTAGTCGGGACTCTAATATCTCCTAGCCCCCGTCAGGGTGGACCTAAGAGCTATCCTACGGTATTACAAACCCCGTCAGGGTGAATATGAGCTACTTTCAGATGAATAATAATTTACCTCATTGGCTGCATGGTTAGTTAAGCCTGTCAAGGTCAATAACGGATACTATGCGTCTATTATCTAAGTCTGTAATTAAACCCCCCGTCAAGGTGATCCATACGCCACTATATGGAATAACCTAATTACTATGAGCTAAGTTTGATTCATGACTTCAAAATTTAGTAATTAAAACAAAATAATAGTCAACACAAAATACCTAGTCTAATTTAAACTATTAAATCCCAAATTCAGAAAACATAAACTAAACAGAATTAAGTTCAACCCATATAGCGATTCTCAAGTACTAAAGAAATTAGTTCATAACGGAATGGAAAACTAAAATTAAAATAAATGAATTCATAGTTTCGAATTACAGAAAGAAAATAAAGAACCTAAAGGTTAAGATGACTGATGATGGAAGAACAGGACTCCTCCAGCACTAGCTTCTCCTTGCCTTCTTGCTCTGACTTGAAAACCTTAAGCCTCTTGTGTAATTCTCTGAAGTGTGTGAAAGTAGGAGGTTAAGGGGTGTATTTATAGGTGTTGGAGGAGTCTAGGTCGAATTTTGCTTGGAGTGGAAGACAAGTCAAAGACTCTCAGATTCGTAGCTCTTTAGAAGGTAAGATTCTGCTGATTTGATTTGATCATATCTTTTTCAATACTTATCCGTTTGAGAAGTTCCAATATATGAAACTGCTTGTCTTGGAAAGCTCTTTCTATTGGTGCAGACCATTCGTCCAGAATCCATGCCAATCTTTTATTATGATTTAATTCCTAAAACGTGGCTGGATTTCAGATTTCAAAAGGCAGCTTTATCTTTTCCTCCTTTAAATAAATCTTTACCAAATCTTCTTATTTCCATGTAAATCTTCTTTCCTTTCATCTTTATCTTGACTTGGACTCTAAGTAATTACCATTTATCTCTTTAAAGCTTCACATTAAATAAATAATTAAACCGCATATGCTTAAAAAGAATAAATCAATAAATCAAGAAATCAAAATAGGAAAGTGTACTCTAAAAATAGAAACTCGACTAGAAATCATTTCCTAACACTATAAAATACATTAAGACTTTATTCTCACTTTTTATCCTTGGATTGGTCTTTTAAGAACCTATTAACTTTGCATTAAAAACAGTCAATTTTATGCACAAAAGCTCAGATTCTGCAAATAGTTAATTTCCAAGGGGAGAAAGTGCAATATGATCAAATAGGCCTAAAAGTCTAACAAACAAGTCATTTATTCACCTAAAAGGATGTCTCCAAAGGGCTAATAATTAGAACAAATCGGGAGACATCAAGACCCCAAACTCAAACCTTTGTCGTCCCGACAAAGCAAAATAAAAATAAAACAAAGGATCTTTTAGGTGAATGCAGAAGGTAGAATCTAGAAAATAATCCCGAAGCAAAGCTTAAAACAAATTTCATATAGTCTAACCTAGGAATTAATTATACACCTACACTTATCATGCAAAATCAAATACAAAACAATATCAATTCAAAATTAATTCCACAATGCTAGAAGGTTACGCTTTATACTTATCTCAAGATGGTGGCTATAGGGTGTTCCTCGATCCTTACTTGTGTTGAATGTTCCACTTAGAATAATCCCTAGTAACTCACTGTGCATCTAGGAATCACGAGGTCTTTACGGTTTTAGCATAGGCTGAAGGACGGTATGGTATGTATATTTGGTAATTTTGAAGTGAGCTTTTGGCTCTCTCCTCACTTACCATCAACAACTGTCCAAGAACTTGAGTTTATACTCGAATAACGTTCTCACTCAACCCAATTGACGCGCTTAATTAGCGTCCCCAAATTAACCCAATAAGCACTAAGGATGACTCACATAAAAATTTCCACTTTGCCGGTCCGAATATATAATCTTTTCAAATCATTCGTTTTTTTCTTTTCTTATAGCTATGACTCTCTTTATGATGTTGAGATATCATGCTATTTTTCATAGTTATGCCTATTCATAACTTGAGCTCGAAGCTTCTTTTCCATTCACTATTACCCCGGCAAAGGGTTACAATACAATAAACCTGTGAATCATCATCATGTAAAGCACAAAGCATCATTGATAAGCTCAAAAATCCCAACCCAATGTAAATTCACATATAGTGGACCCACCACCCCAAACTCAAGCTCAAGACAGGAAGTCTCAGGATCGTGATTCAAGTGCGGGTCATATGGTCATGCCTAATAATCTAAAGGGAAATTGGCTTATAATGTGGTGACAAAAGAAAGGCTTAAAGGCTAAAAATTTGTCTAAGAAGGATAAATTTAATTCAGGGATAGACAACTAAAAAGGATTCAAAGGGCTAACAAAGAACTGCCTCTATCATTTTCCTATCTACACAACTCGTCTCTAGTTCATACCTAAGTGGGTTCTCTACTCATTTAGATCTCACGTTCTACAAACCACCTATTATCCTTAAGTATAAGTTTACTTCTTATGCATTGTTCATTAATTCTTCCTATCAATTACCTCATATTTGCATGCAATCAAAGTTCAGTTTATACTAACTCCTAAAGTCAACTATTTTCTATCATTAATTCATGAAAAGCATGCTTGATGGGGGCATTAAAAAGTCTCTAAGTCACGCAACCCTAAGATTAATTTTATTGAAAGCATGTAAATCAAAAAATTGGGATGAGGCAACGAACCCCACCCCAAACTCAAAAGTGAGTCGTGTCCCCACGACTCGAAAAAGACTCAATAAAGCAATAAAATTAAACTAAACTACCTAACTAGTGTCTACCATCAATTAAGAAGAAGAAGAATTAGAACGGGGTACCTGGCCATGAAGATCCATAGTGTCCTCCTCCAAAGGGGGAGTATAATTATCAATATCCATGAATAAAGTTACCTCTTCCAGTGTTGACTTAATCTGTGTAATTTCCTTCCAAAGTGCTCCGATGTCTAATCGTAAAAGTTCGAACTCTTGTTGCAAATTGTGAGCCCATGGAGGAATTCCAGAATCAGTTTGAGAAGAAGAAGAACTTTGAACTTGAAATTGTAGCTTGTCTTCAGGCTTTGATGATACCCTCATCCTTGCTGTTAATTTCCCGTGTTGTGGTGGTGCAGGTGCCTTCTCTTGTGTTTCTTCAGTAGGCTCATCAAGATTGATGGCCTATTCAATTGTGGAACCAGGCAAACTCTTGTTCTTCCCTAGGATACAACACCTTCTCTTATAATTCAAAGCATCTGTTCTGTTTGTCATGGTTGAATTGACCCCAAACTCAAGTTTATACCAAGGATAGAATAAAGTTAAGAAAACTTGGTATAACTTGAGTTTCTTGCTTGGATTAGATGAAGGAAGTTGTTTTCTTGATGAATCTTGGAAGAACTCTTGAAAGCTTGATGATCTTGATTGTGTTTAATGGTGAATTTGATGTAGAGGATGTGTTTATGGAGGATGGAGGAGAGATTTGATGATGTTAATGGGTTTGTTGTAGAGGTTTAATCAAGCTTCAAGGTGTTTTTATAGGGTTGGGAGCTGGAAAATTCATGTGGAAGAGGCTAGGGTTTATCTCCTTAAGGTTAGAAGTTGACTGGGCTTCGAATTCTTCACAAACCGCCAGTCCGCGGTGCATCCCTGCGGTGCAGGGGGTAGTCCGCGGGGTAGTCCGCGGGGGTAGTCCGCGCGCAACAGCTATTGATTTTTTTCGCTTCTGTCTTGACACCGAGCTAGCACCCCGTGGTACGGGTTTTTGCCCTGCGGTGTAGGGGTGCGGTGCATGGGGTAGTCCGCACATACTCCGTCAAAAAACCCGCGGTACACAACCCGTGGTACGGGTTTTTGAGGCGCGGTATAGGGCGCGGTGCACCGCGGCTATCAGCTTCATTTTTTTCTTGCTTCTGGATAAAACCCGTGGTACAGACCCGTGGTACGGGTTTTTTGGGGCGCGGTACATCCCTACGGTATAGGGGGTACACCGCGGGGGTAGTCCGCGCCAGCCTTTGATTTTCCAAAAAATTTCTCCAAGCAATCCAAACTCGATTCCTGCACCATTAACGCAATACCCTTCTCATTTCTTTAAAAGTAGACACTAAAACTTGACACTAACTTAGAATTATACACTAGGAATTGAAAAACTGAAAGCAATAAACTAATATACAATGAAATGGCTTTTGTTTAACGTCGTTAAGCTCGACGGGTTACCTCTCGCATCTATTCAGCTTCAAGGAGGTACATGACCTCCCCCGGATGTGGATCAATTCTGCGATTGGTATCTTCGCCTACATGGTACAGTTTTAGACGATGCCCATTCACCATAAAGGTGCGTTGCTCGTCTGGATTCTCTATCTCTATCGCTCCATGAGGCGTAACTTTGGTCACCACGAACGGACCAGACCACTTTGATCTCAACTTGCCCGGATAGTTGCTGAACTTGGAGTTATATTTGAGGACCATCTGTCCCACTTTGAATTTCTTCTCACGAATCCGATTGTCATGCCATCTCTTCGTTTTTTCTTTGTAAAGCTTGGCATTCTCATAGGCATGAAATCGAAACTCGTCAAGTTCATTCAACTTCATCATACGATTCTCCGCAGCTAAGGTTGGATCCATATTCATCTCCGCAATTGCCCAATAGGCACCCATTTCAAGCTCAAGAGGTAAGTGACAAGCCTTACCATACACAATACGATACGGAGATGCACCCACAGGCGTCTTGAACGCAGTACGATATGCCCACAACGCATCATCTAATTTCATTGACCAATCCTTGCGTGTGGAACCAACTGTCTTCTCAAGAATGGATTTGATCTCTCGATTAGAGACCTCAGCTTGACCATTGGCTTGTGGATGATACGCGGTAGATACACGATGTCTCACACCATACTTCTCTAGAACTTTCTTCAGATATTTGTTCACAAAGTGTGAACCTCCATCACTGATTATAACTCGAGGTGTACCATGTCTAGTGAAGATGTGTGACTTCAAGAATTTAATCACTACTCGCGAATCGTTAGTTGGTAGAGCTTCAGCCTCTACCCATTTAGACACGTAATCAACAGCTAGTAGGATGTACAGGTTTCCGTTAGAAGGCACAAAAGGACCCATGAAAGTAATACCCCATACATCGAATATCTCAACTTCCAAAACATTATTACGCGGCATCTCATCTCTCTTAGATATATTACCAGTAAACTGGCATCTGTGACATTTCTTGACATACTCATGACAATCCTTATGTAAAGTGGGCCAATAAAAACCGGATTGTAGTACCTTTGCAGCTGTACGGTCTCCTTTGAAGTGCCCTCCGTATGGTGAATCATGACAACCCATAATAATGGATAAAATATCTTTATCTGGGATGCATCTCCTCACCATCTGATCACTGCATACTTTGTAGAGGAAAGGATCCTCCCAAAAGAACTGTTTAGCACGGTGGGCTAGTCTCTTTTTCTCTTGTGAAGTAGCTCCTTGAGGAAAAGAACCACTCACAATAAGATTTGCAATATCCGCATACCAAGGAGTTTCTAATGAATGAACTAAAAACAAACTCTCGTCAGGTAACTCTTCTCTAACCAACTCAGGCCCTCCATTAGATTCAGAACCTTCAAGACGTGACAAATGATCAGCAACCTGATTATCACAACCCTTTCGATCCCGAATCTCTAAATCAAACTCTTGCAACAGTAAAACCCATCTAATCAACCTCGGCTTCGCATCTTTCTTCTCCATAAGGTATTTAATCGCAGAATGGTCAGTAAAAACAACAACTTTCGCCCCAAGAAGATAGGAGCGAAACTTGTCGAATGCATAGACAACAGCTAGTAACTCCTTCTCAGTTACGGTATAATTCACTTGAGCACTTGTAAAGACTTTACTAGCGTAGTAGATGGAATGAAATACCTTATCTTTTCATTGACCTAGAACAGCACCCATCGCAAGATCACTAGCATCACACATAACTTCAAACGGAATCTTCCAATCAGGCGGTAATACAATAGGTGCAGCAATAAGCTTTTCCTTAATCTCGTTGAATGCCTTTATGCAAGCTTCATCAAAAAGGAATTTGGTGTCCTTTTCGAGTAAGTTGCACAACGGCTTAGAGATTTTGGAAAAGTCCTTGATAAAACGTCGGTAGAAACCAGCATGACCTAAAAAGCTTCTTACCCCTTTTACAGAAATAGGAGGGGGAAGAGTCTTGATTACCTCAATTTTTGCACGATCAACTTCCAAACCAGCACTTGAAACCTTGTGACCCAACACTATACCCTCTCGAACCATAAAATGACACTTTTCCCAGTTCAAAACTAAATCAGTCTCCTTGCATCTAATCAATACCTTCTCCAAGTTCCGTAAACACTCCTCAAAGTTATCACCAAACACAGAAAAGTCATCCATAAATACCTCAAGGAAGTCATCAATCATGTCCCAGAAAATTGCCATCATACATCTTTGAAAAGTAGCGGGTGCATTACATAATCCAAATGGCATCCTTCGGAAGGCAAAGGTACCAAAAGGACATGTAAAGGTTGTCTTGTGTTGGTCTTTTGGGTCTACATAAATCTGATTGTATCCTGAATATCCATCCAAAAAGCAATAATATTCTCTACCAGCTAGCTTGTCTAACATCTGATCAATAAACGGAAGAGGGAAGTGATCTTTTCTGGTGGCCTTGTTCAACTTCCGATAATCCATACACACTCTCCAACCAACAACGGTCCTTGAGGGAATGGCTTCATTTTGCTCGTTCAAGATGGTAGTAATACCACCCTTCTTTGGTACGCATTGAACTGGACTCACCCATTCGCTGCTAGCTATGGGATAAATGATTCCCGCATCTAGCAACTTGATAACCTCTTTCGTCACTACTTCCTTCATAGCTGGCATCAATCTTCTTTGTCCTTCAACTGAGCGCGCGTTTTCATCGTCTAGAATGATTTTGTGTTGGCAATAGGAAGGACTAATACCTTTGATGTCAGCAATAGTCCAACCAATCGCCTCTTTGTTAGCTCTTAGTATGCGCAACAGTTTATCTTCTTGAGAACCTGTTAAAGTAGCTGAAACAATAACATGTAGAGTGTTGTTAGTACCTAAATACGCGTACCTCAGGTGTGATGGAAGCGGCTTTTCTTCTAGTTGTGGGGGAGACTCGATAGATGGTTTCTTTTTAGATACTATCTCCCCTGGTTCTCGGAATGGTTCGTAGGCGAGATGCCTATGTTTCATAGTTCCGGAATTCAAAGCAGCTACGGTTTCGGTTAGTTCTTCCATCAATTCCGGTAAGTCAAGTGTTAGGGCTGCTCGCAAGATATCATTAAAATTCATACAGTCAAACGTTTCTTGCGTAGCTAAATCAAGTATATCCATTCGGAAACACTCTTCAGGATGATCTGGAAACTTCATAGCCCTAAACACGTTGAACTTTACCTTCTCGTCTTGGATTCGCATGGTTAATTCGCCGTTTTCTACATCAATAACAGTACGCCCCGTGGCTAGGAATGGTCGGCCCAAGATGATGGGGACATTCCTATCTGCGTCGTATTCAAGAATAACGAAATCAACTGGAAAGATTAACGTACCTGCCTTGACGAGGACATCTTCAATTCGTCCCTCTGGATGAGCGAGGGATCTATCAGCCATCTGTAGGATCATGGAAGTTGGTCTAGCGTTTCCTATCTTCAATTTTTCGAAAATTGACTTGGGCATCAAATTGATACTTGCGCCCAAGTCACACAAAGCTTTTCCTTGCCACTCATTACCAATAGAAATAGGAATCGTGAAACTCCCAGGATCAAGTAGTTTAGGTGGCAACTTACTTTGGCATATAGCGCTGCATTCTTCTGGTAATCCTATCATCTCATTCTCACGGTATGGTCTCTTGTTGGTAATGGCTCTTTTCAGGAATTTAACGTATTTCGGAACATCGCGTATAGCATCTAAGAACGGAACGTTAATATTGAGACCACGTACCATATTCAAGAACTTCTGATATTCGGCCATGTCTCCTTTCTTCTGAACTCTTGAGGGAAAAGGTGGAGGAGGACGGGTTTCTGTAACATCTTTGGATTTTGGCTTCTCCGGAATCTTCTCCACTTCCACTATTTCGGGTTCATCTTCTTTTTCTTCCACCTCTTTTGCCGGTTTCTCCTTCACAGTTGTTTCTTTTTCTTTCATAACGGGAAAAGGAGGTGGAGCGAGCTTCTTACCACTTCGAAGTGTTACTGCATTACATTCTTCTCTCTGCTTAGGTTCTTCAGTATCACTCGGTAGTTGTCCTTGCTGACGTTGATTTAATTGCTTGTTTATCTGAGCCATTTGTGTTTCCATCATCTTAAGTGTTGCCGTGGTAGACTGTTGAATGCTGATTAGTGTTGTCAAGGTTTGTTGAACATCTAGAGCACCTTCTTGAGGTTGAGCAGGTAAAGCTTTTTGGTTCATGGTTTCAGTATAAGCATCTTGAGGAGGTTGTCTCTGAGCTTGATATCCGTATGTTTGTCCACCTTGATAGTTGTTCTGAGGTCTTGGTTGAAAGTTGTTTCCTTGGGGGCGTGGTTGATATGCATAAGTTGGATTAGCAGCCCCATTTGGATTTGAATATTGGAAACCCGGATGGTTTCTGTTAGGTTGATAGCCTTGACCACTTGAATTATAATTTCCTCGGTTGGATATGAACATTACGGATTCTGGATTGTTTTGACAGGTCTCCCAATCATGATCTTGTGTACCGCAGTTAGAACATCCATAAACTTCTTGTGTAACATTAACATCTGCTCTTCTACCAGTAGCACCTTTTGTAACAGCTAGAGTAAGCTGTTTCAGTTGTTGTTCGAGTTTGTTTTCCATGGCGGTGAATTTTTCTTCAATTGACGCAGTATTTCCACCTCGGACAGGTGTTCTTACAGTGTTCCAACCAAGTTCATTTGTTACAGTTCTATTCAAAATAATCTTCGCATGAACTGGTTGTACCTGTAGGAATCCACCACCACAAAGCAAGTCTAGATCCTTTCTTGAAGAGCCATCAAGTCCTCGGTAAAATATCTTCATCTGTTGAACTTCTGTGAGGCCATGATCAGGGACTCTTCGTAAGCAAATCTGAAATCTCTTCCAACTTCTACCCAAAGTCTCGTCTTCCTCTTGTTTGAATGAGGTTAGTTCAACTTGCGCATCTAATCTCATATTCGTTGGGTAGTATCTATCGAAGAACGCGGTTTGTAATGCGTCCCATGTTGTAATTGTTCCGGGTTCTTGCGAATCATGCCATTCACTTGCTCCATCAATAACGAAGAATCTAAAATTAGCAAAATACATTTGCTCTTTAGTTACTCCTTGCGTAATATACGAATCGCAAATTTGCATGAACTTCTGTACAGCACGGATCGGATCTTCACTGGGTGTACCTCGGTAATTGCCATAACTTTGAAACTGAGATAGCATACCAGGATCGGGTCTGAATCTCTCGACATTAATATTTGCAGGGCCAATTCCGAGGGGAGGAGCTCGAAACAGAGCTTCTGCAGGGCCATTGGCGAACCACGGATCATTGTTTCGAGGAGCAGCTGGGTTGAGTTGACCAGCCATTGTTTCTCTTGCTAATTGCTCCTCTGACTCTTTTGCTTTAGCGTCTCTCTTTCTTTTGTTTGCTTCACGAACTAGGCTTTCGGGATTTGCAAGAATCACGATATCTTCACGCATAAACCAAAACCTATAAACCTGAGAAAGAAAGAAAACCCAAAGCGTAAAACTGAAAAATAAAACTAAAACTAAACTAACAATTAAACTACTAAAGATTAACACCGGGGTCACACGCTACCGTCCCCGGCAGCGGCGCCAAAAACTTGGTGGGTCCTGGTGTGTTATTAAATTAATTCGAAAGTAAAGGAACCACAATCACCGCAAGTGTACGGTTGTCCAAGTAATATTCGATAAATCGAGTTCGTTCGCAGGGACGGATTAGGCACAACTCAGGTATTAATCGAAAAGTAAGAGTAATTGCTTAACAGAAAATAAAATAAAGATTTTTGTTTTGTTTTTATAAATTAAAAGATGCAAGAAAATAAACTACTGAATTAAAAGAAAGCAAATAAAAGAGATTTGAAACTTCAGATGAGAAAGAGTACTTGATCCTCGCAAGGGTTTCACCTAATCTATCTAATTCATGCTTCTGTTTAAGGGCTAAACTGGTATTATTATGCTAGTCGGGACTCTAATATCTCCTAGCCCCCGTCAGGGTGGACCTAAGAGCTATCCTACGGTATTACAAACCCCGTCAGGGTGAATATGAGCTACTTTCAGATGAATAATAATTTACCTCATTGGCTGCATGGTTAGTTAAGCCTGTCAAGGTCAATAACGGATACTATGCGTCTATTATCTAAGTCTGTAATTAAACCCCCCGTCAAGGTGATCCATACGCCACTATATGGAATAACCTAATTACTATGAGCTAAGTTTGATTCATGACTTCAAAATTTAGTAATTAAAACAAAATAATAGTCAACACAAAATACCTAGTCTAATTTAAACTATTAAATCCCAAATTCAGAAAACATAAACTAAACAGAATTAAGTTCAACCCATATAGCGATTCTCAAGTACTAAAGAAATTAGTTCATAACGGAATGGAAAACTAAAATTAAAATAAATGAATTCATAGTTTCGAATTACAGAAAGAAAATAAAGAACCTAAAGGTTAAGATGACTGATGATGGAAGAACAGGACTCCTCCAGCACTAGCTTCTCCTTGCCTTCTTGCTCTGACTTGAAAACCTTAAGCCTCTTGTGTAATTCTCTGAAGTGTGTGAAAGTAGGAGGTTAAGGGGTGTATTTATAGGTGTTGGAGGAGTCTAGGTCGAATTTTGCTTGGAGTGGAAGACAAGTCAAAGACTCTCAGATTCGTAGCTCTTTAGAAGGTAAGATTCTGCTGATTTGATTTGATCATATCTTTTTCAATACTTATCCGTTTGAGAAGTTCCAATATATGAAACTGCTTGTCTTGGAAAGCTCTTTCTATTGGTGCAGACCATTCGTCCAGAATCCATGCCAATCTTTTATTATGATTTAATTCCTAAAACGTGGCTGGATTTCAGATTTCAAAAGGCAGCTTTATCTTTTCCTCCTTTAAATAAATCTTTACCAAATCTTCTTATTTCCATGTAAATCTTCTTTCCTTTCATCTTTATCTTGACTTGGACTCTAAGTAATTACCATTTATCTCTTTAAAGCTTCACATTAAATAAATAATTAAACCGCATATGCTTAAAAAGAATAAATCAATAAATCAAGAAATCAAAATAGGAAAGTGTACTCTAAAAATAGAAACTCGACTAGAAATCATTTCCTAACACTATAAAATACATTAAGACTTTATTCTCACTTTTTATCCTTGGATTGGTCTTTTAAGAACCTATTAACTTTGCATTAAAAACAGTCAATTTTATGCACAAAAGCTCAGATTCTGCAAATAGTTAATTTCCAAGGGGAGAAAGTGCAATATGATCAAATAGGCCTAAAAGTCTAACAAACAAGTCATTTATTCACCTAAAAGGATGTCTCCAAAGGGCTAATAATTAGAACAAATCGGGAGACATCACTAGTCTACCGTGCCACGTTTGAACGGACTCAACAATATAAGCGGAATTAGATGCATTCTCATTAAGGGTTACAGTGTTTAAAACAAACAAGCCGTTATTAAGGTACCCTTTCCCCACGAATTCGTCATTTTTGGTGATAATGACTTTACCCCCCTCGAAAACAAGTTTGAGACTAACTTTATTAAGGAGAGCCCCGGAAACTAAGTTCCTACGGAGAGAGGGAACGAAGAGAACATCATTTAGTTCAAGAGTCTTACCAGATGTGAGTTTGAGGGGAACTTGACCCTTACGAAGAACAGTAGCGGTGGAAGAGTCACCCAAGTACACACACTCACCATCAGTTGCCTTTTCGAATTTCTTGAACAAGGATTTGTTTGCGCAGAAATGGCGAGAAGCTCCAGTGTCAAGGATCCACTCGCTCTTATTCTCTACCAAATTTACCTCAACCATTACCGCAACGATGATTTCTTCGGTCTCAGTCAGATTCGCGGCAGCTTTGGGACCCTGGCCAGCTCTCTGGGGACATTCAAAAGCTTTGTGCCCTTCTTTGCCACAACAGTAACAGGCCCCTTTAGTTTTTTGAATCTTACCAGAGATCTTGAATCCTCCGCCTTGTTTGTTGGAGTTGCCGCGATTCTTGTTTCCCCCAGACTTAGATTTGTTGGACCCTTGTTGCTTTCCCTTCCCTTTGAACCTGTCTTTGTTACCTTGGCCAGAACCTTCGACTAGATTAGCTTTGGAGGAATGAGAAGGGAAAGAGATTGACTTATCCTTTAATCGATTCGCTTCTTCGACTTGGATGTGGCTGATGAGCTCTTGGAGGGTCATTTCTTTCTTTTCGTGCTTGAGGTGGTTGCGGTATTCACTCCAAGATGGGGGAAATTTCTCAAGCAAAATGTTGGCTTGAAGAATTTCACACATCTTCATGCCTTCGGCGATAACCTCCGCGCATAGGTTCTCGTACACGTGAAGTTGTTTAGTCATGGGTTTCTGATCCGTAAGTCTAAAGTTATATCAATTCCCAGTCACGTACTTTTTCTTACCCGAATCATCAGCCCCATATTTCTTCTCGAGAGTTTCCCATATGACCTTTGCCGATTTCTCTTTGGCAAGGAGGTCAAAGATGGGATTAGTAACATTGTTCAACATCCAGCCCCGAGCCATGGTGTTAGCTCTTTTGAACCTAGATTCGAGGGCAGCATGCCTAGCTAGCTCTTGTTCAGTATGGGCTCCAATTTCCAAAAGTGGAGGAGCCTCGACTATAACAAAGTCGAGTTCATACTGTTCAAGGCATATCATTAATTTTTGCGCCCAACGCTTATAGTTAGAATCATTAAGGGGCTCTAACTTGTTCGCGTCGAGAAGTGGCTTAGTGTTCAAAGAGGAACCAACAGCCGAAATAGGAAGAGCCATTTTCTAAAATAACCGGTGGAAAAGAAAATGAATATCTTTTTAAATTGTTATGTTAATAACCACCAGTTGTACAAAAGAAATGGTTTCCCGAAGAGAAAAGAAATGAAAATAAAAACGAGTTTAAGTGAAAACAAACTCTTACACGGAAAAAACGAAATAACAATTACACGGAAATTGAAATAACGGTTACACGGAAATTGAAATAACAATACACGGAAATTCCAATAACAATACACGGAAAACGGAAATACACTTACACGATAATAAAGGAAAACAAAGTCACCGTCAAACTATTGTTGTTAAAAAGATATTCCGGAGTGACCGGTATCTCTAACAGAACTAAAACTACGTTTAGGAAAATATAGAGAGTAAGTGGTGAGGCAGAGAGTGTTTCCTTTGTGTATTTTCGTAGTCTGCTAAGAGTGTAGAGAGAGCTCTTTATATAGTGGAGTGGAAAGGAGGACCCAAGCCTTTCAGAAACGTCCTCATTAAAGCCCATGATTTCCTCCCGAAATTGGCTTAATAGGGTTGACGTTTTTGAGTCTTGTAACCCCCACGTTTTATTTGATTGGATTTTCTGTAACACCTTAGTTGACCCACGTGTTTGACTTGTCTAAGTAACAGCTGGGATATTCTTTCACCTTAACGTGTGCGAGATTCGTGGAGTTTTGTCTCTACGTTTTAAGTTGAGTAGTCAACCTTCCACACTATAAGAGCTGGTACAAAATCCATTTCATTTTTCATTTTTTGACTCCCCAAACTCCCCACGAGCCACACCGTCGCCGTCGCCGTCGCCGGTGCCGGGCCGGGTCGGGTGGGTGGGTGGTGGTGGTGCGCGCGTGTGAGTTATCCCATTGCTTTGCTATGTGCATGGTTGTTGGCCATTTGGACATTGTTAAAATTACACCATATAAAAGAAGGTAAAAACCCTTTCCCACTACCGATGTGGGAGAAACAAAGAATCCAAATGTTACTCCTTTATGACTTTTCAAGTTTTTCCAACAGTCTTTTATATGTAAAAGTTAAGATGTCAGGTGCCTATTAGGCATTAACCCTTTTAGATATAAATCTTAAAAAAATATTTAATATTTTTCTTTACAGAATTATTCTTAATTAAGATATATATAATTATTTATCATAGTACTTTCTATTATTTTTAATTAAGAACAATATTAAGAAAAATAAAAACAAAATAATATGATATTTACCAAAGAAAAAATGATATTAAACTAACTTTCTATAAATTTGAATTAACGTGGAAAAAAATGTAGATAAGGTGGTGGATATATTAGAGTAATTATAATACCATTTAAAACTATATCACCTAAATATTATCTAAATGACGTGGCATTACTCAAATACCATTTAATGACATGACGTGAATTAATTCGTAGTTACAAATCTTTAATTTTTTTTAGCTAATAAAATATTTGTAACTAATCAATTCACACCATATAATTGGTTAGTATAATTTTGGATGATATATATAATTAGTCGATATATTAAGAGCCCGTTTGGGATTGCTTTTCAAAATAATCCCTTGAAATGATTTTAGATTCCTAATAATACTTTATACCTTTAAAACCACTTTTAGGAAAAGCAATAATTAAAAAAATCACTTAAAGTGATTTTGGATATCAAAAATATTTTTTAATATTTTTTACAAATATTAAAATTTTAATTGAAAATCGCTTTTAGCTCTAAAATAATCCATCTAAACAGACATTAATAGTATTAGACTATTAGCAAGCGTGTGAGAGACTTTGTATATAAGTTTTTTTATCTATTTTATAAACTTGCACCAAGGAAAGAAAGAAAGATGGCAGAATCATCAGCAGCTAAGGTGAAATCAATCTTCATATACCCTATTAAATCGTGTGGCGGAATATCAGTCTCTGAAGCAGCCATCACTGGAACTGGTAAGATGAGAATTAATGATACTACTACTATCAACTATATCAATAATTTTCTTTGATGAGCTATCTATAATTATAGGATTTCGATGGGATCGACAATGGTTAGTAGTAAATGAGAAAGGGAGGGCAATTACTCAAAGAGTTGAACCCAAGCTTGCTCTTGTACGTACAGAAATAACTCCCATTCACGCGTTTTCTGACCCCTCTTGGGAACCAGATTCCACCTCTTTCTTGGGTGAGAAATAGATAATAAATTAATAAGAGTAAATGACACTTTTGCCCCCTGTGTTTATACCCGATTGACAGGTTGCCCCCTAACTCTTAAAATGCGCCTAGATGCCCCCCAAGATTTGTTTTTGTGACCCGTTACCCCCTACTGCGTGTTCCGTCCATTTATCACCGTTAAAAGTGACGTGGCAATTCCACGTCACAATTTTTTTTTTTTTTTAAATCCAGGTGTTAATTGCGTTTTTAATTAACTTAACCCTTATTTTAACAAGGGCAAGATGGGGAATTCACCAATGGCTATCCTATATATACCCCAAAAACAACAAAGCAAATTAACTTAACAAAAACGAAAATCAAAAGGAGAAAACCAAGGAGCGCGGGTTTTGTGAAGAACTCGACGAACACCAAATCCAAACCCAGGAAAGCAAAGTTCGTGTGCTTTGAAGAAGATCAATGGCGCAGGCAAATCAATGGAGTAAGTGGGTTTATTTATTAACCCTAAATCCTTGCTCATTGGCTAAGATCCTTTAACCCGAAAATATAGGGTTTTGTACTAAATTTATTACATACATAGATATCACGCGTGGATTGAGGGATTTTCTTAGTAATAATAGCAGATTTTACGGGATTCGGTTACCATACCCGTAGTTTGATTATTGTTTTTCCATTTTGTGATTCTTAATGTATTTGGTAACTAATCTATTCAATTAAAATTTGCTTGTTTAACAGATAAATTCACACTAAGGATTCACTTCGGTGGGTTCTTTAATGAAGATAAGAGTTGCTATCATGAAGTGAGCATAGAGTACGTTGACGGTTGTCATTATGACAAGTTTAGTATACCAGTTCTTAGGAAAATTCTTTCGAAATTGGGTGTAATTTGTTACTCTGATGTTTATTATTTGAAAGTGGGTTCAAATCTACCTGATAGGTTAGTGTGTTTAGATAGCGAGGACAAAGGCATGGAGATGTGTAGAATCGCAGACAACAACGTAACTGTGGACCATTACGTTGTGAATAATCCCATAGGCCCTGATGACCAAGTTCTTCAATCTCCCATCTTCATGCCTTTGTTACTAAAGTGGAAAAAGGATGAAGAAACAGTTAACCAGCGAGAAGAAGTCAATGTTAATGAAGTAGAAGTAGATGAACAAGAATTAGTTCAAAACTGTAATGAAGTGAAAAGCTTAGAGGAAAACAAGCTTGTAGAAGAAGGTTTAAAGGTAGAAAGTCATTTGACAGTTTACCCCTTTCAGTTCTTTAACTTATATTTCATTCTTTGTTTCAGGTTGTTTCTGAAGAAGGAGCTCATACCTGTGATAACAATGAAGGTGAAAAGGAGGAAGGAGTTACTGGTGAAGAAGTATCTCAGACTGCTGATGAAGTCCATAATAAAGTGGATGATAGTAATGTTGAAGAAGAACACCAGAATTGCAAAGACGGGACAAAGGTTGTGTGACAGTTTACCCCTTACTATTTCGTATGCTTGACAAATTACCCCCTAAATATTTCATTCTTTGTTTCAGGTTGTTTCTGAAGAAGGAGCTCAGACCTGTGATAACAATGAAGGTGAAAAGGAGGAAGGAGTTACTGGTGAAGAAGTATCTCAGACTGCTGATGAAGTCCATAATAAAGTGGATGATAATGATAGTAATGTTGGAGAAGAACACCAGAATTGCAAAGACGGGACAAAGGTTGTGTGACAGTTTACCCCTTACTATTTCGTATGCTTGACAAATTACCCCCTAAATATTTCATTCTTTGTTTCAGGTTGTTTCTGAAGAAGGAGCTCAGACCTGTGATAACAATGAAGGTGAAAAGGAGGAAGGAGTTACTGGTGAAGAAGTATCTCAGACTGCTGATGAAGTCCATAATAAAGTGGATGATAGTAATGTTGAAGAAGAACACCAGAATTGCAAAGAAGGGACAAAGGTTGTGTGACAGTTTACCCCTTACTATTTCGTATGCTTGACAAATTACCCCCTAAATATTTCATTCTTTGTTTCAGGTTGTTTTTGAAGAACAAAGCACACAAATTAATGAGAAGGAAGGGGATGACAGTTTGGAAGAACAACTCTCTGATATAGGAGAGAAGGAGAAGTCTGTTAATGATATGTTGGATAAAGTGTTGAAAGCTTTGAACACTGAAGATAATGTGACTACGAGGAGTTCCAAACATAAATCTCCATTGAGGCCTTTCCGGCTTATAGATGAAGACCTAACAGATGACTCGGATAATGTCATTAACAACCCTGATGGTGAAGAAGATGTGGATGAGGAGTTCAGTGATAATGAGTTACTTGCTAATGTCATAAAGAAGAAGAAGTTGGTTATACAACAACAGAAGAAACAAACCAGTTCACAAGTAAAGAAAACAGAAACAGTAGGTAACAAGAAACGTACGAGGGCTAGTATAAAAAGAACAAGAGTAGAAGGAGTGGGCCCTAGTGGTACCAAACGAGAGAGTTACAATAAAGGTTGTAGGAAAGATAGTTCTCAAAAGAAAAAGAAGTTGTCTGAACCTGATGAAGATGTGGATGAAGAATCCACAACTGATGACGATTATATAATAGATAGCGACATCGATTTGAGTGAGGGTGATGACGACCAGGATTATAATACATTCATTGACTCGGATGTGGAAGTGGATAGAATGAATGTGGAAAATGATGATGCAGATGCTTCTGAAGGCGATAGTGATGATGTTGGTGGTGGGACAGATTCGGATGAATATATACATGATTCCGAAGATCTGAGTACAGCTAGTTCTTCTTCTGGTACAGATGAAGATGGAAAAAATAAAAAGTTGCGCAAGAAAAAGATGAAATACCCCCTATTTAAGGCGAGTATAGATATGCAGAAGCCTAGATTTGTTTTAGGATTGACGTTTGCGAATGCCTCTGATCTTAGACAAGCAGTAAGAACACATGCCATAAGAAAGGTGGTCAACATTAAGTTTGTGAAGAACGATTGGAATCGGATTAGAGTTGTTTGCAAAGGAGCAGGATGTGGGTGGTTTTTATATGCATCGCATAAAGAAAAGGTTGGTGGGCTGGTGATAATGAGTTTATGTAATAAACATAGTTGTGGTAAAAACCTTAACCATAAGCATGTTACTGCAAAGTTCTTGGCAAATACTTTTAAAGATATGATAAGATTGAACCTCTACAGTAATGTGAGTGACTTTCAACAGTTAGTGCATCGGGATTATTCAGTTAATGTTAGTACCAGAACATGCTACAGGGCATATAAGTCTGCAAAAAGCATGATTGAGGCTGAATACAAGGATCAATACAAAAAGCTTTTTGATTATGCAGCAGAAATAAGAAGAAGTAACCCTGGAAGTACTGTAGCAATTGAAACAACTACTGATGAGGTAACTAGAGTAGAAAGATTTCAAAGAATTTATGTTTGCTTAGAGGGTTGCAGAAGGGGATTTTTAGAGGGTTGTAGAAAGGTTGTTGGGGTTGATGGATGTCACTTGAAAGGTCCACATCCTGGTGTAATTTTGACAGCAGTTGGTATTGATGGGAACAATTGTATATTCCCAATTTTGTATTGTGTAGCTGAGAAAGAAGATAGCAATTCTTGGAGATGGTTTTTTAATCTGTTGATACAAGATCTTGGTATTACTAATCAAGAAGAATGGACTTTCATATCAGATAGACAAAAGGTTGGTTATCCTTCACTGGCTTAATTAAATTGTTTTCTTTAGAACACTGAATTTATTTCTAAATGTATGTGTGTATAGGGTTTGCTTCAAGTGATGAGTGACATGCTTCCAGATATTGAACATAGACATTGTGTAAGGCATCTCTACAATAATTTCAAAATCAAACATCCTGGAATGGCCTTAAAAGACAAAGTTTGGGAAGCTGCTAGGGCCCCCACAGAATACATATTTAATGAGGTCATGGCTGAGATTAAAAACATGAATGAGGAGGCATTCAATTGGCTATCTAGTTTAGATCCCAAGACATGGACAAGGTCTCACTTTAGTACTGTTACAAAATGTGATCTTCTACTTAACAACATCTGTGAAAGCTATAACAATGCCATAAAAAAAGTCAGGTATTATGACTACTTACCCCCTATAAAGTGCTAATTTATGACTACGTACCCCCTATAAAGTTTTATTTAGTGACTACTTACCCCCTATAAAGTTTTATTTAATGACTACTTACCCCCTATAAAGTTTTATTTAATGACTACTTACCCCCTACTTAGTTTTACATAATGACTACTTACCCCCTATAAAGTTTTATTTAATGACCACTTCCCCCCTACTTAGTTTTAGATAATTACTACTTCCTACCCCCTACACAACTGACAGTAAAGGTTTTTTTTGCTCAGGGACAAGTCTATCATCCTCATACTAGAGGGTCTCAGGATGTATAGTTTGAAAAGGCTTCAGTCTAAAAGAGCATGGATGACAAAATACGAAGGTGATCTATGTCCTAAGGTTAGGAAGTTGGTGAATAAAGGTAAAACAAACAGTGGAAAGTGGCATGCAGTGTTTTGCGGTGAAATGAAATTTGAAGTAAGGAACCTTGGAACAGATTCGTATGCTGTAGATTTAGATACAAATAGCTGTCCCTGCAGGAGGTGGGAGCTATCTGGGATACCTTGCTTTCATGCGATAGCGAGTATTCAATACATAGGTAAAGACCCAGAAAACTATGTCCACGAATGCTACTCAAAGGTGACGTATATGAAGGCTTATACACCAATGATATACCCTATAAATGGACCAAAGATGTGGCCTAGTACAAGGCCTGTAAGTGTAGAACCTCCAGTAGCTTTTAAGTTGGTTGGCAGACCCAAAAGGGCAAGAACTAAGGAGGCAGATGAGGACCAGGTTAAAAAGTGGAGGAAAGAAAGAACATCTGAAGGTGTTCAAAAGATGTTACTGAAAGGTACTTCACATAAATGTGCAATTTGCAAGGGAGAAGGCCATAACAAAAGGTCATGTAAGGCAAATTTAAGTACTACAGAACAGGAAACAGTAGGATTGGAGGATATTCAAGGTGATAATGAAGTTATGGGAGATGGTGCAGCTGATGGTAGGGGTGTTGGTGACAATGAAGTTATGGAAGATGGTGTAGCTGATGGTAGGGGTGTTGGTGTTAATGCAGATGTGGATGAGATCCCAGATGAGACGATTAACAAAATGTTTGATGAGTTAGAAGTCCAACCCTCTGCTCCTTCTAACCCACAGTCTACTCCATCTGAGCCTGAAAATTTAAATGTGACAAAAAAAGATACAATTGGTGAGAAAGACAAAGAGAAAAAAAACAATTGCTAAGGCAACCAGAGGATCAAAACCAAAGATGCGCTTACCTCAGGAAAAGGATTCAGGAGTTAACTCACCCCCTAGATCCAGACCAAGGATGCGCTTACCAGGACAAACATCACAGGAGGCAGGTGATAATTCAACACACAGATCCAGACCAAAGATGCGCTTTCCAGTACACAGATCAGTTGAGCCAGTAGTTGATAGTCCACCTAAGTCCAGACCAAAGATGCGCATACCAGACAAAGCAGTGGAAAAACCAATACGCCAAAGCAGTAGAATTAAGGATCAAGGATTGAAGACAGTTTCAGGAGGTTCAAGCACAATGCCTATATCTTTAGAGGAAGATGAACCAGGGACACAAAAGGGAAATACTTCTGTTGCTCCTACATCACCATTAGAGGTCATTATTATTGAAATAGAAACTATTTTTTGCATTAGGTATTGTTTATAAGACATTGTATTATGTGAATAATGATTACAGGTTGATGAATCTGGGAAACAAAAACAGAAGACTACAAATAATCCTCCTAAATCAATTTTAAAGGTTTGTACTAATACCCCCTTTAAAGTTATGGTTTATGACTACTTACCCCCTATACCTTATTATGTTTTGTCAACTTACCCCCTATAATTGTTTATGTCTTGACTACTTACCCCCTATAACTTACTTTGTTTATGCAGAAGGTAAAGATGGAGAAGTTAACAGAACTATTGGAAAAAGCAAAGCATAAAAATGCTGGGGATGCACAAACAAATGAGAATGAGAAAACAAGTGAGCAGATTAGCATAGACAAAACAAAGGAGAAAGCCCCCCCTAAGCAAAAAAAGAAGAATTCATTAAGGAACATCCCAGGGGTAAGTATATAATGATTTGACTAACTACCCCTTAGACTTTTATTTCAGTGACTAAATGCCCCCTGGATCTACAAAATTGTGCAAAAAAGACCTTCTGCAGATACCTTTATTGAATGCTTTTATTTGTTTACCATGTAGGTGAGGTTCAAACATGATAAACCACCAGCAGAATCAGGATCAAAAAGGAGTTTACCTGAGGTTAGCCATGTGTTGATTTTTTTTACACCATTACATACTACAGAATGCTTAACTTCTTCTTTATCATTCTACCAGGAAGGAGACACAAGACTACCAGAGAAAAAGCGGCGCGTAATCCAGCATAAACAGGGGGTGGTAATGCGAGAGGGTGATCCAAAGTATGTAACTGTTGCTGAAGCACTTCGTTTGAGGAAGGCAGCCACCAGTTCTTCAGTAAAAACTAGGAAAGAAGCTAAAGATTGAAGAATTCTGCAGATTTGAGTGTTTTATATTTCTGTGTTTTGTGACTTTTATTTTGTGTAAAAGTAGATCTTCACGCAGCAAGGATGTGGTTTTTAAGGGTTTCTAGTATGAGGTGTAGGTGGTATTTAAATACTGTTTTTTTGTTGGTAAGGCCTTTATTGCAGGTCTGTGGTGTTTTGTATGCTAGTGCACAAGTGGATGCTTTGAATATTTTTTTTGCTATGGTCTATGTAATGCCAGCACTTTATTGTTATCTTTATCTACTTTTTTTAGATTTCATTAGATTCTATTGTCCATTAAGTGTTTCTTTAACATACTATATTCATTGCACAGCAAAACACAACTTAAACAAACCGCAATAACTTCATAATCCAATTCAACAAAAACCAAAAACTTTAGTTAAACAGTCTATTACAAACAAAGCTGAAAACTAACACATTACACCAGATTTAGAACTTCAACAAACTGATAAAACAAACACAAAACACCAACAGCTGCAAACTTCAACAAAATGATCAATCAAACACAAAACACCATCAGTTGCAACCACCTGCTGCATCACTCTGGCTAAACCAAAATACACCTCCAACAACATTCTAATTCTTTGACACACTAATACAAGACAAAATGGAGAGGAAGAGGAATATAATCATGAAGCAGGTCCATTTCAGAAACTTGTTTTCCCGAGATATAGTGTCCATCGATATGTTAAGACGTTGCACCTCATTCTCCAAGACAGTTACTTTCACACGCTCAAATTTCAAATCTTTTGAGACAACTTGTTCTTTTTCTTGCAATTCAACCAACTGTGTGTTCAGTTCATTCACTTTCTCATGTTCAAGCTTCCAATCTGCAAAAGCTTTTTTCTCTAACAGCATCATATCTCCGTAATCAGAGACCAACAAGTTCATCTTCGTCTCCATTGCATCTTTCTCAAGACAGTGATTCGAATCTTTAAATAGAAGCCCTCGAATTATCGAACTAGTAGCCTCCGGCAATGGCTCATCCAACCACATGAAGAACTTGCAATCCATTGAACACCCCCAATACATGCACCTGTAAAACCTCCTGCAAGGATTCGTATCTGTCCAAGAGGTGTGAAGCCTTGCTAGTTTCTTGCATCTGCAATAGGGGACTTGAGAAGTGTAGTGCGAAGAAGAACCAGCGCTATCGGCTTTAAGGGGCGACATCGGCATCAACGTTGAAGGTATTGGGAGGATCCGACGCGAATTACTGTAGAAAGCTAGGGTTTTGGTGTTCTTCGAGTTCTTCCCCAAACCGAACCCTTTTTCTCCTTTTGATTTTCGTTTTTGGTTAAGTTAAGATGTTAAAGTGTTTTTGGGGTATATATAGGATAGCCATTGGTGAATTCCCCATCTTGCCCTTGTTAAAATAAGGGTTAAGTTAATTAAAAACGCAATTAACACCTGGATTTAAAAAAAAAAAAAAAATTGTGACGTGGAATTGCCACGTCACTTTTAACGGTGATAAATGGACGGAACACGCAGTAGGGGGTAACGGGTCACAAAAACAAATCTTGGGGGGCATCTAGGCGCATTTTAAGAGTTAGGGGGCAACCTGTCAATCGGGTATAAACACAGGGGGCAAAAGTGTTATTTACTCAATTAATAATAGTAATTTCTTTTCTTATTCTAATTATTCGTGTTTGAAATCATTTTTTTTTTAACAGTGATAAGTGCCCAGGGGATGACAGATGTTCTCAAAATCCCATTAACTACCCCACCACTAACAACTGAGGGTGTCTCTGTCTGGGAATGGTCTGGCTCAGCCTTTGATGAGGGTGAGATAGCTTCTAATTGGTTCACCACCTTTCTTCAGAAACCTTCTCGCCTTGTACGTTTTAATGAAGGTAAGTACTTCTATCAATTAATCTTGTTGCATAGTAATCTCTACTATACTCTGATATAATCTCATTTTGTCAATCCAGAATCCCAAACAAGACCTATCAACTCTGATCGTGCTCGTGACTATAAAATCAAATTTAATGATTTGTATCCTTTTCTTTTGCTATCTCAGGTTCGAGTTAATGTTTATTTTTTCCTTGAGATCACATAAATGCCCAAAGTTATGATTTCGCAGGGATCATTGGATGCACTAAATGAACGTCTCAACAAGCCTATACCGGTTAACCGTTTTAGACCCAAGTATGTTTGAGAGAATCTTTGATTACAATATAAAAGCTTGTAAGATTGATAGTTGGCCTAGTGGTTAGGCTACTCCGCAGAGACCGAGAGGTCCTGGGATCGAATCTTATCGGAGTCAAAATGATTCCCGAGTCCAAAGTGGCTCTCATATTTATTCAAAAAAAAAAATATAAAAGCTTGTACATATTTTAACCTGTCATCATTTTCAATTGATTGGTACAGTATTTTTGTTGATGAATGTGCGCCTTTTGTTGAGGATCTATGGAAGGAGATTACAATAAATGATTTAACATTCCAAGCTACTGAGATATGCTCTCGCTGCAAGGTAGATAGACTAAGACTATATAACCTGTTGTGTATTTTAAGATAATTCTTTTTTTAATTCTAATGCTATTTTAGATTCCGAATATTGATCAAGAAACTGCAATAGGAGCCTCTGAAATAACTGAAGCACTCAAGGAATTTCGGTCTGACAAAGTGTTGCGCCCGGATGAGAAACCTCGTGGAAGGGTATATAGGGAACTTGTTTGTAATTATCTTAATCTGCTCTTTAGCAGCCGTAGATTAATCAGAAATAATGTAATGTTATGTGATTTTGCAGGTGTATTTTGGACAATGCTTTGTTTGTGAAAAAGCTTTAAGCCAAGACCAAGTAAAAGGATTGTGTGTGAAAGTTGGAGACCTTATACATGTTCTCAACAACTTCTCTTCCTATGTGGATGCAGCTACTTGAGTTTCCACCTCTCCATTTGTAGTTTCGTGTTGTTCATTTGTGTGTTGATTAACCCAGTTTTCGAACAAAAGAACCTCTCTTTTTTGTGTTTTACAAACATGATTGCCATTTGCAACTATTGTGGTAGTAGTAGTAGTTTCCAGTACTATAACCGCATTTATGCTGATGATAAATAAATTGGAAAAATACCATTTTCCATTCACAATGATATGATGCTACGTACTCTCTGTACACTACTTACCTAAACTTGTGTTCCACAAATAGTTCCGAGTAATGTATTTAACATGCATTTTAGTTTTAAGAAAAAATTGTCGATTAAAGCATATACTAATGAAATCGAATTACAAAATATCCGATCAATAATAGATAAAGAGCTTAACTAATTGGGAGGAAGGATGGGAGTCGACAGGTATTGCGTCACTTGGTATTAATCAAGAGGGTTTTGTTACTCATAAGATTGCCAAAAGAGGAATGGTTAAAAGCGCAATCGAAGGGGATGACAAATGGGAGGAAGGATGGGAGTCGACAAGTATTGCGTCACTGGCATCAAATGCTTGGAAATTTTTCAATAATAAAGACTCTTTTCTTTATAGAATTTTTAAAGGAAATATTTTTCTAATGGTGATTTTTTAACTGCTGATATAGGTAGTAACTGTTCTTGGGGGTGGAGGAGTTTGATGGAAGGTAGAAACTGTTTCATCAATGATTTAAAGTGGAATATAGGCGATGGTACCTCATTTAGAATTTGGGAAGACTCTTGGGCACTAAATTGTCATGATTTTGTTAAACCTACTGGTTGTACTTTAAATTTGTTTCTGAATTGATTGATCCTATTTCAAAAAGTTGGAATCTTGATATTATGAATGCATTATTCTCTAATTCCTCTGTAGCAACCATTTCTAGTATCGTCATCCCTTCTTTCTACTATTTTGACTCCCCATTCTGGATTTTCTCTAGCAATGGGGTTGTCTCAGTGAAAGAGATGTACACTAGAATTTAGAAGGCTCAAGAGTGAATGGAAAAGATTAAGAATGATAACAAAGGGTCTACTTCTTTTAATTTGGATCCTAAGGATTGGAAATTTATATGGAAAATGAAAACTTTGCCTAAAGTCAAAAATTTTATTTGGAAATGTTGTGAAAATGGTTTAGCAACAAATGATAATAAAATGAAAAGGAAGTCTTATGCTTCAGCTACTTGCTCTGTTTGTGGGACTGAGGATGAAAATGTTGAACACCTTCTTTTTCATTGTTCATGGTCTAGGACAGTTTGGATGGCTAGTCCATTCTGCTTCAAGACTTTCACTGAACCTTCTTTTAACTTTAAGAAATGGATTCAGTTTTTAAGACTTAGTCTTGATCAAACTGATTCAAATGGTGTTGATTTGGGTGAAATTGCTTTCTTCATTGCTTGAAAAATTTGGAAAGGTAGAAATGAATGCTTATTTAGAGGTGTAACACCTTACCCTTTGAGAATCTTACATGATTCAATTAAAGCCTATGATGAGTTCAAATTTGCATCCAAATTGACTACTGAGGCCTTTTCTAAGACTAACTTAGAGTTTGCAAACTCATTAGATGGAAAATTGCAAAATGTTACAAATTTGAATGGGTCTGAAGTTGAACTTGTTGGAAATAATGTGAAAAGGAATAGTTGTATTAATCCTGAGAGGGAAAACTCTTGGACTCCTCCCTTACCAGGGTCTTTTAAAATTAATTGTGATGCCTCATTTAATTTGAGTACTAATCAGGCTTCTGTTGCTTGCTTAGTTAGGGATTCATCAGGTAGCTTGACTGAAGGGAATGCTTTAAAGATTGTGGCAAATTCTGCTATTGAAACTGAGGCAAGAGGTGTTTATGAGGCGTGCTTAATGACGTCAAAATACCCCTCAGGCAAAGTAGAGATAGAGAATGATTGCTTATCTATCATTAACCAAACTTGTAATTAATTCCGTCTAAGTTGCTTTGTAATACTATTATTTTGGTTAAAAACATTATGAGGTGTAAGGTTTTGTATAACTTAAACACCTCCTATGTTAGGTGATCAAAGAATTTGTGTGCTGATTGGGTGGCTAAACAAATGCTTAATTGCCCTTTGTTTAGCCTTTGGAGCTTTTTCCCTCCTCCCCAATTAGCAAACCTGTTAGCTAGGGACTTCAATTCTTTAGAAATTGGCTAATTTGTTTGGTTTTAATGCAAGTTTTCATTCGACTAAAAAAAAGATAAGAATAGATACCATGATAAATGTGTAAAGATAGAGAATAAAAAGAAATATTTTATTGATTCAATTGATTGTGATTGCAGCATTTTGTATAACTATATATAGAATAGAATAGAATGTTATGGAAAAGAATAGAATACAAGAGTTTGTGTAACAATTTGGTTTTATCCTCAAATACCAACAATCTTTCCGCATGTGATTCTCCGAGCAATAACCAAGAAAAGAAACCACATGACAATGATGGAGTCTTGATATTAACTTTTTCTAGTAAATTAAAAGAGTCATTAAGCCTCTATAGTAGGCAAAAAATTACACTATAGGTCCCTATACAGTGATAGAGACACATGTAATAAAGTTTGCAATAAAGAAAATTGACTATGTAGGAAAAAGGATTAAATAACTACCACTCTGTCTTTCACTTGACTCCCAATTTTTAAAATTTATCTAATTATACTTCAATTTAAATTATTTTTATGAATATTTTGTTTTTTCAGTAATAGAATATAGAATATTTTGTATCATATAAGGACTTATAGTGTAATTAATTGAAAAAAATTAACATCAATTAATTTATTACTCTACACAAAATTGCACTACAATTCCCTAAATTTATGCAAAATTACATAAATAGGTCCTATATTATACAATATTGTATTCCATCCATTCCAAAATTAATATCACTTATTAAATTGTTAAATATAGTGTCCCGAAATTTATTACCTTTGTTAGGAAAACAGATTGTTCATCAGGGCCACCTTTAAATTTTATACGCTTGATCGCCACGGTTCTACCGTCTTTGAGATGACCACGGTACACATGGCTACTACCTCCAACCACTATCACATGAGATTCCGAGAAATGCACTATTGCACTCGCCAATTCTGAATACGAAAAGCACGAAATTGTTCCGTGAATCACCCCACTTCTTTTCCCTAACAAAAATAAAGTCTTCGGAATACACCCTAACCATTAAAAATAAGCCCCATAATCAAGCAGAAGAAAATACCCATTTTTTAATGAAAAATGTAAATATTTTACCCAAATCTGGAGTAGCAGTGGAAATAACATAGCCGGGATAATCAGCCACTGAAGTTCCTCGGCTTATCAAGTTGGTATTACTGCTTATAATTTATTATGTATCTAGCGAATATAAAGGGTGTTGAATGGGCCGTTTTCTAGGTTTATAGATATAACATAAAACCGAACCAATTAGTGAAAGAACTGTTAGTGTTACACAAACCAAGAGAATGATCAACGAAAATTATTTGGGATCTTCTTTCTGGAGGTTTGCACTTGCATAGGAGTACCTATTTCTATGCGATATGGAGGCCATTATTGCAACATTTTTAACTTCTCAGAAAAATTATATATAAAATAAATTTACCCGAATTGTATGTGCAGGAGGTGAAACATTTTCTTTATCATTCACGGGATCTACTCGAGGTAAAACATCATCAGAACATATACATATCCATCTGTTCGTATTTTCTCCATCTGCATATAAACAAAATAATACAAGACTTTAACATTCTGATTATATAACACTATTATTAATTGTTTACTAAAAAAGGGTAGGAAAAAAATGTGATTACATACTTGAACTGCATTTACAGGATGATCTACAATTTTCTTGGATAGTAAATCTTTGATTTTCTTGGTTCGCTAAACAAGTTCAAGTCCACTTAGTATCAGAAAAATTGCCTACAATTCAAGTCCAACACAAGAAGATAATTATATAATTATGAACTTAAATACGATACCTGATGATTAAAGCAACACTAACCACACTGAATTTGCTTGATCCAAACGAAGCTAAGGAGACACAGAACAGTGAATTCGACTCTAATCTTCATCTCTCAAGAACGTTCTTCATCCAAACATCTGGTCTATGTACCTTAAAAAGTCAAAGCAAGTAAGACTATAACATCACGATATGCCTTAAACAAAAACAATAGTAAATGTTGAATGAAGATGAATGTTTTGTTTTCTGTACTGAATGAATTTATTTAGGCTAATAAATGGACAACTAGAACCTTTTAAAATTTATTTAGGCCTTGTTATTACTTTTCTAGTTAGGTGCATTATAAGTCCTTATATATTGTAAAAATTACACTACGGGTCCTTATCTTATGCAAAAATATAACCCTAAAACTCTATATTATGCAAAATATTATTACTATAAGTCCCCATATTGTGTACAAATTACATTATAGGTTTCTATATTATGTACAAATTACAATATAGGTCCCTATATTATGCAAAAGTTGCATAGTAGGCCTTGCTATTACTTTTTAAATGAATTACACTATAAGTCCCTATACTATATAAAATAACCTATATTTTATCGTAGAAAAGTAAAATATTTCATACAAATAGAATAAATCAAAGCTTAATAAGATAAATTTCAAAAGTATTAATTTTTTTAGTCTTTTACATGGTCAAAAAGGTATTTTTGCACAATCCGGGGGCCAGACTGGCTCTGCCACTACCAAGTAGTCACGAAGTGGCAAACTTATGGATGTCAAGGATAACACTTTGAACATAAGGGACCAAATAGTCACAAAAGTCAAAACATAAAAATCATCTTTGTTTGAAAAAAGACATACCACTGAAACTGCATCAATTAAATCATACAATATAATCACCGGAAGGACACCTATCATAAAATCACAGCTAAAAAGTCAAAGACAAAATTCACCACCCTCTTAAAAGACACTTACTTCCACTAGATTCGAGTACCAAAGCAATTAACTTTTCTTGAAGAATATTAATGAGTTTTTTCTCTATTTTTAGAATAATTTCCACTAGTTAATCTATAAATTTTACACGAGAAATATGAAAATAATGTAATTACATGGAGACAGTAACCTTGGTTTTCCAAACTCTAAATAAGCTGATCCTGAAGCTAAACTCACATCACATGTCCTCATAACTGCAAGAACCAATCAAAATAAGCTTGGTATTTAATGGAGGAAAGTGCCTTGTAATCTCTACTAGTTCCATTAAAACAGATAAATATATTTGTATTTTAAGGTGAAATTAGATCAATTTTCATGACTATCTACTATAACTTATAAACACCTTGCAACTCTTGGCATGCCACTAAAGAATCCTAAGACAACACCCAGAGCTTTCGATCAAATGAATATAACAATTTAGGATATAAGATTTCTATATAAGCTTCATACACTTAAACACTATAAATATTCAATCTTTAGCCCATAACTTATTTTATTGAGAACACGTATCAAACACTTAACGTACAAAAAATACATTTTCTAGTTAACTTTATTAAACTAATTTTGAAATTAATATATAAATAAGAAAAAGGAAAGGAAAAATATACATACAAGCCTACACTACACACTGGGACTCTTCTTCAAAGTTATCCAAAACTTTCCAACTTCTCAGCATAGTACTCAAGAATATCTTAACATCCTTATGTTTACAATTTTAGTTGAACAATCTGTAAATTAATGTTAAATAAAGTTTAAGTAGAAATTTTATTTTTTGTACACTAAGTGTTTGATTAGTGTTCCGAGATATTAAGGGATATCGTTATAGGCTAAAGATTGTTTTGTTCATGAAAACTGATCTAATTTCATCTTAAAATACAATATTTTATCTCTTTTAATGGAACTCGTAGATTATAAGACACTTTATTTTACTTGTTCTTGCAGTTATGAGGACAGGTTCTATTCACCTTCAAGATCGGTTTATGTAGAGTTTGAAAATACCAAGGTTATTGTATCAGTGTAAATACATTCTTTTATTGTTCCACTAATAAAGTTGTGAAAATTATTTTCAGATAAAGAAGATACTCATTTATTTTACAAATTTGGTTTTAGAGAAACCAAAAAAAACAATGCCATATAGTGATATAGGTTGATTATATTGCAATATAAGTTACACTACTTTCTCTACTCCTATACGAGGACATGTATGTAATTAAAAATTTAAACATTCTTTTTATTTTTCAAGTGTTTAATTTTTACGTAATATTAGGGTTCAGAAAATAAAGAAGTTTCATCAATGCTTCATAAGGCTTTAGAAGGTTCAATAATACCCGAATCATTCCCTAAAACAACTGTTGATGTATTTGCTTTGGTGGTTGAATCAAGTGGAAATAAGTTTCTTTTTTGAATTTGACTTTTTGTGTTGACTTTTTAGCTGTGAGCTGATGTTAGGCGACCCTCCGGTGATTATATCGTGTGCTAGTTTAGCATTAGGTGATGCAGGGAATTATATGATTTAGTTGTTGCAGTTTCAGTGGTATGTTTTTCTTTAAATTACAAAGATGGTCCCTTATGTTTTGGATTTTGTTACTTCTTGGTCCCTTATGTTTCATAATGTTAACTTTGACATCCATAACTTTGTCACTTCTCAAATTTTCGAAATCCTTACATGCCCCCTCAAACTTTTAAATTTTATGTTATTAAGCTTGGATTTATATTTTTTTTTAAATATAGGGACTTATAATGTAACTAATTGAAAAGAAATTAATAACAAGGCTTATAGTGCAATTTTTCATAATATAGGAGCCTATAGTCTAATTTTTGCATGATATAGGGGCCTATAGTTTAATTTTTGTATAATATAGGGACTATATGTAATTTTGTCATAATATATGGATTTATAATACGATTTAACTCAAAAAGATTATAACAAGGCCTGCAGTGCAATTTTTGCAGAATATCACGACCTATATTGCAACTTTTGCATAATATCGGGTCTTTAGTGTAATTTGTACATAATATAGGAACCTGTAGTGTAATTTATACATAATATAGGGTCTTATAATGTACCTATATAATGTTCTTAATTCAAGTTTAGATATTAAAATGAATCAAGTCAGGAGTAGTCCTGCTGTCCAAGAGTCAGATATAGTTGGAAGAGATGAAGATGTGGCGAAAGTAATAAACATGCTTGTAAGTGCAGACAATAAAGAGAATATTGCACTCACTTCCATAGTTGGGACGCTTGGGCAAGGGAAAACAATGTTACGAGTATACTCTAGACATAAAAATACAATCATTAGTATACACTTGTGTTTATATACATTTATTATATAATTGGAATATAACATTGTTTAATTAGCTTCTGATTAATCTACAAGTAACAATGGCGTAACTTAATCAAACAACTTTTGATTGATTTATGGAAATAGTAATAGTTGAAGGGAGTAGTTAAAATAAAAATAATCGAGGCTTATAATCAAAAACTCAAATTTATTATAATGGTAAAGGAATACCTTATTGTCTATTCAAAAGTAACTAGAATAAGAAATTATTAAATATCAAAATTGAAATTCTGAATCACCATAAACTCAATTTGTTGATTCCAATAACGAAATGCTATTCCCTGACCTTGCGTTAAGTTTCTGTGTTTGATGAATTCTTCCGTCCAAGTATAAAGTAATAAATATCTTATATATTATCCACATTGCATATTAAGGAATATGGGCACTGTCTCATTTGTATCAACGCCGTGAATGATAATTGATAGAAATTTAGATGTCTGTAGGATTTGATATTGTTCATACGGCAAATTTTTGATGATGTAATCTTCAAAATGTTCTTTTGAAAGTAGTAATCTATTAGTTTTAATGTCACTTTGACTGAGGATCATTACTACAGACCACATGCCACCGTTCGTTGTGAGTATAACTGGTGGTCCTTTGTGTGTTCTAAAAATAAATGCAAATGCAAATCGAACCACAACCGCAAGTGTACGGTTGTCCCAAGTAGTATACCTGATAGATCAGATTCGTTCCAAGGACGGATGGTTGATCACAATGTTTAGCAAGTAGTGATTGATGCACTTATGAAAGTAAAAGATAATAAAATGTTTGTTTGGTTTTGTGTATTAAAACTACTAAATGAAAGATAAATATTAAATGCAAGTGAAAACTAAGACGCAAGTAAGTGAAAACACAATATGAGAGGTAGTACTTGAGAACGCAAGGATCCTCCTAATTTTACTTCCTAACTTATGTTGTTTAAGGGCTAAATTGGTCAATTACAATAGTCGGGATTCTAAGTTCCTTATACCCCCGTCAGGGTGGACTATAAGGCGATCCTAAAGTGTCACTAGTCCCGTCAGGGTAAATATGATCCACCGTTGGATGTTTAAGTGTTTTACCTCATTGGCCCTAGAATTAGCTAAGTTCGTCAGAATCAATAGCTTTTATCCTAGATTGAATAATTAATTCTATACCTAAACCCTCCGTCAGGATGATCCACACGCCACATATGTGGAATAGCTTAGATACTAATACCTAATTTTAGTTCGCGACTCTAAAATCAGTAAATAATCACAAATTATCGAAAAGAGTAATGAACCCAATCTAATTTAATTTAGCATAAACCCAAATTCAACATTCGTTATTTCATAAAATTAAGTTTCACCCATTGTTTGTTCTCAAGCACTATGAAAAGCTTAGCTCATATTAAAATTAAAAACTAAATTAAAAGAATTGGAATTCATATTGTTTACAAAATTAAAATATAAAAAGAACCTAATTTCCAGAATCGGAATGAATACGAACGGAGCTATAGACCCACTCCAGCTCTTGTAGATTCTTCTTTCTTCCTTCTGTTGCTTCTCTCTGGTGTTTAATCTTGTGGAATGTGAATTGTGTTGACACTCTCTTCTAAGGATGAGATGATTTGAAGAACAAATTGAGAGGTCAGAAATAATGAGGTCAAAATCTCCTTTTATAAGCTCAAAAACGGATTAGGGCTTGGACCTAATAATAAAACACTAATTAAATGTCCAAGCCCAAATTCTAAGCCCAAAATCCCGTAACTGCTGATACACCTTCACTAAAACGGCTTTTCCCGATGCGTTATGACTCCGATTGACCTCATTCCAGTTGCTAAAGTTCCGTAACTCGATAAGGAATGTTTTATCTTCAAAGGTCAGCGGCTAAATCATCGCTTAAGCACCTCTAAATCAGCAATCTATGGCCTGGAAAATGGATTTTCAGCTCTAAAAATAATATCTTCGGGATTTGTCTTCAAGTCTTGACTCTAATTCACTATCTTTGACTTTCTCCTCGGATTCCTCTCCTAGCTAACATCTAAAACCTGTAAACTTTCCACTAAAAATACCAATATTACGCGCAAAAGTTTAATAAATTAAAAATGCTAGAAATAAAAAGGAAATTCCGGATTATTGCATATTAGGTCCAAAAGTCTATCAAATTAATTAAATAAACACCAAAAATGATGTCTCCCAAGTGTCTAAAATAAGAACAATTAGGGAGACATCAAGACCCCCAACTCAAACCTTTGTCGTCCCGACAAAGTAAAACAAAACAAAGGGGTAGAATTAAGCGTAAACAAGTAGAAGCTTAGCAAATAAACCCTAAAGCAATTCTCAAAATAAATCTCATATAGCAAACTCTGGAAACTAATATACACATACACTAATCATGCAACATCAAACATAAATAATCTCAATCATAAAATTAAAGTCGCAATGCTTGAAGGTTACACTTGTACTCATCTCTGTATGATGGCTATAGGGTGGTCATTAATCCTAAATCGCTTTGAACGCTCCACCTAGTATATTCCCTATTAACAGAATCATAAATTCACTATGCATTTAGGAATCACGAGGTCTTTACGGTTATAATATTGGCTTAAGGACGGGTGTGGATGTATATTTGGTAAATTTGAAGTGAGCTTTTGGCTCTCTCCTCACTTACCATCAACAGTGTCCTCGAGCTTGAGTTAACGCTAAAAAATGTTCTCACTCACCCATATACGCAACAATTTAGCGTCCCATGTCTACCCACTCAAAAATTCCACTTTGCCGGATGTTTTATTCATTCATATTTTTCTTTTTCTTTTCTTTTCTCTTTTTCTTCTTTTTTATTGTACAGAAGCAAACCGGGTTCCCGGTTTTGACGAATCCGGGTTCCCGGTTCCTACTGTATGAATTTTCAAATTTTTTTTTCATTTTTTTCTTTCTTTTTCATTTTTTTCACTCCCGGCAAAGGGTTACAAGTATATATCATCTGCAATTGTGCTACAATACAAAGCACATCAATCCCTACCCATTTAATTTCCCATATGTGGTCCCACCACCCCAAACTCAAGCTCGAGACATGTCTCAGGATTGTGATTCAAGTGCGGGTCATATGGTCATGCCTAATAATCTAAGGGATAATGGTTTATATCGTGGCTACAAAGAAAAAGGCTAAAGGCTCAAAGTGGGCTAAGACGGATAATAATTAATACAAGGGATAGAAGGCTAAAAAGGCACAAATGGCTAACAAAGAACTGCCCCTATCATTTTCCTAAGTACATAGCTTGTCTTTAGTTCATATCTAGGTGGGTTCTCTACTAATTAGGATTTCACGTTCTACACACCAAACATATTCCTTGAGTACAAGCTTACTTCATTTGCATTGTTCATTAATTTTTCCTATCAATTACCTATGTTCGCATGCAATTGTAAGTGCGTTTTATATCAATCCCTAAAGTCCACTATTTACTATCATAGATTTATCAATAGTATGCTTAAAGGGATATTTAAAAATTTCTACAGTCAAACGCAACTCCGAAAATTCTTTTATTGAAAGCAAATAAAACAAATAACACATAAAAACTGGGATGAGGCAACGAACCCCACCCCAAACTCAAAAATGAGTCGTGTCCCCACGACTCGAAAAGACTCAATAAAGCATTTAAACTAATCTACACTAAGAGGAAAGTTTAGAAAACGTATCTTAACCAGCGCGAGGCTGGTTATCGGTGTTGCGTTCTGGACCTTTATCTCGCGTAACAGCATCATAAATTGCGTTTTGAAGTGTATTTACGCCTAGGATTAAATTTCGCAAGAGGTCCAATTCTTTTGTAACGTTTCCCAAGGTAGCAATCATCTTCTCTTGATTCTATTCCAACACCTGGATTTTTGCTTCCAACTCAGGTACCGTTTTCACTTTCTTTGATTGAGGAGTTCTCGGACTTCGTGTAGTTCGTGTTGCTTCTTCATGGATGTTCTTGATCGTGCTCAAAGCTATACTTACACCCACTGAAACAATGTCAATATCTGCGTCCTTACGTGGAATCCTTGCGTCTAGACACAACTGAGTAATAGTACAAGGAAACTTCAGATTTTGTTGTTTCATTGGTGACTTCGCGAATTCCATGATTGTATCATAAATGATCTTAGCAACATCAAATGGTTTCTCCTCTAAAATACACTTAATAACAAATATGTGCTCTTTCTTCAACTCGGAAGTGTGTTTAATACCAAAGAAAGTGGGTATTATAAAGCGAGACCAAACCTTAGCACGAGGTGTCAAACTACTACTGTAAAACTGTCCAGGATACCTTTCACCTTCAGGAATTGGGCTAGTCCCATTAACAAGCACGGTCCCCCAAAGGGATTCAAAATCAAAAGAAGGGTCATTAAGAATTTCTTGGAAAGGGCATGTACCAGAAAAGTTGGGTAATTTCAAGGATTTCCGAATACGTTCAATAGAGAAAGGAACTACCTTTTTGCGGATATCAATGGCATCATGGGAGGTAGCTAAACCTTCGTAAAATTCTCGCACAAAAGTAGGAATAAACTCAAGCTTCCTTTCTTGCAATTCTTTCCAACCAAACTTAGCACATGTCACAGCATATTCTTTGTAATCACTGCTCATAATACCCTTAGGAAAATTTGTCTCCACACCAAATTTCAAAAATTCAATTCTTTCACGAACCTGAGTATTCCAACAAGTGTAAACCCTCTTAGGCTTGTGGGCCCACATCTTCATACGCGGAGGTTTCTGAACTGGTGCTTCCGGAATCTCTTGTTCAGTTTCCTTCTCAATGTTCTTCTCAATTTCCTCTTCTGGTTCCTTCTCACTTTCTATCTCATCAATCAACCTTCTCTTTTGACCTGTGATTTCTTTTCTGTTAGATTCAAGCTTAGTGTCATCAATTTTACGTTTAGGACGCGAATCAGGAATCTCAATAGCTTGGTCTTGGGAACCACCAATGGTGGTTTTCCTTCTAGGAGCAGTTCTTCGGAAATCGCCGGTTCTGTTAGTCATCTCTTTTCACCCCAAACTCAAAACTTCAAATAATGAAAAACTTAGGGAAAAGTTTAGAATTTTGATGTTTTGAGGTTTAAGAATTTAAGAACTAGGTGAAATATGAGATGGGTCTTGGTTAATTTGTATGGGAAAAGAAAGAATTGGGTTTAATTTAAGGAATTGGGTGAAGAAGAATCTTGGGAAGAACTAAGGATTTGATGTTATTTTGGAGAGGATGTGAGTTGATCTTATGTTTTTGTGGTGAAAGAGGGTAGGATTTGATGATATATAGTGTTTTGGTTGATGATTTTCGGAGGTGGGGAGGCTATTGGTGCGTTTTAGGTAAAAACTTGCAAAAGATGCTAAGAAAACTAGGTTAAAACACCCAAAACCGCCTCTCACAGCTATCAAACCGGGTTCCCGGTTTTGGCAAACCGGGTTCCCGGTTTTGGCAAACCGGGTTCCCGGTTCCGCGTCGCTGTGACGGCGCGGAAAAACAATTGTGGACTTTTTTTTTTTTTTCAAAACGCACCAACACGCTAGATCTCAAGACGCGGGGTCAGAGATTTTACTCGCCGAAACCGGGTACCCGGTTCTGTGGAATGCGGGTTCCCGGATTTTCTCGATGGCGCGAATGAAAACGCGCCAAAACGCAGCACCCCAAAACGCCGGGTCAGAACTTTTGGAAGATTACAGCTCCGAAACCGGGTACCCGGTTCTGCCAAATGCGGGTACCCGGATTTGTGTCGATGGCGCGAATCAAAACGCACGAAAAAGCAAGCCACCAAGACGCTGGGTCAGAGTTTTTCAGAAATCACAGCACCAAAACCGGGTACCCGGTTTCGCCAATGCGGGTTCCCGGTTCCGACGCTGTGACATTACCCCAAAACGCCAAGTGTTGCGTTAAAATGGTTGGTACCAGCTCCAAAACCGGGTTCCCGGTTTTGCGAAACCGGGTTCCCGGTTTCTCCTGGACATCCAACCTCTTTTTCTTCTGTTTTCGCCAACTCGACCCCAAACTCAAGTCCTTTTTACCCCTGAAATCATCAAAAACAACTACCCTTCCTCATTTCTTAATAAAAACAATAAAATTACGAAAATCAAATTAATCTAAATTGCAAAAATGTAAAAACTCAGCTAATATACAAGTAATTGGCTTTTCTTTAACGTCGTTAAGCTCGACGGGTTACCTCACGCTTCTAAGGAGTCTCGCGGAGGTACATGACCTCCCCGGGATGTGGATCTTCCGAGCGATTGGTATCTTCACCTCCATGGTATATCTTTAATCTGTGACCGTTAACCATAAATGCACGGTTCTCTAGCGGATGTTCTATTTCTATTGCCCCATGAGGTGTGACTTTGGTCACAATGTATGGACCTGACCACTTAGATCTTAACTTACCCGGAAAATTGCTGAACTTCGAATTATACTTTAATACTTTTTGCCCCACTTCAAAGTTCTTTGGACGAATCCGATTGTCATGCCATTTCTTTGTATTTTCTTTGTAAAGTTTAGCATTTTCATAAGCATGCAGTCGGAATTCGTCAAGTTCATTAAGCTTCATCATACGATTCTTTCCGGCTAAGATAGGATCTAAGTTCAACTGCGCAATTGCCCAATAGGCACCCATTTCAAGCTCTAAAAGTAAGTGACAAGCCTTACCATACACCATACGATAGGGAGATGCACCAACTGGAGTTTTAAACGCAGTACGATAGGCCCACAACGCATCATCTAACTTCATTGACCAATCTTTTCTTGTAGGACCAACGGTTTTCTCTAGGATTGACTTGACTTCACGGTTCGAAACTTCAGCTTGACCATTGGATTGTGGATGGTATGCAGTAGATACACGGTGTCTAACTCCATACTTCTCTAGAACAGTCTTCAGATATTTATTAACGAAATGAGATCCTCCATCGCTAATAATTACTCTAGGTGTGCCATGTCTAGTGAAAATATGTGATTTCAAGAACTTGATCACCACTCGTGAATCATTAGTAGGTAAAGCCACCGCTTCTACCCACTTAGACACATAATCAACAGCTAACAAAATGTAAAGGTTACCATTTGAAGGAACGAAGGGACCCATAAAGTCTATGCCCCAAACATCGAATATCTCAACCTCTAACACATTATTACGCGGCATCTCATCCCTCTTAGATATGTTTCCGGTAAACTGGCATCTCGAACACTTTTTAACATATTCATGACAATCTTTAATAAGAGAAGGCCAGTAAAAAACCTGATTGAAATACCTTCGCAGCAGTTCTATCTCCTTTGAAATGTCCGCCATATAAAGAATCATGGCATCCAGCTATAATGGCTTGAGTCTCTTCCCTTGCTACACATCTTCGTATCATTTGGTCAGCACAAACTTTGTAGAGGTAAGGATCCTCCCAAAAGAATTGTCTAGCACGATGAGCTAAACTTTTTCTTTCTTGATAAGTAGAGCCTTCAGGAAAAACACCACTCACCACTAAGTTCGCAATATCTGCATACCACGGAGCCTCATAATCTCGAACAACGAATAAACTCTCATCAGGAAACTCTTCTCTAACTGCCTCAGTACCACTATTCATCTCTGAACCCTCTAAACGCGATAGATGATCTGTGGTGGTCCTTTGTGTGTTCTAAAAATAAATGCAAAAGATAATCGAACCACAACCGCAAGTGTACGGTTGTCCCAAGTAGTAATTCTGATAATCAGATTCGTTCCAAGGACGGATGGTTGATCACAATGTTTATGCAAATAGCGATTTATGCACTTATGAAAATGAAAGAGGATAAATTGTTTGTTTTGGTTTTGTTTGTTATAACTAAATGAAGATAAAATAATAATGCAAGTAAAAGATAAGACGCAAGTAAAATGTATGAAAACGCAATATGAGATGTAGTACTTGAGAACGCAAGGATCCTCCTAATTTTACTTTCTAACTTATGTTGTTTAAGGGTTAAATCAGTCAATTACAATGGTCGGGATTCTAATATCCTTATACCCCCGTCAGGGTGGACTATAAAGCGATCCTAAAGTGTCACTAGTCCCGTCAGGGTAAATATGATCCACCGTTGGATGATTAAGATTTATTACCACATTGGCCCTAGGATTAACTAAGTTCGTCAGAATCAATAGTTTTTATCCTAGATTGAACAATTATTTCTGTACCTAAACCCCCCGTCAGGATGATCCATACGCCACATATATGGAATAGCTTAGATACTAATACCTAATTTTAGTTCGCGACTCTAAAATCAGTAAACATTCACAAATTGTCGAAAAGAGTAAAAGACCTGATTTAATTTAATTTAACAGAAACCCAAATTCAACATTCGTTATAATAATAAAATCAAGATTCACCCATTGTTTTGTTCTCAAGCACTAATTGAAATTTAGCTCATATTAAAATTAAAAACAAAATAAAAAGAAATGGAATTCATATTCGTTACAAAATTAAAATAAAAGAAAAACCTAATTTTCGGAATAAGAATGACTACGAACGGAGCTATAGACCCACTCCAGCTCTTGTAGCTTCTCCTCTCTTCCTGCTGTAGCTTCTCTGGTGTTTTTAATCTTGTGGAAAGTGAATTATGTGAAAAATAGAAGTCCAGACCTCCTTTTATAAGTAAAAATTCGGATTAGGGTTTGGACCAGAAAATAAAAGCCTAATTAAATGTCCAAGCCCACTTTCTAAGCCCAAAATCCCGTAACTGATGATAGGCCTTCACTAAAACAGCTTTTCCCGATGCGTTACAACTCCGATTGACCTCATTCCAGTTGCTAAAGTTCCGTAACTCGATAAGGAATGATTTCTCTTCAAAGGTCAGCGGCTAAATCATCGCTTAAGCACCTCGAAATCAGCAATCTATGGCCTGGAAAGTGGATTTTCAGCTCTAAAAATAATATCTTCGGGATTTGTCTTCAAGTCTTGACTCTAATTCACGATCTTTGACTTTCTCCTCGGATTCCTCTCCTAGCTAACATCTAAAACCTGTAAACTTTACACTAAAAATACCAATATTACGCGCAAAAGTTTAATAAATTAAAAATGCTAGAAATAAAAAGGTAATTCCGGATTATTGCAAATTTAGTCCAAAAGTCTATCATATTAATCAAATAAACACCAAAAATGATGTCTCCCAAGGGTCCAAAATAAGAACAATTAGGGAGACATCAAGACCCCCAACTCAAACCTTTGTCGTCCCGACAAAGTAAAACGAAACAAAGGGGTAGAAGTAAACGTATAAACACATAGAAGCTAGCAAATAAACCCTAAAGCAATTCTCAAAATAAATCTCATATAGCAAACTCTAGAAACTAATATACACATACACTAATCATGCAACATCAACCATAAATAATCTCAATCATAAAATTAAAGTCGCAATGCTTGAAGGTTACACTTGTACTCATCTCTGTATGATGGCTATAGGGTGGTCATTAATCCTAACTCGCTTTGAACGCTCCACCTAGTGTATTCCCTATCAACAGAATTATAAATTCACTATGCACTTAGGAATCACGAGGTCTTTACGGTTATAATATTGGCTTAAGGACGGGTGTGGATGTATATTTGGTAAATTTGAAGTGAGTTTTTGGCTCTCTCCTCACTTACCATCAACAATGTCCTCGAGCTTGAGTTAACGCTCAAAAAGATGTTCTCACTCACCCATATACGCAACAATTTAGCGTCCCATGTCTACCCACTATAAATAAGATGATTTTCAGAAAATTCCACTTTGCCGGATGTTTTATTCATTCATATTTTTTTTTTTTCTTTTTTTTTTTTTTTTCTTTTTTTTTGTGTACAGAAGCAAACCGGGTACCCGGTTTTGATGAATCCGGGTTCCCGGTTCCTACTGTATGATTTTTCAAAATTTTTCATTTTTTCTTTCTTTTTCATTTTTCTTCATTCCCGGCAAAGGGTTACAAGTATATATCATCTGCAATTGTGCTACAATACAAAGCACATCGATCCCTACCCATTTAATTCCCCATATGTGGTCCCACCACCCCAAACTCAAGCTCGAGACATGTCTCAGGATTGTGATTCAAGTGCGGGTCATATGGTCATGCCTAATAATCTAAGGGATAATGGCTTATATCGTGGCTACAAAGAAAAGGCTAAAGGTTCAAAGTGGGCTAAGACGGATAATAATTAATACAAGGGATAGAAGGCTAAAAAGGCACAAATGGCTAACAAAGAACTGCCCCTATCACTTTCCTAAGTACATAGCTTGTCTTTAGTTCATATCTAGGTGGGTTCTCTACTAATTAGGATTTCACGTTCTACACACCAAACATATTCCTTGAGTACAAGCTTACTTCATTTGCATTGTTCATTAATTTTTCCTATCAATTACCTATGTTCGCATGCAATTGTAAGTGCGTTTTATATCAATCCCTAAAGTCCACTATTTACTATCATAGATTCATCAAAAGTATGCTTAAAGGGATATTTAAAAATTTTCTATAGTCAAACGCAACTCCGAAAATTCTTTTATTGAAAGCAAATAAAGCAAATAACACATAAAAATTGGGATGAGGCAACGAACCCCACCCCAAACTCAAAAATGAGTCGTGTCCCCACGACTCGAAAAGACTCAATAAAGCATTTAAACTAATATACACTAAGAGGAAAGTTTAGAAAACGTATCTTAACCAGCGCGAGGCTGGTTATCGGTGTTGCGTTCTGGACCTTTATCTCGCGTAACAGCATCATAAATCGCGTTTTGAAGTGTAGTTACGCCTAGGATTAAGTTTCGAAGCAGGTCCAATTCTTTTGTAACGTTTCCCAAGGTAGCAATCATCCTCTCCTGATTCTCTTCCAGCACCTGAATCTTCGCTTCCAACTCAGGTACAGTTTTCGCTTTCTTTGATTGAGGAGTTCTTGGACTTCTTGTAGCCCGTGTTGCCTCTTCATGGATGTTCTTGATTGTGCTCAAAGCTATACTCACACCAACTGAAACAATGTCAATATCTGCGTTTGTACGCGGAATATTTGCGTCTAGACATAACTGAGTAATAGTACAAGGGAACTTCAGATTTTGTTGTTTCATTGGTGATTTCGCGAACTCCATGATCGTATCATAAATGATCTTAGCAACATCAAATGGTTTCTCCTCCAAAATACAATTAATAACAAATATGTGCTCTTTCTTCAACTCGGAAGTGTGTTTAATACCAAAAAAAGTGGGTATTATGAAACGAGACCAAACCTTAGCACGAGGTGTCAAACTACTGCTGTAAAACTGTCTAGGATACCTTTCACCTTCAGGAATTGGGCTAGTCCCCTTAACAAGCACAGTCCCCCAAAGGGATTCAAAATCAAAAGAAGGGTCATTAAGAGTTTCTTGGAAGGGGCATGGTCCAGAAAAGTTGGGTAGTTTCAATGATTTCTGAATACGTTCAATAGAGAAAGGAACTACCTTTTTGCGGATATCAATGGCCTCATGTGAGGTAGCTAAACCTTCGTAAAATTCTCGCACAAAAGTAGGAATGAACTCAAGCTTCCTTTCTTGTAACTCTCTCCAACCAAACTTAGCACATGTCACAGCATATTCCTTGTAATCACTACTCATAATACCCTTAGGAAAATTCGTCTCCTCACCAAATTTCAAAAATTCAATTCTTTCACGAACCTGAGTATTCCAACAAGTGTAAACCCTCTTAGGCTTGTGGGCCCACATCTTCATACGCGGAGGTTTCGTAACGGGTGCTTCCGGAATCTCTTGTTCAGTTTCCTTCTCAATGTTCTTCGCAATTTCCTCTTCTGGTTCCTTCTCACTTTCAATCTCATCAATTAATCTTCTCTTTAGACCTGTGATTTCTTTTCTGTTAGAAGCAAGCTTAACTTCGTCAATTTTTCGTTTAGGACGCGAATCAGGAATCTCAATAGCTTGTTCTTGAGAACCACCAATGGTGGTTTTTCTTCTAGGAGCAGTTCTTCGGAAATCACCGGTTCTGTTAGTCATCTCTTTTCACCCCAAACTCAAAACTTCAAATAATGAAAAACTTTAGAGAAAAAGTTTAGAATTTTGATGTTTTGAGGTTTAAGAATTTAAGAACTAGGTGAAATATGAGATGGGTCTTGGTTAATTTGTATGGGAGAAGAAAGAATTGGGTTTAATTTAAGGAATTGGGTGAAGAAGAATCTTGGGAAAAACTAAGGATTTGATGATATTTTGGAGAGGAGGTGAGTTGATCTTATGTTTTTGTGGTGAAAGAGGGTAGGATTTGATGATATATAGTGTTTTGGATGATGAATTTCGGAGGTGGGGAGGCTATTGGTGCGTATTAGGTAAAGACTTGGAAAAGAGGCTAAGAACTAGGTTAAAACACCTCAAAAACCGACTTTCACAGCTTCAAAACCGGGTCCCCGGTTCCGCGTCGCTGTGACGGCGCGGAAAAAATACTAAGTAAAATTTTTTTTTTTTTGAAAACGCACCAAAATTTTTTTTTTTTGAAAACGCACCAAAACGCTGGACCCCAAGACGCGGGGTCAGAGATTCTACTCGCCGAAACCGGGTACCCGGTTCTGTGGAATGCGGGTACCCGCATTTTCTCGATGGCGCGAGTCAAAACGCGCCAAAACGCCACTTCTCAAAACGCTGGGACAGAACTTTTGGGTTTCATCAGCTCCGAAACCGGGTACCCGGTTCTGCCAAATGCGGGTACCCGGATTTGTGTCGATGGCGCGAACTAAAACGCACGAAAACGCAAGCCACCAAAACGCTGGGTCAGGGATTTCAGAAATCACAGCACCAAAACCGGGTACCCGGTTTTGCCAAATGCGGGTTCCCGGTTCCGACGCTGTGATATTACCCAAAAACGCCAAGTGTTGCGTTAAAGTGGTTGGTACCAGCTCCAAAACCGGGTTCCCGGTTTTGCGAAACCGGGTTCCCGGTTTCTCCTGGACATCCAACCAATTTTTCTTCTGTTTTCGCCAAATCGACCCCAAACTTAAGTCCTTTTTACCCCTGAAATCATCAAAAACAACTACCCTTCCTCATTTCTTAATAAAAACAATAAAATTACGAAAATCAAACTAATCTAAATTGCAAAAATGTAAAAGCTCAGCTAATATACAAGTAATTGGCTTTTGTTTAACGTCGTTAAGCTCGACGGGTTACCTCACGCTTCTAAGGATTCTCGAGGAGATACATGACCTCCCCGGGATGTGGATCTTCCGAGCGATTGGTATCTTCACCTCCATGGTATATCTTTAATCTGTGACCGTTAACCATAAAGGTACGGTTCTCTAGCGGATGTTCTATTTCTATCGCCCCATGAGGTGTAACTTTGGTCACTATGTATGGACCTGACCACTTAGATCTTAACTTACCCGGAAAATTGCTGAACTTTGAATTATACTTTAATACTTTTTGCCCCACTTCAAAGTTCTTTGGACGAATCCGATTGTCATGCCATTTCTTTGTGTTTTCTTTGTAAAGTTTGGCATTTTCATAAGCATGCAACCGGAATTCGTCAAGTTCATTAAGCTTCATCATACGATTCTTTCCGGCTAAGATAGGATCTAAGTTCAACTGCGCAATCGCCCAATAGGCACCCATTTCAAGCTCTAAAGGTAAGTGACAAGCCTTACCATACACCATACGATAGGGAGATGCACCAACTGGAGTCTTAAACGCAGTACGATAGGCCCACAACGCATCATCTAACTTCATTGACCAATCTTTTCTTGTAGGACCAACGGTTTTCTCTAGGATTGATTTGACTTCACGATTCGAAACCTCAGCTTGACCATTGGATTGTGGATGGTATGCCGTAGATACACGGTGTCTGACTCCATATTTCTCTAGAATAGTCTTCAGATATCTATTAACGAAATGAGATCCTCCATCGCTAATAATCACTCTAGGTGTGCCATGTCTAGTGAAAATATGTGACTTCAAGAACTTAATCACCACCCGTGAATCATTAGTAGGTAAAGCCACCGCTTCTACCCATTTAGACACATAATCAACAGCCAATAAGATATAGAGGTTACCATTTGAAGGAACGAAAGGACCCATAAAGTCTATGCCCCACACATCGAATATCTCAACCTCTAACACATTATTGCGTGGCATCTCATCCCTCTTAGATATGTTTCCGGTAAACTGACATCTCGTACACTTCTTAACATATTCATGACAATCTTTTATAAGAGAAGGCCAGTAAAAACCTGATTGAAACACTTTTGCAGCAGTTCTGTCTCCTTTGAAATGTCCTCCATATAATGAATCATCGCATCCAGCTATAATGGCTTGAGTCTCTTCCCTTGCTACACATCTTCGTATCATTTGGTCAGCACAAACTTTATAGAGGAACGGGTCCTCCCAAAAGAACTGTCTAGCACGATGAGCTAACCTCTTTCTTTCTTGATAAGTAGAACCTTCAGGAAAAACACCACTCACCACTAAATTTGCAATATCTGCATACCAAGGAGCTTCATAATCTCGAACAACGAATAAACTCTCATCAGGAAACTCTTCTCTAACTGCTTCCGTACCACTATTCATCTCTGAACCCTCTAAGCGCGATAGATGATCTGCAACCTGATTCTCACAACCCTTTCTATCTTTGATCTCTAAATCGAACTCTTGAAGCAATAACACCCATCTGATTAACCTTGGTTTCGCATCTTTCTTCTCCATAAGAAATCTGATCGCGGAATGATCTGTATAAACAATAACTTTCGCTCCAAGAAGATAAGAGCGAAATTTGTCAAACGAATATACAACTGCTAGCAACTCTTTTTCTGTAACTGTGTAATTAATCTGAGCACCACTAAAAGTTTTACTAGCATAGTAAATCGAATGAAAAACCTTCTCTTTCCTCTGTCCTAATACAGCTCCCATACACGAATCACTCGCATCACACATAACCTCAAACGGTAAATTCCAATCTGGAGGTAACACTATAGGAGCAGAAATAAGCTTTTCTTTGATTGCTTTGAAGGCTGCTAAACAAGCTTCATCAAAAAGGAATTTGCAATCCTTTTCGAGTAAGTTGCATAGCGGTTTAGCAATCTTAGAAAAATCTTTAATAAATCGCCTATAGAAACCAGCATGGCCAAGAAAACTCCTTACCCCTTTAACAGAAACAGGAGGGGGAAGAGTTTTAATTACCTCTATCTTTGCTCTATCAACCTCTAAACCAACACTCGAAACTTTGTGACCCAGAACAATACCTTCGCGAACCATGAAATGACACTTCTCCCAGTTGAGCACCAAATCTGTTTCCTTGCATCTTACTAACACTTTCTCCAAGTTATCCAAACATATATCAAAATCATCACCAAACACGGAGAAATCATCCATGAACACTTCAAGGAAATTATCTATCATGTCCCAGAAGATGGCCATCATACACCTTTGAAAAGTGGCGGGAGCGTTACACAATCCAAATGGCATTCTGCGATATGCAAAAGTACCAAATGGGCATGTAAAGGTAGTCTTATGTTGATCTTCTGGAGCCACGTAAATCTGATTGTACCCGGAGTAACCATCCAAGAAACAATAATATTCTCTTCCGGCTAATTTGTCTAACATCTGATCAATGAAGGGCAAAGGGAAATGATCTTTTCTGGTGGCCTTGTTCAGCTTTCTGTAATCCATGCAAACTCTCCAACCTACTACCGTTCTTGAAGGAATCGCCTCATTTTTATCATTAAGAACTGTTGTAATTCCTCCTTTCTTCGGTACACACTGAACTGGACTCACCCATTCACTACTCGAAATGGGATAAATAATCCCCGCATCTAAAAGCTTAATCACCTCCTTCTTCACCACATCCTTCATGGCTGGCATTAATCTTCTCTGACCTTCAACTGAGCGTGCATTAACCTCTTCTAATATGATTTTGTGTTGACAATAGGATGGACTAATGCCTTTGATATCAGCAATTGTCCAACCTATTGCTTCTTTGTTGGCTCTTAACACACGCAACAGTTTATCTTCTTGAGGACCTGTTAAATTAGCTGAAACAATAACAGGTAGAGTTTCATTAGTATCCAAATAAGCATACCTCAAGTGTGCTGGCAATGGTTTTTCTTCCAATTCCGGAGGAGATTCAATTGAAGGTTTTTTTTTAGGAATAATCTCCCCCGGTTCTCTCACGGGTTCATAGGCAAGACGCCTATACTTCGGATTTTCAGAATTGAGAGCTGCCACTGTTTCTGTAAGCTCCTCCATCATCTCAGGTGAATCTAATGTCAAAGCAGCCTGCAAGATATCATCAAAATTTAAACAATTAAATACCTCTTGCGATGCTTGCTCTACTACATCCATTCTGAAGCAATCTTCCTGAGAATCTGGGAATTTCATGGCTCGAAATACATTGAATTTCACTTCCTCATCTTGTATCCTCATTGTTAATTCGCCATTCTCTACATCGATCAATGTCCTCCCTGTAGCTAGGAAGGGTCTACCCAAAATAATGGGGACATTTCTATCTGCATTGTATTCAAGAATTACGAAATCAACAGGAAATATAAGTGTACCTGCCTTAACAAGGACATCCTCAATACGGCCTTCAGGATGAGCAAGAGACCTGTCCGCCATTTGCAAGACCATAGAGGTGGGTCTTGCATTTCCAATTTTAAGCTTATCAAAGACTGACTTGGGCATCAAGTTGATGCTTGCCCCTAAATCGCATAGCGCCTTTCCTTTCCATTCTTCTCCAATCGATATGGGAATCGTGAAACTCCCTGGATCAACTAACTTCGGAGGTAATTTGCTCTGGCAAATCGCACTACACTCTTCAGGAAGGCCAATAATCTCATTATCACAGTAGGGCCTTTTATTAGTGAGGGCCCTCTTCAAAAACTTCGTATACTTAGGAATATCTCGAATTGCCTCAAGTAACGGAATATTAATACTCAAACCCCTCACTCTATTGAAGAATTTCTGAAAATCACCCATATCACCCTTTTTCTGAACTCGCGATGGAAACGGTGGTGGAGGGCGATTGCTTACAATTTCATTTCTCTTTTTCGGAATTTCTCTTGGTCTTTCTATCTCTTCAACCTCACTATCTTTCTCAGTTTCTTTCTCTTTCTCACCCACTTCCTTTTCTTTTCTTGGAACTTCTTTCTCTTTCATAACGGGAAAAGGAGGTGGAGGAAGGTTCTTACCACTTCTTAATGTAACAGCCTTGCAATCTTCATGTTGTGTTGGATTTTCCGTATCGCTAGGAAGTTGTCCTTGTGGACGCTGATTCAGCTGTTTATTAATTTGACTTAGCTGATTCTGGAAAATCTTCACATTTGCTTCAGCTGCGTTCTGACGTTCCAAAGCTTGTGTTTGAAGAGCAATCAAATTTTCAACGGTTTTCTGAAGGGTAATTACTCCTTCTTGTGGATGGGCAGGTAGAGCTTTCTGGTTTAAATTCTCATCGTAGGTATTCTGAGGAGCTTGTCTTTGCACATAATTGTTTTGATTCTGTCCTCCTTGATGATTGTTATGTGGTCTTGGATTATAGTTGTTGCCTTGAGGACGCGGCTGATACGCGTAAGTAGGATTGGCTGCCCCATTAGGATTTGAATATTGGAACCCAGGATGGTTTCTGTTAGGCTGATATCCATTACCACTTGAATTGAAATTACCTCTATTGGACATAAAATTCACTGATTCTTGGTTATTCGGACAACTTTCCTCATCATGATCATCTACCTTACAAATTGAACACATATAAACCTCTTGTGCAGCATGCACAGCTACCTTCTTACCCGAAAATCCTTCTTTCACAACTAGAGTAAGCTGCTTCAATTGTTGCTCTATGGTATTCTGGATCTTATTCTCAAACGTAGCAAATTTCTCTTCTATGTCAACATTATTTACTCCCTTGACTGGTGTTCTTACTGAGCTCCACCCAACTTCATTCTTGACTGTTCTCTCTAAAATAATTTTGGCATGAGCGGGTTGAACTTGAAGAAAACCTGCTCCACATAGCGTATCCAATTTCTCTCTTGAAATTCCATCAAGGCCTCTATAAAAGATCTTTAACTGTTGTTGTTCTGAAAAGCCATGATTAGGAACTTTACGCAAACACATCTGAAATCTTGTCCAACTCCTTCCCACAGTTTCCTCATACTCTTGACGGAATTGTGTCAATTCTAGTTCAGCATCTAACCTCATGTTACTTGGGTAATACCTGTCAAAGAAAGAAATTTCTAATTGGTCCCAATTAGTAATCTTCGTAGGATCTTGCGTATCGTGCCATTCACTTGCTCCATCAATGACAAAGAATTTGAAAGCAGCAAAATACATCTGTTCTCTTGAAACCCCTTGTGTGATATAAGAATCACATATCTGTTTGAATTTTTGTACCGCTCTAAGAGGATCTTCCGATGGTCTTCCGCGAAAATTTCCAAAGTTTTGGAACTGAGCTAGCATACCCGAATCTGGACGGAATCTCGGAACATTAATATCTGGAGCACCTACTCCTATAGCTGGAGCGCGGAATGGAACTTCTGGAGGGCCATTAGTGAACCACGGATCATGATTCATCACTATCTGGACTGGAGGATTAGGATTTAATGGTTGAACTTGAGGAATAACGCCTGGAGCTAAAGGTTGGCCATTTGCATCTAACTGGCCTTGTCCATTCTGTTGACCTTGAATAATGATATTCTCCATTCTGTTACTTAATTCTTCTACTTCTAAAGCTTCTCGTTCTCTTCTTCTTCTGTTCGCAAGTCTGATCAACGATTCTGGATTACTAAGGATCGGAGGTGTTGGCTCTAAATCCTTGAATAGCCTTCTTCGCATACACCAAACCTAAAAACCTGAAAAAGCTAACAAACAAAAAGCGTAAAACTGAATAAAATAAAATAAATGCACTTATCACTAAAGGATAAACACCGTGGTCACACGCTACCGTCCCCGGCAGCGGCGCCAAAAACTTGGTGGTCCTTTGTGTGTTCTAAAAATAAATGCAAAAGATAATCGAACCACAACCGCAAGTGTACGGTTGTCCCAAGTAGTAATTCTGATAATCAGATTCGTTCCAAGGACGGATGGTTGATCACAATGTTTATGCAAATAGCGATTTATGCACTTATGAAAATGAAAGAGGATAAATTGTTTGTTTTGGTTTTGTTTGTTATAACTAAATGAAGATAAAATAATAATGCAAGTAAAAGATAAGACGCAAGTAAAATGTATGAAAACGCAATATGAGATGTAGTACTTGAGAACGCAAGGATCCTCCTAATTTTACTTTCTAACTTATGTTGTTTAAGGGTTAAATCAGTCAATTACAATGGTCGGGATTCTAATATCCTTATACCCCCGTCAGGGTGGACTATAAAGCGATCCTAAAGTGTCACTAGTCCCGTCAGGGTAAATATGATCCACCGTTGGATGATTAAGATTTATTACCACATTGGCCCTAGGATTAACTAAGTTCGTCAGAATCAATAGTTTTTATCCTAGATTGAACAATTATTTCTGTACCTAAACCCCCCGTCAGGATGATCCATACGCCACATATATGGAATAGCTTAGATACTAATACCTAATTTTAGTTCGCGACTCTAAAATCAGTAAACATTCACAAATTGTCGAAAAGAGTAAAAGACCTGATTTAATTTAATTTAACAGAAACCCAAATTCAACATTCGTTATAATAATAAAATCAAGATTCACCCATTGTTTTGTTCTCAAGCACTAATTGAAATTTAGCTCATATTAAAATTAAAAACAAAATAAAAAGAAATGGAATTCATATTCGTTACAAAATTAAAATAAAAGAAAAACCTAATTTTCGGAATAAGAATGACTACGAACGGAGCTATAGACCCACTCCAGCTCTTGTAGCTTCTCCTCTCTTCCTGCTGTAGCTTCTCTGGTGTTTTTAATCTTGTGGAAAGTGAATTATGTGAAAAATAGAAGTCCAGACCTCCTTTTATAAGTAAAAATTCGGATTAGGGCTTGGACCAGAAAATAAAAGCCTAATTAAATGTCCAAGCCCACTTTCTAAGCCCAAAATCCCGTAACTGATGATAGGCCTTCACTAAAACAGCTTTTCCCGATGCGTTACAACTCCGATTGACCTCATTCCAGTTGCTAAAGTTCCGTAACTCGATAAGGAATGATTTCTCTTCAAAGGTCAGCGGCTAAATCATCGCTTAAGCACCTCGAAATCAGCAATCTATGGCCTGGAAAGTGGATTTTCAGCTCTAAAAATAATATCTTCGGGATTTGTCTTCAAGTCTTGACTCTAATTCACGATCTTTGACTTTCTCCTCGGATTCCTCTCCTAGCTAACATCTAAAACCTGTAAACTTTACACTAAAAATACCAATATTACGCGCAAAAGTTTAATAAATTAAAAATGCTAGAAATAAAAAGGTAATTCCGGATTATTGCAAATTTAGTCCAAAAGTCTATCATATTAATCAAATAAACACCAAAAATGATGTCTCCCAAGGGTCCAAAATAAGAACAATTAGGGAGACATCAATCTGCCACCTGATTCTCACAACCCTTTCTATCTTTGATCTCTAAATCGAACTCTTGAAGTAATAACACCCATCTGATTAACCTTGGTTTTGCATCTTTCTTCTCCATAAGAAATCTGATCGCGGAATGATCTGTATAAACAATAACTTTCGCTCCAAGAAGATAAGAGCGAAATTTATCAAACGAATATACAACTGCTAGCAACTCCTTTTCTGTAACTGTGTAATTAATCTGAGCACCACTAAAAGTTTTACTAGCATAGTAAATTGAATGAAAAACTTTCTCTTTTCTCTGTCCCAATACAGCTCCCATACATAAATCACTCGCATCACACATAACCTCAAACGGTAAATTCCAATCCGGAGGTAACACTATAGGAGCAGAAATGAGTTTTTCCTTGATTGCTTGGAAGGCCGCTAAACAAGCTTCATCAAAAAGGAATTTGCAATCCTTTTCGAGTAAGTTGCATAACGGTTTAGCAATTTTAGAAAAATCTTTAATAAAACGCCTATAAAAGCCAGCATGGCCAAGAAAACTCCTTACCCCTTTAACAGAAATAGGAGGGGGAAGAGTTTTAATTACCTCTATCTTTGCTCTATCAACTTCTAAACCAGCACTCGAAACTTTGTGACCCAGAACAATACCTTCGCGAACCATGAAATGACACTTCTCCCAGTTGAGCACCAAATCTGTTTCCTTGCATCTCACTAACACTTTCTCCAAGTTTTCCAAACATATATCAAAATCATCACCAAACACGGAGAAATCATCCATAAACACTTCAAGGAAATTATCTATCATATCCCAAAAGATGGCCATCATACACCTTTGAAAAGTAGCGGGAGCGTTACACAACCCAAATGGCATTCTGCGATATGCAAAAGTACCAAATGGGCATGTAAAGGTAGTCTTATGTTGATCTTCTGGAGCCACGTAAATCTGATTGTACCCGGAGTAACCATCCAAGAAGCAATAGTACTCTCTTCCGGCTAATTTATCTAACATTTGATCGATGAAGGGCAAAGGGAAATGATCTTTTCTGGTGGCCTTGTTCAGCTTTCTGTAATCCATGCAAACTCTCCATCCAACTACCGTTCTTGAAGGAATCGCCTCATTTTTGTCATTAAGAACTACTGTTATTCCTCCTTTTTTCGGTACACACTGAACCGGACTCACCCATTCACTACTCTAAATGGGATAAATAATCCCCGCATCTAAAAGCTTGATCACCTCCTTCTTCACTACATCCTTCATAGCGGGCATTAGTCTTCTCTGACCTTCAACTGAGCGTGCATTAACATCTTCAAGTATGATTTTGTGTTGACAATAGGATGGACTAATGCCTTTGATATCAGCAATTGTCCAACCTATTGCTTCTTTGTTGGCTCTTAACACACGCAACAGTTTATCTTCTTGAGGACCTGTTAGATTAGCTGAAACAATAACAGGTAAAGTTTCATTAGTACCCAAATATGCATACCTCAAGTGTGCTGGCAATGGTTTTTCTTCCAACTCCGGAGGAGATTCAATTGAAGGCTTCTTTTTAGGAATAATCTCCCCCGGTTCTCTCACAGGTTCATAGGCAAGACGCCTATATTTTGGATTTTCAGAATTGAGAGCTGCCATTGTTTCTGTAAGCTCCTCCATCATCTCAGGTGAATCTAATGTCAAAGCAGCCTGCAAGATATCATCAAAATTTAAACAATTAAATACCTCTTGCGATGCTTGCTCTACCACATCCATTCTGAAGCAATCTTCCTGAGAATCTGGGAATTTCATAGCTCGAAATACATTGAATTTCACTTCCTCATCTTGTATCCTCATCGTTAATTCGCCATTCTCTACATCGATCAATGTCCTCCCTGTAGCTAGGAAGGGTCTACCCAAAATAATGGGGACATTTCTATCTGCATTGTATTCAAGAATTACGAAATCAACAGGAAATATAAGTGTACCTGCCTTAACAAGGACATCCTCAATACGGCCTTCAGGATGAGCAAGAGACCTGTCCGCCATTTGCAAGACCATAGAGGTAGGTCTTGCGTTTCCAATCTTAAGCTTATCAAAGATTGACTTGGGCATCAAATTGATACTTGCCCCCAAGTCACATAGCGCCTTTCCCTTCCATTCTTCTCCAATAGATATGGGAATCGTGAAACTCCCCGGATCAACTAACTTTGGAGGTAACTTACTCTGACAAATCGCGCTACATTCTTCAGGAAGGCCAATCATCTCATTATCACAATAGGGCCTTTTGTTAGTGAGGGCCCTCTTCAAAAACTTCGTATACTTAGGAATATCTCGAATCGCCTCAAGTAACGGAATATTAATACTTAGACCCCTCACCCTATTTAAGAATTTCTGAAAATCACCCAAATCACCCTTTTTCTGAACTCGCGATGGAAACGGTGGTGGAGGGCGATTTATCACAAGATTATCTTTCTTTTTCGGCACTTCCTTCGGTCTTTCTATTTCTTCAACCTCACTATCTTTCTCAATCACTTCCTTTTCTTTTCTTGGAACTTCTTTCTCTTTCATAACGGGAAAAGGAGGTGGAGGGAGGTTCTTACCACTTCTTAATGTAACAGCCTTGCAATCTTCATGTTGTATTGGATTCTCTGTATCGCTAGGAAGTTGCCCTTGAGGACGCTGACTCAGTTGTTTATTAATCTGACTTAGCTGATTCTGAAAAATCTTCATATTTGCTTCAGCTGCGTTTTGTCTTTCCATAGCTTGCGTTTGAAGAGCAATTAAACTCTCAACTGTTTTCTGAAGGGTAACAACTCCTTCTTGTGGATGGGCAGGTAAAGCTTTCTGGTTTAATGTTTCGTCATAGGTATTCTGAGGAGCTTGTCTTTGTACGTAATTGCCTTGATTCTGTCCACCTTGATAATTGTTGTGTGGTCTTGGATTATAGTTGTTGCCTTGGGTACGCGGCTGATACGCATAGGTAGGATTGGCTGCCCCATTCGGATTAGAGTATTGAAACCCAGGGTGGTTTCTGTTAGGCTGATATCCATTACCACTCGAATTGAAATTACCTCTGTTGGACATAAACATCACTGATTCTGGGTTATTCGGACAATTTTCCTCATCATGATCATCTACTCTGCAAATCGAACACATATAAACCTCTTGTGCAGCATGCACATCTACCTTCTTACTCGAAAACCCTTCTTTAACAGCTAAAGTAAGCTGTCTCAACTGTTGCTCTATCGTATTCTGAATCTTGTTCTCAAGCGTATCAAATTTCTCTTCCATATCAACATTATTCACTCCCTTAACTGGTGTTCTTACTGAATTCCACCCAACTTCGTTCTTAACTGTTCTCTCTAAAATGATTTTAGCATGAGCGGGTTGAACTTGTAGAAAACCTGCTCCACATAGTGTATCCAATTTCTCTCTCGACTTCCCATCAAGGCCTCTATAAAAGATCTTAAGCTGTTGTTGTTCTGAATAGCCATGATTGGGAACTCTACGTAAGCAAATCTGAAATCTCGTCCAACTCTTACCCAAAGTTTCATCATATTCTTGACGGAAATGCGTCAATTCTAATTCAGCATCTAACCTCATGTTACTTGGGTAATACCTGTCAAAGAAAGCAATCTCTAATTGGTCCCAATTGGTGATCTTCGTAGGATCTTGCGTATCGTGCCATTCACTTGCTCCCTCAGTAACAAAGAACTTAAAAGCAGCAAAATACATCTGTTCTCTCGAAACCCCTTGTGTGATATAAGAATCACATATCTGTTTGAATTTCTGTACTGCCCTGAGAGAATCTTCTGCTGGTCTACCACGAAAATTACCAAAATTCTGGAACTGAGCTAACATACCCGAATCTGGACGGAAACGCGGAACGTTAATATCTGGAGCACCTACTCCTATAGCTGGAGCACGGAATGGAACTTCTGGAGGACCATTAGTAAACCACGGATCATGATTCATCACTATCTGGACTGGAGGATTAGGATTCACTGGTGGAACTGGAGGAATAACGCCAGGAGCCAAAGGTTGGCCACCTGCGCCTAGTTGATTATTTTGTTGATTGTCTTGAAGATGAACTTCTTCCATTCTGTTACTTAACTCTTCTACTTCTAAAGTTTCTTGTTCTCTTCTTCTCTTGTTAGCAAGTCTAATCAACGATTCTGGATTACTAAGGATCGGAGGTGTTGGCTCTAGATCCTTGAATAGCCTTCTTCGCATACACCAAACCTAAAAACCTGAGAAAGATAAACAAACAAAAAGCGTAAAACTGATAAATAAAAATAAATGCAACTATCACTAAAGGATAAACACCGTGGTCACACGCTACCGTCCCCGGCAGCGGCGCCAAAAACTTGGTGGTCCTTTGTGTGTTCTAAAAATAAATGCAAATGCAAATCGAACCACAACCGCAAGTGTACGGTTGTCCCAAGTAGTATACCTGATAGATCAAATTCGTTCCAAGGACTGATGGTTGATCACAATGTTTAGCAAGTAGTGATTGATGCACTTATGAAAGTAAAAGATAATAAAATGTTTGTTTGGTTTTGTGTATTAAAACTACTAAATGAAAGATAAATATTAAATGCAAGTGAAAACTAAGACGCAAGTAAAATAAGTGAAAACGCAATATGAGAGGTAGTACTTGAGAACGCAAGGATCCTCCTAATTTTACTTCCGAACTTATGTTGTTTAAGGGCTAAATTGGTCAATTACAATGGTCGGGATTCTAAATTCCTTATACCCCCGTCAGGGTGGACTATAAGGCGATCCTAAAGTGTCACTAGTCCCGTCAGGGTAAATATGATCCACCGTTGGATGTTTAAGTGTTTTACCTCATTGGCCCTAGAATTAGCTAAGTTCGTCAGAATCAATAGCTTTTATCCTAGATTGAATAATTAATTCTATACCTAAACCCTCCGTCAGGATGATCCACACGCCACATATGTGGAATAGCTTAGATACTAATACCTAATTTTAGTTCGCGACTCTAAAATCAGTAAATAATCACAAATTATCGAAAAGAGTAATGAACCCAATCTAATTTAATTTAGCATAAACCCAAATTCAACATTCGTTATTTCATAAAATTAAGTTTCACCCATTGTTTGTTCTCAAGCACTATGAAAAGCTTAGCTCATATTAAAATTAAAAACTAAATTAAAAGAATTGGAATTCATATTGTTTACAAAATTAAAATATAAAAAGAACCTAATTTCCGGAATTGGAATGATTACGAACGGAGCTATAGACCCACTCCAGCTCTTGTAACTTCTTCTTTCTTCCTTCTGTTGCTTCTCTCTGGTGTTTAATCTTGTGGAATGTGAATTGTGTTGACACTCTCTTCTAAGGATGAGATGATTTGAAGAACAAATTGAGAGGTCAGAAATAATGAGGTCAAAATCTCCTTTTATAAGCTCAAAAACGGATTAGGGCTTGGACCTAATAATAAAACACTAATTAAATGTCCAAGCCCAAATTCTAAGCCCAAAATCCCGTAACTGCTGATACACCTTCACTAAAACGGCTTTTCCCGATGCGTTATGACTCCGATTGACCTCATTCCAGTTGCTAAAGTTCCGTAACTCGATAAGGAATGTTTTCTCTTCAAAGGTCAGCGGCTAAATCATCGCTTAAGCACCTCGAAATCAACAATCTATGGCCTGGAAATTGGATTTTCAGCTCTAAAAATAATATCTTCGGGATTTGTATTCAAGTCTTGACTCTAATTCACGATCTTTGACTTTCTCCTCGGATTCCTCTCCTAGCTAACATCTAAAACCTGTAAACTTTCCACTAAAAATACCAATATTACGCGCAAAAGTTTAATAAATTAAAAATGCTAGAAATAAAAAGAAAATTCCGGATTATTGCATATTAAGTCCAAAAGTCTATCAAATTAATTAAATAAACACCAAAAATGATGTCTCCCAAGGGTCTAAAATAAGAACAATTAGGGAGACATCAATAACCTATACAAACAAACAAATAAAAAATATATATAAGCATATATCTTAATAGTAAACAATTTGAAAGAATTAGTTAAAATAAATCTCAAACCTTGATTTTTTTTAATTCAATAATATTTTACCAATAAAACATGTTGATTAGTCGATGAAACTGAAGTATATATATATACTAGTGTTTTAGGTCAAAAAGAGGAATATAATATACCAAATTGGAAAAGAAAAAAAAGGTAATTGTTCCTATTTAATTTTTATTTACCAAATTGGTTAGATCACTTATGGAATTATTATTAAATAAGTAATTTATGCACCAGAGGGAGCGGCCTAGAGGGGCACAAGATTTCCCATATTTAACACATCAAGAATGGTCCACTGCTTCCCTTTATGTAGATGTTGAATTCCACTGATTGTTTCTATCATCGAAATGAACTAAAGGAGATATTGACGTGCAACTCAAATTTGTAAGTTCAACTCTAACATATACATATATATAGTTATAAACTTATATATGCTTATGAATTGATAGAGCATGGCTTTTTGCTATAAAGTTTACATCTTTCCATTATATACATGTGGGGATAGAGCTGTGAAAGTAAAAGTAAAGAGATATATTAATAGAGTATGCCTATATATTTTTGCATTTCTACTTTTTATAATTTTCACCTATATCCATGTGAAAGAGAACTGAGAATGAACAAATTAAAAGCTGGTCATAAGTTGTTTAGGTTGTTTGAATAGTTAGCATTATATATAATATTTTGGATATACTTTGTAGTTATTTCTTGGGTTAATTGCACCACTTATCCTTTGTTATGCTAATATATACACGCGTTTCATGAAAATAGCTGATGTACCCATGTGACATTGAGGTGCCTTGGTATATGCATGTCAATTAGGCAGTATATACTAATTTATACTGTTTATAGAATTTAGTAAGTTCATCATGTTTCTGTATGTAATCTCTACTATTATGGTTCATTATAAGATAATCTCTTCTGACCAAATTTTTTATAAGATAATTATCTTCATTTTGCAACTTTTTGCTCCCTATTTTTCCGGTCTTAGCACAATAGTCCTTTTGCATATTTATGTCAAATTCCAACGTTTTAATTAATCACTTGATATTCCCATGTTCAGATTCATATAAATCTGCCATGAGTCCTAGAAAGTTAAGTAAAACTGTACATGTTCAAATTGACGTGAATAAAATATTAGAGACTACATGACCAGTTAGTGTAAAGATAAGGATTATCAGTTTTATAATTTTGGCTTATTTTAAAAGCAGATGTTATATCAAGAACATTTTTTGGATTGTTGTTGTTAAAAAAATCAGTTTAGCCTACTGTCTTGTTCGAGATTCTTTATTCTCAAATTTATATTAATGTGTGGTCTTGTTGGTCTTTAAATAGTGCTTAGCCACACGCAAAAAAGCGGAGTATTTGAGAAAATTGTTGGGAGAATCATCTAGCACTTAAGCTTATTATATTTTGATATCTATATATCAATTTCTATTATAATTTTCTTGCATTGATACAACACTAGTGTTTTAATTGAGCTAGGAGCTGGAAACTTGCAGCTAGATATGATTGAAGTGCAACTGTAAACCAGGTGAGCTAGCTCATCTGGCCAGGGCTCTGTCTCTCAAGTGAGAGGTACAGGGTTCGAATCTCGCAGGTGGAAGAAAGTTATTATGTTTGGAAAGTTTCCAAGGTCCGAAACCCTCCCCAGAACATTCTGATTGCCTGGAAGTATGGTTGGGGAGGCAGTCATATCTCCCGGGGGACTAGTCGGGTGTAAGCCCGGGAACCCTAGTCATCAAAAACAAGTGCAACTGTACAACCATTCTCCGAGAATCTGGACTAGCTTTTCATTACCCATTTATGGTAACTCTATAAGTATGAAATTTTTTAGTAAGAGTATAGGTTCAAACTGTTTATGATAAAACAATTTGTTTATTAATATTTGTCTCCACCAATTTAAACCTGAGTACTTCGATTTTGTAGCAGCCGTTACTCACCTGATTCTGATTTTCTGCTACCTATGAGATAAAGAACCGTGTTCTTGGTTGAAGGTGGTTTTCAAGGTTGCACCATATACTCATGCATACCTTAAGCAAGTAAAATTTGGTCGAGGAATAAGCGGATTGCTCTTCTCATACTTCCCTATGGTACCTATTTATGAACTGTTTATAATACAAAATAAACTCAGTTTTGTTTTGTTTTATTTCTAATATTCGTATGGTATCTAGCCACTCGCTTCCGGCTAAAACACTATTTCTTGAAGTAGTGAAGAAAATTTATTATTAAATTAAACCTAGGTAGGGAAAAAGGAATAATGTAAGCAGATCAGAAGAGTGGGGAAGCTACAAGACTTTATTTTGATTGATTTGTTCTTTGTTGTACCTTTTGCTTTGTTAAATTCGATCTGGATTAATTTGAGTATAAGTTCACTCTTCAATCTAAAGACACGATGATTTTTCAGTACAAATTCATCACAGTTAATACTTTTCAACTTTTAATCTTCAAATATTTTTCTAATTTAATCTTCTAGTGGAGTATCTCTATTTATAATAATTGACCAAAAATGAAGGATTTTCACATTCAGGACTTTACACGTGCCTCTTGTCTTATCTATTAGTCGATATACCAATCTATGGATTTCCTTACACTTAGGGACATGTATTGTTTTCATGCATATGTTACAGCGGAAAAAAGAGGAAGAACAACTTAACAAAATTTCTTAGTGGTTGATCATTGGCGCCTTAGCCAGCACATCAACTAGTACATCAGCTCATTTTACTCCTCCTTAGCCAGCTCATTAATTAGTACTTCGACTTCCTGATTTAGTTTATGTTAAGTTTTGTTAAATGTTTGACGGAGTACTATACACACTTCACATTAGACCTCAGTTAGATACTCAAGAAGGTATGACTCTAAAACACTTATGATGTTTACATATATATTTATATTGCGATCATTTTGATCTTGAGAACTTCGTTGACTATACACTGATAGGTAATTTTGGCATTTTAAAGATAGAGAGTCATGACTTGATAGTAGTACAAAGCTCCTTCTTGTAACAAATGCAGTTTTTTCATAATTTGAAGCCATAACCCTTAAATAGGACACGTTTTGTTAAGATTGGTAAGATCAATACACATAAGCCAATTTAATGTTTAGCTTGGAGAAGTCAGTCAGAACAAATGTACCCCTCTGCTATTTAGAAATATTGCACAATTGGTCCCTGCTGATGTAGTCTTCGTTTCTCAGTTCTGTAAGCTTTCAACATAAGGGAATTTTCCATAAATATGCAAAAGAGAAAATACAATTAGTAAAGCTTATGAGAATATTGAGTAGGATTTTCTGCTTGATCTGCTTAGAAAATGGGATTTCATCAAAGATGGTTTGAATGGATAGGTAACTGTATATCAACTGTTACATATAAAGTTCAAATTAATGTACAACTATATTATATTGATAAGCCTTAAAAAGGGCTGAGACAGGGTGACCCCTTGTCTCCATACCTTTTCTGCTTAGTTACACAAGCTCTCACAAGCTTGATTGAATATTATGTAAAAATGGGACTCTTGAAAGGCATTAGAATAGCAAGAGCTTCTCCTATGATCACACATATTCTGTTTGCAGATAATAGTCTTTTTTTTCTGGAAGCTGAGGAATATAATGTTGAAATTTTTATAAATATCATGAATTGGTATAGCTTTGCAACTGGACAAAAACTAAATCTCAACAAGAGTGGAATTCTTTTTAGCAAGAACACACCATTGAGTATTAAAAATCAAATATCATCCCAATTAAGGATGAGGAAATTGGAGGATTTAGGTAAATATCTAGGCATTCCTTCAGGATGGGGAAAATCAAAGGTGAAATCCCTTGAATGGCTGATAGAGATGATTTTAAGAAAAGAATGGATAATTGGGAAACTATAATGCTTACTAAAAGTGGTAATCAAGTGCTAGTTAAAGCAATAATAGGAGCAATTCCTAACTTTATAACGCCGTTTTTCTTAATTCCAAAGAAACTTACATCTCATCTGACTCCTCTTGTAATTATTTTTTATTGAAATAACAAGGGAGAAAAAAGATGTCATTGGATTAAATGGCAGACTTTAATGAGTGCTAAGGAAGACGGAGACCTTGGCTTTAAAGATTTTCATACTCAGAACTTGGCCCTTTTAGCTTCAAATGCTTGGAAATTTTTAAATAATAAAGATTCTCTTCTGTTTAGAGTATTTAAAGGTAAATACTTCCCTAAATCAGATTTTCTTGAGGCCTCTTTGAGTAGTAACTGCTCTTGTGGATAAAAGAGTTTGATTGAAGGTAGAAATGTTTTTAAAACTGATATTTTTTGGTTAGTTGGGAATGGTGAAAATATATGAATTTGGGAAGATTTCTAGATTCCTAATCATGAAGAATTAATAAACCAGATGGATGTATTCTATATTAGGTTTCTGAACTTATTATTAAAGATCAAAACGGTTGGAATTTAGAATTGATTAAAGAGATCTTTTCACCTAATTTAGTTGCAACCATCAGTTATATTTATATTCCTTCTTCCTACTGTTTTGATACTCCATATTGGATACACTCTAATAATGGAGAAGTCACAGTCAAGGATAGTTATAAAGCACTGTGGAGGGCAAAAATCAAGTGTGAAGAACTTAAATCAAAAAAATGAGAAACTCATCCTTTAGGATGGATTCTGCAGATTGGAAGTTTATTTGGCATAGCAAAGTACCACCAAAAGTTCAAAATTTCATTTGAAAATGTAGTGAGAATAGATTAGCAACAAATAAAAATAAAAATAAAAGGAAATCTATTGATCAATCAACTTGTGATATTTGTGGGGAATTTGATGAGAGTATTGAACATTTATTGTTTCATTGCTCCTAGGCAAGAGTTGTTTGGATTGCGAGTCCCTTGTGCTATAATTCTTTTACAGATCTTTCTTTCAATGTCAAGAAATTGATTAACTTTATAAGAAATCTATCAGAAGAGAAGGAATTCCAGGATAACAAATTGGGAGAACTTTCTTTCTTCTTTGCATGGCATATTTGGAAAGGGAGAAATGAATATATTTTTAGAGGAATTAAACCTGGCCCTTTGTATATATTACAAGAAGCTTTCAAATCCTGTGATGAATTTAGTCTTGCTATAAGACAACACTCTAAGGCTAAAAGATTTAAAATAATTGTCTCTTAATTTGAATTAGGAGACAGTGAATACAATGTGAATCAAGTTACTAATAATTTAACTGGAAGTAAGATGTCAAATTGGAAACCAACATTGGTAGGGAACTCTAAAATTAAGTGTGATGCATCAGTCAATTCTAAAACTAACTAAGCTGTTGGGGACTCTACAAATACTTTGCGAGGAGGAGTTGCTAATAAGATTCAAGTCAATTCTATTGAAGAAGCAGAAGCAATAGGGATTTAAGAGGCTTGCTCTACGGCGTCTAAATTTCCCCTTGGAGATAGAAAATGACTATTTGAATGTTATTAAACAAACTAAACCTCATAGCAATTTTTTTTGGTAATATTAAGGTCTTGCTTAAGGATATTATTTTGTGTAAGATTAAGTACAAACTCAAGATCTCTTTTGTCAAGAGATCAAGTAATATGACAGCTGATTTGGTGGCTAGACAAGAGTTTAAAGGCTCTTTGTTTAGCCTTTGGAATTTCTTTCCACTCCCCAATTAGCTAATTTGATGAAGTGTGATTTTCATCCTTTATGGACAGAGGTAATTTATAATGAACTTCTATTTATTTTAATGTATTATGCATTCGATAAAAAAAATTTAAAGTAAACTTTTAATGATATTAGTATTTTTTTTTTTAAAACAAATATCACAAAAACTTAGAATATAATAATGATATTTTTTTTTATATTTTTTTTTTAAACAAGATTTTTTTTATATTCAATAAATGATATATTTGGTAAAGAAAAAAAAGACTGACAATTTTTACTTCTATTTGAATTACTCAGACTCCAATCTTTTGAAATAAATTAGTATTTATTAGAATTACCTGAAAATGGGTGAAATTTATTGATTATGTTTTTTATCCAACTTAATTGGTCTACTTTTAGATATAAATCTTACAAAAAAAAAATTAATATTTTTTCTTTACAGAATTATTCTTAATTAAGATATATATAAATTATTTCTTATAGTATTTTTTATCATTTAATTAAGAATAATATTAGAAAAAATTGAAACAAAATATTTTAATATTTATCAAAGAAAAATGATATTAAACCAACTTTCTATAAATTTGAATTAACGTGGAAAAAAAGAAAGTAGATAAGGTGGTGGATATATTACTAGTATTAGACTATTAGTAAGCGTGACTTTGTATATAAGTTTCTTATCTATTTTATAAACTTGCACCAAGGAAAGAAAGAAGGAAAGATGGCAGAATCATCAACAGCTAAGGTGAAATCAATCTTCATATACCCTATTAAATCGTGTGGCGGAATATCTGTCTCTGAAGCAACTTGTAAAGAAGCACGACACTAAATCACCATTAGAGAGCTTCAAGAATTTGCAGATAAGCTTGATAGGAAGAAGTAAAGAAGAAGAGAAGATGAAGAGAAGTAAAACAGAGAATATAGGAGAAGAGTTTTCTTATTGTATTTGATACGATTACAATGTGTATATATAGATTCTATATTAAGTCTACTAACAACTTTTATTCTACAAGATCATTGCAGCTGTAATGTAACTGAGTTAGTTACAAATTTATTCTATTGCATTTTGGTCCTCCAAGTTGTTTTGTTGTTATTTTGTTTATTTTCTTCTTTTCTAACTCTGCATTTATATTCCAAGATCCTCCCACAAGTGGAACATGGATGTTAATGATGTTCAACTTGGAAATATTGTTATGAAAAGGCAAAGAACCCAGGGGTTTGGTAAACATGTCAGCAAGTTGAAGAGAAGAAGGAATGTAGAACAACTTGATGACTCCATTCTGCAACTTCTCACGAGTTATCTTGCAATCTATGTCAACGTGCTTTGTTCTTTCATGTTGAACCGGATTTGTAGACATAGCTATTGCAGATTTGCTATCCGAATAAACCAACGCGGGAGAAGGATGATTTAGACCATAGTCTTTTAAAGCATAGAGAATCCACTGAATTTCACAAGTTGTAGCAGCTAAGGCCCTATACTCTGCTTCAGCAGATGATTTGCTAACAGTAGATTGCTTTTTACTTTTCCAGGAAATGAGAGAATTGCCAAGAAATATGCAAAACCCCGTAATGCTACGCCGAGTATCAAGGCAACCAGCCCAGTCACTATCACAAAACGCCTTGATTTTTACTTCAGATGATGAAGAGAAGAAAATACCTTGACCTGGAGTAGCTTTAATGTATCTAAGAACTCGTTGAGCTGCATTCCAATGATCATTCGTAGGTTTAGAGAGAAATTGACTCAGGCAATTAACAAAATATGATAGATCAGGCCGTGTAATAGTTAAGTATAGTAGCCTTCCAACTAAGCGACGATATGAAGAGGGATTCTCCATTAAGTTGTTATCATCCTGCCTTAGTTTTTGAGTAGACTCCATGGGGAAAGCAACTGGTTTTGCATTGACAAGTCCACATTCGTTTAGAATATCAAGAGCATATTTGCGCTGGCAAAGAGATATGCCTTGTTTACTTCGAGCAACTTCTATGCCTAGAAAATATTTCAACTCACCTAAGTCTTTTATGGTGAATGAATCATGTAAAAATGTTTTGAGTTTTTGAATTTCATCAAGTGAATTGCTTGTGAGGATAATATCATCCACATAGACTAATAAGGCAATAAAGTTTGAGGAATCATGCTTGATGAATAGACTAACATCACTGTCTGAGTGGGTAAAACCATAAGAAATCAAGGCATTTGAGAGCTTAGAGAACCACTGCCTTGAGGCTTGTTTAAGCCCATATAAACTCTTGATCAACTTGCATACTGTGTTAGGTGGTGCTTGAAGACCATGAGGAATGGTCATATAGACATCCTCATGTAATTCACCATGTAAGAATGCATTATTTACATCTAATTGATGTAAGTGCCAGTTATTAATAGAGGCAAGAGCAACTAGAAGCCTTATTGAAACAATTTTAGCAACTGGAGAAAATGTATCAAAGAAGTCTAATCCTTCTTGTTGATTGTATCCCTTTGCAACAAGGCGAGCTTTGTGCCTTTCTAGAGTCCCATCAGCCTTATACTTTAGTTTGAAAACCCATTTACAACCAATAGGGGTTATATTAGTAGGTAGTGAAACAATTTGCCAAGTGTTATTGGCTTGAAGAGCTGAGAGTTCATGTTGAATTGCAAGCATCCATTCTGGTGATTTAGATGCTTGTTTATAGCTTGTGGGTTCAAGGTTAGTTGATATAGAGGATATGAAAGATGTATAAGAAGGTGATAGTCTATCAGTGCTCAAAAATTCAGTTATGGGATATGGAGTTTCAGGTGTAGAAGTAGATTGAAGTTGTGAGTTACATAGTGATGTTGAAGGGTATATATAATCTTTCAGATATGTAGGTGGATGTCTATTTCTTGTACGTCTAGAGGTATTATTGTTTATAGGAGGTTGATCAGAAATTGGAGAAGATGGTTGTGTAGGAGTGAGTGGATTAGGTGTGGTTTTAGGTATAGGCTCAGAATATATATTGGAGGAGGGTGGAAAAAGGAAGGTATGTAATTGAGTAGGTTGGGGTATAGTGGAAAATGGGAATATATTTTCATGGAATATGACATTTCGTGAGGTAAGAATAGTGTTGGTTGAGAGATCAAAAAGTTTGTATCCTTTTGTAGAAGGTGGATAACCAAGAAAGATGCATTTAGTAGACCTTGCATCAAACTTAGATCTATTGTTTAAAAGTGTGGAGGCATAGCATAGACATCCAAAAACCCGTAAATGGTTTAGGTTTGGAGGTTTATTGTATAGAATTTGTATGGGGTGAGGTTATTTAAAAGGGGAGTAGGGTGTCTATTGATTAGATGAGCAGCAGTAAGTATTGAATCAGACCAAAATTGAAGTGGGAGATTAGCTTGAAACATCAAAGCTCTTGCAGTAGTAAGTAGGTGTTGATGTTTTCTTTCAACCAACCCGTTTTGTTGAGGTGTTTCAACACAACTAGTTTGATGAATAATACCTTCCTCAGAGTAGAACTGTAATAGAGTGAATTCAGGACCATTGTCAGTCCTTATGGCTTTGATCTTAGTATCAAACTGTGTAAGAATTAATTGATAGAAGTTAAGTAGGTGGAGCTGTACTTCAGACTTAGCTTTCATTAGGTAAATCCATGTACACCTGGAGCAATCATCTACAATAGTTAAAAAATACTTATGCCCTGAATGAGACTCACATTTAAATAGACCCCAAATGTCACAATGGATTAGTTCAAAACAAGTTGAAGAAGTACTTTGAGAAATAGGAAATACAAGCCTTTTTTGTTTGGCAAAGTGACAAGAGTCACAAACATTAGAACTAGAAAAGCTAATATTAGGATCTAATGTTTTGAGTGCAGAAATCTTGGCTTTAGAAGGATGGCCAAGCCTTGAATGCCATAGATCAAACTGTCCAGTAGAAGAACTCATAACTTTTGAACTGAGGTGAGACTTTAAGTAGTATAGGCCATGAAATTCATAAGCAATCCCAATCATCTTCTTTGAATGATGATCGTGTAAGGTGCAATAAGAAGGAAAAAATACAACTAAAATAGCTGAGTCCTTTGTAAGTTTTGAGACTGAGAGAAGATTATACTTGAGGATAGGTATGCAAAGAACATTATGTAGTGTAATATACCGATTTATACATACACTACCTCTTTTAGTAGCAGAAATTGAGGCACCATTAGGTAAGGTCACAGGAATATTAACCATAGATATATTACTAGTGTAAAGTGAGTCATTATATATTAAGTGATCTGTTGCACCTGTGTCAATGATCCAAGATTCAGGAAAAGAGTTACCTTCTTGTGTAGCTATGTGATGAACTGCAGCTGAAGCCTCTTCTTGAGAGTTTGCAGAAGATTTATGAGCTAAGGCCATCAATTTTGCAATATCTTCAGGTGTTAAATCACTTAAACTTAGTGGTGAAGATTCTTGATAGTTGAAATCTTGAGAAGAGTCTTCTTGAGCCATAGCATAATGAGCTTTAGGATTGTATGTTCTTTGATTGTTATTATGAACACGCTTTCCCTTTGGACCATCCCAACCAATGGGATAACCGTGAATTTGGAAGCAAGTATCTATAGTGTGTCCATTATATCCACAGTGAGTACATATCATTTTCTTTCTTTCAGAGTAAGGAATGTATTTAGGATTATTCTTTGCATAAAAGGCATGAACAGGTGTTATTTCAGGCGAATTTGTGAGCAATCGTTGACTCTCTTCTTGAAGCAACATAGCAAAGACAGAGTTTATAGTAGGTAAAGGATTCATAAGTAAAATCTGGCTTCTAACAGCTGAGTAAGAATCATTTAAGCCAATTAGGAATTTGATCACGAAGTCATGTTGTTGTCTTTCAATTAGTATATCAAACAACTTACAAGAGCACTGATTCATGTGTCCACATGTAAAGGTAGGCATTGGGCGAAAATGAATATATTCATCCCAAATAGTTTTGAATTTTGCAAAGAACTCAGAAATTGTGCTATTGTTTTGAGAAATTGAGCTTAAAGCTTTTTCTAGATGAAAAACACGTGTGCCATTACTCTTACTGAATCGTGTCTTTAGTTCATTATAGAGTTCAAAAGCAGATGAAACATACAACAAACTACCTCTAATTTCTTTTGAAATTGAGTTTAAGAGCCAAGATAATACCAGATTGTTGGCTCGATTCCACGCAGAGAAGAGCACTAAATCTGTGAGTGGAGGCTGAGAGATATCGCCATTAACGAATCCTAATTTGTTCTTAACCGATAAAGCAATCTCAATTGCTCGAGTCCACGAGAGATAATTGTCACCAGTTAATACTTCAGAGACTAATGATATGCCGGTACTTTCACTTGGGTGAAGATAGTACGGGCTTGAGAAATCTTCAGTTGGTGAAGGTGTAGTCATGATCGAGAAGAGTTGCGGAAGATATAGTTCACATCTGATACCATGTAAAGAAGCACGACACTAAATCACCATTAGAGAGCTTCAAGAATTTGCAGATAAGCTTGATAGGAAGAAGTAAAGAAGAAGAGAAGATGAAGAGAAGTAAAACAGAGAATATAGGAGAAGAGTTTTCTTATTGTATTTGATACGATTACAATGTGTATATATAGATTCTATATTAAGTCTACTAACAACTTTTATTCTACAAGATCATTGCAGCTGTAATGTAACTGAGTTAGTTACAAATTTATTCTATATTGCATTTTGGTCCTCCAAGTTGTTTTGTTGTTATTTTGTTTATTTTCTTCTTTTCTAACTCTGCATTTATATTCCAAGACAACTATCACTGGAACTGGTAAGATGATGAATTGATGATATCACTATTAACTATCAATACTTATAATAGTTGGTTACAGGATTTCGATGGGATCGACAATGATTAGTAGTAAATGAGAAAGGGAGGGCAATTACTCAAAGAGTTGAACCCAAACTAGCTCTTCTACGTACAGAAATAACGCCCGTTCACGCGTTTTGTGACTGGGAACCAGATTCCACCTCTTTCTTGTGTGAGGAATCGATAATAATAGTAATTTTCTTTTCTTATTCTATTGATACATGCTTGAATACGTGCTTTTTCAACAGTGATAAGTGCTCAGGGGATGACAGATGTTCTCAAAATCCCATTAACTACCCCACCACTAACAACTGAGGGTGTCTCTGTCTTTGAATGGTCTGGCTCAGCCTTTGATGAGGGTGAGATAGCTTCCAATTGGTTCTCCACTTTTCTCCAGAAACCTTCTCGCCTTGTACGTTTTAATGAAGGTAAGTACTTCTATCAATTAATCTTGTTGCATAGTAATCTCTACTATACTCTGATATAATCTTATTTTGTCAATCCAGAATCCCAAACAAGACCTATCAACTCTGATCGTGCTCGTGACTATAGAATCAAATTTAATGATTTGTATCCTTTTCTTTTGCTATCTCAGGTTCGAGTTAATGTTTAATTTTTCCTTGAGATCACATAAATGCTCAAAGTTATGATTTAGCAGGGATCATTAGATGCACTAAATGAACGTCTCAACAAGCCTATACCGGTTAACCGTTTTAGACCCAAGTATGTTTGAAAGAATCTTTGATTACAATAGAAAAGCTAGTACATATTTTAATCTGTCATCATTTTCAATTGATTGGTACAGTATTTTTGTTGATGAATGTGCGCCTTTTGTTGAGGATCTATGGAAGGAGATTACAATAAATGATTTAACATTCCAAGCTACTGAGATATGCTCTCGCTGCAAGGTAGACAGACTAAGACTATATAACCTGTTGTGTATTTTAAGATAATTCTTTTTTTTAATTCTAATGCTATTTTAGATTCCAAACATTGATCAAGAAACTGCAATAGGAGCCTCTGAAATAACTGAAGCACTCAAGGAATTTCGGTCCGACAAAGTCTTGCGCCCGGATGAGAAACCTCGTGGAAGGGTATATAGGGAACTTGTTTGTAATTATCTTAATCTCCTATTTACTTTAGCAGCAATAGCTTAATCAGTAATAATGTTATGTGATGTGATTTTGCAGGTGTATCTGGGACAATACTTTGTTTGTGAAAAAGCTTTAAGCCAAGACCAAGGAAAAGGATTGTGTGTGAAAGTGTGTGACCTTATACATGTTCTCAACAACTTCTCTTCCTATGTGGATGCAGCTACTTGAGTTTCCACCTCTCGATTTATAGTTTCGTGTCGTTCCTTTGTGTGTTGAATTGTTGATTAACCCAATTTTCGAATAAATTGTAGTTTACGTTATACAGAGAGTACGTAAATAAGTACTTATTAGTTATTTCCTGATGATAAATAAATTGGAAAAAGATCATTTTCATTCACAATGATGTTAACTTGCCAACTCAACTAAAAGTCCGAACCGTTAGAAGAAGGCGGAGAACAGGTTATAGGAGATTTATACTCCAACACGCCCCCTCACGTGCAGGCTTAGACGAGATGTGCATGCTTAGCAGAGGAGATTGATCGATCTAAGCAATGCACGGGAAAGAGATGGATAAGCCATGCACGTGGAGATATCGAGATGGGTGGCGGTGGAGAGACTCGAACCCAGGACCTCAAGTACCTGGAGCTCTGATACCATGTTAACTTGCCAACTCAACTAAAAGTCCGAACCATTAGGAGAAGACATTATATTAATGAGATTTTATATCTCAACAAATGATATGATGCTACGTACTCTCTGTACACTACTTATTTAAACTTGTGTTCCACAAATATTTAGGAGCAATGTATTTAAGTATTTAACATGCATTTTAGTTAATAGGAAAAGGAAAGCCAGTGGTTAAATGGCTCAGCAGAGGGATTGTAGCACTGAGTATTTTCATGCGGCCACCATTCTCAGGTGGAACCCGAATAAGATCACACCAGATTTAAGGACATTGGAATGCGATAAAAGAAAATTTTAGAAAACTTCTATATATACAACTCTTATCCTCCTAAACTAAATGTATTTCCACAGTGCAGCAGACTTCATTTAGTGTTAGGGGCGGAGCCAAGATCTTTTAGTAGGGGGGCTGAGAGGGTTTGGGGGTAACGTCTCCAAAAAAAAAAATTTAAACTTATTTGCACTATAAATCTATATATTATAAAAAAAATTTAAAATAAAACTTTATATTATATAAATCTGCATTATAAGTCCTAATATAATTTTTTTTAATTAATTATTTTTTATTAAATACAAAATAACATATAATTTATTAAAAAAATAATATAATTATAAATTTAATAAAATAAATTTTGAAAATCAAAGGATTAAATGAAGATTCTGAAAATTTAAGAGGTTCAAATGAATGGTTTAAAAATTTAGCGGGGAGCTAAATAAATATTTTTTAAAATTTCAAGGGTAAAATAACACATAACTAATTTCTTTTTTAAGGAAACTTTTTTTTAAATAACCAGGGGGCCCCATGGCCCTCCCTACTCTTCACGTGGGTCCGCCACTGTTTAGTCTAAGGCTGCAATGAATGAGTCTCTCACTCGTCAACTTGGTCCAGAAAAGGTTATGAGGCCAGTTTTTGACATGGACCCTCCAAGACTCCGGACCTGAATGGTTACCTAGTACCGTCCATTTTTATTTGTCCTGTTTTTTTTGACACAGATTAGAAAAAACATCAAATATACTCTTTCTTTACTATATTGTCTTTATTTATTTAGTAGAATATCATTTAATGCACCATTGCTTTTAACTAATTAATTAGCGTTGATATTGGAAAAAAAAGGAGAAAAATGTCTTAATAATATAAAAGGGACAAATATTGTTAGATACCTTCTTTTAGAAAGAATTAAAATTTTTTTGGAAATTGATATCTTCGAGATGGACCTGAAATTTTTCATTTTGTTTTAGATTTAGTGAAAAAAATACCCAAATTTTTTGTTTTAGATTTTTTTAGAAATATAGACTTTTGTCCCTCAAGCCTAAATTTCGCCCCAAAATAAAATTAATAATTCACTTTCAAACCTTTCCCATACTAAATATTAAAACAAAACTCATCTAAAAATGTGTGATACCTTTGGTATACTTGATATTCAACAAACTAGCATCATATCAAAGTATTTAGGTCTTCCTACGTACTGTCACCGATCTAAAGTGGCAGTGCCGCAATGAATGTCCGACAAATTCAACATGAGCACAAATGAGTGGAAGGAAAATCTTCTGAAAGCCAGAAAGTACTTATCAAAATGGTCCTACATGCCATCATAAACGATACCATGTCGATTATGGTATTTCCTAATAAGACTTTCAAAGAGTTATCAAGCATAGGGGATAAATTTTGGTGACAATTTTGTATCCACTAGATGGCGTGAGACTTTATTTCCAAACCAAAAGTTGAAGGTGGCATGAGTTTTTGTGACTTTTACATCATGAATAAGGCACCCCATCGCTCTTATACTCGATGGCACCAATTATATACCATGGGCTCAGGCCATGACCAGTTTCCTTAAGGGCCGAAAACTATAGAGAATTATTACGGGAGTTTTAAGGAACCAGAGGCGGAAACTAATGAATCAAATGAGAAATATGTTGATCATCTCGAACAAGGGGTACACACCCTCCACAATTCTCTTATTCATGAATACTAGTCTTATAAGGAATTTTACCAAACATTCTATCAACGGTGTCAAATATTTCCAACAAAGTGAAACCGACTAAGGTAAAATATATTATTGATGTCTCCCTTTTTGTGATAAATATATGCCCTTAATATACATCATTTTAGGTAAAAATTGGACTTATTAGATAGACTTTTGAGCTTATTTTGTCATATTGCACTTTATCCCCTTGTAATTATGTTATTTACGTTCTAGGGAGCACCAAGATGAGGAGGAGAAGTGAAGTTTAATGTCTTAGATCAAAAGGAGAGGTCAAAAGAGCAAAAGGTACCACTCAAAGAGTTGAAGAAGAGCATAAGAAAATGGGAAGCTGTCACATCTTGCTGATTTTGAGACCAAACGGTACTAATCCAGGTCTGGTGGTTCAAATATATAGGTGCGCCTTTGAGTTAGCTCGAATTGAGGAGTAAAATCAGGTGAGTTGGACTTAAGACGCAAAAGTTGTGCCAGTTTTACTGGAATGTGTACAGCAGTTACGGGAATTACTAATTGCACTTGGGCTTTGAATCATTTAATTATATAAAATAAAAGCCACTAGGATATGAAACTTTGATAAGTGTTTACAGAACTTGGAGAAGGTATCGATTAGATGCAAGGAACTGGTTTTGTTTTTGAATTGGGAAAAATGTCATTTTATGGTTCGTGAAGGTACAGTGTTGGGACACAAGGTTTCGAGTGCACGCTTAGAAGTTGATCGTGCTAAGATTGAGGTAATTAAGATTCTCCCCCTCCTATTTCTGTAAAAGGGGTGAGAAGCTTTTTAGGCCATGCTGGTTTCTATCGCCGTTTCATTAAGAATTTTTTGAAGATTGCTAAGCCATTATGTAATTTACTCGAAAAGGACACCAAATTCCTTTTTGATGAAGCTTGCATGAAGGCTTTTCAAGAGATTAAAGAGAGGCTTATTACTGCGCCTATTTGTATTACCTCCTGATTGGAGGGTTCCATTTGAAGTTATGTGTGATGCTAGTGATTTAGCTATGGGTGTTGTGTTGAGTCAGAGAAAAGATAAGGTATTTAATTCTATCGATTATGCAAGTAAGACTTTCACTAATGCTCAGATTAATTATATTATAACAAAGAAGGAAATATTAGTTGTTGTGTATGCATTTGAAAAGTTTCGTGCCTACCTGCTTAGGGCGAAAATTACCGTGTTTACTGATCATTCTACGATTAAATACCTAATGGAGAAGAAAGATGCTAAACATCGCTTAATTAGATGGGTATCACTGTTACAAGAATTTGATTTAGAGATTCAAGATGAAAAGGGTGTGATAATCAGGTTGCAGATCATTTGCCTCGTCTTGAAGGTTCAGAAGTTAATAGTGGTCCTGAGTTGCTTAGAGAAGAGTTTCCGGATGAGAGCTTGTTTTTGATATATGCAAATGAAATTCCTTGGTATGCAGACAAAGCAAATATTTTTGTGAGTGGTGCCTTCCCTGATGAAGCTACCCCACAAGAGAGGAAGAGATTAGTCACCGTGCTAGACAGTTCTTTTGGGAGGATACTTTGCTCTACAAAATATGTTGTGACCAAATGGTAAAAAGATGCATACCTGAGAAAGATGTGTTGTCAGTAGTTGCGGGTTGTCATGATTCATCATATGGAGAACATTTCAAAGGTGACCGCACAACTGCTAAGGTATTACAATCTGGTTTTTATTTGCCTACTTTACATAAAGATTGTCATGAGTACTCATTAAGAGATGTCACAGATTCCAGTTTACTGGTAATATATCCAAGAGGGATGATGAGATGCCACGTAATAATGTACTTGAAGGTTAAATATTTGATATTTAGGGTATTGATTTCATGGGTCCCTTTGTACCATCTAATGGAAATCAATACATCCTATTAGGTGTTGATTACGTGTCCAAATGGGTAGAGGTTGTAGCTCTACCAACTAATGATTCGCGAGTGGTGATTAAATTCTTAAAGTCACACATCTTCACTAGACATGGCACACCTAGAGTTATTATCAGTGATGGAGGTTCACACTTTGTGAACAGATATTTGAAGATTGTTCTAGAGAAGTATGGGGTAAGACATTGTATATCTACCGCTGGTGTCGCCTAGGGTGTGATTAAATATGACAAATATATACGGAAAACAATGCACTAATCACCATAGGCTAGCACGGTACTGCAAGTATTACAGGACGTATGCAAGTTTTAGTCTAAATGTCTATATATAATATAGAAATTGAGTGTATTGAGCTTGTAAAAAAGAGTTTCAGTTCACCCTTTATATAGTGATAAAAGTGTCTGTTAAACTGTTAAAAGGGTTTCAGCTCCTGTTTCGTGCTTGGGAATTGCTACTGATGGGAGGTGAGGTATTGCAGCAAAACGAAGGACCTACAGGTGCAATTATGAAACAATGGATAAGTATTGAATCTCAGTACTTCATATTTATTGCTGCAATTATCTTTAAGCTTACTTTTAAACCAGAAAATCAACTTAAAATTTCAGATCAGAAGAATGCACAAAAAATTACAGAGAAATGACTCACCACACTAATTGATTAATAAATCATGTGAATTATATTTCTAACAGTTTTACCATCACAAATTTCACATTCCTTTAAATCTCGAATTTAAAGATAAAATCTAGCAGATATATATGAGACAGTACAATGAAGTGCTTAAATGATAGTACCTTTTTCTATACAGAATTAAAACTACCTTTTAAGATTAAAATCATCTATAAGATTACTTCAAAACAAACTTAAAATCGCATCATTAACTTCAGATCAGAAAAATGGAATGCAGAAATATACATGTTATTTACTATATTATACAAAAACTGCACTATAGGTTCTACCCTGCCCTTATGGTATGACAAAAGGCCAAAAAGACCCTACGGTTTTATAAGTGACAAAAACCCCCGAGTTGTCACGAGTATGAAACAGGAAAGTATTCACCCCTTACCATAAGGGTTTTTTCAACCTTTTGTTAAACCACAGGGGTGTATTTCGTATTTTACCCAAACACTAATACTAATAACAAGAAGTTAAATCATACCTCTTGCATATCTAATAGACAATTTAGGTTAGTAACATTTCAATTTTTCAGAATTTCATTGGTAAATACTTATATTTTACCGTAGTGATGAGATTAGGTTCTTCAATTGTTGATGGAACTTGTGCAGAAGAGACTGAGTGTGAAGAGATAACCGCTTGGTGGGGAGATACTTTTCTAACAGCTTGGTGGGAAGAGGAGTGTGAAACTGAGTGTGAAGAGATGAGCGTGAAGAAGAGACTGAGTGTTATTATTTTTCAACCTTTACTTTTTTTTTCTAATATAATATAATACCGACCCATTAATATCCGACCCATTTCACAATTAACTCAAAACAAAACCCTCCAAACTCATATCGACCCATTTCACAATTAACATTTCTATATCTCCGATTACTCTCTACCTCCTTTCTCGCCGTCTCAGACAGTCGCCTCCATCACGCCTTAATTCATCTCCACCACGCCTCTCTCTTTCTCTCTCGTCCTATCTCTACCTACACCACCCATCATCCGATCAAGACTCTCTGTCGCGAGAACGAGGCACTCCGGGAATCGCCATGAATATCTTCAGATTAGCCGGCGATATGACGCATTTGATCAGTATTTTAGTACTGCTTCTCAAAATTTACGCCACTAAATCATGCTCAGGTCTCACATTACTCATTTTTGTATTAATTCTTAGCTAATTAGTCTTTATTTGATATATATATATATATATATATATATATATATATATATATATATATATATATATATATATATATATATATATATAGCTAGGGTTTGATTCAGTTGATCAAGTGATGCAGTGTTCTTTTAAGACCTCAAATTTTATGTAATTCTCTACTAATTTTGTGTATTTCGGGTTTAATTATGAAATATATTTGAGCATGATTGAGTACTTAAATTGCTTTAAGTTGCGCGCCTCTCTTATTCTCTTCATGTGTAAAATATGTATGAATGTATGTGTTAGGATCTGAAATGGTGACTGTGTAGGATTATTTGCAATCAAATTATGTAACAACAGATCAATTAACCGTAAAAAATGAAGCTATCAAATACACTAAATATTTGATATTGTTTAGGGATATCTTTGAAGACTCAGCAATTGTATGCTATAGTGTTTCTAGCTCGGTACTTGGATTTATTCACAGACTTCATATATGTATACAATACTGTGATGAAACTAGTGTTCATTGCAAGTTCTATAGCAATAGTATGGTGTATGCAATTTCACAGAGCTCTCGACACTTTTAGACTACTTTCTTGTTGGTGCTAGTTTTGCCTTGGCTTTAGTATTACACGAGAAGTTCACAGTTCTTGAGATGAACCTATACATTTCAATTTCTTCATCTTTTCTTCTCTATTTAAAAACCGAATCTTATTAATTTCACATTTTTGCAGGTTTTCTGGGCATTTTCGATATATTTGGAAGCAGTTGCAATTCTTCCACAGTTAGTTCTGTTGCAAAGAAGTGGAAATGTTGATAATCTGACTAGACAATATGTTTTATTTCTTTGGTATTTTTCTTTTTTATTAAATTTGAAATAATGAAAGATTTTCCAACTTTCGTGGAAATGTTGATAATCTGACTAGACAATATAATTGCAGGGCTTATCGTGCATTTTACATTTTGAATTGGATGTATAGTTATTTCACGGAGCCTAATTTCAGTAGATGGATATGTAAGTATATATTAAAACTAGAATGATGTGTTATTTAAACGTTTATTAATTGATGAAAGAAAATGTTTGTTTTGTTGTAGCTAGACTTATTCAAACAGCTCTTTACGCAGATTTCTTCTATTATTACTTCATCAGGTAATAAGTTTGGTGTATTTCTATTTATTTTTTTGGATTTGTGAAAATGCAAATAAATTAATTAATATGTTTGTAATGCACAGCTGGAAAACAGTGCAAAGCTTAAGTTACTAGCTTGAGTTAAAGAAGAAATGGTTTTGTTGTAGATGAATGAAGAAGTTGAGGTTTTACATGTAAAGGTGATTTATGTTGAGGTTTAGAAGGTACAGTGATACAACAAATCTCCTCTCTCTTATTGAAATGATTAGGCCGTGGGAATATTAAAAGAAGATTTGAATCAATTATTGTGAAGATTTTGTTAATAATTTAAAATAATCTCTTCTCTCTTATTTGAAGTTTTTTTTCTATTATTTAATATATATATATATATATGTGCTGACCTGTGTGATTTTTTTTTCCAGTGATTTGATTTATGAATTCTTGACGATGCTAAGCAAGAGGCTCACAGAAGTTGTTTCTACAGTTTTGACTGTTTTACAAGGTAATGTAATTTAAGGGAAGAGATAAACAGTGTATTAATAATTCTTCAACAGGAAAATCTTATTAATTATTACTCTTGTTTAACTTTGTAGAAACACTAAATTTGTTAATTTTTTTTCTATGGCATAATCAGGGTGCTATTAATCTGCTAATGGCTGTTTATAAAAAGGAGTTTAAGGCATTGGGTGGGTATTTAACCGACTCAAGCAAGGTATGTGATCAGTGATGTGGTAATTACCAGATTGTTTGAGTTGAAAATATGTTCTGAGACGCTACAACATTTTTCATTTTTCAGCCAAACTTGAGCAGGGCTATTGGATCATACGAGGATCAGATATTCCAGAAAAGGGCACGTTTACATCAGGTTGGTTATTCCAGAAAAGGCATTATTGTTTTGCAAGAGTATGTATGTATATTGTCTTACATAGTCTTACATGTAATTTGGTGGGATTTTTACAGAGAGAATAAAAAGAGGAAAGGTTAAGCATGGATTTTTACATGTACTTCTAGAGCTCCTTTCAGGGAGAAAGCCTGTAAGCAGTAACTACCCAAAGGGTAAAGAGAGCACTTTGTATTAGCCTATAAGCTCGGCCTCAAATGAGCGTTGTAAGTTTTTTTTAGAATAATTTATATAGAGATTTAGCTTAGCATTGTATTATAATGGATTACAGGTGTTGAAGCTTCTACAAGGTGAGACTGAAACAATTAAGTGGGGGACTAATTAATCAATTTCTTCGAATTTTCTTCTCGAAAATCCAGCTTCTACGCCTTGAGCAGGTTATTATTTTAAAATCTTGTTTTTGGTAATTAATTAATTTATATATTTACACTATTTAATTTGTATTCCAGTTGAATATTCATAAGGCAATGCAAGAACTCGAAGAGATTTAACAAAAAGAAGCTAAAAGGTGCGCAAAGTTAGTTTATGAGGTAATAAAATTAGTTTTAGAAGTTCGATCTCTGATTCCATGTTTTGCATATCTAATTATTTTATATATTTTTTATATCAGGAAAATCATCACGAAGACAAAACGAGATGGAACTAATGGATAATAGCTGAATTATGAGCTAGTAGATATTACACAAATTATTTTAGAATTATTTGAATTATGCTATAGCAAATAGGAATTGTATATTAATTTTTTTTATTTTTTAAAAAGCGATAGGCGACACTTAAAATGGTGTCCCTACAGCAGAGGGTTACACTTAAAACGGCGTCCCTAACGCGGAGGCGAAACATAAAACAGTGTCCCTAACGCGATGGGCGACACTTAAAACGGTGTCCCTAACGCGATGGGCGACACTATGAAAAAAGTGTAACACAACCTGAACTATCTTTTATTAAGGTACTATTAACAAGGTGCATGTTTAACAACACAAAATGATGTTCTAAGTTTTCATACTTTATCCCTTTAATCCAAAACCACCAACCCTTCATGTTGCAACATATAGATCTCTTCATATAGATCTTCATTCACACATAGATTTAATATCCAATTGATATATAATCTATGAATGATATTTAATGCATCAAGAGTTAAATAGTTGTAATAGAAAGGGGAAAAGTATTCCTTAAACTTATATAAACATGGAAAATTAAGGACTTATCTTTGAGCCGATTCACTTTTCTGACTCGTATGGGACCGATTGGATCTTTTTGGGTCATCCCCAAGTGATGTATTTCTTCTCATCAAACTCATCACCCTTGTACCTTTTCTAAACTGTTTCACAAATAGTCTTTATTGACTTCTCAACGGCACACAGATAAAGGCGGGGTTCGTCACATTATCCAAGATCAATCCACTAACCACTGAATTATCATTCTTGAACCAACTACAAGAGCTAGGATCCTATCATAGTGTTCACATTGCCTTCAATGGCGGGGAGTACCTCGAGAACAACAAGATCTAGTTCATATGGTTCAAGGAATATCATTGGCTTTTGTGCCCAACGTTTGAAGTTGGAACCATTGAAAGGTTCCAACATAATCACGTCGGGAATGGCTTTTGCATTCAAGGATGAAGCAGCCTCCGAAATAGGAAAACTATTTTACAATCGGTGATATGAGAATATCTTTTTCAAATTGTTGGTAAAAACTAACAATCACCGATACAGTAAAAATTGTTTTCATATAAAAATATTTAGAAAAAATGTAATACTACAACTATTACAATACAATGGAAAAATGGAATATAAAGGTATCCCAAAAACCGTAATACAACAACTATTACAAGAAATGGGAAAAGAACATACATGAAAATATCAAAAAAAAAATTACTAGATACGATTACACAAAACGTGCATCGTTGAAAATTCCGGGAGTACCGGTATCTCCAACAATCGTATCCCTCTTATACTCTTATCTCTATGTCAAAATGATTTGACTAATCATTGAGAATGGAGTGTTCCATTTTCTGAATTTCTAGAATAATATTCTATTCTCTTTAGAATAATATTCTTTCTCACTAAAAGTATTTTCCTATTCTCTCTATAATAACATTTTTCCATTCTCTCTAGAATTACATTTTTTCTCTTCTCTTGAAAAGCAAGTGACAAAGTCACTATTTATAGAGAAAATGATGAGACAAAGGGAAAAAAACCGTCACATAAATGCCTCTTCAATGCTAGCCGTTTTTTTTTTTTTTTACCAAATTTTTGTAACTCCCATAACCACAAATATATAAAAGAAAACTATTAATCCTCCATCAAGAATAAGGAATTATTTGAAATTCAATAATTTCAATGGTTTTTCTTTTTCATTTTCTAGGTGGGATTTTTTAACACATATAAAGTTTACCCACTTTTCTTAAGAGAAAAAAAGAATTAATAAAATAAAACTCTTTAATTTTACTAATTCCAACAATTTCTTTCTCAAATTTTTATGTGGGACTATTAGTACACTAATAGTCTTTTCCACTTCTCCCAAGAGCATGAAAGAATAATAAAATAAATTGTCTTTTATTAAATAATTCCAACATACCATCTTGTTGAGGTGAAATTTTTATGCAGTTTAATGAAAATCCACTTGTTTGTTATGCAAAAAAACATAGGTTAATGAAGTAACATAATGGTAAAGAAGAAATGCAAAAGTTTTGAACTTTGCCTTGATCTTTTGAACTGTTGGCTGCTTGTTCTCCAGGGCTTCCACAAACTTGACCACTGATTAGTTAATATAAAACAAGAAAGAGACATTTGTGATGGTTAATTTATAGCCCACACGCGACCATAATAATAAAAAAGATATTAATAAAGATAATAAAAACATTGCCTGAAAGAGAGGAAAGTTTACTGGTTGCTATGATATATGCTCTTTTTTTTTTTCGATGTATGGGTGTCCGGGCCAGCTTACGCGCACCACGACTAATCCCATAGGAAATATACACGCCTCCTCATGCATACTCCCACTTAATCAGAACTAGGTTACCCATGTTCAGGGAGGAGACTCGAACCATGCACCCCTTGCTTACCCCTTTTAAGGGCTCAAGAAATAACACAGCTGAGGGAATTCGAACCAGGGTCCTGGCCACTGAGCTAGTCCCAGTGGTTGCTATGATATATGCTCTTGCTAGGACAAAAGGCTCATCAAACCGATTTTAGGCACAGTTTTTTAAATCTCTTGCAACATAGACAAATCTCTCTCTCTCTCTCTATATATATATATATATATATATATATATATATATATATATATATATATATATATATATATATATATAGACAAAAGGCTCATCAAAGATAGTTTAAAAAGGGGGTTTAGCTTATCAATGGGATGCTCATCTTCAATTCCAGGTAATAACCTCATAGAAGTTTTTCAGTAATAAGTTTTCCAAACCCTAAATCAATTTGGAAATTGATTCAATTTTTGAGCTGAAAAATGAATTAATTGATTTAGTTAACTGATTATTTGTATATGACCGCAGATAGGAATAATAGAGGGTTTTCCTAAAAGATAGAGAAATAATGTAAGTGAATTTTATACCCGTGATGAAATGTGTTAGAAATTAGTAATCTGAGTTGTTATTAAATGAAAGTTCAAGGGCTGATTCGAGTGTTTGTATAGCTGATAAAAATAACTTCAGGGACTACTTCAGAAATTCAAAAAACTTCAGGGACTAAATTGCAAAGTTCGGAAATTACGGGTGCTGGTAACTTGCTGGATAACACCACTGCAGCTTGTTAGCACCGAAAATATAAGGTCTATTGCATCTGATTTGGGAAACAATATTTCAGGGACTAAATCGCAAAAGTATGTAAACATTCAAATTGATCCAAATCTTTTAGGGACTAAATTGCAAACGTATGTACACATTCAGGGAAAACATTGTGGGTCTGATGATTTATTGTTAACAAATATTTCAAACGTATGTAAACATTCAAACTAATCCAGTTGAAAATATCAATGCTTAGTCCTTGTTGAAACATATACCGGGCCCTTTTATCAAAACACGAGATATAGAAGCTCTCGATTTGTTTGTGCATGCAATATCAAAGGGAGATCATTGTTTGATTACAGTACTTGGCTACATTTCTAAAATTGAATATTTAATTTTAGTACGTGGACTCCAAGGTTAGAGTTCTGGTCACTTGCTTCTTGAACAAGTCCAAATCAGTCTAAACATAAACCAACCTATGGTAAAGCAATAGCTATATCATTACGTTCTTTAGTGAAATATGATGTGATTAATTTCTAATATGTGTTATGTACATAACACATATTAGAAATTCGTCAAAACTTATCATAAGAAACGTTTATTGACACCCCCACCAAACTTTCCTTTTGAAATAAAAACATTCTAATTATTTTCATAATAATTTCCCCTTTTTAGAATGCAACTCTTGATACAATATAGGTTAAGGACTAATTAGTTTATTCCCAAACTTGGACTCTAATCTCAGCAAGTCTCTCCTACTCTGTAGATAGTAAGTTAACTTTGGTACACTCCAATTTAGACGTCAATTTGTGCAAGATCCATCTGTTATGCCCACCCTAGTATAAAACTTGAACTGCTAAAAAATCCTTTCCCAAACATGCACATATTCACTTAGATGACTAGCATGGTAACATCTCTTAGAAAATCTACTAATTGCTCCATGGGAAAATGGATTGTAAAATAAGAGTTATTCATGATCAAGCCACACATGCATTAACATACAGAGTTACATTAGATTTAAATTGATCATATCATGTCAAGATTTTGGTTTTAAGTACGCATCTCATTCATTTGAAAGACAATGACAAGCGTGCTATTAACAGTGTATGATTTATTGTTAAGGAAAGCAAGTGAAATCTAGTCTGTCGAGAGCTTCAGGAAACCTATCAGCTTTCCTGAGCAACATGAACGTATCCGAATACTTTATTTCATTCCCTTTAAGGTTATCTTTTTTCGAGGCAGGATATTTTGTTCCTTTTTAAGTTAATAACAATATAGATCCCTATATCACGCAACCATTGACTTGTTTCAGTGTCGGGTAAATTTACGGACCCCAGATGATAAATTATTATTTATGGAAACGTATAATTATGGATCGAATAACGAACTTTCACAAGTGAATCATCATCAAAATCATAAATGAACATCTCTCAATAATAGTCCCCACTAACTTTCACAAGTGAATCATCATCAACATCACAAAGGAACATCTCTCAATAATAGTCCCCACTAAATATGACAGAAATTTGCACCAAGAGTTATTTGAAGAGGTTTTCCTTTTTGTTGGCCCAACATGCAAAAGTAACATGTTCTACATCAATTATTGTCGTACATAGCATAGCCTCATAAGCAAAAATTCATATTATATATTTAACTTGAGAATACAATGCTAAACAACACAAGCAAGAAATATGGTGTAACAAAAACTAAATTGGTAATTTGAAGCATTTTATAATTAATAAGTTTAATTGGTAACTAAATTCCACCAACTGTGATTGAAAAGAACTAAGCATAGCCTCATAAGCAGCCCTACTTTCCTTAGTTTTAGGTTGATAAACACCTTCATCATAAAAGTAAGAACGCTCTCCTCTTGAATTTTGCTTCTTTTAGCCTACCTTAACAACACGTTATCAAAAGTAATAGGCCGCTCACACTCCTTATACTTCTTGCTAGCTTGATTCTTTTTCAACGTTCTATCTCAGGCGGTTTATTCTGAGAAGCCCGGTCACTAAATCTATGTTTAGCCAATCGAGTAAGCCTCTTGATCTTTCTGGACACCTCAGAACTTTGGGAGTTATACTCAAAAGCCATCTCACAAGCACCTAAAGCCTGAAAATGAATATATACTTAACTCTAGAGGAATCTTGCAGAGCTATGGGTTGAGATAAAAATGAGGCACCAACAGTTACCTAAATTTAAATTATGAAACCAAAGTAAGTAATAAAATTTATGTCAAGCACAAATGTTAATGTTATTAAGTATAAATTACCTTAGAGGTTGGATCAAATTGACCACGTACAAAGCGAATAATAAGCTGTCATCTCTCTCTCTATATATATATATATATATTGACATTCAAAGAATTAAAATATAACTAGCACCGAGGAGATTTTAAGTTGAGGTAAAAAGACAAAATAGTAATTAATCACTTTATGGAAACTAAACTCTCCTTATAAATCATGACTCTTAGTGACACGTAATAAACAGAATGTATTCCAGTATCAGTAATTCTTTGATTGTCGATGTTACACACTAAAAGATTCCCATTATCGGTTACCATAAGTATGGCTTCATTTTTCCACAATAAACAAGGATAGATAAGACGATTGTCCATTATATCATAAATGCTGACTTGTTTCGCCCAAGAATCCTCCTTCATTATCCATATCTCCACGAACTTTGGTTTTGAATATCCATTGAATTCAAATAATGCAAGACAATCATTTATGATTGTAGGAGTCTTACCAGCAATGTGTAGAGCGTGAGAAATAGCATAAGGAAGGTTTATGTCTTGAAACATTTCAGTTCTCACATTGAAAGAAAGGATAACATAGACATTTCCTCTTCTACCAATCCAATACAATACTCCATTTACTAGTACTCCCCCAATACCAAAAATAATATAGGTCAATGGTAAGTCATGGTCTATTTGTTTCCAAGAATTACTACTTAGATTGTATAATTCAGCTTTGTAATTTGAATTTGAATTCTTAAGAGTAATAACGATCTTGTAATCGTGTTTATTGGTATCAAAACCTAATCCAACTTTGTCTACTACCCATTTTAATCCTCCATGAAAGGGACTTGAAGGAAGAAGTTTAACTTCCCTAGTTGTTGGATTACATAACACTATAATACATGTATAAACTCCTACACAAACCAATAATCCATTGCAAGGCCACGAAACATAAAATTCCTTGGAATCAAAATAAGGTATTTCGAAATGGGGTGAGATTTCATTGAGCGACTCATATGAATGAAAGGATAAGAATCTTCTACCCCTATCGCTAATTAGAATACACTCATTTTGTTGGTTCATATGGAGGTCTATGAAATAAGGGGTTCTGAGGAAAGTGTTTAAAGACTTACTAACGCACCTCAAAAGCATCAATGATTTTATAGGCAATGTAAGGAGTATTTTTGTTAATACTTCTTCAGGTAAAATCATCAGCATACTATCTCCGATTTTCTTATTCTTCTTCTTCTTCTTCAATACTCCCATTTTTCGAAGTGCTGCTCCCATAATTATCCCTAATTGAAGAGCCGCTTCAGAATGTCTCCGTTGAGGCAAATTGAAAAAAAATGCAAATTACTCGCTACAGAAGCAAAAATCATGGTTAGTGTTAAGCTGTTCATACGGTTATATTTTAACTAAATTGTTTTAGAGATCGAATATTTTACCTTAATTTAGGTTCTTGAACGGTTTATTTGAGCAGTGTTGACGTGCTGATGAGTTTGGGGGGTTTTGGTGGAGAAGATGAGATGCCGTAAAATATGAAAGGGTTTTTTTTTTTTGGTTCAAGGAATATGGAAGGTTGATTGGGTTTTCTTTGTACCACCATTAACTAAACCTGTTCTTCAACCAAGCTCAATCCAAGCTTCAACTAGCAGTTTTTATTAAAACACCACAGTCGAAAATAATTAAACCCTATGAATCAACAATTGAACCAACGAATTCGATTCAGCTTATCAAATGGTTGAGCTCTTTAAATCTATTAACGAAGCCTATATGTCCTTGTACGAAATCTCCTTAGCAAGAAGCAAGAGCGATCGACAGAAGAAGCAGTAATGACGGATGGGTTACACAAAGAAAGAAATTACAAAAAAAAACTTTAAGGTTGAAGATCAAATGTCTCTAGCTAGCTGACAAATAAAGGAATTTTTTAATTTGGGAAAAAAGGAGCCAAGCCGTGAGAAAACAAAAAGAATCTGAAGAAAAAGTGAACAATAAATCTGAAAAAAAGAGTTTAAGAATAGAAAAACAGTCCGCTGGGTCAAATGGGTCAACAGGAAAAAAAAAATTACTAGGACAAGATGCCGCAATTCAGATTTTAGGTACTCAAGTTGAACAATTAAACAAAGTTCTAATAAATTTAATAGAACAAAAAGAATTGAAGGCTATCGAAGGAGGTGATGACAATGTTGGGTTCGAAACTTGTAAGGCTATTTGCCTTGAAATTGAAGAAAAGAAGGAAGTACCACATGTTGCCATTAGCGTCGTGGAGGTTCCGAGTACCGAAGAAGAACCAACCAAGTCTAGCCCCGTGGAATCTGACTGTTCTGAGGTTGATGTGGAGGACGATTCAGAAAAAGCCGAATTTATACAGCTTCTGAAGGATATGCAAGAAGAGATCCGAATTTCTCAATAGTTGTTGTAATAATTAGTCTGATAACGACGTCAAAAAAAAAAAAATTAATTGTCCATTTTTATTTATATTACCTATTTCTTGATTGATTTGATTATTTATTATTTTTAGAGCATATTGGGTTTAATTGTTTGTTAATTGTGAAGCTTTAAAGATATATGATACTTAATTAGATGCCAAATAAATTGTAAGAGACAAGGGAAAGAAGATATTGATGGAAATTGAAGATAAAGGAAGGAAATATAAAAAAGGAAAAGATAAAGTTGTCAAATAAATCTGAATTCCAGCAGCTACGTCCACTAAATTGATCATAACTCAAAAACAGCTAGGAATTTGGATGAACGGTCTGAAGCGAAGTTGTATATCATTCCGAGAAAATTAGTTTCTACATAAAGAACGCGTCAATCGGAGCTATATTGAAGAAGTTACAGCCAAAACAAAACAGCAACAGTTTATTACCTTTTCTATATTTTAGGGTTACGAATTTGAGTTGGGCTAGACGTTCAATACTTGTCTTCTACTCCAAGAAAACGTTTTAGGTTTTCCTATACCCTATAAATACACCCTCTAAGCAGTAGAAACACATCCTTGGATAATCCTTAAGCCAAGAAGAAGCCTACATCAAGAGAAGAGAAGTCTGGAAGGAGTTGAACGCCAAATTATGTCTTCACAAGCCTTCAAGTTTGTAATTGTTTTCATTTTGTTCTCTTGTATGAACTAATTTACTTTAGCTTGAGATTTAGCATATGTGTATGAACCCTAGACTTGTTTTACATATATTTTAATTTGGGATACCATTGTATTTTAATTGAATTCATGTTTTATTCTCTGTTTTATGTGCTTTGATTTATTGTCTGTTTTCCTTGCGGAGGCCTACATATAGGATTACCTTAATAGTATTTAGATGGTCACCCGGAAGGGGTGTCTAATTATTTAAACACCACATAAACGTCTAGTGCACGGTAGTGATCCTGACGGGCTTGTCTAATTAGATAATTATTAGGGTATGATTTAACCACCGATTATCATTAGAAGGCCAGTCTCATTTAGGAACTTAGTGGCGTAGGAGCACCCTATTTAAGTCCCCTCGTGATTGTGAGGTCGCCACCCTAGTCCACGCTGACGGGGCTAGGGAGGAATTTATAATCCTGGTTATTGCAATTCTACATAATTCGCCCTTACATGATTATAATAAACAAGGCTAGTGGGGATTACTAGTTATATCTCGAGCTGAACTCTCATTCTCTTTGCTTCTCGTATTTACTTTTCTGTCTTTAATTTATTTAGTTATTATCTTTTATTCTCAAAAACCAAATAAAAATCTATTTAGTCTTTTAATTCTTGCGTATTATTTCTTCTAGCTTTTATATTTGCACTTGATATTTGCACAAGTTCTTTCTAGCTTTCATAGTCTCTGAGGAACGAATTCACTTATCATTAAAACTTGCATACGTCCTGAAATACTTGCAGTACTGTGTTTAGACTAGGGTGTTTATTTTGCACTCATTTTATCTATTATTTAATTACGCCTTAGGTGACACCAAATTTCCTAAAGGAAAGTGATTTGCCTCGAGATTAGAATTCCTAACTCCAATTAACTTAGCTTCAAGTGATGTGGTTGCTTTAAACTTCCAGGATTGTCCATGCAAAAATTGGCTCTGTGAGTTACTAAATACATAAGCAACAGAAGCAGTGTTAGATTCTATAAGAAAAGAAGCATCAGTGTAGATTATAATAGTATCATTAAGTGAAGAAATATAGTTTAAGGTATTATTACTTAGGATATTATAAGGAGAACATATTATAAAGAGTTGCTCAGGGATTAAATAATCATTTATAGTATCAGTATTATTAGCAGAGCAAATATTATTACTATTAGGATTAGTGGTAGTTTCATTAATGGCCTCAGGAATATCAGTATTACATTTTTTGAATTCATCATAGGCCATGTAAGAATTTTTAATGATATTAAGGGGCAAGATATCCTGATTTTCAAAGAATTTTTTATTCCTACTCTTCCAAATGAACTAGGCCATCCAGGCTGCAAATTCAACCAAATTCCTATTCATATCATCCTTAAAATCACTAATATTCATAAAAAATGAAGCCAGGAATCAACCCTGTTAGTGAAAGGAGAGTTAGAAAGAAAGGAAAATGGGGATGCAAACCAGGTTTGCTCTGGAACTAGGACAAGTGAATAGGATATGTTCAGTAGTTTCAATACAATCATCACAAAGCTTACACAAAGGATCTTGGGCACAATTTCTTTTATATAAAGATTCTTTGTGTAGGCAAAGCATTAGTAACAGCCTTCCATAAAAAATAGAGATTTTTGGGCTTAAATTAAGAAGATAAAGAGATTTCAAAAATTTATTATCATTGGAGTAAGAGGTAGTTGGATTTAAGGCATTAATAGCTTTACTTATATTTAAATTATTTTGAATACAGTAGCTATAATATGGTATACAAGTTATATTACCATCAGAGGAGTGGATCCAACAAAGAGTTCCGGTTGTGTTATTAATAGGAATATTCATAGATAAGATTTCAATAGCAATAGCTGTATCAAAAGTGGAATAAATAAGATTTCTATTCCACTGTTTGATAGGGGTATGAATAAGACCAGAGCCATATGTAAGATTTGAATTATTAGTATTTGGAATGGATTTATTAGATAAAATCCAATGGGAGTTCCAAATATTAATATTATTACCATCACCAATAGCCCATCTAATATCATTTTTAAAATAGTCTTTACCTTTAAGGGGGGATTTAAAACACCAAGAGGCATTATTGTTTGATGTAGCATTTAAGAAATCCAAGTTATAAAAATAAATGTCTTTCAAGATTTTAAAGGCCGAAGAAGTTTTATTTAGGTTTAGCTTCCAAGCAGTCCTGGTAATAATAGATAAGTTTAAACTACAAAAGTATTTAAAACCCAAGCCTTCCCTCAAATTTAGGCCGTTCTAAAGTTTTCTAGTCTTTCCAATAAATTATTTTCTTACCTTTATTATCCCACCAAAAGGAAGCAACAAGGCTACTAATAAGATCACAAGTAGTGGTGCGTACAATAAAAAGAGACATAGTATAAATAGGAATAGCTTGAATAACAGCTTTAATAAGGGTTTTTTACCTCCAGTGGAGAGGAATTTAGTATTCCAATGATTAAGCTTTTTTATAACTCTTTCAATCATCCAATCAAGGGATTTTATCTTTAATCTACCCCAGTCAGAGGGTAAACCAAGGTATTTCCCAAGGTCAGGAAGATGGTTCATTCTAATTTGAGCAGTAAGAGCTGATATAATATTAGTGGGGGTGTTTTTGGTATAGATGGCCCCACTTTTATTAAGATTGATATTTTGACCTGAAACCTAAGAATATTTGTGAATGACATATAAGAATTGTTCAAATTCCTCAACATTAGCCTTGAGAAAAAATAAGCTGTCATCAGCAAAAAGGATATGGGAGGTAGGAGGGCAGTTTCTAGCAAGCTTTCTGCCATGTATAAGTTTTCATCAACTATATCCTTCATAAGGGAGCTAAGGGCCTGTGTAATTATAAAAAAAAGGAAAGGGGCGAGAGGATCCCCTTGCCTTAATCCCCTAGTAGGATTTTTGATACCAACCGGAGCACCATTTATAAGGATTGAGTAAGAGACAGAGGAGATACATTCATATATAATATTCAAGAGAGTCTAAAAAAACCCATTTTTTTTATCATGTCAATCAAAAAATCTCACTCAACATTTTCAAAGGCATTGAAATATCAGCTTTAATAGCAGCTGTGTAATTTTTTAATTGTCTAGCTTTTTTAAGATAAGTAACAACTTCATGAGCAATAATAATATTTTCATGAATAAGTCTGTCAGGAACAAAAGCAGTTTGTTCCTTAGAGATAATAGTATCCGTAAGAGGTTTTAATCTATTTACAAATATACCTGCAATGATTTTGTAAATAAAGTTAGGACAACTAATAGATCTGAAATGACTTATAGTAGTAGGATCTTCAATTTTAGATATAAGAGTAATATAAGTACCATTAATAGGGGCAAGAGAGCTGTTATTATAGAGAAAACTAGTAATTACCCTCATAAGATCAACTTTAATGGTATGCCAGTGTTGCTTAAAAAAGAAATCAGAATAGCCATCGGGCCCTGGAGCTTTATTGCTACCCACAGTCCAAATAATTCTTTTAATCTCAGAAATAGTAACAGGTTTTTCAAGGCATAAGTTCATATCCTCAGTAACAACAGGTTTTATTTTATCAAGAACATTTGAGTAATTTATTTTACCCACTGTTCTAAATATAGAATTAAAGTGAGAAGTGATAATATTTTCAATCTCAAAGGGTTTAGAAGTCCAAATACCAGCGTTGTTCATAAGATAAGAGATTTTATTGATAATTCTTATAGATTTGGTGGAAGCATGATAAAACTTTGTATTCTTATCACCAAATTTTACCCATTGGATACTACTTCTAGATTTCCAATATTCTTCTTCTTTATTCCAAAGAGCTTCAATTTTAGAATTAATTTGGTGGATTTCATCATAATTTTCAAGGATTTTGTCATTAAGAATTCAAGTCTTCTCATAAGATCATTTATTTTTTTCTCTTACTTATACGTTTTTTCTTGGCCCAAGAATTTATAGCAATAGTACTAGAATTAAGTTTTTTTCCAAAGCGAGTTATGCCTTTATTTATGTTATTCAGAGGAAAGGACCAATGATGCAGAATAATATTAGTCACTTCACTTTCATTATTCCAATCTTTTCTATAGTAAAATCTCAGGCATTTATTATTAACTTTTTAATTAAAGTTAAGGATTACGGGGCTATGATCAAAGCCTAAAGCAGGTAAGAGGGTAATCCAAGCATTAGGGTAAACATTATCCCATAATTGATTAGAGAGACCCCTATCAAGTTTCTGTTTAATTAAGCCATTACCATCTTTTTGGTTACTCCAAGAAAAGAAACAACCTTTATAAGTAAATTAATGAAAATGATTTAAGGTCATAAAATCATTTAATTTTGAGGTATCATCAAGAGTGACATGATTTCCCCCAATTTTTTCAATTGGTGATTTAATCATATTAAAATCGCCAATACTGTTCCAGGGAAGGTTTTTCATAATATTTTCAGCTATATCAGAAAGCTCAGCAAGAATAACATCTTTTAGAGCATCAGTGGGGTGTATATAAACATAGGTAGTATAAAAGGTATTAAAGTTTTCATAAATAATCTTACAGTGAATATAATATTCGGTCTTTTTTTTTCAACAGTAATATTATAAGTGAGATCATTTACAAGAAACAAACCCCAACTTTACCATAGGGTTCAATAGTAGTTAAGACGTTCATATTAAGGGAGAGGGCTAAAGCATTAGTAGTAGCAATTTTGTTCATAGTTTCGGCTAAAAAAATTACCTTAGGATGATGGAGCTGAAAAAATCCTTAATTGTCAGAACTGTCAAGGGGGTACCAATCCCTTGACAGTTCCAACTTAGGTGTGTCATAACCCCGGTGGGTTTGTTGAAGGTCGAACCCGCAAGCCTTATCATTTTGAGCAGAAATGGTTGAGTTTTCATCAAACTCTTCAATATTATTAATATCTATCTCAGCCATAACTTCATCAGGTATCTTCTCAGTAGCTTCATCAATTATTATAAGAGTTTCAGTGAGACCCCATCTTCGAGCCCATAGCTTATCATCTTTAGTTGAGGATTTAGAAGTGATAGGGTCAGAGGTATATGGTTTGTTGAATTATGGCTTATAATCCACAAGTCTATGATTTGGTGTTTCAAAGATGTCATTTGTATGTAGGGTGTTTAAGAGAGGTATTGGAGTGTTGTGATATATTAGTGAGGCGAGTGGTTCAGATGAGACGGAACTTTTATCAATGGGTGGTGAAGTTAAGGAATTAGGGAAGATGGTAGAGTTATTATTTGGGTTTGTAGGAGAGTAATGTTTCAATGTTATTTTAGTGGGCTTTTCTAAAGAGACGAAGATAATAGAAGTTGGGCTAAAAGGGGTTTTTTTGGGCCATCATGAGTTTAGATGGGGTTAGATAAATACTTCATTGGATTCTTTTTGAATCTCAGCCTAATCTTTTGATGGGGCCGAATTTTCAATAGGTTTAGTAGCAGCTTCCTTAGACTTTAAAATTCTAAGTCGGGTAATAAAGAGAGCGGAAGGATTATTTTTCAGAAAGAGGATTCCTCTTTCGTGAAGGTTTTCTATCAAAATTTAATGGTTGAGCAGAAGAGGTCTGAGCCTCGAAAACCGGTAAAGTTTCGTTTCTAGAATCTGAAATTCTTACCGAGTTTGGTTGAGTTGAGTTGGGTTGAGTCTTGTTGTTGATTTGTCGTCTTTCTTACCGAGTTAAGATTGGGTTTTTTTTCTTGATTCCCAGAGAATTTAGGCTCAAATCCATTGATAGCTTTTGAAAGCTTTTGTCACAATTTCTGTTTGTTTTTATATTTATCTTCTTCATGATCGAGAAGTCCACAAACATAGCATAGATCACAGAGTTTCTTGAATTTCAAGTGGCCCTTAACAGAGTATCCATCGTCAAGAAAAATAACATAATTACCAGTGATGGGTTTGAAGATGTTCCAATCACTTCTAGCACAAACAGCCCCACATTCCTTGAAGGTTTTCACAGGAGGTAAAGTAATACTTTCAACATTACCCAGTTGTTTGGCAATCTTTGTAGCATTATCTTCATTTAGGAGAAGAGGAGGAATACCATGGATTTGAACAACAAAAGAGGTTTCAGTGAGTTGAGCATCAATTAGGCCTTTTGAAGAATGTACATATTTTCTGATTACAATCCATGGTCTATTCTTCCGGACTAGCTCAAGATCTTCACCTTGTCCGAAAGTGATGACGCATGTATTAAACCCTCATTTTTCAGTATGACATTTACCTGAGATTCCCCATGAGTTGTTTATGTTTTTACGCTGATAGTTGAAACTAACAGATTCATTGCTAATGATTTTAGCATATCATTTTGGACCTTCAAACTGAGCGTATACATCGTTAGGATCAGTAAATAAAGTAAAGGCTTCATCAGTGTTTGATGAGTAGGTTCTAGTGTAGAATTCCATTGTAATAAAGATGTAGTGTAAATAAGGTAGGTAGGAATTGAAGATGAAAGAGGAGTAAATGCAGAAGAATGAAGCAGGGTAGAGAAAATCAAAGTTAAAAATAAAGGTAAGTGAGATTTGGATAAAGAAGAGATTTCTAGATGGATGAAGTAGAATTTTGAGATTTTTAGAAGGATTAAGGTAAAGGACATGCTTGAGACTGGTGGTGGAAGGGTTATTTGGTGGTGGTGGTGGCGGATAAAGTTGTAAGAAAGAAGTAAGACTCAACTATCTTTAAAAAACGTGCTTGAGAGCTATTTTGGTTTTTTTGGACGATCCTCAGTTCAGTATATATGTATATTTTAACATAAAGTATATGTATATCGTTTCTAAATAAGTAAAATATATACGATAATAGTCATACTACTAAAAATATAACATGATATTATTTGACTAAAAGTGGATTAAAATTTAATTAAAATTGGATTAAAATTAAATTGAAAAAAATAAAATAATTGATAATTTACTTGTAATTAAATTATATCACGTTATTAATGGTACATTAATAGTAAGTACTTTTTTTTTAAAACAAATATCACAAAAACTTAGAATATGATAAATGGTATTTGATTTTTTTATATTTCAATAAATGATATATTTGGTAAAGAAAAATAAAGCTGACAATTTTTAATTCTACCTAAATTGCTCGGACTTCAATATTTGGAAATAAATTAGTCTTTATAAAAGTTAGCTGGGAATGTGTCAAATCTATTGATTATTTATTTATCCAACTTAATTGTTCTACTATTTTAGATAGGATTATTGTCTAAGAAATACTTTAAGTTAAAATTAATTATTTCTTATCCCAACCATCATATTTTTACCCATAAAAAGTCACATATATTTTGTTTTTTTCTTTTCTTTCTTATAAAAAGAGTCGTTTGAGTTATGAAAAGCTTATCATTACTCACTATTCTTTAAAAAAGACAGTGTCTTTTATATGTAAGAGTTTAAGGTGTCAGGTGCCTATTGGGCATTAACCCTTTTAGATATAAATCTTAAAAAAATATTTAATATTTTTCTTTACAAAATTATTCTTAATTAAGATATATATAATTATTTATCATAGTACTTTCTATTATTTTTAATTAAGAACAATATTAAGAAAAATAAAAACAAAATAATATGGTATTTACCAAAGAAAAAATGATATTAAACTAACTTTCTATAAATTTGAATTAACGTGGAAAAAAATGTAGATAAGGTGGTGGATATATTAGAGTAATTATAATACCATTTAAAACTATATCACCTAAATATTATCTAAATGACGTGACATTACTCAAATACCATTTAATGACATGACGTGAATTAATTCGTAGTTACAAATCTTTAATCTATTTTTTAGCTAATTAAAAATTTGTAACTAATCAATTCACACTATATAATTGGTGGTATAATTTTGGATGATATATATAATTAGTCGATATATTAAGAGCCCTTTTTGATTGATTTTCAAAATAATCACTTGAAGTGATTTTAGATTCCTAATAATACTTTATACTTTTAAAATCACTTTTAGAAAAAGCACTAGTGAGGTGATTATTAAAAAATCACTTAAAGTGATTTTGGATGTCAAAAATATTTTTTAATATTTTTTACGAATATTAAAATTTTAATTGAAAAGCGCTTTTAGCTCTAAAACAATCAATCCCAAACGGACTAATAGTATTAGACTATTAGACTATTAGCAAGCGTGTGAGAGACTTTGTATATAAGTTTTTTATCTATTTTATAAACTTGCACCAAGGAAAGAAAGAAAGATGGCAGAATCATCAGCAGCAGCTAAGGTGAAATCAATCTTCATATACCCTATTAAATCGTGTGGCGGAATATCTGTCTCTGAAGCAGCCATCACTGGAACAGGTAAGATGAAGAATTAATGATACTACTACTATCAACTATATCAATAATTTTCTTTGATGAACTATCTATAATTATAGGATTTCGATGGGATCGAGAATGGTTAGTAGTAAATGAGAAAGGGAGGGCAAATACTCAAAGAGTTGAACCCAAGCTAGCTCTTGTACGTACAGAAATAACTCCCATTCACGCGTTTGAGGGTTATATTTACCGATTATAAATCATTCCCTGAAGTGAATGGTCTTTTAATATATAAGAGAGGAAGCAAACTTAATTTTATATCTTTATTCGATATTGTAATTAATTTGTGATTTATATTCTGTTTTGGTATTGTAATAATGTTATGATTTATATTTTTTAACTAAATTTCATTCCCTGAAGAGAATGGAAATTTATTCCCGGAAGTGAATGAGTTATATTACTTGAAGTAAATAAAACAATTTTAAATATCTATGCAAATAGATGTGGTGGTGGTTAAAAACAATTGAATTACATGTAGTATTCACATACTAAAAATCATTCCCCGAAGTGAATGAAACTTTATTCCCTTAAGTGAATAAATACGTGTTCGGAAGAAATTGCACCGTCTTTCAATATACTGGAATTGACGTCTTGATGATTCGAACTCCAGTCGAGGTTACGGTGATGTCTCCTCATTTGTGATAGTTAAATACACTCTTGAGACATCATTTTAGGCTTATTTATTAGTCTATAGGTTGATTTTAGCTTAATTTAGTGCACTTTCCTATTTTGAGTCTTGATTTGTAGAATTATTATTTTTAGAGCATATTGGGTTTAATTGTTTATTTAGTGTGAAGCTTTAAAGATAATTATGGAGATTAATTAGAGTCCAAGTCAAAGACAACAACTTATGGAAGGAGATATGCATGGAAATTGGAGATAAGGAAATAATTGCTAAAAAGATGGAAAAGGAAAAGCTGCCTAAATCTGGGATTCTGCAAAGATAGGCGTTTTTACCTAAGAAATAGGCCGAATTTGGTAATTTCCTTCTAAAGGGCCTAGATAATTCTGTTGCGATTCTTTTGGTATCTTATAGAGCAAAATCCGACCAATAACGAAGAAGATACACTCAAAACAACGCAGCAGTGTTTTCCTTATGAATTTGAGTTGGGCCAGGAGTCCATTACTTGAAGTTATCTCCACCAAACGAATTAGGTCAACCTCTACCCTATAAATACAGCCTCTTAACACTCTTAAATCATCCTTGGCCAGACCCTAAGGCCAAGAGGAAGCTGCAACACAAGAGAAGAAGTCTGGAGGGAGCTGTGCATCAACTATGTCTCCTTCAACCTCTTATTTTGTAATTCTTTCTTCTTCTTCTCTTTGTATGAACTAATTCTCTTAGCTTAGGTTTTGCATAATGTATAAACTATGAATTCTAGTTCTTCTATCTAAGTTCTTTGGGAATTATATGTTTTAATCTGATATTAGCTACTTACCCTTATATTTGATTATGTGTTTTGATTTAATGATTGTTTTCCTTGCTAGTGCACGAGTATAGGATTACCTTAATAGTAGTTAGATGGTCACCTTGTAAGGGTGTTTAACTATTGAACCACCACATAACGTCTAGTGTCGATAGCAGTTCTGACAAAACATACTTCTAACTAGATAGTCATTAAGGTTTGTTTTAACCACCATATCACCAAGATTGCAGTATTTGCTTAGGGCCTTAGTGGCGTTTGATAACCCTATTTTAAATCACTTCTTGGTTGTGCCGTTGCCCCCTTAGTCGCTCTCAAGGTCTAAGGTAGTGGAATTTAGAATCCTGACTAAGTATACCAAGAGCTAATATTCTCCCTTATAAATTAGATTTAATAGATAGAATTAGAAGGATTAGTGCATACTAGTAAAACCTAAGTTATATCGTTCATACTATCTTCTTTTCTTTTCTGTTATTTATTTTCTGTCTTTAATTTAGTAGTTTAGTTTTCTTATTAAAAACCAAATAAATATCTATCTTTCTCTTCTTTCTACTTGCGTATTATTATCTATCTTTAATATCTGCACTTGATAATTTGCATAAGTTCTCTCTAACTTTCGTCAGTCCCTGAGGAACGAATCTTCTTATCATTAAAACTTGCATACGTCCTGTAATACTTGCAGTACAGTGTTAGTTTAGGGTGTGTATTTGCACTTATTTATATCATTATTTTATCACACCTTGAACCACACCAAGTTTTTGGCGCCGCTGCCGGGGACTACATCGTTAGTCCTTGTGCAATTATCTTGTGCTCATATTTTAGTTAGTTCTATTTTACGCTTTTCTTTTTAGTTTTTGTTTTACAGATTTTTTTTAGGCGAGAGCAGATTTATTAGGAGATAAAGGTTTCGTGCTATTAGATCCTGAAGAAGCTAATTCAAGATGGAATCTCTAAAGCTCAAGGAGTTAAGCCGACAACTTGAGGAATTACGAGAACTATCGCAACAAATAGCTCGGAAGAATCTAGTACATACAACACCTTCATGTCCTAGTTGTGGAGCAAGAGATCACTCGTGGGGACGTTGCATGAACAATCCAGCCTCAATTTCCTTCATGCCTTATCAAAGAGACCATTATTATAATGGTTATTATCAATCTCAAGGAAATTACGCTGACTATCAACCCCCACAGAGTTACAATTGGGTCGGAGATCAACAGCCATGTCATTATGATAACCATTATCATGATGATTATTATCAACCACGACCACAAGCTTATTATCCTCCACAACCTATCTATCAAGAAGCGCCGATTTATAATGAAGCTTATCAAGAACCACTTCCTTATTCAATGCAGCAAAAACAACCTTCGAGTTTGAGTTCAAGTTTGGCTCGACTGATGCAAACACTTGATAATATAGAGAGTCGCCAGCAAGAATCCCAAGACTCACAGAATGCGCTTATGGAGAAGTTGCAGAGAATGTCACAAAGGATGAATGAAACTCTAATCCCTGCAGAAAGGCAACTCCAAAGTGATAATACTGCTCCAGAAAACAAAGTTTGTCATGCAGTTGAATTAGAAAGTGGAAAACAACTACCTCCAACAAGACCAGAACCAGAACCAGTCCCTATTCCAGATCAGAGGGGGGAAGAAGCAACAGAAGATAAGGTCGAAGAGGTAGTTGAACAAGAACGTGTCCAAGAGAAGACACCAGAAAAGAAAGAGAGACCAGTGGTAACCAATACATGTCCTCCTCCACCATTCCCTTCACGTGTCAGAAAGGACAATGACCTGGAATTCAAGAAGTTCGCTGACATGATGAACAAATTAAAGAGCCCGTTTGTAGAAGCTCTCACAAGAATGTCAAAATACGGTCAATTCATGAAGGACATTCTTTCTAACAAACGAAGATTCGAAGTTAAAGAGATGAATGGATTACTAGAGGAGTGTAATGCTACACTTGAAATCGAGTTGCCACCTATTCCCACGACATCTTGGATGGCACCATCCATGATTATTAAGAATCGAGCTGAAAAGTTCGTGGGAATTAAAGGCAAAGGGTGGAAATTTCGTCATCCTTAATCGAGGTAACACGTCTAACTTTGAAAGACGTTAAACAAAAGTGCTGTACGGGAGACAACCCGTAATTTCTTTTATGTTTTTACGTTTTTAGTTTTTAATTTATATTTAGTTTAGTTAATTTTAGTTGATATTGCATATTTGAGAAAGGTATTAGTGTTTTTGATGATTAGGTATTGGAAAAATCGAGTTAGGGAGGCGAGCAAAATTTTTTTGGACAGAAACTTCGGCAAGCCATATCTTTGCGCTCGGATATCGGAATCAGGTGATTTTTGAGCCTAAACTGCATAACTTTTCGAGATCTAGCTGCTGGGGAGGTTTTTGCCACGTGCGGTACACCGGACCTCAGCCGCGGTGCACCGCGTGGTCAAAAACCCGTATTACGGGTTGCTACCGCGGGTTTTATCCAGAAACGAAAAAAAAAATAGCTGATGGGTCCGGTATACCGGACCCTATACCGCGCCATGCACCGCACAAACACGTGCCACGGGGTCCTACCACGGGTTTTTTGACGTAGGAGGCGCGGTATACCCCGCGGTACACCCCATGGTCCGCAGGGGTAGTCCGCAGCGCCGCAAGGGAGAGAAAAACCTACGGGATTTGATTATAAAGGAGGTATTAAGCTTTTAGTTCCGAATTTTATAAACCCAAACCCTCTTTTTCTTCTCCACAACTCTACTAACTCCATTAAAGCTCATCAAAACCTTCACCAATCATCAAAACACTACCCAATCACCATGAAAACACATCCAATTCATTCTCCACATCATTACAAAGAAGATTCAACCACCTATATCATCCCAAAACACCTTGAATCCAAGAATCAAAAGCTTAAATTTCAGAATTTCATCCTACAATTTCTTAAATCCAAGCCAATCCATGAAGAATCCATCTTACCCACATAGAGAATCATCATCAAATCACCTTTCCTAACCCAAATAAAGCTTGTACAACCAATAATCAAGAGTTTCAAATTTCAAGAGTGGTTAAAGCTTTGAGTTGGGGGTCAATTGAGATGATTAAGAGAACATGAACATTATCTACTGTATGGGAGATGAAGAAATCAAGGTAGTGGATCTAATTGAGAAGAAATCAAGTGAGACAAGTCATAGTTCCAATTCAAAGGGTAAAACAAGTCAAGAGAAGAGAGGTTAGCATGCTGTGTTTGATTCAAAGAGCAAAAAGATTCTTACTTTAGTGAAGAAGACAACACAACCTCTACAAATCAAAGACCTTATACCCAGAAGAAATAGAGAAAGCTTCAATGGCCATGACAGCTTCTCCGAAGTAACAATTAAAGGAACTACCTTTTTCTTATGAGAAAGTATTTGAAGAAGAAGTTGAAGGTGAATACATGAAGGTTCATGGAGATTTGGAATGCTTTGGGTTGTTTGTGAATTGTATTTTGTGAAGAGAAGAAGAATATGTGGCACAGTTGATCTATGAGGAGGTGATACGGATTTTCGATCTCTCCCATGACGTTATTTAATGCAATATCCTATTATGATCACGTGTCTTGAACGAAAAGCGAATAAGAAGTTGGGTGAAGAAGATACATTAGAATTTAATCCGAGTATCAACAAGGCGAGGTAATAGCCTCGAAGAGTATGTTTTCTTTCTTCCCTACCATTTCTTTATGTGCAATATGTATGCTAATTTTAAATTTTATTTTTCTTGAGTCTTTTTCGAGTCGTGGGGACACGGCTCATTTTTGAGTTGGGGGTGGGGATTCGTTGTCCTCATCTTCCTTTTTGTTTTTTTCATAAAATTTAATTTTTTTTTTTTTTTGGGTTGAATTAGGCATAGAATATCTTTGAATGTACCTATTTGAGCATGATTTTATTAAGTTAATGATAGTAGGTAGTATGTTTTTGAAAAATGCAATAAATATGTTTAGTTTGCATGTATGAAAACAGGAAATAAAAGATAGAAAAGTTAATGAGCAATGCTAAGAAGTATGTTGAAACTTAGGGATAGTTATTTGGTGTGTAGAACGTGAGGTTTAAAATTAGTTGAAAACCCACTTGTCTATGAACTAGTAATGAAAAAGTAACAAAATCCGGTAGTTAGAAAAATGAATAAGGCAGTTCTTTCATGATTAAAACATTTGAAGCCTTTATACTTTCTCACCCTTTTATTTGATTATTTGTATTTATCCGTCTTAGCCCCTCTGAGCCTTTCTAAATCCTTTATTGAAACACATTATAATCCTTACCCTAGTTTTTAGGACTTATCTATATGACCCGCACTCGAATCGCAAAACCTGAGACACTCGTTTTAGAGCTTGAGTTTGGGGTGGTGGGTTTCATCATTTGGGAACATTGGATTTGGAATTATCTTTGTGATTTTATTGATGATGAAATTGTTATTATTGTAACCCTTTGCCGGGGTAATAGTGAATGAAAAAGAAGCTACGAGCTAATTTTGCCAACAAGGGCATAAAAAGAAAAAGAATATATATATATGAAAAAAAGAAAATAGTGTGATATCTCGAACCTCAAAAAGAGAGTCATAGCTATACAAAAGAAAAAATTGATATGAAAAGAATATATATTCGGACCGGCAAAGTGGATTTTGAATCATCAAAAGGTTTTAAATTGAGATTATTGGGGATGCACATTAAAAGCATCAATAAATTGGGTTGAGTGAGAACATCTTCGAGTGAAAACTCAAGCTCTAGGGCGATTCGTTGATGGCTAGTGAGGAGAGAGCCAAAAGCTCACTTTTCATTATCCAAATATACCACACCCGTCCTTAAGCCAAGTTATGACCAAGACCTTAGGATTTCTAACTACTAGATGGAGAAACAATTGAGCTATTAGGTAGTAGGTAAGTGGACCATTGGATGCTGTATTTGGGACCTATGAACAACCTATAGCCATTAACCTGAACTAAGTTATCATCCTCTCCTTCTGGCATTGCGAAATTAATCTTAACTTGAATTTATGGATTGTTGATTACATGTATATTAAGCATATTTGTGCATTATTTCTTGAGCATTACTACATGAGACTTTTTAGATTTTTGCTCTAGGATCATTCATTATGTTCTATTCTTATTCTCCTCCTACTTCCTCTTCTTGACTACCCTACTGTTCTTTACTTTTATTGTATCGGGACGATACAACTTTGAGTTGGGGGTCTTGATGTCTCCTCATTTGTGATAGTTAAATACACTCTTGAGACATCATTTTAGGCTTATTTATTAGTCTATAGGTTGATTTTAGCTTAATTTAGTGCACTTTCCTATTTTGAGTCTTGATTTGTAGAATTATTATTTTTAGAGCATATTGGGTTTAATTGTTTATTTAGTGTGAAGCTTTAAAGATAATTATGGAGATTAATTAGAGTCCAAGTCAAAGACAACAACTTATGGAAGGAGATATGCATGGAAATTGGAGATAAGGAAATAATTGCTAAAAAGATGGAAAAGGAAAAGCTGCCTAAATCTGGGATTCTGCAAAGATAGGCGTTTTTACCTAAGAAATAGGCCGAATTTGGTAATTTCCTTCTAAAGGGCCTAGATAATTCTGTTGCGATTCTTTTGGTATCTTATAGAGCAAAATCCGACCAATAACGAAGAAGATACACTCAAAACAACGCAGCAGTGTTTTCCTTATGAATTTGAGTTGGGCCAGGAGTCCATTACTTGAAGTTATCTCCACCAAACGAATTAGGTCAACCTCTACCCTATAAATACAGCCTCTTAACACTCTTAAATCATCCTTGGCCAGACCCTAAGGCCAAGAGGAAGCTGCAACACAAGAGAAGAAGTCTGGAGGGAGCTGTGCATCAACTATGTCTCCTTCAACCTCTTATTTTGTAATTCTTTCTTCTTCTTCTCTTTGTATGAACTAATTCTCTTAGCTTAGGTTTTGCATAATGTATAAACTATGAATTCTAGTTCTTCTATCTAAGTTCTTTGGGAATTATATGTTTTAATCTGATATTAGCTACTTACCCTTATATTTGATTATGTGTTTTGATTTAATGATTGTTTTCCTTGCTAGTGCACGAGTATAGGATTACCTTAATAGTAGTTAGATGGTCACCTTGTAAGGGTGTTTAACTATTGAACCACCACATAACGTCTAGTGTCGATAGCAGTTCTGACAAAACATACTTCTAACTAGATAGTCATTAAGGTTTGTTTTAACCACCATATCACCAAGATTGCAGTATTTGCTTAGGGCCTTAGTGGCGTTTGATAACCCTATTTTAAATCACTTCTTGGTTGTGCCGTTGCCCCCTTAGTCGCTCTCAAGGTCTAAGGTAGTGGAATTTAGAATCCTGACTAAGTATACCAAGAGCTAATATTCTCCCTTATAAATTAGATTTAATAGATAGAATTAGAAGGATTAGTGCATACTAGTAAAACCTAAGTTATATCGTTCATACTATCTTCTTTTCTTTTCTGTTATTTATTTTCTGTCTTTAATTTAGTAGTTTAGTTTTCTTATTAAAAACCAAATAAATATCTATCTTTCTCTTCTTTCTACTTGCGTATTATTATCTATCTTTAATATCTGCACTTGATAATTTGCATAAGTTCTCTCTAACTTTCGTCAGTCCCTGAGGAACGAATCTTCTTATCATTAAAACTTGCATACGTCCTGTAATACTTGCAGTACAGTGTTAGTTTAGGGTGTGTATTTGCACTTATTTATATCATTATTTTATCACACCTTGAACCACACCATACGGTCATTAAAGAAGTAATTCTTGATTATTAGTAGTCTGAATACTACAAATTAATAAATTTCTTACCACCAGACGTGGAATAAAAAGAAATCACGCAAGTGAAAGTCACGGAAAATAAGTAATCAACAAAATGATAACCATGAATGTTATTGATATAGTGGAACTATATTTTGGTCGCATACCTGTCGTATGCTAAACCATTTGGTCGATCTAAATAAAAAATTTGGATGCCCAAAAGTTATGTTACCTTGGGGTACAAAATTGAAATTATCAGCGGATTATGGTTTAAGTAAATCCTGAAGAAACTTACTAAATTTAAAGATATTCGCCGAAATGAATATTTTGTATAAACCACAAGTGTCCGTAACAATTTATATCTTTGCATTATTTATGAAAGTCACGCCATAAGTGTGTACTAGAAAATATCGTGCTATTTCTTCGGGGTTGTATTATGTATTCAAGCAGTTGTAACGCATATTGTGCAAAAGCAAAAATATAACGATTGATGTCTCCCTATTTGTTCTAATTCTTAGCCCATTGGAGACATCCTTTTAGGTGAATAAATGAGTTATTTGATAGACTTTTAAGCTTATTTGATCATATTGCACTTTCTCCCCTTGGAAATTAACTATTTGCGGAATCTGAGCTTTTGTGCGTAAATTTGACTATTTTTAATGCAAAGTTAATTGGTTCTTGAATTTCATAAAAGACCAATCCAAGGAGAAGAAGTGAGAATAAAGTCTTAGTGTATTTTAGAGTGTTAGGGAATGATTTTTAGTCGAGTTTCTATTTTTAGAGTACACTTTCCTATTTCGATTTCTTGATTTATTGATTTATTCTTTTTAAGCATATGCGGTTTAATTATTTAATTAATGTGAAGCTTTAAAAGATAAATGGTAATTACTTAGAGACCAATTCAAGATGAGGATGAAAGGAAAGAATATTTACATGGAAATAAGAAGATTTAGGAAAGATTTATTCAAAGGAGGAAAAGATAAAGCTGCCTTGTGAATCTGAAAATCCAGCCACGTTTTAGAGATTAAATCATAATTAAATATTGGTAAGGATTCTGGACGAATGGTCTGCACCAATAGAAAGAGCTTTCCAAGACAAGCAGTTTCATATATTGGAACTTCTCAAACGGATAAGTATTGAAAAAGATATGACCAAATCAAATCAGCAGCAAATCTTACCTTTTCTAGAATTTAGGGCTACGAATTTGAGAGTCTTTGACTTGTCTTCCACTCCAAGCAAATTCGACCTAGGGTCTTCCAACACCTATAAATACACCCCTTAGACCTCATAATTCAGTACCTCTCATAATTCATTCAATATATACATCCTTAGAGAGAGCGTCAAGAGGCGGAAGCAAGAGCAGAAGCTGGAGACTGTCTATATCTCCAACAACAGTTCAAGCCAATTCCTCTATCTAGGTTCTTATTTTATTTCTGTTATTAGGAGCATGTATATTATTAATTTCCTTATTGTTTTTACTTTTAATATGAGCTAAACCTTTATACTTGAGAATCGCATTAAAGGGATGAACCTTAATTAATTGTTTTCTATGTTTTGAATTTGGGATTGTTTAGATTTAAACTGAATTGAGTTTTAGATATTGGATATTACTTTGTGTTCATTACTAATTCTTTTAGGAACAACTAGAATTAGCTTTTAGTATTTGGGCTATTCACTTTAGTGGCGAAGTGATCATCCGACAGGGGGGTTTGAATACAGATCTAGGTAATACCCGTGTAATGTCCGTTATTGACCGACATGCTTAACTAGTTACATAGCCAAAGAGGTAAAATCATATCATCCGAAGAGCCATATTCGACCATACAGGTGTTTATGATACTTTAGGATAGCTTCTAGGTCCACCCGACAGGGCGCTAGGAGATATTAGAGTCCCGACTAATATTATAATTCCAATTCTACCCTTAAACATAGCATAGATTAGATTTATTAAGTGGATTCCTTGCGAGACTCAAGTATCTCTCTTATCTGAAGATAGTCTATCCTTTTACATTATTTATTTTCTGTTATTTAGTCTTTACTTTATTTTGCATCTTTTAATTTACAAAAACCAAATAAATATTTCTTATCTTTTATTTTCTGTATTTGCAATTACTACTACTTGTTTATTGAACACTTGGGTTATACCAGTCCAATCCCTGAGAACGAATCCGACTTGTCGGAGTATTACTTGGACAACCGTACACTTGCGGTATTGTGGTTCCTTTTATTTATCGCATTAATTTTTATAACACACAAGGACCCACCAAAGATCCAAAGAATTTTATATTATGACATGATCGACGTAATTATCCAAGGACAATAAGTTGAATAATAGAAAATTCACTTTGACTCAACTAAAAAGACCAGAAGTTGTTTTTACTAAATGACTACCCATATGTTTAATTTTCTCTAGTAAAATTGACTATGAGACTATCTCAACCGGTAGTTGATATTTTTATGTTTGTTTTAATTCTAATTCTTTTATTCGATATCTTGAACACCTAAATGTGATACATTTAAAACACGTCTTGTAGAGTGTTATTTTGATGAGATAATATACCCTTATTAGGGGGAAAGACATCGCAACCTGAAGTATTGCGTGAGATATCGTGGAATAAAATTCATTATCTCATCTCTATCCACGAACTAAAGAATCGGAACTTGAAGTTCAAAAGGCGATTCATTTGTGAAATATTGTAAATAATATACAAAATGCATTCATGAACACAGAAGAATGTTGCAAAATCCCATAAATCTACTGTTAACGCTCCAGTAGATTATTGTCCTAGAAGGACATATAACAAATATGTCAGCGAATGCATTAAACTAACGCATGAAGCGTGGTGAACTGAAAATATATCTAACCAGCGCATGAAGCGTGGTGAATCTATTATACATCTAACCAACGCCTGAAGCATGGTAAGCATGTAATGTAACTAACCAGCGCATGAAGCGTGGTTGACCTGTAATGCATATAACCAACACATGAAGCGTGGTTGACCTGTCAAATTAGAATATACCATTCCCCGAAGAAGAAAATCTCATGAGTAAATGATGATTAAATGGTAAATAATGTGGAATGTGCACATCCACATTATATGACGGGAATTATTGAGCCAGCTACTACTGACACATGCATTATTCATAAATTTTGTAATGGTCCCTGAAGTGACCGAGGTACCTAAGTAAAGAAACGCCATGAGATTATTTATCTACTAAAAATACATGAAACCGTGAGACGGTTAATGAGATTGATATATTATGGCTTGAAATAACTAATGAGGATCCTAAATCACAAAGTGGTGAAATTGTCGACAAAATAATGGCCACACAATTTTATTAAATCTATAATCCGACTTGTATCACATAAGTTCCTGCAGAAATAGAGAATTGATTAGGGGGAGACGTCCCTATTTTCATGTTATGTATACAATGACGTTCGGATTTTACTTTTTAGAGAACTCTTGCAGAGTTTACTATGATAAGGAAAATACCAAGATAAATGTCATGATTCTTGGACTGATAATAATGTTCTTGATGAACACATGTGCGCGAAGCACAAGTGCCTGAAGCACTTAGAGCGTATGAATATATTAAATTCTCGAAGAACGAGAAGTGCATGGAGCATAAAATATTCCCGAAGAATATAAAGTGCATAAAGCACAAGAGAGTAGTTTATATAATAGAAACAGTTAGAATGGATCACTTCCTCACAAGAACGTTATTATTTTATGATGAGATTGTCTCATCCTGGAAATTCAAGAAGAAGATTCAAGAAAAATAAGATCAGTCCGTGAGATGTCAAACTATATTTCAACAAACTTGCCCATGCGAGAATCCAGCAGATTCATCAACTAAATCTATATTATACTTATGTTAAATTATGGGCTTGAAAATGTATTATGCGGTTCAATATAATTATTGTAATAATGCGTGTTACAATGAGAAGGAGACGATAATTGTGCATTTTACTCTTTTTCCTTCACTAAGTTTTTTTCCCACAGGGTTTTTCCTAGTAAGGTTTTAACGAGGCATGCCAAATATCGAAAGAGAACAATATACTCCTCCGTACGTCAATCTACTGTTTATTGACATTGAACGGATATGATCAAGTGAAAAATCCAGCAGATTTCTTCACTAAAGCTATACCAACAACAATATTCAAGCTACAAGTCCACCAGTAAAGAAGACATTATCAGAAATATCTGAGTTCGCAATGAGGGGGAGATATCGACATTCTGTACTCTTTTTCCTTCACCGTGGTTTTTCCCAAGTGGTTTTCCTGGAAAGGTTTTAACGAGACAGGCCAAATATGTGTTACATCCTCCAAGAAATTATGTACTCTTTTTCCTTCATCAAGTTTTGTCCCAATGGGTTTTCTTGACAAGGTTTTAACGAGGCAATCATATATCATATCTCTCACTTCAAAATTTCGTTGGTGATATCCAAGGGGGAGTGTTATAAAATATTATATTAAGTGGATATACACCAACGATATACCCGATAAAGTAGTAACGTGTATAAGTGACTTGCAGTACAGCTGCGCAGCAGCTTAAGCCTCGCAGCAGTTTAAGCTAGTAGCTGCGCAGCTACTTACGGTTTACTATATATAGTACGATATTCATATCATATTGTAACCATTCTAAATTTCAGTGAATAATAATATGAGATTATATTTCCCTATATTTCGAATTATCGCCATTAATTTCATAACACGGACTTCAATATTTGGAAATAAATTAGTCTTTATAAAAGTTAGCTGGGAATGGGTCAAATCTATTGATTATTTTTTTATCCAACTTAATTGTTCTACTATTTTAGATAGGATTATTGTCTAAGAAATACTTTAAGTTAAAATTAATTATTTTTCACCCCAACCATCATACTTTTACCCATAAAAAGTCACATATATTTTGTTTTTTCTTTCTTATAAAAAGAGTCGTTTGAGTTATGAAAAACTTCTCATTACTCACTATTCTTCAAAAAAGACGGTGTCTTTGTTATGTTAATAACCACCAGTTGTACAAAAGAAATGGTTTCCCGAAGAGATAAGAAATGAAAATAAAAACGAGTTTAAGTGAAAACAAACTCTTACACGGAAAAAACGAAATAACAATTACACGGAAATTGAAATAACGTTTACACGGAAATTGAAATAACAATACACGGAAATTCCAATAACAATACACGGAAAACGGAAATACACTTACACGATAATAAAGGAAAACAAAGTCACCGTCAAACTATTGTTGTTAAAAAGATATTCCGGAGTGACCGGTATCTCTAACAGAACTAAAACTACGTTTAGGAAAATATAGAGAGTAAGTGGTGAGGCAGAGAGTGTTTCCTTTGTGTATTTTCGTAGTCTGCTAAGAGTGTAGAGAGAGCTCTTTATATAGGGGAGTGGAAAGGAGGACCCAAGCCTTTCAGAAACGTCCTCATTAAAGCCCATGATTTCCTCCCGAAATTGGCTTAATAGGGTTGACGTTTTTGAGTCTTGTAACCCCCACGTTTTATTTGATTGGATTTTCTGTAACAGCTTAGTTGACCCACGTGTTTGACTTGTCTAAGTAACAGCTGGGATATTCTTTCACCTTAACGTGTGCGAGATTCGTGGAGTTTTGTCTCTACGTTTTAAGTTGAGTAGTCAACCTTCCACACTATAAGAGCTGGTACAAAATCCATTTCATTTTTCATTTTTTGACTCCCCAAACTCCCCACGAGCCACGAGCCACGAACCACGACCCACGCCCCACGCCTCACGCCGTCGCCGTCGCCGGTGCCGGTGCCGGTGCCGGGCCGGGTCGGGTGGGTGGGTGGTGGTGGTGCGCGCGTGTGGGTTATCCCATTGCTTTGCTATGTGCATGGTTGTTGGCCATTTGGACATTGTTAAAATTACACCATATAAAAGAAGGTAAAAACCCTTTCCCACTACCGATGTGGGAGAAACAAAGAATCCAAATGTTACTCTTTTATGACTTTTCAAGTTTTTCCAACAATCCCCCACACACTTGAAAGTCAACAAAAGGTTTGGAGAGAAGGTTCCAGAAAGAAGAATGGGTGAATTGTACTTAAGTGTCAATATCTTGCGATTTGAATTGACACGTAGTGAAGTGTGGCAACCACCGAATTCCGTTTAAGTGAACTTACTCTTGAACTTTAACGGTTATCGATCGAGACCCTCACAGCACATACTCTACCCGATTCAAGGTTATGGTTCCCTCTAACATCACCTTTTGGTTCATCAAGTCCTTCTCTAAGGACCACCCTTTAAGGGCTATGAACTTGGTGGTTTTATTCATTTGAGAGTGGTGTAAGGACGTCTCCTCAACACTCTACCATGAATATTTGGGTATCAAAGTTACCCTCGAATTCATCAAGTCCTTTTAGGAGGACCACCACAAAGGCTATGAGTTCGAATGTGAGTTTCAACACTTGGTACGCCTTTTTCATCAAGTCCTTCTCAACAAGGACCACCACAAGTGGTTATGAACAAGACGATTTGGGTTTGAGCCTTAGGGATGAGGAAATCACATTGACTCATTAGTCATATGTTCCCACTTAATGGGTTTTAGACCCATCCCCCTCGACGTCTCCAGGACTAGTCTCCTGGTCAAGCCTTTGGTGAACGGATCAGCTAGATTCTCCTCTGATCGTACGAATTCCAAGGCTATCACACCATTTTTCAGTAATTGTCTTACTGACCCATGTCTGATGCGAATATGTCTCTTCTTACCATTATAGGCGCTATTATGAGCGACTCCAATGGCTGCTTGTGAATCACAGTGGATACATACAGGTGTGGCACTTCCTTCCCAGAGTGGCACATCCGATAAGAGACTTCTCAACCACTCAGCTTCTTGCCCAGCTAACTCTAGTGCTATGAACTCAGACTCCATGGTGGAGCGTGCTATACAAGTCTGTTTGGAAGACTTCCACGATACAGCACCTCCCCCTAAGGAGAATACATAACCACTGGTGGAGTTTACTTCGTCATTGTCAGAGATCCAGTTTGCATCACAAAAACCCTCAAGGACTGCAGGGAATTTGTTATAGTGCAAGCCTAGATCGATGGTACCCCTCAAGTATTTCAATAGACGGCGAAGTGCAACCCAGTGGTCACTACTCGGGTTATGAGTATAGCGACTAAGTCTGCTTACGGCATAGGCAATATCGGGTCGAGTGTAGTTCATTAAGAACATTACACTTCCTATGATTTTAGCATATTCATTTTGGGATACAGCGTCCCCTACATGTTTAGATAAGTTAATGCTAGAATCATAAGGAGTATTTACAGGCGTTACTTCAAAGGAATTGAACTTCTTCAGCATCCTTTCTACGTAATGAGACTGATTCAGGGTAATGCCATTACTGCTTCTAATGATTTTTACCCCAAGTATCACATCAGCTTCTCCCATGTCTTTCATGTCGAATCTGGAAGACAAGAAACGTTTAGTCTCATTTATAATATGAATAGTAGTACCAAAGATGAGCATGTCATCTACATAAAGGCAGATGATAACACACTCTGAATTTGTTACCTTGGAGTAAACACATGAATCAGAAGTGTTAGCTATAAACCCATATGAAATGAGAGTACTATCTAGTTTTTCATACCATTTTTTCGGTGCCTGTTTCAATCCATACAAGGATTTTTTCAACTTACACACTTTGTCCCCTTGACCAGGGACCACACACCCTTCAGGTTGAGCCATGTAGATCTCTTCATCTAGATCTCCGTTCAAGAACGCGGTTTTGACATCCATTTGATGTATTACAAGTTCGTGAATGACGGCTAAAGCAATAAGGGTTCTTATCGTGGCAATTTTGGTCACTGGGGAATAGGTGTCAAAGTAATCTTGACCTTTCTTTTGGGTGAAGCCCTTAATAACAAGTCTGGCCTTGAATTTTTCTATTGAACCATCGGGTCTCAATTTTTTCTTAAAAATCCATTTACTACTAATTGCTTTGCTACCCCTAGGTAAGTTGGTTAATTCCCATGTATGGTTACTTTTTATTGACTCAAGTTCACTGTTAATAGCCTCTTTCCAAAAACTAGCATCTATAGATTTTAAAGCATCATCATAAGTTTTTGGGTCATCCTCCATGAGGAAACAATTGACTACCTGTTCGTCTAATAGGTCGATGTGAGAACCTTCTGTTATGAAGGCTGTTATAAAGTCAGGGCCGAAGCTAGACTCAATCCTGCGCCTCTTACTTCTCCTAGGTTCTTCCTCGGGAATACTACTAGGCTCCATGGAAGTGGAGGGGTTAGGAAAAACATCACAAAGAGGTACCACATCATTAGTAGATAAATTATCAACAGGTAAAGAAGTATTGACAGTATTTAAATCTTTCAAAGGGAAAACATGTTCAAAGAATTCAGCGTCTCTAGATTCACAAATAGAGTTATCTTCTAATGACAAGAATCTGTATGCCGCACTATTATGAGCGTACCCTATGAAAATTGAGTCAATGGTTTTGGGACCAACGGTGACTGTTTTAAAATCAGGTAGTTTGACTTTGGCTAGACACCCCCACACTTTTAAAAATTTCAGGTTTGGTGGAAAACCCTTCCACATTTCATACGGGGTTTTTTCTAGGGATTTATGAGGTACCCTATTAAGTACATAACAGGCTGATAGGACAGCTTCCCCCCACATGTTGTTTGGTAAACCTGAACTTATTAACATGGCATTCATAGTCTCTTTAAGGGACCTATTCTTTCTTTCTGCTATGCCATTTTGTTGGGGTGTATAAGGGGCACTAAGTTCGTGGATAATCCCATTTGTTTCACAAAACTCTTTAAGGGAATTAGAACTATACTCGCCTCCTCTATCGGACCTAAGTCGTTTGATTTTACAATCTAGTTGGCTTTCAACTTCGGCTTTATATTTTAAAAACGCATTTTCCGCCTCATCTTTAGTTTTAAGAAGATACACTTTAGTAACCCTAGAGTAGTCATCTACAAAGGTTATGTAATAAAGTTTTCCACCTCTACTAGCGGAGTTTTTAAAATCAGCTAAGTCCGAATGAACTAATTCAAGTAGTTTAGTTTGTCTCGTGGTAACGGGTTTAAAAGGTTTTTTCGCAAGTTTGGACTCTACACATATTTGACATTTTTCAAAGTCATCCACGTTGTTAACGGGTATTAGTCCAAGATTTTTAAGCCTTTTAATAGACGCAACATTTAAATGGCCTAGTTGGTGGGTCCTGGTGTGTTATTAAATTAATTCGAAAGTAAAGGAACCACAATCACCGCAAGTGTACGGTTGTCCAAGTAATATTCGATAAATCGAGTTCGTTCGCAGGGACGGATTAGGCACAACTCAGGTATTAATCGAAAAGTAAGAGTAATTGCTTAACAGAAAATAAAATAAAGATTTTTGTTTTGTTTTTATAAATTAAAAGATGCAAGAAAATAAACTACTGAATTAAAAGAAAGCAAATAAAAGAGATTTGAAACTTCAGATGAGAAAGAGTACTTGATCCTCGCAAGGGTTTCACCTAATCTATCTAATTCATGCTTCTGTTTAAGGGCTAAACTGGTATTATTATGCTAGTCGGGACTCTAATATCTCCTAGCCCCCGTCAGGGTGGACCTAAGAGCTATCCTACGGTATTACAAACCCCGTCAGGGTGAATATGAGCTACTTTCAGATGAATAATAATTTACCTCATTGGCTGCATGGTTAGTTAAGCCTGTCAAGGTCAATAACGGATACTATGCGTCTATTATCTAAGTCTGTAATTAAACCCCCCGTCAAGGTGATCCATACGCCACTATATGGAATAACCTAATTACTATGAGCTAAGTTTGATTCATGACTTCAAAATTTAGTAATTAAAACAAAATAATAGTCAACACAAAATACCTAGTCTAATTTAAACTATTAAATCCCAAATTCAGAAAACATAAACTAAACAGAATTAAGTTCAACCCATATAGCGATTCTCAAGTACTAAAGAAATTAGTTCATAACGGAATGGAAAACTAAAATTAAAATAAATGAATTCATAGTTTCGAATTACAGAAAGAAAATAAAGAACCTAAAGGTTAAGATGACTGATGATGGAAGAACAGGACTCCTCCAGCACTAGCTTCTCCTTGCCTTCTTGCTCTGACTTGAAAACCTTAAGCCTCTTGTGTAATTCTCTGAAGTGTGTGAAAGTAGGAGGTTAAGGGGTGTATTTATAGGTGTTGGAGGAGTCTAGGTCGAATTTTGCTTGGAGTGGAAGACAAGTCAAAGACTCTCAGATTCGTAGCTCTTTAGAAGGTAAGATTCTGCTGATTTGATTTGATCATATCTTTTTCAATACTTATCCGTTTGAGAAGTTCCAATATATGAAACTGCTTGTCTTGGAAAGCTCTTTCTATTGGTGCAGACCATTCGTCCAGAATCCATGCCAATCTTTTATTATGATTTAATTCCTAAAACGTGGCTGGATTTCAGATTTCAAAAGGCAGCTTTATCTTTTCCTCCTTTAAATAAATCTTTACCAAATCTTCTTATTTCCATGTAAATCTTCTTTCCTTTCATCTTTATCTTGACTTGGACTCTAAGTAATTACCATTTATCTCTTTAAAGCTTCACATTAAATAAATAATTAAACCGCATATGCTTAAAAAGAATAAATCAATAAATCAAGAAATCAAAATAGGAAAGTGTACTCTAAAAATAGAAACTCGACTAGAAATCATTTCCTAACACTATAAAATACATTAAGACTTTATTCTCACTTTTTATCCTTGGATTGGTCTTTTAAGAACCTATTAACTTTGCATTAAAAACAGTCAATTTTATGCACAAAAGCTCAGATTCTGCAAATAGTTAATTTCCAAGGGGAGAAAGTGCAATATGATCAAATAGGCCTAAAAGTCTAACAAACAAGTCATTTATTCACCTAAAAGGATGTCTCCAAAGGGCTAATAATTAGAACAAATCGGGAGACATCAAGACCCCAAACTCAAACCTTTGTCGTCCCGACAAAGCAAAATAAAAATAAAACAAAGGATCTTTTAGGTGAATGCAGAAGGTAGAATCTAGAAAATAATCCCGAAGCAAAGCTTAAAACAAATTTCATATAGTCTAACCTAGGAATTAATTATACACCTACACTTATCATGCAAAATCAAATACAAAACAATATCAATTCAAAATTAATTTCACAATGCTAGAAGGTTACGCTTTATACTTATCTCAAGATGGTGGCTATAGGGTGTTCCTCGATCCTTACTTGTGTTGAATGTTCCACTTAGAATAATCCCTAGTAACTCACTGTGCATCTAGGAATCACGAGGTCTTTACGGTTTTAGCATAGGCTGAAGGACGGTATGGTATGTATATTTGGTAATTTTGAAGTGAGCTTTTGGCTCTCTCCTCACTTACCATCAACAACTGTCCAAGAACTTGAGTTTATACTCGAATAACGTTCTCACTCAACCCAATTGACGCGCTTAATTAGCGTCCCCAAATTAACCCAATAAGCACTAAGGATGACTCACATAAAAATTTCCACTTTGCCGGTCCGAATATATAATCTTTTCAAATCATTCGTTTTTTTCTTTTCTTATAGCTATGACTCTCTTTATGATGTTGAGATATCATGCTATTTTTCATAGTTATGCCTATTCATAACTTGAGCTCGAAGCTTCTTTTCCATTCACTATTACCCCGGCAAAGGGTTACAATACAATAAACCTGTGAATCATCATCATGTAAAGCACAAAGCATCATTGATAAGCTCAAAAATCCCAACCCAATGTAAATTCACATATAGTGGACCCACCACCCCAAACTCAAGCTCAAGACAGGAAGTCTCAGGATCGTGATTCAAGTGCGGGTCATATGGTCATGCCTAATAATCTAAAGGGAAATTGGCTTATAATGTGGTGACAAAAGAAAGGCTTAAAGGCTAAAAATTTGTCTAAGAAGGATAAATTTAATTCAGGGATAGACAACTAAAAAGGATTCAAAGGGCTAACAAAGAACTGCCTCTATCATTTTCCTATCTACACAACTCGTCTCTAGTTCATACCTAAGTGGGTTCTCTACTCATTTAGATCTCACGTTCTACAAACCACCTATTATCCTTAAGTATAAGTTTACTTCTTATGCATTGTTCATTAATTCTTCCTATCAATTACCTCATATTTGCATGCAATCAAAGTTCAGTTTATACTAACTCCTAAAGTCAACTATTTTCTATCATTAATTCATGAAAAGCATGCTTGATGGGGGCATTAAAAAGTCTCTAAGTCACGCAACCCTAAGATTAATTTTATTGAAAGCATGTAAATCAAAAAATTGGGATGAGGCAACGAACCCCACCCCAAACTCAAAAGTGAGTCGTGTCCCCACGACTCGAAAAAGACTCAATAAAGCAATAAAATTAAACTAAACTACCTAACTAGTGTCTACCATCAATTAAGAAGAAGAAGAATTAGAACGGGGTACCTGGCCATGAAGATCCATAGTGTCCTCCTCCAAAGGGGGAGTATAATTATCAATATCCATGAATAAAGTTACCTCTTCCAGTGTTGACTTAATCTGTGTAATTTCCTTCCAAAGTGCTCCGATGTCTAATCGTAAAAGTTCGAACTCTTGTTGCAAATTGTGAGCCCATGGAGGAATTCCAGAATCAGTTTGAGAAGAAGAAGAACTTTGAACTTGAAATTGTAGCTTGTCTTCAGGCTTTGATGATACCCTCATCCTTGCTGTTAATTTCCCGTGTTGTGGTGGTGCAGGTGCCTTCTCTTGTGTTTCTTCAGTAGGCTCATCAAGATTGATGGCCTATTCAATTGTGGAACCAGGCAAACTCTTGTTCTTCCCTAGGATACAACACCTTCTCTTATAATTCAAAGCATCTGTTCTGTTTGTCATGGTTGAATTGACCCCAAACTCAAGTTTATACCAAGGATAGAATAAAGTTAAGAAAACTTGGTATAACTTGAGTTTCTTGCTTGGATTAGATGAAGGAAGTTGTTTTCTTGATGAATCTTGGAAGAACTCTTGAAAGCTTGATGATCTTGATTGTGTTTAATGGTGAATTTGATGTAGAGGATGTGTTTATGGAGGATGGAGGAGAGATTTGATGATGTTAATGGGTTTGTTGTAGAGGTTTAATCAAGCTTCAAGGTGTTTTTATAGGGTTGGGAGCTGGAAAATTCGTGTGGAAGAGGCTAGGGTTTATCTCCTTAAGGTTAGAAGTTGACTGGGCTTCGAATTCTTCACAAACCGCCAGTCCGCGGTGCATCCCTGCGGTGCAGGGGGTAGTCCGCGGGGTAGTCCGCGGGGGTAGTCCGCGCGCAACAGCTATTGATTTTTTTCGCTTCTGTCTTGACACCGAGCTAGCACCCCGTGGTACGGGTTTTTGCCCTGCGGTGTAGGGGTGCGGTGCATGGGGTAGTCCGCACATACTCCGTCAAAAAACCCGCGGTACACAACCCGTGGTACGGGTTTTTGAGGCGCGGTATAGGGCGCGGTGCACCGCGGCTATCAGCTTCATTTTTTTCTTGCTTCTGGATAAAACCCGTGGTACAGACCCGTGGTACGGGTTTTTTGGGGCGCGGTACATCCCTACGGTATAGGGGGTACACCGCGGGGGTAGTCCGCGCCAGCCTTTGATTTTCCAAAAAATTTCTCCAAGCAATCCAAACTCGATTCCTGCACCATTAACGCAATACCCTTCTCATTTCTTTAAAAGTAGACACTAAAACTTGACACTAACTTAGAATTATACACTAGGAATTGAAAAACTGAAAGCAATAAACTAATATACAATGAAATGGCTTTTGTTTAACGTCGTTAAGCTCGACGGGTTACCTCTCGCATCTATTCAGCTTCAAGGAGGTACATGACCTCCCCCGGATGTGGATCAATTCTGCGATTGGTATCTTCGCCTACATGGTACAGTTTTAGACGATGCCCATTCACCATAAAGGTGCGTTGCTCGTCTGGATTCTCTATCTCTATCGCTCCATGAGGCGTAACTTTGGTCACCACGAACGGACCAGACCACTTTGATCTCAACTTGCCCGGATAGTTGCTGAACTTGGAGTTATATTTGAGGACCATCTGTCCCACTTTGAATTTCTTCTCACGAATCCGATTGTCATGCCATCTCTTCGTTTTTTCTTTGTAAAGCTTGGCATTCTCATAGGCATGAAATCGAAACTCGTCAAGTTCATTCAACTTCATCATACGATTCTCCGCAGCTAAGGTTGGATCCATATTCATCTCCGCAATTGCCCAATAGGCACCCATTTCAAGCTCAAGAGGTAAGTGACAAGCCTTACCATACACAATACGATACGGAGATGCACCCACAGGCGTCTTGAACGCAGTACGATATGCCCACAACGCATCATCTAATTTCATTGACCAATCCTTGCGTGTGGAACCAACTGTCTTCTCAAGAATGGATTTGATCTCTCGATTAGAGACCTCAGCTTGACCATTGGCTTGTGGATGATACGCGGTAGATACACGATGTCTCACACCATACTTCTCTAGAACTTTCTTCAGATATTTGTTCACAAAGTGTGAACCTCCATCACTGATTATAACTCGAGGTGTACCATGTCTAGTGAAGATGTGTGACTTCAAGAATTTAATCACTACTCGCGAATCGTTAGTTGGTAGAGCTTCAGCCTCTACCCATTTAGACACGTAATCAACAGCTAGTAGGATGTACAGGTTTCCGTTAGAAGGCACAAAAGGACCCATGAAAGTAATACCCCATACATCGAATATCTCAACTTCCAAAACATTATTACGCGGCATCTCATCTCTCTTAGATATATTACCAGTAAACTGGCATCTGTGACATTTCTTGACATACTCATGACAATCCTTATGTAAAGTGGGCCAATAAAAACCGGATTGTAGTACCTTTGCAGCTGTACGGTCTCCTTTGAAGTGCCCTCCGTATGGTGAATCATGACAACCCATAATAATGGATAAAATATCTTTATCTGGGATGCATCTCCTCACCATCTGATCACTGCATACTTTGTAGAGGAAAGGATCCTCCCAAAAGAACTGTTTAGCACGGTGGGCTAGTCTCTTTTTCTCTTGTGAAGTAGCTCCTTGAGGAAAAGAACCACTCACAATAAGATTTGCAATATCCGCATACCAAGGAGTTTCTAATGAATGAACTAAAAACAAACTCTCGTCAGGTAACTCTTCTCTAACCAACTCAGGCCCTCCATTAGATTCAGAACCTTCAAGACGTGACAAATGATCAGCAACCTGATTATCACAACCCTTTCGATCCCGAATCTCTAAATCAAACTCTTGCAACAGTAAAACCCATCTAATCAACCTCGGCTTCGCATCTTTCTTCTCCATAAGGTATTTAATCGCAGAATGGTCAGTAAAAACAACAACTTTCGCCCCAAGAAGATAGGAGCGAAACTTGTCGAATGCATAGACAACAGCTAGTAACTCCTTCTCAGTTACGGTATAATTCACTTGAGCACTTGTAAAGACTTTACTAGCGTAGTAGATGGAATGAAATACCTTATCTTTTCATTGACCTAGAACAGCACCCATCGCAAGATCACTAGCATCACACATAACTTCAAACGGAATCTTCCAATCAGGCGGTAATACAATAGGTGCAGCAATAAGCTTTTCCTTAATCTCGTTGAATGCCTTTATGCAAGCTTCATCAAAAAGGAATTTGGTGTCCTTTTCGAGTAAGTTGCACAACGGCTTAGAGATTTTGGAAAAGTCCTTGATAAAACGTCGGTAGAAACCAGCATGACCTAAAAAGCTTCTTACCCCTTTTACAGAAATAGGAGGGGGAAGAGTCTTGATTACCTCAATTTTTGCACGATCAACTTCCAAACCAGCACTTGAAACCTTGTGACCCAACACTATACCCTCTCGAACCATAAAATGACACTTTTCCCAGTTCAAAACTAAATCAGTCTCCTTGCATCTAATCAATACCTTCTCCAAGTTCCGTAAACACTCCTCAAAGTTATCACCAAACACAGAAAAGTCATCCATAAATACCTCAAGGAAGTCATCAATCATGTCCCAGAAAATTGCCATCATACATCTTTGAAAAGTAGCGGGTGCATTACATAATCCAAATGGCATCCTTCGGAAGGCAAAGGTACCAAAAGGACATGTAAAGGTTGTCTTGTGTTGGTCTTTTGGGTCTACATAAATCTGATTGTATCCTGAATATCCATCCAAAAAGCAATAATATTCTCTACCAGCTAGCTTGTCTAACATCTGATCAATAAACGGAAGAGGGAAGTGATCTTTTCTGGTGGCCTTGTTCAACTTCCGATAATCCATACACACTCTCCAACCAACAACGGTCCTTGAGGGAATGGCTTCATTTTGCTCGTTCAAGATGGTAGTAATACCACCCTTCTTTGGTACGCATTGAACTGGACTCACCCATTCGCTGCTAGCTATGGGATAAATGATTCCCGCATCTAGCAACTTGATAACCTCTTTCTTCACTACTTCCTTCATAGCTGGCATCAATCTTCTTTGTCCTTCAACTGAGCGCGCGTTTTCATCGTCTAGAATGATTTTGTGTTGGCAATAGGAAGGACTAATACCTTTGATGTCAGCAATAGTCCAACCAATCGCCTCTTTGTTAGCTCTTAGTATGCGCAACAGTTTATCTTCTTGAGAACCTGTTAAAGTAGCTGAAACAATAACATGTAGAGTGTTGTTAGTACCTAAATACGCGTACCTCAGGTGTGATGGAAGCGGCTTTTCTTCTAGTTGTGGGGGAGACTCGATAGATGGTTTCTTTTTAGATACTATCTCCCCTGGTTCTCGGAATGGTTCGTAGGCGAGATGCCTATGTTTCATAGTTCCGGAATTCAAAGCAGCTACGGTTTCGGTTAGTTCTTCCATCAATTCCGGTAAGTCAAGTGTTAGGGCTGCTCGCAAGATATCATTAAAATTCATACAGTCAAACGTTTCTTGCGTAGCTAAATCAAGTATATCCATTCGGAAACACTCTTCAGGATGATCTGGAAACTTCATAGCCCTAAACACGTTGAACTTTACCTTCTCGTCTTGGATTCGCATGGTTAATTCGCCGTTTTCTACATCAATAACAGTACGCCCCGTGGCTAGGAATGGTCGGCCCAAGATGATGGGGACATTCCTATCTGCGTCGTATTCAAGAATAACGAAATCAACTGGAAAGATTAACGTACCTGCCTTGACGAGGACATCTTCAATTCGTCCCTCTGGATGAGCGAGGGATCTATCAGCCATCTGTAGGATCATGGAAGTTGGTCTAGCGTTTCCTATCTTCAATTTTTCGAAAATTGACTTGGGCATCAAATTGATACTTGCGCCCAAGTCACACAAAGCTTTTCCTTGCCACTCATTACCAATAGAAATAGGAATCGTGAAACTCCCAGGATCAAGTAGTTTAGGTGGCAACTTACTTTGGCATATAGCGCTGCATTCTTCTGGTAATCCTATCATCTCATTCTCACGGTATGGTCTCTTGTTGGTAATGGCTCTTTTCAGGAATTTAACGTATTTCGGAACATCGCGTATAGCATCTAAGAACGGAACGTTAATATTGAGACCACGTACCATATTCAAGAACTTCTGATATTCGGCCATGTCTCCTTTCTTCTGAACTCTTGAGGGAAAAGGTGGAGGAGGACGGGTTTCTGTAACATCTTTGGATTTTGGCTTCTCCGGAATCTTCTCCACTTCCACTATTTCGGGTTCATCTTCTTTTTCTTCCACCTCTTTTGCCGGTTTCTCCTTCACAGTTGTTTCTTTTTCTTTCATAACGGGAAAAGGAGGTGGAGCGAGCTTCTTACCACTTCGAAGTGTTACTGCATTACATTCTTCTCTCTGCTTAGGTTCTTCAGTATCACTCGGTAGTTGTCCTTGCTGACGTTGATTTAATTGCTTGTTTATCTGAGCCATTTGTGTTTCCATCATCTTAAGTGTTGCCGTGGTAGACTGTTGAATGCTGATTAGTGTTGTCAAGGTTTGTTGAACATCTAGAGCACCTTCTTGAGGTTGAGCAGGTAAAGCTTTTTGGTTCATGGTTTCAGTATAAGCATCTTGAGGAGGTTGTCTCTGAGCTTGATATCCGTATGTTTGTCCACCTTGATAGTTGTTCTGAGGTCTTGGTTGAAAGTTGTTTCCTTGGGGGCGTGGTTGATATGCATAAGTTGGATTAGCAGCCCCATTTGGATTTGAATATTGGAAACCCGGATGGTTTCTGTTAGGTTGATAGCCTTGACCACTTGAATTATAATTTCCTCGGTTGGATATGAACATTACGGATTCTGGATTGTTTTGACAGGTCTCCCAATCATGATCTTGTGTACCGCAGTTAGAACATCCATAAACTTCTTGTGTAACATTAACATCTGCTCTTCTACCAGTAGCACCTTTTGTAACAGCTAGAGTAAGCTGTTTCAGTTGTTGTTCGAGTTTGTTTTCCATGGCGGTGAATTTTTCTTCAATTGACGCAGTATTTCCACCTCGGACAGGTGTTCTTACAGTGTTCCAACCAAGTTCATTTGTTACAGTTCTATTCAAAATAATCTTCGCATGAACTGGTTGTACCTGTAGGAATCCACCACCACAAAGCAAGTCTAGATCCTTTCTTGAAGAGCCATCAAGTCCTCGGTAAAATATCTTCATCTGTTGAACTTCTGTGAGGCCATGATCAGGGACTCTTCGTAAGCAAATCTGAAATCTCTTCCAACTTCTACCCAAAGTCTCGTCTTCCTCTTGTTTGAATGAGGTTAGTTCAACTTGCGCATCTAATCTCATATTCGTTGGGTAGTATCTATCGAAGAACGCGGTTTGTAATGCGTCCCATGTTGTAATTGTTCCGGGTTCTTGCGAATCATGCCATTCACTTGCTCCATCAATAACGAAGAATCTAAAATTAGCAAAATACATTTGCTCTTTAGTTACTCCTTGCGTAATATACGAATCGCAAATTTGCATGAACTTCTGTACAGCACGGATCGGATCTTCACTGGGTGTACCTCGGTAATTGCCATAACTTTGAAACTGAGATAGCATACCAGGATCGGGTCTGAATCTCTCGACATTAATATTTGCAGGGCCAATTCCGAGGGGAGGAGCTCGAAACGGAGCTTCTGCAGGGCCATTGGCGAACCACGGATCATTGTTTCGAGGAGCAGCTGGGTTGAGTTGACCAGCCATTGTTTCTCTTGCTAATTGCTCCTCTGACTCTTTTGCTTTAGCGTCTCTCTTTCTTTTGTTTGCTTCACGAACTAGGCTTTCGGGATTTGCAAGAATCACGATATCTTCACGCATAAACCAAAACCTATAAACCTGAGAAAGAAAGAAAACCCAAAGCGTAAAACTGAAAAATAAAACTAAAACTAAACTAACAATTAAACTACTAAAGATTAACACCGGGGTCACACGCTACCGTCCCCGGCAGCGGCGCCAAAAACTTGGTGGGTCCTGGTGTGTTATTAAATTAATTCGAAAGTAAAGGAACCACAATCACCGCAAGTGTACGGTTGTCCAAGTAATATTCGATAAATCGAGTTCGTTCGCAGGGACGGATTAGGCACAACTCAGGTATTAATCGAAAAGTAAGAGTAATTGCTTAACAGAAAATAAAATAAAGATTTTTGTTTTGTTTTTATAAATTAAAAGATGCAAGAAAATAAACTACTGAATTAAAAGAAAGCAAATAAAAGAGATTTGAAACTTCAGATGAGAAAGAGTACTTGATCCTCGCAAGGGTTTCACCTAATCTATCTAATTCATGCTTCTGTTTAAGGGCTAAACTGGTATTATTATGCTAGTCGGGACTCTAATATCTCCTAGCCCCCGTCAGGGTGGACCTAAGAGCTATCCTACGGTATTACAAACCCCGTCAGGGTGAATATGAGCTACTTTCAGATGAATAATAATTTACCTCATTGGCTGCATGGTTAGTTAAGCCTGTCAAGGTCAATAACGGATACTATGCGTCTATTATCTAAGTCTGTAATTAAACCCCCCGTCAAGGTGATCCATACGCCACTATATGGAATAGCCTAATTACTATGAGCTAAGTTTGATTCATGACTTCAAAATTTAGTAATTAAAACAAAATAATAGTCAACACAAAATACCTAGTCTAATTTAAACTATTAAATCCCAAATTCAGAAAACATAAACTAAACAGAATTAAGTTCAACCCATATAGCGATTCTCAAGTACTAAAGAAATTAGTTCATAACGGAATGGAAAACTAAAATTAAAATAAATGAATTCATAGTTTCGAATTACAGAAAGAAAATAAAGAACCTAAAGGTTAAGATGACTGATGATGGAAGAACAGGACTCCTCCAGCACTAGCTTCTCCTTGCCTTCTTGCTCTGACTTGAAAACCTTAAGCCTCTTGTGTAATTCTCTGAAGTGTGTGAAAGTAGGAGGTTAAGGGGTGTATTTATAGGTGTTGGAGGAGTCTAGGTCGAATTTTGCTTGGAGTGGAAGACAAGTCAAAGACTCTCAGATTCGTAGCTCTTTAGAAGGTAAGATTCTGCTGATTTGATTTGATCATATCTTTTTCAATACTTATCCGTTTGAGAAGTTCCAATATATGAAACTGCTTGTCTTGGAAAGCTCTTTCTATTGGTGCAGACCATTCGTCCAGAATCCATGCCAATCTTTTATTATGATTTAATTCCTAAAACGTGGCTGGATTTCAGATTTCAAAAGGCAGCTTTATCTTTTCCTCCTTTAAATAAATCTTTACCAAATCTTCTTATTTCCATGTAAATCTTCTTTCCTTTCATCTTTATCTTGACTTGGACTCTAAGTAATTACCATTTATCTCTTTAAAGCTTCACATTAAATAAATAATTAAACCGCATATGCTTAAAAAGAATAAATCAATAAATCAAGAAATCAAAATAGGAAAGTGTACTCTAAAAATAGAAACTCGACTAGAAATCATTTCCTAACACTATAAAATACATTAAGACTTTATTCTCACTTTTTATCCTTGGATTGGTCTTTTAAGAACCTATTAACTTTGCATTAAAAACAGTCAATTTTATGCACAAAAGCTCAGATTCTGCAAATAGTTAATTTCCAAGGGGAGAAAGTGCAATATGATCAAATAGGCCTAAAAGTCTAACAAACAAGTCATTTATTCACCTAAAAGGATGTCTCCAAAGGGCTAATAATTAGAACAAATCGGGAGACATCACTAGTCTACCGTGCCACGTTTGAACGGACTCAACAATATAAGCGGAATTAGATGCATTCTCATTAAGGGTTACAGTGTTTAAAACAAACAAGCCGTTATTAAGGTACCCTTTCCCCACGAATTCGTCATTTTTGGTGATAATGACTTTACCCCCCTCGAAAACAAGTTTGAGACTAACTTTATTAAGGAGAGCCCCGGAAACTAAGTTCCTACGGAGAGAGGGAACGAAGAGAACATCATTTAGTTCAAGAGTCTTACCAGATGTGAGTTTGAGGGGAACTTGACCCTTACGAAGAACAGTAGCGGTGGAAGAGTCACCCAAGTACACACACTCACCATCAGTTGCCTTTTCGAATTTCTTGAACAAGGATTTGTTTGCGCAGAAATGGCGAGAAGCTCCAGTGTCAAGGATCCACTCGCTCTTATTCTCTACCAAATTTACCTCAACCATTACCGCAACGATGATTTCTTCGGTCTCAGTCAGATTCGCGGCAGCTTTGGGACCCTGGCCAGCTCTCTGGGGACATTCAAAAGCTTTGTGCCCTTCTTTGCCACAACAGTAACAGGCCCCTTTAGTTTTTTGAATCTTACCAGAGATCTTGAATCCTCCGCCTTGTTTGTTGGAGTTGCCGCGATTCTTGTTTCCCCCAGACTTAGATTTGTTGGACCCTTGTTGCTTTCCCTTCCCTTTGAACCTGTCTTTGTTACCTTGGCCAGAACCTTCGACTAGATTAGCTTTGGAGGAATGAGAAGGGAAAGAGATTGACTTATCCTTTAATCGATTCGCTTCTTCGACTTGGATGTGGCTGATGAGCTCTTGGAGGGTCATTTCTTTCTTTTCGTGCTTGAGGTGGTTGCGGTATTCACTCCAAGATGGGGGAAATTTCTCAAGCAAAATGTTGGCTTGAAGAATTTCACACATCTTCATGCCTTCGGCGATAACCTCCGCGCATAGGTTCTCGTACACGTGAAGTTGTTTAGTCATGGGTTTCTGATCCGTAAGTCTAAAGTTATACCAATTCCCAGTCACGTACTTTTTCTTACCCGAATCATCAGCCCCATATTTCTTCTCGAGAGTTTCCCATATGACCTTTGCCGATTTCTCTTTGGCAAGGAGGTCAAAGATGGGATTAGTAACATTGTTCAACATCCAGCCCCGAGCCATGGTGTTAGCTCTTTTGAACCTAGATTCGAGGGCAGCATGCCTAGCTAGCTCTTGTTCAGTATGGGCTCCAATTTCCAAAAGTGGAGGAGCCTCGACTATAACAAAGTCGAGTTCATACTGTTCAAGGCATATCATTAATTTTTGCGCCCAACGCTTATAGTTAGAATCATTAAGGGGCTCTAACTTGTTCGCGTCGAGAAGTGGCTTAGTGTTCAAAGAGGAACCAACAGCCGAAATAGGAAGAGCCATTTTCTAAAATAACCGGTGGAAAAGAAAATGAATATCTTTTTAAATTGTTATGTTAATAACCACCAGTTGTACAAAAGAAATGGTTTCCCGAAGAGAAAAGAAATGAAAATAAAAACGAGTTTAAGTGAAAACAAACTCTTACACGGAAAAAACGAAATAACAATTACACGGAAATTGAAATAACGGTTACACGGAAATTGAAATAACAATACACGGAAATTCCAATAACAATACACGGAAAACGGAAATACACTTACACGATAATAAAGGAAAACAAAGTCACCGTCAAACTATTGTTGTTAAAAAGATATTCCGGAGTGACCGGTATCTCTAACAGAACTAAAACTACGTTTAGGAAAATATAGAGAGTAAGTGGTGAGGCAGAGAGTGTTTCCTTTGTGTATTTTCGTAGTCTGCTAAGAGTGTAGAGAGAGCTCTTTATATAGTGGAGTGGAAAGGAGGACCCAAGCCTTTCAGAAACGTCCTCATTAAAGCCCATGATTTCCTCCCGAAATTGGCTTAATAGGGTTGACGTTTTTGAGTCTTGTAACCCCCACGTTTTATTTGATTGGATTTTCTGTAACACCTTAGTTGACCCACGTGTTTGACTTGTCTAAGTAACAGCTGGGATATTCTTTCACCTTAACGTGTGCGAGATTCGTGGAGTTTTGTCTCTACGTTTTAAGTTGAGTAGTCAACCTTCCACACTATAAGAGCTGGTACAAAATCCATTTCATTTTTCATTTTTTGACTCCCCAAACTCCCCACGAGCCACACCGTCGCCGTCGCCGTCGCCGGTGCCGGGCCGGGTCGGGTGGGTGGGTGGTGGTGGTGCGCGCGTGTGAGTTATCCCATTGCTTTGCTATGTGCATGGTTGTTGGCCATTTGGACATTGTTAAAATTACACCATATAAAAGAAGGTAAAAACCCTTTCCCACTACCGATGTGGGAGAAACAAAGAATCCAAATGTTACTCCTTTATGACTTTTCAAGTTTTTCCAACAGTCTTTTATATGTAAAAGTTAAGATGTCAGGTGCCTATTAGGCATTAACCCTTTTAGATATAAATCTTAAAAAAATATTTAATATTTTTCTTTACAGAATTATTCTTAATTAAGATATATATAATTATTTATCATAGTACTTTCTATTATTTTTAATTAAGAACAATATTAAGAAAAATAAAAACAAAATAATATGATATTTACCAAAGAAAAAATGATATTAAACTAACTTTCTATAAATTTGAATTAACGTGGAAAAAAATGTAGATAAGGTGGTGGATATATTAGAGTAATTATAATACCATTTAAAACTATATCACCTAAATATTATCTAAATGACGTGGCATTACTCAAATACCATTTAATGACATGACGTGAATTAATTCGTAGTTACAAATCTTTAATTTTTTTTAGCTAATAAAATATTTGTAACTAATCAATTCACACCATATAATTGGTTAGTATAATTTTGGATGATATATATAATTAGTCGATATATTAAGAGCCCGTTTGGGATTGCTTTTCAAAATAATCCCTTGAAATGATTTTAGATTCCTAATAATACTTTATACCTTTAAAACCACTTTTAGGAAAAGCAATAATTAAAAAAATCACTTAAAGTGATTTTGGATATCAAAAATATTTTTTAATATTTTTTACAAATATTAAAATTTTAATTGAAAATCGCTTTTAGCTCTAAAATAATCCATCTAAACAGACATTAATAGTATTAGACTATTAGCAAGCGTGTGAGAGACTTTGTATATAAGTTTTTTTATCTATTTTATAAACTTGCACCAAGGAAAGAAAGAAAGATGGCAGAATCATCAGCAGCTAAGGTGAAATCAATCTTCATATACCCTATTAAATCGTGTGGCGGAATATCAGTCTCTGAAGCAGCCATCACTGGAACTGGTAAGATGAGAATTAATGATACTACTACTATCAACTATATCAATAATTTTCTTTGATGAGCTATCTATAATTATAGGATTTCGATGGGATCGACAATGGTTAGTAGTAAATGAGAAAGGGAGGGCAATTACTCAAAGAGTTGAACCCAAGCTTGCTCTTGTACGTACAGAAATAACTCCCATTCACGCGTTTTCTGACCCCTCTTGGGAACCAGATTCCACCTCTTTCTTGGGTGAGAAAAAGATAATAAATTAATAAGAGTAAATGACACTTTTGCCCCCTGTGTTTATACCCGATTGACAGGTTGCCCCCTAACTCTTAAAATGCGCCTAGATGCCCCCCAAGATTTGTTTTTGTGACCCGTTACCCCCTACTGCGTGTTCCGTCCATTTATCACCGTTAAAAGTGACGTGGTAATTCCACGTCACAATTTTTTTTTTTTTTTAAATCCAGGTGTTAATTGCGTTTTTAATTAACTTAACCCTTATTTTAACAAGGGCAAGATGGGGAATTCACCAATGGCTATCCTATATATACCCCAAAAACAACAAAGCAAATTAACTTAACAAAAACGAAAATCAAAAGGAGAAAACCAAGGAGCGCGGGTTTTGTGAAGAACTCGACGAACACCAAATCCAAACCCAGGAAAGCAAAGTTCGTGTGCTTTGAAGAAGATCAATGGCGCAGGCAAATCAATGGAGTAAGTGGGTTTATTTATTAACCCTAAATCCTTGCTCATTGGCTAAGATCCTTTAACCCGAAAATATAGGGTTTTGTACTAAATTTATTACATACATAGATATCACGCGTGGATTGAGGGATTTTCTTAGTAATAATAGCAGATTTTACGGGATTCGGTTACCATACCCGTAGTTTGATTATTGTTTTTCCATTTTGTGATTCTTAATGTATTTGGTAACTAATCTATTCAATTAAAATTTGCTTGTTTAACAGATAAATTCACACTAAGGATTCACTTCGGTGGGTTCTTTAATGAAGATAAGAGTTGCTATCATGAAGTGAGCATAGAGTACGTTGACGGTTGTCATTATGACAAGTTTAGTATACCAGTTCTTAGGAAAATTCTTTCGAAATTGGGTGTAATTTGTTACTCTGATGTTTATTATTTGAAAGTGGGTTCAAATCTACCTGATGGGTTAGTGTGTTTAGATAGCGAGGACAAAGGCATGGAGATGTGTAGAATCGCAGACAACAACGTAACTGTGGACCTTTACGTTGTGAATAATCCCATAGGCCCTGATGACCAAGTTCTTCAATCTCCCATCTTCATGCCTTTGTTACTAAAGTGGAAAAAGGATGAAGAAACAGTTAACCAGCGAGAAGAAGTCAATGTTAATGAAGTAGAAGTAGATGAACAAGAATTAGTTCAAAACTGTAATGAAGTGAAAAGCTTAGAGGAAAACAAGCTTGTAGAAGAAGGTTTAAAGGTAGAAAGTCATTTGACAGTTTACCCCTTTCAGTTCTTTAACTTATATTTCATTCTTTGTTTCAGGTTGTTTCTGAAGAAGGAGCTCATACCTGTGATAACAATGAAGGTGAAAAGGAGGAAGGAGTTACTGGTGAAGAAGTATCTCAGACTGCTGATGAAGTCCATAATAAAGTGGATGATAGTAATGTTGAAGAAGAACACCAGAATTGCAAAGACGGGACAAAGGTTGTGTGACAGTTTACCCCTTACTATTTCGTATGCTTGACAAATTACCCCCTAAATATTTCATTCTTTGTTTCAGGTTGTTTCTGAAGAAGGAGCTCAGACCTGTGATAACAATGAAGGTGAAAAGGAGGAAGGAGTTACTGGTGAAGAAGTATCTCAGACTGCTGATGAAGTCCATAATAAAGTGGATGATAATGATAGTAATGTTGGAGAAGAACACCAGAATTGCAAAGACGGGACAAAGGTTGTGTGACAGTTTACCCCTTACTATTTCGTATGCTTGACAAATTACCCCCTAAATATTTCATTCTTTGTTTCAGGTTGTTTCTGAAGAAGGAGCTCAGACCTGTGATAACAATGAAGGTGAAAAGGAGGAAGGAGTTACTGGTGAAGAAGTATCTCAGACTGCTGATGAAGTCCATAATAAAGTGGATGATAGTAATGTTGAAGAAGAACACCAGAATTGCAAAGAAGGGACAAAGGTTGTGTGACAGTTTACCCCTTACTATTTCGTATGCTTGACAAATTACCCCCTAAATATTTCATTCTTTGTTTCAGGTTGTTTTTGAAGAACAAAGCACACAAATTAATGAGAAGGAAGGGGATGACAGTTTGGAAGAACAACTCTCTGATATAGGAGAGAAGGAGAAGTCTGTTAATGATATGTTGGATAAAGTGTTGAAAGCTTTGAACACTGAAGATAATGTGACTACGAGGAGTTCCAAACATAAATCTCCATTGAGGCCTTTCCGGCTTATAGATGAAGACCTAACAGATGACTCGGATAATGTCATTAACAACCCTGATGGTGAAGAAGATGTGGATGAGGAGTTCAGTGATAATGAGTTACTTGCTAATGTCATAAAGAAGAAGAAGTTGGTTATACAACAACAGAAGAAACAAACCAGTTCACAAGTAAAGAAAACAGAAACAGTAGGTAACAAGAAACGTACGAGGGCTAGTATAAAAAGAACAAGAGTAGAAGGAGTGGGCCCTAGTGGTACCAAACGAGAGAGTTACAATAAAGGTTGTAGGAAAGATAGTTCTCAAAAGAAAAAGAAGTTGTCTGAACCTGATGAAGATGTGGATGAAGAATCCACAACTGATGACGATTATATAATAGATAGCGACATCGATTTGAGTGAGGGTGATGACGACCAGGATTATAATACATTCATTGACTCGGATGTGGAAGTGGATAGAATGAATGTGGAAAATGATGATGCAGATGCTTCTGAAGGCGATAGTGATGATGTTGGTGGTGGGACAGATTCGGATGAATATATACATGATTCCGAAGATCTGAGTACAGCTAGTTCTTCTTCTGGTACAGATGAAGATGGAAAAAATAAAAAGTTGCGCAAGAAAAAGATGAAATACCCCCTATTTAAGGCGAGTATAGATATGCAGAAGCCTAGATTTGTTTTAGGATTGACGTTTGCGAATGCCTCTGATCTTAGACAAGCAGTAAGAACACATGCCATAAGAAAGGTGGTCAACATTAAGTTTGTGAAGAACGATTGGAATCGGATTAGAGTTGTTTGCAAAGGAGCAGGATGTGGGTGGTTTTTATATGCATCGCATAAAGAAAAGGTTGGTGGGCTGGTGATAATGAGTTTATGTAATAAACATAGTTGTGGTAAAAACCTTAACCATAAGCATGTTACTGCAAAGTTCTTGGCAAATACTTTTAAAGATATGATAAGATTGAACCTCTACAGTAATGTGAGTGACTTTCAACAGTTAGTGCATCGGGATTATTCAGTTAATGTTAGTACCAGAACATGCTACAGGGCATATAAGTCTGCAAAAAGCATGATTGAGGCTGAATACAAGGATCAATACAAAAAGCTTTTTGATTATGCAGCAGAAATAAGAAGAAGTAACCCTGGAAGTACTGTAGCAATTGAAACAACTACTGATGAGGTAACTAGAGTAGAAAGATTTCAAAGAATTTATGTTTGCTTAGAGGGTTGCAGAAGGGGATTTTTAGAGGGTTGTAGAAAGGTTGTTGGGGTTGATGGATGTCACTTGAAAGGTCCACATCCTGGTGTAATTTTGACAGCAGTTGGTATTGATGGGAACAATTGTATATTCCCAATTTTGTATTGTGTAGCTGAGAAAGAAGATAGCAATTCTTGGAGATGGTTTTTTAATCTATTGATACAAGATCTTGGTATTACTAATCAAGAAGAATGGACTTTCATATCAGATAGACAAAAGGTTGGTTATCCTTCACTGGCTTAATTAAATTGTTTTCTTTAGAACACTGAATTTATTTCTAAATGTATGTGTGTATAGGGTTTGCTTCAAGTGATGAGTGACATGCTTCCAGATATTGAACATAGACATTGTGTAAGGCATCTCTACAATAATTTCAAAATCAAACATCCTGGAATGGCCTTAAAAGACAAAGTTTGGGAAGCTGCTAGGGCCCCCACAGAATACATATTTAATGAGGTCATGGCTGAGATTAAAAACATGAATGAGGAGGCATTCAATTGGCTATCTAGTTTAGATCCCAAGACATGGACAAGGTCTCACTTTAGTACTGTTACAAAATGTGATCTTCTACTTAACAACATCTGTGAAAGCTATAACAATGCCATAAAAAAAGTCAGGTATTATGACTACTTACCCCCTATAAAGTGCTAATTTATGACTACGTACCCCCTATAAAGTTTTATTTAGTGACTACTTACCCCCTATAAAGTTTTATTTAATGACTACTTACCCCCTATAAAGTTTTATTTAATGACTACTTACCCCCTACTTAGTTTTACATAATGACTACTTACCCCCTATAAAGTTTTATTTAATGACCACTTCCCCCCTACTTAGTTTTAGATAATTACTACTTCCTACCCCCTACACAACTGACAGTAAAGGTTTTTTTTGCTCAGGGACAAGTCTATCATCCTCATACTAGAGGGTCTCAGGATGTATAGTTTGAAAAGGCTTCAGTCTAAAAGAGCATGGATGACAAAATACGAAGGTGATCTATGTCCTAAGGTTAGGAAGTTGGTGAATAAAGGTAAAACAAACAGTGGAAAGTGGCATGCAGTGTTTTGCGGTGAAATGAAATTTGAAGTAAGGAACCTTGGAACAGATTCGTATGCTGTAGATTTAGATACAAATAGCTGTCCCTGCAGGAGGTGGGAGCTATCTGGGATACCTTGCTTTCATGCGATAGCGAGTATTCAATACATAGGTAAAGACCCAGAAAACTATGTCCACGAATGCTACTCAAAGGTGACGTATATGAAGGCTTATACACCAATGATATACCCTATAAATGGACCAAAGATGTGGCCTAGTACAAGGCCTGTAAGTGTAGAACCTCCAGTAGCTTTTAAGTTGGTTGGCAGACCCAAAAGGGCAAGAACTAAGGAGGCAGATGAGGACCAGGTTAAAAAGTGGAGGAAAGAAAGAACATCTGAAGGTGTTCAAAAGATGTTACTGAAAGGTACTTCACATAAATGTGCAATTTGCAAGGGAGAAGGCCATAACAAAAGGTCATGTAAGGCAAATTTAAGTACTACAGAACAGGAAACAGTAGGATTGGAGGATATTCAAGGTGATAATGAAGTTATGGGAGATGGTGCAGCTGATGGTAGGGGTGTTGGTGACAATGAAGTTATGGAAGATGGTGTAGCTGATGGTAGGGGTGTTGGTGTTAATGCAGATGTGGATGAGATCCCAGATGAGACGATTAACAAAATGTTTGATGAGTTAGAAGTCCAACCCTCTGCTCCTTCTAACCCACAGTCTACTCCATCTGAGCCTGAAAATTTAAATGTGACAAAAAAAGATACAATTGGTGAGAAAGACAAAGAGAAAAAAAACAATTGCTAAGGCAACCAGAGGATCAAAACCAAAGATGCGCTTACCTCAGGAAAAGGATTCAGGAGTTAACTCACCCCCTAGATCCAGACCAAGGATGCGCTTACCAGGACAAACATCACAGGAGGCAGGTGATAATTCAACACACAGATCCAGACCAAAGATGCGCTTTCCAGTACACAGATCAGTTGAGCCAGTAGTTGATAGTCCACCTAAGTCCAGACCAAAGATGCGCATACCAGACAAAGCAGTGGAAAAACCAATACGCCAAAGCAGTAGAATTAAGGATCAAGGATTGAAGACAGTTTCAGGAGGTTCAAGCACAATGCCTATATCTTTAGAGGAAGATGAACCAGGGACACAAAAGGGAAATACTTCTGTTGCTCCTACATCACCATTAGAGGTCATTATTATTGAAATAGAAACTATTTTTTGCATTAGGTATTGTTTATAAGACATTGTATTATGTGAATAATGATTACAGGTTGATGAATCTGGGAAACAAAAACAGAAGACTACAAATAATCCTCCTAAATCAATTTTAAAGGTTTGTACTAATACCCCCTTTAAAGTTATGGTTTATGACTACTTACCCCCTATACCTTATTATGTTTTGTCAACTTACCCCCTATAATTGTTTATGTCTTGACTACTTACCCCCTATAACTTACTTTGTTTATGCAGAAGGTAAAGATGGAGAAGTTAACAGAACTATTGGAAAAAGCAAAGCATAAAAATGCTGGGGATGCACAAACAAATGAGAATGAGAAAACAAGTGAGCAGATTAGCATAGACAAAACAAAGGAAAAGCCCCCCCTAAGCAAAAAAAGAAGAATTCATTAAGGAACATCCCAGGGGTAAGTATATAATGATTTGACTAACTACCCCTTAGACTTTTATTTCAGTGACTAAATGCCCCCTGGATCTACAAAATTGTGCAAAAAAGACCTTCTGCAGATACCTTTATTGAATGCTTTTATTTGTTTACCATGTAGGTGAGGTTCAAACATGATAAACCACCAGCAGAATCAGGATCAAAAAGGAGTTTACCTGAGGTTAGCCATGTGTTGATTTTTTTTACACCATTACATACTACAGAATGCTTAACTTCTTCTTTATCATTCTACCAGGAAGGAGACACAAGACTACCAGAGAAAAAGCGGCGCGTAATCCAGCATAAACAGGGGGTGGTAATGCGAGAGGGTGATCCAAAGTATGTAACTGTTGCTGAAGCACTTCGTTTGAGGAAGGCAGCCACCAGTTCTTCAGTAAAAACTAGGAAAGAAGCTAAAGATTGAAGAATTCTGCAGATTTGAGTGTTTTATATTTCTGTGTTTTGTGACTTTTATTTTGTGTAAAAGTAGATCTTCACGCAGCAAGGATGTGGTTTTTAAGGGTTTCTAGTATGAGGTGTAGGTGGTATTTAAATACTGTTTTTTTGTTGGTAAGGCCTTTATTGCAGGTCTGTGGTGTTTTGTATGCTAGTGCACAAGTGGATGCTTTGAATATTTTTTTTTCTATGGTCTATGTAATGCCAGCACTTTATTGTTATCTTTATCTACTTTTTTTAGATTTCATTAGATTCTATTGTCCATTAAGTGTTTCTTTAACATACTATATTCATTGCACAGCAAAACACAACTTAAACAAACCGCAATAACTTCATAATCCAATTCAACAAAAACCAAAAACTTTAGTTAAACAGTCTATTACAAACAAAGCTGAAAACTAACACATTACACCAGATTTAGAACTTCAACAAACTGATAAAACAAACACAAAACACCAACAGCTGCAAACTTCAACAAAATGATCAATCAAACACAAAACACCATCAGTTGCAACCACCTGCTGCATCACTCTGGCTAAACCAAAATACACCTCCAACAACATTCTAATTCTTTGACACACTAATACAAGACAAAATGGAGAGGAAGAGGAATATAATCATGAAGCAGGTCCATTTCAGAAACTTGTTTTCCCGAGATATAGTGTCCATCGATATGTTAAGACGTTGCACCTCATTCTCCAAGACAGTTACTTTCACACGCTCAAATTTCAAATCTTTTGAGACAACTTGTTCTTTTTCTTGCAATTCAACCAACTGTGTGTTCAGTTCATTCACTTTCTCATGTTCAAGCTTCCAATCTGCAAAAGCTTTTTTCTCTAACAGCATCATATCTCCGTAATCAGAGACCAACAAGTTCATCTTCGTCTCCATTGCATCTTTCTCAAGACAGTGATTCGAATCTTTAAATAGAAGCCCTCGAATTATCGAACTAGTAGCCTCCGGCAATGGCTCATCCAACCACATGAAGAACTTGCAATCCATTGAACACCCCCAATACATGCACCTGTAAAACCTCCTGCAAGGATTCGTATCTGTCCAAGAGGTGTGAAGCCTTGCTAGTTTCTTGCATCTGCAATAGGGGACTTGAGAAGTGTAGTGCGAAGAAGAACCAGCGCTATCGGCTTTAAGGGGCGACATCGGCATCAACGTTGAAGGTATTGGGAGGATCCGACGCGAATTACTGTAGAAAGCTAGGGTTTTGGTGTTCTTCGAGTTCTTCCCCAAACCGAACCCTTTTTCTCCTTTTGATTTTCGTTTTTGGTTAAGTTAAGATGTTAAAGTGTTTTTGGGGTATATATAGGATAGCCATTGGTGAATTCCCCATCTTGCCCTTGTTAAAATAAGGGTTAAGTTAATTAAAAACGCAATTAACACCTGGATTTAAAAAAAAAAAAAAAATTGTGACGTGGAATTGCCACGTCACTTTTAACGGTGATAAATGGACGGAACACGCAGTAGGGGGTAACGGGTCACAAAAACAAATCTTGGGGGGCATCTAGGCGCATTTTAAGAGTTAGGGGGCAACCTGTCAATCGGGTATAAACACAGGGGGCAAAAGTGTTATTTACTCAATTAATAATAGTAATTTCTTTTCTTATTCTAATTATTCGTGTTTGAAATCATTTTTTTTTTAACAGTGATAAGTGCCCAGGGGATGACAGATGTTCTCAAAATCCCATTAACTACCCCACCACTAACAACTGAGGGTGTCTCTGTCTGGGAATGGTCTGGCTCAGCCTTTGATGAGGGTGAGATAGCTTCTAATTGGTTCACCACCTTTCTTCAGAAACCTTCTCGCCTTGTACGTTTTAATGAAGGTAAGTACTTCTATCAATTAATCTTGTTGCATAGTAATCTCTACTATACTCTGATATAATCTCATTTTGTCAATCCAGAATCCCAAACAAGACCTATCAACTCTGATCGTGCTCGTGACTATAAAATCAAATTTAATGATTTGTATCCTTTTCTTTTGCTATCTCAGGTTCGAGTTAATGTTTATTTTTTCCTTGAGATCACATAAATGCCCAAAGTTATGATTTCGCAGGGATCATTGGATGCACTAAATGAACGTCTCAACAAGCCTATACCGGTTAACCGTTTTAGACCCAAGTATGTTTGAGAGAATCTTTGATTACAATATAAAAGCTTGTAAGATTGATAGTTGGCCTAGTGGTTAGGCTACTCCGCAGAGACCGAGAGGTCCTGGGATCGAATCTTATCGGAGTCAAAATGATTCCCGAGTCCAAAGTGGCTCTCATATTTATTCAAAAAAAAAAATATAAAAGCTTGTACATATTTTAACCTGTCATCATTTTCAATTGATTGGTACAGTATTTTTGTTGATGAATGTGCGCCTTTTGTTGAGGATCTATGGAAGGAGATTACAATAAATGATTTAACATTCCAAGCTACTGAGATATGCTCTCGCTGCAAGGTAGATAGACTAAGACTATATAACCTGTTGTGTATTTTAAGATAATTCTTTTTTTAATTCTAATGCTATTTTAGATTCCGAATATTGATCAAGAAACTGCAATAGGAGCCTCTGAAATAACTGAAGCACTCAAGGAATTTCGGTCTGACAAAGTGTTGCGCCCGGATGAGAAACCTCGTGGAAGGGTATATAGGGAACTTGTTTGTAATTATCTTAATCTGCTCTTTAGCAGCCGTAGATTAATCAGAAATAATGTAATGTTATGTGATTTTGCAGGTGTATTTTGGACAATGCTTTGTTTGTGAAAAAGCTTTAAGCCAAGACCAAGTAAAAGGATTGTGTGTGAAAGTTGGAGACCTTATACATGTTCTCAACAACTTCTCTTCCTATGTGGATGCAGCTACTTGAGTTTCCACCTCTCCATTTGTAGTTTCGTGTTGTTCATTTGTGTGTTGATTAACCCAGTTTTCGAACAAAAGAACCTCTCTTTTTTGTGTTTTACAAACATGATTGCCATTTGCAACTATTGTGGTAGTAGTAGTAGTTTCCAGTACTATAACCGCATTTATGCTGATGATAAATAAATTGGAAAAATACCATTTTCCATTCACAATGATATGATGCTACGTACTCTCTGTACACTACTTACCTAAACTTGTGTTCCACAAATAGTTCCGAGTAATGTATTTAACATGCATTTTAGTTTTAAGAAAAAATTGTCGATTAAATCATATACTAATGAAATCGAATTACAAAATATCCGATCAATAATAGATAAAGAGCTTAACTAATTGGGAGGAAGGATGGGAGTCGACAGGTATTGCGTCACTTGGTATTAATCAAGAGGGTTTTGTTACTCATAAGATTGCCAAAAGAGGAATGGTTAAAAGCGCAATCGAAGGGGATGACAAATGGGAGGAAGGATGGGAGTCGACAAGTATTGCGTCACTGGCATCAAATGCTTGGAAATTTTTCAATAATAAAGACTCTTTTCTTTATAGAATTTTTAAAGGAAATATTTTTCTAATGGTGATTTTTTAACTGCTGATATAGGTAGTAACTGTTCTTGGGGGTGGAGGAGTTTGATGGAAGGTAGAAACTGTTTCATCAATGATTTAAAGTGGAATATAGGCGATGGTACCTCATTTAGAATTTGGGAAGACTCTTGGGCACTAAATTGTCATGATTTTGTTAAACCTACTGGTTGTACTTTAAATTTGTTTCTGAATTGATTGATCCTATTTCAAAAAGTTGGAATCTTGATATTATGAATGCATTATTCTCTAATTCCTCTGTAGCAACCATTTCTAGTATCGTCATCCCTTCTTTCTACTATTTTGACTCCCCATTCTGGATTTTCTCTAGCAATGGGGTTGTCTCAGTGAAAGAGATGTACACTAGAATTTAGAAGGCTCAAGAGTGAATGGAAAAGATTAAGAATGATAACAAAGGGTCTACTTCTTTTAATTTGGATCCTAAGGATTGGAAATTTATATGGAAAATGAAAACTTTGCCTAAAGTCAAAAATTTTATTTGGAAATGTTGTGAAAATGGTTTAGCAACAAATGATAATAAAATGAAAAGGAAGTCTTATGCTTCAGCTACTTGCTCTGTTTGTGGGACTGAGGATGAAAATGTTGAACACCTTCTTTTTCATTGTTCATGGTCTAGGACAGTTTGGATGGCTAGTCCATTCTGCTTCAAGACTTTCACTGAACCTTCTTTTAACTTTAAGAAATGGATTCAGTTTTTAAGACTTAGTCTTGATCAAACTGATTCAAATGGTGTTGATTTGGGTGAAATTGCTTTCTTCATTGCTTGAAAAATTTGGAAAGGTAGAAATGAATGCTTATTTAGAGGTGTAACACCTTACCCTTTGAGAATCTTACATGATTCAATTAAAGCCTATGATGAGTTCAAATTTGCATCCAAATTGACTACTGAGGCCTTTTCTAAGACTAACTTAGAGTTTGCAAACTCATTAGATGGAAAATTGCAAAATGTTACAAATTTGAATGGGTCTGAAGTTGAACTTGTTGGAAATAATGTGAAAAGGAATAGTTGTATTAATCCTGAGAGGGAAAACTCTTGGACTCCTCCCTTACCAGGGTCTTTTAAAATTAATTGTGATGCCTCATTTAATTTGAGTACTAATCAGGCTTCTGTTGCTTGCTTAGTTAGGGATTCATCAGGTAGCTTGACTGAAGGGAATGCTTTAAAGATTGTGGCAAATTCTGCTATTGAAACTGAGGCAAGAGGTGTTTATGAGGCGTGCTTAATGACGTCAAAATACCCCTCAGGCAAAGTAGAGATAGAGAATGATTGCTTATCTATCATTAACCAAACTTGTAATTAATTCCGTCTAAGTTGCTTTGTAATACTATTATTTTGGTTAAAAACATTATGAGGTGTAAGGTTTTGTATAACTTAAACACCTCCTATGTTAGGTGATCAAAGAATTTGTGTGCTGATTGGGTGGCTAAACAAATGCTTAATTGCCCTTTGTTTAGCCTTTGGAGCTTTTTCCCTCCTCCCCAATTAGCAAACCTGTTAGCTAGGGACTTCAATTCTTTAGAAATTGGCTAATTTGTTTGGTTTTAATGCAAGTTTTCATTCGACTAAAAAAAAGATAAGAATAGATACCATGATAAATGTGTAAAGATAGAGAATAAAAAGAAATATTTTATTGATTCAATTGATTGTGATTGCAGCATTTTGTATAACTATATATAGAATAGAATAGAATGTTATGGAAAAGAATAGAATACAAGAGTTTGTGTAACAATTTGGTTTTATCCTCAAATACCAACAATCTTTCCGCATGTGATTCTCCGAGCAATAACCAAGAAAAGAAACCACATGACAATGATGGAGTCTTGATATTAACTTTTTCTAGTAAATTAAAAGAGTCATTAAGCCTCTATAGTAGGCAAAAAATTACACTATAGGTCCCTATACAGTGATAGAGACACATGTAATAAAGTTTGCAATAAAGAAAATTGACTATGTAGGAAAAAGGATTAAATAACTACCACTCTGTCTTTCACTTGACTCCCAATTTTTAAAATTTATCTAATTATACTTCAATTTAAATTATTTTTATGAATATTTTGTTTTTTCAGTAATAGAATATAGAATATTTTGTATCATATAAGGACTTATAGTGTAATTAATTGAAAAAAATTAACATCAATTAATTTATTACTCTACACAAAATTGCACTACAATTCCCTAAATTTATGCAAAATTACATAAATAGGTCCTATATTATACAATATTGTATTCCATCCATTCCAAAATTAATATCACTTATTAAATTGTTAAATATAGTGTCCCGAAATTTATTACCTTTGTTAGGAAAACAGATTGTTCATCAGGGCCACCTTTAAATTTTATACGCTTGATCGCCACGGTTCTACCGTCTTTGAGATGACCACGGTACACATGGCTACTACCTCCAACCACTATCACATGAGATTCCGAGAAATGCACTATTGCACTCGCCAATTCTGAATACGAAAAGCACGAAATTGTTCCGTGAATCACCCCACTTCTTTTCCCTAACAAAAATAAAGTCTTCGGAATACACCCTAACCATTAAAAATAAGCCCCATAATCAAGCAGAAGAAAATACCCATTTTTTAATGAAAAATGTAAATATTTTACCCAAATCTGGAGTAGCAGTGGAAATAACATAGCCGGGATAATCAGCCACTGAAGTTCCTCGGCTTATCAAGTTGGTATTACTGCTTATAATTTATTATGTATCTAGCGAATATAAAGGGTGTTGAATGGGCCGTTTTCTAGGTTTATAGATATAACATAAAACCGAACCAATTAGTGAAAGAACTGTTAGTGTTACACAAACCAAGAGAATGATCAACGAAAATTATTTGGGATCTTCTTTCTGGAGGTTTGCACTTGCATAGGAGTACCTATTTCTATGCGATATGGAGGCCATTATTGCAACATTTTTAACATCTCAGAAAAATTATATATAAAATAAATTTACCCGAATTGTATGTGCAGGAGGTGAAACATTTTCTTTATCATTCACGGGATCTACTCGAGGTAAAACATCATCAGAACATATACATATCCATCTGTTCGTATTTTCTCCATCTGCATATAAACAAAATAATACAAGACTTTAACATTCTGATTATATAACACTATTATTAATTGTTTACTAAAAAAGGGTAGGAAAAAAATGTGATTACATACTTGAACTGCATTTACAGGATGATCTACAATTTTCTTGGATAGTAAATCTTTGATTTTCTTGGTTCGCTAAACAAGTTCAAGTCCACTTAGTATCAGAAAAATTGCCTACAATTCAAGTCCAACACAAGAAGATAATTATATAATTATGAACTTAAATACGATACCTGATGATTAAAGCAACACTAACCACACTGAATTTGCTTGATCCAAACGAAGCTAAGGAGACACAGAACAGTGAATTCGACTCTAATCTTCATCTCTCAAGAACGTTCTTCATCCAAACATCTGGTCTATGTACCTTAAAAAGTCAAAGCAAGTAAGACTATAACATCACGATATGCCTTAAACAAAAACAATAGTAAATGTTGAATGAAGATGAATGTTTTGTTTTCTGTACTGAATGAATTTATTTAGGCTAATAAATGGACAACTAGAACCTTTTAAAATTTATTTAGGCCTTGTTATTACTTTTCTAGTTAGGTGCATTATAAGTCCTTATATATTGTAAAAATTACACTACGGGTCCTTATCTTATGCAAAAATATAACCCTAAAACTCTATATTATGCAAAATATTATTACTATAAGTCCCCATATTGTGTACAAATTACATTATAGGTTTCTATATTATGTACAAATTACAATATAGGTCCCTATATTATGCAAAAGTTGCATAGTAGGCCTTGCTATTACTTTTTAAATGAATTACACTATAAGTCCCTATACTATATAAAATAACCTATATTTTATCGTAGAAAAGTAAAATATTTCATACAAATAGAATAAATCAAAGCTTAATAAGATAAATTTCAAAAGTATTAATTTTTTTAGTCTTTTACATGGTCAAAAAGGTATTTTTGCACAATCCGGGGGCCAGACTGGCTCTGCCACTACCAAGTAGTCACGAAGTGGCAAACTTATGGATGTCAAGGATAACACTTTGAACATAAGGGACCAAATAGTCACAAAAGTCAAAACATAAAAATCATCTTTGTTTGAAAAAAGACATACCACTGAAACTGCATCAATTAAATCATACAATATAATCACCGGAAGGACACCTATCATAAAATCACAGCTAAAAAGTCAAAGACAAAATTCACCACCCTCTTAAAAGACACTTACTTCCACTAGATTCGAGTACCAAAGCAATTAACTTTTCTTGAAGAATATTAATGAGTTTTTTCTCTATTTTTAGAATAATTTCCACTAGTTAATCTATAAATTTTACACGAGAAATATGAAAATAATGTAATTACATGGAGACAGTAACCTTGGTTTTCCAAACTCTAAATAAGCTGATCCTGAAGCTAAACTCACATCACATGTCCTCATAACTGCAAGAACCAATCAAAATAAGCTTGGTATTTAATGGAGGAAAGTGCCTTGTAATCTCTACTAGTTCCATTAAAACAGATAAATATATTTGTATTTTAAGGTGAAATTAGATCAATTTTCATGACTATCTACTATAACTTATAAACACCTTGCAACTCTTGGCATGCCACTAAAGAATCCTAAGACAACACCCAGAGCTTTCGATCAAATGAATATAACAATTTAGGATATAAGATTTCTATATAAGCTTCATACACTTAAACACTATAAATATTCAATCTTTAGCCCATAACTTATTTTATTGAGAACACGTATCAAACACTTAACGTACAAAAAATACATTTTCTAGTTAACTTTATTAAACTAATTTTGAAATTAATATATAAATAAGAAAAAGGAAAGGAAAAATATACATACAAGCCTACACTACACACTGGGACTCTTCTTCAAAGTTATCCAAAACTTTCCAACTTCTCAGCATAGTACTCAAGAATATCTTAACATCCTTATGTTTACAATTTTAGTTGAACAATCTGTAAATTAATGTTAAATAAAGTTTAAGTAGAAATTTTATTTTTTGTACACTAAGTGTTTGATTAGTGTTCCGAGATATTAAGGGATATCGTTATAGGCTAAAGATTGTTTTGTTCATGAAAACTGATCTAATTTCATCTTAAAATACAATATTTTATCTCTTTTAATGGAACTCGTAGATTATAAGACACTTTATTTTACTTGTTCTTGCAGTTATGAGGACAGGTTCTATTCACCTTCAAGATCGGTTTATGTAGAGTTTGAAAATACCAAGGTTATTGTATCAGTGTAAATACATTCTTTTATTGTTCCACTAATAAAGTTGTGAAAATTATTTTCAGATAAAGAAGATACTCATTTATTTTACAAATTTGGTTTTAGAGAAACCAAAAAAAACAATGCCATATAGTGATATAGGTTGATTATATTGCAATATAAGTTACACTACTTTCTCTACTCCTATACGAGGACATGTATGTAATTAAAAATTTAAACATTCTTTTTATTTTTCAAGTGTTTAATTTTTACGTAATATTAGGGTTCAGAAAATAAAGAAGTTTCATCAATGCTTCATAAGGCTTTAGAAGGTTCAATAATACCCGAATCATTCCCTAAAACAACTGTTGATGTATTTGCTTTGGTGGTTGAATCAAGTGGAAATAAGTTTCTTTTTTGAATTTGACTTTTTGTGTTGACTTTTTAGCTGTGAGCTGATGTTAGGCGACCCTCCGGTGATTATATCGTGTGCTAGTTTAGCATTAGGTGATGCAGGGAATTATATGATTTAGTTGTTGCAGTTTCAGTGGTATGTTTTTCTTTAAATTACAAAGATGGTCCCTTATGTTTTGGATTTTGTTACTTCTTGGTCCCTTATGTTTCATAATGTTAACTTTGACATCCATAACTTTGTCACTTCTCAAATTTTCGAAATCCTTACATGCCCCCTCAAACTTTTAAATTTTATGTTATTAAGCTTGGATTTATATTTTTTTTTAAATATAGGGACTTATAATGTAACTAATTGAAAAGAAATTAATAACAAGGCTTATAGTGCAATTTTTCATAATATAGGAGCCTATAGTCTAATTTTTGCATGATATAGGGGCCTATAGTTTAATTTTTGTATAATATAGGGACTATATGTAATTTTGTCATAATATATGGATTTATAATACGATTTAACTCAAAAAGATTATAACAAGGCCTGCAGTGCAATTTTTGCAGAATATCACGACCTATATTGCAACTTTTGCATAATATCGGGTCTTTAGTGTAATTTGTACATAATATAGGAACCTGTAGTGTAATTTATACATAATATAGGGTCTTATAATGTACCTATATAATGTTCTTAATTCAAGTTTAGATATTAAAATGAATCAAGTCAGGAGTAGTCCTGCTGTCCAAGAGTCAGATATAGTTGGAAGAGATGAAGATGTGGCGAAAGTAATAAACATGCTTGTAAGTGCAGACAATAAAGAGAATATTGCACTCACTTCCATAGTTGGGACGCTTGGGCAAGGGAAAACAATGTTACGAGTATACTCTAGACATAAAAATACAATCATTAGTATACACTTGTGTTTATATACATTTATTATATAATTGGAATATAACATTGTTTAATTAGCTTCTGATTAATCTACAAGTAACAATGGCGTAACTTAATCAAACAACTTTTGATTGATTTATGGAAATAGTAATAGTTGAAGGGAGTAGTTAAAATAAAAATAATCGAGGCTTATAATCAAAAACTCAAATTTATTATAATGGTAAAGGAATACCTTATTGTCTATTCAAAAGTAACTAGAATAAGAAATTATTAAATATCAAAATTGAAATTCTGAATCACCATAAACTCAATTTGTTGATTCCAATAACGAAATGCTATTCCCTGACCTTGCGTTAAGTTTCTGTGTTTGATGAATTCTTCCGTCCAAGTATAAAGTAATAAATATCTTATATATTATCCACATTGCATATTAAGGAATATGGGCACTGTCTCATTTGTATCAACGCCGTGAATGATAATTGATAGAAATTTAGATGTCTGTAGGATTTGATATTGTTCATACGGCAAATTTTTGATGATGTAATCTTCAAAATGTTCTTTTGAAAGTAGTAATCTATTAGTTTTAATGTCACTTTGACTGAGGATCATTACTACAGACCACATGCCACCGTTCGTTGTGAGTATAACTGGTGGTCCTTTGTGTGTTCTAAAAATAAATGCAAATGCAAATCGAACCACAACCGCAAGTGTACGGTTGTCCCAAGTAGTATACCTGATAGATCAGATTCGTTCCAAGGACGGATGGTTGATCACAATGTTTAGCAAGTAGTGATTGATGCACTTATGAAAGTAAAAGATAATAAAATGTTTGTTTGGTTTTGTGTATTAAAACTACTAAATGAAAGATAAATATTAAATGCAAGTGAAAACTAAGACGCAAGTAAGTGAAAACGCAATATGAGAGGTAGTACTTGAGAACGCAAGGATCCTCCTAATTTTACTTCCTAACTTATGTTGTTTAAGGGCTAAATTGGTCAATTACAATAGTCGGGATTCTAAGTTCCTTATACCCCCGTCAGGGTGGACTATAAGGCGATCCTAAAGTGTCACTAGTCCCGTCAGGGTAAATATGATCCACCGTTGGATGTTTAAGTGTTTTACCTCATTGGCCCTAGAATTAGCTAAGTTCGTCAGAATCAATAGCTTTTATCCTAGATTGAATAATTAATTCTATACCTAAACCCTCCGTCAGGATGATCCACACGCCACATATGTGGAATAGCTTAGATACTAATACCTAATTTTAGTTCGCGACTCTAAAATCAGTAAATAATCACAAATTATCGAAAAGAGTAATGAACCCAATCTAATTTAATTTAGCATAAACCCAAATTCAACATTCGTTATTTCATAAAATTAAGTTTCACCCATTGTTTGTTCTCAAGCACTATGAAAAGCTTAGCTCATATTAAAATTAAAAACTAAATTAAAAGAATTGGAATTCATATTGTTTACAAAATTAAAATATAAAAAGAACCTAATTTCCAGAATCGGAATGAATACGAACGGAGCTATAGACCCACTCCAGCTCTTGTAGATTCTTCTTTCTTCCTTCTGTTGCTTCTCTCTGGTGTTTAATCTTGTGGAATGTGAATTGTGTTGACACTCTCTTCTAAGGATGAGATGATTTGAAGAACAAATTGAGAGGTCAGAAATAATGAGGTCAAAATCTCCTTTTATAAGCTCAAAAACGGATTAGGGCTTGGACCTAATAATAAAACACTAATTAAATGTCCAAGCCCAAATTCTAAGCCCAAAATCCCGTAACTGCTGATACACCTTCACTAAAACGGCTTTTCCCGATGCGTTATGACTCCGATTGACCTCATTCCAGTTGCTAAAGTTCCGTAACTCGATAAGGAATGTTTTATCTTCAAAGGTCAGCGGCTAAATCATCGCTTAAGCACCTCTAAATCAGCAATCTATGGCCTGGAAAATGGATTTTCAGCTCTAAAAATAATATTTTCGGGATTTGTCTTCAAGTCTTGACTCTAATTCACTATCTTTGACTTTCTCCTCGGATTCCTCTCCTAGCTAACATCTAAAACCTGTAAACTTTCCACTAAAAATACCAATATTACGCGCAAAAGTTTAATAAATTAAAAATGCTAGAAATAAAAAGGAAATTCCGGATTATTGCATATTAGGTCCAAAAGTCTATCAAATTAATTAAATAAACACCAAAAATGATGTCTCCCAAGTGTCTAAAATAAGAACAATTAGGGAGACATCAAGACCCCCAACTCAAACCTTTGTCGTCCCGACAAAGTAAAACAAAACAAAGGGGTAGAATTAAGCGTAAACAAGTAGAAGCTTAGCAAATAAACCCTAAAGCAATTCTCAAAATAAATCTCATATAGCAAACTCTGGAAACTAATATACACATACACTAATCATGCAACATCAAACATAAATAATCTCAATCATAAAATTAAAGTCGCAATGCTTGAAGGTTACACTTGTACTCATCTCTGTATGATGGCTATAGGGTGGTCATTAATCCTAAATCGCTTTGAACGCTCCACCTAGTATATTCCCTATTAACAGAATCATAAATTCACTATGCATTTAGGAATCACGAGGTCTTTACGGTTATAATATTGGCTTAAGGACGGGTGTGGATGTATATTTGGTAAATTTGAAGTGAGCTTTTGGCTCTCTCCTCACTTACCATCAACAGTGTCCTCGAGCTTGAGTTAACGCTAAAAAATGTTCTCACTCACCCATATACGCAACAATTTAGCGTCCCATGTCTACCCACTCAAAAATTCCACTTTGCCGGATGTTTTATTCATTCATATTTTTCTTTTTCTTTTCTTTTCTCTTTTTCTTCTTTTTTATTGTACAGAAGCAAACCGGGTTCCCGGTTTTGACGAATCCGGGTTCCCGGTTCCTACTGTATGAATTTTCAAATTTTTTTTTCATTTTTTTCTTTCTTTTTCATTTTTTTCACTCCCGGCAAAGGGTTACAAGTATATATCATCTGCAATTGTGCTACAATACAAAGCACATCAATCCCTACCCATTTAATTTCCCATATGTGGTCCCACCACCCCAAACTCAAGCTCGAGACATGTCTCAGGATTGTGATTCAAGTGCGGGTCATATGGTCATGCCTAATAATCTAAGGGATAATGGTTTATATCGTGGCTACAAAGAAAAAGGCTAAAGGCTCAAAGTGGGCTAAGACGGATAATAATTAATACAAGGGATAGAAGGCTAAAAAGGCACAAATGGCTAACAAAGAACTGCCCCTATCATTTTCCTAAGTACATAGCTTGTCTTTAGTTCATATCTAGGTGGGTTCTCTACTAATTAGGATTTCACGTTCTACACACCAAACATATTCCTTGAGTACAAGCTTACTTCATTTGCATTGTTCATTAATTTTTCCTATCAATTACCTATGTTCGCATGCAATTGTAAGTGCGTTTTATATCAATCCCTAAAGTCCACTATTTACTATCATAGATTTATCAATAGTATGCTTAAAGGGATATTTAAAAATTTCTACAGTCAAACGCAACTCCGAAAATTCTTTTATTGAAAGCAAATAAAACAAATAACACATAAAAACTGGGATGAGGCAACGAACCCCACCCCAAACTCAAAAATGAGTCGTGTCCCCACGACTCGAAAAGACTCAATAAAGCATTTAAACTAATCTACACTAAGAGGAAAGTTTAGAAAACGTATCTTAACCAGCGCGAGGCTGGTTATCGGTGTTGCGTTCTGGACCTTTATCTCGCGTAACAGCATCATAAATTGCGTTTTGAAGTGTATTTACGCCTAGGATTAAATTTCGCAAGAGGTCCAATTCTTTTGTAACGTTTCCCAAGGTAGCAATCATCTTCTCTTGATTCTATTCCAACACCTGGATTTTTGCTTCCAACTCAGGTACCGTTTTCACTTTCTTTGATTGAGGAGTTCTCGGACTTCGTGTAGTTCGTGTTGCTTCTTCATGGATGTTCTTGATCGTGCTCAAAGCTATACTTACACCCACTGAAACAATGTCAATATCTGCGTCCTTACGTGGAATCCTTGCGTCTAGACACAACTGAGTAATAGTACAAGGAAACTTCAGATTTTGTTGTTTCATTGGTGACTTCGCGAATTCCATGATTGTATCATAAATGATCTTAGCAACATCAAATGGTTTCTCCTCTAAAATACACTTAATAACAAATATGTGCTCTTTCTTCAACTCGGAAGTGTGTTTAATACCAAAGAAAGTGGGTATTATAAAGCGAGACCAAACCTTAGCACGAGGTGTCAAACTACTACTGTAAAACTGTCCAGGATACCTTTCACCTTCAGGAATTGGGCTAGTCCCATTAACAAGCACGGTCCCCCAAAGGGATTCAAAATCAAAAGAAGGGTCATTAAGAATTTCTTGGAAAGGGCATGTACCAGAAAAGTTGGGTAATTTCAAGGATTTCCGAATACGTTCAATAGAGAAAGGAACTACCTTTTTGCGGATATCAATGGCATCATGGGAGGTAGCTAAACCTTCGTAAAATTCTCGCACAAAAGTAGGAATAAACTCAAGCTTCCTTTCTTGCAATTCTTTCCAACCAAACTTAGCACATGTCACAGCATATTCTTTGTAATCACTGCTCATAATACCCTTAGGAAAATTTGTCTCCACACCAAATTTCAAAAATTCAATTCTTTCACGAACCTGAGTATTCCAACAAGTGTAAACCCTCTTAGGCTTGTGGGCCCACATCTTCATACGCGGAGGTTTCTGAACTGGTGCTTCCGGAATCTCTTGTTCAGTTTCCTTCTCAATGTTCTTCTCAATTTCCTCTTCTGGTTCCTTCTCACTTTCTATCTCATCAATCAACCTTCTCTTTTGACCTGTGATTTCTTTTCTGTTAGATTCAAGCTTAGTGTCATCAATTTTACGTTTAGGACGCGAATCAGGAATCTCAATAGCTTGGTCTTGGGAACCACCAATGGTGGTTTTCCTTCTAGGAGCAGTTCTTCGGAAATCGCCGGTTCTGTTAGTCATCTCTTTTCACCCCAAACTCAAAACTTCAAATAATGAAAAACTTAGGGAAAAGTTTAGAATTTTGATGTTTTGAGGTTTAAGAATTTAAGAACTAGGTGAAATATGAGATGGGTCTTGGTTAATTTGTATGGGAAAAGAAAGAATTGGGTTTAATTTAAGGAATTGGGTGAAGAAGAATCTTGGGAAGAACTAAGGATTTGATGTTATTTTGGAGAGGATGTGAGTTGATCTTATGTTTTTGTGGTGAAAGAGGGTAGGATTTGATGATATATAGTGTTTTGGTTGATGATTTTCGGAGGTGGGGAGGCTATTGGTGCGTTTTAGGTAAAAACTTGCAAAAGATGCTAAGAAAACTAGGTTAAAACACCCAAAACCGCCTCTCACAGCTTTCAAACCGGGTTCCCGGTTTTGGCAAACCGGGTTCCCGGTTTTGGCAAACCGGGTTCCCGGTTCCGCGTCGCTGTGACGGCGCGGAAAAACAATTGTGGACTTTTTTTTTTTTTTCAAAACGCACCAACACGCTAGATCTCAAGACGCGGGGTCAGAGATTTTACTCGCCGAAACCGGGTACCCGGTTCTGTGGAATGCGGGTTCCCGGATTTTCTCGATGGCGCGAATGAAAACGCGCCAAAACGCAGCACCCCAAAACGCCGGGTCAGAACTTTTGGAAGATTACAGCTCCGAAACCGGGTACCCGGTTCTGCCAAATGCGGGTACCCGGATTTGTGTCGATGGCGCGAATCAAAACGCACGAAAAAGCAAGCCACCAAGACGCTGGGTCAGAGTTTTTCAGAAATCACAGCACCAAAACCGGGTACCCGGTTTCGCCAATGCGGGTTCCCGGTTCCGACGCTGTGACATTACCCCAAAACGCCAAGTGTTGCGTTAAAATGGTTGGTACCAGCTCCAAAACCGGGTTCCCGGTTTTGCGAAACCGGGTTCCCGGTTTCTCCTGGACATCCAACCTCTTTTTCTTCTGTTTTCGCCAACTCGACCCCAAACTCAAGTCCTTTTTACCCCTGAAATCATCAAAAACAACTACCCTTCCTCATTTCTTAATAAAAACAATAAAATTACGAAAATCAAATTAATCTAAATTGCAAAAATGTAAAAACTCAGCTAATATACAAGTAATTGGCTTTTCTTTAACGTCGTTAAGCTCGACGGGTTACCTCACGCTTCTAAGGAGTCTCGCGGAGGTACATGACCTCCCCGGGATGTGGATCTTCCGAGCGATTGGTATCTTCACCTCCATGGTATATCTTTAATCTGTGACCGTTAACCATAAATGCACGGTTCTCTAGCGGATGTTCTATTTCTATTGCCCCATGAGGTGTGACTTTGGTCACAATGTATGGACCTGACCACTTAGATCTTAACTTACCCGGAAAATTGCTGAACTTCGAATTATACTTTAATACTTTTTGCCCCACTTCAAAGTTCTTTGGACGAATCCGATTGTCATGCCATTTCTTTGTATTTTCTTTGTAAAGTTTAGCATTTTCATAAGCATGCAGTCGGAATTCGTCAAGTTCATTAAGCTTCATCATACGATTCTTTCCGGCTAAGATAGGATCTAAGTTCAACTGCGCAATTGCCCAATAGGCACCCATTTCAAGCTCTAAAAGTAAGTGACAAGCCTTACCATACACCATACGATAGGGAGATGCACCAACTGGAGTTTTAAACGCAGTACGATAGGCCCACAACGCATCATCTAACTTCATTGACCAATCTTTTCTTGTAGGACCAACGGTTTTCTCTAGGATTGACTTGACTTCACGGTTCGAAACTTCAGCTTGACCATTGGATTGTGGATGGTATGCAGTAGATACACGGTGTCTAACTCCATACTTCTCTAGAACAGTCTTCAGATATTTATTAACGAAATGAGATCCTCCATCGCTAATAATTACTCTAGGTGTGCCATGTCTAGTGAAAATATGTGATTTCAAGAACTTGATCACCACTCGTGAATCATTAGTAGGTAAAGCCACCGCTTCTACCCACTTAGACACATAATCAACAGCTAACAAAATGTAAAGGTTACCATTTGAAGGAACGAAGGGACCCATAAAGTCTATGCCCCAAACATCGAATATCTCAACCTCTAACACATTATTACGCGGCATCTCATCCCTCTTAGATATGTTTCCGGTAAACTGGCATCTCGAACACTTTTTAACATATTCATGACAATCTTTAATAAGAGAAGGCCAGTAAAAAACCTGATTGAAATACCTTCGCAGCAGTTCTATCTCCTTTGAAATGTCCGCCATATAAAGAATCATGGCATCCAGCTATAATGGCTTGAGTCTCTTCCCTTGCTACACATCTTCGTATCATTTGGTCAGCACAAACTTTGTAGAGGTAAGGATCCTCCCAAAAGAATTGTCTAGCACGATGAGCTAAACTTTTTCTTTCTTGATAAGTAGAGCCTTCAGGAAAAACACCACTCACCACTAAGTTCGCAATATCTGCATACCACGGAGCCTCATAATCTTGAACAACGAATAAACTCTCATCAGGAAACTCTTCTCTAACTGCCTCAGTACCACTATTCATCTCTGAACCCTCTAAACGCGATAGATGATCTGTGGTGGTCCTTTGTGTGTTCTAAAAATAAATGCAAAAGATAATCGAACCACAACCGCAAGTGTACGGTTGTCCCAAGTAGTAATTCTGATAATCAGATTCGTTCCAAGGACGGATGGTTGATCACAATGTTTATGCAAATAGCGATTTATGCACTTATGAAAATGAAAGAGGATAAATTGTTTGTTTTGGTTTTGTTTGTTATAACTAAATGAAGATAAAATAATAATGCAAGTAAAAGATAAGACGCAAGTAAAATGTATGAAAACGCAATATGAGATGTAGTACTTGAGAACGCAAGGATCCTCCTAATTTTACTTTCTAACTTATGTTGTTTAAGGGTTAAATCAGTCAATTACAATGGTCGGGATTCTAATATCCTTATACCCCCGTCAGGGTGGACTATAAAGCGATCCTAAAGTGTCACTAGTCCCGTCAGGGTAAATATGATCCACCGTTGGATGATTAAGATTTATTACCACATTGGCCCTAGGATTAACTAAGTTCGTCAGAATCAATAGTTTTTATCCTAGATTGAACAATTATTTCTGTACCTAAACCCCCCGTCAGGATGATCCATACGCCACATATATGGAATAGCTTAGATACTAATACCTAATTTTAGTTCGCGACTCTAAAATCAGTAAACATTCACAAATTGTCGAAAAGAGTAAAAGACCTGATTTAATTTAATTTAACAGAAACCCAAATTCAACATTCGTTATAATAATAAAATCAAGATTCACCCATTGTTTTGTTCTCAAGCACTAATTGAAATTTAGCTCATATTAAAATTAAAAACAAAATAAAAAGAAATGGAATTCATATTCGTTACAAAATTAAAATAAAAGAAAAACCTAATTTTCGGAATAAGAATGACTACGAACGGAGCTATAGACCCACTCCAGCTCTTGTAGCTTCTCCTCTCTTCCTGCTGTAGCTTCTCTGGTGTTTTTAATCTTGTGGAAAGTGAATTATGTGAAAAATAGAAGTCCAGACCTCCTTTTATAAGTAAAAATTCGGATTAGGGCTTGGACCAGAAAATAAAAGCCTAATTAAATGTCCAAGCCCACTTTCTAAGCCCAAAATCCCGTAACTGATGATAGGCCTTCACTAAAACAGCTTTTCCCGATGCGTTACAACTCCGATTGACCTCATTCCAGTTGCTAAAGTTCCGTAACTCGATAAGGAATGATTTCTCTTCAAAGGTCAGCGGCTAAATCATCGCTTAAGCACCTCGAAATCAGCAATCTATGGCCTGGAAAGTGGATTTTCAGCTCTAAAAATAATATCTTCGGGATTTGTCTTCAAGTCTTGACTCTAATTCACGATCTTTGACTTTCTCCTCGGATTCCTCTCCTAGCTAACATCTAAAACCTGTAAACTTTACACTAAAAATACCAATATTACGCGCAAAAGTTTAATAAATTAAAAATGCTAGAAATAAAAAGGTAATTCCGGATTATTGCAAATTTAGTCCAAAAGTCTATCATATTAATCAAATAAACACCAAAAATGATGTCTCCCAAGGGTCCAAAATAAGAACAATTAGGGAGACATCAAGACCCCCAACTCAAACCTTTGTCGTCCCGACAAAGTAAAACGAAACAAAGGGGTAGAAGTAAACGTATAAACACATAGAAGCTAGCAAATAAACCCTAAAGCAATTCTCAAAATAAATCTCATATAGCAAACTCTAGAAACTAATATACACATACACTAATCATGCAACATCAACCATAAATAATCTCAATCATAAAATTAAAGTCGCAATGCTTGAAGGTTACACTTGTACTCATCTCTGTATGATGGCTATAGGGTGGTCATTAATCCTAACTCGCTTTGAACGCTCCACCTAGTGTATTCCCTATCAACAGAATTATAAATTCACTATGCACTTAGGAATCACGAGGTCTTTACGGTTATAATATTGGCTTAAGGACGGGTGTGGATGTATATTTGGTAAATTTGAAGTGAGTTTTTGGCTCTCTCCTCACTTACCATCAACAATGTCCTCGAGCTTGAGTTAACGCTCAAAAAGATGTTCTCACTCACCCATATACGCAACAATTTAGCGTCCCATGTCTACCCACTATAAATAAGATGATTTTCAGAAAATTCCACTTTGCCGGATGTTTTATTCATTCATATTTTTTTTTTTCTTTTTTTTTTTTTTTCTTTTTTTTTTGTGTACAGAAGCAAACCGGGTACCCGGTTTTGATGAATCCGGGTTCCCGGTTCCTACTGTATGATTTTTCAAAATTTTTCATTTTTTCTTTCTTTTTCATTTTTCTTCATTCCCGGCAAAGGGTTACAAGTATATATCATCTGCAATTGTGCTACAATACAAAGCACATCGATCCCTACCCATTTAATTCCCCATATGTGGTCCCACCACCCCAAACTCAAGCTCGAGACATGTCTCAGGATTGTGATTCAAGTGCGGGTCATATGGTCATGCCTAATAATCTAAGGGATAATGGCTTATATCGTGGCTACAAAGAAAAGGCTAAAGGTTCAAAGTGGGCTAAGACGGATAATAATTAATACAAGGGATAGAAGGCTAAAAAGGCACAAATGGCTAACAAAGAACTGCCCCTATCACTTTCCTAAGTACATAGCTTGTCTTTAGTTCATATCTAGGTGGGTTCTCTACTAATTAGGATTTCACGTTCTACACACCAAACATATTCCTTGAGTACAAGCTTACTTCATTTGCATTGTTCATTAATTTTTCCTATCAATTACCTATGTTCGCATGCAATTGTAAGTGCGTTTTATATCAATCCCTAAAGTCCACTATTTACTATCATAGATTCATCAAAAGTATGCTTAAAGGGATATTTAAAAATTTTCTATAGTCAAACGCAACTCCGAAAATTCTTTTATTGAAAGCAAATAAAGCAAATAACACATAAAAATTGGGATGAGGCAACGAACCCCACCCCAAACTCAAAAATGAGTCGTGTCCCCACGACTCGAAAAGACTCAATAAAGCATTTAAACTAATATACACTAAGAGGAAAGTTTAGAAAACGTATCTTAACCAGCGCGAGGCTGGTTATCGGTGTTGCGTTCTGGACCTTTATCTCGCGTAACAGCATCATAAATCGCGTTTTGAAGTGTAGTTACGCCTAGGATTAAGTTTCGAAGCAGGTCCAATTCTTTTGTAACGTTTCCCAAGGTAGCAATCATCCTCTCCTGATTCTCTTCCAGCACCTGAATCTTCGCTTCCAACTCAGGTACAGTTTTCGCTTTCTTTGATTGAGGAGTTCTTGGACTTCTTGTAGCCCGTGTTGCCTCTTCATGGATGTTCTTGATTGTGCTCAAAGCTATACTCACACCAACTGAAACAATGTCAATATCTGCGTTTGTACGCGGAATATTTGCGTCTAGACATAACTGAGTAATAGTACAAGGGAACTTCAGATTTTGTTGTTTCATTGGTGATTTCGCGAACTCCATGATCGTATCATAAATGATCTTAGCAACATCAAATGGTTTCTCCTCCAAAATACAATTAATAACAAATATGTGCTCTTTCTTCAACTCGGAAGTGTGTTTAATACCAAAAAAAGTGGGTATTATGAAACGAGACCAAACCTTAGCACGAGGTGTCAAACTACTGCTGTAAAACTGTCTAGGATACCTTTCACCTTCAGGAATTGGGCTAGTCCCCTTAACAAGCACAGTCCCCCAAAGGGATTCAAAATCAAAAGAAGGGTCATTAAGAGTTTCTTGGAAGGGGCATGGTCCAGAAAAGTTGGGTAGTTTCAATGATTTCTGAATACGTTCAATAGAGAAAGGAACTACCTTTTTGCGGATATCAATGGCCTCATGTGAGGTAGCTAAACCTTCGTAAAATTCTCGCACAAAAGTAGGAATGAACTCAAGCTTCCTTTCTTGTAACTCTCTCCAACCAAACTTAGCACATGTCACAGCATATTCCTTGTAATCACTACTCATAATACCCTTAGGAAAATTCGTCTCCTCACCAAATTTCAAAAATTCAATTCTTTCACGAACCTGAGTATTCCAACAAGTGTAAACCCTCTTAGGCTTGTGGGCCCACATCTTCATACGCGGAGGTTTCGTAACGGGTGCTTCCGGAATCTCTTGTTCAGTTTCCTTCTCAATGTTCTTCGCAATTTCCTCTTCTGGTTCCTTCTCACTTTCAATCTCATCAATTAATCTTCTCTTTAGACCTGTGATTTCTTTTCTGTTAGAAGCAAGCTTAACTTCGTCAATTTTTCGTTTAGGACGCGAATCAGGAATCTCAATAGCTTGTTCTTGAGAACCACCAATGGTGGTTTTTCTTCTAGGAGCAGTTCTTCGGAAATCACCGGTTCTGTTAGTCATCTCTTTTCACCCCAAACTCAAAACTTCAAATAATGAAAAACTTTAGAGAAAAAGTTTAGAATTTTGATGTTTTGAGGTTTAAGAATTTAAGAACTAGGTGAAATATGAGATGGGTCTTGGTTAATTTGTATGGGAGAAGAAAGAATTGGGTTTAATTTAAGGAATTGGGTGAAGAAGAATCTTGGGAAAAACTAAGGATTTGATGATATTTTGGAGAGGAGGTGAGTTGATCTTATGTTTTTGTGGTGAAAGAGGGTAGGATTTGATGATATATAGTGTTTTGGATGATGAATTTCGGAGGTGGGGAGGCTATTGGTGCGTATTAGGTAAAGACTTGGAAAAGAGGCTAAGAACTAGGTTAAAACACCTCAAAAACCGACTTTCACAGCTTCAAAACCGGGTTCCCGGTTTTGGCAAACCGGGTCCCCGGTTCCGCGTCGCTGTGACGGCGCGGAAAAAATACTAAGTAAAATTTTTTTTTTTTTGAAAACGCACCAAAATTTTTTTTTTTTTGAAAACGCACCAAAACGCTGGACCCCAAGACGCGGGGTCAGAGATTCTACTCGCCGAAACCGGGTACCCGGTTCTGTGGAATGCGGGTACCCGCATTTTCTCGATGGCGCGAGTCAAAACGCGCCAAAACGCCACTTCTCAAAACGCTGGGACAGAACTTTTGGGTTTCATCAGCTCCGAAACCGGGTACCCGGTTCTGCCAAATGCGGGTACCCGGATTTGTGTCGATGGCGCGAACTAAAACGCACGAAAACGCAAGCCACCAAAACGCTGGGTCAGGGATTTCAGAAATCACAGCACCAAAACCGGGTACCCGGTTTTGCCAAATGCGGGTTCCCGGTTCCGACGCTGTGATATTACCCAAAAACGCCAAGTGTTGCGTTAAAGTGGTTGGTACCAGCTCCAAAACCGGGTTCCCGGTTTTGCGAAACCGGGTTCCCGGTTTCTCCTGGACATCCAACCAATTTTTCTTCTGTTTTCGCCAAATCGACCCCAAACTTAAGTCCTTTTTACCCCTGAAATCATCAAAAACAACTACCCTTCCTCATTTCTTAATAAAAACAATAAAATTACGAAAATCAAACTAATCTAAATTGCAAAAATGTAAAAGCTCAGCTAATATACAAGTAATTGGCTTTTGTTTAACGTCGTTAAGCTCGACGGGTTACCTCACGCTTCTAAGGATTCTCGAGGAGATACATGACCTCCCCGGGATGTGGATCTTCCGAGCGATTGGTATCTTCACCTCCATGGTATATCTTTAATCTGTGACCGTTAACCATAAAGGTACGGTTCTCTAGCGGATGTTCTATTTCTATCGCCCCATGAGGTGTAACTTTGGTCACTATGTATGGACCTGACCACTTAGATCTTAACTTACCCGGAAAATTGCTGAACTTTGAATTATACTTTAATACTTTTTGCCCCACTTCAAAGTTCTTTGGACGAATCCGATTGTCATGCCATTTCTTTGTGTTTTCTTTGTAAAGTTTGGCATTTTCATAAGCATGCAACCGGAATTCGTCAAGTTCATTAAGCTTCATCATACGATTCTTTCCGGCTAAGATAGGATCTAAGTTCAACTGCGCAATCGCCCAATAGGCACCCATTTCAAGCTCTAAAGGTAAGTGACAAGCCTTACCATACACCATACGATAGGGAGATGCACCAACTGGAGTCTTAAACGCAGTACGATAGGCCCACAACGCATCATCTAACTTCATTGACCAATCTTTTCTTGTAGGACCAACGGTTTTCTCTAGGATTGATTTGACTTCACGATTCGAAACCTCAGCTTGACCATTGGATTGTGGATGGTATGCCGTAGATACACGGTGTCTGACTCCATATTTCTCTAGAATAGTCTTCAGATATCTATTAACGAAATGAGATCCTCCATCGCTAATAATCACTCTAGGTGTGCCATGTCTAGTGAAAATATGTGACTTCAAGAACTTAATCACCACCCGTGAATCATTAGTAGGTAAAGCCACCGCTTCTACCCATTTAGACACATAATCAACAGCCAATAAGATATAGAGGTTACCATTTGAAGGAACGAAAGGACCCATAAAGTCTATGCCCCACACATCGAATATCTCAACCTCTAACACATTATTGCATGGCATCTCATCCCTCTTAGATATGTTTCCGGTAAACTGACATCTCGTACACTTCTTAACATATTCATGACAATCTTTTATAAGAGAAGGCCAGTAAAAACCTGATTGAAACACTTTTGCAGCAGTTCTGTCTCCTTTGAAATGTCCTCCATATAATGAATCATCGCATCCAGCTATAATGGCTTGAGTCTCTTCCCTTGCTACACATCTTCGTATCATTTGGTCAGCACAAACTTTATAGAGGAACGGGTCCTCCCAAAAGAACTGTCTAGCACGATGAGCTAACCTCTTTCTTTCTTGATAAGTAGAACCTTCAGGAAAAACACCACTCACCACTAAATTTGCAATATCTGCATACCAAGGAGCTTCATAATCTCGAACAACGAATAAACTCTCATCAGGAAACTCTTCTCTAACTGCTTCCGTACCACTATTCATCTCTGAACCCTCTAAGCGCGATAGATGATCTGCAACCTGATTCTCACAACCCTTTCTATCTTTGATCTCTAAATCGAACTCTTGAAGCAATAACACCCATCTGATTAACCTTGGTTTCGCATCTTTCTTCTCCATAAGAAATCTGATCGCGGAATGATCTGTATAAACAATAACTTTCGCTCCAAGAAGATAAGAGCGAAATTTGTCAAACGAATATACAACTGCTAGCAACTCTTTTTCTGTAACTGTGTAATTAATCTGAGCACCACTAAAAGTTTTACTAGCATAGTAAATCGAATGAAAAACCTTCTCTTTCCTCTGTCCTAATACAGCTCCCATACACGAATCACTCGCATCACACATAACCTCAAACGGTAAATTCCAATCTGGAGGTAACACTATAGGAGCAGAAATAAGCTTTTCTTTGATTGCTTTGAAGGCTGCTAAACAAGCTTCATCAAAAAGGAATTTGCAATCCTTTTCGAGTAAGTTGCATAGCGGTTTAGCAATCTTAGAAAAATCTTTAATAAATCGCCTATAGAAACCAGCATGGCCAAGAAAACTCCTTACCCCTTTAACAGAAACAGGAGGGGGAAGAGTTTTAATTACCTCTATCTTTGCTCTATCAACCTCTAAACCAACACTCGAAACTTTGTGACCCAGAACAATACCTTCGCGAACCATGAAATGACACTTCTCCCAGTTGAGCACCAAATCTGTTTCCTTGCATCTTACTAACACTTTCTCCAAGTTATCCAAACATATATCAAAATCATCACCAAACACGGAGAAATCATCCATGAACACTTCAAGGAAATTATCTATCATGTCCCAGAAGATGGCCATCATACACCTTTGAAAAGTGGCGGGAGCGTTACACAATCCAAATGGCATTCTGCGATATGCAAAAGTACCAAATGGGCATGTAAAGGTAGTCTTATGTTGATCTTCTGGAGCCACGTAAATCTGATTGTACCCGGAGTAACCATCCAAGAAACAATAATATTCTCTTCCGGCTAATTTGTCTAACATCTGATCAATGAAGGGCAAAGGGAAATGATCTTTTCTGGTGGCCTTGTTCAGCTTTCTGTAATCCATGCAAACTCTCCAACCTACTACCGTTCTTGAAGGAATCGCCTCATTTTTATCATTAAGAACTGTTGTAATTCCTCCTTTCTTCGGTACACACTGAACTGGACTCACCCATTCACTACTCGAAATGGGATAAATAATCCCCGCATCTAAAAGCTTAATCACCTCCTTCTTCACCACATCCTTCATGGCTGGCATTAATCTTCTCTGACCTTCAACTGAGCGTGCATTAACCTCTTCTAATATGATTTTGTGTTGACAATAGGATGGACTAATGCCTTTGATATCAGCAATTGTCCAACCTATTGCTTCTTTGTTGGCTCTTAACACACGCAACAGTTTATCTTCTTGAGGACCTGTTAAATTAGCTGAAACAATAACAGGTAGAGTTTCATTAGTATCCAAATAAGCATACCTCAAGTGTGCTGGCAATGGTTTTTCTTCCAATTCCGGAGGAGATTCAATTGAAGGTTTTTTTTTAGGAATAATCTCCCCCGGTTCTCTCACGGGTTCATAGGCAAGACGCCTATACTTCGGATTTTCAGAATTGAGAGCTGCCACTGTTTCTGTAAGCTCCTCCATCATCTCAGGTGAATCTAATGTCAAAGCAGCCTGCAAGATATCATCAAAATTTAAACAATTAAATACCTCTTGCGATGCTTGCTCTACTACATCCATTCTGAAGCAATCTTCCTGAGAATCTGGGAATTTCATGGCTCGAAATACATTGAATTTCACTTCCTCATCTTGTATCCTCATTGTTAATTCGCCATTCTCTACATCGATCAATGTCCTCCCTGTAGCTAGGAAGGGTCTACCCAAAATAATGGGGACATTTCTATCTGCATTGTATTCAAGAATTACGAAATCAACAGGAAATATAAGTGTACCTGCCTTAACAAGGACATCCTCAATACGGCCTTCAGGATGAGCAAGAGACCTGTCCGCCATTTGCAAGACCATAGAGGTGGGTCTTGCATTTCCAATTTTAAGCTTATCAAAGACTGACTTGGGCATCAAGTTGATGCTTGCCCCTAAATCGCATAGCGCCTTTCCTTTCCATTCTTCTCCAATCGATATGGGAATCGTGAAACTCCCTGGATCAACTAACTTCGGAGGTAATTTGCTCTGGCAAATCGCACTACACTCTTCAGGAAGGCCAATAATCTCATTATCACAGTAGGGCCTTTTATTAGTGAGGGCCCTCTTCAAAAACTTCGTATACTTAGGAATATCTCGAATTGCCTCAAGTAACGGAATATTAATACTCAAACCCCTCACTCTATTGAAGAATTTCTGAAAATCACCCATATCACCCTTTTTCTGAACTCGCGATGGAAACGGTGGTGGAGGGCGATTGCTTACAATTTCATTTCTCTTTTTCGGAATTTCTCTTGGTCTTTCTATCTCTTCAACCTCACTATCTTTCTCAGTTTCTTTCTCTTTCTCACCCACTTCCTTTTCTTTTCTTGGAACTTCTTTCTCTTTCATAACGGGAAAAGGAGGTGGAGGAAGGTTCTTACCACTTCTTAATGTAACAGCCTTGCAATCTTCATGTTGTGTTGGATTTTCCGTATCGCTAGGAAGTTGTCCTTGTGGACGCTGATTCAGCTGTTTATTAATTTGACTTAGCTGATTCTGGAAAATCTTCACATTTGCTTCAGCTGCGTTCTGACGTTCCAAAGCTTGTGTTTGAAGAGCAATCAAATTTTCAACGGTTTTCTGAAGGGTAATTACTCCTTCTTGTGGATGGGCAGGTAGAGCTTTCTGGTTTAAATTCTCATCGTAGGTATTCTGAGGAGCTTGTCTTTGCACATAATTGTTTTGATTCTGTCCTCCTTGATGATTGTTATGTGGTCTTGGATTATAGTTGTTGCCTTGAGGACGCGGCTGATACGCGTAAGTAGGATTGGCTGCCCCATTAGGATTTGAATATTGGAACCCAGGATGGTTTCTGTTAGGCTGATATCCATTAACACTTGAATTGAAATTACCTCTATTGGACATAAAATTCACTGATTCTTGGTTATTCGGACAACTTTCCTCATCATGATCATCTACCTTACAAATTGAACACATATAAACCTCTTGTGCAGCATGCACAGCTACCTTCTTACCCGAAAATCCTTCTTTCACAACTAGAGTAAGCTGCTTCAATTGTTGCTCTATGGTATTCTGGATCTTATTCTCAAACGTAGCAAATTTCTCTTCTATGTCAACATTATTTACTCCCTTGACTGGTGTTCTTACTGAGCTCCACCCAACTTCATTCTTGACTGTTCTCTCTAAAATAATTTTGGCATGAGCGGGTTGAACTTGAAGAAAACCTGCTCCACATAGCGTATCCAATTTCTCTCTTGAAATTCCATCAAGGCCTCTATAAAAGATCTTTAACTGTTGTTGTTCTGAAAAGCCATGATTAGGAACTTTACGCAAACACATCTGAAATCTTGTCCAACTCCTTCCCACAGTTTCCTCATACTCTTGACGGAATTGTGTCAATTCTAGTTCAGCATCTAACCTCATGTTACTTGGGTAATACCTGTCAAAGAAAGAAATTTCTAATTGGTCCCAATTAGTAATCTTCGTAGGATCTTGCGTATCGTGCCATTCACTTGCTCCATCAATGACAAAGAATTTGAAAGCAGCAAAATACATCTGTTCTCTTGAAACCCCTTGTGTGATATAAGAATCACATATCTGTTTGAATTTTTGTACCGCTCTAAGAGGATCTTCCGATGGTCTTCCGCGAAAATTTCCAAAGTTTTGGAACTGAGCTAGCATACCCGAATCTGGACGGAATCTCGGAACATTAATATCTGGAGCACCTACTCCTATAGCTGGAGCGCGGAATGGAACTTCTGGAGGGCCATTAGTGAACCACGGATCATGATTCATCACTATCTGGACTGGAGGATTAGGATTTAATGGTTGAACTTGAGGAATAACGCCTGGAGCTAAAGGTTGGCCATTTGCATCTAACTGGCCTTGTCCATTCTGTTGACCTTGAATAATGATATTCTCCATTCTGTTACTTAATTCTTCTACTTCTAAAGCTTCTCGTTCTCTTCTTCTTCTGTTCGCAAGTCTGATCAACGATTCTGGATTACTAAGGATCGGAGGTGTTGGCTCTAAATCCTTGAATAGCCTTCTTCGCATACACCAAACCTAAAAACCTGAAAAAGCTAACAAACAAAAAGCGTAAAACTGAATAAAATAAAATAAATGCACTTATCACTAAAGGATAAACACCGTGGTCACACGCTACCGTCCCCGGCAGCGGCGCCAAAAACTTGGTGGTCCTTTGTGTGTTCTAAAAATAAATGCAAAAGATAATCGAACCACAACCGCAAGTGTACGGTTGTCCCAAGTAGTAATTCTGATAATCAGATTCGTTCCAAGGACGGATGGTTGATCACAATGTTTATGCAAATAGCGATTTATGCACTTATGAAAATGAAAGAGGATAAATTGTTTGTTTTGGTTTTGTTTGTTATAACTAAATGAAGATAAAATAATAATGCAAGTAAAAGATAAGACGCAAGTAAAATGTATGAAAACGCAATATGAGATGTAGTACTTGAGAACGCAAGGATCCTCCTAATTTTACTTTCTAACTTATGTTGTTTAAGGGTTAAATTAGTCAATTACAATGGTCGGGATTCTAATATCCTTATACCCCCGTCAGGGTGGACTATAAAGCGATCCTAAAGTGTCACTAGTCCCGTCAGGGTAAATATGATCCACCGTTGGATGATTAAGATTTATTACCACATTGGCCCTAGGATTAACTAAGTTCGTCAGAATCAATAGTTTTTATCCTAGATTGAACAATTATTTCTGTACCTAAACCCCCCGTCAGGATGATCCATACGCCACATATATGGAATAGCTTAGATACTAATACCTAATTTTAGTTCGCGACTCTAAAATCAGTAAACATTCACAAATTGTCGAAAAGAGTAAAAGACCTGATTTAATTTAATTTAACAGAAACCCAAATTCAACATTCGTTATAATAATAAAATCAAGATTCACCCATTGTTTTGTTCTCAAGCACTAATTGAAATTTAGCTCATATTAAAATTAAAAACAAAATAAAAAGAAATGGAATTCATATTCGTTACAAAATTAAAATAAAAGAAAAACCTAATTTTCGGAATAAGAATGACTACGAACGGAGCTATAGACCCACTCCAGCTCTTGTAGCTTCTCCTCTCTTCCTGCTGTAGCTTCTCTGGTGTTTTTAATCTTGTGGAAAGTGAATTATGTGAAAAATAGAAGTCCAGACCTCCTTTTATAAGTAAAAATTCGGATTAGGGCTTGGACCAGAAAATAAAAGCCTAATTAAATGTCCAAGCCCACTTTCTAAGCCCAAAATCCCGTAACTGATGATAGGCCTTCACTAAAACAGCTTTTCCCGATGCGTTACAACTCCGATTGACCTCATTCCAGTTGCTAAAGTTCCGTAACTCGATAAGGAATGATTTCTCTTCAAAGGTCAGCGGCTAAATCATCGCTTAAGCACCTCGAAATCAGCAATCTATGGCCTAGAAAGTGGATTTTCAGCTCTAAAAATAATATCTTCGGGATTTGTCTTCAAGTCTTGACTCTAATTCACGATCTTTGACTTTCTCCTCGGATTCCTCTCCTAGCTAACATCTAAAACCTGTAAACTTTACACTAAAAATACCAATATTACGCGCAAAAGTTTAATAAATTAAAAATGCTAGAAATAAAAAGGTAATTCCGGATTATTGCAAATTTAGTCCAAAAGTCTATCATATTAATCAAATAAACACCAAAAATGATGTCTCCCAAGGGTCCAAAATAAGAACAATTAGGGAGACATCAATCTGCCACCTGATTCTCACAACCCTTTCTATCTTTGATCTCTAAATCGAACTCTTGAAGTAATAACACCCATCTGATTAACCTTGGTTTTGCATCTTTCTTCTCCATAAGAAATCTGATCGCGGAATGATCTGTATAAACAATAACTTTCGCTCCAAGAAGATAAGAGCGAAATTTATCAAACGAATATACAACTGCTAGCAACTCCTTTTCTGTAACTGTGTAATTAATCTGAGCACCACTAAAAGTTTTACTAGCATAGTAAATTGAATGAAAAACTTTCTCTTTTCTCTGTCCCAATACAGCTCCCATACATAAATCACTCGCATCACACATAACCTCAAACGGTAAATTCCAATCCGGAGGTAACACTATAGGAGCAGAAATGAGTTTTTCCTTGATTGCTTGGAAGGCCGCTAAACAAGCTTCATCAAAAAGGAATTTGCAATCCTTTTCGAGTAAGTTGCATAACGGTTTAGCAATTTTAGAAAAATCTTTAATAAAACGCCTATAAAAGCCAGCATGGCCAAGAAAACTCCTTACCCCTTTAACAGAAATAGGAGGGGGAAGAGTTTTAATTACCTCTATCTTTGCTCTATCAACTTCTAAACCAGCACTCGAAACTTTGTGACCCAGAACAATACCTTCGCGAACCATGAAATGACACTTCTCCCAGTTGAGCACCAAATCTGTTTCCTTGCATCTCACTAACACTTTCTCCAAGTTTTCCAAACATATATCAAAATCATCACCAAACACGGAGAAATCATCCATAAACACTTCAAGGAAATTATCTATCATATCCCAAAAGATGGCCATCATACACCTTTGAAAAGTAGCGGGAGCGTTACACAACCCAAATGGCATTCTGCGATATGCAAAAGTACCAAATGGGCATGTAAAGGTAGTCTTATGTTGATCTTCTGGAGCCACGTAAATCTGATTGTACCCGGAGTAACCATCCAAGAAGCAATAGTACTCTCTTCCGGCTAATTTATCTAACATTTGATCGATGAAGGGCAAAGGGAAATGATCTTTTCTGGTGGCCTTGTTCAGCTTTCTGTAATCCATGCAAACTCTCCATCCAACTACCGTTCTTGAAGGAATCGCCTCATTTTTGTCATTAAGAACTACTGTTATTCCTCCTTTTTTCGGTACACACTGAACCGGACTCACCCATTCACTACTCTAAATGGGATAAATAATCCCCGCATCTAAAAGCTTGATCACCTCCTTCTTCACTACATCCTTCATAGCGGGCATTAGTCTTCTCTGACCTTCAACTGAGCGTGCATTAACATCTTCAAGTATGATTTTGTGTTGACAATAGGATGGACTAATGCCTTTGATATCAGCAATTGTCCAACCTATTGCTTCTTTGTTGGCTCTTAACACACGCAACAGTTTATCTTCTTGAGGACCTGTTAGATTAGCTGAAACAATAACAGGTAAAGTTTCATTAGTACCCAAATATGCATACCTCAAGTGTGCTGGCAATGGTTTTTCTTCCAACTCCGGAGGAGATTCAATTGAAGGCTTCTTTTTAGGAATAATCTCCCCCGGTTCTCTCACAGGTTCATAGGCAAGACGCCTATATTTTGGATTTTCAGAATTGAGAGCTGCCATTGTTTCTGTAAGCTCCTCCATCATCTCAGGTGAATCTAATGTCAAAGCAGCCTGCAAGATATCATCAAAATTTAAACAATTAAATACCTCTTGCGATGCTTGCTCTACCACATCCATTCTGAAGCAATCTTCCTGAGAATCTGGGAATTTCATAGCTCGAAATACATTGAATTTCACTTCCTCATCTTGTATCCTCATCGTTAATTCGCCATTCTCTACATCGATCAATGTCCTCCCTGTAGCTAGGAAGGGTCTACCCAAAATAATGGGGACATTTCTATCTGCATTGTATTCAAGAATTACGAAATCAACAGGAAATATAAGTGTACCTGCCTTAACAAGGACATCCTCAATACGGCCTTCAGGATGAGCAAGAGACCTGTCCGCCATTTGCAAGACCATAGAGGTAGGTCTTGCGTTTCCAATCTTAAGCTTATCAAAGATTGACTTGGGCATCAAATTGATACTTGCCCCCAAGTCACATAGCGCCTTTCCCTTCCATTCTTCTCCAATAGATATGGGAATCGTGAAACTCCCCGGATCAACTAACTTTGGAGGTAACTTACTCTGACAAATCGCGCTACATTCTTCAGGAAGGCCAATCATCTCATTATCACAATAGGGCCTTTTGTTAGTGAGGGCCCTCTTCAAAAACTTCGTATACTTAGGAATATCTCGAATCGCCTCAAGTAACGGAATATTAATACTTAGACCCCTCACCCTATTTAAGAATTTCTGAAAATCACCCAAATCACCCTTTTTCTGAACTCGCGATGGAAACGGTGGTGGAGGGCGATTTATCACAAGATTATCTTTCTTTTTCGGCACTTCCTTCGGTCTTTCTATTTCTTCAACCTCACTATCTTTCTCAATCACTTCCTTTTCTTTTCTTGGAACTTCTTTCTCTTTCATAACGGGAAAAGGAGGTGGAGGGAGGTTCTTACCACTTCTTAATGTAACAGCCTTGCAATCTTCATGTTGTATTGGATTCTCTGTATCGCTAGGAAGTTGCCCTTGAGGACGCTGACTCAGTTGTTTATTAATCTGACTTAGCTGATTCTGAAAAATCTTCATATTTGCTTCAGCTGCGTTTTGTCTTTCCATAGCTTGCGTTTGAAGAGCAATTAAACTCTCAACTGTTTTCTTAAGGGTAACAACTCCTTCTTGTGGATGGGCAGGTAAAGCTTTCTGGTTTAATGTTTCGTCATAGGTATTCTGAGGAGCTTGTCTTTGTACGTAATTGCCTTGATTCTGTCCACCTTGATAATTGTTGTGTGGTCTTGGATTATAGTTGTTGCCTTGGGTACGCGGCTGATACGCATAGGTAGGATTGGCTGCCCCATTCGGATTAGAGTATTGAAACCCAGGGTGGTTTCTGTTAGGCTGATATCCATTACCACTCGAATTGAAATTACCTCTGTTGGACATAAACATCACTGATTCTGGGTTATTCGGACAATTTTCCTCATCATGATCATCTACTCTGCAAATCGAACACATATAAACCTCTTGTGCAGCATGCACATCTACCTTCTTACTCGAAAACCCTTCTTTAACAGCTAAAGTAAGCTGTCTCAACTGTTGCTCTATCGTATTCTGAATCTTGTTCTCAAGCGTATCAAATTTCTCTTCCATATCAACATTATTCACTCCCTTAACTGGTGTTCTTACTGAATTCCACCCAACTTCGTTCTTAACTGTTCTCTCTAAAATGATTTTAGCATGAGCGGGTTGAACTTGTAGAAAACCTGCTCCACATAGTGTATCCAATTTCTCTCTCGACTTCCCATCAAGGCCTCTATAAAAGATCTTAAGCTGTTGTTGTTCTGAATAGCCATGATTGGGAACTCTACGTAAGCACATCTGAAATCTCGTCCAACTCTTACCCAAAGTTTCATCATATTCTTGACGGAAATGCGTCAATTCTAATTCAGCATCTAACCTCATGTTACTTGGGTAATACCTGTCAAAGAAAGCAATCTCTAATTGGTCCCAATTGGTGATCTTCGTAGGATCTTGCGTATCGTGCCATTCACTTGCTCCCTCAGTAACAAAGAACTTAAAAGCAGCAAAATACATCTGTTCTCTCGAAACCCCTTGTGTGATATAAGAATCACATATCTGTTTGAATTTCTGTACTGCCCTGAGAGAATCTTCTGCTGGTCTACCACGAAAATTACCAAAATTCTGGAACTGAGCTAACATACCCGAATCTGGACGGAAACGCGGAACGTTAATATCTGGAGCACCTACTCCTATAGCTGGAGCACGGAATGGAACTTCTGGAGGACCATTAGTAAACCACGGATCATGATTCATCACTATCTGGACTGGAGGATTAGGATTCACTGGTGGAACTGGAGGAATAACGCCAGGAGCCAAAGGTTGGCCACCTGCGCCTAGTTGATTATTTTGTTGATTGTCTTGAAGATGAACTTCTTCCATTCTGTTACTTAACTCTTCTACTTCTAAAGTTTCTTGTTCTCTTCTTCTCTTGTTAGCAAGTCTAATCAACGATTCTGGATTACTAAGGATCGGAGGTGTTGGCTCTAGATCCTTGAATAGCCTTCTTCGCATACACCAAACCTAAAAACCTGAGAAAGATAAACAAACAAAAAGCGTAAAACTGATAAATAAAAATAAATGCAACTATCACTAAAGGATAAACACCGTGGTCACACGCTACCGTCCCCGGCAGCGGCGCCAAAAACTTGGTGGTCCTTTGTGTGTTCTAAAAATAAATGCAAATGCAAATCGAACCACAACCGCAAGTGTACGGTTGTCCCAAGTAGTATACCTGATAGATCAAATTCGTTCCAAGGACTGATGGTTGATCACAATGTTTAGCAAGTAGTGATTGATGCACTTATGAAAGTAAAAGATAATAAAATGTTTGTTTGGTTTTGTGTATTAAAACTACTAAATGAAAGATAAATATTAAATGCAAGTGAAAACTAAGACGCAAGTAAAATAAGTGAAAACGCAATATGAGAGGTAGTACTTGAGAACGCAAGGATCCTCCTAATTTTACTTCCGAACTTATGTTGTTTAAGGGCTAAATTGGTCAATTACAATGGTCGGGATTCTAAATTCCTTATACCCCCGTCAGGGTGGACTATAAGGCGATCCTAAAGTGTCACTAGTCCCGTCAGGGTAAATATGATCCACCGTTGGATGTTTAAGTGTTTTACCTCATTGGCCCTAGAATTAGCTAAGTTCGTCAGAATCAATAGCTTTTATCCTAGATTGAATAATTAATTCTATACCTAAACCCTCCGTCAGGATGATCCACACGCCACATATGTGGAATAGCTTAGATACTAATACCTAATTTTAGTTCGCGACTCTAAAATCAGTAAATAATCACAAATTATCGAAAAGAGTAATGAACCCAATCTAATTTAATTTAGCATAAACCCAAATTCAACATTCGTTATTTCATAAAATTAAGTTTCACCCATTGTTTGTTCTCAAGCACTATGAAAAGCTTAGCTCATATTAAAATTAAAAACTAAATTAAAAGAATTGGAATTCATATTGTTTACAAAATTAAAATATAAAAAGAACCTAATTTCCGGAATTGGAATGATTACGAACGGAGCTATAGACCCACTCCAGCTCTTGTAGCTTCTTCTTTCTTCCTTCTGTTGCTTCTCTCTGGTGTTTAATCTTGTGGAATGTGAATTGTGTTGACACTCTCTTCTAAGGATGAGATGATTTGAAGAACAAATTGAGAGGTCAGAAATAATGAGGTCAAAATCTCCTTTTATAAGCTCAAAAACGGATTAGGGCTTGGACCTAATAATAAAACACTAATTAAATGTCCAAGCCCAAATTCTAAGCCCAAAATCCCGTAACTGCTGATACACCTTCACTAAAACGGCTTTTCCCGATGCGTTATGACTCCGATTGACCTCATTCCAGTTGCTAAAGTTCCGTAACTCGATAAGGAATGTTTTCTCTTCAAAGGTCAGCGGCTAAATCATCGCTTAAGCACCTCGAAATCAACAATCTATGGCCTGGAAAATGGATTTTCAGCTCTAAAAATAATATCTTCGGGATTTGTATTCAAGTCTTGACTCTAATTCACGATCTTTGACTTTCTCCTCGGATTCCTCTCCTAGCTAACATCTAAAACCTGTAAACTTTCCACTAAAAATACCAATATTACGCGCAAAAGTTTAATAAATTAAAAATGCTAGAAATAAAAAGAAAATTCCGGATTATTGCATATTAAGTCCAAAAGTCTATCAAATTAATTAAATAAACACCAAAAATGATGTCTCCCAAGGGTCTAAAATAAGAACAATTAGGGAGACATCAATAACCTATACAAACAAACAAATAAAAAATATATATAAGCATATATCTTAATAGTAAACAATTTGAAAGAATTAGTTAAAATAAATCTCAAACCTTGATTTTTTTTAATTCAATAATATTTTACCAATAAAACATGTTGATTAGTCGATGAAACTGAAGTATATATATATACTAGTGTTTTAGGTCAAAAAGAGGAATATAATATACCAAATTGGAAAAGAAAAAAAAGGTAATTGTTCCTATTTAATTTTTATTTACCAAATTGGTTAGATCACTTATGGAATTATTATTAAATAAGTAATTTATGCACCAGAGGGAGCGGCCTAGAGGGGCACAAGATTTCCCATATTTAACACATCAAGAATGGTCCACTGCTTCCCTTTATGTAGATGTTGAATTCCACTGATTGTTTCTATCATCGAAATGAACTAAAGGAGATATTGACGTGCAACTCAAATTTGTAAGTTCAACTCTAACATATACATATATATAGTTATAAACTTATATATGCTTATGAATTGATAGAGCATGGCTTTTTGCTATAAAGTTTACATCTTTCCATTATATACATGTGGGGATAGAGCTGTGAAAGTAAAAGTAAAGAGATATATTAATAGAGTATGCCTATATATTTTTGCATTTCTACTTTTTATAATTTTCACCTATATCCATGTGAAAGAGAACTGAGAATGAACAAATTAAAAGCTGGTCATAAGTTGTTTAGGTTGTTTGAATAGTTAGCATTATATATAATATTTTGGATATACTTTGTAGTTATTTCTTGGGTTAATTGCACCACTTATCCTTTGTTATGCTAATATATACACGCGTTTCATGAAAATAGCTGATGTACCCATGTGACATTGAGGTGCCTTGGTATATGCATGTCAATTAGGCAGTATATACTAATTTATACTGTTTATAGAATTTAGTAAGTTCATCATGTTTCTGTATGTAATCTCTACTATTATGGTTCATTATAAGATAATCTCTTCTGACCAAATTTTTTATAAGATAATTATCTTCATTTTGCAACTTTTTGCTCCCTATTTTTCCGGTCTTAGCACAATAGTCCTTTTGCATATTTATGTCAAATTCCAACGTTTTAATTAATCACTTGATATTCCCATGTTCAGATTCATATAAATCTGCCATGAGTCCTAGAAAGTTAAGTAAAACTGTACATGTTCAAATTGACGTGAATAAAATATTAGAGACTACATGACCAGTTAGTGTAAAGATAAGGATTATCAGTTTTATAATTTTGGCTTATTTTAAAAGCAGATGTTATATCAAGAACATTTTTTGGATTGTTGTTGTTAAAAAAATCAGTTTAGCCTACTGTCTTGTTCGAGATTCTTTATTCTCAAATTTATATTAATGTGTGGTCTTGTTGGTCTTTAAATAGTGCTTAGCCACACGCAAAAAAGCGGAGTATTTGAGAAAATTGTTGGGAGAATCATCTAGCACTTAAGCTTATTATATTTTGATATCTATATATCAATTTCTATTATAATTTTCTTGCATTGATACAACACTAGTGTTTTAATTGAGCTAGGAGCTGGAAACTTGCAGCTAGATATGATTGAAGTGCAACTGTAAACCAGGTGAGCTAGCTCATCTGGCCAGGGCTCTGTCTCTCAAGTGAGAGGTACAGGGTTCGAATCTCGCAGGTGGAAGAAAGTTATTATGTTTGGAAAGTTTCCAAGGTCCGAAACCCTCCCCAGAACATTCTGATTGCCTGGAAGTATGGTTGGGGAGGCAGTCATATCTCCCGGGGGACTAGTCGGGTGTAAGCCCGGGAACCCTAGTCATCAAAAACAAGTGCAACTGTACAACCATTCTCCGAGAATCTGGACTAGCTTTTCATTACCCATTTATGGTAACTCTATAAGTATGAAATTTTTTAGTAAGAGTATAGGTTCAAACTGTTTATGATAAAACAATTTGTTTATTAATATTTGTCTCCACCAATTTAAACCTGAGTACTTCGATTTTGTAGCAGCCGTTACTCACCTGATTCTGATTTTCTGCTACCTATGAGATAAAGAACCGTGTTCTTGGTTGAAGGTGGTTTTCAAGGTTGCACCATATACTCATGCATACCTTAAGCAAGTAAAATTTGGTCGAGGAATAAGCGGATTGCTCTTCTCATACTTCCCTATGGTACCTATTTATGAACTGTTTATAATACAAAATAAACTCAGTTTTGTTTTGTTTTATTTCTAATATTCGTATGGTATCTAGCCACTCGCTTCCGGCTAAAACACTATTTCTTGAAGTAGTGAAGAAAATTTATTATTAAATTAAACCTAGGTAGGGAAAAAGGAATAATGTAAGCAGATCAGAAGAGTGGGGAAGCTACAAGACTTTATTTTGATTGATTTGTTCTTTGTTGTACCTTTTGCTTTGTTAAATTCGATCTGGATTAATTTGAGTATAAGTTCACTCTTCAATCTAAAGACACGATGATTTTTCAGTACAAATTCATCACAGTTAATACTTTTCAACTTTTAATCTTCAAATATTTTTCTAATTTAATCTTCTAGTGGAGTATCTCTATTTATAATAATTGACCAAAAATGAAGGATTTTCACATTCAGGACTTTACACGTGCCTCTTGTCTTATCTATTAGTCGATATACCAATCTATGGATTTCCTTACACTTAGGGACATGTATTGTTTTCATGCATATGTTACAGCGGAAAAAAGAGGAAGAACAACTTAACAAAATTTCTTAGTGGTTGATCATTGGCGCCTTAGCCAGCACATCAACTAGTACATCAGCTCATTTTACTCCTCCTTAGCCAGCTCATTAATTAGTACTTCGACTTCCTGATTTAGTTTATGTTAAGTTTTGTTAAATGTTTGACGGAGTACTATACACACTTCACATTAGACCTCAGTTAGATACTCAAGAAGGTATGACTCTAAAACACTTATGATGTTTACATATATATTTATATTGCGATCATTTTGATCTTGAGAACTTCGTTGACTATACACTGATAGGTAATTTTGGCATTTTAAAGATAGAGAGTCATGACTTGATAGTAGTACAAAGCTCCTTCTTGTAACAAATGCAGTTTTTTCATAATTTGAAGCCATAACCCTTAAATAGGACACGTTTTGTTAAGATTGGTAAGATCAATACACATAAGCCAATTTAATGTTTAGCTTGGAGAAGTCAGTCAGAACAAATGTACCCCTCTGCTATTTAGAAATATTGCACAATTGGTCCCTGCTGATGTAGTCTTCGTTTCTCAGTTCTGTAAGCTTTCAACATAAGGGAATTTTCCATAAACATGCAAAAGAGAAAATACAATTAGTAAAGCTTATGAGAATATTGAGTAGGATTTTCTGCTTGATCTGCTTAGAAAATGGGATTTCATCAAAGATGGTTTGAATGGATAGGTAACTGTATATCAACTGTTACATATAAAGTTCAAATTAATGTACAACTATATTATATTGATAAGCCTTAAAAAGGGCTGAGACAGGGTGACCCCTTGTCTCCATACCTTTTCTGCTTAGTTACACAAGCTCTCACAAGCTTGATTGAATATTATGTAAAAATGGGACTCTTGAAAGGCATTAGAATAGCAAGAGCTTCTCCTATGATCACACATATTCTGTTTGCAGATAATAGTCTTTTTTTTCTGGAAGCTGAGGAATATAATGTTGAAATTTTTATAAATATCATGAATTGGTATAGCTTTGCAACTGGACAAAAACTAAATCTCAACAAGAGTGGAATTCTTTTTAGCAAGAACACACCATTGAGTATTAAAAATCAAATATCATCCCAATTAAGGATGAGGAAATTGGAGGATTTAGGTAAATATCTAGGCATTCCTTCAGGATGGGGAAAATCAAAGGTGAAATCCCTTGAATGGCTGATAGAGATGATTTTAAGAAAAGAATGGATAATTGGGAAACTATAATGCTTACTAAAAGTGGTAATCAAGTGCTAGTTAAAGCAATAATAGGAGCAATTCCTAACTTTATAACGCCGTTTTTCTTAATTCCAAAGAAACTTACATCTCATCTGACTCCTCTTGTAATTATTTTTTATTGAAATAACAAGGGAGAAAAAAGATGTCATTGGATTAAATGGCAGACTTTAATGAGTGCTAAGGAAGACGGAGACCTTGGCTTTAAAGATTTTCATACTCAGAACTTGGCCCTTTTAGCTTCAAATGCTTGGAAATTTTTAAATAATAAAGATTCTCTTCTGTTTAGAGTATTTAAAGGTAAATACTTCCCTAAATCAGATTTTCTTGAGGCCTCTTTGAGTAGTAACTGCTCTTGTGGATAAAAGAGTTTGATTGAAGGTAGAAATGTTTTTAAAACTGATATTTTTTGGTTAGTTGGGAATGGTGAAAATATATGAATTTGGGAAGATTTCTAGATTCCTAATCATGAAGAATTAATAAACCAGATGGATGTATTCTATATTAGGTTTCTGAACTTATTATTAAAGATCAAAACGGTTGGAATTTAGAATTGATTAAAGAGATCTTTTCACCTAATTTAGTTGCAACCATCAGTTATATTTATATTCCTTCTTCCTACTGTTTTGATACTCCATATTGGATACACTCTAATAATGGAGAAGTCACAGTCAAGGATAGTTATAAAGCACTGTGGAGGGCAAAAATCAAGTGTGAAGAACTTAAATCAAAAAAATGAGAAACTCATCCTTTAGGATGGATTCTGCAGATTGGAAGTTTATTTGGCATAGCAAAGTACCACCAAAAGTTCAAAATTTCATTTGAAAATGTAGTGAGAATAGATTAGCAACAAATAAAAATAAAAATAAAAGGAAATCTATTGATCAATCAACTTGTGATATTTGTGGGGAATTTGATGAGAGTATTGAACATTTATTGTTTCATTGCTCCTAGGCAAGAGTTGTTTGGATTGCGAGTCCCTTGTGCTATAATTCTTTTACAGATCTTTCTTTCAATGTCAAGAAATTGATTAACTTTATAAGAAATCTATCAGAAGAGAAGGAATTCCAGGATAACAAATTGGGAGAACTTTCTTTCTTCTTTGCATGGCATATTTGGAAAGGGAGAAATGAATATATTTTTAGAGGAATTAAACCTGGCCCTTTGTATATATTACAAGAAGCTTTCAAATCCTGTGATGAATTTAGTCTTGCTATAAGACAACACTCTAAGGCTAAAAGATTTAAAATAATTGTCTCTTAATTTGAATTAGGAGACAGTGAATACAATGTGAATCAAGTTACTAATAATTTAACTGGAAGTAAGATGTCAAATTGGAAACCAACATTGGTAGGGAACTCTAAAATTAAGTGTGATGCATCAGTCAATTCTAAAACTAACTAAGCTGTTGGGGACTCTACAAATACTTTGCGAGGAGGAGTTGCTAATAAGATTCAAGTCAATTCTATTGAAGAAGCAGAAGCAATAGGGATTTAAGAGGCTTGCTCTACGGCGTCTAAATTTCCCCTTGGAGATAGAAAATGACTATTTGAATGTTATTAAACAAACTAAACCTCATAGCAATTTTTTTTGGTAATATTAAGGTCTTGCTTAAGGATATTATTTTGTGTAAGATTAAGTACAAACTCAAGATCTCTTTTGTCAAGAGATCAAGTAATATGACAGCTGATTTGGTGGCTAGACAAGAGTTTAAAGGCTCTTTGTTTAGCCTTTGGAATTTCTTTCCACTCCCCAATTAGCTAATTTGATGAAGTGTGATTTTCATCCTTTATGGACAGAGGTAATTTATAATGAACTTCTATTTATTTTAATGTATTATGCATTCGATAAAAAAAATTTAAAGTAAACTTTTAATGATATTAGTATTTTTTTTTTTAAAACAAATATCACAAAAACTTAGAATATAATAATGATATTTTTTTTTATATTTTTTTTTTAAACAAGATTTTTTTTATATTCAATAAATGATATATTTGGTAAAGAAAAAAAAGACTGACAATTTTTACTTCTATTTGAATTACTCAGACTCCAATCTTTTGAAATAAATTAGTATTTATTAGAATTACCTGAAAATGGGTGAAATTTATTGATTATGTTTTTTATCCAACTTAATTGGTCTACTTTTAGATATAAATCTTACAAAAAAAAAATTAATATTTTTTCTTTACAGAATTATTCTTAATTAAGATATATATAAATTATTTCTTATAGTATTTTTTATCATTTAATTAAGAATAATATTAGAAAAAATTGAAACAAAATATTTTAATATTTATCAAAGAAAAATGATATTAAACCAACTTTCTATAAATTTGAATTAACGTGGAAAAAAAGAAAGTAGATAAGGTGGTGGATATATTACTAGTATTAGACTATTAGTAAGCGTGACTTTGTATATAAGTTTCTTATCTATTTTATAAACTTGCACCAAGGAAAGAAAGAAGGAAAGATGGCAGAATCATCAACAGCTAAGGTGAAATCAATCTTCATATACCCTATTAAATCGTGTGGCGGAATATCTGTCTCTGAAGCAACTTGTAAAGAAGCACGACACTAAATCACCATTAGAGAGCTTCAAGAATTTGCAGATAAGCTTGATAGGAAGAAGTAAAGAAGAAGAGAAGATGAAGAGAAGTAAAACAGAGAATATAGGAGAAGAGTTTTCTTATTGTATTTGATACGATTACAATGTGTATATATAGATTCTATATTAAGTCTACTAACAACTTTTATTCTACAAGATCATTGCAGCTGTAATGTAACTGAGTTAGTTACAAATTTATTCTATTGCATTTTGGTCCTCCAAGTTGTTTTGTTGTTATTTTGTTTATTTTCTTCTTTTCTAACTCTGCATTTATATTCCAAGATCCTCCCACAAGTGGAACATGGATGTTAATGATGTTCAACTTGGAAATATTGTTATGAAAAGGCAAAGAACCCAGGGGTTTGGTAAACATGTCAGCAAGTTGAAGAGAAGAAGGAATGTAGAACAACTTGATGACTCCATTCTGCAACTTCTCACGAGTTATCTTGCAATCTATGTCAACGTGCTTTGTTCTTTCATGTTGAACCGGATTTGTAGACATAGCTATTGCAGATTTGCTATCCGAATAAACCAACGCGGGAGAAGGATGATTTAGACCATAGTCTTTTAAAGCATAGAGAATCCACTGAATTTCACAAGTTGTAGCAGCTAAGGCCCTATACTCTGCTTCAGCAGATGATTTGCTAACAGTAGATTGCTTTTTACTTTTCCAGGAAATGAGAGAATTGCCAAGAAATATGCAAAACCCCGTAATGCTACGCCGAGTATCAAGGCAACCAGCCCAGTCACTATCACAAAACGCCTTGATTTTTACTTCAGATAATGAAGAGAAGAAAATACCTTGACCTGGAGTAGCTTTAATGTATCTAAGAACTCGTTGAGCTGCATTCCAATGATCATTCGTAGGTTTAGAGAGAAATTGACTCAGGCAATTAACAAAATATGATAGATCAGGCCGTGTAATAGTTAAGTATAGTAGCCTTCCAACTAAGCGACGATATGAAGAGGGATTCTCCATTAAGTTGTTATCATCCTGCCTTAGTTTTTGAGTAGACTCCATGGGGAAAGCAACTGGTTTTGCATTGACAAGTCCACATTCGTTTAGAATATCAAGAGCATATTTGCGCTGGCAAAGAGATATGCCTTGTTTACTTCGAGCAACTTCTATGCCTAGAAAATATTTCAACTCACCTAAGTCTTTTATGGTGAATGAATCATGTAAAAATGTTTTGAGTTTTTGAATTTCATCAAGTGAATTGCTTGTGAGGATAATATCATCCACATAGACTAATAAGGCAATAAAGTTTGAGGAATCATGCTTGATGAATAGACTAACATCACTGTCTGAGTGGGTAAAACCATAAGAAATCAAGGCATTTGAGAGCTTAGAGAACCACTGCCTTGAGGCTTGTTTAAGCCCATATAAACTCTTGATCAACTTGCATACTGTGTTAGGTGGTGCTTGAAGACCATGAGGAATGGTCATATAGACATCCTCATGTAATTCACCATGTAAGAATGCATTATTTACATCTAATTGATGTAAGTGCCAGTTATTAATAGAGGCAAGAGCAACTAGAAGCCTTATTGAAACAATTTTAGCAACTGGAGAAAATGTATCAAAGAAGTCTAATCCTTCTTGTTGATTGTATCCCTTTGCAACAAGGCGAGCTTTGTGCCTTTCTAGAGTCCCATCAGCCTTATACTTTAGTTTGAAAACCCATTTACAACCAATAGGGGTTATATTAGTAGGTAGTGAAACAATTTGCCAAGTGTTATTGGCTTGAAGAGCTGAGAGTTCATGTTGAATTGCAAGCATCCATTCTGGTGATTTAGATGCTTGTTTATAGCTTGTGGGTTCAAGGTTAGTTGATATAGAGGATATGAAAGATGTATAAGAAGGTGATAGTCTATCAGTGCTCAAAAATTCAGTTATGGGATATGGAGTTTCAGGTGTAGAAGTAGATTGAAGTTGTGAGTTACATAGTGATGTTGAAGGGTATATATAATCTTTCAGATATGTAGGTGGATGTCTATTTCTTGTAGGTCTAGAGGTATTATTGTTTATAGGAGGTTGATCAGAAATTGGAGAAGATGGTTGTGTAGGAGTGAGTGGATTAGGTGTGGTTTTAGGTATAGGCTCAGAATATATATTGGAGGAGGGTGGAAAAAGGAAGGTATGTAATTGAGTAGGTTGGGGTATAGTGGAAAATGGGAATATATTTTCATGGAATATGACATTTCGTGAGGTAAGAATAGTGTTGGTTGAGAGATCAAAAAGTTTGTATCCTTTTGTAGAAGGTGGATAACCAAGAAAGATGCATTTAGTAGACCTTGCATCAAACTTAGATCTATTGTTTAAAAGTGTGGAGGCATAGCATAGACATCCAAAAACCCGTAAATGGTTTAGGTTTGGAGGTTTATTGTATAGAATTTGTATGGGGTGAGGTTATTTAAAAGGGGAGTAGGGTGTCTATTGATTAGATGAGCAGCAGTAAGTATTGAATCAGACCAAAATTGAAGTGGGAGATTAGCTTGAAACATCAAAGCTCTTGCAGTAGTAAGTAGGTGTTGATGTTTTCTTTCAACCAACCCGTTTTGTTGAGGTGTTTCAACACAACTAGTTTGATGAATAATACCTTCCTCAGAGTAGAACTGTAATAGAGTGAATTCAGGACCATTGTCAGTCCTTATGGCTTTGATCTTAGTATCAAACTGTGTAAGAATTAATTGATAGAAGTTAAGTAGGTGGAGCTGTACTTCAGACTTAGCTTTCATTAGGTAAATCCATGTACACCTGGAGCAATCATCTACAATAGTTAAAAAATACTTATGCCCTGAATGAGACTCACATTTAAATAGACCCCAAATGTCACAATGGATTAGTTCAAAACAAGTTGAAGAAGTACTTTGAGAAATAGGAAATACAAGCCTTTTTTGTTTGGCAAAGTGACAAGAGTCACAAACATTAGAACTAGAAAAGCTAATATTAGGATCTAATGTTTTGAGTGCAGAAATCTTGGCTTTAGAAGGATGGCCAAGCCTTGAATGCCATAGATCAAACTGTCCAGTAGAAGAACTCATAACTTTTGAACTGAGGTGAGACTTTAAGTAGTATAGGCCATGAAATTCATAAGCAATCCCAATCATCTTCTTTGAATGATGATCGTGTAAGGTGCAATAAGAAGGAAAAAATACAACTAAAATAGCTGAGTCCTTTGTAAGTTTTGAGACTGAGAGAAGATTATACTTGAGGATAGGTATGCAAAGAACATTATGTAGTGTAATATACCGATTTATACATACACTACCTCTTTTAGTAGCAGAAATTGAGGCACCATTAGGTAAGGTCACAGGAATATTAACCATAGATATATTACTAGTGTAAAGTGAGTCATTATATATTAAGTGATCTGTTGCACCTGTGTCAATGATCCAAGATTCAGGAAAAGAGTTACCTTCTTGTGTAGCTATGTGATGAACTGCAGCTGAAGCCTCTTCTTGAGAGTTTGCAGAAGATTTATGAGCTAAGGCCATCAATTTTGCAATATCTTCAGGTGTTAAATCACTTAAACTTAGTGGTGAAGATTCTTGATAGTTGAAATCTTGAGAAGAGTCTTCTTGAGCCATAGCATAATGAGCTTTAGGATTGTATGTTCTTTGATTGTTATTATGAACACGCTTTCCCTTTGGACCATCCCAACCAATGGGATAACCGTGAATTTGGAAGCAAGTATCTATAGTGTGTCCATTATATCCACAGTGAGTACATATCATTTTCTTTCTTTCAGAGTAAGGAATGTATTTAGGATTATTCTTTGCATAAAAGGCATGAACAGGTGTTATTTCAGGCGAATTTGTGAGCAATCGTTGACTCTCTTCTTGAAGCAACATAGCAAAGACAGAGTTTATAGTAGGTAAAGGATTCATAAGTAAAATCTGGCTTCTAACAGCTGAGTAAGAATCATTTAAGCCAATTAGGAATTTGATCACGAAGTCATGTTGTTGTCTTTCAATTAGTATATCAAACAACTTACAAGAGCACTGATTCATGTGTCCACATGTAAAGGTAGGCATTGGGCGAAAATGAATATATTCATCCCAAATAGTTTTGAATTTTGCAAAGAACTCAGAAATTGTGCTATTGTTTTGAGAAATTGAGCTTAAAGCTTTTTCTAGATGAAAAACACGTGTGCCATTACTCTTACTGAATCGTGTCTTTAGTTCATTATAGAGTTCAAAAGCAGATGAAACATACAACAAACTACCTCTAATTTCTTTTGAAATTGAGTTTAAGAGCCAAGATAATACCAGATTGTTGGCTCGATTCCACGCAGAGAAGAGCACTAAATCTGTGAGTGGAGGCTGAGAGATATCGCCATTAACGAATCCTAATTTGTTCTTAACCGATAAAGCAATCTCAATTGCTCGAGTCCACGAGAGATAATTGTCACCAGTTAATACTTCAGAGACTAATGATATGCCGGTACTTTCACTTGGGTGAAGATAGTACGGGCTTGAGAAATCTTCAGTTGGTGAAGGTGTAGTCATGATCGAGAAGAGTTGCGGAAGATATAGTTCACATCTGATACCATGTAAAGAAGCACGACACTAAATCACCATTAGAGAGCTTCAAGAATTTGCAGATAAGCTTGATAGGAAGAAGTAAAGAAGAAGAGAAGATGAAGAGAAGTAAAACAGAGAATATAGGAGAAGAGTTTTCTTATTGTATTTGATACGATTACAATGTGTATATATAGATTCTATATTAAGTCTACTAACAACTTTTATTCTACAAGATCATTGCAGCTGTAATGTAACTGAGTTAGTTACAAATTTATTCTATATTGCATTTTGGTCCTCCAAGTTGTTTTGTTGTTATTTTGTTTATTTTCTTCTTTTCTAACTCTGCATTTATATTCCAAGACAACTATCACTGGAACTGGTAAGATGATGAATTGATGATATCACTATTAACTATCAATACTTATAATAGTTGGTTACAGGATTTCGATGGGATCGACAATGATTAGTAGTAAATGAGAAAGGGAGGGCAATTACTCAAAGAGTTGAACCCAAACTAGCTCTTCTACGTACAGAAATAACGCCCGTTCACGCGTTTTCTGACTGGGAACCAGATTCCACCTCTTTCTTGTGTGAGGAATCGATAATAATAGTAATTTTCTTTTCTTATTCTATTGATACATGCTTGAATACGTGCTTTTTCAACAGTGATAAGTGCTCAGGGGATGACAGATGTTCTCAAAATCCCATTAACTACCCCACCACTAACAACTGAGGGTGTCTCTGTCTTTGAATGGTCTGGCTCAGCCTTTGATGAGGGTGAGATAGCTTCCAATTGGTTCTCCACTTTTCTCCAGAAACCTTCTCGCCTTGTACGTTTTAATGAAGGTAAGTACTTCTATCAATTAATCTTGTTGCATAGTAATCTCTACTATACTCTGATATAATCTTATTTTGTCAATCCAGAATCCCAAACAAGACCTATCAACTCTGATCGTGCTCGTGACTATAGAATCAAATTTAATGATTTGTATCCTTTTCTTTTGCTATCTCAGGTTCGAGTTAATGTTTAATTTTTCCTTGAGATCACATAAATGCTCAAAGTTATGATTTAGCAGGGATCATTAGATGCACTAAATGAACGTCTCAACAAGCCTATACCGGTTAACCGTTTTAGACCCAAGTATGTTTGAAAGAATCTTTGATTACAATAGAAAAGCTAGTACATATTTTAATCTGTCATCATTTTCAATTGATTGGTACAGTATTTTTGTTGATGAATGTGCGCCTTTTGTTGAGGATCTATGGAAGGAGATTACAATAAATGATTTAACATTCCAAGCTACTGAGATATGCTCTCGCTGCAAGGTAGACAGACTAAGACTATATAACCTGTTGTGTATTTTAAGATAATTCTTTTTTTTAATTCTAATGCTATTTTAGATTCCAAACATTGATCAAGAAACTGCAATAGGAGCCTCTGAAATAACTGAAGCACTCAAGGAATTTCGGTCCGACAAAGTCTTGCGCCCGGATGAGAAACCTCGTGGAAGGGTATATAGGGAACTTGTTTGTAATTATCTTAATCTCCTATTTACTTTAGCAGCAATAGCTTAATCAGTAATAATGTTATGTGATGTGATTTTGCAGGTGTATCTGGGACAATACTTTGTTTGTGAAAAAGCTTTAAGCCAAGACCAAGGAAAAGGATTGTGTGTGAAAGTGTGTGACCTTATACATGTTCTCAACAACTTCTCTTCCTATGTGGATGCAGCTACTTGAGTTTCCACCTCTCGATTTATAGTTTCGTGTCGTTCCTTTGTGTGTTGAATTGTTGATTAACCCAATTTTCGAATAAATTGTAGTTTACGTTATACAGAGAGTACGTAAATAAGTACTTATTAGTTATTTCCTGATGATAAATAAATTGGAAAAAGATCATTTTCATTCACAATGATGTTAACTTGCCAACTCAACTAAAAGTCCGAACCGTTAGAAGAAGGCGGAGAACAGGTTATAGGAGATTTATACTCCAACACGCCCCCTCACGTGCAGGCTTAGACGAGATGTGCATGCTTAGCAGAGGAGATTGATCGATCTAAGCAATGCACGGGAAAGAGATGGATAAGCCATGCACGTGGAGATATCGAGATGGGTGGCGGTGGAGAGACTCGAACCCAGGACCTCAAGTACCTGGAGCTCTGATACCATGTTAACTTGCCAACTCAACTAAAAGTCCGAACCATTAGGAGAAGACATTATATTAATGAGATTTTATATCTCAACAAATGATATGATGCTACGTACTCTCTGTACACTACTTATTTAAACTTGTGTTCCACAAATATTTAGGAGCAATGTATTTAAGTATTTAACATGCATTTTAGTTAATAGGAAAAGGAAAGCCAGTGGTTAAATGGCTCAGCAGAGGGATTGTAGCACTGAGTATTTTCATGCGGCCACCATTCTCAGGTGGAACCCGAATAAGATCACACCAGATTTAAGGACATTGGAATGCGATAAAAGAAAATTTTAGAAAACTTCTATATATACAACTCTTATCCTCCTAAACTAAATGTATTTCCACAGTGCAGCAGACTTCATTTAGTGTTAGGGGCGGAGCCAAGATCTTTTAGTAGGGGGGCTGAGAGGGTTTGGGGGTAACGTCTCCAAAAAAAAAAATTTAAACTTATTTGCACTATAAATCTATATATTATAAAAAAAATTTAAAATAAAACTTTATATTATATAAATCTGCATTATAAGTCCTAATATAATTTTTTTTAATTAATTATTTTTTATTAAATACAAAATAACATATAATTTATTAAAAAAATAATATAATTATAAATTTAATAAAATAAATTTTGAAAATCAAAGGATTAAATGAAGATTCTGAAAATTTAAGAGGTTCAAATGAATGGTTTAAAAATTTAGCGGGGAGCTAAATAAATATTTTTTAAAATTTCAAGGGTAAAATAACACATAACTAATTTCTTTTTTAAGGAAACTTTTTTTTAAATAACCAGGGGGCCCCATGGCCCTCCCTACTCTTCACGTGGGTCCGCCACTGTTTAGTCTAAGGCTGCAATGAATGAGTCTCTCACTCGTCAACTTGGTCCAGAAAAGGTTATGAGGCCAGTTTTTGACATGGACCCTCCAAGACTCCGGACCTGAATGGTTACCTAGTACCGTCCATTTTTATTTGTCCTGTTTTTTTTGACACAGATTAGAAAAAACATCAAATATACTCTTTCTTTACTATATTGTCTTTATTTATTTAGTAGAATATCATTTAATGCACCATTGCTTTTAACTAATTAATTAGCGTTGATATTGGAAAAAAAAGGAGAAAAATGTCTTAATAATATAAAAGGGACAAATATTGTTAGATACCTTCTTTTAGAAAGAATTAAAATTTTTTTGGAAATTGATATCTTCGAGATGGACCTGAAATTTTTCATTTTGTTTTAGATTTAGTGAAAAAAATACCCAAATTTTTTGTTTTAGATTTTTTTAGAAATATAGACTTTTGTCCCTCAAGCCTAAATTTCGCCCCAAAATAAAATTAATAATTCACTTTCAAACCTTTCCCATACTAAATATTAAAACAAAACTCATCTAAAAATGTGTGATACCTTTGGTATACTTGATATTCAACAAACTAGCATCATATCAAAGTATTTAGGTCTTCCTACGTACTGTCACCGATCTAAAGTGGCAGTGCCGCAATGAATGTCCGACAAATTCAACATGAGCACAAATGAGTGGAAGGAAAATCTTCTGAAAGCCAGAAAGTACTTATCAAAATGGTCCTACATGCCATCATAAACGATACCATGTCGATTATGGTATTTCCTAATAAGACTTTCAAAGAGTTATCAAGCATAGGGGATAAATTTTGGTGACAATTTTGTATCCACTAGATGGCGTGAGACTTTATTTCCAAACCAAAAGTTGAAGGTGGCATGAGTTTTTGTGACTTTTACATCATGAATAAGGCACCCCATCGCTCTTATACTCGATGGCACCAATTATATACCATGGGCTCAGGCCATGACCAGTTTCCTTAAGGGCCGAAAACTATAGAGAATTATTACGGGAGTTTTAAGGAACCAGAGGCGGAAACTAATGAATCAAATGAGAAATATGTTGATCATCTCGAACAAGGGGTACACACCCTCCACAATTCTCTTATTCATGAATACTAGTCTTATAAGGAATTTTACCAAACATTCTATCAACGGTGTCAAATATTTCCAACAAAGTGAAACCGACTAAGGTAAAATATATTATTGATGTCTCCCTTTTTGTGATAAATATATGCCCTTAATATACATCATTTTAGGTAAAAATTGGACTTATTAGATAGACTTTTGAGCTTATTTTGTCATATTGCACTTTATCCCCTTGTAATTATGTTATTTACGTTCTAGGGAGCACCAAGATGAGGAGGAGAAGTGAAGTTTAATGTCTTAGATCAAAAGGAGAGGTCAAAAGAGCAAAAGGTACCACTCAAAGAGTTGAAGAAGAGCATAAGAAAATGGGAAGCTGTCACATCTTGCTGATTTTGAGACCAAACGGTACTAATCCAGGTCTGGTGGTTCAAATATATAGGTGCGCCTTTGAGTTAGCTCGAATTGAGGAGTAAAATCAGGTGAGTTGGACTTAAGACGCAAAAGTTGTGCCAGTTTTACTGGAATGTGTACAGCAGTTACGGGAATTACTAATTGCACTTGGGCTTTGAATCATTTAATTATATAAAATAAAAGCCACTAGGATATGAAACTTTGATAAGTGTTTACAGAACTTGGAGAAGGTATCGATTAGATGCAAGGAACTGGTTTTGTTTTTGAATTGGGAAAAATGTCATTTTATGGTTCGTGAAGGTACAGTGTTGGGACACAAGGTTTCGAGTGCAGGCTTAGAAGTTGATCGTGCTAAGATTGAGGTAATTAAGATTCTCCCCCTCCTATTTCTGTAAAAGGGGTGAGAAGCTTTTTAGGCCATGCTGGTTTCTATCGCCGTTTCATTAAGAATTTTTTGAAGATTGCTAAGCCATTATGTAATTTACTCGAAAAGGACACCAAATTCCTTTTTGATGAAGCTTGCATGAAGGCTTTTCAAGAGATTAAAGAGAGGCTTATTACTGCGCCTATTGTATTACCTCCTGATTGGAGGGTTCCATTTGAAGTTATGTGTGATGCTAGTGATTTAGCTATGGGTGTTGTGTTGAGTCAGAGAAAAGATAAGGTATTTAATTCTATCGATTATGCAAGTAAGACTTTCACTAATGCTCAGATTAATTATATTATAACAAAGAAGGAAATATTAGTTGTTGTGTATGCATTTGAAAAGTTTCGTGCCTACCTGCTTAGGGCGAAAATTACCGTGTTTACTGATCATTCTACGATTAAATACCTAATGGAGAAGAAAGATGCTAAACATCGCTTAATTAGATGGGTATCACTGTTACAAGAATTTGATTTAGAGATTCAAGATGAAAAGGGTGTGATAATCAGGTTGCAGATCATTTGCCTCGTCTTGAAGGTTCAGAAGTTAATAGTGGTCCTGAGTTGCTTAGAGAAGAGTTTCCGGATGAGAGCTTGTTTTTGATATATGCAAATGAAATTCCTTGGTATGCAGACAAAGCAAATATTTTTGTGAGTGGTGCCTTCCCTGATGAAGCTACCCCACAAGAGAGGAAGAGATTAGTCACCGTGCTAGACAGTTCTTTTGGGAGGATACTTTGCTCTACAAAATATGTTGTGACCAAATGGTAAAAAGATGCATACCTGAGAAAGATGTGTTGTCAGTAGTTGCGGGTTGTCATGATTCATCATATGGAGAACATTTCAAAGGTGACCGCACAACTGCTAAGGTATTACAATCTGGTTTTTATTTGCCTACTTTACATAAAGATTGTCATGAGTACTCATTAAGAGATGTCACAGATTCCAGTTTACTGGTAATATATCCAAGAGGGATGATGAGATGCCACGTAATAATGTACTTGAAGGTTAAATATTTGATATTTAGGGTATTGATTTCATGGGTCCCTTTGTACCATCTAATGGAAATCAATACATCCTATTAGGTGTTGATTACGTGTCCAAATGGGTAGAGGTTGTAGCTCTACCAACTAATGATTCGCGAGTGGTGATTAAATTCTTAAAGTCACACATCTTCACTAGACATGGCACACCTAGAGTTATTATCAGTGATGGAGGTTCACACTTTGTGAACAGATATTTGAAGATTGTTCTAGAGAAGTATGGGGTAAGACATTGTATATCTACCGCTGGTGTCGCCTAGGGTGTGATTAAATATGACAAATATATACGGAAAACAATGCACTAATCACCATAGGCTAGCACGGTACTGCAAGTATTACAGGACGTATGCAAGTTTTAGTCTAAATGTCTATATATAATATAGAAATTGAGTGTATTGAGCTTGTAAAAAAGAGTTTCAGTTCACCCTTTATATAGTGATAAAAGTGTCTGTTAAACTGTTAAAAGGGTTTCAGCTCCTGTTTCGTGCTTGGGAATTGCTACTGATGGGAGGTGAGGTATTGCAGCAAAACGAAGGACCTACAGGTGCAATTATGAAACAATGGATAAGTATTGAATCTCAGTACTTCATATTTATTGCTGCAATTATCTTTAAGCTTACTTTTAAACCAGAAAATCAACTTAAAATTTCAGATCAGAAGAATGCACAAAAAATTACAGAGAAATGACTCACCACACTAATTGATTAATAAATCATGTGAATTATATTTCTAACAGTTTTACCATCACAAATTTCACATTCCTTTAAATCTCGAATTTAAAGATAAAATCTAGCAGATATATATGAGACAGTACAATGAAGTGCTTAAATGATAGTACCTTTTTCTATACAGAATTAAAACTACCTTTTAAGATTAAAATCATCTATAAGATTACTTCAAAACAAACTTAAAATCGCATCATTAACTTCAGATCAGAAAAATGGAATGCAGAAATATACATGTTATTTACTATATTATACAAAAACTGCACTATAGGTTCTACCCTGCCCTTATGGTATGACAAAAGGCCAAAAAGACCCTACGGTTTTATAAGTGACAAAAACCCCCGAGTTGTCACGAGTATGAAACAGGAAAGTATTCACCCCTTACCATAAGGGTTTTTTCAACCTTTTGTTAAACCACAGGGGTGTATTTCGTATTTTACCCAAACACTAATACTAATAACAAGAAGTTAAATCATACCTCTTGCATATCTAATAGACAATTTAGGTTAGTAACATTTCAATTTTTCAGAATTTCATTGGTAAATACTTATATTTTACCGTAGTGATGAGATTAGGTTCTTCAATTGTTGATGGAACTTGTGCAGAAGAGACTGAGTGTGAAGAGATAACCGCTTGGTGGGGAGATACTTTTCTAACAGCTTGGTGGGAAGAGGAGTGTGAAACTGAGTGTGAAGAGATGAGCGTGAAGAAGAGACTGAGTGTTATTATTTTTCAACCTTTACTTTTTTTTTCTAATATAATATAATACCGACCCATTAATATCCGACCCATTTCACAATTAACTCAAAACAAAACCCTCCAAACTCATATCGACCCATTTCACAATTAACATTTCTATATCTCCGATTACTCTCTACCTCCTTTCTCGCCGTCTCAGACAGTCGCCTCCATCACGCCTTAATTCATCTCCACCACGCCTCTCTCTTTCTCTCTCGTCCTATCTCTACCTACACCACCCATCATCCGATCAAGACTCTCTGTCGCGAGAACGAGGCACTCCGGGAATCGCCATGAATATCTTCAGATTAGCCGGCGATATGACGCATTTGATCAGTATTTTAGTACTGCTTCTCAAAATTTACGCCACTAAATCATGCTCAGGTCTCACATTACTCATTTTTGTATTAATTCTTAGCTAATTAGTCTTTATTTGATATATATATATATATATATATATATAGCTAGGGTTTGATTCAGTTGATCAAGTGATGCAGTGTTCTTTTAAGACCTCAAATTTTATGTAATTCTCTACTAATTTTGTGTATTTCGGGTTTAATTATGAAATATATTTGAGCATGATTGAGTACTTAAATTGCTTTAAGTTGCGCGCCTCTCTTATTCTCTTCATGTGTAAAATATGTATGAATGTATGTGTTAGGATCTGAAATGGTGACTGTGTAGGATTATTTGCAATCAAATTATGTAACAACAGATCAATTAACCGTAAAAAATGAAGCTATCAAATACACTAAATATTTGATATTGTTTAGGGATATCTTTGAAGACTCAGCAATTGTATGCTATAGTGTTTCTAGCTCGGTACTTGGATTTATTCACAGACTTCATATATGTATACAATACTGTGATGAAACTAGTGTTCATTGCAAGTTCTATAGCAATAGTATGGTGTATGCAATTTCACAGAGCTCTCGACACTTTTAGACTACTTTCTTGTTGGTGCTAGTTTTGCCTTGGCTTTAGTATTACACGAGAAGTTCACAGTTCTTGAGATGAACCTATACATTTCAATTTCTTCATCTTTTCTTCTCTATTTAAAAACCGAATCTTATTAATTTCACATTTTTGCAGGTTTTCTGGGCATTTTCGATATATTTGGAAGCAGTTGCAATTCTTCCACAGTTAGTTCTGTTGCAAAGAAGTGGAAATGTTGATAATCTGACTAGACAATATGTTTTATTTCTTTGGTATTTTTCTTTTTTATTAAATTTGAAATAATGAAAGATTTTCCAACTTTCGTGGAAATGTTGATAATCTGACTAGACAATATAATTGCAGGGCTTATCGTGCATTTTACATTTTGAATTGGATGTATAGTTATTTCACGGAGCCTAATTTCAGTAGATGGATATGTAAGTATATATTAAAACTAGAATGATGTGTTATTTAAACGTTTATTAATTGATGAAAGAAAATGTTTGTTTTGTTGTAGCTAGACTTATTCAAACAGCTCTTTACGCAGATTTCTTCTATTATTACTTCATCAGGTAATAAGTTTGGTGTATTTCTATTTATTTTTTTGGATTTGTGAAAATGCAAATAAATTAATTAATATGTTTGTAATGCACAGCTGGAAAACAGTGCAAAGCTTAAGTTACTAGCTTGAGTTAAAGAAGAAATGGTTTTGTTGTAGATGAATGAAGAAGTTGAGGTTTTACATGTAAAGGTGATTTATGTTGAGGTTTAGAAGGTACAGTGATACAACAAATCTCCTCTCTCTTATTGAAATGATTAGGCCGTGGGAATATTAAAAGAAGATTTGAATCAATTATTGTGAAGATTTTGTTAATAATTTAAAATAATCTCTTCTCTCTTATTTGAAGTTTTTTTCTATTATTTAATATATATATATATATATATATATATATATATATATATATATATATATATATATATATATATATATATGTGCTGACCTGTGTGATTTTTTTTTCCAGTGATTTGATTTATGAATTCTTGACGATGCTAAGCAAGAGGCTCACAGAAGTTGTTTCTACAGTTTTGACTGTTTTACAAGGTAATGTAATTTAAGGGAAGAGATAAACAGTGTATTAATAATTCTTCAACAGGAAAATCTTATTAATTATTACTCTTGTTTAACTTTGTAGAAACACTAAATTTGTTAATTTTTTTTCTATGGCATAATCAGGGTGCTATTAATCTGCTAATGGCTGTTTATAAAAAGGAGTTTAAGGCATTGGGTGGGTATTTAACCGACTCAAGCAAGGTATGTGATCAGTGATGTGGTAATTACCAGATTGTTTGAGTTGAAAATATGTTCTGAGACGCTACAACATTTTTCATTTTTCAGCCAAACTTGAGCAGGGCTATTGGATCATACGAGGATCAGATATTCCAGAAAAGGGCACGTTTACATCAGGTTGGTTATTCCAGAAAAGGCATTATTGTTTTGCAAGAGTATGTATGTATATTGTCTTACATAGTCTTACATGTAATTTGGTGGGATTTTTACAGAGAGAATAAAAAGAGGAAAGGTTAAGCATGGATTTTTACATGTACTTCTAGAGCTCCTTTCAGGGAGAAAGCCTGTAAGCAGTAACTACCCAAAGGGTAAAGAGAGCACTTTGTATTAGCCTATAAGCTCGGCCTCAAATGAGCGTTGTAAGTTTTTTTTAGAATAATTTATATAGAGATTTAGCTTAGCATTGTATTATAATGGATTACAGGTGTTGAAGCTTCTACAAGGTGAGACTGAAACAATTAAGTGGGGGACTAATTAATCAATTTCTTCGAATTTTCTTCTCGAAAATCCAGCTTCTACGCCTTGAGCAGGTTATTATTTTAAAATCTTGTTTTTGGTAATTAATTAATTTATATATTTACACTATTTAATTTGTATTCCAGTTGAATATTCATAAGGCAATGCAAGAACTCGAAGAGATTTAACAAAAAGAAGCTAAAAGGTGCGCAAAGTTAGTTTATGAGGTAATAAAATTAGTTTTAGAAGTTCGATCTCTGATTCCATGTTTTGCATATCTAATTATTTTATATATTTTTTATATCAGGAAAATCATCACGAAGACAAAACGAGATGGAACTAATGGATAATAGCTGAATTATGAGCTAGTAGATATTACACAAATTATTTTAGAATTATTTGAATTATGCTATAGCAAATAGGAATTGTATATTAATTTTTTTTATTTTTTAAAAAGCGATAGGCGACACTTAAAATGGTGTCCCTACAGCAGAGGGTTACACTTAAAACGGTGTCCCTAACGCGGAGGCGAAACATAAAACAGTGTCCCTAACGCGATGGGCGACACTTAAAACGGTGTCCCTAACGCGATGGGCGACACTATGAAAAAAGTGTAACACAACCTGAACTATCTTTTATTAAGGTACTATTAACAAGGTGCATGTTTAACAACACAAAATGATGTTCTAAGTTTTCATACTTTATCCCTTTAATCCAAAACCACCAACCCTTCATGTTGCAACATATAGATCTCTTCATATAGATCTTCATTCACACATAGATTTAATATCCAATTGATATATAATCTATGAATGATATTTAATGCATCAAGAGTTAAATAGTTGTAATAGAAAGGGGAAAAGTATTCCTTAAACTTATATAAACATGGAAAATTAAGGACTTATCTTTGAGCCGATTCACTTTTCTGACTCGTATGGGACCGATTGGATCTTTTTGGGTCATCCCCAAGTGATGTATTTCTTCTCATCAAACTCATCACCCTTGTACCTTTTCTAAACTGTTTCACAAATAGTCTTTATTGACTTCTCAACGGCACACAGATAAAGGCGGGGTTCGTCACATTATCCAAGATCAATCCACTAACCACTGAATTATCATTCTTGAACCAACTACAAGAGCTAGGATCCTATCATAGTGTTCACATTGCCTTCAATGGCGGGGAGTACCTCGAGAACAACAAGATCTAGTTCATATGGTTCAAGGAATATCATTGGCTTTTGTGCCCAACGTTTGAAGTTGGAACCATTGAAAGGTTCCAACATAATCACGTCGGGAATGGCTTTTGCATTCAAGGATGAAGCAGCCTCCGAAATAGGAAAACTATTTTACAATCGGTGATATGAGAATATCTTTTTCAAATTGTTGGTAAAAACTAACAATCACCGATACAGTAAAAATTGTTTTCATATAAAAATATTTAGAAAAAATGTAATACTACAACTATTACAATACAATGGAAAAATGGAATATAAAGGTATCCCAAAAACCGTAATACAACAACTATTACAAGAAATGGGAAAAGAACATACATGAAAATATCAAAAAAAAATTACTAGATACGATTACACAAAACGTGCATCGTTGAAAATTCCGGGAGTACCGGTATCTCCAACAATCGTATCCCTCTTATACTCTTATCTCTATGTCAAAATGATTTGACTAATCATTGAGAATGGAGTGTTCCATTTTCTGAATTTCTAGAATAATATTCTATTCTCTTTAGAATAATATTCTTTCTCACTAAAAGTATTTTCCTATTCTCTCTATAATAACATTTTTCCATTCTCTCTAGAATTACATTTTTTCTCTTCTCTTGAAAAGCAAGTGACAAAGTCACTATTTATAGAGAAAATGATGAGACAAAGGGAAAAAAACCGTCACATAAATGCCTCTTCAATGCTAGCCGTTTTTTTTTTTTTTTACCAAATTTTTGTAACTCCCATAACCACAAATATATAAAAGAAAACTATTAATCCTCCATCAAGAATAAGGAATTATTTGAAATTCAATAATTTCAATGGTTTTTCTTTTTCATTTTCTAGGTGGGATTTTTTAACACATATAAAGTTTACCCACTTTTCTTAAGAGAAAAAAAGAATTAATAAAATAAAACTCTTTAATTTTACTAATTCCAACAATTTCTTTCTCAAATTTTTATGTGGGACTATTAGTACACTAATAGTCTTTTCTACTTCTCCCAAGAGCATGAAAGAATAATAAAATAAATTGTCTTTTATTAAATAATTCCAACATACCATCTTGTTGAGGTGAAATTTTTATGCAGTTTAATGAAAATCCACTTGTTTGTTATGCAAAAAAACATAGGTTAATGAAGTAACATAATGGTAAAGAAGAAATGCAAAAGTTTTGAACTTTGCCTTGATCTTTTGAACTGTTGGCTGCTTGTTCTCCAGGGCTTCCACAAACTTGACCACTGATTAGTTAATATAAAACAAGAAAGAGACATTTGTGATGGTTAATTTATAGCCCACACGCGACCATAATAATAAAAAAGATATTAATAAAGATAATAAAAACATTGCCTGAAAGAGAGGAAAGTTTACTGGTTGCTATGATATATGCTCTTTTTTTTTTTCGATGTATGGGTGTCCGGGCCAGCTTACGCGCACCACGACTAATCCCATAGGAAATATACACGCCTCCTCATGCATACTCCCACTTAATCAGAACTAGGTTACCCATGTTCAGGGAGGAGACTCGAACCATGCACCCCTTGCTTACCCCTTTTAAGGGCTCAAGAAATAACACAGCTGAGGGAATTCGAACCAGGGTCCTGGCCACTGAGCTAGTCCCAGTGGTTGCTATGATATATGCTCTTGCTAGGACAAAAGGCTCATCAAACCGATTTTAGGCACAGTTTTTTAAATCTCTTGCAACATAGACAAATCTCTCTCTCTCTCTATATATATATATATATATATATATATATAGACAAAAGGCTCATCAAAGATAGTTTAAAAAGGGGGTTTAGCTTATCAATGGGATGCTCATCTTCAATTCCAGGTAATAACCTCATAGAAGTTTTTCAGTAATAAGTTTTCCAAACCCTAAATCAATTTGGAAATTGATTCAATTTTTGAGCTGAAAAATGAATTAATTGATTTAGTTAACTGATTATTTGTATATGACCGCAGATAGGAATAATAGAGGGTTTTCCTAAAAGATAGAGAAATAATGTAAGTGAATTTTATACCCGTGATGAAATGTGTTAGAAATTAGTAATCTGAGTTGTTATTAAATGAAAGTTCAAGGGCTGATTCGAGTGTTTGTATAGCTGATAAAAATAACTTCAGGGACTACTTCAGAAATTCAAAAAACTTCAGGGACTAAATTGCAAAGTTCGGAAATTACGGGTGCTGGTAACTTGCTGGATAACACCACTGCAGCTTGTTAGCACCGAAAATATAAGGTCTATTGCATCTGATTTGGGAAACAATATTTCAGGGACTAAATCGCAAAAGTATGTAAACATTCAAATTGATCCAAATCTTTTAGGGACTAAATTGCAAACGTATGTACACATTCAGGGAAAACATTGTGGGTCTGATGATTTATTGTTAACAAATATTTCAAACGTATGTAAACATTCAAACTAATCCAGTTGAAAATATCAATGCTTAGTCCTTGTTGAAACATATACCGGGCCCTTTTATCAAAACACGAGATATAGAAGCTCTCGATTTGTTTGTGCATGCAATATCAAAGGGAGATCATTGTTTGATTACAGTACTTGGCTACATTTCTAAAATTGAATATTTAATTTTAGTACGTGGACTCCAAGGTTAGAGTTCTGGTCACTTGCTTCTTGAACAAGTCCAAATCAGTCTAAACATAAACCAACCTATGGTAAAGCAATAGCTATATCATTACGTTCTTTAGTGAAATATGATGTGATTAATTTCTAATATGTGTTATGTTCATGACCACCTCCATCCTTGCTTCTCCAGGATCTCATCTTAAATTCGTCAAAACTTATCATAAGAAACGTTTATTGACACCCCCACCAAACTTTCCTTTTGAAATAAAAACATTCTAATTATTTTCATAATAATTTCCCCTTTTTAGAATGCAACTCTTGATACAATATAGGTTAAGGACTAATTAGTTTATTCCCAAACTTGGACTCTAATCTCAGCAAGTCTCTCCTACTCTGTAGATAGTAAGTTAACTTTGGTACACTCCAATTTAGACGTCAATTAGAGCTTGTTTTTGTGCAAGATCCATCTGTTATGCCCACCCTAGTATAAAACTTGAACTGCTAAAAAAATCCTTTCCCAAACATGCACATATTCACTTAGATGACTAGCATGGTAAACATCCCTTAGAAAATCTACTAATTGCTCCATGGGAAAACGGATTGTAAAATAAGAGTTATTCATGATCAAGCCACACATGCATTAACATACAGAGTTACATTAGATTCAAATTGATCATATCATGTCAAGATTTTGGTTTAAGTACGCATCTCATTCATTTGAAAGACAATGACAAGCGTGCTATTAACAGTGTATGATTTATTGTTAAGGAAAGCAAGTGAAATCTAGTCAGAATTACTGTCGAGAGCTTCAGGAAACCTATCAGCTTTCCTGAGCAACATGAACGTATCCGAATACTTTATTTCATTCCCTTTAAGGTTATCTTTTTTCGAGGCAGGATATTTTGTTCCTTTTTAAGTTAATAACAATATAGATCCCTATATCACGCAACCATTGACTTGTTTCAGTGTCGGGTAAATTTACGGACCCCAGATGATAAATTATTATTTATGGAAACGTATAATTATGGATCGAATAACGAACTTTCACAAGTGAATCATCATCAAAATCACAAATGAACATCTCTCAATAATAGTCCCCACTAACTTTCACAAGTGAATCATCATCAACATCACAAAGGAACATCTCTCAATAATAGTCCCCACTAAATATGACAGAAATTTGCACCAAGAGTTATTTGAAGAGGTTTTCCTTTTTGTTGGCCCAACATGCAAAAGTAACATGTTCTACATCAATTATTGTCGTACATAGCATAGCCTCATAAGCAAAAATTCATATTATATATTAACTTGAGAATACAATGCTAAACAACACAAGCAAGAAATATGGTGTAACAAAAACTAAATTGGTAATTTGAAGCATTTTATAATTAATCAGTTTAATTGGTAACTAAATTCCACCAACTGTGATTGAAAAGAACTAAGCATAGCCTCATAAGCAGCCCTACTTTCCTTAGTTTTAGGTTGATAAACACCTTCATCATAAAAGTAAGAACGCTCTCCTCTTGAATTTTGCTTCTTTTAGCCTACCTTAACAACACGTTATCAAAAGTAATAGGCCGCTCACACTCCTTATACTTCTTGCTATAGCTTGATTCTTTTTCAACGTTCTATCTCAGGCGGTTTATTCTGAGAAGCCCGGTCACTAAATCTATGTTTAGCCAATCGAGTAAGCCTCTTGATCTTTCTGGACACCTCAGAACTTTGGGAGTTATACTCAAAAGCCATCTCACAAGCACCTAAAGCCTGAAAATGAATATATACTTAACTCTAGAGGAATCTTGCAGAGCTATGGGTTGAGATAAAAATGAGGCACCAACAGTTACCTAAATTTAAATTATGAAACCAAAGTAAGTAATAAAATTTATGTCAAGCACAAATGTTAATGTTATTAAGTATAAATTACCTTAGAGGTTGGATCAAATTGACCTCGTACAAAGCGAATAATAAGCTGTCATCTCTCTCTCTCTCTCTCTCTCTCTCTCTCTCTCTCTCTCTCTCTCTCTCTCTCTCTCTCTCTCTCTCTCTCTCTCTCTATATATATATATATATATATATATATATATTGACATTCAAAGAATTAAAATATAACTAGCACCGAGGAGATTTTAAGTTGAGGTAAAAAGACAAAATAGTAATTAATCACTTTATGGAAACTAAACTCTCCTTATAAATCATGACTCTTAGTGACACGTAATAAACAGAATGTATTCCAGTATCAGTAATTCTTTGATTGTCGATGTTACACACTGAAAGATTCCCATTATCGGTTACCATAAGTATGGCTTCATTTTTCCACAATAAACAAGGATAGATAAGACAATTGTCCATTACATCATAAATGCTGACTTGTTTCGCCCAAGAATCCTCCTTCATTATCCATATCTCCACGAACTTTGGTTTTGAATATCCATTGAATACAAATAATGCAAGACAATCATTTATGATTGTAGGAATCTTACCAGCAATGTCTTGAGCGTGAGAAATAGCATAAGGAAGGTTTATGTCTTGAAACATTTCAGTTCTCACATTGAAAGAAAGGATAACATAGACATTTCCTCTTCTACCAATCCAATGCAATACTCCATTTACTAGTACTCCCCCAATACCAAAAAGAGTATAGGTCAATGGTAAGTCATGGTCTATTTGTTTCCAAGAATTACTACTTAGATTGTATAATTCAGTTTTGTAATTTGAATTTGAATTCTTAAGAGTAATAACGATCTTGTAATCGTGTTTATTGGTATCAAAACCTAATCCAACTGTGTCTATTACCCATTTTAATCCTCCATGAAAGGGACTTGAAGGAAGAAGTTTAACTTCCCTAGTTGTTGGATTACATAACACTATAATACATGTATAAACTCCTACACAAACCAATAATCCATTGCAAGGCCACGAAACATAAAATTCCTTGGAATCAAAATAAGGTATTTCGAAATGGGGTGAGATTTCATTGAGCGACTCATATGAATGAAAGGATAAGAATCTTCTACCCCTATAGCTAATTAGAATACACTCATTTTGTTGGTTCATATGGAGGTCTATGAAATAAGGGGTTCTGAGGAAAGTGTTTAAAGACTTACTAACCACCTCAAAAGCATCAATGATTTTATAGGCAATGTAAGGAGAATACTTCTTCAGGTAAAATCATCAGCATACTATCTCCGATTTTCTTATTCTTCTTCTTCTTCAATACTCCCATTTTTCGAAGGGCTGCTCCCATAATTATCCCTAATTGAAGAGCCGCTTCAGAATGTCTCCGTTGAGGCAAATTGACAAAAAATGCAAATTACTCGCTACAGAAGCAAAAATCATGGTTAGTGTTAAGCTGTTCATACGGTTATATTTTAACTAAATTGTTTTAGAGATCGAATATTTTACCTTAATTTAGGTTCTTGAACGGTTTATTTGAGCAGTGTTGACGGTGCTGATGAGTTTGGGGGGTTTTGGTGGAGAAGATGAGATGCCGTAAAATATGAAAGGGTTTTTTTTTTTTGGTTCAAGGAATATGGAAGGTTGATTGGGTTTTCTTTGTACCACCATTAACTAAACCCGTTCTTCAACCAAGCTCAATCCAAGCTTCAACTAGCAGTTTTTATTAAAACACCACAGTCGAAAATAATTAAACCCTATGAATCAACAATTGAACCAACGAAATCTCCTTAGCAAGAAGCAAGAGCGATCGACAGAAGAAGCAGTAATGACGGATGGGTTACACAAAGAAAGAAATTACAAAAAATAACTTTAAGGTTGAAGATCAAATGTCTCTAGCTAGCTGACAAATAAAGGAATTTTTTAATTTGGGAAAAAAGGAGCCAAGCCGTGAGAAAACAAAAAGAATCTGAAGAAAAAGTGAACAATAAATCTGAAAAAAAGAGTTTAAGAATAGAAAAACAGTCCGCTGGGTCAAATGGGTCAACAGGAAAAAAAAAAATTACGAGGACAAGATGCCGCAATTCAGATTTTAGGTACTCAAATTGAACAATTAAACAAAGTTCTAACAAATTTAAAGGAACAAAAAGAATTGAAGGCTATCGAAGGAGGTGATGACAATGTTGGGTTCGAAGCTTGTAAGGCTATTTGTCTTGAAATTGAAGAAAAGAAGGAAGTACCACATGCTGCCATTAGCGCCGTGGAGGTTCCGAGTACCGAAGAAGAACCAACCAAGTCTAGCCCCGTGGAATCTGACTGTTCTGAGGTTGATGTGGAGGACAATTCAGAAAAAGCCGAATTTATACAGCTTCTGAAGGATATGCAAGAAGAGATCCGAATTTCTCAATAGTTGTTGTAATAATTAGTCTGATAACGACGTCAAAAAAAAAAATTAATTGTCCATTTTTATTTATATTACCTATTTCTTGCATTGATTTGATTATTTATTATTTTTAGAGCATATTGGGTTTAATTGTTTGTTAATTGTGAAGCTTTAAAGATATATTAGATGCCAAATAAATTGTAAGAGACAAGGGAAAGAAGATATTGATGGAAATTGGAGACAAAGGAAGGAAATATAAAAAAGGAAAAGATAAAGTTGTCAAATAAATCTGAATTCCAGCAGCTACGTCCACTAAATTGATCATAACTCAAAAACAGCTAGGAATTTGGATGAACGGTCTGAAGCAAAGTTGTATATCATTCCGAGAAAATTAGTTTCTACATACAGAACGCGTCAATCGGAGCTATATTGAAGAAGTTACGGCCAAAACAAAATAGCAACAGTTTATTACCTTTTCTATATTTTAGGGTTACGAATTTGAGTTGGGCTAGACGTTCAATACTTGTCTTCTACTCCAAGAAAACGTTTTAGGTTTTCCTATACCCTATAAATACACCCTCTAAGCAGTAGAAACACATCCTTGGATAATCCTTAAGCCAAGAAGAAGCCTACATCAAGAGAAGAGAAGTCTGGAAGGAGTTGAACGCCAAATTATGTCTTCACAAGCCTTCAAGTTTGTAATTGTTTTCATTTTGTTCTCTTGTATGAACTAATTTACTTTAGCTTGAGATTTAGCATATGTGTATGAACCCTAGACTTGTTTTACATATATTTTAATTTGGGATACCATTGTATTTAAATTATATTCATGTTTTATTCTCTGTTTTATGTGCTTTGATTTATTGTCTGTTTTCCTTGCGGAGGCCTTCATATAGGATTACCTTAATAGTAGTTAGATGGTCACCCGGAAGGGGTGTCTAATTATTTAAACACCACATAAACGTCTAGTGCACGGTAGTGATCCTGACGGGCTTGTCTAATTAGATAATTATTAGGGTATGATTTAACCACCGATTATCATTAGAAGGCCAGTCTCATTTAGGAACTTAGTGGCGTAGGAGCACCCTATTTAAGTCCCCTCGTGATTGTGAGGTCGCCACCCTAGTCCACCCTGACGGGGCTAGGGAGGAATTTATAATCCTGGTTATTGCAATTCTACATAATTCGCTCTTACATGATTATAATAAACAAGGCTATTGGGGATTACTAGTTATATCTCGAGCTGAACTCTCATTCTCTTTGCTTCTCGTATTTACTTTTTTGTTTTTAATTTATTTAGTTATTATCTTTTATTCTCAAAAACCAAATAAAAATCTATTTAGTCTTTTAATTCTTGCGTATTATTTCTTCTAGCTTTTATATTTGCACTTGATATTTGCACAAGTTCTTTCTAGTTTTCGTAGTCTCTGAGGAACGAATTCACTTATCATTAAAACTTGCATACGTCCTGAAATACTTGCAGTACTGTGGTTAGACTAGGGTGTTTATTTTGCACTCGTTTTATCTATTATTTAATTACGCCTTAGGTGACACCAAATTTCCTAAAGGAAAGTGATTTGCCTCGAGATTAGAATTCCTAACTCCAATTAGCTTAGCTTCAAGTGATGTGGACTTGCAGGATTATCCATGCAAAAATTGGCTCTGTGAGTTACTAAATACATAAGCAGTGTTAGATTCTATAAGAAAAGAAGCATCAGTGTAGATTATAATAGTATCATTAAGTGAAGAAATATAGTTTAAGGTATTATTACTTAGGATATTATAAGGAGAACATATTATAAAGAGTTGCTCAGGGATTAAATAATCATTTATAGTATCAGTATTATTAGCAGAGCAAATATTATTACTATTAGGATTAGTGGTAGTTTCATTAATGGCCTCAGGAATATCAGTATTACATTTTTTGAATTCATCATAGGCCATGTAAGAATTTTTAATGATATTAAGGGGCAAGATATCCTGATTTTCAAAGAATTTTTTATTCCTACTCTTCCAAATGAACTAGGCCATCCAGGCTGCAAATTCAACCAAATTCCTATTCATATCATCCTTAAAATCACTAATATTCATAAAAAATGAAGCCAGGAATCAACCCTGTTAGTGAAAGGAGAGTTAGAAAGAAAGGAAAATGGGGATGCAAACCAGGTTTGCTCTGGAACTAGGACAAGTGAATAGGATATGTTCAGTAGTTTCAATACAATCATCACAAAGCTTACACAAAGGATCTTGGGCACAATTTCTTTTATATAAAGATTCTTTGTGTAGGCAAAGCATTAGTAACAGCCTTCCATAAAAAATAGAGATTTTTGGGCTTAAATTAAGAAGATAAAGAGATTTCCAAAATTTATTATCATTAGAGTAAGAGGTAGTTGGATTTAAGGCATTAATAGCTTTACTTATATTTAAATTATTTTGAATACAGTAGCTATAATATGGTATACAAGTTATATTACCATCAGAGGAGTGGATCCAACAAAGAGTTTCGGTTGTGTTATTAATAGGAATATTCATAGATAAGATTTCAATAGCAATAGCTGTATCAAAAGTGGAATAAATAAGATTTCTATTCCACTGTTTGATAGGGGTATGAATAAGACCAGAGACATATGTAAGATTTGAATTATTAGTATTTGGAATGGATTTATTAGATAAAATCCAATGGGAGTTCCAAATATTAATATTATTACCATCACCAATAGCCCATCTAATATCATTTTTAAAATAGTCTTTACCTTTAAGGGGGGATTTAAAACACCAAGAAGCATTATTGTTTGATGTAGCATTTAAGAAATCCAAGTTATAAAAATAAATGTCTTTCAAGATTTTAAAGGCCGAAGAAGTTTTATTTAGGTTTAGCTTCCAAGCAGTCCTGGTAATAAGAGATAAGTTTAAACTACAAAAGTATTTAAAACCCAAGCCTTCCCTCAAATTTAGGCCGTTCTAAAGTTTTCTAGTCTTTCCAATAAATTATTTTCTTACCTTTATTATCCCACCAAAAGGAAGCAACAAGGCTACTAATAAGATCACAAGTAGTGGTGCGTACAATAAAAAGAGACATAGTATAAATAGGACTAGCTTGAATAACAGCTTTAATAAGGGTTTTTTACCTCCAGTGGAGAGGAATTTAGTATTCCAATGATTAAGCTTTTTTATAACTCTTTCAATCATCCATTCAAGGGATTTTATCTTTAATCTACCCCAGTCAGAGGGTAAACCAAGGTATTTCCCAAGGTCAGGAAGATGGTTCATTCTAATTTGAGCAGTAAGAGCTGATATAATATTAGTGGGGGTGTTTTTGGTATAGATGGCCCCACTTTTATTAAGATTGATATTTTGACCTGAAACCTAAGAATATTTGTGAATGACATATAAGAATTGTTCAAATTCCTCAACATTAGCCTTGAGAAAAAATTAGCTGTCATCAGCAAAAAGGATATGGGAGGTAGGAGGGCAGTTTCTAGCAAGCTTTCTGCCATGTATAAGTTTTCATCAACTATATCCTTCATAAGGGAGCTAAGGGCCTGTGTAATTATAAAAAAAAAGGAAAGGGGAGAGAGGATCCCCTTGCCTTAATCCCCTAGTAGGATTTTTAATACCAACAGGAGCACCATTTATAAGGATTGAGTAAGAGACAGAGGAGATACATTCATATATAATTTTCAAGAGAGTCTAAAAAAACCCATTTTTTTCATCATGTCAATCAAAAAATCTCACTCAACATTTTCAAATGCCTTTGAAATATCAGCTTTAATAGTAGCTGTGTAATTTTTTAATTGTCTAGCTTTTTTAAGATAAGTAACAACTTCATGAGCAATAATAATATTTTCATGAATAAGTCTGTCAGGAACAAAAGCAGTTTGTTCCTTAGAGATAATAGTATCCGTAAGAGGTTTTAATCTATTTACAAATATACCTGCAGTGATTTTGTAAATAAAGTTAGGACAACTAATAGATCTGAAATGACTTATAGTAGTAGGATCTTCAATTTTAGGTATAAGAGTAATATAAGTACCATTAATAGGGGAAAGAGAGCTGTTATTATAGAGAAGACCAGTAATTACCCTCATAAGATCAACTTTAATGGTATGCCAGTGTTGCTTAAAAAAGAAATCAGAATAGCCATCGGGCCCTGGAGCTTTATTGCTACCCACAGTCCAAATAATTCTTTTAATCTCAGAAATAGTAACAGGTTTTTCAAGGCATAAGTTCATATCCTCAGTAACAACAGGTTTTATTTTATCAAGAACATTTGAGTAATTTATTTTACCCACTGTTCTAAATATAGAATTAAAGTGAGAAGTGATAATATTTTCAATCTCAAAGGGTTTAGAAGTCCAAATACCAGTGTTGTTCATAAGATAAGAGATTTTATTGATACTTCTTACAGATTTGGTGGAAGCATGATAAAACTTTGTATTCTTATCACCAAATTTTACCCATTGGATACTACTTCTAGATTTCCAATATTCTTTTTCTTTATTCCAAAGAGCTTCAATTTTAGAATTAATTTGGTGGATTTCATCATAATTTTCAAGGATTTTGTCATTAAGAAATTCAAGTCTTCTCATAAGATCATTTATTTTTTTTCTCTTACTTATACGTTTTTTCTTGGCCCAAGAATTTATAGCAATAGTACTAGAATTAAGTTTTTTTCCAAAGCGAGTTATGCCTTTATTTATGTTATTCAGAGGAAGGGACCAATGATGCAGAATAATATTAGTCACTTCACTTTCATTATTCCAATCTTTTCTATAGTAAAATCTCAGGCATTTATTATTAACTTTTTAATTAAAGTTAAGGATTACGGGGCTATGATCAAAGCCTAAAGCAGGTAAGAGGGTAATCCAAGCATTAGGGTAAACATTATCCCATAATTGATTAGAGAGACCCCTATCAAGTTTCTGTTTAATTAAGCCATTACCATCTTTTCAGTTACTCCAAGAAAAGAAACAACCTTTATAAGTAAATTAATGAAAATGATTTAAGGTCATAAAATTATTTAATTTTGAGGTATCATCAAGAGTGACATGATTTCCCCCAATTTTTTCAATTGGTGATTTAATCATATTAAAATCGCCAATACTGTTCCAGGGAAGGTTTTTCATAAGATTTTCAGCTATATCAGAAAGCTCAGCAAGAATAACATCTTTTAGAGCATCAGTGGGGTGTATATAAACATAGGTAGTATAAAAGGTATTAAAGTTTTCATAAATAATCTTACAGTGAATATAATATTGTGTCTTTTTTTTTCAACAGTAATATTATAAGTGAGATCATTTACAAGAAACAAACCCCAACTTTACCATAGGGTTCAATAGTAGTTAAGACGTTCATATTAAGGGAGAGGGCTAAAGCATTAGTAGTAGAAATTTTGTTCATAGTTTCGGCTAAAAAAATTACCTTAGGATGATGGAGCTGAAAAAATCCTTAATTGTCAAAACTGTCAAGGGGGTACCAATCCCTTGACAGTTCCAACTTAGGTGTGTCATAACCCCGGTGGGTTTGTTGAAGGTCGAACCCGCAAGCCTTATCATTTTGAGCAGAAATGGTTGAGTTTTCATCAAACTCTTCAATATTATTAATATCTATCTCAGCCATAACTTTATCAGGTACCTTCTCAGTAGCTTCATCAATTATTATAAGAGTTTCAGTGAGACCCCATCTTCGAGCCCATAGCTTATCAACTTTAGTTGAGGATTTAGAAGTGATAGGGTCAGAGGTATATGGTTTGTTGAATTATGGCTTATAATCCACAAGTCTATGATTTGGTGTTTCAAAGATGTCATTTGTCTGTAGGGTGTTTAAGAGAGGTATTGGAGTGTTGTGATATATTAGTGAGGCGAGTGGTTCAGATGAGACGGAACTTTTATCAATGGGTGGTGAAGTTAAGGAATTAGGGAAGATGGTAGAGTTATTATTTGGGTTTGTAGGAGAGTAATGTTTCAATGTTATTTTAGTGGGCTTTTCTAAAGAGACGAAGATAATAGAAGTTGGGCTAAAAGGGGTTTTTTTGGGCCATCATGAGTTTAGATGGGGTTAGATAAATACTTCATTGGATTCTTTTTGAATCTCAGCCCAATTTTTTGATGGGGCCGAATTTTCAATAGGTTTAGTAGCAGCTTCCTTAGACTTTAAAATTCTAAGTCGGGTAATAAAGAGAGCGGAAGGATTATTTTTCAGAAAGAGGATTCCTCTTTCGTGAAGGTTTTCTATCAAAATTTAATGGTTGAGTAGAAGAGGTCTGAGCCTCGAAAACCGGTAAAGTTTCGTTTCTAGAATCTGAAATTCTTACCGAGTTTGGTTGAGTTGAGTTGGGTTGAGTCTTGTTGTTGATTTGTCGTCTTTCTTACCGAGTTAAGATTGGGTTTTTTTTCTTGATTCCCAGAGAATTTAGGCTCAAATCCATTGATAGCTTTTGAAAGCTTTTGTCACAATTTCTGTTTGTTTTTATATTTATCTTCTTCATGATCGAGAAGTCCACAAACATAGCATAGATCACAGAGTTTCTTGAATTTCAAGTGGCCCTTAACAGAGTATCCATCGTCAAGAAAAATAACATAATTACCAGTGATGGGTTTGAAGATGTTCCAATCACTTCTAGCACAAACAACCCCACATTCCTTGAAGGTTTTCACAGGAGGTAAAGTAATACTTTCAACATTACCCAGTTGTTTGGCAATCTTTGTAGCATTATCTTCATTTAGGAGAAGAGGAGGAATACCATGGATTTGAACAACAAAAGAGGTTTCAGTGAGTTGAGCATCAATTAGGCCTTTTGAAGAATGTACATATTTTCTGATTACAATCCATGGTCTATTCTTCCGGACCAGCTCAAGATCTTCACCTTCTCCGAAAGTGATGACGCATGTATTAAACCCTCGTTTTTCAGTATGACATTTACCTGAGATTCCCCATGAGTTGTTTATGTTTTTACGCTGATAGTTGAAACTAACAGATTCATTGCTAATGATTTTAGCATATCATTTTGGACCTTCAAACTGAGCGTATACATCGTTAGGATCAGTAAATAAAGTAAAGGCTTCATCAGTGTTTGATGAGTAGGTTCTAGTGTAGAATTCCATTGTAATAAAGATGTAGTGTAAATAAGGTAGGTAGGAATTGAAGATGAAAGAGGAGTAAATGCAGAAGAATGAAGCAGGGTAGAGAATATCAAAGCTAAAAAATAAAGGTAAGTGAGATTTGGATAAAGAAGAGATTTCTAGATGGATGAAGTAGAATTTTGAGATTTTTAGAAGGATTAAGGTAAAGGACATGCTTGAGACTGGTGGTGGAAGGGTTATTTGGTGGTGGTGGTGGCGGAAAAAGTTGTAAGAAAGAAGTAAGACTCAACTATCTTTAAAAAACGTGCTTGAGAGCTATTTTGGTTTTTTTGGACGACCCTCAGTTCAGTATATATGTATATTTTAACATAAAGTATATGTATATCGTTTCTAAATAAGTAAAATATATACGATAATAGTCATACTACTAAAAATATAACATGATATTATTTGACTAAAAGTGGATTAAAATTTAATTAAAATTGGATTAAAATTAAATTGAAAAAAATAAAATAATTGATAATTTACTTGTAATTAAATTATATCACGTTATTAATGGTACATTAATAGTAAGTACTTTTTTTTTAAAACAAATATCACAAAAACTTAGAATATGATAAATGGTATTTGATTTTTTTATATTTCAATAAATGATATATTTGGTAAAGAAAAATAAAGCTGACAATTTTTAATTCTACCTAAATTGCTCGGACTTTAATATTTGGAAATAAATTAGTCTTTATAAAAGTTAGCTGGGAATGGGTCAAATCTATTGATTATTTTTTTATCCAACTTAATTGTTCTACTATTTTAGATAGGATTATTGTCTAAGAAATACTTTAAGTTAAAATTAATTATTTCTTATCCCAACCATCATATTTTTACCCATAAAAAGTCACATATATTTTGTTTTTTTCTTTTCTTTCTTATAAAAAGAGTCGTTTGAGTTATGAAAAGCTTATCATTACTCACTATTCTTTAAAAAAGACAGTCTCTTTTATATGTAAGAGTTTAAGGTGTCAGGTGCCTATTGGGCATTAACCCTTTTAGATATAAATCTTAAAAAAATATTTAATATTTTTCTTTACAAAATTATTCTTAATTAAGATATATATAATTATTTATCATAGTACTTTCTATTATTTTTAATTAAGAACAATATTAAGAAAAATAAAAACAAAATAATATGGTATTTACCAAAGAAAAAATGATATTAAACTAACTTTCTATAAATTTGAATTAACGTGGAAAAAAATGTAGATAAGGTGGTGGATATATTAGAGTAATTATAATACCATTTAAAACTATATCACCTATATATTATCTAAATGACGTGACATTACTCAAATACCATTTAATGACATGACGTGAATTAATTCGTAGTTACAAATCTTTAATCTATTTTTTAGCTAATTAAAAATTTGTAACTAATCAATTCACACTATATAATTGGTGGTATAATTTTGGATGATATATATAATTAGTCGATATATTAAGAGCCCTTTTACATTGCTTTTCAAAATAATCACTTGAAGTGATTTTAGATTCCTAATAATACTTTATACTTTTAAAATCACTTTTAGAAAAAGCACTAGTGAGGTGATTATTAAAAAATCACTTAAAGTGATTTTGGATGTCAAAAATATTTTTTAATATTTTTTACGAATATTAAAATTTTAATTGAAAAGCGCTTTTAGCTCTAAAACAATCAATCCCAAACGGACTAATAGTATTAGACTATTAGACTATTAGCAAGCGTGTGAGAGACTTTGTATATAAGTTTTTTATCTATTTTATAAACTTGCACCAAGGAAAGAAAGAAAGATGGCAGAATCATTAGCAGCAGCTAAGGTGAAATCAATCTTCATATACCCTATTAAATCGTGTGGCGGAATATCTGTCTCTGAAGCAGCCATCACTGGAACAGGTAAGATGAAGAATTAATGATACTACTACTATCAACTATATCAATAATTTTCTTTGATGAACTATCTATAATTATAGGATTTCGATGGGATCGAGAATGGTTAGTAGTAAATGAGAAAGGGAGGGCAAATACTCAAAGAGTTGAACCCAAGCTAGCTCTTGTACGTACAGAAATAACTCCCATTCACGCGTTTGAGGATTATATTTACCGATTATAAATCATTCCCTGAAGTGAATGGTCTTTTAATATATAAGAGAGGAAGCAAATTTAATTTTATATCTTTATTCGATATTGTAATTAATTTGTGATTTATATTCTGTTTTGGTATTGTAATAAGGTTATGATTTATATTTTTTAACTAAATTTCATTCCCTGAAGAGAATGGAAATTTATTCTCGGAAGTGAATGAGTTATATTACTTGAAGTAAATAAAACAATTTTAAATATCTATGCAAATAGATGTGGTGGTGGTTAAAAACAATTGAATTACATGTAGTATTCACATACTAAAAATCATTCCCCGAAGTGAATGAAACTTTATTCCCTTAAGTGAATAAATACGTGTTCGGAAGAAATTGCACCGTCTTTCAATATACTGGAATTGACGTCTTGATGATTCGAACTCCAGTCGAGGTTACGGTCATTAAAGAAGTAATTCTTGATTATTAGTAGTCTGAATACTACAAATAAATAAATTTCTTACCACCAGACGTGGAATAAAAAGAAATCACGCAAGTGAAAGTCACGGAAAATAAGTAATCAACAAAATGATAACCATGAATGTTATTGATATAGTGGAACTATATTTTGGTCGCATACCTGTCGTATGCTAAACCATTTGGTCGATCTAAATAAAAAATTTGGATGCCCAAAAGTTATGTTACATTGTGGTACAAAATTGAAATTATCAGCGGATTATGGTTTAAGTAAATCCTGAAGAAACTTACTAAATTTAAAGATATTCGCCGAAATGAATATTTTGTATAAACCACAAGTGTCCGTAACAATTTATATCTTTGCATTATTTATGAAAGTCACGCCATAAGTGTGTACTAGAAAATATCCTGCTATTTCTTCGGGGTTGTATTATGTATTCAAGCAGTTGTAACGCATATTGTGCAAAAGCAAAGATATAACGATTGATGTCTCCCTATTTGTTCTAATTCTTAGCCCATTGCAGACATCCTTTTAGGTGAATAAATGAGTTATTTGATAGACTTTTAAGCTTATTTGATCATATTGCACTTTCTCCCCTTGGAAATTAACTATTTGCGGAATCTGAGCTTTTGTGCGTAAATTTGACTATTTTTAATGCAAAGTTAATTGGTTCTTGAATTTCATAAAAGACCAATCCAAGGAGAAGAAGTGAGAATAAAGTCTTAGTGTATTTTAGAGTGTTAGGAAATGATTTTTAGTTGAGTTTCTATTTTTTAGAGTACACTTTCCTATTTCGATTTCTTGATTTATTGATTTATTCTTTTTAAGCATATGCGGTTTAATTATTTAATTAATGTGAAGCTTTAAAAGATAAATGGTAATTACTTATAGACCAATTCAAGATGAGGATGAAAGGAAAGAATATTTACATGGAAATAAGAAGATTTAGGAAAGATTTATTCAAAGGAGGAAAAGATAAAGCTGCCTTGTGAATCTGAAAATCCAGCCACGTTTTAGAGATTAAATCATAATTAAAGATTGGTAAGGATTCTGGACGAATGGTCTACACCAATAGAAAGAGCTTTCCAAGACAAGCAGTTTCATATATTGGAACTTCTCAAACGGATAAGTATTGAAAAAGATATGACCAAATCAAATCAGCAGCAAATCTTACCTTTTCTAGAATTTAGGGTTACGAATTTGAGAGTCTTTGACTTGTCTTCCACTCCAAGCAAATTCGACCTAGGGTCTTCCAACACCTATAAATACACCCCTTAGACCTCATAATTCAGTACCTCTCATAATTCATTCAATATATACATCCTTAGAGAGAGCGTCAAGAGGCGGAAGCAAGAGCAGAAGCTGGAGACTGTCTATATCTCCAACAACAGTTCAAGCCAATTCCTCTATCTAGGTTCTTATTTTATTTCTGTTATTAGGAGCATGTATATTATTAATTTCCTTATTGTTTTTACTTTTAATATGAGCTAAACCTTTATACTTGAGAATCGCATTAAAGGGATGAACCTTAATTAATTGTTTTCTATGTTTTGAATTTGGGATTGTTTAGATTTAAACTGAATTGAGTTTTAGATATTGGATATTACTTTGTGTTCATTACTAATTCTTTTAGGAACAACTAGAATTAGCTTTTAGTATTTGGGCTATTCACTTTAGTGGCGAAGTGATCATCCGACAGGGGGGTTTGAATACAGATCTAGGTAATACCCGTGTAATGTCCGTTATTGACCGAAATGCTTAACTAGTTACATAGCCAAAGAGGTAAAATCATATCATCCGAAGAGCCATATTCGACCATACAGGTGTTTATGATACTTTAGGATAGCTTCTAGGTCCACCCGACAGGGCGCTAGGAGATATTAGAGTCCCGACTAATATTATAATTCCAATTTTACCCTTAAACTTAGCATAGATTAGATTGATTAACTGGATTCCTTGCGAGACTCAAGTATCTCTCTTATCTGAAGATAGTCTATCCTTTTACTTTATTTATTTTCTGTTATTTAGTCTTTACTTTATTTTGCATCTTTTAATTTACAAAAACCAAATAAATATTTCTTATCTTTTATTTTCTGTATTTGCAATTACTACTACTTGTTTATTGAACACTTGGGTTATACCAGTCCAATCCCTGAGAACGAATCCGACTTGTCGGAGTATTACTTGGACAACCGTACACTTGCGGTATTGTGGTTCCTTTTATTTATCGCATTAATTTTATAACACACAAGGACCCACCAAAGATCCAAAGAATTTTATATTATGACATGATCGACGTAATTATCCAAGGACAATAAGTTGAATAATAGAAAATTCACTTTGACTCAACTAAAAAGACCAGAAGTTGTTTTTACTAAATGACTACCCATATGTTTAATTTTCTCTAGTAAAATTGACTATGAGACTATCTCAACCGGTAGTTGATATTTTTATGTTTGTTTTAATTCTAATTCTTTTATTCGATATCTTGAACACCTAAATGTGATACATTTAAAACACGTCTTGTAGAGTGTTATTTTGATGAGATAATATACCCTTATTAGGGGGAAAGACATCGCAACCTGAAGTATTGCGTGAGATATCGTGGAATAAAATTCATTATCTCATCTCTATCCACGAACTAAAGAATCGGAACTTGAAGTTCAAAAGGCGATTCATTTGTGAAATATTGTAAATAATATACAAAATGCATTCATGAACACAGAAGAATGTTGCAAAATCCCATAAATCTACTGTTAACGCTCCAGTAGATTATTGTCCTAGAAGGACATATAACAAATATGTCAGCGAATGCATTAAACTAACGCATGAAGCGTGGTGAACTTAAAATATATCTAACCAGCGCATGAAGCGTGGTGAATCTATTATACATCTAACCAACGCCTGAAGCATGGTAAGCATGTAATGTAACTAACCAGCGCATGAAGCGTGGTTGACCTGTAATGCATATAACCAACACATGAAGCGTGGTTGACCTGTCAAATTAGAATATACCATTCCCCGAAGAAGAAAATCTCATGAGTAAATGATGATTAAATGGTAAATAATGTGGAATGTGCACATCCACATTATATGACGGGAATTATTGAGCCAGCTACTACTGACACATGCATTATTCATAAATTTTGTAATGGTCCCTGAAGTGACCGAGGTACCTAAGTAAAGAAACGCCATGAGATTATTTATCTACTAAAAATACATGAAACCGTGAGACGGTTAATGAGATTGATATATTATGGCTTGAAATAACTAATGAGGATCCTAAATCACAAAGTGGTGAAATTGTCGACAAAATAATGGCCACACAATTTTATTAAATCTATAATCCGACTTGTATCACATAAGTTCCTGCAGAAATAGAGAATTGATTAGGGGGAGACGTCCCTATTTTCATGTTATGTATACAATGACGTTCAGATTTTACTTTTTAGAGAACTCTTGCAGAGTTTACTATGATAAGGAAAATACCAAGATAAATGTCATGATTCTTGGACTGATAATAATGTTCTTGTGCGCGAAGCACAAGTGCCTGAAGCACTTAGAGCGTATGAATATATTAAATTCTCGAAGAACGAGAAGTGCATGGAGCATAAAATATTCCCGAAGAATATAAAGTGCATAAAGCACAAGAGAGTAGTTTATATAACAGAAACAGTTAGAATGGATCACTTCCTCACAAGAACGTTATTATTTTATGATGAGATTGTCTCATCCTGGAAATTCAAGAAGAAGATTCAAGAAAAACAAGATCAGTCCGTGAGATGTCAAACTATATTTCAACAAACTTGCCCATGCGAGAATCCAGTAGATTCATCAACTAAATCTATATTATACTTATGTTAAATTATGGGCTTGAAAATGTATTATGCGGTTCAATATAATTATTGTAATAATGCGTGTTACAATGAGGGGGAGACGATAATTGTGCATTTTACTCTTTTTCCTTCACTAAGTTTTTTTCCACAGGGTTTTTCCTAGTAAGGTTTTAACGAGGCATGCCAAATATCGAAAGAGAACAATATACTCCTCCGTACGTCAATCTAATGTTTATTGACATTGAACGAATATGATCAAGTGAAAAATCCAGCAGATTTCTTCACTAAAGCTATACCAACAACAATATTCAAGCTACAAGTCCACCAGTAAAGAAGACATTATCAGAAATATCTGAGTTCGCAATGAGGGGGAGATATCGACATTCTGTACTCTTTTTCCTTCACCGTGGTTTTTCCCAAGTGGTTTTCCTGGAAAGGTTTTAACGAGACAGGCCAAATATGTGTTACATCCTCCAAGAAATTATGTACTCTTTTTCCTTCATCAAGTTTTGTCCCAATGGGTTTTCTTGACAAGGTTTTAACGAGGCAATCATATATCATATCTCTCACTTCAAAATTTCGTTGGTGATATCCAAGGGGGAGTGTTATAAAATATTATATTAAGTGGATATACACCAACGATATACCCGATAAAGTAGTAACGTGTATAAGTGACTTGCAGTACAGCTGCGCAGCAGCTTAAGCCTCGCAGCAGTTTAAGCTAGTAGCAGCGCAGCTACTTACGGTTTACTATATATAGTACGATTTTCATATCATATTGTAACCATTCTAAATTTCAGTGAATAATAATATGAGATTATATTTCCCTATATTTCGAATTATCGCCATTAATTTCATAACACGGACTTCAATATTTGGAAATAAATTAGTCTTTATAAAAGTTAGCTGGGAATGGGTCAAATCTATTGATTATTTTTTTATCCAACTTAATTGTTCTACTATTTTAGATAGGATTATTGTCTAAGAAATACTTTAAGTTAAAATTAATTATTTTTCACCCCAACCATCATACTTTTACCCATAAAAAGTCACATATATTTTGTTTTTTCTTTTTCTTTCTTATAAAAAGAGTCGTTTGAGTTATGAAAAACTTCTCATTACTCACTATTCTTCAAAAAAGACGGTGTCTTTTATATGTAAAAGTTAAGGTGTCAGGTGCCTATTAGGCATTAACCCTTTTAGATATAAATCTTAAAAAAATATTTAATATTTTTCTTTACAGAATTATTCTTAATTAAGATATATATAATTATTTATCATAGTACTTTCTATTATTTTTAATTAAGAACAATATTAAGAAAAATAAAAACAAAATAATATGATATTTACCAAAGAAAAAATGATATTAAACTAACTTTCTATAAATTTGAATTAACGTGGAAAAAAATGTATATAAGGTGGTGGATATATTAGAGTAATTATAATACCATTTAAAACTATATCACCTAAATATTATCTAAATGACGTGGCATTACTCAAATACCATTTAATGACATGACGTGAATTAATTCGTAGTTACAAATCTTTAATTTTTTTTAGCTAATAAAATATTTGTAACTAATCAATTCACACCATATAATTGGTTAGTATAATTTTGGATGATATATATAATTAGTCGATATATTAAGAGCCCGTTTGGGATTGCTTTTCAAAATAATCCCTTGAAATGATTTAAGATTCCTAATAATACTTTATACCTTTAAAACCACTTTTAGGAAAAGCACAAATTAAAAAAATCACTTAAAGTGATTTTGGATATCAAAAATATTTTTTAATATTTTTTACAAATATTAAAATTTTAATTGAAAATCGCTTTTAGCTCTAAAATAATCCATCTAAACAGACACTAATAGTATTAGACTATTAGCAAGCGTCTGAGAGTCTTTGTATATAAGTTTTTTTATCTATTTTATAAACTTGCACCAAGGAAAGAAAGAAAGATGGCAGAATCATCAGCAGCAGCTAAGGTGAAATCAATCTTCATATACCCTATTAAATCGTGTGGCGGAATATCAGAAGCAGCCATCACTGGAACTGGTAAGATGAAGAATTAATTATACTACTACTATCAACTACATCAATAATTTTCTTTGAACTATCTATAATTATAGGATTTCGATGGGATCGACAATGGTTAGTAGTAAATGAAAAAGGGAGGGCAATTACTCAAAGAGTTGAACCCAAGCTAGCTCTTGTACGTACAGAAATAACTCCCATTCACGCGTTTTCTGACCCCTCTTGGGAACCAGATTCCACCTCTTTCTGGGTGAGAAATAGATAATAAATTAATAATAGTAATTTCTTTTCTTATTCTAATTATTCGTGTTTGAAATCATTTTTTTTTAACAGTGATAAGTGCCCAGGGGATGACAGATGTTCTCAAAATCCCATTAACTACCCCACCACTAACAACTGAGGGTGTCTCTGTCTGGGAATGGTCTGGCTCAGCCTTTGATGAGGGTGAGATAGTTTCCACCTCTTGATTTATAGTTCCGTGTCGTTCCTTTGTGTGTTGAATTGTTGATTAACCCAATTTTCGAATAAATTGTAGTTTACGTTATACAGAGAGTACGTAAATAAGTACTTATTAGTTATTTCCTGATTATAAATAAATTGGAAAAAGATCATTTCCATTCACAATGATATGATGCTACGTACTCTCTGTACACTACTCAGGGCCGGTCCTTGTAGTTTGGAGGCCCCGGGCGAAAATTTAAATTGGGCCCAACAATGGCGAAGTCTAGAAAATAAAGTAGGTCTCTGGATAGTGTTTTTAAAACAAAATAAACATAGAAAATGTAAAGTTATAAATGGAAATGTCTATTTTTTAAATTTTTTAGACCTCCAAAATTATGTTAAAAAATAAAAATATTTATTAAAATTTTCACTTCATAAGGGTTAGATAGAGGCTAAAGAAGGAACCAAAACCAACCTTGGGTGTATTTGAAGGAAACTTGTTTCCAATACGTCATTTTATTTTGAGATTTATTAAATTATGTGTAGGTTTAAATGAGAGTCGGTTTAAATTAGATATAATCATATAATGACTAATTAAAAATATTGGATTTCAAAAAGAAATTCAGGAGCTTGAGCCCTCTCTGGGTCCAAAGGGAATTTGCCTCTAGACCTTAATTTTTTTTTTGAATTGGGTCCAAAGCCGACTAGTTAAAAAAAATCAATAGTTATCAATGCTTCTCTTTTATTTAGTCATAAAATATTTTACAACAGACATTGTATTTATGAAAAATAGCTAGATACATATCAAAATCTTTTATTTATTGCGTGTTGAACATTCAAAATAAAAAATATATAATTTTTATTACAGAACAAAATTAGAGTCCACTTTGAAGAAAATGTCGATCGTAACTCTCGTTTCTCTCTTTTAACCCCATCATGATTAAACTCTTATATTAGTGAAATAAATATTAAACTAAAAGTAACAAGAAATCACAATACGATAGATTAAAACTTATATTGGTAAGTAATGAAAATATAAAACTAAAACTGTACGGAATATTCGATATATTAACCAATGAAATACTAAAATTCAAATCAGAAAAGAAAAACCTAATTATTTTTCGAATGATAATTTGTTGTCTATTAATATATTTTTAATACATATATAATGTAGTGAACATAACCAAAAATTTAAATAATTTATTTCAATAAATTATGTATGAAAATATAAACTAGAGAAAAGTTACGATTGAAATATGAAATAAATAAATATAATGTAAAAATATTATGTTAAATCTTAGTAAAATTAGTTATTATTTTTAACACTTGTCCACTAAATATTGTTTTAATTCGTTAGTTGCTAAATAATTTAACATGTAATACGAAATAATTTAATTTAATTTAAAATATAAATAATGTAAAATTATTTAATTTTATGATTCAAATCTTTAACTTGAAATATAAAGAATATAAAATTATTTAATTTAATAATTCAAGTATTTAATTTATATTTTAATTAAAATTTTGTTGTTTTTAACTTACAAATAAAATAAATAAATATAAAGGATTTGAAAATGTTATTGCAATTAAAAACTAAATATACATTTGGGAGACTCAAACTTGGATCCAACAACTGCAAACCCAACCACTCTACCAATTGAACTAAAGATACCATTTTGCAAACAATACGAACATATTAATATTTCTAGGCAAATACATTTACATACAAACATACATCTAAAAAATTTGGGCCCCCGACCATCTCGGGGCCCTGGGCGGTCGCCCGGTCTGCCCATACCTGTGGCCGGGCCTGACACTACTTATTTAAAGTTGTGTTCCACAAATATTTAGGAGCAATGTATTTATGTATTTAACATGCATTTTAGTTAATAGGAAAAGGAAAGCCAGTGGTTAAATGGCTCAGCAGAGGGATTGTAGCACTGAGTATTTTCATGCGGCCACCATTCTCAGGAGGAACCCGAATAAGATCACACCAGATTAAAGGACATTGGAAAGCGATAAAAGAAAATTTTAGAAAACTTCTATATATACAACTCTTATCCTCCTAAACTAATTGTATTTCCACGGTGCAGCAAACTTCATTTAGTGTTAGAGGCGGAGGATCTTTTAGTAGAGGGGCTGAGAGGGTTTGGGGGCAAGTCCTCAAATTTTTTTTTAAAACTTATTTGTATTATAGGTCCATATATTATAAAAAAAATTGTAAAATAAAGCTTTATATTATATAAATCTGCATTATAAGTCCTAATATAATTTTTTTAATTGATTATTCTTTATTTAATCCAAAATAATATATAATTTATTAAAAAAATAATATAATTATAAATTTAATAAAATAAAATTTGAAAATCGAAAGATTAAATGAAGATTCTGAAAATTTAAGAGGTCCAAATGAATGGTTTAAAAATTTAGGGGGGGCTAAATAAATATTTTTTAAAACTTCAAGGGTAAAATAACACATAACTAATTTTTTTTTAAAAGGAAACTTTTTCTTTTTTAAATAACCAGGGGGGACCATGACCCCCCCTACTGTTCACGTGGCTCCGCCACTGTTTAGTCTAAGGCTGCAATGAATGAGTCTCTCACTCGTCAACTTGGTCCAGAAAAGGTTATGAGGCCAGTTTTTGACATGGACCCTCCAAGACTCCGGGCCTGAATGGTTACCTAGTACCGTCCATTTTTATTTGTCCTATTTTTTTTGACACAGATTAGAAAAAACATCAAATATACTCTTTCTTTACTATATTGTCTTTATTTATTTAGTAGAATATCATTTAATCCACCATTGCTTTTAACTAATTAATTAGCGTTGATATTGGAAAAAAATGAGAAAAATGTCTTAATAATATAAAAGGGACAAATATTGTTAGATACCTTCTTTTAGAAAGAATTGAAATTTTTTGGAAATTGATATCTTCGAGATGGACCTGAAATTTTTCATTTTGCTACCCCGACCCTGAGATATAGTGAAAAAAATACCCAAATTTTTTGTTTTAGATTTTTTTAGAAATATAGACTTTTGTCCCTCAAGCCTAAATTTCTCCCCCAAATAAAATTAATAATTCACCCCCAAACCTTTCCCATACTAAAAATTAAAAAAACAACTCATCTAAAAATTTGTGATGCCTTTGGTATACTTGATGTTCAACAAACTAGCATCATATCAAAGTATTTAGGTCTTCCTACGTACTGACACCGATCTAAAGTGGCAGTGCCGCAATGAATGTCCGGCAAATTCAACACGAGCACAAATGAGTGGAAGGAAAATCTTCTGAAAGCTAGAAAGCACTTATCAAAATGTAGCCATCATAAACGATTCCATGTCGATTATTGTACTTCCTAATAAGACTTTCAAAGAGTTATCAAGCATAGGGAATAAATTTTGGTGACAATTTTGTATCCACTAGATGGCGTGAGACTTTATTTCCAAACCAAAAGTTGAAGGTGGCATGAGTTTTTGTGACTTTCACATCATGAATAAGGCGCCCCATCTCTCTTATACTCGATGGCACCAATTATATACCATGGGCTCAGGCCATGACCAATTTCCTAAAGGGCCAAAACTATAGAGAATTATTACAGGAGTTTTAAGGAACCAGAGGCGGAAACTAATGAATCAAATGAGAAATATGTTGATCGTCTCGAACAAGGGGTACACAACCTCCACAATTCTCTTATTCATGAACACTAGTCTTATAAGGAATTTTACCAAACATTATATCAACGGTGTCAAATCTTTCCAACAAAGTGAAACCGACTAAGGTAAAATCTATTATTGATGTCTCCCTTTTTGTGATAAATATATGCCCTTAATATACATCATTTTAGGTAAAAATTGGACTTATTAGATAGACTTTTGAGCTTATTTTGTCATATTGCACTTTATCCCCTTGTAATTATGTTATTTACGTTCTAGGGAGCACCAAGATGAGGAGGAGAAGTGAAGTTTAATGTCTTAGATCAAAAGGAGAGGTCAAAAGAGCAAAATGTACCACTCAAAGAGTTGAAAAAGAGCATAAGAAAATGGGAAGCTGTCACATCTTGCTGATTTTGAGACCAAGCGGTACTAATCCAGGTCTAGTGGTTCAAATATATAGGTGCGCCTTTGAGTTAGCTCGAATTGAGGAGTAAAATCAGGTGAGTTGGACTTAAGACGCAAAAGTTGTGCCAGTTTTACTGGAATGTGTACAGCAGTTACGGGAATTACTAATTGCACTTGGGCTTTGAATCATTTAATTATATAAAATAAAAGCCACTAGGATATGAAACTTTGATAAGTGTTTACAGAACTTGGAGAAGGTATCGATTAGATGCAAGGAAACTGATTTTGTTTTTGAACTGGGAAAAATGTCATTTTATGGTTCGTTAAGGTACAGTGTTGGGACACAAGGTTTCGAGTGCAGGCTTAGAAGTTGATCGTGCTAAGATTGAGGTAATTAAGACTCTACCCCTCCTATTTCTGTAAAATGGGTGAGAAGCTTTTTAGGCAATGCTGGTTTCTATCGCCGTTTCATTAAGAATTTTTTGAAGATTGCTAAGCCATTGTGTAACTTACTCAAAAAGGACACCAAATTCCTTTTTGATGAAGCTTACATGAAGGCTTTTCAAGAGATTAAAGAGAAGCTTATTACTGCGCCTATTGTATTACCTCCTGATTGGAGGGTTCCATTTGAAGTTATGTGTGATGCTAGTGATTTAGCTATGGGTGTCGTGTTGGGTTAGAGAAAATATAAGGTATTTAATTCTATCGATTATGCAAGTAATACTTTCACTAGTGCTCAGATTAATTATATTATAACAAAGAAGGAAATATTAGTTGTTGTGTATGCATTTGACAAGTTTCGTGCCTACCTGCTTGGGGCGAAAATTACCGTGTTTACTGATCATTCTGCGATTAAATACCTAATGGAGAAGAAATATGCTAAACCTCGCTTAATTAGATGGGTATTACTGTTACAAGAATTTGATTTAGAGATTCAAGATGAAAAGGGTGTGATAATCAGGTTGCAGATCATTTGCCTCGTCTTGAAGGTTCGGAAGTTATAGTGGTCCTGAGTTGCTTAGAGAAGAGTTTCCGGATGAGAGCTTGTTTTTGATATATGCAAATGAAATTCCTTGGTATGCAGACATAGCAAATATTTTTGTGAGTGGTGCCTTCCCTGATGGAGCTACCCCACAAGAGAGGAAGAGATTAGTCACCGTGCTAGACAGTTCTTTTGGGAGGATACTTTGCTCTACAAAATATGTTGTGACCAAATGGTAAAAAGATGCATACCTGAGAAAGATGTGTTGTCAGTAGTTGCGGGTTGTCATGATTCATCCTATGGAGAACATTTCAAAGGTGACCGCACAGCTGCTAAGGTATTACAATCTGGTTTTTATTTTCCTACTTTACATAAAGATTGACATGAGTATGTTAAGAGATGTCATAGATGCCAGTTTACTGGTAATATATCCAAGAGGGATGAGATGCCACGTAATAATGTACTTGAAGGTTAAATATTTGATGTTTAGGGTATTGATTTCATGGGTCCCTTTGTACCATCCAATGGAAATCAATACATCCTATTAGGTGTTGATTACGTGTCCATATGAGTAGAGGTTGTAGCTCTACCAACTAATGATTCGCGAGTGGTGATTAAATTCTTAAAGTCACACATCTTCACTAGACATGGCACACCTAGAGTTATTATCAGTGATGGAGGTTCACACTTTGTGAACAGATATTTGAAGATAGTTCTAGAGAAGTATGGGGTAAGCCATTGTATATCTATCGCTGGTGTCGCCTAGGGTATGATTAAAATATGACAAATATATACGGAAAACAATGCACTAATCACCATAGACTAGCACAGTACTGCAAGTATTACAGGACGTATGCAAGTTTTAGTCTAAATGTCTATATATAATATAGAACCAGGGTTGGGCTTTTTACTTAAGAATGATAATTTAAATAATAAAAAACTCAAGTCCATATTACGAATCCCGTAACTGTTGTACATATTTTGGTAAAATGGTCGTAACTTTTGCGTCTCAACTCCAAATCACCTGATTCCATTTGAGTTGGGCTTGGAGTCCACTACTTACCTTCTCCTTCAAGAAAACTAATTAGGTCTTCTAAACACCTATAAATACACCCTTATATCACTTGTAAATCATCCTTGCCTCATAGTAATTAAGTCTTAAGGTTTTATTCTTCCAAGTTATTGTAGAGAGCAAGATGATGTCTTTTATTATTTCTTTTAGTTTATTTCCTTCAGGTATGAACTAAACTCCCCATAGCTTGGGTTTTTGCATCATGTATAATCTATGAATTCTAATTTCTTTCTATCTAATTACATGTTTTAATTTGATATTAGCTTCTTACCTTTATATTTGTTTATGTGTTTTGATTTATTGCCTGTTCTAGAACTGATCACTTTAGGCTTTCTTAATAGTAATTAGATGGTCACCTTAGCTGGGTGTCTAATTATTGAAACACCACATAACGTCTAGTATCGATATTAGTCCTGACAACACTGATTCTAACTAGATAGTCATTAGGGTATGAATTAATCACTATCACCATGTATGAAAATTGATTGCTTAGGGCCTTGGTAGCGCTTGATAACCCTATTTGAACCAGTCTCGTGGTGTGTCCGTAGCCCCCTTAGTCGCTCTCAAGGTCTAAGGTATGGGAATTTAGAATCCTGACTAAGTATACAAGAGCTAATTATCTCCCTTATTAACTAAATTTAATAGAAATAATTAGAAGGATTAGTGCATACTAGCAAAACCTAAGCTATACTTCTCATCTCATATTTCTTCATATTTAATTTACTGTCTTTAATTTCTTAGTTTAATTTAGATATTTCAAAATTTATTTTCTATTTACATTCGGTCTTTTAATTAATTACTTCCTACTCGTTATTTCTACCCGTTCGTATAACACTAAGTCCCTGAGAACGAACTTTCTTATCATTAAAACTTGCATATGTCCTGTAATACTTGCAGTACTGTGCCTGTCTAGGGTGAGAGTGCGTTGTTTTATGACTTATATTTTATCTATTTTTTATCACACCCTAGGCGACACCAAGTTTTTGGCGCCGCTGCCGGGGAGTTGTGTCTCGTTAGCGTGTGGGTTATCTATTTCGATTAGTAGTTTTAATTAATTTTTATTTTTCAGTATTTAGTTTTTATTTTTCCGGATTTACGCTTGTGGTTTGCTTTAGTTTTCTTTGTACTCGAATTTGAAATTTTCTTAATCGTTTTCTTCTAAATAGTACTAAATACCTTACTTTGATTCTTTTTCATCTCCCTAACAGTGAATAATGTCTCTATTCTTTTCGTCATATCAACTGACCTCCAACTCAAAGATTTGACCACTCTTGAATTTTCACCCCTTGGTTTCGGGTTAAAAAAGTGTTATTTGGGTTAGGTTAGATGTATGGATGATGATTTTAAATGTGAGTATACAGTCCTCAATCTTCCTAACTCAAAGGTGAAACTTTCGTATACGTGGCTGAAATGCTGAATAAGTGTCTAAGTGGCTCAAAACCAGCAATTAGTATCAGCCTTCTAGATTTTCCTCTCTATTAGTCAACTCTTTGAATATTCTTTTTTTACTTTTGACCTCTCTGCTTTATCTTGGACTTTAATTCCCACTTCTCCCCCTTGTATTGGTGCTCCATAGCATCCATGGATATAAAACTTTGCACTAAAAACAAACAAATTAACGTACAAAAGCTCTAAAACATGAAATAACATAATTCCAATGGAAGAAAATGCAATATAAGAAATAAGAATAAAAGTCTATAAAATATGACTAAAATTCACCTAAAATGATGTCTTCTAAGGACTAATATTTAGAACAAAACTGGAGACATCAAGACCCTAAACTCAAACCTTGGTCGCCCCGACAAAGTAAAATAAAAACAAAGGCCTTAGGTGAACGCAAAAATTCAGAGTCTAGTGAATAATACCCAAAGCACAACTTAAAACAAATCTCATATAGTATGACTTAGGAATTAATTTACACATACACCTATCATGCAAAATCAAACACAAATAATATCAATCCAAATTATATTCACAATGCTAGAAGGTTACACTTGTACTTATCTCAATATGGTGCCTATAGGTGTTCCTCGATCCTTACTTTCTTTGAGCGCTCCACTTAGCTTACTCCCTATTAGCTGAATCATAAATCCACTATGTATCTAAGAATAACGAGGACTTTACGGTTTTAGCGTAGGCTTAGGGACGGTATGGTATGTATATTTGGTAAATTTGAAGTGAGTTTTTGGCTCTCTCATCACTTACCATCAACAAACTGTCCAAGAGCTTGAGTTTACACTCGAATATGTTCTCACCTAACCTATTTGACGCACTAATTTATCATCCCAAGATTAATCCAATAAGCACTAAAATGATTCCCAAAAAATCCACTTTGCCGGTTACTTTATTCTTTTTCATATATATTCAATCTCTTTTTTTGTAAGGCAAACATGACTTTCTTTTTAATGTGAATTGTCATGCTAACTTATTTTCTCAATTTTTTGTTTCAAAGACCCCGACAAAGGGTTACAAATAATACATCATCAGTAATTGTGCATAAATATAAACGCATAAAAATCCCTCCCAAAGTGATTTTCCAATAATGAAACCCACCACCCGAAACTCAATCTTAAGACAGGAAGTTTCAGGATCGTGATTCAAGTACAGATCATATGGAAATGCCTAATAAACTAAGGGAATATGGCTCATATCGTGGCGACAAAAGAAAGGCTTAAAGACTAAAAATGGGGCTAATAAGGATATAATTAAATCATGGGATAGAAAGCTAAAAAGTTTCAAATGGCTAACAAAGAACTGCCTCGATCATTTTCCTAGTTACATAGCTTGCCTCTAGTTCATACCTAAGTGGGTTTTCTACTCATTCAGATATCACGTTCTACAAACCACTCAATTTCCATAAGTACAAGTTTACTTATTTTGCATTTTTCATTAATTTTTCCTATCAATTACCTAATGTTTGCATGCAATCAAAGTGCGTTTTATACTAACTCCTAAGGTCTATTGTTTTCTATCATAAATTTATAAATACTATGCATAATGGGAACATTTAAAATACTCTACAGTCAAATGCAACGCTCAATTAATTTTATTGAAAGCAGTAAAACACATAACACATAAAATTGGGATGAGGTAACGAACCCCACCCCAAACTCAAAAATGAGTCGTCTACCCACGACTCGAAAAGACTCAATAATGCAAATAAACTAATATAAAAAACTAAATGAGAAAAGGATAGAAGGAAACATATATGGTCGGCACTAGGCCGGTTACATGTTATATTGCGTCGAGGTTGTGAAGTCTTCTATGCCACGATGTATACACCGTGAAATTCATCTCATGTAAAGTCTGCTTCTCAAACTCCTACATGTCAAATTTGTGCTCGTTATGGTCATTCAGCTATTGACTATTGGTATCGTGCTGATTTTACTACATTTCCATCTCCACAGGGTAATAATCGAGTTTCTCTGACTACTACATCTTCTTCTTCACCAAGTTATGATCCATAACTGTGGTATCTCAATTCTGGTGCTAATAACCATGTTACTCATGATGCTGCGTTACTTCAATCCTTTACACCTTATCATGTTTGAATTCAGTTGCAGTTGGTAATGGACAGACATTAGATATTGAAAACATTGGTCATAGTATGCTTTCTTCCTCTTCTTCTGAATTTTAATTAAATTCTATACTTCATGTACCAGCTATAGCCTCTAATATTCTATCCATCTCAGTATTTACCTCTGATAGTGACTGTTCTATTATGTTTACTTCAACTTCTGTGTCTATTATCTCCTCCTCTAATACAATTTTGTTTCAGGTCCTTTGTAGAAATGGTCTTTATCCTATCCACTTTGGTGCCTCTTCTGTGTTAGCCAGTTCAAATTCTACTGCTTCCTCAAAAGTATATCTATCATCCACTATGGTTTCCTCTACTGTTAAGTTATGGAATTTTAGGTTGGGTTATCCATCTTCTCAAGCTTCAAGCCCTTTGTCTACTACTCTACATGTCAATTTAAACTTCCATGGTCTGCAGTTTCATTAATGTGCTATTTCAAAGTCTCACAAACTACCATTTAGTCTTTCTTCTTCTAGGTCTTGTAATGCTTTTGATTTAGTTCACAGTGATCTATGGGGTCCCTCTCCTATTGAATCATTTTCATCTTATAAATATTATATAGTGTTTGTGGATGATTATACACGTTTTACTTGGATTTATCCTTTAGGATTGAAGTCTCATGTGATTGATGTTTGTGAAGCCTTTTACTCCTTAATTCTCACTCAGTTTTATACAAAACTCAAGTATATTAGAACTGGCAATGGTGGGGAATATATAAATGATGCTTTCAAATCTTTTGTCACTTCAATCGGTATTATTCATCAAACAAGTTGTCCTCATACCCCTGAACAAAATGGGACTTCTAAGAGGAAACATAGACACTTAATTGAGACTTCCCTCACTTTACTTGCTCATAGTCATCTCCCAAATACTTTTTGGCTAGAAGCTTTAGTTGCATCTGTTGTCACTTCAATAGGTATTATTCATCAAATAAGTTGTCCTCATACCCCTGAACAAAATGGGACTTCTAAGAGGAAACATAGACACTTAATTGAGACTTCCCTCACTTTACTTGCTCATAGTCATCTCCTAAATACTTTTTGGCTAGAAGCTTTAGCTGCATCTGTTTATCTTATAAATATTCTTGCAACTCCAAACTTGTCAAATTCATCCCCATTTCAGTTATTATATAAATCCACATCATCTTATTCTCATTTAAGAGTTTTTGGTTGCTTGTGCTACCCTTGGTTAAGACCATATTCTCAAAATAAACTCTCTCCTCGGTCTGAAGCATGTGTTTTTCTTTGATATTGCTCATTTTCTAAAGGTTATAAATCCATGTCATAAAAGCGTGTGTTTATTTCTAGAAATGTTTTGTTTGGTGAATCTGTTTTTTTTCTCTAAACAGCTGTCACCATCTTCTTCAACTCTTGAAACATCTCCCTCCATGTTCATTGACTTATTTTCCTCTCAAATAAACTTCAATTCTCTAACACAACCTTTGAATTTGGATCCTTCTTCTTCCTTCCCCGTGTCATCTTCAAATGAGTCTGATCTTTCACCTTCTTCTATTATTGAATCTGCTCCTCCTCCAAGACATCATATGGTTACTAGGAAGCAAACTGGATCCTTAAAGCCCTCATATAAGTGTCGGTCATTAATCCTCACTCCTTCTTTATTTGAACCTTCATCCTATAAGCAAGCATCTAAGTATCAATGTTGGTAAGATGCTACGTTTGCAAAATTTCATGCTCTTAAAGGGCATAATACATGGGAATTGGTACCTGCACCTCAGGGAAAGAATTTGATCACTTGTAAATGGATTTATAAAACCAAAATACATGTTAATGGTTATATTGCTCGCTATGAAGCAAATTTAGTAGCTTATGGTTTTTTGCAAGAATATGGGCTTGACTACAATGAGACCTTCAGTCCAATTGTAAAGCATCAAACTATATAAGTTATACTATTACTTGCTGCATCAAATTGTTGGGATATTAGTTAACTTGATGTCTCAAATTCAATTTTACATGGTCAGTTGGATGAAGAGGTATTTATGGTTCAACCTTCAGGGTTTGTTGATTCAACTTATCCTCAGCATGTCTGCAAATTAAAACGCTCTTTATAAGGCCTCAAACAGGCTCCTAGAGCATGGTACCAACTCTTGACTATATTTCTTCTCTCTCATAATTTTGTGGTTAGTTCTGCTGATTCATCACTATTTATTAGAGGATCAGCTGACTCACTTACTATTATATTAGTTTATGTGAATGATATATTTGTTACAGGTGCTAATTATTCATCAATCTCGCAAATTATTAATGATCTTAAAACGCGATTCACGATGAAAGATTTAGGCCAATTATCATACTTTCTAGGATTGGAAGGTATTTGTTCACAAAATTGTATTAGATTCTGTGAAGAGAATTATGCTATTAATCTTCTTAAATGAGTGGGGTTAAGTGACTGCAAATCCTCTCTGGTTCCAACCTTAAACAAACACTCTATAGCTTCATCTCATGGTTTGTTACCATTTGAAGATCCGTTTCTATTTCGAAGTCTCACAGGTGCTCTTCAATATCTGACAATAACTAGGACTGGCATTTCATTTGCTGTCAATCAAATATGCCAAGTTATGCATCACCCTACAAATGTGGATTATGAAGCTCTAAAGAGGTTGTTAAGATACATGAAGAGGACACCTCTTATAGCTTGAACTTTATATCATCCGATTCTACACTAAGGGCTTATTCTAACTCTGATTGGGCTGCTTGTTCCATTGATAGACGCTCAATTACAGGGTATTGTGTATTTTTAGGTGCAAATATAAACTCCTGGGGTTCAAAGAAACAATCCACTGTTTCTCGCTCCTCCACAGAAGCTGAGTATAGAATTCTAGCATATGTTGCTGCTAAAATAAAATGGTTCACATATCTTCTTAAAGATTTACATATTAATGTAGCTACACCTTCTATTGTGTGTGACAATTTGTCTGCTACAACTCTTGCTTCAAACCCAGTTTTTCATACAAGAACAAGACATACTGATGTAGATTTTCATTTTGTTCGAGAGCAAGTTAAATCAAACCTACTTCACATTTTTCATGTACATACTAATCTGCAACTTGCAGATATCATGAGCAAAGGCTTAGGAGCATCTATATTCTTGTCTCTTGTGTCCAAGCTTTCCCTCATCAATGGGTCAGCTTGAGAGGGGATGACAAGATAAGAATAGATATATGTGAAGAGGTCCCACAACAACAACAAACTCATGCTCATGTTACACAAGAAGACAAAATAGGAAAACATAAATAAAACCAAATTGTATTCTATTCCTTTTCATAACATTCTATTCTACTCTATATATACTTATACACTTATACAGTATACTGTAATCACGGTCAATTGAATCAATACAATATTTCTTCTTCTTCTTCTTCTTTATCTTTACACTTATCATGGTATCTATTCTTATCTTGTCATCCCCTTCCATTGCGCTTTTAACCATTCCTTTTTTGGCAATCGTATGAGTAACAAAACCCTCTTGACTAATACCAAGTGATGCAATACCTGTCGACTCTCATTCTTCCTCCCAATAATTTGTAATTCGATTTCATTAGTATATGTTTTAATCGACAATTATTTCTTAAAACTAAAATGCATGTTAAATACATTACTCGGAACTATTTGTGGAACACAAGTTTAAGTAAGTAGTGTACAGAGAGTACGTAGCATCATATCATTGTGAATGAAAATGGTATTTTTCCAATTTATTTATCATCAGCATAAATGCGGTTATAGTACTGGAAACTACTACTACTATCACAATAGTTGCAAATGGCAATCATGTTTGTAAAACACAAAAAAGAGAGGTTCTTTTGTTCGAAAACTGGGTTAATCAACACACAAATGAACAACACGAAACTACAAATGGAGTGGTGGAAACTCAAGTAGCTGCATCCACATAGGAAGTGAAGTTGTTGAGAACATGTATAAGGTCTCCCACTTTCACACACTCTCCTTTTCCTTGGTCTTGGCTTAAAGCTTTTTCACAAACAAAGTAATTTCCCAGATACACCTGCAAAATCACATCACATAACATTATTTCTGATTAAGCTATAGCTGCTAAAGTAATTAGCAGATTAAGATATTTACAAACAAGTTCAATATATACCTTCCCACGAGGTTTCTCATCTGGGCGCAAGACTTTGTCCGACCGAAATTCCTTGAGTGCTTCAGTTATTTCAGAGGCTCCTATTGCAGTTTCTTGATCAATGTTTGGAATCTAAAATAGCATTAGAATTAAAGAAAAGGAATTATCTTATAATACACAACAAGTTATATAGTCTTAATTTGTCTACCTTGCAGCGAGAGCATATCTCAGTAGCTTGGAATGTTAATTCGTTTATTGTAATCTCCTTCCACAGATCCTCAGCAAAAGGTGCACATTCATCAATAAGGATACTGTTCAAATCAATTGATAGTGATGAAAGATTAAAATATGTACTAGCTTTTATATTGTAATCAAAGATTCTCTCAAACATACTTGGGTCTAAAACGGTTAATCGGTATAGGCTTGTCGAGACGTTCATTTAGTGCATCCAATGATCCCTGTAAATCATAACTTTGAGCATTTATGTGATCTCAAGGAAAAATAAAACATTAACTCGAACCTGAGATAGCAAAAGAAATTGATATATATCATTAAATTTGATTCTATAGTCACGAGCACGATCAGAGTTGATAGGTCTTTTTTGGGATTCTGGATTGACAAAATAAGATTACATCAGAGTATAGTAGAGATTACTATGTAACAAGATTAATTGATAGAAGTACTTACCTTCATTAAAACGTACAAGGCGAGAAGGTTTCTGAAGAAAGGTGGTGAACCAATTAGAAGCTATCTCACCCTCATCAAAGGCTGAGCCAGACCATTCAAAGACAGAGACACCCTCAGTTGTTAGTGGTGGGGTAGTTAATGGGATTTTGAGAACATCTGTCATCCCCTGGGCACTTATCACTGTTAAAAGAAAATGATTTCAAACACGAATAATTAGAATAAAAAAAGAAATTACTATTATTAATTTATTATCTATTCCTCACCCAAGAAAGAGGTGGAATCTGGTTCCCAGGAGGGGTCAGAAAACGCGTGAATGGGTGTTATTTCTGTACGTACAAGAGCCAGCGTTGGTTCAACTCTTTGAGTAATTCCCCTTCCTTTCTCATTTACTACTAACCATTGTCGATCCCATCGAAATCCTGTAACCAACCATTATAAGTATTGATAGTTAATAGTGATATCATCAAATCATCATCTTACCAGTTCCAGTGATAGCTGCTTCAGAGACAGATATTCCGCCACACGATTTAATAGGGTATATAAAGATTGAATTCACCTTGGCTGATGCTGATGATGATTCTGCCATCTTTCTTTCTTTCCTTCCTTCTTTGGTGCAAGTTTATAGAATAGATAATAAACTTATATACAAAGTCTCTCACACGCTTACTACTAGTCCAATACTACTAATACATCACTTGTGGGCCCAATGCAATATCAACAACTAGAATGATTGCTTCCCAATAACACCAAAAGTTGGTATATTATATATCCACCATCTTATCCTCATTTTCTTTTTGTCAACTTATCGAGTAATAATTTTATTTTGATTACTTCTGCCGATACACTTCTATATTGAACAATGGACTACTAGCAACAAAAGCGTGGAGATTACTTAAAAATCCTGACTCATTCGCCGCTAAAGTCGAAACAGGATTTTTTGAATGTGAGATTCAAGATATCTATCTTTTTACATTGTCCAAAGAAAAGAGATCTCTATATATGACTATATCGACTCAATATTATATATTACTAAAAGATTTTCTTTCTATTTTTTAATATTATTTTTAATTAAATAATAAAAATATTGTAATAAATGATTTCATTTATATTTATTAAAAATAATTATATATTAAAATTTATGTATAGAAAGATTGATAAACTAAGTTCTACTAATCAATAGATTTTACACATTCCCAACTTAAATGTGTATGGTGCAAAATGGTGATGGAAAGTACAAATCATATCATTCTTAAATGCCCAATTAGCATGCAAGCTTGGGCGGAATCGTTCCTCCAAATTGAAATTGATGAAAAAATGAATGAACCCTTCTCAGTATGGTTAATGGAAACGGTAACAAGCTACTCAAATAATGGATGGGATTAAGGGAAAGTTACGGCTACAATTATGGTTACCGCATGAAATATTCAGAGAGAAAGGATGAAAGGTTTCTTTGAAAAGAAGAAATGGGCGGTTGAAAGTATAACGCTTAATATTTAAGATACAATTTCTCGTCTATTTGATGAGACAAAGAGCTTGAGGAATAAGAATAAGCACACAGTACAGGAGAAGAAGGAAGCTGATAAGAATAACCCAGTTATTGACGATGCGGCAGATATGGTTTGGTTTAGTGATGCGTCTTTTATTAGTGAGTGGGAACCGACAACAATTTTTACAATTGGAGTTAATCCTCATAGTTTGATCACGCAAAGGAAAGCCTTGCGATGTAAATTAAAGAGCGTTCAAGAAGGAGAAGTGTGGGCACTTCTTTTAGCCCCCAGATCGGCAGGTTCGAAGATCAAACAGAGTAGTCTGTTCTACTCTGACAACCTTGAACTTGTTCAAGGAATTTACAACAGGGTTAGACTTCACTAAAGCCTTAACCAAATCCTTAAGGAAATCAAAGGATGGCTGAACATCTTTCCACTTTGGAAAATAACCTACATTAGTAGAGAGCATAACTATATCGCGGATGACTTTGGGAAATGCATGAGGAGAAATATGGACCTATCATAATGGAAGGATATGTCGGTGATAAGATCTTTTTATTTCTTTAACCAGTATTGTAAGATTTAGTATATGTATCAGGTTTCCTTTTATTTGACAAAAAGGACACATTCACAACTAATGGTAATAAATACTACTTCTATTTCCAAAAATTGGAGTCTATGCAATTCATGTAGAATTGAAAATTGCTAGCCTTGCGAGCAATGGCTAAACATACGACCACAGATTTTGCAAGAGCGTGTGGGAGAGAATAAGACCGGGGCATCTTGATGTTGGAAAGGAGCGTTCTAGTTAAATGGTCTAAATTGGCTACAAGGATTAAACTAAATATTGATGGTTAATATGGTTCAAGTATAGATAAAGCGGGGGTGCGAGGCCTTTTCAGGGACAGAAATGGATCCTTCCTTGGCGGTTTCGCTAAGGTATGCTGAGCTAAATCAGCATATCAGGCGGAGCTATGCGTGCTAAATTTTGGATTACAATTGGTCATCAATTGAAATATAAGATTTTGACCATCGAAACGGATTTGTTGGAGTTACATGCGCTAGTGAAGGGCGATAAGAACAATGAGAATCATTTTGATGCGATACTCCTTTCATGCAAGAATATTTTAGCGGCTACTGCAAATTTCAAACTCGTACGGTGAGGCAAACTGCTGTGTTGATTGGTTGGCAAAGAATTCAGTGATTTATGCATATGATCTAGTCTCTTATGTAGATCCCCTAGACGGGCTTTGGAGATTTTTTACACGATATAGATGCGTCTGGTTTATGCCTAGGACTGTTTTGTGCGCTCCTCAGGAGTAGTAGTAAGTTTTATTTAGACTTATTGGTCATTAGACCTCAGTTGTATGGAATTTTTTTTGCTAGTGATAGGGAAGCTAGTGTATGACCTAGGGTTTGAGCTAGATTATTTGGGGAAAATCAAAATAATTCCAAATCAAAGGCTATTGAGGCTACAGAAGGTGATTGGCAGCGTGAACGGGAAGGCCAAAGCTAATGATGATAACATTCAGATTGATTTGAAGCTAATTTCTGGTTTTCCCAACTCAAAACATAAGCCACGACACCCAATCGGAGTTACCAAGGTATATCTCATCATTAAATTCTTATCTAGTAGTGTGTCTTTAGTAATCTTGCAGGAGAGGTTTGTAAATCCCCAAACTCTTACATCGAGTATGCGAAGGGACTTGCGAGGTGGAGTACTTAGGGTACGCGGTAAATAGGGATGCAAGTATAATGATTACAAAGAAAAGGTTTTTAGTTTAATTAATTGGAAAGGTAATAATAACTGTATCGAGAAGAGAGTAATAGAATGCGCTGCAACACTTCACAGTCCTCAAGAAGCTCAGAAGTCACCTCAGATGAAGCATGGCGTATTGAAGAAGAACAATAGTAACCCCACAGAAGCTCACCTATTTAAAAGCTCTAAGGTTAGGGGAAACTCGTTACTCAATTTCTTATTCTCTACCCCCTCTAATAACCTACTATTATTTCCACTTTCTTCCTCACTTTTCTAGTTCCATCTCATTTCAACATCTTTTCCTGCTACTAATCTCTTCCTCCTTAGAGGTTTTATTGCTTTTAGTTATTGTGCAGAAAACACAATGACGACTAGGGATTTTCATGCTTTGCCAATTGTACCACTTACTGATCATAAGGCGCGAAAGCTCAAGGTAATTGAAATAGGAATGAAAGCTAGACTTGCGGAGAGCATGAAAGAAGAGAAGGCAATTCTGCTTAGAGTTGTGGGAGATTCATCTGTATATGCTGTACAAATGAGGAAATTCATTGAAGAGCGATGGGTAATACAGGGCCATTATAGGCTCTCAGATGTCAAGAATAACATGTTTAAACTCGAAATCTTTAATGATAGAGAGTTTAAGCGTGTTTGGGAAATGAGGCCAAGCTTATATAAAAAAATGCACATAAGCATGACAATGTGGCCACAGGAGGTGGAGTTCAAAGACTTATCAACAGATTATTCCTCAATTTGGGTTCAAATAAGAGGTTTAGCTTTCAAACAGAACAATATAAACACAGTCAAGGCGCTGGAGAAATGCTTTATAAGAATAGAAGTAGTGGAATTTCCAACTAACTTGAACTGCGACATCAAAATACCCAGATTCAGGGCAAAGATTAACACTAAATTTCCACTCCCTCCAGGAACATACCTTTACCAAGAGGAAGGAGCAACTTGGGTGATCTTCTAATACGAAAATACAGGTTCACTGTGTTTCAGGTGCGGGAAAATTGGGCACCAATATGGTGATTGCCCAGTTAAACAGATAAAACAGGTAGAAGACATAGATGGGCGTAGGAAGGTATCATGGAGTATAGATAATGTGGCTAAATTCCCTCCCTTCAACCCCATTTATGGATTACACTTGAATATTAATGGTGAATTTGTTATTTACCAATATAATGAAAGGATTGCCAAGAATGCATGTCAAACTTACAAAGGTGCTGTCATGAATAGTGGAGTTCAAATCAATGAAGGTGGCAATAACAACATGAACAGATTTAACTATAATGCAAAAGGGAGCACAAGCAAGATGGTGAATCAGAAAACTGCGCGAGAAGAGAAGGAGAAGGAAGACCAGGAGTGGGATGCGTGGAACAGGCAAATGCACGATCTTAGGAATGAATTGCATGAGTCTACTCAGAAAATAGAAGCTTTCAAGAGGACAAATGGTATAACAGAAGATGGAGAGGAGAGTAATGAAGGGAATATACGTGCATCACTCATAGCTTTCGAAGAGGAAATGAGGAAAATCAAAGGCAAGCAGGCGGCAAATAAAAGTGATACCACTGACCCTAACATGGAGACATCATCAAACTTCCAACAAAACATCAAAAGAAAGAGAGAAGGAAGAGCTGGTGGGGAAGAGGCTGGAAACACAGTTGTGAATTCAAAGATAGCGGGTAGTTTTAAAAAGCTTAGGGTTATAGACTCCATTGATTCAATTGAAAACTTTGTAAACAAAAATAAGTTTAGTATTTTAGAAAATGAGAGACAAGGTGAGGAAAGTATGGTGTTTGTTAAATAGGTTAGAAACGAGTCTGACAACATGTCAAAAATGGTGGATGAGTATGATTCACAATTTGAACCATAAGAGGAGAAAGAAGGAAGTTTTGAAAATAGTGAGAACTACTTTGAAAAGGATTATGAAGGTGGTGGTGATGATCATGATATGAACTTCCAGTATGCAGATGCAGAGGAAGAAGAAGAAGAGCACTTTGAGGAAAATAATGGAGGCGGCAACTCCAAAAATGCCGTGAAGTACAAATGACGACGTTATTTCAGAATGTTCAGGGAATTTGAGCGCCCTTAACATTATCAAGAATCAGCTTGATGATAGCTCAATTTTGTCCTGGTGTGGTTGCGTTATGTGAAACAATGCTGCGAGAGGTGGACTCTTGTGAGATGGTGGCTCGTTTTGGTTTTAACAACTCCTTTTTTGTCGAACCCTCTGGATTTTCTTTCCACTCCGGGGGTTTCCTGGTTTTGTGGCACTCTCACGTGCATCTTAGTATTGTCTTTAGTTGTAGTTCCTTCGTTGTTGCTTTTATTAATGAACTGTCTTTTTCGTATTTTATGTTTTGTGTTCATGCCCCTAATGACCTTAATCAAAGAGTAGAAATCTGGAATGATATAACTAAATGGAGTGAAGGAGTTAAAGAACCATGGATGATAATAGGAGATTTTAATGAGATATTGAACACCAATGAAAAACAAAGCAAAAATCAAGCGAATATCAATCATATTAATGCGTTTTTAGACTTTACACATACTAACTCACTAGCGGAAACCAATTCTAATGGATGTTTCTTTACTTGGTCTAACAGGATGGAAGGTGAGAAGAATGTAAAAACAATAATTGATCGAGGAATGGCAACATACGAATGGATGGAAAAGTTCCCGAGGTCTCATATCTTCATTTCTCCTGCTATAGGGCCGGATCACTCCCCCCTTATACTCCATTTTGATTTGGACATGAAAATAGGGATAAAATACTTTAAATTCGAAACTAGGTGGTTAGATCACAATAATTGTAGAAATGTCATCGATAATAGCTGGAAAATTCCTTATGACTTAATCCCCTTACCAAACTTTATTAAAAGAAGGGAATATACTAAGAAAGAACTTACTAAGTGGAGCTCGAAAAACTTTAAGAACCATGAAAAAACTATTAAAAACCTTCAAAATAGACTTATTGAAATTAATAACGCTAATGAGGATAGAGATACCATTAAAGAAGAGAATGATATTAAAGAACAAATTAAAATATAATATGATAAGGAAGAAAAATATTGGTGTGATAGAGCTAGGCTCAATTGGTTAATCTTTGGAGACAAAAACACGAAATTTTTTCACCTAGCCACTATTAAGCGGAGAAAACTAAACCGAATCGCAAGAATTAAAAATAAAGATGATGAATGGATCGATGATTATGAGAATACTAAGAGTCGCTTTCAGAATTTTTATAAAGATCTTTTTAAAGGAAATGAAGGAATTGAGGAAAGTATGTAGAAAGCTATAGAATACATTAAAACACGAATTACTGATAACATGAACGTAGAACTGACAAAGAATACTAACTTGGAAGAAATAGAAAGAGCAGTAACTGAGTTATCGGCTTCAAAAGCACCGGGACCTGATGGACTTAACGGTAAGTTTTATAAAGAATTATGATATATCATTAATGAGGATGTTGTAAATATTATACATGATTTCTTTGATAACAATTGTTCTCTAGAAACGATTAGTGACACACTTATTACTTTGATTCCAAAAGGAACTACACAAGAGAACCTAGGAGACTTTAGACCAATATCTTGTGTTAACTTCATTTATAAAATAATTACTAAAATCCTTTCCAACCGATTAAGGGAAATTATGAATAAAATAATTTCTCCTATGCAATCGGCCTTCATTAAAGGCAGGGCTATTCAGGATAACATTATCATAGCGCAGGAACTATCTTTTTTTATGAGCAGGAAACGGAAGAACAAAAAACACATGGCAGCAATAAAAATTGATATGGCAAAGGCGTAGGATCAGGTAAGATGGGATTTCCTTTTTAAAGTTTTGAAGAAACTTGGCTTTAGTGTGACTTGGATCAACTGGATGAGAAACTGTATCACAACTGTCTCTTTTAATATCAATTTGAATGGAGATAGACTCGAAATCTTTAAACCTGGTAGGGGTCTCAGACAAGGTGACCCTCTCTTCTATTATGACGGAATCCCTTATTAGCATAATAGACCATTATATTGATGATAAGTTGATCAAATGAGTTAAAATAAATAGGAACTGTCCGACGATTTCTCACCTCTTATTTGCAGACGACTCACTTTTCTTTCTAGAGTTGGATAATATGAACATTGAACACTTCAAGGAATGCTTGGATATTACTGCAAGGGATCAGGACAGCAGATCAATTTACATAAATCAGCCATTCTTTTCAACAAAGAAACACATGAGGGTATTAAAAATGAGATAACTACAGTGATGTATATCAAAGAGACAGAGGATCTAGGATATTATCTAGGTATACCACTATGTCACAAAAGATCAAAGGTAGAATTTTTGGATTGGATAGCAAAAAGGGTTTTCAAAAACACGGAAGGATGGAAGGCAAAATTACTCTAAGAAGGCGGCAAAGAAGTACTTATCAAAGCTATTCTTCAAGCCATACCGAATTACTATATGTCTATTTTCCTTTCCAATTACTTTTTGTAATAAACTTATCTCAGCCATTTCTAACTTTTGGTGGAGTTCGTGAAAGAAACAGGATACACTGGGTTGCTTGGGAAAATATCACAGTGAGCAAGTTAATAGGAGGGCTGGGTTTCAAAGACTTCAAAAAAATGAATACAGTTCTACTAGCAGCTCAAGCCTGGAGACTTATGAACAACCCTGATAATCTAGCAACAAGATTGCTCAAAAGTATTTATTTCAATAAATCTAACTTAATAACATGTAAACTCAGACAAAGTAGGACATGGAAGTTGGCAAGCATTATAGAAGGAAGAGACTTTATTAAGACACATGGAATAAAAATGATAGGAGATGGTAAAGATACGAATATATGGAACGAAAAATGGATAGATACTGAATGGAAACTAGAAAAACCAGAAGGCACTACCATCACAAAGGTCAATGAACTAATGAAAGACAATAAAGATGAATGGGACTGTGAGAAATTGGACGATCTTTTTCCTGAACCTATTATACACCTTATAAAGAAAACAAAAATTAAAGAAATAGACACTAAAGATAAGCTAATCTGGTCGTTCTCTAAAGATGACAGTTTCGATACAAAGACGGGGTATAAGGTTATAACAGAAGAACATATTATGAACAAAGCAAAAAAAATGGGAACTAAGGCAATGCAAGACTCACCAATCTGGAATACGATATGTAGCTCCAACATCCCAAAAAAGATCAAGATTTTTATTTGGAGATTAATCAACAACGCAATACCAACCAGAGACAATTTATATAAAAAGAAATGTGTGGATGCTACAAACTGCTTATGGTGTAACCATAGTACTGAGGATGTAGAGCATCTACTCCTACATTGTAACATGTGTAAGGACATCTGGGCAGGATCAATTTTACAAATTAAAATACAAGACAACGGGGAAGAAACAATAGAGAATTGGTTCTTAAAGATCATCCAAGATTTTTCAAAAGGAGGATGGGAAGAAAGCGAAGTACGGGACTTTATTATGATCAATCTTTGGAACATTTGGAAAGCAAAAATGAAAGCTTTACACGAAGGGGTTTCAATATGTGGCACATGAATAAATATTGCATCAAAAAAAATTAATGAATGAAATTCACGGGATTAACTGGACAACAGAGAATTACAAAGGGTTCAAGAAAATAGGGGAAGAAAACGCAGACATGGACAGAGGAACAAAATCAAGATTTGTCGCTCTTCTGTGATGCTTCTTTTAACAATAAATGGGAACCGACGGGGGTAGCAATTGTTGGAATAGATAACAATAATAATACGACATTTGAACATAGCTACAACCTGGACTGTAATTCGGCCTTGGAAGGAGAAGCTAACGCGGTTCTTAAAGCTACTCAATTAGTGGCAAGTTTTCCAAGGAAAAAGATCGCAATTTATTCAGATAACCTTGAGATCATTCAAGGTACAAAGCAGGTGTCAGCAGCACATTGGAATAGCCAACCCATCCTGCGCAAGATTATCCACAATGCTGAGGAGCTCGGGCAGATCACTTTCCACCACATAAATAGGAAGCTCAACGACAAGGCGGACAAGCTTGCAAAGGAAGCTAGGCACGGGGCAACGGTCGTTTGTTGAAATTCGCTTAGTTTTTTCGACCTGTCATCTAGATTTTGAAAGTTAGGAATAGGTTGATAGTTTATTTACATTCTGGTGCTCTGGTACCCCCCCTATGTCGAAAAAAAAACTCTCAAGCTATTTATAATCCAAAAGAGTAATAATATCATCAAATATTTATCATTAAATATAAATGATGTGATACAATTTGATGAAAAATAAATTATCAATCATTTTATATTTTCAATTTAATTCAAATTCACTTTCAGTTGAATAATATCATATTTTTAGTGGTTTGTTTGGTGGTATGTTTTCATTGTTTTTTTATGGTCGGTCAGACGAAACGCAAAAACATATCATTTTCAACCAATGCCCAGTCTTCCAAATCTGAGGGTTAGCTAATTATGTTGCCCCTCAGCGCAGTCTGTTTTCTAGCGTGCCGTGCCGCTTTGTCAGCCCAGCAATTAATCCGTCTAGGAATGTGCATGAAAGACAGCTATTTGTGTCTCTCAGTTGCCTGCTGAATCTGCTTAACAAATGGTCTGATCCTCCACCACGCCGCTGACAACATTTAGTACCTTGAATTACTTCTAGGTTGTCGGTGCAAATAAAAGTTTTCCTGCCTGTATCCTATCCTGCTAACTTGGTAGACTCGTACACTGCTATTGCTTCTGCCTTAGCTGCCAAATCCGCCTAGACTGGAGATGAACAGACCTGTCGGAAACCAGAAGTAACCTCTCTACGAACTATCCCAATCCCACTCTGATTTGGCCTCGTAATGAAGGATATGTCACATGTATAAATTACTTGTATGTCTGTTGGAATGTTAGGTTCTGTGGGTGGGATGTGTTGTTGCCCACCGCTCACGGGATTAGGTGCACGGTTCTCACTCCAGTCCTGTCCAAAGAGATATGTCATAGTAATATTAGTAAGATGTAACACCGTATTAACTTGTAGTGTTCCGATTTTATGTAAACATTTCATTTTTTGTTTCCATATATTACACATTATAAGCATGAGGTAAGCCGTAACAATTTTTTTTCCCAAGCCAAAGGATCAATGTTATCACTAATTTTGATAAACCAGTCGCCGATGCTACATGGTTTTGATTTCCGGTATTCGTATTTGCAATGCTGATCCTGCCCAAACCTGTTTACAAAAGTAACAAGTTAGAAGAAGATGTGAACATGTTTCCGTTATATCCCTGCACCAGTGGCAATCTTTTGAATCACTGTATTTTTTATTTTGTAGGTTTTGTTTTGTGGGAAGGATATCCCAACAAGTTTTCCACGTGAAAATTCCGTACTTTCGATGGGACATTTGATTTCCAAATTTTAAACCAAAGGTCCGAATTTCGCATCGCCGCCTGTTACGATGTTTGTGATATGTTTCCCATGTGTGTGTTTGTCAGCGTACTGTATCCCGACTTCGTCGTATAGATTCCTGATTTTGTATATGGCCATGTAAAAGTATCTTGTGATTGTCTATCAATATTAGACGTCTGGTAAATTTCCTCTTTAAGTGGATCTGGTAAGTTCGTATCAATTACTTACCAATCCCATTCATTTGTGGTTACTTGAATGAGATGGTCCACCGTTGTAATATTCGCACATGCTGCTTTATCCTTGATTCGCCCAGATCTCAACCATTTGTCTTCCCATATCCTAGTTGATTCCCCGTTACCAATTTGGATTATCTCATGCTTAAGTAATAAATCTCGCCCTTCGATCAAACTCGCTCAAAACCACGATCTGCTTTGTCGAAGCTTAACCAGCAAGAAATCCTGATGTGGAAAGTAAATACCTTTGAGTAGTCGGACAGCTAACAACTGTGGGAATTGCACAGTCCTCCATGCTTGTCGAGCCAATAAAGCTGTGTTTGCTCATTTAAGATCTCGAAATCCTATCCCCCTATTACTTTTGTTGCTGTCATCTTTTCCCAGTCCATCCAATGGATCTTCCGTTTCTCGAGTGAATTCCACCAAAACCGAGCTATAATCGATGTTAGTTTCTTACAAAAACCACCTGGGAACGAGAATATAGACATTGCATAGTTTAGAATGGCTTGTAGAAGTGCTTTGATTAACACTTCCCATTTTTTTCATTTTATATATCCTCATTCTTTGGAAATAAAATAGATATATTTGAAATTTTATTTTATGTTTAATGTAAATATATTACTTCTTCTTGAGGTTTTTTATATCAAAGGTCTGATGGGAGTTTCCGTTAATGATTTCAGTGGGAGAGGGGGGTGGCTATGTAACTTTTTATATTAAAAATAAAATACAAAACAAATTCACTCTACATCTCGAATCTAAAGAGTTGTATTCCCTCCTGGATCCAACAAGGTCGTTTTTTTTTTTTTTTTTTTTTTTGGACGCCAACAAGGTCGTTTAAAAATAATTTCTTACAAAAGTTTTAAATACCACTATGAAAAAACAAAAAAAAAAAAACATTTACCAAATAATTTGAAACTCATGTACCTACCTATACACTCCTATTTTTTATTTTTATTTTGGAAGAAATTGTAAGAACCATGTAACTAATTCAATTGAAAAATGTGATTTCTATGGGATTGAGATTCTCATATTCATATCATTAATGGTAAATTTTTTAGATATTTTTTATTTTTTATTTTATTTAGAGATTTTTTACCAAAATTTCTACTTAAGATCCAAACACAACTCACATATCTACTCGTTGAACCAAAAATCACTAATAAGATTTAATACTATATATATATTTTTACACATTACCCATTATACCCTCAAATAATTTATAATTACTATATATATCAAACCACACATAAACACACTTCATACTAAATGTACAATTTTTTTTTTAAAATTTTGAATTCCAAACACGTATTCCTCGATTCTATTCTTGGACTTGCTTTGTAGTGTAAGTGTCTCCCCGTTTTTCTATTACATGCTCAATGTTATCGTTACTACAGTATTTAATAACCAATTTATTTGTGTACAATGCATTTTATAACGATGTTTAAATGTTTATTTATGTTTAGCATCGCTGTAATCTCTGAGATATGTTTTAGCTTGCAATTTTTATCTGCAATGTGATTTCTTAATAGTTTATTTTTTCTTCTTAACATATTACTTTCATTTGTCGGTTTAGGGTTTTTGGTATCCATGCTTAATGTTATGGTTAAACGGTTGTCATACCCAGTGACAACACTAGATATACTTAGTGATTTTGCGGTTTATTTATTCAAATATGTTGAATATGCATATTTTTTGGTCATTATGCGGTTACTCAGGGGTGTTGCATGCATAATTATTGATATCTACATATAATACTAATTACATGGGGATTTTGTCTATATTTGTATCGTTTTTTTTAATACTTAGTGGTTTGCATGCACACTCATTCAATATACAAACAGATTTACTAAATACTCAGCGATTTATCATGATTATCAATGTGTTTGATAATTACCTAGTGAATTATCTGTATTTCCACGCAGAACACTAAGTACTCAGTATTTTGGATAAGTACTCATTCTTATATTGAGTAATTAGAGTTTTTATCTTGTATATAAAAGTATACTCAGTATTTTAGATAATTATTCAGAGTTATTGGTCGCTCCTAGAGCGTGATATTAATCAACACTAAATAGGAGGAGCAACTAACCGCAAGTGGACGGGTCGTTCCAAGTAATAAATAAGAATTAAGGGATTTTGTCTCCACAGGGATTGCTAGTTTAGATTGATATGTTCGAATGAGAAGTAGAACTAATTGCAATGATAAATAAAATAGAGTGTGTTGGGTTTTTGAATATTAAAAGACTAAACATAAGATTATTGAGTAAATTAAAATAGGAACTAAATTAAAGTAAATACTAAAGAGATTACACAGATAAGAGAGATATACTTGAGTCTCGCTAGGTAATCGCTAAAATTCATATATTTAATTCTTTTGTTTAAGGGTAAAAATGGCATTTTATATTAGTCGGGACTCTAATATACTCCTAACTCCCATCAGGGTAGACTTAGGAGGCAATCCTACGGTAAAGTTACTTTCAAATGATTAAGAAATTAACACAATTTACTACGCTGTTAGTCAAGGCCGCCAGGCTCAATAACGAATGTCACACGTCTATAATCTAGTTAAGTAATTAAACCCCCTTCCGGATGATCGTCGCTACTAAAAAATAGCTTAATTACTAAAACCTATTTCTAATCAGCCAAATAAAATATAGTAAATAAGTGCAAGAAAATAGTCATTATAGAAATACGCAATTTAATTTAAATTGAAACAATCTCAAATTCGAAAACTTTAAATTAGATAAACCACGGTTCAACCCATATCGCGATTCTCAAGTATTTGATGTATAGCTCGTAACTGAAATAAAAACATAATGGAAATTAAAAGAATACATAGTTAGTAAAACAAAAATTAAATGAAAATAACGTAATGGAATGATTGGGCTGATTGTGGAGGAAGAAAAACTTCTCTAATATCTGCCTTTTGCTTCCAAGCGCTTCTGGCTTCCCCTCTTTCCGAAATTTTGTAAAATTATGAAGCGTACTGAATTAAGAGGTCTAAAAAGCCATATATAGAGCTGAAAATTGGATTAGGCCCACCGTTGGGCTTTGTTAAATGATTAAGGGCCCAAATTTGTTTTGTACACTATTTTAGTAAAAGGGCTGTAACTTTTGCATCGTAAGTCCAAATCTACTGAAACCACTTCTCAAATTTCACTAACTAAAAGGCCCATCTTTTTGAATTTGAACCACCAAGTCAGAATCTGCACCGTTAGGGCTCAGAAAGAGCTACAAGTGACGACTATCCAATTTCCAACGCTCCTCTACCTTCACTAAAGTGATGTCTTTCATTCCTTTAACACTTTCTATTGATCTTTGACTTTGAACTTCACTTATTATCTTCATCTTGATTCCTCCTAGCATTCATATACCTAATTACTTCACACTAAACACACGCATTAACGCACAAAAGCTCTAAAAGTAAAAATAGTTCAAATTCGAAGGAAGAAAGTGCATTATATCAAATTAAGACAATAAATCAACTAACTAAGTCCAATTTCAACCTAAAAGGACGTATCCTAAAGGTGTTTTTATCTCACAATAAAGGATACATCAAGACCCCAAACTCAAACCTTTGTCGTATTGACAAAGTAGGAACAAAAGTAGAGGTCTAAGGTATAAGCACATGCAGAACCTACAGAATGATACCCAAAGCAAAACTTAAAATAAATCTCATATAGTACAACCTAAGAACTAAAACACACATACACCTATTCTACAAAATAAAACACATAGATTATTTCAACCCAAAATTAATTCAACAATACTAGAAGATTACCCTTGCCACTGAGCTCGAGATGGTGGCTATAGGGTGTTCATCGATCTTTACTTGCTTTTAACGCTCCACTTAACTTAATACCTATTAGCAAAACTTTTATTCCACTGTGTATCTAGGAATCACGAGGTCTTTACGGTTTTAGCATAGTCTTAGGGACGGTGTGACTTGTATATTTGGGAAATTTGAAGTGAGTTTTTGGCTCTCTCCTCACTAACCATCATCATACTGTCATAGAACTTGAGTTTACACTCGTATACATTCTCACTCTACCCATTTGATGCACTAGTTTAGCATCCCCAAATTAACAAGCTTTCAAGACGATTTCCAAAACTTTCCATATTGCCGATTACTTTATTTTCATTTTTTTCACTTTTATTTTGTAAGATGTCCTTGACACTTATTTTGATGTGAGTAGTCATGTGTCCTATAAATTTTTTTTTCTCTTTTTTTAACAAATACCCCGGTAAAGGGTTAAAATTAATACATCATCAATAACTGCATACATAATACAAACACATAAAATTTCCACCAATGTAATCTCCCATGATGAAACCCACCACCCCAAATGCAAGCTCTAAAGACAGGAAGTCCTAGGGTAGCAATTCAAGTGCGGTTCATATGGAAAGTCCCATAAAACTAATGGAATATGTATTATATCGTGGTGAAAAAATAATGGCTTAAAGGTTAAAAATGGGGCAAGAAAGATATAACATTAAAATTCGGTTATAAAGCTAAAAAGGTCTCAAGTGGCTATCAAAGAATTGCCTCTATCATTTTCCTAGTCACATAGTTTCACTCCATTTTAACCTCTATTTCATGATTAAGTGAGTTCTCTAGATCTCACGTTCTACACACCACTCATTTTCACTAAGTACAAGCTTACTTCTTTTGCATTTTTCATTAATTTTTTCATATCTAAAATCTAGTGTTTGCATGCATTCGAGGTGTGTTTTACATTAGTTTACAAAATGCATTCTTATGGGGACATTCATCCAACTCTATAAGTTAAATCATTCCTTAAACAAATTTTTATTTGGTTTTTAAATTTTTTCAAAAGTAGTAAAAACAAATAAAACATAAATTGGGAATGAGGACAACGAGTACCCCACCCAAAAATAAAAAGTGAGTCGTATCCCCACGACTCAAAAATACTCTATAAAGAAAATAAACTAATATACACTACTAACGAGAAAGGGATAAGGAAACATATCTAAATCTGCACTAGGCCAATCGCTTTCACTTTCGCGTTGAGGTTGCGCATTCTTCTTAAGCATGGTGTAAGTGGAAAACTGAGAGTGTCTCACTCTATCTAGTATGTTCTTCATAAGAACCAAATCTCGTGTTACCTTGCCCATAAATGCAATCATCTCCTCATGTTTCTCCTCTAATTTTCTCATTCGCTCTATCACCTTGTTCTTTTGGACATATTTACTCTTTCTTGTTGGAGGCCTATTACCTCTCTCTACCCCAAAGGTCTTATCTAGCTCCATACCCAATTTCGCGGCTTCTTTATGAATGTTCACAATTGATAATTCTGTAACATTATCAACTTTCTCTGTAGGCTCGTCCTATTCATTCATGCGTGGTACATTATCTTTCAAACAGATCACATAAATTGTGCATCCAAGAGTGTGTTGAGTAATAGGAGATTTTGCGAAAGCCATTATGAGTTCATAGATAACATGAGCTACATAAATTACTTTCTTCTCAAGTACATACTTAATGAAAATAAGTTTCTCTCGTGTTACCTTGGAAATATGGGTGGTGAAAAAGAACGTAGAAATAATGAAACATGACCATATTTGCGCGTGTGGTAGCAAGTTGCTACTCAATACCTGACCTTGATATCTTCCTCCTTCGGTAACGGGTTCTCTCCCACGAATCAAGACTTGCTTGTAGAACGATTTCTATTCGAAGTTATCATCATTAATTTCCTCTGGTATTTGCATGGACCCTTCAAGTTTGATAATATAAATATCTCATGAATATGCTCTTTTGATAATAGAACTACCTTTTTTTCGTAATTAAATTGCGTCTCGATTTGCAAAAGCCAACTCTTTGTAAAATTCTCGAACCATGGTTCGAATATACGCAAGACTTCTCTTTCTCAACTCTTTCCGTCCAAACTTGTCACTGGTCACCGCATAATATTTAAATTCACCATTCATAATACATATCAGAAATCCTTTCTCCACACCAAACTTCAAATTAGCAACCCATTCATGAACTTGATCTTTCCAGCTCATAAACGCCCTCCTTAGCTTCGTGGCCATCATCTTCTTTCTCACAGAGATTTGTTCATTCACGGTGTCACTAGCTATTGGTTCCTCAACTTTATCCTCTTCCAATATAGGCTCTCATGTGGTATCTCACTTAGGTTCTCTTTTCTCTTCATGTTCTTAACTTCTCTAACCTTTGATTTTGAACTCGAATCTAGAATTTCAATTGCTTTCTCAGGAGTTTCCCCAAGAGAATTCCTTGTCCTGGAATTATTTCTCATCTTCCAATTATAACATAAGGAACCAGTCATGTTCTTCATCTCAAATAACCCCAAACTCAAAACTTCAAAAATACAAAACTAGTAATGAAAGTTATGATTTTTTATGTTTTGAGGGTGGAAAAAATAAGGCTTGTGGTGTTATATGAGATGGGTGATTAATATTATGAGGTTTTGGAGAGGTTTAATGGATATAGATTAAGATCTTATGAAAGAAAATATTGGGATAAAAGTTGAAATTTATTGGTGTTTTGGAAGGATTTGTGAGATGATTATGTGTTTTGGTGGTGTTTAGAGGGAGAATTTGAGGATTTTGTGGTGTTTTGGTGATGGATTGCAGGTATATATGGATCTTGGGTTTGAAATAATGGTGTTTCTTGTGTGAGAAGGTAAAGGAAGAAGGTAATTCCTTTACGGCTTAGGTCGTCGACAGATTTTTATTCTCGAATATTTTTTCTTCATTCATAACTTTTAGTTGTGTATAAGCCTTCATCATCCAGAGAGTTGCCTTCACGAACCGTGTTCCCGATTTGCAGAAACCAGGTTCCCGGTCGTGAAGCGTACTCTCTCGCTGACGCAAAGCTGAATTGCGTATAGGACACCTTTATCCAGTAGCTTGGTCACCAACAGCTCACAAACCAGGTTCACAGTTGTGATGCTTTGATTTTCGCTGACGCACCCATTAGTTGCGTATAGGCGTGTGCCGAACAGTAGCTTCTACGCCGTAACAAGTCACAAAATGAGTTCCCAGTTTGCTGAAAAGGGCACCCGGTTGTGTCACGCGTTTTCTCGCTATCGTAACCTCTAGTTGCGTATACGTGGCATTTGAACAGTAGGTCAGCCCTGTAGCAAGTCACAAACCGAGTTCCCGGTTTGCAGAAAACAGGCGCCCAGTTATGTCACGCTTTTTCTCACTAACAAAAGCGTGAGTTGCGTCTACGTGGCTTCTGACCAGAAACATTGCAAGGCTAACGAGGCTCCCGGTTTGTAGAAAACATGTACCTGGTTTGTGCCTTTGCTTAGAGGACATTCCGCCACGTAACTTGCTTCGTCTCTCACACCTTTCACCCCAAACTCAGTTCTTAACACCTGCAAACATCAAAAACACTCCAACCCTACTCATTTTTAAAAAAAATATACACTAATGTACATCAGATTACTCTATTAAACACTACAAATTAAAAGACATAAATCATGAAACTATTATAGAATTAAAATGGCTTTTGTTTATTGTCGTTAAGCTTCGACGAGTTATCTCTCACACTAAGCAGCTTCAAGGAGGTACATGACCTCCCCAGGATGTGGATCTTCCTTGTGATTGGTATCCTCACCTCCATAATAGACTTTCAATCGAGGCCCATTCACCATAAAGGTGTGGTGCTCGGCCAGATGTTCGATCTCTATAGCTCCATGAGACGTAACTTTGATCACAACATAAGTACCTGTCTACTTCAATCTTAACTTCTCCGGATAATTGTTGAACTTGGAGTTATATTTAAGGACCCTTTGTCCAACATTAAATCTTTTCTCACGAATTTGATTATCATGCCATTTCTTCGTATTCTCTTTGCAAAGCTTAGCATTTTCAAAGGCATGAAACCGAAACTCATCAAGTTCATTCAGATTTATCAATATATTTTCTCCGGATAGGCTTGGGTCTAAGTTTAACTCCACTATCGCCCAATATGCACCTAATTCATGCTTAAGAGGTAAGTGACAAGTCTTACCATAAACAATGCGATACAGAGATACACCAACGGGCGCTTTGGATGTTATGCGATACACCCATAAAGAATTATCTAACTTTATTGACCAATCCTTACGTGTTGGTCCAACAGTTCTCAAGAACGGATTTGATCTCTCGATTAGAGACCTCATCTTGATTGTTTGCTTGTGGATGATAGCAGTAGATACTCGATATCTCACCCATTCTTCTCTAAACGACCTTCAAGTATTTGTTGACGAAATGTGACCCTCCATCACTAATGATAACTCTAGGCGTCCCATGTCTCGTGGAGATGTGTGATTTCAAGAACTTTATCACCACTCGCGAATCATTTGAAGGTAGAGATACAACCTCTACCCATTTTGACACATAATCAACAACTAGTAAGATGTATCGATTTCCATTGGATGGTACAAAGGGACCCATGAAATCAATACCCCTTACATCAAATATTTCAGCTTCAAGAACATTGTTACGTGGTATCTCATCTCTCTCCGATATATTACCGGTATATTGGCATTTGTGACACTCTTTGACATATGCATGACAATCTTTATGTAAAGCAGGCCAATAAAAACCAGACTGAAGTACCTTTAGCAGCTGTGTGATCACCCTTGAAGTGTCCTCCGTAAGGTTGATCATGACAACTTGAAGCTACTGAATGTACTTGACTCTCAAGTATGCATCTTCTAACTATCTGATCACCACACACTTTGAACATGAAATGATCTTCCCAAAAGAACTGTTTAGCACGGTGAATGGTGTAGCCTAGGTGTAATAAAAATAAGATGATAAAAGATGGATAAACGATGCAATAACACCCTAGACTAAACACGTTACTCACTGCAAGTATCACAGGTCGTATGCAATTTTTAATGATAAGTCAGATTCGTTCTCAGGTACTTAGTGTGTTATACAAATGGATTAACAGAATAGAGTAGTAATAAATAATTAAAATAAGAGAAAACTAAATGAAATGAGTGAGGAGATTAATGATTAAACTAAATAAAATAAAGACAAGTAAATAAAATACGAGAGAATGAGATGAGAGAATATAACTCAGGATTTGCTAGTATGCACTAATCCTTCTATTTCTTCTACTAGTTAATAAGGGTGATTATAGCTCTTAGATAAGTAGTCAGGATTCTAAATTCCTCCTACCCCCTTCCGGATGGATTAAGGTGGTGACCTCACAATTACCAGGGGACTTAACTAAGGTGCTCCTACGCCACCAGGTTCTTAGATGAGACTGGCCTACAAATAATGATCAATGGTTAAATCAAACCCCAATGACTATCTCGTTAGGCAAGCCCTTTCGGATCACTATCGCACACAAGACGTTTATGTGGTGTTTCAATTATTAAACACCCCTTCCGGGTGACCATCTAATTACTATTCGCACAATCCTAAATTGATCAGGTTTAAGACAGACAATAAATCAAAGCACATAAAACAAATATATTGTTAAGCAGCTAGAATCAATTTAAAATAGTTCTACCAAACAAACTTAGATAGAAGAAAATAGAATTCATAGATTATACATATGCAAAACCCAAGCTATGGAAAAATTACTTCATACTAGAGAGAGATAAACTAAAAGAAAGATACATACTGTCGCCTTGCTCTCTTGAATGATTTCTAATGATGAATAGACTTAACGACTAATTGTGGAAGGCAAGGACATGTTTACAATAGTTAAAGGGTGTATTTATAAGTGTTTAGGAAGACCTAGGTCGAATTTCTTGGAGTAGAAGGCAAACAAGTGGACTTCTTTTCCAAATCAAATTTATTTCCTGAAATATAGGAGAAGGGAACAACTACTGCTGTCTTGTTTTGGCCGTAAGTCTTCAATATTGCTCCGATTTTCGCCTACTTTATATCGAAACGACTCCGTCGAAAAGATGTACACTTTTTATTTTGATAGATCCTTCAAATTATCAGCCGATTTTGAATTATGATCACTTTAGTCGACATGGCTGCTGAAATTCAGATTTACTTGCCAACTTTTCTTTTCCTGTATTATATTTACTTCCTTTATCTCCAATTTTCATCCTTATCTTCTTTCCATTATCTCTTAGAATTTATTTGACATCTAATTAATTTCCATATATCTTTAAAGCTTCAGAATTAACAAACAAATTAAACCAAATATGCTCTAAAAATAATAAATCATCAAATCAAGTCAAGAAATAGGAAAATATAATGATATGACTAAAAATTGTGTATTGACTATCCTAATACACCTAAAATGATGTCTACAACCTAGATTAATACATCACAAATAGGGAGACATCAAGACCCCCAACTCAAAGTTGTATCATCCCGATACAATAAGGATAAAAACAAAGGGAAGTCTCTAAATACACACCTAAGTCAGTTAAGCACAATGGGAAAGAAGATAGCAAAATATACATAATAGACTCAAAGAAAATACTCAGAAAATTTCATGTCATAATATTTATAAACTAAATTACCTGTACACTTGTCATATCCACGATCAACACGGCTTGAATTCAAGATTAGATTAGCTTCGTAATGTAAGAAGGAGAGGTTCTTTACTCAGTTTACCAAGAAGGCTATAGATTGTTCATAGAACTTCACTAGTATCCCCAGATACACTTAATTAGTCTCTATTACCTCAATCACTTCTATATCACATAGCAAAGAATCATAAGGTCTTCAAGGTTGTAATGTTGGCTTAGGGATGGTATGATAAGTATATTTGGATAATTTAGAGTGAGCTTTTGACTCTCTTCTCACTAGCCATCAATGAATCGCCCTAGAGTTTGGATTACTCTCATAAAATGTTCTCAGTCAACCCAATGATTTCCTTGATGCGCAAAGTAGCATCCCCAATGACCCAATACTAAACCATAAAGATGTTCACATAAAAATTCCACTTTGCCGGTCCAAATATATATTGTTTTCATATCAAATCTTTTTTGTAATATAGCTATGATTCTCTTTTTGATGTGAGATATCATGCTATTTTCCCATATTTTTTTTTCATAAATTTTTTAATTTACTTTTACCCCGACAAAGGGTCACAATAAACATGTGAAGCTTCAAAATACAGAACAAAGCACACTTAATAAGCTAAAAAATTCCCAACCCAATAACAATTCCCATAATGTTGGACCCACCATCCCAAACTCAAGCTCTAAAACAATTGTTTATGCATCGCGATTCGAGTGCAGGTCATATGGAAAAGTCCTAAAATCTAAAGGGACATGGCTTATAAAGTGGCTGATAAAAAGGCTTTAGAAAGGCTAGAAGGGGATGAGAAGGATATAAAATATAAAAAATGGACAACAAGCTAAAAGGCAACACGGGGCTTATGAAAGAACCGCCTTAATCAATTTCTAAACTATGCAATTTCGTTATTCTCTTACCTTTAGCACGTTCATGATGTCTCCCAATTTGTGATGATTTAATCTATATTGGAGACATCATTTTAGGTGTATTAGGATAGTCAATACTCGATTTATATTTATATTTTAGTATTTACCTATTTCTTGTCTTGATTTGAGGAATTATTATTTTTAGAGCATATTTGGTTTAATTTGTGTGTTAATGTGAACCTTTAAAGATATATGTAAATTAATTAGAGGCCAAATCAATTCCAAGAGATAAAGGAAAGAAGATATGGATGGAAATTTGAGATAAAGGAAGGAAAAGATAAAATAGGAAAAGAAAAGTTGCCACGTTAATATGAATTTCAGCAGCCATGTCCACTAAAGTGATCGTAACTCAAGGGTGTACGGGAATTTGGAATAATTGTCTGAAGAAAAAGTGTAGAGAATTTCGATACGATCAATTTCGATATGAATAACGCGTCAATCGGAGCAATATTGAAGAAGTTATGGCCAAAACAAAACAACAATAGTTTATTATCTAGTGGGGAAAATAAAAGATAAGATATTTCATTCGATTTATTATGCTAGTAAAACTTTCAATGGTGCTCAAATTAATTACATAGTTACAGAGAAAGAATTGCTAGCAGTTGTGTATTCATTCGATAAGTTTCGCTCTTATCTTCATGGAGCGAAAGTTATTGTTTATACAGATCATTCAGCTATCAGATATCTTATGGATAAGAAAGATGGTAAACCGAGGTGGATCAGATGGGTTTTATTGCTTCAAGAATTCGATTTAGAGATTAAAGATAGAAAGGGTTGTGAGAATCAGGTTGCAGATCATCTATCTCGTCTTGAAGGTTCAGAAACAAATGGTGGAACTGAAGTAGTTAGAGAAGAATTTCCTGACGAAATTTTATTTGCTGTTTCTGATTATGAAGCTCCTTGGTATGCAGATATTGCAAATTTAATTGTAAGTGGTTCTTTTCCCGAAGGATCCACTTATCAAGACAGAAAGAGGTTAGCTCATCGTGCTAGACAATTCTTTTGGGAGGATCCTTTCCTCTACAAAGTATGCGCTGACCAAATGGTAAGAATATGTGTAGCCAAGGAAGAAACAAATGTGATCATAGCTGGGTGTCATGATTCACTCTACGGAGGACACTTCAAGGGGATAGAACTGTTGCTAAGGTATTCCAATCCGGTTTTTACTGGCCTACACTTGTGAAAGATTGTCATAATTATGTGAAGAAATGCGAGAGATGCCAGTTTACCAGAAATATATCCAAGAGGGGTGAAATGCCACGTAATAATGTGTTAGAAGTTGAAATATTTGATGTCTGGGGTATAGATTTTATGGGTCCGTTCGTTCCTTCAAATGGTAACCTCTACATCTTATTAGCTGTTGATTACATGTCTAAATGGGTAGAAGCTGAGGCTCTTCCAACTAATGATTCACGAGTGGTGATTAAGTTCTTAAAATCACATATCTTCACTAGACATGGTACACCTAGAGTGATTATTAGCGATGGAGGATCTCATTTCGTTAATAAGTATTTGAAGACTATTCTAGAGAAGTATGGGGTGAGACACCGAGTATCTACTGCATATCATCCACAATCCAATGGTCAAGCTGAAGTTTCGAATCGTGAAGTAAAGTCAATCCTAGAGAAGACTGTTGGTCCTACAAGAAAAGATTGGTCAATGAAGTTAGATGACGCGTTGTGGGCCTATTGTACTGCGTTCAAAACTCCAATTGATGCATCTCCGTATCGTATGGTGTATGGTAAGGCTTGTCACTTACCTCTTAAGCTTGAAATGGGTGCCTATTGGGAAATTGCGCAGTTGAACTTAGATCCTACCTTAGCCGGAGAGAATCGTATGATGAAGCTTAACGAACTTGATGAATTCCGATTGAATGCCTATGAAAATGCTAAACTCTACAAAGAAAACACTAAGAAATGGCATGACAATCGGATTCGTGTGAAGAACTTTGAAGTGGGTCAAAAAGTATTGAAGTATAACTCAAAGTTCAGCAATTATCCAGGAAAGTTAAGGTCTAAGTGGTCGGGTCCATACATTGTGATTACACCTCATGGAGCGATAGAAATAGAACATCCACTCGAGAACCGCACCTTCATGGTGAACGGTCATCGCTTAAAGATATACCATGGATGTGAAGATACCAACCGCTTGGAAGATCCACATCTCGGGGAGGTCGTGTATCTCCTCGAAGCTCCTTAGAAGCGTGAGGTAACCCGTCGAGCTTAACGACGTTAAACAAAAGCCAATTCATTGTATATTAGTTTGAGCTTTTAATTTTCGTAGTGTAAATTAATTTTATTTTCATAAATTTAGTGTTTATTAGTAAGAAATGAGGAAGGGTAGTTGTTTTTGATGATTTCAGGGGTAAAAAGGTCATGTGTTTGGGGTCTAAAGGGAGAGAATAGAAGAAAAATTGGTGGTTTTCCAGGGGCAAAACCGGGAACCCGGTTTTCACAAACCGGGAACCCGGTTGCGACGCTGGTAATCAACCCATGAGACGCAAGACGCCGCGTCTTGATTCGCGCATTGACGCGAACCGGGTCCCTGGTTTTACATAAACCGGGTACCCGGTTTCGAGAGATGAAAAATTCGAAAGTTCTGACCCAGCGTTTTGGGGTCCGCCCTTTGCTGCGTCACCGTCTTGCGTGTCCACTCGCGCTGTCGACGCAAACCGGGAACCCGGTTTCGTGAGGTGAATTCTCTGACCCAGCGTTTTGGGGTCCAGGCATTTATTGTGTCAGAGGTGAAAAAAAAATTACAATTTCAATTAAGTAATTTTTTCGCGCCGACACAGCGACGCGAAACCGGGAACCCGATTTTCATAAACCGGGAACCCGGTTTCTTCTGTGATGAGGCGGTTTTGCCTTTTTGACCTACTTTTTCTTAGCCTCTTCTGCAAGTTTTTACCAAAAACGCTTCGATAACCTTCCCACCTCCGAAAATCATCATCAGTACCTATAAAAACCATCAATCCTACCCTCTTTCATCACATTAACATAAAATCAACTCACCTCCTCTCCAAAATATCATCAAATCCTTAGTTTTTCACCAAGATTGTTCTTCACCCAAATCTTAAATTAAACCAAATTCTTGCTTCTCCCACATCAATTAACCCTTACCCATCTCATATTCCACCTTAGTCTTAAATTTCTAAACCTCAAAACATCAAAGTTCTAAGCTTTTCTATAGCTTCTCACTATTTGAAGTTTTGAGTTCGGGGTGGAAAGAGATGACTAATAGAACCGGTGATTTTCGAAGAACTGCTCCTAGAAGAAGAACCACCATTGGTGGTACTCAAGAACAAGCTATGATTCGCGTCCAAAACGCAAGACTGAAGAGGTTAAGCTTGCTCCCAAGAGAATAGAAATCACAGGTCAGACTAATCCGAAGAAGAGAAGATTAATTGATGAATCAGAAAGTGAGAGTGAAGATGAGATTGGAAAAGAAATTGAGGATGAGATCGAACAAGAAGTTCCAGAAGTACCAGTTCAACAGAAACCTCTGTGTAGAAAGATGTGTGCCCATAAGCCAAAGAGGGTTTACACTTCTTGGAATGATCAGGTTCGTGATAGAATTGAATTTTTGAAGTTTGGTGAGGAGATGGACTTTCCTAAGGGTATTATGAGTAGTGCTTATAAATATTATGATGTTGCTTGTGACAAGTTTGGTTGGAAAGAATTGAGAGAAAGGAAGCTTGAGTTTATTCCTACCTTGGTGCGAGAATTTTATGAAGGTTTAGCCATTTCCCGTGAGGCAATTGAAATTCGCAAAAAGGTAGTTCCTTTTTCTATTGAACTTTTTCGAAAAAACATTGAAATTACCCAACTTTACGGGATTATGTCCGTTCCAAGAATCCCTTAATGATCCTTCTTTTGATTATGAATCCCTTTGGGGAACTGTGCTTATTAATGGGGCTAGCACAATTCCGGATGGAAAAAGGTATCCTGGACAATTTTACAGCAGTAATTTAACGCCTCGTGCTAAGGTTTGGTCTCGTTTCATAATCCCTACATTCTTTGAAATTAAACACACGTCCGAATTGAAAAAGGAACATATAATTTTTATCAAGTGTGTTATTGAGGAGAAACCTATGAATGTTGCTCGAATTATTTATAACACCATCATGGATTTCGCGAAAGCTCCAATGAAACAACAAAATCTCAAGTTTCCTTGTACTATCACTACTTTGTACCTAGACGCAAAAATCCCGCGTAGGAACGCAGAGGTTGACGTTGTTACAGTTGGAGTGAGTATGGTATTAAGTACAATTCAGAATATCCATGATGAACCAACACGAGCTGTGAGAATTCCTAGAGCTCCTCCACCAAAGAAGAAGGCGAATAATAATCATGAGTTGGAATCCAAAATTAGGGTGTTGGAAGATAATCAAGAGAAGATGATTGCCACTTTAGGAAACGTTACGAAAGAGCTGGGCCTTATCTGAAATTTAATACTTGGCGTAAACACACTTCAAAACGCAACTTATGATGTTCTTACGCGTGATAAGGGTCCAGAACGCAACACCGGTAACCAGCCACGCGCTGGTTAAGATACGTTTTCTAATCCTTCCTTTTAGTGTAGATTAGTTTATTTTCTTTGAGTCTTTTTCGAGTCGTGGGGACACGGCTCATTTTTGAGTTTGGGGTGGGGTTCGTTGCCTCATCCCAGTTTTTTTTATGTGTTATGTGTTTTATTTGCTTTCAATAAAATGATTGCGGAGTTGCGTTTGACTGTAGAAGATTTTAAATATCCCTTTTAAGCATACTTTTGATAAATCTATGATAGTAAATAGTGGACTTTAGGGATTGATATGAAACACATTTAGAATTGCATGCAAACATAGGTAATTGATAGGAAAAATTAATGAACAATGCAAATGAAGTAAGCTTGTACTTAAGGACTATGTTTGGTGTGTATAAGGAATATGTTTGGTGTGTAGATTGTGAAATACTAATTAGTAGAGAACTCACCTAGATATGAACTAAAGACGAGCTATGTACTTAGGAAAATGATAGGGGCAGTTCTTTGTTAGCCATTTGTGACCTTTTTAGCCTTCTATCCCTTGTATTAAATGTTAATCCGTCTTAGCCCACTTTGAGCCTTTAGCCTTTTCTTTTGTAGCCACGATATAAGCCCAATATATCCCTTAGATTATTAGGCATGACCATATGGCCCGCACTTGAATCACGATCCTGAGACATGTCTCGAGCTTGAGTTTGGGATGGTGGGTCCACTTATGGGGAATTTATTGGGAAGGGATGTATGTGTTTATGTTGTAGCACAATTGCAGATGATTATACTTATTGTAACCCTTTGCTGGGATTAAAAAAAAGAGTGAAATAAAATTCTCAAGACAGTAGAATCCGGGAACCCGGATTTCACAAAACCGGGAACCCGGTTTCTCCTATATCAGCTTTTCGAAAAAAAAAGAAAGAATCAACATCCGGCAAAGTGGAATTTTATGAAAAATCATCTTATTTGTAATGGGTAGACATGGGACGCTAAATTGTTGCGTAATTGGGTGAGTGAGAACATTTTTTAGTGTAAACTCAAGTTCGAGGACATTTGTTGATGGTAAGGGAGGAGAGAGCCAAAAGCTCACTTCAAATTTATCAAATAAACATCCACATCGTCCTTAAGCCTACATTAAAACCATAATGTCCTCGTGATTCCTAAGTGCATAGTGCATTTATGATTCTGCTAATAGGACATATGCTAGGTGGAGCGTTCAAAGCGAGGTAGGATTGATGAACACCCTATAGCCATCATATAGAGATGAGTACAAGTGTAACCTTCAAGCATTGCGAATTTAATTTTATGATTGAGATTATTTGTGTTTGATTTTGCATTATAGATGTATGTGTATATTAGTTTCTAGAGTTTGCTATATGAGAGTTATCTTAAGAATTGCTTTAGGTTTATTTGCTAGCTTCTATTTTCTTGCGTTGCTTCTACCCCTTTGTTTTTAATTTTACTTTGTCGGGACGACAAAGGTTTGAGTTGGGGGTCTTGATGTCTCCCTAAATGTTCTTATTTTATACCCTTGGGAGACATCATTTTTTGTGTTTATTTGATTAATTTGATAGACTTTTGGGCTAAATATGCAATAATCCGAATTTCCTCTTTTATTTCAAGTATTTTCAATTTAATAAACTTTTACGCGTAATCTTGTGTATTTTAGTGAAAAGTTTGTAGGTTTTGAATATTAGCTCGGAGACGAACACGAGAATAAAGTCAAAGATCGTGATATGGAGTCAAAGCTTGAAGTTAAATCCCGAAAAGAGTTGATATTTTGGAGCTGCAAATCTAGAAAACTGTCAACGATTACTGATTTCGAGACACTTACGGGTTGATTTAGCCGCTGACCTTTGAAGAGATTATGTTCCTCATCGAGTTACGGAAATTCGGCAAGTGGTTTGAGGTCAACCAGAGTTGTAATGAATCGGCTAGATCTGATTTAGTGGAGGTGGTGCAGCAGTTACGGGATTTGGGCTTGATTAGTGGACTTGGACTTTTTATTATTCACTTAATCTTTAATTAAAAGTCCATTCCGAATTTGAGCTTATAAAAGGGGCTTTTGACTTCAGTTTTTCAAACAATTCAATTTTCATAAGTCAGAGCATCAGAGAGAAGTCAAGGCAAGGAAGAAGGAAAAAGCTACGGAGCTGGAGACTGTCTATATCTCCGATTCTCAGCCAATCATAATCCGAAATTAGGTTTCTTTGTATTTTCTTTCTATGAACAATATGAATTATTATTTTAATTTATTTTTCGTCTTTCATTAATTATGAGCTAATTCCATTTAGTACTTGGGAACGCTTAATGGGTTAATCCCCACTTTGTTTAATTTCATATGATTGGATTTGGGATTTCAGTAATTTAATTCAAATCGGGTCTTTTATATGTTTCTGTAATTTGTGATTATTTACTGTTCTAAAAGTAGCTAATTAATAACAGGTATTAGTATCTAAGCTATTCCACATAGTGGTGTGTGGATCATCTTGACGGGGGGGTTTAGGTATGGAATTAATTACAGAATATAGGATAGAAATTACTTGACTCTGACGAGCGTAATTAATCTTATGGCATATTGGGTATTTTTAGCTTAATCATTCGAAGGTGGATCATAATCACCCAGACGGGGTTTGTGATACCCTAGAATAGCTTCGTAGTCCACCCTGAGGGGGGTACGAAGATTTCCGAATCCCGACCTATGTTAAATGACCGATTTGTGCCTTAAACAACATATGGAATGAAATAGAGTTAGGAGAAATCCTTGCGTCTCTCAAGTACTGTCTGCTCATATTTGCGTCTAGCTTTCATTTACTTGCGTCTAGTTATTTATTCGCATTTTCACATTAGTATTTCATACTTAGGATTAGTAAAAACCAACCAACTATCAAATCATTTATTTGCTTTCATAAGTGCAATCATTCATTAATTGATAAGAATTGAAGTCAACCATACCGTCCCTGCGAACGATCCTGTTATAACTATTATTACTTGCGACAACCGTACACTTGCGGTTGTGGTTCTCTTTACTTATTGCATTATTTTTAGAACACACAAAGGACCACCAACTAGGCTGAATTAGCAATCAATACATCTAATCGAAGCGTACCTCTGGTATTTGTAATGGGAGCTCGCGAGAGTGGCCAACTCCTTTCTGTTTTTATGATACATTCAATACCTTCAGCGGCTTTTGTAGGATCCATGGACACGAATCCTCATCTCCCAAGATAATCTACCCTCAATATACTCTCGGCATTAATACCTTGATAAAACATTCCTAACTGTAAAGATGGGGTATAACCATGACGCTGACATCTAGCTAACTTTTGTTGAAACCTTGTCCATGCGTCTACTACTTCTTTTCCATTCTCTTGGCAAAACTTAGCAAGCTCCATCTGATCTTTTAATATCATACTCTTCGGATAAAAACGGTTAAAGAATGGGGCATGAAGTTCTGTCCAAGTATTAAGTGTACCTAGTGGTTGTCTATCTAGCCAATCACCAGCTTTGCCAGTCAGGAAGAACAAAAACATGTGACAATACAATTGGTCACGTGTAATGCCCGGAGTAATGTAGGCATAACAAATCTGCATGATCTTCTGAATCGCTCTTATCGGATCGTGAATTGCTGCACCACTATAGAGTCCGAAGTTTTGAAATTGACTGAGCATATACCCGAATCGGGTATGAACTTTATGTTTTGGATCTCTGAAGGACGATAACCTAAAGGTTGAACTCGAAAAGGTGCTCCAAATCCTAGGAGATCTTGTTCTTGTCTATTGGCGGATCACGAGGGGCTGGCAGTTGACGTTGATCGTTGGTGGTCCGTTGTGTGTTCTAAATAAATGCAAATAATAATCGAACCACAACCGCAAGTGTACGGTTGTCCCAAGTAGTAATTCTGATAATCAGATTCGTTCCAAGGACGGATGGTTGATCACAATGTTTATGCAAATAGCGATTGATGCACTTATGAAAATGAAAGAGGATAAATTGTTTGTTTTGGTTTTGTTTATTATAACTAAATGAAAGATAAAATAATAATGCAAGTAAAAGATAAGACGCAAGTAAAATGTATGAAAACGCAATATGAGATGTAGTACTTGAGAACGCAAGGATCCTCCTAATTTTACTTTCTAACTTATGTTGTTTAAGGGTTAAATCAGTCAATTACAATGGTCGGGATTCTAATATCCTTATACCCCCGTCAGGGTGGACTATAAGGCGATCCTAAAGTGTCACTAGTCCCGTCAGGGTAAATATGATCCACCGTTGGATGATTAAGAATTATTACCACATTGGCCCTAGGATTAACTAAGTTCGTCAGAATCAATAGTTTTTATCCTAGATTGAACAATTATTTCTGTACCTAAACCCCCCGTCAGGATGATCCATACGCCACATATATGGAATAGCTTAGATACTAATACCTAATTTTAGTTCGCGACTCTAAAATCAGTAAACATTCACAAATTGTCGAAAAGAGTAAAAGCCCTAATTTAATTTAATTCAATAAAAACCCAAATTCAACATTCGTTATAATAATAAAATCAAGATTCACCCATTGTTTTGTTCTCAAGCACTAATGGAAATTTAGCTCATATTAAAATTAAAAACTAAATAAAAAGAAATGGAATTCATATTCGTTACAAAATTAAAATATAAGAAAAACCTAATTTCCGGAATCAGAATGACTACGAACGGAGCTGTAGACCCACTCCAGCTCTTGTAGCTTCTCCTTTCTTCCTGCTGTAGCTTCTCTGGTGTTTTTAATCTTGTGGAAAGTGAATTGTGTTTAAAATAAGAGTCCAGACCTCCTTTTATAGTTAAAAATTCGGACTAGGGCTTGGACCAGAAAATAAAAGCCTAATTAAATGTCCAAGCCCACTTTCTAAGCCCAAAATCCCGTAACTGATGACAGGCCTTCACTAAAACTGCTTTTCCCGATGCGTTACAACTCCGATTGACCTCATTCCAGTTGCTAAAGTTCCGTACTTCGATAAGGAATGTTTTCTCTTCAAAGGTCAGCGGCTCAATCAGCTCTTAAGTACCTCGAAAACAGCAATCAAGGGCCTGGAAAATGGATTTTTAGCTCTAAAATAAAATCTTCGGGATTTCTCTTCAAGTCTTGACTCTATCTTTTGATCTTTGACTTTATCTTCGGATTCCTTTCCTAGCTAACATCTAAAAACCTGTAAACTTTACACTAAAAATACCAATATTACGCGCAAAAGTTTAATAATTCAAAAATGCTAGAAATAAAAAGGGAAATCCGAATTATTGCATATTTCATTCAAAAGTCTATCGAATTAATTAAATAAACACCAAAAATGATGTCTCCTAAGGGTCTAAAATAAGAACAATTAGGGAGACATCAAGACCCCCAACTCAAACCTTTGTCGTCCCGACAAAGCAAAACAAAATAAAACGAGGGGTAGAAGCAAACGTATAAACACATAGAAGCTAGCAAATAAACCCTAAAGCAATTCCTAAGATAAATCTCATATAGCAAACTTTAAAAATTAACATCTACATACACTAATCATGCAACATCAAACATAAATAATCTCAATCATAAAATTAAAGTCGCAATGCTTGAAGGTTACACTTGTACTCATCTCTGTATGATGGCTATAGGATGGTCATTAATCCTACCTCGCTTTGAACGCTCCACCTAGTGTATTCCCTATCAACAGAATAATAAATTCACTATGCACTTAGGAATCACGAGGTCTTTACGGTTATAATATTGGCTTAAGGACGGGTATGGATGTATATTTGGTAAATTTGAAGTGAGCTTTTGGCTCTCTCCTCACTTACCATCAACAGTGTCCTCGAGCTTGAGTTAACGCTCAAAAAGATGTTCTCACTCACCCATGTACGCAACAATTTAGCGTCCCATGTCTACCCACTATTAACCAGACAATTCCACTTTGCCGGATGTTTTATTCATTCATATTTTTCTTTTTCTCTTCTTTTCTCTTTTTTTTTTTTTTTTTTTTTTTTTTGTACAGAAGCAAACCGGGTTCCCGGTTTTGATGAATCCGGGTTCCCGGATCCTACTGTATGATTTTTCAAAAATTTTCATTTTTTTCTTTCTTTTTCATTTTTCTTCATTCCCGGCAAAGGGTTACAAGTATATATCATCTGCAATTGTGTTACAATACAAAACACATCGATCCCTACCCATTTAATTCCCCATATGTGGTCCCACCACCCCAAACTCAAGCTCGAGACATGTCTCAGGATTGTGATTCAAGTGCGGGTCATATGGTCATGCCTAATAATCTAAGGGATAATGGCTTATATCGTGGCTACAAAGAAAAGGCTACAGGCTCAAAGTGGGCTAAGACGGATAATAATTAATACAAGGGATAGAAGGCTAAAAAGGCACAAATGGCTAATAAAGAACTGCCCCTATCATTTTCCTAAGTACATAGCTTGTCTTTAGTTCATATCTAGGTGGGTTCTCTACTAATTAGGATTTCACGTTCTACACACCAAACATATTCCTTGAGTACAAGCTTACTTCATTTGCATTGTTAATTAATTTTTCCTATCAATTACCTATGTTCGCATGCAATTGTAAGTGCGTTTTATATCAATCCCTAAAGTCCACTATTTACTATCATAGATTTATCAAAAGTATGCTTAAAGGGATATTTAAAAATTTCTACAGTCAAACGCAACTCCGAAAATTCTTTTATTGAAAGCAAATAAAGCAAATAACACATAAAAATTGGGATGAGGCAACGAACCCCACCCCAAACTCAAAAATGAGTCGTGTCCCCACGACTCGAAAAGACTCAATAAAGCATTTAAACTAATATATACTAAGAGGAAAGTTTTAGAAAACGTATCTTAACCAGCGCGAGGCTGGTTATCGGTGTTGCGTTCTGGACCTTTATCTCGCGTAACAGCATCATAAATCGCGTTTTGAAGTGTATTTACGCCTAGGATTAAATTTCGAAGTAGGTCCAATTCTTTTGTAACGTTTCCCAAGGTAGCAATCATCCTCTCCTGATTCTCTTCCAACACCTGAATCTTCGCTTCCAACTCAGGTACAGTTTTCGCTTTCTTTGATTGAGGAGTTCTTGGACTTCTTGTAGCTCGTGTTGCTTCTTCATGGATGTTCTTGATTGTGCTCAAAGCTATACTCACACCAACTGAAACAATGTCAATATCTGCGTCCTTACGAGGAATCTTTGCGTCTAAACACAACTGAGTAATAGTACAAGGAAACTTCAGATTTTGTTGTTTCATTGGTGATTTCGCGAACTCCATGATTGTATCATAAATGATCTTAGCAACATCAACTGGTTTCTCCTCCAAAATACACTTAATAACAAATATGTGCTCTTTCTTCAACTCGGAAGTGTGTTTAATACCAAAGAAAGTGGGTATTATGAAACGAGACCAAACCTTCGCACGAGGTGTCAAACTACTGCTGTAAAACTGTCCAGGATACCTTTCACCTTCAGGAATTGGGCTAGTCCCATTAACAAGCACGGTCCCCCAAAGGGATTCAAAATCAAAGGAAGGGTCATTAAGAGTTTCTTGGAAGGGGCATGTTCCAGAAAAGTTGGGTAGTTTCAATGATTTCCGAATACGTTCAATAGAGAAAGGGACTACCTTTTTGCGGATATCAATGGCATCATGTGAGGTAGCTAAACCTTCGTAAAATTCTCGCACAAAAGTAGGAATAAACTCAAGCTTCCTTTCTTGTAACTCTTTCCAACCAAACTTAGCACATGTCACAGCATATTCCTTGTAATCACTACTCATAATACCCTTAGGAAAATTCGTCTCCTCACCAAATTTCAAAAATTCAATTCTTTCACGAACCTGAGTATTCCAACAAGTGTAGACCCTCTTAGGTTTGTGGGCCCACATCTTCATACGCGGGGGTTTTTGAACAGTTGCTTCCGGAATCTCTTGTTCAGTTTCCTTCTCAATGTTCTTCGCAATTTCCTCTTCTTGTTCCATCTCACTTTCTATCTCATCAATCAATCTCCGCTTTAGACCTGTGATTTCTTTTCTGTTAGAATCAAGCTTAACTTCGTTAATTTTTCGTTTAGGACGCGAATCAGGAATCTCAATAGCTTGTTCTTGTGAACCACCAATGGTGGTCTTTCTTCTAGGAGCAGTTCTTCGAAAATCACCGGTTCTGTTAGTCATCTCTTTTCACCCCAAACTCAAAACTTCAAATAATGAAAAACTTAGAGAAAAAGTTTAGAATTTTGATGTTTTGAGGCTTAGGAATTGAAGAACTAGGGTGAATATGAGATGGGTCTTGATGAATTTGAATGGGAGAAGAAAGAATTGGGTTTTAGTTTAGGATTTGATGAAGAAGAATCTTGGGAAAAACTAAGGATTTGATGTTATTTTGGAGAGGAGGTGAGTTGATCTTATGTTTTTGTGGTGAAAGAGGGTAGGATTTGATGATATATAGTGTTTTGGTAGATGAATTTCGTAGGTGGGGAGGTTATTGGTGCGTTTTAGGTAAAAACTTGCAAAAGAGGCTAAGAAAACTAGGTTAAAATACCCAAAACCGCCTCTCACAGCTTTCAAACCGGGTTCCCGGATTTGGAAAACCGGGTCCCCGGTTCCGCGTCGCTGTGACGGCGCGGAAAAATAATTGTGGACTCTTTTTTTTTTTTTTTTTTTTTTTTTTTTTTTTTTTTTTTTTTTTTTTTTTGAAAACGCACCAAAACGCTGGACCCCAAGACGCTGGGTCAGGGATTTTGCTCGCCGAAACCGGGTACCCGGTTCTGTGGAATGCGGGTTCCCGGATTTTCTCGATGGCGCGAGTCAAAACGCGCCAAAACGCAGCACGTCAAGACGCTGGACCAGAGAATTTCACCATCAGCAGCTCCGAAACCGGGTACCCGGTTCTGCCAAATGCGGGTACCCGGATTTGTGTCGATGGCGCGAATCAAAACGCACGAAAACGCAAGCCACCAAAACGCTGGGTCAGAGTTTTTCAGAAATCACAGCACCAAAACCGGGTACCCGGTTCTGCCAAATGCGGGTACCCGGATTCTGACGCTGTGACATTACCCAAACGCCAAGTGTTGCGTTAAACGTGGTTGGTACCAGCTCCAAAACCGGGTCCCCGGTTTTGTGAAACCGGGTTCCCGGTTTCTCCTGGACATCCAACCTCTTTTTCTTCTGTTTTCGCCAAATCGACCCCAAACTCAAGTCCTTTTTACCCCTGAAATCATCAAAAACAACTACCCTTCCTCATTTCTTAATAAAAACAATAAAATTACGAAAATCAAACTAATCTAAATTGCAAAAATGTAAAAACTCAGCTAATATACAAGTAATTGGCTTTTGTTTAACGCCGTTAAGCTCGACGGGTTACCTCACGCTTCTAAGGATTCTCGAGGAGATACATGACCTCCCCGGGATGTGGATCTTCCGAGCGATTGGTATCTTCACCTCCATGGTATATCTTTAATCTGTGACCGTTAACCATAAAGGTACGGTTCTCTAGCGGATGTTCTATTTCTATCGCCCCATGAGGTGTAACTTTGGTCACTATGTATGGACCTGACCACTTAGATCTTAACTTACCCGGAAAATTGCTGAACTTTGAATTATACTTTAATACTTTTTGCCCCACTTCAAAGTTCTTTGGACGAATTCGATTGTCATGCCATTTCTTTGTATTTTCTTTGTAAAGTTTAGCATTTTCATAAGCATGCAATCGGAATTCGTCAAGTTCATTAAGCTTCATCATACGATTCTTTCCGGCTAAGATAGGATCTAAGTTCAACTGCGCAATCGCCCAATAGGCACCCATTTCAAGCTCTAAAGGTAAGTGACAAGCCTTACCATACACCATACGATAGGGAGATGCACCAACGGGAGTCTTAAACGCAGTACGATAGGCCCACAATGCATCATCTAACTTCATTGACCAATCTTTTCTTGTAGGACCAACGGTTTTCTCTAGGATTGACTTGACTTCACGGTTCGAAACTTCAGCTTGACCATTGGATTGTGGATGGTATGCAGTAGATACACGGTGTCTAACTCCATATTTCTCTAGAACGGTCTTCAGATATTTATTAACGAAATGAGATCCTCCATCGCTAATAATCACTCTAGGTGTGCCATGTCTAGTGAAAATATGTGATTTCAAGAACTTGATCACCACTCGTGAATCATTGGTAGGTAAAGCCACCGCTTCTATCCACTTAGATACATAATCAACAGCTAATAAGATAAAGAGGTTACCATTTGAAGGGACGAAAGGACCCATAAAGTCTATGCCCCAAACATCGAATATCTCAACCTCTAACACATTATTACGTGGCATCTCATCCCTCTTAGATATGTTTCCGGTAAACTGGCATCTCGAACATTTCTTAACATATTCATGGCAATCTTTAATAAGAGAAGGCCAGTAAAAACCTGATTGAAATACCTTTGCAGCCGTTCTGTCTCCTCTGAAATGTCCTCCATATAATGAATCATGGCATCCAGCTATAATGGCTTGAGTCTCTTCCCTTGCTACACATCTTCGTATCATTTGGTCAGCACAAACTTTATAGAGGAACGGATCCTCCCAAAAGAACTGTCTGGCACGATGAGCTAACCTCTTTCTTTCTTGATAAGTAGATCCTTCAGGAAAAACACCACTCACCACTAAATTCGCAATATCTGCATACCATGGAGCCTCATAATCTCGGACAACGAATAAACTCTCATCAGGAAACTCTTCCCTAACTGCTTCAGTGCCACTATTCATCTCTGAACCCTCTAAGCGCGATAGATGATCTGCAACCTGATTCTCACAACCCTTTCTATCTTTGATCTCTAAATCGAACTCTTGAAGCAATAACACCCATCTGATTAACCTTGGTTTCGCATCTTTCTTCTCCATAAGAAATCTGATCGCGGAATGATCTGTATAAACAATAACTTTCGCTCCAAGAAGATAAGAGCGAAATTTATCAAACGAATAGACAACTGCTAGCAACTCCTTTTCTGTAACTGTGTAATTAATCTGAGCACCACTAAAAGTTTTACTAGCATAGTAAATTGAATGAAAAACTTTCTCTTTTCTCTGTCCCAATACAGCTCCCATACATAAATCACTCGCATCACACATAACCTCAAACGGTAAATTCCAATCTGGAGGTAACACTATAGGAGCAGAAATGAGTTTTTCCTTGATTGCTTTGAAGGCCGCTAAACAAGCTTCATCAAAAAGGAATTTGCAATCCTTTTCGAGTAAGTTGCATAACGGTTTAGCAATCTTAGAAAAATCCTTAATAAAACGCCTATAAAAACCAGCATGGCCAAGAAAACTCCTTACCCCTTTAACAGAAACAGGAGGGGGAAGAGTTTTAATTACCTCTATCTTTGCTCTATCAACCTCTAAACCAGCACTCGAAACTTTGTGACCCAGAACAATACCTTCGCGAACCATGAAATGACACTTCTCCCAGTTGAGCACCAAATCTGTTTCCTTGCATCTCACTAACACTTTCTCCAAGTTATCTAAACATATATCAAAATCATCACCAAACACGGAGAAATCGTCCATAAACACTTCAAGGAAATTATCTATCATGTCCCAGAAGATGGCCATCATACACCTTTGAAAAGTAGCGGGAGCGTTACACAACCCAAATGGCATTCTGCGATATGCAAAAGTACCAAATGGGCATGTAAAGGTAGTCTTATGTTGATCTTCTGGAGCCACGTAAATCTGATTGTACCCGGAGTACCCATCCAAGAAGCAATAGTACTCTCTTCCGGCTAATTTGTCTAACATCTGATCAATGAAGGGCAAAGGGAAATGATCTTTTCTGGTGGCCTTGTTCAGCTTTCTGTAATCCATGCAAACTCTCCAACCTACTACCGTTCTTGAAGGAATCGCCTCATTTTTATCATTAAGAACTGTTGTAATTCCTCCTTTCTTCGGTACACATTGAACTGGACTCACCCATTCACTACTCGAAATGGGATAAATAATCCCCGCATCTAAAAGCTTAATCACCTCCTTCTTCACCACATCCTTCATGGCTGGCATTAATCTTCTCTGACCTTCAACTGAGCGTGCATTAACATCTTCTAGTATGATTTTGTGTTGACAATAGGATGGACTAATGCCTTTGATATCAGCAATTGTCCATCCTATTGCTTTTTTGTTGGCTCTTAACACACGCAACAGTTTATCTTCTTGAGGACCTGTTAAATTAGCTGAAACAATAACAGGCAGAGTTTCATTAGTACCCAAATAAGCATACCTCAAGTGTGCTGGCAATGGTTTTTCTTCCAACTCCGGAGGAGATTCAATTGAAGGCTTCTTTTTAGGAATAATCTCCCCCGGTTCTCTCACAGGTTCATAGGCAAGACGCCTATACTTTGGATTTTCAGAATTGAGAGCTGCCACTGTTTCTATAAGCTCCTCCATTATCTCAGGTGAATCTAATGTCAAAGCAGCCTGCAAGATATCATCAAAATTTAAACAATTAAATACCTCTTGCGATGCTTGCTCTACTACATCCATTCTGAAGCAATCTTCCTGAGAATCTGGGAATTTCATGGCTCGAAATACATTGAATTTCACTTCCTCATCTTGGATCCTCATTGTCAATTCGCCATTCTCCACATCGATCAATGTCCTCCCTGTAGCTAGGAAGGGTCTACCCAAAATAATGGGGACATTTCTATCTGCATTGTATTCAAGAATTACGAAATCAACAGGAAATATAAGTGTACCTGCCTTAACAAGGACATCCTCAATACGGCCTTCAGGATGAGCAAGAGACCTGTCCGCCATTTGCAAGACCATAGAGGTAGGTCTTGCGTTTCCAATTTTAAGCTTATCAAAGACTGACTTGGGCATCAAGTTGATGCTTGCCCCCAAATCGCATAGTGCCTTTCCCTTCCATTCTTCTCCAATCGATATGGGAATCGTGAAACTCCCCGGATCAACTAACTTCGGAGGTAATTTACTCTGACAAATCGCACTACACTCTTCAGGAAGGCCAATCATCTCATTATCACAGTAGGGCCTTTTATTAGTGAGGGCCCTCTTCAAAAACTTCGTATACTTAGGAATATCTCGAATTGCCTCAAGTAACGGAATATTAATACTCAAACCCCTCACTCTATTGAAGAATTTCTGAAAATCACCCATATCACCCTTTTTCTGAACTCGCGATGGAAACGGTGGTGGAGGGCGGTTGGTTACAATTTCATCTCTCTTTTTCGGAATTTCTCTTGGTCTTTCTATCTCTTCAACCTCACTATCTTTCTCATTCTCTTTCTCTTTCTCACCCACTTCCTTTTCTTTTCTTGGCACTTCTTTCTCTTTCATAACGGGAAAAGGAGGTGGAGGAAGGTTCTTACCACTTCTTAATGTAACAGCCTTGCAATCTTCATGTTGTGTTGGATTTTCCGTATCGCTAGGAAGTTGTCCTTGTGGACGTTGATTGAGCTGTTTACTGATTTGACTCAACTGATTCTGGAACATCTTCATATTTGCTTCAGCTGCATTTTGTCTTTCTATTGCAGCGTTCTGACGTTCTATTGCTGCGTTCTGACGTTCCATCGCTTGTGCTTGTAGAGCAATCAAATTTTCAACAGTTTTCTGAAGGGTGAGTACCCCTTCTTGTGGATGTGCAGGTAAAGCTTTCTGGTTTAGCGTTTCATCGTAAGTATTCTGAGGAGCTTGTCTTGGTACATAAGTATTCTGATTCTGTCCTCCTTGATAATTGTTTTGTGGTCTAGGATTATAGTTATTACCTTGGGGACGCGGCTGATACGCATATGTAGGATTGGCTGCCCCATTAGGATTCGAATATTGAAACCCAGGATGGTTTCTGTTAGGTTGATATCCATTACCACTCGAATTAAAATTACCTCTGTTGGACATAAACATCACTGATTCTTGATTATTCGGACAATTCTCTTCATCATGATCATCAACTCTACAAATTGAACACATATAAACCTCTTGTGCAGCTTGCACAGCTACTTTCTTACCCGAAAATCCTTCTTTTACAGCTAAAGTAAGCTGCTTCAATTGTTGTTCCAAAGTGTTTTGAATCTTCGTTTCAAAGGTAGCAAATTTCTCTTCTATGTCAACATTATTAACACCCTTAACAGGTGTTCTCACTGATTTCCAACCAACTTCGTTCTTGACTGTTCGTTCTAAAATAACTTTGGCATGAGCTGGTTGAACTTGAAGAAAACCTGCTCCACATAGCGTATCCAACTTCTCTCTCGAAATTCCATCAAGGCCTCTATAAAAGATCTTTAACTGTTGTTGTTCTGAAAAGCCATGATTAGGAACTTTACGCAAACACATCTGAAATCTTGTCCAACTCCTACCCACAGTTTCCTCATACTCTTGACGGAATTGTGTCAATTCTAGTTCAGCATCTAACCTCATGTTACTTGGGTAATACCTGTCAAAGAAAGCGATTTCTAATTGGTCCCAATTAGTAATCCTCGTAGGATCTTGCGTATCATGCCATTCACTTGCTCCCTCAGTAACAAAGAACTTAAAAGCAGCAAAATACATCTGTTCTCTCGAAACACCTTGTGTGATATAAGAATCACATATCTGTTTGAATTTCTGTACTGCCCTAAGAGGATCTTCTGATGGTCTACCACGAAAATTACCAAAATTCTGGAACTGAGCTAACATACCCGAATCTGGACGGAAACGCGGAACATTAATATCTGGAGCACCTACTCCTATAGCTGGAGCACGGAATGGAACTTCTGGAGGACCATTAGTAAACCACGGATCATGATTCATCACTATCTGGACTGGAGGATTAGGATTTAGTGGTTGAACTTGTGGAATAACGCCTGGAGCTAAAGGTTGGCCATTTGCATCTAACTGGCCTTGTCCATTCTGTTGACCTTGAATAATGATATTCTCCATTCTGTTACTTAATTCTTCTACTTCTAAAGCTTCTCGTTCTCTTCTTCTTCTGTTCGCAAGTCTGATCAACGATTCTGGATTACTAAGGATCGGAGGTGTTGGCTCTAGATCCTTGAATAGCCTTCTTCGCATACACCAAACCTAAAAAACCTGAAAAAGCTAACAAACAAAAAGCGTAAAACTGATAAAATAAAATAAATGCACTTATCACTAAAGGGTAAACACCGTGGTCACACGCTACCGTCCCCGGCAGCGGCGCCAAAAACTTGGTGGTCCGTTGTGTGTTCTAAATAAATGCAAATAATAATCGAACCACAACCGCAAGTGTACGGTTGTCCCAAGTAGTAATTCTGATAATCAGATTCGTTCCAAGGACGGATGGTTGATCACAATGTTTATGCAAATAGCGATTGATGCACTTATGAAAATGAAAGAGGATAAATTGTTTGTTTTGGTTTTGTTTATTATAACTAAATGAAAGATAAAATAATAATGCAAGTAAAAGATAAGACGCAAGTAAAATGTATGAAAACGCAATATGAGATGTAGTACTTGAGAACGCAAGGATCCTCCTAATTTTACTTTCTAACTTATGTTGTTTAAGGGTTAAATCAGTCAATTACAATGGTCGGGATTCTAATATCCTTATACCCCCGTCAGGGTGGACTATAAGGCGATCCTAAAGTGTCACTAGTCCCGTCAGGGTAAATATGATCCACCGTTGGATGATTAAGAATTATTACCACATTGGCCCTAGGATTAACTAAGTTCGTCAGAATCAATAGTTTTTATCCTAGATTGAACAATTATTTCTGTACCTAAACCCCCCGTCAGGATGATCCATACGCCACATATATGGAATAGCTTAGATACTAATACCTAATTTTAGTTCGCGACTCTAAAATCAGTAAACATTCACAAATTGTCGAAAAGAGTAAAAGCCCTAATTTAATTTAATTCAATAAAAACCCAAATTCAACATTCGTTATAATAATAAAATCAAGATTCACCCATTGTTTTGTTCTCAAGCACTAATGGAAATTTAGCTCATATTAAAATTAAAAACTAAATAAAAAGAAATGGAATTCATATTCGTTACAAAATTAAAATATAAGAAAAACCTAATTTCCGGAATCAGAATGACTACGAACGGAGCTGTAGACCCACTCCAGCTCTTGTAGCTTCTCCTTTCTTCCTGCTGTAGCTTCTCTGGTGTTTTTAATCTTGTGGAAAGTGAATTGTGTTTAAAATAAGAGTCCAGACCTCCTTTTATAGTTAAAAATTCGGACTAGGGCTTGGACCAGAAAATAAAAGCCTAATTAAATGTCCAAGCCCACTTTCTAAGCCCAAAATCCCGTAACTGATGACAGGCCTTCACTAAAACTGCTTTTCCCGATGCGTTACAACTCCGATTGACCTCATTCCAGTTGCTAAAGTTCCGTACTTCGATAAGGAATGTTTTCTCTTCAAAGGTCAGCGGCTCAATCAGCTCTTAAGTACCTCGAAAACAGCAATCAAGGGCCTGGAAAATGGATTTTTAGCTCTAAAATAAAATCTTCGGGATTTCTCTTCAAGTCTTGACTCTATCTTTTGATCTTTGACTTTATCTTCGGATTCCTTTCCTAGCTAACATCTAAAAACCTGTAAACTTTACACTAAAAATACCAATATTACGCGCAAAAGTTTAATAATTCAAAAATGCTAGAAATAAAAAGGGAAATCCGAATTATTGCATATTTCATTCAAAAGTCTATCGAATTAATTAAATAAACACCAAAAATGATGTCTCCTAAGGGTCTAAAATAAGAACAATTAGGGAGACATCAATCGTCATTCTTATTAATAAGATTAGCATTATCCCCTAGTGGAAGATCTTCTCCCATTCGTAACGCCATTGTTTTTCTTTGTTCTCTTTCTTCAGTCAAGCGTATGTTATAAGCTGTGAAGCACCTCTCGGGCTCCGTAAGCATACACTGTAAACCTGAAAGAGACTAAAACAAACCAAAAGCGTAAAATTGAAAAAATAAAATAACAAAAAACTATTACTACTAAAATTAAAAAAACCCACACGCTAATGAGACACAAGTCCCCAACAGCGGCGCCAAAAACTTGGTGTCGCCTATGGTGTGATAAATATATGATAATAAAAGATGGATGAACGATGCACTAACACCCTTGACAAAACACGTTACTCACTACAAGTATAACAGGTCATACACAACTTTTAATGATAAATCAGATTCGTTGTTAGGGACTTAGTGTGTTATACCAATGGATTAACAGAGTAGAGTAGTAATTAATAATTAAAAGACGAGAAAAGTAAATAAATATGAGTGAGGAGATTGATGATTAAACTAAATAAATTAAAGACAAGTAAATAAAATACGAGAGAATGAGATGAGAGATTATAGCCAAGGTTTTGCTAGTATGCACTAATCCTTCTATTTCTTCGACTAGTTAATAAGGGTGATTATAGCTCTTAGACAAGTAGTCAGGAATCTAAAGTCCCCTTACCCCCTTCCGGTTGGACTAAGGTGGCGACCTCACAATTATTAGGGGACTTAACTAAGGTGCTCCTACGCCACTAGGTTCTTAGATGAGACTGGCCTACAAATAATGATCGGTGATTAAATAAAACCCTAATGACTATCTAGTTAGGCAAGCCCTTCCGGATCACTACCACACACTAGATGTTTATGTGGTGCTTCAAAAATTAGACACCTCTTCCGGGTAACCATCTAACTACTATTAGCACAACCCTAAATTGATTAGGTTTAAGACAGACAATAAATCAAAACACATAGAACAAATATATTGTTAAGAAGATAGAATCAATTTAAAATAGTTCTCCAAAACAAACTTAGATAGAAGGAAATAGAATTCATAGATTATACATATGCAAAACCCAAGCTATGAGAAAATTAGTTCATACGAGAAAAAAAATAAACTAAAAGAAAGATACATACTTTCAACTTGCTCTCTTGAATGATTTCTAATGATGAATAAACTTAAGGACTAATTGTGTGAGGCAAGGACATATTTAAAATAGTTTTTATAGGTGTTTAGGAAGACCTAGTTTGGATTTTTTGGAGTAGAAGTCAAGCAATTGGACTTCTTTTCCAAATCAAATTTGTTTCCTAAAATATAGGAGAAGGGAAAACTACTGTTGTCTTGTTTTGGTCGTAACCTCTTTAATATTTCTTCGGTTTTTTCCTACTTTATATCGAAACGACTATGTCGAAAAGATATACACTTTTAATTTTGATAGATCCTCCAAATTCCCAGCCGATTTTGAGTTATGATCACTTTAGTGGACGTGACTGCTGAAATTCAGATTTACTTGACAACTTTTCTTTTCCTATTTTACCTTTACTTCTTTTATCTCCAATTTCCATCCTTATCTTCTTTCCATTATCTCTTGGAATTGATTTAGAATCTAATTAATTTCCATATATCTTTAAAGCTTCATAATTAACAAATAAATTAAACAAAATATGCTCTAAAAATAATATATCATCAAATCAAGCCAAGAAATAGGAAAATATAATAATATGACTAAAAATCGAGTATTGACTATTATAATACACCTAAAATGATGTCTCCAACCTAGATTAATTTATCACAATAGGGAGACATCTGTGAACTAACCTTTTCTTCTCTTGTGAGTTAGACCCCTCAGGGGAAGATCCACTCACAATGAGATTTTATATATTTGCATATTGAGGAGTACCAGTTGCGGTTATCATAAACAAACTCTTATCAAGAAATACCTCTTTTACCAACTGTGGTCCACTATTGACATTAGAACCCTCAAGATACGACAAATGATCTACTACCTGATTTTCACTCCCCTTTCGATCTCGAACCTCTAAATTAAACTCTTGCAGCAACAATACCCATCTAATCAAATGTGGTTTCACATCCTTCTTTTCCATCAGGTACTTGATCGCATAATGATCCGTGCATACGATAATTTTCTCCCCAAGGATATAGGAACAAGACTTGTCAAAAGCATATACAACAGCCAACAACTCCTTCTCGGCCACGGTATAATTTATTTGAGAACTTGTGAATGTGTTACTAGAATAATATATGGTATGAAACACCTTCTCTTTGCGCTGACCCAACACTGCGTCCATAGTAAGATCACTAGCATCACACATAACCTTGAACGGAATGTCCCAATCACAAGGAACTACAATGGGCGTAGAGATAAGCTTTTATTTAGTTCCAGAAACGCCGTCGTACAAGCTTCATAAAAAAGGAATTTGGTGTCCTTCTCAAGTAAGTTGCATAACGGCTTGGCAATCTTGGAGAAGTCTTTGATGAAGCGACGGTAAAACCTAGCGTGACCCTAAAAACTTCTCACCCCTTTGGCATAAATAGGAGGTGGAAGAGTTTTGAGCACTATTATCTTGGCGCAATCAACTTCCAAACCTGTACTCAAAACCTTGTGTCCCAACACGATCCCATCACGAACCATGAAGTGACACTTCTCCCAATTTAAAACAAAGTCAGTTTCCTTGCAACGGATTAACACCTTCTCTAGATTCTGCAAACAATCATCAAAGTTATCACCAAAAACAAAAAAGTCATCCATAAATACCTCAAGGAACTGATCAACCATATCCCAGAATATTGCCATTATACACCTCTGGAAAGTGGCAGGTGCATTACATAATCCAAATAGCATCCTTCGAAAGGTAAGGGTACCAAAGGGACATGTTAAAGTGGTCGTATGCTGGTCCTTAGGATCTACGCGTATCTGATTATAACCTGAGTACCCATCATGAAAGCAATAGTACTCTCTCCCTGCTAGCTTATCCAACATCTGATCTATGAATAGAAAAGAAAAGTGGTCTTTTCTGGTAGCCTTGTGCAAATTACGATAATCTGTACACACTCTCCAACCACCAACGGTTTCCGAGAGCATGGCTTCATTCTGATAATTCAGGATAGTAGTGATACCACCCTTCTTTGGTACACATTGAACATGACTCACCCATTCGCTACTATATATGGGAAAGATGATTTCCGCATCTAGTAACTTTATCACCTCTTTTCTAACCACCTCCTTCATCAATGACACCAACCTTCTTTGTCCCTCAACTGATCATGCACTCTCATCTTCTAGAATGATCTTATGTTGGCAAATGGTTGGACTAATACCTTTGATATCAAGTCGTAATCTTCATAGTTTGGGCTCAGGAAGGACTAGAGATAACGACTTTCCAGTTTCCAACGCTCATCCACCTTCACTAAAGTGATGTCTTTCACTCCTTTAACATTATCTCTTGATATTGGACTTTAAAATTCACTTCTTCTCGTCATCTTTATGCCTCCTAGCATTAATATACCTAAGAACTTCACACTAAGCACACAAATTAACACACAAAAGCTCTAAAAGGTTAAATAGTTCAAATCCGAAGGAAGAAAGTGCATTATATCAAATTAAGACAATAAATCAACTACCTAAGTCCAATTTCTTCCTAAAATTATGTCTAAGGGTGTTTCTATCTCACAAAAAGGGAGACATCATCTATATTGAGTACTCAGAGTTATTAGTTTTCCATAGTAAGTTGTGCACCGAGTGATCAATAGTAATCCATTTTTTATGATACTCAGTTTTCTAGCCTAAGAATTACTTTGTCCAGGCTAAATGGATTCATATGTTCTTTTCGTGTTTAAGCTGGGTGTTGATCAAGTGTTATTGTTGTTTGATGAGTTGTCCAATATCAATTCAATAGGGGATGTCATGGAAAATAAATGGTTGCATTGGCAGTTCTTTGAATCCAATCCTCTATATTTTCATCAGTAGAGATATATGTATCTATTTTAAGAAAGAATTGGACCTAGTGAATTTACTCCTATTGCCTTTAAGGACAATGTGACCAGTGGATTCAACCAAATCTTGACAAAAAGAACATTTATCATTGTTCGCACATTATCTTTCGAACAATTTTTTTTGAATGGTATAGTTTCTCGACAACATTTCCATATAAATTTTATAATAGTAGGTACCTTAGCATGCCAAACCCTCTTCCATATACCATATTTGGCTCTTTGTATATTCAGTACTGGGTTTCTCGATTTAACAACTTCTTTTAGTAACAATTGCATGATACACTGCTTCAGGAGAGAACTCTTTGATTTTATAGTAAAACCACACCAGTTTATCATTATTTCACATATCACACATGAGAATCCTAATAATCTTATTGCTGACATATTCATGAAAGTTAAATGATTTCAAAATGTCAATCTCCCGAAATAGGATTGATGAGATCACTAACCTTTTGTAGGAGAATGCTATTATCATTTTGAACCAAATCATATACATAATCCAACGGTCTTCCCAAACACTTGTGAAGTTTTTGATACCGGTCTATTTAATACATCACCAATATAAAACTTCATGATTGGATGGATACTCTTCAAAGCGCAGGATCTATTGGTTTTCAGTTTTGCATCCCAAAAGGAGATGTTAGGAAAGTAATTACCTTTTATTACTTTTGACACACACAGATAAAGATTCTCCAAGCTTGGATAGCAAGAAGCGTTTTATTCATAATGAGAAAATCCTTGAAACCCAATCCTCTTTTAGCTTTGTTAGTGACGGTTTTGTTTCATGCTACCCAATGAATTTTTCTTCAAGAGTAGATCCCACCAATAATTTTCTAAAACCATAGACATTTTCTTACAAAATTTCACTGGAATGAGGAAAATAGACATCATGTAGTTGGGAAATGATTGAAAATATTGTTTGATCAAAGCTTCTTTCCTTTCTTCCGATAAAAGCAACTATTCCCATCTTTATTTTGGCTAAAAATTTGTCATACAAACATTGCGTCGAGATGAATTTATATGTATTATACGCCATATGAATCCCAAAATATTCATCCTATGATTCAACTATATCAATATTCAATTTAGACCCTGTCTCCTTCATTAAATTATTCTGGTTTCGCAAATGAAGAAAATGTTACTTTCCCGGGTCAACACTTTGTCCCGATCATTCACAATACACCTGGACACATATTTGGAATGCATCAAACTCTCTGGGATTTAGGTTAACAAAAAATAGGGAGTCATCTGCAAACAACAACGTGTAATCTTCGGTCATTCTCTAATGATCTTCGAACATGTCATGTTTTACTAACGACTTTCAAAATTGATAATTTTATTAATAACTTTGGGTACTAGTCGAAAGAGAACTGGGGATAAATGATCACCTTGACGAAAAACCTTTACTTGGCTTGATTTAAGACATTCTTTCTCCATTAAATTTGACGTGATAATATCACATTTCATAATCCATCCAATCCATTTTAGAAGGAAACCAAGTCTTTGCACCATTACCTTTTAAGAATCCAATCTAACAATGTCATAAGCCTTCACCATATCCAATTTCACGACATCGTATTGTTTAGACAACTTACAGTTTTCCAAAGTTAGGAAATGTCATGTGCAATCCTGGAATCATTAAATTAAAGACAATTTATTTTATTAATTCTTTCATGCTCTTGAAAGAAATGGAAAATACTATTTATGTTTAATAGTCCCACATTATAATTTGAGAAAAAAACAAGTGGAAATCCTTTTCTTGGTGAAAAATAAATGGATATTTATTTCAAATAAATTGCTCTCTATTTCAGCTGTTACAGAAGTTACCAAAGCTTGGTCAACATAACAGCTGGCTTTTATGAGTATTGAAGAGCATTTATCACCAGCCATTAATGATCACTCATTTGGCGGTTTTTTTTCTTCTCATTTCTTCTATAAATAGTGAATCTATCACTTGTATTTTTTAGAGAAGCGGAAAAAAATAATTCTAGAGTGAATGGAAAACTATTCTAGAGAGAAGAGAAAAAACTATTCTTGAGAGAATGAAAAGAAAAAATAACTATTCTAAAGAGAATAAAAAAAATAATTGTACAAAATAGAATATAGAGAACTAAGAAAAACAGAAAAATAAAATACTTTCTTCTCCAAGATTTGTCAAATCGGTTTTGACATAGAGATCAAAGTAATAGAAGGATACGATTGTTAGAGATACCGGTACTCCCGGGATATCTTTTTTAGCGCCGAAACACCCTTGTTTTTGTGTGTATTTGTATCCAGATTTAATTTCAGATTTTCCATGTAAGTTTCATTTTCCAATATATTGTAATAGTTGTAGTATTACTTTTATTTGGATTACTTGTAATAGATGTAGTATTACATTTTTTAGAATCTCTATATTTATGAAATCAATTTTTTCACTTTGCCAGTGATACTGTTAGATTTTTACCAACTATATATTCTTAATATCATCGGTAGTAAAAAAAAATTCTATATCGGCGGTTGCTTCATCCTTGAACGCAAAATCCATTCCCGACGTGACTAAGTTGGAGTCTTTCAATGGTTCCAACTACAAACGTTGGGCACAAAAGCCAATGATATGCCTTGAACAACATGAACTGGACCTTCTCGAGGTACTCCCCGCCATTGAGGCTAATGGGGAATGTACCAAAGAACTAGGCTAGGATTCAAGCTCTTGAAATTGGATTCAAGAAAGCTTATTCAGTGGTTAGTGGATAGATCTTGAATAATGTGACGAACTCCACCTTTGATCTGGATGCCGTTGAGAAGTCCGCAAAGACTATCTGGGAAACGGATTAGAAAAGGTATGGGGTGATGATTCTAATGAGAAGAAATACGTCACCATGGAATAACCCAAAAATATCCAATCGGTCCCATACAGGTCGGAAAGTGAATCAACTCAAGAATAAGTCCTTAATTTTCCACATTTATATAAGTTTAAGTATTACTTTGCCCCATTGTATTACCACTATTAAACACTTATTAAACTAAATATCATTCATAAACATGATTATATATCAGTTGGATATTAAATCTAATGAAGATCTATGTAAAGAAATCCATATGGTGCAACATGAAGGGTTGGTGGTTTCAAATTAAGGCGATAAAGTATGAAAACAGAGGAAATCTGATGTGTACCTATTTGTGATTATGTAATCTTAGTTGGAGACATCATTTTAGGTGTATTTAGGAATTTAATTTATATAATTTTATTTATATTATCGCATTTTCCTATTTCTTGTCTTGATTTGATTATTTATTATTTTTAGAGCATATTGGGTTTAATTGTTTGTTAATTGTGAAGCTTTAAAGATATATGATAATTAATTAGATGCCAAATAAATTCTAAGAGATAATGGAAAGAAGATAAGGATGGAAACTTGATGTCTCCCTAAATGTTCTAATTTTATGCCCTTGGGAGACATCATTTTTGGTGTTTATTTGATTAATTTGATAGACTTTTGGGCTAAATATGCAATAATCCGATTTTCCTCTTTTGATTCTAGTATTTTTGATTTATTAAACTTTTGCGCGTAATCTTGTGTATTTTAGTAAAAAGTTTGTAGGTTTTGAATATTAGCTAGGAGAGGAATCCGAGAATAAAGTCAAAGATCATGATATGGAGTCAAAGCTTGAAGATAAATCCCGAAAAGAATTATATTTTGAAGCTGCAATTCTGGAAAACAGGCCAAAGATTGCTGATTTCGAGGCACTTACGAGTTGATTTAGCCGTTTACCTTTGAAGAGATTATGTTCCTTATCGAGTTACGGAAATTTAGCAAGTGATTTGAGGTCAATCGGAGTTATAACGAATCGGTTAGAGCTGTTTTAGTGGAGGTGGTGCAGCAGTTACGGGATTTGGGCTTAATTAGTGGACTTGGGCTTTTCTAATTTTCACTTAATCCTTAAGTAAAAGCCCTAATCCGATTTTATCATTATAAATAGGCCTTTACACCTCATTATTCAGTACCTCTCATTATATTCTTCAAATTAAAACATCATTAGAAGAGAGCGTCAAGAAGAAAAGAAGCTTGGAGCTGGAGACTGTCTATATCTCCCCGTTGCAGCCAATTCATCTTCCTAATTAGGTTTCTATTTTCCTTTCTGTAAAACAATTATGAATTCTTTTTTATTTATTTTCTTAGTTTTTCCAATTATGAGCTAATTTTAATTAGTGCTTGAGATCACATTATGGATTGATTTTGATTCTATTTAATTCTATGCTTTTGTATTTGGGATTTTTACAATTGAAATCAAATTAGGTATTAGGTATTTTTCATTAATTTGTTCTTAATAACTATAATTGACGTAATTAACCAATCATAGGTCTTAGTATCTAGGCTATTCCAATTAGTGGCGATTGGATCACCTTGACGGGGGGTTTAGGTACAGAAATAATTAATGAATGTAGGATAGAAATTATTTGACTCTGACGAGCGTAATTAATCTCATGGCCAATTGGGTAAAATAAACTTAATCACTTAAGAATGGACTATAATCACCCTGACGGGGTTTGTAGCATTTAAGAGTAGCTCCTTAGTCCACCCTGACGGGGGTAAGGATGACCTTAGAATCCCGACCATTACTTTTTACCAATTTGTCCCTTAAACGAAACATGGAATAAATAAGAGTTAGATGAAATCCTTGCGTATCTCAAGTGCTACCTTCTCATACTTGCGTTTTACTTTTATTTACTTGCGTCTTAGTTAATTATTTGCATTTTCCATTTAGTCTTTCATTACTTAGAATAATAAAAACAAACAAACAATCATTATATCTTTTACTTGCTTTTATAAGTGCAACCAATCATTACTTGATAAGCATTGTGATCAACCATCCCGTCCTTGGAACGAATCTGTTTTATCAACTATATTACTTGGGACAACCATACACTTGCGGTTGTGGTTCGATTATTTATTGCATTTTATTTTATAACACACAAAGGACCACCAAGTTTTTGGCGCCGTTGCCGGGGACGGTAGCGTGTGACCACGGTGTTTATCCTTTAGTGATAGTTGCATTTATTTTTATTTTTCAGTTTTACGCTTGTGTTTGCTTTGTTTTATTTTTACAGGTGCTTTATTCAGGTAATGATCAAGAAATTTAATTAAAGATGTATAGAGAACATTACCCAAATCCTGGTCCATTTGACTATTGGGAAGACTCTTCGGGACGACAACAATGGGGTATAAATTCTTACCAACAACCATATCAATACCCGCAAGAGCAAGGATGGAACAATCAATGGACCGGGAATAATCAATAACAAACACCATATCACTATCAACACGAACATGAATGGCACAACCAGTGGGTTGAAAACATTCAACAACCTCCACCTTCGACACAAATGTCCCAATTATATAGATCAGTTACAGAACTCATGAGCTTATATGAACAATCGCAGAAGTTAGCAGATGAAAGAGATCCCCGTTTGCAAAGACTGCAAAAGGAGCTAGACGAAATAGAATCCATAATTAATTCTCAGCATTCTGCCAATAGTATCAAGTCTTATGAAGAGGGAAGAGATCAACCGAAAGAAATAGTTGAGGAGGAGGTGTTGAAGGAAGATATTATTTCTAGTGATATGAACACCGTGCCAATTATAAATGAAGACCACCATGTGGTTGAGGATCTTATCAGCATGGTGGAAGAAGGAGTAGCAACGCAAATCCTAGAAGTTAACACAGAGATTGCTATTCCTAAGGTGTATACACATGATCAAGATATAGAGCGCAAACAAGAAGAGGTGGAGATCGAGGCTATAGAAAATCCAAAGAAAAAATATTATGAGGTAATAATGGAAGATTGGGTTGAAAGTGAACACGAATGTGAAATGGTTGGAGAATCAATCGAAGAATTAAAGGTTAAAGAAAAAATAGAAATTGAATATCCGCCACAAAAAGTTCACCAATCACCATCTCTACCACGAATCATTATTAGAGATGAAAAATCAGAATCACCTCCACTACCACAAATGATCAACATGTGTTATACAAGCAAGGTGCCACACCGCGAGAGCAAAAAGGCAAGGAGGAGCACCTAGCCACCACATTTTAAAGATGAATACGAGATTGAAACGAGGAATAAAAATAAGCTTATACCGTTGAGAACGGGTATCTACTCTAATGTGGTGGAAAATGAGTTTCGTCGTGAAAATAAGAAGGCGAAACGAAGTACTTACCCACCCCCTTTTAGAGATCGATTGAACAATATTCTAAGGGGGAAGGTTCTAAAGCTCTTACATCAAGGAAGAGGCGAGTTTAAGCGGAGGAGAACCGCAAGGGCCTCAATACCATCTTCATGGAAGGTAACACGTCGAACTTAAAGACGTAATAAACAAAAGTTCTTCTTGGGAGTCAACCCATGCTTTAAATTGCTTTCATGTCTTTTAAATTCTTAGTGTAAATTAGAGTAATGGTTATTTATTTAGTGTTTATTTGTAAGAAATGAGGAAGGTTGGTGTTTTTGATGATTACAGGAGTGAAGGTCACGAGTTTGGGGTACCTAGAACGAAAAAGAATGAAAATTTTGGGTTCCAATACAGTAGAAACCGGGTACCCGGTTTGTAGAATGCGGGGACCCGTTTTTGGTGTTGTACCCCAGGTATCAAAACTTCGGAAGATCATAACTTGACGCTCGGAGGTCGGAATTAACTTTTTCTTGAGCCTAAACCGCATAACTTTTCGAGCTCTATCCAATGGTGAAGTCAAAAATTTCGTATGAACAGCTAAAAGTTTCTGACCCAGCGTTTTGAGGCCCGCCATTAGTTGCGTCTCCACTTAACACCATTGATGACGAACCAAAGCTCCAAAAACGCTTAAATTCCACCATCAAAACACCAATATATCACCAATCCTTACCTCTAAACATCATCCCAACACATTAACAATCACAAATCTTTCCAAAAACACCAAGAAATTCAAGTTTTAACCCAAAAATTTCTTCACCAAAGCTTAAATTATATCCCTTAAACCTCTCCAACACCATAGATATTAAATACCCATCTCAAATAAATCACCAATCCCACTACTGTACCACTTTCAACAATAGTAAGAGACACAAGTTTCATCAATAGCTTTGGTACTTTGAAGGTTGGAGATTGCAAGTGCAAGGTATCAAATCATCATAAATTACATGGCCAATCCGGTAAAATAGCTAGAACTCTTCTTTTATTTCTATTACCAGTTGGGAATTAAGATTTATTTTAGTTATTTAGCGAAGGAATTGTGAATTGTTTGAGCCTATTAATATTATATATTTTGCAAGTAATCTTTAAGTAGGTGAGAAAAATTGAGTTTGGAGTCATCAAAGATGGCCATGAAGGTTGGAAAAGGTACGAAGAACATGATGAAGATAGAAACTTGGGTGTTGAGGAAAGATTTTCGTAGAAGAGATGATGATTTAGAGGGTTAGGAAAAGATGAAGACTTGGAAAATATGACATAAGAGTTTGAGGTAATGAAGAACACTTTATTCAAGATGAACACAACAAATACATGATCTTTTAAGCTTGATAAAGAAGTATTCAAAACTTCAACATGAGACTACACGTAATCGGCCTAGTGCCGATCCAGATATGTTTTCCTATCCTTTCTCATTTAGTGTATATTAGTTTGATTGCTTTATCGAGTCTGTTCGAGTCGTGGGGACACGACTCATTTTTGAGTTTGGGGTGGGGTTCGTTGCCTCATCCCAGTTTTTATGTGTTTATTTGTTTTTGATTGATTTCAATAAATTAATTAGGAGTTGCGTTTGACTGTAGAAGATTTTAAATGTCCCTTTTAAGCATACTTTTGATGAATCTATGATAGTAGATAGTAGACTTTAGGGAATAACATAAAACGCACTTTAATTGCATGCAAACATAGATAATGAATACGAAAAATTAACGAACAATGCAAAAGAAGTAAGCTTGTACTTAAGGAAAATATTTGGTTTGTAGAACGTGAGATCTAAATTAGTAGAGAACCCACTTAGATATGAACTAAAGACGAACTATGTACTTAGGAAAATGATAGGGGCAGTTCTTTGTTAGCCATTTGAAACCTTTTAGCTTGCTATCCCTTTATATTAATTTTATCCGTCTTAGCCCAATTTTGAGCCTTAAGCCTTTCTTTTGTAGCCATGATATAAGCCCATTATCCCTTAGATTATTAGGCATTACCAAATGACCCGCACTTGAATCACGATCCTGAGACTTGTCTCGAGGTTGAGTTTGGGGTGGAGGGTCCACATTTGGGAAATTTCATTGGGTGGGATTTATGTGTTTGTATTAGTCACGAAAATAAAAGATGATATTATTATTTGTAACCCTTTGCCGGGATTTGAAAAAGATCAATAGAAAAAAAAAATTATAAGAGACATGACCTTTCACATCAAAATGATGGTCGTGGGTATCTTGTACAAAAAAAAAAGAAATGAAAAAGAAAATAAAAAGAAAAGAAAGTTTAAAATAAACCGACAAAGTGGAATATTTTGAAAAATCATCTTAGTTTATATTGGGTTGACATTGGGGACGCAACATTAGCGCGTCAAATGGGTTGAGTGAGAACATTATATGAGTGTAAACTCAAGCTCGTGGACAGTTGTTGATGGTAAGTGAGGAGAGAGCCAAAAGCTCACTTCAAATTTACCAAATATACATACCACACCGTCCCTAAGCCTACGCTAAAACCGTAAAGTCCTCGTGATTCCTAGGTGCATGGTAAGTTAATAGGTTGTATACTAAGTGGAGCGTTCAAAGCGAGTAAGGATCGAGGAACAAACTATAGCCATCATAATGAGATAAGTACACGTGTAACCTTCTAGCATTGCAAAGTTAATTTTATGATTGAAGTTATTTATGTTTGATGTTGCATGATTAGTGTATGTGTATGTTAGTTCTTAATGTTTGCTATATGGGATTTATTTTAATAATTGCTTTAGGATGTATTTACTAGCTTCTATTTTCTCTTGCATCTACTTCATTCCCCTTGTTTTTAGTTTTGCTTTGTCGGGACGACAAAGGTTTGAGTTAGGGGTCTTGATGTCTCCCTAAATGTTCTAATTTTATGCCCTTGGGAGACATCATTTTTGGTGTTTACTTGATTAATTTGATAGACTTTTGGGCTAAATATGCAATAATCCGATTTTCCTCTTTTGATTCTAGTATTTTTGATTCTAGTATTTTTGATTTATTAAACTTTTACGCGTAATCTTGTGTATTTTAGTAAAAAGTTTGTAGGTTTTGAATATTAGCTAGGAGAGGAATCCGAGAATAAAGTCAAAGATCGTGATATGGAGTCAAAGCTTGAAGATAAATCCCGAAAAGAATTATATTTTGAAGCTGCAATTCTGGAAAACAGGCCAAAGATTGCTGATTTCGAGGCACTTACGAGTTGATTTAGCCGTTGACCTTTGAAGATATTATATTCCTTATCGAGTTACAGAAATTTAGCAAGTGATTTGAGGTCAATCGGAGTTATAACGAATAGGCTAGAGCTGTTTTAGTGGAGGTGGTGCAGCAGTTACGGGATTTGGGCTTAATTAGTGGACTTGGGCTTTTCTAATTTTCACTTAATCCTTAAGTAAAAGCCCTAATCCGATTTTATCATTATAAATAGGCCTTTACACCTCATTATTCAGTACCTCTCATTATATTCTTCAAATTAAAACATCATTAGAAGAGAGCGTCAAGAAGAAAAGAAGCTTGGAGCTGGAGACTGTCTATATCTCCCCGTTGCAGCCAATTCATCTTCCTAATTAGGTTTCTATTTTCCTTTCTGTAAAACAATTATGAATTCCTTTTTATTTATTTTCTTAGTTTTTCCAATTATGAGCTAATTTTAATTAGTGCTTGAGATCACATTATGGATTGATTTTGATTCTATTTTATTCTATGCTTTTGTATTTGGGATTTTTACAATTGAAATCAAATTGGGTATTAGGTATTTTTCATTAATTTGTTCTTAATAACTATAATTGACGCAATTAACCAATCATAGGTCTTAGTATCTAGGCTATTCCAATTAGTGGCGATTGGATCACCTTGACGGGGGGTTTAGGTACAGAAATAATTAATGAATGTAGGATAGAAATTATTTTACTCTGACGAGCGTAATTAATCCTATGGCCAATTGGGTAAAATAAACTTAATCACTTAAGAATGGACTATAATCACCCTGACGGGGTTTGTAGCATTTAAGAGTAGCTCCTTAGTCCACCCTGACGGGGGTAAGGATGACCTTAGAATCCCGACCATTACTTTTTACCAATTTGTCCCTTAAACGAAACATGGAATAAATAAGAGTTAGATGAAATCCTTGCGTATCTCAAGTGCTACCTTCTCATACTTGCGTTTTACTTTTATTTACTTGCGTCTTAGTTAATTATTTGCATTTTCCATTTAGTCTTTCATTACTTAGAACAATAAAAACAAACAAACAATTATTATATCTTTTACTTGCTTTTATAAGTGCAACCAATCATTACTTGATAAGCATTGTGATCAACCATCCCGTCCTTGGAACGAATCTGTTTTATCAACTATATTACTTGGGACAACCGTACACTTGCGGTTGTGGTTCGATTATTTATTGCATTTTATTTTATAACACACAAAGGACCACCAAAACTGGAGATAAATGAAGTAAGAGATAAGTATGAAATATAAAGTTGCCAAATAAATCTGAATTTTAGCAGCAACGTCCATTAAATTGATCATAAAAAAAACGGCTTTGAATTTGGAAGAATGTTCTGAAGCAAAGCTGTAGTGCTTTCCGAGACTATCAGTTTCAATATAAAGAACACGTCAGTCGGAGCTGTATTGAAGAAGTTACGACCAAAATAAAACAACGACAGTATATTACCTTTTCTATATTTTAGGGTTACGAATTTGAGTTGGGCTAGAAGTCCAATACTTGTCTTCCACTCCAAGAAAATGTTTTAGGGTTTCCTATACCCTATAAATACACCCTTTAATCAGTATAAACACATCGTTGGCCCACCTTGAGCCAAGAAGAAGCCTACACCAAGAGAAGAGAAGTCTGGAAGGAGTTAAGCATCAAATCATGTCTTCACAAGCCTTCAAATTTGTAATTGTTTTCTTTCCTTTCTCTAGTATGAACTAATTTATTTGAGCTTGAGATTTAGTATATGGGTATGAACCCAAGACTTGTTTACATCTATTTTAATTTGGGATGATAAATATTTAAATGAATGACTGTTTTGTTCTCTGTTTTATGTGCTTTGATTTATTGTGTGTATTCCTTGCGATGCGCAACATATAGGATTACCTTAATAGTAGTTATATGGTCTCCCGGAAGGGGTGTCTAATTATTTAAACACCACATAAACGTCTAGTGTGCGGTAGTGATCCTGACGGGCTTGCCTAACTAGATAACCATTAGGGTACGACTTAACCACCGATCATCATTAGAAGGCCAATCTCATCTAGGAACCTAGTTGCGTAGGAGCACCTTATTTAAGTCCCCTCATGATTGTGAGGTTGCCACCCTAGTCCACCCTGACGGGGGTAGGGAGGAAGTTAGAATCCTGGTTATTGCAATTCTATATAATTCTCCCTTACATGATTAGAGTAAACATGGATAGTGGGGATTACTTGCTATCTCTCGAGCTAATCTCTCATACTATTTGCCGGGGTAATAGTGAATGGAAAAGAAGCTACGAGCTCAAGTTATGAAAAGGCATAACTTATGAAATATAGCATGATATCTCAACATTAAAAATGGAATCATAGCTATACAAAAAAAATTAATAAATGATTTAAAAAGAATATATATTCGGACCGACAAAGTGGAAATTTTTAGGTGAATCATCCTTAGTGCTTATTGGGTTAATTTGGGGACGCTAAATTAAGCGCGTCAAATGGGTTGAGTGAGAACGTTATTCGAGTGTAAACTCAAGCTCTTGGACAGTTTGTTGATGGTAAGTGAGGAGAGAGCCAAAAGCTCACTTCAAATTTACCAAATATACATACCATACCGTCCTTCAGCCTACGCTAAAACCGTAAAGACCTCGTGATTCTAGATACACAGTGATTTAATAGGGAGTATGCTAAGTGGAGTGTTCAAAGCAAGTAAATATCGAGGAACACCCTATAGCCACCATCTTGAGATAAGTAAAAAGCGTAACCTTCTAGCATTGTGAAATTAATTTTTGATTGATATTATTTTGTGTTTGATTTTGCATGATAAGTGTAGGTGTATATTAATTCCTAGATTAAACTGTATTAAATTTGTTTTAAGTTGTGCTTTGGGAATATTTTCTAGATTCTACCTTCTGCATTCACCTAAAAGGGGCCTTTGTTTTAATTTTACTTTGTCGGGACGACAAAGGTTTGAGTTGGGGGTCTTGATGTCGCCCTATTTGTTCTAAATATTAGCCCTTTGGAGACATCATTTTAGGTGAATAATTGACTTATTAGCTAGACTTTCATGCATAATTTGTCATGTTACACTTTCCCCCCTTGGAAATTAATTATTTGCAGATTCTGAGATTTTGTGCGTAAATTTGACTATTTTTAGTGCAAAGTTAATAGGTTCTTGAATTTCATGAAAGACCAATGCAAGGAGGAAAAGTGAGATTAAAGTCTTAGTGTATTTTAGAGTGTTAGGAAATGTTTTTACTCGAGTTTCTAATTTGAGAGTGCACTTTCCTATTTCTATTTCTTGAATTATTGATTTATTCTTTTAAGCATATGCGGTTTAATTGTTTATTTAATGTGAATCTTTAAAAGATAAATGGTAATTACTTAGAGACCAAGGGCCCGTTTGGAAGTGCTTATTTTAGTGTAAAAAAGCGCTTTTAGAATAAAATTCAAAACTTAAAAAAATTATTAAAATTAATTTTGAAATCTAAAATTATTTTAAGTGCTTTTTTTAAGAAGCACCTACTTGGTGCTTCTCAAAAAAGTGCTTTTCAAAGTAAAAAAAACTCTTAAAATACTAGAAGCACTTTTAAGTGCTTCTCCAAAAAAGCACTTCCAAACGGGCACCAAGTCGAGTTAGAGAAGGAAAGGAAAGAGATTTACATGGAAATAAGAAGATTACGGAAGGATATATGCAAAGAAGGAAAAGATAAAGCTGCCTTATGAATCTAAAATTCCAGCCACGTTTCAAATATAAGTCCATAACTAAAGATTGGCTAGGAATCTGGACGAGTGGTCTGCACCAATAGAAATCTCTTTCCGAGACAAGCAGTTTCATATATTGGAACTCCTCAAACGGATAAGTATTGAAAAAGATACGACCAAATCAAATCAGCAGCAGAATCTTACCTTTCCTAGATTTTAGGGTTACGAATTAAAGAGTTTTTGACTTGTCTTCCACTCCAAGTAAATTCGACCTAGATGTTCCTAACACCTATAAATACACCCCTTAACCTCCTCTTTCAAAAAACACACTTCATATAATTATCAAAGAGGCTTAAGGATTCAAGTCAGAGCAAGCAGGAAGGAAGAAAGCTAGGAGCTGGAGCAGTCATCTTCTCCAATTCAAAGCCAAACCCAGCCTCTTTATTAGGTTTATTTATTTTCTTTCTATAAAACATTATGTCTTTTAATTTCATTGTTTTAGTTTTATTTTCCGTAATGAGCTAAACATCTTAAGTGCTTGAGAATCGCTATAAGGGTTGAACCTTAATTTATTTAATTGATGCTTTCTGATTTTGGATTTTTATAATTTAATTCAAATTGAGTAATTTAGTATTGTTTGTTATCGTAAGTTAATTTCACTATTTTTAATCTGATCAATTAGACATAGGTTTGAGTAATTAGGCTATTCACTTTGGTGGGGAAGTGATCATCTTGACGAGGGGTTTAATTACTGACATAGGTAATAAACGTAAGATAGAAATTATTGATCCTGACGGACTTAGTTAATCTTATAGCCAATTGGGTAGAGAACCTGACATTCGAAGGTGGATTATGATCGCCCTGACGGGGTTTATAACACCTGAGAATAGCTCCTAAGTCCACCCTGAGGGGGGTTAGGAGAATCTAGAATCCCGACTATTACTAGTTACTAATTTGTCCCTTAGAAGAAGCATTGATTAAGTTTATTTTGGTGAAACCTAGCGTGACTCAAGTACTATTCTCTCATCTTTTCGTCTCTTCTTATTTATTTTCTTGCATTAGTTTTAATTTTAGTTTAATATTTACTTTATTTGCACTTTAGTCCTTTAAACAAAAACAAAATAAAAATCTATTTCTTTACTTTTAATTTTTCATTCAAGCAACTATTTCTATTTATTGCATAACACTTTAATCATACCTAATCTGTCCCTGAGATCGAAATCCCGTTTACCGGATATTACTTGGATGACTCGTACACTTGCGGTACGTGTCTTGCCTTTTTAGGTGTATTTATTTAGAACACACTAGGAGACACCAAGCATGGTTACGTTTTAATGAGAATAAAGTGAGGTGTCCATACTATGTCTCCTCGCCCGAATATCAATTAACCATGTTCTATGGAGGACTCAATGACAAGTCCAGGGCAAGAGCAGATTTGTTAGTAGATGAAAGTTTCGTATTATTGGATCCTGAAGAAGCTAATATTATTATGGAAAGAGTTCTGGATACCGAGAGAAGTTGGCTGATTGAATCAGAAAAACAAGAAGATACTTTAGAATCTCTAAAGTTCAAAGAATTAAACCAACAACTCAAGGAATTACAAGAACAAGCACGAACAATAACTCAGGTAAATCTAGTACATACTTTCCCTTCATGTATGGGTTGTGTTGCAAGAAATCATTCATGAGAGAGTTGTATGAATAATCCAACTTCGATTTCCTTCGTATCTCATCAAAGAAACCGTTAATGTAATGGTTATTATCAAGCTCAAGGAAATTATGCTAATTATCAAACCCCACAGAATCAAAATTTGGTCGAAACCCAAGGTACTTATGATCAAACTCGACCTCAACCGTACTATCAACCACAACCCATCTATCAAGAAGCGCTAATCTATGAAGAAACTTATCAAAAACCGCCTCCATATTCAACGCAACAAGCTACACAAGAACAATCTTCGAGTTTGGATCTGAGTATAGTTGAAATTATGGGATTATTTGAAGTAAACATGAAGATAAGTCAGCGAAGACTTCAAACCCAATTGAAGGTAATCAAGAATCTCGAGCATACCCTTTCACAGATAGCGAGTACATTACTGAATAGGCCAAAATGGAAACTCCTTAGTGATACGATTGATATGCAAAACAATTACCTCCGTCTAGAGTAGAAGAAACAGAACAAACGTCTATTCCTGAAAAAGTGGTTGATGAAACAGTAGAAGACAAGGTCGAAGAGATAATTGAACAAAAGAGTGTCCCTGAGAAGGCAGAAGAAGAGCTCAGTGGTAAACAATACACGTCCTCCTCCACCATTCCCATCATGTGTCAAAAACAAGAACAATGAAGAAGAATTCAAGAAGATCCTTGACATGGTGAGCAAGCTAGACATTAATATTCCGTTTGTAGAAGCTCTCAAGAGAATGTCGAAATATCTGAAATTCATGAAGGACATTCTCTCTAATAAACGAAGCTTAGAAACTGAGGAGATGAATGGATTGCCAGAGGAGTATAATGCTATATATCAAATAAAGTTACCACACGACGCACATACACCCAAGAACTAGTGGATGGGACCATCCATGGATACAAAGAATAGATCTGAGAAGTTCGTAGGGGTGAAAGACAAAGGATTCAAATTTCTCGTGCCAAATATTAATAAACTTGCTTATTGCTGGGGAGGTGATGTTCATACATAATCACCAAGGTAACACGTCAAACTTGATGACGTTAAACAAAAGTGCTCTTGGGAGACATCCCACATTCTTTTATGTTCTTAGGTATTTATGTTTTTGTTCGTTTTAGTAAGTTTATGTGTTTTTAGTGCATATTGCAGTAATAAGGAAGGTATAAGTGTTTTTGGTGTGTAGGTATGCACGGGTTCGAGTTTAGGGTGAAAAAGTGGAAAATTTTCGGAGTTAAAAAAGGAAGCCTTTACTTTTCGTTTTCAAATCAGTTTCCTTAGGTGTAATAGCTTCCATATATCGAAGTGCTACACAAATTACGCGCAGAAGCTCACTAAATAACAAAACACCTAAAACTAGACAAGAAAGTGCAAAGTATAAATAAATGGGAAAAAATCCCAAACTTAATTACTAAATAACCCTAAAATGATGTATCAAGTATAGATTAATATGTCACAAATAGGGAGACATCACTTTCTTTCTTATGTTATTTTGGAACCTTCGCAACACGTTTCCATATTCTTTTCTTTGCACGAGCAAGGTGTGGATTTTCCTTAGGATCTCAAGGAGAATTATTTGGTGGTTTATTTCTTAGCTCTTTCTCCTCCAGTCCTAAGATCGCTAAAAACCTTGGTTGGCTCTTTCATTACCTGTTCAATAGCGTCCAAGAAAAAACAATCTTTTGGAGAACTGTGGAACTTCATAGCCTTGAACACCTTGAACTTTTCCTCCTCTTCTTGCACTCGCATGATTAGTTCACCACTTTCTGCATCAATCAAAGTATGCCCCGTGGCTAGGAATGGTCTTCCCAAAATGATGGGAACATTCTTATCCGTGTCGTAATTAAGTATGATGAAATCACACGGAAATATAAAATTACCTACTTTGATGAGGACGTCTTTGATCTTTCCTTCAGGATGAGATAGGCTCTATCCGCCATTTGTAAAACCATGGTAGTAGGCTTTGCATCCCCAATCCTCAATTTCTCGAACACTGGTCTAGAAATGAGATTAGATCACACACTTAGATCACACAAAGCTCTCCCGGACCATCCTTTACCAATAGATATAGGAATATTGATAATCCTAGGATCTTCCAATTTCAGAGACAACTTACTTTGACATATTGCACTGCATTCCTCCGGTAACCCAATCATCTCTCCCTCGTAGTATTTGCGTTTGCTGGAAAGCGCATCCTTCAAAAAATTTACATACTTTAGCATTCCTCAGGTGGAATCCAGAAACAGTAAATTGATCTGTAATTTCCTCACCATGCCTATGAACTTCTTGTACTCTTTGTCATTGTTCTTCTTCTTCTAGACACGTGATGGAAAGGGAGGGGGGATGGTTATCTTTCACAATCATATATTTCTTTGTATTCTCCTTTGTAGCCTTAATTGGATCATAAATTACATCTTCACTAACATCATCAACTAACTCCTTAACTACATCTTCAAATATAACAAGTTCCTCTTCTTTCTCAACTACATCCTCTACTTACTTTGGTTTGACAGTTACCTCTTTTTCTTTCATAATCGGGAAGGTAGGTGGTTGTAATTGTTTCCCACTTCGAAGAGAAATTTCTTTACAATCTTCAAAATGATGAGGATCATCTGTGTCACTTGGAAGATGTCCTTGTGGATGCTGATTTATCTATTTTTCCAGTTGAGACACTTGCTTTCCAAGAATTTTTAACCCAGCTGATTGTTCATTTACTTTCACACTGGTATCTTGCTGCTCTTGTTGACTCTTCTGTTCTATGGCCACGAGTGTATGCAAGTTTTCTTCTAATTGTGTTTCCTTTTGATCTAATTTTTTCATAAACTGGCTCATTTGTTCATCCATCCTGGTTGACGTTTGAACGGAAACTGTCATAAACTGGTTCATTTGGAGAGCTAATTCACTTGCAGTAATGGACCTTCTTGTGGATGGAAGGGAATGCCTTCTGAGTAAGAGTCTCTATATAAGCATCATATCTAGAATTTTCAGGTTCTTGACCTCCTTGATATTGATTTTGCGATCTCGCCTGGTAATTGATCTCTTGGGGTTTTGGTTGATAAGTTCCTGGATTAGCAGCCCATTGCGGATTTGAGTATTGGAAACCTGCATGGTTTCTGTTCTGATTACCATAGCCTTGACAACTCGACTAGTGGTTACCACGATTATTGATGAAGCTGACCGATTCCGGATTCGGAGAACAATCTTCCCATGCATGATCAATTGCCCCACAACTGGGACATATTTCTGGTTCTTGTACCACATGAAAACTAGCTTTCTTTTTGGAAATGGATAATTGTTTAATCTTGTTCTCTAAAGAGGCAATATTTGCATTCAACACAATTTTTGTATCTATATTCAAGCTACCTTTTTTGGAAAATCGAACTGGTGATCTTGATGGTTGCCAACTCATTTCATTTTTCACGATCTGATCCATAAGAACCAACGCTTGATTCACAGTTACTATCGTAAAACCACCTTGACACATCGTATCAACTTTCTCTTTAGAGGCTTTATCTAAACTGCGATAGGAAATTCCCAACTGTAACTCCAATGAATACCCATGTAGTGGACACTTTCTTAATAATGACTGAAACAAGACAACGCGGCCCATACATTTTCTCCATGTTCTTGTCAAAAACCTGCTAAATCAAGCTGTCCACTCAATCTAACACTCTGAGGATAATACCTATCGAAAAAAGCAATTTGCAATTGATCCTAAGTAGTAGTTTCTCCATGTTGTTGCTGACCATACCACTCACTAGCTCCTCCGTCGAGGAAAAATTGGAACATAGAAAAATACATTTGTTCCTGAGTAAATCCTGAAGTGATATATGCATCACAAATCTGCATAAACTTGTACATGGCTTGAATAGGATCTTAGCATGCAGCTCCACTGTATTGACCAATATTGATGAACTGATTGATCATACCCGCATCAGGTTTGAATCTAACTCCTTGAATAGCGGGTGGGCGAAGTCCCAATGGTGGTAAACGGAATGGCCTGTTTTCATTAGGCTGGATGACCCAAGGTACATCTTCTGGTTGAACTCTAGCACTATTGTTGTTGTTGACTGGTGGTTTACCTCCAGGAGGGTTTGGAATTCGAATGTTATTATTATTTCCTGGAGGGTCAACCACAATTCATGGAACTCTTGGGTTGCCTTCTTCATCTACTTCTACTTGAGGATTATTGTTATTTAGTGCTTCCATCTCTTCTCTTGCTTTCTTTTCTTCCTTCTCTCTTTGATTTTTAGCTTGGAATAATTTCTTAGGATTTGAGAGCATGCACCAACCTGTAAGATCTGAGAAAGACAAAACAAAAGAAAAGCTTAAAACAGAAAATAACGATTAAAATTACTTGGGGATTAAACGCAAGCGTGACACAATGCAATCCCCGGTAGCGGCGCTAAAAACTTGTTGGGTCCTGGGTTGTGATAAAAATCAACACTAAATAGAAGGAAATACTAACAGGAAGTGTACGGGTCGTTCCAAGTAATATATAGATATAAGGGATTTCGTTATCAGGGATTGCGTAGGTATAACCGATGTGTTCAAGAAATAATTGCAAGTACAGAAAATAAAAGATGAAAGATACATTTGTTTTGCTTTCAAAGATTAAACTACTAGACGCAAATAAATAAATTAACTAAAGTAAATACTAAAAGTTGTAGATGTAAAGATGAGAGCTATACTTGAGTCTTGCTAGGGATCCACCGAAGTTCAAACATCTAGTGCTTTCGTCTAAGGGACAAATTGGTAATTCTATATTAGTCAGGACACTACGATCTTCTAACTCTCGTCAAGGTAGACTTAGGAGGTATCCTACAATATTATAAACCCCGTTAGGGAAATTACCAGCTACATTCAGATGATTAAGACTCTTACCTAATTGGCTACGTGGTTAGTCAAGCCCGTTAGGATCATTGACAAATACCACGCGTTTATTAATTAGTTCAGTATTTAAACCCCCCCCCCCCCCTCTCGCAAGGTGATCACCTCCACTAGTGAATAGCCTAATTACTATTACCTAATTCTAATTCCTAGATCAATTAAAATAGTAAATAAGCATGAACTAATAAACAATATGAAAAACCTAACTTAAATTAAATTAAGACAATCCTAAATCTGAAAATACTAAATTAAATAAACTAGGCCTTAACCCATGCGATTCTCAAGTATATGTAAGTTCAGCTCATACAGAAATTAAATACAGAAAGGAAACTAATAGAATACATTTTCCTGAAACAGAAATAAAACCTAGATAGAGGAATTGATTGGAGCTGTTGTTGGAGAAAGGAATTTCTCCAGCTTCTGCTCTTCTCTCTGCCTTTTTGTTGTCTTCTGAAAGTTGGAAAATATGAAGCGTACTAAAAAATGAGGTCTAAATGACTTTTTATACTAAGTAAAATTGGATTGGGCTACTGGTACCGCCTAGGGTGTGATAAAAATAAGATAAAATTAAGTCTAGAAAACTACGCACTCTCACCCTAGACAGGCACAGTACTGCAAGTATTACCAGACGTATGCTAGTTTAGTTGATAAGTTGAGTTCGTTCTCAGGGACTTAGTGTGCTAGTCGAATGGGTAGCAATAACGAGTAAGGAGTAAATAATTAAACACAGAAAATTAAAGTGAATAGATTTCGAATTAACTAATAACACTAGGAAAAATAAAGACAATAAAATCAAATACGAAGAATATGAGATGAGAAGTATAGCTTAGGTTTTGCTAGTATGCACTAATCCTTCTAATTCTTTCTATTAGATCTAGTTAATAAGGGAGATAATTAGCTCTTGTATACTTAGTCAGGATTCTAAATTCCCATACCTTAGACCTTGAGAGCGACTAAGGGGGATACGGACACACCACGAGACTGGTTCAAATAGGGTTATCAAGCGCTACCAAGGCCCTAAGCAATCAATTTCCATACATGGTGATAGTGATTAAATTATATCCTAATGACTATCTAGTTAGAATCAGTTTTGTCAGGACTAATATCGACATTAGACGTTATGTGGTGTTTCATTAATTAGACACCCATCTAAGGTGACCATCTAATTACTATTAAGAAAACCTAAAGTGATCAGTTCTAGGACAGGCAATAAATCAAAACACATAAACAAATACAAAGGTAAAAAGCTAATATCAGATTAAAACATGTAATTCCCAAATAAACTTAGATAGAAATAAATTAGAATTCATAGATTATACATGATGCAAAACCCAATCTATGGGGAGTTAAGTTCATACCTGAAGGAAATAAACTAAAAGAAATAATAAAAACCATCATCTTACTCTCTACAATAAACTAGAAGAATAAAATCTTAAGAACTAATTACTATGAGGAAATGATGATTTAAAAGTGATATAAGGGTGTATTTGTAGGTGTTTAGAAGACCTAATTTGTTTTCTTGAAGGAGAGGTTAAGTAATGGACTCCAAGCCCAACTTAAATTCGTAACCCTAAAAACATGCAATCAAGCCCGTTTTTCTTTTGGTCCTAGCAGCTTCAATTTTCATCCGTTTGATGCATATGAATATACCAAATTCATTGTCTCGGTAAGATATTCAACTTTGCTCTTGACCGTTTCTCCAAATTCCTCACTGTTTTTGAGATATAAGCTGATTTTTGGTCGTAGGTGCAGAAATTCAGGATTAAGGCAGGTTTTCCTTTTCCATGTTTTTAGCTTTTCTTTCCTTTATCTCCAATTACCATGCTTATCTCTTTCCATATCTTGTAGTCTTTGACTTGGACTCTAATTAATCTACATAATTATCTTTAAAGCTTCACACTAAATAGATAATTAAACCCAATATGCTCTAAAAATATTATTTTACTAAATCAAGACTCAAAATAGGAATGTGCACTATTTCTCAAGAAAATCGACTATTATGACTTCTAAATCACTAAAAATGATGTCTTATCCTAATATAAATCTATCACGAATGAGGAGACATCAAGACCCACAACTCAAAGTTGTATCGTCCCGATACAATAAAGATAAAAACAAAGGGAAGTCTATAAATACACACTTATGGAATTTTCAATACAATGGGAAGAACATAGCAGAATATATAGAATAAACCTAAAACAACAACTCAAAAAAATTTCATGCAATAATATTCATAAACTACATACCTGTACACTTCTCATATCCATAGTCAACACGACTTGAATTCAAGATCAGATTAGTTTCGCAATGTAAGAAGAATTGGGACTTTACTCAGTTCCCCAAGAAAGCTATAGATTGTTCATCGAACTTCACTAGTATTCAAAGATCCACTTAACTACTCTCTAATGGCTCAATCACTTCTCAATTACATAGCAAAGAATCAAAAGGTATTTAAGGTTGTAATTTAGGCTTAGGGACGGTATGGTAGTATATTTGGACAATTTAGAGTGAGTTTTTGGCTCTCTCCTCACTAGCCATCAACGAATCGCCCTAGAGCTTGAGTTACTCTCATAAAACGTTTCTCACTCAACCCAATGAATTCCTTGATGCACAATTTAGCATCCCAAATAACCCAATTAAAGCATAAGATGTTCACATAAAAATTCCACTTTGCCGGTCCGAATATATATATTTTCTTTTCTTTTCAAATTAATTTCTTTAGCTATGACTCTCTTTTTATGTTGAGATATCACGCTATTCTCTCATATATATATTTTTTATTTTAATGCCCTTGTTGGCAAATTTAGCTCGTAGCTTCTTTTTCATTCACTATTACCCCGACAAAGGGTTACAAAAGATCTGTGAGTCATCATCAATATAAAGAACAAAGCACAATTAATAAGCTCAAAAAAATACCATCCCAATAACAATTCCCATAATGGTGGACCCACCACCCCAAACTCAAGCTCTAAAACAACTGTCTATGCGTCGCGATTCGAGTGCGGGTCATATGGAAAAGTCCTATAATCTAAAGGGATATGGCTTATAATGTGTTTCAATAAAAAGCTTTAGAAAGGCTAGAAGAGGCTGAGACGGATATATCATATAAAATTAAAATAACAAGGTGAGAAGGTATAAAAAGGCTTCAAATGGCTTCAAATATGAAAGAACCGCCTTAATCACTTTCTACACTATGTAATTTCGTTATTTTCTTACCTTTAGCACTTTCATCAAATGGTTTTGTCAACTAGCTTGGATCTCACGGCCTACACACTTCTCAAGGTTCCCTGAGATCGAACATACTTTCTATCGCATTGCTCACTAATATTTTCTTTACTATCAACGTGTGTTTTCCTGCAAATACTCAAAGCATACAAATAACATAGCTCATAAACATACTACTTACTATCATCAATTCACTGAGCTTATGCTTTCAAGCTATTAAACACACTCTACATCTAATTCCCATGTATCAAAAATTTTAATTTCTACCTAAAAACAGAAAAATGGAGATGAGAGACAACAAATCCCCACACCCCCAACTCAAAAATGAGCCGTGTCCCCACGACTCAAAAAAGACTCGAAACAGAAATTAAAATTAGCAGATAAATGACTCGAAAGCATTTACAGAAATGGTAAGGAAGAAAGAGAACATACTCTCGAGGCTTATTGCCTCGCATTATATACATCCAAGGTAGGATTTGCTTGATCTTTTGTTAATTGCTCGAGGAGTTTCATGATGTGCACTTGATTAGCGTTGATTTGTGCCACATCATTGACTAAGGAAGTTTGAGCTGCTTCGAATTTGTTTAAAAACGCTCCTCCATCTTCTCTTGCCAACTTTGCTCCTTTTCTTCTTGCGAGATTTGCGTAGCACTCGCTCTTCGAAAGACATCCTTGATCCAAGCATTATCAATATAAGTCTCCTTAAATTCGAGTTTCTCTTCTTCACCCAATGTAACATTCGCTTTTTGCACAAGACACGTGATCATAGTAGGAAATTTAACATTATAAACTGATTTGGGAGAGACCGAAAATCGCATCACCTCCTCATAGATCAACTGTGCCACATCTACTTCTTCTCCTCTCAAAATACAGTCCAACAGTAGAGCGTTCTTTTTAGTCACATCCAAAGTTCGTGTGTTTCCAAAGACATTAGGAATAAGGAAATTGTGCCAAACTCTCGCATCCGGTTGAAGATATTTGTAAGGCCAAGGTGCCTTCAATTCTCCCTTATGTGATTGCACTTTATCCTTGTCTAAAACATGCTAAAAAAGTAATTCCTCATCAAATATTTTTCGTTTAGCAACCGCTTCATCATACTTGCAATATCCAATTAATTTCTTAAACTTGAAGTGGTTTCTAATCTCATTAACTGTGAAAGGAACTAACTTTCCTCTAATCGGAACACAACCTTTACTATCTCGGCTAAAGAGGCCTAAACAGAATTCCAAAACTAACTCATTACATAATTCAGAACGTCTTACCATGAATGTAGACCAACCCAATTTTTCACCAAGCTCTAAGAATCTCTTGTACTCTCATGTACCAACTTCTTCCTTGAATACTTTCTCATAAGCAAAAGGTAGTTCCTTCAATTATTTTTCTGCAGAAGCTTTCAAGGCCTTTGAAGCTTCCTCTTTTTCCTTGGGTGTAGGACCTTTGAAGGGTAAAGGTTGTGTTTTCTCCTTTTAATAAAGTATAGCCTTTTACCATTACGATCAAACATAGCTAGCTGACCTCCATCTTCAACATCGTTTTTACCTTTAGCTTTAGAACTAGAACCTTTGTTATTTGATTTCTTCTTAATTGAACCCAACAGCTTTCTTTTCTTCACCTCCCTCTCGTTAGCTAATATCCCTGTTCTATTAGTCATCCTCAATTGACCCCCAACTCAAAGCTTTACCAACTCTTTGAAATTTGAACTTGTGAATTTTTGGTTAAACAAGCTTGATTTGGTTTAGGAAAGATGAATTGATGATGAATCTCTATGTGGGTAAGGTGCATTCTTGATGGATTGGCTTGGATTTAAGAAATTGTAGGATGAATTTCTAAAATTTGAGCTCTTGATTCTTCAATTTAATGGGTTTGGTGAGAATTTGGTGCTTGAATCTCCTTTGTAAAGAGGTGGAGAGAAGATTTGATGTGTTTTTCTTGATGATTGTGTAGTGTTTTGATGATTGGTGAAGGTTTTTATGATCTTTAATGGAGTTGGGAGAGGTTTGGAGAAGAAAGAGAGGCTTGAGGTTTAATAAATTCAGAATTATACCTAATATCCTCCTTTTATAAGCTTCAATCCGCAGTTTTCTCTCTCCAGCGGCGATCTCCAGTATACCGGGCATATGGTTCGGTATACCGGAACTTCTGTTGTTCCAAAAATTTTCTTCTCGTCAAAAAACGCGAGCCTCATACCCGTGACACGGGTTTTTGATCCCGCGGTATACCGGGGATATGGTCCGGAATACCGGACCTATCGTCCAGATTTTTTTTTTCTTCTCGGCACGAAACCCGAGGTACCTACACGTGGTACGGGTTTTTTCTCTCTGCGGTATACCGGGGATGAGGTCCGGTATACCGGCCCGATGGTCAGAATTTTCCGAAATTTTTTGTTTTCTCCTCCTGAACTCGATTTCTCCAATACCTAAGCATCAAAAACACTAATACCTTTCTCAAATATGCAATATCAACTATAAACAACTAAACTAAACATAAACTAAAAACGTAAAAGACATAAAAACTAAAAAAATTGCGGGTTGTCTCCCGTACAGCACTTTTGTTTAAGGTCTTTCAAAGTTAGACGCGTTACCTCTATCAAGATTTGCGAATATAGCCTCCCCAACAACGAGTTAGGCTATGAACATCAACTAATCTGCGCTTGATCCCCTTCTTGAGTCGGATTTCTATCACCTTGGCTGAAACAACGTTAGTGACAATGAATGGTCCCATCCACGAGTCTTTGAAACTTCGTGGCCTATTCTCGCATTTGTGAGCTTTCCATAGAACTTCATGGACAACCCCAAACTCAATGTTTGGCTCAGTATCCACAGGATTTAAGTGGATCTTCTCAGGAGGGACTTTGTGATGTGAAAGCCTGTGGATGACAGGAACGGCAGGATCTAACTTCCTCGGTTTCTTACCCAAGACATAGAAGGTCTCGGATACATTCTTTGCATGAAGGGTAATGGTCCCTTCTTGGAAGTTGATGACACTCTGACTTGTGGCCATGAAAGGCCGTCCAAGTATGATTGGAACCTGCTTATCTGCATCAAACTCAAGTATAACAAAGTCAGTAGGGATGGCGATACTACCTGCACGGACTAAGACGTCCTCCACTGTTCCCCATGTCCTGGTAACTGAGTTGTCAGCGAACTGCAACTTCACTGGAGTTTTCTCTGATTTCTGAAGTCCAAGTCTTTTGAACACGGATTTAGGCATAAGATTCACACCAGAACCCACATCGTACATAGCTTTCACCTTGAGCATACCATTAATTTGAATAGAAAGGTTGAAACTTCCCGGATCTTTAAGCTTTGTTGGTAGCTCTCGTTCACTTCTTCTTGAGACTCTCAGATTCTCTCTTGGGATCTCTACACTCGCTTCTTTTTCAGGAATAACTTGCGTAAAAACTTGTTGCGGTGTAAGTCCTTTCTTTGCGATCTCAAGCATTTGGGCGTTGATATTTTCAGGTGTATACGCCTTTACAAATGTCTTGAGTTTAGTGTCATCCTTTGGATTTGTATCAGGAATAGTTTGTGACACTGTTTGAACAACAGGTGGCGGTTCCACCTTCTCTTCTTCTTTCTCTTCTTGCACAGCAGGTGCAACTTCAACTTCAACCTTTGATTCCTCCTTGGAGGCTTCTTTCTCTTTTTCTTTAGCCAGCTCAGCTTGATAATCCATAACCGATCGAATCTCTTCTTGCATATCCTTCAGAGCCTGTATAAATTCGTCTTTTTCTGAATCGTCCTCCACATAAACCTCAGAACAGTTAGATTACACGGGGCTAGACTTGGTTGGTTCTTCTTCGGTACTCGGAACCTCCACGGCACTAACGGGCATGTGGTACTTCCTTCTTTTCTTCTTCAATTTCAAGGCAAATAGCCTTACAAGCTTCGAACTTAACTTTGTCATCACCTCCTTCGATTGCCTTCAATTCTTTTTGTTCCATTAAATTTGTTAGAACTTTGTTTAATTGTTCCACTTGAGTACCTAAAATCTGAATTGTGGCATCTTGTCCTCATAACTTCTCTTCCTGAGCGTTCATATTCGTGGTCAAACGGTCCAAGACTTTTACTAATTGTTGATTATCCATAGATCCCTCTTGAGGATACTGTGGTAAAGCTTTCTAATCTAGCACATCAGTATAGGCATCTTGAACAGGTTGTTGAGGGGGAGTAGGTCTATTTTGATGTTGATTTTGATACTGACCTCTTGGTTGGAAAAAGTTGTTCTGGGGGCGTGGTTGATAATGACCAGGATTAGCGGCCCCCTGTGGATTTGAATATTGCATACCCGGATGATTTCGGTTACCAAATTGATAACCTCCTTGGTTGGATATGAAGTAAACAGATTGTGGATTTGCTTCTCACTCTTCCCATGTATGATTATTAACCCCACATTGCTGACAGCCTTGTGCTTCTTGTACTACGTTTGTTGCGGCTAAATTCTTCTGCATCTCTAACTTAAGCTCCTTGATTTGATTTTCTAATGCGGATATTTGAGCTGAGTTTGCAGTTTCTGTGTCTAAACGAAGCGTTCCTCGGGTCTTTGCTACAGGAGCTCGCGTAGAAGGCCAACTCCTTTCTTGTTCAATAATATTTTCCAAGACCTCGGAAGCTTCATTATGATTCATGGACACAAAATTACCCTTTCCGATGTTATCCACCTTCTCTCTACCTTTATCATTAAGACCTTCATAGAATATAGCAAGTTGTAAAGAGGGGGTATGCACATGGAGCGGACATCTAGCTAAGTTATGTTGAAATCTTGTCCATGATTCTCCTACTGTTTCTCCATCTTCTTGACAAAACCTTGCAAGCTCGCTTTGATCTTTGAGTCTCATACTTTTCGGATAAAAACGGTTAAAGAATACGGCTTGAAGTTCTGTCCATGAATTGATTGTCCAAGGTGGCTGTCTATCTAGCCACTCACTAGCTCTACCAGTCAAGAAGAATGAAAACATATGACAATACAGTTGCTCGCGTGTAATGCCTGGAGTAACGTAAGCATCACAAATCTGCATGTACTTCTGAATCGATCTTACCGGATCTTGAATAGTTGTACCACTGTAGAGTCCATGACTTTGAAATTGACTAAGCATACCCGGATCGGGTCGAAATTTAATATTCTGGATCTCTGGAGGACGGTAACCTATTGGTTGAACATGGAACGGCACATAAAGACCAGGGAGGTCTTGTTCAACTCGATTTTGCCCATTACCTCGTCCTTGTGGTTGTTGTACCCCAGGTGGAATAGGTGGTGGTGGTGGTCCTCTTGGTGGTACTCCAAGTGGTAGATCTAACTGCCCTTGTACGCCTGCCATAGTTCTTCTAAAGGCTCTTTCCTCACGAACACGTTTGTTATAAGGTCTGAAGCTCCTCTCAGGCTCCGATAACGGAGGCCAAGAATTAAACACTATGAAACCTGAAAAAGACTAAAGCAAACCACAAGGTTAAATCCGAAAAAAAAAACTAAATACTGAAAAATAAAAATTAATTTAAAACTACTACTCAAAATAGATAACCCACACGCTAACGAGACACAAGTCCCCGGCAGCGGCGCCAAAAACTTGGTACCGCCTAGGGTGTGATAAAAATAAGATAAAATTAAGTCTAGAAAACTACGCACTCTCACCCTAGACAGGCACAGTACTGCAAGTATTACAGGACGTATGCAAGTTTTAGTTGATAAGTTGAGTTCGTTCTCAGGGACTTAGTGTGCTAGTCGAATGAGTAGCAATAGCGAGTAAGGAGTAAATAATTAAATACAGAAAATTAAAGTGAATAGATTTCGAATTAACTAATAACACTAGGAAAAATAAAGACAATAAAATCAAATACGAAGAACATGAGATGAGAAGTATAGCTTAGGTTTTTCTAGTATGCACTAATCCTTCTAATGCTTTCTATTAGATCTAGTTAATAAGGGAGATAATTAGCTCTTGTATACTTAGTCAGGATTCTAAATTCCCATACCTTAGACCTTGAGAGCGACTAAGGGGGCTACGGAGACACCACGAGGCTGGTTCATATAGGGTTATCAAGCCCTACCAAGGCCCTAAGCAATCAATTTCCATACATGGTGATAGTGATTAAATTATACCCTAATGACTATCTAGTTAGAATCAGTTTTGTCAGGACTAATATCGACACTAGACGTTATGTGGTGTTTCAATAATTAGACACCCATCTAAGGTGACCATCTAATTACTATTAAGAAAGCCTAAAGTGATCAGTTCTAGGACAGGCAATAAATCAAAACACATAAACAAATACAAAGGTAAGAAGCTAATATCAGATTAAAACATGTAATTCCCAAAGAAACTTAGATAGAAAGAAATTAGAATTCATAGATTATACATGATGCAAAACCCAAGTTATGGGGAGTTTAGTTCATACCTGAAGGAAATAATAAAAGACATCATCTTGCTCTCTACAATAAACTGGAAGAATAAAACCTTAAGAACTAATTACTATGAGGCAAGGACGATTTACAAGTGATATAAGGGTGTATTTATAGGTGTTTAGAAGACCTAATTCGTTTTCTTGAAGGAGAGGTTAAGTAATGGACTCCAAGCCCAACTCAAATTCGTAACCCTAAAAACATGCAATCAGGCCCGTTTTTCTTTTGGTCCTAGCAGCTTCAATTTTTATCCGTTTGATGCGTTTGAATATACCAAATTCATCGTCTCGAAAAGATATTCAACTTTGCTCTTGACTGTTTCTCCAAATTCCACACCGTGTTTGAGATATAAGCTGATTTGTGGTTGTAGGTGCAGAAATTCAGGATTAAGGCAGGTTTTCTTTTCCATATTTTTAGCTTTTCTTTCCTTTATCTCGAATTACCATGCTTATCTCTTTCCATATCTTGTAGTCTTTGACTTGGATTCTAATTAATCTCCATAATTATCTTTAAAGCTTCACACTAAATAAATAATTAAACCCAATATGCTCTAAAAATATTATTTTACTAAATCAAGACTCAAAATAGGAAAGTGCACTATTTATCAAGAAGATCGACTATTATGACTTCTAAATCACTAAAAATGATGTCTCATCCTAATATAAATCTATCACAAATGAGGAGACATCAGCTACCGGCATACCGGCCATTCTGGGCAGCTAGCCGGTGAAGCAACTGTATCGTTGCATGCGCCAATGGTCATGACGGTCCAAGTCAGTGAAGTTCAAAGATTGGGACCAGCATACCGACCAGAGGACCGACTTACCTTTTCAAGATGAAGGGACGCGACGGTTCATGACTACGGTCTAGGTCAGAAATATTGAAGGGCTGGACCGGCCTACCGACATTCTAAGCGGCTAGCCGGCTAGCAACTGTATCGTCATTCGTGACAATCCGTGCCATAGTCTGGGAAGTGTAAGAATACGCCCGGAAAGCCAGCGAGATGGCTGGTATACCGGTAATGCTCAATTAAAGAGACTTTAGTGTCTCTAACTATGGAAAACTTAAACCTAGCCTCTTTCAACTTCACCAATACAAAATTTTAGTCCAAAACTCTATAAAAGCACCTTGAAACTTGTTTAAACCTTACAACAAATAAAAATATTCCATCAAAGTTTCCTCCACCCTCCACAAACACATAATCTTTATCAAATCCATTCCATTACACTACAATACACCAAAGATCATCAGGGTTTTAAAGATTTCTTCCACCACAAGTAAATCTATTGTTCATAATCCACCATCCAAACAACAACCTCAAACAACCACACCAATCTTTCATAAATCTATTCTTACTTGGTGCATCTTGAGTTATGGGTTAACAAATATGACAAACAAAATAGATGTTATGGATTACAAGAGGAAGTGTTATATCTTAGGGAAGAAAAAGAATTTTCCTGGAGCTAAAAAAGAAAAATCCATCAACATTGATGAGCCAATTGCAAAGAAACCAAAGCTCGAGGTAACTACACAAGAACCACTATGTAAATATAACATGACAAAGAGGGTACCAGCCAAACCAAAATAAAAGAATTCTATATCCAAGGATCAAGGTTCGTCTTCAAATCTTCAAGTCAATCCAAAGGAGGCTGTATCTACACCTCTAGAGTGGGCATATTTATTAATGAAAAGAATCACAAAGTTAGAAGACAAAAATTGATGCTGCTTCATGGAACTATTAAGGATGAACTACATTATTGATAAGATTATGGCTATGTTGGAAATACAAGATGACTCTCCTTCCGATTATGAATGGAGAAACAGGATTTTTGGTTGGGTACCACCTTCTCACCCTACTCCTTGATTCTTATGTGTTAGTATTAGTTTAGTTTTATTTTTATTTGCTTTATTGAGTCTTTTTTAAGTCGTGGGGATGAAGCTTCCTCTTTATCTATGGGTGTAGGACCTTTGAAAAGAAGAGGTTGTGTTCTCTTTTTGGAATAAAGTAAAACTTTTTTACCCATTAAATCGAACATAGCCGGCTTACCTCCTTCCTCAACATCGATTTTACCCTCTGAATTGGAACTAGAACTGTTGTTATTTGTTTTCTTCTCAATTGAACCCAATACCTTACTTTTCTTCACCTCCCTCTTGTTAGATAATGTTTCTATTCTTTTAGTCATCTCAATTGACCCCCAACTCAAAGCTTTAACAACTCTTGAAATATGAACTTTTGAATTATTACTTGAACAAGCTTGATTTGGTTTAGGAAAGGAGAATTGATGTGATATGGTCGATTATCAAAGATTCTCGTACAAGGTGAGTGGCCTCAATATTAATATTCCATTTTTACAAGCTATTAGGGATGTTCCCAAATATGCAGAGTTCTTAAAAAGGGCCCTCACCAACAAAAGGCCGTATTGTGATAATGAGATGATTGGTCTTCCGGAAGAATGTAGTGCTATTTGTCAAAGTAAATTACCTCCGAAGTTACTTGATCCGGGGAGTTTCACAATTCCGATATCAATTAACCATCTGTTGAATCTCACCCGCAATTGGAAGAAAAGCCATTGCCAACACACTTGAGGTATGTGTATTTAGGTACTAATGACACTTTACCTGTTATTGTTTCAGCTACTTTAACAGGTCCTCAAGAAGATAAACTGCTAAGTATACTAAGAGCTAATAAAGAGGCGTTTGGTTGGACTATTGCTGACATCAAAGGTATTAGTCCTTCCTATTGCCAACACAAAATTATTCTGGAGGATGATAGTGCGCGATCAGTTGAAGGCCAAAGGATATTGATGCCAGTTATGAAAGAAGTGGTGAAGAAAGAAGTTATTAAGTTACTAGATGCGGGAATCATTTATCCCATAGCTAGTAGCGAATGGGTGACTCCAGTTCAATGCGTACCAAAGAAGGGTGGTATCACTACCGTCCTAAATGCTCAGAATGAAGCCATTCCCTCGAGGAATGCAGTTGGTTGGAGAGAGTGTATGGATTATCCTAAGTTAAATAAGACTACCAGAAAAGATCACTTCCCTCTCCTTTTCATAGATCAAATGTTAGATAAATTGGCTGGTAAAGAGTATTATGGCTTTTGGATGGGTATTCAAGGTACAATCAAATTTATGTAGATCCAAAATACCAACATAAGACTACTTTTACATGTCCTTTTGGTACCTTTTCTTTCCGAAGAATGCCATTTGAATTATATAATGCACCTGCTACTTTTCAGAGATGTATGATGACATCTCTTAACATATTCATGACAATCTTTCATAATAGAAGGCCAGTAAAAACCTGATTGTAATACCTTAGCAACAGTTCGATCTCCTTTAAAATGTCCACCATATGGTGAATCATGACACCCAGCTACAATCTCTTCAGTTCCTTCCTTGGCTACACATCTTCTTACCATTTGGTCGGCACACACTTTGTAGAGGAAAGGATCCTCCCAAAATAATTGCCTCGCACGATGAGCTAACCTCTTTCTGTCTTGATAAGTGGATCCTTCAGGAAAAGAACCACTTACAATTAAATTCGCAATATCTGCATACCAAGGAGCTTCATAATCACGAACAGCAAATAAACTCTCGTCAGGAAATTCTTCTCTAACTACTTCAGTTCCACCATTTGTCTCTGAACCTTCAAGACGCGATAGATGATCTGCAACCTGATTCTTACACCCCTTTCTATCCTTAATCTCTAAATCAAATTCTTGAAGAAATAAAACCCATATGATTAACCTTCGGTTCAGATTTGAGCAAAAAATTAAATAAAACCATGTGGAGTTAAAATTAAAGATAGAAACCCAGATGAATATTCTCACGAAAATAAAAATTACTAGTATTATTACACATCAAAGTTTAGATATTTACAGCATAAATAATATAAAGAAGACTATATTTGACTTACAATGCTTTTAATATAGTAAGAATTATTTTGGATAGGACAGTCGACAATGAAGTTGGGTGGAATACTGTGAGAGCACCAGTTAAAGGGGGAGTTAAAAGTGTCAACATTGAAGAGAAGTTCACCACCTTAGAGAACAAAATACAAACCAATTTAGAACAACAATTGAAGCAACTTACGTTAGCCGTGAAAGAAGGTTTTTCGAATAAAAGGGTTGAAGTGAACGCTGCACAATAGGTGTATGGATGTGAGTACTGTGGTGTGAATGATCATTCATAAGAGAATTTTCAGAATAATCAAGAGTCTGTGATGTTTGTGTCAAATAGAGGAAATTTTAATTCAAATGGTAATGAATATCAGCCTAACAGAAACCATCCTGGGTTTCAATATTCAAATCCTAATGGGGCAGCTAATCCGACATACGCATATCAGCCGCGTCCCCAAGGTAACAACTATAATCCAAGACCTCATAATAATTATCAAGGAGGACAGAATCAAGGAAACTATGTTCAGAGACAACCTCCTCAAGAAAATTACAATGAAACCATGAACGAAAAAGCCTTACCTGCTCAACCACAAGAAGGTGCAAATAACCTTCAGAAAACCGTAGAAAGTTTGATTGCACTTCACGCACAATCAACCCAAAGACAAGAAGCATCTGAAGCACACATCAAGATGTTAGAGGATCAAATTGCACAAATGACAAAACGCATGAATCAGCGTCCACAAGGGCAACTCCCTAGTGACACAGAAAATCCTATACAGAAAGAAGATTGCAATGTTGTGACTCTCAGAAGTGGTAAGAATCTTCCTCCACCGCCTTTTCCTGTTATGAAAGAGAAAGAAGTTATTAGAAAAGAAAAGGATGTGGTGGAAAAGAGTAAAGATGATGAAGTTGAGGAAGTGGAGAGGCTTGTTGAAATTCCAAAAAAGAACGATGATGTTGTAAGTCGTCCTCCTCCACTATTCCCTTCTAGAGTTCAAAAGAAAGGTGATTTAGCCGAGTATCAGAAGTTCTTTAATAGAGTGAGAGGCTTGAGTATTAATATTCCGTTATTAGAAGCTATCCGAGATATTGCTAAGTATACGAAGTTTTTGAAAAGAGCCCTCACTAATAAAAGGTCGTATTTCGATAATGAGATGATTGGTTTACCAGAAGAATGTAGTGTTATTTGTCAGAGTAAGATACCTCCGAAGCTACTTGATCCTGGGAGTTTCAAAATTCCTATTTCAATTGGAGAAGAATGGAAAGGTAAAGAACTATGTCATTTGGGTGCAAGCATTAATCTTATGCCCAAGTCAATCTTTGATTAATTGAAAATTGGAGTAGCAAGACCCACCTCTATGGTCTTGCAAATGGCAGATCGATCTCTTGCACATCCTGAAGGTCGAATCGAAGATGTCCTCGTCAAGGCAGGTACTTTAATATTTCCCGTTGATTTTGTTATTCTTGAATACGACGCGGATAGGAATGTCCCCATTATTTTGGGAAGATCATTTCTAGCCACAGGGCGTACGTTGATTGATGTAGAGAACGGTGAATTAACAATGCGAATCCAAGACGAGGTAGTGAAGTTCAATGTACTCTGCGCTATAAAGTTTCCAGATTCTCAAGAGGATTGTTTCCGAATGGATGTAATTGAGAATGCCACGCAAGAAGTATATGATGAATTTACTTATGATGATGTTTTTCAGGCAGCCTTGACATTAGATCTACCTGAATTGATGGAGGAGCTTGCCGAAACAGTGGCATCTCTTAACTCTGAGAATCCAAAGTATAGGCGTCTAGCCTATGAACCTGTGAGAGAACCGGGGGAGATTGTAACTAAAAAGAAACCTTCAATCGAATCTCCTCCGCAATTGGAAGAAAAGCCTTTGCCATCACACTTGAGGTATGCGTATTTAGGTACTAATGAAACTCTACCTGTTATTGTTTCAGCAAACTTAACAGGTCCTCAAGAAGATAAATTGTTGCGTGTGTTAAGAGCTAACAAAGAGGCGATAGGATGGAATATTGCCGACATCAAAGGCATTAGCCCCTCCTATTGTCAACACAAAATCATTCTTGAAGATGACAACGCACGCTCAGTTGAAGGTCAAAGGAGATTAATGCCAGCCATGAAGGAAGTTGTAAAGAAAGAGGTGATTAAGCTGTTAGACGTAGGGATCATCTATCCCATTTCGAGTAGTGAATGGTTGAGTCCAGTTCAGTGTGTACCGAAGAAAGGAGGAATCACAACAATTCTTAACGATCAAAATAAAGCTATTCCTTCAAGAACGGTAGTTGGTTGGAGAGTTTGTATGGATTATCGTAAACTGAATAAGGCCGCCAGAAAAGATCACTTTCCGCTTCCCTTCATCGATCAAATGTTAGACAAATTAGCTGGTAGAGAATATTACTACTTTTTAGATGGATATTCCGGGTATAATCAAATTTACGTGGCACCTGAAGATCAACACAAGACAACCTTTACATGTCCCTTTGGAACTTTTGCATATCGCAGAATGCCATTTGGGTTATGTAACGCACCTGCTATGTTTCAAAGATGTATGATGTCAATCTTCTGGGATATGATAGATAACTTCCTTGAGGTATTTATGGACGATTTCTCTGTATTTCGTGATGATTTTGATAAGTGTTTAGAGAATTTGGAGAAAGTTTTGATTAGATGCAAGGAAAGTGATTTGGTTTTAAACTGGGAGAAGTGTCATTTTATGGTCCGAGAAGGTATCGTACTGGGTCACAAGGTTTCGAGTGTTGGTTTAGAGGTTGATCGCGCGAATATAGAGGTAATCAAAACTCTTCCACCCCCTGTTTCTGTTAAAGGGGTGAGAAGCTTTCTTGGCCATGCTGGCTTTTATAGGAGGTTCATTAAAGATTTTTCTAAGATTTCTAAACCACTATGTAATTTACATGAGAAGGACACCAAATTCCTTTTCAATGAAGACTGCATGGTGGCCTTCAAGGCAATTAAGGAAAAATTACCGCTCCTATTGTTTTGCCACCGGATTGGAATTTACTGTTTAAGGTTATGTGTGATGCTAGTGATTTAGCTATGGGTGTTGTTTTAGGTCAAAGAAAAGATAAGATATTCCATTCGATATACTATGCAAGCAAGACTTTCAATGGTGCTCAAATTAATTATACTGTTACAGAGAAAGAATTGCTAGCTGTTGTTTATTCATTCGACAAATTTCGTTCCTATCTTCTTGGAGCGAAAGTTGTTGTTTATATAGATCATTCTGCTATTAGATATCTTATGGAAAAGAAAGATGCCAAACCACGGTTGATAAGATGGGTTTTATTGCTTCAAGAATTAGATTTAGAGATTAAAGATAGAAAAGGGTGTGAGAATCAGGTTGCGGATCATCTCTCTCGTTTTGAAGGATCAGAATCAAATGGTGGACCTGAAGTAGTTAGAGAAGAATTTCCTGATGAGAGCTTATTCGCAATTCACCTAGAGAATACTCCTTGGTATGCCGATATTGCAAATTTAATTATAAGTGGTTCTTTCCCTGAAGGTTCAACTTATCAAGAACGAAAAAGATTAGCTCACCGTGCTAGACAATTCTTTTGGGAGGATCCTTTCCTCTACAAAGTGTGTGCTGATCAAATGGTGAGAAAATGTATACCAAAGGAAGAAACTGAAGCAATTGTAGTTGGGTGTCATGATTCACCTTATGGTGGACATTTTAAAGGAGATCGAACTGCTGCAAAGGTATTACAATCAGGTTTTTACTGGCCTTCTATTATGAAAGATTGTCATGAATATGTTAAGAGATGTGAAAGATGTCAATTTACCGGAAATATATCCAAGAGGGGTGATATGCCACGTAATAATGTGCTTGAAGTAGAAATATTCGATGTATGGGGTATAGATTTTATGGGTCCGTTTGTTCCTTCTAATGGTAACCTCTACATTTTATTAGCTGTTAATTACATGTCCAAGTGGGTAGAGGTTGTTGCTCTACGAACAAACGATTCGCGAGTAGTAATTAAGTTTCTAAAATCACACATTTTCACTAGACATGGTACTCCGAGAGTAATTATTAGCGATGGAGGTTCTCATTTCGTGAATAAGTACTTGAAGACAGTTTTAGAGAAGTATGGGGTGAGACATCGTGTATCTACCGCTTATCATCCACAAGACAATGGTCAAGCCGAAGTCTCAAATCGTGAGGTAAAATTTATTTTAGAGAAAAACGTTGGGCCTACAAATAAAAGACTGTTCAATGAAATTAGACGATGCTTTATGGGCTTATCGTACTGCATTCAAAACTCCAGTTGGTGCATCCCCGTATCGAATGGTTTATGGTAAGGCTTGTCACTTACCTCTTGAGCTTGAAATGGGTGCATATTGGGCTATTGCGCAGTTAAACTTAGATCCTAATTTAGCTGGTCAGAATCGAATGATGAAACTTAATGAACTTGATGAATTCCGATTACATGCTTATGAAAACGCTAAACTTTACAAAGAAAATACTAAGAGGTGGCATGATAATCGGATTCGTGAGAAGAACTTTGTGGTGGGACAAAAAGTATTGAAATATAACTCAAAGTTCAACAATTATCTGGGTAAATTGAGATCGAAGTGGTCGGGACCTTATATTGTGACCAAAGTTACACCTTATGGGGCGATAGAAATAGAACATCAACTCGAGAACCGTACATTCATGGTGAACGGTCATCGATTAAAGATATACCATGGAGGTGAAGACACCAATCGCGCAGAAGATCCACATCCCGGAGAGATCATGTATCTCATCGAGGCTCCTTAGAAGCGTGAGGTAACCCGTCGAGCTTAACGACGTTAAACAAAAGCCAATTTCTTGTATATTAGTTTAAGTATTTTGATTTTCGTAGTGTATATTAGATAAATTTCATTAATTTAGTGTGTATTATTAAGAAATGAGGAAGGGTAGTTTTTTTTGATGATTTCAGGGGTAAAAGAGTCATGAGTTTGAGGTTAAAAGGATGAGAAAACGAAAAGATTCGGAGCCAACAGCAGGTCGGACCGGTATGCCGGTCAAATGACCGGCTAGCCGACCAAACGAGCTGAAGACCCCAAACGAGCTGAACATTGCGTCAGCTTTGACGAAAGATGATTGCGTCTCGGAATGCGCTAGCGAGGAACCGTCGGCATGCCGGTCAGATGACCGGCTAGCCGGCCAGTGAGAGAAAAGTCTCTGACCACTGCGTCAGCTTTGACGCAATGACGTTACATCTGACGAAGCACCAGCAACACACGACCGGCATGCCGGTCAATGACGAAGGAACTCTCTGACCACTGCGTCAGCATTGACGCAAGGTGGCTTGCGTCTAAGGTAAAAAAAATCGAATTTAGTAATTTACTTTTCGCCGCCATCGCGACCGGTGCGCTGTTGCGAGAGGCGGTTTTTAGCCTATTAAACCTGATTTTTTACCTTCTTTTCCAAGCCAACCTCCTATTACAAATCCTAGCCTCCACCTACTCCGAAAATCATCACCTAGCAGCTATACAATCATCAAACCAAGCCCTCTTTCGTCACAAAATCACACAATCAACTCATATCCTCTCCAAAACATCATCAAATTCCCACTTTTCTCCAAAATTTCTTCTTCCTAACCTTCAAATTAAACCCAATTCCTCCACAATTCTTCTCAATTAACCTTTACCCATCTCATATTCCACCATATTCTTCAAGTTTTAAGCCTCAAAACATCAAATTTCTAAGCTTTTCTCTAGCTTTATCACTATTTGAAGTTTTGAGTTTGGGTTGAAAAGAGATGAGTAACAGAACCGATTCCATGTGTAATTATCGAATAAACTTACCAAGAAACAGGAACAATGTTGGTGCTAGCCCATAACAAGCAATTGAGATTCTAGATTCGCGTTCCAAAAAGACTGAACAAATCCCAGTTGCTCCAAAAAGAAAAGAAAATCCAAGCAAGGCTAACCCGAAAAAGAGTATAAATTGATGAAAGTGAGGAAGAAAGTGAAGAAGAGATTGAGGAAGAACCAGAACAAGAAGTTCCTGAAGAACCCGTGCAACAACGGAAACCTCCGCGTAGAAAGGTATGGGTTCAAAAGCCAAAGAGAGTTTTCGTTCCTTGGGATGATCAGGTTCGTGATAGAATTAATTTTTTGAAGTTTGGTGAGGAGATGAATCTTTCTAAGGGTATTATGAATAGTGCTTTTAAAGATTATGGTATTACTTGTGACAAGTTGGGTTGGAAAGAATTAAGAGAAAGGAAGCTTGAGTATATTCCTACCTTTGTGCGAGACTTTTATGAAGATATCGCCTTTTCAAAAGAAGCAGTCGTGGTTCGCAAAAAGGTAGTTCCTTTCTTCGTTGAGCTTATTCGAAAATCGTTGAAATTACCCAACTTTACTGGACTATGCCCTTTCCAAGAATCCCTTAATGATCCTTCTTTAGATTATGAATCCGTTTGGGGGAAAGTACTTATTAATGGGGCTCGCCGAATTCCTGAAGGAGAGAGGTATCCTGGACAAATGTATAGCAGTAATTTGTTACCCTGTGCTAAGGTGTGGTCCCGTTTTATAATTCTAACATTCTTCGAAATCAAACACATCTTGGAAGTAAAGAAGGAGCTTCTCGTATTTATGAAGTATATTATCGAGGAGAAACCAATGGATGTTGCTCATGTGATTTATGATACCATCATGGAGTTTGCAAGAGTTCCAACTTCGCAACAAAATATAAAATTCCCTCGTACAATCACTACTTTGTGTCTAGACGCAAAAGTCCCGCGTAGGAACGCAGAGATTAACAGTGTGGCAGTTGGAGAGAACATGGTTTTAACCTCAATCCAGAATGCTCATGATGAAGTAATAAAAGCGGTAAGAACTCCTAGAGCTCCTCCAAAGAAAAAGATGCGTACCAATCACGAGTTGGAAGCGAAAGTTAAGGTGTTGGAAGAGAACCAAGTGAAGATGATTGCTACTTTAGGAAACGTTACGAAAGAGCTGGAACTTATCCGAAACATGCTAATGGGGGTGAGCACCATTCAACACGCCACATATGGTCTACTTACAAAGGATAAAGTTCAGGGACGCAACACCAATGACCAGCTACGCGCTGGTTGAGATACGTTTTCTATCCCTTCCGCGTTTTAGTTTAGTTTAGTTTATTTTATTGCGTTGAGTCTTTTTCGAGTCGTGGGGACATGACTCATTTTTGAGTTTGGGGTGGGGTTCGTTGCCTCATCCCAGTTTTTATGTGTTATGTGTTTTTATTTGCTTTCAATAAAATAATTTCGGAGTTGCGTTAGACTGTAGAAGATTTTAAATGCTCCTGTAAGCATACTTTTAGTAAATCTATGATAGTAAATAGTGGACTTTAGGGAATAATATAAAACGCACTTAGAATTGCATGCGAACATAGGTAATTAATAGGAAAAATTAATGAACAATGCAAATGAAGTAAGCTTGTACTTAAGGAATATGTTTGGTGTGTAGAACGTGAAATCTAATTAGTAGAGAACCCACTTAGATATGAACTAAAGACGAGCTATGTACTTAAGAAAATGATTGGGGCCGTTCTTTGTTAGCCATTTGTAGCCTTTTAGCTTGCTATCCCTTATATAAATATTTATCCGTCTTAGCGCAATTTTGAGCCTTAAGCCTTTCTTTTGTCGCCACGATATAAGCCCATTATCCTTTAGATTATTAGGCATGACCAAATGACCCGCACTTGAATCACAATCCTGAGACCTGTCTCGAGCTTGAGTTTGGGGTGGAGGGTCCACATTTGGGAAATTATATTGGGAGGGAATTATATGTGTTTATATTGAGGCACAAAAATAAAAAAGATGAGATTATTATTTGCAACCCTTTGCCGGGATTTGAAAAAAATATTATAAGAGACATGACCTTTCACATCAAAACGAGGGCCATGGGTATCTTGTACAAAAAAAATGAAAAAGAAAATAAAAAGAAATAATAAAATAAACCGGCAAAGTGGAATATTTTTAGAAATCATCTTAGTATATATATATTGGGTTGACATTGGGAACGCAACATTAGCGCGTCAAATGACTTGAGTGAGAACATTATATGAGTGTAAACTCAAGCTCGTGGACAGTTGTTGCTGGTAAGTGAGGAGAGAGCCAAAAGCTCACTTCAAATTTACCAAATATACATACCACACCGTCCCTAAGCCTACACTAAAACCGTAAAGTCCTCGTGATTCCTAAGTGCATAGTGAATTTATGATTCTGTTGATAGGGAATATACTATGTGGAGCCTTCAAAGCGAGTTAGGATTGAGGAACACCCTATAGCCATCATAAAGAGATGAGTACAAGTGTAACCTTCAAGCATTGCTACTTTAATTTTATAATTAAGATTATTTGTGTTCGATTTTTCATGATAGGTGTATGTGTATACTAGTTCCTAGAGTTCTACTATATGAGATTTATTTTAAGAATTGCTTTAGGTTTATTTGCTAGCTTCTATCTTCTCTTGCAATGACTTTCTTACCCCTTGGTTTTAATTTTGCTTTGTTGGGACGACAAAGGTTTGAGTTGGGGGTGATGTCTCCCTAAATGTTCTAATTTTATGCCCTTGCGAGACATCATTTTTTGTGTTTATTCGTTTATTTTGATAGTCTTTTGGACTAAATATGCAATAATCCGAATTTCCTCTTTTATTTCTAGCATTTTTAATTTATTAAACTTTTGCGCGTAATATTGGGTATTTTAGTGGAAAGTTTGTAGGTTTTTAATATTATCTAGAAGAGGAATCCGAGAATAAAATCAAAGATCGTGATATGGAGTCAAAGCATGAAGACAAATCCCGAAAGAATTGATATTTTAGAGCTGCAAATATGGAAAGTGGCCAAAGATTTCTGATTTCGAGCCACCTAAGAGTAGATTTAGCCGCTGACTTGTGAAGAGAAAATATGTCCCATTGAGTTACGAAACTTTAGCAACTGGAATGAGGTCAATCCGAGTTGAAACGAGTCGGTTAGAGCTGTTTTAGTGGAGGTGGTGCAGCAGTTACGGGATTTTGGGCTAAGATAATGGATTTGGGCCTTTATTATTTCATTAAACTCTAACCTAAGGTCCAAGTCCGAATTTCTAATTATAAATAAGGGTCTTGACTTCTATTTTACATACAATTCACTTTTTACAAAAGAAAACATCAGAGAGAAGTCAAGGAAAGGAAGCAGGAAAGTTAGAGAGCTGGACACGATCTATATCTCCAAATCACAGCTAACTTAATTCCGCAATTAGGTTTTTCTTTTATTTCTTTCTGTAAAACAATATGAACAATTTTATTTCTTTTAATTTAGTTTTCCGCATTAGTATGAACTAATTTAATTAAGTGCTTGAGAACGCATAATGGGTTAATCCCAATTTGATTTCGTTTCATATGTTTGAATTTGGGATATTAATTATTTAAATCAAATTGGGTAATTTATATTTACTTTTTATGCAATTTATTTACTGTTATTGACATGATCAATTAATAATAGGACTTAGTATCTAGGCTATTCCAATTAGTGGTGATTGGATCACCTTGACGGGGGGTCTGGGTTCATAACTAATTAACGATTATAGGTTAGAAATTATTTGACTCTGACGAGCTTAATTAAACCTATGGCCTACTGGGTAATTTAGACTTAATCACTTAAGAATGGACTATAATCACCCTGACGGGGTTTGTAGCACTTGAAAGTTGCTCCTTAGTCCACCCTGACGGGGGTAAGGAGAATTCTGAATCCCGACCAATATAAATTTACCAGTTTGTCCCTTAAACAATGTATGAAATGAATGATAGTTAGGTGAAATCCTTGCATCTCTCAAGTACTGCCTTCTCATCTTGCGTAAACACTTTATTTTCTTGCGTCTAGTTATTTACTTACATTAATTTAGTATTTTACTTTATTGTCTTAGCATTAGAAAACCAAACAAACAAATTTTAAAATCATTTACTTGTTTTCACATGCAATTAACTACTATCTGATAAGCATTAGATTCAACCATTCCGTCCCTGAGAACGAATCTGTTTTATCACTTATATTACTTCGGACAACCGTACACTTGCGGTTGTGGTTCTCTTTTCCTTATTGCATTTATTTTAGAACACACAAAGGACCACCACTAATATATCTAAATTGTGACGCAAAAGCGTTAGAGATGTGGAAGGCTGCTGAAGATTTCTGATTTTAAGCCATTTAGATGAGGATTCAGCAGCTGAGTTGTGAACATATTAAATTCCTTATCGAGTTACGAAGAATTAGCAAGTTGAATGAGTCAATTCAGAGTTATATTGAGAAAGTTACACCCGTTTTAGTGAAGGGTGTACAACTGTTACGGGATTTGGACTTAAATTATAGACTTGAGATTTTTAATATTTGACTAATTAACCTAAGTAAAAGCCCTAGTCCGAATTTAGCACTATAAATATTCCTTTAGACCTCATTATTCAGCACCTCTCATTTTATTCTTCAATTTAAATCATCCTTAGAAGAGAGTGTCCAGAGAGAAAGTCAGCAGTAAGAAAAAGGAGAAAGTTAAGAGCTGGAGAAAGTCATCTTCTCCAAATCACAGCCAAACCCAATTCCTAATTAGGTTCTATCTTTTAGTTTTGTAATTGAAGAACATGAATTCTTTCTGTTTTAATTTAGTTTTTAATATTAGTATGAGCTAAGTTTAATTGGTTCTTGAGAACGCATTAATGGGTTAAGCCCCAATTTATTTCATTGCATGTTTTTGGTTTTGGGATTATTATAATTGAAATCGAATTGGGTAATTAGTATTTTTCATTAATTTGCATTTATCAACTATAATTGAAGTCATGAATCAACAATAGGAATTAGTATCTAGGCTATTTCATAAAGTGGCATATGAATCACCTTGACGGGGGGTCTAGGTACAGACTTAATTAATGAATGTGAGATGGAAGTTATTGACCTTGACAGGCTTAATTAATCCTATGGCCAATTGGGTAATTAGAACTTAATCATTCGAAGGTGGACTATAATCACCTTGACGGGGTTTGTAGCACCTAAGAATAGCTCCTTAGTCCACCCTGACGGGGGTAAGGAGAATATAGAATCCCGACCACTATACAAATTCGTCCCTTAAATAATACATGGAATAAATAGATTGAGGTGAAATCCTAGTGTTACTCAAGTACTACCTTTCATACTTGCGTCTAGCTATTTTATTTTCTCGCGTCTAGCTTAATATTTACATTACTTTAGTATTTTAATTATTTGCCTTAGAATTATAAAACCAAACAAACATTATTAAAATCATTTACTTGCTTTCCCGTGCAATTAATCACTATTTGATAAGCATTAGAGTCAACCAATCTGTCCCTGAGAACGAATCTGTTTATCACATATATTACTTGGGACAACTTCACACTTGCAGTTGTGGTTCTCTATTCCTTATTTGCATTTTATTTTAGAACACACAAAGGACCATCAATTACAAACTCCGTCAGGGCGATTATAAGCTACGTTCAGATGATTAATATTTATACCCAATTGGCTACGTGGTTAGTCAATTGGGTTAGGGTCAATAACATATACCACGCGTCTATATTCTAATTCTATAATTAAACCCCGCGTCAAGGCGATCACTTCCCCACCAAAGTGAATAGCTTAATTACTAAAACCTATTTCTAATTAGCTAGGTCAGAAATAGTGAACAGGCACAAGAATATAGTCAATTGAGATTAAGAACCAATTCAATTAAATACTAAAATCTCAGATTTAAATTAAAACAGAAAAACTATAATCAATGGTTCATATATTTACAATCCGAAAGAAAAATTATGCATAATAAAACTCTTGAATAAATAGCTTAGAAATACCTCATAAACAAAATAGATCTAATACTATTTTACCCAAAGAATAGAAATGGAGAAGTGTTAAATTGATGTAGTTAAGCTCTAGCTCTTCCTTCTTCCTCCTCTAGATCATGTTGATTACTTCTATGATGATTTATATGTGTATATTAAGCTTATGCATCCAAGGGATGATTTTCTAAGGTTTAGAACTGATATATATAGGTGCTAGGTTGAAATCTTGGAGTAGGGGCCAAGTAATAGAGTCCAAGTCCAACTCAAATTCGTAAGTAAATATGGATAATTACTGCTGACTTGTTTTGACCATATCTCCTTCGTTACTGGGACGTTTTTGACCCGTAAACTATCAAACGAATCCTCACAGAATTATCTATCCACATAGAAAAGGGAACTTCCAGAATCGTCCAGGATTTTGATTTATAATCACTTCTTTACACGTAGCTGCAGAAATTCAGATTTATTTGGCAGCTTTTCCTTTTCCTAGTTGAACTCTACTTCCTTCTATCTCCAGATTTTTTTAAGATCTCCTTTCCTTATCTCCTTAGAATTGATTTGGCATCTAATTTATTTCCATATTATCTCTAAAGCTTCACATTAAATAAATAATTAAACCGCATATGTTTTAAAAATAATAAATCATTAAATCAAGACTAGAAATAAGAAAGTGTAATTTAAATGTAGGAAACTCGACTAAACACACTAGAAATATCTTAAGACTTTAATTCTCACTTCTCCTCCTTAGATTGGTTTTTCATGAAATTCATAAACCTACTAACTTTGCACTAAAAATAAGTAGATTAACGCACAAAAGCACTATAAATGCAAATAGTCTAATTCCAAAGGGAGAAAGTGTAATATTAAAATTTAAGCACAAAAGTCAACATAAAAAGACCATTTGCCACCTAAAATGATGTCCCCTGAGGGCTAATAATTAGAACAAATAGGGATACATTAGGTAACCCCTTTTTGTTCTACTTTTATGCCCTTAGGAGACATCATTTTAGGTGAATAAGTGACTAATATGATAGACTTTTAGTGTTATTTCGTTATATTTCATTTTCTCTCCTTGGAATTTATTATTTTTCATTTATTAAACTTTTGCACGTTAAATGGGTTGTTTTTAGTGCAAAGTTTGTAAGTCTATGGATGCTAGGGAGCATCAATTCAAGGAGAGGAATCGATAATCATAGTCTTAGATCGTGTGAAAAAATTCAAGGCTAGAAAAGATTTCTTGAAGAATTGACAAGGAAAGGTGCAAATCTTGAAGGTTGATATTGATTGCTAATTTTGAGCTACTTACACTTGGATTCAGCCTTTGGGTCGTGAAATAGGTTTTATTTCTTATTGAGTTAGGAAGATTTAACAACTGGAATGGGTCAATTTGGAGTTGATTTGAGAATGTTACAGCAGTTTTACTACAGTTTGTACACCAGTTACGGAATTTTAATTAGAAGATTGGACTTGGGCTTTTTGATTTTCACTAATTCACTTAAGTAATAGTCCAAGTCCGATTTTAAGTTTATAAATAGACCTTTTGACTTTTATTTTACACACAACTGAATTTATACAAGTCAGAAACGCCTGAGAGAAAGTCAGAAGTAATGAAAAGGAGAAAGCTAAGAGCTGGAGAAAGTCATCTTCTCTAAATCACAGCCAAACCCAATCCTCTATTGGGTTTTCTTATCTTTTAATTCTTTAATAAACATGAGTTCATTTATTTTTATTTCCGTAGTTTTTAATTCCGTTATGAACTAAATTTATTTGTACTTGAGAACCGCGAATTGGGTAGAACCCTAACTTGATTATTTAATGTTTTTCTAATTTGGAATTTTGTAATTTAAATTGAATTCATTATTTATGTTGGCTTTTATTTTATTCTTGAATTATTATCTTTAGAGTCATGAACTAAGGGTAATTATTAGTATCTAGGCTATTCACTATAGTGCCGTAGTGATCACCTTGACGAGGGGTTTAAATACAGTCCTAGGTAATTGTCGTTGGTATTCGCCAATGACCTTGACAGGCTTGACTAACCAATAACCAATGAGGTAAAGAACTTGAACCATCTGAAAGTAGTTGTAATCATACTGACGGAGTTTATAATACTGTAGGAGAGCTCTTAGGTCAACCCTGACAGGGGATAAGAGACTTTAGAATCCCGACTAACATAAATATAACAATTCAGCCCTTAACAAAAAGCATTAATTAAGAAGGTTTAGGTGAAACCCTTGCGAGACTCAAGTACTACTTCTCCCCTTGTGTCCAACTCTTTTATTTGCTTTATTTTCATCTCAGTTTAATTAATTTAGTTTCTAATTTATATTTTCATCTCAGTTCTTAAAATAAAGACCCAAACAAACTTTTATATCATTTACTTTTCTGTATCTGCAATTATCTCACTATTTGATCCATACCTGAGTTGTACCTAATTCGTCCCTGCGAATGAATCCGATTTATCAGTTTATTACTTAGACAACCGTACACTTGCGGTTCGTGAGTCCTCAATCTTTATCTTATTATTTTATAACATACAAGGACCCACCACTTGGGTAAGGTTACCTTGCTCAATGATCGGTGGTTGATCTCAAACCTAATAACTATCTAGTTAGGCAAGCCAGTCGGGATCACTACCGCACACTAGACGTTTATGTGGTGTTTCAACAATTAGACACCCCTTCCAGGTGACCATCCAACTTCTATTAATGGGGTCTATACTCGTGCACTAGCAAGAACTACGGTCAATACATCAAAGCACATAAAACAAATATAAAGGTTAAGAAGCTCAATCGATTTAAAAAGGTTTTTCGTAAACACAATTAGATAGATATAAATACAATTCAAAAATTATAAATATGCAAAAACCAAGCTATAGGAAAATTAGTTCATCCTAGAAAGAAGTAAACTAAAATGAAGATAAATATTGTCAAATGGCTTCTCCTGTTGCTGCTACTTGATACTAAAAACTAATAATTAACCAAGGACAAGTTTACAATGATAAGAAGGTGTATTTTTAGGTGTTTCTTAAGCCTAGGGCGAAACATTGGAGTAGAAGGCAAGTAATTTGAGTCCAAGTCCAACCCAAATTCGTTTCCTAAAATATAGAACAAGATAAACACTGCTCACTGTTTTGGCCATATCAACTTCTTAATTGCGCCGGGTGTCTCCCACTTTATATTGAAACGACCGAAGTAGAAAGATCTATCTAAATATTTAAAGGCTCATCCAGAATCGCAGCCGATATAAAGTTATCTTCACTTAATGGCCGTAGCTGCAGAATTTCATATTTATTTGGCAGCTTTTACTTTCCTAATTCAAGTCTACTTCCTTTTATCTCTTGATTCCTTCCATAGATTCTTTCCTAACTCATTATAATTGATTTGGCATCTTAATATATTTCATAAACCTTAAGAGTTTCACATTAACACACAAATTAAACCAAATATGCTCTAAAAGTAATAAATCATCAAATCAAGACATAAATTAAGAAATTATTAAATAACGGGTAAAAATCCGTAAACAATTAATCAAATACATCTAAAATGATGCCTCCAACCTACATTAATATATCAAAAATAGGGAGACATCATTACCGAACTTTCTCCATAGTCTAACATGTTTTTCTTTCTTAGATACTTTATGAGTGGCTTGACCTAATAACGGAACCAGAATGGGCGATGGGGAAAACCATCCACTAGCTAAAACCATTTTCGTCTCTAAACTTAGCCTTCTTGGTCCTTCCACCTGATTGAATAATCCTTACATGAAATTGAACAGATGCGCAGGTTGTTCGAAGAAGATGACTTGCCAGGATCAGAATCTGTAGTGGAGACCTCCGAGTCGGAGATCTTACCGGTTTCATACCTGCCCTACAATAAGAGAATGAGGTATAGAGTTCAAATCAAACACCAAATCCAATAAAAAAAATAGGAAAACAGAAAACATAAATCGATACATAACTCTATAGGTTGGGTGGGAATGTATCCGCCTTGTGGATTCCACTTGTTTCAATCAACACCGCCACAATCTCCACCGCTGGAAATGGTGTTTCCACCTAATCCTTACCGCCATATGACGTTTACCCAGTTACTTATGCAGCTAGTGATGGCAGAGTTGTTTGGTGAAAGCCACCGTCAAGATTACTGAAAAGATGTATACAAAGCATGTAAACAAGAGAAATGTCCGGTTTGAGTTGAAGGTGTTTGTTTCTATGGTCTGAGTATATTTTAGAGTTACTTTTGGGGGTTTTTTAATAATGGAAAAGTCTGGTCGTGGTTGTTGTCAATTTGATGTGTTTTGTTTGATTCTCTGGTCATTTTGTTTGTGTTCGTGTGATTGTCTATTCAAGAAAAGTAAAAACACAATTATGTGGTGTTCATATCAATCAATTTCCACATCTAAATAGAACTTTTGTTGGTCAAAAGTTTTTTGGAGCAGAGGGATTTTAAGTGGTCAAGGGTAGTTTGAGTTTTTCTCATATTTGATTAACAAAATCTAACATTGTTAACTAGAAGAGTCACATGTACCTATCAATCCGAACACAAGTGTCTTTCATGCCTATTTTTTAGTACAAACACTAGCATGTTTAATTAATGTGACTAAAGGGTCTCTCGTTCTATTAGCATGTCTATAATTTTGTTGTTTGTATTATAAATATAATAGAAGGAAGATATTATTTTTATAACTAAAGGATGCATTTACATGTTCCAATATATTTTATAAATAAACAATGTGATAAATTAAACATTACAATACAATAAAAGTATCCTTCCCTCCCAATAACTCTAAATTGTGAAGATTGGAGGTATAGAGATCATACGATATCTAAAAATACCTAACTAACTTTTTTCCTAAAAACTCTATAATCCACATAAAGCAAGATATTACTAATATCCCTTCTAACCATTCCCCCCCCCCCACTCCTCCCTCCCTCTAGTACCTCAATCCAAACACACCTTATACTTGATCAAAGTGATCAAGTTGACATTTTTGTATAGATAATTGTATGAACTATTTGGAACAATTTGTACTAAAGTACAACTTGAGAAAACAATGGATACATATAATAAAAACAATGGAGACCTATACTAAAATCAAATTATTTAAAAAATAATTTTTTATAAACAAAATATATCAACATTTCAATAATGTGTTGATAAACATAAAAATTTAAATTTATCTGACATTCTAAATTTTTTTTAGAGTTATTGTAGATTTAATATATATTTATTATCTAATTTGGAATTTATAGATTAAAATTGTTAAGATCAAGATAAATTATTATAAAAGAAATTCAATTTTTCAATCGTGGTAACAATAATAACAAATCTCACCGTGAAAAAGGTTCGCAAGATCCACCTACATTGAAATGACATAACCAGCGATCAAATAGTGTAAATATACCTAAAAATGGCAAATAATGAAATTTATTAGTGATCTATTGATTTTTCTCTATTGATCCATTATCCAATAAAGTAATTAACCACAAATACGTGGATGATTAGTTATATACAACATACAGAAAAATTTAGGTTATAAACTTGTAAACAAGATATATATTCCATCCATCTGACTGATAATACCTTATTGCAACATGTACAGTACTCCCTAAACGGATCATTGAGCTGAAAAACTTCTTGCTCATTATATTCGTCTGACATAATCCATTTTCCACTTGCCATCTTAATTTCTACACAACTTTATAATTGGATAGTCAAATCTTGTAGTGAAGGGATCATCTACAAACAATTACAAATTTGTTTTGTGCTTTCAAATTGGAATATATTGCACTTTCTAATTGAGTTTGGGAAGAAGGGAGGTTTTATGAATTTAAGGTGTGAATTGAATAGTTGGACAATTTGATTTGGGACGGAGAATGAGAAAACAATTTAAATGACTTGTACAAGGTGTGCGGCTGATAATTAAGTAATTTGGGGTTGAATGAAATTAGGGTTGAACGAAAAAAAATATTTTTATAGTAATATATTCTTTAAATTACATCATGACCCATAATTTGTTACATGTAAAATGTAATTTAGATATCTTACAATAAAAAACACTCTAATTACATCATGACCCCACTTAATTTGTATGCAAATGGTTTCAATATTTTGTTTACAATTATGTAAGAGACCCATTATAGTTTTATATTTTGTTTTAAATCGATGATATTTTTAATTCTATAGTCGATAAATAAAAAATCTATCAGATATAATTATCTAAGTAAACGTGCTTAACCACAAGTTGATTAGCCTAAAGCGGATGGAGATCTCACAATTACGTAGAATAGTTCCATGATAGGCTCCTTTGCTTCGTGATCTACTCGCCTCGGCACTACATTCCTTGCGCCACACCTATCTTTTGTAATCACACTTGGTTAGGTCCAAATGATGTATCCTATGATGACGCTTAAACTGATAAGAAAATTCATATCATATATAATTAATTAAGAAATAATTAATTAAGAAGGTTTAGGTGAAACCCTTGCGAGACTCAAGTACTACTTCTCCCCTTGCGTCCAACTCTTTTATTTGCACAATTTTCATCTCAATTTAATTAATTTAGTTTCTAATTTATATTTGCATCTCCGTTCTTGAAACAAAGACCCAAACAAACTTTTATATCATTTACTTTTCTGTATTTGCAATTATCTCACTATTTGATCCACACATGAGTTGTACCTAATCCGTCCCTACGAACGAATCTGATTTATCAGTTTATTACTTGGACAACCGTAATCTTGCGGTATGTGAGTCCTCAATTTTTATCTTATTATTTTATAACACACAAGGACCCACCAAGTTTTTTGGCCCCGCTGCCGAAATGGTAGCGTGTGACCCCTTAGTTAATCCTTTAGTGTTTAATTGCATTTTTATTTTTATTTTTAGTTTTACGCTTTTCTTTATTTTGGTTCTTCCTCAAGTTTTATAGGTTTGGTGTATGTACTCAAACCACAAGAGGTTATTCCGAGATAAAAACTAGAGAGAGAAACAAGCAAGAGAAAAATAAAAGAAAGAAAGAGAAATGGAGGATTTAAATATTCATAATGTTGAAGATCCTGGCAATGAGTTGGATGAGCATGGCAATCCACTAGTGCCACATGTTATTCATAGTCATACAATTCTCAACAATCAACAAAATCATCCACCTGTACAACAAGCTCAACCCCCAGTGAATAATGATCCATGGTTCATACATGGTCTAGAACAAGTTCCTTATCGCGCTCCAACTCTTGGTATTGGTCCTGCGAATATTAATGTTGCACGGTATAGACCCGGCCCTGGTATGTTATCCCAATTTCAAATTTCGGAAACATTCATGGAGTGCCTGGAGAAGATCCTATTCGTGTAGTAAAGAAGTTCATGCAAATATGCGATTCATATATAACGCAATGAGTGACCAAAAAGCAGATGTACTATGCAAATTTCAGATTTTTCGTGATAGAAGCAGCTAGTGAGTGGCATGATTCACAATTACCAGGAGCAATAAACAATTGGGATGAGCTACAAATAGCGTTTTTTTATCGTTACTATCCGAGTAATATGAGATTAGATGCACAGGTTGATTTGACATCATTTGTTCAAAAACAAGAAGAAACTTTGGGAAGATGTTGGACGAGATATCAGTTGTGTTTGAGAAGAGTTTCTGATCATGGCCTTACACAGCCACAACAAATGAAGATATTTTTTGAAGGCCTTGATGGAGGATCAAGAAAAGACCTCAATTTACTATATGGTGGTGGGTTCTTATAGGTAGCTCCAACACATGCTAAACTTATTTTGAATCTAACTGTGAAGAATGAGCAGGGCTGGAATACAGTAAGAACACCTATCCGAGGTGGAAAAGAAAGTAGTGTTGGAATCGATGATAAATTCTCCTCCTTGGAGAAACATTCGAGCAACAATTGAAACAGCTTACCTTAGTTGTTAAAGAAGGTTTTTCAGGAAGGAGAGCATATGTTAAGGCTACTCATGAGATATATGGGTGTTTGAATTATGTGTACAAGATCACGACTGGGAGCATTGTCAAAATAATCCAGTTTCCGTAATGTTTGTTTCTAACCGAGGGAATTAGAATTCAGGTGGTCAAAGGTATCAACCAAATAGAAACCATCCGGGTTTCCAGTATTCGAATCCAAGTGGGGCCGCCAATCTGACTTATGCATATAAGCCGCGTTCCCAAGGTAACAACTATCAACCAAGACCACATAATAACCACCAAGGGGGACAAAGTTATGGAAATCAAGCTCAGAGACAACCTCCTCAAAACATCTATGATGAGACCATGAATCAGAAAGCTCTACCTGCTCAATCTCAAGAAGGTTCATTAGATATTAATCAGACATTACAACAATTGATTACCCTTCAAACAAAAGCTTGCCAAGAGCAACAATCTTCTGTTGCAGCAATTAAGATGTTAGAAAATCAGATGGCTTAGATGGAGAAGCAATTGATACAGCGTCCTCAAGGGAAACTCCCAAGTGACACTGAAAATCCAAAGCAGAAAGAAGATTGTAATGCTATAGTGTTAAGAAGTGGTAAGAAGCTTCCCCCACATCCTTTTCCTATTATGAAAGAAAAAGAAACAACCAGAAAAGAAAAACCGGTATAGTATGTGGTGGAAAAAGATGATGCACCTGAAGTGGTAGAAGTGGAGAAGATTCTGGAAGTTCCTAAGAAGAAATATGTCGTAGAAACCCGTCCTCCTCCACCTTTTCTCTCAAGAGTTTAGAAAAAAGGAGATATGGCCGATTATCAGAGACTCTTAAATGTGGTGAGAGGTTTGGACATTAACATACTGTTTTTAGACGCTATTAAATATATATCGAAGTATGTGAAGTTCTTAAAGAGGGCCATCGCCAACAAAAGGCCATAGTGTGATAATAAGATGATAGGGTTTCCAGAAGAGTGTAGTGCCATCTGTCAAAGTAAGTTTCCACCTAAGTTACTTGATCGTGGGAGTTTTACGATTCCGATTTCTATTGGTAATGAGTGGCAAGGAAAGGCTTTGTACGATTTGGGTTTGAGTATCAATCTCATGCCCAAATAAGTTTTTGATAAGTTGAAGGTGGGTAATGCGAGACCTACCTCTATGGTCTTACTAATGGCGGACAGATCCCTCATACATCCAGAGGGACGAATAGAAGATGTCCTTGTCAAGGCAGGTACTTTAATTTTTCCCGTTGATTTGTTATTCTTGAATACGACATGGATAGGAATGTCCCCATCATTCTGGGATGACCATTCCTAGCCACGGGACGTACGTTGATTGATGTAGAAAACAGAGAATTAACTATGTGAATCCAAGACGAGGAGATATAGTTCAATGTGTTTAGGGCAATGAAATTTCCAGATTCCCAAGAGGACTGTTTCAGAACGGATGTATTAGAGCATGTCGCGCAAGATGTATATGATTGTTTTAATTATGATGATATCTTGCAGACTGCCTGTACACTTGACTTACCTGAGATGATGGAAGAGCTTGCCGAGACAGTGACAACTCTTAATTATGAGAATCCAAAGTATAGGCATCCTGCCTATGAACCTGTAAGAGAACCTGGGGAGATCACAACTAAAAAGAAACCATCCGTTGAATCTCCAACACAATTGGAAGAAAAGCCATTATCAACATACTTGAGGTATGCGTATTTAGGTACTAATGACACTTTACTTGTTATTGTTTTAGCTACTTTAACAGATCCTCAAGAAGATAAACTGCTGCGTGAACTAAGAGCTAATAAAGAGGCGATTGGCTGGACTATTGCTGACATCAAAGTTATTAGTCCTTCCTATTTCCAACACAAAATTATTCTGGAGGATGATAGTGCACGCTCAGTTAAAGGACAAAGGGTAGTGATGCCAGTTATGAAAGAAGTTATTAAGTTACTAGATGCGGGAATCATTTATCCCATTCAATGCGTACCAAAGAAGGGTGGTATCACTACCGTCCAAAATGCTTAGAATGAAGCCATTCCCTCGAGGACTGTAGTTGGTTGGAGAGTGTGTATGGATTATCCTAAGTTAAATAAGACTACCAGAAAATATCACTTCCCTCTTCCATTCATAGATCAAATATTAGATAAATTGGCTGGTAGAGAGTTTATTGCTTTTGGATGGGTATTCAGGGTACAATCAAATTTATGTAGATCCAAAAGACCAACACAAGATGACTTTTACATGTCCTTTTGGTACCTTTTCCTTCCGAAGAATGCCATTTGGATTATGTAATGCACCTGCTACTTTTCAGAGATGTATGATGGCAATTTTCTGGGATATGAAACTTTGATGAGTGTTTACAGAACTTGGAGAAGGTATTGATTAGATGCAAGGAAACTGATTTGGTTTTGAACTGGGAAAAATGTCATTTTATGGTTCGTGAAGGTATAGTGTTGGGACACAAGGTTTCGAGTGCAGGCTTAGAAGTTGATCGTGCTAAGATTGAGGTAATTAAGACTCTCCCCTCCTATTTCTGTAAAAGGGGTGAGAAGCTTTTTAGGCCATGCTGGTTTCTATTGCCGTTTCATTAAGGATTTTTTGAAGATTGCTAAGCCATTGTGTAAGTTACTCGAAAAGCACGCCAAATTCCTTTTTGGCGAAGCTTGCATGAAGGCTTTTCAAGAGATTAAAGAGAAGCTTATTACTGCGCCTATTGTATTACCTCCTGATTGGAGGGTTCAATTTGAAGATATGTGTGATGCTAGTGATTTAGCTATGAGTGTTGTGTTGGGTTAGAGAAAAGTTAAGGTATTTAATTCTATCTATTATGTAAGTAAGTCTTTCACTAGTGCTCAGATTAATTATATTGTAACGGAGAAGGACATATTAGCTGTTGTGTATGCATTTGTCAAGTTTCTTTCCTACCTCCTTGGGGCAAAAATTACCGTGTTTACTGATCATTCTGCGATAAAATACCTAATGGAGAAGGAAGATGATAAACCTCACTTAATTATATGGGTATTGATGTTACAAGAGTTTGATTTAGAGATTCGAGATAGAAAAGGATGTGATAATAAGGTTGCAGATCATTTGCCTTGTCTTGAAGGTTCGGAAGTTAATAGTGGTCCTGAGTTGTTAGAGAAGAGTTTCCAGATGAGAGCTTGTTTTTTATATATGTGAATGAATGGTATGCAGACATAGCAAATATTATTCTGAGTGGTGCCTTCCCTGATGGAGTTACCTCACAAGAGAGAAAGAGATTGAGTCACCGTGCTAGACAATTCTTTTGGGAGGATACTTTCCTCTACAAAATATGTGGTGACCAAATGGTAAGAAGATGCATACCTGAGAAAGATCTGTTGGCAGTAGTTGCGGGTTGTCATGATTCACCATTTGGAGGACATTTCAAAGGTGACCGCACAGCTGCTAAGGTATTACAATCTGGTTTTTATTGGCCTACTTTACATAAAGATTGTCATGAGTATGCTAAGAGATGTCATAGATGCCAGTTTACTGGTAATATATCCAAGAGGGATGAGATGCCACGTAATAATGTAGAAGTTGAAATATTTGATGTTTAAGGTATTGATTTCATGGGTCCCTTTGTACCATCCAATGGAAATCAATACATCCTATTAGTTGTTGATTACGTGTACAAATAGGTAGAGGTTGTAGCTATACCAACTAATGATTCGCGAGTGGAGATTAAATTCTTAAAGTCACACATCTTCACTAGACATGGCACACCTAGAGTTATTATCAGTGATGGAGGTTCACACTTTGTGAACAGGTTTTTGAAGACAGTTCTAGAGAACTATGGGGTAAGACATTGTATATCTACCGCTGGTTTCGCCTAGGGTGTGATAAAAATATGACAAATAAATACGGAAAACAATGAACTAATCATCATAGACTAGCACAGTACTGCAAGTATTACAAGACGTATGCAAGTTTTAATGATAAGAAGATTCGTTCCTCAGGGACATAAATGTGTTAGAGAAAGGGCAAACAAATCAGAGTAGCAATTAATAATTAAAAATAATAAATTCATTAAATAGAGACAAGAAACAGGAAAGTGTACTAAATCATATGAAAATCAACTACTAGACTTCCAAAAATTCCTAAAATGATGTCTCGAACTAAGATTAAATGATCACAAATAGGGAGACATCAAGACCCCAACTCAAAGTTGTGTCGTCCCGATACAATAAAGATAAAAACAAAGGGAAGTCTTTAAATACACACCTAGGTCAATTAAGCACAATGTGAGAGAAGATAGCAACATATATAGAATAGACATAAAGCAACTACTCCGAAAATTTAATGTAATAATATTTACAAACTACATACCTGCACACTTGTCATATTCACAATCAACACGGTTTGAATTCAAGATTAGATTAGCTTCGCAATGTAAGAAGGAGAGGATCATTACTCAGTTCACCAAGGAGGCTATAGATTGTTCATCGAACTTCACTAGTATCCAAAGATCCACTTAACTACTCTCTATTGGCTCAATCACTTCTAGATTACATAGCAAAGAATCAAAAGGTCTTTAAGGTTGTAATGTTGGCTTAGGGACGGTATAATAAGTATATTTGGATAATTTAGAGTGAGCTTTTGGCTCTCTCCTCACTAGCCATCAACGAATCACCCTAGAGCTTGAGTTACTCTCATAAAACGTTTCTCACTCAACCCAATTATTTTCTTGATGCACAAAGTAGCTTCCCAATAACCCAATTAAAGCATAAGATGTTCACATACAAATTCCACTTTGCCGGTCCAAATTTATATTCTTTTCATATCAATTTTTTCTCTTCTTTTGTATAGCCATGACTCTCTCAGTATGAGCCATAGTCTCTTTCCTGGCTTCTACACTCGCTTCTTTCTCCAGAATAACTTGTGTAAATACTTGTTGCGGTGTAAGCCCTTTCTTTGCAATCTCAAGCATCTAGGCGTTAATATTTTCAAGAATATACGCCTCTACAAATGTCTTGAGTTCAATGTCAACTTTCGGATTCGTATCAGGAATAGTTGGTGTCACTTTTTGAACAACTGGTGGCGATTCCACCTTCTTTTCTTGCACTACGGGTGCAACTTCAACTTTCATCTCTTTTGAGGCTTCTTCCTCTTTCTCTTTATCTCTAGCATCTTGTAATTCCATAACCGATCTAATCTCTTCTTGCATATCTCTCAGAAGTTGTATAAATTTGGATTTTTCTGAATCTTCATCGTCAGAGGAGTCAGAGTCCACGGGGCTATACTTGGTTGGTTCTTCTTTAGTTTCTGGAACTTCCACGACACTTTCTACAGCATGCGGTACTTCCTTATTCTCTCTGTTTTCAAGGCAAATAGCCTTACAAGCTTCGAACGCAACATTGGCATCACCTTCTTCGATAGCCAATTCTTTCGCTTCCATAATATTAGTAAGAACTTTATTCATTTGTTCTACTTGCGTACCTAAGATATGAATTGAAGCTTCTTCGTTCTCTTAAGTTCTCATTCTGTGAATGAATATTAGTGGTCATAAGATGCATATAAAATTTCAATTGTTGATCACCCATAACTCCTTCTTGAGGATATTGTGGTAAAGCCTTCTGAGCTAAAGCATCGGTATATGCATCATTAACAGGTTCTTGTGGATGAGCAAGTCGATTATAATTCTGATTTCCATAAAATGGAGCTTGACCTCTTGGTTGGAAAGAGTTATTCTGGGGACGAGGTTAATAATGACCTGGATTAGCGGCCCCCTGTGGATTTGAATACTGCATACCCGGATGATTCCTGTTACGAAATTGATAATTTCCTCGGTTGGATATGAAATAAACATATGCTGGATTTCCTTCGCACTCTTCCCATGTATGATTTGTGACCCCACACTATGGACAACCTTGTTCTTCTTGCACTACATTTGCTGTGGCTAAATTCTTCTGCATCTCAAGCTTAATTTCTTTGATTTGATTCTCTAATGCGGCAAATTTAGCTGAGTTTGCAGTTTCTGCATCTAATCAAAGCGTACCTCTGGTGCTTGTAACAGGAGCTCGTGAAAGTGGCCAACCCCTTCCTGTTTTTATAATGTTTTCCATACCTTCGGCGGCTTCTACAGGCTCCAAACACACAAAATTTTCCCTTCCAAGATTATCTACCCTCAGTCTACTCTCGACATTGATACCTTGATAAGAAATAGCTAACTGTAAAGACGGGGTGTAACCGTGGAGTGGACATCTAGCTAACTTTTGTTGAAACCTTGTCCATGCTTCTCCTACTTCTTACCCATTCTCTTGACAAAACTTAGCAAGCTCGCTCTAATCTTTGAGTCTCATACTCTTAGGGCAAAAATGGTTGAAGATTGCGGCTTGAAGTTCTGCCCAAGTAGTAAGTGTACCTGGTGGTTGTCTATCTATCCACTCACCAGCTTTACCGGTCAGAAAGAACGAAAACATGTGACAATACAGTTACTCGCGCGTAATGCCTGGAGTAAAATAGGCATCACAAATCTGCATGAACTTCTGAATCGATCTTATCAGATCTTGAACTGCTGCACCACTATAGAGTCCAAAACTTTGAATTTGACTGAGCATGCCCAGATCGTGCCTGAACTTTATATTCTGGAGCTCTGGAGGACGATAACCTAATGGTTGAACTCGTAACGGTGCTCCCAAGCCTGGGAGATCTTATTCAATTATGTTGTTGTTTCTGTTATCTCCTTGTGGTGGTGGTGGAGGTCCTAAAGGACCAAGTGGTGGATCCAGTAGTGGTGGATCTATTTCTTCTTGATGTTCTGCCATATCTCTTCTTCGGTTTCTCTCTTCTCTGATACATTTGTTATAAGCTCTGAAGCACCTTTCGGACTCCACAAGAGGAGGCCAAGGATGCACTGCTAAAACCTGAAAAAGACTAAAACAAACCAACAAGCGTAAATCTGGAAAAATAAAAATAAAAACTGGAAAATAAAACTTAACTAAAAACTACTACTACCAAAAATAAACTTCCCACACGCTAACGAGACAAAAGTCCTCGGCAGCGGAACCAAAACCTTGGTGTCGCCTAGGGTGTGATAAAAATATGATAAATAAATACGGAAAAATATGCACTAATCACCCTAGACTAGCACAGTACTGCAAGTATTAAAGGACGTATGCAAGTTTTAATGATAAGAAGATTCGTTCCTCAGGGACTTAGATGTGTTAGACGAATGGGCAAACAAATCAGAGTAGCAATTAATAAATAAAAGACGGAAAATAAATATGATTGATTGAGAGATGAGATTAATGACTAAATAAATTAAAAAGACAAATAATTAAATATGAGAGAAATAAGATGAGAGAATATAACTTAGGTTTTGCTAGTATGCACTAATCCTTCTAATTCTTTCTATCAGTTCAGTTTATAAGGGAGATAATAGCTCTTAGATAAGTAGTCAGGATTCTAAATTCCCCCTATCCCCGGAGAGCGAACTAGGTGGCAACCTCAATATCACGAGGGGACTACAAATAGGGTTATCCTGTACCACTAGGTTCCTAAGTGAGTCTGACCTACTAATGATGATTGGTGAATAAATTAAACCCTAATGACTATCTAGTTAGGCTGGGGTTGTCAGGACCAATTCCAAACACTAGACGTTTATGTGGTGTTTCAGTAATTAGACACCCCTTCCGAGTGACCATCTAACTACTATTAGCAAAGCCCTAAATTGATTAGGTTTAAAACAAATAATAAATCAAATATAAGTTAAGCAACTATAATCAATTTAAAACATATAATTCCCATAGAAACTTAGATAGAAAGAAAAGAATTCATAGATTATACATAACGCAAAACCCAAGCAATGGGAAAATTAGTTCATATCGGAAGGAAATAAAGTAAAATAAAAATACATAATTGTCATCTTGCTTTCTTGAATGACTAAGAATTAATATAAGGTTTAGCACTGAGCAAGGATGACTTTACAAAGGTTTAAGGGTGTATTTATAGGTGTTTATAAGACATAATTCGTTTTCTTGGAGTGGAAGACAAGTAACTTGGACTCCTAGCACAACTCAAATTCGTTACACTAAAATATAGAAAAGATAATAATCTGTTGCTATTTTGTTTTGACCATAACTTCTTCGTTTCAACTCCGTTTGACGCGCTCTTTATATCGAAACTGATCGTCTCAGAAAGCTATATATTTTTGCTTCAAGCAATTCTTCCAAATTCCTAGCTAATCTTGAGTTATGATCACTTTAATGGATGTGGCTGCTGAAATTCAGATTTACTAAGCAACTTTTCTTTCCATATCTATCTTTTCTTTCCTTTACCTCCAATTTCCATGCATATCTTCTTTCTTTATCTCTTAGAATTGGTTTGGCATCTAAATAATTACTATATATCTTTAAAGCTTCACACTAAATAAATAAATTAAACCCAATAGGCTCTAAAAATAATAAATCATTAAATCAAGACAAGAAATAGGAAAGTGTATTAAATCATATGAATATCGACTACTAGACTTCAAAAAATACCTAAAATGATGTCTCCAACTAAGTTTAAATCATCACAAATAGGGAGACATCAACTGCTTATCATCCGCAAGGGAATGGTCAAGCTGAGCTCTCTAATCGAGAGGTCAAATCCATTCTAGAGAAGACCGTTGGTCCCACAAGAAAAGGTTGGTCAATGAAGTTAGATGATGCATTGTGGGCTTATTGTACTGCGTTCAGAACTCCAGTTGATGCATCTCCGTATCATATGGTATATGGTAAGGCTTGTCACTTACCTTTTGAACTTGAATTAGGTGCATATTGGGCTATAGCGCAGTTGAATTTAGATCCTACTTTAGCCGGTGAAAATCGTATGATGAAGTTGAATGAACTTGATGAGTTTCGATTACATGCCTATGAGAATGCTAAACTTTATAAAGAGAATACAAAGAGATGGCATGATAATTGTATTGAAAAAAGGTTTGAAGTCGGACAAAGGGTCCAAAAATCAACTCCAAGTTCAGCAATTATCCGGGTAAGTTGAGTTCGAAATGGTCTGGTCCTTACATTGTGACCAAAGTCACGCCTCATGGAGCCATAGAGATTGAATTTCCAATCGAGCACTGAACCTTCATGGTGAATGGGCATCGATTGAATATTTATCATGGAGGCGAGGATATCAATCGCGCGGAATATCCACATCCCGGAGAGGTTATGTGCCTCCTCGAAGCTCCCTAGAAGCGAGAGGTAACCCGTCGAGCTTAACGACGTTAAACAAAAGCCAATTCATTGTATATTAGTTTCATGTCTTTTCAATTTCGTAGTATAAATTATAGTAATTGTTGTTTATTAGTGTTTATTTTTAAGAAATGAGAAAGGTGTAATGTTTTAATTATTTCAGGAGTAAAAATGTCATGAGTTTGGGGTAGTTAGGTAGAAAAAGAAGAAATTCGTGGTTGCAACACAGAAGCTAACCGGGAACCCGGTAAGCAACTGGTTGACCAGCCACGTAGACGCAAGAAGGCTGCGTCTGGACCCGCGCCCATCGACAAAGACCGGGAACTCGGTCTCATGCGCGGTAACCCCTAAACTCTCTGACATGTGCGTAAAGGGATATGCAACACGTTGCGTCTAAGCCGCGTTTGGAGTCGCGCTCGTCGACTTCAACCGGGAACACGGTTGCTAGCCCACCGGGAACCCGGTCTCCAAGAGCAACTCTCTGTCTATTGCGTAAAGGGAGACGCAAGAGAGTTGCGTCTAGGTAAAAAAATTGGAAAATTTGCGCCGACACAGCGATGCAACTGGGAACCCGGTTGAGCAACAGCAGAGGCGGTTTTGAAGCTTTTGACCTATATTTTCTTACCTTCTTTCACAAGACATCATCCATTCCGTTTTCTAGCTTCACACCACTCCAAAAGTCATCATCAAAACACAATATGATCATCAAATCCTACCCTCAAACACCACATAAATACACAATCAACTCATAATCCTTCCAAAACACCATCAAAATTCAACTTTTCTCCAAGAATCTTTCTTCACCCAACCCATAAATTGAGCTATTAAACTTCTACGAAGACATAAAATAATCCTTACCCATCTCATATCTCACCTCAATCTTCTTGCTTCTATCCTCAAGACATCAAATTTCAAAACTTTTCTCTAGTTTTTGAATTTTTGAAGTTTTTAGTTTGGGGTGAGTTGACATGACAAACAGGACTAATTCATTCAGTTATACTCGGAGAAACACTCCCAGAACAAGAAACAATCCTGGTTCTACACAAGAGAGAGCTATTGAGATTCTGGATTCGGGTTCTAGACGCAAGGTTGAAGAAGTTAAGACTGCTATTAAGAGGAAATAAAACCCAGGTAAGGTTATTCCTGAAAAGCCTACCTAGGTAGATGAAGAAGAAGTAGAGGTTGAAGAAGAGGTTTCTAGTGAACTTGTTACTAAACAGAGATCTACACGAAGATAAATGATGGCCCATATGCCAAAGAGAGTAGTGGTTAGTTGGATTGATCAAGTTCGTAACATAATTTCTTATTTGAAATTTGGTGTTGAGAAAGGGTTTCCTTTAGGTAATATGCACAGTGATTTTAAAGGTTATGCTATTACTTGTGATAAGTTTGGGTGGACATAATTGAGACATTGGAACCTCACATACATCCCTGCTTTGGTGCTTGAGCTTTATGAAGAATTGTCTCTTGCAAATGAACAATCAATTATCATACGCAAAAAGGTATTACCATTCTCAATTGAGCTTGTTAGAAAACTTTGAAATTACCAAACTTTACTGGTCCTTGCCCATATCACGAAACACTTGATGATCCATCTTTTAATTGGGAGTCTCTTTGGGATAAAGTTATGATTCGTTGAAAACGTCCCATTTCAAAAGGTGAGAGACATTACGGGCAAGTTTATAGTAGCATTTTATTACCGTGTGTTCAAATATGGTCCCGTTTCATAGTCACTACCTTATTTGGCATTGCTCACACTTTCGAGTTGAAAAAGGAGCATATTACATTTATAAAGTGTGTTATTGAGAAACAAGAAATTGATGTTGCTCGTGTGATTTATGACACCATGATGGAGTTCTAGAAATCCCCAATTGTTCAGAAAAATATAAGTTTCCTGGTACCATCACTTCTATGTGTCTTAACGCAAAAATACCGCATATGAGCGAAGAGTTTGAGCCTACAGAAAATGGGGAATACATGGCGTTAAATTCGATTGAGAACGCTCATAATGAAGCAACACAACCAATGAAGAATCCTTGAGTTCCTCTGCCAAAGAAGAAGGTAAATTCTGATAATCACTTGGAGAATAAAATCCGCGTGTTGGAAGAGAAAAAAGATGCGATGATTGCAACCTTAGGAAACGTGACAAAAGAGTCGGATCTTCTATAAAATATGTTACTTGGGGTGGGCACAATACAACACGCCACGTATATATTTCTTACGAAAGAACATCTACTTGGACGCAACACTGGAAACCAGCCTCGTGCTGATTAAGATACGTTTTTCTATCCCTTCTCATTTAGTGTATATTAGTTTAAATTTCTTTGAGTCTTTTCGAGTCGTGGGGACACGACTCATTTTTGAGTTTGGGGTGGGGTTCGTTACCTCATCCCAATTTTTTGTGTTATTTGTTTTAATTGCTTTCAATAAAATTAATTAAGGATTGCGTTTGACTGTAGAGTATTTTAAATGTCCCCATTAAGCATACTTTTGATAAATCTATGATAGTAAATAGTGGACTTTAGGGGTTAGAATAAAAATCATTTTAATTGCATGCAAATATAGGTAATTGATAGGAAGAATTAATGACCAATGCAAAAGTAGTAAACTTGAACTTAAGGAAAATGTTTGATTTGTAGAGCATGAGATCCAAATTTGTAGAGAACCCACTTAGATATGAACTAGAGGCAAGCTATGTAACTTGGAAAATGATAGGGGCAGTTCTTTGTTAGCTATTTGAGACTTTTTGGCCTTCTATCCCCATGAATTAATTATATCCGTCTTAGCCCAATTTTGAGCCTTAAAGCCTTTTTTTTTTTGCCACAATATAAGCCCATATCCCCTTAGTTGATTACGCATTTCCATATGACCCGCACTTGAATCGCGATCCTGAGACATGTCTCGAGCTTGAGTTTGGGGTGGTGGGTTCATCAATGGAAAAATACATTGGGAGGGTGCTTATGTTTTTGTACTGAGGCACAAATTCTGATGATATATTATTTGTAACTCTTTGCCGTTATTGAAAAAAAAGTGAAAAAGAAAAAAAGTTGTCAATATAGTAGACAACCGGGAACCCGGCCATCACTAACCAGGAACCTGGTTATCGTCTGTCCGATAAAATCAGAGAAAAGAAATGAAAAAGAAAAATAAAGGAAGAATAAAATACCCGGCAAAGTGGAAATTTCTTGAAATCATCTTAGTTTGTAGTGGGTTAACTTGGGGACGCTAAGTTAGTGCGTCAAATGGGTCGAGTGAGAACAATATTCGAGTGTAAACTCAAGCTCGTGGACAATTGTTGATGGTAAGTGAGGAGAGAGCCAAAAGCTCACTTCAAATTTACCAAATATACATACCACACCGTCCCTAAGCCTACGATAAAACCGTAAAGTCCTCGTGATTCCTAGATGCATAGTGAGTTTATAACTCAGCTAATAGGGAGTATACTAAGTGGAGAGTTCAAAGCGAGTGAGGATCAATGAACACCCTATAGCCATCATATTGAGATAATTAAAAGCGTAACCTTCTGGCATTGCAATAAATTTTAAGATTGATATTATTTACATCTGATTTTTGCATGATATGTGTATGTGTATATTAATTCCTAATTTTTGCTATATGAGATTTATCTTAAGTTTTGCTTTGGGTGTATTTACTAGATTTGGTATATCGACATTCACCTTAGACCATTTTTTTGTTTTACTTTGTCAGGACGACAAAGATTTGAGTTTGGGGTCTTGATGTCTCCCTTTTTGTTATACTTTTATTCCCTTAGGAGACATCATTTTAGGTGAATAATTGACTAATATGATAGACTTTTAGTGTTATTACGTTATATTTCATTTTATCTCCTTGGAATTTATTATTTTTCAATTATTAAGCTTTTGCACGTTAAATGGGTTGTTTTTAGTGAAAAGTTTGTAAGTCTATGGATGCTAGGTAGCATCAATTCAAGGAGAGGAATCAAGAATTATAGTCTTAGATACAAAAACTTGGTGTGGCCTAGGGTGTGATAAAAAGATGTATAAAATAAGTGCAAATAAACACCCTAAGCTAACACGGTATTGCAAGTATTACAGGACGTATGCAAGTTTTAATGATAAGAAGATTCGTTCCTCAGGGACTGACGAAAGTTAAAGAGAACTTATGCAAATTACCAAGTGCAAATAATTAAGCTAGAAAAGATATTACGCAGATAGAAAGAAAAGATAGACAAATATTTATTTCGTTTTTCTAATAAACTAAACTAATAAACTAAAGACAGAAAATAAATAAAAGAAAAGGAAAGAAGATAGTATGAAAGATATAACTTAGGTTTTACTAGTATGCACTAATCTTCTAATTCTATCTATTAAATCTAGTTCATAAGGGAAAATATTAGCTCTTTGTATACTTAGTCAGGATTCTAAATTCCCCAAGCTTAGACCTTGAGAGCGACTAAGGGGGCTACGTCACAACCAAGAAGTGATTTCAAATAGGGTTATCAAACGCCATTGAGGCCCTAAGCAAATACTGCAATCTTGGTGATACGGTGAATAAAACAAACCCTAATGACTATCTAGTTAGAAGTATGTTTTGTCAGAACTGCTATCGACACTAGACGTTATGTGGTGGTTCAATAGTTAAACACCCAGTTACGGTGACCATCTAACTACTATTAAGGTAATCCTATACTCGTGCACTAGCAAGGAAAACAATTATTAAATCAAAACACATAATCAAATATAAAGGTAAGTAGCTAATATCAGATTAAAACATATAATTCCCAAAGAAACTTAGATAGAAGAATTAGAATTCATAGATTATACATTATGCAAAACCTAAGCTAATAGAATTAGTTCATACAAAGAAAAGAAGAAGAAAGAATTACAAAATAAGAGGTTGAAGGAGACATGATTGATGCACAGCTCCCTCCAGACTTCTTCTCTTGTGTTGCAGCTTCCTCTTGGCCTTAAGGTCTGGCCAAGGATGATTTTAGAGTGTTAAGAGGCTGTATTTATAGGGCATAGGTTGACCTAATTCGCTTCTTTAGAGATAACTTAAGTAATGGACTCCTAACCCAACTCAAATTCGTAAGGAAATAAAGATAAACACTACTGGACCGTTTTGAGCGTATCTTCTTCGTTATTGGTCGGATTGAGCTCCATAAGATACCAAAAGAATCGTAACAGAATTATCTAGGCCCTATAGAAGGAAATTACCAAATTCGGCCTATTTCTTAGGTAAAAACACCAATCTTTAGACGTGTGTGCAGAATCCCAGATTTAGGCAGCTTTTCCTTTTCCATCTTTTTAGCAATTGTTTCCTTATCTCCAATTTCCATGCAAATCTCTTTCCATAAGTTGTAGTCTTTGACTTGGACTCTAATTAATCTCCATAATTATCTTTAAAGCTTCACACTAAATAAACAATTAAACCCAATATGCTCTAAAAATAATAATTCAACAAATCAAGACTCAAAATAGGAAAGTGCACTAAATTAAGCTAGGATCGACCTATAAACTAATAAATAAGCCTAAAATGATGTCTCTGAAGTATATTTAATTATCACAAATGAGGAGACATCAAGACCCCCAACTCAAAGTTGTATCGTCCCGATACAATAAAAGTAAAGAGCAGTAGGGTAGTCAAGAAGAAGAAGTAGGAGGAGAATAAGAACAGAACATAATGAATGATGCTAGAGAAAAATATCTAAAAAGCCTCATGTAGTAATGTTTAATAAATAATGTACAAATATGCTTAATATACATGTAATCAACAATGCATAAATTCAAGTCCAGATTAATTTCGCAATGCCAGAAGGAGAGGATGATAACTTAGTTCAGGTTAATGGCTATAGGTTGTTCATAGGTCCCGAATACAGCATCCAATGGTCCACTTACCTACTACCTAATAGCTCAATTGTTTCTCCATCTAGTAGTTAGAAATCCTAAGGTCTTGGGTTATAACTTGGCTTAAGGACGGGTGTGGTATATTTGGATAATGAAAAGTGAGCTTTTGGCTCTCTCCTCACTAGCCATCAACGAATCGCCCTAGAGCTTGAGTTTTCACTCGAAGATGTTTCTCACTCAACCCAATTTATTGATGCTTTTTAATGTGCATCCCCAATAAATCCCAAATAAAACCTTTGATGATATAAAATCCACTTTGCCGGTCCGAATATATATTCTTTTCATATCAATTTTTCTTTTTTGTATAGCTATGACTCTCTTTTTGATGTTGAGATATCACACTATTTTTCATATATATATATTCTTTAATTTTATGCCCTTGTTGGCAAATTTAGCTCGTAGCTTCTTTTCCATTCACTCTTACCCCGGCAAAGGGTTACAATAATAACAATTTCATCAATAAAATCACAAAGATAATTCCCAAACCCAATGTTCCCTAATGATGAAACCACCACCCCAAACTCAAGCTCTAAAACGAGTTGTCTCAGGTTTTGCGATTCGAGTGCGGGTCATATAGATGAGTCCTAAAAACTAAGGGTATGGATTATAATGTGTTTCAATAAAGGCTTTAGAAAGGCTCAGAGGGGCTAAGACGGATAAATAACAATAATATCAAACAAAAGGGTGAGAAAGTATAAAAAGGCTTCAAGTGGTTTATCATGAAAGAACTGCCTTAGTCATTTTTCTAACTACCGGATTTCATTACGTTTTCACTAATAGTTCATAGATAAGCGGGTTTTCAACAAATTTTAAACCTCACGTTCTACACACCAAATACTATCCCTAAGTTTCAACATACATCTTAGCATTGCTCAATAACTTTTCTATCTTTTATTTCCTGTTTTCATACATGCATCTAAACATATTTGTAACATCTTTCAAAAACATACTACCTACTATCATTAACTTAATTAAATCATGCTCACATAGGTACATTCAAAGATATTCTATGCCTAATTCAACCCAAAAATTTTAAATTTTATGTAAAAACAAAAAGGAAGATGAGGACAACGAATCCCCACCCCCAACTCAAAAATGAGCCGTGTCCCCACGACTCGAAAAAGACTCAAGAAAAAAATAAAATTTAAAATTAGCATACATATTGCACATAAAGAAATGGTAGGGAAGAAAGAAATCATACTCTTCGAGGCTATTACCTCGCCTTGTTGATACTCGGATTAAATCTAATGTATCTTTTTCACCCAACTTCTTATTCGCTTTTTCGTTCAAGACACGTGATCATAATAGGATATTGCATTATATAACGACATGGGAGAGATCGAAAATCCGTATCACCTCCTCATAGATCAACTATGCCACCTCTTCTTCTTCTCCTCACAAAATACAATTCACAAACAACCCAAGCATTCCAAATCTCCATGAACCTTCATGTATTCACCTTCAACTTGTAGGATGAATTTTTGAAATTTAAGCTTTTGATTCTTGGATTCAAGGTGTTTTGGTATGATATAGGTGGTTGAATCTTCCTTGTCATGATGTGGAGAATGAATTGGATGTGTTTTCATGGTGATTGGGTAGTGTTTTGATGATTGGGGAAGGTTTTATGAAGCTTTAATGGAGTTAGGAGAGTTTTGGAGCGAGGAAAGAGGTTTAAGGTTTAATAAATTCGGAATAATAAGCTTTAGATCTTCATATAGCCTTGAAACCCTTTTTTTTCTCTCTCTGGCGGCTCGTGCGGACTACCCCTGCGGACCATGGGGTGCACCGCGTGGTACACCGCGACATCTGATGCTCGAAAATTTTTGCTCACTGGTTAACACCCGTGGTAGGACCCCGTGGCACGTGTTTCTGAGCTGCGGACCAGGGTGCGGTGCACCGCGGGGGTGCTCCTCGCCTCCTACGTCAAAATACCCGTGGTAGGATCCTGTGGCACGTGTTTGTGCGGTGCATTGCGCGGTATAGGGTCCGGTATACCGGACCCATCAGCTATTTTTTTTCTTTTCTGTACACAACACGTGGCTGCTACCGTGGCACGGGTTTTTGCCTTGCGGTGCACCGCGGCTGAGGTCCGGTGTACTGCACGTGGCAAAAACCTCCCCATCAGCTAGATCTCAAAAAGTTATGCAGTTTAGGCTCAAAGATCACCTGATTTCGACATCCGAGCGTAAAGATATGACATGCCGAAGTTTCTGTCCGATTTTTTTTTTTTTTTTTGCTCGCTTTCCCTAACTCGATTTCTCCAATACCTAATCATCAAAAACACTAATACCTTCCTCAAATATGCAATATCAACTAAAATTAACTAATCTAAACATAAATTAAAAACTAAAAACGTAAAAACATAAAAGAAATTACGGGTTGTCTCCCGTACAACACTTTTGTTTAACGTCTTTCAAAGTTAGACGTGTTACCTCGATTAAGGATGACGAAATTTCCACCCTTTGCCTTTAATTCCCACGAACTTTTCAGCTCGATTCTTAATAATCATGGATGGTGCCATCCAAGATTTCGTGGGAATAGGTGGTAACTCGATTTCATTTGTAGCACTACACTCCTCTAGCAATCCATTCATCTCTTTAGCTTCGAATCTTCGTATGTTAGAAAGAATGTCCTTCATGAATTGACCGTATTTTGACATTCTTGTGAGAGCTTCTACAAACGGGCTGCTGATCTTTAACTTGTTCATCATGTCAACGAACTTCTTAAATTCCAGGTCATTGTCCTTTCTAACATGTGATGGGAATGGTGGAGGAGGACATGTGTTGGTTACCACTGGGCTCTCTTTCTTTTCTGGTGTCTTCTCTTGGACACTTCTTTGTTCAACTACCTCTTCGACCTTATCTTCTGTTGTTTTTTCTCCCCCCGTTTCTGGAATAGGGACTGGTTTCTGGTTCTGGTCTTGGTGGAGGTAGTTGTTTTCCACTTCCTAATTCAACTGCATGACAAACTTTGTTTTCTGGAGCACTAGTATCACTTCGGAGTTGCCTTTCTGCAATGATTTTAGTTTTTTCCACCACTTGTGACATTGTCTGCACAAGCTTGTCAATCGCATCATCTGAGTTTTGGATTCTTTGCTGGTTATTCTCCATCTTTTCAATTAGATTCATCATCTTAGCCATGCTTGAATTCAAACTCGGAGGTTGTTCTTGTATGGTTTGCTGCATTGAATAAGGATGTGGTTCTTGATAAGCTTCATTATAAATCGGCGCTTCTTGATAGATAGGTTGTGGAGGATAGTAGGATTGTGGTCGTGGTTGATAATAATCATCATAATAATGATTATTATGATTATAATTCTGTTGATCTCCGACCCAATTGTAACTCTGTGGGGGTTGATAGTCAGCGTAATTTCCTTGAGATTGATAATAACCATCATAATAATGGTCTCTTTGATAAGGCATGAAGGAAATTGAGGCTGGATTGTTCATGCAATGTCCCCACGAGTGATCTCTTGCTCCACAACTAGGACATGAAGGTGAGGCATGTACTAGATTCCTCTGAGCTAGTTTTCGCGATTGTTCTCGTAATTCCTCAAGTTGTTGGCTTAACTCCTTGAGCTTTAGAGATTCCATCTTGAATTAGCTTTTTCAGGATCTAATAGCACGAAAACCTTTATCTCCTAATAAATCTGCTCTCGCCTAAAAGATCTGTAAAGACAAAAACTAAAAAGAAAAGCGTAAAATAGAACTAACTAAAATATGAGCACAAGATAATTGCACAAGGACTAACGATGTAGTCCCCGGCAGCGGCACCAAAAACTTGGTGTGGCCTAGGGTGTGATAAAAAGATGTATAAAATAAGTGCAAATAAACACCCTAAGCTAACACGGTACTGCAAGTATTACAGGACGTATGCAAGTTTTAATGATAAGAAGATTCGTTCCTCAGGGACTGACGAAAGTTAGAGAGAACTTATGCAAATTACCAAGTGCAAATAATTAAGCTAGAAAAGATATTACGCAGATAGAAAGAAAAGATAGACAAATATTTATTTGGTTTTTCTAATAAACTAAACTAATAAACTAAAGACAAAAAATAAATAAAAGAAAAGGAAAGAGGATAGTATGAAAGATATAACTTAGGTTTTACTAGTATGCACTAATCCTTCTAATTCTATCTATTAAATCTAGTTCATAAGGGAGAATATTAGCTCTTGGTATACTTAGTCAGGATTCTAAATTCCCCAAGCTTAGACCTTGAGAGCGACTAAGGGGGCTACGTCACAACCAAGAAGTGATTTCAAATAGGGTTATCAAACGCCACTGAGGCCCTAAGCAAATACTGCAATCTTGGTGATACGGTGAATAAAACAAACCCTAATGACTATCTAGTTAGAAGTATGTTTTGTCAGAACTGCTATCGACACTAGACGTTATGTGGTGGTTCAATAGTTAAACACCCAGTTACGGTGACCATCTAACTACTATTAAGGTAATCCTATACTCGTGCACTAGCAAGGAAAACAATTATTAAATCAAAACACATAATCAAATATAAAGGTAAGTAGCTAATATCAGATTAAAACATATAATTCCCAAAGAAACTTAGATAGAAGAATTAGAATTCATAGATTATACATTATGCAAAACCTAAGCTTATAGAATTAGTTCATACAAAGAAAAGAAGAAGAAAGAATTACAAAATAAGAGGTTGAAGGAGACATGATTGATGCACAGCTCCCTCCAGACTTCTTCTCTTGTGTTGCAGCTTCCTCTTGGCCTTAAGGTCTGGCCAAGGATGATTTTAGAGTGTTAAGAGGCTGGATTTATAGGGCATAGGTTGACCTAATTCGCTTCTTTAGAGATAACTTAAGTAATGGACTCCTAGCCCAACTCAAATTCGTAAGGAAATAAAGATAAACACTTCTGGACCGTTTTGAGCGTATCTTCTTCGTTATTGGTCGGATTGAGCTCCATAAGATACCAAAAGAATCGCAACAGAATTATCTAGGCCCTTTAGAAGGAAATTACCATATTCGGCCTATTTCTTAGGTAAAAACACCAATCTTTAGACGTGTGTGCAGAATCCCAGATTTAGGCAGCTTTTCCTTTTCCATCTTTTTAGCAATTGTTTCCTTATCTCCAATTTCCATGCAAATCTCTTTCCATAAGTTGTAGTCTTTGACTTGGACTCTAATTAATCTCCATAATTATCTTTAAAGCTTCACACTAAATAAACAATTAAACCCAATATGCTCTAAAAATAATAATTCAACAAATCAAGACTCAAAATAGGAAAGTGCACTAAATTAAGCTAAGATCGACCTATAAACTAATAAATAAGCCTAAAATGATGTCTCTAAAGTATATTTAATTATCACAAATGAGGAGACATTAGTGTGAAAAAATTCAAAGGCGAGAAAAGATTTCCTGAAGAATTGACAAGGAAAGCTGCAAATCTGGAAGGATCATATTGATTGCTGATTTTGAGCTACTTACAATTGGATTCAGCCTTTGGGTCATGAAATAGGTTTTATTCCCTATTGAGTTAGGAAGATTTAGCAACTGGAATAGGTCAATTTGGAGTTCATTTGAGAATGTTACAGCCGTTTTACTACGGACCGTACACCAGTTACGGAAATTTAATTAGAAGATTGGACTTGGGCTTTTTAATTTTCACTAATTCACTTAAGTAATAGCCCAAGTCAAATTTTAAGTTTATAAATAGACCTTTTGACTTTTATTTTACACACAACTCAATTTATACAAGTCAGAAACGCCAGAGAGAAAGTCAGAAGCAAGGAAAAGGAGAAAGCTAAGAGTTGGAGAAAGTCATCTTCTCCAAATCACAGCCAAACCCAATCCCCCATTAGGTTTTATTATCTTTTAATTATGTAATAAACATGAGCTCATTTATTTTCATTTCCGTAGTTTTTAATTCCGTTATGAACTAAATTCATTTGTACTTGAGAACCGCGAATTGGGTAGAATCCTAACTTGATTATCTAATGTTTTCCAAATTTGGGATTTCGTAATTTAAATTGAATTCGTTATTCTATGTTTGATTTTATTTTATTCTTAAATTATTATCTTTAGAGTCATGAACTAAGGGTAATTATTAGTATCTAGGCTATATACTACAGCGGCGTAGTGATCACCTTGACGGGGGTATAGATACATACCTAGGTAATTGCCGTTGGTATTCGCCAATGACCTTGAAAGGCTTGACTAACCAATAACCAATTAGGTAAAGAACTTGAACCATCTGAAAGTAGTTGTAATCATACTGACGGAGTTTATAAAACCGTAGGAGAGCTCTTAGGTCCACCCTGACGGGTGCTAAGAGACTTTAGAATCCCGACTAACATAAATATAACAATTCAGCCCTTAACAAAAAGCATTAATTAAGAAGGTTTAGGTGAAACCCTTGCCAGACTCAAGTACTACTTCTCCCCTTGCGTCCAACTCTTTTATTTGCATTATTTTCATCTCAGTTTAATTAATTTAGTTTCTATTTTATATTTTCATCTCAGTTCTTAAAACAAAGACCCAAACAAACATTTATATCATTTACTTTTCTGTATTTGCAATTATCTCACTATTTGATCCACCCCTGAGTTGTACCTAATCCATCCCTGCGAACGAATCCGATTTATCGCTTTATTACTTGGACAACAGTACACTTGCGGTTCGTGAGTCCTCAATCATTATCTTATTATTTTATAACACACAAGGACCAACCACTTGGGTAAGGGGACCTTGCTCAATGATCAGTGGTTGATCTCAAACCCTAATGACTATCTAGTTAGGCAAGCCCGTCAGGATCACTACTGCATACTAGACGTTTATGTGGTGTTTCTACAATTAGACACCCCTTCCGGGTGACCATCCAACTGCTATTAATGGGGTAGTCTATACTCGTGCACTAGCAAGAACTACGGTCAATACATCAAAGCACATAAAACAAATATAAAGGTTAAGAAGCTCAATCGATTTACAAAAGTTTTTCCCAAACAAACTTAGATAGATATAAATAGAATTCAAAAATTATATGTTATCTCCTAGGGTGTGATAAAAATATGATAAATAAAGTCTAGACAACTACGCACTCTCACCCTAGACAGGCACAGTACTGCAAGTATTACAGGACGTATGCAAGTTTTAGTTGATAAGTTGAGTTCGTTCTCAGGGACTTAAGTGTGTTAAACGAGTTGATAGCAATAACGAGTAAAAGTAAATAATTGAAAGACAGAAAATAAAAGATATGAAATTCGAAAATAACTAATTAAACTAAGAAAATAATGACAAGAAATTAAAAGAGAAGAAATATGAGATGAGATATATAGCTTAGGTTTTTCTAGTATGCACTAATCCTTCTAATTCTTTCTATTAGATCTACTTTGTAAGGGAGAATATTAGCTCTTGGTATACTTAGTCAGGATTCTAAATTCCCATACCTTAGACCTTGAGAGCGACTAAGGGGGCTACGGCACAACCAAGACGTGGTTTCAAATAGGGTTATCAAGCGCTACCAAGGCCCTAAGCAAACGCAACAATCAATTGGTGATATGGTGATTAAAACAAACCCTAATGACTATCTAGTTAGAATCATGTTTTGTCAGAACTAATATCGAAACTAGATGTTATGTGGTGGTTCAATAGTAAACCACCCAGCTAAGGTGATCATCTAACTACTACTAAGGTAATCCTATACTCGTGCACTAGCAAGGAAAACATACATTAAATCAAAACACATAATCAAATATAAGGGTAAGTAGCTAATATCAAATTAAAACATATAATTCCCAAAAAAAACTTAGATAGAAGAATTAGAATTTATAGATTATACATTATGCAAAACCCAAGCTATGGGGAGTTTAGTTCATACCTGATGGAAATAAACTAAAAGAAATTACAAAACACATCATCTTGCTCTCTACGATAAACTGGAAGAATAAAACCTTAAGAACTAATTACTATGAGGCAAGGATTGCTAGGGTACTTTTAAAAGTGATATAATGGTGTATTTATAGGTGTTTAGAAGACCTAATTCGTTTTCTTGAGGAAGAGATAAAGTATTGGACTCCTAGCCCAACTCAAATTCGTATGGAAATAAAGATAAACACTGCTGGACCGTTTTGAGCATATCTTCTTCGTTATTGGTCGGTTTTTGTTCCATAAGATACCAAAAGAATCCTCACAGAATTATCTACGTCCCTATGAAAGGAAATTACCAAAATCGTCTTCCTTGTAGGAGTAATCGCCACTTCTTTAGGCGTGTGCTGCCGAATCTCAGATTTAAGCAGCTTTTCTTTTTCCATTTTTTTAGCTTTTGTTTCCTTATCTCCAATTACCATGCAAATCTCTTTCCATATGATGTAGTCTTTGACTTGGACTCTTATTAATCTCCATAATTATCTTTAAATCTTCACACTAAATAAACAATTAAACCCAATATGCTCTAAAAATATTATTTTACTAAATCAAGACTCAAAATAGGAAAGTGCACTATTTCTCAAGAAAATCGACATTTATGACTTCTAAATCACTAAAAATGATGTCTCATCCTAACAGTACTCTATCACAAATGAGGAGACATCAAGACCCCCAACTCAAAGTTGTATCGTCCCGATACAATAAAAATAAAAACAAAGGAAGTCTATAAATACACACTTATAAAATTTTCAATACAATGGGAAAAAGCATAACAGAATATATAGAATAAACCTAAAGCACGTAACTCAGAAAATTTCATGCAATAATATTTATAGGCTACATACCTGTGCACTTCTCATATCCACAGTCAACACGGTTTGAATTCAAGATCAGATTGGTTTCGCAATGTAAGAATGATTGGGACTTTACTCAGTTCCCCAAGGAAGCTATAGATTGTTCATCGAACTTTACTAGTATTCAAAGATCCATTTAACTACTCTCTAATGGCTCAATCACTTCTCAATTACATAGCAAAGAATCACAAGGTCTTTAAGGTTGTAATGTAGGCTTAAGGACGGTATGGTAGTATATTTGGATAATGTGGAGTGAGCTTTTGGCTCTCTCCTCACTAGCCATCAACGAATCGCCCTAGAGCTTGAGTTACTCTCATAAAACGTTTCTCACTCAACCCACTGAATTCCTTGATGCATAATTTAGCATCCCCAATAAACCAATTAAAGCATAAGATGTTCACATAAAATTCCACTTTGCCGGTCCGAATATATATTTTCTTTTCTTTTCAAATCAATTTCTTTAGCTATGACTCTCTTTTAATGTTGAGATATCACGCTAATTTCTCAGATATATATATTTTTTCTTTTAATGCCCTTGTTGGCAAATTTAGCTCGTAGCTTCTTTTTCATTCACTATTACCCTGGCAAAGGGTTACAATAAAAATCTGTGAATCAGTATCAATATAAGCACAAAGAACAATTAATAAGCTCAAAAATCCCAACCCAATAACAATTCCCATAATGGTGGACCCACCACCCCAAACTCAAGCTCTAAAACAACTGTCTATGCATCGCGATTCGAGTGCGGGTCATATGGAAAAGTCCTATAATCTAAAGGGATATGGCTTATAACGTGTTTCAATAAAAAGCTTTAGAAAGGATAGAAGGGGCTGAAAAGGATATAGCATACAAAATCAAAATTCTCAAGGTGAGAAGGCATAAAAAGGCTGAAAGGGCTTCAAATATGAAAGAACCGCCTTAATCACTTTCTAAACTATGTAATTTCGTTATTTTCTTACCTTTAGCACTTTCATCAAATGGTTTGTCAACTAGCTTGGATCTCACAGCCTACACACTTCTCAAGGTTCCCTGAGATCGAACATACTTTCTATCGCATTGCTCACTAATCTTTTCTTCACTATCAACGTGTGTTTTCCTGAAAATACTCAAAACATGCAAATAAAATAGCTCATAAACATACTACTTACTATCATCAATTCACTGAGCTTATGCTTTCAAGCTATTAAACACACTCTACATCTAATTCCCATGTATCAAAAAATTTAATTTCTACCTAAAATCAGAAAAATGGAGATGAGAGACAACGAATCCCCACACCCCCAACTCAAAAATGAGCCGTGTCCCCACGACTCGAAAAAGACTCGAAAAAGAAATTAAAATTAGCAGATAAACATATTTACAAAAATGGTAAGGAAGAAAGAGAACATACTCTCGAGGCTTATTGCCTCGCATCATTTATATCCAAGGTAGGATTTGCTAGACCTTTCGTTAATTGCTCAAGGAGTTTCATGATGTGCACCTGATTAGCGTTGATTTGTGCCACATCATTGACTAAGGAAGTTTGAGCTGCTTCAAATTTCGTTAAACGCTCCTACATCTTCTCTTGCCAATTTTGCTCCTTTTCTTCTTTTGAGACTTGCGTAGAACCCGCTCTTCGAAAGATATCTCTGATCCAAGTATTATCAATATAACTTGTTTTAAATTCGAGTTTCTTTTCTTCACCCAATGTAAGATCCGCTTTTCGCACAAGACACGTGATCATAGTAGGAAATTTAACATTATAAACCGATTTAGGAGAGACCGAAAATCGTATCACCTCCTCATAGATCAACTGTGCCACATCCACTTCTTCTACTCTCAAAATACAGTCCAAAAGTAGAGCGTTCTTCATAGTCACATCCAAAGTTCGTGTGTTTCCAAAGACATTAGGTATAAGGAAATTGTGCCAAATTCTCGCATCCGATTGAAGATATTTGTAAGGCCAAGGTGCCTTCAATTCTCCCTTATGTGATTGCACTTTCTCCTTGTCTAATACATGCTCAAAAAGTAATTCCTCATCAAAGATTTGTCGTTTAGCAACCGCTTCTTCAAATTTGCAATATCCTTTCAATTTCTTAAACTTGATGTGGTTTCTAATCTCCTCAACTGTGAAAGGAACTAACTTTCCTGTAATCGGAACACAACCTTTACTATCTTGGCTAAAGAGGCCTAAATAGAATTCCAAAACTAACTCATGACATAATTCAGAACGTCTTACCATGAACGTAGACCAACCCAATTTCTCGCCAAGCTCTAAGAATCTCGCGTATTCTACTGTACCAACTTCCTCCTTGAATACTTTCTCATAAGCAAAAGGTAGTTCTTTCAATTGTTTCTCTGCAGAAGCTTTCAGGGCCCTTGAATCTTCCTCTTTCTCCTTGGGTGTAGGACCTTGTGGAAGTTGTGTTTTCTACTTTGCATAAAAGTAAAGCTTTTTACCATTACGATCACACAAAGTTATACCTCCATCTTCAACATCGTCTTTACCCTTTGATTTAGAACTAGAACCTTTGTTATTTGATTTCTTCTTGATTAAATCCAATCCCTTGCTTTTCTTCACCTCCCTCTTGTTAGCTAAAATTGTTGTTAAATTAGTCATCTTCAATTAACCCCCAACTCAAATCTTTAGCAACCCTTGAAATTTGATCTTGTGAAATATTGGTTGAACAAGCTTGATTTGGATTAAGAAATATGAATGGATGATGATTCTCAATGTGGGTGAGGTAGATTTGTAATGGGTTGGCTTGGATTTAAGAAATTGTAGGATGAATTGTGAAAATTTGAGCTCTTTATATCTTCAATTAATGGATTTGGTGAGGATTGGTAGCTTGAATCTCTTGTGTAATGATGTGGAGAGAAGGTTTGATGTGTTTTTCTTGATGATTGGGTAGTGTTTTTATGATTGGTGAAGGTTTTTATGAGCTTCAATAGAGTTGGGAGAGTTTTGGAGAAGAGAAAGAGGCTTAGAGTTTATAAAATTCGGAATAATGGCTTTAATACCTCTTTTATACACTTGAAACCCGTTTTTCTCTCTCCAGTCGGCGCTGCGCGGTATACCGGGCATATCCTCCGGTATACCGGAACATCTGATGCTCCAAAATTTTTCGTCTCGGCAATAAACACGTGCTAGCAACCCGTGGCACGGGTTTTTGGACCCGCGGTATACCGCATATAGGGTCCGGTATACCGGGCTCATTGGTCAGATTTATTTCTCCTCGGCATAAAACACGAGGCACCTACCCGTGGCACGGGTTTTCTTCACCTGCGGTATACCGGGGCTGAGGTCCGGTATACCGCACCCCTGCTTCAGCTTTTCCGAAAAAATTTTGTTCGCTTCCCTAACTCGATTTCTCCAATACCTAAGCATCAAAAACACTAATACCTTTCTCAAATATGGATTATCAGCTAAAAACAACTAAACTAAACATAAACTAAAAACGTAAAAGACAAAGAAACATAAAAAAATTGCGGGTTGTCTCCCGTACAACACTTTTGTTTAACATCTTTCAAAGTTAGACGTGTTACCTCTATCAATATTTGCGAATATAGCCTCCCCAACAACGAGTTAGGCTATGAACGTCAACTAATCTGCGCTTGATCCCAGTTTTGGGTCGAATTTCTATCACCTTGGCTGAAACAACCTTAGTGACAATGAATGGTCCCATCCACGAGTCTTTGAAAATACGTGGCCTATTCTCGCGTTTGTGAGCTTTCCATAGTCTTCCTCAGTAGTTGTATAAACTCGGCTTTCTCTTGATCGTCCTCCACATAAACCTCAGAACAGTCAGATTCCACGGGGCTTGACTTGGTTGGTTCTTCTTCGGTACTCGGAACTTCCACGACACTAACGGCAGCATGCGGTACTTCCTTCTGTTCTTCTTCAATTTCAAGGCAAATGTCCTTGCAAGCTTCGAACCCAACATTGTTTTCACCTCCTTCGATTTCCTTTACTTCTTTCTGTTCCATTAAATTTGTTAAAACTTTGTTTAACTGTTCTACTTGAGTACCTAAAATCTGAAGTACGGCATCTTGTCCTCGGACTTTCTCTTCCTGAGCGTTCATAGTCGTGGTCAAACGGTCCAGAGCTTGTACTATCTGTTGATTGTCCATAGATCCTTCTTGAGGATACTGAGGTAAAGCTTTCTGATCTAATGAGTCGGTATAGGCGTCTTGAACAGGTTGTTGAGGGGGAGCAGGTCTATTTTGATATTGATTTTGGTACTGACCTCTTGGTTGGAAAGAGTTGTTCTGGGGGCGCGGTTGATAATGACCAGGATTAGCGGCCCCTTGTGGATTTTAATACTGCATACCCGGATGATTTCGGTTACCCCATTGATAGCCTCCTCTGTTGGATATGAAGTACACATATTGTGGATTTGATTCGCACTCTTCCCATGTATGATTATTAACCCCACATTGTTGACAACCTTGTGCTTCTTGTACTACAGCGGCTAAATTCTTTTGCATCTCTATCTTCAACTCTTTGATTTGATTTTCTAATGCGGATATTTGAGCTGAGTTCGCAGTTTCTGCATCTAAACGAAGCTTTCCTCAGGTCTTTGCTACAGAAGCTCGCGTTGAAGGCCAGCTCCTTTCTTGTTCCATAATATTTTCTAAAACCTCGGAAGCTTCATTATGATTCATGGACACGAAATTACCCTTTCCAATGTTATCCACCTTTTCTCTACCTTTATCATTAAGTCCTTCATAAAATATATAGCGAGTTGTAGAGCAGGGGTATAACCATGGAGCGGACATCTAGCTAATTTTTGTTGAAATCTTGTCCATGACTCTCCTACTGTTTCTCCATCCTCTTGACAAAATCTTGCAAGCTCGGTTTGATCTTTGAGTCTCATGCTCTTCGGATAAAAACGGTTAAAGAACGCGGCTTAAAGTTCTCTCCAAGAAAGGATTGTTCCATGTGGTTGTCTTTCTAGCCATTCGCTAGCTCTACCGGTCAAGAAGAACGAAAACATATGACAATACAGTTGCTCGCGTGTAATGTCAGGAGTAATGTAGGCATCACAAATCTGCATGAACTTCTGAATCGATCTTACCGGATCTTGAATTGTTGTACCATTGTAGAGTCCAAAACTTTGAAATTGACTAAGCATACCCGGATCGAGTCGAAATTTGATATTTTGGATCTCTGGAGGACGGTAACCTATTGGTTGAACATGAAATAGTACATGAAGACCAGTGAGGTCTTGTTCTACTCGATTCTGTTGATTATTCTGCCCATTACCTCCTCCTAAAGGATGTTGTACACCAGGTGGAATAAACGCTGGAGGTCCTCCTGGTACAAAGTAAACTAACTCCGGATCATTATCTTGTATGTCTGCCATAGCTCTTCTCAAGGCTCTTTCCTCACGAATTCCTTTGTTATAAGATCTGAAGCTCCTCTCAGGCTCCGGTAACGGAGGCCAAGAATTAAACACTGTGAAATTTGAAAAAGACTAAAGCAAACCACAAGTGTAAATCCGGAAAAACAAAAACTAAATACTGAAAAATAAAAACTAATTAAAAACTAATTAAAAACTACTACTCGAAATAGATAACCCACACGCTAACGAGACACAAGTCCCCGGCAGCGGCGCCAAAAACTTGGTGTCGCCTAGGGTGTGATAAAAATATGATAAATAAAGTCTAGACAACTACGCACTCTCACGCTAGACAGGCACAGTAGTGCAAGTATTACAGGACGTATGCAAGTTTTAGTTGATAAGTTGAGTTCGCTCTCAGAGACTTAAGTGTGTTATACGAGTGGATAGCAATAACGAGTAAAAGTAAATAATTGAAAGACAGAAAATAAAAGATATGAATTTCGAAAATAACTAATTAAACTAAAAAAATAAATACAAGAAATTAAAAGAGAAGAAATATGAGATGAGAAATATAGCTTAGGTTTTGCTAGTATGCACTAATCCTTCTAATTCTTTCTATTAGATCTAGTTTGTAAGGGAGAATATTAGCTCTTGGTATACTTAGTCAGGATTCTAAATTCCCATACCTTAGACCTTGAGAGCGACTAAGGGGGATACGGCACAACCAAGACGTGGTTTCAAATAGGGTTATCAAGCGCTACCATGGCCCTAAGAAAACGCAACAATCAATTGGCGATATGGTGATTAAAACAAACCCTAATGACTATCTAGTTAGAATCATGTTTTGTCAGAACTAATATCGACACTAGATGTTATGTGGTGGTTAAATAGTTAAACACCCAGCTAAGGTGATCATCTAACTACTATTAAGGTAATCCTATACTCGTGCACTAGCAAGGAAAACATACATTAAATCAAAACACATAATCAAATATAAGGGTAAGTAGCTAATATCAAATTAAAACATATAATTCTCAAAGAAACTTAGATAGAAGAATTAGAATTCATAGATTATACATTATGCAAAACCCAAGCTATGGGGAGTTTAGTTCATACCTGATGGAAATAAACTAAAAGAAATTACAAAAGACATCATCTTGCTCTCTATAATAAACTGGAAGAATAAAACCTTAAGAACTAATTACTATGAGGCAAGGATTGCTAGGGTACTTTTACAAGTGATATAAGGGTGTATTTATAGGTGTTTAGAAGACCTAATTAGTTTTCTTGAGGAAGAGATAAAGTATTGGACTCCTAGCCTAACTCAAAATCGTATGGAAATAAAGATAAACATTGCTGGACCGTTTTGAGCATATCTTCTTCGTTATTGGTCGGTTTTTGCTCCATAAGATACCAAAAGAATCCTCACAGAATTATCTACGTCCCTATGAAAGGAAATTACCAAAATCGGCTTCCTTGTAGGAGTAATCGCCACTTCTTTAGGCGTGTGTTGCAGAATCTCAGATTTAGGCAGCTTTTCCTTTTCCATCTTTTTAGCTTTTGTTTCCTTATCTCCAATTACCATGCAAATCTCTTTCCATATGTTGTAGTCTTTGACTTGGACTCTTATTAATCTCCATAATTATCTTTAAAGCTTCACACTAAATAAACAATTAAACCCAATATGCTCTAAAAATATTATTTTACTAAATCAAGACTCAAAATAGGAAAGTGCACTATTTCTCAAGAAAATCGACATTTATGACTTCTAAATCACTAAAAATGATGTCTCATCCTAACATAACTCTATCACAAATGAGGAGACATCATTATACATATGCAAAACCCAAGCTATAGGAAAATTAGTTCATGCTGGAAAGAAGTAAACTAAAATGAAGATACATACTGTCAAATTGTTTCTCATGTTGATGCTACTTGATACTAAAAACTAATAATTAACCAAGGACAGGTTTACAATGATAAGAAGGTGTATTTAAGGTGTTTCTTAAGCCTAGGTCGAAACATTAGAGTAGAAGGCAAGTAATTTGCGTCCAACTCCAACTCAAATTCGTTGCCTAAAATATAGAACAAGATAAACACTGCTCACTGTTTTGGCCATATCAACTTCTTAATTAGGCCGGGTTTCTCCCACTTTATATTGAAACGACCGAAGTAGAAAGATCTATCTAACACTTTAAAGGCTCATCCAAAATCGCAGCCGATATAAAGTTATCTCCACTTTAATAGACGTAGCTGCAGAATTTTATATTTATTTGGCAGTTTTTACTTTCCTAATTCAACTCTACTTCCTTTTATCTCTTGATTCCTTCCAGAGCTTCTTTTCTAACTCATTGTAATTTATTTGGCATCTTAATATATTTCATAAACCTTAAGAGTTTCACATTAACACACAAATTAAACCAAATATGCCCTAAAAGTAATAAATCATCAAATCAAGACATAAATTAAGAAATTATCAAATAACGGGTAAAAATCAATAAACAATTAATCAAATACATCTAAAATGATGCCTCCACATACATTAATATATCAAAAATAGGGAGACATCATTAACGAACGTAGAATTTTTCACCATAGTCTAACATGTTTTTCTTTCTTAGATACTGTATGAGCGGCTTGACCTAATAACGGAACCAGAATGGGCGATGGGGAAAACCATCCGTTAGCTAAAACTATTCTCTTCTCTAAACTTGGCCTTCTTGGTCCTTCCACGTGATTGAATAATCCTTACATGAAAATGAACAGCTGCGCAGGTTGTTCGAAGAAGATGACTTGCAAGTTTTAGAACCTGTAGTGGAGACCTCTGAGTTGGAGATCTTACTTGTTTCAGACCTGCCCTACAATAAGAGAATGAGGTACAGAGTTCAAGTCAAACACCAAATCCAATTAAAATAAATTGGAAAACAGAAAACATAAATCGATACATAACTCTATAGGTTGGGTGGGAATGTATCCGCCTTGTGGATTCGACTTGTTTCAATCAACTCCGCCACAATCTCCACCGCTGGAAATGGTGTTTTCACCTAATCTATACCGCCATATGCCGTTTACCAGTTACTTATGCAGCTAGTGACGGCAGAGTTGTTTGGTGAAAGCCACCGTCAAGATTACTGAAAAGATGTATACAGAGCATGTAAACAAGAGAAATGTCCGGTTTGGGTTCCAGGTGTTTGTTTCTATGGTCTGAGTATATTTCAGAGTAACTTTTGGGGTTTTTTTAATTATGGAAAAGTCTGGTCGTGGTTGTGGTCAATTTGATGTGTTTTGTTTGATTCTCTGGTCATTTTTTTTGTTCGTGTGATTGTCTGTTCAAGAAAAGTAAAAACACAATTATGTGGTGTTCATATCAATCAATTTCCACATCTAAATAAAACTTTTGTTGGCCAACAGTTTTTTGGAGCATAGGGGTTTTAAGTGGTCAAGGGTAGTTTGAGTTTTTCTCATATTTGATTAAAAAATATAACAGTGTTAACTAGAAGAGTCACATGTACCTATCAATCCGAATACACGTGTATTTCATGCCTATTTTTTACTACAAACACTAGCAAATTTAATTAATGTGACTAAAAGGGTCTCTCGTGCTATTAGCATGTCTATAATTTTGTTGTTTGTATTATAAATATAATAGAAGGAAGATATTATTTTTATAACTAATGGATGCATTTACATGTTCCAATATATTTTATAAATAAACAATGTGATAAATTAAACATTACAATACAATAAAAGAATCCTTCCCTCTCAATAACTCTAAATTGTGAAGATTGGAGGTATAGAGATCATACGATATCTAAGAATACCTCACTAACTTTTTTCCTAAAAACTCTATAATCCAAATAAAGGAAGATATTAATAATATCCCTTCTAACCATTCCCCCCCCCCCTCCTCCCTCCCTCTAGTACGTCAATCCAAACACACCCTATACTTGATCAAAGTGATCAAGTTGACATTTTTGTATAGATAATTGTATGAACTATTTGGAACAATTTGTACTAAAGTACAACTTGAGAAAATAATGGATACATATAATAAAAACAATGGAGACCGATACAAAAATCAAATTATTCAAAAATAAATTTTTTATAAAGAAAATATATCATATTAGAACATTTCAATAATAAGTTGATAAACATTAAAATTTATATTTATCTGATATTCTATATTTTTTTAGAGTTACTGTAGAATTAACATATACTTATTTATCTAATTTGGAATTTATAGATTAAAATTATTAAGATCAAGATAAAATATTATCAAAGAAATTCAATTTTCTAATCGTGGTAACAATAATAACAAATCTCACCTTGAAAAAGGTTCGCAAGATCCACCTACATTGAAATGTCATAACCAGCGATCAAATAGTGTAAATATGCCTAAAAATGGAAAATAGTGAAATTTATTAGTGATCTATTGATGTTTCTCTGTTGATACATTATCTAATAAAGTAATTAACCACAAATACATGGATTATTAGTTATATACAACATACAGAAAAATTTAGGTTATAAACTTGTAAACGAGATACATATTCCAACCATCTGACTGATAATACCTTATTACAACATGTACAATACTCTCTAAACGGATCATTGAGCTGAAAAACTTCTTGCTCATTCTATGCGTCTGACATAATCCATTTTCCACTTGCCATCTTAATTTCTACACAACTTTATAATTGGATAGTCTAATCTTACAGTGAAGGGATCATCTACAAACAATTACAAATCTGTTTTGTGCTTTCAAATTGGAATATATTGAACTTTCTAATTGAGTTTGGGAAGGATGGAGGTTTTATGAATTTAAGGTGTGAATTGAATAGTTGGACAATTTAGTTTGGGACGGAGAAGGAGAAAACAATTTAAATGACTTGTAATGGGTCTGCGGCTGATAATTAAGTAATTTAGGGTTGAATGAAATTAGGGTTTAACTAAAAAAAATATTTTTATCGTAATATATATTCTTTAAATTACATCATGACCCAAAATTTGTTACATGTAAATGTAATTTAGATATCTTACAATAAAAAACACTCTGATTACATCATGACCCAACTTAATTTGTATGCAAATGGTTTCAATATTTTTTATGTAAGAGACCCATTATAGTTTTATATTTTGTTTTAAATCGTTGATTTTTTTAATTGTGTAGTTGATAAATAAAAATCTATCAGATCTAATTATCTAAGTAAACATGCTTAACCACAAGTTGATTAGCCTAAAGCAGATGGAGAAATCCAAATTACGTAGAATAGTTCCCATGATAGGCTGCTTTGCTTCGTGATCTACTTGCCTCGACGCTACATTCCTTGCGCCACACCTATCTTTTGTAATCACACTTGGTTAGGTCCAAATGATGTATCCTATGATGACACTTCAACTGATAAGAAAAATTCATATCATATATAATCAATTAAGGAATCATTAATTAAGAAGTTTTAGGTGAAACCCTTGCGAGACTCAAGTACTACTTCTCCCCTTGCGTCCAACTCTTTTATTTGCACTATTTTCATCTCAATTTAATTAATTTAGTTTCTAATTTATATTTGCATCTCAGTTCTTAAAACAAAGACCCAAACAAACTTTTATATCATTTACTTTTCTGTATTTGCAATTATCTCACTATTTGATCCACACCTGAGTTGTACCTAATCCGTCCCTGCGAACGAATCCGATTTATCGGTTTATTACTTGGACAATGGTACACTTGATGTTCGTGAGTCCTCAATCTTTATCTTATTATTTTATAACACACAAGGACCGACCAAGTTTTTGGCGCCGCTGCCGGGATGGTAGCGTGTGACCCCTTAGTTAATACTTTAGTGTCTAATTGCATTTTTATTTTTATCTTCATTTTCACGCTTCTCTTTGTTTTGGTTCTTCCTCAGGTTTTACAGGTTTGGTGTATGTACTCAAACCCCAAGAGGTTATTTCAAGATAAAAACAAGAGAGACAAACAAGCAAGAGAACAAGAAAAGAAAGAAAGAGAAATGGAGGATTTGAATATTCATAATGTTGAAGATCCTGGCATTGAGTTGGATGCGCATGGCAATCCACTAGTGCCACCAGTTATTCATAGTCATCCAATTCTCAACAATCAACAAAATCATCCACCTGTACAACAAGCTCAACACCCAGTGAATAATGATCCATGGTTCATACATGGTCTAGAACAAGTTCCTTATCCTGATCTTGCTCTTGGTATTGGTCCTGCGAATATTAATGTTGCACGGTATAGACCCGATCCTTGTATGTTATCCCAATTTCAAAATTTCGGAAACATTCGTGGAGTGCCTGGAGAAGATCCTATTTGTGCAGTCTAGAAGTTCATTCAAATATGCGATTCATATATAACACAAGGAGTGACCAAAGAGCAGATGTACTATGCAGATTTCAGATTTTTCGTGATAGACGCGGCTAGTGAGTGGCATGATTCACAATAACCAGGAGCAATAAACAATTGGGATGAGCTACAAACATCTTTTTTCAATCGTTACTATCCGAGTAACATGAGATTAGATGCACAGGTTGATTCGACATCATTTGTTCAACAACAAGAAGAAACTTTGGGAAGATGTTGGACAAGATTTCAATTGTGTTTGAGAAGAGTTCCTGATCATGAACTTACAGAACCACAACAAATGAAGATATTTTATAAAGGCCTTGATGGAGGATCAAGAAAAGTCCTCGATTTACTATGTTGTGGTGGGTTCTTATAGGTAGCTCCAACACATGCTAAAATTATTTTGAATCGAACTGTGAAGAATGAGCAGGACTGGAATACAGTAAGAACACCTATCTGAGGTGGAAAAGAAAGTAGTGTTGGAATCGATGAGAAATTCTCCTCTTAGGAGAATAAATTGAAAAATACATTCGAGCAACAATTGAAACAGCTTACCTTAGCTGTTAAAGAAGGTTTTTCAGTAAGAAAAAGATGTTAAGGTTACTCATGAGATATATGGGTGTTCAAATTGTGGTGTACAAGATCATGACTGGGAGCATTGTCAAAATAATCCAGAATTCGTAATGTTTGTTTCCAACCAAGGGAATTACAATTCAGGTGGTCAAAGGTATCAACCAAATAGAAACCATCCGGGTTTCCAGTATTCGACTCCAAGTGGCGCCGCCAATCCGACTTATGCATATCAGCCGCGTCCCCAAGGTAACAACTATCAACCAAGACCACATAATAACTACCAAGGGGGACAAAGTTACAGAAATCAAGCTCAGAGACAACCTCCTCAAAACACATATGATGACACCACGAATCAGAAAGATCTACATGCTCAAGCTCAAGAAGGTACATTAGATATTAATCAGACATTACAACAATTGATTACCCTTCAAACAAAAGCTTGCTAAGAGCAACAATCTTCTGCTGCAGCAATTAAAATGTTAGAAAATCAAATGGCTCAGATGGCAAAGCAGTTGAATCAGCATCCTCAAGGGAAACTCCCAAGATGTATATGATTGGTTTAATTATGATGATATCTTGCAGAATGCCCGTACACTTGACTTACCTGAGATGATGGTAGAGCTTGCCGAGACAGAGGCAGCTCTTAATTCTGAGAATCCAAAGTATAGGCGTCATGCCTATGAACCTGTAAGAGAACCGGGGGAGATCACAACTAAAAAGAAACCATCCGTTGAATCTCCCCCACAATTGGAAGAAAAGAAATTACCAGCACACTTGAGGTATGCATATTTAGGTACTAATGACACTTTACATGTTATTGTTTCAGCTACTTTAACAGGTCCTCAAGAAGATAAAATGCTGCGTGTACTAAGAGCTAATAAAGAGGCGATTGGATGGACTATTGCTGACATCAAAGGTATTAGTCCTTCCTATTGCCAACACAAAATTATTCTGGAGGATGATAGTGCATGCTCAGTTGAAGGCCAAAGGATATTTATGCCAGTTATGAAAAAAGTGGTGAAGAAAGAAGTTATTAAGTTACTAGATGCGGGAATCATTTATCCCATAGCTAGTAGGGAATGGGTGAGTCCAATTCAATGCGTACCAAAGAATGGTGGTATCACTACCGTCCTAAATGCTCAAAATGAAGCCATTCCCTCGAGGACTACAATTGGTTGGAGAGTATGTATGGATTATCCTAAGTTAAATAAGACTACTTGAAAATATCACGTCCATCTTCCTTTCATAGATCAAATGTTAGATAAATTGGCTGGTAGAGTGTATTATTGCTTTTGGATGGGTATTCAGGGTACAATCAAACTTATGTAGATCCAAAAGACCAACACAAGATGACTTTTACATGTTCTTTTGGTACCTTTGCCTTCGTAAGAATGCCATTTGGATTATGTAATGCACCTGCTACTTTTCAGAGATGTATGATGGCAATTTTCTGGGATATGAAACTTTGATGAGTGTTTAAAGAACTTGGAGAAGGTATTGATTAGATGTATTTAAACTGATTTGGTTTTGAGCTGGGAAAAATGTTATTTTATGGTTCGTGAAGGTATAGTGTTGGGACACAAGGTTTCGAGTGCAGGCTTAGAAGTTGATCGTTCTAAGATTGAGGTAATTAAGACTCTCCCCTCCTATTTCTTTAAAAGGGGTGAGAAGCCTTTTATGTCATGCTGGTTTCTATTGCCGTTTCATTAAGGATTTTTTGAAGATTGCTAAGCCATTGTGTAAGTTACTCGAAAAGGACGCCAAATTCCTTTTTGATGAAGCTTGCATGAAGGCATTTCAAGAGATTAAAGAGAAGCTTATTACTGCGCCTATTGTATTACCTCCTGATTGGAGGGTTCCATTTGAAGTTATGTGTGATGCTACTGATTTAGCTATGGGTGTTGTGTTGGGTCAGAGAAAAGATAAGTTATTCAATTCTATCTATTATGCAAGTAAGACTTTCACTAGTTCTCAGATTAATTATATTATAACAGAGAAGGAAATATTAGTTTTTGTGTATGCATTTGACAAGTTTCGTTCATACCTCATTGGGGAGAAAATTACCGCGTTTACTGATCATTCAGCAATTAAATACCTAATGGAGAGGAAAGATGCTAAACCTCGCTTAATTAGATGGGTATTACTGTTACAAGAATTTGATTTAGAGATTCTAGATAGAAAAGGGTGTGATAATCAGGTTGCAGATCATTTGCCTCGTCTTGAAGGTTCGGAAGTTAATAGTGGTTCTGAGGTGGTTAGAGAAGAGTTTCCGGATGAGAGCTTGTTTTTGATATATGCAAATGAAATTCCTTGGTATGCAGACATAGCAAATTTTATTCTGAGTGGTGCCTTCCCTGATGGAGCTACCTCACAAGAGAGGAAGAGATTGAGTCACCGTGCTAGATAGTTCTTTTGGGAGGATACTTTCCTCTACAAAATATGTGGTGACCAAATGGTAAGAAGATGCATACACGAGAAAGATGTGTTGTCAGTAATTGCGGGTTGTCATGATTCACCCTATGGAGGACATTTCAAAGGTGACTACACAGCTGCTAAGGTATTACAATCTGGTTTATATTGGCCTACTTTACATTAAGATTGTCATGAGTATGTTAAGAGATGTCATAGATGCCAGTTTACTAGTAATATATCCAAGAGGGATGAGATGCCACGTAATAATGTACTTGAAGTTGAAATATTTGATGTTTGCGGTATTGATTTCATGGGTCCCTTTGTACCATCCAATGGAAATCAATACATCCTATTAGATGTTGATTACGTGTCCAAATGGGTAGAGGCTGTAGCTCTACCAACTAATGATTCGAGAGTGGTGATTAAATTCTTAAAGTCACACATCTTCACTAAACATGGCACAACTAGAGTTATTATCAGTGATGGAGGTTCACACTTTGTGAATAGATATTTGAAGACAGTTCTAGAGATGTATGGGGTAAGACATTGTATATCTACCGCTGGTGTTGCCTAGGGTGTGATAAAAATATGACAAATAAATATGGAAAACAATGAACTAATCACCATAGACTAGCACGCTACTACAAGTATTACAGGACGTATGCAAGTTTTAATGATAAGAAGATTCGTTCCTCAGGGACTTACATGTGTTAGACGAATGGGCAAACAAATCAGAGTAGCAATTAATAATTAAAAAAATAAATCATTAAACAGAGACAAGAACAAGGAAAGTGTACTAAATCATATGAAAATCGACTACTAGACTTCCAAAATTACCTAAAATGATGTCTCCAATTAAGATTAAATGATCACAAATAGGGAGACGTCAACTGCTTATCATCCGCAAGCCAATGGTCAAGCCGAGGTCTCTAATTGAGAGGTCAAATCCATTCTAGAGAAGACTGTTGGTCCCACAAGAAAAGATTGGTCAATGAAGTTAGATAATGCATTGTGGGCTTATCGTACTGCGTTCAAAACTCCAGTTGGTGCATCTCCGTATTGTATGGTATATGGTAAGGCTTGTCACTTACCTTTTGAACTTGAATTAGGTGCATATTGGGCTATAGCGCTGTCGAATTTAGATCCTACTTTAGCCGGTGAAAATTGTATGATGAAGTTGAATGAACTTGATGAGTTTCGATTACATGCCTATGAAAATGCTAAACTTTATAAAGAGAATACAAAGAGATGGCATGATAATCGTATCCGTGAAAAAAGGTTTAAAGTCGGACAAATGGTCCTAAAATACAACTCCAAGTTCAGCAATTATCCGGGTAAGTTGAGATCGGAATGGTCTGGTCCTTACATTGTGACCAAAGTCATACCTCATGGAGCCATCAAGATTGAATATCCAATCGAGCAGCGAACCTTCATGGTGAATGGGCATCGATTGAAGATTTATCATGGAGGCGAGGATATCAATCGCGCGGAAGATCCACATCCCGGAGAGGTCGTGTACCTTCTCGAAGCTCCCTAGAAGCGAGAGGTAACCCGTCGAGCTTAACGACGTTAAACAAAAGCCAATTCATTGTATATTAGTTTCATGTCTTTTAAATTTCGTAGTATAAATTAGAGTAATTGTTGTTTATTAGTGTTTATTTTTAAGAAATGCGAAAGGTGTAGTGTTTCGATTATTTCAACAGTAAAAAGGTCATGAGTTTGGGGTAGTTAGGTAGAAAAAGAAGAAATTCTTGGTTGCAACACAGAAGCTAACCGGGAACCCGGTTATAGCTGACAGTGAACCCGGTAAGCAACTGGTTGACCAGCCACGTAGACGCAAGAAGGCTGCGTTTGGACCCGCGCCCATCGACAAAGACTAGGAACCCGGTCCCATGTGTGGTAAACCCCAAACTCTCAGACCTGTGCGTAAAGGGAGATGCAACACTGTTCATGACTCTAAAGACAATAATTCAAGAATGAAATAAAATCCAACACAAAATAATGAATTCAGTTTAAATTCTTAAATCCCCAATCGAAAAAACATAAATTAATCAAGTTAGGGTTCAACCCAGTATGCGATTCTCAAGTACAAAGGGAAATTAGCTCATAACGGAAAGGAAAAATAAATTAATAAAATTAAATGAACTCATATTCAATTACAGAAAAAAAATATAGAACCTAATTAAAGGGTTAAATTGATTGTTGATGGAAGAATTGCTTCTCCAGCTTCAGTTTCTTCTCTCCTCTTGCTTCTGACTTTCTCTCTGGCGTTTCTAACTTGTGTAAATTGAGTTGTGTCTAAAATAAAAGTCAAAAGGTCTATTTATAAGGTGAAAATCGGACTTGGGCTATTATTTAAGTGAATTAGTGACATATTAAAAATCCCAACTCCAATCTTATATTTCAAATCCTGTAACTGATGTACAGTCCGTAATAAAACGCCTGTAACTTCCTCAAATCAACTCCAAATTGACCCATTCTAGTTGATAAATCTTCCTAACTCAATAAGGAATAAAACCTATTTCACGACCCAAAGGCTGAATCCATGTGGAAGTAGCTCAAAATCAGCAATCAATATCAGCCTTCCAAATTTGCAGCTTTCCTTGTCAATTCTTCGGAAAATATTTTCTCGCCTTTGACTTCTTTACATGATGTAAGACTTTAATTCTCGATTCATCTCCTTGTATTGGTGCTCCCTAGCATCCATGGACCTACAACTTTGCACTAAAAAAACCATTTAACGTGCAGAAGCTTTATAAATGAAAAATAATAAATTCCAAGGAGAGAAAATGAAATATGGCGAATTTATACTAAAAGTCTATCATATTAGTCAATTATTCACTTAAAATGATGTCTCCTAAGGGCATAAAATTAGAACAAAAACGAAGACATCAAGAGGGGGTGGTGACAACGAATATATGGTATATAACGAAGGTAGTGATGAGGTTAAGGTGATGAAGTTGATTTGTATACCATTGGTACTCCAATGATGAGTGAAAGTGCATACGAAAATAACTATAGAGTTTGTGCATGTGCATGGAAAAATATAATCTGGGTTCGATTTCAAAGAATGATATAAGGATAATGGCCGTTGGACAAGTTTATGCGACAAAAAATGATTAAGGACCAAATTCTCATCACAACAATTCTATGATGCACACAAAGATCTAAATAGTTTGAGGATATTAAAGAGTAGTTAAGAAGAGTTAAGAATGCTAAGGAGTTGTTCAAAGGCAAAGATCACACGTTTATTATTAAGAAAATGGAGGAAAATGGAAATTTTACCGTTTAGATAAGTGGTGTCGACTAGGGTGTGATAAAAATATGATATAAATAAGTGCAAAAATAGATACCCTAACCTAGCACGATACTGCAAGTATTACAGGACGTATGCAAGTCTTATACCCGTTTTAAAACCCATTGGTCTAACATAGATGTAGAATCATTGTCAGGTTTTATATTAACAGCACTAGTAAACAATACACATTAGACCAGGTGATGTCTCCCTAAATGTTCTAATTTTATACCTTTGGGAGACATCATTTTTTGTGTTTATTTGATTAATTTAATAGACTTTTGGGCTAAATATGCAATAATCCGAATTTCCTCTTTTATTTCTAGTATTTTTGATTTATTATACTTTTGCGCGTAATATTGCTTGTTTTAGTGAAAAGTTTGTAGGTTTTGAATATTAGCAAGGAGAGGAATCCAAGAATAAAGTCAAAGATCGTGTAATGAAGTCAAAGCTTGAAGATAAATCCCGAAGATATTATTTTTAGAGCTGAAAATCCATTTTTCAGGCCATAGATTGCTGATTTCGAGGTGTTTAAACGATTATTTAGCCGCTGACCTTTGAAGAGAAAACATTCCTTATCGAGTTACGGAAATTTAGCAACTGATTTCAGGTCAATCGGAGTTGTAACGAAGCGGGAAAAGCCGTTTTAGTGAAGGTGTATCAGCAGTTACGGGATTTTGGGCCAAGAGTGGAGTTGGGCTTTTCTAATTTTCATTTAAACCTTAAGTAAAACCCTAATCCGTTTTTACCACTATAAATAGGCCTTTAGACCTCATTATTCAGCACCTCTCATTATATTCTTCAAATTAAAACATCATTAGAAGATAGCGTCAAGAAGAAAAGAAGCTTGGAGCTGGAGACTGTCTATATCTCCACGTTGCAGCCAATTCATCTTCCTAATTAGGTTTCTATTTTCCTTTCTATAAAACAATTATGAATTCCTTTTTATTTATTTTCTTAGTTTTTCCAATTATGAGCTAATTTTAATTAGTGCTTGAGATCGTATTATGGATTGATTTTGATTCTATTTTATTCTATGCTTTTGTATTTGGGATTTTTACAATTGAAATCAAATTGGGTATTAGGTATTTTTCATTAATTTGTTCTTAATAACTATAATTGACGTAATTAACCAATCATAGGTCTTAGTATCTAGGCTATTCCAATTAGTGGCGATTGGATCACCTTGACGGGGGGTTTAGGTACAGAAATAATTAATGAATGTAGGATAGAAATTATTTGACTCTGACGAGCGTAATTAATCCTATGGCCAATTGGGTAAAATAAACTTAATCACTTAAGAATGGACTATAATCACCCTGACGGGGTTTGTAGCATTTAAGAGTAACTCCTTAGTCCACCCTGACGGGGGTAAGGATGACCTTAGAATCCCGACCATTACTTTTTACCAATTTGTCCCTTAAACGAAACATGGAATAAATAAGAGTTAGATGAAATCCTTGCGTATCTCAAGTACTGCTTTCTCATACTTGCGTTTTACTTTTATTTACTTGCGTCTTAGTTAATTATTTGCATTTTCCATTTAGTCTTTCATTACTTAGAATAATAAAAACAAACAAACAATCATTATATCTTTTACTTGCTTTCATAAGTGCAACCAATCATTACTTGATAAGCATTGTAGTCAACCATCCCGTCCTTGGAACGAATCTGTTTTATCAACTATATTACTTGGGACAACCGTACACTTGCGGTTGTGGTTCGATTATTTATTGCATTTATTTAGAACACACAAAGGACCACCACCAGGGGCATCGGAAAAACATATGTTCTACTATTTCAATGTTATTATTACAAATAATCCTGTTACTACACTTTCGGTTAAAAATACTTTTCTCATTGGATAAAAGATTTCTAACCGCTCTCCAAATGTAATTCCTAATTTTTTGTGGAGTTTCCATTTTCCAAATTAGTTTCCAAAGACTTTTGTCTCTAGTAGTAGATGTTGTTGGTTTATTAATATCATTAGTAATTTGACTTTTGATTTCCTCTTCTTTCAATTATGATACGCTTCTTTTACTGTATATTACCATTTTTATAAAAATCAATACATATTTGGTCTTCACAATTTAATTTAGGTATTATCACTTTAGCTATTTTGTCTTTCATATCCTTAGGACCCATGACAGCTCACTTTTTATAAGTTGATTAACCCATATAAATTCAGTTTTGTTTGGTTTAATATTTTGACTGGTATTGCATATCCAATTATGCTCATATATTTTTTTGTTAGTTCCATTACTGAACTTCTATTTTATATTTTTTGGAATATTTCTCTACCTATGAGAATACTTTTCCATCCCCATGAAGGGGAACTTCCAAGTTTTGCTTCTAGGAAATTACTATTGTTGAACTATTTTCCTTTTAAGAGTCTATAAAGTAGGGAATATTTTTTATTTACTAGATTCCAAGCTTGTTTTCCTAATAAAGCTTTGTTCATTAGGTGTAGATCTTTAAAACCTAAACCACCTTCATATTTTGATACAGTGAGTAGGTCCTATTTGGCCAAATGAATTCTTTTTTTCCTCTTATCACCCCACCAGAAGTGAGCAATGATAAAGTGGATTTTATTTATAATTTTTTTTTATAGTATGAAATTAGACATAATATATTTAGGTAAGCTTTGAATAATTTCCTTTATTAGTATATCTTTTCCTCCTTCAGAAAGAAAGAGTGGTTTCCAGTTTTCAACATTTTGTAAATCATGTCAAGGTCTTTAGATTTTGTTCTACTCCATTAAGTTGGTAGTCCTAAGTAATTTCCTAGGTTGTTGGTTTTTTTTTCATATTTAATATATTGGCCATTAAGGTTTAAAAGTTTGTGTGTTAGGGCTAAAAATGACACCACATTTATTAAGGTTGAGACATAAGCCAGTGGCATTTTATATTTATTCATAATATCATTGAAGGATTGTATCTCAATATTATCTGCATTAAAGAAAAAAAGTCTGTCATCAGCAAAAAGGAGGTCAGTAATTTATGGACAGTTATTTCCAATTTTAATTCCTCGCATCAGTTGTTTTTTTATTTTTGACTAAATCATTTAGAGTTTGTGAAACTAGGAAAAAGATCAAAGGGAAGAGTGGGTCCTCTTGTCTAATTCCTCTGGTGGGTTTTTGAATTCGGTGAATTTCACCATTATTTAGGTCTGAGTATGTGACAGAGGTAATACATACCATAATTTTTCTTACCCAATCTTGATTAAAACCAATTTTAATCATGATAGCTCGTAAGAAATACCATTCAATATATTCATATGTTTTTTTTATGTCAGCTTTAACTGCCACCGATTTGTTTTTTGTTTTTTTCCTTCTCTTAATGTATATATAGATCAATAGTACCTCTCTTGTAATTTATTAAATGACAAAGAATAACCCAATGTTCACCACTTGAGTCTCTTTACAATATGGACAATATCAATTTGGGTATAGTTCATTAATAACATCATAATCGTTATAATTATTTTACATTAATTATTCTTGGAGAAAAGTTGAATTCTGATGGTGTTTTGGAAGGATTATGAGTTGATTGTGTGTTTATGTGGTGTTTGAGGGTAGGATTTGATGATTATATTGTGTTTTGATGATGATTTTCGGAGTGGTGTGAAGCTAGAAAACGGAATGGAGGATGTCTTGTGAAAGAAGGTAAGAAAATATAGGTCAAAAGCTTCAAAACAACCTCTTATGTTGCTCAACCGGGTTCCCGGTTGCATCGTTGTGTCGGCGCGAATTTTCCATTTTTTTTTTACCTAGACGCAACTCTCTTGCGTCTCCCTTTATGCAATAGTGTGAGAGTTTCTCTTGGAGACCGGGTTCCCGGTGGGCTAGAAACCGTGTTCCCGGTTGAAGTCGACGAGCACGACTCTAAACGTGGCTTAGACGCAACAGCAACACAACCAATGAAGAATCCTTGAGTTCCTCCACCAAAGAAGAAGGTAAATTCTGATAATCAGTTGGAGAATAAAATTCGCGTGTTGGTAGAGAAACAAGATGCAATGATTGCAACCTTAGAAAACGTGACAAAAGAGTCGGGTCTTCTACGGAATATGTTACTTGGGGTGAGCACAATACAACAAGCCACCTATGGATTGCTTACGAAAGAACATCTACTTGGACGCAACACTGAAAACTAGCCTCGTGTTGGTTAAGATATGTTTTTCTATCCCTTCTCATTTAGTGTATATTAGTTTAATTTCTTTGAGTCTTTTTGAGTCGTGGGGACACGACTCATTTTTGAGTTTGGGGTGGGGTTCGTTACCTCATGCCAATTTTTTGTGTTATTTGTTTTAATTGTTTTCAATAAAATTAATTAAGGGTTGCGTTTGACTGTAGAGTATTTTAAATGTCCCCATTAAGCATACTTTTGATAAATCTATGATAGTAAATAGTGGACTTTAGGGGATAGTATAAAACGCATTTTAATTTCATGCAAACCTAGGTAATTGATAGGAAGAATTAATGACCAATGCAAAAGAAGTAAACTTCTACTTAAGGAAAATGTTTGGTTTGTAGAATATGAGATCCATATTAGTAGACAACCCACTTAAATATGAATTAGAGGCAAGCTATGTAACTAGGAAAATGATAGGGGCAGTTCTTTGTTAGCCATTTGAGACTTTTTGGCCTTCTATCCCCCATGAATTAATTATATCCGTCTTAGCTCAACTTTGAGTCTTAAAGACTTTCTTTTTTTCCGCCACAATATAAGACCATATCCCCTTAGTTGATTAGGCATTTCTATATGACCCGCAATTGAACCACGATCCTGAGATCTGTCTCACCCTTGAGTTTGGGGTGGTGGGTTCATCAGTGGGAAAATACATTGGGAGGGAGCTTATGTGTTTTAATTAAGGCACACATTCTGATGATATATTATTTGTAACTCTTTGCGGTTATTGAAAAAAAAAGTGAAAAAGAAAAAAAGTTGTCAATATAGTAGACAACCGGGAACCCGGCCATCACTAACCAGGAACCCGGTTATCGTCTGTACGAAAAAAACAAAGAAAAGAAATGAAAAAGAAAAATAAATAAATAAAGAATAAAATACCCGGAAAAGTGGAAATTTCTTGAAATCATCTTAGTTTGTATTGGGTTAACTTGGGGACACCAAATTAGTGCGTCAAATGGGTTGAGTGAGAACAATATTCGAGTGTAAACTCAAGCTCGTGGAAAGTTGTTGATGGTAAGTGAGGAGAGTGCCAAAAGCTCACTTCAAATTTACCAAATATACATACCACACCGTCCCTAAGCCTACAATAAAACCGTAAAGTCCTCGTGATTCCTAGGTGCATAATGAGTTTATAACTCAACTAATAGGGAGTAAAAGCGTAACCTTCTAGAATTGCGAAATTAATATTAAGATTGATATTATTTACGTTTGATTTTTGCATGATAAGTGTATGTGCATATAATTCCTAATTTTTGCTATATGAGATTTATCTTAAGTTTTGCTTTGGGTGTATTTACTAGATTCCGCATTTCGACATTCACCTTAGACCATTGTTTTGTTTTACTTTGTCGGGACGAGAAAGGTTTGAGTTTGGGGTCTTGATGTCTCCCGTTTTGTTCTACTTTTATGCCCTTAGGATACATCATTTTAGGTGAATAATTGACTCATATGATATACTTTTAGTGTTATTTCGTTATATTTCATTTTCTCTCCATGGAATTTATTATTTTTCATTTATTAAGCTTTTGCACGTAAATGGGTTGTTTTTAGTGCAAAGTTTGTAAGTCTATGGATGCTAGGGAGCATCAATTCAAGGAGAGGAATCGAGAATTATAGTCTTATATCATGTAGAAAATTCAAAGACGAGAAAAGATTTCCCGAAGAATAGACAAGGAAAGCTGCTAATCTGGAAGGTTGATATTGATTGCTGATTTTGAGCTACTTACACTTGGATTCAGCCTTTGGGTCGTGAAATAGGTTTTATTTCTTATTAAGTTAGGAAGATTTAGCAACGTGAATGGGTCAATTTGGAGTTGATTTGAGAATGTTACAGCCGTTTTACTACAGACTGTACACCAGTTACAGATTTTTAATTAGAAGATTGGACTTGGACTTTTTAATTTTCACTAATTCACTTAATTAATAGCCCAAGTCCGATTTTAAGTTTATAAATAGACCTTTTGACTTTTATTTTACACACAACTCAATTTATACAAGCCAGAAACGCCAGAGAGAAAGTCAGAAGCAAGGAAAAGGAGAAAGCTAAGAGCTGGAGAAAGGCATCTTCTCCAAATCACAGTCAAACCCAATCCTCCATTAAGGTTTCTTATCTTTTAAGTATGTAATAAACATGAGTTTATTTATTTTTATTTTCGTAGTTTTTAATTCCGTTATGAACTAAATTCATTTGTACTCGAGAACCACGAATTGGGTAGAACCCTAACTTGATTATTTAATGTTTTTCTAATTTGGGAGTTCGTAATTTAAATTGAATTCGTTATTCTATGATGGCTTCTATTTTATTCTTGAATTATTATCTTTAGAGTCATGAACTAAGGGTAATTATTAGTATCTAGGCTATACACTATAGTGGCGTAGTGATCACTTGGACGGGGGGTTTAGATACAGACCTAGGTAATTCCCGTTGGTATTCGCCAATGACCTTGATAGGCTTGACTAAACAATAACCAATGAGGTAAAAAACTTGAACCATCTGAAAGTAGTTGTAATCATATTGACGGAGTTTATAATACCGTAGGAGAGCTCTTAGGTCCACCCTGAGTGGGGCTAAGAGACTTTAGAAACTCGACTAACATAAATATAACAATTCGGCCCTTAACAAAAAGCATTAATTAAGAATGTTTAGGTGAAACCCTTGCTAGAATCAAGTGCAACTTTTCCCCTTACGTCCAACTCTTTTATTTGCATTATTTTCATCTCAGTTTAATTAATTTAGTTTCTAATTTATATTTTCATCTCAGTTCTTAAAAAAAAATACCCAAACAAACTTTTATATCATTTACTTTTCTGTATTTGCAATTATCATACTATTTGATCCACACCTGAGTTGTACCTAATTCGTCCCTGCGAACGAATCCAATATATCGGTTTATTACTTGGACAATGGTACACTTGCGGTTCATGAGTCCTCAATCGTTATCTTATTATTTTATAACACACAAGGACCCACTACTTGGGTAAGGTTACCTTGCTCAATGATCGGTGGTTGATCTCAAACCCTAATGACTATCTAGTTTGGCAAGCCCGTCAAGATCACTACCGCACACTAGACGTTTATGTGGTGTTTCAACAATTAGACACCCCTTCCGGGTGACCATCCAACTGCTATTAATGGGGTAGTCTATAAGCGTGCACTAGCAAGAACTACGGTCAATACATCAAAGCACATAAAACAAATATAAAGGTTAAGAAGCTCAATCGATTTAAAAAAGTTTTTCCCAAACAAACTTAGATAGATATAAATAGAATTCAAAAATTATACATATGCAAAACCCAAGATATAGGGAAATTTGTTCATGCTGGAAAGAAGTAAACTAAAATGAAGATACATACTGTCAAATGGCTTCTCCTGTTGATGCTAGGTCGAAACATTGGAGTAGAAGGCAAGTAATTTGAATCTAAGTCCAGCCCAAATTCGTTTCCTGAAATATAGAACAAGATAAACACTGCTCACTGTTTTGGCTATATCAACTTCTTAATTGGGCTAGGTTTCTCCCACTTTATATTGAAACGACCGAAGTAGAAAGATCTATCTAACTATTTAAAGGCGCATCCAAAATCGCAACCGATATAAAGTTATCTTCACTTTAATGGACGTAGCTGCAGAATTTCATATTTATTTGGCAGCTTTAACTTTCCTAATTCAACTCTACTTCCTTTTATCTCTTGATTCCTTCCATAGCTTCTTTCCTAACTCATTATAATATATTTGGCATCTTAATATATTTCATAAACCTTAAGAGTTTCACATTAACACACAAATTAAACCAAATATGCTCTAAAAGTAATAAATCATCAATCAAGACATAAATTAAGAAATTATCAAATAACAGGTAAAAATCCATAAACAATTAATCAAATACATCTAAAATAATGCCTCCAACCTACATTAATATATCAAAAATACGGAGACATCATTAACGAACGTAGAATTTTTCTCCATAGTCTATCATGGTGCCTTCAAGATCCGTCATAAAAAACTATCATCCATAATATATCACGGTGCCTTCAAGATCTGCCGCGTCTACAAAACCTATCATCTATAATATCTCAGGCTGCCTTCAAGATCTGTCATCCATAAAAGATCACGGCGCCTTCAAGAACTATTATCCATAATATCTCACGGTGCCTTCAAGATCTGTCATCCGTAAGATCTCACGGCGCCTTCAAGAATTATCATTCATAAGATTTCCGTCTTCAAGAACTATCATCCATAAGATTTAGCGGCAGCTTCAAGAACTATCATCTATAAGATCTCACGAAGTGTTCAAGAACTATTAAGAAAATGACTTGCAAGTATCAGAACATATAGTGGAGACCTCTGAGTCGGAAATCTTACCGGTTTCATACCTGCCCTGCAATAAGAGAATGAGGTACAGAGATCAAATCAAACACCAAATCCAATCAAAAAAATAGGAAAACATAAAACATAAATCGATACATAACTCTATAAGTTGGGTGGGAATGTATCTGCCTTGTGGATTCGACTTGTTTCAATCAACTCCGCCACAATCTCCACCGCTGGAAATGGTGTTTCCACCTAATCCATACCGCCATATGCCGTTTACCCAGTTACTTATGCAGCTAGTGACGGCTGAGCTATTTGGTGAAACCCACCGTCAAGATTACTGAAAAGATGTACACAAAGCATGTAAACAAGAGAAATGTCTGGTTTGAGTTGCAGGTGTTTGTTTCTACGGTCTGAGTATATTTTAGAGTAACTTTTGGGGTTTTTATTAATTATGGAAAAGTCTGGTCGTGGTTGTGGTTAATTTAATGTGTTTCGTTTGATTCTCTGGTCATTTTTTTTGTTCGTGTGATTGTCTGTTCAAGAAGTGTAAAAACACAATTATGTGGTGTTCATATCAATCAATTTCCACATCAAAATAGAACTTTTGTTGGTCAACCGTCTTTGGAGCAGAGGGGTTTTAAGTGGTCAAGGGTAGTTTGAGTTTCTCTCATATTTGATTAAAAAAATATAACAGTGTTAACTAGAAGAGTCACATGTACCTATCAATCTGAACACAAGTGTCTTTCATGCCTATTTTTACTACAAACACTAGCAAATTTAATTAATGTGACTAAAAGGGTCTCTTGTGCTATTAGCATGTCTATAATTTTGTTGTTTGTATTATAAATATAATAGAAGGAAGATATTATTTTTATAACTAATGGATGCATTTACATGTTCCAATATATTTTATAAATAAACAATGTGATAAATTAAACATTACAATACAATAAAAGTATCCTTCCCTCCCAATAACTCTAAATTGTGAAGATTGGAGGTATAAAGATCATATGATATCTAAGAATACCTAACTAACTTTTTTTCTAAGAACTCTATAATCCATATAAAGGAAGATATTGCTAATATCCCTTCTAACCATCCCCCCTCCCCACATCCCTCCCTCTAGTACCTCAATCCAAACACACCTTATACTTGATCAAAGTGATCAAGTTGACATTTCTGTATAGATAATTGTATGAACTATTAGGAACAATTTGTACTAAAGTACAACTTGAGAAAACAATGGATACATATAATAAAAACAATGGAGACCTATACTAAAATCAAATTATTTAAAAAATAATTTTTTATAAAGAAAATATATCATATTAGAACATTTCAATAATGTGTTGATAAACATAAAAATTTATATTTATATGATATTCTAAATTTTTTTAGAGTTACTGCAGAATTAACATATATTTATTTATCTAATTTGGAATTTATAAATTAAAATTGTTAAGATCAAGATAAAATATTATCAAAGAAATTCAATTTTCCAATCGTGGAACAAATCTCACCTTGAAAAAGGTTCGCAAGATCCACCTACATTGAAATGTCATAACCAGCGATCAAATAGTGTAAATATACCTAAAAATGGCAAATAATGAAATTTATTAGTGATCTATTGATTTTTCTCTGTTGATCCATTATCCAATAAAGTAATTAACCACAAATACATGGATGATTAGTTATATACAACATACAGAAAAATTTAAGTTATAAACTTGTAAACAAGATAGATATTCCATCCATCTGACGGATAATACCTTATTCCAACATGTACAGTACTCTCTAAACGGATCATTGAGCTGAAAAAATTCTTGCTCATTATAGTCGTCTGACATAATCCATTTTCCACTTACCATCTTAATTTCTACACAACTTTATAATTGGATAGTCAAATCTTGTAGTGAAGGGATCATCTACAAACAATTACAAAGTTGTTTTGTGCTTTCAAATTGGAATATATTGCACTTTCTAATTGAGTTTGGGAAGAAGGGAGGTTTTATGAATTTAAGGTATGAATTGAATAGTTGGACAATATGATTTGGGACGGAGAAGGAGAAAACAATTTAAATGACTTGTATAGAGTGTGCGGCTGATAATTGAGTAATTTGGGGTTGAATGAAATTAGGGTTGAGCGAAAAAAAAAGTTATTTTTATAGTAATATATATTCTTTAAATTACATCATGACCCAAAAATTTGTTACATGTAAAATGTAATTTAGATATCTTACAATAAAAAACACTCTGATTACATCATGACCCAACTTAATTTGTATGCATTATAGTTTTATATTTTGTTTTAAAATCGTTGAATTTTTTAATGCTATAGTTGATAAATAAAAAATATATCAAATCGAATTATCTAAGTAAACGTGCTTAACCACAAGTTGATTAGTCTAAAGCAGACTGAGAACTCCAAATTAGGTAGAATAGTTATCATGATAGGTTGATTTGCTTCGTGATCTACTTGCCTCGACACTACATTCCTTGCGCCACACCTATCTTTTGTAATCACACTTGGTTAGGTCCAAATGATGTATCCTATGATGACGCTTCAACTAATAAGATAAATTGATATCATATATAATTAATTAAGAAAGAATTAATTAAGAAGGTTTAGATGAAACCCTTGCAAGGCTCAAGTACTACTTCTCCCCTTGCGTCCAACACTTTTATTTGCACTATTTTCATCTCAGTTTAATTAATTTAGTTTCTAATTTATATTTTCATCTCAGTTCTTAAAACAGAGACCCAAACAAACTTTTATATCATTTACTTTTTTTCTATTTGCAATTATCTCACTATATGATCCACACCTGAGTTGTACCTAATCCGTCCCTGCGAACGAATCCGATTTATCGGTTTATTACTTGGACAACCGTACACTTGCGGTTCGTGAGTCCTCAATCTTTATCTTATTATTTTATAACACACAAGGACCCTCCAAGTTTTTGGCGCCGTTGCCGGGATGGTAGTGTGTGACCCCTTAGTTAATCCTTTAGTGTTTAATTTCATTTTTATTTTTATTTTTATTTTTATTTTTAGTTTTACGTTTTTCTTTGTTTTGGTTCTTCCTCAGGTTTTACAGGTTTGGTGTATGTACTCAAACCCCAAGAGGTTATTCCGAGATAAAAACAAGAGAGAGAAACAGGCAAGAGAAAAAGCAAAGAAAGAAAGTGAAATGGAGGATTTGAATATTCATAATGTTGAAGATCTTGGCATTGAGTTGGATGCGCATGATAATCCACTAGTGCCACCAGTTATTCATAGTCATCCAATTCTCAACAATCAACAAAATCATCCACATGTACAACAAGCTCAACCCCTAGTGAATAATGATCCATGGTTCATACATGGTCTATAACAAATTCCTTACCGCGCTCCTGCTATTGGTATTGGTCCTGCGAATATTAATGTTGCACAGTATAGACCCAACCCTGATATGTTATCCCAATTTCAAAATTTTGGAAACTTTCGTGGAGTGCTTGGAGAAGATCCTATTCGTGCAGTAAAGAAGTTCATGCAAATATGCGATTCATATATAACACAAGGAGTGACCAAAGAGCAGATGTACAATGCTAATTTCAGATTTTTTGTGATAGATGCAGCTAGTGAGTGGCATGATTCACAATAACCAAGAGCAATACACAATTGGGATGATCTACAAACAGCGTTTTTGATCGTTACTGTCCGAGTAACATGAGATTAGATGCACATGTTGATTTGACATCATTTGTTCAAGAACAAGAAGAAACTTTGGGAAAATGTTGGACAAGATTTCAGTTGTGTTTGAGAAGAGTTCCTGATCATGGCCTTACAAAACCACAACAAATGAAGTTATTTTATAAAGGCGTTGATGGAGAATCAAGAAAAGACCTCAATTTACTATGTGGTGGTGGGTTCTTATAGGTAGCTCCAACACATGCTAAAATATTTTAAATCGAACTGTAAAGAATGAGCAGGGCTGGAATACAGTAAGGACACCTATCTGAGGTGAAAAAGAAAGTAGTGTTGGAATCGATGAGAAATTCTCCTCTTTGGAGAATAAATTGAAAAATACATTCGAGCAACAATTGAAGCAGCTTACCTTAGCTGTTAAAGAAGGATTTTCAGGAACGAGAGTATATGTTAAGGTTACTCATGAGATATATCGGTGTTTGAATTGTGGTGTACAAGATCACGACTGGGAACATTGTCAAAATAATCCAGAATCCGTAATGTTTGTTTCTAACCGAGGGAATTACAATTCAGGTGGTCGAAGGTATCAACCAAATAGAAACCATCTGAGTTTCCAGTATTCGAATCTAAGTGGGGCTGCCAATCCGACTTATCTATATCAGCCGCGTCCCCAAGGTAACAACTATCAACCAAGACCACATAATAACTACCAAGGGGGACAAAGTTACAGAAATCAAGCTCAAAGACAACCTCCTCAAAACACCTATGATGACACCATGAATCAGAATGCTCTACCTGCTCAACCTCAAGAAGGTGCATTAAATATTAATCAGACATTAAAACAATTGATTACCCTTCAAACAAAAGCTTGCGAAGAGTAACAATCTTCTACTGCAGTAATTAAGATGTTAGAAAATCAGATGGAGAAGCAGTTAAATCAGCATCCTCAAGGGCAACTCCCAAGTGACACTGAAAATCCGAAGGAGAAAGAAGATTGTAATGCTATAGTGTTAAGAAGTGGTAAGAAGCTTCCCCCACATCCTTTTCCTATTATGAAAGAAAAAGAAACAACCAGAAAAGAAAAACCGGTAAAGTATGTGGTGGAAAAAGGTGATGCACCTGAAGTGGTAGAAGTGGAGAAGATTCTGGAAGTTCCTAAGAAGAAATATGTCGTAGAAACCCGTCCTCCTCCACCTTTTCCCTGAAGAGTTTAGAAAAAAGGAGATATGGCCGATTATCAGAGACTCTTAAATGTGGTGAGAGGTTTGGACATTAACATACTGTTTTTAGACGCTATTAAATATATATCGAAGTATGTGAAGTTCTTAAAGAGGGCCATCGCCAACAAAAGGCCATAGTGTGATAATGAGATGATAGGGTTTCCAGAAGAGTGTAGTGCCATCTGTCAAAGTAAAATTCCACCTAAGTTACTTGATCGTGGGAGTTTTACGATTCCGATTTCTATTGGTAATGAGTGGCAAGGAAAGGCTTTGTACGATTTGGGTGTGAGTATCAATCTCATTCCCAAATAAGTTTTTGATAAGTTAAAGGTGGGTAATGCGAGACCTAAATCTATGGTCTGACTAATGGCAGACAGATTCCTCGTACATCCTGAGGGACGAATAGAAGATGTCCTCGTCAAGGCCGGTACTTTAATTTTTCCTGTTGATTTGTTATTCTTGAATACGACGTGGATAGGAATGTCCCCATCATTCTGGGATGACCATTCCTAGCCAGGGGGCGTACGTTGATTGATGTAGAAAACAGAGAATTAACTATGCGAATCCAAGACGAGGAGATATAGTTCAATGTGTTTAGGGCAATGAAATTTCCAGATTCCCAAGAGGACTGTTTCAGAATGGATGTATTAGAGCATGTCGCGCAAGATGTATATGATTGTTTTAACTATGATGATATCTTGCAGACTGCCTGTACACTTGACTTACCTGAGATGATGGAAGAGCTTGCCGAGACAGTGACAACTCTTAATTATGAGAATCCAAAGTATAGGCATCCTGCCTATGAACCTGTAAGAGAACCTGGGGAGATCACAACTAAAAAGAAACCATCCGTTGAATCTCCCACACAATTGGAAGAAAAGCCATTATCAACACACTTGAGGTATGTGTATTTAGGTACTAATGACACTTTACTTGTTATTGTTTTAGCTACTTTAACAGGTCCTCAAGAAGATAAACTGCTGCGTGAACTAAGAGCTAATAAAGAGGCGATTGGCTGGACTATTGCTGACATCAAAGTTATTAGTCCTTCCTATTGCCAACACAAAATTATTCTGGAGGATGATAGTGCACGCTCAGTTAAAGGCCAAAGGGTAGTGATGCCAGTTATGAAAGAAGTTATTAAGTTACTAGATGCGGGAATCATTTATCCCATTCAATGCGTACCAAAGAAGGGTGGTATCACTACCGTCCTAACTGCTTAGAATGAAGCCATTCCCTCGAGGACTGTAGTTGGTTGGAGAGTGTGTATGGATTATCCTACGTTAAATAAGACTACCAGAAAATATCACTTCCCTCTTCCTTTCATAGATCAAATATTAGATAAATTGGCTGGTAGAGAGTTTATTGCTTTTGGATGGGTATTCAGGGTACAATCAAATTTATGTAGATCCAAAAGACCAACACAAGACGACTTTTACATGTCCTTTTGGTACCTTTTCCTTCCGAAGAATGCCATTTGGATTATGTAATGCACCTGCTACTTTTCAGAGATGTATGATGGCAATTTTCTGGGATATAAAACTTTGATGAGTGTTTACAGAACTTGGAGAAGGTATTGATTAGATGCAAGGAAACTGATTTGTTTTTGAACTGGGAAAAATGTCATTTTATGGTTCGTGAAGGTATAGTGTTGGGACACAAGGTTTCGAGTGCAGGCTTAGAAGTTGATCGTGCTAAGATTGAGGTAATTAAGACTCTCCCCTCCTATTTCTGTAAAAGGGGTGAGAAGCTTTTTAGGCCATGCTGGTTTCTATTGCCGTTTCATTAAGGATTTTTTGAAGATTGCTAAGCCATTGTGTAAGTTACTCGAAAAGGACGCCAAATTCCTTTTTGGTGAAGCTTGCATGAAGGCTTTTCAAGAGATTAAAGAGAAGCTTATTACTGCGCCTATTGTATTACCTCCTGATTGGAGGGTTCAATTTGAAGTTATGTGTGATGCTAGTGATTTAGCTATGAGTGTTGTGTTGGGTCAGAGAAAAGTTAAGGTATTTAATTCTATCTATTATGTAAGTAAGACTTTCACTAGTTCTCAGATTAATTATATTGTAACGGAGAAGGACATATTAGCTGTTGTGTATGCATTTGACAAGTTTCGTTCCTACCTCCGTGGGGCAAAAATTACCGTGTTTACTGATCATTCTGCGATAAAATACCTAATGGAGAAGGAAGATGATAAACCTCACTTAATTATATGGGTATTGATGTTACAAGATTTTGATTTAGAGATTCGAGATAGAAAAGGATGTGATAATAAGGTTGCAGATCATTTGCCTCGTCTTGTAGGTTCGGAAGTTAATAGTGGTCCTGAGTTGTTAGAGAAGAGTTTCCAGATGAGAGCTTGTTTTTGATATATGTGAATGAATGGTATGCAGACATAGCAAATATTATTCTGAGTGGTTCCTTCCCTGATGGAGTTACCTCACAAGAGAGAAAGAGATTGAGTCACCGTGCTAGACAATTCTTTTGGGAGGATACTTTCCTCTACAAAATATGTGGTGACCAAATGGTAAGAAGATGCATACCTGAGAAAGATGTGTTGTCAGTAGTTGCGGGTTGTCATGATTCACCCTTTGGAGGACATTTCAAAGGTGACCGCACAGCTGCTAAGGTATTACAATCTGGTTTTTATTGGCCTACTTTACATAAAGATTGTCATGAGTATGCTAAGAGATGTCATAGATGCCAGTTTACTGGTAATATATCCAAGAGGGATGAGATGCCACGTAATAATGTAGAAGTGGAAATATTTGATGTTTAAGGTATTTATTTCATGGGTCCCTTTGTACCATCCAATGGAAATCAATACATCCTATTAGCTGTTGATTACGTGTACAAATGGGTAGAGGTTGTAGCTATACCAACTAATGATTCGCGATCGGAGATTAAATTCTTAAAGTCACACATCTTCACTAGACATGGCACACCTAGAGTTATTATCAGTGATGGAGGTTCACACTTTGTGAACAGGTTTTTGAAGACAGTTCTAGAGAAGTATGGGGTAAGACATTGTATATCTACCGCTGGTTTCGCCTAGGGTGTGATAAAAATATGACAAATAAATACGGAAAACAATGAACTAATCATCATAGACTAGCACAGTACTGCAAGTATTACAAGACGTATGCAAGTTTTAATGATAAGAAGATTCGTTCCTCAGGGACATAAATGTGTTAGAGAAAGGGCAAACAAATCAGAGTAGCAATTAATAACTAAAAATAATAAATTCATTAAATAGAGACAAGAAACAGGAAAGTGTACTAAATCATATGAAAATCAACTACTAGACTTCCAAAAATTCCTAAAATGATGTCTCGAACTAAGATTAAATGATCACAAATAGGGAGACATCAAGACCCCAACTCAAAGTTGTGTCGTCCCGATACAATAAAGATAAAAACAAAGGGAAGTCTCTAAATACACACCTAGGTCAATTAAGCACAATGTGAGAGAAGATAGCAGCATATATAGAATAGACATAAAGCAACTACTCCGAAAATTTAATGTAATAATATTTACAAACTACATACCTGCACACTTGTCATATTCACAATCAACACGGCTTGAATTCAAGATTAGATTAGCTTCGCAATGTAAGAAGGAGAGGATCATTACTCAGTTCACCAAGGAGGCTATAGATTGTTCATCGAACTTCACTAGTATCCAAAGATCCACTTAACTACTCTCTATTGGCTCAATCACTTCTAGATTACATAGCAAAGAATCAAAAGGTCTTTAAGGTTGTAATGTTGGCTTAGGGACGGTATGATAAGTATATTTGGATAATTTAGAGTGAGCTTTTGGCTCTCTCCTCACTAGCCATCAACGAATCGCCCTAGAGCTTGAGTTACTCTCATAAAACGTTTCTCACTCAACCCAATTATTTTCTTGATGCACAAAGTAGCTTCCTAATAACCCAATTAAAGCATAAGATGTTCACATACAAATTCCACTTTGCCGGTCCAAATTTATATTCTTTTCATATCAATTTTTTCTCTTCTTTTGTATAGCTATGACTCTCTCAGTATGAGCCATAGTCTCTTTCCTGGCTTCTACACTCGCTTCTTTCTCCAGAATAACTTGTGTAAATACTTGTTGCGGTGTAAGCCCTTTCTTTGCAATCTCAAGCATCTAGGCGTTAATATTTTCAAGAATATACGCCTCTACAAATGTCTTGAGTTCAATGTCAACTTTCGGATTCGTATCAGGAATAGTTGGTGTCACTTTTTGAACAACTGGTGGCGATTCCACCTTATTTTCTTGCACTGCGGGTGCAACTTCAACTTTCATCTCTTTTGAGGTTTCTTCCTCTTTCTCTTTATCTCTAGCATCTTGTAATTCCATAACCGATCTAATCTCTTCTTGCATATCTCTCAGAAGTTGTATAAATTTGGATTTTTCTGAATCTTCATCGTCAGAGGAGTCAGAGTCCACGGGGCTATACTTGGTTGGTTCTTCTTTAGTTTCTGGAACTTCCACGAAACTTTCTACAGCATGCGGTACTTCCTTATTCTCTCTGTTTTCAAGGCAAATAGCCTTACAAGCTTCGAACGCAACATTGGCATCACCTTCTTCGATAGCCAATTCTTTCGCTTCCATAATATTAGTAAGAACTTTATTCATTTGTTCTACTTGCGTACCTAAGATATGAATTGAAGCTTCTTGTTCTCTTAAGTTCTCATTCTGTGAATGAATATTAGTGGTCATAAGATTCATATAAAATTTCAATTGCTGATCACCCACAACTCCTTCTTGAGGATATTGTGGTAAAGCCTTCTGAGCTAAAGCATCGGTATATGCATCATTAACAGGTTGTTGTGGATGAGCAAGTCGATTATAATTCTGATCTCCATAAAATGGAGCTTGACCTCTTGGTTGGAAAGAGTTATTCTGGGGACGAGGTTAATAATGACCTGGATTAGAGGCCCCCTGTGGATTTGAATACTGCATACCCAGATGATTCCTGTTACGAAATTGATAATTTCCTCGGTTGGATATGAAATAAACATGTGCTGGATTTCCTTCGCACTCTTCCCATGTATGATTTGTGACCCCACACTATGGACAACCTTGTGCTTCTTGCACTACATTTGCTGTGGCTAAATTCTTCTGCATCTCAAGCTTAATTTCTTTGATTTGATTCTCTAATGCCGCACAATTAGCTGAGTTTGCAGTTTCTGCATCTAATCAAAGCGTACCTCTGGTGCTTGTAACAGGAGCTCGTGAAAGTGGCCAACCCCTTCCTGTTTTTATAATGTTTTCCATACCTTCGGCGGCTTCTGCAGGCTCCAAAGACACAAAATTTCCCCTTCCAAGATTATCTACCCTCAGTCTACTCTCGACATTGATACCTTGATAAAAAATAGCTAACTGTAAAGACGGGGTGTAACCGTGGAGTGGACATCTAGCTAACTTTTGTTGAAACCTTGTCCATGCTTCTCCTACTTCTTCTCCATTATCTTGACAAAACTTAGCAAGATCGCTCTAATCTTTGGGTCTCATACTCTTTGGGCAAAAATGGTTGAAGATTGCGGCTTGAAGTTCTGCCCAAGTAGTAAGTGTACCTGGTGGTTGTCTATCTATCCACTCACCAGCTTTGCCGGTCAGAAAGAACGAAAACATGTGACAATACAGTTACTCGCGCGTAATGCCTGGAGTAAAATAGGCATCACAAATCTGCATGAACTTCTGAATCGCTCTTATCAGATCTTGAACTGCTGCACCACTATAGAGTCCAAAACTTTGAATTTGACTGAGCATGCCCAGATCGTGCTTGAACTTTATATTCTGGAGCTCCGGAGGACGATAACCTAATGGTTGAACTCGTAACGGTGCTCCCAAGCCTGGGAGATCTTATTCAATTATGTTGTTGTTTCTGTTATCTCCTTGTGGTGGTGGTGGAGGTCCTAAAGGACCAAGTGGTGGATCCAGTAGTGGTGGATCTATTTCTTCTTGATGTTCTGCCATATCTCTTCTTCGGTTTCTCTCTTCTCTGATACGTTTGTTATAAGCTCTGAAGCACCTTTCGGACTCCACAAGAGGAGGCCAAGGATGCACTGCTAAAACCTGAAAAAGACTAAAACAAACCAACAAGCGTAAATCTGGAAAAATAAAAATAAAAACTGGAAAATAAAACTTAACTAAAAACTACTACTACCAAAAATAAATTTCCCACACGCTAACGAGACACAAGTCCTCGGCAGCGGAACCAAAAACTTGGTGTCGCCTAGGGTGTGATAAAAATATGATAAATAAATACGGAAAAATATGCACTAATCACCCTAGACTAGCACAGTACTGCAAGTATTAAAGGACGTATGCAAGTTTTAATGATAAGAAGATTCGTTCCTCAGGGACTTAGATGTGTTAGACGAATGGGCAAACAAATCAGAGTAGCAATTAATAAATAAAAGACGGAAAATAAATATGATTGATTGAGAGATGAGATTAATGACTAAATAAATTAAAAAGACAAATAATTAAATATGAGAATAATAAGATGAGAGAATATAACTTAGGTTTTGCTAGTATGCACTAATCCTTCTAATTCTTTCTATCAGTTCAGTTTATAAGGGAGATAATAGCTCTTAGATAAGTAGTCAGGATTCTAAATTCCCCCTATCCCCGAAGAGCGAACTAGGTGGCAACCTCAATATCACGAGGGGACTACAAATAGGGTTATCCTGTACCACTAGGTTCCTAAGTGAGTCTGACCTACTAATGATGATTGGTGAATAAATTAAACCCTAATGACTATCTAGTTAGGCTGGGGTTGTCAGGACCAATTCCAAACACTAGACGTTTATGTGGTGTTTCAGTAATTAGACACCCCTTCCGGGTGACCATCTAACTACTATTAGCAAAGCCCTAAATTGATCAGGTTTAAAACAAATAATAAATCAAATATAAGTTAAGCAACTATAATCAATTTAAAACATATAATTCCCATAGAAACTTAGATAGAAAGAAAAGAATTCATAGATTATACATAACGCAAAACCCAAGCAATGGGAAAATTAGTTCATATCTGAAGGAAATAAAGTAAAATAAAAATACATAATTGTCATCTTGCTTTCTTGAATGACTAAGAATTAATATAAGGTTTAGCACTGAGCAAGGATGACTTTACAAAGGTTTAAGGGTGTATTTATAGGTTTTTATAAGACATAATTCGTTTTCTTGGAGCGGAAGACAAGTAACTTGGACTCCTAGCACAACTAAAATTCGTTACACTAAAATATAGAAAAGATAATAATCTGTTGCTATTTTGTTTTGGCCATAACTTCTTCGTTTCAACTCCGTTTGACGCGCTCTTTATATCGAAACTGATCGTCTCGGAAAGCTATATACTTTTGCTTCAAGCAATTCTTCCAAATTCCTAGCTAATCTTGAGTTATGATCACTTTAATGAACGTGGCTGCTGAAATTCAGATTTACTAGGCAACTTTTCTTTCCATATCTATCTTTTCTTTCCTTTACCTCCAATTTCCATGCATATCTTCTTTCTTTATCTCTTAGAATTGGTTTGGCATCTAAATAATTACTATATATCTTTAAAGCTTCACACTAAATAAATAAATTAAACCCAAAAATAATAAATCATTAAATCAAGACAAGAAATAGGAAAGTGTACTAAATCATATGAATATCGACTACTAGACTTCCAAAAATACCTAAAATGATGTCTCCAACTAAGTTTAAATCATCACAAATAGGGAGACATCAACTGCTTATCATCCGCAAAGGAATGGTCAAGCTGAGCTCTCTAATCGAGAGGTCAAATCCATTCTAGAGAAGACCGTTGGTCCCACAAGAAAAGGTTGGTCAATGAAGTTAGATGATGCATTGTGGGCTTATCGTACAGCGTTCAGAACTCCAGTTGGTGCATCTCCGTATCGTATGGTATATGGTAAGGCTTTGCACTTACCTTTTGAACTTGAATTAGGTGCATATTGGGCTATAGCGCAGTTGAATTTAGATCCTACTTTAGCCGGTGAAAATCGTATGATGAAGTTGAATGAACTTGATGAGTTTCGATTACATGCCTATGAGAATGCTAAACTTTATAAAGAGAATACAAAGAGATGGCATGATAATTGTATCCGTGAAAAAAGGTTTGAAGTCGGACAAAGGGTCCAAAAATCAACTCCAAGTTCAGCAATTATCCGGGTAAGTTGAGATCGAAATGGTCTGGTCCTTACATTGTGACCAAAGTCACGCCTCATGGAGCCATAGAGATTGAATTTCCAATCGAGCACTGAACCTTCATGGTGAATGGGCATCGGTTGAATATTTATCATGGAGGCGAGGATATCAATCGTGCAGAATATCCACATCCCGGAGAGGTTATGTGCCTCCTCGAAGCTCCCTAGAAGCGAGAGGTAACCCGTCGAGCTTAACGACGTTAAACAAAAGCCAATTCATTGTATATTAGTTTCATGTCTTTTCAATTTCGTAGTATAAATTAGAGTAATTGTTGTTTATTAGTGTTTATTTTTAAGAAATGAGAAAGGTGTAGTGTTTTAATTATTTCAGGAGTAAAAATGTCATGAGTTTGGGGTAGTTAGGTAGAAAAAGAAGAAATTCGTGGTTGCAACACAGAAGCTAACCGGGAACCCGGTAAGCAACTGGTTGACCAGCCACGTAGACGCAAGAAGGCTGCGTCTGGACCCGCGCCCATCGACAAAGACCGGGAACTCGGTCTCATGCGCGGTAACCCCTAAACTCTCTGACCTGTGCGTAAAGGGATATGCAACACGTTGCGTCTAAGCCGCGTTTGGAGTCGCGCTCGTCGACTTCAACCGGGAACACGGTTGCTAGCCCACCGGGAACCCGGTCTCCAAGAGCAACTCTCTGACTATTGCGTAAAGGGAGACGCAAGAGAGTTGCGTCTAGGTAAAAAAATTGGAAAATTTGCGCCGACACAGCGATGCAACTGGGAACCCGGTTGAGCAACAGCAGAGGCGGTTTTGAAGCTTTTGACCTATATTTTCTTACCTTCTTTCACAAGACATCCTCCATTCCGTTTTCTAGCTTCACACCACTCCGAAAATAATCATCAAAAAACAATATGATCATCAAATCCTACCCTCAAACACCACATAAATACACAATCAACTCATAATCCTTCCAAAACACCATCAAAATTCAACTTTTCTCCAAGAATCTTTATTCACCCAACCCATAAATTGAGCTATTAAACTTCTACGAACACATAAAATAATCCTTACCCATCTCATATCTCACCTTAATCTTCTTGCTTCTATCCTTAAAACATCAAATTTCAAAACTTTTCTCTAGTTTTTGAATTTTTGAAGTTTTTAGTTTGGGGTGAGTTGACATGACAAACAGGACTAATTCATTCAGTTATACTCGGAGAAACACTCCCAGAACAAGAAACAATCCTGGTTCTACACAAGAGAGAGCTATTGAGATTCTGGATTCGGGTTCTAGACGCAAGGTTGAAGAAGTTAAGACTGCTATTAAGAGGAAATAAAACCCAGGTAAGGTTATTCCTGAAAAGCCTACCTAGGTAGATGAAGAAGAAGTAGAGGTTGAAGAAGAGGTTTCTAGTGAACTTGTTACTAAACAGAGATCTACACGAAGATAAATGATGGCCCATAAGCCAAAGAGAGTAGTGGTTAGTTGGATTGATCAAGTTCGTAACAGAATTTCCTATTTGAAATTTGGTGTTGAGTAAGGGTTTCCTTCAGGTAATATGCACAGTGATTTTAAAGGTTATGCTATTACTTGTGATAAGTTTGGGTGGACATAATTGAGACATTGGAACCTCACATACATCCCTGCTTTGGTGCTTGAGCTTTATGAAGAATTGTTTCTTGCAAATGAACAGTCAATTATCATACGCAAAAAGGTATTACCATTCTCAGTTGAGCTTGTTAGAAAACTTTGAAATTACCAAACTTTACTGGTCCTTGCCCATATCACGAAACACTTGATGATCCATCTTTTAATTGGGAGTCTCTTTAGGATAAAGTTATGATTCGTGGAAAACGTCCCATTCCAAAAGGTGAGAGATATTACGGGCAAGTTTATACTAGCATTTTATTACCGTGTGCTCAAGTATGGTCTCGTTTCATAGTCCCTACCTTAGTTGGCATTGCTCACACTTTCGAGTTGAAAAAGGTGCATATTACATTTATAAAGTGTGTTATTTAGAAACAAGAAATTGATGTTGCTCGTGTGATTTATGACCCCATGATGGAGTTCTAGAAATCCCCAATTGTTCAGAAAAATCTAAGTTTCCTTGTACCATCACTCCTATGTGTCTAAACGCAAAAATACCGCGTATGAGCGAAGAGTTTGAGCCTATAGAAAATGGGGAATACATGGCGTTAAATTGGATTGAGAACGCTCATAATGAAGCAACACAACCAATGAAGAATCCTTGAGTTCCTCTGCCAAAGAAGAAGGTAAATTCTGATAATCAGTTGGAGAATAAAATCTGCGTGTTGGAAGAGAAAAAAGATGCGATGATTGCAACCTTAGGAAACGTGAAAAAAGAGTCGGATCTTCTATAAAATATGTTACTTGGGGTGGGCACAATACAACACGCCACGTATAGATTACTTACGAAAGAACATCTACTTGGACGCAACACTGGAAACCAGCCTCGTGCTGGTTATGGTACGTTTTTCTATCCCTTCTCATTTAGTGTATATTAGTTTAAATTTCTTTGAGTCTTTTCGAGTCGTGGGGACACGACTCATTTTTTAGTTTGCGGTGGGGTTCGTTACCTCATCCCAATTTTTTGTGTTATTTTTTTTAATTGCTTTCAATAAAATTAATTAAGGATTGCGTTTGACTGTTGAGTATTTTAAATGTCCCCATTAAGCATACTTTTGATAAATCTATGATAGTAAATAGTGGACTTTAGGGGTTAGTATAAAAATCATTTTAATTGCATGCGAATATAGGTAATTGATAGGAAGAATTAATGACCAATGCAAAAGAAGTAAACTTGAACTTAAGAAAAATGTTTGATTTGTAGAGCATGAGATCCAAATTTGTAGAGAACCCACTTAGATATGAACTAGAGGCAAGCTATGTAACTTGGAAAATGATAGGGGCAGTTCTTTGTTAGCCATTTGAGACTTTTTGGCCTTCTATCCCCATGAATTAATTATATCCGTCTTAGCCCAATTTTGAGCCTTAAAGCCTTTCTTTTTTTTGCCACAATATAAGCCCATATCCCCTTAGTTGATTACGCATTTCCATATGACCCGCACTTGAATCGCGGTCCTGAGACATGTCTCGAGCTTGAGTTTGGGGTGGTGGGTTCATCAATGGGAAAATACATTGGGAGGGTGCTTATGTGTTTGTACTGAGGCACAAATTCTGATGATATATTATTTGTAACTCTTTGCCGTTATTGAAAAAAAAGTGAAAAAGAAAAAAAGTTGTCAATATAGTAGACAACCGGGAACCCGGCCATCACTAACTAGGAACCTGGTTATCGTCTGTCCGATAAAATCAGAGGATATAAATGAAAAAGAAAAATAAAGGAAGAATAAAATACCCGGCAAAGTGGAAATTTCTTGAAATCATCTTAGTTTGTATTGGGTTAACTTGGGGACGCTAAATTAGTGCGTCAAATGGGTCGAGTGAGAACAATATTCGAGTGTAAACTCAAGCTCGTGGACAATTGTTGATGGTAAGTGAGGAGAGAGCCAAAAGCTCACTTCAAATTTACCAAATATACATACCACACCGTCCCTAAGCCTACGATAAAACCGTAAAATCCTCGTGATTCCTAGATGCATAGTGAGTTTATAACTCAGCTAATAGGGAGTATACTAAGTGGAGAGTTCAAAGCGAGTGAGGATCAATGAACACCCTATAGCCATCATATTGAGATAATTAAAAGCGTAACCTTCTGGCATTGCAATAAATTTTAAGATTGATATTATTTACATCTGATTTTTGCATGATAAGTGTATGTGTATATTAATTCCTAATTTTTGCTATATGATATTTATCTTAAGTTTTGCTTTGGGTGTATTTACTAGATTTGTTATATCGACATTCACCTTAGACCATTTTTTTGTTTTACTTTGTCGGGACGACAAAGATTTGAGTTTGGGGTCTTGATGTCTCCCTTTTTGTTATACTTTTATTCCCTTAGGAGACATCATTTTAGGTGAATAATTCACTAATATGATAGACTTTTAGTGTTATTACGTTATATTTCATTTTCTCTCCTTGGAATTTATTATTTTTCAATTATTAAGCTTTTGCACATTAAATGGGTTGTTTTTAGTGAAAAGTTTGTAAGTCTATAGATGCTAGGTAGCATCAATTCAAGGAGAGGAATCAAGAATTATAGTCTTAGATCGTGTGAAAAAATTCAAAGGCGAGAAAAGATTTCCTGAAGAATTGACAAGGAAAGCTGCAAATCTGGAAGGATGATATTGATTGCTGATTTTCAGCTACTTACAATTGGATTCAGCCTTTGGGTCATGAAATAGGTTTTATTCCTTATTGAGTTAGGAATATTTAGCAACTGGAATAGGTCAATTTGGAGTTCATTTGAGAATGTTACAGCCATTTTACTACGGACCGTACACCAGTTACGGAAATTTAATTAGAAGATTGGACTTGGGCTTTTTAATTTTAACTAATTCACTTAAGTAATAGCCCAAGTCAAATTTTAAGTTTATAAATAGACCTTTTGAATTTTATTTTACACACAACTCAATTTATACAAGTCAGAAACGCCAGAGAGAAAGTCAGAAGCAAGGAAAAGGAGAAAGCTAAGAGTTGGAGAAAGTCATCTTCTCCAAATCACAGCCAAACCCAATCCTCCATTAGGTTTTCTTATCTTTTAATTATGTAATAAACATGAGCTCATTTATTTTCATTTCCGTAGTTTTTAATTCCGTTATGAACTAAATTCATTTGTACTTGAGAACCGCGAATTGGGTAGAATCCTAACTTGATTATCTAATGTTTTCCCAATTTGGGATTTCGTAATTTAAATTGAATTCGTTATTCTATGTTGGATTTTATTTTATTCTTAAATTATTATCTTTAGAGTCATGAACTAAGGGTAATTATTAGTATCTAGGCTATATACTACAGTGGCGTAGTGATCAGTTTGACGGGGGTTTAGATACATACCTAGGTAATTGTCGTTGGTATTCGCCAATGACCTTGAAAGGCTTGACTAACCAATAACCAATTAGGTAAAGAACTTGAACCATCTGAAAGTAGTTGTAATCATACTGACGGAGTTTATAATACCGTAGGAGAGCTCTTAGGTCCACCCTGACTGGTGCTAAGAGACTTTAGAATCCCGACTAACATAAATATAACAATTCAGCCCTTAACAAAAAGCATTAATTAAGAAGGTTTAGGTGAAACCCTTGCGAGACTCAAGTACTACTTCTCCCCTTGCGTCCAACTCTTTTATTTGCATTATTTTCGTCTCAGTTTAATTAATTTAGTTTCTATTTTATATTTTCATCTCAGTTCTTAAAACAAAGACCCAAACAAACTTTTATATCATTTACTTTTCCGTATTTGCAATTATCTCACTATTTGATCCACACCTGAGTTGTACCTAATCCATCCCTGTGAACGAATCTGATTTATCGCTTTATTACTTGGACAACAGTACACTTGCGGTTCGTGAGTCCTCAATCATTATCTTATTATTTTATAACACACAAGGACCCACCACTTGGGTAAGGGGACCTTGCTCAATGATCAGTGGTTGATCTCAAACCCTAATGACTATCTAGTTAGGCAAGCCCGTCAGGATCACTACCTCATACTAGACGTTTATGTGGTGTTTCTACAATTAGACACCCCTTCCGGGTGACCATCCAACTGCTATTAATAGGGTAGTCTATACTCGTGCACTAGCAAGAACTACGGTCAATACATCAAAGCACATAAAACAAATATAAAGGTTAAGAAGCTCAATCGATTTAAAAAAAAATTTCCCAAACAAACTTAGATAGATATAAATAGAATTCAAAAATTATATGTTGTCGCCTAGGGTGTGATAAAAGTATGATAAATAAAGTCTAGACAACTACGCACTCTCACCCTAGACAGACACAGTACTGCAAGTATTACAGGACGTATGCAAGTTTTAGTTGATAAGTTGAGTTCGTTCTCAGGGACTTAAGTGTGTTATATGAGTTGATAGCAATAACGAGTAAAAGTAAATAATTGAAAGACAGAAAATAAAAGATATGAAATTCGAAAATAACTAATTAAACTAAGAAAATAATGACAAGAAATTAAAAGAGAAGAAATATGAGATGAGATATATAGCTTAGGTTTCGCTAGTATGCACTAATCCTTCTAATTCTTTCTATTAGATCTAGTTTGTAAGGGAGAATATTAGCTCTTGGTATACTTAGTCAGGATTCTAAATTCCCATACCTTAGACCTTGAGAGCGACTAAGGGGGCTACGTCACAACCAAGACGTGGTTTCAAATAGGGTTATCAAGCGCTACCAAGGCCCTAAGCAAACGCAACAATCAATTGGTGATATGGTGATTAAAACAAACCCTAATGACTATCTAGTTAGAATCATGTTTTGTCAGAACTAATATCGAAACTAGATGTTATGTGGTGGTTCAATAGTTAAACACCCAGCTAAGGTGATCATCTAACTACTACTAAGGTAATCCTATACTCGTGCACTAGCAAGGAAAACATACATTAAATCAAAACACATAATCAAATATAAGGGTAAGTAGCTAATATCAAATTAAAACATATAATTTCCAAAGAAACTTAGATAGAAAAATTAGAATTCATAGATTATACATTATGCAAAACCCAAGCTATGGGGAGTTTAGTTCATACCTGATGGAAATAAACTAAAAGAAATTACAAAAGACATCATCTTGCTCTCTACGATAAACTGGAAGAATAAAACCTTAAGAACTAATTACTATGAGGCAAGGATTGCTAGGGTACTTTTAAAAGTGATATAATGGTGTATTTATAGGTGTTTAGAAGACCTAATTCGTTTTCTTGAGGAAGAGATAAAGTATTGGACTCCTAGCCCAACTCAAATTCGTATGGAAATAAAGATAAACACTTCTGGACCGTTTTGAGCATATTGGTCGGTTTTTGCTCCATAAGATACCAAAAGAATCCTCACAGAATTATCTACGTCCCTATGAAAGGAAATTACTAAAATCGTCTTCCTTGTAGGAGTAATCGCCACTTCTTTAGGCGTGTGCTGCCGAATCTCAGATTTAAGCAGCTTTTCCTTTTCCATTTTTTTAGCTTTTGTTTCCTTATCTCCAATTACCATGCAAATCTCTTTCCATATGTTGTAGTCTTTGACTTGGACTCTTATTAATCTCCATAATTATCTTTAAATCTTCACACTAAATAAACAATTAAACCCAATATGCTCTAAAAATATTATTTTACTAAATCAAGACTCAAAATAGGAAAGTGCACTATTTCTCAAGAAAATCGACATTTATGACTTCTAAATCACTAAAAATGATGTCTCATCCTATCATAACTCTATCACAAATGAGGAGACATCAAGACCCCCAACTCAAAGATGTATCGTCCCGATACAAGAAAAATAAAAACAAAGGGAAGTCTATAAATACACACTTATAAATTTTTCAATACAATGGGAAAAAGCATAACAGAATATATAGAATAAACCTAAAGCACGTAACTCAGAAAATTCATGCAATAATATTTATAGGCTACATACCTGTGCACTTCTCATATCCACAGTCAACACAGCTTGAATTCAAGATCAGATTAGTTTCGCAATGTAAGAATGATTGGGACTTTACTCAGTTCCCCAAGGAAGCTATAGATTGTTCATCAAACTTTACTAGTATTCAAAGATCCATTTAACTACTCTCTAATGGATCAATCACTTCTCAATTACATAGCAAAGAATCACAAGGTCTTTAAGGTTGTAATGTAGGCTTAAGGACGGTATGGTAGTATATTTGGATAATGTGGAGTGAGCTTTTGGCTCTCTCCTCACTAGCCATCAACGAATCGCCCTAGAGCTTGAGTTACTCTCATAAAACGTTTCTCACTCAACCCACTGAATTCCTTGATGCATAATTTAGCATCCCCAATAAACCAATTAAAGCATAAGATGTTCACATAAAATTCCACTTTGCCGGTCCGAATATATATTTTCTTTTCTTTTCAAATCAATTTCTTTAGCTATGACTCTCTTTTAATGTTGAGATATCACGCTAATTTCTCAGATATATATATTTTTTCTTTTAATGCCCTTGTTGGCAAATTTAGCTCGTAGCTTCTTTTTCATTCACTATTACCCCGGCAAAGGGTTACAATAAAAATCTGTGAATCATCATCAATATAAGCACAAAGCATAATTAATAAGCTCAAAAATCCCAACCCAATAACAATTCCCATAATGGTGGACCCACCACCCCAAACTCAAGCTCTAAAACAACTGTCTATGCATCGTGATTCGAGTGTGGGTCATATGGAAAAGTCCTATAATCTAAAGGGATATGGATTACAACGTGTTTCAATAAAAAGCTTTAGAAAGGCTAGAAGGGGCTGAGAAGGATATAGCATATAAAATCAAAATTCTCAAGGTGAGAAGGTATAAAAAGGCTGAAAGGGCTTCAAATATGAAAGAACCGCCTTAATCACTTTCTACACTATGTAATTTCGTTATTTTCTTACCTTTAGCACTTTCATCAAATGGTTTGTCAACTAGCTTGGATCTCACGGCCTACACACTTCTCAAGGTTCCCTGAGATCGAACATACTTTCTATCGCATTGCTCACTAATCTTTTCTTCACTATCAACGTGTGTTTTCCTGCAAATACTCAAAACATGCAAATAAAATAGCTCATAAACATACTACTTACTATCATCAATTCACTGAGCTTATGCTTTCAAGCTATTAAACACACTCTACATCTAATTCCCATGTATCAAAAATTTTAATTTCTACCTAAAATCAGAAAAATGGAGATGAGAGACAACGAATCCCCACACCCCCAACTCAAAAATGAGCCGTGTCCCCACGACTCGAAAAAGACTCGAAAAAGAAATTAAAATTAGCAGATAAACATATTTACAGAAATGGTAAGGAAGAAAGAGAACATACTCTCGAGGCTTATTGCCTCGCATCATTTATATCCAAGGTAGGATTTGCTGGACCTTTCGTTAATTGCTCAAGGAGTTTCATGATGTGCACCTGATTAGCGTTGATTTGTGCCACATCATTGACTAAGGAAGTTTGAGCTGCTTCGAATTTCGTTAAACGCTCCTACATCTTCTCTTGCCAATTTTGCTCCTTTTCTTCTTTTGAGACTTGCGTAGAACCCGCTCTTCGAAAGATATCTTTGATCCAAGTATTATCAATATAACTTCTTTTAAACTCGAGTTTCTCTTCTTCACCCAATGTAACATCCGCTTTTCGCACAAGACACGTGATCATAGTAGGAAATTTAACATTATAAACCGATTTAGGAGAGACCGAAAATCGTATCACCTCCTCATAGATCAACTGTGCCACATCCACTTCTTCTACTCTCAAAATACAGTCCAAAAGTAGAGCGTTCTTCATAGTCACATCCAAAGTTCGTGTGTTTCCAAAGACATTAGGTATAAGGAAATTGTGCCAAATTCTCGCATCCGATTGAAGATATTTGTAAGGCCAAGGTGCCTTCAATTCTCCCTTATGTGATTGCACTTTCTCCTTGTCTAATACATGCTCAAAAAGTAATTCCTCATCAAAGATTTGTCGTTTAGCAACCGCTTCTTCAAATTTGCAATATCCTTTCAATTTCTTAAACTTGAAGTGGTTTCTAATCTCCCCAACTGTGAAAGGAACTAACTTTCCTGTAATCGGAACACAACCTTTACTATCTCGGCTAAAGAGGCCTAAATAGAATTCCAAAACTAACTCATGACATAATTCCAAACGTCTTACCATGAACGTAGACCAACCCAATTTCTCGCCAAGCTCTAAGAATCTCGCGTATTCTACTGTACCAACTTCCTCCTTGAATACTTTCTCATAAGCAAAAGGTAGTTCTTTCAATTGTTTCTCTGCAGAAGCTTTCAGGGCCCTTGAAGCTTCCTCTTTCTCCTTGGGTGTAGGACCTTGTGGAAGTTGTGTTTTCTACTTTGCATAAAAGTAAAGCTTTTTACCATTACGATCACACAAAGTTATACCTCCATCTTCAACATCGTCTTTACCCTTTGATTTAGAACTAGAACCTTTGTTATTTGATTTCTTCTTGATTAAATCAAATCCCTTTTTTTTCTTCACCTCCCTCTTGTTAGCTAAAATTGTTGTTCTATTAGTCATCTTCAATTAACCTCCAACTCAAAGCTTTAGCAACCCTTGAAATTTGATCTTGTGAAATATTGGTTGAACAAGCTTGATTTGGCTTAAGAAATATGAATGGATGATGATTCTCAATGTGGGTGAGTGATGTCTCCCGATTTGTTCTAATTATTAGCCCCGTGGAGACATCCTTTTAGGTGAATAAATGACTTGTTTGATAGACTTTTAAGCTTATTTGATCATATTGCACTTTCTCCCCTTGGAAATTAACTATTTGCAGAATCTGAGCTTTTGTGCGTAAATTTGACTATTTTTAATGCAAAGTTAATAGGTTCTTGAAAGACCAATCCAAGGAGAAAGAGTGAGAATAAAGTCTTAGTGTATTTTAGAGTGTTAGGAAGTGATTTCTAGTCGAGTTTCTATTTTTAGAGTACACTTACCTATTTCGATTTCTTGATTTATTGATTTATTCTTTTTAAGCATATGCAGTTTAATTATTTATTTAATGTGAAGCTTAAAGAGATAAATGGTAATTACTTAGAGGCCAAGTCAAGATAAATATGAAAGGAAAGAAGATTTACATGGAAATAAGAAGATTTGGTAAAGATTTATTCAAAGGAGGAAAAGATAAAGCTGCCTTTTGAAATCTGAAATCCAGCCACGTTTTAGGAATTAAATCATAATAAAAGATTGGCTTGGATTCTGGATGAATGGTCTGCACCAATAGAAAGAGCTTTCCAAGACAAGCAGTTTCATATATTGGAACTTCTCAAACGGATAAGTATTGAAAAAGATATGACCAAATCAAAATCAGCAGAATCTTATCTTTTAGAGCTACGAATTTGAGAGTCCTTGACTTGTCTTCCACTCCAAGCAAATTCGACCTAGGGTCTTCCAACACCTATAAATACACCCCTTAACCTCCTACTTTCACACACTTCAGAGAATTACACAAGAGGCTTAAGGTTTTCAAGTCAGAGCAAGAAGGCAAGGAGAAGCTAGTGCTGGAGGAGTCCTGTTCTTCCATCATCAGTCATCTTAACTTTTAGGTTCTTTATTTTCTTTCTGTAATTCGAAACTATGAGTTCATTTAATTTAATTTTAGTTTTCCATTCCGTTATGAACTAATTTCTTTAGTGCTTGAGAATCGCTATATGGGTTGAACTTAATTCTGTTTAATTTATGTTTTCTGAATTTGGGATTTAATAGTTTAAATTAGATTAGGTATTTTGTGTTGACTATTATTTTGTTTTAATTACTAATTTTGAAGTCATGAATCAAACTTAGCTCATAGTAATTAGGCTATTCCATATAGTGGCGTATGGATCACCTTGACGCGGGGGTTTAATTACAGACTTAGATAATAGACGCATAGTATCCGTTATTGACCTTGACAGGCTTAACTAACCATGCAGCCAATGAGGTAAATTATTATTCATCTGAAAGTAGCTTATATTCACCCTGACGGGGTTTGTAATACCGTAGGATAGCTCTTAGGTCCACCCTGACGGGGCTAGGAGATATTAGAGTCCCGACTAGCATAATAATACCAGTTTAGCCCTTAAACAGAAGCATGAATTAGATAGGTTAGGTGAAACCCTTGCGAGGATCAAGTACTCTCTCTCATCTGAAGTTTCAAATCTCTTTTATTTGCTTTCTTTTAATTCAGTCTTTAATTTCTTGCATTTTAATTTATAAAACCAAACAAAAATCTTTATTTTATTTTTCTGTTAAGCAATTATTCTTATTTTTCGATTAATACCTGAGTTGTGCCTAATCCGTCCCTGCGAACGAACTCGATTTATCGAATATTACTTGGACAACCGTACACTTGCGGTGATTGTGGTTCCTTTACTTTCGCATTAATTTAATAACACACCAGGACCCACCAAGTTTTTGGCGCCGCTGCCGGGGACGGTAGCGTGTGACCCCGGTGTTAATCTTTTAGTAGTTTAATTGTTAGTTTTAGTTTTATTTTTCAGTTTTACGCTTTGGGTTGTTTTTCTTTCTCAGGTTTACAGGTTTTGGTTTATGCGTGATGATATCGTGATTCTTGCAAATCCCGAAAACCTAGTTCGTGAAGCAAACAAAAGAAAGAGAGACGCTAAAGCAAAAGAGTTAGAGGAGCAATTAGCAAGAGAAACAATGGCTGGTCAACTCAACCCAGCTGCTCCGCGAAACAATGATCCGTGGTTCGTCAATGGCCCTGCAGAAGCTCCGTTTCGTGTTCCTGCCCTCGGAATTGGCCCTGCAAATATTAATGTCGAGAGATTCAGACCCGATCCTGGTATGTTATCTCAGTTTCAGAGTTATGGAAATTTCCGAGGAGCACCTACCGAAGATCCAATCCGTGCTGTACAGAAGTTCATGCAAATTTGCGATTCGTATATTACGCAAGGAGTAACTAAAGAGCAAATGTATTTTGCTCATTTTAGATACTTTGTTATTGATGGAGCAAGTGAGTGGCATGATTCTCAAGAACCCGGAACAATTACAACATGGGACGCATTACAAACCGCGTTCTTCGATTGATACTACCCTACGAATATGAGATTAGATGCGCAAGTTGAATTAACATCATTCAAGAAAGAGGAAGACGAGACTTTGGGTAGAAGTTGGAAGAGATTTCAAATTTGCTTACAAAGAGTCCCTGATCATGGCCTCACAGAAGTTCAACACATGAAGATATTTTACCGAGGACTTGATGGCTCTTCAAGAAAGGATCTAGACTTGCTTTGTGGTGGTGGATTCCTACAGGTACAACCAGTTCATGCAAAGATTATTTTGAATAGAACTGTAACAAATGAACTTGGTTGGAACACTGTAAGAACACCTGTTCGAGGTGGAAATACTGCGTCAATTGAAGAAAAATTCAGCGCCATGGAAAACAAACTCGAACAACAACTGAAACAGCTTACCCTAGTTGTTACAAAAGGTGCTACTGGTAAAAGAGCAGATGTTAATGTTACACAAGAAGTTTATGGATGTTCTAACTGCGGTACACAAGATCATGATTGGGAGACCTGTCAAAACAATCCAGAATCCGTAATGTTCGTATCCAACCGAGGAAATTACAATACAAGTGGTCAAGGCTATCAACCGAATAGAAACCATCCGGGTTTCCAATATTCAAATCCAAATGGGGCTGCTAATCCAACTTATGCATATCAGCCACGCCCCCAAGGAAACAACTTTCAACCAAGACCTCAGAACAACTACCAAGGTGGACAAGCATACGGAAATCAAGTGCAGAGACAACCTCCTCAAGATGCTTATACCGAAACCATGAACCAGAAAGCTTTACCTGCTCAACCTCAAGAAGGTGCTCTAGATGTTCAACAAACCTTGACAACACTAATCAGCATTCAACAATCTACAGTCATCGCAACCCTAAGATTTAAAGCATGTAAATCACAAAAAATTGGGATGAGGCAACTCAGATGGCGCAGATAAATAAGCAATTAAATCAACGTCAGCAAGGACAATTACCAAGTGACACTGAAGAACCCAAGAAAAGAGAAGATTGTAATGTAGTGACACTTAGAAGTGGTAAGAATCTCCCACCACCTCCTTTTCCCGTAATGAAAGAAAAAGAAACAACTGTGAAACCAGTAAAAGATGTGGGGGAGAAAGAAGATGAACCTGAAGTAATAGAAGTGGAGAAGATTCTGGAAAAGCCAAAGAAGCCAGATACTACAGTAACCCGTCCTCCTCCACCTTTTCCCTCGAGAGTTCAGAAGAAAGGCGATATGGCTGACTATCAGAAATTCCTGAATGTGGTACGTGGTCTTAATATTAACATTCCATTCTTAGATGCCATTAGAGACGTGCCGAAATATGTCAAATTCCTGAAGAGAGCCATCGCCAACAAAAGACCACACCTTGAGAATGAGATGATAGGTTTACCTGAAGAATGTAGTGCCATATGCCAAAGCAAATTGCCACCAAAACTACTTGATCCTGGGAGTTTTACAATTCCTATTTCCATTGGCAATGAGTGGCAAGGTAAAGCTTTGTGTGATTTGGGAGCGAGCATCAATCTCATGCCCAAATCAATTTTCGAGATGTTGAAGATAGGAGAAGCAAGGCCGACATCCATGGTCCTACAAATGGCTGACAGATCCCTCGTACATCCAGAGGGACGCATAGAAGATGTCCTCGTCAAGGCAGGTACTTTAATTTTTCCTGTCGATTTCGTTATTCTTGAATACGACGCGGATAGGAATGTCCCCATCATTTTGGGACGACCATTCCTAGCCACGGGGCGTACTGTTATTAATGTAGAAAACGGAGAATTGACAATGCGAATCCAAGACGAGGAGGTAAAGTTCAACGTGTTTAGGGAAATGAAGTTTCCAGATTTGCAAGAAGACTGTTTCCAATTGGACATGATTGACTTAGCCACACAAGAAGTATGGGAATACATGAACTTCGGTGATATCTTGCAAGCTGCCCTAACACTTGACTTACCAAAACCAATTGAAGAGTTAGCCGAAACAGTGGCAGCTCTTAACTCTGGATATCCGAAGCAGAAGCGTCTCACTTATGAACATGTCAGAGAACAGAGGGAGATAGTTCTTAAAAATTAACCATCTATCGAAGCTCCCCCGAAATTAGAAGAAAAGCCGCTTCCGACACACCTGAGGTATGCGTATTTGGGTACTAACAAAACTCTGCCTGTTATTGTTTCAGCTACTTTAACGGGTCTTCAAGAAGAAAAACTGTTGCGCATCCTACGAGCTAACAAAGAGGCGATTAATTGGACTATTGCTGACATCAAAGGCATTAGTCCTTCCTATTTCCAACACAAGATCATTCTGGACAATGAAAATGGGCGCTCAATCGAAGGACAAAGAAGATTGATGCCAGCTATGAAGGAAGTAGTGAAGAAAGAGGTTATCAAGTTGCTAGATGCGGGAATTATCTATCCCATAGCTAGCAGCGAATGGGTGAGTCCGGTTCAATGCGTACCAAAGAAGGGTGGTATTACTACCATCTTGAATGAACAGAATGAAGCCATACCCTCGAGGACCGTTGTTGGTTGGAGAGTGTGTATGGACTATCGTAAGTTGAACAAGGCCACCAGAAAAGATCACTTCCCTCTTCCGTTTATTGATCAGATGTTAGACAAGCTAGCTGGTAGAGAATATTATTGCTTTTTGGATGGATATTCAGGATACAATCAGATTTATGTGGATCCAAAAGACCAACACAAGACAACCTTTACATGTCCTTTTGGTACCTTTGCCTTCCGAAGGATGCCATTTGGATTATGTAATGCACCTGCTACTTTTCAAAGATGTATGATGGCGATTTTTTGGGACATGATCGATGATTTCCTTGAGGTATTTATGGATGACTTCTCTGTATTTGGTGATAACTTTGAGGAGTGCTTGCGGAATTTGGAGAAGGTGTTAGTTAGATGCAAGGAAACTGATTTGGTTTTGAACTGGGAAAAATGTCACTTTATGGTTCGTGAAGGTATAGTGTTGGGACACAAGGTTTCGAGTTCGGGTTTGGAAGTTGATCGCGCAAAGATTGAGGTAATTAAAACTCTCCCCTCTCCAATTTCTGTTAAAGGGGTGAGGAGTTTCTTAGGTCATGCTGGTTTTTACCGACGTTTCATCAAGGATTTCTCCAAGATCTCTAAACCATTATGTAACTTACTTGAAAAGGACGCCAAATTCCTTTTTGATGAAGCTTGCATGATGGCCTTTCAACAGATTAAGGAGAAGCTTATCTCTGCACCTATTGTATTACCTCCTGATTGGAAGATTCCGTTTGAAGTTATGTGTGATGCTAGTGATCTTGCTATGGGTGTTGTTCTGGGACAACGAAAAGATAAGGTATTTCATTCCATCTACTACGCTAGTAAGGTCTTTACAAGTGCTCAAGTGAATTATACCGTAACTGAGAAAGAGTTACTAGCTGTTGTATATGCATTCGACAAATTTCGTTCCTATCTTCTTGGAGCGAAAGTTGTTGTTTTTACTGATCATTCTGCAATTAGATACCTTATGGAAAAGAAAGATGCTAAGCCGCGTTTAATCAGATGGGTGTTATTGTTGCAAGAGTTTGACTTAGAAATCCGAGATCGAAAGGGTTGTGATAATCAGGTTGCAGATCATCTGTCACGTCTTGAAGGTTCAGACCTTAATAATGATCCTGAGTTGGTTCGAGAAGAGTTTCCTGATGAGAGTTTATTTGCTATACATGATGGTACTCCGTGGTATGCTGACATTGTGAATCTTATTGTGAGTGGTAACTTTCCTCAAGGAGCCACATCACAAGACAAGAAAAGATTGATCCATCGTGCTAAACAGCTCTTTTGGGAGGATCCCTTCCTCTACAAAATGTGTAGTGATCAAATGGTGAGAAGATGCATACCTGAGAAAGAGGCTTGGGCAGTGGTTGCGGGTTGTCATGATTCGCCATATGGAGGACACTTCAAAGGAGACCGCACAGCTGCTAAGGTACTACAATCCGGTTTTTATTGGCCTACTTTACATAAGGATTGTCATGAGTATGTTTAGAAGTGTCATAGATGCCAGTTTACTGGTAATATATCCAAGAGGGATGAGATGCCGCGTAATAATGTGCTTGAAGTTGAGATATTTGATGTATGGGGTATTGATTTCATGGGTCCTTTCGTACCATCTAACGGAAATCTTTACATCCTACTAGCTGTTGATTACGTGTCTAAATGGGTAGAGGCTATAGCTCTACCAACTAACGATTCGCGAGTAGTGATTAAATTCTTAAAATCACATATCTTCACTAGACATGGGACACCTCGAGTTATTATCAGTGATGGAGGTTCACACTTTGTGAACAAATATCTAAAGACAGTTCTAGAGAAGTATGGTGTGAGACATCGTGTATCTACCGCGTATCATCCACAAGCCAATGGTCAAGCTGAGGTCTCTAATCGAGAGGTAAAATCTATTCTGGAAAAGACTGTTGGCCCCACAAGGAAGGATTGGTCTATGAAGCTAGATGATGCGTTGTGGGCTTATCGTACTGCGTTTAAAACTCCAGTTGGTGCATCTCCGTATCGTATGGTTTTTGGTAAGGCTTGTCACTTGCCTCTTGAACTTGAATTAGGTGCATACTGGGCGATAGCGCAGTTGAATTTAGATCCTACTTTGATCGGTGAGAATCGTTTGATGAAGCTGAATGAATTTGATGAGTTTAGATTACATGCCTATGAAAACGCGAAGCTGTACAAAGAAAACACGAAGAGGTGGCATGATAATCGTATCCGTGCAAAGATATTCGAAGTGGGACAGAGGGTCCTAAAATACAACTCCAAATTCAGTAATTATCCGGGAAAGTTGAGATCAAAGTGGTCTGGTCCCTACATTTTGACCAAAGTTACGCCTCATGGAGCTATCGAGATTGAGCATCCAACTGAACACCGCACCTTTATGGTGAACGGTCATCGTTTGAAAATCTATCATGGAGGCGAGGATACTAATCGCATGGTGGATCCACATCCGGGAGAGGTCATGTACCTCCTCGAAGCTGAATAGATGCGAGAGGTAACCCGTCGAGCTTAACGACGTTAAACAAAAGTCATTTCATTGTATATTAGTTTAATGCTTTCAGTTTTTCAATTCCTAGTGTATAATTCTAAGTTAGATTAGAGTCGAGTTTTAGTGTCTACTTTTAAAGAAATGAGAAGGGTATTGTGTTAATAGTGCAGGAATCGAATTGGGATGCTAGGAAAAATTCTTGGAGAGATTCAAAGTCTGGCGCGGACTACCCCGCGGTGTACCCCCTATACCGCAGGGATGTACCGCGCCCCAAAAACCCGTACCACGGGTTGCGCACCACGGGTTTTATCCAGAAGCAAGAAAAAAAATGAAGATGATAGCCGCGGTGCACCGCGCCCTATACCGCGCCCCAAAAACCCGTACCACGGGGTGTGTACCGCGGGTTTTTTTACGGAGTATGTGCGGACTACCCCATGCACCGCAGGGCAAAAACCCGTACCACGGGGTGCTAGCACGGGGTCAAGACAGAAGCGAGAAAAATCAAACCAACAGTGCCGCGGACTACCCCGCGGACTACCCATGTACCGCAGGGATGCACCGCGCCAGGCGGTTTGTGAAGAGTTCGAAGCCCAGTCAACTTCTAACCTCAAGGAGATAAACCCTAGCCTCTTCCAAACGAATTTTCCAGCTCCCAACCCTATAAAAACACCTTGAAGCTTGATCAAACCTCCACAACAAACACATTAACATCATCAAATCTCTCCTCCATCCTCCATAAACATAACCTCTACATCAAATTCATCACAAAACACCATTAAACACAATCAAGATCATCAAGCTTTCAAGATTTCTTCCAAGATTCATCAAGAAAACAACCTCCTTCATCTAATCCAAGCAAGAAACTCAAGCTATACCAAGTTTTCTTAACTTTATTCTATCCTTGGTATAACTTGAGTTTGGGGTCAATTCAACCATGACAAAGAGAACAGACGCTATGGATTATAAGAGGAAGTGTTACACCTTAGGGAAGAACAAGAATTTGCCTGGTTCTACAATTGAAAAGGCCATCAATCTTGATGAGCCTACTGAGAAACAACAAGAAGAGGCACCTGCACCACCACAACACAAGAAATTCACAGCAAGGATGAGGGTATCATCAAAGCCTGAAGAACAGACACCAATCCAAGATCAAGGTTCTTCTTCTTCTCCGAATGATTCTTACACACCCCCATGGGCTATCAAACATCAACAACAAATTGATCATCTAAGAAAACAAGTCTTAGCACTTTGGGAGGAAATTGCCAAGATGAATTCAACAAGGAGTAAGGTAACTTTGAACATGGATATTGATAATAATTCTTCTTCAGAGGAGGAGGACATGATGGATCTTTATGGCCAGGTACCCCGTTCTAATTCTTCTTCTTAATTGATGGTAGACACTAGTTAGGTACTTTTAGTTTAATTTTATTGCTTTATTGAGTCTTTTTCGAGTCGTGGGGACACGACACACTTTTGTGTTAGTTGCCTCATCCCAATTTTTTGTGATTTACATGCTTTAAATCTTAGGGTTGCGATGACTGTAGAAAATTTTAATGCCCCCATCAAGCATGCTTTTTGTGAATTAATGATAGAAAATAGTTGACTTTAGGAGTTAGTATAAGCTGAACTTTGATTGCATGCAAGTATGAGATAATTGATATGAAGAATTAATGAACAATGCAAAAGAAGTAAACTTGTGCTTAAGGATAATGAGTGGTTTGTAGAACGTGAGATCTAAATGAGTAGAGAACCCACTTAGGTATGAACTAGAGGAAAGTTGTGTAGATAGGAAAATGATAGAGGCAGTTCTTTGTTAGCCCTTTGAATCCTTTTTGGCCTTCTATCCCTGAATTAATTTTATCCTTCTTAGAAATTTTTTTAGCCTTTAAGCCTTTCTTTTGACGCCACATTATAAGCCAATTTCCCTTTAGATTGTTAGGCATGACCATATGACCCGCACTTGAATCACGATCCTGAGACTTCCTGTCTTGAGCTTGAGTTTGGGGTGGTGGGTCCACCATATGGGAATTTATTGGGTTGGGATTTTTGATCTTATCAATTGTGCTCGGTTATATATTTTGATGATTCACAGGTTTATGATTTTGTAACCCTTTGCCGGGGTAATAGTGAATGGAAAAGAAGCTTCGAGCTCAAGTTATGAATAGGCATAACTGTGAAAACATAGTATGATATCTCAACATCATAAAGAGAGTCATAGCTATAAGAAAAGAAAAAGGAATGATTTGAAAAGATTATATATTCGGACCGGCAAAGTGGAAATTTTTTATGTGAATCATCCTTAGTGCTTATTGGGTTAATTTGGGGACGCTAATTAAGAGCATCAATTGGGTTGAGTGAGAACGTTATTCGAGTGTAAACTCAAGCTCTTGGACAGTTTTGTTGATGGTAAGTGAGGAGAGAGCCAAAAGCTCACTTCAAATTTACGAAATATACATACCATACCGTCCTTAATCCTACGCTAAAACCGTAAAGACCTTGTGATTCCTAGATGCACAGTGAGTTAATAGGGATTATTCTAAGTGGAACATTCAACACAAGTAAAGATCGAGAAACACCCTATAGCCACCATCTTGAGATAAGTAATAAGCGTAACCTTCTAGCATTGTGAAATTAATTTTGGGATTGATATTGTTTTGTATTTGATTTTGCATGATAAGTATATGTGTATATTAATTCCTAGGGTAGACTATATGAAATTTGTTTTAAGTTTTGCTTTGGGATTATTTTCTAGTTTCTACCTTCTGCGTTCACCTAAAAGATCCTTTGTTTTATTTTACTTTGTCGGGACGACAAAGGTTTGAGTTTGGGGTCTTGATGTCTCCCGATTTGTTCTAATTATTAGCCCCGTGGAGACATCCTTTTAGGTGAATAAATGACTTTTTTGATAGACTTTTAAGCTTATTTGATCATATTGCACTTTCTCCCCTTGGAAATTAACTATTTGCAGAATCTGAGCTTTTGTGCGTAAATTTGACTATTTTTAATGAAAAGTTAATAGGTTCTTGAAAGACCAATCCAAGGAGAAAAAGTGAGAATAAAGTCTTAGTGTATTTTAGAGTGTTCGGAAGTGATTTCTAGTCGAGTTTCTATTTTTAGAGTACACTTTCCTATTTCGATTTCTTGATTTCTTGATTTATTCTTTTTAAGCATATGCGGTTTAATTATTTATTTAATGTGAAGCTTAAAGAGATAAATGGTAATTACTTAGAGGCCAAGTCAAGATAAAGATGAAAGGAAAGAAGATTTACATGGAAATAAGAAGATTTGGTAAAGATTTATTCAAGGGAGGAAAAGATAAAGCTGCCTTTTGAAATCTGAAATCTAGCCACGTTTTAGGAATTAAATCATAATAAAATATTGGCTTGGATTCTGGACGAATGGTCTGCACCAATAGAAAGAGCTTTCCAAGACAAGCAGTTTCATATATTGGAACTTCTCAAACGGATAAGTATTGAAAAAGATATGACCAAATCAAAATCAGCAGAATCTTATCTTTTAGAGCTACGAATTTGAGAGTCCTTGACTTGTCTTCCACTCCAAGCAAATTCGACCTAGGGTCTTCCAACACCTATAAATACACCCCTTAACCTCCTACTTTCACACACTTCAGAGAATTACACAAGAGGCTTAAGGTTTTCAAGTCAGAGCAAGAAGGCAAGGAGAAGCTAGTGCTGGAGGAGTCCTGTTCTTCCATCATCAGTCATCTTAACCTTTAGGTTCTTTATTTACTTTCTGTAATTCGAAACTATGAGTTCATTTAATTTAATTTTAGTTTTCCATTCCGTTATGAACTAATTTCTTTAGTGCTTGAGAATCGCTATATGGGTTGAACTTAATTTTGTTTAATTTATGTTTTCTGAATTTGGGATTTAATAGTTTAAATTAGATTAGGTATTTTGTGTTGACTATTATTTTGTTTTAATTACTAATTTTGAAGTCATGAATCAAACTTAGCTCATAGTAATTAGGCTATTCCATATAGTGGCGTATGGATCACCTTGACGGGGGGTTTAATTACAGACTTAGATAATAGACGCATAGTATCCGTTATTGACCTTGACAGGCTTAACTAACCATGCAGCCAATGAGGTAAATTATTATTCATCTGAAAGTAGCTTATATTCACCCTGACGGGGTTTGTAATACCGTAGGATAACTCTTAGGTCCACCCTGACGGGGGCTAGGAGATATTAGAGTCCCGACTAGCATAATAATACCAGTTTAGCCCTTAAACAGAAGCATGAATTAGATAGGTTAGGTGAAACCCTTGCGAGGATCAAGTACTCTCTCTCATCTAAAGTTTCAAATCTCTTTTATTTGCTTTCTTTTAATTCAGTCTTTAATTTCTTGCATTTTAATTTATAAAACCAAACAAAAATCTTTATTTTATTTTTCTGTTAAGCAATTATTCTTACTTTTCGATTAATACCTGAGTTGTGCCTTATCTGTCCCTGCGAACGAACTCAATTTATCGAATATTACTTGGACAACCGTACACTTGCGGTGATTGTGGTTCCTTTAATTTCGCATTAATTTAATAACACACCAGGACCCACCAGTGAGGTAGATTTGTAATGGGTTGGCTTGAATTTAAGAAATTGTAGGATGAATTGTGAAAATTTGAGCTCTTTATTTCTTCAATTAATGGATTTGGTGAGGATTGGTAGCTTGAATCTCTTGTGTAATGATGTGGAGAGAAGGTTTGATGTGTTTTTCTTGATGATTGGGTAGTGTTTTTTATGATTGGTGAAGGTTTTTATGAGCTTCAATAGAGTTGGGAGAGTTTTGGAGAAGAGAAAGAGGCTTAGAGTTTATAAAATTCAGAATAATGGCTTTAATACCTCTTTTATACACTTGAAACCCGTTTTTCTCTCTCCAGTCGGCGCGGCGCGGTATACCGGGCATATCCTCCGGTATACCGGAACATCTGATGCTCCAAAATTTTTCGTCTCGGCAATAAACACGCGCTAGCAACCCGTGGCACGGGATTTTGGACCCGCGGTAGACCGCGCATAGGGTCCGGTATACCGGGCTCATTGGTCAGATTTTTTTCTCCTCGGCATAAAACACGTGGCACCTACCCGTGGCACGGGTTTTCTTCACCTGCGGTATACCGGGGCTGAGGTCCGGTATACCGCACCCCTGCTTCAGCTTTTCCGAAAAAAATTTGTTCGCTTCCCTAACTTGATTTCTCCAACACCTAAGCATCAAAAACACTAATACCATTCTCAAATATGCATTATCAGCTAAAAACAACTAAACTAAACATAAACTAAAAACGTAAAAGACAAAGAAACATAAAAAAAATTGCGGGTTGTCTCCCGTACATCACTTTTGTTTAACGTCTTTCAAAGTTAGACGTGTTACCTCTATCAAGATTTGCGAATATAGCCTCCCCAACAACGAGTTAGGCTATGAACGTCAACTAATCTGCGCTTGATCCCAGTTTTGGGTCGAATTTCTATCACCTTGGCTGAAACAACCTTAGTGACAATGAATGGTCCCATCCACGAGTCTTTGAAACTACGTGGCCTATTCTCGCGTTTGTGAGCTTTCCATAGAACTTCATGGCCAACCCCAAACTCAATGTTTGGCTCAGTATCCACAGGCTTTAAGTGGATCTTCTCAGGAGGGACTTTGTGATGTGAAAGGCTGTGGATGACAGGAACGGTGGGATCTAACTTCCTTGGTTTCTTACCCAAAACATAGAAGGTCTCGGATACATTCTTTGCATGAAGGGTGATGGTCCCTTCCTGGAAGTTGATGACACTTTGACTTGTGGCCATGAAAGGCCGTCCAAGTATGATTGGAACCTGCTTATCTGCATCAAACTCAAGAATAACAAAGTCAGTAGGGATGGCGATATTACCTGCTCGGACTAAGACGTCTTCCACTGTTCCCCATGTCCTTTTAACTGAGTTGTCAGCGAACTGCAACTTCACTGGAGTTTTCTCTGATTTCTAAAGTCCAAGTCTCTCGAACACGGACTTAGGCATAAGATTCACACCAAAACCCACATCGTACATAGCTTTCACCTTGAGCATACCATGTAATTGAATAGGAAGGTTAAAACTTCCCGGATCTTTAAGCTTTGTTGGTAGCTCTCGCTCACTTCTTCTCGAAACCCTCAGAATCTCTCTTGGGATCTCTACACTCGCTTCTTTTTCAGGAATAACTTGCGTAAAAACTTGTTGCGGTGTAAGTCCTCTCTTCGCGATCTCAAGCATTTGGGCGTTGATATTTTCAGGTTGATACGCCTCTACAAATGTCTTGAGCACAGTGTCATCCTTTGTATTTGTATCAGGAATAGTTGATGACACTGGTTGAACAATAGGTGGCGATTCCATCTTCTCTTCCTCTTTCTCTTCTTGCACAGCAGGTGCAACTTCACCTTCTTTTTCTTTCGAATTTAGCTCATCTTGATAATCCATAACCGATCGAATTTCCTCTCGCATCTTCCTTAGTAGTTGTATAAACTCGGCTTTCTCTTGATCGTCCTCCACATAAAACTCAGAATAGTCAGATTCCACGGGGCTAGACTTGGTTGGTTCTTCTTCGGTACTCGGAACTTCCACGGCACTAACGGCAGCATGCGGTACTTCCTTCTGTTCTTCTTCAATTTCAAGGCAAATGGCCTTGCAAGCTTCGAACCCAACATTGTTTTCACCTCCTTCGATTGCCTTTACTTCTTTCTGTTCCATTAAATTTGTTAAAACTTTGTTTAACTGTTCTACTTGAGTACCTAAAATCTGAAGTACGACATCTTGTCCTCGGACTTTCTCTTCCTGAGCGTTCATAGTCGTGGTCAAACGGTCAAGAGCTTGTAATATCTGTTGATTTTTCATAGATCCTTCTTGAGGATACTGAGGTAAAGCTTTATGATCTAATGAGTCGGTATAGGCGTCTTGAACAGGTTGTTGAGGGGGAGCAGGTCTATTTTGATATTAATTTTGGTACTGACCTCTTGGTTGGAAAGAGTTGTTCTGGGGGCGCGGTTGATAATGACCAGGATTAGCGGCCCCTTGTGGATTTTAATACTGCATACCCGGATGATTTCGGTTACCCCATTGATAGCCTCCTCTGTTGGATATGAAGTACACATATTGTGGATTTGATTCGCACTCTTCCCATGTATGATTATTAACCCCACATTGTTGACAACCTTGTGCTTCTTGTACTACAGCCGCTAAATTCTTTTGCATCTCTATCTTCAACTCATTGATTTGATTTTCTAATGCGGATATTTGAGCTGAGTTCGCAGTTTCTGCATCTAAACGAAGCGTTCCTCAGGTCTTTGCTACATAAGCTCGCGTTGAAGGCCAGCTCCTTTCTTGTTCCATAATATTTTCTAAAACCTCGGAAGCTTCATTATGATTCATGGAGACAAAATTACCCTTTCCAATGTTATCCACCTTTTCTCTACCTTTATCATTAAGTCCTTCATAAAATATATAGTGAGTTGTAGAGCAGGGGTATAACCATGGAGCAGACATCTAGCTAATTTTTGTTGAAATCTTGTCCATGACTCTCCTACTGTTTCTCCATCCTCTTGACAAAATCTTGCAAGCTCGGTTTGATCTTTGAGTCTCATGCTCTTCGGATAAAAACGGTTAAAGAACGCGGCTTGAAGTTCTCTCCAAGAAAGGATTGTTCCATGTGGTTGTCTTTCTAGCCATTCGCTAGCTCTACCGGTTAAGAAGAACAAAACATATGACAATACAGTTGCTCGCGTGTAATGCCAGGAGTAATGTAGGCATCACAAATCTGCATGAACTTACCGGATCTTGAATTGCTGTACCATTGTAGAGTCCAAAACTTTGAAATTGACTAAGCATACCCGGATCGAGTCTAAATTTGATATTTTGGATCTCTGGAGGACGGTAACCTATTGGTTGAACATGAAACGGTACATGAAGACCAGGGAGGTCTTGTTCTACTCGATTATGTTGATTATTCTGCCCATTACCTCCTCCTAAAGGATGTTGTACACCAGGTGGAATAAACGCTGGAGGTCCTCCTGGAGCAAAGTAAACTAACTCCGGATCATTATCTTGTATGTCTGCCATAGCTCTTCTCAAGGCTCTTTCCTCACGAATTCCTTTGTTATAAGATCTGAAGCTCCTCTCAGGCTCCGGTAACGGAGGCCAAGAATTAAACACTGTGAAACCTGAAAAAGACTAAAGCAAACCACAAGTGTAAATCCGGAAAAACAAAAACTAAATACTGAAAAATAAAAACTAATTTAAAACTACTACTCGAAATAGATAACCCACACGCTAACGAGACACAAGTCCCCGGCAGCGGCGCCAAAAACTTGGTGTCGCCTAGGGTGTGATAAAAATATGATAAATAAAGTCTAGACAACTACGCACTCTCACCCTAGACAGGCACAGTAGTGCAAGTATTATAGGACGTATGCAAGTTTTAGTTGATAAGTTGAGTTCGTTCTCAGAGACTTAAGTGTGTTATACGAGTGGATAGCAATAACGAGTAAAAGTAAATAATTGAAAGACAGAAAATAAAAGATATGAATTTCGAAAATAACTAATTAAACTAAGAAAATAAAGACAAGAAATTAAAAGAGAAGAAATATGAGATGAGAAATATAGCTTAGGTTTTGCTAGTATGCACTAATCCTTCTAATTCTTTCTATTAGATCTAGTTTGTAAGGGAGAATATTAGCTCTTGGTATACTTAGTCAGGATTCTAAATTCCCATACCTTATACCTTGAGAGCGACTAAGGGGGCTACGGCACAACCAAGACGTGGTTTCAAATAGGGTTATCAAGCGCTACCAAGGCCCTAAGCAAACGCAACAATCAATTGGTGATATGGTGATTAAAACAGACCCTAATGACTATCTAGTTAGAATCATGTTTTGTCAGAACTAATATCGACACTAGATGTTATGTGGTGGTTCAATAGTTAAACACCCAGCTAAGGTGATCATCTAACTACTATTAAGGTAATCCTATACTCGTGCACTAGCAAGGAAAACATACATTAAATTAAAACACATAATCAAATATAAGGGTAAGTAGCTAATATCAAATTAAAACATATAATTATCAAAGAAACTTAGATAGAAGAATTAGAATTCATAGATTATACATTATGCAAAACCCAAGCTATGGGGAGTTTAGTTCAAACCTGATGGAAATAAACTAAAAGAAATTACAAAAGACATCATCTTGCTCTCTATAATAATCTGGAAGAATAAAACCTTAAGAACTAATTACTATGAGGCAAGGATTGCTAGGGTACTTTTACAAGTGATATAAGGGGGTATTTATAGGTGTTTAGAAGACCTAATTCGTTTTCTTGAGGAAGAGATAAAGTATTGGACTCCTAGCCCAACTCAAAATCGTATGGAAATAAAGATAAACACTGCTGGACCGTTTTGAGCATATCTTCTTCGTTATTGGTCGGTTTTTGCTCCATAAGATACCAAAAGAATCCTCACAGAATTATCTACGTCTCTATGAAAGGAAATTAATAAAATCGGCTTCCTTGTAGGAGTAATCGCCACTTATTTAGGCGTGTGCTGCAGAATCTCAGATTTAGGCAGCTTTTCCTTTTGCATCTTTTTAGCTTTTGTTTCCTTATCTCCAATTACCATGCAAATCTCTTTCCATATGTTGTAGTCTTTGACTTGGGCTCTTATTAATCTCCATAATTATCTTTAAAGCTTCACACTAAATAAACAATTAAACCCAATATGCTCTAAAAATATTATTTTACTAAATCAAGACTCAAAATAGGAAAGTGCACTATTTCTCAAGAAAATCGACATTTATGACTTCTAAATCACTAAAAATGATGTCTCATCCTAACATAACTCTATCACAAATGAGGAGACATCATTATACATATGCAAAACCCAAGCTATAGGAAAATTAGTTCATGCTGGAAAGAAGTAAACTAAAATGAAGATACATACTGTCAAATTGTTTCTCATGTTGATGCTACTTGATACTAAAAACTAATAATTAACCAAGGACGGGTTTACAATGATAAGAAGGTGTATTTAAGGTGTTTCTTAAGCCTAGGTCGAAACATTAGAGTAGAACGCAAGTAATTTGAGTCCAACTCCAACCCAAATTCGTTGCCTAAAATATAGAACAAGATAAACACTGCTTACTGTTTTGGCCATATCAACTTCTTAATTAGGCCGGGTTTCTCTCACTTTATATTGAAACGACCGAAGTAGAAAGATCTATCTAACACTTTAAAGGCTCATCCGAAATCGCAGCCGATATAAAGTTATCTCCACTTTAATAGACGTAGCTGCAGAATTTTATATTTATTTGGCAGTTTTTACTTTCCTAATTCAACTCTCCTTCCTTTTATCTCTTGATTCCTTCCAGAGCTTCTTTTCTAACTCATTGTAATTTATTTGGCATCTTAATATATTTCATAAACCTTAAGAGTTTCACATTAACACACAAATTAAACCAAATATGCCCTAAAAGTAATAAATCATCAAATCAAGACATAAATTAAGAAATTATCAAATAACGGGTAAAAATCAATAAACAATTAATCAAATACATCCAAAATGATGCCTCCACATACATTAATATATCAAAAATAGGGAGACATCATTAACGAACGTAGAATTTTTCACCATAGTCTAACATGTTTTTCTTTCTTAGATACTGTATGAGCGGCTTGACCTAATAACGGAACCAGAATGGGCGATGGGGAAAACCATCCGCTAGCTAAAACTATTCTCGTCTCTAAACTTGGCCTTCTTGGTCCTTCCACGTAATTGAATAATCCTTACACGAAATTGAACAGCTGCGCAGGTTGTTCGAAGAAGATGACTTGCAAGTTTTAGAACCTATAGTGGAGACCTCTGAGTTGGAGATCTTACTTGTTTCATACCTGCCCTACAATAAGAGAATGAGGTACAGAGTTCAAGTCAAACACCAAATCCAATTAAAATAAATTGGAAAACAGAAAACATAAATCGATACATAACTCTATAGGTTGGGTGGGAATGTATCCGCCTTGTGGATTCGACTTGTTTCAATCAACTCCGCCACAATCTCCACCGCTGGAAATGGTGTTTTCACCTAATCTATACCGCCATATGCCGTTTACCAGTTACTTATGCAGCTAGTGACGGCAGAGTTGTTTGGTGAAAGCCACCGTCAAGATTACTGAAAAGATGTATACAAAGCATGTAAACAAGAGAAATGTCCGGTTTGGGTTGCAGGTGTTTGTTTCTATGGTCTGAGTATATTTCAGAGTAACTTTTGGGGTTTTTTTAATTATGGAAAAGTCTGGTCGTGGTTGTGGTCAATTTGATGTGTTTTGTTTGATTCTCTGGTCATTTTTTTTGTTCGTGTGATTGTCTGTTCAAGAAAAGTAAAAACACAATTATGTGGTGTTCATATCAATCAATTTCCACATCTAAATAAAAATTTTGTTGGCCAACAGTTTTTTGGAGCATAGGGGTTTTAAGTGGTCAAGGGTAGTTTGAGTTTTTCTCATATTTGATTAAAAAATATAACAGTGTTAACTAGAAGAGTCACATGTACCTATCAATCAGAATACAAGTGTATTTCATGCCTATTTTTTACTACAAACACTAGCAAATTTAATTAATGTGACTAAAAGGGTCTCTCGTGCTATTAGCATGTCTATAATTTTGTTGTTTGTATTATAAATATAATAGAAGGAAGATATTATTTTTATAACTAATGGATGCATTTACATGTTCCAATATATTTTATAAATAAACAATGTGATAAATTAAACATTACAATACAATAAAAGAATCCTTCCCTCTCAATAACTCTAAATTGTGAAGATTGGAGGTATAGAGATCATACGATATCTAAGAATACCTAACTAACTTTTTTCCTAAAAACTCTATAATCCAAATAAAGGAAGATATTGATAATATCCCTTCTAACCATTCCCCCCCCCCTCCCTCCTCCCTCCCTCTAGTACGTCAATCCAAACACACCCTATACTTGATCAAAGTGATCAAGTTGACATTTTTGTATAGATAATTGTATGAACTATTTGGAACAATTTGTACTAAAGTACAACTTGAGAAAATAATGGATACATATAATAAAAACAATGGAGACCGATACAAAAATCAAATTATTCAAAAATTAATTTTTTATAAAGAAAATATATCATATTAGAACATTTCAATAATAAGTTGATAAACATTAAAATTTATATTTATCTGATATTCTATATTTTTTTAGAGTTACTGTAGAATTAACATATACTTATTTATCTAATTTGGAATTTATAGATTAAAATTGTTAAGATCAAGATAAAATATTATCAAAGAAATTCAATTTTCTAATCGTGGTAACAATAATAACAAATCTCACCTTGAAAAAGGTTCGCAAGATCCACCTACATTGAAATGTCATAACCAGCGATCAAATAGTGTAAATATGCCTAAAAATGGAAAATAGTGAAATTTATTAGTGATCTATTGATGTTTCTCTGTTGATACATTATCTAATAAAGTAATTAACCACAAATACATGGATTATTAGTTATATACAACATACAGAAAAAATTAGGTTATAAACTTGTAAACAAGATAGATATTCCAACCATCTGACTGATAATACCTTATTACAACATGTACAATACTCTCTAAACGGATCATTGAGCTGAAAAACTTCTTGCTCATTCTATGCGTCTGACATAATCCATTTTCCACTTGCCATCTTAATTTCTACACAACTTTATAATTGGATAGTCAAATCTTACAGTGAAGGGATCATCTACAATCAATTACAAATCTGTTTTGTGCTTTCAAATTGGAATATATTGAACTTTCTAATTGAGTTTGGAAGGATGGAGGTTTTATGAATTTAAGGTGTGAATTGAATAGTTGGACAATTTGATTTGCGACGGAGAAGGAGAAAACAATTTAAATGACTTGTAATGGGTCTGCGGCTGATAATTAAGTAATTTGGGGTTGAATGAAATTAGGGTTGAACTAAAAAAAATATTTTTATCGTAATATATATTCTTTAAATTACATCATGACCCAAAATTTGTTACATGTAAATGTAATTTAGATATCTTACAATAAAAAAACACTCTGATTACATCATGACCCAACTTAATTTGTATGCAAATGGTTTCAATATTTTTTATGTAAGAGACCCATTATAGTTTTATATTTTGTTTTAAATCGTTGATTTTTTTAATTGTGTAGTTAATAAATAAAAATCTATCAGATCTAATTATCTAAGTAAACATGCTTAACCACAAGTTGATTAGCCTAAAGCAGATGGAGAAATCCAAATTACGTAGAATAGTTCCCATGATAGGCTGCTTTGCTTCGTGATCTACTTGCCTCGACGCTACATTCCTTGCGCCACACCTATCTTTTGTAATCACACTTGGTTAGGTCCAAATGATGTATCCTATGATGACACTTCAGCTGATAAGAAAAATTCATATCATATATAATCAATTAAGGAATCATTAATTAAGAAGTTTTAGGTGAAACCCTTGCGAGACTCAAGTACTACTTCTCCCCTTGCGTCCAACTCTTTTATTTGCACTATTTTCATCTCAATTTAATTAATTTAGTTTCTAATTTATATTTGCATCTCAGGTCTTAAAACAAAGACCCAAACAAACTTTTATATCATTTACTTTTCTGTATTTGCAATTATCTCACTATTTGATCCACACCTGAGTTGTACCTAATCCGTCCCTGCGAACGAATCCGATTTATCGGTTTATTACTTGGACAACCGTACACTTGATGTTCGTGAGTCCTCAATCTTTAACTTATTATTTTATAACACACAAGGACCGACCAAGTTTTTGGCGCCGCTGCCGGGATGGTAGCGTGTGACCCCTTAGTTAATACGTTAGTGTCTAATTGCATTTTTATTTTTATTTTTATTTTCATTTTCACGCTTCTCTTTGTTTTGGTTCTTCCTCAGGTTTTACAGTTTTGGTGTATGTACTCAAACCCCAAGAGGTTATTCCAAGATAAAAACAAGAGAGACAAACAAGCAAGAGAAAAAGAAAAGAAAGAAAGAGAAATGGAGGATTTGAATATTCATAATGTTGAAGATCCTGGCATTGAGTTGGATGCGCATGGCAATCCACTAGTGCCACCAGTTATTCATAGTCATCCAATTCTCAACAATCAACAAAATTATCCACCTGTACAACAAGCTCAACACCCAGTGAATAATGATCCATGGTTCATACATGGTCTAGAACAAGTTCCTTATCCTGATCTTGCTCTTGGTATTGGTCCTGCGAATATTAATGTTGCACGGTATAGACCCGATCCTTGTATGTTATCCCAATTTCAAAATTTCGGAAACATTCGTGGAGTGCCTGGAGAAGATCCTATTTGTGTAGTCTAGAAGTTCATGCAAATATGCGATTCATATATAACACAAGGAGTGACCAAAGAGAAGATGTACTATGCAGATTTCAGATTTTTCGTGATAGACGCGGCTAGTGAGTGGCATGATTCACAATAACCAGGAGCAATAAACAATTGGGATGAGCTACAAACATCTTTTTTCAATCGTTACTATCCGAGTAACATGAGATTAGATGCACAGGTTGATTTGACATAATTTGTTCAACAACAAGAAGGAACTTTGGGAAGATGTTGGACAAGATTTCAATTATGTTTGAGAAGAGTTCCTGATCATGAACTTACAGAACCACAACAAATGAAGATATTTTATAAAGGCCTTGATGGAGGATCAAGAAAAGTCCTCGATTTACTATGTGGTGGTGGGTTCTTATAGGTAGCTCCAACACATGCTAAAATAATTTTGAATCGAACTGTGAAGAATGAGCAGGACTGGAATACAGTAAGTACACCTATCTGAGGTGGAAAAGAAAGTAGTGTTGGAATCGATGAGAAATTCTCCTCTTAGGAGAATAAATTGAAAAATACATTCGAGCAACAATTGAAACAGCTTACCTTAGCTGTTAAAGAAGGTTTTTCAGTAAGAAAAAGATGTTAAGGTTACTCATGAGATATATGGGTGTTCAAATTGTGGTGTACAAGATCATGACTGGGAGCATTGTCAAAATATTCCAGAATTTGTTATGTTTGTTTCCAACCAAGGGAATTACAATTCAGGTGGTCAAAGGTATCAACCAAATAGAAACCATCCGGGTTTCCAGTATTCGAATCCAAGTGGCGCCGCCAATCCGACTTATGCATATCAGCCGCGTCCCCAAGGTAACAACTATCAACCAAGACCACATAATAACTACCAAGGGGGACAAAGTTACAGAAATCAAGCTCAGGGACAACCTCCTCAAAACACATATGATGACACCACGAATCAGAAAGATCTACATGCTCAACCTCAAGAAGGTACATTAGATATTAATCAGACATTACAACAATTGATTACCCTTCAAACAAAAGCTTGCTAAGAGCAACAATCTTCTGCTGCAGCAATTAAAATGTTAGAAAATCAAATGGCTCAGATGGCAAAGCAGTTGAATCAGCATCCTCAAGGGAAACTCCCAAGATGTATATGATTGGTTTAATTATGATGATATCTTGCAGAATGCCCGTACACTTGACTTACCTGAGATGATGGTAGAGCTTGCCGAGACAGTGGCAGCTCTTAATTCTGAGAATCCAAAGTATAGGCGTCCTACCTATGAACCTGTAAGAGAACCGGGGGAGATCACAACTAAAAAGAAACCATCCGTTGAATCTCCCCCACAATTGGAAGAAAAGAAATTACCAGCACACTTGAGGTATGCATATTTAGGTACTAATGACACTTTACATGTTATTGTTTCAGCTACTTTAACAGGTCCTCAAGAAGATAAAATGCTGCGTGTACTAAGAGCTAATAAAGAGGCGATTGGATGGACTATTGCTGACATCAAAGGTATTAGTCCTTCCTATTGCCAACACAAAATTATTCTGGAGGATGATAGTGCATGCTCAGTTGAAGGCCAAAGGATATTTATGCCAGTTATGAAAAAAGTGGTGAAGAAAGAAGTTATTAAGTTACTAGATGCGGGAATCATTTATCCCATAACTAGTAGGGAATGGGTGAGTCCAATTCAATGCGTACCAAAGAATGGTGGTATCACTACCGTCCTAAATGCTCAAAATGAAGCCATTCCCTCGAGGACTACAATTGGTTGGAGAGTATGTATGGATTATCCTAAGTTAAATAAGACTACTTGAAAAGATCACGTCCATCTTCCTTTCATAGATCAAATGTTAGATAAATTGGCTGGTAGAGAGTATTATTGCTTTTGGATGGGTATTCAGGGTACAATCAAACTTATGTAGATCCAAAAGACCAACACAAGATGACTTTTACATGTTCTTTTGGTACCTTTGCCTTCGTAAGAATACCATTTGGATTATGTAATGCACCTGCTACTTTTCAGAGATGTATGATGGCAATTTTCTGGGATATGAAACTTTGATGAGTGTTTCAAGAACTTGAAGAAGGTATTGATTAGATGCATTTAAACTGATTTGGTTTTGAACTGGGAAAAATGTTATTTTATGGTTCGTGAAGGTATAGTGTTGGGACACAAGGTTTCGAGTGCAGGCTTAGAAGTTGATCGTTCTAAGATTGAGGTAATTAAGACTCTCCCCCTCCTATTTCTGTAAAAGGGGTGAGAAGCCTTTTATGCCATGCTGGTTTCTATTGCCGTTTCATTAAGGATTTTTTGAAGATTGCTAAGCCATTGTGTAAGTTACTCGAAAAGGACGCCAAATTCCTTTTTGATGAAGCTTGGATGAAGGCATTTCAAGAGATTAAAGAGAAGCTTATTACTGCGCCTATTGTATTACCTCCTGATTGGAGGGTTCCATTTGAAGTTATGTGTGATGTTACTGATTTAGCTATGGGTGTTGTGTTGGGTCAGAGAAAAGATAAGTTATTTAATTCTATCTATTATGCAAGTAAGACTTTCACTAGTTCTCAGATTAATTATATTATAACAGAGAAGGAAATATTAGTTTTTGTGTATGCATTTGACAAGTTTCGTTCCTACCTCCTTGGGGAGAAAATTACCGCGTTTACTGATCATTCAGCAATTAAATACCTAATGGAGAGGAAAGATGCTAAACCTCACTTAATTAGATGGGTATTACTGTTACAAGAATTTGATTTAGAGATTCTAGATAGAAAAGGGTGTGATAATCAGGTTGCAGATCATTTGCCTCGTCTTGAAGGTTCGGAAGTTAATAGTGGTCCTGAGGTGGTTAGAGAAGAGTTTCCGGATGAGAGCTTGTTTTTGATATATGCAAATGAAATTCCTTGGTATGCAGACATAGCAAATATTATTCTGAGTGGTGCCTTCCCTGATGGAGCTACCTCACAAGAGAGGAAGAGATTGAGTCACCGTGCTAGATAGTTCTTTTGGGAGGATACTTTCCTCTACAAAATATGTGGTCACCAAATGGTAAGAAGATGCATACATGAGAAAGATGTGTTGTCAGTAGTTGCGGGTTGTCATGATTCACCCTATGGAGGACATTTCAAAGGTGACTACACAGCTGCTAAGGTATTACAATCTGGTTTATATTGGCCTACTTTACATTAAGATTGTCATGAGTATGTTAAGAGATGTCATAGATGCCAGTTTACTAGTAATATATCCAAGAGGGATGAGATGCCACGTAATAATGTACTTGAAGTTGAAATATTTGATGTTTGCGGTATTGATTTCATGGGTCCCTTTGTACCATCCAATGGAATTCAATACATCCTATTAGATGTTGATTACGTGTCCAAATGGGTAGAGGCTGTAGCTCTACCAACTAATGATTCGCGAGTGGTGATTAAATTCTTAAAGTCACACATCTTCACTAAACATGGCGCACCTAGAGTTATTATCAGTGATGGAGGTTCACACTTTGTGAATAGATATTTGAAGACAGTTCTAGAGATGTATGGGGTAAGACATTGTATATCTACCGCTGGTGTTGCCTAGGGTGTGATAAAAATATGACAAATAAATATGGAAAACAATGAACTAATCACCATAGACTAGCACACTACTGCAAGTATTACAGGACGTATGCAAGTTTTAATGATAAGAAGATTCGTTCCTCAGGGACTTACATGTGTTAGACGAATGGGCAAACAAATCAGAGTAGCAATTAATAATTAAAAATAATAAATCATTAAACAAAGACAAGAAATAGGAAAGTGTACTAAATCATATGAAAATCGACTACTAGACTTCCAAAATTACCTAAAATGATGTCTCCAATTAAGATTAAATGATCACAAATAGGGAGACGTCAACTGCTTATCATCCGCAAGCCAATGGTCAAGCCGAGGTCTCTAATCGAGAAGTCAAATCCATTCTAGAGAAGACTGTTGGTCCCACAAGAAAAGATTGGTCAATGAAGTTAGATGATGCATTGTGGGCTTATCGTACTGCGTTCAGAACTCCAGTTGGTGCATCTCCGTATTGTATGGTATATGGTAAGGCTTGTCACTTACCTTTTGAACTTGAATTAGGTGCATATTGGGCTATAGCGCAGTTGAATTTAGATCCTACTTTAGCCGGTGAAAATCGTATGATGAAGTTGAATGAACTTGATGAGTTTCGATTACATGCCTATGAAAATGCTAAAATTTATAAAGAGAATACAAAGAGATGGCATGATAATCGTATCCGTGAAAAAAGGTTTAAAGTCGGACAAATGGTCCTAAAATACAACTCCAAGTTCAGCAATTATCCGGTTAAGTTGAGATCGGAATGGTCTGGTCCTTACATTGTGACCAAAGTCATACCTCATGGAGCCATCAAGATTGAATATCCAATCGAGCAGCGAACCTTCATGGTGAATGGGCATCGATTGAAGATTTATCATGGAGGCGAGGATATCAATCGCGCGGAAGATCCACATCCCGGAGAGGTCGTGTACCTTCTCGAAGCTCCCTAGAAGCGAGAGGTAACCCATCGAGCTTAACGACGTTAAACAAAAGCCAATTCATTGTATATTAGTTTCATGTCTTTTAAATTTCGTAGTATAAATTAGAGTAATTGCTGTTTATTAGTATTTATTTTTAAGACATGAGAAAGGTGTAGTGTTTCGATTATTTCAACAGTAAAAAGGTCATGAGTTTGGGGTAGTTAGGTAGAAAAAGAAGAAATTATTGGTTGCAACACAGAAGCTAACCGGGAACCCGGTTATAGCTGACAGTGAACCCGGTAAGCAACTGGTTGACCAGCCACGTAGACGCAAGAAGGCTGCGTTTGGACCCGCGCCCATCGACAAAGACTAGGAACCCGGTCCCATGTGTGGTAAACCCCAAACTCTCAGACCTGTGCGTAAAGGGAGATGCAACACTGTTCATGACTCTAAAGACAATAATTCAAGAATGAAACAAAATCCAACACAAAATAACGAATTCAGTTCAAATTCTTAAATCCCCAATCGAAAAAACATAAATTAATCAAGTTAGGGTTCAACCCAGTATGCGATTCTCAAGTACAAAGGGAAATCAGCTCATAACGGAAAGGAAAACTAAATTAATAAAATTAAATGAACTCATATTCAATTACAGAAAAAAATATAGAACCTAATTAAAGTGTTAAATTGACTGTTGATGGAAGAATTGCTTCTCCAGCTTCAGTTTCTTCTCTCCTCTTGCTTCTGACTTTCTCTCTGGCATTTCTAACTTGTGTAAATTGAGTTGTGTCTAAAATAAAAGTCAAAAGGTCTATTTATAAGGTGAAAATCGGACTTGGGCTATTATTTAAGTGAATTAGTGAAATATTAAAAATCCCAACTCCAATCTTATATTTCAAATCCTGTAACTGATTTACAGTCCGTAATAAAACGCCTGTAACTTCCTCAAATCAACTCCAAATTGACCCATTCTAGTTGCTAAATCTTCCTAACTCAATAAGGAATAAAACCTATTTCACGACCCAAAGGCTGAATCCATGTGGAAGTAGCTCAAAATCAGCAATCAATATCAGCCTTCCAAATTTGCAGCTTTCCTTGTCAATTCTTCGGAAAATATTTTCTCGCCTTTGACTTCTTTACATGATGTAAGACTTTAATTCTCGATTCATCTCCTTGTATTGGTTCTCCCTAGCATCCATGGACCTACAACTTTGCACTAAAAAAACCATTTAACGTGCAGAAGCTTTATAAATGAAAAATAATAAATTCCAAGGAGAGAAAATGAAATATGGCGAATTTATACTAAAAGTCTATCATATTAGTCAATTATTCACTTAAAATGATGTCTCCTAAGGGCATAAAATTAGAACAAAAAGGGAGACATCAAGATGGGGTGGTGACAACGAATATATGGTATATAACGAAGGTAGTGATGAGGTTAAGGTGATGAAGTTGATTTGTATACCATTGGTACTCCAATGATGAGTGAAAGTGCATACGAAAATAACTATAAAGTTTGTGCATGTGCATGGAAAAATATAATCTGGGTTCGATTTCAAAGAATGATATAAGGATAATGGCCGTTGGACAAGTTTATGCGACAAAAAATGATTAAGGACCAAATTCTCATCACAACAATTCTATGATGCACACAAAGGTCTAAATAGTTTGAGGATATTTGGTGTCGCCTAGGGTGTGATAAAAATAAGATCAATTTAAGTATGGAAAACTATGCACTCTCACCCTAGACAGGCACAGTACTGCAAGTATTACAGGACGTATGCAAGTTTTAATGATAAATAGAGTTCATTCTCAGGGACTTAAGTGTGTTAATCGCGTAGGAACAAATAACGAGTAAAAGTAAATAACTAGAAGACAGAAAATAAAGCAAATAGATTTTCGAAATTGAGAATTAAAACTAGGAAAATAAAGACAATAAAGTAAAAGATTAAGAATATGAGATGAGAAGTATAGCTTAGGTTTTGCTAGTATGCACTAATCCTTCTAATTCTATCTATAAATCTAGTCAATAAGGGAGAATATTAGCTCTTGGTAATACTTAGTCAGGATTCTAAATTCCCCAAGCTTAGACCTTGAGAGCGACTAAGGGGGCTACGTCACAACCAAGAAGTGATTTCAAATAGGGTTATCAAACGCCACTAAGGCCCTAAGCAAATACTGCAATCTTGGTGATACGGTGGTTAAAACAAACCCTAATGACTATCTAGTTAGAAGTATGTTTTGTCAGAACTACTATCGACACTAGACATTATGTGGTGGTTCAATAGTTAAACACCCTGTCAAGGAGACCATCTAACTACTCTTAAAACAATCCTAAAGTGATCAGTTCTAGGAAAGACAATAAATCAAAACACATAAGCAAATATAAAGTAAGAAGCTAATATCAGATTAAAACATATAATTCCCAAAGAAACTTAGATAGAAGAATTAGAATTCATAGATTATACATATGCAAAATCCAAGCTATGGGAAGTTTAGTTCATACCTGATGGAAATAAATGATAAGAAATTACAAAAGACATCATCTTGCTCTCTACAATAAACTGGAAGAATAAAACCTTAAGAACTAATTACTATGAGGCAAGGATGATTTACAAGTGATATAAGGGTGTATTTATAGGTGTTTAGAAGACCTAATTCGTTTTCTTGAGGAAGAGTTAAGGTAATGGACTTCTAGCCCAACTCAAATTCGTATGGAAATAAAGATAAACACTGCTGCGTTGTTTTGTGTGTATCTTCTTCGTTATTGGTCTGATTTTGCTCCACAAGATACCAAAAGAATCGCAACAGAATTATCTAGACCCTTGAGAAGGAAATCATCAGATTCGGCCTATTTCTTAGGTAAAAACGCCTATCTTTGGACGTGTATGCAGAATCCCAGATTTAGGCAGCTTTTCCTTTTCCATCTTTTGAACAATTCTTTCCTTATCTCCAATTACCATGCAAATCTCTTTCCATAAGTTGTTGTCTTTGACTTGGACTCTAATTAAGCTCCATAATTATCTTTAAAGCTACACACTAAATAAACAAGGGTAAAGCCTTCGAGAAGCCCCTTAACTTTCCCCAAAGTGCGCGATCCGCCCCCGATCTTCATTTTTACCCTTTCTGGCCCTCCATCTTAATACTTTGTGACGCCGTTAGCCCTTTTTTTGATTTTCTGTTAATTGACCGTTAGTCAACGCCACTTGGCTCCAGGTCATCGCCACCTCAGCTCCACATCACCGCCAACTCACCACTACGTCATATCTGCATCTCGGTGGATTCTGATGTGGCAAGGGGCATTTATGACTTTTTGCTTCTTTTTACCCAATTACCAATACCTAAATTAAACCCCCTCCCCCGATTCATTTACCCTCTCCTCTCCATTTTCTACTTCGTCGTTCGTTGTCGTCTACCCTCCTCCCTTCCGATGGCCGGATCCAGAAACACCACCGTTTCATCTCCTCTCAGTGACCCCGGTAAGGAGGACTGGATATGCTACTGTGGTCTACGGGTTAAGATTAGTACATCGTGGACCGACATGAATCCGGGTCGACGATTCATTGGTTGTTCTAAGTATCAATCCACCGCTAAAAAGTGCTCTTTCTTCTGCTGGTTAGATCCTCTGATCTGTGATAGGAGTCGGGTTGTTATTTCCGGGTTGCTTAGGTCATTGTCGAGGAAAGACGAAGAAATAGAAGAGCTTAAATCGATTGAAGGTAATAAACTGAAGATTCGATACTTGGTTTTAGTCTTTGTTTTAGGTTTTTTAGCTTCCTGTTTGTTCTAGCGTGTGTTCATGGTGTATTGCATGTCTGTGATTAAGTGGTTTTCACGGTGTCGATGGTTGTGTGTGTTTGGGTTCTGTGTATGTTGTTTTTTCTCGAAATATCAATGCATGTTGTTTTCTGATTCGAAAGAGAAATTTTGTTTTGTTTGGTTTAAGGTTATCTATTTGTAGGTTAGTTGGTGATGTTATGGCCCCTTAAGTTTTGAAGACGGTGACCATTTGGCCCCTTTTGTTTTAGTAGTGTATTTTTTTGCCCCTTTAGTTTCTAATACTGACTCTGTAGGGCCCCTCAATTTTATATTATTTTAATTAAAAGACCCCACGTAAGCGTGTGTGTTACACACGAAACCGCTTTTTTAATTTTTTTTAAAGGGAGATGAAACGGTTTTGCATGGGGAATTAAAAAGGAACCCAAAGGTTTTCCTCGGGGAATAGAAAAGTTGAATAGGGCCTAGTTTCCAGATTAGATGTACTTATGAGTTCCCGTGTATATTTATAACTCTACTCCATCGTTTTATTTTTCTTAAACCAAAAAACTGAGACGGAGATTGTAAGTCATTTTGAAAAATCATGAAGACGCAAAAGGAGGTTCAACAAGCTATGAATTCGAAGGGAAAACAAAGTAAGTTTTTTTTTTGTTTCACTTAAACGTTAAGGTAATTAGTGAAGTAAATAGTAAAATAGTTTTCGTTTTTTTCTATTTCTTAATCTATTTCTAAATTTTACGTTATACCTTTAAGGTAATGTCATGGCTTTAAGTATGATATAATGGTTCGTATCTGTTTTCAGAAATGGCGTCTAATTCCGCACCACTAAGAATCCGACCCCCTCCGAAGACGTATAGGAGGCACGACCCAGGTTATAGATAGAGTTTTCGTAAGGCGCCTGATGTAGTTAAGGAGAAGGTTAAGACCAAGGTAGTCCCGTTACCATATGGCCAAGAGTTGATCATCGTCGAGTCAAGTTCTGAAGGTGAAGATACCCCGTCGCCTAAGAGGAGGAAGATAGATCGTCCGGCTCCTATTGGTGTTTCGTCTCCAAGGTATTTCAAGTTTGAAGACGCGGAAGACGAGGAAGACGAGGAAGTCGAGGAAGACAAGGAAGATGTTTCCAAGGCTTGATGGAAGTTGGTTATGGCGTTGGTAGTTTTTTTGATTATTTTATTTTGGGCTTTTAAGAATTTGGTTTTACTTTTATTATGTGTCGGTAATGGTCTTTGTAATTGGGTTGTGGTGTAATGGACTCTGAACTTGGGTTTTGTCTAGTGTTCTGGACTCTAATCATGTAATTGGGTTTTGGACCATCTTTTGGACTATATTTTGGACTACAAAGTAACCTGGACTTTATTTAACCAAGTTTGATTAATGAATTTTTTTCTGGACTTTAACACTTTGACTATGTTTATAGTAGTTGTAATTTATCACATTTTTAGATAGAAGTAGTATGAAAGAAATGTGATTAAGTTGGAAAATAAAGAAAAAATATTTTAGATTGGTCTACAAATGCGTAATAACAAAAACGTCCAATTGAAAGAAATACCATTACCCAACTTAAACATAACAGAGAGAATCATGTAAACTAACAGTAAAATTAAAGAACTTAAACATGCAAATGAAACCAACACTAGAGGATAGCAAATGCAATTACTCACGATTCTGCAACTTCTTCGCGTGATCCTTAGAGCTCGGAACATCCTTACTAGTTGAAGGTGATGGAAGGTCATCTGGTCCAGGTAACCAGACAAAAAAATGACATTCTTTTTCAGGCAAATCCTGGTATCTGAAGTCCTCGAAATGACATCTTAGTGAGCTAAATTTCTTATTACCACCCAAGTGAAAGGTTTGAATTAATGCCGGCATTCCACAATGGCAAACTTCTGTGATTGAGTAGTTTTCAGGTGACATATTCATTAATGGTGATGGTTTGATTGTTAGGTCACTTGGGGTGAAGTCTGGAAACAGTGGTGACCTAGTTGACCATTGGTCACTCCCACTTGAGTTGTAGTCCGACATTAGTGGGTTTTTTTTCTTTGGGAGTGTTTGTGTATCTTTGTATGTTTAGTTGTAGATAAATATGAATGGTTGTGTTAGTCTTTATAGAAGAACTTATGTTGAATAGGACAAATTAGTAGGTGTAAAGAAAGATTCCTCTTACAAAACCACACTATGCACGTGAATAAAAGTGTTCCTTTTTCAACAACCAAAGCAAAGACTTGACAAAAAGTTCAGACAGATTCTTCCACCACCCTAAGTCTTAAAACATAAAGTTTTGTTACATACCCAACACCACATTCAAATCAACTATTAAAGTTTTCTACCCGCAAACACTAATTAAAGAAAAACATTAAGATAATAGTCTAGACTTCAAATCTTTTCCTTCTTGACCTTTACTAACTTGACACACTTTGCCTTTGTATTGGATTCTACTGTGGTAGAATTTACTTTCTTCACCTTTGTTGTTACCTTCCTTTTTCCCCTTTTTTTTCCTGGTTGTTCATTCACATCCTTCTCTACTGAATTGACATCTGGAGTAATTTCTTTTGACTCTTGAGTACTTTGTGGGCATAGTTTTTCTTCATCATCCTTTTCTTTGGTTTTTGAACTTGAACCTCGGTTGAAAAGGCCCTTCATGAAGCTGGACATGTTCATATCGAATTCTTGAAAGGCTTTGTTCACACCATTCATATCAATAGCTACTGTACTTTTACCCGCAGCTCTCAATGTTTCCAAACTAATACTTGGCTTACCCTTGTATGAAATGAATTTCCAGCTATCTTCTTTTTCCCAATTGTAATAGAACCTGGGGTAGTAATCTGCGTAGGAGCTCTTGTGTATACCCCCATCCCAGCTGGTCTAAAAGGAGGTCTTTTGGTTTTATCCTACAAAAAAAAATTGGTTGAAGACTATTTTTCTTAAAATTAAAAGAATAAAAATATACTTACACTTGGCTGCCCTAGTTTCTTGACACCGTTTGGTAGAAATCCTCCCTTACCCTCTGGTGCACAAAATTTGGTCACCTCTACACAAGGCTTTTTTTGGTGTAAACTACAAAACAAACAAAAATATATTACTACCCAAATCACAATAATAAGTATAAACAATTTACCTTGTCAGTCTCCGAAGGACCTTCTACTCTATCTCTCTTCTTTTGTTGACCCATCCACCCGACAGCTTCATTAGTACTCCCTTGAGTCAAAATCACGACACGTTCATTACTTTCAGAAGAAGCCTATTTAAAAAAACACAAGACAAATAACAAAAGATTAATGAGTACAAAAAGTAATTTATATTGAAAAGTATTACCTTGGACCCTTTGCTAATATCTTTAGACAACTTTGACTCTCCCTTTGACTCTATTCCTTCTCCATTATCACCATTATCAGTTTCTTCATTAGACTTAGTGGTTGTAAATCCTCTCTTAGCTTCAGATTTAGTTCTCTTACATGAATTGCTTACTACTTGGTTTGTTACAACTATGTTGCTATCATTCACGTCCAGTTGAACGTCACTCGCGTCAATGTTTACATCAACCTTGCTCTTACACCCCTTTAGTTGTAGCTCACTACTTGAAGCATCAACATTAACATCATTATTTACCACATTAATATTGACATCGCTGTTTGTAGCATTGACATAAACATTGTTCTCAGAAATGACTGGTTTTTTCCTTAATCTACTAGACCTTCTCTTGTCATTCTTCACCACACTATTGCTTTGAGTCTGAGAATCCATTGTTCCCGTGTTTGGAGTGTCTGTGCTTTGGTCCTCCAAATCCTTAACCTCCATTGGATCATTAATGACGCTTTCTGCAGCACTTGGACCCTGAGTTTTACTTTTACAGCTTCTTTTATTATGGCCCACTTCTTTGCATGCACTACATCTACCTTTCATCCCCTGTCTACCTAGTTTTTCTACATTGACTCTAACATCCTCTTTGCCTTTAGCTCTTGCTTTTTTCACCCTCTCTTCAACATCTTCCCCATCTGCTCTATTTCTCTTTTTCTTGGGTCTACCAGCTAGTTTAACACCTTTTGGAGCTACAACTTTAGGCCCATTAGTTTGAGGCCATAACTCGGGTCCATTTATTGGTTTAATAAATGGCTCATATGCCTTTTTAAACGTACTTGTTTTAAAATACTGAGATGTATAGTCCTCTGGCTCAAGACCCGTTGCAGATAATGCTGAAATCACGTGAACACAAGGTATTCCCGACAAGTCCCACCCTCTACATGCACAATTAAATGTATTTAAATCCACCGCAAAGTGCGCCCCATTAGTACCCTTAACCTGGAAAGTACTACCACCACAGTGTAGTGGAATCCACTTGGATGACCATTTCTTTTTTAAATTGATAATTTTCCTAATTTTGGGACAAATATCCCCTTGCCACCTTTCTATCCACTTTCTCCTCTTCTCTAGTCTCTCAACCAAATACAACCTAATACGTTCTAAACAAACTAAAACAGATGACTCCCTAGCATCTAAAAGTTGCTTATTCCAAGACTCACACATATTATTCAATAACACGTCACAATGCGTGTTGGTCCTAAAATGTGAGCGAGACCAATACCTTGGATGTTCTTTAGCTAACCACTCATACGCTTGAAAGTCCATCACTTTTATCATCTCCATAACATTCGTAAACCTCTCAACATATGTCGCCCTGGCCGCTTCCCACATCTTGTCTTTCAAAGCAAATGACCCGTGTTTTTTCTTAAAATTCTGATGCAAATGTCTAACACAATGCATGTGCTCGACATTTGGTAACAACTCCTCTATAGCTATACCTAACCCCTGCAAATTAACATCCTTACAATTAAAAATTACCCTTATACTTACTAAATAATCAATTAAATGATTAATAAACAATTACCTTTTGTTTGTCCGTAACAAAGACCCACATATCAGGATCATCTCATCAACCAACAAACTAACAAACCATCTCCAACTGTCCAAATTTTCAGTCTCAACCAACGCGTAACAAACAGGATAGATGCAATTGTTAGCATCCATCCCAACTGCGGTCAATATCACACCTGGATGAGGTCCTTTTAAATGACACCCATCCAACCCTATCACTTTTCTACACCCATTCTTAAACCCTCGTTTCAAAGGTTCTAAACAACAATATAACCTTAAGAACCTTTATTCCCCTGTGACTTCATCTTCCTCAGTTTTTAAAAAAACAGTAGACCCGGGATTAGTCCTTAACAACTCAGCACAGTAGTTGTTGAGCAAGCTATACTGATCTAAGAAGGACAATTCATCCAACAATTTACCCTTTTTGATGGTCCTATACGCTTATCTTCGACTTATGTTTACATGAAGATCATGTAACACTTGTTCTTGTAAATCAATTGCTTTCATTGATGAACTTAATTTTAGCTGATGTGCATATCTCGTAGCTAAAACGGTTGAATTAACATGCCTACTATTCAAAGCACACCCACATGTATGAACAAGATTAAATGTTCTTATTTGAAAACTATCATCCGAACGTTTAGTTGCGTACACAAACCATTCACAATTCTTGCCTCTACACTTAGCTCTAACCCTACCTGGTTCATTGAAGGGGAACCAAATGTTCCTCACATCAACAATAGCTTTTGATTTCACAGCTTCTTTGAATTCAACCCCGTTAGCAAATATCATTCCAACCTTCAATTTCGGCTCATCCTTATCGACAACTACATTGAACCTTGGGTTTCTTCTAATACTAACACTTTTGCGTTCACCATCTTCCTCATCCGTTGTCCCTTCCAAGCTTATCAAATTCTCAGACTCTCCACACGATCCCTCGTTAAAATCATCATCGTCTATTACAGGTAACTCTTTCGGACAGGGGAGCTCTAAACCATTTACGTTAACATACGGAGATGAACCAACACCTACGAATTCAATGCCTATGTCGACGTTATTCTGGAACAATATGTCATCTTCATCATCGTCTAAGTTATTGTCGCTATCGTGGAAAGAAAAATCTGAACCGCTGTTATCAACAGCGGATTTATTATTCAATCCTTCGCCATTATCCGAATCTGCAACATACAATACAATACCTGTTTAATGCACTACTCAAAATCGCTATTGTTTGAATATTACTCATATATTTGGTAAAATCGTTAAACCCTAACTTTCTGGAATGATAAAATGAAATGGGTTAAGAAGATTGTTACCTGAATCGCTCTCGATTTCGCTAAGATATGCCATTACGCAACTTCAATGACAATTTCTGCAATTTTTAACCCAAAAACGGGAAGACCACGAAATGAAGCGCTCGATTGTTTTGGATTCGAATCGTTTTAGTACGAAGGGGAATGAAAGGCGTTAACGGGTTAAGATGCTCGTTCAAATTGTTCAAGAATTTGGGGAATTTCTTGAATTTTTTACGATTTGGTGTGAAGAACACCAAGAACATACAATACTATGTGTGTTTTGATTTTGTATTCAAGTGTTTTGATCCGTATAGAGATGGGGTGTCGGTGGGTAATTGGGTAAAAAGAAGCAAAAAGTCATAAATGCCCCTTGCCACATCAGAATCCACCGAGATGCAGATATGACGTAGTGGTGAGTTGGCGGTGATGTGGAGCTGAGGTGGCGATGTACTGGAGCCAAGTGGCGTTGACTAACGGTCAATTAACAGAAAATCAAAAAAAGGGCTAACGGCGTCACAAAGTATTGAGATGGAGGGCCAGAAAGGGTAAAAATGAAGATCGGGGGCGGATCGCGCACTTTGGGGAATGATAAGGGGTTGTACGAAGGCTTTACCCAATAAACAATTAAACCCAATATGCACTAAAAACAATAATTCTACAAATCAAGACTCAAAATAGGAAAGTGTACTAAAACTCAAGAAAATCGACATTATTGACTTCTAAATCACTTAAAATGATGTCTCATCCTAACATAAATCTATCACAAATGAGGAGACATCAAGACCCCCAACTCAAAGTTGTATCGTCCCGATACAATAAAGATAAAAACATAGGGAAGTCTATAAATACACACTTATAAAATTCTCAACACAAGGGAAAAAGCATAGCAGAATATATAGAATAAACCTAAAGCACATAACTCAGAAAATTTCATGCAATAATATTCATAAACTACATACCTGTACATTTCTCATATCCACAGTCAACACGGCTTGAATTCAAGATCAGATTAGTTTCGCAATGTAAGAAGGATTTCCTCAGTTCCCCAAGAGAGCTATAGATTGTTCATCGATTTCACTAGTATCCAAGGATCCACTTAACTAATCTCTAATGGCTCAATCACTTCTCAATTACATAGCAAAGAATCAAAAGGTCTTTAAGGTTGTAATGTAGGCTTAGGGACGGGTATGATCATATATTTGGATAATTTGGAGTGAGCTTTTGGCTCTCTCCTCACTAGCCATCAACGAATCGCCCTAGAGCTTGAGTTACTCTCATAAAACGTTTCTCACTCAACCCAATTAATTCCTTGATGCACAATTTAGCATCCCTAATAACCCAATTTAAAGCTTAAGATGTTCACATAAAAATCCACTTTGCCGGTCCGAATATATATTTTTTTCTTTTCTTTTCAAATCAATTTTTCAATAGCTATGACTCTCTTTTAAGGTTGAGATATCACGCTATTTTCTCATATATTTTTTTTTTCTTTTTATGCCCTTGTTGGCAAAATTAGCTCGTAGCTTCTTTTTCATTCACTATTACCCCGGCAAAGGGTTACAATACAATTCTGTGAATCAATATAAAGCACAAAGCACAATTAATAAGCTCAAAAATCCCAACAAAATAACAATTCCCATAATGGTGGACCCACCACCCCAAACTCAAGCTCTAAAACAACTGTCTCTGCATCGCGATTCGAGTGCGGGTCATATGGAAAAGTCCTAAAATCTAAAGGATATGGCTTATAACGTGTTTCAATAAAGGCTTTAGAAAGGCTAGAAGGGGCTGAGAAGGATATAGCATATAAAATCTAAAATCACAAGGTGAGAAGGTATAAAAAGGCTTCAAGGGGTTCAGTATATGAAAGAACCGCTTTAATCACTTTCTACACTATGTAATTTCGAAAATTTCTTACCTTTAGCACTTTCATCAAATGGTTTTTCAACTAGCTTGGATCTCACGGCCTACACACTTCTCAAGGTTCCCTGAGATCGAACATACTTTCTATCGCATTGCTCACTAATCTTTTCTTTACTATCAACGTGTGTTTTCCTGCAAATACTGGTAGGTCCTGGGGTGTTATAAAATAAAGTGCAAAATAGAGGAACCACTTAACCGCAAGTGTACGGTTGTCCAAGTAATACTCCGATAAGTCGGATTCGTTCTCAGGGATTGGACTGGTATAACCCAAGTGTTCAACAGATAAGTAGTAATAATTGCAAATACATAAAATAAAAGAGAAAAGATATTTATTTGGTTTTTATATTAATCCTAAGACTGCAAGAAAATAAATAACTGAAAATAAATACTAAAGGACTAAGATGCAGATATGAGCTATACTTGAGTCTCGCAAGGAATCCACTTAATCAATATAATCTATGTTATGTTTAAGGGTAGAATTGGAATTATAATATTAGTCGGGACTCTAATATCTCCTAGCCCCCTGTCGGGTGGACCTAGAAGCTATCCTAAAGTATCATAAACACCTGCATGGTCGAATATGGCTTTTCGGATGATAAGATATTACCTCTTTGGCTATGTAACTAGTTAAGCCTGTCGGTCAATAACGGACATTACACGGGTATTACCTAGATCTGTATTCAAACCCCCCTATCGGATGATCACTTCGCCACTAAAGTGAATAGCCCAAATACTAAAAGCTAATTCTAGTTGCGTGGAAAAGAATTAGTAATAAAAACAAAGTAATAACCAATATATAAAACTCAATCCTATTTAAATCATGCAATCCCAAATTCAAAACATAAATTAAATTAATTAGGGTTCATCCCTTTATTGCGATTCTCAAGTAATTAAGGTTTAGCTCATATTGAAAGTAAAGACAATAAGGAAATTAATAATATACATGTTCCTAATAACAGAAATAAAATAAGAACCTAGATAGAGGAATTGGCTCGAACTGTTGTTGGAGATATAGACAGTCTCCAGCTTCTGCTCTTGCTTCTGCCTCTTGACGCTCTCTCTAAGGATGTATATATGGAATGAATTATGAGAGGTACTGAATAATGAGGTCTAAGGGGTGTATTTATAGGTGTTGGAAGACCCTAGGTCGAATTACTTGGAGTGGAAGACAAGGCAAAGACTCTTAAATTCGTAACTCTAAAAGATAAGATTCTGCTGATTTGATTTGGTCATATCTTTTTCAATACTTATCCGTTTGAGAAGTTCCAATATATGAAACTGCTTGTCTTGGAAAGCTCTTTCTATTGGTGCAGACCACTCGTCCAGAATCCTAGCCAATCTTTTTTTATGATTTAATTCCTAAAACGTGGCTGAATTTCAGATTTCAAAAGGCAGCTTTATCTTTTCCTCCTTTGAATAAATCTTTGCTAAATCTTCTTATTTCCATGTAAATCTTCTTTCCTTTCATCTTTATCTTGACTTGGCCTTTAATTAATTACCATTTATCTCTTTAAAGCTTCACATTAAATAAATAATTAAACCGCATATGCTTTAAAAAGAATAAATCAATAAATCAAGAAAACGAAATAGGAAAGTTTACTCTAAAAATAGAAACTCGACTCGAAATCATTTCCTAACACTCTAAAATACACTAAAACTTTATTCTCACTTCTTCTCCTTGGATTGGTCTTTCATGAGATTCAAGAACCAATTAACTTTGCATTAAAAACAATCAAATTTACGCACAAAAGCTCAGATTCTGCAAATAGTTAATTTCCAAGGGGAGGAAGTGCAATATGATCAATTAAGCCTAAAAGTCTATCAAATAAGTCATTTATTCACCTAAAAGGATGTCTCCAATGGGCTAATAATTAGAACAAATAGGGAGACATCAAGACCCCAAACTCAAACCTTTGTCGTCCCGACAAAGTAAAATAAAAACAAAGGATCTTTTAGGTGAATGCAGAAGGTAGACTCTAGAAAATATTCCCAAAGCACAACTTAAAACAAATCTCATATAGCCTAACCTAGGAATTAATATACACCTACACTTATCATGCAAATTCAAATACAAAACAATATCAATTCAAAATTAATTTCACAATGCTAGAAGGTTACGCTTAATTACTTATCTCAAGATGGTGGCTATAGGGTGTTCCTCGATCTTTACTTGTGTTGAATGTTCCACTTAGAATAATCCCTATTGACTCACTGTGCATCTAGGAATCACGAGGTCTTTACGGTTTTAGCATAGGCTGAAGGACGGTATGGTATGTATATTTGGTAAATTTGAAGTGAGCTTTTGGCTCTCTCCTCACTTCCCATCAACAACTGTCCAAGAGCTTGAGTTTACACTCGAATAACGTTCTCACTCAACCCAATTGATGCGCTTAATTAGCGTCCCCAAATTAACCCAATAAGCACTAAGTATGATTCACATAAAAAATTTCCACTTTGCCGGTCCGAATATATAATCTTTTCAAATCATTCATTTTTCTCTTTTCTTATAGCTATGACTCTCTTTTTAATGGTGAGATATCATGCTATTTTTCATAGTTATGCCTATTCATAACTTGAGCTCGAAGCTTCTTTTCCATTCACTATTACCCCGACAAAGGGTTACAATATAATAAACCTGTGAATCATCATCATGTATAGCACAAAGCACAATTGATAAGCTCAAAAATCCCAACCCAATGTAAATTCCCATATTGGTGGACCCACCACCCCAAACTCAAGCTCAAGACAGGAAGTCTCAGGATCGTGATTCAAGTGCGGGTCATATGGTCATGCCTAACAATCTAAAGGGATATTGGCTTATAATGTGGCGACAAAAGAAAGGCTTAAAGGCTAAAAATTTGTCTAAGAAGGATAAAATTAATTCAGGGTTAGACGGCCAAAAAGGATTCAAAGGGCTAACAAAGAACTGCCTCTATCATCTTCCTATTTACACAACTTGTCTCTAGTTCATACCTAAGTGGGTTCTCTACTCATTTAGATCTCACGTTCTACAAACCACCCATTATCCTTAAGCACAAGTTTACTTCTTTTGCATTGTTCATTCATTTTTCCTATCAATTATCTCATATTTGCATGCAATCAAAGTTCAGTTTTATATTAACTCCTAAAGTCAACTATTTTCTATCATTAATTCACAAAAAGCATGCTTGATGGGGGCATTTAAAATACTCTACAGTCAACGCAACCCTTAGATTAATTTAAAAAAAAACAGTAGAACACATAAAATTGGGATGAGGCAACGAACCCCACCCCAAACTCAAAAATGAGTCGTGTCCCCACGACTCGAAAAAGACTCAAGAAAGCAATTAAACAATTAAAACAAATAAGAAAGGGATAGGAAAACATATCTGAACCAGCACGAAGCTGGTTTCCATGGTTGCGTGTAGGTTGAGCTCCTTGTGTTGCGTAGGTGGCATGTTGAACATTGCTCACACCACGTAATATAATTTGCATAAGCTCCAACTCTTTTGTGATTTTTCCTATGGGTTTCAACACTTCTTCATGATAATCCTCCCAAAATTCTTTCAACTACATCTTTCAACACCCAAAAGTTTAATAAGATGTTCTCCAACTTCTTCTTCCTCTCCACGGTATTCTTGACCTTCCAATCTTCGTCATCTCAATGAACCCCAAACTCAAAACTTCAAATAATCAAAAAATAAATAAGAGTTTTGAAATTTGACGTTTTGAGGATTTGTAATGAAGGATTTTGGTTTTATATGAGATGGGTAATGAATATGTAATGTCTTGGGGAAGGTTTAATAAATAGGATTGAAGCTTTGATGAAGAGGCTTAAGGTTGAAGGAGAAGATTTCTTGATGTTCTTGAAGGATTGTGGTGTTGGATGTGTGTTTGGAATGGATTAGGAGGAAGGATTTAATGTTCTTGGGTGTTGTAGTGGTTTTTGTGCAGGTACATAAGGGTTAGGATCTGGAAAATTCGTGAAGAGGCTAGGGTTTATCTCGTTAAGGTAAGAAGTTGTCTGAGCTTGATCTCTTCATAAACCGCCTGGCGCGGTGCATCCCTGCGGTGCATGGGTAATCCGCGTGGTACACCGCAGCGCTGTTGGTTTGATTTTTCTCGCTTCTGTCTTGACCCCGTGCTAGCACCCCGTGGTACGGGTTTTTGCCCTGCGGTGCAGGGGTGCGGTGCATGGGGTAGTCCGCACATACTCCGTCAAAAAACCCGCGGTATACACCCCGTGGTACGGGTTTTTGGGGCGCGGTATAGGGCGCGGTGCACCGCGGCTATCAGCTTCATTTTTTTCTTGCTTCTGGATAAAACTCGTGGTGCGCAACCCGTGGTACGGGTTTTAGGGGCGCGGTACATCCCTGCGGTATAGGGGGTACACCGCGGGGTAGTCCGCGCCAGCCTTGAATTCTCCAAAAAAAATTCTCCTAGCACCCCCAAACTCGATTCCTGCACCATTAACACAATACCCTTCTCATTTCTTTAAAAAGTAGACACGAAAACTTGACACTTAACTTAGAATTATACACTAGGAATTGAAAAACATAAAGCAATTTAAACATGGGTTGTCTCCCAAGAAGCACTTTTGTTTATTACGTCTTTAAGTTCGACGCGTTACCTTCCATGAAGATGGTAATGAGGCCTTTGCGGTTCTCCTCCGCTTGAATTCGCCTCTTCCTTGGCATGTAAGCTTTGAAACCTTCCCCCTTAAAATTTTATTTAATCGATCTCTGAAAGGGGGAGGGTAGTATCTCCGTTTCGCCTTCTTACTTTCATGACGAAACGTGTTCTTCACCACACGATAGTAGATAACCGTCCTCAACGGTATAAGCTCATTTTTATTCTCTTCAATCTCGCGTTCCTCTTTAAAGTGTGGTGGGTAGGTGCTTCTCCTTGCCGCTTTACTCTCGCGGTGTAGCACCTTTGTTGCGTAGCACCTATTGATCATTTTTAGTAATAGAGGTGATTTCAATATGTTATCTCTAATGATGAGTTGTGGTGGAGATAGTGATTGGTGAACTTTTTGTGGTGGAGATCAACTTCTATTGTATTGTGATCTTTGAATTCTTGGGTAGATATCTCAACCACTTCACATTCGTCTTCGCTTTCAACCCAATCTTCCACTATTACTTCATCATATTCTTGATGTGGAATCTCAACAATCTCGATCGCCTCTTTTTCTTGTTTGCGTTCAGTATATTGATCATGTGCACGCACCATAGGAATAGCGGTCTCAGTTTCAATTTCTATGATTTTCGTTGCTACTCCTTCTTCCACCATGCTAATAGGATTGTCAACCACATGGTGGTCTTCATTTATAACCGGCATGATGGTCATATCACTATCAATAGTATCTTCCTTCAACACCTCCTCCTCAACTACTTCTTCCGGTTGATCTTCATAAGACTTGATACTATCGGCAGAATGCTGAGAACTAATTATGGATTCTATTTCGTCTAGCTCCTTTTGCATTCTTTGCAAGCGGGAATCTTGTTCATCTGCTAACTTCTGCGATTGTTCATATAAGCCCATGAGTTCTGTAATTGATCTATATAACTGGGAAATTTGTGGTGAAGGTGGAGGTTGTTGAATGTTTTCAACCCACTGGTTGTTCCATTCATGTTCTTGCTGATAGTGATATGATGGTTGTTGTTGATTATTCCCAATCCATTGATTGTTCCATCCTTGCTCTTGCGGGTATTGACAAGGTTGTTGGTAGAAGTTACTACCCCATTGTTGTTGTCCCGAAGAGTCTTCCCAATAGTCATATGGATCGGGATCTGGGTAATGTCCTCTATACATCTTTCAATCAAATCTCTTGAACATTACCTAAATAAAGAACCTGTAAAAACAAAACAAAAACAAAAACCAAGCGTAAAACTGAAAAATAAAAATAAATAAACAATTAAAACTACTTAAAGATTAAACACCGGGGTCACACGCTGCAATCCCCGGCAGCGGCGCCAAAAACTTGGTAGGTCCTGGGGTGTTATAAAATAAAGTGCAAAATAGAGGAACCACTTAACCGCAAGTGTACGGTTGTCCAAGTAATACTCCGATAAGTCGGATTCGTTCTCAGGGATTGGACTGGTATAACCCAAGTGTTCAACAGATAAGTAGTAATAATTGCAAATACATAAAATAAAAGAGAAAAGATATTTATTTGGTTTTTATATTAATCCTAAGACTGCAAGAAAATAAATAACTGAAAATAAATACTAAAGGACTAAGATGCAGATATGAGCTATACTTGAGTCTCGCAAGGAATCCACTTAATCAATATAATCTATGTTATGTTTAAGGGTAGAATTGGAATTATAATATTAGTCGGGACTCTAATATCTCCTAGCCCCCTGTCGGGTGGACCTAGAAGCTATCCTAAAGTATCATAAACACCTGCATGGTCGAATATGGCTTTTCGGATGATAAGATATTACCTCTTTGGCTATGTAACTAGTTAAGCCTGTCGGTCAATAACGGACATTACACGGGTATTACCTAGATCTGTATTCAAACCCCCCTATCGGATGATCACTTCGCCACTAAAGTGAATAGCCCAAATACTAAAAGCTAATTCTAGTTGCGCGGAAAAGAATTAGTAATAAAAACAAAGTAATAACCAATATATAAAACTCAATCCTATTTAAATCATGCAATCCCAAATTCAAAACATAAATTAAATTAATTAGGGTTCATCCCTTTATTGCGATTCTCAAGTAATTAAGGTTTAGCTCATATTGAAAGTAAAAACAATAAGGAAATTAATAATATACATGTTCCTAATAACAGAAATAAAATAAGAACCTAGATAGAGGAATTGGCTCGAACTGTTGTTGGAGATATAGACAGTCTCCAGCTTCTGCTCTTGCTTCTGCCTCTTGACGCTCTCTCTAAGGATGTATATATGGAATGAATTATGAGAGGTACTGAATAATGAGGTCTAAGGGGTGTATTTATAGGTGTTAAAAGACCCTAGGTCGAATTACTTGGAGTGGAAGACAAGGCAAAGACTCTTAAATTCGTAACTCTAAAAGATAAGATTCTGCTGATTTGATTTGGTCATATCTTTTTCAATACTTATCCGTTTGAGAAGTTCCAATACATGAAACTGCTTGTCTTGGAAAGCTCTTTCTATTGGTGCAGACCACTCGTCCAGAATCCTAGCCAATCTTTTTTTATGATTTAATTCCTAAAACGTGGCTGAATTTCAGATTTCAAAAGGCAGCTTTATCTTTTCCTCCTTTGAATAAATATTTGCTAAATCTTCTTATTTCCATGTAAATCTTCTTTCCTTTCATCTTTATCTTGACTTGGCCTTTAAGTAATTACCATTTATCTCTTTAAAGCTTCACATTAAATAAATAATTAAACCGCATATGCTTTAAAAAGAATAAATCAATAAATCAAGAAAACGAAATAGGAAAGTGTACTCTAAAAATAGAAACTCGACTCGAAATCATTTCCTAACACTCTAAAATACACTAAAACTTTATTCTCACTTCTTCTCCTTGGATTGGTCTTTCATGAGATTCAAGAACCAATTAACTTTGCATTAAAAACAATCAAATTTACGCACAAAAGCTCAGATTCTGCAAATAGTTAATTTCCAAGGGGAGGAAGTGCAATATGATCAATTAAGCCTAAAAGTCTATCAAATAAGTCATTTATTCACCTAAAAGGATGTCTCCAATTGGCTAAGAATTAGAACAAATTGGGAGACATCAAATACTCAAAGCATACAAATACATATCTCATAAACATATTACTTACTATCATTAATCTACTGAGCTTATGCTTTCAAGCTATTAAACACACTCTACATCTAATTCCCCTGTATCAAAAAATTTTAATTTCACCCAAAAAACAGAAAAATGGAGATGAGAGACAACGAATCCCCACACCCCCAACTCAAAAATGAGCCGTGTCCCCACGACTCGAAAAAGACTCGAAAAACAAAAATTAAAATTAGCAGATAGACATATTTACAGAAATGGTAAGGAAGAAAGAGAACATACTCTCGAGACTATTGCCTCGCATCATTGACATCCAAGGTTGGAAGTGCTGGACCTTTCGTTAATTGCTCAAGGAGTTTCATGATGTGCACTTGATTTGCGTTGATTTGTGCCACATCATTGACTAAGGAAGTTTGAGCTGCTTCAAATTTTGTTAAACGCTCCTCCATCTTCTCTTGCCAATTTTTCTCCTTTTCTTCTTTCGAGACTTGCGTATAACCCGCTCTTCGAAGACTTTCCTTGATCCAAGCATTATCAATATAACTTGTTTTAAACTCGAGTTTCTCTTCTTCACCCAATGTAACATTCGCTTTTTGCACAAGACACGTGATCATAGTTGGAAATTTAACATTATAAACTGATTTAGGAGAGACCGAAAATCGTATCACCTCCTCATAGATCAATTGTGCCACATCAACTTCTTCTCCTCTCAAAATACAGTCCAACAGTAGAGCGCACTTCATAGTCACATCCAAAGTTCTTGAGTTTCCAAAGATATTAGGGACAAGGAAATTGTGCCAAATTCTAGCGTCTGCTTGAAGATATTTGTAAGGCCAAGGTGCCTTCAATTCTCCCTTATGTGATTGCACTTTCTCTTTGTCTAATACATGCTTAAAAAGTAATTCCTCATCAAAGATTTTTCGCTTAGCAACTGCTCCTTCAAATTTGCAAAAACCTTTCAGTTTCTTAAACTTGAAGTGGTTCCTAATCTCCTCAACTGTGAAAGGAACTAACTTTCCTCTAATCGGAACACCATTACTATCTCAGCTAAAGAGGCCCAAATAGAACTCCAAAACTAATTCAGGACATAATTCAGAACGTCTTACCATGAACGTAGACCAACCCAATTTCTCACCAAGCTCTAAGAATCTCTTGTATTCTCCATCTCTAACTTCTTCCTTGAATACTTTCTCATAAGCAAAAGGTAGTTCTTTTAGTTGTTTCTCTGCAGAAATCTTCAAGGCCTTTGAAGTATCCACTTTCTCTATAGGTAGAAGATCTTGTTGAGGTTGTGTTCTCTCCTTTGCATAATAATAAAGCTTTTTACCATTACTATCATATGAAGGTTTCCCACTCTTCACTTTATCTTTACCCTTTGATTTAGAACTAGCACCTTTGTCAATTGATTTCTTCTTATTTAAATCCAATCCCTTGTTGCTCTTCACCTCCCTCTTGTTAGCTAAGATTGTTGTTCTATTAGTCATCCTCAATTAACCCCTAACTCAAAGCTTTAGCAACCCTTGAAAATTTAACTCTTAAATTAATGGTTGAACAAGCTTGATTTGGCTTAGGAAATATGAATTGATGATTAATCTCTATGTGGGTGAGGTGGATTTATAATGGGTTGGCTTGGATTTATGAAATTGTAGGACGAATTTTGAAAATTTGGCTCTTTGATTCTTCAATGTGAATGGATTTGGTGAGGATTGGGTGTTTGATTCTCTCTTGTAATGATGTGGAGAGAAGGTTTTGATGTGTTTTTCTTGATGATTGGGTAGTGTTTTGGTGATTGGTGAAGGTTTTGATGAGCTTCAATGGAGTTAGGAGAGTTTTGGAGAGAAGAAAGAGGGTTTGGGGTTATAAAATTCGGAACTAAAAGCATAATACCTCCTTTATACACAAAACCCGTAACTTTCTCTCTCTTTGGCGGCGCTGCGGACTACCCCTGCGGACCATGGGGTGTACCGCAGGGTAGTCCGCGACATCTGATGCTCGAAAATTTTTGCTCACTGGATGAGACCCGTGGTAGGACCCCGTGGCACGTGTTTTTGGGCTGCGGACTAGGGTCCGGTGTACCGGAGGGTACACCGCGCCTTCTGTTGTTGACTCCGTCAAAATACCCGTGGCACGCGTTTTTGGGGCGCGAACCATGGTGCGGTGTAGGGGGGTAGTCCGTGGTCAACTCTTTCTTGTTTCTAGATCAAACCCGCGGTGCAACCCGTGGCACGTGTTTTGACCTCGCGGACCAGGGCACGGACCATGGGGTAGTCCGCGGGGTCATTCCTTTGCTCCAAAAAGTTTTCCTCGCGTTCCCTAACTCGATTTCTCCAATTCCTACACACCAAAAACACTAATACCATCCTCAAATATGCATTATCCACTAAAAACAACTAAAATAAACTTAAACTAAAAACGTAAAAGACATGAAAACATAAAAAACTACGGGTTGTCTCCCGTACAGCACTTTTGTTTTACGTCTTTCAAAGTTAGACGTGTTACCTCTGTCAAGATTTGTGAATATAGTCTCCCCAACAACGAGTAAGGCTATGAACGTCAACTAATCTGCGCTTGACCCCGGTTTTGGGGCGAATTTCTATCACCTTGGCTGAAACAACCTTAGTGACAATTAATGGTCCCATCCACGAGTCTTTGAAACTTCGTGGCCTGTTCTCGCGTTTGTGGGCTTTCCATAGGACTTCATGGCCAACCCCAAACTCAATGTTTGGCTCAGTATCCACAGGTTTTAAGTGGATCTCCTCAGGAGGGACTTTGTGATGTGAAAGGCTGTGGATGATAGGCACGGTGGGATCCAACTTCCTCGGTTTCTTACCCAAGACATAGAAGGTCTCAGATATATTCTTAGTATGAAGGGTGATGGTCCCATCTTGGAAGTTGATCACACTTTGACTTGTGGCCATGAAGGGCCGTCCAAGTATGATCGGAACCTGCTTATCTGCATCAAACTCAAGAATAACAAAGTCAGTAGGGATGGCGATATTACCTGCACGGACTAGGACGTCCTCCACTGTTCCCAATGTCCTTTTAACTGAGTTGTCAGCGAACTGTAGCTTCACTGGAGTCTTCTCTGATTTCTGAAGTCCAAGTCTTTCGAACACGGACTTAGGCATAAGATTCACACCAGAACCTACATCGTACATAGCTTTCACCTTGAGCATACCATGTAGTTGAATAGGGAGGTTGAAACTTCCCGGATCTTTCAGCTTCGTAGGTAGCTCTTTCTCACTTCTTCTCGAAACCCTCAGGTTCTCTCTCGGGATCTCTACACTCGCCTCTTTCTCAGGAACAATTTGCGTATAAACTTGTTGCGGTGTAAGCCCTCTTTTCGCAATCTCAAGCATTTGGGCGTTGATATTTTTAGGTTGGTACGCCTCTACAAATGTCTTGAGAACAGTGTCATCTTTAGGATTTGTATCAGGAATAGTTGATGACACTGATTGAACACTAGGTGGCGATTCCACCTTCTCTTCTTCTTTCTCTTCTAGCACAGCAGGTGCCACTTCATCTTTCGATTCCTCCTTTGAGGCTTCTTCCTCTTTCTCTTTAGCCAACTCGGCTGCATATTCCACTACCGATCGAATCTCCTCTTGCACCTTCCTCAGTAACTCTATGAACTCGTCTTTTTCTTGATCGTCCTCCACATAAACTTCAGAACAGTCGGATTCCTCGGGGCTAGACTTGGTTGGTTCTTGTTCAGTATTGGGAACCTCCACGGCACTAATGGCAGCATGTGGTGCTTCCTCTTTTGCTTCTTTAATCTCAAGGCATATAGCCTTGCAAGCTTCGAACTCATCCTTGTCTTCACCTCCTTCGATTTCCTTTACTTCTTTTTGTTCTACAACACTTGTTAACACTTTGTTTAACTGCGTCACTTGAGTAGTTAGCATTTGAAGTATGGCATCGTGTCCTCTGACCTTCACGTCTTGAGCATTAAGAGTTGTGTTCAAACGGTCTAGAGCTTGTACTATCTGTGTATTGTCCATAGATCCTTCTTGTGGATACTGAGGTAAAGCTTTCTGCTCTAATGAATCGGTATAGGCGTCTTGAGCAGGTTGTTGTGGAGGAGCAGGTCTATTTTGATATTGGTTTTGGTACTGACCTCTCTGTTGGTAAGAGTTGTTCTGGGGTCGCGGTTGATAATGACTAGGATTAGCGGCCCCTTGTGGATTTGAATACTGCATACCCGGATAGTTGTGATTGCCCCATCGGTTGGATATAAAGTAAACAGATTGCGGATTTGATTCGCACTCTTCCCATACATGATCGTTACCGCCACATTGTTGACAACCTTGTGCTTCTTGTACTACCTTTGTAGCGCCTATATTCTTCTCCATCGCGATTCTCAGCTCCTTGATTTGATTTTCTATTGAGGATATTTGAGCTGAGTTCGCAGTTTCTGCATCTAAACGAAGTGTTCCTCGGGTCTTTGCTACAGAAGCTCGCGTTGAAGGCCAACTTCTTTCTTGTTCCATGATATTCTCTAACACCTCAGAAGCTTCATTATGATTCATGGACACGAAATTACCCTTTCCAATGTTATCCACCTTCTCTCTACCTTTATCATTAAGGCCTTCATAGAACATAGCAAGCTGTAGAGCAGGTGTATAGCCATGGAGTGGACATCTAGTTAATTTTTGTTGAAATCTTGTCCATGCTTCTCCCACTGTTTCTCCATCTTCTTGAGAAAATCTTGCAAGCTCGGTTTGATCTTTAAGTCTCATGCTCTTCGGATAAAATCGGTTAAAGAATGCGGCTTGAAGTTCCCTCCAAGAGTGAATGGTTCCATGTGGTTGTCTCTCTAGCCAATCGCTAGCTCTTCCGGTCAAGAAAAACGAAAACATATGACAATACAGTTGCTCGCGTGTAATGCCAGGAGTAATGTAGGCATCACAAATCTGCATGAACTTCTGAATCGCTTTTACCGGATCTTGAATAGCTGTACCAGTATAGAGTCTGAAACTTTGATATTGACTGAGCATACCCGGATCGGGTCTAAATTTGATATTCGGAATCTCAGGAGGGCGGTAACCAATTGGTTGAACATGGAATGGTACATTAAGCCCAGGAAGGTCTTGTTCAACTCGGTTCTGTTGATTATGAAGATTGTTCCCATTACCTCCTCCTGCTGGTAGTTGTTGTCCTTCTTGTCCACCGAGTGGTGGATCTTGTTGACCGAGAGGTGCACCAAGTGGTGGGTCTCCTCCTACTGGTAGCCCTCCTACTGGTAATTGCTGTCCTCCTGCTGGTGGATCTTGATGAACTCCACCAAGTGGTGGCTCTTGTTGGGATGCCATAGCTCTTCTCAAGGCTCTTTTCTCACGAACTCGTTTGTTGTAAGGTCTGAAGCTCCTCTCAGGCTCCGATAAGGGAGGCCAAGAATTAAACACTGTGAAACCTGAAAAAGACTAAAGCAAACCACAAGCATAAATCTGGAAAAATAAAAACTAAACTAAAACTGAAAAGTAAAAACTAATTAAAAACTAAAACTCGAAATAGATAACCCACACGCTAACGAGACACAAGTCCCCGGCAGCGGCGCCAAAAACTTGGTGTCGCCTAGGGTGTGATAAAAATAAGATCAATTTAAGTATGGAAAACTATGCACTCTCACCCTAGACAGGCACAGTACTGCAAGTATTACAGGACGTATGCAAGTTTTAATGATAAATAGAGTTCGTTCTCAGGGACTTAAGTGTGTTAATCGCGTAGGAACAAATAACGAGTAAAAGTAAATAACTAGAAGACAGAAAATAAAGCAAATAGATTTTCGAAATTGAGAATTAAAACTAGGAAAATAAAGACAATAAAGTAAAAGATTAAGAATATGAGATGAGAAGTATAGCTTAGGTTTTGCTAGTATGCACTAATCCTTCTAATTCTATCTATAAATCTAGTCAATAAGGGAGAATATTAGCTCTTGGTAATACTTAGTCAGGATTCTAAATTCCCCAAGCTTAGACCTTGAGATCGACTAAGGGGGCTACGTCACAACCAAGAAGTGATTTCAAATAGGGTTATCAAACGCCACTAAGGCCCTAAGCAAATACTGCAATCTTGGTGATACGGTGGTTAAAACAAACCCTAATGACTATCTAGTTAGAAGTAGGTTTTGTCAGAACTGCTATCGACACTAGACATTATGTGGTGGTTCAATAGTTAAACACCCTGTCAAGGAGACCATCTAACTAATCTTAAAACAATCCTAAAGTGATCAGTTCTAGGAAAGACAATAAATCAAAACACATAAGCAAATATAAAGTAAGAAGCTAATATCAGATTAAAACATATAATTCCCAAAGAAACTTAGATAGAAGAATTAGAATTCATAGATTATACATATGCAAAACCCAAGCTATGGGAAGTTTAGTTCACACCTGATGGAAATAAACTACAAGAAATTACAAAAGACATCATCTTGCTCTCTACAATAAACTGGAAGAATAAAACCTTAAGAACTAATTACTATGAGGCAAGGATGATTTACAAGTGATATAAGGGTGTATTTATAGGTGTTTAGAAGACCTAATTCGTTTCTTGAGGAAGAGTTAAGGTAATGGACTTCTAGCCCAACTCAAATTCGTATGGAAATAAAGATAAACACTGCTGCGTTGTTTTGAGTGTATCTTCTTCGTTATTGGTCGGATTTTGCTCCACAAGATACTAAAAGAATCGCAACAGAATTATCTAGACCCGTTAAAAGGAAATCATCAGATTCGGCCTATTTCTTAGGTAAAAACGCCTATCTTTGGACGTGTATGCAGAATCCCAGATTTAGGCAGCTTTTCCTTTTCCATCTTTTTAGCAATTATTTCCTTATCTCCAAATTACCATGCAAATCTCTTTCCATAAGTTGTTGTCTTTGACTTGGACTCTAATTAAGCTCCATAATTATCTTTAAAGCTACACACTAAATAAACAATTAAACCCAATATGCTCTAAAAACAATAATTCTACAAATCAAGACTCAAAATAGGAAAGTGTACTAAAACTCAAGAAAATCGACATTATTGACTTCTAAATCACTTAAAATGATGTCTCATCCTAACATAAATCTATCACAAATGAGGAGACATCAATATTAAAGAGTAGTTAAGAAGAGTTAAGAATGCTAAGGAGTTGTTCAAAGGCAAAGATCACACGTTTATTATTAAGAAAATGGAGGAAAATGGAAATTTTACCGTTTAGATAAGTGGTGTCGACTAGGGTGTGATAAAAATATGATATAAATAAGTGCAAAAATAGACACCCTAACCTAGCACGATACTGCAAGTATTACAGGACGTATGCAAGTCTTATACCCGTTTTAAAACCCATTGGTCTAACATAGATGTAGAATCATTGTCAGGTTTTATATTAAAAGCACTAGTAAACAATACACATTAGACCAGGGGCATCGGAAAAACATATGTTCTACTATTTCAATGTTATTATTACAAATATTACTGTTACTACACTTTCGGTTAAAAATACTTTTCTCATTGGATAAAAGATTTCTAACCGCTCTCCAAATGTAATTCCTAATTTTTTGTGGAGTTTCCATTTTCCAAATTAGTTTCCAAAGACTTTTGTCTCTAGTAGTAGATGTTGTTGGTTTATTAATATCATTAGTAATTTGACTTTTGATTTCCTCTTCTTTCAATTATGATACGCTTCTTTTACTGTATATTACTATTTTTATAAAAATCAATACATATTTGGTCTTCACGATTTAATTTAGGTATTATCACTTTAGCTATTTTGTCTTTCATATCCTTAGGACCCATGACAGCTCACTTTTTATAAGTTGATTAACCCATATAAATTCAGTTTTGTTTGGTTTAATATTTTGACTGGTATTGCATATCCAATTATGCTCATATATTTTTATGTTAGTTCCATTACTGAACTTCCATTTTATATTTTTTGGAATATTTCTCTACCTATGAGAATACTTTTCCATCCCCATGAAGGGGAACTTCCAAGTTTTGCTTCTAGGAAATTACTATTGTTGAACTATTTTCCTTTTAAGAGTCTATAAAGTAGGGAATATTTTTTATTTACTAGATTCCAAGCTTGTTTTCCTAATAAAGCTTTGTTCATTAGGTGTAGATCTTTAAAACCTAAACCACCTTCATATTTTGATACAGTGAATAGGTCCTATTTGGCCAAATGAATTCTTTTTTTCCTCTTATCACCCCACCAGAAGTGAGCAATGATAAAGTGGATTTTATTTATAATTTTTTTTGATAGTATGAAATTAGACATAATATATTTAGGTAAGCTTTGAATAATTTCCTTTATTAGTATTTCTTTTCCTCCTTCAGAAAGAAAGAGTGGTTTCCAGTTTTCAACTTTTTGTAAAATCATGTCAAGGTCTTTAGATTTTGTTCTACTCCATTAAGTGGGTAGTCCTAAGTAATTTCCTAGGTTGTTGATTTTTTTTTCATATTTAATATATTGGCCATTAAGGTTTGAAAGTTTGTGTGTTAGTGCTAAAAATGACCCCACATTTATTAAAGTTGAGACATAATCCAGTGGCATTTTATATTTATTCATAATATCATTGAAGGATTGTATCTCAATATTATCTGCATTAAAGAAAAAAAGTCTGTCATCAGCAAAAAGGAGGTCAGTAATTTATGGACAGTTATTTCCAATTTTAATTCCTCGCATCAGTTGTTTTTTTATTTTTGACTAAATCATTTAGAGTTTGTGAAACTAGGAAAAAGATCAAAGGGAAGAGTGGGTCCTCTTGTCTAATTCCTCTGGTGGGTTTTTGAATTCGGTGAATTTCACCATTATTTAGGTCTAAGTATGTGACAAAGGTAATACATACCATAATTTTTCTTACCCACTCTTGATTAAAACCAATTTTAATCATGATAGCTCGTAAGAAATACCATTCAATATATTCATATGCTTTTTTTTATGTCAGCTTTAACTGCCACCGATTTGTTTTTTGTTTTTTTCCTTCTCTTAATGTATATATAGATCAATAGTACCTCTTTTGTAATTTATTAAATGACAAAGAATAACCCAATGTCCACCACTTGAGTCTCTTTACAATATGGACAATATCAATTTGGGTATAGTTCATTAATAACATCATAATCGTTATAATTATTTTATATTAATTATTCTTGGAGAAAAGTTGAATTCTGATGGTGTTTTGGAAGGATTATGAGTTGATTGTGTGTTTATGTGGTGTTTGAGGGTAGGATTTGATGATTATATTGTGTTTTGATGATGATTTTCGGAGTGGTGTGAAGCTAGAAAACAGAATGGAGGATGTCTTGTGAAAGAAGGTAAGAAAATATAGGTCAAAAGCTTCAAAACAACCTCTTATGTTGCTCAATCGGGTTCCCGGTTGCATCGCTGTGTCGGCGCGAATTTTCCATTTTTTTTACCTAGACGCAACTCTCTTGCGTCTCCCTTTATGCAATAGTGTGAGAGTTTCTCTTGGAGACCGGGTTCCCGGTGGGCTAGAAACCGTGTTCCCGGTTGAAGTCGACGAGCACGACTCTAAACGCGGCTTAGACGCAACAACAACACAACCAATGAAGAATCCTTGAGTTCCTCCACCAAAGAAGAAGGTAAATTCTGATAATCAGTTGGAGAATAAAATTCGCGTGTTGGAAGAGAAACAAGATGCAATGATTGCAACCTTAGAAAACGTGACAAAAGAGTCGGATCTTCTACGAAATATGTTACTTGGGGTGAGCACAATACAACAAGCCACCTATGGATTGCTTACGAAAGAACATCTACTTGGACGCAACACTGAAAACTAGCCTCGTGTTGGTTAAGATACGTTTTTCTATCCCTTCTCATTTAGTGTATATTAGTTTAATTTCTTTGAGTCTTTTTGAGTCGTGGGGACACGACTCATTTTTGAGTCTGGGGTGGGGTTCGTTACCTCATGCCAATTTTTTGTGTTATTTGTTTTAATTGTTTTCAATAAAATTAATTAAGGGTTGCGTTTGACTGTAGAGTATTTTAAATATCCCCGTTAAGCATACTTTTGATAAATCTATGATAGTAAATAGTGGACTTTAGGGGATAGTATAAAACGCATTTTAATTGCATGCAAACCTAGGTAATTGATAGGAAGAATTAATGACCAATGCAAAAGAAGTAAACTTCTACTTAAGGAAAATGTTTGGTTTGTAGAATATGAGATCCAAATTAGTAGACAACCCACTTAAATATGAACTAGAGTCAAGCTATGTAACTAGGAAAATGATAGGGGCAGTTCTTTGTTAGCCATTTGAGACTTTTTGGCCTTCTATTACCCATGAATTAATTATATCCGTCTTAGCCCAACTTTGAGTCTTAAAAACTTTCTTTTTTTTCGCCACAATATAAGACCATATCCCCTTAGTTGATTAGGCATTTCTATATGACCCGCAATTGAACCACGATCCTGAGATCTGTCTCACCCTTGAGTTTGGGGTGGTGGGTTCATTGGGAGGGAGCTTATGTGTTTTAATTAAGGCACACATTCTGATGATATATTATTTGTAACTCTTTGCGGTTATTGAAAAGAAAGTGAAAAAGAAAAAAAGTTGTCAATATAGTAGACAACCGGGAACCCGGCCATCACTAACCAGGAACCCGGTTATCGTCTGTACGAAAAAAAACAAAGAAAAGAAATGAAAAAGAAAAATAAATAAATAAAGAATAAAATACCCGGCAAAGTGGAAATTTCTTGAAATCATCTTAGTTTGTATTGGGTTAACTTGGGGACACCAAATTAGTGCGTCAAATGGGTTGAGTGAGAACAATATTCGAGTCTAAACTCAAGCTCGTGGAAAGTTGTTGATGGTAAGTGAGGAGAGTGCCAAAAGCTCACTTCAAATTTACCAAATATACATACCAAACCGTCCCTAAGCCTACAATAAAACCGTAAAGTCCTCGTGATTCCTAGGTGCATAGTGAGTTTATAACTCAGCTAATAGGGAGTATACTAAGTGGAACGTTCAAAGCGAATGAGGATCAATGAACACCCTATAGCCATCATATTGAGATAAGTACAAGCGTAACCTTCTAGCATTGCGAAATTAATTTTAAGATTGATATTATTTACATTTGAGTTTTGCATGATAAGTGTATGTGCATATAATTCCTAATTTTTGCTATATGAGATTTATCTTAAGTTTTGCTTTGGGTGTATTTACTAGATTCCGCATTTCGACATTCACCTTAGACCATTGTTTTGTTTTACTTCGTCCGGACGACAAAGGTTTGAGTTTGGGGTCTTGATGTCTCCCGTTTTGTTCTACTTTTATGCCCTTAGGATACATCATTTTAGGTGAATAATTGACTCATATGATATACTTTTAGTGTTATTTCGTTATATTTCATTTTCTCTCCATGGAATTTATTATTTTTCATTTATTAAGCTTTTGCACGTAAATGGGTTGTTTTTAGTGCAAAGTTTGTAAGTTTATGGATGCTAGGGAGCATCAATTCAAGGAGAGGAATCGAGAATTATAGTCTTATATCATGTAGAAAATTCAAAGGCGAGAAAAGATTTCCCGAAGAATAGACAAGGAAAGCTGCAAATCTGGAAGGTTGATATTGATTGCTGATTTTGAGCTACTTACACTTGGATTCAGCCTTTGGGTCGTGAAATAGGTTTTATTTCTTATTAAGTTAGGAAGATTTAGCAACTGGAATGGGTCAATTTGGAGTTGATTTGAGAATGTTACAGCCGTTTTACTACGGACTGTACACCAGTTACGGAATTTTAATTAGAAGATTGGACTTGGACTTTTTAATTTTCACTAATTCACTTAAGTAATAGCCCAAGTCCGATTTTAAGTTTATAAATAGACCTTTTGACTTTTATTTTACACACAACTCAATTTATACAAGCCAGAAACGCCAGAGAGAAAGTCAGAAGCAAGGAAAAGGAGAAAGCTAAGAGCTGGAGAAAGTCATCTTCTCCAAATCACAGCCAAACCCAATCCTCCATTAGGGTTTCTTATCTTTTAAGTATGTAATAAACATGAGTTCATTTATTTTTATTTTCGTAGTTTTTAATTCCGTTATGAACTAAATTCATTTGTACTTGAGAACCACGAATTGGGTAGAACCCTAACTTGATTATTTAATGTTTTTCTAATTTGGGAGTTCGTAATTTAAATTGAATTCGTTATTCTATGATGGCTTTTATTTTATTCTTGAATTATTATCTTTATAGTCATGAACTAAGGGTAATTATTAGTATCCAGGCTATTCACTATAGTGGCGTAGTGATCACCTTGACGGGGGGTTTAGATACAGACCTAGGTAATTCCCGTTGGTATTCGCCAGTGACCTTGATAGGCTTGACTAAACAATAACCAATGAGGTAAAAAACTTGAACCATCTGAAAGTAGTTGTAATCATATTGACGGAGTTTATAATACCGTAGGAGAGCTCTTAGGTCCACCCTGAGTGGGGCTAAGAGACTTTAGAAACTCGACTAACATAAATATAACAATTCGGCCCTTAACAAAAAGCATTAATTAAGAAGGTTTAGGTGAAACCCTTGCTAGAATCAAGTACAACTTTTCCCCTTACGTCCAACTCTTTTATTTGCATTATTTTCATCTCAGTTTAATTAATTTAGTTTCTAATTTATATTTTCATCTCAGTTCTTAAAATAAATACCCAAACAAACTTTTATATCATTTACTTTTCTGTATTTGCAATTATCATACTATTTGATCCACACCTGAGTTGTACCTAATTCGTCCATGCGAACGTATCCAATATATCGGTTTATTACTTGGACAACCGTACACTTGCGGTTCATGAGTCCTCAATCGTTATCTTATTATTTTATAACACACAAGGACCCACTACTTGGGTAAGGTTACCTTGCTCAATGATCGGTGGTTGATCTCAAACCCTAATGACTATCTAGTTTGGCAAGCCCGTCACGATCACTACCGCACACTAGACGTTTATGTGGTGTTTCAACAATTAGACACCCCTTCCGGGTGACCATCCAACTGCTATTAATGGGGTAGTCTATAAGCGTGCACTAGCAAGAACTACGGTCAGTACATCAAAGCACATAAAACAAATATAAAGGTTAAGAAGCTCAATCGATTTAAAAAAGTTTTTCCCAAACAAACTTAGATAGATATAAATAGAATTCAAAAATTATACGTATGCAAAACCCAAGATATAGCGAAATTTGTTCATGCTGGAAAGAAGTAAACTAAAATGAAGATACATACTGTCAAATGGCTTCTCCTGTTGATGCTACTTGATACTAAAAACTAATAATTAACCAAGGACAGGTTTACAATGATAAGAAGGTGTATTTTTAGGTGTTTCTTAAGCCTAGGTCGAAACATTGGAGTAGAAGGCAAGTAATTTGAATCCAAGTCCAGCCCAAATTCGTTTCCTGAAATATAGAACAAGATAAACACTGCTCACTGTTTTGGATATATCAACTTCTTAATTGGGCTAGGTTTCTCCCACTTTATATTGAAACGACCGAAGTAGAAAGATCTATCTAACTATTTAAAGGCGTATCCAAAATCGCAGCCGATATAAAGTTATCTTCACTTTAATGGACGTAGCTGCAGAATTTCATATTTATTTGGCAGCTTTAACTTTTCTAATTCAACTCTACTTCATTTTATCTCTTGATTCCTTCCATAGCTTCTTTCCTAACTCATTATAATTTATTTGGCATCTTAATATATTTCATAAACCTTAAGAGTTTCACATTAACACACAAATTAAACCAAATATGCTCTAAAAGTAATAAATCATCAATCAAGACATAAATTAAGAAATTATCAAATAACAGGTAAAAATCCATAAACAATTAATCAAATACATCAAAAATGATGCCTCCAACCTACATTAATATATGAAAAATACGGAGACATCATTAACGAACGTAGAATTTTTCTCCATAGTCTATCATGGTGCCTTCAAGATCTGTCATAAAAAACTATCATCCATAATACATCACGGTGCCTTCAAGATCTGCCGCGTCTACAAAACATATCATCTATAATATCTCAGGCTGCCTTCAAGATCTGTCATCCATAAAAGATCTCGGCGCCTTCAAGAACTATCATCCATAATATCTCACGGTGCCTTCAAGATCTGTCATCCGTAAGATCTCACGGCGCCTTCAAGAATTATCATTCATAAGATTTCCGTCTTCAAGAACTATCATCCATAATATTTAGCGGCAGCTTCAAGAACTATCATCTATAAGATCTCACAAAGTGTTCAAGAACTATTAAGAAAATGACTTGCCAGTATCAGAACATATAGTGGAGACCTCTGAGTCGGAAATCTTACCGGTTTCATACCTGCCCTGCAATAAGAGAATGAGGTACAGAGATCAAATCAAACACCAAATCCAATCAAAAAAATAGGAAAACATAAAACATAAATCGATACATAACATTATAAGTTGGGTGGGAATGTATCTGCCTTGTGGATTCGACTTGTTTCAATCAACTCCGCCACAATCTCCACCGCTGGAAATGGTGTTTCCACCTAATCCATACCGCCATATGCCGTTTACCCAGTTACTTATGCAGCTAGTGACGGCTGAGCTATTTGGTGAAACCCACCGTCAAGATTACTGAAAAGATGTACACAAAGCATGTAAACAAGAGAAATGTCTGGTTTGAGTTGCAGGTGTTTGTTTCTACGGTCTGAGTATATTTTAGAGTAACTTTTGGGGTTTTTATTAATTATGGAAAAGTCTGGTCGTGGTTGTGGTCAATTTGATGTGTTTCGTTTGATTCTCTGGTCATTTTTTTTGTTCGTGTGATTGTCTGTTCAAGAAGTGTAAAAACACAATTATGTGGTGTTCATATCAATCAATTTCCACATCAAAATAGAACTTTTGTTGGTCAACCGTCTTTGGAGCAGAGGGGTTTTAAGTGGTCAAGGGTAGTTTGAGTTTCTCTCATATTTGATTAAAAAAAATATAACAGTGTTAACTAGAAGAGTCACATGTACCTATCGATCTGAACACAAGTGTCTTTCGTGCCTATTTTTACTACAAACACTAGCAAATTTAATTAATGTAACTAAAAGGGTCTCTTGTGCTATTAGCATGTCTATAATTTTGTTGTTTGTATTATAAATATAATAGAAGGAAGATATTATTTTTATAACTAATGGATGCATTTACATGTCCCAATATATTTTATAAATAAAGAATGTGATAAATTAAACATTACAATACAATAAAAGTATCCTTCCCTCCCAATAACTCTAAATTGTGAAGATTGGAGGTATAAAGATCATATGATATCTAAGAATACCTAACTAACTTTTTTTCTAAGAACTCTATAATCCACATAAAGGAAGATATTGCTAATATCCCTTCTAACCATCCCCCCTCCCCACATCCCGCCCTCTAGTACCTCAATCCAAACATACCTTATACTTGATCAAAGTGATCAAGTTGACATTTATGTATAGATAATTGTATGAACTATTAGGAACAATTTGTACTAAAGTACAACTTGAGAAAACAATGGATACATATAATAAAAACAATGGAGACCTATACTAAAATCAAATTATTTAAAAAATAATTTTTTATAAAGAAAATATATCATATTAGAACATTTCAATAATGTGTTGATAAACATAAAAATTTATATTTATATGATATTCTAAATTTTTTTAGAGTTACTGCAGAATTAACATATATTTATTTATCTAATTTGGAATTTATAAATTAAAATTGTTAAGATCAAGATAAAATATTATCAAAGAAATTCAATTTTCCAATCATGGTACCAATAATAACAAATCTCACCTTGAAAAAGGTTCGCAAGATCCACCTACATTGAAATGTCATAACCAGCGATCAAATAGTGTAGATATACCTAAAAATGGCAAATAATGAAATTTATTAGTGATCTATTGATTTTTCTCTGTTGATCCATTATCCAATAAAGTAATTAACCACAAATACATGGATGATTAGTTATATACAACATACAGAAAAATTTAAGTTATAAACTTGTAAACAAGATAGATATTCCATCCACCTGACGGATAATACCTTATTCCAACATGTACAGTACTCTCTAAACGGATCATTGAGCTGAAAAAATTCTTGCTCATTATAGTCGTCTGACATAATCCATTTTCCACTTACCATCTTAATTTCTACAAAACTTTATAATTGGATAGTCAAATCTTGTAGTGAAGGGATCATCTACAAACAATTACAAAGCTGTTTTGTGCTTTCAAATTGGAATATATTGCACTTTCTAATTGAGTTTGGGAAGAAGGGAGGTTTTATGAATTTAAGGTATGAATTGAATAGTTGGACAATATGATTTGGGACGGAGAAGGAGAAAACAATTTAAATGACTTGTATAGAGTGTGCGGCTGATAATTGAGTAATTTGGGGTTGAATGAAATTAGGGTTGAGCGAAAAAAAAAAGTTATTTTTATAGTAATATATATTCTTTAAATTACATCATGACCCAAAATTTGTTACATGTAAAATGTAATTTAGATATCTTACAATAAAAAACACTCTGATTACATCATGACCCAACTTAATTTGTATGCATTATAGTTTTATATTTTGTTTTAAAATCGTTGAATTTTTTAATGCTATAGTTGATAAATAAAAAATATATCAAATCGAATTATCTAAGTAAACGTGCTTAACCACAAGTTGATTAGTCTAAAGCAGATGGAGAACTCCAAATTAGGTAGAATAGTTATCATGATAGGTTGATTTGCTTCGTGATCTACTTGCCTCGACACTACATTCCTTGCGCCACACCTATCTTTTGTAATCACACTTGGTTAGGTCCAAATGATGTATCCTATGATGACGCTTCAACTGATAAGAGAAATTCATATCATATATAATTAATTAAGAAAGAATTAATTAAGAAGGTTTAGATGAAACCCTTGCAAGGCTCAAGTACTACTTCTCCCCTTGCGTCCAACTCTTTTATTTGCACTATTTTCATCTCAGTTTAATTAATTTAGTTTCTAATTTATATTTGCATCTCAGTTCTTAAAACAAAGACCCAAACAAACTTTTATATCATTTACTTTTTTTCTATTTGCAATTATCTCACTATATGATCCACACCTGAGTTGTACCTAATCCGTCCCTGCGAACGAATCCGATTTATTGGTTTATTACTTGGACAACCGTACACTTGCGGTTCGTGAGTCCTCAATCTTTATCTTATTATTTTATAACACACAAGGACCCTCCAAGTTTTTTGGCGCCGTTGCCGGGATGGTAGTGTGTGACCCCTTAGTTAATCCTTTAGTGTTTAATTTCATTTTTATTTTTATTTTTATTTTTATTTTTATTTTTAGTTTTACGTTTTTCTTTGTTTTGGTTCTTCCTCAGGTTTTACAGGTTTGGTGTATGTACTCAAACCCCAAGAGGTTATTCCGAGATAAAAACAAGAGAGAGAAACAAGCAAGAGAAAAAGCAAAGAAATAAAGTGAAATGGAGGATTTGAATATTCATAATGTTGAAGATCTTGGCATTGAGTTGGATGCGCATGACAATCCACTAGTGCCACCAGTTATTCATAGTCATCCAATTCTCAACAATCAACAAAATCATCCACCTGTACAACAAGCTCAACCCCTAGTGAATAATGATCCATGGTTCATACATGGTCTATAACAAGTTCCTTATCGCGCTCCTGCTATTGGTATTGGTCCTGCGAATATTAATGTTGCACAGTATAGACCCAACCCTGGTATGTTATCCCAATTTCAAAATTTTGGAAACTTTCGTGGAGTGCCTGGAGAAGATCCTATTCGTGCAGTAAAGAAGTTCATGCAAATATGAGATTCATATATAACACAAGGAGTGACCAAAGAGCAGATGTACAATGCTAATTTCAGATTTTTTGTGATAGATGCAGCTAGTGAGTGACATGATTCACAATAACCAAGAGCAATAAACAATTGGGATGATCTACAAACAGCGTTTTTTGATCATTACTGTCCGAGTAACATGAGATTAGATGCACAGGTTGATTTGACATCAATTGTTCAAGAACAAGAAGAAACTTTGGGAAAATGTTGGGCAAGATTTCAGTTGTGTTTGAGAAGAGTTCCTGATCATGGCCTTACAAAACCACAACAAATGAAGTTATTTTATAAAGGCGTTGATGGAGAATCAAGAAAAGACCTCAATTTACTATGTGGTGGTGGGTTCTTATAGGTAGCTCCAACACATGCTAAAATATTTTAAATCGAACTGTAAAGAACGAGCAGGGCTGGAATACAGTAAGAACACCTATCTGAGGTGAAAAAGAAAGTAGTGTTGGAATCGATGAGAAATTCTCCTCTTTGGAGAATAAATTGAAAAATACATTCGAGCAACAATTGAAGCAGCTTACCTTAGCTGTTAAAGAAGGATTTTCAGGAACGAAAGTAGATGTTAAGGTTACTCATGAGATATATCGGTGTTTGAATTGTGGTGTACAAGACCACGACTGGGAACATTGTCAAATTAATCCAGAATCCGTAATGTTTGTTTCTAACCAAGGGAATTACAATTCAGGTGGTCGAAGGTATCAACCAAATAGAAACCATCCGAGTTTCCAGTATTCGAATCTAAGTGGGGCTGCCAATCCGACTTATCTATATCAGCCGCGTCCCCAAGGTAACAACTATCAACCAAGACCACATAATAACTACCAAGGGAGACAAAGTTACGGAAATCAAGCTCAGAGACAACCTCCTCAAAACACCTATGATGACACCATGAATCAGAAAGCTCTACCTGCTCAACCTCAAGAAGGTGCATTAGATATTAATCAGACATTAAAACAATTGATTACCCTTCAAATAAAAGCTTGCCAAGAGTAACAATCTTCTACTGCAGTAATTAAGATGTTAGAAAATCAGATGGAAAAGCAGTTAAATCAGCGTCCTCAAGGGCAACTCCCAAGTGACACTGAAAATCCGAAGCAGAAAGAAGATTGTAATGCTATAGCGCTAAGAAGTGGTAAGAAGCTTCCCCCACATCCTTTTCCTATTATGAAAGAAAAAGAAACAACCAGAAAAGAAAAACCGGTAAAGGATGTTATTGAAAAAAGATGATGAACCTGAAGTGGTAGAAATGGAGAAGATTCTAGAAGTTCCTAAGAAGAAATATGTCGTAGAAACCCGTGCACTTCCACCTTTTCCCTCAAGAGTTCAGAAAAAAGGAGATATGGCCGATTTTCAGAGATTCTTTAATGTGGTGAGAGGTTCGGACATTAACATACCGTTTTTAGACGCTATTAAAGATATATCGAAGTATGTGAAGTTCTTAAAGAGGGCCATCGCCAACAAAAGGCCATATTGTGATAATGAGATGATAGGGTTTCTAGAAGAGTCTAGTGCCATCTGTCAAAGTAAGTTTCCACCTAATTTACTTGATCCTGGGAGTGTTACGATTCCGATTTCTATTGGTAATGAGTGGCAAGGAAAGGCTTTGTGCGATTTGGGTGCGAGTATCAATCTCATGCCCAAATCCGTTTTTGATAAGTTGAAGGTGGGTAATGCGAGACCTACCTCTATGGTCTTACTAATGGCGGACAAATTCCTCGTACATCCTGAGGGACGAATAGAAGATGTCCTCGTCAAGGCCGGTACTTTAATTTTTCCTGTTGATTTGTTATTCTTGAATACGACGTGGATAGGAATGTCCCCATCATTCTGGGATGACCATTCCTAGCCAGGGGGCGTACGTTGATTGATGTAGAAAACGGAGAATTAACTATGTGAATCCAAGACGAGGAGATAAGTTCAATGTGTTTAGGGCAATGAAATTTCCTGATTCCCAAGAGGACTGTTTCTAAATAGATGTAGTAGAGCATGTCGCGCAAGATGTATATGATTATTTTAATTATGATGATATCTTTCAGAATGCCCTTACACTTTACTTACCTGAGATGATGGAAGAGCTTGTCGAGACAGTGGCATCTCTTAATTTTGAGAATCCAAAGTATAGGCATCCTGCCTATGAATCTGTAAGAGAACCGAGAGAGATCACAACTAAAATACTCTCGTTCATAATACTGGTGGGTCCTGGGGTGTTATAAAATAAAGCAATAAAAGTATAGGTTCCACAGACCGCAAGTGCACGGTTGTCTAAGTAATACTCCGATAAATCGGGTTTCGTTCGTAGGGACGGATAGTTATAACATTGGTATTAATCAACTAGTAGAATGAATTGTAAAACGAAAAAGTAAAATTGAAAGATATTTGTTTTGGTTTTGTTTTATAACTAAGGTGCAAGAAAATAAAGTAATAAAATGATTAACTGAAATGAAATAATGCAAGTAAATAAGACTGGACGCAAGATGAGAAAGGTACTTGAGTCTCGCAGGGGATGTACCTATATTTATATAATTAATGCTTCCGTTTAAGGGCTAAATTGGTATTTATGTATTAGTCGGGACTCTATAATCTCCTAACCCCCCGTCACGGTGGACTTAGGAGGTATTTTACAGTATTATAAACCCCGTCAGGGCGATTATACCTACTTTCGAATGTTGAAGATCTTTACCCAACTGGCTGCGTGGTTAGTCAAGCCTGTCAAGATCATTGACGAATACCCCACGTCTATTACCTACGTCTGTAATTAAACCTCCTGTCAGGGTGATCACTTCCCAACTAAAGTAAATAGCCTAATTACTCAACCCTATTTCTAATTGGCCAAAATAAAAATAGTAAATTGACATGCGATAATAGTCAATACAAAATACCCAATTTAGATAAAATTAAATAATCTCAAATTCGGAAAAACATCAATTAAATAAATAAGGGTTTAACCCATAATTGCGATTCTCAAGTAATTATGAAATTAGCTCATGTTTAAACTAAAAACTAAAATAAAATTTAGAAAAGACATTATCCTAAATTACAGAAATAAAATATGAAACATAATTTAGGCGTTTGATTGAGTTGTTGAAAGAGGAATGTGAATTCTTTAGCTCTAGCTTCCTCTCCTGCCTTCTGCTCTGGCATGTAATTTAGCGTAGAATGAATTCTCTAATGTCTGATGATGTGTAATATGGAACACTTAAACCGGACATTTCTCTTGTTTACATTCTTTGTATACCTCTTTTCAGTAATCTTGACAGTGGCTTTCGCCAAACAGCTCCGTCGTCACTAGCTGCATAAGTAACTGGGTAAACGGGATATGGCGGTATGGAATAGGTGGAAACACCATTTCCAATTGTGGAAATCGTGGCGGAGTTGATTGAAACAAGTTGAATCCACAAGGCGGTTACATTCCCACCCAACCTATAAAGTTATGTATCAATTTATGTTTTCAGTTTTCCTATTTTTTTGATTGGATTTGGTGTTTGATTTAAACTCTGTACCTCATTCTCTTATTGCAGGACGGGTATGAAACTGGTAAGATCTCCGACTCAGAGGTCTCCGCTACAGGTTCTGATCCTGGCAAGTCATCTTCTTCGAACAACCTGCGCACCTGTTCAATTTCATGTAAGCATTATTAAATCACGTGGAAGGACCAAGAAGGTGAAGTTTAGAGACGAGAATGGTTTTAGCTAGCGGATGGTTTTTCCCATCAACCATTCTGGTTCCGTTATTAGGTCAAGTCGCTCATAAAGCATCTAAGAAAGAAAAACATGTTAGACTATGGAGAAATTAATGTATGTTGGAGACATCATTGTAGATGTATTTGATTATTTGTTTATGGATTTTAACCCGTTATTTGATGATTTCTTAATTTATGTCTTGATTTTATGATTTATTACTTTTAGAGCATATTTGGTTTAATTTGTGTGTTAATGTGAAACTCTTAAGGTTTATGAAATATATTAAGAAGCCAAATCAATTATAATAAGTTAGGAAAGAAGATATTGAAGGAATCAAGAGATAAAAGGAAGTAGAGTTGAATTAGGAAAGTAAAAGCTGCCAAATAACTATGAAATTCTACAGATACGTCCATTAAAGTGAATAAACTTAAAATCGGCTGCGATTTTGGATGAGCCTTTAAATAGTTAGATACATATTTATACTTCGGTCGTTTCAATATAAAGTGGGAGAAACCCGGCCCAATTAAGAAGTCGATATGGCCAAAACAGTGAGCGGTATTTATCTTGTTCTATATTTTAGGAAACGAATTTAGGTTGGACTTGGACTCAAATTACTTGCCTTCTACTCCAATATTTTGACCTAGGCTTAGGAAACACCTAAAAATACAACCTCTTATCATTGTAAACCTGTCCTTGGTTAATTATTAGTTTTTAGTATCAAATAACATCAACAGGAGAAGCAATTTGATAGTATGTATCTACATTTTAGTTTACTTCTTTCCAGAACTAATTTTTCTATAGCTTGGGTTTCGCATATGTATAATTTTTGAATTCTATTTATATCCATCTAAGTTTGTTTGAGAAATTTTTTTTTAAATCGATTGAGCTTTTTAACCTTTATATTTATTTTATGTTCTTTTATGTATTGACCGTAGTTCTTGCTAGTGAACGAGTATAGACTACCTCATTAATAGCAGTTGGATGGTCACCCGGAAGGGGTGTCTAATTGTTGAAACACCACATAAACGTCTAGTGTGCGGTAGTGATGCTGATGGGCTTGCCTAACTAGATAGTCATTGGGTTTGAGATCAACCAACGATCATTGAGCAAGGTCCCCTTACCCAAGTGGTGGGTCCTTGTGTGTTATAAAATAATAAGATAAAGCTTGAGGACTCACGAATCGCAAGTGTACGGTTGTCCAAGTAATAAACCGATAAATCGGATTCGTTCGCAGGGACGAATTAGGTACAACTCAGGTTTGGATCAAATTGTGAGATAATTGCAAATACAGAAAAGTAAATGATATAAAAGTTTATTTGGGTCTTTGTTTTAAGAAATGAGATGAAAATATAAATTAGAAACTAAATTAATTAAACTAAGATGAAAATAATGCAAATAAAAGAGTTGGACGCAAGGGGGGAAGTAGTACTTGAGTCTCGGAAGGGTTTCACCTAAACCTTCTTAATTAATGCTTTTTTAAGGGATGAATTGTTATATTTATGTTAGTCGGGATTCTAAAGTCTCTTAGCCCCCGTCAGGTTGGACCTAAGAGCTCTCCAACGGTATTATAAACTCCGTCAGGATGACTACAACTACTTTCATATGGTTCAAGTTCTTTACCTCATTGGTTATTGGTTAGTCAAGCCTGTCGAGGTCATTGGCGAATACCAACGGCAATTACCTAGGTCTGTATCTAAACCCCCCGTCAAGGTGATCACTACGCCACTATAGTGAATAGCCTAGATACTAATAATTACCCTTAATTCATGACTCTAAAGAATATAATTCAAGAATAAAATAAAAGCCAACATAAAATGACGAATTCAATTTAAATTACGAAATCCCAAATTAGAAAAACATTAAATAATCAAGTTAGGGTTCTACCCAATTCGCAGTTCTCAAGAACAAATGAATTTAGTTCATAACAGAATTAAAAACTACGGAAATAAAAATAAATGAACTCATGTTTATTACAGAATTAAAAGATAAGAAAACCTAACGGAGTATTGGGTTTGGCTGTGATTTGGAGAAGATGACTTTCTCCAGCTCTTAACTTTCTCCTTTTCCTTGCTTCTGACTTTCTCTCTGGCGTTTCTAACTTATATAAATTGAGTTGTGTGTAAAATAAAAGTCAAAAGGTCTATTTATAAGCTTAAAATCGGACTTGGGCTATTACTTAGGTGAATTAGTGAAATATTAAAAAGCGCAAGTCCAATCTTCTAATTAAATTTCCGTAACTGGTATACAGTCTGTATTAAAACGGCTATAACTTTCTCAAATCAACTCCAAATTAACGCATTCCAGTTGCTAAATCTTCCTAACTTAATAAGGAATAAAACCTATTTCACGACCCAAAGGCTGTATTCAAGTGTAAGTAGCTCAAAATCAGCAATCAATATCAACCTTCCAGATTTGCAGCTTTCCTTGTCAATTCTTCAGGAAATCTTTTCTCGCCTTTGATTTTTTTCACAGGATCTAAGACTTTAATTCTCGATTCCTCTCCTTGAATTGATGCTCCCTAGCATCCATAGACTTACAAACGTTTCACTAAAAACAACCCATTTAACGTGCAAAAGCTTAATAAATGAAAAATATTAATTTCCAAGGAGAGAAAATGAAATATAACGAAATAACACTAAAAGTATATATTAGTCAATTATTCACTTAAAATGATGTCTCCTAAGGGCATAAAAGTAGAACAAACAGGGAGACATCAAGACCCCAAACTCAAACCTTTGTCGTCCCGACAAAGTAAAACAAAACAATGGTCTAAGGTGAAATCCGAAATACATAATCTAGTAAATACACCCAAAGCAAAACTTAGGAATTAATATACACATACACTTATCATGCAAAAATCAAACGTAAATAATATCAATCTTAAAATTAATTTCGCAATGCTAGAAGGTTAAGCTTGTAATTATCTCAATATGGTGGCTATAGGGTGTTCATTGATCCTCACTCGCTTTGAACGCTCAACTTAGTATACTCCCTATTAGCTGAATTATAAACTCATTATGCACCTAGGAATCACGAGGACTTTACGGTTTTATCATAGGCATAGGGACGGTGTTGTATGTATATTTGGTAAATTTGAAGTGATTTTTTGGCTCTCTCCTCACTTACCATCAAAAACTGTCCACGAGCTTGAGTTTACACTCGAATATTGTTCTCACTCAACCCATTTGACGCACTAATTTAGCGTCCCCAAGTTAACCCAATACAAACTAAGATGATTTCATGAAATTTCCACTTTGCCAGGTATTTTATTCTTTCTTTATTTTTATTTTTCATTTCTTTTCTCTTTTTTTTCTTATAGTCGATAACCGGGTTCCCAGTTAGTGATGGCCGGGTTACCGGTTGTCTACTGTATTGACAACTTTTTTCTTTTTCACTTTTTTTCAATAACGGAAAAGGGATACAAATAATATATCATCAGAATTTGTGCATCAATATAAACACATAAGCTCCCTCCCAATGTATTTTCCCATTGATGAACCCACCACCCCAAACTTAAGCTCGAGACAGGTCTCATGATCGTGATTCAAGTGCGGGTCATATTGAAATGCCTAATCAACTAAGGGGATATGGGCTTATATTGTGGCAAAAAAAGGAAAGGCTTTAAGGCTCAAAATTGAGCTAAGATGGATATAATTAATTCATGGGGATAGAAGGCGAAAAAGTCTCAAATGACTAATAAAGAACTGCCTATCATTTTCCTAGTTCTAGAAACCAAACATTTTCCTTAAGTAGAAGTTTACTTCTTTTGCATTGTTCATTAATTCTTCCTATCAATTATCTATGTTTGCATGCAATTAAAATGCGTTTTATGCTAACCCCTAAAGTCCACTATTTACTATCATAGATTTATCAAAAGTATGCTTAATAGGGACATTTAAAATACTCTACAATCAAACGCAACCCTTAATTAATTTTATTGAAAGAAATTAAAACAAATAACACGAAAAATTGGGATGAGGTAACGAACCCCACCCCAAACTTAAAAATGTGTCGTGTCCCCATGACTCGAAAAGACTCAAAGAAATTAAACTAATATACACTAAATGTGAAGAGATAGAAAAACGTATCTTAACCAGCACGAGGCTGGTTTTCAGTGTTGCGTTCAAGTAGATGTTCTTTCGCAATAAATCCATAAGTGGCGTATTGTATTGTGCTCACGCCAAGTGACATATTTCGTAGAAGATCCAACTCTTTTTTCATGTTTCCTAAGGTTGCAATCATCGCATCTTGTTTCTCTTCCAACACGCGGATTTTATTCTCCAACTGATTATCAGAATTTACCTTCTTCTTTGGTGGAGGAACTCTAGGATTCTTCATTGGTTGTGTTGCTTCATTATGAGCGTTTTCAATCGAATTTAACGCCATGTGTTCCCCATTTTCTGTAGGCTCAACCTCTTCGCTCCTACGCAGTATTTTTGTGTCTAGACACAAAGCAGTTATGGTACAAGGAAACTTAAGATTTTTCTGAACAATTGGGAATTTCTCGAACTCCATAATGGTGTCATAAATCACACGAGCAACATCAATTTCTTGTTTCTCAATAACACACTTTATAAAAATAATATGCTCCTTTTTCAAATCGAAAGTGTGAGTAATGTCAAAGAAGGTAGGGACTATGAAACGGGACCATAGTTTAGCACAAGGTAATAAACTGCTACTATAAACTTGCCCGGAATATATCTCACCTTTAGGAATGGGACGTTTTCCACGAATCATAACTTTATCCCAAAGAGACTCCCAATTAAAAGATGGATCGTCAAGTGTTTCGTGATATGGGAAAGGACCTGTAAAGTTTGGTAATTTCAAAGTTTTTCTAATAAGTTCAACTGAGAAAGGTAATACCTTTTTGCGTATGATAATTGACTGTTTATTTGCAAGAGATAATTCTTCATAAAACTCACGCTCCAAAGCAGGGATGTATGTGAGGTTCCTCTGTCTCAATTATGTCCACCCAAACTTATCACAAGTAATAGCGTAACCTTTAAACTCACTGTCCATAATACTTGGAGGAAACCCTCTCTCAACACCAAATTTTAAATAAGCAATTTTGTCACGAACTTTATCAGTCCAACTAACCTCTACTCTCTTTGGCTTATGGGCCATTATCTTTCTTCATGTAGATTTTTTTTAGTAACGGGTTCACTAGGAACCTCTTCATCCACCTCCACTTCTTCTTCATCTACCAAGGTAGGCTTTTCAAGAATAGCCTTACCTGGGTTTTCTTTCCTCTTTATAGCAGTCTTAACTTCTTCAACCTTGCGTTTAGAACACGAATCCGGAATCTCAATAGCTCTCTCTTGTGTAGCACCAGGATTGTTTCGTGTTCCGGGAGTGTTTCTATGAGTATAACTGAATGAATCTGTCCTGTTTGTCATGTCTACTCATCCCAAACTCAAAACTTCAAAAATTCAAAAACTAGAGAAAAGTTTTGGAATTTGATGTTTTGATGATAGAAACAAGAAGATTGAGGTGATATATGAGATGGGTAAGGATTATTTGATGTGTTTGGAGAAGTTTAATGGCTCGATTTATGGGTTGTATTAAGAAAGATTCTTGGAGAAAAGTTGAATTTTGATGGTGTTTTGGAAGGATTATGAGTTGATTGTGTGTTTATGTGGTGTTTGAGGGTATGATTTGATGATTATATTTTGTTTTGATGATGATTTTCGGAGTGGTGTGAAGCTAGAAAACAGAATGGAGGATGTCTTGTGAAAGAAGGTAAAAAAATATAGGTCAAAAGCTTCAAAACCGCCTCTTCTGTTGCTCAACCGGGTTCCCAGTTGCATCGCTGTATTGGCGCGAATTTTCCAATTTATTTTTACCTGGACGCAACTCTCTTGCGTCTCCCTTTACGCAATAGTCAGAGAGTTTCTCTTGGAGACCGGGTTCCCAGTGGGCTAGCAATCGGGTTCCCGGTTGACGTCGACGAGCGCGACTCCAAATGCGGCTTAGATGCAACGTGTTGCGTCTCCCTTTACACACAAGTCAGAAAGTTTGGGGGTTACCGTGCATGATCTGGGCATGCTCAGTCAATTTTATAGTATTGGCCTCTATAGTGGTGTAGCAATTCAAGATCCGATAAGATCGATTCAGAAGTTCATGCAGATTTGTGATGCCTATGTTACTCCAGGCATTACACGCGAGCAACTGCATTGTCACTTGTTTTTGTTCTTTCTAACCAGCAAAGGTGGTGAGTGGCTAGATAGACAACCACCAGGTACACTTACTACTTGGGCAGAACTTCAAGTCGTATTCTTTAACTGTCTTTATCCGAAGAGTATGAGACTCAAAGATCAGAGCGAGCTTGCTAAGTTTTGTCAAGAGAATGGAGAAGAAGTAGGAGACGCATGGACAAGGTTTCAACAAAAGTTAGCTAGATGTGCACTCCACAGTTACACTCCGTCTTTACAGTTAGCTATTTTTATCAAGGTATCAATGCCGAGAGTAGACTGAGGGTAGATAATCTTGGAAGGGGAAATTTTGTGTCCATGGATCCTGCAGAAGCCGCCGAAGGTATGGAAAACATTATAGAAACAGAAAGGAGTTGGCCACTTTCGCGAGCTCCTGTTACAAACACCAGAGGTACGCTTCAATTAGATGCAGAAACTGCAAACTCAACTAAATTTGCCGCATTAGAGAATCAAATCAATGAAATTAAGCTTGAGATGCAGAAGAATTTACCCGCAGCAAATATAGTGCAAGAAGCACAAGGTTTTCCACAGTGTGGGGTCACAAATCATACATGGGAAGAGTGCGAAGGAAATCCAGCATTTGTTTATTTCATATCCAACCGAGGAAATTATCAATTTTGTAACAGGAATCATCCGGGTATGTAGTATTCAAATCCACAGGGGGCCGCTACTCCAGGTCATTATCAACCTCGTCCCCAAAATAACTCTTTCCAACCAAGAGGTCAAGCTTCATTTTAGGGAAATCAGAATTATAATCGACCTGCTCATCTACAAAAACCTGTTAATGATTCATATACCGATGCTTTAGCTCAAAAGGCTTTACCACAATATCCTCAAGAAGGAGTTGTGGGTGATCATTGAAGAATTTTATGGATCTTATGACCACTAATATGCATTCCCAGAACGAGAAGTTAAGAGACAAGAAGCTTCAATTCAGATCTTATGTACGCACGTAGAACAAATGAATAAAATTCTTACTAATATTATTGAAGCGAAAGAATTGGCTATCGAAGAAGGTGATGCCAATGTTGGGTTCGAAGCTTGTAAGGTTATTTGCCTTGAAAACAAAGAGAATAAGGAAGTACCGCATGCTGCAGAATGTGCCATGGAAGTTCTAGAAACTAAAGAAGAACCAACCAAGTCTAGCCCCGTGGACTCTAACTCCTCTGACGATGAGGATTCAGAAAAATCCAAATTTATACAGATTTTGAGAGATATGCAAGAATAGATTAGATTGGTTATGGAATTACAAGATGCTATAGCTAAAGAGATAGAGGAAGAAGCCTCAAAAGAGATGAAATTTGAAGTTGCACCTGTTGTGCAAGAAAAGAAGGTGGAATCGCCACCAGTTGTTCAAACAGTGTCACCAACTATTCTTGATACAAATTCGAAGGTTGACATTGAACTCAAGACATTTGTAGAGGCGTATATTCTTGAAAATATCAACGTCCAGATGCTTGAGATTGCAAAGAAAGGGCTTACACTGTAACAAGTATTTACGCAAGTTATTCCAGAGAAAGAAGCGAGTGTAGAAGCCAGGAAAGAGACTGTGGCTTATACTGAGAGTCTCGAGAAAAGTAGAAAAAAAGCTACCATTGAAGCTCAAAGATCTAGGAAGCTTTAGTCTTCCTATTCAAATAAATGGTACGCTCAAGGTGAAAGCTACGTGTGATGTGGGTTCAGGTGTGAATCTTATGCCGAAGTCTGTGTTTGATAGACTTGGACTTCATAAAACAGACAAAGCTCCAGTGAAGTTGCAGTTTGCTAACAACTCAGTTACCAAGACATTGGGAACAGTGGAGGACATTCACGTCCGATCAGGTAATATCACCATCCCTACTGACTTTGTTATACTTGATTTCGATGCAGATAAGCAGGTTCCAATCAGACTTGGAAGGCCCTTCATGGCCACAAGTCAGAGCAAAATCAACTTCCAGGAAGGGACAGTTACCATCCGTGCTAAAAATATATCCGAGTCATTATATGTCTGGGGTAAGAAACCAAGGAAGTCAGATCCCACTGTTCATATCATCCACAGCCTATCACATCACAAAGTCCCAGAAAAGATCCATGCAAAGCCTGTGGATACTAAGCCAAAGATTGAGTTTGGGGTCGGCCATGAAGTTCTATGGAAAGCCCACAAACCAGAGAATAGGCCACGAGGTCACAAACACTCGCGGATGGGACCATTCATAGTCACTAAAGTTGTTTCGGCTAAGGTGATAGAGATCAGGCCCAAAAGGGGCACTAGATGAAGATTAGTAGACTTTCATAGCCTTGTTCATTGCTGGGGAGGCTATATTCGCAAATCCTGATAGAGGTAACGCGTCTAACTTTAAAAGACTTTAAATAAAAGTGTTGTACTGGAGACAACCCGCAATTTTTTTACGTCTCTATATCTTTAAATTTTGTTTAGATTAGTTGCTTTTAGTTGACATTGCAGTATTGATAAAGATATGAGTGTTTTTTGTATTCAGGTACTTAAGAAATCGAGTTAGGAAAATAAAAAAAAAATCAGCAAAAATCAGACCAGACATGCGGTACACCGCAGGAAGGGTCCGGTACAAAGCAGGTCCAAAAACCGTGGCGACGGTTTTCGCTATGGTATATTACCGAGGAGAAGAGGTAAAAACCGTATTGCGTAGCGCGAACACGGTACAAACAGCAGATAGGTCTGGTGTACCGCACCAACCTTCCAGTGTACCGCACTAACAAAAACCGGTTTTCCATACAGTACATTTACAAGAGGAAAAAGACCAGCTATCCAAAACCGTATCGACAACTCGCAAATACGGTTTTCAAACCCTCAGGTCTGGTACACCGCAGCCCACTTCCGATGCACCGCACGGCTCCGACAGATCCAAAAAGAAAGAATTATATTATGGGAATTAAATAAAGAGGTTAGTTTCTACAAGAAATTTTCTGTCCTTAAGCCTCTCTTTCTTCCCCAAACCTCTCCTAATTCCATTAAAGCTTCTTCAAACCTTCACCAAACATCAAAACACTACCCAATCACTATAAAATCACATCCAAGCCTTTCTCTACGTCATTATAGAGAAGATTCAACCACCCATATCATATCAAATCACTTTGAATCCAAGAATCAAAAGCTTAAACTTTCAAAATTCATCTAACAATTTCTTTGATCCACACCAATCAACAAAGAATTCATCCTACACATATAGAGAATCGTCTTCATAACACCATTCTAATCCAAATAAAGCTTGTACAACTTATAATCAAGTGTTTCAAATTTCAAGAGTGGGTAAAGCTTTGAGTTGGAGGTCAATTGAGATACGAAAAGAACAAAAACATTATCTACCGTCATGGAGATGAAGAAGAATCAAAATAAGGTATAGGATTCTAATTTGAAAGGTAAAACAAGTTCATAAAATAAAGGAAATCTAGCTGTGGTAAATTAAAAAAGCAAACAGGTTTCAACTTTAATAAGGAAGATACCACAACCTTTACAAATCGAGAATCCTGTGACCAAGATCAAGAAAGATTCCAAGGCCATGTAAGCTTCGTCTGAGAAACACTTGACGAAACTTCCTTTAGCTTATGAGAGAGTATTTGAAGAAGAGTTGAAGAAGGTGAATACAAAAGATTCATAGAGATGGGTGATAGATTGGGTTGGTATACATTCATGTTGTGAAGATCGAATTTATGTAGAGAGTTAGTTTCCGATTTCTATTTAGGCTTATTTAGCCGAGATAGTAATGGTTGTGTTCCAGTTAGAGGCAAGTTAGGTCCTTTCACAGTTGAATAGATTCGAAACCACTTCCGCTTTAAGAAATTGGTCGGACCATGTAAGTATAGAGAAGCGGTGAAAAATATCAAGACCGTTGATTGGAATCTACTGTTTGAAAATGTATTAGATAACGAGAAAGTGCAAGCAAATAAGGGAGAATTGAAGGCACCTTGGCCTTACAAATATCTCCAAGCAGGTAGAACATTTTGGCACCATTTCCTTACAGCAAATAACTTTGGAAACCTGAGAACCTCGGAAGTAACTAAGAAGAACGCAATCTTGTTGCATTGTATATTAAAGGGAGAAGAAGTGGATGTGGTACAAGTGATCTTTGAGGAGTTGATGTGATTTTCGGTCTCTCCTACTTCATTATTTAGTTTGAAATATCCTAGTATGATCACATACCTTGTTCGAAAAGCGAGTGTGATTCCGGGTAAAGAAGAGAACCTAATATATAATATGATGAAAAATATTGAGAACAATTGGATCAAGACAGTTATGAGAGTAGCAGGAGTTACGCAACTTTTAAAAGAAGAAAAGGATCGTATTTGGCAAGAGAAGGTAGAGGAGCGATTAAATAAAGTCGAAGCAGCTCATACTTCCTTGGCCGAATATGTGGCACAAATCAAAGCTAATAAAGTGCACATCAATACACTCCTTGAGCAATTAAAGAAAAATCCAGTAAATCCTATCTTGAATGTCGATAATGCGAGACAATAGCCTCGAGAGTATGCTCTCTTTCTTCCTTACCATTTTTGTATATGCTTTATCTGCTAATTTTAATTTCTGTTTCAAGTCTTTTTCGAGTCTTTTTCGAGTCGTGGGGACACGCCTCATTTTTGAGTTGGGGGTGTGGGGATCCGTTGTCTCTCATCTCCATTTTTCTATGATTTTTCTGTTTTTAGGAAGAAATTAAAAATTTTGATACATGGGAATTAGATGTAGAGTGTGTTTAATAGCTTGAAAGCATAAGCTCAGTAAGTTAATGATAAAAAGTAGTATGTTTATGAGCTATTTTATTATGTATGCTTTGAGTATTTGCAGGAAAACACATATTGATAGTAAAGAAAAGATTAGTTAGCAATGCAATAGAAAGTATGTTCGATCTCAGGGAGCTATTTGTGGTATGTAGGCCGTGAGATCCAAGCTAGTTGATAAACCCATTTTATGACCGTGCTAAAGGTAAGAGAATAACGAAATTGAATAGTTTAGAAAGTGATTAAGGCGGTTCTTTCATAAGCCCCTTGTTGCCTTTTTCCTTGCTGTCCAAATAATTATTTTATATCCTTTTCAACCCCTTCTAGCCTTTCTAAAGCCTTTTTATTAGCCACATTATAAGCCATATCCCTTTAGATTTTAGGACTTTTCCATATGACCTTCACTCGAATCGCGATGCATAGAAAATTGTTTTAGAGCTTGAGTTTGGGGTGGTGGGTCCACCATTATAGGAATTGTTATTGGGTTGGGATTTTTGAGCTTATTTATTTTATTATGTTCTACATATTGATATTGATTCATAGGTTTATATTGTAACCCTTTGTCGGGGTAATAGTAAATGAAAAAAGCTGAAAAGCATGAAAAGAAAAGAAAAGTATATATAAAACATAGCATGATATCTCAACATCAAAAAGAGAGTCATAGCTATACAATAGAAGAGAAAAAATTGATATGAGAAGAATATATATTTGGACCGGCAAAGTGGAATTTGTATATGAACATCTTTAGCTTTAATTCGGTTATTGGGAAGCTACTTTGTGCATCAAGAAAATCATTAGGTTGAGTGAGAAACGTTTTATGAGAGTAACTCAAGCTCTAGGGCGATTTGTTGATGGCTAGTGAGGAGAGAGCCAAAAGCTCACTCTAAATTATCCAAATATATTTATCATACCGTCCCTAAGAGAACATTACAACCTTAAAGACCTTTTGATTCTTTAATATGTAATCTATAAGTGATTGAGGCAATAGAGAGTAATTAAGTGGATCTTTGGATATTAGTGAAGTTCGATGAACAATCTATAGCCTCCTTGGTGAACTGAGTAAAGATCCTCTCCTTCTTACATTGCGAAACTAATCTAATCTTGAATTCAAGCCGTGTTGATTTTGAATATGACAAGTTTGCAGGTATGTAGTTTATAAATATTATTACATTAAATTTTTAGAGTAGTTGTTTTATGTCTATTCTATATATGTTGCTATCTTCTCAATAAAGGAAGCGAAGGTGGATGGGGAATAGAGAAAAAGGAGATCGCAGAAAACATTTTATGTTCCCAAAATATCACATGGCGAGATATGCAGAGGAGTTTAGAGAGTGGATCCCAACAACGATACCCTTTATGTTCAATCCCATAACTCAGGGTGGTTAACGGTCGGTCTGGACCGGTTCCTAGCGGACCTGGACCTTATCGGTCCGGTCCAGCTTACCGGTCCCACACTATCGGTTCCGGTCTGGTCCGTTACATGAATTGGGGATGATGAGAACCGGACCAATAAGGAGACCGCTTAAACCGGTTCCGGGTCCGGTCCGGTCTGGTCTGGTTCTTAACGGGTTATTTTTTAATTGATGTTGTCAAACTTCTCCAACACTCTATATATAACATTAGACTTCGTATTCCTTGCATATCTAACCATTACATTCAATACAAAAGCACTGTATAGCCAAGACACCCTTTTCATTTTCAAACAAAATTTCCACCTCATTACTTCATATATATATATATATATATATATATATATATATATATATATATATATCAGCGATAAATCATGACCACAATGCAAGCTTCACCAAGCTTCTTGTATTCCTCTAGTACTTACAAAAATTCACTTACAAAGGCAGCTCAGTATTCCTAGATTGTGGAAAAGTGGGTTAAAAGCCAAAAGAACTAAATTAAACCAATGAAATATAAAAAAAAATTATCAGACCGGTCCCTAATATTTTTAGAAAAGTCAAGAACCGGTCAGGTAGCTTGTGGGCCGGTCCGGTTCCAATCCGTGTCTACGTTGACTTCCAGTCCGGTCCGGTCCGTGGGACCGGACCGTAGGACCATACCCAGTGAAGCAGCAGAGCCGGGCTCGAGGTTCAAGTTTAGTGCGCTCATGGGGAGGGAATAATACAAAGCATGCATAACCAAAAATAGAAAGTGGTGATAAACAAGTGGTGTATTGTGAAGACACTCATAGGGAGAGAGGTTATCGGTAATAGGAGATGCTAATCTATTAATCATGTATACTGATGTAAGAGCAACTTCCTCCCAAAAACGTCCAGGACAAGAGGCAGAAATAAGGAACGTGCGAGTCATATCAAGGATATGTCAATTGTTTACGCCCAGCACGTTCATTTTGTTGAGAGGTGTGGGGACACGAACGGTGCGAGATAGTACCATGTTGACGAAAGAGATCTAATATAGTAGAGTCTTTGTATTCTATGGCATGATCTGCACGAAGAATTTTAATTTGTTTGGAGAATTTTGTGTGTATCATGGCGGTGAATTCGGAATAAATGCGAGGCAAATCAAACCGTTTGTGCATGAGATAGATCCAAGTAAAGCGAGAATAGTCATCAATATAAATCACAAAATATCGAGATCCCCCATTGTAGGTGTAGATGAAGGCCCCCATATATCAGAATGGACTAAATCCAAACATGAATGAGATATGGAATGACTTTTACTGAATTTTAAAGCAGGTTGTTTTACGAGGTGGCAAGATAAGCAATCAATTTTTTTAATAGAATTATTTTCAAGTAACCCACTAGAAACTAAAGTTTGAAGTTTTCCTATCGAAGCATGACCTAAAATAGAATGCAAGAGATGGATAAAGGAAGAACCAGATGTGGAAGTCGTTGATGTTTTAGTGTGAAGACGAGGTGGAAGGTGCAAACGAACAAGTTCGAAGAGTCGTCCAACCTTACGACCTATACCAAGGATTTGTCCTGTCTGAGGAACCTGTACACGACAACCAGACAACGAAAAGGTAACTGTTAGACCAAGATCACAAAGTTGATCGACAAAGATGAGACTGAGAGTAAGTTTTGGAACGAGATAAGTGTTACTAAAAGAAGAATTTGTTGTGGATACGAATCCTACGTGGCTAACACCCATAGATGCACCATCGACAGTGTATATGGATCAGATATTTATTAAACAATGAGAATCTGAAGTCATGATATTTGAACAAGCGGAGTCAAATAACCAAGTAGACTTACCAGTTGTGGTGGATAGAGCGGTAGAGATAAGTGTTAGACCAAGATCACAAAGTTGATCGACAAAGATGAGACTGAGAGTAAGTTTTGGAACGAGATAAGTGTTACTAAAAGAAGAATTTGTTGTGGATACGAATCCTACGTGGCTAACACCCATAGATGCACCATCGACAGTGTATATGGATCAGATATTTATTAAACAATGAGAATCTGAAGTCATGATATTTGAACAAGCGGAGTCAAATAACCAAGTAGACTTACCAGTTGTGGTGGATAGAGCGGTAGAAGATGGGTGACTAGACTGAGCAAAAACCTGTTGAAAAATATCATCAAAATCATACATAGAGGCGGGTGGGTTAGAGGCAGGAGCAGAAGATTCCTCTGTAGTAGTAGTAGCAGCAGCAGCAGCAGCAGAAACAGCAGCAGAAACATTGTTGGCCTTGAAATTTCCGGATTTAAATTGATACCATTGAGGATTCCAGTTGGGATTGGTGTAACACTCATTCGGATGATGTTTGGGATTTACCTTTTTGCAGAATCGACAAACTCGATTCCGACAATACACAATTAAATGACCAGTCTGATGGCAGTATCTACACCCATTTGAGGAAGCTTGATTTCTCCTTTGGGGATTACGCAGTGTTGCAAGTACCGCACTGGAATATCGAGACTTGTGGGATTGAAGATGAGTTTCCTCTGAAAGGAGTTCCTGAACAGCTTGTTCCGAGGTAGGAAAGGGTCTGCGGTGAGTAATGATGCACGAACTACTCAAAGTCATCATGAAGAGCCATGAGAAATTGCACAAGACGCCCCTGATCTCTCCAGATAATAAATTTCTTTGCATCTTTATCATCATTCCATGTGGGTTCTATGGCAGTGAGTTGATCACAAAAGCTTTGCATCTCAGACAGGAAGCTATTGATTGATTGACCTGCTTCGTGGCACATAAGATGAAAAGTAGTTCTATGCTGATACGTGCGGGCCCCATCATCAATTGTATATCTCTTCTTAAGAAAATCCCTAAGGGTAATTTTTAGTATCTAGGCTATTCACTATAGTGGCGTAGTGATCACCTAGACGGGGGTTTTAGATACAGACCTAGGTAATTGCCGTTGGTATTCGCCAATGACCTTGACAGGCTTGACTAACCAATAGCCAATGAGGTAAAGAACTTCAACCATTTGAAAGTAGTTGTAATCATTCTGACGGAGTTTATAATACCGTATGAGAGATCTTAGGTCTACCCTGACGGGGGCTAGGAGACTTTAGAATCCCAACTAGAATAAATATAGCAATTCATCCCTAACAGAAAACATTAATTAAGAAGGTTTAGGTGAAACCCTTGCGTGACTCAAGTACTACTTCTTCTCTTGCGTCTAGCCTACTTATTTGCATTACTTTAATTTCAAGTTAATTAATATAGCATCTAATTTATTTGCATGTTAGTTTTAGAAAACCAAAACAAACATTATATCCTTTTGTGTCGCGTGTTGCCGATACCTCATACCTTGCCCAAATCATACGAGGAGTGCAACAAAAATTTAAAAAGTTTAGGTATGGGGTACACTACCATCGATGTTTTCTTGAACGAGTGTGATTTATTTTACAAGGGGAATGAGTTCCTCGACAAGTGTCCAGTATGTAATGAATCCAGATGGGCCTCGAAGAAGGTTCGGAAAGTAGAGCATAAGAAACTCCGATATTTCCCGGTGACGACAAAGGTTTGAGTTTGAGGTCTTGATGTCTCCCTATTTGTTCTAATTATTAGCCCTTTGGAGACATCCTTTTAGGTAAATAAATGACTTATTTGATAGACTTTTATGCTTAATTGATCATATTGCACTTTCTCCCCTTGGAAATTGACTATTTGCGTTTTTAGAGCTTTTGTGCGTAAATTTGATTGTTTTAATGCAAAGTTAGTAGGTTCTTGAATTTCATGAAAGACCAATCCAAGGAGTAGAAGTGAGAATTAAAGTCTTAGGGTATTTTAGTGTGTTAGGAAGTATTTGTACTCGAGTTTCTATTTTTAGAGTGTGCTTTCCTATTTCTATTTCTTGAATTTTTTATTTATTCTTTTTAAAGCATATGTCGTTTAATTATTTATTTATTGTGAAACTTTAAAAGATATATGGTAATTACTTAGAGACCAATTCGAGTTAAAGAAGTAAAGGAAAGAAATTTACATGGAAATAAGAAGATTAAGGAAGGATGTATGCAAAGAAGGAAAAGATCAAGTTGCATTATGAATCTGAAATTCCAGCCACGTTTCAAAGACGAGTCCATAACTTAAGATTGGCTAAGAATTTGGGCGAGTGGTCTGCACCAATGGAAAGAGATTTTCGAGACAAGCGGTTTCATATATTGGAACGCCTCAAACGGATAAGTATTGAAGGAGATATGATCAAAACAAATCAGCAGTAGAATCTTACCTTTCCTAGATTTTAGGGCTACGAATTTAAGAGTTCTTAACTTGTCTTCAACTCCAAGTAAATTCGACCTAGGGCTTTCTAACACCTATAAATACACCCCTTAGCCTCCTCTTTTCACACACTTCAGAGAAGTACACAAGAGGCTTAATATTTTCAAGTCAGAGCAAGAAGGCAAGGAGAAGCTAGTGTTGGAGAAATCTTGTTCTTCCATCATCAGTCATCTTACCCTTTAGGTTATCAATTTATCTTTTGTATTTGAACATGAATTACTTTTATTTAATTTTAGTTTTTATTTCTTTTATGAACTAATTTCTTTAGTACTTGAGAATCGCTATATGTGTTGAACCCAATTCTGTTTAATTTATGTTTTCTGAATTTGGGATTTAATGGTTTATTAGACTAGGTATTTTGTGTTGACTATTATTTTGTTTTAATCACTAATTTTTAAGTCATGAATCAAACTTAGCTCATAGTAATTAGGCTATTCCATATAGTGGCGTATGGATCACCTTGATGGGGGGTTTATTTACAGACTTAGATAATAGACGCATAGTATCCGTTATTGACCCTGACGGGCTTAACTAACCATGCAGCCAATGAGGTAAATTAGTATTTATCTGAAAGTAGCTTATATTCACCCTGACGGGGTTTGTAATACCGTAGTATAGCTCCTAAGTCCACCCTGATGGGGGTTAGGAGATATTAGAGTCCCAACTAGCACAATAATACTAGTTTAGCCCTTAAACATAAGCATGAATTAGATAGGTTAGGTGAAACCCTTGCGAGGATCAAGTACTCTCTCTCATCTGAAGTTTCAAGTCTCTTTTATTTGCTTTATTTTATTTCCGTAGTTTATTTTCTTGCATATTTAAATTTATAAAAACCAAACAAAAATCTTTACTTTATTTTTCTATCAAGCAATTATTCTTACTTTTCGATTAATACCTGAGTTGTGCCTAATCAGTCCCTGCGAACGAACTTGTTTATCATATATTACTTGGAAAACCGTGCACTTGCGGTTAAATGGTTCCCTTATTTTCAGTTCTTAATTTATAAACACACCAGGACCCACCAGTGGCACAATTGGTCTATGAGGAGGTGATGCGATTTTCGGTCTCTCCCATGTCGTTATTTAATGTGAAATATCTTACTATGATCACGTGTCTTGTTCGGAGAGCGAATGTGATTTTGGGTGAAGGAGAGACACTTGAGTTAAAGACAAGTAATGATATTGACAATGCTTATATAAAGAAATTTTTTAGAGGAGCAGGAATTATGCAACGTCAAAATAATAACACTCCTTGAGCAATTAAAGAAAGATCCAGCAAATCCTATCTTGGATGTCGATAATGCGAGGCAATAGCCTTGAAGAGTATGTTTTCTTTCTTCCCTACCATTTCTTAATGTGCAATATTTGTGCTAATTTTAAATTTTATTTCTTTATTTAGTCTTTTTCGAGTCGTGGGGACACATGTCACTTTTGAGTTGGGGGTGGGGATTCGTTGTCCTCATCTTCCTTTCTGTTTTTGCATAAAATTTAAAAAATTTAAGTTTGAATAGGCATAGAATATGTTGAATGTACCTATTAAGAATGATCTAATTAAGATAATGATAGTAAGTAGTATGTTTTTGAAAGGTGTCATAAATATGGTTAGTATGCATGTATGAAAACAGGAAATAAAAGATAGAAAAGTTAATGAGCAATGCTAAGAAGTCACGTTGAAACTTAGGGAGAGTTATTTGGTGTGTAGAACGTGAGGTTTGAAATTAGTTGAAAACCCGCTTTTCTATGAACTAGTAGTGAAAAAGTAAGAAAATCAGGTAGTTAGAAAAGTGAATAAGGCAGTTCTTTCATATAGAAGCCACTTGAAGCCTTTTAGCTTTCTCACCCTTTTATTTTATTATTGTTATTATTTATCCGTCTTAGCCCCTCTGAGCCTTCCTAAAGCCTTTTATTTAACCACATTTTAAACCATACCCATTAGTTTATAGGACTAATCCATATGACCTGCACTCGAATTGCAAAACCTAAGACAAGTCGTTTTTAGAGCTTGAGTTTGGGGTGGTGGGTTTCATCATTAGGGACATTGGGTTTGGGAAATTGTAATTGTGATTTTATTGATGATGAAAAAGTTATTATTGTAACCCTTTGACGGGGTAATAGTGAATAAAAAAAAGCTGAAAAGCATGAATTGAAAAGAAAAAATATATATATTAAAGAAAATAGCGTGATATCTTAAACATCAAAAGGAGAGTCATAGCTATACAAAAAAAAAGAATATATATTCGGACCAGCAAAGTGGAATTTGTATATCATCATGAAAGGTTTTATTTGGGTTATTAGGGATGCACATTAAAGCATCAAAAACTGGGTTGAGTGAGAACATATTCGAGTGAAAACTCAAGCTCTAGAGCGATTCGCTAATGGAATGTGAGGAGAGAGCCAAAAGCTCACTTTTCATTATCCAAATATACCACACCGTCCCTAAGCCCCGTTATAACCGTAAAGACCTTAGGATTTCTAACTGCTTGATGGAGAAACAATTGAGATATTAGGTAGTAGGTGAGTGGACCATTGGATACTATATTATGACCTATGAACAACCTATAGCCATTAGCACGAACTGAGTTGAGACCTCTCCTTCTGGCATTGCGAAATTAATCTGGACTTAAATTTATGGATTGTTGATTATGTATATATTACGCATACATGTGCATTATTTCTAGAGCATTACTACATGAGACTTTTTAGAAATTAAGCTCTAGGATCATTCATTGTGCTTTGTTCTTATTCTCCTCCTACTTCTTCTTCTTGTTTATTATCTGACTACCCTACTGTTCTTCATTTTAATTTTTATTGTGTCGGGACGATACAACTTTGAGTTGGGGGTCTTGATGTCTCCCCATTTGTGATTATTTTAATCTTAGTTGGAGACATCATTTTTAGGTGTATTTATTAGGTTATAGTTTTATTTTCTCATGATTTAGTACACTTTCCTATTTTGTGGTTTGATTTGATTATTTATTATTTTTAGAGCATATTGGGTTTAATTGTTTGTTAATTGTGAAGCTTTTTAGATATATGGTAATTAATTAGATGCCAAGTTAATTCTAAGAGATAAAGGAAAGAGGATAAACATGGAAATTGGAGATAAAGGCAAGAAATATGAAAAAGGAAAAAGATGCAGTTGCCAAATATATCTGAATTCCAGCAGCTACGAACATAAAAGTGATTATAACTCAAGATTGGCTAGGAATTTGGAAGAATGGTCTGAAGCAAAGTTAAAGAGATTTCCGAGACGATCAGTTTCGACTATTGGAACGCGTCAAAAAGATTATTATTGAAGGAGTTACGGCCAAAACAAAACAGCACCAGAATCTTACATTTTCTATATTTTAGGGCTACGAATTTGATTTGGGCTAGGAGTCCAATACCTATCTTCTACTCCAAGAAACATTTTAGGGTTTCCTATACCCTATAAATACACCCTTTTATCATAATAAACACATCCTTGGCTAGTACTTAAGCTAGGAAGAAGCTTACAACACAAGAAGAGAAGTCTGGAAGGCGTTGAACACCATATTATGTCATCTCCAACCTTCAAATCTGTAATTGTTTTCTTTTCATTCTTTAGTATTGTTGGCCTAACCTTGTTTTCAATCCCGTTTTAATATTCGACAAATCATTCTTTAACTAAAATTATTTTACGGGTTATAAATATTCATGTTTTGATACTTAAAGATGTTTTCTAAACTCCTAGTAATATAGATTTTCTAGTAAACTTTTTAATATCCATAAAAACCTTAAAACTTGAGCATTTTTAGTGTATGGGTGCGGTACACCGGACCTTCAGTGCAGTACACCGCAGTGGCACGGACTACACCACGGACCATGGCTAGCCCGCAACAAGAAAAACCGAAATAAGCGAGAGTTCATGCGGTACACCGGACCAACCCCGCGGTGCTCCGTAGGTAAGGGTTTCTTCAGCAAAAGAACAAGACAAAAGGCATATAAACGTTGGGTATTAAATCTATCTGTTAGACACATGGCTTTTGACCGTTGGGGGCTTATTTCAGCTACAAATAAGAGCTCATTGAATGCACAACTTACACCTTCCATCTACCAATCTTAAGAGCTATTATTGTTATCATTCAAGAAGGTTTTCAAAGAGCATTCAAGTCATATCTACACATTTAAGCTACATAGTTATATCCACTCATTAAGGTGTCTAGCTACAAACATTGTATCACCACTTAAACACTTTTCTTTCCTCTTAATTCTTACCCTTGTATTAGATTAAGAGAGTATTGTGAGTATAGTTAGTATACTTGGTTCCTTGTGTTTGTGATAACACAAGTGGTTTGCTTCAAGGTTGTAAAGGGTTTGTAATCTCACCCGGGTTATAGAGATACGAAGATTATATTAAGAATCTTGCAAATCCTAAGGGGGACTCCTTAGGTAGTGGATGTAGGGAAACCAAACCACTATATATCGTTGTGTATCTTTCTATTCCTACACTATTTATTTTCCACACTCTATATGCTTGATAAAATGCTTACATGAATAGTTTACTTATATTGTCTCTTAGTATTATCTAGTTTATAACTATCTAGTTTACTAAAGCAATAGGATTTAAATTAGCCTTTAATTTTATTTACTTAAAATAAAATTAGCCGATTAATTTCCATAGTCCTATTCAACCCCCCCCCCCCCTTTTAGGACGCGTATAGACTATCAATTGGTATCAGAGCCTAGCTCTAATTTGTACTTAACCGTTTCTAGAGTTAAAACGATATGGACTCTAACCAACCGGAAGGTTCATGTTCTACTAGACCTCCGCTTTTTACAGGAAAAGACTACTTTGGAAGGAAAAGGAAAATAGAGATTCATGTTAAAGGAATTGACTACTTTTTATGGCTAGCTATTAAGAAGGGTCCTTTTATTCCTTTTATACAACACCCCCACCATGAAATTACTCCACCAATATCACCACCACTGCCCTTCCTCCATCATTACCATCACCATCACCGACCCCCCACTATGTCGAGCCCCCACCATCACCACCACACCCTTAATCACCGAACTCTCCTCCCCCTTCTCCTTCCAACATTCTGACCTCCAGCACCACCGCGACCCATCCACCACCACCATGAACCTTAGTCAGATCTAGACTCCACCATCAACCAGGCTTCACCAAGCGGCGCTCCTCAGTCCCACCTTCTCCGCGTCGCTGGAAGATCGCCCCCATCCGCTGTTCATCAGATCCAATGTTCAACCCACCACCACCACCCTCATGTTCGTGGATTGAATCTCAATCAACCGCCACCACTGAGAAGCGAAGTCAACCCGCCACCACCACCCTGCTGTTCATGGATCCAATCTCAATCGCGTTTTATGGTCCAGCCCAAGATAGGTTTGGGTTTGTAATGGGGCCAGCCCAGTAGAAGCCCGCCACCGCAGAGAAGAAAATCACCCACACCATCTGCGCGTCTTGCAGAAGAGCACCACCCCCACCATCTTCATCCTTGTCATCACTGCCGCGAGTCAGCGCTCTTCGCCTTGCTGTCCTCACTGCCACCCCCGTCGACCTGACCTTCATCTCGGAGAAACACCGCCACCACTCAGTGGCGTACGAACCATTTATTTGCGCCGAGAATTCAACTCACCACAACCTATTGATCCACGTCCAGTTCGTGGCCCATTCGTGAAATCCAAATCTAGATCCAAATCAGCCATCTGTGATCAGTTGGGATCGAGTTCGTCGCTGTTTTTTTTCTTTTACGTTATGCGTAATGGGGCCATCCCTAAATGGCTGATATTTTATTGATAGGGCCAGGCCCATTGGGTTATTTGTATATCATGGGCTAGCCCTATGTAGTTGTAGTTGTATTGTATATCATGGGCCAGGCCCATATAGTTGTGGTTGTATTTGTATATCATGGGCCAGCCAATCAGATTTTGATTTCCTTTTGTTGGGTACAATTGAGAAAAAGGAAGATGACTATACAAATGATGATATTGCCAAACTCACCAAGAACAACAAGGCGATGAACATACTCATAAATGGTCTAAGTGTCACGGAGTATGCTAGAGTTAGTGAATGCAATTCGGCTCATGAAATGTGGCAACTTTTGGAGCTATCTTATCAAGGTACGGAGGATATCAAAGAAACTGAGATTGGTCTCTTTATTACAAAATATGAGCTATTTCAAATGGAGCCCGATGAACCCTTAAATATTATGCATCAAAGATTCTCCAACATTTTCAACTCCTTGAAGAATCTTGGTCAAGTCTACACCAACAAAGAGAAATGCCGAAAAATCCTATTTGCTCTTCAAAATAAATATAAAACAAAGATCAACTCCATAAGAGACACAAAAGATATTTCAAAGATGACAGTTCATGAACTCATTTGTAACCTCGTGACGGAGGAACTAGTGCTTGAAGAAGAAAAAATAAGAGATGATGAGGAAAAGAAAATTAAAAAATCCATTGCCTTTCATGCCTTAAGTAGCAAGATGAAGGAAAGAACGGAAAAGAAGGAGAGTGAAGAAGAAGATAATTCACATGACGAAGAAACTAGTGAGGATGAAGGAGTGGCTATGTTGGCAAGAGATATGAAAAGAATTTTGAGATACAAACGGTTTGCCAAGAAAGGAAGCTCTTCCACACCCTACAAAAAGAATGTTAGAGCTATCAAACAAGATGAACCCACTTGCTATCATTGCAAGAAAATAGGTCACATCAAAATCTATTGTCCCCTTCTTCACAAAGAAAAACCTAAGAGAGCTATGCATGCAAGCATCACTTGGGATACTCAAAATTCGGATGAAGAAGATAGTGAAAATGATAATGTTAACCTTGTTGCTTTCATGGGAGATCTTGCAAATGATGAAGATGCCATTTGGGATGATAGTCACTCAATCCAAGAGTTAAGTGATGACGGTTCAACTCACTTAGCATTCATGGCAAACCATGATGAGGTAACTCCTAAATCTAATCTTTCTTTATCAAATGATGATGCTAGTGAGGAAGATATTCATGATGCATTTGATTCTCTTTACAATGATTTTTTGAACTCTATTGAAACAAACAAAGTTTTAACAAAATATTTAGAAATTGAAAGGAATAGAAATAAAGAGATTTTAAAAGCTTTGGAGGATTGTCAAAATCTTAGTGATGAATGTACAGATGAAAATGAAAAACTTCATCTTATTAAGAAAAATCTTTTGGAAGAAAAAGCTTTGTTAAAGAAAAAAGTTGAAGATTTAAATGATATCATTTTAAAATTCACCAAGGGGCAAGAAAATTTGGATTTGATTTTAGGTTCTCAAAAGATGGCTTTTGAAAAAAGTGGTATTGGCTATGATCCTTCAACCAAACAAAAATTCTTGAAAAATTCTTTTGTTAAATCAACCTTTGCACATCATATTCCTTCTTCTTCAAAATCTTCTATCACTTGCACATATTGTGAAAAACTTGGTCATGATGCATCTCATTGTTACTATCGTAAATTGTTGGATTTGGGGTCTCTTGTACCATCTTGGAAAAAGCCTATATGGGCTATAAAAAGAAAATCCACTAACCCTCATGGACCCAAACCAAATTGGGTACCTAAAGCTTAATCATTTTTTTTTTGTAGGGATTGAGCATCAAGAAGCAAAATATATGGATTCTTGATAGTGGATTCTCTAGACATATGACCGGGAACTCTTCGTTATTTACACATCTCTATAAAACAAAAGTTCAAAAATTTACTTTTGCGGACAATACTAAAAAGCGTGTTTTGGGTAAAGGTAATATCGGTAATATGGATTCTTTACTTATCTCAAATGTTTTGCTTGTTGAGGGTCTATCTTTTAACTTGCTTAGTATTAGTCAACTATGTGATGTTGCTTATTTTGTTAAATTTGAAGCATCTAAATGTATTGTGTTTAAAAATGATGAGTTAAATACTATTTTTATATCTAAGAGATCTGATAATGTTTTTGTAGTTGATCTTGAGAGTCTTATTTGTCAACGTATTAAATGCTTGTCCGTGGTTAATGATAGTTGTCTTTAGCATAGACGTTTAGGACATGCTAGCATGGATTTAATTTCAAAATTGTCTAGGAAAAATCTTGTTGTTGGTTTGCCTATATATAAGTTTGATAAAGATAAACTATGTGATGCATGTCAACTTGGTAAACAACGTCGTTCATCTTTTAAACCCATAAATAAGGTCATCACCATTAGGCCACTTCAATTATTGCACATGGATCTTTTTGGTCCCGTTGATGTCACTAGTCTAGGAGGGTCTGATGATTACACAAGATATACATGGGTGATGTTCCTTGCTTTAAAAAATCAAGTCTTCAATGAATTTGCAAAACTTTGTAGAAAGGTGCAAAATGAGAAAGGCTACTCTATTACATGCATTCGTAGTGATAATGGTAGTGAATATGTGAATTCTCCTTTTGTGCATTTTTGTGATGAATTTGGCATTGAGCATAATTTTTCGGCTCCTAGAACTCCCCAACAAAATGGGGTAGTAGAAAGGAAAAACCGGACTTTACAAGAAATGGCAAGGACAATGTTAAAAGAACATAGTTTGCCTACATACTTTTGGGGTGAAGCCGTTCATACGGCTTGTTATGTGTTAAATAGAGTTCTCATTAGACCTATTATTAAGAAAACCCCTTATGAGCTTTGGTTTGGTAGACCACTAACTATTGCATATTTTCGTGTTTTTTGGTGCAAATGTTTTATCCTAAACACTAGGGATCATTTGCCAAATCGAAAGAAGGTATTTTTCTTGGCTATTCCACTAAGGGTAAAGCCTATCGTATTTTCAATAAACGCACTCGTACTATTGAAGAATCTATGCATGTTGATTTTGATGAGACTAACCCTTTTTGTATAAAGAAAGTAATAGATGATGATCCACATGAAGATATCCCACAAGATCAACCATTAGAATCTCCTACTCAAGAATTGGAAACTCATGATGAATCTATTGAGAAAGATGGTCAACCTTCAAATGAAGTTACTCCGGATTTACCAAAATGTTGGAAAAACATCAAAGATCACCCAAGCAAATTAATTCTAGGTGATCCAAATGAAGGGGTAACCACTCGCTCTCGTGTAATTGCCTTATGTGCTCATCATGCCTTCTTATCTCAAATTGAGCCCAAAAATATTAAAGAAGCTTTACTTGACGATCATTGGATAAATGACATGCATGAGGAGTTGAATCAATTTTAGCGTAGTAAAGTTTGGACCTTAGTTGAGAGACCAATTGGTCCCACTATTATTGGTACTAAATGGGTTTTTCGCAATAAAATAGATGACACCGGAATAATCACAAGGAATAAAGCACGTTTAGTTGCTCAATGGTATAATCAAGAAGAAGGTATTGATTTTGATGAGACTTTTGCTCCGGTAGCTAGACTTGAGTCTATTCGTATGTTACTTGCTTTTGCTTGTTATATGGATTTTAAACTTTACCAAATGGATGTCAAAAGTGCTTTTTTAAATGGTTTCATAGAAGAAGAAGTTTTTGTTAAACAACCACCGGGTTTTGAAGACCCAAAATTTCCAAATCACGTTTTTAAACTTTCAAAAGCTTTATATGGTTTAAAACAAGCACCACGTGCTTGGTATGATCGTTTAAGCAACTTTTTGTTAGAAAATGGTTTTAAACGTGGTAATACTGACTCCACTTTGTTTATAAAAGATCTTCTAAAGATATTCTTCTTGTTCAAATTTATGTGGATGATATTATATTTGGTGCTACTAATGAAAATCTTTGTGAGAATTTTTCTAAAAGTATGCATAAGGAGTTTGAGATGAGCATGATGGGTGAATTGAACTACTTTCTTGGACTTCAAAATCAAGCAAATGAAGGATGGCATCTTTGTAAATCAAGTCAAATACACAAAAGAATTGATCAAGAAATTTGGACTTGAAGATGCAAAGGAAATCGGAACTCCAATGAGCACATCCACAAAGCTAGACAAAGATGAAGATGGTAAAGATGTTGATGAGAAATCGCATCGAGGTATGATTGGTAGCTTACTTTACTTAACTGCTTCTAGACCCGATATCATGTTCTCCGTGTGTTTATGTGCTAGATTTCAATCCTCTCCTAAATAATCTCATCTTAGTGCCGTTAAGCGTATTTTTCGTTATTTGAAAGGTACTCTAAGTTTAGGACTTTGGTATCCTAGATTCACTTCTTTCGAACTTATAGGTTATTCGGATGCCGACTATGCTGGTTGTCGACTTGATAGAAAAAGCACTAGTGGTAGTTGCCAATTCTTAGGTCAATACCTTGCCTCTTGGTCTAGTAGAAAACAAAATAGTGTTGCTTTATCCACGGCCGAATATGTTGCGGCCGGAAATTGTGTGACTCAGATCCTTTGGATGAAACAAACCTTGCTAGAATTTGGCCTAGAGTATGATTTTGTTCCTATTCGTTGCGATAACACTAGCATATTAATCTTACGAAAAATCCTATTCAACACTCTAGAACGAAACACATAGAAATTCGACATCATTTTATTCGTGATCACACTCAAAAAGGGGATATTGTGCTTGAATTTGTCACTTCGGAAAATCAACATGCCGATATTTTTACCAAACCTCTTTCACAAGATCTTTTTGAAAAAATTTGTTGTGAAATTGGCATGCGAATTCTCTAAAACTTTTTCTATTTAAAAATTTCTTCATACATTTGCCTCACAAATTTTGTTAAAATTCGTTTTGGGTATCCCTTGATCAAATTTATAAACATTTGGAACTTATTTTCATTTTTTTCATTTTTTAAGAACCCAATACCGTTAGTTTTTCCGGTGCACCGCACTGTTCCACGGTACACCGCACCTTGGGGTTTCTATTACTTAACTTTTTCCTTTATTTTTCGCCCAGTTTTATTCGTGAGATAATTTTATTGTGCGGTACACCGCGGATTAGGTTTTCCGTCTGGGTAAAACCCGTTCTTTTTATCTTATCATTTCATTCTTTTTAAAACATAAACCCTACCCGCTCCATATTTCCTCTACTGCGATTTCCGGCGAAGCCCTCTTTATTCCACTGCCTACGCGCCTTTTTCTCCACCAAATCACTCCCTTTTTATCTCTATTTCATCTCTCCTCCATTACCCACTTCATTCCACCATGTTTAGACCCAAGAAGACAGCTACTGCTCCAAGGAAAACTATGTTCATGGAAGACAAGATACATATGAGTAGCTAGTCTATGCTTTGACTGAATCTCATTTATGGAAACATTTCAATAGTTCCACTAGATCGGTCCAATGCAACTGTGGAATGCATTATCGAACTACTGATGTTGATAATTATTATCCAATTAGACTCTACGAGGAAGTGAACTTTGAGAAGTCAATTCCTAAATTAAGGTTTTAGATATGAAAGGCGTATGCTAGTTAGGACTTTCAATAGGTAGTTTACTTAGTGGTTTGTTTTTTCCAATGTTCTTTAATCCCTATTTTTTAGGTATTTACTAGTTTTCTTTAATTTTATGCATTAGTTGTTTCTTTTTCATACAATTTTGCTCTATTTATGTTAGAGTAAGTGGGAGTTCTAATAGAACTTAATTTTGCAATTAATGAAATTTATTGAATGATTAAGACAAACAAAATATGGTGGTTCATGATTGGGAACATAGTGAACTTTCTTTATCACCTATTTTCTTATCTTTCTTATTCATTCCATTTGCATTAATAGCATTGAGTTGTTAAATAAATGTTTGTTACTAATGAGAATATCTTACTTTATTAGAGAAAATGGCATCGAAAACCATCATTTCTGATCTCAACAAAGGAGAAAAGATGAATGGTTAGAACTATAACCTTTGGAAGCTCAAGATACATTGTGTTCTAGATGAGCAAGATGTTCTTGAGGCTATTAACAATGTCATGGCTCAGACTGAGGAAGGTAACACAACTCAAAACGGAAGGGATATGGAGGCTTATAAGAAGTGGAAAAAGAAATATTCCACTGCAAGTGGCGTCTTGATAGGCTCCATGAATCATGATCTTGTCTATGAATGTCAACGATACCTCACTGCTCACGAGATGTGGAATGCTCTTAATAAGAAGTATGGGGGTACGACTGTGAATAATTTGCGTCAATTGACCATTAAGTTTGACACTTATAGGAAGAAGCCTAATCAAATCATGAAAAAACATCTCCGAGAGATATCTAACATGATTAGGGAACTTAATACTGCAGGTCATAACCTTACTGATGAACAACAGGATCAAGCTGTGATCCGATCTCTTCTAAATAACTGGAAGCATTTGAAAATAAACTTGACTCACAATGACAACATCAAAACTTTTGATGATGTTGCTCTTCATGTGACATTGGAAGATGAACGTCTAGATGCAATTAAGCCTCAGGGCCAGGCTTATGTTGCTGAGTCAAGTTCCCACAAAGTTTCTGGCAATAAGCGCAAGAACAATGGGAAGAAGAACGGAAATGAGCATGTCTCCAAGAAGAACAAGAAGGGTGGTAACAATAAGGAAAAACGTTTCTGTAAGAAGAAAGACAAGAGTAAGATGAAATGCTTTAACTGTGACAAATTGGGTCACTTTGTTCACGAGTGTAGCTAGCCCAGAAAGGTAGCAATGTCATTTACTTCTTATGATTTTAATTATGTTACCAGTATTGTATTGCTAGTTGATTCTAATCCTTTGTGGACTGTGGATTCAGGATCGACAGACCATGTAGCCAAAGACCGAGAGGCATATGTAAAGTACCGTCGGATTCCAGAGGGATCAAGTTGGATATATGTAGGAGACAACAATAAAGTTGAAGCCAAAGGATTTGGCACTTGCAAGTTGAACTTGAGAGGTGGTCAAACCTTGTACCTGCATGATGTACTTTACGCGCCTGATATTCGACGGAACTTAGTCTCGGTCACTGTTCTTCTAGGATTAGGTTTTAATTTTCATTTTCATAACAACCAAGTAGATATCTATAATGATGCTAGGTATTATGGTTCTAGTTTTATTTTGCATGGTTTAATTGTACTAGATGATGATAACTCGTTTAATAGTTATTACGTAAGTAGTTGTTTTTCTACTAATACTTCTTCTTTTAGTAATTCTAATGAAGAAGAAAATGTATGGCATGCTAGATTAGGCCATATTGGTCAAGACCGTATGAATTTATTGGCTAAGGTAAACCTTTTGGGTTCGTTGACTAAAGTCAACTTGCCAACTTGTGAAAATTGTCTAGCAGGTAAAGCAAAACAGAAACCATTTGGAAAGGCTAAACGAGTCGAGTACCCATTACAAGTAATTGATTCAGACATCTATGGCCCAATGAGTGTTCAAACTAGACGTGGGGAACGTTATTTCATCACTTTCATAGATGATTTCACTAGGTTTGGTTATGTCTACCTGATTTCTCACAAATCTGAAGCATTGAAATGTTTTATGACATTTATCAATGAAGTGGAAAATCAGTTAGAGAGGAAGGTGAAAAACCTAAGAACCGACCAAAGACGTGAATATCTATCTGATCAGTTTAAAGAACTATGTGATGAAAAAGCGATAGTAAGTCAACTTACAATTCCTAGAACACCACAACAAAATGGTGTGGCTAAAAGGAGGAATAGAAGACTCCTATAAATGGTTAGGTCTATGATGGCACAAGCAAATCTTCCAATATCTTATTAGGGAGATGCCTTGCTTACCGCATGTTAAATACTTAACCGAGTACCCACAAAGACTATTCCATCAACTCCTTATGAACTATGGACAGGTAGGAAACCTAATCTGTCATACTTGCGACCTTGGGGGTCGGCAGGCTATGTTCATGATCTATCTCATAAGTATGGGAAGTTAGGTCCAAGAGGTAAGAAGTGTATATTTATTATATACCCAGATCACTCTAAAGGATATGTGTTTATTGGTGAACATAATAATGGGGGTCTTACAGAAATTGAGTCACGAGATGTTACATTCTTAGAAAATGATTTTCCTAGCAGAGGTGAGGTTGACAAAAATTCCATCTTATGTGAACTAAATGAGATTCAGGAAGATGATATGCAAAAAAATGTGACACCTGATGAGGTAACACGTACTCAAGAAATAGAGTTGGACACCTCTTTACATCTTGAGACGGAAGAAACCATTTCATCATTTAGTAATCCTATTTCTCAATATTCTCAACTTAAGAGAAGTGCTAGAGTTTTAGTTCCTCGTGGTCGATTTGAAATCGAAGGAGAAGTCTTTATGATAACTCCACAAGACGAAGAAGAACCTCAAACAGTTAATGAAGCACTTTCATGTCCAGCTAAGAATGAATGGAGAAAAGCAATGAAAGAAGAAATGGAGACGATGAAGAAAAACCAGGTATGGGAACTGGTTGATCTCCCGAAAGGACGTAAGGCAATTGGGAACAAATGGTTTCTCAAAATAAAGAGGAAACCTGAAAATTCCATTGACAGGTATAAAGCTCGCTTGGTAGTGAAAAGTTATACTCAACGGGAAGGAATAGATGTTGAGGAAACTTTTTCTCTTGTTGTCAGATTTACCTCAATACGTCTTATTTTAGCTATAATGGCGCATCTCGATCTGGAGTTGCAGCAAATGGCTGTTAAGACTGCATTTCTAAATGGAGATTTAGAAGAGGTAATTTTTATGGAACAACCCTCGGGTTTCGTTGCAAAAGATCAAGAGAATAAAGTATGTAGATTGTTGAAATCAATCTATGGTTTTAAGCAAGCCTCAAGACAGTGGAATTTGAGATTTCATGAAGTCATCTCGTCAAATGGATTTGAGATGATAAGTGAAGACCACTGTGTTTATATTAAACGTTCCAAGAAAAATTTCATGATTTTATATCTATATGTGGATGACATCCTACTAGCTGGGAATTATAAAGAGTTTATTCAAGCAAATAAGGAGTGACTAACTTCTCAATTCGATATAAAAGATATGGGAGAAGAAAATTATATTCTTGGTGTTAAGATTCACAGAGATAGGTCTAGAAGACTATTATCTCTATCTCAATAACCTTACATCTTGAATGTACTTGAGCGCTTTGGTATGACTACGTGCAATGCCATTGACACTCCTGTAGCAAAGAGAATAAACTTAACTCTCGACATGTGTCCTAGTACTACAGAAGAGAAACAAAAAATGTCAACAGTACTATATTCTAGTGTCATTGGTAGTCTTATGTATGTTATGATGTGTACGAGACCAGATATATGTTATGTCGTAGGTTTAGTTAGTCGTTTTCAATCAAACCCTGGACAAGAGCATTGGAAAGCTGTGAAAAGGATATTGAGATATTTAAAAGGCACAAAAGATCATGCCTTATTCTTTCGAGGAGATAGATTACGCCTAGATGGATATACAGACGCGGATTGGGCTGGTGATATATACGGGCGTAAATCCACTTCAGGTTATGTGTTCTTGCTAAATAATTGCGCAATTTCTTGGAGTAGCAAGAAACAAACCTGTGTAGCTTTGTCAACGATGGAAGCTAAGTTTGTAGCTTGCTCAGCTGCGATTCAGGAGGTTGTTTGGTTAAAAAGGTTCTTTGAACATTTAGGATTCTCTGGTGATAGTGGGAGTCCAATTACAATATACTGCGATAATCAAGCTGCAATTGCTTATGTGAAAGATTGGCAAGACCAAACACATTAATATAAAGTATAACTTCGTTAGAGTTATAATTGCACAAAAGGATGTTACTTTGCAATATATACCCACACGCAATATGCTTGCGGATCCATTCACAAAATTTATCTCAAGGGATGTATTCATGGATCATGTTAGATCTATAGGATTAAGCAAGATATAATGTATGAATTATTGTTAGTTTATGTGCATTCATGTATATATTTCCATTAGTATGTTTATTTAACTGTTTATTTTAATAATATCATGTTTGATATGTATTATATATTGCATATGCGTATGATTTTGTAAGTATGTATGTCTTATAGACTGAGATTGGCCCTGTCACACGGGCAATCGCCTTTGGCATAAGAAGTGCGCAAAGATGAGACCAACTCATAGTAGTGAAGAACCCTTAAGATAACTTGAGTTAAGATAGTAGCCTTAACTAAGTGTTAAGATGAGATCATAAACATGGATAAACCATGTTAAGCTTATATTATGATTGAAGTAGAATCCCACTGTCTACTTGGTCTATAATAGCCAGATATGAATTGCTTGATTGATTTCATAGAATGGTTGATCAATCGAAGAATTCATCTTAGGCAACGAGGCTTGTCTAATTATATATCTGTATGGAATTTATAAATTTGTGACATACAATTTGAGATATATGAATAATACCATAACGCGTGTGTCATACCACGTGTGCTTTCGACCAAAAGGAAGTGAAGAATTGATCCCTGTTTCTTCACTATGTGATGTCTTCGATTTGTTCCCTTATTACTTTTGACTATGTCTTGATATTTTGATTAGGTGTATGCTACTTTGAACACATTACTAATGATCATGAATGGTTCGGTCTAAAGGGGTATGTTTGGGAAAGCAACCTAATCAATATAAAAGGATATAAGTGTAAAGGGGAGACTAGAATTGTGTATCAAAATGTGTGCTTGCATGTTAACCGATCATGTAAGTCAATACGGACTATAACATGATAGTGAGACACATAAACGAAATGACAATGAACTCTTTTTCACATAGAAGTTGTGATATAAATTTGAAGGGGTCAGAGTTACTGTAATGTGATACAACATATTGTTAGTCTGGGGTACTACAAGATATGTAAGGAATGAGATTTCATTTGAGCAACTATGTACCCTAACAGGTTAACAGTAACATATGCTCGTAAACTTGTCGGTCACACGACCTATTTGTCAAGTATGATATATTATTGTAGTAGTGTGTATGTGAGAGAATTTTGATTTTTTTTTATGTATGGGACATTGTGATACACGTACCTAATAGTACGATTGTAACCGCATCATGGGCGAGTGGGAGAATGAAAGAAATAAAATATTTAATGTTATTTTATTCCATGTCACCCATGATGGGGTGACATGAACGTACTGCTTGGAAGTTACTCTAGAAGTTACCGTAATAACTGGCCCACTAAGAGAGATGGAGAGAGTGGAGAGAGTGGAGAGAGTGGAGATAGTGGAGTGATGGTTTATTATCAGTTAATAAACCAACGCTCCTATCCCTCTATAAATACGAGTCTGCTTTTCCTTTCCAGACACAACAACAAACCCAGCAAGTTTTCTCCGGTTAAAATCAAACTCTTTTCTCATACACTTAACAATATTTCTCAGATACTTAAGTGGTGAAAACAAAGAATTTAATTCTTGTAATTAAATTCACGATCAGAAAACAAAGTAAGAATAAAAAATTATCAATCCGCTGCATAAAAGAGGTTTGTCTAAAACTTTTACTGTTTAATTAATATGTAACAAATCTCTTTTTTGTGGATGAGGTTACAAACCCCGTTATGAAATTAGGTTTCGCAAAAGTCCCTTGTATTTAAGGATCGCATGAGTGTTGGAGGGTCTGCATCCAAGATAATAAATCAGCTTTACTAAAATAAGCCAACTTATATCATTTAAAAGACCATCTGCAGCCTTGTCAATAGGGTAGTGCTGTGGCGACAAAGGGTTAATTAATAAGTGGCCTTTACTGAGCTGATGAAGAATTCCAATAAAAGGTATATTATTGTGAACATCTATAAAAGTAGAATGACTTGTACAAGCTGAACATGTAACGTGTAGGCCTGATCTCTATAAATGACATTTTAGCCTCACGAATTAAATAACCCAAAGTAGATATATCAATCAGCACTAATAAATCCCTACTAGAAGCAATCGAAATATTTTTCAAATAAAAGTTGACTCCATGTACAACTACGTCAATATGAAAGAACTGAAGCAAAAGATTAATAATAAATAAAAAATTGGCCTTGAGTATCAGATATGTGCTGATGAAGAATTCCCAAAAGATGAATTTTCAGGAACATCGTTGAACGTGGTAGTACTTATACTAGCTGGACATATAACACGCAGCACATTAATATTCACATTGGTCTCACAAAGTAAATAATCCAAAGTTGACATAAAAATCACACGGATTAAAATGCAAAGCAGCACATTTTTAAGCGATACTTAGAATCATTTGAAAGCTGGTGAAGATTTCTCATAGTAAGAATATCATGAATAACATCCATAGTAGCGCTGATGAGGATAAATGCTGTAGCTCCCTTAAAATCCAAACTTTGCAATTTAGTCAGGCTGAAATTAATCCCTTCACAATGGCGATAACAAATCTTTGAAACACGACTCCAAAACCTCGAATTACGACCTCGAAAGCATCTACGAAATCTCGAACAAAACCTCAAATCACAACCACAAAATCACGACCACGAAAACTCGTACAAAAACTCGAAACTTGACCATAAATCATTGAAGGACTATCACTATAAACCCAAACCACAATCCGGAGCTACCAAACTTGAGAAAGAGGACAGATTAGTCCTAAGAGATGGTGAAGTAATAATTGGAAATTAAATAAGTGCCCCAAAAGATAAAACATAGCAGCACTAAAATAATCATCTTTGGTGATAGTAGAATTAATAGCATGGCCAACTTTCACAAATATAAGTGAAGGCCAGCTAAAACCATTATGAATCTCACCAGCAGACTTATTATCATGAAGGCACTGCAGCGAAATTTGTTTAATAAATAAATCCTTTTCAACTTCATAAAAAGTATCACTAAAAGATAAAATAATAAGTGTCCACGCAGCAGCACAAAAGTCAAGCAAAATATATATATATATATATATATATATATATATATATATATATATATATATATATATATATATATCCCAAAAAAATTATCAATTCTTAAAATTCAATGGATAGAATCAAATAACTCAGCAAGAGCATAGCTATGATCATCAGCATTTGTACAAGATCTGCTAATATCGATTTGAGCACACCACTAAGTCACACAAAACCCTGAATATCCACAAATACCCGAAACTCGACCACGAACTTTCGAAACACGATCACAAAACCTCGAAACACTACACCAAATAGTATCATTAAAAACGATATATATTGCGGCAACACTAAAAATGACTTCTAATGATATTTTTAAACACCAAAATGGCCTCTAATTATATTTTTAGCAGCAATATTTTCCGCTAAAGATAAAATCAATAGAGGCAAAAACACATAATTTGCTACAAAAAGTGTCTTTAGAGACGAACTTATTGTGACGAACAAATAACGGCAAAATTAAGACTTTTAATGGTAAATTTTTTTGCGGCTAAAGATGACCTTTCTTGTAGTGAAATACGACCACGAACATGAGCAGCCCAAAAATAGTAAGAAACTGCAGCTCTACTCCAAGAACATGCCAACAGCTCATATCTGAAGTATGTATCAAAAAATTAGCAGCAGGAGTATGGAATATAATATAATATAAGTTGCAATTCTAAAAAATTGCAGAATAGTCCTCCGAGGAGTAACGGAAACTAAGCAAAAACTAAAAGAACGATGAAGTCTGATCTTAAACCCCAAAGACCACCAAAATAAGTAACAACTGAACCAAGAGCACAGCAACCAAGTGAAGCATAAAAAACAACTGAATCAACAAAGGTAACAGAATATTTAACCCCTATGCGGTGAAAGAGGAAAACAACACCCTCTCGGGTGTGGGCCCGCAGAACCCCTTATATGTGAAGTTATATAAATCATTTGGGGCTGGGGGTCCGCACCCAATAAATAATTCTGAGCATCACCGAATATAGGATATCTTCTCCTAAATCTTGGCCTACGAATTGGCAAAACCAAATTTGAAAAAGTAACCTTTTTCTTATTTTTCGCCTCCAGCTTCTTTGTTTTTTGGCTCTTCACAAGGGTGAAGGGATCTTCTTCTCTTTTAGCGTCTATCATTTTTCCATCGGTATTATTATCCTCGAATCGGATGTGATTCGAGTTATAAGACGGCTACATATTAGAATTGTCTGAGTGAAATACACCTCTAATAACTTGTTGCTTGGGGACCCTTTCGGCATAAATAAAATTTCCCCTCGGTCCATTAAGCTCAGAGTTATTGAAACCTTTAGAGAACGAAACTCTTTAATTTCTACAATTTTTCTCAACCCAAATAGCAAAGCTAGCCTTTCCCTTCTAGTGCTCGTATCTCTAGGATATCATATTGGAGCTTCAAACCTTCCGTTATTTGCACGACTAGTCCTGCTTAAATTAGCATTTGTAGGCGCATGGTTAAAATTTGGATCGAAGCTACACCTGGAGCGAGAAGAAATCAAAGGTTCAGACCCCTGAGTTTTCGACAATGACAAATCAGTCCCCGAAATTTTTGAATTGATTCCTACAGCTCCTTGGATAATTTCCGAAGCCGCAATTAATTCTGATTCCTTCTCAGAAGCCACAAGCGCGTGGTCTGATTCTTGAATATTCATTAACGCCCCAAATTTATTCGATATTTCCACAGGGGTCCTCGAACTATTAGGATTTAAATTAGGAGTCCCGATAAATAAAATATCAGTAGCAGCAGCATTTTTCGCAGGATTAGTGTTAACATTTTTTCTAGTCTCAGGCACTCTTACTGCATGTTTTCCAGGTTCTTTAGAGTTTAATCCAATATCATCATCATCAAAATTCACATTAACAGGATCCTCATCAGAATTTAAACTAACAGAATCGTCAAAAAAGCTCAAATCCGCATTTTTCATCACCGTTTTAGGATTTTTGAGCTGTTTTCCAGGTAAGTAAAAAGTTTGAAGTTTAGCTTCATAAGTCACTGTCCGATTCGTGAAGAGAGGAATCGGAGTACGATGAAGTATCAAGTTCATCATCTTCTCGCTGTTGTAGAGGCAATTTAGAGCTCGAACATTCATCGCCGTGCTGATCGATCTTGGGCTCTCGCTTAGCAGCAATAGTACAGTCAATCGGCGATGAGTTATGAGGCCCAATAGAGTCCGGCTTTGGCTTCGTCACTTCATACCCATTTTTTGTTTGTACAAGTAGATGAAGAATGTATATTTTGGCAATGGGTATGAGAGTAAATAGTTGTGTTATGTCAATGTTTTTGAAAGCATTAATTTATGTTATGGTATTATTATGGTGATTAGAAAGAAAAACAGAAACCAAATGAGACCCTAACCTTAATTGTATTGCTGAATTTGATGACAAATCAAAAGATTCTATTCAAATTAGAATTTTTCTTCATTTTAACTATCATTATTTGTCCATAAAAAACACCATACATTTTATTTTTTCCTTTTTTTCCCATAAAAAAATCCTTTGAGTTACGGAAAACTTAGAACTCAGATCTTGAGTTTTGGGAAACTTCCCATACCTCATTGTTTTTTAAAAAAGACGGTACCTTTTATGGAAGAGCGGATAAGGATGCAGGGGTTTATTGAATATTAACCTTTTTTTAAAATTTTTGGAAGCTCTGTTTTTGTTATGGAGATGGGAGGATTATTAAGTCTTATGTAGTCAAATAAGGGTGCGTATATTATGCCACACCTGAAAATCCACACAATTACCCTATTTTTATATTCTAATTTGTAGCATAAACTATAACAAGACGTTCATTCAGCAACAAACAAACACCACAAACAAGAAATGTTCAAAAATAAGCATTGTGCAATGTAATGAGTAGACCGTCACAACTCTTGAACCTCCACATACATCTAATTATCCAAAATAAGAGGTGAAAAATACAAAATACAAAAAATGACTAATAGTTAAGAGTTTGAAAATACAAGTAATCAGCTTCCTAGTGCTCCCATCCTAGTGCTCCCAGACATTCACATAATTTATTTATGATAATACGATGGGTAAAGCAAAAGTGTTTAAGAAAACATACCTCAAAGAATGCTTTATGCATCTAAATTTCATTACAGGGTACCCTAGAAGCCCCTTGCCATCATTATCGTTAGGGTTAAGAGGTGTTCTTCCCAGTATAACACTCTTTAACATGCTTGTTTAATTTAATTTAATAATTTTGTTTCTGGACATTTAATTTTTTGACATGCTTGTACTTGTATTATAAAGTAAATAAAACCCCAACAACTATAGCTGAACTTAGTGGACGGGTGAGAAACTGGAACTGAGAGGTGACCAATTGGATCCACTAAAACTCTTTTTAAGCATTGGATTTTAAATCTCAATAAGAAGAGGATCAAAAACAAACAAAAGAGAACAAAAGTGAAAAGTGCGTTGAGGTTGAGTCTTTAATTACTGATAACAAATTCTACAACCATGATGGCTTTATAGCAAAAGAGATACAAATTATTTGAAAGCAGAAAACAACATTGAAATCTCTCATAATTAAGCTCCTTCTCTTTGTAAGCTTATGTCATTTAACATTAACGGAAACAAACATTTGAATGTTATTATTGGGAGATCATCAATTCATTGGTCATTGATTGAAATGTAAGTTCATATCTGTTTTTGATCTTATGGAATATATTAAATGATTAAAAAGTACGTTATTTTGATACAAGCATATAGTTGTAATTCATGTGAATCTTTACCGACAAATATTAGTCCTCTATTTCTTCAAGTTGTTAATGTTTTGATATTTTACTAGTGCGTTAATAAAGGGAAATACACAAGAAAATATAAATAGTTCCACTCTACACTAAATAGGATAAATAGTCAAAAGAAAAGCATCCCCATATCAAACTTTCTTGTAGACAATTATTTAAAATCTATAGCATCTTTTGCACAAACTTTCCACTACATATAAAATTTTAATCCATACCTGCTCCGTATAGATAAAGATATAAATCCCCATACAATATTACACCTATTAAGTATCAAGTCTCACCCAATCCCACTTTTCCTGACTTTTTCTCATTATTATAGAGAAAACTTATCTGATGATAAAAAACGCACAAAGTAGGAGAGAGAGCATACCGAATGGATATAAGATATCAATATATGAAAACTAAAATTGATAAATTAAAATTCAACAAGACTTGTTAGATTTACAAACATTAAATTAGACAAAACTATTAGGTAATGCAACATTAAAATCCACACTCAAAGCTAGAGAGAGTTGAACAAATAGACAGGATAATATTGACTCGGGAAACTCACTAAGTTTATCTCCGCTTCTACTCTTCAACCTCTTCTCTGTCTCCATCGAGTTTAATCTTCACTAAAATCAGATTTGTTACTTCTCCCTATTCATATAAGACATAATATTTTCTTTGCCAGCTTTCAAAACATATTCAGGATAACCAGGAAGGGTAAAATCTAAACACAAATCCTCAATTGAAGCCCCACGAAACTGTAAATCAACGGTTTTATCTCCATTTTGATCTTCCATATACAGTTTTCGAAGATAAATTGCTTGAAATTCTTGCAATGTTTTCCCAAGCTCAGGATCAAACGAAAGTATATCATGCAAATTAAGTTCTTCGAAAAAAAAAAAAAAAATAAGACATAATATTTATAATTAATAATAAGTAATATGTACTAGAATTAAATGAACACTGAAAATTCCAAATAATCTAATAATTAATGAACAAACTATCCAGATAATCGATTAACTATACAATAGAAATAAACCCGACATTTACTGCAAAACAATTCATAAAATGCAGTATAAGTCCAAATTGCTCACTCCAACAGTAAAAAGCTATTCTCATACGGTAAAAAGGCTTCCAACGGTTCTAAAATGGCCATGGTAGGATTTGTATAAAAAGATAATTAACAACTATACTTGAATCGGATAATTCTGAAAATAGTAACAGAATTAAAACAATTTTTTAGAGTTTCCATGGTAAAATTAATTTTTCCCCTTAATTTAGGTTCCTCGCCAAGCCGGGTTGATGATGGTGGAAAAATGGTCCCCAATTGGCGGCTGTTTTTTATTAAGGAGAGCGGCTTGGTGGGAAGGTAAGTGAATGTGAAGAGCTTTCTTTTTAGGTTTCATTGTTTTTCAAATTTTCTTTTCATTGTTTATTCTGAAATTTTTCAAAGTTTTCGGTTGTATAATTTTTTTTTAAAATACTTTTTTATTTTGTAGGATTATAATATTTTAATATTTTTATAAAAAAGTAATAATTAAAAGTCGCCTCCATCTCATCATTTTTAAAATAAAATATAAATAAATAATTGTATTTAAATATATTACATCATAATTGATATATATAATATTTTAATTATTGAATTACATAAATTAAATAATAAATTTGAATATTTTATAAAATAATTTATGTGCATAACTACACTTATAAATAAAAAATTAATATTTAAGTCAAAAATAAGAATAAAAAATAAAATTAATATATTAGTTTTGTGATTATAAAAATATAATTGAAAAGCAAAATTATAAATGAATAATGGATATGGATAAAAAATATAGAGTAACTAAATAGATGAAATAAAAGTTGATGTGTCCTATTTATAGAGTAACCGTATTTTTGATACCTCCGCCAATACCCTATAATTACCATTATTATTATTATTTGAATTTTTAAGCTTCAACCATGACTAAGAGATTCTCGTATCTTCAAATCTTATATGGAGCTTTGCGTTTCAAATCAAAACTCCATACTTATGGAACTTCTCAAATTGATGGAATTATAAAAATGATGAAGAATGAACATGCGACGAAGAAGTGACGGAAATGAAAGAAAAATAATTAAAATAATAAAATAAGTAAAAATAATGATAGGTTAAATAAGAAGGTAGTCGGTTCACAGGAAAATGGAAAAATTATACAATTTTGGTCAATACTGATGCATCAAAACTAGCAAAAAAATGGATGGAAGGAGTCTAGTGCGTGGATCTTGAGATCACAACGGGGTCTGGTAGAGATTTTAATCGCAAGATGTGCAAAACAGTCACTACAACACTCTTGGTTTTTTCCAATTGAGTTATGCCCTGGGGGCCATTTGGTGTTGTTTTGATGGACCATAAAGGCCATGATGTATTTAACCCAAAATAAAATTAATAAAATATATTTTACTTTTTTAAAACATGACTTAATGTAATAGAGAAATCTGACTAATATTTAAACTTGATCTGAAGACTAACATATTTCATCTAATAATGTATATTAGAAAATAATCAAAACATTGCATTAAAATCAGTAAATGTTTAAACTTTATTGTGAAACTAACATTTTGAATCTAATAATTTATACTAAAAAATAATCATAACATTGTATTAAAAATTGAACAAAATAATGGGTTGATATGGTTGTTGATTATTGATAGAATATGGAATATGACATATATTAATTTCTCATAAATATCATAAAAAACTCAATAATATAAACATACCATATTGAAATGCAATGGTCATCAATCTTTTCATTTACCAAAATATGTGTCTGGATCTGGATACATAGACCTGTATCAGAATATATTAAAACTAATCATTTATGTCTACCTAAACTTTTTGTAATACAAGTATATCACCATAAAAAATTGTAGCATATATTCCTTAACATTTCTCACAAAAAAATTGATAACTAAGTGGTGGAAATATTGAGGATATTCATGTCTTACTTGCTACCTGTGTATACACCATGTGGTATGGAGGTAATGACAAAATCTATGGTAGTGAACTTAAATCTGAGGAGATCATCTCAAATATGATAAGACGAATATTTGGTGAGATGGTTTAGTGTAAAGAATTGGATCATACTTGTTGGAAAGTGAATTGGATTAATGAGAAATCGCGTGTAGCTTGAAATTTAAGAATCGTTTTGGTAAAATAAAGTTGTTTCTAGTATTAGGCTGTGTAATAAATCTGATTTCTTCCAATTGTAAAGGGCATATTAGTCTTTTGATATAATGAGACTAGGGTTTTTTAGGTTTTGGGTTGGGTTAGATGTTAAGACTAGCATGTGGTTTGGACTCAATGAATGTGTTATTGTTTGGTGGGCTCTTTTTTTTTATTATGATATAAACGGACTTATGTTTGACAAAGTATTTTTGAATGCTGAATAAAATGAGACTTCTTTCCAATTAAAAAGAGTAACTAAGTATATCGTAGAAGATATCAAACATATATTTTTCTATACTGTGTGAGTTTTTTAAATTCTAATATGAGATGACATTATTTATGTATTTCTGTATAGAGATAATTGCTAATTAGATCCATAACCCAAAAAATCATGCCTTAAGAAATTCAACTTAAAAGTTTGGATAAATCGATCAAAAATATTATTTTAGTTGTATGATATACCTAATATAACCTTAAAAAATAAAATAATAAACTTTAAAATAAAATAAAAGTTTATACAACCACCAACGTTGAAAAAAAAAAGTAAAGGTTGAATTAAAAAGAAACATTAAACCTAAAACTCATCTCTTCACATTAACCTGCGAACAAAAAAAGCAAAAAAGAAATCTCTTCACTCACTTTCCCACCACAATAAATCCGCCACAGAGTATTCTCCGCCATCATTATCAACAATCGAAGAACCCAATTAAGGTAACAAATTAATATTTATTATTAAAACTTTAAAAAAATTAATTTAATTATTAGCCTAATCTTATTACTTTTACAAATTTTCAGAGTTATCTAATTAAGTATAATTACAGTAGATTTTTATCATCTTTTTAATTAACCATCTTCACCTGCACAAGAAAATGCTGCCACCATCTTCAACTCGGCGTGGCTATGCCATCAATAATCGAGCCCACCAAGCCGTCTTTGTTATTTCACAGTTACGGACCATTACACAATCTATCACAGATGAAGAGGAAGGTTTCGTAGATGTTGATATTACACCAAGCGACTCTGAAACGGATTTTGAAGTACAACTTGTTCAGAGAGCCCACCAAACTTGTGTAGAGAGCCCACCAAAATGGGTTGATCGGAATGGTGTAAGGTTTGATTGTGAAACTAGGCTGATCGGAATGGTATAAGGTTTGATTCAGAGAGCCCACCAAACTTGTTCATCTTCGAATTGAGTGTCAAAGACAACCGGTTAATCATTTTTTAGTGTAAACTTTGATGGATAATGGTGGGCTGGTTTATGTAGTGCAGGTCGTTTGATTTTTTTTTTTAAACTTGATCAAGATTGTAAGAAAATGGGTTACCAATAATTATCAAGGGTATTTGGACTATAAATATTATAGAAATGGGCTGAACCTGTTGAAATAAGTTATATTGGCGGTGAATCTTTTGAATTAATTACCCTTTTTTATATAGTTTTGTAGAAACAATACTTGTTCACTTTTAATATTTTATGGTCCATAATACTCAAAATAAATTACACATTTTGAATTGTGTGTGGATATTCTCATTAAGGTGATAATATGAATGATTGTTGTAATTAGTTACTTGCCTCTTGTTAAAAGGATAGATATAGGTCATAAAAGATATTTTTATTACTATTAAGAATATGATTTATTTAGTTGTTGGCTACTCCTTGTGATATGAGAAATTAGAAAATGTACATATGTATTTTACTAGAAAAAAAATATACCTATGTTCATTAGTAACACTAGGCCTTATGGGTATATTTGAGTGCATGTGGAATTAGATGGGAGCCCAACCAAGGAATGTCAGTGCATTATTACCTTGTGTCTAACAGTTATATAGGCCATGTTGTTGCTCATTTACTAGGGCAAGGTAACTATGGCCTATTACTATTTACGATGCTTCCAATCTATGTGATTATAAACGAGATGTCATTTATTCCGATGAGTGAGTAGAGCGTGCAATCTTGGCGACCAATACTATACTAGGTTCAATGGGAGATTGTTAAGTAATCTTATTGATTTCCTATTTTGGCCCTAGCCCATTATTTAAACATGAGTTAAAGGTCATTCCCAAAATTATCTCTAACCTAGATAATGATTAAAAAAATATTTAGTCAATACTATTTAAAGAATGAATTCCTCATTGATATGGATATTCAATAAATTATCTTATTGTGTAGCTAATTAGAAATAGAATTGTAGACATTGAGATAATAAGCCTTAGACTATTATAGGAACCCTAACTTGTATATCCAACTATACAAAAAGGGGTTTCATGGTTACTCAAATTATGTCATGCACTTTCATTGGCATACTCCCTCTGTTTCAAAATGTTTGTCCACTTTGCTTTTCGCACAATTTAAGAAATATGATTATTACACTCCATATTACAAAAGTACCCTTCATAAAGTGTCTTAATATCTTAAATGTGTATTGGAAACATAAATTTAAATTTTTTAATGGGGGTAACAGTGGAAAAAAGAGAGAAAATGTGTCTTGATATTCTAAGTGGACAAACAATTTGAAACTACATTTTTAGTAAGTGGATAAACATTGTGAAACGGGGGGAGTAATATTAAGAAATAAGTTCTTAACATTGGTTCTAAGACCCATTCAGTTGAAACACTAGTTCAAAGCTTCATCATCATTGCAAGAGTTCTCAGTGCAAGAAGGGTATATCTAATCTGTTTTGCAAGTATATTCTCGATAAATGGTACATCAATGGTGATATAGGGGTGTCATAAATCAAGAACAACCACTTTCGTATGGAGTTTGATGACAAGAAAGAATGTGAGAGGATTTGGTTCCTCGGACCTTGTGCTTTACATACCATGCATGTGGTTCTTGCTATCTGGGACAACAAAAAAAGGGTAGCAAATGTGTATACGACCATCCTTTGAGTCTGGGTACATGTAGGGGGTCTAGCACACTTGCAAAACAAGGTGGGGACTATCAAGTTCCTGGCTTTAAATTTTGTTAAATATTTTATCCAACTATGATAGTGGAAGATATTGATATCTTTTGATTTAGGGTTACGTTAAAGTGCAATGATGCAATCCTTACGGGTGCTTATGTGTGTCAAGAGAATGGTCCTGCATGGGCTCAATTCCATTACGAGGACATTTATCTTTTTTGCTTTGATTGTGGACACCTTTCACACACTAAGATGAACTACCCAAATGTGGTTAGTAAGCTAGATATGGGTGACGATGAATATAGAATTTATAATTGGGAAAGGTCACATGCCATATATATAAAACCCAAACCGGATTTCTTAATTTCAAGCAAGATCCAAGGCGGGTATATTGATCATATTCAACATTATACGTGGAAAAGGGATGATGATGATTACCCCATCTTTTGGAGAAGGTGGAGGAAGAAGCGGGGTGTCAAAACATCAACATTAGATAAGGTTTGGAGCTTTTCATACAATCCTTAATACTGGTAAAGGGAATCAAACTAGTACAAGATATAAAGAAGCATGAACAAGCAGGTAGAGGTTTACACAAGCGTGGGAGGATCATGAGAAGTCGTTATTGGTATGTGACGAACAAATTAACATGGTAAGCATGGATAAATGCAAATGGAAGATAATAGAGGTTGTGGAGGTTGATGACGAGAAGTATCAGTATGATCCGTAATATTATAATGTTCAAAAGAAATTTGAAGCTCATATGATGTTGACTGAAATTCTGCATTTTTTTCTTTCACCGCGATTTTTTCTATTGAGTATTCTTAGTAAAGGTTTAACGTGACATATATCCTAATGGACGGACATCCAAAAACGAGTATTATAAATAATAAAATTTATTTGTGGATGTCCTAAACAATGTAAGGTTACAAACTTTTTACATTTTTTCTTTTAAAGTACCATAAATGTATTATATGAAAAATTATATTACCAATAAATATATAATCCTCCTATATAATTCTCCTATAATTGTTTCTTTACACAAGTTAAATGTAAATTGAATGAAACGAATTGTCTTGTTATCTTATATATCTTATAACATTTATTGTATAACATGTGTATTTAATTAAAAGAATATTGAGATAACTAGAGATGATAAACAATACTTAATTTTTTTGAAAGTTGGATAAATGAAATCAAAGTAGTGCATGTTTTTTCGAAGAAACAAAACACATTAAGAGCTAATCTCAGTTAATATAAAGAATAAATCCTTGCATTGGAAAAAAAAAAGTCAAAGAAATACATAACTCGATAGCCTTTAAATGTAATAACAAAAAGAAAATACTCATAATTATCAAGAATCAAAATATTTTTCATTCCTGATAACATAATAATGTAACCTCATTCATTCAGTTCATATCTCTCTCTATAACAAATTACACTCTACAACAACATATTTAATCAATTATTATCTATGTTGAGTAGCAAGTACACGTTGTAGTTGAATAACTTGTTGTTGCTGATCTGGCGATAACGAACTTAATTGCTCCGGTGTCAAATTCATTACTTGCTGTAATAACGCTGACTCCACTTCTGGAGGAAGCTGTACCTACAAAAAAACAACACAATTTTTATATACAAATTTAATAATAAAAATAAATATAAATAATTAATTACTTGAGTAACTTGTTTAGCTTCTTCTTTAACATTTCCATCATTCAATCTAGCAAGTTTTAACGGCCGATTCGTATAATCAATATCATTATTCGCACGTGTCGATGATGATGTCAGCATATGTTGAGGGTTTTGAATTTGCGTATGTGGCAAGAAGTTTAAATTGTTCACAGGTAAAGGAGGTAACCCACCAATACTTTCTTGAGGTTGAGCGTGAATAGGCGTAGGCGTGGGACCCACCTCACTTGCACACTTGGTGTCACCAATCCTAACATAATTTCAGCCTACAACTAAAATATATTATATACTACTATTTTCACCTTTTAAGTACAAAATAAAAGTATTGAAAATAACCTGAAAAATAGCTTTAGATAAGTTCGGATTTGCTAATAAGAGTTTACATGCTTCTTCTTTATCTTTTAGTAGCCATAACCTAATTATTACAAAACAAATATCGAAATTATGTCTACTCGATTATGAGATATAAAGGTTAATAATGTAAAATACACAGACCTTTAATTCGGAGATGACATCATTAAGTTGACGCCTTGACATTTTAGCTAAATGAAGAGTAAGTGGATCATTACCAAGCATTTGTTGACTTTGTTGACCAAATTGATTTATTAAATTACCAATTTGTGCACCACCAAGTGTTCTAGCCATTGTAGCTGCAGCATTTACAGCTATTGAAACACCCATTGGTTGGTCAATATTATGGTCAACTAAAACTCCTGTTAATGCATTTTTCAGTTTCTACATTTTTCTTGAATAAATTAATTATTTTAATTTTGCCGCTAATAGTCGTTATTTGTCGCTTCTATAAGTTTCTCGCTAAAAATACCTTTAGTAGCAAATTATTTGTTTTTGCCTCTATTAACTTTATCTTTAGCGGCAAATATTGCTGCTAAAAATATAATTAGAGGCCATTTTGGTTTTTTAAAATATCATTAAAGGTCATTTTAGAGGCTATTTTAGTTGTTGCCACAATAGTTTCCCGGCTAATGCTACTATTTCTTGTAGTGTCACTACCACAAAATCACGACCACGAAAACTCAGACAAAAACTCGAAACTTGAGCATAAATCATTGAAGGACTATCACTGTAACCCAAACCACAATACGCAGCTACCAAACTTGAGAAAGAGGACAGATTAGTCCTAAGAGATGGTGAAGTAATAATTCGAAATTAAATAAGTGTCCCAAAAGATAAAACATAGCAGCACTAAAATAATCCTCTTTGGTGATAGTAGAATTAATAGCATGGCCAACTTTCACAAATAGAAATAAGGCCAGCTAAAACCATTATGAGTCTCACCAGCAGACTTATTATCATGAAGGCTATGCAGCAAAATTTGTTTAATAAATAAATCCTTTTCAACTTGATAAAAATAGTATCACTAGAAGATAAAATAATAAGTGTCCACGCAGCAGCACAAAAGTCAAGCAAAATATATATATATATATATATATATATCCCAAAAGAATTATCAATCCTTAAAATCCAATGGATAGAATCAAATAACTCAGCAAGAGCATAGCTATGATCATCAGCCTTTGTACAAGATCTGCTAATATCGATTTGAGCACACCACTAAGTCACACAAAACCCTGAATATCCATGAATAGCCGAATATCGACCACAAATACCCGAAACTCGACCACGAACTTTCGAAACACAATCGCAAAACCTCGAAACACTACACCAAATAGTATCATTAAAGACGATATATATTGCGGCAACACTAAAATGGTCTCTAATGATATTTTTAAACACCAAAATGGCCTCTAATTATATTTTTAGCGGCAATATTTTCCGCTAAAGATAAAGTCAATAGAGGCAAAAACAAATAATTTGCTACAAAAGGTGTCTTTAGAGACGAACTTACTGTGACGAACAAATAACCGGCAAAATTAAGACTTTTAATGGTTAATTTTTTTGCCGCTAAAGATGACCTTTCTTGTAGTGAAATACGACCTCGAACATGAGCAGCCCAAAAATAGTAAGAAACTGCAGCTCTACTCCAAGAACATGCCAACAGCTCATATCTGAAGTATGTATTACAAAATTAGCTGCAGGAGTATGGAATATAATATAAGTTGCAATTCTAAAAAATTGCAGAATAGTCCTCGGAGGAGTAACAGCTCTGAAACTAAGCAAAAACTAAAAGAACGATAAAGTCTGATCTGAAACCCCAAAGAGGCAAAGACCACCAAAATAAGTAACAACTGAACCAACAAAGGTAACAGAATATTTAACCCCTATGCGGTGAAAGAGGAAAACAAACCCCTTTCGATTGTGGGCCCCGCAGAAACCCCTTATATGTGAAGTTATATAAATCATTTGGGGCTGGGGGGTTCGCACCCAATAAATAATTCTGAGCATCACCGAATATAGCATATCTTCTCCTAAATCTTGGCCTAGGCAAAACCAAATTTGGAAAAGTAATTTTTTTTTATTTTTCGCCTCCAACTTCTTTGTTTTCGGCTCTTCACTAGGGTGAAGGGATCTTCTTCTCTTTTAGCGCCTATCATTTTTTCATCGGTATTATTATACTCGAATCTCGAGTTATAAACCGACTCCATATTAGAATTGTCTGAGCGAAATACACCTCTAATAACTTGTTGCTTGGGGACCCTTTCGGCATAAATAAAAGTTCCCCTCGGTCCATTAAGCTCAGAGTTATTGAAACCTTTAGAGAACGAAACTCTTTAATTTCTACAATTTTTCTCAACCCAAATAGCAGAGCTAGCCTTTCCCTTCTTAATGCTATAGGAAATAGGAGCATCTGAGCTGGAACTTTTCTACCTACTAGTACTGGTATCTCTTGGATACGAGATTGGAGCTTCAAACCTTCCGTTATTTGCACGACTAGTCCTGCTTGATTTAAATTAGCATTTGTAGACGCATGGTTAAAATTTGGATCGAAGCTACACCTGGAGCGAGAAGAAATCAAAGGTTCAGACTCCTGAGTTTTCGGCAATGACAAATCAGTCCCCGAAATTTTTGAATTGATTCCTACAGCTCCTTGGATAATTCCCGAAGCCGCAATTAATTCTGATTCCTTCTCAGAAGCCACAAGCGCGTGATCTGATTCATGAATATTCATTAACGCCCCATATTTATTCGATATTTCCACAGGGGTCCTCGAACTATTAGGATTTAAATTAGGAATCCCGATTACCCGATATATAAAATTTCAGTAGCAGCAGCATTTTTCGCAGGATCAGTGTTAACATTTTTCCTAGTCTCAGGCACTTCTATTGCATGTTTGGCAGACAAGATATCCTCGCGATCATAGTACAAACAGTGATTTTGATTATGGCCAATCGCTAAGCATTTGGCGCACTTGATCGAAAGCTTCTCATACTCAACCTCAAGCAAAATAGTCCAATCCACAAGGAAGGTCAAAACTTACTTCATGAATCAGCTCCTGAGCAAGATCAATTTCCACTAAAACATGCACATAATTGACACGCTTATCTTCTTTAGTGCGCACATCTGTATTTAGAGGTTTACCAACTAGCGACGCGATCTTAAGAATAGCTTTCCTCGTCCTAAATGCTTTGGGAAGGTCTTATTGAGCATGTAAAAACACATATATAATGTCTAAGATGACCTTTTCTGATAGCTTAACCTTTTAGAAGAATTGGGTGTCTAATATGGTATCAGAACCAAGATCTATAAGAGGTCGCAGGTTCAAATCTTGCCGGTGTCACCCATAGAAAAAATTCGCTTAGTAAAGACTAGACATGCACGTGAGGGGTCATATTAAGCATGTAAAAACTCATATATAATGTAAGATGACCCTGCTAATAGCTTAAACTTTTAGGAGAATTGGTCTTTAATGATCATCTTAGTAACCTCAAATTTTTTGAAATCAAAGTAATAAGGCATAACTGTAAGCAAGAGGACTCTCCCATAGATGAAGCAAGGACAGTTTTTCAACAGCATATCACTATCCTCTTCATTGCCGAATTCAAAAACTAGCCACCCGCTAGGATGCATCTTAACTTTGCATTTTACGCCCCATTCATCAATTAACCAGTACATTTCGGACAATACCGGTGAAACGCTCTGTAACATAACCAATGAGGGTAAAGCCATACACATCTTCAACCTTTTTCAGGTCACTCCATAACAATTTTAACCGTTCCCCTTTTTTGGTTTCAAAGTATTCAAGTTGGAAACCAAGTTTAGGGTTCCAGTTATTCAACAACACTTTTTTGTAATCACGCTTTGCTCGACACCCTTTCTTTTGTCTTCTTTATGAATTGGCTTTAAAGCTTCTTTAGTCGCAGGATTTTGAGCAGACAGATTTTTGCTTAGATATGTCTTTTGAAGTAGAAGCTTCATTTTCTCCTAGGCTTAGAACATTTGAACGATTAACGGCTTCAGCCGTAGGACTACTACCCCCCAATGATAAGGGATCTGAAGAGCTAGTATTCTTCAAGGTTACAAGATCAGTACAAGCATTTATCTCCACCCCAGGTTTCACCAAGACAGGGAAACATTTTTAATGCACTTATCGAAAGAAAACTGCGAAATAGGACTCGAATTATCCTCACCTTGAGGACTCTGCAGCTGCAATTCTGAGATTTAAGAGATTTTAGCTGTGACTTCGGATTAACGTTGAAATTCAAGCTTTTTTCTTGCATATTCGAAGAGTCATAGTTATCTGCAATATTATTCTGCAACAACCTCCACTGAGTTCATTATAACCAAAATAGGGTCAAGAAAATTGCAGTTATTCAAAGCATTCAAAACAGGATCGTCAGCCTTTTTGGAATTATAAGCAATATCAACTGAACCTTCACTACTGTTACATGCTTCTTTAGAGTTTAATCCAATATCCAGAATTCACATTAACAGCATCCTCATCAGAATTTAAACTAACAGCATCGTCAAAAAAGCTCAAATCCGCATTTTTCATCACCGTTTTAGGATTTTTGAGCTGTTTTCCAGGTAAGTAAAAAGTTTGGAGTTTAGCTTCATAAGTCACTGTCCGTGTAGAGGCAATTTAGAGCTCGAACATTCATCGCCGTGCTGATCGATCTTGGGCTCTCGCTTCCCAGCAATAGTACAATCCATTGGCGATGAGTTATGAGGCCCAATAGAGTCCGGCTTTGGCTTCGTCACTTCATACCCATTTTTTGTTTGTACAAGTAGATGAAGAATGTATATTTTGGCAATGGGTATGAGAGTAAATAGTTGTGTTATGTCAATGTTTTTGAAAGCATTAATTTATGTTATGGTATTATTATGGTGATTAGAAAGAAAAACAGAAACCAAATGAGACCCTAACCTTAATTGTATTGCTGAATTTGATGACAAATCAAAAGATTCTATTCAAATTAGAATTTTTCTTCATTTTAACTATCATTATTTATACATAAACAACACCATACATTTTATTTTTTCCTTTTTTTCCCATAAAAAAATCCTTTGAGTTACGGAAAACTTCCCAGAACTCAAAGAACTCAGATCTTGAGTTTTGGGAAACTTCCCATACCTCATTGTTTTTTAAAAAAGACGGTACCTTTTATAGAAGAGTGGATAAAGATGCAAAGGTTTATTGAGTATTAACCTTTTTCTAACAAATTTGGAAGCTCTTTTTTTGTTATGGAGTTGGGAGGATTATTAAGTCTTATGTAGTGAAATAAGGGTGCGTATATTATGCCACACCTGAAAATCCACATAAACAAACACCACAAACAAGAAATGTTCAAAAATAAGCATTGTGCAATGTAATGAGTAGACCGTCGCAACTCTTGAACCTCCACATACAACTAATTATCCAAAATAAGAGGTGAAAAATACAAAATACAAAAAATGACTAATAGTTAAGAGTTTGAAAATATAAGTAATCAGCTTCCTAGCACTTCCAGTCATTCACATAATTTATTTATGATAATACGATGGGTAAAGCAAAAGTGTTTAAGAATTCATACCTCAAAGAACGCTTTATGCATCTAAATTTCATTGCAGGGTACCTTAGAAGCCCCTTGCCATCATTATCGTTAGGGTTAAGAGGTGTTCTTCCCAGTATAACACTCTTTAACATGCTTGTTTAATTTAATTTTATAATTTTGTTTCTGGACATTTAATTTTTTGACATGCTTGTACTTGTATTATAAAGTAAATAAAACCCCAGCAACTATAGCTGAATTTAGTGGACGGGTGAGAAATTGGAACTGAGAGGTGACCAATTGGATCCACTAAAACTCTTTTGAAGCATTGGATTTTAAATCTCAATAAAAAGAGGATCAAAAACAAACAAAAGAGAACAAAAGTGTAAAGTGCGTTGAGGTTGAGTCTTTAATTACTGATAACAAATTCTACAACCATGATGGCTTTATAGCAAAAGAGATACAAATTATTTGAAAGCAGAAAACAACATTGAAATCTCTAATAATTAAGCTCCTTCTCTTTGTAAGCTTATGTCATTTAACATTAACGGAAACAAACATTTGAATGTCATTATTGGGAGATCATCAATTCATTGGTCATTGATTGAAATGTAAGTTCATATCTGTTTTTGATCTTATGGAATATATTAAATGATTAAAAAGTACGTTATTTTGATACAAGCATATAGTTGTAATTCATGTGAATCTTTACCGACAAATATTAGTCCTCTATTTCTTCAAGTTGTTAATGTTTTGATATTTTACTAGTGCGTTAATAAAGGGAAATACACAAGAAAATATAAATAGTTCCACTCTACACTAAATAGGATAAATAGTCAAAAGAAAAGCATCCCCATATCACACTTTCTTGCAAACAATTATCAAATATCTATAGCATCTTTTGCACAAACTTTCCACTACATATAAAATTTTAATCCATACCTGCTCCGTATAGATAAAGATATAAATCCACATACAATATTACACCTATTATGTATCAAGTCTCACCCAATCCCACTTTTCATGACTTTTTCTCATTATTATAGAGAAAACTTATCTGATGATAAAAAACGCACAAAGTAGGAGAGAGAGCATACCGAATGGATATAAGATATCAATATATGAAAACTAAAATTGATAAATTAAAATTCAACAAGACTTGTTAGTTTTACAAACATTAAATTAGACAAAACTATTAGGTAATGCAAAATTACGTCTTTCATGTCTAACAAAGACAGGACAATATTGACTCGGGAAACTCACTAAGTTTATCTCCGCTTCTACTCTTCAACCTCTTCTCTGTCTCCATCGAGTTTAATCTTCACTAAAATCAGATTTGTTACTTCTCCCTATTCATATAAGACATAATATTTTCTTTGCCAGCTTTCAAAACATATTCAGGATAACCAGGAAGGGTAAAATCTAAACACAAATCTTCAATTGAAGCCCCACGAAACTGTAAATCAACGGTTTTATCTCCATTTTGATCTTCCATATACAGTTTTCGAAGATAAATTGCTTGAAATTCTTGCAATGTTTTCCCAAGCTCAGGATCAAACGAAAGTATATCATGCAAATTAAGTTCTTCGAAAAAAAAAAAAAATAAGACATAATATTTATAATTAATAATAAGTAATATGTACTAGAATTAAATGAACACTGAAAATTCCAAATAATCTAATAATTAATGAACAAACTACCCAGATAATCGATTATCTGTACAATAGAAATAGACCCGACATTTACTGCAAAACAATTCATAAAATGCAGGTTAAATCCAAATTGCTCACTCCAATAGTAAGAATCTATTCTCATACGGTAAAAGGCTTCCAACGGTCCTAAAATGGTCATGGTAGGATTTGTATAAAAAGATAATTAACAATTATACTTGAATCGGATAATTCTGAAAAAAATAGTAACAGAATTAAATCAATTTTTTAGAGTTTACATGGTAAAATTAATTTTTCCCCTTAATTTGGGTTCCTCGCCAAGCCGGGTTGATGATGGTGGAAAAATGGTCCCCAATTGGCGGCTGTTTTTTATTAAGGAGAGCGGCTTGGTGGGAAGGTAAGTGAGTGTGAAGAGCTTTCTTTTTAAGTTTCATTGTTTTTCAAATTTTCTTTTCATTGTTTATTCTGAAATTTTTCAAAGTTTCCGGTTGTATAATTTTTTTTTAAAATACTTTTTTATTTTGTAGGATTATAATATTTTAATATTTTTATAAAAAAGTAATAATTAAAAGTCGCCTCCATCTCATCATTTTTAAAATAAAATATAAATAAATAATTGTATTTAAATATATTACATCATAATTGATATATATAATATTTTAATTATTGAATTTCATAAATTAAATAATAAATTTGAATATTTTATAAAATAATTTATGTGCATAACTATACTTATAAATAAAAAATTAATATTTAAGTCAAAAATAAGAATAAAAAATAAAATTAATATATTAGTTTTGTTATTATAAAAATATAACTGAAAAGCAAAATTATAAATGAATAATGGATATGGATAAAAAATATAGAGTAACTAAATAGATGAAATAAAAGTTGATGTGTCCTATTTATATAGTAACCGTATTTTTGATACCTCCGCCAATACCCTATAATTACCATTATTATTATTATTTGAATTTTTAAGCTTCAACCATGACTAAGAGATTCTCGTATCTTCAAATCTTATATGGAGCTTTGCGTTTCAAATCAAAACTCCATCCTTATGGAACTTCTCAAATTGATGGAATTATAAAAATGATGAAAAATGAACATGCGACGAAGAAGTGACGGAAATGAAAGAAAAATAATTGAAATAATAAAATAAGTAAAAATAATGATAGGTTAAATAAGAAGGTAGTCGGTTCATAGGAAAATGGAAAAATTATACAATTTTGGTCAATACTGATGCATCAAAACTAGCAAAAAAATGGATGGAAGGAGTCTAGTGCGTGGATCTTGAGATCACAACGGGGTCTGGTAGAGATTTTAATCGCAAGATGTGCAAAACAGTCACTACAACACTCTTGGTTTTTTCCAATTGAGTTATGCCCTGGGGGGCCATTTGGTGTTGTTTTGATGGACCATAAAGGCCATGATGTATTTAACCCAAAATAAAATTAATAAAATATATTTTACTTTTTTAAATCATGACTTAATGTAATAGAAAAATCTGACTAATATTTAAACTTGATCTGAAGATTAACATATTTCATCTAATAATGTATATTAGAAAATAATCAAAACATTGCATTAAAATCAGTAAATGTTTAAACTTTATTGTGAAACTAACATTTTGAATCTAATAATTTATACTAAAAAATAATCATAACATTGTATTAAAAATTGAACAAAATAATGGGTTGATATGGTTGTTGATTATTGATAGAATATAGAATATGACATATATTAATTTCTCATAAATATCATAAAAAACTCAATAATATAAACATACCATATTGAAATGTAATGGTCATCAATCTTTTCATTTACCAAAATATGTGTCTGGATCTGGATACATAGACCTGTATCAGAATATATTAAAACTAATCATTTATGTCTACCTAAACTTTTTGTAATACAAGTATATCACCATAAAAAATTGTATCATATATTCCTTAACATTTCTCACAAAAAAATTGATAACTAAGTGGTAGAAATATTGAGGATATTCATGTCTTGCTTGCTACCTGTGTATACACCATGTGGTATGGAGGTAATGACAAAATCTATGGTAGTGAACTTAAATCTGAGAAGATCATCTCAAATATAATAAGACGAATATTTGGTGAGATGGTTTAGTGTAAAGAATTGGATCATACTTGTTGGAAAGTGAATTGGATTAATGAGAAATCGCGTGTAGCTTGAAATTTAAGAATCGTTTTGGTAAAATAAAGTTGTTTCTAGTATTAGGCTGTGTAATAAATCTGATTTCTTCCAATTGTAAAGGGCATATTAGTCTTTTGATATAATGAGACTAGGGTTTTTTAGGTTTTGGGTTGGGTTAGATGTTAAGACTAGCATGTGGTTTGGACTCAATGAATGTGTTATTGTTTGGTGGGCTCTTTTTTTTTTTTTTATTATGATATAAACGGACTTATGTTTGACAAAGTATTTTTGAATGCTGAATAAAATGAGACTTCTTTCCAATTAAAAAGGGTAACTAAGTATATCGTAGAAGATATCAAACATATATTTTTCTATACTGTGTGAGTTTTTTAAATTCTAATATGAGATGACATTATTTATGTATTTCTGTATAGAGATAATTGCTACTTAGATCCATAACCCAAAAAATCATGCCTTAAGAAATTCAACTTAAAAGTTTGGATAAATCGATCAAAAATATTATTTTAGTTGTATGATATACCTAATATAACCTTAAAAAAAATAATAAACTTTAAAATAAAATAAAAGTTTATACAACCACCAACGTTGAAAAAAAAAGTAAAGGTTGAATTAAAAAGAAACATTAAACCTAAAACTCATCTCTTCACATTAACCTGCGAACAAAAAAAGCAAAAAAGAAATCTCTTCACTCACTTTCCCACCACAATAAATCCGCCACAGAGTATTCTCCGCCATCATTATCAACAATCGAAGAACCCAATTAAGGTAACAAATTAATATTTATTATTAAAACTTTAAAAAAATTAATTTAATTATTAACCTAATCTTATTACTTTTACAAATTTTCAGAGTTATCTAATTTAAGTATAATTACAGTAGATTTTTATCATCTTTTTAATTAACCATCTTCACCTGCACAAGAAAATGCTGCCACCATCTTCAACTCGGCGTGGCTATGCCATCAATAATCGAGCCCACCAAGCCGTCTTTGTTATTTCACAGTTACGGACCATTACACAATCTATCACAGATGAAGAGGAAGGTTTCGTAGATGTTGATATTACACCAAGCGACTCTGAAACGGATTTTGAAGTACAACTTGTTCAGAGAGCCCACCAAACTTGTGTAAAGAGCCCACCAAATGGGTTGATCGGAATGGTGTAAGGTTTGATTGTGAAACTAGGCTGATCGGAATGGTATAAGATTTGATTCAGAGAGCCCACCAAACTTGTTCATCTTCGAATTGAGTGTCAAAGACAACCGGTTAATCATTTTTTAGTGTAAAGTTTGATGGATAATGGTGGGCTGGTTTATGTAGTGCAGGTCGTTTGATTTTTTTTTTTAAACTTGATCAAGATTGTAAGAAAATGGGTTACCAATAATTATCAAGGGTATTTGGACTATAAATATTATAGAAATGGGCTGAACCTGTTGAAATAAGTTATATTGGCGGTGAATCTTTTGAATTAATTACCCTTTTTTATATAGTTTTGTAGAAACAATACTTGTTCACTTTTAATATTTTATGGTCCATAATACTCAAAATAAATTACACATTTTGAATTGTGTGTGGATATCTTCATTAAGGTGATAATATGAATGATTGTTGTAATTAGTTACTTGCCTCTTGTTAAAAGGATAGATATAGGTCATAAAAGATATTTTTATTACTATTAAGAATATGATTTATTTAGTTGTTGGCTACTCCTTGTGATATGAGAAATTAGAAAATGTACATATGTATTTTACTAGAAAAAAATATACCTAAGTTCATTAGTAACACTAGGCCTTATGGGTATATTTGAGTGCATGTGGAATTAGATGGGAGCCCAACCAAGGAATGTCAGTGCATTATTACCTTGTGTCTAACAGTTATATAGGCCATGTTGTTGCTCATTTACTAGGGCAAGGTAACTATGGCCTATTACTATTTACGATGCTTCCACTCTATGTGATTATAAACGAGATGTCATTTATTCCGATGAGTGAGTAGAGCGTGCAATCTTGGCGACCAATACTATACTAGGTTCAATGGGAGATTGTTAAGTAATCTTATTGATTTCCTATTTTGGCCCTAGCCCATTATTGAAACATGAGTTAAAGGTCATTCCCAAAATTATCTCTAACCTAGATAATTATTAAAAAAATATTTAGTCAATACTATTTAAAGAATGAATTCCTCATTAATATGGATATTCAATAAATTATCTTATTGTGTAGCTAATTAGACATTGAGATAATAAGCCTTAGACTATTATAGGAACCCTAAATTGTATATCCAACTATACAAAAAGGGGTTTCATGGTTACTCAAATTATGTCATGCACTTTCATTGGCATACTCCCTCTGTTTCAAAATGTTTGTCCACTTTGCTTTTCGCACAATTTAAGAAATATAATTATTACACTCCATATTACAAAAGTACCCTTCATAAAGTGTCTTAATATCTTAAATGTGTATTGGAAACATAAATTTAAATTTTTTAATGGGGGTAACAGTGGAAAAAAGAGAGAAAATGTGTCTTGATATTCTAAGTGGACAAACAATTTGAAACTACATTTTTAGTAAGTGGATAAACATTGTGAAACGGAGGGAGTAATATTAAGAAATAAGTTCTTAACATTGGTTCTAAGACCCATTCAGTTGAAACACTAGTTCAAAGCTTCATCATCATTGCAAGAGTTCTCAGTGCAAGAAGGGTATATCTAATCTGTTTTGCAAGTATATTCTCGATAAATGGTACATCAATGGTGATATAGGGGTGTCATAAATCAAGAACAACCACTTTCGTATGGAGTTTGATGACAAGAAAGAATGTGAGAGGATTTGGTTCCTCGGACCTTGTGCTTTACATACCATGCATGTGGTTCTTGCTATCTGGGACAACAAAAAAAGGGTAGCAAATGTGTATACGACCATCCTTTGAGTCTGGGTACATGTAGGGGGTCTAGCACACTTGCAAAACAAGGTGGGGACTATCAAGTTCCTGGATTTAAATTTTGTTGTGTTGGAAGAAATATTTTATCCAACTATGATAGTGGAAGATATTGATATCTTTTGATTTAGGGTTACGTTAAAGTGCAATGATGCAATCCTTACGGGTGCTTATGTGGCTCAAGAGAATGGTCCTACATGGGCTCAATTCCATTGCGAGGACATTTATCTTTTTTGCTTTGATTGTGGACACCTTTCACACACTAAGATGAACTACCCAAATGTGGTTAGTAAGCTAGATATGGGGTGACGATGAATAAAGAATTTATAATTGGGAAAGGTCACATGCCATATCTATAAAACCCAAACCGGATTTCTTAATTTCAAGAAAGATCCAAGGCGGGTAAATTGATTATATTCAACATTATACGTGGAAAAGGGATGATGATGATTACCCCATCTCTTGGAGAAGGTGGAGGAAGAAGCGGGTGTCAAAACATCAACATTAGATAAGATTTGGAGCTTTTCATACAATCCTTAATACTGGTAAAGGGAATCAAACTAGTACAAGATATAAAGGAGCATGAACAAGCAGGTAGAGGTTTACACAAGCGTGGGAGGATCATGAGAAGTCGTTACTGATATGTGACGAACAAATTAACATGGTAAGCATGGATAAATGCAAATGAAAGATGATAGAGGTTGTGGAGGTTGATGGCGAAGAGCATCAGTATTATCCGTAATATTATAATGTTCAAAAGAAATTTAAAGCACATGTGATGTTCATTGAAATTCTGCATTTTTTTCTTTCACCACAGTTTTTCAATTGAGTATTCTTAGTAAGTATTTGACGAGGCATATATCCTAATGGACGGACATCCAAAGACGAGTATTATAAATAATATGATTTATTTGTGGATGTCCTAAAGAATGTAGGTTACAAACTTTTTACATTTTCTTTTTTAAAGTACCATAAGTGTATTATATGAAAAATCATATATTACCTATAAATATTTATATGATCTTCCTATAATTATTTCTTTACACAACTTATATGAAAATTGAATGAAATGAAATATATTACTATATACTCTACTCTTCATTAGTCTTTTTTGTCTTATCTCTTTTGTCTTGTTATATTATATATCTTATTAACATTTATTGTATAACATGTGTATTTAATTAAAAGAATACTGAGATAACTAGAGATGATAAACAATACTTAATTTTTTTGAAAGTTGGATAAATGAAATCGAAGTAGTGCATCTTTTCCCGAAGAAACAAAACACGTTAAGAGCTAGTCTAAGTTAATATAAGAATAAATCCTTGCATTGGGGAAAAAAAAAGTCAAAGAAATACATAACTTGATAGCCTTTAAATGTGATAACAAAAAGAAAATACTCATAATTATCAAGAATCAAAATATTTTTCATTCCTGATAACATAATAATGGAACCTCATTCATTCAATTCATATCTCTCTATAACAAATTACACTCTACAACAACATATTTAATCAATTATTATCTATGTTGAGTAGCAAGTACACGTTGTAATTGAATAACTTGTTGTTGCTGATCTGGCGGTAACGAACTTAATTGCTCCGGTGTCAAATTCATTACTTGCTGTAATAACGCTGACTCCACTTCTGGTGGAAGCTGTACCTACAAATAACAACACAATTTTTATATACCAATTTAATAATAAAAAATAAATATAAATAATTAATTACTTGAGTAACTTGTTTAGCTTCTTCTTTAACATTTCCTTCATTCAATCTAGCTAGTTTTAAAGGCCGATTCGTATAATCAATATCATTATTCGCACGTGTCGATGATGATGTCAGCATATGTTGAGGGTTTTGAATTTGCGTATGTGGCAAGAAGTTTAAATTGTTTATAGGTAAAGGAGGTAACCCACCAATACTTTCTTGAGGTTGAGGTTGAATAGGCGTGGGACCCACACCCACACCCACACCCACTTGCACACTTGGTGTCATCAATCCTAACATAATTTCGGCCTACAACCAAAATATATTATATACATACATATATATATACTAATGTTTTCACCTTTTAAGTACAAAATAAACGTATTGAATATAACCTGATAAATAGCTTTAGATAAGTTCGGATTTGCTAATAAGAGTTTACACGCTTCTTCTTTATCTTTAGTAGCCATAACCTAATTATTACAAAACAAATATCAAAATTATGTCTACTTTATTATAAAATAGAAAAGGTTTTAATGATGTAATAATGTATGTAAATACAGACCTTTAATTCGGAGATGACATCATTAAGTTGACGCCTTGACATTTTAGCTAAATGAAGAGTAAGTGGATCATTACCAAGCATTTGTTGACTTTGTTGACCAAATTGATTTATTAAATTTCCAATTTGTGCACCACCAAGGGTTCTCGCCATTGTAGCTGCAGCATTTACAGCTATCGAAACACCCATTGGTTGGTCAATATTATGGTCAACTAAAACTCCTGCTAATGCATTGTATCATTAAAATCTCATAACCTTAATAAATTAATTATTTTAAATGAAATTTACCAGTATTTGTAATCATTCCTGGTCCACCACGACTCTGTAAGGGTAAATTAAGTTATTACTCTTTAATCATGATTAAAACAAATATTTTTACATGTTCTTTACTTCTATCAGAATTTTTATCATTTTCTGCAAAATCTACACGTAATTGACGACCATTTATTTCATAACCTTGAAGGTTACGTCGAGCACTTAAAGCTGTTTCTTCATCTTTATACTCACAGAATCCATATCACACTTTCTTGCAGACAATTATCAAATATCTATAGCATCTTTTGCACAAACTTTCCACTACATATAAAATTTTAATCCATACCTCTTCCGTATAGCTAAAAATATAAATCCACATACAATATTACACCTATTAAGTATCAAGTCTCACCCAATCCCACTTTTCATGATTTTTTCTCATTATTATAGAGAAAACTTATCTGATGATAAAAAACGCACAAAGTAGGAGAGAGAGCATACCGAATGGATATATGATATCAATATATGAAAACTAAAATTGATAAATTAAAATTCAACAAGACTTGTTAGTTTTACAAACATTAAATTAGACAAAACTATTAGGTAATGCAACATTAAAATCCACACTCAAAGCTAGAGAGAGTTGAACAAATAGACAGGACAATATTGACTCGGGAAACTCACTAAGTTTATCTCCGCTTCTACTCTTCAACCTCTTCTCTGTCTCCATCGAGTTTAATCTTCACTAAAATCAGATTTGTTACTTCTCCCTATTCATATAAGACATAATATTTTCTTTGCCAGCTTTCAAAACATATTCAGGATAACCAGGAAGGGTAAAATCTAAACACAAATCCTCAATTGAAGCCCCACGAAACTGTAAATCAACGGTTTTATCTCCATTTTGATCTTCCATATACAGTTTTCGAAGATAAATTGCTTGAAATTCTTGCAATGTTTTCCCAAGCTCAGGATCAAACGAAAGTATATCATGCAAATTAAGTTCTTCGAAAAAAAAAAAAAAAAAAATAAGACATAATATTTATAATTAATAATAAGTAATATGTACTAGAATTAAATGAACACTGAAAATTCCAAATAATCTAATAATTAATGAACAAACTACCCAGATAATCGATTATCTGTACAATAGAAATAGACCCGACATTTACTGCAAAACAATTCATAAAATGCAGGTTAAATCCAAATTGCTCACTCCAATAGTAAAAATCTATTCTCATACGGTAAAAGGCTTCCAACGGTCCTAAAATGGTCATGGTAGGATTTGTATAAAAAGATAATTAACAATTATACTTGAATCGGATAATTCTGAAAAAAATAGTAACAGAATTAAATCAATTTTTTAGAGTTTACATGGTAAAATTAATTTTTCCCCTTAATTTGGGTTCCTCGCCAAGCCGGGTTGATGATGGTGGAAAAATGGTCCCCAATTGGCGGCTGTTTTTTATTAAGGAGAGCGGCTTGGTGGGAAGGTAAGTGAGTGTGAAGAGCTTTCTTTTTAAGTTTCATTGTTTTTCAAATTTTCTTTTCATTGTTTATTCTGAAATTTTTCAAAGTTTCTGGTTGTATAATTTTTTTTTAAAATACTTTTTTATTTTGTAGGATTATAATATTTTAATATTTTTATAAAAAAGTAATAATTAAAAGTCGCCTCCATCTCATCATTTTTAAAATAAAATATAAATAAATAATTGTATTTAAATATATTACATCATAATTGATATATATAATATTTTAATTATTGAATTTCATAAATTAAATAATAAATTTGAATATTTTATAAAATAATTTATGTGCATAACTACACTTATAAATAAAAAATTAATATTTAAGTCGAAAATAAGAATAAAAAATAAAATTAATATATTAGTTTTGTTATTATAAAAATATAATTGAAAAGCAAAATTATAAATGAATAATGGATATGGATAAAAAATATAGAGTAACTAAATAGATGAAATAAAAGTTGATGTGTCCTATTTATAGAGTAACCGTATTTTTGATACCTCCGCCAATACCATATAATTACCATTATTATTATTATTTGAATTTTTAAGCTTCAACCATGACTAAGAGATTCTCGTATCTTCAAATCTTATATGGAGCTTTGTGTTTCAAATCAAAACTCCATCCTTATGGAACTTCTCAAATTAATGGAATTATAAAAATGATGAAGAATGAACATGCGACGAAGAAATGACGGAAATGAAAGAAAAATAATTGAAATAATAAAATAAGTAAAAATAATGATAGGTTAAATAAGAAGGTAGTCGGTTCACAGGAAAATGGAAAAATTATACAATTTTGGTCAATACTGATGCATCAAAACTAGCAAAAAAATGGATGGAAGGAGTCTAGTGCGTGGATCTTGAGATCACAACGGGGTCTGGTAGAGATTTTAATCGCAAGATGTGCAAAACAGTCACTACAACACTCTTGGTTTTTTCCAATTGAGTTATGCCCTGGGGGCCATTTGGTGTTGTTTTGATGGACCATAAAGGCCATGATGTATTTAACCCAAAATAAAATTAATAAAATATATTTTACTTTTTTAAAACATTACTTAATGTAATAGAGAAATCTGACTAATATTTAAACTTGATCTGAAGACTAACATATTTCATCTAATAATGTATATTAGAAAATAATCAAAACATTGCATTAAAATCAGTAAATGTTTAAACTTTATTGTGAAACTAACATTTTGAATCTAATAATTTATACTAAAAAATAATCATAACATTGTATTAAAAATTGAACAAAATAATGGGTTGATATGGTTGTTGATTATTGATAGAATATGGAATATGACATATATTAATTTCTCATAAATATCATAAAAAAACTCAATAATATAAACATACCATATTGAAATGCAATGGTCATCAATCTTTTCATTTACCAAAATATGTGTCTGGATCTGGATACATAGACCTGTATCAGAATATATTAAAACTAATCATTTATGTCTACCTAAACTTTTTGTAATACAAGTATATCACCATAAAAAATTGTAGCATATATTCCTTAACATTTCTCACAAAAAAATTGATAACTAAGTGGTGGAAATATTGAGGATATTCATGTCTTGCTTGCTACCTGTGTATACACCATGTGGTATGGAGGTAATGACAAAATCTATGGTAGTGAACTTAAATCTGAGGAGATCATCTCAAATATGATAAGACGAATATTTGGTGAGATGGTTTAGTGTAAAGAATTGGATCATACTTGTTGGAAAGTGAATTAGATTAATGAGAAATCGCGTGTAGCTTGAAATTTAAGAATCGTTTTGGTAAAATAAAGTTGTTTCTAGTATTAGCTGTGTAATAAATCTGATTTCTTCCAATTGTAAAGGGCATATTAGTCTTTTGATATAATGAGACTAGGGTTTTTTAGGTTTTGGGTTGGGTTAGATGTTAAGACTAGCATGTGGTTTAGACTCAATGAATGTGTTATTGTTTGGTGGGCTCTTTTTTTTTATTATGATATAAACGGACTTATGTTTGACAAAGTATTTTTGAATGCTGAATAAAATGAGACTTCTTTCCAATTAAAAAGGGTAACTAAGTATATCGTAGAAGATATCAAACATATATTTTTCTATACTGTGTGAGTTTTTTAAATTCTAATATGAGATGACATTATTTATGTATTTCTGTATAGAGATAATTGCTAATTAGATCCATAACCCAAAAAATCATGCCTTAAGAAATTCAACTTAAAAGTTTGGATAAATCGATCAAAAATATTATTTTAGTTGTATGATATACCTAATATAACCTTAAAAAATAAAATAATAAACTTTAAAATAAAATAAAAGTTTATACAACCACCAACGTTGAAAAAAAAAAGTAAAGGTTGAATTAAAAAGAAACATTAAACCTAAAACTCATCTCTTCACATTAACCTGCGAACAAAAAAAGCAAAAAAGAAATCTCTTCACTCACTTTCCCACCACAATAAATCCGCCACAGAGTATTCTCCGCCATCATTATCAACAATCGAAGAACCCAATTAAGGTAACAAATTAATATTTATTATTAAAACTTTAAAAAAATTAATTTAATTATTAACCTAATCTTATTACTTTTACAAATTTTCAGAGTTATCTAATTTAAGTATAATTACAGTAGATTTTTATCATCTTTTTAATTAACCATCTTCACCTGCACAAGAAAATGCTGCCACCATCTTCAACTCGGCGTGGCTATGCCATCAATAATCGAGCCCACCAAGCCGTCTTTGTTATTTCACAGTTACGGACCATTACACAATCTATCACAGATGAAGAGGAAGGTTTCGTAGATGTTGATATTACACCAAGCGACTCTGAAACGGATTTTGAAGTACAACTTGTTCAGAGAGCCCACCAAACTTGTGTAGAGAGCCCACCAAAATGGGTTGATCGGAATGGTGTAAGGTTTGATTGTGAAACTAGGCTGATCGGAATGGTATAAGGTTTGATTCAGAGAGCCCACCAAACTTGTTCATCTTCGAATTGAGTGTCAAAGACAACCGGTTAATCATTTTTTAGTGTAAAGTTTGATGGATAATGGTGGGCTGGTTTATGTAGTGCAGGTCGTTTGATTTTTTTTTAAAACTTGATCAAGATTGTAAGAAAATGGGTTACCAATAATTATCAAGGGTATTTGGACTATAAATATTATAGAAATGGGCTGCACCTGTTGAAATAAGTTATATTGGCGGTGAATCTTTTGAATTAATTACCCTTTTTTATATAGTTTTGTAGAAACAATACTTGTTCACTTTTAATATTTTATGGTCCATAATACTCAAAATAAATTACACATTTTGAATTGTGTGTGGATATTCTCATTAAGGTGATAATATGAATGATTGTTGTAATTAGTTACTTGCCTCTTGTTAAAAGGATAGATATAGGTCATAAAAGATATTTTTATTACTATGAAGAATATGATTTATTTAGTTGTTGGCTACTCCTTGTGATATGAGAAATTAGAAAATGTACATATGTATTTTACTAGAAAAAAATATACCTAAGTTCATTAGTAACACTAGGCCTTATGGGTATATTTGAGTGCATGTGGAATTAGATGGGAGCCCAACCAAGGAATGTCAGTGCATTATTACCTTGTGTCTAACAGTTATATAGGCCATGTTGTTGCTCATTTACTAGGGCAAGGTAACTATGGCCTATTACTATTTACGATGCTTCCACTCTATGTGATTATAAACGAGATGTCATTTATTCCGATGAGTGAGTAGAGCGTGCAATCTTGGCGACCAATACTATACTAGGTTCAATGGGAGATTGTTAAGTAATCTTATTGATTTCCTATTTTGGCCCTAGCCCATTATTGAAACATGAGTTAAAGGTCATTCCCAAAATTATCTCTAACCTAGATAATGATTAAAAAAATATTTAGTCAATACTATTTAAAGAATGAATTCCTCATTAATATGGATATTCAATAAATTATCTTATTGTGTAGCTAATTAGAAATAGAATTGTAGACATTGAGATAATAAGCCTTAGACTATTATAGGAACCCTAACTTGTATATCCAACTATACAAAAAGGGGTTTCATGGTTACTCAAATTATGTCATGCACTTTCATTGGCATACTCCCTCTGTTTCAAAATGTTTGTCCACTTTGCTTTTCGCACAATTTAAGAAATATAATGATTACACTCCATATTACAAAAGTACCCTTCATAAAGTGTCTTAATATCTTAAATGTGTATTGGAAACATAAATTTAAATTTTTTATTGGGGGTAACAGTGGAAAAAAGAGAGAAAATGTGTCTTGATATTCTAAGTGGACAAACAATTTGAAACTACATTTTTAGTAAGTGGATAAACATTGTGAAACGGAGGGAGTAATATTAAGAAATAAGTTCTTAACATTGGTTCTAAGACCCATTCAGTTGAAACACTAGTTCAAAGCTTCATCATCATTGCAAGAGTTCTCAGTGCAAGAAGGGTATATCTAATCTGTTTTGCAAGTATATTCTCGATAAATGGTACATCAATGGTGATATAGGGGTGTCATAAATCAAGAACAACCACTTTCGTATGGAGTTTGATGACAAGAAAGAATGTGAGAGGATTTGGTTCCTCGGACCTTGTGCTTTACATACCATGCATGTGGTTCTTGCTATCTGGGACAACAAAAAAAGGGTAGCAAATGTGTATACGACCATCCTTTGAGTCTGGGTACATGTAGGGGGTCTAGCACACTTGCAAAACAAGGTGGGGACTATCAAGTTCCTGGCTTTAAATTTTGTTGTGTTGGAAGAAATATTTTATCCAACTATGATAGTGGAAGATATTGATATCTTTTGATTTAGGGTTACGTTAAAGTGCAATGATGCAATCCTTACGGGTGCTTATGTGTGTCAAGAGAATGGTCCTGCATGGGCTCAATTCCATTACGAGGACATTTATCTTTTTTGCTTTGATTGTGGACACCTTTCACACACTAAGATGAACTACCCAAAAGTAAGCTAGATATGGGTGACGATGAATATAGAATTTATAATTGGGAAAGGTCACATGCCATATCTATAAAACCCAAACCGGATTTCTTAATTTCAAGCAAGATCCAAGGCGGGTATATTGATCATATTCAACATTATACGTGAAAAAATTCGGGTGCGTTGCCCCCGAACCCCTTTGGCCCCCCCTAATAATTAATCCTGGCTCCGTCCCTGACCAAAACCACAATCCGCAGCTACCAAACTTGAGAAAGAGGACAGATTAGTCCTAAGAGATGGTGAAGTAATAATTCGAAATTAAATAAGTGCCCAAAAGATAAAACATTGCAGCACTAAAATGTTCCTCTTTGGTGATAGTAGAATTAATAGCATGGCCAACTTTCACAAATAGAAGTGAAGGCCAGCTAAAACCATTATGAATCTCACCAGCAGACTTATTATCATGAAGGCACTGCAGCAAAATTTGTTTAATAAATAAATCCTTTTCAACTTGAAAAAAAAGTATCACTAGAAGATAAAATAATAAGTGTCCACGCAGCAAAAAAGTCAATACTATATATATATACATATATATATATATATATATATATATATATATCCCAAAAAACTTATTAATTCTTAAAATTCAATGGATAGAATCAAATAACTCAGCAAGAGCATAGCTATGATCATCAGCATTTGTACAAGATCTGCTAATATCGATTTGAGCACACCACCAAGTCACACAAAACCCTGAATATCCATGAATAGCCGAATATCGACCACAAATACCCGAAACTCGACCACGAACTTTCGAAATACGATCACAAAACCTCGAAACACTACACCAAATAATATCATTAAAGACGATATATATTGCGGCAACACTAAAAATGACCTCTAATGATATTTTTAAACACCAAAATGGCCTCTAATGATATTTTTAGCAGCAATATTTTCCGCTAAAGATAAAATCAATAGAGGCAAAAACACATAATTTGCTACAAAAGGTGTCTTTAGAGAAGAACTTATTGCGACGAACAAATAGCGGCAAAATTAAGACTTTTAATGGTAAATTTTTTTGCCGCTAAAGATAACCTTTCTTGTAGTGAAATACGACCACGAACATGAGCAGCCCAAAAACAGTAAGAAACTGCAGCTCTACTCCAAGAACATGCCAACAGCTCATATCTGAAGTATGTATTGAAAAATTAGCTGCAGGAGAGTATGGAATATAATATAAGTTACAATTCTAAAAAATTGCAGAATAGTCCTCGGAGGAGTTTCAGAAACTAAGCAAAAACTAAAAGAACGATGAAGTCTGATCTTAAACCCCAAAGACCACCAAAATAAGTAACAACTGAACCAAGAGCACAGCAACCAAGCGAAGCATAAAAAACAACTGAAACAACAAAGGTAACAGAATATTTGTCCCCTATGAAGTGAAAGAGGGAAATAACCCCCTCTCTATTGTGGGCCCCGCAAGAACCCCTTATATGTGAAGTTATATAAATCATTTGGGGCTGGGGGGTTCGCACCCAATAAATAATTTTGAGCATCACCGAATATAGCATATCTTCTCCTAAATCTTGGCCTAGGCAAAACCAAATTTGGAAAAGTAATTTTTTTTTATTTTTCGCCTCCAACTTCTTTGTTTTCGGCTCTTCACTAGGGTGAAGGGATCTTCTTCTCTTTTAGCGTCTATCATTTTTCCATCGGTATTATTATACTCGAATCGAATGTGATTCGAGTTATAAACCGGCTACATATTAGAATTGTCTGAGCGAAATACACCTCCAATAACTTGTTGCTTGGGTACCCTTTCGGCATAAATAATATTTCCCCTCCGTCCATTAAGCTCAGAGTTAATTGAGCTCAGAGTTAATTGAAACCTTTAGAGAATTGTTACTCTTGAATATAAACAAGAAGGTTTATTAGACAAACTTTATACGCAGCGGATTGAAATGAAGAGTCCAGAATTCTGTCTTCTTATAATTGATTGAATTGGAATGAAGGAATCGCTTCTCTGGTCGTAAGTTTGATTACTAGAACTAAACCTTTTGTTTTCACCACCTAAATGTCTCAAAATTATCTATTGTGGATTATTGATTTGGAGAGGAAAGAATTGTACGCTTAATTGTGTTGTCTGTGTTGTTGCAATTTTGTGAGAAAGAAAGGCTCTATTTATAGAGCTGGAGAGTTGGTTTATTGCCTGTAAATAAACCACTCTCCCACTTTCTTCACTTGCTCCACTTCCTCCACCATCAAAGTGGGAAGTTATCTTTGATAACTTCCTGTACGCTCATGTCTTTCCCATCATGGGTGACATGGGATAAAAATATTTATTTTTATTTCTTTCATTCTCCCACTCGCACATGATGGAGTTACAATCATTTCCTTTAGGTACATGCATTTCAATGCACCATACATCAATATTTCTCAAATCTTCTCATATACGCATTTCTAGAATAATTCATCATACTTGACAAAATAGGTCGTGCGACCGACAAGCATATGAGCATACGTTACTAATAACCTGTTACGGTACATAGTTGCTCAAATGAAACCTCATTCCTTACGTATCTTGTAGTACCCCAGACTAATAATTTGTTGTATCATATTCAGTAACTCTGGCCCCTTTAAATTTATATCACATCGTTTATGTGATCAAAAGAGTTCACTGACATAACTTAATGTGTCTCACTATCATGTTATGGTCCAAATTGACTTACATGATCGGTACCTGCAAGCACACACTTTGATACAGAATTTTAGTCTTCCCTTTATACTTATATCCTTTTACGTTGATTAGGTTGCTTTCCCAAACATACCCCATTAGACCGAATCATTCATGATCATTAGTAGTATGTTCAAAGTAGCATACACCTAATCAAAATATCAAGACATAGTCAAAAGTAATAAGGGCACAATTTTGAAGGCATCACACAACAAAGAGACAGGGATCGACTCTTCACTTCCTTCTGGTCGAAAGCACACGTGGTATGACGCACGTGTTATGGTATTATTCATATAGCTCCAATTGTATGTCACAATTTTATAAATACCAAACAGATATATAATTAGACAAGTGATGTCTACTCATTTGTGATAGATTAATGTTAGGATGAGATATCATTTTTAGTGATTTAGAAGTCATAAATGTTGATTTTCTTGAGAAATAGTGCACTTTCCTATTTTGAGTCTTGATTTAGTAAAGTAATATTTTTAGAGCATATTGGGTTTAATTGTTTATTTAGTGTGTAGCTTTAAAGATAATTATGGAGCTTAATTAGAGTCCAAGTCAAAGACTATAACTCATGGAAAGAGATTTGCATGGTAATTGGAGATAAGGAAATAAAAGCTAAAAAGATGGAAAATGAAAAGCTGCCTAACCTAGGATTCTGCAGTACACGCCTAAAGAAGTGCTATTTTACCCAAGAAATAGACCGATTTTGGTAATTTCCTTTCATAGAGACAGAGATAATTCTGTTACGATTCTTTTGGTATCTTATGGAGCTAAAACCGACCAATAACGAAGAAGATATGCTCAAAACGGTCCAGAAGTGTTTATCTTTATTTTCATACGAATTTGAGTTGAGCTAGGAGTCCAATACTTTATCTCTTCCTCAAGAAAACGAATTAGGTCTTCTAAACACCTATAAATACACCCTTATATCACTTGTAAAATCATCCTTGCTTAGAAAAACCTTATAATTATTCCTTAGTCATTGTAGAGAGCAAGATGATGTCTTTTGTAATTTCTTTTAGTTTATTTCCTTCAGGTATGAACTAAACTCCCCATAACTTGGGTTTTGCATAATGTATAATCTATGAATTCTAATTCTTCTATCTAAGTTTCTTTGGGAATTATATGTTTTAATTTGATATTAGCTTCTTACTTAATATTTGTTTATGTGTTTTGATTTAATGTCTTTCCTAGAACTGATCACTTTAGGATTGTTTTAATAGTAGTTAGATGGTCTCCTTGACATGGTGTTTAACTATTGAACCACCACATAATGTCTAGTGTCGATATTAGTTCTGACAAAACATGATTCTAACTAGATAGTCATTAGGGTTTGTTTTAATCACCATATCACCAATGATTGCAGTATTTGCTTAGGGCCTTAGTAGCGTTTGATAACCCTATTTGAAATCACTTCTTGGTTGTGCCGTAGCCCCCTTAGTCGCTCTCAAGGTCTAAGGTATGGGAATTTAGAATCCTGACTAAGTATACCAAGAGCTAATATTCTCCCTTATTAACTAGATTTATAGATAGAATTAAAAGGATTAGTGCATACTAGCAAAACCTAAGCTATATCTCTCATCTCATATTCTTAATCTTTTATTTTATTGTCTTTATTTTCTTAGTTTTAATTCTTAATTTTCGAAATCTGTTCCCTTTAATTTACTGTCTTCTAATTATTTACTTTTACTCGTTATTCCTACTCACGCGTATAATACACTTAATTCCCTGAGAACGAACTCTACTTATCATTAAAACTTGTATATGTATTGTAATACTTGCACTACTGTGCCTGTCTAGGGTGAGAGTGCGTAGTTTCTTCGCTTAATTTTATCTTATTTTTATCACACCCTAGGCGACACCAAGTTTTTGGCGCCGCTGCCGGGGACTTGTGTCTCGTTAGCGTGTGGGTTATCTATTTCGAGTAGTAGTTTTTAATTAGTTTTTATTTTTCAGTTTTAGTTTTTATTTTTCCAGATTTACGCTTGTGGTTTGCTTTAGTCTTTTTCACGGACTACACCGCAGTGGCACGGACTACACCACGGACCATGGCTAGCCCGCAACAAGAAAAACCGAAATAAGCGAGAGTTCATGCGGTACACCGGACCAACCCCGCGGTGCTCCGTAGGTAAGGGTTTCTTCAGCAAAAGAACAAGACAAAAGGCATATAACCGTTGGGTATTAAATCTATCCATTAGACACATGGCTTTTGACCGTTGGGGGCTTATTTCAGCTACAAATAAGAGCTCATTGAAGGCACAACTTACACCTTCCATCTACCAATCTTAAGTTCTATTATTGTTATCATTCAAGAAGGTTTTCAAAGAGCATTCAAGTCATATCTACACATTTAAGCTACATAGTTATATCCACTCATTAAGGTGTCTGGCTACAAACATTGTATCACCACTTAAACACTTTTCTTTCCTCTTAATTCTTACCCTTGTATTAGATTAAGAGAGTATTGTGAGTATAGTTAGTATACTTGGTTCCTTGTGTTTGTGATAACACAAGTGGTTTGCTTCAAGGTTGTGAAGTGGTTGTAAAGGGTTTGTAATCTCACCCGGGTTATAGAGATACGAAGATTATATTAAGAATCTTGCAAATCCTAAGGGGGACTCCTTAGGTAGTGGATGTAGGGAAACCAAACCACTATATATCGTTGTGTATCTTTCTATCCCTACACTATTTATTTTCCACACTCTATATGCTTGATAAAATGCTTACATGAATAGTTTACTTATATTGTCTCTTAGTATTATCTAGTTTATAACTATCTAGTTTACTAAAGCAATAGGATCTAAATTAGCCTTTAATTTTATTTACTTAAAATAAAATTAGCCGATTAATTTCCATAGTCCTATTCAACCCCCCTTCTAGGACGCGTATAGACTATCAATTAGTATCAGAGCCTAGCTCTAATTTATACTTAACCGTTTCTAGAGTTAAAACGATATGGACTCTAACCAACCGGAAGGTTCATGTTCTACTAGACCTCCGCTTTTTACAGGAAAAGACTACTTTGGAAGGAAAAGGAAAATAGAGATTCATGTCAAAGGAATTGACTACTTTTTATGGCTAGCTATTAAGAAGGGTCCTTTTATTCCTTTTATACACCACCCCCACCATGAAATTACTCCACCAATATCACCACCACTGCCCTTCCTCCATCATTACCATCACCATCACCGACCCCCCACTATGTCGAGCCCCCACCATCACCACCACACCCTTAATCACCGAACTCTCCTCCCCCTTCTCCTTCCAACATTCTGACCTCCAGCACCACCGCGACCCATCCACCACCACCATGAACCTTAGTCAGATCTAGACTCCACCATCAACCAGGCTTCACCAAGCGGCGCTCCTCAGTCCCACCTTCTCCGCGTCGCTGGAAGATCGCCCCCATCCGCTGTTCGTCAGATCCGATGTTCAACCCACCACCACCACCCTCATTTTCGTGGATTGAATCTCAATCAACTGCCACCACTGAGAAGCGAAGTCAACCCGCCACCACCACCCTGTTGTTCATGGATCCAATCTCAATCGCGTTTTATGGTCCAGCCCTAGATAGGTTTGGGTTTGTAATGGGGCCAGCCCAGTAGAAGCCCGCCACCGCAGAGAAGAAAATCACCCACACCATCTGCGCGTCTTGCAGAAGAGCACCACCCCCACCATCTTCATCCTTGTCATCACTGCCGCGAGTCAGCGCTCTTCGCCTCGCTGTCCTCACTGCCACCCCCGTCGACCTGACCTTCATCTCGGAAAAACACCGCCACCACTCAGTGGCGTACGAACCATTGATTTGCGCCGAGAATTCACCTCACCACAACCCATTGATCCACGTCCAGTTCGTGGCCCATTCGTGAAATCCAAATCCAGATCCAAATCAGCCATCTGTGATCAGTTGGGATCGAGTTTGTCGCTGTTTTTTTTTTCTTTTACGTTATGCGTAATGGGGCCATCCCTGAATGGCTGATATTTTATTGATGGGGCCAGGACCATTAGGTTATTTGTATATCATGGGCTAGCCCTATGTAGTTGTAGTTGTATTGTATATCATGGGCCAGGCCCATATAGTTGTAGTTGTATTTGTATATTATGGGCCAGCCAATCAGATTTTGATTTCCTTTTGTTGGGTACAATTGAGAAAAAGGAAGATGACTACACAAATGATGATATTGCCAAACTCACCAAGAACAACAAGGCGATGAACATACTCATAAATGGTCTAAGTGTCACGGAGTATGCTAGAGTTAGTGAATGCAATTCGGCTCATGAAATGTGGCAACTTTTGGAGCTATCTTATCAAGGTATGGAGGATATCAAAGAAACTGAGATTGATCTCTTTATTACAAAATATGAGCTATTTCAAATGGAGCCCGATGAACCCTTAAATATTATGCATCAAAGATTCTCCAACATTGTCAACTCCTTGAAGACTCTTGGTCAAATCTACACCAACAAAGAAAAATGCCGAAAAATCCTATTTGCTCTTCAAAATAAATATAAAACAAAGATCAACTCCATAAGAGACACAAAAGATCTTTCAAAGATGACGGTTCACGAACTCATTTGTAACCTCGTGACGGAGGAACTAGTGCTTGAAGAAGAAAAAATAAGAGATGATGAGGAAAAGAAAATTAAAAAATCCATTGCCTTTCATGCCTTAAGTAGCAAGATGAAGGAAAAAAAGGAAAAGAAGGAGAGTGAAGAAGAAGATAATTCACATGACGAAGAAACTAGTGAAGATGAAGGAGTGGCTATGTTGGCAAGAGATATGAAAAGAATTTTGAGATACAAACGGTTTGCCAAGAAAGGAAGCTCTTCCACACCCTACAGAAAGAATGTTAGAGCAATCAAACAAGATGAACCCACTTGCTATCATTGCAAGAAAATAGGTCACATCAAAATCTATTGTCCCCTTCTTCACAAAGAAAAACCTAAGAGAGCTATGCATGCAAGCATCACTTGGGATACTCAAAATTCGGATGAAGAAGATAGTGAAAATGATAATGTTAACCTTGTTTCTTTCATGGGAGATCTTGCAAATGATGAAGATGCCATTTGGGATGATAGTCACTCAATCCAAGAGTTCAGTGATGACGGTTCAACTCACTTAGCATTCATGGCAAACCATGATGAGGTAACTCCTAAATCTAATCTTTCTTTATCAAATGATGATGCTAGTGAGGAAGATATTCATGATGCATTTGATTCTCTTTACAATGATTTTTTGAACTCTATTGAAACAAACAAAGTTTTAACAAAATATTTAGAAATTGAAAGGAATAGAAATAAAGAGATTTTAAAAGCTTTGGAGGATTGTCAAAATCTTAGTGATGAATGTACAGATGAAAATGAAAAACTTCATCTTATTAAGAAAAATATTTTGGAAGAAAAAGCTTTGTTAAAGAAAAAAGTTGAAGATTTAAATGCTATCATTTTAAAATTCACCAAGGGGCAAGAAAATTTGGATTTGATTTTAGGTTCTCAAAAGATGGCTTTTGAAAAAAGTGGTATTGGCTATGATCCTTCAACCAAACAAAAATTATTGAAAAATTCTTTTATTAAATCAACCTTTGCACATCATATTCCTTCTTCTTCAAAATCTTCTATCACTTGCACATATTGTGAAAAACTTGGTCATGATGCATCTCATTGTTACTATCGTAAATTGTTGGATTTGGGGTCTCTTGTACCATCTTGTAAAAAGCCTATATGGGCTATAAAAAGAAAATCCACTAACCCTCATGGACCCAAACCAAATTGGGTACCTAAAGCTTAATCATTTTTTTTTTGTAGGGATTGAGCATCAAGAAGCAAAATATATGGATTCTTGATAGTGGATGCTCTAGACATATGACCGGGAACTCTTCGTTATTTACACATCTCTATAAAACAAAAGTTCATAAATTTACTTTTGTGGACAATACTAAAAAGCGTGTTTTGGGTAAAGGTAATATCGGTAATATGGATTCTTTACTTATCTCAAATGTTTTGCTTGTTGAGGGTCTATCTTTTAACTTGCTTAGTATTAGTCAACTATGTGATGTTGCTTATTTTGTTAAATTTGAAGCATCTAAATGTATTGTGTTTAAAAATGATGAGTTAAATACTATTTTTATATGTAAGAGATCTGATAATGTTTTTGTAGTTGATCTTGAGAGTCTTATTTGTCAACGTATTAAATGCCTGTCCGTGGTTAATGATAGTTGTCTTTAGCATAGACGTTTAGGACATGCTAGCATGGATTTAATTTCAAAATTGTCTAGGAAAAATCTTGTTGTTGGTTTTCCTATATATAAGTTTGATAAAGATAAACTATGTGATGCATGTCAACTTGGTAAACAACGTCGTTCATCTTTTAAACCCATAAATAAGGTCATCACCATTAGGCCACTTCAATTATTGCACATGGATCTTTTTGGTCCCGTTCATGTCACTAGTCTAGGAGGGTCTAGATATGTTTTTGTTGTTGTTGATGATTACACTAGATATACATGGGTGATGTTCCTTGCTTTAAAAAATCAAGCCTTCAATGAATTTGCAAAACTTTGTAGAAAGGTGCAAAATGAGAATGGCTACTCTATTACATGCATTCGTAGTGATAATGGTAGTGAATATGTGAATTCTCCTTTTGTGCATTTTTGTGATGAATTTGTCATTGAGCATAATTTTTCGGCTCCTAGAACTCCCCAACAAAATGGGGTAGTAGAAAGGAAAAACCGGACTTTACAAGAAATGGAAAGGACAATGTTAAAAGAACATAGTTTGCCTACATACTTTTGGGGTAAAGCCGTTCATACGGCTTGTTAGGTGTTAAATAGAGTTCTCATTAGACCTATCATTAAGAAAACCCCTTATGAGCTTTGGTTTGGTAGACCACCAACTATTGCATATTTTCGTGTTTTTGGGTGCAAATGTTTTATCTTAAACACTAGGGATCATTTGCCAAATCGAATGAAGGTATTTTTCTTGGCTATTCCACTAAGGGAAAAGCCTATCGTATTTTCAATAAACGCACTCGTACTATTGAAGAATCTATGCATGTTGGTTTTGATGAGACTAACCCTTTTTGTATAAAGAAAGTAGTAGATGATGATCCACATGAAGATATCCCACAAGATCAACCATTAGAATCTCCTACTCAAGAATTGGAAACTCATGATGAATCTATTGAGAAAGATGGTCAACCTTCAAATGAAGTTACTCGGGATTTACCAAAATGTTGGAAAAACATCAAAGATCACCCAAGCGAATTAATTCTAGGTGATCCAAATGAAGGGGTAACCACTCGCTCTCGTGTAATTGCCTTATGTGCTCATCATGCCTTCTTATCTCAAATTGAGCCCAAAAATATTAAAGAAGCTTTACTTGACGATCATTGGATAAATGACATGCATGAGGAGTTGAATCAATTTTAGCGTAGTAAAGTTTGGACCTTAGTTGAGAGACCAATTGGTCCCACTATTATTGGTACTAAATGGGTTTTTCGCAATAAAATAGATGACACCGGAATAATCACAAGGAATAAAGCACGTTTAGTTGCTCAAGGGTATAATCAAGAAGAAGGTATTGATTTTGATGAGACTTTTGCTCCGGTAGCTAGACTTGAGTCTATTCGTATGTTACTTGCTTTTGCTTTTTATATGGATTTTAAACTTTACCAAATGGATGTCAAAAGTGCTTTTTTAAATGGTTTCATAGAAGAAGAAGTTTTTGTTAAACAACCACCGGGTTTTGAAGACCCAAAATTTCTAAATCACGTTTTTAAACTTTCAAAAGCTTTATATGGTTTAAAACAAGCACCACGTGCTTGGTATGATCGTTTAAGCAAATTTTTGTTAGAAAATGGTTTTAAACGTGGTAATACTGACTCCACTTTGTTTATAAAAGATCTTCTAAAGATATTCTTCTTGTTCAAATTTATGTGGATAATATTATATTTGGTGCTACTAATGAAAATCTTTGTGAGAATTTTTCTAAAAGTATGCATAAGGAGTTTGAGATGAGCATGATGGGTGAATTGAACTACTTTCTTGGACTTCAAAATCAAGCAAATGAAGGATGACATCTTTGTAAATCAAGTCAAATACACAAAAGAATTGATCAAGAAATTTGGACTTGAAGATGCAAAGGAAATCGGAACTCCAATGAGCACATCCACAAAGCTAGACAGAGATGAAGATGGTAAGGATGTTGATGAGAAAATGTATCGAGGTATGATTGGTAGCTTACTTTACTTAACTGCTTCTAGACCCGATATTATGTTCTCCGTGTGTTTATGTGCTAGATTTCAATCCTCTCCTAAATAATCTCATCTTAGTGCCGTTAAGTGTATTTTTCGTTATTTGAAAGGTACTCTAAGTTTAGGACTTTGGTATCCTAGATTCACTTCTTTCGAACTTATAGGTTATTCGGATGCCGACTATGCCGGTTGTCGACTTGATAGAAAAAGCACTAGTGGTAGTTGCCAATTCTTAGGTCAATACCTTGTCTCTTGGTCTAGTAGAAAACAAAATAGTGTTGCTTTATCCACGGCCGAAGCCGAATATGTTGCGGCTGGAAATTGTGTGACTCGGATCCTTTGGATGAAACAAATCTTGCTAGACTTTGGCCTAGAGTATGATTGTGTTCCTATTCGTTGCGATAACACTAGCCTATTAATCTTACGAAAAATCCTATTCAACACTCTAGAACGAAACACATAGAAATTCGACATCATTTTATTCGTGATCACACTCAAAAAGGGGATATTGTGCTTGAATTTGTCACTTCGGAAAATCAACATGCCGATATTTTTACCAAACCTCTTTCACAAGATCTTTTTGAAAAAATTTGTTGTGAAATTGGCATACAAATTCTCTAAAACATTTTCTATTTAAAAATATCTTCATACATTTGCCTCACAAATTTTGTTAAAATTCGTTTTGGGTATCCCTTGATCAAATTTATAAACATTTGGAACTTATTTTCATTTTTTTCATTTTTTTAAGAACCCAATACCGTCATTTTTTCCGGTACACCGCATCTTGAGGTTTCTATTACTTAACTTTTTCCTTTATTTTTCGCCCAGTTTTATTCGTGAGATAATTTTATTGTGCGGTACACCGCGGATTAGGTTTTCCGTCTGGGTAAAACCCGTTCTTTTTATCTTATCATTTCATTCTTTTTAAAACATAAACCCTACCCGCTCCATATTTCCTCTGCTGCGATTTCCGGCAAAGCCCTCTTCACTCCACCACCTACGCGCCTTTTTCTCCACCAAATCACTCCCTTTTTATCTCTATTTCATCCCTCCTCCATTACCCACTTCATTCCACCATGTTTAGACCCAAGAAGACAGCTGCTGCTCCAAGGAAAACTATGTTCATGGAAGACAAGATACATATGAGTAGCTAGTCTATGCTTTGACTGAATCTCATTTATGGAAACATTTCAATAGTTCCACTAGATCGGTCCAATGCAATTGTGGAATGCATTATCGAACTACTGATGTTGATAATTATTATCCAATTAGACTCTACGAGGAAGTGAACTTTGAGAAGTCAATTCCTAAATTAAGGTTTTGGATATGAAAGGCGTATGCTAGTTAGGTTTTGCAATAGGTAGTTTACTTAGTGGTTTGTTTTTTCCAATGTTCTTTAATCCCTGTTTGTTAGGTATTGACTAGTTTTCTTTAATTTTATGCATTAGTTGTTTCTTTTTCGTACAATTTTGCTCTATTTATGTTAGAGTAAGTGGGAGTTCTAATAGAACTTAATTTTTCAATTAATGAAATTGATTAAATGATTAAGACAAACAAAATATGGTGGTTCATGATTGGGAACATAGTGAACTTTCTTTATCACCTATTTTCTTATCTTTCTTATTCATTCCATTTGCATTAATTGCATTGAGTTGTTAAATAAATGTTTGTTACTAATGAGAATATCTTACTTTATTAGAGAAAATGGCATCGAAAACCATCATTGTTGATCTCAACAAAGGAAAAAGATGAATGGTGAGAACTATAACCTTTGGAAGCTCAAAATACATTGTGTTCTAGATGAGCAAGATGTTCTTGAGGCTATTAACAATGTCATGGCTCAGACTGAGGAAGATAACACCGCTCAAAACAAAAAGGATATGGAGGCTTATAAGAAGTGGAAAAAGAAATATTCCACTGCAAGAGGCGTCTTGATAGGCTCCATGAATGACGATCTTGTCTATGAATGTCAATGATACCATACTGCTCACGAGATGTGGAATGCTCTTAATGAGAAGTATGGGGGTACGACTGTGAATAAGTTGCGTCGGTTGACCATTAAGTTTGACACTTATAGGAAGAAGCCTAATCAAACCATGAAAAAACATCTCCGAGAGATATCTAACATGATTAAGGAACTTAAGACTGCAGGTCATAACCTTACTGATGAACAACAGGTTCAAGCTGTGATCCGATCTCTTCTAAATAACTGGAAGCATTCGAAAATAAACTTGACTCACAATGACAACATCAAAACTTTTGATGATGTTGCTCGGCATGTGACATTGGAAGATGAACGTCTAGATGCAATTAAGCCTCAGGGCCAGGCTTATGTTGCTGAGTCAAGTTCCCACAAAGTTTCTGGCAATAAGCGCAAGAACAATGGGAAGAAGAACGGAAATGAGCATGTCTCCAAGAAGAACAAGAAGGGTGGTAACAATAAGGAAAAACGTTTCTGTAAGAAGAAAGATAAGAGTAAGATGAAATGCTTTAACTGTGACAAATTAGGTCACTTTGTTCACGAGTGTAGCTAGCCAAGAAAGGTAGCAATGTCATTTACTTCTTATGATTTTAATTATGTTACCAGTACTGTATTCCTAGTTGATTCTAATCCTTTGTGGACTGTGGATTCAGGATCGAAATACCATGTAGCCAAAGATCGAGAGGCATATGTAAAGTACCGTCGGATTCCAGAGGGATCAAGGTGGATATATGTAGGAGACAACAATAAAGTTGAAGCCAAAGGAGTTGGCACTTGCAAGTTGAACTTGAGAGGTGGTCAAACCGTGTACCTCCATGATGTACTTTACGCGCCTGATATTCGACGGAACTTAGTCTCGGTCACTATTCTTCTAGGATTAGGTTTTAATTTTCATTTTCATAACAACCAAGTAGATATCTATTATGATGCTAGGTATTCTACTTCTGGTTTTATTTTGCATGGTTTAATTGTACTAGATGATGATAACTCGTTTAATAGTTATTATGTAAGTAGTTGTTTTTCTACTAATACTTCTTCTTTTAGTAATTCTAATGTAGAAGAAAATGTATGGCATGCTAGATTAGGCCATATTGGTCAAGACCGTATGAATTTATTGGCTAAGGTAAACCTTTTGGGTTCGTTGACTAAATTCAACTTGCCAACTTGTGAAAATTGTCTAGCAGGTAAAGCAAAACGGAAACAATTTGGAAAGGCTAAACGAGTCGAGTACCCATTACAAGTAATTGATTCAGACATCTGTGGCCCAATAAGTGTTCAAACTAGACGTGGGGAACGTTATTTCATCACTTTAATAGATGATTTCACTAGGTTTGGTTATGTCTACCTGATTTCTCACAAATCTGAAGCATTGAAATGTTTTATGACATTTATCTATGAAGTGGAAAATCAGTTAGAGAGGAAGGTGAAAAACCTAAGAACCGACCAAAGACGTGAATATCTATCTGATCAGTTTAAAGAACTATGTGATGAAAAAGCGATAGTAAGGCAACTTACAATTCCTAGAACACCACAACAAAATGGTGTGGCTAAAAGGAGGAATAGAAGACTCCTATAAATGGTTAGGTCTATGATGGCACAAGCAAATCTTCCAATATCTTATTGGGGAGATGCCTTGCTTCCCGCATGTTACATACTTAACCGAGTACCCACAAAGACTATTCCATCAACTCCTTATGAACTATGGACAGGTAGGAAACCTAATATGTCATACTTGCGACCTTGGGGGTCGGCAGGCTATGTTCATGATCTATCTCATAAGTATGGGAAGTTAGGTCCAAGAGGTAAGAAGTGTATCTTTATTAGATACCCAGATCACTCTAAAGGATATGTGTTTATTGGTGAACATAATGATGGGGGTCTTACAGAAATTGAGTCACGAGATGTTACATTCTTAGAAAATAATTTTCCTAGCAGAGGTGAGGTTGACAAAAATTCCATCTTACGTGAACTAAATGAGATTCAGGAAGATGATATGCAAACAAATGTGACACCTGATGAGGTAACACGTACTCAAGAAATAGAGTTGGACACCCCTCTAAATCTTGAGACGGAAGAAACCATTTCATCATCTAGTAATCCTATTTATCAATATTCTCAACTTAAGAGAAGTGCTAGAGTTTTAGTTCCTCGTCGTCGATTTGAAATCAAAGGAGAAGTCTTTATGATAACTCCACAAGACGAAGAAGAACCTCAAACAGTTAATGAAGCACTTTCATGTCCTGCTAAGAATGAATGGAGGAAAGCAATGAAAGAAGAAATGGAGACGATGAAGAAAAACCAGGTATGGGAACTGGTTGATCTCCCGAAAGGACGTAAGTCAATTGGGAACAAATGGGTTCTCAAAATAAAGAGGAAACCTGAAAATTCCATTAACAGGTATAAAGCTCGCTTGGTAGCGAAAATTTATACTCAACGGGAAGGAATAGATGTTGAGGAAACTTTTTCTCTTGTTGTCAGATTTACCTCAATACGTCTTATTTTAGCTATAATGGCGCATCTCGATCTGGAGTTGCACCAAATGGCTGTTAAAACTGCATTTCTAAATGGAGATTTAGAAGAGGTAATTTTCATGGAACAACCCTCGGGTTTCGTTGCAAAAGATCAAGAGAATAAAGTATGTAGATTGTTGAAATCAATCTATGGGTTTAAGTAAGCCTCGAGACAGTGGAATTTGAGATTTCATGAAGTCATCTCGTCAAATGGATTTGAGATGATAAGTGAAGACTACTGTGTTTATATTAAACGTTCCAAGAAAAATTTCATGATTTTATATCTATATGTGGATGGCATCCTACTAGCTGGGAATTATAAAGAGATTATTCAAGCAAATAAGGAGTGGCTAGCTTCTCAATTCGATATAAAAGATATGGGAGAAGAAAATTATATTCTTGGTGTTAAGATTCACAGAGATAGGTCTGGAAGACTATTATCTCTATCTCAATAACCTTACATCATGAATGTACTTGAGCGCTTTGGTATGACTACGTGCAATGCCATTGACACTCATGTAGCAAAGGGAATAAACTTAACTCTCGACATGTGTCCTAGTACTACAGAAGAGAAACAAAAAATGTCAACAGTACCATATTGTAGTGCCATTGGTAGTCTTATGTATGTTATGATGTGTACGAGACCAGATATATGTTATGTCGTAGGTTTAGTTAGTCGTTTTCAATCGAACCCTGGACAAGAGCATTGGAAAGCTGTGAAAAGGATATTAAGATATTTAAAAGGCACAAAAGATCATGCCTTATTCTTTCAAGGAGATAGATTACGCCTAGAAGGATATACAGATGCAGATTGGGTTGGTGATATATACGGGCGTAAATCCACTTCAGGTTATGTGTTCTTGCTAAATAATTGCGCAATTTCTTGGAGTAGCAAGAAACAAACCTTTGTAGCTTTGTCAACGATGGAAGCTAAGTTTGTAGCTTGCTCAGCTGCGATTCAGGAGGTTGTTTGGTTAAAAAGGTTCTTTGAACATTTAGGATTCTCTGGTGATAGTGGGAGTCCAATTACAATATACTGTGATAATCAAGCTGCAATGGCTTATGTGAAAGATTCGCAAGACCAAATACATTAATATAAAGTATAACTTCGTTAGAGTTATAATTGCACAAAAGGATGTTACTTTGCAATATATACCCACATGCAATATGCTTGCGGATCCATTCACAAAATTTATCTCAAGGTATGTATTCATGGATCATGTTAGATCTATAGGATTAAGCAAGATATAATGTATGAATTATTGCTAGTTTATGTGCATTCATGTATATATTTCCATTAGTATGTTTATTTAACTATTTATTTTAATAATATCATGTTTGATATGTATTATATATTGCGTATGCGTATGATTTTGTAAGTATGTATGTCCTATAGACTGAGATTGGCCCTGTCACACGGGCAATCACCTTTGGCATAAGAAGTGCGCAAAGATGAGACTAACTCATAGTACTGAAGAACCCTTAAGATAACTTGAGTTAAGATAGTAGCCTTAACTAAGTGTTAAGATGAGATCATAAACATGGATTAACCATGTTAAGCTTATATTATGATTGAAGTAGAATCCCACTGTCTACTTAGTCTATAATAGCCAAATATGAATTGCTTGATTGATTCCATAGAAGGGTTGATCAATCAAAGAATTCATCTTAGGCAACGAGGCTTGTCTAACTATATATCGGTATGGTATTTATAAATTTGTGACATACAATTTGAGATATATGAATAATACCATAACACGTGTGTCATACCACGTGTGCTTTCGACCAAAAGGAAGTGAACAATTGATCCCTGTTTCTTCACTGTGTGATGCCTTTGATTTGTGCCCTTATTACTTTTGACTATGTCTTGATATTTTGATTAGGTGTATGCTACTTTGAACACATTACTAATGATCATGAATGATTCGGTCTAAAGGGGTATGTTTGGGAAAGCAACCTAATCAATATAAAAGGATATAAGTGTAAAGGGAAGACTAGAATTGTGTATCAAAATGTGTGCTTGCATGTTAACCGATCATGTAAGTCAATACGGACTATAACATGATAGTGAGACACATAAACGAAATGACAGTGAACTCTTTTTCACATAGAAGTTGTGATATAAATTTGAAGGGGTCAGAGTTACTGTAATGTGATACAACATATTGTTAGTCTGGGGTACTACAAGATATGTAAGGAATGAGATTTCATTTGAGCAACTATGTACCCTAACAGGTTAACAGTAACATATGCTCGTATGCTTGTCGGTCGCACGACCTATTTGTCAAGTATGATATATTATTGTAGTAGTGTGTATGTGAGAGAATTTTGATTTTTTTTAATGTATGGGACATTGTGATACACGTACCTAATAGTACGATTGTAACCGCATCATGGGCGAGTGGGAGAATGAAAGAAATAAAATATTTAATGTTATTTTATTCCATGTCACCCATGATGGGGTGACATGAACGTACTGCTTGGAAGTTACTCTAGAAGTTACCGTAATAACTTGCCCACTAAGAGAGATGGAGAGAGTGGAGATAGTGGAGTGATGGTTTATTATCAGTTAATAAACCAACGCTCCTATCCCTCTATAAATACGAGTTTGCTTTTCCTTTCCAGACACAACAACAAACCCAACAAGTTTTCTTCGGTTAAAATCAAACTCTTTTCTCATACACTTAACAATATTTCTCAGATACTTAAGTGGTGAAAACAAAGAATTTAATTCTTATAATTAAATTCACGATCAGAAAACAAAATAAGAATAAAAAATTATCAATCCGCTGCGTAAAAGAGGTTTGTCTAAAACCTTTACTATTTAATTAATATGTAACAAATCTCTTTTTTGTGGATGAGGTTACAAACCCCGTTATGAAATTAGGTTTCGCAAAAGTCCCTTGTATTTAAGGATCACATGAGTGTTGGAGGGTTTGCATCCAAGATAATAAATCAGCTTTACTAAAATAAGCCAACTTATATCATTTAAAAGACCATCTGTAACCTTGTCAATAGGGTAGTGCTGTGGCGACAAAGGGTTAATTAATAAGTGGCCTTTACTGAGCTGATGAAGAATTCCAATATAAAGATTATTGTGAACATCTATAAAAGCAGAATGACTTGTACAAGTGATGTCCCCCTATTTGTTCTAATTCTTAGCCCTTTGGAGACATCCTTTTAGGTGAATAAATGACTTGTTTGTTAGACTTTTAGGCCTATTTGATCATATTGCACTCTCTCCCCTTGGAAATTAACTATTTGCAGAATCTGAGCTTTTGTGCATAAATTTGACTGTTTTTAATGCAAAGTTAATTGGTTCTTGAATTTCATGAAAGACCAATCCAAGGAGAAAAAGTGAGAATAAAGTCTTAATGTATTTTAGAGTGTTAGGAAATGATTTCTAGTCGAGTTTCTATTTTTAGAGTACACTTTCCTATTTTGATTTCTTGATTTATTTATTCTTTTTAAGCATATGCGGTTTAATTATTTATTTAATGTGAAGCTTTAAAGAGATAAATGGTAATTACTTAGAGTCCAAGTCAAGATAAAGATGAAAGGAAAGAAGATTTATATGGAAATAAGAAGATTTGGTAAAGATTTATTCAAAGGAGGAAAAGATAAAGCTGCCTTTTGAAATCTGAAATCCAGCCACGTTTTAGGAATTAAATCATAATAAAAGATTGGCATGGATTCTGGACGAATGGTCTGCACCAATAGAAAGAGCTTTCCAAGACAAGCAGTTTCATATATTGGAACTTCTCAAACGGATAAGTATTGAAAAAGATATGACCAAATCAAATCAGCAGAATCTTATCTTTTAGAGCTACGAATTTAAGAGTCTTTGCCTTGTCTTCCACTCCAAGTAATTCGACCTAGGGCTTGCTAACACCTATAAATACACCCCTTAGACCTCATAATTCAGTACCTCTCACAATTTAATCAATATCCTTAGAGAGAGAGTCAAAGACCTCTCATAATTCATTCAATATATACATCCTTAGAGAGAGCGTCAAGAGGCGGAAGCAAGAGCAGAAGCTGGAGACTGTCTATATCTCCAACAACAGTTCAAGCCAATTCCTCTATCTAGGTTCTTAATTTATTTCTGTTATTAGGAACATGTATATTATTAATTTCTTTATTGTTTTTACTTTTAATATGAGCTAAACCTTAATTACTTGAGAATCGTAATGGGATGAACCCTAATTTGTTTAATTCATGTATTTCAATTTGGGATTAGTTTATAGTTTAATTTGAATTAGGTATTTCATATTGTTTCTTATTTTATATTAATTTCACTATCAATGAATTAGCTAATCGGAGATAGGTCATAGTAATTAAGCTATTCACTTTGGTGGGGAAGTGATCGCCTTGACGGGGGGTTTAATTACTGAACTAGATAATAAACGTAAGGTAGAAATTATTGATCCTGACGGACTTAGTTAACCTTATAGCCAATTGGGTAAAATAGTATTCATTCGAAGGTGGATTATGATCGCCCTGACGGGGTTTGTAACATCTGAGAATAGCTCCTAGGTCCACCCTGACGGGGGCTAGGAGATTATAGAGTCCCGACTAATATAGAAATATCAGTTCCGCCCTTAAAGAAAGCATTAATTAGGTAAGTTTAGGTGATTCCCTAGCGAGACTCAAGTATAGCTCATATCTGCATCTTAGTCCTTTAGTATTTATTTTCAGTATCTTATTTTCTTGCATTCTTAGGATTAATATAAAACCAAATAAATATCTTTTATCTTTTATTTTCTGTATTTGCAATTATTACTATATATCTGTTGAACACTTGGGTTATACCAGTCCAATCCCTGAGAACGAATCCGACTTGTCGGAGTATTACTTGGACAACCGTACACTTGCGGTATTGTGGTTCCATTATTTTCTGTACTTAATTTTATAACACACCAGGACCCACCAAGTTTTTGGCGCCGCTGCCGGGGATTGCAGCGTGTGACCCCGGTGTTTAATCTTTAAGTAGTTTTAATTGTTTATTTATTTTTATTTTCCAGTTTTACGCTTGGTTTTTGTTTTGTTTTGTCTTTACAGGTTCTTTATTTAGGTAATGATCAAGAGATTTTATTGAAAGATGTATAGAGGACATTACCCAGATCCCGATCCATATGACTATTGGGAAGACTCTTCGGGACAACAGCAATGGGGTAGTAACTTCTACCAACAACCTTATCAATACCCGCAAGAGCAAGATTGGAACAACCAATGGATCGGGAATAATCAACAACAACCAGCATATCACTATCCGCAGGAGCAAAGATGGAACAACCAATGGGTTGGAAACATTCAACAACCTCCACCTCATCACTATCAGCAAGAAACCCAGCGCTTATTAGAAGAAACAAACGCCATCCAAGCACGCCTGCAACAGATGGTAGACGAATGGGGTAGTATGTCTTATGAAGATTCCACTCCCCCGAGGGATGGACGAGATCAATTGAAAGAAGTAGTTGAGGAGGAGGTGTTGAAGGAAGTTAGTGATAGTGATATGACCATCATGCCGGTTATATATGAAGACCACCATGTGGTTGATAATCCTATTAGCATGATGGAAGGAGGAGTAGCAACAAAAATCCTAGAAATCGAAACTGAGATTGCTATTCCTATGGTGAGTGCACATGATCAAGATACCGAACGCAAACAAGAAGAAGAGGCGATCGAGATTGTTGAGATTCCACATCAAGAATATGATGAGGTAATAGTGGAAGATTGGGTTGAAAGCGAAGATGAATGTGAAGTGGTTGAGGAATCAATTGAAGAATTAAAGCTTCATAATAAAAGAGAAGTCGAATCCCCACCACAAAAAGTTCACCAATCACTATCTCCACCACAAATCATCATTAGAGATAAAAGATTGGAATCACCTCTATTATTACAAATGATCAATAGGTGCTACGCAAGAAAGGTGCTACACCGCGAGAGTAAAGCGGCACGGAGAAGCACCTACCCACCACACTTTAAAGAGGAATCCGAGAGTGAAGAGAATAAAAATGAGCTTATACCGTTGAGGACGGTTATCTACTACCGTGTGGTGAAGAACACGTTTCGTCATGAAAGTAAGAAGGCGAAACGGAGATACTACCCTCCCCCTTTCAGAGATCGATTGAATAAAATTTTAAGGGGGAAGGTTCTTACATACCAAGGACGAGGCGAATTCAAGCGGAGGAGAACCGCAAGGGCCTCAATACCATCTTCAAGGAAGGTAACGCGTCGAACTTAAAGACGTAATAAACAAAAGTGCTTCTTGGGAGACAACCCATGTTTTAATTGCTTTAAGTTTTTGTCAAGTTTTAGTGTCTACTTTTAAAAGAAATGAGAAAGGTAGTGTGTTATTGGTGCAGGAATTGAAAAAAGGAATCGCTTGGAAAAATTCGCAGGTCGGTCCGGTGCACCGCACCAGACTCCCGGTATACCGCGCCTGAAAAACCCGTACCACGGGGTGGCCCCCACGGGTTTTATACAGAAAGGAGAAAATTTTTGATGCGCGGTCCGGTATACCGCGTGAGATGTCCGGTATACCGCAGGAGGGAAAAACCCGTACCACGGGTTAGGTACCGCGGGTTTTTTTGACGGAGTATGTGCGGACTACCCCATGCACCGCACCCCTACACCGCAGGGCAAAAACCCGTGCCACGGGGTGCTAGCACGGGGTCAAGACAGGAGCGAGAAAAAACGAAACAACAGAAGCTGCGGTACACCGCGGCTTAGGTCCGGTGCACCGCGCCATGGCGGTTTGTGAGGAGTTTGAGGCCCAGTCAACTTCTTACCTTAACGATAAACCCTAGCCTCTTCAAAAACGAATTTTCCAGATCCTAACCCTTATATACCTGCACAAAGACCACTACAACACAAAAGAACATTAAATCCTTTCTCCTAATCCATTCCAAACACACATCCAACACCACAATCCTTCAAGAACATCAAGAAATCTTCTCCTTCAAACTTTAGCCTCTTCATCAAAGCTTCAAACCTATTCATTAGACCTTCCCCAAGCCATTACATATTCATTACCCATCTCATATAACACCTAAGGCCTTCATTATAAATCCTCAAAACATCAAATTTCAAAACTCTTCTCTAGTTTATGATTATTTGAAGTTTTGAGTTTGGGGTTCATTGAGATGACAAAGATTGGGAGGTCAAGAATACTATGAAGAGGAAGAAGAAGTTGAAGAACCTTGTAGTACTTTTGGTGTGGAAAGATGTAGTTGAAACACTTGGAAACTTTGGAGGATAATCATGAAGAGGTGATTGACAACCATAGGAAAATCACAAAAGGGTTGGAGCTTATGCAAATCATATTACGTGGAGTGAGCAATGTTCAACATGCCACCTACGCAACACAAGGAGCTCAACCTACACGCAACCATGGAAACCAGCTTCGTGCTGGTTCAGATACGTTTTCCTATCCCTTTCTTATTTGTTTTATTTGTTTATTTGCTTTCTTGAGTCTTTTTCGAGTCGTGGGGACACGACTCATTTTTGAGTTTGGGGTGGGGTTCGTTGCCTCATCCCAATTTTATGTGTTTTACAGTTTTTTTTTAATTTTTAGTTTGAGGAATGTTTTGACTGTAGAGATGTAGAGTGTTTTAAATGCCCCCATCAAGCATGCTTTTTATAAATTTATGATAGAAAATAGTTGACTTTAGGAGTTAGTGTAAAACGCACTTTGATTGCATGCAAGTATGAGATGATTGATATGAAAAATTAATGAACAATGCAAAAGAAGTAAACTTGTGCTTAAGGATAATCGGTGGTTTGTAGAACGTGAGATCTAAATGAGTAGAGAACCCACTTAGGTATGAACTAGAGACAAGTTGTGTAAATAGGAAGATGATAGAGGCAGTTCTTCGTTAGCCCTTTGAACCCTTTTTGGCCTTCTATCCCTGAATTAATTTTATCCTTCTTAGACAAATTTTTAGCCTTTAAGCCTTTCTTTTGTCGCCACATTATAAGCCAATTTCCCTTTAGATTTTTAGGCATGACCATATGACCCGCACTTGAATCACGATCCTGAGACTTCCTGTCTTGAGCTTGAGTTTGGGGTGGTGGGTCCACTATATGGGAATTTACATTGGGATTGGGAGTTTTGAGCTTATCAATGATGCTTTGTGCTATATATGATGATGATTCACAAGTTTATCATATTGTAACCCTTTGCCGGGGTAATAGTGAATGGAAAAGAAGCTATAAAGCTAAAATCATGAATAGGCATGAAGAAAAATAGCATGATATCTCAACATTAAAGAGAGAGTCATAGCTATACAAAAGAAAAAATATATATATAAACGAAAAGTTATATGAAAAGAATATATATTTGGACCGGCAAAGTGGAAAATTTTAGGTGAATCATCCTTAGTGCTTATTGGGTTAATTTGGGGACGCTAATTAAGCGCGTCAATTGGGTTGAGTGAGAACGTAATTCGAGTGTAAACTCAAGCTCTTGGACAGTTGTTGATGGTAAGTGAGGAGAGAGCCACAAGCTCACTTCAAATTTACCAAATATACATACCATACCGTCCTTCAGCCTATGCTAAAACCGTAAAGTCCTCGTGATTCCTAGATGCACGGTGAGTTAATAGGGATTATTCTAAGTGGAACATTCAACACAAGTAAAGATCAAGGAACACCCTATAGCCACCATCTTGAGATAAGTAATAAGCGTAACCTTCTAGCATTGTGAAATTAATTTTGGATTGATATTGTTTTGTATTTGATTTTGCATGATAAGTGTAGGTGTATATTAATTCCTAGGTTAGACTATATGAGATGTGTTTTAAGTTGTGCTTTGGGATTATTTTCTAGATTCTACCTTCTGCATTCACCTAAAAGATCCTTTGTTTTTATTTTACTTTGTCGGGACGACAAAGGTTTGAGTTTGGGGTCTTGATGTCCCCCTATTTGTTCTAATTCTTAGCCCTTTGGAGACATCCTTTTAGGTGAATAAATGACTTGTTTGTTAGACTTTTAGGCCTATTTGATCATATTGCACTCTCTCCCCTTGGAAATTAACTATTTGCAGAATCTGAGCTTTTGTGCATAAATTTGACTGTTTTTAATGCAAAGTTAATTGGTTCTTGAATTTCATGAAAGACCAATCCAAGGAGAAAAAGTGAGAATAAAGTCTTAATGTATTTTAGAGTGTTAGGAAATGATTTCTAGTCGAGTTTCTATTTTTAGAGTACACTTTCCTATTTTGATTTCTTGATTTATTTATTCTTTTTAAGCATATGCGGTTTAATTATTTATTTAATGTGAAGCTTTAAAGAGATAAATGGTAATTACTTAGAGTCCAAGTCAAGATAAAGATGAAAGGAAAGAAGATTTATATGGAAATAAGAAGATTTGGTAAAGATTTATTCAAAGGAGGAAAAGATAAAGCTGCCTTTTGAAATCTGAAATCCAGCCACGTTTTAGGAATTAAATCATAATAAAAGATTGGCATGGATTCTGGACGAATGGTCTGCACCAATAGAAAGAGCTTTCCAAGACAAGCAGTTTCATATATTGGAACTTCTCAAACGGATAAGTATTGAAAAAGATATGACCAAATCAAATCAGCAGAATCTTATCTTTTAGAGCTACGAATTTAAGAGTCTTTGCCTTGTCTTCCACTCCAAGTAATTCGACCTAGGGCTTGCTAACACCTATAAATACACCCCTTAGACCTCATAATTCAGTACCTCTCACAATTTAATCAATATCCTTAGAGAGAGAGTCAAAGACCTCTCATAATTCATTCAATATATACATCCTTAGAGAGAGCGTCAAGAGGCGGAAGCAAGAGCAGAAGCTGGAGACTGTCTATATCTCCAACAACAGTTCAAGCCAATTCCTCTATCTAGGTTCTTAATTTATTTCTGTTATTAGGAACATGTATATTATTAATTTCTTTATTGTTTTTACTTTTAATATGAGCTAAACCTTAATTACTTGAGAATCGTAATGGGATGAACCCTAATTTGTTTAATTCATGTATTTCAATTTGGGATTAGTTTATAGTTTAATTTGAATTAGGTATTTCATATTGTTTCTTATTTTATATTAATTTCACTATCAATGAATTAGCTAATCGGAGATAGGTCATAGTAATTAAGCTATTCACTTTGGTGGGGAAGTGATCGCCTTGACGGGGGGTTTAATTACTGAACTAGATAATAAACGTAAGGTAGAAATTATTGATCCTGACGGACTTAGTTAACCTTATAGCCAATTGGGTAAAATAGTATTCATTCGAAGGTGGATTATGATCGCCCTGACGGGGTTTGTAACATCTGAGAATAGCTCCTAGGTCCACCCTGACGGGGGCTAGGAGATTATAGAGTCCCGACTAATATAGAAATATCAGTTCCGCCCTTAAAGAAAGCATTAATTAGGTAAGTTTAGGTGATTCCCTAGCGAGACTCAAGTATAGCTCATATCTGCATCTTAGTCCTTTAGTATTTATTTTCAGTATCTTATTTTCTTGCATTCTTAGGATTAATATAAAACCAAATAAATATCTTTTATCTTTTATTTTCTGTATTTGCAATTATTACTATATATCTGTTGAACACTTGGGTTATACCAGTCCAATCCCTGAGAACGAATCCGACTTGTCGGAGTATTACTTGGACAACCGTACACTTGCGGTATTGTGGTTCCATTATTTTCTGTACTTAATTTTATAACACACCAGGACCCACCAACAAGCTGAACATGTAACGTGTAGGCCACTAGTGATCTCTTTAAATGACATTCTAGACTCACGAATTAAATAACCCAAAGTAGATATATCAATCAGCACTAATAAATCTCCACTAAGCAATCAACAGATTTTTCAAATAAAATAATTCATTTAGAAAAATAAAAGTTGACTCCATGTACAACTACGTCAATATTAAAGAACTGAAGCAAAAGATTATTAATAAATAAGAAATTGGCCTTGAGTACCAGATATGTGCTGATGAAGAATTCCCAAAAGATGAATATCAAGAACATCGTTGAATGTGGTAGTACTTATACCAACTGGACAAATAACACGCAGCACATTAATATTCACATTGCTCTCACGAAGTAAATAATCCAAAGTTGACATAAAAATCACACGGATTAAAATGCAAAGCAGCACATTTTTAAGCGATACTTAGAATCATTTGAAAGCTGGTGAAGATTTCTCATAGTAAGAATATAATGAATAACATCCATAGTAGCGCTGATGAGGATAAATGCTGTAGCTCCCTTAAAATCCAAACATTGCAATTTAGTCAGGCTGAAATTAATCCCTTCACAATGGCGATAACAAATCTTTGAAACACGACTCCAAAACCTCGAATTACGACCTCGAAAGCATCTACGAAATCTCGAACAAAACCTCAAATCACAACCACAAAATCACGACCACGAAAACTCGTACAAAAACTCGAAACTTGACCATAAATCATTGAAGGACTATAACTATAACCCAAACCACAATCCGCAGCTACCAAACTTGAGAAAGAGGACACATTAGTCCTAAGAGATGGTGAAGTAATAATTGGAAATTAAATAAGTGCCCCAAAAGATAAAACATAGCAGCACTAAAATAATCCTCTTTGGTGATAGTAGAATTAATAGCATGGCCAGCCTTCACAAATAGAAGTGAGGGCCAGCTAAACCCATTATGAATCTCACCAGCAGACTTATTATCATGAAGACACAGCAAAATTTGTTTAATAAATAAATCCTTTTTAACTTGATAAAAAAGTTTTTTTTTTTTTTTTTGACATGATAAAAAAGTATCACTAGAAGATAAAATAATAAATGTCCACGCAGCATATATATATCACAAAAGAATCCTTAAAATCCAATGGATAGAATCAAATAACTCAGCAATAGGTATGTTCATCAGCATTTGTACAATATCTGCTAATATCGATTTGAGCATAGCACTAAGTCACACAAAACCCTGAATATCCACGAATAACCGAATATCGACCACAAATACCCTAATCTCGACCACAAATACCCGAAACTCGACCACGAACTTTCGAAACACAATCGCAAAACCTCGAAACACTACACCAAATAATATCATTAAAGACGATATATATTGCGTCAACACGAAAATGGCCTCTAATGATATTTTTAAACACCAAAATGATCTCTAATTATATTTTTAGCTGCAATATTTTCCGTTAAAGATGAAATCAATAGAGGCAAAAACACATAATTTGCTACAAAAAGTGTCTTTAGAGACAAACTTATTGTGACGAACAAATAGCGGCAAAATTAAGACTTTTAATGGTAAATTTTTTTGCCGCTAAAGATAACTTCTTGTAGTGAAATACGACCACGAATATGAGCAGCCCAAAAATAGTAAGAAACTGCATCTCTACTCCAAGAACATGCCAACAGCTCATATCTGAAGTATGTATTGAAAAATTAGCTGCAGGAGAGTATGGAATATAATATAAGTTACAATTCTAAAAAATTGCAGAATAGTCCTCCGAGGAGTAACGGAAACTAAGCAAAAACTAAAAGAACGATGAAGTCTGATCTGAAACCCCAAAGACCACCAAAATAAGTAACAACTGAACCAAGAGCACAGCAACCAAGCGAAGCATAAAAAACAACTGAAACAACAAAGGTAACAGAATATTTAACCCCTATGCGGTGAAAGAGGAAAACAAACCCCTTTCGATTGTGGGCCCCGCAAGAACCCCTTATATGTGAAGTTATATAAATCATTTGGGGCTGGGGGTTCGCACCCAATAAATAAATCTGAGCATCACCGAATATAGCATATCTTCTTCTAAATCTTGGCCTACGAATAGGCAAAACCAAATTTGGAAAAGTAACCTTTTTCTTATTTTTCGCCTCCAACTTCTTTGTTTTTCAGCTCTTCACAAGGGTGAAGGGATCTTCTTCTCTTTTAGCGTCTATCATTTTTCCATCGGTATTATTATCCTCGAATCGGATGTGATTCGAGTTATAAACCGGCTCCATATTAGAATTGTCTGAGCGAAATACACCTCTAATAACTTGTTGCTTGGGGACCCTTTCGGCATAAATAAAATTTCCCCTAGGTACATTAAGCTCAGAGTTAATTGAAACCTTTAGAGAACGAAACTCTTTAATTTCTACAATTTTTCTCAACCCATATAGCAGAGCTAGCTTTTCCCTTCTTAATGCTATAGGAAATAGGAGCATCTAAGCTGGAACTTTTGTACCTACTAGTACTGGTATCTCTTGGATACGAGATTGGAGCTTCAAACCTTCCGTTATTTGCACGACTAGTCCTGCTTGATTTAAATTAGTGCGAGAATAAATTTGGATCAAAGCTAGACATGGAGCGAGAAGAAATCAAAGGTTCAGACCCCTGAGTTTTCGGCAATGACAAATCAGTCCCTGAGATTTCAGAATTGATTCCTACATCTCCTTGGATAATTTCCGAAGCCGCAATTAATTCTGATTCCTTCTCAGAAGCCACAAGCACGTGATCTGATTCATGAATATTCATTAACGCCCCATATTTATTCGATATTTCCACAGGGGTCCTCGAACTATTAGGATTTAAATTAGGAATCCCGATTACCCGATATATAAAATTTCAGTAGCAGCAGCATTTTTCGCAGGATCAGTGTTAACATTTTTTCTAGTCTCAGGCACTTCTATTGCATGTTTAGCAGACGAGATATCCTCGCGATCATAGTACAAACAGCGGTTTTGATTATGGCCAATCGCTAAGCATTTGGCGCACTTGATCGAAAGCTTCTCATACTCAACCTCAAGCAAAATAGTCCAATCCACAAGGAAGGTCGAAACTTACTTCATGATACAGCTCCTGAGCAAGATCAATTTCCACTAAAACACACATATAATTGACACGCTTATCTTCTTTAGTGCGCGCATCTGTATTAGAGGTTTACCAACTAGCTACGCAATCTTAAGAATAGCTTTCCTCATCCTAAATGCTTCGGGAAGGTCTTATTGAGCATGTAAAAACTCATATATAATGTCTAGGATGACCTTTTCTGATAGCTTAATTAACCTTTTAGGAGAATTGGTTGTCTAACATGGTATCAGAACCAAGATCTATAAAGAGGTCGCAGGTTCGAGTTTTGCCGGAGAGGCCATATTAAGCATGTAAAAACTCGAGTTTTGCCGGAGAGGCCATATTAAGCATGTAAAAACTCATATATAATGTAAGATGACCTTCCTAATAGCTTAATATTTTAGGAGAATTGGTCTTTAATGATCATCTTAGTAATCTCAAATTTTTTGAAATCAAAGTAATAAGGCATAACGGTAAGTAAGAGGACTCTCCCATAGATGAAGGATCGTTTTTCAACACCATATCACTATCCTCTTCATTGCCGAATTCAAAAACTAGCCACCCGCTAGGTTGCATCTTAACTTTGCATTTTACGCCCCATTCATCAATTAACCGGTACATTTCGGACATACCGATGAAACGCTCTGTAACATAACCAATGAGGGTAAAGCCATACACATCTTCAACCTTTTTCAGGTCACTCCATAACAATTTTAACCGTTCCCCTTTTTTGGTTTCAAAGTATTCAAGTTGGAAACCAAGTTTAGGGTTCCAGTTATTCAACAACACTTTTTTGTAATCACGCTTTGCTCGACACCCTTTCCTTTGTCTTCTTTATGAATTGGCTTTGAAGCTTTTTAGTCGCAGGATTTTGAGCAGACAGATTTTTGCTTAGATATGTCATTTAAAGTAGAAGCTTCATTTCCTCCTAGGCTTAGAACATTTGAACGATTAACAGCTTCAGCCGTAAGACTACTATCCCCCAATGATAAGGGATCTGCAGAGCTAGTATTCTTCAAGGTTACAAGATCAGTACAAGCATTTATCTCCCCCCCAGGTTTCACCAAGACAGGGGAAGTATCTTCTGTAACGTTTTTAAAGCACTTATCGAAAGAAAACTGCGAAATAGGACTCGAATTATCCTCACCTTGAAGACAATGCCGCTTAATTCTGAGGTTTCAAGAGATTTTAGCTGTGACTTATTATTCTGCAACAACCTCCACTGAGTTCATTATATCCAAAATAGGGTCAAGAAAATTGCAGTTATTCAAAACATTCAAAACAGGGTCGTTAGCCTTTTTGGAATTATAAGCAATATCAGTTGCACCTTCACTACTGTTACATGCTTCTTTAGAGTTTAATCCAATATCATCATCATCAGAATTCACATTAACAGCATCCTCATCAGAATTTAAACTAACAGCATCGTCAAAAAAGCTCAAATCCGCATTTTTCATCATCGTTTTAGGATTTTTGAGCTGTTTTCCAGGTAAGTAAAAAGTTTGGAGTTTAGCTTCATAAGTCACTGTCCGATTCGTGAAGAGAGGAATTAGAGTACGATGAAGTATCAAGTTCATCATCTTCTCGCTGCTGTAGAGGCAATTTAGAGCTCGAACATTCATCGCCGTGCTGATCGATCTTGGGCTCTCGCTTAGCAGCAATAGTACAATCCATTGGCGATGAGTTATGAGGCCCAATAGAGTCCGGTTTTGGCTTCGTCGCTTCATACCCATTTTTTGTTTGTACAAGTAGATGAAGAATGTATCCTTTGGCAATGGGTATGAGAGTAAATAGTTGTGTTATGTCAATGTTTTTGAAAACATTAATTTATGTTGTGGTACTATTATTATGGTGATTAGAAAGAAAAACAGAAACCAAATGAGACCCTACCCTTAATTGTATTGTTCAATCTATGACAAATCAAAAAGTTCTAGTTTTGTTATAAACCCATCTTAGTGGATATTCATTCTAGCTCATGGGCTAGTAGTCAAACCCATGAACACTAGGGTTTAGGGTCTCCTATCACCTATAAATAGGAGCTACCACTATGTAATCTATACAATCTCTGATAATAAACAGAACGCCCCTCTCTCTATTCTCTCTGTTTATAACACGTTATAAACACGATAGCCTCTACCATTTAACATTCAGGTAATTAATCATTATTTTTAAAATCATATATATCTAATATTAATTTTATATTTTATGAAAAGCGATTATAGATTTTGATCTATTGGAAAAGAAAAAAAGTATTCTTTCATCAATTCGGACGAAAAAAAAAAGAGATTGTTTGATCTACATAATAGATCTTTTGAAAGCCTTTACTTTCAATATTTATATATTATTTTAATATAATCAAAGCAAAAGGCAAGGTTTAACTTATGTGGGGAAAAAAAACGAAGTTAGGTATATCACTGTCAACAAGAAAAAAGAAAAAATCATTGCTTTGATCAAAGGAAATGAAAAAAAAAATGATATGTAGAATTTTTGATTCTCGTCAAAAAAAAAAAAAAAAAAAAAAATTGAGTACTAAATAAAATGCTCATCTACCTTCACTGCAGTGAGGTTTTATCAAAAAAAAAAAAAAAAATATGCATGAACCATTTCACGTGCATGTGTATATGCAAAGATTGATGGATTAATTTTTATCATTCCATCCTCCCAATTAATTTTCGGTTTGGGAGCTAGAAATACTATATCTAGCCGATGCAAGCAAATTCTGTTTCTACCTCTCAAAGAATAAACTAGCATATTAATGACAATGAATAATTGTTAACCGTTATACTGTATCATTCCACTATGGTAATTAAAAATGAAACAATTCTATTTTGCATAAATCCATTCTTGTAAATCTGATTGGCTAATCAGTGTGGAAAAGAAAAACACTAGATGTTTTAACCTTTACCGCGGTGAAGTATTAAAGAAAAGGTAAAATAAAACTTCTTTTTGAATGACATTCACGTGAGTACATGTACCTTAGTACATGTGCCTTAGTCATGGATATCACTAAAGTGATATATCTATTTTCCTTGTAAAAAAAAAAAAAGAAAAAAAAAAGGCATTTGTTTTAGTCACTCACTGCCATTATATAGAGTTTTTTTTAATAATATACTAAAATAAAAAAGTAATTGTAAAAATATACCAAAAATAAAAGTAAATGCAGAACTATACTTCATTTCGCTAACTAGGTTACCGAAATGGTTTATTAGTTAACATCATATATAAGTTAGCATGGCGGAAAGGTAGCTTGTTTTTTTGTAAGAGATCTCGAGTTCAAAACCCCAGATTTACTTTTTTTGAGTTTCACAGCATAAATTAACAATTAATATAACCTAAAATCCAGGCTTTCATATTAGTCACCCTTAAGATTGATTGTTTTTTTTATATACTTAATTATATTTATTATTTTATATATAATTTGTTATACTTAATTATATTTATTATTTTATATATGATTTGTTGATTTTTTTATTAAACCGTAAAAGGTCCCATTTTTTTATCACGTCTTAGGTACCCAAGACTCTCGGGCCGGCCTTAATAATATCTCGCCTTAGTTCTGCAATTACTGGGTATCCGAAATGGTATAATTCTGCAATTACTTCTCCTCGTGGTATGTTTTTGCAATTACTTTTGTATTTTAGTACATTATTAAGAAAAACTCAATAATAAGTCCCTTTTCAGACTTTATTTTACTAAAACTCTTATACATTACTAATAAATAGGAGATTGTAATTAGAAGTCTTAAGAAACCCTACCTACATAAGGGATATTACTATATAATATAATAATTATTATTCTTTTTTTTGTCACAAAATTATTATTCATTAATATATTAGAGTTTAATTGACCAATGTATAAGGGTCGGTCTGAAAGTCTTGGGTACCTAAGGCGAGACAAAAAAATGGGACCTTTTACGGTTTAATAAAAAAATCAATAAATCATGTATAAAATAATAAATATAATTAAGTATATATAAAAAACAATCAATTTTATATTAATTGTTAATTTATGTTGTGACTAAAAAAACGTAAAACTTATAGATTATGTTAACTAATGGGTTACCGAAATGGTATAATTCTGCATTTACTTTTACTTTTGGTATATTTTTACAATTACTTTTTAATTTTAGTATATTATTACAAAAAACTCCATTATATACATATGTTTCATATAAATCGAAAAAATAATAAAGAAAAAAAATTGTTCACCGAACCAAAGCCGTAGCTTTGGAGAAAGAAAAAAATCATGGTCATACACTTGATCTATTAGCACTCAAACCATTAATTTATTATATGGATGTCTATGCATCCATCATATTGGGCCAATTGTGATTTTAAGACAAGTGAGGTAATGTTTAACACATGATTTACCGATGTGATAATTTTTCTTCTTTTTTTCATTTTTTTTTCATTTTATTGATTAACTTTTACTTTTTTATATCAATATTATTATTTTATTATATTATAAAGTAAATTAACATCTTACAAGATTGATGGAAAAATACCTAATTTAAGGTATATATATCAAATTAATATTGATACATACACTATGTGTATTTATATCTTATGCTTATAGCATAACTTATAAGAATTATACTAGCTTGCACGAGAAGCAATTGCAATTATTTAAAAATAATTGATAAAAAATCATGAGAAGAATTTATTTTCCGTGTGTTTAGTGTCATCATTTTGACATGATTTATTTGGGATTTGTTTCCAATGCCAAGAGCTTTCGATTTGATATATTATACGCACACCGTATAAACTGTGGAAAAAATAATTGCATGTAAAAAGCAATTTATCTTGCGAATTCAACCAAAGTTTCCTATTTATTACGAATCTTGACAAATAGTCAAATACATGACCAAGAGAATATGAGATCGAATTTTACACAGTCAAAAGACTCTCATATGTATTAAAATTATCGTATATGGTTCTTAACCTTTCGATTAATAAAAATGGCCTAGGACATGCACATTATATATTTATTTTATGTTTATATCTTCTCATATAACATAACCTGAAGAAAAATAGGACATCCACACAAGTTCTATACGTATTTTATGCATATCCGCTGATATAGCATAACGTAGAACGAAAAAAATATTAGGCATAACTTTATGTAACTTATGCGAATGCATAGATGTCAATCGGAGATCGTATTTCGGGTAACAAATGAAACGAAATATAGGATAATTTAAAATATATTTTTGTGGATATATCACATTAACCTATCAATTAATTCGATTTTCATTCGCATAACCTAATAGAAGGATTTGGAAAAAGTTTGTATTGTGCTTGCAAGATTTACATTTATCCAAAATACAAATGATATTCTATGAAAAAATGTATGATGATTTGAATTATATATGAAATTTTCGAGAAATCAAAATTACATTTTCCAAGAAACATTGAGTTCAATAAGAGATGTTTTGACTCTAGCAAAATAAATCTTCTAAATTTGAAGAGTGAATTATTTTGTGACCCTATCACTTATATTTGGAAAATATCGATATACATTATTTTTTTGCCAACATGATTATATGTATATTTGGCTGTAAATTCTACTAGAATATTAACGAGTGATAATATTAAAGATCAAGATTATTGAATATTAGCAAATTGGCTATGCACAAACAAAGTTTTTTTATCCTAAATAATTTTGATATTTAATCGTCTATTTTTGTAAGACAAAATCAAGGGTTAAATACGAGTCTAGCACATTTATTTATTGAATCGTCTATGACGAATTATGACTGTTGCTCATTATATACTCCCTATTGGTAAAAGACCAAAATTATATCCATCAAGATAATTTAATTGTGCAATTTCTATTACAATTGCTCCACCACCGTGCACAGAGATGGAATCTGAGAACATGTTATATATGATATTCTCAAGAATAAGGGAAGAAATAAAAAAATAACTGAAATTAGGAATACACCATTTATACTAATCCTCGTATACTCATTCAAATGATTGAAAATATTGTAAAGGTGTAGTGACTAAGTCACAAAAACCAGTTATCAATGCTCCTGATTAAACTTATGTCTCAGAAAAGCTATCTAATAACATTAGATTATTGTATGCTTAAAGCACAATAGATCTATTTTGTTCCAAAGATAGCATAAAGGAGCAGCAAGATGAGCAAATTGTTAATTATGAGACTTTTGACATCTTATAAATGTCAAAGTAGTGTATATAACTGAAAATTAAAATACTCCTACTGAGTATCAGGTACCTGATTATATATTGAGATCTCAATCAGTTATTTTACTACTTTAAATTATTGGAACTTAACTAAAAATCGATCATGATCGAACATTTATATATACGCGTAATAACTATTAATATATGAATAAAAATCGAGGATTATTTTAATTAAAATGTCTAAATAAACTGACTGGCCATCAGTATAAAGACATAAATAAAGCAAATATTTTTTTAATTTCACTTGTACAACGTGAAATTTTTACAATTATGAACGAATGTGCTACAAGGGGGAGTCACTATATAAGATAGTATGTTGTAGCACACGTAATATATTCATTAAGGAGATATAGTCTCCGGTGGTGGATGCACTTTTATTTGCTATTATTTCTTATGAAAGACTTCATATAAGTCGTATATCGAGCACTTTAAAATCATGATATGTGAATGAAGTGTCGATCAAATTTATGTCGTATCATTTATTACTCCTATTGAATGTCTCAAATTATACACCATTGTGTTATACTCAAATCAAGGGGAGACATTTACGCAATGCACTCTTTTTCCCTTAGCATAGGTTTTTTCCCCACTGGGTTTTCCTAGCAAGATTTTTAATGAGACAATTTATATAAGTGTGTTGAAGAATACTATACTCTTTTTCCTTTACTATGATTTTGTCCCATTGGGTTTTTCTTAGAAAGGTTTTAATGAGGAAAATTCTCAAAATTAAATATTTAAGCGGAATGCAATCTTTCGACAAGTAAACAAAGTTGAACAATATGCTACTTCTATCACTCAAGACATAGGAGGCTACATCAAAGATGATCGAACCAAACATATCTCCAAAGCTATCCTTTAGACATGAACTCTTGAAGAAATGTGAAGTAGATGTTCAACCAATTCGCTCAAGTGATAATTCAGGCGATTTATTTACAAAGGCATTACCTACATCTATGTTCAAGAAATTAATACACAAGATTAGCATGCTGCGACTTCAAGATCTTTCTTAAGAAGCTGACAAGAGGGGGAGACAAATACGCACTACACTTTTTTCCTTCATCACGGTTTTGTCCTAATAGGTTTTCCTGATAAAGGTTTTTAATGAGGTAGTTTTAGTTAGCATATAAAGAAATGTACTCTTTTTCCTTCACGAGATTTTTTCCTACTAGGTTTTTCTAGGAAGGTTTTAACGAGGCATATCCTTAGAGACTGAATATCCAAGGGGGAGTGTTATAAACCCATCTTAGTGGATATTCATTCCAGCCCATGGGCTAGTAGTCAAGCCCATGAACACTAGGGTTTAGGGTCTCCTATCACCTATAAGTAGGAGCTCCCACTATGTAATCTATACACTCTCTGATAATAAACAGAACACCCCTCTCTCTATTCTCTCTGTTTATAACAAGTTTATTATTATGTGTTTATAAAGTATGTGTTTATAAAGAAATCGAAAACCAAATTACAAATCAAATCTTAAATAATATTGAACAATAAGATATGCATCGTGAATAGTGTATTAAAAAAATATACAAGGAAAAAGTGCGAACCCAATTACAATCGACCTTACCAACAAGAATTGAAATACGCTCTATCCTTCCAAGCCTCCACTTTCGCTAATCTTCACTCGAAATTCTTGTCCAAAACCGGCAAGTTAGAACTAAGTTGCTCATGAGCTAACCCAACTGGTTACAAATAGGCTATTCTCTATTTGCTTAAAACGGTCACTCAAGGTTAGAAAAACAAATGGGACAAGGGATGGAATGGAGAGGTTTTATTAGTGGCAAAAGATTCTGAGAATGTTAGGGATATGGCTTATAAGGAGTTTGTGAATTGGTTAAAGAAGCGAATGATGTGACTGAGGAGATTTTGGTGCGGATGAGTTGTATGTGAAGATTAATGTGAAATAAGAGAATAATATTGGTTGTGTTGTATTGATTTATAATAGTACATGTTATATAGAAAGAGAGAGGTGTTTACATCATGAATCACACACCTCTTGTACTACTAATTATGTTATAACTAATTTGTCATTTAGTCTAACTACTTGACTAGCCTATATAGTTTACTAACTACATAGTTTAGTTATACTCGTCATCCCCCCTCAAGCTGAGCACGCCTAAGGAGTGGAAGCTTGCTAATAAACGATGAGAAAAGAGTTGATGATAAACTTTTTGTAAAAACATAAGCTACATGTGCTAAAGTAGGCACATGAAGTAAAGTAAGCAATTTTTGTTGAATTTGTTCTCGAACGAAGTGAAAATCAACGTCAATATGTCTTGTTCTTGTATGAAAAACCGGATTGGGAGCCAGGGCAATTGCAGACAAATTGTCACAAGAAATGATAGGCGTGATAACTAGAATTCGTAAGCTTGTAAAAAGGAAGGATAGCCACTTTATTTCTGCAGAAACATAGGCTAAAGCTCGATATTCAACCTCAGTGGAGGAGCGTGAAATAGTAGTATGTTTCTTTGATCCCCAAGAGATGAGGTTATTACCTAAAAATATACAATATCCTGTCGTTGAATGTCTATCACTGATATTACTTGCCCAATCCGAGTCAAAGTAAGCGCGTATAGAAGTTGAAGAAGAAGTAAAGGATAAACCATAATGAATAGTACCTTTAATATAGCGTAACAACTTCTTCAAAGCTTCATAATCTAAATTTGTAGGCTTATGCATAGCTTGACAAATCTGATTAACTGCATAAGTGATATCAGGACGAGTTATCGTTAAATATTGCAAAGCTCCGGTTATACTTCGAAAAAAATGGGTTTTCATAAGGAAGTAAGTCATGCTCCGTTTTGATCGTGTATTTACTCGGAGAAGGAGTTTAATTGGCCTTACAGTCACTTAAGCCAACCTTCTTAAGAATGGACAAGGCATAAGTGGATTGATTAACACAAAGAGCCATGTTAGGTCGTGAAATCTCAAGGTCTAAAAAAGAAGAAAGATTAATCTTTCATCATAAACCGAGTTTTAGTGCAGTAATAATAGTAGATATTAGACTATTGTTTGCACCTGTAACAAGTATATCATCAACATAAACAAGTATAATAGTTAAGGTAGAGTTTGAACCCTTAACAAACATAAAGGAGTCAGCAGAACTCGAATGAAAACCATGAGAAATTAAAAAGGTAGCAAGTAATTGATACCATGCTCTAGGAGCCTGCTTCAAACCGTATAAATATAGATTTAACTTGCAAACATAGTATGGGTTAGCTTGATCAATTAGGCTAGAGGATTGAGTCATATAGACCTCCTCTTCAAGTGAGCCATGTAAGAAAGCGTTAGAGACATCCAATTGCTTGATATCCCAAGAGTAAGAAGCAGATAAAGAAAATATAAGTCTAACTGTTTGATGTTTAACAACAGGACTGAAAGTTTCAGTATAATCTAATCCATATTCTTGTAAGAAACCACGAGCCACAAGCCAAGCTTTGTAGCGAGCTATTAAACCATCAGCCTTTCTTTTAATCTTATACACCCACTTACATGAAATTGGTGTTCTTCCATGTGGTGGAGGAACTAATGACCAAGTATTTTGATCAAGTAAAGCATCATATTCAGATTGCATAGCAGAATGCGAACAAGGTAACACATAAGCCTCTTTATATGTACTAGGCTCTAAGAGAGAAGAGGAAATAGACTCAACAACATTTTGACACTTGTATGATAGTTTAAGAGAGCCAGTTTGTCTGTGGGTAATCATATGGTTTTTTGGAAGTGGTTGAGGTGGAGATTGATGTATAGGAGAAGTAGGTTGAGAGGAAGATGAAGACTCAGTAACTACACCAGATGAAGAAATAATCGAAGAAAATGGTTGAGATAGAGAGTTAGGATTGATAGATAAATCAAACAGATCAATGTAAGATGTGTGTGAGGTTTTCTGTGGAAAATCAGGTAAGTTTTGTAAATATGAAAAGGGATAAGATAATTCATTAAAGACAACATGTCTTGAGATAAAATATTTATGTGTATCCAAAGCCAAACATTTATATCCTTTTGAAAAATTGCAGTAGCTTATGAATACACAAGGAGATGACTTAGAGGCTAACTTGTTTGGTGAGTAAGGTTTTAACCATGGAAAACAAAGACATCCAAAGACTTTAAGGTGATTATATGAAGGATAAGTTTTATATAACACTTCATAAGGGCTTAAATTGGACAAGTTTTGAGTTGGTAAAATGTTTATAAGATAAATTGAGGAAGCAAGAGCTTCAAGTCAGAATTTAGGAGGCATGGAGCTATGATTAAGAAGGGTGCGGGTAGTTTCAAGAAGGTGCCTATGCTTCCTTTAAGATACTCATTTTGCTCAGGAGTATGGGGCAGCTAGTTTGGTGTATAATACCATGAGATTGAAGAAACAGTGAGAAACTTTTGCTCAAATACTCACCACCATTATCAGTGTGCAAGGTTTGAATAGAAGTGTGAAATTGTGTTTGAATCATTTTGTGAAAAGATTGGAAAACATGAAGCACATCTGATTTCAACTTTAAAGGATAAACCCATGAATATTTACTAAAGTCATCAATAAAAAAACATAATATTTGAATGAAGAGCAAGAATTTATAAGGGAAGGACCCCATACATCTGAATGAACAAGAGCAAAAGGAAATAAGCTTTTAGTTATAAATAGTTTGAAGGGTGATTTGTGAGATTTTGAAATAGAACAAGATGCACAATTGACACCATGATAATTAAGTCTAGTATCTAAGATAGAAGCTAAAGAGGCAGAAGGATATGCTGAAGGATGACAGAACCTAAAATGACAAAACATAGCTGAAGAAACTTGAGACTTGGAAGACAAACAAAGAAGTTTTGAGTCGTGTGAAGACACTGGATATGCATTGAAGGAAATAGGATACAAACCATCCTTACAAGGGACATGAAAGAGGATGTTGTTAGTTTTATTATCAAGAATATATATTGAGCTGGAATTAAAGGAGGTAGAGCAATCATCATCAAGTGTAAACCTAGATATATACAAGAGATTGGAGGTGATGGTGGGCACATGAAGTACAAAATTGAGAGTAAAAGTGGAAGATGGATTTAGAAGATTACTATGACCTGTGTTGACAATATCTAATGCAGTACCATTACCAACTGAAACAGAATTTCCACCATGATAAGGTGAAGAATGTTGAATTAGATTCAAATCATTTGTAATATGGTTGTTAGTCCTGAATCCAAAAACCATTGCTCAGCATCATATGATGTAGAGGTTATGCGAGTGATTTGCCTGATTATGATTATTACTCTGAGTTGAAGCTTGAGTAGCTAGAGCAATACGATTAGCTCTAGGAGAGGGAAAAGTAGTAAAATCCGCACGATACCAGCAATCCAACGCATTATGACCAATCTTTGAACATACTTGACAAGTAGGTAAAGAGGAGTTCATACCAGTTTGAGAAGATGAAGATTGATTTCCCAAATTAGAAGGCACATAAGAGGATGAACCACAACCTCTACCATTAAATCCACGTCCTTTACCACGCAAATAAGATCCCCTTCCTCGATTATTTGAAGAGGAATTATTTGAGTTTGAATAAAGCGCAGTATGAGTTTGAATATGAGAAGCACTCAGATCAGCCACATGCATATGTAACTCTTCAGAAACTAGTAAACTACCCAAATAATGAAAGCTAATCGGAGTTGATTGTGCATTGGTAATTCGTATACTCCATTTAAATTGATTATATTCACTTGATAAACCTTTAAGCGTATACATAATAACATTCTCTAATGGAAGTGATGCAGATGCAGTTTCAAGTCCATCACAAATGGTTTGAAGTGAAGCTAAATAATCACTCATTTTCTGATCACCTTTCTTTATATTGCAAAGTTTCATTTTCAATTGGTGAACGTGAGTACGACACTGAGATACAAAAATCTCTACTAATTTGTTCCAAACATCACCAGCATGAGAAAGACGAACAGTTTGAGCTAAAATAGAGGAAATCATTGAAGATAACAAAGATACCTTGAGGTTTTGATCTTCAATCAACCATGTAGCAAAAAGCGAATCAGAAGAATATGGCTGAGTAATGTCACCATTTAGGTGACCTAAGTAACCATGAGCATCAAGAACTGCTTCAATTTGAGAACGCCAAAGCACATAGTTAGAAGAATCTAGTTTAACCTGTACTAAGCTACTCCAATTCTGTCGCAAAAGAAGCACCCCAGCAGGAATTGATGAACTCGAATCAATATGAGGAGAAGAAGAAGAAGACGCCATGGAATATAATAAAGAATAGCAGAAGAAGGATCGAAAAATTTTGCTTCAAAGAAACTTCTCCTTGGCTCTGATACCATGAAAAATAATGTGAAATAAAAGAATAATATTTGTTGTGTTGTATTGATTGATAATAGTACATGTTATATAAAAAGAGAGATATAGGTGTTTACATCATAAATCACACACCTCTTGTACTACTAATTTTTTTACAACTAATTTGTCATTTAGTCTAACTACTTAAATAGCATATATAGTTTATTAACTACATAGTTGAGTTATACTCATCGGTATGCGTGCCGAGGAATTGATGGGAAGTATGTAAAGTTTGATGAGAATAGATAAACATTTATTAGATGTTAATTACAATAGGTGTAATTTCAAGGAAAATTGCCTTAAAATTAAGCGCTATTTGCTTCTCGGGCATGGAGATTTCGTGCAGTATCTAATGGATATTTTGTGTCTGGGACATTCAGAGCCAGCTAACTCAATAAGCTTGTTCAAACTTGCGGGGCTATTGTAAAGTGTGATCCAATCATCCAATGCACAATTTTATGATCCTCATACATTAGATAGATTATGCGTTAAAATGATTCCTTATAAAATCGGAGATAGAGGATGGGACGTGTTTCACTAAAATGTGACGCAAGGGTCTGGTGGGTCCTAGGGTGTTATAAAATTAAGTGCAAAAAATAAAGGAACCACTTAACCGCAAGTGTACGGTTGTCCCAAGTAATATATGATAATCAAGTTCGTTCTCAGGGACGGATTAGGTTCAACCCAAATATTAATCAAGTAGTAGGAATAATTGCTAAACAGAAAATAAAAGATAAGAATTTTTTGTTTGGTTTTTGTAAATTAAAATTGCAAATAAAGTAAAGACTAAAATTAAATAAACAGAAAGAAAATAAAGGAAATAAAAGACTAACTTCAGATAAGAGAGATACTTGAGTCTCGCAAAGGAATCCACTTAATCAATATAATCTATGTTATGTCTAAGGGCAGAATTGGAATTATATTATTAGTCGGGACTCTAATATCTCCTAGCCCCCTGTCGGGTGGACCTAGAAGCTATCCTAAAGTATCATAAACACCTGTATGGTCGAATATGGCTTTTCGGATGATATGATTTTACCTCTTTGGCTATGTAACTAGTTAAGCATGTCGGTCAATAACGGACATTACACGGGTATTACCTAGATCTGTATTCAAACCCCCCTGTCGGATGATCACTTCGCCACTAAAGTGAATAGCCCAAATACTAACAGCTAATCCTAGTTGCTCCTAAAAGAATTAGTAATGTAAACAAAGTAATAACCAACATATAAAACTCAATCCTATTTAAATCTAAACAATCCCAAATTCAAAACATAGATTCATTAATTAAGGTTCATCCCTTTTATGCGATTCTCAAGTATAAAGAAATTTAGCTCATGATGAAATTAAAAACTAACATAAAAGAAAAGGAATTCATGTTCAGTTAAAAGAAAGAAATAAATAACCTAAAGGGTTGAATGACTATTGTTGGAAGAACATAATTCCTCCAGCTTCTAGCTTCTTCTCACCTTCGTGCTCTGACTTGAAAACCTTAAGCCTCTTGTTTAATTCTCTGAAGTGTTTGAGTCTCTCTCTAAAGATGTATATATTGAAGAATAATTGAGAGGTACTGACTCTCTCTCTAAAGATGTATATATTGAAGAATAATTGAGAGGTTATTGTGACTCTCTCTCTCTCTCTCTCTAAGGATTTTATGAATTGAAAGTTTAATGAGAGGTACCGAATTATGAGGTCTAAGAGGTGTATTTATAGGTGTTGGAGGACCCTAGGTCAAATTCCTTGGAGTGGAATACAAGTCAAGGACTCTTTAATTCGTAGCTCTAAATTCTAGGAAAGGTAAGATTCTTCTGCTGATTTGATTTGGTCATATCTTTTTCAATACTTATCCGTTTGAGAAGTTCCAATATATGAAACTGCTTGTCTTGGAAGGAGCTTTCTATTGGTGCAGACCACTCGTCCAGAATTCTAGCCAATCTTTAATTATGATTTAATCTTTAAAACGTGGCTGGATTTTCAGATTTCAAAAGGCAGCTTTATCTTTTCCTTCTTTGAATAAATCTTTCCTAAGTCTTCTTATTTCCATGTAAATCTTCTTTCCTTTCATCTTTATCTTGACTTGGTCTCTAAGTAATTACCATTTATCTTTTAAAGCTTCACATTAAATAAATAATTAAATCGCATATGCTTAAAAAGAATAAATCAATAAATCAAGAAAACGAAATAGGAAAGTGTACTCTAAAAATTGAAACTCGACTCAAAATCATTTCCTAACACTCTAAAATACACTAGGACTTTATTCTCACTTCTTTTCCTTGGATTGGTCTTTCATGAAATTCAAGAACCTATTACTTTGCATTAAAAACAATCAAATTTACGCACAAAAGCTCAGATTCTGCAAATAGTTAATTTCCAAGGGGAGGAAGTGCAATATGATCAATTAAGCCTAAAAGTATATCAAATAAGTCATTTATTCACCTAAAAGGATGTCTCCAAAGGGCTAATAATTAGAACAAATAGGGAGACATCAGGGTCCCACTTAATACTGTTTTTACTGAATCTGTTATCTCAAGGTATCTTCGAATCGTCAACTTTCTATGGAAGTTTAGGAAAGTAGAGCATGCACTTATATGTGTATGGAAGATTAAGAAACTAAACTAATCACTTCTTGTGTACTCACTATGCTGCACAAGCTGTTAAGTTGGAGCTGGTTTTGAAAACTAGGGAAAGATGGATTTGAAAAGAATTTAGTGTACGATGGATGAGGTACATGATTTTTGTGTAATTTATGGGGAAACTGGGTGCAAATATGTATCATAGGTATGAGTTTTTAAATATACATCTATTTATCCAAAATAAGAGGTGAAAAATACAAAATCCAAACAATGACTAATATTCAAGAGTTTGAAAATATAAGTAATCAGCTTCCTAGTGCTTCCAGCTCATTCACATAATTTATTTATGAAAATACGATGGGTAAATAAAAAATGTTTAAGATAACATACCTCAAAGAACGCTTCATGCATCTGAATCACATTGTAGGGTACCCTAGAAGCCCCTTGCCATCCTTATCATTATGGTTAAGAGGGGTTCTTCCCAATATAATGTTGGAATTATGCCCTAGCCCCGATCGTCTTGTAATTAATTGAACACAAGTGTTTATTGTACACGATAATAGTTATCCCTGCAATATTGATTAAAGAAATTTTTTCCTTGAATCTATGGCAAGCTTTTATGATTATGGTATACATCTACATAATATGAAGGCATAACCTTGACTAAGTTACGAAGTAGAATCATAAGGTGTTATGATGATGAGAATCTAGTTTATATGACTTAATCTAAACTTGTTCTTAATCGTAGGATCGTCGAGTTAGGACCTCGATGCTCCGTTTAGATTAATATGTAGCTAACGAGTATTTATTGGATAAATATTGGAAGTTCTCGTTTACCGATTTAGGTACATAGATAATGCACATAAAGATGTGATTATCGAACCGACTAAAAATCTAGAGATTCCTAATGGTTAATTACCTTGAACTGTCAAGTAGGTCAATCTCTAGAAGGAATTTTATGCTTATAAAAAAAGTTGAGTATACAATAAAAATAGCCGAGAATTATATAAAAAAAGCAGAGTATCCTTATAAAATGCTTAGTATTATTACAAAAAGATTAATATAACAAAAAAAGATGAGTATCACATTACAACACATTATTACATCAAAAACAACTAACTAATTAAAACAAAAAAGGAAAAAAACTAATTAATACAAACAAAAAAAACTAACTAAACTAGTTTAACCAGATCTGGAAAAAAACTAATATGCGTACTCTGTACGTGAATCAAAAAGAACTGAATGTCATGGCTGGTCGGAGATGGAGTCGCGCTGGTTCGCAGCTCGAGGAGGAGGTGCAGCAGCTGGTCCAAATCTGGTTCGCTGGCGTGAGCCTCCTTCGAGATCCATGGAGGTGGTTGCACAAGTAAACCGCCATAGAATAATTTTTGGTTCGTGGAGCTTTAACATACAGCTCCACCGAGATCCTGTATGTACTGGTTCCTGGAGAAGATGAAGCAGCAGCAGTTCGTCGCTGGAAATCTAGATCAGTGAAGAGGCCTTGCTACTTATTCACTGCTTCGAGCTCGATCTTCACGAATTTGCATCGTTTCTCTGCTGCGAACAGAAATCACGGAGCTCTTGGAACATGGCGAGCTCGATCTCCGGCGAACATGGAAAATGAGAGATGCTCGCTGCGAAAGGAGCTCGGCGATGGTGGAGATGTTGTGCGCTACTCAGCTATGGTGGAGAAGGTGTGGTGGTGCTCAACAATCTTCGCCGAAAAATACAATGAAGCCATGGCTATGGCTGAGAGAGCTAAATCAAGAGAGAAAAAAGAGTAGATCTAGGGTTTATATAAAGTGATTTCTGAAATAAAAAATAATATATATATAGGAAATGAAAAACAAATGGGTAATTTTGTAAATGGGGATTTAGCCTATAGTGTTAAAATCTTATTGAGGTCCCTAGTAAGAAGAACAAAAAAATGGGGATTGGGTTAGGATTAAAGGATGGGTATTCAAGACCCCTTGGGTCATAATCTCTATTTTTTAAAGCCTAAGCCGAAACAACTTTTTTAAGTTATGTGATGTTAACAGGTTTAACCAGCTCATTGTTCATTTTAGAAGTGACTAGACTTTTTACACAATTTAAAATTTGAGAATATTCTCTCTTTCCATCATTCTTAAAAATATTATCATAATAATAAAAAAATTAAAATAGTATCATTCTCATTATCAATGCAGTATCATTTTTTTAATCTCAAAATTTCATTATTGGCTCTTTTACTTTTAGTAATTGCCTTGAAATACTTGGTGTTTTTATCTCCAAGTTTCAACCCTTTGTTTTTGTATCTAATAGCCCAATGAGATTCTTCCCTAACCCAATAATCCTTTAGGATAAAAGATAAAATGCACAAGTTTATCATAATTCTTTACTGAAAATGGTTCATTATTGAAATTCTGAATGTTTTTTCAATGATTTATAAATGAGAGTTTTGTTGTTAAGAGTTATTTTTTTAGCCCATAGAGACACACTCTTAGTATTAGCATTGAGTTTAGTTTTAAATCTATCAATAACTTTACTCAATATTAGTTCTTAGGACTTAACCAATATTTTTAAATAACTATTTGGCACCTATCTTTATAAATCCAATTCTTTTAAAAGATAACCCTTCTACTATTGTTTCTCTTTATAATAACCACGCTAAGGATATTAGGTCTATGATCACTTACTAAATGGGAGAGAAAATCATTCCAACTATCAGGACAAATTATTAATCATTTATTATTCATAATAATTTTATCCAAAACTTGTTTAAATAGATATTTGCCTTGTCTTTTATTAGACTAGGTAAAATTGAGTCCCTTAGAAAGGATTTCACAAAGTTCTGACTTGTTCACAAAACAATTGAACCAATCCATAGTTTTGTAATTTAATTGACCGCTACCCAATTTGTATTTAATTAGGAGTCTGTTGGATTTTTTTTTACTTTAAAAATACAATGGTATCCAATTAAGATTTTAAAAAGTCTTTTAAAATCCGGGAGTATTCAATCAAGAATATTTTAAATATTTTAAAATTTGTGGTATTCAAAAGTTATTGGACTCTCCAAATTATTGGACTTTGTAGGATTGTAAGGTCTGAGTATAAATAGACTAGACTTCTACAAATCCTATGCGGAAGCAAAGATTTTATAAATTCCAAGCAAAACTAATGACTAAGATAATGTTTTTCTATAAACTATTTTATAAATATCCAAATATTTTATCCCTTCATGATTGCTCATGGCGGTTCAAATATAAAAAGAATTGTATCGTGAAATTGTAAGATACTTATATCCGTTTATGGCCCTTCAATGCGGTAAATTCTGAATTAATACTCTACAACCTCGTAAAAAATTACAGTGAGGTGTCATTTTATAAGATGGCCCTAATACAATTACTCGTGCCCCATGTTATGAGTCTTCAAGGACTGCTTAAAGATCCTTCAAACGTAATGATTTTTGCTTACATATTTGCAATTATGTCTAGTGGTGGATAGGGTGTGATAAAATAAAGATATAAAATAACAGAACTAAACACCCTATACCACTACGATAAACTCACCGCAAGTGTACGAGTCGTTTGCAAGTAATGTATAAGTAAAACAGACGATCTCAGGGACTACAAAAGATAGTTATAACTTATGCAATTATAGAGTGATATAAAATAAGTTAGAAGAATAATACGCTAAAAGACTCTAGAATATTTGTTTGGTTTTCAAGACTTTAATAATTAACTAATCAAACTAAAGACAGGAAAATAAATAAGAGAAAAGAGATAGTATGAGAGTTAAGCTCGAGAAATAGAAAGTAAGTCCCACTAGCTCTGTTTTATAATTATTACCTAAGGGGGAATTGTGTCATATCCAATATCCAGGATTCTATATTCTTCCTAACCCCCTTCCAGGTGGACTTATGAGGCGACCTAACAATTACTAGGGGACTTGGGTAAGGGGACCCTACGCAATTATCGATGGTTAATCTCAAACCTAGTGACTATTTAGTTAGACAAGCCCGTCAGGATCACTACCGTACACTAGAAGTTTATGTGGTGTTTCAATAGTTGAACACCCCTTCCGGGTTACCATCCAACTACTATGGTAATCCTATACGTTGTACACCGCAAGAACTACAGACAATATATCAAAGCACATAAAAACAGAGTTATCACTACTAATATTAGTTAAATGTAAAAGGACATCCCAAATTAAAATAGATATAAAAAAAGTATAGGGTTCATACCCATATGTTAATCTCAATCTAAATATATTTAGTTCATACTAGAGAAAGAAAGAAAATAAATTACAAACGCGAAGGATTTGAATGGCATGAACAGCTTCAAATGCCTTCTTCTCTTTTTGTCACTTGCTCCTGATGATTTCTTGGTGTAATATTGATTAAGGACTGAGTAAGGAGTCAAGGATGATTCTTTAAAGATAGGAATTAATATGTATATGTATAGGTCTCTTGGTCAAAATATGTTAATTGTAGGACAAGATAAACCCTTGCAAATTGATTTGGTCATATCTCCTTCGTTACATATCGTAATTTAATGTACGGTCGCAGTTCAAAAATCTATCTGACCCTATATAGGCTCTTTCAAATTCGTGACCGATTTTCTGCAACTTCCCAATTAGTGAACATTTTTTCAGTATGGCAGATTCTTTACTTTCCAAATACATCCAAACTTTTCCTTTTTACTTATGATTAGGGGTTTCTTTACTTTTATTCACTTCTTATACTTAACCCAAGGTGTAATAGCTTCCATTGCCTAAGTGTTACACAAATAACACATAAATTACGCGCAAAAGCTCATAAATTAGCAAAACACCTAAAACTAGACAAAAAAGTGAAAAGTATGAATAAATGGAAAAAAATCCCGACATTAAATATCAAATAACCCTAAAATGATGTCTCATAACTAGATTATTCTATCACATAAATGGAGACATCAATGTCATTTACTAATAATTGGTTGAATTGGACTATTATATTCATATAGAAGTTTGTCCTGTTATTTATTTCAAAGAAATCTCACTTTTAAAAAATTCATCATTCTTTTTGGTACTCAATGATCCGATATATATTATTTCAGACTGAGGAGGATGTAAAGGTATAACTCAGTTATTTGCTGACATGGGTGATTCATTGTTGAATTAGTTGCAAAAGGTATATCATTATCCTTTTTTGTTATATTCACACTACAAATTATACTTTTCTTGAGCTAACCCAATTTTTTCTATCTCATTTTTGATAAGATGGGATTTTCTTTTCAGGGTCTGAAGAGTCACTGTTAATTGTACATGCATTACTGGATGTTGCTTCACATCTACGAATGTGAAATAACTTCCATGACATTTAACTTTTGGCATGAACTTTTCTGGTGTATTGTTATGAATGGAAGTGTATTTTTTTTCAGAAAAAGGTTAAAATTTATCAAAGTCCACTAAAATCTTGACATAAGAATCTGTTAAACTCTATGTAGAATTAAAAAAAACTTGTAAATTCTATATAGAATTAAAACAATCTGTGGAATTTGTAAAATCTATGGATTTTAATAATCCAAAAAAGTCCAACAGATTCTCAGTTGAATACACCTTCCTAAGACATTTAGTCGATCGAATTAAAAGTTTTTTGGATGCCTAAAAGTTATGTTACCTTGTCGTACAAAATTGACATAATTGGTGATTATGTTTTAAGTAAATCCCGAAGAAATTTACTAAATTTAAAGGATATATTCCGAAATAAGTATTTTGTATAAACCACAAGTGTATGTAACAATGTATATATTTTTATTATTTTCTAAAATTTTCACAAGAAATGTGTAAGGGAAAAGAAAATTCTGAAAAGAAAATTTTCAAATCAATATATAATACAATCCCGAAGAAAGTTCTTTGGGGTTGTATTATATATTGATTTGAGCAGTTGAAATACATAATATGCAAAAGAAAATATGTCACAGTTCAAAGAACTTTATATTAATACATGATCGATTTGGTCTCCTAGTGACAGGAACGATATGTTGAATAATAGGTAATTTACTTGGTCTCTACTAAGAAAAACCTGAAGATTCTTTTACCAAGTGACTACCCGTATATTTTATATTACAATTAAATTATTGACTATCCCAACTAGAGATTTGTAATTTATGTTTTTAATTTGATTATCTTTAAATGATTGGATATCTCGAATATCTAAAAGCTTATATCTTAAAACACATTTTGCGGAATGTCATTCAAAAGAGGTAATTTCCCCCTTATTAAGGGGAGAGACAAGGCAAACTGAATTTCCTTGACGTGCTTACGAACTAAGAATATGAATTTAAAGTTAAAAGGAATATACATTTGCAAAGTATTTCAAATAAATATACCTAATGCATTCGCCAAGTATGTAGAAGATTTTGAAATCCAAAAAATATGTTGTAAACGCTCCAACATAAGTTATTCTCCCATATATACACATAACAAATATTCAAGCGAATGCATCCAATCAACACATAAAGCGTGGTAAATTTGTAATGCGTCTAACCAACGCATGAAGTTTGGTAGATTTATAATGCATATAAACAACGCATGAAGTGTGATAAGCATGTAGGTACAAATTATATCATGCCCCAAAGAAGAAAATCTCATTAGTAAGTGATGAAATGGTAATTATTGTGTAATGTGCACTCCACGTGATATGCTAGAAATTTTTGAGCCAACCAATGTTGGAACATGCATTACTTTTAAAGGAATTAATGGTCATTGAAGAGACCAAGATACCTGAATATAAGGAAAGTATGTAGATTATTTAGTTGTTGGCTATTCCTTGTGATATGAGAAAGTAGAAAATGTACATATGTTTTTTAAAAGAAAACAAAATATACCTACTTTCATAAGTAACACTAGGTCTTAGGGGGTATATTTAAGTGCATGTGGAATTAGATGGGAGCCCAACCAAGGAATGTAAGTGTGTTATTACTTTGTGTCTAAGAGTAATATAGGCCATGTTGTTGCTCATTTATAGGGGCGAGGTAACTATGGTCTATTACTATCTATCATGCCTCAACTCTATGTGATTATAGACAAGATGTCATTTCTTATGATGGGCGAGTAGAGCGTGCAATTACGATCAATGCTAAACTAGGTTCATTAATACTAAACTGGGTTCATTAATACTAAACTAGGTTCATTGGGAAATTGTTAAGTAATCCCATTGGTTTCCTATTTTGGCCCTATCCCATTATTGGAACTTGAGTTAAAGGTCATTCCCAAAATAATCCCTAACATGGATAATGATTAAAATATTTAGTCAATATTATTTAATGAAGGAATTCCTAATTAATATGGATATTCAATGAATTATCTTATTGTGTAGCTAATTAGAAATAGAATTGTAGGTATTGAGATAATAAGCATTAGACTATTACAGGAACCCTAACTTTTAAATTCAACTATACATGAGGGGTTTTTTGATTACTCGAACTGTGTTATGCATTCCATTGGCAAAGATAAGGTAAAAAATGATACTAAGAAATAAGAAGTTCTTAATATTGGTACTAAGACGCATTCAGTTGAAACACTAGTTAAGCTTCATCATCACTGCAAGAGTTCTCGGAGCAAGAAGGCTATATCCAATGTATTTTGTAAGTATATTCTCGAGAAGTGGAACATCAATGGTGATATAGGGGTGTCATAAATTAAGAACAACCACTTTCATATGGAGTTTGACGACAAGAAAGAATGTGAGAGGATTTGGTTCCTCATACCTTGTGCTTTACATACCATGGTTCTTACTATCTGGGATAACAAAAAGAGGGTAGCAGATGTGGATATGACTGTCCCTTGAGTTTGGGTATAGGTAAGGGGTGTAGCACACTTGAAAAACAAGGTGGGGGCTATCAAGTTCCTGGCTTTAAATTTTTTGCGTTGGAAGAAATTGTTTATCCAACTATGATAGTGGAAGATATTGATACCTTTTCATTTAGGGCTACGTTAAAGTACGATGATGCAATCCTTACGTGTGCTTATATGGGTCAAGAGTATGATCTTGCATGGGCTCAATTCTATAAAGAGGACATTTTCCTTTTTTCCTTTGAAGCTACACTCGGCATTCTCAAGATGTGAAGCTAACTTTCAAAAACTTAATTTCCTCCATGAGAATGTCATTACCCGTGTCTTGTTGAATCTTTTTCTCGGCATCCTCAAGCGCAATATTAGTTCTCTTTACTCTTTCAGAGATGTGTGAATAGTTCTTTTTGTTCATCTTGCTTAAACCAAACAAATTGTTTAGTTCCCCCGAGTGTATCACTTGCCCACCTTGAGCACACCACATCATTGAAGTATGCATACTCGGTCCACATTTTGAAGAAACAAAAGGGAGTATGTCTAATCTCATTGTATAAAGTCACAACACACGGAGAGTGATCCGTCCAAAGAGGAATAGGTATGAACTCCATGGAAATGAAGTAAGGAGAAGCAATAAGCCTTCGGCTAGCCATAACACGATCAATTTTACTCATTATATTATGACCATTACGCCAAGTAAAATGTTGACCCGTATAAGTCAAATCCTCCAAACAAAGAGCTTTACAAACATCATTAAAAGCTTTTAAATCATAAGAGTTGATATCCGTTCCATTAACATTCTCATTAGGCTTGAAAATGTTGTTGAAATCTCTCATGAGTAACCAAGAATCATCAAAAGTTTCGTCATAGGCAACCCAATCTTCCCATAATGGTTTTCTATGACCTTTATAACTCATTCCATAAATAAAGAAAATGCATAGAGAGTTAGAAATTACCTTGTATTTTACTACATAAAGAATAGCTTGAGTATTGATAGAGAGGCGATTAACTTCTACTTTATCGGGGTTCCAAGCTAGAAAGATCCAACCTTTACTATGACTTGTGTAATAGTCGAAATTGTCATCACATAATCAACCCTTAACCTTGTATTGACGAAATTTTTAACCCTTGATCGCTTTTAGTTTCAAGTAAAGTAGTACTATTAATCTCTTTTTTGCGGATAAGGTTACAAACTCCTTTATGAAATTAGGCTTCGCAAAAGCCTTTTGTGTTTAAGGATCTCATGAGAGTTGGAGGGTTTTGCATCCAAGATAATAAATCAGCTTTACTAAAATAAGCCAACTTATATCATTTAAAAGACCATATGCAGCCTTGTCAATAGGGTAGTGCTGTGGTGACAAAAGGTTAATTAATAAGTGGCCTTTACTAAGCTGATGAAGAAGAAGTCCAATAAAAGAAATATTGTGAACATCTATAAGAGTAGAATAACTTGTACAAGGTGAACATGTAACGTGTAGGCCACTAGTGATCTCACCTTGAGGACTCTGCCGCTGCAATTCTGAGGTTTCAAGAGATTTTAGCTGTGACATCGGATTAACGTTTAAATTCAAGCTTTTTTCTTGCATATTCGAAGCGTCATAGTTATCTGCAATATTATTCTGCAACAACTTCCACTGAGTTCATTATATCCAAAATAGGGTCAAGAAAATTGCAGTTATTCAAAGCATTCAAAACAGGGTCGTTAGCCTTTTTGGAATTATAAGCAATATCAATTGAACCTTCACTACTGTTACATGCTTCTTTAGAGTTTAATCCAATATCCAGAATTCACATTAACAGCATCCTCATCAGAATTTAAACTAACAGCATCGTCAAAAAAACTCAAATCCGCATTTTTCATCACCGTTTTAGGATTTTTGAGCTGTTTTCCAGGTAAGTAAAAAGTTTGGAGTTTAGCTTCATAAGTCACTGTCCGTGTAGAGGCAATTTAGAGCTCGAACATTCATCGCCGTCCTGATCGATCTTGGGCTCTCGCTTAGCAGCAATAGTACAATCCATCGGCGATGAGTTATGAGGCCCAATAGAGTCCGGCTTTGGCTTCGTCGCTTCATACCCATTTTTTGTTTGTACAAGTAGATGAAGAATGTATATTTTGGCAATGGGTATGAGAGTAAATAGTTGTGTTATGTCAATGTTTTTGAAAGCATTAATTTATGTTGTGGTATTATTATGGTGATTAGAAAGAAAAACAGAAACCAAATGAGACCCTACCCTTAATTGTATTGTTCAATCTATGACAAATCAAAAAGTTCTAGTTTTGTTATAAACCCATCTTAGTGGATATTTATTCCAGTCTATGAGCTAGTAGTCAAGCCCATGAACACTAGAGTTTAGGGTCTTCTATCACCTATAAATAGGAGCTCCCACTATGTAATCTATACACATTCTGATAATAAAAAGAACGTCCCTCTCTCTTTTCTTCATGTTTATAACACGTTATCAGCACGATAGCCTCTACCATTTAACATTCAGATAATTAATCATTATTTTTAAAATCATATATATCTAATATTAATTTTATATTTTATGAAAAGCGATTATAGATCTTTTGATCTATTGGAAAAGAAAAAAAGTATTCTTTCATCAATTTAGACGAAAAAAAAAAGAGATTGTTTGATAGGCGTGATAACTAGAATTCGTAAGCTTGTAAAAAGGAAGGATAGCCACTTTATTTCTGCAGAAACATAGGCTAAAGTTCGATATTCTGCCTCAGTGGAGGTGCGTGAAATAGTAGTATGTTTCTTTGATCCCCAAGAGATGAGGTTATTACCTAAAAATATACAATAGCCTGTCGTTGAATGTCTATCACTGATATTACTTGCCTAATCCGAGTCAAAGTAAGCGCGTATAGAAGTTGAAGAAGAAGTAAAGGATAAACCATAATGAATAGTACCTTCAATATAGCGTAACAACTTCTTCAAAGCTTCATAATCTAAATTTGTAGGCTTATGCATAGCTTGACAAATCTGATTAACTGCATAAGTGATATCAGGACGAGTTATCGTTAAATATTGCAAAGCTCCGGTTATACTTCGAAAAAAATGGGTTTTCATAAGGAAGTAAGTCATGCTCCGTTTTGATCGTGTATTTACTCGGAGAAGGAGTTTAATTGGCCTTACAGTCACTAAAGTCAGCCTTCTTAAGAATGGACAAGGCATAAGTGGATTGATTAACACAAAGAGCCATGTTAGGTCGTGAAATCTCAAGGTCTAAAAAATAATAAAGATTAATCTTTCATCATAAACCGAGTTTTAGTGCAGTAATAATAGTAGATATTAGACTATTGTTTGCACATGTAACAAGTATATCATCAACATAAACAAGTATAATATTTAAGGTAGAGTTTGAACCCTTAACAAACATAGAGGAGTCAGCAGAACTCGAATGAAAACCATGAGAAATTAAAAAGGTAGCAAGTAATTGATACCATGCTCTAGGAGCCTGCTTCAAACCGTATAAATATAGATTTAACTTGCAAACATAGTATGGGTTAGCTTGATCAATTAGGCTAGAGGATTGAGTCATATAGACCTCCTCTTCAAGTGAGCCATGTAAGAAAGCGTTAGAGACATCCAATTGCTTGATATCCCAAGAGTAAGAAGCAGATAAAGAAAATATAAGTCTAACTGTTTGATGTTTAACAACAGGACTGAAAGTTTCAGTATAATCTAATCCATATTCTTGTAAGAAACCACGAGCCACAAGCCAAGCTTTGTAGCGAGCTATTAAACCATCAGCCTTTCTTTTAATCTTATACACCCACTTACATGAAATTGGTGTTCTTCCATGTGGTGGAGGAACTAATGACCAAGTATTTTGATCAAGTAAAGCATCATATTCAGATTGCATAGCAGACTGCGAACAAGGTAACACATAAGCTTCTTTATATGTACTAGTCTCTAAGAGAGAAGAGGAAATAGACTCAACAACATTTTGACACTTGTATGATAGTTTAAGAGAGCCAGTTTGTCTGTGGGTAATCATATGGTTTTTTGGAGGTGGTTGAGGTGGAGATGGATGTATAGGAGAAGTAGGTTGAGAGGAAGATGAAGACTCAGTAACTACATCAGATGAAGAAACAATCGAAGAAAATGGTTGAGATAGAGAGTTAGGATTGATAGATAAATCAAACAGATCAATGTAAGATGTGTGTGAGGTTTTCTCTGGAAAATCAGGTAAGTTTTGTAAATATGAAAAGGGATAAGATAATTCATTAAAGACAACATGTCTTGAGATAAAATATTTATGTGTATCCAAAGCCAAACATTTATATCCTTTTGAAAAATTGCAGTAGCTTATGAATACACAAGGAGATGACTTAGAGGCTAACTTGTTTGGTGAGTAAGGTTTTAACCATGGAAAACAAAGACATCCAAAGACTTTAAGGTGATTATATGAAGGATAAGTTTTATATAACAGTTCATAAGGGCTTAAATTGGACAAGTTTTGAGTTGGTAAAATGTTTATAAGATAAATTGAGGAAGCAAGAGCTTCAAGTCAGAATTTAGGAGGCATGGAGCTATGATTAAGAAGGGTGCGGGTAGTTTCAAGAAGGTGCCTATGCTTCCTTTAAGATACTCATTTTGCTCAGGAGTATGGGGGCAGCTAGTTTGGTGTATAATACCATGAGATTGAAGAAACAGTGAGAAACTTTTGCTCAAATACTCACCACCATTATAGTGTGCAAGGTTTGAATAGAATTGTGAAATTGTGTTTGAATCATTTTGAGAAAAGATTGGAAAACATGAAGCACATCTGATTTCAACTTTAAAGTATAAACCCATGAATATTTACTAAAGTCATCAATAAAACAACATAATATTTGAATGAAGAGCAAGAATTTATAAGGGAAGGACCCCATACATCTGAATGAACAAGAGCAAAAGGAGATAAGCTTTTAGTTATAAATAGTTTGAAGGGTGATTTGTGAGATTTTGAAACAGAACAAGATGCACAATTGACACCATGATAATTAAGTCTAGTATCTAAGATAGAAGCTAAAGAGCCAGAAGGATATGCTGAAGGATGACAGAACCTAAAATGACAAAGCATAGCTGAAGAAACTTGAGACTTGGAAGACAAACAAAGAAGTTTTGAGTCGTGTGAAGACACTGGATATGCATTGAAGGAAATAGGATACAAACCATCCTTACAAGGGACATGAAAGAGGATGTGTAGGTGAAATATTCACCATTCGAAATGAAAAGAAATGAATGGCAATTCAAAACAGAAAATAGAAAAATTGATTTAAAGTGTCAACTAGCTATTACAAACGAAAATCAGAACTTACACGGAATACAAAGCAAAAAACGATTACACTGAAATAAGTCTAGCGTTTAAAAGATATTCCGGCGTGCCGGTATCTTCAAACGGAAAAGACTAGAGGACTACAACTACTACGGTTTATCTCTGAGAAGTGAGTAGGTAGAGAGAGCGTTTTTGCTTTAGCTTTTTTGTGATTTTCGTAGTTGATACTGCTGAGGAGTGAACTCTATTTATAGGGGGAGGGGGAGTTTGAAACCTTTGACCAAAGTAACGGACCAATTAATTCCACGATTCCCTCCTACTAATTGATTGACCGTTTTCTGATTTGATTCTCTTAATCCCACGTTTTAGTTGACTCCTTTAATCCACACGTTTTGGATTCATGTGTAACTGCTAGTTGACTTGGCCAGCTGATGGATTAACCTTTAACGCACGCGTGATTTGTGGAATCTTTGATTTTACGTTTTACCTTTGTTTGATTGCTAACGACCCTATAATAGCTGATGGTAAAACTTGATTCATTTTTCATTTTTTGACTCCCCAAACTCCCCACGAACCACGAACCACGAACCACGCCCACGCCGCCGCCGCCGGTGCCGGGCCGGGCCGGGCGGGTGGGTGGTGGTGGTGGTGGTGCGCGCGTGTGGCCTTCTCCATTGTTTTTTCATGTTCATGGTGTTGGGCTCTTTGGAAGCTAATGCCATCACATTTGCTAAAAACACTTTTTGCCTCTTCCTTTCTACCGATGTGGGAGAAAGAAATGCCACTTCCACTTTAAATGGTCCAACAATCCCCCACATATTTGAAGTGTCAACAGAAACTTGGAGAGAAAGTGATCAGGTTTCCACGACTTTCAGCGTTTGGGTGAATTGTACTTAAGTGCCAATATCTTTCGATTTGAATTGTCATGTAGTGAAGTGAGGCAACCACCGAATTCCGTTTAAAGTGAACCTAGTCTTAAACTTTTAACGGTTTTCGATTGAGGCCCTCACAACACATACTCTACCCTGCTGAAAGTTATAGTTACCTCGAACCTCACCTTCCAGTTGAGTTCATCAAGTCCTTTTAAAGGACCACCCTTGCGGGCTATGAACTTTTACGAATACCTTTATTTACATTTGTTCAAGGACGTCTCCTTAACATTTTGTTCATAAAGGTTTGGGTTTTTCTACTACCCTTGAATTCATCAGGTCCTTCTCGAAAGGACCACCATAAAGGCTATGAATTCTGATTCATCAAGTCCTTCTCAAAAGGACCACCATGAGTGGCTATGAATCTATATTGATTTAGTTTTATGCCATAGGGATGGATGGAGATCATCTTGACTCAAGAGTCACATGTTCCCCATTAATGGGTCTCAACCCCATCCCCCTCGACGTTTCCAGGACCACTCTCCTGGGTAGGACTTTGGTAAAAGGATCAGCGAGATTCTCTTCTGATCGTACATACTCCAAGGCTATCACACCATTCTTCAGTAACTGTTTTACTGAGCCATGTCTGATGCGTATATGTCTCTTCTTTCCATTGTAGGCACTTTGATGAGCGACTGCAATGGCTGCTTGTGAATCACAATGAATACACACAGGTGTGGCCTTACCTTCCCAAAGGGGCACATCTGATAAGAGACTTCTCAACCACTCAGCTTCTTGTCCAGCCATTTCTAGTGCTATAAACTCAGACTCCATGGTGGAGCGTGCTATACAAGTCTGTTTGGAGGACTTCCACGAGATAGCACCTCCTCCTAAGGAGAAAACATAACCACTGGTGGAGTTAACTTCGTCATCGTCAGAGATCCAGTTTGCATCACAGAATCCCTCAAGAACTGCAGGGAAAGAGCTGAAATGCAGACCTAGATCCATAGTACCTCGCATATACTTTAGAAGACGACGAAGTGCAACCCAGTGGTCTTTACTCGGGTTATGAGTATAGCGACTAAGTCTACTAACAGCGTAGGCAATATCGGGTCGAGTGTAGTTCATTAAGAACATCACACTACCTATGATTTTGGCATATTCATTTTGGGATACAGCATCTCCAGAATTTTTAGACAAATGAATACTAGAATCATAGGGAGTATTTACAGGTGTCACCTCAAAGGAGTCGAATTTCTTCAACATCCTTTCTACGTAATGAGACTGACTCAGGGAAATACCATTACTGCTCCTAATGATTTTTACCCCAAGAATTACATCAGCTTCTCCCATGTCTTTCATGTCAAACTTAGAAGACAAGAAGCGTTTGGTCTCATTTATGGTATGAAGAGAAGTGCCGAAGATGAGCATGTCATCTACATACAGGCAGATGATAGTACACTCTGATCCTCTTATTTTGGAGTAAACACATGAGTCAGAAGTGTTGACCACAAACCCATTGGAGATAAGGGTACTATCGAGTTTTTCATACCATTTTTTGGGTTCCTGTTTTAAGCCATACAAAGACTTCTTTAACTTGCACACCTTATCCCATTGACCAGGAACCACACACCCTTCAGGCTGGGCCATATAGATCTCTTCATCTAGGTCCCCATTCAGAAACGCAGTCTTAACATCCATCTGATGTATGACAAGTTTGTGAATGACCGCAAGAGCGATGAGGGTCCTAATGGTGGCGATTTTGGTCACAGGGGAATAAGTGTCGAAGTAATCAAGGCCTTTCTTTTGGGTGAAACCCTTAATGACAAGCCTAGCTTTGAATTTTTCTATTGAGCCATCAGGTCTCACCTTTTTCTTAAAAATCCATTTGCTGTTTATGGGTTTGCTGCCTTTGGGTAAGTCAGTTAATTCCCACGTATGATTACTTCTAATAGACTCAAGTTCGCTATTAATAGCTTCTTTCCAAAAACTAGCATCTACCGATCTCAAAGCATCGGTATAAGTTTTTGGGTCTTCCTCCATGAGGAGACAGGTGACAACCTGTTCACTTATCAGGTCAATGTGAAAACCTTCGGTTAAGAAGGCTGTGATAAAATCAGGTCCGAAACTGGTCTCGGTCCTACGCCTCTTACTCCTCCTAAGTTCTTCCTCGGGAATACTACTAGGCACATAGGAGGTAGAGGGGCCAGGGGCACTATCACATAAAGGAACATTAACCTCATCATATAAGTTACTAGAAGACAAAGGAGCATCAACACTATGCAAAGTTTTCAAAGGGAAGATGTTTTCAAAGAATTCAGCATCTCTAGATTCAAAAACGGAGTTATCATCTAATGATAGGAATCTATAGGCTGCACTATTCTGAGCATACCCTATGAAAACGGAGTCTATTGTTTTGGGTCCAACAATGACTGTTTTAAAATCGGGTAGTTTGACTTTAGCCAGACACCCCCACACTTTTAAAAATTTCAGGTTAGGTGGAAACCCTTTCCACATCTCGTAGGGGGTCTTATCTAGGGATTTATGGGGTACCCTATTAAGGACATAACATGCTGATAGAACAGCTTCCCCCCACATGTTGGTTGGTAAACCTGAACTTATTAACATAGCATTCATAGTCTCTTTAAGGGATCTATTTTTCCTCTCAGCTATGCCATTTTGTTGGGGTGTATAGGGGGCACTAAGTTCGTGGATTATCCCATTTATTTCACAAAACTCTTTAAGTGAATTAGAACTATATTCGCCTCCTCTATTTGACCTAAGTCTTTTTATTTTACAGTCTAGTTGATTTTCTACTTCAGCTTTGTATTTTAAAAACGCGTTTTCCGCCTCGTCTTTAGTTTTAAGAAGATACACTTTAGTGAACCTATAGTAATCATCTACAAAGGTTATATAGTAAAGTTTTCCTCCTCTACTAGCGGAGTTTTTAAAATCAGCTAAGTCAGAATGCACTAATTCAAGGAGACTAGTCTTTCTAGTGGTCACGGGCTTAAAGGGCTTCTTCGCAAGTTTGGACTCAACACAAATTTGACATTTGGAAAAGTCATCTATTTTATTGAGGGGTATTAGTCCAAGTTCTTTAAGCCTTTTAATAGAGGAGATATTAAGGTGACCTAGTCTACCATGCCAAGTGTCAAGATATTCAACAACATAAGCAAAATCAGAGGCATTCTCATTCATTGGTACAGTATTTAAAACAAACAAACCACCATTCATGTACCCTTTCCCCACAAATTCATCATTTTTGGTAATAACCATTTTCTCCCCTTCAAATACAAGTTTAAGGCCTACTTTATTAAGAAGAGCTCTGGAAACAAGGTTCCTACGGAGACAGGGGACGAAGAGAACATCATTCAACTCTAAGGTTTTACCAGAAGTGAGTTTGAGAGAAACCTGTCCTTTACCGAAGACCATGGCGGTTGAGGAGTCACCCATGTAAACAAATTCACCATTTGTTGCTTCTTCGAATTTCTTGAACATGGATCTTGTTGAGCAGAAATGACGAGAGGCTCCAGTGTCAAGAATCCACTCGGTTTTGTTCTCAATTAAGTTTACCTCAACCATCACTGCAGCAATAACTTCTTCGGTCTCGACCAGATTTGCGGCAGGTTTGGGACCTTGATCAGCTCTAAGTTTAACTCGAAAGCCTTATGTCCTTCCTTCCCACAACAGTAACACGCTCCTTTGGGTTTCTGAATCTTACCAGAGGTTTTGAACCCACCACCTTTGGAGTTGCCGCGATTCTTGTTTCCCCCAGATTTGGATTTGTTGTGGCCTTGTTGTTTACCCTTTCCTTTGAACCTGCCTTTGTTACCTTCACTAGAACTTTCAACAAGATTAGCTTTGGAGGATTGAGTAGGAAAAGAGATAGACCTGTCTTTGAGTCGATTAGCCTCTTCGACTTGAATGTGGCTAATCAGCTCTTGTAGTGTCATTTCCTTCTTCTTGTGCTTCAGTTGATTACGGTATTCGCTCCAGGAAGGTGGGAATTTTTCTAGCAAGATATTGGCTTGGAGAATTTCACACAATTTCATACCTTCACCAATCACATCTGCGCAAAGGTTCTCATAGACGTGGAGTTGTTCGGTCATGGGTTTTTGATCGGTGAGACGAAAGTTGTACCAAGCCCCAGTGACATATTTCTTTTTTCCTGAGTCCTCAGCCCCATATTTTTTCTCAAGTGTCTCCCATATGATCTTTGCCGATTTTTCTTTGGCAAGAAGATCAAAAATGAGGTTTGAGACATTGTTCAACATCCACCCTCGAGCCATGGTATTAGCTCGTTTAAACTTGGCTTCCAGAGCAAGATGCCTAGTCTGTTCTTCTTCAGTGGGAACCCCATTGTCCACTAATTGTGGAGGATCCTCGTATAAAACGAAGTCCAGTTCGTACTGTTCAAGACAGATAAGGATCTTTTGTGCCCAACGTTTGTAGTTGGAACCATTAAGAGATTCCACCTGATCCACGTTGGGAAAAGCCTTTGCATTCAATGATGAAGCAACTGCCGTGTTTTGAAAAGCCATTTCAGAAAAAAGGAGAACGGTGAAAAACAAAAAAAACCGGGATATCTTTTAAAATTGTAGGTGAAATATTCACCGTTCGAAATGAAAAGAAATGAAAGGCAATTCAAAACAGAAAATAGAAAAATTGATTTAAAGCGTCAACTAGCTATTACAAACGAAAATCAGAACTTACACGGAATACAAAGCGAAAAACGATTACACGGAAATAAGTCTAGCGTTTAAAAGATATTCCGGCGTGCCAGTATCTTCAAACGGAAAAGACTAGAGGACTACAACTACTACGGTTTATCTCTGAGAAGTGAGTAGGTAGAGAGAGCGTTTTTGCTTTAGCTTTTTTGTGATTTTCGTAGTTGATACTGCTGAGGAGTGAACTCTATTTATAGGGGGAGGGGGAGTTTGAAACCTTTGACCAAAGTAACGGACCAATTAATTCCACGATTCCCTCCTACTAATTGATTGACCGTTTTCTGATTTGATTCTCTTAATCCCACGTTTTAGTTGACTCCTTTAATCCACACGTTTTGGATTCATGTGTAACTGCTAGTTGACTTGGCCAGCTGATGGATTAACCTTTAACGCACGCGTGATTTGTGGAATCTTTGATTTTACGTTTTACCTTTGTTTGATTGCTAACGACCCTATAATAGCTGGTGGTAAAACTTGATTCATTTTTCATTTTTTGACTCCCCAAACTCCCCAAACTCCCCACGAACCACGAACCACGACCCACGCCCACGCCGCCGCCGCCGCCGGTGCCGGTGCCGGGCCAGGCCGGGCGGGTGGGTGGTGGTGGTGGTGGTGCGCGCGTGTGGCCTTCTCCATTGTTTTTTCATGTTCATGGTGTTGGGCTCTTTGGAAGCTAATGCCATCACATTTGCTAAAAACACTTTTTGCCTCTTCCTTTCTACCGATGTGGGAGAAAGAAATGCCACTTCCACTTTAAATGGTCCAACATGATGTTGTTAGTTTTATTATCAAGAATATATATTGAGCTGGAATTAAAGGAGGTAGAGCAATCATCATCAAGTGTAAACCTAGATATATACAAGAGATTGGAGGTGATGGTGGGCACATGAAGTACAAAATTGAGAGTAAAAGTGGAAGATGGATTTAGAAGATTACTATGACCTGTGTTGACAATATCTAATGCAGTACCATTACCAACTGAAACAGAATTTCCACCATGATAAGGTGAAGAATGTTGAATTAGATTCAAATCATTTGTAATATGGTTGTTAGTCCTGAATCCAAAAACCATTGCTCAGCATCATATGATGTAGAGGTTATGCGAGTGATTTGCCTTATTATGATTATTACTCTGAGTTGAAGCTTGAGTAGCTAGAGCAATACGATTAGCTCTAGGAGAGGGAAAAGTAGTAAAATCTGCACGATACCAGCAATCCAACACATTATGACCAATCTTTGAACATACTTGACAAGTAGGTAAAGAGGAGTTCATACCAGTTTGAGAAGATGAAGATTGATTTCCGAAATTAGAAGGCACATAAGAGGATGAACCACAACCTCTACCATTAAATCCACGTCCTTTACCACGCGAATAAGATCCCCTTCCTCGATTATTTGAAGAGGAATTATTTGAGTTTGAATAAAGCGCAGTATGAGTTTGAATATGAGAATCATTCAGATCAGCCATATGCATATGTAACTCTTCAGAAACTAGTAAACTACCCAAATAATGAAAGCTAATCGGAGTTGATTGTGCATTGGTAATTCGTATACTCCATTTAAATTGATTATATTCACTTGATAAACCTTTAAGCGTATACATAATAACATTCTCTAATGGAAGTGATGCAGATGCAATTTCAAGTCCATCACAAATGGTTTGAAGTGAAGCTAAATAATCACTCATTTTCTGATCACCTTTCTTTATATTGCAAAGTTTCATTTTCAATTGGTGAACGTGAGTGCGACACTGAGATACAAAAATCTCTACTAATTTGTTCCAAACATCACCAGCATGAGAAAGACGAACAGCTTGAGCTAAAATAGAGGGAATCATTGAAGATAACAGAGATACCTTGAGGTTTTGATCTTCAATCAACCATGTAGCAAAATGCGAATCAGAAGAATATGGCTGAGTAATGTCACCATTTAGGTGACCTAAGTAACCATGAGCATCAAGAACTGCTTCAATTTGAGAGCGCCAAAGCACATAGTTAGAAGAATCTAGTTTAACCTGTACTAAGCTACTCCAATTATGTCGCAAAAGAAGCACCCCAGCAGGAATTGATGAACTCGAATCAATATGAGGAGAAGAAGAAGAAGACGCCATGGAATATAATAAAGAATAGCAGAAGAAGGATCGAAGGACGGGGAAGCAAAGCTTTGTTTTGTTTTAGAAAATCGCCATTAATGGCTGAAAAATTTTGCTTCAAAGAAACTTCTCCTTGGCTCTGATACCATGAAAAATAATGTGAAATAAAAGAATAATATTTGTTGTGTTGTATTGATTGATAATAGTACATGTTATATAAAAAGAGAGATATAGGTGTTTACATCATAAATCACACACCTCTTGTACTACTAATTTTGTTACAACTAATTTGTCATTTAGTCTAACTACTTAAATAGCATATATAGTTTACTAACTACATAGTTGAGTTATACTCATCGGTATGCGTGCCGAGGAATTGATGGGAAGTATGTAAAGTTTGATGAGAATAGATAAACATTTATTAGATGTTAATTACAGTAGGTGTAATTTCAAGGAAAATTGCCTTAAAATTAAACGCTATTTGCTTCTCGGGCATGGAGATTTCGTGCAGTATCTAATGGATATTTTGTGTTTGGGACATTCAGAGCCAGCTAACTCAATAAGCTTGTTCAAACTTGCGGGGCTATTGTAAAGTGTGATCCAATCATCCAATGCACAATTTGATGATCCTCATACATTAGATAGATTATGCGTTAAAATGATTCCTTATAAAATCGGAGATAGAGGATGGGACGTGTTTCACTAAAATATGACGCAAGGGTCTGGTGGGTCCTAGGGTGTTATAAAATTAAGTGCAAAAAATAAAGGAACCACTTAACCGCAAGTGTACGGTTGTCCCAAGTAATATATGATAATCAAGTTCGTTCTCAGGGACGGATTAGGTTCAACCCAAATATTAATCAAGTAGTAGGAATAATTGCTAAACAGAAAATAAAAGATAAGAATTTTTTGTTTGGTTTTTGTAAATTAAAATTGCAAATAAAGTAAAGACTAAAATTAAATAAACAGAAAGAAAATAAAGCAAATAAAAGACTAACTTCAGATAAGAGAGATACTTGAGTCTCGCAAAGGAATCCACTTAATCAATATAATCTATGCTATGTCTAAGGGCGGAATTGGAATTATAATATTAGTCGGGACTCTAATATCTCCTAGCCCCATGTCGGGTGGACCTAGAAGTTATCCTAAAGTATCATAAACACCTGTATGGTCGAATATGGCTTTTCGGATGATATGATTTTACGTCTTTGGCTATGTAACTAGTTAAGCCTGTCGGTCAATAACGGACATTACACGGGTATTACCTAGATCTGTATTCAAACCCCCTGTCGGATGATCACTTCGCCACTAAAGTGAATAGCCCAAATACTAACAGCTAATCCTAGTTGTTCCTAAAAGAATTAGTAATGAAAACAAAGTAATAACCAACCTATAAAACTCAATCCTATTTAAATCTAAACAATCCCAAATTCAAAACCTAGATTCATTAATTAAGGTTCATCCCTTTTATGCGATTCTCAAGTATAAAGAAATTTAGCTCATGATGAAATTAAAAACTAACATAAAAGAAAAGGAATTCATGTTCAGTTACAAGAAAGAAATAAATAACCTAAAGGGTTGAATGACTATTGTTGGAAGAACAGAATTCCTCCAGCTTCTAGCTTCTTCTATCTTTCGTGCTCTGACATGAAAACCTTAAGCCTCTTGTTTAATTCTCTGAAGTGTTTGACTCTCTCTCTAAAGATGTATATATTGAAGAATAATTGAGAGGTACTGACTCTCTCTCTAAAGATGTATATATTGAAGAATAATTGAGAGGTTATTGTGACTCTCTCTCTCTAAGGATTTTATGAATTGAAAGTTTAATGAGAGGTACCGAATTATGAGGTCTAAGAGGTGTATTTATAGGTGTTGGAGGACCCTAGGTCGAATTCCTTGGAGTGGAAGACAAGTCAAGGACTCTTAAATTCGTAGCTCTAAATTATAGGAAAGGTAAGATTCTTCTGCTGATTTGATTTGGTCATATCTTTTTCAATACTTATCCGTTTGAGAAGTTCCAATATATGAAACTGCTTGTCCTGGAAAGAGCTTTCTATTAGTGCAGACCACTCGTCCATAATCCTAGCCAATCTTTAATTATGATTTAATCTTTAAAACGTGGCTGGATTTTCAGATTTCAAAATGCAGCTTTATCTTTTCCTTCTTTGAATAAATCTTTCCTAAATCTTCTTATTTCCATGTAAATCTTCTTTCCTTTCATCTTTATCTTGACTTGGTCTCTAAGTAATTACCATTTATCTTTTAAAGCTTCACATTAAATAAATAATTAAATCGCATATGCTTAAAAAGAATAAATCAATAAATCAAGAAAACGAAATAGGAAAGTGTACTCTAAAAATTGAAACTCGACTTAAAATCAATTCCTAACACTCTAAAATACACTAGGACTTTATTCTCACTTCTACTCCTTGGATTGGTCTTTCATGAAATTCAAGAACCTATTACTTTGCATTAAAAACAATCAAATTTACGCACAAAAGCTCAGATTCTGCAAATAGTTAATTTCCAAGGGGAGGAAGTGCAATATGATCAATTAAGCCTAAAATTCTATCAAATAAGTCATTTATTCACCTAAAAGGATGTCTCCAAAGGGCTAATAATTAGAACAAATAGGGAGACATCAGGGTCCCACTTAATACTGTTTTTACTGAATCTGTTATCTCAAGGTATCTATGAATCGTCAACTTTCTATGGAAGTTTAGGAAAGTAGAGCATGCACTTATATGTGTATGGAAGATTAAGAAACTAAACTAATCACTTCTTGTGTACTCACTAAGCTGCACAAGCTGTTAAGTTGGAGCTGGTTTTGAAAACTAGGGAAAGATGGATTTGAAAAGAATTTAGTGTACGATGGATGAGGTACATGGTTTTTGTGTAATTTATGGGGAAACTGGGTGCAAATATGTATCATAGGTATGAGTTTTTAAATATTTGGAAGCTCTTTTTTTATTCTGTAGTTGGGAGGATTATAGAGTCTTATGTAGTCAAATAAGGGTGCGTATGTTATGCCACACCTGCCGAAACCCACACAACTACCTATTTTTATATTCTAATTTGTAGCATAAACTATAAAAAGACATTCATTCAGCAACAAACAAATACCACAAACAAGAAATGTTCAAAAATAAGCATTGCGCAATGTACTGAGTACACCATCACAACTCTTGAACCTCCATATACATCTATTTATCCAAAATAAGAGGTGAAAAATACAAAATCCAAACAATGACTAATATTCAAGAGTTTGAAAATATAAGTAATCAACTTCCTAGTGCTTCCAGCTCATTCACATAATTTATTTATGAAAATACGATGGGTAAATAAAAAATGTTTAAGATAACATACCTCAAAGAACGCTTCATGCATCTGAATCACATTGTAGGGTACCCTAGAAGCCCCTTGCCATCCTTATCATTATGGTTAAGAGGGGTTCTTCCCAATATAATGTTGGAATTATGCCCTAGCCCCGATCGTCTTGTAATTAATTGAACACAAGTGTTTATTGTACACGATAATAGTTATCCCTGCAATATTGATTAAAGAAATTTTTTCCTTGAATCTATGGCAAGCTTTTATGATTATGGTATACATCTACATAATATGAAGGCATAACCTTGACTAAGTTACGAAGTAGAATCATAAGGTGTTATGATGATGAGAATCTAGTTTATATGACTTAATCTAAACTTGTTCTTAATCGTAGGATCGTCGAGTTAGGACCTCGATGCTCCGTTTAGATTAATATGTAGCTAACGAGTATTTATTGGATAAATATTGGAAGTTCTCGTTTACCGATAGGTACATAGATAATGCACATAAAGATGTGATTATCGAACCGACTAAAAATCTAGAGATTCCTAATGGTTAATTACCTTGAACTGTCAAGTAGGCAATCTCTAGAAGGAATTTTATGCTTATAAAAAAAGTTGAGTATACAATAAAAATAGCCGAGAATTATATAAAAAAAAGCAGAGTATCCTTATAAAATGCTTAGTATTATTACAAAAAGATTAATATAACAAAAAAAGATGAGTATCACATTACAACACATTATTACATCAAAAACAACTAACTAATTAAAACAAAAAAGGAAAAAAAACTAATTAATACAAACAAAAAAACTAACTAAACTAGTTTGACCAGATCTGGAAAAAAAACTAATATGCGTACTCTGTACGTGAATCAAAAAGAACTGAATGTCATGGCTGGTCGGAGATGGAGTCGCGCTGGTTCGCAGCTCGAGGAGGAGGTGCAGCAGCTGGTCCAAATCTGGTTCGCTGGCGTGAGCCTCCTTCGAGATCCATGGAGGTGGTTGCACAAGTAAACCGCCATTGAATACTTTTTGGTTCGTGGAGCTTTAACATACAGCTCCACCGAGATCCTGTGTGTACTGGTTCCTGGAGAAGATGAAGCAGCAGCAGTTCGTCGCTGGAAATCTAGACCAGCGAAGAGGCCTTGCTACTTATTCACTGCTTCGAGCTCGATCTTCACGAATTTGCATCGTTTCTCTGCTGCGAACAGAAATCACGGAGCTCTTGGAACATGGCGATCTCGATCTCCGGCGAACATGGAAAATGAGAGATGCTCGCTGCGAAAGGAGCTCGGCGATGGTGGAGATGTTGTGCGCTACTCAGCTATGGTGGAGAAGGTGTGGTGGTGCTCAGCAATATTCGCCGAAAAATACAGTGAAGCCATGGCTATGGCTGAGAGAGCTAAATCAAGAAAGAAAAAAGAGTAGATCTAGGGTTTATATAAAGTGATTTCTGAAATAAAAAAAATATATATAGGAAATGAAAAACAAATGGGTAATTTTGTAAATGGGGATTTAGCCTATAGTGTTAAAATCTTATTGAGGTCCCTAGTAAGAAGAACAAAAAAATGGGGATTGGGTTAGGATTAAAGGATGGGTATTCAAGACCCCTTGGGTCATAATCTCTATTTTTTAAAGCCGAAGCCGAAACAACTTTTTTAAGTTATGTGATGTTAACAGGTTTAACTAGCTCATTGTTCATTTTAGAAGTGACTAGACATTTTACACAATTTAAAATTTAAGAATATTCTCTCTTTCCATCATTCTTAAAAATATTATCATAATAATAAAAAAAATTAAAATAGTATATTTCTCATTATCAATGCAGTATCATTTTTTTAATCTCAAAATTTCATTATTGGCTCTTTTACTTTTAGTAATTGCCTTGAAATACTTGGTGTTTTTATCTCCAAGTTTCAACCCTTTGTTTTTGTATTCAATAGCCCAACAAGATTCTTCCCTAACCCAATAATCCTTTAGGATAAAAGATAAAATGCACAAGTTTATCATAATTCTCTACTGAAAATGGTTCGTTATTGAAATTCTGAATGTTTTTTCAATGTTTTATAAATGAGAGTTTTGTTGTTAAGAGTTATTTTTTTAGCCCATAGAGACACACTCTTAGTATTAGCATTGAGTTTAGTTTTAAATCTATCAATAACTTTACTCAATATTAGTTCTTAGGACTTAACCAATATTTTTAAATAACTATTTAGCACCTATCTTTAGAAATCCAATTCTTTTCAAAGATAACCCTTCTACTATTGTTTCTCTTTATAATAACCACGCTAAGGATATTAGGTCTATGATCACTTACTAAATGGGAGAGAAAATCATTCCAACTATTAGGACAAATTATTAACCATTTATTATTCATAATAATTTTATCCAAAACTTGTTTAAATAGATAGTTGCCTTGTCTTTTATTAGACTAGGTAAAATTGCATTCCTTAGAAAGGATTTCACAAAGTTCTGACTTGTTCACAAAACAATTGAACCAATCCATAGTTTTGTAATTTAAATGACCGCTACCCAATTTGTATTTAATTAGGAGTCTGTTGGATTTTTTTTTTTACTTTAAAAATAAATGGTATCCAATTAAGATTTTAAAAAGTCTTTTAAAATCCGGGAGTATTCAATCAAGAATATTTTAAATATTTTAAAATTTGTGGTTTTCAAAAGTTATTGGACTCTCCAAGTTATTGGACTTTGTAGGATTGTAAGGTCTGAGTATAAATAGACTAGACTTCTACAAATCCTATACGGAAGCAAAGATTTTATAAATTCCAAGCAAAACTAATGACTAAGATAATGTTTTTCTATAAACTATTTTATAAATATCCAAATATTTTATCCCTTCATGATTGCTCATGGCGGTTCAAAAATAAAAAGAATTGTATCGTGAAATTGTAAGATACTTTTATACGTTTATGGCCCTTCAATGCAGTAAATTCTGAATTAATACTCTACAACCTCGTAAAAAATTCCAGTGAGGTGTCATTTTATAAGATGGCCCTAATACAATTACTCGTGCCCCATGTTATGAGTCTTCAAGGACTACTTAAAGATCCTTCAAACGTAATGATTTTTGCTTACATATTTGCAATTATGTCTAGTGGTGGATAGGGTGTGATAAAATAACGATATAAAATAACATAACTAAACACCCTATACCACTACGATAAACTCACCGCAAGTGTACGAGTCGTTTGCAAGTAATGTATAAGTAAAACAGACGATCTCAGGGACTACAAAAGATAGTTATAACTTATGCAATTATAGAGTGATATAAAATAAGTTAGAAGAATAATACGCTAAAAGACTCTAGAATATTTGTTTGGTTTTCAAGACTTTAATAATTAACTAATCAAACTAAAGACAGGAAAATAAATAAGAGAAAAGAGATAGTATGAGAGTTAAGCTCGAGAAATAGAAAGTAAGTCCCACTAGCTCTGTTTTATAATTATTACCTAAGGGGGAATTGTGTCATATCCAATATCCAGGATTCTATATTCTTCCTAACCCCCTTCCAGGTGGACTTATGAGGCGACCTAACAATTACTAGGGGACTTGGGTAAGGGGACCCTACGCAATTATCGATGGTTAATCTCAAACCTAGTGACTATTTAGTTAGGCAAGCCCGTCAGGATCACTACCGCACACTAGAAGTTTATGTGGTGTTTCAATAGTTGAACACCCCTTCCGGGTTACCATCCAACTACTATGGTAATCCTATACGTTGTACACCGCAAGAACTACAGACAATATATCAAAGCACATAAAAACAGAGTTATCACTACTAATATCAGTTAAATGTAAAAGGACATCCCAAATTAAAATAGATATAAAACAAGTATAGGGTTCATACCCATATGTTAATCTCAATCTAAATATATTTAGTTCATACTAGAGAAAGAAAGAAAATAAATTACAAACGCGAAGGATTTGAATGGCATGAACAGCTTCAAATGCCTTCTTCTCTTTTTGTCACTTGCTCCTGATGATTTCTTGGTGTAATATTGATTAAGGACTGAGTAAGGAGTCAAGGATGATTCTTTAAAGATAGGAATTAATATGTATATGTATAGGTCTCTTGGTCAAAATATGTTAATTGTAGGACAAGATAAACCCTTGCAAATTGATTTGGTCATATCTCCTTCGTTACATATCGTAATTTAATGTACGGTCTCAATTCAAAAATCTATCTGACCCTATATAGGCTCTTTCAAATTCGTGACCGATTTTCTGCAACTTCCCAGTTAGTGAACATTTTTTCAGTATGGCAGATTCTTTACTTTCCAAATACATCCAAACTTTTCCTTTTTACTTATGATTAGGGGTTTCTTTACTTTTATTCACTTCTTATACTTATCCCAAGGTGTAATAGCTTCCATTGCCTAAGTGTTACACAAATAACACATAAATTACGCGCAAAAGCTCATAAATTAGCAAAACACCTAAAACTAGACAAAAAAGTGAAAAGTATGAATAAATGGAAAAAAATCCCGACATTAAATATCAAATAACCCTAAAATGATGTCTCATAACTAGATTATTCTATCACATAAATGGAGACATCAATGTCATTTACTAATAATTGGTTGAATTGGACTATTATATTCATAAAGAAGTTTGTCCTGTTATTTATTTCAAAGAAATCTCACTTTAAAAAAATTCATCATTCTTTTTGGTACTCAATGATCCGATATATATTATTTCAGACTGAGGAGGATGTAAAGGTATAACTCAGTTATTTGCTGACATGGGTGATTCATTGTTGAATTAGTTGCAAGTGGTATATCATTATCCTTTTTTGTTATATTCACACTACAAATTATACTTTTCTTGAGCTAACCCAATTTTTTCTATCTCATTTTCGATAAGATGGGATTTTCTTTTCAGGGTCTGAAGAGTCACTGTTAATTGTACATGCATTACTAGATGTTGCTTCACATCTAAGAATGTGAAATAACTTCCATGACATTTAACTTTTGGCATGAACTTTTCTGGTGTATTGTTATGAACGGAAGTGTATTTTTTTTCAGAAAAAGGTTAAAATTTATCAAAGTCCACTAAAATCTTGACATAAGAATCTGTTAAACTCTATGTAGAATTAAAAAAAACTTGTAAATTCTATATAGAATTAAAACAATCTGTGGAATTTGTAAAATCTATGGATTTTAATAATCCAAAAAAGTCCAACAGATTCTCAGTTGAATACACCTTCCAAAGACATTTAGTCGATCGAATTAAAAGTTTTTTGGATGCCTAAAAGTTATGTTACCTTGTCGTACAAAATTGACATAATTGGTGATTATGTTTTAAGTAAATCCCGAAGAAATTTACTAAATTTAAAGGATATATTCCGAAATAAGTATTTTGTATAAACCACAAGTGTATGTAACAATGTATATATTTGTATTATTTTCTAAAAATTTCACAAGAAATGTGTAAGGGAAAAGAAAATTCTGAAAAGAAAATTTTCAAATCAATATATAATACAATCCCGAAGAAAGTTCTTTGGGGTTGTATTATATATTGATTTGAGCAGTTGAAATACACAATAAGCAAAAGAAAATATGTCACAGTTCAAAGAACTTTATATTAATACATGATCGATTTGGTCTCCTAGTGACAGGAACGATATGTTGAATAATAGGTAATTTACTTGGTCTCTACTAAGAAAAACCTGAAGATTCTTTTACCAAGTGACTACCCGTATATTTTATATTACAATTAAATTATTGACTATCCCAACTAGAGATTTGTAATTTATGTTTTTAATTTGATTATCTTTAAATGATTGGATATCTCGAATATCTAAAAGCTTATATCTTAAAACACATTTTGCAGAATGTCATTCAAAAGAGGTAATTTCCCCCTTATTAAGGGGAGAGACAAGGCAAACTGAATTTCCTTGACGTGCTTACGAACTAAGAATATGAATTTAAAGTTAAAAGGAATATACATTTGCAAAGTATTTCAAATAAATATACCTAATGCATTCGCCAAGTATGTAGAAGATTTTGAAATCCCAAAAATATGTTGTAAACGCTCCAACATAAGTTATTCTCCCATATATACACATAACAAATATTCAAGCGAATGCATCCAATCAACACATAAAGCGTGGTAAATTTGTAATGCGTCTAACCAACGCATGAAGTTTGGTAGATTTATAATGCATATAAACAACGCAAGTGTGGTAAGCATGTAGGTACAAATTATATCATGCCCCAAAGAAGAAAATCTCATGAGTAAGTGATGAAATGGTAATTATTGTGTAATGTGCACTCCATGTGATATGCTAGAAATTTTTGAGCCAACCAATGTTGGAACATGCATTACTTTTAAAGGAATTAATGGTCATTGAAGAAACCAAGATACCTGAATATAAGGAAAGTATGTAGATTATTTAGTTGTTGGCTATTCCTTGTGATATGAGAAAGTAGAAAATGTACATATGTTTTTTAAAAGAAAACAAAATATACCTACTTTCATAAGTAACACTAGGTCTTAGGGGGTATATTTAAGTGCCTGTGGAATTAGATGGGAGCCCAACCAAGGAATGTAAGTGTGTTATTACTTTGTGTCTAAGAGTAATATAGGCCATGTTGTTGCTCATTTACAGGGGCGAGGTAACTATGGTCTATTACTATCTATCATGCCTCTACTCTATGTGATTATAGACAAGATGTCATTTCTTATGATGGGCGAGTAGAGCGTGCAATGGCGATCAATGCTAAACTAGGTTCATTAATACTAAACTGGGTTCATTAATACTAAACTAGGTTCATTGGGAAATTGTTAAGTAATCCCATTGGTTTCCTATTTTGGCCCTATCCCATTATTGGAACTTGAGTTAAAGGTCATTCCCAAAATAATCCCTAACATGGATAATGATTAAAATATTTAGTCAATATTATTTAATGAAGGAATTCCTAATTAATATGGATATTCAATGAATTATCTTATTGTGTAGCTAATTAGAAATAGAATTGTAGGTTTTGAGATAATAAGCATTAGACTATTACGAGAACCCTAACTTTTATATTCAACTTTACATAAGGGGTTTTTTGATTACTCAAACTGTGTTATGCATTCCATTGGCAAAGATAAGGTAAAAAATGATACTAAGAAATAAGAAGTTCTTAATATTGGTACTAAGACGCATTCAGTTGAAACACTAGTTAAGCTTCATCATCAATGCAAGAGTTCTCGGAGCAAGAAGGCTATATCCAATGTATTTTGCAAGTATATTCTCGAGAAGTGGAACATCAATGGTGATATAGGGGTGTCATAAATTAAGAACAACCACTTTCATATGGAGTTTGACGACAAGAAAGAATGTGAGAGGATTTGGTTCCTCATACCTTGTGCTTTACATACCATGCATGTGGTTCTTACTATCTGGGATAACAAAAAGAGGGTAGCAGATGTGGATATGACTGTCCCTTGAGTCTGTGTATAGGTAAGGGGTGTAGCACACTTGCAAAACAAGGTGGGGGCTATCAAGTTCCTGGCTTTAAATTTTTTGCGTTGGAAGAAATTGTTTATCCAACTATGATAGTGGAAGATATTGATACCTTCTCATTTAGGGCTACGTTAAAGTACGATGATGCAATCCTTACGTGTGCTTATATGGGTCAAGAGTATGATCTTGCATGGGCTCAATTCTATTAAGAGGACATTTTCCTTTTTTCCTTTGAAGCTACACTCGGCTTTCTCAAGATGTGAAGCTGACTTTCAAAAACTTAATTTCCTCCATGAGAATGTCATTACCCGTGTCTTGTTGAATCTTTTTCTCGGCATCCTCAAGCGCAAGATTAGTTCTCTTTACTCTTTCAGAGATGTGTGGATAGTTCTTTTTGTTCATCTTGCTTAAACCAAACAAATTGTTTAGTTCCCCCGAGTGTATCACTTGCCCACCCAGAGCACACCACATCATTGTAGTATGCATACTCGGTCCACATTTTGAAGAAACAAAAGGGAGTATGTCTAATCTCATTGTATAAAGTCACAACACAAGGAGAGTGATCCGTCCAAAGAGGAATAGGTATGAACTCCATGGAAATGAAGTAAGGAGAAGCAATAAGCCTTCGGTTAGCCATAACACGATCAATTTTACTCATTATATTATGACCATTACGCCAAGTAAAATGTTGACCCGTATAAGTCAAATCCTCCAAACAAAGAGCTTTACAAACATCATTAAAAGCTTTTAAATCATAAGAGTTGATATCTGTTCCATTAACATTCTCATTAGGCTTGAAAATGTAGTTGAAAACTCTCATGAGTAACCAAGAATCATCAAAAGTTTCGTCATAGGCAACCAAATCTTCCCATAATGGTTTTCTATGACCTTTATAACTCATTCCATAAATAAAGAAAATGCATAGAGAGTTAGAAATTACCTTGTTTTTACTACATAAAGAATAGCTTGAGTATTGATAGAGAGGCGATTAACTTCTACTTTATCGGGGTTCCAAGCTAGAAAGATCCAACCTTTACTATGACTTGTGTAATAGTCGAAATTGTCATCACATAATCAACCCTTAACCTTGTATTGACGAAATTTTTAACCCTTGATCGCTTTTAGTTTCAAGTAAAGTAGTACTATTAATCTCTTTTTTGCGGATAAGGTTACAAACTCCTTTATGAAATTAGGCTTCGCAAAAGCCTTTTGTGTTTAAGGATCTCATGAGAGTTGGAGGGTTTTGCATCCAAGATAATAAATCAGCTTTACTAAAATAAGCCAACTTATATCATTTAAAAGACCATATGCAGCCTTGTCAATAGGGTAGTGCTGTGGTGACAAAAGGTTAATTAATAAGTGGCCTTTACTAAGCTGATGAAGAAGAAGTCCAATAAAAGAAATATTGTGAACATCTATAAGAGTAGAATAACTTGTACAAGGTGAACATGTAACGTGTAGGCCACTAGTGATCTCACCTTGAGGACTCTGCCGCTGCAATTCTGAGGTTTCAAGAGATTTTAGCTGTGACATCGGATTAACGTTTAAATTCAAGCTTTTTTCTTGCATATTCGAAGCGTCATAGTTATCTGCAATATTATTCTGCAACAACTTCCACTGAGTTCATTATATCCAAAATAGGGTCAAGAAAATTGCAGTTATTCAAAGCATTCAAAACAGGGTCGTTAGCCTTTTTGGAATTATAAGCAATATCAATTGAACCTTCACTACTGTTACATGCTTCTTTAGAGTTTAATCCAATATCCAGAATTCACATTAACAGCATCCTCATCAGAATTTAAACTAACAGCATCGTCAAAAAAACTCAAATCCGCATTTTTCATCACCGTTTTAGGATTTTTGAGCTGTTTTCCAGGTAAGTAAAAAGTTTGGAGTTTAGCTTCATAAGTCACTGTCCGTGTAGAGGCAATTTAGAGCTCGAACATTCATCGCCGTGCTGATCGATCTTGGGCTCTCGCTTCCCAGCAATAGTACAATCCATTGGCGATGAGTTATGAGGCCCAATATAGTCCGGTTTTGGCTTCGTCGCTTCATACCCATTTTTTGTTTGTACAAGTAGATGAAGAATGTATATTTTGGCAATGGGTATAAGAGTAAATAGTTGTGTTATGTCAATGTTTTTGAAAACATTAATTTATGTTGTGGTACTATTATTATGGTGATTAGAAAGAAAAACAGAAACCAAATGAGACCCTACCCTTAATTGTATTGCTGAATTTGATGACAAATCAAAAGATTCTATTCAAATTAGAATTTTTCTTCATTTTAACTATCATTATTTGTCCATAAAAAACACCATACATTTTATTTTTTCTTTTTTTTCCCATAAAAAAATCCTTTGAGTTACGGAAAACTTCCCAGAACTCAAAGAACTCAGATCTTGAGTTTTGGAAAACTTCCCATACCTCATTATTTTTTAAAAAAGACGGTACTTTTTATGGAAGAGCGGATAAAGATGCAGGGGTTTATTGAATATTAACCTTTTTTTTAAATTTTTGGAAGCTCTGTTTTTGTTATGGAGATGGGAGGATTATTAAGTCTTATGTAGTCAAATAAGGGTGCGTATATTATGCCACACCTGAAAATCCACACAATTACCCTATTTTTATATTCTAATTTGTAGCATAAACTATAACAAGACGTTCATTCAGCAACAAACAAACACCACAAACAAGAAATGTTCAAAAATAAGCATTGTGCAATGTAATGAGTAGACCGTCACAACTCTTGAACCTCCACATACATCTAATTATCCAAAATAAGAGGTGAAAAATACAAAATACAAAAAATGACTAATAGTTAAGAGTTTGAAAATATAAGTCAGCTTCCTAGTGCTCCCATCCTAGTGCTCCCAGACATTCACATAATTTATTTATGATAATACGATGGGTAAAGCAAAAGTGTTTAAGAAAACATACCTCAAAGAATGCTTTATGCATCTAAATTTCATTACAGGGTACCCTAGAAGCCCCTTGCCATCATTATCGTTAGGGTTAAGAGGTGTTCTTCCCAGTATAACACTCTTTAACATGCTTGTTTAATTTAATTTTATAATTTTGTTTCTGGACATTTAATTTTTTGACATGCTTGTACTTGTATTATTAAGTAAATAAAACCCCAACAACTATAGCTGAACTTAGTGGACGGGTGAGAAATTGGAACTGAGAGGTGACCAATTGGATCCACTAAAACTCTTTTTAAGCATTGGATTTTAAATCTCAATAAGAAGAGGATCAATAACAAACAAAAGAGAACAAAAGTGTAAAGTGCGTTGAGGTTGAGTCTTTAATTACTGATAACAAATTCTACAACCATGATGGCTTTATAGCAAAAGAGATACAAATTATTTGAAAGCAGAAAACAACATTGAAATCTCTCATAATTAAGCTCCTTCTCTTTGTAAGCTTATGTCATTTAACATTAACGGAAACAAACATTTGAATGTTATTATTGGGAGATCATCAATTCATTGGTCATTGATTGAAATGTAAGTTCATATCTGTTTTTGATCTTATGGAATATATTAAATGATTAAAAAGTACGTTATTTTGATACAAGCATATAGTTGTAATTCATGTGAATCTTTACCGACAAATATTAGTCCTCTATTTCTTCAAGTTGTTAATGTTTTGATATTTTACTAGTGCGTTAATAAAGGGAAATACACAAGAAAATATAAATAGTTCCACTCTACACTAAATAGGATAAATAGTCAAAAGAAAAGCATCCCCATATCAAACTTTCTTGTAGACAATTATTTAAAATCTATAGCATCTTTTGCACAAACTTTCCACTACATATAAAATTTTAATCCATACCTGCTCCGTATAGATAAAGATATAAATCCCCATACAATATTACACCTATTAAGTATCAAGTCTCACCCAATCCCACTTTTCATGACTTTTTCTCATTATTATAGAGAAAACTTATCTGATGATAAAAAACGCACAAAGTAGGAGAGAGAGCATACCGAATGGATATAAGATATCAATATATGAAAACTAAAATTGATAAATTAAAATTCAACAAGACTTGTTAGTTTTACAAACATTAAATTAGACAAAACTATTAGGTAATGCAACATTAAAATCCACTCTCAAAGCTAGAAAGAGTTGAACAAATAGACTTGAAAGTAAAGTCATGAAAACAATGTTGAGACATGTTTGATTCATACTACACTTCTACTCTTCAACCTCTTCTCTGTCTCCATCGAGTTTAATCTTCACTAAAATCAGATTTGTTACTTCTCCCTATTCATATAAGACATAATATTTTCTTTGCCAGCTTTCAAAACATATTCAGGATAACCAGGAAGGGTAAAATCTAAACACAAATCCTCAATTGAAGCCCCACGAAACTGTAAATCAACGGTTTTATCTCCATTTTGATCTTCCATATACAGTTTTCGAAGATAAATTGCTTGAAATTCTTGCAATGTTTTCCCAAGCTCAGGATCAAACGAAAGTATATCATGCAAATTAAGTTCTTCGAAAAAAAAAAAAAAGAATAAGACATAATATTTATAATTAATAATAAGTAATATGTACTAGAATTAAATGAACACTGAAAATTCCAAATAATCTAATAATTAATGAACAAACTACCCAGATAATCGATTATCTGTACAATAGAAATAGACCCGACATTTACTGCAAAACAATTCATAAAATGCAGGTTAAATCCAAATTGCTCACTCCAATAGTAAAAATCTATTCTCATACGGTAAAAGGCTTTCAACGGTCCTAAAATGGTCATGGTAGGATTTGTATAAAAAGATAATTAACAATTATACTTGAATCGGATAATTCTGAAAAAAATAGTAACAGAATTAAATCAATTTTTTAGAGTTTACATGGTAAAATTAATTTTTCCCCTTAATTTGGGTTCCTCGCCAAGCCGGGTTGATGATGGTGGAAAAATGGTCCCCAATTGGCGGCTGTTTTTTATTAAGGAGAGCGGCTTGGTGGGAAGGTAAATGAGTGTGAAGAGCTTTCTTTTTAAGTTTCATTGTTTTTCAAATTTTCTTTTCATTGTTTATTCTGAAATTTTTCAAAGTTTCCGGTTGTATAATTTTTTTTTAAAATACTTTTTTATTTTGTAGGATTATAATATTTTAATATTTTTATAAAAAAGTAATAATTAAAAGTCGCCTCCATCTCATCATTTTTAAAATAAAATATAAATAAATAATTGTATTTAAATATATTACATCATAATTGATATATATAATATTTTAATTATTGAATTTCATAAATTAAATAATAAATTTGAATATTTTATAAAATAATTTATGTGCATAACTACACTTATAAATAAAAAATTAATATTTAAGTCAAAAATAAGAATAAAAAATAAAATTAATATATTAGTTTTGTTATTATAAAAATATAACTGAAAAGCAAAATTATAAATGAATAATGGATATGGATAAAAAATATAGAGTAACTAAATAGATGAAATAAAAGTTGATGTGTCCTATTTATAGAGTAATCGTATTTTTGATACCTCCGCCAATACCCTATAATTACCATTATTATTATTATTTGAATTTTTAAGCTTCAACCATGACTAAGAGATTCTCGTATCTTCAAATCTTATATGGAGCTTTGCGTTCCAAATCAAAACTCCATCCTTATGGAACTTCTCAAATTGATGGAATTATAAAAATGATGAAAAATGAATATGCGACGAAGAAGTGACGGAAATGAAAGAAAAATAATTGAAATAATAAAATAAGTAAAAATAATGATAGGTTAAATAAGAAGGTAGTCGGTTCATAGGAAAATGGAAAAATTATACAATTTTGGTCAATACTGATGCATCAAAACTAGCAAAAAAATGGATGGAAGGAGTCTAGTGCGTGGATCTTGAGATCACAACGGGGTCTGGTAGAGATTTTAATCGCAAGATGTGCAAAACAGTCACTACAACACTCTTGGTTTTTTTCAATTGAGTTATGCCCTGGGGGCCATTTGGTGTTGTTTTGATGGACCATAAAGGCCATGATGTATTTAACCCAAAATAAAATTAATAAAATATATTTTACTTTTTTAAAACATGACTTAATGTAATAGAGAAATCTGACTAATATTTAAACTTGATCTGAAGACTAACATATTTCATCTAATAATGTATATTAGAAAATAATCAAAACATTGCATTAAAATCAGTAAATGTTTAAACTTTATTGTGAAACTAACATTTTGAATCTAATAATTTATACTAAAAAATAATCATAACATTGTATTAAAAATTGAACAAAATAATGGGTTGATATGGTTGTTGATTATTGATAGAATATAGAATATGACATATATTAATTTCTCATAAATATCATAAAAAACTCAATAATATAAACATACCATATTGAAATGCAATGGTCATCAATCTTTTCATTTACCAAAATATGTGTCTGGATCTGGATACATAGACCTGTATCAGAATATATTAAAACTAATCATTTATGTCTACCTAAACTTATTGTAATACAAGTATATCACCATACAAAATTGTAGCATATATTCCTTAACATTTCTCACGAAAAAATTGATAACTAAGTGGTGGAAATATTGAGGATATTCATGTCTTGCTTGCTACCTGTGTATACACCATGTGGTATGGAGGTAATGACAAAATCTATGGTAGTGAACTTAAATCTGAGGAGATCATCTCAAATATGATAAGACGAATATTTGGTGAGATGGTTTAGTGTAAAGAATTGGATCATACTTGTTGGAAAGTGAATTGGATTAATGAGAAATCGCGTGTAGCTTGAAATTTAAGAATCGTTTTGGTAAAATAAAGTTGTTTCTAGTATTAGGCTGTGTAATAAATCTGATTTTTTCCAATTGTAAAGGGCATATTAGTCTTTTGATATAATGAGACTAGGGTTTTTTAGGTTTTGGGTTGGGTTAGATGTTAAGACTAGCATGTGGTTTGGACTCAATGAATGTGTTATTGTTTGGTGGGCTCTTTTTTTTTATTATGATATAAACGGACTTATGTTTGACAAAGTATTTTTGAATGCTGAATAAAATGAGACTTCTTTCCAATTAAAAAGGGTAACTAAGTATATCGTAGAAGATATCAAACATATATTTTTCTATACTGTGTGAGTTTTTTAAATTCTAATATGAGATGACATTATTTATGTATTTCTGTATAGAGATAATTGCTACTTAGATCCATAACCCAAAAAATCATGCCTTAAGAAATTCAACTTAAAAGTTTGGATAAATCGATCAAAAATATTATTTTAGTTGTATGATATACCTAATATAACCTTAAAAAATAAAATAATAAACTTTAAAATAAAATAAAAGTTTATACAACCACCAACGTTGAAAAAAAAAGTAAAGGTTGAATTAAAAAGAAACATTAAACCTAAAACTCATCTCTTCACATTAACCTGCGAACAAAAAAAGCAAAAAAGAAATCTCTTCACTCACTTTCCCACCACAATAAATCCGCCACAGAGTATTCTCCGCCATCATTATCAACAATCGAAGAACCCAATTAAGGTAACAAATTAATATTTATTATTAAAACTTTAAAAAAATTAATTTAATTATTAACCTAATCTTATTACTTTTACAAATTTTCAGAGTTATCTAATTTAAGTATAATTACAGTAGATTTTTATCATCTTTTTAATTAACCATTTTCACCTGCACAAGAAAATGCTGCCACCATCTTCAACTCGGCGTGGCTATGCCATCAATAATCGAGCCCACCAAGCCGTCTTTGTTATTTCACAGTTACGGACCATTACACAGTCTATCACAGATGAAGAGGAAGGTTTCGTAGATGTTGATATTACACCAAGCGACTCTGAAACGGATTTTGAAGTACAACTTGTTCAGAGAGTCCACCAAACTTGTGTAGAGAGCCCACCAAAATGGGTTGATCGGAATGGTGTAAGGTTTGATTGTGAAACTAGGCTGATCGGAATGGTATAAGGTTTGATTTAGAGAGCCCACCAAACTTGTTCATCTTCGAATTGAGTGTCAAAGACAACCGGTTAATCATTTTTTAGTGTAAAGTTTGATGGATAATGGTGGGCTGGTTTATGTAGTGCAGGTCGTTTGATTTTTTTTAAACTTGATCAAGATTGTAAGAAAATGGGTTACCAATAATTATCAAGGGTATTTGGACTATAAATATTATAGAAATGGGCTGAACATGTTGAAATAAGTTATATTGGCGGTGAATCTTTTGAATTAATTACCCTTTTTTATATAGTTTTGTAGAAACAATACTTGTTCACTTTTAATATTTTATGGTCCATAATACTCAAAATAAATTACACATTTTGAATTGTGTGTGGATATTCTCATTAAGGTGATAATATGAATGATTGTTGTAATTAGTTACTTGCCTCTTGTTAAAAGGATAGATATAGGTCATAAAAGATATTTTTATTACTATTAAGAATATGATTTATTTAGTTGTTGGCTACTCCTTGTGATATGAGAAATTAGAAAATGTACATATGTATTTTACTAGAAAAAAATATACCTAAGTTCATTAGTAACACTAGGCCTTATGGGTATATTTGAGTGCATGTGGAATTAGATGGGAGCCCAACCAAGGAATGTCAGTGCATTATTACCTTGTGTCTAACAGTTATATAGGCCATGTTATTTCTCATTTACTAGGGCAAGGTAACTATGGCCTATTACTATTTACGATGCTTCCAGTCTATGTGATTATAAACGAGATGTCATTTATTCCGATGAGTGAGTAGAGCGTGCAATCTTGGCGACCAGTACTATACTAGGTTCAATGGGAGATTGTTAAGTAATCTTATTGATTTCCTATTTTGGCCCTAGCCCATTATTGAAACATGAGTTAAAGGTCATTCCCAAAATTATCTCTAACCTAGATAATGATTAAAAAAATATTTAGTCAATACTATTTAAAGAATGAATTCCTCATTAATATGGATATTCAATAAATTATCTTATTGTGTAGCTAATTAGAAATAGAATTGTAGACATTGAGATAATAAGCCTTAGACTATTATAGGAACCCTAACTTGTATATCCAACTATACAAAAAGGGGTTTCATGGTTACTCAAATTATGTCATGCACTTTCATTGGCATACTCCCTCTGTTTCAAAATGTTTGTCCACTTTGCTTTTCGCACAATTTAAGAAATATAATTATTACACTCCATATTACAAAAGTACCCTTCATAAAGTGTCTTAATATCTTAAATGTGTATTGGAAACATAAATTTAAATTTTTTAATGGGGGTAACAATGGAAAAAAGAGAGAAAATGTGTCTTGATATTCTAAGTGGACAAACAATTTGAAACTACATTTTTAGTAAGTGGATAAACATTGTGAAACGGAGGGAGTAATATTAAGAAATAAGTTCTTAACATTGGTTCTAAGACCCATTCAGTTGAAACACTAGTTCAAAGCTTCATCATCATTGCAAGAGTTCTCAGTGCAAGAAGGGTATATCTAATCTGTTTTGCAAGTAGATTCTTGATAAATGGTACATCAATGGTGATATAGGGGTGTCATAAATCAAGAACAACCACTTTCGTATGGAGTTTGATGACAAGAAAGAATGTGAGAGGATTTGGTTCCTCGGACCTTGTGCTTTACATACCATGCATGTGGTTCTTGCTATCTGGGACAACAAAAAAAGGGTAGCAAATGTGTATACGACCATCCTTTGAGTCTGGGTACATGTAGGGGGTCTAGCACACTTGCAAAACAAGGTGGGGACTATCAAGTTCCTGGCTTTAAATTTTGTTGTGTTGGAAGAAATATTTTATCCAACTATGATAGTGGAAGATATTGATATCTTTTGATTTAGGGTTACGTTAAAGTGCAATGATGCAATCCTTACGGGTGCGTATGTGTGTCAAGAGAATGGTCCTGCATGGGCTCAATTCCATTACGAGGACATTTATCTTTTTTGCTTTGATTGTGGACACCTTTCACACACTAAGATGAACTACCCAAATGTGGTTAGTAAGCTAGATATGGGTGACGATGAATATAGAATTTATAATTGGGAAAGGTCACATGCCATATCTATAAAACCCAAACCGGATTTCTTAATTTCAAGCAAGATCCAAGGCGGGTATATTGATCATATTCAACATTATACGTGGAAAAGGGATGATGATGATTACCCCATCTTTTGGAGAAGGTGGAGGAAGAAGCGGGGTGTCAAAACATCAACATTAGATAAGATTTGGAGCTTTTCATACAATCCTTAATACTGGTAAAGGGAATCAAACTAGTACAAGATATAAAGAAGCATGAACAAGCAGGTAGAGGTTTACACAAGCGTGGGAGGATCATGAGAAGTCGTTACTGATATGTGACGAACAAATTAACATGGTAAGCATGGATAAATGCAAATGGAAGATAATAGAGGTTGTGGAGGTTGATGACGAGAAGTATCAGTATGATCTGTAATATTATAATGTTCAAAACAAATTTGAAGCTCATATGATGTTGATTGAAATTCTGTATTTTTTTCTTTCACCGCGATTTTTTCTATTGAGTATTTTTAGTAAAGGTTTAACGTGACATATATCCTAATGGACGGACATCCAAAAACGAGTATTATAAATAATAAAATTTATTTGTGGATGTCCTAAACAATGTAAGGTTACAAACTTTTTACATTTTTTCTTTTAAAGTACCATAAATGTATTATATGAAAAATTATATTACCAATAAATATATAATCCTCCTATATAATTCTCCTATAATTGTTTCTTTACACAAGTTAAATGTAAATTGAATGAAACGAATTGTCTTGTTATCTTATATATCTTATAACATTTATTGTATAACATGTGTATTTAATTAAAAGAATATTGAGATAACTAAAGATGATAAACAATACTTAATTTTTTTGAAAGTTGGATAAATGAAATCAAAGTAGTGCATGTTTTTTCAAAGAAACAAAACACATTAAGAGCTAGTCTCAGTTAATATAAGAATAAATCCTTGCATTGATTAAAAATAAAAAAAAAAGTCAAAGAAATACATAACTTGATAGCCTTTAAATGTAATAACAAAAAGAAAATACTCTTAATTATCAAGAATCAAAATATTTTTCATTCCTGATAACATAATAATGCAAGCTCATTCATTCAATTCATATCTCTCTCTATAACAAATTACACTCTACAACAACATATTTAATCAATTTCTATCTATGTTGAGTAGCAAGTACACGTTGTAGTTGAATAACTTGTTGTTGCTGATCTGGCGGTAACGAACTTAATTGCTCCGGTGTCAAATTCATTACTTGCTGTAATAACGCTGACTCCACTTCTGGTGGAAGCTGTACCTACAAAAAAACAGCACAATTTTTATATACCAATTTAATAATAAAAATAAATATAAATAATTAATTACTTGAGTAACTTGTTTAGCTTCTTGTTTAACATTTCCATCATTCAATCTAGCAAGCTTTAAAGGCCGATTCGTATAATCAATATCATTATTCGGACGTGTCGATGATGATGTCAGCATATGTTGAGGGTTTTGGATTTGCGTATGTGGCAAGAAGTTTAAATTGTTCACAGGTAAAGGAGGTAACCCACCAATACTTTCTTGAGGTTGAGGTTGAATAGGTGTGGGACCCACCCCCACCCCCACTTGCACACTTGGTGTCATCAATCCTAACATAATTTCGGCCTAAAACCAAAATATATTATATACATACATATATATACTACTGTTTTTACCCTTTTAAGTACAAAATAAACGTATTGAATATAACCTGAAAAATAGCTTTAGATAAGTTCGGATTTGCTAATAAGTGTAATTTCTTGCTAAATAATTGCGCAATTTCTTGGAGTAGCAAGAAACAAACCTGTGTAGCTTTGTCAACGATGGAAGCTAAGTTTGTAGCTTGCTCAGCTGCGATTCAGGAGGTTGTTTGATTAAAAAGGTTCGTTGAACATTTAGGATTCTCTGGTGATAGTGGGAGTCCAATTACAATATACTGTGATAATCAAGCTGCAATGGCTTATGTGAAAGATTGGCAAGACCAAACACATTAATATAAAGTATAACTTCGTTAGAGTTATAATTGCACAAAAGGATGTTACTTTGCAATATATACCCACACGCAATATGCTTGCGGATCCATTCACAAAATTTATCTCAAGGGATGTATTCATGGATCATGTTAGATCTATAGGATTAAGCAAGATATAATGTATGAATTATTGCTAGTTTATGTGCATTCATGTATATATTTCCATTTGTATGTTTATTTAACTGTTTATTTTAATAATATTATGTTTGATATGTATTATATATTGCGTATGCGTATGATTTTGTAAGTATGTATATCCTATAGACAGAGATTGGCCCTGTCACACGGGCAATCACCTTTGGCATAAGAAGTGCGCAAAGATGAGACTAACTCATAGTAGTGAAGAACCCTTAAGATAACTTGAGTTAAGATAGTAGCCTTAACTAAGTGTTAAGATGAGATCATAAACATGGATAAACCATGTTAAGCTTATATTATGATTGAAGTAGAATCCCACTGTCTACTTAGTCTATAATAGCCAAATATGAATTGCTTGATTGATTTCATAGAAGGGTTGATCAATCAAAGAATTCATCTTAGGCAACGAGGCTTGTCTAATTATATATATGTATGGTATTTATAAATTTGTGACATACAATTTGAGATATATGAATAATACCATAACACGTGTGTCATACCACGTGTGCTTTCGACCAAAAGGAAGTGAAGAATTGATCCCTGTTTCTTCACTGTGTGATGCATTTGATTTGTGCCCTTATTACTTTTGACTATGTCTTGATATTTTGATTAGGTGTATGCTACTTTGAACACATTACTAATGATCCTGAATGGTTCGGTCTAAAGGGGTATGTTTGGGAAAGCAACCTAATCAATATAAAAGGATATAAGTGTAAAGGGAAGACTAAAATTGTGTATCAAAATGTGTGCTTGCATGTTAACAGATCATGTAAGTCAATACGGACTATAACATGATAGTGAGACACATAAAAGAAATGACAGTGAACTCTTTTTCACATAGAAGTTGTGATATAAATTTGAGGGGGTCAGAGTTACTGTAATGTGATACAACATATTGTTAGTCTGGGGTACTACAAGATATGTAAGGAATGAGATTTCATTTGAGAAACTATGTACCCTAACAGGTTAACAGTAACATATGCTCGTATGCTTGTCGGTCGCACGACCTATTGTCAATTATGATATATTATTGTAGTAGTGTGTATGTGAGAGAATTTTGAATTTTTTTGATGTATGGGACATTGTGATACACGTACCTAATAGTACGATTGTAACCGCATCATGGGCGAGTGGGAGAATGAAAGAAATAAAATATTTAATGTTATTTTATTCCATGTCACCCATGATGGGGTGACATGAACGTACGGCTTGGAAGTTACTCTAGAAGTTACCGTAATAACTTGCCCACTAAGAGAGATGGAGAGAGTGGAGAGAGTGGAGATAGTGGAGTGATGGTTTATTATCAGTTAATAAACCAACGCTCCTATCCCTCTATAAATACGAGTTTGCTTTTCCTTTCCAGACACAACAACAAACCCAGCAAGTTTTTTCCAGTTAAAATCAAACTCTTTTCTCATACACTTAACAATATTTCTCAGATACTTAAGTGGTGAAAACAAAGAATTTAATTCTTATAATTAAATTCACGATCAGAAAACAAAATAAGAATAAAAAATTATCAATCCGCTGCGTAAAAGAGGTTTGTTTAAAACCTTTACTATTTAATTAATATGTAACAAATCTCTTTTTTGTGGATGAGGTTACAAACCCCGTTATGAAATTAGGTTTCGCAAAAGTCCCTTGTATTTAAGAATCACATGAGTGTTGGAGGGATTGCATCCAAGATAATAAATCAGCTTTACTAAAATAAGCCAACTTATATCATTTAAAAGACCATCTGAAGCCTTGTCAATAGGGTAGTGCTGTGGCGACAAAGGGTTAATTAATAAGTGGTCTTTACTGAGCTGATGAAGAATTCCAATAAAAGGAATATTGTGAACATCTATAAGAGCAGAATGACTTGTACAAGTTGAACATGTAACGTGTAGGCCACTAGTGATCTCTTTAAATGACATTCTACTCTCACGAATTAAATAACCCAAAGTAGATATATCAATCAGCACTAATAAATCCCCACTAAGCAATCAAAAGATTTTTCAAATAAAATAATTCATTTAGAAAAATAAAAGTTGACTCCATGTACAACTACGTCAATATGAAAGAACTGAAGCAAAAGATTATTAATAAATAAGAAATTGGCCTTAAGTATCAGATATGTGCTGATGAAGAATTCCCAAAAGATGAATTTCAAGAATATCGTTGAATGTGGTAGTACTTATACCAGCTGGACATATAACACGCAGCACATTAATATTCACATTGGTCTCACGAAGTAAATAATCCAAAGTTGACATAAAAATCACACGGATTAAAATGCAAAGCAGCACATTTTTAAGCGATACTTAGAATCATTTGAAAGCTGGTGAAGATTTCTCATAGTAAGAATATCATGAATAACATTCATAGTAGCGCTGATGAGGATAAATGTTGTAGCTCCCTTAAAATCCAAACTTTGCAATTTAATCTTAGGGCCCAAATCAGCAAATTTCCATATCAGAAATTTGTTATGAAAAACCATTTACAGCATTTAAAAGGAAAAAAACGAGTCCAATCCTCAAATTTACAAGAAAATGCAAATTTGTCCCTGAGATATAGAAGATAATAGCAGCACCCACCGAAGAAGGAGAAATATCAACAGCCGGTCCTATATTAGCATATAAAGAATAATTAACCCCTTCACAATGGCGATAACAAAACTTTGAAACACGACCTCGAAAGCATCTCCGAAATCTCGAACAAAACCTCAAATCACAACCACAAAATCACGACCACGAAAACTCAGACAAAAACTCGAAACTTGACCATAAATCATTGAAGGACTATGATCACTATAACCCAAACCACAATCCGCAGCTACCAAACTTGAGAAAGAGGACAGATTAGTCCTAAGAGATGGTGAAGTAATAATTCAAAATTAAATAAGTGCCCCAAAAGATAAAACATAGCAGCACTAAAATAATCAACTTTGGTGATAGTAGAATTAATAGCATGGCCAACTTTCACAAATAGAAGTGAAGGCCAGCTAAAACCATTATGAATCTCACCAGCAGACTTATTATCATGAAGGCACTGCAGCGAAATTTGTTTAATAAATAAATCGTTTTCAACTTTAAAAAAAAGTATCACTAGAAGATAAAATAATAAAATAATAAAATAATAATTGTCCACGCAGCAAGCAGCACAAAAGTCAAGCAAAATATATATATATATATATATCCCACAAAAATTATTAATTCTTAAAATTCAATGGATAGAATCAAATAACTCAGTAAGAGCATAGCTATGATCATCAGCATTTGTACAAGATCTGCTAATATCTATTTAAGCAAAGCACTAAGTCACCCAAAATCCCTAATATCGACCGCGAATATCCGAATATCGACCACGAATACCCTAATCTCGACCACGAACTTTCGAAACACGATCACAAAACCTCGAAACACTACACCAAATAGTATCATTAAAGACGATATATATTGCGTCAACACTAAAATGGCCTCTAATGATATTTTTAAACACAAAAATAGCCTTTAATTATATTTTTAGCGGTAATATTTTCAGCTAAAGATAAAGTCAATAAAGGCAAAAACAAATAATTTGCTACAAAAAATGTCTTTAGAGACGAACTTATTGTGACGAACAAATAACCGGCAAAATTAAGACTTTTAATGGTAAATTTTTTTGCCGCTAAAGATAACCTTTCTTGTAGTGAAATACGACCACGAATATGAGCAGCCCAAAAATAGTAAGAAACTGCATCTCTACTCCAAGAACATGCCAACAGCTCATATCTGAAGTATGTATTGAAGAATTAGCTGCAGGAGAGTATGGAATATAATATAAGTTACAATTCTAAAAAATTGCAGAATAGTCCTCCGAGGAGTAACGGAAACTAAGCAAAAACTAAAAGAACGATGAAGTCTGATCTTAAACCCCAAAGACCACCAAAATAAGTAACAACTGAACCAAGAGCACAGCAACCAAGTGAAGCATAAAAAACAACTGAAACAACAAAGGTAACAGAATATTTAACCCCCTCTTGATTGTGGGCCCCACAAGAACACTTTATATGTGAAGTTATATAAATCACTTGGGGCTGGGGGTTCGCACCCAATAAATAATTCCGAGCATCACCGAATATAGCATATCTTCTCCTAAATCATTGCCTACGAATAGGCAAAACCAAATTTGGAAAAGTAACCTTTTTCTTATTTTTCGCCTCCAACTTCTTTGTTTTCGGCTCTTCACAAGGGTGAAGGGATCTTCTTCTCTTTTAGCGCCTATCATTTTTCATCGGTATTATTATACTCATCGAATGTGATTCGAGTTATAAACCGGCTACATATTAGAATTGTCTGAGCGAAATACACCTCTTATAACTTGTTGCTTGGGGACCCTTTCGGCATAAATAAAATTTCCCCTCGGTCCATTAAGCTCAGAGTTAATTGAAACCTTTAGAGAACGAAAGTCTTTAATTTCTACAATTTTTCTCAACCCAAATAGCAGAGCTAGCCTTTCCCTTCTTAATGCTATAGGAAATAGGAGCATCTAAGCTGGAACTTTTGTACCTACTAGTACTGGTATTTATAGGAGACCATATTGGAGCTTCAAACCTTCCGTTATTTGCACGACTAGTCCTGCTTAAATTCGCATTTGTAAGCGCATGGTTAAAATTTGGATCGAAGCTACACCGGGAGCGAGAAGAAATCAAAGGTTCAGACCCCTGAGTTTTCGGCAATGACAAATCCGTCCCCGAAATTTTAGAATTGATTCCTACAGCTCCTTGGATAATTTCCGAAAGAAGCAATAAATTCTGATTCCTTCTCAGAAGCCACAAGCGCGTGATCTAATTCTTGAAAATTCATTAGCGCCCCAAATATATACGATATTTCCACAGTGGTCCTCGAACTATTAGATTTAAATTAGGAGTCCCGATATATAAAATATCAGTAGCAGCAGCATTTTCCGCAGGATTAGTGTTAACATTTTTTCTAGTCTCAGGCACTCTTACTGCATGTTTTCCAGGTTCTTTAGAGTTTAATCCAATATCATCATCATCAAAATTCACATTAACAGGATCCTCATCAGAATTTAAACTAACAGCATCGTCAAAAAAGCTCAAATCCGCATTTTTCATCACCGTTTTAGGATTTTTGAGCTGTTTTCCAGGTAAGTAAAAAGTTTGGAGCGCAAGAAAGCACCCCGCGGACTACCCTCACGGACTACCCCATGGTCCGCAGGAATGGTCCGCGAGGTCAAAACCCGTACCACGGGTTGCTACCGCGGGTTTGATCCAGAAACAAGAAAAAATTCCACGGACTACCCCGCGGTGCACCGCGCCATGGTCCGCGCCCCAAAAGCCCGTACCACGGGGTGAGTACCACGGGTATTTTGACGGAGTCTACAGCAAGCCGCGGTGTACCCTCCGGTACACCGGACCCTAGTCCGCGAGCCAAAAACCCGTACCACTGGGTCCTACCACGGGTTTAGGTCAGTGAGCAAAAATTTTCGAGCATCAGATGTCACGGACTACCCTGCGGTGCACCCCATGGTCCGCAGGGGTAGTCCGCAGCGCCGCCAGAGGAGAGAGAAAGTTACGGGATTAAGTTATAAAGGGGGTATTGAGCCTATTATTCCGAATTTATTAAACCTTAACCCTCTCTTTCTTCTCCACAACTCTCCTAACTCCATTGAAGCTCATCAAAACCTTCACCAATCACCAAAACACTACCCAATCATCCAGAAAAACACATCAAACCTTCTCTCCACATCATTACAAGAGAAAATCAAGCTACCAATCATCACCAAATTCATTCAAATTGAAGAATCAAAGAGCCAAATTTCACAAATTCATCACACAATTTCTAAAAATCCTAGCCTACCCATTACAAATCATCCTCACCCACATAGAGATTCATCACCAATTCACCCATCCTAGGACAAATCAAGCTTGTTCATCCATTAATTCAAAAGTTAAAATTTAAAGGGTTGCTAAAGCTTTGAGTTGGGGGTTAATTGAAGATGACTAATAGAACATCAATCTTATCTAGCAAGAGGGAGGTGAAGAGTAACAAAGGATTGGATTTAAACAAGAAAAAATCAATTGACAAAGGAGCTAGTTCTGAATCAAAGGGTAAAGATAAATTGAAAAGTGGGAAACCTTCGTATGATAGTAATGGTAAAAAGCTTTATTTTTATGCAAAGGAGAGAACACAACCTCAACAAAATCCTATACCTATAGAGAAAGGGGATACTTCAAAGGCCTTGAAGATTTCTGCAGAAAAACAATTAGAAGAACTACCTTTTGCCTATGAGAAAGTATTCAAGGAGGAAATTAGAGATGGAGATTACAAGAGATTCTTTGAGCTTGGTGAGAAATTGGGTTGGTCTACGTTCATGGTAAGCCGTTCTGAATTATGTCCTGAATTAGTTTTGGAGTTCTATCTAGGCCTCTTTAGCCGAGATAGTGATTGTGTTCCGATTAGAGGAAAGTTAGTTCCTTTCACAGTTGAGGAGATTAGGAACCACTTCAAGTTTCAGAAACTGAAAGGTTTTTGCAAATTTGAGGAAGCAGTTGCTAAACGAAAAATCTTTGATAAGGAATTACTTTTTGAGCATGTTTTAGACAAGGAGAAAGTGCAATTACATACGGGAGAATTGAAGGCACCTTGGCCTTACAAATATCTTCAAGCAGATGCTAGAATTTGGCACAATTTCCTTATCCCGAATGTCTTTGGAAACACACGAACTTTGGAGGTGACCATGAAGAACGCGCTACTGTTGGATTGTATTTTGAGAGGAGAAGAAGTTGATGTGGCACAGTTGATCTATGAGGAGGTGATACGATTCTCGGTCTCTCCTAAATCAGTTTATAATGTTAAATTTCCAACTATGATCACGTGTCTTGTGCGAAAAGCGAATGTAGTATTGGGTGAAGAAGAGAAACTCGAGTTTAAAATGAGTTATATTGATAATGCATGGATCAAGGACAGCCTTCGAAGAGCGGGTTCTACTCAAGTCTCGAAGGAAGAAAAGGAGCAATCTTGGCAAGAGAAGATGGAGGAGCGTTTAACGAAATTAGAAGCAGCTCAAACTTCTTTAGTCAATGATGTGGCACAAATCAATGCTAATCAAGTGCACATGATGAAACTCCTTGAGCAATTAACGAAAGGTCCAGCAATTCCAACCTTGGATATCAATGATGCGAGGCAATAGCCTCGAGAGTATGTTCTCTTTCTTCCTTACCATTTCTGTAAATATGCCTATCTGCTAATTTTAATTTCTGTTTTCGAGTCTTTTTTTTTCGAGTCGTGGGGACACGGCTCATTTTTGAGTTGGGGGTGTGGGGATTCGTTGTCTCTCATCTCCATTTTTCTGTTTTTGGGTGAAATTAAAATTTTTGATGCATGGGAATTAGATGTAGAGTGTGTTTAATATCTTGAAAGCATGAGCTCAGTAGATTAATGATAGTAAGTGATATGTTTATGAGCTATGTATTTGTATGCTTTGAGTATTTGCAGGAAAACACACGTTGATAGTAAAGAAAAGATTAGTGAGCAATGCGATAGAAAGTATGTTCGATCTCAGGGAACCTTGAAAGTGTGTAGGCCGTGAGATCCAAGCTAGTTGAAAAACCATTTGATGAAAGTGCTAAAGGTAAGAAATTTTCTGAATTACATAGTGTAGAAAGTGATCAAGGCGGTTCTTTCATATTTTTAAGCCTTTGAAGCCTTTTTATACCTTCTCACCTTGTGATTTTTGAGTTTAAAAGTTATATCCTTCTTAGCCCCTTCTAGCCTTTCTAAAGCCTTTTTATTGAAACACATTATAAGCCATATCCTTTAGATTTTTAGGACTTTTCCATATGACCCGCACTCGAATCGCGATGCTTAGACAGTTGTTTTAGAGCTTGAGTTTGGGGTGGTGGGTCCACCATTATGGGAATTGTTATTATGTTGGGATTTTTGAGCTTATAATTGTGCTTTGTGCTTTATATTGAGGATGTTTTACAGCATTGTATTGTAACCCTTTGCCGGGGTAATAGTGAATGAAAAAGAAGCTTCGAGCTAATTTTGCCAACAAGGGCATTAAAAGAAAAAATATATATATGAGAAAATTAGCGTGATATCTCAACATTAAAAGAGAGTCATAGCTATAGAGAAGAGAATTGATTTGAAAAGAAAAGAAAATATATATATTCGGACCGGCAAAGTGGATTTTTATGTGAACATCTTAAAGCTTAATTGGGTTATTGGGGATGCTAAATTGTGCATCAAGGAATTCATTGGGTTGAGTGAGAAACGTTTTATGAGAGTAACTCAAGCTCTAGGGCGATTCGTTGATGGCTAGTGAGGAGAGAGCCAAAAGCTCACTCCAATTTATCCAAATATATGATCATACCGTCCCTAAGCCTACATTACAACCTTAAAGACCTTGTGATTCTTTGTTATGTAATTGAGAAGTGATTGAACCATTAGAGATTAGTTAAGTGGATCATTGGATACTAGCGAGGTTCGATGAACAATCTATAGCTCTCAAGGGGAACTGAGTAAAGTCCCAATCCTTCTTACATTGCGAAACTAATCTGATCTTGAAATCAAGCCGTGTTGACTGTGGATATAAGAAGTATACAGGTATGTAGTTTATGAATATTATTGCATGAAATTTTCTGAGTTATGTGCTTTAGGTTTATTCTATATATTCTGCTATGCTTTTCCCTTGTGTTGAGAATTTTATAAAGTGTGTATTTCTAGACTTCCCTATGTTTTTATCTTTTATTGTATCGGGACGATACAACTTTGAGTTGGGGGTCTTGATGTCTCCTCATTTGTGATAGATTTATGTTAAGATGAGACATCATTTTTAGTGTTTTAGGAGTCAATAATGTCGATTTTCTTGAGTTTTAGTGCACTTTCCTATTTTGTGTCTTGATTTGTAGAATTATTGTTTTTAGAGCATACTGGGTTTAATTGTTTATTTAGTGTGTAGCTTTAAAGATAATTATGGAGTTTAATTAGAGTCCAAGTCAAAGACAACAACTTATGGAAAGAGATATGCATGGTAATTGGAGATAAGGAAAGAATTGCTAAAAAGATGGAAAAGGAAAAGCTGCCTAAATCTGGGATTCTGCAAAGATAGGCGTTTTTACCTAATAAAGAGGCCGAATTTGGTAGATTACTCCTAAAGGGCGTAGGAAATTCTGTTGCGATTCTTTTGGTATCTTGTGGAGCAAAATCGGACCAATAATAAAGAAGTTATGACCAAAACAACGCAGCAGTGTTTATCTTTATTTCCATACGAATTTGAGTTGGGCTAGAAGTCCATTACCTTAACTCTTCCTCAAGAAAACGAATTAGGTCTTCTAAACACCTATAAATACACCCTTATATCACTTGTAAATCATCCTTGCCTCATAGTAATTAGTTCTTAAGGTTTTATTCTTCCAGTTTATTGTAGAGAGCAAGATGATGTCTTTTATTATTTCTTTTAGTTTATTTCCTTCAGGTATGAACTAAACTCCCCATAGCTTGGGTTTTGCATATGTATAATCTATGAATTCTAATTCTTCTATCTGAGTTTCTTTGGGAATTATATGTTTTAATTTGATATTAGCTTCTTACTTTATATTTGCTTATGTGTTTTGATTTAAGGTCTTTCCTAGAACTGATCACTTTAGGATTGTTTTAAGAGTAGTTAGATGGTCACCTTGTAAGGGTGTTTAACTATTGAACCACCACATAATGTCTAGTGTCGATAGCAGTTCTGACAAAACATACTTCTAACTAGATAGTCATTAAGGTTTGTTTTAACCACAGTATCACCAAGACTTGCAGTATTTGCTTAGGGCCTTAGTGGCGTTTGATAACCCTATTTTAAATCACTTCTTGGTTGTGACGTAGCCCCCTTAGTCGCTCTCAAGGTCTAAGGTAGTGGAATTTAGAATCCTGACTAAGTATTACCAAGAGCTAATATTCTCCCTTATGAACTAGATCTATAGATAGAATTAGAAGGATTAGTGCATACTAGCAAAACCTAAGCTATACTTCTCATCTCATATTCTTAATCTTTTACTTTATTGTCTTTATTTTCATAGTTTTAATTTAGTTTTAATTCATAAATTCGAAAAACCAAATATTTTATTTACTGTCTTCTAGTTATTTACTTTTACTCGTTATCTGTTCCCACGCGTTTAACACACTTAAGTCCCTGAGAACGAACTCTACTTATCATTAAAACTTGCATACGTCCTGTAATACTTGCAGTACTGTGCCTGTCTAGGGTGAGAGTGCATAGTTTTCCATACTTAAATTGATCTTATTTTTATCACACCCTAGGCGACACCAAGTTTTTGGCGCCGCTGCCGGGGACTTGTGTCTCGTTAGCGTGTGGGTTATCTATTTCGAGTTTTAGTTTTTAATTAGTTTTTACTTTTCAGTTTTAGTTTAGTTTTAGTTTTTATTTTTCCAGATTTACGCTTGGGTTTGCTTTAGTCTTTTTCAGGTTTTCACAGTGTTTAATTCTTGGCCTCCCTTACCGGAGCCTGAGAGGAGCTTCAGAGCTTATAACAAACGAATTCGTGAGGAAAGAGCCTTGAGAAGAACTATGGCAGACATTCAAGACAATGATCCGGAGTTAGTTTACTTTGCACCAGGAGGACCTCCTGCGTTTGTTCCACCTGGTGTACAACTGCCAGTAGGAGAAGGTAATGGGCAGAATAATCAACAAAACCGAGTTGAACAAGATCTACCTGGCCTTAACATACCATTCCATGTTCAACCCATCGGTTACCGCCCTCCTGAGATTCCGAATATCAAATTTAGACCCGATCCGGGTATGCTTAGTCAATTTCAAAGTTTCGGACTCTATGCTGGTACTGCAATTCAAGATCCGGTAAAAGCGATTCAGAAGTTCATGCAGATTTGTGATGCCTACATTACTCCTGGCATTACACGCGAGCAACTGTATTGTCATATGTTTTCGTTTTTCTTGACCGGAAGAGCTAGCGATTGGCTAGAAAGACAACCACATGGAACCATTCACTCTTGGAGAGAGCTTCAAGCCGCGTTCTTTAACCGATTTTATCCGAAGAGCATGAGACTTAAAGATCAAACCGAGCTTGCAAGATTTTCTCAAGAAGATGGAGAAACAGTGGGAGAAGCATGGACAAGGTTTCAACAAAAATTAGCTAGATGTCCGCTCCATGGTTATACACCTGCTCTACAACTTGCTATATTCTATGAAGGTCTAGATGACAAGGGTAGAGACAAGGTGGATAACATTGGAAAGGGTAATTTTGTGTCCATGAATCACAATGAAGCTTCCGAGGTGTTAGAAAATATTATGGAACAAGAAAGAAGTTGGCCTTCAACGCGAGCTTCTGCAGCAAAGACCCGAGGAACGCTTCGTTTAGATGCAGAAACTGCGAACTCAGCTCAAATATCCTCGTTAGAAAATCAAATCAAGGAGCTGAGAATCGCGATGGAGAAGAATTTAGCTGCTACAAAGGTAGTTCAAGAGGCACAAGGTTGTCAACAATGTGGAGTTAACGATCATTCATGGGAAGAGTGCGAATCAAATCCGCAATCTGTTTACTTCATATCTAACCGATGGGGCAACCGCAACCATCCGGGTATGCAGTATTCAAATCCACAAGGGGCCGCTAATCCTAGTCAATATCAATCGCGACCCCAGAACAACTCTTACCAACAGAGAGGTCAGTACCGAAACCAATATCAGAATCGACCTACTCCTCCACAACAACCTGCTCAAGACACCTATACCGATACTTTAGACCAAAAAGCTTTACCTCAGTATCCGCAAGAAGGATCTATGGACAATACACAGATAGTACAAGCTCTAGAACGTTTGAACACCACTGTAAACGCTCAAGAAGAAAAGGTCAGAGGACACGATGCCATACTTCAGATGCTAAATACTCAATTAGCCCAAATAAACAAGCATCTAACAGAACAAAAGGAAGTAAAGGCAATCGAAGGAGGTGAAAACAATGTTGGGTTCGAAGCTTGCAAGGCTATATGCCTTGAAATCGAAAAAGAAAAGGAGGAAGCACCACATGCTGCCATTAGTACCGTGGAAGTTCCCAGTATTGAAGAAGAGCCAACCGAGTCTAACCCCGAGGAGTCCGACTGTCTAGAAGTTTATCATCTGGAAAGCGATGAAGAGAGAGACGAGTTCATAGAGCTACTGAAAAAGGTGCAAGAGGAGATGCGATCGATGGTAGAGTATGCAGCGGAGTTAGCAAGAGAGAAAGAGGAAGAAGCCTCAAAAGAAGAATCGAAAGAAGATGAAGTGGCACCTGCTATGCTAGAGGAGAAAGAAAAAGAGAAGGTGGAATCGCCACCTAGTGTTCAACTAGTGTCATCACATATTCCTGATACAAATCCTAAGGATGACACTATTCTCAAGACATTTGTAGAGGCGTACCAACCTGAAAATATCAACGCCCAAATGCTTGAGATTGCGAAGAGAGGACTTACACCGCAACAAGTTTTTACGCAAGTTATTCCTGATAAAGAAGCGAGTGTAGAGATCCCAAGAGAGAACCTGAGGGTTTCGAGAAGAAGTGAGAAAGAGCTACCTACTAAGCTTAAAGATCCGGGGAGTTTCAACCTTCCTATTCAATTGCATGGTAGGCTCAAAGTGAAAGCAATGTACGATGTGGGTTCTGGTGTGAATCTTATGCCTAAGTCCGTGTTCGAGAGACTTGGACTTCAAAAATCAGAGAAAACTCCAGTGAAGTTGCAGTTTGCTGACAACTCAGTGAAGAAGACATGGGGAACAGTGGAGGACGTCTTAGTCCGTGCAGGTAATATCGCCATCCCTACTGACTTTGTTATTCTTGAGTTTGATGCAGATAAGCAGGTTCCGATCATACTTGGACGGCCTTTCATGGCCACAAGTCAAAGTGTGATCAACTTCCAAGATGGGACCATCACCCTTCATGCTAAAAATGTATCCGAGACCTTCTATGTCTTGGGTAAAAAACCAAGGAAGTTGGATCCCACCGTGCCTATCATCCACAGCCTTTCACATCACAAAGTCCCTCCTGAAGAAATCCACTTAAAACCTGTGGATACTGAGCCAAACATTGAGTTTGGGGTTGGCCATGAAGTCCTATGGAAAGCCCACAAACGCGAGAACAGGCCACGAAGTTTCAAAGACTCGTGGATGGGACCATTCATTGTCACTAAGGTTGTTTCAACCAAGGTGATAGAAATTCGCCCCAAAACTGGGGTCAAGCGCAGATTAGTTGACGTTCATAGCCTTACTCGCTGTTGGGGAGGCTATATTCGCAAATCTTGACAGAGGTAACACGTCTAACTTTGAAAGACGTTAAACAAAAGTGCTGTTCGGGAGACAACCCGAAGTTTTTTATGTTTTCATGTCTTTTACATTCTTAGTTTAAGTTTATTTTAGTTGTTTTTAGTTGATAATGCATATTTGAGAAAGGTATTAGTGTTTTTGGTGTGTAGGAATCGGAGAAATCAAGTTAGGGAACGCGAGGAAAATTTTTGGAGCGCAAGAAAGCACCCCGCGGACTACCCTCACGGACTACCCCATGGTCCGCAGGAATGGTCCGCGAGGTCAAAACCCGTACCACGGGTTGCTACCGCGGGTTTGATCCAGAAACAAGAAAAAATTCCACGGACTACCCCGCGGTGCACCGCGCCATGGTCCGCGCCCCAAAAACCCGTACCACGGGGTGAGTACCACGGGTATTTTGACGGAGTCTACAGCAAGCCGCGGTGTACCCTCCGGTACACCGGACCCTAGTCCGCGAGCCAAAAACCCGTACCACTGGGTCCTACCACGGGTTTAGGTCAGTGAGCAAAAATTTTCGAGCATCAGATGTCACGGACTACCCTGCGGTGCACCCCATGGTCCGCAGGGGTAGTCCGCAGCGCCGCCAGAGGAGAGAGAAAGTTACGGGATTAAGTTATAAAGGGGGTATTGAGCCTATTATTCCGAATTTATTAAACCTTAACCCTCTCTTTCTTCTCCACAACTCTCCTAACTCCATTGAAGCTCATCAAAACCTTCACCAATCACCAAAACACTACCCAATCATCCAGAAAAACACATCAAACCTTCTCTCCACATCATTACAAGAGAAAATCAAGCTACCAATCATCACCAAATTCATTCAAATTGAAGAATCAAAGAGCCAAATTTCACAAATTCATCACACAATTTCTAAAAATCCTAGCCTACCCATTACAAATCATCCTCACCCACATAGAGATTCATCACCAATTCACCCATCCTAGGACAAATCAAGCTTGTTCATCCATTAATTCAAAAGTTAAAATTTAAAGGGTTGCTAAAGCTTTGAGTTGGGGGTTAATTGAAGATGACTAATAGAACATCAATCTTATCTAGCAAGAGGGAGGTGAAGAGTAACAAAGGATTGGATTTAAACAAGAAAAAATCAATTGACAAAGGAGCTAGTTCTGAATCAAAGGGTAAAGATAAATTGAAAAGTGGGAAACCTTCGTATGATAGTAATGGTAAAAAGCTTTATTTTTATGCAAAGGAGAGAACACAACCTCAACAAAATCCTATACCTATAGAGAAAGGGGATACTTCAAAGGCCTTGAAGATTTCTGCAGAAAAACAATTAGAAGAACCACCTTTTGCCTATGAGAAAGTATTCAAGGAGGAAATTAGAGATGGAGATTACAAGAGATTCTTTGAGCTTGGTGAGAAATTGGGTTGGTCTACGTTCATGGTAAGCCGTTCTGAATTATGTCCTGAATTAGTTTTGGAGTTCTATCTAGGCCTCTTTAGCCGAGATAGTGATTGTGTTCCGATTAGAGGAAAGTTAGTTCCTTTCACAGTTGAGGAGATTAGGAACCACTTCAAGTTTCAGAAACTGAAAGGTTTTTGCAAATTTGAGGAAGCAGTTGCTAAACGAAAAATCTTTGATAAGGAATTACTTTTTGAGCATGTTTTAGACAAGGAGAAAGTGCAATTACATACGGGAGAATTGAAGGCACCTTGGCCTTACAAATATCTTCAAGCAGATGCTAGAATTTGGCACAATTTCCTTATCCCGAATGTCTTTGGAAACACACGAACTTTGGAGGTGACCATGAAGAACGCGCTACTGTTGGATTGTATTTTGAGAGGAGAAGAAGTTGATGTGGCACAGTTGATCTATGAGGAGGTGATACGATTCTCGGTCTCTCCTAAATCAGTTTATAATGTTAAATTTCCAACTATGATCACGTGTCTTGTGCGAAAAGCGAATGTAGTATTGGGTGAAGAAGAGAAACTCGAGTTTAAAATGAGTTATATTGATAATGCATGGATCAAGGACAGCCTTCGAAGAGCGGGTTCTACTCAAGTCTCGAAGGAAGAAAAGGAGCAATCTTGGCAAGAGAAGATGGAGGAGCGTTTAACGAAATTAGAAGCAGCTCAAACTTCTTTAGTCAATGATGTGGCACAAATCAATGCTAATCAAGTGCACATGATGAAACTCCTTGAGCAATTAACGAAAGGTCCAGCAATTCCAACCTTGGATATCAATGATGCGAGGCAATAGCCTCGAGAGTATGTTCTCTTTCTTCCTTACCATTTCTGTAAATATGCCTATCTGCTAATTTTAATTTCTGTTTTCGAGTCTTTTTTTTTCGAGTCGTGGGGACACGGCTCATTTTTGAGTTGGGGGTGTGGGGATTCGTTGTCTCTCATCTCCATTTTTCTGTTTTTGGGTGAAATTAAAATTTTTGATGCATGGGAATTAGATGTAGAGTGTGTTTAATATCTTGAAAGCATGAGCTCAGTAGATTAATGATAGTAAGTGATATGTTTATGAGCTATGTATTTGTATGCTTTGAGTATTTGCAGGAAAACACACGTTGATAGTAAAGAAAAGATTAGTGAGCAATGCGATAGAAAGTATGTTCGATCTCAGGGAACCTTGAAAGTGTGTAGGCCGTGAGATCCAAGCTAGTTGAAAAACCATTTGATGAAAGTGCTAAAGGTAAGAAATTTTCTGAATTACATAGTGTAGAAAGTGATCAAGGCGGTTCTTTCATATTTTTAAGCCTTTGAAGCCTTTTTATACCTTCTCACCTTGTGATTTTTGAGTTTAAAAGTTATATCCTTCTTAGCCCCTTCTAGCCTTTCTAAAGCCTTTTTATTGAAACACATTATAAGCCATATCCTTTAGATTTTTAGGACTTTTCCATATGACCCGCACTCGAATCGCGATGCTTAGACAGTTGTTTTAGAGCTTGAGTTTGGGGTGGTGGGTCCACCATTATGGGAATTGTTATTATGTTGGGATTTTTGAGCTTATAATTGTGCTTTGTGCTTTATATTGAGGATGTTTTACAGCATTGTATTGTAACCCTTTGCCGGGGTAATAGTGAATGAAAAAGAAGCTTCGAGCTAATTTTGCCAACAAGGGCATTAAAAGAAAAAATATATATATGAGAAAATTAGCGTGATATCTCAACATTAAAAGAGAGTCATAGCTATAGAGAAGAGAATTGATTTGAAAAGAAAAGAAAATATATATATTCGGACCGGCAAAGTGGATTTTTATGTGAACATCTTAAAGCTTAATTGGGTTATTGGGGATGCTAAATTGTGCATCAAGGAATTCATTGGGTTGAGTGAGAAACGTTTTATGAGAGTAACTCAAGCTCTAGGGCGATTCGTTGATGGCTAGTGAGGAGAGAGCCAAAAGCTCACTCCAATTTATCCAAATATATGATCATACCGTCCCTAAGCCTACATTACAACCTTAAAGACCTTGTGATTCTTTGTTATGTAATTGAGAAGTGATTGAACCATTAGAGATTAGTTAAGTGGATCATTGGATACTAGCGAGGTTCGATGAACAATCTATAGCTCTCAAGGGGAACTGAGTAAAGTCCCAATCCTTCTTACATTGCGAAACTAATCTGATCTTGAAATCAAGCCGTGTTGACTGTGGATATAAGAAGTATACAGGTATGTAGTTTATGAATATTATTGCATGAAATTTTCTGAGTTATGTGCTTTAGGTTTATTCTATATATTCTGCTATGCTTTTCCCTTGTGTTGAGAATTTTATAAAGTGTGTATTTCTAGACTTCCCTATGTTTTTATCTTTTATTGTATCGGGACGATACAACTTTGAGTTGGGGGTCTTGATGTCTCCTCATTTGTGATAGATTTATGTTAAGATGAGACATCATTTTTAGTGTTTTAGGAGTCAATAATGTCGATTTTCTTGAGTTTTAGTGCACTTTCCTATTTTGTGTCTTGATTTGTAGAATTATTGTTTTTAGAGCATACTGGGTTTAATTGTTTATTTAGTGTGTAGCTTTAAAGATAATTATGGAGTTTAATTAGAGTCCAAGTCAAAGACAACAACTTATGGAAAGAGATATGCATGGTAATTGGAGATAAGGAAAGAATTGCTAAAAAGATGGAAAAGGAAAAGCTGCCTAAATCTGGGATTCTGCAAAGATAGGCGTTTTTACCTAATAAAGAGGCCGAATTTGGTAGATTACTCCTAAAGGGCGTAGGAAATTCTGTTGCAATTCTTTTGGTATCTTGTGGAGCAAAATCGGACCAATAATAAAGAAGTTATGACCAAAACAACGCAGCAGTGTTTATCTTTATTTCCATACGAATTTGAGTTGGGCTAGAAGTCCATTACCTTAACTCTTCCTCAAGAAAACGAATTAGGTCTTCTAAACACCTATAAATACACCCTTATATCACTTGTAAATCATCCTTGCCTCATAGTAATTAGTTCTTAAGGTTTTATTCTTCCAGTTTATTGTAGAGAGCAAGATGATGTCTTTTATTATTTCTTTTAGTTTATTTCCTTCAGGTATGAACTAAACTCCCCATAGCTTGGGTTTTGCATATGTATAATCTATGAATTCTAATTCTTCTATCTGAGTTTCTTTGGGAATTATATGTTTTAATTTGATATTAGCTTCTTACTTTATATTTGCTTATGTGTTTTGATTTAAGGTCTTTCCTAGAACTGATCACTTTAGGATTGTTTTAAGAGTAGTTAGATGGTCACCTTGTAAGGGTGTTTAACTATTGAACCACCACATAATGTCTAGTGTCGATAGCAGTTCTGACAAAACATACTTCTAACTAGATAGTCATTAAGGTTTGTTTTAACCACAGTATCACCAAGACTTGCAGTATTTGCTTAAGCCTTAGTGGCGTTTGATAACCCTATTTTAAATCACTTCTTGGTTGTGACGTAGCCCCCTTAGTCGCTCTCAAGGTCTAAGGTAGTGGAATTTAGAATCCTGACTAAGTATTACCAAGAGCTAATATTCTCCCTTATGAACTAGATCTATAGATAGAATTAGAAGGATTAGTGCATACTAGCAAAACCTAAGCTATACTTCTCATCTCATATTCTTAATCTTTTACTTTATTGTCTTTATTTTCATAGTTTTAATTTAGTTTTAATTCATAAATTCGAAAAACCAAATATTTTATTTACTGTCTTCTAGTTATTTACTTTTACTCGTTATCTGTTCCCACGCGTTTAACACACTTAAGTCCCTGAGAACGAACTCTACTTATCATTAAAACTTGCATACGTCCTGTAATACTTGCAGTACTGTGCCTGTCTAGGGTGAGAGTGCATAGTTTTCCATACTTAAATTGATCTTATTTTTATCACACCCTAGGCGACAACAATGATAATACGATGGGTAAAGCAAAAGTGTTTAAGAAAACATACCTCAAAGAATGCTTTATGCATCTAAATTTCATTACAGGGTACCCTAGAAGCCCCTTGCCATCATTATCGTTAGGGTTAAGAGGTGTTCTTCCCAGTATAACACTCTTTAACATGCTTGTTTAATTTAATTTTATAATTTTGTTTCTGGACATTTAATTTTTTGACATGCTTGTACTTGTATTATAAAGTAAATAAAACCCCAACAACTATAGCTGAACTTAGTGGACGGGTGAGAAATTGGAACTGAGAGGTGACCGATTGGATCCACTAAAACTCTTTTTAAGCATTGGATTTTAAATCTCAATAAGAAGAGGATCAAAAACAAACAAAAGAGAACAAAAGTGTAAAGTGCGTTGAGGTTGAGTCTTTAATTACTGGTAACAAATTCTACAACCATGATGGCTTTATAGCAAAAGAGATACAAATTATTTGAAAGCAGAAAACAACATTGAAATCTCTCCTAATTAAGCTCCTTCTCTTTGTAAGCTTATGTCATTTAACATTAACGGAAACAAACATTTGAATGTCATTATTGGGAGATCATCAATTCATTGGTCATTGATTGAAATGTAAGTTCATATCTGTTTTTGATCTTATGGAATATATTAAATGATTAAAAAGTACGTTATTTTGATACAAGCATATAGTTGTAATTCATGTGAATCTTTACCGACAAATATTAGTCCTCTATTTCTTCAAGTTGTTAATGTTTTGATATTTTACCATTGCGTTAATAAAGGGAAATACACAATAAAATATAAAGAGTTCCACTATACACTAAATAGGATAAATAGTCAAAAGAAAAGCATCCCCATATCAAACTTTCTTGTAGACAATTATTTAAAATCTATAGCATCTTTTGCACAAACTTTCCACTACATATAAAATTTTAATCCATACCTGCTCCGTATAGATAAAGATATAAATCCCCATACAATATTACACCTATTAAGTATCAAGTCTCACCCAATCCCACTTTTCATGACTTTTTCTCATTATTATAGAGAAAACTTATCTGATGATAAAAAACGCACAAAGTAGGAGAGAGAGCATACCGAATGGATATAAGATATCAATATATGAAAACTAAAATTGATAAATTAAAATTCAACAAGACTTGTTAGTTGTACAAACATTAAATTAGACAAAACTATTAGGTAATGCAAAACTACGTCTTTCATGTCTAACAAAGACAGGACAATATTGACTCGGGAAACTCACTGATAGAAAGGGAGAAAGAGAGATTTTATTATATTTCGTTTATTGAAATGATTACAAGATATGAAGTGTATATATATACTACTCACTACACACATTATACATACACCTATACATACACAATATTACTCTAACTGTTTTGTAACAACTTTGACAGCTGTGTTTAGTTTGTTGGAGTTATATTCTTCTTTATCTTATCATCCCCCCTCAAGCTGAGCACTGAGATTAGTGGAAGCTTGGAAACATTCAGAACAAATAAAGTGGAGCTCAAACCTTTTGTCAGAAGGTCAGCTAATTGGTGTTCAGACGGAACATGATATAGTACAAGAGCTTTGGACTTTACTTGTTCTCTAACAAAGTGAAAATCGACATCAATATGTCTTGTTCGAGTATGAAACACAGGGTTATTAGCAAGAGCTAATGCAGAGATATTATCACACGCAATTGATGGAGTTTGAATCGAAACATGTAAGCTCTGCAACAAGAAGGTGAACCACTTTAACTCAGCAGCAACATGAGCTAAAGCACGATACTCCGCTTCAGTTGATGAACGTGAGACTGTAGACTGTTTCTTCGAGCCCCAAGACACTAAATTCTGACCCAAGAATATGCAATAACCAGTCACAGAGCGTCTATCAATCGAGCAACTAGCCCAATCCGAGTCAGAGAAGGCTTTAAGATGAGGAGGAGATGGTTTGAAATATAGACCATAACTGACTGTGCCTTTAATATAACGCATCAACTTCTTCAAAGCTTCATAATTAGCGTTGGTGGGATGATGCATTGACTGACACAGCTGATTAACTGCATAAGCAATGTCTGGCCTAGAGATAGTCAAATACTGAAGCGCACCCGTTAAACTTCGAAACAAAGTTGGATCTTCAAATGGTTTCAAGCCATGTTCAGAAATTACGGAGTATTTATTTAAGCTTGGTGTAGAAGAAGACTTACACTCGCTTAAGCCAGCTTTACTTAGAATAGACTGAGCATAATTTGATTGTGTGACAATTGTATATTCATTTGTTTTCATAATTTCTAAACCCATAAAATAAGATAACTCTCCCAAGTCCTTCATCTCAAAACGACTCTTAAGATCATATATAATAGATGAGATAGAGTTTGAATCAGCACCCGTAATTAGTATATCATCAACATAGACCAATATAATAGTCAGTGAAGAATCTGAGCCTCGAGTAAACATAGATGTATCTGCAGAGCTGATGACAAAACCATGAGCAGTGAGAAAAGTAGCAAGTAAATCATACCAAGCACGAGGTGCTTGTTTTAATCCATACAATGAACGTTTAAGTTTACAAACATAATCCGGATATTTTGAATCTATAAAGCCAGCTGGTTGAAACATGTATACTTCTTCATTCAATACTCCATGAAGAAAAGCGTTTGAGACATCTAATTGTCGAATTTTCCAATTAAATGTAACAGCTAAAGAGAGTATAACACGTATAGTTTGATGCTTTATAACCGGACTAAAAGTTTCAGTATAGTCAAGGCCAAACTCTTGAAGAAAACCACGAGCAACGAGCCTTGCTTTATAACGGGCCACATCACCCTTTGCATTTCGTTTAATCTTATAAACCCATTTGCAAGTAATGGGATTTCGCCCAAGTGGAGGAGGAACTAATTCCCAAGTTTGTTGATGAATTAGTGCAGTGTACTCATCAACCATTGCATCTTGCCAACACTGATATTTAGAAGCTTCTTTAAAAGAATTAGGTTCAGACAAGGAAGGCTGAAGAATTAGAGACTGACACTTGTAAGAAGGTTTTAATGAACCAGTTTGCCTACGAGTTATCATAGGATGAGATGAAGTAGGAATAGAAGAAGGGGCAGTAGAGGTTGTATTTGAAGTGGAAGTAGAAGCTTCAGCAGAAGAAGAAGCTAGAGGAGACAAACTAGCAGTAGGATCGATAGAAAAAGGCTCAGAAATGGAGTTTAAATTTATGGAGTTTGGGAGGAGATCAACAAAAGAAGTGAGAGTTGTTTCTAAAATGGATGAGGAAGTGGAAGAGGTATGTGAAATGTATGGAAAAACACTCTCATTGAACCTCACATGTCTTGAAATAAAGATTTTATGAGATTCCAAAGAGTAACACTTATAACCTTTTGAGTTAGAGCAATAGCCCAAGAATATACACGCATCTGATCTTGGAGTCAGTTTGTGAGTTGAGTAAGGCCTGAGCCAAGGATAACACAAACACCCAAAGATCCTGAGATGATCATATGTAGGAGAGTGATTATATAGTAGAAAAAATGGGGATTTATTTGATAAATTTGGGGTAGGTAAGATGTTAATCAGATACACAGCAGTAGCTAAGGCTTCAAGCCAAAAGGTAGAAGGTAACTGACTATGAGAAAGTAAAGAAAGTGTAGTTTCAATTAGGTGCCTATGTTTCCTCTCTGAAACACCATTTTGTTCAGGTGTGTGGGGACATGAGGTTTGATGAAGAATACCATGGTCTTGAAGAAATAGTTTAAACTCCTGAGACATGAATTCACCACCATTATCTGATCTAAGTATCTTAATAGGGGTATTGAATTGTGTGAGTATCAGTTTGTAAAAGGACTTGAACACTTCACAGACTTGAGACTTCAAAGATAAAGGATAAACCCAAGAATAGCGCGTAAAATCATCAATGAACACAATATAATAATGAAAAGAAGTGGTAGAAGACTCAACAGGTGAGGGGCCCCACACATCTGTGTGAACTAATTCAAAAGGTTTACAAGTTTTCTTACTAGACAAATTAAAAGGTAGTTTATGAGCTTTGGATATAGAACAAGCTCTACATTGAACACCATGGAAATCAAGTCTAGAACCTATTACATTTGCAAGAGAATTTGAAGACTGAGAAGATGGATGTCCAAGCCTGTAATGCCAGACTTGAGCAGGAGAATGAGCTGAAGATGAACTTGAGACAACAGTTGAAGATAAGCACAGAACAGATGATGAAGAGCTTGAACAATAGTTGTTAGACACACCAAAATGAAGAGGATAAAGGCCATCTTTACAAGGGCCCTGAAACACAGTTTTCTTAGAGGTTAAATCAACAATTGACACAGAATTGGCAGTGAAAATGATAGAACAGTTATTATCTTGAGTAAGTCTAGAAATAGAGAGCAAATTAGATTTGATAGAGGGCACATGAAGTATAGATTTGAGTAATAAAGAGGCTGAAGAAGAAGAAAGCTTACTATCACCAATGTTTGCAATATTCAATGGCTGACCATTACCAACTGCAACTGAGTTTGAGCCATTATAAGGTGCTTGATTTTGAATTAAAGAAGGATCATGAGTGACATGACTGTTAGCTCCTGAGTCAAGATACCACAACTCAGGATCATATGAGTTTGACTGAGATGTTTGAGCAGCTAATGCAACTCGATTCTGAGCTTTTGGTGATGGATAGTTATGAAAATCAGCTCTATACCAACAGTCCAAAGCAATATGACCAAATTTCGAGCAAATTTGACATGTAGGAGAAGTAGTCATACCATTAGCTTGATTAGGAGGAGGTCCTAAGATTGATTGAAAAGAATTTCGACCTCTCCCTCGATAATTATTGTAAGAGCCTCGATTATTACTACCTCTGTGTTGATTTGAGTTCCCTCGAGCATAATTTCCACGACCTTGAGTATTATTTTGAGAAACACCAGAAGATGGAGGACCAGAAGATGTAAATAAAGCAGAGTGAGAGGTTGTAGAATTCTCAGAAGACTCACTCATTTTCATGTGATGTTCTTCAGATACTAATAAACTTCCCAATGAGTGAAAGGTGAGTGTAGAAGTTTGAGCATTTGTAATCCTAATGCTCGACTTAAACTGATTAAATTCAGATGGAAGACCTTTGAGTGTGTACATGATAATGTCTTCAAGTGGAAGAGATTCACCAGCTGTAACCAATCCATCACACAGTTCTTGAATTTCATTCAAATAAGCTGTCATCGATCGATCATTCTTCTTTATGTTACACAGTCTCATTTTTAGACCATGAACATGTGTACGACATTGTGTGATGAATATTTCTTCGAGCTTAGCCCATACATCATGAGCATGAACCAACCTAACTACTTGAGACAAAATGGAAGGTATCATTGAGGAATTTAGCGATACCTTGAGCTGTTGATCAACAATTAGCCAAGTAGAATAGTCCGAAGAAGAAGAAGCAGGAGTAGGTGAAGTGCCATTGACATGAGAAAGATAACCATGTGCTTCCAGAACTGATTCCATCTGTGCACGCCATAGCACATAGTTTGTTGAATCGAGCTTGATTTGAACAAGAGAAGCCCAATTTTGACGAAGAAAAAGAAGGCCAGCTGGTATTTCCGAGCTGGATTGAATATTAGGTGTAGTGTTTGTAGGAGTAGAAGAAGAAGAAGCCATTAAAAATTGAAAAGCGGAAGACTAATTTGCAGGAACGGAGGTCTGAAAAGCTTCAAAACGCCATTAATGGCGATGAAAATTTTGAGGCTAAATACCTCCTAAGCTCTGATACCATGATAGAAAGGGAGAAAGAGAGATTTTATTATATTTCGTTTATTGAAATGATTACAAGATATGAAGTGTATATATATACTACTCACTACACACATTATACATACACCTATACATACACAATATTACTCTAACTGTTTTGTAACAACTTTGACAGCTGTGTTTAGTTTGTTGGAGTTATATTCTTCTTTATCTTATCACTCACTAAGTTTATCTCCGCTTCTACTCTTCAACCTCTTCTCTGTCTCCATCGAGTTTAATCTTCACTAAAATCAGATTTGTTACTTCTCCCTATTCATATAAGACATAATATTTTCTTTGCCAGCTTTCAAAACATATTCAGGATAACCAGGAAGGGTAAAATCTAAACACAAATCCTCAATTGAAGCCCCACGAAACTGTAAATCAACGGTTTTATCTCCATTTTGATCTTCCATATACAGTTTTCGAAGATAAATTGCTTGAAATTCTTGCAATGTTTTCCCAAGCTCAGGATCAAACGAAAGTATATCATGCAAATTAAGTTCTTCGAAAAAAAAAAAAAAAGAATAAGACATAATATTTATAATTAATAATAAGTAATATGTACTAGAATTAAATGAACACTGAAAATTCCAAATAATCTAATAATTAATGAACAAACTACCCAGATAATCGATTATCTGTACAATAGAAATAGACCCGACATTTACTGCAAAACAATTCATAAAATGCAGGTTAAATCCAAATTGCTCACTCCAATAGTAAAAATCTATTCTCATACGGTAAAAGGCTTCCAACGGTCCTAAAATGGTCATGGTAGGATTTGTATAAAAAGATAATTAACAATTATACTTGAATCGGATAATTCTGAAAAAAATAGTAACAGAATTAAATCAATTTTTTAGAGTTTACATGGTAAAATTAATTTTTCCCCTTAATTTGGGTTCCTCGCCAAGCCGGGTTGATGATGGTGGAAAAATGGTCCCCAATTGGCGGCTGTTTTTTGTTTTTTATTAAGGAGAGCGGCTTGGTGGGAAGGTAAGTGAGTGTGAAGAGCTTTTTTTTTAAGTTTCATTGTTTTTCAATTTTTCTTTTCATTGTTTATTCTGAAATTTTTCAAAGTTTCTGGCTGTACACTTTTTTTTTTAAAATACTTTTTTATTTTGTAGGATTATAATATTTTAATATTTTTATAAAAAAGTAATAATTAAAAGTCGCCTCCATCTCATCATTTTTAAAATAAAATATAAATAAATAATTGTATTTAAATATATTACATCATAATTGATATATATAATATTTTAATTATTGAATTTCATAAATTAAATAATAAATTTGAATATTTTATAAAATAATTTATGTGCATAACTACACTTATAAATAAAAAATTAATATTTAAGTCAAAAATAAGAATAAAAAATAAAATTAATATATTAGTTTTGTTATTATAAAAATATAACTGAAAAGCAAAATTATAAATGAATAATGGATATGGATAAAAAATATAGAGTAACTAAATAGATGAAATAAAAGTTGATGTGTCCTTTTTATAGAGTAACCGTATTTTTGATACCTCCGCCAATACCCTATAATTACCATTATTATTATTATTTGAATTTTTAAGCTTCAACCATGACTAAGAGATTCTCGTATCTTCAAATCTTATATGGAGCTTTGCGTTTCAAATCAAAACTCCATCCTTATGGAACTTCTCAAATTGATGGAATTATAAAAATGATGAAGAATGAACATGCGACGAAGAAGTGACGGAAATGAAAGAAAAATAATTGAAATAATAAAATAAGTAAAAATAATGATAGGTTAAATAAGAAGGTAGTCGGTTCACAGGAAAATGGAAAAATTATACAATTTTGGTCAATACTGATGCATCAAAACTAGCAAAAAAATGGATGGAAGGAGTCTAGTGCGTGGATCTTGAGATCACAACGGGGTCTGGTAGAGATTTTAATCGCAAGATGTGCAAAACAGTCACTACAACACTCTTGGTTTTTTCCAATTGAGTTATGCCCTGGGGGCCATTTAGTGTTGTTTTGATGGACCATAAAGGCCATGATGTATTTAACCCAAAATAAAATTAATAAAATATATTTTACTTTTTCAAAACATGACTTAATGTAATAGAGAAATCTGACTAATATTTAAACTTGATCTGAAGACTAACATATTTCATCTAATAATGTATATTAGAAAATAATCAAAACATTGCATTAAAATCAGTAAATGTTTAAACTTTATTGTGAAACTAACATTTTGAATCTAATAATTTATACTAAAAAATAATCATAACATTGTATTAAAAATTGAACAAAATAATGGGTTGATATGGTTGTTGATTATTGATAGAATATGGAATATGACATATATTAATTTCTCATAAATATCATAAAAAACTCAATAATATAAACATACCATATTGAAATGCAATGGTCATCAATCTTTTCATTTACCAAAATATGTGTCTGGATCTGGATACATAGACCTGTATCAGAATATATTAAAACTAATCATTTATGTCTACCTAAACTTTTTGTAATACAAGTATATCACCATAAAAAATTGTAGCATATATTCCTTAACATTTCTCACAAAAAAATTGATAACTAAGTGGTGGAAATATTGAGGATATTCATGTCTTGCTTGCTACCTGTGTATACACCATGTGGTATGGAGGTAATGACAAAATCTATGGTAGTGAACTTAAATCTGAGGAGATCATCTCAAATATGATAAGACGAATATTTGATGAGATGGTTTAGTGTAAAGAATTGGATCATACTTGTTGGAAAGTGAATTGGATTAATGAGAAATCGCGTGTAGCTTGAAATTTAAGAATCGTTTTGGTAAAATAAAGTTGTTTCTAGTATTAGGCTGTGTAATAAATCTGATTTCTTCCAATTGTAAAGGGCATATTAGTCTTTTGATATAATGAGACTAGGGTTTTTTAAGTTTTGGGTTGGGTTAGATGTTAAGACTAGCATGTGGTTTGGACTCAATGAATGTGTTATTGTTTGGTGGGCTCTTTTTTTTTATTATGATATAAACGGACTTATGTTTGACAAAGTATTTTTGAATGCTGAATAAAATGAGACTTCTTTCCAATTAAAAAGGGTAACTAAGTATATCGTAGAAGATATCAAACATATATTTTTCTATACTGTGTGAGTTTTTTAAATTCTAATATGAGATGACATTATTTATGTATTTCTGTATAGAGATAATTGCTAATTAGATCCATAACCCAAAAAATCATGCCTTAAGAAATTCAACTTAAAAGTTTGGATAAATCGATCAAAAATATTATTTTAGTTGTATGATATACCTAATATAACCTTAAAAAATAAAATAATAAACTTTAAAATAAAATAAAAGTTTATACAACCACCAACGTTGAAAAAAAAAAGTAAAGGTTGAATTAAAAAGAAACATTAAACCTAAAACTCATCTCTTCACATTAACCTGCGAACAAAAAAAGCAAAAAAGAAATCTCTTCACTCACTTTCCCACCACAATAAATCCGCCACAGAGTATTCTCCGCCATCATTATCAACAATCGAAGAACCCAATTAAGGTAACAAATTAATATTTATTATTAAAACTTTAAAAAAATTAATTTAATTATTAACCTAATCTTATTACTTTTACAAATTTTCAGAGTTATCTAATTTAAGTATAATTACAGTAGATTTTTATCATCTTTTTAATTAACCATCTTTACCTGCTCAAGAAAATGCTGCCACCATCTTCAACTCGGCGTGGCTATGCCATCAATAATCGAGCCCACCAAGCCGTCTTTGTTATTTCACAGTTACGGACCATTACACAATCTATCACAGATGAAGAGGAAGGTTTCGTAGATGTTGATATTACACCAAGCGACTCTGAAACGGATTTTGAAGTACAACTTGTTCAGAGAGCCCACCAAACTTGTGTAGAGAGCCCACCAAAATGGGTTGATTCTAGCATTAACTTATCCAAACATGTTGGGGATGCTGTATCCCAAAATGAATATGCTAAAATCATAGGAAGTGTAATGTTCTTAATGAACTATACTCGACCCGATATTGCCTATGCCGTGAGCAGACTTAGTCGCTATACTCATAACCCAAGTAGTGACCACTGGGTTGCACTTCGCCGTCTATTGAAATACTTGAGGGGTACCATCGATCTAGGCTTGCACTATAACAAATTCCCTGCAGTCCTTGAGGGTTTTTGTGATGCAAACTGGATCTCTGACAATGACGAAGTAAACTCCACCAGTGGTTATGTGTTCTCCTTAGGGGGAGGTGCTATATCGTGGAAGTCTTCCAAACAGACTTGTATAGCACGCTCCACCATGGAGTCTGAGTTCATAGCACTAGAGTTAGCTGGGCAAGAAGCTGAGTGGTTGAGAAGTCTCTTATCGGATGTGCCACTTTGGGAAGGAAGTGCCACACCTGTATGTATCCACTGTGATTCACAAGCAGCCATTGGAGTCGCTCATAATAGCGCCTATAATGGGAAAAAGAGACATATTCGCATCAGACATGGGTCAGTAAGACAATTACTAAAGAATGGTGTGATAGCCTTGGAATTTGTACGATCAGAGGAGAATCTAGCTGATCCGTTCACCAAAGGCTTGACCAGGAGACTAGTCCTGGAGACGTCGAGGGGGATGGGACTAAAACCCACTAAGTGGGAACATGTGACTAATGAGTCAATGTAATTTACCCATCCCTAAGGCTCAAACCTAAATCGTCTTGTTCATAGCCACTTGTGGTGGTTCTATTGAGAAGGACCTGATGAAAAAGACGTACCGAGTGTTGAACTCACATTGAATTCATAGCCTTTGTGGTGGTTCTTTTGAGAAGGACTTGATGAATTCAAGGGTAACTTTGAAACCCAAATATTCATGGTAGAGTGCTGAGGAGACGTCCTTACACCACTCTCAAAATGAATAAATCCACCAAGTTCATAGCCCGTAAAGGGTGGTCCTTAGAGAAGGGCTTGATGAACTGAAAGGTGAGGTTAGAGGGAACCGTAACCTTGAATCGGGTAGAGTATGTGCTGTGAGGGTCTCGATCGATAACCGTTGAAGTTCAAGAGTAAGTTCACTTAAACGGAATTCGGTGGTTGCCTCACTTCACTACGTGTCAATTCAAATCGCAAGATATTGGCACTTAAGTACAATTCACCCATTCTTCTTTCTGGGACCTTCTCACCAAACCTTTGTTGACATTCAAATGTGTGGGGGATTGTTGGACATATGCTATGTCAAAAAGACATTTGATAGTCAAAGTCTGCTGCTACATCAAGTGGACATGTGATAGTGGAAGTTTTGCTTTTAAATCTTTCCCACATCGGTGGGTTAGAAAAGAATAAAGCTACTTTTATACTATGTGATATCATCTAAGTCCAATAATCCAATAATCATGCACATGGCAAGGCATTGATCTAGCCCACACGCGCGCACCACCACCACCACCACACACCCGCCCGGCCCGGCCCGGCACCGGCACCGGCACCGGCGACGGCGTAAGGCGTAAGGCGTGGGGCGTGGGTCGTGGGTCGTGGGGAGTTTGGGGAGTCAAAAAATGAAAAATGAAGCATATTTTGGACCAGCTCTTATAGTAGTGGTTGACTGCTCCAACTCAAACGTAGAGACAAACCTCCACTAATCTCGCACGCGTTAAAGGGATTGGATATTCTGCAGCTGTTACTTAGTCAAGTCAAACACGTGGGCTGTTACTTAGTCAAGTCAATCACATGGGAAATCAAAAGGTCAACCTAGCTGTTACAGAATAATATAAACGTGGGGGTTACAAAGCAATCAAAACGTCAACCCAATCAATTGAAATCCGGGAGAGAATCATGGGATTTAATAGGGACGTTTTCTGAAGGCTTGTGTATCCACTCCTCACCCCTATATAAAGAGGACTCACTCCACTTTCAGAAGCTACGAAAATACACCAAGGAAAAACTCTCTGTCTCACCACCTACTCTCTCTATATTTTCCTAAACGTAGTTTTAGTTCTGTTAGAGATACCGGTCACCCCGGAATATCTTTTTAACAACCATAGATTGACGGTGACTTCGTTTTTCTTTATCGTATAAGTGTATTTCCGTTTTCCGTGTATTGTTATTGGAATTTCCGTGTATTGTTATTTCCATTTCCTTGTAAACGTTATTTCAAATTCCGTGTAATTGTTATTTCGTTTATTTTCGTGTAAGAGTTTGTTTACACTTAAACTCATTTTCTTTTTCATTATTCTTTTCTTTTCGGAAACCATTTTTCTCTTGTAAAACTGGTGGTTATTTTTTATAACAATTTAAAAATATATTCATTTTCTTTTCCACCGGTTATTTTAGAAAATGGCTCTACCTGTTTCGGCTGTTGGTTCCTCTTTGAACACTAAGCCACTTCTCGACGCGAACAAGTTAGAGCCCCTTAATGGTTCTAACTATAAGCGTTGGGCGCAAAAAATAATGATATGCCTTGAACAGTATGAACTTGACTTTGCTATAGTCGAGGCTCCTCCACTTTTGGATATTGGAGCTCATACTGAACAAGAGCTAGCTAGGCATGCTGCCCTCGAATCTAGGTTCAAAAGAGCTAACACCATGGCTCGGGGCTGGATGTTGAACAATGTTACTAATCCCATCTTTGACCTCCTTGCCAAAGAGAAATCGGCAAAGGTCATATGGGAAACTCTCGAGAAGATATATGGGGCTGATGATTCGGGTAAGAAAAAGTACGTGACTGGGAATTGGTATAACTTTAGACTTACGGATCAGAAACCCATGACTGAACAACTTCACGTGTACGAGAACCTATGCGCGGAGGTTATCGCCGAAGGCATGAAGATGTGTGAAATTCTTCAAGCCAACATTTTGCTTGAGAAATTTCCCCCATATTGGAGTGAATACCGCAACCACCTCAAGCACAAAAAGAAAGAAATGACCCTCCAAGAGCTCATCAGCCACATCCAAGTCAAAGAAGCGAATCGATTAAAGGATAAGTCAATCTCTTTCCCTTCTCATTCCTCCAAAGCTAATCTAGTCGAAGGTTCTGGCCAAGGTAACAAAGACAGGTTCAAAGGGAAGGGAAAGCAACAAGGGTCCAACAAATCTAAGTCTGGGGGAAACAAGATTCGCGGCAGCTTTGGGACCCTGGCCAGCTCTCTGGGGACATTCAAAAGTTTTGTGCCCTTCTTTGCCACAACAGTAACAGGCCCCTTTAGTTTTTTGAATCTTACCAGAGATCTTGAATCCTCCACCTTGTTTGTTGAAGCTGCCGCGAATCTGACTGAGACCGAAGAAATCATTGCTGCGGTAATGGTTGAGGTAAACTTGGTAGAGAATAAGAGCGAGTGGATCCTTGACACTGGAGCTTCTCGTCATTTCTGCGCAAACAAATCCTTGTTCAAGAAATTCGAAAAGGCAACTGATGGTGAGTGTGTGTACTTGGGTGACTCTTCCACCGCTACTGTTCTTGGTAAGGGTCAAGTTCCCCTCAAACTCACATCTGGTAAGACTCTTGAACTAAATGATGTTCTCTTCGTTCCCTCTCTCCGTAGGAACTTAGTTTCCGGGGCTCTCCTTAATAAAGTTAGTCTCAAACTTGTTTTCGAGGGGGGTAAAGTCATTATCACCAAAAATGACGAATTCGTGGGGAAAGGGTACCTTAATAATGGCTTGTTTGTTTTAAACACTGTAACCCTTAATGAGAATGCATCTAATTCCGCTTATATTGTTGAGTCCGTTCAAACGTGGCACGGTAGACTAGGCCATTTAAATGTTGTGTCTATTAAAAGGCTTAAAAATCTTGGACTAATACCCGTTAACAACGTGGATGACTTTGAAAAATGTCAAATATGTGTAGAGTCCAAACTTGCGAAAAAACCTTTTAAACCCGTTACCACGAGACAAACCAAACTACTTGAATTAGTTCATTCGGACTTAGCTGATTTTAAAAACTCCGCTAGTAGAGGTGGAAAACTTTATTACATAACCTTCGTAGATGACTACTCTAGGTTTACTAAAGTGTATCTCCTTAAAACTAAAGATGAGGCGGAAAATGCGTTTTTAAAATATAAAGCCGAAGTTGAAAACCAACTAGACTGTAAAATCAAACGACTTAGGTCCGATAGAGGAGGCGAGTATAGTTCTAATTCCCTTAAATATGTCTTTTGAAGTAGAAGCTTCATTTCCTCCTACGCTTAGAACATTTGAACGATTAACGGCTTCAGCCGTAGGACTACTATCCCCCAATGATAAGGGATCTGCAAACCTAGTAGTCTTCAAGGTTACAAGATCAGTACAAGAATTTATCTCCACCCCAGGTTTCACCAAGACAGGGGAAGTATCATCTTCTGTAACGTTTTTAATGCACTTATCGAAAGAAAACTGCGAAATAGGACTCGAATTATCCTCACCTTGAAGACTCTGCAGCTGCAATTCTGAGGTTTCAAGAGATTTTAGCTGTGACTTCGGAATAACGTTTAAATTCAAGCTTTTTTCTTGCATATTCGAAGAGTCATAGTTATCTTCAAAATATTCTGCAACAACCTCCATTGAGTTCATTATATTAGAAATAGGGTCAAGAAAATTGCAGTTATTAAAAGCATTCAAAACAGGGTGGTTAGCCTTTTTGGAATTATAAGCAATATCAATTGAACCTTTACTACTGTTACATGCTTCTTTAGAGTTTAATCCAATATCATCATCATGAGAATTCACATTAACAGGATCCTCATCAGAATTTAAACTAACAGCATCGTCAAAAAAGCTCAAATCCGCATTTTTCATCACAGTATTAGGATTTTTGAGCTGTTTTTCAGGTAAGTAAAAAGTTTGGAGTTTAGCTTCATAAGTCACTGTCCGTGTAGAGGCAATTTAGAGCTCGAACATTCATCGCCATGCTGATCGATCTCGGGCTCTCGCTTCCCAGCAATAGTACAATCCATTGGCGATGAGTTATGAGGCCCAATAGAGTCCGGCTTTGGCTTCGTCGCTTCATACCCATTTTTTGTTTGTACAAGTAGATCAAGAATGTATATTTTGGCAATGGGTATGAGAGTAAATAGTTGTGTTACGTCAATGTTTTTAAAGCATTAATTTATGTTGTGGTATTATTATGGTGATTAAAAAGAAAAACAGAAACCAAATGAGACCCTACCCTTAATTGTATTGTTCAATCTATGACAAATCAAAAAGTTCTAGTTTTGTTATAAACCCATCTTAGTGGATATTCATTCCATTCCATGGGCTAGTAGTCAAACTTATGAACACTAGGGTTTAGGGTCTCCTATCACCTATAAATAGAAGCTCCCACTATGTAATCTATACACTCTCTGATAATAAACAGAACGCCCCTCTCTCTATTCTCTTTGTTTATAACACGTTATCAGCACGATAGCCTCTACCATTTAACATTCAGGTAATTAATCATTATTTTTAAAATCATATATATCTAATATTAATTTTATATTTTATGAAAAGCGATTATAGATCTTTTGATCTATTGGAAAAGAAAAAAAGTATTCTTTCATCAATTCGGACGAAAAAAAAAGAGATTGTTTGATCTACATAATAGATCCTTTGAAAGCCTTTACTTTCAATATTTATATATTATTTTAATATAATCAAAGCAAAAGGCAAGGTTTAACTTATGTTGGGAAAAAACGAAGTTAGGTATATCACTGTCAACCAGAAAAAAGAATGATCATTGCTTTGATCAAAGGAAATGAAAAAAAAATGATATGTAGAATTTTTGATTCTCGTCAAAAAAAAAATTGAGTACTAAATAAAATGCTCATCTACCTTCACTGCAGTGAGGTTTTATTAAAAAAAAAAAAAAAAAAAATATGCATGAACCATTTCACGTGCATGTGTATATGCAAAGATTGATGGATTAATTTTTATCATTCCATCCTCCCAATTAATTTTCGGTTTGGGAGCTAGAAATACTATATCTAGCCGATGCAAGCAAATTCTGTTTCTACCTCTCAAAGAATAAACTAGCATATTAATGGCAATGAATAATTGTTAACCGTTATATTGTATCATTCCACTATGGTAATTAAAAATGAAACAATTCTATTTTGCATAAATCCATTCTTGTAAATCTGATTTGCTAATCAGTGTAAAAAAAAAACACTAGATGTTTTAACCTTCACCGCTGTGAAGTATTAAAGAAAAGGTAAAATAAAACTTCTTTTTGAATGACATTCACGTGAGTACATGTACCTTAGTACATGTGCCTTAGTCATGGATATCACTAAAGTGTCTATTTTCCTTGTAAAAAAAAAAAGAAAAAAAAAAGGCATTTGTTTTAGTCACTCACTGCCATTATATAGAGTTTTTTTTAATAATATACTAAAATAAATAAGTAATTGTAAAAATATACCAAAAGTAAAAGTAAATGCAGAACTATACTTCATTTCGGTAATGGGGTTACCGAAACGGTTTATTAGTTAACATAATCTATAAGTTAGCATAGCGGAAAGGTACCTTTTTTTTTTGTAAGAGATCTCGAGTTCGAAACCCCAGATTTACTTTTTTTGAGATTCACAGCAATATACTTAATTATATTTATTATTTTATATATAATTTGTTATACTTAATTATATTTATTATTTTATATATGATTTGTTGATTTTTTTTTATTAAACCGTAAAAGGTCCCATTTTTTTATCACGTCTTAGGTACCCAAGACTCTCACGCCGGCCTTAATAATATCTCGCCTTAGTTCTGCAATTACTGGGTATCCGAAATGGTATAATTCTGCAATTACTTCTCCTCGTGGTATGTTTTTGCAATTACTTTTGTATTTTAGTACATTATTAAGAAAAACTCAACAATAAGTCCCTTTTCAGACTTTATTTTACTAAAACTCTTATACATTACTAATAAATAGGAGATTGTAATTAGAAGTCTTAAGAAACCCTACCTACATAAGGGATATTACTATATAATATAATACTCCCTCCGTCCATTTTTATTTGTCCTACTTTTTGTGGCACAAAGATTAAAAAGGACATTAAATACACTTCCTTTTTACTATATTGCCCTTATTCATTAAGTAGAATGTTATTTAATGCACCATTGCTTTAGACTAATTAATTAAGGGTGATATGGGAAAAGTAGGAGAAAAATGTCTTGATAATATAAAAGGGACAAATATTGTTGAACACCTCTTTTTATAAAGAAGGACAAATAAAAGTGGACGAAGGGAGTAATTATTATTCTTTTTTTGTCACAAAATTATTATTCATTAATATATTAGAGTTTAATTGACCAATGTATAAGGGCCGGTCTGAAAGTCTTGGGTACCTAAGGCGAGACAAAAAAATGGAACCTTTTACGGTTTAATAAAAAAAATCAATAAATCAATAAATCATGTATAAAATAATAAATATAATTAAGTATATATAAAAAACAATCAATTTTATATTAATTGTTAATTTATGTTGTGACTAAAAAAACGTAAATCAATGGTTTCGAACTTGAGATCTCTTACAAGAAAACATGCTGTCTTTCCGCCATGCTAACTTATAGATTATGTTAACTAATAAACCATTTTGGTAACCCAGTTACCGAAATGAAGATAGTTCTGCATTCACTTTTACTTTTAGTATATTTTTACAATTACTTTTTAATTTTAGTATATTATTACAAAAAACTCCATTATATACATATGTTTCATATAAATCGAAAAAATAGTAAAGAAAAAAAATTGTTCACCGAACCAAAGCCGTAGCTTTGGAGAAAGAAAAAAATCATGGTCATACACTTGATCTATTAGCACTTAAACCATTAATTTATTATATGGATGTCTATTCATCCATCATATTGGGCCAATTGTGATTTTAAGACAAGTGAGGTAATGTTTAACACATGATTTACCGATGTGATAATTTTTCTTCCTTTTTCCATTTTTTTTCATTTTATTGATTAACTTTTACTTTTTTATATCAATATTATTATTTTATTATATTATAAAGTAAATTAACATCTTACAAGATTGATGGAAAAATACCTAATTTAAGGTATATATATCAAATTAATATTGATACATACACTATGTGTATTTATATTTTATGCTTATAGCATAACTTATAAGAATTATACTAGCTTGCACGAGAAGCAATTGCAATTATTTAAAAATAATTGATAAAAAAATCATGAGAAGAATTTATTTTCCGTGTGTTTAGTGACATCATTTTGACATGATTTATTTGGGATTTGTTCCCAATGACAAGAGCTTTCGATTTGATATATTATACGCACACCGTATAAACTGTGGAAAAAATAATTGCATGTAAAAAGCAATTTATCTTGCGAATTCAACCAAAGTTTCCTATTTATTACGAATCTTGACAAATAGTCAAATACATGACCAAGAGAATATGAGATCAAATTTTACACAGTCAAAAGACTCTCATATGTATAAAAAGTATCGTATATGGTTCTTAACCTTTCGATTAAAAAAAATGGCCTAGGACATGCACATTATATATTTATTTTATGTTTATATCTTCTGATATAACATAACTTGAAGGAAAATAGGACATCCACACAAGTTCTATACGTATTTTATGCATATCCGCTGATATAGCATAACGTATAACGAAAAAATATTAGGCATAACTTTATGTAACTTATGCGAATGCATAGATGTCAATCGGAGATCGTATTTCGGGTAACAAATGAAACGAAATATAGGGTAATTTAAAATATATTTTATGTGGATATATCACATTAACCTATCAATTAATTCGATTTTCATTCGCATAACCTAATATATATATATATATATTTCTCTACTTCCAAAACAATTGTCAATACCATATCTGGTACATCCAATCTAATAGAAGGATTTGGAAAAAGTTTGTATTGTGCTTGCAAGATTTACATTTATCCAAAATACAAATGATATTCTATGAAAAAATGTATGATGATCTGAATTATATATGAAATTTTCGAGAAATCAAAATTACATTTTCCAAGAAACATTGAGTTCAATAAGAGATGTTTTGACTCTAGCAAAATAAATCTTCTAAATTTGAAGAGTGAATTATTTTGTGACCCTATCACTTATATTTGGAAAATATCGATATACATTATTTTTTTGCCAACATGATTATATGTATATTTGGCTGTAAATTCTACTAGAATATTAACGAGTGATAATATTAAAGATCAAGATTATTGAATATTAGCAAATTGGCTATGCACAAACAAAGTTTTTTTATCCTAAATAATTTTGATATTTAATCGTCTATTTTTCTAAGACAAAATCAAGTGTTAAATACGAGTCTAGCACATTTATTTATTGAATCGTCTATGACGAATTATGACTGTTGCTCATTATATACTCCCTATTGGTAAAAGACCAAAATTATATCCATCAAGATAATTTAATTGTGCAATTTCTATTACAATTGCTCCACCACCGTGCACAAAGATGGATTCTGAGAACATGTTATATATGATATTCTCAAGAATAAGGGAAGAAATAAAAAAAATAACTGGAATTAGGAATACACCATTTATATTAATCCTCGTATACTCATTCAAATGATTGAAAATATTGTAGTGACTAAGTCACAAAAACCAGTTATCAATGCTCCTGATTAAACTTATGTCTCAGAAAAGCTATCTAATAACATTAGAATATTGGACGCTTAAAGCACAATAGATCTATTTGGTTCCAAAGATAGCATAAAGGAGCACCAAAATGAGCAAATTGTTAATCATGAGACTTTTGACATCTTATAAATGTCAAAGTAGTGTATATAACTGAGAATTAAAATACTCCTACTGAGTATCAGGTACCTGATTATATATTGAGATCTCAATCAGTTATTTTACTACTTTAAAGTATTGGAACTTAACTAAAAATCGATCATGATCGAACATTTATATATACGCGTAATAACTATTAATATATGAATAAAAATCGAGGATTATTTTAATTAAAATGTCTAAATAAACTGACTGGCCATCAGTAGAAAGACATACATAAAGCAAATATTTTTTTAATTTCACTTGTACGACGTGAAATTTTTACAATTATGAAACGAATGTGCTACAAGGGGGAGTCACTATATAAGATAGTATGTTGTAGCACACGTAATATATTCATTAAGGAGATATAGTCTCCGGTGGTGGATGCACTTTTATTTGCTATTATTTCTTATGAAAGACTTCATATAAGTCGTATATCGAGCACTTTAAAATCATGATATGTGAATAAAGTGTCGATCAAATTTATGTCGTATCATTTATTACTCCTATTGAATGTCTCAAATTATACACCATTGTGTTATACTCAAATCAGGGGGAGACATTTACGCAATGCACTCTTTTTCCCTTAGCATAGGTTTTTTCCCCACTGGGTTTTCCTAGCAAGGTTTTTAATGAGACAATTTATATAAGTGTGTTGAAGAATACTATACTCTTTTTCCTTTACTATGATTTTGTCCCATTGGGTTTTCCTTAGAAAGGTTTTAATGAGGTAAATTCTCAAAATTAAATATTTAAGCGGAATGCAATCTTTCGACAAGTAAACAAAGTTAAACAATATGCTACTTCTATCACTCAAGACATAGGAGGCTACATCAAAGATGATCGAACCAAACATATCTCCAAAGCTATCCTTTAGACATGAACTCTTGAAGAAATGTGAAGTAGATGTTCAACCAATTCGCTCAAGTGACAATTCAGGCGATTTATTTACAAAGGCATTACCTACATCTATGTTCAAGAAATTAATACACAAGATTAGCATGCAGCAACTTCAAGATCTTTCTTAAGAAGCTGACAAGAGGGGGAGACAAATACGCACTACACTCTTTTCCTTCATCACGGTTTTGTCCTAATAGGTTTTCCTGATAAAGGTTTTTAATGAGGTAGTTTTAGTTAGCATATAAAGAAATGTACTCTTTTTCCTTCACTAGATTTTTTCCTACTAGGTTTTTCTAGGAAGGTTTTAACGAGGCATATCCTTAGAGACTGAATATCCAAGGGGGAGTGTTATAAATCCATCTTAGTAGATATTCATTCCAGCCCATGGGCTAGTAGTCAAGCCCATGAGCACTAGGGTTTAGGGTCTCCTATCACCTTTAAATAGGAGCTCCCACTATGTAATCTATACACTCTCTGATAATAAACAGAACGCCCCTCTCTCTATTCTCTCTGTTTATAACAAGTTTATTATTATGTGTTTATAAAGTATGTGTTTATAAAGAAATCGGAAACCAAATTACAAATCAAATCTTAAATAATATTGAACAATAAGATATGCATCGTGAATAGTGTATTAAAAAAATCTACAAGGAAAAAGTGCGAACCCAATTACAATCGACCTTACCAACAAGCATTGAAATACGCTCTATCCTCCCAAGCCTCCACTTTCGCTAATCTTCACTCGAAATTCTTGTCCGAAACCGGCAAGTTAGAACTAAGTTGCTCATGAGCTAACCCAACTGGTTACAAATAGGCTATTCTCTATTTGCTTAAAACGGTCACTCAAGGTTAGAAAAACAAATGGGACAAGGGATGGAATGGAGAGGTTTTATTAGTGGCAAAAGATTATGAGAATGTTAGGGATATGGCTTATAAGGAGTTTGTAGATTGGTTAAAGAAGCGAATGATGTGACTGAGGAGATTTTGGTGCGGATGAGTTGTATGTGAAGATTAATGTGAAATAAGAGAATAATATTGGTTGTGTTGTATTGATTGATAATAGTACATGTTATATAGAAAGAGAGAGGTGTTTACAGCATGAATCACACACCTCTTGTACTACTAATTATGTTACAACTAATTTTCATTTAGTTTAACTACTTGACTAGCCTATATAGTTTACTAACTACATAGTTTAGTTATACTCGTCATCCCCCCTCAAGCTGAGCACGCCTAAGGAGTGGAAGCTTGCTAATAAACGATGAGAAAAGATGTTATGATAAACTTTTTGTAAAAACATAAGCTACATGTGCTAAAGTAGGCACATGAAGTAAAGTAAGCAATTTTTGTTGAATTTGTTCTCGAACGAAGTGAAAATCAACGTCAATATATCTTGTTCTTGTATGAAAAACCGGATTGGGAGCCAGAGCAATTGCAGACAAATTGTCACAAGAAATGATGGGCGTGATAACTAGAATTCGTAAGCTTGTAAAAAGGAAGGATAGCCACTTTATTTCTGCAGAAACATAGGCTAAAGCTCGATATTCAGTCTCAGTGGAGGAGCGTGAAATAGTAGTATGTTTCTTTGATCCCCAAGAGATGAGGTTATTACCTAAAAATATACAATAGCTTGTCGTTGAATGTCTATCACTGATATTACTTGCCCAATCCGAGTCAAAGTAAGCGCGTATAGAAGTTGAAGAAGAAGTAAAGGATAAACCATAATGAATAGTACCTTTAATATAGCGTAACAACTTCTTCAAAGCTTCATAATCTAAATTTGTAGGCTTATGCATAGCTTGACAAATCTGATTAACTGCATAAGTGATATCAGGACGAGTTATCGTTAAATATTGCAAAGCTCCGGTTATACTTCGAAAAAAATGGGTTTTCATAAGGAAGTAAGTCATGCTCCGTTTTGATCGTGTATTTACTCGGAGAAGGAGTTTAATTGGCCTTACAGTCACTTAAGCCAGCCTTCTTAAGAATGGACAAGGCATAAGTGGATTGATTAACACAAAGAGCCATGTTAGGTCGTGAAATATCAAGGTCTAAAAAATAAGAAAGATTAATCTTTCATCATAAACCGAGTTTTAGTGCAGTAATAATAGTATATGTTAGACTATTTTTTGCACCTGTAACAAGTATATCATCAACATAAACAAGTATAATAGTTAAGGTAGAGTTTGAACCCTTAACAAACATAGAGGAGTCAGCAGAACTCGAATGAAAACCATGAGAAATTAAAAAGGTAGCAAGTAATTGATACCATGCTCTAGGAGCCTGCTTCAAACCGTATAAATATAGATTTAACTTGAAAACATAGTATGGGTTAGCTTGATCACTTAGGCTAGAGGATTGAGTCATATAGACCTCCTCTTCAAGTGAGCCATGTAAGAAAGCGTTAGAGACATCCAATTGCTTGATATCCCAAGAGTAAGAAGCAGATAAAGAAAATATAAGTCTAACGGTTTGATGTTTAACAACAGGACTGAAATTTTCAGTATAATCTAATCCATATTCTTGTAAGAAACCACGAGCCACAAGCCAAGCTTTGTAGCGAGCTATTAAACCATCAGCCTTTCTTTTAATCTTATACACCCACTTACATGAAATTGGTGTTCTTCCATGTGGTGGAGGAACTAATGACCAAGTATTTTGATCAAGTAAAGCATCATATTCAGATTGCATAGCAGACTGCGAACAAGGTAACACATAAGCTTCTTTATATGTACTAGGCTCTAAGAGAGAAGAGGAAATAGACTCAACAACATTTTGACACTTGTGTGATAGTTTAAGAGAGCCAGTTTGTCTGTGGGTAATCAGATGGTTTTTTGGAGGTGGTTGAGGTGGAGATGGATGTATAGGAGAAGTAGGTTGAGAGGAAGATGAAGACTCAGTAACTACATCAGATGAAGAAACAATCGAAGAAAATGGTTGAGATAGAGAGTTAGGATTGATAGATAAATCAAACAGATCAATGTAAGATGTGTGTGAGGTTTTCTGTGGAAAATCAGGTAAGTTTTGTGAAAATGAAAAGGGATAAGATAATTCATTAAAGACAACATGTCTTGAGATAAAATATTTATGTGTATCCAAAGCCAAACATTTATATCCTTTTGAAAAATTGCAGTAGCTTATGAATACACAAGGAGATGACTTAGAGGCTAACTTGTTTGGTGAGTAAGGTTTTAACCATGGAAAACAAAGACATCCAAAGACTTTAAGGTGATTATATGAAGGATAAGTTTTATATAACACTTCATAAGGGCTTAAATTGGACAAGTTTTGAGTTGGTAAAATGTTTATAAGATAAATTGAGGAAGCAAGAGCTTCAAGTCAGAATTTAGGAGGCATGGAGCTATGATTAAGAAGGGTGCGGGTAGTTTCAAGAAGGTGCCTATGCTTCCTTTAAGATACTCATTTTGATCAGGAGTATGGGGGCAACTAGTTTGGTGTATAATACCATGAGATTGAAGAAACAGTGAGAAACTTTTGCTCAAATACTCACCACCATTATCAGTGTGCAAGGTTTGAATAGAAGTGTGAAATTGTGTTTGAATCATTTTGTGAAAAGATTGGAAAACATGAAGCACATCTGATTTCAACTTTAAAGGATAAACCCATGAATATTTACTAAAGTCATCAATAAAACAACATAATATTTGAATGAAGAGCAAGAATTTATAAGGGAAGGACCCCATACATCTGAATGAACAAGAGCAAAAGGAAATAAGCTTTTAGTTATAAATAGTTTGAAGGGTGATTTGTGAGATTTTGAAACAGAACAAGATGCACAATTGACACCATGATAATTAAGTCTAGTATCTAAGATAGAAGCTAAAGAGGCAAAAGGATATGATGAAGGATGCCGAAAAACCTAAAATGACAAAGCATAGCTGAAGAAACTTGAGACTTGGAAGACAAACAAAGAAGTTTTGAGTCGTGTGAAGACACTGGATATGCATTGAAGGAAATAGGATACAAATCATCCATACAAGGGACATGAAAGAGGATGTTGTTAGTTTTATTATCAAGAATATATATTGAGCTGGAATTAAAGGAGGTAGAGCAATCATCATCAAGTGTAAACCTAGATATATACAAGAGATTGGAGGTGATGGTGGGCACATGAAGTACAAAATTGAGAGTAAAAGTGGAAGATGGATTTAGAAGATTACTATGACCTGTGTTGACAATATCTAATGCTGTACCATTACCAACTGAAACAGAATTTCCACCATGATAAGGTGAAGAATGTTGAATTAGATTCAAATCATTTGTAATATGGTTGTTAGTCCTGAATCCAAAAACCATTGCTCAGCATCATATGATGCAGAGGTTATGCGAGTGATTTGCCTAATTATGATTATTACTCTGAGTTGAAGCTTGAGTAGCTAGAGCAATACGATTAGCTCTAGGAGAGGGAAAAGTAATAAAATCCGCACGATACCAGCAATCCAACGCATTATGACCAATCTTTGAACATACTTGACAAGTAGGTAAAGAGGAGTTCATACCAGTTTGAGAAGATGAAGATTGATTTCCCAAATTAGAAGGCACATAAGAGGATGAACCACAACCTCTACCATTAAATCCACGTCCTTTACCACGCGAATAAGATCCCCTTCCTCGATTATTTGAAGAGGAATTATTTGAGTTTGAATAAAGCGCAGTATGAGTTTTAATATGAGAATCATTCAGATCAGCCATATGCATATGTAACTCTTCAGAAACTAGTAAACTACCCAAATAATGAAAGCTAATCGGAGTTTATTGTGCATTGGTAATTCGTATACTCCATTTAAATTGATTATATTCACTTGATAAACCTTTAAGCGTATACATAATAACATTCTCTAATGGAAGTGATGCAGATGCAGTTTCAAGTCCATCACAAATGGTTTGAAGTGAAGCTAAATAATCAATCATTTTCTGATCACCTTTCTTTATATTGCAAAGTTTCATTTTCAATTGGTGAATGTCAGTGCGACACTGAGATACAAAAATCTCTACTAATCTGTTCCAACCATCACCAGCATGAGAAAGACGAACAGCTTGAGCTAAAATAGAGGGAATCATTGAAGATAACAGAGATACCTTGAGGTTTTGATCTTCAATCAACCATGTAGCAAAAAGCGAATCAGAAGAATATGGCTGAGTAATGTCACCATTTAGGTGACCTAAGTAACCATGAGCATCAAGAACAGCTTCAATTTGAGAGCGCCAAAGCACATAGTTAGAAGAATCTAGTTTAACCTGTACTAAGCTACTCCAATTCTGTCGCAAAAGAAGCACCCCAGCAGGAATTGATGAACTCGAATCAATATGAGGAGAAGAAGAAGAAGACGCCATGGAATATAATAAAGAATAGCAGAAGAAGGATCGAAAAATTTTCTGCAACTTCGTGACCGATTTTCTGCAACTTCCCAATTAGTGAACATTTTTTCAGTATGGCAGATTCTTTACTTTCCAAATACATCCAAACTTTTCCTTTTTACTTATGATTAGGGGTTTCTTTACTTTTATTCACTTCTTATACTTATCCCAAGGTGTAATAGCTTCCATTGCCTAAGTGTTACACAAATAACACATAAATTACGCGCAAAAGCTCATAAATTAGCAAAACACCTAAAACTAGACAAAAAAGTGAAAAGTATGAATAAATGGAAAAAAATCCCGACATTAAATATCAAATAACCCTAAAATGATGTCTCATAACTAGATTATTCTATCACATAAATGGAGACATCAATGTCATTTACTAATAATTGGTTGAATTGGACTATTATATTCATATAGAAGTTTGTCCTGTTATTTATTTCAAAGAAATCTCACTTTAAAAAAATTCATCATTCTTTTTGGTACTCAATGATCCGATATATATTATTTCAGACTGAGGAGGATGTAAAGGTATAACTCAGTTATTTGCTGACATGGGTGATTCATTGTTGAATTAGTTGCAAGTGGTATATCATTATCCTTTTTTGTTATATTCACACTACAAATTATACTTTTCTTGAGCTAACCCAATTTTTTCTATCTCATTTTCGATAAGATGGGATTTTCTTTTCAGGGTCTGAAGAGTCACTGTTAATTGTACATGCATTACTAGATGTTGCTTCATATCTAAGAATGTGAAATAACTTCCATGACATTTAACTTTTGGCATGAACTTTTCTGGTGTATTGTTATGAATGGAAGTGTATTTTTTTTCAGAAAAAGGTTAAAATTTATCAAAGTCCACTAAAATCTTGACATAAGAATCTGTTAAACTCTATGTAGAATTAAAACAATCTGTGGAATTTGTAAAATATATGGATTTTAATAATCCAAAAAAGTCCAACAGATTCTCAATTGAATACACCTTCCTAAGACATTTAGTCGATCGAATTAAAAGTTTTTTGGATGCCTAAAAGTTATGTTACCTTGTCGTACAAAATTGACATAATTGGTGATTATGTTTTAAGTAAATCCCGAAGAAATTTACTAAATTTAAAGGATATATTCCGAAATAAGTATTTTGTATAAACCACAAGTGTATGTAACAATGTATATATTTGTATTATTTTCTAAAATTTTCACAAGAAATGTGTAAGGGAAAAGAAAATTCTGAAAAGAAAATTTTCAAATCAATATATAATACAATCCCGAAGAAAGTTCTTTGGGGTTGTATTATATATTGATTTGAGCAGTTGAAATACACAATATGCAAAAGAAAATATGTCACCGTTCAAAGAACTTTATATTAATACATGATCGATTTGGTCTCCTAGTGACAGGAACGATATGTTGAATAATAGGTAATTTACTTGGTCTTTGCTAAGAAAAACCTGAAGATTCTTTTACCAAGTGACTACCCGTATATTTTATATTACAATTAAATTATTGACTATCCCAACTAGAGATTTGTAATTTATGTTTTTAATTTGATTATCTTTAAATGATTGGATATCTCGAATATCTAAAAGCTTATATCTTAAAACACATTTTGCGGAATGTCATTCAAAAGAGGTAATTTCCCCCTTATTAAGGGGAGAGACAAGGCAAACTGAATTTCCTTGACGTGCTTACGAACTAAGAATATGAATTTAAATTTAAAAGGAATATACATTTGCAAAGTGTTTCAAATAAATATACCTAATGCATTCGCCAAGTATGTAGAAGATTTTGAAATCCCAAAAATATATTGTAAACGCTCCAACATAAGTTATTCTCCCATATATACACATAACAAATATTCAAGCGAATGCATCCAATCAACACATAAAGCGTGGTAAATTTGTAATGCGTCTAACCAACGCATGAAGTTTGGTAGATTTATAATGCATATAAACAACGCATGAAGTGTGGTAGGCATGTAGGTACAAATTATATCATGCCCCAAAGAAGAAAATCTCATGAGTAAGTGATGAAATGGTAACTATTGTGTAATGTGCACTCCACGTGATATGCTAGAAATTTTTGAGCCAACCAATGTTGGAACATGCATTACTTTTAAAGGAATTAATGGTCATTGAAGAGACCAAGATACCTGAATATAAGGAAAGTATGTAGATTATTTAGTTGTTGGCTATTCCTTGTGATATGAGAAAGTAGAAAATGTACATATGTTTTTTAAAAGAAAACAAAATATACCTACTTTCATAAGTAACACTAGGTCTTAGGGGGTATATTTAAGTGCCTGTGGAATTAGATGGGAGCCCAACCAAGGAATGTAAGTGTGTTATTACTTTGTGTCTAAGAGTAATATAGGCCATGTTGTTGCTCATTTATAGGGGCGAGGTAACTATGGTCTATTACTATCTATCATGCCTCTACTCTATGTGATTATAGACAAGATGTCATTTCTTATGATGGGCGAGTAGAGCGTGCAATGACGATCAATGCTAAACTAGGTTCATTAATACTAAACTGGGTTCATTAATACTAAACTAGGTTCATTGGGAAATTGTTAAGTAATCCCATAGGTTTCCTATTTTGGCCCTATCCCATTACTGGAACTTGAGCTAAAGGTCATTCCCAAAATAATCCCTAACATGGATAATGATTAAAATATTTAGTCAATATTATTTAATGAAGGAATCCTAATTAATATGGATATTCAATGAATTATCTTATTGTGTAGCTAATTAGAAATAGAATTGTAGGTATTGAGATAATAAGCATTAAACTATTACAGGAACCCTAACTTTTATATTCAACTATACATAAGGGGTTTTTTTATTACTCGAACTGTGTTATGCATTCCATTGGCAAAGATAAGGTAAAGAATGATACTAAGAAATAAGAAGTTCTTAATATTGGTACTAAGACGCATTCAGTTGAAACACTAGTTAAGCTTCATCATCACTGCAAGAGTTCTCGGAGCAAGAAGGCTATATCCAATGTATTTTGCAAGTATATTCTCGAGAAGTGGAACATCAATGGTGATATAGGGGTGTCATAAATTAAGAACAGCCACTTTCATATGGAGTTTGACGACAAGAAAGAATGTGAGAGGATTTGGTTCCTCATACCTTGTGCTTTACATACCATGCATGTGGTTCTTACTATCTGGGATAACAAAAGAGGGTAGCAGATGTGGATATGACTGCCCCTTGAGTCTGGGTATATGTAAGGGGTGTAGCACACTTGCAAAACAAGGTGTGGGCTATCAAGTTCCTGCTTTAAATTTTTTGCGTTGGAAGAAATTGTTTATCCAACTATGATAGTGGAAGATATTGATACCTTTTCGTTTAGGGCTACGTTAAAGTACGATGATGCAATCCTTACGTGTGCTTATATGGGTCAAGAGTATGATCTTGCATGGGCTCAATTCTATTAAGAGGACATTTTCCTTTTTTCCTTTGAAGCTACATTCGGCATTCTCAAGATGTGAAGCTAACTTTCAAAAACTTAATTTCCTCCATGAGAATGTCATTACCCGTTTCTTGTTGAATCTTTTTCTCGGCATCCTCAAGCGCAAGATTAGTTCTCTTTACTCTTTCAGAGATGTGTGAATAGTTCTTTTTGTTCATCTTGCTTAATCCAAACAAATTGTTTAGTTCCCTCGAGTGTATCACTTGCCCACCCAGAGCACACCACATCATTGTAGTATGCATACTCGGTCCACATTTTGAAGAAACAAAAGGGAGTATGTCTAATCTCATTGTATAAAGTCACAACACACGAAAGTGGTCCGTCCAAAGAGGAATAGGTATGAACTCCATGGAAATGAAGTAAGGAGAAGCAATAAGCCTTTGGTTAACCATAACACGATCAATTTTACTCATTATATTATGACCATTACGCCAAGTAAAATGTTGACCCGTATAAGTCAAATCCTCCAAACAAAGAGCTTTACAAACATCATTAAAAGCTTTTAAATCATAAGAGTTGATATCCATTCCATTAACATTCTCATTAGGCTTGAAAATGTTGTTGAAATCTCTCATGAGTAACCAAGAATCATCAAAAGTTTCGTCATAGGCAACCAAATCTTCCCATAATGGTTTTCTATGACCTTTATAACTCATTCCATAAATAAAGAAAATGCATAGAGAGTTAGAAATTACCTTGTATTTTACTACATAAAGAATAGCTTGAGTATTGATAGAGAGGCGATTAACTTCTACTTTATCGGGGTTCCAAGCTAGAAAGATCCAACCTTTACTATGACTTGTGTAATAGTCGAAATTGTCATCACATAATCAACCCTTAACCTTGTATTGACGAAATTTTTAACCCTTGATCGCTTTTAGTTTCAAGTAAAGTAGTACTATTAATCTTTTTTTTGCGGATAAGGTTACAAACTCCTTTATGAAATTAGGCTTCGCAAAAGCCTTTTGTGTTTAAGGATCTCATGAGAGTTGGAGGGTTTTGCATCCAAGATAATAAATCAGCTTTACTAAAATAAGCCAACTTATATCATTTAAAAGACCATATGCAGCCTTGTCAATAGGGTAGTGCTGTGGTGACAAAAGGTTAATTAATAAGTGGCCTTTACTAAGCTGATGAAGAAGTCCAATAAAAGAAATATTGTGAACATCTATAAGAGTAGAATAACTTGTACAAGGTGAACATGTAACGTGTAGGCCACTAGTGATCTCTTTAAATGACATTTTAGTCTCACGAATTAAATAACCCAAAGTAGATATATCAATCAGCACTAATAACCCACTAGAAGCAATCAAAATATTTTTTAAATAAAATAATTCATTTAGAAAAATAAAAGTTGCATGGACGCCTTTATGGACTCCATGTACAACTACGTCAAGATGAAAGAATTGAAGCAAAAGATTATTAATAAATAAGAAATTAGCCTTGAGGATCAGATATGTGCTGATGAAGAATTCCCAAAAGATGAATTTCATGAACATCGTTGAACGTGGTAGTACTGATAGCACGCAGCACATAAAATAAGTGCCCCAAAAGATAAAACATAGCAGCACTAAAATAATCCTCTTTGGTGATAGTAGAATTAATAGCATGGCCAACTTTCACAAATAAAAGTGAAGGCCAGCTAAAACCATTATGAATCTCACTAGCAGACTTATTATCATGACGGCACTGCAGCAAAATTTGTTTATTAAATAAATCCTTTTCAACTTGATAAAAAAGTATCACTAGAAGATAAAATAATAAGTGTCCACGCAGCAACACAAAAGTCAAGCAAAATATATATATACCCATCCAATGGATAAAATCAAATAACTCAGCAAGAGCGTAGCTATGATCATCGGTCTTTGTACAAGATCTGCTAATATCGATTTGAGCACAGCATCAAGTCACACAAAACCCCGAATCTCGACCACGAACACCCGAAACTCGACCAAGAATACCCGAAACTCGATCACGAACTTTCGAAACCTATCACAAAACCTCGAAATACAACCACAAACATGAGAAGCCTAAAAATAGTAAGAAACTGCAGCTCTACTCCAAGAACATGCCAATAGCTCATATCTGAAGTATGTATTAAAAATTTAGCTGCAGGAGTATGGAATATAATATAAGTTGCAATTCTCAAAAATTGCAGAATAGTTCTCGAAGAAGTAACAGCGCTGAAACTAAGCAAAAACTAAAAGAACGATGAAGTCTGATCTGAAACCCCAAAGACCACCAAAATAAGTAACAACTGAATCAAGAACACAGCAATTAAGCGAAGCATTAAAAACAACTGAAACAACAAAGGTAACAGAATATTTAACCCCTATGCGGTGAAAGAGGAAAACAAACCCCTCTTGATTGTGGGCCCCGCAAGAACCCGTGAAGTTATATAAATCATTTGGGGCTGGGGTCCGCACCCAATAAATAGTTCTGAGCATCACCGAATATAGCATATTTTCTCCTAAATCTTGGCCTTTGAATCGGCAAAACCAAATTTGAAAAAGTAACCTTTTTCTTATTTTTCTCCTTCTGCTTCTTTGTTTTTCAGCTCTTCACAAGGGTGAAGGGGTCTTCTTCTCTTTTAGCGCCTATCCATTTTCCATTGGTATTATTATACTCGAATCGGATGTGATTCGAGTTATAAACCGGCTCCATATTAGAATTGTTTGAGCGAAATACACCTCTAATAACTTGTTGCTTGGGGACCCTATCGGCATAAATAAAATTTCCCCTCGGTCCATTAATCTCAGAGTTAATTGAAACCTTTAGAGAACGAAACTCTTTGATTTCTACAATTTTTCTCAACCCAAATAGAAGAACTAGCCTCAGAGCCGGTCCTAGAGAGAGGCCAAGGAGACCAGGGCCTTGGCCCCTCCACAACTCATATTATTTTACGGCCTCTTCTTAAGCATAACTTTTTTTTATTAAAAAGACCAGTTTTACTCATAGCTTGAGCTTCTTTTCCAACTCACATAATTTTAGAACCCTTACACATAAATTTTTTTTATTACAAAGGCCCATAGTCTTAGCTAGGGCTGCAAACGAACCGATACTTTCACCAAGGGCTCGAGTTTGAGTTCGCTAAAAGTTTGTTTGAGTTCAGCTCGTTAATTAAACAAACCAAGCTCAAACTTTAAATTTGGGCTCGTTTACTAAACGAGACAAACTCAAACATGTATAAGCTCGATTCGTTAAGCTCGTGAATAGTTTGATAAGAGCTCGTTAATAGGTTTGGTAGATATATTCAATTAAAAATTATCAATTTTATATGTATGTGTGTGTCTATATATAAACTCAAAACTCTGTAAAATTTTTGTATATCTAATTAATCATAACTAAACTATTCTATATTTAGTAAGTATATTTTTTTTCTAGTCAAATTATATAATATGTTTTATATTAGTTTTACTTGACTTCATTTAAATCACATAAAATCCCAAAAATATATATATCATAGAAAAATAAACGAGACTTAAATGAGTCTAAAACGAACAAATCCAAGCCGAACTCAAGCTTGGAAAAAATAAGTTCGCTAAAGGTTTGTTTGAGTTCGACTCGTTAGTTAACGAACCAAGCTCAAGAAAGCTAAAGCTCGGTTCGGCTCGGTTCAAACTCAAACCAAGTTCAAGCTCAAGCTCGCTAAAATATTAGCAAACAAACTCAATAAAGCTAAAGCTCGGTTCGGCTCGGTTCGTTTGCAGCCCTAGTCTTAGCCCACCTAAAATATATATATTAGATTATATTTTTAGTTACAAAGATATTTAATTAAGTTAACTTTTTTTTTTAATTTTAATATTACTTGTTAACTTAAAAGAAATCTAGATATTTTTTTTCTTTAAAATTTATTTGATAAATTTTTTATTATATTTTGAATTTTTTATTTTATTTTATATAATTTGTAATTTTTTAGGGGTCCATTTTTAAAGATTGCCTTAGGTCCCCGAAATGTCAGGACGGCTAGCCTTTCCCTTCTTAATGCTATAGGAAATAGGAGCATCTAAGCTGGAACTTTTGTACCTACTAGTACTGGTATCTCTTGGATATGAGATTGGAGCTTCAAACCTTCCGTTATTTGCACGACTAGTCCTGCTTGATTTAAATTAGTATTTGTAGGCGCATGGTTAAAATTTGGATCAAAGCTAGACCTAGAGCGAGAAGAAATCAAAAGTTCAGACCCCTGAGTTTTCGGCAATGACAAATCAGTCTCTGAAATTTTAGAATTGATTCCTACAGCTCCTTGGATAATTTCCGAAGCCGCAACTAATTCTGATTCCTTCTCAGAAGCCACAAGCGCGTGATCTGATTCTTGAATATTCATTAACGCCCCAAATTTATACGATATTTCCACAGGGGTCCTCGAACTATTAGGATTTAAATTAGGAGTCCCGATATATAAAATATCAGTAGCAGCAGCATTTTTAGCAGGATTAGTGTTAACATTTTTTCTAGTCTCAGGCACTCTTATTGCATGTTTTCCAGGTTCTTTAGAGTTTAATCCAATATCATCATCATCAGAATTCACATTAACAGCATCCTCATCAGAATTTAAACTAACAACATCGTCAAAAAAGCTCAAATCCGCATTTTTCATCACCGTTTTAGGATTTTTGAGTTGTTTTCCAGGTAAGTAAAAAGTTTGAAGTTTAGCTTCATAAGTCACTGTCCGATTCGTGAAGAGAGGAATCGGAGTACGATGAAGTATCAAGTTCATCATCTTCTCGCTGCTGTAGAGGCAATTTAGAGCTCGAACATTCATGGCCGTGCTGATCGATCTTGGGCTCTCGCTTAGCAGCAATAGTACAGTCCATCGGCGATGAGTTATGAGGCCCAATAGAGTCCGGTTTTGGCTTCTTCGCTTCATACCCATTTCTTGTTTGTACAAGTACATGAAGAATGTATCCTTTGGCAATGGGTATATGTCAATGTTTTTATAGCATTAATTTATGTTGTGGTATTATTACGAGGAAATTGTAAATTGAGGCCCACACAGTAAAAATGTTTTGATTAAAATCTTAGTTGGCAAAAGTTATTTTTTAAGTCCCAATTTCATTTTGCCTGGTTGGATTTTTGACCTCTTTACCCCTGTTCTTATTGGGTACGGACCCAACCCGAATTACCAATTCATGTGTTTTCCAATATGTTTTTTAAGTTTTTTTTAATAAGTCTTTTATATTTTGTAGTCATTTGGGGCCAGACCCACACTCTTCAATTTGTTTTTTGGGTTATACCCATTAAGAACAATTTTGTACCATACAAAGTGAATTATTTGTATTATGTTTTCTATTGCACAAAAACCCTATATGGGGCTAGCCCATGCTATACAATACCCTATATGGGTCTGACCCATGATACATCTAAAAAGGCCTAGGGCTGTACCCATTACAACAAAAGAATACCTATACCTATATGGGGCTGGCCCAACATGAACAACAAAATTAATCAACTGCCCAACATCAACTTGAGCCCAATGGGGCTGGACCCATTATCAAACGTGAGCCCAATGGGGCTGGACCCAACAAACAGAAAACGCCGTGGACGTGAAATCTGCTGATTGCGGTGGCGGTTTCGAGCGCAGGCTGGTGAGATGAACAGATCTGAACGGGTTCTTGCTGGTGGCTGTTTTCGAACTGCAGGCGGCGCTGGTTCCACGATCTGGTGGCGTTAATGGCGAGATGAAGGCGTTGAAGGATTGGTGGTGTTACCTTGAATCTAGTGGCGTTAATGGTGAGATGAAGACGGATCTGGATCTCACGAATGGGCCACGAATGGTTTCGAGCAGCGCTGCAGAGGACTTCACGAACGGAGGGGAGGGTGGTGGTATTCGACGTGCAGCAGCTCCAGCGAGTATCTGGATCTGGAGGGGAGGGCGTTAATGGTGAGATGAAGACGGATCTGGAGGGGAGTGTCTTCTCTGCGGCAACCGGTGTGCTTCAGCGCGGTGGTGTTGGTGCTGCAGATCCACGGTGGTGAGGTGGTCTTCTCCGCGGCGGCGACGAAGCAGCAGATCCACGGTGTTGGCGACGAAGCAGCAGATCCACGGCAGGAGAGCAGCGTCGGTGGTGGGGTGCAGGAGAGCAGCCTCTTAGTGGGGGTGGGGGTGGGTGGTAGGGGCTCGCCAGGAAGTGGGTGGTGGTGCTGCGCGACGAGGTGGAGGGGGTTGGGTGGTAGTGGGTTCATGGTGGGGGTGGTAGAGAGAGAAGAGGTGGAGAGGGGTGGGATTTTTTCCAGAACCTATAATGAGGTTTTGGATTGGGTTTGGGAGATGTCATTGTACGTGTATAGGGAGGGGAGGGTATTTTTGGATATTTGCTTCATTTAGTTGGCTTCCAACTAGCTCAACTATACCAGGATTTAAAATGCAAACTAGAAGATCCTTTGGGCCTTATAATATAAACACCCCTATTATTATGGTGATTAGAGAGAAAAACAGAAACCAAATGAGACCCTACCCTTAATTGTATTGCTCAATCTGATGACAAATCAAAAGATTCTAGTTTATTATTATGTGTTTATAAAGAAATCGGAAACCAAATTACAAATCAAATCTTAAATAATATTGAATAATAGTAAGATATGCATAGTGAATAGTGTATTAAATAAACCTACAAGGAAAAAGTGCGAAACCAATTACAATCGACCTTACCAACAAGCATTGAAATACGCTCTATCCTCCCAAGCCCCCACTTTCGCTAATCTTCACTCGAAATTCTCGTTCAAAACCGGCAAGTTAGAACTAAGTTGCTATGAGCTAACCCAACTGGTTACAAATAGGCTATTCTCTATTTGCTTAAAACGGTCACCCAAGGTTAGAAAAATAAATGGGACAAGGGATGGAATGGAGGGGTTTTATTAGTGGCAAAAGATTCTGAGAATGTTAGGGATATGGCTTATAAGGAGTTTGTGAATTTGGTTAAAGAAGTAAATGATGTGACTGAGGAGGTTTTGGTGCGAGATGTGTCGTATGTGAAGATTAATGTGAAATAAGAGAATAATATTTGTTGTATTGTATTGATTGATAATAGTACACGTCATATAGAAAGAGAGAGGTGTTTACAGCATGAATCACACACCTCTTGTACTACTAATTATGTTACAACTAATTTGTCATTTAGTCTAACTACTTGACTAGCCTATATAGTTTACTAACTACATAGTTTAGTTATACTCGTCATCCTCCCTCAAGCTGAGCACGCCTAAGGAGTGGAAGCTTGCTAATAAACGATGAGAAAAGAGTTGATGATAAACTTTTTGTAAAAACATCAGCTACATGTGCTAAAGTTGGCACGTGAAGTAAAGTAAGCAATTTTCGTTGAACTTGTCCTCGAACGAAGTGAAAATCAATGTTAATATGTCTTGTTCGTGTATGAAAAACCGGATTGGAAGCCAGAGCAATTGCAGAAAAATTGTCACAAGAAATGATAGGTATGATAACTAGAATTCGTAAGCTTGTAAAAAGGAAGGTTAGCCACTTTATTTCTGTAGAAACATAGGCTAAAGCTCGATATTCAGCCTCAGTGGAGGAGCGTGAAACAGTAGTCTGTTTCTTTGATCCCCAAGAGATGAGGTTATTACCTAAAAATATATAATAGCCTGTCGTTGAACGTCTATCACTGATATTACTTGCCCAATCCGAATCAGATTAAGAGCGTATAAAAGTTGAAGAAGAAGTAAAGGATAAACCATAATGAATAGTACCTTTAATATAGCGTAACAACCTCTTCAAAGCTTCATAATCTAAATTTGTAGGCTTATGCATAGCTTGCCAAATTTGATTAACTGCATAAGTGATATCAGGACGAGTTATCTTTAAATATTGCAAAGCTCCAGTTATACTTCGAAAAAAAATGGATTTTCATAAGGAAGTAATTCATGCTCCATTTTGATCGTGTATTTACTCGGAGAAGGAGATGAATTGGTCTTACAATCACTTAAGCCATCCTTCTTAAGAATGGACAAGGCATAAGTGGATTGATTAACACAAAGAGCCATGTTAGGTCGTGAAATCTCAAGGCCTAAAAAATAAGAAAGATTAATCTTTCATCATAAACCGAGTTTTTAGTGCAGTAATAATAGTAGATATTAGACTATTGTCTGCACCTGCAACAAGTATATCATCAATATAAACAAGTATAATAGTTAAGGTAGAGTTTGAACCCTTAGCAAACATAGAGGAGTCAATAAAACTCGATTGAAAACCATGAGAAATTAAAAAGGTAGCCAGTAATGTATACCATGCTCTAGGAGCCTACTTCAAACCGTATAAAGATATATTTAACTTGCAAACATAGTGTGGGTTAGCTTGATTAATGAGGCTATAGGGTTGAGTCATATAGATCTCTTCTTCAAGTGAGCCATGTAATAAAGCGTTAGAGACATCCAATTGCTTGATATCCCAAGAGTAAGAAGCAGCTAAAGAAAATATAAGTCTAACTGTTTGATGTTTAACAACATGACTGAAAATTCAGTATAATCTAATCCATATTCTTGTAAGAAACCACGAGCCACAAGCCTAGCTTTGTAGTGAGCTATTGAACCATCAGCCTTTCTTTTAATCTTATACACCCACTTACATGAAATTGGTGTTCTTCCATGTGGTGGAGGAACTAATGACCAAGTATTTTGATCAAGTAAAGCATCATATTCAGATTGCATAGCAGACTGCCAAAAAGGTAACACAGAAGCTTCTTTATATGTACTAGGCTCAAAGAGAGACGAGGAAATAGACTCAACAACATTTTGACACTTGTATGATAGTTTAAGAGAGCCAGTTTGTCTGCGGGTAATCATATGGTTTTTGGGAGGTGGTTGAGGTGGAGATGGATGTATAGGAGAAGTAGGCTGAGAGGAAGATGAAGACTCGGTAATTACTTCAGATGAAGGCTCAGTAACTACTTGAGATGAAGAAACAAACGGAGAAAATGGCTAAGATAGAGAGTTAGGATTGATAGATAAATCAAACAGATCAATGTAAGATGTGTGTGAGGTGTTTTGTGGAGAATAAGGTAAGTTTTGTGAAAATGAAAAGGGATAAGATAGTTCATTGAAGACAACATGTCTTGAGATAAAATATTTATGTGTATCAAAAGCCAAACATTTATATCCTTTTGAAAAATTGCAGTAGCTTATGATTACACAAGGAGATGACTTAGAGGCTAAATTCTTTGGTGAGTAAGGTTTTAAACATGGAAAACAAACACAGCCAAATACTTTAAGGTGATTATATGAAGGATAAATTTTATATAACACTTCATAAGGGCTTAAATTGGACAAGTTTGGAGTTGGTAAAATGTTTACTAAGATAAATTGAGGAAGCAAGAGCTTCAAGCCAGAATTTAGGAGGCATGGAGCTATGATTAAGAACGGTGCGGGTAGTTTCAAGAAGGTGCCTATGCTTCCTTTCAGATACTCATTTTGCTCAGGAGTATGAGGGCAGCTAGTTTGGTGTATAATGCCATGAGATTGAAGAAATAGTGAGAAACTTTTGCTCAAATACTCACCACCATTATCAGTGCACACGGTTTAAATAGAAGTGTGAAATTGTGTTTAAATCATTTTGTGAAAAGATTGGAAAACATAAAGCACATCTAATTTCAACTTTAAAGGATAAACCCATGAATATTTACTAAAGTCATCAATAAAAACGACATAATATTTGAATGAAAAGCAAGAATTTATAAGGGAAGGACCCATACATCTGAATGAACAAGAGCAAAAGGAAATAAGCTTTTAGTTACAGATAGTTTGAAGGGTGATTTGTGAGCTTTTGAAACAGAACAAGATGCATAATTGACACCATGATAATTAAGTCTAGTATCTAAAATAGAAGCTAAAGAGGCAGAAGGATATGCTGAAGGATGACCCAACCTAAAATGACAAAGCATAGCTGAAGAAACTTGAGACTTGGAAGACAAACAAAGAAGTTTAGAGTCGTGTGAAGACACTGGATCTGCATTGAAGGAAATAGGATACAAACCATCCTTACAAGGGCCATGAAAGAGGATGTTGTTAGTTTTATTATCAAGAATAGACAGTGAAATGGAATTAAAGGAGATAGGGCAATCATCATCAAGTGTAAACCTAGATATATACAAGATATTGGAGGTGATGGTAGGTACATGAAGTACAGAATTGAGAGTAAAAGTGGAAGATGGATTTAGAAGCTTACTATGACCTGTGTTGACAATATCTAATGCAGTACCATTACCAACTGAAACAAAAATTTCCACCATGATAAGGTGAAGAATGTTGAATGAGATTCAAATCATTTGTAATATGGTTGTTAGTCCTGAACCCAAAAACCACTGCTCAGCATCATATTATGTAGAGGTTATGAGAGTGATTTTCTTGATTATAATTATTACTCTGAGTTGGAGCTTGAGCAGCTAGAGCAATATGATTAGCTCTAGGAGAGGGAAAAGTAGTAAAATCTGCACGATACCAGCAATTCAACGCATTATGACCAATATTTGAACATATTTGACAAGTAGGTAAAGAGGATTTCATACCAGTTTGAGAATATGAAGATTGATTTCCCAAATTAGAAGGCACATAAGAGGATAAACCACAACCTCTACCATTAAATCCACGTCCTCTACCACTCGAATAAGATCCTCTTCCTCGATTATTTGAAGAGGAATTATTTGAGTTTGAATAAAGCACAGTATGAGTTTGAATATGAGAATCATTCAGATCAGCCATATGCATATGTAACTCTTCAGAAACTAGTAAACGACCCAAAGAATGAAACCTAATCGGAGTTGATTGTGCATTGGTAATTTGTATACTCCATTTAAATTAATTATATTCACTTGGTAAACCTTTAAGCGTATACATAATAACATCCTTTAATGGAAGTGATGTAGATGCAGTTTCAAGTCCATCACAAATGGTTTGAATTGAAGCTAAATAATCACTCATTTTCTGATCACCTTTCTTTATTTGCAAAGTTTCATTTTCAATTGGTGAACGTGAGTGCGACACTGAGATACAAAGATCTCTTCTAATTTGTTCCAAACATCACCAGCATGAGAAAGATAAACAGCTTGAGCTAAAATAGAGGGAATCATTGAAGATAACAGAGATACCTTGAGTTGTTGATCTTCAATCAACCATGTATCAAAAAGCAAATCAGAAGAATATGGTTGAGTAATGTCACCATTTAGGTGACCTAAGTAACCATGAGCATCGAGAACTGCTTCAATTTGTGAGCGCCAAAGCACATAGTTAGAAGAATCTAGTTTAACCTATACTAAGCTACTCCAATTCTGTCGCAAAAGAAGCAACCCAGCAGGAATTGATGAACTCGAATAAATATGAGGAGAAGAAGAAGAAGACGTCGTGGAATATAATAAAGAATAGCGGAAGAAGGATCGAAGGACGGAGAAGCAAATCTTTGTTTTGATTTAGAAAATCGCCATTAATGGGCGGAAAAATTTTGCTTCAAAGAAGCTTACCTTGGCTCTGATACCATGAAAAATAATGTGAAATAAGAGAATAATATTTGTTGTGTTGTATTGATTGATAATAGTACATGTTATATATAAAGAGAGAGAGAGAGAGAGAGAGAGAGGTGTTTACAGCATGAATCACACACCTTTTGTACTACTAATTTTGTTACAACTAAGTTGTCATTTAGTCTAACTACTTAACTAGCCTATATAGTTTACTAACTACATAGTTGAGTTATACTCATCAGTATGTATGCCGAGGAATTGATGGGAAGTATGTGAAGTTTGATGAGAATAGATAAACATTTATTAGATGTTAATTACAATAGGTATAATTTCAAGGAAAATTGCCTTAAGATTAAGTGCTATTTGCTTCTCGGGCATGGAGATTTTGTGCAGTATCTAATGGATATTTTTTTTCAGGGACATTCAGAACCACCTAACTCGATAAGCTCGTTCAAACTTGCGGGGCTATTGTAAAGTGTGATCCAATCATCCAATGCACAATTTGACGATCCTCATACATTAGATAGATTATGCGTTAAAATGATGCCTTATAAAACCGGATATAGAGGATGGGACGTGTTTCACTAAAATATGACGCAAGGGTCCCACTTAATACTGTTTTTACTGAATCTGTTATCTCAAAGTATCTTCGAATCTTCAACTTTCTATGGAAGTTGAGGAGAGTAGAGCATGCACTTATATGTGTACGGAAGATTTAGAAACTAAACGAATCACTTCTTGTGTACTAAGCTGCACAAGCAGTTAAGTTGGAGCTGGTTTTGAAAACTATGGAAAGATGGATTTGAAAATAATTTAGTGTATGGTGGATGAGGTGCATGGTTTTTGTGTAATTTATGGGGAAACTGGGTGCAAATATGTATCATAGGTATGAGTTTTTTTAATATTTGGAAGCTCTTTTTTTATTTTTGGAGTTGGGAGGATTATAGAGTCTTATGTAGTCAAATAAGGGTGCGTATGTTATGCCACACCTGCCGGAACCCACACAACTACCTAATTTTTATATTCTAAGTTGTAGCATAAACTATAAGAGGACATTCATTCAGCAACAAACAAATACCACAAACAAGAAATGTTCAAAAATAAGCATTGCGCAATGTACTGAGTACGCCATCAAAACTCTTGAACCTCCATATACATCTATTTATCCAAAATAAAAGGTGAAAAATACAAAATACAAACAATAACTAATAGTCAAGAGTTTGAAAATATAAGTAATCAGCTTCCTAGTGCTTCCAGCTTATTCGCATAATTTATTTATAAAAATACGATGGGTAAAGCAATTTTTTTTAAGAAAACATACCTCAAAGAACACTTCATGCATCTAAATCACATTGCAGAGTACCCTAGAAGCCCCTTTCCATCGTTATCATTAGGGTTAAGAGGTGTTCTTCCCAATATAATGTTGGAATTATGCCCTAGCCCCGATCGTCTCGTAATTAATTGAACACAAGTGTTTACTGTACATGATAATAGTTATACCTACAATATTGATTAAAGAAATTGTTTCCTTGAATCTATAGCAAGCTTTTATGATTATGGTATTTATCTACATAATATGAAGGCAGAACCTTGACTAAGTTACGAACTAGATATCATAAGGTGTTATGATAATGAGAATCTACTTATACGACTTAATCTAAACTTGTTCTTAATCGTAGGATCGTCGAGTTAGGACCTCGATGATCTGGTTAGCTTAATATGTAGCTAACAAGTATTAATTGGATAAATATTGGTAGTTCTCGTTTACCGAGTTAGGTCATAGATAATGCACATAGAGATGTTATGATCGAACCGACTAAAAATCTAGAGATTCCTAATGGTTTATTACCTTGAACTGTCAAGTAGGTTAATCTCTAGAAGGAATTTTATGCTTGTAATCCTTTGACTAGAGATCATCACTATGGTTGTGTATGTTCTTGTTGTGTTTTGATACTAGACTACTAGTGTGACATAATGCTAGCCGAAAGGATATTGGACAAAACTAAGTATATATGCTCCTAGGGATGAGTCAAGATGGAATCTATCGACTCTAGGTAAAGAGTTTGAGCTCTACGATGTCATATATTATAACGATTGGTTCGAACTACGTACCTCAAGTAGTGTGAAATGTGTCACTGACGGCTGGGCTAGTCAAGTCATTTGTATAATGCAAAAGATCCAAGTCCACTTGTGGGTAGTGGACCAAATTATTAACATAATTAATTTTCATAATACGTTCTTGACTTTTCACTTCCTGCCTTTTCATTTTCTTTTTTAAAGTTATTATTAGAATAATGAGAATTCAATATAGGATATAGAATTTCTATTAGTTTTCTCTCTGGAAAACAAAAACACAAAAAGCAAAAAGGTTTTTTAGTCTCCAGGTCAGAATTTGATTCTGAGGCAAAATCATGGCTCAGTGTGCAAAGTGTGGAGGCTTAAAGGATTTTGAATCTCGGTTAGTCTTTTGATTCTCAAATAAATCCAAAAGGTACGCAATGGAAACACTTTTCTTTAAATTCTTAAATCGCAACTAGATTGGTTTAGAATTGCAATAAGTATTATTTTCCGCTGCGTATATTTGATGTAACAAGTATTGCGATTCTTTCATATAAGTACTCACACATAGAGACCCATTTCAATTTCACCTCAGGCAACAGACAAAGTTCAAACTCTACATTTTGAGACATCGTGGATTGGGATGCATAAAATTAGCATTGCCAGAAGTATTTATGTTGTATTATTGAAATCAAAGATCAATGTGTTGCTACCATTTGGACCTTTTGCAATTGTGTTGCATTATACAACAAAGAAACATCTAATAAGATGATAATATATGCCATCTTGGCTTTCGAGAAACAACCATAGGTTGTGAGATTTGCTTAATTTCAGTACATAATTTTGTTTATGGACATGTAATTTTTTGACATGCTTGTACTTGTATTATAAAGTAAATAAAACCCCAGCAACTATAGCTGAACTTAGTGGACTAGTGAAAAATTGGAACTCAGAGGTGACCAATTGGATCCACTAAAACTCTTTTTAAGCATTGGATTCTAAATCTCAATAAGAAGAGGATCAAAAACAAACAAAAGAGAACAAAAGTGTAAAGTGTGTTGAGGTTGTCTTTAATCATTGATAACAAATTCTACAACCATGATATCTTTATAGCAAAAGAGATACAAATTATTTGAAAGCAGAAAACAACATTAAAATCTCGCAATATTAAGCTCCTTCTCTTTGGAAGCTTATTCATTTAACATTAATAGAAACAAACATTTGAATGTAATTTTTGAGAGATCCTCAATTTATTGGTCATTGATTGACATGTAAGTTCATATCTGTTTTTGATCTTATGGAATATATTAAATAATTAAAAAGTACTTTATTTTGATACAAGCGTGTAGCTGAATTTATGTGAATCTTTACCGAAAAATATTAGTCCTCTATTTCTTCAAGTTGTTAATGTTTTGATATTTTACCATTGCGTTAATAAAGGGAAATACACAAGAAAATATAAAGGGTTCCACTCTACACTAAATAGGATAAATAGTCTAAAGAAAAGCATCCACATATCACACTTTCTTGCAGACAATTATCTAAAATCTATAGCATCTTTTGCACAAACTTTCCACTACATATAAAATTTTAATCCATACTGATGTCTCCCTAATTGTTCTTATTTTCGACCCTGGGGAGACATCATTTTTGGTGTTTATTTAATTAATATGATAGACTTTTGGACTTAAATTGCAATAATCCGGAATTCCCTTTTTATTTCTAGCATTTTTAATTTATTAAACTTTTGCGCGTAATATTGGTATTTTTAGTGTAAAGTTTACAGGTTTTAGATGTTAGCTAGGAGAGGAATCCGAGGAGAAAGTCAAATATCGTGAATTAGAGTCAAGACTTGAAGATAAATCCCGAAGATATTATTTTTAGAGCTGAAAATCCATTTTCTAGGCCATAGAGTGCTGATTTCGAGGTGCTTAAGCGATGATTTAGCCGCTGACCTTTGAAGAGAAAACATTCCTTATCGAGTTACGGAACTTTAGCAACTCGAATGAGGTCAATCGGAGTCATAACGCATCGGGAAAAGCCGTTTTAGTGAAGGTGTATCAGCAGTTACGGGATTTTGGGCTTAGAAAGTGGGCTTGGACATTTAATTAGTCTTTTATTTTCTGGTCCAAGCCCTAGTACGAATTTATACTTATAAAAGGAGGTCTGGACTTCTATTTTTCACACAATTCACATTCCACAAGATTAAAACACCAGAGAGAAGCAACAGAAGGAAGAAGAAGAAGCTACAAGAGCTGGAGTGGGTCTATAGCTCCGTTCGTAGTCATTCCAATTCCGGAAATTAGGTTCTTTTTATATTTTAATTTTGTAAACAATATGAATTCCCTTTCTTTTAATTCAGTTTTTAATTTTAATATGAGCTAAGCTTTTAATAGTGCTTGAGAACAACCAATGGGTGAATCTTAATTTTATGAAATAACGAATGTTGAATTTGGGTTTATATTAAATTAAATTAGATTGGGTCTATTACTCTTTTCGATAATTTGTGATTATTTACTGATTTTAGAGTCGCGAACTAAAATTAGGTATTATTATCTAAGCTATTCCACATATGTGGCGTGTGGATCATCCTGACGGAGGGTTTAGGTATAGAATTAATTATTCAATCTAGGATAAAAACTATTGATTCTGACGAACTTAGTTTATTCTAGGGCCAATGAGGTAAAACACTTAAACATCCAACGGTGGATCATATTTACCCTGACGGGACTAGTGACACTTTAGGATTGCCTTATAGTCCACCCTGACGGGGTATAAGGAATTTAGAATCCCGACCATTGTAATTGACCAATTTAGCCCTTAAACAACATAAGTTAGGAAGTAAGATTAGGAGGATCCTTGCGTTCTCAAGTACTACATCTCATATTGCGTTTTCACTTATTTTACTTGCGTCTTATCTTTTACTTGCATTTATAATTTGTCTTTCATTTAGTAGTTTTAATAAACAAAACCAAACAAACATTTTATTATCTTTTTACTTTCATAAGTGCATCAATCACTACTTGCTAAACATTGTGATCAACCATCCGTCCTTGGAACGAATCTGATTTAGCAGTTATTACTACTTGGGACAACCGTACACTTGCGGTTGTGGTTCGATTAGCATTTGCATTTATTTTTAGAACACACAAAGGACCACCAAGTTTTTGGCGCCGCTGCCGGGGACGGTAGCGTGTGACCACGGTGTTTATCCTTTAGTGATAAGTGCATTTATTTTAGTTTATCAGTTTTACGCTTTTTGTTTGTTAGCTTTTTCAGGTTTTTAGGTTTGGTGTATGCGAAGAAGGCTATTCAAGGATCTAGAGCCAACACCTCCGATCCTTAGTAATCCAGAATCGTTGATCAGACTTGCGAACAGAAGAAGAAGAGAACGAGAAGCTTTAGAAGTAGAAGAATTAAGTAACAGAATGGCGAATATCAATCTTCAAGGTCAACAGAATGGACAAGGCCAGCTAGATGCAAATGGTCAACCTTTAGCTCCAGGCGTTATTCCTCAAGTTCAACCACTAAATCCTAATCCTCAAGTTCAGATCGTGATGAATCAAGATCCGTGGTTTACTAATGGTCCTCCAGAAGTTCCATTCCGTGCTCCTGCTATAGGAGTAGGCGCTCCAGATATTGATGTTCCGAGATTCCGTTCAGATTCGGGTATGCTAGCTCAGTTCCAAAACTTTGGAAATTTTCGCGGAATACCATCGGAAGATCCTCTTAGAGCGGTACAGAAGTTCAAACAGATATGTGATTCTTATATCACACAAGGGGTTTCAAGAGAACAGATGTACTTTGCTGCGTTTAAATTCTTTGTCATTGATGGAGCAAGTGAATGGCACGATACGCAAGATCCTACGAAGATTACTAATTGGGACCAATTATAAATTGCTTTCTTTGACAGGTATTACCCAAGTAACATGAGGTTAGATGCTGAACTAGAATTGACGCATTTCCGTCAAGAGTATGAGGAAACTGTGGGTAGAAGTTGGACAAGATTTCAGATGTGTTTGCGTAAAGTTCCCAATCATGGCTTTTCAGAACAACAACAGTTAAAGATCTTTTATAGAGGCCTTGATGGAACTTCGAGAGAGAAATTGGATACGCTATGTGGTGCAGGTTTTCTTCAAGTTCAACCCGCTCATGCCAAGATCATTTTAGAGAGAACAGATAAGAATGAAGTTGGGTGGAGCTCAGTGAGAACACCAGTTAAGGGAGTAAATAATGTTGACATGGAAGAGAAATTTGCTACGTTTGAGAATAAAATCCAGAATACCATAGAGCAACAATTGAAGCAGCTTACTCTAGCTGTGAAAGAAGGATTTTCGGGTAAGAAGGTAGCTGTGCATGCTGCACAAGAGGTGTATATGTGTTCGATTTGTAAGGTAGATGATCATGATGAGGAAAGTTGTCCGAATAACCAAGAATCAGTGAATTTCATGTCCAATAGAGGTAATTTCAGTTCAAGTGGTAATGGATATCAGCCTAACAGAAACCATCCGGGGTTTCAATACTCAAATCCTAATGGGGCAGCCAATCCTACTTACGCGTATCAGCCGCGTCCTCAAGGCAACAACTATAATCCAAGACCACACAACAATCATCAAGGAGGACAGAATCAAAACAATTATGTGCAAAGACAAGCTCCTCAGAATACCTACGATGAGAATTTAACCCAGAAAGCTCTACCTGCCCATCCACAAGAAGGAGTAGTTACCCTTCAAAAAACCGTTGAAAATTTGATTGCTCTTCAAACACAAGCTTTGGAACGTCAGAACGCAGCTGAAGCAAATATGAAGATTTTCCAGAATCAGCTAAGTCAAATTAATAAACAGCTGAATCAGCGTCCACAAGGGCAACTTCCTAGCGATACGGAAAATCCAACACAACGTGAAGATTGCAAGGCTGTTACATTAAGAAGTGGTAAGAACCTCCCTCCACCTCCTTTTCCCGTTATGAAAGAGAAAGAAGTTCCAAGAAAAGAAAAGGAAGTGGGTGAGAAAGAGAGAGAGAATGAGAAAGAAAGTGAGGTTGAAGAAATCGAAAGACCAAGAGAAGTTCTGAAAAAGAAAGATGAAATTGTGAGCAATCGCCCTCCACCACCGTTTCCATCGCGAGTTCAGAAAAAGGGTGATATGGTTGATTTTCAGAAGTTCTTTAATAGAGTAAGGGGTTTGAGTATTAATATTCCGTTACTTGAGGCGATTCGAGATATTCCCAAGTATACGAAGTTTTTGAAGAGGGCCCTCACTAATAAAAGGCCCTACTGTGATAATGAGATGATTGGCCTTCCTGAAGAGTGTAGTGCGATTTGCCAGAGTAAATTACCTCCGAAGTTAGTTGATCCGGGGAGTTTCACGATTCCCATATCGATTGGAGAAGAATGGAAGGGAAAGGCGCTATGCGATTTGGGGGCGAGCATCAACTTGATGCCCAAGTCAGTTTTTGATACGCTTAAAATTGGAAACGCAAGACCTACCTCTATGGTCTTGCAAATGGCGGACATGTCTCTTGCTCATCCTGAAGGCCGCATTGAGGATGTTCTTGTTAAGGCAGGTACACTTATATTTCCTGTTGATTTCGTAATTCTTGAATACAATGCAGATAGAAATGTCCCCATTATTTTGGGTAGACCGTTCCTAGCTACAGGAAGAACATTGATCGATGTAGAGAATGGCGAATTGACAATGAGGATACAAGATGAGGAAGTGAAATTCAATGTATTTCGAGCTATGAAATTCCCAGATTCTCAGGAAGATTGCTTCAGAATGGATGTAGTAGAGCAAGCATCGCAAGAGGTATTTAATTGTTTAAATTTTGATGATATCTTGCAGGCTGCTTTAACATTAGATTCACCTGAGATGATGGAGGAGCTTACAGAAACAGTGGCAGCTCTCAATTCTGAAAATCCGAAATATAGGCGTCTTGCCTATGAACCTGTGAGAGAACCGGGGGAGATTATTCCTAAAAAGAAACCTCCAATTGAATCTCCTCCGGAGTTGGAAGAAAAACCATTGCCAGCACACTTGAGGTATGCTTATTTGGGTACTAATGAAACTCTACCTGTTATTGTTTCAGCTAATTTAACAGGTCCTCAAGAAGATAAATTGTTGCGTGTGTTAAGAGCCAACAAGGAAGCAATAGGTTGGACAATTGCTGACATCAAAGACATTAGTCCATCCTATTGTCAACACAAAATCATACTTGAAGATGTTAACGCACGCTCAGTTGAAGGCCAAAGGAGATTGATGCCAGTGATGAAAGATGTGGTAAAGAAAGAGGTGATCAAGCTTTTAGATGCGGGGATTATTTATCCCATTTCGAGTAGTGAATGGGTGAGCCCAGTTCAGTGTGTACCGAAGAAAGGAGGAATAACAACAATTCTTAACGATAAAAATGAGGCGATTCCTTCAAGAACGGTAGTAGGTTGGAGAGTTTGCATGGATTACAGAAAGCTGAACAAGGCCACCAGAAAAGATCATTTCCCTTTGCCCTTAATTGATCAGATGTTAGACAAATTAGCCGGAAGGGAATATTACTGTTTCTTGGATGGCTACTCCGGGTACAATCAGATTTACGTGGCTCCAGAAGATCAACATAAGACTACTTTTACATGCCCTTTTGGTACGTTTGCATATCGCAGAATGCCATTTGGGTTGTGTAATGCTCCCGCTACTTTTCAAAGATGCATGATGGCCATCTTCTGGGATATGATTGATAATTTCCTTGAAGTGTTTATGGATGATTTCTCCGTGTTTGGTGATGATTTTGATATATGTTTAGATAACTTGGAGAAAGTGTTAGTGAGATGCAAGGAAACAGATTTGGTGCTCAACTGGGAGAAGTGTCATTTCATGGTGCGTGAAGTTATTGTTCTGGGTCACAAAGTTTCGAGTGTTGGATTAGAGGTTGATAGAGCAAAGATAGAGGTAATTAAAACTCTTCCCCCTCCCGTTTCTGTTAAAGGGGTAAGGAGTTTTCTTGGCCATGCTGGCTTTTATAGGCGTTTTATTAAGGATTTTTCTAAGATTGCTAAACCGTTATGCAACTTACTCGAAAAGGATTGCAAATTCCTTTTTGATGAAGCTTGTTTAGCGGCCTTCAAAGCAATCAAAGAAAAGCTTATTTCTGCTCCTATAGTGTTACCTCCAGATTGGAATTTACCGTTTGAAGTTATGTGTGATGCGAGTGATTTGTGTATGGGAGCTGTATTAGGACAGAGGAAAGAGAAGGTTTTTCATTCGATTTACTATGCTAGTAAAACTTTTAGTGGTGCTCAGATTAATTACACAGTTACAGAAAAAGAGTTGCTAGCAGTTGTATATTCGTTTGATAAATTTCGCTCTTATCTTCTTGGAGCGAAAGTTATTGTTTATACAGATCATTCCGCGATCAGATTTCTTATGGAGAAGAAAGATGCGAAACCAAGGTTAATCAGATGGGTGTTACTACTTCAAGAGTTCGATTTAGAGATCAAAGATAGAAAGGGTTGTGAGAATCAGGTTGCAGATCATCTATCGCGTTTAGAGGGTTCAGAGATGAATAGTGGTACTGAAGCAGTTAGAGAAGAGTTTCCTGATGAGAGTTTATTCGTTGTTCGAGATTATGAGGCTCCGTGGTATGCAGATATTGCGAATTTAGTGGTGAATGGTGTTTTTCCTGAAGGTTCTACTTATCAAGAAAGAAAGAGGTTAGCTCATCGTGCTAGACAGTTCTTTTGGGAGGATCCGTTCCTCTATAAAGTTTGTGCTGACCAAATGATACGAATATGTGTAGCAAGGGAAGAGACTCAAGCCATTATAGCTGGATGCCATGATTCACTATATGGAGGACATTTCAAAGGAGACAGAACTGCTGCAAAGGTATTTCAATCAGGTTTTTACTGGCCTTCTCTTATAAAAGATTGTCATGAATATGTTAAGAAATGTACGAGATGCCAGTTTACCGGAAACATATCTAAGAGGGATGAGATGCCGCGTAATAATGTGTTAGAGGTTGAGATATTCGATGTGTGGGGCATAGACTTTATGGGTCCTTTCGTTCCTTCAAATGGTAACCTCTATATCTTATTAGATGTTGATTATGTGTCTAAGTGGGTAGAAGCGGTGGCTTTACCTACTAATGATTCACGAGTGGTGATCAAGTTCTTGAAATCACATATTTTCACTAGACATGGCACACCTAGAGTGATTATTAGCGATGGTGGATCTCATTTCGTTAATAAATATCTGAAGACTGTCCTAGAGAAATATGGAGTTAGACACCGTGTATCTACTGCATATCATCCACAATCCAATGGTCAAGCTGAAGTATCAAACCGCGAAGTCAAGTCAATCCTAGAGAAAACCGTTGGTCCTACAAGAAAAGATTGGTCAATGAAGTTAGATGATGCGTTGTGGGCCTATCGTACTGCGTTTAAGACTCCAGTTGGTGCATCTCCCTATCGTATGGTGTATGGTAAGGCTTGTCACTTACCTTTAGAGCTTGAAATGGGTGCCTATTGGGCAATTGCGCAGTTGAACTTAGATCCTATCTTAGCCGGAAAGAATCGGATGATGAAGCTTAATGAACTTGACGAATTCCGATTGCATGCTTATGAAAATGCTAAACTTTACAAAGAAAATACAAAGAAATGGCATGACAATCGGATTCGTCCAAAGAACTTTGAAGTGGGGCAAAAAGTATTAAAGTATAATTCAAAGTTCAGCAATTTTCCGGGTAAGTTAAGATCTAAGTGGTCAGGTCCATACATAGTGACGAAAGTTACACCTCATGGGGCGATAGAAATAGAACATCCGCTAGATTACCGTACCTTTATGGTTAACGGTCACAGATTGAAGATATACCATGGAGGTGAAGATACCAATCGCTCGAAAGATCCACATCCCGGGGAGGTCATGTATCTCCTCGAGACTCCTTAGAAGCGTGAGATAACCCGTCGAGCTTAACGACGTTAAACAAAAGCCATTTACTTGTATATTAGCTGAGTTTTTACATTTTTGCAATTTAGATTAGTTTGATTTTCGTAATTTCATTGTGACTTGAGTTTGGGGTCGATTTGGCGAAAACAGAAGAAAAAGAGGTTGGATTTCCAAGAGAAACCGGGGACCCGGTTTCGCAAAAACCGGGAACCCGGTTTTGGAGCTGGTACCAACCATTTTAACGCAACACTTGGCGTTTTGGGGTAATATCACAGCGTCGGAACCGGGAACCCGCATTTGGCGAAACCGGGTACCCAGTTTTGGTGCTGTGATTTCTGAAAAACTCTGACCCAGCGTTTTGGTGGCTTGCGTTTTCGTGCGTTTTGATTCGCGCCATCGACACAAATCCGGGTACCCGGTTTCGGAGCTGTAATCTTTCAAATTTCTCTGGTCCAGCGTTTTGAGGTGCTGCGTTTTGGCGCGTTTTGACTCGCGCCATCGAGAAAATCCGGGAACCCGCATTCCACAGAACCGGGTACCCGGTTTTGGCGAGTAAAATCCCTGACCCAGCGTCTTGGGGTCCAGCGTTTTGGTGCGTTTTGGGAAAAAAAAAAGGTCCACAATTGATTTTTCCGCGCCGTCACAGCGACGCGGAACCGGGAACCCGGTTTGCCAAAACCGGGGACCCGGTTTGAACGCTGTGAGAGGCGGTTTTGGGTATTTTAACCTAGTTTTCTTAGCCTCTTTTGCAAGTTTTTACCTAAAACGCACCAATAGCCTCCCCACCTCCGAAATTCATCAACCCAAACACTATATATCATCAAATCCTACCCTCTTTCACCACAAAAACATAAGATCAACTCACCTCCTCTCCAAAATAACATCAAATCCTTAGTTTTTCCCAAGATTCTTCTTCACCCAATTCCTTAAATTAAACCCAATTCTTTCTTCTCCCATACAAATTAACCAAGACCCATCTCATATTTCACCTAGTTCTTAAATTCTTAAACCTCAAAACATCAAAATTCTAAACTTTTCCCTAAGTTTTTCATTATTTGAAGTTTTGAGTTTGGGGTGAAAAGAGATGACTAACAAACCGGCGATTTCCGAAGAACTGCTCCTAGAAGAAAGACCACCATTGGTGGTTCACAAGATCAAGCTATTGAGATTCCTGATTCGCGTCCTAAACGAAAAATTGACGAAGTTAAGCTTGATTCTAACAGAAAAGAAATCACAGGTCAAAAGAGGAGATTAATTGATGAGATTGAAAGTGAGAAGGAACCGGAAGAGGAAATTACGAAGAACATTGAGGAAGAAACTGAACAAGAGATTCCGGAAGCACCCGTTTCAAAACCTCCGCGTATGAAGATGTGGGCCCACAAGCCTAAGAGGGTTTACACTTGTTGGAATACTCAGGTTCGTGAAAGAATTGAATTTTTGAAATTTGGTGAGGAGACGAATTTTCCTAAGGGTATTATGAGTAGTGATTACAAGGAATATGCTGTGACATGTGCTAAGTTTGGTTGGAAAGAGTTACAAGAAAGGAAGCTTGAGTTTATTCCTACTTTTGTGCGAGAATTTTACGAAGGTTTAGCTACCTCCCGTGATGCCATTGATGTCCGCAAAAAGGTAGTTCCTTTCTCTATTGAACGTATTCGGAAATCATTGAAACTACCCAACTTTTCTGGAACATGCCCCTTCCAAGAAACTCTTAATGACCCTTCTTTTGATTTTGAATCCCTTTGGGGGACCGTGCTTGTTAATGGGACTAGCCCAATTCCTGAAGGTGAAAGGTATCCTGGACAGTTTTACAGCAGTAGTTTGACACCTCGTGCTAAGGTTTGGTCTCGTTTCATAATACCCACTTTCTTTGGTATTAAACACACTTCCGAGTTGAAGAAAGAGCACATATTTGTTATTAAGTGTATTTTGGAGGAGAAACCATTTGATGTTGCTAAGATCATTTATGATACGATCATGGAGTTCGCGAAATCACCAATGAAACAACAAAATCTGAAGTTTCCTTGTACTATTACTCAGTTGTGTCTAGACGCAAAGATTCAGCGTAAGGACGCAGATATTGATACCGTTTCAGTTGGTGTGAGTATAGCTTTGAGAACAATCAAGAACATCCATGAAGAAGCAACGCGAACTACAAGAAGTCCGAGAACTCCTCAATCAAAGAAAGTGAAAACTGTACCTGAGTTGGAAGCGAAGATTCAGGTGTTGGAAGAGAATCAGGAGAAGATGATTGCTACTTTGGGAAACGTTACAAAAGAACTGGACCTGCTTCGAAATTTAATCCTAGGCGTAAATACACTTCAAAACGCGATTTATGATGCTGTTACGCGAGATAAAGGTCCAGAATGCAACACCGATAACCAGCCTCGCGCTGGTTAAGATACGTTTTCTAAACTTTCCTCTTAGTGTAGATTAATTTAAATGCTTTATTGAGTCTTTTCGAGTCGTGGGGACACGACTCATTTTTGAGTTTGGGGTGGGGTTCGTTGCCTCATCCCAATTTTTATGTGTTATTTGCTTTATTTTCTTTCAATAAAAGAATTTTCGGAGTTGCGTTTGACTGTAGAAATTTTTAAATATACCTTTAAGCATACTTTTGATGAATCTATGATAGTAAATAGTGGACTTTAGGGATTGATATAAAACGCACTTACAATTGCATGCGAACATAGGTAATTGATAGGAAAAATTAATGAACAATGCAAATGAAGTAAGCTTGTATTCAAGGAATATGTTTGGTGTGTAGAACGTGAAATCTTAATTAGTAGAGAACCCACCTAGATATGAACTAAAGACAAGCTATGTACTTAGGAAAATGATAGGGGCAGTTCTTTGTTAGCCATTTGTGCCTTTTTAGCCTTCTATCCCTTGTATTAATTATTATCCGTCTTAGCCCACTTTGAGCCTTAGCCTTTTCTTTGTAGCCACGATATAAGCCATTATCCCTTAGATTATTAGGCATGACCATATGACCCGCACTTGAATCACAATCCTGAGACATGTCTCGAGCTTGAGTCTGGGGTGGTGGGACCACATATGGGGAATTTAATGGGTTGGGATCGATGTGCTTTGCATTGTAGCACAATTGCAGATGATATATACTTGTAACCCTTTGCCGGGAATGAGAAAAAGTGAAAAAGAAATAAAAAAAAATGAAAAAATGAAAAATCCATACAGTAGGAACCGGGAACCCGGTTTGCTCCTGTACAAAAAAAAAGGAAAAAGAAAAAAGAAAAGAAAAAGAAAAATATGAATGAATAAAACATCCGGCAAAGTGGAATTTTCTGAAAATCATCTTATTTATTGTGGGTAGACATGGGACGCTAAATTATTGCGTATATGGGTGAGTGAGAACATCTTTTTGAGCGTTAACTCAAACTCGAGGACATTGTTGATGGTAAGTGAGGAGAGAGCCAAAAGCTCACTTCAAATTTACCAAATATACATCCACACCTGTCCTTAAGCCAATATTATAACCGTAAAGACCTCGTGATTCCTAAGTGCATAGTGAATTTATTATTCTGTTGATAGGGAATACACTAGGTGGAGCGTTCAAAGCGAGTTAGGATTAATGACCACCCTATAGCCATCATACAGAGATGAGTACAAGTGTAACCTTCAAGCATTGCGACTTTAATTTTATGATTGAGATTATTTATGTTTGATGTTGCATGATTAGTGTATGTGTATATTAGTTTCTAGAGTTTGCTATATGAGATTTATTTTGAGAATTGCTTTAGGGTTTATTTGCTAGCTTCTACTTGTTTATACGCTTATTTCTACCCCTTTGTTTTGTTTTACTTTGTCGGGACGACAAAGGTTTGAGTTGGGGGTCTTGATGTCTCCCTAATTGTTCTTATTTTCGACCCTTGGGAGACATCATTTTTGGTGTTTATTTAATTAATATGATAGACTTTTGGACTTAAATTGCAATAATCCGGAATTCCCTTTTTATTTTTAGCATTTTTAATTTATTAAACTTTTGCGCGTAATATTGGTATTTTTAGTGTAAAGTTTACAGGTTTTAGATGTTAGCTAGGAGAGGAATCTGAGGAGAAAGTCAAAGATCGTGAATTAGAGTCAAGACTTGAAGATAAATCCCGAAGATATTATTTTTAGAGCTGAAAATCCATTTTCCAGGCCATAGAGTGCTGATTTCGAGGTGCTTAAGCGATGATTTAGCCGCTGACCTTTGAAGAGAAAACATTCCTTATCGAGTTACGGAACTTTAGCAACTGGAATGAGGTCAATCGGAGTCATAACGCATCGGGAAAAGCCGTTTTAGTGAAGGTGTATCAGGAGTTACGGGATTTTGGGCTTAGAAAGTGGGCTTGGACATATAATTAGTCTTTTATTTTCTGGTCCAAGCCCTAGTACGAATTTATACTTATAAAAGGAGGTCTGGACTTCTATTTTTCACACAATTCACATTCCACAAGATTAAAACACCAGAGAGAAGCAACAGAAGGAAGAAGAAGAAGCTACAAGAGCTGGAGTGTATCTATAGCTCCGTTCGTAGTCATTCCAATTCCGGAAATTAGGTTCTTTTTATATTTTAATTTTGTAAACAATATGAATTTCCTTTCTTTTAATTCAGTTTTTAATTTTAATATGAGCTAAGCTTTTAATAGTGCTTGAGAACAACCAATGGGTGAATCTTAATTTTATGAAATAACGAATGTTGAATTTGGGTTTATATTAAATTAAATTAGATTGGGTCTATTACTCTTTTCGATAATTTGTGATTATTTACTGATTTTAGAGTCGCGAACTAAAATTAGGTATTAGTATCTAAGCTATTCCACATATGTGGCGTGTGGATTATCCTGACGGAGGGTTTAGGTATAGAATTAATTATTCAATCTAGGATAAAAACTATTGATTCTGACGAACTTAGTTAATTCTAGGGCCAATGAGGTAAAACACTTAAACATCCAACGGTGGATCATATTTACCCTGACGGGACTAGTGACACTTTAGGATTGCCTTATAGTCCACCCTGACGGGGGTATAAGGAATTTAGAATCCCGACCATTGTAATTGACCAATTTAGCCCTTAAACAACATAAGTTAGGAAGTAAGATTAGGAGGATCCTTGCGTTCTCAAGTACTACATCTCATATTGCGCTTTTCACTTATTTTACTTGCGTCTTATCTTTTACTTGCATTTATAATTTGTCTTTCATTTAGTAGTTTTAATAAACAAAACCAAACAAACATTTTATTATCTTTTTACTTTCATAAGTGCATCAATCACTACTTGCTAAACATTGTGATCAACCATCCGTCCTTGGAACGAATCTGATTTATCAGTTATTACTACTTGGGACAACCGTACACTTGCGGTTGTGGTTCGATTAGCATTTGCATTTATTTTTAGAACACACAAAGGACCACCACATACCTATTCCGTATAGTTAAAAATATAAATCCATATACAATATTACACCTATTATTGTATCAAGTCTCACCCAATCACACTTTTCATGACTTTTTCTCATTATTAGAGAGAAAACTTGTCTGATGATAAAACACGTTTAAAGTAGGAGAGAGAGCATACCGAATGGATATAAGATATCAATATATGAAAACTAAAATTGCTCACTTAAAATTCAACAAGACTTTTTAGTTTTACAAACATAAAATTAAACAAAACTATTAGGTAATGCAACATAAAAATCCACACTCAAAGCTAGAAAGATTTGAACAAGTAGACTTGAAAGTAAAGTCATGAAAACAATGTTGGAGGCATGTTTGAGTCATGCTACACAGAAATTAGGCATTATAATCATTGGAATTTCATCCTAAAAAAGCGTTTTATTTATCCACATAACAAAAGGTCGTAGCTTCTCCTTCAGAATTTCATTGTTCCCAATGAAAAGATGTTCAGGATGATATTCAAAGGTGAGGGTCGGGACAAAGTCCAAATATATTCCCATTTCTTTGATAATACACTTGTCCTCACTACATCTTTCATGTCTAACAAAGACGGGATATGACAATATTGACTCGGGCAACTCACTAAGTCTATCTCCGCTTCTGCTCTTCAACCTCTTATCTGTCTCCATCGAGTTTAATCTTCACTAAAACCAGATTTGTTACTTCTCCCTACTCATATAAAAAATACTATTTATAATTAATAATTAGTAATATGTACAGAGAATTAAATGAACACTGAAAATTCAAAATAATCTAATAATTAATGAACAAACTACCCAGATAATTGATTAACCGTACAATAGAAATAAACCTGACATTTATTGCAAAACAATTCATAATATGCAGTATACGTCCAAATTGCTCAGTCCAACAGTAAAAAGCTATTCTAATATGGTAAAAGGCTTCCAACGGTCCTAAAATGGTCATGGTAGGATTTGTATAAAAAAAAATTAACAATTATACTTGAATGGATAATTTTGAAAAATAGTAACATAATTATATCCATTTTTTAGAGTTTCTATGGTAAAATTATTTTTCCCCCTTAATTTGGGTTCCTCGCCAAGCCGGGTTGATGATGGTGGAGAATGGTCTCCATTGGCGGCTGTTTTTTTATTATGGAGAGCGGCTTGGTGGGAAGGTAAGTGAGTGTGAAGAGCTTTGTTTTCAACGTTTCATTGTTTTCAACGTTTCTTTTCATTGTTTATTCTGAAATTTTTCAAAGTTTCCGGTTGTATACTTTTTTTTAAATATTATTTTATTTTGTAGGATTATAATTGGATAACATTATAAAATTTTAATATTTTTGTAAAAAAGTAATTTAAAAAGTCACCTATATTTCATTATTTTTAAAATAAAATATAAATAAATAATTGTATTTATAATATTAAATATATCATATCTATAATTAATATATATATATATATAATATTTTAATTATTGAATCTCATAAATTAAGAAATAACTTTGAATATTATATAAATAATTTAGAGGCAATTACCAATACCACCCTAGAGAGAAGTGATATTGCCCATAAAAGTCATGTCTAATATAAAAAACATAATTAGACAATAATACCCTTGATTATATATTCCCACCAAACGAAATTTCCCACCAAAAATTTCCGGCCAACTTTTCCGGTCAAACTTTTTCCCGCCAAAATTTTCCGACCAACTTTTCCGGTCAAACTTTTTCCCGCCAAAATTTTCCGGCCAATTTTTTTCCCACCAAAAATTTTCGGCCAATTATTTCCCACCAAATTTTTATGTTGTTATTTGGTGGGAAAAATCCCACCAAATTATATTTGGAGGTCTATGATGTTTAAAAGATAAAAATCTCACCGAATTATATTTTGGTATTATTTTTCATTAAATTACCTTTAGGTTTATACATTAGGATTTGTGTTGTTGTTCGATTAATCGAATCCCACCAAACAATATTTAGGGGTTTATGTTGTTTGGTGGGAAAAATCCCACCAAATTATATTTGAGAGTTTATTTTGTTCGGTCATATAGTCTCCCACCATAAGTAATAATTTAGCTTGAAGAAATCAAAGATTCCTTAGTTGGCATTCCTCTTCAAAGTGGTCATTTCACGGAACAAACGTGAAAGAATAAACAATTGTAGTGGAGCTTGTATCAAGATTAACTAGCTTTAATGTGTACAAGAAATCTTATTTTGATAAATATACATCATATATCATAATAAGGAGATAATTATCTCTTATTCTTTCTTCAAGGAAATGAACAAGTATATCTTTAGTCTTGGATTGTTTTAATTACTTAAAAAATGATTGCCCCCTTTCAAGTCGGGGCGTCTAGAAGCACCTGGAGTCGGCTCCCTGGTTTCTTCATGCTGAGCGATCTTTCTTCGAACCAAATCATGCGCTAATAGTATGCGCTCCACTAGATCCTTATCTCCAGTTCCTTTCCTTAACATGTCTAATTCTAGAAGCTTCAGGGATGAGCAGATACTGCAAACAATCGTATCCTCGTCCAAATGTGACGGCTGGACTATCTTTGTCTTGGTATTCTTCCGGGCTTTACGCTTCCCAGAAGTACTTTTATCTTCACTCTCATTCATCGAATCATTAACTACAACATCTGAAGCTTTAGTTTTCTTTGACCGACTCGTACTTCCATTAGCAGCTGCTGGTTTGAAGGTATTCAATGGAACCGGAGATGGTAGACTGTTACCGAAACCAAACGAATCTGGCCGAAATCCTGGACGAGGTGATGGTGCAAAGCATCTCAGTGGCTTCACATCCAAAGCATTACCTTGATCCATTCTCGTTATAAACTCAAAGATAATTAATTTTTGCCTCAACAAATTAACCTGCAACAATACAGTAATAAAAAAAACCCCAGTTAACGATCTTTTCCAAATAATTATTATAAAGCCCTTAAGCCAAATTCACATACACAATATAAACAAACAATACCCACAAACTTCCTTATAGTTCCAAACTTTAACTTTATTACAGGTACCTAACTTCTTGCAATAATAAAATAAGTAAAAATAATGATAGGTTAAATAAGAAGGTAGTCGGTTCACAGAAAAGTGGAAAAAATACACAGTTTTGGTCAATACTGATACATCAAAAATAGCAAAAAAAATGGATGGAAGGAGACTAGTGCGTGGATCTTGAGATCACAACGGGGTCTGGTAGAGAGGTAAATCGCAAGATGTGCAAAACAATCACTACAACCCTCTTAGTTTTTTCCAATTGAATTATGCCCTGGGGGGCCATTTTGTGTTGTTTTGATAGACCATAAGGGCCATGATGTTATTAACCCAAAATAAAATTAATAAAATATATTTTACAGTTTTAAGACATAACTTGATGTAACAGAGGAATTCTGATTAATATTCAAACTTGATCCGAAGACTAACATATTCCATCTAATAATGTATATTAGAAAATAATCAAAACATTGCATTAAAATCAGTAAATATTTAAACTTTATTGGGAAACTAACATTTTGCATCTAATAATTTATAGTGAAAAATAATCATAACATTGTATTAAAAATTGAACAAAATAATAGATTGATATGGTTGTTGATTATTAATAGGATATGGAATATGACATATATTAATTTCTCATAAATATCATAAAAAAGTCAATAACGTAATCATACCATATTGAAATGCAATGGTCATCAATCTTTTCCTTTACTAAATTATGTGTCTGGATCTGGATACATAGACCTGTATCAGAATATATTAAAACTAATCATTTATGTCTACCTAAACTTTTTTTAATACAAATATATCACCTATAAAAAATTGAAGCATATATTCCTTAACATTTCTCACAAAAAAATTGATAACTAAGTGGTGGAAATATCAAGGATATTCATGTCTTGCTTGCTACCTGTGTATACACCATATGGTATGGAGGTAGTGACAAAATCTATGGTAGTGAACTTAAATCTGAGGAGATCATCTCAAATATGATAAGACGAATATTTGATCAGATGGTTTAGTGTAAAGAATTGGAAATTACGTGTTGGAATGTGAATTGGATAATGAGAAATCGCGTGTAGGTTGAAATTTAAGAGTCGTTTTGGTAAAACAAAGTTGTTTCTAGTATTAGGTTGTGTAATAAATCTGATTTCTTCCAATTGTAAAGGGCATATTAGTCTTTTGATATAATGAGACTAGGGTTTTTTTGGTTTTGGGTTGGGTTAGATGTTAAGACTAGCATGTGGTTTGGACTCAATGAATGTGTTATTGTTTGGTGGGCTCGTTGTTTTTTTATTATGATATAAGTGGACTTATGTTTGACAAAGTATTTTTAAATACTGAATAAAATGAGACTTCTTTTCAATTAAAAAATGGTAACTAAGTATATCGTAGAAGATATCAAACATATATTTTTCTATACTATGTTAGTTTTGTAAATTCTAATATGAGATGACATTATTTATGTATTTCTTTATAGAGATAATTGCTAATTAGATCCATAACCCAACAAATCATGCCTTAAGAAATTCAACTTAAAAGTTTAGATAAATAAGATCAAAAATATTATTTTAGTTGTATGATATACCTAATATTACCTTAAAAAATAAAATAATAAACTTTAAAATAAAATAAAAAAATATATACAACCACCAACGTTAAAAAAAAGTAAAGGTTGAATAAAAAAGAAACATCAAACCTAAAACTCATCTCTTCACATTAACTTGTGAACAAAAAAAGAAAAAAAGAAATCTATTCCCTCACTTTCCCACCACAAGAAATCCGCCAGGGAGTATTCTCTACCATCATCACCAACAATCGAAGAACCCAATCAAGGTAACAAATTAATTTTTATTATTGAAACTTTAAAAAAATTAATTTAATTATTAACATAATCTTATTACTTTGACAAATTTTCAGAGTTGTCTAATTTAAGTATAATTACAATATATTTTTATTATCTTTCTAATTAACCATCTTCATCTGCACAAGAAAATGCTGCCACCATCTTCAACTCGGCGTGGCTATGTCATCAATAATCGAGCCCACCAAGCCGTCTTTGTTATTTCACAGGTACGAACCACTACACAATCTATTCTAGATGAAGAGGAAGGTTTCGTGGATGTTGATATCACACCAAGTGACTCTGAAACGGATTTTGAAGTACAACTTGTTCAGTGAGCCCACCAAACTTGTGCAGAGAGCCCACCAAACTGGGCTGATCGGAATGGTGTAAGGTTTGATTGATAATGGTGGGTTGTTTGATTGTGCAACTGGGCTAATCAGAATGGTGTAAGGTTTTATTCAGAGAGCCCACCAAACTTGTTCATCATCAACATTAATAATTGAGTGTCAAAGACAACCGGCTAATCGTTTTTTAGTGTAAAGTTTGATAGATAATGGTGGGTTGGTTTATGTAGTGCAGGTCGTTTGATTTAAAAAAAAAACTTGATCTAGGATTGTAAGAAAATGGGTTGCCAATAATTATTAAGGGTATTTTGGACTATGAATATTATAGAAATGGGCTGAACCTGTTGAAATTAGTTATATTGGCGATAAATATTTTAAATCAATCACCCTTTTTATATAGTTCTGTAGAAACAATACTTGTTCACTTTCAATATTTTATGGTTAATAGTACTTAAAATAAATTACACATTTTGAATTGTGTGTGGAAATTCTCATTAAGGTAATAATATGAATGGTTGTTGTAATTATTTAGCTGCCTCTTGTTAAATGATAGATATAGGTCTTAAAAGATATTTTTATTACTATTTAAGAATGTGATTTATTTAGTTGTTGGCTATTTCTTGTGATATGAGAAAGTAGAAGATGTACATATGTTTTTTACTAGAAAAAAATATACCTAATTTCATAAGTAACACTAGGCCTTATGGGGTATATTTGAGTGCCTGTGGAATTAGATGGGAGCCCAACCCAGGAACGTCAGTACATTGTTACCTTGTGTCTAACAGTAATATAGGCCATTTTGTTGCTCATTTACTAGGTCAGGGTAACTATGGCCTATTAATATTTATGATGCCTTTACTCTATGTGATTATAAACGAGATGTCATTTATTCCGATGAGCGAGTAGAGTGTGCAATTTTGGCAACTAATACTATACTAGGTTAGGGAGATTGTTAAGTAATCCCATTGATTTCCTATTTTGGCCCTAGCCCATTGGTGTCGCCTAGGGTGTGATAAAAATAAGATAAAATAAAGTCTAGAAAACTACGCACTCTCACCCTAGACAGGCACAGTACTGCAAGTATTACAGGACGTATGGAAGTTTTAGTTGATAAGTTGAGTTCGTTCTCAGGGACTTAAGTGTGTTGATCACGTGGGTAGAAATAACGAGTAAAAGTAAATAATTAAAGACAGAAAATAAAAGCAATTAGATTTCAAAATTAAGAATTAAAACTAGGAAATTAAAGACAATAAAATAAATACGAAGAATATGAGATGAGAGATATAGCTTAGGTTTTGCTAGTATGCACTAATCCTTCTAATTCTTTCTATTAGATCTAGTTAATAAGGGGGAATATTAGCTCTTGTATACTTAGTCAGGATTCTAAATTCCCATACCTTAGACCTTGAGAGCGACTAAGGGGGCTACGGTACAACCAAGAAGCTGTTTCAAATAGGGTTATCAAACGCTACTAAGGCCCTAAGCAAACAATTCATTCAACTGGTGATATGGTGATTAAAACAAACCCTAATGACTATCTAGTTAGAATCAGTTTTGTCAGGACTAATATCGGACACTAGACGTTATGTGGTGGTTAAATAATTAGACACCCAGCTAAGGCGATCATCTAACTACTATTAAGGTAATCCTAAACGTTGCGCACCGCAAGGAAAACAGTCATTAAATCAAAACACATAAACAAATATAAGAGTAAGCAGCTAATATCAATTTAAAACATGTAATTCCCAAAGAAACTTAGATAGAAATAAATTAGAATTCATAGATTATACATGATGCAAAACCCAAGCTATGGGGAGTTTAGTTCATACCTGATGGAAATAAACTAAAAGAAATTACAAAAGACATCATCTTGCTCTCTACAATAAACTGGAAGAATAAAACCTTAAGAACTAATTACTATGAGGCAAGGATAATTTTACAAGTGATATAAGGGTGTATTTATAGGTGTTTAGAAGACCTAATTCGTTTTCTTGAGGGAGAGGTTAAGTAATGGACTCCAAGCCCAACTCAAATTCGTATAGAAATAAAGATAAACACTGCTGAACCGTTTTGAGCATCTCTTCTTCGTTATTGGTCGGGTTTTGCTCCACAATATATCAAAAGAATCCTAAGCGAATTATCTACGTCCCTATGAAAGGAATTTACCAAAATCGGCTTCTTTTTGGAGTTATCACCACTTCTTTAGGCGTTGCTGCAGAAATTTAGATTTAGGTAGCTTTTCCTTTTCCATATTTTTAGCTTTTGTTTCCTTATCTCCAATTACCATGCTAATCTCTTTCCATATCTTGTAGTCTTTGACTTGGACTCTAATTAATCTCCATAATTATCTTTAAAGCTTCACACTAAATAAACAAATAAACCCAATATGCTCTAAAAATAATAATTCACTAAATCAAGACTCAAAATAGGAAAGTGCACTATTTCTCAAGAAAATCGACTATTATGACTTATAAATCACTAAAAATGATGTCTCATCCTAATATAAATCTATCACAAATGAGGAGACATCAAGACCCCCAACTCAAAGTTGTATCGTCCCGATACAATAAAGATAAAAACATAGGGAAGTCTATAAATACACACTTATAAAATTTTCAACACAATGGGAAAAACATAGCAGAATATATAGACTAAACCTAAAGCACATAACTCAAAAAATTTCATGCAATAATATTCATAAACTACATACTTGTACACTTCTCATATCCACAGTCAACACGGCTTGAATTCAAGATCAGATTAGTTTCGCAATGTAAGAAGGATTGGGACTTTACTCAGTTCCCCAAGAAATCTATAGATTATTCATAAATTTTCACTAGTATTCAAAGATCCACTTAACTACTCTCTAATGGCTCAATCACTTCTTAATTACATAGCAAAGAATCAAAAGGTCTTTAAGGTTGTAATTTAGGCTTAGGGACGGTATGGTAGTATTTTTGGATAATTTGGAGTGAGCTTTTGGCTCTCTCCTCACTAGCCATCAATGAATCGCCCTAGAGCTTGAGTTACTCTCATAAAACGTTTCTCACTCAACCCAATATATTCCTTGATGCACAATTTAGCATCCCCAATAACCCAATTAAAGCATAAGATGTTCACATAAAAATTCCACTTTGCCGGTCCGAATATATATATTTTCTTTTCTTTTCAAATCAATTTCTCTAGCTATGACTCTCTTTTAATGTTGAGATATCACGCTAATTTTCTCATATATATATTTTTTTCTTTTAATTCCCTTGTTGGCAAATTTAGCTCGTAGCTTCTTTTTCATTCACTATTACCCCGGCAAAGGGTTACAATAAAAATCTGTGAATCATCATCAATATAAAGCACAGAGCACAATTAATAAGCTCAAAATCCCATCCCAATAACAATTCCCATAATGGTGGACCCACCACCCCAAACTCAAGCTCTAAAACAACTGTCTATGCATCGCGATTCGAGTGCGGGTCATATGGAAAAGTCCTATAATCTAAAGGGATGTGGCTTATAATGTGTTTCAATAAAAAGCTTTAGAAAGGCTAGAAGGGGCTGAGAAGGATATAGCATATAAAATCAAAATACAAGGTGAGAAGGTATAAAAAGGCTTCAAAGGCTTCAAATATGAAAGAACCGCCTTAATCACTTTCTACACTATGTAATTTCGTTATTTTCTTACCTTTAGCACTTTCATCAAATGGTTTTGTCAACTAGCTTGGATCTCACGGCCTACACACTTCTCAAGGTTCCCTGAGATCGAACATACTTTCAATCGCATTGCTCACTAATCTTTTCTTTACTATCAACGTGTGTTTTCCTGCAAATACTCAAAGCATACAAATAACATAGCTCAAAAACATATTACTTACTATCATCAATTCACTGATCTTATGCTTTCAAGCTATTAAACACACTCTACATCTAATTCCCATGTATCAAAAATTTTAATTTCTACCTAAAAACAGAAAAATGGAGATGAGAGACAACGAATCCCCACACCCCCAACTCAAAAATGAGTCGTGTCCCCACGACTCGAAAAAGACTCGAAACAGAAATTAAAATTAGCAGATAAACATATTTACAGAAATGGTAAGGAAGAAAGAGAACATACTCTCGAGGCTTATTGCCTCGCATCATTGACATCCAAGGTTGGATTTGCTGGACCTTTCGTTAATTTCTCAAGGAGTTTCATGATGTGCACTTTATTAGCATTGATTTGTGCCACATCATTGACTAAAGAAGTTTGAGCTGCTTCGAATTTTGTTAAACGCTCCTCCATTTTCTCTTGCCAACTTTTCTCCTTTTCTTCTTTCGAGACTTGCGTAGAACCCGCTATTCGAAAGATATCCTTGATCCAAGCATTATCAATATAACTCATATTAAACTCGAGCTTCTCTTCTTCACCCAATGTAACATTCTCTTTTCGCACAAGACACGTGATCATGGTAGGAAATTTAACATTATAAACCGATTTAGGAGAGACCGAAAATCGTATCACCTCCTCATAGATCAACTGTGCCACATCTACTTCTTCTCCTCTCAAAATACAATCCAACAGTAGAGCGTTCTTCATAGTCACATCCAAAGTTCGTGTGTTTCCAAAGACATTAGGAATCAGGAAATTGTGTCAAATTCTCGCATCCGATTGAAGATATTTGTAAGGCCAAGGTGCCTTCACTTCTCCATTATGTGATTCCACTTTCTCCTTGTCTAAAACATGCTCAAAAGGTAATTCCTCTAATCGGAACACAACCTTTACTATCTCGACTAAAGAGGCCTAAATAGAATTCCAAAACTAACTCATGACATAATTCAGAACGTCTTACCATGAACGTAGACCACCCTAATTTCGCACCAAGCTCTAAGAATCTCTTGTATTCTCCTGTACCAACTTCTTCCTTGAATACTTTCTCATAAGTAAAAGGTAGTTCTTTTAATTGTTTCTCTGCAGAAGCTTTCAGGGCCCTTGAAACTTCCTCTTTCTCTGTGGGTGTAGGACCTTGTGGAAGTTGTGTTTTCTCCTTTGCATAAAAGTAAATCTTTTTACCATTACGATCACACAAAGTTATACCTCCATCTTCAACATCATCTTTACCCTTTGATTTAGAACTAGAACCCTTGTTATTTGATTTCTTCTTGATTTGATCCAATACCTTGCTTTTCTTCACCTCCCTCTTTCTAGCTAATATTGTTGTTCTATTAGTCATCCTCAATTAACCCCCAACTCAAAGCTTTAGCAACTCTTGAAAGTTGAATTTGTGAATTTTTGGTTGAACAAGCTTGATTTGGCTTAGGATAGGTGAATTGATGATGAATCTCTATGTGGGTGAGGTGGATTCTTGATGGATTGGCTTGGATTTAAGAAATTGTAGGATAAATTTTGAAAATTTAAGCTCTTGATTCTTCAATTTGATGGATTTGGTGAGAATTGGGTGCTTGAATTTCTCTTGTAATGATGTGGAGAGAAGATTTGATGTGTTTTCCTTGATGATTGGGTAGTGTTTTGATGATTGGTGAAGGTTTTTATGAGCTTCAATGGAGTTGAGAGAGTTTTGGAGAAGATAAAGAGACTTGAGGTTTATGAAATTCGGAATTATAAGCTCTATACCTCTTTTATAAGCTCCAATCCGCAACTTTCTCTCTCTGGCGGCGCGGCGCGGTATACCGGGCATATCCTTCGGTATACCGGAACATCTGATGCTCCAAAATTTTTCGTCTCGTCAATAAACACGCGCCACATACCCGTGACACGGGTTTTTGCTCCCGCGGTATACCGCGCATATGGTTCGGTATACCGGACTCATCGATCAGATTTTTTTTCTCCTCGGCATAAAACACGTGGCATCTACCCGTGGTACGGGTTTTCTTCACCTGCGGTATACCGCGGCTGAGGTCCGGTATACCGCCCCCCTGCTTCAGCTTTTCCGAAAAAAACTTTGTTGCTTCCCTAACTCGATTTCTCCAGTACCTAATCATCAAAAACACTAATACCTTTCTCAAATATGCATTATCAACTAAAAACAACTAAACTAAACATAAACTAAAAACGTAAAATACATAAAAACTTAAAAAATTGCGGGTTGTCTCCCGTACAGCACTTTTATTTAACGTCTTTCAAAGTTAGACGCGTTACCTTTATCAAGATTTGCGAATATAGCCTCCCCAACAACGAGTTAGGCTATGAACGTCAACTAATCTGCGCTTGATCCCCTTCTTGGGTCGGATTTCTATCACCTTGGCTGAAACAACCTTAGTAACAATGAATGGTCCCATCCACGAGTCTTTGAAACTACGTGGCCTATTCTCGCGTTTGTGAGCTTTCCATAGAACTTCATGGCCAACCCCAAACTCAATGTTTGGCTTAGTATTTACAGGCTTTAAGTGGATCTTCTCAGGAGGGACTTTGTGATGTGAAAGGCTGTGGATGACAGGAACGGTGGGATCTAACTTCCTCGGTTTCTTACCCAAGACATAGAAGGTCTCGGATACATTCTTTGCATGAAGGGTGATGGTCCCTTCTTGGAAGTTGATGACACTTTGACTTCTGGCCATGAAAGGCCGTCTAAGTATGATTGGAACCTGCTTATCTGCATCACACTCAAGAATAAAAAAGTCAGTAGGTGGTGGGTCCTGGGGTGTTATAAAATTAATGAGAAAATAAAGAGGAACCACTTAACCGCAAGTGTACGGTTGTCCAAGTAATACTCCGATAAGTCGGATTCGTTCTCAGGGATTGGACTGGTATAACCCAAGTGTTCAACAGATAAGTAATAGTAATTGCAAATACAGAAAATAAAAGATGAGAAATATTTATTTGGTTTTTATATTAATCCTAAGAATGCATGAACATAAATTACAGAAAATAAATACTAAAGGACTAAGATGCAGATATGAGTCATACTTGAGTCTCGCAAGGAATCCACTTAATCAATATAATCTATGCTATGTTTAAGGGTAGAATTGGAATTATAATATTAGTCGGGACTCTAATATCTCCTAGCCCCCTGTCGGGTGGACCTAGAAGCTATCCTAAAGTATCATAAACACCTGCATGGTCGAATATGGCTTTTCGGACGATAAGATTTTACCTCTTTGGCTATGTAACTAGTTAAGCCTGTCGGTCAATAACGGACATTACACGGGTATTACCTAGATCTGTATTCAAAACCCCCTGTCGGATGATCACTTCGCCACTAAAGTGAATAGCCCAAATACTAAAAGCTAATTCTAGTTGCGCGGAAAAGAATTAGTAATAAAAACAAAGTAATAACCAATATCTAAGACCTAATTCAATTTAAATCATAACAATCCCAAATTCAAAACATAAAGTAAATTAATTAGGGTTCATCCCTTTATTGCGATTCTCAAGTAATTAAGGTTTAGCTCATATTGAAAGTAAAAACAGTAAAGAAACTATTATACATGTCCTAATAACAAAAATAAAATAAGAACCTAGATAGAGGAATTGGCTTGAACTGTTGTTGGAGATATAGACAGTCTCCAGCTTCTGCTCTTGCTTCCGCCTCTTGACGCTCTCTCTAAGGATGTATATATTGAATAAATTGTGAGAGGTACTGAATTATGAGGTCTAAGGGGTGTATTTATAGGTGTTGGAAGACCCTATGTCGAATTTGCTTGGAGTGGAAGACAAGTCAAAGACTCTTAAATTCGTAGCTCTAAAAGATAAGATTCTGCTGATTTGATTTGGTCATATCTTTTTCAATACTTATCCGTTTGAGAAGTTCCAATATATGAAACTGCTTGTCTTGGAAAACTCTTTCTATTGGTGCAGACCATTCATCCAGAATCCATGCCAATCTTTTACTATGATTTAATCTCTAAAACGTGGCTGGATTTTCAGATTTCAAAAGGCAGCTTTATCTTTTCCTCCTTTGAATAAATCTTTCCTAAATCTACTTATTTCCATGTAAATCTTCTTTCCTTTCATCTTTATCTTGACTTGGTCTCTAAGTAATTACCATTTATCTTTTAAAGCTTCACATTAAATAAATAATTAAACCACATATGCTTAAAAAGAATAAATCAATAAATCAAGAAATCGAAATAGGAAAGTGTACTCTAAAAATAGAAACTCGACTAAAAATCATTTCCTAACACTCTAAAATACACTAAGACTTTATTCTCACTTTTTCTCCTTGGATTGGTCTTTCATGAATTTCAAGAACCAATTAACTTTGTATTAAAAATAGTCAAATTTACGCACAAAAGCTCAGATTCTACAAATAGTTAATTTCCAAGGGGAGAAAGTGCAATATGATCAATTAAGCCTAAAAGTCTATCAAATAAGTCATTTATTCACCTAAAAGGATGTCTCCAATGGGCTAAGAATTCGAACAAATAGGGAGACATCAGTAGGGATGACGATATTACCTGCACGGACTAAGACGTCCTCCACTGTTCACCATGTCCTTTTAACAGAGTTGTCAGCGAACTGCAACTTCACTGGAGTTTTCTCTGATTTCTGAAGTCCAAGTCTCTCGAACACGGACTTAGGCATAAGATTCACACCAGAACCCACATCATACATAGCTTTCACTTTGAGCATACCATTAATTTGAATAGGAAGGTTAAAACTTCCCGGATCTTTAAGATTTGTTGGTAGCTCTCGTTCACTTCTTCTTGAAACCCTCAGGTTCTCTCTTGGGATATCTACACTCGCCTCTTTCTCATGAATAGCTTGCGTAAAAACTTGTTGCGGTGTCAGCCCTTTCTTTGCAATCTCAAGCATTTGTGCGTTGATATTTTCAGGTGTATACGCCTCTACAAATGTCTTGAGTACAGTGTCATCCTTAGGATTTGTATTAGGAATAGTTGATGACACTGGTTGAACAATAGGTGGCGATTCCACCTTCTCTTCTTCTTTTTCAAGGCAAATAGCCTTACAAGCTTCGAACCCAACATTGTTATCACCTCCTTCGATTGCCTTCACTTCTTTCTGTTCCATTAAATTTGTTAGAACTTTGTTTAATTGTTCTACTTGGGTACCTAAAATCTGAAGTGCGGCATCTTGTCCTCAGACTTTCTCTTCCTGAGCGTTCATATTCGTGGTCAAACGGTTCAAGATTTGTATTATTTGATGATTATCCATAGATCCTTCTTGAGGATACTGAGGTAAAGCTTTCTGATCTAACGAATCGGTATAGGCATCTTGAACAGGTTGTTGAGAGGGAGCAGGTCTATTTTGATATTGATTTTGATACTGACCTCTTGGTTTGAAAGAGTTGTTCTGGGGGCGCGGTTGATAATAACCAGGATTAGCGGCCCCTTGTAGATTTGAATACTGCATACCCAGATGGTTTCGGTTACCCGATTGATAACCTCCTCGGTTGGATATGAAGTACACAGATTGTGGATTTGATTCGCACTCTTCCCATGTATGATTATTAACCCCACATTGTTGACAACCTTGTGCTTCTTGTACTACGTTTGCTGCGGCTAAATTCTTTTGCATCTCTAACTTCATCTCTTTGATTTGATTCTCTAATGCGGATATTTGAGCTGAGTTAGCAGTTTCTGCATCTAAACGAAGCGTTCCTCGGGTCTTTGCAATAGGATCTCGCGTTGAAGGCCAACTCCTTTCTTGTTCAATAATATTTTCCAAGACATCGGAAGCTTCATTATGATTCATGGACACAAAATTACCCTTTCCAATGTTATCCACCTTCTCTCTACCTTTATCATTAAGACCTTCATAGAATATAGCAAGTTGTAGAGTGGGTGTATAACCATGGAGAGGACATCTAGCTAATTTATGTCGAAACCTTGTCCATGACTCTCCTACTGTTTCTCCATCTTCTTGACAAAATCTAGCAAGCTCGGTTTGATCTTTGAGTCTCATGCTCTTCGGATAAAAACGGTTAAAGAACGCGGCTTGAAGTTCTGTCCAAGAATTAATTGTTCCAGGTGGTTGTCTTTCTAGCCAATCGCTAGCTCTACCGGTCAAGAAGAACGAAAACATATGACAATACAGTTGCTCGCGTGTAATGCCAGGAGTAATATAGGCATCACAAATCTGCATGAACTTCTGAATCGATCTTACCGGATCTTGAATTGCTGTACCACTGTAGAGTCCAAAACTTTGGAATTGACTAAGCATACCCGGATCGGGTCTAAATTTGATATTCTGGATCTCTGGAGGACGGTAACCGATTGGTTGAACATAGAATGGTACATGAAGACCAGGGAGGTCTTGCTGTACTCGATTCTGTTGATTATTCTGCCCATTACCTCCTCCTAGTTGTTGTTGTACACCAGGTGGAATAAATGCTGGAGGTCCTCCTGGTGCGAAGTAAGGTAATCCTCCAGGTGGATCTAACTGTTCTTGCATGCCTGCCATAGCCCTTCTTTCAGCTCTTTCCTCACGAACACGTTTATTATAAGATCTGAAGCTCCTCTCAGGCTCCGGTAACGGAGGCCAAGAATTAAACACTGTGAAACCTGAAAAAGACTAAAGCAAACCACAAGCATAAATCCGGAAAAATAAAAACTAAAAACTAAAAAATAAAAATTAATTAAAAACTACTACTCGAAATAGATAACCCACACGCTAACGAGACACAAGTCCCCGGCAGCGGCGCCAAAAACTTGGTGTCGCCTAGGGTGTGATAAAAATAAGATAAAATAAAGTCTAGAAAACTACGCATTCTCACCCTAGACAGGCACAGTACTGCAAGTATTACAGGACGTATGGAAGTTTTAGTTGATAAGTTGAGTTCGTTTTCAGGGACTTAAGTGTGTTAATCACGTGGGTAGAAATAACGAGCAAAAGTAAATAATTAAAGACAAAAAATAAAAGCAATTAGATTTCGAAATTAAGAATTAAAACTAGGAAATTAAAGACAATAAAATAAATACGAAGAATATGAGATGAGAGATATAGCTTAGGTTTTGCTAGTATGCACTAATCCTTCTAATTCTTTCTATTAGATCTAGTTAATAAGGGAGAATATTAGCTCTTGTATACTTAGTCAGGATTCTAAATTCCCATACCTTAGACCTTGAGAGCGACTAAGGGGGTGACGGCACAACCAAGAAGCTGTTTCAAATAGGGTTATCAAACGCTACTAAGGCCCTAAGCAAACAATTCATTCAATTGGTGATATGGTAATTAAAACAAACCCTAATGACTATCTAGTTAGAATCAGTTTTGTCAGGACTAATATCGGACACTAGACGTTATGTGGTGGTTCAATAATTAGACACCCAGCTAAGGCGATCATCTAACTACTATTAAGGTAATCCTAAACGTTGCGCACCGCAAAAAAAACAGTCATTAAATCAAAACACATAAACAAATATAAGAGTAAGCAGCTAATATCAATTTAAAACATGTAATTCCCAAAGAAACTTAGATAGAAAGAAATTAGAATTCATAGATTATACATGATGCAAAACCCAAGCTATGGGGAGTTTAGTTCATACCTGATGGAAATAAACTAAAAGAAATTACAAAAGACATCATCTTGCTCTCTACAATAAACTGGAAGAATAAAACCTTAAGAACTAATTACTATGAGGCAAGGATAATTTTACAAGTGATATAAGGGTGTATTTATAGGTGTTTAGAAGACCTAATTTGTTTTCTTGAGGGAGAGGTTAAGTAATGGACTCCAAGCCCAACTCAAATTCGTATGGAAATAAAGATAAACACTGCTGAACTGTTTTGAGCATATCTTCTTCGTTATTGGTCGGTTTTTGCTCCACAATATACCAAAAGAATCCTCAGCGAATTATCTACGTCCCTATGAAAGGAATTTACCAAAATTGGCTTCTTTTTTGAGTTATCACCACTTCTTTAGGCGTTGTTGCAGAAATTCAGATTTAGGCAGCTTTTCCTTTTCCATATTTTTAGCTTTTGTTTCCTTATCTCCAATTACCATGCTAATATCTTTCCATATCTTGTAGTCTTTGACTTGGACTCTAGTTAATCTCAATAATTATCTTTAAAGTTTCACACTAAATAAACAAATAAACCCAATATGCTCTAAAAATAATAATTCACTAAATCAAGACTCAAAATAGGAAAGTGCTCTATTTCTCAAGAAAATCGACTATTATGACTTCTAAATCACTAAAATGATGTATCATCCTAATATAAATCTATCACAAATGAGGAGACATCACCCATTATTGAAACTTGAGTTAAAGGTCATTCCCAAAATTATCTCTAACCTAGATAATCATTAAAAAAATATTTAGTCAATATTATTTAAAGAATAAATTCCTCATTAATATGGATATTCAATAAATTATCTTATTGTGTAGCAAATTAGAAATAGATTTTTAGACATTGAGATAATCGCATTGGACTATTATAGAAACCCTAACTTGTATATCCAACTATACAAAAAGGAGTTTCATGATTACTTAAATTATGTCATGCACTTCCATTGGCAAAGATAAGGTAAACAATAATAATAAGAAATAAGTTGTTAACATTGTACCTAAGACCAATTCAGTTGAAACACCATTGCAAGAGTTCTCAGAGCAAGAAGGGTATATCTAATCTGTTTTGCAAGTATATTCTCGAGAAGTGGTACATCAATGGTGATATAGGGGTGTCATAAATCAAGAACAACCACTTTCGTATGGAGTTTGATGACAAGAAAGAATGTGAGAGGATTTGGTTCCTCAAACCTTGTGCTTTACATACCATGCATGTGGTTCTAGCTATCTGGGACAACAAAAAAAGGGTAGCAAATATGTATAGGACCGTTGGTGGGGGCAAAGGTGTGATAAAATAATAGATAAATAAAGAGTCACACACCCTTGAGAACCACGGAACTCACTGCAAGTATCACAGATCGTATGCAAGTTTTAATGATAAGTCAAATTCGTTCGCAGGGATTGTATCCGTTAGATCTACTTATATTTAACAAGCGTAGATGAATTTAGATGTTTTAAATAAAAATATAAAAAGATAAATAACTATCTAATGCAAATAAATAAATAAAACAATTAAACAAAACAAATAACTAAATATGAATATAAGTCAAATAGATTAGGATTACTAGGTCTAATACTCAATTGTTATTCTAACCTGTCACATTAAGCATTATATATTAACCAGGATTCTAAATTCTACGTAGCCTTTCCTTAGGCGTAGGAGCAACCTCTCCACTACTAGGGATTCCTAAGTAATGATTGGTGATTAAATCAAACCTTAATGGCTATCTAGTTACACTAGACGATTATGTGGTGCTGTCAATAACTAAGAATAATCCTAAGATTGATCAGATCTAGGAAAATAAGTCAAAACACATAATACAATATACGCCAAGCTTAACCAATTAGAATAAACAAATAGTAATTAAAGACAAAATAATAATCCAACAATTAAAAGTAAACTTACAGAATAAAAGCTTAGAAATATGGTTGAGAATAGATCTATAGCTAATTACTCTAAATATAGAGAAGGTGAGATGTAGAAGAGGGGTTGTCAGTCTCCAATCTTCTTCTTCTTGTCTTCTTCTATAGGTCAACTTGCTTCTTGGATGAATAGCTTGATTCTAAGGATGAATATCTATCTAAAGGACTAAGCTATTGTTTAAAACTAAGAAAATATAAGTAAAGACTAAGCCTATACTTTGCAATTGAGCAAGGACATGTTTACAATGATAAGAGGGTGTATTTATAGGTATCTTGGAAGCCCTAATTCGTTTTCTTGAAGGAGAAGTAAGTAGTGGACTCCAAGCCCAACTCAAATTCGTAACCCTAAAAACATGAAATCAGGTCCGATCTTCTTTTGGCTCTAACAGCTTCGATATTCATCCGTTTGACGCGTATGAATATACCAAATTGATCGTCTCGGAAAGCTCTTCAACTTTGCTCTTGACCGTTTCTCCAAATTCCACACCGTGTTTGAGATATAAGCTGATTTGTGGTCGTAGGTGCAGAAATTCAGGATTAAGGCAGCTTTTCCTTTTCCATATTTTTAGCTTTTATTTCCTTATCTCCAATTACCATGTCTATCTCTTTCCATATCTTGTAGTCATTGACTTGGAATCTAATTAATCTCCATAATTATCTTTAAAGCTTCACACTAAATAAATAATTAAACTCAATATGCTCTAAAAATATTATTTTACTAAATCAAGACTCAAAATAGGAAAGTGTAGCATTTCTCAAGAAAATCGACTATAATGACTTCTAAATCACTAAAAATGATGTCTCATCCTAATATAAATCTATCACAAATGAGGAGACATCAAGACCCCCAACTCAAAGTTGTATCGTCCCGATACAATAAAGATAAAAACCAAGGGAAGTCTCTAAATACACACCTAGGTCAATTAAGCACAGAAGACAGAAGATAGAAGAATATGGAGAATAGACTCGAAGCAGCTACTCAGAAAATTTCATGTAATAATATTTAAAAACTACATACCTGTACACTTCTCATATCCAGTCAACACGGCTTGAATTCAAGATTAGATTAGCTTTGTAATGTAAGAAGGAGAGGAACTTTACTCAGTTCACCAAGGAAGCTATAGATTGTTCATCGAATTTCACTAGTATCCAAAGATCCACTTAACTACTCTCTATTGGTTCAATCACTTCTCGATTACATAGCAAAGAATCAAAAGGTCTTTAAGGTTGTAATTTAGGCTTAGGGACGGTATGATAAGTATATTTGGATAATTTAGAGTGAGTTTTTGGCTCTCTCCTCACTAGCCATCAACGAATCGCCCTAGAGCTTGAGTTACTCTCATAAAACGTTTCTCACTCATCCCAATTATTTCTTGATGCATAGCATCCCCAATAACCCAATTAAAGCATAAGATGTTCATATAAAACTTCCACTTTGCCGGTCCGGATATATATATTTTCTTTTCAAATCAATTTTTTTCTTTTGTATAGCCATGACTCTCTTTAATGTTGATATATCACGCTATTTTCCTCATATATATATATATATATATATATATATATATATATTTCTTTTAATGCCCTTGTTGGCAAATTTAGCTCGTAGCTTCTTTTTCATTCACTATTACCCCGGCAAAGGGTTACAATACAATCTATGAATCATCAATGTAATAACAGAGCACAATTAATAAGCTCAAAAATCCCATCCCAATAACAATTCCCATAATGGTGGACCCACCACCCCAAACTCAAGCTCTAAAACAACTGTCTATGCATCGTGATTCGAGTGCGGGTCAAATGGAAAAGTCCTATAATCTAAAGGGATATGGCTTATAATGTGGATAAATAAAAGGCTTTAGAAAGGCTAGAAGGGGCTGAGAAGGATATATCATATAAAATCAAAAATAACAAGGTGAGAAGGTATAAAAAGGCTTCAAGTGGCTTCAATATGAAAGAACTACCTTAATCACTTTCTACACTATGTAATTTCGTTATTTTCTTACCTTTAGCACTTTCATCAACTGGTTTTGTCACTAGCTTGGATCTCACGGCCTACACACTTCTCAAGGTTCCCTGAGATCGAACATACTTTCTATCGCATTGCTCACTAATCTTTTCTTTACTATCAACGTGTGTTTTCCTGCAAATACTTCAAAGCATACAAAATAAAATAGCTCACAAACATTCTACTTCCTATCATTAACTTACTGAGCTTATGCTTTCAAGCTATTAAACACACTCTACATACATCTAAACCTTCTCATAAAAATTTTAATTTTACCTAAAAACAGAAAAATGGAGATGAGAGACAACGAATCCCCACACCCCCAACTCCCAAAAATAAAATAAAATAAATTAAAATTTTACAGATATTGCAGATAAAGAAAAGGTAAGGAAGAAAGAAAACATACTCTTCGAGGCTATTACCTCGCCTGATCAATACCCGGAATAGGGTGCAGTGCTTTCATGTACGCAAACTTCATGTATCACCAATTTCCCTTTCCCTTACATCTTCTTATGCTCCATCCCAATCAATCACACTCTAGAAATCTCTTGTTGATCTTCATCCAATTTCTCTTTGAATAATCTCATGAGACAGTTGTTCATCCAGGGATATGTTTTGAACACAGCTACTAGCGTCCCAGAAGCTTTTATTCATCTTTGATATAGAAATCTTTGATTAGAAGGGGTATTGGCATCTTCTGTTCCCTAATTACAATTGCTTGCTTTTTAGGATTTGAATCCACCAAAAACCGGTTCCTCTCTAATTGCTTGACTCCAATTATCTTGTAATATATTCCCAAACTAGTACCCATCTCAATTGATTTCTTCTAGAACTTACCCAATACCTTGCTTTGATTCTTCATATCCCATAACACTTGATAATTTCTCTATTCTCTTCATCATCTCTTTTGACCCCCAACTAAAAGCCTTGAGCACTCTTGAAATTTGTAACTCTTGATCATAGGTGGAACAAGCTTTAATTGGATTAGGAAAGGTGTTAGGATGACAAATCTCCATGTGGGTATGATTGAATCAAGGTTTGGTGATGTGGGTTTAAGGATTTTTAGAAAAAGATTTTGAAATTTATGGCTTTGATTCTTGGTTTCTAGGTGTTTTGATATGATTTGGGTGCTTGAATCTTCTTTGTAATGATGTAGGGAAGGATTTGGATGAGAATTCATGGTGATTTGGTAGTGTTTTGATGTTAGGTGAAGGTTTGTTGAATCTTTAATGGAGTTGGGAGAGTTCTGGAGAGAAGAAAGAGGTTTAAGGTTTGATAAATTCGGAATAATAAGCATTAGATCTCCTTATAAGCTTGAAACCCTTTCTTTTCTCTCTCTGGCGGCACGTGCGGACTACCCTGCGGACCAGGGGGTGTACCGCGGGGTACACCGCAGCATCTGATGGGTGAAAATTTTTGCTCACTGGATTGGACCCGTGGTAGGACCCCGTGGCACGTGTTTTTGAGCTGCGGACTAGGGTCCGGTGTACCGCGGGGGTGCTCCGCGCCTCCTACGTCAAAAAAACCGTGGTAGGACCCCGTGGCACGTGTTTTTGCGGTGCATGGCGCGGTATAGGGTCCGGTATACCGGACCCATCAGCTATTTTTTTTTTCGTTTCTGGATAAAACACGTGGCTCTACCCCGTGGCACGGGTTTCTCCTCTGCGGTGCACCGCGGCTGATGTCCGGTGTACCGCGCTTGGCAAAAACTTCCCCAACAGCTAGATCTCGAAAAGTTATGCAGTTTAGGCTCAAAGATCACCTGATTCCGACATCCGAGCGCAAAGATATGACTTGCCGTAGTTTCTGTCCGAAAAAATTTTGTTCGCCTCCCTAACTCGATTTCTCCAATACCTAAGCATCAAAAACACTAATACCTTTCTCAAATATGCAATATCAACTAAGAACAACTAAATTAAACATAAATTAAAAACGTAAAAGACATGAAAATTAAAAAAAACTACGGGTTGTCTCCCGTACAGCACTTTTGTTTAACGTCTTTCAAAGTTAGACGTGTTACCTCGATTAAGGCTTGCGTACATAACCTCCCCAATAACGGGTTAGGTCATGCTCATCTACTATCCGAAGTTTGTGACCCTTCTTAGCTTGTATTTCAATCCGTTTTGACGAAATAACTCTCGTAACTACAAACGGACCCATCCACGAATCCTTGAATCCCCGTGGTCTATTCTCTTGTTTGGGGGCCTTCCATGCAACCATGTCACCAACCCCAAACTCACTTTTGATTCTCTTTTTCACGGGTTGACTGTGGACTTTCTTTTTAATTTCTTTTGTCACAACTCGGAGTGTCGGGGCTTCTATACGTGATTCCTCATGCTTTTCATCCACCAAGTGGAATGTTTTAGATTCTTTTCCCACTTGGAAAGTCACGGTTCCCCTATGCATATCAATTATACTGTGACTTGTCGCCAAGAATGGGCGTCCAAGTATCAATGGAACATGTTGACCTGTAATGCTATCAAGGATAACAAAATCTGTAGGTATAGTTAAAGTACCTACTTGGACAAGCATGTCTTCAATGACTCCCCATGGTTTTATCGTTGAATTATCTAGGAGCAGCAAATCAATATCTTTCCTGTTGGCATCTCCATGCCTAACTTCTCGAACAGACTCTTGGGCATGATATTCCTTCCTGAACCCAAGTCACACATTGCTTTAGCTTTGAAATTACCACCTATATTAATGTGGAGATATAAAGCTCCAAGATCTTGCATCTTTTGTGGTAGCTCCTTCGGAATGGTTGTCAAGCTTTCTTTAGTACGGTCCCTATTCTCGATCTCAACTTCTACACTTTCACTCTTCTTGGACAGATCTTCCTTGCAGACTATCGGTGATGTAGGTTCTTTATATGCGATTACATCCTCTATGCATAGCGTGCTTTGTTCTTCCCTTTTCGGAATATCTAGTTCATTAAGTGGAACTTGTGGTGATTCCACTTCGTCCTCTTCTTGAAGGCTGAACTCTTCAACAACATCGAACCAAACATCGCTATCGATTTCAGTGGCCTCATCATCAATTTTTTTAACTAGGCCAGTTTGCATGTATGGGACTTCGAGTATAGGAACAATGATTTTTTCTGGGCTTGACGTTTCAGATTTATTATCACCACTAGGATATGTAATTCTTTGTAGATGAGGTGGTGATAGTAACGGATGCGTAGGCGGTGTCTCCGCCTTGTTTTCTTCTTTTCCAACCTTTTTAACCCTATCTCTGATTGTTATGTTTAAATTAAGCTTCATGGGTTCTTCTAGTGTTGGAATTACTGCTGCACTACTCGCAGTTATAACTTCAACCTCATCCTCACTTTCCGAATCTTCGAGTTTTACCTCGTTCATGTGAACTTTGATTGGCGATGATGGTTGTGTAGGTGGTGGTTCCACCTTACTTTCTTCTTTTTGCATCTTTTGTGCGGTTGTCTCTTCTTTATCAGTTTCTTTTTCTTCTTCCACATGCTTGAATTCTGGATCAACCTCCTTCGCAATTTGATCTTTAACAATTACTTCTTCTAAGCTAAGCTTGGTTGGTTCTGCTACGGTTGAAATTTCGAACCCAACATTGCTATAACCCAGTTTCTTATGTAATTCTTGTTGTAACTGTTGATTGATCGTAGTGAGTTCCGTTAATCTTTGCTCCATTGCTTGATATTTTTGGTGCATAGAACGTATTAGGGTTGTATTAGCATCTATCTTTGCCGCATTTTGATCTACCATGTTTTCCAAATAATTTATACTTTCAAAAGGGTGAGACGGAAGTGCTTGTTGAACCTGTTCTTCTATTACACTTCGGATTAACGGTGGAAGCTCTTGTTGGAATTTTAGAGAAGAATTGGTCACTTGAGTGACTTGTGTCTCCAAGGCTTCCACTTTTGCAGCTTGCTCCATGGATGTTTCATTGTTGAGCTGCATACAATTTTGAACCAAAATTAATAATTTATCCATCATTCCTTCGAGCTTGGTTATAGCTTCTTTTTGTGGATTATGCATGGGTTGTGGTGGAGCTTGTAATTGATAGCTCGAACCTTCTTGATAAAAATTTTGACTTCGGGCCCCATGCATATTTTGTGCGTAATAATTCTCCATACCTAATAAACCTGAGAAGAGACTAAAAAGAAAACGCGTAAAACTGAAAACAAATAAAAACTTCTACACTAAATAAACACAAAATAGATTTAACTTAAAGATAAATCCCTGGCAGCGGCGCCAAAAACTTGGTGGGGGCAAAGGTGTGATAAATTATAGATAAATAAAGAGTCACACACCCTTGAGAACCACGGAACTCACTGCAAGTATCACAGATCGTATGCAAGTTTTAATGATAAGTCAAATTCGTTCGCAGGGATTGTATCCGTTAGATCTACTTATATTTAACAAGCGTAGATGAATTTAGATGTTTTAAATAAAAATATAAAAAGATAAATAACTATCTAATACAAATAAATAAATAAAACAATTAAACAAAACAAATAACTAAATATGAATATAAGTCAAATAGATTAGGATTACTAGGTCTAATACTCAATTGTTATTCTAACCTGTCACATTAAGCATTATATATTAACCAGGATTCTAAATTCTACGTAGCCTTTCCTTAGGCGTAGGAGCAACCTCTCCACTACTAGGGATTCCTAAGTAATGATTGGTGATTAAATCAAACCTTAATGGCTATCTAGTTACACTAGACGATTATGTGGTGCTGTCAATAACTAAGAATAATCCTAAGATTGATCAGATCTAGGGAAATAAGTCAAAACGCATAATACATATACGCCAAGCTTAACCAATTAGAATAAACAAATAGTAATTAAAGACAAAATAATAATCCAACAATTAAAAGTAAACTTACAGAATAAAAGCTTAGAAATATGGTTGAGAATAGATCTATAGCTAATTACTCTAAATATAGAGAAGGTGAGATGTAGAAGAGGGGTTGTCAGTCTCCAATCTTCTTCTTCTTGTCTTCTTCTATAGGTCAACTTGCTTCTTGGATGAATAGCTTGATTTTAAGGATGAATATCTATCTAAAGGACTAAGCTATTGTTTAAAACTAAGAAAATATAAGTAAAGACTAAGCCTATACTTTGCAATTGAGCAAGGACATGTTTACAATGATAAGAGGGTGTATTTATAGGTATCTTGGAAGCCCTAATTCGTTTTCTTGAAGGAGAAGTAAGTAGTGGACTCCAAGCCCAACTCAAATTCGTAACCCTAAAAACATGAAATCAGGTCCGATCTTCTTTTGGCTCTAACAGCTTCGATATTCATCCGTTTGACGCGTATGAATATACCAAATTGATCGTCTCGGAAAGCTCTTCAACTTTGCTCTTGACCGTTTCTCCAAATTCCACACCGTTTTTGAGATATAAGCTGATTTGTGGTCGTAGGTGCAGAAATTCAGGATTAAGGCAGCTTTTCCTTCTCCATATTTTTAGCTTTTATTTCCTTATCTCCAATTACCATGTCTATCTCTTTCCATATCTTGTAGTCATTGACTTGGAATCTAATTAATCTCCATAATTATCTTTAAAGCTTCACACTAAATAAATAATTAAACTCAATATGCTCTAAAAATATTATTTTACTAAATCAAGACTCAAAATAGGAAAGTGTAGCATTTCTCAAGAAAATCGACTATAATGACTTCTAAATCACTAAAAATGATGTCTCATCCTAATATAAATCTATCACAAATGAGGAGACATCAACCGTCCTTTGAGTCTAGGTACATGTAGGGGGTCTAGCACACTTGCAAAACAAGGTGGGGACTATCAAGTTCCTGGCTTTAAATTTTGTTGCATTGGAAGAATTGTATCCAACTATGATACTGGAAGATATTGATATCTTTTAATTTAGGGTTACGTTAAAGTGCAACGATGCAATCTTTACGGGTGCTTATGTGGTCAAGAGAATGATCCTGCATGGGCTCAATTCCACTACGAGGACATTTACCTTGTTTGCTTTGATTGTGGACACCTTTCACACACTAAGATGAACTATCCAAATGTGGTTAGTAAGCTAGATATGTGTGACGATGAATATAGAATTTATAATTGAGAAAGTTCACATGTCATATCTATAAAAACCAAACCGGATTTCTTAATTTCAAGAAAGATCCAAGACGGGTATATTGATCATATTCAACATTATACGTGGAAGGGGGATGATGATGATTACCCTATCTCTTGGCGAAGGTGGAGAAAGAAGCGGGGGCGTCAAAACATCAACATTAAATAAGATTTGGAGCTTTTCATTCAATCCTTAATACTGGTAAAGGGAGTCAAACTAGTACAAGTCATAAGGAGCATGAACAAACAGGTAGAGGTTTACACAAGCGTGGATGGATCATGAGAAGTAGGCACTGATATGTGACGAACAAATGAACATGGTAAGCATGGATAAATGCAAATGGAAGATTATAGAGGTTGTGGAGGTTGATGACGAGGAGCATCAGTATGATTCGTAATATTATAATGTTTAAAAGAAATTTGAAGCTTATAGGATATTGATTGAAATTCTGTATTTTTTTCTTTCACCACGGTTTTTTCTATTGAGTATTCTTATTAAGGGTTTAACGAGACATATATTCTAATGGACGGACATTCAAAGGCGAGTATTATAAATAATAGAATTTATTTGTGGATGTCCTAAACAATGTAAGGGTACAAACTTTTTACATTTTCTCCTTTAAAGTATCATAAATGTATTATATGAAAAATTATATATTACCTATAAATATATGATCCTCCTATATAATCCTCCTATAATTGTTTCTTTACACAAGTTAAATGAAAATGAAATAAAATGAAATATAATACTATATACTCTACTCTTCTTTAGTCCTTTTTGTCTTATCTCTTTTGTCTTGTTATCCTATATATCTTATAACATTTATTGTATAATATATGTATTTAATTAAAAGAATATTGAGATAAATGAAATCGAAGTAGTGCAAGTTTTTTCAAAGAAACAAAACACATTAAGAGCTAGTCTAAGTTAATATAAGAATAAATCCTTGCATTGAAAAAAAAAAGTCAAAGAAATACATAACTTGAAAGCCTTTAAATGTGATAACAAAAAGAAAATACTCTTAATTATCAAGAATCAAAATATTTTTCATTCCTGATAACATAATAATATAACCTCATTCATTCAGTTCATATCTCTCTCTATAACAAATTACACTCTACAACAACATATTTAATCAATTTTTATCTATGTTGAGTAGCAAGTACACGTTGTAGTTGAATAACTTGTTGTTGCTGATCTGGCGGTAACGAACTTAATTGCTCCGGTGTCAAATTCATTACTTGCTGTAATAACGCTGACTCCACTTCTGGTGGAAGCTGTACCTACAAAAAAACAACACAATTTTGATATACAAATTTAATAATAAAAATAAATATAAATAATTAATTACTTGAGTAACTTGTTTAGCTTCTTGTTTAACATTTCCATCATTCAATCTAGCAAGCTTTAAAGGCCGATTCGTATAATCAATATCATTATTCGGACGTGTCGATGATGATGTCAGCATATGTTGAGGGTTTTGGATTTGCGTATGTGGCAAGAAGTTTAAATTGTTCACAGGTAAAGGAGGTAACCCACCAATACTTTCTTGAGGTTGAGGTTGAATAGGTGTGGGACCCACCCCCACACCCACTTGCACACTTGGTGTCATCAATCCTAACATAATTTCGGCCTAAAACCAAAATATATTATATACATACATATATATACTACTGTTTTTACCCTTTAAAGTACAAAATAAACGTATTGAATATAACCTGAAAAATAGCTTTAGATAAGTTCGGATTTGCTAATAAGAGTAATTTCTTGCTAAATAATTGCGCAATTTCTTGGAGTAGCAAGAAACAAACCTGTGTAGCTTTGTCAACGATGGAGCTAAGTTTGTAGCTTGCTCAGCTGCGATTCAGGAGGTTGTTTGATTAAAAAGGTTCTTTGAACATTTAGGATTCTCTGGTGATAGTGGGAGTCCAATTACAATATACTGTGATAATCAAGCTGCAATGGCTTATGTGAAAGATTGGCAAGACCAAACACATTAATATAAAGTATAACTTCGTTAGAGTTATAATTGCACACAAGGATGTTACTTTGCAATATATACCCACACACAATATGCTTGCGGATCCATTCACAAAATTTATCTCAAGGGATGTATTCATGGATCATGTTAGATCTATAGGATTAAGCAAGATATAATGTATGAATTATTGCTAGTTTATGTGCATTCATGTATATATTTCCATTTGTATGTTTATTTAACTGTTTATTTTAATAATATTATGTTTGATATGTATTATATATTGCGTATGCGTATGATTTTGTAAGTATGTATGTCCTATAGACAGAGATTGGCCCTGTCACACGGGCAATCACCTTTGGCATAAGAAGTGCGCAAAGATGAGACTAACTCATAGTAGTGAAGAACCCTTAAGATAACTTGAGTTAAGATAGTAGCCTTCACTAAGTGTTAAGATGAGATCATAAACATGGATAAACCATGTTAAGCTTATATTATGATTGAAGTAGAATCCCACTGTCTACTTAGTCTGTAATAGCCAAATATGAATTGCTTGATTGATTTCATAGAAGGGTTGATCAATCGAAGAATTCATCTTAGGCGACGAGGCTTGTCTAATTATATATATGTATGGTATTTATAAATTTGTGACATACAATTTGAGATATATGAATAATACCATAACACATGTGTCATACCACGTGTGCTTTCGACCAAAAGGAAGTGAAGAATTGATCCCTGTTTCTTCACTGTGTGATGCCTTTGATTTGTGCCCTTATTACTTTTGACTATGTCTTGATATTTTGATTAGGTGTATGCTACTTTGAACACATTACTAATGATCCTGAATGGTTCGGTCTAAAGGGGTATGTTTGGAAAAGCAACCTAATCAATATAAAAGGATATAAGTGTAAAGGGAAGACTAAAATTGTGTATCAAAATGTGTGCTTGCATGTTAACCGATCATGTAAGTCAATACGGACTATAACATGATAGTGAGACACATAAAAGAAATGACAATGAACTCTTTTTCACATAGAAGTTGTGATATAAATTTGAGGGGGTCAGAGTTACTGTAATGTGATACAACATATTGTTAGTCTGGGGTACTACAAGATATGCAAGGAATGAGATTTCATTTGAGAAACTATGTACCCAAACAGGTTAACAGTAACATATGCTCGTATGCTTGTCGGTCGCACGACCTATTGTCAATTATGATATATTATTGTAGTAGTGTGTATGTGAGAGAATTTTGAATTTTTTTGATGTATGGGACATTGTGATACACGTACCTAATAGTACGATTGTAACCGCATCATGGGCGAGTGGGAGAATGAAAGAAATAAAATATTTAATGTTATTTTATTCCATGTCACCCATGATGGGGTGACATGAACGTACGGCTTGGAAGTTACTCTAGAAGTTACCGTAATAACTTGCCCACTAAGAGAGATGGAGAGAGTGGAGATAGTGGAGTGATGGTTTATTATCAGTTAATAAACCAACGCTCCTATCCCTCTATAAATACGAGTCTGCTTTTCCTTTCCAGACACAACAACAAACCCAGCAAGTTTTCTCCGGTTAAATCAAACTCTTTTCTCATACACTTAACAATATTTCTCAGATACTTAAGTGGTGAAAACAAAGAATTTAATTCTTGTAATTAAATTCACGATCAGAAAACAAAGTAAGAATAAAAAATTATCAATCCGCTGCATAAAAGAGGTTTGTCTAAAACTTTTACTGTTTAATTAATATGTAACAAATCTCTTTTTTGTGGATGAGGTTACAAATCCCGTTATGAAATTAGGTTTCGCAAAAGTCCCTTGTATTTAAGGATCGCATGAGTGTTGGAGGGTCTGCATCCAAGATAATAAATCAGCTTTACTAAAATAAGCCAACTTATATCATTTAAAAGACTATCTGCAGCCTTGTCAATAGGGTAGTGCTGTGGCGACAAAGGGTTAATTAATAAGTGGCCTTTACTGAGCTGATGAAGAATTCCAATAAAAGGAATATTGTGAACATCTATAAGAGCAGAATGACTTGTACAAGCTAAACATGTAACGTGTAGGCCACTAGTGATCTCTTTAAATGACATTTTAGTCTCACGAATTAAATAACCCAAAGTAGATAAATCAATCAGCACTAATAAATCCCCACTGCAATCGATTATTAATAAATAAGAAATTGGCCTTGAGTATCAAATATGTGCTGATGAAGAATTCCCAAAAGATGAATTTCAAGAACATCGTTGAATGTGGTAGTATGTCTCACGAAGTAAATAAATCAAAGTTGACATAAAAATCACACGGATTAAATAGCAAAGCAGCACATTTTTACTGTCAATCCTCTTGACAGTAACAATCAGATCCGTGCTGGGGATAAATGCTGTAGCTCCCTTAAAATCCAAACTTTGCAATTTAGTCCTAGGGCCCAAACCAGCAAATTTCCATCTCAGAAACCAAAATTTGCAATTTAGTCCTAGGGCCCAAATCAGCAAATTTCCATCTCAGAAATTTTGTTATGAAAAACCATCTACAGCATTTAAAAGGAAAAAAACGAGTCCAGTCCCCAAATTTACAAATAATGCAAATTTGTCCCTGAGATATATTAAATAATAGCAGCACCCACCCAAGAAGGAGAAATATCAATAGCAGGTCCTATATTAGCATATAAATAACAATTAACCCCTTAAAATGGCAATAACAAATCTTTGAAACAAGACTCCAAAACCTCGAAATACGACCTCGAAAGCATCTACGAAATCTCGAACAAAACCTCAAATCACAACCACAAAATCATGACCACGAAAACTCAGACAAAAACTCGAAACTAGACCATAAATCATTGAGAAAGAGGACAGATTAGTCCTAAGAGATGGTGAAGTAATAATTCGAAATTAATTAAGTGCCCCAAAAGATAAAACATAGCAGCACTAAAATAATCATCTTTAGTGATAGTAGAATTAATAGCATGGCCAACTTTCACAAATAGAAGTGAAGGCCAGCTAAAACCATTATGAATCTCACCAACAGACTTATTATCATGAAGGCACTGCAACAAAATTTGTTTAATAAATAAATCCTTTTCAACTTAAGATAAAATAATAAGTGTCCATGCAGCAGCACAAAAGTCAAGCAAATATATATATATATATATATATATATATATATATCCCAAAAGAATTATCAATCCCTAAAATCCAATGGATAGAATCAAATAACTCGGCAAGAGCATAGCTATGATCATCAGCCTTTGTACAAAATCTGCTAATATCGATTTGAGCACAGCACCAAGTCACACAAAACCCCGAATATCCACGAATAGCCGAATATCGACCACAAATACCCTAATCTTGACCACAAATACCCGAAACTCGACCACGAACTTTCGAAACACAATCGCAAAACCACGAAACACTACACCAAATAGTATCATTAAAGACGATATATATTGCGGCAACACTAAAATAGCCTCTAATGATATTTTTAAACACCAAAATGGCCTCTAATTATATTTTTAGCGCAATATTTTCAGCTAAAGATAAAGTCAATAGAGGCAAAAATAAATAATTTGCTACAAAAAGTGTCTTTAGAGACGAACTTATTGCGACGAACAAATAGCGGCAAAATTAAGACTTTTAATGGTAAATTTTTTTGCCGCTAAAGATAACCTTTCTTGTAGTGAAATACGATCACGAATATGAGCAGCCCAAAAATAGTAAGAAACTGCAGCTCTACTCCAAGAACATGACAACAGCTCATATCTGAAGTATGTATTGAAAAATTAGCTGCAGGAGAGTATGGAATATAATATAAGTTACAATTCTCAAAAATTGCAGAATAGTCCTCGCACTACAAGAAATAGTAGCATTAGCGGGGAAGCTATTGCGGCAACAACTAAAATGGCCTCTAATGATATTTTTAAAAACCAAAATGGACTCTAAATATATTTTTAGCGGCAATGTTTGCCGCTAAAGATAAAGTCAATAGAGACAAAAACAAATAATTTGCTACTAAAGGTATCTTTAGCGAGAAACTTATAGAAGCGACAAATAACGACTATTAGCGGCAAAATTAAAATTTTTAGTGTTAAATTTTTTGCCGCTATAGATACTATTTCTTGTAGTGGCAGGAGTATGGAATATAATATAAGTTACAATTCTAAAAATTGCAGAATAGTCCTCGAAGGAGTTTCAGAAACTAAGCAAAAACTAAAAAAACGATGAAGTCTGATCTGAAACCCCAAAGACCACCAAAATAAGTAACAACTGAACCAAGAGCACAGCAACCAAGCGAAGCATAAAAAACAACTGAAACAACAAAGGTAACAGAATATTTAACCCCTATGCGGTGAAAGAGGAAAACAAACCCCTTTCGATTGTGGGCCCCGCAAGAACCCCTTATATGTGAAGTTATATAAATCATTTGGGGCTGGGGGTTCGCACCCAATAAATAAATCTGAGCATCACCCAATATAGCATATCTTCTCCTAAATCTTGGCCTAGGCAAAACCAAATTTGGAAAAGTAACCTTTTTCTTATTTTTCGCCTCCGCTCTTCACTAGGGTGAAGGGATCTTCTTCTCTTTTAGCGCCTATCATTTTTCCATCGGTATTATTATACTCGAATCGAATGTGATTCGAGTTATAAACCGACTCCATATTAGAATTGTCTGAGTGAAATACACCTCTAATAACGTGTTGCTTGGGGACCCTTTCGGCATAAATAAAATTTCCCCTCGGTCCATTAAGCTCAGAGTTATTGAAACCTTTAGAGAACGAAACTCTTTAATTTCTACAATTTTTCTCAACCCAAATAGCAGAGCTAGCCTTTCCCTTCTTAATGCTATAGGAATTAGGAGCGTCTAAGCTGGAACTTTTGTACCTACTAGTGCTCGTATCTGTATCTCTAGGATATCATATTGGAGCTTCAAACCTTCCGTTATTTGCACGACTAGTCCTGCTTAAATTAGCATTTGTAGGCGCATGGTTAAAATTTGGATCGAAGCTACACCTGGAGCGAGAAGAAATCAAAGGTTCAGACCCCTGAGTTTTCGGCAATGACAAATCAGTCCCTAAAATTTTAGAATTGATTCCTACAGCTCCTTGGATAATTTCCTTCTCAGAAGCCACACGCGCGTGATCTGATTCTTAAAAATTCATTAGCGCCCCAAATTTATTCGATATTTCCACAGAGGTCCTCGAACTATTAAGATTTAAATTAGGAGTCCCGATATATAATATTTCAGTAGCAGCAGCATTTTTCGCAGGATTAGTGTTAACATTTTTTCTAGTCTCAGGCACTCTTATTGCATGTTTCCCAGGTTCTTTAGAGTTTAATCCAATATCATCATCATCAGAATTCACATTAACAGCATCCTCATCAGAATTTAAACTAACAGCATCGTCAAAAAAGCTCAAATCCGCATTTTTCATCACCGTTTTAGGATTTTTGAGCTGTTTTCCAGGTAAGTAAAATGTTTGGAGTTTAGCTTCATAAGTCACTCTCCGATTCGTGAAGAGAGGAATCAGAGTACGATGAAGTATCAAGTTCATCATCTTCTCGCTGTTGTGGAGGCAATTTAGAGCTCGAACATTCATCGCCGTGCTGATCGATCTTGGGCTCTCGCTTAGCAGCAATAGTACAGTCAATCGGCGATGAGTTATGAGGCCCAATAGAGTCCGGCTTTGGCTTCGTCACTTCATACCCATTTTTTGTTTGTACAAGTAGATGAAGAATGTATATTTTGGCAATGGGTATGAGAGTAAATAGTTGTGTTATGTCAATGTTTTTGAAAGCATTAATTTATGTTATGGTATTATTATGGTGATTAGAAAGAAAAACAGAAACCAAATGAGACCCTAACCTTAATTGTATTGCTGAATTTGATGACAAATCAAAAGATTCTATTCAAATTAGAATTTTTCTTCATTTTAACTATCATTATTTGTCCATAAACAACACCATACATTTTACTTTTTCCTTTTTTTCCCATAAAAAAATCCTTTGAGTTACGGAAAACTTCCCAGAACTCAAAGAACTCAGATCTTGAGTTTTGGGAAACTTCCCATACCTCATTGTTTTTTAAAAAAGACGGTACCTTTTATGGAAGAGCGGATAAGGATGCAGGGGTTTATTGAATATTAACCTTTTTTTAAAATTTTTGGAAGCTCTGTTTTTGTTATGGAGATGGGAGGATTATTAAGTCTTATGTAGTCAAATAAGGGTGCGTATATTATGCCACACCTGAAAATCCACACAATTACCCTATTTTTATATTCTAATTTGTAGCATAAACTATAACAAGACGTTCATTCAGCAACAAACAAACACCACAAACAAGAAATGTTCAAAAATAAGCATTGTGCAATGTAATGAGTAGACCGTCACAACTCTTGAACCTCCACATACATCTAATTATCCAAAATAAGAGGTGAAAAATACAAAATACAAAAAATGACTAATAGTTAAGAGTTTGAAAATATAAGTAATCAGCTTCCTAGTGCTCCCATCCTAGTGCTCCCAGACATTCACATAATTTATTTATGATAATACGATGGGTAAAGTAAAAGTGTTTAAGAAAACATACCTCAAAGAATGCTTTATGCATCTAAATTTCATTACAGGGTACCCTAGAAGCCCCTTGCCATCATTATCGTTAGGGTTAAGAGGTGTTCTTCCCAGTATAACACTCTTTAACATGCTTGTTTAATTTAATTTTATAATTTTGTTTCTGGACATTTAATTTTTTGACATGCTTGTACTTGTATTATAAAGTAAATAAAACCCCAACAACTATAGCTGAACTTAGTGGACGGGTGAGAAATTGGAACTGAGAGGTGACCAATTGGATCCACTAAAACTCTTTTTAAGCATTGGATTTCAAATCTCAATAAGAAGAGGATCAAAAACAAACAAAAGAGAACAAAAATGTAAAGTGCGTTGAGGTTGAGTCTTTAATTACTGATAACAAATTCTACAACCATGATAGCTTTATAGCAAAAGAGATACAAATTATTTGAAAGCAGAAACCAACATTGAAATCTCTCATAATTAAGCTCCTTCTCTTTGGAAGCTTATGTCATTTAACATTAACGGAAACAAACATTTGAATGTTATTATTGGGAGATCATCAATTCATTGGTCATTGATTGAAATGTAAGTTCATATCTGTTTTTGATCTTATGGAATATATTAAATGATTAAAAAGTACGTTATTTTGATACAAGCATATAGTTGTAATTCATGTGAATCTTTACCGACAAATATTAGTCCTCTATTTCTTCAAGTTGTTAATGTTTTGATATTTTACTAGTGCGTTAATAAAGGGAAATACACAAGAAAATATAAATAGTTCCACTCTACACTAAATAGGATAAATAGTCAAAAGAAAAGCATCCCCATATCAAACTTTCTTGTAGACAATTATTTAAAATCTATAGCATCTTTTGCACAAACTTTCCACTACATATAAAATTTTAATCCATACCTGCTCCGTATAGATAAAGATATAAATCCCCATACAATATTACACCTATTAAGTATCAAGTCTCACCCAATCCCACTTTTCATGACTTTTTCTCATTATTATAGAGAAAACTTATCTGATGATAAAAAACGCACAAAGTAGGAGAGAGAGCATACCGAATGGATATAAGATATCAATATATGAAAACTAAAATTGATAAATTAAAATTCAACAAGACTTGTTAGTTTTACAAACATTAAATTAGACAAAACTATTAGGTAATGCAAAACTACGTCTTTCATGTCTAACAAAGACAGGACAATATTGACTCGGGAAACTCACTAAGTTTATCTCCGCTTCTACTCTTCAACCTCTTCTCTGTCTCCATCGAGTTTAATCTTCACTAAAATCAGATTTGTTACTTCTCCCTATTCATATAAGACATAATATTTTCTTTGCCAGCTTTCAAAACATATTCAGGATAACCAGGAAGGGTAAAATCTAAACACAAATCCTCAATTGAAGCCCCACGAAACTGTAAATCAACGGTTTTATCTCCATTTTGATCTTCCATATACAGTTTTCGAAGATAAATTGCTTGAAATTCTTGCAATGTTTTCCCAAGCTCAGGATCAAACGAAAGTATATCATGCAAATTAAGTTCTTCGAAAAAAAAAAAAAAAGAATAAGACATAATATTTATAATTAATAATAAGTAATATGTACTAGAATTAAATGAACACTGAAAATTCCAAATAATCTAATAATTAATGAACAAACTACCCAGATAATCGATTATCTGTACAATAGAAATAGACCCGACATTTACTGCAAAACAATTCATAAAATGCAGGTTAAATCCAAATTGCTCACTCCAATAGTAAAAATCTATTCTCATACGGTAAAAGGCTTCCAACGATCCTAAAATGGTCATAGTAGGATTTGTATAAAAAGATAATTAACAATTATACTTGAATCGGATAATTCTGAAAAAAATAGTAACAGAATTAAATCAATTTTTTAGAGTTTACATGGTAAAATTAATTTTTCCCCTTAATTTGGGTTCCTCGCCAAGCCGGGTTGATGATGGTGAAAAAATGGTCCCCAATTGGCGGCTGTTTTTTATTAAGGAGAGCGGCTTGGTGGGAAGGTAAGTGAGTGTGAAGAGCTTTCTTTTTAAGTTTCATTGTTTTTCAAATTTTCTTTTCATTGTTTATTCTGAAATTTTTCAAAGTTTCCGGTTGTATAATTTTTTTTTAAAATACTTTTTTATTTTGTAGGATTATAATATTTTAATATTTTTATAAAAAAGTAATAATTAAAAGTCGCCTCCATCTCATCATTTTTAAAATAAAATATAAATAAATAATTGTATTTAAATATATTACATCATAATTGATATATATAATATTTTAATTATTGAATTTCATAAATTAAATAATAAATTTGAATATTTTATAAAATAATTTATGTGCATAACTACACTTATAAATAAAAAATTAATATTTAAGTTAAAAATAAGAATAAAAAATAAATTAATTAAAAAGAAAAATTATAAATGAAAAGTATATATGGATAAAAAATATAGAGTAACTAAATAAATGAAATAAAAGTTGATGTGCCCTATTTATAGAGTAACCGTATTTTTTATACCTCCACCAATACCCTATAATTACCATTATTATTATTTTAATTTTTAAGCTTCAACCGTGACCAAGAGCTTCTCATATCTTCAAATCTTATATGGAGCTTTGCGTTTCAAATCAAAACTCCATCCTTATGGAACTTCTCATAAATATAATAAAAAACTCAATAATATAAACATACCATATTAAAATGCAATGGTCATCAATCTTTTCCTTTACCAAAGTATGTGTCTGGATCTGGATACATAAACCTGTATCAGAATATATTAAAACTAATCATTTATGTCTACCTAAACTTTTTGTAATACAAGTATATCACCATAAAAAATTGAAGCATATATTCCTTAACATTTCCCACAAAAAAATTGATAATTAAGTGGTGAAAATATCGAGGATATTCATGTCTTGCTTGCTACCTGTGTATACACCATGTGGTATGGAGGTAATGACAAAATCTATGGTAGTGAACTTAAATCTGAGGAGATCATCTCAAATATGATAAGACGAATATTTGGTGAGATGGTTTAGTGGAAGGAATTGGATCATACTTGTTGGAAAGTGAATTGGATTAATAAGAAATCGCGTGTAGCTTGAAATTTAAGAATCGTTTTGGTAAAATAAAGTTGTTTCTAGTATTAGGTTGTGTAATAAATCTGATTTCTTCCAATTGTAAAGGGCATATTAGTCTTTTGATATAATGAGAGTAGGGTTTTTTAGGTTTTGGGTTGGGTTAGATGTTAAGAATAACATCTGGTTTGGACTCAATGAATGTGTTATTATTTGGTGGGCTCTTTTTTTTTATATGATATAAGTGGACTTATGTTTGACAAAGTATTTTCGAATGCGGAATAAAATGAGACTTCTTTCCAATTAAAAAAAATGGTAACTAAGTATATCGTAGAAGATATCAAACATATATTTTTCTATACTATGTGAGTTTTGTAAATTCTAATATGAGATGACATTATTTATGTATTTCTGTATAGAGATAATTGCTAATTAGATCCATAACCTAACAAATCATGCCTTAAGAAATTCAACTTAAAAGTTTGGATAAATCGATCAAAAATATTATTTTAGTTGTACGATATACCTAATATAACCTTAAAAAATAAAATAATAAAATTTAAAATAAAAATAAAAAAATATACAACCACCAACGTTGAAAAAAAAAGTAAAGATTGAATAAAAAAGAAACAACAAACCTAAAACTCATCTCTTCACATTAACCTGAGAACAAAAAGGCAAAACATAAATCTCTTCACTCACTTTCCCACCACAAGAAATCCGCCACAGAGTATTCTCCACCATCATCATCAACAATCGAAGAACCCAATTAAGGTAACAAATTAAAATTTATTATTAAAACTTTAAAAAAATTAATTTAATTATTAACCTAATCTTATTACTTTTACAAATTTTCGGAGTTATCTGATTTAAGTATAATTACAGTAGATTTTTATCATCTTTCTAATTAACCATCTTCACCTACACAAGAAAATGCTGCCACCATCTTCAACTCGGCGTGGCTATGCCATCAATAATCGAGCCCACCAAGCCGTCTTTATTATTTCACAGGTACGGACCACTACGCAATCATCACAGATGAAGAGGAAGGTTTCGTAGATGTTGATATTACACCAAGCGACTCTGAAACGGATTTTGAAATACAACTTGTTTAGAGAGCCCACCAAACTTGTGCAGAGAGCCCACCAAAATGGGCTGATCGGAATGGTGTAAGGTTTGATTGATAATGGTGAGTTGTTTGATTGTGAAATTGGGCTAATCGAAATGGTGTAAGGTTTGATTCAGAGAGCCCACCATACTTGTTCATCTTCAGAATCAAGAATTGAGTGTCAAATACAACCAGTTAATCATTTTTTAGTGTATATTTTGATGGATAATGGTGGGTTGGTTTATGTAGTGCAAGTCGTTTGATTTTTTTTTAAACTTGATCAAGGATTGTAAGAAAATGGGTTACCAATAATTATCAAGGGTATTTTGGACTATAAATATTATAGAAATGGGTTGAACCTGTTGAAATAAGTTATATTGGCGGTGAATCTTTTGAATTAATTACCCTTTTTTATATAGTTTTGTAGAACAATACTTGTTCACTTTCAATATTTTATGGTCCATAATACTTAAAATAAATTACACATTTTGAATTGTGTGTGGAAATTCTCATTAAGGTGATAATATGAATGATTGTTGTAATTAGTTACTTGCCTCTTGTTAAAGGATAGATATAGGTCTTAAAAGATATTTTTATTACTATTTAGGAATATGATTTATTTAGTTGTTGGCTGTTCCTTGTGATATGAGAAAGTAGAAAATGTACATATGTATTTTACTAGAAAAAAATATACCTAATTTCATAAGTAACACTAGGCCTTATGGGGTATATTTGAGTGCCTGTGGAATTAGATGGGAGCCCAACCAAGGAATGTCAGTGCATTATTACCTTGTGTCTAACAGTAAAATAGGCCATGTTGTTGCTCATTTACTAGGGCAAGGTAACTATGGCCTATTACTATTTACGATGCTTCTACTCTATGTGATTATAAACGAGATGTCATTTATTACGATGAGTGAGTAGAGCGTGCAATCTTGGCGACCAATACTATACTAGGTCAATGGGAGATTGTTAAGTAATCCTATTGATTTCCTATTTTGGCCCTAGCCTATTATTGAAACTTGAGTTAAAGGTCATTCCCAAAATTATCTCTAACCTAGATAATGATTAAAGAAATTTTACTCAATACTATTTAAAGAATGAATTCCTCATTTATATGGATATTCAATAAATTATCTTATTGTGTAGCTAAATAGAAATAGAATTGTAGACATTGAGATAATAAGCCTTAGACTATTATAGGAACCCTAACTTGTATATCCAACTATACAAAAAGGGGTTTCATGGTTACTCAAATTATGTCATGCACTTTCATTGGCATACCCCCTCTGTTCCAAAATGTTTGTCCACTTTGCTTTTCGCACAAATTAAGAAATATAGTTATTACACTCCCTATTACAAAAGTACCCTTCATAAAGTGTCTTGATATCTTAAATGTGTATTGGAAACATAAATTTAAAATTTTAATGGGGTAACAGTGGAAAAAGGAGAGAAAAAGTGTCTTGATATTCTAAGTGGACAAACATTTTGAAACCACATTTTAGTAAGTGGACAAACATTGTGAAACAAAGGGAGTAATATTAAGAAATTAGTTCTTATCATTGGTGCTAAGACCCATTCAGTTGAAACATCAGTTCAAAGCTTCATCATCATTGTAAGAGTTCTCAGAGCAAGAAGGGTATATCTAATCTGTTTTGCAAGTATATTCTCGATAATTGGTACATCAATGGTGATATAGGGGTGTCATAAATTAAGAACAACCACTTTCGTATGGAGTTTGATGACAAGAAAGAATGTGAGAGGATTTGGTTCCTCGGACCTTGTGCTTTACATACTATGCATGTGGTTCTTGCTATATGGGAAAACAAAAAAAGGGTAGTAAATGTGTATACGACCGTCCTTTGAGTCTGGGTACATGTAGGGGGTCTAGCACACTTGCAAAACAAGGTGGGGACTATCAAGTTCCTGGCTTTAAATTTTGTTGCGTTGGAAGAAATATTTTATCCAACTATGATAGTGGAAGATATTGATATCTTTTGATTTAGGGTTACGTTAAAGTGCAATGATGCAATCCTTACAGGTGCTTAATTGGGTCAAGAGAATGGTCCTGCATGGGCTTAATTCCATTACGAGGACATTTATCTTTTTTGCTTTGATTGTGGACACCTTTCACACACTAAGATGAACTACCCAAATATGGTTAGAAAGCTAGATATGGGTGACGATGAATATTAAATTTATAATTGGGAAAGGTCACATGCCATATCTATAAAACCTAAACCGGATTTCTTACTTTCAAGAAAGATCCAAGGCGGGTATATTGATCATATTCAACATTATACGTGGAAAAGGGATGATGATGATTACCCCATCTCTTGGAGAAGGTGGAGGAAGAAGTGGGGCGTCAAAACATCAACATTAGATAAGATTTGGAGTTTTTCATACAATCCTTAAAACTAGTAAAGGGAATCAAACTAGCACAAGATACAAAGGAGCATGAACAAGCAAGTAGAGGTTTACACAAGCGTGGGCGGATCATGGGAAGTCGACACTGATATGTGACGTACAAATGAACATGGTAAGCATGGATAAATGCAAATGGAAGATGATAGAGGTTGTGGAGGTTGATGACGAGGAGCATCAGTATGATCCGTAATATTATAATGTTCAAAAGAAATTTGAAGCTCATATGATGTTCATTGAAATTCTGCATTTTTTTCTTTCACCACGATTTTTTCTATTGAGTATTCTTATTAAGGGTTTAACGAGACATATATTCTAATAGACGGACATTCAAAGGCGAGTATTATAAATAATAGAATTTATTTGTGGATGTCCTAAACAATGTAAGGGTACAAACTTTTTACATTTTCTCCTTTAAAGTACCATAAATGTATTATATGAAAAATTATATATTACCTATAAATATATGATCCTCCTATAATTGTTTCTTTACCCAAGTTAAATGAAAATGAAATAAAATGAAATATAATACTATATACTCTACTCTTCTTTAGTCCTTTTTGTCTTATCTCTTTTGTCTTGTTATCCTATATATCTTATAACATTTATTGTATAATATATGTATTTAATTAAAAGAATATTGAGATAACTAGAGATGATAAACAATACTTAATTTTTTTGAAAGTCGGATAAATGAAATCGAAGTAGTGCATGTTTTTCCGAAGAAACAAAACACATTAAGAGCTAGTCAAAGAAAACATAACTTGATAGCCTTAAAATGTAATAACAAAAAGAAAATACTCTTAATTATCAAGAATCAAAATATTTTTCATTCCTGATAACATAATAATGGAACCTCATTCATTCAATTCATATCTCTCTCTATAACAAATTACACTCTACAACAACATATTTAATCAATTCAATTATTATCTATGTTGAGTAGCAAGTACACGTTGTAGTTGAATAACTTGTTGTTGCTGATCTGGCGGTAACGAACTTAATTGCTCCGGTGTCAAATTCATTACTTGCTGTAATAACGCTGACTCCACTTCTGGTGGAAGCTGTACCTACAAAAAAACAACACAATTTTTATATATACATATTTAATAATAAAAATAAATATAAATAATTAATTACCTGAGTAACTTGTTTAGCTTCTTCTTTAACATTTCCATCATTCAATCTAGCAAGTTTTAACGGCCGATTCGTATAATCAATATCATTATTCGCACGTGTCGATGATGATGTCAGCATATGTTGAGGGTTTTGAATTTGTGTATGTGGCAAGTAATTTATATTGTTCACAGGTAAAGGAGGTAACCCACCAATACTTTCTTGAGGTTGAGGTTGAATAGGCGTGGGACCCACACCCACACCCACACCCACACCCACACCCACTTGCACACTTGGTGTCACCAATCCTAACATAATTTCGGCCTACAACCAAAATATATTATATACATACATATATATATACTAGTGTTTCACCTTTTAAGTACAAAATAAACGTATTGTATATATATAACCTGAAAAATAGCTTTAGATAAGTTCGGATTTGCTAATAAGAGTTTACATGCTTCTTCTTTATCTTTAGTAGCCATTACCTAATTATTACAAAACAAATAATTATGAAATAAAAAGGGTTCATGATGTAATAATGTAATAATGTAAAACAGACCTTTAATTCGGAGATGACATCATTAAGTTGACGCCTTGAAATTTTAGCTAAATGAAGAGTAAGTGGATCATTACCAAGCATTTGTTGACTTTGTTGACCAAATTGATTTATTAAATTTCCAATTTGTGCACCACCAAGTGTTCTCGCCATTGTAGCTGCAGCATTTACAGCTATCGAAACACCCATTGGTTGGTCAATATTATGGTCAACTAAAACTCCTGTTAATGCATTTTTCAGTTTCTACATTTTTCTTGAATAAATTAATTATTTTTTAAATAAAATTTACCAGTATTTGTGATCATTCCTGGTCCACCACGACTCTGTAAGGGTAAATAAGTAATTACTCTCTAGCGATGAACAATTTGAGTAAATATGACGAATAGTTTTACCTGTTCTTTACTTCTATCAGCATTTTTATCATTTTCTGCAAAATCTACACGTAATTGACGACCATTTATTTCATATCCTTGAAGGTTACGACGAGCACTTAAAGCTGTTTCTTCATCTTTATACTCACAGAATCCATAGCCTTTAGGTTTTCCAGTTTCTCTATCGGTTACTAATCTGAATTTATACATAATCAAGTTAAGGAAATAACAAGACATGGAAAAGCTAATTAATTAATTAATTAATAAATTATACCTGAATGAAACAACAGGACCAACTTCTTCACATATTTGTATAAGCTGTTCTTCAGTAGTATCATATGGTATATTCCCAACTGTTAGATCCATTAAATAATCAAAATCAGTTACATATATATCAAGTTAGGGTTGAATTTCATTAGTTTTGCGACCCAATACCTTAACTAATTGGATAAACAATTAATTTTTTAACCACATATATATAGAGAAATAGAGAGCTAACCAAAGACGCAACGTTGCTGATTCTGTTTCTGAGAAGCGGAGGCGGAGGCGGAGGTGGCGGCCATCAGAAAACGGGGAGCGGTGGAATGTTAAGGTTCTGCAATTGCTTCATCATCTTCTTCTTTAAATCTATTGTGCCCACATCAAGAATTTAGACGGATTAGTGTCGGGAAAATTGATAAGGTTTTTGTTTAATTGACACAAAAGAAAAAGGATTTATAAGGGTTTGCAGTAATTTTAAAACTGAGAGCGAAACTGTAATTATGGAAAAAGTCTAAAGTGAAGGATACACGGAAACAATTATAACTTGGGGATCAGGGGATTAGTTACGGTTCGTTCTACAAAAGTCCTATTGTATTTTGTAGTTTGATAAAGATTGATTGAATTTTGACACCTGCATACTTATTACATGTAATATTTATTTTAACTTATCTAATTAATATTTTAGAAGATTAGGTTGAAACTTTATATAATATAATGGGTCTCTAATTTTTTTATTCAGAGATAAATACCTAATAGAATAATTATTTATAGAAAACATCTTCTTTATATTTTTTATACCTATACTATCCTTATTATTAAATATATTATTTTATTTTTAATACATTATTTATTTTTAAATCTTAAACAAATAATAGGGTATTTCCACCACCACCACCACCACAACCATCACCACCACCACCACAACCATCACCACCACCACCATCACAACCACCACCACCACTACAGCCACCACAACCATCACCACCTCCACCACCACAACCACCACCACCACCTACTACTACTAATTTCATCACACGCGCGCGTCCGTGAAATTTTTTTAAAACCGTCATAACTAATTCAAAAAAAATCAGAAAATCGAAAAAAATCATATTTGGATAAATCAAATTAATATTTACGTCTATGATTTTTTTCGGAATTTTATGATTTTTTTAATTTTTTAATTCGTAGAACATGGAATTCCATGTTTTAAACAGTGAATTTCGTGTCTGCGGAAAACAAATTCCTTATATCAAAACATGGAATTCCATTCCATGTTTAAAACATGGAATTCCATGTTCTGCGAATTAAAAAATTCAAAAAATTCAAAAAATTCTGAAAAAAATTATAGACGTAAATATTAATTTGCTTTATCCAAATATATAAATTTTTTTTTTTAGAATTAGTTATGACGATTTAAAAAAAAAATTCACGGACGCGCGCGCGTGTTTATAAGTTTTTGTTTTGTTTTTTTTTCTAATTTCTTTTTTTTAATTGTTAATTATAAGGGTAGTTTGGGATGGGGCTGTATTCTATAAAAAATCTTATTATAGGCACCTTTTTTTAAATAAGTTTTTCAATAGGCATTAATCTCTAATTGGCTCTTATATAATTTAAGTGAATATCTATCCGATCCAAAATTTGACAAATAAGTGTCAAAGTTTACAAAATTTGTGTTCTGTTAGTATCCCGCGTTAGTTTAGTCGTTAAGTGCCACGTGGATCATGTATTTTTGTAAATAACACGTCTTTTAGGTTAATATAGTAATTTACTCATGCCTAATAAGCAAACACATGCGTGTTTGTTAATTCCCACCTTTTCCTCCCTTTTAATTCTAATTACTCTCCCGTTCGTGTAACCTAAAAGCTTGAAGCTTGAAGCTTCGAAGAAAGGAGGTAAGAGTTTCAATGACATCCATATTTCGCAATAATCAAAGGCAACACTTTTGTTTTTATGGATTAAATTCAAAGATTACAACATCATGGAAACAACATGGTAGGAGGTTTCTTAGTTGCGAAAAGTATAATGAAGACAAAGATTGTGGTAGTTCAAGTGTTATGATCCTCCAATGTGTGCTCGTAGCTTCATCGTGGTCCCTGGGTTGTTGAGAAATATCAATGAGAAGAAGGTCGAGCTTGAAAATTCTTAATAGGAAGTTCGAGCTTTAGAGTTGTAGATTATCGGTGCATACTCAACATGGAAGTTTATTTGGCATAATATAGTTTGCCTCCATAGGGTTCCTCATATCATGATGATCGACCTTGGAATATAATTAATATATTATTACTTTTTAAACACAATGTGAAGAATTTGGAATCAACTAAGCATACTCGTCGGTTGCGTACCCTTAAGGAAGAATTACACTATTTAAGGAAATAAGTGTTGTTCTTGAATACATAGCCTCCTAACCTTGCTCCAATGTTCCTTAGCTTTTTTTTATTGATGTATGGGTGCCGGTGCCGGGCCTGGCCGGGCGGGTGGGTGGTGGTGGTGGTGGTGCGCGCGTGTGGGTTAGATCATTGCTTTGCCATGTGCATGGGTGTTGGCTTTTGGACTTTGTTCAAATCACAAAGTATAAAAATGGTTTTATACTCCCTCCACCAACCGATGTGGGAAGTAAGTTTTTTTTGTTTACTTTCAAATATTCCAACAATCCCCCACATATTTGAAGGTCAACAAAAAGTTTGAAGAGAAGGTGATCAGGTTTCCACGACTTTCAGCGTTTGGGTGAATTGTACTTAAGTGCCAATATCTTTCGATTTGAATTGTCACGTAGAGAAATGAGGCAACCACCGAATTCCGTTTAAGTGAACATACTCTTGAACTTTAACGGTTTTCGATCGAGGCCCTCACAACACATACTCTACCCTGCTGAAGGTTATGGTTTCCTCGAACCTCACCTTTTCGTTGGGTTCATCAAGTCCTTCTCTAAGAACCACCCTTGCGGGCTATGAACTTTGTGGATACCTTTATTTACATTTGTTCAAGGACGTCTCCTTAACATTTTGTTGATAAAGGTTTTGGGTTTTGCTACCCTTGAATTCATCAAGTCCTTCTCGAAAGGACCACCATATAGGCTATAAATTCTGATTCATCAAGTCCTTCTCAAAAGGACCACCACAAGTGGCTATGAATCCATATTACTTTAGTTTTATGCCATAGGGATGGATGGAGATCATCTTGACTCAAGAGTCACATGTTCCCCATTAAAAGGTCTCAACCCCATCCCCCTCGACGTTTCCAGGACTACTCTCCTGGGTAAGCCTTTGGTAAAAGGATCAGCGAGATTTTCCTCTGATCGAACATACTCCAAGGCTATCACACCATTCTTCAGTAACTGTTTTACTGAGCCATGTCTGATGCGTATATGTCTCTTCTTTCCATTGTAGGCACTTTGATGAGCGACTGGAATGGCTGCTTGTGAATCACAATGGATACACACAGGTGTGGCCTTACCTTCCCAAAGGGGCACATCTGTTAAGAGACTTCTCAACCACTCAGCTTCTTGTCCAGCCATTTCTAGTGCTATAAACTCGGACTCCATGGTGGAGCGTGCTATACAAGTCTGTTTAGAGGACTTCCACGATATAGCACCTCCTCTTAAGGAGAATACATAACCACTGGTAGAGTTAACTTCGTCATTGTCAGAGATCCAGTTTGCATCACAGAATCCCTCAAGAACTGCAGGGAATGAGCTGAAATGCAGACCTAGATCCATAGTACCTCGCAGATACTTTAGAAGACGACGAAGTGCAACCCAGTGGTCATTACTCGGGTTATGAGTATAGCGACTAAGTCTACTAACGACGTAGGCAATATCGGGTCGAGTGTAGTTCATTAAGAACATCACACTACCTATGATTTTGGCATATTCATTTTGGGATACAGCATCTCCAGAGTTTTTAGACAAATGAATACTAGAATCATAGGGAGTATTTACAGTTGTCACCTCAAAGGAGTCGAATTTCTTCAACATTCTTTCTACGTAATGAGACTGACTCAGGGAAATACCATTGCTTCTCCTAATGATTTTTACCCCAAGAATTACATCTGCTTCTCCCATGTCTTTCATGTCAAACTTAGAAGACAAGAAGCGTTTGGTCTCATTTATGGTATGAAGAGAAGTGCCGAAGATGAGCATGTCATCTACATACAGGCAGATGATGGTACACTCTGATCCTCTTACTTTGGAGTAAACACATGAGTCAGAAGTGTTGACCACAAACCCATTGGAGATAAGGGTACTATCGAGTTTTTCATACCATTTTTTGGGTGCCTGTTTTAAGCCATACAAAGACTTCTTTAACTTGCACACTTTATCCCATTGGCCAGGAACCACACACCCTTCAGGCTGGGCCATATAGATCTCTTCATCTAGGTCCCCATTCAGAAACGCAGTCTTAACATCCATCTGATGTATGACAAGTTTGTGAATGACCGCAAGAGCGATGAGGGTCCTAATGGTGGCGATTTTGGTCACAGGGGAATAAGTGTCGAAGTAATCAAGGCCTTTCTTTTGGGTGAAACCCTTAATAACCAGCCTAGCTTTGAATTTTTCTATTGAGCCATCTGGTCTCAACTTTTTCTTAAAAATCCATTTGCTGTTTATGGGTTTGCTGCCTTTGGGTAAGTCAGTTAATTCCCACGTATGATTACTTCTAATAGACTCAAGTTCGCTATTAATAGCTTCTTTCCAAAGACTAGCATCTACCGATCTCAAAGCATCGCCATAAGTTTTTGGGTCTTCCTCCATGAGGAGACAGGTGACAACCTGTTCACTTATCAGGTCAATGTGAAAACCTTCGGTTAAGAAGGCTGTGATAAAATCAGGTCCGAAGCTGGACTCGGTCCTACGCCTCTTACTCCTCCTAAGTTCTTCCACAGGAATACTACTAGGCACATAAGAGGTAGAGGGGCCAGGAGAACTATCACATAAAGGAACATTAACCTCATAAGATAAGTTACTCGAAGACAAAGGAGCATCAACAGTATGCACGGTTTTCAAAGGAATTGTTTTCAAAGAATTCAGCATCTCTAGATTCAAAAACGGAGTTATCATCTAATGATAGGAATCTATAGGCTGCACTATTCTGAGCATACCCTATGAATACAGAGTCTATTGTTTTGGGTCCAACAGTGACTGTTTTAAAATCGGGTAGTTTGACTTTAGCCAGACACCCCCACACTTTTAAAAATTTCAGGTTAGGTGGAAACCCTTTCCACATCTCATAGGGGGTCTTATCTAGGGATTTATGGGGTACCCTATTAAGGACATAACATGCTGATAGAACAGCTTCCCCCCACATGTTGGTTGGTAAACCTGAACTTATTAACATAGCATTCATAGTCTCTTTAAGGGATCTATTTTTTCTCTCAGCTATGCCATTTTGTTGGGGTGTATAGGGGGCACTAAGTTCGTGGATTATCCCATTTATTTCACAAAACTCTTTAAGTGAATTAGAACTATATTCGCCTCCTCTATCTGACCTAAGTCTTTTGATTTTACAGTCTAGTTGATTTTCTACTTCATCTTTGTATTTTAAAAACGTGTTTTCCGCCTCGTCTTTAGTTTTAAGAAGAAACACTTTAGTGAACCTAGAGTAGTCGTCTACAAAGGTTATATAGTAAAGTTTTCCTCCTCTACTAGCGGAGTTTTTAAAATCAGCTTAGTCAGAATGCACTAATTCAAGGAGACTAGTCTTTCTAGTGGTCACAGGCTTAAAGGGCTTCTTCGCAAGTTTGGACTCTACACAAATTTGACATTTGGAAAAGTCATCTATTTTATTGAGGGGTATTAGTCCAATTCTTTAAGCCTTTTAATAGAGGAGATATTAAGGTGACCTAGTCTACCATGCCAAGTGTCAAGAGATTCAACAACATAAGCAAAATCAGAGGCATTCTCATTCATTGGTACAGTATTTAAAACAAACAAAGCACCATTCATGTACCCTTTCCCTACAAATTCATCATTTTTGGTAATAACCATTTTCCCCCTTCAAATACAAGTTTAAGACCTACTTTATTAAGAAGAGCTCCGGAAACTAGGTTCCTACAGAGACAGGGGACGAAGAGAACATCATTCAACTCTAGGGTTTTACCAGAAGTGAGTTTGAGAGAAACCTGTCCTTTACCGAAGACCATGGCGGTTGAGGAGTCACCCATGTAGACAAATTCACCATTTGTTGCTTCTTCGAATTTCTTGAACATGGATCTTGTTGAGCAGAAATGACGAGAAGCTCCAGAGTCAAGAATCCACTCGGTTTTGTTCTCAATTAAGTTTACCTCAACCATCACTGCAGCAATAACCTCTTCGGTCTCGACCAGATTTGCGGCAGGTTTGGGACCTTGATCAGCTCTAAGTTTGCACTCGAAAGCCTTATGTCCTTCCTTCCCACAACAGTAACACGCTCCTTTGGGTTTTTGAATCTTACCAGAGGTTTTGAACCCACCACCTTTGGAGTTGCCGCGATTCTTGTTTCCCCCAGATTTGGATTTGTTGTGGCCTTGTTGTTTACCCTTTCCTTTGAACCTGCCTTTGTTACCTTCACTAGAACTTTCAACAAGATTAGCTTTGGAGGATTGAGTAGGAAAAGTGATAGACCTGTCTTTGAGTCGATTAGCCTCTTCGACTTGAATGTGGCTAATCAGCTCTTGTAGTGTCATTTCCTTCTTCTTGTGCTTCAGTTGATTACGGTATTCGCTCCAGGAAGGTGGAAATTTTTCTAGCAAGATATTGGCTTGGAGAACTTCACACATTTTCATACCTTCAGCAATCACATCTGCGCAAAGGTTCTCATAGACGTGGAGTTGTTCGGTCATGGGTTTTTGATCGGTGAGACGAAAGTTGTACCAGGCCCCAGTGACATATTTCTTTTTACCCGAATCCTCAACCCCATATTTTTTCTCAAGTGTCTCCCATATGATCTTTGCCGATTTTTCTTTGGCAAGAAGATAAAAAATGAGGTTTGAGACATTGTTCAACATCCACCCTCGAGCCATGGTGTTAGCTCGTTTAAACTTCGCTTCCAAAGCAAGATGCCTAGTCTGTTCTTCTTCAGTGGGAACTCCATTGTCCACTAAAAGTGGAGGATCCTCGTATAGAACGAAGTCCAGTTCATACTGTTCAAGACAGATAAGGATCTTTTGTGCCCAACGTTTGTAGTTGGAACCATTAAGAGATTCCACGTGATTCACGTTGGGAAAAGCCTTTGCATTCAATGATGAAGCAACTGCCGTGTTTTGAAAAGCCATTTCAGAAAAAAGGAGAACGGTGAAAAACAAAAACCGGGATATCTTTTAAAATTGTAGGTGAAATATTCACCGTTCGAAATGAAAAGAAATGTAAGGCAATTCAAAACAGAAATAGAAAAATCGATTTAAAGCGTCAACTAGCTATTACAAACGAAAATCAAAACTTACACGGAATACAAAGCGAAAAACGATTACACAGAAATAAGCCTAGCGTTTAAAAGATATTCCGGCGTACCGGTATCTTCGAACGGAAAAGACTAGAGGACTACAACTACTACGGTTTATCTCAGAGAAGTGAAGTGAGTAGGTAGAGAGAGCGTTTTTTCTTTAGCTTTGTTGTGATTTTCGTATCTTGTGCTGGTGGAGAATGGGGGTCTTTATATAGGAGAAAGGAAGACCCAACACAAGCCACTTTGTAACGTCCAATCAATTCCCATGATTCCCTCCCGGATTTGGATTGATTGAGTTGACAGTTTCTATTGACTTGTAACCTCCACGTTTTTTATTTCTTGTAACAGCTTTTGACCTTTAACATTTGAAATTCCCACGTGTTGACTAATTGACAGCAGCTAGAATATTCCATATCTTCTAACGCGTGCGAGATTGGTGGAGGTTTGTCTCCACGTTCAAGTTTGAGTTGTCAATGCGCACTATAAGAGCTGGTAGAAAAATCCTCTTCATTTTTTATTTTTTGACTCCCCAAACTCCCCAACGACCCCACGACCCCCACACCCCCACGCCGTCGCCGGTGCCGGTCCGGGCGGGTGGGTGGTGGTGGTGGTGGTGCGCGCGTGTGGGTTAGATCATTGCTTTGCCATGTGCATGGGTGTTGGCTTTTGGACTTTGTTCAAATCACAAAGTATAAAAATGGTTTTATACTCCCTCCACCAACCGATGTGGGATGTAAGTTTTTTTTGTTTACTTTCAAATATTCCAACAGTTTACAACCCTATGATGAAGTAGGAAGTTGATACAATCATGTGTACAAAAGTTTGAGCCTCGCAACAGTTTAAACTAGTAGCTACGCAGCTACTTACAATTTTCTACATATACTATAATATTCATATCATATTGTAACCAATCTGAATTTCATAGAATAATACGACTTTTTTATATTTAATATAATATTCATATCATATTGTAACCAATCCGACTTTCATAAAATAATAATACGAAATTATATATCTCCATATCAAATTATAGCTGTTAATTTTATGATATATTATCAGCACGAGTAATTATCTTATTTGTATAAAAATTAAATTATAATTTTGTTAGTATGACATACATGATAATTTAAGTTATAATACTTCTTGTAGTAAAAGTCTCGATTACTACACAGGATAACTTTTATGAAACAACTTTTGATTCGTATTGCATTTTTTTGATGTTTTAATTTATAGCATATTTGAAACACAGTTTCATTTTAACACATAAAAAAAAGATTTTTATGTTATAAAATTAATGGTGATAAGTTGAAATATAGAGAAATATAATCTAATGTTATTATTCTGTGGAATTCATATTTGTTACTATATGACGTCTCCTTAATTGTTCTTATTTTTTACCCTTGGGAGACATCATTTTTGGTGTTTATTTAATTAATTTGATAGACTTTTGGACTAAATATGCAATAATCCGGAATTCCCTTTTTATTTCTAGCATTTTTAATTTATTAAACTTTTGCGCGTAATATTGGTATTTTTAGTGTAAAGTTTACAGGTTTTAGATGTTAACTAGGAGAGGAATCCGAGGAGAAAGTCAAAGATCGTGAATTAGAGTCAAGACTTGAAGATAAATCCCGAAGATATTATTTTTAGAGTTGAAAATCCATTTTCCAGGCCATAGATTGCTGATTTCGAGGTGCTTAAGCGATGATTTAGCCGCTGACCTTTGAAGAGAAATCATTCATTATCGAGTTACGGAACTTTAGCAACTGGAATGAGGTCAATCGGAGTCATAACGCATCGGGAAAAGCCGTTTTAGTGAAGGTGTATCAGCAGTTACGGGATTTTGGGCTTAGAAATTGGGCTTGGACATTTACTTAGTCTTTTATTTTCTGGTCCAAGCCCTAATCCGTTTTTATGCTTATAAAAGGAGGTCTGGACTTCTATTTTTCACATAATTCACATTCCACAAAATTAAACACCAGAGAGAAGCAACAGAAGGAAGAAAGAAGAAGCTACAAGAGCTGGAGAGGGTCTATATCTTCGTTCGTAGTCATTCCAATTCCGGAAATTAGGTTCTTTTTATCTTTTAATTTTGTAAACAATATGAATTCCATTTCATTTAATTTAGTTTTTCCTTTTAATATGAGCTAAGCTTTTCATAGTGCTTGAGAACAAACAATGGGTGAATCCCAATTTTATGGAATAATGAATGTTGAATTTGGGTTTATGTTAAATTAAATTAGATAGGGTCTATTACTCTTTTCGATAATTTGTGATTATTTACTGTTTTTAGAGTCGCGAACTAAGAACAGGTATTAGTATCTAGGCTATTCCACATATGTGGCGTGTGGATCATCCTGACGGAGGGTTTAGGTATAGAATTAATTATTCAATCTAGGATAAAAGCTATTGATTCTGACGAACTTAGCTAATTCTAAGGCCAATGAGGTAAAACACTTAACCATCCAACGGTGGATCATATTTACCCTGACGGGACTAGTGACACTTTAGGATTGCCTTATAGTCCACCCTGACGGGAGTATAAGGAATTTAGAATCCCGACCATTGTAATTGACCGATTTAGCCCTTAAACAACATAAGTTAGGAAATAAGATTGGGAGGATCCTTGCGTTCTCAAGTACTACTTCTCATATTGCGTTTTCACTCATCTTACTTGCGTCTTAGCTTTTACTTGCATTTATAATTTGTCTTTCATTTAGTAGTTTTAATAAACAAAACCAAACAAACATATTTTATTTACTTGCTTTCTTAAGTGCAACCAATCATTATGTGTTAAACATTGTAGTCAACCATCCCGTCCTTGGAACGAATCTGTATTATCCTTATTACTACTTGGGACAACCGTACACTTGCGGTTGTGGTTCGATTAGCATTTGCATTTATTTTTAGAACACACAAAGGACCACCACTATATGATATGAATAACGAACTATATACAGAAAACCGTAAGTATTTGCGTCACTACTAGTTTAAATTGTTGCACAACTGTCTGTATCAGCCGTCTGCTTCATCATAAGCTGCTGCAAGTCATTTCTACACACTATGACTTTATCGGAGAAGATCCACCAATAATTAAATAATTCATAACACTCCTCCTTAGATATTCACTGAATGATATGCCTCATTAAAACCTTGTCAAGAAAACCTATTGGGGTAAAACTTGATGAAGGAAAAAGAGTACATAATTTCTTAAAGGGTGTTACATATAAAGTCTGTTTCGTTAAAACCTTTTCAGGAATAACCCTTGGGAAAAAGCATGGTGAAGGAAAAAGAGTACAAAATGTCGATATATTCCCCACTCAATGCAAAGTCATATAGTTCTGATAAAGCTTTCTTTACTGGTGGGCTTGTAGTTCGAAGATTGTTGTTGGTAAAGATTTAGAGAATAAATCTGTTGGATTTTCACTTAATCATATTTGTTTAATGTCAATAAACAGTGGATTGACATAATGAGGAGTATATTGTACTCTGTATTATATTAGATATTTGGCATTCCTCGTTAAACCTAGGAAAAATCCCGCGGTAAAAAACCTTAGTGAAGAAAAAAGAGTGCAACGAACAAATATCGTCTCTCCTAACTATAACACTAATTACTACAACAACTATACTGAATCACATAATACACTTTCGAGCCCACAATATAAGGACATCGAACCAATGGCCTTACCGTTATGGAATTCAAGCATGGCTATTCCAAGAGATGGAATGAGCTTATTCTAAAAACAATAACACTTCCATAAAATCTTAAACTTAATGCAATATCTGTATTTTGTAGAGCTATACGTTGTGAACTTTCATTTACTCAGAGTTTAAGTCCAGATCCATCGAGTTTCATTCTAGTGATTTGATCAAATTGTTGTTCCATTCATCTCGGGGTGAGGCTGTTCTTCAAATCACTTGACAAGTGAGTTTCAACATTAAGTGTCTGTAATCTGTTTGCTAATTGAATTGAATGTACATCTAATCTCTAATACCCTTTTCCAACTTCATTAATAATCTAACTCTCCAATAATTTTGCATGAGATCACATGCCTCTAGATAGCAGAAGAGAGAGTAACTTTTGATAAACATAAATCATGTTACAACACAAATATCAGAATGAAACCAACTAGAGAATTACAAGAGGACATTATGGAATTAAATCATTTCTATTCCAGGAATTGGAATTGCTTACAACTTAATGCAAACGTTTAGAGCTCAAGTCCAGATCCTTGAAGCTTGATTTGAGTGATTTGATCAAGTTGTTGTGCCATTTCAGGAGTGAGAATGCTCTTCCAATCACCTACAATTCCACGCCTGAAAAAGGAACTAGCCCATGGATCATCCCCACTTGTGTTCATTTGTAATTTCTTCAGCCTTTCTAAACTGCACCTTTCCACCACTTTCTCAACTTGTTCATCATTTTCAAATGGCTTTCCAAGAAAATCACCTAATTTCTTGACCATCTCAATTGGATTACTCTTCAAATCTTCATACTTGATGAAGAGTAACTTATGAGGTTGTTTTAAGCTCTCGTTCCAGTACTGTAACACGTGATCATAAAAGGGACCGAATGGTACAATTCCATGGCAGAATCTCTGAAACAATGTTTTGAAAGTTTCAGATCCAGGTTCATCATTGTGGAAGGTGTTAAAGAAATGCCACATGGATACAAAAGTATCTTTGGAGTTGCGAACAATGTAAACCATCTTGCATCCAGATTTCTTGATCGAATCAGGTAAGTGGTTATAAGCCAAGTGGGTATGGAAAATTCTGGGAGATGGAATAGTTGAAAGATCAGGGTTTGGATTAGCTATATAAGTCTGAGTTTCTAGGGTTTGAACATAGGTAGCAGGATGATTTTTGAGTAAAGGGTCTTGATCATCAGGTAAGTTTCGAGGTCCCATGATGCAAACAAGAAGGGATTTGAGCCATGTTGTACCTGTTTTCATGGAGGAAGTTAAAATAACATCTTCATCACGTGCTTCAAAGTGTTGTTGAATGGATTTTGCAGCTTGTATGTGAAGAGGTAAGTACCAGAAACCTTCCCATTGATAGAGTTTGACAGTATCACTTAAAAAAACATTTGGAAGCTGTTCAAGTAAAGGCTTTAGAGATTCGGAACACTCCATATATTGTGACTGATCAGATTCAGTTGATGCTGCCATGGTCAGTATATGGAGGTGCTGCAAGTTTTTGAGAGTGTTTATTCTTAGTATAGAAGATATAAATCTTGTTTGTAATATTACAAAGATGTACAGGGTATATATAGAGTAAGGCTAGATATCACCTAAAATTCATCTAGTGTTTTTTGGATGGTTTAATTATATTATTATTTAGTTTTTTAGGTATTCTTTTTTCTCTTATTTTTTTTCTATTCTTTTTTCTCCCTTTTCTATTCTTTAGGGGGAGAAAAGATGCCATTGGATTAAATGGCAAACACTAATGTCATCTAAGGATGATGGAGGTTTAGGTTTTAAGGATTTTCACACTCAAAATCTTGCTTTATTGGCCTCTAATGCATGGAAGTTCTTTAATAATGCTAACTCTCTGTTATCTAAAGTGTTCAAAGGGAAATACTTCCCTAATGAGGGCTTCTTAGATGCCTCACTCCATTCAAACTTCTCTTGGGGCTATAAAAGCCTTATTGAAGGTAGAAATTGTTTCTAAAAGATTTGACTTGGAAAATTGGAAATGGTAAGAATATAAAAGTGTGGTATGATAAGTGGGTACCTATTGATTCACAGCTTGTTAAAACACAAGGTTGTTTAGTGGAAAATGTTTCTGATTTGTTTGAAAGTTGTAACACTAAGTGGAATGTGAATTTGTTGAATGGTTTATTTGAACCAAAGGTTGTAGCAACCATAACTTGTCTTGTTATACCTTCAATAACTTGTAATGACACTCCTTTTTGGAATTTTTCAAAAAGTGGTGAGGTTACAGTTAAAGATTGTTACAACAAGTTGTGGAGGGCTCAACTTATTGGCTCTAATGCTAAAACTAAAGATAAGGGTTGTACTTCTTTTTCAGTTGGAAGTTATTGATTAGAGGTTTATTTGGAAATTGAATGTTTTGCCTAAGATCAAAAAATTTGTGTGGAAATGTACTGAAAATGGACTTGCAACTAATTATAATAGATATTTGCGAAAATCTATTAAATCTCCTATATGTACATTATGTGAAATTGAAGATGAAACAACTGAACACTTGTTGTTTTACTGTCCATGGGCAAGGGCTGTTTGGATGGCTTGTCCTCTTAACTTTATTTCAAAAGTTGAACCCTCTAGTAATGTTAAAAAGTGGATTTCCTTTGTTAGGAAATGTGCCACTGACAAACATGAAAGTATTAAGGATTTAGGGGAAATAGCTTGTTTCTTGGCCTGGTTTATTTGGAAAGGTCGTAATGAATTTATATTTCGAGGTTTAGTCCCTGACCCAATCAAAACGGTGCAAAATTGTATAATAGCCTATGATGAGTTCATCAAAGCTAATGCTAAAGAACTTGAGGCTAATTTACTCATAAATCATTCACAAAATGATTTAGTTACAAGAATTAATAGACCACGGTCTAGTTCAATGGTAAATGATTGTTATTCTCTGGATTCTTTTAGTGAGAATGAGAACAATTCAAAGTGGATACCTCCCTCTGTAGGGGAGTATAAGATAAATTGTGATGCTTCATTGAATCTTAACTCTTATAAATCTGCCTTTGCTTGTGTTGTTCGTGATTCTGCAGGTTTTTTGATTGAAGAAGTGGCAAAGGAAGTCTATTCTTACTCGGTGGTGGAAGCTGAAGGAAGGGGGATTTTTATGGCTTGTCTTATGGCTTCTAAATACCCCTATGGTTCTATCACTATTGAGAATGACAACCTTTGTTTGATCAATCAGATTAATTTTAAGTGTAAAATAGAGAGTAGAACTAAGGTTTTAGTTGCTAATATTATCTCTTGTATGAATTTGTATAACATTAAAATCTCTTTTGTAAAGAGGTCCAAAAATAGGGTAGCTGATTGGGTTGCTAAACAAACACTTAAAAGGGGTTTGTTTGGCCTTTGGAGTGCTTTCCCTCCTTCTCAATTAGCTAATTTGATTAGGAAGGACTTGAACCAAACTGGTATTGGATAACTTGTAATTATTTTGGTTTTATGGTATTATTCTGTTTTTCGACTAAGAAAAAAAAAACTACGTAATATCACATCTTAGATGATTTTCAAATAATTACTTTTTAAATGACACACAACCTTACTCATATATATTAAGAATAATTTCTATACACTACAAGAAAATATATCTTTAGCGGCAAAAATTTTAACACTAAAAATCTTAATTTTGCCGCTAATAGTTACTATTTGTTTGTCTTTATAAGTTAGTCTCTAAAGATATTTTTAGTAGCAAATTATTTATTTTTGTCTCTATTGATTTTATCTTTAACGACAAATATTGTCACTAAAAATATAATTAAAGGCTATTTTAATAAAAATATTATTACCATCCTACTTAAAATTATAATTAAGTCAACCAAATCTTTCTTCTCATTTAATATTACTAATATATCTACATTATTGTTCTACTAATTATTACTATATTAGTTTCATCATGTTCAGTGATCCGTTCAAAGAGCAGGAAACTGGAAACTATGTAACTAGAGTAAAAACCCTCCTCCTCCCTGATCCGATTAGCCTCCACCGTCTTCTCCGTTTCACAAACCCTCCTTCTTCTTTCTGGTTTGTATGAAGCTCGATATCATTTATATATCTCTCTTTGGTTTTAGATATATAAAAATCACAGTTTATTGCTTTATTGAGTTTACATTAACCCTAATCTTCTAAGATCCGTTTCGTCTCTCTCTTAGCCTTTATGGCGAGTATTAAAGATGATGAGATTGATAGATCTGATGAGGAAATCATTCTATCTCCTGATAAGACGCTATTTATGGTGCCTTTGAGGAGCCAAAACTATTCATTCGTGTGTTAGCTTCAGGTAATATTAATCTTAACTACCTCAAGAAGATAATGATACAACATTGGGGTATTGTTGGTAGAATTTCTGTTGATAAGCGAGGTATGAATCTATGTGTGGCTAGTTTCGAAAACCCTAAGGATTTAGATACGGTCTGGAACAATAGGCCTTATCATATTTTTGGCTTTCATGTTCTAGTCCAGAAATATGAAGAATGTGTTATAAACCCTACTTTGCTTGAAGAAACCTCCTTTTGGGTTAGAATTTCGGGTATTCCACCACTCTTCTTGAAAGTTGGAAATGTCTCTAAAATCGCTTCTAAACTTGGTAATGTTACGGATATGGAACTTCCTGATCCTGATAAATACAAGGATGATTCCACTGTTAGAGTTAGAATTAATTGTGGTATCTCAAAGCCCCTCTCAGTTGGGTTCATGTTTAAGGTGTCTAATGGTCAGTCTGTTTGGATTTCCTTCAAATTCGAAAAATTATTTGACTTTTGTTTTGTGTGTGGAATAATATCTCATGAAGAGAGTAAATGTGATAACAAGGACAAACTAATCAATAAGCTTGGAAGTTGGATTAGATACACTGAAATTGTTAAGAGACCCAATGATTTTGTCTTTAAGGCAGAGAATGTTGGATTCTCTGGTAGGAAAAGATCCAAGAAACCTTTAAAGCAAAAGAATAAAGTGCAGTATCCCAGAGAAATTAATAAAGAAATGCCACTTGCTGTGGTCCAGTCAAATGTGGTCCAATCTATTTTAATGCTCCCAAAAGTTAATTTGGGCCAAGTTGAGCAAAAAGGAGTGAGTTTTAAAAATGCTATACGGCCTTTGAGCACAGGTGAGCTTGATAAGCTTTGTGGGCCAAGATCTGAGCCCATTCATGTATCTAGCCCTAATGTGAAGATCAACCCTACCATTACTTCAAACTCAGTTGACAGTATTACCTTTGGTTCTTTGGAGAAGAATAAGCTTACTCGTAAGGTTAGGTTGGATCTCGGTTTGGCTCTAGAAGATGATCTATTGTCCCAAGTTTCTGCAACTCTCTCTAACCCAGCTCCTGGGGAAGATGATGAGATGGCAGAAGCTGTGGGATATGATAATAATGACCTTGATAATGATATTCCTGAAGGAGATGAGTTATGGGAGGAAGAAGGAAGTTCAGAAGAAGTCAAGAATGTGTTTTGCGGGGTTGACCCTATTCAACCCCAAATTGATCAATGATGCTTGCTTGGAACTGTCAAGGGCTTGGCAACCCCTTGACAGAGATGAGTCTGAAGGATTTAACTAAGGCTCATCTTTTTGAGGTAATATTTCTTTCAGAAACTAAAAACTCTTTCAATACAGTCTTTAATTTGTGTACCAAAATAAATTTGAGCCTGGCTGCTCATGTTGACCCTGTGGGCCTTTCTGGTGGGTTAGCTATTTTTGTCAAAAATATTAATTCCTTTAAAGAAATTTGCAAAGACAAGAACTTGATTCTATGTTCTTACAATTTCTTGACTGTGGGATGTTGTGAACTAGCTTGTGTTTATGGCCCTCCAATTGATATTGATAAGGCTAATTTTATTAACAAATTGAACCTTTTACCTAATACAGTACTTCCTAGATGTATTTTGGGAGACTTCAATTTGATCAGATACCCTTCTGAGAAACTTGGTGGTGAGTTAAACTCATTGCATAAGAAAAATATGAGTCTCTTTAATGACTTTATCAATTTGAATAATCTTAATGAGCTTGATCATAAAGGATGTAACTTCTCTTTGTCAAACAAAAGGAGTGGCAACCAGCTCATTAAGCAAAGGATTGACAGGATATTAGTCAATGCTCATTGGTTGACTAAGTTTCCTAATTCTTGGTGTCTTGTGTTACCTCCTGTTGGATCTGATCACTCTCCCATTTCTCTTCAAAATGGTATTTCTAAGATCTCTAAGAATAATAGATGTATTATTGAAAAAATTGGATCAGTGATGAATCCTTTTGTCAAATTATTGTTCAGAATTGGGTTACTAAGCTGTTTGATCATTGTTCTGGTCTGAGAAAGTTTTGTAACAAAATTTGCAATATTAATAAACATATTACCTATTGGGCTAGGAAGAGAGTCCTTAACAATAGGAGACTCATAACATCTTACTTAGCCCAAATGGAAAAAATGTTTAATGGCCCTCACACTGAGACATATAAACTTGATATGGAAAGGTTGAGTTCTGAACTTGAGATTGTGTGGAAAAAGGAAGAGGTGTATTGGGCATTAAGATCTCGCAATACTTGGCTCAAACTTGGAGAAAGAAATACCAAATACTACCATGCTCTGACTAGGTTGAAAAGGAATATTAATCGTATTTCTTCAATAAAGAAAGATGATGGTAATTGGACCATTGTGAACTCTGAAATTGTTGATGAGGTTAAAAAGTACTATAATAATATTTTCAAATCTAAAGGAGATAGATATTATGACCCTATTCTAAGTAAGGTCAAAAAAGTTGTTACACCAGAAATTAATATGGACCTCATTCGAAAAGTTACCATTGAGGAAGTTAAAGAAGCTGTCTGGGCTCTTGGGGGTGATAAGGCCCCAGGGCCAGATGGTTTTGGTGGTTTTTTCTTCAAAAAATTCTGGGATATTCTTAAATTGGATTTGTTATCTCTTGTGGAGGATTTTATGAACAATAACATCTCTTTGGAAGAAATTAATGTGACTATTATAGCTCTTATCCCTAAGTGCTCTAACCTTGATTTGATCAGCTCTTTTAGGCCAATTAGTTGTGCCAATTTTATATATAAAATCATCTCGAAAATTCTATCTAATAGACTCCAAGGCTGGATAGGTGAAGTTATTTCTGAGACTCAAACTGCCTTCATCCCAGGAAGGTCCATTTTTGAAAACATTCTTATTGCTCAGGAAGTCTCACATTTTCTGAAAAATAAAAAAAAATCTTCTAAGTGTTACTTAGCTATAAAAGCTGATATGAGTAAGGCCTATGAAAATATTGAGTGGGATTTCCTTACTGATCTTCTTTATCAGATGGGTTTTCATAGTATTTGGGTGAAATGGATTCAGATTTGCATTTCAACAGTTACTTATAAAGTTAAAATTAATGGTATTCTTTATGATATTGAGAAACCCCAAAAAGGGATTAGACAAGGGGACCCCTTGTCCCCTTACCTCTTCTGTTTGGTTACTCAGGCTCTCTCTTCTCTTATTGAGTATTATGTTAACATTGGTTTATTGAAAGGCATTAAAATTGCAAAACAAGCCCCTGAGATTACTCATCTGCTTTTTGCAGATGATAGCCTCTTCTTTCTTGAGGCTAATCAATATAACATTGAAATTTTCATTACATGTTTGAACTGGTACTGTTTTGCCTCTGGTCAACAATTAAATTTAAACAAAAGTGGTGCTTTGTTCAGTGTAAACACTCCTTATGCTCTGAGAAATAACCTTTGCAATTCTTTGAGAATGAATCAATTAAAAGATATGGGAAAATACCTTGGGATCCCTTCTTCTTGGGGCATCTCTAAGGTAAAGTCTATGTAATGGCTAGTTGAAATGATTCTTAAAAGAACAAATGATTGGGACACTAAAATGCTAAGTAAAAGTGGCAAAGAAGTCTTAATCAAGGCTATTATAGGTGCTATACCTAACTTCATAATGTCGGTTTTCCTTATTCCAAAGAAACTTACCTCTCGCATTACTTCTCTTGTTTCAGACTTCTATTGGGATAACAAAGGGGAAAAAAGATGCCATTGGATCAAATGGCAGACTTTAATGTCATCAAAAGATGATGGTGGTTTGGGATTTAAAGATTTTCATACCCAAAATCTTGCACTTTTGGCTTCTAATGCTTGGAAGTTCTTTAAAAATGATAAATCCTTGGTTTTTAAGATTCTAAAAGGTAAATACTTTCCTAATGAGGGTTTTTTGGAAGCTTCTCTTCTTTCTAACTGCTCATGGGGCTTCAAAAGCCTCATGGAGGGCAGGAATTGCTTCTATAAAGATTTGGCCTGGAATATTGGTGATGGTAAGGATGTTAATGTGTGGTCAGACAAGTGGATTCCCACTGATTCTCATATTATCAAACCCTCAGGATGTCAGGTTAATAAAGTTTGTAACCTCTTTAGTAGTTGTAATACAAAGTGGAATGTTGACTTGTTGAATAATTTATTTGATCCTATAGTTGTAGCAACCATCACTAGTTTAGCTATCCCTTCTCTGAACTGTAAAGACTCCCCTTTTTGGATTTTTTCCAAGAGTGGAGAAGTTACAGTCAAGGACAGCTATAACAAGTTGTGGAGGGCTCAACTTATAGAAACAAAAAAGAAAAGCAAAGATAAGGGGTGTTCTTCTTTCCAATTGGGTCTTATTGATTGGAAATTTTTGTGGCAACTTAAAGTTTATCCAAAGATTAGAAATTTTCTTTGGAAATGCTTGGAGAATGGACTTGCTACTAATTTCAACAGATACTGCAGGAAATCTCTTAATAATCCTACCTGTTCTATTTGTGAAACTGAGGAGGAAACCACTGAACATCTTTTATTTTTTTGCCCTTGGGCCAGGGCAGTGTGGATGGCTTGTCCTCTTAATTTCATTTCGAAAATTGACCCTTCGAGCAATGTTAGGAAATGGTTTTCTTTTGTTAGAGTTTGTGCCTCTGATAAGAGAGATATCTTTGATCACTTAGGTGAATTGGCTAGTTTTATAGCATGGTTTATTTGGAAAGGTCGAAATGAATATATATTTCGAGGTATTGTCCCTGACCCTTTGAAAACGGTGAAGAATTGTCTTAAAGCCTATGATGAGTTCATTGAAGCTTTTGCTACAGAACCTGAGGCTAATATGGTTATAAATCATACTCATAATGATTTAAATGATAATGTTCATAGACTAAGGTCTAGTTCAGAGTTATATAATGTTACTTCGGTTGGAAATGTTGTTGAGAAAGATAACAATATTAAGTGGGTCCCTCCCCGTGTTGGGGAATTTAAGATTAATTGTGATGCTTCTATGAACATTAACTCTTTTAAATCCGCTTTTGCTTGTGTTGTTCGTGATTCCACAGGTTTTGTGATTGATGGTGTGGCTAAGGAATCTTCTTCTTTCTCTGTGATGGAAGCTGAAGGGAGGGGCATTCATTTGGCTTGTCAGATTGCTTCTAAGTTACCTTTTGGCTCTACCACTATTGAAAATGATAACCTTTGTATAATCAATCAAATTAATTCTAATTGTAAAGTAGAGAGTAGAACTAAGGTCTTAGTTTCTAGTATTATCTCTCTTAAGAACTTGTATAACATCAAAATCTCTTTTGTTAAGAGGTCCAAGAATAGGGTTGCTAATTGGGTTGCTAAACAAATGCTTAGAGGATGTTTGTTTGGTATTTGGAGTGTCTTCCCTCCCTCCCAATTAGCTAATTTGATTAGGAAAGATTTGGAACCAACGGGAATTGGATAATTTGTAATATTTTTCTGTTATGTATGGTTATTTTCGACTAAAAAAAAAAGTTCAAAGAGCAGATTCGATTTTCATAGCCATGGAGATCTGTGCGATCTGTGCCATTTTATATAAATTGGTGAACAAGTACATGGGGAGTAATAAATGTAATAAATATTATATATAAATTAATCCCTCCATTTTAAAATAGTTTTCATTTATTAAAAATATAATTTAAAAAGAGCCAATTGTTGATTGATGCCTATTAAAAAACTTATTTTCAAAAAGGTGCCTAGAAAAAAATATTTATTGAAAACAGCCCCATCCCAAATTACCCTTATAATTAACAATTAAAAAATAAGAAAAAAACTAATAAACACGCGCGCGTCCTTGAAATTTTTTTAAAATCGTCATAACTAATTCAAAAAAAATCAAAAAAAAAAATTATATTTGGATAAAATAAATTAATATTAACGTCTATGATTTTTTTCGGAATTTTCTGAATTTTTTGATTTTTTTCGGTTTTTTTAATTTTTTTTCGCAGACACGGAATTTCATGTTTATTTCACGGTTTAAAACATGGAATTCCGTGTCTGCAAAAAAAAAATTAAAAAATTCGAAAAATCCAAAAAAAATCAAAAAAATTCATAGACGTAAATATTAATTAGATTTATTCAATTTTTTTTTTAATTTTCTGATTTTTTTTTGAATTAGTTATGACGACTTTAAAAAAATTTCACGGACGCGCGCATGTGATGGAATTAGTAAAGGTATAGAAAATATAAAGGGGATGTTTTCTATAAATAATTACTTCATTAGGCATTTTTTTATAAATAAGATTATTGAAGGCATAAAAAAACAATTAGAGAGTTTAATGAAGATGTTATCAACAATAACCCCATTTAAAAATATATGTCAAAATAGTGACAATGTTACTACTTTCTCTCTCTAAAATCACGCCCTCTCCCCTCTCTCATCTCCTTACGATCTTCTGCTCGAAAAATCTCTAAAAAATTCGTTATTCACGGTTTTGTTTCCAAGCTTTCTTGTCTTCATCACGCGTGGAGTCTATCTCACACGCCTTCCATCTTCTCAGCGGATATGGGGATCTCTTCGGATGGCACAGGTAAGCTAGGGTTAGGGATTAATAATTTCAATTTGGGGAAATGGCCTTTAGATCGGAAGCAAATCACAACTATTGGGCAAAATCTTACCGTATGGAGTATTGAAAGAATCAAGAGTAATAATGAGTGGCTAAAGCAAGGACTTAAGCTGTTGATTGAGATTACCAAGACCAAAATGGCTGCAGGAATTTTTTCGCCGAGTACCGAGGTTAATCTCTTTTCAAAACCCATCTCTTTTGGATTTGTTTTATATTGCGTGCAGGATTTAATCAAAGGAGGAAGACTGATCAAGTTAAGAAGTCGAAAAGGCGGAAACTATGATGACAACATTAGACGCCAAAATAATAAATCCAAAATAGACCTAAATAATTTGTTTCTTCCAAGAGTAATAATTGCTGTGAGTAATAATTTGGAAGAGAGGAACAAGGTTAGGAGAGGCGTGAGAGTCTATTACACTTCTCAAGACTGGTGTAGTAACCATGACCCTCAATCTAGCAGAAGTAAGGTAATTAGCTCAGACATATTCTACTACCTATATAAGACTGAAGTTTCATCTCGGTTAGTCACTTACTTCCTTCATACACTCATTTGCTCTTATTTTCAGTTTTCTCCTTTCACTCCTAGTTTCTGCTTTTCAAAATCCAATTTCCTTTTTCTGTACTTTTGGTATTTTGGTGTGTGCTCTGCGTTTGGTTTTTTCTTATCTGCACGTGTTAACATGGCTTCTAGAGAACACCACGCCCTCCCTATCATTCCTCTTAATGATCACAAGGCCAGGAAGTTGGGGGTTATCAACATTGGTTCAAAAGCTAGGCTATCTGAAAGCATGAAAGAGGAGAAGGCTATTCTCATTAAAGCTATTGGAACTTCACCAATATATGCAGTCCAGCTGAGGAATTACATTGAAGATAGGTGGGGTATCCAAGGGCACTACAGATTAACTGACGTGAAAAGCAATATGTTCAAGTTAGAGGTCTTTAATGAGAAGGAGTTTAGAAGAGTATGGGAAATGAGACCGGGATTATACCAGAAACTTCATCTCAGCCTGACTTTATGGCCACTCACGGTTGATTTCAATGATCTTAATACAGATTACTCCTCCATTTGGGTCCAGGTCAGAGGTCTAGCTTTCATACAGAACAATGTTGAAACTGTCAAAGCTCTTAAGGTATGCTTCATCAGGATAGAAGCTGTTGATCTTCCAACTACCCAGAACTGTGATGTGAAGGTCTTGAGATTCAGAGTAAGGATTAATACCAAACAACCATTACCACCTGGTGCTTATCTTTATCAAGAAGAAGGCCCTGCTTGGGTTCTCTTCCAATACGAGAACACATGCCTCTTGTGTTTTAGATGCGGTAGAATTGGTCACCAATATGGTGATTGCCCAGTTAAAGTCATCAAACAAACTGAAGACATAGATGAGCGCAGGAAAATGTCATGGAGTATTGACAACGTGGCGAAATTTCCACCTTTTAATCCTATTTATGGATTACACATTAAAGTTAATGGAGAATTTTCTAACTTTTTATATGGTGGGAATTATGTTAAAAATGCAGGTTCGAGTGTCAAGATTAATAACCAAACTAAAGGGAGGCAAGTTCAAGATGATGAAGAAGATGTCCTCAGTAAATTCAACTACACCAAAAGGGGGGCACTAGCACGAAAAACAACCTAGCTCAGACTGAAGAAGAAAGGGAAAGAGAAAACCAAGATTGGGAGAATTGGAACAAGCAGATGCACGATATTCGCAATGATCTGCACGAATCAACACTAAAAATGGAGGCGTTTAAAAAAACACATGGTATAACACAACAGGGAGAAGAAGGAAATGAAGGTGACATACGAGCTGCGCTTCTAGCTTTTGAGGAAGAGATGAAGAAAATCAAAGGGAAATATGCAGCAAGTAATAGTAATACCTCTGACCAACACATGGATACTTCATCCAACTCCCAGAATAATATTAAAAGAAGAAGAGATGGGAAGGGAATTCGAATTGAAGCAGGTAGTAGTGAGATTAGCTCTAAAGTTGCAGGGAATTTTAAAAAACTCAGAGTTATTGATCCCATTGAGAACTTCGTCAATAATAATCAATTTAGCTTGTTGGAGAGTGAGAAAGAAGGCGAGGAAGGAATTTACCCATTGAAGAGTAAAGGTAAAGAGTCAGAAAACAGCTCTAAGCTTAATGAGGAGTTTAATTCGCAGTTTGAGCCAGAAGAGGAGGAAGGGAATTTCGAAAGCAGCGAGAATTATTTTGAAAAAGATTATGAAGGAGGAGGAGACGATCATGACATGAATTTTCAATATGAAGATGCGTTGGAGGATGGGGAGGAAGATTTTGAAAATAAAAGTGGAGGCGGCTACTCCAAAAAAGCCGCGAAAGCAATGTGACGACCATTTTCTGGAATGTCCAGGGTCTTCGAGCGCCCTTGACATTATCCAAAGCTTGCTCGATGGTGGCTCAATTTCGACCTGGTGTTGTGGCTTTTTGTGAGACTATGATGCGAGAGGTGGACTCTCAGAATGTGTTGGCTCGTTTGGGTTTTGAAAATTCCTTTTTTGTGGAGCCCTCGGGAAATGCCTTTCATTCCGGGGGTTTCTTGGTTTTGTGGCACTCTTATGTGCGTTTGCTTGTTATCTCTAGTTGTAGCTCGTATGTTATTGTCCTGATTAATGAACTTTCATTTTCGTATTATTTAGTTTTCTTACACGCGCCTAATGATTATAATCTAAGGCTTAATATTTGGGAAGATATAACCAATTGGAGTAAAGACATTGATCTACCTTGGGCTATTATGGGTGATTTTAACGAGATACTTAATATAACGGAGAAACAAAGCAAGAACCAAGCTAACATAGATCATATTAACGCTTTTGTAGACTTTACTAATACTAATTCCTTAGCAGAAATAGACTCTAACGGATGTTTCTTTACTTGGTCAAACAGGATGGAAGGGGAGAAAAATGTTAAAACAAGAATAGACCGAGGACTTGCAACATACGAATGGATAAGAAGATATCCAAGATCTCAAATTCATATCCCTCCGGCTATTGGGTCGGATCACTCTCCCTTAATTCTTCATTTTGATATTGATAAGAAAATTGGTGAAAAATACTTTAAATTTGAAACTAGGTGGCTAGATAACGAGAATTGTAGGAAAATTATAGATGATAGTTGGAGAATCCCTAATGATTATATCCCCATACCTAAATTTTTAAAGAAAAGAGAATATACTAAAAAGAAACTTAAAAATTGGAGTGATAAAAACTTTAAGAATCATGAGAAAACAATTAGAATTTTACAAAATAAACTCATAAAACTAAACTTAGCTAATAATACTGAATCTACAAAAGAAGAAATCGAGATTAAAGAAAAAATCAAACAAGAGTATGAAAAAGAAGAAAAATATTGGAGTGATAGAGCGAGACAAAACTGGCTTGTTTATGGAGATAAGAATACTAAATTTTTCCATTTAGCAACTATTAAAAGAAGAAAATTGAATAGAATCACAAGAATTAAAAACAAGGATGGAACTTGGGTAGAGGATACTGAAAATATAAAAATTTGTTTCCAAGAATTTTACAAAAAACTTTTTGAGGATAATGAAGTGGATGAGAATATTACAAATGAAGCTATTGCATTAATTAAACCTCGAATTACGGAAAGCATGAACGAAGAGTTAACAAAAAAACCGGATATTAATGAAATTGAAAATGCGGTTAAGGAATTATCAGCATCTAAAGCTCCGGGACCTGATGGTTTAAACGGTAAATTTTACAAAGAGTTTTGGGATATTATCAGAGATGATGTTATACAAGTTATTATGGATTTTTTTGAAAATAATTGTTCAGTAGAAACTATTAATGATACTTTGATAACACTTATCCCGAAAGGTATAACTCAAGAAAACTTAGGAGACTTTAGACCCATTTCTTGTGTAAACTTTATTTATAAAATTATTACAAAAATTCTCTCGAATAGACTGAAAGTAATCATGAATCAAATCATTTCACCCACACAATCGGCTTTCATTAAGGGATGAGCAATTCAAGATAATATTATTATTGCACAAGAAATTTCTTTTTTTATGAGCAGGAAAAGGAAAAAAGGAAAACATATGGCTGCTGTCAAAATTGATATGGCTAAGGCCTATGATCAAGTCAGATGGTCTTTCCTTTTTAAAGTATTGAGGCAATTGGGTTTCAATGACACTTGGATAAAATGGATGGAAAACTGCATCACCTCTTCATCCTTTTATATTAATATAAATGGTGAAAGACTTGAAAACTTTAAACCAAACAGAGGAATCAGACAAGGTGACCCACTTTCCCCTTTTCTTTTCTCTATTATGACAGAATCTTTAATCAGCTTAATGGATAGCTACGTCGAAAACAAATTCATCAACGGCATTAAGATAAATAGAAACTGCCCCACGATATCTCATCTTTTATTTGCAGACGATTCTCTTTTCTTCATTGACCTAGAAGATACAGATGTTAGCGAATTCAAGGAATGCCTAGATACTTATTGTCATATCTCCGGACAAAGAATAAACTTCCACAAATCGGCAATGATTTTTAGCAAAGAAACTCCAGAGGAAACCAAAAAAGAAGTAATTGGGATAATGGAAATAGAAGAGACACAAGACTTAGGTTATTACCTAGGGATTCCCCTCTGTCACAAGAGATCAAAAGTAGAATCTCTGGAATGGATAGCAAAAAAGGTTTTCAAAAATACGGAAGGATGGAAAGCTAAACTTCTTTCTGAAGGAGGGAAGGAAGTGCTTATTAAAGCTATCTTACAAGCTATTCCTAATTACTATATGTCTATCTTTTCTTTTCCTATCTCCTTTTGTAACAAACTTATTTCAGCTATTGCTAATTTTTGGTGGAACTCAGGTGAAAGGAATAGAATACACTGGGTAGCATGGGAGAAGATTGCGGTAAGCAAACTTATAGGTGGATTGGGTTTCAAAGATTTCAAAAAAATGAATACGGTTCTCCTTGCGGCTCAAGCGTGGCGTCTAATGCATAATCCTAATAACCTTGCAACAAAGCTCTTAAAAGGTATATATTTCAATAAATCTAGTTTCTTGACATGTAAATTAAAACAAAGCAGGACATGGAGCTGGTCAAGCCTAATAGAAGGAAGAGATTTCTTAAAGAAACATGGTATAAAAATTATTGGGGATGGGAGAGATACGAGTATATGGGATGAAAGATGGATAGATACGAAATGGGAGTTAGAGAAACCGGCAGGGACAAAGTTAATGAAAGTAAGCGAACTAATGAAAAAAGACAAAGATGAATGGGACACAGAGATATTGGATAATCTATTCCCAAAACCTATTATACAACTCATAAAGAGAACAAAAATTAAAGAATATGGGACACACGACAAGTACATTTGGCCTTTTTCAAGAGATGGAAAATACGATACTAAAACAGGTTATAAAATTATGATCGAAGAGCAAAATGAAAAAAAAGCTACAACAATAGATACTAAAGCAAGGGAAAATTCTGAAATATGGAAATCAATATGGAAGTCAAACATACCAAAAAAAATTAAACTATTTATGTGGCGACTAGTCAACAACGCAATTCCAACTAGAGTAAACTTATTTAACAGGAAATGTGCGGATGGGGAAAATTGTTTATGGTGTAACAATGAGAAAGAAGATGTCAAACATTTACTTCTTCAATGTACAATGTGCAAAGATATTTGGGCAGGTTCCATCTTACAGATAAAGATTACGGAAGAACAGGAGGATGAGATAGAAGAATGGTTCATGAAGGTAATTAAGGCTTATACTAAAGGAGGATGGGATGAAAACGTGATACGAGACTTCTTAATGATAAATTTATGGAATATATGGAAAGCAAAAATGAAGGCGACATATGAAGGAACAGTAGCCGATGGAACAGGAATCAACATTGCATCGAAGAAATTGATGCAAGAGATTCATGGGATCAACTGGATAAGCAAGGGATATGAAGGATTTAGAAATAACAGTGAAACAAACGTAGACTTAACAATAGAAGAACAGGAACAAGACATCAACTTATTTTGCGATGCATCCTTTTCAAACAAGTGGGAACCAACAGGAATAGCAGTATGGGGTGAACAAAAGGAACAAAATTCACCTATCAAACATATCACAAATATGGATTGTAACTCAGCCCTGGAAGGAGAAGCAGAAGCAGTTCTTAGAGCTACACAAATTGGAGCTTATTTTCCGGGGAAAAGAATTACTATCCATTCAGACAACATTGAGATTATTCAAGGTATTAAGCAGGTGTCAGCAGCTCGTTGGAATATCCAACCCATCCTACAAAAAATTACCCGTAAATCTGAAGAGCTCGGAAATATTTCCTTCAAACACATCAGTAGGAAGCTCAATAGGAATGCGGATAAATTGGCGAAGGAGGCTAGACACACGGCAACTTTTGCTTATCGGAATACTTGCAGTATCTTCGATTTATCTTCAGCTTTTAGGAAAATAGGGATAGGTTAATTTTGGCTTTTTATTTTGGGTGCCTTTGCACCCTCTCAATGTCCAAAAAAAAAAAAAAATATATGTCAAACTTAGAATATCAAGACATTTTTTTTACTATTAAAATTTATATTTTAATAACATATAAAAAAAATACTTTTGTAATAGAGAAAGTAACAATTATATTTCTTAATTTATGTAAAAAGCAAAGTGGACAAACATTTTAAAACGGAGGAAGTAGTGTACAAGCAACCACCCAACATATGAGTATTACAAAGAAACACAATATTCATATAGTTGTTATAAAATTAACGACGATAAATCGAAATGTAGAAAAATATAATCTCGTATTATTATTCTGTGGAATTCAGAATATTTACAAGTTGATATGAATATCGAACTATATACGAAAATCGTAAGTAGCTGCGCAACTACTAGTTTAAACTGCTGCAACGCTCAAACAGCTGCGCAACTGCACTGCAAGTCAATTATACACGTTACTACTTTATTGGAGAATATCCACCAGTAATTAAATATTTATAACACTCCTCATTGGATATTAATTGAAGGATATGCCTCATTAAAACATTGTCAAGAAAACCCATTGGGACAAAACTTGATGAAGGAAAAAGAGTACATAATTTTTTCGAGGGTGTAACACATATTCGGCCTGCCTCGTCAAAATCTTTCCAGGAAAACCCGTTTGGGTAAAACCATGGCGAAGGAAAAAAAGTACATAATGTCGATTTATTCTCCCCCTCATCGCGAAGTCAAATATTTCTGATAATGCCTACTTCACTGGTCATCTTCTAGCTCGAATATCATTTTGGTAAAGATTTAGCGAATAAATCTGCTAGATTTTCACTTAATCATATTCGTTTAATGTCAATAAACAGTGGATTGACATAGGGAGAAGTATATTGTTCCTTTTATGATATTATATATATGACATGACTCGTTAAAATCTTAATAGGAAAAACCCTGTGGAAAAAAATCTTAGTGATGGAAAAAGAGTACACAGTACAAATATCTTCTCCCCCTCATCTTTTCACGCATTATTACAATAATTATGTTGAGTCACATAATACATTTCTGATCCTACAAATTAACATAGTATACAATATAACTTTAGTTGATGAATCTGCTGAATTCTCGCCTGGACGAATTTGTTGAATACATTAGAAAAACTGTTGTAAATACGTTGAGTATTAGATTGAGTTTTGTAAAGGTTTTAAAACAAGAATTAAAGATAAACAGAAAATAAGAACACAGGATATATCGTGGTTCGACAAAATAGTCTACATCCACGTTGGGCTCGGATTAGAGAGCGCCTTTCTACTATCACCACTGTTTATCACCGATTACAATCTTCACAATTACAGAAAACACTTGAATCAACCAACCCTAATGAATAGAACCAGCAAATCTAACCAATACTCAACTACGCTTAATATCTAGCTTTGAATCAGCACGATTCAAAGGTGAAAACACTAGATTACGCTAACTATTACAAGAGATTAAAGATTGATCAAGAAGACAGAGCAAACCCTTGTTTGCTCGTAAAAGAGGCGAGAGAATATCTGACTAAAAGTGAACGAAAGAATGAATAGGGTTGAAGAGAGAAGAGGGTATATATATGAGACACCATCGATACTTAATCTCAGCCGTCCATATGATATAAGATCAACGCTCCACAATAGCTTTGCATTTCTTTAAGTAAAACGACACCGTATAGCCAAGTCATGAGCCAAGTGTAAAAGTTCTCTTTATTCAGCTTGTCCACATAAGCATTGACTTGGTCAATGTTCCACGTAAGCTTAATACACTTCACATAATCCCACAAAAACTTTGGTAAAATATAATTCGACATCTCACGAACTGATCTTCTATTTCTTGAATCTCCTTCTTGAATTTTTTGGATGAGACAATACCAGCATAAGATAATATCGTAGTTGAGAGAAAAAAAACCATTCTATCTGCTTCTTGTTATATAACTAACATTATTGTGCTTCATGCACATTCTATTCTTCGAGGATCTTATATGCTTCAGGCACATTTCGTGCTTCAGGCTATGCTGTAGGAATCGCCGCCTAGGCGTCAACTCCCCCCTCGTCCGCTTACACCTAGTAAAAATGCTAGGCATTTTTTCCTAGCGCCTAGTTGTCGTGGAAGAGGCGCCTAGCCCGTCTAGGCTCCGATTAATGGCAAAAATTGACCATCTAGGCGTTCTTTTTATTTTTTCTTATTCTCGAGAATTCTTGAATTGATTTTATAACTCAAATTTTAGTATTTTTATATATACTATAGTGTTGTTAGATGAATTTTATGACTTAAATAGTTAAAATAGTTATAATTACTTGATGTCTCCTCATTTGTGATAATAAAATCTATTTCTGAGACATCATTTTAGGTGTATTTATTAGCTTATAGGTCGATTTTAGCTTGATTTAGTACACTTTCCTATTTTGGGTCTTGAATTAATTAATTATTATTTTTAGAGCATATTGGGTTTAATTATTTATTTTGGTAATTAATTAGAGTCCAAGTTGGTAAAAAGAGCTAAAGTAAAGAAGATAAACATGGAAATTGAAGATAAGGAAGTAAAAGCTAAAAACATGGAAAAGGAAAAACTGCCTTAAATCTGGATTTCTGCACCTACGACCACAAATCAGCTTATATCTTAAAATCGGTGAGGAATTTGGAGAAACGGTCAAGAGAAAAGTTGAAGATCTTTCTGAGATGATGAATTTTGTGGACTCATACGCATCAATCGCATAAATATTGAAGCTGTTAGGACCAAAAGAAAAACGGGGCTGATTGCATGTTTTTGGACTACGAATTTGAGTTGGGCTTGGAGTCCATATTTACCTTTTCCTTCAAGAAAGCGAATTAGGTCAACCTATACACTATAAATACAGTCTCTTAACATTAGAAAATCATACTTGGTAAAACCTTAAGCCAAGAGGAAGCTTCCTTAGTTTAATTTAGTTTAATTGAAAACCAAATAAATATCTATCTGTCTTTACTTTTCCTGCGTGTTATTTGTTCTAGCTTTAAATATTTGCACTTGATTATTGCATAAGATTCACCTAACCTTCGTAGTCTCCGCGGAACGAATCTTACTTAATCATTAAAACTTGCATACGATCTGTATACTTGCAGAACCGTGCCAGCTTAGGGTGTTTATTTGCATCTAATTTATATGTCGTTTTATCACACCCTAGGCCGTACCATTACTACATATAATATTACTAAATATACAAAACTACACAGCGGGATTCAAAACCGCCTAATCTCGCCTACGCGCTAGGCCCCAGTCGACCGCCTAGGCCGCGAAACCGAGATCTACATCATAGGCTTCGGGCACGTATGTTCATCAAGAACATTAATATCAATCGTGAAATTTATCATGGTGAATTCTTATCATAGTAAACTCTTCAAGAGTTTCCAAAAAGTAAAACCCAAACATTATTGTATCCATAATATGAGAATGAGGACGTCTCCCCATAATCAATATTAGGTTTCTACTGGAATTTTTGTGATACAAGTTGGGTTATCGCTTTAATAATTTCTTATGGCCATTTATTCATTTATCGATATTTTTTTACCACTTTGTGGTCTAGGATCCCTTTACTTTATCTGACGAGTCATAATAAAATAAAATATATCAATCCCATAAACCATCTCACGGTTTCATATATTTTCAGTAGATAAATAATCTACACGGTGTTTCTTTATTTAGGTACCTCGGTCACTTCAGGGACCGTTACAAAATTTATGAGTAATGCATGTGCCAGTAGTAGCTGGCTCAATAATTCCCGTCATATAATATGGATGTGCACATTCCACATTATTTACTATTTAATCAACATTTACTCATGAGATTTCCTTCTTCGGGGCATGGTATATTTAATTTGAAAGGTCAACCACGCTTCATGCATTGGTTATATGCATTACAGCTCTACCACACTTCATCCATTGGTTAGATTCATTATATTCTTACCACGCTTCATGCGTTGGTAGATGTATTTTAGATTCTCCAGGCTTCATGCGTTGTTTAGTCTGATTCCAAGCTCACCACACTTCATGCGCTGGTCAAATGCATTCACTGACATATTTGTTATATGTCCTTCTAGGACAATAATCTATACTGGAGCGTTAACAATAGATTAATGGGATTTTACAACATTCTCTGTGTCTGTATATGCATTTTGTATTTAATTTAAAGTGCTTCGCAAACGAATCATCTTTTGAACTTCAAGTTCTGATTATTTAGTTCGCGAATAGAGATGAGATAGTAAATTGTATTTCATAATATGTCACGAAATACTTCAGGTTGCGATATCTCTTACCCTAACAAAGGGGTATAATATCTCCTCAAAATAACACGCTGCAAGATGTGTTTTAAAGATATCACCTTTTAGGTGTTTAAGATATCGCATAATAGAACTACAATTAAAACCAACATAAATCTCAACTGCCAGTTGAGATAGTCTCAAAGTCAATTTTACTATAGAACATTAAACCATGGTTGAGATGTAATTAGTAGGATGTTACAAAGGATAAATGTGAAGGTTACACCACCCCACTACTCTATAATAATAATAGCCACTAATAATTTGTTTATAACACTCCCCCTTGGATATTATTTCAGATACGCATTTGTAGTTGCCTCATTAAAAACCTTGCTAGTAAAACCCATTGGGATAAAACCTAGTCAAGGGAAAAAGAGTGCAACGCGTACTCCCCCTCATTTGTACTAGTCAAGATAAATCTCCGAGTCGACGCATCCCAACCTTGTGTATCAATCTTTCAAACGTTTTCGTAGGTAATGCCTTTGTAAACAAATCTGCTAAATTTTCACTTGATCTAATTTGGTGGACGTCTGTTTCATCTTTCTTTTGAAGTTCATTGTGAAAAAAAACTTTGGCGAGATATGCTTGGTTCTGTCACCTTTGATAAATCCTCCCTTGATTTGAGCAATACAAGCGGCATTGTCTTCATACAGTAAGTTGGACCGGTTGTCGTCTTTGAAATGCAACATTCTCCTTGAATATGTTGGGTCAAAGATCTCAACCAAACACATTCTCGACTAGCTTCATGTAATGCAAGTATCTCTGCATGATTTGATGAAGTGGCTGATAAAGTCTGCTTTGTACAACGCCAAGATATCGCAGTACCACCAAAAGTGAATAAGTATCCAGTTTGTGATCGTCCTTTATGGGGATCAAATAGATATCCAGCATCTGCGTATCCAACTAGTTCCGCTTGAGAATTTCGTGAATACAATAGTCCTCTATCAATAGTACCTCGAAGGTAACGAAATAAATGTTTGATTCCATTCCAGTGTCTTCGAGTTGGGGTAGCACTATACCTTGCTAGCAAATTTACAGAGAATGCTATGTCTGGTCTCGTGTTATTTTCAAGATACATTAGTGCTCCAATGGCACTTAAATATGGTACTTCTGGACCAAGTATTTCTTCATTATCTTCTCGAGGACGAAAAGGGTCCTTGTGTACGTCTAGTGAACGAACGATCATAGGAGAATTTAATGGATGACATTTATCCATATTAAACCTTTTAAGTATTTTCTATGTGTATGTTGATTGATGTAGAAATATCGCATCTAATAAATGCTCAATTTGTAAGCCAAGACAAAACTTAGTTCTTCCAAGATCTTTCATATCAAATTCTTTACTCAAGTTTGCGGCTGCTGATGTGAGCTCTCAAATTCTAAAAGTGATTGCATCCACCACTGGAGAATATGTCTCCTCATAATCAATCCCAGGTCTTTGGGAGAAGCCCTGTGCTACAAGTCGTGCCTTATATCGTACAATTTCATTTTTTTCATTTCTTTTTAGAACAAATACCCACTTGTAGCCAACAGGTTTAATATTTTCAGGTGTTGGAACTACAGGTCCAAATACTTCACGTTTGGCAAGTGAATTTAATTCAACTTGTATTGCGTCTTCCATTTTGGCCAATCATTTCTATGTCGACATTCTTGAACGGACTTCGGTTCAAGTTCCTCACTTTCATTCATTAAATCAGTAGCTACTGCATATGCAAATATGTTGTTAACAAGGATTTGATCTCGGTTCCATATAATTCCCGTAGAAACATAATTGATTGAGATCTCTTCGTTTTCAACAATTTCATTGTTTAATTTATGATTAGGTACCTGAGATTCTGTTGAAGTTTCATTTTCACCAGTATTAGGTGTTGTGATTTCTATAGGATTATCCAAGATCATAATTTTTCCAACTTGATTGTTTAGCTCCCTTTTCTTTCTTGGATTCTTATCTTTGGAACCGATTGGTCTGCCACGCTTTTGGCGTGTGATCGACTCATTAGCGGGTTGCTCGTTTAAAATATTTATTCGAGCGGGAGCATTTATAGCTGGTATGTGTGACTTAGTCACTTTCTTGGTATCAATTAATGCATCTGGTAATTGATTCGCAACCCTTTGTAAATGAATGATCTTTTGAACTTCTTGTTCAGATTGATTTGTGCGAGGATCAAAATGAGATATTGATGCTTTCCAAGAAATTTCTTGTTTTCCCAGCTTATGCTTATGTTCCTCTCCCCCTAATGCTGGGAATATTGATTCATTGAATTGACTATCAGCAAAACGTGCTGTAAAAAGATCTCCGGTCAAAGGCTCAAGATGTTTAATAATAGATGGAGATTCATAGCCAACATAAATTCCCAATCGCCTTTGTGGTCCCATTTTGGTGCGATGTGGTGGAGCAATTGGGACATATACTGCGCAACCAAAAATTCTTAAATGGGATATATTTGGTTCTTGAACAAAAACTAATTGTAATGGAGAGTATTTATGATAAGTTGTTGGTCTTATTCGAATTAATGCTGCTGCATGTAATATTGCATGACCCCAAGCTGAACTAGGCAACTTACTTCGCATGAGTAATGGTCTAGCGATTAGTTGTATACGTTTGATTAAAGATTCAGCTAAACCATTTTGTGTATGTGTGTGAGCTACATGATGCTCAACCTCAATTCCAATTGACATGCAATAGTCATTAAACGTTTGAGATGTAAATTCTCCGGCATTATCAAGTCTTATTTTCTTGATATTATAATCCAGAAATTGAGCTCGAAGTCGGATAATTTGTGCAAGTAATTTTTCAAATGCCACATTCCGGGTGGATAATAAGGAGACATATGACCAACGATTTGATGCATCTATTAACACCATAAAGTATTGAAATGGTCCACATGATGGGGTAATAGGACCACATATATCTCCTTGAATTCTATCCAAAAATGTTGGAGATTCAATACCGACTTTAGTTGGTGATGGTCGGATGATTAGTTTTCCTTGTGCACATGCGACACATGAATAATCATTTGGTAAAAGAACTTTTTGGTTCTTTAATGGATGACCCTGCGTATATGCAATTATATTTCTCATCATTATTGTTCCCGGATGACCTAGACGATCATGCCAAAGAATAAAGGATTTTGGGTGGTTCATCCTTTTATTAATCGCTAAATTAGATTCGATTGGATTTATATAAGTATTATATAATCCAGAAGATAACATCGGCAATTTTTCTGTCATTATTTTCTTGCCGGATACAAGCGATGTAATATAGAGATATTCTTTGTTTATATCATTTATGGTTTCAATGTGATAACCATTATTTCGAATATCTTTAAAACTATTTCTTTTACTTTTCATTCAAGCAACTATTTCCATTTATTGCATAACACTTTAGTCTTACCTAATCCGTCCCTGAGATCGAAATCCCGTTTACCGGATATTACTTGGACGACCCGTACACTTGCGGTACGTGTCTTGCCTATTTAGGTGTGTTTATTTAGAACACACTAGGAGACACCAAGTTTTTGGCGCCACTGCCGGGGACGGTAGCGTGTGACCACGGTGTTAGCCGTAAGTGTTTTAGTTGCTAGTTTTTAGTTTAGTTTTAATTTTTATTTTTCAGTTTTACGCTTTGGGTTGTTCTTGCTTTCTCAGATTTACTGGTTTTGGTATATGCTTGGAGATATCGTGATCCTTGATAATCCCAAAAGCCTAGTTCGAGAGAAAAACAAAAGAGATAAAGAAGCAAGAGAACAAGCAAGGTTAGAAAAAGCAATGGCAGAAGAGAATGCTCAAGATCCCGTGATTCAGTTGGATGAAAACGGTCTTCCACTAGCCCCACCAGGACTACCAGCTCCACCAGGGTTACCAGTTCCACCGGTAGGAGTCCAATTACCAGTTCCTCCCGGAAATCAACAACAAGTCAACAATAATGGTGGAATACCTCACGATCATGGACCGCAGATCTTCCAACCGAACAACCATGGACCCTTTCGAATACACCCACTAGGACTCCGTCCTCCCGCGATTCAAGGAATTCGATTCAGACCAAACGCGGGGATGATTAATCAGTTTACAACTGTTGGACAGTATAGTGGTGCAACTCGTGAAGATCCTATTCGTGCTATGTACAAGTTTATGCAAATCTGTGATGCATATGTCACCCCTGGAGTAACCCAAGAATAAATGTACTTTCATATGTTTCCATTCTTCCTCACCGGAGGAGCTAGTGAGTGGTATGACCAACAGCCACACAACGCGATTGTGACTTGGGATCAACTTCAGACAGCCTATTTCGATAGGTACTATCCTCAAAGTGTTCGACTTAGTGGGCAATTAGATATTGTTAGTTTTCGCCAAGATCCAGGAGAAACTGTAGGTGCTACATGGACTCGTTTTCAATCATTATTACGCAAGTGCCCATTACACGGGTACTCTCTTGAATTACAACTTTGAATATTTTATCGAAGTTTAGGTGATGCTGCGAAAGACAAAATCGATACTATGTGCCAAGGTGGTCTCATGATGGTCACAACTGATCAAGCTCTGATTATCATGGACCGAATTGTGAAGAATGAAATGAGTTGGAAATCCTCGAAATCATCGGTTAGAGCTTCTGAAATAGGTACTTTGAATTTGGATACAAAAACTGCATTGAACGCTAAGATTACCGCACTTGAGAACAAGTTGAAACAACTATCTATGTCGAATAAAGCTGTGGTAAACATTGTTGATGAACCAGAATTATGTTCTAGTTGTGGAGGAGATGATCATGGCTGGGGAGAATGTGCCAACAACCCGGAATCCGTTTACTTCGTTAATCAGCGAGGTAACTATTCAGGTGGTCAAGGGTATGGAAATCAAAACATAAATCATCCAGGCTTTCAGTATTCAAATCCACATGGGGCAGCCAATCCTGGAACATATCAACAAAGGCCTCAAGGGAACAACTACCAATTTCGAACGCAAAACCAATACCAAGGGAATCAACCTAGAACCGATAAAGACGCTTATTCCGACACATTAGCCCAAAAGACGCTTCCCTCGCGACCTCAAGAAGGCACAACCACTTCGAGTGAGTTAGCACTCACCTTGACACAATACATAGCCAATTCGGATAAGAGGTTAGAAAGAATCGAAAGACAGCTATCTCGATTCATGGACGATACCCACACGAGAGAAAATAAGATGAATGAAACATTAAACTCACATTCTGCTTCATTAAAACTCTTAGAGTCCCAAATATCGAAGATCGCCAACAGTTTGAATGTTCGAGGCCAAAGCCAACTCCCGAGTGACACAGAAATTCCTAAACAAAGGGAGGATTGTAACGCGATCACTACCAGAAGCGGTAAGACTTTGCAACCACCACCCTTCCCGGTTATGAAAGAAAAAGAAGTTACTAGAAAAGAAAAACCATTAGAAGAGGTGGAAGAGAAAGATGAAGAACCTGAAGTGATAGAAGTGGAGAAGATTCCGGAAATTCCGAAAAAGAAAGATGTTACAGAAACCCGTCCTCCTCCACCTTCCCTTCAAGAGTTCAGATGAAAGGAGATATGGTTGATTATCAAAGATTCTTGAATAGAGTGAGAGGTCTCAATATTAACATTCCGTTGTTAGAAGCCATCAAAGACATACAAAAATACGTGAAGTTTTTAAAGAGAGCCCTCACCAACAAAAGACCATATTGCGATAATGAATTGGTAGGATTACCTGAAGAGTGTAGTGCCATCTGTAAAAGCAAACTGCCACCAAAGCTACTTGATCCTGGAAGTTTTACGCTTCCCATCTCGATTGGTAGTGAGTGGAAAGGGAAAGCTTTATGCGATTTAGGCGTGAGTATTAATCTCATGCCCAAATCAATCTTTGATATGCTGAAAATTGGTGATATGAGACCTACCTCTATGGTCCTACAAATGGCGGATAGATCCCTCGTACATCCAGAGGGACGAATCGAAGATGTCCTCGTCAAGGCAGGTATGTTAGTTTTTCCCGTTGATTTTGTTATTCTTGAATACGACGCGGATAGGAATGTCCCCATCATCTTGGGAAGACCATTCCTAGCCTTGGGGCGTACCTTGATTGATATAGAAAACGGCGAATTAACCATGAGAATCCAAGAAGAGGAAGTCAAATTCAATGTATTTCGAGCCATGAAATTCCCAGATGTTCCCGGAGATTGTTTCCGAATGGATATAGCAGAACACGCCGCACAAGAGGTATTTGATTGTTTTAATTATGATGACATCTTGCAGGCTGCGTTAACATTAGGTATACCGGAGATGATGGAAGAGCTAGCCGAAACAGTGGCAGCTCTTAACTCTGAGAATCCAAAATATAGGCGTCTAGCCTACGAACCATTGCGTGATGCAGGGGAGATTGAGCCTCCGAAGAAACCATCCATTGAGTCTCCCCCGAAGCTAGAGGAGAAACCACTTCCGTCCCACTTGAGGTATGCATATTTAGGTACTAACAATACTCTACCTGTTATTGTTTCAGCTACTCTAACAGGTCCTCAAGAAGACAAACTATTGCGTGTACTAAGAGCGAATAAAGAGGCGATAGGTTGGACTATTGCTGACATCAAAGGCATTAGCCCTTCCTATTGCCAACACAAGATCATTCTGGAGGACAACAGTACACGTTTAGTTGAAGGACAGAGAAGATTGATGCCTGCGATGAAGGAAGTGGTAAAGAAAGAAGTGATCAAGCTGCTAGATGCGGGGATCATCTACCCCGTAGATAGTAGCGATGGGGTGAGCCCAGTTCAATGTGTACCAAAGAAGGGTGGTATCACTACCATCATGAATGACAAGAATGAAGGCATACCCTCGAGGACAGTTGTTGGTTGGAGAGTTTGTATGGATTACCGAAAGTTGAACAAGGCCACTAGAAAAGACCATTTTCCACTCCCTTTCATTGATCAGATGTTGGACAAGCTAGCCGGTAGAGAGTATTATTGTTTCTAGATGGGTATTCCGGCTACAATCAAATTTGCGTAGATCCTGATGACCAGCATAAGATCACATTCGCGTGTCCTTTTGGTAATTTCACATACCAAAAGATGCCTTTTGGACTATGTAATGCACCTGCTACTTTCCAACGTTGCATGATGGCAATCTTTGTTGATATGATTGATCGACTTCTTGAGCTATTCATAGATGACTTTTCTGTTTTTGGAGATAACTTTGATGATTGTTTGCAGAATCTAGAAAGATTATTGATTAGATTTAAGGAAACCAATTTGGTCTTGAATTGGGAGAAGTTTCACTTTATGGTTCGTGAAGGTATAGTGTTGGGACACAAAGTATCAAGTGCTGGGTTCGAAGTTGATCGTGCGAAGATTGAAGTTATCAAAACTCTTCCCCCTCCGGTTTCTGTAAAAGGGGTAAGGAGTTTTCTAGGCCATGCTGGGTTTTATCGCCGTTTTATCAAGGACTTCTCAAAAATTTCAAAACCTTTGTGCAACTTACTCGAGAAGGACACCAAATTCCTTTTTGATGAAGCTTGCATGAAGGCATTCCAAGATCTTAAAGAGAAACTTGTTACTGCGCCGATTGTGCTACCACCTGATTGGAAAATTCCCTTTGAAGTTATGTGTGATGCTAGTGATTCTGCTATGGGTGCGGTGTTGGGTCAAAGAAAAGATAAAGTGTTCCACTCGATTTACTATGCAAGCAAGACCTTCACCAGTACTCAGATTAATTATACGGTAACTGAAAAAGAGCTTTTAGCGGTTGTTTATGCCTTTGACAAATTTCGTTCCTATCTCCTTTGGGCGAAAATTGTTGTATTCACCGATCATTCTGCTATTAAGTACTTGATGGAGAAGAAAGATGTGAAACCGCGATTGATCAGATGGGTTTTATAGCTACAAGAGTTTGATTTGGAGATTCGAGATAGAAAGGGGTGTGAAAATCAAGTTGCTGATCATTTGTCACGTCTTGAAGGTTCGGAGTCGAACAGTAGTCCTGAGCTAGTTAATGAAACATTCCCCAATGAAGTCCTATTTGCGATTTATGATGCTACCCCGTGGTACGCTGACATTGCAAATCTTATTGTAAGTGGTAACTTTCCCGAAGGAGCCACTTCACAAGACAAGAAGAGATTGATGAGCCGTGCTAAACAGTTCTTTTGGGAGGATCCTTTCCTCTACAAAGTATGTGCTAATCAGATGGTGATAAGATGTATACCTGAGAAGGAAGTCTTAGGAGTAGTTGCGGGTTGTCACGATTCACCTTATGGAGGACACTTCAAGGGCGACCGCACAGCTGCTAAGGTACTACAATCCGGTTTTTATTAGCCTACATTACATAAGGATTGTCATGAGTATGTTAAGAAGTGTCATAGATGCCAGTTTACTGGTAATATATCCAAGAGGGATGAGATGTCGCGTAACAACGTTCTTGAAGTTGAAATATTTGATGTTTGGGGTATTGATTTCATGGGTCCCTTTGTACCATCCAACGGAAATCAATACATCCTATTAGCTGTTGATTACGTGTCCAAATGGGTAGAGGCTAAAGCTCTACCAACAAATGATTCGCAAGTGGTGATTAAATTCTTGAAATCTCATATTTTCACTAGACATGGTACACCCAGAGTTATTATCAGTGATGGAGGTTCACACTTTGTGAACAAATATCTGAAGACAGTGCTAGAGAAGAATGTGATAAGACATCGTGTTTCTACCGCGTATCATCCACAAGCCAACGGTCAAGCTGAGGTTTCAAATCGAGAGGTAAAATCTATCCTAGAAAAGACTGTTGGTCCTACAAGAAAAGATTGGTCAACGAAGTTAGAGGATGCTTTATGGACCTATCGTACTGCGTATAAAACTCCTGTTGGTGCATCTCCGTATCGTATAGTTTATGGTAAGGCTTGTCACTTACCTCTTGAACTTGAATTGGGTGCATATTGGGCAATAGCGCAGTTGAACTTAGATCCTACTTTGGCCGGTGAGAATCGTATGATGAAATTGAATGAACTTGATGAGTTTCGGTTACATGCCTATGAAAATGATAAACTCTATAAGGAGAACACCAAGAGATGGCATGATAACCGTATTCGCATGAAAAAGTTTGAAGTTGGACAGAAGGTTCTGAAATACAACTCCAAGTTCAGTAACTATCCGGGAAAGTTGAGATCGAAGTGGTCTGGTCCTTACGTTGTGACCAAAGTTACGCCTCATGGAGCTATAGAGATTGAACATCCAATCGAGCACCGCACCTTCATGGTGAATGGCTATCGATTGAAAGTTTATCATGGAGGCGAGGATACTAATCGCATGGTGGATCCACATCCTAGGGAGGTCATGTACCTCCTTGAAGCCGAATAGTTGCGAGAGGTAACCCGTCGAGCTTACCGACGTTAAACAAAAGCCAATTCATTGTATATTAGTTTATTGCTTTAAGTTTTTCAATTCCTAGTGTATAATTCTAAGTTAGTATCTAGTTTTAGTGTCTACTTTTAAAAATAAATGAGAAAGGTAGTGTGTTAATAGTGCAGGAATCGAGTTTGGGATGCTAGGAAACGAAAAAGGAATCACTCGGAAAAATTCGCAGTTGGGTCCGGTATACCGCACGATATCTGATGTCTCCTCATTTGTGATAGATATATATTAGGATGAGACATCATTTTTAGTGATTTAGAAGTCATTATAGTCGATTTTCTTGAGAAATGCTACACTTTCCTATATGAGTCTTGATTTAGTAAAATAATATTTTTAGAGCATATTGGGTTTAATTATTTATTTAGTGTGAAGCTTTAAAGATAATTATGGAGATTAATTAGATTCCAAGTCAAAGACTACAAGATATGGAAAGAGATAGACATGGTAATTGGAGATAAGGAAATAAAAGCTAGAAACATGGAAAAGGAAAAGCTGCCTTAATCCTGAATTTCTGCACCTACGACCACAAATCAGCTTATATCTCAAAGACGGTGTGGAATTTGGAGAAATGGTCAAGAGCAAAGTCGAAGATCTTTCCGAGACGATGAATTTGGTGTACTCATACGCGTCAAACGGATGAGTATTGAAGCTGCTAGGACCAAAAGAAACACGGGCCCGATTTCATGTTTTTAGGATTACGAATTTGAGTTGGGCTTGGAGTCCACCACTTACTTATCCTTCAAGAAAACGAATTAGGGCTTCCAAGACACCTATAAATACACCCTTATACCATTGTAAACATGTCCTTGCTCAATTGCAAAGTATAGACTTAGTCTTTACTTATATTTTCTTAGTTTCAAACAATAGCTTAGTCCTTTAGTTAAATATTCATCCTTAGAATCAAGCTATTCATCCAAGAAGCAAGTTGACCTGTAGAGGAAGACAAGAAGAAGAAGATTGGAGACTGACAACTCCTCTTCTACATCTCACCTTCTCTATATTTAGAGTAATTAGCTATAGATCTATTCTCAACCATATTTCTAAGCTTTTATTCTGTAAGTTTACTTTTAATTGTTGGATTATTATTTTGTCTTTAAATACTATTTGGTTATTTTAATTGATTAATCTTGGCGTATATTGTATTATGTGTTTTGACTTATTTCCCTAGATTTGGCCAATCTTAGTTGTTGACAACACCACATAATCGTCTAGTGTAACTAGATAGCCATTAAGGTTTAATTTAATCTCCAAACATTACTTAGGAATCCCTAGTAGTGGAGAGGTTGCTCCTAAGTCTAGAAAATGCTAGGTAGTTATTAAAATCCTGGTTAATATATAATGCTTAATGTGACAGGTTAGAATAACAATTTAGTAATAGACATAGTATTCCTAATCTACTAGACTTACATTCATATTTAGTTACTTGTTTTGTTTATTTGTTTTATTTATTTATTTGCATTAGATTGTTATTTCATCTTTTTATATTTTTATTTAAAACATCTAAATTCATCTACGCTTGTTAAACATAATTAGATCTAACGGATACAATCCCTGCGAACGAAATTGACTTATCATTAAACCTTGCATACGATCTGTGATACTTGCAGTGAGTTCCGTGGTTCTCAAGGGTGTGTGACTCTTTATTATTATCTTTATTTATCTATTATTTTATCACACCTTTTCCCCCACCAAGTTTTTGGCGCCGCTGCCGGGGATTATCTTTAAGTTACATCTATTTGGTGTTTATTTAGTGTAGAAGTTTTTATTTGTTTTCAGTTTTACGCGTTTTCTTTTTAGTCTCTTCTCAGGTTTATTAGGTATGGAGAATTATTACGCACAAAATATGCATGGGGCCCGAAGTCAAAATTTTTATCAAGAAGGTTCGAGCTATCAATTACAAGCTCCACCACAACCCATGCATAATCCACAAAATGAAGCTATAACAGAAATGATGGATAAATTATTGATTCTGGTTCAAAATTTTACGCAGCTCAACAATAAAACATCCAAGGAGCTAGCTGAAAAGGTGGAAACCCTGGAGACACAAGTCACTCAAGTGACCAATTCTTCTCTAAAATTCCAACAAGAGTTTCCACCGTTAATCCGAAGTATCATAGAAGAACAGGTTCGACAAGCTCTTCCGTCTCATCAAGTTTTTGAAAGTATAAGTTATTTGGAAAACATGGAAGAGCAACATGCGGAAAATATAGATGCTAATACAACCTTAATACGTTCTATGCACCAAAAATATCAAGCAATGGAGCAAAGATTAACGGAACTCACTACGATCAATCAACAGTTACAACAAGAATTACATAAGAAACTGGGTTCTAGCAATGTTGGGTTCGAAATTTCAACCGTAGAAGAACCAACCAAGCTTAGCTTAGAAGAAGTAATTGTTAAAGATCCAATTGCGAAGGAGGTTGATCCAGAATTCAGACATGTGGAAGAAGAAAAAGAAACTGATAAAGAAGAGACAACCGCACAAAAGGTGCAAAAAGAAGAAAGTAAGGTGGAACCACCACCTACACAACCATTACTATCACCACCTCATCTACAAAGAATTACATATCCTAGTGGTGATACTAAATCTGAAACGTCAAGCCCAGAAAAAATCATTGTTCCTATACTCACAGTCCCATACATGCAAACTGGCCTAGGTAAAAAAATTGATGATAAGGCCACTGAAATCGATAGCGATGTTTGGTTCGATGTTGTTGAAGAGTTCAGCCTTCAAGAAGAGGAGGAAGTGGAATCACCACAAGTTCCACTTAATGAGCTAGATATTCCGAAAAGGGAAGAACAAAGCACGATATGCATAGAGGACGTAATCGCATATAAAGAGCCTACATCACCGATAGTCTGCAAAGAAGATCTGTCCAAGAAGAGTGGAGGTGTAGAAGTTGAGATCGAGATTAGGGACCTTACTAAAGAAAGCTTGACAACCATTCCAAAGAAGCTACCACAAAAGATGCAAGATCTTGGAGCTTTATATCTCCAGATTAATATAGGTGGTAATTTCAAAGCTAAAGCGATGTGTGACTTGGGTTCAGGAAGGAATATCATGCCCAAAAGTCTGTTCGAGAAGTTAGGCATGCGAGATGCCAAAAGAAAAGATATTGATTTGCTGCTCCTAGTTAATTCAATGATAAAGCCATGGGGAGTCATTGAAGACGTGCTTGTCCAAGTAGGTACTTTAACTATACCTACAGATTTTGTTATCCTTGATAGCATTGCAGGTCAACATGTTCCATTGATACTTGGACGCCCATTCTTGGCGACAAGTCACATCATAATTGATATTCATAGGGGAACCGTGACTTTCCAAGTGGGAAAAGAATCTAAAATATTCCACTTGGTGGATGAAAAGCATGAGGAATCACGTATAGAAAAAGCCCCGACACTCCGAGTTGTGACAAAAGAAATTAAAAATAAAGTCCACAATAAACCCGTGAAAAAGAGAATCAAAAGTGAGTTTGGGGTTGGTGACATGGTTGCATGGCAAGCCCCCAAACAAGAAAATAGACCACGGGGATTCAAGGATTCGTGGATGGGTCCGTTTGTAGTTACAAGAGTAATTTCGTCAAAACAGATTGAAATACAAGCTAAGAAGGGTCACAAACTTCGGATAGTAGATGAGAATAACCTAACCCGCTATTGGGGAGGTTATGTACGCAAGCCTTAATCGAGGTAACACGTCTAACTTTGAAAGACGTTAAACAAAAGTGCTGTACGGGAGACAACCCGTAGTTTTTTTTAAATTTTCATGTCTTTTACGTTTTTAATTTATGTTTAATTTAGTTATTCTTAGTTGATATTGCATATTTGAGAAAGGTATTAGTGTTTTTTGATGATTAGGTATTGGAGAAATCGAGTTAGGGAAGCGAGCAACATTTTTCGGAACGGAGAAACTTCGGCAAGTCATATCTTTGCGCTCGGATGTCGAAATCAGGTGATCTTTGAGCCTAAACTGCATAACTTTTCGAGATCTAGCTGTTGGGGAAGTTTTTGCCAGGTGCGGTACACCGGACCTCAGCCGCGGTGCACCGCACGGTAAAAACCCGTGCCACGGTAGTAGCCACGTGTTGTGTACAGAAAAGAAAAAAAAATATAGCTGATGGGTCCGGTATACCGGACCCTATACCGCGCCATGCACCGCACAAACACGTGCCACGGGGTCCTACCACAGGTATTTTGACGTAGGAGGCGCGGAGCACCCCCGCGGTACACCGGACCCTGGTCCGCAGCTCAAAAACGCGTGCCACGGGGTCCTACCACGGGTCCAAACTAGTGAGCAAAAAATTTCACCCATCAGATGCTGCGGTGTACCCCGCGGTACACCCCATGATCCGCAGGGGTAGTCCGCACGAGCCGCCAGGGAGAGAAAAGAAAGGATTTCAAGGTTATATGAAGATCTAATGCTCATTATTCCGAATTTTATAAACCTTAAACCTCTTTCTCTTCTCCAGAACTCTCCCAAATCCATTGAAGCTCATAAAAACCTTCACCAATCATCAAAACACTACCAAATCACCATTAATTCTCATCCAAATCCTTCCCTACATCATTACAAAGAAGATTCAAGCACCCAAATCATATCAAAGCACTTAGAATCCAAGAATCAAAACCATGAATTTCAAAATCTTTTCCCAAAATTCATTAAACCCATATCATCAAAGCTTGATTCAATCATACCCACATGGAGAATTGTCACCCTAACACCTTTCCTAACCACAATAAAGCTTGTTCCACCTATGATCATAAAGTACAAATTTCAAGAGTGCTCAAAGCTTTGAGTTGGGGGTCAAAAGAGATGATGAAGAGAATAGAGATATTATCAAGTGTATGGGATACCAAGAATCAAAGCAAGATATTGGGTAAGTTCTATATGAAATCAAATGAGATGGATGCTAGTTTGGGAATATATTACAAGATCATTGGAGTCAAACAATTAGAGAGGAGTTTTTTGTGGATTCAAATCCTAAAAAGCAAGCAATTGTAATTAGGGAGCAGAAGATACCAATACCTCTTCTAATCAAAGATTCCTATATCAGATATGAAAGCTTCTGGGACGCTAGTAGCTGTGTTCAAAACATATTCCTGGATGAACAACTGTCACATAAGAGATTATTCAAAGAGAAAAGTTGGAAGAAGATTAACAAGAGATTTCTAGGGTGTGATTGATTGGGATGGAGCATAAGAAGATGTAAGGGAAAGCAAAATTGGTGATAATAGAAATTTACATACATGAAAGCACTGCACCCTATTTCGGGTATTGACAAGGCGAGGTAATAGCCTCGAAGAGTATGTTTTCTTTCTTCCCTACCTTTTCTATATGTGCAATATCTGTGAAATTTTAATTTTCTTTTACTTTATTTTTGAGTCTTTTCGAGTCGTGGGGACACAGCTCATTTTTGAGCTGGGGGTGTGGGGATTCGTTGTCTCTCATTTCCATTTTTCTGTTTTTAGGTAAAATTAAAATTTTTGAAGGTTTAGATGTATGTAGAGTGTGTTTAATAGCTTGAAAGAATAAGCTCAGTGGATTAATGATAGGAAGTAGTATGTTTATGAGCTATTTTATTTTGTATGCTTTGAAGTATTTGCAGGAAAACACACATTGATAGTAAAGAAAAGATTAGTTAGCAATGCGATAGAAAGTATGTTCGATCTCAGGGAACCTTGAAAGTGTGTAGGCCGTGAGATCCAAGCTAGTGACAAAACCATTTGACGAAAGTGCTAAAGGTAAGAAAATAACGAAATTACATAGTGTAGAAAGTGATTAAGGCGGTTCTTTCATGTTAAAGCCCTTGAAGCCTTTTTATACCTTCTCACCTTGTGATTTTGATTTTATATGCTATATCCTTCTCAGCCTCTTCTAGCCTTTCTAAAGCCTTTTTATTGAACCACGTTATAAGCCATATCCCTTTAGATTATAGGACTTTTCCATATGGCCCGCACTCGAATTCGCGATGCATAGACAGTTGTTTTAGAGCTTGAGTTTGGGGTGGTGAGTCCACCATTATGGGAATTGTTATTGGGTTGGGATTTTTGAGCTTATTAATTGTGCTCTGTTATTTATATTGATGATTCACAGATTTTTGTATTGTAACCCTTTGCCGGGGTAATAGTGAATGAAAAAGAAGCTACGAGCTAATTTTGCCAACAAGGGCATTAAAAGAAAAAAAATATATATATGAGAAAATTAGTGTGATATCTCAACATAAAAAGAGAGTCATAGCTATAGAAAAGAAATTGATTTGAAAAGAAAAGAAAATATATATATTCGGACCGGCAAAGAGGAATTTTTAAGTGAACATCTTATGCTTTAATTGGGTTATTGGGATGCTAAATTGTGCATCAAAGAATTCATTGGGTTGAGTGAGAACGTTTTATGAGAGTAACTCAAGCTCTAGGGCGATTCGTTGATGGCTAGTGTAGGGAAAGAGCCAAAAGCTCACTCTAAATTATCCAAATATACTTATCACACCATCCCTAAGCCTAAATTACAACCTTAAAGACCTTTTGATTCTTTGCTATGTAATCAAGAAGTGATTGAACCAATAGAGAGTAGTTAAGTGGATCTCTGGATACTAGTGAAGGTTGATGAACAATCTATAGCTTTCTTGGTGAACTGAGTAAAGTTCCTCTCCTTCTTACATTGCGAAACTAATCTGATCTTGAATTCAAGCCGTGTTGACTGTGGATATGAGAAGTGTACAGGTATGTAGTCTATAAATATTATTACATGAAATTTTCTGAGTAGTTGCTTTGAGTCTATTCTCCATATTCTTCTATCTTCTGTCTTCTGTGCTTAATTGACCTAGGTGTGTATTTAGAGACTTCCCTTTGTTTTTATCTTTATTGTATCGGGACGATACAACTTTGAGTTGGGGGTCTCGATGTCTCCTCATTTGTGATAGATTTATATTAGGATGAGACATCATTTTTAGTGATTTAGAAGTCATTATAGTCGATTTTCTTGAGAAATGCTACACTTTCCTATTTTGAGTCTTGATTTAGTAAAATAATATTTTTAGAGCATATTGGGTTTAATTATTTATTTAGTGTGAAGCTTTAAAGATAATTATGGAGATTAATTAGATTCCAAGTCAAAGACTACAAGATATGGAAAGAGATAGACATGGTAATTGGAGATAAGGAAATAAAAGCTAGAAACATGGAAAAGGAAAAGCTGTCTTAATCCTGAATTTCTGCACCTACGACCACAAATCAGCTTATTTCTCAAAGACGGTGTGGAATTTGGAGAAATGGTCAAGAGCAAAGTCGAAGATCTTTCCGAGACGATGAATTTGGTGTACTCATACGCGTCAAACGGATGAGTATTGAAGCTGCTAGGACCAAAAGAAACACGGGCCTGATTTCATGTTTTTAGGATTACGAATTTGAGTTGGGCTTGGAGTCCACCACTTACTTATCCTTCAAGAAAACGAATTAGGGCTTCCAAGACACCTATAAATACACCCTTATACCATTGTAAACATGTCCTTGCTCAATTGCAAAGTATAGGCTTAGTCTTTACTTATATTTTCTTAGTTTCAAACAATAGCTTAGTCCTTTAGTTAAATATTCATCCTTAGAATCAAGCTATTCATCCAAGAAGCAAGTTGACCTGTAGAGAAAGACAAGAAGAAGAAGATTGGAGACTGACAACTCCTCTTCTACATCTCACCTTCTCTATATTTAGAGTAATTAGCTATAGATCTATTCTCAACCATATTTCTAAGCTTTTATTCTGTAAGTTTACTTTTAATTGTTGGATTATTATTCTGTCTTTAAATACTATTTGGTTATTTTAATTGATTAAGCTTGGCGTATATTGTATTATGTGTTTTGACTTATTTCCCTAGATTTGGCCAATCTTAGGATTAATCTTAGTTATTGACAACACCACATAATCGTCTAGTGTAACTAGATAGCCATTAAGGTTTAATTTAATCTCCAAACATTACTTAGGAATCCCTAGTAGTGGAGAGGTTGCTCCTAAGTCTAGAAAAGGCTAGGTAGTTATTAGAATCCTGGTTAATATATAATGCTTAATGTGACAGGTTAGAAATACAATTTAGTAATAGACTTAGTATTCCTAATCTACTAGACTTACATTCATATTTAGTTACTTGTTTTGTTTATTTGTTTTATTTATTTATTTGCATTAGATTTTTATTTCATCTTTTTATATTTTTATTTAAAACATCTAAATTCATCTACGCTTGTTAAACATAATTAGATCTAATGGATACAATCCCTGCGAACGAACTTGACTTATCATTAAAACTTGCATACGATCTGTGATACTTGCAGTGAGTTCAGTGGTTCTCAAGGGTGTGTGACTCTTTATTATTATCTTTATTTATCTATTATTTTATCACACCTTTTCCCCCACCAATATCTCCGGTATACCGCGCCATGAAAAACCCGTGACACGGTTAGGTAATTCGGTGTCTTCACCTCCATGATATATCTTTAAGCGATGACCGTTCACCATGAATGTACGGTTTTCAAGTGGATGTTCTATCTCTATAGCTCCATGAGGTGTAATCTTGGTTACAATGTAAGGACCCGACCACTTTGATCTTAATTTCCCCGGATAATTACTGAAATTTGAATTATATTTCAACACTCTTTGTCCCACTACAAAGTTCTTCTCTCGAATCCGATTATCATGCCATCTCTTGGTATTTTCTTTGTAAAGTTTAGCATTTTCATTAGCATGTAATCGGAATTCATCAAGCTCATTAAGTTTCATCATTCGATTCTGACCAGCTAGAGTAGGATCTAAATTTAACTTCGCAATAGCCCAATAAGCACCCATTTCAAGTTCAAGAGGTAAGTGACAAGCCTTACCATATACCATTCGATACGGAGAAGCACCTACTGGAGTTTTGAAAGCAGTACGATAGGCCCATAGTGCATCATCTAATTTCATAGACCAATCTTTTCTAGTAGGACCAACGGTTTTCTCTAAGATAGATTTTACCTCACGATTTGATACTTCGGCTTGACCATTGGCTTGTGGATGATAAGCAGTAGATACATGATGTCTTACCCCATATTTCTCTAAGACTGTCTTCAAATACTTATTAACGAAATGAGTACCTCCATCGCTAATAATTACCCTTGGAGTGCCATGTCTAGTGAAAATATGCGATTTCAAGAACTTAATCACCACTCGTGAATCATTAGTTGGCAAAGCCACAGCTTCTACCCACTTGGACACGTAATCAACAGCTAACAAGATGTAGAGGTTACCATTTGAAGGAACGAAAGGACCCATAAAATCTATACCCCAAACATCGAATATTTCAACTTCTAACACATTGTTACGTGGCATCTCATCCCTCTTGGATATGTTTACGGTAAATTGACATCTTGCACATCTTTTCGTATATTCATGACAATCTTTTATAATAGAGGGCCAATAGAAACCAGATTGTAATACCTTAGCAGCAGTTCGATCTCCTTTGAAATGTACACCATAAGGTGAATCGTGACACCCAGCTATAATCGCCTCAATTTCTTCCTTGGCTACACATCTTCTTACCATTTGATCAGCACACACTTTGTAGAGGAAAGGATCCTCCCAAAAGAATTGTCTTGCACGGTGAGCTAATCTTTTTCTCTCTTGATAAGTTGATCCTTCAGGAAAGGAACCACTCACCACTAAGTTTGCAATATCCGCATACCACGGAGCTTCATAATCACGAACAACGAATAAACTCTCATCCGGAAATTCTTCTCTAACTGCTTCAGTACCACTATTCATCTCTGAACCTTCTAACCGCGATAGATGATCCGCAACCTGATTCTCACACCCTTTTCTATCCTTGATCTCTAAATCAAACTCTTGAAGCAATAAAACCCATCTGATTAACCTCGGTTTAGCATCCTTCTTTTCCATAAGATATCGAATCGCTGAATGATCTGTATAAACAATAAATTTCGCTCCAAGAAGATAAGAGCGAAATTTATCGAATGAATACACAACCGCTAGCAACTCTTTTTCTGTAACTGTATAATTTACTTGAGCACCATTAAAAGTTTTACTAGCATAATAAATCGAATGAAAAACTTTCTCTTTTCTTTGTCCTAATACGGCTCCCATACACAAATCACTCGCATCACACATAACCTCAAACGGTAAATTCCAATCTGGAGGTAATACTATAGGAGCAGAAATAAGCTTTTCTTTGATTGCTTTGAAGGCCGCTAAACAAGCTTCATCAAAAAGGAATTTGGAGTCCTTTTCAAGTAAGTTGCATAACGGTTTAGCAATCTTAGAAAAGTGTTTGATGAATCGCCTATAAAAGCCAGCATGGCCAAGAAAACTTCTTACCCCTTTAACAGAAACAGGAGGGGGAAGAGTTTTAATTACCTCTATCTTCGCTCTATCAACCTCTAGTCCAGCACTCGAAACCTTGTGACCCAGAACAATACCTCCGCGAACCATGAAATGGCACTTCTCCCAGTTTAAAACCAAATCTGTTTCTTTGCACCTGATTAACACTTTCTCCAAATTATCTAAACATTTATCAAAATCATCACCAAATACAGAGAAATCATCCATAAACACTTCAAGAAAGTTATCGATCATATCCCAGAAGATAGCCATCATGCATCTTTGAAAGGTAGCAGGAGCATTACACAACCCAAATGGCATTCTGCGATATGCAAAAGTGCCAATGGGGCATGTAAATGTTGTTTTATGTTGATCTTCTGGAGCCACGTAAATTTGATTATACCCAGAATAACCATCCAAGAAGTAATAGTACTCTCTTCCGGCTAATTTGTCTAACATTTGATCAATGAAGGGCAAAGGAAAATGATCTTTTCTGGTGGCCTTGTTCAGCTTTCTATAATCCATGCAAACTCTCCATCCAACTACCGTTCTTGAAGGAATTACTTCATTTTTATCATTAAGAACTGTTGTCATTCCTCCTTTCTTCGGTACACACTGAACCGGACTCACACATTCACTACTCGAAATGGGATAAATAATCCCCGCATCTAAAAGCTTGATCACTTCTTTCTTCACTACATCCTTCATAACGGGCATTAATCTTCTTTGACCTTCAACTGAGCGTGCGTTAACATCTTCAAGTATGATTTTGTGTTGACAATAGGATGGACTAATGCCTTTGATGTCAGCAATTGTCCAACCTATTGCTTCTTTGTTGGCTCTCAACACACGCAACAGTTTATCTTCTTGAGGACCTGTTAAATTAGCTGAAACAATAACAGGTAGAGTTTCATTAGTACCTAAATACGCATACCTCAAGTGTGCCGGCAAAGGTTTTTCTTCCAATTCCGGAGGGGATTCAATTGAAGGCTTCTTTTTAGGAATAATCTCCCCCGGTTCTCTCACAGGTTCATAGGCAAGACACCTATACTTTGGATTTTCAGAATTAAGAGCTGCCACTGTTTCGGCAAGCTCTTCCATCATCTCAGGTAAGTCTAATGTTAAAGCAGCCTGCAAAATATCATCAAAATTTAAACAATTAAATACCTCTTGCGATGCTTGCTCCACTACATCCATTCTAAAGCAATCTTCCTGAGAATCTGGAAATTTCATAGCTCGAAATACATTGAATTTGACTTCCTCGTCTTGTATCCTCATCGTTAATTCGCCATTCTCTACATCGATTAATGTACGCCCTGTAGCTAGGAACGGTCTACCCAAAATAATGGGGACATTTCTATCTGCATCGTACTCAAGTATTACGAAATCAACGGGAAATATAAGTGTACCTGCCTTAACGAGGAAATCTTCAATTCGGCCTTCAGGATGTGCAAGAGACCTGTCCGCCATTTGCAAGACCATAGAAGTAGGTCTTGCTTCTCCAATTTTTAGCTTATCGAAAATCGATTTGGGAATCAAATTGATGCTTGCCCCCAAATCACATAGCGCTTTTCCTTTCCATTCTTCTCCAATCGATATCGGAATCGTAAAACTCCCGGGATCAACTAACTTTGGAGGTAATTTACTCTGACAAATCGCACTACACTCTTCAGGAAGACCAATCATCTCATTATCACAATAAGGCCTTTTGTTAGTGAGGGCCCTCTTCAAAAACTTCGTATACTTAGGAATATCTCGAATAGCCTCTAGTAACGGAATATTAATACTCAGACCCTTCACCCTATTAAAGAATTTCTGAAAATCACCCAAATCACCCTTTTTCTGAACTCGAGATGGAAATGGTGGTGGAGGGCGATTAATCACAATATCATCTTTCTTCTTTGGAATCTCACTTGGCCTAGCTATTTCTTCAACCTCACTATCTTTTTCATTCTCTTTCTCTTTCTCACCCACTTCCTTTTCTTTTCTTGGAACTTCTTTCTCTTTCATAACGGGAAAGGGAGGTGGAGGAAGGTTCTTACCACTTCTTAATGTAACAGCTTTGCAATCTTCACGTTGTATTGGATTCTCAGTATCGCTAGGGAGTTGCCCTTGTGGACGTTGATTAAGTTGTTTATTAATTTGACTTATTTAATTCTGTAACAACTTCATGTTTGTGTCAGATGCTTGTTGACGTTCCATAGCTTGTGTTTGAAGAGCAATTAAACTTTCAACTGTTTTCTGAAGGGTGACTACTCCTTCCTGTGGATGGGCAGGTAAGGCTTTTTGGTTCATGGTTTCATCGTATGTATTGTGAGGAGCTTGTCTTTGTACATAATTACCCTGATTCTGTCCTCCTTGGTAATTGTTGTGTGGTCTTGGATTTTAGTTGTTACCTTGGGGACGCGGCTGATACGCATATGTAGGATTGGCTGCCCCATTAGGATTTGAGTATTGAAACCTAGGATGGTTTCTGTTAGGCTGATATCCATTACCACTCGAATTAAAGTTACCTCTATTGGACACAAACATCACAGGCTCTTGGTTATTCGGACAACTTTCCTCATCATGATCATCTACCCTGCAAATCGAACACATATAAACCTCTTGCGCGGCTTGTACAGCTACCTTCTTACCCGAAAATCCTTCCTTTACAGCTAAAGTAATCTGTTTCAACTGTTGCTCTATAGTAGTCTGAATCTTATTCTCAAGCGTAGCAAATTTCTCTTCCATATTAACATTATTCACTCCTTTAATCGGTGTTCTTACTGAATTCCACCCAACTTCATTCTTGACTGTTCTTTCCAAAATAATTTTAGCATACATGGGTTGAACTTGAAGAAAACCTGCACCACATAACAAATCCGACTTCTCTCTCGAAGTTCCATCAAGGCCTTTGTAAAAGATTTTTAGTTGTTGTTGTTCTGTAAAGCCATGATCGGGAACCCTTCTTAAACACATCTGAAATCTTGTCCAACTCTTACCCAAAGTTTCATCATATTCTTGACGGAAGTGCGTTAATTCGAGCTGATCATCTAACCTCATGTTACTTGGGTAAAACCTTTCAAAGAAAGCAGTTTCTAATTGGTCCCAGTTTGTTATCTTTGTAGGATCTTGCGTATCATGCCATTCACTCGCTCCATCTATAACGAAAAATCGGAATACAGCATAGTACATCTGTTCTTTTGAAACTCCTTGTGTGATGTAAGAATCACATATCTGCTTAAATTTCTGAACGGCTCGGATAGGATCTTCTCCTGGTTGACCACGAAAATTTCCAAAGTTTTGGAACTGAGTTAACAAACCCGAATCTGGACAAAATCTTGGAACATCTATGTTTGGAGCACCTACTCCTATAGCAGAAGCACGAAATGGAGCTTCTTGTGGACCATTAACAAACCATGGATCTTGATTCATCACTATTTGAACTTGAGGATTAGGATTCGGTGGTTGAACTTGAGGAATAATGCCTGGAGCTAAAGGTTGGCCATTCGCACCTAACTGGCCTTGTTCATTATTCTGTTGATTCTGAAGATTGATATTCTCCATTCTGTTAACTAACTCTTCTACTTCTAAGGCTTCTTGTTCTCTTCTTCTCTTGTTAGCAAGTCTGATCAACGATTCTGGATTGTTAAGGATCGGAGGTGTTGGCTCTAGATCCTTGAATAGCCTTCTTCGCATACACCAAACCTAAAAACCTGAGGAAGATAAACAAACAAAAAGCGTAAAACCGATAAAATAAAATAAATGCAACTATCACTAAAGGATAAACACCGTGGTCACACGCTACCGTCCCCGGCAGCGGCGCCAAAAACTTGGTGGTCCTTTGTGTGTTCTAAAATAAATGCAATAAATAATTGAACCACAACCGCAAGTGTACGGTTGCCCCAAGTAGTATAACTGATAAAACAGATTCGTTCCAAGGACGGGATGGTTGACTACAATGCTTATCTATTAATGATTGATTTCACTTATGAAAGCAAATAGAGATAATATGTTTGTTTGGTTTTGTACTAATGCTAAAGAAATGAAAGACAATTATTGAACAAGCTTTTGGTTTTTCGCTTATTGGGTATATATGGCCGGGAAGAAAAGATTCATTTTGAATCTACTATATATGAAAAGATTAATTATACTGAGGAAAGTAAGGGGTTTTGAAATTAACTTGCTTTTTTGTCGGTTGAAGGTTTAGGGGGGATAAAGGTATCCTCGTGAGGAAGGAAAAAACTCCTACACCGCAAGATGAAATGAGAGTTGGAATGAGTTACTTCTATGAAAGGATTTGGAAAGGTGTCCCTAAGTTTTTAAGACATGTTGACACGACTCTTAAGAATATTGGGATTAATGAGCGTGTTCCCCATAATGTACCTCTTATTCAATTCTCGTCTTGGATGGGCGGTGATCGTGATGGTAAAAACATCTTTTTTTCCCATTAAAGAGAATTATTAGTATAAAAAAAGAATAAAAGATCAGATTTTGAGGTCTCATCTTGTGTTGTAGGTAATCCACGCGTAAGTCCCGAGGTCACTAGGGATGTTTGCTTATTGGGTAGAATGATGGACGCTAATTTATATTACTCCCATATCAAAGAGTTGATGTTTGAGGTATAATTTAATTGCTACTACTTGGGACAACCGTACACTTGCGGTTGTGGTTCGATTATTTATTGCATTTATTTAGAACACACAAAGGACCACCAGCGATACTAAAAGGCCATAGAAAAAGGATATAACTCACGGACTATATAGAGAATTTTCTCATACCAGTCGTTTTTGAATTTTAGAACGTTCACTAAATAAAACTCCTAAACTACCCTTGATAACGGATACTTAACATCAACAAATAGGAGTAAAATACGCTTAATATAATTTCATAATATTAAATAATAACCACGATTTAAAAAATAATGTCAGTCTCTATATTATAATAAAAATGTAATATAAGAGATTGTTTGGAAATACTTTTTAAAAAAAGTACTTAAAAGTGCTTCACAAACTTTGAAAGTGTTTTAAAATCTTAAAATCACTTTATGAGAAGCACCAAATAGAAGCTTCTTAAAAAACACTTAAAGTGATTTTAGATTTTAAATAATTTTTTCAAATTTTAATTTTTATTCTAGAAACGTTTTTTTACTCTAAAATAAACACTTCCAAACGGGCCCTAAGTTGTTTGTATATTAAATTCATATAAATTAATTACGTTAATATTCCCTATATTATACAACATAATCTATATTTTAAAATTTAGAAAAATATACAAACAAAATAAATTTTAACGTGATAAAATAAATTTAAAAAGTTTGATAGAGCAGGTGAAGTAAAACGACCCAAGATCCAATGTCTTGTCTCTGATGAAATTGCATATAAAAATTTGTATTTTATTAAATAAAACTACAAAAAAATTAAAACACAATTATAATTTTGGTCCTAAAAATCTTAGGGTGAATTCAGTCTTGGAGACTATCTTGGTTCCACAAATGAACCCTCTCATTCTTTTATCTCTTCCATTACAATTAATCTCTCTCCTCCTATATCCTTTTTTCTCTCTCCTCCTTCATTAACTATCAACAATTTTCAGCACCGAACACAACCACCAACTATCGCCGACCACCGCCTGAAAAAGTTCTGAGTATGGCATTCCGAGTGTGACAAACGTTACTGGTATGGAGTATTGAGTATGGAAAAAGATACTGACTATCGGAAAAAATGTTCAGTATCGGAAAAAGTTACTAAGTTTTCGAATTTTTCTATTGAGTCACTAGACTGAGTATCCTCGTACTGAGTATGATTGTATGCTTAGTACGTACAAAAACATTTCCGAGTATCGAGAAAATTCATTGAGTTTTTGGAATTTTGCTTGACGACTACGTTTAAATAAGGGAAATAACAAGAAGAAAAGAAATTAAATTGAAATTACTATTGATTATTACAAAAATACTACTGATTATTAAAAAAGACTAGCAATACAAAAATTAGCAGTACAGAAATTGACAAAACAAAGCAACTAAAAAATTAGACTAGCGGTACAAAAAATTGACAAAACAAAGCAACTCAATAATTTGATAAAGCCAAGATACGGTATTTTGTTTGCACTGTCCTCATATTCTTGTTTCTCGTTCTATTAACATTCCAGGAGCCTCCCAAGAAAGTTGTACTTGAAAGCCTTCATCTCGTCACTTCCAAAATCTTTTGCATCCCACCGAATCTCTTGATTTAGAATCTGATAACCTATCATTTCCTTGTCTTTTAGCAATGGACCATAACTCTTGATCTTCTTATGAACTGATATTTGAGTTTGCTCATCAAGAAAAGTTTTATAATAAGCTCGCACATTTGACTAACAATACATATCATCAGCATAAGTTACAGAAAAATGTGATAATAAAGTTTGTAATCAAATATACCTTATGCTTGAAACCAGCATTATGCTATCGTCTCACAGAAGCTCATGGCAAGACCTGGTTTTCACGTGAGAGAAAGGGGAGGTTAGAGAGATGAGAGAGAAGGAAAACTTATTAGGATTTATAATATTTTTGATCAAATAAATATATACCGGAAATAAAAAACAAAAAAGGCTAAAAGTGTAATTGGAATTTTATCTGTTAAAATTTTATTGTGCCCTGGAGTGGAATTATATTAAATCATAATTATGCAAGAAGTATTGAACGAAAATAATACAAATTATATTAAATTATATAAACAAAAAGAGTTTATATAGACAAAAATAAATTAATACTTTAAGATTTAACTCTAAAAATTGGGGGACCAAGTGAATGTTCTGAATACCAAGAAATCAGAAGATGTTCTATAGTAAAATTTTACTAAAAATTAATACCAAGAAACCAAGAAATCAATTTTACTAGAAATAACAAGGCTGAGGGGATTCAAACCATGTACCTCCTAGATGAGAGACAAGGTCCTGGCCATTGAGCTAGTCCCAATGGTTAAGTGGTAGGTTTATTTGCTGAAATCATGTATTTATAGCCCAAGAAAATGTGTGGAACAAGTTGGCTATAATATGATAAGTGGTAGGTTTATCTGCTGAAATCATGTATTTATAGCCCAAGAAAATGTGTGGCACAAGTTGGCTTTACTTAAGTGACCTAAAAGTGTCCAAGTGGACTTTTCCCTAATCCTGGATAGTAGGCCTTAGTAAAACTGGCATAACATTCTTGTCTCAACTCAGAATTAGACACCCTTTTTACCACACGTACCAGACTCCCCAATATACCTTTTTGTGTAAGTTTCATCAGCTAAAGCACCGCCAATTTTTTATGGTGTTTACAATTTGATAGAATCATTTTGTCAACAATTCCTTTTGGGCTTCAACTGGACTTCTTCACGCTTTTTCTAACTTGACCAGGGTTCCTTCTTCACTTTTTGACTTCTTGGAATCATCTTGGGTTCTAATATCATTCATTTGCCTAGGATCTTCACACTTAACGCACAAATTACCAAAAATGCTCTAAATATATATAAATCCAAGATTAGACCACTAAATCAAAAAATATAAAATATAAGTGATAACAATTAAGAACTAGATCCCTATCAAATGATGTCTCAAGAGTATATTAATTCATCACAAAATGAGAGACATCAAGAACCCAAACTCAAGGTTTTGTCGTCTCGAATAAAAAAATAAGCAGTAACATGAGGTCTCAAGTGCCCAAAACGTTCATAGGAGCAAGCAAGTAACAATCTCGAAAACAATTTACAACAAGTATCATAATGTCTTACTTGAAAAACAATCCACATATAAAATATTCATATACATAATAAACGTGTAAATGTTCCAAGAAATGTTACTTTAGAAATGCACACAGGGACACTAAAATACCTCGCTCGAAGTGGTGACTACTTGTTGATCTTGAATCCTTCCATATCGTCTAATGATATACTTACCCACTTCCTTTATGCTCATTCTTCACTAAATTCATATAGCTAAGAGTCTCAAAGTCTTTTTGGTTTTGGCTTGGCTTAGGGTCGGTAAGATACAATTTGGATAACTTTAGAGTGACCTTTTGGCTCTCTCCTTACTTAACCTAGTAAGTAACCGCCTAAGAGCTTGAGTTTATGTGTGGTATGCTCATAGATGTACTCACTCATCCCCTTTTTGATGCATCAGTATTAGCAACCCCAATTTCCCAAAACCAACTTTTTTTAGATGTTCAACTTTAGATGTGTTTATGTTCATAGATGTACTTACCCAGTTCTCGCTTAGTTTTTAGGCCCTTATATGCATTGTTTGGTAATATTATTTTCACACTAACATGTTTTCATATGCGCATTTCAAGTACAAATATGGAAAATCCAAAACGCAAGAACTTTTTTTCTATCATTGTGGTGTCGCCTAGGGTGTGATAAAAATAAGATAAAATTAAGTCAAGAAACTACGCACTCTCACCCTAGACAGGCACAGTACTGCAAGTATTACAGGACGTATGCAAGTTTTAGTTAGTAAGTTGAGTTCGTTCTCAGGGACTTAAGTGTGTTATACGCGTGAGTAGAAATAACGAGTAAAAGTAAATAATTAAGAGACAGTAAATTAAAGGGAACAGATTTTCGAATTTAAGAATTAAAATTAGGAAAATAAAGACAATAAAATAAAAGATAAGAATATGAGATGAAAAGTATAGCTCAGGTTTTGCTAGTATGCACTAATCCTTCTAATTCTATCTATAGATCTAGTTAATGAGGGAGAATATTAGCTCTTGGTATACTTAGTCAGGATTCTAAATTCCCATACCTTAGACCTTGAGAGCGACTAAGGGGGCTACGGCACAACCAAGAAGTGATTTCAAATAGGGTTATCAAACGCTACTAAGGCCCTAAGCAAATACTGCAATCATTGGTGATATGGTGGTTAAAACAAACCCTAATGACTATCTAGTTAGAATCATGTTTTGTCAGAACTAATATCGACACTAGACATTATGTGGTGGTTCAAGAGTTAAACACCCTGTCAAGGAGACCATCTAACTACTATTAAAACAATCCTAAAGTGATCAGTTCTAGGAAAGACAATAAATCAAAACACATAAACAAATATTAAGTAAGTAGCTAATATCAAATTAAAACATGTAATTCCCAAAGAAACTTAGATAGAAGAATTAGAATTCATAGATTATAAATTATGAAAAACCCAAGCTATAGGGAGTTTAGTTCATACCTGAAGGAAATAAACTAAAAGAAATTACAAAAGACATCATCTTGCTCTCTACAATAAACTGGAAGAATAAAACCTTAAGAACTAATTACTATGAGGTAAGGATTGCTAGGGTACTTTTACAAGTGATATAAGAGTGTATTTATAGGTGTTTAGAAGACCTAATTCGTTTTCTTGAGGAAGAGATAAAGTATTGGACTCCTTGCCCAACTCAAATTCGTATGGAAATAAAGATAAACACTGCTGGACCGTTTTGAGCATATCTTCTTCGTTATTGGTCGGTTTGAGCTCCATAAGATACCAAAAGAATCGTAACAGAATTATCTTTGTCCCTATGAAAGGAAATTAACAAAATCGGCCTATTTCTTGGGGTAAATAGCACTTCTTTAGGCGTGTACTGCAGAATCCCAGATTTAGGCAGCTTTTCCTTTTCCATCTTTTTAGCTTTTGTTTCCTTATCTCCAATTACCATGCAAATCTCTTTCCATATGTTGTAGTCTTTGACTTGGACTCTAATTAAGCTCAATAATTATCTTTAAAGCTACACACTAAATAAACAATTAAACCCAATATGCTCTAAAAATATTATTTTACTAAATCAAGACTCAAAATAGGAAAGTGCACTATTTCTCAAGAAAATCGACATTAATGACTTCTAAATCACTAAAAATGATGTCTCATCCTAATATTAATCTATCACAAATGAGGAGACATCACATTGACTCATATATACACATTTCAAAGGACACTACTAGTTCAACACCTACTTTCCTAATCTAATGTAATAATTAATTTATTTGTCAATTTTTTCAATTTTTACGTTTTTTTGTATTTTCTTAAAACAAGTAAACACATAAAATGGGGACAAGAACAACTAGTACCCCGCCACCAACTCAAGGATGAGTTGTGTCCCCAAGACTAAAAAATACTCAATAATGAAATAAACACACTTAGAAATATATAGTAACACATACTATACACTAAAAAGCAAATACAAGAAGGGAAAGAGTACTTACCTTCGCAAGAATCTATCAATTCCCAATTTAGGGGTTGACGTTCTCGGTACATGATGCTTTATTGATGATATTTATGGAGTTTCATGGCCTTGTGGGTCGATTCGGAGTCAAAGGGACATGCGAATTTGAGAAAACTCCTTCAATTTTAGTTTCCATCTCACGGTCTTGATCATAACTTTATCATACTACATCCAAATAAGGTATGGTGTGAGGCATTAGAAATTAGACTTCTACAGTTATCCATTGGTACCAAGATATTTCTGAAATTCCTAGCTAATTGTTGGTAAGTCCTTCGCGAATTTGGGCATAATGTGGATAATCTTAATTATTTGAACATAACTTTCTTATGCAAGCTATTATTGAGTTTTAATATTATCCATGGGATAGATCTCACAAATTATGTGAGATAGACTTTTGAAAAAGTGGATGCAGGCACTAGAGTTACCCTTTTTCCCGGATTTCGGTTTTCTTCATTTCGCATCATGAATTGCGTCTCTTACGCACAGGTCAGAAACTTTGGGCTATGTATCAGAACTTTTGGACTCCACCATTGGATAGATCTCGAAAAAATAAGTGGTTTAGGCTCAAGAAAAAGTCAATTCCGACCACCGAGCATCAAGTTATGATCTTCCGAAGTTGCTGAATGAGGACGCTGTCGTGCTGCGTCATTGCTGACGCAGTGGTCAGAAACTTTTAGCTGCTTATCTGAACTTTTCGACTTCACCATTGGATAGAGATCGAAAATTTATGCTGTTTAGGCTCAAGAAAAAGTTAATTCCGACCTCCGAGCATCAAGTTATGATCTTCCGAAGTTGCTGATAACCTAACTACCCCAAACTCATGACCTTTACTCCTGTAATCATCAAAAACACCAACCTTCCTCATTTCTTAAAAATAAACACTAAATCAATAATCATTACTCTAATTTACACTAAGAATTTAAAAGACATGAAAGCAATTTAAAACATGGGTTGTCTCCCAAGAAGCACTTTTGTTTATTACGTCTTTAAGTTCGACGCGTTACCTTCCATGAAGATGGTATTGAGGCCCTTGCGGTGTTCCTCCGCTTAAACTCGCCTCTTCTTTGATGTAAAAGATTTAGATACTTCCCCCTTAGAATATTATTCAATCGATCTCTAAAAGGGGGTGGGTAAGTACTTCGTTTCGCCTTTTTATTTTCACGACGAAACTCATTTTCCACCACATTAGAGTATATAACTGTTCTCCACGGTATAAGATTATTTTTACTCCTTGGTTCAATCTCCTATTCATCTTTAAAATGTGGGGGGTAGGTGCTCCTCCTTGCCTTTTTGCTCTCGCGGTGTGGCACCTTGCTTGTATAACACATATTGATCATTTGTGGTAGTGGAGGTGATTCTGATTTTTCATCTCTAATAATGATTCGTGGTAGAGATGGTGATTGGTGAACTTTTTGTGGCGGATATTCAATTTCTATTTTATCTTTAACCTTTAATTCTTCAATTGATTCTCCAACCATTTCACATTCGTCTTCACTTTCAACCCAATCTTCCACTATTACCTCATAATATTCTTTCTTTGGATTTTCTATAACCTCGATATCCACCTCTTCTTGTTTGCGTTCTATATCTTGATCATGTGTATACACCTTAGGAATAGCAATCTCTGTGTTAACTTCTAGGATTTGCGTTGCTACTCCTTCTTCCACCATGCTAACAAGATCCTCAACCACATGGTGGTCTTTATTTATAATTGGCACGGTGTTCATATCACTATCCATAATATATTTTGTCAACACTTCCTCCTCAACTACTTCTTCTTGTTGATCTTTTCCATCCCTCGGGGGAGTGAAATCTTCATAAGATTTGCTATCAATTTCAACTAAGTTAGGAGGGTTGTTTCGGGCAGCCATTTCATCTAGCATCTGTTGTTTGTGTGCATGGGTGGCTTTGAATTCCTATTCTCTTGCCTTACGCTCTGGTTCTCTTGCCTGAAATTCCTCGAGTAGGCGATTGACTTTCTCTAGTAGTGTATCTTGTTGATCTTGATGAGGTGGATACTGTTGAATGTTTTCAACCCACTGGTTGTCCCATTCATGCTCGTGTTGATAGTGATATGATAGTTGTTGTTGATTGTTACCGATCCATTCATTATTCCATCCTTGTTCTTGCGGGTTTTGATAAGGTTGTTGGTAAGAATTAATACCCCATTGTTGTTGTCCCGAAGAGTCTTCCCAATAGTCAAATGGACCAGGATTTGGGTAATGTTCTCTATACATCTTTAATTAAATTTCTTGATCATTACCTGAATAAAATAACCTGAAAAGAAAACAAAACAAAAACAAAGCGTAAAACTGAAAATAAAAATGCAACTTATCACTAACGGATAAACACCGTGGTCACACGCTACCGTCCCCGGCAGCGGCGCCAAAAACTTGGTGGTCCTTTGTGTGTTCTAAAATAAATGCAAAAGTAATCAAACCACAACCGCAAGTGTACGGTTGTCCCAAGTAGTAATAAGTGATTCTAGGATCGTTCGCAGGGACAGTTTGGTCAACTACAATGCTTATCGATTAATGAATGATTGCACTTATGAAAGCAAGTAAAAGTTTTAATGATTGATTGTTTGTTTTTATTATTTCTAAGTAATGAAATACTAAATGGAAAATGCAATTAAATACTAAGACGCAAGTAAATAAATGTAAAACGCAAGAATGAGAAGGTAGCACTTGAGAACGCAAGGGATCCTCCCAATCCTATTTCATAACCTATTCTGTTTAAGGGTTAAATCGGTCAATTACAATGGTCGGGATTCTAAATTCCTTATACCCCCGTCAGGGTGGACTATAAGGCTATCCTAGAGTGTCACTAGTCCCGTCAGGGTAAATACGATCCACTTTTAGATGTTTAAGTTAATTACCACATTGGCCCTAAAATTAGCTAAGTTCGTCAGAATCAATAGCTTCTATTTTAGATTAAATAAATATTTCCGTACCTAAACCCTCCGTCAGGATGATCCAATCGCCACTAATTGGAATAGCCTAGATACTAACACCTGTTCTTAGTTAGCTACTCCAAAAACAGTAAATAATCTCAATTTATTGAAAAGAGTAAAAGACCCAATTTAATTTAATTTAACAGAAACCCAAATTCAGGACATGAAATTCAATAGAATTGGGATTTACCCATAAAGCATTCTCAAGCACTGTTATGGAATTAGCTCATACTAATTAAAAGGAAAACTAAATTAAAAGTAATTGAATGCATATTGTTTTACAGAAATGAAATACAGAAAAACCTAATTTCGGAATTGGTTTGGCTGTGAATTGGAGATAATCTCCAGCTCCAAACTTCTTCTTTTCCTTGTTTCCGCTTCTTCTCTGGACACTCTCTTCAAAAGATGAATTGAATTGAAGAATAAAATGAGAGGTCTTTGACTCTCTCTCTAAGAATTTGTAAATTGAATAAAATATGAGAGGTAAGAAATAATGAGGTCAAAAGCTCCTTTTATAAGCTCAAATTCGGAATGGGCTTTTAATTAGGGTTTAAGTGAATAATAAAAAGTCCAAGGCCACTAATCATGCCCAAATCCCGTAACTGCTGCACCAACTCCACTAAAACGGCTTTTCCCGCTTCGTTATAACTCCGATTGACTTGATTCCAGTTGCTAAATTTCCGTAACTCGATAAGGAATGTTTTTTCTTCAAAGGTCAGAGGCTAAATCATCTCTTAAGAGCCTTGAAATCAGCAATCGTTGGCCTGTTTTCCAGATTTGCAGCTCTAAAATCAAATTCTTTCGGGATTTATCTTCAAGTCTTGATTCCATATCACGATCTTTAACTTTCTTCTCGGATTCCTCTCCTAGCTAATATTCAAAACCTACAAACTTTTCACTAAAATACACAAGATTACGCGCAAAAGTTTAATAAATCAAAAATACTAGAAATAAAAGAGGAAAATCGGATTATTGCATATTTAGTCCAAAAGTCTATCAAAATAGTCGAATAAACACCAAAAATGATGTCTCCCAAGGGCATAAAATTAGAACATTTAGGGAGACATCATAAGTATACACACACACACATATACATATATATATATATATATATATATATATATATATATATATATATATATATATATATATATATATATATATATCAAATGATTCAGTGGCTTAACATAATGAAGCGCAACAAAATATTAAAAAAAACTTTTCCCTTAAAACCTTTTTTTCTTATTCACTTAAGACCAAAAAATCTAATTACACAAATTATTTAGATCCAATAAATATCACATGCTCTGATACCATATGTAATATTTAATTAGAATCAAACTAAATAAATGCAAGAGGTACAATTGTTTATCTCTTGAATAGCCACGGAAATTAAAGTAGAAAAATGCTTCGATCGTGGATCTTTTTACATAGGAAGAGAAGTCTTTTTATTCACCACCTAAGAGCCTCAGGTATTGATCTTGTTGTGTTTTATGTGAGGTACAAAGAAAAAAAATAAAAGTGATAGAAGCGTTGGTTTCTTCTGAAAGGAGACTTATTCTTTTATGCTTCTTTTTTGATAAATAGTTAGTGGATAAATCATGGGGTGTGCAATTAAATATAATAAACCCACGATAATAACTCTCATTGTATTTTGAATTTTAAATTTTAAATTCAAAATAAATTAACAACTAATTTTGGGCGAAACAGCTAATTTTATATATTTATTTATTTATTTATTTCAGATTCCTAAAGATAAAAAATAACAAAATGATTTTTTTTTTCGTAGACTTAATTATTCATTCCAAAACACTAGAAAAAAATTCCAAACTCTCTTTAGGGCTGAACCCCTGCCCTCTAGAAATCATAATTTTCTGATTTTCCAATTCTTGCTAAAACATCCAAAAATTATAGTATAGATAACCAATGAGCCCACTCTCGGAAGATCCAATATATTTAACTGATCAAAGGATAATATTAAGAGGATTAAGAGGTAAGCGTGTAGCAGGAACCTTGAGGTTTGGTAGCTGTTCATAGTTCAGTTTTTACCTACAACTAGCCTGGTGAAAAAATTACCAACTCGTCGCGTACCGATGTCTCCCTTTTTGTTCTAATTTTATGCCCTTAGGAGAAATCATTTTAGGTGAATAATTGACTAATATGACAGACTTTTAGTGTTATTTCGTTATATTTTATTTTCTCTCCTTGGAATTTATTATTTTTCATTTATAAAGCTTTTGCACGTTAAATGGGTTGTTTTTAGTAAAACGTTTGTAGGTTCATGGATGCTAGGGAGCACCAATACAAGGAGAGAAATCGAGAATTGAAGTCTTAGATCGTGTGGAAAAGTCAAAGGCGAGAAAAGATTTCCCGAAGAATTTACAAGGAAAGCTGCAAATCTGGAAGGCTAATATTTATTGCTGATTTTGAGCGACTTAAACATGGAATTAGCCTTGAGTTGTGAAACAAGGTTTGATACCTTATCGAGTTAGGAAGATTTAGCAACTAGAATTAGTCAATTTGGAGTTAATTTGAGAAAGTTACCGCCGTTTTAGTGAAGGCTACACACCAGTTACAAGATTTTAATTAAAAGATTGGACTTGGGCTTTTTAATATTTCACTCATTCACTTAAGTAAAAGCCCAAGTCCGATTTTCTTCTTATAATTAGGTCTTTAGACTTTTATTTTACACACAATTTGTTCTACGCTAAATGTCAAGAGCAAGAGTTAAGAGCAGAAGACAGAAGAAGGAGCCAAAGGTGAAGAATCTTCATTCTTCCACCGGAAGTCAATTCCAACGCCTCAATTAGGTTCTTTATTTTTATTCTGTAATTTGAGAAAATAAATCCCTTTTATTTTATTTTAGTTTTTCATTGCATTATGAGCTAAACAATTAAGTACTTGAGAATCGCAATTATGGGTTAAACCCTTATTTATTTTAATTGATGTTTTTCTGAATTTGGGATTATTTTATTTAAATTGAATTGGGTATTTTGTATTGACTATTATCGCATTTTAATAACTCTTTTTTATTCTGGCCAATTAGAAATAAGATTGAGTATTTAGGCTATTCATTACAGACCTAGGTAATAGCCGTTGGTATTCGCCATTGACCTTGACAGGCTTGACAAATCAATAGCCAATTGGGTAAGAGACTAAAACCATTCGAAAGTAGGTATAATCGCCCTAACAGGGTTTATAATACCGTATGATAGCTCCTAAGTCCACCCTGACGGGGGTTAGGAGATTATAGAGTCCCGACTAGTACATAAATACAAATTTAGCCCTTAAACGGAAGCATTAATTATATAAATATAGGTAGATCCCTTGCGAGACTCAAGTACCATTCTCTCCTGCATCTACATCTTTCATTTGCATTATTTTTATTTCAGCTTAAGTTATTTAGTCTTTAATTTACTTTTGCATTCTAGTCATTAATCAAAAACCCAAAACAAACTTTCATATCATTTACTTTTCTGTAATTGCAATTATATCACTATTTGATAACATTAGAGTCAACCTAATCTGTCCCTGCGAACGAACTTGATTATCATATATTACTTGGGACAACTGTACACTTGCAGTTATTGGTTCCTCTATTTTATCTGCATTGTTTTATAACACACTAGGACCCACCACGTACGTATCCATTACCCTCAGTTTGTCTACCCTAGGGCAAGTTTGATAGTCCTCTACCCTTAGTAGAGATGGTTACCTTCAGTTTTATGGACTTGTCATCGACCCCAATCTTTACTCAATTAATTCAAACTTCCTCTTTGACTTATCGGACGAGATTACAACAAGTATCGACGAGATTAGGCGATTTTGAATCCCGATATGTAATTTTATATATTTAGTAATATATATGTAGCAAATTTATCAATACTAAAATTAGAGTTATAATATCGATTCAATAATTCTTAAAAGTAAGAAACAAGAAAAACCTATACGATAATTTTTTACCATTAATCTTCACCTAGGCGGGATAAACGCATCTTCCATAACATACAGGTAGGCTAGGCACCTCTTCCACGACACGTACGTCGCTAGGAAAAAATGCCCTACATTTGTATTCGGCGAAGACATCAGATGTGGATGAGAGGAAGTTATCGCTTAGGTGGGGATTTTTATAACATATGTTTTAGGTCTATTCACTAAATTGACCTATTAAAAAGTATTGTATTATGAGTGACTTCAATAATGTCGTATTGTGTGTGTAATAAGAGTAAGGATAGGTATGTGTTAATTGTTGGATTATTGGGTTTATATTAATGTGTTAGGTTGAGTTACTTTGGTTTAAGTTACATAAATTAAGGTTATAAGAATTAAATAATTATATACAGTTAGGATACAAAGAATGCCTTTAACTTAAATGTAATTTTGATGAAATTGGTGTTAATTACTATTCATTAAACAAATGGGTGAATATAGTAAAAAATTTGAAGATATTAGGAGAAAAGACTTTTTCTGAAAGATTGGGGAAAAAGTGTTCCAACCCAAAATTTATACAGGGTTTCTTCTAATTTTCTCTAAATTTATACTGAAAGTACGACCACAACACACACGATTTTCTTCTAATTTTCCACTTCTTTTGTTAATATGAGAAAGAAAAAATTAACAAGTATGAATAATAATACTAATAATAATAATAATAATAATAATAATAATAATATATTTGATGCAAAGAAACATTGATTTTTCACATTACTCGAACGATGCTGAGCTGCAAGTGCAAGCTTACTACTTCAACTCCGTGTAAGTTTTCTCCCATTACCTTCATCCTTATTAATCGATTTTCATCTCTACCCAATAACGAATTTACAGTTAACCCCCCAATTCCTGATAAATTATTCAAATCACCCCAAAACTTAGGATCTTACAAACAGGGTGATTCCACATTCTATGCTCTCATTCAAAATTATGCTAATTCCGGTGATTTCAACTCTCTAGAGTTACTTTTCATTAGAATGAAACAAGAAAGACGAGTTTTTATTGAAAAAAATTTCATTTTAGTTTTTAAAGCTTATGGGAAAGCTCGTATGTCCCAAAAAGCAATCGAGTTGTTCAATAAAATGGTCGATGAATTTCAATGTAAACGGACTGTTAAATCGTTTAATTCAGTTCTTAACGTTGTTATACAAGAGGGTTTATGTAATCAAGCATTGGAATTCTATACAAGTATAATTGATAGTAAAAGAAACGATATTACACCAAATGTATTAACTTTTAACTTAGTTATCAAAGCAATGTGTAAGTTAGGTATGATCGATCGTGCAGTTCACGTGTTCAGGGATATGTCTGAGAGAAAATGTGTAGCTGATGTGTTCACTTATTGTACACTAATGAATGGACTATGTAAACACGATAGAATAAACGAAGCTATTTCTTTATTAGATGAAATGCAAATTGAAGGATGTTTTCCAAATGAAGTAACATTTAATATACTAATTAACGGTCTTTGCAAAAAAGGTGATTTAGCACGTGCTGCTAAAATAGTTGATAATATGTTTCTTAAAGGTTGTGTTCCAAATGAAGTGACTTATAACACTCTTATATATGGGCTATGTGTTAAAGGAAAATTAGATAAAGCTATTAGTTTATTAGATAAAATGGTATTAAGTAAATGTATACCTAATGATGTAACATATGGGACTATTATTAACGGACTTGTTAAAAATCAACGAGTTTTCGATGGTATGAAAGTATTAATCGAAATGGAAAATCGAGGGCATATTGGGAATGAATATAGTTATTCATCGCTTATTAGTGGGTTTTTTAAGCAAAATGAGTCAAATGAAGCGTTAAAACTATGGAAAATTATGATAGAAAAGGGTAAAAAGCCTAATAATGTTGTTTATAGTGCTTTAATCGATGGATTATCTCGAGAAGGTAAATTAAACGAAGCTGAGGAAATACTTAATGAAATGGTACTTAATGGGTATATACCAAACGAGTATATATATAGTTCGTTAATGAAAGGTTATTTCAATGTACAAAAAACCGAAAAAGCTATTAGTATGTGGAAAGATATGATTGAGAAATATAATACACATAGTGAGGTGTGTTATTGTGTGTTTATTAATGGATTATGTGAAAATGGAATGGTTAAAGAAGCTAAAATTATGTGGAAACAAATGTTTGTTAAAGGATTTACACCTGATAAAATTACTTATACTTCAATGATTAATGGATTATGTAATGAAGGATTAATAGATGAAGGTGTAAATCTATTTAATGAAATGTTCAATTGTGAACCAGATATTATAACATATAATGTGTTATTTAATGCTTTATGTAAGATTAATAAGGTTAAACAAGCGATACATCTTTTGAATAGTATGATGGATAAAGGATATGAGCCTGATTTAGTGACGTGTAATATTTTTCTCAAGACTTTGATTAAAGAAAAGCTAGATTGTGAGGAATTTATGGATGAGTTAGTGATAAGATTGTATAAAAGGAATCAAATTAAAGGTGCTTCGAAAGTGATCGATATAATGCTTAAGAAAATGTTTAGAGTTAAAGCTTCAACTTGGGAGAAAATTGTTGGAGAAATTTGTAAACCGAATAAAATTCGAGTTGGTATTAATAATTGCTGGAATAATCTCTTTATTTGATTTTTATAAGGTGAATTTTTGTAGTTTAATTAAATATTCGTTTATAAGTTGTATCTCATAGAATCTGTGGACTTTTTGTAGTATATCAAGAATTTGAGAATATGGTTTCGAACTGGCTTATATGAATTAATACATCTTTAGCTTGCCTTAAGAGGTAAATTTACACTTTTCACAGGAATGTTGTGTAGTTTAAGATTTTAATTTCTTTTATATTTTTTTATTGAAATAAGTTAATATTTCACAGGAGTGTTGTAACACTCAAGACTAAAATGGGCAATTTTTAGAGTTTCTTAGATTCTTAAATTTGCTTCTCACAAGGGTCATCAATCAGTCAATCAATCGGGTATTGGGGAAATTTTTCTTTTATCCCAAAAGAAAGAGAAGAAATTGAAAATATTTGGTTAGACTCTCATTTGGCAAAAATCTAAATTATGTAAAAATAAGATTAAATACAAATGAGAAATCAACGTTGAATTATCGGTAACGAATGTGAGTATTTTTGAGGAAGTCTTATTAACACTACAATGTTGCCTGTGTGCCACCGTCAATGTTGAATACGAACAGTTTTGACGGTGACACTTGAGTATTTTCGACAACAACACTAAATATCGCTCATCATCGCCTGGTGGTGGGACTCAACGTAATTTTAACATTGAGAAATATTAAAATGGAATGGTAAAAGAAGCTAAAATCTTGTGGAAACAAATGTTTGTTACAGGATTTACATCTGATAAAGTAACTTTTTTTTTTTTGCTAACGAAGCAAATTTTATTAAAACACCATCACTACACATACACGTTGTAGCCTTACAAACTAAAAGCAATACAAACAAAACATAACAGACTATTTACTCTACTATTTAAAGACATTACATAATTCCTATCTCTTTGCTATCTCTTTATTACTGCGGCTACCATTGTATTTTGAGCCAATTGTTGATTGATGCCTATTAAAAAACTTATTTAGAAAAAGGTGCCTAGAAAAAAATATTTATTGAAAACAGCCCTCTTATAATTAACAATTAAAAAATAAGAAAAAAACTAATAAACACGCGCGCGCGTCCGTGAAATTTTTTTAAAATCGTCATAACTAATTCAAAAAAAATCAAAAAAATCAAAAAAAATTATATTTGGATAAATCAAATTAATATTTACGTCTATGATTTTTTTCAGAATTTTCTGAATTTTTTGATTTTTTTTTTTTTTTTTTATTTTTTTAATTTTTTTTTTCGCAGAATGTTTGAAACATGGAATTTCATGTTTAAAACATGGAATTCCATGTTTATTTCACGGTTTAAAACATGGAATTCCATGTTTAAAACATGGAATTCCGTGTCTGCGAAAAAAAATTAAAAAAATTCGAAAAAATTAAAACAATTCAAAAAAAATCAAAAAAATTCATAGATGTAAATATTAATTAGATTTATTCAAAAATATTTTTTTTTTAATTTTCTGATTTTTTTTTAATTAGTTATGACGATTTTAAAAAAATTTCACGGACGCGCGCATGTGATGGAATTAATAAAGGTATAGAAAATATAAAGGGGATGTTTTCTATAAATAATTATTTCATTAGGCATTTTTTTATAAATAAGATTATTGAAGGCATAAAAAAACAATTAGGGAATTTAAGGAGGATGTTTTCAACAATAACCCCTTGTATTTTCTACACTCACAAGATTTTATATACAGCAGATTCTGCACATTATGAAGTAATTCCTCCTCAGTCTTCACATTTCCATTATGCATCCTCGCATTTCTATTCATCCAAATATAATACACAAAAGCTGTAAACCATCCACCATGTATAAAATTCGAAAACTTATCATGTGCTTTGTCAAGTACCAATTCAATCACCTCCTCCCAAGTCTTACAATCAGGCCACACTACACCACTATTCTCCATACATTTGATTAAAATCCTCCTCGCAAAAGGGCAACCAATGAATAAGTGGTCCCTATCTTCCACTGCATTATGACAAATATCACATTTACTATCACTATCCAGTCCCCACTCACTCATTCTATATTTTGTGGGTAATCTATTAAGACAAGCTAACCAGGTGATAAATTTGCATTTTGGTACATTTGTTTTGTACCATACTGTTCTAGTCCATTCCAATATAACACCTCTACCTCTTACTTCCTGCATTGTCTTCCTAAAGGAAAACTTTTCTTTACAGCTAGCTGACCACCTGGTTTTATCTAAGCCATGACTAGGCTTAGGCACTAACTCAGCCAATCCACTCAATTCCCCAGGAAAGTGCCACCTGCCTCTATTATAACAACTATCCACTGTTTTCTTCACCCATAAGTTATTTGGTGTCGACTAAGGTGTGATAAAAATAAGGTAAATATAGGCCAGAAAACAATGCACTTTCACCCTAGACAAGCACAGTACTGCAAGTATTACAGGACGTATGCAAGTTTTAATGGTAAGTTAGATTCGTTCTCAGGGACTTAGTGTGTTATACGAATGAGCATGAGCAGAAATAACGAGTAGATAGTGATTAATTAAAAGACAGCAAATAAAGGTGAATAATTCGAGGTAATTAATTAAACTAAGTAAAAAAATAAAAGGCAATAAATAAAAGATAAGAAATATGAGATGAGAAGTATAGCTTAGGTTTTGCTAGTATGCACTAATCCTTCTAATCATTCTATCAAATTCTAGTTAATAAGGGAGATAATTAGCTCTTCGATACTTAGTCAGGATTCTAAATTCCCATACCTTAGACCTTGAGAGCGACTAAAACGGGCTACAGACACACCACGAGGCTGGTTTAAATAAGGTTACAAGCGCAACCAAGGCCCTAAGCAATCAATTCCAAACATGGTGATAGTGGTTATATTATACCCTAATGACTTTCTAGGTAGAATTAGTGTTGTCAAGACCAATATCGACACTAGACGTTATGTGGTGTTTCGATAATTAGACACTCAGCTAAGGTGATCATCTAACCACTATTAAGGTAATCCTAAACGTTGCACACCGCAAGGAAAACAGTCATTAAATCAAAACACATAAACAAATATAGGTAAGAAGCTAATATCAGATTAAAACATATAATTCCCAAAGAAACTTAGATAGAAACAAATAGAATTCATAGATTATACATGATGAAATACCCAAGCTATGGGAAAATTAGTTCATACCTGAAAGAAATAAACTAAAAGAAATAATGAAAGACTTCATCTTGCTCTCTACAATAATTCTGATGCTAATAAACCTAAGGACTAATTACTATGAGGCAAGAATGAGAAATGATCATTTACAAGTGATATAAGGGTGTATTTATAGGTGTAGAGAAGTCCTAATTCGTTTTCTTGAAGGATAAGGTAAGTAGTGGACTCCTAGCCCAACTAAAATTCGTAACCCTGAAATATGAAATCAGACCCGTTTTTGTTTTGGTCCTAACAGCTTCAATTCTTATCCGTTTGACGCGTATGAGTAGTCGAAATTCATTTTCTCGGAAAGATATTTAACTTTGCTCTTGAACGTTTCTCCAAATTCCCCACCTATTTTGAGATATAAGCCCATTTGTGGTCGTGGGTGGTGAAATTCAGATTTATGGCAGCTTTCCTTTTCCATATTTTAGCATTTCTTTCCTTATCTCCAATTTTCATGCTTATCTTCTTTCTTTATCTCTTAGTCTTTGACTTGGATTCTAATTAACCTCCATAATTATCTTTAAAGCTTCACACTAAATAAATAATTAAACCAAATATGCTCTAAAAATAATAATTTACTAAATCAAGACTAGAAATAGGAAAGTGTAATAATTCTCAAGAAAAACGACTAGAAAGACTTCTAAATCACTAAAAATGATGTCTCATCCTAATATTAATTCATCACAAATGAGGAGGCATCAAGACCCCCAACTCAAAGTTGTATCGTCCCGATACAATAAAGATAAAAACAATGGGAAGTCTCTAAATACACACCTAGGTCACTTTAACACAATAGGAAAAACATAGCAGAATATATAGAATGGACATAAAGCAACTACTCAGAAAATTTCATGCACTAATATTTACAAACTACACACATGTACACTTCTAATATCCATAGTTAACACAATTTGTATTCAAGATTAGATTAGCTTCGCAATGTAAGAAGGAGAGGAACTTTACTCGGTTTATCAAGGAAGCTATAGATTGTTCATCGAACTTCACTAGTATCCAAATATCCACTTAACTACTCTCTATTGGCTCAATAACTTCTCGATTACATAGCAAAGAATTAAAAAGTCTTTAAGGTTGTAATGTAGGCTTAGGGACGGTATGATAGTATATTTGGATAATTTAGAGTGAGCTTTTAGCTCCCTCCTCACTAGCCATCAACGAATCGCCCTAGAGCTTGAGCTACTCTCATAAAAAGTTTCTCACTCAACCCAATTAATTCTTGATGCACAAAGTAGCATCCCCAATAATCCAACTAAAGTATAAGATGTTCACATAAAAATTTCTCTTTGCCGGTCCGAATATATATTCTTTTCAAATCAATTTTTTTTTCTGTATAGCTATGACTCTCTTTTTAATGTTCGAGATATCACACTATTTTTCATATATATTTTTTCTTTTCAAATCTAGCTCGTAGCTTCTTTTTCATTTACTATTACCCCGGACAAGGGTTACAATATAGACCTGTGAATCATCATCAATATAATCACAGAGCACAATTAATAAGCTCAAAAATCCCAACCCAATAACAATTCCCATAATGGTGGACCCACCACCCCAAACTCAAGCTCTAAAACAACTGTCTAAGCATCGCGATTCGAGTGCGGGTCATACGGAAAAGTCCTAAAAGGGAGATGGCTTATAATGTGTCTAAATAAAAAGGCTTTAGAAAGGCTAGAAGGGGCTGAGAAGGATATATAATATTAAATAAAATAATTGGGTGAGAAGGTATAAAAAGGCTTCAAGTGGCTTCAATATGAAAGAACTGTCTTAATCATTTTCTACACCATGCAATTTCGTTATTTTCTTACCTTTAGCACTTTCATCAAATGGGCTTGTCAACTAGCTTGGATCTCACGGCCTACAAACCACTCAAGGCTCCCTGAGATCGAACATACTTTCTATCGCATTGCTAACTAATCTTTTCTATACTATCAATGTGTGTTTTCCTGCAAATACTCAAAGCATACAATATAAAATAGCTCATAAACATACTACTTACTATCATCAATTTACTGAGCTTGTGCTTTCAAGTTATTAAACACACTCTTCATCTAATTCCCATGTATCAAAAATTTTAATTTCTACCTAAAAACAGAAAAATGGAGATGAGAGACAATGAATCCCCACACCCCCAACTAAAAAATGAGCCGTGCCCCCACGACTCAAAAAAGACTCGAAAAAGAAATTATAATTAGGAGATAAAGCATTTACAGAAATGGTAAGGAAGAAGGAGAACATACTCTCGAGGCTATTGCCTCGCATTATCGACATCCAAGATAGGATTTGCTTGATCTTTCTTTAGTTGTTCAAGGAGTGTCATGATATGCACTTGATTGACTTTGTTTTGTGCCACGTCATCGGCTAGGGAAGTTTGAGCTTCTTCGAAATTGTTTAAACGCTCCTCCATCTTCTCTTGCCAACTTTGCTCCTTTTCTTCTTTTGAGACTTGCGTAGAACCCGCTCCTCTCAAGACTTTCATGATCCAAGCATTATCAATAGTATTCTTTTTAAATTCAAGTATCTCTTCTTCACCCAAAATTACATTCGCTTTTCGCACAAGACACGTGATCATAGTAGGATATTTAACATTATAAACTGATTTTGGAGAGACCGGAAATCGATCACCTCCTCAAAGATCAACTGTGCCACATCCACTTCTTCTCCTCTCAAAATACAATCCAAAAGTAGAGCGTTCTTTTTAGTCACATCAAGAGTTCTTGTGTTTCCAAAGACATTAGGAATAAGGAAATTATGCCAAACTCTAGAATCTGGTTGAAGATATTTGTAAGGCCAAGGTGCCTTCAATTCTCCCTTATGTGATTGCATTTTCTCCTTGTCTAAAACATGCTCAAAAAGTTAATACCAATGAGAGATTCTTTGTTTAGCCACCGTTTCACTATACTTGCATGGTCCAACCAATTTCTTAAACTGGAAGTGGTTTCTAATCTCTTTAACTGTGAAAGGAACTAACTTTCTTCTAATCTGAACACAACCTTCACTATCTCGGCTAAAGAGACCTAAATAGAAATCTAAAACTAACTCATGACATAAATCAGAACGCCTTACTATGAATGTAGACCAACCCAATCTTTCACCAAGCTCCAAGAATCTATTATACTCTCCTATACCAACTTCTTCATCGAATACTTTCTCATAAGCAAAGGGTAGTTCCTTTAACTGTTTTTTTAGCAGAAGCTATCAAGGCCTTTGAAGGTTTCTCTTATCTTCGGGTGTAGGACATTTGAATGGAAGAGGTTGTGTATTCTTCTTGGAATAAAGTGGAACCCTTTTTCCCATAGAATTAAACAAAGCCAGCTTACCTCCCTTTTCAAAATCTATTTTACCCTTTGGATTGGAACTAGAACCTTTGTTACTTGATTTCTTCTAAACTGGACCCAATACCTTGCTTTTCTTCATCTCCCTCTTGTTGGATAATGTTTCTGTTCTTTTAGTCATCTCAATTGACCCCCAACTCAAAGCTTTAACAACTCTTGAAAATTGAAACTCTTGATTATTGGTTGAACAAGCTTAATTTGGGTTAGGAAAGGTGTTTTGATGATGAATTCCTGTGTGGGTAAGATGAATTCTTGATGGATTGGTATGGATCTAAGAAATTGTAGGATGAATTTTGAAAATTTAAGCTTTTGATTCTTCAATCTAATGTGTTTTGGTAAGATTTGGGTGATTGAATCTCCTTTGTAATGATGTGGAGAGAAGATTTGATGTGTTTTTATGGTGATTGGGTAGTGTTTTGGTGTTTGGGGAAGGTTTGATGAAGCTTCAATGGAGTTGGGAGAGGTTTGGAGAAGAAAGAGAGGCTCTAGGATTGTAAAATTCGGAATATACCAACCTCTTCTCCTTTATAACCTAAAATTCGAAGCTTTCTTCTCTCTCCAGCGGCGCTGGCCGGCATTACCGGCCGTAGGGTCCGGCATGCCGGTGCTGGAGCTCTTGAAATCCGAGTTACGTCAAAATACCCGAGGTGAGAACACGTGGGCACGGGTTTTTGTCTGGCCGACATACCGGCCATAGGGCCCGACATACCGGTGCTGGCATCTCTCGAAATTTGAATATTCTGTCTTGCACACGTGACGACACCCGTGGGTACGGGTTTTTGACCTGGCCGGCATACCGGTGCTGGCATCTCTCGATTTTAGACCTTCTGCCTTGAACACGTGGCCTTACCCGTGGGCTCGGGTCTTCTGACCGCCGGCTTACCGGTGTTAATGGCCGGCATGCCGGTGGTGCTGTCTGAATATTCAAAAAAAAATCGTTTTTCCTCCCAAAACTCGATTTCTCTGACACCTAAACATCAAAAACACTAATACCTTTCTCAAATATGCAACATCAACTAAAAACAACTAATCTAAACACAAACTAAAAACATAAAAAATTGCTGGTTGTCTCCCGTACAACACTTTTATTTAACGTCTTTCAAAGTTAGACGCGTTACCTTTATCAAGATTTGCGAATATAGCCTCCCCAACAACGAGTTAGGCTATGAACGTCAACTCATCTGCGCTTGATCCCCTTCTTGGGTCGAATTTCTATCACCTTGGCTGAAACAACCTTAGTGACAATGAATGGTCCCATCCACGAGTCTTTGAAACTATGTGGCCTATTCTCGCGTTTGTGAGCTTTCCATAGTACTTCATGGCCAACCCCAAACTCAATGTTTGGCTCAGTATCCACAGGATTTAAGTGGATCTTCTCAGGAGGGACTTTATGATGTGAAAGGCTGTGGATGACAGGAACGGTGGGATCTAACTTCCTCGGTTTCTTGCCCAAGACATAGAAGGTCTCGGATACGTTCTTTGCATGAAGGGTAATGGTCCCTTCTTGGAAGTTGATGACACTGTGACTTGTGGCCATGAAAGGCCGTCCAAGTATGATTGGAAACTGCTTATATGCATCAAACTCAAGTATAACAAAGTTAGTAGGGATGGCGATACTATCTACACGGACTAAGACGTCCTCCACTGTTCCCCATGTCCTGGTAACTGAGTTGTCAGCGAACTGCAACTTCACTGGAGCTTTCTATGATTTCTGAAGTCCAAGACTCTCGAACACGGACTTAGGCATAAGATTCACACCAGAACTCACATCGTACATAGCTTTCACCTTGAGCATACCATTGATTTGAATCAGAAGGTTAAAACTTCCCAGATCTTTGAGCTTCGTTGGTAACTCTCTTTCACTTCTCCTTGAGACTCTTAGGTTCTCTCTTGGGATCTCTACACTCAACTCTTTCTCAGGAATAACTTGCGTAAAAACTTGTTGCGGTGTAAGTCCTTTCTTCGCAATCTCCAGCATTTGGGCGTTGATATTTTCAGGTGTATACGCCTCTACAAATGTCTTGAGTTTAGTGTCATCCTTTGGATTTGTATCAGGAATAGTTGATGACACTGTTTGAACAGTAGGTGGAGGTTCCACCTTCTCTTCTTCTTTCTCCTCTTGCACAGCAGGTGTAACTTCAACTTCAACGCTTGGTTCCTATTTGGAGGCTTCTTCTTCTTTCTCTTTAACCATCTCAGCTTGATAATCCATCACCGATCTAATCTCCTCTTGCATATCTTTCAGAAGCTGTATAAATTCGGATTTTTCTGAATCGTCCTCCACATCAACCTCAGAACAGTCAGATTCCACGGGGCTAGACTTGGTTGGTTCATCTTCGGTACTCGGAACTTCCACGACACTAATGGCAGCATGTGGTACTTCCTTCTCTTCTTCTTTTTCAAGGCAAATAGCCTTACAAGCTTCGAACCCAACATTGTCATCACCTCCTTCGATCGCCTTCAATTCTTTTCGTTTCATTAAATTCGTTAGAACTTTGTTCAGTTGTTCTACTTGAGTACCTAAAATTTTAATTGAGGCATCTTGTCCTCGTACCTTTTCATCCTGAGCGTTCATATTCGTGGTCAAACGGTCCAAGACTTTTATTAATTTTTGATTATCCATAGTTCCCTCTTGAGGATACTGTGGTAAAGCTTTCTGATCTAATGAATCGGCATAAGCATCTTGAATAGGTTGTTGAGGGGGAGCAGGTCTATTTTTATATTGATTTTGATACTGACCTCTTGGTTGGAAAAAGTTGTTCTGGTGACGCGGTTGATAATGACCAGGATTAGCGTCCCCTTGAGAATTTGAATACTGCATACCCGGATGGCTTCGGTTATTAAATTGATAACCTCCTCGGTTGGATATGAAATAAACAGATTGTGGATTTCCTTCGCACTCTTCCCAAGTATGATTATTAACCCCACATTGTTGACAACTTTGTGCTTCTTGTACTACCTTTGCTGCGGCTAAATTTCTCTGCATCTCTAGCTTAAGTTCTTTGATTTGATTTTCTAATGCGGATATTTGAGCTGAGTTTGCAATTTCTGTATCTAAACGAAGCGTACCTCGGGTCTTTGCTAAAGGAGCTCGTGTAGAAGGCCAACTCCTTTCTTGTTCAATAATATTGTCCAAAACTTCGGCGGCTTCATTATGGTTCATGGACACGAAATTTCCCTTTCCTATGTTATCCACCTTCTCTCTACCTTGACTGTTGAGACCTTCGTAGAATATAGCTAACTGTAAAGAGGGGGTATAACCATAGAGCGGACATCTTGCTAACTTCTGTTGAGACCTTGTCCATGATTCTCCTACTGTTTCTCCATCTTCTTGACAAAACCTTGCAAGCTCGCTTTGGTCTTTGAGTCTCATACTCTTCGAATAAAAACGGTTAAAGAAAGGGGCTTGAAGTTATGTCCATGAATTAATTGTCCCTGGTGGTTGCCTATCTAGCCACTCACTAGCTCTACCGGTCAGGAAGAACGAAAACATATGACAATACAGTTGCTCGCGTGTAATGCCTGGAGTAACATAAGCATCCCAAATCTGCATAAACTTCTGAATCGCTCTTACCGGATCTTGAATTGTTGTACCACTGTAGAGTCCAAAACTTTGAAACTGACTAAGCATACCCGGATCGTGTCGAAATTTAATATTTTGGATCTCCGGAGGACGGTAACCTATCGGTTGAACATGAAACGACACTCGGAGGCCAGGAAGGTCTTGTTCAACTCGGTTCTGATCAACATTGTTTTGCCCGTTACCTCTTCCTAGTGGATGATGTCCTTGTTGTTATACACCAGGTGGAATAAATGGTCGTGGTCCTCCTGGTGCATAATATTGTAATCCTTCAGGTGGGATTACAAGTGGTGGATCTAACTGATCTTGTACGCCTACCATAGCTCTTCTTAAGGCTCTGTCCTCACGAACACGTTTATTATAGGATCTGAAGCTCCTCTCGGGCTCCGGTAACAGAGGCCAAGAATTAAACACTGTGAAACCTGAAAAAGACTAAAGCAAACCACAAGCGTGAATCCGGAAAAACAAAAACTAAATACTGAAAATTAAAACTTAATTAAAAACTACTACTCGAAATAGATAACCCACACGCTAACGAGACACAAGTCCCCGGCAGCGGCGCCAAAAACTTGGTGTCGCCTAGGGTGTGATAAAAATAAGATAAATAATAAGTCAGAAAACAACGCACTCTCACCCTAGGCAGGCACAGTACTGCAAGTATTACAGGACGTATGCAAGTTTTAAGGAGAAGAAAGTTCGTTCTCAGGGACTTAGTGTGTTAATCGAATGGGTAGAAATAACGAGTAAGAAGCAATTAATTAAAATACAGGAAAATAAATAGAGAATAAATTCGAAATACTAAATTAAACCAAGGAAAATAAAGACAGTAAAATAAATACGAAGAAATATGAGATGAGAAATATAGCTTGGGTTTTGCTAGTATGCACTAATCCTTCTAATTCTTTCTATTAAATCTAGTTAATAAGGGAGATAATTAGCTCTTAGATACTTAGTCAGGTTCTAAATTCCCATACCTTAGACCTTGAGAGCGACTAAGGGGGCTATGGCCACACCACGAGGCTGGTTCAAATAGGGTTATCCTACGCCACTAGGGCCTTAAGCAATCAATTTCCATACATGGTGATAGTGATTAAATCATACCCTGATGACTATCTAGTTAGAATTAGTGTTGTCAAGACCAATATCAACACTAGACATTATGTGGTGTTTCAATAATTAGACACCCAGCTAAGGCGATCATCTAACTACTATTAAGGTAATCCTATACTCGTGCACTAGCAAGGAAAACAGTCATTAAATCAAAACACATAAACAAATATAAAGGTAAACAACTAATATCAGATTAAAACATGTAATTCCCAAAGAAACTTAGATAGAAAGAAATTAGAATTCATAGTTTATACATGATGCAAAACCCAAGCTATGGGAAGTTTAGTTCATACCTGAAGGAATTAAACTAAAGAAAATAATAAAAGACATCATTTTGCTCTCTACAATAACTTGGTAGAATAAAACTTTAAGAACTAATTACTATGAGGCGAGGATGATTTACAAGTGATATAAGGGTGTATTTATAGGTCTTTAGAAGACCTAATTCGTTTTCTTGAAGGAGAAGGTAAGTAGTGGACTCCAAGCCCAACTCAAATTCGTAACCCTAAAACATGAAATCAGGCCCGTTTTTGTTTTGGCCCTAGCAGCTTCAATACTCATCTGTTTGACGTGTATGAGTAGTCGAAATTCATCGTCTCGGAAAGATATTCAACTTTTCTCTTGATCGTTTCTCCAAATTCCACACCGATATTGAGATATAAGCTGATTTGTGGTCATAGGTGCAGAAATTGAGGATTAAGGCAAGTTTTCCTTTTCCATGTTTTTAGTTTTTGTTTCCTTATCTCCAATTTCCATGCTTATCTCTTTCCATATCTTGTAGTCTTTGACTTGGACTCTAATTAATCTCCATAATTATCTTTAAAGCTTCACACTAAATAAATAATTAAACCCAATATGCTCTAAAAATATTATTTTACTAAATTAAGACTCAAAATAGGAAAGTGCACTATTTCTCAAGAAAACCGATTAAAGAGACTTCTAAATCACTAAAAATGATGTCTCGTCCTAACATAAATCTATCACAAATGAGGAGACATCATGATGTAAGTGGGACATAGGTTTCTATGAGATGCCTGTGCTACCTTTCTGAGATTCCATTTGGCTCAAGAGTTTGAGGGCAATTGGTTTGGTGAATTATACTCAGTGTTCTAAAAATCGGCCTAGGCGCTAGAAGGTACCTGAACTTCCAGAAATGGCCCAGGTGGCCTCCAGGCGGTCCCAGAAGGTCCTAGGCGGGCCTAGGCGGGTTTAGGCGCGGCCTAGGCGGTCAGAAGCTAAAAAAATTAAAAAAACCTATTCTTTAATACAAAAGATTAAAAAAATTATTTTTTAACACAAAAAATTATATAAATTTATTTTAAAAATTATATAAATTTTAAAGAAATATCAAAACCGCCTAGCAAGAAAACGCCTAGGCGCCCGCCTAGTACCCTGGGCGCTCGAAGGTGGTCGACCGCCCGCCTAGCGCCTAGCGCCTTTTAGAACACTGATTATACCCTAAGCTTGAGTAAAGGATTTAAATGAATTGTTAATATACTCACCACCATTATCTGAGCGCAAAACTTTTATTTTGGATCCAAATTGAGTGAGAATTAAAGAATGAAAAGCTTGAAAGACAGATAAAACTTCAGATTTGAATTTTAAAGGATATACCCAGGTGTAGCGAGTAAAATCATCAACAAACTCTAAATAATACTTAAACAAAGAAGTGGAATTAACAGGGGAGATTCCCAAACATCAGAATGCACAAGATCAAAAGGTCTCAAACTAGCTGTTACAGAAGAACTAAAAGGCAATTTATGAGACTTAGAGTCTGCACAATCTTCACATTTGACTCCATGAAAATCAAGATTAACTTGTAATTGATGAGACAGCTAAGAAGAGTCAAAAGTGGAAGGGTGACCAAGTCTGTAATGCCAAAGTTTAACAGGAAAAGTGAGAGAAAGAGATGAAAGACACTTGACTGAAGATGATGAAGTGGATGACTGCAGCTGACCACCTAGAGGGAGACAATACAAACCATTCTCACAAGGGCCCTGAAACAACAAAGTGTGAGTATGAGAATCAAAGATAGACACGAAATTTGAGCTAAACACAATCACACAGTTATTATCATGAGCTAAACACAATCAAACAGTTATTATCATGAAGAATCGAATTTAGACATAAACTAGAAGAGGGAGAAGAATACTTACTATTACCAACATTGGCAATCTGCAGAGCTGCACCATTACCAACAGAGACATTATTTGATCCATCGTAAGGTGTAGATGACTGAATAAGACTGAGATCACTTGTAACATGGCTATTTGCGCCAGAATCCAAATACCAAACTTCTAGATCATAAGATGATGAAGAACTAGCCGGAGAGGATGAAGATGAAACCTGAGCAGCCATAGCCAAACGTTGAGCTCGAGGAGAGGGAAAAGTAGAAAAATCTTGACGGTACCATCAATAAAGAGTTGAGTGGCCATACTTTACACAAATTTGACACGTAGGCACATTTGAATTTGAATAATTAAGAGAGGATTGAGGCATACTCAGCACAGATGATGTAGGCGCAGATATGCCACCTCGAGAACAACCACGACCTCGCCCTCTATAATTTGAACCTCGACCACAATTATTAAACGGCGGAGCAGCCATAGCTGACTGATTTGGAGTGAAGAGAGCTGTATGATTTGAAGGGAGCTTGTTTGATTCCGTCATCTTCATGTAAAGTTCTTCAGAAACTAGAAGACTTCCTAATGAATGAAAACTCAGAGTTGATGACTGAGCATTAGAAATCTGAATACTAGATTTGAATTGATTGTAATCGGATGGTAATCCTTTTAAAGTGTACATAATTACATTTTCTAAAGGAAGAGAAGACGCGGTTGCGTCCAAACCATCACAGATCTCTTATATTTCACCTAAATAAGAGGTCATAGATTGTTTACCTTTGCGAATATTCCAGAGCTTCATCTTCCACTGATGAACGTGAGTGTGGCACTACGAGATGAAAATTTCTTCAAGTTTAGACCATACATCAGCAGCGTGAAATAACTTCACAACTTGTGATAGAATAGATGGAATCATCGAGGCTAAAAGAGATACACACAGCTGTAGATCTTCAATTAACCATGTTTGATAGGTGGAGTCAGTTGTAGCCGGAGGTACAGAAACTCCATTTTTGAGATAACCGTGTGCTTCAAGAACAACTTATAATTAAGCTCTCCATAGTACGTAATTAGTAGAATCGAGACGAACTTGTACTAAGCAGGACCAATTTTGACAGAGCAATAAAAGCCCAACTGGTAGAGATGAACTAGACGTGATTTGAGGGGTAATGAAAAGAAGATGAAGCCATTACAATCACGTAGAAGCGAGAAAAACAAGAGGTAAAAGAGAAGCAGCGGAAAAACGAATCGAAGAGTAGGAAGAGTGAAGAAGCTAGGTTAGATTATCGCCATTAGAGGCTGAACCAAAAACTTCTAAAAAAGTCCCTTTTATGCTTTGATACCATATTAATCAAATAGAGAATTAAGAAAAGTATTTTATTATGTTGTATATTGTGATTGTTTACACGGGTATATAAAAGGTACAAAACTAATAGTGACTCACACTCTCCTCATTTGATAAAAGCTCTAACAAACTTATCTAGTTGTAATATTCTCTATTCTTTTATATTATTCTAATATTCTATATTCTTATCAATCACTTTAATTGATCCTCAAGACAATTCATGCCGACACGACTCCTCAAGTTGGTGAATGGATGTCTTTAATGTCCAACTTGTCAAGTGCGTTGTTGAAAATTCTTCTTATCTGGGAGCACTAGATCGATATATAAATCAAGTTGATGATTTTGAACCATAGGTGTCTCAGCTAGTTTACGGACAATACATCCCTCTTTAACCATTTACACTTTTGGATTATATGAGAATTTGTCGATTAAATAGCTATAGCCTGCAGAAGATTAACAGCAAAGCATATGGATTTACTTTTAGTTTCACATGGACAAGGTGGAACAATTGAATTGAACGACCTATCAGTGAGAAACTGTGAGTACAAGGAAATCCACATTAAACCTCACTTTCTTCAAAAAAGCTTTCTGGAAATGTTTATATTTGGTCCCCTGGACTAATTGTTCTAAGCAAGTGATAGATAAATTGAAGAACTATAGAAAATGTAGGATTTCAACACTATTCATGCATTTAGGTCCGGTCCGGGTTTAACGCGTAATTTGACTGAGTATATAAGATTAAGATCACACATTATGTTATATATAATACATTGTGGCATTGAATACTAAACCTCACGGAATCTGGTTCCATTTTAATCAAACTTTGGAGATGATCCATCCTTAGTAGTTATGAGAGGACCCTCTATATTACTTCATGATAGCGAAATACTAGTTGCATTTGCATTATGTCCTACAATTTAATTTATTTGGTAAGGATACTAAATTTGACTGTGACTGAAATAATTTCTGTAGATGTGACACTTTTATGCCGCCAAGAATTTGGAGATAAAATATTTTTTATTGCAAGTAAACTATTATCGATATGGCATATGGCTATTAGAACATGGTAATAGCATATATAAAGCCTAGTCCAATTGTGATCATCTAGTGGTCATACAAGCTGTTACACTAAAGGATAAGAAGGAATAATATTGTTAGACATATACACACATTCTGTTGTACCTGTTGGTTAAAATACGGAACCTTAATGGAATTTATAAAACCAAAATGCGAAATTATGTTTTAACTGATAAGTAAAGAAAAGAAATGGTTAAGACAGAAAAGTAAAAAAGGAGAAAAAATACGAACCCGGAAACTGAAGAGGATAAATGGCTATAGTGTCGTGTAGGAGCCACTGCCTTAAGAACGAACTCCGGGACAACCTGTTTTTCCGAGCGTTCCCCAAAGATTAAACACTACTACCTACTCTCGTGTGCACTCACAATCGTAGGTTGGAACCTGTATATATTTTTGGCTCAAGAACAGAAAGGGAGGTAGGATAATGTTTCTAGTGTTGAAGAATTTCGTAAGAGAGAGTTGTGTCATGTTTTTTTTTTGAAAAGAAGAACAACTCTTTATATAGGGGTAGAAACAAAGTTGTTACGACAACAGACAAGCTGCATGATTTCCGCACCTCTTACAAGCTGAGATCATGGGCATGAAATCCGCAGACAAGAAATCTGCACTCGTAAGTCAAAAGCAGTTTTGAAACGTGGGAAATGTGATTGACCAACGTGGAGAAATAAGTCTAACGGTAGACAAAGCCTTACTTAAAAAATAATATAAATTATGGTAATAAAACTTATTTATTTTTATTTTTTAAATTCCCAAGACCCAGGTGCCAGGCTCGGGCTAGGTGGGAGGCAGTGGCGGATCTAGCTAGGGCCCAGAGGGGGCTCAAGCCCCCCCTGAACCCGTAAATGTTTTTGATATGCAAGTGTAATTTTCGCCCGAAAAAAAATGAGTCCCCTTTAGACGTTTATATTATTCATTCTTGCACTAAAGTGTACATAAGATGTTATAGCTTAGTGGATATTTATGCTTGGTTTTCAAGAGTTAGAATGGAGGTTGTGTGTTTGAAACATAGCAATTACCTTATTTTTTTCTTAACCGCACATAGAATATAAAATCAAATATAGTTGAATAGACTTAAAGTTGAAACGATAATCCTCAAATTTCCTATATATATATATATATATATATATATATATATATATATTATAAGCCCCCCCTCATTTTGTCTCCTGGATCCGCCACTGGTGGGAGGTGGTGGTGCGCGCGTGTGGGCTAACTCATTACTTGTCCATGTGCATGGGTGTTGGTCTTTTGGTAGCTAATAGGAGCACTTAATATTTAAGTGGTATTAGCCTCTCTCATCCCACCGATGTGGGAAACCAAAAACTCACCCCCACGTACAATAGCTTGTCAAGATATGATCCCAACAGTACCTATATGAGTGATATAGTGTGTGAGTCATGAATATAATCTATATAAACACTACTTACACATTGTAATCAAAACACAGAAATTATATAAAAAATTCTTTCTTATTTTCTCTGCTTTAACATGGTATCAAGAGCCTATAGGAGAATTTTTTCGGAGCTTCATTAAGCCTTCTCCGCTCTTTCGATCCTTTCCGCATTTTCTCAATGGCGTCTTCATCAATGGCATTTCAGCCACTTATTTCATCGAGCTCAGCTGTTCCGGTGGCTGTGCTCTTACTTCGTCAAACTTGGGCTTCTCTAGTCCAAATGAAGTTGGATTCCACTAATTATGTCTTATGGAAAACTCAACTTGAAGCTATTTTGGAAGCTCATGGGTATTTAGATCATGTCAATGGTCGAATACTCGACCTACATCAACTAATTCAACCTTTTCTACTTGGTTAATTGTGGATCAACAACTACGGTTATCTTTATTTTCTGCAATGATTCCTTCAATATTATCACAAGTTGTAAGACTTCCTTGATCTTATGATGTTTGGCACAAATTGGAAGAAATCTTTGTGAGTCAGTGCATGACTCATGTTCATCAATTAAAAATGCGTCTCTGCAACATTCAAAAGGGTGAAAGGAAGATGCAGGAGTATTTAGCAGAAATTCAGGATCTCTGTGATGGATTAGATACAGCTGCCTCATCCCTCTCTTTGGAAGATGTTATTATGTACACCTTGAAAGGTCTCCCATCCAAGTATAATCAGTTTAAATCAAGTGTTCATATCACAAATGCTCAATCTTCAACTTTGAGTTTTCACTCACTTGGTAGTTTACTTACTTCTGAGGAATTACACATGAAGATGGCTGCTCAAACTGAGTCCTCCAGTGCAGTTCATACATCTTTGTTTACTCCTTCTATTTCATCAAATTCATCTTCTCTAGGTAGAGGACGTGGTTACTAAAATCGAGGTCGTGGTCGTGGTAGATCTTGGAGTAATTTTAATCAATCATCTCCAAATCCTATCAAACTCTAATTCTGCTATTGGTAATGCTTCATCTTTTACATGTCAAATTTTCACTCGATTTGGTCATACAGCTATTGATTGTTGTTCTTGAACGGATTGTGTTAATTTTCCTTCACCTAAAGCTCAAAATCGAGTTGCTTATAATGGTACATTTTCACATGAACCTGATACTTCATCAAAACCTGAAATGTGGTACTTAGATTCAGGTGCTAATAGCCATGTGACTAATGATGTTTCTCAACTGCAATCCTCTTCACCTTATCATGGTACTAATAGTGTTTCAGTTGGTAATGGTCATTCATTGGAAATTGCTAATATAGGGCATAGTAAGTTCTCATCTTCATCATCCATTTTTCACTTAAATTCAATACTTCATGATCCAAATATAGCCTCAAACTTATTGTCCATCTCAAAGTTTACTCATGATAACAATTGTTATCTCATATACACTATTACTTCTGTCAAAATATGTGATAATTCTTCTCACAAAGTTTTGTTTCAGGGCCTTTGTAAAGATGGATTATATCCTCTTACTTTTGTGCTACATCTGTGTCTTTCTCTTCTTCAAATTCAGCTCCAATAAAGTGTCTGACATCAAAATTGGTTTCAACTTCCTCTTCTGCAATGTTGTGGCATTTGAGATTAGGTCATCCTTCAACAAATGCATCTATTCCACACTCCTCAACATTGCAAACTAGACTATATTATCATGGAATTGACTGTAATTCTTGTTATATTTCCAGATCTCATAAACTACCTTTTAAATTATCTATTACTAAGTCTTGTACACCCTTTGAACTTATACACATTGATGTATGGGGTCCTGGTGTCGCCTAGGGAGTTAGAATAATAGATAAATATAAGCCAGAAAAAAAGGCACTTTCACCCTAGACAAGCACGGTACTGCAAGTATTACAGGACGTATGCAAGTTTAAATGATAAGATAGATTCGTTCTCAGGGACTTAGTGTGTTAAACGAATGAGCAAAATAACAAGTGAGAAGCAATTAATTAAAAGACAGAAAATGTATACTAGTGATTGAGAGATTAATGATTAAACTAATAAAAATAAAAGACAATAAAATAAATACGAAGAAATATGAGATGAGAAGTATAGCTTAGGTTTTGCTAGTATGCACTAATCCTTCTAATTCTTTCGATCAAATCTAGTTAATAAGGGAGATAATTAGCTCTTAGATACTTAGTCAGGATTCTAAATTCCCATACCTTAGACCTTGAGAGCGACTAAGGGGGCTACGGACACATCATGAGGCAGCCTAAACTTAGGGTTATTTTACGCCACTAGGTTCCTAAGCAATTCAACTCCAAACATGATGATAGTGATTATATTATACCCTTATGACTATCTAGCTAGAATTAGTGTTGTCAAGACCAATATCGACACTAGACGTTATGTGGTGTTTCAATAATTAGACACCCAGTTAAGGTGAACATCTAACTACTATTAAGAAAGCCTAAAGTGATCAGTTCTAGGACAGACAATAATTCAAAACACATAAACAAATATACAGGTAAGAAGCTAATATCAGATTAAAACATATAATTCCTAAAGAAACTTAGATAGAAAGAAAATAGAATTCATAGATTATACATGATGCAAAACCCAAGCTATGGGAAATTAGTTCATACCTGAAGGAAATAAACTAAAAGAAATAATAAAAGATTTCATCATGCTCTCTACAATAATTCTGATGATAATAAACCTAAAGACTAATTACTATGAGGCAAGGATTAGCAAGGATAATTTACAAGTGATATAAGGGTGTATTTATAGGTGTATAGAAGCCCTAATTCGTTTTCTTGAAGGAGAAGGTAAGTAGTGGACTCCTAGCCCAACTCAAATTCGTAACCCTAAAATATGAAATCAGGTCCGTTTTTGTTTTGGTCCTAACAGCTTCAATTCTTATCTGTTTGGCGCGTATGAGTAGTCGAAATTCATCATCTCGGAAAGATCTTTAACTTTTCTCTTGACTGTTTCTCCAAATTCCCCACCGATTTTGAGATATAATCTGATTTGTGGTCGTGGGTGGTGAAATTTAGATTTATGGCAACTTTTCTTTTTCCATATTTTAGTTTTTCTTTCCTTATCTCCAATTTCCATGCTAATCTTCTTTCCTTATCTCTTAGTCTTTGACTTGGACTCTAATTAATCTTCATAATTATCTTTAAAGCTTCACACTAAATAAATAATTAAACCCAATATACTCTAAAAATAATAATTTACTAAATCAAGACTAGAAATAGGAAAGTGTAGTACTTCTCAAGAAAATCGACTAGAAAGACTTCTAAATCACTAAAAATGATGTCTCCGACTACTATTAATTCATGACAAATGAGGAGACATCAAGACCCCCAGCTCAAAGTGGTATCGTCCTGATACAATAAAGATAAAAACAAAGGGAAGTCTCTAAATACACACCTAAGTAATTTTAACACAATGGAAAAACATAGCAGAATATATAGAATAGACATAAAGCAACAACTCAGAAAATTGCATGCAGTAATATTTATAAACTACATACCTGTACACTTCTCATATCCATAGTCAACACGTCTTGAATTCAAGATCAGATTAGTTTCACAATGTAAGAAGGATTGGGACTTTACTCAGTTCACCAAGGAAGCTATAGATTGTTCATCGAACTTCACTAGCATTTAAAGATCCATTTAACTACTCTCTATTGGTTCAATCACTTCTCAATTACATAGAAAAGAATCAAAAGGTCTTTAAGGTTGTAATGTAGGCTTAGGGACGGTATGATAGTATATTTGGATAATTGGTGTCGCCTAGGGTGTTAGAAAAATAAGATAAATATAAGCCAGAAAACAATGCACTTTCACCCTAGACAGACACAGTACTGCAAGTATTACAGGACGTATGCAAGTTTTAATGATAAGTGAGATTCGTTCTCAGGAACTTAGTGTGTTATACAATTGGGTAAATAATAACGAGTAGAAAGCAATTAATTAAAAGACAGAAAATAAATACTAATGATTGAGAGATAAATAATTAAACTAAGAAACAGTAAAGACAATAAATTAAAGATAAGAAATATGAGATGAGAAGTATAGCTTATGTTTTGCTAGTATGCACTAATCCTTCTAATACTTTCTACCAAATCTAGTTAATAAGGGAGATAATTAGCTCTTAGATACTTAGTCAGGATTCTAAATTCCCATACCTTAGACCTTGAGAGCGACTAAGGGGGCTACGGACACATCATGAGGCAGCCTAAACTTAGGGTTATTTTATGCCACTAGGTTCCTAAGCAATTCAACTCCAAACATGATGATAGTGATTATATTATACCCTAATGACTATCTAGCTAGAATTAGTGTTGTCAAGACCAATATCGACACTAGACTTTATGTGGTGTTTCAATAATTAGACACCCAGTTAAGGTGAACATATAACTACTATTAAGAAAGCCTAAAGTGATCAGTTCTAGGACAGACAATAATTTAAAACACATAAGCAAATATATAGGTAAGAATCTAATATCATATTAAAACATATAATTCCCAAAGAAACTTAGATAGAAAGAAATTAGAATTCATAGATTATACATGATGCAAAACCCAAGATATGGGAAAATTAGTTCATACCTGAAGGAAATAAACTAAAAGAAATAATAAAATACTTTATCTTGCTCTCTACAATAATTATGGTGATAATAAACCTAAAGACTAATTACTCTGAGGCAATGATGATTTACAAGTGATATAAGGGTGTATTTATAGGTGTATAGAAGCCTAATTCGTTTTCTTGAAGGAGAAGGTAAGTAGTGGAATCCTAGCCCAACTCAAATTCGTAACCCTAAAATATGAAATCAGGCCCTCTTTTGTTTTGGTCCTAACAGCTTCAATTCTTATCCGTTTGACGCGTATGAGTAGTCGAAATTAATCGTCTCGGAAAGATATTTAACTTTGATATTGACCGTTTCTCCAGATTCCCCACTGATTTAGAGATATAAGATGATTTGTGGTCGTGGGTGGTGAAATTCAGGATTATGGCAGCTTTTCCTTTTCCATATTTTTAGCTTTTCTTTCCTTATCTCCAATTTCCATGCTAATCTCTTTCCATATCTCTTAGTCTTTGACTTGGAATCTAATTAATCTCCATAATTATCTTTAAAGCTTCACACTAAATAAATAATTAAACCAAATATGCTCTAAAAATAATAATTTTCTAAATTAAGACTAGAAATAGGAAAGTGTAGTATTTCTCAAGAAAATCGACTAGAAAAACTTCTAAATCATTAAAATGATGTCTCCGACTAGGATTAATTCATGACAAATAGGGAGACATCAATAATTTAGAGTGATCTTTTGGCTCTCTCCTCACTAGCCTCAACGAATTGCCCTAGAGCTTGATTTACTCTCATAAAACGTTTTCTCACTCAACCCAATAAATTCCCTGATGCACAATTTAGCATCCCCAATAACCCAATTAAAGCATAAGATGTTCACATAAAAATTCCTCTTTGCCGGTCCGTGTATATATATTTTCCTTTCAAATCATTTTTTTGTTTTGTATAGCTATGACTCTCTTTTTAATGTTGAGATATCACGCTTTTTTTTCCATAAATTATGCCTTTTCATAACTTTAGCTCGTAGCTTCTTTTTTATTCACTATTACCCCGGCAAAGGGTTACAATATAAACCTGTGAATCATCATCAATATAATAACATAGCTCAATTAATAAGCTCAAAAATCCCAACCAAATAATAATTCCCATAATAGTGGACCCACCACCCCAAACTCAAGCTCTAAAACAACTGTCTATGCATCACGATTCGAGTGCGGGTCATATGGAAATATCCTATAATCTAAAGGGATATGGCTTATAACGTGGCTAAATAAAATGTCTATAGAAAGGCTAGAAGGGGATGAGAAGGATGTATAATATTAAATCAAATAACAAGGTGAGAAGGTATAAAAAGGCTTCAATATGAAAGAACTGCCTTAATCATTTTCTATACCATGTAATTTCGTTATTTTCTTACCTTTAGCACTTTCATCAAATGGGTTTGTCAACTAGCTTGGATCTCACGGCCTACACACTACTCAAGGCTCCCTGAGATCGAACATACTTTCTATCGCATTGCTTACTAATCTTTTCTTTACTATCAATGTGTGTTTTCCTGCAAATACTCATAGCATACAAAATAAAATAGCTCATTAACATACTACTTACTATCATCAATTCACTAAGTTTATGCTTTCAAGCTATTAAACACACTTTACATCTAATTCCCATGTATCAAAAATTTTAATTTCTACCTAAAAACAGAGAAATGGAGATGAGAGACAACGAATCCCTACACCCCCAACTCAAAAAAGACTCGAAAAAGAAATTAAAATTAATATATAAAGCATTTACAGAACTGGTAAGGAAGAAAGAGAACATACTCTCGAGGCTATTGCCTCGCATTATCGACATCCAATATAGGATTTGCTTGATCTTTCATTAATTGCTCAAGGAGTGTCATGATGTGCACTTGATTGGCTTTAATTTGTGCCACATCATTGGCTAAGTATGTTTGAGCTTCTTCGAAATTGTTTAAATGCTCCTCCATCTTCTCTTGCCAACTTTGCTCCTTTTCTTCTTTTGAGACATGCGTAGAACTTGCTCCTCTAAAGACTTTCATGATCCAAGCATTATCAATAGTAATCTTCTTAAATTCAAGTTTATCTTCTTCACCCAAAATTATATTCGCTTTTTGTACAAGACTCGTGATCATAGTAGGATATTTAACATTATAAACTGATTTAGGAGAGACCAGAAATCGCATCACCTCCTCAAAGATCAACTCTTCCACATCCACTTCTTCTCTTCTCAAAATAAAATCCAACAGTAGAGCGTTCTTTTTAGTCACATCCAAAGTTCTTGTGTTTCCAAAGACATTAGGGATAAGGAAATTGTGCCATATTCTAGCATCCGGTTGAAGATATTTGTAAGGCCAAGGTGCCTTCAGTTCTCCCTTATGTGATTGCACTTTCTCCTTGTCTAGAACATGCTCAAAAAGTAATTCCTCATCAAAGATATTTTGTTTAGCCATCGCTTCACTATACTTGCATGTTCCAATTAATTTCTTAAACTGGAAGTGGTTTCTAATCTCTTTAACTGTGAAAGGAACTAACTTTCCTCTAATCGGAACACAACCTTCACTATCTCGGCTATAGAGGCTTAAATAGAAATCTAAAACTAACTCATGACATAAATCGGAACGTCTTACCATGAATGTAGACCAACCCAATCTTTCACCAAGCTCCAAGAATCTCTTATATTATCCTGTACCAACTTCTTCATCGAATACTTTCTCATAAGCAAAAGGTAGTTCCTTTAATTGTTTTTCTGCAGAAGATATCAAGGCCTTTTAAGCTTTCTCTTTATCTTCGGGTGCAGGACCTTTGAATGGAAGAGGTTGTGTTTCCTTCTTGGAATAGAGTGGAACCCTTTTTCCCATAGAATTGAACATAACCGGCTTACCTCCCTTTTCATTATCGATTTTACCCTTAGCTTTGGAACTAGAACCTTTGTTACTTGATTTCTTCTCAATTGAACCCAATACCTTGCTTTTCTTCACCTCCCTTTTGTTAGATAATGTTTCTGTTCTTTGAGTAATCTCAATTAACCCCCAACTCAAAGCTTTAACAACTCTTGAAAATTAAAAACTCTTGATTATAGGTTGAACAAGCTTGATTTGGTTTAGGAAAGGTGAATTGATGATGAATTTCTATGTGGGTAAGGTGAATTCTTGATGAATTGGTATGGATCTAAGAAATTGTAGGATGAATTTTGAAAATTTAAGCTTGTGATTCTTCCATCTAATGTGTTTTGGTGAGACTTGGGTGATTGAATCTCCTTTGTAATGATGTGGAGAGAAGATTTGATGTGTTTCTATGATGATTGGGTAGTGTTTTGATGTTTGGGGAAGGTTTGAATTAGCTTCAATGGAGTTGGGAGAGGTTTGGAGAAGAAAGAGAGGCGTAATGATTAAAAATTTCAGAATATACCAACCTCTTTCCCTTTTATAACCTAAAAACGAAGCTTTCTTCTATCTCCAGCGGCGCTGGCCGGCTTACCGGGGTTTCTGATCGGCATGCCGGTGCTGACATCTTTTGATTTCCAACCTTCTGTTTCGAACACGTGGCCATACCCTTGGGCTTGGGTTTTCTGCCCGCCGGCTTACCGGGGTTTCTGGCCGGCATGCCGGTGAGGCAGCCTGAATATTCCAAATTTTTTTGTTTTTCCTCCCAAACTCGATTTCTCTAACACCTAAACATCAAAAACACTAGTACCTTTCTCAAATACGCAATATCAACTAAAAACAAGTAATCTAAACACAAACTAAAAACGTAAAAAGCATAAAAACATAAAAAATTGCGGGTTGTCTCCCGTACAACAAGATTTGCGAATATAGCCTCCCCAACAACGAGTAAGGCTATGAACATCAACTAATCTGCACTTGATCCCCTTCTTGGGTTGGATTTCTATCACCTTGGCTGAAACAACCTTAGTGACAATGAATGGTCCCATCCACGAGTCTTTGAAACTTCGTGGCCTATTTTTACGTTTGTGAACATTCAATAGAACTTCATGGCCAACCCCAAACTCAATGTTTAGCTCAGTATCCACAGGTTTTACATGGATCTTCTCTGTAGGGACTTTGTGATGTGAAAGGCTGTGGATGACAGGAACGGTGGGATCTAACTTCCTTGGTTTCTTACCCAAGACATAGAAGGTCTCGGATACGTTCTTATCATGAAGGGTAATGGTCCCTTCTTGGAAGCTGATGACACTTTGACTTGTGGCCATGAAAGGCCGTCCAAGTATGATAGGAACCTGCTTATCTGAATCAAACTCAAGTATAACAAAGTCAGTAGGGATGGCGATACTACCTGCTCGGACTAGGACATCCTCCACTGTTCCCCATGTCTTGGTAACTGAGTTTTCTGCAAACTGCAACTTCACTGGAGCTTTCTTTGATTTCTGAAGTCCAAGTCTCTCGAACACGGACTTAGGCATAAGATTCACACCTGAACCCACATCGTACATAGCTTTCACCTTGAGCATACCATTTATTTGAATAGGAAGATTAAAGCTTCCAGGATCTTTGAGCTTCAATGATAACTCTCTTTCACTTCTTCTTGAGACTCTCAAGTTCTCTCTCTTGGCTTCTATACTCGCTTCTTTCTCAGGAATAACTTGCGTAAAAACTTGTTGCGGTGTAAGCCCTTTCTTCGCAATCTCAATCATTTGGGAGTTGATATTCTCAGGTGTGTACGCCTCTACAAATGTCTTGAGTTCAGTGTCATCCTTTGGATTTGTATCAGGAATAGTTGATGACTCTGTTTGAACAACTGGTGGCGATTCCACCTTCTCTTCTTCTTTCTCTTCTTGCACATCAGGTGCAACTTCAACTTCAACTCTTGGTTCCTCCTTTGAGGCTTCTTCCTCTTTGACTTTAGCCATCTGAGCTTGAAAATCCATAACCGATCTAATCTCTTCTTGCATATCTTTCAGAAGCTGTATAAATTTGAATTTTTCTGAATCTTCGTCCATATCACTCTCAGAACAGTTAGAGTCCACGGGGCTAGACTTGGTTGATTCTTCTTCTGTACTCTGAACCTCCACGGCACTAACGGCAGCATGTGGTACTTCCTTATTTTCTTCAATTTCAAGGCAAATAGCCTTACAAGCTTCGAACCCAACATAGTCATCACCTCCTTCGATAGCCTTCAATTCTTTTTGTTCCATAATGCTTGTCAGATTTTTCTTCATCTGTTATACTTGAATACCTAAAATCTGAACTGAAGCTTCTTGTTCTCGTAACTTCTCGCTCTGGAATGCATATTAGTGGTCATAAGATCCATAAACTTTGTTAATTGTTGATTATCCACAGTTCCCTCTTGAGGATACTGTGGTAAAGCTTTCTGAGCTAACGAATCGGTATAGGCATCTTGAACAGGTTGTTGTGGGGGAGCAGGTCTATTCTGATATTGGTTTTGATATTGACCTCTTGGTTGGAAATAATTATTCAGGGGGACGTGGTTGATAATGACCAGGATTAGCGGCCCCATGTGAATTTGAATACTGCATACCCGGATGATTCCTATTACCAAATTGATAACCTCCTCGGTTGGATATGAAATAAACAGATTGTGGATTTCCTTCGCACTCTTCCCAAGTATGATTCATTGCCCCACAATGTGGACAACCTTGTGCTTCTTGCACTACATTTGCTGCTGCTAAGTTTCTCTGCATCTCAAGCTTATGTTCTTTTATTTGATTCTCTAATACGGATAATTGAGCTGAGTTTGCAATTTCTGCGTCTAATCGAAGCGTACCTCGGGTTTTTTAAGTAGGAGCTCGCGAAGATGGCCAATTCCTTTCTTGTTCAATGCAGTTCTCTAAAACTTCGGTAGCTTCAGCAGGGTCCATGGACACGAAACCCCCTTTCTCAAGATTATCCACCTTCAACCTACTTTCTCTGTAAATACCTTCATAGAATATAGCTAACTGTAGAGAGGGGGTATAACCATGGAGCGGACATCTAGCTAACTTCTGTTGAAACCTTGTCCATGCTTCTCCTACTTCTTCTCCATCTTCTTGACAAAACTTTGCAAGTTCGAACACGTCTATTATAAGGTCTAAAGCTTCTCTCGGGCTCCGGTCGCGGAGGCCAAGAATTAAACACGGTGAAACTTGAAAGAGACTAAAGCAAACAACAAGCGTAAATCCGGAAAAATAAAAACTAAATATTGAAAAATAAAAATTAATCAAAAACTACTACTCGAAATAGATAGCCCACACGCTAACGAGAGACAAGTCTCCGGCGGCGGCGCCAAAAACTTGGTGTCGCCTAGGGGGTTTTAAAAATAAGATAAATATAAGCCAGAAAACAATGCACTTTCACCCTAGACAGGCATGGTACTGCAAGTATTACAGGACGTATGCAAGTTTTAATGATAAGTGAGATTCATTCTCAGGGACTTAGTGTGTTATACGAATGAGTAAATAATAACAAGTAGAAAGCAATTAATTAAAAGACAGAAAATAAATACTAATGATTGAGAGATAAATAATTAAACTAAGAAACTATAAAGACAATAAATTAAAGATAAGAAATATGAGATGAGAAGTATAGCTTAGGTTTTGCTAGTATGCACTAATCCTTCTAAATCTTTCTACCAAATCTAGTTAATAAGGGAGATAATTAGCTCTTAGATACTTAGTCAGGATTCTAAATTCCCATACCTTAGACCTTGAGAGCGACTAAGGGGGCTACGGACACATCATGAGGCAGCCTAAACTTAGGGTTATCCTACGCCACTAGGTTCCTAAGCAATTCAATTCCAAACATGATGATAGTGATTAAATTATACCCTAATGACTATCTAGCTAGAATTAGTGTTGTCAAGACCAATATCGACACTAGATGTTATGTGGTGTTTCAATAATTAGACACCCAGTTAAGGTGAACATCTAACTACTATTAAGAAAGCCTAAAGTGATCAGCTCTAGGACAGGCAATAATTCAAAACACATAAACAAATATATAGGTAAGAAGCTAATATCAGATTAAAACATATAATTCCCAAAAAAACTTAGATAGAAAGAAATTAGAATTCATAGATTATACATGATGCAAAACCCAAGCTATGGGACAGTTAGTTCACACCTGAAGGAAATAAACTAAAAGAAATAATAAAAGACTTCATCTTGTTCTCTACAATAATTCTGATGATAATAAACCTAAAGACTAATTACTATGAGGCAAGGATGAGCAGGGATAATTTACAAGTGATATAAGGGTGTATTTATAGGTGTATAGAAGCCCTAATTTGTTTTCTTGAAGGAGAAGGTAAGTAGTGGACTCCTAGCCCAACTCAGATTCGTAACCCTAAAATATGAAATCAGGCCCGTTTTTGTTTTGGTCTTAACAGTTTCAATTCATATCCGTTTGGCGCGTATTAGTAGTCGAAATTCATCGTCTCGGAAAGATCTTTAACTTTTAGCTTGACCGTTTCTTCAAATTCCGCACCGATTTTGAGATACAATCTGATTTGTGGTCATGGGTGGTGAAATTCAGATTTATGGCAGCTTTTCCTTTTCCATATTTTAGCTTTTCTTTCCTTATCTCCAATTTCCATGCTCATCTTCTTTCCTTATCTCTTAGTCTTTTACTTGGACTCAAATTAATCTCCATAATTATCTTTAAAGCTTCACACTAAATAAATAATTAAACCCAATATGCTCTAAAAATAATAATTTACTAAATCAAGACTAGAAATAGGAAAGTGAAGAAAATCGACTAGAAAGACTTCTAAATCACTAAAAATGATGTCTTCGACTACTATTAATTCATGACTAATGAGGAGACATCAGGTCCTTCTCCCATTTCATCTTGTTCTTCGTTTTCTTATTATGTTGTCTTTATAGATGATTTTACTCGTTTTACTTGGGTGTATTCTATGAAACAAAAATCTAAAGTTTGTGTTGTTTTACAATCTTCTTATAAACTTTTTCAAACTCAATTTGAGTTGCCTATCAAACAGTTTAAAACTAATAATGGTGGTGAGTATATGAGTCACTCTTTGCGCTTATTTCTTCAAAACCATGGCATTATTCATCAGACTTCATGTCCTCATACACCAGAACAAAACGGTGTATCTGAACAGAAACATCGACATCTAATAGAAACCATTATTTCCCTCTTAGCTCATAGTGGTCTTGAGTCTAAATATTGGCTTGAAGCCTTATCAGTCGTTGTTTACTTGATTAAGGTTTTACCTACACATGTTTTGTCTAATATAAGTCCTTATTAGCAATTATATCATACATTACCCACCTATTCTCATCTTCGAGTTTTTGGATGCTTATGTTACCCATGGTTAAGGCCTTATGCTGCATATAAACTAGCTTCAAGGTCCGAACCTTGTGTATTCTTGGGTTATTGTACACACTCGAAAGGGTACAAGTGTCTCTCTATTAAAACTCATCGTGTTTTTATCTCACGACATGTTCTTTTTAATGAACTAAATTTTCCTTTTCATAAGTCAGTTTCACAATCTCCTTCACCACAGACTACAGACTCTAACTTTACTACATATATTGATTTATTTACTCCTACACCAAATTTAAATACTCTTTCTCAGCCTCTGCAAACTCCTATTATTGATTTACATCCTTCACCTCAGTTATATCTACACCACCCACACCACCATCATCAACTCCACCACCTCAACCTCCTCCTTCAACCTCTTGTCATCCTATGGTCACTCGTCGTCAAACAGGAACTCTTCGTCCTTCCTACAAGTGTCAGTGTTTAGTTCTTCAACAAATTCTGGTCGAACCTGTGTCGTTTAAGGAAGCTTCTAAGCACCTATGCTGGCAACAAGCAATGAATGACGAATTTAAGGCTTTGACTAGTCAAAACACGTGGACTTTAGTTCCTCCTCCACTTGGTCGAACTCCAATTACTTGCAAGTGGATTTACAAAATTAAACGCCATGCTAATGGTGACATAGCTCGCTATAAAGCTCACTTAGTTGCTCGTGGTTTATTACAAGAGTTTGGCTTGGATTATACTGAAATTTTCAGTTCTGTTATCAAACATCAGACTATTTGTATCATTTTAAGTATGGCAGCTACATATTCTTGGGATATTCGTCAACTTGATTTCTCTAATTATTTCTTAAATGGGCTATTAGATGAGGAGGTATTTATGTCCCAACCTGCTAGGTTTATTGATCATGATAATCCACACTATGTGTGTAAATTAAATCGCTCTTTGTACAGGCTTAAACAAGCACCACGTGCTTGGTATCAACAATTATACTCTTTTCTAGTTTCACATGGTTTTACAGTTAGTACTGCTGATTCTTCCATGTTTGTTCGAGGTTTTGGGTCATCTTTAACTATTATCTTAGTATATGTAGATGATTTATTGATTAATGGTGCTGATAACTCAATTATATCAGTTATTATATCTACTCTCAAGTCACGCTTCAAAATGCAAGATCTTGGATTTCTAACTTATTTTTTAAGCCTTGAAGCAACTCGATCTTCTACTCACTTATTTGTCTTACAAGCAAATTACGCTGCTTCTATTATTCATCATGCTGGATTAACTGAGTGTAAGTCCTCACCTACTCCTACAATAAATAAATATGTTGTTATTTCTAATCATGGTTTATTACCATTTGAGGATCCAACTCTATTTCGAAGCTTAACTGGTGCGTTACAGTACTTAACTATTACACGCCCATATATTTCGTATGCAGTTAATCAAATTTGTCAATGCATGCACAAACCAATGAATTCTGATTATGATGCTTTGATGAAGCTTTTACGTTATATTAAAGGAACATTACATTATAGTTTGTCCTTTAATTCTTCACAAAATATTCTTATCAAGGATTATTCAGATTTAGATTGGGCTAGTGATGTTACTAATAGAAGATCAACCACAGGTTACTGTATATTTCTTGGTAATAACCTTTTTTCTTGGGGTTCTAATAAGAAAACCACAGTCTCTGGATCCTCAACTGAGGCTGAATATCGGCTCTAGCTTTTGTTTCTGCAGAAATCAAGTGGATTTCGTTTTTATTACGTGATTTGAAATGTCTTGATCACACTCCTATTCTTGCGTGTGACAATATTCCTGCTATTGCCTTGGCTTCAAATCCCGTGTTTCACTCTAGAACTCGTCACATAGACGTTGACTTTCACTTTGTTCGTGAACAAGTCAAGTCAACATGTCTATCACTAATACATGTTCCTTCTTTTTCTCAAATCGCTGATGTTGATAATTAAACTTGATGTATTCAGTGGATATAGAATACGCGTATCAAGATTATGCATTGTATTTAGGAGTAGGTGGAAAGTCATCTAGTGGGTGAATCAAAGCTGCACAATGAATCAAGACAGATCGTTGGCCTACCTGCTCAATGAATCTAGACAGATCGTTGGACTTCTAAGTAGTTGGAAAGTCAAGAGTTTATGACTGTATTCTTAGTATCTAAATAGTAACTTTAGTAATCTACTATTATAAATATAATTAGTATTGTAGTTCATCAGTAAGAAAAAATTGTAAGAAAAATAGAGCTAAAGTTTATATTCTCCTGTCCAATACTTCTTCATCTATATCTCCCTATGTAATTATTTTTCCTAACAGCTTCCAACAAAATGGTATCAGACAAGGTAGATATGGCAACAATTAGTGGAGGCATGCCATTTCCAAAACTCACGAAGAGTAATTGCTAGAGGTGGAGCATTCAAATGAAGGCATATCTTGCAAGATGTGTGGGATGCCATTGAAGAAGAATATGTAGAACCAGGCTCTTTCTCTCATCTAACTGAGTGTTGATGATTTCATCTTTGAGAAGATAGCATAAGCCACAACCTCTTATAGGGCCTGGGAAATTCTCCATAATACGTTCAAAGGAATTGATAGGGTGAAGAAGGTTCGTCTCCAAAGTATTCGAGGTGAGTTCAGATCTTTGAAAATGAAGGATACAGAATCAATATTTGATTATGTATCAAGAATTTACGCAGTGGTAAATCAACTTCAAATGAATGGAAAATCGTGTGGTTGAGAAGATTCTTCGATCGATTGATCAAAAGTTTGATCACGTTGTTGTAGCCATCGAGGAGTCCAATGATGTGAAAACCTTGACTGTTGACGAGTTAACAGGAAAACTGCAAGTCCATGAAGAAAAGATAAAAAGAAGGACAAAAGAACCCATGGACCAAGCTTTGCAAGCAAAAGTGAATATTAAAAATGATGGTAATGCAAGTAATCAAGGCTGGAGTGGTCGAGGAAGAGGACGCGGTCGAGGCCGTGGTAGAGGCCGTGGTCGAGGTCGTGATAGTCAAGCCACATGGTACGACAATGGTCGAGTCTAAATCGACTAGAGGACGAGGAAGAGGAGGCTTCTATAAACAACAAGACAAGAAATCTATAGAGTGCTACAATTTTCATAGATTTGGACACTACTCATATGAGTGTTATGATGGACCTCAAGAAGGAAAAGAAAAAGCTCATCTTGTAGAAGAGAAAAAAGAAGATGAGACACTTTTATTGGCGTACAAGGCGTCAATGGAGGAGAACAAAAATGAATGGTACCTCGATACAGGTGCAAGTAATCATATGTGTGGAGATAAAAGCATGTTCGTCGAGATGGACGAATCTGTAAGTGGTAATATAACTTTTGGTGATATGTCAAAAACTCCAGTCGAAGGCAAAGGAAAAATCATGATCAGATTAAAAAATGGTGAACATCAGTTTATTTCTGATGTTTATTTTGTTCCGGGAATGAAGGCAAATATCTTGAGTATGGGCCAGCTATTGGAGAAAGGCCACACTATGCAGTTAGAAGACAAGAGTCTGTATTTGAAAAGTGGTGACGGGACCTTAATTGTGAAAGTTCCAATGACTAGTAATAGGATGTTTATAATGAACATCCACCACGATGAAGCAAAGTGTTTAAAGTCATGTTATGAAAATCCATCCTGGTTGTGGCATTTGAGGCTCGAACATCTCAACTTCGATGGATTAAAAGCAATGTCGTCTAAATATATGGTAAAAGGATTACCTCACATTGATCAACCTGATCAACTATGTGAAGGATGTATTGTTGGAAAACAACACCGTAGAAGTTTTCCTAAGGAATCTATGTCAAGGGCAAAACAACCATTGGAGTTAATTCATGCTGATGTATGTGGACCGATCGATCCTGCCTCATTTGGAAAGAATAGATATTTTCTTCTATTCATTGGTGACTATAGTCGGAAGACCTGGGTTTATTTTTTGAAGAATAAATCTGAGGTATTCTCTTCTTTCCAGAAGTTCAAAGCACTTGTGGAGAAACAAAGTGACTATCATATCAAGGCGATGAGATCTGATAGAGAAGGAGAGTTCACATCAAATGAATTCAAGGAGTTTTGCGAGAAGAATGGTATTCGTAGACCTCTCACCGTTGCTTATTCACCACAACAAAATGGATTTGTGGAAAGAAAGAATCGATCCATTATGAATATGGTTCGATCAATACTGAAGAGTAAAAATCTGCCAAGAGAATGTTGGGCCGAGGCTGTTGATTGTGCTGTGTATCTCTCGAATCGTTGTCCGACAAAAGGCGTCGAAGATAAAACCCCCCAGGAGGTTTGGAGTGGATACAAGCCGAGCATATCACATTTGAGAGTCTTTGGAAGCATTGCACACATGCATGTACCAGATCAGCAGCGGAAGAAGCTGGAAGATAAAAGTCAAAAGTTTATCTTTGTTGGGTATGATCATGCATCAAAGGGAGAAGACAAGGAGAACTAGTAGAGATGTTGTGTTTGATGAAAGAAAATTGTGGGAATGTATTTCACAAGAAAATGAAAATTTTATATTCTCACCAAACGAGGAAAGTAGTGATGATGAAGAGATAGAGAAAGAGGAGCCGATTACTCCACCTTCACCAGGTCCATCCTCATCAGAAGGCGAAAGTTCTGGAAGTGAATGCCCCCAAAAGACGAGATCATTGCAAGAGATTTATGATCTAAATCAAAACCCAAATCTATTTTGTTTGTTTGCGGATACTGAACCTATAAGTTTTGAGGAAGCAAGTAGAAGTGAAAAACGGAGAGACGCCATGAATGAAGAGATTTCCGCTATAAAAAAATGAAACTTTGGAGCTGACTACTTTGCCTCCGGAGCACAAACCTATCGGTGTGAAGTGGGTTTACAAAATCAAGAAAAGTGCAAAAGGAGAAATCGAAAGGTACAAAGCAAGGCTCGTGGTAAAGGGTTACAAACAAAGAGCAGGGATTGATTATGACGAAGTCTTTGCCCCTGTTGCTCGATTAGAGACAATAAGATTTCTTATTTCCTTGGCAGCACAAAAGAAGTGTAAGATTTATCAGATGGATGTTAAATCAACATTATTGAATGGAAACCTTGAAGAGGATGTCTATATAGAGCAACCAGAAGGATATGTTGTTAAAGGGCATGGAAATAAGGTGTTAAAATTGAAGAAGGCCTTATATGGGTTGAAGCAAGCCCCGAGGGCTTGGAATAGTCGCATAGATCAACATTTTCAGAATAAGGGGTTCAATAAATGTCCACACGAGCATGCTCTCTATGTCAAAACAAATGAAAAAGGCGATATCCTAATAGTTTGTCTCTATGTCGATGATTTAATATTTTCAGGAAACAACGATGAAATGATTGCCTCATTTAAGAAAGAAATGACCCAGGAGTTTGAGACGACAGACATTGGTTTGATGACTTATTATCTTGGGATCGAGGTACAACAAAGTAGTGAGAAAACTTTCATCTGTCAAGAAAATTATGCCAGAGAAGTTCTAAAGAAATTTAAATGGAGAATTGCGAGTCCATTAGCACCCCAGTCGATGTAGGTGAGAAGTTATCTAAGGATATTGGTGGAGAACCGGTCGATCCGGCCTTATTTAAAAGCTTGATTGGAAGCCTAAGGTACTTAACCTGCACTAGACCAGATATTCTGTATGCTGTTGGTCTTGTTAGTCGCTTTATGGAGAACCCGACCATCTATCATTTTAAAGTAGCAAAAAGGAATCTTCGATATATTAAAGGTACTATAGATCATGGAATTTTATATCCTGCTTCTGGAAACTTAAAGTTGGTAGGATATAGGGATAGTGATTGGGCACGAGATATTGATGATCACAAGAGTACAACAGGTTTTGTTTTCTACTTTGGTGAATCAGCTTTCACCTGGATTTCAAAGAAGCAGCCAATTGTCACATTGTCAACATGTGAAGCTGAATACGTGGCTACAACATCTAGTGTGTGTGTCATGCACTTTGGCTAAGAAATCTGCTTAAGGAGTTGGGATTTAATCAAGTTGAATCAACATATATTCATGTTGATAACAAGTCAGCAATTGTCTTAGCAAAGAATCCCGTATTTCATGATAGAAGTAAACACATCGATACTCGTTTTCACTTCATCAGGGAATGTATTGCAAAGAAGGAGGTTCAAGTCAAATATGTGAAGACCGATGATCAAGTAGCAGACATTTTCATAAAACCTTTAAGAAAAGACGTGTTCGAGAAGTTGAAGAATCTTCTTGGAATGCGAGCATCAAGTTTAAGGGGGAGTGTTGATAATTAAACTTGATGTATTCAATGGATATAGAATACGCGTATCAAGATTATGCATTGTATTTAGGAGTAGGTGGAAAGTCATCTAGTGGGTAAATCAAAGCTGCACAATGAATCAAGACAGATTGTTGGCCTACATGCTCAATGAATCAAGATAGATCGTTAGACTTCTGAGTAGTTGGAAAGTCAAGAGTTTATGGCTGTATTCTTAATATCTAAATAGTAATCTACTATTATAAATAGAATTAGTATTGTAGTTCATCAGTAAAAAAAATTGTAAGAAAAATAGAGCTAAAGTTTATATTTTCTAGTCCATTATTTCTTTATCTATATCTTTCTCTGTAATTATTTTGCCTAACAGCTTCCAACAGCTGATAGTATTTACTAAGAGCTTGTCTATTACTGCTTTTGTCAATTTTCTTCACAAGCTTCCCTTGCTACAACAGCTCTTAAGGGAGGATAATAGCATATGTGAAGCAGAGTCCAATTGTGATCATCCAAGTTGTTATACAAGCTGTCAACTACTAGAGGATAAGAAGGAATAATATTGCTAGATATATACATACATTCTGTTGTACCTATATGAGTGATATAGTGTGTGAGTCATGAGAGATAGAATAGACTATATAAACACTACTTACCCACATTGTAATCAAAACACAGAAAATATATAAAAATTTCTTTCTTATTTTTTCTGCTTTAACACATGGAAAGAGACCAATTTACTGCATATTAAATGCGCCATCTCTAACTGAGATATGTTGTTATAATAGTCTATAATTTATATACTATGTTAGGACTTAAACTAGATGTTCTATTTGGAGTTTTGTTATGCCAATGCAAAGTAACAAAACCACTTTTACATTTTCTTTTTCAAGAAAAGCTAATATACGTTGTTTATATATTTTGTCACAGTAATTGGTAGATAGCTGGTTAATGATCAAAACAGTCTTTATCATAATTGAATGTGAAAACCTGACTCATTGAGAAAATATGGGTAAGTAGTCCATCATACATAACATGTTTGTAATTAACATTTGACGTCTACTAGTACCTTTACGTTACCATCTTTTACAAGGAGTGCATAAATATATCTACTTTAGCTTTAAGCTTTACACATTATAATTTAATCTTTTAGAATCCATCCAAATATCAGCTTCCTTTCCTACTCTGCTACATTCTGTTTCGATTCTCCCTTTTTTTACTATAAACATTCAGTCATAAAAATTCTTATGGGTGTCAACAATTCTTTGCTTTTTTTGATATCCTTTTTCCTCATCTTATCACCATCCTTGAATTTCGTCTTGGTTTCTTCTGGTCAATGTCTCAAGGATCAGCGTTCATTGTTGATAGAGTTAAACGGAAGCCTCAAATTTGATGAAGAAGTTTCAACGAAACTGGTAAAGTGGAACTTAGATGAGGATTGTTGTACTTGGAATGGGGTAGGGTGCGATACCTCAGGCCATGTCACTAGTCTAGAGCTCGATAATGAATCAATTTCCAGTGGAATTGAGAATGCAACTAGTCTTTTCAAGTTGCACTATCTTCAGAAGCTAAATTTTGCATATAACATTTTCAGTTCTATGCAAATTCCAAGTGGGATTTCGAACTTGAAAAATTTGGTACACTTGAATTTGTCTGAAGCTGGTTTTGTGGGACAAATTCCAATTGAGCTCTCGTATTTGAGGAAGTTGGTTACTCTCGACCTCTCGACCCAATACCTTGGGGACGAGCCACTAAAATTGGAGAACCCCAACTTGAAAACACTTGTTCATAACCTCCAAAATCTTGAAGAGCTTTATCTTGATGGTGTTGAAATCTCGGCACAGAGAAGCAAGTGGTCCCAAGCTTTAGCTTCATCTTTACCGAGATTGAGAATATTGAGTTTGAGATATTGTCAAATAGAAGGTCCTATAGATGCATCCCTATCAAAACTTGGCTCCCTTTCAGTCATTCAACTCGATAGAAACAACCTATCCACCACAGTTCCAGACTTCTTTGCTAATTTTTCAAATCTAACAACCTTGAGTCTCACTCGTTGTAACTTGATGGGGAAGTTTCCAGGGACTATTTTCCAAGTACCAACTTTACAGAACTTGTATATATCAGGTAACTACTTACTTCATGGTAGTTTGGAACAATTTCCTTTGAATGACTCACTTAGGGCGTTAGGGTTTAGGAACTTGTCTAGGATAGAGCTTTCTAGTTGCAATTTTAGTGGAACTATTTCACCTGCAATGGTGAATCTATCAAAGCTAGTTTATCTCGATTTTTCATTTAATAGCTTTAGTGGTTCAATTCCATTATTCCATAACTCCAAAAATCTATCTTATATTAATCTTTCTGAAAATGAGTTAACAGAATCACTTTCGCCTTCTCATTTTAGAGGTCTTTCAAAGCTTGAATATCTTCATTTAGAGTCAAATTCACTCAGTGGGAGTATTCCATCATCCATATTTAGTCTCCCATCATTAAAGGAACTTCATCTTTTCAATAACAAACTTTCTGGTAAAATTGATGAAATTCCCAATGCAGCATCTTCATTGCTTGAAACACTTTTTCTGGATCATAACTGTTTAAATGGATCTATCCCTGACTCTATTTTTAAACTTAGAAAGCTTAGCACACTCTATCTTTCTTATAATTCCTTCACCGGCACCATTAAGCTAGAAAGCATAATAAATCTCGTCAATCTCACTCGTTTTTCCCTCTCTCACAACAAAATCTCAGTTGATCCGTTTATTTCTAACCCATCCATGCTTCCCCAGCTCGAAGTTTTGGGATTGGCTTCTTCCAAATTGAAAATATTTCCCAACTTGGCCAATCAATCACAGCTAGTTGACTTAGACCTTTCAGACAACCAAATTAAAGGGGAAATACCTACTTGGATTTGGAATGTCGCAGATGGATATGGAGGATATTTTAGATTTGTGAATCTTTCTTTGAATCTCCTTGTTGGAATGCAAAAGCCTTACACTATTTCCAATCTTGGTGTACTCGATCTACACTCTAACCATCTCCATGGTGAGATACCAATCCCTCCAGCATCAGCTTTTTATGTGGACTATTCAAGTAATAACTTTATCGGCTCTATCCCGACTGATATTGGTAATAACCTTTCAAGAGGTTTCTTCTCGCTAGCACATAATAGTCTCACTGGATCTATCCCATGGTCCTTATGCAATGTCAGTCTTCAAGTTATTGATTTCTCTGACAATTCTTTGACTGGCAAAATACCCTCTTGTATCCTGGAAAACAATGATACTCTTAGTGTCCTGAATCTAGCAAGAAACAATCTCATTGGGTATATTCCAGATAATTTTCCAGATAATAGTGTTCTTCAAACTCTAGACCTTAGTTCAAATGCCTTAGAAGGGAAAATTCCGAGATCCTTGATCAATTGTGCAATTCTTGAAGTTCTGAACATTGGGAACAATAAATTGGAAGATGCATTTCCGTGCAATTTGAAGTACTCATCAAGCTTACGTGTACTAATTTTAAGATCCAACAAGTTATATGGAGATGTTATATGTACTAGGTACAATAACATTTGGCCGGAACTTCAAATCATTGATATAGCTTCAAATAACTTCGGAGGTAATCTGTCTTCGGGATATTTTTCAGGATGGAGAAGATTGATTTTAGATGATAATGCTGATGCTCAACAATTCCAAGGTAAATATCTGCGTCTTAGTGTCGCAACTATCCGAGGATTATACTACCCGTACAAAGTGGTAGTTACAATTAAAGGGATAGAAATTGAGCTTGTTAAAATTTTGATGATCTTCACGTCTATTGATTTCTCAAACAATAAGTTCTCAGGCAAGATACCGGACACTATTGGAGACCTTAGATCACTTTATCTTCTGAACTTATCGCACAATGCATTCACCGGAAAAATCCCATCATCTATCGGAAAGTTAAAGAGTCTTGGATCACTAGATATGTCGGTGAATAAACTGAATGGAGAAATCCCAGCAACACTATCAAGTCTCACATTTCTTGCGTTCTTCAATGTATCTTTCAATAAGTTGATTGGTAAGATTCCAACAGGTCCTCAGCTTCAAACATTTACATCAGCTTCTTACGAAGGAAATATAGGACTATGTGCCTTCCCTTTAAGCAAAACTTGCACTCGTGACCAAGGTCCGTCTCCAAGCTTCAAAAATATGGAATCGAACTCCAAGACTGAGATTAAGTGGGAATATGTACTAGCACCCCTCGGTTTTACTATGGGATTAGCATCATTCATCGCGGTGCTTCTACTGTGTAAAGCCTGGAGGGAAAAGTACTTTTATTATGTTGATAAGTTTCTTCTAAAAATCGTGAAGCAGAAAGGAGCACCGAGTATTTCTGAACAAAGGTTCCGTGATCAACCAACAAGGAGGCATTAGTATTTTTACATTTGATCTAAAGGTATGAGAATATTGTATTAATCTGTTACGCAATGTTTCCTTTTTCAATGTAATATCAACAAAGTTATCCTTTCTTGTTCATGTTGTTGCAGCAAATTCGTGGGAGGTCCAAGACCGTTGCGAGTTAAAAAGAGTGATTTTGGTTGTCAAATTTCGGACCTAGCTTCATTGGGTTTTACTAGCTCTTGTGTTTATGTCATACAATTATGTATGTGGCTATTGTCTTGTAATCTTTGAATGGTTTTATTAATGAAATATTTACTTTTCCAATAAGAAAAGAGATTGTTTGTAACCAAAACTCCGCCATAAATTATAAGTAGGGTTGGAAATTAAAAGAATTTTAATGGTTTTTATATTCTTGGAGAAACATAACACTAAAGATGTGATTGGTATGTTGTAATGAAATCAGTAATATAATGGTATTATTGATTTAAATATGATTACTATTATTAGTATATCAGTAATCAAGTCTGTAATATCATTTTTTCTATAATTACATTACAATGAAAATAAGATTTTTTATTATATAACTACTATCCATGACCAATTACCATAGTAATTGTAATGGATATTGTTTTAACAAACTAAAATAATTTTATTAAACTTAATATATTGTATATTTTTTATTATATTTTTTTTCATTAAATCATATATGTAAAATTCATATTATTATTTTTAAAAACTCAAAAAAAATTATATTATATTTAAAAAACTACATACATACCTAAATTGTATATAATTACATAAAATCTTTATATATCAGTGATATATTTGATCATAATATACGAAGAATTATAATAATTTTTTATTATTTTACATACCCATGAATCATGAATGTACATATTCATCAAAATATCAACATGAAATTACAATTTTAATTTAATTATTTAATTTTTACTTCTCTATAACAATTAAAGAAGTTTCCTAGTTTATACCTAACTAATTGAATTCTAAATTACATCAATTGTACTATCGTACATTCTCAATACAAGTTAAAATCAAAATGTATAAATCTAAGATTTATCAAACTATATATATATAAATCATTTAAAAGTATTAAAATAAATTATTTTTCATATTCTATTTTATTCAAATTATTTATATTTTATATTAATATAAAATAATTAACTTATATCATAAATAATTTATTTACAATCTTATTTAATTAAACTAGTTATTAGCACAAATTTGAAATCAACCAATCCATTACATCCTCATTCATATAGCATACCCAACACTGTATAATGATTACAAAGTTCATTACATTCTTGAACTCGTTACATTCCTGCCTAAATCCATTACATCATACAAATCACTACCAAAGATTTTTTCCTTGAATATTCCCAACATTGGAAATGGATATTGGAAAAATATTGATTTATAATATGTTCTCTTTCTATACATTTCAAAGAGTTTAGACATTAAGATTCTAGCCTAGATGGGAAAGGTTCTATAAAATGCAGCCAACCATGATTCAAACCCCTTTGAATATTATTTTGGGGATGAGTTTTGTTTTACTACCTAACAAAAATCTCTATCCAGTAAATGGGAGGTGGCGAGATGTGGTCGTGGATGTGTTGAGAAGTTTTGGGGAAAATAAAAGTAAAACATATTTTGGGAACATGTATTTATTGAATCAGAATTAAGTCGTCTCGTACCCGCCGAAGAGTTGTTGGTCATAGGATTTCGTTTGGTAATTCCAACATTTATGGCTTAGGAGTTACAAATGTTAACATAAATTCTCCCAGCGGTAACTTTTGTACTTATGGCTCACGAGTTACAAAGGTTGACCAGATTCGTTCTCCCCTTGTCAAATAATACATCCACGTTCATGCTAGTTTTCAAGAAAAGAGAAACGGTTTTTGGCTTTATGGTGGACTCATTATGACGCCATTTCTTGTGATTGTTTTGAAATTCACAAGAATACTATATAAACAGTTCAAAGTTACACTATTCAACACACAAAAAAAAAATTCTTCAACATCCAGAATAGATTAGCTCTCTCCTCCCCTCAATATATTTATGAGCTTAGAATAAAGTAGTAATAGTAATCCATATGAGATACCGGCCGTACCAGGGAAATTCTTTTTTAACAAAGTGATGTTAGAAGTCACGCTATCACTCGATGGTTCTAGAATATGTTGTAAGTATTTTGTTGTAATATTTATTTATCTACGTATAACTTGATGTAAGTTTATTTTGTAAATAAATATATAATTTTATAGACTACCAATTTATGATCAGTGTTTTTTAATTTTACTAACAATTTAAAAAAGGATTTTCTTATCAAGAACACTGATCGGAACTGCTTTATACTTTCGGATGTTGCTTTACTTTTGAATGCAAAAGCATCTCCCTGTGTGTGATGTCTCCCTATTTGTTCTAATTATTAGCCCTTTGGAGACATCCTTTTAGGTGAATATTTGACTTATTGCATAGACTTTTATGCTTATTTCGTCATATTACACTTTCTCACCTTGGAATTAGACTATTTGATTTTTAGAGCTTTTGTGCGTTATATTTTTAGTGCAAAGTTAGTAGGTTCTTGAATTTCATGAAAGACCAATACAAGGAGGAGAAGTGAGAATTAAAGTCTTAGAGTATTTTTAGTGTGTTAGGAAGTATTTTATTCGAGGTTCTAATTTTAGAGTGCACATTCCTATTTCTAGTCTTGAATTATTGATTTATTAATTTTTAAGCATATGCGGTTTAAGTATTTATTTATTGTGAAACTTTAAAAGATATATGGTAATTAATTAGAGACCAAGTCACATCTAAGAAGTAAAGGAAAGAGATATACATGGAAATAAGAAGATTAAGGAAGGATATATGCAAAGAAGGAAAAGATAAAACTTCTAAATAAATCTGAAATTTCAGTCACGTTCAAAGACGATCTCATAACTCAAGATTGGATAGTATTTTGGTAGAATGGTCTGGACCAATGGATAGATATTTCCGAGACAAGTGGTTTCGACTATTGGAACGCGACAAACGGATAAGATTTGAAGGAGATATGACCAATACAAATTAGCAGCAGAATCTTACCTTTCCTAGATTTTAGGGCTGCGAATTAAAGAGTTCTTTACTTGCCTTCCACTCCAAGTAAAACGAATTAGGGCTTCCTAGCACCTATAAATACACCCCTTAGACCTCATTATTCAGCACCTCTCATATTTTATTCAATTCATAACATCCTTAGAGAGAGAGTAAACCACTTCAGAGCAAGAAGGCAGAGGAGAAGTTAGAGTTGGAGGAATTATGCTCTTCCACAACAGCCAACCAAACCCTTAGGTTATATATTTCTTTTCTGTAATTGAATATGATGTCTTTCTATTCAATTTCAGTCTTTAAATTTATCATGAGCTAAACTTTCATATACTTGAGAATTGCAATAAAGGGATGAACCCTAATTAATTTATTATATTCTTGAATTTGGGATTTTTAAATTGAATTGAGTCTTATATATTGGATATTGCTTTGTTCTTAATCACTATTTCTTTTCGCTACAACTAGAAATAGCTTTTAGTATTTGCGCTATTCACTTTAGTGGCGAAGTGATCATCCGACAGGGGGATTTGAATACAGAGTTAGGTAATACTCGTGTAATATCCGTTATTGACTGTCAGGCTTAACTAATTACTTAGCCAAAGAGGTAAATTCTTATCATCTGAAGAGTCATATTCGCCAATACAAGGGTTTATAGTACTTTAGGATAGCTCCTAGGTCCACCCTGACGGGGCTAGGAGACATTAGAGTCCCAACTAATATTATAATTCTAATTCTACCCTTAAACATAGCATCGATTATACTGATTAAGTGGATTCTTTGCGAGACTCAAGTATCTCTCATCTCTAAAGTTAGTCAATTTTATTTGCATTATTTCTTTTAGTTATTTATTTTTAGTCTTTATTTTATCTCATCTTTAGTTTTTAAGAAAACCAAACAAAAATCATATTATTTTACTTTCCTGTCAAGCAATTATTTATACTATCTGATTAATATTTGGGTTCCGTCCTTGAGAACAAAAACCGATTTATCGGATATTACTTGGACAACCGAGCACTTGCGGTATTGTGGTTCCTTTTATTTCAGTACTTAATTTTATAACACACCAGGACCCACCAAGTTTTTGGCGCCGCTGCTGGGGACGGTAGCGTGTGACCCCGGTATTAATCTTTAATAGTTTTAATTGTTTATTTCTTTTTTCAGTTTTACCCTTGGTTTTTGTTTTTGTTATACAGATTTTTATATTCAGGTAATGATCAAGAGGTTTTATTGAAGATGTATAGAGGACATTACCCAGATCTCGATGCATACGACTATTGGGAAGAATCTTCGGGACAACAACAATGGGGTAGTAACTTCTACCAACAACCTTATCAATACCCGCAAGAGCAAGAATGGAACAATCAATGGATCGGGAATATTCAACAACAACCAGCATATCACTATCAGCAAGAGCATAAATGGAACACCCAGTGGGTTGAAAACGTTCAACAACCTCCACCTTCACCACTAAGTGCTGAAATAGATAGAGCACTTAAACAACTCATGCGCCTATATGAACAAACACCTGAGGCAGTGGAGGAAAAGGATTCAGAGAAAGTATTTGAAAACATTCAACACTATCCACCTCATAACTATCCGCAATAGACACTACAAGAGACATTTGCTAGAGTTCAGCGCCTAGAAGAGGAAACTAAGGCAGAAGAAGAAGAAAGAAGAGCCATCCGGGCATCCACACAATAGATTCTAGATAAAATAGAGTCCAGATATAATTCTCATAACTTTGCTAATAGTAACTTATCTCATGAAGATTCTACTCCCACAGGGATGGAAGAGATCAACTGGAAGAGGTAGTTGAGGAGGAGGTGTTGAAGGAAGATACTATTGATAGTGATATAACCATCATGCCGATTATAAATGAAGAAGGAGTAGCAACGAAAATACTATAAATTGAAAATGAGATTGCTATTCCTATGATGCGTGCACATGATCAAGATATAGAATGCAAAAAGGAAGAAGAGGTGATCGAGATTAAAGAGATTCCACAACAAAAACATGATGAGGTAATAGTGGAAGATTGGGTTGAAAGCGAAGACGAATGTGAAGTGGTTGAGGAATCCATCGAAGAATTCAAAGTTCACAATAAAATAGAAATTGAATCTTCGCCACAAAAAGTTCACCAATCACCATCTCCACCAAAAATCATCATTAGATATGAAAAATCGGAATCACCTCTATTACTAAAAATGATCAATGGGTGCTACGCAAGAAAGGTGCTACACCACGAGAGTAAAGCGGCAAGGAGGAGCACCTACCCACCGCATATTAAAGAGGAACGTGAGATTGGAAAGAATAAAAATGAGCTTATACCACGGAGAACGGTCATCTACTATAATGTGGTGGAAAACGAGTTTCGCCATGAGAGCAAGGAGGCGAAACGAAGATACTACCCTCTCCCTTTCAGAGATCGATTGAATAAAATTCTAAGGGGAAGGTCCCAAAGCTTACATGCCAAGTACGGGGCAAATTTAAGCGGAGGAGAACCGCAAAGGCCTCAATACCATCTTCATGGAAGGTAACACGTCGAACTTAAAGACGTAATAAACAAAAGTGCTGTTTGGGAGACAACCCATGTTTAAATTGCTTTCTGTTTTTTAATTCCTAGTGTATATTATAAGTAATAGTTGAGTCTTAGTGTCTATTTCTAAAAGAAATGAGAAGGTAGTGTGTTATTGGTGCAGGAATTGAGTTTGGGGTGCTAATAAACGAAAAAGAAAAATTCTACAGCATGCGCCGGCTAGCCGGTCAGATGACCGGCATGCCGGTGGAGGAAACACGAGCCTCGGGTCTATGACTCGTGTTGTTTGCAGAGAGGGAGAAAAATAATTCAAGTAGTGCACCGTTATGCCGGCCAGATTTCCGGTATGCCGTCCAGAAGAAAACACGTGCCCTCGGGTTGCTCGACTCGGGTATTTTGACGGAGCGTACTTTTTTGAACAGCAACGCACCGGTATGCCGGCGCCAAAGAACACGAGGCCTCGGGTATTGATTCGGGTTTATTGCCGAGAGAAGCAAAAGGAAGATCTTCACCACTGGTATGCCGGCGATTTCGCCGGTATGCCGGCGCAATGGCGGTTTTGAGGTGTTTTATTCCAATTCCGCTTCTTACCTTATCATGAATTAACCCTAGCCTCTCCAAAACGAATTTTTCAGACCCTAACCCTTTATATACCTGCACAAAGACCACTAAAACACCAAAGAACATTGAATCCTTCCTCCTAAGTCATTCCTAACACACATCCAACACCACAATCAATCAAGAACATCAAGAAATCTTCTCCTTCAACCTTAAGCCTCTTCATCAAAGCTTCAATCCTATTCATTAAACCTTCCCCAATCCACTACATAATCATTACCCATCTCATATAACAACTAAAGCCTTCATTACAAATCCTCAAAACATCAAATTTCAAAACTATATCTGGTTCTTGATTATTTGAAGTTTTGAGTTTGGGGTTCATTGAGATGACGAAGATTGGGAGGACAAGAATACCATGAAGAGGAAGAAGAAGGTGAAGATCGTCTTATTACTTTTGGTGTTGAAAGATGTAGTTGACAGAATAAATTTTTTGGAGGATAATCATGAAGAGGAGTTGACAATCATAGGAAAAGTCACAAAAGAGTTGGGGATTATACAAGATATATTACTTCGAGTGAGAAATATTCAACATGCCACCTACGTAACAAAAGGAGCTCAACCTACGCGCAACCATGGAAACCAGCTTCGTGCTGGTTCAGATACGTTTTCCTATCCCTTTTCTCATTTGTTTTATTAGTTTTATTTGCTTTCTTGAGTCTTTTTCGAGTCGTGGGGACACGACTCACTTTTGATTTTGGGGTGGGGTTCGTTGCCTCATCCCAAATTTTTGTGTTTTACATGCTTTCAATAAAATTAATCTTAGGGTTGCGTTGACTGTAGAGTATTTTTAATGCCCCCATCAAGCATGCTTTTTATGAATTTATGATAGAAAATAGTTGACTTTAGGAGTTAATGTAAAACGCACTTAGATTGCATGCAAATAAGAGGTAATTGATAGGAAGAATTAATGAACAATGCAAACGAAGTAAACTTGTGCTTAAGGATAATGAGTGGTTTGTAGAACGTGAGATCTGAATGAGTAGATAACCCACTTAGGTATGAACTAGAGGCAAGTTGTGTAAATAGGAAGATGATAGAGGCAGTTCTTTGTTAGCCCTTCGAATCCTTTTTGGCCTTTTATCCCTGAATTAATTATATCCTTCTTAGCCAAATTTTTATCCTTTAAGCCTTTCTTTTGTCGCCACATTATAAGCCAATATCCCTTTAGTTTGTTAGGCATTACCATATGACCCGCACTTGAATCACGATCCTGAGACTTCCTGTCTTGAGCTTGAGTTTGGGGTGGTGGGTCCACTATTATGGTAACTTACATTGGGTTGGGATTTTTTGAGCTTATCCATTGTGCTATATTTTATATTTTGATGATGATTCACATGTTTATTATATTGTAACCCTTTGTCGGGAAAAGAAAATAAAAAATATATAAAAAGTTATGAAAAGAAAAAATTTATCGAAAAAATAGCATGATATTTCAACATCAAAAAGAGAGTCATGGCTATACAAAAGAAAAGAAAATTCATATGAAAAGAATATATATATTTGGACCGACAAAGAGGAAATTTATAGGTGAATCATCTTTAGTGCTTATTGGGTCAATCTGGGGACGCTAAATTAGTGCGTCACCTGAAAGGCCTTTGTTTTTATTTTATATTGTCGGGACGACAAAGGTTTGAGTTTGGGGTCTTGATGTCTCCCTATTTGTTCTAATTATTAGCCCTTTGGAGACATCCTTTTAGGTGAATATTTGACTTATTTCATAGACTTTTATGCTTATTTCGTCATATTACACTTTCTCCCCCTTGGAATTAGACTATTTGCATTTTTAGAGCTTTTGTGCGTTAATTTGGTTATTTTTAGTGCATAGTTAGTAGGTTCTTGAATTTCATGAAAGACCAATACAAGGAGGAGAAGTGAGAATTAAAGTCTTAGAGTATTTTTAGTGTGTTAGGAAGTATTTTATTCGAGTTTCTAATTTTAGAGTGCACTTTCCTATTTCTAGTCTTGAATTATTGATTTATTAATTTTTAAAGCATATGCGGTTTAATTATTTATTTATTGTGAAGCTTTAAAAGATATATGGTAATTAATTAGAGACCAAGTCAAGTCTAAGAAGTAAAGGAAATAGATATACATGGAAATAAGAAGATTAAGAAAGGATATATGCAAAGAAGGAAAAGATAAAGCTGCCAAATAAATCTGAAATTCCAGCCACATTCAAAGATGAGCTCATAACTCAATATTGGCTAGGAATTTGGTATAATGGTCTGGACCAATGGATAGAGCTTTCCGGGACAAGTGGTTTCGACTATTGGAACGCGTCATACGTATAAGTATTGAAGGAGATATGACCAAAACAAATCAGCAACAGAATCTTAACTTTCCTAAATTTTAGGGCTGCGAATTAAAGAGTTCTTTACTTGTCTTCCACTCCAAGTAAAATGAATTAGGGATTCCTAGCACCTATAAATACACCCCTTAGACCCCATTATTCAGCACCTCTCATATTTTATTCAATTCATAACATCCTTAGAGAGAGTCAACAACTTCAGAGCAAGAAGGCAGAGGAGAAGCTAAAGTTGGAGGAATTCTGTTCTTCCACAATAGCCAACCAAACCCTTAGGTTATATATTTATTTTATGTAATCGAATATGATGTCTTTCTATTTAATTTCAGTCTTTAAATTTATCATGATCTAATATTTCATATACTTGAGAATCGCAATAAAGGGATGAACCCTAATTAATTTATTCTATGTCTTAAATTTGGGATTTTCATGATTTAAATTGAATTGAGTCTTATATATTGGATATTACGTTGTTCTTAATCACTACTTCTTTTCAGTACAACTAGAAATAGCTTTTAGTATTTGGGCTATTCACTTTAGTGGCGAAGTGATCATCCGACAGGGGGGGTTTGAATACAGACTTGGGTAATACCCGTGTAATGTCTGTTATTGACCGACAGGCTTAACTAATTGCATTGCCAAAGAGGTAAATTCTTATCATCCGAAGAGTCATACTCGCCCATACAGGGGTTTATAGTACTTTAGGATAGCTCCTAGGTCCACCCTGACGGGGGCTAGGAGACATTAGAGTCCTGACTAATATTATAAATCCAATTCTACCCTTAAACATAGCATAGATTATATTGATTAAGTGGATTCCTTGCGAGACTCAAGTATCTCTCATCTCTGAAGTTATTAAATTTTATTTGCATTATTTCTTTTAGTTATTTATTTTTAGTCTTTATTTTATTGCATCTTTAGTTTTTAAGAAACCCAAACAAAAATCATATTATTTTACTTTCCTGTCAAGCAATTATTTCTACTATCTGATTAATATTTGGGTTGAACCTAATCCGTCCCTGAGAACGAAACCCGATTTATCGGATATTACTTGGACAACCGTGCACTTGCGGTATTGTGGTTCCTTTTATTTCAGTACTTAATTATATAACACACCAGGACCTACCAGCGTGTTAAAGTTGGAATCCATGAATGGTTCAAACTACTAAACGTCGGGAACAAAAACTTCTAATTGTGTTCTACCAGCTTGATCTCTATTCGATTAGGTTCAAGGAGTTTTCTCCTATGAACAATGCAACCACTGTTGGAAAAAATTGGAAAGATATTCGTGGTCAAGAAGTTCGAGGAAGTGGTAGATGGAGAATGGGGTTGCAAGGGAAACTCGATCATTGTCGTTATTCTCGGAAAAAAGGTTCCTCTATATTTAATTTGGTAATATTTTTAGAGTTAATTTATGTTCTATGTTGTCCTTTACTAGTCTTATTAAATATGTCATTAACTAGTTTTCATGGGGAGGAAGGACAGACACACCTTATAAGTTTTGGTGCCCAGCCCCCCCAAAATTTTCCAAAAATCTTTCACCCTTATAAAAAAAATTAACAAGATCCGGCCCCACCATTTTTCTGAACCTTTATCTCCCCCCCCCCCACCAAATATAAAATTCAGTTTTTGTAAACACGGGACTCGTGAATATGAATATACATTTGTGTACAATTTTGAATCTTTAGAGGTGTGACATGATATATTAAGACTTCTATTGTTTAATCTGTTAAAAGGTCAAAGATACACAAACTAATATTTGATTACAATATTGACAGTTTTGTTAAATTTCAAAGATGTGTAAAATCCAAGCTACTAAAACCCTTTTAACTCGTAACCACTTGAAAGAAAAAACTATAAAACCTAATACATTCGGGCTTAGATTTAATACCCCTAGTAAAGTAGGTGAGACAAATTTTATAACATGTGTAGATTCCTACTCTAGGTTCACTATGGTCTACCTTGTAAAGATAAAGCGGGTCATATATATGTAAAGCTGAGAAAGTAAATAAACTTTGTAGTAATCAAGATTGTTAGGTCTGATGGGGTTATAGTTCATATTCCCCTAATAATTTTGTGAAATTGACGGAATAAATCATGAACTTAGTGCTCGGTATTTTATCCCCAACAAAATAGCATAATCATAAACCTTTAAAGATGAATGTCTTGTTAATTAGTCCAGGTTCACCCAAACAAATGTGGGGGGGAAGTTGTCTTGTCTGCTTAGTACTTAAGAAGGTACCAGTGAAAACTTAGACAAGACCCCTTATGGGTTGTGGGAAGAGCCTTTCTACTTAACCTGAAATAATTGAAATGTGGGGGTGTTTGATCATGATAAGGCTACCCGACTTCTTAGAAGTCAACACCGGACATGAGACCTTGGATTCAAGTTTCATGCGAAATACCAAGATGTGTGAAGCATATAAATTCGTATTGCTAGATGATAATTTAATGTGTGAATTTAGATGTTTTGAATTTTTATTTCCTTAGAAAATTGAATCATGTAATAAACCTATTTTCCTGTTGTATAATCCGTTCACCAAAGGCTTAACCATTAGAGTAGTCCTGGAAACGTTAAGAGGGATGGGACTAAAACCTATTGATGGGGGACATATGACTGATGAGACTATATGATGAACTATATTTCCATCCCTATGGCGTAAATTATGAATACAAAAGAATATCAACTCATAATGAATTCATAGCCATGAGTGGTGGTCCTATTGAGAAGGACTTGATGAATTCATTGTTAAGGTTGATATATATTGCTCATACTTAATGAATTCATTGCTATCACCGGTGTTCCTGTTGAGAATGACTTGACGAATTCATTAATAATGTTGAGGCTTGTTGCTCTGAAAAGATCTTAAGGATGAGTTTATAACTCTTAATGAATTCATAGCCATTAAATGATGGTCCTATTGAGAAGGACTTGATGAACTCACCGATAAAATTGAGATACATTGTTCATAAGATGACTTCAAGGAGACGTCCTTGATGGTCATATTAGGATAAGTCTAGAAATCAACTCTTAATTCATAGCCCGCTGTGGTGGTCTTTTTGAGAAGGACCTGATGAAGTCGAGATACACATGATAAGGCAGAGGTTTATTGATCTTAATAATCTCTAGATCTTAGAGGGATCGACTAATGTGGGTAGACATTATTTGAGATCACCTATGTGTAAAAGATGATGATGATTGAGGAATCTGTAAATACTAGTGGGTAGAGTATGTGTTGTGAGGGTCTCGATCGAAGACGGTCATGTTCAAGAGTACGTTCAGTTGACGGGATTTGGTGGTTGTCTCACTTCACTACGTGACAATATAAATCGAAAGATATTGTGACTTACGTACAATTCACCCAACGCTAGTATGCACGGAAACCTGTTCACCTTTTCTCCCAGAGCCTGAGTGGAGGATTGTTGGAAATTAAAAGACTTTTAATGGTTTTCATGCCCTTGGAGAAAGATAACACTAAGAGTTTTTTCCTTGAATATTCCCAACAGTGGAAATGGAGATTGGAAAAATATTGATTTATAATATGTTCTCTTTCTATACATTTCAAAGACTTAAGACATTGAGGTCCTAGCCTAGATGAGAAAGGTTCTGTAAAATGCAGCCAACCATGGTTCAAACCCCTTTGAATATTATTTTGGGGATGACTTTCGTTTTATTACCTAACAAAAAGCCCTACCCAGTAAATGGGAGGTGGCGCGATGTGGTTGTGGTTGTGTTGAGAAGTTTTGGGAAAATAATAAAACATATGTTGGGAACAGGTGTTTATTGAATCAGAACTAAGTCGTCTCGTACCCGCCGAAGAGTTGTCGGTCATAGGATTCCGTTTGGTAACTCCAAAATTTATGGCTTAGGAGTTACAAATGTTAACATAAATGCTCCCAACGGTAACTCCTGTACTTATGGCCCAAGAGTTACAAAGGTTGACCAGATTCGTTCTCCCCTTGTCAAAGAATACATCCAGGTTCATGCTAGTTTTCAAGAAAAGAGAAACGGTTTTTTAGGCTTTATGGTGGACTCATTATGATACCATTTATTGTGTATGTTTTGAAACTCACAAGAATAACGGGTCAAAGTTTTATTGTTCAACACACACAAAAATCTGTCTTCAACATCCAGAATAGATTAGCTCTCTCCTCATCTCAATATGTTTTTGAGCTTAGATTAGAGTAGTAATAGTAATCCATTTGAGGATACTGGCCATACCCGGAAAATCCATTTTTAACGAAGTGATGTTTGAAGTCATGCTATTACTCGGTGGTTCTGGAATATGTTGTAAGTATTTTGTTGTAATATTTTTTATCTACCTATAACTTGTTGTAAGTTTATTTTGTAAATAAATATATAATTTTTTAGATTACCAATTCACGATCAGTGTTTGTTAGTTTTACTAACAAGTAGTAGTACAAGGATTCCCTCATAATTATAAGTTGTATGATAAAATTCATAATGTTCAAGCCATAGAAGCTTGAGCTTAGATCAAGAAAGAGAAACTCTAATAGTTTTACAAGGAAGAAGAAGAAGATGAAGAAAAGATAACTGAGAAAAATAGAGAAGAAATATGAGCTACAAACTATAATAGTTTTACAAGGAAGAAGAAGATGATGAAGAAAGAGAGAACAGAGAAAAATAGAGAAGAAATATGAGCTACTTCCTTGAGTTTTTTTTACAGCTGTATGTTTGTATATATATATATATATATATACTACACAATGACTAGATACACTTAGCTAAGCTAACCGTATAAGACTGGTGTCGCCTAAGGTGTGATAAAATAATAGATAAAATAAGCGCAAATAAACACCCTAGGCTAGCACAGTTCTGTAAGTATTATAGGACGTATGCAAGTTTTAATGATAAGAAGATTCGTTCCTCAGAGACTATACAAGTTAGAGAGAACTTATGCAAATTATCAAGTACAAGTAAGAACGTTAGATCAGATAATACGCAAGAAAATAAAAGACAAATAGATTTTTGTTTGGTTTTAGGAATAGAAAATCAAACTAATAAATTAAAGACAGAAAATAAATAAGCAAAGAAGATAGTATGAGAGTTTAGCTCGAGAAACTAGCATGTAATCCCCACTAGGCTTGTTTATTCTAAACATGTAAGGATGAATTCTGTAGAATTGCAATAATCAGGATTCTAAATTCCTACCTATACCGGAGAGCGAATAGGTAGGCTACGACACAACCACGAGGTGAGCTTAAATAGGGTTATCCTGCGCTACTAGGTTCCGAGGCAGATTTTTCCTTCAATTGGTGTTATGGTGATTAAAACAAACCTTAATGATTATCTAATTAGGCTGGTGTTGTCAAGACCAAATCCGTACACTAGACGTTAGGTGGTATTTCAATAGTTAATCACCCCTTCCGGGTGAACATCTAACTACTATTAAGGTAATCCTATACGCATGCATTCGCAAGGAAAACAAACAATAAGTCAAAGCACATAAACAGAGAATAAAACATGAATTCATATTAAATACGATGGTATCCCAAATTAGATAGATGTAAAACAAGTCTAGGGTTCATACGTATATGCTAAATCTCAAGATAAATATAAATTAGTTCATACTAATGAAAGAAAAGAAAACAATTACAAATTTGAAGGTTGAAGAAGACATGATATGGTGTTCAGCTCCTTCTATACTTCTCTTCTTGTGTTATAAGCTTCCTCTTGGCTTAAGGACTAGACAAGGATGTGTTTATTCTGATAAGAGGGTGTATTTATAGGGTATAGGGAACCCTAACACGTTTTATTGGAGTGGAAGACAAGTAATGGACTCCAAGCTCAACTCAAATTCGTAGCCCTAAAATATAGAAAAGGTAAGATTTTGGTGCTGTTTTGTTTTGGCCATAAATCCTTCAATACTTACCCGTTTGACACTTTCTTTATGTTGAAATCGATCAACTCGGAAAGCTCTACACTTTTTATTCAGATCTTTCTTCCAAATACCTAGCTAATATTGACTTATGATCACGTTTATGAACATGTCTGGTGAATTTCAGATTTACTTGGCAGCTTTATCTTTTCCTTTTTAATATTTGTTTCCATTATCTCCAATTTTCCATGTATATATTCTTTACCTTATCTCTTAGAATTAATTTGGTATCTAATTAATTTTCATATATCTTTAAAGTTTCACATTAAACAAACAATTAAACCCAATATGCTCTTAAATCATCAAATCAGACATGAAATAGGAAAGTGCATTATATCATGAGAAAATTGACCTATACTTAAATAAATACACCTAAAATGATGTCTCCAACTAAGATTAAATCATAATAAATGGGGAGACATCAAGACCTCCAAATCAAAGTTGTATCGTCCCGATACAATAAAAATAAAGAACAGTAGGGTAGTCAAATAAACAAGAAGAAGAAGTAGGAGGAGAAGAAGAATAAAACACAATGAATGACCCTAGAGAAAAATATCTAAAAAGTCTCATGCAGTAATGCTAAATAAATAATGCACACTTATATCTAATATACACATAATCAACAATCCATAATTTCAAGTCCAGATTAATTTTGCAATACCAGAAGGAGAGGTTTTCAACTCAGTTCTTGTTAATGACTATAGGTTTTTCATAGGTCGTAATATAGCATCCAATTGTCCACTCACCAACAACCTAATAGCTACATTGTTTCTCCACCAAGTAGCTAGAAATCCTAAGGTCTTTGGTTATAACGTGGCTTGGGGACGGTGTGGTATATTTGGATAATGAAAAGTGAGCTTTTGGCTCTCTCCTCAAATTCCATCAATGAATCGCCCTAGAGCTTGAGTTTTCACTCGAAGATGTTCTCACTCAACCCAATTTTTGATGCTTTAGATGTGCATCCCCAATAACCCAAGTAAAACCGTTTTATGATGATATACAAATTCCACTTTGCAGGTCCAAATATATATTCTTTTCATATTTTTTTATTTTGTATAGCTATGACTTCTTATTTATGTTAGAGATATCACGCTATTTTTTCTCATAAATATTTTTTTTCTTTTCAATGCTTTTAAGCTTTTTTCATTCACTATTACCCAGGCAAATGGTTACAATAATAACTTTTTTTCATCATCAATAAAATCGCAATTACAATTTCCCAAACCCAATGTTCCCTAATGATGAAACCCACCACCCCAAACTCAAGCTCTAAAAACGACTTGTCTCAGGGTTTGCGATTCGAGTGCGGGTCATATGGATAAGTTCTATAAACTAAGGGGTATGGCTTATAATGTGGTTCAATAAAAAGGCTTTAGAAAGTCTTAGAGGGGCTAATACGGATAAATAATAATAATAATCAAATACAAATAAAAGGGTGAGAAAGCTAAAAGGCTTCAAGTGGCTTCAATATGAAAGAACTGTCTTATTCACTTATCTAACTACCAAATTTTGTTACTTTTTCACTACTAAGTCATAGACAAATGGGTTTTCAACTACTTTCAAACCTCACATTATACACACCAAATAACTCTCCCTAAGTTTTAACTTGACTTCTTAGCATTGCTCATTAACTTTTCTATCCTTTATTTCCTCTTTTCATACATGCATACTAAACATATTTGTGACATCTTTAAAAAACATACTAACTTAATTAGATCATGCTCAATAGGTACATCGTACATATTCTATTCCAATTCAAACCTAAAAAATTTAAATTTTATGCAAAAACAAAAAGGAAGATGAGGACAACGAATCTCGACCCCCAACTCAAAAGTGAGTCGTGTCCCCACGTCTCGAAAAAGTCTCAATAAAGCAATAAAATTTAAAATTCAAACTAAACTAACATATTGAACATAAAGAAATGGTAGGGAAGAAAGAAAACATATTCTTCAAGTCTATTACCTCGCTTGATTAATACCCAGAATAGGGTGACTAACATATTTCATGTATGTAAACTTCATGTATCACCAATTCGCTTTCCCTTACATTCTCTTATCAATCAATCACACTCTATAAATCTCTTGTTCTTACCTTCTCCAACTTTGTTCTCGAATTCTCTATCATGTGAAGGTGTTCATCCAAGAATATGTTGTTGTAGCAACAGCTACTAGCTTCACAGAAGCTTTGCTCATCTTGGGTAGAGGGATCTTGATAGGATGAGGTTATGGTGTCTTCTCTATGAAAGTTGAAACATTTTTTGCTCTTTGAATTTACCACAGCTAGCTTTCCTCCATTCTCGTGATCCGATTTACCTTGTAGTTTATTCCCGAACTAGTACCCATCTCAATTGATTTATTGATGATCTTACCAATACCTTGCTTTGATACTTCATCTCCCTTAACACTTGACTAGATCTCTATTCTTTTCATCATCTCTTTTGATCCCCAACTCAAAGGTTTAAACACTCTTGAACTATCTTTTGATTATAGAAAGATAAGGTGTTATTTGGGTTAGGAAAGGTGTAGGATGATAATTCTCTATGTGGGTATGATAAAATCTAGATTTGGTTATATGGGGTTAAGGAATTATAGGATAAGATTTTGAAATTCATGGTATTGATTCGTGGATTCTAGGTGTTTTGATATGATTTGGGTGATTGAATCTTCTTTGTAATGATGTAGGGAAGGATTTGGATGTAAATTCATGGTGATTTGGTAGTGTTTTGATGTTTGGTGAAGGTTTGTTGAAGCTTTAATGGAGTTGGGAGAGGTTGGGGGAAGAAAGGAGGTGTAAAGGATATAAAATTTGTGATATAACTAACCTTTTTCTTCTTTAAAACCTTAAAAAAAATTATCTCGCGCCGCCGACGGGTATACCGGTGATTTCACCGGGTTACCGGTCCGGTACTAGTTGCTCTCGGCATAAAATCGTGTCGACACTCGCACCCACGGTTTTTCTTCCTGGCCGCAGCGGCTTACCGGTGAAGTCCAATGGCTTACCGGTGAAATGAGCGGCTTACCAGTGAGAGGGTCAGATTTTCTTCGAAGTATTTTTCTTTTTCTCCCTATCTCGATTTTCTTAGTACCTAAACATCAAAAACACTGATACCTTTCTATAAAATGCAATATCAACTTAAAACAACTAAACTAACATGAATTAAACACATGAAAACATAAAAAATTTGCGGGTTGTCTCCCGTACAACACTTTTATTTAACGTCTTTTAAAGTTAGACGTGTTACCTCGGTCATGTTTGAACATCACCTTTCTGGCAACAAGCATGTTTATTAATGTTTGGCATGCGAAATTTGAACCCTTGCCTTTCACTCCCACGAACTTCTCAGATCTATTCTGTGTAGCCATGGATGGTCTCATCCACGAGTTCTTGGGTGTATGCGCGTCTTGTGGTATCTTTATTTGATATCTAGCATTACACTCCTCTGGCAATCCATTCATCTCCTCAGTTTCTAAGCTTCGATTGTTAAAAAGAATGTCCTTCATGAATTTAAGATATTTTGGCATTCTTTTGAGAGCTTTACAAACGGGATGTTAATCTCTAACTTGTTCACCATGATAAGGAACTTCTTGAATTCTTCTTCATTGTTCATGGTTTTGACACATGATAGGAATGTTGTAGGAGGACGTTGGTGTCTTCCTATTTGTGATGATATAATCTTAGTTGGAGACATCATTTTAGGTGTATTTATTAGGATATAGGTCGGTTTTCTCATGATTTAGTACACTTTCCTATTTCGTGTCTTGACTTAATTATTTATTATTTTTAGAGCATATTGGGTTTAATTGTTTGTTAATTGTGAAGTTTTAAAGATATATGGTAATTAATTATATGCCAAGTTAATTCTAAGAAATAAAGGAAAGAGGATAAACATGGAAATTGGAGATAAAGGCAAGAAATATGAAAAAGGAAAAGATAAAGTTGCCAAATAAATCTGAATTCCAGCAGATACAAACATAAAAGTGATCATAACTCAAGATTGGCTAGGAATTTGGAAATATGGTCTAAAGCAAAGTTAAAGAGTTTTCCGAGACGATTAGTTTTGACTATTGGAACGCGTCAAACGGATAAGTATTGAAGCATTTGCGGCCAAAACAAAAAAACACCAGAATCTTACCTTTTCTATATTTTAGGGTTACGAATTTAAGTTGGGCTTGGAGTCCAATACCTATCTTATACTCCAAGAAACGTTTTAGGGTTTTCTATACCCTATAAATACACCCTCTTATCAGAAGAAACACATCCTTGGCCAACCTTAGGCCAGGAGGAAGCTTACAACACAAGAAGAGAAGTCTAGAAGGAGCTGAACACCATATAGTGTCTTCATCAACCTTTAAATTTTTAATTTCTTTCTTTTCTTCCATTAGTATGAACTAAATAATTTTAGCTTGAGATTTAGCATATATGTATTAACCCTAGTTTTTCTATCTGATTTGGGATACTTTCGTATTTAATTTGAATTCATGTTTTATTCTCTGTTTATGTGTTTTGATTTATTGATTGTTTTCCTTGCTAGTGCACGAGTATAGGATTACCTTAATAGTAGTTAGATGGTCGCCCGGAAGGGGTGTCTAATTATTGAAACACCACATAACGTCTAGTGTCCGATATTGGTCCTGACAACACCAATTCTAACTAGATAGTCATTAGGGTATGTTTTCACCACCATATCACCAATGGAAGGAATTGTATTGCTTAGGGCCTTGGTAGCGCTTGATAAACCTAAGTTTAGTCAGCCTCGTGGTTATGCCATAGCCCCCTTATTCGCTCTCAAGGTCTAAGGTATGGGAATTTAGAATCCTGACTATAGTGATACTACATGATTCACCCTTACATGTTAGAATAAACAAGACTAGTGCGGATTACTTGCTAATATCTCGAGCTAAACTGTCATACTACTTGCACTTTGCTTATTTAATCTTATGTCTTTTAATTTTCTAATTCTCAAAATCAAACAAAAATATCTTTGCTTTTATTTTTCTTGCGTATTAATCTGATCTAGCTTTCATATCTGTACTTTATCATTTGCATAAGTTCTTCAACTTTCGTAGTCTCTGAGGAACGAATCTTATTTATCATTTAAAGCTTGCATACGTTATGTATACTTGCAGAACCGTGCTAGCCTAGGGTGTTTATTTATGTTTATTTATCTATTATTTTATCACACCTTAGGCAACACCAAGTTTTTTAGTGTCGTTGCCGCGGACTACATCGTTAGTCCTTGTGCATTTTTTCTTCTTCAATATATTAGCTGTTCTCGTGGACCGTGGAGGATATTTTTTCCATCTCAAATCCTTCTCACGCTTGGATTATATTTTCAATTAAGCTCTCGGTTGTTGTCCATTTTTCATCTGGTATGCAAAACGTTCCTTCTTGATAAATCGATAAAGTTGGAGAAGTGGTTTTATATGGGTTACGTACGGGTATGATTTTTCTTGCTTTTGTTGCTGACTATATTTATTTGATGGGATTGTTGATCTGATAGAGTGGATATATAGACTTTATTTTGTTTGTTATGGAAATTGTTATTTTCTTCGTGAAATGGGCCCGGCTTTCTTGTATTATTTTACTATCTTACGTGATGAACAGCCATATTACCCTACACTACAGTTCTTTATTTTCTTATATTGCTGCTACTTTATCTTTATTAAGTTATTGGAAAATATTATATATAATGCATACATCTACTCTCTTTAAATTTCTATGGATATTCTGTGTTACATTTACTATATTTATAACCCATGAAAGATCGACGGTGAAAAAATCTTTGGCATAAAGCTTGTTGGTCGTGAGAGCGCTGGTACTAAGTTGATAGACGCCGTAATCATTGGCGTAAATATTATTGGTGTCAAAATTTTTTACCAATGAATGATGAATATGGTTGTAACAATAAGATTACTATGAATATTGATTGTATTAATATTAAGAACGATTTTAATAATTTTAAGAAGAAGGGGAGTGAGGAGTTTGAGGATAAACAAAAATTATATGTCTGGCGGAGAAGATTATGATAGTCATTTAGAGGACGAGTGGAGCAGTATTGATGAGTCTGATGGATAAGTGAGTACTCGGGGACAACCCATGAAAGAAAACATTCCCCCACACAACTTTGAGGATGATGGCCGATCCCGTAATGCGGTCAGGCGTGATGGATAGTTTCCTCGTTTGGAACTGTCAAGGGGTTAGGGCACGCTTGGTAAGGAAAAATTTCAAGTCCCAAGTTGGTAAAAATAATGTGTCTTTAGCTTGTCTTTTGGAAACTAGGTTGAAAAGAAAGGATCTCAAGTCTTGTTCTCATTTTAAGGGCTTCAATAATTTACATGTGGTTGACCACGGAGGAAGAACGTTTATGTCCGGGGGTATACTACTTTTGTGGAAAGATTCTATCTCTATTTGCATTAGTTTCTCTTGTTCTAACTTTGTAATTGTTGAAGTTCAGGAATCTAATGATGTTTCATGGTATTTAGTTTGTGTTTATGCTCCTAATAACGAAGAAGATATATCTAAATTATATAAAACTATCTCTAATCGGATGAATAAGTTCAACTATATTCTCGTTGGTGATTTTAATGATATATCGAAGTTTTCAGAAAAGTAAGGGAAAAAACTCCTAACCTGGAGAGAATTCTAAAGTTCAATAACTTCATTTACAATAATCATCTTGTGGACTTACCGAGCAAAGGTTGTCACTTTACATGGAATAAGCGGTGAAAGAATGATGATAATATTGAATGAAGGTTAGATTGGGCTCTCACTAGTATGGATTGGTGTGATTTCTTTCCTAATGTTATACTTAAAGTTCTGTCGGCTATAGGATCAGATTACTCGCCACTTATCTTAGTTCGGGATGTTAATAGAGGAAAATATGATGATTATTTTATGTTCAAATCTAGGTGGCTTGAGCATATACAGTGCCAAGAGATTGTTAAAAACAATTGGGTGAATAATAGTATGAGTGATAGTATTAAAAACTTCTGTAACAAAAGGGATGCAACTTGTTTAGCTTTAAATGGGTGGAGTTGTGCTACGTTTCTTAATAATAGGAAAAATATTGATGAATTACAAAAGGAACTTATTTATATCCATAATGAGCCGGTGTCAGGAAAATCAAGAGAGAAGAAGATAATAAGAAGAATATTGAGGAATTATGGAGTAATGAAGAAATGTTTTGGGAAGATAGCGCGAGAGATATATGGATTCATAAGGGTTATAAAAATAAGAAGTATTTCTATGCTAAAACTATGAAAAAAAGAAAGATTTATAGAATTTGTTACATTAAAACAAGTGAAGGGAAATGGGCCGATGTTCCGAACGTGATCAATAACACAATTTTGGAATACTATCAAAAATTGTTTAATGAGAAACCTACAGTTGATGAGAAAGATATTACTCGGTTAATCCCTTCAGAAATAACTAATTTTATGAATGAGTCTCTTATCATACCACCTAGTTTTGATGAAGTTAAAAAAGCAGTTATTGACATGTCGAGCTCTAAAGCACCGGGGCCGGATGTTTACGTGGTAAGTTTTATCAGGATTTTTGGGATGTGATTAAAGATGGTATTTTTGCTTTCGCTAAAGATTTCTTTGATTTCAATATGAACCTGGGAAGAATTAATGATTCTATTATTACGCTGGTACCAAAAGGTGTTAGTCAGGAATCAATAATGGACTACCGGCCTATTTCGTGTGCAAATTTTTGTTATAAAATCGTTACAAAAATTCTTTCTTCGAGACTCCAACCTTTTATGGATGAAGTGATTTCACCTACACAAGCGGCGTTTATTAAAGGACGAAATATTCAGGATAATATTCTTATTGCTCAAGAGGTCTTGTACTTTCTTAATACTAAAGGAAGTCCAAAAAACACTATTATGCGGTCAAAATTGACATAGAAAAATCTTATGAACAGGTTAATTGGATTTTTCTCACTAAAACATTACGTGCTCTTGGTTTCTGTGAAAAATGGATTGGGGGGATTTATAACTGCATTTCTCCCGTTTCTTTTCAAATTAAATTTAATAGGCAGAGACACAGGAAATTTAAATCGAGTCAAGGACTTAGGCAAGGGAATTCTTCTCCTTTTCTCCTTAATCACGGAAGGTCTTATTAGCCTTATGAATTACCAGTTTCAAGAAGCAGAAATTGAAGGTATATCAATCACGAGGCAGTGTCCTAAACGGACCCACCTTTTATTTGCGGATGATGCTTTATTCTTCATTAATATTAATCATAGAGAGATTGAAGCCTTTCAAAATCTTCTTATTGACTATTGTAATGCTTCTGGACAAAGGATTAATCTCCATATATCCGTCATTCTATTTAGTATAGATACTCCGGAGTCATTATGTATGGAAGTACCACAAAAACTTAATATTGGTATTACCAAGCCTCTGGGTAAATACTTAGGTATCCCTCTGACCCTGGTGTCGCCTAAGGTGTGATAAAAATAAGATAAATATAGGCCAGAAAACAATGCACTTTCACCCTAGACAAGCACAGTGCAAGTATTACAGGACGTATGCAAGTTTTAATGATAAGTTGAATTCGTTCTCAGCGACTTAGTATGTTATACGAATGGGTAGAAATAACGAGTAGACAGTAATTAATTAAAAGACAAAAAATAAAAGAGAATAATTCGATATAATTAATTAAACTAAGGGACAATAAAAGACAATAAATAAAAGATAAGAAATATGAGATGAGAAGTATAGCTTAGGTTTTGCTAGTATGCACTAATCCTTCTAATTCTTTCTATCAAACTCTAGTTAATAAGGGAGATAATTATATCTTAGATAGTTAGTCAGGATTCTAAATTCCCATACCTTAGACCTTGAGAACGACTAAGGGGGCTACGGACACACCACGAGTCTGGTTTAAATAGGGTTATCATGCGCTACTAGGTTCCTAAGCAATCAATTTCCAAACATGGTGATAGTGGTTAAATTATACCCTAATGACTATCTAGTTAGAATTAGTGTTGTCAATACCAATATCGACACTAAACGTTATGTCGTGTTTCAATAATTAGACACCCAGCTAAGGTGGTCATCTAACTACTATTAAGGTAATCCTAAACGTTGCGTACCGCAAGGAAAATAGTCATTAATCAAAACACATAAACAAATATGTAGGTAAGAAGCTGATGTCTCCTCATTTGTGATAGATTAATATTAGGATGAGACATCATTTTTAGTGATTTAGAAGTCATAATAGTCGATTTTCTTGAGAAATAGTGCACTTTCCTATTTTGAGTCTTGATTTAGTAAAATAATATTTTTAGAGCATATTGGATTTAATTGTTTATTTAGTGTGTAGCTTTAAATATAATTATGGCGATTAATTAGAGTCCAAGTCAAAGACTACAACTTATGGAAAGAGATTTGCATGGTAATTGGAGATAAGGAAACAAAAGCTAAAAAGATGGAAAAGGAAAAACTGCCTAAATCTGGGATTTTGCAGTACACGCCTAAAAAAGTGCTATTTACCCCCAAGAAATGGGCCGATTTTTGTAATTTCCTTTCATATGGACATAGATAATTCTGTGAGGCTTCTTTTGGTATCTTATGGAGCTCAAACCGACCAATAACGAAGAAGATATGCTCAAAACGGTCCATCAGTGTTTATCTTTATTTCCATACGAATTTGAGTTGGGCTAGGAGTCCAATACTTTATCTCTTCCTCAAGAAAACGAATTAGGTCTTCTAAACACCTATAAATACACCCTTATATCACTTGTAAAATCATCCTTGCCTCATAGTAATTAGTTCTTAAGGTTTTATTCTTCCAGTTTATTGTAGAGAGCAAGATGATGTTTTTTGTAATTTCTTTTAGTTTATTTCCATCAGGTATGAACTAAACTCCCCATAGCTTGGGTTTTGCATAATGTATAATCTATGAATTCTAATTCTTCTATCTAAGTTTCTTTGGGAATTATATGTTTTAATCTGATATTAGCTACTTACTTAATATTTGTTTATGTGTTTTGATTCATTGTCTTTCCTAGAACTGATCACTTTAGGATTGTTTTAATAGTAGTTAGATGGTCTCCGTAACTGGGTGTTTAACTATTGAACCACCACATAATGTCTAGTGTCGATATTAGTTCTGACAAAACATGATTCTAACTAGATAGTCATTAGGGTTTGTTTTAATCACCAATTGATTGTTGCGTTTGCTTAGAGCCTTGGTAGCGCTTGATAACTCTAAGAGTGTAACCACGTCTTGGTTGTGCCGTAGCCCCCTTAGTCGCTCTTAAGGTCTAAGGTATGGGAATTTAGAATCATGACTAAGTATACCAAGAGCTAATATTCTCCCTTATTAACTAGATTTATAGATAGAATTAGAAGGATTAGTGCATACTAGCAAAACCTAAGCTATATTTCTCATCTCATATTCTTAATCTTTTACTTTATTGTCTTTTAATTTCTTAGTTTAATTAGTTATTTTCGAAAATCTATTTGCTTTATTTTATGTCTTTTAATTATTTACTTTTACTCGTTATTCCTACCCACGTGATTAACACACTTAAGTCCCTGAGAACGAACTAAACTTACTAACTAAAACTTGCATACGTTCTGTAATACTTGCAGTACTGTGCCTGTCTAGGGTGAGAGTGCATAGTTTCTTGACTTAATTTTATCTTATTTTTATCACACCCTAGGCGACACCAAGTTTTTGGAGCCGCTGCCGGGGACTTGTGTCTCGTTAGCGTGTGGGTTATCTATTTCGAGTAGTAGTTTTTAATTAGTTTTATTTTTCAGTTTTTAGTTTTTATTTTTCCGGATTTACGCTTGTGGTTTGCTTTAGTCTTTTTCAGGTTTCACAGTGTTTAATTCTTGGCCTCCCGTATCGGAGCCTAAGAGGAGCTTCAGACCTTACAACAAACGAGTTCGTGAGGAAAGAGCCTTAAGAAGAGCAATGGCAGCCCAACTGAATTCACCACTTGGAGGACCTCAACAAGATCCTCCACTTGGTCCTCAACAAGATCCTCCTGGTGTACAAGGACAACAAGGACAACATCCTTTAGGAGGAGGTAATGGGCAGAATAACGTTAATCAACAGAATCAAGTACAGCAAGACCTCCCTGGTCTTCATGTACCGTTTCATGTTCAACCAATCGGTTACCGCCCTCCAGAGATCCAGAACATCAAATTTAGACCCGATCCGGGTATGCTAAGTCAATTTCAAAGTTTTGGACTCTACACTGGTACAGCTATTCAAGATCCGGTAAGATCGATTCAGAAGTTCATGCAGATTTGTGATGCCTACATTACTCCTGGCATTACACGCGAGCAACTGTATTGTCACATGTTTTCGTTCTTCTTGACCGGTAGAGCTAGCGATTGGCTAGAAAGACAACCACCTGGAACAATTCATTCTTGTAGAGAACTTCAAGCCGCGTTCTTTAACCGTTTTTATCCGAAGAGCATGAGACTCAAAGATCAAACCGAGCTTGCAAGATTTTGTCAAGAAGATGGAGAAACATTAGGAGAGTCATGGACAAGGTTTCAACAAAAATTAGCTAGATGTCCTCTCCATGGTTATACCCCCGCTCTACAACTTGCTATATTCTATGAAGGTCTTAATGATAAAGGTAGAGAGAAGGTGGATAACATTGGAAAGGGTAATTTTGTGTCCATGAATCATAATGAAGCTTCCGAGGTTTTAGAGAATATTATGAAACAAGAAAGAAGTTGGCCTTCAACGCGAGCTTCTGTGGCAAAGACCCGAGGAACGCTTCGTTTAGATGCAGAAACCGCGAACTCAGCTCAAATATCCGCGTTAGAAAATCAAATCAAAGAGCTGAAAATAAAGATGCAAAAGAATTTAGCCGCTGCAAACGTGGTACAAGAAGCACAAGGTTGTCAACAATGTGGGGTTAACAATCATACATGGGAAGAGTGCGAATCAAATCCGCAATCTGTTTACTTTATATCCAACCGAGGAGGTTATCAATGGGGTAACCGAAGTCATCCGGGTATGCAGTATTCAAATCCACAAGGGGCCGCTAATCCTGGTCATTATCAACCGCGACCTCAGAACAACTCTTTCCAACAGAGAGGTCAGTACCAAAATCAATATTAGAATAGACCTGCTCCCCCTCAACAACCTGCTCAAGATGCCTATACCGATTCGTTAGATCAGAAAGCTTTACCTCAGTATCCTAAAGAAGGATCTATGGACAATCAACAGATAGCAAAAGCTCTGGACCGTTTGACAACGACTATGAACGCTCAGGAAGAGAAAGTCCGAGGACAAGATGCCATACTTCAGATGTTAGGTACTCAAGTAGAACAGTTAAACAAAGTTTTAACAAATTTAATGGAACAAAAGGAAGTAAAGGCAATCGAAGGAGGTGAAAACAATGTTGGGTTCGAAGCTTGCAAGGCTATTTGCCTTGAAATTGAAGAAGAACAGAAGGAAGTACCGCATGCTGCCGTTAGTGCCGTGGAAGTTCCGAGTACCGAAGAAGAACCAACCAAGTCTAGCCCCGTGGAATCTGACTGTTCTGAGGTTTATGTGGAGGATGATCAAGAGAAAGCCGAATTTATACAGCTACTGAGGAAGATGCAAGAAGAAAAAAAATTGGTTATGGATTATGAAGCTGAGCTGGCTAAAGGGAAAGAAAAAGAAGCCTCAAGGGAGGAATCGGAAGATGAAGTTGCACCTGCTGTGCATGAAGAGAAAATGGAAGAGAAGGTGGAATCGCCACCTATTGTTCAACCAGTGTCATCAACTATTCCTGATACAAATCCAACGGATGACACTGTACTCAAGACATTTGTAGAGGCGTACCAACCTGAAAATATCAACGCCCAATTGCTTGAGATCGCGAAGAAAGGACTTACACCGCAACAAGTTTTTACGCAAGTTATTCCTGAGAAAGAGGCGAGTGTAGAGATCCCAAGAGAGAACCTGAGGGTTTCAAGAAGAAGTGAAAGAGAGCTACCAACAAAACTTAAAGATCCGTGAAGTTTAAACCTTCCTATTCAATTACATGGTATGCTCAAGGTGAAAGCTATGTAGGATGTGGGTTCTGGTGTGAATCTTATGCCTAAGTCCGTGTTCGAGAGACTTGGACTTCAGAAATCAGAGAAAACTCCAGTGAAGTTGCAGTTCGCTGACAACTCAGTTAAAAAGACATGGGGAACAGTGGAGGACGTCTTAGTCCGTGCAGGTAATATCGTCATCCCTACTGACTTTGTTATTCTTGAGTTTGATGCAGATAAGCAGGTTCCAATCATACTTGGACGGCCTTTCATGGCCACAAGTCAAAGTGTCATCAACTTCCAAGAAGGGACCATTACCCTTCATGAAAAGAACGTATCTGAGACCTTCTATGTCTTGGGTAAGAAACCAAAGAAGTTAGATGCCACCGTTCTTGTCATCCACAGCCTTTCACATCACAAAGTCCCTCCTGAGAAGATCCACTTAAAGCCTGTGGATACTGAGCCAAACATTGAGTTTGGGGTTGGCCATGAAGTTCTATGGAAAGCTCACAAACGCGAGAATAGGCCACAAAGTTTCAAAGACTCGTGGATGGGACCATTCATTGTCACTAAGGTTGTTTCAGCCAAGGTGATAGAAATTCGACCCAAAACTGGGATCAAGCACAGATTAGTTGACGTTCATAGCCTAACTCGTTGTTGGGGAGGCTATATTCGCAAATCTTGATAAAGGTAACACGTCTAACTTTGAAAGACGTTAAACAAAAGTGCTGTACGGGAGACAACCCATTGTTTTTTAGTTTTTATGTCTTTTACGTTTTTAGTTTATGTTTAATTTAGTTGTTTTTAGTTGATATTGCATATTTGAGAAAGGTATTAGTGTTTTTGATGATTAGGTATTGGAGAAATCGAGTTAGGGACGCGAGCAAAATTTTTCGGAACAGAGAAAAGACCTGTGCGGAGTACCCCCGCGGTGTACCCCTATACCGCAGGTATGGTCCGCAAGGCAAAAACCCGTACCACGGGTTGGAGCCGCGGGTCTTATCCAGAGACGAAAAAAACCGACCCTGCGGACTACCCCATGCACCGCACCCCTGTACCGCACGGTTAAAACGCGTGCCACGGGGTAGGTCCACAAGTATTTTGACGAAGGATGGTACAGATGCTGCGGTGTACCCCCTGGTCCGCACCATGGTCCGCGAGCCCAAAACCCGTACCACGGGGTCGTACCACGTGTATTAGGCAGAGGCTAAAATTTTTCGAACATCAGATGCTACGGTGTACCCTGCTATACACCCATGGTCCGCAGGTATGGTCCGCACGACGCCGCTGGAGAGAGAAAGAACGGGATTCAAGTGTATAAATGAGGTATTAAGCCATTATTCCGAATTTTATAAACCTAAAGCCTCTTTCTCTTCTCCAAAACTCTCCCAACTCCATTAAAGCTCATCAAAACCTTCACCGATCATCAAAACACTACCCAATCATCAAGAAAAACACATCAAATCTTCTCTCCACATCATTACAAGAGAGAATCAAACACCCAATATTCACCAAATCCATTCAAATTGAAGAATCAAAGAGCCAAATCTTAAAAATTCATCCTACAATTTCTTAAATCCAAGCCAACCCATTACAAATCCACCTCACCCACATAGAAAATCATCACCAGTTCACCTATCCTAGGCCAAATCAAGCTTTTTCAATCAATAAAGTTCAAATTTCAAGGGTTGCTAAAGCTTTTAGTTGGGGGTTAATTGAAGATGACTAAAAGAACAACAATTTTAGCTAACAAGAGGGAGGGAAAGAGTAACAAGGGATTGGAGTTAATCAAGAAGAAATCAATTGACAAAGGTTCTAGTTCTAAATCAAAGGGTAAAGATTGAGTAGAAAAGAGTGCAATACCATTGTTTGATCGTAATTATAAAAAGTTTTACGTTTATGCAAAGGCGAAAACACAACCTCCACAAGGTCTTACACCCAAAGAGAAAGAGGAAACTTCAAGGGCCCTGAAGACTTCTGCAGAGAAACAATTGAAAGAGCTACCTTTTGCTTATGAGAAAGTATTCAAGGAAGAAGTTGGTACAGGAGAATACGCGAGATTCTTCGAGCTTGGTGAGAAACTGGGTTGGTCTACGTTCATGGTAAGACGTTCTGAATTATGTCATGAGTTAGTTTTGGAATTCTATTTAGGCCTCTTTAGCCGAGATAGAAACGATTGTGTTCCGATTAGAGGAAAGTTAGTTACTTTCACAGTTGAGGAGATTAGAAACCACTTCAAGTTTAAGAAATTGAAAGGTTATTGCAAATTTGAAGAAGCGGTTGCTAAACGAAAAATCTTTGATGAGGAATTACTTTTTGAGCATGTATTAGACAAGGAGAAAGTGCAATCACATAAAGGAGAATTGAAGGCACCTTGGCCTTACAAATATCTTCAATGGGATGCGAGAATTTGGCACAATTTCCTTATTCCTAATGTCTTTGGAAACACACGAACTTTGGATGTGACTATGAAGTACGCTCTACTTTTGGACTGTATTTTGAGAGGAGAAGAGGTTGATGTGGCACAGTTGATCTATGAGGAGGTGATACGATTTCCGGTCTCTCCTAAATCAGTTTATAATGTTAAATTTCCTACCATGATCACGTGTCTTGTGCGAAAAGCGAATGTTACATTGGGTGAAGAAGAGAAACTCGAGTTTAAGACGAGTTATATTGATAATTCTTGGATCAAAGATATCTTTCGAAGAGCGGGTTCTACGCAAATCTCGAAAGAAGAAAAGGAGCAAAATTGGCAAGAGAAGATGGAGGAGCGACGAAATTCGAAGCAGCTCAAACTTCCTTAGTCAATGATGTGGCACAAATCAACGCTAATCAAGTACACATCATGAAACTCCTTGAGAAATTAACAAAAGGTCCAGCAAATCCTACCTTGGATGACAATGATGCGAGGCAATAGCCTCGAGAGTATGTTCTCTTTCTTCCTTACCAATTCTGTAAATATGTTTATCTGCTAATTTTAATTTCTGCTTTTCGAGTCTTTTTCGAGTCGTGGGGACACGGCTCATTTTTGAGTTGGGGGTGTGGGGATTCGTTGTCTCTCATCTCCATGTTTCTGTTTTTAGGTAGAAATTAAAATTTTTGATACATGGGAATTAGATGTAGAGTGTGTTTAATAGCTTGAAAGCATAAGCTCAGTGAATTAATGATAGTAAGTAATATGTTTATGAGCTATTTTATTTGTATGCTTTGAGTATTTGCAGGAAAACACACGTTGATAGTAAAGAAAAGATTAGTGAGCAATGCGATAGAAAGTATGTTCGATCTCAGGGAACCTTGAGAAGTGTGTAGGCCGTGAGATCCAAGCTAGTTGACAAACCATTTGATGAAAGTGCTAAAGGTAAGAAAATTATGAAATTACATAGTGTAGAAAGTGATTAAGGCGGTTCTTTCATGTTTGGAACCCTTGAAGCCTTTTTATACCTTCTCACCTTGTGATTTTTGATTTTATATGCTATAACCTACTCAGCCCCTTCTATCCTTTCTAAAGCCTTTTTATTGAAACACGTTATAAGCCATATCCCTTTAGATTTTAGGACTTTTCCATATGACCCGCACTCGAATCGCGATGCATAGACAGTTGTTTTAGAGCTTGAGTTTGGGGTGGTGGGTCCACCATTATGGGAATTGTTGTTGGGATGGGATTTTGAGCTTATTAACTATGCTTTGTGCTTTATATTGATGATGATTCACAGATTTTAATTGTAACCCTTTGCCGGGGTAATAGTGAATGAAAAAGAAGCTTCGAGCTAATTTTGCCAACAAGGGAATTAAAAGGAAAATATATATATATATATATATATGAGAAAATAGCGTGATATCTCAACATTAAAAGAGAGTCATAGCTATAGCTTAAGAATTTGATTTGAAAAGAAAAGAAAATATATATATTCGGACCGGCAAAGTGGAATTTTTATGTGAACATCTTAGGCTTTAAATGGGTTATTGGGGATGCTAAATTGTGCATCAAGGAATTAATTGGGTTGAGTGAGAAACGTTTTATGAGAGTAACTCAAGCTCTAGGGCGATTCGTTGATGGCTAGTGAGGAGAGAGCCAAAATCTCACTCCAAATTATCCAAATATACTATCCTACCGTCCCTAAGCCTAAATTACAACCTTAAAGACCTTTTGATTCTTTGCTATGTAATCAATAAGTGATTGAGCCATTAGAGAGTAGTTGAGTGGATCTTTGAATGCTAGTGAGGTTTGATGAACAATCTATAGCTTTCTTGGGGAACTGAGTAAAGTCCCAATCCTTCTTACATTGCGAAACTAATCTGATCTTGAATTCAAGCCGTGTTGACTGTGGATATGAGAAGTGTACAGGTATGTAGTTTATGAATATTATTGCATGAAATTTTCTAAGTTATGTGCTTTAGGTTTATTCTGTATATTCAGCTATGTTCTTCCAATTGTGTTGAGAATTTTATAAGTGTGTATTTATAGACATCGGGACGATACAACTTTGAGTTGGGGGTCTCGATGTCTCCTAATTTGTGATAGATTAATATTAGGATGAGACATCATTTTTAGTGATTTAGAAGTCATAATAGTCGATTTTCTTGAGAAATAGTGCACTTTCCTATTTTGAGTCTTGATTTAGTAAAATAATATTTTTAGAGCATATTGGATTTAATTGTTTATTTAGTGTGTAGCTTTAAATATAATTATGGAGATTAATTAGAGTCCAAGTCAAAGACTACAACTTATGGGAAGAGATTTGCATGGTAATTGGAGATAAGGAAACAAAAGCTAAAAAGACGGAAAAGGAAAAGCTGCCTAAATCTGGGATTCTGCAGTACACGCCTAAAGAAGTGCTATTTACCCCAAGAAATATGCCGATTTTGGTAATTTCCTTTCATAGGGACATAGATAATTCTGTGAGGATTCTTTTGGTATCTTATGGAGCTCAAACCGACCAATAACGAAGAAGATATGCTCAAAACGGTCCAGCAGTGTTTATCTTTATTTCCATACGAATTTGAGTTGGGCTAGGAGTCCAATACTTTATCTCTTCCTCAAGAAAACGAATTAGGTCTTCTAAACACCTATAAATACACCCTTATATCACTTGTAAAATCATCCTTGCCTCATAGTAATTAGTTCTTAAGGTTTTATTCTTTTAGTTTATTGTAGAGAGCAAGATGATGTCTTTTGTAATTTCTTTTAGTTTATTTCCATCAGGTATGAACTAAACTCCCCATAGCTTGGGTTTTGCATAATGTATAATCTATGAATTATAATTCTTCTATCTAAGTTTCTTTGGGAATTATATGTTTTAATTTGATATTAGCTACTTACTTAATATTTGTTTATGTGTTTTGATTCATTGTCTTTCCTAGAACTGATCACTTTAGGATTGTTTTAATAGTAGTTAGATGGTCTCCGTAACTGGGTGTTTAACTATTGAACCACCACATAATGTCTAGTGTCGATATTAGTTCTGACAAAACATGATTCTAACTAGATAGTCATTAGGGTTTGTTTTAATCACCATATCACCAATTGATTGGTGCGTTTGCTTAGAGCCTTGGTAGCGCTTGATAACTCTAAGAGTGTAACCACGTCTTGGTTGTGCCGTAGCCCCCTTAGTCGCTCTCAAGGTCTAAGGTATGGGAATTTAGAATCCTGACTAAGTATACCAAGAGCTAATATTCTCCCTTATTAAATAGATTTATAGATAGAATTAGAAGGATTAGTGTATACTAGCAAAACCTAAGCTATATTTCTCATCTCATATTCTTAATCTTTTACTTTATTGTATTTTAATTTCTTAGTTTAATTAGTCTTTTTCGAAAATCTATTTGCTTTATTTTCTGTCTTTTAATTATTTACTTTTACTCGTTATTCCTACCCACGTGATTAACACACTTAAGTCCCTGAGAATGAACTTAACTTACTAACTAAAACTTGCATACGTCCTGTAATACTTGCAGTACTGTGCGTGTCTAGGGTGAGAGTGCGTAGTTTCTTGACTTAATTTTATCTTATTTTTATCACACCCTAGGCGACACCAGAAGCTAATATCAGATAAAACATATAATTCCCAAATAAACTTAGATAGAAATAAATTAGAATTCATAGATTATACATGATGCAAAACCCAAGCTATGGGAAAATTAGTTCATACCTGAAGGAAAAAAACTAAAAGAAATAATGAAAGACTTCATCTTGCTCTCTACAATAATTCTGATGATAATAAACCTAAAGGCTAATTACTATGAGGAAAGGATGATTTACAAGTGATATAAGGGTGTATTTATAGGTGTAGAGAAGCCCTAATTCGTTTTCTTGAAGGAGAAGGTAAGTAGTGGACTCCTAGCCCAACTCAAATTCGTAACCCTAAAATATGAAATCAAGCCCATTTTTGTTTTGGTCCTAAAAGTTTCAATTCTTATCCGTTTGATGCGTATGAGTAGTCGAAATTCATTGTCTCGAAAAGATTTTCAACTTTTCTCTTGACCGTTTCTCCAAATTCCCCACCGATTTTGAGATATAAGCTGATTTGTTGTCGTGGGTGGTTGAATTCAGATTTATGGCAGCTTTTCCTTTTCCATATTTTAGCTTTTCTTTCCTTATCTCCAATTTCCATGCTTATCTTCTTTCCCTATCTCTTAGTATTTGACTTGGACTCTAATTAATCTCCATAATTATCTTTAAAACTTCACACTAAATAAATAATTAAACTCAATATGCTCTAAAAATAATAATTTACTAAATCAAGACTAGAAATAGGAAAGTGTAATATTTCTCAAGAAAATCGACTAGAAAGACTTCTAAATCACTAAAATGATGTCTCATCCTAATATTAATTCATCAAAAGTGAGGAGACATCAAGACCCCCAACTCAAAGTTGTATTGTCCCGATACAATAAAGATAAAAACAAAGGGAAGTCTCTAAATACATACCTTAGGTCACTTTAACACAATGGGAAAAACATAGCAGAATATATAGAATAGACGTAAAGCAACTACTCAGAAAATTTCATGCAATAATATTCACAAACTACATACCTGTACACTTCTCATATACATAATCAACACGGTTTGAATTCAAGATTAGATTAGTTTCGCAACGTAAGAAGGAAAGGAACTTTACTCAGTTCACCAAGGAAGCTATAGATTGTTATTAGTTTCACAACGTAAGAAGGAGATGAACTTTACTCAGTTCACCAAGGAAGCTATAGATTGTTCATCGAACTTCACTAGTATCCAAAGATCCATTTAACTACTCTCTATTGGCTCAATCACTTGCCGATTACATAGCAAAGAATCAAAAGGTCTTTAAGGTTGTAATTTTGGCTTAGGGACGGTATGATAGTATATTTGGATAATTTAGAGTGAGCTTTTGGCTCTCTCCTCACTTGCCATCAACGAATCGCCCTAGAGCTTGAGTTACTCTCATAAAACGTTTCTCACTCAACCCAATGATTTCTTTGATGCACAAAGTAGCATCCCGAATAACCTAATTAAAGCATAAGATGTTCGCATAAAAAATCCTCTTTGCCGGTCCGAATATATATTCTTTCAATTCATTTTTTTCTTTTGTATAGCTATGACTCTCTTTTTGATGTTCGAGATATCACACTATTTTTTTCATATATATTTTTTCTTTTCAAATTTAGCACGTAGCTTCTTTTTCATTCACTATTACCCCGGCAAAGGGTTACAATATAAACCTGTGAATCATCATCAATATATAACTAGAGCACAATTAATAAGCTCAAAAATCGCATGCCAATAATATTTCCCATAATGGTGGACCCACCACCCCAATCTCAAGCTCCAAAACAATTGTCTATGCATCGCGATTCGAGTGCGGGTCATATGGAAAAGTCCTAAAATTTAAAGGGATGTGGCTTATAATGTGGCTAATAAAAAAGGCTTTAGAAAGGATAGAAGGGGCTGAGAAGGATATAAAATATAATAGGGTGAGAAGGTATAAAAAGGCTTTAAGTGGCTTCAATATGAAAGAACTGCCTTAATCATTTTATACACCATGCAATTTCGTTATTCTCTTACCTTTAGCACTTTCATCAAATGGGTTTGTCAACTAGCTTGGATCTTACGGCCTACACACTACTCAAGGTTCCCTGAGATCAAACATACTTTCTATTGCATTGCTTACTAATCTTTTCTTTACTATCAATGTGTTTTTTCCTGCAAATACTCAAAGCATACAAAATAAAATAGCTCATAAACATACTACTTACTATCATCAACTCACTGAGCTTATGCTTTCAAGCTATTAAACATACTCTACATCTAATTCTCATGTATCAAAAATTTTAATTTCTACCTAAAACCAGAAAAATGGAGATGAGAGACAACGAATCCCCACACCCCCAACTCAAAAATGAGCCGTGTCACCACGACTCAAAAAAGACACGAAAAAGAAATTAAAATTAGCAGATAAAGCATTTATAGAAATGGTAAGGAAGAAAGAAAACATACTCTCGAGGCTTATTACCTCGCATTATCGACATCCAGGATAGAATTGCTTGATATTTCTTTAATTTCTCAAGGAGTGTCATGATGTGCACTTGATTGGCTTTGATTTGTGCCACATCATTGGCTAAGGAAGTTTGAGCTTCTTCGAAATTGTTTAAACGCTCCTCCATCTTTTCTTGCCAACTTTGCTCCTTTTCTTCTTTCGAGACTTGCGTAGAACCCGATCCTCTCAAGACTTTGATGATACAAGCATTATCAATAGTACTCTTTTTAAATTCAAGTTTCTCTTCTTCACCCAAAATTACATTCTCGTTTCGCACAAGACATGTGATCATAGTAGGATATTTAACATTATAAACTGATTTAGGAGAGACCGGAAATCGCATCACCTCCTCAAAGATCAACTGTGCCACATCCACTTCTTCTCCTCTCAAAATACAATCCAAAAGTAGAGCGTTCTTATAGTCACATCCAAAGTTCTTGTGTTTCCAAACACGTTAGGGATAAGGAAATTGTGCCAAACTCTAGCATCCGGTTGAAGATATTTGTAAGGCCAAAGTGCCTTCAATTCTCCCTTATGTGATTTCACTTTCTCCTTGTCTAAAACATTCTCATAAAGTAAACCCCAATCGCAGATTCTTTGTTTATCCACCGCTTCACTATACTTGCATGGTCCAACTAATTTTTTAAACTGGAAGTGGTTTCTAATCTCTTTAACTGTGAAATGAACTAACTTTCCTCTAATCGGAACACAACCTTCACTATCTCGGCTAAATAAGCCTATATAGAAATCTAAAACTAACTAATGACATAAATTAGAATATCTTACCATGATTGTAGACCAACCCAATCTTTCACCAAGCTCCAAGAATCTCTTATACTCTTCTGCACCAACTTCTTCATCGAATACTTTCTCATAAGCAAAAGGTAGTTCTTTTAATTGTTTCTCTGTAGAAGCTATCAAGGCCTTTGAAGCTTTCTCTTTATCTTCGGGTGTAGGACCTTTGAATGGAAGAGGTTGTGTATTCTTCTTGGAATAAAGTGGAACCCTTTTTCCCCAAAAAATTGAACGTAGCCGGCTTACCTCCCTTTTCTACATCTATTTTACCATTTGGATTGGAACTGGAACTTTTGTTACTTGATTTCTTCTCAATTGGACCCAATACGTTACTTTTCTTCATCCCCCTCTTGTTAGATAATGTTTATGTTCTTTGAGTCATCTCAATTGACCCCCAACTCAAAGCTTTAACAACTCTTGAAATTTGAAACTCTTAATTATAGGTTGAACAAGCTTAATTTGGGTTAGGAAGGGTATTTTGATGATGAATTTCTATGTGGGTAAGATGAATTCTTGATGGATTGGTATGGATCTAAGAAATTGTAGGATGAATTTTGAAGATTTGAGCTTTGGATTCTTCAATTCAACGTGTTTTGGTGAGATTTGGGTGATTGAATCTCCTTTGTAATGATGTGGAGAGAAGATTTGATGTGTTTTTATGGTGATTGGGTAGTGTTTTGATGTTTGGGGAAGGTTTGATGAAGCTTCAATGGAGTTGGGAGAGGGTTTGAGAAGAAAGAGAGGCTTAAGGATTGTAAAATTCGGAATATACCAACTTCTTCTCCTTTATAAGCTAAAAAACGAAGCATTTTTCTCTCTTCAGCGGCGCTGGGCGGCATACCGGCCTTAGGGCCCGGCATGCCGGTGCTGGAGCTCTTGAAAACCGAGTTACGTCAAAATACCCGAGGTGAGAACACGTGGGCACGGGTTTTGGTCTAGGCGGCATACCGGCCATAGGGCCCGGCATGCCGGTGCTAATGTTGCTTGAAAACTTAACATTCTGTCTTGCACACGTGACTACACCCGTGGGCACGGGTTTTTGACCTGGTCGGCATATGGGTGTTGGCATCTCTCGAAAGCTAACTCTCTACCTTGAACACGTGGCCTTACCCGTGGGCTCGGGTTTTCTGACCGCCGGCTTACCGGCCGTAGGGCCCGGCATGCCGGTGGTGTTGTCTGAATATACCCAAAAAATTCGTTTTTCTCCCAAAACTCGATTTTTCTAACACCTGAACATCAAAAACACTAATATCTTTCTCAAATATGCAATATCAACTAAAAACAACTAAACTAAACACAAACTAAAAACATAAAAAAATAAAAAATTGCGGGTTGTCTCCCGTACAACACTTTTATTTAACGTCTTTTAAAGTTAGACGCGTTACCTCTATCAAGATTTGCGAATATAGCCTCCCCAAAAACGAGTAAGGCTAAGAATGTCAACTAATCTACGCTTGATCCCCTTCTTGGGTCTGATTTGTATCACCTTAGCTGAAACAACCTTAGTGACGATGAACGTTCCCATCCACGAGTCTTTGTAACTACGTGTCCTATTTTCGTGTTTGTGAGCTTTCCATAGAACTTCATGGACAACCCCAAACTCAATATTTGGCTCAGCATCCACAGGTTTTACATGGATCTTCTCTGTACGGACTTTGTGATGTGAAAGGCTGTGGATGACAAGAACGGTGGGATCTAACTTCCTCGGTTTTTCACCCAAGACATAGAAGGTCTCAGATACATTCTTAACATGAAGGGTAATGGTCCCTTCTCAGAAGTTGATGACACTCTAACTTGTGGCCATGAAAGGTCGTTCAAGTATGATTGGAACCTGCTTATCTGCATCGAAATCAAGTATAACAAAGTCAGTAGGGATGGTGATACTACCTGCTCGAACTCGGACGTCCTTCACTGTTCCTTATGTCTTAGTAACTGAGTTGTCAGCAAACTGCAACTTCACTGGAACTTTCTCTGATTTCTGAAGTCCAAGTCTCTGGAACACGGACTTAGGCATAAGATTAACAATTGAACCCACATCGTACATAGCTTTCACCTTGAGCATACCATTTATTTGAATAGGAAGATTAAAGCTTCCCGGATCTTTGAGCTTCAGTGGTAACTCTTTTTCGCTTCTTCTTGAGACTCTCAAGTTCTATCTCTTGGCTTCTACACTCGCTTCTTTCTCAAGAATAACTTGCGTAAAAACTTGATGCGGTGTAAGCCCTTTCTTCGCAATCTCAAGCATTTGGGTGTTGATATTTTCAGGAGTGTACGCCTCTACAAATGTCTTGAGTTCAGTGTCATCCTTCGGATTTGTATCAGGGATGGTTGATGACACTGTTTGAACAAATGGCGGTGATTCCACCTTCTCTTCTTCTTTCTCTTCTTGCACAACAGGTGCAACTTCAACTCTCGGTTCTTTTGAGGCTTCTTCCTCTTTCTCTTTAGCCAGCTCAGCTTGAAACTCCATAACCGATCTAATATTCTCTTGCATATCTTTCAAAAGCTGTATAAATTCAGATTTTTCTGAATCTTCCTCCACGTCACTCTCAGAACAGTTAGAGTCCACGGGGCTAGACTTGGTTGGTTCTTCTTCGGTACTCGGAACTTCCACGGCACTTTCGGCAGCATGTGGTACTTTTTTCTTTTCTTCAATTTCAAGGCAAATAGCCTTACAAGCTTCGAACCCAACATTGTCATCACCTCCTTTGATAGCCTTCAATTCTTTTTGTTCCATAATGCTTGTTAGAACTTTGTTCATCTGTTCTACTTGAGTACCTAAAATCTGAATTGAAGCTTCTTGTTCTCGTAACTTCTCACTACGGGAATGCATATTAGTGGTCATAAGATCTATAAACTTCGTCAATTGTTGATTATCCACAACTCCTTCTTGAGGATACTGTGGTAAAGCTTTCTGAGCTAACGAATCGGTATAGGAATCTTGAGCAGGTTGTTGTGGGGGAGCAGGTCTATTCTGATATTGATTTTGATACTAACCTCTCGGTTGGAATGAGTTATTTTGGGGACGTGGTTGATAATGACCAGAATTAGCGGCCCTTGTGGATTTGAATACTGCATACCCGGATGATTTATATTACCAAATTGATAGCCTCCTCGGTTGGATATGAAATAAACAGATTGTGGATTTCCTTCGCACTCTTCCCATGTATGATTCATAGCCCCACAGTGTGGACAACCTTGTGCTTCTTGTACTACATTCGCTGCGGCTAAATTTCTCTGCATCTCAAGCTTAAGGTCTTTGATTTGATTCTCTAATGCGGATAATTGAGCTGAGTTTGCAGTTTTTGTGTCTAAGCGAAGCGTACCTCGGGTTTTTGTAACAGGAGCTCGCGAAGATGGCCAACTCCTTTCTTGTTCAATCCAATTTTCTAAAACCTCGGTAGCTTCAGCCGGATCCATGGACACGAAATTTTCTTTCCCAAGGTTATCCACCTTCAATCTACTTTCTCTGTTGATACCTTCATTGAATATAGCTAACTGTAGAGAGGGGGTGTAACCATGGAGCGGACATCTAGCTAACTTCTGTTGAAACCTTGTCCATGCTTCTCCTACTTCTTCTCCATCTTCTTGACAAAACTTTGCAAGCTCGCTTTGGTCTTTGAGTCTCATACTCTTCGGATAAAAACGGTTAAAGAAAGCGGCTTGAAGTTTTGTCCAAGTGTTGATTGTACCTGGTGGTTGCCTATCTAGCCACTCACCAGCTCTACCGGTCAGAAAGAACAAAAACACATGACAATACAGTTGCTCGCGTGTAATGCCTGGAGTAACATAAGCATCACAAATCTGCATAAACTTCTGAATAGCTCTTACCGGATCATGAATTGATGTACCACTGTAGAGTCCAAAACTTTGAAACTGACTAAGCATACCGGATCGGGTCGAAATTTAATATTTTGGATCTCCGGAGGACGGTAACCTATCGGTTGAACATGAAATGACACTCTCAAGTCTGGAAGGTCTTGTTCGACTCGGTTCTGATTATTTTTGTTGTTCCCTTACCCCTTCCTTGTGGTGGTACTTGTTGTTGTCCTGGTGAGACAAGTGGTGGATCTATCGGATCTCATATGTCTGCCATAGCTCTTCTTAAGGCTCTTTCTTCACGATCATGTCTGTTATAAGGTCTAAAGCACCTCTCGGGCTCCGGTAAAGGAGGCAAAAGATTCACTGTTAAAACCTGAAAAAGACTAAAGCAAACCACAAGCATAAATCCGGAAAAAAAAAAACTAAATACTGAAAAAAAAAATTAACTAAAAACTACTACTCGAAATAGATAGCCCACACGCTAACGAGACACAAATCCCCGGCAGCGGCGCCAAAAACTTGGTGTCGCCTAAGGTGTGATAAAAATTAGATAAATATAAGCCAGAAAACAATGCACTTTCACCCTAGACAAGCACGGTATCACAAGTATTACAGGATGTATGCAAGTTTTAATGATGCGTTGAATTCGTTCTCGGGGACTTAGTGTGTTATACGAATGGGTAGAAATAACGAGTAGACAGTAATTAATTAAAAGACAGAAAATAAAAGAGAATAATTCGAGATAATTAATTAAACTAAGGGAAAGTAAAAGACAATAAATAAAAGATAAGAAATATGAGATGAGAAGTATAGATTAGGTTTTGCTAGTATGCACTAATCCTTTAATTCTTTTGATCAAACTCTAGTTAATAAGGAAGATAATTAGCTCTTAGATACCTTAGACCTTGAGAGCGACTAAGGGGGCTACAGACACACCATGAGGCTGGTTTAAATAGGTTATCCTGCGCTACTAGGTTCCTAAGCAATCAATTTCCAAATATGGTGATAGTGGTTAAATTATACCCTAATGACTATCTAGTTAGAATTAGTGTTGTCAATACCAATATCGACACTAGACGTTATGTGGTGTTTCAATAATTAGACACCCAGCTAAGGTGATCATCTAACTACTATTAAGGTAATCCTAAACGTCGCGCACTGCAAGGAAAACAATCATTAAATCAAAAAACATAAACAAATATATAGGTAAGAAGCTACTATCATATTAAAACATATAATTCTCAAAGAAAATTAGATAGAAAGAAATTAGAATTCATAGATTATACATGATGCAAAACCCAAGCTATGGGAAAATTAGTTCATACCTGAAGGAAATAAACTAAAAGAAATAATGAAAGACTTCATCTTGCTCTCTACAATAATTCTGATGATAATAAACCTAAAGACTAATTACTATGAGGCAAGGATAATTTACAAGTGATATAAGGGTGTATTTATAGGTGTAGAGAATCCCTAATTCGTTTTCTTAAAGGAGAAGGTAAGTAGTGGACTCCTAGCCCAACTCAAATTCGTAACCCTTAAATATGAAATAAGGCCCGTTTTTGTTTTGGTCCTAAAAGCTTCAATTCTTATCCGTTTGACGCGTATGAGTAGTCGAAATTCATCGTCTCAGAAAGATATTCAACTTTTCTCTTGACCGTTTCTCCAAATTCCCCACCGATTTCGAGATATAAGCTGATTTGTGGTCGTGGGTGGTGAAATTCAGATTTATGGTAACTTTTCCTTTTCCATATTTTAGCTTTTCTTTCCTTATCTCCAATTTCCATGCTTATCTTCTTTCCTTATCTCTTAGTCTTTGACTTGGACTCTAATTAATCTCCATAATTATCTTTAAAGATTCACACTAAATAAATAAGTAAACCCAATATGCTCTAAAAATAATAATTTACTAAATCAACACTAGAAATAGGAAAGTGTAATATTTCTCAAGAAAATCGACTAAAAAGACTTCTAAATCACTAAAAATGATGTCTCATCCTAATATTAATTCATAAAAAATGAGGAGACATCAGACCCTCAAGAGGGAAAAATTTGAGAAACTTAATTATATTAAAGATATATTGTTATCGAAATCGGCTAGTTGGATGGCTTGGCTGTTGTCCGAAGGAGGCAAGGAGGTTCTTATTAAAGGGGTTCTGCAAGCCATTCCTAATTATGCAATGTTGTCTTTGAATTTTCCAAAAATCTTTGTAAAAAGCTGTCAAACATTGTTTCGAATTTTCAGTTGGACTCGCTTAGTAGGAAAACAATTCATTAGGTTGCTTGGGAATAAATCGCAAGGTCAAAAAAAATCGGGGGTTTTGGATTTAGAGATTTTAAAAAAATGAATCTTGCAATGCTCGCTAATCAAGTTTGGAGACTTATTAATAATCCTGAATCATTTGCGGCTAGAGTCCTCAAGGGGATATACTCTCCTAATTGTAGTTTTTGGGATGCTAAATTCGCAAAAAAAAAAGATCTTGGAGCTGGGCGAGCCTGTTCAAAGGAATTCAATTTCTTAAAAAACATTTTGTATGGCAGATTGGTATCGGGTTGAGAATTAATATTTGGGATCATTGTTGGATCGGTAAAGGAATTTATGTGGACAATCCGTCAAATTGTTCGGTTAATTTTGTTAATGATCTTTTTAATAGTACGACGATTGGATGGAATATCGACCTTATCAATAATATCTTCCCGCAAAAATGTTGCTACGAGTGTTAAGAGAATTCCTACTTTACAAATTGATGTAGATGATAAAATCATTTGGCCTTTTAGTAAAAATGGGTGTTATACGACTAAGTCTGGTTATCATGTTATAGTTGACTAGGAAGTTTCAAGCGAAACTCAATCATCGGCAAGTGGAGAGGTGAATAAAGGTGTAATTTGGAATACAATATGGAAAGCCAACATCCTTGCAAAAATCAAGGACTTCTGCTGGATAGTCTGTAATAATGCTCTTCCAGTAAAAAGAAATTTTAAAAAAATGTAATCTCAATGATACATGCGAATGGTGCGAAATTGAAGGGGAAAATGTTGATCATCTTTTACTTAAATGTCCTTTTAGTATGAAAGTCTGGGCAGACTCGCCGATGCAAATCAAGATTAGTAAGAATATGAATGTTAATTTTGCGGAATGGCTGATACGTACTATCTCATGCTTTGTGAAAATGGATGGGATAAAAAACTGGTTACAACTTACATCCTTGTTACTATATGGTATATCTGGAAATAAAGAATGAAATATTTTCATTATGACAAGAGTTGGAGTATGGGTGATATTTTCCGTAATTCTAAAGAACTCATTTTAAGGCTCTTTGGTCCATGTAATACTAGTAACACAACCCACAAGGATAATAGTAAGAATGTTGTGTCGGTTGATTTCAATCCTGCTCTTTGTGATTTTGCGGAGATGGTTTGGATGTGTGATGTATTTTTTAAATCTGCCCAAGAACCAGCAGCTATTGCAGCTATTGGAATTAACAAGGAGGGATGTATTTCTCGTAAAATCAACCTTAGATCTAAGGTTAAGGAGGTGATTGAGGGAGAAGTCTGGGCAATCATTTTGGCCATGAGATCAGCCCATGAGACCAGTCCATGATCTCACCACCCGGAGTATGTCTTTTTACTTTGACAACCTTGACTTAACTCAAGGCATCAACAATTTAATCGGTTTTTATTGAAACCTAAACCGTTTGTGACTGAATTTAGAAGATGGGTAGGTCGAAATCCACTATGGAAAGTTGTACATATTAATAAAAAAAATTCAATTCTACCGCAGATACTTTAGCAAAATACACAAAAAAGAATCTGGATATGTCCAATTAGAATGATTTCACGTTTTTTAATCTAATGCTTTTCTGATGAATCTTTGTTACTATAGTACAATTTAATCTTAGTTTTATTCTGACAAAAAAAAACGAAACAAATTAGCATGTATCATATTAAAAGATAACAAAAATTATGATATGAAGAATTTTATTAATAATATAGAGACTCAAGTTGTTAACGTGTTATAAAATTCACGACGATAAATTGAAATATAGAAAAATATAATTTCGTATTATTATAATATCTTTTAACAATTAATTTTATTTTTTTTCTAAGTACATATGAGAACCACTTTGGACTCAGAATCATTTTGATTATAATAAGATTCGATCTTAAAACCTCTTGGTCTCTGCGGAGTTTTCTAATCACGAGACCAACTATCGAACTAATAAATCTCTATATTTTGTTTACAAAACAAAATATTCATATGAATAAATATTATAAGTTACCGGGACCATGTGAAGAATTTGAAAATTTGGAGGGGACACATTAGATAAAAATGTTTATCAAGTGATGACATACTCATAGACCCAATTGTGCTTATATCTGCCCAGAATTCTTCTCCCAATCTTTTCACCGACACAAACGTTTCATATTCCAGCACACACTTTTGTAACCAAACCAGATCCTCATCTCTTCCTAGCTCTTTCTTAAAATGTTTGTCGTAACTAAACCTTTTGACCTGACTCAAAATCATGGGATATCCATCTTCAACTGAAGCTGGGACACCATGTTCTTTTGACCTGACTCATATTCATGGGATATCCATCTTCAATTAAATCTGGGACACCACTTTTCCTGAACTAAAATGTTTTGCATGCTTCAGACAGAAAGTTTGAGAAAATTAATATCAATACCCCAGTAATAGGTGTTTGAGAATTTCCACATAATATTTTACAGTTTTTACAGAGGGATGGCTCTAAGCCACGTTTATTAACAGATAAACTAAAAACCTCATTTTAGATATTGCACAAATTTCGAAAATGTAGAATTAAATGAAAATCGATAACAAGTATAAATAAATCAAAATAAGAAAGTAACATAAGACTTGTCCAAAAAAAAAAAAAAAAAAAAGTAACATAAGAAAATAAAAAGTATTATTATTCATTCAACCCAATTGGAAATCATATGATCCAGCAATTCCGACACTTTCTCATTACCATCATCCAAATTCTCTAATAAACTCTCATTTAACAGCTTTGCCTCCTTAATTCTAGCATCTCTCAATAAACCCCGGTAAACTAATATTCTAATTTCATCTCCGATCTTCAATTCTTTCTCCAGCATTACCTTCAAAACCTTCAAGCCCTCTAATACCATACCATTTGCGCAAAACCCACCTACCAGAACACCATAAAAACTCGAATCGGTAACTATAACTGGCGAAAAATCCGGCCTAGACACCCATTGGAAAATCTTGAAAGCCCTTTTAGGCTGCCCCTTTTGAAAAAAGGAAGAAACAAGCATTTTTGAAAAAGGTAGTGTGAAAGATTGTTGGATAGGTGTCGAGTGTTTAAGGTTATTGAGAAAGTACATGGGGAGAGTTAGGTCGGGTTGAATGGTTAGAGTGTGGATGAAAATCGATAAAGAAAGCGATTCTAGAGGAGGGTTTGTGAGGAGAGTTGTTGTGATGAGGTTTGTGGCTTGTTTGAGTTGGTTTGATGAGCAAAGACTTGGGATTAAGAGGTTGATTTGTGTTAATTCTTCTTCTGTTAGAGTTGAAGGATTAATGCTAGTCTGGGAGCTCAATGAGCTTACCCTGGTGCCAGTTGAGGAGGAGGAAGAAGAAGAGAAGTAAAGGTACGGATGCTTGAAAAAAGAAGCAGCTTTCAATAGCTTTTGCGTTTGATTCATAGCTGCGTTTGATTCAATAGCTGAAAGTGTTTAGATGCTTCTACTTAAATGTCATTTCTAGTAGAGCAGATTTCTAAAATAGGCTATGCACTTTAGAGTTAGTGCATAAATTAAGGGAATTAATTTATAAGGCCCACTAGCAACCCAATTAAAAAGTGAAAAAAACCTATAATATTCTTCCCTTTTCTCTTAGGGTATGTTTGGATAGAGGGATTGGGAGGGAGGGGATTGTATTAAAGGATAATGACAATTCCATCCCTTGTTTGTTTTGGAAATAAGTAGAGGGGATAGTTTATTAAAGGATACTTGCAATCCCTTACGAACCCATATATTCAATCCCTCCAATTCGGTGGGATTAGGAAGGAAGGATTCTTTTATTATGTTGTAATGTCTAAGTTGCCCTTATTCTTTCTTTATAAAATATTTTAATAGGGGTATATGAGTCATTTAGTTATAAAAAGAATCCCTTCCTCCCATTATTCTTCTAATCCAAACACCGGATAAATGTTATCCTTTAATAAAATCCCCCCTTCTCTTTTTATTCAATCCAAACAAGATTAAATACTCTCCTTTCCATTCCCTTGTTATACTCTCCCTTCCTATCCTTTAATAAATAATCCCTCCTTAATCCAAACATACCCTTAATCTCACACAATAAAATATCAAAAAAATAAAACACAAAACCTTGTAGAATATCGGATCCTCTCTTTCCACTCTCTTCTCTCTCCCATACCAAACTCTTCTCTGCACCAAAAACACAGACCCATTACTGGATCTTTGGTGGGTCCTTGTGTATTATAAAATAATGCAATAAAAATAATAGAATAAAGGATCCACAGACCGCAAGTGTACGGGTCGTACCAAGTAATAGATAAGTAAATACGAGATTATCGTCTCTACAGGGATTTAAGAAGTTATTCTAACTTCGTGTTCAATATCAAAATAGGTAGTTTTGATTGCTTTAAAAAGATAAATAATAAAGGTGTTTGTTTTCTAATAAACTAAATAATAAATTAGACAATAAAATAAACAATTAATAATTATGCAAGAAAGATAGGGATATACAAGTATGAATCTATCCTATTGAATCTATGATTACTAAGAATAAGGGTGAATGGGAAATCTCACAATAGTCGGGAATCTATAACCTCCTAGCCCCCGTCAGGGTTGACCTAGAAGCTATCCTACGGTATTACAAACCCCGTCAGGGCGATTGTAAGCTACTTTCAGATGAATACTATTTTACCTCTTTGGCTACGTGGTTAGTCAAGCCCGTCAGGGTCAAATAACGGATACCACGCGTCTATATTCTATTTCTGTAATTAAACCCCCCGTCAAGGCGATCACTTCCCCACCAAAGTGAATAGCCTAATTACTAAAACCTACCCTTGATTCGCGACGTCAATGATAGTGAATAAGCACAAGAATATAGTCAATGGAAATTAAGAACCAATTCAATTAAATACTAAAAATCCCAGATTCAAATTAAAACAGAAAAACAATATTCAATGGTTCATATAATTACAATCCTAAAGAGAAATTATGCATAAATAAACTTCTTAGATAAATAGCTTAGAAATACCTCATAGACAAAATTGATCTAATACTAAATTACCCAAAGCATAGAGATGGAGAAGTGTTGAATTGATGTAGTTAAGCTCTAGCTCTTGCTTCTTCCTCCTCTAGATCCTCTTGATCCTCTTGATTGCTTCTATGATGATTGATTTGTGTATATTAAGCTTATGCAGCCAAGGGATGATTTTCTAAGGTTTAGAGTTGGTATTTATAGGTGCTAGCAAGCCCTAGCCCCTAGGTCGAATTACTTGGAGTGGAAGACAAGTCAAGTACTCTTTAATTCGTAACCCTAAAATCTAGGAAAGGTAAGATTTTGCTGCTGGTTTGATTTGGTCATATCTCTTTCAATACTTATCCATTTGAGGAGTTCCAATATATGAAACTGCTTGTCTCGGAAAGAGCTTTCTATTGGTGCAGACCACTCGTCCAGATTCCTCGCAAATATAAAGTTATGAATTAATCTTTGAAACGTGGCTGGAATTTCAGATTCATAAGGCAGCTTTATCTTTTCCTTCTTTGCATATATCTTTCCTTAATCTTCTTATTTCCATGTAAATCTCTTTCCTTTCGTTCTTTGACTTGACTTGGTCTCTAATTAATTACCATATATCTATTAAAGCTTCACATTAAATAAATAACTAAACCGCATATGCTTTAAAAATAATAAATCAAGAAATAGAAATTGGAATGTGCACTCTAAATTCAGGAAACTCGACTAAGCACACTAGAAATATTCTAAGACTTTAATTCTCACTTCTCCTCCTTGGGTTGGGTTTTCATGAAATTCATAAACCTACTAACTTTGCACTAAAAATAGGTAAATTAATGCACAAAGGCTCTATAAATGCAAATAGTCTAATTCCAAGGGGAAAAAGTGTAATATTGCAATTTAAGCACGAAAGTCAATATAAAAAGACCATTTTCATCCTAAAATGATGTCTCCTATTTAGACCAAAAAGGGAGACATCAAGACCCCCAACTCAAACTTGTATCGTCCCGATACTATAAAAATAAATAAAAACATAGGGAAGTCTCGAAAATATCAGCTATATCAATGAAGCACAGGGGAGAAGAAGATAGCAGAATATATAGAATAAACTCAAACAAATACTTAGAAAATTTCATGCAATAATATTTACAAACTACATACCTGCACACTCGTCATATCTACAATCAACACGGCTTGAATTCAAGATTAGATTAGCTTCGCAATGTAAGAAGGAGAGGATCTTTACTCAGTTCACCAAGGAGGCTATAGATTGTTCATCGAACTTCACTAGTATCCAAAGATCCACTTAACTAATCTCTAACCGCTCAATCACTTCTAGATTACATAGCAAAGAATCAAAAGGTCTTTAGGGTTGTAATGTTGGCTTAGGGACGGTATGATAAGTATATTTGGATAATTTAGAGTGAGCTTTTGGCTCTCTCCTCACTAGGCATCAACGAATCGCCCTAGAGCTTGAGTTACTCGTAAAACGTTCTCACTCAACCCAATGAATTCCTTGATGCACAAATTAGCATCCCCAATAACCCAATTAAAGCATAAAGATGTTCACATAAAAATTCCTCTTTGCCGGTCCAAATATATATTCTTTTCATATCAATTTTTTTTTCTTTTGTATAGCTATGATTCCTTTTTTGATGTTGAGATATCACGCTATTTTTCTCATAATTATTTTTCTTTTCTTTTCATGCTTTTAAGCTTTTTTCATTTACTCTTACCCCGACAAAGGGTTACAATACAATAAACTTGTGACTCATCAATATATAGACAGAGCACACTTAATAAGTTCAAAATTCCCAACCCAATAATATTTCCCATAATGGTGGACCCACCACCCCAAACTCAAGCTCTAAAACAATTGTCTATGCATCGCGATTCGAGTGCGGGTCATATGGAATAGTCCTATAATCTAAAGGGATATGGCTTATAATGTGGCTAATAAAACGGCTTTAGAAAGGCTAGAAGGGGCTGAGAAGGATATATAATAATAAAATGGACATCAAGCTAAAAGGCAACAAGGGGCTTATGAAAGAACCGCCTTAATCAATTTCTAAACTATGCAATTTCGTCATTCTCTTACCTTTAGCACGTTCATTAAATGGGTTTGTCAACTAACTTGGGTCTCACGGCCTACACACCACTCATGGCTCCCTGAGATCGAACATAATTTCTATCGCATTGCTAACTAATCTTTTCTTTACTATCAATGTGTTTTCCTGCAAATACTCAAAGCATACAAAATAAAGCAGCTCATAAACAAACTACTTTCTATCATCAACTTACTAAGCTTATGCTTTCATGCTATTAAACACATTCTACATCTAATCCATCTCTTTAAAAATTTCAAAAAATTTCAAATTTCTCTAAAAAAACAGTTAATCACATAAAAATGGAGGGTAGGGACAACGAATCCCCACCCCCAACTCAAAAATGAGTCGTGTCCCCACGGCTCGCAAAGACTCGGTAAAAATAAAAATAGCAAATAGTGCATATAGAGAAAATGGTAAGGAAGAAAGAAAACATACTCTTCGAGGCAATTGCCTCGCTTGATTAATACCCAAGATAGGATGCAGTGATTTCCGTGTATGTAAATTTCATATATCACCAATTTCGATATCCCTTACATCCTTTTGTGCTCCATCCCAATCAATCACACTCTAGAAATCTCTTGTTTCTCATCTTCTCCAACTTTATTCTCGAATACTCTCTCATGTGAAGGTGTTCTTCCAGGAATATTTTGTTGTGGCAACAGCTACTAGCGTCCCAGAAGCTTTGCTCATCTTTGGTCAAAAAGATGCTTGATTTGTAGAGGTTGTGGTGTCTTCCTTATGAAATTTGAAATCTTTTTGTTCTTTGATTTCACCACTGCATGCTTTCCTCTATTCTCTTGATCCGATTTACCTTGTATTTTATTCCCAAAGTAGTACCCATCTCAATTGATTTCTTCTAGAGCTCAACCAATACCTTGCTTCTATTCTTCATACCCTTTAACAATATCTTTGTTCTTTTTATCATCTCTTTTGACCCCCAACTCAAAGCCTTGAACACTCTTGAAATTTGTAACTTTGATAATAGGTGGAACAAGCTTTATTTGGATTAGGAAAGGTCTTAGGATGACAATTCTCTATGTGGGTATGATTGAATCAAGCTTTGATGATATGGGTTTAAGGAATTTTGGATGAATTTTGAAAATTTAAGCTCTTGATTCTTGGATTCTAGATGTTTTGATATGATTTGGATGGTTGAATCTTCTTTGTATTGATGTAGGGAAGGATTTAGATTTGAATTCATGGTGATTTGGTTGTGTTTTGATGTTAGGTGAAGGTTTGTTGAAGCTTTATTGGAGTTGGGAGAGGTTTGGAGAAGAAAAAGAGGCTTAAGGATTTGTTATTTCGGAATAATACCTAATTTCCTCCTTTTATAAGCTCAAAACGCAACTTTTTTCTCTCTCCAGCGGCTAACTGCGGTATACCGCAGCTAGGGTGCGGTGTACCGCACCTTCTGCTCTTCGAAATTTTTCTCCTCTGCATAAAACCCGTGATGACAACCCGTGGCACGGGTTTTTGGGCCTTGCGGTGTACCGCGGATGGCGTCCGGTGTACCGCACCGAGGGTCTGATTTTTCCGAAAAATTTAGTTTTCTCCTCCAAACTCGATTTCGTTAGCACCTAAACACCAAAAACACTAATACCTTCCTCAATAATGCACTATCAACTAAAAAATGCGTAACTAAATAATATACACAAAGAAAAAACTAAACTAATAAAGCAATTTAAAGCTTGGGGTGTCTCCCAAGAGCACTTTTATTTAACGTCATTTAAAGTTTGGCGGGTTACCTCCATTATCCCTTGAGTATGTAACCTCCCAAGCAGTGGTGGGGTTGTGTATGTCTACAATTCGCGTCCTTTGACCTCTCGAAGGTTGTATCTCTATTAATTTTGGTGTCACTACTCGAGTAACAACAAATGGTCACATCCACTCATTTTTTAAACCTCGTGGTCTATTCTCTTGTTTGGAGGCCTTCCAAGCAACCGTGGTTCCGACCCCAAACTTATCTTTAGATTTCTTCTTCACAGGTTCATGGTGGTGGTCCTTCTCTTTAACCACTTCAGATGCTTTTGGAACAATGGGGAACTCAAGTGGCTCCTTCTCTAGAGGTTTGTCCAAAACAAGAAATGTTTCGGAACTTTCTTTTGTTATGAGGGCAACGTCTTCAACCTCGATCTCTACACTCGCATTCTCCTTTGTTTCCGGAATAGCTTCTATGAATACTTGTTGCGGTGTGAGTTCTTTTGTATTACTTTCAAGCATTTGGGTATAGGATTTGTCTTTACACACCTCTACAAATGCTTTATCAATGTCACCGTTTGAATGATTCGTCGTTATTGGATTGGGAGGTGACATCAATAGAGTACTAGGTGGTGAATCCATCCTAGTATCTTCTTCTTCTATCTCTTTTCTAACCAAGACCTCAATATTTACTTCCTCTAAACGCGGCTTGGCTGGGTTTTCCATGGATGTAATCGTCCCTTCATAAGATTTAATTTCAATTTCGACTCCATTACCAACAATTGACTCATCTATGCTTAGCGTGGTTGATTCTTCTATTGGTGGAATCTCTAGTTCACTAGGTGCAACTTGTGGTGATTCCACTTCCTTCTCTTCTTGAAGGCTAAACTCTGTAGCTACATCGAACCAAACATCGCTATCAATTTGAATGGCTTCATCATCAAAATTTGTACTTTGGCCTGTTGGCATAGATGGTACTTGTTGTAATTGCTCAACTGTTTCTGTGAGTTGCGTTAATCGTTGCTCCATTAATTGATGGCTTTGTTGCATGACTTGCACTAATGATATGATAGCATCGATTTTTGCATTACTCTTTATTATATTATCTGTTGTATCCTTCATGAAACAATTGAGGGAGTCCTCCAACTTCCTGATCCTATTATAATGATCTGTCAAGCTTCCGCGTGTTAGATCCATGAATTGTTGTACTGGTATATAACAGGTCTGTGTTGGAATTTGCTCTTGATAGGGGGAAATCTCCATACCTAAAAAAAAACCTGAAAAGAGACTAAAACAAAACAAACGTAAAACTGAAAACAACTAAAACTACCAACCTAACTTAAACACAAAATAAAATAACCGCTATAAATCCCCGGCAGCGGCGCCAAAAACTTGGTGGGTCCTTGTGTGTTATAAAATAATGCAATAAAAGTAATAGAATAAAGGATCCACAGACCGCAAGTGTACGGGTCGTACCAAGTAATAGATAAGTAAATACGGGATTATCGTCTCCACAGGGATTTAAGAAGTTATTCTAACTTCGTGTTCAATATCAAAATAGGTAGTTTTGATTGCTTTAAAAAGATAAATAATAAAGGTGTTTTTTTTCTAATTAACTAAATAATAAATTAGACAATAAAATAAACAATTAATAATTATGCAAGAAAGATAGGGATATGCAAGTATGAATCTATCCTATTGAATATATGATTACTAAGAATAAGGGTGAATGGGAAATCTCACAATAGTCGGGAATCTATAATCTCCTAGTCCCCGTCAGGGTGGACCTAGAAGCTATCCTACGGTATTACAAACCCCGTCAGGGCGATTATAAGCTACTTTCAGATGAATACTATTTTACCTCTTTGGCTACGTCGTTAGTCAAGCCCGTCAGGGTCAAATAACGGATACCACGCGTCTATATTCTATTTCTGTAATTAAACCCCCCGTCAAGGCGATCACTGGTGGGTCCTGGGGTGTTATAAAATAAAGTGCAAAATAGAGGAACCACTTAACCGCAAGTGTACGGTTGTCCAAGTAATACTCCGACAAGTCAGATTCGTTCTCAGGGATTGGACTGGTATAACCCAAGTGTTCAACAGATAAATAGTTATAATTGCAAATACAGAAAATAAAAGATAAAATATATTTGTTTGGTTTTTATATTAATCCTAAGAATGCAAGAAAATAAATTACTGAAAATAAATACTAAAGGACTAAGATGCAGATATGAGCTATACTTGAGTCTCGCAAGGAATCCACTTAATCAATATAATCTATGCTATGTTTAAGGGTATAATTGGAATTATAATATTAGTCGGGACTCTAATATCTCCTAGCCCCCTGTCGGGTGGACCTAGAAGCTATCCTAAAGTATCATAAACACCTGTATGGTCGAATATGGCTTTTCGGATGATATGATTTTACCTCTTTGGCTATGTAACTAGTTAAGCCTGTCGGTCAATAACGGACATTACACGGGTATTACCTAGATCTGTATTCAAACCCCCCTGTCGGATGATCCATACGCCACTATATGGAATAGCCCAAATACTAAAATCTATTTCTAGTTGTACGGAAAAGAAATAGTGATTAAGAACAAAGTAATATCCAATATCTAAGACCTAATTCAATTTAAATCATAACAATCCCAAATTCAAAACAAAGATTAAATTAATTAGGGTTCATCCCTTTATTGCGATTCTCAAGCAATTAAGGTTTAGCTCATAATGGAAGTAAAAACAGTAAAGAAATTAATACTATACATGTCCTAATAACAAAAATAAAATAAGAACCTAGATAGAGGAATTGGCTTGAACTGTTGTTGGAGATATAGACAGTCTTTAGCTTCTGCTCTTGCTTCCGCCTCTTGACGCTCTCTCTAAGGATGTATATATTGAATGAATTATGAGAGGTCTTTGACTCTCTCTCTAAGGATATTGAATAAATTGTGAGACGTACTGAATAATGAGGTCTAAGGGGTGTCTTTATAGGTGTTGGAAGACCCTAGGTCGAATTTGCTTGGAGTGGAAGACAAGTCAAAGACTCTTAAATTCGTAGCTCTAAATTCTAGGAAAGATAAGATTTTGCTGCTGATTTGATTTGGTCATATCTTTTTCAATACTTATCCGTTTGAGAAGTTCCAATATATGAAACTGCTTGTCTTGGAAAGCTCTTTCTATTGGTGCAGACCACTCGTCCAGAATCATAGCCAATATTTTATTATGATTTAATCTCTAAAACGTGGCTGGATTTTCAGATTCACAAGGCAGCTTTATCTTTTCCTCCTTTGAATAAATCTTTACCAAATCTTCTTATTTCCATGTAAATCTTCTTTCCTTTCATCTTTATCTTGACTTGGTCTCTAAGTAATTACCATTTATCTCTTAAAGCTTCACATTAAATAAATAATTAAACCGCATATGCTTAAAAAGAATAAATCAATAAATCAAGAAATCGAAATAGGAAAGTGTACTCTAAAAATAGAAACTCGACTAAAAATCATTTCCTAACACTCTAAAATACACTAAGACTTTATCTTCACTTTTTCTCCTTGGATTGGTCTTTCATGAAATTCAAGAACCAATTAACTTTGCAGTAAAAACAATCAAATTTACGCACAAAAGCTCAGATTCTGCAAATAGTTAATTTCCAAGGGGAGAAAGTGCAATATGATCAAATAAGCCTAATAGTTTATCAAATAAGTCATTTATTCACCTAAAAGGATGTCTCCAAGGGGCTAAGAATTATAACAAATAGGGAGACATCAAGACTCCAAACTCAAACCTTTGTCGTCCCGACAAAGTAAAATAAAAACAAAGGATCTTTTAGGTGAATGCAGAAGGTAGAATCTAGAAAATATTCCCAAAGCACAACTTAAAACAAATTTCATATATTCTAACCTAGGAATTAATATACACCTACACTTATCATGCAAAATCAAACACAAAATAATATCAATCCAAAATTAATTTCACAATGCTAGAAGGTTACGCTTAATTACTTATCTCAAGATGGTGGCTATAGGGTGTTCCTCGATCTTTACTCGTGTTGAATGTTCCACTTAGAATAATCCCTATTAACTCACTGTGCATCTAGGAATCACGAGAACTTACGGTTTTCGCGTAGGCTTAAGGACGGTGTGGTATGTATATTTGGTAAATTTGAAGTGAGCTTTTGGCTCTCTCCTCACTTACCATCAACAAAACTGTCCAAGAGCTTGAGTTTACACTCGAATAACGTTCTCACTCAACCCATTTGACGCGCTTAATTAGCGTCCCCCCAAATTAACCCAATAAGCACTAAGGATGAAACACTTAAAAATTCCTCTTTGCCGGTCCGAATATATATTCTTTTCAAATCATTTATTCATTTTTTTATTTTCTTTTGTATAGCTATGACTCTCTTTTTAATGTTGAGATATCATGCTATTTTTCATAAGTTATGCCTTTTCATAACTCTAGCTCATGGCTTCTTTTCCATTCACTATTACCCCGGCAAAGGGTTACAATATAATAAACCTGTGAAACATCATCATATAAAGCACATAGCATCATTGATAAGCTCAAAACTCCCAACCCAATGTAAATTCCCATATAGTGGACCCACCACCCCAAACTCAAGCTCAAGACAGGAAGTCTCAGGATCGTGATTCAAGTGCGGGTCATAAGGTCATGCCTAACAATCTAAAGGGATATTGGCTTATAATGTGGCGACAAAAGAAAGGCTTAAAGGCTAAAAATTTGTCTAAGAAGGATAAAATTAATTTAGGGATAGAAGGCCAAAAAGGATTCAAAGGGCTAACAAAGAACTGCCTCTATCATCTTCCTATTTACACAATTGGTCTCTAGTTCATACCTAAGTGGGTTCTCTACTCATTTAGATCTCACGTTCTACAAACCACCGATTATCCTTAAGCACAAGTTTACTTCTTTTGCATTGTTCATTAATTTTTCCTATCCATTATCTCATATTTGCATGCAATCAAAGTGCGTTTTACACTAACTCCTAAAGTCAACTATTTTCTATCATAAATTTATAAAAAGCATGCTTGATGGGGGCATTTAAAATACTCTACAACTCTACAGTCAAAACATTCCTCAAACTAAAATTGAAAAAAAACTGTAAAACACATAAAATTGGGATGAGGCAACGAACCCCACCCCAAACTCAAAAATGAGTCGTGTCCCCACGACTCGAAAAAGACTCAAGACAACAATTAAACAATTAAAACAAATAAGAGAGGGATAGGAAAACGTATCTGAACCAGGACGAAGCTGGTTTCCATGGTTGCGTGTAGGTTTAGCTCCTTGTGTTGCGTAGGTGGCATGTTGTACATTGCTCACTCCACGTAATATGATTTGCATAAGCTCCAACTCTTTTGTGATTTTCCTATGGGTTTCAACACCTCTTCATGATTATCCTCCCAAAATTCTTTCAAATACATCTTTCAACACCCAAAAGTAATACAAGGTTCTTCAACTTCTTCTTCCTCTTCATGGTATTCTTGACCTTCCAATCTTCGTCATCTCAATGAACCCCAAACTCAAAACTTCAAATAATCAAGAACTAGATAAGAGTTTTGAAATTTGATGTTTTGAGGATTTGTAATGAAGGATTTAGGTGTTATATGAGATGGGTAATCAATATGTAATGGCTTGGGGAAGGTTTAATAAATAGGATTGAAGCTTTGATGAAGAGGCTTAAGGTTGAAGGAGAAGATTTCTTGATGTTCTTGAAGGATTGTGGTGTTGGATGTGTGTTTGGAATGGATTAGGAGGAAGGATTTAATGTTCTTGGGTGTTGTAGTGGTCTTTGTGCAGGTATATAAGGGTTAGGATCTAGAAAATTCGTTTTTAAAGAGGCTAGGGTTTATCTCGTTAAGGTAAGAAGCTGTTTGGGCCTTGATCTCTTCATAAACCGCCTGGCGCGGTGCATCCCTGCGGTGCATGGGGTATACCGCGAGGGTACACCGCAACACTGTTGGTGTGAATTTTCGCCCCTGTCTTATACCCGTGCTAGCACCCCGTGGCACGCGTTTTTGCCGTGCAGTGCAGGGGTGCGGTGCATGGGGTAGTCCGCACGTGCTCCGTGAAAAAACCCGCGGTGCATACCCGTGGCACGCGTTTTGGGCGTGCGGTGTAGGGTGCGGTGCACCGCGGCTATCAGCCTTTCTTTTTCTCGCCTCTGGATAAAACCCGTGGTGCGCGACCCGTGGTACGGGTTTTTGGGCGCGGTACATCCCTGCGGTATAGGGGGTACACCGCGGGGGTAGTCCGCGCCAGCCTTTGAATTTTCCAAAAAATTTCTGTTGCGTTTCCTAGCACCCAAATCTCGATTCTTGCACCAATAGCACACTACCTTTCTCATTTCTTTTAAAAGTAGACACTAAAACTTGACACTTAACTTAGAATTATACACTAGGAATTTAAAAACTTAAAGCAATTTAAACATGGGTTGTCTCCCAAGAAGCACTTTTGTTTATTACGTCTTTAAGTTCGACGCGTTACCTTCCATGAAGATGGTATTGAGGCCCTTGCGGTTCTCCTCCGCTTGAATTCGCCTCGTCCTTGGTATGTAAGCTTCAGAACTTTCCCCCTTAAAATTTTATTCAATCGATCTCTGAAAGGGGGAGGGTAGTATCTCCGTTTCGCCTTCTTACTTTCATGGCGAAACTCGTTCTTCACCACACGATAGTAGATAACCGTCCTCAACGGTATAAGCTCATTTTTATTCTCTTCAATCTCGCATTCCTCTTTAAAGTGTGGTGGGTAGGTGCTCCTCCGTGCCGCTTTACTCTCACGGTGTAGCACCTTTCTTGCGTAGGACCTATTGATCAATTGTAGTGATAGAGGTGATTCCGATATTCTATCTCTAATGATGATTTGTGGTGGAGATAGTGATTGGTGAACTTTTTGTGGTGGAGATTCAACTTCTACTGTATTGTGATCTATGAATTCTTCAGTGGATATCTCAACCACTTCACATTCGTCTTCGCTTTCAACCCAATCTTCCACTATTATCTCATCATATTCTTGATGTGGAATCTCAACAATCTAGATCGCCTCTTCTTCTTGTTTGCGTTCAGTATATTGATCATGTGCACACACCATAGGAATAGCAATCTCAGTTTCAATTTCTATGATTTTCGTTGCTACTCCTTCTTCCACCATGCTAAGAGGATTGTCAACCACATGGTGGTCTTCATTTATAACCGGCATGATGGTCATATCACTATCAATAGTATCTTCCTTCAACACCTCCTCCTCAACTACTTCTTCCAGTTGATCTCTTCCATCCCTCGGGGGAGTGGAATCTTCATAAGACATACTACCCCATTCTTCTACCATCTGTTGCATGCGTGCGACGGTGGCGTTTGTTTCTTCTACTAAGCGCTGGAGTTTAGAACGTATCTCATTGTCAATTTCTTGCTGATAGTGATGAGGTGGAGGTTGTTGAATATTCCCGATCCATTGATTGTTCCATCCTTGCTCTTGCGGGTATTGATAAGGTTGTTGGTAGAAGTTACTACCCCATTGTTGTTGTCCCGAAGAGTCTTCCCAATATTCGTATGGATCGGGATCCGGGTAATGTCCTCTATACATATTCAATAAAATCTCTTGATCATTACCTGAATAAAGAACCTGTAAAATAAAACAAAAACAAAAACCAAGCGTAAAACTGAAAAATAAAAATAAATAAACAATTAAAACTACTTAAAGATTAAACACCGGGGTCACACGCTGCAATCCCCGGCAGCGGCGCCAGAAACTTGGTGGGTCCTGGGGTGTTATAAAATAAAGTGCAAAATAGAGGAACCACTTAACCGCAAGTGTACGGTTGTCCAAGTAATACTCCGACAAGTCGGATTCGTTCTCAGGGATTGGACTGGTATAACCCAAGTGTTCAACAGATAAATAGTAATAATTGCAAATACAGAAAATAAAAGATAAAATATATTTGTTTGGTTTTTATATTAATCCTAAGAATGCAAGAAAATAAATTACTGAAATTAATACTAAAGGACTAAGATGCAGATATGAGCTATACTTGAGTCTCGCAAGGAATCCACTTAATCAATATAATCTATGCTATGTTTAAGGGTAGAATTGGAATTATAATATTAGTCGGGACTCTAATATCTCCTAGCCCCCTGTCGGGTGGACCTAGAAGCTATCCTAAAGTATCATAAACACCTGTATGGTCGAATATGGCTTTTCGGATGATATGATTTTACCTCTTTGGCTATGTAACTTGTTAAGCCTGTCGGTCAATAACGGACATTACACGGGTATTACCTAGATCTGTATTCAAACCCCCCTGTCGGATGATCCATACGCCACTATATGGAATAGCCCAAATACTAAAATCTATTTCTAGTTGTATGGAAAAGAAATAGTGATTAAGAACAAAGTAATATCCAATATCTAAGACCTAATTCAATTTAAATCATAACAATCCCAAATTCAAAACAAAGATTAAATTAATTAGGGTTCATCCCTTTATTGCGATTCTCAAGCAATTAAGGTTTAGCTCATAATGGAAGTAAAAACAGTAAAGAAATTAATACTATGCATGTCCTAATAACAAAAATAAAATAAGAACCTAGATAGAGGAATTGGCTTGAACTGTTGTTGGAGATATAGACAGTCTCCAGCTTCTGATTTTGCTTCCGCCTCTTGACGCTCTCTCTAAGGATGTATATATTGAATGAATTATGAGAGGTCTTTGACTCTCTCTCTAAGGATATTGAATAAATTGTGAGACGTACTGAATAATGAGGTCTAAGGGGTGTATTTATAGGTGTTGGAAGACCCTAGGTCGAATTTGCTTGGAGTGGAAGACAAGTCAAAGACTCTTAAATTCGTAGCTCTAAATTCTAGGAAAGATAAGATTTTGCTGCTGATTTGATTTGGTCATATCTTTTTCAATACTTATCCGTTTGAGAAGTTCCAATATATGAAACTGCTTATCTTGGAAAGCTCTTTCTATTGGTGCAGACAACTCGTCCAGAATCCTAGCCAATATTTTATTATGATTTAATCTCTAAAACGTGGCTGTATTTTCAGATTCACAAGGCAGCTTTATCTTTTCCTCCTTTGAATAAATCTTTACCAAATCTTCTTATTTCCATGTAAATCTTCTTTCCTTTCATCTTTATCTTGACTTGGTCTCTAAGTAATTACCATTTATCTCTTAAAGTTTCACATTAAATAAATAATTAAACCGCATATGCTTAAAAAGAATAAATCAAGAAATCAAGAAATCGAAATAGGAAAGTGTACTCTAAAAATAGAAACTCGACTAAAAATCATTTCCTAACACTCTAGAATACACTAAGACTTTATCTTCACTTTTTCTCCTTGGATTGGTCTTTCATGAAATTCAAGAACCAATTAACTTTGCAGTAAAAACAATCAAATTTACGCACAAAAGCTCAGATTCTGCAAATAGTTAATTTCCAAGGGGAGAAAGTGCAATATGATCAAATAAGCCTAAAAATCTATCAAATAAGTCATTTATTCACCTAAAAGGATGTCTCCAAGGGGCTAAGAATTAGAACAAATAGGGAGACATCAATCACTTCCCCAGCAAAGTGAATAGCCTAATTACTAAAAGCTACCCTTGATTCACGACGTCAATGATAGTGAATAAGCACAAGAATATAGTCAATGGAAATTAAGAACCAATTCAATTAAATACTAAAAATCCCAGATTCAAATTAAAACAGAAAAACAATATTCAATGGTTCATATAATTACAATCCTAAAGAGAAATTATGCATAAATAAACTTCTTAGATAAATAGCTTAGAAATACCTCATAGACAAAATAGATCTAATACTAAATTATCCAAAGCATAGAGATGGAGAAGTGTTTAATTGATGTAGTTAAGCTCTAGCTCTTGCTTCTTCCTCCTCTAGATCCTCTTGATTGCTTCTATGATGATTTATTTGTGTATATTAAGCGTATGCAGCCAAGGGATGATTTTCTAAGGTTTAGAGCTGGTATTTATAGGTGCTAGCAAGCCCTAGGTTGAATTACTTGGAGTGGAAGACAAGTCAAGTACTCTTTAATTCGTAACCCTAAAATCTAGGAAAGGTAAGATTTTGCTGCTGGTTTGATTTGGTCATATCTTTTTCAATACTTATCCATTTGAGGAGTTCCAATATATGAAATTGCTTGTCTCGGAAAGAGCTTTCTATTGGTGCAGACCACTCGTCCAGATTCCTCGCAAATATAAAGTTATGAATTAATCTTTGAAACGTGGCTGGAATTTCAGATTCATAAGGCAGCTTTATCTTTTCCTTCTTTGCATATATCTTTCCTTAATCTTCTTATTTCCATGTAAATCTCTTTCCTTTCGTTCTTTGACTTGACTTGGTCTCTAATTAATTACCATATATCTATTAAAGCTTCACATTAAATAAATAACTAAACCGCATATGCTTTAAAAATAATAAATCAAGAAATAGAAATTGGAATGTGCACTCTAAATTCAGGAAACTCGACTAAGCACACTAGAAATATTCTAAGACTTTAATTCTCACTTCTCCTCCTTGGGTTGGGTTTTCATGAAATTCATAAACCTACTAACTTTGCACTAAAAATAGGTAAATTAACGCACAAAGGCTCTATAAATGCAAATAGTCTAATTCCAAGGGGAAAAAGTGTAATATTGCAATTTAAGCACGAAAGTCAATATAAAAAGACCATTTTCATCCTAAAATGATGTCTCCTAAGGGCTTATATTTAGACCAAAAAGGGAGACATCAATCTTCTCCACCATCCACCAACGTTTTCTCTTGCACAAGAAAACTGGCGCCACTAGTGGACCATAACCGTCGTCGTTCGTGGTCAGTCTCCACCACCAACAAACGCTGCCGTTTATGGCCATTCTCTATCACCAACAACCAGTTGTCGTTCGTGGCCATTCTCCGCCATTTAGTTCTTACCTTCGCACTTCTGGCGAGCATGAAGCCATAGTGGGCCATGGATACAGCCCATCATGGTCCATTCTCCACCCATCTTCGCCGCTCAGGTGTACAAGAAAACCGCTGCTCACCGACGTGTCCATTCTCCACACATCTCAGGTCTCACCTTGCCGCCATGTCTTCTTCACAACAAGATCTCACCTTCCCGCCAATCCTCTCTCCGGTACAAGAATAACAGTGTCGTTCGTGACCATTCTCCACATAGACTAGTCTTCGCCGTGGACCAATATTCGCCGCCTCTCCTCCACCTACGCACCCAGATCTCACAAGAAATCTGGAACACGAAAAATCAACGCTCCAATCTGGAACACATGAAATCCGCCGCCATTCTTGGCCATTTAGCCGGTAAATCGAGTTGGCCATGGGTGCAGCCCCGTGACCCGAGTTGGGGCACTTTCGCACAAAGTTGCACCATAGGTACAACGTTTGAATCAAGTTGGGCCACCAATCCACCGCCGCTGTAATTTTTTATTTTTTAATAAAATCTTTCGTGTTGTTTTTTGTTCCAAATCAGCGACTGTGAAGAGATTTGTTTTTCTTTTTTGTTCCAATAATGCGAGTGTGAAGAGATTTCGTGACGATCTTTGTCCCATTAATGGAAGTGAAGAGATTTCCAATACTATTAAGAGGCTTCTTTTTTGGTTTTGTTCCTGACGGGTACAACCCAAGAACAATTGTGCAAAGTGAATTGTGATTGTTATTAGGCCATGGGTACAACTTACTACACATAAACTGCTGGATAAGGTCTGATTGGGTTTGTACCCATCTAGCTATTGTTCGAGATGGGTTCGTACCCACTTGGATCTTTACATGGACAAGTAACTATGAATGACTATAAAAAATAAAAAATGGCTTAATAAAAATGTAATAACGAGACAGGTCTGTACCCATCAGTATTTAATTTACGAAACTGGTGTGAGCATTAATGGGTCTGTATCCATCAAAAGATCTACCAAATTCTCACTTCAAGCCAAGGGGTATAACAATCAAAATCCAAAACAAAATATTTTAAATATAACTTTTATAGAATTATTTTTTAGTTGGGATTTAAAAAAAAACTGTTTAGGGATTTTAGGCCCTAATTTGTATTTTTCTCATAAATTAATCAAAACTAAATCTATCTAAGGAGTATTTTAATATCCTTTCAAACAAAATTAATGTCAATAATGCTCTTGCTCAAACACTTCATATGAATATTCTTGCAACTATTGAATATGTAGGAAAGACTAGGTAGTCTTCTTCTTAAGGACCTTACTTATAATATAACTAGTGAGTAACAATCTGATGTCTCCTCATTTGTTATAAATTAATATTAGTTCGAGACATCATTTTTAGTGTTTTAGAAGTCTTTCTAGTCGATTTTCACATGAAATATTGCATTTTCCTATTTCTAGTCTTGATTTAATGAATTATTATTTTTAGAGCATACTGGGTTTACTTATTTATTTAGTGTGAAGCTTTAAAGATATATATATATATATATATATATATATATATATATATGGAGATTAATTAGATGCCAAGTAAGTTCTAAGAGATAAAGAAAAGAAGATATGCATGAAAATTGGAAACAAAAGTTAGGATATGGAAAGATAAAGTTGCCAAATAAATCTGAATTTCACCACCCACGACCACAAATGGGCTTATATCTCAAAATCGGTGAGGAATTTGGAAGAATGGTCAAGAGCAAAGTTAAATATCTTACCGAGACGATGAATTTCGACTATTGGAACGCATCAAACGGATAAGAGTTGAAGTTGTTATGACCAAAACAAAAACGGGGCTGATTCTATATTTTAGGGTTACGAATTTGAGTCGGCTTGGAGTCCATTACTTACCTTCTCCTTCAAGAAAACGAATTAGGGCTTCTCTACACCTATAAATACACCCTTATATCACTTGTAAATCATCCTTACCTCCCATTAATTAGTCCTTAGGTTTATTGTCATCAGAATTATTTTACAGAGCAAGATGAAGTCTTTCATTATTTCTTTTAGTTTATTTCCTTCAGGTATGAACTAATTTCCCCATAACTTGGGTTTTGCATTATGTATAATCTATGAATTATATTTTCTTTCTATCTAAGTTTCTTTGGGAATTATATGTTTTAATCTGATATTAGCTTCTTACCCATATATATGTTTATGTGTTTTGAATCATTGTCTGTCCTAAACCTGACCACTTTAGGCTTTCTTAATAGTAGTTAGATGGTCACCTGGTGGTCCTTTGTGTGTTCTAAAATAAATGCGAAAAGTAATTCAACCACAACCGCAAGTGTACGGTTGTCCCAAGTAGTAATAATGATACTAGGATCGTTCGCAGGGACGGTTGGTTAACTACAATGCTTATCAAGTAATGATTGGTTGCACTTAAGAATGCAAATAAAATATATAATGATTGATTGGTTGTTTTGTATTAATTCTAAGTATGGAAGACTAAAGAGAAAATGAAAATAAATACTAAGACGCAAGTAAATGAAGATAAGACGCAAATATGAGAAAGCAGTACTTGAGAAACGCAAGGGATCCTCCTAATTCTATTTCATAACATATGTTGTTTAAGGGTTAAATTGGTCAATTAACATTGGTCGGGATTATAATTTCCTTGTACCCCCGTCAGGGTGGACTACAATGCAATTCTAGAGTGTCACTAGTCCCGTCAGGGTAAATATGATCCACTTTCGAATGATAAAGTAATTTTACCACATTGGCCCTAAAATTAACTAAGCTCGTCAGAGTCAAATAGTTTCGATTTTAGATTGAGTAATTAAGTCCATACCTAAACCCTCCGTCAGGATGATCCACACGCCACATATGTGGAATAGCCTAGATACTAACACATGTTCTTAGTTGATCACTCCAAAAACAGTAAATAATCTCAAATTATAGAAAAATGTAAAAGACCCAATTTAATTTAATTTATTAAAAACCCAGATTCAGACATATGAAATTCAACAGAATAGGGATTCACCCGTTATGCATTCTCAAGTACTATGCAGAAATTAGCTCATACTAATTGAAAATAAAACTAAATTAAAAGAAAGAGAACTCATAATTTTTTACATAATTAAAAATAAAGAAACCCTAATTTCCGGAATTGGATTTGGCTGAGAATGGAGATATAGACCCTCTCCAGCTCTACAGCTTTCTTCTTCTTCTTCATTCGTTGACTTCTCTCTGATGCTTCTGCTTATGAATAATGAGTTGTGTGAAAAATAGAAGTCAAAAGTCCCTTTTATACTAATAAAAACGGATTAGGACTTGGACCTAAAATTAAATCACTAATTAAAAGCCCAAGTCCATTTTCTAAGCCCAAAATCCCGTAACTGCTGCACCACCTCCACTAAAACAGCTCTAGCCGATTCGTTATAACTCCGATTGACCTGAAATCACTTGCTAAATTTCCGTAACTCGATAAGGAACATATTCTATTCAAATGTCAGCGGCTAAATCAACTCTTAAGTGCCTCAAAATAAGCAATCTTTGGCCTGTTTTCCAGATTTGCAGCTCCAAAATAAAATTCTTTCGGGATTGATCTTCAAGCTTTGACTCCATATCACGATCTTTGACTCTCTTCTCGATTCCTTTCCTAGATAATATTCAAAACCTACAAAATTTTCACTAAAATACACAAGATTACGCGCAAAAGTTTAATAAATCAAAAATACTAGAAATAAAATAGGAGTTCCGGATTATTACATTTTTAACTCAAAAGTCTATCAAAATATTCAATTAAACATAAAAGATGATGTCTCCCAAGGGTCGAAAATAAGAACAATTAGGGAGACATCATCACCTTAATTGGGTGTCTAATTATTGAAACACCACATAACGTCTAGTGTCCGATATTGGTCTTGACAACCCTAATTCTAACTAGATAGTCATTAGGGTATGTTTTAATCACTATCACCATGTTTGGAATGGAATTGCTTAGGAACCTAGTAGCGCAGGATAACCCTATGTTTAGGCTGCCTCGTGGTGTGTCCGTAGCCCCCTTAGTCGCTCTCAAGGTCTAAGAGAGGAAATTTAGAATTTTGACTAAGTATTTAAGAGCTAATTATCTCCCTTATTAACTAGAATTTGATAGAAAAAATTAGAAGGATTAGTGCATACTAGCAAAATCTAAGCTATATTTCTCATCTCATATTTCTTATCTTTTATTTATTTGTCTTTAATTTTCATTAGTTTAATTTATTATCTCTCAATCAATCGTATTTATTTTCTGTCTTTTAATTAATTACTTTCTACACGTACTATTTGCTCATAACGTGTAACACACTAAGTCCCTGAGAACGAATTTTCTTATCATTAAATTTTGCATACGTCCTGTAATACTTGCAGTACTTTGCTTGTCTATGGTGATTTAGTGCATTATTTCCAGCGTTTATTTATCATATTTTTATCACACCCTAGGCGACACCACAATCACAATACTATATGCATTGCAAAATTGTTGATGATAACATGAATATTTTTTTATAGTTTATACTCATCCTAATGATGATTTAAAGGATACAATTCGTCTTGAATATTTTTTTTCAATTGTTTAATTATATAAATAGTATAATATTCTTAAATATTACAAAAGTTACCCGATACTAGGGGTGAGCATGGTTTGGTTCGTCCCGATTTTTGGCCAAAACCAAGACTGAACCAAATTATTCGGTGTTTTATAATTTAAAAAACCAAATTGGACGGTTCGAATTTGGTTACACATTTGGCTTTTTGCTTCGGATTGGTTTGGTTCGAAATTTGAACGTTTGGCCAATAATATTTGTCAACCTATTTCTTGAAATAGATGTCCAATAACGACAAATACTCTAATACAATTATAACAGTATTACATAAGTTGGGTATTAATATATCAATTAAACAAAAACTTATAATCTAACAACAGTTATTTAATTTATAATACATTTATATAGTTAAAATGACTGCTTCCAAATTCATACAATCATGATTAATAAAATCAATCAAATAATAAGTTACTAATATAATCTTAAGTAATATATAAATAATTTTTACTAATAACACCACCGAACAGTAAAACAAAAATTTCATGTAGATGATAAATTCTTACAAAAGGTTTCTCCCACAAAATGATTATAAAAAAGTTCACACATTCCTTTTTTTTCTTTGTCGGTTTGGTTTTTTGGTTCAGTTTTTGTGTTGTAAACAGAACCGAACCAAAAATCCGGTTTTTGAAAAATTGAAAACCAAACCTTTTGTTTTTTTGGTTTTTGGTTTTTTTGGTTCGTTTTTTTTTTGGTTTGGTTTGGTTTGGTTTTTAGGTTCGCATTTGCTCACCCCTACCCGATACCACATACATGCTTATCAAGAAAAATAAGTTGAGCTAACTCAACCACCAAATAATTTTTCAACAAGCTTTTGTTTGGTGACCCAATCAGCTAATCTATTACCTATATGGTTAACAAAGGGAAAAAATAGATTACAAGTCTCCGTAGTACCATATATCGACTTAAGTACCTAAGAGTTTAACTATCACTTCGTAGTCACTTTTGATAATAGTTGAGTTGGTAGGAAAACCCTTCGCTATCTCACAGCCCCACAAAACACCATTGAATTTCTGCTTTGAAAAGCTTCTTGACTCTATATCCTTTGCATCCGCCTCAATCAAGTTGCCAAAAGAATCTCTGACTATATAAGAAATAGCACAACCAGATAAAGTAAAGCTTGTTCAGTGTTTATTATAATAATATTAGTAGGGGGTGGACTCCAATTACTAATTTTACCAATATTATTAATATTAAGGTTTTTATCATTTTCTTCAATTAAAGCAGAGGAAACCGAGATTGAATCCATCAGCTCATTTATCATTTTACCATCATTTGGATTTTGATTCACATTTTTATATTCCTTCCAAGTGGAGTAAGCTAAATTACACATGAACATAGTTCGGGTTTAACCCCATTGAAGATAAATTTATTTCTACCTTTCCAAATTTACCAACAAATATTACTAAAAAGTGCAGCAAATTGTATTTCTTGACCATCATGCAAAGAGGCAATAGTTTGTGAAAACCAGTCATCAATTCTTGAGGTGCTATTATTTAAGGTTTTTAAAGTTAGAAAGAAAGAGAACCACATAGCCCTATCCCAAGGGCAAGCAAACAAAATGTGCTCAATGGTTTCATCATTGAAATTACAAGTTTTACAATTTTTACAAATTTTAGAATTAGTATATTTTCTATTATAAAGATTCACCTATGTGGGTATTTCATTTTTAATACATTTTTTCATGAAGTTTTTAATCTTAGGAGAGCAATTCATATTCTATAATATTTTTCGAGTATCAGGATAATTGAGATGTGAAGAAGAGGGGAGAAGGTCAGATACAACTTTGTTCTTCTCGTCTCTATTCCTTTTAAGTAGATGATAAGCAAATTTTATCGAATAATTGCCATCTTTAGTAGAATTCCAAAAACAAGTAGGGATAGGAATACAATAAATAATCTTAGCTATTTCTTGACTGTATTCTGAATTCACATAACTCATATTCCAATTCTTATTATTTGTTTGAAAGAATTCTTTTACTAACATTATAGTATTATCTTTTGGTTTGATAACAACATTTAAATTAGTAGTCCATTTATCATTTTGAACATTTATTTGTAAACCATTTCCCAATTTCCATTTGAATCTTTTTCAAAAACCTTTCTACCAAATAGAATACCTTTCCAACCAAAAGAGGAAGAATGGCCAATTTTAGCTATCAAAAATATCATTACTAGGATAGTGTTTTTCTTTTAATAACTTGCTAAGTAGTGATTCAGAATTATTAAGCACATACCAAGCCAGTTTACGAAATAAATCCAAGTTCATCAGGTTTATATCTTTAAAACCTAACCCACCAAACAACTTGATGAGCATAGAGAATCCCAACTTTCAAAATGCATCTTATTATTAATTTGTTATTACTCCACCAAAACCAAGATATAATACTATTAATAGTATTACAAAGATTTTTTGGAATTAGAAAAGATGACATTATGTAATTAGGAAGACTTTGTAACACAGATTTAATGAGAATCTCTTTCCTACTTTCAGGTAGAAAAATTGTTTTCTGATTCTCTATTTGTTCAAGATTCTTATAACTAACCATTCAGGATCTTTACATTTATTTCCACTCAATCTATTGGCAGTCCTAAATAGGATCCCAAAGATCCAACCTGTTTCATATGTAGTCTAGAAGTCATTATATATTTCACATGACTAGGTGTTTTGGGACTATAAATAATACCACATTTATCCTTATCAAAACACAACCCGGTTGCTTTACAATATTGTTCCATTATATTATTAAAAGTTTCAATATCTTGATAAGTGGCTTTGAGGAAGAAGATGCCTAACTAATGATACCTCCTTAAATATTTTAAATGATTTTAATATGATTAAATCTTCTAATAAAAACATTGGTCGGTAACTTAGTCCCTCATGATAACATCTTTAAGTATTCATATTTTCAATATTGATATGAAAACAAACTAATTTGGCCTTTCCCTGAAGATGGAAAATATAATACTAAGATATGGTACAAAGCTCTAACATAAGAACATGTGTTTCATCAACCTCAGGCGGCAAAAACTGTAAAATGTAGCAACTTTGATTTTTGGAAAACTGTGTAGAGTTCAGATATTCCTAACAAGATCAGAATCTTTATTTGAAGGGTTTGTAACAATGATCATCCTACTAAATATAACTTTTACAAATAAAAAATATGCAGACTCTAGCAACTGTATTTGGTGCATTGAGATTCCTGAAACTATTGAACATTTACTTATCTTTTGTAATGTTAGTAGTGCTATTTGGTCAGGATCTTTGCTACAGATTAAAGTTGATAACGAAAATCACTATGATATAGGCAACTAGGTCCTAAATATTATTAAAACATACAAGGTTGGAGGATGGAATAAGAAGATAGTAATAGATTATATTATGATTAATATGTGGAACATTTGGAAAGTTAAGATGAAAACTATCCATGAAAACAGTGATATCGATGGAGATAAAATCATTTTTTCTACTAATAAACTTATGTGTGAATTACATGGCGCGGATGGACGTGACAATAATAGTTCAATAAGGTCTTTTCCTTGAGAGGTTCTTTCTCAGGAAGGAAATTTTCCAAGTAGAGACGTTTTGGTGGGTCCTGGGGTGTTATAAAATAAACCAATAAAAGTAAAGAATCCACAGACTGCAAGTGTACGGTTGTCCAAGTAATACTCCGATAAATCGGGTTTCTTTCTCAGGAATTGAACTGGTATAACTCAAGTTTTCAATGAATAAGTAGTAGTAATTGCAATTTCAGAAAATAAAAGATAAAAGATATTTGCTTGGTTTTTGAGTTATTAAACTACTAGACACAAAGAACAAATTACTGAAAGTAAATACTAAAAGATTAAGACGCAGATATGAGCTATACTTGAGTCTCGCTAGGGTTCCACCTAAACTTACGTAATTAATTTTTTCCTTAAGGGCATAACTGATATTTCTATATTGGTCGGGACTCTAATGTCTCCTAACCCCATGTCGGGTGGACCTAGGAGCTATCCTAAAATACTATAAACCCCTGTATGAGCGAATATGCCTTTTCGGATGTGAAGTATTTACCTCTTTTGCTATGTAATTAGTTAAGCCTGTCGGTCAATAACGGACATTACACGGATATTACTTAAGTCTGTAATCGAACCCCCCTGTCGGATGATCACTTCGCCACTAAAGTGAAAGCCTAGTTACTATAACCTATTTCTGATTAGGTAGGTTAGAAATAGTAAATAAGAACAAAATAATATCCAATATCAAATACCCAATTCAAATTAAACTAGAAACTAATCCCAAATTGAAATACATTAATTAAATAAATTATGGTTTAACCCATTACGCGATTATCAAGAATAATTTTGTTTAGCTCATAATGAAATGAAAAACAGAAAAGAAATTAATAATATACATGTTCCTAATAACAGAAATAAAATAAGAACCTAATTAGGAGGGTGACTTGAGTTGTTGGAAGAATAGGATTCTCCAACTCCTGCTCTTGTTTCTGCCTCTTGACGCTATCTCTAAGGATGATTTAATGTGAAGAATAATTGAGAGGTACTAAATAATGAGGTCTAAAGGAGATTATATAGTGCTCAAAATCGGATTAGGTCTAATCTTGGGCTTAATTAAGTAATTAAAACCCCAAGTCCAATTGGTAATTCTCGTAACGGTTGTACAACCGTAGTAAAACAGCTGTAACTTTCGTGTATCATCTCCAAATCGCCTCATTCCAGTTGCAAAATCTTCCCAACTAAAAAATGCAACTTCCATATTTAACGACCCAAAGGCTGAATAAGTGTCTAAGTAGCTATAAAATAGCAATTAGTAAAAGCCTTCCAGATTTGTAGCTTTTTTAGTCAACTCTTTAGGATTTCTTTTCTTGCCTTTGACTCCTCCTCTCAATCTAAGACTTTAATTCTCACTTATCCTCCTTATCTTGGTGCTCCATAGCATCCTTGTACCTAAGAACTTTATACTAAAAAAAACAAATTAACGCACAAAAGCTTTAAAAATGCAAATAGTCTAATTCTTAGGGGAGAAAGTGTAATATGACGAAATAAGCATAAAAGTCTATCTAATAAGTCCAATGTCTACCTAAAATGATGTCTCCTAAGAGTTAATATTTAGAACAAAAAGGGAGACATCACGCTTCCATCATGTTTTGCTGCAGTGCTTCTTTTAATAAATCTTTTGAAGCAACAGGGATCAGAATTGTTCAGGATCATGGGGATAGAACATGAAAATTAAAAATAAGACACTGTCCATTGTGATTCGATCCTAGAGGGAGAAGATTTGGTAGTCTTAAAAAATACTGGAAAGTGTACGGAGTTTCCTGAGGTGTACAAGATCATTTTCTCCGATAACCTGGATGTAATCCAAGGTATTGGGAAGGTGCCAACATAGAGTTGGAAAATCCAACTGACCATTCGGAAGATCACCTAGATGGCTGATGAGTTTGGCCTTATAACCTTTCTTCACATTCCGAGAAGGTTGAATGGTCAAGCGGATAAACTTGCAAAAGAATCTAGGCATGGATCCATGTAAGAGGTTTTTTGTTTTAATACCTCTTTGATTGAAGATTTCAAGAAGATAGGAATCGGTTGACCTTGTGTCTAGGTTATGACAATTTATGTTTGTTTTCTTTCTTGTTTTTTTGTTGGCCAGGATATACACATGATATGATTCTGGACTAATTTTTTTCTGCTCTGTAGGAGGTCCCACTTTGAAATACATAGCTTGAAGATCTCGATCTTCTCCATATATGATAAATATCTAGAGGGTCCTACCATATAGTCTGTCATTTGTATCTATTTGGTATTTTAGTGAGTGAATATAAGAAATTAGTACATTCACATAACCAATTCTAAATTGAAAAAGGTATCAGAGACTACTCTACATATGGTGCAAAGGTTAAACGATATTATATGGATTACACTTTTGTAAATTCTACTAGTAACTAAAGTTGTAACTTGTGCAAGACAAACAAGTGTGTTAGCAGATACTTATACGACTCTAGTTAGTAAGCATTTGATAAAGCCACCTAAGTAAAATCTGATGAAGATAAGGTGTAATACATCTACGTTGCAATGTAAAACTTAAATTAAAAATGAATTAGTTACCTCAGTTATAGCCAAGTCACAAGTTTTATGTACCCTATTTGTTCTCCATACAAAAATATGTTTTATGGAACAACATTGTCGGGGGGATGTGATATAACTACTCATAGTTGGTCGTGGGAAAAAATTATTTATGTAAGACAAACTGCGTTACATCCCCATTACAGTCCTCGCCGCGCGTAGATAGTTATTGCAAATACCATAACCGCTCACATAACACTTACTAAAGAACAATATGCATTCATATGATATTAATGGATTGATTGATTTCTAATTACATCAAGCAAAACATTTTCCCCATTATTTAGGATTTTAACATGTGTATTATCTTATAAATTTTCTTAATACAACATTTTATAGTGTTTAACATGAAGTAGTTTAAACAAAAAAAGGAATACAAAATATACATTTTCAATTAATAAAAGGATAAAAAGCCTCTAACTATTTTAAAAAAACTATTTTTGTTAGTTAAAATCTATATATAGGTATCGATAATAAGAAAAATTCAACAATTATCTTATAATAATTATTATATTCTCATATTAAGGTTTTTAAGTCTATTATTCATTTTTTAAAATTCTTTCTATATCTTAAAATTTTTTATTTAAGAAGAATACAATCACCATGAGGAAATAGTTAATGAGGAATCTATATCATATGATGTAAAAAATTCATGTTATTAGAAACTTATGATACAGATTTAAACTTTAAAGAAATTATTCATGTTATTGTTATTTATTATTTATATACTTTACTGATATTAAGCTCTCTTTGTAGTTAATTACTGTAGGTGTCATAAACCAATATTCGCCATGGAGAGGGACTTGAAGTTTTGAAACCTTTTGAGTGTCAAGGTCATGTGAAATCGTTTCTAATGATTTCGTTCTACGAAAAATCTTGTTACCTCCTAAACCCATATATTTCCAGTTTATATCAAGAAAGGGCCCAACTGTTATATGTTTGCTCCATATTTCTTCCTCCTTCATTAGCCATATATCAATAGAATTATCAAATAATATGTTATTGTAAGATATGACTGCTAAATAGTTATTGCATGTAGCGAGATTATTATCTCGAGATTCGATACTACTTGGAATTTGAATCTTCTTAAATGTTTCTTTGTAAGTGTCAAATGCAACAATGTATGACAATCTTCTATCGCGTAACCACCAATGAAGAAATCCATTTAAGTATGTGTTGAGATAACCATTACCATACACAGCAATATTTTGCTCAAAGTGTCTCCAAGAATTAGAACTAGAGGTATAAATAAAAATTAGTTTGCGATCAGGATCTATTTTGTCCATGATTATGTCATTTTGGATCAAAATTAACTTGTAATCATTTGTATATGGCACAAAACCAAACCCAAACATGGTATGACTAGGATATTTAAATGTCAACATTTCTGGATAACATTTAGGGAGTGACCTGAACTCTCGCATAGCAGGATTCCAAAATGCCAATTGTCTTAACTTATTGCCTACACAGAATATACCATTGATGGGACCAATAAGTACACAATCAAATGTACCAAATTGTAGATGATGAGGACGTTCGTATGTCAACATAGTTTTATCAATGAAAAGGGTGTTAATGTATTTGTCCACACAAGATTCATAATGCCGGAAAAGTAGATGTTCAATATTGCTTTGATGGTTGAAATGATTCTTGATAAAACTAGGATTATCAATAAGAGTATACCAATGACTGCAAACACATTTGAATCGCAACAATGTTTTAACAGGTAGCCTCAAAAGAATTTCTAAGACGAGATCTTCAGGTAAATGATGACCACAATTGTAGTTGACTGTCATATTAAAGTTAAATCTGTTCGATATTTTTCGATAATGAGATATATATCTAATTTAGAATATATATATATATATATATATATATAAATTAAATTGTTAGTATTGAATAAGAATAAAAAATTGATGCGACAAATATTGGTATGTTGTCACCGATATTCAAATATCCTAATTAATTATTCCGTATATATAGTTGACAATGTTACATTTGGCTATCAAGAAATGATATCGAATAATATTTTATTTTTAATTTTCATAATTAACATTGTTATTATAATATATTACTGTCAATGATTGTTGACTATATAAAATAACGTGTAGAAATATTTAGGGATAAAGATATATCGTTAAATATGTTAAATTTTATGAAAGACTTTATAACATACAAATTTTTGCAATGCAAAATTATTTAACGATTTCCAATTAAATAGTAGTTTTTTTTCTTGTATGTTTTGGTTGGTAACAAATAATGTATTATAAACATATATAATGGAAATATTTTTAGGATTAAATATCTCGCAAAGTACCTTGTGCCATCATGTTGTGCTTAATTACCTCATGGAAAAAATATTTACATAGTGATTTCCCTTTTATTGCATTTGTATTGATTTACTTTATATTCTACACTATGAAAAATCTATTAGTACCTAATTGAATTATTTTTCAATAAACACTAAACAAATATATTTAATTCACTAATATCTAATATTTTAAAATTACAAATGCACCTTTGATATCCAAAATAGTAAATCAAGTATAACTTTTTTTCTATTTATATCTTACTTTTCTCATCTCAACACTATGACCAAGACAAAAGAAGGCCCTAAAAACGCCACTAGCATCACCAACACGAAGAAAAATTCTCCTTTCGTTTCTATTTTTTTTATTATAATTATAATTTCACGCTAATTAGACCTATTTATAGATTGATAAGGACACTAAACTAGACATTATATATTTAGCTGAGCTAGAAATGAATACGACTTTATACATATATGAGAAAATGTATACAAATTTGATGAAAGGTCAAAATAATTTGGCTAGAGGTCAAATATAGTTGTGATAGATCATGTGTTCATCTGTTTCCCAAATCTTATGCCCCAAGTGTTTTGGGCATTAATATATGAAGATGTAATTATACAATATAAGCATATGGTCATTATCAATTGTGCGAACCAACAAGGATGGATATGGGCTATGTTTGAATCCCTTATAGTTAATTTAAGCCAATATATTAATATATTCCTAACATTTATTCAAGCAACAAAACTTCACAGAGAACAAAAATACTTAAGGACCCGTACATGGAAATAGAGATCACGTAAACACATAACCTTCATGTAGGTAATATTGTGAACAATATTTAACATTTGACAAAAAAAAAGAACAATATTTGACCCCTATTAATGTGACATGGGTGATTAAGTGATTGATATAACAAAAACTAATTAAAAATAATAATTAAAATAAACAAAATAAAATAAAATAAAAATTCTTCGTTGCAAAAATATGTGGTGTAATAGATTATGATATACGACTTAGGTGTTTTGTCCATAATCGTTCTATTTATATTAAAAACCTCCTAGTGTCACGGTTCTCACAACTAGATTGAATATTAGACATAACGGTTGTAATTGTCCAAGATGAGAATGATACCCACATCTTTCTCTTACATACCATGTTGGTGGTTACGTGACAAATTTAACTAGATGAATTATATTTTTTCTTCTGATATGTTTTACCTGTCAGGTTGAGGTGATATAGACTGCCTCCAATTGTGTTGGGAAAGCAATTAGTGTATTCCCAATACACTCTTTCATGATTTACAAGGTTTGACTTCATTGGTTTCAATGAGTTTTCCACATACCAATGTATGAGTTGTCCTTTAATGAAGAGGAACTAACCCGACAAATCTCTCCCTTCCGAATCAGTTGGGAGGAACGAATAACCCGGCCTTCGAACAACAAGTCTCGAACTTCTTCAATGGAAGGTTCTTTTTCATCATATCCGACCCATTATCGCTGGTATGGATCTTCTAGAGTTGAAACAACTTTGACTCTGTCTGGTATCCAATGATACCTTACATCAATGTGCTTGGTCCGAGAATGATAAGCAGGATTATTGGCCAAGTGAATTGCACACTGATTGTCACAGTATAGGATGAAATCTTCTTGTGTGGAACCCAATTCTTTTAAGAAATTTTTCATCCATAGTAACTCTTTGCAAGCTTCGGTTGCAGCGATGTACTCAGCCTCGGTGGTTGATAATGCAACACACTTCTGTAGTTTCGATTGCCACGATACGACTCCCCCTGCAAAAGTCATCATGTACCCCGATGTGGATTTGCGAGAATTGTCATCACCAGCCATATCAGCATCAGTGTACCCATCTAATACTGGTTCCCCAGAATCAAAACACAAGCACATATTCGAAGTTCCTCGAAGATACCTGAGAATCCATTTAACGGCAGCCCAATGTGCCTTGCCTGGATTTGATAAATAACGACTTACAACTCCCACGGCATATGCTAAATCGAGTCTTGTACATACTATCGCATACATCAAGCTACCGACGACTGATGCATATGGAACATTACCCATCTCTACTTGATCTTCTTTGCTCGTAGGACATTGCTTTGAGTTCAGTTTGAAATGTCCAGCAAGTGGAGAACTAGCTGGTTTTGCCTTGTCCATGTTGAACCTCTGCAACACTTTCTCGATGTACATTTCTTGTAATAACCATAACTTCGTATTAGTACGGTCTCAAGAAATTCTCATACCCAACATATGTTTAGCTGGTCCTAAATCTGTCATAGAAGAAGATTTGTTCAAGGAATTCTTCAAAGCAGTTATCTTTGTCGTGTTTCTTCCTACGATCAACATATCATCGACATAAAGGAGAAGAATGATAAAATCATCATTGGCATACCTCTTCACGAATACACAGTGGTCGGTCATAGTCTTGTTGAACCCATGGTCTGTCATGAAAGACTCGAACTTCCTGTACCACTGTCGAGGTGCTTGTTTCAAGCCATATGGAATTTTCTTTAGTCGGCAGACCAAGTCTTCTTTACCCTTAACCTGAAATCCCTCGGGTTGATCCATGTAAATTTCCTCCTCGAGGTCACCATGTAGGAAAGTGGTCTTAACATCGAGTTGTTCAATCTCCAAATCCATGCTAGCAGGTAAAGCAAGGATAACTCGGATAGAAGACACTTTTACCACTGGAGAAAAGATTTCATCAAAATCTATTCCTTTCTTCTGACTGAAACCCTTCACAACTAGTCTCGCTTTGTACCTCGGTTGTGGATTACCCTCTTCAGTCTTCAACCTATAAACCCATTTGTTCTTCAACGAACGTTTCTTTTCTGGAAAAGGGACTAAATGAAATATGTGGTTATCGTGCAAGGAACTGATCTCTTCTTGCATGGCTTGTAACCAATCTCGACTTTGTGGATCTGACATAGCTTCATCAAAGCTCTGGGCCTCCCCCCTGATCTGTCAGCGTCACATACTCGTTTTCTGGATACCTCGTATTTTGTCTTTGGATTCTAGTACCACGTCTTCGTGGTTGTTGTACATGTTTATTTGGTTCACCTTCTTGTTCATGATGAGCATTATCATCGATATTCTCTTATTCTCCCCCAATTATTTGTCTATCACAATAGGTTTAATTTGGTCCAAGTTCACTGGAATAGTAGGAGTAGAAGATTCTGGCTTTTCTGGTTTCTCAAAGTCTTCTCTTGTTTGGTCTTCAAAGAATACCACATCTATACTTCGGACAATTTTGTTAGCAACAGGATCCCACAATCTGTAACCAAATTCTTCTTGAGGATAACCCAAGAGTATACATTGCTTGGTCTTACTGTCGAGCTTCGATCTTTCGTCCCTCGGAATATGCACGAATGCTCTACACTCGAACACCTTCAAATTTTTGTATGAAACATCTCTTTCGGTCCAAACTCTCTTTGGGATATCACCTTCCAAAGGAACTGAAGAAGAAATATTGATCACATACACGGAACTGTTCATAGCTTCGGCCCAGAATGGCTTCGACAGTTTTGCATGAGAAAGCATACTTCGGATAAGCTCTGAGATGGTTCGATTCATTCTTTCGGCTATACCATTTTTTTGCGGTGTCTTCCGGACAGTCTTTTCGATCTTTATACCATATTCTCGACAATAATCTTCGAAAGGTCCTCGATATTCACCCCATTGTTTGCTCGAACAACTTTTAACTTCTTACCAGTTTCTCGTTCAACCTTGGCATGGAAGTTCTTAAATGTCTCGAGAACTTGATCCTTGGTCTTCAAGGGGAAAACCCACACCTTCCTAGAATGATCGTAGATAAAAGTAACAAAATACTGTGCACCACCAAGTGATCTATCTGTCATGGAGCAAACATCAGTATGAACAAGATCGAGGATATTCTTTCTTCTCGATGAAGGGGTTCTATGGAACGCTAAACGATGTTGTTTACCCGCGAAACAATCAACACAAGGCTTTAAAGAATTATTATTTATACCTGGGGTAAGGTTCTTCCTCGAGAGAATTTGCAAACCTTTTTCACTCATATGTCCGAGTCTCTTATGCCATAGTTCGGTATCATCTTCGACGGTATTAACTTCTTTGTTCTTGAGTTTTGCTTGCATCATATAGAGAGTCCTCTGTTTATTACCTCGAGCTACGATCAATGATCCATTGGTGAACTTCCATTTTCGTCCACCGAAATAGCTCGAGTAGCCTTCATCATCTAGTTTCCCTGCAGATATTAGATTCAACCGAATATCTAGCACATGCCTCACATCTCGTAATGTCAACCTGCAACCAGTATTAGTCTCCAAACAAACATTACCAGTACCAATGAGTTTATAAAGATCATCATTTCCCATTCTTACATGCCCAAAGTCACCAGAAGTGTAAGAAGAGAAAAAATTACGATGTGAAGTAAGATGGAATGAGGCACCTGAGTCAACAACCCACGAACATTCTTCACAAGCAAGATTTAAGGAACCATCATCGCCAATGAGAAATACTTCTTCGGTGGTTGCAATAGCCGATGTATTTCTTTCTTCCTTGTGTTTGATTTGTTGACGACCTTGTCTAGGTTACCGTTTCCTTGATCACGCTGGTGGTCCTTTGTGTGTTCTAAAAATAATGCAATAAGTATGAGAACCACAATCGCAAAAAGTGTACGGTTGTCCCAAGTAATAATAGTGATAAACAGGATCGTTCGCAGGGACGGTATGGTTAACTACAATGCTTATCAATTAATGAATGATTGCACTTATGAAAGAAAATAAATGATTGATAATTGGTTGGTTTGTACTAATCCTAAGTATGAAAGACTAATGTGAAAATGCAATTAAATAACTAGACGCAAGTAAATAAAGGTGAGACGAAAGAAATGGAAGGCAGTAACTGAGAGACGCAAGGGATCCTCCTAACTCTATTTCATATCATATGTTGTTTAAGGGTCAAATTGGTCAATTGACATTGGTCGGGATTCAAGAATCTTTGTACCCCCGTCAGGGTGGACTACAAAGCTATTCTAGAGTGTCACAAGTCCCGTCAGGGTAAATATGATCCAATTTCGAATGATTAAGCTAAATTACCTCATTGGCTCTAAGATTAATTATGTATGTCAGAATCAAATAATTTATATCTTATATTGAGTAATTAATTACATACCTAAACCCCCCGTCAAGATGATCCGCATGCCACATATGTGGAATAGTTTAGATACTAACACCTGTTCTTAGTTAGCTACTCCAAAAACAGTAAATAATCACCAATTACAGAATAATGTAAAAGACCCAATTCGATTTAATTAATTAAAACCCAAATTCAAACATATGAAAATCAATAATTTTAGGATTCACCCATTATACATTCTCAAGTACTAAGAGAAATTAGCTCATGCTAATGGAAATTAAAACTAAATTAAAAGAAATAAGACTCATATTGTTTTACAGAAATAAAAATAAGAAAAACCTAATTTCCGGAATCAGATTCGGCTGTGAATGGAGATATAGACCCTCTCCATCTCTTCAGCTTTCTTCTGCTTCCTTCGTTGACTTCTCTCTGATGTTTTTCTTTCTGAATAATGAGTTGTATGTAAAATAGAAGTCAAAACCTCCTTTTATAAGGTGAAAAAAGGATTAGTCTTTTAAGTTAAAAATTAAAAGCCCAAATCCATTTTCTAAGCCCAAAATCACGTAACTGCTGCACCACCTCCACTAAAACAGCTCTAGCCGATTTGTTATAACTCCGATTGACCTCAAATAACTTGCTAAATTTCCGTAACTCGATAAGGAACATAATCTCGTCAAAGGTCAGCGGCTAAATCGACTCGTAAGTGCCTCGAAATCAGAAATCTTTGGCATGTTTTCCAGATTTGCAGCTTCAAAATATAATTCTTTTTGGGATTTATCTTCGAGCTTTGACTCCATATCACGATCTTTGACTTTTTTCTCGGATTCCTCTCCTAGCTAATATTCAAAACCTACAAACTTTCCACTACAATAAACAAGATTACGCGCAAAAGTTTAATAAATAAAAAATACTAGAAAATAAAGAGGAAATTTGGAATATTGCATTTTTGGTCCTAAAGTCTATCAAAATATTCAAATAAACATAAAAAATGATGTCTCCCAAGGGTCTAAAATAAGAACAATTAGGGAGACATCAAGACCCCATCTCAAATCTTTGTCGTCCTGGTGTCGCCTAAGGTGTGATAAAAATAAGATAAATTAAAGTCTAGAAAACTACGCACTCTCACCCTAGACAGGCACAGTACTGCAAGTATTACAGGACGTATGCAAGTTTTAGTTAGTAAGTTGAGTTCGTTCTCAGGGACTTAAGTGTGTTATACGAATAGGTAACAATAACGAGTAAGCAATAATTAATTAAAAGACAGAAAATTAAAGGAATAGATTTTCGAAATTAAGAATTAAAACTAAGAAAATAAAGACCATAAAATAAAATACGAAAAATATGAGATGAGAAGTATAGCTTAGGTTTTGCTAGTATGCACTAATCCTTCTAATTCTTTCTATTAGATCTAGTTAATAAGGGAGAATATTAGCTCTTGTATACTTAGTCAGGATTCTAAATTCCAATTCCTTAGACCTTGAGAGCGACTAAGGGGGCTACGGACACACCACGAGGCTGGTTCAAATAGGGTTATCAAACGCTACTAAGGCCCTAAGCAATCAATTTCCATACGTAGTGATAGTGATTAAATTATACCCTAATGACTATCTAGTTAGAATCAGTTTTGTCAGGACTAATATCGACACTAGACGTTATGTGGTGTTTCAATAATTAGACACCCATCTAAGGTGATCATCTAACTACTATTAAGGTAATCCTAAACGTTGCGCACCGCAAGGAAAACAGTCATTAAATCAAAACACATAGACAAATATAAAGGTAAGCAGCTAATATCAGATTAAAACATGTAATTCCCAAAGAAAATTAGATAGAAAGAAATTAGAATTCATAGATTATACATGATAAAAAACCCAATCTGTGGGAAATTTAGTTCATACCTGAAGGAAATAAACTAAAAGAAATAATGAAAGACATCATCTTGCTCTCTACAATAACTTGGAAGAATAAAACCTTAAGAACTAATTACTATGAGGCAAGGATGACCAAGGATGATTTACAAGTGATATAAGGGTGTATTTATAGGTGTTTAGAAGACCTAATTCGTTTTCTTGAAGGAGAGGTTAAGTAATGGACTCCAAGCCCAACTCAATTTCGTAACCTAAAAACATGCAATCAGGCCCGTTTTTCTTTTGGTCCTAGCAGCTTCAATTTTTGTCTGTTTGATGCGTATGAATATGCCAAATTCATCGTCTCGGAAAGATCTTCAACTTTTCCCTTGGCCGTTTCTCCAAATTCCACACCGTTTTTGAGATATAAGCTGATTTGTGGTCGTAGGTGCAGAAATTCAGGATTAAGGCAGGTTTTCCTTTTCCATGTTTTTAGCTTTTCTTTCCTTTGTCTCCAATTACCATGCTTATCTCTTTCCATATCTTGTAGTCTTTGACTTGGACTCTAATTAATCTCCATAATTATCTTTAAAGCTTCACACTAAATAAATAATTAAACCTAATATGCTCTAAAAATATTATTTTACTAAATCAAGACTCAAAATAGGAAAGTGCACTATTTCTCAAGAAAATCGACTATTATGACTTCTAAATCACTAAAAATGATGTCTCATCCTAATATAAATCTATCACAAATGAGGAGACATTAAGAACCCCAACTCAAAGTTGTATCGTCTCGATACAATAAAGATAAAAACAAAGGGAAGTCTATAAATACACACTTATGGAAATTTTTTAAACAAAATGGGAAGAACATAGCAGAATATATAGAATAAACCTAAAGCAACAACTCAGAAAATTTCATGCAATAATATTCATAAACTACATACCAGTACACTTCTCATATCCACAGTCAACACAGCTTGAATTCAAGATCAGATTAGTTTCGCAATGTAAGAAGGATTGGGACTTTACTCAGTTCCCCAAGAAAGCTATAGATTGTTCATCGAACTTCACTAGTATTCAAATATCCACTTAACTACTCTCTAATGGCTCAATCACTTCTCAATTACATAGCAAAGAATCACTAGGTCTTTAAGGTTGTAAGTAAGGCTTAGGGATGGTATGATAGTATATTTGGATAATTTAGAGTGAGCTTTTGGCCCTCTCCTCACTAGCCATCAACGAATCGCCCTAGATTTTGAGTTACTCTCATAAAACGTTTCCCACTCAACCCAATGAATTCCTTGATGCAGAATTTAGCATCCCCAATAACCCAATTAAAGCATAAGATGTTCACATAAAAATTCCACTTTGCCGGTCCGAATATATATATTTTCTTTTCAAATCAATTTTTCTTTTTCATATAACCATGACTCTCTTTAATGTTGATATATCACGCTATTTTTCTCATATATATATTTTTTCTTTTAATGCCCTGGTTGGAAAATTTAGCTCGTAGCTTCTTTTTCATTCACTATTACCCCGGCAAAGGGTTACAATAAAAATCTGTGAATCATCATCAATATAAAGCACAAAACACAATTAATAAGCTAAAAAATCCCATCCCAATAACAATTCCCATAATGGTGGACCCACCACCCCAAACTCAAGCTCTAAAACAACTGTCTATGCATCGCGATTCGAGTGTAGGTCATATGGAAAAGTCCTATAATCTAAAGGGATGTGGCTTATAAAGTGTTTCAATAAAAAGCTTTAGAAAGGCTAGAAGGGGCTGAGAAGGATATAGCATATAAAATCAAAATAACAAGGTGAGAAGGTATAAAAAGGCTTCAAGTGGCTTCAAATATGAAAGAACCGCCTTAATCACTTTCTACACTATGCAATATCGTTATTTTCTTACCTTTAGCACTTTCATCAAATGGGTTTGTCCACTAGCTTGGATCTCACGGCCTACACACTTCTCAAGGTTCCCTGAGATCGAACATACTTTCTATCGCATTGCTTACTAATCTTTTCTTTACTATCACCGTGTGTTTTCCTGCAAATACTCAAAGCATACAAATAACATAGCTCATAAACATACTACTTTCTATCATCAATTCACTGAGCTTATGCTTTCAAGCTATTAAACACACTCTACATCTAATTCCCATGTATCAAATTTTTTTAATTTCTACCTAAAAACAGAAAAATGGAGATGAGAGACAACGAATCCCCACACCCCCAACTCAAAAATGAGCCGTGTCCCCACGACTCGAAAAAGACTCGAAACAGAAATTAAAATTAGCAGATAGATGCATTTACAGAAATTGTAAGGAAGAAAGAGAACATACTCTCAAGGCTATTGCCTCGCATTATTGACATCCAAGGTCGGATTTGCTTGATCTTTCGTTAATTGCTCAAGGAGTTTCATGATGTGCACTTGATTAGTGTTGATTTGTGCCGCATCATTGACTAAAGAAGTTTGAGCTGCTTCGGATTTGGTTAAACGCTCCTCCATCTTCTCTTTCCAACTTTGCCCCTTTTCTTCTTTCGAGACTTGCGTAGAACCCGCTCTTCGAAAGATATCCTTGATCCAAGCATTATCAATATAAGTCTCCTTAAATTCGAGTTTCTCTTCTTCACCCAACGTAACATTCGCTTTTCGCACAAGACACGTGATCATAGTAGGAAATTTAACATTATAAACTGATTTTGGAGAGACCGAAAATCGCATCACCTCCTCATAGATCAGCTGTGCCACATCTACTTCTTCTCCTTTCAAAATACAATCCAAAAGTAGAGCGTTCTTTTTAGTCACATCCAAGGTTCGTGTGTTTCCAAAGACATTATGAATAAGGAAATTGTGCCAAACTCTCGCATCCGATTGAAGATATTTGTAAGGTCATGGTGCATTCAATTCTCCCTTATGTGATTGCACTTTCTCCTTGTCTAAAACATGCTAAAAAAGTAATTCCTCATCAAAGATTTTTCGTTTAGCAACCGCTTCATCATACTTGCAATATCCAATTAATTTCTTAAACTTGAAATGGTTTCTAATCTCATTAACTGTGAAAGGAACTAGCTTTCCTCTAATCGGAACACAACCTTTACTATCTCGGCTAAAGAGGCCTAAATAGAATTCCAAAACTAACTCATGACATAATTCCAAACGTCTTACCATGAACGTAGACCAACCCAATTTCGCACCAAGCTCTAAGAATCTCTTGTATTCCCCTGTACCAACTTCTTCCTTGAATACTTTCTCATAAGCAAAAGGTAGTTCTTTTAATTGTTTCTCTGCAGAAGCTATCAAGGCCTTTGAAGCTTCCTCTTTTTCCTTGGGTGTAGGACCTTTGAAGGGTGGAAGTTGTGTTTTCTCCTTTGCGTAAAAGTATAGCCTTTTATCATTACAATCAAACAAAGCCATCTTACCTCCATCTTCAACATCGTTTTTACCCTTTGATTTAGAACTAGAACCCTTGTTAATTGATTTCTTCTCAATTGAACCCAAAACCTTGCTTTTCTTCACCTCCCTCTTGTTGGCTAATATCTTTGTTCTATTAGTCATCCTCAATTAACCCCCAACTCAAAGCTTTAACAACTCTTGAAATTTGAACTTGTGAATTTTTGGTTGAACAAGCTTGATTTGGTTTAGGAATGGTGAATTGATGATGAATCTCTATGTGGGTAAGGTGAATTTTTGATGGATTGGCTTGGATTTAAGAAATTGTAGGATGAATATTGAAAATTTGATCTCTTGATTCTTCAATTTAATGTGTTTGGTGAGAATTGGGTGCTTGAATCTTCTTTGTAATGAGGTGGAGAGAAGATTTGATGTGTTTTTCTTGATGATTGGGTAGTGTTTTGATGATTGGGGAAGGTTTATATGATCTTTAATGGAGTTGGGAGAGGTTTGGAGAAGAAAGAGAGGCTTGAGGTTTTGTAAATTCGGAATAATAAGAATTATACCTCTTTTATAAGCTCCAACCCGCATCTTTCTCTCTCTGGCGGCGACTGGCGGTGCTCCGGACATATGGTGCGGTATACCGCAGCTTCTGTTGCTCCAAAAATTTTCGTCTCGTCAATAAACACGCGCCTCATACCCGTGGCACGGGTTTTTGGTTCTGCGGTGCACCGGAGCTGTAGGCGCGGTATACCGGACCTGATGGTCCATATTTTTTTCTCCTCGGCATAAAACCCGAGGTACCAACACGTGGTACGGGTTTTTCCTCTCTGCGGCGTACCGCAGATGAGGTCCGGTGTACCGCACTGCTGGTCAGATTTTTCCAAATTTTTTTTTCTCCTCTTGAACTCGATTTCTCCAATACCTAAGCATCAAAAACACTAGTACCTTTCTCATATATGCAATATCAACTAAAAACAACTAAACTAAACATAAACTAAAAACGTAAAAGACATAAAAACTTAAAAAATTGCGGGTTGTCTCGCGTACAACACTTTTATTTAACGTCTTTCAAAGTTAGACGTGTTACCTCTATCAAGATTTACGAATATAGCCTCCCCAACAATGAGTTAGGCTATGAACGTCAACTAATCTGCGCTTGATCCCCTTCTTGGGTCGAATTTCTATCACCTTGGCTGAAACAACCTTAGTGACAATGAATGGTCCCATCCACAAGTCTTTGAATCTACGTGGCCTATTCTCACGTTTGTGAGCTTTCCATAGAACTTCATGGCCAACCCCAAACTCAATGTTTGGCTCAGTATCCACAGGATTTAAGTGGATCTTCTCTGGAGGGACTTTGTGATGTGAAAGGCTGTGGATGACAGGAACGGTGGGATCTAACTTCCTTAGTTTCTTACCCAAGACATAGAAGGTCTCGGATACATTCTTTGCATGAAGGGTAATGGTCCCTTCTTGGAAGTTGATGACACTTTGACTTGTGGCCATGAAAGGCCGTCCAAGTATGATTGGAACCTGCTTATCTGCATTAAACTAAAGTATAACAAAGTCAGTAGGGATGACGATACTACCTGCACTGACTAAGACGTCCTCCACTGTTCCCCATGTCCTGGTAACTGAGTTGTCAGCGAACTGCAACTTCACTGGAGTTTTCTCTGATTTCTGAAGTCCAAGTCTCTCGAACACGGGCTTAGGCATAAGATTCACACCAGAACCCACATCGTACATAGCTTTCACCTTGAGCATACCATTAATTTGAATAGGAAGGTTAAAACTTTCCGGATCTTTAAGTTTTGTTGGTAGCTCTCGTTCACTTCTTCTTGAGACTCTCAGGTTCTCTCTTAGGATCTCTACACTCGCTTCTTTCTCAGGAATAACTTGCGTAAAAACTTGTTGCGGTGTAAGCCCTTTCTTCGCGATCTCAAGCATTTGGGCGTTGATGTTTTCAGGTGTATACGCCTCTACAAATGTCTTGAGTTCAGTGTCATCCTTAGGATTTGTATCAGGAATAGTTTGTGACACTGTTTGAGCAACAGGTGGCGGTTCCACCTTCTCTTCTTCTTTCTCTTCTTGCACAGCAGGTGCAACTTCAACCTTTGATTCCTCCTTGGAGATCTCTTTCTCTTTCTCTCTAGCCAGCTCAGCTTGATAATCCATAATGATCGAATTTCCTCTTTCATATCCTTCAGAAGCTGTATAAATTTGGCTCTTTCTGAATCGTCCTCCACATAAACCTCAGAATAGTCAGATTCCACGGGGCTAGACTTGGTTGGTTCTTCTTCGGTACTCGGAACTTCCACGGCACTAGTGGCAGCATGTGGTGCTTCCTTCTTTTCTTCATCAATTTCAAGGCAAATAGCCTTACAAGCTTCGAACCCAACATTGTCATCACCTCCTTCGATAGCCTTCAATTCATTTTGTTCCATTAAATTTGTTAGAAGTTTGTTTAGTTGTTCTACTTGAGTACCTAAAATCTGAATTGCGGCATCTTGTCCTCGTAACTTCTCTTCCTGAGTGTTCATATTCGTGGTCAAACGGTCCAAGATTTTTATTACTTGTTGATTGTCCATAGATCCTTCTTGAGGATACTGAGGTAAAGCTTTCTGATCTAATGCATCGGTATAGGCATCTTGAATAGGTTGTTGAGGGGGAGTAGGTCTATTTTGATGTTGATTTTGATACTGACCTCTTGGCTGAAAAAAGTTGTTCTGGGGGCGCGGTTGATAATGACCAGGATCAGCGGACCCCTGAGATTTGAATACTGCATACCCAGATGATTTCAGTTACCAAATTGATAACCTCCTCGGTTGGATATAAAGTAAACAGATTGTGGATTTGCTTCGCACTCTTCCCATGTATGATTATTAACCCCACATTGTTGACAACCTTGTGCTTCTTGGACTACGTTTGTTGCGGCTAAATTCTTTTGCATCTCTAACTTCAGCTCTTTGATTTGATTCTCTAATGCGCATATTTGAGCTGAGTTTGCAGTTTCTGCATCTAAACGAAGCGTTCCTCGGGTCTTTGCTACGGGAGCTCGCGTTGAAGGCCAACTCCTTTCTTGTTCAATGATATTTTCCAAAACCTCGGAAGCTTCATTATGATTCATGGACACAAAATTACCCTTTCCAATGTTATCCACCTTCTCTCTACCTTTATCATTAAGACCTTCATAGAATATAGCAAGTTGTAGAGCGGGGGTATAACCATGGAGCGGACATCTAGCTAATTTATGTTGAAACCTTGTCCATGATTCTCCTACTGTTTCTCCATCTTCTTGACAAAATCTTGCAAGCTCGCTCTGATCTTTGAGTCTCATGCTCTTCGGATAAAAATGGTTAAAGAAAGCGGCTTGAAGTTCTACCCATGTATTAATTGTTCCGGGTGGTTGTCTATCTAGCCATTCGCTAGCTCTACCAGTTAAGAAGAACGAGAACATATGAAAATACAGTTTCTCGCATGTAATGCCTGGAGTAACATAAGCATCAAAAATCTACATGAACTTCTGAATCGATCTTACCGGATCTTGAATTGCTGTACCACTGTAGAGTCCATGACTTTGAAATTGACTGACCATACCCGGATCGGGTCTAAATTTGATATTCTGGATCTCTGGAGGACGGTAATCTATTGGTTGAACATGAAACGGCACATGGAGGCCAGGAAGGTCTTGTTCAACACGGTTTTGATTAAGATTATTCTGCCCATTACCTCCTCCTTGTTGTTGTCCACCAGGTGGAATAGGTTGTGGTGGGGGTCCTCTTGGTAATCCTCCAGGTGGGACTCCAAGTGGTGGATTTAATGGATTTAACTGATCTTGTACGTCTTCTATAGCTCTTCTTAAGGCTCTGTCCTCACGAACACGTTTGTTATAAGGTCTGAAGCTTCTCTCAGGCTCTGATAACGGAGGCGAAGAATTAAACACTGTGAAACCTGAAAAAGACTAAAGCAAACCACAAGCGTAAATCTGGAAAAACAAAAACTAAATACTAAAAAATAAAAACTAATTAAAAACTAATACTCGAAATAGATAACCCACACGCTAACGAGACACAAGTCCCCGGCAGCGGCGCAAAAAACTTGGTGTCGCCTAGGGTGTGATAAAAATAAGATAAATTAAAGTCTAGAAAACTATGCACTCTCACCCTAGACAGGCACAGTACTGCAAGTATTACAGGACGTATGCAAGTTTTAGTTAGTAAGTTGAGTTCGTTCTCAGGGACTTAAGTGTGTTATACGTATAGGTAACAATAACGAGTAAGCAATAATTCATTAAAAGACAAAAAATTAAAGGAATAGATTTTCAAAATTAAGAATTAATACTAAGAAAACAAATACCATAAAATAAAATACGAAGAATATGAGATATGAAGTATAGCTTAGGTTTTGTTAGTATGCACTAATCCTTCTAATTCTTTCTATTAGATCTAGTTAATAAGGGAGAATATTAGCTCTTGTATACTTAGTCAGGATTCTAAATTCCCATTCCTTAGACCTTGAGAGCGACTAAGGGGGCTACGGACACACCACGAGGCTGGTTCAAATAGGGTTATCAAACGCTACTAAGGCCCTAAGCAATCAATTTCCATACATAGTGATAGTGATTAAATTATACCCTAATGACTATCTAGTTAGACTCAGTTTTGTCAGGACTAATATCGACACTAGACGTTATGTGGTGTTTCAATAATTAGACACCCATCTAAGGTGATCATCTAACTACTATTAAGGTAATCCTAAACGTTGCGCACCGCAAGGAAAACAATCATTAAATCAAAACACATAAACAAATATAAAGGTAAGCAGCTAATATCAGATTAAAACATGTAATTCCTAAAGAAACTTAGATAGAAAGAAATTAGAATTCATAGATTATACATGATGCAAAACCCAAGCTATGGGAAATTTAGTTCATACCTGAAGGAAATAAACTAAAAGAAATAATGAAAGACATCATCTTGCTCTCTACAATAACTTGGAAGAATAAAACCTTAAGAACTAATTACTATGAGGCAAGGATGAGCAAGGATGATTTACAATTCATATAAGGGTGTATTTATAGGTGTTTAGAAGACCTAATTTGTTTTCTTGAAGGAGATGTTAAGTAATGTACTCCAAGCCCAACTCAAATTCGTAACCCTAAAAACATGCAATCAGGCCCGTTTTTATTTTGGTCCTAGCAGCTTCAATTTTTGTTCGTTTGATGCGTATGAATATACTAAATTCATCGTTTCGGAAAGATCTTAAACTTTTCTCTTGACCGTTTCTCCAAATTTCACACCGTTTTTGAGATATTAGCTGATTTGTGGTCGTATGTGCAGAAATTCAGAATTAAGGCAGGTTTTCCTTTTCCATGTTTTTAGCTTTTCTTTCCTTTATCTCCAATTACCATGCTTATCTCTTTCCATATCTTGTAGTCTTTGACTTGGACTCTAATTAATCTCTATAATTATCTTTAAAACTTCACACGAAATAAATAATTAAACCCAATATGCTCTAAAAATATTATTTTACTAAATCAAGACTCAAAATAGGAAAGTGCACTATTTCTCAAGAAAATCGACTATTATGACTTCGAAATCACTAAAAATGATGTCTCATCCTAATATAAATCTATCACAAATGAGGAGACATCACGTCCCGACAAAGTAAAACAAAACAAAAGAAAACAAAGGGGTAGAAGTAAACGCAAAGACATAGAAGCTCGCAAATACACCTAAAGCAATTCTCAAGATAAATCTCATATAGCAAACCCTATAAATTAATATACACATACATCTATAATGCAAAATCAAACACAAATAATCTCAATCATAAAATTAAATTCGCAATGCATGAAGGTTACACTTGTACTCATCTCTGTATGATGGCTATAGGGTGTTCCTCAATCCTAAATCGTTTTGAACGCTCCACCTAGTATACTCCCTATCAACAGAATCGTAAATTCACTATGCACTTAGGAATCACGAGGTCTTTATGTTTTTAATATTGGCTTAAGAACGGTGTGGATGTATATTTGGTAAATTTGAAGTGAGCTTTTGGCTCTCTCCTCACTTACCATCAACAAATGTCCTCGAGCTTGAGTTTACGCTCACAAATGTTCTCACTCACCCATTTATGCACTAATTTAGCGTCCCATGTCAACCCATTACAAATAAGATGATTTTTCAGAAAATTCCACTTTGCCGGATGTTTATTCTTTCATATTTTTCTTTTTCTTTTCTGTTTTTCTTCTTTTTTTTGTACAGTTGCAAACCGGGTTCCCGGTTTTTGCGGACCGGGTTCACGGTTCCTACTGTAGTGGATTTTCAACTTTTTTTTTATTTTTTTATTTTTCTTTTTCATTTATTTTCAATTCCGGCAAAGGGTTACAAGTATATATCATTTGCCATTGTGCTATAATACAAACACATCAATCCCTTCCCAATAAATTCCCCATAAGTGGACCCACCATCCCAAGCTCAAGCTCGAGACATGTCTCAGGATTGTGATTCAAGTGTGGGTCATATGGTCATGCCTAATAATCTAAGGGATAATGGGCTTATATCGTGGCTACAAAAGAAAAGGCTAATGGCTCAAAGTGGGCTAAGACGGATAAAATTAATATAAGGGATAGAAGGCTAAAAAGGTCACAAATGGCTAACAAAGAACTGCCCCTATCATTTTCCTAAGTACATAGCTCGTATTTAGTTCATATCTAGGTGGGTTCTCTACTAATTAGGATTTCACGTTCTACACACTAAACATATTCCTTAAGTACAAGCTTACTTCATTTGCATTGTTCATTAAATTTTCCTATCAATTACCTACGTTTGCATGCAATTCAAAATGCGTTTTATGTCAATCCCTAAAGTCCACTATTTACTATCATTGATTTATCAAAAGTATGCTTAAAAAGGGATATTTAAAATCTTCTACAGTCAAACGCAACTCCGAAAATAATTTTATTGAAAGCAAATACAACACATAACACATAAAAACTGGGATGAGGCAACGAACCCCATCCCAAACTCAAAAAGGAGTCGTGTCCCCATGACTCGAAAAAGACTCAAAGAAATCAAACTAATCTACACTAAAAAGGAAGGATTAGAACACATATCTTAACCAGCGCGTGGCTGGTTACCGGTGTTGCGTTCTGGACCTTTATCTCGCGTAAGAACATCATAAATTTGAAGTGTGTTCACGCCAAGTACTAAATTTCGGATAAGGTCCAGCTCTTTTGTAACGTTTCCTAAGGTAGCAATCATCTTCTCTTGATTCTCTTCCAACACCCTAATTTTAGATTCCAACTCAGGATCATTCTTTGCCTTCTTCTTTAGTGGAGGAGCTCTAGGAGTTTTCACAGCTCGTGTTGCTTCATCATGGATATTATGAATTGTACTTAATGCCATGCTCACTCCAACTGTAACACCGTCAACCTCTGCGTTCCTACGCGGGAGTTTTGCATCTAGGCTCAAAGTAGTGATATTACAAGGAAACTTGAGATTTTTTTGTTTCATTGGAGCTTTGCGAATTCCATGATGGTGTTGTAAATAATTCGAGCAACATTCATCAGTTTCTCCTCAATAACACACTTGATAAAAATTATATGTTCCTTCTTAAACTCGGATGTGTGCTTAATTCCAAAGAATGTAGGGATTATGAAACGAGACCAAACCTTAGAACGAGGTGTTAAATTACTGCTGTAAAATTGTCCAGGATACCTTTCTCCATCCGGAATTAGGCTAGCCCCATTAAGAAGCACCGTTCCCCAAAGGGATTCATAATCGAAAGAAGGATCATTAAGGGATTCTTGGAATGGACATTCTCCAGTAAAGTTGGGTAATTTCAACGATTTTCGAATAAGTTCAATAGAAAAAGGAACTACCTTTTTGCGAATTTCAATTGCCTCACGGGAAATGGCTAAACCTTCATAAAATTCTCGCACCAAGGTAGGAATAAACTCAAGCTTCCTTTCTCTCAATTCTTTCCAACCAAACTTGTCACAAGCGACAACATATTCTTTATAAGCACAACTCATAATACCCTTAGGAAAGTCCATCTCCTCACCAAACTTCAAAAATTCAATTCTATCACGAACCTGATCATTCCCTCTTTGGCTTGTGAGCACACATCTTTCTTCGCGGGGTTTCTATTGAATTGGTACTTCCGGAACTTCTTGTTCGCTCTCATCCTCAATTTCTTTTCCAATTTCGTCTTCACTTTCTTTCTCGCTTTCTGACTCATCTTCTCTTCTGACCTGTGATTTCTTTCATCTTGGGAGAAAGCTTAACCTCTTCAGTCTTGCGTTTGGGACGCGAATCAGTAATCTCAATGGCTTGTTCTTGAGTATCACCAATGGTGGTGCTTCTTCTAGGAGCAGTTCATCGGAAATCACCGGTTCTGTTAGTCATCACTTTCCACCCCAACCTCAAAACTTCAAATAGTGAGAAGCTAGAGAAAAGCTTAGAACTTTGATGTTTTGAGGTTTAGGAATTGAAGATTAAGGTGAAATATGAGATGGGTAATGGTTAATTTATGTGGGAGAACCAAGAATTGGGTTTAATTTAAGGATTGGGTGAAAAACAATCTTGGTTAAAAACTAAGGATTTGATGATATTTTGGAGAGGAGGTGAGTTGATTTTATGTTAATGTGATGAAAGAGGGTAGGATTTGATGGTTTTTATAGGTTTTGATGATGATTTTCGGAGGTGGGAAGGTTATGGGAGCGTTTTTGGTAAAAACTTGCAGAAGAGCCTAAGAAAACTAGGTCAAAAAGGCAAAAATCGCCTCATCACAGAGGAAACCGGGTTCCCGGTTTGTGAAAACCGGGTTCCCGGTTTCGCGTGCTGTGTCGGCGCGAAACTATTAATTAATTGTTTTTTTCACCTCAGACGCAATAATTGGCTGGACCCAAAACGCTGGGTCAGAGAATCACCTCTCGAAACCGGGTTCTCGGTTTGTGCGAAACCGGGTGGTGGGGGCAAAGGTGTGATAAATAAATAGATAAATAAGATAACAATAATTAAGAGCACACACCCTTAAGAACCACGGAACTCACTGCAAGTATCACAGATCGTTTGCAAGTTTTAATGATAAGTTAAGTTCGTTCGCAGGGATTTAATCCGTTAGATCTATTTATGTTTAACAAGCGTAGATGAATTTAGATGTTTTAGAATAAAATATAAGATAAGATAAAATAATATGAATAACTATCTGATTAGAAATAATAAATAAGAATGCAGATAAATAAATATGAATGTAAGTCTAATAGATTCGGGTCACTAATATGAGTCTATTTTACTAAGTTGTTATTCTAACCTGTCACAGATTAAGCATTATATATTAACCAGGATTCTAAATTCTACCTAGCCTCTATTAGGCTTAGGAGCAACCTCTCCACTACCAAGGATTCCTGAGTAATGATTGGTGATTAAATCAAACCTTTATGGCTATCTAGTTAGGCAAATGATCAAAACTAGACGATTATGTGGTGTTGTCAATAACTAAGAATAATCCTAAGATTGGCCAAATCTAAGGTTGTAACAATAAGTCAAAACACATAATAACAATATACGCCAAGCTCAATCAATTAAAATAACAAATAGTATTAATGAATGTAGACAAAATAATAACCCAACAATTAAAAGTAAAACTTACAGAATAAAAGCTTAGAAATATGGTTGAGCATAAATCTATAGCTAATTACCCTAAATATAGAGAAGGTGAGATGTAGAAGAGGAGTTTGTCACTCTCCAACTTCTTCTTCTTGTCTTTCTCTATAGGTCAGCTTGCTTCTTGATGAATAGCTTGAATCTAAGGATGAATATTAAATTAAAGGACTAAGCTATTATTTAAAAAGTGAGAAAATACAAGTAAGGACTAAGCCTAAGCTTGAAACTGAGCAAGGACATGTTTACAATGGTATGAGGGTGTATTTATAGGTGTTTAGGAAGACCTAATTCGTTTTCTTGAAGGAGAAGTAAGTGGTGGACTCCAAGCCCAACTCTAATTCGTATGGAAATAAAGATAGTTACTGCTGAACTGTTTTGAGCATATCTTCTTCGTTATTGGTCGGTTTTTCCTCCACAATATACCAAAAGAATCCTCACATAATTATCTACGTCCCTATGAAAGGAATTTACCAAAATCGGCTTCGTTTAGGAGTTATCACCACTTCTTTAGGCGTTGCTGCAGAAATTCAGATTAAGGCAGCTTTTCCTTTTCCATCTTTTTAGCTTTTCTTTCCTTTATCTCCAATTACCATGCTAATCTCTTTCCATATCTTGTAGTCTTTGACTTGGACTCTAATTAATCTCCATAATTATCTTTAAAGCTTCACACTATAATTTACTAAATCAAAACTCAAAATAGGAAAGTGCACTATTTCTCAAGAAATTCGACTAGAAGACTTCCTAAATCACTAAAAATGATGTCTCATCCTAACATAAATCTATCACAAATGAGGAGACATCACCGGGTTCCTGGTTTGTGTTGACGACGCAAATGGACACGCAGGTGGTGACGCAGCAGATGGCGGGACCCAAAACGCTGGGTCAGAAAATTCTGAAATTCTACAGCTCCAAAACCGGGTTCTTGGTTTGCGTTGATGGAACAGCTGGTGACGCAACATGAGACGCAGCGAATGGCGGGACCCAAAACGCTGGGTCAGAACTTTTGAAATTTCCAGCTCTCGAAACCGGGTACCCGGTTTGTGCAAAACCAGGGCCCCGGTTCTTGTCGACTTCGCGAACCAAGACGCCAACTCTCGCGTGTGGAGGGTTGGTTACAGCGTTGAAACTGGGTTCCCGGTTTTCGCTCTGGAAAACCAACCCTTTTTCTTCTATTCTCCACCTTTCAACCCCAAACTCACGACCTTTTTACCCCTGAAATCATCAAAAACAACTACCCTTCCTCATTTCTTACTAATGAACACTAATTTTATGAAAATCAAAATAATTTAAACTACGAAAATTAAAAAATCAAACTAATATACAATGAATTGGCTTTTGTTTAACGTCGTTAAGCTCGACGTGTTACCTCACGCTTCTAAGGAGCTTCGAGGAGATACATGACCTCCCCGAGATATGGATCTTCCAAGCGGTTGGTATCTTCACCTCCATGGTATATCTTTAAACGATGACTGTTCACTATGAAGGTGCGGTTCTCGGGCGGATGTTCTATTTCTATTGCCCCATGAGGTGTAACCTTTGTCACAATGTATGGACCCAACCACTTAGACCTTAACTTACCCGGATAATTGCTGAACTTTGAGTTATACTTCAATACCTTTTGACACACTTCAAAGTTCTTCACAAGAATCCGATTGTCATGCCATTTCTTAGTGTTTTCTTTGTAGAGTTTAGCATTTTCATAAGCATTCAATCAGAATCCATCAAGTTCGTTAAGCTTCATCATACGATTCTCTCCGGCTAAGGTAGGATCTAAGTTCAACTGCGCAATTGCCCAATAGGCACCCATTTCAAGCTCAAGAGGTAAGTGACAAGCCTTACCATACACCATACGATATGGAGACGCACCAACTGGAGTTTTGAACGCAGTACGATAGGCCCACAACGCGTCATCTAACTTCATTGACCAATCTCTTCTTGTAGGACCAACAGTCTTCTCTAGGATTGACTTTACTTCACGATTAGAAACCTCAGCTTGCCCATTGGATTGTGGATGATATGCAGTAAATACACGGTGTCTCACTCCATACTTCTCTAGAACAGTCTTCAAATACTTATTAACGAAATGAGATCCTCCATCGCTAATAATCACTCTAGGTGTACCATGTCTAGTGAAGATATGTGATTTCAAGAACTTAATCACCACTCATGAATCATTGGTTGGTAAAGCCACAACTTCTACCCATTTACACACGTAATCAACAGCTAATAAGATGTAGAGGTTACCATTTGAAGGAACGAACGGACCCATAAAATCTATACCCCAAACATCAAATATTTCAACTTCCAACACATTATTACGTGTCATTTCATCCCTATTGGATATATTTCCGGTAAACTGACATCTCGCACATTTCTTCACATAATTATGACAATCTTTTACAAGCGTAGGCCAATAAAAACCGGATTAGAATACCTTAGCAGCAGTTCTATCCCCCTTGAAGTGTCCTCCGTAGAGTGAATCATGACACCCAGCTATAATCGCATCTGTTTCTTCCTTGGCTACACATCTTCTTACCATTTGGTCAACACATATTTTGTAGAGGAAAGGATCCTCCCAAAAGAATTGTCTAGCACGATGAGCTAACCTCTTTCTGTCTTGATAAGTGGATCCTTCAGGAAAAGAACCACTTACTATTAAATTCGCAATATCTGCATACCAAGGAGCTTCATAATCACGAACAGCAAATAAACTCTCGTTAGGAAATTCTTCTTTAACTACTTCAGTTCCACCATTTGTCTCTGAACCTTCAAGACGCGATAGATGATCTGCAACCTGATTCTCACAACCCTTTCTATCCTTAATCTCTAAATCGAATTCTTGAAGCAATAAAACCCATCTGATTAACCTCGTTTTAGCATCTTTATTTTCCTTAAGATATCTGATAGCGGAATGATCTGTATAAACAACAACTTTTGCTCCGAGAAGATAAGAGCGAAACTTATTGAATGAATACACAACTACTAGTAATTCTTTCTCTGTAACTGTATAATTAACTTGAGCACCATTTTAAGTTTTACTAGCATAATAAATCGAATGAAATATCTTATCTTTTCTTTGTCCCAATACAGCTCCCATACACATATCACTAGCATCACACATAACTTCAAAAGGCAAACTCCAATCTGGAGGTAATACTATAGGAGCAGAAATAAGCTTTTCTTTGATTGCTTGGAAAGCCGCTAAGAAAGCTTCATCAAAAAGGAATTTGGAGTCCTTCTCAAGTAAGTTGCATAGCGGTTTAGCAATCTTAGAAAAGTCTTTAATGAAACGCCTATAAAAGCCAGCATGGCCAAGAAAACTTTTTACCCCTTTAACATAAATAGGAGGGGGGAGAGTTTTAATTACCTCTATCTTTGCTCTATCAACCTCTAAACCAACACTTGAAATCTTGTGACCCAGAATGATACCTTTGCGAACCATGAAATGACACTTCTCCCAGTTTAAGACCAGATCTGTTTCCTTGCATCTGATTAACACTTTCTCCAAGTTATGTAAACATTTATCAAAATCATCACCAAACACGGAGAAATCATCCATAAAGACTTCAAGGAAATTATCAATCATATCCCAGAAGATAGCCATCATACATCTCTGAAAGGTAGCATGTGCATTACACAACCGAAATGGCATTCTGCGATATGAAAAAGTACCAAAGGGACATGTAAATGTTGTTTTATGTTGATCTTCTGGAGCCACATAGATCTGATTATATCCAGAATAGCCATCTAAGAAACAATAGTATTCTCTACCAGCCAATTTATCTAACATCTGATCAATGAAGGCAGGGGGAAGTGATCTTTTCTGGTGGCCTTGTTCAATTTCCGATAATCCGTACAAACTCTCCATCCAACAACCGTTCTCGAAGGAATGGCTTCATTCTGAGCATTTAGAACAGTTGTAATTCCTCCTTTCTTTGGCACACATTGAACAGGACTCACCCATTCACTACTCGAGATAGGATAGATAATCCCCACGTCTAACAGCTTGATAACTTCCTTTTTCACTACCTCTTTCATAGCAGGCATTAATCTCCTTTGACCTTCAACTGAGCGTGCGTTATCATCTTCAAGTATGATTTTGTGTTGACAATAGGAGGGACTAATGCCTTTGATGTCAGCAATTGTCCATCCTATCGCCTATTTGTTGGCTCTTAACACATGCAACAGTTTATCTTCTTGAGGACCTGTTAAATTTGCTGAAACAATAACAGATAGAGTTTCATTAGTACCTAAATACGTATACCTCAAGTGTGCTGGTAATGGATTTTCTTCCAACTGCGGAGGAGATTCGATTGAAGGCTTCTTTTTAGGGACAATCTCCCCCGGTTCTCTAACAGGTTCATAGGCAGGACGCCTATACTTAGGATTCTCAAAATTAAGAGCTGCCACTGTTTTGGAAAGCTCTTCCATGAACTCAGGTGCATCAATAGTTAAAGCCGCCTGCAAGATATCATCATAAGTAAATTCATTATATACCTCTTGTGTGGCATGCTCAACTACATCCATTCGAAAGCAATCTTCTTGAGAATCTGGAAACTTCATAGCTCGGAACACATTAAATTTGACCTCCTCGTCTTGGATTCTCATTGTCAATTCACCGTTCTCTACATCAATCAAGGTACGCCCCGTGGCTAGGAATGGTCTTCCCAAAATAATGGGGACATTCCTATTCGCGTCGTATTCAAGAATAACAAAATCAACGGGAAATACTAACGTACCTGCCTTAACGAGGACATCTTCAATTCGGCCTTCCGAAAGTGCAAGAGATCGATCCGCCATTTGCAAGACCATAGAAGTAGGTCTTGCTTCTCCAATTTTCAGCTTATTAAAGATCGATTTGGGCATAAGATTGATGCTTGCACCCAAATCACATAGTGCTCTACCTTTCCATTCTTCTCCAATTGAATTCAGAATTGTGAAACTCCCCGGATCAAGTAACTTTGGAGGTAATTTACTTTGACAAATAGCACTACATTCTTCCGGAAGACCAACCATCTCAATATCACAATATGGCCTTTTGTTGGTGAGGGCCCTTTTTAAGAACTTTTCATATTTGGGAACATCCCTAATAGCTTGTAAAAATGGAATATTAATATTGAGGCCACTCACCTTGTTCAAGAATCTTTGATAATCGGCCATAACACACTTTTTCTGATCTCGAGATGGAAATTGTGGAGGAGGGCGACTGATTACAACGTCGTCTTTCTTCTTCAGAACCTCAATCGGCCTCTCTATTTCTTCAACCTCAACATCTTTCTCTTTCTCAAATACATCCTTTTCTTTTCTTGGAACTTCTTTCTCTTTCATAACAGGAAAAGGAGGTGGAGGGAGATTCTTACCACTTCTGAGAGTAACAGCTTTGCAATCTTCATGTTGTCTCGGATTTTCTGTGTCACTAGGGAGTTGCCCTGGTGGACGCTGATTAAGTTGTTTTGTGATTTGAGCAAGCTGGTTCTCTAATAGTTTAATATTTGCGTCAGACGCTTGTTGATTCTGAATAGCTTGCGTCTGGAGAGCAATTAAGTTTTCAACGGTTTTCTGAAGGCTAATTGCACCTTCTTGTGGTTGAGCGGGTAAGGCTTTTTGTTTCATGGTTTCGTTATAACTTTCTTGAGGAGCTTGTCTCTGAACATAATTTCCTTGGTTCTGTCTCCCTTGATAATTATTATGTGGTCTTGGATTGAAGTTGTTACCTTGGGGACGCGGCTGATATGCGTATGTAGGATTGGCTGCCCCATTAGGATTGGAATATTGAAACCCATGATGGTTTCTGTTAGGATGATATCCATTACCACTCGAATTAAAGTTTCCTCTATTGGAGACAAATATCACGGACTCTTGATTATTCTGACAATTCTCCCAATCGTGATCATTCACACCACAATACTCACATCCATACACTTCTTGCGCAACCTTTACCTCAGCTCTTTTATTCGAAAAACCCTCTTTCATGGCTAATGTAAGTTGTCTCAACTGTTGTTCTAATGTGGTTTGTATCTTGTTCTCTAAGGAGTTGAACTTCTCTTCGATGTTGACATTATTAACTCCTCCTTTAACTGGTGTTCTTACGGTATTCCACCCTACTTCATTATCAACTGTTCTATCTAAAATAATTCTCGCATACGCAGGTTGAACTCGTAAAAACGCACCACCACATAACAAATCTAAATCTTTTCGTGAACTCCCCTCAAGACCATTATAAAAAAAATTCAATTGCTGTTGTTCTGAAAGATCATGATTGGGGACTCTTCGTAAACAATTCTGAAATCTCGTCCAACTTCTACCCAACGCTTCATCATATTCTTGTCGGAAATGTGTTAACTCAAGTTGAGCATCTAACCTCATGTTGGACGGATAATACCTATCGAAAAGCGCAGCCTGTAACTGTTCCCAATTCGTAATCTTCCCTGGTTCTTGCGAATCATGCCAATCACTCGCTCCATCTATTAAGAAAAATCTGAATGTATCAAAATACATTTGCTATCTCGTTACCCCTTGCGTAATGTATGAATCACAGATTTGCATAAATTTTTGTACTGCGCGAAGTGGATCTTCTCCGGGCTTGCCACAAAAGTTTCCGAAATTTTGAAATTGAGCTAGCATACCCGAATCTGGACGAAATCTCGGAACATTGATATTAGCAGGGCCAATCCCAAGAGGAGGGGCAAGAAATGGTTCTTGTGCTAGACCGGTGAGAAACCATGGATCGGCTACTTGAACTTGAACTAGAGGATTAGGAATGACAGGTGGGACTAATGGCTGACCATTTCCATTTAGCTGAACTCCTGGGTTCTCTTGGTTATGAAGATTAATATTTTCCATTCTGTTCGCAAATTTTTCTACTTCTCTAGCTTCTTGTTCTTTCCTTCTCTTGTTAGCAAGTCTGATTAATGATTCTGGATTATTAAGGATCGGAGGTGATGGCTCAAGATCCTTAAAGAGTCTCCTTCGCATACACCAAACCGAAAAACCTGAGAAAGATGAATAAACGAAAAGCGTAAAACTGATAAAAATAAAAATAAATGCAACTAATCACTAAAGGATAAACACCGTGGTCACACTCTACCGTCCCTGGCAGCGGCGCCAAAAACTTGGTGGTCCTTTGTGTGTTCTAAAAATAATGCAATAAGTATGAGAACCACAACCGCAAGTGTACGGTTGTCCCAAGTAATAATAGTGATAAACAGGATCGTTCGCAGGGACGGTATGGTTAACTACAATGCTTATCAATTAATGAATGATTGCACTTATGAAAGCAAATAAATGATTGATAATTGGTTGATTTGTACTAATCCTAAGTATGAAAGACTAATGTGAAAATGCAATTAAATAACTAGACGCAAGTAAATAAAGGTGAGACGCAAGAAATGGAAGGCAGTACTTGAGAGACGCAAGGGATTCTCCTAACTCTATTTCATATTATATGTTGTTTAAGGGTCAAATTGGTCAATTGACATTGGTCGGGATTCAAGAATCTTTGTACCCCCGTCAGGGTGGACTACAAAGCTATTCTAGAGTGTCACAAGTCCCGTCAGGGTAAATATGATCCACTTTCGAATGATTAAGCTAAATTACCTTATTGGCTCTAAGATTAATTATGTTCGTCAGAATCAAATAATTTATATCTTATATTGATTAATTAATTCCATACCAAAAACCCCCGTAAAGATGATCCACACGCCACATATGTGGAATAGTTTAGATACTAACACCTGTTCTTAGTTAGCTACTCCAAAAACAGTAAATAATCACCAATTACAGAATAATGTAAAAGACCCAATTCAATTTAATTAATTAAAACCCAAATTCAATCATATGAAAATCAATAGTTTTAGGATTCACCCATTATGCATTCTCAAGTACTAAGAGAAATTAGCTCATGCTAATGGAAATTAAAACTAAATTAAAAGAATAAGACTCATATTGTTTTACAGAAATAAAAATAAGAAAAACCTAATTCCGGAATTAGATTCGGCTGTGAATGGAGATATAGACCCTCTCCAGCTCTTCAGCTTTCTTCTGCTTCCTTCGTTGACTTCTCTCTGATATTTTTCTTTCTGAATAATGAGTTGTATGTAAAATAGAAGTCAAAACCTCCTTTTATAAGGTGAAAAACAGATTAGGCTTTTATGTTAAAAATTAAAAGACCAAGTCCATTTTCTAAGCTCAAAATCCTGTAACTGCTGCACCACCTCCACTAAAACAGCGCTAACCGATTCGTTATAACTCCGATTGACCTCAAATCACTTGTTAAATTTCCGTAACTCGGTAAGGAACATAATCTCTTTTAAGGCCAGTGGCTAAATTGGTGTCACCTAGGGTGTGATAAAAATAAGATCAATTTAAGTATGGAAAACTACGCACTCTCACCCTAGACAGGCACAGTACTGCAAGTATTACAGGACGTATGCAAGTTTTAATGATAAGTAGAGTTCGTTCTCAGGGACTTAAGTGTGTTAATCGCGTAGGAAACAATAACGAGTAAAAGTAAATAATTAAAAGACAGAAAATAAAGCAAATAGGAATTCGAGAATAGCAATTAAAACTAAGAAAATAAAGACAATAAAGTAAAAGATAAAGAATATGAGATGAGAAGTATATCTTAGGTTTTGCTAGTATACACTAATCCTTCTAATTCTATCTATAAATCTAGTTCATAAGGGAGAATATTAGCTCTTGGTATACTTAGTCAGGATTCTAAATTCCACTACCTTAGACCTTGAGAGCGACTAAGGGGGCTACAACACAACCAAGACGAGGACTCAAATAGGGTTATCAAACGCCACTAAGGCCCTATCCAGCACACTACAATCAATTGGTGATATGGTGTTTAAAACAAACCCTAATGACTATCTAGTTAGAAGTATGTTTTGTCAGAACTGCTATCGACACTAGACATTATGTGGTGGTTCAATAGTTAAACACCCTGTCAAGGAGACCATCTAACTACTCTTAAAACAATCCTAAAGTGATCAGTTCTTGGAAAGACATTAAATCAAAACACATAAGTAAATATAAAGTAAGTAGCTAATATCAGATTAAAACATATAATTCCCAAAGAAACTTAGATAGAAGAATTAGAATTCATAGTTTATACATATGCAAAACCCAAGCTATGGGGAGTTTAGTTCATACCTGAAGGAAATAAACTAAAAGAAATTACAAAAGACATCATCTTGCTCTCTACAATAAACTGGAAGAATAAAACCTTAAGGACTAATTACTATGAGGCAAGGATTATTTACAAGTGATATAAGGGTGTATTTATAGGTGTTTAGAAGACCTAATTCGTTTTCTTGAGGAAGAGTTAAGTTATTCGACTTCTAGCCCAACTCAAATTCGTATGGAAATAAAGATAAACACTGCTGCACCGTTTTGAGCATATCTTCTTCGTTATTGGTCGGATTTTGCTCCATAAAATACCAAAAGAATCGCAACAGAATTATCTTGACCCATTAGAAGGAAATCATCAGATTCGGCCTATTTCTTAGGTAAAAACGCCTATCTTTGGATATGTATGCAGAATCCCAGATTTAGGCAGCTTTTCTTTTTCCATCTTTTTAGCATTTGTTTCCTTATCTCCAATTACCATGCAAATCTCTTTCCATAAGTTGTAGTCTTTTACTTGGACTCTAATTAAGCTCCATAATTATCTTTAAAGCTACACACTAAATAAACAATTAAACCCAATATGCTCTAAAAATAATAATTCTACAATTCAAGACACAAAATAGGAAAGTGCACTAAAACTCAAGAAAATCGACATTATTGACTTCTAAATCACTTAAAATGATGTCTCATCCTAACATTAATCTATCAAAAATGAGGAGACATCAAGACCCCCAACTCAAAGTTGTATCGTCCCGAGACAATAAAGATAAAAACAAAGGGAAGTCTATAAATACACACTTATAAACTTCTCAACACAATGGGAAAAAGCATAGCAGAATATATAGAATAAACCTAAAGCACATAATTCAGAAAATTTCATGCAATAATATTCATAAACTACATACCTGTACACTTCTCATATCCACAGTCAACACGGCTTGAATTCAAGATCAGATTAGTTTCGCAATGTAAGAAGGATTGGGACTTTACTCAGTTCCCCAAGAGAGCTATAGATTGTTCATCGATTTTCACTAGTTCCAAAGGTCCACTCAACTAATCTCTAATGGCTCAATCACTTCTCAATTACATAGCAAAGAATCAAAAGGTCTTTAAGGTTGTGATGTAGGTTTAGGGACGGTATGATCATATATTTGGATAATTTAGAGTGAGCTTTTGGCTCTCTCCTCACTAGCCATCAACGAATCGCCCTAGAGCTTGAGTTACTCTTATAAAACGTTTCTCACTCAACCCAATGAATTCCTTGATGCACAATTTAGCATCCCCAATAACCCAATTAAAGCTTAAGATGTTTACATAAAAATCCACTTTGCCGGTCCGAATATATATATTTTCTTTTCTTTTCAAATCAATTTTTTTATAGCTATGACTCTCTTTTAATGATGAGATATCACGCTAATTTTTCTCATATATATATTTTTTCTTTTAATGCCCTTGTTGGCAAAATTAGCTCGAAGCTTCTTTTTCATTCACTATTACCCCGGCAAAGGGTTACAATAAAAATCTGTGAATCATCATCAATATAAAGCACAAAGCACAATTAATAAGCTCAAAAATCCAAACCCAATAACAATTCCCATAATGGTGGACCCACCACCCCAAACTCAAGCTCTAAAACAACTGTCTATGTATCGTTATTAGAGTGCGGGTCATATGGAAAAGTCCTAAAATCTAAAGGATATGGCTTATAATGTGTTTCAATAAAAGGCTTTAGAAAGGCTAGAAGGGGCTGAGAAGGATATAGCATATAAATCAAAAATCACAAGGTGAGAAGGTATAAAAAGGCTTCAAGGGATTCTCAAATATGAAAGAACCGCCTTAATCACTTTCTACACTATGTAATTTAGTTATTTTCTTACCTTTAGCACTTTCATCAAATGGGTTTTCAACTAGCTTGGATCTCACAGCCTACACACTTCTCAAGGTTCCCTGAGATCGAACATACTTTCTATCGCATTGCTCACTAATCTTTTCTTTACTATCAACGTGTGTTTTCCTGCAAATACTCAAAGCATACAAATACATAGCTCATAAACATATCACTTACTATCATTAATCTACTGAGCTTATGCTTTCAAGCTATTAAACACATTCTACATCTAATTCCCATGTATCAAAAATTTTAATTTCTACCTAAAAACAGAAAAATGGAGATGAGAGACAACGAATCCCCACACCCCCAACTCAAAAATTAGCCGTGTCCCCACGACTCGAAAAACAGAAATTGAAATTAGCAGATAGACATATTTACAGAAATGGTAAGGAAGAAAGAGAACATACTCTCGAGGCTTATTGCCTCGCATCATTGATATCCAAGGTTGGAATTGCTGGACCTTTCATTAATTGCTCAAGGAGTTTCATGATGTGCACTTGATTAGCGTTGATTTGTGCCACATCATTGACTAAGGAAGTTTGAGCTGCTTCGAATTTCGTTAAACGCTCCTCCATCTTCTCTTGCCAATTTTGCTCCTTTTCTTCTTTCGAGACTTGCGTAGAACCCGCTCGTCGAAAGTATCCTTGATCCAAGCATTATCAATATAACTCCCTTTAAATTCAAGTTTCTCTTCTTCACCCAATACTACATTCGCTTTTCGCACAAGACACGTGATCATAGTTGGAAATTTAACATTATAAACCGATTTAGGAGAGACCGAGAATCGTATCACCTCCTCATAGATCAACTGTGCCACATCAACTTCTTCTCCTCTCAAAATACAGTCCAATAGTAGCGCGTTCTTCATAGTCACATCCAAAGTTCGTGTGTTTCCAAAGACATTAGGAATAAGGAAATTGTGCCGAATTTGCGCATCTGCTTGAAGATATTTGTAAGGCCAAGGTGCCTTCAATTCTCCCTTATGTGATTGCACTTTCTCTTTGTCTAATACATGCTCAAAAAGTAATTCCTCATCAAAGATTTTTCGTTTAGCAACCGATTCTTCAAATTTGCAAGGACCTTTTAGTTTCTTAAACTTGAAGTGGTTCCTAATCTCCTCAACTGTGAAAGGAACTAGCTTTCCTCTAATTGGAACACAACCTTTACTATCTCGGCTAAAGAGGCCTAAATAGAATTCCAAAACTAATTCATGACATAATTCCGAACGGCTTACCATGAACGTAGACCAACCCAATTTCTCACCAAGCTCTAAGAATCTCGCGTATTCTCCCGTCCCAATTTCCTCCTTGAATAATTTCTCATAAGCAAAAGGTAGTTCTTTCAATTGTTCCTCTGCAGAAGCTTTTAAAGCCACTACTTTGTCTTGTGGAAGCTGTGTTTTCTCCTTTGCATAAAAGTAAAGCTTTTTACCATGCTGATCAAACAAAGGTATTGCACCATCTTCAACTTTGTCTTTTCCTTTTGATTGAGAACTAGAACCCTTGTTACTTGATTTCTTCTTGGTTACCTCCAATCCCTTGTTACTCTTCTTCACCTCCCTCTTGCTAGCTAAGATTGTTGTTCTATTAGTCATCTTCAATTAACCCCCAACTCAAAGCTTTAGCAACCCTTAAAATTTAAAATCTTGAATTAATGGTTGAACAAGCTTGATTTGGTTTAGGAAATATGAATTGATGATTAATCTCTATGTGGGTGAGGTGGATTTGTAATGGGTTGGCTTGGATTTATGAAATTTTAGGATGAATTTGTTAAATTTGAGCTCTTTGATTCTTCAATAAATGGGTTTGGTGAAGATTGGGTGTTTGATTCTCTCTAGTAATGATGTGAAGAGAAGGTTTGATGTGTTTTTGATGATGATTGGGTAGTGTTTTGGTGATTGGTGAAGGTTTTGATGAGCTTTAATGGAGTTGGGAGAGTTTTGGGAAAGAGAAAAGAGGTTTGAGGTTGAATAAATTCGGAGTAATAAGCATTAACCCTCTTTTATAAGCTCAAGACCCGTTTTTCTTCTTCCAGCGGCGCGCGCGCGGTATACCGGCCATATCTCCGGTATACCAGAACATCTGTAGCTCCAAAATTTTTCGTCCGTCAAAATACACGTGGTACCCACCCCGTGGTGCGGGTTTTGTTCTTGGGCGTATCCTCCGGTATACCGGGCATAACCTCCGGTATACCGCTCCTTTCAGCTCAAAAAAATTTCGCCTCGGCATGGACCACGTGGCAGCCACCCCGTGGTACGGGTTTTTGCCTCTGTGGTACTCTCCGATATACTGGGGTTGAGGTCCGGTATACCGCCCATATGGACAGATTTCTCCGAAAATTTTATTTCTCCTCCCGACTCGATTTCTCCAATTCCTACACACCAACAACACTAATACCTTTCTCAAATATGCATTATCAGCTAAAAACAACTAAACTAAACATAAACTAATAAACGTAAAAGACATAAAAGCATAAAAACTACGGGTTGTCTCCCGTATAGCACTTTTGTTTAACGTCTTTCAAAGTTAGACGTGTTACCTCTGTCAAGATTTGCGAATATAGCCTCCCCAACAACGAGTAAGGCTATGAACGTCAACTAATCTGCGCTTGACCCCAGTTTTGGGGCGAATTTCTATCACCTTGGATGAAACAACCTTAGTGACAATGAATGGTCCCATCCACGAGTCTTTGAAACTTCGTGGCCTATTCTCGCGTTTGTGGGCTTTCCATAGGACTTCATGGCCAACCCCAAACTCAATGTTTGGCTTAGTATCCACAGGTTTTAAGTGGACCTTCTCAGGAGGGACTTTGTGATGTGAAAGGTTGTGGATGATAGGCACGGTGGGATCCAACTTCCTTGGTTTCTTACCCAAGACATAGAAGGTCTCGGATACATTCTTTGCATGAAGGGTGATTGTCCCATCTTGGAAGTTGATCACACTTTGACTTGTAGCCATGAAAGGCTGTCCAAGTATGATCGGAACTTGCTTATCTGCATCAAACTCAAGAATAACAAAGTCAGTAGGGATGGCGATATTACCTGCATGGACTAAAACGTCCTCCACTGTTCCCCATGTCCTTTTTACTGAGTTGTCAGCAAACTGCAACTTTACTGGAGTTTTCTCTGATTTCTGAAGTCCAAGTCTCTCGAACACGGACTTAGGCATAAGATTCACACCAGAGCCCACATCGTACATCGCTTTCACCTTGAGCATACCATGTAATTGAATAGGAAGGTTGAAACTTCCCGGATCTTTAAGCTTTGTTGGTAGCTCTTTCTCACTTCTTCTTGAAACCCTCAGGTTCTCTCTTGGGATCTCTACACTCGCTTCTTTCTCAGGAATAACTTGCGTAAAAACTTGTTGCGGTGTAAGTCCTCTCTTCGCAATCTCAAGCATTTGGGCGTTAATATTTTCAGGTTGATACGCCTCTACAAATGTCTTGAGTACAGTGTCATCTTTAGGATTTGTATCAGGAATAGTTGATGACACTGGTTGAACAATAGGTGGCGATTCCACCTTCTCTTCTTCTTTCTCTTCTGGCACAGCAGGTGCCACTTTATCTTTCAATTCCTCCTTTGAGGCTTCTTCCTCTTTCTCTTTAGCCAACTCAGCTGCGTATTCCACTGCCGATCGAATCTCCTCTTGCACCTTCCTCATTAGCTCTATAAATTCGTCTTTCTCTTGATCGTCCTCCACATAAACTTCAGAATGTTCAGATTCTATAGGGCTAGACTTGGTTGGTTCTTCTTCAGTATTTGGAACTTCCACGGCACTACTGGCAGCATGTGGTGCTTCCTTTTTCGCTTCCTTAATCTCAAGGCATATAGCCTTGCAAGCTTCTAACTCATCCTTGTCTTCACCCCCTTCGATTGCCTTTACTTCTTTTGTTCCACTACACTTGTTAACACTTTGTTTAACTGTGTTACTTGAGTACTTAGCATCTGAAGTATGGCATCGTGTCCTCAGACCTTCTCTTCTTGAGCGTTAAGAGTTGTGTTCAAACGGTCTAGAGCTTGCATTATCTGTGTATTGTCCATAGATCCTTCTTGCGGATACTGAGGTAGGGCTTTCTGATCTAAGGAATCGGTATAGGCGTCTTGAGCAGGTTGTTGTGGAGGAGCAGGTCTATTCTGATATTGATTTTGAAACTGACCTCTCTGTTGGTAAGAGTTGTTCTGGGGTCGCTGTTGATAATGACTAGGATTAGCAGCCCCTTGTGGATTTGAATACTGCATACCCGGATGGTTTCGGTTGCCCCATCGGTTGGATATAAAGTAAACAGATTGCGGATTTGATTCGCACTCTTCCCATGAATGATCGTTAACTCCACATTGTTGACAACCTTGTGCTTCTTGTACTACTTTTGTAGCGGCTAAATTCTTCTCCATCGCGATTCTCAGCTCCTTGATTTGATTTTCTAAGGAGGATATCTGAGCTGAATTCGCAGTTTCTGCATCTAAACGAAGCGTTCCTCGGGTCTTTGCTACAGAAGCTCGCGTTGAAGGCCAACTTCTTTCTTGTTCCATAATATTTTCAACACCTCAGAAGCTTCATTGTGATTCATGGACACAAAATTACCTTTTCCAATGTTATCCACCTTTTCTCTACCTTTATCATTAAGGCCTTCATAGAACATAGCAAGTTGTAGAGCAGGTGTATAACCATGGAGCGGACATCTAATTAACTTTTGTTGAAACCTTGTCCATGCTTCTCCCACTGTTTCTCCATCTTCTTGGCAAAATCTTGCAAGCTCGGCTTGATCTTTAAGTCTCATGCTCTTCGGATAAAATCGGTTAAAGAATGCGGCTTGAAGTTCTCTCCAAGAGTGAATGGTTCCACGTGGTTGTCTTTCTAGCCAATCGCTAGCTCTTCCGGTCAAGAAAAACGAAAACATATGACAATACAGTTGCTCGCGTGTAATGCCAGGAGTAATGTAGGCATCACAAATCTGCATGAACTTCTGAATCGCTTATACCGGATCTTGAATTGCTGTACCAGTATAGAGTCCGAAACTTTGAAATTGACTGAGCATACCCGGATCGGGTCTAAATTTGATATTCGGAATCTCAGGAGGGCGGTGCCGATGGGTTGAACATGGAATGGTACATTAAGGCCAGGTAGATCTTGTTCAACTCGGTTTTGTTGATTATTAAGATTATTCTGCACATTACCTCCTCCTACTGGTAATTGTTGTCCTTCTTGTCCACCAAGTGGTGGATCTTGAGCACCAAGGGGAGGATCTTGTTGACCTCCTCCAAGTGGTGGATCTCGGGCTGCCATTACTCTTCTCAAGGCTCTTTCCTCACGAACTTGTTTGTTGTAAGGTCAGAAGCTCCTCTCAGGATCCAATAAGGGAGGCCAAGAATTAAACACTGTGAAACCTGAAAAAGACTAAAGCAAACCACAATCGTAAATCTGGAAAAATAAAAACTAAACTAAGAACTGAAAAGTAAAAAAAAACTAATTAAAAACTAAAACTCGAAATAGATAACCCACACGCTAACGAGACACAAGTCCGCGGCAGCGGCGCCAAAAACTTGGTGTCGCCTAGGGTGTGATAAAAATAAGATCAATTTAAGTATGGAAAACTACGCACTCTCACCCTAGACAGGCACAGTACTGCAAGTATTACAGGACGTATGCAAGTTTTAATGATAAGTAGAGTGCGTTCTCAGGGACTTAAGTGTGTTAATCGCGTAGGAAACAATAACGAGTAAAAGTAAATAATTAAAAGACAGAAAATAAAGCAAATATGAATTCGAGAATAGCAATTAAAACTAAGAAAATAAAGACAATAAAGTAAAAGATAAAGAATATGAGATGAGAAGTATAACTTAGGTTTTGCTAGTATGCACTAATCCTTCTAATTCTATCTATAAATCTAGTTCATAAGGGAGAATATTAGCTCTTGGTATACTTAGTCAGGATTCTAAATTCCACTACGTTAGACCTTGAGAGCGACTAAGGGGGCTACAGCACAACCAAGACGAGGACTCAAATAGGGTTATCAAACGCCACTAAGGCCCTATCCAGCACACTACAATCAATTGGTGATATGGTGATTAAAACAAACCCTAATGACTATCTAGTTAGAAGTATGTTTTGTCAGAACTGCTATCGATACTAGACATTATGTGGTGGTTCAATAGTTAAACACCCTGTCAAGGAGACCATCTAACTACTCTTAAAACAATCCTAAAGTGATCAGTTCTAGGAAAGACATTAAATCAAAACACATAAGTAAATATAAAGTAAGTAGCTAATATCAGAGTAAAACATATAATTCCCAAAGAAACTTAGATAGAAGAATTAGAATTCATAGTTTATACATATGCAAAACCCAAGCTATGGGGAGTTTAGTTCATACCTGAAGGAAATAAACTAAAAGAAATTACAAAAGACATCATCTTGCTCTCTACAATAAACTGGAAGAATAAAACCTTAAGGACTAATTACTATGAGGCAAAGATGATTTACAAGTGATAAAAGGGTGTATTTATAGGTGTTTAGAAGACCTAATTCGTTTTCTTGAGGAAGAGTAAAGTTATTGGACTTCTAGCCCAACTCAAATTCGTATGGAAATAAAGATAAACACTGCTGCACCGTTTTGAGCATATCTTCTTCGTTATTGGTCGGATTTTGCTCCATAAGATACCAAAAAAATCGCAACAGAATTATCTTGACCCTTTGGAAGGAAATCATCAGATTCGGCCTATTTCTTAGGTAAAAACGCCTATCTTTGGATGTGTATGCAGAATCCCAGATTTAGGCAGCTTTTCCTTTTCCATCTTTTTAGCATTTGTTTCCTTATCTCCAATTACCATGCAAATCTCTTTCCATAAGTTGTAGTATTTGACTTGGACTCTAATTAAGCTCCATAATTATCTTTAAAGCTACACACTAAATAAACAATTAAACCCAATATGCTCTAAAAATAATAATTCTACAAATCAAGACACAAAATAGGAAAGTGCACTAAAACTCAAGAAAATCGACATTATTGACTTCTAAATCACTTAAAATGATGTCTCATCCTAACATTAATCTATCACAAATGAGGAGACATCATAAATCAACTCGTAAGTGCCTTGAAATCAGCAATCTTTGGCCTGTTTTCCAGATTTGCATCTTCAAAATATAATTCTTTTCGGGATTTATCTTCGAGCTTTGACTCCATATCACGATCTTTGACTTTCTTCTCGGATTCCTCTCCTAGATAATACTCAAAACCTACAAAATTTCCACTAAAATACACAGGATTACGCGCAAAATTTTAATAAATAAAAAATACTAGAAAATAAAGAGGAAATTCGGAATATTGTATTTTTGGTCCTAAAGTCTATCAAAATTTTCAAATAAACATAAAAAATGATGTCTCCCAAGGGTCTAAAATAAGAAAAATTAGAGAGACATCACACGCTTAAACTTTTGACACTCTCTTTTCTTGTGTCCATCTTTCTTACAATAGAAACAAGTAAGAGATTTTCTCGTGTTTGATTTAGACCTACCTCGGAACTTTGACTTGTCGGAATGCGATGAGTCTCGGGATTTGTTTCTTCCTCGACTCTCAACAAAATTAGCATCTGAGTGAGACGACGAGCTAAGATCCTTTCGTCGAGCTTCTTCGTTCAAAATACTATTCTTAACAATCTCCATGGAAAGCTTCGGTTTGGAGTTACTCAAGGACATGAACAATGTCTCCCAACTGTCATGAAGAGAACTAAGCATAAGTAAATCCAATACCTCATCGTCCAAGGTGATTCCAACGGCCTTGAGCTGGTTCGTGAGACCTTGAAAGTCATTCAAGTGCTCGACCACACTTCGTCCATCATTGTACTGCAATTTCACAATTCTTCTCATAAACGAGGCTTTGTTTACACCAGTTTGACGAGCAAACGTTGCTTTGAGTTTGTTCCATAAGTCTACTGCATTCCTCTCATCGGTCACATCCTGGATAACACTGTGGTCAATATATTGTTGGATCATGCTGATGGCTTTTCGATGTAAAATTTTCCATTGAGGATCATTATACTTCGCCAGCTTGTCTTCACTAGTAATGGGCTCGTACAGATCTTTGCAATACAAGATATCCTCCATCTTCATTTTCCATAACGAATAATTCGAACACGTCAATTTGATCATGCCCGAAACACTAGAAGATTCATCCATTATATCACACAAGATATTCAAATAACCACAGATCTGATACCACTTTGTTGGGAAAGGTCACAAATAAACGCTGCGGAAATAGATTGGATCTCGTTTTCCCCCTTTTGTGTGATTTTAATAAGCAAGAAAAGAAAGAAAACGACACAAAGATTTACGTGGAAAACCCTCCAAAGAGAAGGTAAAAAACCACGGGTGGACCAAGGGTCCAAATACTCCACTATAACAATATAATAATGGGATTACAAGAGGTTCTCTCTAGACAACACTAGAGGATTACCGAATACATCAACTAATGTAATACACAAAACCGGAACAAACTCACCAGGCCTGAAATGAGGCTATAAATTTAGTTTGAACCGTTAAATTACCAATCCCACCATTGGATCTGAACTTCAAGATGTTAGGAACGCCGTGTCAAAATTTCTTCTAGATCGGGCTTGATTTGACCATCCAACCGAGGCTCACAGGATTCTGTCGCAAAAGGATTTACCGGAACTCCTCTACGGATTTCTATCTTTTGTGCTCTCTAAACTCACTCTTTAAGTGTTTCACTCTTGCTCTTTCTTGCTGAAAATGATAGCTAATGGACCTCCTTATATAGGACTCAATAGAGGAGAGAGAGGTATTTCAAGACATGAGTTAATGACTTGAAGATACCAAAGCAATTACTGTATTCCCAATACACTCTTTCATGATTTACAACGTTTGATTTCATTGGTTCCAATGAGTTTTCCACATACCAATGTATGAGTTGTCCTCCAATAATGAGAAACTAAGCCAACAAATAGTGATCAAAACATTGTTGGAAGACTATATGTCCTTGTCATGTACCCAGGTTTCTTTTGTTTGAGGTATAAGGATATTTATCCCTATCAATTGCCCCTTAAAATTATGGTAGTTTTCATATCTTGGGAAAATATTAAAATTGTTCTTCTTTGCGAGTACATGGTGTTTTTCATCTTTTTAAATTGATTTTTATGGTTTCCTTCATGGGTTCATGCCCCACTTCGACATGCTTGGGTTTTACTCATAAGTGAGGCTTGAGTACAGTTGTTTGGGTACAATTGGAGGATATTTTGCCTAATATCCCCATATGGTTTTGATAGAGGATTTAATATATTGGGGATGTTAAGGACAAACGAATTTAGGGTGAAGACCACGCGCGAACCCTTATCTTTGTCAAAAATGCGCTGGAGGCACCGTATCTATAAAATTCTTCAAAATGGACATGTATGCATGTAGCCTTTTTTAACAGTTGACCCTTAGTCAATGCCACGTGGTGCCACGTCCATGCCACGTCCTCACCACTTCAGTATGACGTCATTGCCAGCTGAGCTTTTTTTTCCAACGTGGAAAGGGCAATTATGTTTTTTTGTTTATCCATTTTCTTTTAGTAACCCTAAAATCATTACATCGTTTTTGTTTTATCCTACCCACTTCTCCCCCCCCCCTTTCTTTTTCGTTCGTCGCCCTTTCGTCTTCGTGCAACATTGAACTCCAGCGCCATGTCGGATCAACAAACATGACAAGATCAAGTCTGATGAACGACCTAGGTAAAGAGGACTAGGTTTGCTACTACGGTTTACAGTGCAAGGTTAGCACCTCTTGGACGGGCATGAACTCGGGAAAAAGGTTTCTTGGATGCTCGAAGTATCGGGCTTCGGAGAATAAGTGCTCGTTCTTCTACTAGTTAGATCCACCCATCTGTGCGAGAGGGGTTTAGTGATTCCAGGGTTGCTTAGGGTCCTTGTCACAGAGAGAGGAGGAGATTCAAGTTATGAGATCAAACGAAGGTAAAAATCTGAAGATTTTTCCTGTTTGTTTTTATTATTTGCTAGGTTTTTGAGACACTAGAAAGTTTTAGGATGACGATTAGTTACTGATTAGTTTATGGGTTTTGTGTGATTTGTGGGTTTTTTGTTTTTACTAGGTGTTCTTGGTTTTTTGGGTTTGTATGTTTTTTCTGGGTTTTGTGGGTTGTTAGGTGTTGTTAGATGTTCCTTGTGATGTACAAATGATATAGTGTAATCTAGTTATTTAGAAATTAGACAATTCTTGTTATTTTGATTAATGTTGTTGTGGAATTCTGATTCTTAGATGTTTATGTGATTACTAGTTACGTTTATTAGAAACATAGCGAAGAAGGTGATGATTTGGCCCCTTATGTGTTATGAATGTGACATTTTAGCCCTTTATGTTAGATATGTTAGACAATGTGGCCCCTTATGATATCTTTTTAAACCGTGTGGCCCAACAAGTTATGATTTTTAAGATTGTGTTTCCCCGTCTCATTAAATGTCAGTCGTGTTTAATTTGTTTTATTTTTGTTTATAGATAGAAATAATTTTTCTTTTATGTCAGTTGTGGTTTCAAGACAAGAAAACAAAACATTTTATCATATGTAATTATTAGTTTTACCAACTTGGGTAAAAAAAATCTAAGGGAACCAAAGGTTTGTCTTAGGGAATAAAAAAGTTTCTTTGGGTAAACAAAAACGTGTAAAACTAGTACTAAGCAACTCAATTTAAAACAACGACCAGGATCAAATAGCGGGGTAACAAGTTCAAATTGACAAGGGAAAAAGTAATTATATTACTTTTATCAAATATACTAAGTAACTTTTATCAACAACAATCAAAGATTTCGGTCTTAGGTATATAAATAGAAGTAATAACTAGTATCGTTCTTTTATTTTTTTGATTGTCAATACTAGTAATAACAAGGATCAAGTTGATTTTTTTCCAGAAGTTTATACTATTTCAAACCCTACTCCACCAACAACCCACCCACAACTAGGGTTGCACAAATTAAACCCAAAACCCGCAACCCCGACCAACCCGACCCAAACTGACACGAAAAAACCCACACCCGTCGACCCATTGACCCTATTGGGCCAAAAATATTTTTTTTGGGTTTTGGGTCAGAGCGTGGGTTTGGTCCAGTCCAAACCACACAAACCCGCAACCGACCTGAGCTGGACTTATAAATATTTTTTTCCTTTAGTCCAGACTCCAGCCCGTTACTTTGTTCAGCCCGTTACTTTGTTGCCCATCTTATTTGCTTATGGAAGCCTCTTCATTATTAACCCATTCTCTCAAGAAAACCCTATCTTATATCCGCTGTTCTCTCAACCTCACATGTCTCATCCTTCTATTCTGAAATATCTTCTGAAATGGTTAGAAAAACCGTGTTTGTTTCAATAATCAATGATGCTTATATACTTTTTCATCCTTGTTAATCTGTGGTTGTTTGCTTGTTTGGTTGAGTACTTGATTCTTATTCTTTGATGGGGTACCAAAGCCTATGTGTTCATATCCATTTTAGGTACTTTTATAAATAATTTCTTTTGAACTCCAATTAAATATCAGATTATTCAGTTGCTTGTTTGAATGACATTAGATTTGATAGGTTACCATGGTTACTAGTCTTAATCCTTGCTCAATGGGTTCTGAATTGGCTATATAATCAACCGTTAGGGTTTCATAATCTGAAAACCCATTTCCATAGATCTGGGTAGTATAGGTTGTCATCTCTTTGTTGTGTTTATGGATAATTGGTTTAATTAGTGAGGATGCTAGTAGGAGACAAGATTCTACACATAGACTGCTGAAACTATTAAGCCCTATCAACTTATCTGAAAGTGTTAATTACACCATTGGTCCCTGTGTTATGCGAAATAGCCATGATTCAGAAGTAGTAAATGTATAAATGCGGGTATATGTACTGCAGGTTCATCTAGTGTTAGTGGTGATTGGACTTTTACTACTGAATGGTGAAGGTAACATATCTATATACTATCTTTATATTAAACAATGCCCGATTATCCTATTCACGTTCCTTCCTCATTCAATGCATCTATGTTAGCGTACAAGACTGTTTCAGGAACAAAGAACTTCAAAAATAGTCCATCTTTTTGTTCAATTTGTGGCCTTATTATTGGGTACAATTGGTATATTTTTCTTTTTATTACTTACAAATTACAAGTTAAAACCTAGTTGTTTGCATCTCCTTTGTCCCAACTCCCACCTATTATATGATTACAAGTATATTATTAATGAGGATTGAAAAGCAAAAGGTTGAGTTGGCAACATTCTAGTGGTAATTTGTAACTTGTAAGCTATAAATCAGTCCCTTGTCCCTGAGTTGTCCCTAACTATAAAGCCGATGAAGATATAAAATCCGAAGCTAAAAGATATGCCAATGATGAAAAATAATCTGAGGCAAAGTAACTTAATTGTTTCTTCTCCTTTGTTGTGAAAAATTGCAGGAATAATGTGGTTGGAAGTCGGTTTTGGAATCGAACAAGGAGGTGGAACCATTTTTGTAAAATTTCTATATTTTGCACAATAGAGGTTGCCTCATATTGTAACTTTATCATTCTTGAGTTTTTGTAATAGTAAATTTTTGGAAATTTTTGTTTATTTTTTAGTCTTTATGGTGTTTGACTTTATGTTGACCAAAACTGAAACAGAACCGAACCCGACCCTACCCGCATTAACCCAACCCGCAAAAATTTTAATAAAAATTATAGGGTTAGGGTTTGAATTTTACAAACCCGAGCACCTTGGGTTGGGTCTAGGGTTTTGCACTTCGGGTCGGTTAACCGACCCGCGTGCAGCCTTACCCACAACTTAAGAGGTACACAACACCCACTCCATGTTCTAGGTGGAGTGTGAGACTTGCTCCCACAGTTACTCGCAAAGCTGAGGAAACCATGACTATTCCTTTAACTCATGGTGAGGAGCTAGTACTTGTGGAGTCCAGCTCAAAGGGTGAAGATGCGCCAACGTCGAAGAGGAAGAGGGCGACGCATCTGGTGCCTCTAAGGATGATTTTGCCAATAAATTTCAACTTTGATGAGGAGCCCGATGATTCAATAGCGTGAAGTATGTTGGTTTGTTGTGGTTGGTTTATTTGTGTCGTTTGTTTGTTATGTGTGGAGTTTTGACCATGGGATTTGGAACTTTTTTTGTTTGGTGTTTAAGTTTGTTTTAATTGGCCAGAAAGGCCGTTTGTTTTGGATGGTTTATTTTGGACAGATGGGCCATTTGTTTGTGTTGGCGTTTGTTTGTGTTGGCCATATAGGCCTTTTATGTTTGACTTTTTTTTTTAATTTAAGTTATCAATTTTTAGTGGTACTAATTTTTTAAAGCGTTTATTTTACAGTTACTTACAAACGTAAACGTAAAATCAACTTAAGAACAAGGTCAATTTAAAATGAAACTACATTAACCAACTTAAAATTCAACTTAAACATAAACCTAAAATGGAACTTCAAGTCAAACTTAAACATCAACCTAAAATGCACTTACTCTCCTGCTCCTTTGACATGTGCGTCCGATGTTGATCCATATCTACTTGTAGTACGAAGATCATGCGGTCCATTTAGCCAACAGAAGAAAGCATATTCCTTTATAGGAAAGTCTTGCAAACGATAATCCTCAAAATGACAATGTAGTAAACGAAAAGACCTACTATACTCTAATACAGTAACATCATACAATGCGGGAAATCCGCACTTACATACGTCTGTGTGGGAGTAGTTTTCCAGTGAGATTTCCATTAATGGAGAAGGCTTGATAACCGCATTGGTTAATTCACTTGAAGAGAAGTCTGGAAGAGTGGTGACTTAGTACCTAAACAATCACTGCCGCTTGAGTTTTAGTTAGACATGGTAATCTCCATTTTTCTTTGAACTGTAGTTGGTGTATGTGGCGAAGTAAAGAAGTGTGGGTTATATAGAGTGTAATTTCATTCAAATATTTAAAACATACAATAACATATTCTAAAGTATATAATTCATGGGAATACCAACATAGGCAAGATAGTTCTTACACAAAACAAATCGTAGAAACTTTGAGACATAAAAACCACACCATTGAATACTACTTTGTCTTATTACATTTTTTCTTTCTTTACCTTAACTAAAGTTATCCCCTTAGCCTTAGGAGTGTCGTCAACTTGCTTCTCTTTTGCGTTCAACGGGGTAGTCTTTTGATCAACTGTCTTGTCATTTGCGAAAACGGGGTAGTCTTTTGATCATCTTTCTTTTCCTTTGCTTTTGAACTTGATCCACAATTCCTTACAAAATTTTCCATAAATTTTACCATATTCTTGTCAAACTCCTTCAAGTGTTCATGCGCCCCACCTACACCATCTACCTTGTCCTTTACTGATTTACTGCGCACTCTGAGTTTATCCAAACTAACATTCCTTTATCCCTTGTATAAAAAAGGGTTTTCGTCAATTTTTTCAACCAATTTTAATTTCTCCAGGGTTTGTGAGTGGAGTAGGGAGCCTAGTGTACGCTCCCACTCCAGCTGGTCTAAAGGGTGGCCTTTTATAAATGTCATACAAGAATTAAAACAATTAATCTATAGTGAATACAAGTCCACGATATCGGATTTTGTAATGAATATAGAAAGGATTCACCGAGTAAATTCCTGGGAGTGGTTTATGGAGAAGGTATATATCATCTAATTTTAACATAAACCGGACTATAGTAAAACTAATAAGTGTTCTTGTTGGTAGGTTTACTTAATGAAAATGGTGTGTGATACATCAGCTACCTCTGAGATGATTTCATTGGCGAACATGACTCATGGTCCGGTACATAGATAAGATTTATGTGTTGTGAACAGTGTCAACTATATTACTCGTGAAAAGGGAGAAAAAAGTTGACTCGGGATTACAGAGTATGTACCATCACAAATGGAGTACCTTATTACGGTGAGTTAGTCAAGATTGTGGAGGTTAGATTTGACGGTGGTTGTTCTTGGTGTCGCCTAGGGTGTGATAAAAATAAGATAAAATTAAGCCAAGAAACTACGCACTCTCACCCTAGACAGGCACAGTACTGCAAGTATTACAGGACGTATGCAAGTTTTAATGATAAATAGAGTTCGTTCTCAGGGACTTAAATGTGTTAATCGCGTAGGAACAGATAACAAGTAAAAGTAAATAACTAGAAGACAGAATATAAAACAAATAGCAATTCGAGAATAAGAATTAAAACTAGGAAAATAAAGACAATAAAGTAAACGATTAAGAATATGAGATGAGAAGTATAGCTTAGGTTTTGCTAGTATGCACTAATCCTTCTAATTCTATCTATAAATCTAGTTCATAAGAGAGAATATTAGCTCTTGGTAATACTTAGTCAGGATTCTAAATTCCCATACCTTAGACCTTGAGAGCGACTAAGGGGGCTACGTCACAACCAAGAAGTGATTTCAAATAGGGTTATCAAACGCCACTAAGGCCCTAAGCAAATACTGCAATCTTGGTGATACGGTGGTTAAAACAAACCCTAATGACTATCTCGTTAGAAGTATGTTTTGTCAGAACTGCTATCGACACTAGACATTATGTGGTGGTTCAATAGTTAAACACCCTGTCAAGGAGACCATCTAACTACTATTAAAACAATCCTAAAGTGATCAATTCTAGGAAAGACATTAAATCAAAACACATAAGCAATTATAAAGTAAGTAGCTAATATCATATTAAAACATATAGTTCCCAAAGAAACTTAGATAGAAGAATTAGAATTCATAGATTATACATGATGCAAAACCCAAGCTATGGGAGGTTTAGTTCATACCTGATGGAAATAAACTAAAAGAAATTACAAAAGACATCATCTTGCTCTCTACAATAAACTGGAAGAATAAAACCTTAAGAACTAATTACTATGAGGCAAGGATGATTTACAAGTGATATAAGGGTGTATTTATAGGTGTTTAGAAGACCTAATTCGTTTTCTTGAGGAATAGTTAAGGTAATGGACTTCTAGCCCAACTCAAATTCGTATGGAAATAAAGATAAACACTGCTGCACCGTTTTGAGTGTATCTTCTTCGTTATTGGTCCGATTTTGCTCCACAAGATACCAAAAGAATCGCAACAGAATTATCTAGGCCCTTAATAAGTAAATCTCCAAATTCGGCCTATTTCTTAGGTAAAAACACCAATCTTTAGACGAGTGTGCAGAATCCCAGATTTAGGCAGCTTTTCCTTTTCCATCTTTTTAGCTTTTATTTCCTTTTCTCCAATTACCATGTAAATCTCTTTCCATAAGTTGTTGTCTTTGACTTGGACTCTAATTAATCTCCATAATTATCTTTAAAGCTACACACTAAATAAACAATTAAACCCAATATGCTCTAAAAATATTATTTCTACAAATTAAGACACAAAATAGGAAAGTGCACTAAAACTCAAGAAAATCGACATTATTGACTTCTAAAACACTAAAAATGATGTCTCATCTTAACATAAATCTATCACAAATGAGGAGACATCAAGACCCCCAACTCAAAGTTGTATCGTCCCGATACAATAAAAATAAAAACTTAGGGAAGTCTAGAAATACACACTTATAAAATTCTCAACACAAGGGAAAAAGCATAGCGGAATATATAGAATAGACCTAAAGCACATAACTCAGAAAATTTCGTGCAATAATATTCATAAACTACATACCTGTACACTTCTCATATCTACAGTCAACACGGCTTGAATTCAAGATCAGATTAGTTTCGCAATGTAAGAAGGATTGGGACTTTACTCAGTTCCCCAAGCGAGCTATAGATTGTTCATCAAACCTTACTAGTATCCAAGGATCCACTTAACTAATCTCTAATGGCTCAATCACTTCTCAATTACATAACAAAGAATCACAAGGTCTTTAAGGTTGTAATGTAGGCTTAGGGACGGTATGATAGTATATTTGGGTAATTTGGAGTGAGCTTTTGGCTCTCTCCTCACTATCCATCAACGAATCGCCCTAGAGCTTGAGTTACTCTCATAAAACTTTTCTCACTCAACCCAATGAATTCCTTGATGCATAATTTAGCATCCCCAATAACCTAATTAAAGCTTTAGATGTTCACATAAAAATCCACTTTGCCGGTCCGAATATATATTTTCTTTTCTTTTCAAATCAATTTTCTTTTATAGCTATGACTCTCTTTTAATGATGAGATATCACGCTAATTTCATATATATATTTTAATGCCCTTATTGGCAATATTAGCTCGAAGCTTCTTTTTCATTCACTATTACCCCGGCAAAGGGTTACAATACAAATCTGTGAAACATCATCAATATAAAGCACAGAGCACAATTAATAAGCTCAAAAATCCCAACCCAATAACAATTCCCATAATGGTGGACCCACCACCCCAAACTCAAGCTCTAAAACAACTGTCTAAGCATCGCGATTCGAGTGCGGATCATATGGAAAAGTCCTAAAATCTAAAGGATATGGCTTATAATGTGTTTCAATAAAAGGCTTTAGAAAGGCTAGAAGGGGCTGAGAAGGATATAGCATATAAAATCAAAATCACAAGGTGAGACGGTATAAAAAGGCTTCAAGGGCTTCAAAATATGAAATAACCGCCTTAATCACTTTCTACACTATGTAATTTAGAAAATTTCTTACCTTTAGCACTTTCATCAAATGGTTTTTCAACTAGCTTGGATCTCACGGCCTACACACTTTCAAGGTTCCCTGAGATCGAACATACTTTCTATCGCATTGCTCACTAATCATTTCTTTACTATCAATGTGTGTTTTCCTGCAAATACTCAAAGCATACAAATACATAGCTCATAAACATATTACTTACTATCATTAATCTACTGAGCTTATGCTTTCAAGCTATTAAACACACTCTACATCTAATTCCCATGTATCAAAAAATTTAATTTCACCCAAAAAACAGAAAAATGGAGATGAGAGACAACGAATCCCCACACCCCCAACTCAAAAATGAGCCGTGTCCCCACGACTCGAAAAAGACTCGAAAAACAGAAATTAAAATTAGCAGATAGACATATTTACAGAAATGGTAAGGAAGAAAGAGAACATACTCTCGAGGCTATTGCCTCGCATCATTGATATCCAAGGTTGGAATTGCTGGACCTTTCGTTAATTGCTCAAGGAGTTTCATGATGTGCACTTGATTAGCGTTGATTTGTGCCACATCATTGACTAAGGAAGTTTGAGCTGCTTCAAATTTCGTTAAACGCTCCTCCATCTTCTCTTGCCAATTGTGCTCCTTTTCTTCCTTCGAGGCTTGAGTAGAACCCGCTCTTCGAAGACTTTCTTTGATCCAAGCATTATCAATATAACTTGCTTTAAACTCGAGTTTCTCTTCTTCACCCAATACTACATTCGCATTTCGCACAAGACACGTGATCATAGTTGGAAATTTAACATTATAAACTGATTTAGGAGAGACCGAGAATCGTATCACCTCCTCATAGATCAACTGTGCCACATCAACTTCTTCTCCTCTCAAAATACAGTCCAAAAGTAACGCGTTCTTCATAGTCACATCCAAATTTCGTGTGTTTCCAAAGACATTAGGGATAAGGAAATTGTGCCAAATTCTAGCATCTGCTTGAAGATATTTGTAAGGCCAAGGTGCCTTCAATTCTCCCTTATGTGATTGCACTTTCTCCCTGTCTAATACATGCTCAAAAAGTAATTCCTCATCAAATATTTTTCGTTTAGCAACTGCTTCTTCAAATTTGCAAAAACCTTTCAATTTCTTAAACTTGAAGTGGTTCCTAATCTCCTCAGCTGTGAAAGGAACTAGCTTTCCTCTAATCGGAACACAATTACTATCTCGGCTAAAGAGGCCTAGATAGAACTCCAAAACTAATTCAGGACATAATTCAGAACGGCTTACCATGAACATAGACCAACCCAATTTCTCACCAAGCTCAAAGAATCTCTTGTATTCTCCATCTCTAATTTCTTCCTTGAATACTTTCTCATAAGCAAAAGGTAGTTCTTTTAATTGTTTCTCTGCAGAAATCTTCAGAGCTCTTGAAGTATCCACTTTCTCTATAGGTATAAGATCTTGTTGAGGTTGAGTTTTCTCCTTTGCATAATAATAAAGCTTTTTACCATTACTATCATACGCAGGTATCCCACTCTTCTTCACTTTCTCTTTACCCTTTGATTTAGAACTAGCACCTTTGTTAATTGATTTCTTCTTGTTTAAATCCAATCCCTTGTTACTCTTCACCTCCCTCTTGTTAGCTAAGATTGTTGTTCTATTAGTCATCTTCAATTAACCCCCAACTCAAAGCTTTAGCAACCCTTGAAAATTAAACTTTTGAATTAATGGATGAACAAGCTTGATTTGGCCTAGGATGGGTGAATTGGTGATGAATCTCTATGTGGGTGAGGATGATTTGTAATGGGTAGGCTTGGATTTTAGAAATTGTATGATGAATTTGTGAAATTTGGCTCTTTGATTCTTCAATTTGAATGAATTTGGTGATGATTGGTAGCTTGATTCTCTCTTGTAATGATGTGGAGAGAAGATTTGATGTGTTTTTCTTGATGATTGGGTAGTGTTTTGGTGATTGGTGAAGGTTTTGATGAGTTTCAATGGAGTTAGGAGAGTTGTGGAGAAGAAAGAGAGGGTTAAGGTTTAATAAATTCGGAATAATAAGATTAATACCTCCTTTATAATCAAATCCCGTAACTTTCTCTCTCCTCTGGCGGCGCTGCGGACTACCCCTGCGGATCATGGGGTGCACCGCAGGGTAGTCCGCGACATTTGATGCTCGAAAATTTTTGCTCTCTGGTCTTGACCCGTGGTAGGACCCCGTGGCACGGGTTTTCGGGGCGCGGACTAGGGTCCGGTGTACCGGAGGATACCCCGCGGCACCTTTAATGAACTCCGTCAAAATACCCGTGGTACCTACCCCGTGGCACGCGTTTTTGAGGCGCGGACCATGGTGCGGTGTACCGGAGGGTAGTCCGCGGCAATTTTTCTGGTTTCTGGATCAGACCCGCGGTAGCAACCCGTGGTACGGGTTTTTGACCTCGCGGACCATCCATGCGGACCATGGGGTAGTCCGTGGGGTAGTCCGCGGGGTGCATTCCTTCGCTCCAAAAATTTTCCTCGCGTTCCCTAACTCGATTTCTCCAATTTCTACACACCAAAAACACTAATACCTTTCTCAAATATGCATTATCAACTAAAAACAACTAAAATAAACTTAAACTAAAAACGTAAAAGACATGAAAACATAAAAAAAACTTCGGGTTGTCTCCCGAACAGCACTTTTGTTTAACGTCTTTCAAAGTTAGACGTGTTACCTATGTCAAGATTTGCGAATATAGTCTCCCCAACAACGAGTAAGGCTATGAACGTCGACTAATCTGCGCTTGACCCCAGTTTTGGGGCGAATTTCTATCACCTTGGCTGAAACAACCTTAGTGACGATGAACGGACCCATCCACGAGTCTTTGAAACTTCGTGGCCTATTCTCGCGTTTGTGAGCTTTCCATAAGACTTCATGGCCAACCCCAAACTCAATGTTTGGCTCAGTATCCACAGGCTTTAAGTGGATCTCCTCAGAAGAGACTTTGTGATGTGAAAGGCTGTGGATGATAGGCACGGTGGGATCCAACTTCCTTGGTTTCTTACCCAAGACATAGAAGGTCTCGGATACATTCTTTGCATGAAGGGTGATGGTCCCATCTTGGAAGTTGATCACACTTTGACTTGTGGCCATGAAAGGCTGGCCAAGTATGATCGGAACCTGCTTATCTGCATCAAACTCAAGAATAACAAAGTCAGTAGGGATGGCGATATTACCTGCACGGACTAAGACATCCTCCACTGTTCCCCGTGTCCTTTTCACTGAGTTGTCAGCAAACTGCAACTTCACTGGAGTTTTCTCTGATTTCTGAAGTCCAAGTCTCTCGAACACGGACTTAGGCATAAGATTCACACCAGAACCCACATAGTACATAGCTTTCACCTTGAGCATACCATGTAATTGAATAGGAAGATTAAAACTTCCCGGATCTTTAAGCTTTGTAGGTAGCTCTCTCTCACTTCTTCTCGAAACCCTCAGGTTCTCTCTTGGGATCTCTACACTCACCTCTTTCTCAGGAATAACTTGCGTAAACACTTGTTGCGGTGTAAGTCCTCTCTTCGCAATCTCAAGCATTTGGGCGTTGATATTTTCAGGTTGGTACGCCTCTACAAATGTCTTGAGAACAGTGTCATCTTTAGGATTTGTATCAGGAATAGTTGATGACACTGGTTGAACAATAGGTGGCGATTCCACTTTCTCTTCTACTTTCTCTTCTAGCACAGTAGGTGCCACTTCATCTTTCGATTCCTCTCTTGAGGCTTCTTCCTCTTTCTCTTTAGCCAACTCAGCTGCATATTCCACTACCGATCGAATCTCCTCTTGCACCTTCCTCAGTAATTCTATGAACTCGTCTTTCTCTTGATCATAAACTTCAGAATAGTCAGATTCCTCGGGGCTAGACTCGGTTGGTTCTTCTTCAATACTGGGAACTTCCACGGCACTAATGGCAGCATGTGGTGCTTCCTCTTTCGTTTTTTTGATCTCAAGGCATATAGCCTTGCAAGTTTCGAACTCATCCTTATCTTCACCTCCTTCGATTGCCTTTACTTCCTTTTGTTCTACAACACTTGTTAACACTTTGTTTAATTGTGTCACTTGAGTAGTTAGCATCTGAAGTATGGCATCATGTCCTCTGATCTTTTCTTCTTGAGCGTTTATAGTCGTGTTCAAACGGTCTAGAGCTTGTTCTATCTTAACAATACAGTTGCTCGCGTGTAATGCCAGGAGTAATGTAGGCATCACAAATCTGCATGAACTTCTGAATCGCTTATACCGGATCTTGAATTGCTGTACCAGTATAGAGTCCGAAACTTTGAAATTTACTGAGCATACCCGGATCGGGTCTAAATTTGATATTCGGAATCTCAGGAGGGCGGTAGCCGATGGGTTGAACATGGAATGGTACGTTAAGGCCAGGTAGATCTTGTTCAACTCGGTTCTGTTGATTATTAAGGTTATTCCCATTACCTCCTCCTGCTGGTAGCTGTACTCCTTCTTGTCCACCAAGTGGTAGCTCTTGTTGTTGTCCACCTTGGTTATTCTGCACTCCATCGAGTGGTGGTCCAAGTATTGGATCTTGTTGCAATCTTCCTCCTGGTAATTGTTGTCCTCCTCCAACTGGTGGATCTCGTTGGGATGCCATAACTCTTCTAAAGGCTCTTTCCTCACGAACTCGTTTGTTGTAAGGTCTGAAGCTCCTCTCAGGCTCCGATAAGGGAGGCCAAGAATTAAACACTGTGAAACCTGAAAAAGACTAAAGCAAAACCAAGCGTAAATCTGGAAAAATAAAAACTAAATTAAAAACTAAAAAGTAAAACTAATTAAAAACTAAAACTCGAAATAGATAACCCACACGCTAACGAGACACAAGTCCCCGGCAGCGGCGCCAAAAACTTGGTGTCGCCTAGGGTGTGATAAAAATAAGATAAAATTAAGCCAAGAAACTACGCACTCTCACCCTAGACAGGCACAGTACTGCAAGTATTACAGGACGTATGCAAGTTTTAATGATAAATAGAGTTCGTTCTCAGGGACTTAAATGTGTTAATCGCGTAGGAACAGATAACAAGTAAAAGTAAATAACTAGAAGACAGAATATAAAACAAATAGCAATTCGAGAATAAGAGTTAAAACTAGGAAAATAAAGACAATAAAGTAAACGATTAAGAATATGAGATGAGAAGTATAGCTTAGGTTTTGCTAGTATGCACTAATCCTTCTAATTCTATCTATAAATCTAGTTCATAAGAGAGAATATTAGCTCTTGGTAATACTTAGTCAGGATTCTAAATTCCCATACCTTAGACCTTGAGAGCGACTAAGGGGGCTACGTCACAACCAAGAAGTGATTTCAAATAGGGTTATCAAACGCCACTAAGGCCCTAAGCAAATACTGCAATCTTGGTGATACGGTGGTTAAAACAAACCCTAATGACTATCTCGTTAGAAGTATGTTTTGTCAGAACTGCTATCGACACTAGACATTATGTGGTGGTTCAATAGTTAAACACCCTGTCAAGGAGACCATCTAACTACTATTAAAACAATCCTAAAGTGATCAATTCTAGGAAATACATTAAATCAAAACACATAAGCAATTATAAAGTAAGTAGCTAATATCATATTAAAACATATAATTCCCAAAGAAACTTAGATAGAAGAATTAGAATTCATAGATTATACATGATGCAAAACCCAAGCTATGGGAGGTTTAGTTCATACCTGATGGAAATAAACTAAAAGAAATTACAAAAGACATCATCTTGCTCTCTACAATAAACTGGAAGAATAAAACCTTAAGAACTAATTACTATGAGGCAAGGATGATTTACAAGTGATATAAGGGTGTATTTATAGGTGTTTAGAAGACCTAATTCGTTTTCTTGAGGAATAGTTAAGGTAATGGACTTCTAGCCCAACTCAAATTCGTATGGAAATAAAGATAAACACTGCTGCACCGTTTTGAGTGTATCTTCTTCGTTATTGGTCCGATTTTGCTCCACAAGATACCAAAAGAATCGCAACAGAATTATCTAGGCCCTTAATAAGTAAATCTCCAAATTCGGCCTATTTCTTAGGTAAAAACACCAATCTTTAGACGAGTGTGCAGAATCCCAGATTTAGGCAGCTTTTCCTTTTCCATCTTTTTAGCTTTTATTTCCTTTTCTCCAATTACCATGTAAATCTCTTTCCATAAGTTGTTGTCTTTGACTTGGACTCTAATTAATCTCCATAATTATCTTTAAAGCTACACACTAAATAAACAATTAAACCCAATATGCTCTAAAAATATTATTTCTACAAATCAAGACACAAAATAGGAAAGTGCACTAAAACTCAAGAAAATCGACATTATTGACTTCTAAAACACTAAAAATGATGTCTCATCTTAACATAAATCTATCACAAATGAGGAGACATCAGTTCTGTTGTATTGTTCAAGTGTAAGTGGTATAACACGAAAAAGATGAAGAAAGACCATGGGGTAAATATTATCAATATCACTTCTTTTTGGTGGAGCCAAGAGCCTTACATTTTATCCACCGAAGCTAAAAAGTTTTTACATCGATCAAATTAATGCAAGGAAAAAACGAAAAGGATGGAAAGTTGTTTAGGAAGTTAATGATCGACAATTATGGAGTCCCAAGTTATGGGGAGCAAAATCAGTACTACAGGCACATATTTAATCATCATTCCTTTGGTTAACACGGACATGGATTACTCTCGATTAATTTTGACAACAGGTGAGGAGACCGAAGTTGTTCCATCTATGTTGGGGAATGATACATTGATTGGAGATGACAAGGAGATATACGACGACACATGGGATGCGTACGCCAATGTTCAATTAGAGGAACCTATAAACATTGATAGTGATGATGAAAATAGACACTAGTGGTTACGGATTAAATTATATGTACCTTATTGTTTTGGTTTTTTTATTGAAACTGAAGGTTTTCTATTGGAATGTTAATATTGTTAGATGATTTGGTTAAAATATTGTGTTATTAGTTTTTGAAAACTATTTTATAACAGGCTTAAAAACAACGGTTCATTATTGTTCAGAAAAAAGGCCAAAAAAACTATTTTTTTAGTATTCGCGACAACAATGTCGTCGTGAATTTTGTATAAACTAGTCACTAGTGATACGTGTCTATTACGACGAGTTATTGTCGAAGAACTCGTCGCCAGAAACATTTTCTTAATCGCGACTAAAATAGTTGTCTTTAAGTAGCATTAAAATATTGCATTAATGGGATTGGGCGGTCAGCTTTCCCACCCAACATTACTCGAGACTACATTCATGTTTAGCGACAACACATGTCATCGTGAGAGACAGAATTCCAAAAGTCGTGGCGGTCTAACTTTCCATGTGGGTCAGTTAGGCAACCCCTTTGCGACGACAATATGGGTCATCCGTGTCGACAATAGGGGTCATCCGCGATGACAAAAATGTCGCCACAAATAACAACAGCCTATATATCTCTGTCGAGCTCCATTTCTCCCATAACGCATCACTTAAGTCTTAAATAATCGAGAGCTTTAGCATACAAGCATCCATTCCGAGGCAAAAACACAACATTCCAGCAGCATAACATCTCTTAGGTAAGGATTCTATCCTTTATTTACATTTTAATCCATTTTTTTAATTCTAAAATTAACCTAGATTTTATATTTTGTGATTGTTTGTTTATGGCATGGCTTGTATCGGAATAAAACACCAATATCCACGTAAAAGGTATGTATCTTATCCAAATTTGTTATTTGTTATTTGTTATTTTCATTTTTTCCTGTTAAAATTTGTATTTATTTTGTATATATTGTCCATTTTGAATTGTTTATTTAGTTTTTAATACTGTTTTTATGTTTATTACATCAAATTACTAAGTTGTTAATGTATTAGAAAATTAAAATATTTTAGAAAATTGGGGTTTATAATAGTTTTAGAAAAATGTTAGTGTTTCGGTGTATTGAATTTTTGAAAATGGTAGATTTGATAGTAATCTTAAGAAATATGTGCCCTCGATAATTTTTTAAAATAACATAGGGACTTAACTGATATTTTAAATAATATAGGATCTATATTGCAATTATTAATAAAATATGGATTATTTTGCAATTTATTAAAAACTCTGGACTATCTTTCAATTCTTAATAAATTATGGACTATATAGCATTTTCTAATAAAATATGAATTATTTTTCAATTTTATTGAAATTAAGGACTATTTTGCAATTTCCATTAAATTAAGGACTACTTTTTATTTTTTAATAAAATATGAACTACTTTGTAATTTTTTATATAATATGGACTATTTTCATTTTTTATTGAATTAAGGGCTATTTATAGAAGGACGTAATTTATATTTTTAATAATATAAGGAGTAATTTTTAATTTTTAATAAAATATGGACTATTTTGTTATTTTAATTAAAATATGGACTTTTGCTATTTTTAGTAATAGAAGGACTATTTTGTAACTTTTAATAAAAACATGGACTCTTTTGCAATTCTCATAAAATTAAGGACTTAATTGTTAAGTTTCGATAATATAAGGAGTAATTTGTAATTCTTAGTACAATAGGGTCTAATTTGCAATTTCAAATATTATAGGGACTAATTTGTAAATTCTCGTCTTATAGGGACTTCAAAGTAGTATTTATTACTTTGAATTCATTTTTTATTACTTTTAATGTAATATTTTTTAATATATGGAAGTGAATGTAATTTTTATTAAAATTATTTATGTGAATGTAATATTTAATAATATAGAGATTTGAGTGTTATATTTAAACATAGGGAATTTGATGTAATATTTATTAACATAGGTAATTGAAAAATATTTTTTAATTGTTTTAGGGCCTTAATTGTCCCTATTTGTCCTTAGGTGACAGACGCACCATGGTCCCCAAATACTTCTACTAGGGTGGGTAAATAAAAGGGCATTTACCGAGAGGTTTGATATTCATCTCCCAAACCATGGATTAGGCACATTGATTTGTTTGGAAATAGTGTCTTACTACTAATATCGGGGTGGGTATGAACTCGAAGCACACCATTATTTATTCCACGACAGTTCTGCAAATCAGTCGACTCCCAGTATCCAAAGGCGACATTTTAATAAAAAAAAGACACCAAGTAGTATACCAATATAGGATTTGCATGCAGTGCATAGGCCAGGACCGTGAATAAATATATTTTTAGGTAAGGGAACATTTAAGAACGTGTCATATTGTAACCAATTTGTGACTATTAAAATTAAATGTTTTGTTCAATGTAAATCAATAATTTAGTTTTAGTTTGCTTTTAGCGATATATATTTATTCTTCCTATTTAACGTTTCAGATTGTTTTATTGGATTATTTATATACTATACAGATGGCTGGTGTACTAGATCGATCACACGGTGTGGGTGACGATGGACGGGATCCTACCCGTAACCCTGATCGGTCATTAGCCAATTGTAACGCACCCGCCAGTATACGATATTTGTAGTTAGAATACTTGTTTTATTTTTTTATCGATTACATCTTTATTCAATGTGTTTACAAACATAAAATAGGAAGAGAATGCCTAGGGGAAAGCCTCCCTGAAATCTGCTTTGAGGGCCTTCCAGGCCTTAGTGGTAAATTACCAGTGGACTTTTGCATATCAGATGACACCTAGAATGCTACAAGGGAGTACAGAAAACATGTAGCTTAGGTTGTTGGCATCATGCCGTGTTACAAAATATGGATGGACGTTCCCGATATATTGAAGCAGGTTGTCATTAGTCGCTTATCTGTGATAGAAATTCTAACTTTTATTAAATATAATTTATTTATGTTTAATTTAGATGACTTGCTTTTGTTGAATACATGAGTTATTTGATATCGATGGATGGAGGCAAAGGGATGACTGTGATAATGTAGCACATGACATTAATACAAGGCCGGTCCTGGGCATAGGCCCAAGAAGCAACCGCCTTTGGCCCCCAGAAATTTGGTGTTTTCAAGGACCCCTTTTCGGGAAAATTAAATATTTATACGAACATGTAGTTATATATTTAAATCCAGTAAAATTGCATGAATCATAAGTTAGCTCATTGGTAAAATGATATATTTTCTTTTTATATTTTATAAAAAGATTTCTTGATTTTTTTTATAATTGTTTTTAATGTAAATATATAGGAGCCCTATTATGAAATTCGCCTTGGACCCCAAATATGTTAGGTTCGGCCCTGTATTAATAAGAACATGCAAGGACGCTAAAAATACTACAAATACCAGGTCAAGAAGCACTACTATTCGAATGGAAGAAAACTTGTTGATATGAGTGATGAAAATTGGAGAAAAAGTTGTGTGAATTGGGATGCAGAGAAGAGTAAGATAATAAGGTTTAATTTATAGTACATGATTTTAATTTATATTTTATTATTTTTTTCAAATTAAAATGATCCAGAACCAGGCCAAGGCGAACGCGGATACCAGGAGAAGCAAAAGCGGCCCAGTGATGTAGAATCAATAGATTATTCCTGGATTCGGGATATAATGCATGACGTACATATTTTTTTCTAATAAAATATATTTTTGAGTAGAGAAAAAGACTTTGTGGGTACCCATGGAATTCGAAAAAGGACTGAGTACCCATACTATAAAATAGGACTTTTAGGTACCCAACGTTTTCTTTTTGTCCAACCGTTAGTGTTTTCAGTTATCTCACACATTAAGTATGCTGTGGAGCCTATATGGACTTGGTTTCATTTTATTTTGAAAGGTATACTTAATGTGTGAAACAACGGAAAGAACTAACAGTTTAACAAAAAAAAGTTGGGTACCTAATAGTCCTATTTTATAGTATGGATACTCAGAAGTTCCTTTTCGAATTCTGTGGGTACACACTGCATCTTTTTATCTTTTGAGTATTACAATTCTTTAGATAATGATTATACAATGGAATGGAACATGGTAAGATAAAGAAACCCAACTCGAGATCATTGATGGTCACCGTTGAGCAAAAACAACAACAGATACCACTTTCACCACTGGTGGCTTCTTCGAGCATGTCGGTTATGATGATAAGAAGAATGAGTGTTGGACCCCAAAATACCAGAAGACATATCTAAGTATTTATGTATAAAATTTAAAACTTATTATTTAAAATAATAAATGTTTTGAAATTCTTTATAATTTGGAATGTATTTCTTTAATGTAGCAAGTAGCTCTTTGGGACTTGATGAAAGAGAAAGTCACTCAGACCCAGTTGGGGGCATCTGAAACTCCATCCTCCATTCCCTCATTGGGGCCCAAGGAGAAAGTAGATGATGTCAAGGAAGCAGCGAAGGCATGGATGTACCCATCGACAAGGAGTTGGGCATCCGGAGTGGGATTGCCTCCTAGGAAAATTTGTGTTTCCAAAGTTGCTCTTTCAACATGTGACCATGATCAACAGCTGAGCGATATGATGGCCTTCTTGAATGAGCTTCGTGTTGCATAGGCTCATCCTCGTATGTTACTCCAGCCAATCGATCCACGAGTTCGACTGCAGGCACCCACTCCCCTAGTTTACAATGACCAACATTACCACATCGATGACGTTTGTTAATGAGATGAGGGCACAAGTGAACTAACCCCTACACTTTAGTCCAACAGAACCCTCCAACATGTCCATCTCTATCTGGTGCATCTAGTAGCCGAGTAATAATTGACGAAGAAGATGAGGAATAAGAAAGACGTTTATATCATCCTTAGTTTTTCGATGTGTTTGATCGATATGTTTGTTCACTTAATTATCTATTCCATTTGACTTTATTTTATATTCACATTAACTTTTTATTATATTCGATGTTGACTTTATTTTAATCTATAATATAAGTTGTTTTTATTGAATTATGCATTATTTATATCACTTTCAAACATTAAAAAGCAAAAAGCAATGTTTAAAATAAAAAAATATCATTTGCGACTACAAAATAGTCGTAAATTATATAATCTAAGTAGTCGCGAATAAGGACGTCTTTAATGACTAAAATAAAGTTCTCGAGAAATACAACACTATAACGCGTAGTCGCTAAGAAATGTAAATAACGACTACGACAAAGTAGTCGCGAGAAATCCATTAATTGCGTCTAATTTTGTCGAAGTGCTTTGGAAAAAACATACCACGTCGTAGTCGCTAGTGCTGATCTCTATTGATGAAATTCTAGCGACCATATAGCCGCGACGACATGTAGCCGCGAGTGATCAAATTGGTCTTTAGCGACTAATTTCTTGACGACTAGCAACGTAAATGTCGTCACGAGTGGTGTTTCACTAGCAGTCAATGAATGAGGTCTTGGCCTTAAGAATTGAGATGCATGGAATAAATCACTTCTTATGAAAATGCAATGGATGAGTGTTGGGAAAAGGATTCCATATGGATTAAATGGGTTCATGAAGAATACTTGAAATTTTTGAATATTCGGAATGAAAAGTGGCCAAAACTGACTCACCTTTTTTAAAGGAGATTTGTCGATCAAGAAGAATTAATGGTTTCTCTTGGGTATATGGAAGGTAGATACATGCTGATAAAATAGTTAGGAAATATGAAAGATTCAGACAAAGTGACACATAATAAATTTTCCTCCGTCAACGATCTCTCAAGTGTTGAATATTGTGTCTTCTACAAAATGCCATATAATATTTTTTGCCAACGAACTCTTCCTACGCCATTGACTAATATTATTTGAAATTCTAGTGTTACACCTAAACATGAGATCATTGTATGGATTACATTAAAAGCACTGGTCTGCATTAAAGATAGAATGGTGTATATAGAACTTGATCCGATTTGTGAGATGTGTGGAAATGGTTTTGAGACAAACAATCATCTCTTCTTTGAATATTTTTTACAAGGGATGTTTAAATGATTTGAAACATTTGTTGGTTATAATGAAGGAGATGAGCATTATACTAAGTACACTCATATGGCTAAAAAATTAAAATATTGAAAAATAATGGAAAAGAAAAGCTCGATGCATAACATTTGCAGCCATAATATATCTCATTTGGAATGTAAGTAATAAGATAGCGATGAAAAACATTGTCTCATCTTGAGAGGCCTTATCGGAAAAGGTAAAATTGTACACATTCAAGATATTATATTTATTGTACAATCATCTTTCTTTAGTGGTTTTATCATAGATGTTTCACTAATACTAACTAGTTTTTTGAATTTTTAGATTATTTATATTCTTGGATTTAAATAGATATAAGGGAAAAGACTCCGCGGATATTCGGTTTTTTGCATTTTGAACAAATACATATCTAATGTTTCAGAATTAAGAGAAAAAAATCCATTTTTAGGCCATTACCTATGGTTTAAAAACATTTTTAGGCCAAACGTTTCAAAAGTCACATTTTTAGGCCCAACGTATTCAAAACATTCATTTTTAAGCTATTTCACTAATTTCGTAAAATATGTCATAGATTTTAAGAATAATTTTGATACTTTAGGTAGAGTTTCTAATTTTTTATGCGACCAAATAAACATATAGTCTATTTGAAATGCCTAAATTATCCTTAGTATCAATGAAATATCTCACAAAATTAATGAAATAGCCTAAAAATGAGCGTTTTAAATATGTTTGGCTTATAAATATGACTTTTGAAACGTTTGGCCTAAAAATATTTTTAGGCCATAAAAATAGAATTTGCTCCAGAAATAAATAAACAAGTATACCAAACAATTTATTTTCTGACTTCCATTAATACTTGACGTTAATTGTGGTGTTATGTAATAACGTGAAAAGTAAAATGGATATCTTATAATTGAACTTTTAATTTATAATTAAATAAAAAATATTATACCGTATTTAACGTGTATCTAATCGCAGGTACATAATGGTCACAATTAAGAATATCAAGTTTTGACATAGTTCTCTCCTCCTTCTCTCTAGAAATGAAGCCCTCTCTCTCCTAAGGTGAATGGCTTCAATGGAGGTCCTCTTTTATATTCCCTAGTCCAAATCATTACACCCCTTTGTTTATTGTTACTCGCCTAACCTCATCTTTTACTCCCTTCTTGTTTTTCATTCCCAAGTCTTTGAAAAGAGATACTCCTTTATTCCTTTATATGGCTCTTCATAGATTATTCAATAAGCCTCATTCCCTTATATCTATCTCCTCCTATTCACTTCTCACTTTACTGCTCTTCACACTCCTCTCTCTTCTCTCTCTTTCTCTCTCTCTCTCTCTCTCTCTCTCTCTCTCTCTCTCTCATTTCTCTGCTTATCACAAATCCATGGCTTCTGATTATGTCATCACGATGAAGCTAACCCCCTCCTTCAAAACAGATGAGATCTATTCTCGGAGATATATGCTACTCTCTAAAATCCTTTCTACTACTGAAATCTCTCCTGATATAGTGGAATATGCTAATAATAGGTCCTGGGGGATTAGATCCCATATGCATGTGGTATCGGCTGGTGTTAACACCTTCTTCCTTATGTTTGATTCTCGAGAAGATCTCTTGAATACATGGAACTTTCGTTCTTGGTCTGTGAATGGTCACCTGCTTCTCCTTCCAGCATGGCATCCTGAAATGTCTATGAGTGAGGCATATTTTTCTACTGCTCCCTTTTGGATCCATTCCCAGAAACTCCCTCCCACGTTTGTCACTCCCGATAATGCTAAGGATATTTGCAAGAACCTTGATTGTACCCTCCTTGCTTATGATATTAACAAAGTTAGTGAAATTATGAAACACCTTCGGTCAGAGCTTTATGGAAGCTTGATAAACCCCTTATTCGATCTTTCAATATTGACAGACCTTCTTTACCTACCCTGGAAGTCCAAGTTAGATTCGAAAAATTGAGTAAATTTTTCTTTTTCTGTGGTTTGTTATCTCACACTGCTGGTGAGTGTGGCCTGTACAAAGAAGAACAACTAAGGCTCCGTGGTTATGTCAGATTCCCTTTTGGTGACTGGTTAAGCATTACTCCAGTTAAGGGTAGAGGAAGGAATATCGTTGTGGTTGATGATCTGGATGATCCCTCTCATATTATCTCGGGTAGTGAGGATTCGGTTAGACCCTCTTCCGAGGATGTTACGTCTAAACCCAGAAATAGTGTTGGTCCCTCTTCTGTTAATACTTTAACTTTGGATAAGGTTGGTAGCAATAAAGACGAGAACATTCCTTCGTTTTTACGAGGTTGCTCCTCAGATCCGGAACAAAATTATGCTCTAGTAGTCAACGAGTTATTAAAAGATGTTGCTTCAGATCCGACCAATGTTGAACATATTTTTAAATCTTCTTCTGTGAAAAGTAAAGATGGTGGTCCCACTTCTGCGCGTGTGAACGTATCTGCTCGTAAGTCTTCTTCAAGACCCACTTCCCATGGAAATAGGCCCAATCCTTCATCCAATTGGTCTGGGTCCAAAAGAAAGTTTGATGGTGATTCTTCGAGAGATAAGTGGCCTGCTTGGCCCACTAAGAAAGATGGGCCTGAGTTGGCCAAACCCACTTCTGGTAACCGTGGGTCTAATCGTACGTGGTTTAGAGTTAACCCAACCCGAGGTAAAACCAGTCTTCAATGGGTGAACCCCAATATTAATAAATCCCTCTCACAATCTCCTCTCATCAAAACTGTTGCTGCCACTCCTTCATCCCCTCCAACCCCTTATAACACCCCTCTCCCTAATACCCCTCCCCCCTCTCCTAATCCACCCAATCCCATCCCCATACATATCTCCTCTTCACCGTCCCATAATACTGATGAAGTGGTTTCTTCGCAAAGGGTTGACTCGAATGTGGTTGGTCAAAATCCGGTGTCTCCTTCTTCTGGTTTCTCTACTCCTATGGTGTCTCCGAGTACTTAGCTTGTTACTGATACCCCCACTCATGACTCATCCTTTTCTCCTATCTCTATGGACCGTCCAGTGGAAGAGAAAGGAGGTCCTAGTGCTAAAAAAGGAAGTTATCCCATTCTGAGATGGTGGGTTTTAAGGAAGATGATGGTGGTTTGATTGAAGTTCCTTTTTTAGATATGGTTGTTGATGTTACTCCTCTGATGATTGTTATTCCTGATGAAGTGGGTGGTTGCACTGGGCAACCCCCACAAGGTCCATGATCGGGGGTTTTTGGAACTGTCAAGGGACGGGGTTCCCCTTGACAGTCCAAAACCTTAGAGAGTTGATCTCTAAGGAAAAACCCCAGGTCATTGGTCTTTTCGAGACAAGGACCAAGAGAAGAAAGTTGCTGGTTTTTGCTATAAAATTAAAATTAAAGCTGCTGTGGAGTGTAGACCCAGTCGGTATATTAGGAGGCCTTGATTTTTTTGTTGTTGAGGATTGGCACGCTGAGGTAATCTCATCCTTTATTAATCATATCTCTTTATCTACCCTTTCTGATTCTGGTGTTAGCTGGTTCATTCATTTTATTTATACTCTTCCTAATGCTGATAGTAAAAAACTTTTATGGGAGTTTATAAATAATATCACTAAAAATGATCCCCTTGCCCCTAATTTGTTTATTGGTGATTTTAATGATATTCGTACAGCCCAAGAAAAAGTTGGGGGTTTGGGTAAGAATCCTTCTAAAATGCGAGTTTTTAATAATAACATTACCCTCAACGAGCTTAATGAGATCCCTTCTAAAGGCTGTTCCTTCACCTGGAGGAATAACCGTAGTGAAGATAGCCTAATTTTACAAAAATTAGATAGAAGTCTGGGGTCTGCAACATGGTTTGACCTTTTCCCTGATGCGTGGATCCAAAACTACCTACCCTATTGGTTCTGATCACTCTCCATTGGTTCTCCATTGGGATGACCCACCTTTAGTCATCTCTAAACCTTCTTTTAAGCTTGATCCCACTTGGTTGGATATTGAGTCTTGTTCAGTAGCTATTAAGGGTTGTTTGGTTTCTTCTCGTAACTTTGCTGGCCCCCCATCATCCAGATTCCCTAAGAGGTTGTTTAGGTGTAAGAAAACCATACTTAGGTGGAAGAAGGTGAATCTTAAGAATAATGCTGCTATCATTAATATCCTTTCTTAAAAACTTGAAGCCCTTATGCAATCTAGTCCTATTGGCCTATCTGATTCTTCTCAGGAGCAGTTCTCCTCAATTTCTAATGAAATTGAATATTTCTGGTCCCTTGAAAAAAAATATTGGGCCACTCGAGCTAGAGTGATGTGGCTTAACTTAGGTGATAGGAAGTAAAAAAATTTCCACCTTTCTACTCGCTTAAGAAGAGCTTCGAATAGAATGATATCCCTATTGAAGGATGATGAGTCATGAACTTCTAGTAACTCTAAGCTTCATGATCATGTTGTTGGATTCTTTAAAGATCTATATTCTGACTCTGGGCCTAGATTAATAGAACCAATTATTCAGAATGTTAATCCTTGCGTTTCTCATTCACAAAATGAGATGCTAATGTCCCCAATCACCCTTGATGAGCTTAAAAATGCCACGTGGCAGTTAGGGGCTTCTAAAGCCTCTAGGCCTGATGGTTTTCCTGGTTCATTCTATCGCATGTTATGGGAGTTACTTAAGGATTACATTCTTGCTATATGCAATGGGGTCCTTCTTGGGTCAGTTTCCTTAGGGTCTATCAGTGATACAAATATTGTCCTAATTCCAAAAAGAAAACATCCTCAGAAGATAGGACAATACATACCCATTTCTTGTATAAGATTTTATTTAAAGTTATGGTTCTTAGACTTGCTAACATTATTCTTGGTATTATATCCCCATCCCAATCTGCTTTCATAAAGGGTAGACTCATCCTGGACAATATTATTATTACTGTTCACGAAGTTTTACACAAGCTTAAGCACCTTAGGAAAAATTCAAAGGACAGTTATTCTATCATTAAGGTTGATATTCACAAGGCCTATGATAGAGTTATCTGGCCATTCCTCTTTGCTATCCTTCACAGAATGGGATTCAATGATAATTGGATCTCCTTCATTCGAGAATGTGTGATTTCTGTTAATTTTAATGTCCTGTTCAATAGTCAAAAGGTAGGCACTTTTAAACCTTCCCGTGGTCTTCGTCAAGGTGACCCTCTCTCCCCTACCTCTTTACTATTGTTTCCAATATTCTTTCTATCCTCATTGAAAAATACTTCTTGGTGGGTGATATTAAGGGTATCCAATTGAGTAGGCAGGGCCCTCATATTCATCATCTTCTTTTCGCTGATGATTCAATCTTCTTTCTTCAAAACTCTGCTCTGGAGATTCATGCGTTTGAAGAAACTTTGTATAAGTTTTGCTTTGCCTCTTGTCTTTCTATCAACCTTAATAAATCATCCATCTTATTAAGTCATAATTGTTCAGAATCTATGAAGTACATGATTTCTGAAGCTTTCGGTATGCCTATTACTGAGGATCTTGGCCTTTATTTAGGATTACCCACTGAATAGGATAATTCCAAAACAAAAGCTATGGATTCTCTTATTGATAAGATTGCTTCTAAACTTAGTGGTTGAAAAAAATCCTTGTTATCTATGGCAGGAAAGGCTATTCTTATATCTTCTATCATGCATGCCTTCCCTACTTATTTCATGTCCTTATTAGCCCTTCCTAAAGGGGTTATCAAAAAAATTAATTCTCTAACCTGCCACTTTCTATGGGGCAATGAAGATGATCATGGTATCCACTGGATTAACTTGAATAAAGTCTCTTCCCCCAAAAGCACTTGTGGTCTAGGTATTAAGAACTTGGAAGCATTTAATATAGCCTTTCTTGCGAAGCAGGCCTGGTCCATTCTATTGCGCCCCTTTTCACTTGTTCATCAGGTCCTTAAAGGGGTTTATTTCTCTGATAAGGATATGCTTAATACTGGAGATATCAAGAAGGGATCATGGATTTGGAACAGTATTCGCAAAGGATGTACTTTTCTTAAACCCCTTATGATTAAGTCTATAGGTGATGGTCAAAATACTCTTATTTGGGAAGATAAATGGACTGGTAAGCTTATTGATAAACCAGGTAACTACTCTGATGATCCTAACTTTCCTAAGTATGTGGCTGACCTTATTCATACTCCAACTAAGACTTGGAAGATGGATTTGTTGACCCAACTGTTCTCTCCTGAGGTGGTCACTGTTATTTCTTCGCTTAATATCCCTTGGACCACCCAAGATGATGATTGGATCTGGCCATACTCTAAGGATGGTTCTTATACCTGCAAATCTGGTTATATCTATGTTGTCTTACCACTCTCTACTCCTTCACATCATCCCTCTACTTCTCTTTTCCCCAACTCTGATATTTTTAAGTTAAATTGGGATTCTAAGGCTCCACCTAAGTTTAAATTCTTTTTCTGGCGTGTAATGGTGAATGCCCTATCCACATAACAGAACAGGATCTCTAGAAACTATTCTACTACTGAACTCTGTCATATTTTCCTTAAGGAAGAAGAATCTATTGAGCATTTGTTTATAAATGTGAATGGACTAGAACTTTTTGGTTCTTATCTCCCCTTCACTGTCATATCCCTCCCTTTTATGAGTTTGGCTTTAATTCGTGGATAGGATCTATAATTGAAAATGGGAAAAATGTAAAAGATAGGACCAACCTTTTACTCACTGTTATCCTTTGTTTATGGGTTATCTAGCTTACTAGAAACAAGTTTATATTCCACAATAACCCCATTGATTTTGATTCTTGCATTAATTTGATTAGTATTTTTCACATGCAAGTTTTCTTCAATGGTGATATGAGCTTTAATGTATCCTTTGTTGGGCCATATAACCCTATTAATGTTGGGCTATCCTCTATCCCTATTTAATCACCTCCTCCACATCAGTCTCTGAAAATGAATGTTGATGCCTCCTTCAAGATTGGAAAAGCCACCGCTGCCGCAGTGATTCGTAACTGGAAATGAGAGATTATTAATGGTTTTACCATGAACATCTCTGCTTCTTCCAGCTTTGAAGCTGAAGCTAAAGCTCTGCGATATGGAATTTAATTTGCTATAGCTCAAGCTCCACTCTGCGACATGATAGAAACTGACGCTGAAGCTGTTCTTAAAGCCGTATATTCATTGAGCCCGAACTGTCATTGGAAGGACATGGCTATCCTCGTTGATATAAAAAATATGGTGAGGGACCACATCAATCTTTGTATCTGTGGTGTTATAAGAACAGCGAACACAGTTGCTGATTGGCTAGCGAAGGCTTTTTTCAATTCTTCTTTATCTCTCTCGTGGATTTGTAACATTCCTTTTGAACTTCTTAATTTGGTTTGTAATGACTTTAATACTTTTGTCGCTTCTGGAGTTGGTTGACCTTCGTAGCGTTTTATTTTAATATATTAGCTTCCTTTGTCTAAAAAAAAATCGCACGTACTTACAAAAGAAAAAAAAATAAAAATGTTAAGTACTCCATTGTTTATTTTTGAAATATCGTGTATCTATATATCAAAATTTAAAATTCTAGTATGTGGAAGATCTTTTTCCTTGTAATTTCCGTGTTACATTGTAGTAAAGTTTTCGATTAGTACAACCGATTACTCAAAAAAGAAAAAAAAAACACTAAGACTCCCAAGCCATTATAAAAAAACAACGCATATGCCTAGGGCTGTAAATGAACCAAGCCGCTCGCGAGCTGCTCGAACTCGGCTCGGTAAAAAGCTCGTTCGAACTCGTTCGTTTATATAAACCGGAAAAAAAAGTTCGTTCGAACTCGTTCGTTAAAAAACGCGTTCGTTCGAGCTCGTTCGTTAAGTCGTTAAAAATTTATAATCTGTAAATTAATGGTTTAGTTATCAATAAATATATTGTTAAAACTATAAAAAATAAATTATTCGTTAATAACTCGAGATCGGCTCGAAAAAAGCTCGTTCGATATGTTATCAAGCCTTAAAATTTGAGCTCGACTCGCCTCGTTAAAATTTGAGCTCGACTCGACTCGTAAATCTTATCAAACAAGCTTGCACATCTAGTATTCGGCTCGACTCGGTTCGTTTACAGCCCTACATATGCCTATACATATATCACCAAATTTTAAGTATCTATCTACCGATATTTTAAATTTGCCTATTTATAGTAAGTAGTAACGACTAACGAGTACAACTCAATGACGCCATTACACCCGACCTTTAAGAAAAAGAAAATATGTATTGCATAAAGAAGTTGCTAATTAAAGGATTGAAAAGAAATCTTTCGTTGTAGCATATCCATAACCGTAGAATTGATGTTGATGTTTTCATCTTCATGTTATTGTCCATAACCCTCATTTAATACAAGTCCAGTGATTCCTTGACCCTAACTTATGAAATAGATGAGCATAATAGTGCAATTGATGGTGATATTGTAGATCTATAGTAGCGAAGTTATCCAAAGAAATGAGTCCGTCATCATCACCATAACATATATATCCATACTAATCTTTTGCACAGATTGACCCGAAAGTCATATTACACCATATATAATTGTAGTGGGCGAAAACGTTTTCGTTTGGTTCCTATGTAGTATTATTAATATTCCCAATCAATATTAATTAGTTTCATATATTTTCAAGAGACAATATTAATATAAAAGGGTAGGTGTGCACCTACACAAGAGAGGCACTCTACGTATTGCATAGTAACATCAGCCGGACACCCCACCAGGTTAGTTGTGGTTTTCGCCTTTCTTGAATGATTTAATTGCATTAGAGAAAATTTAACGCTCTAATTTGCTTAACATTCAATTCCGGTTAGTGTTACTTGTATAAATCATGACAATAGAGTTCTAAAATTATGAATCTATGGACACCATATATCAGCTACGTAATATTTTTAGTGTTTGTATTTTATTTTATCCACTTTCTCCTTCATTTGCTTATTCTACCAAACTAGTCAACATGCAATTCTTTCAACTTTTCTTTTGTTATCAAAATCATTTTATTTTGTTATCAAAATCATTTTATTTTCTTTGTTGATGAATATGTTGGTGATTCAATGGGTGAAGTTATTGTATGTCGGATGGGGAGTGTATACAAGTGCCAATTAATTATGAAACTAAATCATACATTGTTATTTTGTAATCATGTATTTTTATAAATCATTTCTGGTTAAATTTTATCGATTGAATAAATAAAGGAACATGTCATCCCATAGAGTGGTGAGCAGTCTGTCTCTGTTAGGACTCCCACAGGGCTTTGAATGAAGAATGAAAAGAAAAAAGAAAAAAAATAGATATGAGAATTAGATGAAATTATGCAACTAATTTTTTTTACATGATATTACAGGAAATTAAAGTTTTTGTAATTTCTATATAAATCCACGGCCACGGTCACGGTCATGGTCAAGGTCACGGTCACGGTCACGGTCACTGTCACGGTCTTAGTCTTAGAGGCCGATATGCTTTTAGTTTAGTTTGAGGCTCGGTTATCAAGAAAATCTGGTGAAAAATAATGAAAATCCCTTGAATTTTGATACTATAGTTAAAAAATTGTTTCTATTTTGGTTTTTTTTATATAAATTTGTGTGTAGGGTTGTGAACGAGTTGAACCAATCCGAATACTAGATGTACAAGTTTGTTTATCTAATTTCTCGAGTCGAGTCAAGACGAATTCAAATTTAAACAAGTCGGGTCGAGCCGAGCTCAAATTTAAACGAGTCGAGCCCGAGTTTCCAATGATCCAAATAAAAAAATGTTAGAACTTGTTTGTTTAACTTATTGAACAATCTTTTTCAGAGTCGAGTACGAGTTACTCATGAAAAATTATGGTTGAAAGGAAACTTTCATGAACAGTTGGTATTTGATAAAATGTGTGGTATGAAAATATGAAACATAATATTAAATTATTAATGAAATAATAAATGTCTAAATAAATTAAAATATTTAAATTTGATATTGAAGATTTAATAATATATTTATAATAATTTTTAACAAGCTTACGGGTCGAGTTCGAACATGCTTATTTACTTATCGAATTTAAAATGGAGCTCGATCTTCATGCTTGTTATATTCGAACTGATCTCGGCGCTTGTTTCATTTCATTTATAGCCCTAGGTTAAGTATAGCCATCCTTTCATTTCGTTCCAAAACATAGCTAACAACTTTTCTTTTTCACACCTAACAAAATTCAATCATTATAATATATAGCTAATGGCTTCATCCTCTCATCAAGCAAATGTACAAGGAGAGCGTATTCGTATTCATGAACTCGTGGAAAGGGAATTGTCAGGTATTCATAACATTTTTTAATCTTTAAGTTTCGATGATGATTAAGTTTCTAATTTAACATTTGTCCGCTTTGTTGGAAGATCTTCCATTAGACCTTTATACTTGGATTAAGAAGGTTGACTTTGGGGCACGTGATGAAGAAGTCACTTTGGACATTGTTTTTATTCTAAAGTGAGAATACGTCACTGAATTTTTAGCTTTACTATTTCTTTTTTTTTTGTCTAACAGGAATTTAGCTTTACTAATTGTTCATGTATAATGTACATATTTAACAAGTATATTACTCTAACACTATTGCATTAAATTTATAAATGCAGTGAGCAATATATAAAAGCGGTGATGCGGTTTCCGTTGGAATATCCCTCCAGTTCTCCATTTGTTGAATTACAAGATTATGACGGTATACATTTACAATTGGTAGTCGACCTTAAACTACAATTGTTAATTTTGTTTTGTTTATGACTCATTGAAGTCTTGTTTTGCTCCACAGAATTAATTCAAAATATCAGTCCTAATGAAGACGGAGTATATACGGTAAATTTTTATTTTTTTATATTTTAATTTTGCATAAAACTTCTACTTAATATTGAATGGTACAATATATAAATGACGATCATTGAATATAATAATAAGATAAATGTCTATTGATTAATTTATGTGATTCTAAAAAATATATGTCATGTGTCATAATATAAATAACAAATCTTAATATTCGTCCATATTCAATATTAGATCGAAAAGTTTTTCAATTTTTAATTTATAAATTGTTTTATATTTGTCGTGCCTAAAACATTCTCGCATTTATCCTAAGCACACGATTTTAGTCGATTATGTTTTTTTTGTTAAATAGGAGAGTCATTTTAGACTCGGAGACACTAACTCGGTTCGAACCTTCACCACTAGATTATGCTTTTAATAGTCAATAAACGATTACATAAAAACATCTTAACTGGAAGATATGACCAACCCCTAATTTAAGTGTGTCTTAAATTATGTTTAAGCTTAAATAATCCAAAACCTATTTGTTATAAAATCTTAAAAAGTATTCAAGGAATAAATAAATTATAAGGTGTGAATTTAGTTAGTGTAAAGTAGGAGCTTGAGCCTATGGGATCTTCGATCCTCTTGATCCGCAAATACCCGGCATTAAAAAGTATTCAAGGAATAAATAAATTATAAGGTGTGAATTTAGTTAGTATAAGGTAGGAGATTGAGCCTATGGGATTTTCGATCATATTGATCCGCAAATACCCGGTTTATATTGGGGCATGTTCGTTGCTTTTGTGGTATATCATGTAGTATTATTTCTATCCAGGGCAACATTTTGTACAACAAGTTTAGAGATATAGGCCAACTTTTATAATTTTGCAACTATCTATTTATAATATTTATGTTTTAGAATGAAAAATAATGTAGTATTACTTTTTTGTGAAAAAACAAAATTTCAGGTTAAAAAATCCGTTCGATCCGGATCCGGTCATATATATATCTTTTATTTTTATTTATTATATATCGAATATATATAGCCGCATTTCTTGTATTCGAGATAGGTTAAACACAGAAAATAAAATTCATAAATTATAAACATAGCTTGTTAATCAAATTTAATGAGGTAAGAAATTGAAATACTTTTAAAATAGGCCTAGAATTTATCCTTTTTTCTAAAATTAGACTAATTATTATTTTAATTTTTTTTTTTTTTTTTTTTTTTTTTCGATGTATGGGTGTCCGGGCCAGCTTACGCGCACCACGACTAATCCCATAGGAAATATACACGCCTCCTCATGCATACTTCCACTTAATCAGAACTAGGTTACCCATGTTCAGGGAGGAGACTCGAACCATGCACCCCTTGCTTACCCCCTTTAGGGGCTCAAGAAATAACACGGACGAGGGGATTCGAACCCTGTACCTCCTAGTTGAGAGACAGGGTCCTGGCCATTATTATTTTAATTCTTACTATTATAAACGGTATTTGTAATTATTCTTCTAAACTTAAGTTATTACTAATATTTTTTTACTAAAATATTACTTTTTATTACTTTTTATTATAATTAGTATATTATAAATATATATATTAATTATTTTTTATCACCATCATCATTGTTGGATGGTCAATTCAATAACTCCGACGAGTTTTTTAATCTACAGAGAGAATGTCGGTCGACTCCGGTGAGTTTTTTGATTATCTTTATTTTAATTAAGTGGCTGCTAGGGTCAATTTGCTCAACTCCAACGATTATTTTTTTTTTCTTCTTAAAATTTTCGGAGAAAAATATATCATTGAGATTTTTTCAAATATTTTCGCTTTTTATTTTTATTTTTCCAGTTCTGTCGAAAAATCATAGTAAATCTTTACTAATCTACAAGTATTATATTTAACTTACAACATGTAAAGTATAATAGATCTTTAATTATTTGTTATATAAAAATATTTTAACTAAAAAGGTTTATAATAAAAAAATTATTTGTTTGACCTAAATTTTAAATAATTATGATAGTTTAGGAATTAACCCTACAATATTTAAACAAACAGAAAGTTATATGGAAATTGAAGGAACAGAATTCTGAGTGAATGGGATTTCATTATGTCAATAGCATATATTAACATGAAATGTTATTGCTTTAGCTGAAATAAATTAGCAAGATAATAAATTGATTGAGTATTGATTAAACTTACTATCCTAATTTGGTTATTTTATTATTTTGATTTTAATCGGCGTCCAAAAAAGAAAAAAAAATATTTTGATTTTAATCTTTGGAATAATCCTCCTACCTTCAAAGAACTATGCATTCATAATTACTAAAAAAGAGTATAAGATTTATGGAGGTTAAAACTTACATTTCAAATTAATATATCCATAGGCGTCGTTCTAAATACAAAAAAGGTATCAAAACTTGATAGATTGAGTTTTAAAAATAGAGACCTACGACACTTTGGCAAAATCCGCTAGCTTGGACTAGATAAATTTGGACTAAACTCACATTTGTGAAAATTAGGAATCATATAAACTTTTGGGTAAAACCCTCATGTGATTCTTTAACTATGGTCAAAGTGTAGCATTCGTTTCTAATCTTTGTTTTTACCTTTTCGCGTCCTTGATTTAACTAGTTTTTGTCACCGTTAGTCTTTTTTTTATTTTTCTGTCAATTTACCGTTAGTCAACGCCACATGACACCATGTCACCGCCACCTCACCGCCAACCGTCTCCGTCATCATCTTTAAAGGTTTGAATCCTTCAAATCTGATAATGGAGGTGAATCCTTCAAATCTGCAACAATGGAGGTGAATCCTTCAAATCTTCAATACCTCCCTCTCTATTTCTCTATACAATTGCGTGTTTCAAAACACAGATAAAGCAACTAAATACTAAGTACATCTCACAATAAAAAAACAGACAAACATATTCATGATTTACAGACCCAATCTTAAATTGCAAAGCGTAAGAAATGATTTGGAGTTAAATTTGAATATATTAATTTCTTTAATCTCTACTCTTTAATTCACAGCATTGTAAACTAAACTCCACTAATCTATGCAACAAAAAAAGACCATTCTCTTACACATGGATCTAAAATAGATACTAACTTTCTACATGAAATCGCCTTACGAATTTCATACACAAGCCCTCCTGGACTTTTTCCACTAAGTAATTAACGTATTATTACTCCAAATGAATACATATCAAACTTTGGTGTAAGAATTCCCGTTCTATGAAACTCCAGATCTGTATATGGAAACACACCTTTTGGTTTAGTGCAATTAAATCTTCAACAACGCGCTTTGAATCTTCGCTGGAGTGGTGGTCTCTTGGTCTCACGGCGGCAGTTGCACCGCGAGCTGGAGTTTTCCAGCAAGCTCGAACAACTTCGTCATCTCTTCACCACCTCGAGGTGTGAAGTTTAGTAATGACATGCGTAGATTTAATCTCGAAGCTAAACAAATGGAGCAAAGTTCTTCACCATCCATGGAGAGGTTTGAGAAATAGAGAGGGGAGGTGTTGAAGATTTGAAGGATTCACCTCCATTGTTGCAGATTTGAAGGATTCAAACTTTTAAAGATTTTTTTTTAAAAATTTATAGTTAGGGAAGATGATGACGAAGACGGTTGACGGTGAGGTGGCGGTGACATGGCGCCATGTGACGTTGACTAACGGTCAATTTACAAAAAAATGGAAAAAAGACTAACGACGACAAAAACTAGTTAGATCAAGGGCGTGAAAGGATAAAACCAAAGATTATGGGCGGATGCTGTACTTTGGCCATAGTTAGAGGGCCACGGGAGAGCTTTACCTTAAATTTCTTTTATACGTTTTTATTTTTTTAATTTTCAAGCTTTTTTTAAGAATGATTTCACTAGTACTAGGAAAAGAACACTAATCTATCTAGAATATAATAATCGAATGTATCAATCTCCATAGTAATCGTTTTCTTTAATTTTGAGCAAGGTAGTTTTTGGAAACACTTACTTGTTTGGTTTGTCAAAATAATGAGTATTTTTTGTTTTTAATTTTTAATATTTTTAGTAATAAAAATGTGTTTGGCTAAAAAACAAAAACAGTTTTCTAAAAAATGAAATGATAATGTTGTTATATTAGAGAACGCAAAATCGAAATTTTTCATATTTTTGGAAAATATTAAAAATAAAAACAAAATTCATTTTATAGGCACTTTCAGGAAGTTTTAACAAGTTGAGAATAGGATAAATCTCTTTTTGCTTTTTGTTTTTCATGTCCAAAAAAAAAAAAAAATTTACTCGAAAACAAAAATTGAAAATATTTTCACAAATGATAGAGGGCCGTAGTGTCTAATTCACATGATCACCTTTCAGTTTTTTTTCTTTCGTTTTGATTTTATTTTATCAATTAATTAGTATAAGTTGTGTTTTTATCATTATCAATCATATGATTTATTACAGGTGCAAGATTCTTTGATATGTTCCCATTCAAGAGTCTTGAGTTTAATTCCACAAAATTCATGTTTAAATGTAAGTTCCAATTTTGATATACTTAATTAATTTATTAACCAGTACCATACATTCTATCTAATTAGATATATAAACTGATACACAGGATCCAGATCCAACTATAGAGTCAATGACTACTAATAGATCTTTCTGTCCAATAAATCTACGTTGGAGTCCGCAAACTATAAAATATTTACTGAATGCTTGGGTATATATTATCCTTGAAGCAATATTTCTTCTATCTTGGAACAAAAAAAAAATAATTCTTCTATCTCTGCCACGGCCATAATTAAATAATACTCTTCATTGTAGGTCATTTTTATGGCGTTTCTTGCAATCTTCGTACTTTTACCTGGAAAGCTTTCAAATGCGGCATATATCCTTTCGTTCATGGGACTGGGAAATGCTTCTTCATCTTTATTTTCTACATACTCACTATACGGGGTAATCCAGTCCTCCTGTGATATTTCTTTTATTTTTCGATTTTTATTTTCTTATTATATATATAATTTTGCTTAATTCTATATAGTAACTGCATGCTCTATGTATGCAGGAACCGAGGGAATGGAAATTGCTGGCAATAAAAGCGTGGTTTCAGTTGGTCATTGTAACTAAGGATTCCATCTTTTTTATTTATGAGCCAATTGTTGATTGATGCCTATTAAAAAACTTATTTCGAAAAAGGTGCCTAGGAAAAAATATTTATTAAAAACAGCCCCCTTATAATTAACAATTAAAAAATAAGAAAAAAACTAATAAACACACGCGCGCGTCCGTGAAATTTTTTTAAAATCGTCATAACTAATTCAAAAAAAATCAAAAAAATCAAAAAAATTATATTTGGATAAATCAAATTAATATTTACGTCTATGATTTTTTTCGGAATTTTCTGAATTTTTCGATTTTTTTTTATTTTTTTAATTTTTTTTTTCGCAGACACGAAATTCCATGTTTAAAACATGGAATTTCATGTTTGAAACATGGAATTTCATGTTTAAAACATGGAATTTCATGTTTATTTCACGGTTTAAAACATGGAATTCCGTGTCTGCGAAAAAAAAATTAAAAAAATTCGAAAAAATTCAAAAAATTCAAAAAAAATCAAAAAAATTCATAGACGTAAATATTAATTAGATTTATTCAAAAATATTTTTTTTTTAATTTTCTGATTTTTTTTGAATTAGTTATGACGATTTTAAAAAAATTTCACGGACGCCCGCATGTGATGGAATTAATAAAGGTATAGAAAATATAAAGGGGATGTTTTCTATAAATAATTATTTCATTAGGCATTTTTTTATAAATAAGATTATTGAAGGCATAAAAAAACAATTAGAGAGTTTAAGGAGGATGTTTTCAACAATAACCCCTTTATTTATTGTCTTACTTTCATTACTTCACATCTCTATCTCATCAAGTGTGAGTTTTGTCTTACATGCTTTTCAATTGTATTTAAATGTATTTATATTGTAGGTAACACTTATTTTTTTTATTGCTCCAGTTGCTATGATTCCTATACTATGTCGATCCCTTGAGCAGATGGCAAAGTTTATTAGGTTAAATTTTAACAACACCACCTTCTATAGGTGAGAATATTGGAGGATGAGTGATTTTTTTTTCATTTTCATTTTATTTTATTTAAGGTATGGAGGAACGTTTGTAGGTTGTACTTGGTGTATGCTTGTGCTTGGGTTGAGTCTAATACGATTACCCTGAATAGATTGGCTTCCAAAATTGAGATTGTAATTGGTTTTATTCTATTATTACAGTGAGTAATTTAATTAATTTGTGCTATATTAGTTTCATTCTTTTCCCCTTATTGTTTCACTTCTCTTTCTTTGCAGATGGCAGCAAAATAAACTTAGAGCGTTTATGTACTGGAATGTGAGTAACGTTTTGCCTTTGTTACCCTAACTAGTATGGTTATATTTAAGATTTTGAATTGAGTAAATTGTGCATGTGGTAACCCCTAATTGTGGTCATGCGGTCTTAAGCCTCCTCTTAACTTTAATAATTTTTTATTTACATGTAGCTCTTAAAACTATTATATGATCTTCCGTCTGAACGTCACCATCAAAGTGTTTGGGATAGGATCACAAGGAATCTTGATCCTTTTATACGACGTTACACTCCGTTTATAGAGACTCCTATTGCTGATATACAAAGATGGTGGTTCGGACCCAGATAACCATCCCAAGATTATAATATAATTAACTTCGACTAATATGCTTATTATATATAGCTTTGGTGATATATTATTCATGGTTTAACTTGTACGTATCTAATTATTATGTGAACTTAAGGGTTGTATTTATCACTTATCACTAATCTTTACAAGTACATATTCAATAGATTTATAATACATTCACACATTATATAAGTAAGGATTTAAAATATTGTTTACTTGTTTGTGATAAATATTTAATTTATGAGCATTGCTATATTGTGCTTTAACCTTACATCAATTTATATGTGTCACGTGACATAAAATAAATTAAAGAATAGAAAAATTGATTAATCAAGAAAACAATAGTAATTAGTATTTAAAACTTCCACAAGTTATATAAAAGTCAAAGAGGTTTATATATATCTTTACTCTTTATATATAAACTAGTTTTTTGAACCTATGCAATACACAAGAACATATTATAAGTGAAAAAAATATGTATATTTATAATTGTTCAATAATCATTTTTTTTGTCAACAAAAATGTTAAAGTAAATTACAACTTAATCCTAGACAAATAGTTAAAGTAATCGATAATAGAGGTTGACGGCGTATCCGAGATGTTGATATCCTTCTTAATTACTTTGGCCATTAGGTCCGCGATCTGATTTAAGTCTCTTTTAATGTGGAAAACCTTCCACTGCGGAAATTTTTTCATCCATCCGAGTGCTTCACAAATCATTGGCCTGATTTGCCAATTGGCGCACCCGCCTTTGGCGATTCCTTGAACAACTTCAAGATTGTCAGAATAGATGAACTATTCTGTATCCGATAATCAGCGGCAACCCTCATAGCAAGGAGGATTGCCCAACTTTCCCCTTCAACTGCTGAATTAACTCTTGCGCGCTTAATGGCTTTGTGCACTACTTTTTTCAATAATTTATGAAAAAAGATGCTAAAAGCATCTTTAATGGTATAGTATCTTAAGAAAACAAAATAATAAGTTAAAAGTTGATTTTTTCGGAAAATAATAAAAACTACTTTAACATTATATTTTTAAATAACGGTGAATCTCTAACAAAGTTTGTAAAAAGTAAAATATTACAACAAATTATAATTTTTCAAACGATGTTAAAATAAAGCATCAAAATCATGATTATTTTACTAATTCTATCATATTTCAACTCTCCAAGAAGCTTATTAGTAAACTTTTACTTTCAATTTTTATATTTACTTTCATAGTATTTTCCCTCCTGTATTAGCAATTTTTTAACCACTTTGGATAAAATTTACATATTTTTTAATAGTATTTTAATGATAAACTTAGTATAGTAAAAATTAAATTTTAATTATCATCATTCATACAAATATAATATTCACTACTCCCGCATTTGCCTCTCGCGACTAACATTCGAGCGACTACACGCTGTAGTCGCTGGAACCAGAGCCTCTAGCGACTATTTTTATTTAACGACTACAAGTAATGTTCCCCGACTACCGAGTAGTCGTTAGTAAGTTTCGTGTTTAACGACTACAAAAAATAGTCGTTAATAAGTATAAGGTAGTCGCGAATGATTGTTGTAATTTTTTATTAATTTTCCACCGCCATTAAGTAGTCGCTATGTAGTCGTTAGTAGGTCTTTCTAACGACTACGTTTATGTCTTTAGCGACTACTCGTGTAGTCGCGAATAGTGGTAGCGTGTTTTCCAACAGTAACTTGCGAATTGCTTTACCCAATACACCATTATTATATAATTTCTCTTTCTTTCTCTCAAAACTCTCCCAATTTTTTTCCACAATTCATCATTAAAAATTATTTCAACACTTGGAAAAGCTTTCCCGGGTCAATCATTGCGTGAGACCGCCTCAATTATCAATTTTTATTTCCAAACTTGCCCAAAAGTAGGTATTTTTTGTTCCATAAAACTCTTTCAAATTTCTTTTACTTTCATTCAATTGTGTAGTAAATGTTAAATAGTATCACTTATTAGGTATTTCAAGACGTGGACAAGCTTTCCCGGGTCAAACATCAACGTGGGGCCGCCTCAATCATCAATTTTTCCTTCCAAATTTGCCCAAAAGTAGGTATTTTTTGTTCCATAAAACTCTTTCAAATTTCTTTTACTTTCATTCAATTGTGTAGTAAATGTTAAATAGTATCACTTATTAGGTATTTCAACACGAGGACAAGCTTTCCCGGGTCAAACATCAACGTGGGACCTACTCAATCATCAATTTTTCTTTCTAAATTTGCCCAAAAGTATGTGTCTTTTTCATCCTTTCCTTATTTGATTACAATTCTATAGTTAATGCTAAATATATAATATCATTATGTATATATCTATAATTATTTAATAATTTTATGTGAATTATAAATATTATATTAAGTATATATTAAGTATATAAATATATATATATATATGTGCATGTATATTTATATATATATATATATATATATATATATATATATATATATATATATATATATATATATATATATATATATATATATATATATATATATATATTTATATTTGTATGATATATTACTGTATGTTGCTATATTTTGTATGCTTTTAATGTTATATTTATGCATTTATTTGGTGATGTGATATTTTGTGTGCTTTTAATTTTATATTTATTTATTTAATCGGTGACGTAATAATTTTTTTCATTTTATATTTATTTATTTAATCGGTGATGTAATAAATTTTTTTTATTCATTTATGTAATCGGTGATGTAATAATTTTTTCTCGTTTTATTTTTATGTATTTATTTGGTGATGTAATAATTTTTTTTTCATTTTATTTATGTTGTATTCTTTCATATTGTAATAGTTGACTATGGCTTCGGGTATTGATAAGAGTTGGATTGGTACCGCTCATAAAGTTTCGCGTGAATTCATTAAGGGGATAGAACCATTCCTTGCTTTTGCTGAAAAAAATAAACCTCCGGGTGAAGAAACAATTTTTTGTCCGTGTAATCAGTGTTCGAATTATCGTCGGTATACGGTGGGTAAAGTTAGGTCACATCTGTTACTGCATGGGTTTTTGGAGACGTATGATATTTGGACAAAGCATGGTGAGCCCGAGGATATTCCAGAGATTCGATATGAAGAAAATGAAATGTTGGATGTATACGATGATTTGAGACCTAATTACGAGGTTGGCGGTCATTCTGGTGACACCGTGATGACAGAGTCGAACAGTACAGCTCGTGGCAAATTCGAAACGATGTTTTCCGATTTAGAGACCGAGTTATACCCTGGTTGTGATGTCATGAGTTCATTAAATTTCATTGCGAAGCTAATGCACGTGAAGGTGAGGAACAAGTGGTCTAACACGTCTTTCACCGAGTTGCTTGAGATTTTGTGCCGTGTGTTGCCCAAACCTCATACATTGCCCGATTCGTACGAGGCGTGCAACAAAAAGTTAAAAAATTTAGGTATGGGTTACGATACCATCGATGTTTTCGTGAACGATTGTGCTTTGTTTTACAAGGAGAATGCCTCCCTTGAAAAGTGTCCAGTATGTAATGAATCCAGATGGGACCCGTAGAAGGGTCTGAAAGTAGCGCATAAGAAACTCAGATATTTCCCGATTGCCCCTAGGCTGCAGCGACTTTATGCTTCGAGGCACACTGCCGAAAATATGATCTGGAACCAAACAGGGAAGAATACAGATCCAGATTTGTTGCGTCATCCAGTTGACGGAGATAGTTGGAAGAGATTTGTTCAGTTACATCCCGAGTTTGCTAGTGAACCTCGCAACGTCTTCTTGGGTTTGGGTATCGATGGCTTTTGCCCATTCTCTATGCAAAACAACTCGTACAGTATGTGGCCGGTTATGTTGACCGTCTACAACTTACCACCGTGGGAGTGTATGAAGGAGACGACATTCCAGCTTTGTTTGTTGATTCCGGGACCCCGTTCACCCGGCAAGGACATGGACGTCTTTCTTCGTCCTGTTATAGATGAGTTGGACGAGTTGTGGGGTAAGGGGATTATGACTTATGATGCCCACAAGAAGGAAGAGTTTACTATGAAGGTTTGTTTGTTGTCTATGACTAACGATTTTCCCGCTAGGACATACACCTCGGGATGGTTGGGTAAAGGTTACAAAGCTTGTCCAGAATGCATGGATTCTACTCCGTCATTGAGCGTGAAGAAAGGGGTTGCTTACTTCGACCATAGACGTTGGTTACCTATCAAACATCGTTTTAGAGACGAAAATGTTTTGTACAAGGAATCCACTGATAGGCGCCCACCGAAGAAATATAAACCTGCCGATATTCAGACACAGTTAGATGGCCTTCCCATTGTGCTTCCCGGGAAACACAAGGATTTTGGGGGAAAGATCGTGAAGCCAGATGTTAATCGGCGATTCAATTGGAAGAAAAAGAGTATTTTCTATCGTTTACCTTATTGGTCCGAAAACCTGTTGAAACATAACATTGATGTTATGCATTGCGAGAAAAACGTGTGTGATGCTCTTCTTGGCACAGTAATAGGTCTTGATGGAAAACTTAACAAAGACAACGTGAAAGCGAGAATTGATCTCAAGGAAATGAATATCAGGCCAGATTTGTGGTTGCAAGAGAGAAATGGTAAGAATGTAATGCCTCGAGCTAATTATACGTTAACCATCGAAAAAAGGAAAGTATTTCTTGATTGGCTGAAGGCACAGAAGTTTCCCGATGGATTCGCATCGAGTTTGAGAAATAACGTTCAAAGTGACTTAGGCAAGATTATAGGAATGAAATCTCACGACTGTCACGCGATGATGCAGTTTCTATTCGTGGCTAGTCTCCCAGGGCTTTTCGAAGACAAAGCGATAAGTGACGCGATTATCGAGCTAGCCAACGTGTTCAGAGTTGTGTGTAATAAAAACCTGAGTAGGAAAAAGTTAGAAAAGGAGAAGAAGAAAGTGGTTGAAGTTATGTGTAGGCTGGAGATGATTTTACCTCCCGCGTTTTTCGATATAATGATCCACTTGGTCATTCATTTATACGACGAGGCTTTGTTAGGGGGACCGGTTCAGATGCGTTGGATGTACCCGTTTGAGCGGTATCTAAAGAAATTAAAGGAGTACATACGAAACCCGGCTAGGCCGGAGGGTTCAATTGCCGAGGGATACGTTGTAGAGGAGACTTTGACATTCATATCGCGTTACCTTAAAGAAGAAAAAACAATGTTTAATGATCCGGGTAGATATATCGATATCGAAGCTCAACCTAAAGATTTGTCCATATTTAAGAGCCAATGTAGTCCAATAGGTAAAAAAGAGTCAAAGTTGACCACAAACACTCAACTTTGACCACAAACACTCAACTTTGACCACAAACACTCAACTTTGACCACAAACACTCAACTTTGACCACAAACACTTAACTTTGACTCTAAACACTCAACTATGACCACAAACACTTAACTTTGACTCAAAACACTTAACTTTGACTCAAAACACTTAACTTTGACTCAAAACACTTAACTTTGACCACAAACACTCAACTTTGACCACAAACACTTAACTTTGACCACAAACACTCAAGTTTGACCACAAACACTTAACTTTGACTCAAAACACTTAACTTTGACTCTAAACACTTAACTTTGACTCTAAACAACCAACTTTGACTCTAAACAACCAACTTTGACTCTAAACACTCAACTTTGACCACAAACACTCAACTTTGACCACAAACAACCAACTTTGACTCTAAACACTCAACTTTGACTCAAAACACTCAACTTTGACTCAAAACACTCAACTTTGACTCTAAACACTCAACTTTGACCACAAACACTTAACTTTGACTCAAAACACTTAACTTAGACCACAAACACTTAACTTTGACTCTAAACACTCGAATAGAATATATCGAGATTGTGGAATTGAATTGAATTTAAATGATTATTTGGAAGTGAATTAAACTATTGGTAATTGAAAGTGTATTTTTTTCCATTTTATATAAAAAAAAGGATTTAGCGACTACTTTTTAGCTCTAGCGACTAGTTAATGTTCATGAACTAGTCGCTAATAACCACAAGCTACTAGCGACTACTTTGTAGTCGTTAGTTGTCAAATTAATTTCCATTACTCGATGGCGGTCCATTTTCCCGCCCACGAAAGGACACGCGTTTTAGTTTTACATCTAGCGACTACAATGTAGTCGCTAAAGACTAGTTGACGTGGTCAAAGTCAAGACACGTGTAAGTAACCTCTTATCTAGCGACTACTTTCTTGTCTCTAGCGACTACATAAAGTAGTCGCTAGAAAAAAAACCCTATATCTAAACCGAGAGCTCATTTCTTCACTCTCATTCCTTCTACAAAATTTCTAAAAAACGAGAGCTACTTCCATTCCATTTCCAGCCACTCCAAGGGGCGATTCTAGCATCAAATCTTCAACAAAGGTAAACAAATCCAACCCTTAATCTCATTCTATTTTCTTTTCAATCTTAGATTAAGCTTTTTTCCTCCATTTTTACATTTCTAATTAAATTTTTTTTTGTTTGTGTTTCATTCCGAATGAATATGGCATGGATTCAACACCAAATCAGCTCCAATTTCATCCAAAAAGGTTAGTATTTCAACCAATTTTTTATTTTTAATTTTCATGTCAAGTTTTTTTGATTTTTTTCTTTGATGATTACATGTTATTGTTAATTCCGAATATAGTAGGGTCTAATTAGATTGTTGTATGAATTTTTTAAACGAAAAATTGATGTTAAATCCCTTAAAAAAATAGTTTGTGAAATCTAATTAAATTTTTTTCCATTTTTTGGTGTATGATTGTTAATTCCGAGAATGATTAGTGTTAATAGGGTTTGGTTTTTGTTAATTTAAACATGTAATTCATTGTTTTTGATTGAAAATTAATTGGGTTGATTTTTTGGGAATTTTGTTAATTTTTGTTATGATTTTTAGTAAATTTTAGATTATAAATTTGCAAAAATTGAATTAAAAAAGGTGTTAGAATTAAATTGGCTTAAAAATTGTGTTAAAAATAACTTAGGGACCTTCATGCAATTTTTAAATTATTATTTTAGGGATTTTTATGACATTTTAAACCAAATAGGGACTTTTATGAAATTTTATAAAAATAAATATGGACTTTTATGCAATTTTTAAAAATATATAGGAATTTTTATGCAATTTTACAAAAAATTGCATAAGGACTTTTATGAATTTTTAAAAATATATAGGAAGTTTTATGCAATTTTACAAAAATATGTGTAGTTTACTATATAATAATAGAATTTTAAATTAAAAAAAATATAAATTCCTTTATTTTCTGACTAATATAAATATTTTTGTATAATACAGATTGTACGTGCGCTATATATATTGGATGCTTAAGGATGATTTATTTACGTTTTTAATTTATTAGATTTATTTTATTTATGATTGTAATAATTAGTTTAATTTTATTTTCACGTTTTTATTTAAGTTAATGTAATAATTAGTTATTTTTTATTCTGTATTTCAATTTACCTATAAAATGCTAGATGGCCGATGTTATATCTCGACAGCACGGAGGGGCTGGTGGGGGGGAGGGAACCAAACGAGAATCCGAACAGAAACCTAGCCGACTGTGCAAACAATCCCGGTAAATAAACAAATTTAACTCAATACTTGCTTAACCAATAAAGTCACTACTAATTAATTTAATTTTAAAACAGATCCCCCTAGACGGAAAACAAGAGGTGGAGGTGCCCTAAAAACTGCGATGAAGGCACTAAAAGCTATTGGGTGGCCTTTGCCGGTCAACTTTTGTGTGATAGACGACACGTGGAGTCCAACAGGCAAGTACGGACACCACGTTGCGCAAGTGATTGGGATTGCCGTTCGAGAGAGGATTCCGCCCTATCACCCGAGATGGAAAAAAGTGCCGGACGCGGACAAAAACGCGGTGATTAAGAGATTAGCGGTATAAATTTAATTTTTAATATTTTTTTAACTTAATTTATTATTCTAATTTAAATTTAAATAATGTATTTTTTTTCAGAAATATTTTGACATAAAGACTTGGAGAAAGAGGAAAGAATGGGATGAGATTTACGGAAACTTGGACGATACAATGAGGATGAGGTTTAAGGATTACAAATATTATGTGAAGAAGCATTATTGGAGAAAGGGTTTGAAGCCGGATTGGATATCGGATGAGGTGTGGGCTAAGTGCTGTGAGTATTGGGGCTCAAGAAAAGCTAAGGTGAAATCTTGATGATTTTTAATTTTAGTATATATTTAAAATTATAATTGTTTGTATTAATAATTGAATTTTATATTTTTTCAGAATCAAGCGAAAGAAAATCAAAAGAATCGAGAAAAGCAGAAAAACAAGAGTGGAGCGGGGTCGAGGAGGTATTCCCGAACTCGGGATATGCTATACGAGGTGGTTTTTATTTAAGTAACTTTTTTAATTATTAATTTATTATTTATTTTGAATATTTTTAATTTTTCTGAAACAGGGTGAAGAATTAATCCCGGGAGGGAATCTGGTGATAAGGGACGAGGCTACCCAACAAGACATCCCTATTCCGCGTATGGGTGGTTTTTACGAGGTTGTGGGGAAAACCAAGAAGACCAGAGAGTGGAGGTCGGTGGGCTACGAAAAAGCCGATGTGAGTTTTTTTTATAACTTTATTATTAATTATTTTTTTCATCTAAAGTCAAATTTAATTGATACATTGTTTATTATGTAACAGAAACTGCTTAAGGACGCGATGAAGGAAAAGGTGACTCAAAGTCAATCTGAGTCAACCGATTGGGGAGGAATGAGTCAAAAGGAGCAATACGATTACGTTAAGAGCACCGCGAAGGAGATTGGGTCACCGAAGAGGAGCTTTATTCCGGGCATTGGCCGTCCGAGAAAATCGAAGAAGAAGGCTCATACTACTCCAGCCCGGAACGAGCAGCACGAGGAGATGATGGCGGCAATTAACGAGCTCCGAGTGTCCAGCGGTCTTCCCCCATTCCCCCGCCCTGAAGGATCTACTAGCACCGCGCCTCCACCTTTTTCGATGGCTGTTGTGAATGATGCCATCGCGTACGTTAATCAGTTGAGGGCAGATAAAGGCGAGACCTCCTTCCAGCCTATGAATGCGGGCCCAATCCTCCTGGCGATGATGAAGATGAAGAAGATGATGATAGTAGTAGTAGTAGTGGTGAAGATGTTGAAATGGATGTTGATATGGAAGGAGATGATATCGAGTTCGGGGATGATGAAGAAGTTTATAGACGGCACGGATTTTAATTATTACGATTGTTTGGTGTTAATCATATTTTAAGACTTTTGGTTAAATTTTGTTTGGTTTGTATTAAGACTTTTATTTTATTTTGGTGTATGACTTGACTTTGACCTGGTTTGACCGGGTTTGACTTTGGTTTATTTATATATTTTAATTAATTATTTTGAATTGTTAATTTTATTTTTATTTATTAATTTTTTAATTTAAAAAAAAATAAAAAAATATGATTTTCAAATTATTTTTAATTACAGAATTGGAATTAAAAATAATTCGAAAATTATGTTTTTTTATTTTTTTTAAAATAAAAAATTACTACTAGCGACTACATAGTAGTCGACATTGACTACTATGTGTAGTCGCTATACGTTGTAGCATTAACGACTACAAAGTAGTCGTTATTAAGCTTAACATTTCTCGACTACAAAGTAGTCGATGATATGTAAGCTTCTCTCTACTACAAAGTAGTCGCTAGAAGAAGCGATATCTAGCGACTACTTTGTAGTCGTTAATAATAGCACGGTCTATAACGACTATTTATACCCGCGTAGTCGTAAGGATTACATTCTAACGACAACTTTTTCGCGACTAATTTCTAACGACTACTTGTAGTCGTTAAATCCTTCATCTGACTTCTAGCGACTACTTTCTTTATTTTTAGCGACTACTCATGTAGTCGCGAGATACTTGACGCGGTGTAGTGATTATACATAAAAATAAATAATATAGGTGCCTGTAACGCAAGTACTTACAAAGATATAGGTGATATTGCATAATACAGAGACCTATATCGTAATTATTTTAAAAAGATATAAGTTATATTGCATAATATAGGGACATGTTGTGCAATTACTTGAAAAAATATGTATGCTATTTAGCATAATATAGGACTTGTAGTGCAATAACTGAAAAATATAGATTATTGTGTATACTATTGGAACCTGTTGCGTAACTACTTCAAAAAGTTTAGGTTATATTGCATAATATATGGACCCGTAGTGCAATTACTTTAAAAAATATAACTAATTTAGAATAATATAGCAATTGTAGCATAATTACTGAAAAATATAGGTTATTATGCATAATATAGGGACCTGTAGTGCAACTACTTCAAATAATTTACATTATTTTGCATAATAGGGGCATGTAAAGCAATTATTTTAAAAGATATAGGTTATTTTGCATAATATATGTACCTGTAGCAAAATTACTTAAAAAAATGTATGTTATTTTGCATACTAAAAGGACCTGAGGTGAAATTACTTCAAAAATATACGCTATTTTGCATGATAAGGCAATGTAAAGCAATTATTTCAAAAATATATATGTTACTTTGCTTAATATAGGTACCAGTAGCGCAATTACTTAAAAAAGTATAGGTTATATTGCATAATATAGGGACCTGTATCGCTATTACTTCAAAAAATAAAGGTTATTTAACATAATATATAGATGTATATCACAATTACTTAAAAACTATAGGTTATATTACATAATATAGAGACCTGTAGCGAAAGTACTTAAAAATATATATTAGATTGCATAATATAGGGACCTGTAGTGCAATTACTTTAAAAAATATAAGCTAATTAGAATAATATAGGGACTTGTAGCATAATTAATGAAAAATATAGGTTATATTGCATAATATGCGAACCTATAGGCTGTAGCACATTTACTTCAAAAAATATAGGTTATTTAGTTTAATATATGGACATGTAGCGCAATTTCTTAAAAATATATAGGATACTTAGCATGATACAGGGACATGCAACGCAATTACTTCAAAAATATAGGTTATATTGCATAATATAGAGACCTGTAGAGCAATTACTTTAAGAATATAGGTTATATTTGCATATTATAGGGACCTATACCGCAATTACTTCAAAATATATAAGCTATCTAGCATAATAAGGACCTATATCGCTTAAATATAGGTTATATTGCATAATACATGAACCTATAGCAGAAATACCTAAAAAATATACTATTTACCATAATATAAGACATATAGCGCAATTACTGAAAAAATATATGTTATTTTGCATAATAGGTACATGTAAAGCAATTATTTCAAAAAGATATAGGTTGTTTCGCATAATATAGGTGCATGTAACACAATTACTTACAAAAGACAGGTTATTCTGCATAATATATGGTCTTGTAGTGTAATTATTTCAAAAAATATAGGCTATTTAGCACAATATAAGGACCTACACACAATTACTTCAAAAATATAGATTATTTTGCATAATATAGAGACGTGCAGAGCAATTTCTTCAAAAATTGTAGACTATATTGCATAATATGGCCATGTATAGCAATTAACACAAAACAAAGTCAACGCTCCCCCATAATGACAAGATCCAATTCGACCACAATTAGTTCACCATTGTGTACACTACTGCATTAATAGTGTTCAATCTGTCATTAGTTATGACAAGATCATCTTTCATCCAATGAAGTAGCACGAGAATATTAGCATTTAAATCAGAGTAATTCCTTTTTGTCTCATGCATAACATTCTCAAGATCGTGGAGAAGAACTTTGTATATGTAAACTTAACCCACATAGGTCCTTCCAAATTTTGGAGCTAATGACTAACAAAAAACATCTGAAATCTTAAAATACCAAAAAGTAAAATATATACCCAAATCGGATATATAACAAAACTCTGTAAAAATTTATGTATAAAGCATACACATCAAAAGTTACACATAGGACACCCTTCACAATTCCGGGCTACAATGAACACTAATTCAATTCAGCGGGAGCATTCCAGTAAAATAGCAGGATTCTGCTTTTGTAGAGGCGTACCGACAACATCGTTATTCTTTGCGGCTAAATTATCCGTGATGAAACACAAACTCCACCGAACTCAACTACACCGGAAATACGCATCTCGAACTCAATTCTACTGCAAGAAGATGTATTAGTCATTAAATTAACTACTGTTAAATGTAGGTAAAAAAGATGAATTTGACAACATATACTTAATAAGTAAAAGTATCATCATCATCATCATCGAGATATGAATCGGGAGAGTATAACATATATTTAATTAGAAAAAAGTAAAAAGTATTAGGATGGTCTAGGTAGGAAGATTGAATGGGGAAACAAAATGTATGAGTGAAATTAGGGGTAGAGTTACGTGTATCCAGAGAAACAACGAGCATAACTATATTCAACTAAAAATAATAAGAGTTCAACATCCAATAAATTATCTAAATAGGGGATTAATAGAACCACTGTACATGTGTTACACATAGTAGTTAAATATAATCACTAAATTTAAAAATATAGAAAATATACCATCGTTCATACATTGTTTTGCAAATCGGCCGCAAATCTTGGAATTAAGAGTAGCTCTTTCTACTAAGATAACCTTGAAGTGATTCAAGGTATTAATAGACGTGGAGGAATCGACTGGAGGATCCGCCCTATGATATCCGAGGCATGGAGGTGGATAGGGAGATTCCCGGAATGGAAGATTAACCATATTAGAAGGAAGTTTAACGGAGTGGCGGACATCCTTCCTAAAAGTGCCAGACTTAATTTAGACATATCTAATTGTCCTACTAGGTCGTTAGTTAAGTTCTACGCTTGTATCAATAATGTTTATTCGGACTGTACCAGACATTAATGTTAGACTAGTTTACTGACAAAAAAAATCTACTCTTCCAATTGAAACGAATAGTAGTTAAAATATTTTAAAAAATATTTAATATTAATAAGGACTAATTAAGAAAAACTTTAAAGTAATCAACATTTATTTCTTTAATGTTCACCTTAAAAACTATCTTTTTCTTTCAAGTAAGGCCATTGAATCCTAATGAATAATCTCAACAATCAACCCCTATAGTAAACAAACAAAATATTCAATTCCAATTCAACAATTTTATAATAAAAATAATTATAATATTCCAATGTAAAACATACCAATCATATTTTATGAAAAACTTCCTTGTACACAACATTGGCGGTATCATTTGATAGTTCAACTGAGTTTGATTTTATCAATATCTTCATACCATTCTTACTTATTACCCTAGGTAGAGCCACATACAGTTGACCATGGCTAAAAACAGGTTTAGGTAGATAAAGTCCAACACGCGAAAGGGTTTGACCTTGACTTTTATTTATTATCATGGCAAAGGAAATCATCAAAGGAAATTGTCTCCTTTTGAATTTTGACTGGTAAGCTGCAATTTGAGGGAACCAGAGTCCTTCGAGGAATAAAAACCATGTCCCCGTCAAATTTACCTGAAATGATCTTGCAATTAAGAACATGAATGCCCATCCTTGTAACTTGCAGCCTTGTCCCATTACATAACCGTCTCCACTGATCAATATTCCTTATAAGAATAACTGGAACACCAACGTTTATTTTTAACTTGTTATTTGGAATCCCATAACATGTTATGGTGTTGAGAAATTCTATGGAATAAATTTCAGCATTTACTTCGGAATTTATATCTTCTTTGCATATACTAGCTGAGCTCAAATATATTGGTGTGGCCTAAGGTGTGGTAAATTAATGTATAAATAAGTGAAAATACACACCCTAAACTAACACTGTACTGCAAGTATTACAGGACGTATGCAAGTTTTAATGATAAGAAGATTCGTTCCTCAGGGACTGACGAAAGTTAGAGAGAACTTATGCAAAGTATCAAGTGCAGATATTAAAGATTGATAATAATACGCAAGGAGAAAGAAGAGAAAGATAGATATTTATTTGATTTTTAATAAGAAAACTAAACTACTAAATTAAAGACAGAAAATAAATAACAGAAAAGAAAAGAAGATAGTATGAACGATATAACTTAGGTTTTACTAGTATGCACTAATCCTTCTAATTCTATCTATTAAATCTAGTTCATAAGGGAGAATATTAGCTCTTGGTATACTTAGTCAGGATTCTAAATTCCCCAAGCTTAGACCTTGAGAGCGACTAAGGGGGCTACGTCACAACCAAGAAGTGATTTCAAATAGGGTTATCAAACGCCACTAAGGCCCTAAGCAAATACTGCAATCTTGGTGATACGGTGATTAAAACAAACCCTAATGACTATCTAGTTAGAAGTATGTTTTGTCAGAACTGCTATCGACACTAGACGTTATGTGGTGGTTCAATAGTTAAACACCCAGTTACGGTGACCATCTAACTACTATTAAGGTAATCCTATACTCGTGCACTAGCAAGGAAAACAATCATTAAATCAAAACACATAATCAAATATAAAGGTAAGTAGCTAATATCAGATTAAAACATATAATTCCCAAAGAACTTAGATAGAAGAATTAGAATTCATAGTTTATACATTATGCAAAACCTAAGCTAATAGAATTAGTTCATACAAAGAAAAGAAGAGGAAAGAATTACAAAATAAGAGGTTGTAGGAGACATGATTGATGCACAACTCCTTCTAGACTTCTTCTCTTGTGTTGCAGCTTCCTCTTGGCCTTAAGGTCTGGCCAAGGATGATTTTAGAGTGTTAAGAGGCTGTATTTATAGGGTATAGGAAGACCTAATTCGTTTTCTTGAAGGAGAAGGAAAGTAATAGACTCCTAGTCCAACTCAAATTCGTATGGAAATAAAGATAAATACTGCTGGACCGTTTTGAGCGTATCTTCTTCGTTATTGGTCGGTTTGAGCTCCATAAGATACCAAAAGAATCGCAACAGAATTATCTTGACCCTGTAGAAGGAAATTACCGAATTCGGCGTATTTCTTAGGTAAAAACGCATATCTTTGGACGTGTATGCAGAATCCCAGATTTAGGCAGATTTTCCTTTTCCATCTTTTTAGCCTTTGTTTCCTTATCTCCAATTTCCATGCAAATCTCTTTCCATAAGTTGTAATCTTTGACTTGGACTCTAATTAATCTCCATAATTATCTTTAAAGCTTCACACTAAATAAACAATTAAACCCAATATGCTCTAAAAATAATAATTCTACAAATCAAGACTCAAAATAGGAAAGTGCACTAAATTAAGCTAAGATCGACCTATAAACTAATAAATAAGCCTAAAATGATGTCTCTGAAGTATATTATATTATCACAAATGAGGAGACATCAAGAACCCCAACTCAAAGTTGTATCGTCCCGATACAATAAAAGTAAAGAACAGTAGGGTAGTCAAGAAGAAGAAGTAGGAGGAGAATAAGAACAAAACACAATGAATGATTCTAGAGCATAAATATCTAAAAAGTCTCAAGTAGTAATGTTTAAGAAATAATGCACAAATATGCTTAATATACATGTAATCAACAATCCATAAATTCAAGTCCAGATTAATTTCGCAATGCCAGAAGGAGAGGATGATAACTTAGTTCATGTTAATGGCTATAGGTTGTTCATAGGTCCCAAATACAGCATCCAATGGTCCACTTACCTACTACCTAATAACTCAATTGTTTCTCCATCTAGTAGTTAGAAATCCTAAGGTCTTGGTTATAACTTGGCTTAAGGACGGGTGTGGTATATTTGGATAATGAAAAGTGAGCTTTTGGCTCTCTCTCCTCACTAGCCATCAACGAATCACCCTAGAGCTTGAGTTTTCACTCGAAGATGTTCTCACTCAACCCAATTTATTGATGCTTTTGATTTGCATCCCCAATTAATCCCAATTAGAACCTTTGATGATTTAAAATCCACTTTGCCGGTCCGAATATATATTCTTTTCACAATTTTTCTTTTGCATAGCTATGATTCTCTTTTTGATGTTGAGATATCACACTATTTTTTCATATATATATTCTTTTATGCCCTTATTGGCAAAATTAGCTCGTAGCTTCTTTTCCATTCACTATTACCCCGGCAAAGGGTTACAATAATAACAATTTCATCATCAATAAAATCACAAAGATAATTCCCAAACCCAATGTTCCCGAATGATGAAACCCACCACCCCAAACTCAAGCTCTAAAACGAGTTTGTCTCAGGTTTTGCGATTTGAGTGCGGGTCATATAGATAAGTCCTAAAAACTAAGGGTATGGATTATAATGTGTTTCAATAAAGGCTCTAGAAAGGCTCAGAGGGGCTAAGACGGATAAATAACAATAATCAACAAAAGGGTGAGAGAGTCTAAAGGCTTCAAGTGTTTTAATCATGAAAGAACTGCCTTATTCATTTTTCTAACTACCGGATTTCGTTACTTTTTCACTACTAGTTTATAGATAAGCGGGTTTTCAACTAATTTTAAACCTCACGTTCTACACACCAAATAACTATTCCCAAGTTTCAACGTGACTTCATAGCATTGCTCATTAACTTTTCTATCTTTTATTTCCTGTTTTCATACATGCATCTAAACAAACTTATGACATCTTTCAAAAACATACTACTTACTATCATTGACTTAATGAAATCATGCTCAAATAGGTACATTCAAAGATATTCTATGCCTAATTCAACCCAAAAAATTTTAAATTTTATGAAAAAAACAAAAAGGAAGATGAGGACAACGAATCCCCACCCCCAACTCAAAAATGAGCCGTGTCCCCACGACTCAAAAAAGACTCAAGAAAATAAAATTTTAAAATTAGCATACATATTGCACATAAAGAAATGGTAGGGAAGAAAGAAAACATACTCTTCGAGGCTATTACCTCGCCTTGTCGATACTCGAATTAAATTCTAATGTATCTTCTTCACCCAACTTCTTATTCGCTTTTTGTTCAGGACACGTGATCATAATAGGATATTGCATTATATAACGACATGGGAGAGATCGAAAATCCGTATCACCTCCTCATAGATCAACTGTGCCACATCTTCTTCTTCTCCTCACAAAATACAATTCACAAACCACCCAAGCATTCCAAATTTCCATTAATCTTCATGTATTCTCCTCCAACTTCTTCTTCAAATACTATCTTATAAGAAAAGGTAGTTCCTTTAATTGTTACTTCAGAGAAGCTATCAGGGCCCTTGAAGCTTTCTCTTTTTCTTTGGGTATAAGGTCTTTGATTTGTAGAGGTTGTGTTGTCTTCTTCACTAAAGTTGGAATCTTTTTGCTCATCAACACAGCATGCTAACCTCTATTCTCTTGACTTGTTTTACCCTTTGAATTGGAACTAGGACTTTTCTCACTTGATTTCTTCTCAATTAGATCCAATACCTTGATTTCTTCATCTCCCTTTCAGTAGATAATGTTCATGTTCTCTTAATCATCTCAATTGACCCCCAACTCAAAGCTTTAACCACTATTGAAATTTGGAACTCTTGATTATTGGTTGTACAAGCTTAATTTGGGTTAGGAAAGGTGATTTGATGATGATTCTCTATGTGGGTAAGATGGATTCTTCATGGATTGGTTTGGATTTAAGAACTTGTAGGATGAATTTTTGAAATTTAAGCTTTTGATTCTTGGATTCAAGGTGTTTTGGGATGATATAGGTGGTTGAATCTTCTTTGTAATGATGTGGAGAATGAATTGGATGAGTTTTCATGGTAATTGGGTAGTGTTTTGATGATTGGTGAAGGTTTTTATGAGCTCTAATGGAGTTGGGAGAGTTTTGGAGAGAAGAAAGAGGTTTAAGGTTTAATAAATTCGGAATAATAAGCTTTAGATCTTCATATAACCTTGAAACCCTTTCTTTTCTCTCTCTGGCGGCTCGTGCGGACTACCCCTGCGGACCATGGGGTGCACCGCGGGGTACACCGCGACATCTGATGCTCGAAAATTTTTGCTCACTGGTTAATACCCGTGGTAGGACCCCGTGGCACGTGTTTCTGAGCTGCGGACCAGGGTGCGGTGCACCGCGGGGGTGCTCCGCGCCTCCTACGTCAAAATACCCGTGGTAGGACCCCGTGGCACGTGTTTGTGCGGTGCATGGCACGGTATAGGGTCCGGTATACCGGACCCATCAGCTATTTATTTTTTCTTTTCTGTACACAACACGTGGCTGCTACCCGTGGCACGGGTTTTTACCTTGCGGTGCACCGCGGCTGAGGTCCGGTGTACCGCACGTGGGAAAAACCTCCCCATCAGCTAGATCTCGAAAAGTTATGCATTTTAGGCTCAAAGATCACCTGATTTCGACATCCGAGCGTAAAGATATGGCTTGCCGAAGTTTCTGTCCGAAATATTTTTGCTCGCTTCCCTAACTCGATTTCTCCAATACCTAATCGTTAAAAACACTAATACCTTCCTCAAATATGCAATATCAACTAAAATTAACTAATCTAAACATAAATTAAAAACTAAAAACGTAAAAACATAAAAGAAATTACGGGTTGTCTCCCGTACAACCATTTTGTTTAACGTCTTTCAAAGTTAGACGTGTTACCTCGATTAAGGATGACGAAATTTCCACCCTTTGCCTTTAATTCCCACGAACTTTTCAGCTCGATTCTTAATAATCATGGATGGTGCCATCCAAGATGTCGTGGGAAGGGGTGAATCTAGTGGTAACTCGATTTCAAGTGTAGCATTACACTCCTCTGGTAACCCATTCATCTCGAATCTTCGTTTGTTAGAAAGAATGTCCTTCATGAACTGACCGTATTTTGACATTCTTGTGAGAGCTTCTACAAACGGAGTGTTGATCTTTAACTTGTTCGTCATGTCAACGAACTTCTTGAATTCCAGGTCATTGTCCTTTCTGACATGTGAAGGGAATGGTGGAGGAGGACATGTGTTGGTTACCACTGGGCTCTCTTTCTTTTCTGGTGTCTTCTCTTGGACACTTTTTTGTTTAACTACCTCTTCGACCTTATCTTCTGTTGTTTCTTCCCCCCTCTGATCTGGAATAGGGACTGATTCTGGTTCTGGTCTTGGTGGAGATAGTTGTTTTCCACTTTCTAATTCAACTGCATGACAAACTTTGTTTGCTGGAGTACTAGTATCACTTCGGAGTTGCCTTTCTACAAGGATTTGAGTTTTATTCACCATTTGTGACACTCTCTGTAACCTCTCCATAAGTGCATTCTGCGAGTTTTGGGGTTCTTGCTGGCGACTCTCTATATTTTCAATTGTTTGCATCAGTCGAGCCAAACTTGAATTCAAACTCGAAGGTTGCTCCTGTATGGGTTGCTGTATTGAATAAGAAAGTGGTTCTTGATAAGCTTCATTATAAATCAGCGATTTTTGATAGATAGGTTGTGGAGGATAGTAAGATTGTGGTCGTGGTTGATAATAATCATCAAGATAATGGTTATCATGATGATACGTCTGTTGATCTCCGACCCAATTGTAGCTCTGTGGGGGTTGATAGTCAGCGTAATTTCCTTGAGATTGATAATAACCATCATAATAATGGTCTCTTTGATAAGGCATGAAGGAAATTGAGGCTGGATTGTTCATGCAATGTCCCCACGAGTGATCTCTTGCTCCACAACTAGGACATGAAGGTGAGGCATGTACTAGATTCCTCTGAGCTAGTTGTTGCGATTGTTCTCGTAATTCCTCAAGTTGTTGGCTCAACTCCTTGAGCTTTAGAGATTCCATCTTGAATTAGCTTCTTCAGGATCTAATAACACGAAACCTTTATCTCCTAATAAATCTGCTCTCGCCTAAAAAAAAAATCCGTAGAACAAAAACTAAAAAGAAAAGCATAAAATAGAACTAACTAAAATAAAAGCACAAGATAATTGCACAAGGACTAACGATGTAGTCCCCGGCAGCGGCGCCAAAAACTGCTATCCCCGGCAACGGCGCCAAAAACTTGGTGTGGCCTAAGGTGTGATAAATTAATGATATAAATAAGTGCAAATACACACACTAAACTAACATTGTACTGCAAGTATTACAGAACGTATGCAAGTTTTAATGATAAGAAGATTCGTTCCTCAGGGACTGACGAAAGTTAGAGAGAACTTATGCAAATTATCAAGTGCAGATATTAAAGATTGATAATAATACGCAAGGAGAAAGAAGAGAAAGATAGATATTTATTTGGTTTTTAATAAGAAAACTAAACTACTAAATTAAAGACAGAAAATAAATAACAGAAAAGAAAAGAAGATAGTATGAACGATATAACTTAGGTTTTACTAGTATGCACTAATCCTTCTAATTCTATCTATTAAATCTAGTTCATAAGGGAGAATATTAGCTCTTGGTATACTTAGTCAGGATTCTAAATTCCCCAAGCTTAGACCTTGAGAGCGACTAAGGGGGCTACGTCACAACCAAGAAGTGATTTCAAATAGGGTTATCAAACGCCACTAAGGCCCTAAGCAAATACTGCAATCTTGGTGATACGGTGATTAAAACAAACCCTAATGACTATCTAGTTAGAAGTATGTTTTGTCAGAACTGCTATCGACACTAGACGTTATGTGGTGGTTCAATAGTTAAACACCCAGTTACGGTGACCATCTAACTACTATTAAGGTAATACTATACTCGTGCACTAGCAAGGAAAACAATCATTAAATCAAAACGCATAATCAAATATAAAGGTAAGTAGCTAATATCAGATTAAAACATATAATTCCCAAAGAACTTAGATAGAAGAATTAGAATTCATAGTTTATACATTATGCAAAACCTAAGCTAATAGAATTAGTTCATACAAGAAAAGAAGAGGAAAGAATTACAAAATAAGAGGTTGTAGGAGACATGATTGATGCACAGCTCCTTCCAGACTTCTTCTCTTGTGTTGCAGCTTCCTCTTGGCCTTAAGGTCTGGCCAAGGATGATTTTAGAGTGTTAAGAGGCTGTATTTATAGGGTATAGGAAGACCTAATTCGTTTTCTTGAAGGAGAAGGAAAGTAATAGACTCCTAGTCCAACTCAAATTCGTATGGAAATAAAGATAAACACTGCTGGACCGTTTTGAGCGTATCTTCTTCGTTATTGGTCGGTTTGAGCTCCATAAGATACCAAAAGAATCGCAACAGAATTATCTTGACCCTATAGAAGGAAATTACCAAATTCGTCCTATTTCTTAGGTAAAAACACATATCTTTGGACGTGTATGCAGAATCCCAGATTTAGGCAGCTTTTCCTTTTCCATCTTTTTAGCCTTTGTTTCCTTATCTCCAATTTCCATGCAAATCTCTTTCCATAAGTTGTAATCTTTGACTTGGACTCTAATTAATCTCCATAATTATCTTTAAAGCTTCACACTAAATAAACAATTAAACCCAATATGCTCTAAAAATAATAATTCTACAAATCAAGACTCAAAATAGGAAAGTGCACTAAATTAAGCTAAGATCGACCTATAAACTAATAAATAAGCCTAAAATGATGTCTCTGAAGTATATTATATTATCACAAATGAGGAGACATCATATATCTTCTCCTATCCTGGAATTAATGACATAATAAATCCATTCACGTAATAAGGACTGTCATTAGTTGGTGTAAGAATTTCTCTCTCTTGAAAGAAATATAGATTTGTAATATTTGTTACTATATTCGGGAAAACAAATTGTAAAAGCTCTCTAAATGAATCTTCAGGATTACAAATCAGCATATCATCAATAATTTCAAGTGAAGTTTCACCATCATTTGGTTCTCCAGCTTCACCATTTCCAATTCTTAAAATCCAACGTAAAAATTATTCTATTTGTTCTGCATTCAAGGAAGAAGAACATGACTGAAGCCTCGTATTTTTTGTCAGTCGCAATACCTTGCAATAATTCCATAGCATAGAGGAGTTAATCGTTGCATGAACAATATCTTTCCTAGAAGCTTTTGGAATAACGGGTAATATTTGCCTAAAATCTCCTCTGAGTACAACTAACTTACCACCAAATGGAAAATCTGGTCTAAAAATGTCTTTCAAAGTTCTATCAAATGCTTCAAAGCAATTCATATGCATCATTGAGGCCTCATCCCATATGATTAGTTTTGTCTTGATTAATATTTCTGCTTGCGGGGTTTGTTGTTTAATGTTGCAAGTAGAATACTCATTGATATTGATTGAAATAGAAAATCTAGAATGAGCAATCCTACCACCGGGAAGCAAAAGAGAAGCAATACCACTCAATGCAACATTAATAACAATTTCCCCTTGTCATCGAATAGCTGCGGATAGAGTTTTCCAAATAAATATTTTCCCTGTGCCGCCATGTCCATATAGAAAGTAAAACCCACCTTTATTTCTTGATACCGCATTCATGATCGTATCATAAACTTTTTTTTGCTCATCGGTGATTGATGAAAGATAACTTTCAAGTTCTTTACACATTTCATATCTGTCATTAGCCAACTCATCGATAACTGATCTGTTTGTCACTTCTTCTAATCCTGATCTAATTAATTGGCATTGACTCGAAACTCTGCAAACTCTTACCATTGCTGTGTAATATTTTCTCAATTTCAAGAAGAGCATGATTTTTTATACAATCATCAGATAAAAACAATCCCATGGAAAAAAAGTATGATCAACATCCTCCCACACATTCATGAAAAATTAATTCTTTAGATTAAAAAATAAATTAATTTTCCTTTAATTTTTTAAATATGCACCAAATCCCAAACATAAATCCTAAACTTTTACATATTATTCGACACCATTATAAACATGAATTCCATAAACATGTCAAAATTTACACTATAGGACCCTGCCTTATACAGATAAATTATATTTTATTATAAAAATTTAGTTTATAGGATTCTATATTTATAATATTGAAGACCCAGTCAAGTTTTGGCTTGGAAATTAAAGAAAGAAAGCATAAATTTTCATTTATTAATAAATAAAAATATATATGCCTATGTAAACTTAAAGCAAGTCTCACTACACATTGCTCGTTACTTCAGTGCCATACAATATACATATTTCTTTCAAAAAAGTGACTTTTTTAAAGAACATGCATATTTTGAGACTAAACAATTCAATATCTGTACTTTGTAATTCTACATTATCTATCCAATTTTCAACTAAACAGCCATTTTCAATAAAATATAAACATGTATGAATAAAATTTCCATATTTATCTCTTTATTATATACCTGGATCATTATGATGTAGTCGTTTCTTATAGATAACATCTTTAGACAATTCAGCCCAACAAATTTCCTAAATATGCTCTGTTCTATTCATACAATTAGACAGAAGTAGAACACAAACAACTTTATGGTGTAATCTCCAGTTGCCTATCCATTTGCTTCTTTGATGGCATCAATGTATTCTTTATCGTCATCCAACAATCCTAGTGCATAACACGCCTATTTGAAAGTTGGATACACAAATTTGTCTAAAGTTCAGATACTTTCATAACTTGTGCAACCTCTTTGAACATTAAATAAAAGTATCAAGTAATAATATTCTCCGGCTCCTGGAAGGACATGCATGATCCTCCCAATAGAAAATCCTTTCTTCCTTGGCTCCCATTTGTGTAAATCATCCTTATACACAAACGTTTGTGAAAATTCGACACACTTAATTCCTGTAGCTTCAGGATACTGCTTATTTGCCTCAAACCAAGCTAGAAACATAGTATTTTTAGCAGAAGCTTTGCTCAATACCATTTGTAGTGGCTTATTGTCTTTAAACACAATATGTTGACTATCTCGAAGATGAAATCTTAGTCTCATTACAGGAGGATCTCTATAATGGATATCAAAGCCTAAAATTCTCCAAGTGGCCTCACATGCTGAAAGATACCTACATTCGTAGTACATTTTTATCTTATCAAGAATTTGAGAACCATGTTCAATATTTTGAGACCGATAAATAGATACAGTTTCTCTAGCATGTCCTTTGTTGACATAGTTGAATAAATACTTGATAGACTTGTTTTGGTTACATAGTTCAACATTGATGTGAGCTTTGTATTTTCGTAGGAAAACATGATTATAGGGAATAACATAATTGTTGTCAAGAATAATTTTTTTCTTTGAAACAGTTCTTCCATCATTTCTTCTTGTATATAAAGGACATCCATATTCATCATCCATAGTATTCTGAATAAACTCTTTTGGAAACCGTTTTGAACAAATACCATTGTTCATGCATGGAGATTTCACATTGGCTTGACCACAAGGGCCGTGAATCATGTACTTTTTTACCAGTTTATACAACTTACTTTCAGAATTTTTATCAGGAGTTTCCGCACATATTATCATGTCAATTTCTTCTGTGCATTTTGGCTTATCCTCGTTATGCAATCAAAGCAAGATATGCGCATGTGGCAATCCACGCTTTTGAAATTCAAATGTACATACATCTACAAATCCATATATAATAAAAGATATCAGTATTATTTTTGTAAAATGTGTGTACTTCCCATAATAAATATAAAATAAATGAGAATATAAACCGCACTATGAAAATCTAAAATTAAGTAAAAATAAACTTAATAAAAAATATTTTATATATATTAATGTCGTATAATGTAACAGTTAAAAGAAATTCTTACATGCTCTATGTCTTACAAAAATATTCACTTTCTTGAAATCTTTCATCATAATTTCAAATTTCATCTTAAAGACTCGAGACAGAATATCTGGACGATCTTCTGGTCTTAAATTTGCTTGTCTTAACACTTTGTATTTCAGGCTATTGTGAAAATTACATATCACGGTAATGAACAAAGATGGAAATCCAAACCAATTAATCATTTGTAACGCACCAACAAAATTATTGAACATGTATCTTGGACTTCCTGTGTAAGATGCTGGAAGAATAATTCTCATAACAATGGATGTTGATTCATTATCTCCCCTAAGAACTCTTTCATAAATTCCCTTATACATGTCTACCCTTAGTTGGTCCTGATTATTTCTATTGAAATTTAATCTAGAAGATTCAATCATAGGGTACGTATCTACCATGAATTGTCGAAACAATTTTCTTGAATTTAAAATCACTGGGATATTTCAACTTCTTTTTTGAATTCTATATGCAAAGAACCCCCTCACACTTAAAGTCATTCGTTTCCTCGTATCCGTTATTAAAGTATCTTTCAGAAGAATGTTTTCTCTAAACCCATCTTCTCCATAAGGGAATAACAATGGATACTGTAATGATAGATGAAGCGGGTGCAACTCACTTATACGTTGAAGTTTCTTCGATTGTGTCTCCACTATAATATTCCTAACACCTATTTGATTGTCAAAGTCTCCAACAACAAGCGTTGAAACTTCACTTGCACTTGGAAGATTATATGTCCTAATATTTATCACTTATCACTTATCTTTACAAGTAGATATTCAAAAGATTTATAGTACAAATAGACATTATATAAGTCAAGATTTAAAATCTTGTTTTCTATGTTTGTGATAAATGTTTAATTTATGAGCATTGCTATATTGTGCTTTAACCTTATATCAATTTATATTTGTCATGTGACATTAAATAAATTAAAAGATAAAGGAAATAATTAATTAAGAAAAAAAATAGTAATTAGTATTCAAAACTTCCACAAGTCATATAAGAGTCAAACAAAAGAAGTTCATATATATCTTTACTCTTTATATATAAATTATGTCTTCTGTATTTCTCGGTTAGTGTTATTGTTCGTCATGTTATATAATGATGGTGGTTGATGTATCGTTTTTTTTATGTTTTCCCCATCCTTAATGAAATAAGACTAATTCCAGATTGTTTTACTGAAGATTCCTTGGGTAAAAGATATTTTTACTGAATACTTTAACTTCTCACTTTGTATTTATTTTTGGGTTATATTAAGGTTTTAGTTTTTATTTTTTTTATAATTTATTTTTATAGATTTACTGTATTATGTCATGATTTGTAGTTTTTAAAAGAGTAATTAGTATATTATATTATAGTGAATTTAAACTAAAATATAATAAAATTATGAATATAATGATGATGATAATGTTCTCTCTATCACTAAATATTAAACAATGTAATAAAATTAGGTGAATGTAATGAAGTCATGAATATATTAATGATAAGAACTCCTTCCTCTCATCATTAATTTTCTTTGATTAGCTTTACAATCCAAACGATTACCAACCTCTGAATTCTAAAATATTCTAGATAATTACCTCTCATTTATCACTGCTCATTTATTCCTTCTCAACTACTTCCTCCATCCATCAATGTTTGTCATACCATTTTTTCCACACGAATTAAGAAAAGAAATTAATTTTTCTTAGTTTTACTAAATTACCCTCAACCAACTAAATAAATAACATTAATGATGATAAACTTATGAACATTAAATAAGGATAAAATTGGTAGAAAGTGTAAAAAAGTTCATTGGTATCTTAAATGAACAATCTTTTGTGGACATCTACTTTTAAAAATTGTAACAAATATTGATGGACGGAGGGAGTAGTGTAGTTTTTTCTCTTCTTGCTCATTACTTAACTTTTTTGCATTTAATATGGTGGAAATTTTTGTTGCAACTTTTGCTACTAAATCCGGATGCTTTAGCAACTTTGTTTAATGATCCAAATCAAAATAAAATCAATTTGAAACTCCTAAATTAGTGTTCAAAATAAATTCTGAAAGTGGATTTAGTTTCAGCTAGCTTCGAAATACGGTCATTAAACCTTGTGGTATGAATATGAATGTTTATCTAAGGTCAATAGACAAAACTTGTGTATTCTCTCTTTTAATAACAAGCATGATCTAAAACATGTATTATAAAATAAGTCATATAATATTGTAGGGAAGATCATGTTGCCTTAAAATCATAATGGCATCTGTTTTATCATGTGATAAAGTCATTTTTACAACCTTTTAGGCATAAATTAAGAGTTTACCACCTACTTTTATATAACCTTAAGATTTAACATTATTGGTGAAAAAAGGAAATTTGTTTAGGTGGTACCGCCATCCGTCATGGAATAAAGATTACTCACTTTTAGTAGTGGGAAATTTGAAAAAAAAGTCTAGAGAGAGAAATCAAAGATATTTTAGAGGGTTTCCTTCTAAATCCATATGATTTAGCGCCTATCTCATCGATTTGATCTCGTTTCTCCTTTTTCTTGATGAGCAAGCCCCTTTCACAATATGTTCAAGGCATTTCACCGACCGATCTTGAATTGGGAGATACCAAAAAAATACCGTCTTGAGTCCACCATCATCAGTTCATCGGACCCCAAGAACCCCATGCCTTGGATAAATTTGGATACACGGTTTATCTCGAGCATGACTAATCTCATGCTACATCATAGCTCACCAGAAAGTGGCTCTTTTGAAGCTCTTACGGGTGGTACTCAATATCTTTTCAAAAAGGGTATTAAGAATATTAATCCTAGATTAGCAACAATTAGTGAAAAAGAAATTAGAGCTCCCCTTGGAATCACTTTGGTAAGGAAGCTGTCCTAGAGTTGCAACCACTCCTTGGAGGCTTTGTCGTGCTTGAGGCGGCCCCACCACTTGGCCTAAAACTTTGTGTGAAGGAAATTTTGCCGGAAATCTTTTGGGTTTTAGGAGTGAGCGATCTACCTAGGTGTTTTTTATATTTCCTTGGAAGCTAAAGAAAGATTATTAAATAATTTTGAAGGTAAATCAAAAGCTTCTTTAGAGAAAATATGGGATGAACAAGTGGCACATCAAATATTTGTGGAAAATGCTTCAAATAAATTCACTTGAGAAAAATGGTCCTATTGTGAACACTAGTGATCCCATTCTGAAATTGAATGATAAGACTTATACATCAAAGAATATGGTCGATTTAGGGCATGATAGGATCACCAAGGACCCTGTGAACATGGTCGAGAACCTTATCTCTAATGAGATAAGTCCAAGTGTGAACCCAAAAGACAGAGTAGAGGAGAAGAGATTGGATTAAAAGCTCAAATACAAATGCAAACCCACCTAATACCCCAAACTCAAGCTCTAGATGAGTGTCAAAGTTCGAGTGCGAGTCATATGAAAAAGTATGAAAAATCTAAAGGATGAGGCTTGTAATATGGCTATATATAAAGTTTCAGAAAGGAAAAGAAGGGGCTGAGACAAATAATATAACAATTATAATGTACTGCAGGCTAAAAGTTACAAATGGCTAAACAAAGAACTGCCTTAATCATGTCCTATCCTATACAAATTATTCACTTCCTCACTTCTAGCACGTTCATCAAATATTTTATATGCTAGTTTAGATCTCACTTTTTACACATTACTCATCCTTCCTAAGGTCAAACCTATTTCTACTGCATTGCTCATTAATATTTTCTTTACTTTCAACATACATTTCATGAAAATCTTTTAAACATACACAAATTAAGTTCATAAATATACTATTTACTATCATTAACTCATTAAAAAATAACTCAAGAGATACATTCACTAGATTCTACACTAACCTTTACACTTATTGAAAGCAATTAAAAATACATAAAAGTGGGGATGGAAATAACAGGTTTCCACCCTCAACTCAAAGTTAAGTCTTGACATCTTCGACTCAAAATAAACGCAATAAACTTAAAGACAAACAACTAATGTACAAATAGAGAAAGGGGTAGAGAAGAGAGAAACATACTCTCGAGGCTATTGCCTCACATGATCCCCATCCAAGATGGTTTGTGGTGGATCCATCACAGTGTCGCGTCTTAATTGCTCCACGAGTGTCATGATGTGCACTTGATTAGATTTGATTATCTACACATCATTGGGAAGGAGGGTTTGAACCATTTTGATGTGCTTAAGTTGCTCACTCACCTTATCCAGCCAAGGAGATCCGTTTGACTATACTCCTCTCAAAATGTTCTTGATCCACTCATCATATAAGATAGAACTTGAATTGATACAAAGTTTCTCTTACTCCCCATTGTTCACACCGTTTTCATTACTAGGCTAATATTCATTGATGGGTATTGCAAGTTAAAGAAACTCTTTGGTTTTACTACGAATTACATTACTTCATCAAAGATAACTTGTACCATATCCACTTCTTCCTCTCGCATGATACAATCCAACATTATGGCGAATATTTGAAGTACATTTGTGGCTCGAGCATTCCCATGGCTGAGGCTGCAAGGAAGTGGTACCAATTTTTTTCATCGGGTTAAAGGTACTTGTAAGTGATGTCTCCCTAATTGTTCTTATTTTCGACCCTTGGGAGACATCATTTTTGATGTTTATTTGATTACTTTAATAGACTTTTGAGTTAAAAATGTAATAATCTGGAATTTCCATTTTATTTCTAGTAATTTTGATTTATTAAACTTTTGCGCGTAATCTTGTGAGTTTTAGTGGAAAGTTTGTAGGTTTTAATTATTAGCTAGGAATGGAATCCGAGAAGAGAGTCAAAGATCGTGATATGGAGTCAAGACTTGAAGATAAATCCCGAAAGAATTTGATTTTAGAGCTGCAAATCTGGAAAACAGGCCAAAGATTGCTGATTTCAAGGTGTTTAAGAGATGATTTAGCCGCTGACCTTTGAAGAGAAAACATTCCTTATCGAGTTACGGTACTTTAGCAACTGGAATTAAGTCAATCGGAGTTATAACGAAGCGGGAAAAGCCGTTTTAGTGAAGGTGTATCAGTAGTTACGGGATTTTGGGCTTAGAAATTGGGGTTGGACATTTAATTAGTGTTTTATTCTTAGGTCCAAGCCCTAATCCGTTTTTCCTCTTATAAAAGGAGCCTTGGACTTCTATTTTTCACACAATTCATTCTTTACAATTAAAAACATCAGAGAGAAGGAACAGAGGAACCACTGGGACTAGCTCAGTGGCCAGGACCCTGGCTCTCAACTAGGAGGTACAGGGTTCGAATCCCCTCAGCCGTGTTATTTCTTGAGCCCTTAAAGGGGGTAAACAAGGGGTGCATGGTTCGAGTCTCCTCCCTGAACATGGGTAACCTAGTTCTGATTAAGTGGGAGTATGCATGAGGAGGCGTGTATATTTCCCATGGGATTAGTCGTGGTGCGCGTAAGCTGGCCCAGACACCCATACATCGAAAAAAAAAACTGCAAGAGCTGGAGAGGGTCTATATCTCCGTTCTTAGTAATTCGAATTCCGGAAATTAGGTTTCTTTTAATTTTAATTCTGTAATCAAATATGAATTCCATTTCAATTAATTTAGTTTTCTTTTTAATTAGTATGAGCTAAACACATTCTAGTGCTTGAGAATACTTTATGGGTAATTCCCAATTCTATTGAATTTCATGTCCTGAATTTGGGTTTCTGTTAAATTAAATTAGATTGAGGCTTTTACTCTTTTCGATAAATTTAAGATTATTTACTGTTTTTAGAGTCATGAACTAGGAACAGGTGTTAGTATCTAGGCTATTCCAATTAGTGGCGATTGGATCATCCTGACGGAGGGTTTAGGTACGGAAACATTTATTCAATCTAAAATAGAAGCTATTGATTCTGACGAACTTAGCTAATTTTAGGGCCAACGAGGTAATTAACTTAAACATCTAAAAGTGGATCATATTTACCCTGACGGGACTAGTGACACTCTAGGATAGCCTTATAGTCCACCCTGACGGGGGTATAAGGAATTTAGAATCCCGACCATTGTAATTGACCAATTTAGCCCTTAAACAGAACAAGTTATGAAATAGAATTAAGAGGATCCCTTGCGTTCTCAAGTTCTATCTTCTCATACTGTGTTTTACACTTATTTACTTGCGTTTCACTATTTATTTGCATTTTATAATTAGTCTTGCATTAATTAGAATTAATACAAAAACCAAATCAATCATATTATCTTTAATTGCTTTCAAAAGTGTAACCATTCATTATTTGATAAGCATTGTAGTTAACCAAACCGTCCCTGCGAACAATCCTAGAATCATTATTACTTCTTGGGACAACCGTACACTTGCGGTTGTGGTTCGATTACATTTGCATTTATTTTAGAACACACCAAGGACCACCAAGTTTTTGGCGACGCTGCCGGGGATGGTAGCGTGTGACCACGGTGTTTATCCTTTAGTGATAGTTGCATTTATTTTTATTTTAGTTTTACGCTTTTTGTTTGTTCATCTTTTTCAGGTTTTTAGGTTTGGTGTATGCGAAGAAGACTCTTTAAGGATCTAGAGCCAACACCTCCGATCCTTAATAATCCAGAATCGTTAATCAGACTTGCTAACAAGAGAAGGAGAGAACAAGAAGCCTTAGAAGTAGATGAATTAATTAACAGAATGGAGGATATCAACATTCAGAACCAACAAAATAATGGACAAGGCCAGCTAGACGCAAATGGCCAACCTTTAGCGCCACCAGGCATTATTCCTCAAGTTCAGCCACTAAATCCTAATCCTCAAGTCCAAGCTCAGATAGTAATTAATCAAGAACCATGGTTTGTTAATGGTCCAGAAGAAGTTCCTTTCCGTGCTCCTACTCTAGAAATAGGTGCTCGAGATATAAATGTTCCAAGGTTTCGTCCTGATTCGGGTATGTTAGCTCAATTCCAAAATTTTGGAAATTTTCGCAGTAGAGTTGGAGAAGATCCTATCCGAGCAGTACAGAAATTCAAACAAATATGTGATTCTTACATCACACAAGGGGTTTCAAGAGAACAGATGTATTATGCTGCGTTTCGATTTTTTGTTATTGATGGAGCGAGTGAATGGAACGATACGCAAGAACCTACGAAGATAACAATCTGGGACCAATTAGAGACTGCTTTCTTTGATAGATATTACCCAAGTAACATGAGGTTAGATTATCAACTTGAATTGACACATTTCCGTCAAGAATATGATGAAACTTTGGGTAAGAGTTGGACAAGATTTAAGATGTGTTTACGAAGGGTTCCTGATCATGGCTTTACAGAACAACAACAACTAAAAATATTTTGCAAGGGCCTTGATGGGACCTCAAGAGAGAAATTGGATTTTCTATGTGGTGCGTGATTTCTTCAAGTTCAACTCGTTCATGCAAAAATCATTTTGGAAAGAACAGTAAAGAATGAAGTTGGGTGGACTTCGGTGAGAACCCCGGTTAAAGGAGTGAATAATGTTAATATCGATGAAAAGCTTGCTACGCTTGAGAATAAGATCCAAACTACACTAAAGCAACAATTGAAGCAGCTTACACTAGCTGTAAAAGAGGGATTTTCGGGTAAGAATGTAGCTGTGCAAGATGCACAAGAAGTTTATATGTGTTCGATTTGCAAGGTAGATGATCATGATGAGGAAAATTGTCCGAATAACCAAGAACCTGTGATGTTTGTGTCCAATAGAGGTAACTTTAATTCAAGTGGAAATGGATATCAGCCTAACAGAAACCATCCTGGGTTTCAATACTCAAATCCTAATGGGGCAGCCAATCCTACATATGCGTATCAGCCGCGTCCCCAAGGTAACAATTACAATCCAAGACCACACAACAATTATCAAGGATGTGCAAAGACAAGCTCCTCAAAACACTTACGATGAAACCATGAACCAGAATGCCTTACCTGCCCAACCACAAAATGATGTAGTTACCCTTCAGAAAACCGTAGAAAGCTTAATTACTCTTCAACAAGCATCTGACGCAAATATGAAGCTATTACAAAATCAAATGAGCCAAATTGCAAAACAGCTTAATCAGCGCCCACAAGGACAGCTTCCTAGTGACACAGAAAATCTGAGACAACATGAAGATTGTAAAGCCGTTACGTTGAGAAGTGGTAAGAACCTCCCTCCACCTCCTTTTCCAGTTATGAAAGAAAAAGAAGTTCCAAGAAAAGAAAAGGAAGTAGGTGAGAAAGAGAAAGAAAGAGATAGTGAGGTAGAAGAAATATAGAGACCAAGTGAGATTCCAACGAAGAAAGATGATATTGTGAGTAATCGCCCTCCACCACCATTTCCATCTCGAGTTCAGAAAAAGGGTGACTTGGGTGATTTCCAGAAATTCTTTAATCGAGTGAGAGGCCTGAGTATTAATATTCCATTACTAGAGGCTATTCGAGATATTCCTAAGTATACGAAGTTTTTGAAGAGGGCCCTCACTAATAAAAGGCCTTATTGTGATAATGAGATGATTGGATTTCCTGAAGAGTGTAGTGCGATTTGTCAGAGTAAATTACCTCCAAAGTTAGTTGATCCGAGGAGTTTCACTATTCCGATATCAATTGGGGAAGAATGGAAAGGAAAAGCGCTATGCGATTTGGAAGCGAGCATCAATTTGATGCCCAAGTCGGTTTTTGATAGGCTAAAAATTGGAAAAGCAAAACCCACTTCCATGGTCTTGCAAATGGCGGACAAGTCTCTTGCACATCCTGAAGGCCGAATTGAAGATGTCCTCGTTAAGGCAGGTACACTTATATTTCCTGTTGATTTCGTTATCCTTGAATACGACGCAGATAGGAATGTCCCCATTATTTTGGGAAGACCATTCCTAGCCACGGGGCGTACTTTGATTGATGTAGAAAATGGCGAATTAACGATGAGGATACAAGACGAGGAAGTCAAATTCAATGTATTTCGAGCTATGAAATTTCCAGATTCTCAAGAAGATTGTTTCCGCGTGGATGTAGTTGAGCAGGCATCGCAAGAGGTATTTGATTGTTTTAATTATGATGATATTTTGCAGGCCGCTTTAACATTAGACATGCATGAGATGATGGAAGAGCTAGCCGAAATAGTGGCAGCTCTAAATTCTGAAAATCCAAAGTATAGGCGTCTTGCCTATGAACCTGTGAGAGAACCGGGGGATATTATTCCTAAAAAGAAGCCTTCAATTGAATCTCCTCCGGAATTGGAAGAAAAGCCGTTACCAACACACTTAAGGTATGCGTATTTAGGTACTAATGAAACTCTACCTGTTATTGTTTCAGCAAATTTAACAGGTCCTCAAGAAGATAAATTGTTGCGTGTGTTGAGAGCTAACAAAGAGGCAATATGTTGGACAATTGCTGACATCAAAGGCATTAGTCCATCCTATTGTCAACACAAAATCATACTTGAAGATGACAATGCACGCTCAGTTGAAGGTCAAAGGAGATTAATGCCCGTGATGAAAGATGTAGTGAAGAAAGAGGTGATCAAGCTTTTAGATGCGGGGATCATTTATCCCATCTCGAGTAGTGAATGGGTGAGTCCGGTTCAGTGTGTACCGAAGAAAGGAGGAACGACAACAATTCTTAATGATAAAAATGAGGCGATTCCTTCAAGAACGGTAGTTGGTTGGAGAGTTTGCATGGATTACAGAAAACTGAATAAGGCCACCAGAAAAGATCATTTCCCTCTTCCCTTCATTGATCAAATGCTAGATAAATTGGCCGGAAGAGAGTACTATTGCTTCTTGGATGGTTACTCCGGGTATAATCAGATTTACGTGGCTCCAGAAGATCAACATAAAACTACAGTTACATGCCCCTTTGGTACTTTTGCATATCGCAGAATGCCTTTTGGGTTGTGCAGTGCTCCAGCTACCTTTCAAAGATGTATGATGGCCATCTTCTGGGATATGATCGATAATTTCCTTGAAGTGTTTATGGACGATTTCTCCGTGTTTGGTGATGAATTCGATAGATTTTTGGATAACTTGGAGAAAGTATTAATCAGATGCAAGGAAACATATTTGGTTTTAAACTGGGAGAAGTGTCATTTCATGGTTCGCGAAGGTATTGTTCTGGGTCACAAAGTTTCAAGTGCTGGGTTGAAGGTTGATAGAGCGAAGATAGAGGTAATTAAAACTCTTCCCCCTCCTGTTTCTGTTAAAGGGGTAAGGAGTTTTCTTGGCCATGCTGGTTTTTATAGGCGTTTTATTAAAGATTTTTCTAAGATTGCTAAACCATTATGCAACTTACTCGAAAAGGATTCCAAATTCCTTTTTGATGAAGCTTGTTTAGCGGCTTTCCAAGCAATCAACGAAAAGCTTATTTCGGCTCCTATAGTATTGCCTCCAGATTGGAATTTACCGTTTGAGGTTATGTGTGATGCGAGTGATATGTGTATGGGAGCTGTATTGGGACAGAGAAAAGGGAAGGTTTTTCATTCGATTTACTATGCTAGTAAAACTTTTAATGGTTCTCAGATTAATTACACAGTTACAGAAAAAGAGTTGCTAGCAGTTGTATATTCATTTGATAAATTTCGCTCTTATCTTCTTGGAGCAAAAGTTATTGTTTATACAGATCATTCCGCGATTAGATATCTTATGGAAAAGAAAGATGCGAAACCGAGGTTAATCCGATGGGTTTTACTACTTCAAGAGTTCGATTTAGAGATCAAAGATAGAAAGGGTTGTGAGAATCAGGTTGCATATCATCTATCGCGTTTAGAGGGTTCAGAGATGAATAGTGGTACTGAAGCAGTTAGAGAAGAATTTCTTGATGAGAGTTTATTCGTTGTTCGAGATTATGAAGCTCCGTGGTATGCATATATTGCAAATTTAGTGATGAGTGGTGTTTTTCCTGAAGGGTCTACTTATCAAGAAAGAAAGAGGTTAGCTCACCGTGCAAGACAGTTCTTTTGGGAGGATCCTTCATTCTACAAAGTGTGTGCTGACCAAATGATACGAAGATGTGTAGCAAAGGAGGAAACTGAAGCCATTATAGCTGGTTGTCATGATTCACTCTATGGAGGACATTTCAAGGGAGATAGAACTGCTGCTAAGGTATTCCAATCAGGTTTTTACTGGCCTTCTCTTATTAAAGATTGTCATGAATATGTTAAGAGATGTACAAGATGCTAGTTTACCGGAAACATATCCAAGAGGGATGAGATGCCACGTAATAATGTGTTGGAAGTTGAAATATTTGATGTTTGGGGTATAGATCTACATCTTATTAGCTGTTGATTACGTGTCTAAGTGGGTAGAAGCAGTGGCTTTACCCACCAATGATTCACGAGTGGTGATTAAGTTCTTGAAGTCACATATTTTCACTAGACATGGCACACCTAGAGTGATTATTAGCGATGGAGGTTCTCATTTCGTTAATAAATATTTGAAGACTGTTCTAGAGAAGTATGGGGTAAGACATCGTGTATCTACTGCATATCACCCACAATCCAATGGTTAGCTGAAGTTTCGAATCGTGAAGTCAAGTCAATCCTAGAGAAAACCGTTGGTCCTACAAGAAAAGATTGGTCAATGAAGTTAGATGATGCGTTGTGGGCCTATCGTACTGCGTTCAAGACTCCAGTTGGTGCATCTCCCTATCGTATGGTGTATGGTAAGGCTTGTCACTTACCTCTAGAGCTTGAAATGGGTGCCTATTGGGCGATTGCGCAGTTGAATTTAGATCCTATCTTAGCCAGAAAGAATCGTATGATGAAGCTTAATGAACTTGACGAATTCCGATTGAATGCATACGAAAATGCTAAACTTTACAAAGAAAACACGAAGAAATGGCATGACAATCGGATTCGTACAAAGAACTTTGAAGTGGGGCAAAGAGTATTGAAGTATAATTCAAAGTTCAGCAATTATCCGGGTAAGTTAAGGTCTAAGTGGTCAGGTCCATACATTGTGACCAAAGTAACACCTCATGGAGCTATAGAAACAGAACATCAGCTAGAGAACCGTACCTTCATGGTGAACGGTCATAGACTAAAGCTATACCATGGAGGTGAAGATACCAACCGCTCGGAAGATCCACATCCCGGGGAGGTCATGTACCTCCTCGAAACTCCTTAGAAGCGTGAGGTAACCCGTCGAGCTTAACGACGTTAAACAAAAGCCAATTCTTTGTATATTAGTCGAGTTTTTAATTTTCGCAATGTAAAATAGTTTGATTTTCGTAATTCTAGTGTTTATTATTAAGAAATGAGGAAGGGTAGTTGTTTTTGATGATTTCAGGGGTAAAAGGGTCACGAGTTTGGGGTCGATAAGGCGAAAATAGGAGAAAAATAAGTTGTTGTCCAGGAGAAACCGGGTACCCGGTTTCGCAAAAACCGGGAACCCGGTTTTGGAGCTGGTACCAACTTCATACACGCAATACTTGGCGTTCTTGGATCACGACACAGCGTCGAAACCGGGAACCCGCATTTCACAAATGCGGGAACCCGGTTTTGGTGCTGTAACTTTTGAAAATCTCTGACCCAGCGTCTTGGAGGTTGCGTTTCGTTGCGTTTTGAGTCGCGCCATCGACGAAAAACCGGGAACCCGCATTTGGCAAACCGGGTACCCGGTTTCGAAGCTGTAATCTTCCAAATTCTCTGACCCGGCGTATTGAGAAGTTGCGTTTTGGTGCATCTTGGCTCGCGCCATCGACGAAAATCCGGGAACCCGCATTTCACAAATGCGGAAACCCGGTTTTGGCGAGCAAAAGTTCTGACCCCGCGTTTTGGAATCTAGCGTTTTGGTGCGTTTTGAAAAAAAAAATATCTTTTAAGTAATTTTCCGCGCCGTCACAGCGACGCGGAACCGGGAACCCGCATTTCACAAATGCGGGAACCCGGTTTTTGAAGCTGTGATGTCGGTTTTGGGTGCTTTAACCTAGTGTTCTTAGCCTCTTCTGCAAGTTTTTACCTAAAACACACCAATAGCTTTCCCACCTCCGAAAATCATCAACAAAAACTCTATATATCATCAAATCCTACCCTCTTTCACCACAAAAACACAAGATCAACTCACCTCCTCTCCAAAATAACATCAAATCCTTAGTTTTTCCCAAATATTTTTCTTCACCCAAATCCTTAAATTAAACCCAATTCTTTCTTCTCCCATTAAAATTGAACAATACCCATCTCATATTCCACCTAATTCTTCAATTCCTAAGCCTCAAAACATCAAATTTCGAAACTTTTTCTCTAAGTTTTTAACTATTTGAAGTTTTGAGTATGGGGTGGAAAGAGATGACTAACAGAACCGGTGATTTCCGAAGAAATGCTCCTAGAAAGAAGACCACTATTGGTGGCTCCCAAGACCAAGCTATTGAGATTCCTGATTCGCGTCCTAAAAGAAAAGTTGATGAAGTTAAGCTTTATCCCAAGAGGAAAGAAATCACAGGTCAAAAGAGAAGATTAATTGATGAGCTAGAAAGTGAGAAGGAACAAGAAGAGGAAATTGAGAAGAACATTGAGGATGAAACTGAACAAGAAGTTCCGGAAGTGCCAGTTCAACAGAAACCTCCGCGTATGAAGATGTGGGCTCACAAGCCTAAGAGGGTTTATACTTGTTGGAATACTTAGGTTCGTGAAAGAATTGAATTTTTGAAGTTTGGTGAGGAGACAAATTTTCCTAAGGGTATTATGAGTAGTGAACACAAGGAATATGCTGTGACTTGTGATAAGTTTGGTTGGACAGGATTACGAGAAAGGAAGCTTGAGTTTATTCCTACTTTTGTGCGAGAATTTTATGAAGGTTTAGCCACCTCCCGTGAAGCAATTGATATCCGCAAAAAGGTAGTTCCTTTCTCTATTGAACGTATTCGGAAATCCTTGAAATTACCCAACTTCTCTGGACTATGTCCTTTCCAAGAAACTCTTAATGACCCTTCTTTCGATTTTGAATCCCTTTGGGGGACCGTGCTTGTTAATGGGGCTAGCCCAATTCCTGAAGGAATAAGATATCCTGGACAGTCTTACAGCAGTAGTTTGACACCTCGTGTGAAGGTTTGGTCTCGTTTCATAATACCCACTTTCTTTGGTATTAAGCACACTTCAGAGTTGAAGAAAGAGCACATAATTGTTATTAAGTGTGTTTTGGAGGAGAAACCATTTGACGTTGCTAAGATTATTTTTGATACAATCATGGAGTTCGCGAAATCCCCAATGAAACAACAAAATCTCAAGTTCCCTTGCACTATTACTCAGTTGTGTCTAGACGCAAAGATTCCGCGTAAGAACGGAGATATTGACAGTGTTTAAGTTGGTGTGAGCATAGCATTAAGCACGATCAAGAATATCCATGAGGAAGCAACACGAGCTACCAAAAGTCCTAGAACTCCTCTATCAAAGAAAGCGAAGACTGCTCCTGAGTTGGAATCGAAGATTCAGGTGTTGGAAGAAAATCAAGAGAAGATGATTGCTACCTTGGGGAACGTTACAAAAGAATTAGATCTGCTTCGAAATTTGATCTTAGGCGTTAATACACTGCAAAACCCGATTTATGATGCTGTTACGCGAGATAAAGGTCCAGAACGCAACACCGGTAACCAGCCACGCGCTGGTTAAGAAACGTTTTCTAAACCTTCCTCTTAGTGTAGATTAGTTTAAATGCTTTATTGAGTCTTTTCGAGTCGTGGGGACACGACTCATTTTTGAGTTTGGGGTAGGGTTCTGATGTCTCCCATTTTGTTCTAATTATTAGCCCCTTGGAGACATCCTTTTAGGTGAATAAATGACTTATTTGATAGACTTTTAAGCTTAATTGATCATATTACACTTTCTCCCCTTGGAGATTAACTATTTGCAGAATCTGAGCTTTTGTGCGTAAATTTGACTATTTTTAATGCAAAGTTAATCGGTTCATGAAAGACCAATCCAAGGAGAAAAAGTGAGAATAAAGTCTTAGTGTATTTTAGAGTGTTAGGAAATGATTTCTAGTCGAGTTTCTATTTTTAGAGTACACTTTCCTATTTCGGTTTCTTGATTTACGGATTTATTCTTTTTAAGCATATGCGGTTTAATGATTTATTTAATGTGAAGCTTTAAAGAGAGAAATGGTAATTACTTAGAGGCCAAGTCAAGATAAAGATGAAAGGAAAGAAGATTTACATGGAAATAAGAAGATTTGGTAAAGATTTATTCAAGGGAGGAAAAGATAAAGCTGCCTTTTGAAATCTGAAATCCAGCCACGTTTTAGGAATTAAATCATAATAAAAGATTGGCTAGGATTCTGGACGAGTGGTCTGCACCAATAGAAAGAGCTTTCCAAGACAAGTAGTTTCATATATTGGAACTTCTCAAACGGATAAGTATTGAAAAAGATATGACCAAATCAAATCAGCAGAATCTTACCTTTTTAGAGCTACGAATTTGAGAGTCTTTGACTTGTCTTCCACTCCAAGATAAATTCGACCTAGGGTCTTCCAACACCTATAAATACACCCCTTAACCTCCTACTTTCACACACTTCAGAGAAATATACAAGAGGCTTAAGGTTTTCAAGTCAGAGCACGAAGGAGAGAAGAAGCTAGAAGCTGGAAGAGTCCTGTTCTTCCATCCATAGTCATTCTACCCTTTAGATTTTTCATTTATCTTTTGTATTTGAACATGAATTCCTTTTATTTAATGTTAGTCTTTAATTCCATTATGAACTAAATTTCTTTATACTTGAGAATCGCATAAAAGGGATGAACCTTAATTAATGTTTTCTATGTTTTGAATTTGGGATTGTTTAGATTTAAATTGAATTGAGTTTTAGGTATTGGATATTATTTTGTTTTCATTACTAACTCTTTTAGGAACAACTAGAATTAGCTGTTAGTATTTGGGCTATTCACTTTAGTGGCGAAGTGATCATCCGACAGGGGGGTTTGAATACAGATCTAGGTAATACCCGTGTAATGTCCGTTATTGACCGACAGGCTTAACTAGTTATATAGCCAAAGAGGTAAAATCATATCATCCGAAGAGCCATATTCGACCATACAGGTGTTTATGATACTTTAGGATAGCTTCTAGGTCCACCCGACAGGGGGCTAGGAGATATTAGAGTCCCGACTAATATTATAATTCCAATTCTGCCCTTAAACATAGCATAGATTACATTGATTAGGAGGATTCCTTTGCGAGGATCAAATATATCTCCATTATCTGAAGTTAGTCTTTTATTTTCTTTATTTCTTTTCTGTTAAGTTAATTTAGTTTTATTTTATTTGCATCTTTTATTTTATAAAAACCAAACAAAAATTCTTAGCTTTTATTTTCTGTTTAGCAATTATCTCTACTATCTGATTAATATTTGGGTTGAACCTAATCCGTCCCTGAGAACGAACTTGATTATCATATATTACTTGGGACAACCGTACACTTGCGGTTAAGTGGTTCCTCTATTTTGCACTTAATTTTATTACACCCCAGGACCCACCAGGTTCGTTGCCTTATCCCAGTTTTTATGTGTTATTTGTTTTAAATGCTTTCAATAAAAGAATTTTCGGAGTTGCGTTTGACTGTAGAAAATTTTAAATATCCCTTTAAGCATACTTTTGATGAATCAATGATAGTAAATAGTGGACTTTAGGAATTAGTATAAAACGCATTTAGAATTGCATGCTAACATAGGTAATTGATAGGAAAAATTAATGAACAATGCAAATGAAGTAAGCGTGTACTTAAGGAATATGTTTGGTGTGTAGAACGTGAAATCTTAATTAGTAGAGAACCCACCTAGATATGAACTAAAGACAAGCTGTGTACTTAGGAAAATGATATGGGTAGTTCTTTGTTAGCCATTTGTAACCTTTTAGCCTTCTATCCCTTGTATTAATTATTATCCGTCTTAGCCCACTTTGAGCCTTTAGCCTTTTCTTTGTAGCCAAGATATAAGCCATTATCCCTTAGATTATTAGGCATGACCATATGACCCTCACTTGAATCACAATCCTGAGACATGTCTCGAGCTTGAGTTTGGGGTGGTGGGACCACTTATGGGGAATTTAATGGGTTGGGATTGATGTGCTTTGTATTGTAGCACAATTGCAGATGATATATACTTGTAACCCTTTGCCGGGAATGAGAAAAAATGAAAAAGTAAGAAAAAATGAAAAATTTCAAAAAATCATACAGTAGAAACCGGGAACCCGCATTTGACTAAACCGGAAACCCGGTTTGCTTCTGTACAAAAAAAAAGGAGAGAAAAGAAAAAGAAAAATACATATGAATAAACACCCGGCAAAGTGGAAATTTTCTGAAAAATCATCTTGTTTATAGTGGGTAGACATGGGACGCTAAATTGTTGCGTATATGGGTGAGTGAAAACATCTTTTGAGCGTTAACTCAAGCTCGAGGACATTGTTGATGGTAAGTGAGGAGAGAGCCAAAAGCTCACTTCAAATTTACCAAATATACATCCACACCGTCCTTAAGCCAATATTAAAACAGTAAAGTCCTCGTGATTCCTAGGTGCATAGTGAATTTATGATTCGGATGATAAGGAATAGACTAGGTGGAGCGTTCAAAGCGAGTTAGGATTAATGACCACCCTATAGCCATCATACAGAGATGAGTACAAGTGTAACCTTCAAGCATTGCGACTTTAATTTTATGATTGAGATTATTTATGTTTGATGTTGCATTTTAGATGTATGTGGATATTAGTTTCTAGAGTTTGCTATATGAGATTTATCTTAAGAATTGCTTTAGGGTTTATTTACTAGCTTCTACTTGTTCTTAGGTATACTTCTACCCCTTTGTTTTGTTTTACTTTGTCGGGACGACAAAGGTTTGAGTTGGGGGTCTTGATGTCTTCCTAATTGTTCTTATTTTCGACCCTTGGGAGACATCATTTTTTATGTTTATTTGATTATTTTAATAGACTTTTGAGTTAAAAATGTAATAATCCGGAATTTCCATTTTATTTCTAGTAATTTTGATTTATTAAACTTTTGCGCGTAATCTTGTGAGTTTTAGTGGAAAGTTTGTAGGTTTTAATTATTAGCTAGGAATGGAATCCGAGAAGAGAGTCAAAGATCGTGATATGGAGTCAAGACTTGAAGATAAATCCCGAAAGAATTTGATTTTAGAGCTGCAAATCTGGAAAACATGCCAAAGATTGCTGATTTCAATGCGCTTAAGAGATGATTTAGCCGCTGACCTTTGAAGAGAAAACATTCCTTATCGAGTTACGGAACTTTAGAAACTGGAATCAAGTCAATCGGAGTTATAACGAAGCGGGAAAAGCCGTTTTAGTGAAAGTGTATCAGCAGTTACGGGATTTTGGGCTTAGAAATTGGACTTGGACATTTAATTAGTGTTTTATTCTTAGGTCCAAGCCCTAATCCGTTTTTCCTCTTATAAAAGGAGACTTGGACTTCTATTTTTCACACAATTCATTCTTTACAATTAAAAACATCAGAGAGAAGCAACCGAAGGAAGAAAGAAGAAGCTGCAAGAGCTGGAGAGGGTCTATATCTCCGTTCTCAGTCATTCCAATTCCGGAAATTAGGTTTCTTTTAATTTTAATTCTGTAATCAAATATGAATTCCATTTCAATTAATTTAGTTTTCTTTTTAATTAGTATGAGCTAAACACATTCTAGTGCTTGAGAATGCTTTATGGGTAATTCCCAATTCTATTGAATTTCATGTCCTGAATTTGGGTTTCTGTTAAATTAAATTAGATTGGGGCTTTTACTCTTTTCGATAAATTAAGATTATTTACTGTTTTTAGAGTCATGAACTAGGAACAGGTGTTAGTATCTAGGCTATTCCAATTAGTGGCGATTGGATCATCCTGACAGAGGGTTTAGGTACAAAAAACATTTATTCAATCTAAAATAGAAGCTATTGATTCTGACGAACTTAGCTAATTTTAGGGCCAACGAGGTAATTAACTTAAACAACTAAAAGTGGATCATATTTACCCTGACGGGACTATTGACACTCTAGGATAGCCTTATAGTCCACCCTGACGGGGGTATAAGGAATTTAGAATCCCGACCATTGTAATTGACCAATTTAGCCCTTAAACAGAACAAGTTATGAAATAGAATTAGGAGGATCCCTTGCGTTCTCAAGTGCTATATTCGCATACTGCGTTTTACACTTATTTACTTGCGTTTCACTATTTATTTGCATTTTATAATTAGTCTTGCATTAATTAGAATTAATACAAAAACCAAATCAATCATATTATCTTTAATTGCTTTCAAAAGTGCAACCATTCATTATTTGATAAGCATTGTAGTTAACCAAACCGTCCCTGCGAACGATCCTAGAATCATTATTACTACTTGGGACAACCGTACACTTGCGGTTGTGGTTCGATTACATTTGCATTTATGTTAGAACACACAAAGGACCACCAGTAAGGCCAAGATGTCCTCGACTTATCTTCATCATGACTTAATACCAACTCTTCACTAAATAACTTTTCGTGTAGTTGTTTCCAATAAAAAATTTTGTTTTTCTTCACAGATTTTTGATACTTGCATGGTTCTCCAAACTTCCTGATCTTGAAATGGCTTCTCTTCAACGGTGAAGGGTACCAACTTACCCCGAATGGGAATTCTTCCATCACTATCTCGGCTAAAAAGGCCAAGGTAGAAGCGTTTTACTAGTTTATTTGTATTAAAAATAAAATAGTATATTTAATAGTAAGGGTAGTAAAGGTATAAATAATACAAAGAAGATGTATAAATAATTATTCTATTAGGCATTTTTTTATTAAATTAAATTATTGAAGGTTTAAAAAATTGTTAGGAAGCTCTATGAGTATACTTAAACTAGATCAATTTAATATAAATAATATATATATTATTATAAAATAATAATACTTTATTATTATTAACTTAAAAAATGACCAATTCAAGAAATCTAAACTTGAAATTTGAAAAATAACATTTTTTTCTCGTGAACTCAAACTCTAATAATCTAAGTAGTTTTTTTTTATATTTTGCTTATATGTTTGGTTGGATTGGATTGAATTAGTTATTTATGAGCTAAAATGTTACGTAGTATTCAGGTTAGACGACCCATTAATCAGATTGGGTTGTTTATTAATTGGATTATGCGTAGACGAACCTTCGAGCTACCTTCGAAAGAAATTCTAAACAAATCGCATTTTGAAACGCGTAGGCGACCTTGTTTACAACATTGTTTACAAAATCCATTCAATTTCACACATGATTTTATTATAATTCTTTACACGCATCACCTATATTTACAAGTAACAAGGGTATTTTGTAAGAGAATTGGTTTATTTTATCATCCATCAAGTATAATTCACGTCATGAGTAAGAGCTTCTCTTGTGTATTCATCAAAATTTCATGGCTAAGTTGATGATCTATATCTTCCAAGTTTTCCACCCCATAGAGGTTCTTGTTAATCTAATTTTACAATACGATGTTGACTTTATAATTATGCACTTGAACTTCGTGGTAGAGACGGTGCTTCCGCTTCATCAAAATGATCAACATGATCCCCTTGATTATTGTCAAGTGGCATATACTGTGACATTATAGCCATTACCTCCGAATCCATATAAGACTGAAATCAAAAACATTTGTCACAAATTCAATCTCCATACATATTTGTATATAACAAAAATAGAATATAAGCACAAACCCGAAGTCTATATTTATAGAATATATATCCAGCTGAAACAGCACCCAATACAGCGGCTAACACTAATAATCCCAGAAGCCATCCAAATCTTGATGTACGTCTTTCTGTACAATCACCGGATCATAAGGTTTTATATTCATAATGTATATTTTTTTTTGTTTATTTAAAATGTTATCTTACCTATACAAGTATCTTGCTCCATTATATATAACTTATCTCCTCCACACGCGCAATCATATCCTCCCCATTTATTAGTACAACTACATCCTGCGCATTTGCAAGCACTACCTGCCTCGCATTCATCCACATCTGCATTATCTCAAACACTTAGTATGCGTTTAATTTTTGATTTCACAATGATAAATGGGTTATTCACAAACATATATACCTTCACATTTTATACCATCACCACGGAAACCAAATGGACATTGACAACCTGTTTGTTCAGATTCCTACATTAAATCAATCACAAACATTATTTACTGAATTATTTAATATAATTTATATAAAATAAAAATGTTTTATTAACTGAACAAGCTGATAATGTTTGTCCATCTCTTGTTTCTGACCAGCAACCACCGTTATTTATTCGACACCTTCCAGGTCCAAAAGCTGTTTTTATTTTTAAAAAAAAAGTTAAATTTGATCCACTTTCATTAAAAAAAAAAAAAAAAAAAAAAAAAGTAGATTTTTACCTTCACAGGATGTATAACCATCTCCTTTATATTGAACACCATTTACCAAAGGACACTCACAAACTCTACCCCTAAATGTGTCCTTACAAGCTGTTATATTTAAATGTGAATCTTTCCAACACCCACCGTTTATTTCCAGACACTCGTTTGTCTCAACATCTATATGTTTTACATTTAAAACATTTTAGTATGTCACAAACTTAAATCATAACTATAATACAAACCTCCACTTAGACATATTGGAGGATCAGTTGTTTCTTTAAATCCAGCACATATAGCCTTTAGTATAGCAGTACTTTCCAAATTTCCTTTAAAAACAAAAAACATGTCAGAACTGGACCTTGTATTTAAGAACCAACAATATTGGCCCGTTTGGAAGTGCTTATTTTAGAGTAAAAAAACGCTTTTGGAATAAAATTCAAAATTTAAAAAAATTATTAAAAATAATTTTGAAATCTAAAATTATTGAAAGTGCTTTTTTTAAGAAGCACATATTTGATGCTTCTCAGAAAAGTGCTTTTCAAGGTAAAAAAACTCTTAAAATGCTAAAAACACTTTTAAGGGCTTCTCCAAAAAAGCACTTCCAAACGGGCAGTGCCCGTTTAGAAGTGCTTTTTTGGAGAAGCACTTAAAAGTGCTTTTAGCATTTTAAGAGTTTTTTTGATTTTGAAAAACACTTTTCTGAGAAGCATCAAATAGGTGCTTCTTAAAAAAAGCACTTAAAATAATTTTAAATTTCAAAATAATTTTTAATAGTTTTTTTAAATTTTAAATTTTACTCTAAAAGCACTTTTTTACTCTAAAATAAGCACTTCCAAACAGGCCCTTAATGTAAAGGTAAATAAATATAAGATAAACCTCTGTATTGTATATCATTGATGATTAATGTTGGTAAGATTGTAACATCTCCTCGAGAACCTTTCCCAACCTAAATACAACAATTAATCGAAACTTCAATAAAACAGATTCTGTATTTTTTGAATACAAGTTAGTACCTGAAGGTCTTGCTCGATTTTCAAGACTTGATTATCAATATCAGCTTCGGGATCACCCATGCATTTGTTAATCTTCTCGATAGGTAAATCTATAGCGTAGATAAAATGAGATATTTCAGAAAAATTTGAGAAATTGTAATATTATTTGGATTTGAGCCCTTACTAAGTGATTTGATAACGTTTTCTGCACAATCCTTGTTATACTTGTGTTCTTTCATCGAACATCTTATGTGAAAGTCTGTGACATAATCCCACCAAACCCATGAATGACCAGTTTCATTTGCAACTCTATGAACACAAAGTTGCCTTAAATTTTCAAACACTACATCTTTCCCTTGATACCCTTCTCCAAAATTCTGTTCCGGGTCAGGTGCACAGTATCTCCCGTGGTTAATGCATTGCGATTTACATTGTGTGCTTAGAATAAAAGCACGTGGACAATACCAAGTAATATAATGTGGTGTGAAAAGTGTGTAACCTCCTTTTTCTAGTACCTGAGCATGTCCTTTGAAATTTTTAATGAAATTCATTTGCTCATCGCATCGAATTCCACATTCATCGTTACTATTAGTCCAGAATTCGTATTCAACTCTTTGATCAGGGTTTGGCATAGATTCGGACCAATCTATTTTTATTACCACGTCTTCTCCTTTCTTGAGAGCGTCTTTTAATGTTTGAGCGAATGAATGATCGATTAAAGCTGATGGGATTCCGATTTTTTCTATATACCCATCTGCATCGGTGCTTTCTTCTGGAGTATCCATGGTTAATAGAGCTTCATCTCTATCATCCGCTACTAAAACTGCTGCTGCACCACTCTGTTGACCATTCCATACCTTCAAAGCGAAGTAACACTCTGGGGAAAGAATATATATTTTAGAGTTTTGAATGATTTAAAAGAATATGAAGAGAATTATTATGAGTACCTCCACGATCGATAAGAAGAATGGTGGGACGAGAAGATGACTTGGATTTGAAAGGTTTATCGCCGGTGAAAGATGAACAAGCATAAGAACCATTAGAAGGATAAACAAGAGAACCCGCCATGGATCCTCCATATTGAGGAACACCAAAGTTTCCAATAGCAGCATCATGTTTCGATCGAAGATCGTACGGTGATACAACACTTACACTACTCTTCTCAACTATAAATTTACCTTCAACGTTATTAATTAATACCAATTGAAATACAATCAATAAAACTACAACATAAGCCATCAACAAATGTAAATTACAGGATTTGTTTTAGAGAGAAAAGGTCAAGAAGAAAAAAGAGAGAATCAAGAGTAGACTTTGGGTTTAAGTTCTCACCTTTTTCCCTTCTTTTAAACTCTTCTCCTGTTTGACGTAAAGTAAACGATAGATGCAGCTTGGACTATGTCAGAGGAACTACCACGAAATGCAACTTCTAACTAACGACCTCTTCTCCTCTTCGGGATTGGCTAATAGATTTGAATACATCTTTGTTTTTGTAAAATATAAGATATTTAAGTTTTTTAAAAAACTAAAGACTTTTTCCAACCTGTAAGTCGCTTTTTTTTTTTTTTTTTTTGACACCGAAGACATTTCTAGTATAACCCTAACCTTATCCTATTCCGAGTCTCGTAAAATTCGTTATTAGTCCCTCCAATGTCTGTAGAGATCCTTGTGCCCTGTGTCTGACTTGTTTGGCTAGAAAGTCAGCTTGACCATTGAATCTGCGCGGAATATGTTTAAAGAAGACCGGTCCCTTTGATGAGGCCATCCTAATTTGTCCAATCCACGGTCGTAGTTGTCATTCTGCCGTCGACACTTGTTTTATACCTTGCATGAGACCAAGGTTATCCGAGAAGATGGTTATCCCCTCGTGTTGAGTACAATCTGATCTTGCTAACGCTTCTAATACTGCCTGCGCTTCCCCTTGTGCGCTTGACGCACATGTAGCTATAGTAGAATAAGTGTGTCTTTGTCCTGTGACCTTGTCCATCTGAACTATCCCGATACCTGTGGGTAAATAGGGAGCCTCGAAAGAAGCGTCGCACATAAATGCCGTACGAGTCGTAAATTCCAGATCAACGTGCTCCACATTTCGCTGCTCCCTCTCACAGGTCTGTGCTACTTGATGGTGACTTTGACTCCATTCATGTCCGAAGTGTTCCTCCATACTCTTATTTGTTGTCCGTAGAATATCATCTGTATCTATTTCACCATTTTGGTGCCGACTCTTCATCTTCGACTTCCAAATGTTCCAAATAGTTAACAAAATATATGATGTAATCACGTTTTTCTCCCAACCTCCCGAAATAAAAGTTTCAATAATTTGCAATATCCAATCTCCCAAACTTTCTATATTATCTTGAATGTTAATTTGTAGCGCAGATCCAGCCCAGACCATTTTTGCTATTCCACATGTAAGGAGTAGATGTTCTGCCGTTTCCTCGCCCGAATTGCACCAAGAACAGTCGCTGTCGACCGCGCAATGTCTCTTTGCTAAATTCTCTCCTGTCGGGATAGCATTAGTACACGCTTTCCATGAAAAGATTCTGACTTTAGTGGGGATGTTTGAGTGCCAAATTGTTCTCCAGAGTGTATTGCCAGCTGGAACTGTATTAGATTGTCTTGGTTCTTCAAATAACGCCGCATCCGTAAGAATTTTGTATCCTGTCTTTGTTGCATATTCCCCGTTTACCGCATGTGGCCAAATAAACCTGTAAGTCGCTTTCCTATTAGTTTACTAGGTATTTGGCCTTATGTTTTTTTTTCTAAGCTATTTATTTGCCCTTTTCTCTTTATTCTAAAAATTATCCTAGAATTCTGAAAGATATTAGAACAAAAAAAAAGGGGTTATTGTTGATAACATCCTCATTAAATTCTCTAATTATTTTTTTATGCCTTCAATAATCTTATTTATAAAAAAATGTCTAATGAAGTAATTATTTATAGAAAACATCCCCTTTATATTTTCTATATTAAACGAGAGAGAGAGAGATGTGAAGAGAAGATTTTATTAGATAATGATTGAGCGATTACATTCATGTGTATGTGATATATATATACGGATCATTACATACACTATACATACATATCAATTGTAACTAACTTTGTTTAACAAACTAACAAACTTGGCAGCTGTCATCTAGTTGATGAGTTGTCATTCTTCTTTATCTTATCATCCCCCCTCAAGCTAAGCATGTTGATCATGGGCAGCTTGGAAAGAAGAGATGTGAACTGAGTAACTCCAAGGCCTTTAGTTAAAGTATCAGCCAATTGATTTGATGATGAAACATGTTTGAGAAGAAGAACTTTAGCTTTTGCCTGTTCCCTTACAAAATGGAAATCCACATCAATATGTCTTGTTCTGGTATGAAATACAGGATTAGTTGCCAAAGCTAATGCTGACATGTTATCACAAGACAAGGTTGGAGTCACAATTGGAATATGAAGCCTTTGAAGCAAGTAGGTAAACCACTTAAGCTCAGCTGAGACATGAGCAAGAGCTCTATATTCAGCTTCAGTTGAAGATCTTGAGACTGTATTTTCTTCTTTGAACCCCAAGAAACCAAGTTTGTACCTAAGAATATACAGTAGCCAGTTATAGACTTCCTATCTTGAATATTGCTAGCCCAATCCGAGTCAGAAAATGCATGAAGAGTAGAAGAAGAAGAGGAGAATTGTAAGCTGTAATGATAGGTCCCTTTGAGATACCTGAGTATCTTCTTTAGAGCTTCAAAATCAGCATTTGTTGGCTTGTGCATAGCTTGACACACTTGATTGACTGCAAAGGAAATGTCAGGTCTTGTAATAGTCAAGTATTGCAAGGCACCAGTTAAACTTCTAAACATAAAAGGATCTTCATATAATTCTTTGTGATAATTTGATATAACACCATTTTTGGTGAGTGTAGGAGTTGTAGAAGGTTTGCATTCACTCAAGCCAGCTTTCTTTAGAATAGAGAGTGCATAATTAGCTTGAGAAACAATTGTAGTTTCATTTGTTTTAGACACTTCAAGCCCAAGAAAATAGGCTAAAGTACCCAAGTCCTTCATCTGAAATCTATTCTTTAAGGCACTAATAACATTTGATATGGCTTCTGCATTTGCACCAGTTACCAATATGTCATCCACATATACTAATATGATTGTTAATGATGATGAAGCACCTTTAACAAACATAGAAGAATTAGCAACACTAACTTTGAAACCTTGTAAAACAAGAAAGGATTGTAATAAAGAGTACCAGGCTCGAGGAGCTTGTTTCAAGCCATAGAGAGACCTGTTTAATTTGCATACATGAGATGGTTTTGTAGAGTCTACAAAGCCTTGTGGTTGTGTCATATACACCTCCTCATCAAGTTCACCATGAAGGAACGCATTAGACACATCCAATTGTCTAATAACCCAATTATTTGACACAGCTAAAGCTAATATAACTCGAATAGTTTGGTGTTTAACCACGGGGCTGAAAGTTTCAGTATAATCCAAACCAAATTCTTGTAAGAACCCTCTAGCTACAAGTCTTGCTTTATAGCGAGCTATAGTTCCATCAGCATGTCTTTTAACTTTATATATCCATCGACATGTTATAGGATTTCGACCGTGTGGTGTAGGGACAAGGGTCCAAGTGTTTTGACTAATCAGTGCATTGTATTCATCTTGCATTGCATCTTGCCAACATTGAAATTTCTCAGCTTCTTTGAATGAAGATGGTTCAAGTAATGTTGGTGTTTGAATAAGTGTTTGACATTTGTAGGAAGGTTTAAGAGAACGTGTTTGTTTTCTAGTTACCATATGATGATGGGGAGGTGGATTTGGTTGTGAAGATATAATAGGAGATGGTGTTGGAGAGGAAGAATTTTGATCAGTGGAAGGTTGAATTAAAGGTTGAGAAGAGGTGGAAGCATTCAAAGGAGAAAATGGTTGAGAAATAGAAGATAGATTTATTTGTGAGAATAGATCAGTATATATAGAATTTGTTGGGGTAGATGAAATTGTTTCTGAAGGTTTAATGGAAAATGGAAATGAGGTTTCATTAAATTGTACATGTCTGGAGATAAACATTCGGGAAGAAGTTGTAAAGAAACACTTGTAACCTTTTGAATAAGAACAATATCCCAAGAACACACAAGGTTCAGATTTGAGAGCAAATTTGTGTTGATTGTATGGTTTTGTCCAAGGGTGGCATAAGCACCCAAAGACTCTTAAATGATTGTAAGTTGGAGGTTTGGTAAATAACAGTTCATAAGGGCTTATGTTGTGGAGTGAGGGACTTGGTAGAATGTTCACTAAATACACAGAAGCAGCTAGAGCCTCACACCAAAATTTCATTGGAAGAGAAGCATGAGTGAGTAAGACTAGTGTAGTTTCAATTAGATGCCTGTGTTTGCGCTCAGAAACTCCATTTTGTTCAGGAGTATGAGGACAAGAAGTTTGATGAATAATTCCCAATGATTGAAGAAATAGTTTGAAAGAGTTACTAGTATATTCCCCACCATTATCTGATCTTAAGCACTTGATTTGAGCATTAAACTGAGTTTGAACCATGTTGTTGAATGCTTTGAATACTTCACAAACTTCTGATTTTGACTTCAAGGGATACACCCAACTAAACCTGCTATAGTCATCTATAAACAATACATAATATGTAAATGAAGAGCAAGAAGAGATTGGGGCTGGACCCCACACATCTGAGTGAACAATATCAAAAGGATTATCTGATTTAGTAATAGAGAAAGAAAAGGGAAGTTTATGTGCTTTAGATAATGCACAAGAATTACATTGAACACCATAATGGTCTAGTTTACTATGGAGAATAGAACTTAGAGGAAGTAAAGCTTGAGAAGAGGGATGACCCAAGCGCAAATGCCATAAAATAGCTGAGGAATTTTGAACTTTTGAAGAGAGACATTTTAAATGTTGACTTGAGGAAGAACTAGCCTGTGCAGATGATGAGCTTGTACCAGATGAAAGTGGATATAAGCCATCCCTACAAGGGCCCTGAAAGAGCAACTTATGTGAGACACAATCATGAATAGAGACTGAATTAGAGCTGAAGGAGATAATACATATTATCCTTAGTGAATTTTGAAATGGATAACAAATTAGAAGAGATTGAAGGGACATGAAGTACAGAGTTTAAAGAGAAAGAAGAGTTAGAGATATATAGCTTACTATGACCAACATTTGCAATATCAAGACTTTGACCATTACCAACTGAAACTGAATTAGCACCATGATAAGGCTGAGAGTTGTCAATTAAGTGAGGATCATTAGTAACATGACTATTAGCTCCACTATCCAAATACCACATTTCAGGATCATAAACTTGTTGATGAGTAGATTGATTTGGTGTGTAATTAGAATGTGCTGCTAATACTCGATTTTGAGCCTTAGGTGAAGGATAATTCACAAAGTCTGATCTATACCAACAATCAAGAGCTATGTGACCAAAGCGAGTGCATATCTGACATGTTGGAGCATTAGTATTCATACCAGAGTTATGTGATGGAGGAGCTCCCGAAACAGAGGTATTTTGTTGTGAGAAATGTCTACCACGACCTCGATTAGCATAGCCTCTTCCACGATTTGAAGGTCCTCGTCCACGAGTTGAATTATTGGAAGAGAAATTCATCGCAGAAGGTGAGAAAAGTGCAGTATGATGCACAGATGAGTCATTTGATTCAGACATCTTCATATGCAATTCTTCAGAAACAAGTAAGCTACCAAGCGAATGGAAGCTTAGTGTTGATGTTTGAGCATTTGTAATCCGAATGCTAGACTTAAATTGATTGTATTCAGAAGGTAAACCTTTCAAAGTGTACATAATAACATCTTCAAGAGGTAAAGAAGCTGCAGCAGTATCCAATCCATCACATATATCTTGTATATTAGCTAAATACTCAGTCATTGATTTGTCTCCTTTCTTAATGTTACACTGTTTCATTTTTAATTGATGAACGTGTGTACGACATTGATTAACAAACAATTCTTCAAGTTTTACCCACACTTCGTGTGCAGAAGTAGACCTTACGACTTGAGAAAAACAGAGGGAATCATTGAAGACAGTAGAGATACCTTCAGTTGATGATCCTCTATTATCCAAGTCGAATACGTTGGATGAGTTGATGAAGGTGGGGCTCCAGATCGAGTGACATGGTCAAGATATCCATGAGCTTCCAACACAGCTTCAAGCTGAGCCTTCCAAACCACATAATTTGTAGAATCAAGCTTGATTTGAACAAGCGAGGCCCAATTTTGACGAAGAAGAAGTAATCCAGCTGGTATTTCAGAACTGGATGAGATATGAGGTGTTGAAGACGACGATTCTGTCATTGAGAAGAAGAGAAGAGTAGAGAGGAGAAGCGCGGAAGATCGAGAAGTGAAAGATAGCAAAGCTCAAGATGTTTTAATTTTTGTGTTGTGAATGAGACCCCATTAATGGCGGAAAAAGAGAGCTTGTTCTTTCAGCTGCTCTGATACCATATTAAACGAGAGAGAGAGAGATGTGAAGAGAAGATTTTATTAGACAATGATTGAGCGATTACATTCATGTATATGTGATATATATATATATATATATACGGATCATTACATACACTATACATACATATCAATTGTAACTAACTTTGTTTAACAAACTAACAAACTTGGCAGCTGTCATCTAGTTGATGAGCTGTCATTCTTCTTTATCTTATCATTCTATACCTTTACTAATTCCATCACATGCGCGCGTCCTTGAAATTTTTTTAAAATCGTCATAACTAATTCAAAAAAAATCAAAAAATTAAAAAAAAAAATATTTTTGAATAAATCTAATTAATATTTACGTCTATGATTTTTTTTGATATTTTTTGAACTTTTTTGATTTTTTTTGAAGTTTTTGAATTTTTTCGAATTTTTTTAATTTTTTTTCGCAGAACCGTGAAATAAACATGAAATTCCATGTTTTAAACATGGAATTCCATGTTTAAAACATGGAATTTCGTGTCTGCGAAAAAAAATATTAAAAAAATCGAAAAAAATCAAAAAATTCCGAAAAAAATCATAGACGTAAATATTAATTTGATTTATCCAAATATAATTTTTTTTTGATTTTTTCGATTTTTTTTGATTTTTTTGATTTTTTTTTGAATTAGTTATGACGATTTTAAAAAAATTTCACGGACGCGCGCGTGTTTATTAGTTTTTTTCTTATTTTTTAATTGTTAATTATAAGGGTAATTTGGGATGGGGCTGTTTTCAATAAATATTTTTTTCTAGGCACCTTTTTCTAAATAAGTTTTTTAATAGACATCAATCAACAATTGGTTCAAAAAAAATTATCCTAGAATTCTAGGATTAATTCATTATGGTAGGAGTCTCGAAACATTTTCAAAAGTAAGTTATCCGTGGACACCGTCGTTTTCAAGTGTGAATAATAAATCAAAAAAAAAATACTCTCTATAAATGTAAAGGTAGGTGTGTTTGTATTCAAAAGATAAAAAATAAAAAATTATGTAAAAAAATAAAAAATTATATAAAAAAAATGAGAGAAAAATATTGTTTGGATTAAAAAAATTTAATAAAAAAATTATAAAGAATTTTGAATATTTTTTTGGTTAAATTAGAAAGAGATAATTACACTTAGGGTCTTGACCACACCCCCCTCTTCAAGATGGGGACCCGGCCTAGAGCCTCTTCTTACTAAAGACCTTTTAAACTTTTTAACACATGAACCCCAAAACCCCTATTACGTTACTACCCTCTTTTGTTTTTTTTCTATATATACTAAATTGGAACCCCATCAATTAAAATTTCAGATCTATTTTCTCTCACCTCCCTCTCTTCCCTCTCCTCCCAACTTTCCTCCTCCGTGAACTCCCAAAACTGCCACCACCGCCACCACACCAAAGCTTCTCACAACCTCATGTCCATCCCTTTCTTCACCGAGATCCGGCGAGCTTCACTGCAACCACCACACCGAGCTCGTGCAAGTCCGGCGAAGCACCACCACACCGAGAAGCTTCCTGCAGTGGTAGATCGAGATCCAGGCGCTAGTTCACCTCGCTCCAGTGAACCTCCCTCCCCCCTCACCTCGCTGCTAGCCTCGCCGGAGCTCTGCGCAGCAACACCGAGCTCGAACGCGAAAGAGATCTGAGATCCCCTGTGTTGGATAACCATGGCAGCAAAAGATGGACCTCCGTTCGCGGCGTGACCTCCGTTCGAGTGTTGAAGACGAGCTCACCAGACAACCACCGCCACTGAGCAGCGGCGCCGTTCGAAGCTGAAGGAGCTGAAGGACCTCCGTTCGCGGCGTGACCTCCGTTCGAAGCTTTGGTAGATGGTGAAGACCTCTGTTCGAGGCTGAAGACCTCCATTTTGCCGGAGATGTCGAGCTCGAGCTCCTGAAGCTGCGATGGTGGAGACCTCCGAAGTGGCAGAAGAAGCAGATCGAGCCCCTTTTTTTTTCCTTTGTAAATGGTTGACCAGATCTAGATCTGGTCAAACCAGTTAGGTTTTTTTTTTTACCTTGTAATAAAATGTGTAAATGTGCTTTTTTTAAATAATACTCAATAATTTTATTTTTTAAGCATTTCCGATTATACTCTTTGTGTGTTTTAATAGTACCCCCAAATTTTAAGAGTACTCCGAGAATTTCTTAGAGTACTCAGAGAATTTCATAGAGTACTCCGAGTATTTCTTAGAGTACTCCGAGTTTTTCTTAGAGTACTCTACATTTTTATACAGTACTCCGCATTTTTCTGGCAGCCGGAGGCACGTGGTCGGATTTTTAGAATATTCATAAAAATATGTAGAATACTCTATGTTTTTCTCAGAGTACTCTATGTTTTTTCCGGCGATCGGTGACTGGTGGTCGAAGGTCGGAGATCGGGAGTCGGTGGTCGGAGGTTGAAGGTAGGTGGGTAGTGGTAGGTAGAGGATTGAGAAATAGTGACATCACACTTTTTTGTCTTTTAGTGGTAGTAAGGGTAGGAAAGACTATTGTCAAAATTGAGGTCCCTAAGAAGAAGAGCATTTTTGGAACTACTCTGTAGAGAAGAAAGATGTTCTCCAAGACCCTATATATAATTCACTCAATTAGAAAAGGGATAATTCCCAATTTTTTACAATTCCACACTTTATATTCCAAAAAAAGAAAGAAACAAATTTAGTTTCTACTTACTTATAAATTATAAACTTAATTCCTAATTAAACACATTGTCATATTTACCTTCCATTATTGCCTTTATGTGATTTTTGTATTTTTTTTAATTATTTTTGTAAATTTTTTTTCCGATTTTTTATAAAAATAATTTCAGACTTTTTTATAATTTTAATTCTTTTTCGAAATTTTTTTCCGAGAATTTTATTTCCCGATTTTTTTTAAAAAAATCAAAATTCAGGGTTATGTGTTGCTGTAACACACAAATATACATTTATGTGTTCATGTTCTTGTAACACAAAAAGTCATAAAATCGATTTAAATTATTCTCTTCTTTGACAAAATTGTTTTTCTCTCTTTATTGATCGCATATACCCTATTTTTATTCGTTTTTAACTATCTTAATATATTATCTTTTCGTCCAACACTTTTTAGTTATTTTTTTGTGTTTATGTTCTAGGGTTTTGTGTGACTCAGGTTACACAAAACTTGATTTTGTTTCTTCCAATTCTGTGTATTCCGGAACACACAAATCTCAGAATTGTGTATTCTTAGAACTCACAAATATAAGATTTGTGGAATACACAAAACTCAAAATATTTGTATTCATAAAACACATAAAAATCAAATTTATGTAATCCTAAAATACACAACACTTGATTTTGTTTGTTATAATTCCGTGTATACCTGGAACATACAAATCTTAGATTTGTGCATTACTGGAACACATAAAACTCAAATTTGTGTATTCATGGAACACATAAAAAACAAATTTGTGTATTCATGTAATACACAAAACTTGATTTTGTTTGTTCCAGTTCTGTGTATTCTTGAACACACAAATCGCAGAATTGTGTATTCCTGGAACACATAAAACTTAAATTTGTGAACACATAAAACTCAAATTTGTGTATTCATGGTATACAAAAAACTTGATTTTGGTTCCAATTCTGTGTGTTCCATCTCAGAATTGTGTGTTCATGGAACACATTAAAAAAAAACTGAAAAAAATTTGAAAATAATTTTTCGAATAAAAATTTCGAAAAAAAATTTCAATTTTTTTTAATAAAGTTTTAAAAACAAGAAATATTATTATAATTAAAGTAATTGATTAATTGTTTATGGGTATTTTTGTAATCTTCCATTGTTTTGTGTTTAAGTAGAAATTAAGTTGAAATTGTAATTAATTGAGAATTTTTATACTTTCCGTGTAATTAATTAGACATTTCTCCATTAAAAAACAAATAAAGAAAAAAAAATATATTAACATATTTCCATTTTCATCATTGTTGATAAGGTATCAATGTTATTTTTTTTCTTACTTATTTATTAAAAAAATTTCTTTCTATTTAACTCCAACTCGGAATGATTATATAATGGGGTTTATAGGTGATTTTCCATAATCACCTAAATTACTTTTCTTTAAAAAAAATCTTCAATCCAAACGGTACAATATGATAAAAATTTATTATTTCCTTTCTTTTCTTCTCAATAACCTCAATCCAAACACGCTAGGCCCCAGGGCTTCGGCCGGGTAAACGCCCTTAAGATTATTATCAATGCGTTTAAGAGTATGGTAGCAAAAGTTGCTAGTAAATGACAATAAAAGTGAATAAATATTTGTTTGGTTTTGATTATAAAGTTAAAATGATTAACAAATATGAAAATGCAAATTAAACTAATAAAGAGCGTTGATATAGATGAGAAAGATGCGAAAAATGCTCAGTCTTGCTAGTAATCCCTAAAGTAGGTATCTTAATGTTTTTAGGAATAAGAGCGAAGTGGTCTTTTCACATTAGTCAAGATTCAATAATCTTCCCAAATTTCTCCCCGGTAGTTAGGAAGCTATCATACGGAAGTGGAGAACCTCTCCCGAGTGACCCTACAAATGCTTTTGAACGCTAATGGTTTAAACCCTAATGACTACTTGGTTAGTCAAGACCTCCCAATTCACTAACGCACACCTAACTCCTATATGCTATGTTCGTAATCTGACCCCCCTACCGGGTGATAGAAAAATTACTAACACTACCCAATATTTAACCAAAAATATGAATAGGTAAAAATCACAAACATATAGTCAATTGAAAATAAAAAATCACTTCAATTTAATATAATTCAAATTCAAGAAAGTATCAATTAACTAGCAAAGGTTTATAGATAAGCAATCCTTATGCAATGAGGGTTCAGTTCATGATGTAAAAATAGAAATAATAAATACTAATGGAAGAATCATGTTTGGAATATAAAATGGAATAAAATTAACCTGAGAATCGGAGATGAAATGGTGAAGAATGGTGGAAAGTGGGAGGATCCCCTTCTCATCCTCCTCTTCTTCTACTCTATCCAAGCGCGTGAAATGATATGTGATGAGTTGTGTATCAAGTGGCGCTGAATTATGAGCTTCTAAAATGATTAAATACCTAGCTAAATACGTTTTGGAGCCTAATGGGCTCACTTAGAAGGTTAAAGATAACCTACCTGTTCTTAACTAATGATGGACAGATTCGAGTCACGGTGGAAACAAATAGCATAACATCTCCATCTCAACTCTGAATTGACTTCCGTCACTTCTCATGTGTCAATGACTTCAAGGTCTATCCAAATCAAAAGGGAATTTGCCCAAAAGTCTAACTAATAATTTGTGGTGACTGAATCAAGTGTCGTAAATATTTTTTCGGTAAACGCTCTAACCTCTCCAAGTGACTTTTTAGCTCTTTCTACGCTTTGGCTTAGGTTTAGACTTGCCTTATTAAATTCTCCTCATCATCTTGGTGTCTCATGTCAAATATGTACCTAAAAGCTACACACTTAAAACTTATGTCACAAAATATATATAAATAGCTGATGTCTCTCTTTTTGTGATGGATTAATCCATTCACGAGACATCCTTTTGGATTTTATTGGGCCTAAGTGGGGTATTTTTCCCTAATATTCAATATATCTCACTTATTCTTCTTATTTTGGACATATTGTTGTTTATTAACATTTTATGCCTTAATTATGTGTTACGTGTGTAACTTTTAAGTACATGGTTGATACAAGGTTCCAAGATGAAGAGGAGAAGTAAAAAAGTCAAGCTAAACCCCAAGCCAAGGCGTAAAATGAGCATAAAGTCATTGTGGGAAGTTAGAGCGCTTATTGCAAAAAATCTTGACGTCGTATTGTTTTAGTCACCACAATTAATTGATCATAAATTTGGACTTAATTCCTATTAATTTAGAGAGAGCTTGAAGTATATGTCGTGTGATAAGTGACTGAAGTCAAATCGGAGTTGAATGAAGAAGTTATGCTAATAATCGTTGGTGTGGCTCGAACGTAGAATCTATTAAGTAAAAACGGGTTTGGTTTAGTTTAACCTAATTAGTGAGCCCATGGAAGCCCTAAATCATTTTAAGCTGATATATACCATAAATTATCATTAGAGAATCACTTTTCGCCAGAATCAGAGCCGCATTTAGGGCCCGTTTGGAAGTGCTTATTTTAGAATAAAAAAGCGCTTTTAGAATAAAATTTAAATTTTGAAAAAATTATTTAAAAAAATTTTGAAATTTAAAATCACTTTAAGTGCTTTTTTTAAGAAGCACCTATCTGGTGCTTTTCGGGGTCTAAAACACTTTTCAACATGTAGAAGCATTTTTAAGTGCTTTTAAAAAAAGCATTTTCAAATAGGCATTAGAGAAGAGAAGAAGCGCCTGGAGCAGAAATAAAAAGAAGAAAACAAGAATTTCCACCATTGCTAAATCATTCCACCTCCGTTTTCAGTAATTCATAATTCTATTTTTATTAGTTTTTCATAGTGAACATGTTTCACTTTTTATTAGTGTTTTTTTATATTTTTCCATTATGAGCTAAACACTTTATTGCTTGAATATTGCTTATGTATGAATCTTAAAATACTCATTTGATGATACTTATGATTTAGGATTTTTTATATTATTTAAATAAATTATAATTTAAATTCTATTGGGTATATAATTGTTTTAATACTATTCATATCATAGATATATAGTGAATAATTAAGTAATTAAATTCGGCACCGACGGTGGTTTTTAATTGTGGAATTAGTGTATACACGTCTGGTGCGCGTTAGTGAGCCGACGGGTCTTGACTAACTAGGTAGCCACTGGGGTTTAATTTAGCCACGTCTGGCGTATGGAAAGATAGCGTCTAATGTCTCTCTATTTGTGATAAATTAATCTATAATAGAGACATTATTTTAGCGTTATTTGATTATTAATTTCAGGATTTTTCCCCATTTACGTTCACTTTACACTTTCTTGTCTAGTTTTGGGTGGTTTGCTATTTTATGAGCTTTTGTGCGTAATTTGTGTGTTAGTTGTGTATCACTTAGATATATGGAATCTATTACATCTATGGAAACTAATTTGAAAAGGAAAAGTGAAGGAAAGCCCTAATCAAAGCCAAAAGGGAAGAGTTAGGATATATTAGGACTCTAAAGAAGCTGCCAGAACTGCATATACGTCCACTAATTAATTTACTGCAGAAATTCTGTCTGGAATTATGGAGATATTTTTATATTAGCTTCTATATCTTTTCCAAGCGGTCATTTCCATACAAAGAACGTCAAAATCGGATAAGTATCGAAGGAGATATGATCAAAACAAAATCTGCTTAACTTTATCCTTTCCTACAAGTTAGGAATACGAGTTTTGGTAAGATCTATACTCCTTAACTTGGGGATTACTTCTAATTTCGACCAAGGGCCAATATATACTCGTTCCTACCCTAGAGAAATCATCCTTGGTCAGCCTTTAGACCAAGAGGAAGCTTACAACAAGAGAAGAGAAGCTTGGAAGGAGTTAGACATCAAATTATGCCTTCTCAATCCTTCAAACTTCTAATTGTTTTCTTTTCTTTCTCTAGTATGAGCTAATTATATTTTAGCTTGATATTAGCATATAAGTATGAACCCTAGACTTGTTTTACATCTATTTTAATTTGGGATGTTCGCATTTAAACTGATATTAGTGTTTTATTCTCTGTGTTTATGTGTTTTGATTTATTGTTTGTAGTTCTTAATAGTGCACGGGTATAGGATTACCTTAATAGTAGTTAGATGGTCACCCGGAAGGGGTGAATAATTATTGAAACACCACATAAGTGTCTATTGTGCGGTAGTGATCTGGAAGGGCTTGCCTAACTAGATAGTCATTAGGGTTTGAGATTTAATCACCGACCATTGCGCAAGGTCCCCTTACCCAAGTCCCCTGGTAATTGTTAGGTCACCACCTAAATCCACCTGGAAGGGGGTTAGGAGGAATATAGAATCCTGGCTATTGCATATCACACAATTCTCCCTTACATGATTAGAATAAACAAGGCTAGTGGGGATTACTTGCTAGATCTTGAGTTAAACTCTTATACTATATGTTTCTCTTTATTTTTCTATCTTTACTTCATTTAGTTAATTGTTCTTATTCAAAACTCAACAAATATTTCATTAGTCTTATATTTTCAGCATAATATTTATCTAGCTTTCTTATTTGCACTTGATATTGAATAAGTTATCTCTAACTTTCGTAGTCTCTGAGGAACGAATCTTATCATTAAAACTTGCATACGACGTGTGATACTTGCAGTGAGTACCGTGCTCAGTTAGGGTGTTTATTTGCATTTTATTTATCTATTATTTAATCATTCCCTATCCGACACAAGCGTCCTAAGTCTACCCGGAAGGGAGTTAGGAAGACTTTTTCATCCCGACTAATACGAATAATCAATTTTCCCTTACACTTAGAAACATCGAATTAGTTGCCTTTGGGAATTACTAGCAAGACTTAAGCATCTCTCTCTCATCTTATTTATCGTTATTTTAGTTTCATTTTATTTTAAGCATATATAATATAAAACCAAACCACTAGCAATTTCATTGTCATTTTATTTACAACTTTACATTATCATACTTACGAAACACATTAATTTAACCTTGATTGTCCTTGTGGAGATGATAACATGTATACCTATCAAATTATGCTTGTCTACGACATGTGCACTTGCGAGAAGTCACCTTTCACTTGGTGTTGATTTATTTATCACGTCTTGGGAGACGACAATAACAATATGTCCAAAATAAGATAAAAAAGTAAGATATGTCGAATATTAGGGAAAAACCCATCACTTAATTCCAATAACCCCTATAATATTTCTCGTGATATGATTATTTTATCACAAAAAAAGAGACATCAAGACCCCCAACTCAAAGTTTTTTCATCCAAACAAAATAAAAGAATAAAACTAAATGGGTTTAAGTTCAACTAATAAAAAAAGAAGGAGAAATAGAAAATAATGAATGAATCTAAAGAAACTATCCTAAAAAGTATCATTTAGTAGTATTTAAAATATAGATCATATATACTCTTATCATACAAACAATCAACACGGTTTAAGTTCAAGATTAGATTAGCGTTGCAATGCATGACGGGTAGGTTTTTCTCTTAGTTCGATATGGTGGCTATAGATGTTCATCGATCACAACTTAGTCTCCAATGGTCCATCTAACTACTCTTTATTGTTTTAATCGCTTCTAGATCACATAGTCAAGAATCATAAGGTCTGTAAGGTTGTAATGTCGGCTTAGGATGGTATGACAGCATATTTGAATTATATAGAGTGAGATTTTGTCTCTCTCCTCACTAGCCATTAACAGATCGCCCTATAGCTTGAATTACTCTAATAAATGTTCTCACTCAACCTAGAGTTTTGATGCACTTACTTTGCATCCCCAATTACCCAACTATAAGCCATGATGATCACATAATATTTTCATTGATTTTTTAATCTAAACATGTTTATTTTCAATTTTTTTTACCCCGTCAAAGGTTTACAATAAGGAAAGTGAATCATCATAAAAAATACCTAATGATAATATCAAAAGCCCAATCCCGAATGATGTTTCCCATAATCAAACCCACCACCCCAAACTCAAACTCTAAAGACGAGTGTCTTAGCATCACCATTCGAGTGCGGGTCCTAACAGAAAGTGATATAATCTAAGGGGTATAGCTTATAGTATGGATAATGATAGGATTTAGAAAGGCTAGAATAGGCTGAGATGGATAATATATCGATAAATATGGTCATCAAGCTAAAAGGAAACAAAATCTTGTCGAATAAACACCTTAATCACTTTCTAAACTATGAAATTTCGTTACTTTCTCACCTCTAGCACGTTCTTAAATGGTTTATAAACTAGCTTGGATCTCACGTTCCACACACCACTCAAGGCTCTATAAGATCAAATATCACTTCTACCGCATTGCTTACTAATATTTTAAAGGTGTGTTTCAAGTTCATCTTTTTAAGCATAAAATATCACCAGTTCATAAACATATTACTTTCTTTCAGTGATTCGTAAAAATTATGCTTAATAGGTACATTCACTACATTCTACACCTATTCCCTATACTATCTTTTAAAAAACATTATGTTTCTTATAGAAAGAGATTAAAAAAATTGGAATAAGGACAACAAAACCCTAGCCCCAACTCGAAACCAAGTCATGTCCCCACGACTTGAAATAAACTCGATAAGAATTAAAAACTAACAAATATATTACAAGTAATGAAATGGTACGGAAAAAAGGAAACGTATACTTGAGGCTATTGCCTCGCGTGATCGATACCCAAGGTCGGGTACGGTGGATCTTTCGCTATATCACGATAAATTTACTCTAGGATTGTCATGATGTGCGCTTGATTTGTCCCGATTTGCGCCACATCGGTTGTCAAGGAAGTTTGAGCTGCTTCTATTCGATCACCTCACTCACTTTACATTTCTTGCCATGAAAGATCCTCTTCTTTTGAACTTGTTTTTCTCACATAAGAGGTAGCTTCCATTAAAAGAATCTTTGCAACTGCCCTTTTCAGAATTTTCTGTATCCACAAACCATTGATGTTGCCATTTATCTTGTACTCAAATTTGTTCTTTTCACCGCATTTCACATTCGTCTTCAACAATATACTCGTGATCGTTCAGGGGAATGTCAAATTAAAAACGGTAGATGTTGGAAGTACTCTACTCGAGGGAAGGAAGATAGATCCTTGATTTGTATCTACTGATGCCACAAAATTAGATTATTGGCCCTGTGATAGATGGTTTTCTCCTTTTGTAGCTCGGTTTCAAAGCACATTACCCCCATCAAATTTTAACCGCGCTACATCTACTTCCTTCTCTCTTAAAACATAATTCAATTGATGGAAAATTTATTACTTACTTTTTTAGTGTGAGTGTTCCCAAAAGCTGATGGTGTGAGAAAGTGGTTCCATATTCTTGCATCGGGTTGAAGGTACTTGTAAGGACAAGGCGCCTTCAACTCCCCATTGTGTTCTTGCACTAACTCTTTACTAAAAACATGCTCATATAGTTGGTCCCAATCAAAAGTATTAATATTCTCTGTGCTTCTTGATACTTGCATGATCCAACCAATTTCTTGAACTTTAAGTAAATTGAATATCTTCAACTGTGAAAGTAACTAACTTATCTCTTACAGGAACTCAACCATCATTATCTCGGCCAAAGAGTCCAAGATAGAATTTGAAGACTAACTCAAGGCATAAACTCGCATGCTTCCTCATGAATGTGGTACATTGGTGGTCCTTTGTGTGTTCTAAAAATAAATGTAAATGCTAATCGAACCACAACCGCAAGTGTACGGTTGTCCCAAGTAGTATGTATGATAATACAGATTCGTTCCAAGGACGGATGGTTGATCACAATGTTTAGCAAGTAGTGATTGATGCACTTATGAAAGTAAAAGATAATAAAATGTTTGTTTGGTTTTGTTTATTAATTCTAAATAAATGAAAGACAAATATTAAATGCAAGTAAAAGCTAAGACGCAGATAAAATGAGTGAAAACGCAATGTGAGATGTAGTACTTGAGAACGCAAGGATCCTCCTAATCTTACTTCCTAACTTATGTTGTTTAAGGGCTAAATTGGTCAATTACAATGGTCGGGATTCTAAATTCCTTATACCCCCGTCAGGGTGGACTATAAGGCGATCCTAAAGTGTCACTAGTCCCGTCAGGGTAAATATGATCCACCGTTGGATGATTAAGTGTTTCACCTCATTGGCCCTAGAATTAGCTAAGTTCGTCAGAATCAATAGCTTTTATCCTAGATTGAATAATTAATTCTATACCTAAACCCTCCGTAAGGATGATCCACACGCCACATATGTGGAATAGCTTAGATACTAATACCTAATTTTAGTTCGCGACTCTAAAATCAGTAAATAATCACAAATTATCGAAAAGAATAATGAACCCAATCTAATTTAATTTAATATAAACCCAAATTCAACATTCGTTATTTCATAAAATTAAGATTCACCCATTGTTTGTTCTCAAGTACTATTAAAAGCTTAGCTCATATTAAAATTAAAAACTAAATTAAAAGAAAGGGAATTCATATTGTTTACAAAATTAAAATATAAAAAGAACCTAATTTCCGGAATTGGAATGACTACGAACGGAGCTATAGACCCACTCCAGCTCTTATAGCTTCTTCTTTCTTCCTTCAGTTACTTCTCTCTGGTGTTTAATCTTGTGGAATGTGAATTGTGTGAAAAATAGAAGTCCAGACCTCCTTTTATAAGCATAAATTCGTACTAGGGCTTGGACCAGAAAATAAAATACTAATTAAATGTCCAAGCCTACTTTCTAAGCCCAAAATCCCGTAACTGCTGATACACCTTCACTAAAACGGCTTTTCCCGATGCGTTATGACTCCGATTGACCTCATTCCAGTTGCTAAAGTTCCGTAACTCGATAAGGAATGTTTTCTCTTCAAAGGTCAGCAGCTAAATCATCGCTTAAACACCTCGAAATCAGCACTTTATGGCCTGGAAAATGGATTTTCAGCTCTAAAAATAATATCTTCGGGATTTATCTTCAAGTCTTGACTCTAATTCACGATCTTTGACTTTCTCCTCGGATTCCTCTCCTAGCTAGCATCTAAAACCTGTAAACTTTACACTAAAAATACCAATATTACGCGCAAAAGTTTAATAAATTAAAAATGCTAGAAATGAAAAGGTAATTCCGGATTATTGCAAATTTAGTCCAAAAGTCTATCAAATTAATTAAATAAACACAAAAAATGATGTCTCCCAAGGGTCTAAAATAAGAACAATTAGGGAGACATCAAGACCCCCAACTCAAACCTTTGTCGTCCCGACAAAGTAAAACAAAACAAAGGGGTAGAAGTAAGCGTATAAACAAATAGAAGCTAGCAAATAAACCCTAAAGCAATTCTCAAAATAAATCTCATATAGCAAACTCTAGAAACTAATATACACATACACTAATCATGCAACATCAAACATAAATAATCTCAATCATAAAATTAAAGTCGCAATGCTTGAAAGTTACACTTGTACTCATCTCTGTATGATGGCTATAGGGTGGTCATTAATCCTAACTCGCTTTGAACGCTCCACCTAGTGTATTCCCTATCAACAGAATTATAAATTCACTATGCACTTAGGAATCACGAGGTCTTTACGGTTATAATATTGGCTTAAGGACGGGTGTGGATGTATATTTGGTAAATTTGAAGTGAGCTTTTGGCTCTCTCCTCACTTACCATCAACAGTGTCCTCGAGCTTGAGTTAACGCTCAAAAAGATGTTCTCACTCACCCATATACGCAATAATTTAGCGTCCCATGTCTACCCACTATAAATAAGATGATTTTCAGAAAATTCCACTTTGCCGGATGTTTTATTCATTCATATTTTTCTTTTTCTTTTCTCTTTTTTTCTTCTTTTTTTTTTAATTTTTTTTGTACAGAAGCAAACCGGGTTCCCGGTTTTGATGAATCCGGGTTCCCGGTTCCTACTGTATGGATTTTTCATTTTTTATTTTTTTCTTTCTTTTTCACTTTTTCTCATTCCCGGCAAAGGGTTACAAGTATATATCATCTGGAATTGTGCTACAATACAAAGCACATCGATCCCAACCCATTAAATTCCCCATATGTGGTCCCACCACCCCAAACTCAAGCTCGAGACATGTCTCAGGATTGTGATTCAAGTGCGGGTCATTTGGTCATGCCTAATAATCTAAGGGATAATGGCTTATATCGTGGCTACAAAGAAAAGGCTAAAGGCTCAAAGTGGGCTAAGACGGATAATAATTAATACAAGGGATAGGAGGCTAAAAAGGCACAAATGGCTAACAAAGAACTGCCCCTATCATTTTCCTAAGTACATAGCTTGTTTTTAGTTCATATCTAGGTGGGTTCTCTACTAATTAAGATTTCACGTTCTACATACCAAACATATTCCTTGAGTACAAGCTTACTTCATTTGCATTGTTCATTAATTTTTCCTATCAATTACCTATGTTCGCATGCAATTGTAAGTGCGTTTTATATCAATCCCTAAAGTCCACTATTTACTATCATAGATTTATCAAAAGTATGCTTCAAGGAATATTTAAAAATTTCTACAGTTAAACGCAACTCCGAAAATTCTTTTATTGAAAGCAAATAAAGCAAATAACACATAAAAACTGGGATGAGGCAACGAACCCCACCCCAAACTCAAAAATGAGTCGTGTCCCCACGACTCGAAAAGACTCAATAAAGCATTTAAACTAATCTACACTAAGAGGAAAGTTTAGAAAACGTATCTTAACCAGCGCGAGGCTGGTTATCGGTGTTGCGTTCTGGACCTTTATCTCGCGTAACAGCATCATAAATCGCGTTTTGAAGTGTATTTACGCCTAGGATTAAATTTCGAAGCAGGTCCAATTCTTTTGTAACGCTTCCCAAAGTAGCAATCATCTTCTCCTGATTCTCTTCCAACACCTGAATCTTCGCTTCCAACTCAGCTACAGTTTGCACTTTCTTTGATTGAGGAGTTCTCGGACTTCTTGTAGTTCGCGTTGCTTCTTCATGGATGTTCTTGATTGTGCTCAAAGCTATACTCACACCAACTGAAACAGTATGAATATCTGCGTCCTTACGCGGAATCATTGCGTCTAGACACAACTGAGTAATAGTACAAGGAAACTTCAGATTTTGTTGTTTCACTGGTGACTTCGCGAACTCCATGATCGTATCATGAATGATCTTAGCAACATCAAATGGTTTCTCCTCCAAAATACACTTAATAACAAATATGTGCTCTTTCTTCAACTCGGAAGTGTGTTTAATACCAAAGAAAGTGGGTATTATGAAACGAGACCAAACCTTAGCACGAGGTGTCAAACTACTGCTGTAAAACTGTCCAGGATACCTTTCACCTTCAGGAATTGGGCTAGTCCCATTAACAAGCACGGTCCCCCAAAGGGATTCAAAATCAAAAGAAGGGTCATTAAGAATTTCTTGGAAGGGGCATGTTCCAGAAAAATTGGGTAGTTTCAATGATTTCCGAATACGTTCAATAGAGAAAGGAACTACCTTTTTGCGGATATCAATGGCATCATGGGAGGTAGCTAAACCTTCGTAAAATTCTCGCACAAAAGTAGGAATAAATTCAAGCTTCCTTTCTTGTAACTCTTTCCAACCAAACTTAGCACATGTCACAGCATATTCCTTGTAATCACTACTCATAATACCCTTAGGAAAATTCGTCTCCTCACCAAATTTCAGAAATTCAATTCTTTCACGAACCTGAGTATTCCAACAAGTGTAAACCCTTTTAGGCTTGTGGGCCCACATCTTCATACGCGGAGGTTTTTGAACGGGTGCTTCCGGAATCTCTTGTTCAGTTTCCTTCTCAATGTTCTTCGTAATTTCCTCTTCTGGTTCCTTCTCACTTTCAATCTCATCAATTAATCTTCTCTTTTGTCCTGTGATTTCTTTTCAGTTAGAATCAAGCTTAACTTCGTCAATTTTTCGTTTAGGACGCGAATCAGGAATCTCAATAGCTTGATCTTGTGAACCACCAATGGTGGTCTTTCTTCTAGGAGCAGTTCTTCGGAAATCACCGGTTCTGTTAGTCATCTCTTTTCACCCCAAACTCAAAACTTCAAATAATGAAAAACTTAGGGAAAAGTTTAGAATTTTGATGTTTTGAGGTTTAAGAATTTAAGAACTAGGTGAAATATGAGATGGGTCTTGGTTAATTTGTATGGGAGAAGAAAGAATTGAGTTTAATTTAAGGAATTGGTTGAAGAAGAATCTTGGGAAAAACTAAGGATTTGATGTTATTTTGGAGAGGAGGTGAGTTGATCTTATGTTTTTGTGGTGAAAGAGGGTAGGATTTGATGATATATAGTGTTTTGGTAGATGAATTTCGGAGGTGGGGAGGCTATTGGTGTGTTTTAGGTAAAGACTTGGAAAAGAGGCTAAGAAACTAGGTTAAAACACCTCAAAACCGACATCACAGCTTTCAAACTGGGTTCTCGGTTTTGGCAAACCGGGTTCCCGGTTCCGCGTCGCTGTGACGGCGCGGAAAAACGCTGGACCTCAAGACGCGGGGTCAGAGATTTTACTCGCCGAAACCGGGTACCCGGTTCTGTGGAATGCGGGCTCACGGATTTTCTCGATGGCGCGAATGAAAACGCGCCAAAACGCAGCACCCCAAAACGCTGGACCAGAGAATTTCACCATCAGCAGCTCCGAAACCGGGTACCCGGTTCTGTGGAATGCGGGTTCCCGGTTTTGTGTCGATGGCGCGAACCAAAACGCAGCAAAACGCAAGCCACCAAAACGCTGGGTCAGAGATTTTCAGAAATCACAGCACCAAAACCGGGTTCCCGGTTTCGAAAAACCGGGTACCCGGTTCCGACGCTGTGTCGTGAACCAAGACGCCCCATGTTGCGTTGAGGAGGGTGGTACCAGCTCCAAAACCGGGTTCCCGGTTTTTGCAAAACCGGGTTCCCGGTTTCTCCTGGACATCCAACCTCTTTTTCTTCTGTTTTCGCCAAATCGACCCCAAACTCAAGTCCTTTTTACCCCTGAAATCATTAAAAACAACTACCCTTCCTCATTTCTTAATAAAAACAATAAAATTATGAAAATCAAACTAATCTAAATTGCAAAAATGTAAAAACTCAGCTAATATACAAGTAATTGGCTTTTGTTTAACGTCGTTAAGCTCGATGGGTTACCTTACGCTTCTAAGGAGTCTCGAGGAGATACATGACCTCCCCGGGATGTGGATCTTTCGAGCGATCGGTATCTTCACCTCCATGGTATATCTTTAATCTGTGACCGTTAACCATAAAGGTACGGTTCTCTAGCGGATGTTCTATTTCTATTGCCCCATGAGGTGTAACTTTGGTCACAATGTATGGACCTGACCACTTAGATCTTAACTTACCCGGATAATTGCTGAACTTTGAGTTATACTTTAATACTCTTTGCCCCACTTCAAAGTTCTTTGGACGAATCCGATTGTCATGCCATTTCTTTGTGTTTTCTTTGTAAAGTTTGGCATTTTCATAAGCATGCAAACGGAATTCATCGAGTTCATTAAGCTTCATCATACGATTCTTTCCGGCTAAGATAGGATCTAAGCTCAACTGCGCAATTGCCCAATAGGCACCCATTTCAAGCTCTAAAGGTAAGTGACAAGCCTTACCATACACCATACGATATGGAGATGCACCAACTGGAGTCTTAAACGCAGTACGATAGGCCCACAACGCATCATCTAACTTCATTGACCAATCTTTTCTTGTAGGACCAACGGTTTTCTCTAGGATTGACTTGACTTCACGGTTCGAAACTTCAGCTTGACCATTGGATTGTGGATGGTATGCAGTAGATACATGGTGTCTAACTCCATATTTCTCTAGAACAGTCTTCAGATATTTATTAACGAAATGAGATCCTCCATCGCTAATAATCACTCTAGGTATGCCATGTCTAGTGAAAATATGAGATTTCAAGAACTTGATCACCACTCGTGAATCATTAGTAGGTAAAGCCACCGCTTCTACCCACTTAGATACATAATCAACTGCTAATAAGATATTGAGGTTACCATTTGAAGGAACGAAAGGACCCATAAAGTCTATGCCCCACACATCGAATATCTCAACCTCTAACACATTATTACGCGGCATTTCATCCCTCTTAGATATGTTTCCGTAAACTGACATCTCGTACATTTCTTAACATATTCATGACAATCTTTAATAAGAGAAGGCCAGTAAAAACCTGATTGAAATACCTTCGCAGCAGTTCTATCTCCTTTGAAATGTCCTCCATATAGTGAATCATGACATCTAGCGATAATGGCTTGAGTCTCTTCCCTTGCTACACATCTTCGTATCATTTGGTCAGCACAAACTTTATAGAGGAACGGATCCTCCCAAAAGAACTGTCTAGCACGATGAGCTAACCTCTTTCTTTCTTGATAAGTAGAACCTTCAGGAAAAACACCACTCACCACTAAATTCGCAATATCTGCATACCACGGAGCCTCATAATCTCGAACAACGAATAAACTCTCATCAGGAAACTCTTCTCTAACGGCTTCAGTACCACTATTCATCTCTGAACCCTCTAAACGCGATAGATGATCTGCAACCTGATTCTCACAACCCTTTCTATCTTTGATCTCTAAATCGAACTCTTGAAGCAATAACACCCATCTGATTAACCTTGGTATCGCATCTTTCTTCTCCATAAGAAATCTGATCGCGGAATGATCTATATAAACAATAACTTTCGCTCCAGGAAGATAAGAGTGAAATTTATCAAACGAATATACAACTGCTAGCAACTCTTTTTCTGTAACTGTGTAATTAATCTGAGCACCACTAAAAGTTTTACTAGCATAGTAAATCGAATGAAAAACCTTCTCTTTCCTCTGTCCTAATACATCTCCCATACACAAATCACTCGCATCGCACATAACTTCAAACGGTAAATTCCAATCTGGAGGTAACACTATAGGAGCAGAAATAAGCTTTTCTTTGATTGCTTTGAAGGCCGCTAAACAAGCTTCATCAAAAAGGAATTTGCAATCCTTTTCGAGTAAGTTGCATAACGGTTTAGCAATCTTAGAAAAATCCTTAATAAAACGCCTATAAAAGCCAGCATGGCCAAGAAAACTCCTTACCCCTTTAACAGAAACAGGAGGGGGAAGAGTTTTAATTACCTCTATCTTTGCTCTATCAACTTCTAATCCATCACTCGAAACTTTGTGACCCAGAACAATACCTTCGCGAACCATGAAATGACACTTCTCCCAGTTTAACACCAGGTCTGATTCCTTGCATCTAACCAACACTTTCTCCAATTTATCCAAACACTTATCAAAATCATCACCAAACACGGAGAAATCGTCCATAAACACTTCTAGGAAATTATCAATCATATCCCAGAAGATGGCCATCATGCATCTTTGAAAAGTAGCGGGAGCATTACACAACCCAAATGGCATTCTGCGATATGCAAACGTACCAAAAGGGCATGTTGATCTTCTGGAGCCACGTAAATCTGATTGTACCCGGAGTAGCCATCCAAGAAACAGTAATATTCCCTTCCGGCTAATTTGTCTAACATCTGATCAATGAAGGGCAAAGGGAAATGATCTTTTCTGGTGGCCTTGTTCAGCTTTCTGTAATCCATGCAAACTCTCCAACCTACTACCGTTCTTGAAGGAATCGCCTCATTTTTATCGTTAAGAATTGTTGTCATTCCTCCTTTCTTTGGTACACACTGAACCGGACTCACCCATCCACTACTCGAAATGGGATAAATAATCCCCGCATCTAAAAGCTTGATCACCTCTTTCTTTACCACATCTTTCATCACGGGCATCAATCTCCTTTGGCCTTCAACTGAGCGTGCGTTAACATCTTCAAGTATGATTTTGTGTTGACAATAGGATGGACTAATGCCTTTGATGTCAGCAATTGTCCAACCTATTGCTTCTTTGTTGGCTCTTAACACACGCAACAGTTTATCTTCTTGAGGACCTGTTAAATTAGCTGAAACAATAACAGGTAGAGTTTCATTAGTACCCAAATAAGCATACCTCAAGTGTGCTGGCAATGGTTTTTCTTCCAACTCCGGAGGAGATTCAATTGAAGGCTTCTTTTTAGGAATAATCTCCCCCGGTCCTCTCACAGGTTCATAGGCAAGACGCCTATATTTCGGATTTTCAGAATTGAGAGCTGCTACTGTTTCGGTAAGCTCCTCCATCATCTCAGGTTAATCTAATGTCAAAGCAGCCTGCAAGATATCATCAAAATTTAAGCAATTAAATACCTCTTGCGATGCTTGCTCTACTACATCCATTCTGAAGCAATCTTCCTGAGAATCTGGGAACTTCATAGCTCGAAATACATTGAATTTTACTTCCTCATCTTGTATCCTCATCGTCAATTCGCCATTTTCTACATCGATCAATGTTCTCCCTGTAGCTAGGAATGGTCTACCCGAAATAATGGGGACATTTCTATCTGCATTGTATTCAAGAATTACGAAATCAACAGGAAATATAAGTGTACCTGCCTTAACAAGAACATCCTCAATGCGGCCTTCAGGGTGAGCAAGAGACCTGTCCGCCATTTGCAAGACCATAGAGGTAGGTCTTGCGTTTCCAATTTTAAGCTTATCAAAGACTGACTTGGGCATCAAGTTGATGCTCGCCCCCAAATCACATAACGCCTTTCCTTTCCATTCTTCTCCAATCGATATGGGAATCGTGAAACTCCCCGGGTCAACTAACTTCGGAGGTAATTTACTCTGGCAAATCGCACTACACTCTTCAGGAAGGCCAATCATCTCATTATCACAGTAGGGCCTTTTATTAGTGAGGGCCCTCTTCAAAAACTTCGTATACTTAGGAATATCTCGAATTGCCTCAAGTAACGGAATATTAATACTCAAACCCTTCACTCTATTAAAGAACTTCTGAAAATCAGCCATATCACCCTTTTTCTGAACTCGTGATGGAAACGGTGGTGGAGGGCGATTGCTTACAATTTCATCTCTCTTTTTCGGAATTTCTCTTGGTCTTTCTATTTCTTCCACCTCACTATCTTTTTCATTCTCTTTCTCTTTCTCACCCACTTCCTTTTCTTTTCTTGGCACTTCTTTCTCTTTCATAACGGGAAAAAGAGGTGGAGGAAGGTTCTTACCACTTCTTAATGTAACAGCCTTTCAATCTTCACGTTGTGTTGGATTTTCCGTATCACTAGGAAGTTGCCCTTGTGGATGCTGATTCAGCTGTTTATTAATTTGACTTAGCTGATTTTGGAAAATCTTCATATTTGCTTCAGCTGCGTTTTGACGTTCCAGAGCTTGTGTTTGAAGAGCAATCAAATTTTCAACGGTTTTCTGAAGAGTAACTACTCCTTCTTGTGGATGGGCAGGTAGAGCTTTCTGGTTTAAATTCTCATCGTAGGTATTCTGAGGAGCTTGTCTTTGCACATAATTGTTTTGATTCTGTCCTCCTTGATGATTGTTGTGTGGTCTTGGATTATAGTTGTTACCTTGAGGACGCGGCTGATACGCGTAAGTAGGATTGGCTGCCCCATTAGGATTTGAGTATTGAAACCCAGGATGGCTTCTGTTAGGCTGATATCCATTACCACTTGAATTGAAATTACCTCTATTGGACATAAAATTCACTGATTCTTGGTTATTCGGACAACTTTCCTCATCATGATCATCTACCTTACAAATCGAACACATATACACCTCTTGTGCAGCATGCACAGCTACCTTCTTACCCGAAAATCCTTCTTTCACAGCCAGAGTAAGCTGCTTCAATTGTTGCTCTATGGTATTCTGGATCTTATTCTCAAACGTAGCAAATTTCTCTTCCATGTCAACATTATTTACTCCCTTAACTGGTGTTCTTACTGAGCTCCACCCAACTTCATTCTTGACTGTTCTCTCTAAAATGATCTTGGCATGAGCGGGTTGAACTTGAAGAAAACCTGCACCACATAGTGTATCCAATTTCTCTCTCGAAGTTCCATCAAGGCCTCTATAAAAGATCTTTAACTGTTGTTGTTCTGAAAAGCCATGATTGGGAACTTTCCGCAAACACATCTGAAATCTTGTCCAACTCCTACCCACAGTTTCCTCGGAAATGCGTCAATTCTAATTCAGCATCTAACCTCATGTTACTTGGGTAATACCTGTCAAAGAACGCAATCTCTAATTGGTCCCAATTAGTAATCTTTGTAGGATCTTGCGTATCGTGCCATTCACTTGCTCCATCAATGAAGAAGAATTTAAAAGCAGCAAAATACATCTGTTCTCTTGAAACCCCTTGTGTGATATAAGAATCACATATCTGTTTGAATTTCTGTACCGCTCTAAGAGGATCTTCCGATGGTCTTCCGCGAAAATTTCCAAAGTTTTGGAACTGAGCTAGCATACCCGAATCTGGATGGAATCTCGGAACATTAATATCTGGAGCACCTACTCCTATAGCTGGAGCGCGGAATGGAACTTCTGGAGGACCATTAGTAAACCACGGATCTTGATTCATCATTATCTGGACTTGAGGATTAGGATTTAGTGGTTGAACTTGAGGAATAACGCCTGGAGCTAAAAGTTGGCCATTTGCATCTAACTGGCCTTGTCCATTCTGTTGACCTTGAATAGTGATATTCTCCATTCTGTTACTTAATTCTTCTACTTCTAAAGCTTCTCGTTCTCTTCTTCTTCTGTTCGCAAGTCTGATCAACGATTCTGGATTACTAAGGATCGGAGGTGCTGGCTCTAGATCCTTGAATAGCCTTCTTCGCATACACCAAACCTAAAAACCTGAAAAAGCTAACAAACAAAAAGCGTAAAACTGATAAAATAAATGCACTTATCACTAAAGGATAAACACCGTGGTCACACGCTACCGTCCCCGGCAGCGGCGCCAAAAACTTGGTGGTCCTTTGTGTGTTCTAAAAATAAATGTAAATGCTAATCGAACCACAACCGCAAGTGTACGGTTGTCCCAAGTAGTATGTATGATAATACAGATTCGTTCCAAGGACGGATGGTTGATCACAATGTTTAGCAAGTAGTGATTGATGCACTTATGAAAGTAAAAGATAATAAAATGTTTGTTTGGTTTTGTTTATTAATTCTAAATAAATGAAAGACAAATATTAAATGCAAGTAAAAGCTAAGACGCAGATAAAATGAGTGAAAACGCAATGTGAGATGTAGTAATTGAGAACGCAAGGATCCTCCTAATCTTACTTCCTAACTTATGTTGTTTAAGGGCTAAATTGGTCAATTACAATGGTCGGGATTCTAAATTCCTTATACCCCCGTCAGGGTGGACTATAAGGCGATCCTAAAGTGTCACTAGTCCCGTCAGGGTAAATATGATCCACCGTTGGATGATTAAGTGTTTCACCTCATTGGCCCTAGAATTAGCTAAGTTCGTCAGAATCAATAGCTTTTATCCTAGATTGAATAATTAATTCTATACCTAAACCCTCCGTCAGGATGATCCACACGCCACATATGTGGAATAGCTTAGATACTAATACCTAATTTTAGTTCGCGACTCTAAAATCAGTAAATAATCACAAATTATCGAAAAGAATAATGAACCCAATCTAATTTAATTTAATATAAACCCAAATTCAACATTCGTTATTTCATAAAATTAAGATTCACCCATTGTTTGTTCTCAAGCACTATTAAAAGCTTAGCTCATATTAAAATTAAAAACTAAATTAAAAGAAAGGGAATTCATATTGTTTACAAAATTAAAATATAAAAAGAACCTAATTTCCGGAATTGGAATGACTACGAACGGAGCTATAAACCCACTCCAGCTCTTGTAGCTTCTTCTTTCTTCCTTCAGTTACTTCTCTCTGGTGTTTAATCTTGTGGAATGTGAATTGTGTGAAAAATAGAAGTCCAGACCTCCTTTTATAAGCATAAATTCGTACTAGGGCTTGGACCAGAAAATAAAATACTAATTAAATGTCCAAGCCCACTTTCTAAGCCAAAATCCCGTAACTGCTGATACACCTTCACTAAAACGGCGTTTCCCGATGCGTTATGACTCCGATTGACCTCATTCCAGTTGCTAAAGTTCTGTAACTCGATAAGGAATGTTTTCTCTTCAAAGGTCAGCGGCTAAATCATCGCTTAAGCACCTCGAAATCAGCACTTTATGGCCTGGAAAATGGATTTTCAGCTCTAAAAATAATATCTTCGAGATTTATCTTCAAGTCTTGACTCTAATTCACGATCTTTGACTTTCTCCTCGGATTCCTCTCCTAGCTAGCATCTAAAACCTGTAAACTTTACACTAAAAATACCAATATTACGCGCAAAAGTTTAATAAATTAAAAATGCTAGAAATAAAAAGGTAATTCCGGATTATTGCAAATTTAGTCCAAAAGTCTATCAAATTAATTAAATAAACACCAAAAATGATGTCTCCCAAGGGTCTAAAATAAGAACAATTAGGGAGACATCATACATCTCATTATTTCTTTCATCTCTAGAAATATATTTTATTAACCCTTTCCATCTTCCTTCTCGAATATTCTCTTGTAACCCCGACATGTTTGTTTTGGCGTTAGCTAATAAGGCCTTGGTAGATTCTCTTATCTTGGGTTCAGGAATCTCGATTTGGATAGGTTGTTTTGTCTTCTCTTTTGTAATCAAAATATCTTTCTCTTGATCACTTGCATTGACCATAAACGATTACTCTCTAATAGATTGACTCGAATTACCCTTTCTCTTTTTTGCCGAATTCACACAAGTCTCACTTGCTTTATTTTTGCTTTCACCCAAGTCTTTTCTTTGAATCTTCTTCATCTCCCTTACACTTGATAGTGTCTCCATTCATCTCCTCATATCCTTTGACCTTTAACTCAAAATTATACGACTCTTGAAATTACCCCTTGATTTTGAGTAGATGAGGTGTTATTTGGGCTAGGAGAGGTGTAAGGATGATGATTATTTATATGGATATGATGGAGTTGTGCTTGGATGAGCGGGGATAAGAAATTTTGGAAAAAGGGATTTGAACTTTTTTGGAATTGAATCTTGATTTCTAGGTGTTTTTTGAATTATTTGGGTGGGTAAAAATTGTTTATTGGAGTGTAGGGATGAATTATGATATGAAATTTAGGTGAATTGATGTTATTTTGATATGAGGTGAAGGTTTGGTGAGGCTTCAATGACGTGTGGGGGCTTGGGGAAGAAGGAGGCTTACGGTTTATGACTTAGTTATTAACATGGTCTATTCTTCTTGGTTGGTCGCGTCGCGATATACCTCCCATAAGGCACGGTATAACGCTTGAAGGAAGGGAACATTCTAACTTGCACATAATCTGCACAGCATCACTACTCTTGGTGAGTGAATGGTATACTGCCTGTATGGCGTGGTATACCGCTCGAGGCATTTAAAGCTACTGACTTGCGCCGTAACTATGTTGATCGCATTCTGTGATACGGTTCGGGCACGGTATATTGCCTGTTGGGCCCAGTATACCACTTGAGAGGTATGAAGATCCTAACTTTGACCGTATCGAGGACTGTAACTATATTCGTCTGGAGGTGCGGTATACTGCTCGTAGGGCGCGGTATACCGCTCGGGTCAGCTATGCAAACTAATTGTACCTCTAATTTCATCTCAAACTCATCTCCTCATAACGGATGTACTTCTATTTGTGATATCTATATTATATTTCAGAGTTTTTTTTACAGTTCAGATTTACCTACATAAGTGGTGGCCATGATTAAATCTGGCTAAATATAAGTGGTGGCCAGGATTTAATCAGGCTAAACATAAGTGGTGGCCAAGATTGATTCTGGCCAGGATCGTTTCTGGCCCCACTTATCATTAATACCATTAACTAATCTTTATTTACTTAATAAAAAAAATTATATTTTAAAACAAAAAACCTTAAATCACTCCCTTATTTCTCTCATTATTTTTTTATTCTTCTCATAAATCTCTTAAAATTTTCACTTTTTTTAAACCACATTGATCTTTTAAAAGATTTTTTTTTAAAAAAATTGGGAATATGGGAGCAGTGTATTACCCTACACGGTTTTTCGAAAAGCTAATGAAGGAAAATTATATTGAAATATATGGTAAAGATAAAAATAATAATAATATAAACCTTAAACCTTAAACTTTAAACTTAACCTTATCTTTAAACCTTAACCTTAACTTTCATCTTAAATGTAACCTTAACATTAAACAGATGAAGAATCATCACGCTAATATTCGACCTTAAACCTGGAATTTTGTTACACCTTAAACGTTTAATCTTAAACCTTAACTCTAACTTAAACTTAATCTTAAAGTTAAATTTAACCTTAACCTTGACTTAAAATTTAACCTTAACCCTCAACTTTAACCTAAATTTAACCTTAAAATTAACCTCATCCTTAACCTCAAGTGGAAAAGTAAAGGAAATCTATTAGTCAAAGTCAAAAGGGAAGAGTTTGGATATATTTGGAAAGTAAAGAAGCTACAAAAACCGCACAAATGTCCACTAATTAATTTATTGCAGACAATCAGTCTAGAATTAGGAATAAAATTTTATATGAACAGATAGATAATTCAAACCCGGTCGTTTCTATATAAAGAATGTAAAAATCCGATAAGTCACGAAGGAGATATGACGAACTCAAAATCTGCTAAAGTTTATCCCTTACTACAAGTTAGGAATACGAATTTTGGTAAGATTAGGACTCCTTAACTTGGGGATTACTTCTAATTTTGACCAAGGCCTATATATATCCATTCCAACCTAAAATAAATCATCCTTAGTCAGTCCCTAATCGTCCAAAGACCAAGAGGAAGCCTAGATCAAGAGAAGAGAAGAGAAGAGAAGAAGGAGCTTGGAAGCTGTTCATGCCATTCCAACGCTTCCCGTTTATAATTTCGTATTATTATTTATTTATTATGAACTAATTTATTTAGCTTGATATTAGCATATGGGTATGAACCCTATAGTTGTTTGATATGTTGTTTAATTTGGGATGTCCTTTTACATTTAATTGAATTTAGTATTAATAACTCTGTATTATGTGCTTTGAATTAATGTCTGTAGTTCTTGCGATGTGCACGTATAGGATTACCATAGTAATTGAGTTAACATCCGGATTGGGGATTCAGTTACATAAAAATCCACATAGTCGTCTAGTGTGTGGTAGTGTTCCAGAAGGGCTTTCCTAACAGGATAGTCATTAGATTTTAATTTAACCACCTAGTTTTGAGCCTCCTAAGTCCACCCAGAAGGGGGTTAGGAGGAATTTAGAATCCCGGCTATTGTATATCACACTATTCTCCCTTAGGTAATAAACATAGAACAAGGCTAGTGGGGATTACTTGCTAGTTCTCAAGCTAAACTATCATAAGCTTCATTTATCCTATTTTACTTTCATGTCTTTAATTTAAGTCAGTTTAGAGTCATAAAAACCAAATAAATACATTAGAGTCTTCCTTTTCAGTGTATTAATCTTCTAGCTTCTTTTATTTTCACTTTATATATGAATGAGTTTTCCTAACTTTCGTAGTCTCTGAGGACGAATTCTACTTATCATTAAAACTTGCATATGATCTGTGATACTTGCAGTGAGTAACATGCTTGGTTAGGGTGCTAGTTGCATCTTTATTTATCATTTTTTAATCACGCCCTAACCGACACCAAGTTTTTGGCGCCGTTGCCGGGGACTACATTGTTAGTCCTTGCGTTTTTATTTGGTGCTTTTATTTTTAGTTAGTTCTGTTTTACGCTTTTTTTTTGTCTTTTTCAGATTTATTTTAGATGGAAAATCAATGGTTAAAGAAAGGTCTTCCTGGCCCAATCCGGGTGCAGCCCATAGGAATTCACCCTCCAGCTATTAAGCTGTTCGATTCAAGCCCGCTCCGGACATGATTAATCAATTTGTGAGCTATGGGAAATATAGTGGTGCTACACATCAAGATCTGGTTCGATCTATTCAAAAATTCATGCTATTATGTGATGCCTACATTACTGAAGGTGTTACGCAAGAACAAATGTATTATTTAATTTTTCAATTCTTCTTGATTGGGAAAGCAAGCGATTGGTTAGATGATCAGCCCCCTGAGCTTATAACAAATTGGGACAAGCTTCAATCAAGATTCCTTGATCGATTTTATCCTACAAGTATGCGAGTGAAGGAACAAGTGGAGCTTATGAATTTCTTATAAGAAGCCGGAGAGAGTGTTGGCGAAGCATGGACTAGATTTCACAAGAAGTTGGCAAGATGTCCACTACTGGGATACATGCTAGAATCACAATTAACCACGTTCTATAAAGGACTCAATGCAGAGTCAAGGTTAAGAGTAGGTGATCTGGGTAGTGGTGGTTTGTCTCGATGGATCCAAAAGAAGCTAAGAGTGGTATGGAAAGAATTATCGAAACCGACAGGAGTTAGCCACAATCACAAGCTCTTGTTACTAATACTAATATGGAGGATAAAGTTTCTAGCTTGCAAGATCAAATAAAGAAACTTACTATGATTGTTGAAAAACAATACCAAAGCAAAGAATCCAAGGGAAAGGCCGTGAACGCTACCAATGGACAATCCATGGGAAATCAGAATTATCACCAAGGTAATCAAATCCAACAATCAATTCCAAGTAGGGTCGCTATTCAGAACTATTCATATCAGGCTCAACCTCAAACTAACAGTTTATCAAGCGCCACCTCAACAACTATATTTAAAATAACAATCCTATGAAAATCAAGCTAATCAACCACCAGGCTACAATGCATACAATGAAAGTCAAGCTCCGATAACACTTCCATCACGTCCTCAAGAAGATATCATTGAGTTAAAAGAGACTATTAGTTAATTCATCAACTTCTCAAGGGACAATATGAGCAGAATTGAGTCAAAGATCGATGTATCAGTAGTGCAAAGCCTACGACAACATAATCAAGATCTGAAATAACATAATCAACTTTTAGAGCTAAATGTGACGCGACTCACTACTGTCATAGAACAAATTCAAAGTCAACTCTTACAATTGACCCAAAGTACAAATTCTAACATGATGAAGATCCAATACGTTGACGACAAGGTTAAGACTATTAGTCTTCAAGCTGAAAAGATGAAAGAATCACTACCATCTCCATCGAGTAAAGTGGAGGTTCTACCAACCAAGTCAAACGTAGATAGGATGAACTTAGATGAGATATTTGAAGATTGGGTTGAAGAGGTTGAACAAGATGATATTAAGAAGCCAAGAGTGGTTGATGCACCAAGAATGGAAGAGTATAGATGGGTGAAACCACCTTCACTGTACTGCTATTATCCTGTAAAACCCGCTTATCCAAAGGATAAACATGATAGGTGTATGGAGACATTAAATCAAGTTAAAATCAACGTCCCTCTGCTCGAAGCTATGGAATGAAAGCAAAACTATAAGAGGTTCTTTACGGAGGCACTCTCCAATAAAGATTAGTTCACAGAATCCAAGAATGTGGCACTCAACGAAGGGATCTCAACACAAGTTCAACAAAAGTTATCACCAAAGCCTAAAGATCCTGGAGGTTTTAACCTCCCAATCAAAATAGGCGGTATATTTCACGGAAATGCTGATTTGGGGGCGAGTGTGAATATCATGCCCAAAAGTATATTCAAGAAGATTGGTATTAGTGATGTAAAAACGACATCCGTAATCTTACAACTTGCTGATCAATCAACAGCAAAGCCATGGGGTGTAATCGAGGATGTGCTCGTCCAAGTAGGTAACGTTGTTATTCCCACAAATTTTATTATTCTTGACTATAAAGCAGATAAAAACGTCCCATTCATACTTGGGCGTCCATTCCTAGCTACCAGCGATACCATAGTCAATGTGAATGAGGGAACCGTGACTCCACGTATTGAAAATGATTTTGAAACATTTTATGTTTCGGGAAAGAAGAAGAAAAAGAAGTCACAAGAATTATCAGCAATTAGAGTTGTGACCAAAAAACCAGAACCTGTAAGCCCCCAAGACACCATGGAAAAGGAAATTGAGTTTGGGGTGGGAGACGAGGTAGCATGGAAATTTCCCAACCCTAAGTATAAACATTCTTGGATAGGGCCATACTTCACCACACAAATTATTTAAGCAATAGTGGACGAAATGAAAGATATAGAGAGTTGCAAACTCATATTGGTAGATGTTGAAAGCCCTAGAGAGGGGGGGGGGGGGGAGGTGAATAGGATTACTAATATGATTAATGCCTAATTAAAAATCTTTTGGATAAATATAAGTTTTACAAAAACTTCTAAGTCAGCTAATATATCAAACTCTTACGGGATCATACAGTGGATAAACTAGAGGTTCGATATATAAGTAATACGAGTAAGTATAATATGATAAGTAAAGAGATAAGGTATAGAAAGTACACAACAATGTATAGTGGTTCGGTTATCCCTACATCCACTACCTAGGGAAGCCTCCTTAGGATTTTCAAGATTTTCACTAAGCTCCCGTGTCTCTCTTAACCGGGTCGAGAACACAATAACCCTTACAACCACTTTGATACCACGAAGGAAAATCTCTTGTGCTATCGCTACACAAGGACACCAAGTATACTTCCGATACTCAAATTCTCTCGTAATCTATCTATTACAAAGACTAGACTTAAGAGGACAAATGTAAGTGTTTAAAGGGTGAAACAACTTTGCTAACAATCTCTTAAAGAGTAGATATAACTATAAGCATGAAAACTCCTCTTGAGTAGATAATACCTTTGAAGCTTCTTAGTTTAAGCTCTTGATCAAGCTTGGATGATTAACTTTGATAACTTGAGACCTCTAATTTTGTAGGTTAATGATATGTATAATAGTTGAAGTGTGAGAGGTGAATTTCTCCTTGAAAGAGGTCATATTTATAGCACAAGAAAGTCCCCAACGGTTATAAAGTTTGTGGGACAATTTGTGCTGAACGGGTACCCGTTTATAGCAAACCAGGTTCTCGTTTAACTTCCCCAACGGCTCTTTTTCAAGTGGCAACGATAAGAAATGACGTGGAATTGACTAGCAAGAAAACCATGTTGAGCGGGTACCCGGTTAGAATCAAACGGGTTCCCAGTTATCTTCTGACTTGCGCATTATGACATTTTGCTATGATACTCGGATGGAAAAGTTTTCTTCACGAGAGTTGTTGGAAACATCAAATCTAAGAAACTTTTTAGTTGATCATAACATCTAATTCTCAATGTATACAAATATAAGGTGGTGGTCCCTTGTGTGTTCTAAAACAAAATGCAAATAAGGAAAAGAGAACCACAACTGCAAGTGTACAGTTGTCCCAAGTAATATATGTGATAAACAGATTCGTTCTCAGGGACAGATTGGTTGACTCTAATGCTTCTCAAGTAGTGATTAATTGCACGTAAAAAGCAAATAAATGATTTTAAGATTGGTTGTTTGTTTTTCTATAACTAAGACAAATAATTAAAAGACTAAAGTAATGTAACTATTGAGCTAGACGCAAGAAAATTAAAATAGCTAGACACAATAAAGAGAGGTAGTACTTGAGTAATGCTGGGATTTCACCTAAATCTATTCATTCCATGTATTGTTTAAGGGACGAATTTGGTAAATAATAGTGGTCGGGATTCGATATTCTCCTTACCCCCGTCAGGGTGGACTAAGGAGCTATTCTTAGGTGCTACAAACCCCGTCAGGGTGATTATAGTCCACCTTCGAATGGTTAAGTTCTAATTACCTAATTGGCCATATGATTAATTAAGCCTGTCAAGGTCAAATAATTTCTATCCTACATTCATTAATTATGTCCGTACCTAGACCCCCCGTCAAGGTGATCCATTCTCCACTAAATGGAATAGCCTAGTTACTAAGTCCTATTACAGATTAGCTACTTCAAAAATAGTCAATAATTGCAAATTAAGGAAAAATATTAATTAACCAATTCGATTTCAATTACAATAATCCCAAAACTAAAAACATAGAAGGAAATAGATTGGGGCTTAACCCATTAATGCGTTCTTAAGTACTATATGAATTTAGCTCATAATTGCGGAAACTAAGAAATTAAAATTAAAGGAATTCATAATTATTTTACAGAATAGAAGATAAAGAAACCTAGTTGAGGAGTTGATTCGGCTGCGAATTGGAGAAGTTGAATTTCTCCAGCTCTTGGCTTCTTCTCTTCCTTGCTTCTGCTTCTTCTCTGATGCTCTGACTTTGTATATAATGAATTTCTTTGGAAAATAGAAGTCTAAAAGCCCTTTTATAGTAGGAAATTCGGACTAGGGTTTTTAATTAAAAGAATAAGCAAATATTAAAAGCCAAATTCCACTCTTCAAGCCCAAAATCCCGTAACTGCTGTACACCCTTCACGAAAACGGATGTAACATTCTCAATATAACTCCGAATTGACTCATTCAACTTGCTAATTCTTCGTAACTCGATAATGTACGAATCTTCTTCATAACTCAGAGCCCGAATCCATTTTAAGTAGCTCGAAATCAGTACTTTCCATCAGCCTTCCAGATTTTCAGCTCAAATTTGTCAACTCCTTGGGATATTCCTTTAAGCTTTTGACTTCTTTACATGATCTTTGACTTATATTATCGATTCCTCTTCTTGCTAGTATTAGAAACTTACAAACTTTTCACTAAAACACACCATATTACGCGCAAAAGCTTAATAAATCAAAAATACTAAAATCTAAGGAGAGAAAATAAAATATTGCATATTATTACTAAAAGTCTATCAAATTAGCCAGATAATCACCTAATTTGATGTCTCCTAAAGGCATATAAATAGAACAAAAGAGGAGACATCAAGACCCCAAATTTAAACCATTTTCGTCCCGACAAAGTAAAATTAAAAATAAAGGGAAAAGGTGACGCAGACCCAAATAAATACACCCAAAGCATTACTAAAAATAAATCTCATATATCAAACATTAGAAACTAATATACACTTACACTAATCATGCAAAATCAAACACAAATAGTATTCAATCATAGAATTAACTTTACAATGCTAGAAGGTTACATTTGTACTTATCTCAATATGATGGCTATAGGTTGTTCCTTGATCCTTAGTCGCTTTGAACGCTCCACTTAGTATACTCCCTATTAACTTACCATGTACCTAGGAATCACAAGGACTTTACGGTTTTAGCATAGGCTTAGGGACGGTGTGGTATGTATATTTGGTAAATTTGAAGTGAGGTTTTGGCTCTCTCCTCACTTACCATCAACAAATGTCCACGAGCTTGAGTTTACACTCGAATAATGTTCTCACTCAACCCATTTGATGCACTAAGTTAGCATCCCCAAGTTAACCCAATATATACTAAGATGATTTCCAAAAATTTCCACTTTACCGGGTATTTTATTCTTTCTTTAATTTTCTTTTTCTTTTCTTTTCTTTTTCTCATAACTTTTTTTCAGTCAGGCGAAACCGGGTTCCTGGTTTTGTGAAATCCGGGTTCCCGGATTCTACAGTCTTGAGAATTTTATTTTCACTTTTTTTTTCAATCCTGGCAAAGGGTTACAAATAATATCATCAATATAAACACATACAATTCCCTCCCAATGTAATTTCCCAAAAGATGGACCCACCACCCCAAACTCAAGCTCGAGACATGTCTCAGGATCGTGATTCAAGTGCAGGTCATTTTGGAAATGCCTAATAAACTAAGGGGATATGGGATTATATCATGGTGACAAAAGAAAAGGCTTTAAGGCTCAAAATTAGGCTAAGATGGATAATATTAATACAAGGGAGAAGGCTAAAAAGGTCTCAAATGGCTTAACAAAGAACTCCCCTTATCATTTTTCTAGTTACATGGTTCGTCTCTAGTTCATATCTAAGTAGGTTCTCTACTAATTTAGATCTCACGTTCTACAAACCAAATATTTTCCTTAAGTACAAGCTTACTTCTTCTGCATTGTTTATTAATTTTTCCTATCCATTACTTATGTTTGCATGCAATTAAAGCGCATTTTATACTAATTCCTAAAGTCCACTATTTACTATCATTGATTCATTAAAAGTATGCTTAATGGGGTCATTTAAGAACTTCTACAGTTAAACGCATTTCCTAATTAATTTTATTGAAAGCGATAAAAACAAATAACACATAAAACTGGGATGAGGCAACGAACACCACCCTAAACTCAAAAATGAGTCGTGTCCCCAAGACTAAAAAAGACTCAACGCAATTAAACTAATCTACACTAAATGAGAAAGGAAATAAAACGTATCTTAACCAGCACGAGGCTGGTCATCGGTGTTGCTTCCAAGTACAGAATCCTTCGTGAGTAAACCATAGGTGGCGTGTTGGATGGTGCTCACCCCAAGTAGCATATTACGAAAAAGATCTAACTCTTTGGTGACATTTCCTAACGTAGCAATCATCTTTTCTTGATTCTCTTTCAAAACTCGAATTTCTTCTTCCAACCCATTATTAGTATGTACTTTCTTCTTTGGTGGAGGAGCTCTAGGGTTCTTGATTGGATGGGTTGCTTCATTGTGTGCGTTTTCAATAGAGTTCAATGCCATTGCATCTCCCTAATCTGAAGGCTCAACCTCTTCGCTCCTACGCGGTACTTTTGCTTCTAGACACAAGGCAGTGATGGTACAAGGAAACGTAAGGTTTTGTTGACTAGTAGGGATTTTCTCGAACTCCATTATAGTCTCATAAATTATACGCACAACATCCATCTCTAGATCCTTGATAATAAACTTAATAAAGATAACATGCTTCTTCTTCAATTCAGAAGTGTGAGTAATACCAAAGAAAGTAGGCACTATGAATCTTTACCATACCTTAGCACAAGGTAACAAACAACTACTATAAACCTGCCCATTATATCTCTCACCATTCGGAATAGGGCGTTTTCCATGAACTAAAACTGTGTCCCAAAGAGATTCCCACTCAAAAGATGGGTCATTAAGTGTTTCGAAATAAGGACAAGGACCAGTAAAGTTGGGCAATTTCAAAGCTTTGCGAATAAGTTCAACTGAGAAGGGTAATACCTTTTTGCGGACAATAATTGCTTGTTTATTCGAAAAGGCTACTCCTTCATAAAAATCACGTACCATGGTGGGGATAAAACTAAGTTTTCTCTGTCTCAATTCAGTCCACCTAAACTTATTACAAGTAGTTGCATAACTCTTGAATTCACTATTCATAATACCAGAAGGAAATACTCTTTTAACACCAAACTTCAAATAATTAATTGGATCACGAACCTGATCATTCCAACTCATAGCTACCCTCTTAGATTTGTGTGCAATAGCTATTCTTCGTGGAGCTCATCGTTCTAGAACAGGTTCTTTGGGAATTTCCTCTTCAATCTCTTCCTCTTCTTCTTCATCAACCAAAGTAGGCTTAGCAAGAGTAGCCTTACTTGGGTTTTCTTTTCTCTTCATAAAAGTCTTAACCTCTTCAATCTTGCGTTTAGGACCCAAATCTGGAATCTCAATAGCTTTATCTTGTGTAGAACCATGATTGTTTCTTGTTCTTGGGTTGTTTCTTCTTGTATAACTGAAATAATCTGTCCTGTTAGTCATGGCTTTTCACCCCAAACTCAAAACTTCAAAAATTCAAAACTAGAGAAAAGTTTCGATCTTTGATGTTTTGAGAGAAGACTAAGGTGAATTTATGTGAAATATGAGATGGGTAAGGTTTAATTTAATGGATTGGAGAGGTTTAGTTGTTCAATTTAAGGGTTGGGTGAAGAAAGAATTGGAAGAAAAAGTGGAATTTTTGTGAAGTTTTGGAAAGATCTTGAGTTGATTATGTGTTTTTGGGAAGAAAGAGGTAAGAATTGATGAATAAAACCTGTTTTGATGATGATTTTCGGAGTTGGGTAAAACTGGAATCGGATGTGGAGGCTAACTTGAGAAAGAAGCTAAATATATAGGTAAAAAATGCACAAAACCGCCTCTCACAGTGGCGAAACCGGGTTCCCGGTTTTCGTTGCTTTGTCGGCGCGGAAAAAATTACTAAATTCGGCATTCTTTTTTTTTTAATTTTTTACCTACTTGGATGCAGCTAACCGAGTTTCGAGCCACGCAGGGGTCAGAACATTTAGAAGTCACAGCTCTCGAAATCGGGTTCCCGGTTTGTGCAAAACCGGGTTCCCGGTTTTTGTCTGATGTGCGGGGTGCAGGTGCTGGACGCGACCCCTTGCGTCTGGGCTCATGCAGGGGTCAGATAAATTTGCAAACCGGGAACCCGGTTTTTGTCTGATGTGCGGGGTGCAGGTGCTGGACACGACCCCTTGCGTCTGGGCTCATGCAGGGGTCAGATAAATTTGGTCTTCCCAGCTCAAGAAACTGGGTTCCCGGTTTATGCGAAACTGGCCCCTTGTGTGTTCTAAAAGAAAATGCAAACAAGGATAAGAGAACCACAACTGCAAGTGTACAGTTGTCCCAAGTAATATATGTGATAAACTGATTCGTTCTCAGGGACGGATTGATTGACTCTAATGCTTATCGAATAGTGATTAATTGCACGTAAAAGCAAGTAAATGATTTTAAGAGTGTTTGTTTTGTTTTTCTATAACTAAGACAATAATTTAAAAGACTAAACTAATGCAAATATTAAACTAGACGTGAGAAAATAAAATAGCTAGACGCAAGGTATGAAGGTAGTACTTGAGAGACGCAAGGATTTCACCTAACTCTATTCATTCCATGTTTTGTTTAAGGGGCAAATCGGTAAATAGTAATGGCCGGGATTCGGGATTCTCCTTACCCCCGTCAGGGTGGACTAAGGAGCTATTCTTAGGTGCTACAAACCCCGTCAAGGTGATTATAGTCCACCTTCGAATGATTAAGTTCTTATTACCCAATAGGCCATATGATTAATTAAGCCCGTCAAAGTCATTAATTTCTATCCTACATTCATTAATTGGTTCCATACCTAGACCCCCCGTCAAGGTGAACCATTCGCCACTAAATGGAATAGCCTAAGTATTAAGTCCTATTATTGATTCGCGACTTCACTAATAGTCAATAAGCACAAATTAAGGAAAAATACTAAATACACAATTTGATTTCAATTATTATAATCCCAAATTCTAACACATGAAATGAAATAGAATTGGGATTAACCCATTATGCGTTCTCAAGCACTTTATAAGTTTAGCTCATACTAATACGAAAAACTAAGAAATTAAAATAAATAGAATTTATAATTGTTTTACAGAATAAAATAGAAGAACCTAATTATGGAGTTGAATTGGCTGAGAATTGCAGATGTTGATAATCTCCAGCTCTTGGCTTCTTCTCTCAGCTGACGCCATTAGGGTCAGTGTACTCTAACTTCTTCTCTGGTGTTCTGACTTCTCTCTTTTCTTAATGAATTGTTTGGATTCAGATTATCAAAGGAAAGGAAATGATAGGAATATAAAAATATTAAAGGAATAGAAAGGAAAGTGATAACCGTGTTTGGATTATAAAAAATTATTAAAGGAAAAGAAAGTAATTGATTAAGAAATCACTTGTTTGGATTCACATTATTAAAGGAAAGAAAATGATTATTTTACACAAAAATACCTTTATACCCTTTTTGTGTTATGTAAAAATATTATATATTAAAATTGTAAGGTTAGTTGTGACATTTAAAAAAATAATCATTTCCTTTCTTTTGAAATGACTCCAAAACGGGAGGATTAAATAATTGATGTTTTAAAGGAAAAGAAAGGATTCTGTAATCCATTGAATTACTTTCCTTTAATTAAAAAACTAATTCAAACAAATGAAAGGAAAATTTATTCCTAACATTTCCTTTCCTTTCCTTTCCTTTAAAAAAATGAATCCAAACAATACATAAGCGTATGATTTGTGTGTTGAAAATAAGAGTCTAAAGCCTACTTATACTATAAAATTCGGACTAGGGCTTTTCTAAAGGATTAAATGAAAATTAGAAGAACCCAAGTCCATTAATTAAGCCCAAATCCCGTAACTGCTGCACCACCTCCACTAAATCAGCTCTAACCGGCTCGTTTCAACTCGGAATGACTCCATTCCAGTTGCAAAATTTCCGTAACTCAATAGGGAACAAATCATCTTCACAAGTCAGAGGCTTAATTCACTCTTAGATGACTCGAAATCAGAAATCATTATCAACTCTCCAGATTTGCAGTTTGAAATTGTGAATTCTTTCGGGATATTTCTTCGTGCTTTGACTTCATTACACGATCTTTGACTTTATTCTTGGATTCCTCTCCTAGCTAGTATTCAAAACCTACAAACTTTTCACTAAAAAGAACAATATTACGCGCAAAAGTTTAATAAATGAAAAATACTAGAATTAAAAGAGGAAAATCGATTTATTGCATATTAATACCAAAAGTCTATCTAAATAGTCGATAAACACAAAAAATGATGTCTCCCAAGGGCATAAAATTAGAACATTTAGGGAGACATCACCATCTCCCCCGGTTCTCTCACAGGTTCATAGGCAGGACGCCTATATTTTGGATTCTCCTAGTTGAGAGCTGCCACTGTTTCGGCAAGCTCTTCCATCATCTCAGGTAAGTCTAGTGTCAAAGCAGCCTGCAAGATATCATCATAATTAAAACAATTAAATACCTCTTGCGTGGCGTGTTCTGCTACATCCATTCGAAAGCAATCTACTGGAACATCTGGAAACTTCATGGCTCTGAACACATTAAACTATACCTCCTCGTCTTGGATTCTCATGGTTAAGTCTCCGTTTTCTACATCAATTAAAGTACAGACCGTGGCTAGGAATGGTCGTCCCAAAATGATAGGGACATTCCTATCTGCTTCGTATTCAAGAATAACAAAATCAACGGGAAAAACTAAAGTACCTTCCTTAACAAGGACATCTTCGATTCGACCCTCAGGATGAACGAGGGACCTATCAGCCATTTGCAAGACCATAGAGGTAGGTCTCACAACTCCCATTTTCAACTTACCGAAAATTTCTTTGGGCATAAGATTGATACTTGCACCCAAATCACATAGCGCTTTTCCTTGCCACTCTTTACCAATCGATATCGAAATTGTAAAACTCCCAGGGTCAATCAACTTCGGTGGCAACTTACTTTGGCAAATAGCGCTACACTCTTCAGGTAACCCAATAATCTCATTATCACAATACGACCTCTTGTTAGTTAGGGCTCTCTTCAAAAACTTCATGTATTTCGGTATATCTTTAATAGCTTCTAACAACGGAATGTTGATGTTGAAACCTCTTACCCTATTCAAAAATCTCTGATACTCGGTCATATCTCCTTTTTTCTGAACTCCCGAATGAAACGGTGGAAGAGGATGGTTTTCCACAAAAGCGTAAAATAGAACTAACTAAAATATAAGCACTAGATAATTGCACAAGGACTAACGATGTAGTCCCCGGCAGCGGCGCCAAAAACTAGGTGTCGCCTAAGGTGTTATAAAATAATAGATAAATAAACGCAAATAAACTCCCTAGGCTAGCACGGTTCTGCAAGTATTACAGGACGTATGCAAATTTTAATGAATAAGTAGAATTCGTTCCTCATAGACTATGAAGGTTAAGAAGAACTTATGCAAATATTCAAGTGCAGATATAAAAGTTAGAACTGATAATACACAAGAGTAAAGAAAAGAAAGATAGATTTTTATTTGGTTTTTAATAAAGAAATTTTAAATAAGAAAACTAATAAACTAAAAGACAGAAAATTAAATAACATAAAAGAAGATAGTATGATAGTTTAGCTCGAGATATTAACAAGTAATCCCCACTAGTTTTGCTTATTCTATTGTCTAAGGGTGAATCATATAATATGAAATAATCAGGATTCTAAATTCCCATACCTTAGACCTTGAGAGCGACTAAGGGGGCTACGGACACACCATGAGGCAGCCTAACTTAGGGTTATCAAATGCTACTAAGTCCCTAAGCAATTCAATTCCATGGTGATAGTGGTGAAAGCATACTCTAATCTTTATCTAGTTAGGTTGATTTGTCAGGTCTAAACCTTGTTCTAGACGTTATGTGGTGTTTCAATCTTAGGGTTATCAAACGCTACTAAGTCCCTAAGCAATTCAATTCCAAACATGGTGATAGTGGTGAAAGCATACCCTAATGATTATCTAGTTAGGTTGATTTGTCAGGTCTAAACCTTGTTCTAGACGTTATGTGGTGTTTCAATAGTTAAACACCCAGCTAAGGTGATCATCTAACTACTATTAAGGTAATCCTATACTCATGCATTAGCAAGGCAACAGTCATTAAATCAAAACACAAACAGAACATAAAACATGAATTCCAATTCAATACCGTGGTATCCCAAATCAAATAGAAAAAATATGGTTCATACATATATGCTAAATCTCAAGCTAAAAGTAAATTAGTTCATACTATAGAAAGAAAAGAAAGAAATTACAGATTTGAAGGTAGAAGAAGACATAATATGGTGTTCTGCTCCTTCCAGACTTCTCCTCTTGTTTTGTAGCTTCTTCCTGGCCTAAGGACTGGCCAAGGATGATTTTCTAATGTTAAGAGGCTGTATTTATAGGGTATAGGAAGACCTAATTCGTTTTCTTGAAGAAGAAGGTAAGTAGTGGACTCCTAGCCCAACTCAAATTCGTAACCCTAAAATATGGAATCAACCTACTTTTGTTTTGGTCCTAACAGCTTCAATACTTATCCGTTTGACGCGTATGAGTAGTCGAAATTCATCGCCTCGGAAAGATCTTTAACTTTTCTCTTGACCGTTTCTCCAGATTGATCACCAATTTTAGGATATGATCTGATTTATGGTCGTGGGTGGTTAAATTTAGATTTATGACATCTTTTCCTTTTCCATATTTTTAGCTTTTACTTACTCATCTTCAATTTCATGTTTATCTTCTTTCCTTTAGCTCTTGGAACCAACTTGGACTCTAATTAATTACCATATATCTCTAAAGCTTCACACTAAATAAATAATTAAACCCAATATGCTCTAAAAATAATAAATAATTAATTCAAGACACAAAATAGGAAAGTGTATTAAATCATGCAAAAATCGACCTATAAACTAATAAATACAACTAAAATGATGTCTCTAGTAGGATTAATTCATGACAAATAGGGAAACATCAAGATTATTGTTAAAAAAGAAAAGTGAAATAATAAGATTTTATTTTGGTTTCATTTTAAGACTAAAGATGCAATAAAATAAAATATAAAAAGCTTAACTGAAATGTAAGATTAAAAGTAAATAAGAGTATACGCAAGGTAAGAGATGTACTTGAGTCTCGCAAGGGTTTCACCACATACCCATTACTTTGTAGGACTTATCCATATGACCCGCACTTGAATCTCAAAACTTGAGACAAGTTTTTTTAGAGCTTGTGTTTGGGGTGGTGGGTTTCATCAATTGGGAAACATTGGTATTGGGAAATTGATTGTAATTGTGATATTATTGATGATGATGAGTTTATTATTGTAACCCTTTGACGGGGTAAAACTAAATGAATAAAGTATAGAAAAGAAATATGATAAAAAGTATCATGATATCTCACATTAAAAAGAGAGACATAGCTAGCTATCAAAAGAAAAAAATATATATGAAAAAATTGAAAAGATTTGGACCGAAAAAGTACAATTTATTGTATCATCATAAAAAACTTTATTTGGGTTATCTGGGGATGCAAATCAAAGCATCAAAATTGGGTTGAGTGAGAACATCTTTGGCTGAAACTCAAGCTCTAGGGAGATTCGTCGATGGAATGTAAAGAGAGAGCCAAAAACTCAATTATCATTATCCAAATATACCACACCGTCCCTAAGACATATTATAACCATAAAGACCTTAGGATTTCTAACTACTGGGTGAAGGATTAATGGAACAATTAGGGCATAAGTGAGTGGACCATTGGATACTATATTTGGACCTGCGATCACCATATAGCCATTAACACAAACTGAGTTGAAGACCTCTTATTCTGGCATTGAGAAGTTAATCTGGACTTGAATTTATGGATTGTCGATTATGTGTATATTAAGCATATGTGTGCATTATTTCGTTAACATTACTACATGAGACTTTTTAGATATGTTGCTCTAGGATCATTCATTTCTTCTTCTTCTTCTTCTTCTTCTTCTTCTTCTTCTTCTTCTTCTTCTTCTTCTTCTTCTTCTTCTTCTTCTTCTTCTTCTTCTTCTTCTTCTTCTTCTTCTTCTTCTTCTTCTTCTTCTTCTTCTTCTTCTTCTTCTTCTTCTTCTTCTTCTTCTTCTTCTCCTTCTATATTTATTATTTGACTACCCTACTGTTCTTATCTTTATTGTATCAGACAATACAACTTTCTAACTATCTCATTAATACAATATACATTAATACACAAAAGACTTAAAGTAATATACACTACATAAATTGAAATTTAGAACTAATAAAGATATTAAACATGGTTGTCTCCCAAGAGCACTTTTTTTACGTCGTTGAAGTTCGACGTGTTTACTCTAGTATCATTTCTTTTTTATATAAACTCCGAGCAGTGGGTGAGGCTATTGACATCTACCAATCAAAACTTGCAACTCTTCTTGGCTTGCACTTCAATTACCTTGTTTGACACAACTCTAGTGACTATAAATGATCCTATCCAATACCTATTTTGCTTGCGTGATTTGTTTGGGGGATCAAGATCCTTCAATGTGACCTCGTCGCCTACTCTAAACTCATCATTTTATCTTTCTAGTTGTCTCTCTTGCCATATTCTTAGCTAACTTCTTGGTCACATTCAAAGGGGAAGTGTGTGGTTTCTCTTCAAGTTTTGGAGAGTTCCAATGAATGGTTTATATCTTGGATCACTCTCCTCCAAAATTCGAATTTGTTCATGACCTTTCACCTTTGGTATTTCACCTTTAGAATCTAGAGACACCATAAGCTCGACTGGCTCTTCATGTAACTCGGGTGAATAAAATATGGTATGATCAGCGACGTCCATATGGAATAAATCATCTTTAGAATCAAGAAATTTCATCGCCTTCAACACATTGTATTTGACCTCTTCATCTTGTACTCGCATGATCAAATCACCATTCTCTACATCAATTGAAATACACCCCGTGGATAAGAATGGCTGCCCCAAAATGATTGGCACATTCTTATTCGCGTCACAGTCAAGAATAATAAAATCACATGGAAATATAAAATTACCTACCTTGACAATACATCTTCTATATTTCCTTCAGGTTGGGAAATAGACCTATCCTCCATTTGCAAAACCATGGTAGTGGTCCTTGATCTCCCAATATTCAGTTTCACAAACAACGATCTAGGTATGAGATTGATACTCGCACCAAAATTGTAGAAATATCTCCTAGACTATTCTTCACCAATGGATATAGGAATATTAAAACTTCAAGGATCTTTCAACTTTGGTGGAAACTTGATTTGACAAATTGCACTACACTCCTTCGGCAAACCAACCATATCTGATGGTTTGGGCTGGTGCATATAGTATGAAACTAAGGCCCAAAATCCCAACAAGGTTGATGGTTTAGGTTCAAACCCCACTAGGCTTCAATTTTATATGATTTAACCAGTTGGGTTAGCTCAATTGGCCAGGACCCTGTCTCTCAACCAAGAGGTGTAGAGTTCACATCCCTTTCAGAACACCTAGTTCTGACATGCCTGGGGGTATGCTTGGGGAAGGCGGTCATATTCTCCGTGGGACTAGTTGGGTGTGCGAAAGCTAGCCTAGAACCCACGTGTAAAAAAAACCAACCATATCTCCCGTGAAGTACTTGCGTTTGTTGGATAGCACATCCTTCATGAATTTCAAATATTTTGGCATCTGTTGGATGGCTTGCACAAACGGTAAATTGATTTTCAATTTTCTCACCATGTCCATGAACTTATTGTACTCTTTGTCCTTGTAATTATTGTGAAAACAAGGGATCAAGAGCAAAAAAAGCAAGAGAGAAGAAAAGAAGAGTTTGTCCATAAAATCAATGATTCTTCCTCAACTATCCATCATTAAAAGTAACTTTAATATATTTTTTATTTTGAACATGATTCTTCCATTAGTTTTATATCCTTTAGTATGAACTAAACTCTCATTGCTTGAGGTTGCTTATGTAAGAACTTATGCTTACCTGGTTATTTGCTTTATTGAATTTGGGACAAATGTTTAATTGAGCTTAATGTTTAATTTGTTTCATTGAATATACGTTCGTTTTAATACTACCTATATTAGTACAAATAATGGGTAGCTCTTGTGATTGAGCTAACACCCGGGAGGAGGGTTTTATTGCGGACATAGTGTATAGACGTCTTGTCTGTGGTAGTGAACCGAGAGGTCTTGTCTAGCTAGATAGTCAATAGGGTTAAGATTATTACACAAGGATATTGCATAGGGTATCCTTACCCAAGTCCCCTAGTAATATTAAGGTTGCCTTCTGGTGTGGCCTAAGGTGTGATAAAAAGATGATATAATTTAGATGCAAATAAACACCCTAAGCTAACACAGTACTGCAAGTATTACAGGACGTATGCAAGTTTTAATGATAAGAAGATTCGTTCCTCAGGGACTGACGAAAGTTAGAGAGAACTTATGCAAATTATCAAGTGCAAATATTAAAGATAGAAAAGATAATACGCTAGTAGGAAGAAGAGATAGACAAATATTTATTTGGTTTTTAAATAATAAAACTAAACTAATAAACTAAAGACAGAAACTAAATAAAAGAAAAGAGAAGAAGATAGTATGAAAGTTATAGCTTGAGTAATTAGCATGCAATCCCCACTAGTTTTGCCGTTCTAAACATGTAAGGGTGAATTATGCAGTATTTCCCTAATCGGTCCCAATTCGCTATCGGTAGTTTCAAATAGGATTTACCTGTGTCAATAAGGCTTCCTACGCAAACTTTTCCTGTAATTGGTAAATAGTCACAAGAACTAAACCATAGTGATTATCTAGCTAGGTTGGGTTGTCAGATCAGACCTAATACTAGACGTTATATGCTAAACATGCAATTAAACACCGTTGTCAATGGTGACCTAATTACTAGATGGTAATTCTATATGGGCGCGCATCCACAAGAACACAGAATATAAATCCAAACACATAAACAGAGAATAAAAACTATAATTCAATTTAAAACATTAAGTTCCCAAATTAGATAGATGTCAACTCAAACTAAAAAGAATTAATTCATACAAAGAAAAGAAGAGAAAAGAATTACAAAATAAGAGGTTGAAGGAGACATGATTGATGCACAGCTCCCTCCAGACTTCTTCTCTTGTGTTGCAGCTTCCTCTTGGACTTAAGGTCTGGCCAAGGATGATTTTAGAGTGTTAAGAGGCTGTATTTATAGGGTATAGGAAGGCCTAATTAGTTTTCTTGAAGGAGAAGGAAAGTATTGGACTCCTAGCCCAACTCAAATTCGTATGGAAATAAAGATAAACGCTGCTGGACCGTTTTAAGCATATCTTCTTCGTTATTGGTCGGTTTGAGCTCCATAAGATACCAAAAGAATCGTAACAGAATTATCTTTGTCCCTATGAAAGAAAATTACCAAAATCGGCCTATTTCTTAGGTAAATAACCACTTCTTTAGGCGTGTACTGCAGAAATTCAGATTTAGGCAGTTTTTCCTTTTCCTAATTGAACTCTGTTTCCTTCTATCTCCAATTACCATGCATATCTCTTTCCATATCTTGTAGTCTTTGACTTGGACTCTAATTAATCTCCATAATTATATTTAAAGCTTCACACTAAATAAACAATTAAACCCAATATGCTCTAAAAATATCATGTTACTAAATCAAGACCCAAAATAGGAAAGTGCACTAAATTAAGCTAGGATCAACCTATAAACTAATAAATAAGCCTAAAATGATGTCTCATGAATAGATTTTATTATCACAAATGAGGAGACATCAAGACCCCCAACTCAAAGTTGTATCGTCCCGATACAATAAAAGTAAGGAACAGTAGGGTATTCATATAAACTGGAAGAAGAAGTAGGAGGAGAATAAGAACAGAACATAATGAATGATCCTAGAGCATAGCATCAAAAAATCTCATGTAGTAATGTTTAAGAAATAATGCGCAAGCATGCTTAATATACACATGTAATCAACAATCCATAAATTCAAGTCCAGATTAATTTTGCAATGCCAGAAGGAGAGGATGACAACTTAGTTCATGTTAATGGCTATAGGTTGTTCATAGGTCCTAATATAGCATCCAATGGTCCACTCACCTATTACATAATAGCTCAATTGTTTCTCCATCTAGTAGTTAGAAATCCTAAGGTCTTTGGTTATAATGTGACTTAAGGACGGGTGTGGTATATTTGGATAATGAAAAGTGAGCTTTTGGCTCTCTCCTCACTAGCCATCAACGAATCGCCCTAGAGCTTGAGTTTTCACTCGAAGATGTTCTCACTCAACCCAATTTATTGATGCCTTTGATGTGCATCCCCAATATTCCCAATTAAAACCTTTAGTGATGATTTACAAAATTCCACTTTGCCGGTCCGAATATACATTCTTTTCATATCAATTTCTCTTTTATATAGCTATGACTCTCTTTTTGATGTTCGAGATATCACGCTATTTTTTATATATATTCTTTATTTTTATGCCCTTGTTGGCAAATTTAGCTCGTAGCTTCTTTTTCATTCACTATTACCCCGACAAAGGGTTACAACAAAAACTTTTTCATCATCACTAAATTCACAAATATAATTCCCAAAACCCAATGTTTAATAATGAAACCCACCACCCCAAACTCAAGCTCTAAAACGAGTTGTCTCAGGTTTTGCGATTCGAGTGCGGGTCATATAGATAAGTCCTAAAACTAGGGGTATGGATTATAATGTGTTTCAATAAAAAGGCTTTTAGAAAGGCTCAGAGGGGTTAAGACGGATAAATAATAACAATAATCAAATAAAAAGGGTGAGAAGGTATAAAAGGCTTCAAGTGTTTTAACATGAAAGAACTGCCTTATTCATTTTTCTAACTACCGGATTTTGTTACTTTTTCATTATTAGTTCATAGATAAGTGGGTTTTCAGCTAATTTCAAACCACACGTTCTACACACCAACAACTCTCCCTAAGTTTCAACGTGCTTCTTAGCATTGCTCATTAACTTTTCTATCTTTTATTTCCTGTTTTCATACATGCATCTAAACAATTTTATGACATCTTTCAAAAGCATACTACTTACTATCATTAACTTAATAAAATCATGCTCAAATAGGTACATTCAACATATTCTATGCCTAATTCAACCCAAAATTTTTTAAAATTTTATGTAAAAACAAAAAGGAAGATGAGGACAACGAATCCCCACCCCCAACTCAAAATTGAGTCGTGTCCCCATGACTCGAAAAAGACTCAATAAAAATAAATTTTAAAATTAGCATACATATTGCACATAAAGAAATGGTAGGGAAGAAAGAAAACATACTCTTCGAGGCTATCACCTCGCCTTATCGGTACTCAGATTAAATCTAATGTATCTTCTTCACCCAACTTCTTATTCGCTTTTCGTTCAGGACACATGATCATAATAGGATATTGCATTATATAACGTCATGGGAGAGATCAAAAATTCGTATCACCTCCTCATAGATCAACTGTGCCACATCTTCCTCTTCTCCTCACAAAATACAATTCACAAACAACCCAAGCATTCCAAATCTCCACGAATCTTCATTTATTCTCCTTCAACTTCTTCTTCAAATACTTTCTTATAAGAAAAAGGTAGTTCCTTTTAATTGTTTCCTTGGAGAAGCTAGCAGAGCCCTTGAAGCTTTCTCTTTTTCGTTGGGTATAAGGTCTTTTATTTGTAGAGGTTTTGTTGTCTTCTTCACTAAAGTTGTAATCTTTTTGCTCATTGTATCAACACAGCATGCTAACCTCTCTTCTCTTGACTTGTTTTACCCTTTGAATTGGAACTAGGACTTTTCTCACTTCTTCTCAATTAAATCCAATACCTTGATTTCTTAATCTCCCATACAGTAGATAATGTTCATGTTCTCTTAATCATCTCAATTGACCCCCAACTCAAAGCTTTAACAACTCTTTATTTGGGTTAGGAAAGGTGATTTGATGATGATTCTCTATGTGGGTAAGATGGATTCTTCATGGATTGGTACGGATTTAAGAAATTGTAGGATGAATTTCTGAAATTTAAGCTTTTGATTCTTGGATTCAAGGTGTTTTGGTATGATATGGGTGGTTGAATTTGTAATGATGTGGAGAATGAATTGGATGTGTTTTCATGGTGATTGGGTAGTGTTTTGATGTTTGGGGAAGGTTTTATGAAGCTCAATGGAGTTGGGAGAGGTTTGGAGAAGACAAAGAGGCTTGAGGTTTAATAAATTCGGAATAATGATATTAACCCTCCTTATAAACCTTAAATCCCGTTTTCTCTCTCCAGGCAGCGACCTGCGGTATACCGCGCAAGGGTCCGGTATACCGCCAAATCTGATGCTCCAAAAAATTTCGTCCGTCAATAAACGCGCGCCACATACCCGTGACACGGGTTTTTGCTCTCGCGGTATACCGCGCATATGGTCCGGTATACCGGACTCATCGATTAGATTTTTTTTGTCCTCTGGATAAAACATGTGGCATCCACCCGTGGTACGGGTTTTCTTACCTGCGGTATACCGCGGCTGAGGTCCGGTATACCGCACCTGTGGTCAGAATTTTTTGAAAATTTTTGTTCTTCATTCCCTAACTCGATTTCTCCAATACCTAAGCATCAAAAACACTAATACCTTTCTCAAATATGCAATATCAACTAAAATTAACAAAGCTAAACATAAATTAAAAAAAATAAAAATGTAAAAACATAAAAGAAATTACGGGTTGTCTCCCGTATAGCACATTTGATTAACGTCTTTTAAAGTTAGACGTGTTACCTCGATTAAGGATTACGAAATTTCCACCCTTTGCCTCTAATTCCCACGAACTTTTCAGCTCGATTCTTCATAATCATGGATGGTTTCATCCAAGATTTCGTGGGAAGGGGTGAATCTGGTGGTAACTCGATTTCATTTGTAGCATTACACTCCTCTGGCAATCCATTCATCTCTTTAGTTTCGAATCTTCGTTTGTTAGAAAGAATGTCCTTCATGAATTTTGCATATGTTGGCATTCTCTTGAGAGCTTCTACAAACGGTATTTTAATCTCTAACTTGTTCACCATGTCAACGAACTTCTTGAATTCCAGGTCATTGTCCTTTCTGACACGTGAAGGGAATGGTGGAGGAGGACATGTGTTGGTTACCACTGGGCTCTCTTTCTTTTCTGGTGTCTTCTCTTGGACACTTTGTTGTTCAACTACCTCTTCGACCTTATCTTCTGTTGTTTCTTCTCCCCCCGTTTCTGGAATAGGGACTGGTTCTGGTTCTGGTCTTAGTGGAGGTAGTTGTTTTCCACTTCTTAATTCAACTGCATGACAAACTTTGTTTGCTGGAGCACTAGTATCACTTCGGAGTTGCTCTTCTGCAAGGATTTGAACTTTATTAACCATTTGTGACACTGACTGCACCATCTTCTGAAGCACATTTTGTGAGTTTTGGAATTCTTGCTGGCTAATTTCCATATCTTCAATTAGGTTCATTATCTTAGCCATGGTTGAATTCGAACTCGAAGGTGGTTCTTGTACGGTTTGCTGCATTAAATAAGGAGGTGGTTCTTGATAAGCTTCATTATAAATCGGCGCTTCTTGATAGATAGGTTGTGGAGGATAATAAGCTTGTGGTCGTGGTTGATAACAATCATCATAATAATGGTTATTATGATAATAATTCTGTTGATCTCCGACCCAATTGTAACACCGTGGGGGTTGATAATCAGCGTAATTTCCTTGAGATTGATAATAACCATCATAATAATGGTCTCTTTGATAAGGCATGAAGGAAATTGAGGCTGGATTATTCATGCAATATTCCCACGAGTGATCTCTTGCTCCACAACTAGGACATGAAGGTGAGGTATGTACTAGATTCCTCTGAGCTAGTTTTCGCGATTGTTCTCGTAATTCCTCAAGTTTTTGGTTTAACTCCTTGAGCTTTAGAGATTCCAAAGTCTCTTTTTTTTTCTGCTTCAAACGACCAACTTCTCTTGGGTTCACGAAAATTCTCCATAATGGTATTAGCTTCTTCAGGATCTAATAACACGAAACCTTTATCTCCTAATAAATCTGCTCTTGCCTAAAAAAAATCTGTAAAACAAAAACTAAAAAGAAAAGCGTAAAATAGAACTAACTAAAATAAAAGCACAAGATAATTGCACAAGGACTAACGATGTAGTCCCCGGCAGCGGCGCCAAAAACTTGGTGTGGCCTAAGGTGTGATAAAAAGATGATATAATTTAGATGCAAATAAACACCCTAAGCTAACACAGTACTGCAAGTATTACAGGACGTATGCAAGTTTTAATGATAAGAAGATTCGTTCCTCAGGGACTGACGAAAGTTAGAGAGAACTTATGCAAATTATCAAGTGCAAATATTAAAGATAGAAAAGATAATACGCTAGTAGGAAGAAGAGATAGACAAATATTTATTTGGTTTTTAAATAATAAAACTAAACTAATAAACTAAAGACAGAAACTAAATAAAAGAAAAGAAAAGAAGATAGTATGAAAGTTATAGCTTGAGTAATTAGCATGCAATCCCCACTAGTTTTTCCGTTCTAAACATGTAAGGGTGAATTATGTAGTATTTGCCTAATCGGTCCCAATTCGCTATCGGTAGTTTCAAATAGGATTTACATGTGTCAATAAGGCTTCCTAAGCAATCTTTTCCTGTAATTGGTAAATAGTCACAAGAACTAAACCATAGTGATTATCTAGCTAGGTTGGGTTGTCAGATCAGACCTAATACTAGACGTTATGTGCTAAACATGCAATTAAACACCGTTGTCAATGGGGACCTAATTACTAGATGGTAATTCTATATGGGCGCGCATCCACATGAACACAGAATATAAATCCAAACACATAAACAGAGAATAAAAACTATAATTCAATTTAAAACATTAAGTTCCCAAATTAGATAGATGTCAACTCAAAACTAGGGTTCATACATATATGCTAAAACTCAAACTAAAAAGAATTAATTCATACAAAGAAAAGAAGAGAAAAGAATTACAAAATAAGAGGTTGAAGGAGACATGATTGATGCACAGCTCCTTTCAGACTTCTTCTCTTGTGTTGCAGCTTCCTCTTGGCCTTAAGGTCTGGCCAAGGATGATTTTAGAGTGTTAAGAGGCTGTATTTATAGGGTATAGGAAGACCTAATTCGTTTTCTTGAAGGAGAAGGAAAGTAATGGACTCCTAGCCCAACTCAAATTCGTATGGAAATAAAGATAAACACTGCTGGACCGTTTTAAGCATATCTTCTTCGTTATTGGTCGGTTTGAGCTCCATAAGATACCAAAAGAATCGTAACAGAATTATCTTTGTCCCTATGAAAGCAAATTACCAAAATCGGCCTATTTCTTAGGTAAATAACCACTTCTTTAGGCGTGTACTACAGAAATTCAGATTTAGGCAGCTTTTCCTTTTCCTAATTGAACTCTGTTTCCTTCTATCTCCAATTACCATGCATATCTCTTTCCATATCTTGTAGTCTTTGACTTGGACTCTAATTAATCTCCATAATTATCTTTAAAGCTTCACACTAAATAAACAATTAAACCCAATATGCTCTAAAAATATTATGTTACTAAATCAAGACCCAAAATAGGAAAGTGCACTAAATTAAGCTAGGATCAACCTGTAAACTAATAAATAAGCCTAAAATGATGTCTCATGAATAGATTTTATTATCACAAATGAGGAGACATCACCTTCTATCTACCGACAAGAGTTAGATGGATTGTTCAATCCTGGCTAACAGAAATTCACCAACTCACCCTTATTAATAAAATCATTAAACTAATGGCGTAAAGGACTACTAGCAAATCCTCAAGCAACTTTCTCATAATTTAGTTCATATTTTATTTACTTTGTTTATTTACTTTAATTATTAGTATACTCTTGTTACTTTAATTGTATTTGTCTTTACTCATTGGAAACCAAATAAATATTTTATAGTTTAAGCTTTTTCCATTTACTTATTCCTGTTACAAACTCTACATATTTATATTATCTAAAGCATAATAATCTACGTTGATAATACCCGTGGAGAAGATAACCCTCTGCTTATTAAATTATTACTTGTCAACGACCCATACACTTTTGGGAAGTCAGCCTCTCTGTTGTTGATTTATTATATCACACTGTGGGGGCGAACATCATGCTTATTTTGGCTAAAGCTAATAAGCTCTTAGAGGCTCTACTTATCACGGGTATCGTAATCTCGACTTGAAGAGTTTGTGGCACCTTTGCTTTTCTAATCACAATTTATTACTCTTGAGGACTTGGACTCACCATAACCGGTTCCTCTCTAATTAATTGACTCGAATCACCCTTTCTCCTCTATACTAAACCTACACAATTCTCACTAATATTCTTCTTGACTTCACCCAATTCTTTGGTCTGATTCATTGCCACCTTCCTAACACTTGATAACAATTTCGTTCTCTTCATCATCTCTTTTGACCTCCAACTCAAAGTTGCACCACTCTTGAATTTACCCCCTTAATTTTGGGTGAATAAGGTGTTATTTGAGTTGGAAAAGGTGTACATATGATTATTATTGAAGTAGGTTTGGTTGGAGTGGTTGTAAAATGGGTTCCAATATATATAATTTTATCTCTCAAACGAATTTATCTATGTGTCAAGACGATATGAAAATATTCATCCAAAACTTAATCCTGCCATGCTCAAAACAAAATTTTGATTTCAATCCCAATGGCTTTATTCCACATGGAAAAGGTTGGTTGCAACGACTATAAGGTATGTACATTAAGAACGTCATAGTTTCATGTCAAAACGGGATCCCTTTTTTACATGAAAGTAGTATATATCGGTTCAAAGAGGAATTCCATTTTTAATGAACTACGAAATTCTGAAACCATTATGTTTCTTACACTTTTTAGATTTTTGACTTTTTGATTCGTTGCTGGAATATCAAAACTTTATCACGACAAATTTTCACAAGGATGATTTATCTAAGTTTTTAGTTGCAAGCATCTTCTAGTTCTTACCATATAACGAGATACTGTGTAAAACATATATGATTTTATAACCATGAAAAATCATGGGTTTGCCTAAGAAAAGATGCTTTGATTCTTATTCGCCTAACATATATATAAGATACTAAGCAAGTGTGAAGTTGATAATTGTAGAAAATTTTAATGCATATGTGAAGTTATGCTCCAAAAAGCATTTCAACTACATGAAATCCTATGAAATGTGTAGAGTGGAACATAGAGTTCTTGTAAATCTAACATGTGATGTAATATAAAAGATAATATATACATTTTTGTAGTTTAACTCATTTTAAAATTCCTTTCTCATAAAACTTTATATTCTGTGAAGCATTCAACTCATATTTTATGCCTAAGTATGATAAGAAGTGTATTAGTCTTAGTGATAGGTGTTCATGTCAAAAACTAATTATATGAATGATATAATTCATGTTACAAGTAGGATTAATGGAGATCATATAATTTTCACTTAAACACCTTTGTCACACTAAAACAACCTCTAAAATGACAATTTGCTAATGACCAACACCATCAAATTTTACCCTTTTAATATAAATTGCTAGGCATTATATTAATAGAAATATATAATATTTACAATACTTAACCTTGGTCTACCATTGTTTATTACACTTTCCATGGTTATGTGCATTTTTTTAAATAGTGGGAAATTAGATTTTTTTTCCTCCAATTTTGAATAAAAGTGAAACCTTTGGTACTATATGGGTTGTTTTGTAGGTTTGGGCTCGTGATAAATTTTCAGCAAAGCAAAAGGCCTATCTCGATAACACATCCCCAATCTTATTATATAGGTTAAACCCTAGCCTCATCCCACCATTTCTTCACCCATTACTTTCTCTGTATCTCTATCACTATCACTATCACTATCACTCGCTTTCTCAAACACAAAGACCCACACACAATATCACTTTCCAATCCTTTTTAATTCTCTTTCTGAATTCATCATTTCTATCACACCTTAGTTTTTACCATCATTGTTATTCTAACAACTAAAATATCTTACAATATAGTCCTTATATATATTTTCTGAATATAAAAGTAGAATTTATCAAGATCTGTTATAGATGTAGAGTTTCTAATGCGAATCTTGAGGATAAGTATCTTTAAAGGTTAATAATTTTCCTCAACTGTCAAATTTATATGTTATAATATAGAAATTATGAATTATATTACCATCTATATGTACAAATCCTATTAATTAACTTCAGCTTCATAATATTTTTAAATATTTTGTAAATTTTACGCTTAGTTTGATCTCGACTCTAGTATGATATATATATATATATATATATATATATATATATATATATATATATATATAATTTTATTTGTAGGTATTTTGTTTTTGTGTGCAAATAAGCTTTATGAGTTTGATCTTAAATGTTGGGTATTTTTTGATATCATGATTAATATGAAATTATTTTATTTTGTTCAAGGTTTATGTCTATATATACTTTTATTTTATCTATTATTATATTTATAAATATATATAACACTCATACTTGATTTTTGTGTATCAAATTATAAAGAGTGAATAATACACATTAATACATAATTATTTGAATTATTGTGTTTTCAAACTATATGGTCTTCTTTGCAGGTTCTTCATTTGGTAAGAAAAATTATTATCTTAAATACATGATCGTTTGTCATGACATTTCAAATATATAGAGACTTGTACATAAGGTATGTCACATTATTTAAAGGTCTCATATTTTCTGTTTTATAGATAAATAACAAGCCTAGTATTCTCTTCATAGAGTATAATTGGACCCCTTGGTCATGTGTGAATGAGGATTTGTTGTCCATTATATCATGTACCAAATTCAATTATGCGAGCATCACATATATTGTAAATTTAAAAAAATATCTATTTGAGTTTCATTTTAACTATATCAAAATGATAGACCCGTGATTTTATACTAAACTTACAATATATATTAAGAGTATAAATAACAAAATTTCCCATTATGCCTTCACTATATATAAACTATTATTAGGTATGACATGTGCCTGAAGGCACTATTAAAATCCTAGTCAATATAGATGACAAATGAAGAAAACTTCTTCAATGAAAAACCAAAGCATATCTAATCAATATGAAAATATCAAAAATATATTCCAACTACCCATAGATTATGAAGTACCTATTACTTGTAGGAGAACTTTATATTCATCAGCGGTCTCATCCATATGTTCAAGATATTATCTATTGTGACTTCCCCTTTTGTGTCCAATTTTTTTTTCAATAATTGGATTAGGATGAGTTTTCTTGTCGTATTTACGTAGAATTTTATTCCTATTTTCAATAAAGGTATAAGACTCCTCAATTGTCTCTCCATGTTACTAAAAATTATTGGCCACACACATCTTTCTTGCTTGAATGTTGAATAAATTTGGTTAGAAGTGGTTCATGCTCCATGTTTTCATTTAGTGATCAATTTCAACTTTGTCCTTAGAAAATATAATGTGTATTTTGTTGTCCGACATACTTAACATCAAATACCTAGCCTTTAGGTAAAATAACCCGAGAAACCACAATTTGTTAAGTTATTTTCGTCACAACATTCAAACATTTCAACAATTGTATTGGTTCATATTTCCCCGATCCCCGGAGATAGAAGATATAACATAAATCTACAAGTACATATTTTGAACTCATAGCTCATATGAGTACATTGTAGTATATACAATTCAGTATTGTATGATTTCACTAAGAAGAAATTTCCTAGAAGTATCAGGTCAATTCCACATTAATAGATTATATATAGGTGGTAAATTCTATATGCTCATCTTCAATTTGTTTGTAAGGGAATGCATGTGATCACTAATGTGGTATTATATCACTTCTTCTAAATAGTAATCTGATGCAAATTATGTTTAACTAATGTTAATAGGTGTGGAGCTGGAACTTCTCAAACCCAGATAAACAACACCATTGTTCAAACTGCTTCTAAGGTATTTCTGATTGGCTTCTTCGTTATTTTATTCATCATCACACAAAACTGATGTGTTTTCTTTGATTTTTCCTACTTTGCAGCACAATGAGAATGCATTCGAATATTTGTTAGCTTGTGATCCATTTGAGGGTGATGAAAATATTGAAGCAATATTGTCCAGTGTTTGTGCTAAACATATAAATAAAGTTTTTGTGATTGTATTAAATATATGACAATGTCGTACATGGACCCAATTTCTTATTGTCCAGTTAAATGAAACAACAATTTGCCATATTGTATTTTACATATGGTATATTTTAATTATCAATGTATGTATAACTATCATATAGGCTAGTAGAGAAACAAATAAAATTTAATATTGTACGTAACACATAATGTAGTGGCAAGATACTTTCAAATGTGATATGCTCTCAGGTTTTACATAGATCATTTTGACCAAATTTGTGTATGTATCAAGATGTACCACTGTACCAGGGAGGTGGTTTGGTTTTCTAGAATTCTCATAATAATGAAAATATGAAAAAAAAAAAGATCAAGTGGGGTTGATTAAGAAAAGCCTTATACGATCTAATAATGCAAATATTCACGATTAATAATTCAACAACATAATTTGTGAAAGTTTTCTATGATACCAATCTATCAATATCAATAATTACTTAAAATCTAATATTAACTTATAGATCTAAAATACTTACATTTGTAACACGAAGACCTTTTAACAAACCCAATTGATCATACTATATTTATCTAATCATTGAGTATTTCAGACTTCATAATCATAATTGTCACCATTTCTTTATTTGGCTTCCGAATTCTTGTATATAGGGATTGTGATGATAAATATTTTGGGTTACTCTTTGGGCATGGAATTGGAGAGTTAGCTTTTCGGTGGGGCAAGCCAGATGGTTTATTAAGTAACTAAAGTTTGCGACCATGGCAGTCGTCACTCTATTTTTTCCTCTTTGTTACAGATTTGAGCCTTAACAATACATATTCGTTCAACTTAATGTTTCAAATTAATTCAATTTTTCGAAATTTGTAATCCTCTTCAGTGAGAGCTAACAATCCCTGATACTAAGTTTCCCTTTATGGCCTCATTTACAACAAAGAGTTAGGGAAACAATTATTGCGAGCTTTTTTTGTCAAAAATACTGAGTTTACAAACTAGTGAATGAAGGGAAAACATTGTTATGTAGTTTTGGTAGACGAATAAGAGCAATCTTTTTGCACGATTAACAGTGTATTGGATTAGATAAGTAAATGAAGTCCATTGGTTATCATCAACGATTCTGCAACAAAATATAACAAACAATATTATTAATTCAACAAATCCTAGATATATTTATCAAATAATATATGAGATCCAATACGAACATATATAGTCACAATCACCAACAATAACTTCTAAAATAGACACTAGAGTTCTAAGCATGTTGACATGACAATGGAAGTAGAGGTCGAGCTTCCTTACTTTATCCATCTAAACACATGCATAGTTTGATCAAGTTAGATCAAACCAAAAAGCTTAGACAATGCATCCCTAGGTATGATGAAGTTATATCAAATCAAAATATTTTGCTCCATGTAAAGTACAAAGATATGGAAACCAATTTCAGAATGATGAAAATAAAATATAACAGAGTTAATTATTTTACATGAGAAAAAATAAAGCATGGGTATTCTCTTAACACACAGGGACCAACAGTGCAATTAACAGAGTTTTTCATCATCAAAAGCGATGAAATCCCTTAAACGATGGAATTAATAATTTAGTAAAAAACTAAAGCCATCATCCTTTGTATCTTATTCTTGTTTGTGATTTCCCTCCCCCAACGAAATTTCCAAGACAAATATCAACTTTTTACATAATTATTTAGTGTCCTGAAACAAACACATAAAATCAATTTCCAATTTGTATTATACATGAATGATAAAGGAAAGAATAATTAGTAAGATAAAAGGTGAAAATATATCAGATAGAAATGGAATTCTTACCTTAATTGATTGTAGGCTAATGGGTTTCAATTCAACGTTGTAAATATATATATATCATGTGAGTGAGTCTATATCTTATGGGACCTAAGGAAGAACACACCATATATGTTTCATACTATATATAATCAAACAATTGTGTTATATGCTTATCTCAATATAGATCATATCAGTATATTATATACTTATTTTAATAGGAGGGAATATCCTATGGAAGCGAAACAACATAAGTAACTATTATAAAGAAGATCTCTCTAGTAACATTTGAGCATAGATTTAATAATAATGAAAAAGAAAAATATATCACAATGAGAATGTAGATGAAAATATGTAGCAAATTTAACAAACAAATAATCTAGATCAAAATCTATTTGTATTTGAGGTATTAAGAATGAGACTGTGAGAGATCAATTATTACCTTTTTTTTATTGACAAGAATAATTTATTAGAACTTATATGAAACTTACAAGATTTAAGGGATACAACTTCTAGCCTAATAACTACAAAAATAATATTCCCAATATATTTACTAACTACTATCATAGTGAAAGCTTATAACATATACAATATTTAAAAAGATGCCTAGCCAAACCAAATGTACTTCATCATATCAACTTTCTCTTAGGCCTATATTGTAATATTTTAAGGTCAACACAATTGACCTCCTCCGTTCTAAAATTTTAAAAGACTTTATGCTTTAACTAAAGCCCAAAAGACAAGCCCAAACCTCATTAAGCCTACAAGCCTAGTACCACATGCAACACTATTTGTAATCATTTTTTATCTCTTAGACTAGCCTTTATCATTGTCTATGATTTTTCCTTTGCAATAAGGCCCCCGCAACAGACAAGACCAAACAAACCATCCCTTTTGAGTAGGAAGAATTATTTCCTAAATCCTCATAACCTTAGGCTTAACAAAGTAAAACCCAAACCACATCAACCACTAACTAGGCATCCACCCCAACTAAAATCCAAAAAAAGACCAAATACCCCTTCCCCCTCTTATTCATTCTGATGAAAACAAAAACCGATTGTGATACTAAAAAACGTAACCCTCCCTCTCTCTACATTCCTCTCTCCCTCTCTGTTTCATTCCTTCGCCTCTGTGCACCACCATCCTACTACCACCCTTCCTTCTTCACGCTGACCAACCCACCACCACACTTTCCTCCCTCTTATCCAACAACAACAAAACACTATCATCACCAGGACCATATGTGTGAGTTGTGATTAAAAGTAATCACCGGTTTTACAAAAAGAAATGGATCCCGAAAAACCAAAAAAAAAAGGTAAAACAGTTTTAACGTAAACTAACTATTACAATAAAACTGAAAAACGATTACAAGAAATCGAATAACAATTCACGGAAATACGATTACAAAATCGAATTAAAATTACACGGAAATAGTTACGAAAAACAAACTTACACGGAAAAGAAAACGAGCCTAATCCTCGGTCGTTAAAAAGATATTCCGGCGGTACCCGGTTATCTCTAACAGAACAGAAAAACTAACAACGTTTAGTGTTTTAGAGAGTGATAGAAGAGGCAGAGTTTTTTGGTTTTTTCCTTTGTAATTCGTAGCTAAAGAGAGGTGAATGGGAGCTCTATTTATAGGGGTGAGGAGTGGAGAAGCCTTCAGAAACGCTCCTATTGAATCCCATGATTCTCTCCCGGATTAGTCTTGATTGGGTTGACGTTAGGATTGCTAAGTAACCCCCACGTTTGTAATATTCTGTAACAACTATGACCTTTTGATTTCCCACGTGTTTGACTTTTGACTTGAGCTGAATATTCTTTCCCTTTAACGCGTGCGAGATTAGTGGAGTCTTGTCTCTACGTTATAAGTTTGAGTAGTCAACCACCACTATAAGAGCTGGTACAAAATCCATTTCATTTTTCATTTTTTGACTCCCCAAACTCCCCACGACCCACGCCCCACGCCCCACGCCCCACGCCTTACGCCTTACGCCGTCGCCGGTGCCGGTGCCGGTGCCGGGCCGGGCCGGGCGGGTGGGTGGTGGTGGTGGTGCGCGCGTGTGGGCTAGATTATTGCTTTGCCATGTGCATGGGTATTGGCCATTTGGACTTTGTTAATATCACATAGTATAAAAGTAGCTCTAACTCTTCATAACCCACCGATGTGGGAAGAGTTTAAAAACCATTTTGACAATCAAATGGACCACTTGGTCATAACAGATGTCCAACAATCCCCCACACATTTGAATGTCAACAAAAGGTTTAGTGAGAAGGTTCCAGAAAGAAGAATGGGTGAATTGTACTTAAGTGTCAATATCTTGCGATTTGAATTGACACGTAGTGAAGCGAGGCAACCACCGAATTCCGTTTAAGTGAACTTACTCTTGAACTTTAACGGTTATCGATCGAGACCCTCACAGCACATACTCTACCCGATTCAAGGTTATGGTTCCCTCTAACCTCACCTTTCAGTTCATCAAGCCCTTCTCTAAGGACCACCCTTTACGGGCTATGAACTTGGTGGATTTATTCATTTTGAGAGTGGTGTAAGGACGTCTCCTCAGCACTCTACCATGAATATTTGGGTTTCAAAGTTACCCTTGAATTCATCAAGTCCTTCTCAAAAGAACCACCATAAAGGCTATGAATTCAAATGTGAGTTTCAACACTCGGTACGCCTTTTTCATCAAGTCCTTCTCAAAAAGGACCACCACAAGTGGCTATGAACAAGACGATTTGGGTTTGAGCCGTAGGGATGGTGAAATCATATTGACTCATTAGTCACATGTTCCCACTTAATGGGTTTTAGTCCCATCCCCCTCGACGTCTCCAGGACTAGTCTCCTGGTCAAGCCTTTGGTGAACGGATCAGCTAGATTCTCCTCTGATCGTACAAATTCCAAGGCTATCACACCATTCTTCAGTAATTGTCTTACTGACCCATGTCTGATGCGAATATGTCTCTTCTTCCCATTATAGGCGCTATTATGAGCGACTCCAATGGCTGCTTGTGAATCACAGTGGATACATACAGGTGTGGCACTTCCTTCCCAAAGTGGCACATCCGATAAGAGACTTCTCAACCACTCTGCTTCTTGCCCAGCTAACTCTAGTGCTATGAACTCAGACTCCATGGTGGAGCGTGCTATACAAGTCTGTTTGGAAGACTTCCACGATACCGCACCTCCCCCTAAGGAGAACACATAACCACTGGTGGAGTTTACTTTGTCATTGTCAGAGATCCAGTTTGCATCACAAAAACCCTCAAGGACTGCAGGGAATTTGTTATAGTGCAAGCCTAGATCGATGGTACCCCTCAAGTATTTCAATAGACGGCGAAGTGCAACCCAGTGGTCACTACTTGGGTTATGAGTATAGCGACTAAGTCTGCTTACGGCATAGGCAATATCGGGTCGAGTATAGTTCATTAAGAACATTACACTTCCTATGATTTTAGCATATTCATTTTGGGATACAGCATCCCCAACATGTTTGGATAAATTAATGCTAGAATCATAAGGAGTATTTACAGGCGTTACCTCAAAGGAATTGAACTTCTTCAGCATCCTTTCTACGTAATGAGACTGATTCAGGATAATACCATTACTGCTTCTAATGATTTTTACCCCAAGTATTACATCAGCTTCTCCCATATCTTTCATGTCAAATCTGGAAGACAAGAAGCGTTTAGTCTCATTTATAATATGAATAGTAGTACCAAAGATAAGCATGTCATCTACATAAAGGCAGATGATAACACACTCTGAATTTGTTACCTTGGAGTAAACACATGAGTCAGAAGTGTTAGCTATAAACCCATATGAAATGAGAGTACTATCTAGTTTTTCCTACCATTTTTTCGGTGCCTGTTTCAAACCATACAAGGATTTTTTCAACTTACACACTTTGTCCCCTTGACCAGGGACCACACACCCTTCAGGTTGAGCCATGTAGATCTGTTCATCTAGATCTCCGTTCAAGAACGCGGTTTTGACATCCATTTGATGTATTACAAGTTCGTGAATGACGGCTAAAGCAATAAGGGTTCTTATCGTGGCAATTTTGGTCACTGGGGAATAGGTGTCAAAGTAATCTTGACCTTTCTTTTGGGTGAAGCCCTTAATAACAAGTCTGGCCTTGAATTTTTCTATTGAGCCATCGGGTCTCAACTTTTTCTTAAAAATCCATTTGCTACTAATCGCTTTGCTACCCCTAGGTAAGTCGGTTAATTCCCATGTATGGTTACTTTTGATTGACTCAAGTTCACTATTAATAGATTCTTTCCAAAAACTAGCATCTATAGATTTTAAAGCATCATCATAAGTTTTTGGGTCATCCTCCATGAGGAAGCAATTGACTACCTGTTCGTCTAATAGATCAATGTGAGAACCTTCTGTTAAAAAGGCTGTTATAAAGTCAGGGCCGAAGCTAGACTCGATTCTTCGCCTCTTACTTCTCCTAGGTTCTTCCTCGGGAATACTACTAGGCTCCATGGAAGTGGAGGGGTTAGAAAAAACATCACAAAGAGGTACAAAATCATTAGTAGATAAGTTATCAACAGGTAAAGAAGCATTGACAGTATTTAAATCTTTCAAAGGGAAAACATGTTCAAAGAACTCAGCGTCTCTAGATTCACAAATAGAGTTATCTTCTAATGACAAGAATCTGTAAGCCGCACTATTCTGAGCGTACCCTATGAAAATTGAGTCAATGGTTTTGGGACCAACGGTGACAGTTTTAAAATCAGGTAGTTTGACTTTGGCTAGACACCCCCACACCTTTAAAAATTTCAGGTTTGGTGGAAAACCCTTCCACATTTCATACGGGGTCTTTTCTAGGGATTTATGTGGTACCCTATTAAGAACATAACAGGCTGACAAGACAGCTTCCCCCCACATGTTGTTTGGTAAACCTGAACTTATTAACATGGCATTCATAGTCTCTTTAAGGGACCTATTCTTTCTTTCTGCTATGCCGTTTTGTTGGGGTGTATAAGGGGCACTAAGTTCGTGGATAATTCCATTTGTTTCACAAAACTCTTTAAGGTAATTAGAACTATACTCGCCTCCTCTATCGGACCTGAGTCGTTTGATTTTACAGTCTAGTTGGTTTTCAACTTCGGCTTTATATTTTAAAAACGCATTTTCTGCCTCATCTTTAGTTTTAAGGAGATACAGTTTGGTAAACCTAGAGTAGTCATCTACGAAGGTTATGTAATAAAGTTTTCCACCTCTACTAGCGGAGTTTTTAAAATCAGCTAAGTCCGAATGAACTAATTCAAGTAGTTTAGTTTGTCTCGTGGTAACGGGTTTAAAAGGTTTTTTCGCAAGTTTGGACTCTACACATATTTGACATTTTTCAAAGTCATCCACGTTGTTAACGGGTATTAGTCCAAGATTTTTAAGCCTTTTAATAGACGCAACATTTAAATGACCTAGTCTACCGTGCCACGTTTGAACGGACTCAACAATATAAGCGGAATTAGATGCATTCTCATTAAGGGTTACAGTGTTTAAAACAAACAAGCCATTATTAAGGTACCCTTTCCCCACGAATTCGTCATTTTTGGTGATAATGACTTTACCCCCCTCGAAAACAAGTTTGAGATTAACTTTATTAAGGAGAGCCCCGGAAACTAAGTTCCTACGGAGAGAGGGAACGAAGAGAACATCATTTAGTTCAAGAGTCTTACCAGATGTGAGTTTGAGGGGAACTTGACCTTTACCAAGAACAGTAGCGGTGGAAGAGTCACCCAAGTACACACACTCACCATCAGTTGCCTTTTCGAATTTCTTGAACAAGGATTTGTTTGCGCAGAAATGGCGAGAAGCTCCAGTGTCAAGGATCCACTCGCTCTTATTCTCTACCAAATTTACCTCAACCATTACCGCAGCGATGATTTCTTCGGTCTCAGTCAGATTCGCGGCAGCTTTGGGACCCTGGCCAGCTCTCTGGGGACATTCAAAAGCTTTGTGCCCTTCTTTGCCACAACAGTAACAGGCCCCTTTAGGTTTTTGAATCTTACCAGAGATCTTGAATCCTCCACCTTGTTTGTTGGAGTTGCCGCGATTCTTGTTTCCCCCAGACTTAGATTTGTTGGACCCTTGTTGCTTTCCCTTCCCTTTGAACCTGTCTTTGTTACCTTGGCCAGAACCTTCGACTAGATTAGCTTTGGAGGAATGAGAAGGGAAAGAGATTGACTTATCCTTTAATCGATTCGCTTCTTCGACTTGGATGTGGCTGATGAGCTCTTGGAGGGTCATTTCTTTCTTTTTGTGCTTGAGGTGGTTGCGGTATTCACTCCAAGATGGGGGAAATTTCTCAAGCAAAATGTTGGCTTGAAGAATTTCACACATCTTCATGCCTTCGGCGATAACCTCCGCGCATAGGTTCTCGTACACGTGAAGTTGTTCAGTCATGGGTTTCTGATCCGTAAGTCTAAAGTTATACCAATTCCCAGTCACGTACTTTTTCTTACCCGAATCATCAGCCCCATATTTTTTCTCGAGAGTTTCCCATATGACCTTTGCCGATTTCTCTTTGGCAAGGAGGTCAAAGATGGGATTAGTAACATTGTTCAACATCCAGCCCCGAGCCATGGTGTTAGCTCTTTTGAACCTAGATTCGAGGGCAGCATGCCTAGCTAGCTCTTGTTCAGTATGAGCTCCAATCTCCAAAAGTGGAGGAGCCTCGACTATAGAAAAGTCAAGTTCATACTGTTCAAGGCATATCATTATTTTTTGCGCCCAACGCTTATAGTTAGAACCATTAAGGGGCTCTAACTTGTTCGCGTCGAGAAGTGGCTTAGTGTTCAAAGAGGAACCAACAGCCGAAATCGGAAGAGCCATTTTCAAAAATAACCGGTGAAAAACGAAAAGAATATCTTTTTAAATTGTGAGTTGTGATTAAAAGTAATCACCGGTTTTACAAAAAGAAATGGATCCCGAAAAACCAAAAAAAAAAGGTAAAACAGTTTTAACGTAAACTAACTATTACAATAAAACTGAAAAACGATTACAAGAAATCGAATAACAATTCACGGAAATACGATTACAAAATCGAATTAAAATTACACGGAAATAGTTACGAAAAACAAACTTACACGGAAAAGAAAACGAGCCTAATCCTCGGTCGTTAAAAAGATATTCCGGCGGTACCCGGTTATCTCTAACAGAACAGAAAAACTAACAACGTTTAGTGTTTTAGAGAGTGAGAGAAGAGGCAGAGTTTTTTGGTTTTTTCCTTTGTAATTCGTAGCTGAAGAGAGGTGAATGGGAGCTCTATTTATAGGGGTGAGGAGTGGAGAAGCCTTCAGAAACGCTCCTATTGAATCCCATGATTCTCTCCCGGATTAGTCTTGATTGGGTTGACGTTAGGATTGCTAAGTAACCCCCACGTTTGTAATATTCTGTAACAGCTATGACCTTTTGATTTCCCACGTGTTTGACTTTTGACTTGAGCTGAATATTCTTTCCCTTTAACGCGTGCGAGATTAGTGGAGTCTTGTCTCTCCCCAAACTCCCCACGACCCACGACCCACGACCCACGACCCACGCCCCACGCCTTACGCCGTCGCCGTCGCCGGTGCCGGTGCCGGGCCGGGCCGGGCGGGTGGGTGGTGGTGGTGGTGCGCGCGTGTGGGCTAGATTATTGCTTTGCCATGTGCATGGGTATTGGCCATTTGGACTTTGTTAATATCACATAGTATAAAAGTAGCTCTAACTCTTCATAACCCACCGATGTGGGAAGAGTTTAAAAACCATTTTGACAATCAAATGGACCACTTGGTCATAACAGATGTCCAACAATATGAAGTCGTCGCGAAAGAACACCACTGCCGATGTGATAAACAAGAACGCCACCTGCTGCCGCTGTGTCGCACAAGAAAACCGAACTGCCACTCCTCACCGTCTGTCTCCGTTCCTCCACCGCAAGACAGATATACGCCACCATCACCTTCAGTGCTCCATATCTACACCATCTCCTCCAGCGCTCCTGCTGCAGACGAACCAGGTGTCGCCGCTCTCCATCAAGAAAACCACGCCGCTCTTGTCATGAAAAAGCCACTCTATTCGTGGCCTCTTCTCCACCAACAAGCCACGCTTCTCCACCATCTCGTGATTCTTCTTCACCATCGAAGCTATTCTTCACCAGATATCCCTGTTACTTGACCATCACCAAGAACCAGGCATTTCTCCACCACCACGAAAACCTGCAAGCTTCGCCTCTTTTCACTGTTCCTCCTCACCTTCTCCGTGTTCAGATCTGCTCGTTCTTTCAGATCTGCTTCGCCACCAATCTACGCCATGCGTCACCAGGAAACCGTCATCACCATCGTTGTACTTTCTTTTTTTGTTTTATTTCCTGAGTCCAACGTTCGTGATCTCATTTGAGATCTGATAGTTTTTTTTCACCGAGTGGGTATGGCCCTTTTTGGGTCCAGTTTGGGAATGGGCTTGCTATTTGTTGTTTTATTTTTTGTTGGGTCCAGCCCTTTTTAGAAAAAAAAATCATTGATTTTCAACATTCACTCTTTTCTGTGTTGGGTCCAACCCATTTTAAAAAAAGGTTCCAATGTTTTTCAACGTTCACTTTTTTCTTTTGGTATTTGTTTATACAATAAATGTCTTTTTTATTTATTTATTTTTTAACTATTGTTATTTTTGCAGGTAAAATCCATGTCCAATACTTTAGGTATATTCCTTTGGGTACAACCTCTCTTATGAATGGATTGTTTTCGGTTTTTTAGTTCCTATGCGATTATGAATTGAGTGGACAAGGGTACAACCCCTAGGGTACAATATTAGAGACATTAGACATGGACAAAAATCGGGGCTTGGGTACAACCCTTAGGGCACATCAATGGACACATTGGACATGGACATATACCAAAAACGAGATTTGGATACAGTCCCTAGTATATTTGGACTATTACATAGAAAAATACTAAATGCAATTATATAAAAAATCATTTCATCCACCTTAAACAACGTAAAACACAACATAGGTCCGTACACATGGGTACGGATCTATCGTATTAATAAAAAGAAGAAAAAATAAAAAAAACGAATTACTGAAAAGATAAAATAATGAGGGTAAAGTTGGAAAAATCCAACCAAAAAGTGAAACTAGGCCTTATTTAGAAGTATTTCTAACTAAGCTTTAAAACTAAGTTAGTTGGTTTTTGGGCTCTAATTTGTAGATTTCTCTTTTGATTATCTAAAACTCATCTGTGTTCTATACTAAATAAACAAAACCTTATAAACCATAATATCACCATATCAGCTAGACAAAACTCAAGTCCTTCTATCAAAAATACTATTTTCATATAAGTACCTATAAGCACCACACGTTATTTACCCACGTTTCTTCATTTTTACTTCAATATACGAGCTTAGAAAATAAAAAGTTCCTTATCTATAACACTATCGGAACCAAAAATCCTGAAGCATTTAGTTTGATTAAAAATATCCAAATTATCCTTTGATATAGGCATTCCAGACCCCTGAATGCACTATCTTATTGATTTTTTACTTGAATTTAAAGAAGATGTCCTTTGTACCTTCTTCCACTCCTTATCATTAGAATTATCATGTACTTCTCCTTAATCAACTACCATCTCATTTACTGGATAAAATTTAACAACAACATCCTTACGATTTTCTCTCCAAACCTGTTTAATCTTCTAACCATAGCTAGAATGCCCAAGTTCATTGGAAACACCGCAAATTGATGGAATCCATTCATACAAGATGTCTACTTCATAAAATCCATTTTTTTCAAGATTCAAATTCACCTTATATACTAACTCATTCAACAAATCAACCTCCACAACACCCTTGTATAGTTCCATTTATACCTTGATGTATTTAAAGGATCAATTTGTATCGATCTTCCAATTACACTAGCAACATAGCCAAGACCCTCGTTTGTCCATAAAGCTAAATGTACTTTTTTCAGTTTCACCCACAAAGACACCTTTTTTTTTTTTTGATGACGAGGGTTCCCGGGCTTACACCTGACTAGTCCCCCGGGAGATATGACTGCCTCCCCAACCATACCTCCAGGCAATCAGAACTAGGTTGCCCATGTTCTGGGGAGGGTTTCGGACCTTGGAAACTTTCCAAACATAATAACTTTCTTCCACCTGCGGGATTCGAACCATGTACCTCTCACTTGAGAGAACTTTCCAAACTTTTAATATCTTTCTGCCGCCTGCGGGATTCGAACCATGTACCTCTCACTTGAGAGAACTTTCCAAACTTTAATAACTTTCTGCCGCCTGCGGGATTCGAACCCTGTACCTCTCACTTGAGAGACAGAGCCCTGGCCAGATGAGCTAGCTCACCTGGTTCACAAAGACACCTTCTTATCAACTAACTTGTCGAGTTTCATTTCAGGGAGCTACTTCATAAGAATAGTAGTCCTACCCCTAACATGCTGGTGGTCCTTTGTGTGTTCTAAAATGAAATGAAAATAAGGAGAAGAGAACCACAACTGCAAGTGTACAGTTGTCCCAAGTAGTATATGTGATTAACAGATTCGTTCTCACAGACGGATTGGTTGAATCTAATGCTTATCAAATAGTGATTAATTGCACGTAAAAGCAACTAAATGATTTTAATAATGTTTGTTTGGTTTTTCTAACTCTAAGACAATTAATTAAAAGACTAAAGTAATGCAAATATTAAGCTAGACGCGAGACAATAAAATAGTTAGATGCAAGGTATGAAAGGTAGTACTTGAGAGACGCAAGGATTTCACCTAACTCTAATCATACCATGTTTTGTTCAAGGGACAAATTAGTAAATAGTAATGGTCGGGATTCGGGATTCTCCTTATGATGTCTCCCTAATTGTTCTTATTTTCGACCCTTGGGAGACATCATTTTTGGTGTTTATTTAATTAATTTGATAGACTTTTGGACTAAATATGCAATAATCCGGAATTCCCTTTTTATTTCTAGCATTTTTTATTTTTTAAACTTTTGCGCGTAATATTGGTATTTTTAGTGTAAAGTTTACAGGTTTTAGATGTTAGTTAGGAGATGAATCCGAGGAGAAAGTCAAAGATCGTGAATTAGAGTCAAGATTTGAAGATAAATCCCGAAGATATTATTTTTAGAGCTGAAAATCCATTTTCCAGGCCATAGAGTGCTGATTTCGAGGTGCTTAAGCAATGATTTAGCCGCTGACCTTTGAAGAGAAAACATTACTTATCGAGTTACGGAACTTTAGCAACTGGAATGAGGTCAATCGGAGTTATAACGCATCGGGAAAAGCCGTTTTAGTGAAGGTGTATCAGCAGTTACGGGATTTTGGGCTTAAAATTTGGGCTTGGACATTTAATTAGTCTTTTATTTTCTGGTCCAAGCCCTAGTACGAATTTATGCTTATAAGGACTTCTATTTTTCACACAATTCACATTCCACAAGATTAAACACCAGAGAGAAGCAACAGAAGGAAGAAAGAAGAAGCTACAAGAGCTGGAGTGGGTCTATAGCTCCGTTCGTAGTCATTCCAATTCCGGAAATTAGGTTCTTTTTATATTTTAATTTTGTAAACAATATGAATTCCATTTCTTTTAATTTAGTTTTTAATTTTAATATGAGCTAAGCTTTTCATAGTGCTTGAGAACAAGCAATGGGTGAATCTTAATTTTATGAAATAACGAATGTTGAATTTGGGTTTATATTAAATTAAATTAGATTGGGTCTAATACTCTTTTCGATAATTTGTGATTATTTACTGATTTTAGAGTCGCGAACTAAGATTAGGTATTAGTATCTAAGCATTCCATATATGTGGCGTGTGGATCATCCTGACGGAGGGTTTAGGTATAGAATTAATTATTCAATCTAGGATAAAAGCTATTGATTCTGATGAACTTAGCTAATTGTAGGGCCAATGAGGTAAAACACTTAATCATCCAACGGTGGATCATATTTACCCTGACGGGACTAGTGACACTTTAAGATTGCCTTATAGTCCACCCTGACGGGGATATAAGGATTTTAGAATCCCGACCATTGTAATTGACCAATTTAGCCCTTAAACAGCATAAGTTAGGAAATAAGATTAGGAGGATCCTTGCGTTCTCAAGTACTACATCTCATATTGCGTTTTCATCCATTTTACTTGCGTCTTAGCTTTTACTTGCATTTATAATTTGTCTTTCATTTAGTAGTTTTAATAAACAAAAACCAAACAAACATTTTATTATCTTTTACTTTCATAAGTGCATCAATCACTATTTGCTAGACATTGTGATCAACCATTCCGTCCTTGGAACGAATCTGATTTATCAGTTATACTACTTGGGACAACCGTACACTTGCGGTTGTGGTTCTATTAGCATTTGCATTTATTTTTTAGAACACGCAAAGGACCACCACCTTACCCCCGTCAGGGTGGACTAAGAAGCTATTCTTAGGTGCTACAAACCTTGTCAGGGTGATTATAGTCCACCTTCAAATGATTAAGTTCCTATTACCCAATAGGCCATAAGATTAATTAAGCTCGTCAAAGTCATTAATTTCTATCCTATATTCATTAATTGGTTCCATACCTAGACCCACCGTCAAGGTGATCCATTCGCCACTAAATGGAATATCCTAAGTCTTAAGTTCTATTGTTGATTCGCGACTTCACTAATAGTCAATAAATGCAAATTAAGGAAAAATACTAATTACCCAATTTGATTTCAATTATTATAATCCCAAATTCAAACACATGAAATGAAATAGAATTGGGATTAACCCATTATGCGTTCTCAAGAACTTCATAAGTTTAGCTCATACTAATACGAAAAACTAAGGAATTAAAATAAAGGGATCTCATAATTGTTTTACAGAATAAAACAGAAGAACCTAATTACGGAGTTGAATTGGCTGAGAATTGGAGAGGTTGGAATTCTCCAGCTCTTGGCTTCTTCTCTTCCTTGCTCAAGCTTCTTCTCTGGTGTATTGACTTCTCTCTTTTCTTAAGCGTATGAATTGTGTGTGAAAATAGAAGTCTAAAAGCCTTTTTATAATATAAAATTCGGACTAGGGTTTTCTAAAGGATTAAATGAAAATTAGAAAGCCCAAGTCCATTACTTAAGCCCAAATCCCATAACTGCTGTACAACCTCCACTAAATCAGTTGTAACTTTTTTGTTTTAACTCGGAATGACTCAACTCCAGTTGTTAAATATTCGTAACTCGATAAGGAATCAATCTTGTTCACAAGTTAGAGGCTGAATCCATGTTTAACTAGCTCGAAATCAGCGATTATCATCAGCCTTCCAGATTTGTAGCTTGAATTTTGTCAATTCTTCAGGATTTTTCTTCTTGCTTTAACTTCATTACACGATCTTTGACTTTAATTTTATATTCCTCTCCTAGCTAGTATTCAAAACCTACTAACTTTTCACTCAAAACAAACCAAATTACGCGCAAAAGTTTGATAAATGAAAAATACTAGAATTTAAAGAGGAAAATTGAATTATTGCATATTAACACCAAAAAGTCTATCTTAATAGTCAAATAAACACCAAAATGATGTCTCCCAAGGGTATAAAATTAGAACATTTAGGGAGACATCAAGACCCCCAACTCAAACCTTTGTCGTCCCGACAAAGCAAAACTAAAAACAAGGGGAATGAAGTAGATGCAAGAGAAAATAGAAGCTAGTAAATACACCCAAAGCAATTCTTCAAATAAATTCCATATAGCAAACATTAAGAACTAACATACACATACACTAGTCATGCAACATAAAACACAAATAATTTCAATCATAAAATTAACTTCGCAATGCTAGAAGGTTACACTTGTACTTATCTCAATATGATGGTTATAGGTTGTTCCTCGATCCTTACTTGCTTTGAACGCTCCACTTAGTACACTTCCTATTAACTTACCATGTACCTAGGAATCACGAGGACTTTACAGTTTTAGCGTAGGCTTAGAGACGGTATGGTATGTATGTTTGGTAAATCTGAAGTGAGCTTTTAGCTCTCTCCTCACTTACGATCAACATCTATCCACGAGCTTGAGTTCACAGTCATATAATGTTCTCACTCAACCCATTTGATGCACAAATTTAGCATCCCCAAGTTAACCCAATTAATCTAAGATAATTTACAGAAACATTCCACTTTGCTGGGTATTTATTCTTTTTCATTTTTCTTTTCCTTTTCTTTTTCTCTTTTTCTCACAAATTTTATACAAAAGAAACTGGGTTCCCAGATTCTACTGTCTTGAGAATTTTATTTCACTTTTTTTTTCAATCCCGACAAAGGGTTACGATTAATATCATCTTCTAATTTTGTGCCTCAATACAAACACATATAATTCCCTCCCAATGTAATCCCCAAATGTAGACCCTCCACCCCAAACTCAAGCTCGATACAGGTCTCAGGATCGTGATTCAAGTGCGGGTCATTTGGTCATGCCTAACAATCTAAGGGATAATGGGCTTATATCGTGGCTACAAAATAAAAGGCTTAAGGCTCAAAATTGAGCGAAGAAGGATAAAATTAATATAAGGGATAGAAGGCTAAATAGGTCTCAAATGGCTTAACAAAGAACTGCCCCTATCATTTTCCTAGTTACATGGTTCGTCTCTAGTTCATATTTAAGTGGGTTCTCTACTAATTTAGATCTCACGTTCTACAAACCAAACATTTTCCTTAAGTACAAGCTTACTCTTTTGCATTGTTTATTAATTTTTCCTATCCATTATCTATGTTTGAATGCAATTAAAGCGTGTTTTATATTAACTTCTAAAATTCACTATTTACTATCATTGATTCATCAAAAGTATGCTTAAAGGGGACTTTTAAAATCTTCTACAATCAAACGGAACTCCTAATTATTTTATTGAAAGTAATTAAAACCACATAACACATAAAAACTGGGATGAGGCAACGAACCCTACCGCAAACTCAAAAATGAGTCGTGTCCCCACGACTCGAAAAGACGCAAAGAAATTAAACTAATCTACACTTAACGCGAAAGGGATAGAAAACTTATCTTAACCAGCGCGTGGCTGGTCATCAGTGTTGCGTCCATGGACTTTATCCGTCGTAAGTAATCCATAGGTGGCGTGTCGAATGGTGCTCACCCCAAGTAGCATGTTTCGGATAAGGTTCAACTCTTTTGTAACGCTTCCTAAAGTAGCAATCATCTTATCTTGATTCGCTTCCAACACCTTAATTTTCGATTCCAACTAATTATCAGATTGTACCTTCTTCTTTGGTGGAGGAGCACTAGGAGTCCTTATGGCTTGTGTGGCATCATCATGAGCATTCTGAATTGAAATTAAATACATTTGATCCCCAACTACGGAAGATTCAGCTTCTTCACACCTACGTAGATTTTTTGCCTTTAGGCACAAGGTAGTGATGGTACAAGGAAACTTGAGATTTTGCTGGGTAGTAGGGGTTTTCTTGAACTCCATAATATTGTCATAAATAACATGAGCCACATCCATTTGTTTGTTCTCAATAATACACTTGATAAATACAATATGTTCCTTTTTCAATTCCGAGGTATGTATTATACCAAAGAAGGTAGGGATTATGAAATGGGACCAAACCTTAGCACAAGGTAATAAATTACTGTTATAAATTTGTCCATGATATCGGTCTCCTATGGGGATTGGGCGAGCCCCATGAATAAGTACTTTTCCCCAAAGAGATTTGAACGTGAAAGAAGGATCGTTAAGGGTTTCTGGGAATGGGCATGGGCCAGTAAAGTTGGGCAATTTCAACGATTTCTGAATAAGGTTAATGGAGAAAGGTAATACCTTTTTGCGTACAATAATTGATTCTTTTGAAAAAGCTAGTCCCTCGTAGAAATAACGCACCAAGTTAGGAATATATTCAAGTTTTCTTTCTCTCAATTCTTTCCACCCAAACTTATCACAAGTAATTGCACTGTTCATAATACCTTTTGGAAGACCTTTCTCAACACCAAATGTCAAGTAATTAATTCTGCCACGAACCTGATCATTCAAAGTCATAGCAACTCTCTTCGGTTTTTGAGCCATCATCTTTCTTCGTGTGGATCGTTATTCAAGAATGGGTTCTTGCGGAATTTCTTCTTCAAACTCTTCCTCACTTTCTGGTTCATCAATTAATCTACTTTTCTTAGGATTAGCCTTAATTGGGTTTTCTTTCCTCTTGGGAGCAGCTGGGATTTCTTCAGTCTTGCGTTTGGAACGCGAGTCAGGAATCTCAGTAGCTTGTTCTGGAGTATCACCAACAGTGGTTCTGTTTCTCGGAAAATTCCTTCGATAAGTGCACATGGAATCGGTTCTGTTAGTCATCTCTTTTCACCCCAAACTCAAAACTTCAAATAGTGAAAATCTAGAGAAAAGCTTATAACTTTGATGTTTTGAGGAGTAAAACTTGAAGAATATGGTTATATATGAGATGGGTAAAGGCTAATTTATGTGAATTAAGAAGGAATTGGATTTAATTTCAGGCTAGGATGAAGAATAATCTTGGAGAAAAGTGGGAATTTGATGGTGTTTTGGAAAGTAGATGAGTTGATTGTGTGTTTGTGTGAAGAAAGAGGGTTTGATTTGATGATTATATAGTTGTTGATGATGATTTTCGGAGTAGTAATTGGAAACGGAATAGGAGGCTAGCTTGAGAATAAAGTCAAAAATTTAGGTTAAAAGCTAAAAAATCGCCTCTCACAGATCCAAAACTGGGTTTCCGGTTTGTGAAAACCGGGTTCCCGGTTTCGCGTTGCTGTGTCGGCGCGAAAAATTACTAAATTGATTTTTTTCTCAGACACAAGCCACCTTGCGTCATACTTGACACACTAACCAGAGAGTTGGGATTCCTGGCTCTCGAAACCGGGTTCCCGGTTTTGCCAAAACCGGGTTCCCGGTTTGTGTCGATGGCTCGAATCCCAACGCAGCCCCAGACGCAACCTCTTACGTCAAGCTTGACGCACTAACCAGAACGTTGGGGACTTGTAGCCTTCGAAACCAGGTTCCCGGTTTTGCCCCTGCAATGCAATTTATTTTTCCTCGTTTTTCCATCTTTTCGACCCCAAACTCTGGACCTTTTTACCTCTGAAATCATCAAAAACAACTAATGTTCCTCAATTCTTAATTATAAACACTAAATTAATGAAATTTATCTATTATACACTACGAAAAATAAAATACTTAAAATAATATACAATGAATATGCTTTTGTTTAACGTCGTTAAGCTCGACGGGTACCTCAAGCTTCTAGGGAGCTTCGAGGAGATACATGACCTCCCCGGGGTGTGGATCTTCCAAGCGATTGGTGTCTTCACCTCCATGGTATATCTTTAATCGATGACCATTCACCATAAAAGTGCGGTTCTCGAGTGGATGTTCTATTTCAATTGCTCCATGAGGTGTAACCTTGGTCACAATGTAAGGACCCGACCACTTCGATCTTAATTTACCCGGATAATTGCTGAACTTCATATTATACTTCAATACTTCCTGTCCCACTATGAATTTCTTTTCACGAATAAGATAATCATGCCACCTCTTAGTGTTTTCTTTGTAAAGTTTAGAATTTTCATAAGCATGTAATCGAAACCCATCAAGTTCATTAAGTTTCATCATTCGATTCTGACCGGCTAAAGTAGGAGCTTGGTGTAGCCTAAGGTGTGATAAAATAATGATATAAATAAGTGCAAATAAACACCTTAAACTAACACGGTACTGCAAGTATTAGAGGACGTATGCAAGTTTTAATGATAAGAAGATTCGTTCCTCAGGGACTGACGAAAGTTAGAGAGAACTTATGCAAATTATCAAGTGCAGATATTAAAGATAGAAAAAAAATAATACGCAAGAGAAAGAAATGATAGACAAATATTTATTTGGTTTTTTAATAAATAAACTAAACTAATAAACTAAAGACAGAAAATAAATAAAAGAAAAGAAGATAGTATGAAAGTTAGGTTGAGTTATTAGCATGCAATCCCCACTAGTTTTGCCGTTCTAAACATGTAAGGGTAAATTATGTAGTATTTCCCTAATCGGTCCCAATTCGCTATCGGTAGTTTAAAATAGGATTTACCTGTGTCAATAAGGCTTCCTAAGCAAACTTTTCCTGTAATTGGTAAATAGTCACAAGAACTAAACCATAGTGATTATCTAGCTAGGTTGGGTTGTCAGATCAGACCTAATACTAGACGTTATGTGCTAAACATGCAATTAAACACCATTGTCAACGGTGACCTAATTACTAGATGGTAATTCTATATGGGTGCACTTCCACAAGAACACAGAATATAAATCCAAACACATAAACAGAGAATAAAAACTATAATTCAATTTAAAACATTAAGTTCCCAAATTAGATAGATGTCAATCAAAACCAGGGTTCATACATATATGCTAAACACTCAAACTAAAAGGAATTTATTCATACTAAGAAGAGAAGAGAAAAGAATTACAAAATAAGAGGTTGAAGGAGACATAGTTGTTGCACAGCTCCTTCCAGACTTCTTCTCTTGTGTTGCAGCTTCCTCTTGACCTTAGGGTCTGGCCAAGGATGATTTTAGAGTGTTAAGAGGCTGTATTTATAGGGTATAGGAAGACCTAATTCGTTTTCTTGAAGGAGAATGAAAGTAATGGACTCCTAGTCCAACTCAAATTCGTAAGGAAATAAAGATAAACACTGCTGGACCGTTTTGAGCATATCTTCTTCGTTATTGGTCGGTTTGAGCTCCATAAGATACCAAAAGAATCGCAACAGAAGGAAATTACCAAAATCGGCTTATTTCTTAGGTAAAAAAGCATATCTTTAGACGTGTATGCAGAATCCCAGATTTAGGCAGCTTTTCCTTTTCCATCTTTTTAGCTTTTATTTCCTTATCTCCAATTACCATGCAAATCTCTTTCCATAAGTTGTAATATTTGACTTGGACTCTAATTAATCTCCATAATTATCTTTAAAGCTTCACACTAAATAAACAATTAAACCCAATATGCTCTAAAAATATTATGTTACTAAATCAAGACTCAAAATAGGAAAGTTCACTAAATTAAGCTAAGATCGACCTATAAACTAATAAATAAGCCTAAAATGATGTCTCTGAAGTATATTATATTATCATAAATGAGGAGACATCAAGACCCCCAACTCAAAGTTGTATCGTCCCGATACAATAAAAGTAAAGAACAGTAGGGTAGTCAAGAAAACGAGAAGAAGAAGTAGGAGGAGAATAAGAATAGAACATAATGAATGATCCTAGAGCAAAATATCTAAAAAGTCTCATGTAGTAATGCTCAAGAAATAATGCACAATTATGCTTAATACACATGTAATCAACAATCCATAAATTCAAGTTAAGATTAATTTCGCAATGGCAGAAGGAGAGGATGATAACTTTAGTTCAGGTTAATGGCTATAGGTTGTTCATAGGTCCTAAATAGCATCCAATGGTCCACTTACCTACTACCTAATAACTCAATTGTTTCTCCATCTAGTAGTTAGAAATCCTAAGGTCTTTGGTTATAACTTGGCTTAAGGACAGGTGTGGTATATTTGGATAATGAAAAGTGAGCTTTTGGCTCTCTCCTCACTAGCCATCAACGAATCGCCCTAGAGCTTGAGTTTTCACTCGAAGATGTTCTTACTTAACCCAATTTATTGATGCTTTAATGTGCATCCCCAATAATCCCAAATAAAACCGTTGATGATTTAAAATCCACTTTGCCGGTCCGAATATATATTCTTTTCATATCAATTTTTTTCTTTTTTGTATAGCTATGACTCTCTTTTTGATGTTCGAGATATCACACTATTTTTTCATATATATATTCTTTCTTTTTAATGCCCTTGTTGGCAAATTTAGCTCGTAGCTTCTTTTCCATTCACTATTACCCCGGCAAAGGGTTACATTAATAACAATTTCACCATCAATAAATTCACAATTATAGTTCCCAAATCCCAAATTTCCCTAATTATGAAACCCACCACCCCAAACTCAAGCTCTAAAACGAATTTGTCTCAGGTTTTGCGATTCGAGTGCGGGTCATATAGATAAGTCCTATAAACTAGGGTATGGATTATAATGTGGTTCAATAAAAAGGCTTTAGAAAGGCTCAGAGGGGCTAAGACGGATAAATAACAATAATATCAAACAAAAGGGTGAGAAAGTATAAAAGGTTTCAAGTGTTTTTCATGAAAGAACTGCCTTATTCATTTTTCTAACTACCGGATTTTGTTACTTTTTCATTACTAGTTCATAGACAAGTGGGTTTTCAACTAATTTTAAACCTCACGTTCTACACACCAAATAACTCTCCCTAAGTTTCAACATGATTTCTTAGCATTGCTCATTAACTTTTCTATCTTTTATTTCCTGTTTTCATACATGCATCTAAACAAACTTATGACATCTTTCAAAAACATACTACCTACTATCATTGACCTAATTAAATCATTCTCAAATAGGTACATTCAACATATTTTATGCCTAATTCAACCCAAAAAATTTTAAATTTTATGTAAAAACAAAAACGAAGATGAGGACAACGAATCCCCACCCCCAACTCAAAAATGAGCCGTGTCCCCACGACTCGAAAAAGACTCAAGAAAAATAAAATTTAAAATTAGCATACATATTGCACATAAAGAAATGGTAGGGAAGAAAGAAAACATACTCTTCGAGGCTATTACCTCGCCTTATCGATACTCGAATTAAATCTAATGTATCTTCTTCACCCAACTTCTTATTCGCTTTTCATTCAAGACACGTGATCATAATAGGATATTGCATTATATAACGTCATGGGAGAGATCGAAAATTCGTATCACCTCTTCATAGATCAACTGTGCCACATCTTCTTCTTCTCCTCACAAACTACAATTCAAACAAACAACCCAACCATTCCAAATCTCCACGAATCTTCATGTATTCTCCTTCAACTTCTTCTTCAAATAATCTCTTATAAGAAAAAGGTAGTTCCTTTAATTGTTTCCTTAGAGATGCTATCATGGCCATTGAAGCTTTCTCTTTTTCTTTGGGTATAAGGTCTTTTATTTGTAGAGGTTGTGTTGTCTTCTTCACTAAAGTTGGAATCTTTTTGCTCATTGAATCAACACAGCATGCTAACCTCTCTTCTCTTGACTTGTTATACCCTTTGAATTGGAACTCGGACTTTCCTCACTTGATTTCTTCTCAATTAATCCAATACCTTGCTTTTCTTCATCTCCCCTACAGTAGATAATGTTCATGTTCTCTTAATCATCTCAATTGACCCCCAACTCAAAGCTTTAACCACTCTTCAAATTTGATCTTTTGATTATTGGTTGTACAAGCTTAATTTGGGTTAGGAAAGGTGATTTGATGATGATTCTCTATGTGGGTAAGATGGATTCTTCATGGATTGGATTGGATTTAAGAAATTGTAGGATGAATTTCTAAAATTTAAGCTTTTGATTCTCGGATTCAAGGTGTTTTGGGATGATATGGGTGGTGGAATCTTCTTTGTAATGAGGAGGAGAATGAATTGGATGTGTTTCCATGGTGATTGGGTAGTGTTTTGATGATTGGTGAAGGTTTTTATGAGCTCTAATGGAGTTGGGGAAGTTTTGGAGAAAAGAAATTGGCTTAAGGTTTGTAAAATTCGGAATTAAAAGCTTAATACCTCCTTTTGAAAACCTGTTTCTCTTTCTCTGGCGGCGTGCTGCGGTATACCGCGCATACGTCCGGTATACCGCACCTACAGCGTTAAAAAAATTTCGCCTCTGCTCAATACACGTGGTACGACCCCGTGGCACGTGTTTTGGGATCACGGACCATAGCGCGGACTAGGGGGTAGTCCGCAGGGTACCCCGCGCCTGCTGATGCTCCTTCGTCAAAAAACGCGTGGTAGCTAACCGCGGCACGTGTTTTCTTCATGCGGTGTATGGCGCGGTATAGGGTCCGGTATACCGGACCCATCAGCTATATTTTTTTTTTCTTTTCTGCCTAAAACACGTGGCTGCTACCGTGGCACGGGTTTTCTCCTCTGCGGTATACCGCGGCTGAGGTCCGGTATACCGCGCCTCTGCTTCAGTTTGTCCGAAAAAAATTTGTTCGCCTTCCCTAACTTGATTTCTCCAATACCTAATCATCAAAAACACTAATACCTTCCTCAAATATGCAATATCAACTAAAATTAACTAAACTAAACATAAAAATAAAAACTGGAAACATAAAAACATAATAGAAATTACGGGTTGTCTCCCGTACAGCACTTTTGTTTAACGTCTTTCAAAGTTAGACGTGTTACCTCGATTAAGGATGACGAAATTTCCACCCTTTGCCTTTAATTCCCACGAACTTTTCAGCTCGATTCTTCATAATCATGGATGGTGCCATCCAAGATTTCGTGGGAATAGGTGTTTCTTGTGGTAACTCGATTTCATTTGTACCACTACACTCCTCTGGCAATCCATTCATCTCTTTAGTTTCGAATCTTCGTTTGTTAGAAAGAATGTCCTTCATGAATTGACCGTATTTTGACATTCTTGTGAGAGCTTCTACAAACGGGATGATGATCTTTAACTTGTTCACCATGTCAACGAACTTCTTGAATTCCAGGTCATTGTCCTTTCTGACACGTGAAGGGAATGGTGGAGGAGGGCATGTGTTGGTTACCACTGGGCTCTCTTTCTTTTCTGGTGTCTTCTCTTGGACACTTTTTTGTTCAACTACCTCTTCGACCTTATCTTCTGTTGTTTCTTGTCCCCCCAGTTTCTGGAATAGGGACTGGTTCTGGTTCTGGTCTTGGTGGAGGTAGTTGTTTTCCACTTCCTAATTCAACTGCATGACAAACTGTGTTTGCTGGAGCACTAGTATCACTTCGGAGTTGCCTTTCTGCAAAGATTTGAAGCTTATTCACCATTTGTGACATTGTATGCTCGATATCCTTAAGCGCATTTTCTGAGCTTTGGAATATTTGCTGGCGAATCTCCATTTTTTCAGTTAAGTTCATTATCTTAGCTGTGATTGAATTCGAACTCGAAGGTTGTTCTTGGACGGTTTGCTGCATTGAATAAGGAGGTGGTTCTTGATAAGCTTCCTTATAAATCGGCGTTTCTTGATAGATAGGTTGTGGAGGATAGTAAGCTTGTGGTCGTGGTTGATAATAATCATCATGATAATGGTTGTTATGATAATAATTCTGTTGATCTCCGACCCAATTGTAACTCTGTGGGGGTTGATAATCAGCGTAATTTCCTTGAGATTGATAATAATCATCCTAATAATGGTCTCTTTGATAAGGCATGAAGGAAATTAAAGCTGGATTGTTCATGCAATGTCCCCACGAGTGATCTCTTGCTCCACAACTAGGACATGAAGGTGATGTATGTACTAGATTCCTCCGAGCTAGTTGTTGTGATTGTTCTCGTAATTCCTCAAGTTGTTGGCTTAACTCCTTGAGCTTTAGAGATTCCATCTTGTATTAACTTCTTCAGGATCTAATAACACGAAACCTTTATCTCCTAATAAATCTGCTCTCGCCTAAAAAAAATCTGTAAAACAAAAAATAAAAGAAAAGTGTAAAATAGAACTAACTAAAATAAAAGCACAAGATAATTGCACAAGGACTAACGATGTAGTCCCCGGCAGCGGCGCCAAAAACTTGGTGTAGCCGAAGGTGTGATAAAATAATGATATAAATAAGTGCAAATAAACACCTTAAACTAACACGGTACTGCAAGTATTACAGGACGTATGCAAGTTTTAATGTTTAGAAGATTCGTTCCTCAGGGACTGACGAAAGTTAGAGGGAACTTATGCAAATTATCAAGTGTAGATATTAAAGATAGAAAAAAATAATACGCAAGAGAAAGAAAAGATAGACAAATATTTATTTGGTTTTTTAATAAATAAACTAAACTAATAAACTAAAGACAGAAAATAAATAAAAGAAAAGAAGATAGTATGAAAGTTAGCTTGAGTTATTAGCATGCAATCCCCACTAGTTTTGCCGTTCTAAACATGTAAGGGTAAATTATGTAGTACTTCCCTAATCGGTCCCGATTCGCTATCGGTAGTTTAAAATAGGATTTACCTGTGTCAATAAGGCTTCCTAAGCAAACTTTTCCTGTAATTGGTAAATAGTCACAAGAACTAAACCATAGTGATTATCTAGCTAGGTTGGGTTGTCAGATCAGACCTAATACTAGACGTTATGTGCTAAACATGCAATTAAACACCGTTGTCAATGGTGACCTAATTACTAGATGGTAATTCTATATGGGTGCACTTCCACAAGAACACAGAATATAAATCCAAACACATAAACAGAGAATAAAAACTATAATTTAATTTAAAACATTAAGTTCCCAAATTAGATAGATGTCAATCAAAACTAGGGTTCATACATATATGCTAAACACTCAAACTAAAAGGAATTTATTCATACTAATAAGAGAAGAGAAAAGAATTACAAAATAAGAGGTTGAAGGAGACATAGTTGTTGCACAGCTCCTTCCAGAGTTCTTCTCTTGTGTTGCAGCTTCCTCTTGGCCTTAGGGTCTGGCCAAGGATGATTTTAGAGTGTTAAGAGGCTGTATTTATAGGGTATAGGAAGACCTGATTCGTTTTCTTGAAAGAGAAGGAAAGTAATGGACTCCTAGTCCAACTCAAATTCGTAAGGAAATAAAGATAAACACTGCTGGACCGTTTTGAGCATATCTTCTTCTTTATTGGTCGGTTTGGGCTCCATAAGATACCAAAAGAATCGCAACAGAATTATCTTGACCCTAAAGAAGGAAATTACCAAAATCGGCCTATTTCTTAGGTAAAAACGCATATCTTTAGATGTGTATGCAGAATCCCAGATTTAGGCAGCTTTTCCTTTTCCATCTTTTTAGCTTTTATTTCCTTATCTCCAATTACCATGCAAATCTCTTTCCATAAGTTGTAATCTTTGACTTGGACTCTAATTAATATCCATAATTATCTTTAAAGTTTCACACTAAATAAACAATTAAACCCAATATGCTCTAAAATATTATGTTACTAAATCAAGACTCTAAATAGGAAAGTGCACTAAATTAAGCTAAGATCGACCTATAAACTAATAAATAAGCCTAAAATGATGTCTCTGAAGTATATTATATTATCACAAATGAGGAGACATCAGATCTAAGTTTAACTGCTCAATAGTCCAATATGCACCCATTTCGAGTTCAAGAGGTAAGTGACAAGCCTTACCATAAACCATACGATATGAGGATGCACCAACTGGAATCTTGAACGCAGTACGATAAGCCCATAATGCATCGTCTAACTTCATTGACAAATCTTTTCTTGTAGGACCAACACTCTTCTCTAAAATATATTTTACCTCACGATGTGAGACTTCAGCTTGTCCATTGGCTTGTGGATGATAAGCAGTAGATACACGATGTCTCACTCCATACTTCTCTAGAACTGTCTTCAAATATTTATTCACGAAATGAGAACCTCCATCGCTAATAATTACTCCCGGTGTACCATGTCTAGTAAAGATGTGTGATTTTAAAAACTTAATCGCTACTCGCGAATCATTAGTGGGTAGAGCAATGACCTCTACCCATTTAGACACGTAATCAACAGCTAATAAGATGTAAAGGTTTCCATTAGAAGGAACAAAAGGCCCCATAAAATCCATACCCCATACATCGAATATTTCTACTTCAAGGACATTATTACGTGGCATCTCATCCCTCTTGGATATATTTCCCGTAAACTGACATCTTTCACACCTCTTAACATATTCATGACAATCTTTCATTATTGAAGGCCAGTAAAAACCGGATTGTAGTACCTTAGCAACAGTTTGATCTCCTTTGAAATGTCCTCCATACGGTGAGTCATGACAACCAGCTACGATCGCCTCTGTTTCTTCCTTTGGTATACATCTTCTCACCATTTGATCAGCACATACTTTGTAGAGGAATGGATCCTCCCAAAAGAATTGTCTAATACGATGGGCTAATTTTTACCTTTCTTGATAAGTAGAACCTTCAGGAAATGAACCACTTACAATTAAATTTGCAATATCAGCATACTAAGGGGTAGTGTTTAGGTGAATCACGAATAAGCTCTCATTAGGAAATTCTTCTCTAACTATTTCAGGTCCACCATTTGATTCCAATCCTTCAAGACAAGAGAGATGATCTGCAACTTGATTTTCACAACCCTTTCGATCCTTAATATCTTAATCAAACTCATGTAGCAATAAAACCCATCTTATTAACTGTGGTCTAGCATCTTACTTCTCCATAAGATATCTAATAGCATAATGATCTGTATATACAACAACTTTCGCTCCAAGGAGATAGGAATGAAACTTACCGAATGAATAGACAACAACTAGCAAGTCTTTTTCTGTAACAGTATAATTTATTTGAGCACTATTGAAAGTCTTGCTTGCATAATAGATCGAATGAAATATCTTATCTTTCCTTTGGACTAAAACAACTCCCATAACTAAATCACTAGCACCACACATAACTTCGAATGGCATACTCCAATCAGGTGGTAATACAATAGGAGCGGTAATGAGTTTTTCTTTGATTGCTTGGAAGGCCACCATGCATGCTTCATCGAAAAGGAATTTGGTGTCCTTCTCAAGTAAGTTACATAGAGATTTAGAAATCTTAGAAAAATCTTTAACGATCAACCTCTAACCCAGCACTAGAAACCTTGTGACCCAATACTATACTTTCTCGAACCATAAAATGACACTTCTCTCAATTTAAAACCAAATCACTTTCCTTGCATCTAATCAAAACTCTCTCTAGATTCTGTAAACACTTATCGAAGTCATCACCGAATACAGAGAAATCATTCATAAATACCTCAAGGAAGTTATCGATCATATCCCAGAAGATTGTCATCATACATCTTTGAAACGTAGCAGGTGCATTACATAACCCAAATGGCATTCTGCGATATGCAAACGTACCAAAAATATATGTAAAGGTTTTCTTATGTTGATCTTCTGGGGCCACATAAATTTTATTATATCTGGAATATCCATCCAAAAAGAAGTAATACTCTCTACCAGCTAAATAGTCTAACATTTGATCTATGAAGGGAAGAGGGAAGTGATCTTTTCTGGTGGCCTTGTTCAATTTGCGGTAATCCATACATACTTTCCAACCAACAACTGTTCTTGAGGGAATGGCTTCATTCTGATCGTTAAGAACTGTAATAATTCCTCCTTTCTTTGGCACACACTGAACTGGACTCACCCATTCACTACTCGAAATGGGATAGATAATCCCTGCGTCTAACAGCTTAATAACCTCTTTTTTTACTACTTCCTTCATAGCTGGCATCAATTTCCTTTGGCCTTCAACTGAGCGTGCTTTATTATCTTCAAGAATAATTTTGTGTTGACAATAGGAGGGGCTAATGCTTTTGATGTCGGCAATAGTCCACCCTATTGCCTCTTTGTTAGCTCTTAACACACGCAACAGTTTATATTCTTGAGGACCTGTTAAATTTGCTGAAACAATAACAAGTAGAGTTTCATTAATAGCTAAATATGCATACCTCAAGTGTGATGGCAAAGGCTTTTATTCCAAATTCGGAGGAGACTCGATTGAATGTTTCTTTTTAGATATACTCTCACAGGTACATATGCAAGACACCTATATTTTAGATTCTCAGAGTTGAGAGGTGCCACTGGTTTGGCAAGCTCTTCCATCAATTCAGTTAGATCAAGTGTCAAGGCTGCCTGCAAAATGTGATCATAAGTAAATTCATTATATACCTCTTGCGTGGCATGCTCAACTACATCCATTCGGAAACAATCCTCTTGAGAATCTGGAAACTTCATAGCTCAGAACACGTTGAACTTCACTTCCTCGTCTTGGATTCGCATCGTTAATTATTTGTTTTCTACATCAATTAAAGTACGCCCCGTGGCTAGGAATGGTCTTCCCAAAATAATGGGGACATTCCTATCCGCGTAGTATTTAAGAATAAAAAAATCAACTGGAAATATTAAAGTACCTGCCTTGACGAGGACATCTTCTATTCGACCCTCAGGATGTGCAAGGGATCGATCCGCAATTTGCAAGACCATAGAGGTGGGCCTTGCTACTCCAACTTTCAATTTTTCAAAGATTGATTTGGGAATAAGATTAATGCTTTCACCCAAATCACACAGTGCTTTACCTTTCCATTCTTCTCCAATCAATATAGGAATTGTGAAACTCCCAGGATCAAGTAACTTAGGAGGTAGCTTACTGGTGGGTCCTGGTGTGTTATAAAATTAAGTACGAAAATAAAGGAACCACAATTACCGCAAGTGTACGGTTGTCCAAGTAATATTCGATAAATCAAGTTCGTTCTCAGGGACGGATTAGGTTCAACTCCAGTATTAATCAGATAGCAAGAATAATTGTTTACAGAAAAGTAAATAATAGATTTTCGTTTGGTTTTCTAATAACTAAATATGCAATAAATTAACAGAAAATAAATAAAAGTCTGACTTCAGATAAGAGAATTACTTGAGTCTCGCAAAGAATCCTCCTAACTAATATAATCTATGTTATGTTTAAGGGTAGAATTGGTATTAGTATACTAGTCGGGAATCTAATATCTCCTACCCCCGTCAGGGTGGACCTAGAAGCTATCCTACGGTATTACAAACCCCGTCAGGGTGAATATAAGCTACTTACAGATGAATACTATTTTACCTTTTTGGCTATGTAAATCATATGACTTTCGTCCATTACACGGGTATTACCTAAGTCTGTATTCAAACCCCCCCCTGTCGGATGATCCATACGCCACTATATGGAATAGCCTAAATACTAAAATCTAATTCTAGTTGCGCGGAAAAGAATTAGTAAATAATAACAAAGTAATATCCAATATCTAATACTCAACTCAAATTAAATCATACAATCCCAAATTCAAAACAAAGATTAAATTAATTAGGGTTCATCCCTTTATTGCGATTCTCAAGTATGTAAAAGTTTAGCTCATGATAAATTTAAAGACTGAAACTAAATAGAAAGACATCATATTTAATTACAGAAAAGAAATATATAACCTAAGGATTAGATGACTGTTGATGGAAGAACAAAATTCCTCCAGCTCTAGCTCCTCCTTTGCCTTCTTGCTCTGAAGTGGTTGACTCTCTCTCTAAGGATGTTATGAATTGAAAGTTTAATGAGAGGTACTGAATTATGAGGTCTAAGGGGTGTATTTATAGGTGTTGGAAGACCCTAGGTCGAATTTACTTGGAGTGGAAGACAAGGCAAAGACTCTTAAATTCGTAGTCCTAAATTCTAGAAAAGGTAAGATTTGCTGCTGATTTGATTTGGTCATATCTTTTTCAATACTTATCCGTTTGAGAAGTTCCAATATATGAAACTGCTTGTCTTGGAAAGCTCTTTCTATTGGTGCAGACCATTCGTCCAGAATCCATGTCAATCTTTTATTATGATTTAATCTCTAAAACGTGGCTGGATTTTCAGATTTCAAAAGGCAGCTTTATCTTTTCCTCCTTTGAATAAATCTTTCCTAAATCTTCTTATTTCCATGTAAATCTTCTTTCCTTTCATCCTCATCTTGACTTGGTCTCTAAGTAATTACCATTTATCTTTTAAAGTTTCACATTAAATAAATAATTAAACCGCATATGCTTACAAAGAATAAATCAATAAATCAAGAAATCGAAATAGGAAAGTGTACTCTAAAAATAGAAACTCGACTAAAAATCATTTCCTAACACTCTAAAATACACTAACTCTATTCTCACTTTTCTCTCCTTGGATTGGTCTTTCATGAAATTCAAGAACCAATTAACTTTGCATTAAAAATAGTCAAATTTAGGCACAAAAGCTCAGATTCTGCAAATAGTTAATTTCCAAGGGGAGAAAGTGCAATATGATGAAATAAGCCTAAAAGTCTATCAAATAACTCATTTATTCACCTAAAAGGATGTCTCCAATGGGCTAAGAATTAGAACAAATAGGGAGACATCAAGACCCCAAACTCAAACCTTTGTCGTCCCGACAAAGTAAAATAAAATCAAAGGATCATTTAGGTGAACGCAGAAGGTAGAATCTAGAAAATAATCCCAAAGCAAAGCTTAAAAAAAATTTCATATAGTATAACCTAGGAATTAATATACACCTACACTTATCATGCAAAATCAAATACAAAACAATATCAATCCAAAATTAATTTCACAATGCTAGAAGGTTACGCTTATTACTTATCTCAAGATGGTGGTTATAGGGTGTTCCTCGATCCTTACTTGTGTTGAATGTTCCACTTAGAATAATCCCTATTAACTCACTGTGCATCTAGGAATCACGAGGTCTTTACGGTTTTAGCATAGGCTGAAGGACGGTATGGTATGTATATTTGGTAAATTTGAAGTGAGCTTTTGGCTCTCTCCTCACTTACCATCAACAAAACTGTCCAAGAGCTTGAGTTTACACTCGAATTACGTTCTCACTCAACCCAATTGACGCGCTTAATTAGCGTCCCCAAATTAACCCAATAAGCCCTAAGGATGATTCACCTAAAATTTTCCACTTTGCCGGTCCGAATATGTATATTCTTTTCAAATCATTCGTTTTTTCTTTATAGCCATGATTCTCTTTTTAATGTTGAGATATCATGCTATTTTTCACAGTTATGCCTATTCATAACTTGAGCTCGAAGCTTCTTTTCCATTCACTATTACCCCGGCAAAGGGTTACAATATAATAAACCTGTGAATCATCATCATATAAAGCACAAAGCATCATTGATAAGCTCAAAAATCCCAACCCAATGATAAATTCCCATATAGTGGACCCACCACCCCAAACTCAAGCTCAAGACAGGAAGTCTCGGGATCGTGATTCAAGTGCGGGTCATATGGTCATGCCTAACAATCTAAAGGGATATTGGCTTATAATGTGGAGACAAAAGAAAGCCTTAAAGGCTAAAAATTTGTCTAAGAAGGATAAAATTAATTCAGGGATAGAAGGCCAAAAAGGATTCAAAAGGCTAACAAAGAACTGCCTCTATCATCTTCATATCTACCCAACTTGCCTCTAGTTCATACCTAAGTGGGTTCTGTACTCATTTAGATCTCACGTTCTACAAACCACCCATTATCCTTAAGCACAAGTTTACTTCTTTTGCATTGTTCATTAATTCTTCCTATCAATTATCTCATATTTGCATGCAATTAAAGTTCAGCTTACACTAACTCCTAAAGTCAACTATTTTCTATCATTAATTCACAAAAAGCATGCTTGATGGGGGCATTTAAAATACTCTACAGTCAACGCAACCCTTAGATAAATTTTAAAAAAAAAACAGTAAAACACATAAAATTGGGATGAGGCAACGAACCCCACCCCAAACTCAAAAATGAGTCGTGTCCCCACGACTCGAAAAAGACTCAATAAAGCAAATAAACAATTAAAACAAATAAAAAAGGGATAGGAAAACGTATCTGAACCAGCACAAAGCTGGTTTCCATGGTTGCGTGTAGGTTGAGCTCCTTGTGTTGCGTAGGTGGCATGTTGAACATTGCTCACACCACGTAATATGATTTGCATAAGCTCCAACTCTTTTGTGATTTTTCCTATGGGTTTCAACACCTCTTCATGATTATCCTCCCAATATTCTTTCAATCTACATCTTTCAACACCAAAAGTAATACAAGGTTCTTCAACTTCTTCTTCCTCTTCATGGTATTCTTGACCTCCCAATCTTCGTCATCTCAATAAACCCCAAACTCAAAACTTCAAATAATCAAGAACTAGAGAAGAGTTTTGAAATTTGATGTTTTGAGGTTTTGTAATGAAGGATTTGGGTGTTATATGAGATGGGTAATCAATATGTAATAGCTTGGGGAAGGTTTAATGAATAGGATTGAAGCTTTGATGAAGAGGCTTAAGGTTGAAGGAGAAGATTTCTTGATTTTCTTGAAGGATTGTGGTGTTAGATGTGTGTTTGGAATGTATTAGAAGGAAGGATTTGATGTTCTTTGGTGTTGTAGTGGTCTTTGTGCAGGTATATAAGGGTTAAGTTCTGGAAAATTCGTTTTTGAAGAGGCTAGGGTTACTTCTTGATGAAGTAAGAAGCTTATAAGGCACAAACTCTTCAAACCGACCTAGCTGCGGTATACCGGAGGAATTGTGCGGTATACCGGACCCAGCAGGTCTTCATTTTTTCGTCTCGGCAAAGACCCCGCGGTATATACCCCGTGGCACGGGTTTTCGCCACTGTTCAATTTCTCTTCTATGTCCAAAAACCCGCGGTACCTAACCCGTGGTACGGGTTTTTCCCTCCTGCGGTATACCGGACATATCGCGCGGTATACCGGACCGCGCATCGAAATTTTTTTTCTCCTTTCTGTATAAAACCTGAGTGAGTAGCACGTGACACGGGTTTTCTTCCTGCGGTATACCGGGGTTCTGGGGCGGTATACCGGACTTCGCGCTGAATTTTCCTTTGTTTCTTCTTTCGTTTCCTAGTACCCCAAACTCAATTCCTGCACCAATAACACACTACCTTTCTCATTTCTTTTAAAAGTAGACACTAAAACTCGACACTAATTTAGAATTATACACTAGGAATTGAAAACAGAAAGCAAATTAAAACATGGGTTGTCTCCCAAGAAGCACTTTTGCTTATTACGTCTTTAAGTTCGACGCGTTACCTTCCATGAAGATGGTATTGAGGCCCTTGCGGTTCTCCTCCGCTTGTATTTGCCCCGTCCTTGGCATGTAAGCTTCAGAACCTTCCCCCTTAAAATTTTATTCAATCGATCTCTGAAAGGGGGAGGGTAGTATCTCCGTTTCGCCTTCTTACTTTCACGACGAAACTTATTATTCACCACACGATAGTAGATAACCGTCCTCAACGGTATAAGCTCATTTTCATTCTCTTTAATCTCGCATTCCTCTTTAAAGTGTGGTGGGTAGGTGCTTCTCCGTGCCGCTTTTCTCGCGGTGTAGCACCTTTCTTACGTAGCACCTATTGATCATTTTTAATAATAGAGGTGATTCCGATATTTTATCTCTAATGATGACTTGTGGTGGAGATAGTGATTGGTGAACTTTTTGTGGTGGGGATTTGACTTCTCTTTTATTATGAAGCTTTAATTCTTCAATTGATTCCTCAACCACTTCACATTCATCTTCGCTTTCAACCCAATCTTCCACTATTACCTCATCATATTGATGTAGAATCTCAACAATCTCGATCGCCTCTTCTTCTTGTTTGCGTTCAGTATATTGATCATGTGCACGCACCATAGGAATAACAATCTCAGTTTCAATTTCTATGATTTTCGTTGCTACTCCTTCTTCCACCATGCTAAGAGGATTGTCAACCACATGGTGGTCTTCATTTATAACCGGCATGATGGTCATATCACTATCAATAGTATCTTCCTTCAACACCTCCTCCTCAACTACTTCTTCCAGTTGATCTCTTCCATCCCTCGGGGGAGTGGAATCTTCATAAGACATACTACCCCATTCTTCTACCATCTGTTGCATGCGTGCAACAGTGGCGTTGGTTTCTTCTACTAAGCGATGGAGTTTAGAACGTATCTCATTGTCAATTTCTTGCTGATAGTGATGAGGTGGAGGTTGTTGAATGTTTCCAACCCATTGGTTGTTCCATGCTTGCTCTTGCTGATAGTGATATACTGGTTGTTGTTGATTATTCCCGATCCATTGATTGTTCCATCCTTGCTCTTGCGGGTATTGATAAGGTTGTTGGTAGAAGTTACTACCCCATTGTTGTTGTCCCGAAGAGTCTTCCCTATATTCGTATGGATCGGGATCTGGGTAATGTCCTCTATACATCTTCAATAAACCTCTTGAGCATTACCTGAATAAAAATCTGTACAACAAAAACAAAAACGAAAACCAAGCGTAAAACTGAAAAAATAAATAAACAATTAAAACTACTAAAGATTAACACCGGGGTCTCACGCTACCGTCCCCGGCAGCGGCGCCAAAAACTTGGTGGGTCCTGGTGTGTTATAAAATTAAGTACGAAAATAAAGGAACCACAATTACCGCAAGTGTACGGTTGTCCAAGTAATATTCGATAAATCAAGTTCGTTCTCAGGGACGGATTAGGTTCAACTCCAGTATTAATCAGATAGCAAGAATAATTGTTTACAGAAAAGTAAATAATAGATTTTCGTTCGGTTTTCTAATAAATAAATATGCAATAAATTAACAGAAAATAAATAAAATACTGACTTCAGATAAGAGAATTACTTGAGTCTCGCAAAGAATCCTCCTAACTAATATAATCTATGTTATGTTTAAGGGTAGAATTGGTATTAGTATACTAGTCGGGAATCTAATATCTCCTAGCCCCCGTCAGGGTGGACCTAGAAGCTATCCTACGGTATTACAAACCCCGTTAGGGTGAATATAAGCTACTTTCAGATGACTACTATTTTACCTCTTTGGCTATGTAAATCATATGACTTTCGTCCATTACACGGGTATTACCTAAGTCTGTATTCAAACCCCCCTATCGGATGATCCATACGCCACTATATGGAATAGCCTAAATACTAAAATCTAATTCTAGTTGCGCGGAAAACAATTAGTAAATAAGAACAAAGTAATATCCAATATCTAATACTCAACTCAAATTAAATCATACAATCCCAAATTCAAAACAAAGATTAGATTAATTAGGGTTCATCCCTTTATTGCGATTCTCAAGTATGTAAAATTTTAGCTCATGATAAATTTAAAGACTGAAACTAAATAGAAAGACATCATATTTAATTACAGAAAAGAAATATATAACCTAAGGATTAGATGACTGTTGATGGAAGAACAGAATTCCTCCAGCTCTAGCTCCTCCTTTGCCTTCTTGCTCTGAAGTGGTTGACTCTCTCTCTAAGGATGTTATGAATTGAAAGTTTAATGAGAGGTACTGAATTATGAGGTCTAAGGGGTGTATTTATAGGTGTTGGAAGACCCTAGGTCGAATTTACTTGGAGTGGAAGACAAGGCAAAGACTCTTAAATTCATAGCCCTAAATTCTAGAAAAGGTAAGATTTGCTGCTGATTTGATTTGGTCATATCTTTTTCAATACTTATCCGTTTGAGAAGTTCCAATATATGAAACTGCTTGTCTTGGAAAGCTCTTTCTATTGGTGCAGACCATTTGTCCAGAATCCATACCAATCTTTTATTATGATTTAATCTCTAAAACGTGGCTGGATTTTCAGATTTCAAAAGGCAGCTTTATCTTTTCCTCCTTTGAATAAATCTTTCCTAAATCTTCTTATTTCCATGTAAATCTTCTTTCCTTTCATCCTCATCTTGACTTGGTCTCTAAGTAATTACCATTTATCTTTTAAAGCTTCACATTAAATAAATAATTAAACCGCATATGCTTAAAAAGAATAAATCAATAAATCAAGAAATCGAAATAGGAAAGTGTACTCTAAAAATAGAAACTCGACTAAAAATCATTTCGTAACACTCTAAAATACACTAAGACTCTATTCTCACTTTTCTCTCCATGGATTGGTCTTTCATGAAATTCAAGAACCAATTAACTTTGCATTAAAAATAGTCAAATTTAGGCACAAAAGCTCAGATTCTGCAAATAGTTAATTTCCAAGGGGAGAAAGTGCAATATGATGAAATAAGCCTAAAAGTCTATCAAATAACTCATTTATTCACCTAAAAGGATGTCTCCAATGGGCTAAGAATTAGAACAAATAGGGAGACATCAAGACCCCAAACTCAAACCTTTGTCGTCCCGACAAAGTAAAATAAAATCAAAGGATCATTTAGGTGAACGCAGAAGGTAGAATCTAGAAAATAATCCCAAAGCAAAGCTTAAAAAAAAATTCATATAGTATAACCTAGGAATTAATATACACCTACACTTATCATGCAAAATCAAATACAAAACAATATCAATCCAAAATTAATTTCACAATGCTAGAAGGTTACGCTTATTACTTATCTCAAGATGGTGGCTATAGGGTGTTCCTCGATCCTTACTTGTGTTGAATGTTCCACTTAGAATAATCCCTATTAACTCACTGTGCATCTAGGAATCACGAGGTCTTTACGGTTTTAGCATAGGCTGAAGGACGGTATGGTATGTATATTTGGTAAATTTGAAGTGAGCTTTTGGCTCTCTCCTCACTTACCATCAACAAAACTGTCCAAGAGCTTGAGTTTACACTCGAATTACGTTCTCACTCAACCCAATTGACGCGCTTAATTAGCGTCCCCAAATTAACCCAATAAGCCCTAAGGATGATTCACCTAAAATTTTCCACTTTGCCGGTCCGAATATGTATATTCTTTTCAAATCATTCGTTTTTTCTTTATAGCCATGATTCTCTTTTTAATGTTGAGATATCATGCTATTTTTCACAGTTATGCCTATTCATAACTTGAGCTCGAAGCTTCTTTTCCATTCACTATTACCCCGGCAAAGGGTTACAATATAATAAACCTGTGAATCATCATCATATAAAGCACAAAGCATCATTGATAAGCTCAAAAATCCCAACCCAATGATAAATTCCCATATAGTGGACCCACCACCCCAAACTCAAGCTCAAGACAGGAAGTCTCGGGATCGTGATTCAAGTGCGGGTCATATGGTCATGCCTAACAATCTAAAGGGATATTGGCTTATAATGTGGAGACAAAAGAAAGCCTTAACGGCTAAAAATTTGTCTAAGAAGGATAAAATTAATTCAGGGATAGAAGGCCAAAAAGGATTCAAAAGGCTAACAAAGAACTGCCTCTATCATCTTCATATCTACCCAACTTGCCTCTAGTTCATACCTAAGTGGGTTCTGTACTCATTTAGATCTCACGTTCTACAAACCACCCATTATCCTTAAGCACAAGTTTACTTCTTTTGCATTGTTCATTAATTCTTCCTATCAATTATCTCATATTTGCATGCAATTAAAGTTCAGCTTACACTAACTCCTAAAGTCAACTATTTTCTATCATTAATTCACAAAAAGCATGCTTGATGGGGGCATTTAAAATACTCTACAGTCAACGCAACCCTTAGATAAATTTAAAAAAAAAAATAGTAAAACACATAAAATTGGGATGAGGCAACGAACCCCACCCCAAACTCAAAAATGAGTCGTGTCCCCACGACTCGAAAAAGACTCAATAAAGCAAATAAACAATTAAAACAAATAAAAAAGGGATAGGAAAACGTATCTGAACCAGCACAAAGCTGGTTTCCATGGTTGCGTGTAGGTTGAGCTCCTTGTGTTGCGTAGGTGGCATGTTGAACATTGCTCACACCACGTAATATGATTTGCATAAGCTCCAACTCTTTTGTGATTTTTCCTATGGGTTTCAACACCTCTTCATGATTATCCTCCCAATATTCTTTCAATCTACATCTTTCAACACCAAAAGTAATACAAGGTTCTTCAACTTCTTCTTCCTCTTCATGGTATTCTTGACCTCCCAATCTTCGTCATCTCAATAAACCCCAAACTCAAAACTTCAAATAATCAAGAACTAGAGAAGAGTTTTGAAATTTGATGTTTTGAGGTTTTGTAATGAAGGATTTGGGTGTTATATGAGATGGGTAATCAATATGTAATAGCTTGGGGAAGGTTTAATGAATAGGATTGAAGCTTTGATGAAGAGGCTTAAGGTTGAAGGAGAAGATTTCTTGATTTTCTTGAAGGATTGTGGTGTTAGATGTGTGTTTGGAATGTATTAGAAGGAAGGATTTGATGTTCTTTGGTGTTGTAGTGGTCTTTGTGCAGGTATATAAGGGTTAAGTTCTGGAAAATTCGTTTTTGAAGAGGCTAGGGTTACTTCTTGATGAAGTAAGAAGTTTATAAGGCACAAACTCTTCAAACCGACCTAGCTGCGGTATACCGGAGGAATTGTGCGGTATACCGGACCCAGCAGGTCTTCATTTTTTCGTCTCGGCAAAGACCCCGCGGTATATACCCCGTGGCACGGGTTTTCGCCACTGTTCAATTTCTCTTCTATGTCCAAAAACCCGCGGTACCTAACCCGTGGTACGGGTTTTTCCCTCCTGCGGTATACCGGACATATCGCGCGGTATACCGGACCGCGCATCGAAATTTTTTTTCTCCTTTCTGTATAAAACCTGCGTGAGTAACACGTGACACGGGTTTTCTTCCTGCGGTATACCGGGGTTCTGGGGCGGTATACCGGACTTCGCGCTGAATTTTCCTTTGTTTCTTCTTTCGTTTCATAGTACCCCAAACTCAATTCCTGCACCAATAACACACTACCTTTCTCATTTCTTTAAAAAGTAGACACTAAAACTCGACACTAATTTAGAATTATACACTAGGAATTGAAAACAGAAAGCAAATTAAAACATGGGTTGTCTCCCAAGAAGCACTTTTGCTTATTACGTCTTTAAGTTCGACGCGTTACCTTCCATGAAGATGGTATTGAGGCCCTTGCGGTTCTCCTCCGCTTGAATTTGCCCCGTCCTTGGCATGTAAGCTTCAGAACCTTCCCCCTTAAAATTTTATTCAATCGATCTCTGAAAGGGGGAGGGTAGTATCTCCGTTTCGCCTTCTTACTTTCACGACGAAACTTATTATTCACCACACGATAGTAGATAACCGTCCTCAACGGTATAAGCTCATTTTCATTCTCTTTAATCTCGCATTCCTCTTTAAAGTGTGGTGGGTAGGTGCTTCTCCGTGCCGCTTTACTCTCGCGGTGTAGCACCTTTCTTACGTAGCACCTATTGATCATTTTTAATAATAGAGGTGATTCCGATATTTTATCTCTAATGATGACTTGTGGTGGAGATAGTGATTGGTGAACTTTTTGTGGTGGGGATTTGACTTCTCTTTTATTATGAAGCTTTAATTCTTCAATTGATTCCTCAACCACTTCACATTCATCTTCGCTTTCAACCCAATCTTCCACTATTACCTCATCATATTGATGTAGAATCTCAACAATCTCGATCGCCTCTTCTTCTTGTTTGCGTTCAGTATATTGATCATGTGCACGCACCATAGGGAGACATCACTTACTTTGACAAATAGCACTACATTCTTCAGGTAAACAAATCATTTCATTATCGCAATACGGCCTTTTGTTGGTGACGGCTCTTTTCAGAAACTTCGCATACTTGGGTGCATCTCTAATAGCTTCTAACAGCGGAATATTAATGCTAAGACCTCTCACCTTGTTAAAAAACTTTTTATAATCAGCCATATCACCCTTCTTATGAACTCTAGATGGAAATGGTGGAGGAGGACGATTTATTATAATATCATCTTTCTTTTTTGGAACTTCAATAGGCCTCTCCACTTCCTCTTGATGTCTCCTCATTTGTGATAGATTTATATTAGGATGAGACATCATTTTTAGTGATTTAGAAGTCATAATAGTCGATTTTCTTGAGAAATAGTGCACTTTCCTATTTTGAGTCTTGATTTAGTAAAATAATATTTTTAGAGCATATTGGGTTTAATTATTTATTTAGTGTGAAGCTTTAAAGATAATTATGGAGATTAATTAGAGTCCAAGTCAAAGACTACAAGATATGGAAAGAGATTAGCATGGTAATTGGAGATAAAGGAAACAAAAGCTAAATTCATGGAAAAGGACAAGCTGCCTTAATCTGAATTTCTGCAGCTACGCCTAAAGAAGTGGTGATAACTCCAAAACCAAGCCGATTTTGGAAGATTCCTTTCATAGGGACGTAGATAATTCTGTGAGGATTCTTTTGGTATCTTATGGAGCAAAAACCGACCAATAACGAAGAAGATATGATCAAAACAAGTCAACAGTAATTATCTTTATTTCCATACGAATTTGAGTTGGGCTTGGAGTCCATTACTTTGCTTCCCCTTCAAGAAAACGAATTAGGTCTTATAAACACCTATAAATACACTCTTATATAACTTGTAAATCATCCTTGCCTCATAGTAATTAGTTCTTAAGGTTTTATTTTTCCAGTTTATTGTAGAGAGCAAGATGATGTCTTTTGTAATTTCTTTTAGTTTGTTTCCATCAGGTATGAACTAAACTCCCCATAGCTTGGGTTTTGCATCATGTATAATCTATGAATTCTAATTTTTCTATCTAAGTTTCTTTGGGAATTACATGTTTTAAATTGATATTAGCGGCTTACTCTTATATTTGTTTATGTGTTTTGATTTAATGTCTGTTTTCCTTGCGGTGCGCAACGTTTAGGATTACCTTAATAGTAGTTAGATGATCGCCTTAGCTGGGTGTCTAATTATTGAAACACCACATAACGTCTAGTGTCGATATTAGTCCTGACAAAACTGATTCTAACTAGATAGTCATTAGGGTATAATTTAATCACCATATCACCAATTGAAGGAATTGTTTGCTTAGGGCCTTGGTAGCGCTTGATAACCCTATTTGAAACAGCCTCGTGGTTGTGCCGTAGCCCCCTTAGTCGCTCTCAAGGTCTAAGGAATGGGAATTTAGAATCCTGGCTAAATATACAAGAGCTAATACTCTCCCTGATTAACTAGATCTAATAGAAAGAATTAGAAGGATTAGTGCATACTAGCAAAACCTAAACTATATTTCTCATCTCATATTCTTCGTATTTTATTTTATTGTCTTTATTTTCCTAGTTTTAATTAGTAATTTCGAAAATCTATTTCTTTTATTTTCTGTCTTTAATTAATTATTGCTTACTCGTTATTGCTACCCATTCGTATAACACACTTAAGTCCCTGAGAACGAACTCAACTTATCAACTAAAACTTGCATACGTCCTGTAATACTTGCAGTACTGTGCCTGTCTAGGGTGAGAGTGCGTAGTTTTCTAGACTTTATTTATCTTATTTTTATCATATTTTTATCACACCCTAGGCGACATCACCTCTACTTCAACATCTTTATTTTTATCCACCACACCCTTTTCTTTTCGAATAACTTCCTTCTCTTTCATAACAGGAAAAGGAGGTGGAGGGAGGTTCTTACCACTTTTGAGACTCACAGTTTGCAATCTTCTTTCTGTTTCGAATTATTTGTGTCACTAGGGAGTTGCCCTTGTGGACACTGATTCAGTTGTTTTGACATTTGAGCAAGTTGATTTTCTAACATCTTAATGTGTGCTTCAGAAACTTGTTGCCGTTCGGCTGACTGTGCATGGAGCGCGATTAAATCTTCTACAGTTTTTTGAAGGTTATTTGTACCTTCTTGTGGTTGAGCAGGTAAAGCTTTCTGGTCCATGGTGTTAGTATAATTGTCTTGAAGAGGTTGTTTCTGAACATAATTTCCTTGATTTTGTCCCCCTTGGTATTTATTCTGTAGTCTTGGATTATAGTTATTACCTTGGGGACGCGGCTGATACGCGTATGTCAGATTTGCTGCCCCATTCGGATTTGAATAGTGAAACCCAAGATGGTTTCTTTTGGAATTATATCCTTGCCCACTCGAATTGTAGTTCCCTCAGTTGGAAACAAACATCACCGATTCTTGATTATTCTGACAATCCTCCCATTCATGATCATTCACACCACAATAAGAACACCCATAAACTTCTTGCGTAGCGTTCACTTCAACCCTTTTACTTGAAAGACCTTCTTTCACGACTAATGTAAGTTGTTTCAATTGTTGTTCCAATGTGGTTTGAAATTTGTTCTCTAAGGAGGTAAACTTTTCTTCAATATTTACGTTATTAACTGCCCCTTTAACAGGTGTTCTCACAAAATTCCAACCCACTTCATTATTTACCGTTCTATCCAAGATGATCTTCGCGTGAACGGTAGAATCTGTAAAAATCCACCATCACATAATAAATCTAAATCCTTTCTCGATTGTCCATCAAGGCCTTTGTAAAAGATTTCATTTGTTTTTGTTCTGAAAGGCCATGATCAGGGACTCTTAGCAAATAAAGCTTAAATCTCGACCAACTTCTACCCAAAGCTTCATCATATTCTTGTCGGGAATGTGTTAAATCAAGCTGAGCATCTAATCTCATGTTGGATGGGCAGTATTTGTCAAAAAACGTTGTCTTTAATTGTTCCCAATTCGTAATCTTTCCAGGTTCTTGCGAATCATGCCAATCACTCGCTCCATCTATTACAAAAAAATCGGAATGTAGCAAAATACATTTGCTCTTTTGTTACTCCTTTAGTGATGTAAGAGTCGCAGATTTGCATAAACTTTTGTACCGCGCGAATAGGATCTTCTCCGGGCTTGCATAGAAAATTTCCAAAATTCTGAAATTAGCCTAACATACCCGAATCTGGACAAAATCTCGGAACATCTATATCGGATGGGCCAATTCCAAGAGGAGGAGCACAAAATAGTTCTTGTTCTGGACCATTAATGAACCATGGATCAGCTACTTGGGCTTGAACTGGAGGATTAGGAGGTGGGACTTGGCCATTGTTCTGACTGTTATTATTAATTGGAAGTTAGGCCATTTCTCTAGCTAATCTCTCCTCTAACTCTTTCGCTTTTTTTTCTTCTCTCTTTTTCTTGTTAGAAAGTCTATCTAATGATTCAGTATTTTCAAGGATCGGAGGTAGTGTCTCAAGATCCTTAAATAGCTTCCTTCCCATACACCAAACCTAAAAACCTGAAAAAGATGAACAGATAAAACGTAAAACTAAAAAATAAAAATGCAAATAACACTAAGGATAAACACCAGGGTCACACGCTACTGTCCCCGGCAGTGGCGCCAAAAATTTGGTGGTCCTTTGTGTGTTCTAAAATAAAAAATGCAAATGAGGAGAAGAGAACCACAACTGCAAGTGTACAGTTGTCCCAAGTAGTATATGTGATAAACAGATTTGTTCTCAGGGACGGATTGGTTGACTCTAATGCTTATCGAATAGTGATTAGTTGCACGTAAAAGCAAGTAAATGATTTTAATAATGTTTTTTTGGTTTTTCTAACTCTAAGACAATTAATTAAAAGACTAAAGTAATGCAAATATTAAGCTAGACGTGAGAAAATAAAATAGCTAGACGCAAGGTATGAAAGGTAGTACTTGAGAGACGCAAGGATTTCACCTAACTCTATTCATTCCATGTTTTGTTCAAGGGACAAATCGGTAAATAGTAACGGTCAGGATTCGGGATTCTCCTTACCCCCGTCAGGATGGACTAAGGAGCTATTCTTAGGTGCTACAAACCCCGTCAGGGTTATTATAGTCCACCTTCAAATGATTAAGTTCTTATTACCCAATAGGCCATATGATTAATTAAGCTCGTCAAAATCATTAATTTCTATCCTACATTCATTAATTGATTCCATACCTAGACCCCCCGTCCAGGTGATCCATTCGACACTAAATGGAATAGCCTAAGTATTAAGTCCTATTGTTGATTCGCGACTTCACTAATAGTCAATAAATGAAAAGTAAGGAAAAATACTAATTACCTAATTTGATTTCAATTATTATAATCCCAAATTCAAACACATGAAATGAAATAGAATTGGAATTAACTCATTATGCGTTCTCAAACACTTTATAAGTTTAGCTCATACTAATACGAAAAACTAAGGAATTAAAATAAAGGGAATTCATAATTGTTTTACAGAATAAAATAGAAGAACCTAATTACGAAGTTGAATTGGCTGAGTATTGGAGAGGTTGGAATTCTCTAGCTCTTGACTTCTTCTCTTCCTTGCTCTACCTTCTTCTCTGGTGTACTGACTTCTCTCTTTTCTTAAGCGTATGAATTGTGTGTGAAAATAGAAGTCTAAAATCCCTTTTATAATATAAATTTCGGACTAGGGCTTTTCTAAAGAATTAAATGAAAATTAGAAAGCCCAAGTCCATTACTTAAGCCTAAATCCCGTAACAGTTGTACAACCTCCACTAAATCAGCTGTAACTTTTTCATTTTGACTCTGAATTACTCCATTCCATTTGATAAATCTTCGTAACTCGATAAGGAATCAATCTTCTTCATAAGTCAGAGGCTGAATCCATGCTTAACTAGCTCGAAATTAGTGATTATCATCAGCCTTCCAGATTTGCAGCTTGAATTTTGTCAACTCTTCGGGATTTTTCTTCTTGCTTTGACTTCATTAAACGATCTTTGAATTTAATATTCTATTCCTCTCCTAGATAGTATTCAAAACCTACAAACTTTTCACTCAAAACAAACCATATTACGCGCAAAAGTTTAATAAATGAAAAATACTGGAATTTAAAGAGGAAAATTGAATTATTGCATATTAACACCAAAAGTCTATCTAAATAGTCAAATAAACACAAAAAATTATGTCTCCCAAGAATATAAAATTATAACATTTAGGGAGACATCACATGCAAAATTTGTTCTATTACCCTTTTGCATGCTTCTTTTGACTGAAATTAGAACATGAAAACATTAGACTCAGTTGATTATATCTCAATCTTGCTCATACTCTTCCATTGGACAACTACCATATTCTGAACCATATAAAATGCAGGTGCTTCCAAAAAAATTTACCTACAAGGAAATTTCTCCACGCGCTATACCCTTCTCATCACCATCTTTAGTGGTTTAACTAAAATCTTCCCCTCATTAAAATCAGGGGTAAAGTAAGATAATTTTGAATCATGTTTAAATGAAATTACAACCAAATCATTCCATCTCATCATAGTATAACCTATTGCAACATTTTCTTCTTTTACACCATTAACTTTTGAATTTAGCACACTCAAAAAACTCTTTAAATTTGAGCCACAATTTCATAAGAAAAATATTTTCTCAACGCTACCCGATTTTAAATCAAAGATTAAACTTTCCATGTCATATTCTAAAGCCTCTCTTAGTTTCTCACTTTCCCAAACTTATGTGGAGTTTAATAGTTGCTTAACTTCTCTATCAATCTTTACTAATCCTAATAAACCCATAGTGCAACTTGGTAAATTCACATGAGTCAAAGCATGGAAACGCAATTTCTCCATATAAAATTGAGAAGCACCCGAAGCATTAACAAGTGTACCCCTCACAACCCTATACAAAATTTGATCTAGAGTAATCGAACGTTAGCTCATTTGAACCATATAAAGGATCAAATAACAAGAAATAGCCCTAACCCAAAATAGTCACACCGAATAATCACAAATCAACCAAGAAATTAGGTAACCCAGGAAATAAAATCTGTTGAGGACACACAATTTTGAATAGAAAATATACATAGAATTATAGATTGATAAATGTAAGACACCAAAATAATTTACACTGATCCAAGACCCAAAAGTAATCAAAAAATATCACCAAAGATGAAGCAATAAAACACCAATATATTTGACATTTTTAACACACTTTATTAGCTCCAAAATACAAAAATCCAAAAAGGGAATTAAAGAAACAGGACTGAAACAAAAGAGGAAAAGAGAATAGTGAAACGAAAATGGAAAGATGTCTATAATAGATGAGATTGCGGCGAAGTGAGAGGGGAATTAAGGTGGATTTTATTATTTTTTTACGGGAAAGGAAAATAAAAAGGAAGAGAGAGAGAAAGAAAAGAGGAGGAGGAAAATCTCAGGAAGCAATTTTTAATTCTTAACTTCTTTTCTACAGAGTGTTTACATTTCTCTAACATCCATTTATTTCTCCTTAAATTATTGAGATACATCTTCGTTTTTTGCATCCACAATTCGACCTTTCACATTTGAGTTGACCAGGTTGCCGACTACCGTGGCTGTTCACTGCCTGAACGATCCCATATTTCCTTCAATATAATCTCCTCTCAACTGAATGTCCCTACCTCAGACTATAAAATTTTATCGGACACGTTCAAATGTTTAATGAGAGCACTCTATCAATTTCAAGAAACAACATACTAAGAAAGTTTAAATAGTACTCTCTCCGTCCCAAAAATAATGTCCACATTACTAAATATAGTGTCCCAAAAATAATGTCCACTTACAATTTCAATACAAATTTTTCTACTTTTTTCCTTTATTACTCCTACTTTTCTTTTAATTTATAATTAATTGAATTCTTATTTTATACTTGATTGCATGTTCCTAGACATATGAATAGGTGTGCACTATCATTAATGATGACATTTATTAGGGGTATTTTTGTACATATAGTGTTTAATAATGACATTTCTTAATCTGTTTGAAAATGCTAAGTGGACATTATTTTTGGAACGGAGAAAATATAAGATCTACATATTTCTTCAATATTCAAGGCAACTTTTTTGGGAACTTAACCATTTATTTTTCACGACCTACAAAATGTTGCATAACTAAAAAACACAATTAATTGTTGTGAAAATTTGGCTTGTAGATATGTGTAGAAAAAATTAAAATAACAGATTATTCCTTACAAAATCACATTAATACTGAAAACACCACCTAGGGGACTAAATTACATTTTACATATCAACTTGATAGTTAGATTGAATCCCAATGAACTCTAAAAATTCTTTGAAGGCTACCTATATAAACATTCCTTATAAAATTACAATAATGATAAAATTATCAATGGGTCTTTCTTAGATTGTCTTTATCAACTTGAAAGTTAAATTCAATCACAACACATAGTTTAAAAAACATAAGTAAAGTTGACCCACTTAACTTCACCCCATTTCTTTTCATTTCCACATAGTATTTAACGCTTAATCGTTATTATCACTTGGAGCATATCTAGCAATAATTGCCACCATAAGATGAAATTGCGATGAGGTATCCTATTGAAGAAAATCCTAACACATTCCATATCCTTCGAGTTAAACATAAGGAATTTGGAGTTATTGTAAAGATGATTTTGATTTTTATGGAGTTACGTAATTAATTTGTTGATACATAATTTATGTAAGTTATGTATTAGGCCAGACTGTTGGTGTAGCTAGGCATATGAAAAGAGGCATAGAGGGAGAGCGGTTGGTCTGTCCAGTCGACAAGAAAATGATGTGACTGCTAATTAGGTTTTTTTACTTCTCCTATTAAGTATTCTATAGAAAGACGTATAGATAAATAAGTTTCCATGAAATTATTTTTAAAAAAAGGGTTACGGGGTAGGAGGTTACAATAATAAGAGAAAAACCAACATAATAAGCGAGAGGATAACATTGCCACAAATTGGTCCCAGGTCAGCATTCCAATTAAGTTTTGTCCATCTTGTTGGTCTGGTTCCTTGGTCCTCCACCTAACTCATATCCATAAGGATCAAAATCCTTTCTTCCTTCTCAACAAGAGAAACACACTGCCCCATATAACATTTGTCGTTTATCTCTGACTGAAATGCAAGAATGCAGAGAAACTGGTCTACATTATAATTGCAATGAACAATATATGGTTGAGTATTGTTGTAAATCAATGCCTCAATTCTTTCTACTCGATTTAGGAAGTGATAATAATTACTATATTTCGATGGCTATATACGTACATCCAGATATATATTCTAGTTTAGTTTGATGCAAAATTTCTCATGCTTAGAACCTTGAGAACAAGGTTCAATTTCAAGAAAGAGGCAATGTTATGAATGCTAGAATTAATATTTAAGAATAATGAGTAAATATAAATTATGTATATATATATATATATATATATATATATATATATATATATATATATATATATATATATATATATATTTTAAGTGTATTGGATATAATTGTTAGATAGTTATTATTTAGAGTCGTTGTTATAACAGTTATTTTATAGATTTATAAGTAATTGATGTATGTGAATAAATTAGAAATCGATCAATAAATTTTAATTATATTCTTGTTTTTAAAGTTTCTACATTTCAATTCATTGTTTTATTTATTTCTAAATTAGATTGTTCATTACATTGGTGTTTTGGTGATGTGAATCAGGAGGAGACGGTACAAGGTAATGAGATCAACGATGGGTTGGTTTATGGATCATTGGTGTGGAGGCTCTGTGATGGTGTAACTATGGAACAGAGGTGTGATTATGTTATCGATGATATAACAAGTTGTGGTGATTATGGTTGCAGCTACTGAGATTGTGGTGGGTTATTGGTGACGACTGATCCTGACTCCTAATTTTATAATAGTGGAGTCTTGAATCAACCTTGAATGTACAGTGATATCTCAAATGAATCGAACCTCGAATGATCGGATTTATCTTCAGTCGTGTGTACATGCATCATTGATCCCTGATCGTACTTGGCTGGATCCCCTCCCTCTCTCTTGACATTTGCACATTAATAAATTTAGTACAACCAGATTTGTAATCCAACGAGTTTGTTTGCTTTCGGTACCAATTTTGAAAAAGAATTGTAGACTAATTTGGAATTTTATATTCCAAAATGTACCAACCCCATTTCCCACCTACCTATTTTTCAACCCTATTACATATTTCCACCGTATTCTACATTCTCACACCAATATTCTCTTCTTCTTCTTCATATATTCAATTTACTATAAATAATTTTCCCTCTATTACTTTAGTAATTTCTATTACATAAGTTTTGTTTTTCTAAATAATGCTTTGTTTATAATTATAATAATAATTAAATATTTAATAATCTATTGTTATAGTATATAAATAATTTTATATAATTAATTATATATGTTTAATTTTAATATGGTGGTAAGCGATGAGGCCAATAATTAAGTAGCTAATTTCATTGTAGAGGTGGTGGTGACTATGAAATTAGCTACTAAATTATTGTAGAGTCCACCATTAAATATTTTATCTAATTTTAGGTTTTATATTGTCTTATACCTATTTATGGTCACCCAATAATTAAGTAACTAATTGCATCGTTTTAAAAATGTTTTATATGATTTTTTTGTATAAATCCTATTGAACAATTACGGATGTGTATTAACCGCGGATAATCCGCATTCGTCATGGATGCGGATGTGGTATATAATTCTAAAATCCGATCGTCAATGAATGCAGATTTGGTTATCGTGTTTCCTAATGGATGTGGATGTGGTTATACCATATTTCGAGGATATCCGATCCGTTGTCATCCCTACTTTTTCATGATATAAAAGTTTCTTCTAAAAATAGACCTACCAAATATGACTTACCATTATAAGCCACTTGATATTTATACCCCTAAAATAAGAATTAACCCCTAAAAAAGTTCCATCTTCAAATCTTTCTTTTAAGAACATTTATAATTATAAGCCACTTTAAACACACATTTATAATTATTCATCAATTTTGCTTTATTTTTTATGGATTTCGAAGCTAAAACATCAACATAAGCTTATAATCTAACAATCTCAATGATTTCAAGCTAAAAAACGAGTATCAGGCTCGAATCATGAATTTTTCAACTTTATTTTTTTATTTTCTTGAATTTTTTCTCAATTTATTTTTTTGCAATCTTGCATTTAAATTCTCTTTTTTTTTTGGTTATTTTTTTTTTACTTTTCTTCATATTTTTTTTTCAAAAATTCATATGAAATTTATGTTTATTCAATTTATAAGCATTGTTGCTCCTTCATTATTGCTTATTTAATATTTGTGGTTTGTTTTTATCTTGTATGGAGTTATGTTTATTGATTATATGTAAATTTTGTGCATTGTTCATTCTATATTTGATTGCTAATTTTGAATTGAATCACGTATAGTTATTGAAATATGCCTAGATTATTACATTAAGCCTTGTTAATGCAGTGTTGTGATTAAATTACAGCTAGAATCAATATAGGAGGTGTAGTTGCATAAAAAATGTACACCATTGATGCAAGTACAATATTGTACTCGTAGCACTGTTGTACGGTTACAGTCTCGGTCAGGTGAAAATGTAAATGGTTGATATGTATCACAACTTTCTGAGTGACTAGTAAAAAAGTGCAAAGAATGAATTCGATGATATCCCAGAAATTGTCGAAGATAAGGTCTCGAAAGAAGATCAAGCCATTAAAGATGTTGATTAGATACTTTATTTATCATTTGGTATAAATAGAATGTAAATACTATGTTTATACGGTTAAGTTCAACGCATTTTTAGTTTCAGAGTACTTTAAAGACTTCTTTTGTATTTGGTGTAAGAATCTTATCTTTTATGGTATTTTTATCTCTTTATATATGTTAATGTTTTTTTTAATTGTTGAGATACCCAAGTTATCGGTTAAAAACTATCATCGGAATGCAAAAACAAACATTGTCATCTTTTTGCAAGTACAATATTGTACTTGTACAAGTATGATATTTTACTTGCACAATATATGTAAAAACCAGTAAACATTTGTCATCTCCAAAGAGGTAGAAATATAACATATTATAAAAAGAAAATATGCAGTCTCATTATATAAACGACAATAAAATATACTTAACCAAACAATAAAACACAAGAAAAATGATAAACACGTAAATAATAGTAGCTCTCGATGCAAAAACCCAGTTTGTAAGTAATTCCTTGATGCAAAATAACCAGAACAAAACAAAAGAACTAATTCAAAGGTAAATCACATGTCAATGTGTTATGATTTCCGGTATGACCACACCTTCCACATATCGTCTTCCTTTTTTGTGCACCCTCTTCCTTCCTCTTGAATTATTTAGTACAAGGTCTCCCGAGTCTATTTTGTGCATATATGCGTATCGATTGAAGCATAGCTTACGAGCAGGTCCAATACAAGGAATGTCATGTACCTTCCGCATTGAAATAAAACCATAATTGTAAGAGTATAATCTATTTTAGATTTATAACAAAACAAGTAAGATGTTAACAAACAAAGACACACAAAGCAGGTGAGTTAGAAAAGAAGAAAACATAAAATATGTTACAATAGTTCTACAAGTACATTATTATACTTGCAACACTGTTGTATGTACTTTCTGCAAAAACAACACCATTATTGATTATTAGAAGCAATATAAGAACATAAAATATAAACAAGTGTATATGTAATAATATAGGCATATATTGACATCTAACCATGTTTCAATGCATGATTAGCAATAAAAAAACTAATTAAACAATGTACAAAATTGATAAAATCAACAAGTACTATTGAATTATATACAAAAATGAATCAAGAGTATCGAACAAGCAATAATGAATTCGATGCAATGCTCAAATCATGAAGTAAACGAATATCATGTAAAATTCGTTAAAAATAGAAAAAACACGGAAAAAATTTATGAATTAAAATTATATATTATAAAAGTATATTAACAATGATTAATTAGAGGTAATTACAAAAAAGATTTTGCAAAAGAAAAACAAAACAAAAAACATGTTTCATAAAAGTTTATGATTTAAGCGAATTACTTCGCTTTTCAGTTTAAATTCCTTGAGATTATTAGATTATTAGCTTAGGTTGACATTTTGGTTTTGAAATCCATGCAAAAAACAAGTGAAAATGATGAATAATTATAAGTCTGTGTTCTTGAGAGAGAGAAAGAATGTTTGAACATAATTCTATTTTTCGAAGTTACTTATGTGAGTTAATACAATTTTTTTAGTTATTTTGATATTATAAAAGGTATTTAGGTAAGGGATTTAGTAATTTGTTTTAAAATAGAAAGAATATGTTTAATTAGGCTTAAAATTAGAATAAATATATTACATGGTCTAATTTTAAAAGTGTTATACCTCTTAAAACCTAATTGTAGAATTAACTAACAAAAAATTCATACTATAAAGAATTAAATATGTCTACTCTTATATCATTGTTCTCATATGGATAGATTTATGTGTTTCCAAATTTTTTTTTTAGGGATAATTGTATTTAACACTCATCAACTACAAATATTTTTTAATAGTTGAGAGGATTTAGTTCTCCTTTTAAGCGAAATATGTTTGAACCAAATCAAAAACTTCAAATTCAAAAGAGTAATGCTGGGTATCATCCAAAAAGAGATCACCTAAAAATCACCCATGATGTGGATCCTGGGTGGTCCATCATGCAGGAGAGGGAAAAAAAGTAGTCAGGAAAGAGAAACTGCATGATTGGACCACCCAGGATCCACATCATGGGTGATTTTTAGGTGATTGCTGATTGGATGATACTCATCATTACTCAAATTTAAATGGCTCTCCAATGTATTAAAAAACTATTTTAATATTGTGAATGTCTATTAACATCTGTTTCGAATTTATATATGATGTCCCCCTACTTGTGATATAATAATCTAGGTTGGAGACATCATTTTAGGTGTTTATGATTAATTAATTATAGATTTTTATTCATATTTTGATATTTTCTTATTTATTGTCTTGATTTGATGATTTGTTATTTTTAGAGCATATTTGGTTTAATTTGTGTGTTAATGTGAAATCTTAAAGACTTATGGTATATAATTAGATGCTAAATAAATTCTAAAGAGATAAGGAAAGAAGATATGGAAGGGATTAAGAGATAAAAGTAAATAGAGATAAAATAGGAAAGGAAAAAATGCCAAGTAAATCTAGATATATGTAGCCATGTCTACTAAGATGAAGATAACTCCAAATCGGCTGGGAATTTGGATGCGAAATCAAAAGGAAAAGTGTAGATCTTTTCACGTCGGTCGTTTCGATAAAAAATAGACAAAAAAAAGACCAATAACAAAGTAGTTACGACCAAAGTAAGACAACAACAATTATCTTATCTCCTATATTTTAGAAAACGAATTTGAATTGGAAAAGGAGTCCAATTACTTGTCTTCTACTCCAATATTTCAAACTAGGTTCTTCTTAACACCTATAAATACACCATTTAATCATTGTAAACATGTCCTTGCTTAATTCTAAACCTTAGTTCAATCCTTAGTCATTCAAGAGAAGCAAGTTGATAGTATGTATCTTCATTTTAGTTAATTTCTTGTTAGCATGGACTTATTTTCCCATAGCTTGGGTTTTTCATATGTATAATCTTTAAAATTATATTTTCTTCTATCTAAGTTTGTTTGGGAAAACCTTTTTAAATTTATTATAACTTCTTAACCATATATTTTATGTGCTTTGATTTATTTCCAGTCTTAATCTTGATCGAGTTAGGATGGTCTTAATAGTAGTTAGATGGTCACTTGAAAGGGATGTCTAATAATTGAAACATCACATAAGCGTCTAGTGTGCGGTAGTGATCTGGAAGGGCTTGCCTAACTAGATAGTCATTAGGGTTTGAGATTTAATCACCGATCATTGCGCAAGGTCCCCTTACCCAAGTCCCCTAGTAATTGTTAGGTCGCTATCTAAGTTCACCCGGAAGGGGGTTAGGAGGAATATAGAATTCTGGCTACTTATCTAAGATATTTAATCACCCTTAATAACTAGTAGAAGTAATAGAAGGATTAGTGCATACTAGCAAAATGGTGGTCCTTTGTGTGTTCTAAAATAAATGCAAAAGTAATCGAACCACAACCGCAAGTGTACGGTTGTCCCAAGTAATAATAGTGATAATACAGATTCGTTCCAAGGACGGGATGGTTAACTACAATATTTATCGATTAATGAATGATTGCACTTATGAAAGCAAATAAAAGATAATATGTTTGATTGATTTTTGTATTAATTCTAAATAATAAAAGACTAAATGGAAAATGCAATTAAAATCCAAGACGCAAGTAAAATAAGTGTAAAACGCAGTATGAGAAGATAGCACTTGAGAACGCAAGGGATCCTCTGAATTCTATTTCATAACCTATTCTGTTTAAGGGTAAAATTGGTCAATTGACATTGGTCGGGATTCAATAATCCTTGTACCCCCGTCAGGGTGGACTACAAGGCTATTCTAGAGTGTCACTAGTCCCGTCAGGGTAAATATGATCCACTTTCGAATGATTAAGCTAAATTACCTCATTGGCCATAAAATTAACTACGCTCGTCAAAGTCAAATAGTTCATATTTTATATTCTGTAATTATTTTTGTACCTAAACCCCCCGTCAAGGTGATCCAATTGCCACTAATTGGAATAGCCTAGATACTAAACCCTATTATTAATTGATCAGGTCAATAATAGTAAATAAGCACAAATTAAAGAAAAATGTAAAAGACCCAATTCGATTTAATTAACAGAAACCCAAATTCAGGACATGAAATTCAATGGAATTGGGATTCACCCATAAAGCATTCTCAAGCACTAATAAATGTTTAGCTCATACTAATTAAAACAAAAACTAAGGAAAAAGAAATAAGACTCATATCGTTTTACAGAAATAAAAATACAGAGAACCTAATTATGGAGTTGAATTGGCTGAGAATCGAAGATATAGACCGTCTCCAGCTCTTGCTTCTTCTTTTCCTTGTTTTTGCTTCTTCTCTGGACGCTCTCTTCTAAGGATGTTTTAATTTGAAGAATAAATTGAGAGGTACTGAATAATGAGGTCTAAAGACCTATTTATAATGATAAAATCGGATTAGGGCTTTTACTTAAGGATTAAGTAAAAATTAGAAAAGCCCAAGTCCACTAATTAAGCCCAAATCCCGTAACTGCTGATACACCTTCACTAAAACGGCTTTTCCCGCTTCGTTATAACCCCGATTGACCTCATTCCAGTTGCTAAAGTTCCGTAACTCGATAAGGAACATAATCTCTTCAAAGGTCAGCGGCTAAATCATCTCTTAAGCACCTCGAAATCAGCAATCTATGGCCTGGAAAATAGATTTTCAGCGCTAAAAATAATATCTTCGGGATTTATCTTCAAGTCTTGACTCCATATCATGATCTTTGACTTTCTCCTCGGATTCCTCTTCTAGCTAACATCTAAAACCAGTAAACTTTACACTAAAAATACCAATATTACGCGCAAAAGTTTAATAAATCAAAAATGCTAGAAATAAAAGAGGAAAATCGGATTATTGCATATTTAGTCCAAAAGTCTATCAAATTAATCAAATAAACACCAAAAATGATGTCTCTCAAGGACATAAAATTAGAACATTTAGGGAGACATCAAGACCCCCTACTCAAACCTTTGTCGTCCCGACAAAGCAAAACTAAAAACAAGGGGAATGAAGTAGATGCAAGAGAAAATAGAAGCTAGCAAATAAACCCAAAAGCAATTCTAAAGATAAATCTCATATAGCAAACATTAAGAACTAACATACACATACACTAATCATGCAACATCAAACATAAATAACTTCAATCATAAAATTAACTTTGCAATGCTAGAAGGTTACACTTGTACTCATCTCTGTATGATGGCTATAGGGTGGTCATTAATCCTAACTAGCTTTGAACGCTCCACCTAGTATATTCCCTATCAACATAATTATAAATTCACTATGCACTTAGGAATCACGAGGTCTTTACGGTTTTAATAATGGCTTAAGGACGGTATGGATGTATATTTGGTAAATTTGAAGTGAGCTTTTGGCTCTCTCCTCACTTACCATCAACAATGTCCTCGAGCTTGAGTTTACGCTCAAAAATGTTCTCACTCACCCATTTGACGCGCTAAAGTTGCGTCCCCAATGTCAACCCAAATAAACTAAGATGATTTCCAAAAATATTCCACTTTGCCGATTTATTTATTTTTTCTTTCTTTTTATTTTCTTTTTCATTTCTTTTCTCCTTTTTTTTGTACAAGATACCCATGACCATCATTTTAATGTGAAAGGTCATGTCTCTTATATTTTTTTTCTTTTTCTTTTTCTTATATATTTTTTTTTTCTTTTTCAAATTTCGGCAAAGGGTTACAAATAATCATATCATCTTTCATTTTTTTGTGCCTCAATACAAGCACATATAATCCCTTCCCAATGTAAATTCCCAAATGTGGACCCTCCACCCCAAACTCAAGCTCGAGACAAGTCTCAGGGTTGTGACTCAAGTGCGGGTCATTTGGTCATGCCTAATAATCTAAAGGATAATGGGCTTATATCGTGGCTACAAAAGAAAAGGCTTAAGGCTCAAAATTGGGCTAAGACGGATAAAATTATAATAAGGGATAGCAAGCTAAAAGGCTTCAAATGGCTAACAAAGAACTGCCCCTATCATTTTCCTAAGTGCATAGCTTGTCTTTAGTTCATATCTAGGTGGGTTCTCTACTAATTAGGATTTCACGTTCTACACACCAAACATATTCCTTAAGTACAAGCTTACTTCATTTGCATTGTTCATTAATTTTTCCTATCAATTACCTATGTTCGCATGCAATTGTAAGTGCGTTTTATGTTATTCCCTAAATTCCACTATCTACTATCATAGATTCATCAAAAGTATGCTTAAAAGGGACATTTAAGATCTTCTACAGTCAAACGCAACTCCGAAAATTATTTTATTGAAAGCAAATAAAACACATAACACATAAAAACTGGGATGAGGCAACGAACCCCACCCCAAACTCAAAAATGAGTCGTGTCCCCACGACTCGAAAAAACTCAATAAAGCAATTAAACTAATATACACTAAATGAGAAAGGATAGGAAAACATATCTGGATCGGCACTAGGCCGATTACGTGTAGTCTCATGTTGAAGTTTTGAATACTTCTTTATCAAGCTTAAAAGATCATGTATTTGTTGCGTTCATCTTAAATAAAGTGTTCTTCATTACCTCGAACTCATATGTCATATTTTCCAAGTCTTCATCTTTTCCTACCCCTCTAAATCATCATCTCTTCTACGAAAATCTTTCCTCAACACCCAAATTTCTATCTTCATCATGTTCTTCGTACCTTTTCCAACCTTCATGGCCATCTTTGAAGACTCCAAACTCAATTTTTCTCACCTACTTAAAGATTACTTGCAAAATATATAATATTAATAGGCTCAAACAATTCACAATTCCTTCGCTAAATAACTAAAATAAATCTTAATTCCCAACTGGTAATAGAAAGAAAAGAAGAGTTCTAGCTATTTTACCGAATTGGCCATGGAATTTATGATGATTTGATACCTTGCTCTTGCAATCTCCAACCTTCAAAGTACCACAGCTATTGATGAAACTTGTGTCTCTTACTATTGTTGAAAGTGGTGCAGTAGTGGGATTGGTGATTTATTTGAGATGGGTATTTAATATCTATGGTGTTGGAGAGGTTTAAAGGATATAATTTAAGCTTTGGTGAAGAAATTTTTGGGTTAAAACTTGAATTTCTTGGTGTTTTTGGAAAGATTTGTGATTGTTAATGTGTTGGGATGATGTTTAGAGGTAAGGATTGGTGATATATTGGTGTTTTGATGGTGTAATTTAAGTGTTTTTGGAGCTTTGATTCGTCATCAATGGTGTTAAGTGGAGACGCAACCACGAGACGCAACTAATGGCGGGCCTCAAAACGCTGGGTCAGAAACTTTTAGCTATTGATACGAAATTTTTGACTTCACCATTGGATAGAGCTCAAAAAGTTATGCGGTTTAGGCTCAAGAAAAAGTTAATTCCGACCTCCGAGCGTCAAGTTATGATCTTCCGAAGTTTTGATACCTGGGGTACATCACCAAAAACGGGTACCCGCATTCTACAAACCGGGTACCCGGTTTCTACTGTATTGGAACCCAAAATTTTCATTCTTTTTCGTTCTAGGTACCCCAAACTCGTGACCTTCACTCCTGTAATCATCAAAAACACCGGCCTTCCTCATTTCTTACAAATAAACACTAAATAAATAACCATTACTCTAATTTATACTACGAATTTAAAGACATGAAAGCAATTTAAAACATGGGTTGTCTCCCAAGAAGCACTTTTATTTAACGTCATTTAAAGTTTGACGGGTTACCTCCATTATCCCTTGAGTATGTAGCCTCCCCAGCAGTGGGTGAGGTTATGTATGTCTACAATTCGCCGCGTTTGACCTCTCAAAGGTTGTATCTCCATTAATTTTGCTGTCACCAATCGAGTAACAACAAATGGTCCCATCCACGCATTTTTGAAACCTCGTGGCCTATTCTCTTGTTTAGAAGCCTTCCAAGCAACCTTGGTTCCAACCCCAAACTCATCTTTAGCTCTCTTTTTCACGGGTTCATGGTGGTGGTCCTTCTCTTTAACCTCTTTAGGTACTTCTAGAACAATGGGTAACTCAAGTTGCACCTCCTCTAGCTTTTTGTCCAAAACAATGGATGTTTCAGAACTTTCTTTTGTTATGAGGGACACGTCTTCAATCTCAATCTCTACACTCGCATTCTCATTTAATTCTGAAATAGCTTTTGTGAATATTTGTTGCGGTGTGAGTTCTTTTGTATCACTTTCAAGCATTTGGGTGTTGGTTCTAGCTTCGCTAAACGTTTCTACAAATGCTTTATTTACTGTATCATCCTCTAACATGTCTATCTTTATCGGATTTGGAGGTGATAAAAGAGGAGTATTAGGTGGAGAATCCATCCTAATCTCTTCTATTTCTTCTATCTCTTTTTCAACCAAGGACTCAACATTTGATTCCTCTAAAACCAGCTTGGTAGCTTCTTCTATAGCCGAAATATCATCTTTACAAAATTCAAACTCATCATCAACTTGCTTATCAATAGTTACCTCATCTATGCTTGGCGTGATTGGTTCTTCTCTCATTGGAATCTCTAGTTCACTAATTGCAACTTGTGGCAATTCCAATTCATCCTCTTCTTGAAGACTAAACTCTTCAAATACATCGAACCAAACATCGCTATCAATTCCAATGGCCTCATCATCAATTGTTGTACCTTGGCCAAGTTGCATAGATGGTGCTTGTTGTATACTCTCAATTTTCTCTGTGAGTTGCATCAATCTTTGCTCCATAATTTGATGTTTTTGTTGCATGTCTTGCACTAATGATGTGGTAGCATTGATTATTGCCTCATCATTTTTCATATTAACCATTGAAGTGTTGATGAAACCATTGAGTGATTCTTCCAACTTCTTGAGCCTTTCCTCGTGATCTCTAAAGCTCCCTCGTGTCAAATTCTGAAAAATATATATTCTATCAAAGGAGTCTTGCAGTTGATCCCACCAGGATTATGGTGGAGTTTGAACTTGATAACGAAAATTCTCCATACCTAAAGAAAAAACCTGAAAAGAGACTAAAACAAAACAACGTAAAACTGAAAATAAAAATAAATGCAACTATCACTAAAGGATAAACACCGTGGTCACACGCTACCGTCCCCGGCAGCGGCGCCAAAAACTTGGTGGTCCTTTGTGTGTTCTAAAATAAATGCAAAAGTAATCGAACCACAACCGCAAGTGTACGGTTGTCCCAAGTAATAATAGTGATAATACAGATTCGTTCCAAGGACGGGATGGTTAACTACAATATTTATCGATTAATGAATGATTGCACTTATGAAAGCAAATAAAAGATAATATGTTTGATTGATTTTTGTATTAATTCTAAATAATAAAAGACTAAATGGAAAATGCAATTAAAATCCAAGACGCAAGTAAAATAAGTGTAAAACGCAGTATGAGAAGATAACACTTGAGAACGCAAGGGATCCTCTGAATTCTATTTCATAACCTATTCTGTTTAAGGGTAAAATTGGTCAATTGACATTGGTCGGGATTCAATAATCCTTGTACCCCCGTCAGGGTGGACTACAAGGCTATTCTAGAGTGTCACTAGTCCCGTCAGGGTAAATGTGATCCACTTTCGAATGATTAAGCTAAATTACCTCATTGGCCATAAAATTAACTACGCTCGTCAAAGTCAAATAGTTCATATTTTATATTCTGTAATTATTTTTGTACCTAAACCCCCCGTCAAGGTGATCCAATTGCCACTAATTGGAATAGCCTAGATACTAAACCCTATTATTAATTGATCAGGTCAATAATAGTAAATAAGCACAAATTAAAGAAAAATGTAAAAGACCCAATTCGATTTAATTAACAGAAACCCAAATTCAGGACATGAAATTCAATGGAATTGGGATTCACCCATAAAGCATTCTCAAGCACTAATAAATGTTTAGCTCATACTAATTAAAACAAGAACTAAGGAAAAAGAAATAAGACTCATATCGTTTTACAGAAATAAAAATACAGAGAACCTAATTATGGAGTTGAATTGGCTGAGAATCGAAGATATAGACCGTCTCCAGCTCTTGCTTCTTCTTTTCCTTGTTTTTGCTTCTTCTCTGGACGCTCTCTTCTAAGGATGTTTTAATTTGAAGAATAAATTGAGAGGTACTGCATAATGAGGTCTAAAGACCTATTTATAATGATAAAATCGGATTAGGGCTTTTACTTAAGGATTAAGTAAAAATTAGAAAAGCCCAAGTCCACTAATTAAGCCCAAATCCCGTAACTGCTGATACACCTTCACTAAAACGGCTTTTCCCGCTTCGTTATGACCCCGATTGACCTCATTCCAGTTGCTAAAGTTCCGTAACTCGATAAGGAATATAATCTCTTCAAAGGTCAGCGGCTAAATCATCTCTTAAGCACCTCGAAATCAGCAATCTATGGCCTGGAAAATAGATTTTCAGCTTTAAAAATAATATATTCGGGATTTATCTTCAAGTCTTGACTCCATATCATGATCTTTGACTTTCTCCTCGGATTCCTCTTATAGCTAACATCTAAAACCTGTAAACTTTACACTAAAAATACCAATATTACGCGCAAAAGTTTAATAAACCAAAAATGCTAGAAATAAAAGAGGAAAATCGGATTATTGCATATTTAGTCCAAAAGTCTATCAAATTAATCAAATAAACACCAAAAATGATGTCTCCCAAGGGCATAAAATTAGAACATTTAGGGAGACATCACAAAACCTGAGCTATACTCTCTCATCTTATTCTTATATATTTTAATTTATTGTCTTTAGTTATTAATTATTTCCTCATCAATCATTATTATTTACTTTTATTTTCTTTAAATTCGTTAACTATTCGTTACTACGCTTTTCTAGTTAATCCATTCGTTTAACACACTAAGTCCCTGAGAACGAATTTTTACTTATCATTAAAACTTGCGTATGACATGTGATACTTGCAAAGAGTACAGTGTTTAGGTTAGGATGTTAGTTGCATCTTTTATTATCTTATTTTTATCACACCTCAGCCGACACCAAGTTTTTGGCGCCGCTGTCGGGGACTTGTGTCTCGTTAGCGTGTGGGTTTTTATATAAGTGTAGTAGTTTTTAGTTATTTTTTTAGATTTATGTTTTCTTCTTGTTTTTGTCTTTCTCAGGATCTAGTGTATCCTCGAGAACCCCGAGAGTGTTTTCATAGCTTACAACAAACGCTTGAGAGAAGGACGAGAACAAATAAAATACATGGCTCAATAAGAGGAAGAAGTAATTCCACCACCAAGGGATAATATTAATCTTAACAATAATCAAAATGACAATCAGCGTCAAGTACCTATCCCCTATATGTTACCTAATCCTTGATTACCACCACTAGGAGATAACAGAAATAATATACGTCAAGAACAAGATCTCCCAGGCTTGAGAGCACCTTTTCGAGTTCAACCTTTAGGTTATCGTCCTCCAGAGATAAAAAATATAAAGTTCAGGCCCGATCCGGGTATGATCAGTCAACTTACAAGCTTTGGACTCTATAGTGGTGCAGAAATTAAAGATTCAGTAAGAGCGATTCAGATGTTCATGCATATTTGTGATGCCTACATTACTCCTGGCATTACACGCGAGCAAATGTATTGTCATATGTTTTCGTTCTTTCTGACCGGAAAGGCTGGTGATTGGCTAGATAAACAACCACCAGGTACACTTAATACTTGAGAAAAGCTTCAAGCTACATTCTTTAACCGTTTTTATCCGGAGATCATGATTGAAAGATCAAAAGGAGCTTGCCAGGTTTTGCCAAGAGAATGAAGAAGAAGTAGCAGACGCATGGACAAGATTCCAACAGAAGTTAGCTAGATGTTCAATTCATGGTTACACCCCATCTTTACAGTTAGATATGTTTTATCAAGGTACGAATTCAAAGAGTAGATTGAGGGTAGATAATCTTGGAAGAGGATGATTTGTGTCCATGGATCCTACAAAAGCCGCTGAAGGTATGGAACGTATTATAGAAACATAAAGGAGTTGGCCACTTTCGCGAGCTCCTATTACAAATACCAAAGATACGCTTCGATTAGATATAGAGACTGCTCATTCAGCTCAATTAAGTGCACTAGAGAATCAAGTCAAAGAGATAAAGCTGAGATGAAACAAAGACGTCAGTATTTAGCTGCAACAAAGGTAGTGCAAGAAGCACAAGGTTGTCCACAATGTGAGGTACCGAATTATACATGGGAAGAGTGGGAAGGAAATCCAGCATCTATCTATTTCATATCCAACCGAAAGAAATTACCAATTTGGTAATAGTAATCATCCAGGTATGCAGTATTCAAATCCACATGGGGCGGCAAATCAAGGTAACTATCAACCTCATCCCCAGAATAACTCTTAACAACTAAGAGGTCAAGTTCCTTATCAAGGAAATCATAGTTTTAATACACCTGCTCCTCCGCAACAACCTTCCAATGAAGCTTATACCAATACTTTAGCTCAGAAGGATTTACCACAAAATCTTCAAGGGGAGTAGTGGGAAAAAAGAACTTAAAGAATTTCATGGATCTAATGACGAGTAATATTCACTCACAGAATGAGAAGTTGAGAGAATAAGAGGCTTCAATTCAAGTAATGGCGACACAAGTAGAGCAATAAATAAGGTTTTAACAGATATTATGGAAGCAAGAGAATTGAAGGCCATTGAAGGAGGTGATGCCAATGTTGGGTTCGAAGCTTGTAAGGTAATTTTCCTTGAGATAGAAGAGAAAGAGGAAGTACCACATGCTGCAAATATTGTCATGGAAGTTCCAGAAAATGAAGAAGAACCAACCAAGTCTAGCCCCGAAGACTCTGACTTTTTCGAAGATTCAGATTTATTCGAAAGATCCGAGTTTGTAGATCTTCTGAGGGATATGCAACAATAAATTAGATCGGTTATAGAGCTACAATCTACTAGAGCTAAAGAGAAAGAGTTAGAAGCCTTAAAAGAGCAGAAAGAAGAAGATGCACATGCTGTGAAAAAAGAGAAAGGAGAAGAGAAGGTGGGATCGCCACCAATTGTTCAAACAATTTCACCATCTATTCCTAAGACAAATCCCGAGGTTGACATTGAACTCAAGACATTTGTGGAGTCGTATAATCCAGAAAATATCAACGCCCAAATCCTTGAGATTGCGAAGAAAGGGCTCACATCACAACAAGTTTGTACGCAAGTTATTCCAGAGAAAGAAGCGAGTGTAGAAGATAGAAAAGAGTCTGTGGCTCACACTGAGAGAGTCTCGAGAAGAGTTGAAAAGAAGTTGACACTTAAGCTCAAAGATCTCAGAAGCTTTAATCTTCCTATTCAAATCAGTGGTATGCTCAAGATGAAATCCATGTGTGATGTGGGTTCGAGTGTGAATCTTATGCCGAAGTCCGTGTTCGATAGGCTTGGGCTAGACAAGACAAAAAAGACTCCCGTAAAGTTACAATTTGCTGATAGCTCAGTGGCAAAGACATGGAGAACAGTGGAGGACGTTCATGTCCGAACAGGTAATATCATCATCCCTACTGACTTTGTTATTCTTGATTAGGATGCAGATTAGCAGGTTCTGATTAAACTTGGAAGGCCATTCTTGGCCACAAGTCAAAGCATCATCAACTTCCAAGTGGGAACAGTATTTTTCTTCGGAGATTTTTTTATTACAATGGAGGTCCTAAGACCGTGTATTTTTCTTTCTCGGTAGATAATTATATCAATGTTACAAAACTTGATATCCACAAATAGCCCTCTTTAGTTTATTCAGTCAAAAATGTTAAAAATGAATGAAAAAAATGATACTTTTTACACTACTTTCATTCATCCCATTACCTAAACTTCAATCCATATTTTTGTTCAACAATTAAGGAATCTACGAAAGCCTAAAGAAAAATTACAACAAGCAAACTGAAACTCGGCCAGCATTATCCATACACACAAATCAAACTGTAACTTCCTAAAGTACAACACAACTGTTTAATAAGCATAGGATCACTTTCCTACTCCTTCTTGGGCTAGCTGAAGGGATTAAACTTAGGTTGTGGCACCACCTATGATGGACCTGCCTCATCCGATGGCTTAATCTTGGGTACAGCTAACAACGCAGGAGGGTATGCAAAATTAGCCTGTGACACCACCTGGGATGAGCCTGCATCATCCGATGGATCAATCTTAGGTCTAGAAATATGCCTCGGCCTTGGTGCAATGAAGAAGCCAGGAGAGTACTGATGTTTAGAAGCAGCATATACAAAGTTAGCCGCCACCATGAATAGGCATGCATTATGAAATGGCTCTATCTTTGGGATAGCGAATAAGGCAACAGGGTGTCGAGGCCTAGAAGTAGTAGTTGCACCTGATGGTGCAATCTTCGGTCCATGTGGAGGTAAGAACCCAAGAGGGTATACAGGAGTAGATAGACCTTCACGTGATGTAGGGAAGAAGCCAGGTGGAATTGTGTGTGCAGGAGGAAAGTTAGGTCGTGCCGCCTGGGATGAACCTGCAGTATACGGGTGACTGATCGATCCTAATGCAAGTGCAAGTGTGATGTCTCCCTAAATGTTCTAATTTTATGCCCTTGGGAGACATCATTTTTTGTGTTTATTTGATTAATTTGATAGACTTTTGGGCTAAATATGCAATAATCCGAATTTCCTCTTTTATTTCTAGTATTTTTGATTTATTAAACTTCTGCGCGTAATCTTGTGTATTTTAGTGAAAAGTTTGTAGGTTTTGAATATTAGCTAGGAGAGGAACACGAGAATAAAGTCAAAGATCGTGATATGGAGTCAAAGCTTGAAGATAAATCCCGAAAAGAATTATATTTTGAAGCTGCAAATCTGGAAAACAGGCCAAAGATTGCTGATTTCGAGGCACTTACGAGTTGATTTAGCCGCTGACCTTTGAATAGATTATGTTCCTTGTCGAGTTACGGAAATTCAGCAAGTGATTTGAGGTCAATCGGAGTTATAACGAATCGGCTAGAGCTGTTTTAGTGGAGGTGGTGCAGCAGTTACGGGATTTGGGCTTGATTAATGGACTTGGACTTTTTATTATTCACTTAATCCCTAATTAAAAGCCCATTCCGAATTTGAGCTTATAAAAGGAGCTTTTGACCTCATTATTTCTTACCTCTCATTTTTATTCTTCAATTTAATTCATCCTTAGAAGAGAGCGTCCAGAGAAGAAGCAGAAACAAGGAAAAGAAGAAGCAAGAGATTCTCAGCCAATTCAACTCCATAATTAGGTTCTTTTATTTTATTCTGTAAAACATTATGAACCCAATTATTTCTTTAGTTTTCTTTTTAATTAGTATGAGCTAAATACATTTTAGTGCTTGAGAATGCTTTATGGGTAAATCCCAATTCTATTGAATTTCATGTCCTGAATTTGGGTTTATGTTAAATTAAATTAAATTGGGTCTTTTACTCTTTTCGATGATTTGTGATTGTTTATTGTTTTTAGAGTCGCGAACTAAGAACATGTATTAGTATCTAGGCTATTCCACATATGTGGCGTGTGGATCATCCTGACGGAGGGTTTAGGTATAGAATTAATTATTCAATCTAAAATAGAAGCTATTGATTCTGACAAACGTTGCTAATTTTAGGGCCAATGTGGTAAAATTGCTTAATCATCTAAAAGTGGATCATATTTACCCTGACGGGACTAGTGACGCTCTAGGATAGCCTTATAGTCCACCCTGACGGGGGTATAAGGAATTTAGAATCCCGACCATTGTAATTGACCGATTTAACCCTTAAACAGAACAAGTTATGAAATAGAATTAGGAGGATCCCTTGCGTTCTCAAGTGCTACCTTTTCATATTTGCGTTTCACATGTATTTACTTGTGTCTTAGTCTTTAATTGCATTTTCCATTTAGTCTTTCATTAATTAGAAATAATAAAACAAACAATCAATCATATCATCTTTTAATTGCTTTCATAAGTGCAACCATTCATTATTTGATAAGCATTGTAGTTAACCAAACCGTCCATGCGAACGATCCTAGAATCACTTATTACTACTTGGGACAACCGTACACTTGCGGTTGTGATTCAATTACTTTTGCATTTATTTTAGAACACACAAAGGACCACCAAAGTGCAGGGAAAAATCTAGGGTGATGGCCCACACAATCATATGCAGAATGAGGGGGATGGGTTGGCAAACCAAACCTGGCTGTGTCATATTACCAGTTGCGACAGAGATATATCTGTAGGGAAAGAACATAATTGGCATACCCTAGGGTGTTGATGTTGGTGATCAGGTCATCAACACTTAGGATCCTCCTATGATTGTTAATGCAAACATCACTGGCTTCTGAAGTGATGAACCTAATAAAGTGGGAAACGAATTTGTGCTGTGCTTCCAAGGATTCATCAGAGATATTAGCATTTGATGGTAGGATTCTCCGCATGATCCATGCTACTTTAGCCATGGCCATGAAAACTTCTTGTTCACCAATAGATATTTCATTCACATCTGGTGCCTGTGTCCCTGCGCATAAAACCATTAAAATACCAGTTAGTATTTGCATTGGTGCAACCTTCACATTGCCCAAATTATAATCAATTTTTCCATTTATTAAATTGTACAATTGATGATCTGGTGTCGCCTAGGGTGTGATAAAATAAGATAAATAATAAGTCAGAAAACAACGCACTCTCACCCTCGACAGGCAAAGTACTGCAAGTATTACAGGACGTATGCAAGTTTTAATGATAAGTTGAGTTCGTTCTCATGGACTTAGTGTGTTAATCGAATGGGTAGAAATAACGAGTAAGAAGTAATTAATTAAAAGACAGATACATAAAAGAATAAATTCGAGATATTAAAATTAAACTAAGAAAATAAAGACAGTGAAATAAATACGAAGAAATATGAGATGAGAAGTATAGCTTAGGTTTTGCTAGTATGCACTAATTCTTGTAATTCTTTCTATCAAATCTAGTTAATAAGGGAGATTATTAGCTCTTAGATATTTAGTCAGGATTCTAAATTCACATACCTTAGACCTTGAGAGCGACTAAGGGGGCTATGGACATACCACGAGGCTGGTTCAAATAGGGTTATCCTGTGCCACTAGGGCCCTAAGCAATAAATTTCCATACATGGTGATAGTGATTAAATCATACCCTAATGACTATCTAGTTAGAATTAGTGTTGTCAGGACCAATATCGACACTAGACGTTATGTGGTGTTTCAATAATTAGACACCCAACTAAGGCGATCATCTAACTACTATTAAGGTAATCCTATACTCGTGCTCTAGCAAGGAAAACAGACATTAAATCAAAACACATAAACAAATATTAAGGTAAGTAGCTAATATCAGATTAAAACATTAAATTCCCAAAGAAACTTAGATAGAAAGACACTAGAATTCATAGTTTATACATGATGCAAAACCCAAGCTATGGGGGTTTTAGTTCATACCTGAAGGAAATAAACTAAAGGAAATAATAAAAGACATCATCTTGCTCTCTAGAGTAACTTGGAAGAATAAAACCTTAATAACTAATTACTATGAGGCAAGGATGATTTACAAGTGATATATGGGTATATTTATAGGTGTTTAGAAGACCTAATTCGTTTTCTTGAAGGATAAGGTAAGTAATGGACTCCAAGCCCAACTCAAATTCGTAACCCTAAAACATGAAATCAGTCATGTTTTTGTTTTGGTCCTAGCAGTTTTAATACTCATTCCTTTGACGCGTATGAGTAGTCAGAATTCATCGTCTCGGAAAGATCTTTAACTTTGCTCTTGACCAATTCTCCAAATTCCACACCGATCTTGAGATATAAGCTGATTTGTGGTCGTAGGTGCAGAAATTCAGGATTAAGGCAACTTTTCCTTTTCCATGTTTTTAGCTTTTGTTTCCTTATCTCCAATTATCATGCTTATCTCTTTCCATATCTCTTAGTATTTGACTTGGACTCTAATTAATCTCCATAATTATATTTAAAGTTTCACACTAAATAAATAATTAAACCCAATATGCTCTAAAAATATTATTTTACTAAATCAAGACTCAAAATAGGAAAGTGCACTATTTCGCAAGGAAAATGATTATTATGACTTCTAAATCACTAAAAATTATGTCTCATCCTAACATAAATCTATCCCAAATGAGGAGACATCAAGACCCCCAACTCAAAGTTGTATCGTCCCGATAAAATAAAGATAAAAACAAAGGGAAGTCTATAAATACACACTTATGGAATTTTCAACACAATGGGAAGAACATAGCAAAATATATAGAATAGACATAAAACAATTACTCAGAAAATTTCATGCAGTAATATTCACAAACTACATACCTGTACACTTCTCATATCCATAGTCAACACGGCTTGAATTCAAGATCAGATTAGTTTCGCAATGTAAGAAGGATTGGGACTTAACTCAGTTCTCTAAGGAAGCTATAGATTGTTCATCGAACTTCACTAGTATTCAAAGATCCACATAACTACTCTCTAATGGCCAATCACTTCTCGATTACATAGAAAAGAATCAAAAGGTCTTTAAGGTTGTAATTTAGGCTTAGGGATGGTATGATAGTATTTTTGGATAATTTAGAGTGAGCTTTTGGCTATCTCCTCACTAGCCATCAACGAATCTCCCTAGAGCTTGAGTTACTCTTATTAAACGTTTCTCACTCAACCCAATAAATTCTTTGATGCACAATTTAGCATCCCCAATAACCCAATTAAAGCATAAGATGTTCACCTAAAAATTCCACTTTGCCGGTCCGAATATATATATTTTCTTTCTTTTCAAATCAATTTATTAAGCCATGACTCTCTTTTTAATGTTGAGATATCACGCTATTCTATATATATTCTATTACCCCGGCAAAGGGTTATAATAAAAATCTGTGAATCATCATCAATATAAAGAACAGAGCACAATTATAAGCTCAAAAATCCCATCCCAATAACAATTCCCATAATGGTGGACCCACCACCCCAAACTCAAGCTCTAAAACAATTGTCTATGCATCGCGATTCGAGTGCGGGTCATATGGAAAAGTCCTATAATCTAAAGGGATATGGCTAATAATGTGTTTCAAAAAAAGCATTACAGATTGAGACACCCCTCTTCTCATGCTTCTAGTACTTTGTCTTCTATTTTAGATGTCAAGTTAGATTTTAATGGTGTACAATGTAGTCCTTGTGCTATTTCAAAGGCACACAAACTACCTTTTCAATTATCTACTTCAAATTCAGCTTCACCTTTTCATTTGATACATACAGATGTTTGGGGTCCCTACCATGTATCATCTTGTTCTAATTATAAATACTACCTTGTTCTTGTTGATGATTTTAGTCGTTTTACATGGGTTTATCCTCTTATGTTGAAATCAGATGTTTGTTCTGTGTTTACATCTTTTTATAACTTAATTCTTACTCAATTTCAAACCAAAATTCATATTTTGCGCTCAGATAATGGTGGAGAATTTACTAGTCATAACTTTAAAAAATTTCTTTCCCTTCATGGTATTGTGCACCAAACTACATGTCCTCATACTCCTGAGCAAGATGGGGTAGCTGAAAGAAAACATAGGCATTTGATTGAAACTACTCGTGCACTTTTAGCTCATACTTTTGCACCTTCTGAGTTTTGGTTGGAAGCTTTAGCTACAGCTGTATATTTAATCAATCTAATGCCTACTCCTATTTTATCACATATATCTCCCTATAAAAATCTCTATCAATCTCTACCATCTTATTCTCACCTAAAAATATTTGGTTGTTTGTGTTTTCCTTGGCTAAAGCCATATTCTCCTAACAAATTATCTCCATTATCTGAGGCTTGTGTTTTCTTGGGTTATTGTAATCATACTAAGGGCTATAAGTGCTACTCTATAGTGTCTAAGAAATTTTTCATTTCTAGACATGTTGTCTTCAATGAGTCAATTTTCCCTTTTCAGTCCTCAAAATTTTCTTCTTCTACAATTCCACATGATACCTTATATACATATTTTGTAGACTTATTTCATATTAATCCTTTAGCTTTAACTAAACCATTTTCTAATCCACTTGAGTCTAGCTCTGCTCCTATTGAGCCTGAACCACCTAATTCACCTTTGTCTACATCTCAACCTCAAACAACACCTCATTCTCCATCTCCTCCACCACCACCACCACCACCTCCACAACACAAACATCATATGATCACTAGAAAACAAACTGGTAATCTAAAACCTTCATATAAATGTCAATCTACACTTACTTACTCTTCTGATATAGAACCTACCTCTTTCAAATTCCTTGTTTGCAATTAGCAATGACTGAATAATATACTGCCCTTTTGCAACAACAAACTTGGGATTTAGTTCCACCACCCTTGGGACGAGATCCTATTACTTGTAAATGGGTGTTTAAGATTAAAAGAAATAGTGATGGTTCCATTGCTCGCTATAAAGCTCGGTTAGTTGCGCGTGGGTTTCTTCAAGAGTATGGTCTTGATTACACTGAGACCTTTAGTCCAGTAATTAAACATCAAACTATACGTGTAATTTTATCTCTTGCGATGTCTAAAAATTGGCCTATACACCAATTGGATGTCTCAAATGCCTTCCTTCATGGTGAGTTGCTTGAGGAGGTTTATATGTCTCAACCCGCTGGTTTTGTTAATAAAGAATATCCTTCTTATGTTTGCAAGCTTAAGCGTTCTTTATACGGTCTTAAAGAGGCTCCTCGAGCTTGGAATACATTACTTACTTCTTTCCTTGAAGCTCAAGGCTTTATTGTTTGTGCAGCTGATACATCAATGTTTATACGTACGAATTGCGATGTTTTAACTATTGTTCTTGTTTATGTTGATGATTTAATTATAACTGGAGGAGATTCAAGTGGCATTTTGTCCATTATATCTGCATTAAAGACTCGTTTTGACATGAAAGATCTTGGTTATTTAACTTATTTTCTTGGGTTAGATATTACTCGCTCTGCAGATCATCTCATTATCTCACAGTCAAATTATGCTTCTTCTATCTTATTAAAGGCAGGAATGAGTGATTGCAAGTCCTCACCTGTTCCAAATTTGAATAAATACTCTGTTAAAACTGATCATGGACTTCTTCCTTATGAAGATCCTTTTCTCTTTCGAAGTCTCACAGGTGCTTTACAATATTTAACAATTACAAGACCCGACATTGCGTTTGATGTTAATCAAATTTTCCAGGCTATGCATCACCCTACTAACGCAGATTTTGAATCTTTAAAGAAGCTTCTTCGATATATAAAAGGCTCTTTACATATTGGTTTAGTTTTTACTCGTTCTTCTACTAATCTTCGAGCCTTTTCAGACTCTGGTTGGGCAAGTAACTCAGTGGATCGACGTTCTATTACCGGTTATTGTATATTTATTGGTGATAACTTAATTTCATGGGGTTCTAAGAAACAATCTACTGTTTCTCGTAGCTCCACTGAAGCTGAGTATCGTGCCTTAGCTTATGTGTCTATTGAGTTGAAATGGATTACTTATTTGTTTAAAAGTTTAAAATCCCATCCTCTATTCCACCAGTTGCTTGTGATAATCTTTCTGCGATTGCTCTTGCTACTAATCCGGTGTTTCACTCACGAACTCGTCATATAGATGTTGATTTCCATTTTGTTAGAGAACAGGTCAAGTCAAAATTGCTTGTTCTTCATCATGTACCTTCTCATCTCCACGTGGCTAATATATTTACTAAGGGTCTTGCTTCTGCTGTGTTTTCTTCTCTTATAATCAAGCTTCCACTCCTTCAGCGTATCAGCTTGAGGGGGGATGATAAGGAATAAAACAAAGAACCTCACAGCAACAACTATACACCACACACACACACAATTATATCTTGTTTCTCTAGTTGACAAAAACAGTTAGAAAGAATATTGTAGGTAGTACAGTTGTGTATCACACCATACGTGATCTAGCTTCTCTATATATATGAACAAGATGTAATTCATTATTCATTCAGTCAATATACAAAAATACTTTTATTCTTTTCTTTATCAAATCTAATAGGATTACCCAGTTCTGGGATTTTAAGGAGAGATGTCTGCTTCTTGGAGTGATTACTCCTATAACTATGGTCCTCTCTATGAGTGTTTATAATCATCATAATCTTAATTGGCACAGGCAAGTTCTGATTTTCAGCATGCGAGCTTCTTCTCCTCGCTTAGTTTCTTGCCTCTGGTTCGCTTTTTACCTGATTATTTTGACTATTATTCTTCTTACTTTTGTGGTTTTGTTATTATGTTTCTACTGGCATAATGACTCTGTGCAAATTCAAGTCTATCAATTCAGGTAGTAATGAGCTTTCCCTATATTATGTAACATTAAATGGTAAAGATAAATACTTCACAGAGAATTTTATTATGATGTGGCGAGATTCATTCAATATTGGACAAATCCTTACTGCCTTCGTTATCAGATATCTTAAGATCCTCCCTATTATATTGGTCTTTTTATAACTACTCTTAGAGGTATTGGTTGGATTATCTGGGATTAGACTTTCTCCTCCTATATAGGATATTTAGATTCAAGTTATGTTTAGTTATACATTTGGACACGAGCCTATTATATTATACTAAAGAATGGCGTGTGGTGTTGGAATAAATAAAAAGAAAAAAAGCATAAAATAAAATAATAAAGTGGAATAAAGAAAAATAAATTAGAATTTGTACCATCTCCATTTAATTAAATTAGTGGAGAAATAGGTTATGAGTTATGGAGAAATAAGTTTGAGTTAGTGAAGAAAAAATTATAGGTTTCAATATTAAATTAGAATAGTAGTGGGCATATGACAACTTATTATGTGAGTTACACGTCTTTCTATATTCTAGAGTTTTTTATATAAATAGAGAGACATGAAAATAAAAGTGTAACACAAAAAAATAGAAAACAAAATATCAATATATTATCTTCATTAATTCTCTCCAAAAAATCTTATTTCTTTTCTTCAAATTGGTATCAAGAGCAAGGTAAAAAATGTCCAGCAATCTTGCTTCTCTCGTACCTCGTTTCAATGGCGAAAAGTTTGAATATTGGAGTCATCTCATGAAATTATGTCTTGAATCTCAAGACCTTTGGAGTGTTGTTGAAGATGGTGTGGATATTCCAGAAGATGGGTCACAATTAAACGAAGGACAAAAGATAATTCTAAAAGGTGAGAAGAAAAAAGATCGAAAATCTCTTTTTCAAATATATCAGGCCATCGAAATTCCAATTTTCGAAAGACTAACCAAGGCAGTTAATTCCATGGAAGCATGGGATATTCTTCAAACGACTTATGCTGGAAAAGATCAAGTAAAAAGAGTTCGCTTGCAATCTCTGCGGTCCGAATTCGAAAAGTTAGAGATGAAAGAAAATGAAAAAATTGGTGATTATTTTTCAAGAGTCACATCTCTTGTTAATCAAATGGCTACAAATGGAGAAATCATGGAAATTCAACGGGTTGTTGAAAAAGTCTTGCGTAGCCTACCGATGAAATTTGATCATGTAGTTGTGGCTATTGAAGAGTCACAATATATTTCGGCCATGGAATTGGAAACCTTACAAGGAAGATTGGAAGCACGTGAAGCTAGAATTCTTCTAAGAATTCCTCAACTTTCTTCTTCCGATCAAGCATTACAATCTCATGTTTCATTCACGGGAGGCCGCGGCTCAAATCGTGGACGTGGTAGAGGTTGCAGTCAAACAAGAGGTGGAAGAAATTCCTACAATAACCGTGGACAAGATGAGACAAAAGAGAAGTAGAAAACCTTTCAGAATAATTCCGATAGAGGCCGATGACGAGGTCGAGGTATGTATAAAGGTACAAAACCTTATATTGAGTGTCATTATTGTCATAAACCAGGACATAAAGTTTATGATTGTTGGAATAAATATCCCGAAAAAAGAAAAGAAATTGGCTATATGCATGAAGAAAAAATTGGAAATTCAGAAATTTTATTAATTGCTTCTGATGGAAATTTTGAAGATATATGGTATTTGGATAGTGGTGATAGTAGACATATGACGGGAAACAAAAGTTTGTTTTCAAATCTTGTTGTAACTAACTATGGTCAGGTTACAATTGGAGATGCAAAATCATATAAAATCGAAGGTGTAGGTGATATTGTCTTCAAAACAACCTCCGGAAAAACCGAAAAAATGTCTGAGGTATTCTTTGTACCTGGCTTGAAAAGAAACTTGTTAAGTGTTGGTCACTTAGTAAAAAAAGGTTTCAATATTTTATTTGTTGACAACACTTGCATCATGAAAAAAGGGGATCAAATTATTGCAAATATTGGGTTGAGTTCGAATAATTTATTTCCTCTCAAACTCAATACTCTTAATGTTTCTTGTTATCTAACTATTAATGAAGAAACATCTAAGTTGTGGCATGATAGATTCGGGCACCTTAATTTCTAAAGCTTGAAGGAGTTGTCAAATAAAACAATTGTTTAAGTATTGCCAAATGTCAATGTTGTCAATGAAGTTTGCGAAGAGTGTCAAATGGGGAAGCAACACCGTGATCCATTTCCATCCAAGTAAAATTGGAAATCTAAATCACCATTGGAACTCATTCATAGTTACCTTTGCGGGCCAATTCGGGTCCCTTCCTTGGGAGGTAGTAAGTATTTCTTGTTATTTATTGATGATTTTACAAGAAAAGTTTGGGTGTATTTTTTGAAGCAAAAATCGGAAACCTTTGTATGTTTCAAAGAATTTAAATCTCAAGTTGAAAATTATTCTGCTAATACAATAAAGAACTTGAGAAGTGATAGTGGTGGTGAGTATTTGTCCTCTCTCTTTGAAGAATTTTGTCAACAAAATGGCATTCGCCATGAATTAACAGCACGATATACGCCACAACAAAATGGTGTTGCAGAACGGAAAAATAGAACAATCATGGATATGGTTCGATGCATGATGAAAAAGAAAAAATTTCAATCGGAGTTTTGGGCTGAAGCGGTTTCTTGTGCCGTTTACTTGATCACCCGGTCACCAACAAAAGTTTTGGAAAATTCTACTCCTAACGAGGCGTGGTATGGTAAGAATCCAAATGTAAGTCATCTAAAACATTTGGTTGTCTTGCATATTCACATATTCCAAATGCTTTGAGAACCAAACTTGATGATAAATCTGAAAAATGTATTTTCAATGGATATAGTGAAAGGACTAAATCTTACAAGCTTTATAATCCTCAAACAAAGAAAATCGTAATAAGTCGGGATGTTAATTTTGATGAAAAGGCTTCTTATGATTTTTCAAAACTTTCAGATTCACTAACTTGGCAGATTCTTGATGATGAAGAAAGTGATTATCAAGTAAGAGATTCTCAAGAAACGCACATCTCTGATGATGAAAATTACTCTCTTGAAGGTTCATCATCTCCTCAAATAAAAACAAGAAGTTTGCGAGATATTTATGATGCAACAGAGGAGGTACATGAAGCAAATAATATTTTCTTTGCATTTTTGCTGGAGAGGATCCAATTTCTTATGAGGAAGCCTCAAAAGAAGAAAAGTGGATCCAAGCTATGAAGGAAGAAATCAACTCGATCATAAAAAATGAAAATTGGGAGCTCACAAATTTACCTACTCATAAGTCTCTAATTGGCGTGAAATGGATTTTCAAAATAAAGACCAATCTTGATGGCTCCATCAAAAAACATAAAGCAAGGTTAGTTGCAAAAGGCTACAAACAAAAAGGAGGTGACGACTTCAATGAAGTATTTGCTCCTGTTTCAAGACTTGATACTATTCGATTAGTTATTTCTCTTCCTGCTCAAAGTGGTTGGAAATTGAATCAAATGGATGTCAAATCAGCCTTCTTAAACGGATTTATCCAAGAAGACATTTATCTTGAGCAACCTCCTGGATTTGCTAAGAAAAGTGAAGAAGAGAAAGTGTACAAATTCAAAAAGGCGTTGTATGGGTTGAAGCAATCACCACGTGCATGGTATGATAGAATAAATAATTATTTTCTAAAATTTGGTTTTGAACGTTTTCCTTTTGAGCATACCCTTTATATCAAAAGAAATTCTAAGGGTGGATTTATGATCGTTAGTCTTTATGTTGACGATCTTATCTTCACGGGTAACGATTTGGAGTTGTTGCACGCTTTCAAAGTTTCTATGATGAGTGAATTTGAAATGACCGATTTGGGAGAATTACATCATTTTCTTGGCATTAATGTGCAACAATCGAATGAAGGAATTTTTATTTCTCAAGGAAAATATGAAACTGAAATTTTGAAGAAATTCAAGATGGAGAACTCGAATCCTGTTTCAACCCCTTGTATTACAGGTTTGAAGTTAAGCAAAAAAGGAGAAGGAAAATTTGTTGATACAACAATGTTTTGAAGCTTGATAGGAAACTTGATGTATCTTACAGCCACTCGACCGGACATTATGTTTGCGGTAAGTTTGATAAGCGGGTTTATGGAAAAACCTAATTCAAATCATTGGGAGGCGGCTAAAAGGATTTTACAATATGTCAAAGGAACAATCGATTATGGGATTTTCTATGAAGCAAATGTTCCTATCAAACTCGTGGGTTATTGGTGGTCCTTTGTGTGTTCTAAAAATAATGCAATAAGTAAGTGAACCACAACCGCAAGTGTACGGTTGTCCCAAGTAATAATAGTGATAACAGGATCGTTCGCAGGGACGGTATGGTTAACTACAATGCTTATCAATTAATGAATGATTGCACTTATGAAAGTAGATAAATGATTTAATAGTTGTTTATTGGTTTTATAGTTCCTAAGATAATTAAGACTAATATGAAAATGTAAATAAATAACTAGACGCAAGTAGATAAAAGCTAGACGCAAATATGAGCAGGCAGTACTTGAGAGACGCAAGGATTTCTCCTAACTCTATTTCATTCCATATGTTGTTTAAGGGACAAATTGGTCAATTAACATAGGTCGGGATTCGGGAATCTTCGTACCCCCGTCAGGGTGGACTACGAAGCTATTCTAGGGTGTCACAAACCCCATCAGAGTGATTATGACCCACCTTCGAATGATTAAACTAAAAATACCCAATAGGCCATAAGGTTAATTACGCTCGTCAGAGTCAAATAATTTCTACCTTATATTCTGTAATTAATTCCGTATCTAAACCCCCCGTCAAGATGATCCACACGCCACTATGTGTAATAGCCTAGATACTAAAACCTGTTATTAATTAGCTACTTTAAGAACAGTAAATAATCACAAATTACAGAAACATGTAAAAGACCCAATTTGAATTAAATTAATGAAATCCCAAATCCAATCATATGAAATAAAACAAAGTAGGGATTAACCCATTATGCGTTCCCAAGTATTAAATGGAATTAGCTCATAATGAACGGAAAGACAAAAACTAAATACATAATTGGGTTCACAATGTTTTACAGAATAAAATAGAAGAACCTAATTACGGAGTTGATTCGGCTGCAAAGTGGAGATATAGACAGTCTCCAACTCTTGGCTTCTTCTTTTCCTTGCTTCTGCTTCTTCTCCGGACACTCTCTTCCAAGGATGATTTGAATTGAAGAATAAAAATGAGAGGTACTGAATAATGAGGTCTAAAAGCCTATTTATAATGATAAAATCGGATTAGGGTTTTTACTTAAGGATTAAGTGAAAATTAGAAAAGCCCAAGTCTACTAATTAAGCCCAAATCCGGTAACTGCTGCACCACCTCCACTAAAACAGCTCTATCCGATTCGTTATAACTCCGATTGACCTCAAATCACTTGCTAAATTTCCGTAACTCGATAAGGAACATAATCTCTTCAAAGGTCAGCGGCTAAATCAACTCGTAAGTGCCTCGAAATCAGCAATATTTTGCCTGTTTTCCAGATTGGCAGCTTCAAAATATAATTCTTTTTGGGATTTATCTTCAAGCTTTGACTCCATATCACGATCTTTGACTTTAATCTTTTATTTCTCTCCTAGCTAGTATTCAAAACCTACAATATTTTCACTAAAAACAACCCATATTACGTGCAAAAGCTTAATAAATCAAAAATACTAAAATCTAGAGAGGAAAATTGAATTATTGCATATTAGCACCAAAAGTCTATCTAAATAATCAAATAAACACCAAAAATGATGTCTCCCAAGGGCATAAAATTAGAACATTTAGGGAGACATCAAGACCCCCAACTCAAACCTTTGTCGTCCCGACAAAGCAAAACTAAAAACAAGGGGAATGAAGTAGATGCAAGAGAAAATAGAAGCTAGTAAATACATCCTAAAGCAATTCTTAATATAAATCTCATATAGCAAACATTAAGAACTAACATACACATACACAAATAATGCAACATCAAACACAAATAATTTCAATCATAAAATTAACTTTGCAATGCTAGAAGGTTACACTTGTACTTATCTCATTATGATGGCTATAGTTTGTTCCTCGATCCTTACTCGCTTTGAACGCTCCACTTAGTATACAACCTATTAACTTACCATGCACCTAGGAATCACGAGGACTTTATGGTTTTAGCGTAGGCTTAGGGACGGTGTGGTATGTATATTTGGTAAATTTGAAGTGAGCTTTTGGCTCTCTCCTCACTTATCATCAACAACTGTCCACGAGCTTGAGTTTACACTCATATAATGTTCTCACTCAACCCATTTGACGCGCTAATGTTGCGTCCCCAATGTCAACCCTATTAATCTAAGATGATTTTTCAAAATATTCCACTTTGCCGGTTTATTTTATTCTTTCTTTTTATTTTCTTTTTCATTTCTTTTCTTCTTTTTTTTGTACAAGATACCCATGACCATCATTTTGATGTGAAAGGTCATGTCTCTTATAATTTTTTTCTTTTCTCTTTTTTTTTCTTTTCTCTTTATCTATTTTCTTTTCAAATCCCGGCAAAGGGTTACAAATAATAATATCATCTACATTTTTGTGTCTCAATACAAACACATATAATCCCTTCCCAATGTATCTTCCAAATGTGGACCCTCCACCCCAAACTCAAGCTCGAGACAGGTCTCAGGATCGTGATTCAAGTGTGGATCATTTGGTCATGCCTAATAATCTAAAGGATAATGGGCTTATATCGTGGCTACAAGAGAAAGGCTTAAGGCTCAAAATTGGGCTAAGACGGATACAATTAATATAAGGGATAGCAAGCTAAAAGGCTTCAAATGGCTAACAAAGAACTGCCTCTATCATTTTCCTAACTACATGGTTCGTCTCTAGTTCATGTCTAAGTGGGTTCTCTACTAATTTAGATCTCACGTTCTATAAACCAAACATTTTCCTTAAGTACAAGCTTACTTCTTTTGCATTGTTCATTAATTTTTCCTATTCATTATCTATGTTTGCATGCAATTAAAGTGTGTTTTATGTTATTCCATAAAGTCCACTATCTACTATCATAGATTCATCAAAAGTATGCTTAAAAGGGACATTTAAAATCTTCTACAGTCAAACGCAACTCCTAATTAATTTATTGAAAGCAATCTAAAACACATAAAAACTGGGATGAGGCAACGAACCCCACCCCAAACTCAAAAATGAGTCGTGTCCCCACGACTCGAAAAGACTCAAAGCAATAAACTAATCTACACTAAATGAGAAAGGATAGGAAAACATATCTGGATCGGCACTAGGCCGATTACGTGTAGTCTCATGTTGAAATTTTGAATACTTCTTTATCAATCTTAAAAGATCATGTATTTGTTGTGTTCATCTTGAATAAAGTGTTCTTCATTACCTCGAACTCTTTTGTCATATTTTCCAAGTCTTCATCATTTCCTAACCCTCTAAATCATCATCTCTTCTACGAAAATCTTTCCTCAACCCCCAACTTTCTATCTTCATCATGTTCTTCGTACCTTTTCCAACCTTCATGGTCATCTTTGATGACCCCAAACTCAATTTTTCACCTACTTAAAGATTACTTGCAAAATATATAATATTAATAGGCTCATACAATTCACAATTCCTCCGCTAAATAACTAAAATAAATCTTAATTCCCAACTTGTAATAGAAAGAAAAGAAGAGTTCTAGCTATTTTACCGGATTGGCCATGGAATTTATGATGACTTGATACCTTGCACTTGCACTTGCAATCTCAAACCTTCAAAGTACCAAAGCTATTGATGAAATTTGTGTTGCTTGATATTGTTGAAAGTGGCACAGTAGTGGAATTGGTGATTTATTTGAGACGGGTATTTAATATCTATGGTGCTGGAAAGGTTTAAAGGATATAATTTAAGCTTTGGTGAAGAAATTTTTGGATTAAAACTTGAATTTCTTGGTATTTTTGGAAAGATTTGTGATTTATTATGTGTTTGGATGATGTTTAGAGCGATGGATTGGTGATATTTGGTGTTTTGATGATGAAATTTGAGTGTTTTTGGAGCTTTGGTTCGTCATCAATGGTGTTAAGTGGAGACGCAACCACGAGATGCAACTAATGGCGGGCCTCAAAACGCTGGGTCAGAAACTTTTAGCTATTCATACGAAATTTTTGACTTCACCATTGGATAGAGCTCGAAAAGTTATGCGGTTTAGGCTCAAGAAAAAGTTAATTCCGACCTCCGAGCGTCAAGTTATGATCTTCCGAAGTTTTGATACTTGGGGTACAGCACCAAAAACGGGTCCCCGGTTTCTACTGTATTGGAACCCAAAATTTTCATTCTTTTTCGTTCTAACTACCCCAAACTCGTGACCTTCACTCCTGTAATCATAAAAAACAATTACCTTCCTCATTTCTTACAAATAAACACTAAATCAATAACCATTACTCTAATTTATACTAAGAATTTAAAGACATAAAATCAATTAACTAGTATACACTTGAAATGGCTTTTGTTTAACGTCGTTAAGCTCGACGAGTTACCTCCATTATCCCTTGATTATGTAGCCTCCCCAGTAGTGGGTGAGGCTATGAACATCTACAATTCGAAGCCTATGACCTTCCAAAGGTTGTATTTCTATTAGTTTTGCCGTCACCACTCGAGTAACAACAAATGGTCCCATCCACGCATTCTTGAAACCTCGTGTCCTATTCTCTTGTTTCGAGGCCTTCCAAGCAACCTTGGTTCCAACCCCAAACTCAACTTTAGCTCTCATCTACACGGGTTCATGGTGGTGGTCCTTCTCTTTAACTTCGTTAGACATTTTTGGAACAATGGGGAACCCAAGTGGCACCTCCTCAAGCTTTTTGCCCAAAACAAATGATGTTTCAGACTTATCTTCAATCACTAGGGCCACTTGTTCTTCTTCAATCTCTACACTCGCATCCTCATACGTTTCCGAGATAGCATTTGTGAGTACTTGTTGTGGTGTGAGTCCCTTTTCAAAAATCTCAAGCATTTGAGCGTTGATTCTAGCTTCGCTAAACGCTTCTACAAATTCTTTTTTTACTATATCATCCTCTAACATGTCTATCTTTATCGGATTTGGAGGTGATAAAAGAGGAGTGTTAGGTGGAGAATCCATCCTAATCTCTTCTATTTCTTCTGTCTCTTTTTCAACCAAGTACTCAACATTTGATTCCTCTAAAACCAGCTTGGTAGATTCCTCTATAGCCGAAATATCATCTTTACAATATTCAAACTCATCATCAACTTGCTTATCAATAGTTACCTCATCTATGCTTAGCGTGATTGGTTCTTCTCTCATTGGAATCTCTAGTTCACTAATTGCAACTTGTGGCGATTCCAATTCATCCTCTTCTTGAAGACTAAACTCTTCAAATACATCGAACCAAACATCGCTATCAATTTCAATGGCCTTATCATCAATTGTTGTACCTTGGCCAAGTTGCAAAGATGGTGCTTGTTGTAGCCTCTCAATTTTCTCTGTGAGTTGCATCAATCTTTGCTCCATAATTTAATGTTTTTGTTGCATGTCTTGCACTAATGATGTGGTAGCATTGATTATTGCCTCATCATTTTTCATATTAACCATTGAAGTGTTGATGAAACAATTGAGTGATTCTTCCAACTTCTTTAGCCTTTCCTCGTGATCTCTAAAGCTCCCTCGTGTCAACTTCTGAAAAGTATATATCTTATCAAAGGAGTCTTGCAGTTGATCCAACCAGGATTGTGGTGGAGTTTGAACTTGATAACAAAAATTCTCCATACCAAAAGAAAAACCTGAAAAGAGACTAAAACAAACCAAGCGTAAAATAAATGCAATTAAACACTAAAAGATAAACACCGGGGTCACACGCTACCGTCCGCGGCAGCGGCGCCAAAAACTTGGTGGTCCTTTGTGTGTTCTAAAAAGAAAGTGAACCACAACCGCAAGTGTACGGTTGTCCCAAGTAATAATAGTGATAACAGGATCGTTCGCAGGGACGGTATGGTTAACTACAATGCTTATCAATTAATGAATGATTGCACTTATGAAAGCAGATAAATGATTTAATAGTTGTTTGTTGGTTTTATAGTTCCTAAGATAATTAAGACTAATATGAAAATGTAAATAAATAACTAGACGCAAGTAGATAGAAGCTAGACGCAAATATGAGCAGGCAGTACTTGAGAGACGCAAGGATTTTTCCTAACTCTATTTCATTCCATATGTTGTTTAAGGGACAAATTGGTCAATTAACATAGGTCGGGATTCGGGAATCTTCGTACCCACGTCAGGGTGGACTACGAAGCTATTCTAGGGTGTCACAAACCCCGTCAGGGTGATTATGATCCACCTTCGAATGATTAAACTAAAAATACCCAATAGGCCATAAGGTTAATAACGCTCGTCAGAGTCAAATAATTCCTACTTTATATTCTGTAATTAATTCTGTATCTAAACCCCTGTAACTGCTGCACCACCTCCACTAAAACAGCTCTATCCGATTCGTTATAACTCCGATTGACCTCAAATCACTTGCTAAATTTCCGTAACTCGATAAGGAACATAATCTCTTCAAAGGTCAGCGGCTAAATCAACTAGTAAGTGCCTCGAAATCAGCTATCTTTGGCCTGTTTTCCAGATTGGCAGCTTCAAAATATAATTCTTTTCGGGTTTTATCTTCAAGCTTTGACTCCATATCACGATCTTTGACTTTAATATTTTATTCCTCTCCTAGCTAGTATTCAAAACCTACAAGATTTTCACTAAAAACAACCCATATTACGTGCAAAAGCTTAATAAATCAAAAATACTAAAATCTAGAGAGGAAAATTGAATTATTGCATATTAGCACCAAAAGTCTATCTAAATAATCAAATAAACACAAAAAATGATGTCTCCCAAGGGCATATGATGTCTCCTCATTTGTGATAATATAATATACTTCAGAGACATCATTTTAGGCTTATTTATTAGTTTATAGGTCGATCTTAGCTTAATTTAGTGCACTTTCCTATTTTGAGTCTTGATTTGTAGAATTATTATTTTTAGAGCATATTGGATTTAATTGTTTATTTAGTGTGAAGCTTTAAAGATAATTATGGAGATTAATTAGAGTCCAAGTCAAAGACTACAACTTATGGAAAGAGATTTGCATGGAAATTATAGATAAGGAAACAAAGGCTAAAAAGATGGAAAAGGAAAAGCTGCCTAAATCTGCGATTCTGCATACACGTCCAAAGATAGGCGTTTTTACCTAAGAAATAGGCCGAATCTGATGATTTCCTTCTAAAGAGCCTAGATAATTCTGTTGCGATTCTTTTGGTATCTTATGGAGCTCAATCCGACCAATAACGAAGAAGATATGCTCAAAACGGTCCAGCAGTGTTTATCTTTATTTCCATACGAATTTGAGTTGGACTAGGAGTCCATTACTTTCCTTCTCCTTCAAGAAAACGAATTAGGTCTTCCTATAACCTATAAATACAGCCTCTTAACACTCTTAAATCATCCTTGGCCAGACCTTAAGGCCAAGAGGAAGCTACAACACAAGAGAAGAAGTCTGGAAGGAGCTGTGCAACAACTATGTCTCCTTCAACCTCTTATTTTGTAACTCTTTTCTCTTCCCTTCTTTGTATGAATTAATTCTTTAGTTTGAGTGTTTAGCATATATGTATGAACCCTAGTTTTGATTGACATCTATCTAATTTTGGAACATAATGTTTTAAATTGAATTATAGTTTTTATTCTCTGTTTATGTGTTTGGATTTATATTTTGTGTTCTTGTGGAACCGCGGCCATATAGAATTACCATCTAGTAATTAGGTCACCATTGACAACGGTGTTCAATTGCATGTTTAGCACATAACGTCTAGTATTAGGTCTGATCTGACAACCCAACCTAGCTAGATAATCACTATGGTTGAGTCTAGTGACTCTTTACCAATTACAGGAAAAGTTTGCTTAGGAAGCCTTATTGACACAGGTAAATCCTATTTTAAACTACCGATAGCATATTGGGACCGATTAGGGAAATACTACATAATTTACCCTTACATGTTTAGAACGGCAAAACTAGTGGAAATTGCATGCTAATAACTCAAGCTAGACTTTCATACTATCTTCTTTTCTTTTCTTTTATTTGTTTCCTGTCTTTTACTTTATTAGTTTATTTTATTTATTGAAAAACCAAATAAATATTTATCTATCTCTTCTTTCTACTTGCGTATTATCTTTTCTATCTTTAATATCTGCACTTGATAATTTGCATAAGTTCTCTCTAACTTTCGTCAGTCCCTGAGGAACGAATCTTCTTATCATTAAAACTTGCATACGTCCTGTAATACTTGCAGTACCGTGCTAGTTTAGGGTGTGTATTTGCACTTATTTTATACATCTTTTTATCACACCTTAATTCAACACCAAGTTTTTGGCGCCGCTGCCGGGGACTACATTGTTAGTCCTTGTGCAATTATCTTGTGCTTTTATTTTAGTTAGTTCTATTTTACGCTTTCCTTTTTAGTTTTTGTTTTACAGATTTTTTTTAGGCGGAAGCAGATTTATTAGGAGATAAAGGTTTCGTGTTATTAGATCCTGAAGAAGCTAATTCAAGATGGATTCTCTAAAGCTCAAGGAGTTGAGCCAACAACTTGAGGAATTACAAGAACAATCACGAAAACTAGCTCAGAGGAATCTAGTACATGACTCACCTTCATGTCCTAGTTGTGGAGCAAGAGATCACTCGTGGGGACATTGCATGAACAATCCAGCCTCAATTTCCTTCATGCCTTATCAAAGAGACCATTATTATGATGGTTATTATCAATCCCAAGGAAATTACGCTGACTATCAACCCCCACAGAGTTACAATTGGGTCGGAGATCAACAGAATTATAATAATAATAATCATTATTATGATGATTATTATCAACCACGACCACAATCTTACTATCCTCCACAACCTATCTATCAAGAAGCGCCGATTTATAATGAAGCTTATCAAGAACCACTTTCTTATTCAATGCAGCAACACATACAGGAGCAACCTTCGAGTGTGAATTCAAGTTTGGTTCGACTGATGCAAACAATTGAAAATATAGAGAGTCACCAGCAAGAATCCCAAGACTCACAGAGTGCGCTTATGGAGAGGGTGCAGGCAGTGTCACGAATGGTGGAGAAAACTAAAATCCTTGCAGAAAGGCAACTCCGAAGTGATACTACGGCTCCAGAAAACAAAGTCTGTCATGCAGTTGAATTAGGAAGTGGAAAACAACTACCTCCACCAAGACCAGAACCAGAACCAGTCCCTATTCCAGAAACGGGGGGAAAAGAAACAACAGAGGAGGTAGTTGAACAAAGAAGTGTCCAAGAGATGACATCAAAAAAGAAAGAGAGCCCAGTGGTAACCAATAAATGTCCTCCTCCACCATTCCCTTCACGTGTCAGAAAGGACAATGACCTGGAATTCAAGAAGTTCGTTGACATGATGAACAAGTTAAAGATCAGCACTCCGTTTGTAGAATCTCTCACAAGAATGTCAAAATACGGTCAGTTCATGAAGGACATTCTTTCTAACAAACGAAGATTCGAGATGAATGGATTGCTAGAGGAGTGTAATGCTACAATTGAAATCGAGTTACCACTAGAAACACCTTCTCCCACGAAATCTTGGATGGCACCATCCATGATTATAAAGAATCGAGCTGAAAAGTTCGTGGGAATTAAAGGCAAAGGGTGGAAATTTCGTCATCCTTGATCGAGGTACACGTCTAACTTTGAAAGACGTAAAACAAAAGTGCTATACGGGAGACAACCCGTAATTTCTTTTATGTTTTTACATTTTCAGTTTTAAATTTATGTTTAGGTTAGGTAATTTTAGTTGATATTGCATATTTGAGAAAGGTATTAGTGTTTTTGATGATTAGGTATTGGAGAAATCGAGTTAGGGAAGAAAACAAGAAATTTTTGGAGCGCAAGAATGACCTCCGCGGACTACCCCACGGACTACCCCATGGTCCGCAGGGATGGTCTGCGAGGTCAAAAACCCATACCACGGGTTGCTACCGCGGGTCTGATCCAGAAACCAGAAAAATTGCCGCGGACTACTCTCCGGTACACCGCACCATGGTCCGCGCCCCAAAAACGCGTACCACGGGGTAGGTACCACGGGTATTTTGACGGAGTCAGCTACAGATGCCGCGGTGTACCCTCCGGTACACCGGACCCTAGTCCGCGAGCCAAAAACCCGTACCATGGGGTCCTACCACGGTTTTCATCCAGTGAGCAAAAATTTTCGAGCATCAGATGTCGCGGACTACCCTGCGGTACACCCCATGGTCCGCAGGGGTAGTCCGCAGCGCCGCCAGAGAGAGAAAAAGTTACGGGATTGAGTTATAAAGGAGGTATTAAGCTTATTATTCCGAATTTATGAAACCTTAACCCTCTTTTTCTTCTCCACAACCCTCCTAACTCCATTGAAGCTCATCAAAACCTTCACCAATTACCAAAACACTACCCCAATCATCAAGAAAAACACATCAAACCTTCTCTCCACATCATTACAAGAGAGAATTACACACCCAATCCTCACCAAATCCATTCAAATTGAAGAATCAAGGAGCCAAATTTTATAAATTCATCCTACAATTTCATAAATCCAAGACAACCCATTACAAATCCACCTCACCCACATGGAGATTAATCATCAATTCATATTTCCTAAGCCAAATCAAGCTTGTTCAACCATTAATTCAAGAGTTTAAATTTCAAGGGTTGCTAAAGCTTTGAGTTGGGGGTTAATTGAAGATGACTGATAGAACAACAATCTTAGCTAACAAGAGGGAGGTGAAGAGTAACAAGGGATTGGATTTAAACAAGAAGAAATCAATTAACAAAGGTGCTAGTTCTAAATCAAAGGGTAAAGATAATGTGAAGAAGAGTGGGATACCTTCGTTTGATCGTAATGGCAAAAAGCTTTATTATTATGCAAAGGAGAAAACTCAACCTCAACAAGATCTTATACCTATAGAGAAAGTGGATACTTCAAGAGCTCTGAAGATTTCTGCGGAGGAACAATTAAAAGAACTACCTTTTGCTTAGGAGAAAGTATTCAAGGAAGAAATTAGAGATGGAGAATACAAGAGATTCTTCGAGGTTGGTGAGATTGGGTTGGTCTACGTTCATGGTAAACCGTTCTAATTATGTCATGAGTTAGTATTGGAATTCTATTTAGGCCTCTTTAGCCGAGATAGTAAAGGATGTGTTCCGATTAGAGGAAAGTTAGTTCGTTTCACAGTTGATGAGATTAGGAACCACTTCAAGTTTAAGAGATTGAAAGGTTTTTGCAAATTTGAGGAAGCAGTTGCTAAGCGAAAAATCTGTGATGAGGAATTACGTTTTGAACATGTATTAGACAAAGAGAAAGTGCAATCACATAATTTGGCACAATTTCCTTGTCCCTAACATCTTTGGAAACACACGAACTTTGGATGTGACTATGAAGTACGCTTTACTGTTGGATTGTATTGTGTGAGGAGAAGAAAAAGATGTGGCACAGTTGATCTATGAGGAGGTGATACGAATGTTCGATCTCTCCCATGTCGTTATATAATGCAATATCCTATTATGATCACGTGTCCTGAACAAAAAGCGAATAAGAAGTTGGGTGAAGAAGATACATTAGAATTTAATCCGAGTATCAACAAGGCGAGGTAAAAGCCTCGAAGAGTATGTTTTCTTTCTTCCCTACCATTTCTTTATGTGCAATATGTATGCTAATTTTAAATTTTATTTTTCTTGAGTCTTTTTCGAGTCGTGGGGACACGGCTCATTTTTGAGTTGGGGGTGGGGATTCGTTGTCCTCATCTTCCTTTTTGTTTTTCATAAAATTTAAATTTTTTTTTGGGGTTGAATTAGGCATAGAATATCTTGAATGTACCTATTTGAGCATGATTTCATTAAGTTAATGATAGTAAGTAGTATGTTTTTGAAAGATGTCATAAATATGTTCAGATGCATGTATGAAAACAGGAAATAAAGGATAGAAAAGTTAATGAGCAATGCTAAGAAGTACGTTGAAACTTAGGAATAGTTATTTGGTGTGTAGAACGTGAGGTTTAAAATTATTTGAAAACCCACTTGTCTATGAACTAGTAGTGAAAAAGTAACGAAATCTGGTAGTTAGAAAAATGAATAAGGCAGTTCTTTCATGATTAAAACACTTGAAGCCTTTTATACTTTCTCACCCTTTTGTTTGATATTATTTATCCGTCTTAGCCCCTCTGAGCCTTTCTAAAGCCTTTCATTTGAAACACATTATAATCCATACCCTAGTTTTAGGACTCATCTATATGACCCGCACTCGAATCGCAAAACCTGAGACACTCGTTTTAGAGCTTGAGTTTGGGGTGGTGGGTTTCACCATTAGGGAACTTTGGGATTTGGAATTGTAATGGTGATTTTATTGATGATGAAATTGATTGTAACCCTTTGCCGGGGTAATAGTGAATGGAAAAGAAGCTACGAGCTAAATTTGCCAACAAGGGCATTAAAAAGAAAGAATATATATATGGAAAAAAATAGTGTGATATCTCGAACATCAAAAAGAGAGTCATAGCTATACAAAAAAAAAAGAAAAAAATTGATATGAAAAGAATATATATTCGGACTGGCAAAGTGGATTTTATATCATAAAAGGTTTTATTTGGGATTATTGGGGATGAAAATCAAAAGCATCAATAAATTGGGTTGAGTGAGAAACATCTTCGAGTGAAAACTCAAGATCTAGGGCAATTCGTTGATGGCTAGTGAGGAGAGAGCCAAAAGCTCACTTTTCATTATCCAAATATACCACACCCGTCCTTAAGCCATTATAACCAAAGACCTTAGGATTTCTAACTACTAGATGGAGGAACAATTGAGCTATTAGGTAGTAGGTAAGTGGACCATTGGATGCTTTATTTGGGACCTATGAACAACCTATAGCCATTAACATGAACTAAGTTATCATCCTCTCCTTCTGGCATTGCGAAATTAATCTTAACTTGAGTTTATGGATTTTTGATTACATGTATATTAAGCATATTTGTGCATTACTTCTTGAGCATTACTACATGAGACTTTTTAGATATTTATGCTCTAGGATCATTCATTGTGTTCTGTTCTTATTCTCCTCCTACTTCTTCTTCTTGACTACCCTACTATTCTTACTTTTATTGTATCGGGACGATACAACTTTGAGTTGGGGGTCTTGATGTCTCCTCATTTGTGATAATATAATATACTTCAGAGACATCATTTTAGGCTTATTTATTAGTTTATAGGTCGATCTTAGCTTAATTTAGTGCACTTTCCTATTTTGAGTCTTGATTTGTAGAATTATTATTTTTAGAGCATATTGGGTTTAATTGTTTATTTAGTGTGAAGCTTTAAAGATAATTATGGAGATTAATTAGAGTCCAAGTCAAAGACTACAACTTATGGAAAGAGATTTGCATGGAAATTGGAGATAAGGAAACAAAGGCTAAAAAGATGGAAAAGGAAAAGCTGCGTAGATCTGGGATTCTGCATACACGTCCAAAGATAGGCGTTTTTACCTAAGAAATAGGCCGAATCTGATGATTTCCTTCTACAGGTATCTTATGGAGCTCAATCCGACCAATAACGAAGAAGATATGCTCAAAACGGTCCAGCAGTGTTTATCTTTATTTCCATACGAATTTGAGTTGGACTAGGAGTCCATTAATTTCCTTCTCCTTCAAGAAAACAAATTAGGTCTTCCTATAACCTATAAATACAGCCTCTTAACACTCTTAATCATCCTTGGCCAGACCTTAAGGCCAAGAGGAAGCTACAACACAAGAGAAGAAGTCTGGAAGGAGCTGTGCAACAACTATGTCTCCTTCAACCTCTTATTTTGTAACTCTTTTCTCTTCCCTTCTTTGTATGAATTAATTCTTTAGTTTGAGTGTTTAGCATATATGTATGAACCCTAGTTTTGATTGACATCTATCTAATTTGGGAACTTAATGTTTTAAATTGAATTATAGTTTTTATTCTCTGTTTATGTGTTTGGATTTATATTCTGTGTTCTTGTGGAACCGCAGCCATATAGAATTACCATCTAGTAATTAGGTCACCATTGACAACGGTGTTCAATTGCATGTTTAGCACATAACGTCTAGTATTAGGTCTGATCTGACAACCCAACCTAGCTAGATAATCACTATGGTTGAGTCTAGTGACTCTTTACCAATTACAGGAAAAGTTTGCTTAGGAAGCCTTATTGACACAGGTAAATCCTATTTTAAACTACCGATAGCATATTGGGACCGATTAGGGAAATACTACATAATTTACCCTTACATGTTTAGAACGGAAAAACTAGTGGAAATTGCATGCTAATAACTCAAGCTAGACTTTCATACTATCTTCTTTTCTTTTCTTTTATTTGTTTCCTGTCTTTTACTTTATTAGTTTAGTTTATTTATTGAAAAACCAAATAAATATTTATCTATCTCTTCTTTCTACTTGCGTATTATCTTTTCTATCTTTAATATCTGCACTTGATAATTTGCATAAGTTCTCTCTAACTTTCGTCAGTCCCTGAGGAACGAATCTTCTTATCATTAAAACTTGCATACGTCCTGTAATACTTGCAGTACCGTGTTAGTTTAGGGTGTGTATTTGCACTTATTTTATACATCTTTTTATCACACCTTAATTTAACACCAGCATAAAATTAGAACATTTAGGGAGACATCAGTTATACAAACAGTAATCTTGGAGGAAGTATTGATGACTCTCGAAGTACATCTGGCTATATATTTAATCTCGGAGTTGGAGCATTTTCGTGGAGTTCGAAAAAACAATCAATTGTGGCCCTTTCTACTACCGAAGCAGAGTATATTGCAGCTTCTTTAGCGGGATGTCAAATAATGTGGATAAAAGGATTTCTTGAGAACTTGAAGTTCAAGCAAAACGATCCTACTATGTTATATTGTGATAATAGTTTAACTATTTCCATCTCAAAGGATCCAATCTTGCATGGAAGAATGAAACACATTCGACTACGATTTAATTTTTTAAGAGAACTTGTGAATGAAGGAGAAGTTCATCTACGATATTGAAAAAGTGAAGATCAACTTGCTGATGTGTTTACAAAACCACTCGGAGGACCGCATTTCTCAAAAAACATTGAAGCTCTCGGAATGAAGAACAAATTCAATTTACGGGAGGCATTGTTGGAATAAATAAAAAGAAAAAAAGCATAAAATAAAATAATAAAGTGGAATAAAGAAAAATAAATTAGAATTTGTACCATCTCCATTTAATTGAATTAGTGGAGAAATAAGTTTGAGTTTTTGGAGAAATAAATTATAGGTTTCAATATTAAATTAGAATAGTAGTGGGCATATGACAACTTATTATGTGAGTTACATGTCTTTCTATATTCTAGAGTTTTTTATATAAATAGAGGGACATGAAAATGAAAGTGTAACACAAAAAAATAGAAAACAAAATATCAATATATTATCTTCATTATTTCTCTCCAAAAAATCTTATTTCTTTTCTTCATGTGGCCCTATATCAAATATTCGGTATATCTTTTTCTAGTGGTTGATATCCAAGTCCAGCACATTGGGAACAATAAGACGAAGGGGGTGTTTGTTTGCACTTAATGAGATCTTAATCTGGTTCATTAAGATAATGGATCAATAAGACCGTTTGTTTTTTCTGACCAATTTAAATCTGAATGCCTCTTAATTAGTATGTTTCCTTAAGATTTTAAACCATGTCTGGATCATTCAGACACCGCCTTTTAATAGAATAAGTTCTATTCAATTGTTCATTCAGTATTCAGTACTTATTACTTAAAAAACAAACGACACCGAAGATTCCTTATCAGAATAAAATATTCTCTAAGCTCCATAGCCGCTATGTGGTTATATTTTATTATTTCTTCATGGGATGTAGATATAGCTTCTTACGAAACACGCTTTCTACCTATTATAGTTGTTTGCGTGCAAAACTCTTTTATGTATACGTTATTTACAATTTGGATAGACCAATGGCGAGCCTTTTCTCTTGCCATATGCCATGCTATACATGTAAGTCCTATCAACATGCGCTTATTAGCAATAGAGGCTATCTGAAACGACCCTGGCAATCATATAAGAAAGGTAGAAAGATTTTCGAAATGAAGAGTTTTATGGATGAACTTTACTCTAGTTTTGGGGAAAGGAAAAATCAATTTAAAGAGAATGATGGTTTGAAGGTTTGTGGAACTAATGAGGTGGTTGATAGCGAAATGGAAAAAATAAAGTATTATTACTGTAGCAGGCCCGAGTGTGAGGGTCACTTTCGTGGTGATGAAGTGTCTGACAGCGATTCAGAGGATGATGTGAGTATGTGGGCCCCTCCCGTGAAGGAAAATATCGACCTTAACTTTGCTGAGGGTAGCGGCCAGCCCGTTTTAAAGTGGCCGGAGTCAATGGATAATTTTATGACCTGGAACTGTCAAGGGGCGAGGGCACCTTTGACACGGAAAATGTTGAAGTCCCTCCATTCGAAGTTCAAGTTATCGTTTATTTGACTTTTGGAATAAAAAATTAAGGTTAATGATCTCCGTTCTTGTAGTTTTTTAAATTCTTTCCCGATTAAATTCGTTATCAACCACAAAGGAAGAGCATCTAGATCTGAGGGAATCACGTTAGCATGGAAGGATCATCTTAATATTAATATTATCTTGTCTTGTTCTTCTTATGTTATCTGCAACATTTCAGAATCTAAATTCTTTTATGGTATCTCATTGTCATATACGCTCCTACTAATACTAATGACAGAGAAAAAGTGTTCACTGATCTAACCAAATGAATGAATAATACCTTGGATCCAATCTTAATTATTGGCGACTTTAAAGATATCTCTAGATCATCGGAAAAACAAGGTAAAACCCCTCATAATCTCGTGAAGAATGATCCAGTTTAATAACTTTATCAATAATAATAATCTTATTGAGATACCTTCAAAAAGGTTGTCATTTCACCTGCCCTAATAAACAAAAATAAGAGGATCACATGAAAGAGAAATTAGACAGGGGACTTGCTTCCGATCTTGGTATAATTTATTCCCTAAGCTATTATTAAAATCCCTCCGGCAATTGATTCAGACCACTCGCCACTTATCATCCAGAGATCGAATAGCGTTAATAATAATTCTAAATATTTTATGTTTGAATTGCGATGGCGGGATAACTTACAGTGTAGAGACATTGTTCAAAAAGCTTGGAACGATAGTAGAGGGATTGTTAATATTCAGGAGTTATCGACAAAAAAGACGCTACGTGGCCCGCACTTTCGGGCTGGAGTCGTGAAACATTTTGTAACAGCCGGAAACTTATTGGAAAATATCAAGCGATGCTCGAGAATCTGCAAAATGATGTAGCTAATGAAGAACATTACGAGATAGAATCAAAAATCAAAGAGAAAATCGACAACCTTTGGAAAAAGAGAGACGGGTTTTGGGCAGATAAAGCTCGGGACCTCTGGGCAAAAATAAGGTGACAAAAATACGAAATATTTATTTACCAAGACTTCCTTGAGAAGTAACATTAATCGCATAACCGATTTAAATGATTCCAATATGGTTTGGTGTGATAAACCAAAACGCATTACGAAAATTATTCAGGAATATTTCACTAGTCTATTCAAGAATAATCCTACCAGCGATATGGAAGAAGTATCCATCCATACCCCATACAAAGTAGAGGATGATACGAACAATGCGCTTATTAAAATACCGGATATAGAGGAAACTAGAAGAACGGTTTTCTTAATGTCAGGCTCCAAAGCACCTGGACCGGATGGTCTTCCGGGGAATCTTTATCAAGAATTCTGGGAAATCATTAGATTTGATATTTTTTGAATGGTAACAGATATTTTCACTTACAATACACCCTTGGATAAAATCAACGATTCTCTCATCACACTTATACCTAAAGGTATGTCAGATTATAGGCCAATATCGTGCATTAATTTCAGTTACAAAATTATCGTCAAAATCTTGGCATTAAGATTACATTTATGGATGATCTTATTTTTCCAACCCTTTATTAAAGGAAGAAGTATGCAAGACAATATTCTTATCGCCTAATAAGTATCTTATTTTCTCAAAAATAAAAGGAAATCAAGAAAATATTATATCGCGGTAAAAATTGACATGGCTAAAGCGTATGACCAAGTGAATTGGAGCTTTCTTATGGAAATTCTACGCAATCTAGTTTTTTTTTGGAAAATGGAGAAACCTTATGTTCAATTGTATCTCCTCGATGTCATATCAAATCAAGGTCAATGGGGAAAAACTTAAAAAATTTAAACTGGAATAAGGCCTTGGTGGGTCCTGGTGTGTTATAAAATTAATGCGAAATAAAAGGAACCACAATACCGCAAGTGTACGGTTGTCCAAGTAATACTCCGATAAGTCGGATTCGTTCTCATGGATTGGACTGGTATAGCCCAAGTGTTCAACAGATAAATAGTAATAATTGCAAATACAGAAAATAAAAGATAAAATATATTTATTTGGTTTTTATATTAATCCTAAGAATGCAAGAAAATAAATTACTGAATATAAATACTAAAAGACTAAGATGCAGATATGAGCTATACTTGAGTCTCGCTAGGGAATCACCTAAACTTACCTAATTAATGCTTTCTTTAAGGGCAGAACTGATATTTCTATATTAGTCGGGACTCTATAATCTCCTAGCCCCCGTCAAGGTGGACCTAGGAGCTATTCTCAGATGTTACAAACCCCGTCAGGGCGATTATAATCCACCTTCGAATGAATACTGTTTTACCCAATTGGCTCTAAGGTTAACTAAGTCCGTCAGGATCAATAGTTTCTACCTTACGTTTATTATCTAGTTCAGTAATTAAACCCCCCCCCCCCCCCCCCCCCGTCAAGGCGATCACTTCCCCACCAAAGTGAATAGCTTAATTACTATGACCTATCTCCGATTAGCTAATTCATTGATAGTGAAATTAATATAAAATAAGAAACAATATGAAATACCTAATTCAAATTAAACTAGAAACTAATCCCAAATTGAAATACATGAATTAAACAATTAGGGTTCATCCCATTACGATTCTCAAGTAATTAAGACTTAGCTCATATTGAAAGTAAAAACAATAAAGAAATTAAAAATATACATGTTCCTAATAACAGAAATAAAATAAGAACCTAGATTGAGGAATTGGCTTGAACTGTTGTTGGAGGAAAAGGATTCTCCAGCTTCTGCTCTTGCTTCCGCCTCTTGACGCTCTCTCTAAGGATGTTAAGAATTGAATGAATTGTGAGAGGTACTGAATTATGAGGTCTAAGGGGTGTATTTATAGGTGTTGGAAGACCCTAGGTCGAATTTCTTGGAGTGGAAGACAAGGCAAAGACTCTTAAATTCGTAGCTCTAGAAGATAAGATTCTGCTGATTTGATTTGGTCATATCTTTTTCAATACTTATCCGTTTGAGAAGTTCCAATATATGAAACTGCTTGTCTTGGAAAGCTCTTTCTATTGGTGCAGACCATTCGTCCAGAATCCATGCCAATCTTTTATTATGATTTAATCTCTGAAACGTGGCTGGATTTTCAGATTCACAAGGCAGCTTTATCTTTTCCTCCTTTGAATAAATCTTTCCTAAATCTTCTTATTTCCATGTAAATCTTCTTTCCTTTCATCTTTATCTTGAATTGGTCTCTAAGTAATTACCATTTATCTTTTAAAGCTTCACATTAAATAAATAATTAAACCGCATATGCTTAAAAAGAATAAAAAAAATAAATCAAGAAAACGAAATAGGAAAGTGTACTCTAAAAATAGAAACTCGACTAAAAATCATTTCCTAACACTCTAAAATACACTAAGACTTTATTCTCACTTCTTCTCCTTGGATTGGTCTTTCATGAGATTCAAGAACCAATTAACTTTGCATTAAAAATAGTCAAATTTACGTACAAAAGCTCAGATTCTGCAAATAGTTAATTTCCAAGGGGAGAAAGTGTAATATGATCAAATAAGCTTAAAAGTCTATCAAACAAGTCATTTATTCACCTAAAAGGATGTCTCCAAAGGGCTAAGAATTAGAACAAATAGGGAGACATCAGGACACCAAACTCAAACCTTTGTCGTCCCGACAAAGTAAAATAAAAACAAAGGATCTTTTAGGTGAACGCAGAAGGTAGAATCTAGAAAATAATCCCAAAGCAAAGCTTAAAACAAATTTCTTATAGTCTAACCTAGGAATTAATATACACCTACAATTATCATGCAAAATCAAATACAAAACAATATCAATTCAAAATTAATTTCACAATGCTAGAAGGTTACGCTTAATACTTATCTCAAGATGGTGGCTATAGGGTGTTCCTCGATCTTTACTTGCATTGAATGCTCCACTTAGAATAATCCCTATTAACTCACTGTGTATCTAGGAATCACGAGGTCTTTACGGTTTTAGCATAGGCTGAAGGACGGTATGGTATGTATATTTGGTAAATTTGAAGTGAGCTTTTGGCTCTCTCCTCACTTACCATCAACAAAACTGTCCAAGAGCTTGAGTTTACACTCGAATTACGTTCTCACTCAACCCAATTAAAGCGCTTAATTAGCGTCCCCAAATTAACCCAATAAGCACTAAGGATGATTCACCTAAAAATTTCCACTTTGCCGGTCCGAATATGTATATTCTTTTCAAATCATTCGTTTTTTCTTATAGCTATGACTCTCTTTATAATGTTTAGATATCATGCTATTTTTCACAGTTATGCCTATTCATAACTTGAGCTCGAAGCTTCTTTTCCATTCACTATTACCCCAGCAAAGGGTTACAATATAATAAACCTGTGAATCATCATCATGTATAGCACAAAGCATCATTGATAAGCTCAAAAATCCCAACCCAATGTAAATTCCCATATAGTGGACCCACCATCCCAAACTCAAGCTCAAGACAGGAAGTCTCAGGATCGTGATTCAAGTGCGGGTCATATGGTCATGCCTAACAATCTAAAGGGAAATTGGCTTATAATGTGGCGACAAAAGAAAGGCTTAAAGGATAAAAATTTGGCTACGAAGGATACAATTAATTCATGGATAGAAGGCCAAAAAGGATTCAAAGGGCTAACAAAGAACTGCCTCTATCATTTTCCTATCTACACAACTTGCTTCTAGTTCATACCTAAGTGGGTTCTCTACTCATTTAGATCTCACGTTCTACAAACCACCTATTATCCTTAAGCACAAGTTTACTTCTTTTGCATTGTTCATTAATTTTTCCTATCAATTATCTCATATTTACATGCAATTAAAGTTCATCTTCATACTAACTCCTAAAGTCAACTATTTTCTATCATTAATTCACAAAAAGCATGCTTGATGGGGGCATTTAAAATACTCTACAACTCTACATTCAAAACATTCCTCGAACTAAATTTTTTTTTAAAAACAGTAAAACACATAAAATTGGGATGAGGCAACGAACCCCACCCCAAACTCAAAAATGAGTCGTGTCCCCACGACTCGAAAAAGACTCAAGAAAGCAATTAAACATTTAAAACAAATAAGAAAGGGATAGGAAAACGTATCTGAACCAGCACGAAGCTGGTTTCCATGGTTGCGTGTAGGTTGAGCTCCTTGTGTTGCGTAGGTGGCATGTTGAACATTGCTCACTCCACGTAATATGATTTGCATAAGCTCCAACTCTTTTGTGATTTTCCTATGGTTGTCAATCACCTCTTCATGATTATCCTCCAAAGTTTCCAATCCAACTACATCTTTCAACACCCAAAAGTAATACAGGCTTCTCCCACTTCTCTCTTCATGGTATTCTTGACCTCCCAATCTTTGACATCTCAATGGACCCCAAACTCAAAACTTCAAATAATCAAAAACTAGAGAGGAGTTTTGAAATTTTATGTTTTGAGGATTTATAATGAAGTATTATGGAGTCATATGAGATGGGTAATGAATATGTAACAGCTTGGGGAAGGTTTAATGAATAGGATTGAAGCTTTGATGAAGAGGTTTAAGGTTGAAGGAGGAGATTTCTTGATTTTCTTGAAGGATTGTGGTGTTAGATGTGTGTTTGAAATGGATTAGGAGGAAGGATTTAATGTTCTTGGGTGTTGTAGTGGTCTTTGTGCAGGTACATAAGGGTTAGGATCTGGAAAATTCGTTTTTTGAAGAGGCTAGGGTTTATCTCGTTAAGGTAAGAAGTTGACTGGGCCTTGATCTCTTCACAAACCGTCTGGCGCGGTGCATACCTGCGGTGCATGGGGTATACCGCGAGGTACACCGCAGCACTGTTGGTGTGAATTTTTCGCCCCTGTCTTATACCCGTGCTAGCACCCCGTGGCACGCGTTTTTGCCGTGCGGTGTAGGGGTGCGGTGCATGGGGTAGTCCGCATGTGCTTCGTGAAAAAACCCGCGGTACATACCCCGTGGCACGCGTTTTGGGCGTGCGGTGTAGGGTGCGGTGCACCGCGCCTATCAGCTCCTCTTTTCCTCGCCTCTGGATAAGACCCGTGGTGCGCGACCCGTGGTACGGGTTTTTGGGCGTGGCACATCCCTGCGGTATAGGGGGTACACCGCGGGGGTAGTCCGCGCCAGCCTTTGAATTTTCCAAAAATTTTCTTTTGCGTTTCCTAGCACCCCAAACTCGATTCCTGCATCAATAACACACTACCTTTCTCATTTCTTTTTTAAAAGTAGACACTAAAACTTGACACTTAACTTAGAATTATACACTAGGAATTTAAAAACATAAAGCAATAAAAACATGGGTTGTCTCCCAAGAAGCAATTTTGTTTATTACGTCTTTAAGTTCGACGCGTTACCTTCCATGAAGATGGTATTGAGGCCCTTGCGGTTCTCCTCTGTTTGAATACGCCTCGTCCTTGGCATATAAGCTTTAGAACCTTCCCCCTTAAAAATTTATTCAATCGATCTCTGAAAGGGGGAGGGTAGTATCTTCGTTTCGCCTCCTTGCTCTCATGGCGAAACTCGTTCTTCACCACACGATAGTAGATAACCGTCCTCAACGGTATAAGCTCATTTTTATTCTCCTTAATCTCGCGTTCCTCTTTAAAGTGTGGTGGGTAGGTGCTCCTCCTTGCCGCTTTACTCTCGCGGTGTAGCACCTTTCTTGCGTAGCATCTATTGATCATTTGTAGTGATAGAGGTGATTCCAATATTCTATCTCTAATGATGATTCGTGGTGGAGATAGTGATTGGTGAACTTTTTGTGGTCGAGATTCGACGTTATGAAGCTTTAATTCTTCAATTGATTCCTCCACCACTTCACATTCGTCTTCGCTTTCAACCCAATCTTCCACTATTACTTCATCATATTCTTGATGTGGAATCTCAATAATCTTGATCACCTCTTCTTCTTGTTTGCGTTCGGTATCTTGATCATGTGCACGCACCATAGGAATAGCAACCTCAGTTTCAATTTCTAGGATTTTCGTTGCTACTCCTTCTTCCACCATGCTAATAGGATTGTCAACCACATGGTGGTCTTTATTATTAACCGGCATGATGGTCATATCACTATCACTAATATCTTCCTTCAACACCTCCTCCTCAACTACTTTTCCCGGTTGATCGCTTCCATCCCTCGGGGGAGTGGAATCTTCATAAGACATACTACCCCATTCTTCTACCATCTGTTGCATACGTGCATTGATGGCATTCGTTTCCTCTACCTAGCGCTGGAGTTTAGAGCGTATCTCATTGTCAATTTCTTGCTGATAGTGATGAGGTGGAGGTTGTTGAATGTTTTCAACCCATTGGTTGTTCGATGCTTGCTCTTGCTGATAGTGATATGATGGTTGTTGTTGATTATTCCCGATCCATTGGTTGTTCCATCCTTGCTCTTGCGGGTATTGATAAGGTTGTTGGTAGAAGTTACTACCCCATTGTTGTTGTCCCGAAGAGTCTTCCCAATAGTCATATGGATCGGGATCTAGGTAATGTCCTCTATACATCTTTCAATAAAATCTCTTGATCATTACTTAAATAAAGAACCTGTAAAAACAAAACAAAACAAAGACAAGCGTAAAACTGCAAAAATAAAATTAAATAAACAATTAAAACTACTTAAAGATTAAACACCGGGGTCACACGCTGCAATCCCCGGCAGCGGCGCCAAAAAATTGGTGGGTCCTGGTGTGTTATAAAATTAATGCGAAATAAAAGGAACCACAATACCGCAAGTGTACGGTTGTCCAAGTAATACTCCGATAAGTCGGATTCGTTCTCAGGGATTGGACTGGTATAACCCAAGTGTTCAACAGATAAATAGTAATAATTGCAAATACAGAAAATAAAAGATAAAATATATTTATTTGGTTTTTATATTAATCCTAAGAATGCAAGAAAATAAATTACTGAATATAAATACTAAAAGACTAAGATGCAGATATGAGCTATACTTGAGTCTCGCTAGGGAATCACCTAAACTTACCTAATTAATGCTTTCTTTAAGGGCAGAACTGATATTTCTATATTAGTCGGGACTCTATAATCTCCTAGCCCCCGTCAGGGTGGACCTAGGAGCTATTCTCAGATGTTACAAACCCCGTCAGGGCGATTATAATCTACCTTCAAATGAATACTGTTTTACCCAATTGGCTATAAGGTTAACTAAGTCCATCAGGATCAATAGTTTCTACCTTACGTTTATTATCTAGTAGTTCAGTAATTAAACCCCCCCGTCAAGGCGATCACTTCCCCACCAAAGTGAATAGCTTAATTACTATGACCTATCTCCGATTAGCTAATTCATTGATAGTGAAATTAATATAAAATAAGAAACAATATGAAATACCTAATTCAAATTAAACTAGAAACTAATCCCAAATTGAAATACATGAATTAAACAATTAGGGTTCATCCCATTACGATTCTCAAGTGATTAAGGCTTATCTCATATTGAAAGTAAAAACAATAAAGAAATTAAAAATATACATGTTCCTAATAACAGAAATAAAATAAGAACCTAGATAGAGGAATTGGCTTGAACTGTTGTTGGAGGAAAAGGATTCTCCAGCTTCTGCTCTTGCTTCCGCCTCTTGACGCTCTCTCTAAGGATGTTAAGAATTGAATGAATTGTGAGAGGTACTGAATTATGAGGTCTAAGGGGTGTATTTATAGGTGTTGGAAGACCCTAGGTCGAATTTCTTGGAGTGGAAGACAAGGCAAAGACTCTTAAATTCGTAGCTCTAAAAGATAAGATTCTGCTGATTTGATTTGGTCATATCTTTTTCAATACTTTTCCGTTTGAGAAGTTCCAATATATGAAACTGCTTGTCTTGGAAATCTCTTTCTATTGGTGCAGACATTCGTCCAGAATCCATGCCAATCTTTTATTATGATTTAATCTCTAAAACGTGGCTGGATTTTCAGATTCACAAGGCAGCTTTATCTTTTCCTCCTTTGAATAAATCTTTCCTAAATCTTCTTATTTCCATGTAAATCTTCTTTCCTTTCATCTTTATCTTGACTTGGTCTCTAAGTAATTACCATTTATCTTTTAAAGCTTCACATTAAATAAATAATTAAACCGCATATGCATAAAAAGAATAAATCAATAAATCAAGAAAACGAAATAGGAAAGTGTACTCTAAAAATATAAACTCGACTAAAAATCATTTCCTAACACTCTAAAATACACTAAGACTTTATTCTCACTTCTTCTCCTTGGATTGGTCTTTCATGAGATTCAAGAACCAATTAACTTTGCATTAAAAATAGTCAAATTTACGTACAAAAGCTCAGATTCTGCAAATAGTTAATTTCCAAGGGGAGAAAGTGTAATATGATCAAATAAGCTTAAAAGTCTATCAAACAAGTCATTTATTCACCTAAAAGGATGTCTCCAAAGGGCTAAGAATTAGAACAAATAGGGAGACATCAGGCCTCAGACAGGGCGAATCATTGTCCCCTCTTCTTTTTTCAATGCTATCAGAAGATCTTATAGGCATCATCAATTATGAATGCGAGGAAGGTAACATTAAAGGTCTTTCTCTTGCAAGAGAAGCACCTAGATTAACACACTTGCTTTTTGTGGATGATGCGTTATTTTTTCTATAAATCAATGACAAAGAAATCGTTTTCTTTAGAAGAGTTATTACTAAGTATTGTAAAGCTCTTGGACAAAAGATTAATCTTAACAAATCCTCAATCATGTTTAGTAACGGTACACCAAAAGATAAAATTAAAGAAGTTGCATATTCCTTGAACATCAAAGCTACCAAATCTATGGGTAAATATCTTGGTATACCCTTAACTCTCAAAAGATCAAAAATAGATAATTTTGCATATATCAATGATATATTAATAAACAAATCTGCTAGTTGGGTTGCAAAACTACTTTAGGACAGAGGTAAGGAAATTCTTATTAAAGTGGTAATGTAATCCATCCCAAATTATACGATGTCGATCTTCGAATTTACGATCACCTTGTGTAAAAAGCTCAGTAGTCTAGTAGCAAATTTTTGGTGGAATTCAGGTTCTAAAGGAAGAATTCATTGGGTAGTATGGAAGAAAATCGCTAAAGGGAAAAATGGGAGACATCGGGTTCAGATATTTCTATAAAATGAACCAATCCCTCTTGGTGAATCAAGCATGGAGAATTATTAACAATCCTAATTCGCTCATGGCAAAAGTATTAAAAGGTATCTATTTCCCCAATTGTGATTTGTGGATAAAAATTGAAGACTAAACATTCTTGGAGTTGGGGTAGCATTTTTAAAGGACTAAAATTCCTCGAAGATGAAGGCATCTGGTAGATTGGTGATGGATTGAAAATTAATATTTGGGATCACGTTTGGATTAATAAGGGTTATGAATTGACAAAACTTAAAAATTGCGACATGTCAAAAGTTGCAGAATGTTTCAACCATAATATGACAAATTGGAATTTCAAAACCCTTCGCCAGTTCTGTACAATCAGGGATATCGCAGATATAAGGAAAATCCCAATCTTACAGCTTGAAAATGAAGATAAGATCATTTGGCCTAACACAAAAGACGGTAAATATACAACAAAATCTGGTTATCACCTGCTTGTTCAAAAGGAAACTATTTATTCAGATGGAAAGTCCGAGAAAACTAGAGCTTCCCATCTCATTCAAAGTGCAACCTAGAGGAATATGCACTCTAGAAATCCAAGCCGCTAAAGTCGGGCCTGATCTAGGCATGATAGAACAATTTTCGAGTTATGGCCGATTTAGTGGTGCTTCACAACATGATCTGGTTTGTTATATTCAGAAATTTATGCAGATCTATGATGCCTACATCATCAAAGGAGTCACAAAGGAAAAGATGTACTACATTATGTTCCAATTCTTTTTTACCGGAAGTGCAAGCGATTGATATGACTACGAACACCCTGATTCAATTCCAGATTGGGATAAAGTCCAAGCAAATTTTCTAGATCAATTCCATCCGATAAGTAAGCGCTTAAAAGACATGTTGGAGTTAGAGAAATTCATGCAAGAAGAGGAAAGTGTTGGTGAAGCATGGTTATGTTTTAATGGGAAAAAACGAGATGTCCATTCCACGTTTCCTCGCCTGAATATCAATTAACCATGTTTAATGGAGGACTCAACAGCGAGTCCAAGACAAAGGTAAATAACTTAGGAATTGGAAGTTTTGTGTTATTGGATCCAAAAGACGCTCGCATCACCATGGAAAAAATTATTGAAACCAAAAGAAGTTGGCCATTAGAGACAGAAGAAGAAGATTCCTTAGAGGCACTAAGGATCAAAGAATTAAGCCAACAACTCAAAGAATTACAATCACAATCATGTCTAGAGAACGGTTTCGTAGCCCAGGTGAGCCTGATAAACACAATACCTCAATGTCATGGTTGTGGAAAAGTATTTATTCATGGGAGAATTGCATTAACAATCCAGCCTCGATTTTCTTCGTATCTCATAAAAAAGTCCATTACTCGAATGACATTTATCATACTCCAGGAAGTCACGCTAAATATTACTTCCCACAAAATCAGAATTGGGGCAACAATCATGGTAACTATTATCAAACTCAACCTCAAAATTCTTATATCAAACTCTACCTCAAAATTCTTATCATCAAGCCCAACCACAAATAATCTATCAACAATTTCCAAATCATGAAGTTCAAGCTCCACATTATGATCCATATTCAAAGCAACAAGCCACATATGATCAACCTTCACCGTAACCTTCGATTAACGGTTTGGAACAAAGTTTCATGGATACTATGAAAGAAATCATGAAGATGAGTTAACATAGATTTAAAGAACAAGATTGGGTTATGGAGCAACTCGAGTATCAACTATCACAAATTTCTAGTGCCATACAAACCAGGCCAAAAGGGAAACTTCCAAGTGATACTATAAATCCTCAAAATGATGTTTGTCATGCGGTTGAATTATGAAGTGGAAAACAATTACCTCCACCCAGAGTGGAAGAAACAGAACAACCAAAAGAAACTACCCCTATTCCTGAAGAGGTGGTTGAAGAAACATTTGAAGATAAAATCAAAGAGGTAACTGAACCAAATAGTGTCCTTACAGAGAAGACACCTGAAAAGAAGAAAATCTTAGTGGTAAACAACACCCGTCCTCCACCACCATTCCCATCACGTGTCAAAAATAAGAACAATGAAAAAGAATTCAAGAAATTCCTTGACATGGTGAGCAAATTAGATATCAACATACCGTTTGTAGAAGATCTCAAAAGAATGCCAAAATATCTCAAAGTCATGAAGGACATTCTTTATAATAAATGAACTTTGGAAACTGGGGAGATTATTGGATTGCCGGAGGAGTGTAGTGATATATGTCAAACCAAGTTGCCACCAAAGTTACAAGATCCCGGAAGTTTCACATTCCCCGTTTCCATTGGCAAAGGATGGACCGGGAAAGCTTTATGTGATTTAGGCGCAGGTATCAATCTCATGCCAAAGTCCTGTTCGAGAAGCTCAACATAAGAGAGGTGGTGCCTACTTCAATGGTATTACAAATGGCGGATCGATCCCTCTCCCAACCAGTAGGTAAAATTGAAGATGTTTTAGTTAAAGCTGGTAGTTTTATATTTCCTTGTGATTTTATTATTCTTGACTACGACGCGAATAAGAATGTCCCCATCATCTTTAGTATACCATTCTAAGCCACGGGGCGTACACTAATAGATGTGTAGAATGGTGGATTGATTATGAGGGTCCAAGACGAACATATTAAATTTAAGGTATTCAACGCGATGTAGTTTCCTGGTTCTCTGGGAGATTGTTCGTTCTTAGACACTATTAAACAGGTTGATAAAGAGCCAACTAAGGCTGTGACGACCTTAGCATTAGAGAAGATTGGTGTCGGTTGGGGTGTGATAAAATAATGATAATAAAAGATAAGAACTAGCACCCTAACAAAACACATTACTCACTGCAAGTATTATAGGTCGTATGCAAGTTTAAAAGATAAGTTAGATTCGTTCTCAAGGACTTAGTGTGTTATACGGATGGATTACAGGAAAGCGTAGTAAGAATTAGCTCAATGAATTAAAAGACAATAAAGTAAATATGAATAATTGTGGAGAATAATGATTAACTAAAACTATTGCAATAAAATAAAGATGTAAGCATGAGATGAGAAATATAGTCTAGGTTTTCTTGTATGCACTTATCCTTCGCCTAAACCACGCAGCCCAACTCTCCGCTTGGAATAGGCAGGCCAGATAATAGCTAATCCAAACCCTACCAAATTGGCCAAACCAATATTCCATCACATTAATACCCTCACTTGTGTTACAAGCCCTTGCTAATGAGCTCGGTGACCATTAGTCTTATCTTCCAAGCTATAAAATGGTTAACATCTTATCAATTAAACGACGTGGGTAAGTTTTTATACTTTATCTAACAAGAACAAGTTCAATTTTTTCACCAACTTGTTGGCAATCCATCACATGATAGGACGTTTCCGCAGCAAGAAAAAATTGATAACTAAAAGCAACAAAATTTACCAGAGACGATTAATGCAATTTACTAGAAGTTATATTGAATACATGATTACATTACATGTATCCAAATCCTTCTTTACAGAGGCTTGCGATTATGTAGATGGGATGAGCATCACACTTCGGACAACCTTCTTAGTAAAATATCACTTCTCACAACTTTTGCATTTCTTTTCATCCATTTTTTATTTTTGGGTGTTGTGTGTTCAGGCAATTAAAGTAGTTGGTATAAACTATTTAGTATTGTAAATTTAACCAACATAGCATGGACTCATGTAATTTCTGAATACTGTTTTTGACAATGATAATTAGAGTTACACCTTAATTAAATTTCATCTATTTACATTCGATTTGACTTCGGTTTTGTTTCAAAAGTTGATAAGATTAAGGTATTCCCAACACTTTTGCTTTGTTAAGTAGTTCAGACTCCTAACCATGTTCTTATATCGTAGTGGTCCAGTTTCCCAGTTGGCCAATTGATTTCTATGTGACAGTGTGAATCTAATTTAGAAATCTATGAACGACATAAGAGCTAAATGCTATATATATAATTATAGATATTTATAAGAGTGAAGCTAATTTCTAAACCTACGAAATATTTGGTAACATTATGATATGATAAGGATTCAAAACCCACATAGAAAAAGACTATGTAGGCTATTTGAGGGGATCTAGCAAACTTGACATGTTAAAAAGACAATTCAATCACCCTACTAACTAGTGTTATTATCAGTCACATAATACAAAAGTGATCAATTTAAAATTAGTCACATGATACAATAATATATGATTTTTTCAACTCACTTTCTTAAACTAAATCCAAGAAGCTCCTAAATCTAGCAAGAATATCTACAATTTACAAAACTAATCCAACTCTTTATTCTAGTTATCAAAATAGAATAAACACACCCAAGTGACATTTTTAATTTAATTTACCTAAAACTATCTAGTGCAACAATGATTTTTTACAGAAACAAAGATATAAGCTATTTACACATAAATCGAGAAATCCTAAATCGGAGGCGATAGTTGAGTTGCTTATTTCCCTTTTCTACATAAGCTTAATCATGCCAACCTTCTTCTTTTCTTCACGATTCCTCTCTCATTTTCTCGTTTTTCTTGGATTTTGCCTATATTAGCACTTTTGTGAAACGATTGATGGAAAAGAAGAAGATGCAAGGAGTATAAAAAACAATTAATCCTGGGTTAAAGAACCTGTTTCTTATTAACAATTAAAATACTGCTGGATATCACCCCAAATCATATCATTTTTTTATCGCCCCTTATGTGGACCAATCATATAAGAGAAAGAAAACGATAAAGCAGGCTAGAGAATTCATATGATTCGTCCATTTAAAATCCACCTAAGAGGCGATAAAAGGGTGGTGTGATACGGGGTGATATCCAGCACTACTTTAACAATCATATTTGTGGGTATAGTTGGAAAAGATTTGATCTGCTATTTCGGTTATCTATTTATATGTTGCTCACATAAGATAACTACACAAAACACCTTTATACTCTTTCTTTTAACCTTATTTTAACCCCCGTGACGATAAAAGAAAGCATTTCCAACCTCTTGCTACAGTAAAAAAAAAGATGCTTTTGAAAAACTCGAGGTTTTATCTTTATCATCTAAAACACCTTCTAAATCATCCAAAAACAAACATTCTAATCTCATATAAATTCCTCACCAAATTCACACACAACTCTAACCAATAATATTTTTCATATCATGTTGGTTGGATACTAATTAAATAAGGTGTAAAGACAATCCACCCCCTGTCTTTTGAGACCTCCTTTCTAGCCCACTTGAAAAATGACATGACCCGACCATAACTTAGAGCATCTTTAGTGGTTTGGCAAAATAAAGATAGAATTTTGGCACAATGAAGATTCAAAAAGTAGATTTGTTAAAAAAATTGTATTTTTGGAGATAAGTAACTTTAGCAGTGTCTTGCAAAATTGAGAAAAACTTTATAATTTTTTTTATAATTTATTATACATTTTATACTATAAAATCATTTAATATATTCTAATCATTTAATCATTTAAATTAACAATTTGTAAATAAATAAAATATAAAATATAAATCACTAATCCAACTATTTTCTAATTATCTAGCCCACTAAACTATTTAGCCCAACCCACTTTCTTAAACCCAATAACTTAATTAACCCAACCCTATTGTAAATATCTTAGCTTGTGAATCAAATTCTAGAAACAAAAAATTTGCATCGCTCCAAATCCTCAAACCGCCGGAGCCACATCAATTCCATCCACCGCCAAAGTAGAATTCATCTCCATCGTCACAATTGATTCTCCTCTACTTTTCAAATTAGATCTCTATCTTAATTCATCATCATAAACAAGATCAGATAAGTAAAAATAAATACTTTTTTTGCTTGATTTTTTATAGTAATAAGGTAGATAGAAATTCTTTAATTTTGATCTATAAGTAATAAGGTAGATATAAATTCTTTAATTTTGATCTTAAATAGATTTGCATATGTTCTTTGGATTTATGTAAGGTGGATATATAGCAATTGAACATTAGCGACATGGTAATTTTTTATTTGTTAACATACAAGTTACCTTTGATGATTTGGGTTTGAATTTTTATTTTGTTCAATATATTGAATGAAAAGTGTACAGTAAATCTCTATCTTTGCAGATTTATTATAGCAAATTTAAATGAATTCTATTTTACAGGCAACAATGCCATTATTGCTGGAGAAGTGTTTTTTTAACTAGATAACTATTTCGCAAAATTTGCAGATGCAGGTAGGTTTAAGTGTCTCTTTCTGGCAAAGAAAAGCACTATGAAAATTATGCTTTACTCGATGATAGTTAGTAGAAATGAAAAAATGTGTTGTCTTTCTTATGTATAAAGCAGGTTTTTAAGAGAAAAAATGGAGGTTCATCAAAGAAGCAAGTTACATGTGGAAGCATTATCTTTTTATGGTAAGAACACCAAATCTAGTTTATGGATTTTATATTTTCGTTTTATGCCGGTGTAATAGATATTTACGTTTGTTTTTACATTCTTTTACAAGAATTATTAATCAGTGGTGATTAATATTTTATTGTGATGGTACCTAAACATAGTGTGTAATACGTCTGCGTCTTAGTGGGTGATTGGTAGTGTATTATAGTGTTTGTGCAATGCTTTGCAATGGCTCCCTCCAATTTGGGTTCATACTATGGAGATAGAGTACAATCACACGTGGTAATTAATTTAATGAAAGGAATGATGAACTACAGTAAAAACTAGATTATTTAATAAACTCTCTAAGATAATATTTTTTGCTGGTCCCGATCGGGAATAGGGTGCTATATTAATAATTCGCTAAAATTATAAGATAATACATGATTCCTATAGACCCCAACTTAAATATAAATTAATACTTCCTTATATAGTACATATTACATGAAAGATTTATGAAGGTTTCTTAAAAAATGACTCAATTGTCTTTTGTTTTCTTGTTGAAATTAAGTTCACCTTAAATGTCGTCCCTAATTTTTCTTATCATTGTAAGAACTTCCGTTGTTGTTTTCTCATAGCTTAACAAGAAAGCATTCAATGTGATCGCCGCTTTAATTGCTTCGTTTTTTTAGACCTTGAAGATGGAAAGCCATTTTTTGTTAGCATACAATATTTTGATCTTGCATTTATATAGATTTTTTTTTCTAATGTCCATAAAGTGATACATTGAACATAATAAGCATTTAAGGTGAGAGATTGAAGAGTTTTTTAAAAAGGTTGATACCCAATAGGCACCTGCCACCTTACACCTTTGCCTATAAAAGGCACCGTCTTTTTTAAAGAATAGTGAGTTATGTGAAATTTCTCAACACTCAAAATCTGAGTTATGGGAAGCTTCCCAATACTCAAAGTTTGAGTTATGGGAAGTTTCACATAACTCAAACGACTTTTTTTATGGAAAAAAAAAAGAAAAAAACAACATATATATGGTCTTTTATGGACAAAAAAATGATGGTTAGGGTAGGTGAAAATTAATTATAACTTGAGGTGTTTCTTGAGTAATAATTCTTTTGTTTAATTAGACCATTCATTTGATACATGTTTATATATGCATTGTATACTAATTAAGTGAAAGTTTGAATGGTATTTGTAAATTAGCTATTTCATTATAAATTAATAAAATATTAATATATATAAAAATTAATAATTATTGATTTATTAATTAATTAATAACTCTTTTAATTAATAAATTTCAATGGTCCCAAGTGTATTAATTTATAGAGTTTTTACGGTATTAATGTCATATTAATTGGTCTTTTAATCTAATAGATCGACAAGAAAGATGCTACTGAGGACAATAATTTATATCCACATCACGCGGAGGGGCCCAGGAGCAACGATTCCGACAAAGTGGTAAGTACCCGAACAAGACCTATGACGGAAAACTTTACACCGCTTTCAAGTTTGGATGGCGGCCGACGCTTTCAAGTTTGGATGGCGGCCGATCATTCAACTCGATCAGGTATGATAGATAATATACTCGTATGGAATTGTCAAGGGACAGGTAACAGGTATTAGTAAACCCGCCCCATTAACATCCCTATGCGTATCCCTGCAACCCTCCCCGCTCCGGCGCGGGTTTGATAATCAAACCCCAGAACCCGCCCTAACCTCCCAATTTAGAGTGGAGCGGGATGGATACCCGTAAACTCAGGCCCCATTGACATCCCTATACATAATCAATCACATACCAACTACACAATATATGCATAAAATCAATCACAAAAAAAAAACCACACAAGCTTAAATGATATGTAATCAAAAGTCATCCATAGAAATAATTATTCTGATCTCAAACCATACAAATATAAATTATTACTTACATTGTCTCAAAGTGAATTTCATTTCTACATTAAAAAATAAAGAGAAGTTCAGATTGCTAGAAATTATGCCATAGAAAACTCAGGTAATAAACATTCAGACCGAACTTGAAGTACCATTCATAGTACAACCTGTTACATAAATTTCAAACATAGACTGATTCCCCAAAATGTAACTTTTTTTCTCACATAAACCGAAACCATAGCAAATTACTGGTGAAGGGTTAATATCCCAGCACTTATAACAGTAAATTGTCTTGTAAATGTTGATATTCAGGAACTAACCATATTAATTGAGCAATATATGCATAACAGTCATATATTACTTGTGTTGTAGCTTACTCTTTAATCGAGTAAACCAAGCAAAATACCTAAATTAGGTTGAATAATTTGTTGTGAATGAAATATTCCCCATTTTTGGGGTGTCTTGTAACATCTTCTATCCGCTTATACCAAGAATATGTTCCTCGACAATAAAAAAACTCATAGAAAGATTAAACTATCTTTCTATGTACAAAGTTGAAACCAAATCCAACTCACCATATGAACAAAAGCTAAATTTTAACAGTATACCATATTAAAGAAACCAAATTTCCCTTTACATCCCAAAATTTATACTTTTCGCACATTTTCCCCGGGATGAAGGTTAGGTTTTATGGTTATATTAAGCACCAAATCCATCACTCTTGATTTCCTCAAGAGTAATAGTTATTGGTTGCCAATTTTTTTTAGCTTCAATAATCCATTTCTTCATAGTAATAATCATGTTCAATATCTGAAGTACTTCACCTAAAGTAGACTCTTTTAAGCATGCATTTCTAATTATTAAAGCAGCTTCATACCTATAGAAAAGAAAAGTTAAAACTTTGTATAATAAAATTTAAAACAGAAATTACAGAAATTACCTGCACTCAGATTTCATTAATGCTGAACGACCATTAGATGATGTAAGAAACTTTTGAATTGAATCCCATGTTGTCTTTGGAATATGTGTTATATGACCACCAAGTGGGTTTACACAATTCCATATTACTTCAAGCCTACCAAGATATATATCAAGCTTACCATTTCCTAGACTTTGTTTTTTAATCATTTTTTTCTCAAACGCGCAATCCAATGCTTTTTTAACATCGGTATCACGATACGTTTTATCACCGTAACGTATACAATTACTTAGGCCCTGTTTGGTTCGTGAAAATAATAGATGTTTTCTGTTTTCATTTTCTATATTTTTGAAAACACTAATGAAAACGTGTTTGGCTACAGAAAATGAAAACAGTTTTCTGGAAAATTTAATGAAAACAGTGCTATATTGGAGAACGTGAAATCGACGTTTTCCATATTTTCTGAAAATTTTGTAAAAAAAACGAAAATCATTTTCTGAAAATATATTCTGAAAACAAAAATAGAAAATGTTTTCACAAACCAAACAGGGCCTTATGTTCTCTTCAGTTGGAGTAATTCTCTCTTTTCTGAGAGTATATAAAGCAAGTAATATCATCCTTATTAGTCCTTGCTCATATTCAGAATCTATATGATTTCCTTTACTAGGAATAGAGTTATTCTTCACTAGGGTTTGAGAGCCCATAATTTTAGGTCGATACTCTTTACGAACATGGTTATCATAGTTGGGATTTTGCGGAGGATAGGACCTAGGCACATTAGGTCTAGGATTTACATTAACATCAATATTAGGATTTACCTTATTTTGTAAATTTTCTACGTTCTTGCTATTCATACAAGAGTCAATTATATTCGAAGTAGGCTCACTCGAACCAATTGTATTCATACTTGGAGTAAAGAATGTATGTGTAGCATGTATCTTCTCTGGCATACTTAAAGTCCTGAGTATAGGATTAGATTTAGTAATATCAGGATCTTTAGGATTAGCATATTTGTAACCTCCTGAAGCAATATTATTGGGTTTATTAGAATAAGGAATTATGTCTGATAGAGAGGCTTGAGGTGTTTGAATGGTAGGGACTCCATTGTTTGGAAGAGGTGGTCCTCCAGTAACTAAACTTGTCCAAAGCCAAACAGTCTTAGCAGCAGCTACAAGAGCTGCTGATGCATTTAAAGGTTGGGCTAGAAGGATATTATATTTACGCAAGCGTAATTGATGAAGTGCGTTTGAAAAATCTCTATCACCTGATATAAGTAAGTAATTTGCAGGGGCAGGATTGTCAACTGCCCAGAACAGCATATCCACTAGTATTTTTTTGTCACTTGCATCTTTAGCTCCTGTAGTTGAACATTTAAAATTATGAAAATCATATTTAGTTATGTTTGGTATAACACGATATATTTGCTACTTTTTAAAACACATGGATATATTTGTCTATTTACAAATTAGAGGGACCCAGGGTGCAATTAAAGACAAAACAAACTGGACTTGAGGGGTTGATGATAGTGACATTCAAATTAAAAACCCTAACTTTTTCTGAGGCGGCAATAAGTATCGAATATTTATTTACTATCAACAACTACACAAATTAATAATAGGATCACTATGGAGAGTGCTTGTTGAACGGAATTTGGAATCCGATGAGTGTCTCCGTAGGCGGAAATTGAGATGGGCCCAGAATACTTCATCTTGCTCATGGCTGCGCTTATATTCTGTGCTATGCGGTGAGGGTGACAATCCCGAGGTACAGCACAATTTTTCTATGTCCCACCACACAGACATCTTCGCCGTCAAGTACTGAGCTTCCGCTCCCTCTCCGTTCGCCTCATCCTCTCCTCCGCTCATTATACTCACTTTTTCGATAGCATGAAAGTTTGAAAAGTTGTGTATACAGTAGGGGTAGTGCATATGATACGAGGGTTTTATTTATATTAGATATGGGAAATCCCGTTATCGAGGCGCAAACATAGGCATTATTCCGACATTTTTTTTTTTTTTTGATATATATGCTTCCTCGGTTTTTAAAAATCTCCTTAATACCAAACAAGTTTCGTTAAAGCAAGAAGTTTTCTCTAGACCGACCAAAAAAAAAAAAAAATTCTCTAAAGAAATCAAAACTATTAAAATTAAAATTATTTACTTTTTTATCCTAATATATAATACATTATGATACACATAATTATATACCCACTAAATCCAAAAAAATTAAAAATTATTGCCCAAGAAACACCTCAATTTTAAATTAATTTCCTCTCACCCCAATCATTATTTTTTTGTCCATAAAAGGCCACATATATTTTGTTTTTTCCTTTTCATTCCCATAAAAAGAGTCGTTTGAGTTATGAGAAACTTCCCATAACTCAAACTTTGAGTAATAGGAAGTTTTCCATTACTCAAACTTTGAGTAATGGGAAGCTTCCCATTACTCGCTGTTCTTTAAAAAAGATGGTGCCTTTTATGGGCAAGGGTGTAAGGTGGAAAGTGCCTATTGGGCATTAACCCAAAAATTAACCGCCTATCTAAATTTTCTTGTATCCTTCTCTCTCTACTCTTTCCTTCAAAACATCCTCCCCTCTCTCCTCATTTTCTTTCTTTTTCTTTCCTTTCACTGGCATTGAAGATTGAGCTCGAGACCTCGGTAAAGTGAAGCTCCAGATCGAAAGCCGGTGAAGAAGCTATTGTGGTGAACAACTCCGAGCTGCGGCGAGATGGTGACAATCTCCTTCGACAGACAGTGGAGAAGATGTTTTCGTGCAGCATGCAACTAGCGTGGCTATTGATAGAGCTTCAAGCTACAATTATTGAAGGAGGGAGAGCAGTCGCACAGACATTTGCACCTCCTTCGTGAGATCTGCTGAGTGCATGGATATACCTCCGGTGGAGACAGTGTTAATTGTTGAGTCGTGGTTATGGTGAGCTGCTAAGTTGGGGCTATTGTGAGCTGCTAAGTCGTGGCTATGGTGAGTTGTGGCTCCGGTGAAGAAAGTGTCAGCTACTGAGTCGTGGTTATGGTGAGTTGCTGAGTCATGGCTATGGTGAGCTCTTGAGTCGCTGTTATTGAAGGAGTGATGTACATTGTTTTTTGTTCGAAATAGCCATCACCTTCCTTTTTTGATTACATGTTGTAGAGGACAATTGTCTCTTTTTTTAAGTTTTTTTTCGTATTGAATTTAAATTCAGAGATTTTCTTTTTTAAATCTCTTATCTATTTCTTTTTCCTGCAAATAAAATTGATTGTTTATGAATTTGTTGTGTGTTATGCAGCGGTTTTTCAGAATAATTAATGTTTTCCACTAAGTACTCAATGTTTTCTTTGAGTACTCAACATTTTTCACTGAGTACTCAGCGTTTTCTCTAAGAGCTCAGTGTTTTTCTCTGAATGCTCAGAGAAATTTTCCCTCGATACTCATTGTTTTTTCTGACACTCAAAGAAATTTCTCAGATATTTAGTGTTTTATTCCGATACTCAGTGTTTTATTTTCGATACTCAATGTTTTTTTCACGACACATAGTGTTTTATTTACTCTGAGTACTCTATAAAATCTCTGAGTACATGATGTATCCCTATTTGTGATGGATTAATCTAGCTTGGAGACATCATTTTAGGTGTATTTAATAATTTAAATGTCGATTTTTACTTATATTATTATATTTTCCTATTCCTTGCATTAATTTGATTATTTATTATTTTTAGAGCATATTGGGTTTAATTATTTGTTGATTGTGAAGCTTTAAAGATATATGGTAATTAATTAGATTCCAAATCAATTCTAAGAGATAAAGGAAAGAAGATAATGATGTAATTTGGAGATAAAGGAAGTAAAGGATAAGTATGGAAAGATAAAGTTGCAAAATAAATCTGAATTCCAGCAATTACGTACATTAAATTGATCATAACTAAAAAATGGCTGAGAATTTGGAAGAATGGTCTGAAGCAAAGTTATAGAGCTTTCCGAGGCGATCAGTTTCGATATAAAGAACGCGTCAACCGGAGCTGTATTGAAGAAGTTACGGCCAAAACAAAACAACAACAGTTCATTACCTTTTCTATATTTTAGGGTTACTGATGTCTCCCTATTTTTTCTAATTATTAGCCCTCTGGAGACATCATTTTAGGTGAATTATTGACTTATTAGATAGACTTTTATGCATAATTTGTCATATTACACTTTTCCCCCTTGGAATTTAACTATTTGCATTTTCTGAGCTTTTGTGCGTAAATTTGACTATTTTTGATGCAAAGTTAAATGGGTTCTTGAATTTCATGAAAAACCAATCCAAGGTGGGGAAGTGAGAATAAATTCTTAGTGTATTTTAGAGTGTTAGGAATGATTTTTACTCGAGTTTCTATTTTTAGAGTACACTTTCCTATTTCGTTGTCTTGATTTATTGATTTATTCTTTTTAAGCATATGCAGTTTAATTATTTATTTAATGTGAAGCTTTAAAAAGATAAATGGTAATTACTTAGAGACCAAGTCAAGATAAAGATTAAAGGAAAGAAGATTTACATGGAAATAAGAAGATTTAGGAAAGATTTATTCAAAGGAGGAAAAGATAAAGCTGCCTTTTGAAATCTGAAATTCCAGCCACGTTTTAGAGATTAAATCATAATTAAAGATTGGCATGGATTCTGGACGAGTGGTCTGCACCAATAGAAAGCTCTTTCCAAGACAAGTGGTTTCATATATTAGAACTTCTCAAACAGATAAGTATTGAAAAAGATATGACCAAATCAAATCAGCAGAAGAATCTTACCTTTCCTAGAATTTAGAGCTACGAATTTGAGAGTCCTTGACTAGTCTTCCACTCCAAGTAAATTCGACCTAGAGGCTCCTAACACCTATAAATACACCCCTTAGCCTCCTCTTTTACACACACTTCATATAATTATTAAAGAGGCTTAAGGATTCAAGTCGGAGCAAGCAGGAAGGAAGAAAGCTAGAGCTGGAGACTGTCTATATCTCCAATTCAAAGCCAAACCCAACCTCTTGATTAGGTTTTATTATTTTCTTTCTGTAAAACATTATGTCTTTTAATTTCATAGTTTTAGTTTTTTTTTTCCATTATGAGCTAAACTTCTTAAGTGCTTGAGAATCGCTATATAGGTTGAACCTTAATTTATTTAATGAATGCTTTCTGATTTGGGATTGTTTTTATAATTTAAATCAAATTGAGTAATTTAGTATTGTTTGTTATCATAAGTTAATTTCACTATATTTAATTTGGCCAATTAGACATAGGTTTGAGTAATTAGGCTATTCCAATTAGTGGCGATTGGATCATCTTGACGGGAGGTTTAATTACTGATATAGATAATAAACGTAAGATAGAAATTATTGATCCTGACGGACTTAGTTAATCTTATAGCCAATTGGGTAGAGAACTTGACATTCGAAGGTGGATTATGATCGCCCTGACGGGGTTTGTAACACCTGAGAATAGCTCCTAAGTCCACCCTGACGGGGGTTAGGAGAATCTAGAATCCCGACTATTACTAGTTACTAATTTGTCCCTTAGAAGAAGCATTGATTAAGTTTATTTCGGTGAAACCTAGCGTGACTCAAGTACTACTCTCTCATCTTTTAGTATCTTCATATTTAATTTCTTGCACTAGTTTAATTTTAGTCTAATATTTACTTTATTTGCACTTTAGTCCTTTAATCAAAATTCAAATAAAAATCTATTTTCTTTACTTTTAATTTTTCATTCAAGCAACTATTTCCATTTATTGCATAACACTTTAATCATACTTAATCCGTCCCTGAGATCGAAATCCCGTTTACCGGATATTACTTGGACGACCCGTACACTTGCGGTACGTGTCTTGCCTTTTTAGGTGTGTTTATTTAGAATACACTAGGAGACACCAAGTTTTTGGCGCCGCTGCTGGGGACGGTAGCGTGTGACCACGCTGTTAGCCGTAAGTGTTTTAGTTGCTAGTTTTTAGTTTAGTTTTAATTTTTATTTTTTCAGTTTTACGCTTTGCTTTGTTCTTGCTTTCTCAGATTTACAGGTTTTGGTATATGCTTGGAGATATCGTGATCCGTGATAATCCCGAAAGCCTAGTTCGTGAGAAAAACAAAAGAGATAAAGAAGCAAGAAAACAAGCAAGGTTAGAAAAAGCAATGGCAGAAGATAATGCCAAGATCCCGTGATTCAAGATACCGTGATTCAGTTGGATGAAAACGGTCTCCCAATAGCTCCACCGGTAGGAGTTCAATTACCAATTCCACCGGTAGGAGTCCAATTACCAGCTCCTCCCGGAAATCAACAGCAAGTCAATAATAATGGTGGAGTACTTCACGATCATGGACCGCAGATCTTTCAACCGAACAACCATGGACCTTTCCTTCTACCACCACTAGGACTCCGTCCTCCTGCAATTCAAGGAGTTCGATTCAGACCAGACGCAGGGATGATCAACCAGTTTACAACCGTTGGACAGTATAGTGGTGCAGCTCGTGAAGATCCTATACGTGCTATGTACAAGTTTATGCAAATCTGTGATGCATATGTCACCCCTGGAGTAACCCAAGAACAAATGTACTTTCATATGTTTCCATTCTTCCTCACCGGAGGAGCAAGTGAGTGGTATGATCAACAACCACACAACGCGATTGTGACTTGGGATCAACTTAAGACAGCCTTTTCCGATAGGTACTATCCTCAAAGTGTTCGACTCAGTGGGCAATTAGATATTGTTTATTTTCGCCAAGAGTCAGGAGAAACTGTAGGTGCTGCATGGACTCGTTTTCAAACGTTATTACGCAAGTGCCCATTACATGGGTACTCTCTTGAATTACAACTTGTAATATTCTATCGAAGTTTAGGTGATGCAGCGAAAGACAAAATCGATACTATGTGCCAAGGTGGTCTCATGATGGTCACAACTGATCAAGCTCTGATTATCATGGACCGAATTGTGAAGAATGAAATGAGTTGGCAATCCTCGAAATCATCGGTTAGAGCTCCTGAAAGAGGTACTTTGAATTTGGATACAGAAACTGCTTTGAACGCTAAGATTGCCGCACTTGAGAACAAGCTAAAACAATTATCTATGCCGAATAAAGATGTGGTAAACGTTGTTAATGAACCAGAATTATGCTCTAGTTGTGGAGGAAATGATTATGGCTGGGAAGAATGTGCCAACAACCCAGAATCTGTATACTTCGTTAATCAGCGAGGCAACTATTCAGGTGGTCAAGGGTATGTAAATCAAAACAGAAATCATCCAGGCTTTCAATATTCGAATCCACATGGGGCAGCAAATCCTGGAACTTATCAACAAAGGCATCAAGGGAACAACTACCAGTTCCGAACGCAAAACCAATACCAAGGGAATCAACCTAGAACTGACCAAGACGCTTATTCCGACACATTAGCCCAAAAGGCGCTTCCCTCGCGACCTCAAGAAGGCACAACCACTTCGAGTGAGTTAGCACTCACCTTGACACAATACATAGCCAATTCGGATAAGAGGTCAGAAAGAATCGAAAGCCAGCTATCTCGATTCATGGACGATACCCACACGAGAGAAAATAAAATGAATGAAACATTGAATTCACATTCCGCTTCATTAAAACTCTTAGAGTCCCAAATATCGAAGATCGCCAACAGTTTGAATGTTCGAGGTCAAGGCCAACTCCCGAGTGACACAGAAATTCCTAAACAAAGGGAGGATTGTAACACGATCACTACCAGAAGCGGTAAGACTGTGCAACCACCACCCTTCCCGGTTATGAAAGAAAAAGAAGTTACTAGAAAAGAAAAACCGTTAGAAGAGGTGGAAGAGAAAGATGAAGAACCTGAAGTGATAGAAGTGGAGAAGATTCCGGAAGCTCCGAAAAAGAAAGATGTTACAGAAACCCGTCCTCCTCCACCTTTCCCTTCAAGAGTTCAGAAGAAAGGAGATATGGTCGAATATCAAAGATTCTTGAATAGAGTGAGAGGTCTCAATATTAACATTCCGTTGTTAGAAGCCATCAAAGACATACCAAAATACGTGAAGTTTTTAAAGAGAGCCCTCACCAACAAAAGACCATACTGCGATAACGAAATGGTAGGGTTACCTGAAGAGTGTAGTGCCATCTGTCAGAGCAAACTACCACCGAAGCTACTTGATCCAGGAAGTTTTACGCTTCCAATCTCGATTGGTAGTGAGTGGAAGGGGAAAGCTTTATGCGATTTAGGCGCGAGTATTAATCTCATGCCCAAATCAATTTTTGATATGCTGAAGATTGGAGATATGCGACCTACCTCTATGGTCCTACAAATGGCAGACAGATCCCTCGTGCATCCTGACGGACGAATCGAAGATGTCCTCGTCAAGGCAGGTACTCTAGTTTTTCCTGTAGATTTTGTTATCCTTGAATACGACGCGGATAGGAATGTCCCCATCATCTTGGGAAGACCATTCCTAGCCACGGGGCGTACCTTGATTGATGTAGAAAACGGAGAATTAACCATGAGAATCCAAGACGAGGAAGTCAAATTCAATGTATTTCGAGCCATGAAATTCCCAGATGTTCCCAAAGATTGTTTCCGAATGGATATAGCAGAACACGCCGCACAAGAGGTATTTGATTGTTTTAATTATGATGACATCTTGCAGGCTGCGTTAACATTAGATATACCGGAGATGATGGAAGAGCTAGCCGACACAGTGGCAGCTCTTAACTCTGAGAATCCAAAATATAGGCGTCTAGCCTACGAACCATTGCGTGAGGCAGGGGAGATTGAGCCTCCAAAGAAACCATCCATTGAGTCTCCCCCGAAGCTAGAAGAGAAACCACTTCCGTCCCACTTGAGGTATGCATATTTAGGTACTAACAACACTCTACCTGTTATTGTTTCAGCTACTTTAACAGGTCCTCAAGAAGACAAACTATTGCGTGTACTAAGAGCGAATAAAGAGGCGATAGGTTGGACTATTGCTGACATTAAAGGCATTAGCCCTTCCTATTGCCAACACAAGATCATTCTGGAGGACAACAGTACACGTTCAGTTGAAGGACAGAGAAGATTGATGCCTGCGATGAAGGAAGTGGTATAGAAAGAAGTGATCAAGCTACTAGATGCGGGGATTATCTACCCCATAGCTAGTAGCGATTGGGTGAGTCAAGTTCAATGCGTACCGAAGAAAGGTGGTATCACTACTATCCTGAATGACAAGAATGAAGCCATACCCTTAAGGACCATTGTTGGTTGGAGAGTTTGTATGGATTACCGAAAGTTGAACAAGGCTACTAGAAAAGACCATTTTCCACTCCCGTTCATTGATCAGATGTTGGACAAGCTAGCCGGTAGAGAGTACTATTTTTTCTTAGATGGGTATTCCGGTTACAATCAAATTTGCGTAGATCCTGATGACCAACACAAGACCACATTCACGTGTCCTTTTGGTACTTTCGCATACCGAAGGATGCCCTTTAGACTATGTAATGCACCTGCTACTTTCCAACGTTGCATGATGGCAATCTTTGGAGATATGATTGATCGATTTCTTGAGGTATTCATGGATGACTTTTCTGTTTTTGGAGATAACTTTAATGATTGTTTGTAGAATCTAGAAAAGGTATTGATTAGATGTAAGGAAACCGATTTGGTCTTGAATTGGGAGAAGTGTCACTTTATGGTTCGTGAAGGCATAGTATTGGGACACAAAGTATCAAGCGCTGGGTTAGAAGTTGATCGTGCGAAGATTGAAGTTATCAAAACTCTTCCCCATCCTGTTTCTGTAAAAGGGGTAAGGAGTTTTCTAGGCCATGCTGGGTTTTATCGACGTTTTATCAAGGAATTTTCAAAGATTTCAAAACCTTTGTGCAACTTACTCGAAAAGGACACCAAATTCCTTTTTGATGAAGCTTGCATGAAGGCATTCCAAGAACTTAAAGAGAAACTGATTACTGCGCCGATTGTGCTACCACCTGATTGTAAACTTCCCTTTGAAGTTATGTGTGATGCTAGTGATTCTGCTATGGGTGCGGTGCTGAGTCAAAGAAAAGATAAAGTGTTCCATTCGATTTATTATGCAAGCAAGACCTTCACCAGTGCTCAGATTAATTACACGGTAACTGAAAAGGAGCTTTTAGCGGTTGTTTATGCCTTTGACAAATTTTGTTCCTATCTCTTTGGAGCAAAAATTGTTGTATTCACCGACCATTCCGCTATTAAGTACTTGATGGAGAAGAAAGATGCGAAGCCACGATTAATCAGATGGGTTTTATTGCTACAAGAGTTTGATTTGGAGATTCGAGATAGAAAGGGGTCTGAAAATCAAGTGGCCGATCATTTGTCACGTCTTGAAGGTTCGGAGTCGAATAGCAGTCCTGAGCTAGTTAATGAAACATTCCCCGATAAAGGCCTATTTGCGATTTATGATGCTACCCCGTGGTACGCTGATATTGCAAATCTTATTGTAAGTGGTAACTTTCCCGAAGGAGCCACTTCACAAGACAAGAAGAGATTAATGAGCCGCGCTAAACAGTTCTTTTGGGAGGATCCTTTCCTCTACAAAGTATGTGCTGATCAGATGGTGAGAAGATGTATACCTGAGAAGGAAGTCTTAGGAGTAGTTGCGGGTTGTCACGATTCACCTTATGGAGGACACTTCAAGGGCGACCGCACAGCTGCTAAGGTACTACAATCCGGTTTTTATTGGCCTACATTACATAAGGATTGTCATGAGTATGTTAAGAAGTGTCATAGATGCCAGTTTACTGGTAATATATCCAAGAGGGATGAGATGCAGCGTAACAACGTTCTTGAAGTTGAAATATTTGATGTTTGGGGTATTGATTTCATGGGTCCCTTCATACCATCTAACGGAAATCAATACATCCTATTAGCTGTTGATTACGTGTCCAAATGGGTAGAGGCTAAAGCTCTACCAACAAATGATTCGCGAGTGGTGATTAAATTCTTGAAATCTTATATTTTCACTAGACATGGTACACCCAGAGTTATTATCAGTGATGGAGGATCACACTTTGTGAACAAATATCTGAAGACAGTGCTAGAGAAGAATGGGATAAGACATCGAGTTTCTACTGCGTATCATCCACAAGCCAACGGTCAAGCTGAGGTTTCAAATCGAGAGGTAAAATCTATCCTAGAGAAGACTGTTGGTCCTACAAGAAAAGATTGGTCAACAAAGTTAGAAGATGCTTTATGGGCCTATCGTACTGCGTTCAAAACCCCGGTTGGTGCATCTCCGTATCGTATGGTTTATGGTAAGGCTTGTCACTTACCTCTTGAACTTGAATTGGGTGCATATTGGGCAATAGCGCAGTTGAACTTAGATCCTACTTTGGCCGGTGAGAATCATATGATGAAATTAAATGAACTTGATGAGTTTCGGTTACATGCCTATGAAAACGCTAAACTCTATAAGGAGAACACTAAGAGATGGCATGATAACCTTATTCGTGTGAAAAAGTTTGAAGTTGGACAGAAGGTTCTGAAATACAACTCCAAGTTCAGTAACTATCCGGGAAAGTCGAGATCGAAATGGTCTGGTCCTTATGTGGTGACCAAAGTTACGCCTCATGGAGCTATAGAGATTGAACATCCAATCGAGCACCGCACCTTTATGGTGAATGGTCATCGATTGAAAGTTTATCATGGAGGCGAGGATACTAATAGCATGGTGGATCCACATCCTGGGGAGGTCATGTACCTCCTTGAAGCCGAATAGTCGCGAGAGGTAACCCGTCGAGCTTAACGACGTTAAACAAAAGCCATTTCAATGTATATTAGTTTATTGCTTTCAGTTTTTCAATTCCTAGTGTGTAATTCTAAGTTACTGTCGAGTTTTAGTGTCTACTTTTAAAGAAATGAGAAGGGTATTGTGTTAATGGTGCAGGAATCGAGTTTGGGGTGCTAGGAGGAATTTTTTGGAGAATTCAAGGCTGGCGCGGACTACCCCGCGGTATACCCCCTATACCGCAGGGATGTACCGCGCCCCGAAAACCCGTACCACGGGTCGCGCACCACGGGTCTTATCCAGAAGCGAGAAAAAATAGAAGATGATAGGCGCGGTGCCTACACCGCACGCCCAAAACGCGTGCCACGGGGTATGCACCGCGGGTTTTTTCACGGAGCACGTGCGGACTACCCCATGCACCGCACCCTGCACCGCACGGAAAACGCGTGCCACGGGGTGCTAGCACGGGTACAAGGCAGAGGCGAGAAATATCACACCAGCAGTGCCGCGGTATACCCCATGCACCGCAGGGATGCACCGCGCCAGGCGGTTTGTGAAGAGTTCAAAGCCCAGTCAACTTCTAACCTTAAGGAGATAAACCCTAGCCTCTTCCAAACGAATTTTCCAGCTCCCAACCTTATAAAAACACCTTGAAGCTTGATCAAACCTCCACAACAAACACATTAACATCATCAAATATCTCCTCCATCCTCCATAACCATAACCTCTTCATCAAATTCATCACAAAACACCATTAAACACAATCAAGATCATCAAGCTTTCAAGAGTTCTTCCAAGATTCATCAAGAAACCACCTTCCTTCATCTAATCCAAGCAAGAAACTCAAGCTACACCAAGTTTTCTTAACTTTATTCTATCCTTGGTATAACTTGAGTTTGGGGTCAATTCAACCATGACAAACAGAACAGATGCTTTGGATTATAAGAGGAAGTGTTGTATCCTAGGGAAGAACAAGAATTTGCCTGGTTCTACACTTGAAAAGGCCATCAACCTTGATGTGCCTACTGAAACACAAGAAGAAAAGGCACCTACACCACCACAACACGGGAAATTAACAGCAAGGATGAGGGTATCATCAAAGCCTACAGACAAGCTACAATTTCAAGTTCAAGGTTCTTCTTCTTCTCAAACTAATTCTGGTATTCCTCCATGGGCTCACAATTTGCAACAAGAATTCGAACTTTTACGACTAGACATCGGAGCACTTTGGAAGGAAATTACACAGATTAAGTCAACATTGGAAGAGGTAACTTTGTTCATGGATATTGATAATTATTCTTCCCCTTCAGAGGAGGACACGATGGATCTTCATGGCCAGGTACCCCGTTCTAATTCTTCTTCTTAATTAATGGTAGACACTAACTAGGTAGTTTAGTTTTTATTGCGTTATTGAGTCTTTTTCGAGTCGTGGGGACACGACTCACTTTTGAGTTTGGGGTGGGGCTCGTTGCCTCATCCCAATTTTTTGTGTTTTACATGCTTTTCAGAAAGATTTTTTTTTTAGGGTTGCGTTTGACTGTAGAGTGTTTTAAATGCCCCCATCAAGCATGCTTTTTATGAATTTATGATAGAAAATAGTTGACTTTAGGAGTTAGTATTAAACACTTTGATTGCATGCAAACATGAAATAATTGATAGGAAGAATTTATAAACAATGCAAAAGAAGTAAACTTGTGCTTAAGGATAATGGGTGGTTTGTAGAACGTGAGATCTAAATGAGTAGAGAACCCACTTAGGTATGAACTAGAAGCAAGTTGTGTAGATAGGAAAATGATAGAGGCAGTTCTTTGTTAGCCCTTTGAATCCTTTTTGGCCTTCTATCCCTGAATTAATTGTATCCTTCGTAGCCAAATTTTTAGCCTTTAAGCCTTGCTTTTGTCGCCACATTATAAGCCAATATCCCTTTAGATTGTTAGGCATGACCATATGACCCACACTTGAATCACGATCCTGAGACTTCCTGTCTTGAGCTTGAGTTTGGGGTGGTGGGTCCACCATTATGGGAATTTATTGGTCTGGGATTTTTTAGCTTATCAATTGTGCTCGGTTATACATTTTGATGATTCACAGGTTTATGATATTGTAACCCTTTGCCGGGGTAATAGTGAATGGAAAAGAAGCTTCGAGCTCCAGTTATGAATAGGCATAACTATGAAAAATAGCATGATATCTCAACATCATAAAGAGAGTCATAGCTATAAGAAAAGAAAAGAAAAAACGAAGGATTTGAATAGAATATACATATTCGGACCAGCAAAGTGGAATTTTTCAGTGAATCATCCTTAGTGCTTATTGGGTTAATTAAGCGCGTCAATTGGGTTGAGTGAGAACGTTATTCGAGTGTAAACTCAAGCTCTTGGACAGTTGTTGATGGTAAGTGAGGAGAGAGCCAAAAGCTCACTTCAAATTTACCAAATATACATATCATACCGTCCTTCAGCCTATGCTAAAACTGTAAAGACCTCGTGATTCCTAGATGCACAGTGAGTTAATAGGGAGTAGTCTAAGTGGAGCGTTCAAAGCAAGTAAAGATCGAGGAACACCCTATAGCCACCATCTTGAGATAAGTATTAAGCGTAACCTTCTAGCATTGTGAAATAAATTTTGGATTGATATTGTTTTGTATTTGATTTTGCATGATAAGTGTAGATGTATATTAATTCCTAGATTAGACTATATGAGATTTGTTTTAAGTTGTGCTTTGGGAATATTTTCTAGATTCTACCTTCTGCATTCACCTAAAAGGGGTCTTTGTTTTAATTTTACTTTGTCGGGACGACAAAGGTTTGAGTTGGGGGTCTTGATGTCTCCCTATTTGTTCTAATTATTAGCCCTCTGGAGACGTCATTTTAGGTGAATTATTGACTTATTAGATAGACTTTTATGCATAATTTGTCATATTACACTTTTCCCCATTGGAATTTGATGTCTCCTCATTTGTGATAGTAAAATACACTCTTGAGACATCATTTTAGGCTTATTTATTAGTCTATAGGTTGATTTTAGCTTAATTTAGTGCACTTTCCTATTTTGAGTCTTGATTTGTAGAATTATTATTTTTAGAGCATATTGGGTTTAATTGTTTATTTAGTGTGAAGCTTTAAAGATAATTATGGAGATTAATTAGAGTCCAAGTCAAATATTACAACTTATGGAAAAAGATATGCATGGAAATTGGAGATAGAAGGAAACTGAGTTCAATTAGGAAAAAGAAAAGCTGCCTAAATCTGGGATTCTGCAGAACACGTCTAAAGATTGGTGTTTTTACCTAAGAAATAGGCCGAATTTGGTAATTTCCTTCTAAAGGTCCTAGATAATTCTGTTGCGATTCTTTTGGTATCTTATAGAGCAAAATCCGACCAATAACGAAGAAGATACACTCAAAACAACGCTGCAGTGTTTTCCTTACGAATTTGAGTTGGGCCAGGAGTCTATTACTTGAAGTTATCTCCAAGAAACGAATTAGGTCAACCTATACCCTATAAATACAGCCTCTTAACACTCTTAAATCATCCTTGGCCAGACCTTAAGGCCAAGAGGAAGCTACAACACAAGAGAAGAAGTCTGGAAGGAGCTGTGCAACAACTATGTCTCCTTCAACCTCTTATTTTGTAACTCTTTTCTCTTCTTTTCTTTGTATGAATTAATTCTTTTAGTTTGAGTGTTTAGCATATATGTATGAACCCTAGTTTTGATTGACATCTATCTAATTTGGGAACTTAATGTTTTAAATTGAATTATAGTTTTTATTCTCTGTTTATGTGTTTGGATTTATATTCTGTGTTCTTGTGGAACCGCGACCATATAGAATTACCATCTAGTAATTAGGTCACCATTGACAACGGTGTTTAATTGCATGTTTAGCACATAACGTTTAGTTTTAGGTTTGATCTGACAACCCAACCTAGCTAGATAATCACTATGGTTGAGTCTTGTGACTCTTTACCAATTACAGGAAAAGTTTGCTTAGGAAGCCTTATTGACACAGGTAAATCCTATTTTAAACTACCGATAGCATATTGGGACCGATTAGGGAAATACTACATAATTTACCCTTACATGTTTAGAACGGCAAAACTAGTGGGGATTGCATGCTAATAACTCAAGCTAGACTTTCATACTATCTTCTTTTCTTTTCTTTTATTTGTTTCCTGTCTTTTACTTTATTAGTTTAGTTTATTTATTGAAAAACCAAATAAATATTTATCTATCCCTTCCTTCTATTTGCGTATTATCTTTTCTATCTTTAATATCTGCACTTGATAATTTGCATAAGTTCTCTCTAACTTTCGTCAGTCCCTGAGGAACGAATCTTCTTATCAGTAAAACTTGCATACGTCCTGTAATACTTGCAGTACCGTGTTAGTTTAGGGTGTGTATTTGCACTTATTTTATATATCTTTTTATCACACCTTAGGCCACACCAGAATTTAACTATTTGCATTTTCTAAGCTTTTGTGCGTAAATTTGACTATTTTTGATGCAAAGTTAAATAGGTTCTTGAATTTCATGAAAAAACAATCCAAGGTGGGGATGTGAGAATAAAGTCTTAGTGTATTTTAGAGTGTTAGGAATGATTTTTACTCGAGTTTCTATTTTTAGAGTACACTTTCCTATTTCGTTGTCTTGATTTATTGATTTATTCTTTTTAAGCATATGCGGTTTAATTATTTATTTAATGTGAAGCTTTAAAAAGATAAATGGTAATTACTTAGAAACCAAGTCAAGATAAAGATTAAAGGAAAGAAGATTTACATGGAAATAAGAAGATTTAGGAAAGATTTATTCAAAGGAGGAAAAGATAAAGCTGCCTTTTGAAATCTGAAATTCCAGCCACGTTTTAGAGATTAAATCATAATTAAAGATTGGCATGGATTCTGGACGAGTGGTCTGCACCAATAGAAAGCTCTTTCCAATACAAGTGGTTTCATATATTGGAACTTCTCAAATGGATAAGTATTGAAAAAGATATGACCAAATCAAATCATCAGAAGAATCTTACCTTTCCTAGAATTTAGAGCTACGAATTTGAGAGTCCTTGACTTGTCTTCCACTCCAAGTAAATTCGACCTAGAGGCTCCTAACACCTATAAATACACCCCTTAGCCTCCTCTTTTATACACACTTCATATAATTATCATAGAGGCTTAAGGATTCAAGTCAGAGCAAGCAGGAAGGAAGAAATCTAGAGCTGGAGACTGTCTATATCTCCAATTCAAAGCCAAACCCAACCTCTTGATTAGGTTTTATTATTTTCTTTCTGTAAAACATTATGTCTTTTAATTTCATAGTTTTAGTTTTATTTTCCATTATGAGCTAAACTTCTTAAGTGCTTGAGAATCGCTATATAGGTTGAACCTTAATTTATTTAATGAATGCTTTCTGATTTGGGATTGTTTTTATAATTTAAATCAAATTGAGTAATTTAGTATTGTTTGTTATCGTAAGTTAATTTCACTATATTTAATTTGGCCAATTAGACATAGGTTTGAGTAATTAGGCTATTCCAATTAGTGGCGATTGGATCATCTTGACGGGGGGTTTAATTACTGACATAGATAATAAACGTAAGATAGAAATTATTGATCCTGACGGACTTAGTTAATCTTATATCCAATTGGGTAGAGAACTTGACATTCGAAGGTGGATTATGATCGCCCTGACGGGGTTTGTAACACTTGAGAATAGCTCCTAAGTCCACCCTGACGGGGGTTAGGAGAATCTAGAATCCCGACTATTACTAGTTACTAATTTGTCCCTTAGAAGCAGCATTGATTAAGTTTATTTCGGTGAAACCTAGCGTGACTCAAGTACTACTCTCTCATCTTTTAGTCTCTTCATATTTAATTTCTTGCACTAGTTTAATTTTAGTCTAATATTTACTTTATTTGCACTTTAGTTCTTTAATCAAAAATCAAATAAAAATCTATTTTCTTTACTTTTAATTTTTCATTCAAGCAACTATTTCCATTTATTGCATAACACTTTAATCATACCTAATCCGTTCCTGAGATCGAAATCCCGTTTACCGGATATTACTTGGACGACCGGTACACTTGCGGTACGTGTCTTGCCTTTTTAGGTGTGTTTATTTAGAACACACTAGGAGACACCAGTTACGAATCTGAGTTGGGCTAGAAGTCCAATACTTGTCTTCCACTCCAATAAAACGTTTTAGGGTTTCCTCTACCCTATAAATACACCCTCTAATCAGTAGAAACATATCCTTGACCAACCCTTAAGCCAAGAGGAAGCTTACAACAAGATAAGAGAAGTCTGGAAGGAGCTGAACACCACATCATGCTTTCACAAGCCTTAAAATTTGTAACTGTTTTCTTTTCTTTCTCTTGTATGAACTAATTCTATTTTAGATTGAGATTTAGCATATGGGTACGAACCCTAGACTTGTTTTACATCTATTTTAATCTGGGATACCATTGTATTTAATTCGAGTTAATGTTCTATTCTCTATTTTATGTGCTTTGATTTATTGTCCATTTTCCTTGCGGTGTACAACGTATATGAATACCTTAATAGTAGTTAGATGGTCACCCGGAAGGGGTATCTAATTATTTAAACACCACATAAACGTCTAGTGTGCGGTAGTGATCCTGACGGGCTTGCCTAACAAGATAACCATTAGGGTACAATTTAACCATCGATCATCATTAAAAGGCCAGTCTCATTTAGGAACATAGTGGCATCGGAGCACCCTATTTAAGTCCCCTCGTGATTGTGAGGTCGCCACCCTAGTCCACCCTGACGGGGGTATGGAGGAATTTAGAATCTTGGTTATTGCAATTCTACATAATTCGCCCTTACATGATTGGAATAAACAAGGCTAGTGGGGATTACTTGCTATATCTCGACCTAAACTCTCATACTCTTTGCTCTTCTTATTTAATTTTCTGTCTTTAATTTATTAGTTTAATTTTCTAATACAAAATCCCGATAAAAATTCTATTGTCTTTTATTTCTTGCGTATTATTTATTCTAGCTTTTATATTTGCACTTGATATTTGCATAAGTTCTCACCAAGTTTTGTAGTCTTTGAGGAACGAATTCTCTATCATTAAAACTTGCATACGTCTTGTAATACTTGCAGTACCGTGCTAGGCTAGGGTGTTTATTTTTCACTTATTTATATCTTAGTTTTATCTCACCTTAGCTGACACCAAGTTTTTGGCGACGCTGCCGGGGACTACATCGTTAATCCTTGTGCATTTATTTAGTGCATTTATTTTAGATAGTTCTTTTTTACGCTTTTGTTTTTAGTTTTTGTCTTTACAGATTTTACAGATGGAAAGCCCGAGGAAACTTGATCTTCCCATCGTATTCAGAGTGCAACCTAGAGGAATCCGCACTCCAGAAATCCAAGCCTCTAAATTTCGACCAGATCTAGGCATGATAGCGCAATTTGCGAGTCATGGACAATTTAGTGGTGCTTGATGTCCCCTCTTTTGTTCTAATTATATGCCCTTAGGAGACATCATTTTAGGTGATTATTTGACTAATTAGATAGACTTTTGGTGTTAATTCGTTATATTTCATTTCCCCCCTTGGATTTTGATATTTTTATTTATTTATTAGGCTTTTGCACGTTAAATGGGTTATTTTAGTGAAAAGGTTGTAGATCCATAATGCTAGCAAGGAGAGGAATCAAGAATTAAAGTCTTAGATCGTGTAAAAAAGTCAAAGTCGAGAAGAAATGTCCCGAAGAGTTGAAAAGTTGAAGCTGCAAATATGGAAGGTTGATGGTAATTTCTGATTTTGAGCTACTTAAACGTGGATTCAGCCTCTGAGTTATAAAGAAGATGTGTTCCTTATCGAGTTACGAAAATTTAGCAAGTTGAACAGGTCAATTCCGAGGTGATTTAAGAAAGTTACATCCGTTTTAGTGAAAGGTGTACACCAGTTACGGGATTTGTAATTAAAGATTGGACTTGGGCTTTTTAATATTTCATTAATTCACTTAATTAAAGCCCAAGTCCGAATTTCACCTTATAAATAGACCTTTGGACTTTTATTTTATACTCAACTCAATTCATAGAAGTTAGAAGCACCATAAAGAAAGTTAGAAGCAAGGAAAAGGAGAAAACTAAAAGCTGGAGAGAATTATCTTCTCCAAATCGCATCCAAACCCAATTCCCTAATTAGGTTCTTCCGTAATTTCTTTTTGTAAAACATGATTTCCTTTAATTTTATTTCTTTAGTTTTTATTTCAATTATGAGCTAAATTTAATTGTACTTGAGAATCGCGAATTGGGTTGAACTCCAACTTTATTAAATTCTGTTTTTCTAATTAGGGATTTCTTAAATTAAATTGAATTCATTATTTTATGTTGTCTTTTATTTTATGCTTGATTTATTATATTTAGAGTCATGAACTAAGGATAAGTTTTAGTATCTAGGCTAATCAATATAGTGGCGTATTGATCACCTTGACGGGGTTTTAGATACAGAACTAGGTAATTGCCGTTGGTATTCGGCAATGACCTTGATAGGCTTGACTAACCAATAGCCAATGCGGTAAGTAATTGAATCATCTGAAAGTAGTTTTACTCGTCCTGACGGAGTTTAGAATACCGTAGGAGAGCTTTTAGGTCCACCCTGACGGGGACTAAGAGACTTTAGAATCCCGACTAGCATAATTATAACGATTCAACCCTTAACAGAAAACATTAATTAAGAAGGTTCAGATGAAGCCCTAGCGATACTCAAGTACTACTTCTCTCCTTGCGTCCAACTCTTTTATTTGCATTATTTCCATTTCAGTTTAATTAATTTAGTCTTTAATTTATTTTTGCATCTTAGATCTTAAAACAAAAACCTAAACAAACTTCTTATAGACTTGATTTAGCTACTATTGTATTAGAAGAACATGAAGAAGATGTGGAGTATATTTGATTTAGAGTCAGGCTTGAGTATTGATCTCACAATTTTGTAATGTTTAGTGTCTAACGTATTACAAGTTTTAATAGTCAATCAATTTGTTTCTTAAGTAATTCCTTTTATATGTGCCCAATTCTCAATTAATTAACTGGTCGCCTTAAAACCTAACAAGAAAACAACCCTGGGCTGCCTATTAGGTCCTTTCTTGATTTAGAGTCAGGATCGAGTATTGATCTAACAATTTTGCAATGTTTAGTGTCTAACGTATTACGAGTTTTAATAGTCAATCAATTTGTTCCTTAAGTAATTCCTTTTATATTTTCCTAATTCTCAATTAATTAACTGGTCGCCTTAAAACCTAACAAGAAAACAACCCTGGGCTGCCTATTAGGTCATTTCAAGAAAGGTTAAAATCAAAAACATGTCCACGTGTTTCACCTCTTGGCTTTTATATTGCATCATATATAACAGATGTATATTGGTGTGGCCTAAGGTGTGATGAAAAGATGATATAATTTAGATGCAAATAAATACCCTAAGCTAACACGGTATTGCAAGTATTACAGGACGTATGCAAGTTTTAATGATAAGAAGATTCGTTCCTCAGGGACTGACGAAAGTTAGAGAGAACTTATGCAAATTATCAAGTGCAAATATGAAAGATAGAAAAAATAATACGCAAATAGAAAGAAAAGATAGACAAATATTTATTTGGTTTTCGAATAATAAAACTAAACTAATAAACTAAAGACAGAAACTATATAAAAGAAAAGAAAAGAAGATAGTATGAAAGTTTAGCTTGAGTAATTAGCATGCAATCCCCACTAGTTTTGCCGTTCTAAACATGTAAGGGTGAATTATGTAGTATTTCCCTAATCGGTCCCAATTTGCTATCGGTAGTTTCAAATAGGATTTACCTGTGTCAATAAGGCTTCCTAAGCAAACTTTTCCTGTAATTGGTAAATAGTCACAAGAACTAAACCATAGTGATTATCTAGCTAGGTTGGGTTATCAGATCAGACCTAATACTAGACGTTATGTGCTAAACATGCAATTAAACACCGTTGTCAATGGTGACCTAATTACTAGATGGTAATTCTATATGGGCGCGCATCCACAAGAACACAGAATATAAATCCAAACACATAAACAGAGAATAAAAACTATAATTCAGTTTAAAACATTAAGTTCCCAAATTAGATAGATGTCAACTCAAAACTAGGGTTCATACATATATGCTAAAACTCAAACTAAAAATAATTAATTCATACTAAGAAAAGAAGAGAAAAGAAGAGAAAAGAATTACAAAATAAGAGGTTGAAGGAGACATGATTGAATGCACAGCTCCCTCCAGACTTCTTCTCTTGTGTTGCAGCTTCCTCTTGGCCTTAAGGTCTGGCCAAGGATGATTTTAGCGTGTTAAGAGGCTGTATTTATAGGGTATAGGAAGACCTAATTCGTTATCTTGAAGGAGAAGGAAAGTAATGGACTCCAAGCCCAACTCAAATTCGTATGGAAATAAAGATAAACACTGCTGGACCGTTTTGAGCATATCTTTTTCGTTATTGGTCGGTTTTTGCTCCATAATATACCAAAAGAATCGTAACATGATTATCTTTGTCCCTATTAAAGGAAATTACCAAAATCGGCCTATTTCTTAGGTAAATAACCACTTCTTTAGGCGTGTACTGCAGAAATTCAGATTTAGGCAGCTTTTCCTTTTCCCAATTGAACTCAGTTTCCTTCTATCTCCAATTACCATGCATATCTCTTTCCATATCTTGTAGTCTTTGACTTGGACTCTAATTAATCTCCATAATTATCTTTAAATCTTCACACCAAATAAACAATTAAACCCAATATGCTCTAAAAATATTATGTTACTAAATCAAGACTCAAAATAGGAAAGTGCACTAGATTAAGCTAAAATCAACCTATAAACTAATAAATAAGCCTAAAATGATGTCTCAGAAGTAAATTTTATTATCACAAATGAGGAGACATCAAGACCCCCAACTCAAAGTTGTATCGTCCCGATACAATAAAAGTAAAAAACAGTAGGGTAGTCAAGAAGAAGAAGTAGGAGGATAATAAGAACAGAACATAATGAATGATCCTAGAGAAAAATATCTAAAAAGTCTCATGTAGTAATGCTCAAGAAATAATGCACAAATATGCTTAATATACATGTAATCAACAATCCATAAATTCAAGTCCAGATTAATTTCGCAATGCCAGAAGGAGAGGATGATAACTTAGTTCATGTTAATGGCTATAGGTTGTTCATAGGTCCCAATATAGCATCCAATGGTCCGCTCACATATTACCTAATAGCTCAATTTTTTATCCACCAAGTAGCTAGAAATCCTAAGGACTTGGGTTATAACTTGGCTTAGGGACGGTATGATATATTTGGATAATGAAAAGTGAGCTTTTGGCTCTCTCCTCACTAGCCATCAACGAATCACCCTAGAGCTTGAGTTTTCACTCGAAGATGTTCTCACTCAACCCAATTTATTGATGCTTTTGACTTGCATCCCCAATAAATCCCAAATATAACCTTTGATGATATAAAATCCACTTTGCCGGTCCGAATATATATTCTTTTCAAATCAATTTTTTTTCTTTTGTATAGCTATAATTCTCTTTTTTGATGTTGAGATATCACACTATTTTTTTCATATATATATATATATATTCTTTTTATGCCCTTGTTGGCAAAATTAGCTCGTAGCTTCTTTTTCATTCACTATTACCCCGACAAAGGGTTACAATAATAACAATTTCATCATCAATAAAATCACACCCTAATGATGAAACCCACCACCCCAAACTCAAGCTCTAAAACGAGTTGTCTCAGGTTTTGCGATTCGAGTGCGGGTCATATAGGTAAGTCCTAAAAACTAAGGGTATGGATTTATAATGTGTTTCAATAGAAAGGATTTAGAAAGGCTCAGAGGGGCTAAGACGGATAAATAATAACAATAATCAAATAAAAGGGTGAGAAAGTATAAAAGGCTTCAAGTGTTTTAATCATGAAAGAACTGCCTTATTCATTTTTCTAACTACCGGATTTTGTTACTTTTTCATTACTAGTTCATAGATAAGTGGGTTTTCAACTAATTTCAAACCTCACGTTCTACACACCAAATAACTATTCCTAAGTTTCAACGTGAATTCTTAGCATTGCTCATTAACTTTTCTATCCTTTATTTCCTGTTTTCATACATGCATCTAGACATATTTGTAACATCTTTCAAAAACATACTACCTACTATCATTAACTTAATTAAATCATGCTCAATATGTACATTCAAAGATATTCTATGCCTATTTCAACCCAAAATTTTTTAAATTTTATGCAAAAATAAAAAGAAGATGAGGACAACAAATCCCCACCCCCAACTCAAAAGTGAGCCGTGTCCCCACGACTCGAAAAAGAATCAAGAAAAATAAAATTTAAAATTAACATACATATTGCACATAAAGAAATGGTAGGGAAGAAAGAAAACATACTCTTCGAGGCTATCACCTCGCCTTATCGGAGTAAATCTAATGTATCTTATTCACCCAACTTCTTATTCGCTTTTCGTTCAGGACACGTGATCATAATTGGATATTGCATTATATAACGACATGGGAGAGATCGAAAATTCGTATCACCTCCTCATAGATCAACTGTGCCACATCTTCCTCTTCTCCTCACAAAATACAATTCACAAACAACCCAAGCATTCCAAATCTCCATGAACCTTCATGTATTCTCCTTCAACTTCTTCTTCAAATACTTTCTCATAAGAAAAAAAGGTAGTTCCTTTAATTGTTTCTTCGGAGAAGCTATCAGGGCCCTTGAAGCTTTCTCTTTTTCTCTTGGGTGTAAGGTCTTTGATCTAGAGAGGTCGTGTTGTCTTCTTCACTAAATTTGGAATTTTTTTGCTCATTGAATCAAACACAGCTAGCTAACCTCTCTTCTCTTGACTTGTTTTACCTATTGAATTGGAACTAGGACTTGTCTCACTTGATTTCTTCTCAATTAAATCCAACACCTTGATTTCTTCATCTCCCATACAGTAGATAATGTTCATGTTCTCTTAATCATCTCACTTGACCCCCAACTCAAAGCTTTAACCACTCTTGAAATTTGAACTTTCGATTATTGGTTGTACAAGCTTAATTTGGGTTAGGAAAGGTGATTTGATGATGAATCTCTATATGGGTAAAATGGATTCTTTATGGAGTAGCTTGGATTTAAGAAATTGTAGGATGAATTTTTGAAATTTAAGCTTTTGATTTTTGGATTCAAGGTGTTTTGGTATGATATAGGTGGTTGAATCTTCCTTGTAATGATGTGGAGAATGAATTGGATGTGTTTTTATGGTGATTGGGTAGTGTTTTGATGTTTGGGGAAGGTTTTATGAAGCTCCAATGGAGTTGGTAGAGGTTTGGAGAAGACAAAGAGGCTTGAGGTTTAATAAATTCGGAATAATGATATTAACCCTCCTTATAAACCTTAAATCCCGTTTTCTCTCTCCAGGCGGCGACCTGCGGTATACCGCGCAAAGGGTCTGGTATACCGCCACATCTGATGCTCCGTCAATAAACGCGCGCCACATACCCGTGACACGGGTTTTTGCTCTCGCGGTATACCGCGCATATGGTCCGGTATACCGGACTCATCGATCAGATTTTTTTTTCTCCTCTGGATAAAACACGTGGCATCCACCCGTGGTACGGGTTTTCTTACATGCGGTATACCGCGGCTGAGGTTCGGTATACCGCACCTGTGGTCAGAATTTTCCAAAAAATTTTGTTCTTCATTCCCTAACTCGATTTCTCCAATACCTAAGCATCAAAAACACTAATACCTTTCTCAAATATGCAATATCAACTAAAATTAACTAAGCTAAACATAAACATAAATTAAAAACTAAAAATGTAAAAACATAAAAGAAATGACGGGTTGTCTCCCGTATAGCACTTTTGTTTAACGTCTTTTAAAGTTAGACATGTTACCTCGATTAAGGATGACGAAATTTCCACCCTTTGCCTCTAATTCCCACGAACTTTTCAGCTCGATTCTTCATAATCATGGATGGTTTCATCCAAGATTTTGTGGGAAGGGGTGAATCTGGTGGTAACTCGATTTCATTTGTAGCATTACACTCCTCTGGCAATCCATTCATCTCTTTAGTTTCGTATCTTCGTTTCTTAGAAAGAATGTCCTTCATGAATTTTGCATATGTTGGCATTCTTTTGAAAGCTTCTACAAACGGTATTTTAATCTCTAACTTGTTCACCATGTCAACGAACTTCTTGAATTCCAGGTCATTGTCCTTTCTGACACGTGAAGGGAATGGTGGAGGAGGACATGTGTTGGTTACCACTGGGCTCTCTTTCTTTTCTGGTGTCTTCTCTTGGACACTTTTTTGTTCAACTACCTCTTCGACCTTATCTTATGTTGTTTCTTCTCCCCCCGTTTCTGGAATAGGGTCTGGTTCTGGTTCTGGTCTTGGTGGAGGTAGTTGTTTTCCACTTCTTAATTCAACTGCATGACAAACTTTCTTTTCTGGAGCTCTAGTATCACTTTGGAGTTGCTCTTCTGCAAGGATTTGAACTTTATTCACCATTTGTGACACTGACTGCACCATCTTCTGAAGCGCATTTTGTGAGTTTTGGAATTCTTGCTGTCTAATTTCCATATCTTCAATTAGGTTCATTATCTTAGCCATGGTTGAATTTGAACTCGAAGGTTGTTCTTGTACGGTTTGCTGCATTGAATAAGGAGGTGGTTCTTGATAATCTTCATTATAAATCGGGGCTTCTTGATAGATGGGTTGTGGAGGATAGTAGGATTGTGGTCGTGGTTGATCATAATAATGGTTATTATGATAATAAGTCTGTTGATCTCCGACCCAATTGTAATTCTGTGGGGGTTGATAGTCAGTGTAATTTCCTTGGGATTGATAATAACCATTATAATAATGGTCTCTTTGATAAGGTATGAAGGAAATTGAGGCTGGATTATTCATGCAATATTCCCACGAGTGATCTCTTACTCCACAACTAGGACATGAAGGTGAGGTATGTACTAGATTCCTCTGAGCTAGTTTTCGCGATTGTTCTCGTAATTCCTCAAGTTGTTGGTTTAACTCCTTGAGCTTTAGAGATTCCATCATGTATTAGCTTCTTCAGGATCTAATAACACGAAACCTTTATCTCCTAATAAATCTGCTTTCGCCTAAAAAAATCTGTAAAACAAAAACTAAAAAGAAAAGCGTAAAATAGAACTAACTAAAATAAAAGCACAAGATAATTGCACAAGGACTAACGATGTAGTCCCCGGCAGCGGCGCCAAAAACTTGGTGTGGCCTAAGGTGTGATAAAAAGATGATATAATTTAGATGCAAATAAACACCCTAAGCTAACACGGTACTGCAAGTATTACAGGACGTATGCAAGTTTTAATGATAAGAAGATTCGTTCCTCAGAGACTGACGAAAGTTAGAGAGAACTTATGCAAATTATCAAGTGCAAATATGAAAGATAGAAAAGATAATACGCAAATAGAAAGAAAAGATAGACAAATATTTATTTTGTTTTCGAATAATAAAACTAAACTAATAAACTAAAGACAGAAACTAAATAAAATAAAAGAAAAGAAGATAGTATGAAAGTTTAGCTTGAGTAATTAGCATGCAATCCCCACTAGTTTTGCCGTTCTAAACATGTAAGGGTGAATTATGTAGTATTTCCCTAATCGGTCCCAATTCGCTATCGGTAGTTTCAAATAGGATTTACCTGTGTCAATAAGGCTTCCTAAGCAAACTTTTCCTGTAATTGGTAAATAGTCACAAGAACTAAACCATAGTGATTATCTAGCTAGGTTGGGTTGTCAAATCAGACCTAATACTAGACGTTATGTGCTAAACATGCAATTAAACACCGTTGTCAATGGTGACCTAATTACTAGATGGTAATTCTATATGGGCGCGCATCCACAAGAACACAGAATATAAATCCAAACACATAAACAGAGAATAAAAAACTATAATTCAATTTAAAACATTAAGTTCCCAAATTAGATAGATGTCAACTCAAAACTAGGGTTCATACATATATGCTAAAACTCAAACTAAAAAGAATTAATTCATACTAAGAATAGAAGAGAAAAGAATTACAAAATAAGAGGTTGAAGGAGACATGATTGAATGCACAGCTCCCTCCAGACTTCTTCTCTTGTGTTGCAGCTTCCTCTTGGCCTTAAGGTCTGGTCAAGGATGATTTTAGAGTGTTAAGAGTCTGTATTTATAGGGTATAGGAAGACCTAATTCGTTTTCTTGAAGGAGAAGGAAAGTAATGGACTCCTAGCCCAACTCAAATTCGTATGGAAATAAAGATAAACACTACTGGACCGTTTTGAGCATATCTTTTTCGTTATTGGTCGGTTTTTGCTCCATAATATACCAAAAGAATCGTAACAGGATTATCTTTGTTCCTGTGAAAGGAAATTACCAAAATCGGCCCATTTCTTAGGTAAATAACCACTTCTTTAGGCGTGTATTGCAGAAATTCAGATTTAGGCAGCTTTTCCTTTTCCTAATTGAACTCAGTTTCCTTCTATCTCCAATTACCATGCATATCTCTTTCCATATCTTGTAGTCTTTGACTTGGACTCTAATTAATCTCCATAATTATCTTTAAATCTTCACACCAAATAAACAATTAAACCCAATATGCTCTAAAATATTATGTTACTAAATCAAGACTCAAAATAGAAAAGTGCACTAGATTAAGCTAAAATCAACCTATAAACTAATAAATAAGCCTAAAATGATGTCTCAGAAGTATATTTTATTATAAAGAATGAGGAGACATCATATATAAACAAAAAAGTGATGGTCCAATTAGAAGGGCCCATTTGGTAATAGAGGGCTTGGGCAGCAACAACCTGTAATCCTTCCACGGCAAATAATGAAAAGTTTATACTGCCCTGTGAATTCAGTCTCATGCATTACCCTCCACTCTAGGAGCCACGAAGCCCAAGCTTTCGCCTAAACCACGCAGCCCAACTCTCCGCTTGGAATGGGCTGGCTAGATAATAGCTAATCCAAACCCTACCAAATGGGCCAAACCAATATTCCATCACATTAATACCCTCACTTGAGTTACAAGCCCTTGTTAATGAGCTCGGTGACTATTAGTCGTATCTTCCAAGCTATAAAATGGTTAACATCTTATCAATTAAACGACGTGGGTAAGTTTGTAAACTTTATCTAACAAAAACAAGTTCAATTTTTTCACCAACTTGTTGGCAATCCATCACATGATAGGAGGTTTCCGCAGCAAGAAAAAATTGATAACTAAAAGCAACAAAATTTACCAGGGACGATTAATGCAATTTACTAGAAGTTATATTGAATACATGATTACATTACATGTATCCAAATCCTTCTTTACAGAGGCTTGCGATTTATGTAGATGGGATGAGCAGCACACTTTGGACAACCTTCTCAGTAAAATATCACTTGTCACAACTTCTGCATTTCTTTTCATCCATTTTTTATTTTTTGGTGTTGTGTGTTCAAGCAATTAAAGTAGTTCGTATAAACTATTTAGTTTTGGAAATTTAACCAACATAGCATGTACTCATGTAATTTCTGAATACTGTTTTTGACAATGATAATTAGAGTTACACCTTAATTTAATTTCATCTATTTACATTCGATTTGACTTCGGTTTTGTTTCAAAAGTTGACAAGATTAAGGTGTTCCCAACACTTTTGCTTTGTTAAGTAGTTCGGACTCCTAACCATGTTCTTATATCGTAGTGGTCCAGTTTCCCAATTGGCCAATCGATTTCTATGTGACAGTGTGAATCTAATTTAGAAATGTATGAACGACATAAGAGCTAAATGATATATATATAATTCTAGATATTTATAAGAGTGAAGCTAATTTCTAAACCTACAAAATATTTGGTAACATTATGATATGATAAGGATTCAAAACGCACATAGAAAAAGACTATGTAGGCTATTTGAGGGGATCTAGCAAATTTGACATGTTAAAAAGACAATTCAATCACCCTACTAACTAGTTTTATTATCAGTCACATAATACAAAAGTGATCAATTTAAAATTAGTCACATGATACAATAATATATGATTTTTTTTGACTCACTTTCTTAAACTAATCCAAGAAGCTCCTAAATCTAGCAAGAATATCTACAATTTACAAAACTAATCCAACTATTTATTCTAGTTATCAAAATAGAATAAACACACCCAAGTGACATTTTTAATTTAATTTACCTAAAACTATCTAGTGCAACAATGATTTTTGACAGAATCAAAGATATAGGCTATATACACATAAACCGAGAGATCCTAAATCGGAGGCGATAGTTGAGTCGCTTATTTCTCTTTTCTACATAAGCTCAATCACTGCCAACCTTCTTCTTTTCTTCACGATTCCTCTCTCATTCTCTCTTTTTTCTTGGATTTTGCCTATATTAGCGCTTTTGTGAAACGATTGATGGAAAAAAAGAAGATGCAAGGAGTATAAAAAACAATTAATCCTGGGTTAAAGAACCCGTTTCTTATTAACAATTAAAGTACTGCTGGATATCACCCCAAATCACATCATCTTTTTATCGCCCCTTATGTGTACCAATCATATAAGAGAAAGAAAATGATAAAGCAAGAAAGCGAATTCATATGATTCGTCCATTTAAAATCCACCTAAGAGGCGATAAAAGGGTGGTGTGATACGGGGTGATATCCAGCACTACTTTAACAAATATATTTGGGGGTATAGTTGGAAAGGCTTTGCTCTGCTATTTCGGTTATCTATTTATATGTTGCTCACATAAGATAACTACACAAAACACCTTTATACTCTTTCTTTTAACCTTATTTTAACCCCCGTGACGATAAAAGAAAGCATTTCCAACCTCTTGCTACAGTAAAAAAAAGATGCTTTTGAAAAACTCGAGGTTTTATCTTTATCATCTAAAACACCTTCTAAATCATCCAAAAACAAACATTCTAATCTCATATAAATTCCTCACCAAATTCACACACAACTCTAACCAGTAATATTTGTCATATCATGTTGGTTGGATACTAATTAAATAAGGTGTAAAGACAATCCACCCCCCTGTCTTTTGAGACCTCCTTTCTAGCCCACTTGAAAAATGACATGACCCGACCTTAACTTAGAGCATCTTTAGTGGTTTGGCAAAATAAAGATAGAATTTTGGCACAATGAAGATTCAAAAAGTAGATTTGTAAAAAAAAAATTGTATTTTTGGAGATAAGTAACTTTAGCGGTGTCTTGCAAAATAGAGAAAAACTTTATAATTTTTAATTTTTTTATAATTTATTATACATTTTATATTATAAAATCATTTAATATATTCTAATAATTTAATCATTTAAATAAACAATTTGTAAATAAATAAAATATAAAATATAAATCACTAATCCAACTATTTTCTAATTATCTAGCCCACTAAACTATTTAGCCCAACCCACTTTCTTAAACCCAATAACTTAATTATCCCAACCCTATTGTAAATATCTTAGCTTCAGAATCAAATTCTAGAAACAAAAAATTTGCATCGCTCCAAATTCTCAAACCGCCGGAGCCACATCAATTCCATCCACAGACAATTCCATCCACCGCCAAAGTAGAATTCATCTCCATCATCACAATCGATTCTCCTCTACTTTTCAGATTAGATCTCTATCTTAATTCATCATCACAAACAAGATCAGATAAGTAAAAATAAGTACCTTTTTTTTTGCTTGATTTTTTATAGTAATAAGGTAGATAGAAATTCTTTAATTTTGATCTATAAGTAATAAGGTAGATATAAATTCTTTAATTTTGATCTTAAATAGATTTGCATATGTTCTTTGGATTTATGTAAGGTGTATATCTAGCAATTGAACACTAGCGACATGGTAATTTTTTATTTTGTTAACATACAAGTTACCTTTGATGATTTAGGTTTGAATTTTTATTTTGTTCAATATATTGAATGAAAAGTGTACAGTAAATCTCTATCTTTGCCGCTTTATTGTAGCAAATTTAAATGACTATTTTGCAGGCAACAATGCCATTATTGCTGGAGAAGTGTTTTTTTTACAGATAACTATTTCGCAAAATTTGCAGATGCAGGTAGGTTTAAGTGTCTCTTTCTAGCAAAGAAAAGCATTATGAAAATTATGCTTTACTCGATGATAGTTAGCAGAAACGAAAAAATGTGTTGTCTTTCTTATGTATAAAACAGGTTTTTATGAGAAAAAATGGAGGTCCATCAAAGAAGCAACTTACATGTGGAAGCATTATCTTTTTATGGTAAGAACACCAAATCTATTTAATGGATATTATATTTCCGTTTTATGCCAGTGTAATAGATATTTACGTTTGTTTTTATATTCTTTTACAAGAATTATTGATTAGTGGTGATTAATATTTTATTGTGATGGTACCTAAACATGGTGTGTAATACATCTGCGTCTTAGTGGGTGATTGGTACTGTATTATGGTGTATGTGCAATGCTTTTCATATTTGAATTTCAATGGCTCCCTTTAATTTGTGTTCGTACTATGGAGATAGAGTACAATCACACGTGTTAATTAATTTAATGAAAGGAATGATGAACTATAGTAAAAACTCGATTATTTAATAAACTCTCTAAGATAATACTTTTTGCCGGTCCCGATCGGGAATAGGGTGCTATATTAATAATCCGCTAAAACTATGAGATAATACATTTTTGATGATTCCTATAGACCCCAACTTAAATATAAATTAATAATTCCTTATATAGTACATATTACATGAAATATTTATGAAGGTTTCTTAAAAAATGACTCAATTGTATTTTGTTTTCTTGTTGAAATTAAGTTCACCTTAAATGTCATCCCTAATTTTTCTTATCATTGTAAGAACTTCCGTTGTTGTTTTCTCATAGCTTAACAAAAAAGCATTCAATGTGATTGCCGCTTTAATTGGTTCGTTTTTTTTTACACCTTAAAGATGGAAAGCCATGTTTTGTTAGCATACAATATTTTGATCTTGCATTTATATAGATTTTTTCTAATATCCATAAAGTGATACATTGAACATAATAAGCATTTAAAGTGAGAGATTGAAGAGTTTTTAAAAAAAGGTTAATACCAAATAGGCACCTGCCACCTGCCACCTTACACCTTTGCCTATAAAAGACACCATCTTTTTTAAATAATAGTGAGTTATGTGAACTTTCTCAACACTCAAAATCTGAGTTATGGGAAGCTTTCCAATACTCAAAGTTTGAGTTATGGGAAGTTTCACATAACTCAAACGACTTTTTTTTATGAAAAAGAAAAAAAATAACATATATGTGGTCTTTTATGGACAAAAAAATGATGGTTAAGGTAGGTGAGAATTAATTATAACTTGAGGTGTTTCTTGGGTAATAATTCTTTTTTTTAATTAGACCATTCATTTGATACATGTTTGTATATGCATTGTATACTAATTAAGTGAAAGTTTGAATGGTATTTGTAAATTAAGTATTTCATTATAAATTAATAAAATAATAATATATATATATATATAAATTAATACTTATTGATTTATTAATTAATAACTCTTTTAATTAATAAATTTCAATGGTCCAAAGTGTATTAATTTATAGAGTTTTTACGATATTAATATCAATTGGTCTTTTAATCTAATAGATCGACAATAAAGATGCTACTGAGGACAATAATTTATATCCACATCACGCGGAGGGGCCCAGGAGCAACGATTCCGACAAAGTGGTAAGTACCCGAACAAGATCTGTGACGGAAAACTTTAACTCGCTTTCTGGTTTGGATGGTGGCCGATCATTCAACTCGATCAGGTATAATAGATAATATACTCGTATGGAATTGTCAAGGGACAAGGGCATGTAACAGGTAAAACCCGCCCCAAACCCTCCCCATTAACATCCCTATGCGTATCCATGCAAACCTCCCCCGCTCCGCCGCGGGTTTTGAAAATTAAACCCCACAACCCGCCCTAACCCCCATTTAGTACCTTAAAACCCTCCCCATTTAGAGTGGAGTGGATGGGTACCTGCAAACCCGGGCCCCATTGTCATCCCTATACATAATCAATCACATAACAACTACACAATATATGCATAAAATCAATCACAAAATAAAACCACACAAGCTTAAATAATATGTAATCAAAAGTCATCCATTGAAATAACTATTCCGATCTCAAACCATAAAATGTAGAATACTACTTACATTGTCTCAAAGTAAATTTCATTTCTATATTGAAAAATAAAAAGTTCAGAATCATTGCTAAAAATTATGCAGAGAAAACTCAGGTAATAAACATTCAGACAGAACTTGGAGTACCATTCATAGTACAACCGATTACATAAATTTCAAACATAGACTGATTCCCCAAAATATAACTTTTTTTCTCACATAAACCGAAACCATAGCAAAATACTGGTGCAAGGGTTAATATCCCAGCACATAAAACAGTAAATTGTCTTGTAAATGTTCCTCTGGTAAATGTTGATATTCAGGAACTAACCATAATAGTTGAGCAATATATGCATAACAGTCATATATTACTTGTGTTGTAGCTCACTCTTAAATCGAGTGAAGCAAGCAAAATACCTAAATTTGGTTGAATAATTTGTTGTGACTGAAACTATTCCCCATTTTTGGGGCGTCTTGTAACATCTTCTATCCACTTATACCAAGAATATGCTCCTCGACAAAAAAAAACTCACAAAATCTTTCCATGTACAAGAATATGTGAGTTTTTTTTGTCGAGGAGCATATTCTTGGTATAAGCGGATAGAATATGTTACAAGACGCCCCAAAAATGGGGAATAGTTTCATTCACAACAAATTATTCAACCAAATTTAGGTATTTTGCTTGCTTTACTCAATTTAAGAGTGAGCTACAACACAAGTAATAAATGACTGTTATGCATATATTGCTCAACTAATATGGTTAGTTCCTGAATATCAACATTTATCAGAGGAACATTTACAAGACAATTTACTGTTATATGTGCTGGGATATTAACCCTTGCACCAGTATTTTGCTATGGTTTCAGTTTATGTGAGAAAAAAGTGTTATATTTTGGGGAATCAGTCTATGTTTGACTTGTATGTAACAGGTTGTACTATGAATGGTACTTCAAGTTCTGTCTGAATGTTTATTACCTGAGTTTTCTCTGCATAATTTCTAGCAAAGACCCTGAACTTCTCTTTATTTTTCAATGTAGAAATGAAATTCACTTTGAGATAATGTAAGTAGTATTCTACATTTTATGGTTTGAGATCGGAATAGTTATTTCAATGGATGACTTTTGATTACATATTATTTAAGCTTGTGTGGTTTTTTTTGTGATTGATTTTATGCATATACTGTGTAGTTGGTATGTGATTGATTATGTATAGGATGTCAATGGGCCCGGGTTTGCGGGTATCCATCCCGCTCCACTTTAAATTGGGAGGGTTTTAAGGTACTAAATGGGGGTTAGGGCGGGTTGTGGGGTTTGATTTTCAAACCCGCGTCGGAGCGGGGGAGGGTTGCAGGGATACGCATAGGGATGTTAATGGGGCGGGTTTACTAATACCTGTTACCTGGCCTTGTCCCTTGACAATTCCATACGAGTATATTATCTATTATACCTGATCGAGTCGAATGATCGGCTGTGATGTCTCCTCATTTGTGATAGATTTATATTAGGATGAGACATCATTTTTAGTGATTCAGGATGTATTCTAGTCGATTTTCTTAAGAAATAGTGCACTTTCCTATTTTGAGTCTTGATTTAGTAAATTATTTTTTTTAGAGCATATTGGGTTTAATTATTTATTTAGTGTGAAGCTTTAAAGATAATTATGGAGATTAATTAGAGTCCAAGTCAAAGACTAAGAGATATGGAAAGAGATAAGCATGGTAATTGGAGATAAGGAAAGAAAAGCTAAAATCATGGAAAAGGAAAAGCTGCCTTAAATCTGAATTTCTGCAGCTACGTCTAAAGAAGTGGTGATAACTCCAAAACCGAGCCGATTCTGGAAGATCCCTTTCATAGGGACGAAATAATTCCATGAGGATTCTTTTGGTATCTTATGGGCTAAAAACCGACCAATAACGAAGAAGATATGATTAAAACAAGTCAGCAGTAATTATCTTTATTTCCATACGAATTTGAGTTGGGCTAGGAGTCCATTACTTTCCTTCTCCTTCAAGAAAACAAATTAGGACTTCCAAGACACCTATAAATACACCCTTTTACCATTGTAAACATGTCCTTGCTCAGTTTCAAGCTTAGGCTTAGTCCTTACTTGTACTTTTTCACTTTTAAATAATAGTGTAGTCTTTATATTTATTATTCATCCTTAGAATCAAGCTATTCATCCAAGAAGCAAGCTGACCTATAGAGGAAGACAAAAAGAAGAAGTTGGAGAGTGACAAACTCCTCTTCTACATCTACCTTCTCTATATTTAGGGTAATTAGCTATAGATTTATGCTCAACCATCTTTCTAAGCTTTTATTCTGTAAGTTTTACTTTTAATTGTTGGGTTATTATTTTGTCTTTAAATTCATAAATACTATTGTTATTTTAATTGATTTGAGCTTGGAGTATATTGTTATTATGTGTTTTGACTTATTGGTTTAAGCCTTAGATTTGGCTAATCTTAGGATTATTCTTAGTTATTGACAACACCACATAATCGTCTAGTTTTGATCCTTTGCCTAACTAGATAGCCATAAAGGTTTGATTTAATCACCAATCATTACTTAGGAATCCTTGGTAGTGGAGAGGTTGCTCCTAAGCCTAATAGAGGCTAGGTAGAATTTAGAATCATGGTTAATATATAATGCGTAATCTGTGACATGTTAGAATAACAACTTAGTAAAATAGACTCATAATATTAATCCTAATCTATTAGACTTACATCCATATTTATTTATCTGCATTCTTATTTATTATTTCTCATCAGATAGTTATTCATATTATTTATTCTGAAACATTCTATGTTTCGGGAAAGAAGAGGAAAAGGAAGTCAAAAGAACTATATCCAATCAAAGCGGTAACCAAGAAGCTAGAACCTGAAAGTCTCCAAGAAACCACAGAAATTGGGTTGGGGGTAGGAGACTAGGTGACATGGAAACCTCCCAATCCCAAACATAACAGTTCTTGGAAGGGGCCATATGTTATCACACAAATTATCTCAGAAGAAGTGGTCGAAATAAAAGCTATCGAAGGATGCAAGCTCGAGTTGGTAAGTGTTAATCATCTCACTCACTACTGGGGAGGCTATAAAAAGAAATAACTGAGGTAACTCGTCTAACTTTGATAGACGTTAAACAAAAGTGCCCTTTGGGAGACATCCAACAGTAGTTTTTTATGTTTTTATGTTTTTAGTTTATGTTTAGTTTAGTTGTTTTTAGTTGATATTGCATGTTTTAGAAAGGTATTAGTGTTTTTGATGCTTAGGTATTGGAGAAATCGAGTTCGGAGGAGAAAACAAATTTTTTCGGAAAATTCTGACCATCGGGCTGGTATACCGGACCTCATCCCCGGTATACCGCAGAAAGGAAAAACCCGTGTCACGGGTAGGTGCCTCGGTTTTTGTGCCGAGAAGAAAAAAAAATCTGGACGATAGGTCCGGTATACCGGACCATATCCCCGGTATACCGCGGGATCAAAACCCGTGCCACGGGTATAAGGCGCGTGTTTTTTGACGAGAAGCAAAATTTTGGAACAACAGTAGTTCCGGTATACCGGAGGATATGCCAAGTATACCGCGGCGCGCCGCTGGAGAGAGAAAAGTGCGGGTTGGAGCTTATAAAAGAGGTATAATGCTTATTATTCCGAATTTACAAAACCTCAAGCCTCTCTTTCTTCTCCAAACCTCTACCAAGTCCATTAAAGCTTCAACAAACCTTCACCTAACATCAAAACACTACCAAATCACCATGAATTCACATCCAAATCCTCCTACATCATTACAAAGAAGATTCAAGCACCCAAATCATATCAAAACACCTAGAAACCAAGAATCAAAAACCATGAAATCCTTAAACCCATATCATTAAAGCTTGATTCCATCATACCCACATAGATAATCATCTTCCTAACACCTTTCCTAACCCAAATAAAGCTTGTTCCACCTATGATCAAGAGTTACAAATTTCAAGAGTGCTCAAAGCTTTGAGTTGGGGGTCAAAAGAGATGACAAATATATTATCAAGTGTTAAGGGATATGAAGAATCAAAGCAAGGTATTGGGTAAGATCAAGAATATTTCAATTGAGATGGGTACTAGTTCAGGAATAACAACAAGGTAAATCGGATCAAGAGTATAGAGGAAAGCTAGCGGTGGTGAATTCAAAGAGCAAAAAGGTTTAAACTTTCATAAGGAAGGCACCACAATCTCTACAATCGATAGTCCTTTACCCGAGATTAGTTAAGCTTCAAAGGCCTTGTTAGCTTCTGCAAAAATATAATTACTGGACTTACCTTGAGCTCATGAGAGATTATTCAAGAGCAAAGCTTGGAAGAAGATAAACAAGAGATTTCTAGAGTGTGATTGATTGGGATGGAGCATAAGAGGATGTAAGGGAAAGCGAAATTGGTGATACTAGAAGTTTACATACATGGAAAGCACTGCACCCTCTTTCGGGTATTGATCAGGCGAGGTAAACAGCCTCAAAGAGTATGTTTTCTTTCTTCCTTACCATTTCTTTTAGGTGTAATATGTGCTAAAATTTTAATTTATTTTAATTTATTTTCGAGTCTTTTCGAGTCGTGGGGACACGACTCATTTTTGAGTTGGGGGTGTGGGGATTCGTTGTCTCTCATCTCCATTTTTCTGTTTTGTTTGGTAAAATTAAATTTTTTGAGAAGTATTAGATGTATGTAGAGTGTGTTTAATAGCTTAAAAGCATAAGCTCAGTGAATTAATGATAGGAAGTAGTATGTTTATGAGCTGCTTTATTTTGTATGCTTTGAGTATTTGCAGGAAAACACACATTGATAGTAAAGAAAAGATTAGTAAGCAATGCGATAGAAAGTATGTTCGATCTCAGGGAGCCATGAGTGGTTTGTAGGCCGTGAGATCCAAGCTAGTTGACAAACCCATTTGATGAAAGTGCTAAAGGTAAGAAAATAACGAAATTACATGGCGTAGAAAGTGATTAAGGCAGTTCTTTCATATTGAAGCCACTTGAAGCCTTTTTATACCTTCTCACCTTGTTATTTGGTTTTATATGCTATATCCTTCTCAATCCCTTCTAGAATTTCTAAATCCTTTTTATTTAGCCACATTATAAGCCATATCCCTTTAGATTATAGGACTTTTCCATATGACCCGCACTCGAATCGCGATGCATAGACAATTGTTTTAGAGCTTGAGTTTGGGGTGGTGGGTCCACCATTATGGGAATTATTATTGGGTTGGGATTTTTGAGCTTATTAATTGTGCTCTGTGCTTTATATTGATGATGATTCACAAGTTTATATTGTAACCCTTTGCCAGGGTAATAGTGAATGAAAAAGAAGCTACGAGCTAAATTTTGCCAACAAGGGCATAAAAAGAAAAGAAAAAATATAAAGAAAATAGCATGATATCTCAACATTAAAAAGATAGTCATAGCTGAAGAAATTGATTTGAAAAGAAAATATATATATTCGGACCGGCAAAGAGGAATTTTTAAGTGAACATCTTATGCTTTATTTGGGTTATTGGGGATGCTACTTTGTGCATCAGAGAAATCATTGGGTTGAGTAAGAACGTTTTATGAGAGTAACTCAAACTCTAGGGCGATTCGTTGATGGCTAGTGAGGAGAGAGCCAAAATCTCACTCTAAATTATCCAATTATACTTATCATACCGTCCCTAAGCCTAAATTACAACCTTAAAGACCTTTTGATTCTTTACTATGTAATCGAGAAGTGATTGAGCCAATAGAGAGTAGTTAAATGGATCTTTGGATACTAGTGAAGGCTGATGAACAATCTATAGCCTCCTTGGTGAACTGAGTAAAGTTCCTCTCCTTCTTACATTGCTAAGCTAATCTAATCTTGAATTCAAGCCGTGATGATTGTGGATATGAGAAGTGTACATGTATGTAGTTTTTAAATATTATTACATGAAATTTTCTGAGTAGTTGCTTTGAGTCTATTCTCCATATTCTGCTATTTTCTTCCTTTTGTGCTTAATTGACCTAGGTGTGTATTTAGAGACTTCCCTTTGTTTTTATCTTTATTGTATCGGGACGATACAACTTTGAGTTGGGGGTCTTGATGTCTCCTCATTTGTGATAGATTTATATTAGGATGAGACATCATTTTTAGTGATTCAGGAAGTATTCTAGTCGATTTTCTTAAGAAATAGTGCACTTTCCTATTTTGAGTCTTGATTTAGTAAATTATTATTTTTAGAGCATATTGGGTTTAATTATTTATTTAGTGTAAAGCTTTAAAGATAATTATGGAGATTAATTAGAGTCCAAGTCAAAGACTAAGAGATATGGAAAGAGATAAGCATGGTAATTGGAGATAAGGAAAGAAAAGCTAAAATCATGGAAAAGGTAAAGCTACCTTAAATCTGAATTTCTGCAGCTACGTCTAAAGAAGTGGTGATAAATCCAAAACCGAGCCGATTCTGGAAGATCCTTTTCATAGGAAAATAGATAATTCCATGAGGATTCTTTTGGTATCTTATGGGCTAAAAACCGACCAATAACAAAGAAGATATGATTAAAACAAGTCAGCAGTAATTATCCTTATTTCCATACGAATTTGAGTTGGGCTAGGAGTCCATTACTTTCCTTCTCCTTCAAGAAAACGAATTAGGGCTTCCAGGACACCTATAAATACACCCTCTTACCATTGTAAACATGTCCTTGCTCAGTTTCAAGATTAGGCTTAGTCCTTACTTGTATTTTCTCACTTTTAAATAATAACTTAGTCTTTATATTTATTATTCATCCTTAGTATCAAAATATTCATCCAAGAAGCAAGCGACCTATAGAGGAAGACAAGAAGCAAGAAGTTGGAGAGTGACAAACTCCTCTTGTACATCTCACCTTCTCTATATTTAGGGTAATTAGCTATAGATTTATGCTCAACCATCTTTCTAAGCTTTTATTCTGTAAGTTTTACTTTTAATTGTTGGGTTATTATTTTGTCTTTAAATTCATAAATACTATTGTTATTTTAATTGATTTGAGCTTGGAGTATATTGTTATTATGTGTTTTGACTTATTGGTTTAAGCCTTAGATTTGGTCAATCTTAGGATTATTCTTAGTTATTGACAACACCACATAATCGTCTAGTTTTGATCCTTTGCCTAACTAGATAGCCATAAAGGTTTGATTTAATCACCAATCATTACTCAGGAATCCTTGGTAGTGGAGAGGTTGCTCCTAAGCCTAATAGAGGTTAGGTTGAATTTAGAATCCTGGTTAATATATAATGCTTAATCTGTGACAGGTTAGAATATCAACTTAGTAAAATAGACTCATAATATTAATCCTAATCTATTAGACTTACATCCATATTTATTTATCTGCATTCTTATTTATTATTTCTCATCCGATAGTTATTCATATTATTTTATCTTTTTATATTTTATTCGAAAACATATAAATTCATCTACGCTTGTTAAATATAAGTAGATCTAACGGATCAAATCCCTGCGAACGAACTTAACTTATCATTAAAACTTGCAAACGATCTGTGATACTTGCAGTGAGTTCCGTGGCTCTCAAGGGTGTGTTCTCTTTATTATTATCTTTATTTATCTATTATTTTATCATACCTTTGCCCCCACCAGGCTGCCATCTAAACCAGAAAGCGAGGTAAAGTTTTCCGTCACAGGTCTTGTTCGGGTATTTACCACTTCGTCGGAATCGTTGCTCCTGGGCCCCTCCGCGTGATGTGGGTATAAATTATTGTCCTTAGGAGCATCTTTATTGTCGATCTATTAGATTAAAAAACCAATTAATATGACATTGATACCGTAAAAACTCTATAAATTAATACACTTGGGACCATTGAAATTTATTAATTAAAAGAGTTATTAATTAATTAATAAATCAATAATTATTAATTTATATATATATGTATATATTAACATTTTATTAATTTATAATGAAATACTTAATTTACAAATATCATTCAAACTTTCACTTAATTAGTATACAATGCATATACAAACATGTATCAAATGAATGGTCTAATTAAAAAAAAAGAATTATTACCCAAAAAACACCTCAAATTAGAATTCATTCCCACTTATCCTAACCATCATTTTTTTGTCCATAAAAAGCCACATATATTTTGTTTTTTTCTTTTGCATAAAAAAAGTCGTTTGAGTTATGTGAAACTTCTCATAACTCAAACTTTGAGTATTGGGAAGCTTCCCATAACTCAGATTTTGATTGTTGAGAAATTTCACATAACTCACTATTCTTTAAAAAAGATGGCGCCTTTTATAGGCAAAGGTGTAAGGTGGCAGGTGCCTATTGGGTATTAACCCTTTTGAGGATTCTACTAATTGGAGCCCAAATTGAACAAAAAAGAATTTTTAAAGCCTAACTAGAAAATACTATTTTCATTTTTTTAATTCGTTTTTCTCTTTTTTTTATTAATTTTTTTCTGAGTTTTTTTACTTTAACTTACCAGATAGATTATTTTTTGTACATTCACGAGGGTACAGACCTACATTTTTTATCGGTACAGACCTAAGGTTTTTTTTAACGTTAAGGTGGATACAATGAATTTTTTTGTTTATGTCCAATATCCCAAATTTGTCCAAGTTCATGGGGCTGGACCTAAACCCGTTTTTTGTCCATTTTCATGCCAATATGTCAATTATTCGTACCCAAGGGGTTGTACCCAAACCCGGTTTATCCATGTCATTTTTGTCCAATGTCAAACTTCCACAAAATAAGTTATTCAGTCCTCTTTTGTCTATACCCTAACACAATTACAAGCTTAGGTACTGAAGAAAAAACTAGATTAAAGTTTAATAGACTGGACACTAGTGGCTGGATCTATTTATCTTAATTTAACATTTCAAAACAATTTAACAATTAAGAAATATTTTAAGATTTTAAAAAACAGTAAAACATTTGTTTAGAAAATGGACTAGACCATCAAGGGTTGGACCCAACAATGGCTGGACCAACAAACAAGCTAACCCTGGACACTAAACCTGGACCAACAAACAAGCTAACCCTAGACACCAAAAACGTTGAAGGAGGCTGGACCAAAGAAACTGTTGGACACTAACAAGCTGGGCCCAAGGAACAAAACAAAATGTTAAAAAAAAACACAGATCTGAAATTTTGAAATGCAGATCAAAGCTTGCTGGTGGTGGTGGTTCTTGTCGGTGCGTCGTGGTGGTGTTTGTGGAGCTCTGCAGCGCTGGAGGGAGGCGGCAGTTGTGGAGCTGGTTTTCGTCGGTGCTTCGTCGTGGTGGTGATGGAGTTCTGCAGCGAAGCAGGTGAAGGTTAATGATGGTGGTGGGGTGCTGCACCGGAAATCTGGTGCAGGGTGGGGGTTGGATGGTGAGAGGGGTGGGAGAAGAGCAAGCGAAGGTTAATGATGGTGGTGGGGTGGTGCGACGGAGTTCTGGTGGAGGGTGGTGTGACGGAGTTCTGGTGCAGGGTGGAGGGGTGCTGCGACGAAGTTCTGGTGCAGGGTGGTGCTGTCGTTGGACGCGGTTTTCTTGGGTGATGGGGCGGAAGAGGTGGTGGCGAGAATGGTGGGAGAGATTGGTGTGAGATCTGGCGAGAGTGGTGGATCTGGATCTGCAGCAGAAGGAGGCGGCGGGTTTCTTGCTGGCGGCGGTGTGGTGGTTCACGGTGGTACTACGCGACAGACGAAGGTGCAGCGGTGGTGGCCTGGTTCGCATCAGCAGCTTCTTGGTGGTGGTGGCTTGGTTCGCAGCAGCAGCAACCAGGGGACGACACTGGTACCATGGTGGGGGAGGGCGGCAATGGTAGGAAGGTGGGTAGGTATGCACAGTGAGAGAGGGAGGGTAGAGAGAGGAGGGAGAGTTTTCAAAAAGAAAGACCTAATAGCATTTTTGTTTTTGATTTTTGTTGATTTAGAATGGGTATAAGAGGAGTTGAGGGCTATTGGGTCTTTTTATTAGGTTCTAGTTGGGGCAGAACTACTAGTTAGTGGGTAATGGGGTATGGGCTTTAAATTGGATGTTCAATGTTGTGTAGGCTCTGATATATAATTGCCCCTTTTTTTTGATATAGTATATGCTTCTGGTGGGGGAAAAGGTGTGATAAAATAATAGATAAATAAAGATAATAATAAAGATCACACACCCTTGAGAACCACGGAACTCACTGCAAGTATCACAGATCGTTTGCAAGTTTTAATGATAAGTTAAGTTCGTTCGCAGGGATTTAATCCGTTAGATCTACTTATGTTTAACAAGTGTAAAGGAATTTAGATGTTTTAGATAAAAATATAAAAAGATGAATAATTATCTAACACAATTAAATAAATAATACAAATAAATAAATATGATGAATGTAAGTAAGATAAATTAGGATTAATACTATGAGTCTATTTTACTAAGTTGTTATTCTAACTTGTCACAGATTAAGCATTATATATTAACCAGGATTCTAAATTCTACCTAGCCTTTTCTAGGCTTAGGAGCAACCTCTCCACTACCAAGGTCTTGGGTAATGATTGGTGATTAAAGCGAACTTTTATGACTATCTAGTTAGGCAAAGGATCAAAACTAGACGATTATGTGGTGTTGTCAATAACTAAGAATAATCCTAAGATTGACCAAATCTAAGGATGTAACAATAAGTCAAACACATAATAACAATATACGCCAAGCTCAATCAATTAAAATAACAAATAGTATTTATGAATTTAGACAAAATAATAACCCAACAATTAAAAGTAAAACTTACAGAATAAAAGCTTAGATATATGGTTGAGCATAAATCTATAGCTAATTACCCTAAATATAGAGAAGGTGAGATGTACAAGAGGAGTTTGTCACTCTCCAACTTCTTGCTTCTTGTCTTCCTCTATAGGTCGCTTGCTTCTTGGATTAATACCTTGATACTAAGGATGAATATTAATTTAAAGGACTAGCTATTATTAAAAAGTGAGAAAATACAAGTAAGGACTAAGCCTAAGCTTGAAACTGAGCAAGGACATGTTTACAATGGTATAAGGGTGTATTTATAGGTGTCTTGGAAGCCCTAATTCGTTTTCTTGAAGGAGAAGTAAGTGGTGGACTCCAAGCCCAACTCTAATTCGTATGGAAATAAAGATAAACACTGCTGGACTGTTTTGGGCATATCTTCTTCGTTATTGGTTGGTTTTTGCTCCATAATATACCAAAAGAATCCTCACAGAATTATCTACGTCCCTATTAAAGGAAATTACCAAAATCGGCTTCCTTGTAGGAGTAATCACCACTTCTTTAGGCGTTGCTGCAGAAATTCAGATTTAGGCAGCTTTTCCTTTTCCATCTTTTTAGCTTTTATTTCCTTATCTCCAATTACCATGCTAATCTCTTTCCATATCTTGTAGTCTTTGACTTGGACTCTAATTAATCTCCATAATTATCTTTAAAGCTTCACACTAAATAAATAATTAAACCCAATATGCTCTAAAAATATTATTTCACTAAATCAAGACACAAAATAAGAAAGTGCACTATTTCTCAAGAAATTCGACTAAATGACTTCCTAAATCACTAAAAATGATGTCTCATCCTAATATAAATCAATCACAAATGAGGAGACATCAAGACCCCCAACTCAAAGTTGTATCGTCCCGATACAATAAAGATAAAAACAAAGGGAAGTCTCTAAATACACACCTAGGTCAATTAAGCACAGAGGGAAGAAGATAGAGGAATATGGAGAATAAACTTAAAGCAACTACTCAAAAAATCTCATGTAATAATATTCATAAACTACATACCTGTACACTTCTCATATCTACAGTCAACACGGCTTGAATTCAAGATCAGATTAGTTTCGCAAAGTAAGAAGGATTGGGACTTTACTCAGGTCCCCAAGGAAGCTATAGATTGTTCATCGAACTTCACTAGTGTCCAAAGATCCATTTAACTATTCTCTATTGGCTCAATCACTTCTCGATTACATAGCAAAGAATCAAAAGGTCTTTAAGGTTGTAATGTAGGCTTAGGGATGGTATGATAAGTATATTTGGATAATTTAGAGTGAGCTTTTGGCTCTCTCCTCACTAGCCATCAACGAATCGCCCTAGAGCTTGAGTTACTCTCATAAAACGTTTCTCACTCAACCCAATGATTTATTTGATGCATAATTTAGCATCCCAATAACACAATTAAAGCATAAGATGTTCAATTAAAAATTCCACTTTGCCGGTCCGAATATATATATTTTTCTTTTCAAATCAATTTCTTAAGCTATGACTCTCTTTTTAATGTTGAGATATCACGCTATTTTTTCATATACATATATATATTTCTTCTTTTTATGCCCTTGTTGGCAAATTTAGCTCGTAGCTTCTTTTTCATCCACTATTACCCCAGCAAAGGGTTACAATAAATATCTGTGAATCATCATCAATATAAATAACAAAGCACAATTAATAAGCTCAAAATACCATCCCAATAGTAATTCCCATAATGGTGGACCCACCACCCCAAACTCAAGCTCTAAAACAACTGTCTATGCATCGCGATTCGAGTGCGGGTCATATGGCTTATAATGTGTTTCAATAAAAAGCTTTAGAAAGGCTAGAAGGGGCTGAGAAGGATATAGCATAAAATCAAAAATAACATGGTGAGAAGGTATAAAAAGGCTTTAAAGGCTTCAAATATGAAAGAACCGCCTTAATCACTTTCTACACTATGTAATTTCGTTATTCTCTTACCTTTAGCACTTTCATCAAATGGTTTTGTCAACTAGCTTGGATCTCACGGCCTACACACTTCTCAAGGTTCCCTGAGATCGAACATACTTTCTATCGCATTGCTCACTAATCTTTTCTTTACTATCAACGTGTGTTTTCCTGCAAATACTCAAAGCATACAAAATAGCTCATAAACATACTACTTACTATCATTAACTCACTGAGCTTATGCTTTTAAGCTATTAAACACACTCTACACACATCTAAACCTTCAAAAATTTTAATTTTACCTAAAAACAGAAAAATGGAGATGAGAGACAACGAATCCCCACACCCCAACTCAAAAATGAGCCGTGTCCCCACGACTCGAAAAAGACTCAAGAAAAATAAAATTTAAAATTAGCATACATATGGCACATAAAGAAATGGTAGGGAAGAAAGAAAACATACTCTTCGAGGCTTCCACCTCGCCTTATCGATACTCGGATTAAATTCTATTGTATCTTCTTCACCCAACTTCTTATTCGCTTTTCGTTCAGGACACGTGATCATAATAGGATATTGCATTATATAACGATATGGGAGACATCGAAAATCCGTATCACCTCCTCATAGATCAACTGTGCCACATCTTCTTCTTCTCACAAAATATAATTCACAAAAAGAACGTCGTCTTACCATGAACGTAGACCAACCTAATCTTTCCAAATCTCCCTGAATCTTCATTTATTCTCCTTCAACTTCTTCTTCAAATACTTTCTCATAAGCAAAAGGTAGTTCCTTTAATTGTTTCTTCGGAGAAGCTATCATGGCAATTGAAGCTTTCTCTTCTTCTTCGGGTGTAGAGTCTTTGATCTATAGAGGTTGTGTTGTCTTCTTCACTAAAGTTGGAATCTTTTTGCCCATTGAATCAACACAGCATGCTAACCTCTCTTCTCTTGACTTGTTTTACCCTTTGAATGGAACTAGAACCTTTCTTACTTGATTTCTTCTCAATAAAATCCAATACCTTAATTTTCTTCATCTCCCTTACAGTAGATAATGTTTATGTGCTCTTAATCATCTCAATTGACCCCCAACCCAAAGCTTTAACCACTCTTGAAATTTGAAACTCTTGATTATTGGCTGTACAAGCTTTATTTGGGTTAGGAAAGGTGATTTGATGATGATTCTCTATGTGGGTAAGATGGATTCTTCATGGATTGGCTTGGATTTAAGAAATTGTAGGATGAATTTTGAAAATTTAAGCTTTGATGCTTGGATTCAAGGTGTTTTGGTATGATATGGGTGGTTGAATCTTATTTGTAATGATGTGGAGAATGAATTGGATGTGTTTTCATGGTGATTGGGTAGTGTTTTGATGATTGGTGAAGGTTTTTATGAGCTTTAATGGAGTTGGGAGAGTTTTGGAGAAGACAAAGAGGCTTAAGGTTTAGTAAATTCGGATAATAAGAATTAACCCTCTTTTATAAGCTCAAAAACCCGTTTTTCTCACTCCAGCGGCGTCATGCGGACCATGGCTGCGGTATAGGGGGTACACCGCAGGGGTACCCCGCACTTTCTGTTGCTCAGAATTTTTGCTTCGGCAAAATACCCGTGATAGCTACCCCGTGGCATGTGTTTTGGGCTTGCGGACCATAGGTACGGTATAGGGGGGTACACCGCAGGGGTACCCCGCACCTTCTGTAGCTTCAAAATTTTTCCCTCGGCAAAACACCCGTTGTAGCACCCCGTGGCATGCGTTTTGGTCTTGCGGACCATAGGTGCGGTATAGGGGGTACGCCGCAGGGGTACTCCGCACGGGTTTTTCCTCTGTCTGAAAAATTCTGTTTCTTCCCTAACTCGATTTCTCCAGTACCTAATCATCAAACACTAATACCTCTCTCAAATATGCAATATCAATTAAAAATAACTAAACTAAACTAAAACTAAAACATTAAAACATAAAAAAAAATATATGGGATGTCTCCCAAAGGGCACTTTTTTTTAACGTCTTTCAAAGTTAGACGAGTTACCTCGGTTATTTCTTTTTATAGCCTCCCCAGCAGTGAGTGAGATGATTAACACTTACCAACTCGAGCTTGCAACCTTCGATAGCCTTTATTTCGACCACTCCTTCTGAGATGATTTGCGTGATAACATAGGGCCCCTTCCAAGAACTGTTATGTTTGGAATTGGGAGGTTTCCATGCCACCTCGTCTCCTACCCCAAACTCAATCTTTTTCTCCATGGTTTCTTGGGGGCTTACAGGTTCAAGCTTCTTGGTTACAACTCTGATTGGATATGTTTCTTTCGACTTATTTTTCTTTTTCTTCTTCCCCGAAACATAGAACGTTTCAGAGTTATTTTCAATACGAAGAGTCACGGTTCCTTCATTCACGTTCACTATAGTATCGCTGGTGGCTAGGAATGGACGCCCAAGAATGAATGGGACGTTCTTATCTGCTTTGTAGTCAAGAATAATAAATTCCGTTGGAATAACAAGGTTACCTACTTGAACGAGTACATCCTCAATTACTCCCCACGGCTTAACTGTAGATTGATCCGCAAGTTGTAAGATTACGGATGTCGGTTTCGCTTCACTAATACCAATCTTCTTGAATACACTTTTGGGCATGATATTCATACTTGCCCCTAAATCACACATGGCTTTTCCATAATATATCCCACCTATTCTGATTGGGAGGTTAAACTCTCCAGGATCTATATGCTTTGGTGGTAATCTTCTTTGAACTCGTGCTGATACCCCTTCATTGATTGCTACAGATTTGGCTCTTGTGAATCTTTTCTTATTGGAGAGTGCCTCCATAAAGAATTGATCATAGTTTCTCCTTCCTTCCATAGCTTCGAGTAAAGGGACGTTAATTTTCACTTGTTTTAACGCCTCTATACACTTCTGATGTTGCTCCGCGGGATAGTGGCAATGTATGGGTGTTTGTCTTGCTCTACTTCTCTCTTCAATTCTTGGTTCATCAACCACTCTAGGCTTCTTAATCTCATCATGTTCAACTTCTTCAACCCAATCTTCAACAATTATCTCATCTAAGTTCATCCGTTTTACGTTTGACTTGTTTGGTAGAACATCCCCTTTTGAGGGAGATGGTAGCGCTTCGGTGATTATCTCACTGTGTTCTTTTATCTTTTGAGCTTGAAGACTAATAGTCTTAACCTTATCGTCTACGTATTGGATCTTCTTCATGTTAGATGTTGTATCTTGGGTCAATTGTAGAAGTTGACTTTGTATTTGTTCTACGATTGTAGTGAGCCGCATCACATTATTCTCTAAAAGTTGATTATGTTTTTTAAGATCTTGATTCTGTTGTTGCAGGCTTTGCACTACTGATGCATCGATATTTGATTCAAGTCTACTCATATTATCCTTCGTGAAGTTGATGAATTGACTAATAGTCTCTTTTAACTCAGTGATTTCTTCTTGAGGACGTGATTGAGCTTGACTAACATTATGCACATGGCAGCTCGGTGGTTGATTAGCTTTATTTTCATAGGCTTGTTCTTGTAGGTATAACTGTTGAGGTGGCTTTGGGATGCTTTCCTTAACGGTTATAGCGAGTTGTTGTATTTGATCTTGCAAGCTTGAAATCCTCGCTTCTTCTTCTTCGTTGGTGGTAGGAGTTTGTTCTTGTGGCCAACTCATGTTGTTCTCAATGATTGTTTCCATACCACTTTTCGCTTCTTTTGGATCCATAGAGACAAAATTATCACGACCCATATTATCTGCTCTTAGCCTTGACTCTCTATCGAGTCCATTATAGAACATGGATAATTGTAATTGTGGCGTGTATCCATGTAGTGGACATCTTGCCAACATCTTTTGATATCTCATCCATGCTTCGCCAACACTCTCTCCGGCTTCTTGTAAGAAATTCATAGGCTCCAATAGTTCCTTCACTCACATACTTGTAGGATAAAATTTATCAAGGAATCTTTCTTGAAGCTTGTCCCAATCGGTTATTAGCTCGGGAGGTTGATCATCGAACCAATCGCTTGCTTTCCCGGTCAAGAAAAATTGAAACATTAAATAACACATCTGTTCTTGTGTAAGAGGAGTTGAGGGCTTTTGGGTCTTTTTATTAGGTTCTAATTGGGGCAGAACTACTAGTTAGTGGGCAATGGGGTATGGGCTTTAAATTGGATGTTCAATGTTGTGTAGGCTCTGATATATAATTGCCCCTTTTTTTGATATAGTATATGCTTCTGGTGGGGGCAAAGGTGTGATAAAATAATAGATAAATAAAGATAATAATAAAGATCACACACCCTTGAGAACCACGGAACTCACTGCAAGTATCACAGATCGTTTGCAAGTTTTAATGATAAGTTAAGTTCGTTCGCAGAGATTTAATCCGTTAGATCTACTTATATTTAACAAGTGTAAAGGAATTTAGATGTTTTAGATAAAAATATAAAAAGATGAATAATTATCTAACGCAATTAAATAAATAATACAAATAAATAAATATGATGAATGTAAGTCAGATAAATTAGGATTAATACTATGAGTCTATTTTACTAAGTTGTTATTCTAACTTGTCACAGATTAAGCATTATATATTAACCAGGATTCTAAATTCTGCCTAGCCTTTTCTAGGCTTAGGAGCAACCTCTCCACTACCAAGGTCTTGGGTAATGATTGGTGATTAAATCAAACCTTTATGGCTATCTAGTTAGGCAAAGGATCAAAACTAGACGATTATGTGGTGTTGTCAATAACTAAGAATAATCCTAAGATTGACCAAATCTAAGGATGTAACAATAAGTCAAACACATAATAACAATATACGCCAAGCTCAATCAATTAAAATAAAAAATAGTATTTATGAATTTAGACAAAATAATAACCCAACAATTAAAAGTAAAACTTACAGAATAAAAGCTTAGATATATGGTTGAGCATAAATCTATAGCTAATTACCCTAAATATAGAGAAGGTGAGATGTACAAGAGGAGTTTGTCACTCTCCAACTTCTTGCTTCTTGTCTTCCTCTATAGGTCGCTTGCTTCTTGGATGAATATTTTGATACTAAGGATGAATATTAATTTAAAGGACTAGTTATTATTTAAAAGTGAGAAAATACAAGTAAGGACTAAGCCTAAGCTTGAAATTGAGCAAGGACATGTTTACAATGGTATGATGGTGTATTTATAGGTGTCTTGGAAGCCCTAATTCGTTTTCTTGAAGGAGAAGTAAGTTGTGGACTCCAAGCCCAACTCTAATTCGTATGGAAATAAAGATAAAAACTGCTGGAATGTTTTGGGCATATCTTCTTCGTTATTGGTCGGTTTTTGCTCCATAATATACCAAAAGAATCCTCACAGAATTATCTACGTCCCTATGAAAGGAAATTACCAAAATCGACTTCCTTGTATGAGTAATCGCCACTTCTTTAGGCGTTGCTGCAGAAATTCAGATTTAGGCAGTTTTTCCTTTTCCATCTTTTTAGCTTTTATTTCCTTATCTCCAATTACCATGCTAATCTCTTTCCATATCTTGTAGTCTTTGACTTGGACTCTAATTAATCTCCATAATTATCTTTAAAGCTTCACACTAAATAAATAATTAAACCCAATATGATCTAAAAATATTAGGATTAATGCCCAAGAAACACCTCAAATTAGAAATAATGCCCCCTCACCCCAGCCGCTTTCTTTTTGCCAGTAAAAGGCACCTCATATTTTTAGCTTCCAATACTACCCCCTAACACGTCAGCTTCTCTTTATCTCAATTTCTCCGTTCCGTTTACTACCGTCGTTAGTTTTTATTTAATTATATATTCTCTTTCTCCTTCTCTCTGTGTCCTTCAACAACTACTTTTTTCAAATATGCTTCCAACTATGATTTCGAATTCTCTCAATTAAATACGTTCTTCAATAACAACAACTTTTTGCAATTCAAGACGTTAAATTCATCTCGCTTCTATCGTTATATTCTCCAGCAAATCATAATTTTTAGCTTTCAATCATCAACTGTACGAATCAATTTTCAGGTTGTTTTACTATGAATTCAAGTATTTGCTTCCACCGTTACTCTCTTTTTGATTCATTTGTGTTTAAATAGTTGTTTACGATTCGTATTTTATGTTTAAATTTGATTTTCTGTTTTTTATAATTTTTTAATAGTATATTTGCTCATGTATATCGCTGTTTTTTGTTTGTGTCTGTACTGTGTAATTCTCAATGTATTAGCTTCGTTTCTAATCTGTATTGATGTCTTTCGGTTCATTTTTTTGCAATTTGTTGTTAACTCTGTTTTTTTCTTTGAATATCTCTGATTTTTACTATGAATATCTGTTCATCTGTTTTACTAGATGATCGTTGTTTTTCGTGGTGTCAGACCTGTGTAATTGTTTAAGTATTTGCATCGTTTTTTATGTGTTTGTGTTATGGATGTCATACATATGATTGTGTAGTTTTTGTGCTATTTGTTGAGTACTGGGAAAATTCCCATCACTCGTTGATTTTCTAGTTTTTTTGTCTTTTTATAAGTTTACCTTCAGTTTTTCAATAATTCTTGTAGATCTTTGTAAATTTCTGTTTTAAATAAAAGTTAAGAATATATATACACATATTTTCGAGTTGTCTTTGTTTTATAAATGTTTTACTGCATTACAACTTATGTTATATTCCATTTATTGCTTTTATTTTGTTTTTCATAGATAGTGATGTTCATTTTGTTATATATTATGAATGTTTTACTTCATTTTTGTGTTATTGGTTAGTTTCTGGTGTAACATATTTAGTTTTGAGAATCTGTTAAGGTTTTGCAATCTTTTTTCTACTGCATTTTATCTCATTTTTTTGATTTTTCCCATCCGTGATGTTGTACATAATTTTATTGTTTCTATTTGTACATAAGTTTTTGGGTTTTTGATGAAAAATATCAGTCCTGGGAAAGTATTCCCATCACTCGACAAGTACATTTTTGTACTCTTACAAGTACATTTTTGTACCTGCACAAATACAGTTTTGTTTAGCAACCACTTATTGTCTGCACTTCTGGGAAAAATACCATCACTCGCATATACTACATTTTTCCTTCTTATATTACTGATTCTTCTTTTTCTTTTGCTGTTTAAGGTATATTTTTTGTGATGGCTCCTAAAGTATTGGCTTCTCTCAAGTATGGAACTGATAGTGCAATATATCCTTTTGAGTTTTTTGATTCTTTTAAGTCAATTAAACAATATGTGATACAGAGATGGGATGAGTTGAATCATGTATCCTTTGATATCCACTATAGTTATGGAGATCAGTTATCTTGCAAAATGGTTACTGAGGCTGATTATTGTACTCTTCTATGGTTATTTGAACGTGATGGTCTAGACAAACTGGATCTCTTTATTACAAATACAAATTCTATTGAGTGTTCAAATTCTACCATTTTTAGTTCATCATCTCATATTTCTAATGAAGTCGATTTTGAATCTGTCCCAATTGTAGAGGATGAACAAGATTATCCTCATAAAAAAGTTAAACTTCGTAGTGAAGACTGGAAAAATGGGTTAAAAGATGTTGGTCAAGTATTTAATGGCGGTTTGACAGAATTCAGATGTGTTTTGTCTAAGTTTGCGTGTGAAACTGGATATCCTTTTGACTATACTCACAATGATATTCGCCGTATTAGTGCTTGCTGCAAAAATCGCAAAAAATCTGGATGTTTATGGTATGTATATGCATCTGTTGGTAATTCAGACAAAAAGGCTTATATAAGAACATTTGTCAAGCAACATACATGCGGTGTTCCGGATAGATCATTGTCAAATAATCGGTTGTCTTCTGATCTGATTAAGGATGTTATTATAGAAGAGTACAAGAGTAGACCAGCTACAAAACCGAATGAACTTGTTCATCATATCAAGGTCTTTTACGGTTATGATATTAGTTACAAGATAGCTTATGCAGCTTTAAATAAAGCCAGGGACGAGGTTTATGGAGATGCTGGTTTGTCTTATAACAGGATTTTAGGATACTTTAGCAATTTAAAATCCGTGGACCCAACTTCTCAAGTACATTTGGATTTTGACCCAACAAGTCATGCATTCGAACGTTGCCATATTGCTTTTGGTGCTTGCCTTGAAGGCTTTAGTGCCATGCGTCCTCTTTTATTTGCAGATGCCACTTTTTTGAAGTCTAAATTCGAGGGTCATCTGCTTGCTATAACCGGTAAAGATGCGAATAGAGGTATACAATTTAAAATTCAATCATCTCTTTCATTTTTATGTATATATGTTGTTTTATAGACTATAGTAAATTCATAGTGATATGTTTTGTACTTGTGAAAGTACATTTTTTACCTATGTAAGTACATTTTTGCAGGGTTATATCCAATTGCATTTTCTGTTTGTCGCGCTGAAAATACTGTTAATTGGACAAGTTTCCTCCAGTTTTTGCGTCCATTACTTGGTAATCGTGTGATTACCTTCGTTACAGACCGTCACGCAGGTATTGCTGCAGCATTGAAGACAGTATTTCCTGAAGCTCACCACTCTTATTGCATTCTTCATCTAAAGAGAAATTTGAAACTCAGATGTAAAAGTAGTAAAAGTCTTTTTGAATCTATGTCACAACTTCTTGACAAATGTGCTCATGCTTTAACTACTGATGAGTATGATAAAGCTATTCATAATTTTTTAGAAGCTGGTGGTCCTGCTGCAGTTACCTTTCTTGAAAATCTTCCTAAAGAGAAATATGCAGATGCTTTTTTCCCAGGCCAACGTTACGGCGAGATGACCTCAAATGCTGCCGAATCCTTTAATAATCAGATAAAGGTGAAGCGTGAATTACCTGTGACTGAACTTATCGATGCAATTCGTAATATTCTGATGGTTCAAATGTACAAACGATCTGTTTTCGGCAAATCTTGTACTTCTATACTCTCTACCCAGTCTCAAAATAGATGGGATATTAAATTTGAGTATTGTCGAACATGGATTGTTCGTCAATCAAGTGACGATGTTTTTCAAGTTGAGTCTGATCCCATAATGATAGTTGATATCGCTAAACGTACTTGTTCTTGTCGCAAGTGGGAGTTTAAAGGTTTTCCTTGCACACATGCAGTTGCAGCTTTGTATTATGGTCGAAGGAACAACAGATATGATTATGTTGAAGATTACTTTTATTCTTCAAAGTATTTGGAGGCATATTCAAGAGCCATTCCTGCACTATCTACAATTGAAAATCTTAGTTCATCTTCTGAAGAGATTTTCATTCATCCTCCTGTGTTTAAAGTACAACCTGGTAGACCGAAGAAGAATCGTTTCCCTTCTGTTTCAGAGTCTTTTTTCCGCAAGAAACGATGTCTGAGTTGTAATCAAATGACCACTCACAAAACCTCGGAATGTGATGTAGTTATGCCTACCACTTGATTTTATAATTTTTCTTCTCTTGGATAGTTTTTTTCTTACTTTGTTTAATAAATTCAGTGTAACTACTATTAGATTTGTTTGTTTCTTACTTTTTGGATGATTTTTGTTCTCAATTGTTTTTTTGATACAAAGTCCATGTGTTGGGAATTTTCACATAAATCAATTTCTCTTTTTTAATAGGAAGATACACAAGCACTAGTCTGTATCTTTTTATATTATTAATTTTTCTGAAACATAATCAAATGATGGGAATTTTCCCACAACTCAGTTAGTTATATTTTGTTCACTTCAAATTGCAAATATTACTGAATATAATTGAACTTATCGACAAAATTAATTGACTAAACTTAACATGTTACATTTTTAGACATCATGTAAGTTAAAATGTTTAAAAAATGATAAAGTTACAGGAATACGAGTTCTGGGAATGTTTTCCCACCACTGAACAAGTACAATTTTATACTTGTACAAGTACATTTTTTATACTTTCATTTTTTATGACATCTGAGTTTCAAGAGGTTAATTTTGATTAGTTTGATTATATTTCTTGTATTAAATTCTTATTGTATTGTTGAAGCACTAGTCTGTATCTTTTTATATTATTAATTTTTCTGAAACATATTCAAGTGATGGGAATTTTCCCACAACTCACTCAGTCATATTGTTTTCACTTAAAATTGCAAATATTAATAAATATAATTTAACTTATGGACAAAATTAATTGACTAAAGTTAACATATTTTAGTTTTAGACATCATGTAAGTTAAAAAGTTTGAAAAATGTCTAAGTTACAGGAAATACGAGTTCTGGGAATGTATTCCCACCACTGGACAAGTACGTTTTTATACTTGTACAAGTACATTTTTTGTAGCTTATGTTCTATCTAGTGATAAAACTTTAATATTGTAAGCTTTCTAATTATTTTTACAAGAAGATGTTCAAAACAATAATTTTTTCGGTTTTGACAGATGGAATTCTTTTATGGGAATTATTCCAAAAACTCAAATTTTTTATATCTTAAGATTTTTCAATTTTCTTTCAAATCCAGATATTTACTTTTTATAAGTACAAAAGTGTACTTGAAGAAATTTCATTATTAAAAGACTAAAAATTAATTAATTGTTATCTGAAGAGTCATTTTGTTTGTTCATATTCCAATAGTTCACTTCTTTTTGTATAATCTTTTGTCATAAATATAAGTAATACAGTCAATCCTTTCTCTCAAATTTTTACTTGCATAAGTACAATAGTGTACTTGAGGAAATACATTATTAAAAGACTAAATATTAAAAGACTAAGTAATAATTGACTAAGTAATAATTTCATTGTCAGATGAAGAGTTATTTAGTCCGTTCATCTTCCAGTAAACTTCTTATTGTGTAAGTTTTCTTTATAAATATATGTACTGAACCTGTCACTTCTAACACATATTACAACTACTTTCTTACTAAATCACATACTCTCTGTACTCAAAAGATCATCATGGACACTGGTTTTTTCTCCTGTCTCACTGATGATATGCTTATTATTATTCTAGTTTGCCTGCCTCCTGATATTCTTTTCAACGTCTGTAGATTATTATCCAAAAGATTTTATAATATCATTCAATCGCCAAAATTTATAGCTGCCCATTTGGCAAAAAAATCTATTTCGAACTCCATGTTAATTCATCAACCCTTTTATTTACCTTATATACTTAAACCTACTGTGCATTCCAGTGTTTTTGATGCTACGCATTTAAATATGCGTTGTTTTCAAAAGGTTTCTGCAACGTGTAATGGGTTAATTTTGTTTTTTGGTATTGGAGCTGCTAATTCTCATTATTCCTGTTATGTTGCAAATCCTGTTGTAAAACAGTTTCTGCCTCTGCCTGTTTTTCCGCATTTTCCAGATTGCTATCGTAGAAATTGTATATCTTTTGGATATTGTAGTTCTTCTAAGGTATACAAAGTACTTCATTTCTCGGAAGAAATATCTAGATGTATAATATTAACTATAGGCGTTGATCATCAATGGAGAAACGTTAATGCTAATGGTAAGATAAGTGGTTATATTAAAGAACTCATCAGTTCTGCTTACCATAGTATGTATAATTTCCGCCATTCTGTTTATTCTGTTACAATTGGCTGTTTTGTTTTTTGGTTATGTCAACCAAAATGTCGTATTCTTTGCTTTAACCTTGAAACTGAAATTTTTGAAGAAATTAATTTTCCTTCTCGTAACGATTTAAGAAATTGTAACTGCTCTCTAATGGAAATGGACAATTCTCTTTGCTGCTGGGTGTGGATGAGGGATCAAACAAATTATTTATATGAGTTTTGGTTGCTTAAAGCTAATGGACAATGGCTAAAGCATAGTATTGATTTGAAGGGTGATAGACGTTTACATCCTTTCAATTATACTAATTTCAGGATCATTGGATGGTTGAAAAGCATGGAACTACTCGTATTTTATGGAAACGAAGATGCATTTATTTACAATGTTAAAGCTCAGGAACTACATCAATTTCATGATAAGAGACAAGTTCCTTCTTTTATTTTTGGTCAAACTTATTACTTGGGATCATATTTTGAAAGTTTGGTCCCATTGACTAATCTTTCATTAGTTATGAACCCTATAGAACCATATAGGAGCCAACATAGCATCTACTCAAGTGGTGTTATGACATCTGAGTTTGAAGATATTAATTTTGATTAGTTTGATTATATTTCTTTTTATATGTTGAAGCACTAGTCTGTATCTTTTTATATTACTTATTGTATTGTTGAAGCACTAGTCTGTATCTTTTTATATTATTAATTTTTCTGAAACATATTCAAGTGATGGGATTTTTCCCACAACTCAGTTAGTTATATTTTTTTCACTTCAAATTGCAAATATTACTGAATATAATTGAACTTATGGACAAAATTAATTGACTAAACTTAACTTGTTACATTTTTAGACATCATGTAAGTTAAAATGTTTGAAAAATGATAAAGTTACAGGAATACGAGTTCTGGGAATGTTTTCCCACCACTGGACAAGTTCATTATTTTACTTGTACAAGTACATTTTTTATACTTGCATTTTTTATGACATCTGAGTTTCAAGATATTAATTTTGATTAGTTTGATTATATTTCTTTTATTAAATTCTTATTGTATTGTTGAAGCACTAGTCTGTATCTTTTTATATTATTAATTTTTCTGAAACATATTCAAGTGATGGGAATTTTCCCACAACTCAGTTAGTTATATTTTTTTCACTTCAAATTGCAAATATTACTGAATATAATTGAACTTATGGACAAAATTAATTGACTAAACTTAACTTGTTACATTTTTAGACATCATGTAAGTTAAAATGTTTGAAAAATGATAAAGTTACAGGAATACGAGTTCTGGGAATGTTTTCCCACCACTGGACAAGTACATTTTTATACTTGTACAAGTACATTTTTTATACTTTCATTTTTTATGACATCTGAGTTTCAAGATATTAATTTTGATTAGTTTGATTATATTTCTTTTATTAAATTCTTATTGTATTGTTGAAGCACTAGTCTGTATCTTTTTATATTATTAATTTTTCTGAAACATAGTATTGATTTGAAGGGTGATAGACGTTTACATCCTTTCAATTATACTAATTTCAGGATCATTGGATGGTTGAAAAGCATGGAACTACTCGTATTTTATGGAAACGAAGATGCATTTATTTACAATGTTAAAGCTCAGGAACTACATCAATTTCATGATAAGAGACAAGTTCCTTCTTTTATTTTTGGTCAAACTTATTACTTGGGATCATATTTTGAAAGTTTGGTCCCATTGACTAATCTTTCATTAGTTATGAACCCTATAGAACCATATAGGAGCCAACATAGCATCTACTCAAGTGGTGTTATGACATCTGAGTTTGAAGATATTAATTTTGATTAGTTTGATTATATTTCTTTTTATATGTTGAAGCACTAGTCTGTATCTTTTTATATTACTTATTGTATTGTTGAAGCACTAGTCTGTATCTTTTTATATTATTAATTTTTCTGAAACATATTCAAGTGATGGGAATTTTCCCACAACTCAGTTAGTTATATTTTTTTCACTTCAAATTGCAAATATTACTGAATATAATTGAACTTATGGACAAAATTAATTGACTAAACTTAACTTGTTACATTTTTAGACATCATGTAAGTTAAAATGTTTGAAAAATGATAAAGTTACAGGAATACGAGTTCTGGGAATGTTTTCCCACCACTGGACAAGTTCATTATTTTACTTGTACAAGTACATTTTTTATACTTGCATTTTTTATGACATCTGAGTTTCAAGATATTAATTTTGATTAGTTTGATTATATTTCTTTTATTAAATTCTTATTGTATTGTTGAAGCACTAGTCTGTATCTTTTTATATTATTAATTTTTCTGAAACATATTCAAGTGATGGGATTTTTCCCACAACTCAGTTAGTTATATTTTTTTCACTTCAAATTGCAAATATTACTGAATATAATTGAACTTATGGACAAAATTAATTGACTAAACTTAACATGTTACATTTTTAGACATCATGTAAGTTAAAATGTTTGAAAAATGATAAAGTTACAGGAATACGAGTTCTGGGAATGTTTTCCCACCACTGGACAAGTACATGTCTATACTTGTACAAGTACATTTTTTATACTTTCATTTTTTATGACATCTGAGTTTCAAGATATTAATTTTGATTAGTTTGATTATATTTCTTTTATTACATTCTTATTGTATTGTTGAAGCACTAGTCTGTATCTTTTTATATTATTAATTTTTCTGAAACATATTCAAGTGATGGGAATTTTCCCACAACTCAGTCAGTTATATTTTTTTCACTTCAAATTGCAAATATTACTGAATATAATTGAACTTATGGACAAAATTAATTGACTAAACTTAACATGTTACATTTTTAGACATCATGTAAGTTAAAATGTTTGAAAAATGATAAAGTTACAGGAATACGAGTTCTGGGAATGTTTTCCACCACTGGACAAGTACATGTCTATACTTGTACAAGTACATTTTTTATACTTGCATTTGCAAAAGTATATTATGATGGAACAAAGTTATGAATTACTATATTAAAATTTTAATTTTACGAAGTTCGAAATACGATGAAATATATTCGAATATGAGTCATTCATTACATCATTTAAAATGAAACTAGTTTTAAAAAAACAATTAAAAAAGTAAAGTCATAACTCATAAAAAAACAAAGGGTATGTTTCCTATATTGTTATTTGACAATACTCTTGTTTATGGGGGACTATCGATATCTGCTACATGAGAGAAGTCCGGCTGTGGCCCACAGTCATATTTGATGGTGTTTGCGTTGTCGTTTGTAATATCCGAATACAGTTCTGCCCTGAATTCATTCACTCTCTCTATACTATAGCTTTCTCTAACTTTACCTTCATTGTATAGGTCATAAGCGTACATCAAAACAAACATACCACAGTCAAGGTTGTTTTGTTGCTGTGGGCAAGTTTCTGATACTTTCAGTGTAACCGGTATGTCAGTTTCACAATCTGTTGGTGGACTTGGAAAAGCCTCCCTGATGTAATCAAAAACACGAAGTGCTTCATTATATCCAATCTCTGATGCCCTCAATGGGTTGTAGTGTGTCCAGACTTCATCCCGATTATCCTCTGTATTGCAAACAAGTAATGTCCAATGGCCAGCATTCCTCCTGTTTGTCTCACTATAGATTGGGAACATTATATAATGGGTAGATGATTTCACTAAATTATTGAATTTTTGGATAATCATCTTGTTTGCTTCTTCCTTATAATTTTCATTGTTCTCGTTCCGATCTATTTGGTCGAGGTAATACTGTAGAAACATAATACAATGTCAGATTATTGAATATTCTAATATTGTTTTCAATATATATGAATTAACAAAAACATACCATGACATTAGTAATATAGTTACATTTGTTTGCAATCAGTTCTGGCGTCATAGATACAAGCATATAATCATGTATTCTCTGCAATATTACAAATCCAGCTTCAAGGACCTGCACAAGTTTTCTTATATTTTCAGTTTTGATGTACTTGTGCAAGTACATTAATGTTCTTGTAAAAAAAAACCTGTGTTTCAAGCATATTGCCCTTCCTTAGATTATCCATATCTTTCAAGGTGACCATGATTTCATCTTTCTTCCATACCCTAACAAAACACAACCATAACAAAGTTGTTAATCATCAGATTATTCATACATATTAAATGATCATGAAATAATAAACAACTTACTCTATAAAGGGCCCAAGTATCCTGAGATTTGCAATTTGCTTAACATCTTCTTTGACGAAATATGCTTCCAATGGTTTATGATTTTTGACTGTTTTCTTATTAGTTCTCTTTGGATTAATTTCAGTAACGTCTTTCCATGTAATATTACCTAATTTAGTATTCTTCGTTGATACATTCTTTTCCTTAACCTCATCATGTTGGAAATCACTGTCTGATGAATTGAGTACAACTTTGTCTCCCTTTTTCTTTTTAGCTGCAGGTGCAGCTCTTCTTGCTTTTAGTCTTTTCACCATTGAACTAACTGGTGGTTCCTGCTCATCTTTCTTCTCTTTTTTTTCTAGTTTTTTCTCTTGTTTTTTTGTTTTTTCTTCCTGTTTTGCATCATTTTTTTCAGTAAATTTCTTTTTCTGAGTTCCATTTTCTGATTTTTTTGTAAAATCTGTAGATTCTTTGTCAAATTCTTGAATTTCGAACTCCTTCAGTTTTTCTTTCATTTCTGTATTTTTATTGATCACGGTTTTGTATGACATTTCCAGTTTCTTCAACTCAGCAACATAATTTTGATTTTTCTCTGTTAGCTCACGTATCTGATTCTCAGCCTCGGTTTTTTCGTTTTCTAAATCACTAACCCTCTCTACCATACTTTTTAATTTAGCTTCTACAATTGTTAAACTATCCTCTCTAATCTTGTTATCAAACAGTATTTCCTGATTCTTCTTCTTTAAAGCTTCTAGTTCCTTCTTCAAACTTGTAAGTGTTAAATTTAATTTATGAATGTCATTCGCCATCCTTTCTTTCTCTTTAATCATTTGTAGCATTGAAACAGTCGCCTCCTCTTCTTCTTCCTCGTCATCATCATTTTCATCATCTATTAAACCATTTATATAAAAAAACACGATAAGTACTAAAATTTACTTGTACAAGTACAAAAATATATTAAATATACCTTCCTCCTCTTCAGAATATGATTTATATTCTTCAACGTCTTTTTCTGCTTCCTCCTCGTCCTGTTTTTTACTTTTTCTTTTGATTTTCTTACTAGATTTTTTAACAAAATCCTTCTTATCCTTTTGAGATGTTTTTTTCTTTATTTTTCTTCTCTCTTCTCTCTCTGATTCCTCTTCTGTATCACTCTCATCGATTAGAGTTCTTTTCCATTTTTTTTCATTGTCTTCAACCTTTTTACGTTTTTTTGTTTGTTTCGTATTTTTCTGCAACTCCTTTACCTCATTTTCATTCTCTTCGTCCTCTGACTCTGCTTCATTATGTTTAGAATCTAACATATATTCTTCGTCGTCTTTAATCATTTGTAGCATTGAAACAGTCGCCTCCTCTTCTTCTTCCTCTTCATCATCATTTTCATCATCTATTAAACCAAAATTATAAAAAAAAAACAATAAGTACTAAAAATTACTTGTACAAGTACAAAAATATATTAAATATACCTTCCTCCTCTTCAGAATATGATTTATATTCTTCAACATCTTTTTCCGCTTCCTCCTTGTCCTGTTTTTTACTTTTTCTTTTGATTTTCTTACTAGATTTTTTAACGAAATCCTTCTTATCCTTTTGAGATGTTTTTTTCTTTCTTTTTCTTCTCTCTTCTTTTTCTGATTCCTCTTCTGTATCACTGTCATCGATTAGAGTTCTTTTCCATTTCTTTTCATTTTCTTCAACCTTTTTACGTTTCTTTGTTTGTTTCGTATTTTTCTGCAACTCCTTGACCTCATTTTCATTCTCTTCGTCCTCTGACTCCGCTTCATTATGTTTAGAATCTAACATATATTCTTCGTCGTCTTCTTCCTCTTCATGGTTCTCTAGGTCTTTACTCTTTCTTTTAATCTTCCTATCCAATTCTTTACCGACTTTCTTCTTCTCTCTTTGAATATTTTTTATCTTTCTTTTTCTAAAGTCTTCTTCCTCTGTCTCCTCTTCGGTCGCACTCTCATCAATTACAGATTTTCTTTTACATTTTTTCCTACTCATTTTTAATTCTTTCATCTCTTTTTCGTCCTCTTCATCCTCTTCGTCCTCTTTCTCGTCTTTATTGATCCCAAGTTTCTCAAATTCTTCATCGGTTATTTCAATCTTCTCTATGATCTGGAATTTATATATTGTTTTACTGTTTTGATACTTAAAACAAAGGTTCAGAGTACAAGAACAAGAAACTAAGAAATCCCATAACTCAAAACACTCACAACTATATTATTGTACTTGGGAAAGTACAAAAGTGTACTTGCAAAATTTTTCATCTAGAAATGCAAAAATAGCTGAATATAAATGAATATAACTGAAATAATATAAAAATTAATTGAATAAAGTTGACTTTCTTACATTTTTAAACACTATGTAATTTTAAATGTATGAAAAGTTCTAAGTCACAGGGTTTTTGATATGAAATACGAGTTCTGGGAAATATTTCCCACTACTGGCCAAGTGAGTTTTTGTGCTTGCGCAAGTACAAAACTATGATTTCTCTTCAATTTCTCTTCAATTTTATCATATGTTTACATCTAACAGGTTCTAGAATCAGTTTTTTCCTTACCTGGTCGGATTTTAATTTGTCGATGACTTGTTTTTTGTAATTAGAGTTCTTGCAAATTAACGTCCATCTCAAGCATCGAGGAAATGCATTTATCGCATTTTTATTTTTCTTACCGATTGTTGTATGCTCAAAAAACCATCCCTGAAACACAGTAATACTTAAAACCAAAAAAAAAAAAAAAACAAACACAATTAAGATGTCTCTATATTTAAATAAAGACTTACCAAGATTGCAGTGACACAACCTGAGACTTTCTTGGGTCTGAACAAGTTTTCCCTTAACGACTTAACCAACATTCTGAGAATGCTTTTTGACCAGTTGAAGCTCTTCAAACTGTCCAACTGTTCTGAGTGCTTTAAGTACTTCCTATTTTGTACTTCACCTTGTTCGCAAAAGAATAATGTATTGAAAGAAAGTAACGTCATCAATTTTGGAAAATCTTCTTCGATACTCGTATTATCCGTTTCCTTTAACACTTTTTCAATCGCAGTCACTATTCCTTCTTTCTGTATTTTCAGATCTTTGAAAATTCTCAGCTCCCATTTTGACTTTTCTTCGAGTTCCGCTTTTGAAAAAATAGGAACTTCCTCGGAACCTTCCTCAATAGCAAACAATACCTTCACGTCTCTCCGAGTTACTTTCAACATTTTTTCGCCAAGCTTGAAGGTGTTTGTGTTGGCATCATAACATTTGATTATCTGACACGGTAGGACGTCCCCTACCTTTCTACCGTCTTTGTCCTTTTTGAAATCGAATAGTTGTTTGAAGAGATAATAGAAAGGCGTCTTCCTGCACGCCTCAATGTGTTCGGGTGTAACCTCTGGTTTTGTCAATATTTTGTTAATAACGTAAAGTGTGGATGCGTAACCTCTCACCATATCTGTATTTACATCAAATCAGTAAAAATATTAATAAATAAAGCATAAACTATACATGTCTTTGTTTGTTATAGCAGAAGGTAAAAATTCTCTACCCAGTAAACTGTAACGTGTACTTGTACAAGTACAATATTGTACTTAGACAAGTACAAGTACAATATCGTAAATACATTTTTTCCTATAAGACACATAGTTTTAGTTAACAGATTTTTCATATACAATTTTGACTTTACTCAAACATAGTCCAGTTCTGGGAATTTTGCTACATCACAGGCAGTCACGTTTGTTTAAATGTGTGTGAAAAATGTTCAAGTTATGCATTTTTTGATGTGAAATACGAGTTCTGGGAATAATTCCCACCACTGCGCAAGTATATTTTTGTACTTTTGTAGGTACATTTTTCATACGTGCATGGGCAAAATTCTGAATCTGGTTTTGAAACACACTTTCTAAGTTACTCTAATTCTGAATCTGTTTAACTAAATTTTAGTCTTATAAAATTATAATTCTACAATTACCAGATCTTAAAACTCTATAATACTTATAAACACAGTGTCATTTTATGATGATCTATAACAGTACAAGTCAAATAAATTTCACACTCGACTATTAATTAGCTAACATAATAAGATTTTTCCTGTGTTTATAACAGCAAAATTTGAGTTTATTTTAACATTTCAAATGCTCAACGATATTAACAATCCCAAAAATCAAATATAAACACTAAAATTCAAGTAAAATTGAAGTAAAATTCAAGTAAAACCCAAATATACTGTAAAAATTACATAAAAGTTTCAAGTACCTTCAAAGATTAATATAACTTCTCTACCATTTGCTGATATCAAACGTTCATAACTAAAATTTCTGAAGACATTTTAGTTGACAGAAACAAGATGAGAAACTACGTGATTGACTGAATTTGTAATTAATTTTTTTGATGAAATTTTATTTGAGAGAAAGAGAGAGAGAGAGAAATGAGAGAATACGTGAGTGAATGAACGAGTAACTAATATTTTTGAATATTTAAGAGAAAGAGAGATAGAGAGAGAGACAGAGAGAGAAAGAAAGAATACGTGAGTAACAAAATGAGTGTTGCATGTATTTTGTTTTCAAGTAACGGTTTTGCTCTTTTGTTTTTTAGTGAGGTAGTGGTAGTGGTACTGAGTGTACCGATTTGATTTTCTTTTGTCTTTTTTTTATTATTACGTGTAAAGGTTTTTTTTTAGTCAAATTACTAATTTAAAGGCTAATAATGTTACATTGATTACTTTGAAACGAAAAAAAATGAAAATTAACATTAGAATTTGAATTCTGCGTAATTTGCCATAAGTGAGTATCTTCTATTCTTACAGTTGTTTTTTTCGTAATGTTGAAGAAAGTGAATTCGGTGTTTTTTCGTAATATATTTTGTATGTATTACACAGAATTATAACACTTATCTAAAAGATTTTGTTTCTAGGACAATATGGTTGATCTGATTTTTTTTTTGAGTTATGGGATTTTTTTTAGTTTTTTGATTTTTTTGTGTTTAATGAGAGTTATCTAAAAACAATTGTAAACACAAATATTGATAATTCAAAGGAACTACAGTAAGGTTAACTTGGAACATTTTAAGACATAAATGTTAAAATTAATTACACTAGAAAACAACAAATCAGTATTAAAATGCGATCTACATTTGTTAACCATACTTCAAGGCTTCATTTAAATGCATGCATTGACATCCATTCTTATCACAATTTTCTAGCATCAACCAATTCAAGAGGCAACACCTAAATTGTTCAATGACACCATTATTGTATCGACTGCTTATGCGCTGACTCTTATGATGCTCTGCAGCATTAAAAAGTAAAGCTACTCCTGAGTCATTGTTAACAAAACCTGTGTATGTAATTTTATCTGTCTGCAAAATAGCATCAATATTTGTTTTGACAGATGAAATCAACAACTTCATTAATTTCTTAGCATCTTGCACTGTCTTCCATCCAATTGAATTCTCCTTCGTATGAGGTAGTGGGGTATAGTGATAAAATGTTTTTTCACTTTTGTGATAGACCATGAGTGTCCAAAATGTGTTTCGTGCAGTTAATGTCTTTATAGGCAATAACACAGTTTCGTAACTCAGGTAGAGTTTCTTAAACTCTTCCATTATGTATCTGTGTTGTGCATCAATATCATCATCATTGTTAAATACCTAAAGAAAATGCAAAAAAATATATATCAATCAACAATTGTAATACTAGACTATGCAACTACAGATATGTACTTCGACAAGTACAATATTGTTCCTGGGCACCTACATCTTCGAAAGATACAAGTCCATTCTGGGAATTTTCCCACAAACCACTCTCACTTCAAATGCTATAAACACAAACATCTATTATATTTTAACAATACACTTTTAACATAAATATAAAATTCAACTTTTAAAATAATATAAAGGCAAAAATAAAAACAAATTGTAATCTGAGTTAAAGTTAAATTACCTCATTTGCTATGTTGATGTGTGTAACTTTTTTTGCTTTTGGATCTTTAATGTAACTACCTGTAAATTTTGTTACCATCATATCTAGTACTGCCGCTATAACCTAAAAAAAAGAAGTTCAATAAAAAATGAGATTAAAATAATAAAGATCCCAAAACTTGAGTTATACCATTAATGATATTACAATCAAAAAATCAAGAAATCAATTATGTTTCTCAAACATTCATAAACTGAAAAGGTTGAAATCTACATACCATTACTGGAATTTGTACTCCTATTTGCGCAACTTTCATTGCATCAGCTACAGATATCTGTAAATCATTTTTCTTCAAAATAATTTCAGTTTCGGGATTATTTTTTCCCAGTTTCAGTAGTAACCCATATGTATCAGTAGAACAAGCAAGGTGTAGTGGAACAAAAGTTGAACTCGCATCGTTTCGTGCTTTCTTTCTGCTATAATTTATTTTGCTTGTTTTATCTTCTTTTTTTTTCCGTTTAGATGACTCAGGAGCTATAGGTTCCTTTACATTTTCTTGTTCACGAATATTTTTCTCTAAACATACAATTGCCAAACAATCAACATTCTCCTCATCTAAATCTGTCTTTTCTTCTACAGTTATATTTTTTTTTTCGAAAACATTTTCTTTACTCATTTTTGAAGATTTTTTTTTCTTATTTGCCATTTTCTTCACTCTTGAACCAGTTCTCACAATCTCAGTGTCTTCATCATACAAGTGTGATATTGGTTCTGCATAAAGACTTTCTTTCAATGATTCATTTTCATTAAATAATTCAATATTTTCTGTCCTCAAAAGACGGTTAACTTGAATTAACTCTTTGTTGGTTTTCATCTCTTTGTCCAACATATCTTTCCATTGTTCCATCTTTTCTCTATAGACATCTACACCCATTTTTGTTTGTCTCATCTCCAAATCACCGATTCTGATTCTTAGTTCTCTCATCTCATCTTCCTTCGTTCGTATGTCAGACTTCAACGATTTATTCTCATCAGCAATTTTGACATATTTTTCTATCATATTATTCCTCTCAATCTTGAATTGATCTGCATTTTCTGTCAACCATTTATTATTATCAACAACTTCTTTTAATTGACTCTCCAATCTTTTAATTTTGTCGTCTTTCGATCTTAACTCCTCTTGTAGTTTATTATTATCATCTACTACTGCATGAAACTTTTCCTCAATTGCACTAATCTTTGGCTCCATCAAACTTATTTTCTTTTGATTAGTAGACTGATCTTGATTATCCAAGCTAGTTTGTCCCATAAATCCATAATTAATAGCTTTACCAATAGAACTATCAAGTTGTGATTGACCCAACTCAGATCTCTCAAGTTGGACTCCATCATTATCTTGATAATCATTACTACAATCATTTCTATTATCGTCTTCATCATCAGTATCAATTTCATCATCGTCATCATCATCATCATCATCATCATCATCATCATCATCATCATCATTTTCAATTTGATCATCATCATCATCATCACTTTCATCATTTTCAATTTCTTCTTCATCATCTTCTTCATCATCCTCATCCTCATTTTCACTAACTTGATCTCCAAGTGCAATACTGATTTTCTTCTTCTCTGATTTCTTAATTACTAAGGATCCAATTCTTACCTGTAAAAAATTAAAATGTATTAAAATTTACTACACAAATTTCTCATATTTTGACATTTTACATACCATTACTCAAACAGTCATGTTTTTTTCACTTTTTAATTTACATATAACTGAATATAAAAACTTATTTTCGAAAATTCACTGAATAAACTTGACTTGTTACTGTTTTAGATATAAAATGTTAAGTTAGGAGTTTGTTGATATAAAATATAAGTTCTTGGAACACTTCCCACCACTAGACAGATACATTTGTGTACTTGCACAAGTACGTTTGTGTGATTCTACAAGTACAGTTTTGCATTTTATTAATACTTGCAGAAACATAGTTTAAAAAACTTAAATGTAGTTGCATTTTATTACGAGCAACTTTATCCCTTAACTTAAAATCACATAACTCAAAATACAATAAATACAAAAACATAAACAAAAAACTTACGTTAACAAGTCTAAGTAACAGTTGTGGGAATTTTCCAACAACTTAGAGTGTCATATTTTTTTCCTTTTTTAAATGGGATATAACTGAATATAACTGAATATAACTGAATATAACTTGTTACAGTTGTAGACATTATGTAAGTGTAAATGTGTAAAAAATGTTTAAGTTACATGTTTTTTCATGTCAATTACGAGTTCTGGGAATACTTCCCATCACTGCGAAAGTACAGATTTGTACTTTTGTAAGTACATTTTTATAATTCTACAAGTATAATTTTGTGATTCTAAAAGTAAAACTCAGAGTGGCATATTTAACTATATGAATTGTAAGTTTATCCAAAACAAAAATTCCTTGACTTAAAGTTCCATATCTCAAAATACAAAAAGTAGAACAACAAAAACAAAAAACTTACATTATCAGAGGTAACTTTATCAATATACTTTGACTTGAATGTCTCTTTATCTTTTAGATGAATCACATCTAGCCATTTGAAAATACGAGGATAAACGTGATCTTTGGTTGGTTTCCACTTATTGACATGCTCAAAAAAAAATGGCTACAATCATAGACGATAACATGTTTAGTAGATGTATATTACTTAATCAAATCTTATCTATCTTCATATAATAAGTTACTTACCACAAGCATGCAACCAGGTCCTTTAAGATTTTGTTTTTTGTTGGATGACAATGATTTCATTAGTCTATTAGCCATGTCACGTGCCCAGTTGTAATTTCTTATTTTTTCAAGATCTTTAGAAACTCCAACAGCAGACCATTCAATTCTTCCAGCATTATATGGGTAGAAGCATGTTTGTAGGGCTAAAATGCAGATTAAACGCGCAAAATTACGTAAACCTTGATTACTTGTATCATTATCATCTAATAGACTTTTAATCTTTAATTTCAAAACCTTTGAAGTTACTTGTTTTTCATAACCTTTAAATTGACTTTTAAACCATTTTGTTGATATCACATCTTTTCTGTTGAAACTGGGTACCTCTTCATCACCACCTTCAACACCCAATATAAGTTTAACATCTACTTCTTCTATTACAAACCCTTTGTTTGCAACTAATTCCATTTTCCTTGTTTTTGTATTAAATGTTTCGATAATGTATGGGGCAGCAATGTTTTTATTTCTAATAGAAGATCTCACCTTAGTTAGCTCAAAAATCTCTTTTATTAACAAATAAAACGGAAGACATTTACAAGAACGAATGTGTGCTCTGCTTACATTCTTGTGTCTCAAAGCTTGGAACAATCCATCTAATGAAGATCTAACTTCAGAATACTTTTTAGACGTTCCTGAGAAAAGACATTGTAATTAAAATGATTATTATACGAAATCGTTTAGGAACTTTTTTATGTTTCCTTTTCCAATTTGTATCACTAAAACAAAACATAATTACGAATTAAAAATCAACATACAGAACATAACCGTTAAAGCCCATAAACATTTAACATGAAAGTATGTTATGTTATTACAGAAAGAGTAAAGTAAACATAAATACATTACCTAATCTCTTTTTTTTGACTTTTACTTGTTGTTTTTTCATTTTGCTGAAGTTTTCTCTTTGAATTGAAAATTAAAACACAAATTGATTAATGGGTGAAGTTTGCATGCACGAATCTGTGCTTGCAATTTACAAATTTGAAGGATTCGAGTGTTTAAATGATTTTTTGGTTTGAGTTGTACTGCTTAGTTTTTAGAGAGGTTTATTAATAAGATGCTTAAACTTATAGGGGACTAATGAATAAGCTCTTCACATTTCTTTTATGAGTTCATTTATTTATTTATTTATTTTTTTATTTTTTTTGTGCACTTGAGTTTTTGTTTTTTATGTAAGTGTAAATGTGTGAAAAGTGCTAAGTTACAGTTTTTTTTGATGTGAAAAACGAGTTCTGGGAATACTTCCCACTACTGGGAGAGATGCGTTTTTGTACTTGCGCAAGTACATTTTCGTGATTGTATAATAATGTTAAGTTACATGAAATACGAGTTCTGGGAATACTTCCCACCACTGGAAAAGTACATTTTTGAAAATACTTCCCACCATTGGACAAGTACATTATTATACTTGTACAAGTACATTTTGGTGCTTGCAAACTATATTATGATGGAACAAAGTTATGAATTACTATACTAAAACTTTACTTTTACGAAGTTTGAAATAATATGAAATATATTCAAATACAAGTAATTAATTACATCATTTAAAAAAAGTAGTCTTAAAAAACATTTAAAAAAGTAAAGTTGTTTTGTCATTTGATAATGTTTTTGGCTATGGCAAAATACCGATATCGGGTATTTGAGAAAGGTCCAATAACTATGGGAAAGTAATAGTAATATATTTTGTAGTTTTACTAAGTTATATAATGTAATATTGTACTGTGCAAGTACATTACTAAACATACAATTTAATTATGGGAAAGTTCCCATAACTCAATTTTCTTTCAAAAACCTTATAAAATTCATGCATATTGAATGTTGTCTCAAAATACTTGTCTTATAGATATATTTAATGATTTAAGTCTTAGGGTTTAGGACTTAAGGTTTAGTGTTTAGAGATTATAGTGTAGAGTTTTATCCAAAAGTGGAACCCGGATAACGAAACGAAAGATTACTTGAGTCTACAAATTAGATTATATACTTGCACAAGTACAATAGTGTACTTGATTAAGTACATTATTAAACATACAATTTTATTATGGGAAAGTTCCCATAACTCAATTTTCTTTGAAAAAACTATAAAATTCATGCATATTGAATGTTATCTCAAAATACTTATAACACAAACATAAAAAAAAAAAAATGATTTCAAACAAGTGTATGTGTAAAATCTTATTTATAAGTGAATTTTAAAGGTGTGGAAAATGTTAAGTTACAAGAAATACGAGTTCTGGGAATACTTCCCAACATTGGAAAAGTAGAGTTTGTACTTTCACAAGTACATTTTTGTCATTCTACAAGTGCATTTTACAGTTTATTTGTAATTCCATGCTTAATTTCTACAAAAAACACATTTATAATAAGAACTATATTTATATTAAGTTTAATGAAAGTAATATTCAATTACACCAGAACTATTCTAAAATATTAGAATTAACTATTACAACTAATAAACATTAAAAATATATTAAACTAATAATTATTAATACATATAAAATCTAGTAATCAACTTCTTCTTTTTTAATCCTTCCTTCAGCTGTTAAATCTTGATTACCATCTACATTTGCATTCCTCCCTACGTTTGTTAGACCTTCATGGTACAACACAATCAAATCGAAAAACACTCCTGTTCTCTCTGTTTCTGCTGTTTTAAAGTTACAAGATAACAACTCTTGATGAACACTGTTACTCTGATCATCATGATTAGACCCATACAGTAATTCTTTGTTATTCCAAATAAAGTCAGAAATATAATATTTCAATGGACCAATTTTGGCAATCTTTGTCCACGATTCATGAACATTATACTCCTTCATTAACCACACATTAACAAATTCTGTTTCATCAACAACACTTGAGAATACAGCAAGTTTGTCATTGATCGTTTTCAGATTTTTTCCAACTACTCCATTAGGTAGTTCCATCTCTCGAAATATATCTTTGCTAAAATCATAACAAAATATAAAATATTCATCATGATCTGGAATAGGCAAGTGTGGTAGAAATGGTGCTTCATCCCTCCCCCTTGCAGTCCAATGCAAAGTTGAATTTGACGGCACCCCTATACCAGATAAATAAGGATATTCATGTGGTATTATTCTCCACGTTAGTTCTGTAATGTTGTATATTACAGTGCACATAAATCTTCCTTGTTCAAGAAACATTATAACCTTATAATGTTCATTGGTTGCGTCAAAAAACAATCCAATTGTTTTTATATTAACAGGGTGGCCTGGGTTTTCTCTCGGAAGAAGGTTGTTCTCCATAAGATCTGCAATGTAATTCTTTGGATAAGGAAGCATATTAAATTGCTCTGTTGACGGGTTGACCAACACTAATGTTTGACAATCTGCGATGCAAATCAAACCATTACAAGTGTAAGACATCATTGGTGTCCTTACAAATCCAAATGGTATCGCCACATCTTGTGAAATTTCTTCCAATCTATCAGTAGAATAGAATGACAATATTGGATTGATTTCATTTTTTGGAAGTCTACTGGTTATGAAAACTCCACCCTTTTTTCTTTTAAAATCTAAAAACCATTTTGCAAAATTCACATCGTCAATTAACAGCCTCCATCGTCGAGAAACACATTTTGCACGCATTAATCCTTTGACTGATAATGACAAGAATACTATTATCAACAACTGTTCCGTGAGGTTCATCATTTTTTATGCTGGTTATTGTTAATTTTTTCTGCAATATGTAAGAATTCTTTAACGTTGAAAGGGATATGAAAAGTGTGTAATAACGTTTGTTAAAATCCTTCTTTTATAGACATTTTTCATTTTTGAATTTTGAGCGGGACATTTGAACTCGATTGACAGTTATTTTTTCAAAATAATGAACTGAACAGTTTTTTTTTTTTTTTCTAAAAAAATGAACGGTTTCTTTTATGCCGTTGAACAAATGGATATGTGTATGAATGGAGATGTGTGTTAAGTTATGTTTACTAATCATTCATTCTAGACAATCTGAGTTATAGGATTATATTTCCAAGAAGTAAAAGTTATTTCAAAGAAAAAACCTTTGAAGTCTTTATTTCCATCATCAGACGTAATGCTAACTTAATTCATACATTTTTAGACATCATGTAAGTTAAAATTTTTGAAAAATGATAAAGTTACAGGAAACACGAGTTCTGGGAATACTTCCCACCACTGGACAAGTACATTATTTTACTTGTACAAGTACATTTTTTATACTTGCATTTTTTATGACATCTGAGTTTCAAGATATTAATTTTGATTAGTTTGATTATATTTCTTTTATTAAATTCTTATTGTATTGTTGAAGCACTAGTCTGTATCTTTTTATATTATTAATTTTTCTGAAACATATTCAAGTGATGGGAATTTTCCCACAACTCAGTCAGTTATATTTTTTTCACTTCAAATTGCAAATATTACTGAATATAATTGAACTTATGGACAAAATTAATTGACTAAACTTAACTTGTTACATTTTTAGACATCATGTAAGTTAAAATGTTTGAAAAATGATAAAGTTACAGGAATACGAGTTCTGGGAATGTTTTCCCACCACTGGACAAGTTCATTATTTTACTTGTACAAGTACATTTTTTATACTTGCATTTTTTATGACATCTGAGTTTCAAGATACTAATTTTGATTAGTTTGATTATATTTCTTTTATTAAATTCTTATTGTATTGTTGAAGCACTAGTCTGTATCTTTTTATATTATTAATTTTTCTGAAACATATTCAAGTGATGGGAATTTTCCCACAACTCAGTTAGTTATATTTTTTTCACTTCAAATTGCAAATATTACTGAATATAATTGAACTTATGGACAAAATTAATTGACTAAACTTAACTTGTTACATTTTTAGACATCATGTAAGTTAAAATGTTTGAAAAATGATAAAGTTACAGGAATACGAGTTCTGGGAATGTTTTCCCACCACTGGACAAGTTCATTATTTTACTTGTACAAGTACATTTTTTATACTTGCATTTTTTATGACATCTGAGTTTCAAGATATTAATTTTGATTAGCTTGATTATATTTCTTTTATTAAATTCTTATTGTATTGTTGAAGCACTAGTCTGTATCTTTTTATATTATTAATTTTTCTGAAACATATTCAAGTGATGGGAATTTTCCCACAACTCAGTTAGTTATATTTTTTTCACTTCAAATTGCAAATATTACTGAATATAATTGAACTTATGGACAAAATTAATTGACTAAACTTAACATGTTACATTTTTAGACATCATGTAAGTTAAAATGTTTGAAAAATGATAAAGTTACAGGAATACGAGTTCTGGGAATGTTTTCCCACCACTGGACAAGTACATGTCTATACTTGTACAAGTACATTTTTTATACTTGCATTTTTTATGACATCTGAGTTTCAAGATATTAATTTTGATTAGCTTGATTATATTTCTTTTATTAAATTCTTATTGTATTGTTGAAGCACTAGTCTGTATCTTTTTATATTATTAATTTTTCTGAAACATATTCAAGTGATGGGAATTTTCCCACAACTCAGTTAGTTATATTTTTTTCACTTCAAATTGCAAATATTACTGAATATAATTGAACTTATGGACAAAATTAATTGACTAAACTTAACTTGTTACATTTTTAGACATCATGTAAGTTAAAATGTTTGAAAAATGATAAAGTTACAGGAATACGAGTTCTGGGAATGTTTTCCCACCACTGGACAAGTTCATTATTTTACTTGTACAAGTACATTTTTTATACTTGCATTTTTTATGACATCTGAGTTTCAAGATATTAATTTTGATTAGCTTGATTATATTTCTTTTATTAAATTCTTATTGTATTGTTGAAGCACTAGTCTGTATCTTTTTATATTATTAATTTTTCTGAAACATATTCAAGTGATGGGAATTTTCCCACAACTCAGTTAGTTATATTTTTTTCACTTCAAATTGCAAATATTACTGAATATAATTGAACTTATGGACAAAATTAATTGACTAAACTTAACATGTTACATTTTTAGACATCATGTAAGTTAAAATGTTTGAAAAATGATAAAGTTACAGGAATACGAGTTCTGGGAATGTTTTCCCACCACTGGACAAGTACATGTCTATACTTGTACAAGTACATTTTTTATACTTGCATTTTTTATGACATCTGAGTTTCAAGATATTAATTTTGATTAGCTTGATTATATTTCTTTTATTAAATTCTTATTGTATTGTTGAAGCACTAGTCTGTATCTTTTTATATTATTAATTTTTCTGAAACATATTCAAGTGATGGGAATTTTCCCACAACTCAGTTAGTTATATTTTTTTCACTTCAAATTGCAAATATTACTGAATATAATTGAACTTATGGACAAAATTAATTGACTAAACTTAACTTGTTACATTTTTAGACATCATGTAAGTTAAAATGTTTGAAAAATGATAAAGTTACAGGAATACGAGTTCTGGGAATGTTTTCCCACCACTGGACAAGTTCATTATTTTACTTGTACAAGTACATTTTTTATACTTGCATTTTTTATGACATCTGAGTTTCAAGATATTAATTTTGATTAGCTTGATTATATTTCTTTTATTAAATTCTTATTGTATTGTTGAAGCACTAGTCTGTATCTTTTTATATTATTAATTTTTCTGAAACATATTCAAGTGATGGGAATTTTCCCACAACTCAGTTAGTTATATTTTTTTCACTTCAAATTGCAAATATTACTGAATATAATTGAACTTATGGACAAAATTAATTGACTAAACTTAACATGTTACATTTTTAGACATCATGTAAGTTAAAATGTTTGAAAAATGATAAAGTTACAGGAATACGAGTTCTGGGAATGTTTTCCCACCACTGGACAAGTACATGTCTATACTTGTACAAGTACATTTTTTATACTTGCATTTTTTATGACATCTGAGTTTCAAGATATTAATTTTGATTAGTTTGATTATATTTCTTTTATTAAATTCTTATTGTATTGTTGAAGCACTAGTCTGTATCTTTTTATATTATTAATTTTTCTGAAACATATTCAAGTGATGGGAATTTTCCCACAACTCAGTTAGTTATATTTTTTTCACTTCAAATTGCAAATATTACTGAATATAATTGAACTTATGGACAAAATTAATTGACTAAACTTAACTTGTTACATTTTTAGACATCATGTAAGTTAAAATGTTTGAAAAATGATAAAGTTACAGGAATACGAGTTCTGGGAATGTTTTCCCACCACTGGACAAGTTCATTATTTTACTTGTACAAGTACATTTTTTATACTTGCATTTTTTATGACATCTGAGTTTCAAGATATTAATTTTGATTAGTTTGATTATATTTCTTTTATTAAATTCTTATTGTATTGTTGAAGCACTAGTCTGTATCTTTTTATATTATTAATTTTTCTGAAACATATTCAAGTGATGGGAATTTTCCCACAACTCAGTCAGTTATATTTTTTTCACTTCAAATTGCAAATATTACTGAATATAATTGAACTTATGGACAAAATTAATTGACTAAACTTAACTTGTTACATTTTTAGACATCATGTAAGTTAAAATGTTTGAAAAATGATAAAGTTACAGGAATACGAGTTCTGGGAATGTTTTCCCACCACTGGACAAGTTCATTATTTTACTTGTACAAGTACATTTTTTATACTTGCATTTTTTATGACATCTGAGTTTCAAGATATTAATTTTGATTAGCTTGATAATATTTCTTTTATTAAATTCTTATTGTATTGTTGAAGCACTAGTCTGTATCTTTTTATATTATTAATTTTTCTGAAACATATTCAAGTGATGGGAATTTTCCCACAACTCAGTTAGTTATATTTTTTTCACTTCAAATTGCAAATATTACTGAATATAATTGAACTTATGGACAAAATTAATTGACTAAACTTAACTTGTTACATTTTTAGACATCATGTAAGTTAAAATGTTTGAAAAATGATAAAGTTACAGGAATACGAGTTCTGGGAATGTTTTCCCACCACTGGACAAGTTCATTATTTTACTTGTACAAGTACATTTTTTATACTTGCATTTTTTATGACATCTGAGTTTCAAGATATTAATTTTGATTAGCTTGATTATATTTCTTTTATTAAATTCTTATTGTATTGTTGAAGCACTAGTCTGTATCTTTTTATATTATTAATTTTTCTGAAACATATTCAAGTGATGGGAATTTTCCCACAACTCAGTTAGTTATATTTTTTTCACTTCAAATTGCAAATATTACTGAATATAATTGAACTTATGGACAAAATTAATTGACTAAACTTAACATGTTACATTTTTAGACATCATGTAAGTTAAAATGTTTGAAAAATGATAAAGTTACAGGAATACGAGTTCTGGGAATGTTTTCCCACCACTGGACAAGTTCATTATTTTACTTGTACAAGTACATTTTTTATACTTGCATTTTTTATGACATCTGAGTTTCAAGATATTAATTTTGATTAGCTTGATTATATTTCTTTTATTAAATTCTTATTGTATTGTTGAAGCACTAGTCTGTATCTTTTTATATTATTAATTTTTCTGAAACATATTCAAGTGATGGGATTTTTCCCACAACTCAGTTAGTTATATTTTTTTCACTTCAAATTGCAAATATTACTGAATATAATTGAACTTATGGACAAAATTAATTGACTAAACTTAACTTGTTACATTTTTAGACATCATGTAAGTTAAAATGTTTGAAAAATGATAAAGTTACAGGAATACGAGTTCTGGGAATGTTTTCCCACCACTGGACAAGTACATGTCTATACTTGTACAAGTACATTTTGGTGCTTCTAGTTGCAAAAGTATATTATGATGGAACAAAGTTATGAATTACTATACTAAAATTTTACTCTTACGAAGTTTGAAATACGATGAAATATATTCAAATACAAGTAATTCATTACATAATTAAAAAAAAAAAAGTAGTCTTAAAAAACATTTAGAAAAGTAAAGTTCTTTTGTTTGGTAGTTTATATGTTTTTTTTCTCTTTTTTCTTTTTGGCCCACGAATCCATTTAGGGCGAACGTGTATTTTCCAACTTCCAAATGATGCTTCGAATACTACTATAGACGGTTAATGGACCTTTGGTTACCCGACAAGGCAACACGTGTCTCACACCACCAGTTAACATTATAACTTACAATATAACCGTCCTTTCTTTCTTCCCTACTTACTTCATTTGAGTTTCTATCTCGTTTCAATACTCAGAAAGTAAGTGCTACCTTCATCCACAAAACTTTATTGCATTTATCTATTGTCGGTTAACCAAAGGTCCATTAACCGTCTATAGTAGTTTATATGTTTTTTTTCTTTTTTTTCTTTTTGGCCCACGAATCCATTTAGGGCGAACGTGTATTTTCCAACTTCCAAATGATGCTTCGAATACTACTATAGACGGTTAATGGACCTTTGGTTACCCGACAAGGCAACACGTGTCTCACACCACCAGTTAACATTATAACTTACAAAATAACCGTCCTTTCTTCTTCCCTACTTAATTCATTTGAGTTTCTATCTCGTTTCAATACTCAGAAAGTAAGTGCTACCTTCATCCATTAACAGAAGCAAAAATTTATCAAGGTTTACATCTCGTCTCCACTGCTTGAATATTCTAACACAGGTAATAGTCTTCTGTTAATATACATTCAACATTAAACTAATTGTTTATACATTAGCCATACATTAAACTTCTAACGCTACTTCGTGTACAGGTACGATAAACATGGCCACAGATAGTCGTCACAACTTGATTCTTACTCAAATGAGTCCGACCGAAGAGGCGGAAATCGGGGTCATTAATCTTGATACAAGAGTTAAAAGCGTGTTTAACCAGGATAGGGGCAGGTTTTTAATGGTCCGTATTCTATCGGATCAACTAATTGAGTTGAAGGACTTTGAAGATTGGGTAAGAAACAAATGGCATGTTCTAGGACATGTTGATTTTTCAGGAGTAAGCGAAAACTATTTCAAACTAGAAATTGATATCAGAGGTGAAAGGGACCGGTTATGGGGTCTACGGCCTGGTAATGTATTTGGTTTCCACGCTGTAATCAGCAAGGGAGAAGATCCTGGGAATGGTACCTATTATAAATCAAACTTCACCTCAGCTTGGGTCCAGGTTACCGGACTAGCCAAGATACAAAATACTCTAAATACTATTAAGCATCTTTCTAAATGCTTTCATGACCTTCAAGAAATAGATTTCCCAGAAAATGATTCTGCTGTTGTGACCATTCTTCGATTTCGTGTGAGCTTTCCAATTGTAAAACCTGTACCAGCAGGAGCTTTTGTTAGACAAGAAGACGGGGTAGGGTGGGTCCCTTTTAAATATGAGAATTTAGGAGTTTTTTGTTATGCATGCGGTATCATAGGGCACGCGACAATTGATTGCCCCCCAGCACATCGTTTGGAAGCGCTGTCAGAGGCGAGGAAGAGGATTGTAACATGGAGTAGGGATGATCAGTTATTAAGAACACTAGATCAACCACTCTATGGAATAAGAAAACGCGTTGGAGATGAGTTTAGCACTCGTATTGAGTCCTTTAGGTGGGATAGACAGCATGTGCGTCAACCTACAACTGTACTAGAGAGGAAAGAACGCGAGATCAGGACAAAAGGGCGTAATGATATGACTGGAGTGAGGATGGCTAGAGTGGATACAGGTGAAATACCATTCAATATTGATAGTCTACTAAATGATAGTGCAGATTCTGATTTAGCGAGCACAGCCAGAAATGTTGAATTTACACCAAGAACTCAAAAACGTAGAGAGAATTATCTGAAGTGGAAAGCTGAAAAGGATCTTCAACAACGTGACCGTAATGCTTTTACTGTCGAAGCTAACCGTAGATTGTGTAGTATTGTGGATGCGGAGCCTAATATGGAGTTGAATCTGGACGCAGCAGTCGAAGTTAATAAGGAAGATAATGACAAAGCGATGGAAGACGTTGATACAGAGAAGGTTGCTGATGAAGAGGTTTGAAGATTTATATGTATGTGGGTTGATTTTATTAAAATTTAAAACTTTTATGTTATTTGTCCGTTTGTAGTTTGTAGTTTATATTTTAGCTTATTTGACTCTATTTTTTTAGCATATTTGACTCTATGTCGTTTTATTGGTGTGTTTTAAGGTGTTTTTGCAAATTAACGTCCATCTCAAGCATCGAGGAAATGCAATTATTGCTTCTCTTTTTTTCTCACCGATTGTTGTATGCTCAAAAAACCATCCCTGAAACACAGTAATATTTAAAACCAAAAACAAAAAACATACACAATTTTTAACTTACATTTTATTATATTTTAAGCTTTACTATCTCAACTTTAACTTAATTAACTCAAATTCTCATTAGTTTATAAAATAATGGAACCGGATAACGAACCAAAAAACTTGTTGACTCTACAACTTAGATTATATACTTGCACAAGTACAATCGTGTACTTGATGAAGTACATTATTAAACATACAATTTTATTATGGGAAAGTTCCCATAACTCAATTATATTTGAAAAACCTATAAAATTCATGCATATTGAATGTTGACTTAAAATACTTATAACACAAACATAAAAAGAATTATTTTTTGAATGTATATTTATCAAATGTTATTTATTAGTGATATTTTAGGGTGTGAAAATTGTTTAAGTTACAGGAAACACGAGTTTTGGGAATACTTCCCACCACTGGACAAGTACAGTATTGTACTTGTACAAGTACATTTTGGTACTTGTAGTTGCAAAAGTATAAGATTATGATGGAACAAAATTATGAATTACTATACTAAAAATTTACTTTTACGAAGTTTGAAATACTATGAAATATATTCAAATACAAGTCATTCATTACATCATTTAAAAAAAAAAAAGTAGTCTTAAAAAACACTTAAAAAAGTAAAGTTGTTTTGTTATTTGATAATGTTTTTGGCTATGGCGGAGTACCGACATCGGCTATTTGAGATTGGTCCTGCGTTGGATCAGTGAAATATTGGATGGTACGTTCCCAGTCCTTTACAATTCCTGAGTAAAGATTAGCCCTGAATTGATTCACTTCCTCTGTACTATAAGTTTCTTTAACTTTACAGAGTTTGTATATGTCATTTGCATACATCAAGACAAATAAACCGCAGTCCAAGTTGTTTTTTTCTTGTGGGCAGGATTCTGAGAATTTCAATGTTACCGGTGTCAGACTCTCGTATTCCATGGTTGGACTTGGACAAACCTCCCTTATGTAATCAAAAACGCGAAGTGCTTCGTTATTTCCAATCTCCGATTCCCTTCTTGAGTTGTAATGAGTCCACACCTCTTCCCGTTCATCTTCTAAATTGCAAACTAGTAATGTCCAATGACCAATATCCTTCTTCTTTGTCTCCGTATATATTGGTATCATTAAAAAGTGGGTCATTGAATCTTTTGCTTTATGCCATTTTTCATAAACCATCTTTCTTGCTTCTTCTTTATAAACTTCATTCTTCTCGTTCTGATCTATTTGATTGAGGTAATACTGTAGAAACATAATATAATGTCAGATAATTGAATATTCTAATATTTGTGTTTCAGTATATATGAATTACCATGACATTAGGAATGTAGTCGCATTTCCTGTTTAAAAACAGTTCCTGTGTGTTAGATACAAGCATATCATCGTGTAATTTCTGCCCTATTACAAATCCAGCTTCCACAACCTGCACAAGTTTTCTTATATTCAGTTTTTATGTACTTGTGCAAGTACATTAATATCCTTGGAAAAAAACCTGTTTTTCAAGCATATTGCCCTTCCTTAAATTATCCATATCTTTCAAGGTGACTATGATATTATCTTTCTTCCATACCCTAACAAAAAACAACCACAACAAACTTGTTAATCATCAAATTATTCATACATATTGAATGATCATGACATAATAAACAAATTACTCTACAGAGGGCCCAAATTTCTCTAGATTTGCAACATGCTCAACATCTTCTTTGACGAAATATGCTTCCAATGGTTTAAGATTTTTCATTTTCCTTGTAATTTTAACTAATTTAGTGTTCTTCATGGATACATTCTTTTCCTTAACCTCATCACGTTGGAAATCACTATCCGATGAGTCGAGTACCACTTTTTCAGGCTCTTTTTTTTTAGCTGCAGGTTTAGCTCTTCTTGCTTTTAGTCTTCCAACCATTGAACTAACTAGTGATTCTTTCTCAAATTTGTTGTCTTTTTCCTTGACTTGCTTCTTCTTTTTTTTTGTTTTTTCTTCTTCAAGGTCCTTCGGGTCAGTTTCTTTATCTTCTACATGATTCTTTGCTTCCTTAGTACCACGTTTTCCCCCCCTCCTAGTTCTTAAGTAATGTATGTCTCGTGCAGGAGTCTTGTAACTCTTTTCTGATTCTTTTTCAGATACTTTCTTTTTCTGAATTTCATTTTCAGATTCATTTGTTAAATCTTTAGGTTCTTCGTCAAATTCTTGAATTCCAAACTCCTTTAGTTTCGTTTTCATTTCTTTATTTTCGTTAAACATATTTATATACGAGACATCAAGTTTCTTCAACTCAGCAATATAGTTTTTATTCTCCTCTTTTAGATCATGTATCTCCTTTTCAGCGTCGCTTTTTTCTTTTTCTAGAAATTGGACCCTCTCCACCATACTTTCTAGCTTAGCTTCTACAGTTCTTAAACTATCGTCTGCAATCTTTTTATCTGACACTATTTCCTGATTCTTCTGCTTTAGATTTTCTGATTCCTTCATCAAACTTATAAGTCTTGAATTTAATTCGTGAATTTCATTCGCCATCCTTTCTTTCTCTTTAATCATTTTTTGCTTTGAAACAGTCCCCTCATCTTCTTCTTGTTCATCATAATCATTTTGATCATCTAGTAAAGAAAAAATATAAAAACAAACAATAAGTACTAAAATTTACTTGTACAAGTACAAAAATATATCAAATATACCTTCCTCCTCTTCAGAATATGATTTATATTGTTCAACGTCTTTTTCCACTTCCTCCTCGTCCTGTTCTTTACTTTTTCTTTTCATTTTCCTACCAGATTTTTTAACGCTCTCCTTCTTATACTTTTCAGTTGTTTTTTTCTTTCTTTTTCTTCTCTCTTCTTTCTCTGATTCCTCTTCTGTATCGCTCTCATCGATTAGAGTTCTTTTCAATTTCTTTTCATTGTGTTCCACCTTTTTACGTTTCTTGGTTTGTTTCATATTTTTCTGCAACTCCTTTACCTCATTTTCATTCTCTACATTCTCTGACTCCGCTTCATTCTGTTTAGAATCTAATAGATATTCTTCGTCGTCTTCTTCCTCTTCCTGGTCCTCTTGTTCTTTACTCTTTCTTTTAATCATACTACCCAATTCTTTACCGACTATCTTCTTCTTTTTTTGAATTTTTTTTATCTTTCTTTTTCTTCTGTCTTGTTCATCTGGCTCCTCTTCGGTCACACTCTCATCAATTACAGATTTTCTTTTACATTTTTTCCTATTCTTGTTTAATTCTTTCACCTCCTCTTCGTCCTCTTCGTCCTCTTCATCATCCTCTTCATCCTCTTCATCATCCTCTTCATCCTCCTCTTCGTCATTCTCTTCTTCCTCTTTCTCGTCTTTATCGATCCCAAGTTTCTCAAATTCTTCATCGGTTATTTCAATCTTCTCTATTACCTGAAATTTATATATTGTTGTACTGTTTAGATACTTAAAACAAAGGTTCAGAGTAAAAGAACAAGTAACTAAGAAATCCCAAAACACAAAACACTCCGAACAAAATTATTGTACTTGCGCAAGTACGAAAGTGTACTTGCACAATTTTTCACCTAGAAATGCAAATATAACTGAATATAAATGAATATAACTGAACTAATGTTAAAATTCATTGACTAAAGTAAACTTATTACATTTTTAAACAAAATGTAATTTTAAATGTATGAAAAGTGCTAAGTCTCAGGGTTTTTTATGTGAAATACGAGTTCTGGGAAATATTTCCCACTACTGGGAAAGTGCGTTTTTGTACTTGCGCAAGTACAAAACTCTGATTTCTCTTCAATTTTTTTCTGAAACTCAGAGTATATGCCTAAAAGTCAGATTTCTCTTTTCAAATTTATCATATGTTTACATTTAACAGGTTACAATTTATTCTACAGTCAGTTTTTTCTTACCTGGTTGGATTTTAATTTGTCAATGACTTGTTTTTTGTAGTTAGGATTCTTGCAAATTAACGTCCATCTCAAGCATCGAGGAAATGCATTTATCGCTTCTTTCTTTTTCTCACCAATGGTTGTATGCTCAAAAAACCACCCCTGAAACACAGTAATATTTAAAACCGAAAACAAAAAACATACACAATTAAGATGTCTTCGTATTTAAATAAAGACTTACCAAGATTGCAGTGACACAACCTCCGACTTTGCTGGGTGTGAACAAGTTTTCCCTTAAAGACTTAACCAACACTCTGAGAATGCTTCTTGACCAGTTGAAGTTTTTCAAACTGTCCAACTGTTCTGAGTGCTTTAAGTACTTCCTATTTCTTAATGGAGCTTGTTCGCAAAAGAATAATGTAGTGAAAGAAAGCAACGTCATCAGTTTCGGAAAATCTTCTTCGATACTACGAGTATCTGTTCGCTCTAACACTTTGTCGATCGCAGTCACTATTCCTTTTTTGTCTATTTTTGAATTTTCAAAAATTCTCCGCTCCCAATCTGACTTTTCATTGAGTTCCGCTTTTGAAAAATTAGGAACTGCCTCTGAACCTTCTTCAATAGCAAACAAGACCTTCACGTCTCTCCGAGTTACCTTCAACATTTTATCGCCAAGTTTGAAGGTGTTTGTGTTGGCATCATAACATTTAATTATCTGACCCGGTAGGACGTCCCCTACCTTTCTACAGTCTTTATGCTCCCTGAAATCGAATAGTTGTTTCAAGAGATAATAGAAAGGCGTCTTCCTGCACGCCTCAATATGTTCGTGTGTAACCTCTGGTTTTCTCAATACTTTGTTAATAACGTAAAGGGTCGATGCGTAACCTCTCACCATATCTGTATTTACATCAATTCAGGAAAAATGTTAATGAATAAAGCATAAAGCATACATGTCTTTGGTTGGTTATAGTGGAAGGAAAAATGTGTGCTTCTATAAGTATACTATTGTACTTACAGAAGTACACAAATGTACTTTTGTAAGTACATTTTTTCCTACAAGACACATAGTTTTAGGTAACAGTTTTTTCATATACAATTTTGACTTTACTCAAACATAGTCCAGTTCTGGGAATTTTCCCACATCACAGGCAGTCACGTTTGTTAAAATGTGTGTGAAAAATGTTTTAAGTTATGCATTTTTTTGATGTGAAATACAAGTTCTGGGAATAATTCCCACCACTGCGCAAGTACATTTTATGTACTTTTGTAAGTACATTTTGTCATAGGTGGATGGTCAAAATTCTGAATCTGGTTTAACAAAACACTTTCGAAGTTAATCTAATACCTGTTTAACTAAATTTTAGTCTTATAAAATTATAATTCTACAACTACCAGATCTTAAAACTCTATAATACTTATAAACACAGTGTCATTTTTGATGATCTATAACAGTACAAGTCAAATAAAATTCACACTCGACTATTAATTAAAGAATAGAATAAGATTTTTCCAGTGTTTATAACATCAAAATTTGAGTTTATTTTAACATTTCAAGCAGTCGAATCTACAAAACGATTTCGAAACTAATAATCAAATGCTCAACTATATTAACAATCCCAAAAATCAAATATAAACACTAAAATTCAAGTAAAATTCAAGTAAAACATAAATAATCATTGAAAATCAAATTAAAAATGAATAAAAATTTCAAATACCTTCAGTAATCCTTGTACAAATGCTTAAATCAGGTGACAAATGCGACAAAATTAACTATTACTTGATGAACAATGATTACGGTAACTTCACTAACATTTCATCATTTCAAACCTTCGTAATTATGATTTTTTTGAAGAAATTCTAATTGACAAAAACAGAGAGATAAAAGAATGCGTAGTTGAGTGACTGTGTGTGTTGCATGTTTTTTGAGTGATTTGAAGGAACGGTTTAGATGATTAGTGTGGTAGTCAAGGTGTGTATTGCATTTGATACTCTTTTGATTTGTTTGTTAGTGGCTTAGTGTTGTACTCGGTTGACTGTTTTGAATTTCTTTCTTTATTTTATATTTTTAATACGTGTAAAGGTTAATAATCGTATGTGTATTCTTTGATGCAAAAAATAAATTAAAAAACAACATAGGACTTTGACTTATGGGAAATTTCCCTGTACAGATTTGTTTTAAAAAAAAAAATTAAAAAACAAGATAAAGAGTATGATTTCTTTGAAAATGACAGAAATTGTAATCAAATTTGAAAATTAAATTTTACAATTTAAGGTTCAAGGTTTAGTGTTTAGATCTTAAGGTTTTATTGTTTTAGGTTATTAGTTTTTAATACACGAAAAAACTACTCGACTCTAAAACTTAGAATATGTAATTGCACAATTACAAAAGTTTCTTTTAGACACTACATTATTAATAATATACAATCCATGATTTGATGAACCTTCATATAAAATTTTTATCTTTATACTGATTATATTGGAAAATTCACTAACAAAACTTTCAAATATTAAAATTAAAATCAATCAAAACATATGTTAAATAACTACAGTTCATAATATGTACCTGCACAAGTACATAAAAGTACTTGCATAACTACATATGTACATCTTCGGTTAAGTTTTGGTTAGTTTCCCAGAACTCAATTTTCACTTCAAATCCTATAAACTCATACATCTAGTATGTCAATTCAAAACACTTATAAAACAAACATAAAAAAATTAATTTCATCTCAACAAACATTAAACATTAGACATATTGTTCACCAATAACTTCAACAATTATATCTTCTTACATTTATTTCTTTCTCAAGTTTTTCTTCTAACTCAACACCTTTTTCTAGTTCTTTAATATCAATTACTACACTATTGTGACGAACTATCCAGTTAACAACTCTCTGTTTGTAACTCAATTCTTGATACTTACTACATTGATTTGTTACATAAGATTTTTCGTAAAGATCCCACAAATACATAAATGCGTGTACTCCTGAAAGTTCTATTTTCTTGGACACATGATTTGTTTTAATATGTACCACCTCAGGAATAGAATTATTTTTTTTTCTTTGATCGGCAGGAATAGAAGTCTTTGATTCTTCTTCATTACTATTCTTTCTTCTCGCTTGAAAATATTTAACTAACTTATCTACTAAATCTTTCACATTTTTTCCTGCTTCGAAGCCCACACTTTTTTCAAGTTCAGAATCGTGTTGATGGTAATGGAAAAATTTCTTGTTGCATTTATCATAGTCCAGAATACTCCAGAAAATTTTACCCTCCCATTTAGTTTTTATTGGAAAAATTATATGTTTGTGAGTGTTTAAATAAAACTTAAAACTTCGACCAACGGTTTTCATGAAATTGCTGTAATCAGTTTGCATCAATTCCTGGTGTTACAACTTATTAGTTCAAGTAATGGAAAAATTATACTAATCTAAGAAAAAAAATAAAAATTGCATCACTTACTATTGTATTTGCTGACATTGATATTGCATGATTATCATCATTATATTTTCCACTACATCTGTACTGCTTATCTTTATTTGTGTTGTCCCATATGTATAAAACGCTTCCCATAACCTGTAATGTACAATATAAAAATTTATTTTTTCCTTCATTTATACTTTGTTTCACATGGATCAATACTTAACTTTCAATTAAATTATGCATCATTAATCTTTTTCAATTTTTTTGTTTATCATACCGTATCAGTTACGCCGTCATCATTAGATAGTTTTATCAAGTCTTCTGCTGTCACTTCAATAATATATTTCCAAATAACAGTAGATAGTGACATTTCTCTTGCGACTCTGTTTACGATTTTCATTTCATGACAAATCACTTTTCCTTGTGTATTGTCTTTAGTTTTCTGTTTTTTAAGCTTATTTGGATCAACAAAGTCATCAGGGATCCTTTTTGGCTTTCTATCATCTCTTTCTGTAACTCTTATTACCATAGAGCTTCGACTTGTTTCTGTCAATTTCGTTTTATTTTTAGGCACTACTTTTTCAGGGATTTGGGATACTGTGGTTGTTGGTGTAGTTAACATTGATGATTTTGATTTTTCTTTTTCATTTCTCATCAATATTGTCTCATTTAACATTGTTTCTTTGTCATTACTTTGGTTTTTTTGTTCATCGTTTTGTACTGGCTTTGTTGCTTCTTTTAATTGTTCGATTTCTTTTTGTTGCTTCTTTGCAGACAGAGACTCTTCTAGTTCTATTGTGGTACAGATATCTTCTTCTTCTCCTTTTTTTAATTCTTCATCTTCTTTGAATTTTTTTTGTTCCAAAGTTTGTATATACAATTTCAACCTCGTTACTTCTTCCGAGAGGTTATCGTTCTCCGCTCTCAGGCATGTGACTTCAGTATCATTTTTTGCATGGCTTTGTGCCTCGGCTAACTTTGTTTTCAATTCTTTAATTTCTTCAAACATTTTGTCACATTCTTGTCTCATCTGTATATTTTCGGATTCTTTCGCGTTTACAGATGCTTCTAACATAGCAATTTCCTCACTCTTCTTATTTGTCTCAGCCAGTTGGTCTTCCTTTTCTTTATCCAATTTTGTCATAACATTATTTAGGTTAAAATTCAGCTTTTTCACCTCTTCCCTCTCATAATTTAATTCATTAACCATATCTTTTTTTTCAGTTTCTGTTTGAGTTATCTTCAATTCTAGCTCACACACTTTATTCCTCTGTAAACATAATTCCTCACTTAGCAACTTCATTTGTGCTTCCATTTTTGTATTTTCTGATATGAGATCAACATCTGCTAAAGATTGGTCGTTTATGTTTTCAGCTATCTGATCTCTTAACACTCCTTTTGAAGGTGGTGTTTCAAAAATATGCAAATTCTCTATTTCAAGGGATACGGTGGGACCACTTTCGTCTAGGAAAGGTTGATTTAAGGTACCAATATATTCTGTATTGATAGTGTTACTTGTTGATGCTTGATTCGCACTATCTATACCTTTTGATCCTTGTGGCTCAATCCTAAATGGACTTGTGGGTGTATCAATTGTTTTTTCACTGTTTTCGGCCCCATCCATAATAACTTTTATCTCAGAAGAGTTTCTTTTCCTCTTCCTATAATACACTTGAGGCTCCTTCAGGAAATTCTCTGCGTATACCATTATTCTATGCATCTCGTCTTCACTGCTATCCATTTCTTCTTCTTCATTTTCATATGGGAGTTCTTCATCACTTCCTGGTTCATCTTCATTCCTTAATGAATCTCTTATGTATTTTCTCTCATACCTTTTGAGATTTAAATTATCTTTTTTCATCTACAACAAATAAAAAAAAATTCAGGGAATTAGTAAATTCACTTACGTACGTTACTAAATCTACTAAGTGATCGATATTTCTGAAATTTTTGATGTGAAAAACGAGTTCTGGGAATACTTCCCAACACTCGACAAGTACGGTTTTGCAATTGCACAAGTACGTTTTTGTGTTTCTACAAGTACAATCCCATAACCCAATATCCCATAACTCAAAATACAATAAATGGAGTACAGTATTATATTTAGTGTAAGAAAAGTTTAAGTTTCTAAAAATGTGAAGTTTATAAAACTGTATTTCTGAAATTACTAAACAACTAAAAGAATTTCACATCAACCTTGTAAGATAAACAACTAGTATCTTACATATCTCTGTTTCACTTTGTATATATGATTGAGCTTGAAAGATTCATGGCGTTGTTTAATGTGCCATCTCAAAACTCTTGGATATGCACGTTCAAGGTTTTCAACTGGATCCCATGTGTTAGCGTGTTCAAAGAAAAACGCCTGTAATATAAATTTGTTTAATAATTAATTCTTTTGTTTTCAAATACCATCTTGTCTTCATATTTAACAAATGTATTAACTTACCAGCAACATGCAGCTTGGACCTTTGGGATTATTGAGATGTCCACTATTTAGAGAACTTTCTAATCTTTTTATACTTTCACTTGCCCAGTCATAATTCTTCAATCTTTTGAGATCTTGACTGATACGAATCACCCACCAATCTATATATCCTCGCCCAGAACAGAAGAATACTGTGGCCAATACAAGAAGACACATTAATCTTGCAATATCTTCGTTGGTTTCGGTTGACTCAGGTTTTTCTAAAAGTTCCATTAACTTCTCCTTTACTTTGCCCACCGTTAATCCTTTATTTATTCCAGGGAACATTCTTTGACACCATATAGATTCAATCACATCTGCTTCTGTGAAACTTGGAATACCTAGGTCCCCACTCTCCAAGCCCATTATAATTCTTACATCATCTCGTGTAATTCGTAAATTGGTTTCCTTTATGTAGAATCCTTTACTTTCAGTTTGATAAGTACTCACTATATCTTTCAAAGCTGGTGCGTCTATTCTCAGAGAAGGAAGAGAATCAATTCTCTCAAATACTCCTTTGATCAGTAAGTAAAATGGCAATATTTTGCAGACATTTAGATGCCTGGCCTTGAAATTACTGCTTCTCAAAAGACTTAACAGATTGTGTAACGATGATCTATGTTCTACTGTTATTGTTTCCATTTCTGCATTGTAAATTTAATATGTTAGTATAGATATTCATAATTACGTATAAAAAAAGTGTAATTGCTCAAGTACAAAAGTGTATTTGCAAAACTACAAAATTGCACTTGCTTAGGTTTTAAAGAGTTATGGGTAAATTCCCAGAACTCATATTTCATATTATAGCAAATTTTCCCATTTCTCAACTCTTCATACAAATCTAGATTCCCACAACTCAAACATAATTTCAAACTTTCACAATAATTAAACACCATTAAACAATTTATCAAAAAAAAAAAAATCTGAAAAATTTGCAGTTTTGTTTCGTTTTCTGATTTATGGGAACATTCATTGACTAATATTTACTTGTTACAGTTCTAGACATTATTTAAGTTTAAATGTGTGAAAAGATTTAAGTTATAAGTTTAAATGTGAGAAAAATTTTAAGTTACAAATTTTTGGATGGTACAGATGAGTTCTGGGAATACTTCCCACAACTGGACTAGTATATTTTTGTACTTACACAAGTACGTTTTTGTGATTCTACAAGTACATTGTCCTGTGTTATGCTTAACACTGGTGTTTTTGTTCATTGTTCTCACGTTATTCAACATATTTTATACAAAACTTTCCCACAACTCAATCATAGTTTATAACATTTTCGACTCTCAAAAACCATTACTCATTTAGTCAAATAAACCTGCAGTTTTAATCCGTTTTCCAGTACTGGAAAATTCCCAGCACTCATATTTTATTCAAGTCCTTTATTCAAATCTCAATCACAATACATTTTGTTACAAATCTGTCCATAACTTAAGCATTTACATAATAAAACTCAAACTCAATCATTATTTAGATTTTTTTCAAAAATGCAACATAAATTCCGGAAAATAACTTCAAATAAAAGTCAGTTTAATCCGTCCATATCATAAATGTGATCTGTTACTAACTTTTCACTATATCATCAATCATCGTTCAAAAAAAATACATCATAATCACCTGTAAAAAAATTTCGGTAAAAAACTTGAACATGATCTCAATTATTACGTATTTGTATACATATTATCACGTAATACTACTATTTTAACAAGTTGAAGATCATTTTAGTACCAAAAATCAGAAAAAAAATTCGTATTATAACATTAATTTTTGGGTTAAATATAGGAATATAAGCGCGAAATTTATGTACCTAAATCTGAAGATTTCTTACTGATTAATCGACGCAAATCTTTGCGAGATACGCTCGTAAATTTCGCAATTAATTTTTAGCTGATTTTGTTATAATTTTTTGTAATTTTAGGAAATGAAATAGAGTTTAATTGCTGTGAAGATGTTTATATATTGTTATATATGTAAGGATTAAACGGGAGCTAAAGAAGCAGTTAACGGCGTTAAGTGATTAGAATTACTAAGTAAGGGTATTCAAGACATTTGCAGTAAGGTGCCTTTTATGGGCTAGGGTGTAAGGTGGTAGGTGGTTATTGGGCTTTAACCCAAAATATTATTTCACTAAATCAAGACTCAAAATAGGAAAGTGCATTATTTCTAAAGAAATTCGACTAAATGACTTCCTAAATCACTAAAAATGATGTCTCGTCCTAATATAAATCTATCACAAATGAGGAGACATCAGCTTCCTCGGGTTTTAAAAATCTCCTTAATACAAAACTCCCAAATAATAATAAGTTTCGTTTAAGCAAGAAGTTTTCTCTAAAGAAGTCAAAACTATTAATATTAAAATTATTTACTTTTTTATACTTAGTACTACACTATGATACACATAATTATATATCCACTAAACCCAAAAAATTAACTGCCTATCTAAATTTTCTTGTATCTCTCTCTACTTTTTCCTTCAAAACATCCTCCCCTCTCTCCTTATTTTCTTTCTTTTTCTTTTCTTTCACAGGAATTGAAGATGGAGATCGAGACCTCGGTAAAGTGAAGCTCTAGATCGAAAGCCAGTGAAAAAGCTATTGTGGTGAACAACTCCGAGCTGTGGCGAGATGGTGACAATCTCCTTCGACAAACAGTGGAGAAGATGTTTTCGTGCAGCAAGCAACTAGCGTGGCTATTGATAGAGCTTCAAGCTCTAATTATGGAAGGAGGGAGAGCAACCGCAAAGACATTTGCACCTCTTTCGTGAGATCTGCTGATTGCATGGCTATAGCTCCGGTGGAGACAGTGTTAACTGCTGAGTCGTGGTTATGCTGAGCTGCTAAGTCCTGGCTATGGTGAGTTGTGGCTCCGGTGAAGAAAGTGTCAGCTTCTGAGTCGTGGTTATGGTGAGCTGCTGAGTCGTGGCTATGGTGAGCTCTTAAGTCGCTATTATTGAAGGAGTGATGTACATTAATTTTTGTTCGAATTAGCGATCACCTTCCTTTTTTGATTACATGTAGTAGAGGACAATTGTCTCTTTTTTTTTGCTTTTTTTTCCGTATTGAATTTAAATTCAGAGATTGTATTTTTCTTTTTTGAATCTCTTATGTATTTTTTTCCTGCTAATAAAATTGATTGTTTATGAATTTGTTGTGTGTTATGCAACGCTTTTTTAGAATAATCAATGTTTTCCACTAAGTACTCAATGTTTTCTTGGTGTAATCAGCATTTTTCACTGAGTACTCAAAGTTTTGTCTGAGAGCTCACTGTTTTTCTCTGAATACTCAGAGAAATTCCCCCGATACTCATTGTTTTCTCTGACACTCAAAGAAATTTCTCATATATTTAGTGTTTTATTTCGATACTCAGTGTTATCTTTTCGATACTCAAATGTTTTTTTCACTATATAAAGTGTTTTATTTTCTCTGAGTACTCAGTAAAATCTCTGAGTACACCACTGATGGAGGCGGTGGTCGGTGGTCGGTTGTCGGTGGGTGATGGCTGGAGTTGGACAGTACCAATACTCAACGAGTATTATAATCAGTGAATTGATACTCTTCACTTATTTTTTTGTCTTTTTTGGTGGTTTTGTTTTACATGAGGGTATTTTAGTATTTGGTCATCCATAATATTTGGCAGCAACCTCTTTAAAGAAGAAACTATTAACAAGTTCCATATGTGGAATGAAGTTTATCTCCAAGACCTGATAGGTTAATCACCCTAAAAGTAGTGACAGAATAATAGATACACGAAAAAGGATGAAACCCAAACCGATTAAAAATTGATTTTATAATCATCGTTAAATCATTAGATTATGGTTTTGAAAAGTGTAACTGTCTTCTCTCAAGGTGTGATAAAATAATATAACAATTAACATCCCTAGACACCACTCCCCGCAAATACATGGGTAGTTCACAAGTAATATGTAAGTATAAAGATCGTTCTCCATATGAACTACGAGGTTGACTTGATAATTTCCAAGTTTTTCCAATAAATGTTGTAGCTTTCCAAAAGTGGCTTTTTGGTTATGTAACGCCTTGACTTGGGTTTGAACTTCTTTTCTCAATTTATTATCATCGTCTTGGGATCTTGTATCATCCAACACTACTGGATTCGCGCTGTTTACCCACGAAAATTTAGCGACGACCCGTAATTCGCCGCTAATCTTTTGAAATTAGCGACGACAATAACTTACCGGCGAAAAAACAAGCGTCGTTAATTAGCGACAACCAAATTCGTCGTAATATAAGTATATTTCGTCGTTAATTGTTTTTTTTTGTTTTTAATTTTTTTTCAATGTCGATCTGTCGTCGCTAACTTAGCGACACGGTCTTTCGTCGTTAATTAGAAGATTAGCGACGGCATATCCTCGTTTAACGACAACCCGTATTTCTTCGCTAATATTCAATCCTATTTAATGGGAGACAGCAGCTTTTTAACCCACCAAACACACAAAACACCCAAAAAATCCTCCGATTTTCTCCCAAAAACTCAACTAATTTCCATTTTTTTCTTGTAATTGCTTCTCCACTTCATCTTGCATCATTCTTGGTTCAATAATCAATGTGGGGCTCCATCACACAATTTAAGGTAATAATTGCATGAAATTCATCTTTTAATTTTTTTTTTTTGAATTCTAATTGTGTTTTATTCTTTCTATATGGGTTGATTAGGTGAATTAATACAACTTTCTTGGTGGGGAATTAACATCACTCTTCAAGTTATCCATCTAATTCAAGGTATTTCCATTAAATTTCATGCTTTTTAAATTTTTTATTTATTTGATTATATTAGCAAGTTGATACACCATATGATTAGGTTAATGAATTAAATATTTGTTGGTTGATTATGCATGTGTTGTGTGAATTTATATTTTGTGCTCGTATATTTTTACTTGTATATTTAATTATTTGTTCCTTTTTTATATATTCATTAATTTAATGAGGCTTTGTAATATTTATTCATGTAATGGTTTGTAATATTTATTCATCCAATGAGTTTGTAATTTTTTTTTGTTATTTTGTTTATTGTGTTGTAATTTTTATTCATTTTATTCATTGGGTTGTAATAATTATGTATTTTATTTTTTTACATTAATGTAGTCGCATAGTTTACTCAAATTGTTGTTAAGAGATGGCATCGAGTTCGGACATGAGTATCGATAAGAGTTGGATCGAATTGACGACTGTGTTAGATGGTGAATATATTTTTGGGGTTTATAAATTTATTGATTTTGCTAAGAAAAGTAGAGGTTATACCGGTTACTTGTCTTGCCCATGTAAGAAGTGTAATAATTTTTGTCGATTAAAAACCGAAGCTGTTATGGCCCACCTTCTAAGAGAGGGATTTAACCATGATTATAAGGTTTGGACAAAACACGGTGAGGAAGAGATACAAACACATACACCCCCTGCAAGTAAAGATCCAATTATAGTAAATGAAATCCCGCATGTTTATGACGATGTGAGACAGAGTTACAATGTTGGTGGACATCCGGGAGACACCGAGATGAGAGATGCAAATATTCCAAGTCGAAGCAGTTTTGACACATTGTTCGAAGAATTGGAGACAGAATTATTTCCTGGTTGTAAATCGATGAGTTCGTTGAATTTCATTGCCAAGCTAATGCACGTAAAAGTAAAGAACAAATGGACAAACACCTCATTCACCGAGCTACTGGAGTAGTTGGGTCGTATTTTGCCTAAACCTCACAATTTGCCCGAGTCTTATGAAGCATGCAACAGGAAGTTGAAAAGTTTGGGTATGGGGTATATTACCATCGACGTTTGTTTGAACGATTGTGTTATTTATTACAAAGAAAACAAAGACCTCGATAAGTGTCCAGTTTGTAGCGAGTCTAGATGGGACCCAAAGAAGGGTATCAAATTACCGCATAAGAAACTTCGATACTTTCCGATTGCTCCTAGATTACAGCGACTATACGCTTCAAAACACACCGCTGAAGACATGATTTGGCACCACACCGGTAACAGTGCCGATCCGGATGTGTTGCGTCATCCGGTTGATGGTGATAGTTGGAAGAGATTTGCAGCGCTACACCCTGAGCTTTCTAGTGAACCTCGTAACGTATATCTGGGTCTCGGAATCGATGGGTTTTGTCCTTTCTCTATGCAGAACAACTCGTACAGCATGTGGCCTGTCATATTAACCGTATATAACTTGCCCCCGTGGGTATGCATGAAGGAAACCACATTCCAGCTTTGTTTGTTGATTCCGGGACCCCGTTCACCCGGTAAGGACATGGATGTCTTTCTTCGTCCTGTTATAGATGAGTTGGAAGAGTTGTGGGATAAAGGGATCGTTACGTATGATGCCCACAAGAAAGAAGAGTTTACGATGAAGGTTTGTTTGTTGTCTACCACTAACGATTTCCCCGCTAGGTCATACACTTCGGGATGGTCGGGTCAAGGTTACAAAGCTTGTCCCGAACGCATGGATCATACTCCGTCATTGAGTGTGAACAAAGGGATTGTTTACTTTGACCATAGACGTTGGTTACCTGCCGGACATCGATTTAGAAGCGAACGTGTTTTGTACAAGGAATCTGATTGTATGGCCCCATCGAAGAAATATAGTCCTGCAAGTATTCAGATACAGTTAGATGGGCTTCCCATTGTGTTTCCCGGTAAACACAAGGATTTTGGTGGAAAGATCGTGCAGCAAGATGTTAATCGGCGATTCAATTGGAAGAAAAAGAGTATTTTCTATCGTTTACCTTATTGGTTTGAAAACTTGTTGAAACATAACATTGATGTTATGCATTGCGAGAAAAACATGTGTGATGCTCTTCTCGGTACAGTTATAGGTCTTGATGGGAAAGTTAACAAAGATAACGTGAAAGCGAGACTGGATCTTGAGAAATTGAAGATTAGAAAAGAATTGTGGTTGACTGAGAGAAATGGTAAAAAAATTTTGAAACGGGAAAAGTACACTCTAACACCGGAAAAGCGGACTATTTTTCTTGACTGGCTGAAGGCACAGAAGTTTCCCGACGGTTTTGCATCTAGTATGAGAAACAATGTTCAAAGTGATACGGGTAAGATTATCGGCATGAAATCTCACGACTGTCACGTGATGATGCAATATCTTTTCGTGGCTAGTCTCCCCGGGCTTATTGAAGACAAAGCGATTAGTGATGTGTTTATTGGGTTAGCGAATGTGTTTAGAGTCGTTTGCAATAAAAATCTAAGCAGGAAACAATTAGTATCGGGAAAGAAGAAAGTGGTTGAACTTATGTGTAGGCTAGAAATGATTTTACCTCCCGCGTTTTTTGATATTATGATCCACTTGGTGATACACTTATACGATGAAGCATTGCTTGGTGGCCCGGTCCAAATGCGGTGGATGTACCCATTTGAATGGTATTTGAAAAAGTTGAAAGAGTATATCCGAAATCCGGCTAGACCAGAGGGTTCAATAGCCGAGGGCTACATTGCGGAAGAGACGTTGAATTTCATATCAAGATATCTTAGTGAAGAAAAAACAAGGTTCAACGATCCAGGCAGATACAATGAAGCACCTCCGGTCCCAAAAGAGCTATCCGTTTTCAATTCCCAATGCACTCCAGTTGGCAAGATAGAGTATGTTTCTTTACCGTATAAGGAGAAGGAGCACATAAGTTGGTATATTTTGCATAATTGCGACGAACTCGAAACATACATGACGTAAGTAAATATTTATATATTTATATATATATATACATTTATATATTTATATGAATATATTTATATATTTATATATTTATTTGAATATATATTTATATATTTATATATTTATATATTTATATATTTATATATTTATATATTTATATATTTATATATTAATTTATTTATACTCATTTACAATTATAGTGAACACAAATCCACACTTACGGGAACAAGTAAGGAAATAGATATTACGCATCGTCGAACATTTAAGGAATGGTTTTTGGAAAAGGTATGTAATTTTAGGCATTGGTTTAAAACTTATATTTATATTATCAAAGTACTAACTATTATTGTTGTATAATAGATTCATGGAATGCATTCACGTGGCGATCCATTAGCTACCCCCGAGATGGTGTCCTTGGCAAACATGTCTTATGGTTCGGTGCATAAATATGATTCATGTGTTGTGAACGGTGTCAAGTGGGTAACTAAGTCCAAAGGAGAGAAAAGAGTGACGCAGGATTAAGGAGTGTGTACCATTTACGATGATAAACCTTATTACGGGGAGTTAATCAACATCTTGGAGGTTATGTACACTGGAGGGTGCTCGGTTGTGTCATTTGTCTATAAGTGGTATAAAAAGTCTGAATCGAGGCCAGAACATGGGGTAACCTTTATCAACACAACAAACTTTGAGTGGGCCGATGAACCGTACATTTTAGCATCGCAGGCCAAGAAAGTGTTTTACATCGACGAGATTAGTTCAAAGAAATCAATGAAAGGGTGGAAAGCCGTTTGGGAAATAAACGATCGACACGGATGGAGTCCTGTGTTATGGGCTTCGGAATCACTCCCTACGGGGAACGAGAGCATCAGCATACCATTGGATGGCACGGGGAATGAGAACATCGGCATACCATTGGCATCCACCGAGGAGATCGAGATTGATCCTGCTCATTTTTTTATTGATTTGTCTTTTGATACGGTTTGATGAAAATGAGGAAATTCATGATGACACCATGGATCAATACGGTGATGAAGAAGAACCTATAGAGGTTGATAGCGATGATGAACCCATAGTTATTAGTGGATATGATACTGATTAGTTTTATTTTATTTTTGTTTATTTGTATTAACACATTTTGTTGGTTTTTTTATTTTGGTTTATTGTATTAACACTCAACTTTGACCATAAACACTCAACTTTGACTCTAAACACTTAACTTTGACTCTAAACTCTGAACGTTGACCATAAACACTCAACTTTGACCATAAACACTCAACTTTGACTCTAAACACTCAACTTTGACTCTAAACTCTAAACGTTGACCATAAACTCTAAACGTTGACCATAAACACTCAACTTTGACCATAAACACTCAACTTTGACCATAAACACTCAACTTTGACCATAAACACTCAACTTTGACTCTAAACTCTCAACTTTGACTCTAAACTCTAAACGTTGACCATAAACACTCAACTTTGACCATAAACACTTAACTTTGACCATAAACACTCAACTTTGACCATAAACACTCAACTTTGACCATAAACACTCAACTTTGACTCTAAACACTCAACGTTGACCATAAACACTCAACTTTGACTCTAAACACTCAACTTTGACCATAAACACTCAACTTTGACTCTAAACACTCAACTTTGACTCTAAACGCTCAACTTTGACCATAAACACTCAACTTTGACTCTAAACACTCAACTTTGACTCTAAACTCTAAACGTTGACCATAAACACTCAACTTTGACCATAAACACTCAACTTTGACTCTAAACACTTAACTTTGACTCTAAACTCTGAACGTTGACCATAAACACTCAACTTTGACCATAAACACTCAACTTTGACCATAAACACTTAACTTTGACCATAATCACTCAACTTTGACCATAAACACTAAACTTTGACTCTAAACACTTAACTTTGACCATAAACACTCAACTTTAACTCTAAACACTTAACTTTGACCATAAACACTCAACTTTGACTCTAAACACTCAACTTTGACCATAAACACTCAACTTTGACCATAAACACTTAACTTTGACCATAAACACTCAACTTTGACCATAAACACTCAACTTTGACTCTAAACGCTCAACTTTGACTCTAAACACTCAACTTTGACCATAAACACTTAACTTTAACTCTAAACTCTAAACGTTGACCATAAACACTCAACTTTGACCATAAACACTCAACTTTGACCATAAACACTAAACTTTGACTCTAAACACTCAACTTTGACTCTAAACTCTAAACGTTGACTCTACACACCTCGAACACCCAAGTTTGACTCTAACTGTTGACTAAACACCGCAAACACTCAACTTTGACTCTAAACGTTAGCTAAACACCCCAAATTAAGAATATTTAAAGGAACAAAAAAAAACATGCAAGAAAGGGTAAGCTTCTTAAACCCTTAAATAAAAAAAAGAAAAAAAAATAAAAAATAGCGACGACATTCAATGGTTTCGCAACGACATTCAACCTTTGAATGTCGTCGCTAATTATTCGCGACGATATTCAAAGGGTTGGTCGTCGCTAATAAATAATAAAAAATTTGATTAGTCATCGTGGGCAGTCAACTTTCCCGCCCACGAAAATTAGCGACGACAAACCAAAAATTCGCGACGGGTAGTCGTCGCTAAACCATGACACGCAAGGGGCGTGTGTACGTGGGGCGATACGTGTCCCAAATTCGCGACAAAATCCTAAGATTCGCGACGACCTGCATGTCGTCGCTAAACTTTTATTCTATAAAGCCCTAACCGAGCTCATTTCTGCCATACACAAACACCCAAAACACTCCCAAAAGCTCCAGTTCCGCCATAGCCAAGCTATTCCGAGGAGAAACAACACCAAATCCAACGCTAAGGTAATGATTCTAGTCCAAATACACATTCTAATCTTAACTTTTTTGATTTTTTCTTTTTTAATTTCTAATATTTTGTCTTGTGTTTTTTTGTATGATTCCTTCTTCTTGGCATGGATTCATGGACGAAATCTACACCATTTCTACGTAACAGGTTCCAATTTCCGGATCAAACTTGCAATTTTTTTTTTGCTTGTTAAAATTCATGAATGTTTTTAGTTATTTGATGAAATCCGAGAATTATGTGTATGTTTGTGGGTTGTTTGGTAACTTTTAGGTGTTAAATAACAACATGTAATTGGAATTTGATAAAAATTAGGGTTTTGGTATGATTTTTGTAATTTTAATGTAATAGTTGGTGTGTTATTGATCTTTGATTGTGATTTAAGATATAGGGACCTATTTGCAATATCTTTGATTTGTATGTTTAAGGACTAAAATGCAATTTTATAAAAAATAGGACTAAAATGAAATTTTATAAAAAATAGGACTAAAATGAAATTTTATAAAAAATAGGACTAAAATGCAATTTTAGAAAGATAGAGGACTAAAATGCAATTTTCGAAAAATATAGGACTTAATTGAAAATTAAAAAAAAAGGGACAAAAATGCATTTTTTAGAAAATTAGGAATTATTCGCAATTTTTAAAAAATTTGGACAAAAATGCAATTTTATAAAAAATTTGGACTTATTTGCAAATTTTAAAAAAAATTGGACTTCTTTGCAAATTTTAAAAAAAATTGCACTTATTTGCAAATTTTAAAAAAATATGGACTTATTTGCAATTTTATGATTTTTTATAGATGCTGCTGTAATGGGTAGGAGTCACGGAGGAGACGGGAGGGGTAACGATCCCCCGAGGGGTCCACCACGTTCGAATGCTGATTGTTCCCAACCATCGGGTAATAAAAAATTCAATTAATGTTTATTTATTAATTGAGTAAATATATAATTACTAAGTATTTTTCACTAAAACAGGTGAACGTAAAAGAAGGAGACCGAAAGCTGCCACCTCTATCCGGACAGCTCAGGAGACCCTGAAGAGAGTCGGTTGGCCCATTCCAGTTGACTTTTCTGTCATAGACGGCACCTGGGACTTCGTGGGCGAGCATAGCAAACACGTGGGTCAGGTGGCTGGTAATGCTGTTCGAGAGGCTGTTCCCCCGTGCTACAAACAATGGTCAGATGTCCCCGACCATAACAAAGGGGTAATTATGCAGCGACTGCAGCAGTTTTTTGATTTGGAGGAGTGGAGGAGGCGAGGCGATTGGCATGAGATTGTTAAGAGGTTGACTTCGATGACATCTGGAGCCTACATGCGCTACAAGTCGGATTTGAAGAACGATTACTACTACACGGGTGAAAACCCACCAGATGTTGACCCAGTGGTTTGGGAGGCGACGAAGAAGATGTTTGATGACTTGGCAAAACAGGTAGAAAAAAATAATTTTTTTAAATATTTTATACATTTTTATTAATTAATTTTATAACTACTTCTTTTTTATTTGTAACAGAGTCAGGCTGATATAAACAAGAAGAATCGAGAGCAGCAGACAGTTCCGAGCAAGGCGGGGTCAAGGAACTGGTCACAGACTCGGGAGGTGATTATTGAGGTATAAGTTTTAAAAATTAAAATTTAATTTAGTATTTTATTTAATTTAATTGTTAACTAATTAAAATTTGTTATTGTATACTGTCCAGGGGAAGATGAAGACGGTGACGAAAGAGCCGTTGACATTTACAGATGACGAGACCCAGGAGGAGATGGAGCTTCCTCCTTTAAGCGGCTATTACGACCACCTTTCGTATGATGCAGCTACAGATAGCTGGCGTGACCAGCTACAGATAGCTGGTCCACACAATCATATGCAGAATGAGTGGGATGGGTTGGCAAACCAAACCTGGCTGTGTCATATTACCAGTTGCGACAGAGATATATCTGTAGGGAAAGAACATAATTGGCGTACCCTAGGGTGTTGATGTTGGTGATCAGGTCATCAACACTTAGGATCCTCCTATGATTGTTAATGCAAACATCACTGACTTCTGAAGTGATGAACCTAATAAAGTGGGAAACGAATTTGTGCTGTGCTTCCAAGGATTCATCAGAGATATTAGCATTTGATGGTAGGATTCTCCGCATGATCCATGCTACTTTAGCCATGGCCATGAAAACTTCTTGTTCACCAATAGATATTTTATTCACATCTGGTGCATGTGTCCATGCGCATAAAACCATTAAAATACCAGTTAGTATTTGCATTGGTGCAACCTTCACATTGCCCAAATTATAATCAATTTTTCCATTTATTAAATTGTACAATTGATGATCTGGTGTCGCCTAGGGTGTGATAAAATAAGATAAATAATAAGTCAGAAAACAACGCACTCTCACCCTAGACAGGCACAGTACTGCAAGTATTACAGGACGTATGCAAGTTTTAATGATAAGTTGAGTTCGTTCTCATGGACTTAGTGTGTTAATCGAATGGGTAGAAATAACGAGTAAGAAGTAATTAATTAAAAGACAGAAACATAAAAGAATAAATTCGAGATATTAAAATTAAACTAAGAAAATAAAGACAGTGAAATAAATACGAAGAAATATGAGATGAGAAGTATAGCTTAGGTTTTGCTAGTATGCACTAATTCTTGTAATTCTTTCTATCAAATCTAGTTAATAAGGGAGATTATTAGCTCTTAGATATTTAGTCAGGATTCTAAATTCACATACCTTAGACCTTGAGAGCGACTAAGGGGGCTACGGACATACCACGAGGCTGGTTCAAATAGGGTTATCCTGTGCCACTAGGGCCCTAAGCAATAAATTTCCATACATGGTGATATTGATTAAATCATACCCTAATGACTATCTAGTTAGAATTAGTGTTGTCAGGACCAATATCGACACTAGACGTTATGTGGTGTTTCAATAATTAGACACCCAACTAAGGCGATCATCTAACTACTATTAAGGTAATCCTATACTCGTGCTCTAGCAAGGAAAACAGACATTAAATCAAAACACATAAACAAATATTAAGGTAAGTAGCTAATATCAGATTAAAACATTAAATTCCCAAAGAAACTTAGATAGAAAGACACTAGAATTCATAGTTTATACATGATGCAAAACCCAAGCTATGGGGGTTTTAGTTCATACCCGAAGGAAATAAACTAAAGGAAATAATAAAAGACATCATCTTACTCTCTAGAGTAACTTGGAAGAATAAAACCTTAAGAACTAATTACTATGAGGCAAGGATGATTTACAAGTGATATATGGGTATATTTATAGGTGTTTAGAAGACCTAATTCGTTTTCTTGAAGGAGAAGGTAAGTAATGGACTTCAAGCCCAACTCAAATTCGTAACCCTAAAACATGAAATCAGTCCTGTTTTTGTTTTGGTCCTAGCAGCTTCAATACTCATCCGTTTGACGCGTATAGGTAGTCAGAATTCATCGTCTCGGAAATATCTTTAACTTTGCTCTTGACTATTTCTCCAAATTCCACACCGATCTTGAGATATAAGCTGATTTGTGGTCGTAGGTGCAGAAATTCAGGATTAAGGCAACTTTTCCTTTTCCATGTTTTTAGCTTTTGTTTCCTTATCTCCAATTACCATGCTTATCTCTTTACATATCTCTTAGTCTTTGACTTGGACTCTAATTAATCTCCATAATTATATTTAAAGCTTCACACTAAATAAATAATTAAACCCAATATGCTCTAAAAATATTATTTTACTAAATCAAGACTCAAAATAGGAAAGTGCACTATTTCTCAAGAAAAATGATTATTATGACTTCTAAATCACTAAAAATTATGTCTCATCCTAACATAAATCTATCACAAATGAGGAGACATCAAGACCCCCAACTCAAAGTTGTATCGTCCCGATAAAATAAAGATAAAAACAAAGGGAAGTCTATAAATACACACTTATGGAATTTTCAACACAATGGGAAGAACATAGCAAAAAATATATAGAATAGACATAAAACAATTACTCAGAAAATTTCATGCAGTAATATTCACAAACTACATACCTATACACTTCTCATATCCATAGTCAACACGGCTTGAATTCAAGATCAGATTAGTTTCGCAATGTAAGAAGGATTGGGACTTTACTCAGTTCTCTAAGGAAGCTATAGATTGTTCATCGAACTTCACTAGTATTCAAAGATCCACTTAACTACTCTCTAATGGCCAATCACTTCTCGATTACATAGAAAAGAATCAAAAGGTATTTAAGGTTGTAATTTAGGCTTAGGGACGGTATGATAGTATTTTTGGATAATTTAGAGTGAGCTTTTGGCTATCTCCTCACTAGCCATCAACGAATCTCCCTAGATCTTGAGTTACTCTTATAAAACGTTTCTCACTCAACCCAATAAATTCTTTGATGCACAATTTAGCATCCCCAATAACCCAATTAAAGCATAAGATGTTCACCTAAAAATTCCACTTTGCCGGTCCGAATATATATATTTTCTTTCTTTTCAAATCAATTTCTTAAGCCATGACTCTCTTTTTAATGTTGAGATATCACGCTATTCTGTTATATATATATATATATATATTTCTTTTCTTTTTATGCCCTTGTTGGCAAATTTAGCTCGTAGCTTCTTTTCCATTCACTATTACCCCGGCAAAGGGTTATAATAAAAATCTGTGAATCATCATCAATATAAAGAACAGAGCACAATTATAAGCTCAAAAATCCCATCCCAATAACAATTCCCATAATGGTGGACCCACCACCCCAAACTCAAGCTCTAAAACAATTGTCTATGCATCGCGATTCGAGTGCGGGTCATATGGAAAAGTCCTATAATATAAAGGGATATGGCTAATAATGTGTTTCAATAAAAGCATTACTGATTGAGACACCCCTCTTCCTCATCTGTTTAGAACCTTGATCTTGGATTGGTGTCTTTTCTTTTGGCTTTGATGGTACCTTCATTCTAGCTGTGAATTTCTTGTGTTGTGGTGGTGCAGGTGCCTCTTCTTGTTGTTTCTCAGTAGGCTCATCAAGATTGATGGCCTTTTCAATTGTAGAACCAGACAAATTCTTGTTCTTCCCTAGAGTATAACACTTCCTCTTGTAATCCATAGCCTCTGTTCGGTTTGTCATGGTTGATTTGACCCCAAACTCAAGTTATACCAAGGATAGAATAAAGTTAATGAAACTTGGTATAGCTTGAGTTTCTTGCTTGGATTAGATGAAGGAAGCTGGTTTCTTGATGGCTCTTAGAAGAATTCTTGGAAGCTTGATGATCTTGAAGGTGTTTAATGGTGTTTTGTGATGGATTTGATGAAGAAAATGTGTTTGTGGAGGATGGAGGAGATAATTGTTGATGTTATTGTGTTTGTTGTAGATGTTTGATCAAGCTTCAAGGTGTTTTTATAAGGTTGGGAGCTGGAAAATTCGTGTGGGAGAGGCTAGGGTTTATCTCTTTAAGGTTAGAAGTTGAATAAGCCCTGATTTCTTCACAAACCGCCTAGACTGCGGTATACCGGAAGAATTGTGCGGTATACCGGACCCAGCAGGTCTTCATTTTTTCGTTTCTGTAAAGACCCCGCGGTATATAGCCCGAGTCACGGGTTTTCGCCACTGTTCAATTACTCTTCTCCGTCCAAAGACCCGCGGTACCTAACCCGTGGTACGGGTTTTTTCTCCTGCGGTATACCGGACATATCGCGCGGTATACCGGACCGCGCATCGACAATTTTTTCTCCTTTCTGTATAAAACCCGCGTGAGTAACACGTGACACGGGTTTTCTTCCCGCGGTATACCGGGGTTCTGGGGCAGTATACCGGACCTCGCGCCGAACTTTTCCCTTGAATTTCTTCTTTCGTTTCCTAGCACCCCAAACTCGATTCCTGCACCATTAACACACTACCCTTCTCATTTCTTTTTAAAAGTAGACACTAAAACTCGACACTAACTTAGAATTATACACTAGGAATTGAAAAACTTAAAGAAATAAACTAATATACAATGATTTGGCTTTTGTTTAACGTCGTTAAGCTCGACGGGTTACCTCTCGAATCATCTTTTTACGTAACCTCCCCAGCAGTGAGTGAGGTCATCAATGTTTGCTACACAGAACTTGCATCCCTTAGCTTTTATTACCACCAATTGATCAGAGATAACCCTTGTGACCATGAACAGTCCTTGCCAAGAACTCTTGGCTTTGCGCGCTTTCGGAGGGGGATCAGGCTTCTTCATTGCGACCTCTTCGCCTACACTGAACTACCTCTTCTTTCGTTCTTTCTTAGGTTCTGTTGGAACCTTCGTAGCTCGCACCTTTTCTTTCTTTTTAGCATGGTCAAGGTGTGGATTTTTCTTAGGATATGGAGGATTTATGTTAGGTGGTTTCTTTCTGAGCTCTCTTTCCTCCATTCCTAAGGTTCCCACAACCTTGGTTGGATCTTGTTCAATCACATCCATCTGGAAGCACTCCTCCTTGGATTCCGGAAACTTCATTGGTCTGAACACGTTAAACTTCACTTCCTCGTCTTGGATTCGCATAGTCAATTCTCCATTCTCTACATCAATCAAAGTACGCCCCATCGCTAGGAATGGTCTTCCCAAAATAATGGGGACATTCCTATCCGCGTCGTAGTCAAGTATAACGAAATCAACTGGAAAAATTAACGTACCTGCCTTGACGAGGACATTTTCTACTCTTCCCTCTGGATGCACGAGGGATCTGTCAGCCATTTGCAGGACCATAGAGGTTGGTCTTGCGTCTCCTATCTTCAACTTTTCAAATATTGATTTGGGCATAAGATTAATACTCGCTCCCAAATCGCATAAAGCTTTGGCTTGCCATTCACTACCAATAGAGATGTGAATAGTAAAACTCCCAGGATCAAGCAACTTCGGTCGTAACTTACTCTGACATATCGCACTGCATTCTTCTGGCAAGCCCACCATTTCATTCTCAAGATATCGGCGTTTGTTTGTTTGAGCTCTTTTCAGGAATTTCAAATACTTTGGTACCCCCTTGATAGCCTCTAAGAAAGGTATATTAATATTGAGCTTACTCACCATGTTCATGAATCTTTCATATTCATCCGTATCTCCTTTCTTCTGAACTCTGGAAGGGAATGGTGGAGGAGGACGGGTTTCTACAACATCTTTCTTCTTTGGCTTTTCCGGAGTCTTCTCCACTTCTACCACTTCAGGTTCTTCGTCCTTCTCTTCCACCTCCTCTAACGGTTTTTCTTTTCTAATCACTTCTTTTTCTTTAATAACCGGGAAAGGTGGTGGTTGCAATTGCTTACCACTTCTGAGTGAGATAGCGTTACAAGCTTCGTATTGTTTAGGAACCTCCGTATCAGTTGGAAGTTGGCCTTGACCTCGAACATTTAAACTATTGGTGATCTTTGATATTTGAGTCTCTAAGACTTTTAGCGAAGCGGAATGAGAGTTTAATGTTTCTTCCATCCTATTTTCTCTCTTGTTGGTTTCCTCCATGAATCGAGATAGCTGGTTTTCAATTATCTCCGACCTCTTTTCTGCATGGGACATGTATTGCGTCAAAGTAAGTGCTAACTCACTTGCGGTAGTCGCGCCTTCTTGAGGTCGAGAGGGAAGTGCTTTTTGAGCTAATGTGTTGGCATACGCGTCTTGATCGGCTCTAGGTTGATTTCCTTGGTATTGGTTTTGCGTTCGAAACTGATAATTGTTCCCTTGAGGCCTTTGTTGATAAGTTCCAGGATTGGCTGCCCCTTGTGGATTTGAATACTTAAAGCTTGGATGATTTCTGTTTTGATTTCCATACCCTTGACCACCTGAATAGTTACCTCGCTGATTAACGAAGTATACGGATTCTGGGTTGTTGGCACATTCTTCCCAGCCATGATCATCTCCTCCACAACTAGAACATAATTCTGGTTCATTAACAACGTTTACCACAGCTTTATTCGACATAGATAATTGTTTCAGCTTGTTCTCAAGTGCGGAAATCTTAGCGTTCAAAGCGGTTTCTGTATCAAAATTCAAAGTTCCTCTTTCCGAAGCTCTAACCGATGATTTCGATGATTGCCAACTCATTTCATTCTTCACAATTCGGTCCATGATAATCAGAGCTTGATCAGTTGTGACCATCATGAGACCACCTTGGCACATAGTATCGATTTTATCTTTTGCAGCATCACCTAAACTTCGATAAGATATTCCAAGTTGTAATTCAAGAGAGTATCCATGTAATGGGCACTTGCGTAATAATGTTTGAAAACGAGTCCATGCAGCACCTACAGTTTCTCCTGGCTCTTGGCGAAAATAAACAATATCTAATTGCCCACTGAATCGAACACTTTGAGGATAGTACCTATCGAAAAAGGCTGTCTGAAGTTGATCCTAAGACACAATCGCGTTGTGTGGCTGTTGATCATACCACTCACTTGCTCCTCCGATGAGGAAGAATGGAAACATATGAAAGTACATTTGTTCTTGGGTTACTCCAGGGGTGACATATGCATCACAGATTTGCATAAACTTGTACATAGCACGAATAGGATCTTCACGAGCTGCACCACTATACTGTCCAACGGTTGTAAACTGGTTAATCATCCCTGTGTCTGGTCTGAATCGAACTCCTTGAATTGCAGGAGGACGGAGTCCTAGTGGTGGTAGAAGAAAAGGTCCATGGTTGTTCGGTTGAAAGATCTGCGGTCCATGATCTTGAAGTACTCCACCATTATTGTTGACTTGTTGTTGATTTCCGGGAGGAGCTGGTAATTGGACTCCTACCGGTGGAATTGGTAATTGAACTCCTACCGGTGGAGCTATTGGGAGACCGTTTTCATCCAACTGAATCACGGGATCTTGAGCATTATCTTCTGCCATTGCTTTTTCCAGCTTTGCTTGTTCTCTTGCTTCTTTATCTCTTTTGTTTTTCTCTCGTAATAGGCGTTCGGGATTATCAAGGATCACGATATCTCCAAGCATATACCAAAACCTGTAAATCTGAGAAAACAAGAACAACCCAAAGCGTAAAACTGAAAAATAAAAATTAAAACTAAACTAAAAACTAACAACTAAAACACTTACGGCTAACACCGTGGTCACACGCTACCGTCCCCGGCAGCGGCGCCAAAAACTTGGTGTCTCCTAGTGTGTTCTAAATAAACACACCTAAAAAAAGCAAGACACGTACCGCAAGTGTACGGGTCGTCCAAGTAATATCCGGTAAACGGGATTTCGATCTCAGGGACGGATTAGGTATGATTAAAGTGTTATGCAATAAATGGAAATAGTTGCTTGAAAGAAAACTGAAAGTAAAAAAAAAGATTTTTATTTTGTTTTTGATTAAGGGACTAAAGTGAAAATAAAGTAAATATTAAACTAAAATTAAACTAATGCAAGAAAATAAATATGAAGAGACTAAAAGGATGAGAGAATAGTACTTGAGTCACGCTAGGTTTTACCAAAATAAACTTAATCAATGCTTCTTCTAAGGGACAAATTAGTAACTAGTAGTAGTCGGGATTCTAGATTCTCCTAACCCCCGTCAGGGTGGACTTAGGAGCTATTCTCAGGTGTTACAAACCCCGTCAGGGCGATCATAATCCACCTTCGAATGTCAGGTTCTCTACCCAATTGGCTATAAGATTAACTAAGTCCGTCAGGATCAATAATTTCTATCTTACGTTTATTACCTATGTCAGTAATTAAACCCCCCGTCAAGATGATCCAATCGCCACTAATTGGAATAGCCTAATTACTCAAACCTATGTCTAATTGGCCAAATTAAATATAGTGAAATTAACTTACGATAACAAACAATACTAAATTACTCAATTTGAATTAAACTATAAAAATCCCAAATCAGAAAGCATTCGTTAAATAAATTAAGGTTCAACCCTTACAGCGATTCTCAAGCACTTAAGAAGTTTAGCTCATAATGGAAAATAAAACTAAAACAAATAAATTAAAAGACATAATGTTTTACTGAAAGAAAATAAATAAAACCTAATGAAGAGGTTGGGTTTGGCTTGAATTGGAGATATAGACAGTCTCCAGCTCTAGCTTTCTTCCTTCCTGCTTGCTCTGACTTGAATCCTTAAGCCTCTTTGATAATTATATGAAGTGTGCGTAAAAGAGGAGGCTAAGGGGTGTATTTATAGGTGTTAGGGACCTCTAGGTCGAATTTGCTTGGAGTGGAAGACAAGTCAAAGACTCTCATATTCGTAGCTCTAAATTCTAGGAAAGGTAAGATTTGCTGCTGATTTGATTTGGTCATATCCTTTTCAATACTTATCCATTTGAGAAGTTCCAATATATGAAACTGCTTGTCTTGGAAAGAGCTTTCTATTGGTGCAGACCACTCGTCCAGAATCCATGCCAATCTTTAATTATGATTTTATCTCTAAAACGTGGCTGAATTTCAGATTTCAAAAGGCAGCTTTATCTTTTCCTCCTTTGAATAAATCTTTCCTAGATCTTCTTATTTCCATTGAAATCTTCTTTACTTTCATCTTTATCTTGACTTGGTCTCTAAGTAATTACCATATATCTTTTAAAGCTTCACATTAAATAAATAATTAAACCGCATATGCTTAAAAAGTATAAATCAATAAATCAAGAAATTGAAATAGGAAAGTGCACTCTAAAAATAGAAACTCGACTAAAAATCATTTCCTAACACTCTAAAACACACTAAGACTTTAACTCTCACTTCTCCTCCTTGGATTGGTCTTTCATGAAATTCAAGAACCTATTAACTTTGCATTAAAAATAGTCAAATTTACGCACAAAAGCTCAGATTCTGCAAATAGTTAATTTCCAAGGGGAGGAAGTGCAATATGATCAATTAAGCCTAAAAGTCTATCAAATAAGTCATTTATTCACCTAAAAGGATGTCTCCAATGGGCTAAGAATTAGAACAAATAGGGAGACATCAAGACCCCAAACTCAAACCTTTGTCGTCCCGACAAAGTAAAATAAAAACAAAGGATCTTTTAGGTGAATGCAGAAGGTAGAATCTAGAAAATAATCCCCAAAGCAAAGCTTAAAACAAATTTCATATATTCTAACCTAGGAATTAATATACACCTATACTTATCATGCAAAATCAAATACAAAACAATATCAATCCAAAATTAATTTCACAATGCTAGAAGGTTACGCTTATTACTTATCTCAAGATGGTGGCTATAGGGTGTTCCTCGATCCTTACTTGCTTTGAACACTCCACTTAGCATATTCCCTATTAACTCACTGTACATCTAGGAATCACGAGGACTTTATGGTTTTAGCATAGGCTGAAGGACGGTATGGTATGTATATTTGGTAAATTTGAAGTGAGCTTTTGGCTCTCTCCTCACTTACCATCAACAAAACTGTCCAAGAGCTTGAGTTTACACTCGAATAACATTCTCACTCAACCCAATTGACGCGCTTAATTAGCCTCCCCAAATTAACCCAATAAGCACTAAGGATGATTCACTTAAAAATTTCCACTTTGCCGGTCCGAATATAATTTCTTTTCGAATCATTCATTTTTTTTTCTTTTTGTATAGCCATGACTCCCTTTTTGATGTTGAGATGTCATGCTATTTTTCATAGTTATGCCTATTCATAACTTGAGCTCGAAGCTTCTTTTCCATTCACTATTACCCTAGCAAAGGGTTACAATATCATAAACCTGTGAATCATCAAAATATATAACCGAGCACAATTGATAAGCTCAAAAATCCAAACCCAATAAATTCCCATATGGTGGACCCACCACCCCAAACTCAAGCTCAAGACAGGAAGTCTCAGGATCGTGATTCAAGTGCGGGTCATATGGTCATGCCTACCAATCTAAAGGGATATTGGCTTATAATGTGGCGACAAAAGAAAGGCTTAAAGGCTAAAAATTTGGCTACGAAGGATACAATTAATTCAGGGATAGAAGGCCAAAAAGGATTCAAAGGGCTAACAAAGAACCGCCTCTATCATTTTCCTATCTACACAGCTTGCTTCTAGTTCATACCTAAGTGGGTTCTCTACTCATTTAGATCTCACGTTCTACAAACCACCTATTATCCTTAAGCACAAGTTTACTTCTTTTGCATTGTTCATTAATTCTTCCTATCAATTACTTCATATTTGCATGCAATCAAATCGCGGTTTATACTAACTCCTAAAGTCAACTATTTTCTATCATAAATTCATAAAAAGCATGCTTGATGGGGGCATTTAAAACATTCTACAGTCAAGCAGAACCCTAAAAAAAAAATTCTTTCTGAAAAGCATGTAAAACCCAAAAGAAAAAATTGGGATGAGGCAACGAACCCCACCCCAAACTCAAAAGTGAGTCGTGTCCCCACGACTCGAAAAAGACTCAATAAAGCAATAAAAACTAACTACCTAATGCCTACCATCAATTAAGAAGAAGAATTAGAACAAGGTACCTGGCCATAAAGATCCATCATATCCTCCTCCGAAGAAGAAGAATTATTATCAATATCCATGTTCAAAGTTACCTTACTCCTTGTTGAATTCATCTTGGCAATTTCCTCCCAAAGTGCTAAGACTTGTTTTCTTAGATGATCACTTTGTTGTTGATGTTTGATAGCCCATGGGGGTGTGTAAGAATCATTCGGAGAAGAAGAAGAACCTTGATCTTGGATTGGTGTCTTTTCTTTTGGCTTTGATGGTACCTTCATTCTAGCTGTGAATTTCTTGTGTTGTGGTGGTGCAGGTGCCTCTTCTTGTTGTTTCTCAGTAGGCTCATCAAGATTGATGGCCTTTTCAATTGTAGAACCAGGCAAATTCTTGTTCTTCCCTAGAGTATAACACTTCCTCTTGTAATCCATAGCCTCTGTTCTGTTTGTCATGGTTTATTTGACCCCAAACTCAAGTTATACCTAGGATAGAATAAAGTTAATGAAACTTAGTATAGCTTGAGTTTCTTGCTTGGATTAGATGAAGGAAGCTGGTTTCTTGATGGCTCTTGGAAGAATTCTCGGAAGCTTGATGATCTTGAAGGTGTTTAATGGTGTTTTGTGATGGATTTGATGAAGAAAATGTGTTTGTGGAGGATGGAGGAGATAATTGTTGATGTTATTGTGTTTGTTGTAGATGTTTGATCAAGCTTCAATGTGTTTTTATAAGGTTGGGAGCTGGAAAATTTGTGTGGGAGAGGCTAGGGTTTATCTCTTTAAGGTTAGAAGTTGACTAAGCCCTGATTTCTTCACAAACCGCCTGGACTGCGGTATACCGGAAGAATTGTGCGGTATACCGGACCCAGCAGGTCTTCATTTTTTCATTTCTGTAAAGACCCCGCGGTATATAGCCAGAGTCACGGGTTTTCGCCACTGTTCAATTACTCTTCTCCGTCCAAAGACCCGCGGTACCTAACCCGTGGTACGGATTTTTTCTCCTGCGGTATACCGGACCGCGCATCGACAATTTTTTCTCCTTTCTGTATAAAACCCGCGTGAGTAACACGTGACACGGGTTTTCTTCCCGCGGTATACCGGGGTTCTGGGGCGGTATACCGGACCTCGCGCCGAACTTTAGCGCCCCAAACTCGATTCCTGCACCATTAACACACTACCCTTCTCATTTCTTTTTAAAAGTAGACACTAAAACTCGACACTAACTTAGAATTATACACTAGGAATTGAAAAACTTAAATCAATAAACTAATATACAATGAATTGGCTTTTGTTTAACGTCGTTAAGCTCGACGGGTTACCTCTCGAATCATTTTTTTACGTAACCTCCCCAGCAGTGAGTGAGTTCATCAATGTTTGCTACATGGAACTTGCATCCCTTAGCTTTTATTACCACCAATTGATCAGAGATAACCCTTGTGACCATGAACGGTCCTTGCCAAGAACTCTTGGCTTTGCGCGCTTTCGGAGGGGGATTAGGCTTCTTCATTGCGACCTCTTCGCCTACACTGAACTCCCTCTTCTTTCTTTCTTTCTTAGGTTCTTTTGGAACCTTCGTAGCTCGCACCTTTTCTTTCTTTTTAGCATGGTCAAGGTGTGGATTTTTATTAGGATATGGAGGATTTATGTTAGGTGGTTTCTTTCTGAGCTCTCTTTCCTCCATTCCTAAGGTTCCCACAACCTTTGTTGGCTCTTGTTCAATCACATCCATCCGGAAGCACTCCTCCTTGGATTCCGGAAACTTCATTGGTCTGAACACGTTAAACTTTACTTCCTCGTCTTGGATTCGCATAGTCAATTCTCCATTCTCTACATCAATCAAAGTACGCCCCGTGGCTAGGAATGGTCTTCCCAAAATAATGGGGACATTCCTATCCGCGTCGTAGTCAAGTATAACGAAATCAACTGGAAAAATTAACGTACCTGCCTTGATGAGGACATTTTCTACTCTTCCCTCTGGATGCACGAGGGATCTGTCAGCCATTTGCAAGACCATAGAGGTTGGTCTTGCGTCTCCTATCTTCAACTTTTCAAATATTGATTTGGGCATAAGATTAATACTCGCTCCCAAATCGCATAAATCTTTCGCTTGCCATTCACTACCAATAGAGATGGGAATAGTAAAACTCCCAAGATCAAGCAACTTCGGTCGTAACTTACTCTGACATATCGCACTGCATTCTTTTGGCAAGCCCACCATTTCATTCTCAAGATATCGGCGTTTGTTTGTTAGAGCTCTTTTCAGGAATTTCAAATACTTTGGTACCCCCTTGATAGCCTCTAAGAAAGGTATATTAATATTGAGCTTACTCACCATGTTCATGAATCTTTCATATTCAGCCGTATCTCCTTTCTTCTGAACTCTGGAAGGGAATGGTGGAGGAGGACATATTTCTACAACATCTTTCTTCTTTGGCTTTTCCGGAGTCTTCTCCAATTCTACCACTTCAGGTTTTTCGTCCTTCTCTTCCACCTCCTCTAACGGTTTTTCTTTTCTAATCACTTCTTTTTCTTTCATAACCGGGAAAGGTGGTGGTTGTAATTGCTTACCACTTCTGAGTGAGATAGCGTTACAAGCTTCGTATTGTTTAGGAACCTCCATATTAGTTGGAAGTTGGCCTTGACCTCGAACATTTAAACTATTGGCGATCTTTGATATTTGAGTCTCTAAGACTTTTAACGAAGCGGAATGAGAGTTTAATGTTTCTTCCATCCTATTTTCTCTCTTGTTGGTTTCCTCCATGAATCGAGATAGCTGGTTTTCAATTATCTCCGACCTCTTTTCTGCATGGGACATGTATTGCGTCAAAGTAAGTGCTAACTCACTTGCGGTAGTCGCGCCTTCTTGAGGTCGAGAGGGAAGTGCTTTTTGAGCTAATGTGTCGGCATACGCGTCTTGATCGGCTCTAGGTTGATTTCCTTGGTATTAGTTTTGCGTTCGAAACTGATAATTGTTCCCTTGAGGCCTTTGTTGATAAGTTCCAGGATTGGCTGCCCCTTGTGGATTTGAATACTGAAAGCCTGGATGATTTCTATTTTGATTTCCATACCCTTGACCACCTGAATAGTTACCTCGCTGATTAACGAAGTATACGGATTCTGGGTTGTTGGCACATTCTTCCCAGCCATGATCATCTCCTCCACAACTAGAACATAATTCTGGTTCATTAACAACGTTTACCACAACTTTATTCGACATAGATAATTGTTTCAGCTTGTTCTCAAGTGCGGCAATCTTAGCGTTCAAAGCGGTTTCTGTATCCAAATTCAAAGTTCCCCTTTCCGAAGCTCTAACCGATGATTTCGATGATCGCCAACTCATTTCATTCTTCACAATTCGGTCCATGATAATCCGAGCTTGATCAGTTGTGACCATCATGAGACCACCTTGGCACATAGTATCGATTTTATCTTTTGTAGCATCACCTAAACTTCGATAAAATATTCCAAGTTGTAATTCAAGAGAGTACCCATGTAATGGGCACTTGCGTAATAATGTTTGAAAACGAGTCCATGCAGCACCTACAGTTTCTCCTGGCTCTTGGCGAAAATAAACAATATCTAATTGCCCACTGAGTCGAACACTTTGAGGATAGTACCTATCGAAAAAGGCTGTCTGAAGTTGATCCTAAGACACAATTGCGTTGTGTGGCTGTTGATCATACCACTCACTTGCTCCTCCGATGAGGAAAAATGGAAACATATGAAAGTACATTTGTTCTTGGGTTACTCCAGGGGTGACATATGCATCACAGATTTGCATAAACTTGTACATAGCACGAATAGGATCTTCACGAGCTGCACCACTATACTGTCCAACGGTTGTAAACTGGTTAATCATCCCTGCGTCTGGTCTGAATCGAACTCCTTGAATTGCAGGAGGATGGAGTCCTAGTGGTGGTAGAAGAAAAGGTCCATGGTTGTTCGGTTGAAAGATCTGCGGTCCATGATCTTGAAGTACTCCACCATTATTGTTGACTTGTTGTTGATTTCTGGGAGGAGCTGGTAATTGGACTCCTACCGGTGGAATTGGTAATTGAACTCCTACCGGTGGAGCTATTGGGAGACCGTTTTCATCCAACTGAATCACGGGATCTTGAGCATTATCTTCTGCCATTGCTTTTTCTAGCTTTGCTTGTTCTCTTGCTTCTTTATCTCTTTTGTTTTTCTCTCGTAATAGGCGTTCGGGATTATAAAGGATCACGATATCTCTAAGCATATACCAAAACCTGTAAATCTGAGAAAACAAGAACAACCCAAAGCGTAAAACTGAAAAATAAAAATTAAAACTAAACTAAAAACTAACAACTAAAACACTTACGGCTAACACCGTGGTCACACGCTACCGTCCCCGGCAGCGGCGCCAAAAACTTGGTGTCTCCTAGTGTGTTCTAAATAAACACACCTAAAAAAAGCAAGACACGTACCGCAAGTGTACGGGTCGTCCAAGTAATATCTGGTAAATGGGATTTCGATCTTAGGGACGGATTAGGTATGATTAAAGTGTTATGCAATAAATGGAAATAGTTGTTTGAATGAAAATTGAAAGTAAAGAAAAAGAGTTTTATTTTGTTTTTGATTAAGGGACTAAAGTGCAAATAAAGTAAATATTAAACTAAAATTAAACTAATGCAAGAAAATAAATATGAAGAGACTAAAAGGATGAGAGAATAGTACTTGAGTCACGCTAGATTTTACCAAAATAAACTTAATCAATGCTTCTTCTAAGGGACAAATTAGTAACTAGTAGTAGTCGGGATTCTAGATTCCCCTAACCCCCGTCAGGGTGGACTTAGGAGCTATTCTCAGGTGTTACAAACCCCGTCAGGGCGATCATAATCCACCTTCGAATGTCAGGTTCTCTACCCAATTGGCTATAAGATTAACTAAGTCCGTCAGGATCAATAATTTCTATCTTACGTTTATTACCTATGTCAGTAATTAAACCCCCCGTCAAGATGATCCAATCGCCACTAATTGGAATAGCCTAATTACTCAAACCTATGTCTAATTGGCCAAATTAAATATAGTGAAATTAACTTACGATAACAAACAATACTAAATTACTCAATTTGAATTAAACTATAAAAATCCCAAATCAGAAAGCATTCGTTAAATAAATTAAGGTTCAACCCTTACAGCGATTCTCAAGCACTTAAGAAGTTTAGCTCATAATGGAAAATAAAACTAAAACTAATAAATTAAAAGACATAATGTTTTACAGAAAGAAAATAAATAAAACCTAATGAAGAGGTTGGGTTTGGCTTGAATTGGAGATATAGACAGTCTCCAGCTCTAGCTTTCTTCCTTCCTGCTTGCTCTGACTTGAATCCTTAAGCCTCTTTGATAATTATATGAAGTGTGTGTAAAAGAGGAGGCTAAGGGGTGTATTTATAGGTGTTAGGGACCTCTAGGTCGAATTTTCTTGGAGTGGAAGACAAGTCAAAGACTCTCAAATTCGTAGCTCTAAATTCTAGGAAAGGTAAGATTTGCTGCTGATTTGATTTGGTCATATCTTTTTCAATACTTATCCGTTTGAGAAGTTCCAATATATGAAACTGCTTGTCTTGGAAAGAGCTTTCTATTGGTTCAGACCACTCGTCCATAATCCATGCCAATCTTTAATTATGATTTTATCTCTAAAACGTGGCTGAATTTCAGATTTCAAAGGGCAGCTTTATCTTTTCCTCCTTTGAATAAATCTTTCCTAGATCTTCTTATTTCCATTTAAATCTTCTTTCCTTTCATCTTTATCTTGACTTGGTCTCTAAGTAATTACCATATATCTTTTAAAGCTTCACATTAAATAAATAATTAAACCACATATGCTTAAAAAGAATAAATCAATAAATCAAGAAATCGAAATAGGAAAGTGCACTATAAAAATAGAAACTCGACTAAAAATCATTTCCTAACACTCTAAAACACACTAAGACTTTAACTCTCACTTCTCCTCCTTGGATTGGTCTTTCATGAAATTCAAGAACCTATTAACTTTGCATTAAAAATAGTCAAATTTACGCACAAAAGCTCAGATTCTGCAAATAGTTAATTTCCAAGGGGAGGAAGTGCAATATGATCAATTAAGCCTAAAATTCTATCAAATAAGTCATTTATTCACCTAAAAGGATGTCTCCAATGGGCTAAGAATTAGAACAAATAGGGAGACATCAAGCGATTGTATCTTTGACCGATTGTGACATAGTGGCATTCCCAAGTATTTCCCAAGGTCCTCCTTCTCTTGTATTCCAATATCCGATGAAACCTTTATTCTACATTCTATCGGGGTGTCTCTACTAAAGCATACAGAGGATTTCATGAAGTTAATCAGCTGGCCAGAACCTGCACAATACTTAGAAACACATTCTCGGAAGGTTTTAACTTCTAGATCATCAATTGTTAGAAAGAAAAGTGAGTCATCAGCAAAAAGTAAGTGTGTTATAGTTGGGAAATTTCTAGTTATCTGTATTCCTTTCAACATACCTTGTTCCACTTTTCGCTCAATGAGGCTAATGAGGGACTCCGACATAAGGGAAAAAAAGAAAAGGGGATAACGGGTCCCCTTGCCTTAGGCCCCTTTTAGATTTAAATTTACGAAGTCTCTCACCGTTAAAATTGAGCTGAAGGGTGACAGAGGATATACAATTCGAGATCCAACATATCCATTTATCTCAAAAACCTAACTTACGTAGAACTAAGAGAAGAAAGTCCCAACGCACCTAATCGTATGCCTTAGCCATGTCTAGCTTTACCGCCGCCATTACCTTTGGGTTCTTCCTTTTCCGTTTCATAAAGAAAGATATCTCTTGGGATATAAATATGTTGTCCTGTATTGTCCTATTTTTAATGAAAGCTGATTGTGTCGGAGAGACAATTATATCCATTATGCCCTGTAGCCTATTATCCAATATCTTTGCTATTATTTTATATCCAAAGGTTAACACATGAGATATGTCGATAGTCCCCAATACCTTCCTGGGTTTCCCCTTTTGGTATTAGGGTGACCAAAGTCTCATTTAACTTATCGAGAGATATATTATTCAATAAGAAGTCCTGAACCATAAGTAAAACATCATTCTGTATAATGTGCCAGTATTCCTGATAAAATTTACCGTTCAATCCATCCGGCCCTGGTGCTTTCGTTGGAGACATGTCAAAGACCGCTTTTTTAACTTCTTCCAAATTTGGTAACTTTGTCAGATTCTCATTCATCGCTTCTGTCACCTTATTCCTAATCGCCTCCGTTGCTGCTCCCATCTCATCTGTATTTCTTTCCTCAAATAGATCTTCATAATAGCTTTGAAAACTATTTCGAACTTTCGATATTCTTTCCGTCCAGATCCCATCTCCTTTTTTAATCCTTAGAATCCTATTCAAGTGTCGCCTTTTGATTGTTGCCAAATAGAAGAACTTTGTGTTCTTATCACCATACTTTATCCAATTTTGCCTTGCCCTGTCATACCAATACTTTTCTTCCGCAATGTACGTTTGTTTCAGATCCTCTTTTATATGTGCATGTTCTTCCAATATTTCTTTTGTCGTATGTTGATTCTCTAAGTCCACTAACCGCCTTGTCAATTCCTTTATCTTCAGAGCGTTATTTCGAAATGTCTTTTTACTCCAACCCGTCAACCCTGTGATTGTATTGTCCCTTTTCTCTAGAAAAACCGGTAACGATTCATCTTTTCCTTCCTCACCCCATGCTTTTTTTATAACATTTTCGCATTCCGCATGTTCCGTCCACATCGTTTCAAACTTAAACCATTTCAGTCCACTGTTATGAGTTCTCTCTTGCTGTAGAATAAGCAGACAGTGGTCCGGCCCGATAGCTGGTGGTATATAAACCTGTGCATTAATAAACCTGTGCAACCAATCACATGAAGCAAATGCCCGATCAAGTTTTACCTTGACTGGCTTATCAATTCTACGATTAGACCATGTAAAATAACTTCCATGAGAATGAATTTCACTTAAGTTATTACTCGAGATAAATTTATTAAATTCATATATTCTTTTATTATCCGGTGGTGTGTTACTTAACTTTTCACATTTTTTTAGAATATCATTGAAGTCGCCAATTAGAACCCAAGGTTTATTAACATTTTGATTCCAAATAGTTATTTCTTCCCATAACATTAGCCTATGTTCTAGTTTATTCGGTGCATGAACACATATGATATAATAGGGAAAATACGGATCATTAATATATAATATTACAAAATAGTGATTAGACCTAATAACTTCGAGCTTAACATCTGAGTGCCAGATTACCAAAATAGCACCCGAATGATAAGCGTTTCCTACTGGATCCTGAACAAAATGATTAGCATATCTAAAATTCCTAATAACCTCGGGGGCGTCTACTACACGTAACATTGTTTCAAAAAACAAGCTACCCCCGGTTTAAACCTATTTAATACTGACCTAATACTAGAAAATGTCAAGGGAGCCCGTATCCCTTGACAGTTCCAAACTAGTGTACTCATTGAACGTCTTCGGACGTCTTGGAGACAGTCCGGATATCCCTTTTAAAATTAATTTTTACTTCATCACGTTTATTAACAATCCATCTTTTAACAAGCCATTGTATTTTACTTTTTATAATTAAAAAATCCCATATTTTACCTCACTTCCTAATATTAGTCCACTTTAGAAATATCCCCATTCTCCTGGCCCATAAGGCCCAAGCCCAGCTGATCATTTTGGCCCAACCTAATTTTTCCAAATATGAAAAGTAAGATAAAGCCCCAGCCCAGGCCCACCCCTTCTTCTTCCTTCCCATCTTCGCCGAAACCAGTCTCTTTTTCCCTGCCCTGTTCTCCATATCTGCAACCTGATTTTCACCCAAATAGCTTATGAATGAGATATCCAATTCATTCCCCTCCACAGACCCCTCGCTTATATATTTTCCACATTTATTATTATTGTTTATGTTAATCTTTGTATCATATTCCTTCCTATCAACAAAATTAAACATTCGAATATCCATATTAACCTATCTAACTTCATTTAAACCAGAATACATATTAAATAAGTGAATCTTATACTTACTATGCATATATATAGAAGAAGAATTTATACCTGTTATCCTACCTTCCTCAGCATCTCTATTTTTACTCCGATAGAACGTTCGTATCTCACTTTCTTTCTTATGATTCTGGTTTTTATGTCCTTTTGTGATATTCGTTGCTTGTATCATCTTCGGAATATTCTTCTTAATGATAATATGTAGCGATTCTTCATATCTTGCTATTTGTGCTGTTACTTGCTCCTTTCTATCGAGACCGACTTCCTGTGTAGTATTTCTTCTGTTGGTCAAATGAGATTTTTTTACCCAAGGGATGACCATGTTTACGATGACAGTGGGTGACTCAATTTAAAGAAATGATTCGAATATTAATTAACGTAATACATTCATCTGGTAAAAAAAATCATTTGAAGTTGAATGAGAAATTGAGTCATAGAATTTGAAGAAATTAAAAGAAAAAAAATTAAAATAAATAATAATACATGTTATTTATTTTATTTTTCTTTTGGTTATGAAGCAAAGCAAAACAAAGAAAAAAAAAAGGTACTGCTGGGCTTTGAATCTGGGCCTCCAAGCTAGTGGGCTTTTGGGCCAGACTTTCATACCATCTGGACCAGCTTATGTTTTGGTCTTCTATACTAAACTAAACGTTGTGTCTTTTAATGTAACGTATCTTCAAATGAACCATCACAACTCTTTTGCCAAATCCACCTTTTCATCTTCTATAAATAGTTGGCCAACTCAAACATTTTCATTCATTCATTTTTCAAAGCATTAAAATTATAAGAGAGAGATAGAAAGAAGCAGCATTATTAAGTTCGTCGAAATTCTTAAGAATTTGTGTGTCAGTTTCTTTTGAATAGTTTTTGTCGTTGTATCCTGGAGGTTGAAGCCAACAAACGTAAGACACCGGTACGTGGCCTAAATACCTTAAAGACATCGGATCCAATCCGAGCCTCGACAAGTAAAGTTGTTTATTTATATATACTTTTATTTTATTTCTGCATTAGTTTCTATATTGTTTTACTGGTTTATACAAATATAACACTACAATTTAAGGTATTTATGTTTCACGTTGTATAAACCAGAAAACGTTTTCTTTTCGTTTTATAAACTTTACTTTTGCAATAATATCTGGGTCTGTGTATACAGAACGAAATTGTTACATTCTATTTCCTTTCTCTTATTCTGATTTCTAGGCTTGTGTATACATACTAGAAAATTCCTCACTTACTAACGTCAGATTTCTGCTTCATATAGAATATGGAGAAAAATACTGGACAAAGTGAAAGGCAACATGAGACGGGTAATAACTCAAGAACAGAAGTTCGTGTACCCGCACCAACACCCATTGGACCAGCTGATAGGCCAGAAAAGTTCAATGGTTCTGACTTTAAGAGGTGGCAGCAAAAGATGTTGTTCTACCTGACCACTCTAAGCTTGGCAAAATTTCTAAAGGAAGATCCACCAGAAATGGGATCCAATCCAAATAGTGAGACATATAATGCAGTAGATGCTTGGCAACATGCTGATTTCCTATGTAAGAATTACATTCTAAACTGTTTGGATAACTCCTTATATAATGTGTATAGCACCATGCCAACTGCCAAGCAATTATGGGAGTCTCTTGAGAAGAAATACAAGACTGAAGATGCCGGCACAAAGAAATTTGTGATCGGTAAGTTCCTTGATTTCAAAATGGTGGATTCAAGATCATTAATGTCTCAAGTACAACAGTACCAGTTGATCCTTCATGAGTTGAGTGCTGAAGGTATGAATCTGGTAGAGCCTTTCCAAGTTGGTGCTCTTGTGGAAAAGCTACCCCCGTTGTATAAAGATTTCAAGAATTACCTCAAGCATAAACGCAAACAGATAAGTCTTGAAGATCTAATTGTAAGGTTAAGAATCGAGGAAGACAATCGAATGGCCGAAAAGGCAACTAACCCTCGATCATATGAAGCCAAGGAAAATGTTATGGAACAAGGGAGGACCAACCAAAACAACAAGCGCAAGAGGCAAGGGCAGTCAAATAATGAAAACAATAAAAAGGTGAAATTCAACGAGGATTGTCACAACTGTGGAAAGCATGGACATCGTGCAAAAGACTGTCGAAACAAAAAGGCACAAGGAAACCAAAAGAAAGTTAAGGGTGGTCAGTCATATGTGACTGAGATATCTCAGGGTATTGACGATTTGGATCTGGCGGCAACAGTCTCAGAAGTCAACCTCGTCAGCAACCCACGAACGTGGTTGATAGACACTGGAGCAACCCGACATGTGTGCTCAGACAAATCTGTGTTCCAAACCTACAAAAAAGCTACAAATGAAGAAATCCTATATATGGGAAATTCCGCCACCTCAAAGGTTCAAGGTACTGGAAAGATTGTACTAAAGATGACCTCCGGGAAAGAGTTGACCTTGAACAATGTCCTCCATGTTCCAGACATTAGCAAGAACTTAGTTTCTGATTCCTTACTTAGCAAGGCTGGGTTTAAACTTGTATTTGTAGCTGATAAGTTTGTATTAACTAAGAACGAAATGTATATAGGAAAAGGGTACCTATGTGACGGTCTGTTTAAGATGAATGTAATGACCGTAGTACCTACAAAAATTGTAACCGATAAAGAAATGAATGAAAATTCTGATTGTGTTTATATGCTTGACTCACCTAATTTATGGCATGATAGATTAGGACATGTTAATTTCAGTTCAATAAATAAGTTAGTAAACGTTGGGTTATTACCTAATGTGAACTTCAATTCTCAAAAGGAATGTGAAGTATGCGTTGAGTCAAAATTAACAAAAACCTCATTTAAGTTTATAGAAAGGACTTCGACACCTTTAGAGTTAATTCACAGTGACATATGTGACTTGAAATTTGTGCAAACTAGAAGTGGTAAAAAGTATTTCATAACTTTCATTGACGATTGCACAAGGTATTGTCAAATATACTTGCTTCGAAGTAAGGATGAGGCCTTAGAAGCATTTATGCAATACAAAACTGAAGTTGAGAATCAACTAAATAAAAATATTAAGAATCTTAGAACAGATAGGGGAGGAGAATATGTGTCTCCTTTTGAAGAGTTTTGCGCTAAACATGGAATCATCCATCAAACCACGGCCCCCTACTCGCCTCAACAAAACGGGATTGCTGAACGTAAAAACCACACGTTGAAGGAAATGATGAATGCCTTGTTGATTAACTCAAGGTTACCACAAAACTTGTGAGGATAGGCTTTACTCACCGCAAATCACATCCTCAACAAGGTACCACACAAGAAGGTAAATAAAACTCCTTACGAATTATGGAAAGGAAAACCACCTTCCTTCAAATACTTAAAAGTGTCGGGATGCTTGGCAAAGGTAGCAATTCCTGCTCCTAAAATGGTCAAAATAGGACCAAAGACCATCGATTGCGTCTTTATTGGATATGCTCACAACAGTGCTGCATATAGATTCCTTGTACACAAATCTTGTCATGTTGACATTAACGTCAATACGGTGATTGAATCAAGAAATGCACATTTCTTTGAAACAACATTTTCGTACAAGACCACACCAGAATCTGGTTCCTTAAAAAGAACACATAATGCAATTGAAGAAAAGCAAGATCAAGAATCATTTCCAACTGAAAAGCAAGATCAAGAATCATTGTCAAATGAAGGAGAACCATGAAGAAGTAAGCGGATTAGAACCTCTACGTCTGTTGGTCCTGACTTTCTATCTTACATGCTAGATGACGAACCGCGAACATTCAAGGAGGCTATGTCAAACCCTGACGCCCCATACTGGAAAGAAGCGGTAAATAGCGAGATAGACTCCATTATGCAAAACCATATATGGGAACTAGTGGATCTCCCTCCTGGGAATAAACCACTTGGATGCAAATGGATATTCAAGAAGAAACTAAAGACCGATGGGTCTATTGAAAAATACAAGGCTCGCCTTGTTGTAAAAGGTTATAGTAAAAAAGAAGGACTTGATTATTTTGATACTTATTCTCCAGTCACGAGAATATCATCCATTCGAATGTTAATCGCTATAGCTTCAATATACAAGCTCGAAATACATCAAATGGATGTAACAACCGCCTTCCTAATTGGAGAACTAGATGAAGAGATATATATGGAACAACCTGAGAGCTATGTAGTTCTAGGTAAGGAGAAGCAAGTATGTAAGCTTGTTAAATCTTTATATGGTTTAAAACAGGCACCGAAGCAATGTCATGACAAATTTGATAGATTTATGATCTCAAATGATTTCAAGATAAATGAATGTGACAATTGCGTTTATGTAAAACGAAATGAGACAGGATATGTCATTGTCTGTTTATATGTGGATGATATGTTAATCATTGGAAGTAACAATGATGTGATTAAATTCACCAAAAGGATGCTTTCAAGTAAGTTTGTCATGAAAGATCTAGGCCTTGCGGATGTTATTTTGGGTATCAATATTCTCCGAACATCTGAAGGTGTTATACTATCTTAGTCACACTATATTGAGAAAGTATTAAACAAATTTAGTAATGGCGACACAAATATCGCCAAGACACTTGTTGATGTAAATTTACATCTTGCTAAGAACACTGGTGATATGATCAACCAGTTGGAGTACTCTCGTATTATTGGGAGTCTCATGTACTTAACGAAATGCACTAGGCCAGATATAGCACATGCAGTAAGCAAGCTAAGTAGGTTTACACATAATCCAGGGAAGAACCACTGGATTGCTATTGTAAGAGTTCTAAGGTATCTTAGATACACTATGAACGAAGGGTTGTTGTACACAGGATATCCAGCTGTACTAGAAGGATACAGTAATGCAAACTGGATATCAGACTCCACCGACTCAAAATTCACAAGTGGATTTGTCTACATGTTAGGAGGAGCAGATGTTTCTTGGAAATCCACTAAGCAAACTTGCATAGCCAGATCCACTATGGAATCTGAGTTTATAGCTTTAGACAAAGCTGCTGAAGAAGCCGAGTGGCTTCGGAATTTCTTAGATGATATTCCATTTGGCCAAAGCCTGTGTCAGCTAGCTGCATACATTGTGATAGTCAAAGTGCCATTGGTAGGGCACTAAATGAAATGTATAACGGTAAGTCTAGACACATACGTCGTAGATACAATACAGTTAGACAATTGCTCTCAAACGGAATTATCACAATTGATTATGTTCGATCAAAGGATAATATAGCGGATCCACTGACCAAAGGTCTACAAAGAGAGCAAGTGCGAGTGTTGTCAAGGAGAATGGGTCTTAAGCCTATGAAAGCTGAGTTGCCATGATGGGAACCCTACCTAGCAGAGTGGAGATCCCACAATCTAGGTTCAAAGGAAAAACTGAATCATGAAACTGCAATTTGGTGCGATGCACTGTGGGGAAACCTCCCTAAACCATTCTTAGGACAAAAATTAAACAGTGCTACATGTAAAATTGAAGGATAAGTTAAACTTTTAATGGTTCTTGTATCTTCTAACATAAGATAGAGTAATGCAGAATACTCTCGACAAGAGACCACCTATATGAATAACATGGGTAGGGCCGCCCTACGAGAATTTGTAATGGCGAAATTCTCCGACGGTTATTCATGAAATACCAGGAGTTGTCCAGTGCCGTAAATGGACACAACCGTGAGAACCAAATAATGTTTCGAAGTATACAATGTAATTTCTATAGTCTTGGTTTACACAAAAGCTGAATAGTTCAAGACATCACGTTCACTAGTTAGCAAGTAGATCCGATAGCTCTTACTACAGAAGGTTCAAGGCCAAAAGCTACCTTTCTCGATGTAGTATTCTTCTACGCTTCTCTCTCGCTCTCTCTCGTGTTTAGCATTCTTTTGCATAATTTTTTTAAGGTGGTTAGTCAATTTCCATTCATGTGGGGATTGTTGGTCAAATGAGATTTTTTTACCCAAGGGATGACCATGTTTACGATGACAGTGGGTGACTCAATTTAAAGAAATGATTCGAATATTAATTAACGTAATACATTCATCTGGTAAAAAAATCATTTGAAGTTGAATGAGAAATTGAGTCATAGAATTTGAAGAAAATAAAAGAAAAAAAATTAAAATAAATAATAATACATGTTATTTATTTTATTTTTCTTTTGGTTATGAAGCAAAGCAAAACAAAGAAAAAAAAAAGGTACTGATGGGCTTTGAATCTGGGCCTCAAAGCTAGTGGGCTTTTGGGCCAGACTTTCATACCATCTGGACCAGCTTATGTTTTGGTCTTCTATACTAAACTAAACGTTGTGTCTTTTAATGTAACGTATCTTCAAATGAACCATCACAACTCTTTTGCCAAATCCACCTTTTCATCTTCTATAAATAGTTGGCCAACTCAAACCTTTTCATTCATTCATTTTTCAAAGCATTAAAATTATAAGAGAGAGAGATAGAAAGAAGCAGCATTATTAAGTTCGTCGAAATTCTTAAGAATTCGTGTGTCAGTTTCTTTTGAATAGTTTTTGTCGTTGTATCCTGGAGGTTGAAGCCAACAAACGTAAGACACCGGTACGTGGCCTAAATACGACAAGTAAAGTTGTATATTAATATATACTTTTATTTTATTTCTGCATTAGTTTCTATATTGTTTTACTGGTTTATACAAATAAAACACTACATCTTCTTGTGTACCAGACCTTAAAAGCCAGAGCTTGCATAATATAAATCTTTCTTTTAATAAAGTTTTCACCATCATATAACTCTTTCCTGTCGCTGTTCCCATTCTTTTGTTGAGTGAACTCTTGTTGCTTCAACCCCATGCCCTCCCATTCGTACCATATTTCTCTCCTTGCTCGTGTCAATTTCCGCTTCTTCATTTTTATCATACTATTGTCTGTGCAGGTTAACACCACCCTTCTCTGGTCTCGGACTGTCTCGTTAACATGTTGTTGTTGCCCCTCTACTCTCATTTTCTTCATTACACCTGTGTCCTGTCCATAAACCTCAAGGTCGAGTAAAAGCAAATTACGCTGATGCTTTCCATCTGACTCCTCACTCATGTTTGGATTAATTGTATTAGACACCTGTAACGTATGTTTGGATTAATTGTTCGTAATTTCTATATCAATTCAATGAAGATGGGTGATGAACATGATAAGATAAGGTTGAAAGATTGAGAGTATCGGTGGAGAGGATCACATAACTAAACAAACACATTTGGTCACAACAAAATCACACATAACTATGCACGTGATAACACTCAGATACATTAAACATTTTTTTGGCTGAAAGAAAATTACATTAAAATCATAATACAATCAAATACACAAAAACACCAAACTGAATCTTCCCTTATTACACAACACACAAGATTAATTATCATAACACATCTCTTTCCTAATACTTAGGCTAACTAAATGGTTCAAAATTAGGCAGTGCCACCACCTGTGATGGACCTGCATTATAATGGCTCGATTTCCGATACAACTCTAGGTCTCGGTTCAGTGAAAAAGGAAGAAGGGTAGTGAGGCCTAGAAGCAGATACAAAGTTAGCATGTGCCACCTGTGATGGACCTGCATCATCTGATGGATCAATCTTAGGTTCTTAGGTCCAAGTGCAGGTCTCAGTGTTAGTGAAGTGAAGAAGCCAAGAGGGTACCGAGTTCTAGAAGCAGTACACAAAAAGTTATGCGATGCAACCTGGGATGGACCTGCACCTGATGTCCGAATCTTCAGTACAGGTGGAGGGAAGAACACATGAGGGTACCGAGGAGCCACAGAAACAAATGGACCTGCACCTTATTGAGGGAAGAATCCAGGTGGAATTGGAAAGTTAAGATGTACCGCCAGGGATAGACCTGCCGCAGATCGGTGACTGGTTAGTCTTGTTGCAGGGAAGAATCCAGCGTGATGACCCACGAAAGCAGGTGCAAGATGAGGAGGATGAGCTGGCAAACCAAGCCTCATGTTCTCGATAGAGATAAATCTGTAGAGCATGAACGTAATTCTCGTACCCTAGGATGTTCATGGCTCTGATCAGATCATCAGCACTCAGAATCTTCGAATTATTGTTTATGCAAAAATCACCGGCTTCTGAAGTGATGAATCTAATAACTCAGAATCGCATTTGTGTAATGCTTCCATAGATTCATCACAGATATTAGTATCGTAGAATTCTCTGCATGATCCTTTCCACATTATCCATGTGAATAAAACATCTTGCTCATGATTAGTGACTTCATTGACATCTGGTGCTTGTGTCTCTGCGCATAAATTCATAAAAATGCATATAAATTCATAAAAATACTAGATAGTGCTTGCATTGCTGCAGACTTCAGATATAATCAATTCCATCGTCTGACCCTTTATTAGATTGTACAATTGAATATCATACCAAAAATATGTTTTATATTCTATTAAATATTTTTTGTTGAAACGAAGATATTTTAAACATGCTAGAATCTTATAATACCTCTATATAATTATTGCGTCCAGAAACCTATAAGAAATAATTACAATGGAAATTTTAGTTCCCTAACTTATGACAACTCACCCTTCTATTATATATATCTAAAGGCTTGATCTATCAAGTGTTGTTACGAATAATTGCTAGTTGTCACAATTTGGAAAACAAAAAGGGATATTTGTTCCTATTAAAACCATATGATTTTTTACCTTTATTCAAACCACGGGGAGTATTTAATATTTTACCCAAATTTTAAAGATCAGATTAAAAATTACAATTACTATTTACCATAAAAGTTGGCTATGTAGGAAGAAAAAAGTTGATGAAATAAAGATAAAAATGTTCGGATTGATTTTGTTTCCATTACTTTTTCTTAATGTCATCTGGTTTTATAAATACGTCATATGTAAACAAAATTGTAAATTGTCACCTCACATTTGAGGATCTATTTATTCACAAACATATTAATAAACAATTTGAGAGTTAAAAGGTAAATACAAAGTAATGAATGTTCTAAACACTACTACATGCAGACTCTTTCGGGAGGACATTTGTCTTCACAAAAGAATCCAAAAGTTCTCGCAAAAGATCAAAAAAGCCATTCGCGAGGACATGTCCTCGCGAAAGGGTCATCGCTAAATATTCATCGCGAGTTAAACCTTATCGCGACGACATTTTGGCAATCCTCGTGTGAGGTCATACTCTTTTACGACGACAATATGTTCTCGCAAAAGCCCTGTCTTTTGCCACGGATTTTGTTTTCGTAAAAGACCATATAATTGCGACGACTTTTCCGTCGCCGAAGATTGATTGTGTTTTAATGAGGCACTCTTTTGCGACGAAAAGTTCCACGTTAAAGCCATTTTTTAATTTATTTGTTTATTTGTTTTTTTTGTTTGTTTTTTAGAATAGAAAATAATTAAATAAAATACTAAATTTAAAGAAAACCGATAATACATAGAAAACCGAGAATGTAATATAAACACGAACCATCTCGGTCTAATAATCATATCCATCCAAAACCATCCAAAACCATCCAAAAAAAACATAAAAACAACCAACCAAAATAGATAGTCAAAATACAAAAGTCGAATATATTCAAATAAATTCAAAAGATAGATAAAAACACGTAAAACTAAGGTAGAGATATGTCTTCATCGGAATTAGAAGTCGGATTGGCCGAAGTAGTGTGTTGAGAAGGATTATCAACAGATGGCGAGGCTCGAGGGGGAGATGGGGGATCAAGCTGCTCCTGTCCATATTCCCTCCTGCATCATTAATCATCTGTATGGTGGTAGTCATCTGCTCCTGGATCGCATCCCTATAAGGGCGGGTACTCGCTGTAGAGGTAGATGATCGAGAGGCTTTATCTTGCGTAGGTTCCTTGCCGATAGAGACAAGGAACTCATTCAGCGACCACACTATCCACTGGTAGTCCCTCAACATCTTTTCGCTGACTGGATCAGAAGAATTTGAAATCGACCTCCTCTGCGATAGAGGGTGTCCAACTCCCGGGATCCAGTTGCGGGTCCCGCCTCCTAATCCTATACTCGCCGCCTCCAACATAGCGTCAACCTGCTCTTGCTCCGATAAGGTGGGGGTGGATGAAGAATCTCCACTCTGATTCTGGGATTCCTGCACTCGGGTTTCCAGAATGGACCTCAATGCCGCTTGTAAAGTAAAGAAAATATTAATAAATTATTTTGAATTAAAAAAGTTTAAGTTTTATAAAACTTACATCCGATCGCTCGTAGTCTCTGCTTTGCCACCTGTTTTTTTCTTGTTAAATCTTATTTGGAAAAAGGATCTTTTAATATGTAGCAGAGGCACAGTCTCATTCTCAGGTGGCTCCCTCCCCCTCTGAAAAACGACGGGTCCTACTAGTACTCCCCTGTTTCAGTCAATTAGTCAATTAGTCAAACAAACAAATAACATGATACGAATTATTGAGATAAAGATACTACCTATTCAGTTATCAATTCATATCTCGACCTCGAGTATGTCCTCGAACCTTCCCCGCTCTAGTTCCTCAATAGCTCCCTATTTCCTTATTCTTTTTAGCTTGGTTCTTGTTTTTAAAAAAATATTAACAAAAAAAAAACAAGTTAGTCAACACAAAAAACTTTTTATATAACATTTTAAATTAAAATAAGTACCTGAGCTTCCACTGAATCCCACATCTCTAAAGTGTTCTCCGGATTCTTGGGAGCCTGGTCATCTGGAATCGCCGACTCTCATAATACTCGCTCTTTGTACGGTTTTTGTAATCGCTATATCCTATTCCGCACTTGTTGTGGATCATACGCTGGATATTCGGCCAATAAGGACGAGCCTCCCACTCCTCGACTAAAAAGAAGTCCTATTAACAATTAAAATAAATAAAACATAAGTGTATATTTAGTTCACAAATTAAAAAAAAAACAAAAGTTTAAGTTAATTACCCTTAGGCGCCGCCATATCATACCATGGTGACCGGGATGAACTTTACTCCAGTTTTTGTAATATTGGGGAACCGTCTCTCGAACGGACAGGTTTATCACCTGAGTCACGTGGTGGGCATAGCGACCAACCGGGTTCCAGTTCCCGTCCGATGTGAAGATCTACACGGGAAGTCGTCCTCCGTGTCTATCCCTCACCTTAGTGACTGAGGCGAGAGTAGTCTTGCCCCTTTTTTTTCTGTTACCTGTTTTAAGATACGAATAAATTTACAATTTTTGTAATTGAAGCTTAAAAAAAGATACCTAGAGCATTACACCCCCCGGTAGGAAAATTCAGATTCCTATTGAGGTCTTGACCACAACCATCCCCATCATGACCCCGTGCTACCTCAACCATCTGTAATGCCCTAAACTAATTAAAATGTTTAAAATGCTCCTATATTATATATTTTTTATATATTAAGTACACTATCTTATATTACTTAAAGGCGTGTATTTTTTATTTAATTCCAAATTTACCCCTCAATTGATTAAAATGTCTAAAATGCCCCTATATTTTAATTTTTTCTATTTTATTTAATAAGTACACTATCTTATATTACTTAAATGCCCGTATTTTTATTTAATTCCAAATTTACCCCTCAATTAATTAAAATGTCTAAAATGGCCCTATATTTTTATTTTATTTATTTATTTAATAAGTACACTATCTTATATTACTTAAAGGTCTGTATTTTTTATTCCAAATTTACCCCTTAATTAATTAAAATGTCTAAAATGCCCCTATATTTTAGTTTTATTTATTTATTTAATAAGTACACTATCTTATATTACTTAAAGGCCCATATTTTTTTATTTAATTCCAAATTTACCCCTCAATTAATACATTATCTTATATTACTTAAAGGCCCGTATTTTTTATTTAATCCCAAATATACCCCCTCAATTTATTAAATTTACTAAAAAGCCCCTAACTTCACATAAATCTAAAATTTTAATCAAATCCTAAAAATTACTAAAAATCACTACAATAAACAAAAAATCCTAAAACTCTCAAACAAACCAAAAGTTCCAAACAACTATAATCAAATTCCATTAGTTTCCAAAAACTAAATTCTAACAATTTGATTTTGTTTTTGCCTAAAGTAGTTGTTTTCACCTATTTAATTAACTCAATGTTCATCTAAACACACTACTAATATTTAGATTTAAAGAAATACATCATATATGGAATAATTTTAATTTAAAAAAAAAAATTAAAGTTGGATTACATACCTTAAATTCTGAGGATTAGAGTGTATTAGGTGGTGTATTATCTCTACAAAGTATACACTATAGCACAAGCAACCAATTAGTTTCGAAAATAGAAAAAAAATTAGAATTTGAAAAAAAAATTGTAAAAATTGTAAAACCTTGATGATTCTTACCTATTTGGTGTTGTTTATGGTGCTGGTGAAGCTTAGTACTAATCGGTTTTGGACTGGAGCTTGATTTTTTGCCGGAATTCCGGAGCTTGGTGATGGTGTTTTAATGGTGTGAAGAGTGAATGGGGAAGAAAGGTGGAGTCCGCGTTTTTGTTCATATCTAGAAGACCTTTCGCGAGGACATTGTCATCGCAAAAAAAATTCCCGATTCTCTAGGCGGGAATAGGAACCGCCTAATATTTGTCGAAAAAATTTGGTCAAAACTTTTAGCGAGGACATTGTCCTCGCTAAAGGTCTAATTCAGTTTTTTTTCTATTTAATTTATTTATATTTTTAAAAATCCTACTTATTTACTAGCAACAATAGCTAAATGACAGTACTAAAAAAATCAATGTAGAAGACCTTTTTTGCTTGACTTTCTAAAATGAATGGTTCCTCAGTCCACCAGAAAGAATTTGTGTTGATCATTATTGCCCCGTGTTCTGTTCTACTTAGTTTCTTCTTTTTATCCGTGTTATACCACTTGCACTCAAACAACGCAACCGATAACCATCAGTGAATTCAACCTCAATAATCCTGACTAACTCACCATAAAAAGTATTTACACATGTGACGATACAAAATATTTATAGTAAACACAAATAACTGACAAAAAAGAAATTAATCAAAGACAACACGAGTGACCAACCTGTGATAGTACAAACTCCGTAATCTTGAGTAACTCTCTTTTCACCCTTCTCACGCGTTACCCACTTGACCCCGTTCATAATGCAAGAATCATACGTATACACGACATTGTTCGACATGCAAGACAACGAAATCAACTCTTTGGTAGCAAGAGGATAACCTGCTCTTTTCATTATGCCGACCTACACAAAAATTCAAAGGTTAGTATAATGGAATTCTTTTTATATGTTATGCTATTATACCTGTTTCATGAACCATCAACGAAAATACTCCCGGTGTTTTTGATCTCTACCAACGGACATAAGTGAAGCCTTATGTTCCCTAAAGTAAAAGAATAGTGATTATAAAAATAACTGCATAATTAAATAAATAATTTTAATTAAAATACTTACATCATGTAGTGCTAGATCTCTTCGTAGTAATTAAGGCTGCACCAAACTTCTTCTTACCGATCGGCTTGCACTGACTATTAAACACTGATATTTCCTTGCTTTCGGGAATCGTATCACCATATATGCCGGGATTGTTGAACTTTGTACTTTCCTCTCGAAGGTAACGTGATATGTAAGTCAAAGTTTCTTCTGCAGCGTATCCCTCTGCGATCGAACACTCTGGTCTAGCTGGATTTCGAATATATTCTTTTGACTTCTTCAAGTACCTCTCAAAGGGGTACATCCAACGCATCTGGACCGAGCCTCCTGAAAGAGCTTCCTCATACAAGTGCACAACTAGGTGGATCATAATGTCGAAAAAAGTTGGAGGAAAGATCATCTCCAACTTGCACATAAGCTCGATTACCTTAGACTTTCCCGAAACCAATTCCTTCTTACTCAAATCTTCATAAGAACATTTTTGAATACGTTACACAACCCAATGATCGGATCACTAATGTATTTGTTGTTGATCAAGCCTGGAATATTAGCCATAAGTAAATAATGCATAAGAACATGACAATCATGGGATTTCATACCGATAATCTTCCCTGTGTCACTCTGAACGTTGTTTCGCAAGCTAGAAGCAAAACCATCTGGAAACTTTTGCACCTTTAACCAATCTAAAAAATCTTGGCGAGAATCGGTTGTCAATGCATACCTTGCACGGTGTAAAACGGTCTTACCACGTGAATTCACTGGTAACCACAAATCTGACCTAATATTCATCACTTGCAAATCTTTCCTCGACTTTACGTTATCTTTGTTAATTTTTCCATCCAAACCAACAACTGTACCGAGTAGAGCATCACAAATATTCTTCTCACAATGCATCACATCTATGTTAAGTTTCAACAAGTTTTCCGACCAATAGGGTAAACGATAGAATATACTCTTTTTCTTCCAGTTTGACACACGAGGGCCCATTTTCTTCACTATCTTGCCACCAAAGTCGTTGTGTTTTCTAGGAAACACAATCAGCAACCCATCTAACTGCGTCTGAATAGCTGCGGAACTATGTTTCCGAGGAATGGGCCTATTATCAACTTTAACGTACGCAATATAATCTTTCTAAAAGTGATGGTTCATAGGCAACCGGCGCCTATGATCAAAATACACAACTCCTTTATTAACCCGCTCAAAATGAGTATATTCCATGCATTCGGACAAGCTAAATATCCTTGACCCGACCATCCTGAAGTGTAAGATCTAGCCGGGTAATCATTCATCGTAAACAACAAACTAACCTTCATGACAAATTCCTCCTTCATATGTGCATCCCATGTAACTATCCCGGTACCCCAAAATGTTTCCAACTCATCTATAACAGGACGGAGAAATACATCCATATCCTTTCCAGGTGAACGAGGTCCAAGTATCAAAAGTGTGAGCGTAAAAGTAGATTCTTTCATTCAACCTGACACATACTATATGAGTTGTTTTGCATAAAGAAAGGACAAAATCCATCAATCCCCAAACCAAGTCGTACATTACGCAGTTTTCTAGCAAACTCGGGATTCCTCTCGTCAAATGTTTTCCAACTAAGACCGTCAACTGGATGACGCAACACATCTTCATCATCCGGTATGGTGCCAAATCGTATCTTTCATTGTGTGCCTCGAAGCATACATTCTTTGTAACCTAGGCGCAATCGAAAAATGACGCAGCGTCTTATGCGACACTCTCTTTCCCTTCTTTGGCTCCCACCTTGATTTTCCACAAACTGGACACTTGTCAAGATTCTCATTCACTTTATAATACAAAACACAGTCGTTCGAACAAACATCGATCGAGGTGTATCCCATGCCTAAACTTTTCAACTTCTTGTTGTAATCCACATATGACTCGGGTAAGTTATGAGGTTCAGGCAAAACACGACCCAACAATTGAAGAAGTTCGGTAAACGAGGTGTTCATCCACTTGTTCTTCACTTTCACATGCATTAGCTTTGCAATGAAATCCAAAGAACTCATCTTAGTAAAACCAGGGTACAAATTTGTCTCCATTTCCTTGAACAACGCGTCGAAAGACCCACGACCAGTACCACTAACATTCACGTCACGCATCTCGGTGTCACCGGAGTACCCGCCAGTTTCAAACGTGGGTCCCAAATCATGAATTAAATTACCAATTATGTTCTCTTCAATTGGTCCGTCGTCGGGAATAACAATAACTTCACCGTGCTTCGTCCAAACATCATATGATGAATCCATACCCCATTGGAAAAGATGAACTTGAACTTACTTGATTAAAAATCTTCGATTATTATAACAACGATTACATTGACTGAATATTTTACCAACTCGATCCACTACTTTCCTCGCAAATTCAATAAACCCTAATATATCATTAATGTATTTGATCGAAATCTTATTCGTTGATTTAATCCAACTCTTGTCTATTTGAAGGTTCATTATCTTAAATTCAATAAACCACTAGTAATTATTTCAAATAATACGATTATAACAAATTACTAAAATGCACCTAAGTTATCACAATATTTCACAAAGGCCCCTAATTAATAATTCAAATAACAATACAGTCCCTAAAATAATAATCACGTATACAAATTCCACTAGAATTTCCAAATAAATCACATAGTTATCCACAATAATTTTTGATTCATATTAAAACACCTAAAATTATAAATTAACAATAATAAAATTACAATATAAACAAAAAATTCAAAAAAAACATTTATGTATCAAGAATTTAACAATATTCACATACAAAACTCTCAACAGTATTAATTGAACCTAACTCATACAAAATATAACAACATTTATACAAAATATGAAAAAAAATTAAGAAAATACCTAAAATTATGGAAATTTTTTGCTTGGAAATGTGATCCAATGGAGCTATATGTGTTGTTGAAGCTATGTAATTGAGATGCCCAAGATTAAGTTGTGGTTTAAAGAAAAAAATTGGGGAAATTTTGGGATTTTTTAGGGATTTTTTAAGGTTTTTGGAGCTCATGGTTCGCATTAATGGCCATCTGTCCGTATTTGATACGACAAGAGCTTTAGCGAGAACACGATGTCCTCGCAAAAACTAGGAAAATTTGTCGCAAAAACCTACTAACTAGCGACGACATACAAGTTCTCGCTAAAGATGGTGTCTTTTGCAACGACATCCATCGGCTATTTTATTATTTAATTATTTTCCGTAGCTTATAAAGGACGCGAGACATTTGCGACGACTTTTTCGTCGCTAAAGAGGGTCCTCGCGGAAGACCTACTCTTTCGCGAGAACACCCTTGTCCTCACGAAAGGTGTCCTCGCGAAAGAAGCCGCGTGTAGTAGTGAAAAGTCAGATTATGAGGTTTTCTAGATTCTTTATACATTGATTTTAATGATCCTTCACATGTTTGCTTTTGATTCATGGATTATGAATCATTATTCTTTTTTCCAATTTTAGATTTCAATTTTTGCTTTTGATTCATGGATTATGATTTGTTATTCTTTTTTTAAGATTTCAGCTTTCAATTTCTGAACAAAAAATGCTATAAGGATCAACGTCATCCAAAATGTGATATTTATAACATTATTGTGAGTGTTGTCTAATCCTCTTACTTACTCTTTTTTGATCTAATATACTTAGATTTTCCTTTATGTCTTTCATGAGTGTTTAAATCTTAACAAATTGAGTATAGGGCGCATCATTTCTGGCAATAAAAGTATTGGCCGGTAGAGGTTCGGGAAAGAGTTAGAGACCAGTCATAAGCTTCTCGATGAGTCTTAGGTATTTATATATTAGTTTGTGTAATATTATACTTGCACTAGTTTTATTATGGTTCTTTTTTGTAGATAAATTGTGCGCATTTAAAAAATTGTTTACACGAAGCAAGAAAAGAAGCGAAAATTCATCAATGTGCAGCTGATCGAAGAGCCTCAAAATGTACTGCTTTACGTGTTTCAGAAGTGAAAATAAGCAGCCTTTTTTAGAGACTCAAGAAATATTGTGGCTGGTTTAGCTGAATCTTACGTACTCTCACTCAATATTACGTACTCTTGCTCAATATTTAGTTTGCATATTTGCACAATAGATCATGTTATTAAAGTGACTACACTCTGAAAGCTTGATAAAAAATATTCTCGATCCATGTATAGAAATTATAAGCGTAACCTCTGTCTCTAGCTTTCAGTCCCATACTATCTTACTGTGCATAGATGTTACTATCAGTATATTTTGCTTTCCTTATCTATATGTTGAAAAAGAGGGTATAAAAATGTTTAGTAAATGTTCATTTCTTTCCTTTTTTAGTTTGTATAACTTGCTCACTCGCTAAAATTACCCAATATGTTTGAAGAAAATAATGTTATTCAACAAGCCATTGTTGAAGATTCTGGTGGTGTTATCCCTGTTGTGATAAAAAAGAGTCTAGCGATGAAAAGTGATCATAATGAGATTCAACTTTTCTTGGGAAAGGAATTCAAGGTCTAAGAGATACTCTTCCTTTCAATATTTGCATAGTTAAAATCTTTTTTGTATTGTTCAAAATATTTTTTGGATATCTCTTAAAGAGACTATTTTGTGAAGTCTCTGTGATCATAATTTCATGAATCATGAACCAAATTAGTTATCTTCATCTGTATCTTTTTCACGTTTTCTTCCATCTTACTTATGTAAGATCCAATTTTGGAAATGTTATTATTTAAGTTTGCTAATTTACCACAAACGAATCATATTTAGTTAAGTCCGGATTCTAACATTGTAATTGTAGCTGATTTGGTTTAACTTTTGTTTTTACTAATTTCATAAATCATCGTATGAACTAGTGAAGTTAAACTCATACAAATCAAATGTTCACCTTTTAGTATTCATCATCTCCCCATCGTTTCATCTTTGGTCTCTGAAATTTCCCTTAATGGTTATAGAGGCACTTTACCTCCTATCAATAAAAATTGTAATAGAATTTATCAAACATTTGCAACTATGTTTTTACAGCAATGTGCTCGATTGAGTTTCTAATGTCATATTTAGTTAATTCACCGCCTGCTCCAGCTTTGCATGATGTTCAATCAATATCAGTTGATCACATTCTTTTGTTAATTTCATATTTTAGTATTGGAATAGATTTTTTCAATTCCAATTCAAAATTTTGAAATTCACGAAAATTTCAGAACTTTTAGTTTAGAATTTCGAAACTTTTTGGGTGAAAAGGTGACTTTTTGGTTAGGGTAAATATTTCTAAAGGCCACTAAACTATCACATTAGTCCTGCTTGGACCACTTAACTATTATGGGTTCCAAACAACCCACTAATGTATCAAAATCGTTTTAAATCAACCACTCTATTAGATTAACATAAAATTGATTGTAATTTTTAATCAAGCTATACTAAAAACACTCCAGTATGGTCCTTTTTACCCTGCATCCATCATGAAAGGAGAATATTCCTGAAGTTATGGATTGGGAGAATTTAATGTCTACTTATCGCCCTAAATATTGCAATAAAGGTATATTTAGAGAGTATATGAAAATCGTGACAAAGACTTTACAAGTTTAGTTATCGCCCTCTGGAAATACTATTAGAGGGTCTGCCCTTTGATTGCTATTTAGGGAGAGAATAGGAGTGTCTCGTGGCATTTTGTTACCATATGGGGCATTTAAGATTCGTTTTTTAGATCACTCATGTGCCATGTGTGATTTGTGCTGCTGCAAATGGACAGTCCCTCTCTGAATCGTTTGAACATTAGTGGGCTGACGTGGTCCTAGAAAATTGCAGCGGAGGTCCCTGTGCTTATTGACTCCCCTGGATCCATGTAAACAACTGATGAATCAACAGGTCATAATACATTGTTTCTTAGATGAATTAAAATACGGTAATCATTAAAACACATTGTTTACAATATAATCGCTCTTTAATAAATTATATACTAACCTTTTAGATCCAATAATACAAAATTATTTTTAAAAAAGGATTATCAAACTAAAAAAATACACAATTACATATACATATTGAATCATATACTCATTTTGGTGCTGAGAACAAAATTACATCCCTAATTACTAAGAAATAGTTGGATATATAGCCTAGAGTTGAAAAGGTAGATTAGACTTGAAACCTTTGCATATATTTTCAAGGATCAAAATTGTATATTTGTTGGTGGGGCTCTCCATTGGATAAAAAGGACCATACTGGAGAGTTTTTAGTATAGCTTGATTAAATATTACAATCAATTTTATGTTAATCTAATGGAGTGATTGATTTACAACGATTTTGATACATTAGTGGGTTCTTTGGAACCCATAATAGTTAAGTGGTCCAAACAGGACTAGTGTGATAGTTTAGTGGCCTCTAGAAACATTTACCCTTTTGGTTATGTTAGACCATCTCCCACAACTGTGCCAAATGAATATTTACTACAAAACAATTTGAAAACTACGGTATAAGACCAAATTAGTCACTCCAATAGTCACGGCAAATCCTGGACCCACAAAACTCATATGGAATCCCCTCCCCATATACATTATTTTCAAAGCATCACTTCTCATTCGGTAAAAGCCTCCAACGGTCATAAATTGGTCATTGTATATTTAGTATAAAAATATAATAAACATAACTATTAAAATTGGAATATAAGAACATTAAACATCTCATACAAAATTGGAATTTTCTGATTGGTAAAATCGTTAATCGGAAATTTGGGATTCAATTTCCACCTCTACCTCTATACGACCATATTCTTTAAGAGTCTAAGATGTCATAGTAATACCTTTATCAGTTTTATTAATTTACCGATGAGAGGATTCTATTGCAAATACCAGTAAATTTTACTTTTATCGTTATAAAACATAGTTAGTAGAATTTTTTTGTTAATTCAAATGGTCAAATTTCCTTATGATCCAATATCAGATTTTACTTAACTACTTTTAATTACTACAATTTTTTCCTATAATCAACTACACCATACAACTATAAACACGAAAGAAATGGTTTATTTTAAAAGACTCTTTGATCATATTTATGGGGAACTCGTTTTTATATATGATTTTCATTCAAGTGTTGATATAAACTAAATTACGAATTATGCACTATCAATTATAATTTTTAAAATTAATTTTTTCCAAGTACCTTCAGGTACGGGGCCTTCTCTAAAATTATTTTAAAAAATAATGATCTTCGCAAAGACATATATAAAACACGCGAAAAATAGCTGGTGGGTCCTGCTATGTTTATAAATTAAGAACTGAAAATAAAGGAACCACTTAACCGCAAGTGCACGGTTGCCCAAGTAATATATGATAAACAAGTTCGTTCGCAGGGACGGATGAGGCATAACTCAGGTATTAATCGAAAAGTAAGAATAATTGCTTGAAAGAAAAATAAAATAACGATTTTTGTTTTGTTTTTATAAATTAAAAGATGCAAGAAAATAAACTACGAAAATAAAAGAAAGCAAACAAAAGAGACTTGAAACTTCAGATGAGAAAGAGTACTTGATCCTCGCAAGGGCTTCAACTAACCTATCTAATTCATGCTTCTGTTTAAGGGCTAAACTAGTATTATTGTGCTAGTCGGGACTCTAATATCTCCTAACCCCCGTCAGGATGGACTTAGGAGCTATCCTACGGTATTACAAACCCCGTCAGTGTGAATATAATCTACTTTCAAATGAATACTAATTTACCTCATTGGCTGCATGGTTAGTTAAGCCCGTCACGGTCAATAACGGAATAGCCCCGCGTCGAGGTGATCCATACGCTACTATATGGAATAGCCTAATTAATATGAGCTAAGTTTGATTCATGACTTCAAAATTAGTGATTAAAACAAAATAATAATCAACACAAAATACCTAGTCTAATTTAAACCATTGAATGCCAAATTCAGAAAACGTAAATTAAACTGAATTAAGTTCAACCCATATAGCGATTCTCAAGTACTAAAGAAATTAGTTCATAACAGAATGGAAAAATATAATTAAAAGAAAGGAATTCATGCTCAAATACAAAATATAAATTGATAACCTAAAGGGTAGATGACTGATGATGGAAGAACATGACTCCTCCAGCACTAGCTTCTCCTTGCCTTCTTGCTCTGACTTGAAAACCTTAAGCCTCTTGTGTAATTCTCTGAAGTGTGTGAAAAGAGGAGGCTAAGGGGTGTATTTATAGGTGTTAGGAAGCCCTAGGTCGAATTTACTTAGAGTAGAAGACAAGTTAAGAACTCTTAAATTCGTAGCCCTAAATTCTATGAAAGGTAAGATTCTGCTGCTGATTTGTTTTGGTCATATCTCATTTAATACTTATCCGTTTGAAGCGTTCCAATATTAAAAACAGCTTGTCTCGGAAAGCCCTTTCCATTGGTGCAGACCACTCACCCAAATTCCTAGACAATCTTAAGTTATGCAATCGTTTTTGAAATGTGGCTGGAATTTCAGATTCATAAGTCAGCTTTATCTTTTCCTTCTTTGCATATATCCTTCCTTAATCTTCTTATTTCCATGTAAATCTTCTTTCCTTTACTTCTTTGACTTGACTTGGTCTCTAATTAATCACCGTATATCTTTTTAAAGCTTCACAATAAATAAATAATTAAATCTCATATGCTTTAAAGAGAATAAATCAATAATTCAAGAAATAGAAATAGGAAAGTGCACTCTAAAAATAGAAACTCGAGTAAAAGTACTTCCTAACACTATAAAATACCCTAAGACTTTAATTCTCATTTCTCCTCCTTTGATTGGTCTTCCATGAAATTCAAGAACCTATTAACTTTGCATTAAAAACAATCAAATTTACGCACAAAAGCTCTAAAATTACAAATAGTCAATTTCCAAGGGGAGAAAGTGAAATATGATCAAATAAGCATAAAAGTATATCAAATAAGTCACTTATTCACCTAAAAGGATGTCTCCAAAGGGCTAATAATTAGAACAAATAGGGAGACATCAAGACCCCAAAGTCAAACCTTTGTCGTCCCGACAAAGTAAAATAAAAATAAAGGATCTTTTAGGTGAACGTAGAAGGTAGAATCTACTAAATATTCCCAAAGCACAACTTAAAAAAAATCTTATATAGTCTAATCGAGGAAATAATATACACATACACTTATCATGCAAAATCAAACACAAAATAATATCAATCCAAAATTAAATTCACAATGCTAGAAGGTTACACTTACTACTTATCTCAAGATGGTGGTTATAGGGTGTTCCTCGATCTTTACTTGCTTTGAACGCGCCACTTAGCATACTCCCTATTAACTCACTGTGAATCTAGGAATCACGAGGTCTTTACGGTTTTAGCGTAGGCTTAAGGACGGTATGGTATGTATATTTGGTAAATTTGAAGTGAGCTTTTGGCTCTCTCCTCACTTACCATCAACAAACTGTCCAAGAGCTTGAGTTTACACTCGAATAACGTACTCACTCAACCCATTTGACGCGCTTAATTAGCGTCCCCAGTTTAACCCAATAAGCACTAAGGATGATTCACCTAAAATTTCAACTTTGCGGGTCCGAATATATATATTCTTTTCAGATCATTTTTTTCTTTTGTACAGCTATGACTCTATTTTTTAATGTTAAGATATCATGCTATTTTTTCATAGTTATGCCTTTTCATAACTTTAGCTCGTAGCTTCTTTTTCATTCACTATTACCCCGACAAAGGGTTACAATATAATAAACATGTGAATCATCATCAAAATATAGCACAAATCACAATTAATAAGCTCAAAAATCCTAACCCAATGTAAATTCCCATATTAGTGGACCCACCACCCCAAACTCAAGCTCAAGACAGGAAGTCTCAGGATCGTTATTCAAGTGCGGGTCATATGGTCATGCCTAACAATCTAAAGGGATATTGGCTTATAATGTGGCGACAAAAGAAAGGCTTAAAGGCTAAAAAATTGGCTAAGAAAGATATCATTAATTCAGGGATAGAAGGCCAAAAAGGATTCAAAGGGATAACAAAGAACTGCCTCTATCATTTTCCTATCTACACAGCTTGCCTCTACTTTATACCTAAGTGGGTTCTCTAATCATTTAGATCTCATGTTCTTCAAAACCACCCATTATCCTTAAGTACAAGTTTACTTCTTTTGCATTGTTCATTAATTCTTCCTATCAATTATTTCATATTTGCATGCAATCTAAGTGCGTTTTACACTAACCACTAAAGTCAACTATTTTCTATCATAAATTCATGAAAAGCATGCTTGATGGGGGCATTTAAAATCTCTACAGTCAACGCAGCCCTAAGATTAATTTTATTGAAAACATGTAAAACACAAAAAATTGGGATGAGGCAACGAACCCCACCCCAAACTCAAAAGTGAGTCGTGTCCCCACGACTCAAAAAAGACTCAATAAAGCAATAAAATTAAACTAAACTACCTAACTAGTGTCTACCATCAATTAAGAAGAAGAATTAGAATGGGGTACCTGGCCATAAAGACCCATCATGTCCTCCTCCTCAGAAGAAAAATAATTATCAATATCCATGTTCGTAGTTACCTCTTCCAATGTTGACTCAATCTGTGTAATTTCCATCCAAAGTGCTATGTTGTCTTCTCTTAAAAGCTCGACTTCATGTTGCAATTTGATAGCCCATGGAGGAATACAAGAATTAGTTTGAGAGGAAGAAGAACCTTGATCTTGAATTTGTGTCTTTTCTTTAGGCTTTGATGATACCCTCATCCTAGCTGTTAATTTCTTGTGTAGTGGTTGTGCAGGTGCCTCTTCTTTTGTTTTTCTTCAATAGGCTCATTAAGATTGATGGCCTTTTCAATTGTAGAACCAGGCAAATTTTTGTTCTTCCCTAGGAGACAACACTTCCTTTTATAATCCATAGCATCTGTACTATTTGTCATGGTTGATTTGACCCCAAACTTGAGTTACACCAAGTTTAGAATAAAGTTAAGAGAGATTGGTGTAGCTTAAGTTTCTTGCTTGGAATTGATTAAAGAAGAAGGTTTCTTGACGAATCTTGGAAGAATTCTTGAAATCTTGATGATCTTGATGGTGTTTAATGGTGTTTTGTGATGAATTTGATGAAAGGATATGTTTATGGAGGATGGAGAAGAGAATTATTGATGTTATTGTGTTTGTTGTAGAGGTTTAATCAAGCTTCAAAGTCTATTTATAAGGTTGGGAGCTGGAAAATTTGTATGGGAGAGGCTAGGGTTTGCACTTCATAAGGTAAGAAGTGTATAAGGCAACAATCTCTTCCAAACCGACATGCGGGCCGGTATACCGGGGCTTATGGCCGGCATACCAGTGCTGGACGTGTGTCTTATCATTACATTTTGCCTTGAACCCGAGTCGCTACCCAAGGCCACGTGTTTTCTGTTCGCCGGCATACCGGAGATATCCACCGGCAATGCCGGTGTTGCTTTTTGTCCAGTGGCGAACTCCGTCAAAATACCCGAGCCGAGCTACCCGAGGGCACGGGATTTTTATATGGCCGGCATACCGGAATTCTCGGCGGCATGCCGGTTTGACACGTCAAATTTACTCTACCTCTTGGCAAACAACCCGAGTCTTGGACCCGTGGGCATGTGTTTCTGCTCCACCGGCATACAGGAAATCTCGCCAGCATACTGGTCAGAGTAGCAGATTATTCTTTTCCATTCCTTAGCACCCCAAACTCAATTCCTGCACCATTAACACACTACCTTTCTCATTTCTTTTAAAAGTAGACACTAAAACTCGACACTAACTTAGAATTATACACTATGAATTGAAAAACATAAAGCAATAAGCTAAAATACAATGAACTGGGTTTTGTTTAATGTCATTAAGCTCGACGAGTTACCTCTCGCAACTATTCTGCTTCGAGGAGGTACATGACCTCCCCAAGATGTGGATCCACCATGCGATTAGTATCCTCGCCTCCATGATAGATTTTCAGACGATGAACATTCCCCATAAAGGTGCGGTGTTCAGTTGGATGCTCAGTCTCTATAGCTCCATGAGGCGTAACTTTGGTCACATTGTAAGGACCAGACCACTTCGATCTCATCTTTCCCGGATAATTGCTAAACTTGGAGTTGTATTTTAGGACCCTCTGTCCCACTTCAAATGTATTTGCACGGATGCGATTATCATGCCACCTTTTCGTGTTTTCTTTGTAAAGTTTCGCGTTTTCATAGGCATGTAATCGAAACTCATCAGTTTCATTCAGCTTCATCATACGATTCTCACCGGCCAAAGTAGGATCTAAATTCAACCGCGCTATAGCCCAGTATGCACCTAATTCAAGTTCAATAGGTAAGTGACAAGCCTTACCAAAAACCATACGATACGGAGATGCACCAACTGGAGTTTTAAACGCAGTACGATAAGCCCACAACGCATCATCTAGCTTCATAGACCAATATTTTCCTGTGGGGCCAACAGTCTTTTCCAGAATAGATTTGACCTCTCGATTAGAGACCTCGGCTTGACCAATGGCTTGTGGATGATACGCGGTAGATACACGATGTCTCACACCATGCTTCTCTAGAACTGTCTTCATATATTTGTTCACAAAGTGTGAACCTCCATCACTGATTATAACTCTAGGTGTACCATGTCTAGTGAAGATGTGTGACTTTAAGAATTTAATCACTACTCGTGAATCATTAGTTGGTAGAGCTACAGCCTCTACCCATTTAGACACGTAATCAACAACTAGTAGGATGTAAAGATTCCCGTTAGATGGTACGAAAGGACCCATGAAATCAATACCCCATACATCAAATATCTCAACTTCAAGGACATTATTACGTGGCATCTCATCCCTCTTGGATATATTTCCAGTAAACTGGCATCTATGAAACTTCTGAACATACTCATGACAATCCTTATGTAAAGTAGGCCAATAAAAACCGGATTGTAGTACTTTAGCAGCTGTGCGGTCACCTTTGAAGTGTCCTCCGTATGGAGAATCATGACAACTTACAACAACTGCCCAAACATCTTTCTCAGGTATACATCTTCTCACCATTTGATCACTACATACTTTGTAGAGGAAGGGATCCTCCCAAAAGAACTGTTTAGCACGATGGATCAATCTTTTCTTGTCTTGTGATGTAGCTCCTTGAGGAAAGTTACCACTCACAATAAGATTAGCAATGTCAGCATACCAAGGAGTACCATCATATATAGTAAATAAACTCTCATCAGGGAACTCCTCTTGAACCAACTCATGATCACTATTAAGCTCTGAACCTTCAAGACGCGACTAATGATCTGCAACCTGATTATCACAACCCTTTCGATCTCGGATTTCTAAGTCAAACTCTTGTAATAATAACACCCATCTGATTAAGCGCGGCTTAGCATCTTTCTTCTCCATAAGGTATTTAATCGCAGAAACACAACAACTTTTGCCCCAAGAAAATAGGAACGAAATTTGTCAAATGCATATACTACAGCTAGTAACTCCTTCTAAGTTACGGTACAATTTACTTGAGCACTTATAAAGACCTTACTAGCGTAGTAGATGGAATGAAATACCTTATCTTTTCTTTGTCCCAGAACAACACCCATAGCAAGATCACTAGCATCACATATAACTTCAAACTGACTCTTCCAAGCAGGAGGTAATACAATAGGTGCCGAAATAAGCTTCTCCTTAATCTTTTGAAAGGCCACCATGCAAGCTTCATCAAAAAGGAATTTGGCGTCCTTTTCAAGTAAGTTACACAATGTCTTAGAGATCTTGGAGAAGTCCTTGATGAAACGTCGGTAAAACCAGCATGACCTAAGAAGCTTCTTACCCCTTTAACAAAAATCGGAGGGGGAAGAGTTTTAATTACCTCAATCTTTGCGCGATCAACTTCCAAACCCGAACTCGAAACCTTGTGTCCCAACACTATACCTTCACGAACCATAAAGTGACATTTTTCCGAGTTCAAAACCAAATCAGTCTCCTTGCATCTAATCAACACCTTCTCTAAGTTCCGTAAACACTCATCAAAGTTATCACCAGACACAGAAAAAATCATCCATAAATACCTCAAGGAAATCATCGATCATGTCCCAGAAAATTTACATCATACATCTTTGAAAAGTAGCAGGTGCATTACATAATCCGAATGGCATCCTTCGAAAGGCAAAGGTACCAAAAGGACATGTAAAAGTGGTCTTGTGTTGGTCTTTTGGATCTACATAAATCTGATTGTATCCTGAATACCCATCCAAAAAGAAATAATATTCTCTCCCAAATAACTTGTCTAACATCTGATCAATAAACGGAAGAGGGAACTGATCTTTTCTGGTGGCCTTGTTCAACATACGGTAATCCATACACACTCTCCAACCAACAACGGTCCTTGAGGGTATGGCTTCATTCTGTTCGTTCAAGATGGTAGTTATACCACCCTTCTTTGGTACGCATTGAATGGGACTCACCCATTAACTGCTAGCAATAGGATAGATGATTCCTGCGTCTAGCAACTTGATAACCTCTTTCTTCACCACTTCCTTCATAGCTGGCATCAATCTTCTTTGTCCTTCAATTGAGCGTGCAATATCATCATCCAGAATGATTTTGTGTTGGCAATAGGAAGGACTAATACCTTTGATGTGCCCGTTTAACAACACAAAACAACTTCCTAAGTTTTCATACTTTATCCCCTTGATCCAAAACCACCAACCCTTCATGTTGCACCATATAGATTTCATCATATAGATCATCATTCATACATAGAGTTAATATCCAAATGGTATATAATCACGTTTATGAATGATATATAGTTCAATAAGAGTTAAATATTTGTAATAGAACGGGGCAAAGTAATCCTTAAACTTATATAAACGTTGGAAAATTAAGGACTTATCCTTGAGTCGATTCACTTTTCTAACTTGTATGGGACCGATTGGATCTTTTAGGGCCATTCCATGGTGACATATTTCTTAGCATTAGAATCATCATCACATACCTTTTCTGATCCGTTTCCTAGATAGTCTTTGTGGACTTCTCAAAGGCTACCAAATCAAAGGTTGCGTTCGTACGTTATTCAAGATTTATCCACTAATTGCTGAATTAGATTTCCCTAATCCAACCTCAAGAGATAGAATGCTAGCCTAGTTTTCTTCCGTAATTTCCCCATTTCACTCAATGGAGGGGAGTACCTCGAGAGCGACAAGATCTAGTTCATATGGTTCAAGGCATATTAGTGGATTTTGTGCCCAACGTTTGTAGTTGGGACCATTAAAAGGCTCCAACATAATCACGTCGAGATTGAGTTTTGCGTTCAAGGACGAAGCAACCGCCGAAATAAAAAATATTTTATAACCAGTGATATTTAAAATGTCTTTGTAAATTGTTGGAAAAAAATAACAATCACTGGTAAAGTAAAAATTATCTCATATAATAAATATTCCGAAAAATATTATACTACAACTTTTACAATAAAACGGAAATCTAGAATATAAAGATATCCAAAAAACCGTAATACTACAACTATTACAAGAAATGGGAAATAGAACTTACGCACAAATATTCAAGAAATAATCTAGATACGAATACACAAAAACGTGCAGCGTTAAAAAAAATTCCGGGAGTACCGGTATCTTTAACAATCGTATCTCTCTATTACTCTAATCTCTATGTCAAAATAAATTTGACTAAGCATTGAGAATAGAGTATTTCATTCTTCTGAATATTTTAGTTCTCTGTTCTCTCTAAATAGTTTTCTATCTTTTTTTTCTAGAAAATGAAAGTGACAAAGTCACTATTTATAAGAGAATAAACGAACCAAACAACCGTCACATAAATGCTCATTAATGCATATTAATGGTCGGTGATAAAGACTCATTAGTTTTGACGTTTTTCTTGACCAAAGTCTTGTAACCACCGTAACAGCCGAATTAAATAGTCACATTAAATGCTTATTAATGCACATTAAATGACAGTGGGTAAAAGCTCACTAATTTAGACGTTTTTCTTGACCAAGCTATTGTAACTCCCGTAAAAGCTGAGTTAAGAGGTCTTGATGACGGAATATTCTGAATTAATTACGAGTCAACGAGTCATCAATTCTTGGTTCATGTGTCTTTAATTTTATTCTCCATTTTCTAGGTGGGACTATTAATACACACATTTTTTCCCACATATCTCAAGAGAAAGAATGAATTAATAAAATAAAACTCTTTAATTTAGTAATTCTTACCATTTCTTTCTCAAATTTTAATGTGAGACTATTAGCACACAAATAGTCTTTTTCACTTCTCCCAAGAGCATGATAATATTTATAAAATAAATCATCTTTTATTTAATAATTCCTACAAAACCGCTTATGCCATGACTTCCACCGATAACTTGGACCCCTTCTAGAATTTGCTAGCGATGAAATTATCTCAATTACAAGAGGTGGGGGATGATGTGTCTTTGAGAGGATAAGACCATTTCCAGCAGTTTCCGAATGGTTATATACTGTAATAAGAGTAAAAAAATACAGTATAATAAGAGAAAATTGCTCACTCCAAAAGTCAAGCCAAATCACAATGTAATAACTAGGATAATAAATTGAAGTACTATGAAAAGTGGATTTTTTTTATATATAATTTACAATGTTTCTAATTTTCCTTCTAATCAAATGCTAAAAGCATAATTTTTGAAGTAAAATAAGCAAAATTGAAGCTAGGGATTTCATAAGATGAACTAAAAATCTCATCAACATGAGGTGGCACCATATGCATATTAGCATTTAGTAATCTTATTGTTCCATACTCTACTTAAAAATTCTCTTCAAGAGACTCCCAAACCTCTTTAGCTTCTTTGGCCTTTACGGAAGCAACATTTGATTGTGTCACAATTACTACATCTTTAAGAGAAATGAAAAAATCAGAAGGCAAAGTTGTACCGTTCTTTAAGGAATACAATTGTAACAACGCTGCAGCAAAAATCAATGGAATTTGATGTGGACTGCGTTTGTAAAAAACAATTTGTTGAGTTCGAGTACTATTTAAGTAACTTTTGAAGTTTGAGGACCAACTCGATATATGATATATTACTAAGGGACTAATTCGGGGATTTTACCTTTATATAATCTTGGATCATGGACACCTAATAAGAAATTTTCTGAAAAATAATATCAATGATGGGAAGAATTAAAACAAATAAACTATCGCTGAAATATACCCAAGCACTACATCAAGAAGTTTAACAACACTGGAAGCATGCAAGCTCAAAATGTAATAAGATGTGTATCATTCTATAAAAACGTTTTAAACACAACATCAACAACAAAAGGAGCTTAAAAACAATTTGCTTCACATCCTTCAAGTGATCATGGAAGGAAATATAACTTAATAAATCAAGTGCTATTGAATGGTATTTAGAAAGTGTGTCTTCCCATAACTGCATACTTGTATATAGTTAGTAATGGGGAAGTATTGACAGTGTTAGCTATCAAGTGGGCCCACTGACCTTGCAACAAATGAAATAGTATGGTGTAAGAGAGAGATGATTGATAACCAAGAGAAACAAAAAAAATTATTTAACGTAAAAAAGTAGTTAATTTTGTAAGAATTTTACATCTAAAAATTCTTCCTAGACTTAGAAAAGAGGAAGACACAAAATAATGAAATTTTCAACCAGTTTTTTAGGTAATGAATTTATAAACAACACTATTAAAGAAACATATATATGTGCCAAACTCAAATCAATTAAAATAACAAATAGTATTATAAAATTTAAGACAACATAATAACCCAAATAATTAAGATTAAAACTTACAGAATAAAAGGTTAGAAATATGGTGAAGCCACAAATATATAGATAATTACCCTAAATATAGAGAAGAAGAGATTTAGAAGAGGAGTTTGTCACTCTGCAACTTCTTGCTTCTTGTCTTCCTCTACAGGACAGCTTGCTTCTTGGATGATAAACTTAGTACTAAGCGAGGACATGTTTACAATAGTTAAAGGGTGTAACAGTAGGAGTCTAGGAAGCCTTAAAACGTTTTCTTGGAGTAGGAAGCAAGTAAGTGGACTTCTAGCCCAACTCAAATTCGTAATCCTAAAATATAGAAAAGGTAAGAAACTGTTGTTGTCTTGTTTTAGCCGTAACGTATTCGTTTCAACTCCGATTCACGCGTTCTTTGAATATAAACTAATCGTCTCGGAAAGTTGTACACTTTAACTTCAGACAATTCTTCCAAATTCTTAGCCAAGATTGAGTTATGATTACTTTAATGGACATAGATGCTGAAATTCAGATTTACTTGACAACTTTATCTTTTCCTATTTTATATTTTCCTCCTTTATTTTTGATTTCCATCATTGTCTTATTTTCTTTATCTCTTGGAATTGATTTGGCATCTAATTAATTACAATATATTTTTAAAGTTTCACAATTAACAAACAATTAAACCAAATATCCTCGAAAATAATGAATCATCAAATCAAGACAAGAATAAGAAAATATAATAATTCAAGCAAAAAATCGAGTATATGACTTCCTAATAAACCTAAAATGATGTCTCCAACCTAGATTATATCATAACAAATAGGGAGACATCAACTATGACAAGCCAAATACACCTTGAAATCTGTCTCTTTGAATCTTCTTGCCAATGACATAAGACGACTCACCCATATCTTTCATATCAAAAAATTTAGAGAGAAATTGTTTTAACTAATGAAGCAAACCCTTATCATTAGTCACAAGCAAAATATCATCAACATATAAAACAAGAAAACAAATTTTGCTCCATTTAATCTTTTGGTATATACATTGATCCATGGGGTTTTCAACAAATCCAAATGATGAAACTACTCCATGAAATTTAATATACCATTGATGGGAAGCTTGTTTTAATCCGTATATGGATGTCTTAAGCTTACAAACTAACTGCTCACTAGCGCTAGAGATATAACCTTCATGTTGTTTCATATAAACCTCTTCCTCTAGATCTCCATTAATGAATGTCGTTTTCACATCCATTCGGTGCAACTCAAGATCAAAATGTGTGACTAATGCTAAAATAATGCGTAAGGAATCTTTCTTAGATATGGGAAAAAATTCTATGTGTAATCAATTCCTTCTTTTTGAGTAAACCCCTTAGCAACAAGTTTGGCTTTGTATCTCTCGATATTGCCTAATGAGTCTTTCTTGGTTTTAAAGACCCATTTACAACCAATGGCTTTAGCCCCATTAGAAAATTCCACAAGTTCCCAGACATCATTGTTCTTCATGGAATTCATTTCCTCTTTATTCGTATTATACCATAAATTTGATTCTTCGCAACTTATGGCTTGTGAAAACTCGGAATGATCATTTTCGACTCCAAAATTATAGTCAGATTCTTGAAGATATACTACATGAATTTATGTGATAACTCGGAAATGGTTAAGATTGTAGGTGTAAGTATAACAACTTACATCTATTTTAATTGGGGTGACAGGAATTATAGAGAGCATGATGGTAAAGAGATAAATGAAGATAGATTGTTCAACATGATTTTATCATATATTGCTATTAAATTGCAGAGGAGAAAATTTAAAAGTATCAAAGCAATTAAAGAAGCTGATAGTATATGTAATAGTTAGCTTTATTTTCTATAATTATTATTGGGCCTTAACTCTTGTGGGCCATGTAATAGTAAGTAGAGCAAAGTATAAGTCCATATGATTTGGAGTAAAATTTGTAATGTTATTAATTTTGTGAGCTTTATTTAATAAAAAGTTTGATTCGCTGATAAAAAATAATACCATTCTAAACACATTTAGATTAATTGAAAATACAAAAAAATGTTTCTGAAAATGTAAAGGAATAACCCAAAGGTACAAGTATGGAAATAGAAATCAAGTTTCAAGAAAAGTTTGGAATATAAAAAGTCTTTTCTAATTTAAAAACATACCCACTACTTAAATATAAATAACAACTTCCAACGGCTTCCATATGTGAACCCATCTTATTTCCGGACAAGATGCATTACTCACTGCCTACTGGTTTCTTTAGGTTTTGCTTACCATGTAAAGAGTTGGCAACATTTTAGTCACTTGTCTTTTGATTTTGTGTCAACATTAATCCTTAATCCACAAAATTTTAAGGTATTAAACTGTTACATTTTCAAGATAAGGGACAAATTTGTCAGCATAAGCAAAGATACAGGACCAAATGTTTAAATTAACCTAAAAAACAACAAAAATACTTAAAAATTTACTCGAGATGCTCCTTAATCCGCTGAATTAGAACCACTTCATTCCCTGTTAATCATAATCCATGCTTTCTCAAATAAACCTTGCATTGATCCACCACCTTTAATTTCTCCACCTGGCCTTCTATTACTCAATGGAAAAATTACATAAGAACACAAACTGATAGACACACCTTTGATGAGTTTTTCAACAGTTTCATAGCTTTTCTGATCTATCTCATTAAGCTCTGGCACAACTACTTCATCAACATTTTCATCTCCCGCTTTAAAACGGTTCTAGGATAATCCGTACCCTTCAGTGTTGTGACCCTTTAGTCGTAAATCCGGGTTACATGTGCCACCTACTGGTGGCTTAGATGGATGTTTCCTGTAATCAAATACAAACAACTCTACATTAAATGTTTTAGTTGCAATTAGAAATATGTTTTGGGGCCTGTAACGTCCACGATTTACTTCACCCTCGTAAATTATCTATTGAATTACTTGCACCTGAAAATAAAAGTTATTGACTTAATACATAATTCTGCAAATCTTATTTTCTGGAATAACTCAAGGACCAATAGTGCAATTTGACCAAAAAATAAATTTGTTTACCTAATTTACCTCGTCAACATATAAGTAGAAAAAAGTATACTAGTTTGTTAATAAGATAAATTATATATGTAAAATAATAAAATAATGTAAGCTCTAAAGTATGAAAAATCAAAAAATTACTGCATTATAATAGAAAAGGAAATTAAATAAAGTAATTCGCATATGCTAAGATATAGTCTGTGTAACAATTAATTCATTAAAACAACAAACATAATTAATTTGTAAGTTATGAAATATAATCACTGAAATAATAATTTAAATAAGAATGAATAGAAGTACCTTTGAATTAGTGTAACCAAAGCAACCAAACTTAGAACGATCAGAAATTAATTTGTAAATTGTGAATATTTGATAAAACCTAACTACATTTTTTGCCTCTGATTTAAGGACAAAAGATATTTCCCAAACTAAACTAAAAGATTTACATTTGCTACATTTGTAAATTAATAAACCAAACTAAAAGATTTAATTAATTTACCTTGCGTGCTGCAAGTTTTGATTGCTCTTCACTTTTGGCTCCTCTGCAAACCTGTGAGGGAGTCTCGATCCTCATAATAATAACAACAAAACGCTGAAACCATACAAAATTATGTAATCAAGTATCCTTATTGGGTGTAATAAAGTAATTGCAAACCATAGTAATATACCTTGGTATTTGTATTCTGCTTGGCTATGAGATTATCATAGCTGGAGATTAGGTTTTCTTTAACTGGATTCTTCGATTCGATTCGATTGAGAGGCTTGGTGGGAGAGACGTGAAGTGGTGAAGTGCTTGGCTATGAGATTATCGGAGCAGGAGATTGGGGTTGTGGAGAGTTCTTCGATTCGATTGAGCGGCTTGGTGGGAGAGACATGATTTCTGAAGAAGTGGAGTGGTTTCTTTTTGTTTTTTTTTTAATTTTGAAGTTAAAAAAAATATAAAAGGGTGGAGATTAGTTAACGTATAACTAATTAGTGTAATAAATAAATAAATAAATAAAATGACCCCCAAATTAATTTAAGGGCTGAAAAATATAAAGAGTATATCAAGACATTTTAAACTGTGGATCAAATTTATATAATCTGTACCATTAATTATAATTGATTTAAGGTCGAAAATGATAGATATTTGATCTGAAGGCTAAAAAATATGGAGGGAAATAGGAGACATTTTGGGTCGTTCGCCCTTCTCCGATATTATATAGATATATGGAATAGAAAAATAGATAAACTATCTCACTAAAATATATGATTTTAAATTGCTCCAAAATATACTTTTTGATCTTCATTAGTTATTAAATCAATATAAATCACGTCCATAGAAATGTTTTAATAAGTAAATTTTGTTGACTTAACAGTGACTTATGAGATCATGGCCTCCCTATAAAATAATCGTCAAAATATTCAACATCAGGGCCCAAAGAGAACAAATATTGGTGTGTCGTTGCAAAATCATATTTGTAAGGCAATACTTTAACTGAAGAATCAATATCAACATTAATCACATAATTTATAATTAAACACATACACAAAAAATGTTTTTTCATCAGAAAATGGTGAATAACTTATAAGATAACAAGTATTGAAATACGCAATTGAAGAAAGTATTGAACTCATTAGAAAACAACTTGTAAGATATAACATCGAAATTCTTCCATGGCACATAAATATAATTGAGATAACCAATAGAAGAAAAATTATATTTTTTCCAAGATCTTACAAATCATTACATTGTAACCAACATATTTGCTATGTCAGTACCCACAAAAGAAAGTTGTTTAATAAGTAAAGTTTGCTTACTCAACGGTGACTTGCAAGGTTCTCCTATGAATTGCTCTTCACAATATTGAATATGAGACCCCGATCCCATCATGTAAAAGTATAATTTTCCAAAATTATTTGTAGCCAGTGCTTTAGTTGCCATATCGAGATCAAACTCACTACCATCAGTGTATATTTGACGACATAATTCTAAATTTCTCTGCATACACATTTCTTTACTTTCACTAGATAATTTTTTAATATACTTCAAGGTCTTCTTTACTTCTAATAAAGTTGTTTCAACCATTATGGTAGCTAGGCCTTTCAAGTCGGCATGAGAGCTTCGAGGGTCAGATTTTAAGTAGCGAACACAAAGATCTTTGTATTCAGTAGCTTCACATGTTTTCTCAATCAAAGTTGATTTTGGTTCCGGTGCCGGTGCTTGTGCCGGTTCCAATGAATAACATTGGCCCAACAATATAAATATTAGTGAAACGAGAAAGCTTGAAAAACACAGATAAATTGGCTTAGACATCTTTATGGGCCTAAGAAAATTATGAAATTGTTGATGAAATTATCATCGTAACCTCTTACCTTTATATGATAAAAAAGTTGACTTTATTTCATCAATTAAGAAAATGATAAAAGTAATAGCATTAATTTTTAGAGTAATGATACCCTTTTATCACCTTTCTATATATATATTTTAAATTCCTTGAATAACATATAGAGAAAAATTAAATAAGATAGAGAAATCAATTCATTGGTGCATGTAGACATACACGTAGGAGGTGATAAAAGGGTGATAAAAAAGGGTGACAAATATCATTACTCTAATTTTTATTTATTAGTGGCTATTAATACAAGATAGTATAAGGCATGTTTAAATTAATAAAAAGATTAACGTATATAATGCATTTTTAGTAACACTAGACAATACTACCAAAGTGAGCAAACAAATTAGGTATTTTTAGTTATATAGTAATAACTTTTATTTTAATTTAATTCAATTACCAAATTTAAACAACTAAAGTTGGAAAATATTTGAATATTAAATAAAATATGGAAAAAAATCATTGGTTTGAAAAAATATTCATTGACCCAAATTTTGCACTTGGATGCTCGAAATAGCTAGTCGTTTGCAAAAATCTTACTGCCTTATAGGACATTATGTATACATATATTATTATCTATATTAAAACAAAGATATTTTATATGGTCCAGAGTTTCTACATAAGTGGTGGACATGATCATTATTTACATACTTATCACTAAAACCATTAATTGTTTATTCTTTAATTAAAAAAATCCACATCCTCAATACACGGTCGAAGTCCTAAAAATAATTTAAAATAAATAAACGGGAGTAAAAAATAAAAAAAAATTCATTCGCATAATACACGGTTAAGCCCGATCTCAATACTTTTCACTCACTTCATCTTCACACACACACACACACCTTTCCACCGCCGCCGCTGAAGTGTCACTCCACCATCTTCACACTCAGCTTTATACTGCCTCCGCTGGAGTACCATTCTCCACCATCATTACCGCCACCTAAACACCACCACCTTTGGAGTACCATTCTCCACCATCTTCATATACACCTTTACATCATCGCTGCTCGACTATTATTCTCCACCATCTTCACACTCACCTTTCCACGGCCTCCGCTCAACTACCTTCTCCACCATATTCACACTCACCTTTCCACCGCAGCCGCTAAACTACCATTCTCCACCATCTTCATACTCAACGTTCAACCACTGCCGCTCAAGTTCCATTCTACACCATCTTCAGACTCACCTTCCCACTAAGCCGGTCTCTTGCACAAGAAAACTGCTACAACTGCTGCTCGGGTACCATTTTATTCCATCGAAGAACCTTAATTAAGGTTTCATTTTTAACCTAATATCATCAATTTTACAATTTTTCAGAATTATATGATTTATGTGTAATTGTTCTCCACCATCTTCACACTAACATTTCCACCAAGCCGCTCTCCTGCACAAGAGGACTATCGCGGCCGCAGCTGCTTGGGACAGTTCTCCACTATCGAGAACCTTAATTAAGATTTAGTTTTTAACCTAACATGTTCTTATTAGCCTTCTTATATAGTATTATTATTTTAGTATATTAGTGTGATAGGTGTTGAAGTTGCATCAAGAAATATCCTCAATTCTATTACTATTTATCCAAAACAAGTCATGAGAAGGATTTAGCATCAAAAGTTTGCCAATTACAAGTACTAGTAATTAAAAAACTTGCTATTGATTGTTTTTATTGTTTACTTCTCAATTTATTACCTACTCCAATATATTTACGCTATGATACATTCTTTTCTTTATTCCTAGAACCTTTACATGATGGATAATGGCTTCTCAAGAGCATTGGTGGTGAAATTCTCATTCAAATGAAGGTACATTATATCTTCAAGCATATATATACAAGTACTTTTAAAATGGTGATAACTAAGTAAAGATTATTTTTGTATATCAGTAATAGCATCTTAATTCACTTTCACTTTCGTTTAGTACTATATGTTGATCTTCGATATGATGTTGCTGGTACATCTGTTATTCAACCAAATTGGTAGGTATGTAATATAATAGTACCAATGATATATTCTCATGCTTTTTTCTTTCATTGTTCAGTTGAACTAGTGTTCGATCTTTCGTTATTCCTAATCGCATATTGGTGAGCGTGTTGTTCTGTGGTGGACGCCAAATTTTGAAACCATAATATACCCATACTTCCCTCCTCATATAACTAAATCCAAGGTATGGTAGTGTCTTATTCTCTCCAACTATTCAAATTTGTAATAAGACTTTTATTAAATATTCATGGAATATGCATGAATGTCGGAAGATTTATTTTGGTTAAGTTGTCTATATTGATCATTTTATATTTCAAGGCCCGAAAGATACAACAGTGACGGTTGATGCTTTGAGAAGTGGGGTAGTTGCAATGAAAGCCACGCAAAAGGCTATCGGAAAATATGAACTAGCTTCAGGTAGCTTGATGAACTTGAAGGAGCTGAGTTGGAGGAATAGCTTCTTCAGCCTACAACATATGAACATGCTAGAGTACAAATTCCTGGTAAGGAACATAAAGTTTATTTGTGTTCCATTTGCACAGTTTAGTTTGAAATTTTCATTTTTAGATTAGTGCTGAGCTTTCTCATATTTATATTTGGGTGTGAGAATAATTGGTGTTTCTTCTTTGATATACTATATTAGTTCGCCTCTTTAAAATATGATATTCTGAAGAAGCAATTATAGGTAATCTTCTTTTCGGCATCTTCAATTTAACATCTTTAGATTGATTACATATGATTATGAATAAAATTCATTTTATATTTTTAGTAGTTTGTGTTCGTGTAAAGATGGAGTACGGAGATCTCGAGATTGGAATGGGTAAGCTTTTCTTAATCTAATGATATATAATAGTCTAGATCAATTGAATTTTGTCAACTCAATATAGCTCCACAACATCCGAACACAATTATATCCTATTTTTAGCTTGCTTTTACTACTTATCTATAAGTTTCTTTTATAGTGTTGTTTATAAATTCATTACCTTAAAACATGGTTGAAAAATTCATTATTTTGTGTCTTCCTCTTTTCTAGGTCTAGGAAGAATCTTTAGATGAAAAATACTTGCAGATTCAACTACTTTTTTTACGTTAAAGAATTTTTTTTGTTTCTCTTGGTTATCAGTCATCTCTCTCTTACACCTATATCATTTGTTGCAAGGTCAATGGGCCCACTTGATAGCTATAACTGTCAATACTTCCCCATTACTAACTATATACAAATATGCAGTTATGGGAAGACACACTTTCTAAATACCCTTCAATAGTACTTGATTTATTAAGTTATATTTCCTGCCATGATCACTTGAAGGATGTGAAGCAAATTGTTTTTAAGCTCCTTTTGTTGCTGATGTTGTGTTTAAATTGTTTTTACAGAATGCTACACATATTATTACATTTTGAGCTTGCATGCTTCCGATGTTGTTAAAATTCTTGATGCAGTGCTTGGGTATATGTCAGCGATAGTTTATTTGTTTTGATTCTTCCCTTCATTGTTATTATTATTCAGAAAATTTCTTATTAGGTGTCCATGATCCAAGATTATATAAACGTAAAATCCTCGAATTAGTCCCTTAGTAATATATCATTTATCGAGTTGGTCCTCAAATTTCAAAAGTTACTTGAATTGTACTCGAACTCAACAAATTGTTATTTACAAACGCAGTCCACATCAAGTTCCATTGACTTTTGCTTGTTACAATTGTATTCCTTAAAGAATGGTACTACTTTGCCTTCTGATTTTTTCATTTCTCTTAAAGATGTAGTACTTGTGACACAATCAAATGTTGCTTCTGTAAAGACCAAAGAAGCTAAAGAGGTTTGGGAATCTCTTGAAGAGAATTTATAGGTAGAGTATGGAACAATCAAATTACTAAATGCTAATATGCATATGGTGCCACCTCATGTTGATGAGATTTTTACAGTTCATCTTGTGAAATCCCTAGCTTCAATTTTGCTTAATTTACTTCAAAAATTATGCTTTTAGCATTTGATTAGAAGGAAAGTTAAAAACATTTTAAATTATATAATTTTTTTTTCATTTTTCATAGTACTATAATTTATTATCCTAGTTATTACATTGTGATTTGGCTTGACTTTTGGAGTGAGCGATTTTCTCTAATTGTACTGTATTTTTTTTACTCTTGTTACAGTATATAACCATTCGGAAACTGCTGGAAATGGTCTTATCCTCTCAAAATCACAATTTACCTAATTTGATTTAAATAATAAATATCCCAAATTCAAACATATGAAACGAAATCAAATTGGGATTAACCCATTATGCGTTCTCAAGCACTTAATGAAATTAGCTCATGCTAATGCGAAAAACTAAATTAAAAAAATAAGAGTATTCATATTGTTTTACAAAAATAAAAGAAAAACCTAATTTCAGAATTAGATTAGCTGTGATTTGGAGATATAAATCGTCTCCAGCTCTGTAGCTTTTCTGCTTCCTTGCCTTGACTTCTCTCTGATGTTCTACTTTGTAAAAAGTGAGTTTTTTTTCTAAAATAGAAGTCAAAACCCTTATTTATACTTCCAAATTCGGACTTGTACCTAGGCTTAAGTTAAATGAAATAATAAAGGCCCAAGTCCATTATCTTAGCCCAAAATCCTGTAACTGCTGCACCATCTCCACTAAAACAGCTCTAAGCGGCTCGTTTAAACTCGGACTTACCTCTTTCCAGTTGCTAAAGTTCCGTAACTCAATGGGGCATATTTTTCTTCACAAGTCAGCGGCTAAATCTACTCTTAGGTGGCTCGAAATCAGCAATCTTTGGCAACTTTCCAGATTTGCAGCTCTAAAATAACATCTCTTTCGGGATTTGTCTTCATGATTTGACTCCATATCACAATCTTTGACTTTATTATCGAATTCCTTTCCTAGCTAGTATTAAAAACCTACAAACTTTTCACTAAAATACACGATGTTACGCGCAAAAGTTTAATAAATTAAAAATGCTAGAAATAAAAGAGGAAATTCGGATTATTGCATATTTAGTCCAAAAGTCTATCAAAATAGTCGATTAAACACCAAAAACGATGTCTCCTAATGACATAAAATTAGAACATTTAGGGAGACATCAATATCACATCTTAAGGTTTTAAATCGTTACTCTTAATTTTTTTTCTTCTCGGCCTTAATTGCCGATATACACCGTTTTTGGTGTTTTTAATTTTTGAAAAACACCGATCTTCATTGCAGGTTATTCTTTTATTATTTCTATACATGAGAATTTTATATCATTCATTTATTCTGATAAATATGGATCAAGTATGCAATTAACTACTCAGAGTCGACCTAATATCTTTAATACATCTTCATTCAGCAAGGAATTATTAGAGCATCCATATAGATTATTAAATTTATCTGAATCTATTCCTAACACCTCTTTGACTAATTCTCTTGTTAAAAAATGTGAGTTTTCTTCCGTTTTACATACTTTTTCTAATAACGAATTACGGATAATTGATTCAAGCGCTACTGATCACATTGACGAGTTTTTTTCATTTATTCTAATCTTACACTCCTTGTCCTGGTAATCTTAAAGTTCGTATCACAGATGGGTCTTTCTCTCTAGCCACGGGAAAGGTTCTATAGTTCTTTCTATGAATCTAACTCTACAAGCTGTCCTTCATGTTCCAAAGATGTCCTGTAACCTTTTGTCAATTAGAAAACTCACTCGGGACTCGAATTGTGTAGCTAAGTTTACTCAATCTCAATTTGAATTTCAATATATTAGTTTTGGAAAGATGATTGGCAGTGCTAGAGAGGTTGATCAACTCTACTACTTTGCAGGAAATGTTCCCTTGTTTAGACAAACACAAATTTCAAGTAGTCTATTTTCTCTCTTTTCTAAAGATGAAATAATGTTATGGTATTATAGACTGGAACATCGTATTTCTTATATTTGAGTAAGTTATATCCATCATTTTTTAAAAATAAAAACCCTTCTTTTTTTCAATGTGAAATTTGTCAACTTACCAAACATCATCATTCCTCTTTTCTTTCTAAACTACACACAATCTAAACCATTTTCTCTCATACATAGTGGCATTTGTGGGCAATCAAGAGTAAATAATATAACGGGTAATCGGTGCTTTATTACATTTATTGATGATCATACTCGTGTTTGTTGGGTATATCTTTTAAAAGAGAAATAGGAAGTTCTTGTGATGTTTTAGAGGTTCTATTCGATGATAGAAACTCCATTTCATGCTAAAATACAGGTCTTAAGAACTGAGAATGGCAAAGAGTAGTTTAACTCAATCCTTGGGAAGTGTCTTATAGAAAAGTGTATTATACATCAATCAACATATGTTGACACACCCCAACAAAATGGTGTTGCGGAACGAAAGAATAGACATCTCCTAGAGGTAGCTCGGGTAATTATGTTTACCACGGGAGTTCCTAATTTTTTTTGGGGAGACGCTATTTTCACTACAACCTATCTCATCAATCGTATGCCATCTAGGGTATGTCAGTTGATCACCTCTTAATATTCTCTTAGATATCTACCCTCATGTCCAATTTCACAGTACTCTTGAACCCAAAGTGTTAGGTTCTGTAGTATTTGTTCATATTCATAATCATAGCAAATTTGATCCTAGAGCCCGTAAATGTATCTTTCTTGGATATTCGTCCACTTAAAAAGGGTACAACTGTTTTGACCCTACTGCCAACCACTTTTATGTGAGTATGGATGTTACTTTCTTTGAAGATCAATCATTTTCCCCCAAACTTCTCTTCAGGGGAGAATCAAACCCAAGTGGATGGAGAAAGTTTTTTGGAAAAAGTTGCTTTGCTACCCATGTCTTCTGTTTCTTATCCAGAAATAATTACTCCATCCCAATATAATATTCCTAATGAAAAGTTTTACCCTCAAAATTTAGTTATCGAGCCTGGTGATGAAAAATGATTCCTGCGTCTAGCAACTTAGTTTGTGGGTGAGTCCCGGTTGGAAACTTCAGCTTGACCGTTAGTTTGTGGGTGATAACCGGTTGAAATACGGTGTCTCACTCCAAACTTACGAAGATAGTTTCTCAGAGGAGTATTAATAAAGTGAGTACCTTTATCACTGATGAGAACACGTGGCGTACCATGTCTTGAAAAGATGTTTGTCTTTAAGAATTTAATCACTGTTTGAGCATCGTTCATTGGTGTTTCCACTGCTTCTACCCACTTTGATACATAATCTACCGCAGGCAAAATATAAAGATTTCCATGGGAAGTGATGAAAGGTCCCATGAAATCTATTCCCCATACATCAAAGATTTCAACTTCTAGGATATTGTTAAGTGGCATCGCGTCTCTTTTTGATATATTACCAGTGAAATGGCATCTTTGACATGACTGGACAAAACGATGACAGTCTTTGTGTATGGTAGGCAAATAGAAACCGGATTGAAGAATTTTAGCTGCGGTTCTATCGCCTTTAAAGTGACCTCCATAAGGTGAACTATGACAACTTGCAATGATCTTTTCCATTTCACCTTCATGCACACATCTTCTAACAACTTTGTCACTACAAATCTTCCAGAGGTACGGTTCATCCCAATAATATTTATTAGCCTGGTGAGATAATCTTTGTCTATGTTGTGGGTGGATATCCTTGGGAAAAACACCACTCACAATGAGGTTCACTAGATCCGCATACCATGGCACAAACGCATGTTTAATAGAAAAAAGTTGTTCATTAGGGAATACCTCTTTAACCAACAATGGTTCTTTGTTCGCATCAGATCCTTCGAGCCTTGATAAATGATCAGCAACTTGATTCTCGCATCCCTTTAGGTCTCGAATGTCTATGTCGAATTCTTGAAGCAATAGTACCCATCTAATAAGACGCGGCATAGCGTCCTTTTTCTCCATAAGGTACCTGATAGCTGAATGGTCCGTGTATACAACAGTTTTCTTCCCAATCAGATAGGAACAGAATTTATCAAAAGCATAAACCACGGCCAACATCTCTTTCTCCATTACTGTATAATTCATCTGGGCAGCGTTGAAAGTCTTACTTGCATAATAAATCGTGTGGAAAATCTTGTCTTTCCTCTGTCCCAACACAACACCCATAGCGTGATCACTAGCATCGCACATAAGTTCAAACGGAGCTTTCCAATTAGGAGGTATAACAATAGGTGTGGAGATCAATTTCTCCTTAATCGTCAAAAATGCTTGAAGACATTCGTCAGTGAAATTAAAAGGAGTATCCCTTTCAAGTAAAGAACAAAGCGGTTTGGCGATCTTGGAGAAGTCTTTAATAAATCTTCGATAAAATCCTGTGTGACCCAAGAAACTTCTCACTCCTTTAACAGAAACTGGAGGTGGTAGTGTTTTGATAACTTCTATTTTAGCACGATCAACCTCCATCCCTGCCTTCGAAACTTTATGTCCCAACACAATTCCTTCTTGAACCATGAAGTGGCATTTTTTCCAATTAAGCACAAGATCTTTTTCTCTACATCTCACAAGGACTTTCTCAAGATTATTCAAACAATCATCAAAACTATCTCCATACACCGAAAAATCATCCATAAAAACCTCCAAATATTTATCAATCATGTCCCCAAATATCGCCATCATGCACCTCTGGAACGTGGCAGGTGCATTGCATAATCCAAACGGCATTCTTCTATAAGCAAAAGTACCAAACGGGCAAGTAAAAGTTGTTTTATGTTGATCAAGGGGATCCACACAAATCTGATTATAACCCGAATATCCGTTAAGGAAACAATAATATTCTCTTCCTGCAAGTTTGTCTAGCATCTGATCAATGAATGGTAGCGGGAAGTGATCTTTCTTTGTAGCTTTGTTCAGTCTTCGGTAATCCATGCACACTCGCCACCCCACAACTGTTCTTGATGGAATGGCTTCGCCTTGATCATTAAGGATGGTATTGATACCTCCTTTCTTTGGAACACATTGTACCGGACTAACCCAATCACTGCTAGCAATCGGATAGATAATTCTTGCGTCTAACAACTTGATAACTTCCTTCCTCACCACTTCTTTCATAGCTGACATGAGTCTTCTTTGTCCCTCTATAGATCGCCCACCTTTGTTCTCAAGGATGATTTTGTGTTTACAAACGGAAGGACTAATCCCCTTGATGTCGGCAATAGTCCATCTGATTGCTTCTTTGTTTGCTCGAAGTACATGAAGTAGCTTCTCCTCTTGAGGACCTGAAAGGTTAGCAGAAATAATAACAGGCAAAGTTTTATTCGTACCTAGATATGCATAGCGTAGATGATCTGGAAGTGGTTTTTCTTCGAGAACAGGTGGACATGTTATAGATGGTTGTTTCATTGGTTCAATGTCACCCGATTCTCGAATGATTTTGTCCTTCAATTGAGCGCGCAATATCATCATCCAGAATGATTTTGTGTTGGAAATAGGAAGGACTAATACCTTTGATGTCAGCAATAGTCCAACCAATCGCCTCTTTGTTAGCTCGTAGTATGCGCAAAAGTTTTTCTTCTTGAAGACCTGTTAAAGTAGCTGAAACAATAACAGGGAGAGTTTTGTTAGTACCTAAATACGCATACCTCAAGTGTGTCGGAAGCGGCTTTTCTTCTAACTTCGGGGGAGCTTCGATGGATGGCTTATTTTTAAGAACTATCTCCCCGGTTCTCAGACAGGTTCATAAGTGAGACGCTTCTGCTTCGGATATCCAGAGTTAAGAGAAGCCACTATTTCGGCTAACTCTTTTATTAACTTTGGTAAGTCGAGTGTTAGGGTAGCTTGCAAGATATCACCGAATTTCATGTATTCCCATACTTCTCGTGTGGCTAAATCAATTAAGTCCAATTGGAAACAATCTTCTCGCAAATCTGGAAACTTCATAGCCCTAAACACGTTGAACTTTACCTCCTCGTCTTGGATTCGCATTGTTAATTCTCCATTTTCTACATCAATAAAAATACGCCCCGTGGCTAGGAATGGTCGTCCCAAGATGATGGGGACATTCCTATCCGCGTCGTATTCAAGAATAACAAAGTCAACGGGAAAAATTAAAGTACCTGCCTTGACGAGGACATATTCTATGCATCCCTCTGGATGTGTGAGGGATCTGTCAGCCATTTGTAAGACCATGGATGACGGCCTTGTTTCTCCTATCTTCAACATCTCGAAAATTGACTTGGGCATGAGATTGATACTCGCTCCCAAATCACAAAAAGCTTTACCTTGCCACTCATTGCAAATGGAAATAGGAATCGTAAAACTCCCAGGATCAAGTAGTTTTGGTGGCAATTTGCTTTGGCATATGGCACTACATTCTTTAGGCAAACCTATCATCTCATTCTCAAGGTGTGGTCTTTTGTTGGTGATGGCTCTCTTCTGGAATTTGACATATTTCGGCACATCTCTAATAGCATCTAAGAATGGAATTTTAATATTAAGACCACGTACCATATTCAAGAACTTCTGATAGTCAGCCATATCGCCTTTCTTCTGAACTCTCGATGGAAAAGGTGGAGGAGGACGGGTTACTATAATATCTGGCTTCTTTGGCTTTTCCGGAATCTTATCCACTTCGACTACTTCAGGTTCATCTTCTTTCTCCACCACATATTTTACCGGTTTTTCTTTCACAGTTGTTTCTTTTTCTTTCATCACGGGAAAAGGAGGTGGTGGGAGATTCTTACCACTTCTAAGTGTCACTGCATTACAATCTTCTTTTAGCTTGGGTTCTTCAGTGTCACTCGGTAATTGTCCCTGTGGACGCTGATTCAATTGCTTTGCCATTTGAGCCATCTGAGTTTCCATCAATTTAAGTGCTGCGGCAGTAGTTTGTTGAATGTTGTTTAGTGTCGCCAAGGTTTGATGAACATCTAATGCACCTTCTTGAGGTTGAGCAGGTAGAGATTTCTGGTTCATGGTGTCGGTGTAAGCATCTTGAGGTGGTTGTCTCTGAGCTTGATTTCCGTAAGCTTGTCCACCTTGGTAGTTGTTCTGTGGTCTTGGTTGAATGTTGTTACCTTGGGGACGCGGTTGATATGCATAAGTCGGATTAGCAGCCCCATTTGGATTTGAATATTTGAAACCCGGATGGTTTCCATTAGTTTGATAGCCTTGACAACTTGAATTATAATTTCCTGGTTAGAGACAAACATTACGGCTTCTGGATTGTTTGGGAAACTCTCCCAATCATGATCTTGTGTACCGCAGTCAGAACACACATAAACTTCTTCTGTAACATTAACATCTGCTTTTCTACCTGCAACACTTTTTGTAAAAGCTAGAGTAAGCTGTTTTAGTTGTTGCTCGAGTTTATTCTCCATGGCAGTGAATTTTTCTTCAATTAATGCACTAATTCCACCTCGGATAGGTGTTCTCACGGTATTCCAACCCATCTCATTCGTTACAGTTCTATTCAAAATAATCTTAGCATGGACTGGTTGTACCTGTAAGAATCTACCACCGCAAAGCAAGTCTAAATCCTTTCTTGAAGAGCCATCAAGTCCTCTATACAATATCATCATCTGTTGGATCTCTGTGAGGCCATGATCAGGAACTCTTCTCAAGAAAATAAGAAATCTTGTCCAACTCCTACCCAAAGTCTCATCTTGATCTTGTTTGAATGAAGTCAATTCAACTTGCGCGTCTAATCTCAAATTCGTTGGGTAGTATCTATCGAAGAACGCAGTTTGTAATGCGTCCCATGTTGTGATTGATCCAGGTGCTTGAGAATCATGCCATTCACTTGCTCCATCAATAACGAAATACCTAAAATTCGCAAAATACATCTGATCTCTTGTTACTCCTTGCGTAATATAGGAATCGCATATTTGCATGAACTTCTGTACAACACGGATTGGATAATCGCCAGGTGCTCCTCGGAAATTGCCATAACTCTGAAATTGAGATAACATACCAGGATCGGGTCTGAATCTCTCGGCATTAATATTTGCTAGGCCAATTCCGAGGGCAGGAGCTCGAAAAGGAGCTTGTTCAGGGCCATTAACAAACCACATATCATTGTTCTGAGGAGGTTGAACTTGTGGAACAAGAGGAACAAAACGGGGGTCGATTTCATGATCGTCAGCCATTGCTTCTCTTTCTAATTACTCCTCTAAATGTTTTGCTTTAGCTTCTCTCTTTCTTTTGTTTGCTTCTCGAACTAGGTTTTCGGGATTTGCAAGAATCACAATATCTCCAAGCATATACCAAAACATGTAAACTTGAGAAAGAAAGACAACCCAAAGTGTAAACTGAAAAAACAATTAAAACAAAAACAATTAAACTACTAAAAGATTAACACCGGGGTCACACGCTACCGTCCCCGGCAGCGGCGCCAAAAACTTGGTGGGTCCTGGTGTGTTTATAAATTAAGAACTGAAAATAAAGGAACCACCTAACCGCAAGTGCACGGTTTCCCAAGTAATATATGATAAACAAGTTCGTTCGCAGGGACGGATTAGGCACAACTCAGGTATTAAAAAGTAAGAATAATTGCTTGACAGAAAAGTAAAATAAAGATTTTTGTTTTGTTTTTTAAATTAAAAGATGCAAGAAAATAAACTAAGGAAATAACAGAAAAATCAAACAAAAGAGACTTGAAACTTCATATGAGAAAGAGTACTTGGTCCTCGCAAGGGGTTCACCTAACCTATCTAATTCATGCTTCTGTTTAAGGGCTAAACTGGTATGATTGTGCTAGTCGGGACTCTAATATCTCCTAACCCCGTCAGGGTGGACTTAGGAGCTATCCTACGGTATTACAAACCCCGTCAGGGTGAATATAATCTACTTTCAGATGAATACTAATTTACCTCATTGGCTGCATGGTTAGTTAAGCCCGTCAGGGTCAATAACAGATATTATGCGTCTATTATCTAAGTCTGTAATTAAACCCCCCGTCTAGGTGATCCATACGCCACTATATGGAATAGCCTAATTAATATGAGCTAAGTTTGATTCATGACTTCAAAATTAGTGATTAAAACAAAATAATAGTCAACACAAATTATCTAGTCTAATTTAAACCATTGAATCCCAAATTCAGAAAACATAAATTAAACAGAATTAAGTTCAACCCATATAGCGATTCTCAAGTACTAAAGAAATTAGTTCATAACAGAATAGAAAGCTATAATTAAAACAAAGGAATTCACATTCGAATACAAAAGATAAATTGATAACCTAAAGGGTAGATGACTTATGATGGAAGAACAGGACTCCTCCAGCACTAGCTTCTCCTTGCCTTCTTGCTCTGACTTGAAAACCTTAAGCCTCTTGTGTAATTCTCTGAAGTGTGTGAAAATAGGAGTCTAAGGGGTGTATTTATAGGTGTTAGGAAGCCTTAGGTCTAATTTACTTAGAGTTGAAGACAAGTTAAGAACTCTTAAATTCGTAGCCCTAAATTCTAGGAAAGGTAAGATTCTGCTGCTGTTTTGTTTTGGTCATATCTCATTTAATACTTATCCATTTGACGCATTCCAATATTCAAAACCGCTTGTCTCGGAAATCCCTTTCCATTGGTGCAGACCACTCTCCCAAATTCCTAGCCAATATTAAGTTATGGACTCGTATTTGAAACGTGGCAAGAATTTCAGATTCATAAGACAATTTATCTTTTCCTTCTTTGCATATATCTTTCCTTAATCTTCTTATTTCCATGTAAATATTCTTTCATTTACTTCATTGACTTTACTTGGTCTCTAATTAATTACCATATATCTTTTTAAAGCTTCACAATAAATAATTAATAAAACCGCATATGCTTTAAAAAGAATAAATCAATAATTCAAGAAATAGAAATAGGAAAGTGCACTCTAAAAATAGAAACTCGAGTAAAAGTACTTCCTAACACTCTAAAATACCCTAAGACTTTAATTCTCATTTCTCCTCCTTGGATTGGTCTTTCATGAAATTCAAAAACCTATTAACTTTGCATTAAAAACAATCAAATTAACGCACAAAAGCTCTAAAAATGCAAATAGTCAATTTCCAAGGGGAGAAAGTGAAATATGACAAATAAGCATAAAACCATATCAAATAAGTCATTTGTTCACCTAAAAGGATGTCTCCAAAGGGCTAATAATTAGAATAAATAGGGAGACATCAATAGCCCAAAGCTGGAATACATATATGCAATATATAAGTATTTTATAATATAGCAAAGTATTGGATATATATTCATCTTATGTTTGTAGAGTTATGAGATGAATGCATAACTATATATATATAAGATATTTATTATATGTATTGATAGATCTTATCATATTGTAAGCTAATTTTTACAAGTAACTTAATGATTTTCACTTCTTTTATATTTAATTCAATTATAAAAATTTGGACAATCTATTATAATTTTTTTAATTAATTTGAACCCAATTACCTTAAAGTTCAAGGCATTTCTAGTATATATATATAATTATCACATTAATCACAAAAATGCTACTATATTTTCAATGTTTTGATAATGGGTGATTTACCTATACAGTCCACAACCCCTAGACCATTGCCCATCAGGTCCAACCCATCGTAAAAGTCAGAATTGCCCTTGTAACCCAATTAATGACAGTTGAGTTACCAAAACTAATTCCCCTAATTCTATGCAAACAATCAATCATAAAAATAGAAAAATTTGAAGGGCCAAAAAATAACTTAGAATTTCAATCAACAACCCATCGTCCCTTTCCACTAATCCAGCCAGAAACCCTACTCATGAAATAACACGTCTGTGAACTCTGTATTAGAGGAAAAAAAAAGTGATCAAAAGTCTAATGATATAAGTGAAAATATTGAAGGTTTGAAGAATATGAAGATGAAGCAACCCAGCGATAGTGTTGGGAAGTCTAAGTTTCAAACAAAACAGAAGAATACTAATGAAGTTAGTGATGATGACTTTGACTGTACGGTTACGATGAATACACATAATAAGAAACCCATTGATATCGATGGGAAAGGTTCAGTGAAGGCGAATAAGAAGGCTAATATAGTTGAATTTAATAACTTATGTCGTTTTGTTGGATTTGCTTCGTAAATAGTGTTTGATACATTAAAGTTATTGATTCACATCAAGATGTTTAATTCCACTTAAATTTTGCTACTTATCATATCAAAATGTTAATCCATATCAAAATCCCAAGTTTCATTTATATTGTTGTTATGGTGGTATGTGTTTGTTATACTGTCGGGTTGAGTGTGTGAATTATTGTGTGGCTAAAAATCGAAATTTTGTGGTGGAACATGTTTGTAGGTGTGTTAGTGTAATCGGGTGGGTGTGTCAGTTCAATTCGATGGTTTGAGTTGTTGTTTATGTATTATTAGTCGTGGTGGATAATGTTAACTATTTTGGTGGTGTGTGAGTGAAAATCAATGTGTTGTGTGTCATTCGAATAACCACGAGGTAGGTTTATACGTGTTATCATGATGGTGTATCAATGTAAAACGATGGTGTGTCAATGTAAAAGTTGGTCTGTCGATGTAAAACAATGGTGTGTCAATGTAAAATAAAGGTATGTCAATGTAAAATGAAGGTGTTTCAATGTAAAACGGTGGTATGTATGTAACAATATGTGCGAACCAAATCAAGTCAACAAAATCGGTTTATTAGTGCGTAAAACACTTACACTTATTGATATATGAAAAAACAACTGGCAATGTATAATGTTTAGTGAAAAAACACATACAAAATCTGTGTGTTGCATACGCATTAGGGTGAATCATGAACAAACAATAATCTATTAATTTTAATAGTGAAATATAATGATAAACAAGATCACGATAACACTACCTTAAATCCTAATATGATATGTCTTTCACTGTTGATGGATGATTATCATTCAATTCATATATGAAGAATAACTCATAAAACATTCTCTTACAGACAAAAAAAATGCTTTGTATGTGTATCAAACAATGAATTATCACTTTGTTAACACAAAAAAAGATATTAGATTGTAAACGTACTTTCTAATCGAATTGAGTGGTAATGTTTGCTGCGAAATGTTGGTGTCTCTGTTGGTGTGAATATCTTTAAGCGTGTATGAGCGTAACAAAGTTTTCATAATATTAGCTATGGTTACGGTATTTATTAGATATGCTACAAAAATGGGATTCGTTACAAAGCGATATATATGGAAAAGATCAGATAAGATTGTTAAATGTAGGGGTATGACTGGTATATATTTTATAAAGTTGGACATTTTGAGGGAGAAAAATAACGGTAGACCTGATGGGGGTGTGTTATTGGGTTTGTAGACTTTTAAGCTAATATCTTTGAGAATATTTACAAATTTACCATTGAAAAGAGAGAAATATTTTCAATATCATTAGTCAATTTACAAAGAAAATATCAAAATATGGATTCCACATTCTCTAAAAAATATAATTTTTTTCATCTCATATTCTAAAAAATTGTTAACCGTTTCACTAGTTCAAACATATTTAAGCTTGGGTGACTGGTCGGTCGCGGTGCAGAGAAGAATCCAGGGTAATGACCCACAAAAGCAGGTGCATGATGACGTGGCAAACCTAGACTAGCTGATTCATGTGCTCGATAAGGGCATGTACGTAATTGTCGTACCCTATGGTGTTCGTGGCTCGGATCTGATCATCAGCACTCAGAATCCTCCTATGATTGTCTATGAAAACATCACTGGCTTTTGATGTGATGAACCTAATGAACTCAGAAACACAATTTTGCACTGCTTCCACGAATTCCTTAGAGATATAAGCATCCGCGGGTAGGATTCTTTGCATGATTCTTGCCACATTAGCAATGGGCATTAAAAGTTGTTGCTCCTCATTTCTAGTCTGGTTCGCCTCACCCAGAACCCCCATATTAATAGCTGGCGGTGCTTGTATTCCTACACATAAAACCATAGAAATACTAGTTAGTTCTTGCACTTTCCAAGCTTCAGACTTTTTTTCATTATTTGATCCTTTATTAGATTGTAAAATTGATTATCATACCACAAATATGTGGTATATTCTAGATCTACCAAAATGTTTGTTCAGAAGCAAATAAATTAGACATCCTACTATCTTATTACTTATAATGACCATCTTCATTAAACAAGGCAAACATTTATTAATATTCACCGAACTAAAAGATTGAGGATATAATAATGTACATAGATAAATTATTTGGTCCAACAACCTAAAAAGCATAATTACAAACTTTCCACCCGGCCCACAGTGGGATAATGACCAATTGGACAACAAAAATATCTTAAATTAAGAGAAAAGTTATTTTAGAACAAGAGCTAAAACTAGTGTGTGTATGTATATATATATATATATATATATAATTAACAAAGTGGGCATCAACAATAATTTTATATTAAAAGAAGAGTTCTTTTAGAACAACAGCTAAAACTAGTGTGTATGTATATATATATATATTCTTTTATAGTGTAAATTTAAGTTAAAAACATTTGGTAACATTTATAGAGCTAAGACTAAGATAAGATACTCCATGAGGTAAAGATATGGTGTGAGTCATATTGTATTTGATAATAGTCTGACATTTCATATTTAGACAATATGCAAGCAATGACATCGAAATATGGGTCCACTTATAGGTTTAACTCAATTTGGAAGAGAGGAAAATTATCAAAGTGGAAGACTATTATTTTAGTTTTGCTAGCATCTGGTAAGAGGACCCCGTGGTGGCCTTGGGAGCCTCCATTTCTTTTAACCCAAAAGCATTGTACTATCAAATAAATATTATTTAAATTTTCAAATTGTAGTCTTCATTTATAAAAAAAATGAAGTTAATTTATTATTCCCATATCATTTTATAATTGATAGTAATGCATTTACCTTTTTAATTGTTTTTGTTGTCTTTTTCTGAAATGTCATGATCATCAATCTTATCTTTCAAATTTAATATATTCTCCAGATAAGAATGACCTGTGTAAAATGGAAATAAATAGTTAGCATTATTGTATAATATATGCATATCAAATATTTTAAATATTTACACATGATCAGGGAAACCTCCATGGGACTAAGAAGGCTACAGCTCTCGTTGTTCACGATAAAATCCAATTTTATCCTATTTATAAAACATATGTATAGGAATTGTAAAAATAAAATTCAACCTTAGTTGAGTTTTAATTATTAAATTTAGAAGCATAAACATTATATTTTGTAAGCCTTTTAAATCAGTGTACACGTAACAAATAAATTTCGATAAAAATTAGATGAAATTATATATTAGAACAAAATAAGGCACATACAAGTAATAAAATATTAATTGTAGCAAAGCTATACATTAAAACTGTGAGAAATTGTAAATTAAATATTCGTGTTTTATTTTTTTACATTAAAATAAAAAAATTGATATATTATAGATTAAGCCTCATATATTTTTTGCAAAAAAATTATAAGTATTTCTCAAAAAAAATTATCATCCTTAAGAACATACTATTACCAATGGAAAAAGAAAATTTTCAAACCAAAATATGACTAATACAAAAAAAAATGATTTTACCATAAAAAATACAGAAATAGGAAATTAATAAAATATATAATATAGACCGTATATATGAAGTTAGTATCAAAATTATTTATTTTAAAATTGTCTAATGATCGTTTAGTTGTTTCCTTGATATTACAAGTAGATAATATCGAGGTCGAGCATCGTATTTAACTGGCCAATTTTCCAAAATACCCGACTAACAATAGGGTAATGTGCCATTTATGAAAAATGATCAAGGAATGTAAACCCCTACATTCTTAGGTTGATTGTTTTATAAAGGTTCAGGGTCAAGTTTTGGTACAGGTCAGATTCTGGTTAGTATTTAGATCTAAATGCAAACATATCAGAACTATATAGAGAGAGTTAGAAAGTTAGATCCAGTTAGATCTAGATCAAGATTCGAGTAATATCCAAATTCTTTATCAAAATGTTGATATATATATATACATATAGATCTATTTCAGAATTATATTAGATGATATACTTCAATATCATTATAGATCTCAAATATTGAAATTATAATAGTTTTATTACATTATAATTATATTTTATTGTTGCATACAATTATATATGTAAACATTATACCAAAAGTAAGAGATGATTTATTAGATCCATATTCATTTATAAAAAATTAAAGGAAATGAATACTAAACCTGTAAATTTACCGATATATAAGTTCGAACAATGATCTCCAATAAAATCCCTAAACGAAAATTCCTTTAGATCTTGATATGAAATAGTAAAGAGTCTTCTTAATTTGATGAGAGAGAGAGAGAGAGAGAGAGAGAGAGAGAGAGAGAGAGAGAGAGAGAGAGAGAGAGAGAGAGAGAGAGAGAGAGAGAAGAATTTATGAAAGAAAATATATTCTAGTGTAGTAACATATAGGGCCAGGTTAAGAAGGGTGAGAAAATATAAATCAAATGGCCAAAACATAGTTAAAAAGATTTGGGTCAAAATCCAAATATGGGTTAAAAGTGCTACAAAACTGACAAATGGTATTACAAGCCAGTCGCTTAGGCTGGTTCGATTAGATTTATACTTTTATAATTAACATCTTATGAAACATAATACATTGCAATGTTTTAAATTTTTAAAAACTACTGATTTGAGATTAATCTAAACATTCATGTAAAATAAAAATAATTTATCACTGGTGGGGCTAATGGTGTGATGAAATAATAGATAAATAAAGATAATAATAAAAGACACACACCCTTAATTACCATGAGACACTCGCTGCAAGTATTACAAGTTGTTTGCAAGTTTAGTTAGTAAGTAAAATTTGTTCCCGGGGATTTGATCAATTAAATCTACTTGTGTTCAATAATAGTGTAGCTGAATTAAGATGTTTAAGACAGAGATAAGATGAATAATCATCTGACGTGAATAAATAAATAATAATAAACATAAATAAATATGAATGCAAAATAAGATGATGATTAGGGTTACTAATATGAGCACTAAGTTTTTATTCTAACCTTAAGGGTGAATTGAGCATTATATATGTACCTAGAATTCTAAATTCTTCCTAACCCCCATCAAGGTGAACTTAAGAGGTAACATCTCCACTACCAGGGGACTTGGGTAAGGGGAACCTGCACAATGACCAGTGGTTAAATCAAACCTTAATGACTATCTAGCTAGGCAAGCCCGGGATCAGAACTGCACACTAGATGATTATGTAGTGTTGTCAATAACTGAATCCCACGTTAGGGTGGCAACTCAACTACTAAGGGAAGTCCTAAGATTGTCCAAATATAAGGCTAGAATATGTCAAAGCACATAACACAGATATACGCCAAGTTCAAATCAATTAAAATAACAAATAGTATTCTAGGATTTAGATAAAGTAATATCCCAAACAATTAATAACTAAATCTAAAGAATAAAAGCATAAAAATATTGTTAAACCATAAATTTATAGCTAATTACCCTAATTATAGAGGATGAGAGATGTAGAAGAGGAGTTTGTCACTCTCTAGCTTCTTGCTTCTTGTCTTCATCTACATGTCAACTTGCTTCTCTGGATGATAAAACTTGATGCTAAAGATTAATCATTGAGTTAGGAAAATTTTTATAGAGGTAAATAGCTATATTTGTAGGTGTTAGGTCGAAATCTTAGAGTGGAAGTCAAGTTATTGGAGTCCTAATCCCTTTCAAATTTGTTTCATAAAATATACACATGATAAAAATTGCAGATTGATCTAGTCATATCTCCTTCGTTACTATTCCAAATTCAGTGCACAACCTATCAAAACGACCCAAATTCAAAGATCTATCTAACCCTATAAAGGCTCCTTCAAATTCGTAAACTATTTTCTAAATTTTTCAAACTAGTGGACGTCGTTACAGCTTTGGCAGCTTTTCCTTTCCTTTTTCAATTTTTTTTTAAACTCTAAATTGCACCTTGGATCTTCTTCCCTAAACTCCTTGAAATTGATTTGGCATCTAATTATATTTCATATTACCTAAGATATTCACATCAATAATACCAAATATGCTCTAAAAGTTATAAGTCTCTAAATTAAGAATTTATTAAATAATGGGGAAAATCCTTTAACAATTGAGGAAATGCACCTAAAATAGATTAATATATCTAAAATATGGAGACATCAAAACCCCCAACTCAAAGTTGTATCGTCCCGATACAATAAAGAATAAGAACATAGGGAAGTTTTTAAATATACATTTAAGTCAATTCTAAACCTTAAGCCTCTCTTTCTTCCACAATGCTTCCAAAATTCATTAAAGCTTCTAAAAACCTTCACTTCAGATCAAAACACTCCCCAATCACCATAAATTCACATCCCAATCCTTCCCTACATCATTATAAAGAAGATTCAACCACCCAAGTCAAATCAAAATATCTAGAATCCAAGAATCAAAAGACAAATTTTCCAAACCTTCTCCAACAATTTCTTAAACCCATACCAATCAAGCAAGAGTTTATTTTACCCACATAGATATTCATTATTCATACAATTTTCCTAACCCAAAATAACACTTTTAAACCCAAAATCAAAGGGTAAAAGTTTTCAAGAGTGTTCAAAACTTTGAGTTACATGTGAATTGAGATGACAGAAAGAACATAGACATTATATACTGTTAGGGAGATGAAGAAGAGTCAAAGAAAGGTATTGGATACTATTGAGAAGAAAACAATTGAGAAAGTTTAAAGTTCTACTACAAAGAAAAAGGGTAAAACGGGCAAGATGATAGAGAAACGCTAGATATTGTGAAATCAAAGAGTAAAAAAGTTACAAATTTCAAGTAAAAGACACCACAACGTCTACAAATCGAGAATTCTATACCCGAGATGAATGAAGCATCCAAGGCCTTGTTAGCTTCTATAAAAACACATCTACCGGGCTTACCTTTTTCTCATAAGAGAATATTTGAAAAAGAAGTTGGAGAAGGTGATTACAAGAAATTTCTAGAGATGGGAGAGAAATTGGGTTGGACTACATTAATGATGAGACGTCCAGGTTTATGTATGGAATTAGTTTCCGAGTTCTATTTTAGGCCTCTTTAGCCAAGATAGTAAAGGTCGTGTTCCAATTAGATTTATAGTTGAAGAGATTAGAAACCACTTCGAGTTCAAGAAATTTGTTGGACCATGCAAGTATCAAGAAACAGTGGAAAGTATCAAGACTTGTGATTGGAATCAACTTTTTGAGAATGTATTAGATGAAGAAGAAGTGCAATCACACATGAAGAATTGAAGGCACTTTGGCGTTACAAATACCTCCAACCTGATACGAGAATTTGGCACAATCTCCTCACACCAAACGCCTTTGGAAAAAACACGAACTTTGAATGTAACTAAAGGAAACGCCATCTTTTTGAATTGTGTTTTAAGAGGGGGGAAGTCGATGTGGAACAATTGATCTTTGAGGAGGTGATGCAATTTTTTGTCTCAGCACTTTTGTTATTTAATGTGAAATATCCATCTATGATCACGTGCCTAGTACAAAAACTGAATGTGGTTCGGGGTGAAGAAGAGAAGTTGATGTACGAAGTAAGTAACAATATCAACAATGTTTGGATCAAGACAATCTTAAGAGGAGTAGGAATTAAGAAGCCTCCACAAGGAGAGAGAGAGAGAGAGAGAGAGAGAGAGAGAGAGAGAGAGAGGAAGAGAGAGAGAGAGAGAGAGAGAGAGAGAGAGAGAGAGAGAGAGAGAAGGAATCAAAAGAAGAGGATCGTTTTTGGCGAGAAAATGTAGAGAGCGATTAAATAAAGTTGAAGCAGCTCAAAACTTCTTGGCCGATGATGTGTCACAAATCAAAGCTAATCAAGTGCACACCACAACACTCCTGGAGCAATTATAGTGCGACATCACGAATGATGTCTCCACATTTGTGATAGATTAATATTAGAATGAGACATCATTTTTTAGTGATTTATAATTCTTTCTAATCGATTTTCTTGAGAAATACTACACTTTCCTATTTCTAGTCGTGATTTAGTAAATTATTATTTTTAGAGCATATTGGGTTTAATTATTTATTAAGTGTGAAGCTTTAAAGATAATTATGGAGATTAAGTAGATTCCAAGTCAAAGATAAGAGATAAGGAAAGAAGATAAGCATGGAAATTGGAGATAATGAAAGAAAAGCTAAAAATATGGAAAAGGAAAAGCTGTCATAAATCTGAATTTCACCACCCACGACCACAAATCTGATTATATCTCAAAATAGGTGTGGAATTTGGAGAAATGGTCAAGAGAAAAGTTAAATATCTTTCCGAGACGATGAATTTCGACTATTCATATGCGTCAAACGGATAAGAATTGAAGCTGTTAGGACCAAAACAAAAACGGGTCTGATTTCATATTTTAGGGTTACGAATTTAAGTTGAGTTAGGAGTCCACTACTTACCTTCTTCTTCAAGAAAACGAATTAGGTCTTCTAAACACCTATAAATACACCCTTATATAACTTGTAAATCATCCTTGCCTCATAGTAATTGGTCCTTAGGTTTATTATCATCATAATTATTGTAGAGAGCAAGATGAAGTCTTTCATTATTTCTTTTAGTTTATTCGTTCAGGTATGAACTAATTTTCCCATAGCTTGGGTTTTGCATCATGTATAATCTATGTATTCTATTTTCTTTCCATCTAAGTTTCTTTGGGAATTATATGTTTTAATATGATATTAGCTTCTTACCTATATATTTGTTTATGTGTTTTGATTTAATGATTGTTTTCCTTGCGGTGCGCAACGTTTAGGATATCCTTAATAGTAGTTAGATGATCACCTTAGTGGGGTGTCTAATTATTGAAACACCACATAACGTCTAGTTTCGATATTGGTTTTGACAACACTAATTCTAACTAGATAGTCATTAGGGTATAATTTAACCACTATCACCATGTTTGGAAATTGATTGCCTAGGGCCCTAGTAGCGTAGGAAAACTCTATTTAAACCAGCCTCGTGGTGTGTCCGTAGCCCCCTTAGTCGTTCTCAAGGTCTAAGGTATGGGAATTTAGAATCCTGACTATATATCTAAGAGATAATTATCTCCCTTATTAACTAGAATTTGATAGAAAGAATTAGAAGGATTAAAGCATACTAGCAAAACCTAAGCTATACTTCTCATCTCATATTTATTCGTATTTATTTTACTGTCTTTTATTTTTCTTAGCTTAATTGAATATCTCGAATTTATTCTCTTTTATTTTCTGTCTTTTAATTAATTGCTTCTTAATCGTTATTATTTACACATTCGCATAACACACTAAGTCCCTGAGAACGAATTCAACTTATCATTAAAACTTGCATGCGTCCTGTAATACTTGCAGTACCGTGCTTTTCTAGGGTGAAAGTGCATTGTTTTCTGGCTTATATTTATCTTATTTTTATCACACCCTAGGCGACACCAGCGAACGATCCATCAAATCCTATCTTAGATGTTAATTAAACAAGAAAATAGCCTCAAGAGTATGTTCTCTTTCCTCCTTACCATTTATGTATATTCATTATTTACTTGTTTTTAATTTATTTATTGAGTCTTTTTGAGTCGTGAGGATACGACTCATTTTTGAGTTGGTGTGTGGGGATTGGTTGTCCCTTATCTCCATTTTATGTGTTTTTTAGTTTTTAGGAGAAATTAATTTTTTGAGAGATAGGAAGTAGATATAGAAGACGTTTAATAGCTTAGAAGCATAAACTTAACGAGTTAATGATAGTAAGTAATTTGTTTATGAGCTGGTTATTTTGTATGCTTTGAGTTTTTACATGAAAACACACATTAATAGTAAAGAAGATATTAGTAAGTAATGTGGTAGAAATCTGTTTGATCTTAGGGTGCCTTGAGGGGTGTGTAGGTCGTGAGATCTGAGCTAGTTGATAAACCCATTTAATGAACGTGCTAAATATTATAAGCCCTTTGTTGTCGTTTATCTTTTGGTCCATTTATTATACTAATATCCTTCTTAGCCCCTTCTAGCCTTTCGGAAGCCTTTTTATTAGCCACAATATAAGCCATATCCTTTAGATTTTAGGACTTTTCCATATGACCCGCACTCGAATCACGATGCATAGACAATTGTTATAGATCTTGAGTTTGGGATGATGGGTTCACCATTATGGGAAACATTATTGTGTTGGGTTTTTAGCTTATGTATTTGCGCTCTATATTTTGATGATGATTCACTTTTTTATATTGTAACCCTTTGCTGGGTTAAAAGTAAATAAAAAAAGAGTTGAAATGAAAAATAAATATGCAAAAAAAGTAGGATGATATCTCACATCAAAAAGGGAATCATTGCTAGCTTACAAAAGAAAAATTGATATGAAAAAATTGAATATGATTTAGACCGACAAAGTGGAATTTTTATGTGATCACCTTTATTCTCTATATTAGGTTATTGGGGATGCTAATTAGTGCATCAATTCATTGGGTTGAGTGAGAACATATTATGAGAGTAACGCAAGCTCTAGGACGATTCGTTGATGGCTAGTGAGGATAGAGCCAAAAGCTCACTCTAAATTATCCAAATATACGATCAAACCGTCCCTAAGCCAACGTTACAACCTTAAAGACCTTATGATTCTTTGTTATGTGATCTAGAAATAATTGAACCACTAGAAATTAGTTTGATGTATCATTGGATACAATTTAGGCTCGATGAACAATCTAAATCCTCCATGTTAAACTAAGTGAAGAACCTTTCTTTCGTGCATTGGAAAGCTAGTCTGATCTCGAATTTAAACCGTGGTGATCGTTTGTATGATAGGTGTACAGGGAATTTTGTTTGTAGATATTATTACATGAAATTTTCTGAATAGTTTCTTTGAGTTTATTATTCATATTCTGATATCATATTTCCATTTGTGCGTGATTGACTTAGGTGTGTATTTAGAGACTTCCCTTTGTTCTTATTTTTTATTGTATTAGGAAGATACAACTTTGAGTTGGGGGTCTTAGAGTCTCCATATTTGTTTTATATTACTCTAGGTTTGATACATCATTTTAGGTGTATTTATTAATTTTTTATGGATTTTTCCGCATTATTGAATAATTTCTTAAATCGTGTCTTGGTTTGATGATTTATTACTTTTAGAGCATATTTGATATAATTTGTGTGTTAATATGAAACTCTTAAGGTTTATGGAATATAATTAGATGTCAAATCAATTCCAAAGGAGTTAAATAAAGAAGATCCAGGATAAATCAGAAGATAAAAGGAAACAAAGTTGAATTAGGAAAGGAAAAGCTGTCAATTCTGCAATGACGTCCACTAAAGTGAAGATAACTACCAATCGGCTGCGATTATGGAAGATCCTTTAAAGAGTTAGATAGCTCTTTTTGCTACTTTTGTTTTGGTATAAAGTGCGTGAAATTTGTCCTAGTAACGAAGGAGATATGACCAAAACAGTGAGTAGTGTTTATCTTGTCCTATATTTTAGGAAACGAATTTGAATTGGACTTGGACTCGGACTCCAATTAATTTCCTTCTACACTAATATTTAGACCTAGGGTTAGGAAACACCTATAAATACCCCCTCTTATCATTGTGAACATGTCCTTTCCTATTCTTTGGTTAATTATTAATCCTTAGTATCAAGTAGCAACATCAGGAGAAGTAAGTTGACAATATGTATCTCTATCTTAGTTTATTTCTTTCCAGCATGAACTAATTTTCCCATAGCTTGGGTTTTTCATATGCATAATATTTGAATTCTATTTTCTTCTATCTATGTTTGCTTAGGAAAAACGTCTTTAAATCGATTGAGCTTTTTAACCTTTATATTTGTTTTATGTTTTTTGATATATTAACTGTAATTCTTGCAAGTGCACGAGTATATACTACCCCATTAATGGCAGTTGGATGGTAACCCGGAAGGGGTGTCTAATTGTTAAATTACCACATAAACGTCTAGTGTGAGGTAGTGATCCTGACGGGCCAACCTAACGAGATAGTCATTAGGGTTTGAGATTAACCAATGATCATTGTGTGGGATCCCCTTACCCAAGACCCCTGGTAATTGTTAGGTCTCCACCTAAGTCCACCCAGAAGGGGGTTAGGAGGAATACAGAATCCTGACTACCTACTCTTAGAGCTTTAATCACCCTTATAACTAGTAGAAGAAATAGAAGGATAAGTGCATACGTGCAAACCTGAGCTATATCTCTTATCTCATTCTTAAATCTTTATTTTATTTTATTTGAATTAGTTATTAGTTTAATCAATCTCTCCAATTATTCATATTTATTTTATTGTCTTTTATTTACGCGACTATTCTTTACTACACTTTCTCTTCTATTCCACAATTCTAACACACTAATCCATGTTAGACGAATCTTACTTATTTCTAAACATTCATACGATATGTGATACTTGTAGTGAGTGACGTAATTTGTTAGGGTGCTAGTTCTTATATTTATATTTCATTATTTTATCACCCCCAACCAGCCAACAGAGGCTTAAGCCCATATCAAGCTCAAAATTTATCTATATTTTTTATAAACGAATATAAAATAATCAATATATATTTTCTATAATAAATGGTTTAATATGCCTTTTCTAATTGTACCATTAGATCATACATTTTTTTAATATTAGAAGAGATATCATGGTAAGAAATGTACTTTCTACAAAAAAAATTAATTAAAATTACTTTAAATAATAATTTTTTATCAAAAAATATATATCACCAACTTAAACTAATTTTAAACTTTTATTCCAAATTAACACATTAAACAAAAATCAAGAAATTTTCTATTTCCAAGTTGAGCAAATACCAATTGAAAAGGTTAATTCCTAACCCTTATATATTAGCCATTTTAGATAAACCATCCTTAAGTCCAAACCTGCTTACCTCCAGTCTACCCATTAAAAATAGAGAGTTTAAAACCCAAAACATGTGTTTGGCTTGGCTTGCATATGCCGACAAGCTAAAGTCATACCATATTATTCACATAACTGAACAAACACATTTGGTCACAACAAAATCACACATAACTATGCACGTTATAACACTCAGTTACATTAAACTTTTTTTTGGGCTGAAAGAAAATTACATTAAACTCATGATACAAGGAAATGCACAAAACACCAAACTGAATTTTCCTTTATTACACAACACACAAGTTTAATTGGCATAACGCTTCTCTTTCCTTATCCTTGGTCTAACTAAATGGTTCAAAGATAGGCAGTGCCACCACCTGTGACCTGCATCATCTGATGGCTCGATATTTGGTACAACTCAGGGTGGCTAACGGTCGGTCCGGACCGGTTCCTAGCGGACCTGGACCTTATCGGTCCGGTCCGGTCCGGTCCGGCTTACCGGTCCCACGCTACCGGTTCCGGTCCGGTCCGGACCATTACTAATATTCATGGAGGCGAAAACCGGACCAATAAGGGGACCTCTTAAACCGGTTCCGGGTCCAGTCCTGTCCGGTTCTTAGCGGGTTTTTTTTAATGGGTTTTGGGTTGGGTTTAATGGGTTAAGGGTGCTATGTTTAATTGGGTTGGGATGAAATGGTAAGGGGTGGGCTAATGGGATAAAACAAAGTGGGCTAAAAGCCTAAAGAACTAAATTAAACCAATGAAATATAAAAAAAATTAAAAACATTAAAAAAAATTATCGGACCGGTTCCGGTTCCTAATATTTTTAGAAAAGTCAATAACCGGTCCGGTAGCTTGTGGACCGGTCCATGCCTACGTTGATTTTCGGTCCGGTACGGTCCGGTTCTCGCGTTGACCGGTCCGCTCCGTAGGACCGGCTGGACCGGACCGTTAGCCAGCCTGATGTACAACTCCAGGTCTCAGTTCAGTGAAAAGGAAGGAGGGTAGTGAGGCCTAGAAGCAACAAAGTTAGCATGTGCCACCTGTGATGGACCTGCATCATCTGATGGATCAATTGTAGGTTCAAGTGCAGGTCTTAGTCTCAGTCTCAGTCTCAGTGCAGTGAAGAAGCCAGGAGAGGACTAAGTTCTAGAAGTAGTCCATAGAAAGTTATGCGGTTCCACCTGGGATGGACATGCACCTGATGTCTCAATCTTCAGTACAGGTGGAGGGAAGAACACATGAGGGTACCGAGGAGCCACAGAATCAGATGGACATGCACCTGATGGACGAAAGAAGCCAGGTGCAATTGTGCGTGTAAGAGGAAAGTTAAGGTGTACCGCCAGGGATAGACCTGCAGCAGACCGGTGACTAGTTAGTCTTGGTGCAGGGAAGAATCCAGCGGGATGACCCACAAAAGAAGGTGCAGAATGAGGAGGATGAGCTGCCAAACCAAGCCTAGTTGTTTCATGTTCTCGATAGCCGACAAATATATATATATACAGATCATGAACGTAATTTTCGTACCCTAGGATGTTCATGGCTCTGATTAGATAATCACCACTCAGAATCCTCCTATGATTGTTTATGCAAAGAGCACTAGCTTATGAAGTTATGAATCTATTGAACTCAGAATCGTATTTCTGCAATGTTTCCATAGATTCATCACAGATATTAGTATATGGTTGTAGTATTCTCCGCATGATCCTTGCCACATTAATCATGGGACTGAAAAGATTTAGCTCATAAATAGAGACTTCATTGACATCTGGTACTGTGTCTCTGTGCATAAATCAATAAAAAAAATATTAATTATATCTTCCATTGGTGCAGGCTTTAGATATAATCAAATTTTCCGTGTCTGACCCTTTATTAGATTGTACAATTGATTATCATACCAAAAATATGTGTTATATTAGATTAAATATTTTTTATTGAATATTCTAGCAGATGAATTAGACCTTCTAGAATCTTATTACTAGTGAAAATCCCATCTTTAGCGAACACGCAAACTTAATTAATAGTCACCAAACTAAAATATGTACGATATAATAATAATGGCTCTATATAAATTATTGGGTCGACAAACCTAAAAGGCATAATTACAATGGCAAATTTTTTCCAAACTCATGACAATTTACCCTTCTATTATATATAACTAAAGTCTCGAGTTATCAAGTGTTGTTACAAATAATGGCGAGTTGTCACGAGTTAAAAAACCACAAGGGATATTTATCCCTTTTTAAAACCATATGATTTTTTACCTTTATTCAAACCACATGGAGTATTCAATATTTACACAAATTTTAAGGATTAGATAAAAATAAATTGCTATTTATCATAAAAGTTGGATATGTAGGAAGAAAAAGTTGATGAAATAAAAATAAAAATGTATGAATTGAGTTTGTTTCTATTAATTTTTCTTAGTGTTATCTGGTTTTATAAATACGCAGGGGCGGACCCACCTTAGGCCCGGGGGGGCTCAAGCCCCCCCTGAACTCGTAAATTTTAAATTACGTCAACGTAATTTTGACTCGAAAAATAATTAACTCTCACTGATAAGTTATCAGACACGTGCATGCAATAAAAAGCATACAAGTCATTGTAGCTTAGTGGTTTATTATCTTTACATAATAAAATTTATCTTAGAGGTCACGTGTTCAAATCATAGCTTTTGCTTTATTATTTTTCACAAATATACATATAATGATTCGCAAATAAGTGTCGGATTGATATTTTAGAGCTAAAAGCGATTTTCAATTAAAATTTTAATGTTTGTAACAAATATTAATAATTATTTTGACATCCGTATTGAATTTTTATATTTGTATTTTGACATTAGTAGTTATATGTTTACTTATCCTTATTTTGACCTTAAAAAATTTTGAAAACCATTAACCCCTAAATTTTTGTATATTTCAAGCCCCCCTCGATTTAACTTCTGGATCCGCCCCTGTATATACGTCATGTGTAGAAAATTTTGCCATTCGTGAAACAACTGTCACCTCACAAATTGAGGATGTATTTATTCATAAACATATTAGTAAACAATTTGGGAGTTAAAAGGTAAATACAAAGTCATGAATGTTTTACAAGTTAGATTATGAGGTTTTCCAGATTCTTTATAGATTGATTTCAATGCTTTTGCACATGTCTGCTTTTGATTCATGGATTATGATTCATATTATTATTTTTTCCAATTGGCTTTCAATTTTTACTTTTGAGTCATGGGTAATGATTTGTTATTCTTTTATTTAGATTTCAGCTTTCAATTTTCAAACAAACAATGTTATAAGGATCAACATCATCCAAAATGTGATATTTGTCACATTATTGTAGGTGTTGTCTAATCCTCTTCACTTACTCTTTTATGATCTAATTTCTTAGATTTTTCTTTGTGTCTTTCATGAGTGTTTAAATCTTAACAAATTGCGTATAGTGAGCATCCTTTTTGGCAATAGAATTATTACCGGTATAGGTTCGGGTAGGAGTTAAAGATCAGTCATATGCTTCTCAATGAGTCTCAGGTATTTATATATCAGTTTGTGTAATCTTAGACTTTAAGCACTAATGTTTTAATGTTTTTTTTGCAGATTAAATGTGCGCATTTAGAAAATTGTTTACACAAAGCAAGAAAAGAAGCGCAAATTCATCAATGTGTAGCTGATCAAAGAGCCTCGGAATATACAACTTTACGTGTTTCATCTATGAAAATAAGCAGCCTTTTCGAGAGACTCGGGTAAGGCTGTGGCTGGTTTAGCTGAATCTTACGTACTCTCGCCCAATCTTTAGTCTGGATATTTTCATAATAGATCATGTTATTAAAGTGACTCTACTCTGAAAACTTGATAGAAAAAAAATTATCGATCCATGTATTGGAATTATAAGCCTAACCTCTGTCTCTAAGATAGATCCAACTTTCAGTCTCGTACCATCTTACTGTGCATAGATGCTATTATCATTATATTTTGGTTTCCTCATAGATATGTTGAAAATGCATGTGTAAGAATGTTCAGTAAATGTCTATTTTTTTTCTGTAACTTGCTCACTCGCTAAAATTACCTGAATTTTTGAAGAAATGCTATTCTGGTGGTGTTATCCCTTTTTGTAAAAAGAGTCTAGCGATTAAAAGAGATGAGAATGAGATTCACCTTTTCTTAGGAAAGGAATTCAAGATTTGTGAGATACTCTAACTTTTCAATATTTGCATGGTTAAAGTCTTCTTTGTATTATTAATTATCTCTTAAAGAAACTATTTTGTGAAGTCTCTGTGATCATAATTTCATGAATAATTAACCAAATTAGTTATCTTCATCATTATCGTTTTCATGTCTTCTTCCATTAAGATCCAATTTTGGCAATGTTGTTATTTAGGTCTGCAAATTTACCACAGACTGATCATATATAGTAAATTCGAGATAATAACATTATAACCATAGCTGATTTGGTTTATTTTTGTATTTACTAATTTCACAAATTATCGTATGATCTGGTGAAATTAAACTCATACGAATCAAATGTTCACCTTTCAGTATTCATCATATCTACTACTTCTTCATCTGTGGTCCTTGAAATTTCCCTTAATGGTTATAGAAGCACTTTACCTCCTCTCGATAAAATTTGTTATACAATTTATTAAACATTTTTAACTATGTTTTCACAGCTATGTGCTTGATAGAGTTGTTAATATCATATTTATTTAATTTACCGCCTGCTCCAACTTTGCTTGATGTTCAATCAATATCAGATGATTACATTTTTTCTTAATTTTATATTTTAGTATTGGAATAGATTTTTTCCATTCCAATTCGGAATTCGGAATTTTAAAATTTACGAAAATTTTGGAGCTTTTGGTTCGGAAATTTCAAAACTTTTAATTCAGAATTTCGAAACTTTTTAGGTGAAAAATGACTTTTTTAGGTTATGTTAGACTATATCCCGCAATTGCACCAAATGAATATTTACTACAAAACAATTCAAAAAATACAATATAAGACCAAATTGCTCACTCCAACAGTCACTATAAATCCTGGACCCACAAAACTCACATGGCATCCCCTCGCCATATACGTTATTTTTAAAGCATCGCTTCTTGTTGGTAAAAGCCTCCAACGGTCATAAATTGGCCATTGTAGGGTTTGTATAAAAATATAATAAACATCACTATTGTAATTATACTTCAATTAGATAATTTTGAAAAACGGTAAAAGTGATGAGATTAAATTAAAAATAATTTAATTTTTTACTTTAATTTAGGCTCTTTACTAAGCCGGATTGATGGTGGTGGAGAATGCTGGAAGGTGAGTGAGTGTGAAGATATTTCTTTCTGTATTTTGTTCCAATGAGAGTGTGAATAGATGGGTTTGAAGTTTTATCATGTTTCATTGTATTTCAACATTTGCTTTTTCTTTTTTTTTGTTCTGAATTTTTGAACGTTTTCGTTTGTATACTTTCTTTTTAATATTAAAATTTATTATCTATTTAATATTTGGAATGTCAAATCGGATCAGGAAACCAAAAGTTTCGGACAATTAATATGTAGTTCCGATTCCGATCTGAAAATTTTGGAAAAATTGGAATATCAGAACATTAAACATCTCTTCCGAAATTGAAAATTTTCTGATTCGAAAAATCGGAAATCAGAATTTTGAGATCAGATTTCTACCCCTGCTTCTATATCACCATGTTCTTTAAGAGTTTGAGACATCATAGTGATACCTTTATCTGTTTTATTAATTTACGAGTGAGATGATTGCATTGCAAATACCAGTAAATTTCATTTTTATGGTTATAAAACATAGTTACTAAAAAAGTTTTGTTAATTGAAATAGTCAAATTTACTTATGATTCAATATCATATTTTACTCACCACTTTTAATTATTACAATTTTTTCCTATAATCAACTACACCATACAACTATAAAAACGAAAGAAATAGTTTCTCTTAAAAGACTCTTTGATCATATTTACGGAAAACCGTTTTTATATATAATTTTCATTCAAGTATTGATATAAACTAAATTATGAATTTTGAACTATCAATTATAATTTTTTAAATTAATTTTTGTCCAAGTACCTCAGGTACGGGGCCCTCGAATACACTAGTTTAAAAAATGATGATCTTCGCAAAGTCTTATATAAAACACATGTATAATACCCAAAGTTGGAATACATATATGAAATATATAAATATTTTATAATGTAGCGAAGTACTAGATAAATATTCATCTTATGTTTGTAGCATTATGAGAGAAATACATAAATATATGTATAAGATGGTGATATATGTATTGATATATTTTATCATTTTGTAAGCTAATTTTTACAAGTAACATAATGATTTTCATTTCTTTTGAATGTAATTCAATTACGAATTTTGCACAATCTATCATAATTTTATATAATATAATATATAGAAGATCTGGGTCGTTAAAAAAGTCTTCTTATAATATATATTATATATATATTAAAACTTTTAGAGCCCGTTAGGGATTGATTATTTTAGAGTCAAAAGCGTTTTTCAGTTAAAATTTAAATATTTGTAAATATTATTAAAAAATTATTTGATATCTAAAATCACTTTAAGTGATTATTTTAATAATCACATATCTAGTGCTTTTTCGAAAATTAATTTTAAAGGTCTAAAGTATTTTTAAGGATCTAAAACCAGTTCAAGTGATTATTTTAAAAATTGATCCCAAACAGGCCCTAAAATTCATTTTACCACAAATACCTTCAGGTATGGGGTGTTTCTAATATATAGAGAATACGGGAGGTGAAACGGCGTCTCACTTTAAAAGTGAGCCATCAGTTAATAGTATATAAAGAAAAAACATATTCAATAGTTTAAAAAAAGAAAAAAACCCTATTCCTTATACGACATCAAACAAAAAGAAAAAGAAAAAAAAACAGCCACAGCGATCAATTGAAGCAGCCGCAAGTATATATTTTTGTCTATTGATTTTTGTTTTTTTTTTAATTAATTCATGTGAAAACACAAAAAGTAATTACCACTTGAATATAAATACAACGCTCCATTTGGATTTAAAAAAAAAGAAATACAGAGCTTCCTTGCATCATTGGTAGGGAAAAAAAGAGATAAACAACTTTTTAATTTCAATTAATGATGACAAGAATTCCATGTGCTTGAATTGCTCATCAATTTTTTTCTAAACGTTTATAATTGCTCATCAATTTTTTTTTTGGACACAATTGCTCATCAATTGAATGCTCATTAAATTTCTGCAGGTTTTTTTTTCTTTTTTTTTTTTGACGAATTCATGTTTTTGATTATAAACTTTTTAATTAATTCATGTTATGCAATAATAAATTTATTAAGTGTTGCAATAATTTTTCTGATGATATACTAATAATTTTATTTCGTTCTTTTAAATAGGTGAAATGGATATTGAATTTATAGACAATGATATACTCATCGATCCATTGGAAATCGTAGAGGAAGAACTAATAGAGAGTGATAAAGATAATGAAACAAGTAAAAGTAATTTGAAAACTATTACACCAAAAATAGGTATGGAATTTTCTACCCAAGAGGATGCTTACAAATTCTATAATAAATATGCTTTGAAGATGGGATTCGGAATTAGACGATCATCTACGTATAAGTCGAGATTCAATAAAAGCACAACCATAAGCAGAAAATTTGTATGTAGCAGACAAGGCCAGAGAAGATCATTGGACAAGAGAATTGTAGATGACAACGTGCGGCCGTAATATTCGGGCGGGATGTAATGCAATGATGAAAATTGGTCTTAAAAATTCAGAATGATGGGAAGTTATCAAATTTGAACCCCAATATAGCCACAATTTAAGTACTCTGTCAAAAGAACTGAAGCACAGGTCTCACAAAAAGGTTCACCGACAATCAGTGGTAAAGAATATAATGACTCAACTTCATAGTGAAGGTTTGTCAAATGCAAATATCACAAAGGTTGTCAATTCTCTTAAGGTTAGTCAAGAAGACTTGATTACATCACAACAAGTTCATGATCACCTAAGAGTTGAAAGGAAAAATAATTTGTAGTATTGAATTGACAGATGACTACACCTTAAGAAGCGTTTTTTGGGCTGATAGAAGATCACGAGAGTCATACAAAATGTTTAGCGACGTTATTATATTTGATGTGACATTCGTACAAATAAATTCAGTTTACCATTTTCTCCTTTCACGGGTATTAATCACCATCGACAATCTACTTTGTTTGGATGTGCATTATTAGTCGATGAGACAGAAGACACATTCGTATGGTTCTTTAAAGAGTGGTTGTCGTGTATGGGTGGTATATCACCAGGAGATATTATTACTGATCAAGATGCAGCTATCGGAAATGCAATTGCTAAAGTTTTTCCACATACTATACACAGATATTGTAGTTGGCATCTCGATAATAATATGGGGGAGCACATGGGACCCCCAAAAATTTTACACGGTGTGGATTTTGAAATTTATTTTAATAGAGTTCGAAATAGTAGGAGTATTTCCGAAGCAGAAGATTGTTGGAAAGAGATGATGACAAAGTACAAATTAAAAGAAAAAAGTTGGTTGCCAATGTTGTGCAAGCGACGAACTAGTTGGATCCCTTGCTTTCTAAATGATAATTTTTTCGCTGGCGCTCGTACAAGCCAAAGGTCATAAAGTATAAATTCGTTTTTGATACGTATGCTAATGCACAAATACCGTTACATGAGTTTGTCGTGCAATATGATAAAGCATTAAAAAGTCATCGAGATGCCGAGAATAATGAAGATTTTAAAATATTAGACACAAAGCCTATACTGACTTTGAGTTGGCCACTTGAGGAGCACGCTGGGAACTGTTATACAAGATCATTATTTGATATTTTTAAAGAAGATTTAAGGAATAGTAAACTATATTGGCCTACAAAAGTGCGTACGGATGGGACATTAACTTCATATATTGTTCGTAAACCTCAAACAGAAGAAAATAAATGGAAAACAGTGTTGTATGATTCGCATGAACTTATTGTTTCATGTGAATGCAAGTATTTTGAAAGTGTCGGTTTACTTTGTAGGCATGCATTGTGTATTATGTGGAAGAAAAAATTTAAAACAATACCAAGTCGGTACATTTTGAAACGATGGACTATTAATTCTCAGTATCGAGATACAAATGTAGAGTTGGCAATAACACTAAAATTTCAGAAGTGGATCATGAGTTACATTGGAACCTTCGTTACAAATTCAACAAGGTTTTAGATGAAGCACACAAATCACCCATCATTGCTGAAGAAATGGATACGTTTTTGACAAAAATGGTAGCAAAAATTCCTAGTCGCACATTACCTAGTGAAGTTGATATAGTATCTCAAGACTTGAATAGCCAAGTGAATCCTACTAGCACCACCAATCTCTCTAAATTTTTCTAACTTGATTCTTGGAATTAATATTCGTGATACAACAGAAATTAGTAAACATAAAGGGCGACCAAAAGTAGATTCAAGAATAAAATCTAGATTGGAATTATCCCAACAAGAAGGTACTAATAAAAGAACGTGCGGGAAGTGTGGAGAATTGGGTCATTATAGAACAAGTTGCAAAGCTGAGGTACTATATTTATTACTTAAGTATATATTTTTTTCATGTTTGGATTTTGTAAATAATAAACTATTAGTATTATCTATTTTACAGGAAAGAAATCTTGCAACCAATTTGGATGTCTTACCAACCGTTTCAAGTACTCAATGAAGGAATTAGTCAACTCGTACTAATTAATATTTTCTTTTATGAGTTTTATTATGCTTAAATTAGTTACTTTTTGGAATTTATTATATCCTTGTAAAAGACCTTAGTATGGCTTTAATGTTTTTAATTCTTGAATAATGAAATTCAGTATTTATGAAAAAAAGAATTTCGTATTTATTATTTAATGTATGAGATAAAGAGTTTGGTTATATTATGATGGAAGAGTTATTTTGGTGAAGGAATAGAATCAGTTGTTATAAGTAAAGTGGAGAAGTTATTAGCACGAGATAAGTTGTCTGATGAAGCTGCTGGTTTATTTTTTTTTGGCTTTTGTTGTTCTGGTTTTGTGATGAATGTTGTGTTGGTTAATAGCTAATTGTGTGACTTTGACCTTTATAATGCGATATTATCCAGACATTTATAATGAGCCTGGAAGAGTGCTCTAAACCGCCTGACTCAATATTTGTTCTTTGTAAAACGACCTATTTTTTCACATTCTACTTCGCAGTTATTTTTCCTACTTCGGACTCAACTTCGTAAAATTATGTATGGTGCTAAATCTTGCAACTTCACATTCAATTGGCATTAGTAAAGAAAGTTAAAAAGCCATCTAGTGGAAAACCAAGGATACAACAAAAAGAGATAAAATTCTGACATCAAATAGTAACGGAGGCTTGTAAGGTAGAATTTTAGTTGATGTAGCGCCTCTTCAAGATTGACATAAGCTTACATAAAGATTTGGAAGTAAATCCGTCCTTGTAACATAAACAACTATTTTACTAATTAAAATAATAACCTTGAATGTCTTACATATGTACTCCAGATTAATACTGAATATAAAAGTTTAAACAAATAAAAAAAAGATGAAGCACTTCAATTTTCTTAATAAAAGACACAACTATCGAAGAATTGTTGGTGCAACATGCTAAATCCAACAACCCAATGTAAACTGGTGTATGACTGAATTGCTTTTGTATCCATAATTCAATGTTATGATGCGAACGCCATAAGGGAATAAAGGTGCGTCATCACCGAAATATTCATCGATAGGAGCAAAGACGAGCTGTGCACGGCCACCAGCAGTGTTTTCATCAACTCTCTGCAAAGCTGTAAAAAAATACAACTTGTAAAAATTAGAATAGTATTATATCAAGAAAATATTTTGTTTTGGATAAAAAATATCAAACCTGTAACAAATACATATGCCACTACTTTTAGGGAGATGAACAGATCAATCGCCCTCTTGTAACACGAATCTCACATCTTCAGACATTATCACAACTATGGATTTTAGGAAACAAACGATTACCGTACCACCACTAAGTAACGGCCAGAGCTGTAAGCTATGAAAAAATTAAATTACCCATGAGAGTTGTAAGCCATAAAGTTTTTTATCTCCTTTTTCCTTACCAATGATGCAATGAAGCTCTATATTCCTTTTTTTTTAAATCCAAATAGAGCCTTGTATTTATATTCAAGTGGTAATTACTTTTTGTGTTTCCACATGAATTAATAATACAAATACAAAAGAAAAAACACATTTTTACGAACCTGATAACCCATAGTCCATACACTTCTACAAAATATATTATATACTAGTTGCTCCATGCAAACAAATCAAAAATTCAATCATTATCAATGTTTATCAAATCAATTCTATATTTGAAGAAATAAATGCTAAAAAAACTGGTATGGTAATTGAAACCAATCTCTTAAGCAACGAATTAAGAGACTCAATCTTACACATTGAGGAATTGTGAATCATATCCCAAGGCACGTAGAGTGTCATGATTTAAGCAAGCTTTAATATCAATACTTCCTTGTTTAACTACATGATAAACATTCATCTTTCTCCTTAGGAGGCGGTTTTAATTTCACCTTTGAAAAGACTGTTCAACTGAAATAATTCAAAGGTTAAGAACAAAATAACTTATTCAATTTATAAATTAAAAAAGAGAAATACCCAAAATGGAATTAGTTGAGTTTTCCATGAATGTGATCATCATACAGCGACTAAAAAAAGAACCCATCTTGATCATTTGCAATTTTTTTAGATACTGTGCAACAAACTAAAATGGCTTAAGCAATTAGAATTTATTGTGTGGCTGCAATTGGAGGGGACACCATACATATGAGAGGAGAGAAGAACCTTGGCTCAAATTCCCTGGCTCGGGGCAAGGAGTGTGAACGTTTTATCTGGGTCATGGAGTGCGAACGCTTCATCTGGGTCCTGGTGGAAGAGGCAATCTAAGCATCTGATAAATGATTCTGAAATTGACTCAAAGAGATTGCGATTGATTTCATATAATCTATGTTAGGATTAAGTTTTGGAGATGAAAAAATAAGTGTTAAGATTTGGGCTTATAATTTTTGCAGTCATCTGTGTAGTTAGGCTGGTGGTGATCATGGTTATATGGTGGAGTAATTTGCCATTGAAATTCACAAAGTAATTAGCTTTGCTGGGAAGAGATCGATGGCGAAGGAAATTTCTTCTGACAATGGAGAGAGAATGGAAGTAAATATTACTAGTCAATGTACTACGTTTTATTTATTTTATTTATATATATTACACTGATAGATGTGACGTATATGTTTTAAGGCTAAGTCCAAAGGTTCCATAGAATAGTTTGTTTTTTTATAATTAGGGTTTGAGTAATGTATTTTAGGTCTTCAATAGCCTCCCAATTCATTACCTTGAATTGATTCAAGGTATTTTCAAAGACACAGGTCTTCGGTGGCAAATCTCCCCTTTCATTGCCGAAATGAAGAGCTGGCTGGCGAAGTTCCCTAACTGGAAGGTCAACTTCGTTAACATGAAGTTTAATAACGTCACGGATCTCGCAACTAAAAGTGCAAGACGCAATATCGATATGTCTAAATGGAAGAATGGATCTTTAAGGAATTTTTATGTTTTCCTTAAATCATTGTATAAACGTTTGTGATCAATTTATTTTACTTGACAAAAAAAAGAAAAGCCTCCCAATTGTATTGAGTCCTATTATATACATTCCTATTCATATAATTTTATCAACACATGTAGCTAACATTTTATTCTCCACACATTCTTTTTCCATTTCTTTTTCCACTTCATAATATATAAAATATATTTACTTTTTATATTTTACAAAAAAATCATATATCAATTTTTAGTAAATAAAATAATTATTTAATATTTTTTAAAAACTATTATTTATCTTTAATTTCACTTTGCTACAATTTTTTATTTTTTAAATTTAACTATGTTATATATATAAATTTAAGTTTTAGAAAAAACAATTATAATATTATATATGTAAATATTTTATTATTAGTTAAAAAATTAAATAAAAAAATTATAATTATTAAAAAAAATTATTAGTTAAGAGATTTCTTTAACAAAAAAGTTAATAGTCAAATTAATTGAAATAAATCATACCATCATAATTTATCAAATAGTCTTAATATATTTTAATCTTATTAAATATTGATATTTTGGACCGTTGGCTTTTCTTCAATATTATATAGATATAACAAGGTATTTTTAACGTCCTATATCTTCTACATAAATGGTGGTCAGTATCATTTCTGATCATACTTATTATGAAGATCCTTAAATATTCAATTCTTTTTTAAAAAAAAAGGAAATAAATAAATAAAAAAACACACAGTTTTGTCCAAAAAATAAACGTTCCTATTCCAAAACAAAAAGAAGAAAAATATCCAAGTCACATTCACTTACCATAGCCGCTCTCCTGTGCCAGTCGAGGACCATTCTAGACCATCTTCACACTCACAAGAAAACCGACGTTGCTCGAGGATCATTCTCCACAATTTTCACACTTATCTTTCCACCATGCCACTGTCCTGCAAAAGGAAACCATCGCCGCTCGAAGGCCATTCTCCACCACCTTCCACCTTCGCTCCAGAAACAGAATACGAAAATAAATCTCATCACTTTTAACCTTCCCACACCAAGCCACCATAGTGAACAATGGAATTATCAATCCGGCTTGACAAAGAACTCAAATTAAAGGTAAAAATGAATTATTTTTAACCTATCTGGAATGAGAAATTTGGTGTTACCCTGCATTTTTTGAATTGTTTACCAGTAAATATCCATTTGGCTCACCTGATGGAGTGGGCTTTGTTTACTGTTTTAGTTTTCTGTATTTAATGAGGTATTGTTGTGTGCATGTAGGACTAAATTCTCCCCTTTCCCAAAATTAATTAAGGGACTAAATGTATCATTCATTTCTTTCTTATAGGTTGATTTAATTCATCTAGAATCAAAAAATGGAGTCCAAAACTTTCAAAGATACATTCAACAGTGTTACAAAGAAACAAAAGCTTTCATCATCAAAATCACATAATATAATCGAACAAATCAGCCATGAAATTGAAGAAACCTTATACAAAATACAATCACAATTTATTCAGATTATTCAGCCTCAAAAGCAGTTGGTCGCCAATCAGATATATGAGTTTGTTTTTTTAAAATTATAGTAAGTTTTCAAATACTAACATGATAATATGTGTTTGTAGGTATCTCTTATGTTGTTCGAACAACCATTTGGGTAACAACCATTGATGGATACGTTAGCTGCTGTGAGAAATTTGAGTCAAGCTGCTGCAAGGATTCATGAATCATTTTAAATGAAGTGATTTAACAGTGAATTTGGAAATGTGAACCAAAGAGCAGTTTTGATATTATACTTGTGAATACTAGATTGTTGTATTTCATTGAGCAGGTCTTATCGGATTTTCATCAATGAAAATCATTTTCCGTACATATGTTTACTTGATGGCTCCAATTTAATGAAAAATCACTTTACGTACTAAATGTTTCATTGAGCACGCAGTTATGTTCCTTTTTGTTTCAAAACTAATTTTATTTGGTGTTATTATAAGTGGATATTATTTAATAAAAAATTGTATTTTTTGTAAGATATTTGGAGAAACTGTTTGAGAGGTAAGAATGTTTCTGATATTCATAAGTGTAAAGCTGCAATGGCCCAACAGGTTGATGGTCTCGTTGCTTTCCCTGGTAATTCTTTAATATCAAGAATTTATATTTTTATATTTTTCCTTTTTGAATTTTGGCCCTTTATTATTTACAACAATTTTTTTATAAGGATACAAAACGTTGGAAGAAATATTGGAAATGATCACATTGACACAACTGGGAATTCAAAAAAACCGATAATTAATCCATAAGTGTACAATATTTGATCATCTTTCAAATAAGAAGTTGTTATATTCTCATTCTCAAGTTTTTTTGCAGGTTGGTTTACTGAATGTGGACACTGCTGTTAAAGAAGAGTTCATTAAATTAGTCGCTCGCCATATAGTATCTCTGCTCCTACAGCGAAAGAGCTAATGCTAAAATTGGAGGTAAAAAAGAATATGATATGTTATTTACTTTTTTCCATTATACAATTCTATGATTTTATCTTACTAGACCTGAATTCAATTTCTGATTTAGCGTCTTAATTTTAGGTTGTTTCGAATTGGATGAGGCCTATTGAGATTGTAAAAAAGAAGCATCCAAATCTAGAATTTGTGTTTCGAATTGATAATTTATGTTTCACATTTCTTATATTTTGTTTCTAAATACATATGAGTTGATACAAAGGAAATTTCCCTTTCTTTTGGCGTTTCATTCATGCAAAAGGGCTATACAATTCTTGCTTAAACATGCTAAACCTTTGATATTTAGGCATAGTATTTGATCTAGATGAAACACTAATAGTTGAAAACACAAAGCGCTCATTCGAGGATGTCAGATCCATCACGTAATAACAGTATGCATGCAGAAATTAAACGATACCAAGATGACAAGTTTATATTAAAGCAATACGCAGAAACTAATCAGATTATTCTTAATGGAAAATCGATTAAATCAAAGTACAAGGTTCAAGGTTGTACATGCAAGACTCCTTATGAATAGGTTGATAAAACCGGTTTACAGTTTTATTTCAACTCCAATGGAAGAAATGGAAAGACTTTCAAGGTTGGTGTCATGTATTAATAATGACATATACTCACAATTTTGAGACTCGCTTTTTTATTTTTTTATTTTTAAGATTGTTGGATATGATTTTGGTATCTAGTACATATACTTAAATGCTTATCATCCTATGGGTGTAAAATCACAGTTGTCCCTTCAACTCGGCATGCATCTGAAACACTGAAACCAGATAGAGTTATATTCAACAATGAAGTGACCCTTCAGCAGATCCTTATATTGTTGAAACTGTCAGGGACATTATTGGAAATTTACTAGTTTTTGGTATTTGCATGGGACATCAGTTACTTGGAGGTAAAACTTTTAAGATTAAATTTGGTCATCATGGAGGAAACCATCCTTTTAGAAATCACTGTAAGGTCGTGTTCAGATTAGTGCTTAAGTGGGTTAATTTAGATAATATTCCTTTTCCTTTGCTTATGTTTTTTGTATATTGTTTGCCAAATCATAATTATTTTGGTGACCCTGCTTAACTTCGTAACGGTGTAAAAGTAACACAAGTCAATCTTAATTATGGATGTTGTGCTTGTCTTGCTTTCTTTAAACTAAAGCTCATGTCCTTGGATCAAAACTTTACCCATGTCATTTATGAATATAGTGAAAATGAATTTACGGAAGTTTGTAATGCCTTAGAACTGCCAAAGACGAAGCTTTCGAGTCTGTGTTTAATGAACAGTGACTATAATTTCACCTTTTCTTCCACGAAACGGTAGATTACAATGGAACCTAACATACGACAAATTATGAGTAAAATTAAGTGTTGACAAAAATAAAAAAAAGGGTATAAAATTAAGTGGATAAACATGATCTAAGGGGTTATATTAATGTTATCTAATTATTATTTTGGTATTGACTCCGGATAATATTAGTTGCATTTTCAATGCGAATAAGTTAAACATTGGTCAATTCGAAGATGAAAAAAGATTGCGGATTACAACAATACTTTTTCTATATAAGGGGCCTTATGTTTAGTTAATAGCCTTAGACTTAAACTTAAACTTAACATGGTTTATAGTCTTATACTTACATTTAACATTAAGATTAACCTTAACATTAACTTTAATCTTACCCTTAACCTTTAAATTAACCTTAACTATAACTCTTGTCCTCTTAACCTTAAATTACTTCAACTCCTTAACCTTAAACTAACATTAAACTTGCCATTAAAAATAATCTTAACTTTAAGCTTAAACCTAACCCTAAACTTAACCCGTAAATCTTAAACCATAAACCTTAATTTTCACCTTAACTTTAACCTTAAACCTTAAACCAAAATCTTAACCTTAAAGTTAGCCTTAACCTACCTAGACCTTAATCTTGAGCTTAATGTTGACCTTGACCCTTACCTTAATCCTGAACCCTTAACCATAAACTTAACCTTTACCTTAACCCTTAACCTTGACCTAACATTGACATTGGACTTGACCTAGAAAGCTGGGTTCGATTCCCGTCAACGGTTTAAATTTTTTCTTAACTTTCCTCACACACAGATTTTACCTAGTATATATATATATATATATATATATATATATATATATATATATATATATATATATCAATTATCACATTAATCACAAAAATGCCACCATATTTTCAATGTTTGAGAATATTTAAATATTTACCATTGAAAAAGAGAGAAATATTTACAATATCATTAGTCAATTTACAAAGAAAACATAAAAAATATGAATTCCACATTCTGTAAGAAAGTTCCTTTTTTTCATCTCATATTCTAAAAAATTGTTAACCGTTTTACTATGACAAACATATTTAAGCTTGAGGATTTCATAAATATTAGTCAATCGGGTCTAGTGCAACACATTTGGTATGATAATAAATTGATAGTTAAAAATAATAGTTTAGCAAGCCCGAAATATTATTGAATGTATAGTTCAAAACCTCCGCTATTTGGGTCGACAAGCCTAGAAGGCGGGATTTTTATTTTATTTTTTTCCCTTACTTGCAAATCACAACTTCCTCAATTTTAGTTTGGATTTGTTCCTTTAATTAACTTTGATATTTTGAAAAGAAAAAAAACTACTAGCTTGATATCTAAACAATGTTTAATTTCTCTCCTACTATCAATTGTGGACAATATCCTAGGGGATGGAAAATACAATACCTTGTTTATTTTTCTTGGGGGATTTTTTTATTACAATGGTGGTTCTAAGACCGTGTATTTTTCTTTCTCGATAGATAGTTATATTAATGTTACAAAACTTGCTATTCACAAATAGCCCTTTATAGTCCATTCGGTCAAAAATGTTAAAAATGATGAAACAATGCTACTTTTTTTGCTATATTCGTTCATCCCATTACCTAAACTTCAATCGATATTTTTTGTTCAAAATTTAAGGAATTAACGAAATCCTGAAAAAACATTAATACAAGCAAAATTGAAACATGGACAGCATTATCCATACACACAAACCAAAATGAAACTTCCTAAATTACAACACAACTTTTTAATAAGCATAGTATCACTTTACAAAAAAATTACTTACCTACTAATATGATCCATCCCAATCAATCATACAACTATAGAAATCTCTTTTACTTTCCTTCTCAGGATTCGATCTTGAATACTTTCTAATGTGAAGGTGTTCATCCAGGAATATTTGTTTTAACGATAGCTAATAGTGTCCTATAAGCTTCTCTCATCTTAGGTATAGGGATTTTGATATGAAGTGGTTGTGGTGATTTCTCCTTGAAAGATGTAACTGCTTTGCTCTTTGATTTCACCACTGCTACCTGCTCTCCACTTACTAGACCCGTTTTACCATTTTCCTTTGTTTTGAACTTGCACCAATCTCAATTAATTTCTTCTTGATCTTACCTAATACCTTGCTTTGGTTCTTCATCTCCCTTAACATTGGATAGCGTCTCCTCTATTTTTTTCATCTCAATTGACCCCCAACTCAAAGATTTTAACACTCTTGAACTACCTTTCAATTATATATAGATAAGGTGTTATTTTAGTTGGGAAAGGTCTAAGGATGATGATTATTTATGTGGGCATGATGAAATATTTCTTGGATGATAGGGTTTAAGAAATTTTGGAAAAATGTTTGTAATTTTTGAATTTTGACTCTTGGATTCTAGGTGTTGTAGAATGATTCGGGTGGTTAAATCGTAGGACTGTAGGGGAGGATTTGGATATGAATTTTATGATTTGGTAGTGTTTTGATGTAAGGTGAAGGTTTGGTAAAGTTTCAATGGAGTTTCAGAGCTTTGGGGAAGAAAGTTGCTTAAGGTTTATGAGTTAGTAAGTGTTATATAACCTAACTTACTTCTTCTATCTCTTTGTTGGCGTCGTGCGGTATACCACAAAAATATTTTGATCTTTAAACGTAGCATGTTGCATCATGATTCTTGATACAGTTCTTTGGTAGGGTGCAATGTGGGAGTGGTGCGGTATACCGCGCAGTACTTTCTTTCCTCATGGAATTTGACATGATTGCATCAACCGTGGTGACGGGTTTCATTGTTACGGTGCACCGTGGTAGTGGTGCGGTGTACTGCATGAATTCTCTACTTGATACCATGGAACAGAATGCGCGTGAGTAACGAGACAGATTTTGGTGCGGTCCACTGCGCATCTGGTGCGGTTTACCGCGCTAAGCTTCTGTCCCTAAAAAAAAATCTTTTTCGCTATTTTATCTCCAAACTAAATATTCTCTACTCCATTATATATATCTCAAAAAAATATGCGATTTAGACTCGATAAAAAGTGAATTTTGATAACTGAGCGTAAAGTTATGCTAGTTTAAAAGTTCTTGTCAATTTCCATCGCCGATAGGTGCGGTGCACCGCGAGTAGCTGCGGTGCACCACAATTTATCTTTCTCTAGCACTTTTAAACTTGGAAAATTTTCCAATTTTTCACCCTAAACTCGAACCTTTGCATACCAACACATCAAAACCACATACACTAACTAATCTAAACAAAAAAACAAAAACATAAAAGATTGTGGGATGTCTTCTGGAAAGCACTTTTGTTTAACGTCTTCGACGTTTTACCTCGATTATTTCTTAATTCTGTAGCTTCCCCAGCAGCGGGTGAGGCTATGTACATCTACTATTCGGAGCTTGAGACCTCTCTTAACTTGTATTTCATTCCGTTTTTCGAAAATAACTCTTGTAACAAAAAACAGACCCATCCATGAATTCTTGAATCCCCGTGTCCTATTCTCTTGATTAGGGGCTTTCCAAGCGAATCATCACCAACCCTAAACTAATTTTAGACCCTCTTCTTCACAGGGTTATTGTGGAGTTTCTTTTTAACTTTTTTGGTCACAACTGAGAGTGATGGGAACTCACATGACTCCACATGCTTCTCATCTACGAAGTGGAATGTTTCAGATTCTTCTTCAGTTTGGAGAGTCACGGTTCCCTCATAAACATCAATTAGGATGCGACTTATCGCCAAGAATGGACGTCCAAGTGTCAATGGTATGTGTTGGCCAGAAATACTGGCAAGAATAACAAAATATGTAGTTATAGATGAGGTACCTACATGGACAAGCACGTCCTCAATGAATCCCTATAGTTTTATTGTGGAGTTATCTAGGAGAAGCAAATTGATGTCTTTTCTTTTGGCATCTCCCATGCCTAACTTCTCAAATATATTCTTGGGCATGATATTCTACCTGGACCCAAGTCACACATCGCCTTAGCTTCGAATTTACCACCTAAATTAGTTTGGAGATATAAAGCTCCCGGATCTTGCATCTTTGGTGGTAGCTTCTTTGGAACGTTTATCAAGTCTTCCTTAGTATGATCGACTGTCTCGACCTCGACTTCTACACTCTCACTCTTCTCGGAAGGAATATCTTTGAAGACTTTTGGGGTTGTAGGTTCTTTTTCAATTACCTCGAGTACTGGAGCGTTGATTTCTTCTTTACTTGACTTTTTAGACTAAGTATGACCACTAGGATACATAATTCTTAGGAGATATGGTGGTGATAGATATGGATGTGTAGACGGCAACTCTACCTTATTTTCTTATTTTCCAACCTCTTTAACCCAAATTTTTGATTGTTATGTTGTATATGTTAAGTTTTGTTGGTTCTTCTAGTGTTGGAATTTCTACTGCACCCATTGCAGCTTATTCCTCAACCTTATTCCAATCTATGATTTTTACCTTGATTAAGTTTAACTTGATTGATGATGATGGTTGGGTAGGTGGCCCCTCCGCCTTACTATCTTCTTTTTTCACCTTTTGTGCAATTATCCCTTCTTTCTTAGTCTCTTTTTCATCTTTTCTAACCACCTCGATAACATAAGGCTCAATCTCTTTCTCAATCTCCTTTTGACTTTCAACGATTACCTCATCTTGATTCTCCACAATTACCTCATCGGATCTAAGCTTCGTCTGTTCTACTCTTGTTGAAACCTTGAGCCCAACACTGCTATCGCCCAATTACATATATAAATCTTGTTGTAATTATTGAATAATCATAGTGAGTTGTGTTAATCTCTACTCCATAGCTTGATTTTGTTGGGGCATGAGCTACACAGTAGTATTGATATTTTCATCACTTTAGTTCATATTATCAGTTGAAATTTTAATGAATTGCTCAAGAGTATTATTCAAATTATTTGTTCCTTCTTGTGGATGAAATGGAAGTGCCTTCGTAGCTTGAGCCTCCTCAAAAATCTTGCTTCTAGTGGTGACTTGCGTCCCTCATGGCTCCATCGTAGCAGCTTGCTCGTTGAATCTCGCATCATCACACCTTATGTACTCTTATGATACTTTTATGTAATTTTGCAGGTTTTGTTTGAGATTGGTCATGGATTTTTCTTGCAGATTATACATGATTTGTGGTTGCGAGGGTTTATTTTTATACTTGAAGTTCCTATATGGATTTGATTGTGGAAAACTATATGTCTCCCAACAGGGGCCCTAGCAACCCATACATTAAACTTCGATCTGAAACACCTTTGTTCATGAACTTATGGAAAATTTCCATACCTACAAACCTGAAAATAGACTAAAAAATGCGTAAATCTAAAAACAAATAAAAACTACTACACTAAAACTAAACACAAATAAATTAACTAGAGATATATTCCCGTCAACGGTTTAAATTTATTCTTACATGTCTTCACACACAGGTTTAACCTACTATATATATATATATATATATATATATATATATATATATATATATATATATATATATATATATATATATATATATATATATATATCACACACAGGTTTAACCTACTATATATATATATATATATATATATATATATATATATATATATATATATATCAATTATCATATTAATAATAAAAATGCCACCATGTTTTCAATGTTTTGAGAATATTTAAAAATTTACCATTGAAAAGAGAGAAATAATTTCAATATCATTAGTCAATTTACAAAAAAAACATTACAAATATAGATTCTTTTTTTTTTTTGACGTTAAAACATAATTTAGATTAATTAAAAATGACAAATACAATAAGATAGGATTCATGTTCTTAGCCTATACCTTCTATTACAAAATCGAGCTCAAGTAATTTAAGCAGGTAGGGGGTTGGATTAGAAATCCAATTACTCCTAAGGTCGGCTAACCTTCCTTGTTTAGCAATATAATCTACTGCTTTGTTGAATTTCCTTGAAACGAAATGGAAATTTATATTAATGCTGTGCATCAAACTTTGAATATCTTCATAAACGTGGTGAAGATGACGATTCTCAAACTTTGTGCCCTTCATTAACGAATTGATGAGACTAAGACAATCATTTCTTAGAACAAAATGCGCTCCTTGGATGACTGAAACTTCAAGTAGAGCGTTGCGAATACCAATGGCTTCAGCTTCTTGAGGAGATGTAGCTTTGAATTTCCAGTATCTTCCTCCCAAAAAATGGCCCTTTTTGTCACTAAAAATACAAGCCGAAGAAGCACAATTAGTTGTATAAATATAGATTCCACATTCTCTGAAAAAGATCATTTTTCCATCTCATATTCTAAAAAAATTCAAACTATTTCAATAGGACAAACATATTTAAGCTTGAGGATTTATAAATATCATTCAATCGGGTCTAGTACAACACATTTGGTATGGAGATGAATTGATAGTCAAAAGTAATAGTTTAGAAAGCCCGAACTACTATTGAAAGTATAGTTCAAAACCTCTGCTATTTGGGCCGACGAGCCTACAAGGCAGGATTTTTTTTTTGTTTTTTTCTATTACTTGCAAATCACATGTTCCTCTATTTTATTTTGAATTTGTTTCTTGTATTAGCTTTGATATTTTGAAAAGAAAAAAATACTAGCTTGATATCTAAATAATGTTTAATTACTCTCCTTCTATAAGTTGTGGACAATATCGTGGGGGATGGCAAATAGAATACTTTGTTTATTTTTATTGAAAGATTTTTTTATTACAATGGAGGTCCTAAAACCGTCTATTTTTCTTTCTCGGTAGATAATTATATCAATGTTACAAACTTGATATGCATAAATAGCCCTCTTTAGTCCATCCAGTAAAAAATGTTAAAAATGAATGAAAATATGCTACTTTTTATTCTATATTCGTTCATCCCATTACCTAAAATTCAATCCATATTATTTTCCAAAATTTAAGGAATTTATGAAAGCCTGAAAAAACATTACAACAAGCAAATTGAATCTCGAACAAGATTATCCATACACACAAACCAAACTGAAACTTCCTAAATTACAACATAACTGTTTAATAAGCATAATATCACTTTCCTACTCCATATTAGGCTAGATGAATGGATTAAACATAGGTTGTGGAACCACCTGCCCCATCTGATGGCTCGATCTTGGATACAACTGAGGAAGGAGGAGGGTACCGAGGCCTAGAAGCTGATGCAAAGTTAGCCCGTAACACCACATGGGATGAACCTGCATCATTCGATGGCTCAATTTTAGGTCCAAAAACATGCCTCGGCCTCGGTACAATGAAGAAGCCAGGAGGGTACCGAGGCCCAAAAGCAGCATATGCAAAGTTAGCCGCCACTTAGGATGGGCATGCATTATGAGATGGCTCTATCTTTGGCCCAGCAAAGAATTCAGAAGGGTGTCGAGGCCGTCCAGGTGGAGGTAAGAACCCAGGAGGGTATACATGTGTAGATGGACCTACACATGTTGGATGGAAGAAGTCAGGTGGAATTGTGTGTAGGAGGAAAGTGAGGTGCTTGTTTCCCTGTGCATAAAATCATAAAAATACTAGTTACTGCTTGCATTGGTGTTTCCTTCACATTGATCAACTTAAAATAAAATTTTCCATTTATTAAATTGTACAATTGATGATTATACTACAAATTTGTGGTATATTCTAGATCTACCAAAATATGTGTGTTAAAAAAGAAATAAATAAAACATGCTACAATCTTATTACTTGTAAAAAAATCTCATCTTCATTAAACAAGACAAACATTTATTAATATTTACCAAACTAAAAGATTGAGGATATAATAATATGTATAGATAAATTATTGGGTCCAACAAACTAAAAAACATAATTACAAACTTTCCACCTAGCCTACAAGGGGATATTAACCCATAGGACAATAAAATAATCTTAAACTAAGATAAGGGTTCTTTTAAACAAGAGCTGAAACTAGTATATATATATATATATATATATATTTTCTATTGTAGTGTGAATTTAAGTTAAAGACATATGGTAAAATTAATTGAGCTAAGACTAAGATTAGATACTCCATGAGGCAAAGATATGGTGTGAGTCATATTGTATATGCTAATAGTTAGACAATTCACATTTGGACGATATGCAAGCAATGACATCGAAACATGGGTCCACTTATAAGCTTAACTCAATTTAGAAGAGAGGAAAATTATTACAGTGGAAAACTATTATTTTAGTTTTGTCAGCATCTAGTAAGAGGACCCTGTGGTGGCTTTCGGAGCCTCCAGTTCCTTTAACCCAAAAACTTTGTACTATCAAATAAATATAATTTAAATTTTTAAATTATAGTCTTCATTCATAAAAATAATGAATTTAATTTTTTAGATTCACGTTTTCTTTTATAATTGACAGTAATGCATCTTACCTTCTTAATTATTTTTGTTGTCTTTTTCTGAAATATCATGACCATCAATCTTATCTTTTAAATTAAATAAATTCTTTGGATATGCATGACCTGTGGAAAATAAAAAAATAATTAACGTTATTGTATAATATATGCATATCATATATTTTCAATATTTACACATGATCAGGGAAAACTCCCTGGGGCTAAGGAGGCAACAACTCTCATTGTTCACGATAAAATACATATTTATCTTTTTTATAAAACATATGTATAGAAATTGAAAAAAAATAGACATCAACCTTCATTGAGTTTTAATTATTAAATTTAAAAGCATAAACATTATATTCTGTAAGCCATTTAATTTAATGTACATGTAATAAATAAATTCGATAAAAATTAGCTGAAATTAAATATTAGAACAAAATAAGACACATAAGTAATATAATAGTAAATTGTAACAAAGCTATGCATAAAAAATAGTGAGACATTGTAAAATAAATATGTGTGTTTTACTTTTTTACATTAAAAAAATGATATATTATGAATTACTCCTCCTATATTTTTTGCACAAAAACAATAAGTATTTCAAAAAAATATTTTGATCATCCTTAAGAACATACTATTACCAATGGAAAAGAAACTTTTCAAACCAAACTATGAATAATAAAAAAAATATTTTTTATTTTACCATCAAAATTACAGAATTAGGAAAGGAATAAAATATATAATAGCGAACGTACTTGTAAAGTTAATATAAAAATTGTTTATTTTGAAATTGTCTAAAGATCATTTAGTTGTTTCCTTGATATCCCAAGTAGATAATATTGAGGTCGAGCATAGTCTGATAACTGGCTAATTCTCCATAATACCCAACTAACAATGGGTCGATGTGCCATTTATAAAAAAAGATGAAGGTATCTAAACCCCTACTTTCATTGGTTGATTGGTTTATTAGGGTTTAGGGCGTTTCGACACAGGGTCGGATTCTGGTTAAGATTTAGATCTAAAAGCAAATATATCATAACTATATATAGAAAGTTAGAAATATATGTCTCTAAACTAGATTAATATATCACAAATATGGAGACATCAAGACCCCCAACTCAAAGTTGTATCGTCTTGATACAATAAAAAATAAAAACATAGGGAAGTCTTTAAGAATACACCTAAGTCAATCAAGCACAAATGGAAGAAGATAGAAGATTGCGAGTAATAATCTCAAAGCATCTACTTAGCAAGTTCCATGTAATATTATCTAAAAACTAAATTACCTATGTACTTATCATACAAATAATCAACACGGTTTAAGTTTAAGATTAGATTAGCTTCACAATTCATGAAGGAGAGGTTCTTTACTTAGTTCATCTATGGAGGCAATAGGTTGTTCATCGACCCTAACAAAGTCTCCAGTCATCCATCTAAATACTGTCTATTGGTTTAATTTCTCCTAGATCATATTGTTAAGAATCATAAGACCTTTAAGGTTGTAATGTTAGGGGTAAGGACGGTATAATCGTATATTTGGATAATTTAGAGTGAGCTTTTGGCTCTCTTCTCACTATCCATCAACGAATATCCCAAGAGCTTGAGTGACTCTCATATATGTTCTCACTTAACCCAATGATTTGATACATTAATTAGCATCCCCAATTATTAAGATAATTACATTAAAAATTCTACTTTTCCAGTCCAAATCATATTCAATCATTTCATATAAAATTTTCTTTTGTAAGTTAGCTATGACTCTTTTTTCGATATGAGATATCATACTACTTCTTTTTCATATATTTTTCCTTTTCAATATTATTCTTGTTTCTTACCCTGATAAATGATTACAATATAAAACAGTGAATCATCATTAAGAGCAAATTACATAAGCTCAATAATGCCTAACCCACTAATGTTTCCCATAAAGTGAACCCACCACCCCAAATTCAAGCTCTAAATGATTGTCTAAGCATCGAGATTTGAGTGTAGGTCATATGGAAAAGTCCTAAAATCTAAAGGTTATAGCTTATGATGTGGCTAATAAAAAGGTTTATAAAGGCTCGAAGGGGCTGAGAAGGATATATATAAATAATAATTGGATATCGAGCTAAAAGGCAACAAGGGGAATAACCGCCTTAATTACTTTCTAGACTATGCATATTCGTTACTTTCTCACCTCTAGCACGTTCATTAAATTGGTTTATCAACTAGTTTGGATCTCACAGCCTACCCAACCCTCAAGGAATCCTAAGATCAAATATACTTCTACCGCATTTGATATCTCCTCATTTGTGATAGATTTATTTTAGAATGAGACATCATTTTTAGTGATTTAGAAGACTTTCTAATCGTTTTTCTTGAGAAATAGTGCACTTTCCTATTTTGAGTCTTGATTTAGTAAAATAATATTTTTAGAGCATATTGGGTTTAATTATTTATTTAGTGTGAAGTTTTAAAGATAATTATGGAGATTTATTAGAGTCCAATTCAAAGACTACACGATATGGAAATAGATAAGCATGGTAATTGGAGATAAGGAAACAAAAGCTAAAAACATGGAAAAGGAAAAGCTGCCTTAATCCTGAATTTCTGCACCTACGACCATAAATCAGCTTATATCTCAAAATCGGTGTGGAATTTGGCAAAACGGTCAAGATAAAGGTTGAATATCTTTCCGAGACGATAAATTTGGTGTACTCATACGCGTCAAAGGGATGAGTATTGAAGCTTCTAGGACCAAAACAAAAACGGGCCTGATTTCATGTTTTAGGGTTACGAATTTGAGTTGGGCTTGGAGTCCACTACTTACCTTCTCCTTCAAGAAAACGAATTAGGTCTTCCAAACACCTATAAATACACCCTTATATCACTTGTAAATCATCCTTGCCTCATAGTAATTAGTTTTTAAGGTTTTATTCTTCCAAGTTATTGTAGAGAGCAAGATGATGTCTTTTATTATTTCTTTTAGTTTATTTCCTTCAGGTATGAACTAAACTCCCCATAGCTTGGGTTTTGCATCATGTATAATCTATGAATTCTAATTTCTTTCTATCTAAGTTTCTTTTGGAATTACATGTTTTAATCTGATATTAGCTTCTTACCTTTATATTTGTTTATGTGTTTTGATTTATTGTCTGTCCTAGAACTGATCACTTTAGGCTTTCTTAATAGTCATCAGATGGTCACCTTAGCTGGGTGTCTAATTATTGAAACACCACATAACGTCTAGTGTCGGTATTGGTCCTGACAACACTAATTCTAACTAGATACACATTAGGGTATGATTTAATCACTATCACCATGTATGGAAATTGATTGCTTAGGGCTTTGGTAGCGCTTGATAACCCTATTTGAACCAACCTCATGGTGTGTCCGTAGCCCCCTTAGTTGCTCTCAAGGTCTAAGGTATGGGAATTTAGAATCCTGACTAAGTATACAAGAGCTAATTATCTCCCTTATTAACTAGATCTAATAGAAAGAATTCGAAGGATTAGTGCATACTAGCAAAACCTAAGCTATACTTCACTTCTCATATTCTTTGTATTTATTTTATTTTATTGTCTTTAATTTTCTTAGTTTAATTTAGATATTTTGAATATTCTATATTTATTTTCCTGTCTTTTAAATAATTACTTCTTACTCGTTATTTCTACCCGTTCGTATAACACACTAAGTCCCTGAGAATGAACTTTCTTATCATTAAAACTTGCATACGTCCTGTAATACTTGCAGTACTGTGCCTGTCTAGGGTGAGAGTGCGTTGTTTTCTGACTTATATTTTATCTTATTTTTATCACACCCTAGGCGACACCAAGTTTTTCGCGCCGCTGCCGGGGACTTGTGTCTCGTTAGCGTGTGGGTTATCTATTTCAAGTAGTAGTTTTTAGTTATTTATTTATTTTTCAGTATTTAGTTTTTATTTTTCCGGATTTACGCTTGTGGTTTGCTTTAGTCTTTTTCAGGTTTCACAGTGTTTAATTCTTGGCCTCCGTTACCGGAGCCTGAGAGAAGCGTCAAATCCTATAATAAACGTATTCATGAGGAAAGAGTCTTAAGAAGAGCTATGGCAGGAATACAAGAACAGTTAGATCCAGCTTATGAAATCCCACCTGAGGGGTTACAATACTATGCACCAGGAGGACCACCACCATTCATTCCACCTGGTGTACAACAACAAGGAAGAGGTAACGGGCAAAATAATGTTGATCAGAACCGAGTTGAACAAGACCTTCCTGGCCTCCGAGTGCCGTTTCATGTTCAACCGATACGTTACCGTCCTCCGGAGATCCAAAATATTAAATTTTGACCCAATCTGGGTATGCTCAGTCAGTTTCAAAGTTTTGGACTCTACAGTGGTACAGCAATTCAAGATCCGGTAAGATCGATTCAGAAGTTCATACAGATTTGTGATGCTTATGTTACTTCAGGCATTACACGCGAGCAACTGTATTGTCATATGTTTTCGTTCTTCCTAACTGGTAGAGCTAGTGAGTAGTTAGATAGGCAACCACCAGGGACAATTAATTCATGGACAGGACTTCAAGCCGCTTTCTTCAACCGTTTTTATCCAAAGAGTATGAGACTCAAAGACCAAAGCGAGCTTGCAAGGTTTTGTCAAGAAGATGGAGAAACAGTAGGAGAATCATGGACAAGGTTTCAACATAAGTTAGCTAGATGTCCGCTCCATGGTTATACCCCCTCTTTACAATTAGCTATATTCTATGAAGGTATCAACGTTCAAGGTAGAGAGAAGGTGGATAAAATAGGAAAGGGAAATTTCGTGTCCATGAACCATAATGAAGCTACCGAAGTTTTGGAAAATATTATTGAACAAGAAAGGAGTTGGCCCTCTACGCGAGCTCTTGTTGCAAAAACCCGAGGTACGCTTCGATTAGATGCAGAAACTGCAAACTCAGCTCAAATATCCGCCATTAGAAAATCAAATCAAAGAACTTAAGCTAGAGATGCAGAAAAATTTAGCCGCAGCAAACGTAGTACAAGAAGCAAAAGGTTGTCAACAATGTGGGGTTAATAATCATACATGGGAAGAGTGCGAAGGAAATCCACAATCTGTCTACTTCATATCCAACCGAGGAGGTTATCAATTTGGTAGCCGAAACCATCCGGGTATGCAATATTCAAATCCTCAGGGGGCCGCTAATCCTGGTCATTATCAACCGCGCCCCAGAACAACTTTTTCCAACCAAGAGGTCAGTATCAAAATCAATATCAGAATAGAACTGCTCCCCCTCAACAACCTGTTCAAGATGCCTATACCGATGCGTTAGATCAGAAAGCTTTACCACATTATCCTCAAGAGGGATCTATGGATAATCAACAGTTAGTAAAAGTTTTGGACCATTTGACCACGAATAAAAGTTACGAGAACAAGATGCCGTAGTTCAGATTTTAGGTACTCAAGTAGAATAATTAAACAAAGTTCTAACAAATTTAATGGAACAATAAGAATAGAAGGCTATCGAAGGAGGTGATGAAAATGTTGGGTTCGAAGCTTGTAAGGCTATTTGCCTTGAAATTGAAGAAGAGAAGGAAGTACCACATGCTGCCATTAGTGCCGTGGAGGTTCCGAGTACCGAAGAAGAACCAACCAAGTCTAGCCCCGTGGAATCTGACTGTTCTGAGAGGTTGATGTGGAGGACGATTCAGAAAAATCCGAGTTTATACAGCTTCTGAAAGATATGCAAGAGGAGATTAGATCGGTTATGGATTATCAAGCTGAGCTGGCTAAAGAGAAAGAAGAAGAAGCCTCAAAGGAGGAACTAAGAGTTGAAGTTGAAGTTGCACCTGCTGTGCAAGAGGGGAAAGAAGAAGAGAAGGTGGAACCGCCACCTGTTGTTCAAACAATGTCATCAACTATTCCTGATAAAAATCCAAACGATGCCATTGAACTCAAGACATTTGTAGAGGCGTACACTCCTGAAAATATCAACGCCCAAATGCTTGAGATTGGGAAGAAATGGCTTACACCGTAACAAGTTTTTATGCAAGTTATTCCTGAGATAGAGGCGAGTGTAGAGATCCCAAGAGAGAACCTGAGAGTCTCAAGAAGAAGTGAATAAGAGTTGCCAACGAAGCTCAAAGATCCGGGAAGTTTTAACCTTCCTATTCAAATAAATGGTATGCTCAAGGTGAAAGCTATGTACGATGTGGGTTCTGGTGTGAATCTTATGCCTAAGTCCGTGTTCGAGAGACTTGGACATCAGCAATCAGAGAAAACTCCAGTGAAGTTGCAGTTCGCTGACAACTCAGTTACCAGGACATGGGGAACAGTGGAGGACGTCTTAGTCCGAGCAGGTAATATCGCCATCCCTACTGACTTTGTTATACTTGAGTCTGATGCAGATAAGCAGGTTCCAATCATACTTGGACGGCCTTTCATGGCCACAAGTCAAAGTGTCATCAACTTCCAAAAAGGGACCATTACCCTTCATGCAAAGAACATATCCGAGACCTTCTATGTCTTGGGTAAGAAAACAAGGAAGTTAGATCCCACCGTTCCTGTCATCCACAGCCTTTAACATCACAAAGTCCCTCCTGAAAAGATCCACTTAAAACCTGTGGACACTGAGCCAAACATTGAGTTTGGGGTTGGCCATGAAGTACTATGGAAGCTCACAAACGTGAAAATAGGCCACGTAGTTTCAAAGACTCGTGGATGGGACCATTCATCGTCACTAAGGTTGTTTCAGCCAAGGTGATAGAAATCCGACCCAAGAAGGGGATCAAGCGCAGATTAGTTGACGTTCATAGCCTAACTCGTTGTTGGGGAGGCTATATTCGCAAATCTTGAAAGAGGTAACGCGTCTAACTTTAAAAGACGTTAAATAAAAGTGTTGTACGGGAGACAACCTGCAAATTTTTTAAGTTTTTATGTCTTTTGCATTTTTTAGTTTATGTTAGTTTAGTTGTTTTTAGTTGATATTGCATATTTGAGAAAGGTATTAGTGTTTTTGATGCCCAGGTATTGGAGAATCGAGTTCGGGAGGAGAAAACGAAATTTTTCGGAAAATTCAGACCCTCAGTCCGGTATACCGCGCCTCAGCCACGGTATACCGCAGAGGAGAAAACCCGTAATACGGGTAGGTGACTCGGGTTTTGTGCCGAGAAGAAAAAAAATTGGACTTCAGGTCCGGTATACCGTGCCTCAGCCTCGGTATACCGCAGGGACCAAAAACCCGTAACACGGGTAGGGAGTTCGGGTTTTTTGACGAGGGTTAAAAATTTCGAAGAGCAGAAGGTCCGGTATACCGGACCATAGCACCGGTATACCACAGGTAGCCGCTGGAGAGAGAAAAAGTTGTGTTTCAAGCTTATAAAAGGAGGAAATTAGGTATTATTCCGAATTTACAAATCCTTAAACCTCTCTTTCTTCACCAAACCTCTCCCAACTCCATTAAAGCTCATTCAAACCTTCACCAATCATCACAACACTACCCAATCATCAATAAAAACGCATCAAATCTTCTCTCCACATCATTACAAGGGAGATTCAAGCACCTAATTCTCACCAAACACATCAAATTGAAGAATCAAAAGCTTAAATTTTTAAAAATGCATCCTACAATTTCTTAAATCCAAGCCAATCCATCAAGAATTCACCATACCCACATAGAGATTCATCATCAATTAACCTTTCCTAATCCAAATCAAGCTTGTTCAACCAATAATTCAAAAGTTCAAATTTCAAGAATTGTTTAAGCTTTGAGTTAAGGGTCAATTGAGGATGACTAAAAGAACATAAATATTATCTAAAAAGAAGGAGGTGAATAAAAGTAAGGTATTGGGTTCAATTGAGAAGAAATCAAATAGCAAAGGTTCTAGTTCCAAAGCAAAGGGTAAAAACGATGTTGAAGATGGAGGTAATCTAGCTATGTTTGATAGCAATGGAAAAAGGCTTTACTTTTATTCAAAGGAGAAAACACAACCTCCACCCTTCAAATGTCCTACACCCATGGATAAAGAGAAAGCTTCGAAGGCCTTGATAGCTTCTGCAGAAAAACAATTAAAAGAACTACCTTTTGCTTATGAGAAAGTATTCAATGAAGAAGTTGGTACAGGAGAGTATAAGAGATTCTTGGAGCTTGGTGAAAGATTGTGTTGGTCTACGTTCATGGTAAGACATTCTGAATTATGTCATGAGTTAGTTTTAGAATTCTATTTAGGCCTCTTTAGCCGAGATAGTAAAGGTTGTGTTCCGATTAGAGGAAAGTTAGTTCCTTTCACAGTTAATGAGATTAGAAACCACTTCAAGTTTAAGAAATTAATTGGATATTGCAAGTATAGTGAAGCGGTTGCTAAACGAAAAATCTTTGATGATGAATTACTCTTTGAGCATGTTTTAGACAAGGAGGAAGTGCAATCACATAAGGGAGAACTGAAGGCACCTTGGCCTTACAAATATCTTCAACCAGATGCGAGAGTTTGGAACAATTTCCTTATTCCTAATGTCTTTGGAAACACACGAACTTGGGATGTGACTAAGAAGAACGCTCTACTTTTGGATGGTATTTTGAGAGGAGAAGAAGTAGATGTGGCACAGTTGATCTATGAGGAGGTGATGCGATTTTCGGTCTCTCCTAAATCAGTCTTTAATGTTAAATTTCCTACCAAGATCACGTGTCTTGTGCGAAAAGCGAATGTTATATTGGGTGAAGAAGAGAAACTCGAATTAAGGAGAGTTATATTGATAATGCTTGGATCATGGAAGTTTTGAGAAGAGCGAGTTCTACGCAAGTCTCAAAAGAAGAAAATGAGCAAAGTTGGCAAGACAAGATGGAGGAGCGTTTAAACAAATTCGAAGCAGCTCAAACTTCCTTAGCCAATGATGTGGCACAAATCAACACGAATCAAGTGCATATCATGAAAATCTTGGAGCAATTAACGAAAGATCGAGCAAATCCTACCTTGGATGTCAATAATGCGAGGAAATAGCCTCGAGAGTATGTTCTCTTTCTTCCTTACCATTTCTGTAAATGCTTTTATCTGCTAATTTTAATTTCTTTTTCGAGTCTTTTCCGAGTCGTGGGGACACGGCTCTTTTTTGAGTTGGGGTGTGGGGATTCGTTGTCTCTCATCTCCATTTTTCTGTTTTTAGGTAGAAATTAAAATTTTTGATACATGGGAATTAGATGTAGAGTGTGTTTAATAGCTTGAAAGCATAAACTCATTAAATTGATGATAGTAAGTAGTATGTTTATGAGCTATGTTATTTGTATGCTTTGAGTATTTGCAGGAAAACACACATTGATAGTAAAGAAAAGATTAGTGAGCAATGCGATAGAAAGTATGTTCGATATCAGGGAACCTTGAGAAGTGTGTAGGCCGTGAGATCCAAGCTAGTTGACAAACCCATTTGATGAAAGTGCTAAAGGTAAGAAAATAACGAAATTGCATAGTGTAGAAAGTGTTTAAGGCAGTTCTTTCATATTGAAGTCATTTGAAGCCTTTTTATACCTTCTCACCTTGTTATTTGATTTTATATGCTATATCCTTCTCAGCCCCTTCTAGCCTTTCTAAAGCCATTTTTATTGAAACACATTATAAGCCATATCCCTTTAGATTATAGGACTTTTCCATATGACCCGCACTCGAATTGATTGTTATTGGGATTGTTATTGGGATGGGATTTTTGAGCTTATTAATTGTGCTCTGTCGTTATATTGATGATGATTCACAGATTTTTTGTAACCCTTTGTCGGGGTAATAGTGAATAAAAAAGAAACTACGAGCTAAATTTGCCAACAAGGGCATAAAAAGAAAAATATATATATACGAGAAAAAATAGCGTGATATCTCCACATTAAAAAGAGAGTCATAGTTATAGAAAAGAAAAAAATTGATTTGGAAGAAAAATATATATATTCGGACTGGCAAAGTGGAATTTTTAAGTGAACATCTTATCCTTTAATTGGGTTATTGGGGATGCTAAATTGTGCATCAAGGAATTCATTGGGTTGAGTGAGAAACGTTTTATGCGAGTAACTCAAGCTCTAGGACGATTCGTTGATGGCTAGTGAGGAGAGAGCCAAAAGCTCACTCTAAATTATCCAAATATACTATCATACCGTCCCTAAGCCTAAATTACAACCTTAAAGACCTTTGGATTCTTTGCTATGTAATTGAGAAGTGATTGAGACATTAGAGAGTAGTTAAGTGGATCTTTGAATAATAGTAAAGTTCAATGAACAATCTATAGCTTCCATGGAGAACTGAGTAAAGTCTCAATCCTTCTTACATTGTGAAACTAAGCTGTTCTTGAATTCGAGCCGTGTTGACTATGGATATGAGAAGTGTACAGGTATGTAGTTTATAAATATTATTGCATGAAATTTTCTGAGTAATTGCTTTATGTCTATTCTATATATTCTGCTATGTTCTTCCCATTGTGTTGAAAATTCCATAACTGTGTATTTATAGACTTCCCTTTGTTTTTATCTTTATTGTATCGGGACGATATAACTTTGATTTGGGGGTCTTGATGTCTCCTCATTTGTGATAGATTTATGTTAGGATGAGACATCATTTTTAGTGATTTAGAAGTCTTTCTGATCGTGCACTTTCCTATTTTGAGTCTTGATTTAGTAAAATAATATTTTTAGAGCATATTGGGTTTAATTATTTATTTAGTGTGAAGCTTTAAAGATAATTATGGAGATTAATTACAGTCCAAGTCAAAGACTACAAGATATGTAAAGAGATAAGCATGGTAATTGGAGATAAGGAAACAAAAGCTAAAAATATGGAAAAGGAAAAGTTGCCTTAATCCTAAATTTCTGCACCTAAGACCACAAATCAGCTTATATTTCAAAATCGGTGTGGAATTTGGAGAAACGGTTAAGAGAAAAGTTGAATATCTTTCCGAGACGGTGAATTTGGTGTACTCATACGCGTCAAACGGATGAGTATTGAACCTGCTAGGACCAAAACAAAAACGGGTCAGATTTCATGTTTTAGGGTTACGAATTGGAGTTGGGCTTGGCGCCCACTACTTACCTTCTCCTTCAAGAAAACGAATTAGGTCTTCTAAACACCTATAAATACACCCTTATATCACTTGTAAATCATCCTTGCCTCATAGTAATTAGTTCTTAAGGTTTTATTCTTCCAAGTTATTGAGACAGCAAGATGATGTCTTTTATTATTTCTTTTAGTTTATTTCCTTCTGGTATGAACTAAACTCCCCATAGCTTGGGTTTTCCATCATGTATAATCTATGAATTCTAATTTCTTTCTATCTAAGTTTCTTTTGGAATTACATGTTTTAATCTGATATTAGCTTCTTACCTTTATATTTGTTTATGTGTTTTGATATATCGCCTGTCCTAGAACTGATCAGTTTAGGCTTTCTTAATAGTAATTAGATGGTCACCTTAGCTGGGTGTCTAATTATTGAAACACCACATAACGTCTAGTGTCGATATTGGTCCTGACAACACTAATTCTAACTAGATAGTCATTAGGGTGTGATTTAATCACTATCACCATGTATGGAAATTGATTGCTTAAGGCCTTGGTAGCGCTTGATAACCCTATTTGAACCAGCCTCGTGGTGTGTCCGTAGCCCCCTTAGTCGCTCTCTAGGTCTAAGGTATGGGAATTTAGAATCCTGACTAAGTATACAAGAGTTAACTATCTCCCTTATTAACTAGATCTAATAGAAAGAATTAGAAGGATTAGTGCATACTAGCAAAACCTAAGCTATACTTCTCATCTCATATTCTTCATATTTATTTTATTGTCTTTAATTTTCTTAGTTTAATTTAGATATTTCGAATATTCTATATTTATTTTCTTGTCTTTTAATTAATTACTTCTTACTCGTTATTTCTACCCATTCGTATAACACACTAAGTCCCTGAGAACGAACTTTCTTATCATTAAAACTTGCATACGTCTTGTAATATTGGCAGTACTGTGTCTGTCTAGGGTGAGAGTGCGTTGTTTTTTGACTTATATTTTATCTTATTTTTATCACACCCTAGGCGACACAAGCATTTCTCACTAATCTTTTCTTTACTGTTGATGTGTGTTTTCATGTTATAGTCTAAGCATACAATATAAACAACTTATAAACAAATTACTTACTATCATCAACTCACTAAATTTATGCTTTTAATCCATAAAACATAATTTACATATAATTTCTATCTATAAAAAAATTTATTTTCCTCCAAAATAAAAATCACATAAAATGGAGATGTGGGACAACGAATCCCCACACCTCCACTCAAAATTGAGATGTGTCCCCACGACTCAAAGCAGACTCCAAAAAAAATAAAAAATTACACAAATCTTGCAAATACAGAAATGGTAGGGAAGAAAGAAAACATACTCTTTGAGGTTATTGCCTTGTATGATCAATACACACGATAGGTTGCAGTGCTTTTATTGTATGTAAACTTCTATTATCACTAATTTGGAGTTTCCCTTACCTCCTAATATGCTCTATTCCAATCAATCATACAAATCTTGAAATCTCTTTTACTTTCCTTCACCAATTTCGTTCTTGAATACTTTATCATGTGAAGGTGTTCATCCAGGAATATTTGTTATAATGATAGCTAATAGTGTCCTATAAGCTTCACTCATCTTGGTATAGAGATCTTGATATGAAGTGGTTGTGGTGATTTTTCCTTGAAAGATGTAACTGCTTTGCTCTTTGATTTCACCACTGCTAGCTGCTCTCTAGTTACTACACCCGTTTTATCGTTTTCCTTTGTTTAGAACTTGCACCAATCTCAATTAATTTCTTATTGATCTTACACAGTACTTTTATTTTATTATTTATCTACCTTAACACTAGTAAGCGTCTCCGTTATTTTCGTCATCTCAATTGACCCCCAACTCAAAGATTTGAATACTCTTGAACAACCTTTTAGTTATAGATAGATAATGTGTTATTTAGGTTAGGAAAGGTGTATGGATGATGATTATTTATGAAGGGTATGATGAACTCTTTCTTTGTGGTAGGTCCTAGGGTGTTATAAAATAATGCAGTACAAGTAAAGGATCTACAGGCCGCAATTGCATGGTTGTCCAAGTAATACTCCAATAAATTGGGTTTGTTCGCAGGGACGGATAGTTATAACACTGGTATTAATCAACTAGTAGAAGTAATTGTAAAACAGAAAGTAAAATGAAAATATTTTTGTTTTGTTTTGATTAAGGACTAAAGATGCAATGAAATTAAATGCTAAAATAATAAGATTGGATGCGAGATGAGAAGGGTACTTGAGTCTCGCAAGGGTTTCACCTAAATCTCAATAATTAATGCTTCAGATTAAGGGCTGAAGTGGTATTATTGTGTTAGTCAAGACTCTAATATTTTCTAGCCCTCGTCAGGGTGGACTTAGGAGCTCTCCTACGGTACCATAAACCCCGTCAGAGCGATTATATCTACTTTCTAATGGTTTAAGTCTCTTACCTCATTGGCTGCATGGTTAGTCAAGCCCATTAGGGTCATTGACGAATACTACACATCCATTATCTATGTCCGTAATTAAACCCCCTGTCAAGGTGATCACTTCGCCAACCAAGTGAATAGCCTAATTACTATAACCTATATTTGATTCATGACTTCAAAAATAGTAAATAAGAATAAGATAATAACCAACACAAAATACCTACTTTAATTTAAATAATTAAATCCCAAATTCGGAAAACATAAATTAAATAGATAAGCGCTTAACTCATAATGCGATTCTCAAGTACTGAATGATTTAGCTCATGTTCAAATAAAAACCTGAAATAAAATAAATAAAGGACATTATCCTAAATTACAAAAATAAAATAGAAACCTAATTAAAGCGTTGAATATGGCTATTGATGGAAAGATAAGAATTCTCCAACTCTATCTTCCTCTTCTGCTTTATGTCATACTTGTAATTTAGCGTTGAATGTAATTGTAATGAGTTGTGTGTAAAAAGGAGGTAGAAGGTCTATTTATAATAAAAGGTTAGGAATGGGTTTTTTTACGTAATGATAATAATTTAAATAATAAAAAGCCTAAGTCCATCTTCAAATCCCTAGTGTACAACTGTTGGTAAAACGGACGTAATTTTTGCGTCTCAACTCCAAATCACCTGAGGCCGGTCTCCAAATCTTCCTAACTCAAAAATGCAACTTTCTTATTTCAGGGCTCTAGGGCTGAATCAGTGTCTAAGTGGCTCAAAATCAGCAATTAGTATCAGTCTTCCAGATTTGCAGATCTTTTAGTCAACTCTTTGGGAAATTTTTTCTCGCCTTTGACTCCTCCGCTCGATCTAATATTTAATTCTCAGTTCTCCTCCTTATCTTGGTGCTCCACAGAATCCATGAACCTAAGAACTTTGCACTAAAAACAAACAAATTAACACACAAAATCTCTAAAAATGATATATCATAATTCCAAGGGGAGAAAATGCAATATAACGTTATAAGCACAAAAGTATATAAAATAAGTTCAATATCCACCTAAAATGAAGTTCCTAAGGGCATATATTTTAAACAAAAAAGGAAACATCAACACCCCAAACTCAAACCTTTAACATCCTAACAAAGTAAAATATAAACAAAGGCCTTTAGGTGAACGCAGAAATGCAGAGTTTAGTGGATAACTCCCAAAGCACAACTTAAAACAAATCTCATATAGTATGACCTAGGAATTAATATACACATACACATACACATGTCATGCAAAAATCAAACACAAATAATATAAATCCATAATTAATTTCACAACTCTAGAAGGTTAGGCTTATACTTATCTCCATATGGTGGCTATAGGGTGTTCCTCGATCCTTACTTGCTTTGAACGCTCCACTTAGCATAATCCCTATTAGCTGAATTATAAATACACCATGTATCTAGGAATCACGAGGACTTTACTGTTTTAGCGTAGGCTTAGGGACGGTATGGTATGTATATTTGGTAAATTTGAAGTCAACTTTTGACTCTCTCCTCACTTACCATCAACATCTGTCCAAGAGCTTGAGTTTACACTCGGATATTTTTCCCACTCAACCCATTTGACGCACTAATTTAGCGTCCCTAGATTTACCCAATAAAAACTAAAAATAATTTCTAAACTTCCACTTTGCCGGTTACTTTATTTTTTCATATATAATTTTTTTTCTTTTTCATTCTTTTTTTCTTTTTCTTTGTATAAGATATCCCTGACCATCATTTTGATGTGAATGACCATGTCTCTTATATATATATTCTTTTTTTTTCAAAGACCTCGGCAAAGGGTTACAAATATTACATCATCAACAATTGCGCATAAATACAAACGCATAAAAATCCCTCCCAAATGTAATTTCCCAATAGTGAAACCCACCACCCAAAACTCAAGCTCAAGATAGGAAGTCTCAAGATCGTGATTCAAGTGCTGGTCATATGGAAATGTCTACTAAATTAAAGGGATATGGGCTTATACCATGGCGACAAAAGAAGGCTTAAAGGATGAAACTAGGGCTAAGAAGGATATAATTAAATTAATGGATAGAAAGCTAAAAAGTCTCAAATGGATAACAAAGAACTACCTCTATCATTTTCCTAGTTACAAAGCTTGCCTATTGTTCATACCTAAGTGGGTTCTCTACTAATTCGGATCTCACGTTCTGCAAACCACTCATTTCCTTAAGTACAAGTTTACTTATTTTGCATTGTTCATTAATTTTTCCTATCAATTATCTAATGTTTGCATGCAATTAAAGTGCGATTTATACTAACTCCTAAGGTCTACTATTTTCTATCATAAATTCATAAAAAATCTGCTTAATGGGGACATTCAAAATACTCTACAGTCCAACGCAACCCTCAAATTAATTTTATGGAAAACATTAAAACAAATAACACATAAAAATAGGGATGAGGAAAAGAACCTAAACCCAAACTCAAAAAATGAGTCGTGTCCCCATGGTGGGTCCTTGTGTGTTATAAAATAATGTAATAAAAGCAAAGGAATAAAGGATCCACAGACCGCAAGTGTACGGGTCGTACCAAGTAATAGATAAGTAAAATCGGGATTATCGTCTCCACAGGGATTTAAGAAGTTCTTCTAAATTGCGTTCAATATCAGAATATGTAGTTTTGATTGCTTTAAAAAGATAAATAATAAAGGTGTTTGTTTTCTAATGAACTAAATAATAAAATAGACAATAAAATAAACAATTAATAATTATGCAAGAAAGATAAGGATATGCAAGTATGAATCTATCCTATTGAATTTATGATTACTAAGAATAAGGGTGAATGGGAAATTTCACAATATTCGGGAATCTACTATCTCCTAGCCCCCGTCAGGGTGGACCTAAGAGCTATCCTACGGTATTACAAACCCCGTTAGGGCGATTATAAGCTAATTTCAGATGAACACTACTTTACCTCATTGGCTACGTGGTTAGTCAAGCCTGTCAGGGTCAAATAACGGATACCACGCGTCTATATTCTATTTCTGTAATTAAACCCCCCGTCAAGGCGATCACTTCCCCACCAAAGTGAATAGCCTAATTACTAAAACCTACCCTTGATTCGCGACGTCAATGATAGTGAACAAGCACAAGAATATATTCAATGGAAATTAAGAACCAATTCAATTAAATACTAAAATCCCAGATTCAAATTAAAACAGAAAAACAATAATCAATGGTTCATATAATTACAATCCTAAAGAGAAATTATGCATTATAAATCTTCTTGAATAAATACCTTAGAAATACCTCATAGACAAAATAGATCTAATACTAAATTACCCAAAGAATAGAGATGGAGAAGTGTTGAATTGATGTAGTTAAGCTCTAGCTCTTGCTTCTTCCTCCTCTAGATCCTCTTGATTGCTCCTATGATGATTTATTTGTGTATATTAAGCTTATGCAACCAAGGGATGATTTTCTAAGGTTTAGAGCTGGTATTTATAGGTGCTAGGTCGAATTACTTGGAGTGGAAGACAAGTCAAGAACTCTTTAATTCGTAACTCTAAAATCTAGGAAAGGTAAGATTCTGCTGTTGATTTGATTTGGTCATATCTTTTTCAATACTTATTTGTTGAGGAGGTCCAATATATGAAACCGCTTGTCTCGGAAAGAGCTTTCCATTGGTGCAGACCACTCGTCCAGATTCCTAGCCAATCGTAAGTTATGGGTTAATCTTTGAAACATGGCTGGAATTTCAGATTCATAAGGCAACTTTTCCTTTTCCTAATTGATCTCTACTTCCTTCTATCTCCAAATTTCTTCAAGATCTTCTTTCCTTATCTCCTTAGCATTGATTTAGCATCTAATTTATTTCCATATTATCTCTAAAGCTTCACATTAAATAAATAATTAAACCGCATATGCTTTAAAAATAATAAATCATTAAATCAAGACTAGAAATAAGAAAGTGCAATATAAATTCAGGAAACTCGACTAAACACACTAGAAATATTCTAAGACTTTAATTCTCACTTCTCCTCCTTGGATTGGTTTTTCATGAAATTCATAAACCTACTAACTTTGCACTAAAAATAAGTAAATTAACGCACAAAAGCTCTATAAATGCAAATAGTCTAATTCCAAGGGGAGAAAGTGTAATATTGCCATTTAAGCACTAAAGTCAATATAAAAAGACAATTTTCATCCTAAAATGATGTCTCCTAAGGGCTTATATTTAGACCAAAAAGGGAGACATCAAGACCCCCAACTCAAACTTGTATCGTCCCGATACAATAAAAAATAAAAACATAGGGAAGTCTCTAAAATATCAGCTAAGTCAATGAAGCACAGGGGAGGAGAAGATAGCAGAATATATAGAATAAACTCAAGCAACTACTTAGAAAATTTCATGTAATAATATTTACAAACTACATACCTGCACACTTGTCATATCTACAATCAACACGGTTTGAATTCAAGATTGGATTAGCTTCGCAATGTAAGAAGGAGAGGATCTTTACTCAGTTCACCAAGGAGGCTATAGATTGTTCATCGAACTTTACTAGTATCCAAAGATCCACTTAACTAATCTCTAACGGCTCAATCACTTCTAGATTACATAGCAAAGAATCAAAAGGTCTTTAGGCTTGTAATGTTGGCTTAGGGACGGTATGATAAGTATATTTGGATAATTTAGAGTGAGCTTTTGGCTCTCTCCTCACTAGCCATCAACGAATCGCCCTAGAGCTTGAGTTACTCTCGTAAAACGCTCTCACTCAACCCAATGAATTCCTTGATGCACAAATTAGCATCCCCAATAACCCAATTAAAGCAATAAGATGTTCACATAAAAATTCCTCTTTGCCGGTCCAAATATATATTCTTTTTCATATCAATTTTTTTCTTTTTTGTATAGCTATGATTCTCTTTTTGATGTTGAGATATCATGCTATTTTTCATAAATTATTCCTTTTCATAACTTTAGCTCGTAGCTTCTTTTTCATTTACTATTACCCCGGCAAAGGGTTACAATATAATACACATGTGAATCATCATCAAATATAGAACAGAGCACACTTTATAAGCTCAAAAATCCCAACCCAATAATATTTCCCATAATTGTGGACCCACCACCCCAAACTCAAGCTCTAAAACAATTGTCTATGCATCGCGATTCGAGTGCGGGTCATATGGAAAAGTCCTAATAAACTAAAGGGATATGGCTTATAATGTGGCTAATAAAAAGGCTTTAGAAAGGTTAGAAGGGGCTGAGAAGGATATATAATAATAAAATGGACAGCAAGCTAAAAGGCAACAAGGGGCTTATGAAAAAACCGCCTTAATCACTTTCTAAACCATGCAATTTCGTCATTCTCTTACCTTTAGCACGTTCATTAAATGGGTTCATCAATTAACTTGGATCTCACGGCCTACATACCACTCATGGATCACTGAGATCGAACATACTTTCTATCGCATTGCTAACTAACCTTTTCTTTACTATCAATGTGTGTTTTCCTGCAAATACTCAAAGCATACAAAATAAAGCAGCTCATAAACATACTACTTTCTATCATCAACTTACTAAGCTTATGCTTTCAAGCTATTAAACACATTCTACATCTAATCCATCTCTTAAAAATTTCAAATTTTTTCAAATTTCTCTAAAAAAAGCAGTAAATCACATAAAAAAAATGGAGATGAGGGACAACGAATCCCCACCCCCAACTCAAAAATGAGTCGTGTCCCCACGACTCGAAAAGACTCAATAAAATAAAAAATAGCAAATAGTGCATATAGAGAAAATGGTAAGGAAGCAAGAAAACATACTCTTCGAGGCAATTGCCTCGCGTGATTAATACCCATGATAGGGTGCAGTGATTTCCTTGTATGTAAACTTCATGTATCACCAATTTCGCTATCCCTTACATCCTCTTGTGCTCCATCCCAATCTATAACACTCTAGAGATCTCTTATTTCTCATCCTCCACAACTTTGTTCTCGAATATTCTCTCATGTGAAGGTGTTAATCCAGGAATATTTTGTTGTGGCAACTGCTACTAGCGTCCCAGAAGCTTTGCTCTTCTTTGGTCAAAAAGGATGCTCGATGTGTAAAGGTTGTGGTATCTTCCTTATGAAATTTTAAATCTTTTTGCTCTTTGATTTCACCACTGCTAGCTTTCCTATATTCTCTTGATCCGATTTACCTTGTGATTTATTCCCAAACTAGTACCCATCTCAATTGATTTTTTCTAGAACTCACCCAGTACCTTGCATCGATACTTCATCTCCCTTACACTTGATAAAAGCTCTATCATCTATCTATCATCTCTTTTGACCCCCAACTCAAAGCCTTGAACACTCTTGAAATTTGTAACTTTGATAATAGGTGGAACAATCTTTATTTGGATTAGGAAAGGTCTTAGGATGACAATTCTCCATGTGGGTATGATTGAATCAAGCTTTGATGATATGGGTTTAAGGAATTTTGGATGAATTTGAAAATTTAGGCTTTTGATTCTTGGATTTCTAGATTTTTGATATGATTTGGATGGTTAAATCTTCTTTGTAGTGATGTAGGGAAGGATTTGGATTTGATTTCATGGTGATTTTGGTTGTGTTTTGATGTTAGGTGAAGGTTTGTTGAAGCTTTAATAGAGTTGGGAGAGTTTTGGGGAAGATAAAGAGGCTTAAGGATTGAGAAATTCGGAATAATACCTAATCTCCTCCTTTTATAAGCTCAAAACGCAACCTTTTTCTCTCCAGTCGGCTACCTGCGGTACACCGCGGCTAGGGTCCGGTATACCGCACCTATCAGCGTTCAAAATTTTCTTCGTCATAAAACACGTGGTAGCAACCCGTGGCACGGGTTTTCTTCGTGCGGTGCATGGCGCGGTATAGGGTCCGGTATACCGGACCCATGAGCTCGATTTTTTTTTCTTTTCTGCATAAAACACGTGGCTGCTACCGTGTCACGGGTTTTCTTCACCTGCGGTATACCGCGGCTGAGGTCCGGTATACCGCGCCCCTGCTTCTGTTTTTCCGAAAAATTTTGTTCGCCTTCCCTAACTCGATTTCTCCAATACCTAAGCACCAAAAACACTAATACCTTCCTCAATACTGTACTATCAACTAAAAAAAATGCGTAACGTAAATAATATACACTAAAAAACTAAACTAAGAAAGCAATTAAAGCTTGGGGTGTCTCCCAAGAGCACTTTTATTTAACGTCATTTAAAGTTTGACGGGTTACCTCCATTATCCCTTGATTATGTAACCTCCCCAGCAGTGGGTAAGGTTGTGTATGTCTACAATCCGCGTCCTTTGACCTCTCGAAGGTTGTATCTCTATTAATTTTGGTGTCACTACTCGAGTAACAACAAATGGTCCCATCCACTCATTTTTGAAACCTCGTGGCCTATTCTCTTGTTTGGAGGCCTTCCAAGCAACCATGGTTTCGACCCCAAACTCATCTTTAGCTCTCTTCTTCACAGGTTCATGGTGGTGGTCCTTCTCTTTAACCTCTTTTGATACTTCTGGAATAATGGGGAACTCAGGTGGCTCCTCCTCTAGAGTTTTGTCCAAAACAAGGGATGTTTTAGAACTTTCTTTTCTTATGAGGGCCACGTCTTCAATCTCGATCTCTACACTCGCATTCTCCTTTGTTTTCGGAATATCTTCTATGACTACTTGTTGCGGTGTGAGTTCTTTTGTATTACTTTCAAGCATTTGGGTGTAAGCTTTGTCTTTACACACCTCTACAAATGCTTTATCGATGTCACCGTTTGAATGATTTGTCGTTATTGGATTAGGAGGTGACATCAATGGAGTACTAGGTGGTGAATCCATCCTAGTCTATTCTTCTTCTATCTCTTTTGTAACCAAGACCTCAATATTTGATTCCTCTAAACACGGCTTGGCTGGGTTTTCCATGGATGTAATCTTCCCTTCACAAGATTTAATTTCAATATCGACTCCATTACCAACAATTGACTCATCTATGCTTAGCGTGGTTGATTCTTCTATGGTTGGAATCTCTAGTTCACTAGGTGCAACTGGTGGCGATTCAACTTCCTCCTCTTCTTGAAGGCTAAATTCTGTAGCTACATCGAACCAAACATCGCTATCAATTTGAATGGCCTCATCATCAAATTTTTTACTTTGGCCCGTTTGCATAGACGGTACTTGTTGCAATTGCTCAATTGTTTATGTGATTTGCGTCACTCGTTGCTCCATTAATTGATGATGTTGTTGCATGACTTGCACTAATGATATGATAGCATCAATTTTCGCATTACTCTTCATTATATTATCCGTTGTGGCCTTCATGAAACAATTGAGGGAGTCCTCCAACTTCCTGAGCCTGTCATAATGATCTATCAAGCTCTTGCATGTCAAGTCCATGAATTTGTGTACTGGCATATAACAGGTCGGTTTTGGGATTGGCTCTTGATAGAGGGAAATCTCCATACTGGTGGGTCCTGGTGTGTTATAAAATAAAGTGCAAAAATAAAGGAACCACTTAATCGCAAGTGTACGGTTGTCCCAAGTAATATATGATAATCAAGTTCGTTCTCAGGGACCGATTAGGTTCAACTCCAGCATTAATCAGATAGTAAGAATAATTGTTTAACAGAAAAGTAAATAAGATGGTTTTTGTTTGGTTTTCTTAAAACTAAATATGCAATAAAATAAATTAACAGAAAAGAAATAATAAAGTAAAAGACTAACTTCAGAGATAAGAGATATACTTGAGTCTCACAAGGAATCTTCCTAATTAATATAATCTATGCTATGTTTAAGGGTAGAATTGGTATTAGTATACTAGTCGGGACTCTAATATCTCCTAGCCCCCTGTCGGGTGGACCTAGAAGCTATCCTAAAGTATCATAAACACCTGTATGGTTGAATATGCCTCTTCGGATGATATGATTTTACCTCTTTGGCAATGTAACTAGTTAAGCCTGTCGGTCAATAACGGACATTACACGGGTATTACCTAGATCTGTATTCAAACCCCCCTGTCGGATGATCACTTCGCCACTAAAGTGAATAGCCCAAATACTAAAATCTATTTCTAGTTGTACGGAAAAGAAATAGTGATTAAGAACAAAGTAATATCCAATATCTAAGACCTAATTCAATTTAAATCATAACAATCCCAAATTCAAAACATAAATTAAATTAACTAGGGTTCATCCCTTTATTGCGATTCTCAAGTATATAAAAGTTTAGCTCATAGCAATATTAAAGACTGAAACTAAATAGAAAGACATCATATTTAATTACAGAAAAGAAATATATAACCTAAGTATTAGATGACTGTTGATGGAAGAACAGGATTCCTCCCGCTCTAGCTCCTCCTTTGCCTTCTTGCTCTTGAAGTCTCTGACTCTCTCTCTAAATATGTATATATTGAATGGTTATTGAGAGGTACTGAATTATGAGGTCTAAGGGGTGTATTTATAGGTGTTGGAAGACCCTAGGTCGAATTTGCTTGGAGTGGAAGACAAGTCAAAGACTCTTAAATTCGTAGCTCTAAATTCTAGGAAAGATAAGATTTTGGTGCTGATTTGATTTGGTCATATCTTTTTCAATACTTATCAGTTTGAGAAGTTCCAATATATGAAACTGCTTGTCTTGGAAAGCTCTTTCTATTGGTGCAGACCATTCGTCCAGAATCCATGCCAATATTTTATTATGATTAAATCTCTAAAACGTGGCTGGATTTTCAAATTTCAAAAGGCAGCTTTATCTTTTCCTCCTTTGAATAAATCTTTCCTAAATCTTCTTATTTCCATATAAATCTTCTTTCCTTTCATCTTTATCTTGACTTGGTCTCTAAGTAATTACCATTTATCTTTTAAAGCTTCACATTAAATAAATAATTAAACCGCATATGCTTAAAAAGAATAAATCAATAAATCAAGAAATCGAAATAGGAAAGTGTACTCTAAAAATAGAAACTCAACTAAAAATCATTTCCTAACACTATAAAATACACTAAGACTTTATTCTCACTTCTTCTCCTTGGATTGGTCTTTCATGAATTTCAAGAACCAATTAACTTTGCATTAAAAATAGTCAAATTTACGCACAAAAGCTCAGATTCTGCAAATAGTTAATTTCCAAGGGGTGAAGTGCAATATGATCAATTAAGCCTAAAAGTCTATCAAATAACTCATTTATTCACCTAAAAGGATGTCTCCAATGGGCTAAGAATTAGAAAACATAGGGAGACATCAAGACCCCAAACTCAAACCTTTGTCGTCCCGACAAAGTAAAATAAAAATAAAACAAGGATCTTTTAGGTGAATGCAGAAGGTAGAATCTAGTAAATAATCCCAAAGCAAAGCTTAAAACAAATTTCATATAGTCTAACCTAGGAATTAATATACACCTACACTTATCATGCAAAATCAAATACAAAACAATATCAATCCAAAATTAATTTCACAATGGTAGAAGGTTACGCTTAATTACTTATCTCAAGATGGTGGCTATAGGGTGTTCCTCGATCTTTACTTGTGTTGAATGTTCCACTTAGAATAATCCCTATTAACTCACTATGCATCTAGGAATCACGAGGTCTTTACGGTTTTAGCGTAGGCTTAAGGACGGTATGGTATGTATATTTGGTAAATTTGAAGTGAGCTTTTGGCTCTCTCCTCACTTACCATCAACAAAACTGTCCAAGAGCTTGAGTTTACACTCGAATTACGTTCTCACTCAACCCAATTGACGCACTTAATTAGCGTCCCCAAATTAATCCAATAAGCACTAAGGATGATTCACCTAAAAATTTCCACTTTGCTGGTCCGAATATATTTTCCTTTCAAATCATTCATTTTTTTCTTTTCTTTTGTATAGCCATGACTCTCTTTTAATGTTGAGATATCATGCTATTTTTTCATAGTTATGCCTATTCATAACTTGAGCTCGAAGCTTCTTTTCCATTCACTATTACCCCGGCAAAGGGTTACAATATGATAAACCTGTGAATCATCATCATATATAGCACAAAGCATCATTGATAAGCTCAAAACTCCCAATCCCAATGTAAATTCCCATATAGTGGACCCACCACCCCAAACTCAAGCTCAAGACATGAAATCTCAGGATTGTGATTCAAGTGCGGGTCATATGGTCATGCCTAACAATCTAAAGGGATATTGGCTTATAATGTGGCGACAAAAGAAAGGCTTAAAGGCTAAAAATTTGTCTAAGAAGGATAAAATTAATTCAGGGATAGACAGCCAAAAAGGATTCAAAGGGCTAACAAAGAACTGCCTCTATCATCTTCCTATTTACACAATTTGTCTCTAGTTCATACCTAAGTGGGTTCTCTACTCATTTAGATCTCACGTTCTACAAACCACCGATTATCCTTAAGCACAAGTTTACTTTTTTTGCATTGTTCATTAATTTTTCCTATCAATTATCTCATATTTGCATGTAATCAAAGTTCAGCTTCATACTAACTCCTAAAGTCAACTATTTTCTATCATTAATTCATGAAAAGCATGCTTGATGGGGGCATTTAAAATACTCTACAGTCAACTTAACCCTTAGATTAATTTAAAAAAAACAGTAAAACACATAAAATTGGGATGAGGCAACGAACCCCACCCCAAACTCAAAAATGAGTCGTGTCCCCACGACTCGAAAAGACTCAATAAAGCAAATAACCAAATAAAACAAATAAGAAAGGGATAGGAAAACGTATCTGAACCAGCACGAAGCTGGTTTCCATGGTTGCGTGTAGGTTGAGCTCCTTGTGTTGCGTAGGTGGCATGTTGAACGTTGCTCACTCCACGTAATATGATTTGCATAAGCTCCAACTCTTTTGTGATTTTTCCTATCGGTTTCAACACCTCTTCATGATTATCCTCCCAAAATTCTTTCAACTACATCTTTCAACACCCAAAAGTTTACTAAGATGTTCTCCAACTTCTTCTTCCTCTACGGTATTCTTGACCTTCCAATCTTCGTCATCTCAATGAACCCCAAACTCAAAACTTCAAATAATCAAAAACTAGAGAAGAGTTTTGAAATTTGACATTTTGAGGATTTGTAATGAAGGATTTTGGTGTTATATGAGATGGGTAATGAATATGTAATGGCTTGGGGAAGGTTTAATAAATAGGATTGAAGCTTTGATGAAGAGGCTTAAGGTTGAAGGAGAAAATTTCTTGATGTTCTTGAAGGATTGTGGCGTTGGATGTGTGTTTGGAATGGATTAGGAGGAAGGATTTAATGTTCTTGGGTGTTGTAGTGGTCTTTGTGCAGGTATATAAGGGTTAAGTTCTGAAAAATTCGTATTGGGGGAGTTTAGGGTTTAGTCTTGACAAGGTAAGAAGCTTATAAGGTGAAGACTCTCAAAACCGACATAGCGCGGTACACCGGGCATGACCCGCGGTATACCGCAGCTTCTGCTGCTCCAAATTTTCGTCTCTGCCAAGAACCCGTGATATATACCCCGTGGCACGGGTTTTTGCTACTGTTCAATATCTCTTTTACGTCCAAAAACCCGTGGTACGGGTTTTTCCCTCCTGCGGTATACCGGACATCTCACGCGGTATACCGGACCGCGCATAGAATTTTTTTTTCTCCTTTCTGTATAAAACCCGCGTGAGTAACACGTGACACAGGTTTTCTTCCTGCGGTATACCGGGGTTCTGGGGCGGTATACCGGACCTCGCGCCGAATTTTCCCTTGAATTTCCTAGCACCCCAAACTCGATTACTGCACCATTAACACACTACCTTTCTCATTTCTTTTAAAAGTAGACACGAAAACTTGACACTTAACTTAGAATTATACACTAGGAATTGAAAAACATAAAGCAATTTAAACATGGGTTGTCTCCCAAGAAGCACTTTTGTTTATTACGTCTTTAAGTTCGACGCGTTACCTTCCATGAAGATGGTATTGAGGCCCTTGCGGTTCTCCTCCGCTTGAATTCGCCTCGTCCTTGGCATGTAAGCTTTAGAACCTTCCCCCTTAAAATTTTATTCAATCGATCTCTGAAAGGGGGAGGGTAGTATCTCCGTTTCTCCTTCTTACTTTCATGACGAAACGTATTCTTCACCACACGATAGTAGATAACCGTCCTCAACGGTGTAAGCTCATTTTCATTCTTTTTAATCTCGCGTTCCTCTTTAAAGTGTGGTGGGTAGGTGCTCCTCCGTGCCGCTTTACTCTCGCGGTGTAGCACCTTTCTTGCGTAGCACCTATTGATCATTTTTAATAATAGAGGTGATTCCGATATTTTATCTCTAATGATGGCTTGTGGTGGAGATAGTGATTGGTGAACTTTTTGTGGTGGGAATTCGATTTCTCTTTTATTATGAAGCTTTAACTCTTCAATTGATTTCTCAACCACTTCACATTCGTCTTCGCTTTCAACCCAATCTTCCACTATTACTTCATCATATTCTTGATGTGGAATCTGAATCTCGATCACCTCTTTTTCTTGTTTGTGTTCTGTATCATGATCCTGTGCACGCACCATAGGAATAGCAATCTCAGTTTCTAGGATTTTATTTGCTACTCCTTCTTCCACCATGCTAATAAGATTGTCAACCACATGGTGGTCTTCTTTTATAACCGGCATGATGGTCATATAACTATCAATAGTATCTTCCTTCAACACCTCCTCCTCAACTACTTCTTCCAGTTGATCTCTTCCATCCCTCGAGGGAGTGGAATCTTAACAAGACATACTACCCCATTCTTCTACCATCTGTTGCATGCGTGCTTGGATGGCGTTTGTTTCTTCTACTAAGCGCTGGAGTTTAGAACGTATCTCATTGTCAATTTCTTGCTTATAGTGATGAGGTGGAGGTTGTTGAATGTTTCCAACCCAATGGTTGTTCCATCCTTGCTACTGGGGATAGTGATATGATGATTGTTGTTGATTATTCCCGATCCATTGGTTGTTCCAATCCTGCTCTTGCGGGTATTGATAGGATTGTTGGTAGAAGTTACTACCCCATTGTTGTTGTCCCGAAGAGTCTTCCCAATATTCGTATGGATCGGGATCCGGGTAATGTCCTCTATACATCGTTAATAAAACCTCTTGATCATTACCTGAATAAAAATCTGTACAACAAAACCAAAAAAAACAAAAACCAAGCGTAAAACTGAAAAAATAAATAAACAATTAAAACTACTAAAGATTAACACCGAGGTCTCACGCTACCATCCCCGGCAGCGGCGCCAAAAACTTGGTGGGTCCTAGGGTGTTATAAAATTAAGTGCAAAAATAAAGGAACCACTTAACCGCAAGTGTACGGTTGTCCCAAGCAATATATGATAATCAAGTTCGTTCTCAGGGACGGATTAGGTTCAACTCCAATATTAATCAGATAGCAAGAATAATTGTTTACAGAAAAGTAAAATTATATGATTTTTGTTTGGTTTTCTAATAACTAAAGATGCAAATAATAAAAACTAAATTAAAATAAATAAAAGCAAATAAAATACTAGCTTCAGATAAGAGAGATACTTGAGTCTCGCAAGGAATCCACTTAAAAAATATAATCTATGATTTGTCTAAGGGTAGAATTGGAATTATAATATTAGTCGGGACTCTAATATCTCCTAGCCCCCTGTCGGGTGGACCTAGAAGCTATCCTAAAGTATCATAAACACCTGTATGGTCGAATATGCCTCTTCGGATGATATGATTTTACCTCTTTGGCTATGTAACTAGTTAAGCCTGTCGGTCAATAACGGACATTACACGGGTATTACCTAGATCTGTATTCAAACCCCCCTGTCGGATGATCACTTCGCCACTAAAGTGAATAGCCCAAATACTAAAATCTATTTCTAGTTGTACGGAAAATAAATAGTGATTAAGAACAAAGTAATATCCAATATCTAAGACCTAATTCAATTTAAATCATAACAATCCCAAATTCAAAACATAAATTAAATTAACTAGGGTTCATCCCTTTATTGCGATTCTCAAGTATATAAAAGTTTAGCTCATAGCAATATTAAAGACTGAAACTAAATAGAAAGACATCATATTTAATTACAGAAAAGAAATATATAACCTAAGGATTAGATGACTGTTGATGGAAGAACAGGATTCCTCCAGCTCTAGCTCCTCCTTTGCCTTCTTGCTCTTGAAGTCTCTGACTCTCTCTCTCTCTAAAGATGTATATATTGAATGGTTATTGAGAGGTACTGAATTATGAGGTCTAAGGGGTGTATTTATAGGTGTTGGAAGACCCTAGGTCGAATTTGCTTGGAGTGGAAGACAAGTCAAAGACTCTTAAATTCGTAGATCTAAATTCTAGGAAAGATAAGATTTTGCTGCTGATTTGATTTGGTCATATCTTTTTCAATACTTATCCGTTTGAGAAGTTCCAATATATGAAACTGCTTGTCTTGGAAAGCTCTTTCTATTGGTGCAGACCATTCGTCCAGAATCCATGCCAATCTTTTATTATGATTAAATCTTTAAAACGTGGCTGGATTTTCAGATTTCAAAAGGCAGCTTTATCTTTTCCTCCTTTGAATAAATCTTTCCTAAATCTTCTTATTTCCATGTAAATCTTCTTTCCTTTCATCTTTATCTTGACTTGGTCTCTAAGTAATTACCATTTATCTTTTAAAGCTTCACATTAAATAAATAATTAAACCGCATATGCTTAAAAAGAATAAATCAATAAATCAAGAAATCGAAATAGGAAAGTGTACTCTAAAAATAGAAACTCAACTAAAAATCATTTCCTAACACTCTAAAATACACTAAGACTTTATTCTCACTTCTTCTCCTTGGATTGGTCTTTCATGAATTTCAAGAACCAATTAACTTTGCATTAAAAATAGTCAAATTTACGCACAAAAGCTCAGATTCTGCAAATAGTTAATTTCCAAGGGGAGGAAGTGCAATATGATCAATTAAGCCTAAAAGTCTATCAAATAACTCATTTATTCACCTAAAAGGATGTCTCCAATGGGCTAAGAATTAGAACAAACAGGGACATCACATACCTAAAGAAAAACCTGGAAGAGACTAAAACAAAACAAACGTAAAACTGAAAACAACTAAAACTACTAACCTAACTTAAACACAAAATAAAATAACCGCTTTAAATCCCCGGCGCCAAAAACTTGGTGGGTCCTTATGTGTTATAAAATAATGAAATAAAAGAAAAGGAATGAAGGATCTACAAACCGCAAGTGTACGGGTCGTACCAAGTAATAGATAAGTAAAATCAGGATTATCGTCTCCACAGGGATTTAAGAAGTTCTTCTAAATTGCGTTCAATATCAGAATAGGTAGTTTTGATTACTTTAAAAAGATAAATAATAAAGGTGTTTGTTTTCTAATTAACTAAATAATAAAATAGACAATAAAATAAACAATTAATTATTATGCAAGAAAGATAAGGATATGCAAGTATGAATCTATCCTATTGAATTTATGATTACTAAGAATAAGGGTGAATGGGAAATTTCACAATAGTCGGGAATCTACTATCTCCTAGCCCCCGTCAGGGTGGACCTAAGAGCTATCCTACGGTATTACAAACCCCGTCAGGGCGATTATAATCTACTTTCAGATGAATACTATTTTACCTCATTGGCTATGTGATTAGTCAAGCCCGTCAGGGTCAAATAACGGATACCACGCGTCTATATTCTATTTCTGTAATTAAACCCCCCGTCAAGGCGACCACTTCCCCACCAAAGTGAATAGCCTAATTACTAAAACCTACCCTTGATTCGCGACGTCAATGATAGTGAACAAGCACAAGAATATAGTCAATGGAAATTAAGAACCAATTCAATTAAATACTAAAATCCCAGATTCAAATTAAAACAGAAAAACAATAATCAATGGTTCATATAATTACAATCCTAAAGAGAAATTATGCATAATAAATCTTCTTGAATAAATAGCTTAGAAATACCTCATAAACAAAATAGATCTAATACTAAATTACCCAAAGAATAGAGATGTAGAAGTGTTTAATTGATGTAGTTAAGCTCTAGCTCTTGCTTCTTCCTCCTCTAGATCCTCTTGATTGCTCCTATGATGATTTATTTGTGTATATTAAGCTTATGCAGCTAAGGGATGATTTTCTAAGGTTTAGAGCTGGTATTTATAGGTGCTAGGTCGAATTACTTAGAGTGGAAGACAAGTCAAGAACTCTTTAATTCGTAACCCTAAAATCTAGGAAAGGTAAGATTCTGCTGCTGATTTGATTTGGTCATATCTTTTTCAATACTTATCCGTTTGAGGAGATCCAATATATGAAACCGCTTGTCTCGGAAAGAGATTTCCATTGGTGCAGACCACTCGTCCAGATTCCTAGCCAATCGTAAGTTATGGGTTGATCTTTGAAACGTGGTTGGAATTTCAGATTCATAAGGCAACTTTTCCTTTTCCTAATTGATCTCTACTTCCTTCTATATCCAGATTTCTTCAAGATCTTCTTTCCTTATCTCCTTAGCATTGATTTAGCATCTAATTTATTTCCATATTATCTCTAAAGCTTCACATTAAATAAATAAATTAAACCGCATATGCTTTAAAAATAATAAATCATTAAATCAAGACTAGAAATAAGAAAGTGCAATTTAAATTCAGGAAACTCGACTAAACACACTAGAAATATTCTAAGACTTTAATTCTCACTTCTCCTCCTTGGATTGGTTTTTCATGAAATTCATAAACCTACTAACTTTGCACTAAAAATAAGTAAATTAACGCACAAAAGCTCTATAAATGCAAATAGTCTAATTCCAAGGGGAGAAAGTGTAATATTGCCATTTAAGCACTAAAGTCAATATAAAAAGACCATTTTCATCCTAAAATGATGTCTCCTAAGGGCTTATATTTAGACCAATAAGGGAGACATCACCCCACGACTCGAAAAGACTCAATAAAGCAATTAAACTAATATACATTACTAAATGAGAAAAGGATAGACAAATATATCTTATCCAGGTCTAGTTAGTATTCAAAACCTACAAACTTTTCACTCAAAACAAACCATATTACGCGCAAAAGTTTATTAAATGAAAAATACTGGAATTTAAAGAGAAAATTGAATTATTGCATATTAACACAAAAAGTCTATCTGAATAGTCAAATAAACACAAAAAATGATTTCTCCCAAGGGTATAAAATTAAAACATTTAGGAAGACATCACATGCCAAACTTGTTCCATTACCTTTTTGCATACTTCTTTTGACTGAAATTGGAACATGAAAACATTAAACTCAGTTGATTATATCTCAATCTTCCTCATACTCTTCCATTGGACAACTACCATATTCTGAACCATATAAAATGCAGGTGCTTCCACAAAAATTGACCTACAAGGAAATTTCTCCACACGCTATACCCTTCTCATCACCATCTTTAGTGGTTTAACTAAAATCATCCCCTCATTAAAATCAGGGGTAAAGTAAGATAATTTTGAATCATGTTTAAATGACATTACAACCAAATCATTCCATCTCATCATAGTATAACCTATTGCAACATATAAGTGTATATTCAGTTCATAAATTAAAAAATAAATAAAATATAAGTGTATATCCAGTTCACAAATTAAAAAATATAAAAGTTTAAGTTAATCACCCTTAGGCGCCGCCATATCATACCATGGTGATCGGGGTGAACTTTACTCCAGTTTTTGTAATATAGGGGAACCGTCTCTTGAACGGTCAGGTTTATCCCCTAAATCACGTGGTGGGCATAGCGACCAACCAGGTTCCAGGTCCCGTCAGATGTGAAGAACTGCACGGGAAGTCATCCTCCGTGTCTATCCCTCACCTTAGTGACTGAGGCGAGAGTAGTCTTGCCCCTTTTCTTTCTGTTACTAGTTTCAAGATACGAATAAATTTACAATTTTTGTAATTGAAGGTTAAAAAAAAAAGATACCTTGAGCATTATACCCCCCGGTAGGATTATTCAGATTCTTATTGGGGTCTTGACCACTACCATCCCCATGTTGACCCCGCGCTACCTCAACCATCTGTAATGCCCTAAACTAATTAAAATGTCTAAAATGCCCCTATATTATATATATTTTTATTTAATAAGTAAAGTATCTTATATTACTTAAAGGCCCGTATTTTTTGTTTAATTCCAAATTTACCTCTCAATTAATTAAAATGTCTAAATGCCCCTATATTTTAATTTTTTCTATTTATTTAATAAGTATACTATCTTATAATACTTAAAGGCCCGTATTTTTTATTTCATTCTAAATTTACCCCTCAATTAATTAAAATGTCTAAATGCCCCTATTTTTAAATTTTATTTATTTATTTAATAAGTACACTATCTTATATTACTTAAAGGCCCGTATTTTTATTTAATTGCAAATTTACCCCTCAAATAATTAAAATGTCTAAATGCCCCTATATTTTAATTTTATTTATTTATTTAATAAGTACACTATCTTATATTACTTAAAGGCCCGTATTTTTATTCCAAATTTACCCCTCAATTAATTAAAATGTCTAAGATGCCCCTATATTTTACTTTTATTTATTTATTTTAATAAGTACACTATCTTATATTACTTAAAGGCCCGTATTTTTTATTTAATTCCAATTTTACCCCTCAATTAATTAAAATTTCTAAAATGCCCCTATATTTTAATTTTTTATTTATTTAATAAGTACACTATCTTATATTACTTAAAGGCCCATATTTTTTATTTAATCCCAAATATACCCCTCAATTTATTAAATTTACTAAAAAGCCCCTAACTTCACATAAATCCAATATTTTAACCAAATACTAAAAATTACTAAAAATCACTACAATAAAAAAATTCCTAAAATTCTCAAACAAACCAAATGTTCCAAACAACTATAATCAAATTCCATTAATCTCCAAAAACTAAATTCTAACAATTTGATTTTTTTTGCCTAAAGTAGTTGTTTTAATTATTTAAAAAAAAATTAAAGTTGGATTACATACCTTAAATTCCGAGGATTAGAGTGTATTAGGTGGTGTATAATCTATACAAAGTATACACAATAGCACAAGCAACCAATTAATTTCGAAAATGGAAAAAATTTAGAATTTGAAAAAAAATGTAAAAGTTGTAAAACCTTGATGATTCTTACCTATTTGGTGTTGTTTATGGTGTTGGTGAAGCTTAGTACTAATCGGTTTTTTGGATTGGAGCTTGATTTTTCACCAGAATTTTGGAGCTTGGTGATGGTGTTTTAATGGTGTGAAGAGTGAATGGGGAAGAAAGGTGGAGTCCACGTTTTTGTTCTTATCTGGAAGACCTTTCGCGAGGACATTGTCCTCGCTAAAGGATTATGTCGTCGCGAAAAAAATTCCCGATTCTCTAGGCGGGACTAGGAACCGCCTAATTATTGTCAAAAAAATTTGGTCAAAACTTCTAGCGAGGACAATGTCCTCGCTAAAGATTTAATGTCTTTTGCTGCGGGTTCTTCAAATGAACTCGTCACAAAAGGCATTAAGTCTTTAGCGAGGACACTGTCCTCGCTAAAGATCTAATTCAGTTTTCTTTTCTATTTAATTTATTTATATTTTAAAAATCCTACTTATTTACTAGCAAGAATAGCTAAATAAGAGTGCTAAAAAAATCAATGTAGAAGACCTTTTTTTCTTGACTTGCTAAAATGAATGGTTCCCCAGTCCACCAGAAAGAATTTGTGTTGATCATTGTTGCCCCGTGTTCTGTTCTACTTAGTTTCTTCTGTTTATCCGTGTTATACTGGTGGTCCTTTGTGTGTTCTAAAAATTAAATGTAAATGCTAATCGAACCACAACCGCAAGTGTACGGTTGTCCCAAGTAGTAATCCTGATAAATCAGGTTCGTTCCAAGGACGGATGGTTGATCACAATGTTTAGCAAGTAGTGATTGATGCACTTATGGAAATGAAAGATAATAAATTGTTTGTTTGGTTTTGTTTATTAAAGCTAATGAATGAAAGACAAATATTAAAATGCAAGTAGAAGCTAAGACGCAAGTAAAATAAGTGAAAACGCAATATGAGATGTAGTACTTGAGAACGCAAGGATCCTCCTAATTTTACTTTCTAACTTATGTTGTTTAAGGGCTAAATCAGTCAATTACAATGGTCGGGATTCTAAACTCCTTATACCCCCGTCAGGGTGGACTATAAGGCAATCCTAAAGTGTCACTAGTCCCGTCAGGGTAAATATGATCCACCGTTGGATGATTAAGATTTATTACCACTTTGGCCCTAGGATTAACTAAGTTCGTCAGAATCAATAGTTTTTATCCCAGATTGAACAATTAATTCTGTACCTAAACCCCCCGTCAAGATGATCCACACGCCACATATGTGGAATAGCTTAGATACTAATACCTAATTTTAGTTCGCGACTCTAAAATCAGTAAATAATCATAAATTGTCGAAAAGAGTAAAAGACCTGATTTAATTTAATTTAACAGAAACCCAAATTCAACATTCGTTATAGAATAAAACTAGGATTCACCCATTGTTTGTTCTCAAGCACTAATGAAAACTTAGCTCATATTAAAATTAAAAACTAAATTAAAATAATTGGAATTCATTTTGTTTACAAAATTAAAATACGAAAAGAACCTAATTTCCGGAATTGGAATGACTACGAACGGAGCTATAGACCCACTCCAGCTCTTGTAGCTTCTTCTTTCTTCCTTCTGTTGCTTCTCTCTGGTGTTTAATCTTGTGGAATGTGAATTCCCTGAAAAATAGAAGTCCAGACCTCCTTTTATAAGTAAAAATTCGGACTAGGGCTTGGACCAGAAAATAAAAGCCTAATAAATGTCCAAGCCAACTTTCTAAGCCCAAAATCCCGTAACTGATGATAAGCCTTCACTAAAACAGCTTTTCCCAATGCGTTACAACTCCGATTGACCTCATTCCAGTTGCTAAAGTTCCGTAACTCGATAAGGAATGATTTCTCTTCAAAGGTCAGCGGCTAAATCATCGCTTAAGCACCTCGAAATCAACAATCTATTGCCTGGAAAGTGGATTTTCAGCTCTAAAAATAATATCTTCGGGATTTGTCTTCAAGTCTTGACTCTAATTCACGATCTTTGACCTTCTCCTCGGATTCCTCTCCTAGCTAACATCTAAAACCTGTAAACTTTACACTAAAAATACCAATATTACGCGCAAAAGTTTAATAAATTAAAAATGCTAGAAATAAAAAGGTAATTCCGGATTATTGAATATTTAGTACAAAAGTCTATCAAATTAATTAAATAAACACCAAAAATGATGTCTCCTAAGGGTCTAAAATAAGAACAATTAGGGAGACATCAAGACCCCCAACTCAAACCTTTGTCGTCCCGACAAAGCAAAACTAAAAACAAAGGGGTAGAAGTAAGCGTATAAACAAATAGAAGCTAGCAAATACACCCTAAAGCAAGTCTCAAAATAAATCTCATATAGCAAACTCTAGAAACTAATATACACATACACTAATCATGCAACATCAAACATAAATAATCTCAATCATAAAATTAAAGTCGCAATGCTTGAAGGTTACACTTGTACTCATCTCTGTATGATGGCTATAGGGTGGTCATTAATCCTAACTCGCTTTGAACGCTCCACCTAGTGTATTCCTTATCAACAGAATTATAAATTCACTATGCACTTAGGAATCACGAGGTCTTTACGGTTATAATAATGGCTTAGGGACGGTATGGATGTATATTTGGTAAATTTGAAGTGAGCTTTTGGCTCTCTCCTCACTTACCATCAACAATGTCCTCGAGCTTGAGTTAACGCTCAAAAAGATGTTCTCACTCACCCATATACGCACTAATTTAGCGTCCCATGTCTACCCACTATCAATAAGATGATTTTCAGAAAATTCCACTTTGCCGGATGTTTTATTCATTCATATTTTTCTTTTTCTTTTCTTTTCTCCTTTTTTTTTTTTGTACAGGAGCAAACCGGGTTCCCGTTTTTGAAGAATCCGGGTTCCCGGTTCCTACTGTATGATTTTTCAAAATTTTTCATTTTTTCTTTCTTTTTCATTTTTCTTCATTCCCGGCAAAGGGTTACAAGTATATATCATCTGCAATTGTGCTACAATACAAAGCACATCGATCCCTACCCATTTAATTCCCCATATGTGGTCCCACCACCCCAAACTCAAGCTCGAGACATGTCTCAGGATTGTGATTCAAGTGCGGGTCATATGGTCATGCCTAATAATCTAAGGGATAATGGCTTATATCGTGGCTACAAAGAAAAGGTTAAAGGCTCAAAGTGGGCTAAGACGGATAATAATTAATACAAGGGATAGAAGGCTAAAAAGGCACAAATGGCTAACAAAGAACTGCCCCTATCATTTTCCTAAGTACATAGCTTGTCTTTAGTTCATATCTAGGTGGGTTCTCTACTAATTAGGATTTCACGTTCTACACACCAAACATATTCCTTGAGTACAAGCTTACTTCATTTGCATTGTTAATTAATTTTTCCTATCAATTACCTATGTTCGCATGCAATTGTAAGTGCGTTTTATATCAATCCCTAAAGTCCACTATTTACTATCATAGATTTATCAAAAGTATGCTTAAAGGGATATTTAAAAATTTCTATAGTCAAACGCAACTCCGAAAATTCTTTTATTGAAAGCAAATAAAGCAAATAACACATAAAAACTGGGATGAGGCAACGAACCCCACCCCAAACTCAAAAATGAGCCGTGTCCCCACGACTCGAAAAGACTCAATAAAGCATTTAAACTAATATACACTAAGAGGAAAGTTTAGAAAACGTATCTTAACCAGCGCGAGGCTGGTTATCGGTATTGCGTTCTGGACCTTTATCTCGCGTAACAGCATCATAAATCGCGTTTTGAAGTGTATTTACGCCTAGGATTAAATTTCGAAGCAGGTCCAATTCTTTTGTAACGTTTCCCAAGGTAGCAATCATCCTCTCCTGCTTCTCTTCCAACACCTGAATCTTCGCTTCCAACTCAGGTACAGTTTTCGCTTTCTTTGATTGAGGAGTTCTTGGACTTCTTGTAGCTCGTGTTGCCTCTTCATGGATGTTCTTGATTGTGCTCAAAGCTATACTCACACCAACTGAAACAGTATCAATATCTGCGTCCTTACGCGGAATCTTCGCGTCTAGACACAACCGAGTAATAGTACAAGGAAACTTCAGATTTTGTTGTTTCATTGGTGACTTCGCGAACTCCATGATTGTATCATGAATGATCCTAGCAACATCAAATGGTTTCTCCTCCAAAATACACTTAATAACAAATATGTGCTCTTTCTTCAACTCGGAAGTGTGTTTAATACCAAAGAAAGTGGGTATTATGAAACGAGACCAAACCTTAGCACGAGGTGTCAAACTACTGCTGTAAAACTGTCCAGGATACCTTTCACCTTCAGGAATTGGGCTAGTCCCATTAACAAGCACGGTCCCCCAAAGGGATTCAAAATCAAAAGAAGGGTCATTAAGAGTTTCTTGGAAGGGACATGTTCCAGAAAAGTTGTGTAGTTTCAATGATTTCCGAATACGTTCAATAGAGAAAGGAACTACCTTTTTGCGGATATCAATGGCATCATGTGAGGTAGCTAAACCTTCGTAAAATTCTCGCACAAAAGTAGGAATGAACTCAAGCTTCCTTTCTTGTAACTCTTTCCAACCAAACTTAGCACATGTCACAGCATATTCCTTGTAATCACTACTCATAATACCCTTAGGAAAATTCGTCTCCTCACCAAATTTCAAAAATTCAATTCTTTCACGAACCTGAGTATTCCAACAAGTGTAAACCCGCTTAGGCTTGTGGGCCCACATCTTCATACGCGGAGGTTTCGTAACGGGTGCTTCCGGAATCTCTTGTTCAGTTTCTTCCTCAATGTTCTTCGTAATTTCCTCTTCTGGTTCCTTTGCACTTTCAATCTCATCAATCAGTCTTCTCTTTAGACCTGTGATTTCTTTTCTGTTAGAATCAAGCTTAACTTCGTCAATTTTTCGTTTAGGACGCGAATCAGGAATCTCAATAGCTTGTTCTTGAGAACCACCAATGGTGGTCTTTCTTCTATGAGCAGTTCTTCGGAAATCACCGGTTCTGTTAGTCATCTCTTTTCACCCCAAACTCAAAACTTCAAATAATGAAAAACTTAGGGAAAAGTTTAGAATTTTGATGCTTTGAGGTTTAAGAATTTAAGAACTAGGTGAAATATGAGATGGATCTTGGTTAATTTGTATGGGAGAAGAAAGAATTGGGTTTAATTTAAGGAATTGGGTGAAGAAGAATCTTGGGAAAAACTAAGGATTTGATGTTATATTGGAGAGGAGGTGAGTTGATCTTATGTTTTTGTGGTAAAAGAGGGTAGGATTTGATGATATATACTGTTTTGGTAGATGAATTTCGGAGGTGGGGAGGCTATTGGTGCGTTTTAGGTAAATACTTGCAAAAGAGGCTAAGAAAACTAGGTTAAAATACCCAAAACCGCCTCTCACAGCTTTCAAACCGGGTTCCCGGTTTTGGCAAACCGGGTTCCCGGTTCCGCGTCGCTGTGACGGCGCGGAAAAATAATTGTGGACTTTCTTTTTTTTTTTTTTTTTTTTTTTTTTTTCAAAACGCACCAAAACGCTGGACCCCAAGACGCGGGGTCAGGGATTTTCTTCGCCAAAACCGGGTACCCGGTTCTGTGGAATGCGGGTTCCCGGATTTTCTCGATGGCGCGAGTCAAAACGCGCCAAAACGCAGCACCTCAAGACGCTGGATCAGAACTTTTGGATGTTTACAGCTCCGAAACCGGGTACCCGGTTCTGCCAAATGCGGGTACCCGGATTTGTGTCGATGGCGCGAATTAAAACGCACGAAAACGCAAGCCACCAAGACGCTGGGTCAGGGATTTTCAGAAATCACAGCACCAAAACCGGGTACCCGGTTTCGCCAAATGCGGGTTCCCGGTTCCGACGCTGTGATATTACCCAAAAACGCCAAGTGTTGCGTTAGAATGGTTGGTACCAGCTCCAAAACCGGGTTCCCGATTTCTCCTGGACATCCAACCAATTTTTTTTCTGTTTTCGCCAAATCGACCCCAAACTCAAGTCCTTTTTACCCCTGAAATCATCAAAAACAACTACCCTTCCTCATTTCTTAATAAAAACAATAAAATTACGAAAATCAAACTAATCTAAATTGCAAAAATGTAAAAACTCAGCTAATATACAAGTAATTGGCTTTTGTTTAACGTCGTTAAGCTCGACGGGTTACCTCACGCTTCTAAGGAGTCTCGAGGAGATACATAACCTCCCCGGGATGTGGATCTTCCGAGCGATTGGTATTTTCACCTCCATGGTATATCTTCAGTCTGTGACCGTTAACCATAAAGGTACGGTTCTCTAGCGGATGTTCTATTTCTATCGCCCCATGAGGTGTAACTTTGGTCACTATGTATGGACCTGACCACTTAGATCTTAACTTACCCGGAAAATTGCTGAACTTTGAATTATACTTTAATACTTTTTGCCCCACTTCAAAGTTCTTTGGACGAATCCGATTGTCATGCCATTTCTTTGTATTTTCTTTGTAAAGTTTAGCATTTTCATAAGCATGCAATCGGAATTCGTCAAGTTCATTAAGCTTCATCATACGATTCTTTCCGGCTAAGATAGGATCTAAGTTCAACTGCGCAATCGCCCAATAGGCACCCATTTCAAGCTCTAAAGGTAAGTGACAAGCCTTACCATACACCATACGATATGGAGATGCACCAACTGGAGTTTTAAACGCAGTACGATAGGCCCACAACGCATCATCTAACTTCATTGACCAGTCTTTTCTTGTAGGACCAACGGTTTTCTCTAGGATTGATTTGACTTCACGATTCGAAACTTCAGCTTGACCATTGGATTGTGGATGATATGCAGTAGATACACGGTGTCTAACTCCATATTTCTCTAGAATAGTCTTCAGATATTTATTAACGAAGTGAGATCCTCCATCGCTAATAATCACTCTAGGTGTGCCATGTCTAGTGAAAATATGTGACTTCAAGAACTTAATCACCACTCGTGAATCATTAGTAGGTAAAGCCACCGCTTCTACCCACTTAGACACATAATCAACAGCCAATAAGATATAGAGGTTACCATTTGAAGGAACGAAAGGACCCATAAAGTCTATGCCCCACACATCGAATATCTCCACCTCTAACACATTATTACGCGGCATCTCATCCCTCTTAGATATGTTTCCGGTAAACTGGCATCTCGTACATTTCTTAACATATTCATGACAATCTTTTATAAGAGAATGCCAGTAAAAACCTGATTGAAATACCTTTGCAGCAGTTCTGTCTCCTTTGAAATGTCCTCCATATAACGAGTCATGGCATCCAGCTATAATGGCTTGAGTCTCTTCCCTTGCTACACATCTTCGTATCATTTGGTCAGCACAAACTTTATAGAGGAACGGATCCTCCCAAAAGAACTGTCTAGCACGATGAGCTAACCTCTTTCTTTCTTGATAAGTAGAACCTTCAGGAAAAACACCACTCACCACTAAATTCGCAATATCTGCATACCACGGAGCCTCATAATCTCGGACAACGAATAAACTCTCATCAGGAAACTCTTCTCTAACTGCTTCAGTACCACTATTCATCTCTGAACCCTCTAAACGCGATAGATGATCTGCAACCTGATTCTCACAACCCTTCCTATCTTTGATCTCTAAATCGAACTCTTGAAGCAATAACACCCATCTGATTAACCTTGGTTTCGCATCTTTCTTCTCCATAAGAAATCTGATGGCGGAATGATCTGTAAACAATAACTTTCGCCCCAAGAAGATAAGAGCGAAATTTATCAAACGAATATACAACTGCTAGCAAGTCTTTTTCTGTAACTGTGTAATTAATCTGAGCACCACTAAAAGTTTTACTAGCATAGTAAATCGAATGAAAAACCTTCTCTTTTCTTTGTCCTAATACAGCTCCCATACACAAATCACTCGCATCACACATAACCTCAAATGGTAAATTCCAATCTGGAGGTAACACTATAGGAGCAGAAATAAGCTTTTCTTTGATTGCTTTGAAGGCCGTTAAACAAGCTTCATCAAAAAGGAACTTGCAATCCTTTTCGAGTAAGTTGCATAACGGTTTAGCAATCTTAGAAAAATCTTTAATAAAACGCCTATAAAAGCCAGCATGGCCAAGAAAACTCCTTACCCCTTTAACAGAAACAGGAGGGGGAAGAGTTTTAATTACCTCTATCTTTGCTCTATCAACTTCTAAACCAACACTCGAAACTTTGTGACCCAGAACAATACCTTCGCGAACCATGAAGTGACACTTCTCCCAGTTGAGCACCAAATCTGTTTCCTTGCATCTCACTAACACTTTCTCCAAGTTATCCAAACATATATCAAAATCATCACCAAACACGGAGAAATCATCCATGAACACTTCAAGGAAATTATCTATCATGTCCCAGAAGATGGCCATCATACACCTTTGAAAAGTGGCGGGAGCGTTACACAATCCAAATGGCATTCTGCGATATGCAAAAGTACCAAATGGGCATGTAAAGGTAGTCTTATGTTGATCTTCTGGAGCCACGTAAATCTGATTGTACCCGGAGTAACCATCCAAGAAACAATAATATTCTCTTCCGGCTAATTTGTCTAACATCTGATCAATGAAGGGCAAAGGGAAATGATCTTTTCTGGTGGCCTTGTTCAGCTTTCTGTAATCCATGCAAACTCTCCATCCAACTACCGTTCTTGAAGGAATCGCTTCATTTTTATCATTAAGAACTGTTGTAATTCCTCCTTTCTTCGGTACACACTGAACTGGGCTCACCCATTCACTACTCGAAATGGGATAAATAATCCCCGCATCTAAAAGCTTGATCACCTCTTTCTTTACCACATCTTTCATCACGGGCATCAATCTCCTTTGGCCTTCAACTGAGCGTGCATTAACATCTTCTAGTATGATTTTGTGTTGACAATAGGATGGACTAATGCCTTTGATGTCAGCAATTGTCCAACCTATTGCTTCTTTGTTGGCTCTTAACACACGCAACAGTTTATCTTCTTGAGGACCTGTTAAATTAGCTGAAACAATAACAGGTAGAGTTTCATTAGTACCCAAATAAGCATACCTTAAGTGGGCTGGCAATGGTTTTTCTTCCAATTCCGGAGGAGATTCAATTGAAGGTTTCTTTTTAGGAATAATCTCCCCCGGTTCTCTCACAGGTTCATAGGCAAGACGCCTATACTTTGGATTTTCAGAATTGAGAGCTGCCACTGTTTCTGTAAGCTCCTCCATCATCTCAGGTGAATCTAATGTCAAAGCAGCCTGCAAGATATCATCAAAATTTAAACAATTAAATACCTCTTGCGATGCTTGCTCTACTACATCCATTCTGAAGCAATCTTCCTGAGAATCTGGGAATTTCATAGCTCGAAATACATTGAATTTCACTTCCTCATCTTGTATCCTCATCGTTAATTCGCCATTCTCTACATCGATCAATGTCCTCCCTGTAGCTAGGAAGGGTCTACCCAATATAATGGGGACATTTCTATCTGCATTGTATTCAAGAATTACGAAATCAACAGGAAATATAAGTGTACATGCCTTAACAAGGACATCCTCAATACGGCCTTCAGGATGAGCAAGAGACCTGTCCGCCATTTGCAAGACCATAGAGGTGGGTCTTGCATTTCCAATTTTAAGCTTATCAAAGACTGACTTGGGCATCAAGTTGATGCTTGCCCCCAAATCACATAGCGCCTTTCCTTTCCATTCTTCTCCAATTGAAATCGGAATCGTGAAACTCCCCGGATCAACTAACTTTGGAGGTAATTTACTCTGGCAAATCGCACTACACTCTTCCGGAAGGCCAATCATCTCATTATCACAGTAAGGCCTTTTATTAGTGAGGGCCCTCTTCAAAAACTTCGTGTACTTAGGAATATCTTGAATTGCCTCAAGTAACGGAATATTAATACTCAAACCCCTCACTCTATTGAAGAATTTCTGAAAATCACCCATATCACCCTTTTTCTGAACTCGCGATGGAAACGGTGGTGGAGGGCGATTGCTTACAATTTCATCTCTCTTTTTCGGAATTTCTCTTGGTCTTTCTATCTCTTCAACCTCACTATCTTTCTCATTCTCTTTCTCTTTCTCACCAACTTCCTTTTCTTTTCTTGGGACTTCTTTCTCTTTCATAACGGGAAAAGGAGGTGGAGGAAGGTTCTTACCACTTCTTAATGTAACAGCCTTGCAATCTTCACGTTGTGTTGAATTTTCCGTATCGCTAGGAAGTTGCCCTTGTGGACGCTGATTCAGCTGTTTATTAATTTGACTTAGCTGATTCTGGAAAATCTTCATATTTGCTTCAGCTGCGTTCTGACGTTCCAAAACTTGTGTTTGAAGAGCAATCAAATTTTCAACGGTTTTCTGAAGGGTAATTACTCCTTCTTGTGGATGGGCAGGTAGAGCTTTCTGGTTTAAATTCTCATCGTAGGTATTCTGAGGAACTTGTCTTTGCACATAATTGTTTTGATTCTGTCCTCCTTGATGATTGTTATGTGGTCTTGGATTATAGTTGTTGCCTTGAGGACGCGGCTGATACGCGTAAGTAGGATTGGCTGCCCCATTAGGATTTGAGTATTGAAACCCAGGATGGTTTCTGTTAGGCTGATATCCATTACCACTTGAATTGAAATTGCCTCTATTGGACATAAAATTCACTGATTCTTGGTTATTCGGACAACTTTCCTCATCATGATCATCTACCTTACAAATCGAACACATATACACCTCTTGTGCAGCATGCACAGCTACCTTCTTACCCGAAAATCCTTCTTTCACAGCTAGAGTAAGCTGCTTCAATTGTTTCTCTATGGTATTCTGGATCTTATTTTCAAACGTAGCAAATTTCTCTTCCATGTCAACATTATTTACTCCCTTAACTGGTGTTCTCACTGAGCTCCACCCAACTTCATTCTTAACTGTTCTCTCTAAAATGATCTTGGCATGAGCGGGTTGAACTTGGAGAAAACCTGCACCACATAGCGTATCCAACTTCTCTCTCGAAATTCCATCAAGGCCTCTATAAAAGATTTTTAACTGTTGTTGTTCTGAAAAGCCATGATTAGGAACTTTACGCAAACACATCTGAAATCTTGTCCAACTCCTTCCCACAGTTTCCTCATACTCTTGACGGAATTGTGTCAATTCTAGTTCAGCATCTAACCTCATGTTACTTGGGTAATACCTGTCAAAGAAAGCAATTTCTAATTGGTCCCAATTAGTAATCTTCGTAGGATCTTGCGTATCGTGCCATTCACTTGCTCCATCAATGACAAAGAATTTGAAAGCAGCAAAATACATCTGTTCTCTTGAAACCCCTTGTGTGATATAAGAATCACATATCTGTTTGAATTTCTGTACCGCTCTAAGAGGATCTTCCGATGGTCTTCCGCGAAAATTTCCAAAGTTTTGGAACTGAGCTAGCATACCCGAATCTGGACGGAATCTCGGAACATTAATATCTGGAGCACCTACTCCTATAGCTGGAGCGCGGAATGGAACTTCTGAAGGGCCATTAGTGAACCACGGATCATGATTCATCACTATCTGGACTGGAGGATTAGGATTTAGTGGTTGAACTTGAGGAATAACGCCTGGAGCTAAAGGTTGGCCATTTGCATCTAACTGGCCTTGTCCATTCTGTTGACCTTGAATAATGATATTCTCCATTCTGTTACTTAATTCTTCTACTTCTAAAGCTTCTCCTTCTCTTCTTCTTCTGTTCGCAAGTCTGATCAACGATTCTGGATTACTAAGGATCGGAGGTGTTGGCTCTAGATCCTTGAATAGCCTTCTTCGCATACACCAAACCTAAAAACCTGAAAAAGCTAACAAACAAAAAGCGTAAAACTGATAAAATAAATAAATGCACTTATCACTAAAGGATAAACACCGTGGTCACACGCTACCGTCCCCGGCAGCGGCGCCAAAAACTTGGTGGTCCTTTGTGTGTTCTAAAAATTAAATGTAAATGCTAATCGAACCACAACCGCAAGTGTACGGTTGTCCCAAGTAGTAATCCTGATAAATCAGGTTCGTTCCAAGGACGGATGGTTGATCACAATGTTTAGCAAGTAGTGATTGATGCACTTATGGAAATGAAAGATAATAAATTGTTTGTTTGGTTTTGTTTATTAAAGCTAATGAATGAAAGACAAATATTAAAATGCAAGTAGAAGCTAAGACGCAAGTAAAATAAGTGAAAACGCAATATGAGATGTAGTACTTGAGAACGCAAGGATCCTCCTAATTTTACTTTCTAACTTATGTTGTTTAAGGGCTAAATCAGTCAATTACAATGGTCGGGATTCTAAACTCCTTATACCCCCGTCAGGGTGGACTATAAGGCAATCCTAAAGTGTCACTAGTCCCGTCAGGGTAAATATGATCCACCGTTGGATGATTAAGATTTATTACCACTTTGGCCCTAGGATTAACTAAGTTCGTCAGAATCAATAGTTTTTATCCCAGATTGAACAATTAATTCTGTACCTAAACCCCCCGTCAAGATGATCCACACGCCACATATGTGGAATAGCTTAGATACTAATACCTAATTTTAGTTCGCGACTCTAAAATCAGTAAATAATCATAAATTGTCGAAAAGAGTAAAAGACCTGATTTAATTTAATTTAACAGAAACCCAAATTCAACATTCGTTATAGAATAAAACTAGGATTCACCCATTGTTTGTTCTCAAGCACTAATGAAAACTTAGCTCATATTAAAATTAAAAACTAAATTAAAATAATTGGAATTCATTTTGTTTACAAAATTAAAATACGAAAAGAACCTAATTTCCGGAATTGGAATGACTACGAACGGAGCTATAGACCCACTCCAGCTCTTGTAGCTTCTTCTTTCTTCCTTCTGTTGCTTCTCTCTGGTGTTTAATCTTGTGGAATGTGAATTCCCTGAAAAATAGAAGTCCAGACCTCCTTTTATAAGTAAAAATTCGGACTAGGGCTTGGACCAGAAAATAAAAGCCTAATAAATGTCCAAGCCCACTTTCTAAGCCCAAAATCCCGTAACTGATGATAAGCCTTCACTAAAACAGCTTTTCCCGATGCGTTACAACTCCGATTGACCTCATTCCAGTTGCTAAAGTTCCGTAACTCGATAAGGAATGATTTCTCTTCAAAGGTCAGCGGCTAAATCATCGCTTAAGCACCTCGAAATCAGCAATCTATTGCCTGGAAAGTGGATTTTCAGCTCTAAAAATAATATCTTCGGGATTTGTCTTCAAGTCTTGACTCTAATTCACGATCTTTGACCTTCTCCTCGGATTCCTCTCCTAGCTAACATCTAAAACCTGTAAACCTTAAACTAAAAATACCAATATTACGCGCAAAAGTTTAATAAATTAAAAATGCTAGAAATAAAAAGGTAATTCCGGATTATTGAATATTTAGTACAAAAGTCTATCAAATTAATTAAATAAACACAAAAAATGATGTCTCCTAAGGGTCTAAAATAAGAACAATTAGGGAGACATCATATACCACTTGCACTCAAACAACACAACTGAATAACCACCAGTGAATTCAACCTCAATAATACTGACCATCTCACCATAAAAAGTATCTACACCTGTGACGATACAAAATATTTATAGTAAACACAAATAATCGACAAAAAATAAATTAATCAAAGACAACACGAATGACCAACCTGTGATAGTACAAACTCCATAATCTTGAGTAACTATCTTCTCACCCTTCTCACGCATTACCCACTTGACCCCGTTCACAATGCAAGAATCATACGTATACACGACACTGTTCGACATGCAGGAAAACCAAATCAACTCTTTGCTAGCAAGAGGATTACCTGCTCTTTTCATTGTGCCGACCTACATAAAAATTCAAAGGTTAGTATAATGGAATTCATTTTATATGTTATACTATTATACCTGTTTCATGAACCATCGATACTCCCGATTTTTTTGATCTCTACCAACGGACAGAAGTGAAGTCTTATGTTCCCTGAAGTAAAAGAATAGTGATTATAAAAATAACTGCATATTTAAATAAATAATTTTAATTAAAATACTTACATCATGTAGTGTTGGATCGCTTCACATTAATTAAGGATGTACCAATCGATGTGATCTTTTACCTTGAAGTCTAAACGACCAAACTTCTTTTTCCCGATCGGCTTGCACTGACTATTAAACACTGATATTTCCTTGCTTTCGGGAATCGTATCACCATATCTGCCGGTATTGTTGAACTTTGTACGTTCCTCTCGAAGGTAATGAGATATGAAAGACAAAGTTTCTTTTGCAGCGTATCCCTCTGCGATCGAACCCTCTGGTCTAACTGTATTTTGAATATATTCTTTTAACTTCTTCAAGTACCCCTCAAAGGGGTACATCAAACGCATATGGACCGGGTCTCCTAAACGAGATTCCTCATACAAGTGCACAACCAGGTGGATCATAATGTCGAAAAAAGATGGAGGAAAGATCATCTCCAACTTGCACATAAGCTCGATTACCTTAGACTTTCCCGAAACCAATTCCTTCTTACTCAAATTCTTCTTACAAACATTTCTGAATACGTTACACAACCCAATGATCGGATCACTAATGAATTTGTTGTTGATCAAGCCTGGAATACTAGCCACAAGTAAATAATGCATAAGAACATGACAGTCATGAGATTTCATACCGATAATCTTCCCTGTGTCACTCTGTACGTTGTTTCGCAAGCTAGAAGCAAAACCATCTGGAAACTTTTACACCTTCAACCAATCTAAAAAATCTCGTCGAGAATTGGTTGCCAACGCATACTTTGCACGGGGTAAAATGTTCTTACCACGTGAATTCGCTAATAACCACAAATATGACCTAATATTCATCTCTTGCAAATCTTTCCTCAACTTCACGTTATCATTGTTAATTTTCCCATCCAAACCGACAACTGTACCGAGTACGTAATCACACATATTCTTCTCACAATGCATCACATCTATGTTATGTTTCAACAAGTTTTCCGACCAATAGGGTAAACGATAGAATATACTCTTTTTCTTCCAGTTTGACACACGAGGGCCCGTTTTCGTCACTATCTTGCCGCCAAAGTCCTTGTGTTTTCTAGGAAACACAATCAGCAACCCATCTAACTGCGTCTGAATAGCTGCAGGACTATGTTTCCAAGGAATGGGCCTATTATCTGCTTTAACGTACGAAGTATCATCTTTCCAAAAGCGATGGTTCATAGGCAACCGACGCCTATGATAAAAATACACAACTCCTTTATTAAACCGAACAAAATGAGTATATTCCGTGCATTCGGGAAAAGCTAAATATCCTTGACCCGACCATCCTGAAGTGTAAGATCTAGCCGGGTAATCATTCGTCGTAGACAACAAACTAACCTTCATGACAAATTCCTCCTTCATATGTGCATCCCATGTAACTATCCCAGTACCCCACAATGTTTCCAACTCATATATAGCAGGACGGAGAAATACATCCATATCCTTTCCAGGTGATCGAAGTCCAGGTATTAAATGTGCGAGCGTAAACGTAGATTCTTTCATGCATAACCAAGGCGACAAGTTGTAGATCGTCAATATAACCGGACACATACTATATGAGTTGTTTTGCATAGAGCAATGACAAAATCCATCGATCCCCAAACCAAGTCGTACATTACGCGGTTCACTAGCAAACTCAGGATTCCTCTCATCAAATGTTTTCCAACTAAAACCGTCAACTGGATGACACAACACATCTTCGTCGGTATCTTTTCGGTATGGTGCCAAATCATATCTTTCGCCATGTGCCTCGAAGCATACATTCTCTGTAACCTAGGCACAATCGAAAAATGACGCAGCTTCTTATGCGACACTCTCTTCCCCTTTTTCGGGTCCTACCTTGATTTTCCACAAACTGGACACTTCTCAAGATTCTCATTCCCTTTATAATACAAAACACAATCGTTTGAATAAACATCGATCGAGGTGTATCCCATGCCTAAACTTTTCAACTTCCTGTTGTAATCCACATATGACTCAGGTAAGTTATGAGGTTCAAGCAAAACACGACCCAACAATTGAAGAAGTTCGGTAAACGAGGTGTTCGTCCACTTGTTCTTCACTTTCACATGCATTAACTTTGCAATGAAATCAAAAGAACTCATCTTAGTACAACCAGGGTACAAATCTGTCTCCATTTCCTTGAACAACGCGTCGAAAGACCCACGACCAGTACCACTAACATTCATGTCACGCATCTCGGTGTCACTGGAATACCCGCTAGTTTCAAACGTGTGGCCTAAATCATGAATTACATTACCCATTACATTCACTTCGATTGGTTTGTCGTCGGGAATAAATATTACTTCACCGTGCTTCGTCCAAACATCATACGATGAATCCACACCCCATTGAAAAAGATGAACTTGAACTTCCTCGATTAAAAATCTTCGATTATTATAAAAATGATTACATGGACAAAATATTTTACCGACTCGATCCACTACTTTCCTCAAAAATTCAATAAACCCTACTATACCATTAATGTATTCGATCGAAATCTTATTCGTTAATTTAATCCAACTCTTGTCAATTTGAGGGTTCGTTATCTAAAATTCAATAAACCACTAGTTATTATTTCAAATAATACGATTATAAAAAATTACTAAAATGCACCTAAGTTATCACAATATTTCACAAAGGCCCCTAACTAATAATTCAAATAACAATATAGTCCCTAAAATAATAATCACTTATACAAATGCCACTAGAATTTCCAAATAATTCACATAGTTATCCACAATAATTTTCGATTCATATTAAAACACCTAACATTATAAATTAACAATGATAAAATTACAATATAAACAAAAAATTCAAAAAAAATAAAATTTATACGTCAAGAAATTAAAAATATATCACATACAAAACACTCAGCAATATTAATTGAACCTAAATCATACAAAATATTACAACATTTATACAAAATATGAAAATAAAATTAAGAAAATACCTAAAATTGTGGAAAAGTGTTGTTTGGAAATGTGATCCAATGGAGCTATATGTGTTGTTGAAGCTATTTAATTGAGATTCCCAAGATTAATTTGTGGTTTAAAGAAAAAAATTGGGGAAATTCGGATTTTTTAGGGTTTTTTTAAAGGTTTTTGGAGCTCATGGTTCGCATTAATGGCCATCTGTCTGTATTTAATACGGCAAGAGCTTTAGCGAGAACACGATATCCTTGCAAAAACTAGGAAAAATTGTCGCAAAAACCTACTAACTAGCGACGACATACAAGTCCTCGCTAAAGATGGTGTCTTTTGCGACGACATCCAACAGCTATTTTATTATTTAATTTTTTTGGTAGCTTATAAAGGACACGAGACATTTGCGACGAATTTTCGTTGCTAAAGACGGTCCTCGCGGAAGACCTACTCTTTCACGAGAACACCCTTGTCCTCGCGAAAGCTGTCCTCGCGAAAGAAGCCGTGTGTAGTAGTGAAAAGTCTGATTATGAGGTTTTTTAGATTCTTTATACATTGATTTTAATGATCCTTCACATGTTTGCTTTTGGTTCATGGATTATGATTTGTTATTCTTTTTTTTTAGATTTCATCTTTTCAATTTTTGAACAAAAAATGCTATAAGGATCAACGTCAACCAAAATGTGATATTTGTCACATTATTGTGAGTGTTGTCTAATCCTCTTCAATTTTTCTTTTTTGACCTAATATTCTTAGATTTTCCTGTATGTCTTTCATGAGTGTTTAAAACTTAACAAATTGAGTATAGGGCGCATCCTTTCTGGCAACAGAAGTATTGGCCAGTAGAGGTTCGGGAAAGAGTTAGAGACTAATCATAAGCTTCTCGATGAGTCTTAGGTATTTATATATTAGTTTGTGTAATCTTAGACTTGCACTAGTTTTATAATGGTTCTTTTTTGTAGATGAATTATGCACATTTAAAAAATTGTTTACACGAAGCAAGAAAAGAAGCGAAAATTCTTCAATGTGCAGCTGATCGAAGAGCCTCAAAATGTACTGCTTTACGTGTTTCAGAAGTGAAAATGCGCAGCCTTTTTGAGAGACTCAGGAAATGTTGTGGCTGGTTGAGCTGAATCTTACGTACTCTCGCTCAATATTACGTAGTCTTGCTCAATATTTAGTTTGCAATAGATCATGTTATTAAAGTGACTACACTCTGAAAGCTTGATAAAAAAATATTCTCGATCCATGTATGGAAATGATAAGCGTAACCTCTATCTCCAGCTTTCAGTCCCATACTATCTTACTGTGCATAGATGTTACTATCAGTATATTTTGCTTTCCTCATCTATATATTGAAAAAGAGGTATAAGAATGTTAAGTAAATGTTCATTTATTTCCTTTTTCTATTTGTGTAACGTGCTCACTCGCTAAAATTACCCAATATGTTTGAAGAAAATAGTTTTATTCAACAAGCCATTGTTGAAGATTCTGGTGGTGTTATCCCTATTGATAAAAAGAGTCTAGCGATGAAAAGCGATTAGAATGAGATTCAACTTTTCTTTGGAAAGGAATTCAAGGTTTGAGAGACACTCTTCCTTTCAATATTTGCATAGTTAAAATCTTATTTGTATTGTTCAAATATTTTTTGGATATCTCTTAAAGAAACTATTTCGTGAAGTCTTTGTGATCATAATTTCATGAATCATGAACAAAATTAGTTATCTTCATCTGTATCTTTTTCACGTTTTCTTCCATCTTACTTATGTAAGATACAATTTTGGAAATGTTATTATTTAAGTTTGCTAATTTACCATTAACTAATCATATTTAGTAAACTCGAGATTCTAACATTGTAATTGTAGCTGATTTGGTTTAACTTTTGTTTTTCCTAATTTCACAAATCATCGTATTAACTAGTGAAGTTAAACTCATACGATTCAAATGTTCACATTTCAGTATTCATCATATCCCAATCGTTTCATCTGTGGTCTCTGAAATTTCCCTTAATGATTATAGAGGAACTTTACCTCCTATCAATAAAAATTGTAATACTATTTATCAAACATTTGCAACTATGTTTTTACAACAATGTGCTCGATTGAGTTGCTAATGTCATATTTATTTAAATCACCGCCTGCTCCAGCTTTGCTTGATGTTCAATCAATATCAGCTGATCACATTCTTTTGTTAAATTCACATTTTAGTATTGGAATAGACTTTTTCAATTCCAATTCAGAATTTTTAAATTCATGGAAATTTCAGAACTTTTAGTTTAGAATTTCGAAAGTTTTTGGGTGAAAAGGTGACTTTTTTGTTATGTTAGATCATCTCCCACAATTGCGCCAAATGGATATTTACTACATAACAATTCAAAAACTACAGTATAAGACCAAATTTCTCACTCCAATAGTCACGGCAAATCCTAGACCCGCAAAACTCACATGGCATCCCCTCCCCATTTACACTAGTTTCAAAGCATCACTTCCTATTTGGTAAAAGCCTCCAACGGTCATAAATTGGTCATTGTAGAATTTGTATAAAAATATAATAAACATAACTATTAAAATTGGAATATCAGAACATTGAACATCTCATACAAAATTGGAATTTTCTGATTGGTAAAATCGATAATAAAAAATTTGGGATTCGATTTCCACCTCTACCTCTATACCACCATGTTCTTTAAGAGTCTAAGATGTCATAGTAATACCTTTATCAGTTTTATTAATTTTCCAATGAGAAGATTCTATTGCAAATACCAGTAAATTTTATTTTTATGGTTATATAACATAGTTAGTAGAATTTTTTTGTTAATTCAAATGGTCAAATTTACTTATGGTCCAATATCAGATTTTACTTACTATTTTTAATTACTACAAATTTCTCCTATAATCAACTACACCATACAACTATAAACACTAAAGAAATGGTTTATTTTAAAAGACTATTTGATCATATTTATAGAGAACCCGTTTTTTATATGATTTTCATTCAAGTATTGATATAAACTAAATTACGAATTTTGCACTATCAATTATAATTTTTTAAATAATTTTTTCCAATTACCTTCATGTACGGGGCTTTCTCTAAAGTTATTTTAAAAAAGATGATCTTCGCAAAGACATATATAAAACACAAGAAAAATATTACCCAAAGCTGGAATACGTATATGCAATATATAAATATTTTATAATATAACAAAATATTGGATAAATATTCATCTTATGTTTGTAGAGTTATGAGATGAATGCATAACTACATATATAAGGTGTTTATTATATGTATTGATATATCTTATCATATTGTAAGCAAATTTTTACAAGTAACTTAATGATTTTCACTTCTTTTATATTTAATTCAATTATAAATTTTGGACAATCTATTATAATTTTTTTTATTCATTTTAACCCAATTACCTTCAGGTTAAAGGCATTTCTAGTATATATATAATTATCACATTAATCATAAAAATACCACTATATTTTCAATGTTTGAGAATGGGTGATTTACCTACACAGTCCATAGCCCCTAGACCATTGCCTATCAGCTCCAATCCATCGTAAAAGTCAGAATTGCCCTTTTAACCCAATCAATGACAGTCAAGTTACCAAAACTAATTCCCCTATTTCTATGCAAACAATCAATCATAAAAATAGAAAAATTTGAAGCGCCAAAAAATAATTTAGAATTTCAATCAGCAACCCATCGTCCCTTTCCACTAATCCAGGCAGAAACCCTACTCATGAAATAACGCATCTGTGAACTCTGTAATGAAGAACACAAAAAGTAATCAAAAGTCTAATGATAGGAGTGAAAATATTGAAGGTTTGAAGAATATGAAGATGAAGCAGCCCGTCAATAGTGTTGGGAAGTCTATGTTTCAAACAAAACAGAAGAGTTCTAATGAAATCAGTGATGATGACTTTGACTGTACGGTTCCGATGAATACACATAAGAAAAAACCCACTGATATCGATAGGCAAGGTTCAGTGAAGGCGAATAAGAAGGCTAATATAGTTGAATTTAATAACTTATGTCGTTTTGTTGAATTTGCTTCGTAAATAGTGTTTTATACATTAAAGTTATTGATTCACATCAAGATGTTTAATTCAACTTAAATTTTGCTACTTGTCATATCAAAATGTTAAAACATATCAAAATCTCAAGTTTCATTTATATTGTTGTTATGGTGGTGTATGTTTGTTATACTGTCAAGTTGATTGTGTGAATTGTTGAGCTGCTGAAAATCGGAATTTTGTGGTAGAACATGTTTGTAGGTGTGTTAGTGTAATCGGGTGGGTGTGTTAGTTCAATTTGATGGTGTGAGTTGTTGTTTATGTATTATTAGTCGTGGTGGATAATGTTAACTATTTTGGTGGTGTGTGAGTGAAAATCAATGGGTTGTGTGTCATTCGAATAACCACGAGGTAGGTTTATACGTGATATCATGATGGTGTATCAATGTAAAACGATGGCGTGTCAATGTAAAAGTTGGTATGTCAATGTAAAACAATGGCGTGTCAATGTAAAATGAAGGTATGTCAATGTAAAACGAAGGTGTTACAATGTAAAACGGTGGTATGTTTGTAACAGTATATGCAAACCAAATCAACTCAACAAAATCGGCTTATTAGTGCATAAAACACTTACACTTATAGATATATGAAAAAACAATTAACAATGTATAATGTTCAGTGAAAAACACATACAAAATCTGTGTGTTGCATACGCATTAGGGTGAATCATGAACAAACAACAATCTTTTAATTTTGATAGTGAAATATAATGATAAACAAGATCGCGATAACACTACCTTAAATCCTAATATGATATGTCTTTCACTGTTGATGGATGATTATCATTCGATTCATATACGAAGAATGACTCATAAAACATTCTCTTACAGACAAAATAATGCTCTGTATGTGTATCAAACGATGAATTATCGCTTTGTTAATCAAAAAACAAGATATTAGATTGTAAACATACTTTTTAATCGAATAGAGTGGTAATGTCTGCTGCGAAATGTTGGTGTCTCTGTAGGTGTGAATATCTTTGAGCGTGTATGAGCGTAACAAAGTTTTCATAATATAAGCTATGATTACGGGATTTATTAGATATGCTACAAAAATGGGATTCGTTACAAAGCGATATATATGGAAAATATCAGATAAGATTGTTAAATGTAGGGGTATGACTGGTATATATTTTATAAAGTTGGATCTTTTAAGGGAGAAAAATAACGGTGGACCTGATGGGGGTGGGTTATTGGGTTTGTAGACTTTTGAGCTGATATCTCTTTGAGAATATTTACAAATTTACCATTGAAAAGAGAGAAATATTTTCAATATCATTAGTCAATTTACAAAGAAAATATCAAAAATATGGATTCCACGTTCTCTAAAAAATATAATTTTTTTTTCATATCATATATATTCTAAAAAATTGTTAACCGTTTTACTAGTACAAACATATTTAAGCTTGGGTGACTGATCGGTCACAGTGCAGAGAAGAATCCAGGGTAATGACCCACAAAAGCAAGTGCAGGACGAGGTGGCAAACCTAGCCTAGCTGATTCATGTGCTCGATAGCGATGGAGATATATAGGGATGGCATGTACGTAATTGTCGTACCCTAGGGTGTGCATGGCTCAGATCTGATCATCAACACTCAAAATCCTCCTATGATTGTATATGAAAACACCACTTGCTTTTGATGTGATGAATCTAATGAACTCAAAAACATAATTCTGCACTGCTTCCACGAATTCCTTAGAGATATAAGCAACCACGGATAGGATTCTTTGCATGATTCTTCCCACATTAGCAATGGGCATTAAAAGTTGTTGCTCCTCATTTCTAGTCTGGTTCGCCTCACCCAGAACCCCCACATTAATAGCTGGTGGTGCTTGTATTCCTACACATAAAACCATAGAAATACTACTTAGTGCTTGCATTTTCCAAGCTTCAGACTTTTTCCATTATTTGATCCTTTATTAGATTGTAAAATTAATTATCATACCACAAATATGTTGTATATTATAGATCTACCAAAATATGTTTGTTCAAAAGAAAATAAATTAGACATCCTACAATCTTATTACTTATAAAAATACCATCTTCATTAAACAAGGCAAACATTTATTAATATTCACCAAACTATAAGATTGAGGATATAATAATATATATAGATAAATTATTTGGTCTAACAACCTAAAAAGCATAATTAAAAACTTTCCACCAAGCCCACAGTGGGAGAATGACCAACTGGACAACAAAAATAATCTTAAATTAAGAGAAAAGTTCTTTTAGAACAAGAGCTAAAACTAGTGTATGTGTGTGTATATATAGATATTCTTTTATAGTGTAAATTTAAGTTAAAAACATTTGGTAACATTTATAGAGCTAAGACTAAGATAAGATACTCCATGAGGCAAAGATATGGTGTGAGTCATATTGTATTTGATAATAGTCCGACATTTCACGTTTGGACAATGTGCAAGCAATGACATCAAAACATGGGTCCACTTATAGGTTTAACTCATTTTGTAAGAGAGGAAAATTATCAAAGTGGAAGACTATTATTTTAGTTTTGCGAGCATCTGGTAAGAGGACCCCGTGGTGGCCTTGGGAGCCTCCATTTCCTTTAACCCAAAAACATTGTACTATCAAATAAATATTATTTAAATTTTCAAATTGTAGTCTTCATCTATGAAAAATAATGAAGTTAATTTATTATTCACATCTCATTTTATAATTGATAGTAATGCATTTACCTTCTTAAGTATTTTTGTTGTCTTTTTCTGAAATATCATGATCATCAATCTATCTTTTAAATTAAATATATTCTCCAGATATGCATGACCTGTGTAAAATGGAAATAAATAGTTAGTGTTATTGTATAATATATGCATATCAAATATTGTAAATATTTACACATGATCAGGGAAACCTCCATCGGGCTAAGGAGGCTACAACTCTTGTTGTTCACGATAAAGTCATATGTATATGAATTGTAAAAATAAAATTCAACCTTCGTTGAGTTTTAATTATTAAATTTAGAAGCATAAACATTATATTTTGTAAGCCTTTTAAATCAGTGTACACGTAATAAATAAATTTTGATAAAAAATAGATGAAATTAAATATTAGAACAAAATAAAAATCACTCAAGTAATAAAATAGTAATTGTAGCAAAGTTATACATAAAAAACTGTGAGAAATTGTAAATTAAATATTTTTGTTTTATTTTTTTTTTTTACATTAAACAAAAAAAATTGATCTATTATGGATTAACCCTCATATATTATTTTCACAAAAATTATAAGTATTTCAAAAAAAAAAAATTATCATCCTTAAGAACATACTATTACCAATGGAGAAAGAAAATTTTTAAACCAAAATATGACTAATACAAAAAAAAATTATTTTACCATAAAAAATACAGAAACAAGATATGAATAAAATATATAATATAGAAACGAATATATGAAGTTAATATAAAAATTATTTATTTTAAAATTTTCTAATGATCGTTTAGTTTTTTCCTTGATACTACAAGTAGATAATATCGAGGTCGAGCATAGTCTATTAACTGGCCAATTTGCCAAAGTACCCAACTAACAATGGGTCAATGTGTCATTTATGAAAAAAGGATCAATGAATGTAAACCCCTGCATTCTTAGGTTAATTGGTTTATAAGGGTTCAAGGTCAAGTTTTGGTACAAGGTCAGATGCTGGTTAATATTTAAATTTAAATGCAAACATATCAGAACTATATACAGAAAGATAGAAAGTTAGATCTAGTTAGATCTAGATCAAGCTTCTAGTAATATCCGAATTCTTTAACAAAATGTAGATATATATATATATACATATAGATCTATTTCAGAATTATATTAGATGATATACTTCAATATCATTATAAATCTTAAATATTGAAATTATAATAGTTTTATTACATAATAATTATATTTTATTGTTGCATACAGTTATATATGTAAACATTATACCAAAAGTAAGAGATGATCTATTAGATCCATATTCATATAAAAAAAACAAAAATTAAAGGAAATGAATATTGAACCTGTAACTTTATCGATATAAAAGTTCGAACAATGATCTCCAATAAAATTCCTAAACAAAAAATTCCTTTAGATCTCGATATGAAACAGTAAAGAGTCTTGTGGATTTGATGAGAGAGAGAGAGAGAAGAATTTATGAAAGAAAAATATATTATAGTGTAGTAACATATAGGGTCGGGTTAAGAAGGGTGAGAAAATATAAATTAAATGGCCAAAACATAGTTAAAAGATTTGGGTCAAAATCCAAATATGGGTTAAAAATGCTACAAAACTGACAAATGGTATTACAAGCCAGTCGCTTAGGCTGGTTCGATTATATTTATACTTTTATAATTAACGTCTTATGAAAAAAAAATACATTGCAATGTTTTAACTTTTAAAAAACTACTGATTTGAGATTAATCTAAACTTCATGTAAAATAAAAATAATTTATCACTGGTTGGGCTAATGGTGTGATGAAATAATAGATAAATAAAGATAATAATAAAAGACACTCACCCTTAACTACCATGAGAAACTCGTTGCAAGTATTACAAGTCGTTTGCAAGTTTAGTTAGTAAGTAAAATTCGTTCACAGGGATTTGATCCATAAATCTACTTGTGTTCAATAATAGCGTAGCTGAATTAAGATGTTTAAGACAGAGATAAGATGAATAATCATCTGACGTGAATAAATAAATAAGAATAAATATAAATAAATACGAATGCAAAATAAGATGATGATTAGGGATACTAGTATGAGCATATATTACTAATTTTTTATTCTAACCTTAAGGGTGAATTGAGCATTATATATATAGCTAGGATTCTAAATACTTCCTAACCCCCATCAAGGTGGACTTAATAGGTAACCTCCCCACTACCAGGGGACTTAATAGGTAACCTCTCCACTACCAGGGGACTTAATAGGAGTTAAATATCAGTCATATGCTTCTCAATGAGTCTCAGGTATTTATATATCAGTTTGTGTAATCTTAGACTTTAAGCACTAATTTTTCAATGTTTTTTTCGCAGATGAACTCTGCGCATTTAGAAAATTGTTTACACAAAGCAAGAAAATAAGCGCAAATTCATCAATGTACATTTGATCAAAGAGCCTCGGAATATACAACTTTATGTGTTTCATCTATGAAAATACGCAGCCTTTTCGAGAGATTCGGGTAATGTTGTGCCTGGTTTAGCTGAATCTTATGTACTCTCGCTCAATCTTTAATCTGGATATTTTCATAATAGATCATGTTATTAAAGTGACTCTACTCTAAAAACTTGATAGAAAAAAATTATCGATCCATGTATGGGAATTGTAAGCGTAACCTCTGTCTCTAAGATAGATCCAGCTTTCAGTCGCGTACTATCTTACTGTGCATAGATGCTACTATCAGTATATTTTGGTTTCCACATAGATATGTTGAAAAAGCGTGTGTAAGAATGTTCAATAAATGTCTATTTTTTTTCTGTAACTTGCTCACTTGGTAAAATTACCTGAATTTTTGAAGAAATGCTATTCAACAAGCCATTGTTGAAGATTCTGGTGGTGTTATCCCTTTTTGTAAAAAGAGTCTAGCGATGAAAAGCGATGAGAATGAGATTCACCTTTTCTTGGGAAAGGAATTCAAGATTTGTGAGATACTCTAACTTTTCAATATTTGCATGGTTAAAATCTTCTTTGTATTGTTCAAATATTTATTAGATATCTCTTAAAGATACTATTTTGTGAAGTCTCTATGATCATAATTTCATTAATCATGAACTAAATTAGTTATCTTCATCTTTATCGTTTTCATGTCTTCTTCCATCTTACTTATGTAAGATCCAATTTTGCCAATGTTGTTATTTAGGTCTGCTAATTTACCATAGACTAATCATATATAGTAAGTTCGAGATAATAACATTGTAACTATAGCTGATTTGGTTTATTTTTGTTTTTATTAATTTCACAAATCATCGTATGATCTGGTGAAGTTAAACTCATACTAATCAAATGTTCACCTTTCAGTATTCATCATATCTACTACTTCTTATTCTGTGGTCCTTGAAATTTCCCGCAATGGTTATAGAAGCACTTTACCTCCTCTCAATAAAATTTGTAATACAATTTATTAAACATTTTCAACTATGTTTTCACAGCTATGTGCTTGATAGAGTTGCTAATATCATATTTATTTAATTCACTGTCTTCTCCAACTTTGCTTGATGTTCAATCAATATCAGCTAATTACATTTTCTCTTAATTTTATATTTTAGAATTGGAATCGATTTTGTCAATTCCAATTCGGAATTTTAAAATTTACGAAGATTTTGGAACTTTTGGTTCGGAAATTTCGAAACCTTTATTTAAGAATTTCAAAACTTTTTAGGTGAAAAGTGACTTTTTTTGGGTTATGTTAGACCATATCCCGCAATTGCACCAAATGGATATTTACTACAAAACAATTCAAAAAATACAGTATAAGACCAAATTTCTCACTCCAACAGTCACTACAAATCATGGACCCACAAAACTCACATGGCATCCCCTCGCCATATACGTTAGTTTCAAAGAATCGCTTCTCGTTCGGTAAAAGCCTCCAACCGTCACAAATTGGCCATTGTAGGGTTTGTATAAAAATATAATAAACATCACTATTGTAATTATACTAAAATTAGATAATTTGAAAAACTATAAAAGTGATGAGATTAGATTAAAAATAATTTAATTTTTTACTTTAATTTGGGTTCTTTGCTAAGCCGGTTTGATGGTGGTGGAGAATGCTGGGAAGGTGAGTGAGTGTGAAGATATTTCTTTCTGTATTTTGTTCCAATGAGAGTGTGAAGAGATGGGTTTGAAGTTTTATCATGTTTCATTGTTTTTCAACATTTACTTTTTCTTTTCTTTTTTTGTTCTGAATTTTCGAACGTTTACGTTTGTATACTTTTTTTAATCTTAAAATTTATTACTTATTTAATATTCGGAATGTCAAATCAGATCAGGAAACCAACAGTTTTGAACAATTAATTTGTAGTTCTGATTCCGATCCGAAATATTTGGAAAAATCGGAATATCAGAACATTAAACATGTCTTCCGAAATTGAAAATTTTCTAATTCGAAAAATCAGAAATCAGAAATTTGAGATCCGATTACCACCCCTTCCTCCATATCACCATGTTCTATAAGAGTTTGAGACATCATAGTGATACCTTTATCCGTTTCATTAATTTACAGGTGAGATAATTGCATTGCAAATACCAGTAAATTTCATTTTTGTAGTTATAAAATATAGTTACTAGAAAAGTTTTGTTAATTACTTATGATCCAATATCATATTTTACTCACCACTTTTAATTATTACAATTTTTTCCTATAATCAACTACACCATACAACTATAAAAATGAAAGAAATAGTTTCTCTTAAAAGACTATTTGATCATATTTACGGGAAACCCGTTTTTATGTATGATTTTCATTCAAGTATTGATATAAACTAAATTATGAATTTTGAACTATCAATTATAATTTTTAAATTAATTTTTGTCCAAATACCTCAGGTACGGGGCCTTCGAATGCACTATTTTAAAATATGATGATCTTCGCAAGGTCTTATATAAAACACATCTATAATACCAAAAGTTGGAATACATATATGAAATATATAAATATTTTATAATATAACGAAGTACTGGATAAATTTTCATCTTATGTTTACAACATTAAGATATATATATATATATATATATATATATATATATATATATATATATATATATATATATATATACTAGGGATGAACCCGTTCTTGAAGGCACTCTAACAATATTAATTAAGAAAAATAAATATACACGGATGAAAAAGGTCATATAGTCACACGACTGCAATTATACTTAAATCAGATAATTCTAAAAAATTTGTAAAAAGTTCGATGAATAGGGTCATAATTATTGCTGCAAATAAAGCTCTGCATCATTACTACATGCAAAGTAGTAGTAATCTAATTTTTGTGCTATTATTGCTAAACGCAAGTATAATTCCAAATGGACTTTTTTTGTGTTATTCAGCTCGGATTATTAGCATAAAAAACACATCTTAAGTAATTTAACGGATGAATAATATTATATACCATGAAATGTCCAGCTAAGATTAACATCATTAGCAAAATAATGAAGCAAATTACCATAAAATGATAATGAAATACATAAAACAAATATGCCTACCAATACATTTTGCCTAAAAATTACATAGAGTAAATTAAGCAAATTTTGACATTGGAGAGTGAAGAGTAGTCGGATCAGACAAAGAAGAAATATCTAGACCCACACGGCAACCTTCAAGTATAACAACATAGGATCGGGCATTGTACAAAGCAACCTTACTTTCATCCCCACATTCTGATGATTCTGGGTCAAGTAATTATGTGATTTGCCAATTTTGCAACTGCCTCTTCAAGTGAGTTTTCAACACTCCAATGAATGTATTAGAAGCATATAATTGTATTTTCTCATCTGAGGAGTATATTGAACTAACCAGAGCAGGTAATACCAATAAAGGATCTGCAATAATACAACATAAAATATTTAACTTTTGAATACAATAACAAATATAAAAAAACCAGATCTAAGTTTTCAAAACTTACCAATTAAGGCATAAAAGTTGATGCTTGAGTTTGAATTACAGATTCTTCATCACCTAAGCAATCTAGCAAGTATTTAGCTAAATCTTGCCTGTAAAATTAAAAAAGAACTAATCATCCGTATAGATATAATACGAAAGTTCAAAAAAAAAACCATAATTATTGTACAAATCAAAACAAAAATAAGTAGTAATTAAGAGATTCTATCTGTCCAAGGCATTTACACTTTACAGTATCACTAATATTTGTCTTCATTGCCTCAACAGAAACACTACGTTCATTTTTAGAGCCGCGCAAAAATAAAGAATCAACTTCCTCCAAGGCTCTTAAATGGAAAAGAGAATAAAATATTAGAGACTTGCTTAAACGGAAACTATTACTCTTTGTTTAATTATAGACAAATTACCTTAGACATTGATCAACACTATTCGAAGTAGATTTTCCATTTCCATCTTCCGATGCATATTGTGCTACCTACGAACCAAGTTATATAAAGATTTAATAGTTACACGAAGAATCTAAATTTAATAATAACCTTAACTTACTGCTCGAATATTCACTCGAAGAGATGTTGGTCCAGAACGTAGCCGTTTTGAATTGCACATTTAGTCCCTGTAGTATCCATAAATAGGTGAATTTACACCAATTAATATCTGGCAATGGTGTTTTCCAGAAATTCCATGAGTTAAAATCCTCCTGCAAAAAACACAATTAAAGAATCAAAAATCACATAATTTGATAAAAAATCTCTTTCTTTGAAATATTTGAGGTTGGAGGGAACATATCATGCACCAGAGTGTGTAACGAAGTGTATGACTGCACATCAATACGACGATTAATAGCTACCTCAACATAAAATGGATTACAATCAAGAGGGAGAAGTGCTCTAATATCCTACAATATTTAAGTTAAGCTTAAACAATAATCCATTAAAATAGAGAAAGAAAGTACATGTACTATGACAATTATAGCAGTAATGGACAAATTACTATAGATAATATAATAGCTTTGATTATATTTCTTATGAATAACCAAATTGTTTGTTTGTTGATTACATGGCGAGACTCAATCACAAAAGTTGAGTATAAATAAAAAGGTAAATTGGTAATCTGTGACCACACCATAAGACCTGCTAAAAATGAAAGTGTGTGATAGATTTCATTCTCAGAGTTTAGTCCAACGTACTCTAAAAAAATTTCAGATAATTGTAAAAGCATATAAAATGATTAATTAAAACTACTAAACAAAGTACTTATAGAGTCTGTTAAACAATAATTAATTACTCACCTTCCAAAACCAGGGTAATATTCCAAAGAATGACATTCCAGTGTCCACAAGTAAAGTTACAAATTCATGGACAAAGTGGAAGTAACTGAAAGTATCAAGAAAAGCAAACATTAAAATCTTACTAAGCTAATTGCACCATTAACCCTTGTCTTATTTGGCTAACACATGGACCAATAGTGCAATTAATCCTAAATTAAAAGTTATGGAAGGGAAGGAGGTAAAAACCTTTTGTCTAATCTGTAAGCTCTGGATTTCTTGAATTTTTCATCGCTGATTACATTGATATCATGAAGCCTGTGAGGTTCAATAACTAAATTAGGGTACATAAGTCAAAGAAGAAAAATAAAAATCAATTATCTAAAAATAAAACCCAAGAAATGAAGACTTAAAAGTAGGAAACACTTTCTGAAAAATTATAAAAGTATTGACGTTAGATTAAAAATAGTTCAATTTCTTTAGAGTTTCACCCTAGAAACTATACAACAAATTGACTTATTATGAATACCTCAATTTTTTTATGGATTGACAACGTTTTCTTTTCTTTTTAAGCCATTGTTGCACCTTTATGTAATGGTAAAACTAAAACCTAAAAAAAAAAAGAGACAGTAGTTTTCAATTATCCAAAAATAACATTTCAAAGAAGAAAAAGACTATAGGTCCCTATATTGTGCAAAAAAACCCACTATAGGACCATGTACTGCGTAAAAATTGCAACCTATATTGCACAAAATTGCACTATTAGTCCATGTATTGTGTATAATCGCCCTGTAATCCCATTATGGGTCCCTGTATTGTGCAAAAATTGCACTATGGGTCCCTGTATTGTGCAGAAATTGCACTATAGGTCCCTGTATTGTGCAAAAATTGCCCTATAATTCACTGTATTGTGCAAAAATCGGCCTTTAAAAATTAAAAGTGTAAAGTTTTTAGCAAATTACTCAAAGGCTTTCAAATGTCATGATATTGGCCAACTTACGGTAAAAGGCTTTCAAAGATGGTCATTGTTACTCCGACTCACTCCACTAATGGCCATTGTTGAGATTGTATAAATATAATTTAATTATCCTAAAATCAGATAATTCTGGAAAATTGTAGAATCAAATTTTTACCTCAATTTGTGTTCTTCTATTGTTGATGGCGTAGCCAAACCAAGTTGATGATGGTGAAGCCGTGGAGGGTTCTTTGCCAAGCCGAATAATGATGGTGGAGAAGGGTTTCTGAGTGGCTGGCGGTTTTCTTGTGCAAGAGAACTACTTGGTGAGAGGTGAAGAATTGTGGCTGATTTAATTGTCGATTCAATTGATTTCCTTGGTTGAGTTAGCCTTGTTGTATAACTCTTGAAGGAAGTTGTCTATTCTGAAATTGCTAGGTCCCCAATGGTTGTGAAAATTTTATTTGGTGTTGATTTTGTAACTGATTTAATAAGGAATTCAAATATATTTAGAAATGATTCTCAACAAATAGAAACAATGAATAAAAACACAATACATTACTTGCTGCTGATATTTTGAAGAGGCGGAGTATTATTCTGAGGCATACTTCCATATACGCATATAAAATTAAACTTATTGGAGCTGGAGATTGGGTGGATGGAGGATTCTTCAATTTCTTCGATTCAAAGGGTTTGTGGAGGGCGGCTTGGTGGGCGAGAAGAAGTGAGCTGTGAAAAACTAAAGCGGTGAAGTGATTTTTTTTATTTTTTTTTTGTTTTAAATTTTAAAATTCAAAAAATAAGTAATCCAAGAGCTGAAAAATATAGAGAAGACATCAAGATATTTTAAATCGTGGATTAAATTTAGATTAAATTTAGACAATCTCGACCATTATATATATATATATATATATATATATATACTAGGTATGAACCCGTGCCTAAAGACATTCTATAAATATATTGATTTTGCAAAATAAATTTAACACAGAATAAACAAACAATTTTTAAGATAAAAATAAACTAAAAAATATTCAACCTAACACAAAAATTGTGATGCATTTTATACAAACAACTATATAAACTATAAAGCAATTAACTAAAATATACTCTTATATAATAAAAAAAATTAAATAATTAAGATGACATAAATATGAAATAGCTCATAACTACTAAATATTTTTTTCTTGAATCTTTTTAAAAAGTAGGTTATTGTCTAAATAATTGTTTAGGTATAGCCCGTACCTAAAATCACTATAATATTTATACATTAAATTACAATAAAAGTATGACCATTAATTTTAACATACATAATAAAATATATTTATTTCTAAAGTACTACAAAAAATAAAAATCCAATTGATGACCTTTAAAGTAATAATCTTGGTATACCAATATTCACTTTACTTTCTAAATTGAGACGTGGTCTCTTTTACTAAATAAAATTGAAAAGAATTTCTAAAAAAAGTCATTAAAAATAATTTAGTATTCATATATTTATTAAATTTTTAAAATGTATAACAATATCAAAATATTCCAAAAAATGAATCTAATATATTAATGCATCACCATTAAAATAACTATTAATCTGTATTTGTCTAACAAAAACCTTTAGCACTCTTGACCTTTACTCTAATTTTGCATCACAGTTGTTGCAAATCAAACATAAACAAAAAAACGTGAAAAATTAGCAACCAAAAAACAGAAATTAAAACAATCTCTTGCACCACACAAAATAAATATTCATAAAAGTAGTAGATATAAAAAAATTGTAATATGCCCCTATCATTACTTGGAAATATTTACAAATATTTCAAAGATAAATCACTAAATATGCATATACCAAAGCATACAGATTAAAATGCAAAGTAACTTTATGGATGATTTAAGGTGTTAAATGGAATTCTATAGTCGTGTATCTGCAAATTCATTAATAAAATTGATATCATAAGTAAAATTCTAAAGTAATATGGTCAAATATATACATCAGTATTGGGAAAAAAATCTAAACATTTGACAAAGAGGATTGAACAATCACAATGTACATCGTAGTAGCAAAACTCCATTGAATGACAACTTTATAATCTTCTTTCGCCAATGCCTTCCAATAATGCAATTGAACATTATATGATAACCAATTAAGAACTTTTATTTTTCTACGGCTTGTATAATTCTCACATCAACTTCCTTATGAAAACAACATTAGAAAAATTAATATCCATAACAATTACCAATAAAAGTATTGATAAACCATGCACCATAGTTCTGATAAAATAAGTTTTCGAGGGATCTTTCGCAACTTATTCTTATATCTGCTGCTGCAACTATTTCACACCACTTTCCTTCAAAACCTGTCTTCGAAACAACATTTAGCTGCTGCAAAATATCACATTTTTCCTACAAAAAATTAGACTTTTCTTGCTATATAGTTACCGCCTTGGAGTTGTAACAGTACAATTTGGTCTCTTCAGTTAAGACTTAATATTATATTCATCACGCTCCTAGTTAATAATTAAATTGATCTTTTAGAGTTTCAATGGTAATTTACCTTAATTTGGGTTCTTCGCCAAGCTGGGTTGATGATGGTGGAGAATGGTCCCTGAGTGGCGGCGAGCGTCCCACCCATATAAGCGATTTTCAGCTTATCTGGTAAATGGCTTCCAACTGTTACTCCCTCCGTTTCAAAATGTTTGTCCACTTTGCTTTTCGCACGAATTAAGAAATGCAATTATTACACTCCCTATTACAAAAGTACCCTTCATAAAGTGTCTTGATATCTTAAATGTGTATTGGAAACATAAATTTTAATTTTTTAATGGGGTAATAGTGGAAAAAAGAGGCAAAAAGTGTCTTGATATTTTAAGTGGACAAATATTTTGAAACTACATTTTTAGTAAGTGGACAAACATTATGAAACGGAGGGAGTATAAAATGGCCATCGTAGGATTTGTAAAAAAATATTATAAACATCACAACTGTACTTATACTTAATCAGATAATTTTGAAAAATTGTAAAAGTAATGAGATTAGGTTACATCTTCTGCAACTTATACTTAATCGTAGGATTTGTATAAATGTATAGTAATAAATATATACTTACATCTTCTGCCGTGCGCCAAATGGATATTTACTGCAAAACAATTCAAAATTGCTCACTCCAACAGAATGCTTTTCACTGTGCATCACTTCTCATACAATAAAAGACTTACAATTATATTAATTGCCATTATATAATTTGTATAAAAATATAATAAATATAATTAAATCAGATAATTCTGAAAAATTGTAATATAGGAATTTGAAGTTGATCATATACCTGGTGTTGAACCCATGAAACAAACTTTCTTTTATTAATCTGTTGGACTTAGCTGAGTTTGATGTAAGGCAAAGGAAACTTCTTTTTTGAATATTTAAGCATTCTAAATCTGATAAATCAGGGAAATTGTAGGATATAAAAAATTAAATTTTAGAGAAAAAAATTGGAAGTAAAATCTTATTTTTTTTAAAATTAAAAGCAATCACTGTAATTGCAAATTTTTTATTAATTTACCTTGATTTGATATGATCTTCAAAGAAAGAAGAAATACGGAGGCAGCCAAATTGATTTGGATTCTTTAACCAGCGGCTCTAGCAAACAATAATTCAACTTTTAATAATTCCATGGTAAAATTAATTTTTTACCTTAATTTGGGTTTCTTCGATTGTTGATGGCCAAGCCAATTTGTATAAATATATAAAAGTCCATCTTCAGTAGTCGCTAAATGGAAATTTACTACAAAAAGTTCAAGAAATGCAGAATATGACCAATTTGCTTACTCCAACTCTCCAAGCGAAAAAGGCTGCGCAGGTCATAAATCATAAGTTATTATACTTAAGACTTGAGATTTTACCTGTTTATTATGGAGTGGTGATTCTCCTAAAGATGAACAAATATGTGTTATTTCTGCTTCAGAATCAGCAATTGCTTGACGAAGCTGAGCTTTGGAGTGACTTGCATATTCAACTTTTCTTTTGTAAACATTCAAACATTCTTGTTCAAGTTCCCAAAGCATTTTGTCCATTTCAATCTCAGATTCTCCAATTTTATTCCATATTTTCTGTTTAAACCAAAAACTTGTTAATTAAACCATAAAAAATTAAAAATACACAACCAAATGTATAAAGTAAACCTGTAGCTCAGAAAGAAGAGAACCACAAGTTGCCTCCATTTGTAAAGGCTGTTCAATTTATAACAAAACAATTTAGAGAATACTTTATTTGTTCCAAGAGATCTTGGCATTTCTTCTCAAGTTCACTCTACACAATAGATAATTTCCTAATGAGATGCTCATCTCACCTAGGAAGGATTTAAATAACTAAACTTTAGTCTAATTTTCAGCTTCTTTGCTAGCATTATCCTCTTCAACCAAATTCAAAGCTTACTCCTCCTTGTTTTCAGTTACAGGTCCTTTAGAATCTTTGTTTTCTCCAGATATATCTTCTTGTAACTACACAAGTTTTTTAATTTAGAAAATGTTGAAGAAATAAAGAGCTGAGGTGTAGATTTTAATAAAATAACTCACCCCCAGATTTTTTAAGCTAGCTGTTACATCATCCTGCTGCTGCTGAAGAGTGGTTCTTAAATCTTGAAATTCCTATATTCATTCAGTAAATAAGGGAGTATAAAACTGTATATACATGTTTCGAATAATTATATAAGAAGAAGTTTTCTCACTGTTCTAAGTTGCTCAACTTCAACATTGAGTGATTGCTTAAGATCATGCAAAAGAATACAAACTTTAAGTAAGATGCAAACAATCTTGAATCTGGAATTTTATAATTTGTGTCAAACCTTTAATCCCTCTTAACTATTGATATGAATGCAAATCAAATGGTAAAAGTCTTAAAAAAATTTCTTTCATCCAACAAAGATGGAATCTTTCTTCATCTTTCTCAGGGCCGGTCCTGACATTTCGGAGGCCTAAGGCAAACTTAAAAAAGGGGCCCTTAAAAAAAGGTGCAAGGAATAGCAAGCACAAAACTAATAAAAGGGTACAAGTTATGATTTTATCAATCGCATAGAAGATACGAGTCTTCACGAGATAAAATAAAATCAATAAATTCAAAATATAATAAAAAAATATTTAAATAAATTTTAACAGAAAAAAATATCTTAATTTCTTTTTAGTCAACAAGTTAATTCGTAAAATAAAATCAACAAGTAACCATTTACTTAAATATTTATTTAATTTAAATACAGTCTAACATTTTTTCCATTTCAAATAAGTCAAAATTGGGCCTTTTTAATTAAAAAAAACTTATGCTTATATAATAAAAATTAGGCCTTCAAAGGGGGCCCTAAAAATTATATGAGTTGGGGAGGGGCCCAAGGCCATGGCCTCCTTGGCCTCTCCCAGGACCAGCCATGATCTTTCTCATAATATCGAGTTAATTTATGTAGCTTGAACTTGAACTTAACTAATTTATAATATTATTCTTCAGGGAAAAATAAACATCCAATACTTAAAAAATAAAGAACAATTTCGGTCATACTTACATCGCTATAAGTCTTAACTTGGTTATCCAATTTCGATCTCCAACTTTGTAAATCCTAATCGTAAATATAGACGCCAAAATTAAGTAAACACGTGAGCAAAGTCCATATCAGGAACTATAATAATTTGTAATTTTTTTGATATTACCTGTTTTAGATTTTGGATTCTGCTAAGTAATTCTTGCCTCGATTCACTTATTTCCTATTAAAATATGCAAAAACAAAAATGAATGAAAATACAGAGTTTATAATATTGAATTCTACAATATTGAAAAAGCATTAAAATACTGTAATTTTAGAGCTAATCGGTGTAGCATTCTCCTTCTTCTGTAAAATAGATAACCAAAATAATAGGCATAACCAAAATAATTAGTAAGACCATTAATGGAAATTCGTAACCCTGATTAATATCATTAAGGCTAATTAAGAAGTTTAGTCGTACGTAAAGATAGAGTACGTCACGGTCATATTCATGGCTAATTCGAAAAATACAGTACAGCTTTTACCTTAATTTGGATTCTTTGCCAAGCCGGTTGATGATGGCGGTGGCGCTAGGTTTAAATTAAATAAAGGTTTTAGAGATTTAATGGATATTTACTGCAAAACAATTCAAAAAATATAGTATAAACTTTATCTTAGTTTAGGTTCTTTGCCAAACCGGTTGATGATGGCGGTGGAAAGAGTGGCGGGGCTTGGTGGGAAGGCCCGGTTGATGATGGCGATGGAAATGGTGGTGGATTTCTTGTGTAGAACAATCTGGACCATTAATTATAATCGATCTAAAGGCCGAAAATGATAGAAATTTGATCCGAAGGCTTAAAAATATGGAGAAAAACAGGAGACATTTCGGGCCGCTTCTCCAATATTATATAGATATATATTTATATTTGTATGATATGTTATTGTATGATGCTATATTTTGTATGCTTTTAATTTTTTATTTAGGTATTTATTTTGTGATGTTATATATTGTATGCTTTTAATTTTATATTTATGAATTTATTTGGTGTTGTAATATTTTGTGTGCTTTTAATTTTATATTTATTTATTTAATCGGTATTGTAATAATTTTTTTCATTTTATGTTTATTTAATTAATCGGTGATGTAATAATTTTTTTTATTTTTTATTCATTTATGTAATCGGTGATGTAATAATTTTTTCTCGTTTTATTTTTATGTATTTATTTGGTGATGTAATAATTTTTTTTTTCATTTTATTTATGTTGTATTATTTCATATTGTAATAGTTGACTATGGCTTCGGGTATTGATAAGAGTTGGATTGGTACCGCTCATAAAGTTTCGCGTGAATTTATTAAGGGGATAGAAGCATTTCTTGCTTTTGCTGAAAAGAATAAACCTCCTAGTGAAGAAACAATTTTTTGTCCGTGTAATGAGTGTTCGAATTATCGTCGGTATACGGTGGTCAAAGTTAGGTCACAGCTGTTACTGCATGGGTTTTTGGAGACGTGTGATATTTGGACAAAGCATGGTGAGCCCGAGGATATTCCCGAGACTCGATATGAAGAAAATGAAATGTTGGATGTATACGATGATTTGAGACCTAATTACAAGGTTGGTGGTCATTCCGTTTACACCGAGATGACAGACTCGAACAGTACAGCTCGTGGCAAATTCGAAATGATGTTTTTTGATTTAGAGACCGAGTTATACCCTGGTTGTGATGTCATGAGTTCATTAAATTTCATTACGAATCTAATGCACGTGAAGGTGAGGAACAAGTGGTCTAACACGTCTTTCACCGAGTTGCTTGATCTTTTGTGCCGTGTCTTGCCCAAACCTCATACGTTGCCCGATTCATACGAGGCATGCAACAAAAAGTTAAAAAATTTAGGTATGGGTTACGATACCATCGATGTTTGCGTGAACAATTGTGCTTTGTTTTACAAGGAGAATGCCTCCCTCGAAAAGTGTCCAGTATGTAGTGTATCCAGATGGGACCCGAAGAAGGGTATGAAAGTAGCGCATAAGAAACTCAGATATTTCCCGATTGCCCCTAGGCTGCAGCGACTTTATGCTTCGAGACACACTGCCGAAAATATGATCTGACACCAAACAGGGAAGAATACAGATCCAGATTTGTTGCGTCATCCGGTTGACGGAGATAGTTGGAAGACATTTGTTCAGTTACATCCCGAGTTTGCCAGTGAACCTCGGAACGTCTTCTTGGGTTTGGGTATCGATGGCTTTTGCCCATTCTCTATGCAGAACAACTCGTACAGCATGTGGCCGGTTATATTGACCGTCTATAACTTACCACCGTGGGAGTGTACGAATGAGACGACATTCCAGCTTTGTTTGTTGATTCCGGGACCCCGTTCACCCGGCAAGGACATGGACGTCTTTCTTCGTCCTGTTATAGATGAGTTGGACGAGTTGTGGGGTAAGGGTATTATTACTTATGATGCCCACAAGTAGGAAGAGTTTACTATGAAGGTTTGTTTGTTGTCTACGACTAACGATTTTCCCGCTAGGTCATACACCTCGGGATGGTCGGGTCAAGGTTACAAAGCTTGTCCAGAATGCATGGATTCTACTCCGTCATTGAGCGTGAAGAAAGGGGTTGCTTACTTCGACCATAGACGTTGGTTACCTATCATCCATCGTTTAGAAACTAAAATGTTTTGTACAAGAAACCCGATGATGGGCGCCCATCGAAGAAATATAAACCTGCCGATATTCAGAGACAGTTAGATGGCCTTCCCATTGTGCTTCCCGGGAAACACAAGGATTTTGGGGGAAATATTGTGAGACAGGCTGGTCCTCGTGTATTCAATTGGAAGAAAAAAAGTATCTTATATCGTTTACCTTATTGGTTCGAAAACTTGTTGAAAGATAACACTGATGTCATGCATTGCGAGAAAAACGTGTGTGATGCTCTTCTCGGCATAGTAATAGGTCTTGATGGGAAACTTAACAAAGACAACGTGAAAGCGAGAATTGATCTCAAGGAAATGAATATCAGGCCAGATTTGTGGTTGAAAGATAGAAATGGTAAACAAGTAATGCCTCGAGCTAATTATACGTTATCCACGGAAAAAAGAAAGTATTTCTTGACTGGCTGAAGGCACAGAAGTTTCCCGATGGATTCACATCGAGTTTGAGAAATAACGTTCAAAGTGACTTGGGCAAGATTATAGGAATGAAATCTCACGACTGTCACGTGATGATGCAGTACCTTTTTGTGGCTAGTCTCCCAGGGCTTTTCGAAGACAAAGCGATTAGTGACGCGATTATCGGTCTAGCCAACGTTTTTAGAGTTGTGTGTAATAAAAATCTGAGTAGGAAAGAGTTAGAAAAGGGGAAGAAGAAAGTGGTTGAAGTTATGTGTAGATTGGAGATGATTTTACCTCCCGCGTTTTTCGATATAATGATCCACTTGGTCATTCATTTATACGACGAGGCTTTGTTAGGGGGACCGGTTCAGATGTGTTGGATGTACCCGTTTGAGCGGTATCTACAGAAATTAAAGGAGTACATACGAAACCCGGCTAGGTCGGAGGGTTCAATCGCCGAGGGATACGTTGTAGAGGAGACTTTGACATTCATATCGCGTTACCTTAATGAAGAAAAAACAAAGTTTAATGATCCGGGTAGATATACCGATATCGAAGCTCAACCTAAAGATTTGTCCGTATTTAAGAGCCAATGTATTCCTATAGGTAAAAAAGAGTATAGTAATTTGGAATACAACGAGAAGGAGCAAATCGACTGGTATATCCTACTTCATTGCGATGAAATCCAACATTTGATGACGTAAGGTTTCAATTTATTTATTAAATGTTTATTCATTATTGATCGTCAAATGTGTAGAGAACACAAAGCCACGTTATCGGTTTCCCCAGCCGAAAAAGATAGGAAATACCGGCAAAATTTCCGAGACTAGTTTCTGCATAAGGTATACATCCATTCAAATACAAAAATAATATTCCATTTTAGATAACATTGTTATAATTGTTTATGCTTGTAGGTTTATAATTGTTATAATTGACTCTAAACAATCAACTTTGACCACAAACACTCAACTTTGACTCTAAACAATCAACTTTGACTCTAAACAATCACCTTTGACTCTAAACAATCAACTTTGACTCTAAACACTCAACTTTGACTCTAAACAATCAACTTTGACTCTAAACAATCAACGTTGACCACAAACACTCAACTTTGACTCTAAACACTAAACTTTGACTCTAAACACTCACTTTTGACTCTAAACAATCAACTTTAACTCTAAACAATCAACTTTGACCAAAAACACTCAACTTTGACTCTAAACAATCAACTTTGACTCTAAACAATCAACTTTGACTCTAAACAATCAACTTTGACTCTAAACACTCAACTTTGACTCTAAACAATCAACTTTGACTCTAAACAATCAACTTTGACTCTAAACACTCAACTTTGACTCTAAACACTAAACACTCAACTTTGACTCTAAACACTCAACTTTGACTCTAAACAGTCAACTTTGACCACAAACACTCAACTTTGACCTCAAACACTCAACTTTGACTCTAAACAATCAACTTTGACCACAAACAATCAACTTTGACTCTAAACACTCAACTTTGACTCTAAACAATCAACTTTGACTCTAAACAATCAACTTTGACTCTAAACAATCAACTTTGACTCTAAACAATCAACTTTGACTCTAAACACTCAACTTTGACTCTAAACAATCAACTTTGACTCTAAACAATCAACGTTGACCACAAACACTCAACTTTGACTCTAAACACTCAACTTTGACTCTAAACACTCAACTTTGACTCTAAACAATCAACTTTGACCACAAACACTCAAGTTTGACCACAAACACTCAACTTTGACTCTAAACAATCAACTTTGACCACAAACAATCAACTTTGACTCTAAACACTCACCTTTGACTCTAAACAATCAACTTTGACTCTAAACAATAAACTTAAATGAGTGTGGAATTCAATTTAATTTAAATGATTATTTGGTATTGAATTAAAATGTTGGATAATTGTAAAAGGATTAGTGTTTATTTTTAATTTAAAAAAAAAGATTTCTAGCGACTACATTTTACCTCTAACGACTAGTTCATGTACATGAACTAGTCGCTAATAAGTCTATAGCACCAGCGACTACTTAGTATTCGCGAAATATCGAATTAATTTCCATTACCCGATGGCGGTCCATTTTCCCGCCCACGAAAGGACACCCGTTTCACTCTGATGTCTAGCGACTACATTGTAGTCGCGAAAGCCCAGATGACGTGGTCAAAATACAAACACGTGTATGACTTCAACAATCTAACGACTACTTTGCTTGCCTCTAGCGACTACAAGTTGTAGTCGCAAGAAAAAAAGCCCTATATCTACCGAGAGCTCACTCTCCACTTTCATTTCTTAAACAACAAAACACCAAAAAACGAGAGATAATACTGCAGCCATCCAAGCTCCGATTCAAGCAACAAATCTTCGTCAAAGGTAACCAAATCCAACCCCTAATCTTATTCATTTCCATTTTCTATCAATTATAAAGCTTTTTTCCTCTATTTTTATATTTTCTAATAAATTTTTTATTTATTTGTGTTTCAATCCGAATCAATATGGCATGGATTCATCACCAAATCAGCTCCAATCTCTTCCAATAAGGTAAGTTTTCCAACCCATTTTTGTCTTTTAATTTTTATGCCTTTTTTTTTATTTTTTTGTTTGATGATTTCATGGTTTTTTTTAATTCCGATAATGTTACTCCCTCCGATTCAAAATGTTTGTCCACTTACTAAAAATGTAGTTTCAAAATGTTTGTCCACTTAGAATATCAAGACATTTTTTCCATCTATTTTCCACTATTACCCCCATTAAAAAAATAAAATTTATGTTTCCAATACACATTTAAGATATCAAGACACTTTATGAAGGACACTTTTGTAATAGGAAGTGTAATAATGACATTTCTTAATTCGTGTGAAAAGCAAAGTGGACTAACATTTTGAAACAGATGGAGTATGTGTTATTAGTGTGTTGTATGCATCATTTTAAACCAAAAATTGATGTTAAATGGCCTAAAATATATATTTTGTGAAATCTAATTAGTTTTTTTCCATTTTTTTGTGTTTGATTCTTACTTCCGAAAATAGTAGGTGTTGTTAGGGATTAATTTTTGTAAATTTAAGCATGTAATTCATGGTTTTTGATTGAAAATTAATTAGGTTGATTTTTTGGGAATTTTGTTAATTTTTGTTATGATTTTTAGTAAATTTTAGATTATAAAAGTGCAAAAATTGTGTTAAAAAATGTGTTAGAATGAAATTGTGTTAAAAATTGTGTTAAAAATAACTTAGGGACCTTTATGCAATTTTTAAAATATTATTTTAGGGATTTTTATGCAATTTAAAACTAAATAGGGACTTTCATGAAATTTTATAAAAATAAATATGGACTTTTATGCAATTTTTAAAAATATATAGGAATTTTTATGCAATTTTACAAAAAATTAAATATGGACTTTTATGCAATTTAAAAAAATAATTGTGAATTTTATGCAATTTAAAATAATATTTAGGTACTTTAATGCAATTTAAGAAAAATATGTTCAGTTTACTATATAACAATAGAATTTTAAATATCAAAAAAAATGTAAATTAATTTATTATATGACTAATATAATAATTTTTTGTATAATACAGATTGTACGTGTGCTATATATATTGGATGCTTAAGGATGATTTATTTATGTTTTTAATTTATTTGATTTATTTTATTTATGATTGTAATAATTTATTTAATTTTATTTTCATGTTTTTATTTAAGTTGATGTAATAATTTAGTATTTTGTATGTTATTTTTTATTCTGTATTTTAATTTACCTATAAAATGCTAGATGGCCGATGTCATGTCTCGACAGCACGGAGGGGCTGGTGGGGGGAGGGACCCAAACGAGAATCCGAACCGAAACCTAACCGACTGTGCAAACCAGCCCGATAAATAAACAAATTCAACTAAATACTTGCTTAAAAAATAAAGTCACTACTAATTAATTTAATGTTAAAACAGATCCCCCTGCACGGAAAACAAGGGGTGGAGGTGCCCTAAAAACTGCGATGAGGGCACTAAAAGCTGTTGGGTGGCCTTTGCCGGTCAACTTTTGTATATTAGACGACACGTGGAGTCCATCAGGCAAGTACGGGCACCACGTTGCGCAAGTGATTGGGATTGCAGTACGAGAGAGGATTTCGCCCTATCACCCGTCTTGGAAAAAGGTGCCGGACGCGGACAAAAACGCCGTGATTAAGAGATTAGCGGTATAAATTTAATTTTTAATATTTTTAAAGCTTAATTGATTATTCTAATTTAAACTTAAATAATATATTTTTTTACAGAAATATTTTGTCATAAAGACTTGGAGAAAGAGGAAAGACTGGAATTCGATTTACGGAAACTTGGATGATACGATGAGGATGAGATTTAAGGATTACAAATATTACGTGAAGAAGCATTATTGGAGAAAGGGTTTGAAGCCGGATTGGATATTGGATGAGGTGTGGGCTAAGTGTTGTGAGTATTGGGGCTCGAGAAAAGCTAAGGTGAATTTTTTATTATTTTTAATTTTAGTATATATTTAAAATTATAATTGTTTTTATTAATAATTGAATTTTAAATTTTTTCAGAATCAAGCAAAGGAAAATAAAAAGAATCGAGAAAAGTAGAAAAACAAGAGTGGAGCGGGGTCGAGGAGGTATTCCCGAACTCGGGATATGCTATACGAGGTGGTTTCTTATTTAAGTAAATTTTTTTATTATTAATTTATTATTTATTTTGAATATTTTTTATTTTTGTGAAACAGGGTGAAGAATTAATCCTGGGAGGGAATCTGGTCATAAGGGATGAGTCTACCCAACAAGACATCCCAGTTCCGCGTATGGGTGGTTTTTACGAGGTGGTGGGGAAAAGCAAGAAGACCAGAGAGTGGAGGTCGGTGGGCTACGAAAAAGCCGATGTAAGTTTTTTTTATAAGTTTATTTTAATTATTTTTTTCATCTGAAGTCAAATTTAATTGATATATTGTTTTTTATGTAACAGAAATTGCTCAAGGACGCGATGAAGGAAAAGGTGACTCAAAGTCAATCAGAGTCAACCGATTGGGAAGGAATGAGTCAAAAGGAGCAATACGATTACGTGAGGAGCACCGCGAAGGCGGTTGGGTCACCGAAGAGGAGCTTTATTCCGGGAATTGGCCATCCGAGGAAATCGAAGAACAAGGTTAATACTACTCCAGCCCGGAACGAGCAGCACGAGGAGATGATGGCGGCGATTAACGAGCTCCGAGTGTCCAGCGGTCTTCCCCCATTCCCTCGCCCTGAAGGATCTACTAGCACCGCGCCTCCACCTTTTTCGATGGCTGTTGTGAATGATGCCATCGCGTACGTTAATCAGTTGAGGGCAGATAAAGGCGAGACCCCCTTCCAGCCTATGAATGCGGGCCCCACTCCTCCTAGCGGTGATGAAGATGAAGAAGATGATGATAGTAGTAGTAGTGATGATGGTGAAGATGTTGAAATGGATGAAGATGATTACACGCCCGGGAATGATGAAAACATTTATACAAAGCTCGGATTTTAGATATTGTGGTTGTTTGGTCTTTATTTTATTATATTTTAAGACTTTTGGTTTAATTTTATTTTGTTTGTATTAAGACTTTTTATTTTATTTTGGTGTAGTTTGGTATGACTTTGACTTTGACCTGGTTTGACTTTGGTTTTATTATATATTTTGATTAATTATTTTGAATGTTAATTGTATTTTTATTTATTAATTTTTTATTTCAAAAAAAATAAAAAAATATGATTTTCGAATTATTTTTAATCACAGAATTGTGATTAAAAATAATTCGAAAATTGTGTTTTTTTATTTATTTTTTAAAATAAAAAATTAATAGTAGCGACTACATAGTAGTCGTTATTGACTACATCAAGTAGTCGCTATACCTTGTAGTAATAACGACTACTTTGTAGTCTTTAATAAACTTCTCTATTCTCGACTACGTTGTAGTCGATGATAAACTTAGCTATTCTCTACTACTAAGTAGTCGCTAAAAGAAGCGTTATCTAGCGACTACAATGTAGTCGTTAGTAATGCCACTGACTCTAACGACTATTTCTTAGCGTGTAGTCGTAAGGTTTACCTTCTAACGACAATTTTTTCGCGACTAATTTTTAACGACTACATGTAGTCGTTAGATCCTTGATCCGATTTCTAGCGACTACTTTTATTATTTTTAGCGACTACTCATGTAGTCGCGAGACCCTCACGCGGCGTAGTGTAATTCTTTTTCCTCATGTTTATGTGCATTCAAATTACTTTGGAATTCATGCATCTTGCTCGAACATAACTGAACATTCAAATTATTTTGGAATTCATGAATCTTGCTCGAACATAATTGCTCTTTTTTACAGATTTGTGGTTTCAACTAAAAATATGTTTGAAATGCTTGTTAAGGAAATTTCGACCTTTATTTTGTACTTTTATTGGATGGAACTTTTAGAATGTGTTATATGATTAATTGTAGGCTATGTTAAAGTACTGATTATGATAAATGTTGGGCTTTGTTTACTGTTTTAATTTTCTGTATTTAATGAGGTATTGCTGTGTGCATGTAGGACTAAATTCTCCCCTTTCCCAAAGTTAATTAGGGGACTAAATGTATCATTCATATCTTTCTTATCTTTCTTATAGGTTGATTTAATTCATCTAGAATAAAAAAATGGAGTCCAAAACTTTCAAAAATGCATTCAACAGTGTTACAAAGAAACAAAAGCTTTCATCATCAAAATCACGTAGTATAATCGAACAAATCAGCCATGAAATTGAAGAAACCTTATACAAAATACAATCACAATTTATTCAGATTATTCAGCCTCAAAAGCAGTTGGTCGCCAATCAGATATATGAGTTTGTTTTTTAAAATTATAGTACGTTTTTAAATACTAACATGATAATATGTGTTTGTAGGTATCTCTTATGTTGTTCGAACAACCATTCGGGTAACAACCAATGATGGATACGTTGATAAGCTAAAGAATAGAATCCCTCAGTAACAAACTAAACAGCTGTCAAAAGCTGTTATCAAAACAGTTAGAACAAATGTGTATGTATAGGTGTATGTATAGGTTGTTATGCATAAGTGTATAAATAGACTACACAACTCTTGTATTCACTTAACACAGAATAATAAAATTCTTTTCTCTCTTCTCTATTTCTATGATGGTATCAGAGCATTGGAGGTTCAGCTCAAAAGTCTAAATCGCCATTAATGGCGTCTTGAAGTTTTCTTTTTCTTTCTCAGACCTCCGCTCATAATCGATCTTTTTTTGCTTCCGCTTCTCGTCTCTAATGGCGTCTTCTTCGTCTACTCCTACTAATACTACACCAAACATTCAATCTAGCTCGGAAATACCAGCTGGCCTTCTTCTCCTTCGTCAAAATTGGGCTTCTCTTGTCCAAATCAAGCTTGATTCCACCAATTATGTGCTTTGGCGTGCACAGATGGAATAAATACTAGAAGCACATGGCTACCTTGCACATGTTAATGGAACCTTGCCTGTTCCTGCTTCATCTTCTTCATCTTATTCCACTTGGCTTATTGTTGATCAGCAGCTCAAGGTATCACTTAATTCATCAATGATACCGTCTATCTTATCTCAAGTGGTTAGATTAGTTCATGCTCATGATGTATGGGCAAAACTTGAAGAAATATTCATTACTCAATGTCGCACACACGTTCATGGATTAAAAATGCGACTGTGTAACATAAAGAAGACTGATCGGTCAATGACAAGCTACTTAAATGAAATTCAAGAATTGTGTGATGGATTAGCTACAGCTGGTGAATCCCTTCCACTAGAAGATATTATTATGTATACACTCAAAGGACTCCCATCTGAGTTTAATCAATTTAAATCGAGCATTAGAATTACAAACGCTCAAACCTCTACACTCACGTTTCACTCCTTGGGTAGCTTGTTAGTCTCTGAAGAACAACATATGAAGATGAGTGAATCTGCAGATACAGCTAACTCATCTCATTCTGCTTTATTTACATCTTCGGGTCCTCAAACTTCTGGTTTTAATCAAAATAACACTCAAGGTCGTGGATCTTACAATAATCGAGGCAATTCAAACCAAAACAGAGGAAATAACAATCGAGGATTTTATAATAATCGAGGAAGAGGTCGAAATTTCTCTCAATCTATATTAGGAGCTCCTCCTAATCAATCTTCTTTTGGTATGAATTCTTCACCTACATGTCAAATTTGTACAAAATTTGGTCACATTGCGTTAGATTGCTGGTTTAGAGCTGATTTCAATAGCTATCCATCACCAAAGGCACAGAGTCGTGTTGCTTTGGCTGCTCATACATCTCAGACAAACTCTTATGATCCTGAGCTATGGTATCTTGATTCAGGGGCTAATAGTCATGTCACTCATGATCCTTCATTAATTCAAGCTCCTACACCTTATAATGGATCAAATTCAGTGGCTGTAGGTAATGGTCAACCACTAAACATTGCTAACATTGGTGATAGTAAGCTCTCTTCTCCCTCAGCCTCTTTACTACTTAAATCCATTCTTCATGTGCCTTCTATTACTTCCAATTTACTTTCTATATCTAAACTTACTCAAGATAACAATTGCTCTATCATTTTTACTGCAAATTCAGTGTCTATTATTGACTTAACCTCTAAGCATGTTCTATTTCAGGGCCCTTGTAAAGATGGCCTTTATCCTATTCATTTTGGTGTCTCAAATAAGTCGTGTTCCAGTCAATCTTCAGCTTTCCAGTGTTTGTCTTCAACTGTTGTAGCTTCTTCAAATTCATCTAGTTCATCTGCTCAAGTCTGGCATTACAGGCTTGGACATCCTTCATCTCAGTCTTCAGCATCTTTATCTAGTGTAATAGGTGCTAAACTTGATTTTCATGGTGTTCAATGTAAGCCTTGTTCTATTTCTAAAGCGCATAAGTTGCCATTTCTTTTGTCTAGTAGTAAATCATGTAAACCTTTTGATTTAGTACATACAGATGTGTGGGGTCCCTCACCTGTTGCATCTTCAACTACTCCTTATAAATATTACATTGTGTTCATAGATGATTTTACTCGTTTTTCTTGGGTTTATCCTTTAACTCTAAAGTCCCAAGTGTATGAAGTGTTTAAATCCTTCTATAAAATGGTTCATACACAGTTCAATATCCCAATTAAAATACTTAGATCAGACAATGGTGGGGAATTCTTGTCTAATATGTTTAAACTCTTTCTTCAAGACCATGGTATAATACACCAAACTTCATGCCCCCATACACCTGAACAAAATGGTGTCTCAGAAAGGAAACATAGACACTTGATTGAGACCACACTTTCACTCCTTTCTCATGGTCAACTACCTACAACCTTTTGGATTGAAGCCTTAGCCACTGTTGTTTACTTGATCAACATTCTTCCCACCCCAAATCTGTCTAATAAGTCACCATTTTTTCTTCTATATAACAAAAATCCTACCTATAATCATCTCAGAATTTTTGTTAGCTTGTGTTATCCTTGGCTCAAGCCTTATTCCTCACACAAATTGTCTCCCAAATCAGATGCTTGTATCTTCTTGGGCTATTGTTCACAATCAAAAGGATATAAATGCTTCTCTTTGGAATCTCATAAAGTCTTTATCTCAAGACATGTGAGGTTTAATGAGAGTGTTTTTCCCTACACTTCTCATATGATTTCCACATACTCTTCTGAGTTAGAATCATCTCTTACTTCATTTGTTGATATACTTCCTATACCTATTAATTTAAATTCCATTTCTCAACCTCTTTCTCTTGATCCTACTGATAGTTTCTCTCATGAGTCTTCTTCATCTACCTCAGCACCTTCTTCTTCTTCTACTGCTCCTCCTCCCACCTCTACTTCAATTTCATCTCATCCAATGGTAACTCGTAGACAAACAGGTTCCCTCAAACCCTCCTACAAATGTCAGTCCTTGATTCTCCAACCTACCATTTCTGAACCAACCTCATATAAAGAGGCTTCTAAATACCAATGTTGGCACAATGCAATGGTTGAAGAATACACGGCCCTTATTCATCAACAAACTTGGGAACTTGTGCCTCCTCCACTGGGGCGCAATTTCATTACTTGCAAGTGGGTTTACAAGATCAAACGACATGCTAATGGTGATGTATCTCGCTACAAAGCACGACTTGTTGCTCGTGGATTTCTTCAAGAATTTGGCCTTGATTACACGGAAACATTCAGTCCAGTCATTAAGCATCAAACCATTCGTGTTATACTTGCTTTAGCTGTGTCTTTTAATTGGAAAATTAGGCAGCTCGATGTCTCGAATGCGTTTCTTCATGGTCAGTTGAATGAAGAGGTGTATATGGTTCAACCAGCTGGATTTGTGGATTCAAAGTATCCTGATTACGTTTGTAAGCTTAAACGTTCATTATATGGCTTAAAACAAGCCCCTCGTGCTTGGTATGAGTTGCTTGCGAGTTTTCTCATTTCTCATGGATTTATTATAAGTTCTGCAGATACTTCCATGTTTACTCGTGGAAAAGATGCTTCTCTCACTATTATTCTAGTTTACGTTGATGATATATTGATCACGGGGGCCGATAGTAATTCTATTTCAGGAATTATTCAAGACCTTAAGAAGCGTTTTGAGATGAAAGATTTAGGTGAACTATCTTACTTCCTGGGTTTGGAGATTATTAAATCAAATGAGTACACAATTGTTACTCAATCAAATTATGCTAAATCTATTTTGCTTAAAGCTGGTTTAAGTGAGTGTAAATCATCTACTACACCCACATCTAGGCTCTGATACCATGTTAGACGACCGATTCTCCCAAAAGCTTAAGATTTCAGGAGGGGTCATCTTATATATTATATATGAGTATTACATGCTCAATACACCCCTCACGTGCAAGCTAGATTCATGTCATATTTTTGCATGTCTAGTCTTTGCTACGTGAATTTTTTTAAATTGGGTGACGACGGCAAGACTCGAACAACCGACCTCTTATAGATCTAGGTTTAACTTCTGCACATGGATTATTAAAATTTGAGGATCCATCTTTGTTTAGGAGTTTAATAGGTGCATTACAATATTTGACGATATCTAGACCAGATATAGCTTATGCTGTAAACCAGCTGTGTCAATCGATGCATCAACCTACAAATGCGAATTATGAAGCTTTGAAAAAGCTGTTGCGTTACATCAAAGGTACAATTAGCTATGGTCTCTACTTTCAACCTTCATCTACTCAACTTCGCGCCTTTTCTGATTCAGATTGGGCTAGTTGCTCAATTGATAGACATTCTGTTACGGGTTATTGTATTTTCTTGGGTAAAAATTTGGTGTCTTGGGGTTCGAAGAAACAATCGACAGTCTCAAGATCATCTACTGAAGCTGAATATCGTGCTTTAGCTTATGTTGCTGCAGAATTAAAGTGGTTCACGTTCTTGCTACAGAGTTTACATCTTTTAATTCAAACTCCATCAATTGCGTGTTATAATCTCTCTACACTAGCTCTTGCGTCTAATCCTGTGTTTCACACTCGCACCAGACATATTGATGTTGATGTTCCCTTTGTTCGTGAACAAGTAAAATCAAAGAACCTTGTTCTCTACCATGTTCCTTCTGAAGAGCAATTAGCTGATCTTCCCACCAAAGGATTGAGTTCTACTTTGTTTGCTGCTAATGTTTCCAAGCTTCCACTTCTCTCAGTGCTCAGCTTGAGGGGGGATGATAAGCTAAAGAATAGAATCCCTCAGTAACAAACTAAACAGCTGTCAAAAGCTGTTATCAAAACAGTTAGAACAAATGTGTATGTATAGGTGTATGTATAGGTTGTTATGCATAAGTGTATAAATAGACTACACAACTCTTGTATTCACTTAACACAGAATAATAAAATTCTTTTCTCTCTTCTCTATTTCTATCATACGTTAGCTGCTGTGAGAAATTTGAGTCAAGCTGCTGCAAGGATTTATGAATCATTTTAAAGGAAGTGATTTAATAGTGAATTTGGAAATTTGAATCAGAGAGCGGTTTTGATATTATACTTTTGAATACCGTACATATGTTTACTCGATGGCTCAAATTTAATGAAAAATCACTTTACGTACTAAACGTTTCATTGAGCACGCAGTTATGTTCCTTTTTGTTTCAATGCTAATTTGATTTGGTGTTATTATAAGTGGATATTATTTAATAAAAAATTGTATTATTTGTAAGATATCTGGGGAAACTGTTTTAGAGGTAAGAATGTTTCTGATATTCATAAGTGTAAAGCTGCAATGGCCCAAGAGGTTAATGCTCTCATTGCTCTCCCTAGTAATTCTTTAATATCAAGAATTTATTCTTTTATATTCTTCCTTTTTGAATTTTGACCCTTTATAATTTACAACAATTTTTTTATAAGGATACAAAACGTTGGAAGAAATATTGACTTGTGTTACTTTTACACCGTTACGAAGTTAAGCAGGGTCAACAAAATAATTATGATTTCTCAAACAATATACAAAAAACATAAGCAAAGGAAAAGGAATATTATCTAAATAAACCCACTTAAGCACTAATCTGAACACGACCTTACACTGATTTCTAACAGGATGGTTTCCTCCATGATGACCAAATTTAATCTTAAAAGTTTTACCTCCAAGTAACTGATGTCCCATGCAAATACCAAAAACTAGTAAATTTCCAATAATGTCCCTGACAGTTTCAACAACATAAGGATCTGCTGAAGGGTCACTTCATTGTTGAATATAACTCTATCTCGTTTCAGTGTTTCAGATGCATGCCGAGTTGAAGGGACAACTGTGATTTTACACCCATAGGATGATAAGCATTTAGGTATATGTACTTGATACCGAAATCATATCCAACAATCTCAAAAAAAAAAAAAGCCAGTCTCAAAATTGTGAGTATATGTCATTATTAATACATGACACCAACCTTGAAAGTCTTTCCATTTCTTTTGGAGTTGAAATCAAACCATAAACCGGTTTTATCAACCTATTCATAAGGAGTCTTGCATGTACAACCTTGTACTTTGATTCAATCGATTTTCCATTAAGAATAATCTGATTAGTTTCTGCGTATTGCTTTAATATAAACTTGTCATCTTGGTATCGTTTAATTTCTGCATGCATACTGTTGATACGTGATGGATCTGACATCCTCGAATGAGCGCTTTGTGTTTTCAACTATTAGTGTTTCATCTAGATCAAATACTATGCCTAAATATCAAAGGTTTAGCATGTTTAAGCAAGAATTGTATAGCCCTTTTGCATGAATGAAACCCCAAAAGAAAGGGAAATTTCCTTTGTATCAACTCATATGTATTTAGAAACAAAATATAAGAAATGTGAAACATAAATTATCAATTCGAAACACAAATTATAGATTTGGATGCTTCTTTTTTACAATCTCAGTAGGCCTCATCCAATTCGAAACAACCTAAAACTAAGACGCTAAATCAGTTATCGAATTCAGGTCTAGTAAGATTAAATCATTGAACTGTATAATGGAAAAAAGTAAACACCATATCATATTCTTTTTTACCTCCAATTTTAGCATTAGCTCTTTCGCTGTAGGAGCAGAGATACTATATGGCGAGCGACTGATTTAATGAACTCTTCTTTAACAGCAGTGTCCACATTCAGTAAACCAACCTGCAAAAAAACTTGAGAATGAGAATATAACAACTTCTTATTTGAAAGATGATCAAATATTGTACACTTATGGATTAATTATCGGTTTTTTTTTGAATTCCCAGTTGTGTGCATGTGATCATTTCCAATATCTTAATTATGGACGTTGTGCTTGTCTTGCTTTCTCTAAACTAAAGCTCATGTCCTTGGATCAAAACTTTACCCATGTCATTTATGAATATAGTGAAAATGAAGTTACGGAAGTTTGTAATGCCATAGAAACTGCCAAAAATGAAGCTTTCGAGTCTGTGGTTAATGAACAGTGACTATAATTTCACCTAACATTTTCTTCCACGAAACGGTAGATTACAAATGGAACCTAACATACTACAAATTATGAGTAAAATTAAGTGTTGACCAAAATAAAAAAAAGGATATAAAATTAAGTGGATAAACATGATCTAAGGGGTTATATTAATGTTATCTAATTATTATTTGAGTAATGCTGGGTATCACCCAAAAAGCCATCACCTAAAAATCACCCATGATGTGGCGGTTAGGTGGACCAATAATGAAAGAGAGAGAAAAAAGTAAACCTGGAAAGAGAAAATCCATTATTGGTCCACCTAACCGCCACATCATGGGTGATGTTTAGGTGATGGCTTTTTGGGTGATACCCAACATTACTCTTATTATTTTGGTATTGACTCCGGATAATATTAGTTGCATTTTCAATGCGAATAAGTTAAACATTGGTCAATTCGAAGACGAAAAAAGATCGCGGATTACAACAATAATTTTTCTATATAAGGGGTCTTATGCTTGGTTAATAGCTTTAGGCTTTAACTTAAACTTAACATGGTTTATAGCCTTATACTTAAACTTAACATTAAGATTAACCTTAACATTAAATTTAATCTTACCTTTAACCTTTAAATTAACCTTAACAATAACTCTTGTCCTCTTAACCTTAAACTTACTTCAACCCCTTAACCTTAAACTAACATTAAACTTGCCATTAAGAATAACCTTAACTTTAATCTTAAACCTAACCCTAAACATAACCTTTAAACGTTAAACCATAAACCTTAATTTTCACCTTAACTTTAACCTTAAACCTTAAACCAAAATCTTAACCTTAAAGTTAGCCTTAACCTACCTAGACCTTAATCTTGAGCTTAAAGTTGACCTTGACCCTTACCTTAATCCTTAACCCTTAACCATAAACTTAACCTTTACCTTAACCCTTAACCTTTACCTTAACCCTTAACCTTGACCTAACGTTGACATTGGACTTGACCTAGAAACCTGGGTTCGATTCCCATCAACGGTTTAAATTTTTTCTTAACTGTCTTCACACACAGATTTTACCTAATATATGTATATATATATATCAATTATCACATTAATCACAAAAATGCCACCATATTTTCAATGTCTGAGAATATTTAAATATTTACCATTGAAAAAGACAGAAATATTCACAATATCATTAGTCAATTTACAAAGAAAACATAAAAACTATGGATTCCACATTCTGTAAGAAAGTTACTTTTTTTCATCTCATATTCTAAAAAATTGTTAACCGTTTTACTATGACAAACATATTTAAGCTTGAGGATTTCATAAACATTAGTCAATCGGGTCTAGTGCAACACATTTGATATGATAATAAATTGATAGATAAAAATAATAGTTTAGCAAGCCCGAAATATTATTGAATGTATAGTTCAAAACCTCTGCTATTTGGGCCGACAAGCCTAGAAGGTGGGATTTTTATTTTATTTTTTTCCCTTACTCGCAAATCACAACTTTGTTCCTTTGATTAAATTTGATATTTTGAAAAGAAAAAAAAAACTACTAGCTTGATATCTAAACAATGTTTAATTTCTCTCCTACTATAAGTTGTGGACAATATCCTAGGGGATGGAAAATACAATACCTTGTTTATTTTTCTTGGGAGATTTTTTTATTACAATGGTGGTTCTATGACCGTGTATTTTTCTTTCTCGATAGATAATTATATTAATGTTACAAAACTTGCTATTCACAAATAGCCCATTATAGTCCATTCGGTAAAAAATGTTAAAAATGATGAATAAATGCTACTTTTTTTGCTATATTCGTTCATCCCATTACCTAAACTTCGATCCATATTTTTTGTTCAAAATTTAAGGAATTTACGAAATCCTGAAAAAACATTAATACAAGCAAAATTGAAACATGGACAGCATTATCCATACACACAAACCAAAATGAAACTTCCTAAATTACAACACAACTTTTTAATAAGCATAGTATCACTTTACAAAAAAATTAATTACCTACTAATATGATCCATCCAATCAATCATACAACTCTAGAAATCTCTTTTACTTGCCTTCTCAGGATTCGATCTTGAATACTTTCTAATGTGAAGGTGTTCATCCAGGAATATTTGTTTTAACAATAGCTAATAGCGTCCTATAAGCTTCTCTCATCTTAGGTATAGGGATTTTGATATGAAGTGGTTGTGGTGATTTCTCCTTGAAAGATGTAACTGCTTTGCTCTTTGATTTTACCACTGCTACCTGCTCTCTACTTACTAGACCCGTTTTACCCTTTTCCTTTGTTTTGAACTTGCACCAATCTCAATTAATTTCTTCTTGATCTTACCTAATACCTTGCTTTGGTTCTTCATCTCCCTTAACATTGGATAGCGTGTCCTCTATTTTTGTCATCTCAATTGACCCCCAACTCAAAGATTTTAACACTCTTGACTACCTTTCAATTATATATAGACAAGGTGTTATTTGGGTTGGGAAAGGTCTAAGGATGATGATTATTTATGTGGGTATGATGAAATTTTCTTGGATGATAGGGAATTTTGGAAAAATATTTGTAATTTTTGAATTTTGACTCTTGGATTCTAGGTGTTGTAGAATGATTCGGGTGGTTGAATCGTAGGACTGTAGGGGAGGATTTGGATATGAATTTTATGATTTGGTAGTGTTTTGATATGAGGTGAAGGTTTGGAATGGAGTTTCGGAGCTTTGGGGAAGAAAGTTGCTTAAGGTTTATGAGTTAGTAAGTGTTATATAACCTAACTTACTTCTTCTATCTCTTTGTTGGCGTAGCGCGGTGTACCACAAAAACATTTTGATCTTTAAACGTGGCATGCTGCATCATGATTCTTGATACGGTTCTTTGGTAGGGTGCAATGTGGGAGTGGTGTGGTATACCGCGCAATACTTTCTTTCCTAATGGAATTTGACATGATTGCATCAACCGTGGTGACGGTTTTCATTCGGTGCACCGTGGTAGTGGTTCGGTGTACTGCATAAATTCTCTGCTTAATACCATGGAACAGAATGCGCGTGAGTGACGAGACGGATTTTGGTGCGATCCACTGCGCATCTGGTACGGTTTACCGCGCTAAGCTTCTGTCCCTCAAAAGAAATATTTTTCGCTATTTTATCTCCAAACTAAATATTCTCTACTCCATTATATAGATCTCAAAAAAATATGCGATTTAGACTCGAGAAATAGTGAATTTTGATACGTGAGCGTAAAGTTATGCTAGTTTAAAGTTCTTGTCAATTTCCATCGCCGATAGGTGCGGTGCACCGCGAGTAGCTGCGGTTCACCACAATTTATCTCTCTCTAGAACTTTTAAACTTGGGAAAATTTTCCAATTTTTCACCCTAAACTCGAACCTTTGCATACCAACACATCAAAACCATATACACTAACTAATCTAAACAGAAAAAAAAAACAAAAACATAAAAGATTGTGGGATGTCTTCCGGAACGCACTTTTGTTTAACGTCTTCGACGTTTTACCTCGATTATTTCTTAATTCTGTAGCTTCCCCAGCAGCGGGTGAGGCTATGTACATCTACTATTCGGAGCTTGAGACCTCTCTTAACTTGTATTTCATTCTGTTTTTCGAAAATAACTCTTGTAACAAAAAACAGACCCATCCATGAATTCTTGAATCCCCGTGTCTTGTTCTCTTGATTAGGGGCTTTCCAAGCGAATCATCACCAACCCTAAACTAATTTTAGACCCTCTTCTTCACAGGGTTATTGTGGACTTTCTTTTTAACTTCTTTGGTCACAACTGAGAGTGTGGTGGGTCCTGGTGTGTTATAAAATTAAGTACAGAAAATAATGGAACCACAATACCGCAAGTGTACGGTTGTCCAAGTAATACTCCGACAAGTCGGATTCGTTCTCAGGGATTGGACTGGTATAACCCAAGTGTTCAACAGATAAATAGTAATAATTGCAAATACAGAAAATAAAAGATAAAAGATATTTATTTGGTTTTATATTAATCCTAAGAATGCAAGAAAATAAGAGACTGAAAATAAATACTAAAGGACTAAGATGCAGATATGAGCTATACTTGAGTCTCGCTAGGGAATCACCTAAACTTACCTAATTAATGCTTTCTTTAAGGGCAGAACTGATATTTCTATATTAGTCGGGACTCTATAATCTCCTAGCCCCCGTCAGGGTGGACCTAGGAGCTATTCTCAGATGTTACAAACCCCGTCAGGGCGATCATAATCCACCTTCGAATGAATACTATTTTACCCAATTGGCTATAAGGTTAACTAAGTCCGCCAGGATCAATAATTTCTACCTTACGTTTATTATCTAGTTCAGTAATCAAACCCCCCGTCAAGGCGATCACTTCCCCATCAAAGTGAATAGCTTAATTACTATGACCTATCTCTGATTAGCTAATTCATTGATAGTGAAATTAATATAAAATAAGAAACAATATGAAATACCTAATTCAAATTAAACTAGAAACTAATCCCAAATTGAAATACATGAATTAAACAAATTAGGGTTCATCCCATTACGATTCTCAAGTAATTAAGGTTTAGCTCATATTAAAAGTAAAAACAATAAAGAAATTAATAATATACATGTTCCTAATAACAGAAATAAATTAAGAACCTAGATAGAGGAATTGGCTTGAACTGTTGTTGGAGATATAGACAGTCTCCAGCTTCTGCTCTTGCTTCCGCCTCTTGACGCTCTCTCTAAGGATGTATATATTGAATGAATTATGAGAGGTCTTTGACTCTCTCTCTAAGGATATTGAATAAAGTGTGAGAGGTACTCAATAATGAGGTCTAAGGGGTGTATTTATAGGTGTTGAAAGACCCTAGGTCGAATTACTTGGAGTGGAAGACAAGGCAAAGACTCTTAAATTCGTAGCTCTAAAAAGATAAGATTCTGCTGATTTGATTTGGTCATATCTTTTTCAATACTTATCCGTTTGAGAAGTTCCAATATATGAAACTGCTTGTCTTGGAAAGCTCTTTCTATTGGTGCAGACCACTCGTCCAGAATCCAAGCCAATCTTTTATTATGATTTAATTCCTAAAACGTGGCTGGATTTCAGATTTCAAAAGGCAGCTTTATCTTTTCCTCCTTTGAATAAATCTTTCCTAAATCTTCTTATTTCCTTGTAAATCTTCTTTCCTTTCATCTTTATCTTGACTTGGTCTCTAAGTAATTACCATTTATCTCTTTAAAGCTTCACATTAAATAAATAATTAAACCGCATATGCTTAAAAAGAATAAATCAATAAATCAAGAAATCGAAATAGGAAAGTGTACTCTAAAAATAGAAACTCGACTAGAAATCATTTCCTAACACTCTAAAATACACTAAGACTTTATTCTCACTTTTTCTCCTTGGATTGGTCTTTCAAGAACCTATTAACTTTGCATTAAAAATAGTCAAATTTATGCACAAAAGCTCAGATTCTGCAAATAGTTAATTTCCAAGGGGAGAAAGTGCAATATGATCAAATAAGCCTAAAAGTCTATCAAATAAGTCATTTATTCACCTAAAAGGATGTCTCCAAGGGGCTAATAATTAGAACAAATAGGGAGACATCAAGACCCCAAACTCAAACCTTTGTCGTCCCGACAAAGTAAAATAAAAACAAAGGATCTTTTAGGTGAACGCAGAAGGTAGAATCTAGAAAATAATCCCAAAGCAAAGCTTAAAACAAAATTCATATAGTCTAACCTAGGAATTAATATACACCTACACTTATCATGCAAAATCAAATACAAAACAATATCAATCCAAAATTAATTTCACAATGCTAGAAGGTTACGCTTATTACTTATCTCAAGATGGTGGCTATAGGGTGTTCCTCGATCCTTACTTGTGTTGAATGTTCCACTTAGAATAATACCTATTAACTCACTGTGCATCTAGGAATCACGAGGTCTTTACGGTTTTAGCATAGGCTGAAGGACGGTATGGTATGTATATTTGGTAAATTTGAAGTGAGCTTTTGGCTCTCTCCTCACTTACCATCAACAAAACTGTCCAAGAGCTTGAGTTTACACTCGAATTACATTCTCACTCAACCCAATTGACGCGCTTAATTAGCGTCCCCAAATTAACCCAATAAGCACTAAGGATGATTCACTTAAAAATTTCCACTTTGCCTGTCCGAATATATAATCTTTTCAAATCATTCGTTTTTTTTTTTTTTTATAGCTATGACTCTCTTTTTTGATGTAGAGATATCATGCTATTTTTCATAGTTATGCCTATTCATAACTTGAGCTCGAAGCTTCTTTTCCATTCACTATTACCCCGGCAAAGGGTTACAATATAATTAAACATGTGAATCATCATCAATATATAGAACGAGCACAATTGATAAGCTCAAAAATTCCCAACCCAATGTAAATTCCCATATAGTGGACCCACCACCCCAAACTCAAGCTCAAGACAGGAAGTCTCAGGATCGTGATTCAAGTGCGGGTCATATGGTCATGCCTAATAATCTAAAGGGAAATTGGCTTATAATGTGGCGACAAAAGAAAGGCTTAAAGGCTGAAAATTTGTCTAAGAAGGATAAAATTAATTCAGGGATAGACAGCCAAAAAGGATTCAAAGGGCTAACAAAGAACTGCCTCTATCATTTTCCTATCTACCCAACTTGTCTCTAGTTCATACCTAAGTGGGTTCTCTACTCATTTAGATCTCACGTTCTACAAACCACCTATTATCCTTAAGCACAAGTTTACTTCTTTTGCATTGTTCATTAATTCTTCCTATCAATTATCTCATACTTGCATGCAATCAAAGTTCAGTTTACACTAACTCCTAAAATCAACTATTTTCTATCATAAATTTATAAAAAGCATGCTTGATAGGGGCATTTAAAACACTCTACAGCTCTACAGTCAAAACATTCCTCAAACTAAAATTAAAAAAAAAACTGTAAAACACATAAAATTGGGATGAGGCAACGAACCCCACCCCAAACTCAAAAATGAGTCGTGTCCCCACGACTCGAAAAAGACTCAAGAAAGAAATTAAAACAAATAAGAAAGGGATAGGAAAACGTATCTTAACCAGCACGAAGCTGGCTTCCATGGTTGCGTGTAGGTTGAGCTCCTTGTGTTGCGTAGGTGGCATGTGGAACATTGCTCACTCCACGTAATATGATGTGCATAAGCTCCAACTCTTTTGTGATTTTTCCTATGGGTTTCAACACCTCTTCATGATTATCCTCCCAAATTTCTTTCAACTACATCTTTCAACACCCAAAAGTAATACAGGCTTCTCCAACTTCTCTTTTCTCTTCATGGTATTCTTGACCTCCCAATCTTTGACATCTCAATGGACCCCAAACTCAAAACTTCAAATAATCAAAAACTAGAGAGGAGTTTTGAAATTTGATGTTTTGAGGATTTGTAATGAAGTATTATGGAGTCATATGAGATGGGTAATGGATATGTAATGGCTTGGGGAAGGTTTAATGAATAGGATTGAAGCTTTGATGAAGAGGCTTAAGCTTGAAGTAGAAGATTTCTTGATGTTCTTGAGGATTGTGGTGTTAGATGTGTGTTTGGAATGGATTAGGAGGAAGGATTTAATGTTCTTTGGTGTTGTAGTGGTCTTTGTGCAGGTATATAAGGGTTAGGATCTGGAAAATTCGTATTGGGGAAGGCTAGGGTTTTATCTTGACAAGGTAAGAAGTTGAATGGGCCTCAAACTCCTCACAAACCACCATAGCGCGGTGCACCGGACCTAAGCCGCGGTGTACCGCAGCTTCTGTTGTTTCGTTTTTTCTCGTTCCTGTCTTGACCCCGTGCTAGCACCCCGTGGTACAGGTTTTGCCCTGCGGTGTAGGGGTGCGGTGCATGGGGTAGTCCGCACATACTCCGTCAAAAAACCCGCGGTACCTAACCCGTGGTACGGGTTTTTCCCTCCTGCGGTATACCGGACATCTCACGCGGTATACCGGACCGCGCATCAAAAATTTTCTCCTTTCTGTATAAAACCCGTGGGGGCCACCCCGTGGTACGGGTTTTTCAGGCGCGGTATACCGGGGGTCTGGTGCGGTGCACCGGACCGACCTGCGAATTTTTCCAAGCGATTCCTTTTTTCAATTCCTGCATCAATAACACACTACCTTTCTCATTTCTTTTAAAAGTAGACACTAAAACTTGACAAAAACTTAAAGCAATTAAAACATGGGTTGTCTCCCAAGAAGCACTTTTGTTTATTACGTCTTTAAGTTCGACGCGTTACCTTCCATGAAGATGGTATTGAGGCCCTTGCGGTTCTCCTCCGCTTGAATTCGCCTCGTCCTTGGCATGTAAGTTTTAGAACCTCCCCCCTTAAAATTTTATTCAATCGATCTCTGAAAGGGGGAGGGTAGTATCTCCGTTTCGCCTTCTTACTTTCATGGCGAAACGTATTCTTCACCACACGATAGCAGATAACCGTCCTCAACGGTATAAGCTCATTTGTATCTTCTTTAATCTCGCGTTCCTCTTTAAAGTGTGGTGGGTAGGTGCTCCTCCTTGCCGCTTTACTCTCGCGGTGTAGCACCTTTCTTGCGTAGCATCTATTGATCATTTGTAGTGATAGAGGTGATTCCGATATTCTATCTCTAATGATGATTTGTGGTGGAGATAGTGATTGGTGAACTTTTTGTGGTGGGAATTCGATTTCTCTTTTATTATGAAGCTTTAACTCTTCAATTGATTTCTCAACCACTTCACATTCGTCTTCGCTTTCAACCCAATCTTCCACTATTACTTCATCATATTCTTGATGAATCTGAATCTCGATCACCTCTTCTTCTTGTTCGCGTTCAGTATCTGGATCATGTGCACGCACCATAGGAATAGCAATCTTAGCTTCTATTTCTCGGATTTTTGTTGCTACTCCTTCTTCCACCATGCTAATAGGATTGTTAACCACATGGTGGTCTTCATTTATAACCGGCATGGTGGTCATATCACTATCAATAGTATCTCCCTTCAACACCTCCTCCTCAACTACCAGTTGATTTCTTCCATCCCTCGGGGGGGTGGAATCTTCATAAGACATACTACCCCATTCTACCATCTGTTGCATGCGTGCTTGGATGGCGTTTGTTTCTTCTACTAAGCGCCGGAGTTTAGAACGTATCTCATTGTCAATTTCTTGCTGATAGTGATGAGGTGGAGGTTGTTGAATGTTTCCAACCCATTGGCTGTTCCATGCTTGCTCTTGCTGATAGTGATATGATGGTTGTTGCTGATTATTCCCGATCCATCGGTTGTTCCAATTCTGCTCTTGCGGGTGTTGATAAGGTTGTTGGTAGAAGTTACTACCCCATTGCTGTTGTCCCGAAGAGTCTTCCCAATAGTCATATGGATCGGGATCTGGGTAATGTCCTCTATACATCTTTCAATCAAATCTCTTGAACATTACCTAAATAAAGAACAAAACAAAAACAAAAACCAAGCGTAAAACTGAAAAATAAACAATTAAAACTACTTAAAGATTAAACACCGGGGCCAAAAACTTGGTGGGTCCTGGTGTGTTATAAAATTAAGTACAGAAAATAATGGAACCACAATACCGCAAGTGTACGGTTGTCCAAGTAATACTCCGACAAGTCGGATTCGTTCTCAGGGATTGGACTGGTATAACCCAAGTGTTCAACAGATAAATAGTAATAATTGCAAATACAGAAAATAAAAGATAAAAGATATTTATTTGGTTTTATATTAATCCTAAGAATGCAAGAAAATAAGAGACTGAAAATAAATACTAAAGGACTAAGATGCAGATATGAGCTATACTTGAGTCTCGCTAGGGAATCACCTAAACTTACCTAATTAATGCTTTCTTTAAGGGCAGAACTGATATTTCTATATTAGTCGGGACTCTATAATCTCCTAGCCCCCGTCAGGGTGGACCTAGGAGCTATTCTCAGATGTTACAAACCCCGTCAGGGCGATCATAATCCACCTTCGAATGAATACTATTTTACCCAATTGGCTATAAGGTTAACTAAGTCCGCCAGGATCAATAATTTCTACCTTACGTTTATTATCTAGTTCAGTAATCAAACCCCCCGTCAAGGCGATCACTTCCCCACCAAAGTGAATAGCTTAATTACTATGACCTATCTCTGATTAGCTAATTCATTGATAGTGAAATTAATATAAAATAAGAAACAATATGAAATACCTAATTCAAATTAAACTAGAAACTAATCCCAAATTGAAATACATGAATTAAACAAATTAGGGTTCATCCCATTACGATTCTCAAGTAATTAAGGTTTAGCTCATATTAAAAGTAAAAACAATAAAGAAATTAATAATATACATGTTCCTAATAACAGAAATAAATTAAGAACCTAGATAGAGGAATTGGCTTGAACTGTTGTTGGAGATATAGACAGTCTCCAGCTTCTGCTCTTGCTTCCGCCTCTTGACGCTCTCTCTAAGGATGTATATATTGAATGAATTATGAGAGGTCTTTGACTCTCTCTCTAAGGATATTGAATAAAGTGTGAGAGGTACTCAATAATGAGGTCTAAGGGGTGTATTTATAGGTGTTGAAAGACCCTAGGTCGAATTACTTGGAGTGGAAGACAAGGCAAAGACTCTTAAATTCGTAGCTCTAAAAAGATAAGATTCTGCTGATTTGATTTGGTCATATCTTTTTCAATACTTATCCGTTTGAGAAGTTCCAATATATGAAACTGCTTGTCTTGGAAAGCTCTTTCTATTGGTGCAGACCACTCGTCCAGAATCCAAGCCAATCTTTTATTATGATTTAATTCCTAAAACGTGGCTGGATTTCAGATTTCAAAAGGCAGCTTTATCTTTTCCTCCTTTGAATAAATCTTTCCTAAATCTTCTTATTTCCTTGTAAATCTTCTTTCCTTTCATCTTTATCTTGACTTGGTCTCTAAGTAATTACCATTTATCTCTTTAAAGCTTCACATTAAATAAATAATTAAACCGCATATGCTTAAAAAGAATAAATCAATAAATCAAGAAATCGAAATAGGAAAGTGTACTCTAAAAATAGAAACTCGACTAGAAATCATTTCCTAACACTCTAAAATACACTAAGACTTTATTCTCACTTTTTCTCCTTGGATTGGTCTTTCAAGAACCTATTAACTTTGCATTAAAAATAGTCAAATTTATGCACAAAAGCTCAGATTCTGCAAATAGTTAATTTCCAAGGGGAGAAAGTGCAATATGATCAAATAAGCCTAAAAGTCTATCAAATAAGTCATTTATTCACCTAAAAGGATGTCTCCAAGGGGCTAATAATTAGAACAAATAGGGAGACATCAGAGTGATGGGACCTCACATGACTCCTCATGCTTCTCATCTACAAAGTAGAATGTTTCAGATTCTTCTTCAGTTTGGAGAGTCACGGTTCCCTTATAAACATCAATTAGGATGCGACTCATCGCCAAGAATGGACGTCCAAGTGTCAATGGTATGTGTTGGCCAGAAATACTGGCAAGAATAACAAAATATGTAGGTAAAGATGAGGTACCTACATGGACAAGAACGTCCTCAATGAATCCCTATGGTTTTATTGTGGAGTTATCTAGGAGAAGCAAATTGATGTCTTTTCTTTTGGCATCTCCTATGCCTAACTTCTAAAATATATTCTTGGGCATGATATTTCTACCTGGACCCAAGTCACACATCGCCTTAGCTTCGAAGTTACAACCTAAATTATTTTGGAGGTATAAAGCTCCCGGATCTTGCATCTTTGGTGGTAGCTTCTTTGGAACGTTTATCAAGTCTTCCTTAGTATGATCGACCGTCTCGACCTTGACCTCTACACTCTCACTCTTCTCGAAAGGAATTTCTTTGAAGACTTTTGGTGTTGTAGGTTCTTTTTCAATTACCTCAAGTACTAGAGCGATGATTTCTTCTTTACTTGACTTTTTAGACTAAGTATCACCACTAGGATATAATTCTTAGGAGATATAGTGGTGATAGATATGGATGTGTAGGCGGCAACTCTGCCTTATTTTCTTCTTTTCCAACCTCTTTAACCCAATCTTTGATTGTTATGTTGTATATGTTAAGTTTTGTTGGTTCGTCTAGTGTTGGAATTTCTACTGCACCCATTGCAGCTTATTCCTCAACCTTATCCCAATCTATGATTGTTACCTTGATTAAGTTTAACTTGATTGGTGATGATGGTTGGGTAGGTGGCCCCTCCGCCTTACTATCTTCTTTTTTCACCTTTTGTGAAATTATCCCTTCTTTCTTAGTCTCTTTTTCATCTTTTTGATGTCTCCCTATTTGTTCTAATTATTAGCCCCTTAGAGACATCCTTTTAGGTGAATAAATGACTTATTTGATATACTTTTAGGCTTATTTGATCATATTGCACTTTCTCCCCTTGGAAATTAACTTTTTGCAGAATCTGAGCTTTTGTGCGTAAATTTGACTATTTTTAATGCAAAGTTAATCGGTTCTTGAAATTCATGAAAGACCAATCCAAGGAGAAGAATTGAGAATAAAGTCTTAGTGTTAGAGTGTTGGGAAATGATTTTTACTCGAGTTTCTATTTTTAGAGTGCACTTTCCTATTTTTATTTCTTGATTTATTGATTTATTCTTTTTAAGCATATGCGGTTTAATTATTTATTTAATGTGAAGCTTTAAAAAATAATGGTAATTACTTAGAGACCAAGTCAAGATAAAGAAATAAAGGAAAGGAGATTTACATGGAAATAAGAAGATTTAGGAAAGATATATGCAAAGAAGGAAAAGATAAAGCTGCCTTATGAATCTGAAATTCCAGCCACGTTTTAAAGATTAATCCATAACTTACGATTGGCTAGGAATCTGGACGAGTGGTCTACACCAATAGAAATCTCTTTCCAAGACAAGCAGTTTCATATATTGGAACTCTTTAAACGGATAAGTATTGAAAAAGATATGACCAAATCAAATCAGCATAAGAATCTTACCTTTCCTAGAATTTAGGACTACGAATTTAAGAGTCCTTGCCTTGTCTTCCACTCCAAGTAATTCGACCTAGGGCTTTCTAACACCTATAAATACACCCCTTAGACCTCATAATTCAGTACCTCTCATAATTCATTCAATATATACATCTTTAGAGAGAGAGTCAGAACCACCTCTCATATTTTACTCAATTCATACATCCTTAGAGAGAGAGTCAACCACTTCAGAGCAAGAAGGCAAAGGAGAAGCTAGAGCTGGGGGAATTCTATTCTTCCATCAACAGTCATCTAATCCTTAGGTTATATATTTATTTTCTATAATTAAATATGATGTCTTTCTATTTAGTTTCAGTCTTTAAATTTACCATGTGCTAAACTTTCATATACTTGAGAATCGCAATAAAGGGATGAACCCTAATTAATTTAATCTTTGTTTTGAATTTGGGATTGTTTAGATTTAAATTGAATTAGGTCTTAGATATTGGATATTACTTTGTTCTTAATCACTATTTCTTTTTGGTACAGCTAGAAATAGATTTTAGTATTTGGGCTATTCACTTTAGTGGCGAAGTGATCATCCGACAGGGGGGTTTGAATACAGATCTAGGTAATACCCGTGTAATGTCCGTTATTGACCGACAAGCTTAACTAGTTACATAGCCAAAGAGGTAAAATCATATCATCCGAAGAGGCATATTCGACCATACAGGTGTTTATGATACTGTAGGATAGCTTCTAGGTCCACCCGACAGGGGGCTAGGAGATATTAGAGTCCCGACTAGTATACTAATACCAATTCTACCCTTAAACATAGCATAGATTATATTAGTTAGGAGGATTCTTTGCGAGACTCAAGTACCTCTCTTATCTGAAGTCAGTCTTTTATTTGCTTTTATTTATTTTAATTAAGTTTTTATTATTTGCATCTTTAGTTATAAGAAAACCAAACAAAAATCTCTTCTTTACTTTTTTGTTAAACAATTATTCTTGCTATCTGATTAATACTGGAGTTGAACTCAATCCGTCCCTGAGAACGAAACTCGATTTATCGAATAATACTTGGACAACCGTACACTTGCGGTAATTGTGGTTCCTTTATTTTTTCACTTAAGTTAATAACACCCTAGGACCCACCAAGTTTTTGGCGCCGCTGCCGGGGACGGTAGCGTGAGACCCTGGTGTTAATCTTTAGTAGTTTCAATTGTTTATTTATTTTTTCAGTTTTACGCTTGGTTTTTGTTTTTGGTTTTGTTGTACAGATTTTTATTCAGGTAATGATCAAGAGGTTTTATTGAGGATGTATAGAGGACAGTACCCGGATACTGATCCATATGACTATTGGGAAGACTCTTCAGGACAACAACAATGGGGTAGTAACTTCTACCAACAATCTTATCAATACCCGCAAGAGCAGGATTGGAACAACCAATGGATCGGGAATAATCAACAACAATCGCCTTATCACTATCAACAAGAACAAGCATGGAACCAGCAGTGGGTTGAGAATAATCAACAACACTCATCATATCACTATCCACAGGAGCAAGGATGGAACAACCACTGGGTTGAAAACATTCAACACTATCCACCTCATCACTATCCGCAAGAGACACTACAAGAGACATGTGCTAGAGTTCAGCGTATAGCAGAGGTACTTAAGGCAGAAGAAGAAGAAAGAAGAGCCATCCGTGCATCCACACAACAAATTCTAGACGAAATGGAGGCCAGATATAATTCTCATGACTTTGCTAGTAGTAACATGTCTTATGAAGATTCCACTCCCCCGAGGGATGGAAGAGATCAACTAGAAGAAGTAGTTGAGGAGGAGGTGTTGAAGGAAGATATTAGTGATTGTGATATGACCATCATGCCGATTTTAAATGGAGACCACCATGTGGTTGAGAATCTTGTTGGCATAGTGGGAGGAGGAGTAGCAACGAAAATCCTAGAAATTGAAACTGAGGTTGCTATTCCTATGGTGCGTGTATATGATCAAGATACTGAACGCAAACAAGAAAAAGAGGTGATCGAGATTAAGATTCCACATCAAGAATATTATGAAGTAATAGTGGAAGATTGGGTTGAAAGCGAAGACGAATGTGAAGTGGTTGAGGAATCAACAGAAGAATTAAAGCTTCATAATAAAAGAGAAGTCGAATCTCCACCACAAAAAGTTCACCAATAACTATCTCCACCACAAATCATTATTAGAGATAAAAAATCGGAATCACCTCTATTACTACAAATGATCAATAGGTGATACGCAAGAAAGGTGCTACACCGCGAGAGGAAAGCGGCAAGGAGGAGCACCTACCCACCACACTTTAAAGAGGAACGCGAGATTGAAGAGAATAAAAATGAGTTTATACCGTTGAGGACGTTTATCTACTATCATGTGGTGAAGAATAAGTTTCGTCGTGAAAGTAAGAAGGCAAAATAGAGATACTACCCTCCCCCTTTCAGAGATCGATTGAATAAAATTTAAAGGGGGTAGGTTTCAAAGCTTACATGCCAAGGACGAGGCGAATTCAAGCGGAGGAGATCCGCAAGGGCCTCAATACCATCTTCATGGAAGGTAACGCGTCGAACTTAAAGACGTAATAAACAAAAGTGCTTCTTGGGAGACAACCCATGTTTAATTTTCTTTAATATTTTTCAATTCCTAGTGTATAATTCTAAGTTAGTGTCGAGTTTTAGTGTCTACTTTTAAAAGAAATGAGAAAGATAGTGTGTTATTGGTGCAGGAATTGAGTTTGGGGTGCTAAGGAATTTACAAGGAACAACTTGGAAAAATTCGCAGGCAGGTCCGGTATACCGCGGCATGGAAAACCCACAACACAGGTATGTGATTCGGGCTTATTGCCGAAAGGAGAAATATTTGTCGACGCGCGGTCCGGTATACCGCACGATAGGTCTGGTATACCACGCTATGTCGGTTTTGAAGAGTCTTCACCTTACAAGCTTCTTACCTTGTCATGATCAAACCCTAGCCTCCCCCAATACGAATTTTTCAGACCTTAACCCTTATATACCTGCACAAAGACCACTACAACACCAAAGAACATCGAATCATTCCTCCTATTTCATTCCAAACACACATCCAACACCACAATCCTCAAGAACATCAAGAAATCTTCTCCTCCAACCTTAAGCCTCTTCATCAAAGCTTTAATCCTATTTATTAAATCTTCCCCAAGCCATTACATATTCATTACCCATCTAATATAACACCGAAATCCTTCATAACAAATCCTCAAAACATCAAATTTCAAAACTCTTCTCTAGTTTTTGATTATTTGAAGTTTTGAGTTTGGGGTTCACTGAGATGACGAAGATTGGAAGGTCAAGAATACCGTGAAGAGGAAGAAGAAGTTGAAGAACCTTGTATTACTTTTGGTGTTGAAAGATGTAGTTGAAAGAGTGGAAATTTTGGAGGATAATCATGAAGAGGTGTTACCAAGCATAGGAAAAATCACAAAAGAGTTGGAGCTTAATCAAATCATATTATGTGGAGTGAGCAATGTTCAACATGCCACCTACGCAACACAAGGAGCTCAACCTACACGCAACCATGGAAACCAGCTTCGTGCTGGTTCAGATACGTTTTCCTATCCCTTTCTCATTTGTTTTATTAAGTTTTTATTGGCTTTCTTGAGTCTTTTTCGAGTTGTGGGGACACGATTCATTTTTGAGTTTGGGATGGGGTTCGTTGCCTCATCCCAATTTTTCTGTGTTATTTGTTTTACATGCTTAAAAGAAAATTAATCTTAGGGTTGCGTTGAATGTATAGTATTTTAAATGTCCTCATCAAGCATGTTTTTCATGAATTTATGATAGAAAATAATTGACTTTAGGAGTTAGTGTAAACTGTACTTTGATTGCATGCAAATATGAGGTAATTGATAGGAAGAATTAATGAACAATGCAAAAGAAGTAAACTTGTACTTAAGGATAATGAGTGGTTTGTAGAACGTGAGATCTAAATGAGTAGAGAACCCACTTAGGTATGAACTAGAGGCAAGCTGTGTAAATAGGAAAATGATAGAGGCAGTTCTTTGTTAGCCCTTTGAATCCTTTTTGGCATTTTATCCTTGAAATAATTTTATCCTTCGTAGCCAAATTTTCAGCCTTTAAGCCTTTCTTTTGAAGCCACGTTATAAGCCAATATCCCTTTAGTTTGTTAGGCATGCCCATATGACCTGCACTTGAATCGCGATCCTGAGACTTCCTGTTTTGAGCTTGAGTTTGAGGTGGTGGGTCCACTATATGGGAATTTACATTGGGTTGGGATATTTTCGAGCTTATCAATTGTGCTCTGTTTAATATTGATGATGATTCACATGTTTAATTATATTGTAACCCTTTGCCGGGGTAATAGTGAATGGAAAAGAAGCTATAAAGCTAAAATCATGAATAGGCATAAAGAAAAATAGCATGATATCTCAACATTAAAAAGAGAGTCATAGCTATACAAAAGAAAAAATATATATAGAAACAAAAAGTTATATGAAAAGAATATATATTTGGACCGGCAAAGTGGAAAATTTTAGGTGAATTATCTTTAGTGCTTATTGGGTTAATTTGGGAACGCTAAATTAGAGCGTCAATGGGTTGAGTGAGACATATTCGAGTGTAAACTCAAGCACTTTGACACGTTTTTGATGGTAAGTGAGGAGAGAGCCAAAAGCTCACTTCAAATTAACCAAATTTTTATATCATACCGCCCATAAGCCTATGCTAAAACCGTAAAGACCTCGTGATTCCTAGATACATAGTGAGTTAATAGGGAGTATGCTAATTGGAGCGTTCAAAGCAAGTAAGGATCAATGAACACCCTATAGCCACCATCTTGAGATAAGTATTAAGCGTAACCTTCTAGCATTGTGAAAGTAATTTTGAATTAATATTATCTTGTGTTAGATTTTGCATGATAAGTGTATGTGTATATTAATTCCTAGATTAGACTATATGAAATTTGTTTTAAGTTGTGCTTTGGGATTATTTTCTAGATTCTACCTTCTGCATTCACCTAAAAGATCATTTGTTTTTAGTTTACTTTGTCGGGACGACAAAGGTTCGAGTTTGGGGTCTTGATGTCTCCCTATTTGTTCTAATTATTATCCCTTTGGAGACATCCTTTTAGGTGAATAAATGACTTATTTGATAGACTTTTAGGCATATTTGATCATATTGCACTTTTTCCCCTTGGAAATTAACTATTTGCAGAATCTGAGCTTTTGTGCATAATTTGACTATTGTATTTTAGTGTTAGGAAATGATTTTTACTCGAGTTTCTATTTTTAGAGTGCACTTTCCTATTTCTATTTCTTGATTTATTGATTTATTCTTTTTAAGCATATGCGGTTTAATTATTTATTTAATGTGAAGCTTTAAAAGATAAATGGTAATTACTTAGAGACCAAGTCAAGATAAAGAAATAAAGGAAAGGAGATTTACATGGAAATAAGAAGATTTAGGAAAGATATATGCAAATAAGGAAAAGATAAAGCTGCCTTATGAATCTGAAATTCTAGCCACGTTTTAAAGATTAATCCATAACTTACGATTGGCTAGGAATCTGGACGAATGGTCTGCACTAATAGAAAGCTCATTTTTGATGTTTAATTGAATATTTTGATAGACTTTTGAGTTAAAAATGCAATAATCCGGAATTCCTATTTGATTTCTAGTATTTTTGATTTATTAAACTTTTGCGCATAATCTTGTGTATTTTAGTGAAAATTTTGTAGGTTTTGAATATTAGCTAGGAAAAGAATCCGAGAAGAGAAGTCAAAGATCGTGATATGGAGTCAAAGCTTGAAGATAAATATCGAAAGAATTATATTTTGGAGCTGCAAATCTGGAAAACAGGAAATATATTGATGATTTCGAGGCACTTACGAGTTGATTTAGCCTCTGACCTTTGAATTGAATATGTTCCTTATCGAGTTACGGAAATTTAGCAAGTGATTTCAGGTAAATCGGAGTTATAACGAATCGGCTAGATCTGTTTTAGTGGAGGTGGTGCAGCAGTTACGGGATTTTGGGCTTAGAAAATGGACTTGGGCTTTTAATTAGTGATTTAATTTTAGGTCCAAGGCCGAATCCGTTTTTATTAGTATAAAAGGGGCTTTTGACTTCTATTTTTTACACAACTCATTATTCATAAACAGAAACATCAGAGAGAAGTCAACGAAGGAAGAAGAAGAAAGCTGTAGAGCTGGAGAGTGTCTATATCTCCATTCTCAGCCAAATCCAATTCCGGAAATTAGGTTTTTCTTATTTTTAATTCTGTAAAACACTATGAGTTCTCTTTCTTTTAATTTAGTTTTATTTTTAATTAGTATGAGCTAATTTCTTCATAGTACTTGAGAATGCATAACGGGTGAATCCCTATTCTGTTGAATTTCATATGTTTGAATTTGGGTTTTTAATAAATTAAATTAAATTGGGTATTTTACATTTTTCTGTAATTTGAGATTATTTACTGTTTTTGGAGTGATCAACTAAGAACAGGTGTTAGTATCTAGGCTATTCCACATATGTGGCGTGTGGATCATCCTGACGGAGGGTTTAGGTATGGACTTAATTACTCAATCTAAAATCAAAACTAATTGACTCTGAGGAGCTTAGATAATTTTAGGGCCAATGTGGTAAAATTACTTAATCATTCGAAAGTGGATCATATTTACCCTGACGGGACTAGTGACACTCTAGAATAGCCTTATAGTCCACCCTGACGGGGGTACAAGGAATTTAGAATCCCGACCAATGTTAATTGACCTATTTAACCCTTAAACAACATATGTTATGAAATAGAATTAGGAGGATCCCTTGCGTTTCTCAAGTACTGCCTTCTCATATTTGCGTCTTACCTTCATTTACTTGCGTCTCATTATTTATTTGCATTTTTACTTTAATCTTTCATTACTTAGAATTAATACATTACACCTAAAACACACATTTCTCCTCCTTCTCTCTTCTATCTCTCACTAGGGTTTGAAATTTGGCCAAAGTTTGACCTTGTTTTAACCCCTGTTGACTTCCGTTGACCCCACCCCACCTATCTCCGATGACTCTCCGGCCATATGGATGGAGCTTGACCGGAGACTGAGCTGGCGGCGTTGACTAATTTTGACTGGAGATGGAGTTTCTTCACAAATTATTTTTCTTTTAGTTTTGATTAATAAATCGGAAATTAAATTGGTGAGAAAATAGTGGAAGCTGTTGGAAATTAATTCATTACAGGTGATAGTGGAGATCCGAGCTGGACGCTGGAAGAGTGGAAAAGTAGAAGGTGAGGGACACGCGCTTGGATATTGGAGGTGAAGGAGACGGGTATTAATTGATTTGGTTTAGTGGATAAAGAATAAAGTTGATTCGGTTTAAGTGGATAAAGAAATATAGCTATAATTGGATAATCATTGCCTCATTATTGGTAAGAACCTGCATCTGTTTCAGCACCAAATCAGCAGCGAAATTTGTGCAATTCAAATCGCTGTTTTTGATCTAAATCCGCGACAGAAGTTTTTTGCTGTTTTTGAGCTCAATTCTTAACCAAATAACGTGATTCTTTTTTTGCTGCTCCTCTTTTTTCATTCCTGATCCAATGGCACCTCGCAAGAAGACTGGAAATCGCGGGAATAAGGGCAGTGTCGAAGCTATTGAACCTCAAGCACCAATGAAGGGTAAATATGTCCCTGCTACCCCTGTAATTCAAGTGAGTAACAACTTCTCTGCTACTAAGAGAGGTAATTTGATGTGTGGGAGTGTGGATAAAGGCTTTTCTAGCAGGAAGGAAGATAGCTTATGTAATGCAGGTAATGTGTTTGATGAAAGTCCTGAGAGAAGGACAGTAGATAAAACACAAGAATTAATGGATGAAACCTTACTTAGCTCCAGTGAAAGCCTCCAAGCTACTCAAATCGTTGAGTGTACAATGATTGAGGGGATGAACGGCCAAGATGGGTCCCTATTTGAGGGCGAGGCTCCTAATTCTCTCGAGAATAGCTTGAATGTGAGTCACAAGGAGGATTACTCCACTTTAGGTGCAGGAATTGGGTTAATTTCTCCACCTAGTGGAAGTACCCTCTTGGGAGTAGCACAAGGTCAAAGTGTGGAGGAGAAGGATAATTCCGAGGCTAAAATCATTGAGGAAAACAATAGAAAGCAAGGTAAATGGACAGAATTGTTCAAGAAAAGTGATCAAGACTTGAAACTAAAGTACTTTGCTCCTAGTCTAGTAGAAGATGAACTCATGGTTAAGCCACCTAGAGATATAGTGAAGAGTGGAATTGAAGAGTGGGATAATTGCCTAGTTGGACAATTTTTTGGAGAAGCTCCTCAATATCACATGGTTAGAAGTATGGTTAATGCCCAATGGAGAAATTATGGTCAAGTTGAAATAAAGTCTACGGATATGGAAGTGTTTCTATTCAAATTCAAAGGTGAGCAAGAATGTAACAACATATTAGAGCAAGTTTGGCATGTTAATGGTAGAATTATGATCTTGAGAAGATGGGAACCTAATATGAAATTTGATAAACTTGATTTGACCAAGGTCCCATTATGGGTTAAACTAAGGAAGGTACCATTACATTTGTGGAATAAGGATGGACTAAGCTACATTAGTAGTGCTTTGGGTATTCCACTCCAAATGGACCCAATCACTAAAACAAAAAATAGGCTAAGCTTTGCTAGAGTTTGTGTGGAAGTGGATATGACAAAGGAGCTTGTAAAAAGGGTGAAGGTAGATCTTGAGGAGGATGGGATCCATGTGGTGGAGGCTTACTATGAGTGGTTACCTCCAAGATGCTCTAATTGTAAGGCTTTAGGGCATAAGGAGATTAATTGTAGCCAAGGAAGAAAAGAACCTATCAAGGAGAGACCTAAACCAAACCAAAACCAACCTAAACAAAACCAAATCAACCAACCTAAACCAAACCAAGATAATCACCAACCAAACCAAAACAAAGTTCAAAAGAGGGTTGAAGAATGGAGGGTAGTGCAAAGAAAGCAAAAGGAGAAGAAGGAAGATGAAGTTCATATTCCTAACACCAAAAACACAAATACACCCTCACCTAAACATGTGGGAAGTAGTAGTGCAAAGGGGAAAGAAATAAACCCTTGCACACCTAGAGAAGGTGCTTACAATTCTAATATCCTTGTAGGGGAGTTAAGTAACTCCTTTTGTGCTTTAAATGTGGCTAATGAAAACCTTGAAGAGGCTTTGAATAGGTTTGTGGGAAGTGCCCATAGAGAAAGAGAACCTCCGGATTTAAATGATAATTAGCTCATGGAATGTTAGAGGTTTGAATCAAAACCTCAAACAAAAAGAAGTTATTCATGTTATACAAGATAAAAAAGTTGATCTAGTTGGTTTATTGGAGACTAAAATGACCCTACAAAGCTACAACAAGTTTCACAACACTTACTTGAGTAATTGGGGTACAATAACTAATCATGATAAGGATGAAAGAGGGAGAATATGTGTAAAGTGGAATAAGAATGTTTTGGATGTAAAGTGTCTTAATTCAACTAGCCAAGCCATCTTCCTTGAGGTACATGATATATATAATAAAAATACCTTTAATTGTGTGATGGTATATGCGGATAATGATGATGATAAAAGGGTGACTCTTTGGGAAACACTTGGTGATTGGATGGTTATTAATGGGGACTCTCCTTGTATTTGGTGTGGGGATTATAATGAAATTACTAAAGTTGATGAAAGAATGGGTTGCACTAGCCTTCATAAGAGTTCTCATGAATTTGTTGATTGTATAAAGGATAATGGGATGGTTGAACATCCTAGCCAAGGGTGTTACTACACTTGGACTAATAGAAGAGTAGAAGGGTTTATATCTAGTAAAATTGACAAAATGTTTATAAATGATGCTTGGTTCACTTGTTTCAAATCTCGCTTGATGGTTGAAGCTCCCGGAATCTCGGATCATTCTAATCTTATCCTCAAAATTCAGGGGAGTTCTAATACTAAACCTTCATCTTTTAAATTTTTTAATATTTGGATTGATCATGATGAATTTATGCCTTTGATTGAAAAGGTGTGGAAATATGAAGTAAGAGGGAGTATGATGTATAAAGTGGTGAATAAATTGAAGGAAGTAAAAAAAGCTTTGAAAATCTTCAATAGAAAATATTTTCATCACTCTACTAAAGAAATAATGGAGCTTAAAGAGGAGCTTGAGAAGGCACAAATATTGCTTATGAATGGGGATCAATCTATGATTACTATTGAGAAGGAACTTAGGGACAAACTTATGCATCTTCTCAATATTCAAGAGGAGATTCTAAAGCAAAAATCTGGAATTACTTGGGCACAAAAAGGTGATTGTAGTACTACCCTTTATCACAAGAGTATCAAGGCAAGAATAACTCAAAATCGAGTTGCATCTATTGTGACTGAAAATGGTGATGTTATGGATGATGAGGAGGCTATTCATGATGAGTTTATTAAGTACTATACTAGTTTAATTGGTACTAAGGACGTTTATGAAGAGAGTGTTAGCTCAAGTTGTTTAAATAAGCTTGTTAATAAAGCTATTACTAAGGAAGAAGCAAAAGATATGGTGAAAGATATTACTAATAAGGAGATTAAAGAAGCTATTTTCTCTATTGACATCTCAAAAGCTCCTGGCCCAGATGGATTTAATAGTGCCTTCTTTAAATCTACTTGGAGTATTATTGGTGTGGATGTTTGTAATGCTATAAAGGAAACTTTCAAAAATAGACAAATTTTGAAGCAAATTAATGCTACTAATCTTGTTCTTATACCTAAGGTTAAAAACCCCACTTCAGTAAAGAGCTTTAGGCCCATCGCTTGTTGTAATATCCTCTATAAAGCTATATCTAAAATCATTGCTAATAGGATGAAGAAGAGTCTTGAGAAGCTTATATCTAATAATCAAGCCGCTTTTGTGGGAGGTAGAAGTATATCGGATAATATATTGGTTGCTCAAAGTGTGGTGACCGGTTATGATAGGAAGGACTTGAGTCCAAGATGTACTTTAAATATTGATCTCCAAAAGGCATTTGATACAATTAATTGGAGGTACTTATTCAAACTATTACAAATCATGGGATTTGATAAAAAGCTTATATCTTGGGTCAAGATGTGTATTACAACTCCTATGTTCTCTTTGTGCATTAATGGTAGTGTATGTGGTTATTTCAAAGGAGAAAGAGGTCTAAGACAAGGTGATCCTTTATCCCCTTATCTATTTGTTATATGTATGCAAGGTTTCTCATCTATTCTTGAGAAAGTGGCTAATAATCAAGCTTTTACTTATCACCCTAATTGTGCTAGAATGGGTTTGAATCACCTTATTTTTGCGGATGATTGCTTAGTTTTCTTTAATGGTGATAAAGACTCGGCTATGAGACTAAAACAAGGCCTAGATCTCTTCTCTAGACTCTCCGGCCTTAAAATAAGCCCTGAAAAAAGTGAGCTTTATATGGGAGGTTGTAATAAAGACCTTCATGATAATTTGAGTTGTATTCTCAATGTTAAAAAGGGCAAACTTCCGGTTAGATATCTTGGGGCTCCTTTAACTACAAAGGGTCCTAATAGCCTTATGTGTGCTACCCTTATTAATAATATTGTGGGAAGTGTTGAAGGGTGGATGCATAAATTTCTTACATTTGCGGGAAGGCTTCATTTAATCAAAAGTGTTTTACAAAGTAAAGCTAGGTATTGGTGTAATGTAATGATACTTCCAATGGGAGTTATTCATGAGATAGAATCACTCTTGAGTAGATTCCTTTGGAAAGGTAATACTAGTGATTTCCATGGTGCTAAAGTGGCTTGGAAAGAAATATGTCAAAGTAAGGAAAATGGAGGACTAGGTATACCTAATCTTCTCCAAATCAATCAAGTTGCTATTCTCAAAGCTTTTTGGAGAATGTATGGCTACAAAGATAATATTTGGTCTCAATGGGTCTACTCAAATTGGCTAAGGAACAAGAGTATATGGAGCATTACTTGTGATAATAGCCTTCCTTGGACATGGAGAGCTATGCTTAATATAAGGTACCTTGCTTTTAAATATATTGTACATGAGGTTGGAAATGGTAGGAGAACTTATATGCTAGATGATAGATGGATAAAAGGGAAGTGTGTAGGTGATATTTGTGGAAAAAAGGATGCTATCTCTTTAGGAAATTACAATATTAACAAAAAGGTGGTGGACTATTATGTGGGAAAGAGGTGGAGGTTTCCACCTAGGCTTAATAAGGTGTATGAGGTGGTAAGAGATATGGTGCTTAAGGATGAGCATGACACTATAAGATGGGGAGATAAGGGCTTTAGGACCTCGGTTGTTATGTATGATCTAAGGGGTCCTAATGAGAAAACTAAATGGTATAATGTGGTGTGGCATAAATGGAGTATGCCAAAGCACAAGTTTTGTGCTTGGCTAATTTGTAAGGATAGGTTAAGCACAAAGGATAGGCTTTGCAAGTGGGGTATGGAAGTGGATAAGATGTGCAACCTTTGTTTTGAAGATCATGAATCTAGGGATCATTTATTTGTGAAGTGTAAGTTCACAACTTTGGCTTGGAAAGAGATTTGTGCTCTCCACAATTGGCACAACTCGGGTGGTACTTGGGAAGAAAGGATTGACTTCATGCTTAAATTCAATGGTAACACTTTAAAGGATACTATATCAAACATTTCTTTCCTTAGTTTTCTTTATTGTATTTGGGATATGAGGAATAAACATGAGTTTAAGAAGATATACCCCAAATATGAGGATATTGTGAAAATAGTTGTGAAAGATGTTCAATATACACTTTGGAATAGAAAGCTATTTAAGAGGAGTGTTGAGAATATGAGATTGGTGGCAAGATGGAAGCTACATGGAGTGCTCAAGGGAGGAGAGAAAGAGGATCAAGGAGGATAGCTTGGAGCGTGGACTTAGTATAAGACTTTAGCAATTGTTGTATAGGTTCTCCTAGCAATGGTTGTATAGGGTTTTACTTTACTTTGTTTTTTATAGCAATGGTTGTATAGGTTGCTTGCAAGTTGATAGGTTTATTTTCTAGTAAATGTTGTATAGGGTTTGTTTTCCTAGCCATGCTTGTTTTTGAGTCAAAAACAAGTAGGGGTTTGATTTGTACTTGTCGTTTTGTGGATATAAAATGATAAGTTTGATCAAAAAAAACCAATCATTATATCTTTTATCTGCTTTCATAAGTGCGACCATTCATTATCTGATAAGCATTGTAGTTAACCAACCGTCCCTGCGAACAATCATGTTATCATTATTACTACTTGGGACAACCGTACACTTGCGGTTGTGGTTCAATTACTTTTTGCATTTATTTTAGAACACACAAAGGACCAACACTTCTCCAAAATCTTTAAGCCGTTGTGCAACTTACTTGAGAAGGACACCAAATTCCTATTTGATGAAGCTTGCATAAAGGCATTCAACGAGATCAAAGAGAAGCTTATTTCTGCACCTATTGTATTACCTCCTGATTGGAAGATTCCGTTCGAGATTATGTGTGATGCTAGTGATCTTGCGATGGGAGCTGTGTTGGGTCAAAGAAAAGAAAAGGTATTTCACTCTATCTACTATGCTAGTAAAACCTTCACAAGTGCTCAAATTAATTACACCGTAACTGAGAAGGAATTACTAGATGTTGTGTATGCATTCGACAAATTTCGTTCCTACCTTCTTGGGGCGAAAGTTGTTGTGTTTACCGACCATTCTGCGATTAAATACCTTATGGAAAAGAAAGATGCGAAGCCGCGTTTGATTAGATGGGTTCTACTGTTACAAGAGTTTGATTTAGAGATTCGGGATCGAAAGGGTTGTGATAATCAGGTTGCTGATCATTTGTCGCGTCTCGAAGGTTCTGAGTCTAATGGAGGACCTGAGTTGGTAAGAGAAGAGTTTCCTGAGGAGAGTTTGTTTTCATTTTATTCATTAGAAACTCCTTGGTATGCGGATATAGCAAATCGTATTGTGAGTGGTTCTTTTCCTCAAGGAGCTACCTCACAAGAGAAAAATAGACTAGCCCATCGAGCTAAACAATTCTTTTGGGAGGATCCTTTCCTCTACAAAACATGCAGTGATCAGATGGTAAGGAGATGCATATCAGATAAGGAAATTTTGTCCATTTTTGCAGGTTGTCAGGATTCCCCATACGGAGGACACTTCAAAGGAGATCGTACAACTGCAAAGGTACTACAATCCGGTTTTTATTGGCCTAATTTACATAAGGATTGTCATGAGTATGTCAATAAATGTCATAGATGCCAGTTTACTGGTAATACATCTAAGAGAGATGAGATGCCGCGTAATAATGTTCTTGAAGTTGAGATATTCGATGTATGGGGTATTGATTTCATGGGTCCTTTTGTACCATCTAACGGGAATCTTTAAATCCTACTAACTGTTGATTACGTGTCTAAATGGGTAGAGGTTGTAGCTCTACCAACTAATGATTCGCGAGTAGTGATTGAATTCTTAAAGTCACACATCTTCACTAGACATGGTACACCTCGAGTTATTATCAGTGATGGAGGTTCACACTTCGTGATCAAATATCTGAAGACAATTCTAGAGAAATATATTGTGAGACATCGTGTATCTACCGCGTATCATCCACAAGCCAATGGTCAAGCTGAGGTCTCTAATCGAGAGATCAAATCCATTCTTGAGAAGACAGTTGGTTCCACACGTAAGGACTGGTCAATGAAATTAGATGATGCGTTGTAGGCATATCGTACTACGTTCAAGACGCCTGTGGGTGCATCTCCGTATCGCATTGTTTATGGTAATGCTTGTCACTTACCTCTTGAGCTTGAAATGGGTGCCTATTGGGCAATTGCGGAGATGAATATGGATCCAACCTTAGCTGTGGAGAATCGTATGATGAAGCATAATGAACTTGATGAGTTTCGATTCCATGCCTATGAGAATGCTAAAATTTACAAGGAAAAGACGAAAAGATGGCATGACAATCGCATTCGTGAAAAGAAATTCAATGTTGGACAGATGGTCCTCAAATATAACTCAAAGTTCAGCAATTATCCGGGCAAGTTGAGGTCAAAGTGGTCTGGTCCATTCATAGTGACCAATGTTACGCCTCATGGAGCGATAGAGATCGAGAATCTAGACGAGCAATGCACCTTCATGGTGAATGGGCATCGTCTGAAACTTTACCATGTAGGCGAGGATACCAATCGCAGAGTTGATCACATCTTGGGGAGGTCATGTACCTCCTTGAAGCCGAATAGACGCGAGAGGTAATTTGTCGAGCTTAACGAGGTTAAACAAAACCCAGTTCATTGTATATTAGTTTATTGCTTTATGTTTTTCAATTCCTAGTGTATAATTCTAAGTTAGTATCGAGTTTTAGTGTCTACTTTTAAAAGAAATGAGAAAGGTAGTGTGTTATTGGTGCAGGAATTGAGTTTGGGGTGCTAGGAAACGCAAAAGGAGTCACTTGGGAAAATTCAAGGTCAGCTCTGGTATACCGCGCCTCACGTCCGGTATACCGCAGGAGGAAAAACCCGTGACCACGGGTAGAAGACTCGGGTTTTTTGCCGAGAATTCGAAAATCAAAGGGTCACAGGTCCGGTATACCGCGCCTCACGTCTGGTATACCGCAGGAGGAAAAACCCGTGACCACGGGTAGAAGACTCGGGTTTTTTGCCGAGGGTTCGAAAAAAAGGATGCGTCAGGTCCGGTATACCGTAGATAGGTTGGTTTTGAAGAGATTGTTAACTAATACACTTCTTACCTTATCACAAGCAAACCGTAGCCTTTCCCATTGGTGGTCCTTTGTGTGTTCTAAATAAATGCAAATAATAATCGAACCACAACCGCAAGTGTACGGTTGTCCCAAGTAGTATGTATGATAATACAGATTCGTTCCAAGGACGGATGGTTGATCACAATGTTTAGCAAGTAGTGATTGATGCACTTATGAAAATAAAAGATTATAAAATATTTGTTTGGTTTTGTTGATTAAAGCTAATGAATGAAAGACAAATATTAAAATGCAAGTAGAAGCTAAGACGCAAGTAAAATAAGTGAAAACGCAATATGAGATGTAGCACTTGAGAACACAAGGATCCTCCCTATCCTATTTCTTAACTTATGTTGTTTAAGGGGTAAATTGGTCAATTACAATGGTCGGGATTCTAAATTCCTTATACCCCCGTCAGGGTGGACTATAAGGCAATCCTAGGGTGTCACTAGTCCCGTCAGGGTAAATATGATCCACCTTTAGATGTTTAAGTTTTATTACCTCATTGGCCCTAGAATTAGCTAAGTTCGTCAGAATCAATAGCTTCTATCCTAGATTCGAATAAATGGTTCTGTATTTAAACCCTCCGTCAGGATGATCCAATTGCCACTAATTGGAATAGCCTAAATACTAACACCTGTTCTTAGTTAGCTACTCTAAAAACAGTAAAATAATCTCAATTTATTGAAAAGAGTAAAAGCCCTAATTTAGTTTAATTCAATAAAAACCCAAATTCAACATTCGTTATTAATTAAGATTGGGGTTCACCCATTATTTGTTCTCAAGCACTATCAATTGTTTAGCTCATATTAAAAAGAAATACTAAATTAAAAATAAAGGAATTCATATTTGATTACAAAATTTAAGATAAGAAAAACCTAATTTCCGGAATAGGAATGACTACGAACGGAGATATAGACCCTCTCCAGCTCTTGTAGCTTCTTCTTCTTCCTTCTGTTGCTTCTCTCTGGTGTTTAATTTTGTAGAATGTGAATTGTGTGAAAAATAGAAGTCCAGACCTCCTTTTATAAGCATAAATTCGGACTAGGGCTTGGACCAGAAAATAAAAGACTAATTAAATGTCCAAGCCCAATTTCCAAGCCCAAAATCCCGTAACTGCTGATACACCTTCACTAAAACGGCTTTTCCCGATGCGTTACAACTCCGATTGACCTCATTCCAGTTGCTAAAGTTCCGTAACTCGATAAGGAATGATTTCTCTTCAAAGGTCAACAGCTAAATCATCGCTTCAGCACATCGAAATCAGCAATCTATGGCCTGGAAAATGGATTTTCAGCTCTAAAAATAATATCTTCGGGATTTATCTTCAAGTCTTGACTCTTAATTCACGATCTTTGACTTTCTCCTCGGATTCCTCTCCTAGCTAACATCTAAAACCTGTAAACTTTACACTAAAAATACCAATATTACGCGCAAAAGTTTAATAAATTAAAAATGCTAGAAATAAAAAGGTAATTCCGGATTATTGCATATTAAGTCCAAAAGTCTATCAATTTAAGTAAATAAACACCAAAAATGATGTCTCCCAATGGCATAAAATTAGAACATTTAGGGAGACATCACCCATACGAATTTTCCAGGTCCCAACCTTATAAATATCCCTTGAAGCTTGATTAAACCTCCACAACAAACACAATAACATCAATAATTCTCTCCTCCATCCCCCATAAACACATCCTCTTCATCAAATTCATCAAAAACACCATTAAACACCATCAAGCTTTCAAGGATTCTTCCAAGATTCATCAAGAAGCCACCTTCCTTCATCTAATCCAAGCAAGAAACTCAAGCTACAAACCATTGGGACTAGCTCAGTGGCCAGTACCCTGTCTCTCAACTAGGAGGTACAGGGTTCGAATCCCCTCAGCCGTGTTATTTCTTGAGCCCTTAAAGGGGGTAAGCAAGGGGTGCATGGTTCGAGTCTCCTCCCTGAACATGGGTAACCTGGTTCTGATTAAGTGGGAGTATGCATGAGGAGGCGTGTATATTTCCTATGGGATTAGTCGTGGTGCGCGTAAGCTGGCCCGGACACCCATACATCGAAGAAACTCAAGCTACACCAAGTTTTCTTAACTTTATTCTATTCTTGGTATAACTTGAGTTTGGGGTCAAATCAACCATGACAAACAGAACAGATGCTATGGATTATAAGAGGAAGTGTTGTATCCTAGGAAAGAACAAGAATTTGTCTGGTTCTACAATTGAAAAGGCCATCAATCTTGATGAGCCTGTTGAAGAAAAACAAGAAGAAAAGGCACCTGCACCACCACAACACAAGAAATTAACAGCAAGGATGAGGGTATCATCAAAGCCTAAAGACAAGACACAAATTCAAGATCATGGTTCTTCTTCCTCTCAAACTAATGCTTGTATTCCTCCATGGGCTCTCAAATTGCAACACGAAATCGAACTTTTGAGAGAAGACAACAGAGCACTTTGGATGGAAATCACACAGATTGAGTCAACATTGGAAGAGGTAACTACGAACATGGAAATTGATAATTATTAATCCCCTTTGGAGGATGACATGATGGATCTTTATGGCCAGGTACCCCGTTCTAATTCTTCTTCTTAATTGATGGTAGGCACTAGTTAGGTAGTTTAGTTTGATTTTATTGCTTTATTGAGTCTTTTTCGAGTCGTGGGGACACGACTCACTTTTGAGTTTGGGGTGGGGTTGGTTGCCTCATCCCAATTTTTTGTGTTTTACATGCTTTCAATAAAATTAATCTTAGGGTTGCGTTGACTGTAGAGTATTTTAAATCCCCCCATCAAGCATGCTTTTTATGAATTAATGATACAAAATAGTTGACTTTAGTAGTTAGTGTAAAACGCACTTTGATTGCATGCAAATATGAAGTAAATGATAGGAAAAATTAATGAACAATGCAAAAGAAGTAAACTTGTACTTAAGGATAATGGGTGGTTTGTAGAACGTGAGATCTTAATGAGTAGAGAACCCACTTAGGTATGAACTAGAGGCAAGTTGTATATATATGAAAATGATAGAGGCAGTTCTTTGTTAGCCCTTTGAATCCTTTTTGGCCATCTATCCGTGAATTAATTGTATCCTTCTTAGCCAAATTTTTAGCCTTTAAGCCTTTCTTTTGTTGCCACATTATAAGCCAATATCCCTTTAGATTGTTAGGCATGACCATATGACCCGCACTTGAATCACGATCCTGAGACTTCATGTCTTGAGCTTGAGTTTGGGGTGGTGGGTCCACTATATGGGAATTTACATTGGGTTGGGATTTTTGATCTTATCAATTGTGCTTTGTGCTATATATGATTATTATTCACAGGTTTATTATATTGTAACCCTTTGTCGGGGTAATAGTGAATGGAAAAGAAGCTACGAGCTCTAGTTATGAATAGGCATAACTATGAAAAATAGCATGATATCTCAACATTAAAAAGAGAGTCATAGCTATACAAAAGAAAAAGAAAAAAATGAATTATTTAAAAAGAAAATATATTCGGACCGGCAAAGTGGAAATTTTTAAGTGAATCATCTTTAGTGCTTATTGGGTTGATTTGGGGGACGCTAATTAAGCACGTCAAATGGGTTGAGTGAGAACGTTATTCGAGTGTAAACTCAAGCTCTTGGACAGTTTGTTGATGGTAAGTGAGGAGAGAGCCAAAATCTCACTTCAAATTTACCAAATATGCATACCATACCGTCCCTAAGCCTACGCTAAAACCGTAAAGACCTCGTTATTCCTAGATGCACAGTGAGTTAATAGGGAATGTGCTAAGTGGGTCGTTCAAAGCAAGTAAAGATCAAGGAACACCCTATAGCCACCATCTTGAGATAAGTAATAAGCGTAATCCTCTAGCATTGTGAAATTAATTTTGGATTGATATTATTTTGTGTTTGCTTTTGCATGATAAGTGTAGGTGTATATTAATTCCTAGATTAGACTATATGAAATTTGTTTAAGTTGTGCTTTGGGAATATTTACTAGATTCTACCTTTTGCGTTCACCTAAAAGATCCTTTGTTTTTATTTTACTTTGTCGGAACGACAAAGGTTTGAGTTTAGGGTCTTGATGTCTCCCTATTTGTTCTAATTATTAGCCCTTTTGATACATCCTTTTAGGTGAATAAATGACTTATTTGATAGACTTTTAGGCTTATTTGATCATATTGCACTTCCTCCCCTTGGAAATTAACTATTAGCAGATTTTGAGCTTTTGTGCGTAAATTTGATTGTTTTTAATGCAAAGTTAATAGGTTCTTGAATTTCATGAAAGACCAATTCAAGGAGGAGAAGTGAGAATTAAAGTCTTAGTGTATTTTAGAGTGTTAGGAAATGTTTTTACTTGAGTTTCTATTTTTAGAGTGTGCTTTCCTATTTTTATTTCTTGAATTATTGATTTATTCTTTTTAAAGCATATGCGGTTTAATTATTTATTTAATGTGAAGCTTTACAAGATAAATGGTAATTTCTTAGAGACCAAGTCAAGATAAAGCAGTTAAGGAAAGAGATTTACATGGAATTAAGAAGATTTAGGAAAGATATATGCAAAGAAGGAAAAGATAAAGCTGCCTTATGAATCTGAAATTCCAGCCACGTTTCAAAGATGAGTCCATAAATAAATATTGGCTAGGAATCTGGACGAGTGGTCTGCACCAATAGAAATCACTTTCCAAGACAAGCAATTTCATATATTGGAACTCCTCAAACGGATAAGTATTGAATGATATATGACCAAATCAAATCAGCATCAGAATCTTACCTTTCCTAGAATTTAGTGCTACGAATTTGAGAGTTCTTGACTTGACTTCCACCCCAAGTAAATTAGACCTAGGGTTCCCTAACACCTATAAATGCACCCCTTAGTCTCCTCTTTTCACACACTTCAGATAACTACACAAGAGGCTTAAGGTTTTCAAGTCAGAGCAAGAAGGCAAGGAGAAGCTAGTGCTGGAGGAATCCTGTTCTTCCATCAACAGTCATCCTACCCTTTAGGTTTAATTTATCTTTTGTACTTGAACATGAATTCCTTTTATTTAATGTTAGTCTTTAATTTTATTATGAGCTAAATTTCTTTATACTTGAGAATCGCATTAAAGGGATGAACCTTAATTAATGAATCTATGTTTTGAATTTGGGATTGTTTAGATTTAAATAGGATTGAGTTTTATATATTGGATATTACTTGTTTCATTACTAATTCTTTTAGGAACAACTAGAACTAGTTGTTAGTATTTGGGCTATTCACTTTAGTGGCGAAGTAATCATCCGACAGGGGGGTTTGAATACAGATCTAGGTAATACCCGTGTAATGTCCGTTGTTGACCGACAAGCTTAACTAGTTACATAGCCAAAGAGGTAAAATCATATAATCCGAAGAGGCATATTCGACCATACAGGTGTTTATGATACTTTAGGATAGCTTCTAGGTCCACCCGACAAGGGGCTAGAAGATATTAGAGTCCCGACTAATATTATAATTCTAATTCTACCCTTAAACATAGCATAGATTATATTGATTAAGTGGATTCCTTGCGAGACTCAAGTATCTCTCTTATCTGAAGTTAGTCTTTTATTTCCTTTATTTCCTTTCTGTTAATTTAATTTTAGTCTTTACTTTATTTGCAATTTTAATTTACAAAAACCAAACAAAAATTATTATCTTTTATTTTCTGTTTAGAAATTACTCTTACTACTTGATTAATAGTTGGGTTGAACCTAATCCGTCCCTGAGAACGAACTTGATTATCATATATTACTTGGGACAACCGTACACTTGCGGTTAAGTGGTTCCTATTTATTTATCGCTTAATTTTATAACACCCTAGGACCCACCAGTCTTTCGATTTTAGTAGTGTATATTAGATAAAAGTCGTTAATTTAGTGTTTATTATTAAGAAATGAGGAAGGGTAGTTGTTTTTGATGATTTTAAGGGTAGAAAGGTCATGAGTTTGGGGTCGAATAGACGAAAAAAACGTGAAAATGGAGTTCAAAGACAGGCATGACCGGCTAGCCGGCGAGATAACCGGCATGCCGGTCAAATGCGCTGAAGACCCCCAAACTTTCTGGTTAGTGCGTTTAGTTTGACGCATTTTGCTGCGTTAACGTTTGCACCAGCGAGTCACAGCCGGCATGTCAGTGGCTGAACGGCTAGCCAGCCTTCGAAGATGAAAAGTTGAGACTAATGCGTCAGCTATGACGCAACGTGCTGCGTCTGTAGTTGCGCCAGCGAGACGCAACCGTTATGCCGGCCATCTCACCAGCTAGCCAGTCAACGAAGGAGGATGTTCTGGTTAGTGCGTCAGCTATGACGCAAGGAGGCTTGCGTTAGAGAAAAAAGGAAAAAAAATTGAATTTCATAGTTTATTCTTTGCCGACACAGTGACCGGCATTGCCGGTCAGCTGCTGTGATAGGCGATTTTAAGGGTTAAAACCCTATATTTCTAGCCTCTTTCTCAAGTTAGCCTCCACCTACGAATCATAGCCTCCTACCACTCCGAAAATCATCATCAAAACACCAATATACCACCAATCCTTCTCTCTAAACATCATCCAACCACACATTCATATCATAAATCTCCCAATTTACACTTTAATCCGAATTTTTCTTTCACCAAAGCTTAAAGTTCATCCATTAAACGTTTCCCAAAACTTGAAATATCTATAACCCAGCTCTAACCAATCCATAATTCATATCCAAACCTTCAAGAACACCAAAATCATTAATTTCATCCTAACCTTTGAGAATTCTTGAAGCTTTGAGCTTGGGGTCATCAGAGATGACCATGAAGGTTGGGAAAGGTACAAAGAACATGATAAAGAAAGAGAATTGGGGATTGAGGGAATATTTTAATAGAGGAGATGATGATTAGAGAGCGGGGAAAAGATGAAAACATGAGAAATTTGACGAAAAGTTCGAGGTGATGAGAAACACTTTAAACGTAACCATTGATGAAGAAGAATTCAAAACCTCAACCTGGACGCAACACTGATAACGAACCTCGCGCTGGTTAAGATATGTTTTCTATCCCTTCTCATTTAGTGTAATTTAGTTTATTTGCGATGAGTCTTTTCGAGTCGTGGGGACACGACTCATTTTTTAGTCTAGTGTGGGGTTCGTTGCCTCATCCCAGTTTTTATGTGTTTATTTGTCTTTAATTTCTTTCAATAAATTAATTAGGAGTTGCATTTGACTGTAGAGGTTTTTAAATGTCCCTTGAAGCATACTTTTGATGAATCTATGATAGTAAATAGTGGACTTTGGGGAGTAGCATAAAATGCGCTTTAATTGCATGCGAACATAGATAATGAATAGGAAAAATTAATGAACAATGCAAAAGAAGTAAGCTTGTACTTAAGGAAAATGTTTGGTTTGTAGAACGTGAGATCGAAATTAGTAGAGAACCCACTTAGATATGAACTAGAGACGAACCATGTAGTTAGGAAAATGATAGGGGCAGTTCTTTGTTAGCCATTTGAAGCCTTTATCTTGCTATCCCTTATATTAATTTTATCCGTCTTAGCCCAGTTTTGAGCCTTAAGCCTTTCTTTTGTAGCCACGATATAAGCCCATTATCCTTTAGATTATTAGGCATGACCAAATGACCCGCACTTGAATCACGATCCTGAAACCTGTCTCGAGCTTGAGTTTGGGGTGGAGGGTCCATATTTGGGAGATTACATTGGGAAGGGGATCATATGTGTTTGTATTGAGGCACACAAATTTAGATGATATTATTATTTGTAACCCTTTGCCGGGATTTGAAAAGATAAAAAATAAAATTTATAAGAGACATGACCTTTCATATCAAAATAAGGGTCATGGGTATCTTGTACAAAAAAAAGAGAAAAGAAATGAAAAAGAAAATAAAAAGAAAGAAAGAATAAAATAAACCGGAAAAGTGGAATATTCTGAAAAATCATCTTAGATTAATTGGGTTGACATTGGGGACGCAACATTAGCGCGTCAAATGGGTTGAGTGAGAACATTATATGAGTGTAAACTCAAGCTCGTGGACAGTTGTTGATGGTAAGTGAGGAGAGAGCCAAAAGCTCACTTCAAATTTACCAAATATACATACCATACCGTCCCTAAGCCTACGCTAAAACCGTAAAGTCCTCGTGATTCCTAGGTGCATGGTAAATGTATAAAATTAAAATGTAATAAATCGATTTTTCTCTTTTAATTCTAGTATTTTCATTTATTAAACTTTTGCGCGTAATATGCTCTGTTTTGAGTGGAAAGTTGTAGGTTTCGAATACTAGATAGGAGAGGAATCTAAGAATAAAGTCAAAGATCGTATAATGAAGTCAAAGCAAGAAGAAATATCCCGAAAGAATTGATTATTTAAAGCTACAAATCTGGAAAGTTGTCAAAGATTGCTTATTTCGAGCCATCTAAGAGTGTATTTAGCCTCTGACTTGTGAAAAGAAATTGTTGCCCACTGAGTTACGGAAATTTAGCAACTGGAGTGAGGTCAATCTGAGTTGAAATGAGCCGGTTAGAACTGTTTTAGTGGAGGTGGTGTAGTTTTTACGGGATTTGGGCTTAATTATGGATTTGGACTTTTCTTATTTTAACTTAATCCTTAAAGAAAAACCCTAATCCGTTTTTCACATTATAAATAGGATTTTGACTTCTATTTTCACACACCTTTTTCATAATATAACATACGCTTAAGAGTCAGACACCAGAGAAGAAGCTAGAGGCAGGAAGAGAAAAAGCAAGAGCTGGAGACTGTCTATATCTCCAATTCTCAGCCAATTCAACTCTGTAATTAGGTTCTTTTATTTTATTCTGTAAAACATTATGAACTCAATTATGTCTTTAGTTTTTATCTTTTCAATAATTATGAGCTAAACTTAATTAGTGCTTGAGAACGCATAATGGGTTAATCCCAATTTGATTTTATTTCATGTGTTTGGATTTGAGATTTTAATAATTGAAATCAAACTGGGTAAATTGTATTTTTCATTAATTTGCTTTTATTTACTATAATTGAAGTCATGAATCAATCATAGGACTTAGTATCTAGGCTATTCCAATTAGTGGCGATTGGATCACCTTGACGGGGGGTCTGGGTACAGAACTAGTTAATGAATGTAGGTTAGAAATTAGAGACTCTGACGAGCTTAATTAAACCTATGGCATATTGGGTAAATTAGACTTAATCACTTGAGAGTGGACTATAATCACCCTGACAGGGTTTGTAGCACTTGAAAGTAGCTCCTTAGTCCATCCTGACGGGGTAAGGAGAATTCCGAATCTCGAACAATGCATATTTACCAATTTGTCCCTTAAACATGACATGAAATGAATGATAATTAGGTAAAACCCTTGCGTCTCTCAAATACTGCCTTTCCCATCTTGTGTAAACACTTTATTTTCTTGCGTCTAGTTTAATTCTTGCATTAATTTAGTGTGTTAATTTATTGTCTTAGCATTAGAAAATCAAACAAACAATTCTAAAAATCATTTACTTGTTTTCACGTGCAATTAACTACTATCTGATAAGCATTAGATTCAACCATTCCGTCCCTGAGAACGAATCTGTTTTATCACTTATATTACTTGGGACAACCGTACACTTGCGGTTGTGGTTCTCTCATCCTTATTGCATTTATTTTAGAATACACAAAGGACCACCAAGGACATATATGACCACCAGCAGTAGGAGCTAACAAAAACAACAACCGAATTGAACAAGATCTCCTAGGATTGGTAGCACCGTTTCAAGTACAACCATTATGTTATCTTCCTACAGAGATCCAGAATATCAAATTCAGACCCGATCCGGGTATGCTCAGTCAATTTCAGAGTTTTGGACTCTATAGTGGTGCAGCAGTTCAAGATCTAGTAAGAGCGATTTAGAAGTTCATGCAAATTTTTGATGCCTATGTTACTCCAGGCATTACACACGAGCAACTGTATTGTCACACGTTTTTGTTCTTTCTGACTGGCAAAGCTGGTGATTGGCTAGATAGACAACCACCACGTACAATCAAGACTTGGATAGAACTTCAAGCCGCTTTCTTTAACCGTATTTATCTAAAGAGTATGAGACTCAAAGACCAAAGCGAGCTTGCTAAGTTTTTCCAAGAGAATGGAGAAGAAGTATGAGACGCATGGACAAGGTTCCAACAAAAGTATGCTAGATGTCCACTCCACGGTTACACCCCGTCCTTGCAATTAGCTATATTCAATCAAGGTATCAATGCCGAAAGTAGACTAAGGGTATAAAATCTTGGAAAGGGGAATTTTGTGTCCATGGATCCTAGAGAAGCCGCCGAAGGTATGGAAAACATAATAGAAACAGAAAGGAGTTGGCCACTTTCGCGAGCTCCTGTTACAAACACCAGAGGTACGCTTCGATTAGACGCAGAAACTGCAAGCTCAGCTCAATTTGCCGCTTTAGAAAATAAAATCAAAGAGATAAAGCTTGATATGCAGAATAATTTAGACACAACGAATGTAGTGCAAGAAGCACAAGGTTTGCCGAAGTGTGAGGTAACAAATCATACATGGGAAGAGTGAGAAGGAAATCCAACATCTATTTATTTCATATCCAACCGAGGAAATTACCAATTCGGAATAGGAATCATCCGGGTATGCAGTATTCAAATCCAAAGGGGGCCGCTAATCCAGGTCATTATCAACCTCGTCCCCAAAATAACTCTTACCAACCAAGAGGTTAAAATCCATATCAGGGAACTCAAAATTATAATTGACTTGCTCTTCCACAACAACCTGTTAATGATGCATATTCCGATACATTAACTCAGAAGGCAATACCGAAATGTCTTCAAGAGGGAGTTGTGGGTGATAAACAATTGCGTAATTTTATGGATCTTATGACCACTAATATGCATTCACTGAATGTGAAGTTAAGAAAATAAGAAGCTTCAATTCAGATCTTAGGTACACAAGTAGAACAAATGAATAAAGTTCTAACTAATATTATGGAAGAAAGAGAATTGAAGGCTATCGAAGGAGGTGATGCCAATGTTGGGTTCAAAGCTTGTAAGGCTATTTGCCTTGAGATTGAAAATAAGGAAGTACCGCATGCTGCAGAAAGTGTCGTGGAAGTTCCAAAAACCAAAGAAGAACCAACTGGTGTGGCCTAGGGTGTGATAAAAAGATATATAAATTAGATGCAAATAATCACCCTAAGCTAACACGGTACTGCAAGTATTACAGGACGTATGCAAGTTTTAATGATAAGAAGATTCGTTCCTCAGAGACTGACGAAAGTTAGGAAGAACTTATGCAAATTATCAAGTGTAAATATAAAAGATAGAAAAGATAATACGCAAAGAAAGAAAAGGAAAATAGATTTTTATTTGGTTTTTATCAAGAGAAAACTAAACTAATAAATTAAAAGACAGAAAATAAATAACAGAAAAGAAAAGAAGATAGTATGAAAGTTAGCTTGAGTAAATAGCATGTAATCCCCACTAGGTTTGCCGTTCTAAACATGTAAGGGTGAATTATGTAGTATTTCAATAATCGGTTCCAATTCGCTATCGGTAGTTTAAAATAGGATTTACCTGTGTCAATAAGGCTTCCTAAGCAAACTCCTGTAATTGGTAAATAGTCACAAGAACTAAACCATAGTGATTATCTAGTTAGGTTGGGTTGTCAGATCAAACCTTGTACTAGACGTTATGTGCTAAACATGTAATTAAACACATTGTCAATGGTGACCTAACTACTAGATGGTAATTCTATATGGGTGCACTTCCACAAGAACACTAAATATAAATCCAAACACATAAACAGAGAATAAAAACTATAATTCAATTTAAAACATTAAGTTCCCAAATTAGATAGATGTCAATCAAAACTAGGTTTCATACATATATGCTAAAACTCAAACTAATGGAATTTAATTCATACAAAGAAAAGAAGAGAAAAGAATTACAGAATTAGAGGTTGAAGAAGACATATGGTGTTCTGCTCCTTCCAGACTTCTCTTCTTGTGTTACAGCTTCCTCTTGGCCTTAAGGTCTAGCCAAGGATGATTTTAGAGTGTTAAGAGGCTGTATTTATAGGGTATAGGAAGACCTAATTCGTTTTCTTGAAGGAGAAGTAAGTGGTGGACTCCAAGCCCAACTCTAATTTGTATGGAAATAAAGATAATTACTGCTGAAATGTTTTGAGCATATCTTCTTCTTTATTGTTCGGTTTTTGCTCCATAATATACCAAAAGAATCCTCAGCGAATTATCTACGTCCCTATGAAAGGAAGTTACCAAAATCGGCTTCCTTTTAGAGTTATCACCACTTCTTTAGACGTGTGCTGCAGAAATTCAGATTTAGGCAGCTTTTCCTTTTCCTAATTGAACTTTGTTTCCTTCTATCTCCAATTACCATGCATATCTCTTTCCATATCTTGTAGTTTTTGACTTGGACTCTAATTAATCTCCATAATTATCTTTAAAGCTTCACACTAAATAAACAATTAAACCCAATATGCTCTAAAAATATTATGTTACTAAATCAAGACTCGAAATAGGAAAGTGCACTAAATTAAGCTAAGATCGACCTATAAACTAATAAATACGCCTAAAAATGATGTCTCGGAAGTATATTTAATTATCACAAATGAGGAGACATCAAGACCCCCAACTCAAAGTTGTATCGTCCCGATACAATAAAAGTAAAGAACAGTAGGGAAGTCAAGAAGAAGAAGTAGGAGGAGAATAAGAACTAACATAATGAATGATCCTAGAGAAAAATATCTAAAAAGTCTCATGTAGTAATGCTAAATAAATAATGCACAAGTATGCTTAATATACACATAATCAACAATCCATAAATTCAAGTCCAGATTAATTTCGCAATGCCAGAAGGAGAGGATGATAACTTAATTCATGTTAATGGCTATAGGTTGTTCATAGGTCCCAATATAGCATCCAATGGTCCACTCACCTATTACCTACTAGCTCAATTGTTTCTCCACCAAGTAGTTAGAAATCCTAAGGTCTTTGGTTATAACTTGGCTTAGGGACGGTATGATATATTTGGATAATTAAAAGTGAGCTTTTGGCTCTATCCTCACTAGCCATCAACAAATCGCCCTAGAGTTTGAGTTTCACTCGAAGATGTTCTCACTCAACCCAATTTTTGATGCATTTGATGTGCATCCCCAATAAATCCAAAATAAAACCTTTTATGATGATCTACAAATTCCACGTTGCCGGTCCGAATATATATTCATTTCATATCAATTTTTTTCTTTTGTATAGTTATGACTCTCTTTTTAATGTTCGAGATATCACGCTATTTTCATATATATTCTTTCTTTTTATGCCCTTGTTGGCAAATTTAGCTCGTAGCTTATTTTCCATTCACTATTACCCCGGCAAAGGGTTACAATAATATCTTTTTCATCATCAATAAAATCACAATTATTATTCCCGAACCCAATGTCCCTAATGATGAAACCCCACCACCCCAAATTCAAGCTAAAAAACGAGTTGTCTCAGGTTTTGCGATTCGAGTGCGGGTCATATAGATAAGTCCTACAAACTAGGGTAAGGATTATAATGTGTTTCAATAAAAAGGCTTTAGAAAGGCTCAGAGGGGCTAAGACGGATAATAATAACAATATCAAACAAAAGGGTGAGAAGGTATAAAAGGCTTCAAGTGTTTAATCATGTACGAACTGCCTTAGTCATTTTTCTAACTACCGGATTTCGTTACGTTTTCATTATTAGTTCATAGATAAGTGGGTTTTCAACTAATTTCAAACCTCACGTTCTACACACCAAATAACTCTCCCTAAGTTTCAACGTGAATTCTTAGCATTGCTCATTAACTTTTCTATCTTTTATTTCCTGTTTTCATACATGCATCTAAACAAATTTGTTGCATCTTTAAAAACATACTACTTACTATCATTGACCTAATAAAATCATGCTCACTAGGTACATTCAACATATTCTATGCCTAATTCAACCCAAAAAATTTTAAATTTTATGAAAAAAACGAAAAAGGAAAATGAGGACAACGAATCCCCACCCCCAACTCAAAAATGAGCCGTGTCCCCACGACTCGAAAAAGACTCAAGAACAATAAAATTTAAAATTAGAATACATATTGCACATAAAGAAATGGTAGGGAAGAAAGAAAACATACTCTTCGAGGCTATTACCTCGCCTTAATGACATCCAAGTGTTTCTTCTTCACCCAACTTGTTATTCGCTTTCCGATCAAGACACGTGATCATAGTAGGATATTGCATTAAATAAAGACATGGGAGAGATCGGAAATTCGTATCACCTCCTCATAGATCAACTATGCCACATCTTCTTCTTCTTCTTCTCCTCACAATACAATTTACAAAAAGAACGTCTTACCATGAGCGTGGACCAACCTAATCTTTCCAAATCTCCACGAATCTTCATATATTCTCCTTCAACTTCTTCTTCAAATACTTTCTTATATATTAAAAAAAGGTAGTTCCTTAAATTGTTTCTTTGGAGAAGCTATCATGGCAATTGAAGCTTTCTCTTTTTCTTCGGGTGTAGAGTGTAGAGTCTTTGATTTGTAGAGGTTGTGTTGTCTTCTTCACTAAAGTTAGAACCTTTTTGCCCATTGAATCAACACAGCATGCTAACCTCTCTTCTCTTGACTTGTTTTTCCCTTTGAATTGGAACTAGGACTTTTCTCACTTGATTTCTTCTCAATTCATCCAATACCTTGCTTTTCTTCATCTCCCTTATAGTAGATAATGTTCATGCTCTCTTAATCATCTGACCCCCAACTCAAAGCTTTAACCACTCTTGAAATTTGAACTTTTGATTATTGGTTGTACAAGCATAATTTGGGTTAGGAAGGGTGATTTGATGATGACTCTCTATGTGGGTAAGATGGATTCTTCATGGATTGGTATGGATTTAAGAAATTGTAGGATGAATTTTTGAAAATTTAAGCTCTTGATTCTTGGATTCATGTGTTTTGGTATGATATAGGTGGTTGAATCTTCTTTGTAATAATGTGGAGAATGAATTGGATGTGTTTTCATGGTGATTGGGTAGTGTTTTGATGATCAAGGAAGCTTTGTATGAGCTTTAATGGAGTTGGGAGTGTTTTGGAGAAGAAAGAGAGGCTTGAGGTTTATTAAATTCGGAATAATAAGCTCTATACCTCTTTTATATACCAAAATCCGCAACTTTCTCTCTCCAGCGGCGCGGCGCGGTGCATGGGTGCGGTACATAGGTACACAACATGGGTGTACCGCAGCTTCTGTAGCTTAACAAATTTTTGCTTCGGCAAAATACGCGTGGTAGCACCCCGTGGCACGGTTTTTGGGCGCGCGGTGCATGGCACGGTATAGGGTCCGGTGCACCGCAGCCAACGCTATGATTTTTTTTCTTCGGCATAAAACCCGCGGCATCTACCCGTGGTGCGGGTTTTTGTCCTCTGCGGTACACCGCGTATGAGGTCCGGTATACCGCACCTGTGGTCAGAATTTTCCGAAATTTTTTGTTCTTCCTTCCCTAACTCGATTTCTTCAATACCTAAGTATCAAAAACCCTAATACCTTTCTCAAATATGCAATATCAACTAAAATTAACTTTGCTAAACATAAATTAAAAACTAAAAATGTAAAAAAAACATAAAAGAAATTACGGGTTGTCTCCCGTATAGCACTTTTGTTTAACGTCTTTCAAAGTTAGACGTGTTACCTCGATTAAGGATGACGAAATTTCCACCCTTTGCCTCTAATTCCCACGAACTTTTCAGCTCGATTCTTCATAATTATGGATGGTGCCATCCAAGATTTCGTGGGAATGGGTGTTTCTTGTGGTAACTCGATAGTATTACACTCCTCTGGTGATCCACTCATATCCTCAGTTTCGAATCTTTGTTTGTTAGAAAGAATGTCCTTCATGAATTTTATATATGTCGGCATTCTCTTGAGAGCTTCTAAAAACGGTATTTTAATCTCTAACTTGCTCACCATGTCAACGAACTTCTTGAATTATAAATCACTGTCCTTTTTTCTGACACGTGAAAGGTATGGTGGTGGAGGACATGTGTTGGTTACCACTGGGCTCTCTTTCTTTTCTGGTGTCTTCTGTTGGACACTTTCTTGTTCAACTACCTCTTCGACCTTATCTTCCGTTGTTTCTTCTCCCTCCTTTTCTGGAATAGGGTCTGGTTCTGGTTCTGGTCTTGGTGGAGGTAGTTGTTTTCCACTTCTTAATTCAACTGCATGACAAACATTGTTTTCTAGAGCACTAGTATCACTTCAGAGTTGCCCTTCTGCAAAGATTTGCAGTTTATTCACCATTTGTGACACTGTATGCTCAATCTTCTTAAGCGCATTGGATGAGTTTTGGATTCTTTGCTGGCTAGTCTCCATCTTTTCAATTAAGTTCATTATCTTAGCCATGTTCGAATTCGAACTCGAAGGTTGTTCTTGTACGGTTTGCTGCATTGAATAAGAGGGTGGTTCTTGATAAGCTTCTTTATAAATCGGCGTTTCTTGATAGATAGGTTGTGGAGGGTAGTAGGATTGTGGTCGTGGTTGATAATAATCATCATAATAATGGTTATTATGATAATAAGTCTGTTGATCTCCGACCCAATTGTAATTTTGTGGGGGCTGATAATCAGCGTAATTTCCTTGGGATTGATAATAACCATCATAATAATGGTTTCTTTGATAAGGTATGAAGGAAATTGAAGGTGGATTATTCATGCAATATTCCCACGATTAATCTCTTGCTCCACAACTAGGACATGAAGGTGATGTATGTACTGGATTTCCCCGAGCAAATTGTTCGCGTAATTCAGCCATTAGCTGGTTTATCTCGTCCATTGCTGCAGGATCTAGTAATACGAAACTTCCTTCTCCTAATAAATCTGCTCTCGCCTAAAAAAATTCTGTAAAACAAAAACTAAAAGAAAAGCGTAAAATAGAACTAACTAAAATATAAGCACAAGATAATTGAACAAGGACTAACGATGTACTCCCCGGCAGCGGCGCCAAAAAACTTGGTGTGGCCTAGGGTGTGATAAAAAGATATATAAATTAGATGCAAATAATCACCCTAAGCTAACACGGTACTGCAAGTATTACAGGACGTATGCAAGTTTTAATGATAAGAAGATTCGTTCCTCAGAGACTGACGAAAGTCAGCAAGAACTTATGCAAATTATCAAGTGTAAATATAAAAGATAGAAAAGATAATACGCAAAGAAAGAAAAGGAAAATAGATTTTTATTTGGTTTTTATCAAGAGAAAACTAAACTAATAAATTAAAAGACAGAAAATAAATAACTAGAAAAGAAAATAAGATAGTATGAAAGTTAGCTTGAGTAAATAGCATGTAATCCCCACTAGTTTTGCCGTTCTAAACATGTAAGGGTGAATTATGTAGTATTTAAATAATCGGTTCCAATTCGCTATCGGTAGTTTAAAATAGGATTTACCTGTGTCAATAAGGCTTCCTAAGCAAACTCCTGTAATTGGTAAATAGTCACAAGAACTAAACCATAGTGATTATCTAGTTAGGTTGGGTTGTCAGATCAAACCTTGTACTAGACGTTATGTGCTAAACATGTAATTAAACACCGTTGTCAATGGTGACCTAACTACTAGATGGTAATTCTATATGGGTACACTTCCACAAGAACACTAAATATAAATCCAAACACATAGACAGAGAATAAAAACTATAATTCAATTTAAAACATTAAGTTCCCAAATTAGATAGATGTCAATCAAAACTAGGTTTCATACATATATGCTAAAACTCAAACTAATGGAATTTAATTCATATAAAGAAAAGAAGAGAAAAGAATTACAGAATTAGAGGTTGAAGAAGACATATGGGGTTCTGCTCCTTCCAGACTTCTCTTCTTGTGTTGCAGCTTCCTCTTGGCCTTAAGGTCTGGCCAAGGATGATTTTAGAGTGTTAAGAGGCTGTAGGGTATAGGAAGACCTAATTCGTTTTCTTGAAGGAGAAGTAAGTGGTGGACTCCAAGCCCAACTCTAATTCGTATGGAAATAAAGACAATTACTGCTGAACTGTTTTGAGCATATCTTCTTCGTTATTTGTCAGTTTTTGCTCCATAATATACCAAAAGAATCCTCAGCAAATTATCTACATCCCTATGAAAGGAAGTTACCAAAATCGGCTTCTTTTTAGAGTTATCACCACTTCTTTAGGCGTGTGCTGCAGAAATTCAGATTTAGGCAGCTTTTCCTTTTCCTAATTGAACTCTGTTTCCTTCTATCTCCAATTACCATGCATATCTCTTTCCATATCTTGTAGTTTTTGACTTGGACTCTAATTAATCTCCATAATTATCTTTAAAGCTTCACACTAAATAAACAATTAAACCCAATATGCTCTACAAATATTATGTTACTAAATCAAGACTCGAAATAGGAAAGTGCACTAAATTAAGCTAAGATCGACCTATAAACTAATAAATACGCCTAAAAATGATGTCTCGGAAGTATATTTAATTATCACAAATGAGGAGACATCACCAACAAAGTCTAGCCCCGAAGACTCTAACTATTCTGAGGATGAAGATTCTGACAAGAAATCTGAATTTATACACCTTCTGAGAGATATGCAAGAAGAGATTAGATCAGTTATGGAGTTACAAGCTGAAAGAGCTTAAGAAAAAGAGGAAGAAGCCTCAAAAGAGTTGAAAGCATAAGTTTCACGTGTTGTGCAAGAATAGAAAAAAAAAGGTGGAATTGCCACCAGTTGTTGTTCAAACAATGTCACCAACCATTCCTTATACAAATCCGAAGGTTGACATTGAACTCTAGACATTTGTAGAGGCGTATACTCTGGAAAATATCAACTCCCACATGCTTGAGATTGCGAAGAAAGGGCTTACACCGCAACAAGTTTTCACGCAAGTTATTACTGAGAAAGAAGCGGTCGTAATAGCCAAAAAAGAGACTGTGGCTCATATTGAGAGAGACTCGAGAATAGTTGAGAAAGAGATACCATTAAAGCTCAAAAATCCAATCAGCTTTGATCTTCCTATTCAAATAAATGGTATGCTCAAGATGAAAGATATGTGTGATGTGGGTTCGGGTGTGAATCGTATGCAAAAGTCCATGTTCCATAGACTTGGACTTCAGAAATAAGATAAAGCTCGAGTAAAGTTGCAGTTTACTGTCAACTCAGTTACCAAGACACGAGGAACAGTAGAGGACGTTCACGTCCGATCAGGTAATATCACCATCCCTATTGAATTTGTTATACTTGATTTCGATGCAGATACAAAGGTTCCAATTATACTTGGAAGGCCTTTCATGGCCACCAGTCACATCATAATCAACTTGCGGGAGGGAACAGTTACCATCCATGTTAAAAACGTATCTGAGACATTCTTTTTCTGGGGAAAGAAACCAAGGAAGTCAGCTCCCACTGTTGCTATCATCTACAGCCTTTCACGTCACAAAGTCCTAAAAGAAATCCACGCAAAGCCTGTAAACATTGAGTTTGGGGTCGTCCATGAAGTTGCATGGAAATCCCACAAACCAGAGAATAGGCAAGGAAGTCACAAATATTCATGGATGGGACCATTCATCGTCACTGAGGTTGTTTCAGCTAAGGTGATAAAAATCAGGCCCAAGAGGGGCATCAAATGGAGGCTAGTAGACGTTCATAGCATTACCCGTTGTTGTGGAGGCTATATACGCAAATCTTGATAGAGGTAACACATCTAACTTAAAAAGACGTTAAATAAAAGTGTTGTGTACGTGAGACAACCCACAATTTTGTATTCTTTATGTCTTTTAATTTTTGTTTAGTTTGGTTAATTTTAGTTGATATTACATTATTGAGAAAGGTATAAGTGTTTCTGATTTTCAGGTATGTAAGAAATCGAGTTAGGAAAGAAATACGGAAATTTGGCAAAAACCAGAACATTCCTGCGGTGTACCGCAGGTCAAAAACTGTGGCGACGGTTTTCGCTACGGTATATTGCCGAGAAGGAGGAATCAAAACCGTATCGCGTAGCACGAATACGGTCTGAATAGCAGAAGGGTCCGGTGCACCGCACCAACCCTCAGGTGGACCACACCATCAAAAACCGTGGAGACGGTTTTCCACTACGGTACAATTACAAGAGGTATGAGACCAGCTATCCAAAACCGTATCGAGAATTCGCGAACTTGGTTTTTTCAACCCTCGAGTCTAGTGTAACGCGCCTCACGTTCGGTGCACCGCACGGCGCCGTCGAACCCAGTTTTGATGAGTTATAAGTTGGGTATTAAAGACGAGGTTAGTTTTTACACGAATTATTAAATCCTTTAGCCTCTCTTTCTTCCCCAAACCTCTCCTAACTCCATTAAAGCTTCACCAAACCTTCACCAAACATCAAAACACTACCCAATCACCATTAAAACACAACTTATCCTTTCCCTACATCATTACAAGGAAGATTCTACCACCCATATCATACCAAAACACTTTGAATCCAATAATTAAAAGCCTAAATTTCAAAACTTCATCCTACAATTTCTTAGATCCATACCAACCATCAAGAATCCATCTTACCCATATAGAGAATCATCATCAAAACACTTTTCCTAACCAAAATAAAGCTTGTTCAACCTATAATCAAGAGTTTCACATTTTAGTAGTGGTTAAAGCTTTGAGTTAGAAGTCAATTGAAATGACGAAAAGAACTTAAACATTATCTACTGTGAGGGAGATCAAGAAGAATCAAAGTAAGGTATTGGAATATATTGAGAAGAAATCAAGTGAGAAAAGTTCTAGTTCTAACACGTAGGGTAAAACAGTTCAAGAGAATAGAGGAAAACTAGCTGTGGTAACTTCAAAGAGCAAAAAGGTTTCAACTTTGATAAATAAGACACCACAACCTCTACGAATCGAGATGCATGTGCCCGAGATTAATGAAGCTTCAAGGGCCATGTTAGCTTTAGCAAGCAAACATTTACAGGAACTCCCTTTGTCTTATGAGAGAGTATTTGATAAGAGATGTGGGAGAAGGTGAATACAAGAGATTCTTAGAAATGGGTGATAAATTGGGATGGTATAAGTTCATGGTAAGACGTTCAAATTTATGTAGAGAGTTAGTTTCCGATTTCTATTTAGGCCTCTTTAGCCGAAATAGTGAAGGTTAGGTTCGAGTTAGAGGCAAGTTAGTTCCTTTTATAGATGAAGAAATTCGAAACGACTTCTAGTTTAAGAAATTGGTTGGACCATACAAGTATAGAGAAGTGGTGTAAAATATCAAGACTTACGAGTGGAATATACTTTATGAGCATGTATTAGATAAGGATAAAGTGCCATTACATAAGGGAGATTTGAAGGCACTGTGGCCTTATAAATACCTCCAAGCATATACAAAAGTTTGGCACCATTTCCTTACATTAAATGTCTTTGGAAAATCGAGTGGAATTTTCGTCAACCTCACCTCTGCTAGGAAAATCATTCTCTAAGAATGTAACATCTCGTGACTCAATTTATGGAAGATCACCATCATTATGTTCACCAATAAACACATATCCTTTAGAGTGATCTGGGTATCTAATAAAGATACACTTCTTACCTCTTGGACCTAACTTCGCATACTTATGAGATAGATCATGAACATAGTCTGCCGACCACCAAGGTCGCAAGTATGACAGATTAGGTTTCCTACCTGTCCATAGTTCATAGGGAATTGATGGAATAGTCTTTGTGGGTACTCGGTTAAGTATACAACAGGCAGTAAGCAAGGAATCTCTCCAATAAGATATGGGAATATTTGCTTGTGCCATCATAGACCTAACCATTTCTAGGAGTAATATGTTCCTCCTTTCAGCCACACCATTTTGTTGTGGTTTTCTAGGAATTGTAAGTTGCCTTACTATCCCTTTTTCATCACATAGTTCTTTAAACTTATCAGATAGATATTCACGTCCTCGGTCGGTTCTTAGGTTTTTCACCTTCCTCTCTATCTGATTTTCCACTTCATTGGTAAATGTTATAAAACATTTCAATGCTTCAGATTTGTGAGAAATCATGCAGATATAACCAAACCTAGTGTAATCATCTATAAAGGTTATGAAATAAAGTTCCCCACGTCTAGTTTGAACACTCATTGGGCCACAGATGTCTGAATGAATTACTTGTAGTGGGTACTCGACTCGTATAGCCTTTCCAAATGGTTTTTGTTTTGATTTACCTGCTAGACAATTTTCACATGTTGACAAGTTGATTTTAGTCAACGAACCCAAAAGGTTCGCCTTAGCCAACAAATTCATACGGTCTTGACCAATATGACCTAATTTAGCATGCCATACATTTTCTTCTACAATAGAATTACTAGAAGAATTAGTATTAGTAAAAAGGCAACTACTTAAACAATAACTATTAAAGAAGTTATCATCATCTAGTACAATTAAACCATGCGAAATAAATCCAGGACCATAATACGTAGCGTCATAATAGATATCAACTTATGAAAATTCAAATTTAAACCTATTATTAGAAGAATAGTGACCGAGACTAAGTTCCGTTGAATGTCAGGTGCGTAAAGTACACCATGCAGGTACAAGGTTTGACCACCTCGCAAGTTCAACTTGCAAGTGCCAACTCCTTTGATTTCAACTTTATTGTTGTCTCCTACATATATCCACCTTGATCCCTCTAGAATTTGACGGTACTCTACATATGCCTCGCGGTCTTTGGCTACATGGTCTGTCGCTCCTGAATCCATAATCCACAAAGAATTAGAATCAGCTAGCAATACAGTTCTGGTAACATAAGTAAAATTACAAGAAGTAAATGACATTGCTACCTTTCTGGGCTCGCTGCACTCGCGAACGAAGTGACCCAACTTGTCACAGTTAAAGCATTTCATCTTACTCTTGTCTTTCTTCTTACAGAAATGTTTTCCTTATTGTTACCACCATTCTTGTTCTTCTTTGAGACATGCTCATTTCCATTCTTCTTCCCATTGTTCTTGCGCTTATTGCCAGAAACTTTGTGGGAACTTGACTCATCAACATAAGCCTGACCCTGAGGCTTAATTGCATCTAGACGTTCATCTTCCAATGTCACATGACGAGCAGCATCATCAAAGGTTTTGATGTTGTCATTGTGAGTCAAGTTTATCTTCAAATGCTCCCAGTTATTTGGAAGAGATCGGATCATAGCTTGAACCTGTTGTTCATCAGGAAGGTTATGACCCGCAGTCTTAAGTTCCCTATTCATGTTAGACATCTCCCGGAGATGTTGTTGCATGGTTTGATTAGGCTTCTTCTTGTAAGTTTCAAACTTCCCGGAGATGTTGTTGCATGGTTTGATTAGGCTTCTTCTTGTAAGTTTCAAACTTAATGGTCAATTGACGCAACTTAGTCACAGTCGTACCCCAATACTTCTCATTAAGAGCATTCCACATCTCATGAGCAGTGAGGTATCGTTGACATTCATAGACAATATTGTCATTCATGGAGCCTATCAAGATGTTTCTTGTAGTGGAATCTTTCTTTTTCCACTTCCCATAATCCTCCATGTCCCTTCTGTTTTGAGTTGTGTTGCATTCCTCAGGCTGAGCCATGACATTGTTAATAGCCTCAAGAACATCTTGCTCATCTAGAACATAATGTATCTTGAGCTTCCAAAGGTTATAGTTCTCACCATTCATCTTTTCTCCTTTGTTGAGATCATCAATGATGGTTTTTGATGCCATTTTATCTATAAAGGAAGATATTTTCATTAATATCATACACTTATTTAACAACTCTATGCTATTAATGCAAACTGAATGAATAAGAAAGATACCCAAATAGGTGATAAAGAAAGCTCACTATGTTCCCAATCATGAACCACCATATTTTGTTAGGCCTAATGATTCAATCAATTTCATTAATTGCAAAATTAAGTTCTATTAGAACTCCCACTTACTCTAACATAAATAGAGAAAAAATTGTATGAAAAACAAACAACTAATGCATAAAATTAAAGAAAACTAGTTGAATTCATACGTAATTGAAATACATGTTCGATAAGAAAATAACCAAATAAAATAAAAAACTAACATTTGAAACGAACTACCAAATAAACTACCTAACGTAAAATATAAATTATATATATATGAAAACCACTCGTATCTCTTTTCTAAAGGAATCGATTTTTCAAAACTCTTTTTTATATAGAGACTTATCGGATCATACTTAGTTGACGAATTCATCTCACAAAGACATTTGAAAAAACTTGTATGCCTTTTAAAATGATTCCACATTTGAGATTCAGTGAAGGCAAATACTATCCAACCATATGTTTTTTCATATCCTACCCATATAATTTTCGGGATTCACATTCCTCCATAAATCACGGAGATCTTTCCTCAGGTCTTTCGGTGAAGTCCTGAGAAGGGCATCAACCTTGTCATCCTCATTCATGTGGTAGGCATATTTGATGATACCTTGTATCACATCGTTTACAATCTTCACGTGTTGTATTAAAGAATGTGATGATTTCATCATTTAATTTCGATGTGTCATTATTTTGTTTTTCAAATCTTCCCTTTGTCCATCTGACTCGGGTTCTTTTGCGGTGTAGACCAATTTTGCTATAGTATTCTTTATGTTCTTGTGATCAGTCCTGTAGTTCATCAACAGGTCGAGTTTGAATGCTCGTAATCTCTGGGATCGTGTAATCACTATTTTTTCTCTATATAGAAAAATTAAGAACAAAAAAAATCACCACCTTTTGAAAAAAATAATACATCTCCTAAATTAGTATAAATGAATCATATATTGTTTTATATAACAACGAATTGTATAGATCAAGTGGTTAAGCTATTAGTCTTTAATTACAAGAATTAAATTCTTAGTTTTCACCACCTAAGTGTCTGAGAAATCTTGTTAAGTGTATGAGAAAAGAATTTGATTTTAATGGGAGAAAACTTGCTGTGTTTTTGTTGTTGGTGGGCAAGTTACTACTGTAACTTCTAGAGTAACTTCCAAGCAGTACGTTCATGTCATCCCATCATGGGTGACATGGAATAAAATAATATTTAATTATTTTATTTCTTTCAGGTGGTTACAGAGTTAGTGGCTCTATATGAGGGTTTGTGTATCGCAGAAGAGATTGGAGTTAGAGAGAATTAGGTTGAGATTGATTCGCAAGAAACATTAAAGGCAGTATCACATAGGGAGTATGGTAAAGGACCGGTCACGTTTTGCATTGAAGGAATATGAGATATGTTAAGAAGGAATAAGGCCTTTGAGGTTAACTGTATGTATTGAGAAACCAACATGTGTGTTGATTGATTTGCTCGATTGGGTCTGCATCAAGTCTATGTATATTCCATGATCATTGATCCATCAGATGGGATTCGGAAAGTACTCATTCGAGATAGAATTGGTTGGAAGACGCCAATAAATATGTATAATGAAGGGTTTGGCGGATGAAGTGATGTAATAACCTTTCGCGTTAGTTGCAAACAATAATTCTAGCACCTGCCATGTAACTAAAAAAGAAACATGTAGGGTATGAGAATTAAAATGGATTGATAAGTAAAAATAATAATTGAACTACGCTGAATCATTATTGAGCCTAACATTCAAAAAATTCTATTTGGATCGATAAACCTGGAAGGCTGGATTTTTATTTTACCTTTTCTCCCTTGATGATCACAACTTCTTGAATTTTCTTTTCTATTCGTTCCTACGTACTAACTTTAAAAAATACGAGCTTGATATCTAAACTATGTCTTATTCCTCTCCTACTATAAGTTGTGGACTATATCATGGAAATAAATCTATAGGATGATAAATGAAACACTTTGATTATTTTTTCAGCGTAGATAAGTGTTAGATAATACATTATATTAATGTTACGAAACTTACGGTCCAGTAGTGTTGGCCTAACGTCTTTTTAATTTTGTTTTGATATTTACCAAATGGTGTTTTAAATATCCATGAAATAGTGCATTATACTTCTCATATCTAAATGTATATTTTCCATGAATTAACACTATTTTCTAAGGTATTCTTATTGAACCAGATCAGCATACCAGTGCCAGGACCAACATACCGGTGGAAAGAGTCATTACCCAACGGTCACATTCCGTTGGACTAGAAGACAAACCAGACCGGCATATACCGGCCAGAGGCAAAATGTTGCCTATAAAAGAGATCTTATTGTCAAACAATTGATCATCTCTTCCCAATACAATTATTAAAAGTTTATACATCATGAAAGAGGTCTCAAGCTATAAACGTTTATCAATTCAAGTTTAATCATTCAACTTGTCATATTCACTGAATCAATGAGTTAATCTAAGAAGCATTCGAAGTCTAATTCACTCAAGAATACTTTAGAAGCTTAAAGTTATATCCACTCTTTAGGAGTTCTTGGCAAAGTTATATACCCCAATGAAACACTTGTTTTTTATCCTCTTAGAACTAGTATTTGTAATAGATAGATTCTGAGAGAGTGTGAGTATAGGTAGTATGCTCGGTTTCCTTGTGATGTGATAGCACAAGAGTTCACTTCGTGGCATCGAAGTGGTTGTAAGGGTATTGTGTTCTCAACCCGGTTAAGAGAGACACGGAAGCTTAGTTAGGAAAATTTAAAATCCTAAGGTGGCTACCTTAGGTAGTTGAGTAGGGATAACCGAACTACTATACATCGTTATGTACTTTCTATCCCTTATCTCTTTATTTATCATATATTGATTGCTCGCCTTTTCATTTATATCGAACCTAGTTACACCATTGCGTGATCCTGTAAGAGTTTGATATATATTGACTTAGAAGTTTTTTCTTAAACTTAAAATTGTCCAAAATATTTTTAATTAGGCATTAATTTTACTAGTATCCTATTCACCCCCCCCCCCCCTCTAGGACTTTCAATTGGTATCAGAGCTTTACTCTACGTGAAAAGCTTAATCGTTAGTAGAGTAAACAACATGGAGATTAATCTTTTGGAAGAGTCTATTCCTACTAGACCTCCACTTTTTAAAGGTACCTATTATTTCATGTGGAGAAATGGAATGGAGGAGTTCATAAAGATTGAAGACCAAGAGCTTTGGAGAATCGTAATGGAAGGTCCATTTGTTCCATATAAAGAAATAATTAATGAAACCGGAGTTAGTGTACTAACACGAGAAGAAGGATCAACATGAACTAACCAATGATGACATGGCCAAACTCACCCAAGATGCTAAAGCCATCAATATCTTAATGTGTGGGATGTCTGATGAGATACTTGAAAGAGTTATTGAATGTTCATCGGCCGATGAAATTCGGGTACATTTGGAATAAGTATAGGGAATCATCGATATCGGAAAAGAAGAAAACAAAAATGGTGTTCAAAGTCAAAACATGAGGTAGTACCTTATCCTACCTCTTTGACATATTCGTATGATTATTTTAATGAACACGATGATAATTTTGTTGCATCTATTTTGAAACTCTTGAACTTCAAAGTGATTCAAATAATCTTTTATTAGAAGAGTAAAAAATTGAGAAAAATAAATGTTTAAATTGTTCTCCTAATTTAGATGATATCTTGGGAAACAATGAAAACTCGTGTCTTGAAAACACTTTCTCTTGCGACGAGAATCAAAACCTTTTGAACGAAAACACCTTGGTTTTTTAGAAAGTGGATGATGCTTTTTCTATCATTTTTTAACTCTTGAAATATCGTCCCTATATAAATTTTACTCCCTTTAATGAAAATAGATTTCTTGAAAGAAAATTATCTTAGGAGTGAAAATTTGGTAAAACAAAAGAACGAGATAAAACTGTGTTTAAAATCCTCTCGTCATATTCCTTGTCACAAAAGAGTGTTTGTAACTATTGCGGAAAAATCGGTCATCGTGTCTCAACTTGTTTATATCATATTAACAAATAGAATATGGCTCAATGATTACTCAGTGGCGAAAACCTATGTGGATCGTCAAAAGTACTAACAATTCCTTCAGATCCACTCCACCATGGATACCTTAGACACATTCTTTGTGATTATAGGTGATGAGCGTCAATGAATTAAATGATCTTCTAAAGGACGCTCGAATCACGTAAAAAGAAAAAATGGTGATTTCTTTCCTTATCTTGTTTGTGCTTTATTTAGTATTTTAACTTGTTTACCCTTATGTGTTTGTTTTCTTATCTTTTCCATATGTTTAGTGGTTAAAATTGTTAAGTCTTTGTTTTGGGATTTTTTTATTTTTTATAATATATAAGGGCCTTTGCGCTAATATCTTTTTTCTCATATTTTTTGTCTTTACATTTTTTTAAACAAAAAATTATTCTGGGGTTTTTAAACATTCTCAAACTTTTGGGGAATAATCAGGTTGATTTCGGGATATTTTGAAAAAGTCAAAAAATTGCATTTTTAGTCCCAAAACCTTAAGCTTGACCGGCTTACCGGTCCAAAGATTGGTTTGCCGGTGTGCAACTGCTCTTCATTTTTCCCTCTGACCGCCAATACCAGTTGACAGATCTGTATCGTTTGATTAACAAACTTTTACTCTTCTCTTCTCATTACTTTCAAAGCATCATTCGTTTTTATCCTTTCCTCTCCTGAAAACGCAACTCTCTTCATTTTCCCTCTCAAAACCTCTCAAAAACTCATATCAATCCTTCTCTCAAGTATTCAAGATGCCTCTAAGAAAAGAGTCTTTAACATCAAAAGGCAAGAAGAGAGCTTCTTACTCAAGAGCTCAAGAGGAAAAACAACAAATACCTTCTCATGGCACTAAACCATTTGAAGTTAAACATGGAAGAAAAATCGATCCCTCGGTGTTCATTCAAGGTCTTAACTTCTATAATTTTCTCTCCACTCAATATATCATTCCCTTTCACTTTATTGAATTTTCCCTTTCTCTTAGCTATTGTGTTGATTTTTATACAAATATTGAGTAAAATTGTGATGATAATTCCATTGTGTCCAGTATCCATGGAAAACGTTTACCATTTATCAAGCTTTGTTGGATCGTGTTTTCAAAATTAAAAAATCCGGTTTTGAATTTTTTTAAGGTATTGGGTGGGGAGGTCTAGATGATGATGCTACTGATCGGGTTATGTCTTTCATGGAATCCCATATGATTCATCCTATTTCCCCTGTTTGGAAAACCTATAATTTTACACCCGATTTTCATGTAGCGTATACACTTGTTTTGCAAGGCCTCTTTCTTAAATATAAACATGATGCTATTATCTCTCCTTATGAATCTTATCTAATGTATCACATTTAGAATTCCGGGCCTATCACCTTTCTGTCTATTTTGATTAAAATCATGAACTATGCTCGAGACAATATCGTTAATGTTCCTTTCGATATAGCCCTCTCATCGTTTTTTCAAGATAATCTCAAACTTAACCCAAAATTTTCGCAAACCAAGAACTTCAATCCAAATTGGGCGTTTGATTATAAATCCATTCAAAAAAAGAGAGATTTTATTTACAACAATGAATACATTCTCGATAAACATCTCGCCAATTTAGAAAATCCCCAACTTATCTCAAATACCAAGAGTTCTTCCATTCCTACTACGGGTATTCCCTTTCCACCCTCTTCGATCCATCATGAGCCTATCTAAAACCCTCCTTCCAATGACATTGCCTCCACAATCTCTCTATGGAAGCCACAATAAATAGGTTCATAACATATGTGGAAAATAAGTTTGAGGATATGGAAACGATATTTGATGATTTAAAGCATGATATGTTTTGTATGGGTCGCTGTTCACAAAGCCGCTCTCCCCATGTGAATTGTTAGTTGTAAAAGTTGTTGTTTTGGTGTTTTATCTCTTGGTTATCTCGCGTTTGTTTTGATTTTATTGCATATCTATTTACATTGTGTTAGCACTCTCTTGTTTTTGTCTTACTTGTGTGTTTTAATATGGTCTATAAACTCATTATTTAAATTGTAATAACTTTAAACTTGTTGTTTTGGATGTTTTTCAAATCCTTTCTTGATTATCGTTTGTCTAGTTTTATGTCGTTAAGCTTTATTTGTGCTTGATGATTGTTTATCTTGCTTTGTATATTCATTTTCTATTCCCGAGATTTATGGTACTTATTGATCGTCACTAATCTCGTTTTTATTTTATAGGTGACTTTTCAATTTGATCCTTCTTAGTTGAATACTTGCATTTTGGTCCTTGTTATCTTGAACATTTGCATTTTAAATAACTTCTTTTGAAAATTCCGTACTATCTTGTATTAAGAATAACTATATTTCTCAAAATCGCACTTTAGTTCCTATACTTTGCAAAATTGGTTTTTAGTCCCCATATTTTGAAAAATTACACTTTAGTCCCTAGACTTTTACAAATTACGCTTTGGTTCCTCTAACTTTTTATTTGACCTTATAGCCCGTTTCTTTATTGGAAATAATTTTCGATCCCATTAATCGTGATCTCATCTTATTAAATCCTTAGAATTTGAAAAATGGCACTTAGGTCCCTCAAACTTTGAAAAAATTCACCTAAATCCCTCAACTTTATAAAATTGCATTTTTAACCCTAAAGTTTTTTATCCTTTTCAAAGTCGTCCCTTGTTTCTTTTTGTTGTTGACAAAGGGGGAGAAAGATCAAGGATATATGCTTACACTTTTTTCAAACCTTCTTAAAGAATCTTTGAACACAAACTTTTTTGTTGCATTTCTGTAAATGCTTTTATCTGCTAATTTTAATTTCTGTTTCGAGTCTTTTTCGAGTCGTTGGGACACAGCTCATTTTTGAGTTGGGGGTGTGGGGATTCGTTGTCTCTCATCTCCATTTTTCTGTTTTTAGGTAGAAATTAAAATTTTTGATACATGGGAATTAGATGTAGAGTGTGTTTAATAGCTTGAAAGCATAAGCTCGGTGAATTAATGATAGTAAGTAGTATTTTTATGAGCTGTTTTATTTGTATGCTTTGAGTATTTGCAAGAAAACACACGTTGATAGTAAAGAAAAGATTAGTGAGCAATGCGATAGAAAGTATGTTCGATCTCAGGGAACCTTGAGAAGTGTGTAGGTCGTGAGATCAAAGCTAGTTGACAAACCATTTGATGAAAGTGCTAAAGGTAAGAAAATAACGAAATTACATAGTGTAGAAAGTGATTAAGGCGGTTCTTTCATATTTGAAGCCTTTGAAGCCTTTTTATACCTTCCCACCTTGTGATTTTGAGTTTATATGCTATATCCTTCTCAGCACCCTTCTAGCCTTTCTAAAGCTTTTTATTGAAGCACATTATAAGCCATATCCCTTAGATTATAGGACTTTTCCATATGACCCGCTCTCGAACCGCGATGCATAGACAGTTGTTTTAGGGCTTGAGTTTGGGGTGGTGGGTCCACCATTATGGGAATTGTTATTGGGATGGGATTTTTGAGCTTATTAATTGTGATTTGTGCTTTATATTGATGATGATTCACATATTTTTATTGTAACCCTTTGCCGGGGTAATAGTGAATGAAAAAGAAGCTACGAGCTAAATTTGCCAACAAGGGCATTAAAAGAAAAAATATATATATGAGAAAATAGCATGATATCTCAACATTAAAAAGAGAGTCATAGCTATAGAAAAATTGATTTGAAAAGATTTAAATATATATATTCGGATCGGCAAAGTGGAATTTTTATGTGAACATCTTATTCTTTAATTAGGTTATTGGGGATGCTAAATTGTGCATCAAGGAATTCATTGGATTGAGTGAGAAACATTTTATGAGAGTAACTCAAGCTCTAGGGCGATTCGTTGATGGCTAGTGAGGAGAGAGCCAAAAGCTCACTCTAAATTATCCAAATATACTATCATACCGTCCCTAAGCCTAAATTACAACCTCAAACACCTTGTGATTCTTAGCTATGTAATTGAGAAGTGATTGAGCCATTAGAGAGTAGTTGAATGGATCTTGAATACTAGTGAGGTTTGATGAACAATCTATAGCTTTCTTGGGAAACTGAGTAAAGTCTTAATCCTTCTTACATTGCGAAACTAATCTGATCTTGAATTCAAGCCGTGTTGACTGTGGATATAAGAAGTTTACAGGTATGTAGTTTATGAATATTATTGCATGAAATTTTCTAAGTTGTTGTTATAGGTTTATTCTATATATTCTGCTATGTTCTTCCCATTGTGTTAAAAAATTTATAAGTGTGTATTTATAGACTTCCCTTTGTTTTTATCTTTATTGTATCGTGACGATACAACTTTGAGTTGGGGGTCTTGATGTCTCCTCATTTGTGATAGATTTATGTTAGGATGAGACATCATTTTTAGTGATTTAGAAGTCATAATAGTCGATTTTCTTGAGAATTAGTGCACTTTCCTATTTTGAGTCTTGAATTAGTGAATTATTATTTTTAGAGCATATTGGGTTTAAGTGTTTATTTAGTGTGAAGCTTTAAAGATAATTATGGAGATTAATTAGAGTCCAAGTCAAAGACTACAAGATATGGAAAAAGATTAGCATGGTAATTGGAGATAACGAAACAAAAGCTAAAAATATGGAAAAAGAAAAGCTGCCTAAATCTGAAATTCTGCAGCAACGCCTAAAGAAGTGGTGATAACTTCAAGAAAGAATTCGATTTTGGTAAATTCCTTTCATAGGGACGTAGATAATTCGCTGAGGATTCTTTTGGTATATTGTGGAGCAAACACCGACCAATAACGAAGAAGATGTTTGTCATACATCTTTTTCACACAAATTAAGAAAAACAATTAATTCTTTCTATTTTTTACTAAATTACCGTCAGCCAACTAAATAAATGAATTTAATGATGATAATATTCTAAACATTAAATAAGGATAAAATTGGTAGAAAAGGTAAAAAAGTTCATTGGTATCTTAAATACACAACCTTTTGTGTACATTTACTTTTAGAAATTGTGACAAACATTAATGGACGAGGGGAGTATATCTCAAGCCTGACTAGATGATCAATTAATTACATAATGGAAATATGTTTCATTTATGAGACTTTTTTTACTTTTATACGAGATTCTATAATAGGCGTGAATGGCATAAAATTGTGTATTATATATATTATTTGTTCTTAAGATATAGTAATCTGGTCATTTCCTCTCTCTCTACATATATACACAAGCTTTATCTTTCTTATCCCTCTATTTTTTCATCATCAATGGATGTACCATACATTTATCACAATACTCAATTTTATAAGGATACGACAAATTATGTCGTATGGACTTCTGAAGAAAACATGATATTCGAGAATATGCTTGCTATGCTCAATCATGGTTCTGAGGATTTTTTCCAAAGACTAGCTTTTACTGTTCCTGTAAAACAATTCAACAAATCAAGGAACATTATGAAGCACTAGTTGAGGATATTCAGAATATTGAGTTAGGTCATGTTCCAATAATTGATTACAAAAATGATAACCATGATGAATCTAAAGGACGAAGCGACAAGAAGAATAAGAAGCCAGTTAAGCGTTGGAGTGAGGAAGAGCACAGGTATGTTATTGATCTTTTAACTTTGGTAGTTTGTAGCGTCGCCAATCATACATGGTTCATAAGTTCTAAACTAATAAGGTAGTATATTTAACAATTATGAACCACAATGTATTCTATTGTGCTTAAACTTTTTATTAGAACAAGAGTTTTCTCATCCTTTATTGCATTATATTCATATTACATAATATTTGGATCAGATAATTAATTTAGAAATACTCTATGTTATAATCATGTTTTTTTTTAAGTTAACGATTTTTTTCTCATTGATTATATTAAATATTATACTATTTGGTAGAAAATTAATATCCATGTGAAAATGATATAAGTAATTTTTTGAAGGGAAAAGACTCCAAGGTACTTAATTTTTCAAAATTTGACAAAGAGGTTATATAGTTTCAATGTGGACAACGAGATTCGCAACATTTAAACTTTGATTTAATCGCAAGAGTTTGATTGTCTATTTGTCATTTTTCAAATTTTTCTTGTATATAGTATACTTAATGGTTTTTTCTTTTTTTTATATAATCTCTTATATAGGCATTTAATGTAAAATGAATGGACAATACCAATAATTGGACAAAAACAATCGATGGGTACCGCGTTGTCCAAATTGAAAGTACATATACTCGTTATGGTCTTAGCATTTTGTTGGTTATTGAAAAATCATTTTTTCTTATTATTTTACATAAATTTTTGTTTTTGCTAATTATTCTAGTTTGTTAATTCCGACAGAAAATTTCTAATTGGGATAGAATAGTAGGGAAAAGGGGATTGGAGGGCGATTTTGAGAAATTGCGTACCGACCAAGACTACAACTCAAATTGCAAGTCACGCTCAGAAGTACTTCCTTCGCTTGGAGAAGTTAAAAAACCAACACATTAAAAGAAACTCAAGTCTCTTATGAAATACTATTTATTGTTGCAATTATTTTCCTTCTCTTATTTGTTTGTAATGATTTGTATTTCAAATTTCAGTATTTTGATATTCTACTTTTTTTAGTTACATTTTAAATTATATTTTAATTTTTTCTAGCTTGTAATTTTATTATTTTATAACCATCTACATCTTATGGCATATAATATAATATAAATACAAACTGATTACATTGTCACAAAAAGACTAAAAAAATGTTTACAAGAAATACAAATATCAATTTTAGGCCATTGCATATGGCCTTAAAACATATTTAGGCCAAAAGTTTTAAAAGTATAATTTTTAGCCCAAACGTATTCATAATATCAATTTTAGGCCATTTCACTAATTTTGTGAGATGTTACATAAATTTTAAGGGAACTATGTCATTTTAAACAAACTATATCTTTATTTGAACACATCATAAACTAGGAATTCTATGTGAAGTGTATAAATAATTATTTGAAGGGTCTAAAATATAGTTTATATAGTTGAAATGGGTTATGAATTATGAATTACGACCATAACCCTGACCAAACTACCTTTGTATTGATCAACAAATTAATTATTAAAAATTACTTGAATTCAAATGTTACATAAATTATAATTCAACAAATTTTATTAACATTTTACAGGTCTTAGATGAGTATGAAATTATCTCCTCTGTAGATAAAAGTTAATAAAGATTTTACTAAGAATTTCATGGGTTGGTTTAAGAGAATGATTCAGATCTATTCTGAAAATGGATGGGATGCTAAGATAATGATGACTTATATTACTATATTTATGTGGTTTTTATGGAAAAATGGAATGAGATGTTTTGGTGTATTAATAATATTTTAGATATATCTATAGAAATTATTACAAGATTATTTGGGTCTTATGATGAATGGGGGAAAGATTTAACGGTTCAAAGAAGAAACGAGGAAAATTATAGTACTAATAATCCAACAATTGATGACGATGCAGATATGGTATGGATGTGTTATGCATCAATAAAAACGAATAGAGAGACTTCTATTATTGCTGCTATTGGAGTTAATAAAGAAAGTGTTATTTCTTCGAAGGTCAATATCAGATGTAAAGTGAATAGGGTAATTGAAGGAGAACCTTGGGCCTTAATTATGGCCATGAGGCCTCGTAAAGACCTTTCTAGTCGGAATGTTCTGTTTTACTCTGTCAACCTTGAATTATTTCAAGGATCTTGGGCTTGACCGGACTTCATTGGTTTCTTAAACCTATTCTATTGGAAGATAGAAATTGGTTAGGTCGGTTTTCCTATTGGAAAGTTTCCCATATTGAAAGAAAAATATAATTCTACTACTGTTACACTGGCTAAATGCACAAGAAGGAATTTGAATCTATCCAACTGGAGGGACTTTTTGTTTATTGCTTCTAATAATTTCCTTGTCAATCTTTGTAATAGTTTTAGATAAATTAGTGTAATTTCTCACCGACAAAAAAAAAAGATGAGTATGAAAAGAACTTTGGAAATTCCTGGAGACATGTACAGTCATATAACATGCTGTCATGAGCTTACCTTGTTTTATTTATACACAATTTAATTTCCAAATATTGTGATTTAAGGAGCCGAATGATATTACTTTCCAAAACTGTGAAAAATATTCTTCAAATTTGTTGATAAGTTGTAAGTCTATTTGTGATCTATGAAGAGGGCATATCAAAATGTTGGAGATTTACGAGTTTGTCTTAGACGTTAAATTTTAGAATATAACATGTATATTGTTGAATGTACAAGTTATGAAAAAATTTATGTAAATTTTGTAAGCCTAAGAACTTCGATGGTGAGAAAGACAAAGTGCATGTTCTTGCGTTGTTTAGATATTGATTCTTAATATTATTCTTAGCCTTTGAATTGCAAGTCTTGAAATTTTAATCAATATTGTATAGATATATTTTCATGTGTTTAATAATTTCAACGGTGATATAGTTCATAGTTGATAAGAGCTTATGGTCGCAAACTTAAACTTTTTTTGGCACATTTGTTGCACAGAATTGAGATCAAAGTAGTGAATCAATCAACTTAATTGGTGTTACTTGACAAAAAACCGGTGCTAAAAAGATTCAGTTAGAAATTGAATTCGAAGACCCATTTTATTTGGTCGGGGTTTATAATTTAATTTCCAAGACTATCAAGACTTTATGATTATGAATTGAAATATGAAAATAGTTAAATGATTATATCTCAATACCTATATGATTCAATCAATCACAACTTAACAATAAAATGATTTTTCTAATTTAAAATTTAAAATATTTATCATTATCTTAAATTCTATATTTAAATATCTCAAAATAAGTCGGAATTGCAATCATGAATTTGTCTGTGTGTCTTATTGACAATAGTTTTTTTATTAAAACACTTTATGTGTTTCTATATATTTAAAAGTGTTTTACATCATGAAAAAAAACTTTTAGTTGCTTCTCACAAAAAACACCTAAAGTGATTTTAGATTTCAAAATTTTAAAATTTTTTAATTTTATTCTCAAAGAATTTTTTTATACTAAAATAACACTTTAAAACGAGCATGCATCTCATTACTTATTTAATGAATAATTGTATTTACTTTTTTATTGGGTCCACTACCATTCTATTTATCCAAAACAATGCCTATTAAATTATTAATTTTTTTGGATCGTTTTTTTAAACTTAAAAATTAAATTGCATCTAACCAGCACATGAAGTGTGGTGGATCTGCAATGCATATAGCCAACAAATGAAGTGTGGCAGAAGTGTAATGCATCTAACCATCACAGGAAACGTGATAGATTTGTAATGCACATAACAAACACATGAAGCGTGGTAACCTTGTCAGTTCAAAATATATCATGCCCTGAAAAAGGAAATCTCATAAATAAATGAAAAAATGATAAAATTTATGGAATATGTGCATCCAAGTAGTGGTCATTGAAGAGACCAAGGTACCTAAATACGAGGAAGTTATGCAAATCATTTGTCTACTAAAAATATATGAAATTGTGAAACAATTTATGGATCAATATATCTTCATTTACTATAGCGCTTGAAATAAATAATAAGGAGCTAAACCACAAAGTGGTAAAATATGTTGTCAGTGATAGAAATGATAATAGAGAATTTCGACATCTAAAATGCTACTCGTATCACAGAGGTTCCTCCATAAAGTTATAATTAATTATCGAGAGACTCCTCACTCTTATATTATTGATACGGTGTAGTGATGATTAGATGGATATTAAAGTTCATGACAAATACAATAGGTGCTTGAAGTACCATAGGTTCCTAAAGCATAACAGGTGCTCAAGCCCGACTGATACTTGAAGCAAGTCAAGTTTATGAAGTACGATAGGTGTCGGAAGTACTTCGAGCATCTAAATCTTAAGTTCTTCAAGATTGAGAAATTATCAGAGAATAAAAGATCCTGAAGAACATAATTTATTTAAAGAATGAGAGCTAGGTTTCTGAATTATGAAAGGGTACTTTACATAATTGTTGTCACAATGAAAATGATATGCTATTTGTGTTCTGTACTCTTTTTTATTTCCTGAAGTTTATTTCCACTATGTTTTTTCTCGTAAATTTTGAAAGATGCATGCCAAATATTCATTGTAAAAATAAATATATACTCATTTTTTTGATCAAAAAAATGATGTTACTAACAATCAATACCCTAAAGTGAAAATCCATAAGATTTGTTAATTAATGTTTTATTAACGAAGACAATTAAGGTACAAGTCTACAAGTATCTAATATATTAGAAAATACGTAATGTCTTAATGAGATGTTTAATAATATCATTTTTATGCCATTTCACTAATTTTGTGAGATGTTACATAAATTTTAAGGGAACTTTGGTCATTTCAAACAAACTATATCTTTATTTGACCACATCATAAACTAGAAATTTTATGTGAAGTGTCTATGTTATTTGAACTGTCTAAACTATAGTTTATATAGTTTAAATGGGTTGCGTGAATTATGGATGATGGCCATAACCCTAGTCAAACTGCCTCGGTATTGATCAACAAAGTAATTATTAAAAATTACTTGAATCTAAATGTTATATAGATTATTATTGAACAAATTTTGTTAATATTTTGCAGGTTTTAGATAAGTATGAATTATCTCCTCTGCAGATAAAAGATGATAAAGATTTTAGTGAGAATTCATGGGTTGGTTTAAAAGAATGATTCAGGTCTATTCCGAAAATGGATGGGATGCAAAGATAGTGATGACTTATATTATTATATTTATGTGGTTTTCATGGAAAAAAAGAATGAGATGTTTTCATGAAGGTAAACAGTGGTGTATTCATAATATGTTAGATAATATATAGAAATCATTACAAGATTATTTGGGTCTTATGATGAATGGGGGAAAGATTTAAAGGTTCAAAGAAGAAACGAGGAAAATTATAGTACTAATAATCCAACAATTGGTGATGATGCCGATATGGTATGGATGTGTGATGCATCAATTAAAACGAATAGACAGTCTTCTATTGTCGCTGCTATTGGAGTTAATAAGGAAGGTGCTATTTCTAGGGAGGTCAATAATAGATGTAAAGTTAATAGGGTAATTGAAGGAAAAGCTTGGGCCTTAATTATGGCCATGAGGTCTTGTAATGACCTTTTTACTTCGACAGAGAGTTCTATTTTACTCCGACAACCTTGAATTAGGTCAAGGATCTTGGGCTTTACTGGACTTTATTGGATTCTTAAACCTATTCTATCGGAAGTTAGAAATTTGTTAGGTCAGTTTTCCTATTGGAAAGTTGCCCATATTGAAAGAAAATTTAATTCTACTACTGATGCACTTGCTAAATGCACAAAAAGGAATTTGGATCTATCTAACTGGACGGTCTTTTCGCTTATTGCTTCCAATAATTTTCATATCAATCTTTGTAATAGTTTTAGATAAATTAGTGTAACTTCTCACCGACAAAAAAAATATGAGTATGAAAAGAACTTTGGGAATCCCTGGAGACATGTACAGTCATATAACATGCTGTCATGAGCTTACCTAACTATGATTTACTTATACACAATTAACTGTACAAATATAGTGATTTAAGGAGCCAAATGATATTGCTTTCCAAAACTGTGAAAAATATTCCTTAAATTTGTTAATAAGCTGTAAGTCTATTTTTGATTTATGAAGAGGGCATTTCAAAATTTTGGAGATTTACGAGTTTGTCTTAGACATTAAATTTTAGAATTTAATATGTATATTGTTGAATGTATAAGTTATAAAAAATTTATGTATATTTTGTAAGCCTAAGAACTTTGATGGTGAGAAAGACAAAGTGCATGCTTTTGAGTTGTTTAGATATTGATTCATTTTTACTCTTTAAATTGCAAGTCTTGAAATTTTAATCAATATTGTATAGATATTTTTTTCATGTGTTTGATAATTTCAACGATGATATAGTTCATAGTTGATAAGAGCTTATGGTCACAAACTTAAGCTTTTTTGGCACATTTGTTGCACAGAATTGGGATCAAAGTAGTGAATAAATCAACTTAATTGGTGTTACGTGACAAAAAAACCGGTGTTAAAAAAATTCAGTTAGAAATTGAATTCGAAGACCCATTTTATTTGGTTGGGTTTACAATTTAATTTCCAACACTACCAAGACTTTATGACTATGAATTGAAAGATGAGAAAGTTAAATGATAATATCTCAATACATATTTTATTAATCAGAAAGGAACGTATTATAGAAACAGAAAGGAGTTAGCCACTTTCGCGAGCTCCTGTTACAAATACCAAAGGTACGCTTCGATTAGATGCAAAGACTGCTAATTCAGCTCAATTAACCGCATTAGAGAATCAAGTCAAAGAGATAAAGCTTGAGATGCAAAGATGTCAGAATTTAGCAGCAACAAATGTAGCGCGAGAAGCACAAGGTTGACCAAGGTGTAGGGTACCGAATCATATATGGGAAGAGTGTGAAGGAAATCCAAAATTTGTGTATTTCATATCCAACCGAGGAAATTATCAAGTTGGTTCAAAAATAATCCGGTTATGTAGTATTCAAATCCACAAGGGGCACCAAATCAAGGTAACTATCAACCTCGTCCCCAGAATAACTCTTACCAACAAAGAGGTCAAGGTCTGTATCAAGGAAATCAGAGTTTTGATAGACCTGCTCCTCCACAACAACCTACCAATGATTCTTATACCGATTCTTTAACTTAGAAGGCTTTACCACAATATCCCCAAGATGGAGTAGTGGGAGATAAGCAAATAAAAAAATTCATGGGTCCAATGACAATCAATATTCACTCACAAAACAAGAAGTTAAGAAAACAAGAGGCTTCAATTCAGATCTTAGTTACACAAATAGAACAAATCAGTAAAGTTCTAAAGAATATTATGGAAGAAAAATAATTGAAGGCCATTGAAGGAGGTGATGCCAATGTTGGGTTCGAAGCTTGTAAGGCAATTTTCCTTGAAATAGAAGAGAAAGAGGTAGTACCGCATGTTGCAGAAATTGTCGTGGAAGTTCCAAAAATTGAAGAAGAACCAACAATGTCTAGCCCCGAAGACTCTGACTTTTCTGAAGATTTGGATTCATCCGAAAGATCCGAGTTTATAAACCTTCTGAGAGATATAAAAGAAGAGATTAGATCGGTTATAGAGCTACAAGCTACCAGAGCAAAAGAAAAAGAGGTAGAAGCTTCAAAATAAAATAAAGAAGATGAGAATGTATACTCGCCACCAATTGTTCAAACAATGTCACCATCTATTCCAAAGACAAATCTAAAGGTGACATTGAACTCAAGACATTTGTAGAGGCGTATAGTCTGGAAAATATCAACGCCCATATGCTTGAGATTGCGAAGAAAGGGCTTACACCGCAACAAGTTTTCACGCAAGTTATTCTAGAGAAAGAAGCGATCGTAGAAGCCTGAAAAGAGACTGTGACTCATACTGAGAGAGTCTTAATAAGTGTTGAAAAGGGGTTACCTCTAAAGCTAATATTCTTATTCAAATCAATCGCTTTAATGTTTGAGTTCATCTTCAATTGATGAACATATCTCCAAGATAAAACTGTTGAATTCATATGCCTATTGTTTAGTGCACAACCATATCTATGTTTGTTGTTTGGGGTCCAGATTCAAAAACTACCATTTGCACACGCAGCTGCATATATAAACCAGTGACAATTCTTACCTCTACACTTAGCTCTAACTTTACAAGGTTTATTACATGGGACCCAAATGTTCCTAATATCGACATTATCTTTTGCTTTAACCGCATCCTTGAATTCACCACCATTAGAGGATATCATACCAACCATTAAATTCGGGTCATCCTTGTCTGTACATACTTTAATCTTGGGAAGGATCCACCTTTGAACACCCAAACCTTCACCATCCTCCTCATCTTCCTCATCCAACGTCCCTTCCAAGCTATTAAATTACTCATAATAGACACTAGAACCCTCGTTAAGATTATCATCGTCGATTTCAGGTAATAATTGCGAACATGGTAGATCTAACTCATTTATATTAACTGACGGAAAAAAACCAACACTAGCGAAATCAATGCCAATAGCGAAATTGTTCTGGTACTATATATCAGAGTAATCGGAGCCACTATATTCACTACCGGAGTTAACAAATTGGATTCTACAATACACAATCATAAATATGTGTTGTTAAATTCCTAGGAACAATAACTAAAAACTTAAACCTAAAATACAAAACTAAATGAAATGGGGGAAGTAAATAATTACCGCAATCACTGAATATTTCATTCAGAATTGCCATTATAACAGAGTAATTTACTTAAGTATAACTTCGGTTCTTGGACTCGAAAATCTGATGTGGTTTTCCCTCCAAATTTTGAAGAACACAAAGAACACACTTGAGTATGTATTTTTTATTTTCATTTGTTTAGATCTACTTTGACGAAGTCAAATGGAATGTGTTTAGGTAACAGGTAAAGAAGGAAATGAAAAGAAAAGAGTACCATTGCCACGTTGTAAAAAACACTTCAGCTGAGGGTGATGTCATGCCTAGGTGGAGCAGACATGGCGGTGAGGTGGCACTAACGTAACGTCAAATGGAATTGACTAACGGTCAACTAATAAAAAACTGGAAAAGGGCTAACGGTGAAAGAAAATATTCGTCAAAGGGTTTTTCGTGACAATTTTAAAGATCGGGGGCGGCTACTGCACTTTGGCCAAAGTTAGAGGATATCACGAGGGCTTCACCCATAAATATATGATAGATAACAAATACAATGAGGAATCAAATAAATTTCTAAGCTAATAGGATAATATATTGATTTTTTAATATATTTAAAAGTTATGAACCACAATGTATGGTGTATCATTATGAAGAGCCAAATTTAGTGGTCCCCGAACTTTGCAAACCATCATCCACCCTTTTTTACCACTTCATATACTTTCTATCCACATTCATTAGTTTCATAATTATCCAATATTTTGGCTCACAATTGTTATTAAATACCAACGATACTGGATTGCAATATCACCAGTCACCACAAAATTTGATGACTGACTTGCTTGCGAACCATTGCATTTGGTGGTCCTTGACTTTGTAAATCAGAAAAACATTTGTATAGACTAAATGATAATTTTAGAAGTATATTATTAATTGAATATTTAATTTTAGATACACTTCCAATATTTTGAAGCTTTGAGTGGACAAATATGATTGACAAGAACTCTAGTGACCCAAAATACTAACTCCTTTTAATAGTATTATATTGTGTTTAGAATATGTTATTAAAGAACAAGATGTTTCTCATATTTTGTGTAGTATGTCTATATTACAAAAATTCTTGATCGAATAAGAAGTAAGTGGACATTTGTTTAGGACTAAAGTAATTAATACGAAGAATGATGGATAAGAGTGCCTCGTAGGATTAGGCTTTCAAAAGTTTGTGTACACTATATGGAAGGAAGGGAATAAAATGGATATATAGAGGAGTGGTTCATAGTAAAACTGAATAAGTCCAAGAGCTTAGAAGCAATATTAAAAATAAAATATACTCCGTATGTTCCAAAAAAGTTTGTACAGATAGAATGTTAATACATTTTTTCTCTTATCCACTATTATCTCTATTAAAATTAAGAATGTATATCTTCAACACTAATTTAAGATATCAAGACACATAATGAAGGGTAATTTTGTAATAGGGAATGTAATAGTTACATTCTTTAATATGTGTGAAAAGTAAAGTGGACAAATACTTTAAAACAAAGGGAATATTACTACTACACAAATATGACTAATATGCAGAACAAATCATTTTGTACATATTGAGGACTATAAAGAGTAATTCAAATTTAATCGGAAAGTCACATTTACCTGCAATGTTGGAAAAAATTACAAGATTTTATTAGAAAGGGAAAATAACTTGTCATGTGCCCAACAATATGTTAACTGGACAAATAAGTACCTATACTTTCATATTGAGTTACGAGGTACCCAATATTTTATTTTTGTCCGATCGTTGGTACCCGTTGTTAATTTCATGTTAAGTTCTTATGTGGCAGATTAAAAAAATGAAAAAATAAAAGGAGATACTCGAGGTATTTGGGAAAGGACAAATAGGTACTTATACCCTTGCCATACCAACACTTAACGACAATTGATTGTAGGTACTAACGATTGGAAAAAAGTTAAAATGTTGGGTAACACATTCTCCAAATAAAAAGTATAGGAACTCATTTATCCTACTAGCATATTGTTGGATACATGGTGTGTCAATTTTCCTATAGGAATATTACATTTGTCTGGCTGTCAAAAAAGGAAAAAAAAAATTACCAATTAAAAATATTGTTGAAAAATTCATTTTAGTTATGATTGAATGTCTATGTCTACGTTAGGGAAAGGAAAAATGAAAACCCAAACTTATGATACCCATGAGTAAATATATGCCTTCCTTACTCGTCATACCAAATTGAAGTTATCATGACCATGAACTTCGGAAATACTTTGACTATATTATGTATAATTTTTATTTTTTTCTTTATAGATATATATTTGTGAGCAATTAGTAAATAAAGATAGACATTTCATATATTGTCAAAATAAAGAATAATTACCCGAAAAATGTAAAATTTAATTTAATGCTTAAAAAACATTCACCTATCTAAATATATCTATATAGAGCTTAGGTTTGATTATAAAAAATCTGATAGAGTTTTACTTTTATTTCCTACACTAATCACCTAAAAAATTAAGAAGTATTAAGTAGTACTTTTATTTATGGCAATATTTATTTATCAATTATTCCTAAATATTAATTATACCCATATGTTGCATTAAAATTTTACCTATAAAGCCTTTATCATATTTATCTGAGTAATTATACATATACTTATTTTTATTTCACCTATATATATAACCTCTTATGTAAATGTTTTAACTACTAAAAATAACATTCATCTTTTCTAATTAAATTTCATTTCTCTCTTTTATTTTTAATACCACATAAGATGATAAATAGTAGATAATATAAAATGTGAAATACTAAATATGATATATAACATTATTTTTTTGTCCTCACTAAATAATTATTTGCATTGAAATCTTCTCATGCCAAAATTTTGCTCAAAGAAACACTTTATTTTTTCAATTGATGCAAATATTATAACATGATCTATATACATCGTTAAAAATATTTTTCTAACATTAGTAACAAGATTTTAGAATATTTTATTTTTCTCCTATATTAGATATAATTTTTTTATCTCCTTAGTCGATTATTAGCATAATGTAAAGAAAGCTGAATGGTTTTGTATGTTGCAACTCGTTGAAAACTATAAATTTATGTATTTTAACTCATAATATGTCAAATTAGTTGTACTCCCTCCGTCCATCAATGTTTCTCATACATTATTTTCACACAAATTAAGAAAAATAATTAATTCTTTCTATTTTGACTAAATTACCATCACCCACCTAAATAAATGAATTTAATGATGATAAGATTCTGAACATTAAATAATGATAAAATTGGTAGAAAAGGTACAAAAATTCATTTGTATCTTAAATAGACAACCTTTTATGGACATCTATTTTTAGAAATTGTGATAAACATTAATGGATTGAGGGGGCATATCTCAAGCCTGACTAGATGATCAATTAATTTCGTAATGAAAATATGTTTCATTTATGAGACTTTTTTTACTTTTTTACGAGATTCTATAATAGGCGTGAATGACATAGAATTGTGTATTATACATATTAATTGTTCTTAAGATATATTAATATGGTTATTTCCTGTCTCTCTCTCTCTACATATATACACAAGCTTTATCTTTCTTATCCCTCTATTTTTTCATCATCAATGTATGTACCATACATTTATCACAATACTCCATTTTATGTGGATACGACAAATCATGTCATATGGACTTTTGAAGAAAACAAGATATTCGAGAATATGCTTGCTATGCTCAATCATGGTTCTGAGGATTTTTTCCAAAGACTAGCTTTTACTGTAACAATTCAATAAATCAAGGAACATTATGAAGCACTAGTTGAGGATATTCAGAACATTGAGTTAGGTCATGTTCCAATACCGGATTACAAAAATAATAACCATGATGAATCTATAGGACAAAGTGACAAGAAGAAGAAGAAGTCAGTCAAGCGTTGGAGTGAGGAAGAGCACAGGTATGTTATTGATCTTTTAACTTTGGTAGTTTGTAGCGCCGCCAATTATACAAGGTTCATAAGTTCTAAACTAATAAGGTAGTATATTTAACAATTATGACCCACAATGTATTCTTTTGTGCTTAAATTTTTTTGTTAGAACAAGATGTTTCTCATCCTTCATTGCATTATATTCATATTATATCATATTTGGATCTAATAATTAATTTTGAAATACTCTATGTATAATCATGGTTTTTTAAAAGTTAAAGATTTTTTTTCATTAATTATATTAAGTATTATACTATATGGGAGAAAATTAATATCTATGTGAAAATGATACACGTAATTATTTGAAGGGAAAAAGACTCCAAGGTACTTAATTTGTAAAAATTTGACAAAGAGGTTTTAAAGTTTCAATGTGGACAGCGAGATTCCCAACATTTAAACTTTGATTTAATCGCAAGAGTTTGATTGTCTATTTGTTCTTTTTCAAATTTCTCGTGTATACAGTGTAGTTTATGGTTTTAACTTTGTTTCTAGAATCTCTTGTATAGGCATTTAACATAAAATAGATGGAAAATACCAATAATTGGACAAAAATAATTGATGGGTACAGCGTTGTCCAAATTTAAAGTACATAGACTCGTTATGGTGTTAGCATTTTGTTGGTTACTGAAAAGTCATTTTTTCTTATTATTTTATATAAATTTTTGTTTTTACTAATTATTCTAATTTGTTAATTCTGACAGAAATTTTCTAGTTGGGCTAGAATTGTATGGAAAAGGGGATTGGAGGGCGATTTCAAGAAATTGCGTACCGACAAAGACTACAACTCAATTTGCAAGTCATGCTCAGAAGTACTTCCTTCGCTTGGAGAAGTTAAAAAACCCAACGCATTAAAAGAAACTCAAGTCTCTTATGAAATACTATTTATGGTTGCAATTATTTTCCTTCTCTTATTTGTTTGTAAGGATTTGTATTTCAAATTTCAGTATTTTGATATTCTACTTTTTTTAGTTACATTTCAAATTATATTTTAAATTTTTCTAGCTTGTAATTTTATTATTTTATAATCATCGGCATCTTATGACATATAATATAATAGAAATACAAACTGATTACATTGTCACAAAATTAAAAGATAAAAGACTAAAAAATGTATACTGGAAATTCAAATTCCAATTTTAGGACATTGCCTATGGCCGAAAAACATATTTAGGCCAAACGTTTTAAAGTATAATTTTTAGCCCAAAGGTATTCATAATATCATTTTCAGGCCATTTCACTAATTATGTGAGATATTACATAAATTTTAAGGGAACTTTGTCATTTTAAACAAACTATATCTTTATTTGAACACATCGTAAACTAGAAATTTTATGTGAAGTGTCTAAAGAATTATTCAAAGTGTCGAAAATATAGTTTATATTGTTGAAATGGGTTATGTGAATTACGGATGATGACCATAACCCTGGTCAATCTGCCTTTGTATTGATCAACAAAGTAAATATAAATAATTACTTGAATTCAAATGTTACATAAATTATAATTGAACAAATTTTATTAATATTTTGCAGGTCTTAGATGATTATTAAATTATCTTCTCTACAGATAAAAGTTGATAACGATTTTACTTAGAATTTCATGGGTTGGTTTAAAAGAATGATTCGGGTCTATTCTGAAAATGGATGGGATGCTAAGATAGTGATGACTTATATTATTATATTTATGTGGTTTTAATGAAAAAAAAGAATGAGATGTTTTCTTGAAGGTAAACAGTGTTGTATTGATAATTTTTTAGATAAATCTATCGAAATCATTACAAGATTATTTGGGTCTTATGATGAATGGGGAAAGATTTAAAGGTTCAAAGAAGAAACGAGGAAAATTATAGTACTAATAATCCAACAATTGATGACGGTATATATATGGTATGGATGTGTTATGCATCAATTAAAACGAATAGAGAGACTTCTATTATCGCGTCTATTGTAGTTAATAAAGAACGTGTTATTTATAGGAAGGTCATCAGATGTAAAGTTAATAGGGTAATTGAAGGAGAAGATTGGGCCTTAATTATGGCCATGAGGTATTGTAAAGACCTTTCTAGTTAGATAGTTCGGTTTTACTCTGACAACCTTGAATTAGTTCAAGGATCTTGGGCTTGACCGGACTTCAATGGATTCTTAAACCTATTCTATCGGAAGTTAGAAATTGGTTAGGTCAGTTTTCCTATTGGAAAGTTGCACATATTGAAAGAAAATATAATTCTACTACTAATGCACTGGCTAAATGCATAAGAAGATTTTCGGATCTATCCAACTGAAGGGACATTTCGCTTATTGCTTCTAATAATTTCCTTATCAATCTTTGTAATCATTTTAGATAAATTAGTGTAATTTCTCACTGATAAAAAAAAAGATGAGTATGGAAAGAACTTTGGGAATTACTGGAGACATGTACAGTCATATAACATGCTGTCATGAGCTAACCTAACTGTGTTTTACTTATACACAATTTACTTTCCAAATATAGTGGTTTAAGGAGCCAAATGATATTGCTTTCCAAAACTGTGAAAAATATTCCTTGAATTTGTTGATAAGCTGTAAGTCTATTTGTGATCTATGAAGAGGGCATATCAAAATGTTGGAGATTTACGAGTTTGTCTTAGACGTTAAATTTTAGAATTTAACATGTAAATTGTTGAATGTACAAGTTATGAAAAAATTTATGTAAATTTTGTAAGCCTAAGAACTTTGATGGTGAGAAAGACAAAGTGCATGTTTTTGAGTTGTTTAGATATTGATTCTTAATATTATTTTTAGCCTTTAAATTGCAAGTCTTAAAATTTTAACCAATATTGTATAAATTTTTTTTCACGTGTTTAATAATTTCAACGATGATATAGTTCATAGTTAATAAGAGCTTATGGTCACAAACTTAAACTTTTTTGGCACATTTGTTGCACAAAATTGAGATCAAAGTAGTAGATGTATCAACTTAACTGGTGTTACTGAAAAAAAAACCGGTGTTAAAAAAATTCAGTTACAAATTGAATTCGAAGACCCATTTTATTTGGTTGGGTTTACAATTTAATTTTGAAGACTACCAAGAAGTTATGATTGTGAATTGAAAGATGAAAATCGTTAAATGATTATATCTCAATACCTATAATCAACCACAACTTAATAATAAAATGTTTTTTCTAATTTAAAATTTAAAATATTAATCATTATCTTAAATTTTATATTTAGATATCTTAAAACAAGTAAAAAATGCAATCATGAATTTTTTTGTGTGCTTGTTTGACAATACTTTTTTTAAAACACTTCAAATTGCTTATAGATCTTTAAAACTGTTTTACATCATGAAAAACACTTTTAGGTGTTTCTCACAAAAAACACCTAAGCGATTTAAGATTTCAAAATTATTTTTAATAAATTTTCAAATTTTTTAATTTTATTCTAAAAGACATTTTTTACTATAAAATAAGCACTTCCAAACGAGCCCGCGTCTCATTAATTATTTAATTGTTAATTGTATTTTCTTATTCGTTGGGCCACTACCATTGTATTTATCCAAAATAATTCCTATTAAATTATTAAATTATTTGGATTGTTTTTTTAAAATTAAAAATTGCATATAATCAGCGTATGAAGTGTGGCGGATCTGCTATTCATATAGCCAACACATGAAGTCTGGTAGAACTGTAATGCATCTAACCATCACATGAAGCGTGATAGATTTGTAATGCATATAACGAACACATGAAGCATGGTAAGCTTGACATTTCAAAATATATCATGTCCTCCGAAAGGAAATCTCATGAATAAATGAAAAAATGATAAAATTTGTGGAATATGTGCATCCATGTAGCATGACAAGAATAACTGAGCCAACTAATGTTGTAATCTTGAAGGAATTAAAGGCTATTGAAGAGACCAAGGTACCTAAATACGAGGAAGTTATGTAACTCATTTGTCTACTAAAAATATATGAAACTGTGAAATAATTTATGGGATTTATATATTTTCATTTACTATAGCGCTTGAAATACATAATAAGAATCCCAAACCACAAAATGTTAAAATATGTTCTCATTGATAGAAATGATAATAATGAATTTTGACATCCAAAATGCTACTTGTATCACGGAAGTTCCTGCATAAAGTTATAACTAATTATAGGGAGACTCCTCACTCTTATATTATTGATACGGTGTAGTGATGATTAGATGGATATTAAATTTTATGACAAATACAATAGGTGCTTGAAGTACCATAGGTTCCTAAAGCATGACAGGTGCCCAAGCACGAATGATGCTTGAAGCAAATCAAGTTCCCGAAGCACAATAGCTAAAACCCTAAACCTAAAATACATAACTAAATGAAATGGTGGAAGTAAATAATTACCGCAATCACTGAATATTTCATTCAGAATCGCCATTATAAAAGAGTAATTTACTTGTGTATAACTTCGTTCTTGGATTCGAAAATCTGCTATGGTTTTTCCCCCAAAATTGAAGAACATAAAGAACACGCTTGAATGTGTGTTTTTGATTTGTATTTGTTTAGATTTACTTTGACGAAGTCAAATTGAATGTGTTTAGGTAACATGTAAAGAAGGAAATGAATAGAAAAGAGTACCCTTCCCACGTTGGAAAAAACAATTCAGCTGAGGGTGACGTCAAGCCTAGGTGGAGCAGACGTGACGGTGAGGTGGCACTGACGTAACGTCAAATGGAATTGACTAACAGACAACTAATAAAAAAACTGAATAAGGGCTAACAGTGACAAAAAAGACTAATCAAAGGGCTTTTCGTGACAAATTTGAAGATCGGGGGCGGCTACTGCACTTTGGCCATAGTTAGAGGATATCACGGGGGATTCACCCATAAATATATGATAGATAACAAATACGATAAGGAATCAAATAAATTTCTAAGCTAATAGGATAATATATTAATTTTTTAATATATTTAAAAGTTATGAACCACAATGTATGGTGTATCATTATGAAGAGCAAAATTTAGTGGTACCGAACTTTACCACTTCATATACTTTCTCTCCCCACTCATTAATTTCATAATTATCCGATATGTTGGTTCACATTTGTTATTAACTACCAACGATGATGGATTGCACTATCACCAGTCACCACAAAATTTGATGACTGACTTGCTTGCGAACTAATGCATTTGGTAGTCCTTGACTTTGCAAATGTGACAAACATTTGTATAGACTAAATGATAATTTTAGAAGTATATTATTAATAGAATATTAAATTTTAGATACACTTCCAATATTTTGAAGCTTTGAGTGGCCAAATATGATTGACAAGAAATCTAGTGACCCAAAATACTAACTCCGTTTAATAGTATTTTATTTTGTTTAAAATATTTTATTAAAGAACAAGATGTTTCTCAATCTTCCGTGTAGTATATCTATATTACAAAAATTATTGATCGAATAAGCAGTAAGTGGACATTTGTTTAGGAATGAAGTAAGTAATACGAGGAATGATGGATAAGAGAGCCTCGTAGGATTAGGCTTTCAAAAGTTTATGTACACTATATGGAAGGAAGGGAATAAAATGGATACATAGAGGAGCGATGTATAATAAAACTGAATAAGTCCAAGAAACTTGAAGCAATATTATAAATAAAATATACTCCGTATGTTCTAAAAAGTTTGTTCGAATAGAATGTTAATACATTTTCTTCCCTTTTCCACTATTATCAGAATGTATGTTTTCAATACTAATTTAAGATATCAAGACACGTAACGAAGGGTAATTTTGTAATAGGGAATGTAATAGTTACATTCCTTAATATGTGTGAAAAGTAAAATGGACAAATACTTTAAAACAAAGGAAATATTACTACTACACAAATATGACTAATATGCAGAACAAATCATTGTGTACAGATTGAGGACTATAATGAGTAATTCAAATGTAACAGAAAAGGCACATTTTCCTGCAATGTTGCAGAAAAAAATTACAATATTTTATTAGAATGGAAAAATTACTTGTCATGTGCCCAACGATATGTTAATTGGACAAATAAGTATCTATACTTTCATATTGAGTAACGAGGTACCCAACATTTTGTTTTTGTCCAATCGTTGTTACCCGCTGTTAATTTCATGTTAAGTTTCTACGTGGCAGATTAAAAAAATCAAAAATACAAGGAGATACTCGAGGTATCTGAAAAAGGACAAATAGGTACTCATACCCTTTCCACACAAATAATTAACGTCTGGTACAAACGATTGGAAAAAAGTCAAAATGTTGGGTAACACATTGTCCAAATAAAAAGTATAGGAACTCATATATCCTACTAGCATATCGTTGCAAACCTAGCGTGTCAATTTTCCTATATGAATACTAAACTTGTCTGGCTATCAAAAAATGAAAAAAAACAATTACCGTTTAAAAATATTGTTGAAAAACTCATTTTATTAATAATTGAATGTCTAGGTCTACGTTAAGGAAAGGGACAAATGAAAACCCAAACTTATGATACCCGTGAGTAAATATATGTCTTCCTTACTAGTCATACCAAATTTAAGTTTTCATGACCATGAACTTCGGAAATACTTTGACTATATTTTGTATAATGTTTATTTTTTTCTTTATAGATATATATTTGTGAGCAATTAGTAAATAAAGATAGACATTTCATATATGTTCAAAATAAAGAATAATTACCCAAGAAAATCTAAAATTTAAGTTAATTTTTAAAAAACATTCACATATCTATATATATATATATCTATATAGAGTTTTGGTTTGATTATAAAAAATCTGTTAGGGTTTTACTTTTATTTACGACACTAATCACTTAAAAAATTAAGAAGTATTAAGTAGTACTTTTATTTATAGCTATGTTTATTAATCAATTATTCCTAAATATTAATTATACCCATGTATTGCATTTAAATTTTACCTATAATACATTTATCATACTTATCTGAGTAATTATACATATATTTCTTTTTATTTCACCTATATCTATATATATGGCTGAGTGAGAGAGCGTGAGTGGGCTGAGTGTTACTTTAAGAGTTAATACAATCTTATAATATATATACCAAGGGTAGTTTAGGAAAGTTTTAATTGTTTAGGGATATAAAGAAGGGTCGGGATCGATTCTTAGCCAAAAATATGTCACGAGCGACGCTCTAGATCGTTCTGTTACTTAAACAATTAAAACTTTCCTAAACTACCCTTGGTATATATATTATAAGATTGTATTAACTCTTAAAGTAACACTCAGCCCACTCACGCTCTCTCACTCAGCCCACTCTCTCTAACGTTTCTTTTCTTTTTGGTCGACAATTTCACAAACACATTTGTAACATTGAAGCCTCATCGGTGACACCATCGTAGCTCCTGTATAGCTGCGGTGGAAATATCCACCTAAGGTTACCTCACCTTCGCAACTTAATCACTCTGATGTATCTCCTCAATCGGATTCGATATCACATTCGCACCATCAAAGCCCCACCCAAACGCAAGCCTGAACCCTAACCACAACTTAATTCCCCTCCAAGCTCAAAATTCGACTCAGTAAATGATCTCGGTGACCAATTCTACATTTCAGTCCTCCACCGTAGCTCTTCTACGCCATGGCATTGCTGCTAGATTTCTGGTAATTCTCTTTTTTAAGGTTTTGTATTGTATTTCGCTTTGCATATAAGGTGGTTGGGAAAATGTCATGCTGGTGCTTTGTGCTATTCTAATGGAACGGGATTGCTGAGAGAATAGGTGGCACTTGAGGGAGCTGGCAATGAAGTGCCATTGATTCGTATTCCTCACCCAATGAAAGAAGCACATATCAACTCTTAGAAATGATATTCGGTATTGGAGATAGAATTGATGCGTGGATACAAGATTGATAATCTAACCTCTCTCATCTTTTCTCATCTTTCAGTAGTTAATTCTTCCATCTATCTAATACATTCATTCTTCTAAATATCCATTAGCTTCAATTAAAATAAATATAGCTCATCTTTTGCTTAATATAGGGACATGATGCAGTGCAATTTTTGCATACTATAGGGGCTATAGGGGCCTGCTGTAATTATTGCATAATATAGAGACAACCTGTAGTACAATTATTGCATAATATAGGGACCTGCTGCAGTGTATTTATTGCATATTATAGGGACCTGCTGCAGTGCGATTTTTGCATAATATAGGGACCTGCTGTAGTGCGATTTTTGCATAATATAGGGACCTGCTGTAGTGCGATTTTTGCATAATATAGGGACCTTCTGCAGTGCTATTACTGCATAATATAGGGACCTGCTGCAGTGCGATTTTTCCATAATATAGGGACCTGCAGTGTAATTTTTTCATAATATAGGATAATGATCAAAAGAGGTTGTAAGGTTTATGCTATTTGTAACTTACTATAGGTTTTCAAGCTAAGAACGAAACAGAAACTAAGCATTGGGATGAATAACTTTTTGGAATGTTTATTTGCCTCTGAGACTCTAAAACTTGCTAATTAACCGTTTTAATTGATTAATTCTAGGTCATTGGGTCAAACATCTCCATGTTTAAGTGCATTTGCTTCAGCGTATAAATTGTTCGAGATGATTAAACGAAAATCCAAAGATTGTTTTATCGGATCCTAATGGAATTGTGTTTAAACAAGATTAAAAGGTGAAATTGAACTTAAGAGATGTTTATTTTAAATAAGCTGTGCAAATATTTTCTGGGTCTTTGTTGTGTGTGTAGCTTTAGTTGGAGAAAGATGTAGCGGAAAATCGACTGTTGTTTGTTTAGTTGAGAGATTTTACGTTTTGTATTTTAGTCAAGTGTTGATCGATGGTATTGATTTAAAGAAGTTTCAGTTAAAATTGGGTTTAGTAAGTAGAGAACCTACTTTATTTGAAAGTTCGATTCGATAAAAAAAGTATTTTATAACAAGCTCAATCATCTCGAGTTGAATCAACTAATTGAAACTTGAACAGAATTATGATAAGTAATAGAAGTAATGGATTGTCTCGAAATTTTAATGATGTAATAATTTGTGGAGCAGGTGAATTGTTGATGTTATTGAATGTGTCAGCTGATGAGAAGGTTTTACCTACAACTTACGGTGAATTAAGGCCTCCACTAGGGAAACATCGATTGAAGGTTGGGTTTTTTTTTTGAAAAGTAATATTAAATAATAAATATTGAATATGAGTTTTCAGATTGTGAAATTTGTTGATGTGCTGATGAAAACTGGAAATGATGTTGCTGAAAAGGAGTTGATTAGCTTAGGAACAATTCTGAGAATCCTTGATCTGTTTTTTGAGTAAGAAAAAATATAAAACTAATTTATCTTTCGAATATCTTTTTAAAATATTGTATTTCTTTGTTGTATTTAGGTACCTTTACAATAATGTGTTACATCATCAGTGGAGAGTATAATATATTCATGCTTGGAAACTAAAAATGATACTGTTGATATTTTGGTAAAGTCAAAGCGTGGTCAAATTAGCTGAGTTGGCATCTTACTTGGCATTCCACTTCAGCTTCGGGTTGGGCCAATTCTCGGGTTATTTGTTACACCGACTTATTAATAAGAATTGATCTCGTACGTTGATCACTTACCACTTTGAACGGCTCAGATTAAAACCCTCCTTGGCTCATATAAAAGGCTTGGGTCTTCAGACTTCGGTCATAACTCACTCTCTCATCTTTGACTCTTCGCTCTCTTCTCTCACTTGTTCTTCAGATAGTTTCTTAGGGTTTGTAAATATTATCAATCTATCTTATAAAGATTGATAATTAGAATAGTGTGATCAAGTTTAAACACTTGTAGATTGAGTAGCTGTTCTCGATTGTTCTTAGGGTTTCACGCTGAAACCCTTGTGGTGTTCTATTCTTGTAAATCCTGTAATCTGAAGTTGTAACCGTGTTCATATAGTAAGCGAGGCATCATCTGAGGGTGGCTTCAACGTGGATGTAGGCATATTGCTGAACCACGATATATCCTTGTGTTCTTTAAATTTCTGCATTTATCTTTTTCTGTGTTTGATTTGTTTTTCAACCATAGATCTATTTGATCTATTTTCGCCAAAGATTTATTACGTTTTGCTAAGTTTATTTACAACAGTGGTATCAGAGCTTTGTTTAATCGATCTTTTAAAAACGTTTTAAGAAAAGCTTTGTTACTAATCTTAACAGATCTGTGTTTTGGCGTGTTAAAATTTTTCTGAAAATCTTTTCTAGACAATACAATTTCTTAATCTTGTATTGTAACTCACAGATCTAAAATCTCTAGGGTTTTCCGAAAACTTAAAATCCTTGAATAACATTTTCTAGGGTTTTTCGATTTTAACTAACCCTAATAGTGTGTTGCATGTGTTGTTTCTTTTTGTTTCTTATACAGAATTTAAGGAATGACAACAACACGGCTTGAAATATCTGTGTTCGATGGTAAGGGTGATTTCAGTGTATGGAAGAAGAAAATGCGAGTGTTACTTTCACATAACAAGGTCATAAATGCTCTTGAGCCTGATCTTGAAAAATGGTCCGAAGAATCTCTGAAAAGAACAAATGAAATACGAGAAGAAGCTTATAATTTGCTGTTCTTAAATCTTTCTGATAACGTGATACGAAAAGTAGATGGAGCAGATACTGCACTTGATTTATGGGGTAAGCTTGAATCTCTTTACTCTTCTCAATCTGCTCCTAATCTTGCTTTCTTGAAAGGAAATTTGTTTTCGTATAAAATGGATCCTTCTAAAACAATTGATGAAAATGTTGATGAGTTTTTAAAACTTAATCTTGTCCTTAAAGGTTCTGATATGGCTTTAGATGAGACCTCTAAATGCATGATCCTTTTGAATGCTATTCCTGACTCTTATCAAGTTGTTAAAGATGCGTTTCAATATTCTACTGTTATTCCTACATTTGATCAAATTATTGCCTCTCTGAAAACTAGGGAACTTGAATTAAAGAATATTAAACGTGTTGGAAATAATTTGTTTGTGAATCATAAAACTGATAATCATGAGCATGCTAAGAATAATAAGAACAAGAAGAAATTTAAGGGAAATAAAAATAAGGAAACTCGTAAATGTTATCATTGTGGTAAACCAGGCCATATTAAGAAGAATTGTTATGCGCTTAAGAACAAAAATAACAATAATAATATTGAAACCAATATTGCATGTATGCCCCATAAGATTGATGATACTTGTGAGGTCCTTAATGTTTCAGACATTGCTTGTAAGTCTAATTGGATTTTAGATTCTGGTTGTACATTTCACATGAGCCCTAATAAAGATTGGTTTGTGGATTTGATTGAAACTAATGTTGAAACTGTGTATATGGGTAATAATAATACATGTCAGGTAGCTGGTATTGGTAAAATAAATTTGAAACTGAATAATGGTAAAAATGTGACCCTTACTGATGTTAGATGGATTCCTGATCTAAAAAGAAACCTTATATCTTTAGGTGTTTTAGATGATTTAGGTTGTGTTTATAAAGTTTCAAATGGGGTTATAAATGTGTTTAAAAATGACAAACTTGTTCAATGTGGGAAGAAAATGTCTGGCCTATACATTCTTGATGGTTTGTGTATTGAAAATGATATGAATTCTGTTAGTGCTAACACTGATAATGCAGCTACTGTTAAGTGGCACTTAAGGCTTGGCCATATGAGTCAATTAGGCTTGAATGTGCTAAGTAAGGATGGAATGTTTGGTAAGGATACTATCTCTAATCTTTCATTTTGCGAGCCTTGTGTGTTAGCTAAGCAACATAGAATGAAATTTAATGTGGGAGTTCATATGTCTAAATCAATACTTGAATATATACATGCTGATTTGTGGGGTCCTGATAAGTATGAAACACATGGAGGTAGAAAATATTTCTTATCCCTTGTAGATGATTATTCTAGGCGTGTTTGGACTTTTTTGTTGAAAAATAAAAGTGATACTTTTGAAACAATAAAAGATTGGCTTATCTTGTATGAAAACCAAACTGGAAAGCATGTTAAAACTTTTAGAACTGATAATGGCCTTGAATTTTGTAATGAAGAATTTGATAATTTTTGTAAATTGCGAGGCATATTAAGACATAGAACTGTTAGAAAAACACCACAACAAAATGGTGTTGCTGAAAGAATGAATAGAACTTTATTAGAAAAAGTTAGATGTCTCTTATTCACATCTGGTATGCCTAAATCTTTTTGGGGTGAAGCATTATATACTGCTACCTATTTGATAAATAGAAGTCCCAATAGATCCCTTAATATGAAATGTCCCATGGAATTATGGAATAATAAGAAACCTGATTTGTCTAACTTGCGCATTTTTGGTTGTGCTGCATATGCTCATAATAGGGAAGGAAAATTAGACCCTAGATCTCTTAAATGTGTTTTTTGGGTTATCAAACTATGCATGGTACTAAAGGTTACAGATTGTGGGATAAAAGTGCTAGGGGCATTAAAGTTATTATCAGTAGGGATGTAATATTTGATGAATCTAACTTTCCTTGCAAGAATGAATCTGTGATTTCAGGTATTGACTCAAATAAGGCAGATACTACACCTGAACAGGTCACTACTGATAGAACAGAGTTTGAGGTGGAGCCTTTGCAAGCTGGAAATGATGAGAGCAATCCTGATCCAGCTACTGAAGAAGAAGATTCAGAGCCTCAGCCATCTGAGCAGCCAGGTAACACTGAGCCACACTCAGGAACTGAGGATCTTCAAGAATCACTTCAACAAAGCCTCTCAAACTATCAGTTGACTAGAGATAGAGAAAAGAGGGATCCTAAACCCTCTACAAGGTATTCTTATGCTGAGTTAGTCTATACTGCCTTAATTGCAGCTTCTGAGGTAATACATTCTGAACCTGAAACTTATAGTGAGGTGCTTAAGTCTAGTGATAAATATGAATGGTTAAATGCTATGAAAGAAGAGATGAAATCTTTGCATGATAATAACACTTGGATCCTTGTTAAAAAACCACCAGAACAAAAACTTGTTGATTGTAGATGGTTGTTTAAATTAAAAGAGGGTGTAAATGAATCTGATCCCCCTAGATTTAAGGCTAGACTTGTAGCTAAGGGTTATACACAAAGAGAAGGTGTTGATTTTCATGAAATTTTTGCTCCTGTTGTGAAATTTGAAACTATAAGAGTTATGCTTTCTTATGTAGCTTGTTATAACTTAGAACTTGAACAACTTGATGTTAAAACTGACTTTTTGCATGGTGAACTTGAGGAGAAAATCTATATGAAACAACCTGAGGGTTTTCTTGATAATAAACATCCTGAACATGTTTGTTTGCTTCAAAAATCTTTATATGGTCTTAAACAATCCCCTCGGCAATGGTATAAAAAGTTTGATAATTTTGTGTTGAGCCTTGGTTTTAAAAGAAGTGCTTTTGATAATTGTTTGTACTTTAACACTGATTCAAAGAATGTGATATTTTTGCTACTATATGTTGATGATATGCTACTGATTAGTAATTCTTTGCAGAGTATAAATGATTTAAAAACAAATCTAAATTCTGAGTTTGAAATGAAGGATTTAGGTAAGGCTAAGAGAATTCTGGGTATGATCATAGAAAGAGATAGAAATAAATGTAGTTGAATACTCTTTAAGATTTATATTCATTGATTATATGTTTATGTTTAAAAGTATAACTCTTTAGCCAAATTACCCAAATATTATTGTTTGTGCATTCTTTATGTCTTTATGTCTTTATTTATTCAGTTACTCTCAGGTCCATTAAATATGAAAAATTACATATATTTTTAATTTTTATTGTACTCTAAGTCTCTCATATATTATGCAAGAAAAATGACTTAATGTTGTTGTATTTGATTTATATCTTGAAAATTGTGTGTAAAAAGAAAGTATAGTTTGTTTTGAGTTGATTTCATTATAGGTTTCTATATTATACAGAATGGCCTTTTTTTTAGTTGATTATACAATGATTCCCTATATTGTGCAAATCATATGAGTCAATTTAGATAAAACTGATTTATATTATAGATTCAAGAAAATATTGTACATTTTTTGAGTTGATTTCACTTAGGTCCCTATATTATGCCAAATAACCTAAATTGTTTAAGTTAATTATACTATAGGCCCTATATTATGCAGAATAACATGTTTTTTGCAAAAGAATGAGATAACTGAATTATATATCACTATATTATACAAATGAACTCATGTTTTTCTTCCAGTTAATTGCACTATAAGTTCATAAAGTTTCTTTTTCTTTCTTTTGGACATAAAACAGATTTTAAATAAAGCGATGATGACAAAGCTACTATGAATCATAAATTATGAACTTTGAACAAGTCATATATGATATTAGGAAAAACTAGTACGTGGTGGAGGTAGTATGTCAATTAAAATGTTAAATAAATGCACCAAAATAATAAATTTAATAGAATGTATCTAGATGCGCATAACCCCAATTAAGAAACAAAAAATTATACTAAATACACGTTATGAGTTCTTTGTTTTTATTGCGTGTAAAAAGTTTCATACTGTTTAATTACATATAAAATAACAAAAAAATCAATAATTAATTAGATAATACTATACGTGAAGGTAATGATTAAAATCGAGAACAAACCAAAAATAGAGAAACAAAAACTAGTGTAATGATAATATAAGAGATGAAAATATAAGTTACTTTATTACAAAATTAATTAATATCAAAAATTTATCCAAAGCTATTTATAATAAGAATCTTTTACTAAGTAACAAGTTTGTCTTAATTCTCAGAAGCACAATTTCCAAAATTCGCCATAAGTCATTACAATATTGAGACCATATGGTGAAAAAGGCAAGTAAGTTTATGGATATTTTCATTGAATGACACTCTTACTTATTTTACTAGATTTTCGCAAGCTAATACAAGTATAATTAGTGTGTAAGAAATTATAATAAGTTAATCGTTTTTTTATTCTGAATTATGATTGAGATTGAACCATCCATTTAGGTATATTGCATTATTGGTCAAAGGTATGAAAATTGCACATTTTCTCCATCTAATTTGATTTTGCAGCTAATTTAATATTAGAATAAATTGCATGATTTGTTCTTATTAGCTAATTACTCCTAGAGAATATATTTTCAAACTTGCAATCATTTTTTTAAGTACAATCTTGTTCTTTGCAATAACAAACCATATATGAGTTTCAGTTAAAATGATCAAACTTTATTCTTTTACATCAGGAAGCTGGTCTTTTACAATTTTTTCTGATTATGAAAGAATGTTTTGTAGAAATAGAAAATACGCCAGTTAGCGGCATCAATTTCTCCACAGTGAACAACATTTCCACTATTAACAAATTTTAATCACAAATTGAACCTAACTACATCAGAATTATTTAAATAAATTTTTTAGTTTCATTAATATCCTCACCAATTTCAAATCTTGCAACTTTGAAAGTGCATTAGAAGTATTTTTTTGAGCATAACCCAATGATCTATTGGACCCAATCTTTCTAATGGAATCTAACAATGGAGATGGACAAGTAATAAAGTGATATCTGCATCATCTTTATTTTACTCTCTCTAGATAAATTTGGATAACTTGTAAAGTTCCAGATTATTGTTCTATTATAATATATGGGTATGATACGAAGTGTTTGATGAATCTTGAACAAATAAAAGAAATTTTCATCTGTGTGTTTTTATATGATAAGGTGCTCAATTTTAAGCAATTTTATGACTAAGTAATTATATAATTAAATGGCTCTCATAGTAAGAATATGTACAGTTAGTATCTCCTCTAATATTCACAAAATAAAATATGAGAATGTTTCAGTTGCTTGAGTTAATGTTTTAAAGAAATACAAGAACAAGCGATATAGTAATCTGGTCATTTCATGTATCTCTCTATATATATTTATATATACACAAGCTTTATCTTTCTTATCCCTCTATTTTTTCATCATCAATGGATGTACCATACATTTATCACAATACTTCATTTTATGTGGATACGACAAATCATGTCGTATGGACTTCTAAAAAAAAGAAGATATTCGAGAATATGTTTGCTATGCTCAATCATGGTTCTGAGGATTTTTTCCAAAGATTAACTTTTATTGTTCCTGGAAAAACAATTCAACAAATCAAGGAACATTATGAAGCACTAGTTGAGGATATTCAGAACATTGAGTTAGTTCATGTTCCAATACCTAATTACAAAAATGATAACCATGATAAATCTATAGGACCAAGCGATAAGAAGAATAAGAAGCCAGTCAAGCGTTGGAGTGAGGAAGAGAACAAGAATGTTATTGATATTTTAACTTTCGTAGTTTGTAGCGTCGCCAATCATACAGGGTTCATAAGTTCTAAACTAATAAGGTAGTATATTTAACAATTATGAACCACAATGTATTCTATTGTGCTTAATTTTTTTGTTAGAACAAGAGTTTCTCATCCTTCATTGCATTATATTCATATTACATAATACATTGATCAGATAATTAATTTTGAAATACTCTACGTTATAATCATGTTTTTTATAAAAGTTAAAGATTTTTTTCTCATTCATTATATTATATATTATACTATGTGGTAGAAAATTAATATCCATGTCAAAATGATATAAGTAATTATTTGAAGGGAAAAGACTTCAAGGTACATAATTTTTCAAAATTTAACAAAGTGGTTTTATAGTTTCAATGTGGACAACGAGATTCGCAACATTTAAACTTTGATTTAATCGCAAGAGTTTGATTGTCTATTTGTCTTTTTTCAAATTTCTCATGTATACAGTATACTTTATGGTTTTTTCTTTTTTTATATAATCTCTTATATAGGCATTTAACATAAAATGGATGGACAATACCAATAATAGGACAAAAATAATTGATGGGTACCGCGTTGTCCAAATTCAAAGTACATATACTCGTTATGGTGTTAGCGTTTTGTTGGTTATTGAAAGTCATTTTTTCTTATTATTTTATATAAATGTTTGTTTTTGCTAATTTTTCAAGTTTGTTAATTCTGACATAAAATTTCTAGTCAGGCTTGAATTGTACGGAAAAGGGAATTAGATTGCGATTTCAAGAAATTGCTTACCGACCATGTCTACAACTCAAATCGCAAGTCAGAAGTACTTCCTTCGCTTGGAGAAGTTAAAAAACCAACACATTAAAAGAAACTCAAGTCTCTTATGAAATACTATTTATGTTGCAATTATCTTCCTTCTCTTATTTGTTTGTGAGAATTTGTATTTCAAATTTCAGTATTTTGATATTCTACTTTTTTTAGTTACATTTTAAATTATATTTTAATCTTTTCTAACTTGTAATTTTATTATTTTATAATCATCGACATCTTATGGCATATAATATAATATAAATACAAACTGATTACATTGTCACAAAATTAAAAGATAAAAGACTAAAAAAATGTTTACAAGAAATTCAAATTCTAATTTTAGACCATTGCATATGGCCTAAAAATATATTTAGGCCAAAAGTTTTAAAAGTATAATTTTTAGCCCAAACGTATTCATAATATCAATTTTAGGCCATTTCACTAATTTCTTGAGATGTTACATAAATTTTAAGGGAACTTTGTCATTTTAAACAAACTATATCTTTACTTGAACACATCATAAACTAGGAATTATATGTGAAGTGTATAAATAATTATTTGAAGGGTCTAAAATATAGTTTATATAGTTGAAATGGGTTACGTGAATTATGGATGACGACCATAACCCTGGTCAAACTGCTTTTGTATTGATCAACAAATTATTTATTAAAAATTACTTGAATTCAAATGTTACATAAATTATAATTCAACAAATTTTATTAATATTTTGCAGGTCTTAGATGAGTATGAAATTATCTCCTCTGTAGATAAAAGTTGATAAAGATTTTACTAAGAATTTCATGGGTTGGTTTAAGAGAATGATTTAGATCTATTCTGAAAATGGATGGGATGCTAAGATAGTGATGACTTATATTACTATATTTATGTGGTTTTCATGGAAAAAAAAGAATAAGATGTTTTGGTTTATTGATAATATTTTAGATAAATCTATAGAAATCATTACAAGATTATTTGGGTCTTATGATGAATGGGGGAACGATTTAACGGTTCAAAGAAGAAACGAGGACAATTATAGTACTAATAATCCAGCAATTGATGACGATGCAGATATGATATGGATGTGTTATGCATCAATATCAGTTGTAAAGTATATAGGGTAATTTAAGGAGAACCTTGGGCCTTAATTAGGGCCATGAGGTCTTGTAAAGACCTTTCTAGTCAGAAAGTTCTGTTTTACTCTGTCAACCTTGAATTATTTCAAGGATCTTAGGCTTGACCGGACTTCATTGTATTCTTAAACCTATTCTATTGGAACATAGAAATTGGTTAGGTCGGTTTTCCTATTGGGAAGTTGCCCATATTGAAAATATAATTCTACTACTGATGATACACTGGCTAAATGCACAAGAAGAAATTTGAATCTATCCAACTGGAGCGACTTTTTGTTTATTGCTTCTAATAATTTCCTTATAAATCTTTGTAATAGTTTTAGATAAATTAGTGTAATTTCTCACCGACAAAAAAAAAGATGAGTATGGAAAGAACTTTGGGAATTCCTGGAGACATGTACAGTCATATAACATGCTGTCATGAGCTTACCTAACTTTGTTTTAGTTACGCACAATTTAATTTCCAAATATTGTGATTTAAGGAGCCGAATGATATTACTTTCCAAAACTGTGAAAAATATACTTCAAATTTGTTGATAAGTTGTAAGTCTATTTGTGTCTATGAAGAGGGCATATCAAAATGTTGGAGATTTACTAGTTTGTCTTAGACGTTAATATTTAGAATATAACATGTATATTGTTGAATGTACAAGTTATGAAAAAATTTATGTAAATTTTGTAAGCCTAAGAACATCGATGGTGAGAAAGACAAAGTGCATGTTTTTGCGTTGTTTAGATATTGATTCTTAATATTATTCTTAGCCTGTAAACTGCAAGTTTGAAATTTTAATCAATATTGTATAGATATATTTTCATGTGTTTAATAATTTCAACAAGGATATAGTTCATAGTTAATAAGAGCTTATGGTCGCAAACTTAAACTTTTTTGGCACATTTGTTGCACAGAATTGAGATCAAAGTAGTGAATCAATCAACTTAATTGGTGTTACTTGACAAAAAAATCCGGTTTTAAAAAGATTCAGTTAGAAATTGAATTCGAAGACCCATTTTATTTTGTCGGGGTTTACAATTTAATTTCCAAGACTACCAAGACTTTATGATTATGAATTGAAAGATGAAAATAGTTAAATGATTATATCACAATACCTATATGATTCAATCAATCACAACTTAACAATAAAATGATTTTTCTAATTTCAGATTTAAAATATTTATCATTATCTTAAATTCGATATTTAAATATCTTAAAACAAGTCGGAATTGCAATCATGAATTTGGTTGTGTGCCTTATTGACAATGGTTTTTTATTAAAACACTATGTGTGTTTCTAGATATTTAAAAGTGTTTTACATCATGAAAAAAACTTTTAGTTGCTTCTCACAAAAAACACCTAAATTGATTTTAGATTTCAAAATTTTAATTAATAATTTTTAAATTTATTTAATTTAATTCTAAACGTGTTTTTACTCTAAAATAACACTTTAAAACGAGCATGCATCTTATTACTTATTTAATGATTAATTGTATTTACTTTTATACTGGGTCCACTACCATTGTATTTATCCAAAACAATGCCTATTAAATTATTAATTTTTTTGGATCGTTTTTTTAAACTTAGAAATTAAATTGCATCTAACCAGCGCATGAAGTGTGGTAGATCTGCAATGTATATAGCCGACAAATGAAGTGTGGTAGAAGTGTAATGCATCTAACCATCATACGAAGCGTGATAGATTTGTAATGCATATAAGAAACCCATGAAGCGTTGTAACCTTGTCAGTTCAAAATATATCATGCCCTGAAAAAGGAAATCTCATAAATAAATGAAAAAATAATAAAATTTATGGAATATGTGCATCCAAGTAGCATGACAAGAATAATTGAGCCAACTAATGTTTTAATATTGAAGGAAGTAGTGACCATTGAAGAGACCAAGGTACCTAAATACGAGGAAGTTATGCAAATCATTTGTCTACTAAAAATATATGAAATTGTGAAACAATTTATGGATTAATATATTTTCATTTACTATAGCGCTTGAAATAAATAATAAGGACCTAAACCACAAAGTGGTAAAATATGTTGTCAGTGATAGAAATGATAATAGTGAATTTTGACATATAAAATGCTACTTGTATCACAGAGGTTCCTCCGTACAGTTATAATTAATTATCGAGAGACTTCTCACTCTTATATTATTGATACGGTGTAGTGATGATTAGATGGATATTAAAGTTCATGACAAATACAATAGGTGATTGAAATACCATAGGTTCCTAAAGCATATCAGGTGCCCAAGCACGACTGGTACTTGAAGCAAGTCAAGTTCTTGAAGCACGATAGGTGTCAAAATTACTTCGAATATCTAAATCTTAAGTTCTTCAAGATTGAGAAATTACCTGAGAATAAAAGATCCTGAAGAACATAATTTATTTAAAGAATGAGAGCTAGGTTTCTGAATTATGAAAGGGTACTTTACATAATTGTTGTCACAATGAAAATGATATGTTATTTAAATTCTGTACTCTTTTTTCTTTCCTGAAGTATATTTCCACTAGGTTTTTTCTCGTAAATTTTGAAAGATGCATGCCAAATAGTCATTGTACATATAAATTTATACTCATTTTCTTGATAAAAAAAATGATGTTACTAACAATCAATACCCTAAAATGAAAATCCAGAAGATTTTTTAATTAATGTTTTATTAACGAAGACAATTAAGGTACAAGTCCAAAAGTATCTAATATATTATAAAATACGTAATGTCTTAATGAGATGTTTAATAATATCATTTTATGCCATTTCACTAATTTTGTGAGATGTTACATAAATTTTAAGGAAACTTTGGTCATTTCAAACAAACTATATCTTTATTTGACCACATCATAAATTAGAAATTTTATGTGAAGCATCTATGTTATTTGAATTGTCAAAACTATAGTTTATAGAGTTGAAATGAGTTGCATGAATTATGGAGGATGACCATAACCCTAGTCAATCTGCCTCGGTATTGATCAACAAAGTAATTATTAAAAATTACTTGAATTTAAATGTTACATAAATTATTATTGAACAACTTTTATTAATATTTTGCAGGTTTTAGATGAGTATGAATTATCTCCTCTGCGGATAAAAGATGATAAAGATTTTAGTGAGAATTTCATGGGTCGGTTTAAGAGAATGATTCAGGTCTATTTCGAAAATGGATGGGATGCAAAGATAGTGATGACTTATATTATTATATTTAAGTGGTTTTCACGGAAAAAAAGAATGAGATGTTTTCATGAAGGTAAACAGTGGTGTATTGATAATATGTTAGATAATATATAGAAATCATTACAAGATTATTTGGGTCTTATTATGAATGGGGGAAAGATTTAAAGGTTCAAAGAAGAAAGGAGGAAAATTATAGTACTAATAATCCAACAATTGATGATGATGCCGATATGGTATGGATGTGTGATGCATCAACTAAAACGAATAGTTAGTCTTCTATTATCGCTGCTATTGGAGTTAATAAGGAAGGTATTATTTCTAGGGAGGTCAATAATAGATGTAAAGTTAATAGGGTAATTGAAGGAAAATCTTGGGCCTTAATTATGGCCATGAGGTCTTGTAAAGACCTTTTTAGTCAGAGAAATCTGTTTTACTCTGACAATCTTGAATTAGGTCAAGGATCTTGGGCTTGTCCGGACTTCATTGGATTCTTAATCCTATTCTATTGGAAGTTAGAAATTGGTTAGGTCAGTTTTCCTATTGGAAAGTTGCCCATATTGAAAGAAAATATAATTCTACTACTGATGCACTCGCTAAATGCACAAGAAGGAATTTGGATCTTTCTAACTGGACGGTCTTTTCCCTTATTGCTTCTAATAATTTTCATATCAATCTTTGTAATAGTTTTATATAAATTAGTGTAACTTCTCGCCGACAAAAAAAATATGAGTATGAAAAGACTTTGGGAATCCATGGAGACATGTACAGTCATATAACATGCTGGTATGAGCATACCTAACTATGATTTATTTATACACAATTAACTATACAAATATAGTGATTTAAGGATCCAAATGATATTTCTTTCCAAAACTGTGAAAGATATTCCTTAAATTTGTTAATAAGCTGTAAGTCTATTTTTTATCTATGAAGAGGGCATATCAAAATTTTGGAGATTTACGAGTTTGTCTTAGACGTTTAATTTTAGAATTTAATATGTATATTGTTGAATGTATAAGTTATGAAAAATTTATGTAAATTTTGTAAGCCTAAGAACTTCGATGGTGAGAAAGACAAAGTGCATGTTTTTGAGTTGTTTAGATATTGATTCTTTATATTATTTTTAGCCTTGAAATTGCAAGTCTTGAAATTTTAATCAATATTGTATAGATATTTTTTTCATGTGTTTGATAATTTCAACGATGATATAGTTCATAGTTGATAAGAGCTTATGGTCACAAACTTAAGCTTTCTTGGCACACTTGTTGCACAGAATTGAGATCAAAGTAGTGAATCAATCAACTTAATTGGTGATACTTGACAAAAAACCGGTGTTAAATAAATTCAGTTAGAAATTGAATTCAAAGAGCAATTTTATTTGGTTGGGTTTACAATTTAATTTCCAACACCACCAAGACTTTATGACTATGAATTGAAAGATGAAAAAGTTAAATGATTATATCTCAATTTAGCAGCAACAAATGTAGCGCAAGAAGCACAAGGTTGTCCAAGGTGTAAGGTACCGAATCATATTTGGGAAGAGTGTGAAGAAAATCCAGAATCTGTGTATTTCATATCCAACCGAAGAAATTATCAAGTTGGTTCAGATATAATCCGGTTATGTAGTATTCAAATCCACAAGGGGCCCCAAATCATGGTAACTATCAGCCTCGTCCCCTGAATAACTCTTACCAACCAAGAGGTCAAGGTCTGTATCAAGGAAATCAGAGTTTTGATAGACCTACTTCTCTACAACAACCTGCTAATGATTCTTTTACCGATTCTTTAGCTCAGAAGGCTTTACCACAACATCCCCTAGATGGAGTAGTTGGAGATAAGCAATTAAAGAATTTCATGGATCCAATGACAATCAATATTCACTCACAAAACAAGAAATTAAGAGAACAAGAGGCTTCAATTCAGATCTTAGGTACACAAATAGAACAAATGAGTAAAGTTCTAAAGAATTATGGAAGAAAGATAATTGAAGGCCATTGAAGGAGTTGATGCCAATGTTGGGTTCGAAGCTTGTAAGGTAATTTTCCTTGAAATAGAAGAGAAAGAGGTAGTACCGCATGCTACAGAAATTGTCGTGGAAGTTCCAAAAATTGAAGAAGAACCAACAATGTCTAGCCCCGAAGACTCTAACTTTTCTGAAGATTTGGATTCATCCGAAAGATCCGAGTTTATAAACCTTCTGAGAGATATAAAATAAGAGATTAGATCGGTTATAGAGCTACAAGCTACCAAAGCAAAAGAAAAAGAGGTAGAAGCTTCAAAATAAAATAAAGAAGAAGAGAATGTTTACTCGCCACCAATTGCTCAAACAATGTCACCATCTATTCCAAAGAAAAATCCAAAGGTTGACATTGAGCTCAAGACATTTGTAGAGGCGTATAATCTGGAAAATATCAACGCCCATACGCTTGGGATTGCGAAGAAAGGGCTAAAACCGCAAAAAGTTTTCACGCAAGTTATTCTAGAGAAAGAAGCGAGTGTAGAAGCCTGAAAAGAGACTATGGCTCATACTGAGAGAATCTTAATAAGAGTTGAAAAGGGGTTACCTCTAAAGCTAATCTTCTTATTCAAATCAATCGCTTTAATGTTTGAGTTCATCTTCAACTGATGAACATATATCCTAGATAAAACTATTGAATTCACATGCCTATTGTTTAGTGCACAACCATATCTATGTTTTTTGTTTGGGGTCCAGATTTAAAAACTACCATTTGCACACGCAGCTGCATATATAAACCAGTGAAAATTCTTACCTCTACACTTAGCTCTAACTCTATAAGGTTCATTACATGGGACCCAAATGTTCCTAATATCGACATTATCTTTTGCTTTAACCGCATCCTTGAATTCACCACCATTAGAGGATATCATACCAACCATTAAATTCGGGTCATCCTTATCTGTACATACATTAAACTTGGGAAGGATCCTCCTTTGAACACCCAAACCTTCACCATCCTCCTCATCCAACGTCCCTTCCAAGCTATTAAATTACTCATAATAGACACTAGAACCCTCGTTAAGATTATCATCGTCGATTTCAGGTAATAATTGCGAACATGGTAGATCTAACTCATTTATATTAACTGACGGAGAAAAACCAACACTAGTGAATTCAATGCCAATAGCGACATTGTTCTGGTACAATATATCAGAGTAATCGGAGCCACTATTTTCACTACCAGAGTTAACAAATTGGATTCTACAATAAACAATCATAAATATGTGTTGTTAAATTCCTAGGCACAATAACTAACACCCTAAACCTAAAATACAAAACTAAATGAAATGGGGGAAGTAAATGATTACCGCAATCACTGAATAATTCATTCAGAATTTCCATTATAATAGAGTAATTTACTTATGTATAACTTCGGTTCTTGGACTCGAAAATCTGATGTGGTTTTCCCTCCAAAATTGAAGAACACAAAGAACACACTTGAGTATGTATTTTTTTTTATTTTTTTATATCTACTTTGACGAAGTCAAATGGAATGTGTTTAGGTAACAGGTAAAGAAGGAAATGAAAAGAAAAGAGTACCATTGCCACGTTGTAAAAAACACTTAAGCTGAGGGTGATGTCATGCCTAGGTGGAGCAGACGTGACGGTGAGGTGGCACTGACGTAACGTCAAATGGAATTGACTAACGGTCAACTAATAAAAAACTGAAAAAGGGCTAACGGTGACAGAAAATATTCATCAAAGGGTTTTCCATGACAATTTTAAAGATCGGGGGTGGCTACTGCACTTTGGCCAAAGTTAGAGGATATCACGGGGGCTTCACCCATAAATATATGATAGATAACATATACAATGAGGAATCAAATAAATTTCTAAGCTAATAGGATAATATAATAATCTTTTAGTATATTTAAAAGTTATGAACCACAATGTATGGTGTATCATTATGAAGAGCCAAATTTAGTGGTCCTGAACTTTGCAAATCATCAACCACCCTTTTTTACCACTTCATATACTTTCTCTCCCCACTCATTAATTTCATAATTATCCAATATGTTGGTTCACATTCGTTATTAAATACCAACGATGCTGGATTGCACTATCACCAGTCACCACAAAATTTGATGACTGACTTGCTTGCGAACCATTGCATTTGGTGGTCCTTGACATTGCAAATATGAAAAAAATTTGTATAGACTAAATGATAATTTTAGAAGTATATTATTAATAGAATATTGAATTTTAGATACACTTCCAATATTTTGAAGCTTTGAGTGGAAAAATATGATTGACAAGAACTCTAGTGACCCAAAATACTAACTCATTTTAATAGTATTATATTGTGCTTAGAATATGTTATTAAAGAGCAAGATGTTTCTCATATTTTGTGTATTATGTCTGTATTAAAAAAATTCTTTATTGAATAAGAAGTAAGTGGACATTTGTTTAGGAACAAAGTAATTAATACGAAGAATGATGGATAAGAGTGCCTCGTATGATTAGGCTTTCAAAAGTTTGTGTACACTATATGGAAGGAAGGGAATAAAATGGATACATAGAGGAGCGGTGCACAGTAAAACTGAATAAGTCCAAGAGATTAGAAGCAATATTAAAAATAAAATATACTCCGTATGTTCCAAAAAATTTTGTACAGATATAATGTTAATACATTTTATTCTCTTATCCACTATTATCCCTATTAAAATTAAGAATGTATAATTTCAACACTAATTTAAGCTATCAAGACACGTAATGAAGGGAAATTTTGTAATAGGGAATGTAATAGTTACATTCTTTAATATGTGCGAAAAGTAAAGTGGACAAATACTTTAAAACAAAGGGAATATTACTACTACACAAATACGACTAATATGCAGAACAAATCATTGTGTACAGATTGAGGACTATAAAGAATAATTCAAATTTAACAGGAAAGACACATTTACCTGCAATGTTGGAAAAAAATTACAAGATTGTATTAGAATGGGAAAATAACTTGTCATGTTCACAACGATATGTTTACTAGACAAATAAGTACCTATACTTTCATATTGAGTAACGAGGTACCCAACATTTTATTTTTGTCCGATCGGTTAAGTTAAGTTCCTACGTGGCAGATTAAAAAAATGAAAAAATACAAGGAGATACTCGAGGTATTTGGGAAAGGACAAATAGGTACTCATACCCTTGCCACACCAACAATTAACGACTGAATTGACTGTAGGTACCAACGATTGGAAAAAAGTTAAAATGTTGGGTAACACATTGTCCAAATAAAAAGTATAGGAACTCATTTATCCTACTAGCATATCGTTGGATATATGGCGTGTAAATTATCCTATATGAATATTACATTTGTCTAGCTATCAAAAAAGGAAAAAAATTTACCAATTAAAAATATTATTGAAAAATTCATTTATTCATGATTGAATGTCTAGGTCTACTTTAGGGAAAGGAAAAATGAAAACCCAAAATTATGAAACCCATGAGTAAATATATGCCTTCCTTACTCGTCATACCAAATTGAAGTTATCATGACCATGAACTTCGGAAATACTTTGACTATATTCTGTATAATTTTTATTTTTTTCTTTATAGATATATATTTGTAAGCAATTAGTAAATAAAGATAGACCTTTCATATATGTTCAAAATAAAGAATAATTACCCAAAAAATGTAAAATTTAATTTAATGCTTAAAAACATTCACCTATCTAAATATATCTATATAGAGCTTAGGTTTGGTTATAAAAAATCTGTTAGGGTTATACTTTTATTTCCTACACTAATCACCTAAAAAAATTAAGAAGTATTAAGTAGTACTTTTATTTATGGCTATATTTATTTATCAATTATTCCTGAATATTAATTATACCCATATATTGCATTAAAATTTTACCTATAAAGAATTTATCATACTTATCTGAGTAATTATACATATACTTATTTTTATTTCACCTATATATATAACCTCTTATGTAAATGTTTTAACTACTAATAATACCATACATTTATCACAATACTCCATTTTACATGGATACGACAAATCATGTCATATGGACTTCTGAATAAAACAAGATATTCGAGAATATGCTTGCTATGCTCAATCATGGTTCTGAGGATTTTTTCCAAAGACTAGCTTTTACTAGTTGAGGATATTTAGAACATTAAGTTAGGTCATGTTCCAATACCTGATTACAAAAATGATAACCATGATGAATCTATAGGACAAATAGACAAGAAGGATAAGAAGTCAGTCAAGCGTTGGAGTGAGGAAGAGCACATGTATGTTATTGATCTTTTAACGTTGGTAGTTTGTAGCGTCGCCAATCATACAAGGTACATAAGTTCTAAACTAATAAGGTAGTATATTTAACAATTATGACCCACAATGTATTCTTGTGTGCTTAAACTTTTTTGTTAGAACAAGTTGTTTCTCATCCTTCATTGCATTATATTCATATTACATCATATTTAGATAAGATAATTAATTTTGAAATACTCTATGTATAATCATGTTTTTTTAAAAGTTAAAGATTATTTTCTCATTAATTATATTAAGTATTATACTATATGGGAGAAAATTAATATCCATGTTAAAATGATACAAGTAATTATTTGAAGGGAAAAAGACTCCAAGGTACTTAATTTGTAAAAATTTGACAAAGAGGTTTTATAGTTTCAATGTGGGCATCGAGATTCCCAACATTTAAACTTTGATTCAATCGCAAGAGTTTGATTGTCTCTTTGTTCTTTTTCAATTTTCTCGTGTATATAGTGTACTTTATGGTTTTATCTTTGTGTCTAGAATCTCTTGTATTGGCATTTAACATAAAATAGATGGAAAATACCAATAGTTGGACAAAAATAATTTATGGGTACCGTGTTGTCCAAATTTAAAGTACATAGACTCGTTATGGTGTTAGCATTTTGTTGGTTACTGAAAAGTCATTTTTTCTTATTATTTTATATAAATTTTTGTTTTTGCTGATTATTCTAATTTATTAATTCTGATAGAAATTTTCTAGTTGGGCTAGGATTGTATGGAAAAGGGGATTGGAGGTCAATTTCGAGAAATTGCGTACCGACCAAGACTACAACTCAAATTGCAAGTCACGCTCAGAAGTACTTCCTTCACTTGGAGAAGTTAAAAAACCCAACACATTAAAAGAAACTCAAGTCTCTTATGAAATACTATTTATGGTTGCAATTATTTTCCTTCTCTTATTTGTTTGTAAGGATTTGTATTTCAAATTTCAGTATTTTGATATTCTACTTTTTTTAGTTACATTTCAAATTATATTTTAATTTTTTCTAGCTTGTAATTTTATTATTTTATAATCAACGGCATCTTATGGCATATAATATAATAGAAATACAAACTGATTACATTGTCACAAAATTAAAAGATAAAAGACTAAAAAATGTATACTAGAAATTCAAATTCAAATTTTAGGACATTGCCTATGGCCGAAAAACATATTTAGGCGAAATGTTTTAAAATTATAATTTTTAGCCCAAACGTATTCATAATATTATTTTCATGCCATTTCACTAATTATGTGAGATGTTACATAAATTTTAAGGAAACTTCGTCATTTTAAACAAATTATATCTTTATTTGAACACATCATAAACTAGGAATTTTATGTGAAGTGTCTAAATAATTATTTAAAGGGTCTAAAATATAGTTTATATTGTTGAAATGGGTTACGTGAATTACGGATGATGACCATAACCCTGGTCACACTGCCTTTGTATTGATCAACAAAGTAAATATAAAAAATTACTTGAATTCAGATGTTACATAAATTATAATTGAACAAATTTTATTAATATTTTGCAGGTCTTAGATGAGTATTAAATTATCTCCTCTACAAATAAAAGTTGATAACGATTTTACTTAGAATTTCATTGGTTGGTTTAAGAGAATGATTCGGGTCTATTCTAAAAATGGATGGTATGCTAAGATAGTGACGACTTATATTATTATATTTATGTGGTTTTCATAGAAAAAAAGAATGAGATGTTTTCTTGAAGGTAAACAGTGTTGTATTGATAATATTTTAGATAAATCTATAGAAATCGTTACAAGATTATTTGGGTCTTATGATGAATGGGGAAAGATTTAAAGGTTCAAAGAAGAAACGAGGAAAATTATAGTACTAATAATCCAACAATTGATGACGGTATCGATATGGTATTGATGCGTTATGCATCAATTAAAACGAATAGAGAGACTTCTATTATCGCTGCTATTGTAGTTATTAAAGAACGTGTTATTTATAGGAAGGTCATCAGATGTAAAGTTAATAGGGTAATTGAAAGAGAAGCTTGGGCCTTAATTATGGCCATGAGGTATTGTAAAGACCTTTCTAGTTAGATAGTTCGGTTTTACTCTGACAACCTTGAATTAGTTCAAGGATCTTGGGCTTGACCGGACTTCAATGGATTCTTAAACCTATTCTATCGGAAGTTAGAAATTGGTTAGGTCAGTTTTCCTATTGGAAAGTTGCACATATTGAAAGAAAATATAATTCTACTACTAATGCACTGGCTTAATGCATAAGAAGGAATTTGGATCTATCCAACTGAAGGGACATTTCGCTTATTGCTTCTAATAATTTCCTTATCAATCTTTGTAATCGGTTTAGATAAATTAGTGTAATTTCTCACTGACAAAAAAAGAGATGAGTATGGAAAGAACTTTGGGAATTACTGGAGACATGTACAGTCTTATAACATGCTGTCATGAGCTAACCTAACTGTGTATTACTTATACACAATTTACTTTCCAAATATAGTGATTTAAGGAGCCAAATGATATTGCTTTCCAAAATTGTGAAAAATATTCCTTGAATTTGTTGATAAGCTGTAAGTCTATTTGTGATCTATGAAGAGGGCATATCAAAATGTTGGAGATTTACGAGTTTGTCTTAGACGTTAAATTTTAGAATTTAACATGTAAATTGTTGGATGTACAAGTTATGAAAATTTTTATGTAAATGTTGTAAGCCTAAGAACTTTGATGGTGAGAGAGACAAAGTGCATGTTTTTGAGTTGTTTAGATATTGATTCTTAATATTATTTTTAGCCTTTGAATTGCAAGTCTTGAAATTTTAATCAATATTGTATAAATTTTTTCATGTGTTTAATAATTTCAACGATGATATAGTTCATAGTTAATAAGAGCTTATGGTCACAAACTTAAACATTTTTGGGACATTTGTTGGACAAATTTGAGATCAAAGTAGTAGATATATCAACTTAATTGGTGTTACTGAAAAAAACCGGTGTTAAAAAAATTCAGTTACAAATTGAATTTGAAGACCTATATTATTTGGTTGGGTTTACAATATAATTTCGAAGACTTCCAAGAAGTTATGATTATGAATTGAAAGATGAAAATTGTTAAATGATTATATCTCAATATCTATTTGATCAGTCAACCACAACTTAATAATAAAATGTTTTTTCTAATTTAAAATTTAAAATATTGATCATTATCTTAAATTTTATATTTAGATATCTTAAAACAAGTAAAAAATACAATCATGAATTTGTTAGTGTGCCTGTTTGATAGTACTTTTTTTAAAACACTTCAAATTTCTTATAGATCTTTAAAAGTGTTTTACATCATGAAAAACACTTTTAGGTGTTTCTCACAAAAAAACACCTAAGTGATTTAAGATTTCAAAATTATTTTTAATAAATTTTCAAATTTTTTAATTTTATTCTAAAAGACATTTTTTACTATAAAATAAGCACTTCCAAAGGATCCCTCATCTCATTAATTATTTAATTGTTAACTGTATTTTCTTATTTATTGGGCCCAGTACCATTGTATTTATCCAAAATAATGCCTATTAAATTATTAACTTATTTGGATCGTTTTTTTAAAATTAAAAATTGCATATAACCAGCGCATGAAGTGTGGCAGATCTGAACTGTAATGCATCTAACCATCACATGAAGCATGATAGATTTGTAATTCATATAACGAACACATGAAGCATAAGCTTGACAATTCAAAATATATCATGTCCTCCGAAAGGAAATCTCATGAATAAATGAAAAAATGATAAAATTTGTGGAATATGTGCATCCATGTAGCATGACAAGAATAACTGAGCCAACTAATGTTGTAATCTTAAAGGAATAAGAATCCTAAACCACAAAATGATAAAATATGTCGTCATTGATAGAAATGACTCCTCACTCTTATATTATTCATACGGTGTAGTGATGATTAGATGGATATTAAATTTCATGACAAATACAATAGGTGCTTGAAGTACCATAGGTGCCTGGTGTCGCCTAGGGTGTGATAAAAATAAGATCAATTTAAGTATGGAAAACTACGCACTCTCACCCTAGACAGACACAGTACTGCAAGTATTACAGGACGTATGCAAGTTTTAATGATAAGTAGAGTTCGTTCTCAGGGACTTAAATGTGTTAATCGCGTAGGAAACAATAACGAGTGAAAGTAAATAATTAAAAGACAGAAAATAAAAGCAAATAGATTCGAGATTCAAGAAGTAAACTAATTAAAACTAGGAAAATAAAGACAATAAAATAAAAGATTAAGAATATGAGATGAGAAGTATAGCTTAGGTTTTGCTAGTATGCACTAATTCTTCTAATTCTATCTATAAATCTAGTTCATAAGGGAGAATATTAGCTCTTGGTATACTTAGTCAGGATTCTAAATTCCCCAATCTTAGACCTTGAGAGCGACTAAGGGGGATACGGCACAACCAAGACGAGGACTCAAATAGGGTTATCAAACGCCACTAAGGCCCTATCCAGCACACTACAATCAATTGGTGATATGGTGATTAAAACAAACCCTAATGACTATCTAGTTAGAAGCATGTTTTGTCAGAACTACTATCGACACTAGACATTATGTGGTGGTTCAATAGTTAAACACCCTGTCAAGGAGACCATCTAACTACTCTTAAAACAATCCTAAAGTGATCAGTTCTAGGAAAGACATTAAATCAAAACACATAAGCAAATATAAAGTAAGTAGCTAATATCAGATTAAAACATATAATTCCCATAGAAACTTAGATAGAAGAATTAGAATTCATAGTTTATACATATGCAAAACCCAAGCTATGAGAGGTTTAGTTCATGCCTGATGGAAATAAACTAAAAGAAACTACAAAAGACATCATCTTGCTCTCTACAATGACTAAGAATTAATTATAAGGTTTTCAACTAAGCAAGGATGATTTACAAGTGATATAAGGGTGTATTTATAGGTGTTTAGAAGACCTAATTCGTTTTCTTGAGGAAGAGGTAAGTTATTGGACTTCTAGCCCAACTCAAATTCGTATGGAAATAAAGATAAACACTGCTGCACCGTTTTGAGCATATCTTCTTCGTTATTGGTCGGTTTGAGCTCCATAATATACCAAAAGAATCGCAACAGAATTATCTTGACCCTTAAAAAGGAAATCTCCAAATTCGGCATATTTATTAGGTAAAAACCCACATCTTTGGACGTGTATGCAGAATCCCAGATTTAGGCAGCTTTTCCTTTTCCATCTTTTTAGCTTTTATTTCCTTATCTCCAATTACCATGCAAATTTCTTTCCATAAGTTGTTGTCTTTGACTTGGACTCTAATTAATCTATATAATTATCTTTAAAGCTTCACACTAAAATAAACAATTAAACCCAATATGCTCTAAAAATAATAATTCTACAAATCAAGACTCAAAATAGGAAAGTGAACTAAAACTCAAGAAAATCGAGATTATTGACTTCTAAAACACTAAAAATGATGTCTCATCCTAACATTAATCTATCACAAATGAGGAGACATCAAGACCCCCAACTCAAAGTTGTATCGTCTCGATACAATAAAAGATAAAGACATAGGGAAGTCTATAAATACACACTTATAAAATCCTCAACACAATGGGAAAAAGCATAGCAGAATATATAGAATAATCTTAAAGCACATAACTCAGAAAATTTCATGCAATAATGTTCATAGACTACATACCTTTACACTTCTCATATCCACAGTCAACACGGCTTTAATTCAAGATCTGATTAGTTTCGCAATGTAAGAAGGATTGGAACTTTACTTAGTTCCCCAAGAGAGCTATAGATTGTTCATCAAACCTCACTAGTATCCAAGGATCCACTTAACTACTCTATAATGGCTCAATCACTTCTCAATTACATAGCAAAGAATCAAAAGGTCTTTAAGGTTGTAATGTAGGCTTAGGGACGGTATGATAGTATATTTGGATAATTTGGAGTGAGCTTTTGGCTCTCTCCTCACTAGCCATCAATGAATCGCCCTAGAGCTTGAGTTACTCTCATAAAATGTTTCTCACTCAACCCAATGAATTCCTTGATGCACAATTTAGCATCCCCAATAACCCAATTAAAGCTTTAGATGTTCACATAAAAATTCCACTTTGCCGGTCCGAATATACATATTTTCTTTTCTTTTCAAATCAATTTCTTTTATAGCTATGACTCTCTTTTAATGTTGAGATATCACGCTAATTTCTCATATATATATTTTTCCTTTAATGCCCTTGTTGGCAATTTTAGCTCAAAGCTTCTTTTTCATTTACTATTACCCCGGAAAAGGGTTACAATAAAATCTGTGAATCATCATCAATATAAAGCACAAAGCACAATTAATAAGCTCAAAAATCCTAACCCAATAACAATTCCCATAATGGTGGACCCACCACCCCAAACTCAAGCTCTAAAACAACTGTCTATGCATCGCGATTCGAGTGCGGGTCATATGGAAAACTCCTAAAATCTAAAGGATATGGCTTATAATGTGTTTCAATAAAAAGGCTTTAGAAAGGCTAGAAGGGGCTGAGAAGGATATAACATATAAAATCAAAATCACAAGGTGAGAAGGTTTTAAAAAGGCTTCAAAGTCTTCAAAATATTAAAGAACCGTCTTGATCACTTTCTACACTATGTAATTAATTATTTTCTTACCTTTAGCACTTTCATTAAATGGTTTTTCAACTAGCTTGGATCTCACGGCCTACACACTTCTCAAGGTTCCCTGAGATCGAACATACTTTCTATCGCATTGCTTACTAATATTTTCTTTACTATCAACGTGTGTTTTCCTGCAAATACTCAAAGCATACACATACATAACTCATAAACATATCACTTACTATCATTAATCTACCGAGCTCATGCTTTCAAGCTATTAAACACACTCTACATCTAATTCCCATGTATCAAAAATTTTAATTTCTACCTAAAAACAGTAAATGGAGATGAGAGACAACGAATCCCCACACCCCCAACTCAAAAATGATCCGTGTCCCCACGACTCGAAAAAGACTCGAAAAACAGAAATTAAAATTAGCAGATAGACATATTTACAGAAATGGTAAGGAAGAAAGAGAACATACACTCGAGGCTTATTGCCTCGCATCATTGATATCCAAGGTAGGAATTGCTGGACCTTTCGTTAATTGCTCAAGGAGTTTCATGATGGGCACTTGATTAACATTGATTTGTGCCACATAATTGAGTAAGGAAGTTTGAGCTGCTTCAAATTTCGTTAAACACTCCTCCATCTTCTCTTGCCAAGTTTGCTCTTTTTCTTCTTTCGAGACTTGAGTAGAACTCGCTCTTCGAAAGATATCCTTGATCAAAGCATTATCAATATAACTCCCTTTAAATTCGAGTTTCTCTTCTTCACCCAATACTACATTCTCTTTTCGCACAAGACACGTGATCATAGTAGGAAATTTAACATTATAAACTGATTTAGGAGAGACCGAAAATCGTATCACCTCCTCATAGATCAACTGTGCCACATCAACTTCTTCTCCTCTCAAAAAAAGTCCAAAAGTAGAGCGTACTTCATAGTCACATCCAAAGTTCGTGTGTTTCCAAAGATGTTAAGGACAAGGAAATTGTGCCAAATTCTTGCATCCGCTTGAAGATATTTGTAAGGCCAAGGTGCCTTCAATTCTCCCTTATGTGATTGCACTTTCTCTTTGTCTAATACATGCTCAAAAAGTAATTCCTCATCAAATATTTTTCGCTTAGCAACCACTTCTAATCTCCTCAACTGTGAAAGGAACCAACTTTCCTCTAATCGGAACACAATCTTTACTATCTCGGCTAAAGAGGCCTAAATAGAACTCCAAAACTAACTCATGACATAGTTCAGAACGTCTTACCATGAACGTAGACCACCCCAATTTCTCACCAAGCTCTAAGAATCTCTTGTATTCTCCATCTCCAACTTCTTCCTTGAATACTTTCTCATTGGCAAAAGGTAGTTCTTTCAATTGTTTCTCTGCAGAAGTCTTCAGGGCCCTTGAAGTATCCACTTTCTCTATAGGTATAAGATCTTGTTGAGGTTGAGTTTTCTCCTTTGCATAATAATAAAGCTTTTTACCATTACGATCAAACAAAGGTAACCCACTCTTCTCAATTTTCTCTTTACCCTTTGCTTTAGAACTAGCACCTTTGTCAATTGATTTCTTCTTGTTTAAATCCAATCCCATGTTACTCTTCACCTCCCTCTTGTTAGATAAAATTGTTGTTCTATTAGTCATCTTCAATTAACCCCCAACTCAAAGCTTTAGCAATCCTTGAAATTTAAACTCTTGAATTAATGGTTGAACAAGCTTGATTTGGACAAGGATGGGTGAATTGGTGATGAATCTCTATGTGGGTAAGGTGGATTTGTAATGGGTTGGCTTGGATTTTAGAAAGTGTATGATGAATTTGTGAAATTTGGCTCTTTGATTCTTCAATTTGAATGGATTTGGTGATGATTGGGTGTTTGAATCTCTCTTGTAATGATGTGGAGAGAAGATTTGATGTGTTTTTCTTGATGATTGGGTAATGTTTTGGTGATTGGTGAAGGTTTTGATGAGCTTCAATGGAGTTAGGAGAGTTGTGGAGAAGAAAAAGAGGGTTTGGGTTTATAAAATTCGGAACTAAAAGCTTAATACCTTGTTTATACACAAATCCCGTAACTTTTTCTCTCTCTGGCGGCGCTGCAGACTACCCCTGCGGACCATGGGGTGCACCGCAGGGTAGTCCGCGACATCTGATGCTCGAAAATTTTTGCTTTCTGGTTTGGACCCGTGGTAGGACCCGTGGCACGCGTTTTTGACTCGCGGACTAGGGTCCGGTGTACCGCGGGGGTGCTCCGCGCCTTCTACGTCAAAATACACGTGGACCTACCCCGTGCCACGCGTTTGGCCTCGCGGACCATGGCGCGGTGCAGGGGGTAGTCCGCGGTCGAATTTTTTCCGGTTTCTGGATAGACCCCGTGGCTCCACCCGTGGCACGCGTTTTGACCTCGCCGACCAAGGCACGGACTAGGGGGTAGTCCGTGGGGGTAGTCCGCGAGGTGCATTCTTTTGTTCCAAAAAATTTCCTCGCGTTCCCTAACTCGATTTCTCCAATTCCTACACACCAAAAACACTAATACCTTTCTCAAATATGCATTATCAACTAAAAACAACTAAAATAAATTTAAACTAAAAACATAAAAGACATGAAAACTAAAAAAAACTACGGGTTATCTCCCGTACAGTACTTTTGTTTAACGTCTTTCAAAGTTAGACGTGTTACCTCTGTCAAGATTTGCGAATATAGCCTCCCCAACAACGAGTAAGGCTATGAACGTCAACTAATCTGCGCTTGATCCCAGTTTTGGGGCGAATTTCTATCACCTTGGCTGAAACAACCTTAGTGACAATGAATGGTCCCATCCACGAGTCTTTGAAACTTCATGGCCTATTCTCGCGTTTGTGAGCTTTCCATAGAACTTCATGGCCAACCCAAAACTCAATGTTTGGCTCAGTATCCACAGGTTTTAAGTGGATCTTCTCAGGAGGGACTCTGTGATGTGAAAGGCTGTGGATGATAGGAACTGTGGGATCCAACTTCCTCGGTTTCTTACCCAAGACATAGAAGGTCTCGGATACATTCTTTGCATGAAGGGTGATGGTCCCATCTTGGAAGTTGATCACACTTTGACTCGTAGCCATGAAAGGCCGTCCAAGTATGATCGGAACCTGCTTATCTACATCAAACTCAAGAATAACAAAGTCAGTAGGGATGGCGATATTACCTGCACGGACTAAGACGTCCTCCACTGTTCCCCATGTCCTTTTCACTGAGTTGTCAGCAAACTGCAACTTCACTGGAGTTTTCTCTGATTTCTGAACTCCAAGTCTCTCGAACACGGACTTAGGCATAAGATTCACACCAGAACCCACATCGTACATAGCTTTCACCTTGAGCATACCATGTAATTGAATAGGAAGGTTGAAGCTTCCCGGATCTTTAAGCTTTGTAGGTAGCTCTTTCTCACTTCTTCTTGAAACCCTCAGGTTCTCTCTCGGGATCTCTACACTCGCTTCTTTCTCAGGAATAACTTGCGTAAACACTTGTTGCGGTGTAAGTCCTCTCTTCGCAATCTCAAGCATTTGGGCTTTGATATTTTTAGGTTGATACGCCTCTACAAATGTCTTGAGTACAGTGTCATTGCTCGGATTTGTATCAGGAATGGTTGGTGACACTGGTTGAATAATAGGTGGCGATTCCACCTTCTCTTCTTCTTTCTCTTCTAGCACAGCATGTGCCACTTCATCTTCTTTCGATTCCTCTTTTGAGGCTTCTTCCTCTTTCTCTTTAGCCAACTCAGCTGCATATTCCACTACCGATCGAATCTCCTCTTGCACCTTCCTCAGTAGCTCTATAAATTCGTCTTTCTCTTGATCGTTCTCCACATAAACTTCAGAACAGTCAGATTCCACAGGGTTAGACTTGGTTGGTTCTTCTTCAGTACTGGGAACTTCCACGTCACTAATGGCAGCATGTGGTGCTTCCTCTTTCGCTTCTTGAATTTCAAGGCATATAGCCTTGCAAGCTTCGAACCCATCATTGTCTTCACCTCCATCGATTGCCTTTACTTCTTTTTGTTCCACTACACTTGTTAACACTTTGTTTAACTGTGTTACTTGAGTACTTAGCATCTGAAGTATGGCATCGTGTCCTCGGACCTTCTCTTCTTGAGCGTTTATAGTTGTGTTCAAGCGGTCTAGAGCTTGTACGATTTGTGTATTGTCCATAGATCCTTCTTGCGGATACCGAGGTAAAGCTTTCTGATCTAAGGAATCGGTAAAGGCGTCTTGAGCAGGTTATTGTGGAGGAGCAGGTCTATTCTGATATTGGTTTTGGTACTGACCTCTCTGTTGGTAAGAGTTGTTCTGGGGGCGCTGTTGATAATGACCAGGATTAGAAGCCCCTTGTGGATTTGAATACTGCATACCCGGATGGTTGCGGTTGTCCCATCGGTTGGATATAAAGTAAACAGATTGCGGATTTGCTTCGCACTCTTCCCATGAATGATCGTTAACTCCACATTGTTGACAACCTTGTGCTTCTTGTACTACTTTTGTAGCGACTAAATTCTTCTCCATCGCAATTCTCAGCTCCTTGATTTGATTTTCCAACGAGGATATTTGAGCTGAGTTCGCAGTTTCTGCATCTAAACGAAGCGTTCTTCGGGTCTTTGCTACAGAAGCTCGCGTTGAAGGCCAACTTTGTTAAGCTCACCTTGTTTTTATTCCCGTTTTAATATTTGACAAATCATCATTTAAACTAAAATTCATTTGGTATCACTTTAAAGGTTTTCCAAATCCCCTCATTAGATTAGTTGTGTTTAAATCCTTGAACTTTAGCTTGAGATTCAAAAGATCAGTTCCGCGGTACAGCGGACGAGACACGCGGTACACCGCAGAGCCACGGACCAGAGGCGCGGTGCACAGGATAGCCCGTCAGTGAGCTAATGAAAATGCACGGTACACCGGACCAAGGCACGGTACACCGGACTGAGGCGGGGACCAGGGACGCGGTGCATAGGGTAGTCCGTCAGTAAGCTTGAAGTTAAGACGAACGTTTTCGCGGTGCACCGGACCATACCCGCGGTACACCGCAAGAGAGGGTTTTCTGCACTATTACTAGAGAACAAAACTTATATCCGTTGGAGATAAAATAGATCCGTTAGATAGAAGCCTATTGACCGTTGGAAGATATTTTCAGCTATAAAATGGACCTCATTCAAGACACAACTCAAGCCTTCCATCTACCAATCTTAAGAGCAATTAATATTATCATTCAAGGAGGTTTCAAAGGAGCATTCAAGTCATATTCATTGTGAAGCTACATAGTTCATATCCACTCATTAGGAGTTTAGTTACAAAAGCTTTTATAAGCACCCCTAAACACTTTTCCTTTTCCTCTTAGTTCTTGTAATAGATTAAGAGAGTAGTGTGAGCATAGGTTTTATGCTTGGTTCCTTGTGTTGGTGATAACACAAGTGTTTTTTCTTTCAAAGGTTTTTGAAGTGGTTGTAAAGGGTTTGTAAACTCACCTGGTTAAGAGTTACGAAGATTAGTTGAGAATCTTGCAAATCCTAAGGAGGCTTCCTTAGGTAGTGGATGTAGGGAAATCGAACCACTATACATCGTTGTGTATCGTATTCTATCTCTACACTCTTTACATTTCCGCACTCTATATGCTTGATAAAATGCCTACATGAATAGTTTGATAATATTGTCTTTTAGGATTATCTAGTTCATTACTATTTAGTTTGCTAAAACAATAGGATTCAAATTAGCTTTTAATTTTATTTACTTGAAATAAAATTAGCCGATTAATTTCTATTGTCCTATTCAACCCCCCTTCTAGGACGCATATAGACTATCAATTGGTATCAGAGCCTAGCTCTATTGTACTTAATCGTTTCTAGAGTTAATACTATATGGATTCTAATCAACCGGAAGGTTCATGTTCTACTAGACCTCCACTTTTTGTAGGAAAAGACTACTTTGGATGGAAAAAGAAAATGGAGATTCACGTCAAAGGAATTGATTACTTTTTGTGGCTTGCTATCAAGAAGGGTCCTTATATTCCTTATGTTACGGGTAGTAGAACGGAGGTAAAAGATGAAGATGATTACAATGATCAAGACATAGCTAAACTCACCAAAAACAACAAAGCTATGAACATCCTCATTAATGGATTAAGTGTTACGGAATACGCTAGAGTTAGTGAATGCAATTCCGCTCATGAAATGTGGCAACTGTTGGAGCTATCATATCAAGGAACGGAAGATATCAAAGAAACTAAGATTGGTCTCTTTATCACTAAGTATGAGCTATTTCGTATGGAGCCCGATGAAGCCTTAAATGCTATGCTCAAAGATTTTCTAACATTGTCAACACCTTGAAGACTCTTGGTCAAGAGTACACCAACAAAGAACAATGCCGAAAAATCTTATTTGCTCTTCCAAGGAAATACAAATCAAAAATCAACTCTATAAGAGACACTAAAGATCTTTAAAAAATGACGGTTCATGAACTCATTTGCAACCTCATGACGGAAGAGCTTGTGCTTGAAGAAGAAAAGATAAGAGATGATGAGGAGAAGAAGATTAAGAAATCCATTGCTTTCCATGCCTTGAGTACCAAGTTGAAAGAACGAAAAGAAAGGAAGGAAAGTGAAGAAGAAGAAAACTCACATGAAGAAGAAACTAGTGAAGATGAAGGAGTGGCTATGTTGGCAAGAGATATGAAAAAATTCATGAGATACAAACGCTTTGCCAAGAAAGGAAGTTCTTCCTCACCCTACAAGAAGAATGTTAGAGCTATCAAACAAGATGAACCCACTTGCTATCATTGCAAGAAAGTTGGTCACATCAAAACTTATTGTCCTCTTCTTCAAAAGGATAAACCTAAGAGAGCAATGCATGCTAATATCACTTGGGATACTCAAAATTCGGAGGAAGAAGAAAGTGATAACGAAAATGTTAATCTTGTTGCTTTTATGGGAAAACTTGAGAATGATGAAGATGCTTCTTCGGATGATGATACCGGTTCAACTCACTTTGCCTTTATGGCAAATCATGATGAGGTAACTCCTAAATCTAAACTCTCTTTATCTAATGATGATGCTAGTGAACAAGATATTCATGAGGCATTTGATTCTCTTTACAATGATTTTTTAAACTCTATTGAAACAAACAAAGTTTTAACAAAAGATTTAGAATTTGAGAAAAATAGAACTAAAGAGGTTTTAAAAGCTTTGGAAGATTGTCAAAATCTTTGTGATGAATGTATAGATGAAAATGAAAAACTTAATCTTATTGAGAAAAATCTTTTAGAAGAAAAAGCTTTGTTAGAGAAAAAGATTGTTGATCAAAATGCTATTATTTTAAAATTTACAAGTGGGCAAGAAAACTTGGATTTGATTTTAGGCTCTCAAAGAATGGCTTGTGAAAAAAGTGGTGTTGGATATGATCCTTTCACTAATCAAAAACCTTTGAAAAATGTTTTTGTAAAACCAAAAATGTCGAATGACATTCCATCTTCTTCAAAATCTTCTATCACTTGCACCTATTGTGAAAAACTTGGTCATGATGCATCTCATTGTTACTATCGTAAATTATTGGATTTGGGATCTCTTGTGCCAATTTGGAAAAGGCCCATATGGGTCTTAAAAAGAAAATCCACTAACCCTCATGGACCCAAACCGAATTGGGTACCTAAAGCTTAAATTATTTTATGTAGGGATTGAGCATCAAGAAGCAAAATATATGGCTCCTTGATAGTGGATGCTCAAGACACATGACCGGGAATCCATCATTATTTACACGTTTATATAAAACAAAAGGTGATAGAGTTACTTTTTCCGACAATACTAAGAAACGCGTTTTGGGTAAAGGTAACATTGGTAATATGAATTCTTTACTTATCTCTAATGTGTTGCTTGTTGAGGGTCTCTCATTTAACTTGCTTAGTATAAGTCAACTTTGTGATGTTGGGTTTAGTGTTAAATTTGAAGCATCTAGATGTGTTGTTTTCAAAAATGATGAGTTAGATACTATGTTTATAGCAAAAAGATTGGATAATGTTTTTGTTGTTGATCTTGAGAGTCTTATGTCTAAACATATTAAATGCTTATCCGTGGTAAATGATAGTTGGCTTTGGCATAGACGTTTAGGACATGCTAGCATGGATTTGATTTCAAAATTGTCTAGAAAAAATCTTGTTGTTGGTTTGCCTATTTATAAATTTGATAAAGATAAATTATGTGATGCATGTCAACTTGGTAAACAACATCGTTCATCTTTTAAATCCATAAATAAGGTCATCACCGTTAGGCCACTTCAATTATTGCATATGGATCTTTTTGGTCCCGTTGATGTCACTAGTCTAGGAGGATCTAGATATGTCTATGTTGTTGTTGATGATTACACTAGATATACACGGGTGATGTTCCTTGCTTTAAAAAGTGATGCCTTCAATAAATTTGCAAAACTTTGTAGAAAGGTGCAAAATGAGAAAGGCTACTCTATTACATGCATTCGTAGTGATAATGATAGTGAATATGTGAATTCTCCTTTTGTGCATTTTTGTGATGAATTTGGGATTGAGCATAATTTTTCGGCTCCTAGAACTCCCCAACAAAATGGGGTAGTGGAAAGGAAAAACCGAACTCTACAAGAAATGGCTAGAACAATGCTAAAAGAACATAGCTTGCCTACATACTTTTGGGGAGAAGCCGTTCATACGGCTTGTTATGTGTTAAATAGAGTTCTAATTAGACCCCTTATTAAGAAAACCCCTTATGAGCTTTGGAATGGTAGACCACCAACTATTGCTTATTTTCGTGTTTTTGGGTGCAAATGTTTTATCTTAAACACTAGGGACTATTTGGGAAAATTTGATGCTAAATCGGATGAAGGTATTTTTCTTGGTTATTCCACTAAGGGAAAAGCCTATCGTATTTTCAACAAACGTACTCGTACTATTGAGGAATCTATGCATGTTGACTTTGATGAGACTAATCCTTTTTGTATCAAGAAAGTAGTAGATGTTGACTTACATGAAGATACTCCACAAGATCAACCCTTAGAATCTCCTACTCAAGAATTAAAATCTCATGATGAACCTTCTAAGGAAAATGGTCAAATCTCAAATGAAGCTAGTACGGATTTACCAAAGTGTTGGAAACATATCAAAGATCACCCAAGTGAATTAATTCTAGGTGATCCAAAAGAAGGTGTTACCACTCGCTCTCGTATTATTGCTCTTTGTGCTCATCAAGCATTCTTATCTCAAATTGAGCCCAAGAATATTAAAGAAGCCTTGCTAGATGATCATTGGATAAATGCTATGCATGAGGAATTAAATCAATTTTAGCATAGTAAAGTTTGGACATTAATGGAGAAACCAATTGGCCCTACAATTATTGGCACTAAGTGGATATTTCGCAACAAGCTAGATGACACCGGTATTATCACTAGAAATAAAGCAAGGTTAGTTGCTCAAGGATACAATCAAGAAGAAGGTATTGATTTCGATGAAACTTTTGCTCCGGTAGCTAGACTTGAATCTATTCGTATGCTACTTGCTTTTGCTTGTTATATGAATTTTAAACTTTACCAAATGGATGTCAAAAGTGCTTTTTTAAATGGTTTTATAGACGAGGAAGTCTTTGTTAAACAACCACCGGGCTTTGAGGATCCAAAATTTCCAAATCATGTTTTTAAACTTTCTAAGGCTTTATATGGTTTAAAACAAGCACCTCGTGCTTGGTATGAACGTTTAAGCAAAATTTTATTAGATGATGGTTTTAAAAGAGGAAATATTGACTCCACTTTATTTATAAAAAGGTCTTCTAAAGATATCCTTCTTGTTCAAATTTATGTGGATGATATTATATTTGGTGCTACTAATGAAAATCTTTGTGAGAATTTTTCTAAAAGCATGCATAAGGAATTTGAGATGAGCATGATGGGAGAATTGAATTACTTTCTTGGACTTCAAATCAAGCAAATGAAGGATGGCATCTTTGTCAATCAAGCCAAATATACAAAAGAATTGATCAAAAAATTTGGACTTGAAGATGCAAAGGAAATTGGAACTCCAATGAGCACATCCACAAAATTAGACAAAGATGAAGATGGTAAGGATGTTGATGAGAAAGTATATCGAGGTATGATTGGTAGCTTACTTTATTTAACCGCTTCTAGACCCGATATTATGTTCCCCGTGTGTCTTTGTGCTAGATTTCAATCCTCTCCTAAAGAATCACATCATAGTGCCGTTAAGCGTATTTTTAGGTATTTGAAAGGAACCCTTAGTCTAGGACTTTGGTACCCTAGATTTACCTCTTTTGAGCTAATTGGTTACTCGGATGCCGATTATGCCGGTTGTAGACTTGATAGGAAGAGTACTAGTGGTAGTTGCCAATTCTTAGGTCAATCCCTTGTTTCTTGGTCTAGTAGAAAACAAAATAGTGTTGCTTTATCCATGGCCGAAGCCGAATATGTTGCGGCCGGAAATTGTGTGACTCAAATTCTTTGGATGAAACAAACCTTACTAGATTTTGGCCTAGAGTATGATCGTGTTCCCATTCGGTGTGATAACACTAGTGCTATCAATCTTACCAAAAATCCTATTCAACACTCTAGAACAAAACACATAGAAATCCGTCATCATTTTATCCGTGATCACACTCAAAAAGGGGATATTGTACTTGAATTTGTCACTTCGGAAAATCAACTAGCCGATATCTTTACTAAACCTCTACCCCAAGATCTTTTTGAGAAAATTCGTTGTGAGATTGGCATGCAAATTCTCTAACCTTTTTATCATGCCATGTTTGTTTAGTGCTTTTTGTGTATATTCTTTTGTCACTAATATTTTCTTGATGTTATAGGGTCCTTGAAGCTTCTAAATTGTTATCCATTTACTTCTTTAGTCCTTGTTTTTACTCAAAATGTGTTTTGACCCCTTAAAATTTTCAAAAATCGTATCATTAGTTCTTTTTGTTGTTGACAAAGGGGGAGAAATTTTAGTTAAACTTTTTCAAATGCATTTTGTGAGGGGGAGTTTTATAAAAACTCTAGTGATTAGGTTGAGGGGGAGTTTTTGATCAAAACTTAATTTTAGACATCTTCAAAAGTTTATGATTTGTCAAACATCAAAAAGGGGGAGATTGTTAGCCTCACCTTGTTTTTATTCCCGTTTTAATATTCGACAAATCATCATTTAAACTAAAATTCATTTGGTATCACTTTAAAGGTTTTCCAAAACCCCTCATTAGATTAGTTGTGTTTAAATCCTTGAACTTTAGCTTGAGATTCAAAATATCAGTTCCGCGGTACACTGGACGAGACACGCGGTACACCGCAGAGCCACGGACCAGAGGCGCGGTGCACAGGATAGCCCGTCAGTGAGCTAATGAAAATGCACAGTACACCGGACCAAGGCACGGTACACCGGACTGAGGCACGGACCGGGGACGCGGTGCATAGGGTAGTCCGTCAGTAAGCTTGAAGTTAAGACGAACGTTTTCGCGGTGCACCGGACCATACCCGCGGTACACCGCAAGAGAGGGTTTTCTGCACTATTACTAGAGAACAAAACTTATATCCGTTGGAGATAAAATAGATCCGTTAGATAGAAGCCTATTGACCGTTGGAAGATATTTTCAGCTATAAAATGGACCTCATTCAAGACACAACTCAAGCCTTCCATCTACCAATCTTAAGAGCAATTAATATTATCATTCAAGGAGGTTTCAAAGGAGCATTCAAGTCATATTCATTGTGAAGCTACATAGTTCATATCCACTCATTTAGGAGTTTAGTTACAAAAGCTTTTATAAGCACCCCTAAACACTTTTCCTTTTCCTCTTAGTTCTTGTAATAGATTAAGAGAGTAGTGTGAGCATAGGTTTTATGCTTGGTTCCTTGTGTTGGTGATAACACAAGTGTTTTTTCTTTCAAAGGTTTTTGAAGTGGTTGTAAAGGGTTTGTAAACTCACCTGGTTAAGAGTTACGAAGATTAGTTGAGAATCTTGCAAATCCTAAGGAGGCTTCCTTAGGTAGTGGATGTAGGGAAATCGAACCACTATACATCGTTGTGTATCGTATTCTATCTCTACACTCTTTACATTTCCGCACTCTATATGCTTGATAAAATGCCTACATGAATAGTTTGATAATATTGTCTTTTAGGATTATCTAGTTCATTACTATTTAGTTTGCTAAAACAATAGGATTCAAATTAGCTTTTAATTTTATTTACTTGAAATAAAATTAGCCGATTAATTTCTATTGTCCTATTCAACCCCCCTTCTAGGACGCATATAGACTATCAAACTTCTTTCTTGTTCCATAATGTTCTTTAACACCTCAGAAGCTTCATTGTGATTCATGGACACGAAATTACCCTTTCCAATGTTATCCACCTTTTCTCTACCTTTATCATTAAGACCTTCATAGAACATAGCAAGTTGTAGAGCAGGTGTATAACCATGGAGCGAACATCTAATTAATTTTTGTTGAAACCTTGTCCATGCTTCTCCCACTGTTTCTCCATCTTCTTGGCAAAATCTTGCATGCTTGGCTTGATCTTTAAGTCTCATGCTCTTCGGATAAAATCGGTTAAAGAACGCGGCTTGAAGTTCTCTCCAAGAGTGAATGGTTCCATGTGGTTGTCTTTCAAGCCAATCGCTAGCTCTTCCGATCAAGAAAAAAGAAAACATATGACAATACAGTTGCTCGCGTGTAATGCCAGGAGTAATGTAGGCATCACAAATCTGCATGAACTTCTGAATCGCTTTTACCGGATCTTGTATTGCTGTACCAGTGTAGAGTCCGAAACTTTGAAATTGACTGAGCATACCCGGATCGGGTCTAAATTTGATATTCGGAATCTCAGGAGGGCGGTAACTGATGGGTTGAACCTGGAATGGTACATTAAGGCCAGGTAGATCTTGTTCAACTCGGTTCTGTTGATTGTTAAGCCCATTACCTACTCCTACTGGTATTTGTACACCAGGTGGTGGATCTTGTTGTTGTCCACCTGGTTGATTATTCTGAACTCCACCAAGGGGTGCACCGAGTGGTGGATCTTTGGCTGCTATTACTCTTCTCAAGGCTCTTTCCTCACGAACTCGTTTGTTGTAAGGTCTGAAGCTCCTCTCAGGCTCCGACAAAGGAGGCCAAGAATTAAACAATGTGAAACCTGAAAAAGACTAAAGCAAACCACAAGCGTAAATCCGGAAAAATAAAAACTAAACTAAAAACTGAAAAGTAAAAACTAATTAAAAACCAAAACTCGAGATAGATAACCTACACGCTAACGAGATACAAGTCCCCGGCAGCGGCGCCAAAAACTTGGTTCATCATGGGTTTGATAAAAATAAGATCAATTTAAGTATGGAAAACTACGCACTCTCACCCTAGACAGGCACAATACTGCAAGTATTACAGGACGTATGCAAGTTTTAATGATAAGTAGAGTTCGTTCTCAGGGACTTAAGTGTGTTAATCGCGTAGGAAACATTAACGAGTGAAAGTAAATAATTAAAAGACAGAAAATAAAAGAAAATAGATTCGAGATTCAAGAAGTAAACTAATTAAAACTAGGAAAATAAAGACAATAAAAAAAAGATTAAGAATATGAGATGAGAAGTATAGCTTAGGTTTTGCTAGTATGCACTAATCCTTCTAATTCTATCTATAAATCTAGTTCATAAGGGAGAATATTAGCTCTTGGTATACTGAGTCAGGATTCTAAATTCCCCAATCTTAGACCTTGAGAGCGACTAAGGGGGCTACGGCACAACCAAGACGAGGAGTCAAATAGGGTTATCAAACGCCACTAAGGCCCTATCCAGCACACTACAATCAATTGGTGATATGGTGATTAAAACAAATCCTAATGACTATCTAGTTAGAAGCATCTTTTGTCAGAACTACTATCGACACTAGACATTATGTGGTGGTTCAATAGTTAAACACCCTGTCAAGGAGACCATCTAACTACTCTTAAAACAATCCTAAAGTGATCAGTTCTAGGAAAGACATTAAATCAAAACACATAAGCAAATATAATGTAAGTAGCTAATATAAGATTAAAACATATAATTCCCAAAGAAACTTAGATAGAAGAATTAAAATTCATAGTTTATACATATGCAAAACCCAAGCTATGGGAGGTTTAGTTCATACCTGATGGAAATAAACTAAAAGAAATTAAAAAAGACATCATCTTGCTCTCTACAATGACTAAGAATTAATTATAAGGTTTTCAACTAAGCAAGGATGATTTACAAGTGATATAAGGGTGTATTTATAGGTGTTTAGAAGACCTAATTCGTTTTCTTGAGGAAGAGGTAAGTTATTGGACTTCTAGCCCAACCCAAATTCGTATTGAAATAAAGATAAGCACTGCTGCACCGTTTTGAGCATATCTTCTTCGTTATTGGTCGGTTTGAGCTCCATAATATACCAAAAGAATCGCAACAGAATTATCTTGACCCTTAAAAAGGAAATCTCCAAATTCGGCATATTACCATGCAAATCTCTTTCCATAAGGTGTTTTCTTTGACTTGGACTCTAATTAATCTCCAGAATTATCTTTAAAGCTTCAGACTAAAATAAACAATTAAACCCAATATGCTCTAAAAATAATAATTCTACAAATCAAGACTCAAAATAGGAAAGTGCACTAAAACTCAAGAAAATTGACATTATTGACTTCTAAAACGCTAAAAATGATGTCTCATCCTAACATTAATCTATCACAAATGAGGAAACATCAGTGCCTAAAGCATTATAGGTGCCCAAGCACGAATGATGCTTGAAGCAAGTCAAGTTCCTGAAGCACAATAGGTGTCAGAAATAATTCGAGCATTTAAATCATAAGTTCTCGAAGATTGAAAAATTACCGGGGAATAAAACATCTTGAAGAACATAATTTATTTAATGAATGAGAGACAGATTTCTAAATTATGAAAGGATACTTTAAATAATTGTTGTTACAATGAAAAAGATATGATATTTTTGTTCTGTACTCTTTTTTCTATCCTGAAGTTTTTTTCCATTAGGTTTTTTCTCGTATGTTTTGAAAGATGCATGTCAAATATTCATTTTTAAAAGAAATATATACTCCTTTTCTTAATCAAGAAAATGATGTTACTAACAATCAATACCCTAAAGTGAAAATCCAAAAGATTTGTTAATTAATGTTTTATTAACGAATACAATTAAGGTAAAAGTCCACAAGTATCTAATATATTAGAAAATACGTAATTTCTTAATGATATGTTTCATAATATCATTTTTAGGCCATTTCACTAATTTTGTGAAATATTACATAAATTTTAAGGGAACTTTGGTCATTTCAAACAAACTATATATTTATTTGACAATATCATAAATTAGGAATTCTATGTGAAGTGTCTAGATTATTTGAATGGTCTAAAGTATAGTTTATATAGTTGAAATGGGTTGCGTGAATTATGGATGATGACCATAACCCTGGTCAAACTTCCTTTGTATTGATCAAAAAAGTAATTATTAGACATTACTTGAATTTAAATGTTACATAAATTATTGTTGAACAAATTTTAATTATATTTTACAGGTTTTAGATGAGTATAAAAGTTGATAAAGATTTTACTTGAGAATTTCATGGGTTGGTTTAAGAGATTGATTCAGGTCTATTCTGAAAATGGATGCGATGCTAAGATAATGATGACTTATATTATTATATTTATGTGGTGTTCATGGAAAAAAAGAATAAGATGTTTTCATGAAGGTAAACAGTGGTGTATTGATAACATTTTAGATAAAATATAAAGAAATAATTACAAGATTATCTGGGTCTTATGAAGAATGGGGGAAAGATGTAAATGTTCAAAGAAGAAACGAGGAAAATAATAGTACAACTAATCCAGCAATGTATGACTATGCCGATATGGTATGGATGTGTGATGCATCAATTAAAACCAATAGAGAGACTTCTGCTATCGCTGCTATTGTAGTTAATAAGGAACGTGTTATTTCTAGGAAGGTCAATATTAGATGTAAATTTAATAGTGTGATTGAAGGAGAAGCTTAGGCCTTAATTATAGCCAAGAGGTCTTGTAAAGATCTTTCTAATCAGAGAATTTCGTTTTACTCTGACAACCTTGAATTAGTTCAAGGATATTGGGCTTGGCCAGACTTCATTGGAGTCTTAAACCTATTCTATAGGAAATTGGAAAATTGTTAGGTCACTTTTCCTATTGGAAAGTTACCTATATTGAAAGAAGATATAGTTCACTGCTGATGCACTGGCCAAATGCACAAGAAGGGTTTTTCAATCTGTACAACTGAATGTACTTTCGCATATTGCTTCTAATAATTTCCTTATCAATCTTTTTAATAGTTTTAGATAAATCAGTGTAATTTCTCACCGACAAAAAAAAAAGATGAGTATGAAAAGAACATTGGGGATTCATGGGGACATGTACAGTTAAATAACATGCTATCATGAGCTTAGCTAACTATGTTTTAGTGATACATAATTTACTTTCCAAATATGGTGATTTAAGGAGCTGAATGATATTGCTCGCCAAAACGGTGAAAAATGTGCCTTAAATTTGTTGATAAGTTGTAAGTCTATTTGTCATCTATGAAGAGGCATATCAAAATATTGGAGATTTACGAGTTTGTGTTAGACATTAAATTTTATAATTTAACATGTAAATTGTTGAATGTACAAGTTATGAAAAAATTTATGTAAATTTTGTAAGCCTACGAACTTCTATGGTGAGAAAGAAAAAGTGCATATTTTTGAGTTGTTTAGATATTGATTCTTAATATTATTTTTAGCATTCAAATTGCAAGTCTTGAAATTTTAATCAATATTGTATAAATATTTTTTCATGTGTTTAATAATTTCAACGATGATATAGTTCATAGTTGATAAGAGCTTATGGTCGACTTAAACTTTTTTGGCACATTTGCGGCACAAAATTGAGATCAAAGTAGTGTATCAATCAACTTAATTGGTGTTACTTGACAAAAAAACTGGTGTTAAAAAAATTCAGTTACCTATTGAATTCGAAGACCCATTTTATATGGTTGGGTTTACAATTTAATTTCCAAGACAACCAGGACTTTATAATTATGAATGGAAAGATGAAAATCGTTAAATGATTATATCTCAATACCTATATGATTTAATCAATCACAACTTAACAATAAAATGATTTTCCTAATTTAAAATTTAAAATATTGTTCATTATCTTTAATTCTATATTTAAATATCTTAAAACAAGTCGGAATTGCAATCATGATTTTGTTTGTGTGCCTGTTTGACAATGGTTTTTTTTAAAACACTTCAAAGTGCTTCTAGATATTTAAAAGTGTTTTGCATCATGAAAAAAACTTTTAGTTGCTTCTCACAAAAAACACCTAAAGTGATTTTAGATTTCAAAATTTTAATTAATAAATTTTCAGTTTTTTTAATTTTATTCTAAAGAAATTTTTTTACTCTAAAAGAAGCACTTTCAAACGATCATGTATCTCATTACTTATTTAATGATTAATTGTATTTACTTTTTATTGGATCCACTACCATTGTGTTTATCTAAAACAATGCCTATTAAATTATTAATTTTTTTGGATCGTTTTTTTGAAATTAAAAATTAAATTGCATCTAACCAGCGCATGAAGTGTGGTAGATCTGCAATGCATATAGTCAACACATGAAGTGTGGTAGAACTGTAACGCATCTAACCATCGCATATAGCGTGATAGATTTGTAATGTATATAACCAACACATGAAGTGTGGTAACCTTGTCAGTTCAAAATATATATCATGCCCTGAAAAAGGAAATTTTGTGAATAAATGAAAAAATGATAAAGTTTGTGGAATATGTGCATCCATGTAGAATGACAAGAATAATTGGGCCAACTAATATTGTAATCTTGAAGGAAGTAATGGTCATTGAAAAGACCAAGGCACCTAAATACGAGGAAGTTATGTAAATCATTTGTCTTCTAAAAATATATGAAACTATGAAACAATTTATGGGATTAATATATTTTATTTACTATAACGCTTGAAATAAATATTAAGGATCCTAAACAAAAAAGTGGTAAAATATTTTGTCAGTGATAGAAATGATAATAGTGAATTTTGACATCCAAAATGCAACTTGTATCACGGAGGTTCCTACATAAAGTTATAATTAATTATCGGGAGACTCCTCACTCTTATATTATTGATACGGTGTAGTGATGATTAGATGGATATTAAAGTTCGTGACAAATACAATACGTGCTTGAAGTACCATAGGTTCGTAAAGCTTGACAGGTGACAAATACTTGAAGCAAGTCATGTTCCTGAAGCACGATAGGTGTCAGAAGTATTTCGAGCATATAAATCTTAAGTTCTTGAAGATTGAGAAATGACCGGAGAATAAAAGATCCTGAAGAACATAAGTTATTTAAAGAATGAGAGACAGGTTTCTGAATTATGAAAGGATAGTTTAAATAATTGTTGTCACAATAAAAATTATATGTTATTTGTGTTCTCTTGTTTCTTTCCTGAAGTTTATTTCCATTAGGTTTTTTCTCGTAAATTTTGAAAGATGCATGCCAAATATTCATTGTCAAAATAAATATATACTCATTTTCCTGATAAAAAAAATGATGTTACTAACAATCAAAACCGTAAAGTGAAAATCCAGAAGATTTGTTAATTAATGTTTTATTAACGAAGACAATTAAGGTACAAGTTCCTAATTATCTAATATATTAGAAAATACTTAATGTCTTAATGAGATGTTTCATAATATCATTTTTAGGCCATTTCACTAATTTTGTGAGATGTTACATAAATTTTAAGGGAACTTTGGTGATTTCAAACTCACTATATCTTTATTTGACCACATCATAAACTAGGAATTCTATGTGAATTGTCTAACTTATTTGAATGGTCTAAAGTATAGTTTATATAGGTGAAATGGGTTGCGTGAATTATGGATGATGACCATAACCCTGGTCTGCCTTTGTTTGATCAACAAAGTAATTATTAAAATTTACTTGAATTTAGATGTTACATAAATTATTATTGAACAAATTTTATTAATATTTTGCAGGTTTTAGATGTTGATGAAATTATCTCCTCTGTGGATAAAAGTTGATAAACATTATACTGAGAATTTCATTGGTTGGTTTAAGAGAATGATTCAAGTCAATTCTGAAAATGGATGGGATGCTAAGATAGTGATGACTTATATTATTATATTTATGTGGTATTCATGGAAAAAAAGAATAAGATATTTTCATGAAGGTAAACAGTGGTGTATTGATAATATTTTAGATAAATCTATAGAAATCATTGCAAGATTATTTGGGTCTTATGATGAATGGGGGAAATATTTAAAGGTTCAAAGAGGAAACAAGGAAACCTATAGTACTAATAATCCAACAATTGATGTGTGATGCATCAATTAAAACGAATAATGAGACTTCTATTATCACTGCAATTGGAGTTAATAAGGAAGGTGTTATTTCTAGGAAGGTCAATATCAGATGTAAATTTAATAGGGGAATTGAAGAGAGAAGCTTGGGCCTTAATTATGCCCATGAGGTCTTGTAAAGACCTTTCTATACAGAGAGTTCTGTTTTACTTTGAGAACGTTGAATTAGTTCAAGGATCTTGGGCTTGACCGGACTTCACTGGATTCTCAAGCCTATTCTATTGGAATTTAGAAATTGGTTAGGTCAGTTTTCCTGTTAGAAAGTTTCCCATATTGAAAGAAAATATAATTCTAATACTGATGCACTGGCTAAATGCACAAGAAGGAATTTGGATCTATCCAACTAGAGGGACATTTCACTTATTACTTCATATAATTTCCTTATAGATCTTTGTAATACTTTTAGATAAATTAGTGTAATTTCTCACCGGCAAAAGAAAAATGAGGATGAAAAGAACTTTGAAAATTCTTGAAGACATGTACAGTCATATAACATGCTGTCATGAGCTTACCTAACTGTGTTTTAGTTATACACAATTTACTTTCCAAATATAGTGATTTAAGGAGCTGAATGATATTGCTTTTCAAAACTGTGAAAAATATTCCTCAAATTTGTTGATAAGCTGTACGTCTATTTGTGATCCATGGAGAGGGCATATCAAAATGTTGGAGATTTACGAGTTTATCTTAGTCTTTAAATTTTAGAATTTAACATGTATATTGTTGAATGTACAAGTTAGAAAAAAATTTATGTAAATTTTGTAAGCCTAAGAACTTCGATGGTGAGAAAGACGAAGTGCATGTTTTTGAGTTGTTTAGATATTGATTATTTATATTATTTTAAAATTTAAATTTCAAGTCTTGAAATTTTAATCAATAATGTATAGATATTTTTTTCATGTGTTAAATAATTTCAACGATGATATAGTTCATAGTTGATAAGAGCTTATGGTCACAAACTTAAACTTTTTTTGCACATTTGTTGCACATAATTTAGATCAAAGTAGTGAATCAATCAACTTAATTAGTGTTACTAGACAAAAAAACCCGGTGTTAATAAAATTCAATTACAAATTGAATTCAAAGACCCATTTTATTTGGTTGGGTTTACGATTTAATTTCCAAGACTACCAAGACTTTGTGATAATGAATTGAAAGATGAAAATCGTTAAAGTATATTATCTCAATACCTATTTGATCAATCAGAAAGGAACGTATTATAGAAACAGAAAGGAGTTGGCCACTTTCGCGAGCTCCTGTTACAAATACCAAAGGTACGCTTCGATGAGATGCAAAGACTGCTAATTCGGCTCAATTAATCGCATTAGAGAATCAAGTCAAAGAGATAAAGCTTGAGATGCAAAGAAATCAGATTCAGCAACAACAAATGTAGTGCAAAAAGCACAAGGTTGTCCAAAGTGTAGGATACCGAATCATACATTGGAAGAGTGTGAAGGAAATCCAGCATCTGTGTATTTCATATCCAACCGAGGAAATTATCAAGTTGGTTCAGAAATCATCCGGGTATGCAGTATTCAAATCCACAAGGGGCCCTAAATCAAGGTAACTATCAACCTCATCCCCCGAATAACTCTTACCAACCAAGAGGTCAAGACCTGTATCAAGGATATCAGACTTTTGATAAACCTGCTCCTCCATAACAACCTGCCAATGATTCTTATACCGATTATTTAGCTTAGAAGGCTTTACCATAACATCCTTAAGATGGAGTAGAGGGAGATAAGCTATTAAAGAATTTCATGGATCTAATGACAATCAATATTCACTCACAAAACAAGAAGTTAAGAGAACAATAGGCTTCAATTCAGATCTTAGGTACACAAGTAGAACAAATGAGTAAAGTTCTAAAGAATAATATGAAAGAAAAATAATTGAAGGCCATTGAAGGAGGTAATGCCAATATTGGGTTCGAAACTTGTAAGACAATTTTCCTTGAAATAGAAGATAAAGAGGAAGTACCGCATGCTGCAGAAATTATCGTGGAAGTTCCAGAAATTGAAGAAGAACCAACAAAGTCTAGCCCCAAAGACTCTGACTTTTATGAAGATTCAGATTCATCTGAAAGATCTGAGTTTATAAACCTTCTGAGAGATATGAAAGACGAAAGTAGATCAGTTATAGAGCTACAAGCTACCATAGCAAAAGAAAAAGAGGTAGAAGCTTCAAAAGAAAATAAAAAAGAAGAGAATGTGGACTCGCCACCAATTGTTCAAACAATGCCACAATATATTCGAAAAAAAATTTCAAAGGTTTACATTGATCTCAAGACATTTTAATAGGCGTATAGTATGGAAAATATCAACGCCCAGATGCTTGAGATTGCGAAGAAAGGGCTTACACCTCAACAAGTTTTCACGAAAGTTATTCTAGAGAAAGAAGCGAGTGTAGAAGCCTGAAAAGGGACTGTGGCTCATACTGAGAGAGTCTTAATAAGAGTTGAAAAGGAGTTACCTCTTAAGCTAATCTTTCTATTCAAATCAATCACTTTAATGTTTGAGTTCATCTTCAACTGATAAACACATCTCCTAGATAAAACTGTTGGCTTCACATGCCTATTCTTTAGTGCACAACCACATCTGTGTTTTTTGTTTGGGGTCCAGATTTAAAAACTACCATTTGCATACGCAGTTGCATATATAAACCAGTCACAGTTTTACCTCTACACTTCGCTCTAGCTCTACAAGGTTCATTACATGGGACCCAAATGTTCCTAATATCGGCAATATCTTTTGCTTTAACCGCATCCTTGAATTCACCACCATTAGAGGATATCATACCAACCATTAAATTCGGGTCATCCTTGTCTGTACATACATTAAACCTGGGAAGGATCCTCCTTCGAACACCCAAACCTTTACCATCCTCCTCACCCGACGTCCCTTGCAAGCTATTAAATATTCATAATAGACACTAGAACCCTCTTTAGGATCATTATCATCGATTTCAGGTAATAATTACGAACATGGTAGATCTAACTCATTTATATTAAGTTACGTTGAAAAACCAATACTGGTGAATTCAATGCCAATAGCGACATTTTTCATGTACAATATATCAGAGTAATCGGAGCCACTATTTTCACTACCAGAGTTAACAATATTGGATTCTACAATACACAATCATAAATATGTGTTTTTAAATTCCTAGGCACAATAACTAAAACCCTAAACCTAAAATACATAACTAAATGAAATGGTGGAAGTAAATAATTACCGCAATCACTGAATAATTCATTCAGAATCGCTATTATATAAGAGTAATTTACTTGGGCATAACTTCGGCTCTTAGACTTAAAAATCTGGTGTGGTTTTCCCCAAAAATTGAAGAACACAAATAACTCGCTTGACTGTGTGTTTTTATTTGTATTTGTTTAGATTTACTTTGATGAAGTCAAATGGAATGTGTTTATGTAACAGGTAAAGAAGGAAATGAAAAGAAAAGAGTACCCTTGCCACATTGGAAAAAACACTTCAGCTGAAGGTGACGTCATGCCTAGGTGGAGCAGACATGGCGGTGAGGTGGCACTGACGTAACATCAAATGGAATTGACTAACGGTCAACTAATAAAAAACTGAAAAATGGCTAACAGTGACAAAAAAAGATTCATCAAAGGGCTTTTTATGACAATTTTGAAGATTAGGGGCGGCTACTGCACTTTGGCCAAAGTTAGAGGATATCACCGGGGCTTCACCCATAAATATATGATAGATAACAAATACGATAAGGAATCAAATAAATTTCTAAGCTAATAGGATAATATTTTTATTTTTTAATATATTTAAAAGTTATGAACCACAACGTATGGTGTATCATTATGAAGAGCCAAATTTAGTTGTACCGAACTTTGCAAACCATCATCCATCCTTTTTTACCACTTCATATACTTTCTCTCCCCGCTCATTAATTTCATAATTATTCGATATGTTGGTTCACATTTTTTATTTACTACCAACGATACTGGATTGCACTATCACCAGTGACAACAAAATTTGATGACTGACTTGCTTGCGGACCATTCATTTGGTAGTCCTTGACTTTTCAAATGTGACAAACATTTGTATAGACTAAATGATAATTTTAGAAGTATATTATTAATAGAATATTAAATTTTAGATACACTTCCAATATTTTGAAGCTTTGAGTGGCCAAATATGATTGACAAGAACTCTATTGACCCAAACTACTAAATCCTTTTTATACTAACTTCTTTTAATTGTATTATATTTTGCTTAAAATATGTTATTAAAGAACAAAATGTTTCTCAATCTTTCGTGTAGTGTATCTATATAGCTTTCCAAAACTGTGAAAAATATTTTGTAAATGTGTTGATAAGCTGTAAGTCTATTTATGATATATGAAGAGGGCATACGAAAATGTTGGAGATTTACGAGTTAGTCTTAGATGTTAAATTTTAGTATTTAACATGTATATTGATGAATGTACAAGTTATGAAAAAATTTATGTAAATTTTGTAAGCCTAAGAACTTCGATGGTGAGAAAGACAAGGTGCATGTTTTTGAGTTTTGTACTTATTGATTCTTAATAGTATTTTTAGCCTTTATATTGCAAGTCTTTAAATTTTAATTAATATTGTATAGATATTTTTTCATGTGTTTAATAATTTCAGTGATGATATAGTTCATAGTTGATAAGAGGTTATGGTCACAAACTTAAACTTTTTTGGCACATTTGTTGCACAAAATTGAGATCAAAGTAGTGAATATATCAACTTAATTGTTGTTACTTGAAAAAAAACCAGTGTTGAAAAAATCCAGTTACAAATTGAATTCGAAGAACTTACAATTTAATTTCCAAGACTACCAATAATTTATGATTATTAATTGAAAGATGAAAATCGTTAAATGATTATATCTCAATACCTATTTGATCAATCAACCATAACTTAACAATAAATTGTTTTCTCTAATTTAAAATTTAAAATATTGATTAAATTTTATATTTAAATATCTTAAAATAAGTAAAAAATGAAATCATGAATTTGTTTATGTGCCTGTTTGACAGTACTTTTTTTTTTAAAACACTTCAAAGTGCTTCTAGATCTTTAAAATTGTTTTACATCATGAAAAACACTTTTAGGCGTTTCTCACAAAAAAACACGTAAGTGATTTAAGATTTCAAAATTATTTTTAATAAATTTTCAAATTTTTTAATTTTATTCTAAAAGACATTTCTTTACTAAAAAATAAGCACTTCCAAACGAGCCCACATCTCGTTAATTATTTAATTGTTAATTGTATTTTCTTATTTATTGAGTCCACTACCATTGTATTTATCCAAAATAATGCCTATTAAATTATTAACTTTTTTGGATCGTTTTTTTATAATTAAAAATTGAATCTAACCAGCGCATGAAGTGTGGTGGATCTGCTACGCATATAGCCAACACATGAAGTGTGGTAGAACTGTAATGCATCTAACCATCACATGAATCGTGATAGATTTGAAATGCATATAAAAACACATGAAGCGTGGTAAGTTGTCAATTCAAAATATATTACGCCCTCCAAAAGGAAATATTATGAATAAATGAAAAATGATAATGTTTGTGGAATATGTGCATCCATGTAGCATGACAAGAATAATTGAGCCAACTAATGTTGTAATCATTTGTCTACTAAAAATATATGAAACAATGATACAATTTATGGGATTAATATATATATATATATATTAATTTACTATAGCACTTGAAATAAATAATAAGGATCTAAACCAGAAAGTGGTAAAATATGTCGTCAGTGATAGAAATGATAATATTTAATTTTGACATCCAAAATGCTACTTGTATCACGGAGTTTCCTACATAAAGTTACAATTAATTATCGTGAGAATCCTCACTCTTATATTATTGATACGGTGTAGTGATGATTAGATGGATATTAAAGTTCATGACAAACACAATAGGTGCTTGAACTACGATAGGTTCCTAAAGCTTGACAAGTTCCCAAGCACGACAGATAATTGAAGCAAGTCAAGTTCCTAAAGCACTATAAGTATCAGAAGTACTTGAGAATCTAAATCTTAATTTCTTGAAGATTGAGAATTACTAGAGAATAAAAGATCCTGAAGAACATAATTTATTTAAAGAGTGAGAGATAGGTTTCTGTATTATGAAAGGATACTTTAAATAATTGCTGTCACAATGAAAAAGATATGTTATTTGTGTTCTGTACTCTTTTTTCTTTCCTGAAGTTTATTTCCATTAGGGTTTTTCTCGTAAATTTTGAAAGATGCATGCCCAATATTCATTGTAAAAAGAAATATATACTCATTTTCTTGATCAAAAAAATGATGTTACTAACAATCAATACCCTAAAGTGAAAATCCAAAATCCAGAAGATTTGTTAATAAATGTTTTATTACCGAAGACAATTAAGGTACAAGTCCACAAGTATCTAATATATTAGAAAATACGTTATGTCTTAATGAGATGTTTCATAATATCATTTTTAGGCAATTTCACTAATTTTGTGAGATGTTACATAAATTTTAAGGGAACTTTGGTCATTTCACACAAACTATATCTTTATTTGACGACATAATAACTAGAAATTCTATGTGAAGTGTCTAAATTATTTGAATGGCCTAAAGTATAGTTTATATAGTTGAAATGGGTTGCGTGAATTATGGATGATGACCATAACCCTGGTCAAACTGCCTTTGTATTAATCAACAAAATAATTATTAAAAATTACTTAAATTTAAATTTTACATAAATTATTATTGAACAAATTTTATTAATATTTTGCAGGTTTTAGATGAGTATAAAATTATCTCCTCTGCAGATAAAAGTTCATAAAGATTTTACTAAGAATTTCATGGGTTGTTTTAAGAGAATGATTTAGGTCTATTCTGAAAATGGATGGGATGCTAAGATAGTGATGACTAATATTATTATATTTATTTGGTATTCATAGAAAAAAAGAATGAGATGTTTTCATGAAGGTAAACATGGTGTATTGATAATATTTTAGATAAATCTATAAAAATCATTACAAGATTATTTGGGTCTTATGATGAATGGGGGGAAAGATTTAAAGGTTCAAAGAAGAAATGAGGAAAATTATAGTACTAATAATCCAACAATTGATGACGATGCCGATATGGCATAGATGTGTTATGCATGAATTAAAAAGAATAGAGAGACTTCTATTATCGCTGCTATTGGACTTAATAAAGAAAGTGTTATTTCTAGGAAGGTAAATATCATATGTAAAGTTAATAGGGTAATTGAAGGAGAAGCTTGGCCATTAATTACGGCCATGAGGTCTTTTAAAGACCTTTCTAGTTAGAGGGTTGGTTTTACTCTGACAACCTTGAATTCAATGATCATGGGCTTGACCGGAATTCATTAGATTCTTAAACCTATTCTATCGGAAGTTAAAAATTGGTTAGGTCAGTTATCCTATTGGAAAGTTGCCCATATTAAAAGAAAATATAATTCTACTACTGATGCACTGGCTAAATGCAAAAGAAAGAATTTGGATCTATTCAACTAGAGAGACTTTTCACTTATTGCTTCTAATAATTTCCTTATCAATATTTGTAATAGTTTTAGATAAATTAGTGTAATTTCTCACCGACAAATAAAAAAGATGAGTATGAAAAGAACTTTGGGAATTCCTGGAGACATGTACAGTCAAATAACATGTTGTCATGAGCTTACCTAACTATGTTTTAGTTATACATAATTTGCTTTCCAAATATAGTGGTTGAAGGAGCCAAATGATATTGGTTTCCAAAACTGTAAAAAATATTCAATAAATCTGTTGATAAGATGTAAGTCTATTTGTGATCTATGAAGAGGGCATATCAAAATGTTGGAGACATGTTTTCGATACTAATTTAAGATATCAAGACACGTAATGAAGGGTAATTTTGTAATAACGAATGTAATAGTTACATTCCTTAATATGTGTGAAAAGTAAAATGGACAAATACTTTGAAACAAAGGAAATATTACTACTACACAAATATGACTAATATGCAGAACAAATCATTGTGTACAGATTGAGGACTATAATGAGTAATTCAAATGTAACAGGAAAGACACATTTAACTGCAATGTTGCAAAAAAAAATTACAAGATTTTATTAGAATGGGAAAATAACTTTTTATGTGCCCAACTATATGTTAACTGGACAAATAAGTATTTTTACTTTCATACTGAGTAACGAGGTACCCAACATTTTATTTTTGTCCAATCGTTGGTACCCGCTGTTAATTTCATGTTAAGTTCCTATGTGGCAGATTAAAAAAATGAAAAATACAAGGAGATACTCGAGGTATTTGGGAAAGGCCAAATACGTACTCATACCCTTGCCACACAAATAATTAACGACTGAATTGATTGTAGGTACCAACTATTAGAAAAAATTCAAAATGTTGGGTAACTCATTGTCCAAATAAAAAGTATAGGAACTCGTTTATCCTACTAGCATATCGTTGGATACCTGTTGTGTCAACTTTCCTATATGAATACTACATTTGTCTGGCTATCAAAAATGAAAAAAAAATTACCAATTAAAAATATTGTTGAAAAAATCATTTTATTTATTATTGAATGTCTAGGTATAGGTTAGGGAAGGACAAATGAAAACCCAAACTTTTGATACCCATGAGTAAATATATGTCCTCCTTACTCGTCATACTAAATTTAAGTTATCATGACCATGAACTTCGGAAATACTTTGACTATATTCTGTATAATTTTTATTTTTTTCTTTATAGATATATATTTGTGAGCAATTAGTAAATAATGATAGACATTTAATATATGTACAATATAAAGAATAATTACCCAAAAAAATCTAAAATTTAATTTAATGCCTAAAAAACATTCATATATCTAAATATATCTATATAGAGTTAGGGTTTGATTATACAAAATCTGATAGGGTTTTACTTTTATTTCCTACACTAATCACCTAAAAAAATTAAGAAGTATTAAGTAGTACTTTTATTTATGGCTATATTTATTTATCAATTATTCCTAAATATTAATTATACCCATATATTGCATTTAAATTTTAATGCATTTATCATACTTATCTAAGTGATTATACAAATACTTCTTGTTATTTCACCTATATATATCACCTCTTATGTAAATGATTTAACTACTAATTATAACATTCATCTTTTCTAATTAAATTTCCTTTCTCTCTTTTATTATTAATACCATATAATAAAAATGTGAAACACTAAATATAATATATAACATTATTGTTTTATCCTCACTCAAATAATTATTTGCATTGAAATCTTCTCATGCCAAAATTTTGCTCAAAGAAAGACTTCTTTTTTTCAATTGATGCAAATATTATAACATGATCTATATACATCGTAAAAGTATTTTTCTAACATTAGTAATAAGAATTTAGAAATTCTAATTTTTTCCTACATTAGATATAATTTTTTTAGCTCCTTAGTCGATTATTAGCCTAATGTAAAGAAAGCTGAATAATTTTGAATGTCGCAACGCGTTGAAAAAGAGTTAAAAAGAAGTTACCTCTTAAGCTAATCTTCCTATTCAAATCAATCGCTTTAATGTTTGAGTTCATCTTCAACTAATGAACATATCTCCTGGATAAAACGGTTGGCTTCACATGCCTATTGTTTAGTGCACAACCACATCTATGTTTTTTGCTTGGGTCCAGATTTAAAAACTACCATTTGCATACGCAGTTGCATATATAAACTAGTCACAATTTTACAATTACACTTCGCTCTAACTCTACAAGGTTCATTACATGGGACCCAAATATTCCTAATATTGGCAATATATTTTGCTTTAACCGCATCCTTGAATTCATCACCGTTAGAGGATATCATACCAACCATTAAATTCGGGTCGTCCTTGTCTATACATACATTAAACCTGGGAAGGATCCTCCTTCGAACACCCAAACCTTCACCATTCTCCTCATCCGACGTCCCTTCCAAGCTATTAAATTACTCATAATAGGCACTAGAACCCTCGCTAAGATCACCATAATCGATTTCAGGTAATAATTGCGAACATGGTAGATCTAACTCATTTATATTAACTGACGGTGAAAAACCAACACTAGCGAATTCAATACCAATAGCGACATTTTTCTGGTACGATATATCAGAGTAATCGGAGCCACTATTTTCATTACCAAAGTTAACAATATTGGATTATACAATACATAACTAAAACGCTAAACCTAAAATACATAACTAAATGAAATGGTGGAAGTAAATAATTACCGCAATCACTGAATATTTCATTCTGAATCACCATTATAAAAGAGTAATTTACTTGGGCATAACTTCGATTCTTGGACTCGAAAATCTGGTGTGGTTTTCCCCCAAAATTGAAGAACACAAAGAACACGCTTGACTATGTGTTTTTTATTTGTATTTTTTTAGATTTACTTTGACGAAGTCAAATGGAATGTGCTTAGGTAACAGGTAAAGAAGGAAATGAAAAGAAAAGAGTACCCTTGCCACGTTGGAAAAAACACTTCAGCTAAGGGTGACGTCATGCCTAGGTGGAGCGTGGCGGTGAGGTGGCACTGACGTAACGTCAAATGGAATTGAATAACGGTCAACTAATAAAAAACTGAAAAAGGGCTAACAGTGACAAAAAAGATTCATCAAAGGGCTTTTCGTGACAATTTTGAAGATCGGGGGCGGCTACTGCACTTTGGCCAAAGTTAGAGGTTATCACGAGGGCTTCACCCATAAATATATGATAGATAACAAATACAATGAGGAATATAATAAATTTCTAAGCTAATAGGATAATATTTTAACTTTTAATATATTTAATAGTTATGAACCACAATGTATGGTGTATCATTATGAAGAACCAAATTTAGTGGTCCCGAACATTGCAAACCATCATCCACCCTTTTTTACCACTTCATATACTTTCTCTCACCCCTCATTAATTTCATAATTATCCAATATGTTCGTTCACATTTGTTATTAAATACCAATGACCAGGCACCACAAAATTCGATGACTGACTTGCTTGCGAACCATTGCATTTGGTGGTCCTTGACTTTGCAAATCTGAAAAACATTTGTATAGATGAAATGATAATTTTAGAAGTATATTATTAATAGAATATTGAATTTTAGATACACTTCCAATATTTTGAAGCTTTTAGTAGACAAATATGATTGACAAGAATCCTAGTGACCCAAAATACTAACTCCTTTTAATAGTATTATATTGTGCTAAGAATATGTTATTAAAGAACAAGACGTTTCTCATATTTTGTGTAGTATGTCTATATTACAAAAATTCTTGATCGAATAAGAAGTAAGTTGACATTTTTTTAGGAACAAAGTAATTAATACGAAGAATGGTGGATAAGAGTGCCTCGTAGGATTAGGCTTTCAAAAGTTTGTGTACACTATATGGAAGGAATGGAATAAAATGGATACATAGAGGAGCGGTGCATAGTAAAACTGAATTAGTCCAAGAGATTAGAAGCAATATTAAAAATAAAATATACTCCGTATGTTCCAAAAAAGTTTGTACAGATAGAATATTAATACATTTTTTTCTTTTATCCACTATTATCCCTATTAAAAGTAACTTTCATTCCTTAGTTTGAGCTTGCTTGCGAACTAATTAAGAATGTATATTTTCAACACTAATTTAAGATATCAAGACACGTAATGAGGAGTAATTTTGTAATAGGGAATGTAATAGATACATTCTTTAATATGTGTGAAAAGTAAAGTGGACAAATACTTTAAAACAAAGGGAATATTACTACTACACAAATATGACTAATATGCAGAACAAATCAATGTGTACAGATTGAGGACTATAAAGAGTAATACAAATTTAACAGGAAAGACACATTTACCTCTAATGTTGGAAAAAAATAACATGATTTTATTAGAATTGGAAAATAACTTGTCATGACAAATAAGTACCTATACTTTCATATTGAGTAACGAGATACCCAACATTTTATTTTTGTCTGATCGTTGGTACCCGTTGTTAAGTTCATGTTAAGTTCTTACGTGGCAGATTAAAAAAATGAAAAAATACAAGGAGATACTCCAGGTATTTGGGAAAGGACAAATAGGTAATCATACCCTTGCCACACCAACACTTAACCACTGAACTAACTGTAGGTACCAACGATTGGAAAAAATTTAAAATGTTGGTTAACACATTATCCAAATAAAAAGTATAGGAACTCATTTATCCTACTGGGTAATACTTCCATCCAATATTGGATGGTCCAATTTTCATATCACGGTCGTTGATTATTATAACAAAACACATGTCATTAGATTAATGTGTTAGTTACTTTTGCAAGTTTAAAACATAGGGTATGTGTATTAATGTAATTAGTGTAGGATCATACAGTATTGGATGGAAGAATTTTCCTCATCCTACTAGAATATGGTTGGATACATGGCGTGTCAACTTTCCTATATGAATATTACATTTGTCTGGCTGTCAAAAAAGGAAAAAAAATTACCAATTAGAATTATTGTTGAAAAATTCATTTTATTTATGATTGAATGTCTAGGTCTACTTTAGGGAGAGGACAAATAAAAACCCGAACTTATGATACCCATGAGTAAATATATGCCTTCCTTACTTGTCATACCAAATTGAAGTTATCGTGACCATGAACTTCGAAAATACTTTGACTATATTCTGTATAATTTTTATTTTTTTCTTTATAGATATATATTTGTGAGCAGACATTTCATATATGTTCAAAATAAAGAATAATTACCCAAAAAATGTAAAATTTAATTTAATGCTTAAAAAACATTCACCTATCTAAATATATCTATATAGAGCTTGGGTTTGATTATAAAAAATGTGATAGGGTTTTACTTTTATTTCCTACACTAATCACCTAAAAAATTAAGAAGAATTAAGTATCAATTATTTATACTTATTTATCAATTATTCCTAAATATTAATTATACCCATTGAAATTTTACCTATAAAGCATTTATCATACTTATCTAAGTAATTATACATATACTTATTTTTACTTCACATATATATAACCTCTTATGTAAATGTTTTAACTACTAATAATAACATTCATCTTTTCTAATTAAATTTCCTTTCTCTCTTTTATTTTTAATACCACATAAGATGATACATAGGAGATAATAAAAATGTGAAATACTAAATATGATATATAACATTATTTTTTTGTTCTCACTAAATAATTATTTGCATTGGAATCTTCTTATGCTAAAATTTTGCTCAAAGAAACACGTCATTTATTAAATTGATGCAAATATTATAACATGATCTATATACATCGTTAAAATATTTTTCTAACATTAATAACAAGAATTTAGAAAATTTTATATTTTTCCTATATTAGATATAATTTTTTTATCTCCTTAGTCGATTATTAGCATAATGTAAAGAAAGCTGAATGGTTTTGTATGTTGCAACTCGTTGAAAACTATAAATTTATGTATTTTAACTCATAATATGTCAAATTAGTTGTACTCCCTCCGTCCATCAATGTTTGTCATACATTATTTTCACACAAATTAAGAAAAATAATTAATTCTTTCTATTTTTACTAAATTGCCCTCAACCAACTAAATAAATGAATTTAATGATGATAAGATTCTGAACATTAAATAATGATAAAATTGGTAGAAAAGGTACAATAATTAATTTGTATCTTTAATAGACAACCTTTTGTGGACATCTATTTTTAGAAATTGTGATAAACATTAATGGACGGAGGGAGAATATCTCAAGCCTGACTAGATGATCAATTATTTTCATAATGGAAATATGTTTCATTTATGAAACTTTTTTTTAGTTTTTCATGAGATTCTATAATAGGCGTGAATAAAATAGAATTGTGTATTATATATATATCAATTGTTCTTAAGATATAGTAATCTGGTCATTTCTTGTCTCTCTCTACATATATACACAAGCTTTATCTTTCTTATCCCTGTATTTTTTCATCATCAATGGATGTACCATACATTTATCACAATACTCCATTTTATGTGGATACGACAAATCATGTCGTATGGACTTCTGAAGAAAACAAGATATTCGAGAATATGCTTGCTATGCTCAATCATGGTTCTGAGGATTTTTTCCAACGACTAGCTTTTACTGTTCCTGGAAAAACAATTCAACAAATCAAGGAACATTATGAAGCATTAGTTGAGGATATTAAGAACATTGAGTTAGGTCATGTTCCAATACCTGATTACAAAAATGATAACCATGATGAATCTATAGGCCAAAGCGACAAGAAGAATAAGAAGTCAGTCAAGCGTTGGAGTGAGGAAGAGCACAGCTATGTTATTGATCTTTTAACTTTGGTAGTTTGTAGCATCGCCAATCGAACAAGGTTCATAAGTTCTAAACTAATAAGGTAGTATATTTAACAATTATGACCCACAATGTATTCTTTTGTGCTTAAACTTTTTGTTAGAAAAAGATGTTTCTCATCCTTCATTACATTATATTCATATTACATCATATTTGGATCAGATAATTAATTTGGAAATACTCTATGTATAATCATGTTTTTTTTAAAGTTAAAGATTTTTTTCTCATTAATTATATCAAGTATTATATTATATGTGAGAAAATTAATATCCATGTGAAAATGATACAAGTAATTATTTGAAGGGAAAAAGACTCCAAGGTACTTAATTTGAAAAAATTTGACAAAGAGGTTTTTTAGTTTCAATGTGGATAACGAGATTCCAAACATTTAAACTTTAATTCAATCGCAAGAGTTTGATTGTCTATTTGTCCTTTTTCAAATTTCTCGTGTATACAGTGTACTTTATGGTTTTAACTTTGTTTCTAGAATCTCTTATATAGGCATATAACATAAAATAGATGGCAAATACCAATAATTGGACAAAAATAATCGATAAGTACCGCGTTGTCCAAATTTAAAGAACATAGACTCGTTATGGTGTTAGCATTTTGTTGGTTACTGAAAATTCATTTTTTCTTATTATTTTATATAAATTTTTGTTTTTGCTAATTATTCTAATTTGTTAATTCTGACAGAAATTTTCTAGTTGGGCTAGAATTGTATGGAAAAGGGGATTGGAGGGCGATTTCGAGAAATTGCGTACCGACCAAGACCACAACTCAAATTGCAAGTCACGCTCAGAAGTACTTCCTTCGCTTGGAGAAGTTAAAAAACCCAACTCATTAAAAGAAACTCAAGTCTCTTATGAAATACTATTTATGGTTGCAATTATTTTCCTTCTCTTATTTGTTTGTAAGGATTTGTATTTCAAATTTCACTATTTTAATATGGATAATTCTTCCATCCAATATTGGATGATCCTACACCAATCATATAAATACACATACCCCATGTTTTAAACTTGCAAAGGTAACTAAATTATTAATCTAATGACATGTGTCTTGTTATAATAATCAATGGTAGTGATATGAATATTGGACCATCCTATATTGGATGGAAGTCTTACCCTTTTAATATTCTACTTTTTTTAGTTACATTTCAAATTTTATTTTAATTTTTTCTAGTTTGTAATTTTATTATTTTATAATCATCGGCATCTTATGGCATATAATATAATAGAAATAAAAACTGATTACATTGTCACAAAATTAAAAGATAAAAGACTAAAAAATGTATACTAGAAATTCAAATTCCAATATTAGGCCATTGCCTAGGGCCTAAAAACATATTTAGGCCAAACGTTTTAAAAGTATAATTTTTAGCCCAAACGTATTCATAATATCATTTTAGGCCATTTCACTAATTATGTGAAATGTTACATAAATTATAAGGGAACTTTGTCATTTTAAACAAAGTATATCTTTATTTGAAAACATCATAAACTAGGAATTTTATGTGAATTTCTAAATAATTATTTAAAGGGTCTAAAATATAGTTTATATAGTTGAAATGGGTAACGTGAATTACGGATGATGACCATAACCCTGGTCAGAATTACGGATGATGACCATAACCCTGGTCAAACTGACTTTGTATTTACAACAAAGTAAATATAAAAAATTACTTGAATTCAAATGTTACATAAATTAGAATTGAACAAATTTTATTAATATTTTGCAGGTCTTAGATGAATATTAAATTATCTCCTCTGCAGATAAAAGTTGATAACGATTTTACTTAGAATTTCGTGGGTTGGTTTAAGAGAATGATTCAGGTCTATTCTGAAAATAGATGAGATTCTAAGATAGTGATGGATTATATTATTATATTTATGTGGTTTTCATTGAAAAAAAGAATGAGATGTTTTCATGAAGGTAAACAGTGGTGTATTGATAATATTTTAGTTAAATCAATAGAAATCATTACAAGAATATTTGGGTCTTATGATGAATGGGGAAAGATTTAAAGGTTCAAAGAAGAAACGAGGAAAATTATAGTACTAATAATCCAACAATTGATGATGATATCGACATGGTATGGATGTGTTATGCATCAATTAAAACGAATAAAGAGACTTCTATTATCGCTGCTATTGTAGTTAATAAAAAAAGTGTTATTTATAGGAAGGTCAACAGATGTAAAGTTAATAGGGTAATTGAAGGAGAAGCTTGTGCCTTAATTATGGCCATGAGGTCTTGTAAAGACCTTTCTAGTTAGAGAGTTCGGTTTTACTTTGACAACCTTGAATTAGTTCAAGGATCTTAGGCTTGACCGGACTTCATTGAATTCTTAAACCTATTCTATCGGAAGTTAGAAATTGGTTAGGTCAGTGTCCTATTGGAAAGTTGCACATATTGAAAGAAAATATAATTCTACTACTAATGCCCTCGCTAAATGCATAAGAAGGAATTTGGATCTATTTGGATCTATCCAATTGAAGGGACTTTTCGCTTATTGCTTTTAATAATTTCCTTATCAATCTTTGTAATAATTTCTCACTAACAAAAAAAAAAAAGATGAGTATGAAAAGAACTTTGGGAATTACTGGAGACATGTACAGTCATATAACATGCTGTCATGAGCTAACCTAACTATAGTGATTTAAGGAGCCAAATGATATGGCTTGTTATAACTGTGAAAAATATTCCTTAAGTTTGTTGATAAGCTGGAAGTCTATTTGTGATCTATGAAGAGGGCATTAAAAATGTTGGATAATTACGAGTTTGTCTTAGACGTTAAATTTTAGAATTTAACATGTAAATTGTTGAATGTACAAGTTATGAAAAAATTTATGTAAATTTTGTAAGCCTAAGAACTTTGATGGTGAAAAAGACAAAGTGCATCTTTTTGAGTTGTTTAGATATTGATTCTTAATATTATTTTTAACTTTTAAATTGCAAGTCTTGAAATTTTAATCAATATTGTATAGATATTTTTACATGTGTTTAATAATTTCAAAGATAATATAGTTCATAATTAATAAGAGCTTATGGTCACAAACTTAAACTTTTTTGGCATATTTGTTTGACAAAATTGAGATCAAAGTAGTGAATATATCAACATAATTGGTGTTACTGACAAAAAAAACCGGTGTTAAAAAAATTCATATACAAATTGATTTCGAAGACCCATTTTATTTGGTTGGGTTTACAATTTAATTTCGAATACTACCAAGAAGTTATGATTATGAATTGAAAGATGAAAATCGTTAAATGATTATATCTCAATGCCTATTTGATCAATCAACCACAACTTAATAATTAAATGTTTTTTCTAATTTAAAATTTAAAATATTGATCATTATCTTAAATTTTATATTTAGATATCTTAAAACAAGTAAAAAATGCAATCATGAATTTGTTTGTGTTCCTGTTTGACAATACTTTTTTTAAAACACTTCAAAGTGCTTCTAGATCTTTAAAAGTGTTTTACATCATGAAAAAAACTTTTAGGTATTTCTCACAAAAAACACCTAAGTGATTTAAGATTTCAAAATTATTTTTAATAAATTTTCAAATTTTTTAATTTTATTCTAAATGACATTTTTTTTACTATAAAATAAGAACTTCCAAACCAGCTCGCTTCTTATTGATTATTTGATTGATAATTGTATTTTCTTATTTATTGGGCCCACTACCATTGTATTTATCCAAAATAATGCCTATTGAATTATTAACTTTTTTGGATTGTTTTTTTAAAATTAAAATTGCATATAACCAGCGCATGAAGTGTGGCGGATCTGTTATGCATATAGCCAACACATGAAGTGTGGTAGAACTGTAATGCATCTAACCATCACATGAAGCATGATAGATTTGTAATGCATATAAGGAACACATGAAGCGTGGTAAGCTTGACAATTCAAAATATATCATGTCCTCCAAAAGGAAATCACATGAATAAATGAAAAAATGATAAATATGTGCATCCATGTAGCATGACAAGAATAACTGAGACAACTAATGATGTAATCTTGAAGGAATTAATGGCCATTGAAGAGACCAAGGTACCTAAATACGAGGAAGTTATGTAAATCATTTGTTTACTAAAAATATATGAAACTGTGAAATAATTTATGCTATTTATATATTTTCATTTACTATAGCACTTGAAATACATAATAAGAATCCTAAACCACAAAATGGTAAAATATGTCGTCATTGATATAAATGACAATAATGAATTTTGACATCCAAAATGCTACTTGTATCACGGAGGTTCCTGCATAAAGTTATAACTAATTATCGGGAGACTCCTCACTCTAATATTATTGATACGGTGTAGTGATGATTAGATGTATATTAAATTTCATGACAAATACAATAGGTGCTTGAAGTACCATAGGTGCCTAAAGCATGACAGGTGACCAAGCACGAATGATGCTTGAAGCAAGTCAAGTTCCTGAAGCACAATAGGTGTCAGAAATAATTCGAGCATTTAAATCATAAGTTCTCGAAGATTGAAAAATTACCGGAAAATAAAATATTTTGAAGAACATAATTTATTTAATGAATGAGAGACAGGTTTCAAAATTATGAAAGGGTACTTTAAATAATTGTTGTCACGATGAAAAGGATATGATATATTTGTTCTATACTCTTTTTTCTTTCCTGGAGTTTTTTTCCACTAGGTTTTTTCTCGTACGATTTAAAAGATGCATGCCAAATATTCATTTTCAAAAGAAATATATACTCCTTTTCTTTATCAAGAAAATGATGTTAATAATAATCAATACCCTAAAGTGAAAATTGAAAATATTTGTTAATTAAGTTTTTATTAACGAAGACAATTAAGGTAAAAGTCCACAAATATCTAATATATTAGAAAATACGTAATTTCTTAATGATATGATTCATAATATCATTTTTAGGCCATTTCACTAATTTTGTGAAATATTACATAAATTTTAAGGGAACTTTGGTCATTTCAAACAAACTATATCTTTATTTGATCATATCATAAATTAAGAATTCTATGTGAAGTGTCTGGATTATTTGAATGGTCTAAAGTATAGTTTATATAGTTGAAATGGGTTGCGTGAATTATGGATGATGACCATAACCCTGGTCAAACTTCTTTTGTATTGATCAACAAAGTAATTATTAAAAATTACTTGAATTTAAATGTTACATAAATTATTGTTGAACAAATTTTATTAATATTTTGCAGGTTTTAGATGAGTATGAAATTATCTCATCTGCGGATAAAACTTGATAAAGATTTTACTGAGAATTTCATGGGTTGGTTTAAAAGAAGGATCCAGGTCTATTCTGAAAATGGATGCGATGCTAAAATAGTGATGACTTATATTATTATATTTATGTGGTTTTCATGGAAAAAAAGAATGAGATGTTTTCATGAAGGTAAACAGTGGTGTGTTGATAATATTTTAGATAAATATAATAAAATAATTACAAGATTATTTAGGTCTTATGAAGAATGGGGGAAAGATGTAAATGTTCAAAGAAGAAACGAGGAATATAATAGTACAAATAATCCAAATTTATGACAATGCTGATATGGTATGGATGTGTGATGCATCAATTAAAACCAATAGAGAGATTTCTGCTATCGCTGCTATTGTAGTTAATAAGGAACGTGTTATTTCTGGGAAGGTCAATATCATATGTATATTTAATAGTGTGATTGAAGGAGAAGTTTGGGCCTTAATTATAGCCAAGAGGTCTTGTAAAGATCTTTCTAGTCAGAGAATTTCGTTTTACTCTGACAACCTTGAATTAGTTCAAGGATCTTGGGCTTGGCCAGACTTCATTGGAGTCTTAAACCTATTCTATCGGAAGTTGGAAAATTGTTAGGTCAGTTTTCCTATTGGAAAGTTGCCTATATTGAAAGAAGATATAATTCTACTGCTGATGCACTGGCCAAATGCACAAGAAGGGTTTTTCAACTATACAACTGAATGTACTTTTGCTTATTGCTTCTAATAATTTCCTTATCAAATTTTTCAATAGTTTTAGATAAATACGTGTAATTTCTCACCGACGAAAAAAAAGAGATGAGTATGAAAAGAACATTGGGGATTCATGGGGACATGTACAGTCATATAACATGCTATCATGAGCTTAGCTAACTATGTTTTAGTGATACATAATTTACTTTCCAAATATGGTGATTTAAGGAGTCAAATGATATTTCTCGCAAAACATGTGAAAAATATGCCTTATATTTGTTGATAAGTTGTAAGTGTATTTGTCATCTATGAAGAGGCATATTAAAATATTGGAGATTTACGAGTTTGTGTTAGACATTGAATTTTAGAATTTAACATGTATATTGAGGAATGTACAAGTTATGAAAAAAATTATGTATATTTTGTAAGCCTAAGAACTTCTATGGTGAGAAAGACAAAGTGCATATTTTCGAGTTGTTTAGATATTGATTCTTAATATTATCTTTAGCATTCAAATTGAAAGTCTTGAAATTTTAATCAATATTGTATAAATATTTTTTCATGTGTTTAATAATTTAAACGATGATATAGTTCATAGTTGATAAGAGCTTATGGTCATAGACTTAAACTTTTTGGCACATTTGCGGCACAAAATTGAGATCAAAGTAGTGAATAAATCAACTTAATTGGTGTTACTTGACAAAAACAAGGTGTTAAAAAAATTAAGCTACATATTAAATTCGAAGACCCATTTTATTTGGTTGGGTTTACAGTAAAATTTCCAAGACAACCAAGACTTTATAATTATGAATGGAAAGATGAAAATCATTAAATTATTATATCTCAATACCCATATGATCAATCAGAAAGGAACGTATTATAGAAACAGAAAGGAGTTGGCCACTTTCGCGAGCTCCTGTTACTAATACCAAAGGTACGCTTCTATGAGATGCAAAGACTGCTAATTTGGCTCAGTTAATCGCATTAGAGAATCAAGTCAAAGAGATAAAGCTTGAGATGCAAAGACATCAGAATTTAGCAGCAACAAATATAGTGCGAGAAGCACAAGGTTGTCCAAAGTGTAGGGTACCGAATCATACATTGGAAGAGTGTGAAAGAAATCCAGCATCCGTGTATTTCATATCCAACCGAGGAAATTATCAAGTTGGTTCAGAAATCATCCGGGTATGCAATATTCGAATCCACAAGGGGCCCCAAATCAAGGTAACTATCAACCTCGTCCCCAGAATAACTCTTACCAACCAAGAGGTCAAGGTCTGTATCAAGGAAATCAGAGTTTTTATAAACCTGCTCCTCCACAACAACTTGCCAATGATTCTTATACTGATTATTTAGCTTAGAAAGCCTTACCACAACATCCTCAAGATGGAGTAGAGGGAGATAAGAAATTAAAGAATTTCATGGATCTAATTACAATCAATATTAACTCACAAAACAAGAAGTTAAGAGAACAAAAGGCTTCAATTAAAATCTTAGGTACACAAGTAGAACAAATGAGTAAAGTTCTAAAGAATATTATGGAAGAAAAATAATTGAAGGCCATTGAAGGAGGTGATGCCAATGTTGGATTCAAAACTTGTTAGGCAATTTTCCTTGAAATAGAAGAGAAAGAGGAAGTACCGCATGCTGCAGAAACTACCGTGAAAGTTCCAAAAATTGAAGAAGAACCAACAAAGTCTAGCCCCAAAGACTCCGACTTTTCTGAAGATTTGGATTCATCCGAAATATCCGAGTTTATAAACCTTCTGAGAGATATGAAAGAAGATATTCGATCAGTTATAGAGCTATAAGCTACCATAGCAAAAGAACAAGAGGTACAAGCTTCAAAAGAATGCCACAATATATTCGAAAGACAAATTCAAAGGTTGACATTGAACTCAAGACATTTGTAGAGGCGTATAGTATGGAAAATATCAACGCCCAGATGCTTGAGATTGCGAAGAAAGGGCTTACACCTCAACAAGTTTTCAGGCAAGTTATTCTAGAGAAAGAAGCGAGTGTAGAAGCCTGAAAAGGGACTGTGGCTCATACTGAGAGAGTCTTAATAAGAGTTGAAAAGGAGTTACCTCTTAAGCTAATCTTTCTATTCAAATTAATCGCTTTAATGTTTGAGTTCATCTTCAACTGATAAACACATCTCCTAGATAAAATTGTTGGCTTCACAAGCCTATTGTTTAGTGCACAACCACATCTATGTTTTTTGTTTGGGGTCCAGATTTAAAAACTACCATTTGCATACGCAGTTGCATATATAAACTAGTCACAATTTTACCTCTACACTTCGCTCTAACTCTACAAGGTTCATTACATGGGACCCAAATGTTCCTAATATCGGCAATATCTTTTGCTTTAACCGCATCCTTGAATTCACCACCATTAGAGGATATCATACCAACCATTAAATTCGGGTCATTCTTGTCTGTACATACATTAAACCTGGGAAGGATCCTCCTTCGAACACCCAAACCTTTACCATCCTCCTCACCCAACGTCCCTTGCAAGCTATTAAATATTCATAATAGACTTTAGAACCCTCGTTAGGATCATCATCGTCGATTTCAGGTAATAATTACGAACATGGTAGATCTAACTCATTTATATTAACTTACGTTGAAAAACCAATACTGGCGAATTCAATGCCAATAGCGACATTGTTCATGTACAATATATTAGAGTAATCGGAGCAACTATTTTCACTACCAGAGTTAACAATATTGGATTCTACAATACACAATCATAAATATGTGTTGTTAAATTCCTAGGCACAATAACTAAAACCCTAAACGTAAAATACATAACTAAATGAAATGGTGGAAGTAAATAATTACCGCAATCACTGAATATTTCATTCAGAATCGCCATTATAAAAGAGTAATTTACTTGGCATAACTTTGGTTCTTGGACTTAAAAATCTGGTGTGGTTTTCCCCCAAAATTGAAGAACACAAAGAAAACGCTTGACTGTGTGTTTTTTATCTGTATTTGTTTAGATTTACTTTGACGAAGTCAAATGGAATGTGTTTATGTAACAGGTAAAGAAGGAAATGAAAAGAAAAGAGTACCCTTGCCACGTTGGAAAAAACACTTCGGCTAAGGGTAACGTCATGCCTAGGTGGAGTAGACGTGGCGGTGAGGTGGCACTTACGTAACATCAAATGAAATTGACCAACGGTCAACTAATAAAAACCTGAAAAAGGGCTTACCGTGACAAAAAAAGATTCATCAAAGGGCATTTCATGACAATTTTGAAGATCGGGGGTGGCTACTGCACTTTGGCCAAAGTTAGAGGATATCACCGGGGCTTCACCCATAAATATATGATAGATAACAAATACGATAAGGAATCAAATAAATTTCTAAGCTAATAGGATAATATTTTTATTTTTTAATATATTTAAAAGTTATGAACCACAATGTATGGTGTATCATTATAAAGAGCCAAATTTAGTTGTACCGAACTTTGCAAACCATCATCCATCCTTTTTTACCACTTCATATACTTTCTCTCCCCACTCATTGATTTCATAATTATTCGATATGTTGGTTCACATTTTTTATTTACTACCAACGATACTGGATTGCACTATCACCAGTGACCACAAAATTTGATGACTGACTTGCTTGCGGACCATTCATTTGGTAGTCCTTGACTTTGCAAATGTGACAAACATTTGTATAGACTAAATGATAATTTTAGAAGTATATTATTAATAGAATATTAAATTTTAGATACACTTCTAATATTTTGAAGCTTTGAGTGGCCAAATATGATTGACAAGAACTCTAGTGACCCAAACTACTAAATCCTTTTAATACTAACTTCTTTTAATAGTATTATATTTTGCTTAAAATATGTTATTAAAGAACAAAATGTTTCTCAATCTTCCGTGTAGTGTATCTATATAGCTTTCCAAAACTGTGAAAAATATTTTGTGAATTTGTTGATAAGCTGTAAGTCTATTTGTGATCTATGAAGAGGGCATACGAAACTGTTGGAGATTTACGAGTTAGTCTTAGATGTTAAATTTTAGTATTTAACATGTATATTGATGAATGTACAAGTTATGAAAAAATTTATGTAAATTTTGTAAGCCTAAGAACTTCGATGGTGAGAAATACAAGGTGCATGTTTTTGAGTTTTGTAGATATTGATTCTTAATAGTATTTTTAGCCTTTATATTGCAAGTCTTTAATTTTAATTAATATTGTATAGATATTTTTTCATGTGTTTAATAATTTCAATGATGATATAGTTCATAGTTGATAAGAGGTTATGGTCACCAACTTAATTTTTTTTGGCACATTTGTTGCATAAAATTGAGATCAAAGTAGTGAATATATCAACTTAATTGTTGTTACTTGACAAAAAACCGGTGTTGAAAAAACTCAGTTACAAATTGAATTCGAAGAACATACAATTTAATTTCCAAGACTACCAATAATTTATGATTATTAATTGAAAGATGAAAATCGTTAAATGATTATATCTCAATACCTATTTGATCAATCAACCATAACTTAACAATATAATGTTTTTTCTAATTTAAAATTTAAAATATTGATCATTATCTTAAATTTTATATTTAAATATCTTAAAAAAAGTAAAAAATGAAATCATGAATTTGTTTATGTGCCTGTTTGACAATACTTTTTTTTTAAAATACTTCAATGTGCTTCTAGATCTTTAAAACTGTTTTACATCATGAAAAACACTTTTAGGTGTTTCTCACAAAAAACACCTAAGTGGTTTAAGATTTCAAAATTATTTTTAATAAATTTTCAATTTTTTTAATTTTATTCTAAAAGACATTTCTTTACTGTAAAATAAGCACTTCCAAACGAGCCCACATCTCATTAATTATTTAATTGTTAATTGTATTTTCTTATTTATTGGTCCACTACCATTGTAGTTATCCAAAATAATGCCTATTAAATTATTAACTTTTTTGGATCATTTTTTTATAATTAAAAATTGCATCTTACTAACGCATGAAGTGTGGTGGATCTGCTATGCATATAGCCAACACATGAAGTGTGGTAGAACTGTAATGCATCTAACCATCACATGAATCGTGATAGACTGGAAATGCATATAACAACACATGAAGCGTGGTATGTTGTCAATTCAAAATATATTACGCCCTCCAAAAGGAAATATTATGAATAAATGAAAAATGATAAAATTTGTGGAATATGTGCATCCATGTAGCATGACAAGAATAATTGAGCCAACTAATGTTGTAATCTTGAAGGAAGTAATGGACATTGAAGAGACCAAGGTACCTAAATAAGAGGAAATTATGTAAATCATTTGTCTACTAAAAATATATGAAACAATGATACAATTTATGGGATTAAAATATATATTAATTTACTATAGCACTTGAAATAAATAATAAGGTTCTAAACCACAAAGTGGTACAATATGTCAGTGATAGAAATGATAATATTTAATTTTGACATAAAAAATGCTACTTGTATCACGGAGGTTCCTACATAAAGTTACAATTAATTATCGGGAGAATCCTCACTCTTATATTATTGATACGGTGTAGTGATGATTAGATGGATATTAAAGTTCATGACAAACACAATAGGTGCTTGAACTACGATAGGTTCCTAAAGCTTGACAAGTTCCCAAGCATGACAGATACTTGAAGCAAGTCAAGTTCCTAAAGCACTATAAGTATCATAAGTACTTGAGAATCTAAATCTTAATTTCTTGAAGATTGAGAATTACTGGAGAATAAAAGATCCTGAAGAACATAATTTATTTAAAGAGTGAGAGATAGGTTTCTGTATTATGAACGATACTTTAAATAATTGTTGTCACAATGAAAAAGATATGTTATTTTTGTTCTGTACTCTTTTTTCTTTCCTGAAGTTTATTTCCATTAGGGTTTTTCTCGTAAATTTTGAAAGATGCATGCCCAATATTCATTGTAAAAAGAAATATATACTCATTTTCTTGATAAAAAAAATGATGTTACTAACAATCAATACCCTAAAGTGAAAATCCAAAATCCAGAAGATTTGTTGATTAATGTTTTATTAACAAAGACAATTAAGGTACAAGTCCACAAGTATCTAATATATTAGAAAATACGTAATGTCTTAATGAGATGTTTCATAATATCATTTTTAGGCAATTTCACTAATTTTGGGAGATGGTACATAAATTCTAAGGGAACTTTGGTCATTTCACACAAACTATATCTTTATTTGACATACATAATAACTAGGAATTCTATGTGAAGTGTCTAAAATATTTGAATGGCCTAAAGTATAGTATATATAGTTGAAATGGGTTGCGTGAATTATGGATGATGACCATAACCCTGGTCAAACTTCCTTTGTATTGATCAACAAAATAATTATTAAAAATTACTTGAATTTAAATGTTACATAAATTATTATTGAACAAATTTTATTAATATTTTGCAGGTTTTAGATGAGTATAAAATTATCTCCTCTGCAGATAAAAGTTCATAAAGATTTTACTGAGAATTTCATGGGTTGTTTTAAGAGAATGATTTAGGTCTATTCTGAAAATGGATGGGAATCTAAGATAGTGATGACTAATATTATTATATTTAAGTGGTTTTCATGGAAAAAAAGAATGAGATGTTTTCATGAAGGTAAACATCGTGTATTGATAATGTTTTAGATAAATCTATAAAAATCATTACAAGATTATTTGGGTCTTATGATGAATGGGGGAAAGATTTAAAGGTTCAAAGAAGAAACGAGGAAAATTATAGTACTAATAATCCAACAATTGATGACGATGCCGATATGGCATGGATGTGTTATGCATCAATTAAAACGAATAGAGAGACTTCTATTATCGCTGCTACTGGACTTAATAAAGAAAGTGTTATTTCTAGGAAGTTAAATATCAGATGTAAAGTTAATAGGGTAATTGAAGGAGAAGCTTGGGCCTTAATTACGGCCATGAGCTCTTGTAAAGACTTTTCTAGTTAGAGGAATTGTTTTACTCTGACAACCTTGAATTCAATGATCTTCGGCTTGACCGAAATTCATTAGATTCTTAAACCTATTCTATCGGAAGCTAAAAATTGGTTAGGTCAATTTTCCTATTGGAAAGTTGCCCACATTAAAAGAAAATATAATTCTACTACTGATGCACTGGCTAAATGCAAAAGAAAGAATTTGGATCTATTCAACTGGAGAGACTTTTCGCTTATTGCTTCTAATAATTTCCTTATCAATATTTGTAATAGTTTTAGATAAATTAGTGTAATTTCTCATCGACAAATAAAAAAGATGAGTATGAAAAGAACTTTTGGAATTCCTGGAGACATGTACAGTCATATAACATGTTGTCATGAGCTTACCTAACTATGTTTTAGTTATACACAATTTGCTTTCCAAATATAGTGGTTGAAGGAGCCAAATGATATTGCTTTCCAAAACTGTAAAAAATATTCCATAAATTTGTTGATAAGCTGTAAGTCTATTTGTGATCTATGAAGAGGGCATATCCAAATGTTGGAGACATGTTTTCAATATTAATTTAAGATATCAAGACACGTAATGAAGGGTAATTTTGTAATAAGGAATGTAATAGTTACATTCCTTAATATGTGTGAAAAGTAAAATGGACAAATACTTTGAACTAAAGGAAATATTACTACTACACAAATATGACTAATATGCAGAACAAATCATTGTGTACAGATTGAGGACTATAATGAGTAATTCAAATGTAACAGGAAAGACACATTTACCTACAATGTTGCAAAAAAAATTACAAGATTTTATTAGAATGGGAAAATAACTTGTCATGTGCCCAACGATATGTTAACTGGATAAATAAGTATCTATACTTTTATATTGAGTAACGAGGTACCCAACATTTTATTTTTGTCCAATCGTTGGTACCCGCTGTTAATTTCATGTTAAGTTCCTACATGGCAGATTAAAAAAATGAAAAATACAAGGAGATACTCGAGGTATTTGGGAAATGACAAATAGGAACTCATACCCTTGCCACACAAATAATTAACGAATGAATTGACAGTATGTACCAACGATTGGAAAAAAGTCAAAATGTTGGGTAACTCATTGTCCAAATAAAAAGTATAGGAACTCGTTTATCCTACTAGCATATCGTTGGATACCCGTTGTGTCAATTTTCCTATATGAATACTACATTTGTCTGGCTGTCAAAAAAATGAAAAAAAAAAAATTACCAATAAAAAATATTGTTGAAAAAATCATTTTATTTATTATTGAATGTCTAGGTATACGTTAGGGAAAGGACAAATGATAACCCAAACTTAAGATACCCATGAGTAAATACATGTCCTCCTTACTCGTCATACCAAATTTATGTTATCATGACCATGAACTTCGGAAATACTTTGACTATATTCTGTATAATTTTTCTTTTTTTCTTTATAGATATATATTTTTGAGCAATTAGTAAATAAAGATAGACATTTAATATATGTACAAAAAAAAGAATAATTACCCAAAAAAATCTAAAAATTAATTTAATGCCTAAAAAACTTTCATATATCTAAATATATATGGATAGAGTTTGGGTTTGATTATACAAAATCTGATAGGGTTTTACTTTTATTTCCTACACTAATCACCTAAAAAAATTAAGAAGTATTAAGTAGTACTTTAATTTATGGAGATATTTATTTATCAATTATTCCTAAATATTAATTATACCCATGTATTGCATTTAAATTTTAATGCATTTATCATACTTATCTAAGTGATTATACAAATACTTCTTGTTATTTCACCTATATATATCACCTCTTATGTAAATGATTTAACTACTAATTATAACATTCATCTTTTCTAATTAAATTTCCTTTCTCTCTTTTATTATTAATACCATATAATAAAAATGTGAAACACTAAATATAATATATAACATTATGGTTTTATCCTCACTCAAATAATTATTTGCATTGAAATCTTCTCATGCCAAAATTTTGCTCAAAGAAACACTTCTTTTTTTCAATTGATGCAAATATTATAACATGATCTATATACATCGTTAAAGTATTTTTCTAACATTAGTAATAAGAATTTAGAAATTCTTATTTTGTCCTATATTAGATATAATTTTTTTAGCTCCTTAGTCGATTATTAGCCTAATGTAAAGAAAGCTGAATAATTTTGAATGTTGCAACGCGTTGAAAAAGAGTTGAAAAGGAGTTACCTCTTAAGCTAATCTTCCTATTCAAATCAGTCGCTTTATTGTTTGAGTTCATCTTCAACTGATGAACATATCTCCTGGATAAAACGGTTGGCTTCACATGCCTATTGTTTAGTGCATAACCACATCTATGTTTTTTGTTTGGGTCTAGATTTAAAAACTACCATTTGCATACGCAGATGCATATATAAACTAGTCACAATTTTACATCTACACTTCGCTCTAACTCTACAAGGTTCATTACATGGGACCCAAATGTTCCTAATATTGGCAATATCTTTTGCTTTAACTGAATCCTTGAATTCATCACCATTAGAGGATATCATACAAACCATTAAACTCGGGTCATCCTTGTCTGTACATACATTAAACCTGGGAAGGATCCTTCTTCGAACACCCAAACCTTCACCATTCTCCTCATCCGACGTCCCTTCCAAGCTATTAAATTACTCATTATTGGCACTAGAACCCTCGCTAAGATCATCATAATCGATTTCACGTAATAATTGCGAACATGTTAGATCTAACTCATTTATATTAACTGACGGTGAAAAACCAACACTAGCAAATTCAATGCCAATAGCGACATTTTTCTGGTACAATATATCGGAGTAATCGGAGCCACTATTTTCACTACCAAAGTTAACGATATTGGATTATACAATACACAATCATAAATATGTGTTGTTAAATTCCTAGGCACAAACCTAAAATACATAACTAAATGAAATGGTGGAAGTAAATAATTACCGCAATCAATGAATATTTCATTCAGAATCGCCATTATAAAAGAGTAATTTACTTGGGCATAACTTCGATTCTTGGACTCAAAAATCTGGCGTGGTTTTCCCCCAAAATTGAAGAACACAAAGAACACGCTTGACGATTTGTTTTTTATTTGTATTTGTTTAGATTTACTTTGACGAAGTCAAATTGAATGTGTTTAGGTAACAGGTAAAGAAGGAAATGAAAAGAAAAGAGTACCCTTGCCACGTTGGAAAAAACACTTCAGCTGAGGGTGACGTTATGCCTAGGTAGAGCAGACGTGACGGTGAGGTGGCACTAACATAACGTCAAATGGAATTGAATAACGGTCAACTAATAAAAAACTGAAAAAGGGCTAACTGCGACAAAAAAGATTCATCATAGGGCTTTTCGTGACAATTTTGAAGATTGGGGGCGGCTACTGCACTTTGGCCAAAGTTAGAGGATATCAAGAGGGCTTCACCCATAAATATATGATAGATAACAATTACAATGAGGAATCTAATAAATTTCTAAGCTAATAGGATAATATATTTAAAAGTTATGAACCACAATATATGGTGTATCATTATGAAGAACCCAATTTAGTGGTCCCGAACTTTGCAAACCATCATCCACCCTTTTTTACCACTTCATATACTTTCTCTCCCGACTCATTAATTTCATAATTATCCAATATGTTGGTTCACATTTGTTATTAAATATCAATGGCCAGTCACCACAAAATTTGATGACTGACTTGCTTGCGAACCATTGCATTTGGTGGTCCTTGACTTTGCAAATCTGAAAAACATTTGTATAGGCGAAATGATAATTTTAGAAGTATATTATTAATAGAATATTGAATTTTAGATACACTTCCAATATTTTGAAGCTTTGAGTAGACAAATATGATTGACAAGAACTCTAGTGACCCAAAATACTAACTCCTTTTAATAGTATTATATTGTGCTTAGAATATGTTATTAAAGAACAAAACGTTTCTCATATTTTGTGTAGCATGTCTATATTACAAAAATTCTTGATCGAATAAGAAGTAAGTGGACATTTGTTTAGGAACAAAGTAATTAATACGAAGAATGGTGGATAAGAGTGCCTCGTAGGATTAGGTTTTCAAAAGTTTGTGTACACTATATGGAAGGAATGGAATAAAATGGATATATAGAGGAGCGGTGCATAGTAAAACTGAATAAGTCCAAGAGATTAGAAGCAATATTAAAAATAAAATATACTCCGTATGTTCCAAAAAAGTTTGTACATATAGAAATTAATACATTTTTTTCTTTTATCGACTATTATCCCGGTTAAAATTAAGAATGTATATTTTCAACACTAATTTAAGATATCAAGACAGGTAATGAAGAGTAATTTTGTAATAGGGAATGTAATAGTTACATTCTTTAATATGTGTGAAAAGTAAAGTGGACAAATACTTTAAAACAAAGGGAATATTACTACTACACAAATATGACTAATATGCAGAACAAATCAATTGAATTGGAAAATAACTTGTCATGTGCCCAACGATATGTTAACTGGACAAATAAGTACCTATACTTTCATATTGAGTAACGAGGTACCCAACATTATATTTTTGTCTGATCGTTGGTACCCGTTGTTAAGTTCATGTTAAGTTCTTACGTGGCAGATTAAAAAAATGAAAAAATACAAGGAGATACTCCAAGTATTTGGGAAAGGACAAATAGGTACTCATACCCTTGCTACACCAACACTTAACCACTGAATTGACTATAGGTACCAAAGATTGGAAAAAATTTAAAATGTTGGTTAACACATTGTCCAAATAAAAAGTATAGGAACTCATTTATCCTACTAGCATATGGTTGGATACATGGCGTGTCAATTTTCCTATATGAATATTACATTTGTCTAGATGTCAAAATAGGAAAAAAATACCAATTAGAAATATTGTTGAAAAATTCATTTTATTTATGATTGAATGTCTAGGTCTACTTTAGGGAGAGGACAAATAAAAACCCAAACTTATGATACCCATGAGTAAATATATGCCTTCCTTACTTGTCATACCAAATTGAAGTTATCGTGACCATGAACTTCGAAAATACTTTGACTATATTCTGTATAATTTTTACTTGTTTCTTTATAGATATATATTTGTGAGCAGACATTTCATATATGTTCAAAATAAAGAATAATTACCCAAAAAATGTAAAATTTAATTTAATGCTTAAAAAACATTCACCTATCTAAATATATCTATATAGAGCTTGGGTTTGATTATAAAAAATCTGATAGGGTTTTACTTTTATTTCCTACACTAATCACCTACAAAATTAAGAAGTATTAAGTATCAATTATTTATACTTATTTATCAATTATTCCTAAATATTAATTATACCCATATATTGCATTGAAATTTTACCTATAAAGCATTTATCATACTTATCTGAGTAATTATACATATACTTATTTTTATTTCACCTATATATAACCTCTTATGTAAATGTTTTAACAACTAATAATAACATTCTTCTTTTCTAATTAAATTTCCTTTCTCTCTGTTATTTTTAATACCACATAAGATGATACAAGGAGATAATAAAAATGTGAAATACTAAATATGATATATAACATAATTTTTTTTGTCCTCATAAATAATTATTTGCATTGGAATCTTCTCATGCTAAAATTTTGCTCAAAGAAACACTTCATTTTTTAAATTGATGCAAATATTATAACATGATCTATATACATCGTCAAAATATTTTTCTAACATTAATAACAAGAATTTAGAAAATTTTATATTTTTCCTATATAAGATATAATTTTTTTATCTCCTTAGTCGATTATTAGCATAATGCAAAGCAAGCTTAATGGTTTTGTATGTTGCAACTCGTTGAAAACTATAAATTTATGTATTTTAACTCATAATATGTCAAATTAGTTGTACTCCCTCCGTCCATCAATGTTTGTCATACATTATTTTCACACAAATTAAGAAAAATAATTAATTCTTTCTATTTTTACTAAATTATTCTCAACCAACTAAATAAATGAATTTAATGATGATAAGATTCTGAACATTAAATAATGATAAAATTGGTAGAAAAGGTACAATAATTAATTTTTTTCTTAAATAGAGAACCTTTTGTGGACTTCTATTTTTAAAAATTATGATAAACATTAATGGACGGAAGGAGTATATCTCAAGCCTGACTAGATGATCAATTATTTTCAAAATTGAAATATGTTTCATTTATGAAACTTTTTTTTACTTTTTCACGAGATTCTATAATAGGCGTTAATGACATAGAATTGTGTATTATATATATTAATTGTTCTTAAGATATAGTAATCTGGTCATTTCTTGTCTCTCTCTCTACATATATACACAAGCTTTATCTTTCTTATCCTTGTATTTTTTCATCATCAATGGATGTACCATACATTTATCACAATACTCCATTTTATGTGGATACGACAAATCATGTCATATGGACTTCTGAAGAAAACAAGATATTCTAGAATATGCTTGCTATGCTCAATCATGGTTCTGAGGATTTTTTCCAACGACTAGCTTTTACTGTTCCTGGAAAAACAATTCAACAAATCAAGGAACATTATGAAGCATTAGTTGAGGATATTAAGAACATTTAGTTAGGTCATGTTCCAATACCTGATTACAAAAATGATAACCATGATGAATCTATAGGCCAAAGCGACAAGAAGAATAAGAAGTCAGTCAAGCGTTGGAGTGAGGAAGAGCACAGGTATGTTATTCATCTTTTAACTTTGGTAGTTTGTAGCGTCGCCAATCATACAAGGTTCATAAGTTCTAAACTAATAAGGTAGTATATTTAATAATTATGACCCACAATGTATTCTTTTGTGCTTAAACTTTTTGTTAGAAAAAGATGTTTCTCATCCTTCATTACATTATATTCATATTACATCATATTTGGATCAGATAATTAATTTGGAAATACTCTATGTATAATCATGTTTTTTTAAAAGTTAAAGATTTTTTTCTCATTAATTATATCAAGTATTATATTATATGTGAGAAAATTAATATCCATGTGAAAATGATAGAAGTAATTATTTGAAGGGAAAAAGTCTGCAAGGTACTTAATTTGAAAAAATTTGACAAAGAGGTTTTTTAGTTTCAATGTGGACAACGAGATTCCAAACATTTAAACTTTAATTCAATCGCATGAGTTTGATTGTCTATTTGTCCTTTTTCAAATTTCTCGTGTATACAGTGTACTTTATGGTTTTAACTTTGTTTCTAGAATCTCTTATATAGGCATATAACATAAAATAGATGGCAAATACCAATAATTGGGCAAAAATAATTGATACGTACCGCGTTTTCCAAATTTAAAGAACATAGACTCGTTATGGTGTTAGCATTTTGTTGGTTACTGAAAATTCATTTTTTCTTATTATTTTATATAAATTTTTGTTTTTGCTAATTATTCTAATTTGTTAATTCTGACAGAAATTTTCTAGTTGGGCTAGAATTGTATGGAAAAGGGGATTGGAGTGCGATTTCGAGAAATTGCGTACCGACCAAGACTACAACTCAAATTGCAAGTCACGCTCAGAAGTACTTCCTTCGCTTGGAGAAGTTAAAAAACCCAACACATTAAAAGAAACTCAAGTCTCTTATGAAATACTATTTATGGTTGCAATTATTTTCCTTCTCTTATTTGTTTGTAAGGATTTGTATTTCAAATTTCAGTATTTTGATATTCTACTTTTTTTTAGTTACATTTCAAATTATATTTTAATTTTTCTAGTTTATAATTTTATTATTTTATAATCATCGGCATCTTATGGCATATAATATAATAGAAATAAAAACGGATTACATTGTCACAAAATTAAAAGATAAAAGACTAAAAAATGTATACTAGAAATTCAAATTCCAATATTAGGCCATTGCCTATGGCCTAAAAACATATTTAGGCCAAACGTTTTAAAAGTATAATTTTTAGCCAAAACGTATTCATAATATCATTTTAGGCCATTTCACTAATTACGTGAGATGTTACTTAAATTTTAAGGGAACTTTGTCATTTTAAACAAAGTATATCTTTATTTGAACACATCATAAACTAGGAATTTTATGTGAAGTGTCTAAATAATTATTTAAAGGATCTAAAATATAGTTTATATAGTTGAAATGGGTTACGTGAATTACAGATGATGACCATAACCCTGGTCAGAATTACGGATGATGACCATAACCCTGGTCAAACTGACTTTGTATTGATCAACAAAGTAAATATAAAAAAATTACTTGAATTCAAATGTTACATAAATTAAAATTGAACAAATTTTATTAATATTTTACAGGTCTTAGATGAGTATTAAATTATCTCCTCTGAAGATAAAAGTTGATAACGATTTTACTTAGAATTTCATGGGTTGGTTTAAGAGAATGATTCAGGTCTATTCTGAAAATGGATGAGATTCTAAGATAGTGATGGCTTATATTATTATATTTATGTGGTTTTCATTGAAAAACAGAATGAGATGTTTTCATGAAGGTAAAAAGTGGTGTATTGATAATATTTTAGATAAATCTATAGAAATCATTACAAGATTATTTGGGTCTTATGATGAATGGGGAAAGATTTAAAGGTTCAAAGATGAAACGAGGAATCTTATAGTACTAATAATCCAACAATTGATGATGATATCGATATGGTATTGAGTTGTTATGCATCAATTAAAACGAATAGAGAGACTTCTATTATCGCTGCTATTGTAGTTAATAAAAAAAGTGTTATTTATAGGAAGGTCATCAGATGTAAAGTTAATAGGGTAATTGAAGGTGAAGCTTGGGCCTTAATTATGGCCATGAGGTCTTGTAAAGACCTTTCTAGTTAGAGAGTTCGGTTTTACTTTGACAACCTTGAATTAGTTCAAGGATCTTAGGCTTGACCGGACTTCATTGGATTCTTAAACCTATTCTATCGGAAGTTAGAAATTGGTTAGTTCAGTTTTCCTATTGGAAAGTTACACATATTGAAAGAAAATATAATTCTACTACGAATGCCCTCGCTAAATGCATAAGAAGGAATTTGGATCTATCCAACTGAAGGGACTTTTCGCTTATTGCTTCTAATAATTTCCTTATCAATCTTTGTAATAATTTCTCACTAACACAAAAAAAAAGATGAGTATGAAAAGAACTTTAGGAATTACTGGAGACATGTACAGTCATATAACATGCTGTCATGAGCTAACCTAACTATAGTGATTTAAGGAGCCAAATGATATGGCTTGTTATAACTGTGAAAAATATTCCTTAAATTTGTTGATAAGCTGGAAGTCTATTTGTGATATATGAAGAGGGCATATCAAAATGTTGGAGATGAGTTTGTCTTAGACGTTAAATTTTAGAATTTAACATGTAAATTGTTGAATGTACAAGTTATGAAAAAATTTATGTAAATTATGTAAGCCTAAGAACTTTGATGTTGAAAAAGACAAAGTGCATGTTTTTGAGTTGTTTAGATATTGATTCTTAATATTATTTTTAATCTTTAAATTGCAAGTCTTGAAATTTAAATCAATATTGTATAGATATTTTTACATGTGTTTAATAATTTCAAAGATAATATAGTTCATAGTTAATAAGAGCTTATGGTCACAAATTTAAACTTTTTTTGGCACATTTGTTGGACAAAATTGAGATCAAAGTAGTGAATATATCAACATAATTGGTGTTACTGACAAAAAAAACCGGTGTTAAAAAAATTCAGATACAAATTGAATTCGAAGACCCATTTTATTTGGTTGGGTTTACAATTTAATTTTGAATACTACCAAGAAGTTATGATTATGAATTGAAAGATGAAAATCGTTAAATGATTATATCTCAATGCCTATTTGATCAATCAACCACAACTTAATAATAGAATGTTTTTTCTAATTTAAAATTTAAAATATTGATCATTATCTTAAATTTTATATTTAGATATCTTAAAACAAGTAAAAAATGCAATCATGAATTTGTTTGTGTTCCTGTTTGACAATACTTTTTTTTAAAACACATCAAAGTGCTTCTAGATCTTTAAAAGTGTTTTACATCATGAAAAACACTTTTAGGTGTTTCTCACAAAAAAACATAGTGATTTAAGATTTCAAAATTATTTTTAATAAATTTTCAAATTTTTTAATTTTATTCTAAATGACATTTTTTTACTATAAAATAAGCACTTCCAAGCGAGTCCGCTTCTTATTGATTATTTAATTGATAATTGTATTTTCTTATTTATTGGGTCCACTACCATTGTATTTATCCAAAATAATGTCTATTGAATTATTAACTTTTTTGGATTGTTTTTTTAAAATTAAAAATTGCATATAACCAGCGCATGAAGTGTGGCGGATCTGCTATGCATATAGCCAACACATGAAGTGTGGTAGAACTGTAATGCATCTAACCATCACATGAAGCATGATAGATTTTTAATGCATATAACGAACACATGAAACGTGGTAAGCTTGACAATTCAAAATATATTATGTCCTCCAAAAGGAAATCTCACGAATAAATGAAAAAATGATAAATATGTGCATCCATGTAGCATGACAAGAATAACTGAGCCAACTAATGTTGTAATCTTGAAGGAATTAATGGCCATTGAAGGCCTTACCACAACATCCTCAAGATGGAGTAGAGGGAGATAAGCAATTAAAGAATTTCATGGATCTAATTACAATCAATATTCACTCACAAAACAAGAAGTTAAGAGAACAAAAGGCTTCAATTAAAATCTTAGGTACACAAGTAGAACAAATGAGTAAAGTTCTAAAGAATATTATGGAAGAAAAATAATTGAAGGCCATTGAAGGAGGTGATGCCAATGTTGGGTTCAAAACTTGTTAGGCAATTTTCCTTGAAATAGAAGAGAAAGAGGAAGTACCGCATGCTGCAGAAACTACCGTGAAAGTTCCAAAAATTGAAGAAGAACCAACAAAGTCTAGCCCCAAAGACTCCGACTTTTCTGAAGATTTGGATTCATCCGAAATATCCGAGTTTATAAACCTTCTGAGAGATATGAAAGAAGATATTCGATCAGTTATAGAGCTATAAGCTACCATAGCAAAAGAACAAGAGGTACAAGCTTCAAAAGAATGCCACAATATATTCGAAAGACAAATTCAAAGGTTGACATTGAACTCAAGACATTTGTAGAGGCGTATAGTATGGAAAATATCAACGCCCAGATGCTTGAGATTGCGAAGAAAGGGCTTACACCTCAACAAGTTTTCAGGCAAGTTATTCTAGAGAAAGAAGCGAGTGTAGAAGCCTGAAAAGGGACTGTGGCTCATACTGAGAGAGTCTTAATAAGAGTTGAAAAGGAGTTACCTCTTAAGCTAATCTTTCTATTCAAATCTGAGTTCATCTTCAACTGATAAACACATCTCCTAGATAAAATTGTTGGCTTCACAAGCCTATTGTTTAGTGCACAACCACATCTATGTTTTTTGTTTGGGGTCCAGATTTAAAAACTACCATTTGCATACGCAGTTGCATATATAAACTAGTCACAATTTTACCTCTACACTTCGCTCTAACTCTACAAGGTTCATTACATGGGACCCAAATGTTCCTAATATCGGCAATATCTTTTGCTTTAACCGCATCCTTGAATTCACCACCATTAGAGGATATCATACCAACCATTAAATTCGGGTCATTCTTGTCTGTACATACATTAAACCTGGGAAGGATCCTCCTTCGAACACCCAAACCTTTACCATCCTCCTCACCCAACGTCCCTTGCAAGCTATTAAATATTCATAATAGACTTTAGAACCCTCGTTAGGATCATCATCGTCGATTTCAGGTAATAATTACGAACATGGTAGATCTAACTCATTTATATTAACTTACGTTGAAAAACCAATACTGGCGAATTCAATGCCAATAGCGACATTGTTCATGTACAATATATTAGAGTAATCGGAGCAACTATTTTCACTACCAGAGTTAACAATATTGGATTCTACAATACACAATCATAAATATGTGTTGTTAAATTCCTAGGCACAATAACTAAAACCCTAAACGTAAAATACATAACTAAATGAAATGGTGGAAGTAAATAATTACCGCAATCACTGAATATTTCATTCAGAATCGCCATTATAAAAGAGTAATTTACTTGGCATAACTTTGGTTCTTGGACTTAAAAATCTGGTGTGGTTTTCCCCCAAAATTGAAGAACACAAAGAACACGCTTGACTGTGTGTTTTTTATCTGTATTTGTTTAGATTTACTTTGACGAAGTCAAATGGAATGTGTTTATGTAACAGGTAAAGAAGGAAATGAAAAGAAAAGAGTACCCTTGCCACGTTGGAAAAAACACTTCAGCTAAGGGTGACGTCATGCCTAGGTGGAGTAGACGTGGCGGTGAGGTGGCACTTACGTAACATCAAATGAAATTGACCAACGGTCAACTAATAAAAACCTGAAAAAGGGCTTATCGTGACAAAAAAAGATTCATCAAAGGGCTTTTCATGACTATTTTGAAGATCCGGGGTGGCTACTGCACTTTGACCAAAGTTAGAGGATATCACCGGGGCTTCACCCATAAATATATGATAGATAACAAATACGATAAGGAATCAAATAAATTTCTAAGCTAATAGGATAATATTTTTATTTTTTAATATATTTAAAAGTTATGAACCACAATGTATGGTGTATCATTATGAAGAGCCAAATTTAGTTGTACCGTACTTTGCAAACCATCATCCATCCTTTTTTACCACTTCATATACTTTCTCTCCCCACTCATTGATTTCATAATTATTCGATATGTTGGTTCACATTTTTTATTTACTACCAACGATACTGGATTGCACTATCACCAGTGACCACAAAATTTGATGACTGACTTGCTTGCGGACCATTCATTTGGTAGTCCTTGACTTTGCAAATGTGACAAACATTTGTATAGACTAAATGATAATTTTAGAAGTATATTATTAATAGAATATTAAATTTTAGATACACTTCTAATATTTTGAAGCTTTGAGTGGCCAAATATGATTGACAAGAACTCTAGTGACCCAAACTACTAAATCCTTTTAATACTAACTTCTTTTAATAGTATTATATTTTTCTTAAAATATGTTATTAAAGAACAAAATGTTTCTCAATCTTCCGTGTAGTGTATCTATATAGCTTTCCAAAACTGTGAAAAATATTTTGTGAATTTGTTGATAAGCTGTAAGTCTATTTGTGATCTATGAAGAGGGCATACGAAACTGTTGGAGATTTACGAGTTAGTCTTAGATGTTAAATTTTAGTATTTAACATGTATATTGATGAATGTACAAGTTATGAAAAAATTTATGTAAATTTTGTAAGCCTAAGAACTTCGATGGTGAGAAAGACAAGGTGCATGTTTTTGAGTTTTGTAGATATTGATTCTTAATAGTATTTTTAGCCTTTATATTGCAAGTCTTTAATTTTAATTAATATTGTATAGATATTTTTTCATGTGTTTAATAATTTCAATGATGGTATAGTTCATAGTTGATAAGAGGTTATGGTCACCAACTTAATTTTTTTTGGCACATTTGTTGCATAAAATTGAGATCAATGTAGTGAATATATCAACTTAATTGTTGTTACTTGACAAAAAACCGGTGTTGAAAAAACTCAGTTACAAAGTGAATTCGAAGAACATACAATTTAATTTCCAAGACTACCAATAATTTATGATTATTAATTGAAAGATGAAAATCGTTAAATGATTATATCTCAATACCTATTTGATCAATCAACCATAAATTACCAATAAAATGTTTTTTCTAATTTAAAATTTAAAATATTGATCATTATCTTAAATTTTATATTTAAATATCTTAAAAAAAGTAAAAAATGAAATCATGAATTTGTTTATGTGCCTGTTTGACAATACTTTTTTTTAAAATACTTCAAAGTGCTTCTAGATCTTTAAAACTGTTTTACATCATGAAAAACACTTTTAGGTGTTTCTCACAAAAAACACCTAAGTGGTTTAAGATTTCAAAATTATTTTTAATAAATTTTCAATTTTTTTAATTTTATTCTAAAAGACATTTCTTTACTGTAAAATAAGCACTTCCAAACGAGCCCACATCTCATTAATTATTTAATTGTTAATTGTATTTTCTTATTTATTGGGTCCACTACCATTGTAGTTATCCAAAATAATGCCTATTAAATTATTAACTTTTTTGGATCGTTTTTTTATAATTAAAAATTGCATCTTACCAACGCATGAAGTGTGGTGGATCTGCTATGCATATAGCCAACACATCAAGTGTGGTAGAACTATAATGCATCTAACCATCACATGAATCGTGATAGATTGGAAAAGCATATAACAACACATGAAGCGTGGTAAGTTGTCAATTCAAAATATATTACGCCCTCCAAAAGGAAATATTATGAATAAATGAAAAATGATAAAATTTGTGGAATATGTGCATCCATGTAGCATGACAAGAATAATTGAGCCAACTAATGTTGTAATCTTGAAGGAAGTAATGGACATTGAAGAGATCAAGGTACCTAAATAAGAGGAAATTATGTAAATCATTTGTCTACTAAAAATATATGAAACAATGATACAATTTATGGGATTAAAATATATATTAATTTACTATAGCACTTGAAATAAATAATAAGGTTCTAAACCACAAAGTGGTAAAATATGTCGTCAGTGATAGAAATAATAATATTTAATTTTGACATCCAAAATGCTACTTGTATCACGGAGGTTCCTACATAAAGTTACAATTAATTATCGGGAGAATCCTCACTCTTATATTATTGATACGGTGTAGTGATGATTAGATGGATATTAAAGTTCATGACAAACACAATAGGTGCTTGAACTACGATAGGTTCCTAAAGCTTGACAAGTTCCCAAGCATGACAGATACTTGAAGCAAGTCAAGTTCGTAAAGCACTATAAGTATCATAAGTACTTGAGAATCTAAATCTTAATTTCTTGAAGATTGAGAATTACTGGAGAATAAAAGATCCTGAAGAACATAATTTATTTAAAGAGTGAGAGATAGGTTTCTGTATTATGAAATGATACTTTAAATAATTGTTGTCACAATGAAAAAGATATGTTATTTTTGTTCTGTACTCTTTTTTCTTTCCTGAAGTTTATTTCCATTAGGATTTTTCTCGTAAATTTTGAAAGATGCATGCCCAATATTCATTGTAAAAAGAAATATATACTCATTTTCTTGATAAAAAAAATGATGTTACTAACAATCAATACCCTAAAGTGAAAATCCAAAATCCAGAAGATTTGCTAATTAATGTTTTATTAACGAAGACAATTAAGGTACAAGTCCACAAGTATCTAATATATTAGAAAATACGTAATGTCTTAATGAGATGTTTCATAATATCATTTTTAGGCAATTTCACTAATTTTGTGAGATGGTACATAAATTCTAAGGGAACTTTGGTCATTTCACACAAACTATATCTTTATTTGACGACATAATAACTAGAAATTCTATGTGAAGTGTCTAAATTATTTGAATGGCCTAAAGTATAGTTTATATAGTTGAAATGGGTTGCGTGAATTATGGATGATGACCATAACCCTGGTCAAACTGCCTTTGTATTAATCAACAAAATAATTATTAAAAATTACTTAAATTTAAATTTTACATAAATTATTATTGAACAAATTTTATTAATATTTTGCAGGTTTTAGATGAGTATAAAATTATCTCCTCTGCAGATAAAAGTTCATAAAGATTTTACTAAGAATTTCATGGGTTGTTTTAAGAGAATGATTTAGGTCTATTCTGAAAATGGATGGGATGCTAAGATAGTGATGACTAATATTATTATATTTATTTGGTATTCATAGAAAAAAAGAATGAGATGTTTTCATGAAGGTAAACATGGTGTATTGATAATATTTTAGATAAATCTATAAAAATCATTACAAGATTATTTGGGTCTTATGATGAATGGGGGGAAAGATTTAAAGGTTCAAAGAAGAAATGAGGAAAATTATAGTACTAATAATCCAACAATTGATGACGATGCCGATATGGCATAGATGTGTTATGCATGAATTAAAAAGAATAGAGAGACTTCTATTATCGCTGCTATTGGACTTAATAAAGAAAGTGTTATTTCTAGGAAGGTAAATATCATATGTAAAGTTAATAGGGTAATTGAAGGAGAAGCTTGGCCATTAATTACGGCCATGAGGTCTTTTAAAGACCTTTCTAGTTAGAGGGTTGGTTTTACTCTGACAACCTTCAATTCAATGATCATGGGCTTGACCGGAATTCATTAGATTCTTAAACCTATTCTATCGGAAGTTAAAAATTGGTTAGGTCAGTTATCCTATTGGAAAGTTGCCCATATTAAAAGAAAATATAATTCTACTACTGATGCACTGGCTAAATGCAAAAGAAAGAATTTGGATCTATTCAACTAGAGAGACTTTTCACTTATTGCTTCTAATAATTTCCTTATCAATATTTGTAATAGTTTTAGATAAATTAGTGTAATTTCTCACCGACAAATAAAAAAGATGAGTATGAAAAGAACTTTGGGAATTCCTGGAGACATGTACAGTCAAATAACATGTTGTCATGAGCTTACCTAACTATGTTTTAGTTATACATAATTTGCTTTCCAAATATAGTGGTTGAAGGAGCCAAATGATATTGGTTTCCAAAACTGTAAAAAATATTCAATAAATCTGTTGATAAGATGTAAGTCTATTTGTGATCTATGAAGAGGGCATATCAAAATGTTGGAGACATGTTTTCGATACTAATTTAAGATATCAAGACACGTAATGAAGGGTAATTTTGTAATAACGAATGTAATAGTTACATTCCTTAATATGTGTGAAAAGTAAAATGGACAAATACTTTGAAACAAAGGAAATATTACTACTACACAAATATGACTAATATGCAGAACAAATCATTGTGTACAGATTGAGGACTATAATGAGTAATTCAAATGTAACAGGAAAGACACATTTAACTGCAATGTTGCAAAAAAAAATTACAAGATTTTATTAGAATGGGAAAATAACTTTTTATGTGCCCAACTATATGTTAACTGGACAAATAAGTATTTTTACTTTCATACTGAGTAACGAGGTACCCAACATTTTATTTTTGTCCAATCGTTGGTACCCGCTGTTAATTTCATGTTAAGTTCCTATGTGGCAGATTAAAAAAATGAAAAATACAAGGAGATACTCGAGGTATTTGGGAAAGGCCAAATACGTACTCATACCCTTGCCACACAAATAATTAACGACTGAATTGATTGTAGGTACCAACTATTAGAAAAAATTCAAAATGTTGGGTAACTCATTGTCCAAATAAAAAGTATAGGAACTCGTTTATCCTACTAGCATATCGTTGGATACCTGTTGTGTCAACTTTCCTATATGAATACTACATTTGTCTGGCTATCAAAAATGAAAAAAAAATTACCAATTAAAAATATTGTTGAAAAAATCATTTTATTTATTATTGAATGTCTAGGTATAGGTTAGGGAAGGACAAATGAAAACCCAAACTTTTGATACCCATGAGTAAATATATGTCCTCCTTACTCGTCATACTAAATTTAAGTTATCATGACCATGAACTTCGGAAATACTTTGACTATATTCTGTATAATTTTTATTTTTTTCTTTATAGATATATATTTGTGAGCAATTAGTAAATAATGATAGACATTTAATATATGTACAATATAAAGAATAATTACCCAAAAAAATCTAAAATTTAATTTAATGCCTAAAAAACATTCATATATCTAAATATATCTATATAGAGTTAGGGTTTGATTATACAAAATCTGATAGGGTTTTACTTTTATTTCCTACACTAATCACCTAAAAAAATTAAGAAGTATTAAGTAGTACTTTTATTTATGGCTATATTTATTTATCAATTATTCCTAAATATTAATTATACCCATATATTGCATTTAAATTTTAATGCATTTATCATACTTATCTAAGTGATTATACAAATACTTCTTGTTATTTCACCTATATATATCACCTCTTATGTAAATGATTTAACTACTAATTATAACATTCATCTTTTCTAATTAAATTTCCTTTCTCTCTTTTATTATTAATACCATATAATAAAAATGTGAAACACTAAATATAATATATAACATTATTGTTTTATCCTCACTCAAATAATTATTTGCATTGAAATCTTCTCATGCCAAAATTTTGCTCAAAGAAAGACTTCTTTTTTTCAATTGATGCAAATATTATAACATGATCTATATACATCGTAAAAGTATTTTTCTAACATTAGTAATAAGAATTTAGAAATTCTAATTTTTTCCTACATTAGATATAATTTTTTTAGCTCCTTAGTCGATTATTAGCCTAATGTAAAGAAAGCTGAATAATTTTGAATGTCGCAACGCGTTGAAAAAGAGTTAAAAAGGAGTTACCTCTTAAGCTAATCTTCCTATTCAAATCAATCGCTTTAATGTTTGAGTTCATCTTCAACTAATGAACATATCTCCTGGATAAAACGGTTGGCTTCACATGCCTATTGTTTAGTGCACAACCACATCTATGTTTTTTGCTTGGGTCCAGATTTAAAAACTACCATTTGCATACGCAGTTGCATATATAAACTAGTCACAATTTTACAATTACACTTCGCTCTAACTCTACAAGGTTCATTACATGGGACCCAAATATTCCTAATATTGGCAATATATTTTGCTTTAACCGCATCCTTGAATTCATCACCGTTAGAGGATATCATACCAACCATTAAATTCGGGTCGTCCTTGTCTATACATACATTAAACCTGGGAAGGATCCTCCTTCGAACACCCAAACCTTCACCATTCTCCTCATCCGACGTCCCTTCCAAGCTATTAAATTACTCATAATAGGCACTAGAACCCTCGCTAAGATCACCATAATCGATTTCAGGTAATAATTGCGAACATGGTAGATCTAACTCATTTATATTAACTGACGGTGAAAAACCAACACTAGCGAATTCAATACCAATAGCGACATTTTTCTGGTACGATATATCAGAGTAATCGGAGCCACTATTTTCATTACCAAAGTTAACAATATTGGATTATACAATACATAACTAAAGCGCTAAACCTAAAATACATAACTAAATGAAATGGTGGAAGTAAATAATTACCGCAATCACTGAATATTTCATTCTGAATCACCATTATAAAAGAGTAATTTACTTGGGCATAACTTCGATTCTTGGACTCGAAAATCTGGTGTGGTTTTCCCCCAAAATTGAAGAACACAAAGAACACGCTTGACTATGTGTTTTTTATTTGTATTTTTTTAGATTTACTTTGACGAAGTCAAATGGAATGTGCTTAGGTAACAGGTAAAGAAGGAAATGAAAAGAAAAGAGTACCCTTGCCACGTTGGAAAAAACACTTCAGCTAAGGGTGACGTCATGCCTAGGTGGAGCGTGGCGGTGAGGTGGCACTGACGTAACGTCAAATGGAATTGAATAACGGTCAACTAATAAAAAACTGAAAAAGGGCTAACAGTGACAAAAAAGATTCATCAAAGGGCTTTTCGTGACAATTTTGAAGATCGGGGGCGGCTACTGCACTTTGGCCAAAGTTAGAGGTTATCACGAGGGCTTCACCCATAAATATATGATAGATAACAAATACAATGAGGAATATAATAAATTTCTAAGCTAATAGGATAATATTTTAACTTTTAATATATTTAATAGTTATGAACCACAATGTATGGTGTATCATTATGAAGAACCAAATTTAGTGGTCCCGAACATTGCAAACCATCATCCACCCTTTTTTACCACTTCATATACTTTCTCTCACCCCTCATTAATTTCATAATTATCCAATATGTTCGTTCACATTTGTTATTAAATACCAATGACCAGGCACCACAAAATTCGATGACTGACTTGCTTGCGAACCATTGCATTTGGTGGTCCTTGACTTTGCAAATCTGAAAAACATTTGTATAGATGAAATGATAATTTTAGAAGTATATTATTAATAGAATATTGAATTTTAGATACACTTCCAATATTTTGAAGCTTTTAGTAGACAAATATGATTGACAAGAATCCTAGTGACCCAAAATACTAACTCCTTTTAATAGTATTATATTGTGCTAAGAATATGTTATTAAAGAACAAGACGTTTCTCATATTTTGTGTAGTATGTCTATATTACAAAAATTCTTGATCGAATAAGAAGTAAGTTGACATTTTTTTAGGAACAAAGTAATTAATACGAAGAATGGTGGATAAGAGTGCCTCGTAGGATTAGGCTTTCAAAAGTTTGTGTACACTATATGGAAGGAATGGAATAAAATGGATACATAGAGGAGCGGTGCATAGTAAAACTGAATTAGTCCAAGAGATTAGAAGCAATATTAAAAATAAAATATACTCCGTATGTTCCAAAAAAGTTTGTACAGATAGAATATTAATACATTTTTTTCTTTTATCCACTATTATCCCTATTAAAAGTAACTTTCATTCCTTAGTTTGAGCTTGCTTGCGAACTAATTAAGAATGTATATTTTCAACACTAATTTAAGATATCAAGACACGTAATGAGGAGTAATTTTGTAATAGGGAATGTAATAGATACATTCTTTAATATGTGTGAAAAGTAAAGTGGACAAATACTTTAAAACAAAGGGAATATTACTACTACACAAATATGACTAATATGCAGAACAAATCAATGTGTACAGATTGAGGACTATAAAGAGTAATACAAATTTAACAGGAAATACACATTTACCTCTAATGTTGGAAAAAAATAACATGATTTTATTAGAATTGGAAAATAACTTGTCATGACAAATAAGTACCTATACTTTCATATTGAGTAACGAGATACCCAACATTTTATTTTTGTCTGATCGTTGGTACCCGTTGTTAAGTTCATGTTAAGTTCTTACGTGGCAGATTAAAAAAATGAAAAAATACAAGGAGATACTCCAGGTATTTGGGAAAGGACAAATAGGTAATCATACCCTTGCCACACCAACACTTAACCACTGAACTAACTGTAGGTACCAACGATTGGAAAAAATTTAAAATGTTGGTTAACACATTATCCAAATAAAAAGTATAGGAACTCATTTATCCTACTAGGTAATACTTCCATCCAATATTGGATGGTCCAATTTTCATATCACGGTCGTTGATTATTATAACAAAACACATGTCATTAGATTAATGTGTTAGTTACTTTTGCAAGTTTAAAACATAGGGTATGTGTATTAATGTAATTGGTGTAGGATCATACAGTATTGGATGGAAGAATTTTCCTCATCCTACTAGAATATGGTTGGATACATGGCGTGTCAACTTTCCTATATGAATATTACATTTGTCTGGCTGTCAAAAAAGGAAAAAAAATTACCAATTAGAATTATTGTTGAAAAATTCATTTTATTTATGATTGAATGTCTAGGTCTACTTTAGGGAGAGGACAAATAAAAACCCGAACTTATGATACCCATGAGTAAATATATGCCTTCCTTACTTGTCATACCAAATTGAAGTTATCGTGACCATGAACTTCGAAAATACTTTGACTATATTCTGTATAATTTTTATTTTTTTCTTTATAGATATATATTTGTGAGCAGACATTTCATATATGTTCAAAATAAAGAATAATTACCCAAAAAATGTAAAATTTAATTTAATGCTTAAAAAACATTCACCTATCTAAATATATCTATATAGAGCTTGGGTTTGATTATAAAAAATCTGATAGGGTTTTACTTTTATTTCCTACACTAATCACCTAAAAAATTAAGAAGAATTAAGTATCAATTATTTATACTTATTTATCAATTATTCCTAAATATTAATTATACCCATTGAAATTTTACCTATAAAGCATTTATCATACTTATCTAAGTAATTATACATATACTTATTTTTACTTCACATATATATAACCTCTTATGTAAATGTTTTAACTACTAATAATAACATTCATCTTTTCTAATTAAATTTCCTTTCTCTCTTTTATTTTTAATACCACATAAGATGATACATAGGAGATAATAAAAATGTGAAATACTAAATATGATATATAACATTATTTTTTTGTTCTCACTAAATAATTATTTGCATTGGAATCTTCTTATGCTAAAATTTTGCTCAAAGAAACACGTCATTTATTAAATTGATGCAAATATTATAACATGATCTATATACATCGTTAAAATATTTTTCTAACATTAATAACAAGAATTTAGAAAATTTTATATTTTTCCTATATTAGATATAATTTTTTTATCTCCTTAGTCGATTATTAGCATAATGTAAAGAAAGCTGAATGGTTTTGTATGTTGCAACTCGTTGAAAACTATAAATTTATGTATTTTAACTCATAATATGTCAAATTAGTTGTACTCCCTCCGTCCATCAATGTTTGTCATACATTATTTTCACACAAATTAAGAAAAATAATTAATTCTTTCTATTTTTACTAAATTGCCCTCAACCAACTAAATAAATGAATTTAATGATGATAAGATTCTGAACATTAAATAATGATAAAATTGGTAGAAAAGGTACAATAATTAATTTGTATCTTTAATAGACAACCTTTTGTGGACATCTATTTTTAGAAATTGTGATAAACATTAATGGACGGAGGGAGAATATCTCAAGCCTGACTAGATGATCAATTATTTTCATAATGGAAATATGTTTCATTTATGAAACTTTTTTTTAGTTTTTCATGAGATTCTATAATAGGCGTGAATAAAATAGAATTGTGTATTATATATATATCAATTGTTCTTAAGATATAGTAATCTGGTCATTTCTTGTCTCTCTCTACATATATACACAAGCTTTATCTTTCTTATCCCTGTATTTTTTCATCATCAATGGATGTACCATACATTTATCACAATACTCCATTTTATGTGGATACGACAAATCATGTCGTATGGACTTCTGAAGAAAACAAGATATTCGAGAATATGCTTGCTATGCTCAATCATGGTTCTGAGGATTTTTTCCAACGACTAGCTTTTACTGTTCCTGGAAAAACAATTCAACAAATCAAGGAACATTATGAAGCATTAGTTGAGGATATTAAGAACATTGAGTTAGGTCATGTTCCAATACCTGATTACAAAAATGATAACCATGATGAATCTATAGGCCAAAGCGACAAGAAGAATAAGAAGTCAGTCAAGCGTTGGAGTGAGGAAGAGCACAGCTATGTTATTGATCTTTTAACTTTGGTAGTTTGTAGCATCGCCAATCGAACAAGGTTCATAAGTTCTAAACTAATAAGGTAGTATATTTAACAATTATGACCCACAATGTATTCTTTTGTGCTTAAACTTTTTGTTAGAAAAAGATGTTTCTCATCCTTCATTACATTATATTCATATTACATCATATTTGGATCAGATAATTAATTTGGAAATACTCTATGTATAATCATGTTTTTTTTAAAGTTAAAGATTTTTTTCTCATTAATTATATCAAGTATTATATTATATGTGAGAAAATTAATATCCATGTGAAAATGATACAAGTAATTATTTGAAGGGAAAAAGACTCCAAGGTACTTAATTTGAAAAAATTTGACAAAGAGGTTTTTTAGTTTCAATGTGGATAACGAGATTCCAAACATTTAAACTTTAATTCAATCGCAAGAGTTTGATTGTCTATTTGTCCTTTTTCAAATTTCTCGTGTATACAGTGTACTTTATGGTTTTAACTTTGTTTCTAGAATCTCTTATATAGGCATATAACATAAAATAGATGGCAAATACCAATAATTGGACAAAAATAATCGATAAGTACCGCGTTGTCCAAATTTAAAGAACATAGACTCGTTATGGTGTTAGCATTTTGTTGGTTACTGAAAATTCATTTTTTCTTATTATTTTATATAAATTTTTGTTTTTGCTAATTATTCTAATTTGTTAATTCTGACAGAAATTTTCTAGTTGGGCTAGAATTGTATGGAAAAGGGGATTGGAGGGCGATTTCGAGAAATTGCGTACCGACCAAGACCACAACTCAAATTGCAAGTCACGCTCAGAAGTACTTCCTTCGCTTGGAGAAGTTAAAAAACCCAACTCATTAAAAGAAACTCAAGTCTCTTATGAAATACTATTTATGGTTGCAATTATTTTCCTTCTCTTATTTGTTTGTAAGGATTTGTATTTCAAATTTCACTATTTTAATATGGATAATTCTTCCATCCAATATTGGATGATCCTACACCAATCATATAAATACACATACCCCATGTTTTAAACTTGCAAAGGTAACTAAATTATTAATCTAATGACATGTGTCTTGTTATAATAATCAATGGTAGTGATATGAATATTGGACCATCCTATATTGGATGGAAGTCTTACCCTTTTAATATTCTACTTTTTTTAGTTACATTTCAAATTTTATTTTAATTTTTTCTAGTTTGTAATTTTATTATTTTATAATCATCGGCATCTTATGGCATATAATATAATAGAAATAAAAACTGATTACATTGTCACAAAATTAAAAGATAAAAGACTAAAAAATGTATACTAGAAATTCAAATTCCAATATTAGGCCATTGCCTAGGGCCTAAAAACATATTTAGGCCAAACGTTTTAAAAGTATAATTTTTAGCCCAAACGTATTCATAATATCATTTTAGGCCATTTCACTAATTATGTGAAATGTTACATAAATTATAAGGGAACTTTGTCATTTTAAACAAAGTATATCTTTATTTGAAAACATCATAAACTAGGAATTTTATGTGAATTTCTAAATAATTATTTAAAGGGTCTAAAATATAGTTTATATAGTTGAAATGGGTAACGTGAATTACGGATGATGACCATAACCCTGGTCAGAATTACGGATGATGACCATAACCCTGGTCAAACTGACTTTGTATTTACAACAAAGTAAATATAAAAAATTACTTGAATTCAAATGTTACATAAATTAGAATTGAACAAATTTTATTAATATTTTGCAGGTCTTAGATGAATATTAAATTATCTCCTCTGCAGATAAAAGTTGATAACGATTTTACTTAGAATTTCGTGGGTTGGTTTAAGAGAATGATTCAGGTCTATTCTGAAAATAGATGAGATTCTAAGATAGTGATGGATTATATTATTATATTTATGTGGTTTTCATTGAAAAAAAGAATGAGATGTTTTCATGAAGGTAAACAGTGGTGTATTGATAATATTTTAGTTAAATCAATAGAAATCATTACAAGAATATTTGGGTCTTATGATGAATGGGGAAAGATTTAAAGGTTCAAAGAAGAAACGAGGAAAATTATAGTACTAATAATCCAACAATTGATGATGATATCGACATGGTATGGATGTGTTATGCATCAATTAAAACGAATAAAGAGACTTCTATTATCGCTGCTATTGTAGTTAATAAAAAAAGTGTTATTTATAGGAAGGTCAACAGATGTAAAGTTAATAGGGTAATTGAAGGAGAAGCTTGTGCCTTAATTATGGCCATGAGGTCTTGTAAAGACCTTTCTAGTTAGAGAGTTCGGTTTTACTTTGACAACCTTGAATTAGTTCAAGGATCTTAGGCTTGACCGGACTTCATTGAATTCTTAAACCTATTCTATCGGAAGTTAGAAATTGGTTAGGTCAGTGTCCTATTGGAAAGTTGCACATATTGAAAGAAAATATAATTCTACTACTAATGCCCTCGCTAAATGCATAAGAAGGAATTTGGATCTATTTGGATCTATCCAATTGAAGGGACTTTTCGCTTATTGCTTTTAATAATTTCCTTATCAATCTTTGTAATAATTTCTCACTAACAAAAAAAAAAAGATGAGTATGAAAAGAACTTTGGGAATTACTGGAGACATGTACAGTCATATAACATGCTGTCATGAGCTAACCTAACTATAGTGATTTAAGGAGCCAAATGATATGGCTTGTTATAACTGTGAAAAATATTCCTTAAGTTTGTTGATAAGCTGGAAGTCTATTTGTGATCTATGAAGAGGGCATTAAAAATGTTGGATAATTACGAGTTTTTCTTAGACGTTAAATTTTAGAATTTAACATGTAAATTGTTGAATGTACAAGTTATGAAAAAATTTATGTAAATTTTGTAAGCCTAAGAACTTTGATGGTGAAAAAGACAAAGTGCATCTTTTTGAGTTGTTTAGATATTGATTCTTAATATTATTTTTAACTTTTAAATTGCAAGTCTTGAAATTTTAATCAATATTGTATAGATATTTTTACATGTGTTTAATAATTTCAAAGATAATATAGTTCATAATTAATAAGAGCTTATGGTCACAAACTTAAACTTTTTTGGCATATTTGTTTGACAAAATTGAGATCAAAGTAGTGAATATATCAACATAATTGGTGTTACTGACAAAAAAAACCGGTGTTAAAAAAATTCATATACAAATTGATTTCGAAGACCCATTTTATTTGGTTGGGTTTACAATTTAATTTCGAATACTACCAAGAAGTTATGATTATGAATTGAAAGATGAAAATCGTTAAATGATTATATCTCAATGCCTATTTGATCAATCAACCACAACTTAATAATTAAATGTTTTTTCTAATTTAAAATTTAAAATATTGATCATTATCTTAAATTTTATATTTAGATATCTTAAAACAAGTAAAAAATGCAATCATGAATTTGTTTGTGTTCCTGTTTGACAATACTTTTTTTAAAACACTTCAAAGTGCTTCTAGATCTTTAAAAGTGTTTTACATCATGAAAAAAACTTTTAGGTATTTCTCACAAAAAACACCTAAGTGATTTAAGATTTCAAAATTATTTTTAATAAATTTTCAAATTTTTTAATTTTATTCTAAATGACATTTTTTTTACTATAAAATAAGAACTTCCAAACCAGCTCGCTTCTTATTGATTATTTGATTGATAATTGTATTTTCTTATTTATTGGGCCCACTACCATTGTATTTATCCAAAATAATGCCTATTGAATTATTAACTTTTTTGGATTGTTTTTTTAAAATTAAAATTGCATATAACCAGCGCATGAAGTGTGGCGGATCTGTTATGCATATAGCCAACACATGAAGTGTGGTAGAACTGTAATGCATCTAACCATCACATGAAGCATGATAGATTTGTAATGCATATAAGGAACACATGAAGCGTGGTAAGCTTGACAATTCAAAATATATCATGTCCTCCAAAAGGAAATCACATGAATAAATGAAAAAATGATAAATATGTGCATCCATGTAGCATGACAAGAATAACTGAGACAACTAATGATGTAATCTTGAAGGAATTAATGGCCATTGAAGAGACCAAGGTACCTAAATACGAGGAAGTTATGTAAATCATTTGTCTACTAAAAATATATGAAACTGTGAAATAATTTATGCTATTTATATATTTTCATTTACTATAGCACTTGAAATACATAATAAGAATCCTAAACCACAAAATGGTAAAATATGTCGTCATTGATATAAATGACAATAATGAATTTTGACATCCAAAATGCTACTTGTATCACGGAGGTTCCTGCATAAAGTTATAACTAATTATCGGGAGACTCCTCACTCTAATATTATTGATACGGTGTAGTGATGATTAGATGTATATTAAATTTCATGACAAATACAATAGGTGCTTGAAGTACCATAGGTGCCTAAAGCATGACAGGTGACCAAGCACGAATGATGCTTGAAGCAAGTCAAGTTCCTGAAGCACAATAGGTGTCAGAAATAATTCGAGCATTTAAATCATAAGTTCTCGAAGATTGAAAAATTACCGGAAAATAAAATATTTTGAAGAACATAATTTATTTAATGAATGAGAGACAGGTTTCAAAATTATGAAAGGGTACTTTAAATAATTGTTGTCACGATGAAAAGGATATGATATATTTGTTCTATACTCTTTTTTCTTTCCTGGAGTTTTTTTCCACTAGGTTTTTTCTCGTACGATTTAAAAGATGCATGCCAAATATTCATTTTCAAAAGAAATATATACTCCTTTTCTTTATCAAGAAAATGATGTTAATAATAATCAATACCCTAAAGTGAAAATTGAAAATATTTGTTAATTAAGTTTTTATTAACGAAGACAATTAAGGTAAAAGTCCACAAATATCTAATATATTAGAAAATACGTAATTTCTTAATGATATGATTCATAATATCATTTTTAGGCCATTTCACTAATTTTGTGAAATATTACATAAATTTTAAGGGAACTTTGGTCATTTCAAACAAACTATATCTTTATTTGATCATATCATAAATTAAGAATTCTATGTGAAGTGTCTGGATTATTTGAATGGTCTAAAGTATAGTTTATATAGTTGAAATGGGTTGCGTGAATTATGGATGATGACCATAACCCTGGTCAAACTTCTTTTGTATTGATCAACAAAGTAATTATTAAAAATTACTTGAATTTAAATGTTACATAAATTATTGTTGAACAAATTTTATTAATATTTTGCAGGTTTTAGATGAGTATGAAATTATCTCATCTGCGGATAAAACTTGATAAAGATTTTACTGAGAATTTCATGGGTTGGTTTAAAAGAAGGATCCAGGTCTATTCTGAAAATGGATGCGATGCTAAAATAGTGATGACTTATATTATTATATTTATGTGGTTTTCATGGAAAAAAAGAATGAGATGTTTTCATGAAGGTAAACAGTGGTGTGTTGATAATATTTTAGATAAATATAATAAAATAATTACAAGATTATTTAGGTCTTATGAAGAATGGGGGAAAGATGTAAATGTTCAAAGAAGAAACGAGGAATATAATAGTACAAATAATCCAAATTTATGACAATGCTGATATGGTATGGATGTGTGATGCATCAATTAAAACCAATAGAGAGATTTCTGCTATCGCTGCTATTGTAGTTAATAAGGAACGTGTTATTTCTGGGAAGGTCAATATCATATGTATATTTAATAGTGTGATTGAAGGAGAAGTTTGGGCCTTAATTATAGCCAAGAGGTCTTGTAAAGATCTTTCTAGTCAGAGAATTTCGTTTTACTCTGACAACCTTGAATTAGTTCAAGGATCTTGGGCTTGGCCAGACTTCATTGGAGTCTTAAACCTATTCTATCGGAAGTTGGAAAATTGTTAGGTCAGTTTTCCTATTGGAAAGTTGCCTATATTGAAAGAAGATATAATTCTACTGCTGATGCACTGGCCAAATGCACAAGAAGGGTTTTTCAACTATACAACTGAATGTACTTTTGCTTATTGCTTCTAATAATTTCCTTATCAAATTTTTCAATAGTTTTAGATAAATACGTGTAATTTCTCACCGACGAAAAAAAAGAGATGAGTATGAAAAGAACATTGGGGATTCATGGGGACATGTACAGTCATATAACATGCTATCATGAGCTTAGCTAACTATGTTTTAGTGATACATAATTTACTTTCCAAATATGGTGATTTAAGGAGTCAAATGATATTTCTCGCAAAACATGTGAAAAATATGCCTTATATTTGTTGATAAGTTGTAAGTGTATTTGTCATCTATGAAGAGGCATATTAAAATATTGGAGATTTACGAGTTTGTGTTAGACATTGAATTTTAGAATTTAACATGTATATTGAGGAATGTACAAGTTATGAAAAAAATTATGTATATTTTGTAAGCCTAAGAACTTCTATGGTGAGAAAGACAAAGTGCATATTTTCGAGTTGTTTAGATATTGATTCTTAATATTATCTTTAGCATTCAAATTGAAAGTCTTGAAATTTTAATCAATATTGTATAAATATTTTTTCATGTGTTTAATAATTTAAACGATGATATAGTTCATAGTTGATAAGAGCTTATGGTCATAGACTTAAACTTTTTGGCACATTTGCGGCACAAAATTGAGATCAAAGTAGTGAATAAATCAACTTAATTGGTGTTACTTGACAAAAACAAGGTGTTAAAAAAATTAAGCTACATATTAAATTCGAAGACCCATTTTATTTGGTTGGGTTTACAGTAAAATTTCCAAGACAACCAAGACTTTATAATTATGAATGGAAAGATGAAAATCATTAAATTATTATATCTCAATACCCATATGATCAATCAGAAAGGAACGTATTATAGAAACAGAAAGGAGTTGGCCACTTTCGCGAGCTCCTGTTACTAATACCAAAGGTACGCTTCTATGAGATGCAAAGACTGCTAATTTGGCTCAGTTAATCGCATTAGAGAATCAAGTCAAAGAGATAAAGCTTGAGATGCAAAGACATCAGAATTTAGCAGCAACAAATATAGTGCGAGAAGCACAAGGTTGTCCAAAGTGTAGGGTACCGAATCATACATTGGAAGAGTGTGAAAGAAATCCAGCATCCGTGTATTTCATATCCAACCGAGGAAATTATCAAGTTGGTTCAGAAATCATCCGGGTATGCAATATTCGAATCCACAAGGGGCCCCAAATCAAGGTAACTATCAACCTCGTCCCCAGAATAACTCTTACCAACCAAGAGGTCAAGGTCTGTATCAAGGAAATCAGAGTTTTTATAAACCTGCTCCTCCACAACAACTTGCCAATGATTCTTATACTGATTATTTAGCTTAGAAAGCCTTACCACAACATCCTCAAGATGGAGTAGAGGGAGATAAGAAATTAAAGAATTTCATGGATCTAATTACAATCAATATTAACTCACAAAACAAGAAGTTAAGAGAACAAAAGGCTTCAATTAAAATCTTAGGTACACAAGTAGAACAAATGAGTAAAGTTCTAAAGAATATTATGGAAGAAAAATAATTGAAGGCCATTGAAGGAGGTGATGCCAATGTTGGATTCAAAACTTGTTAGGCAATTTTCCTTGAAATAGAAGAGAAAGAGGAAGTACCGCATGCTGCAGAAACTACCGTGAAAGTTCCAAAAATTGAAGAAGAACCAACAAAGTCTAGCCCCAAAGACTCCGACTTTTCTGAAGATTTGGATTCATCCGAAATATCCGAGTTTATAAACCTTCTGAGAGATATGAAAGAAGATATTCGATCAGTTATAGAGCTATAAGCTACCATAGCAAAAGAACAAGAGGTACAAGCTTCAAAAGAATGCCACAATATATTCGAAAGACAAATTCAAAGGTTGACATTGAACTCAAGACATTTGTAGAGGCGTATAGTATGGAAAATATCAACGCCCAGATGCTTGAGATTGCGAAGAAAGGGCTTACACCTCAACAAGTTTTCAGGCAAGTTATTCTAGAGAAAGAAGCGAGTGTAGAAGCCTGAAAAGGGACTGTGGCTCATACTGAGAGAGTCTTAATAAGAGTTGAAAAGGAGTTACCTCTTAAGCTAATCTTTCTATTCAAATTAATCGCTTTAATGTTTGAGTTCATCTTCAACTGATAAACACATCTCCTAGATAAAATTGTTGGCTTCACAAGCCTATTGTTTAGTGCACAACCACATCTATGTTTTTTGTTTGGGGTCCAGATTTAAAAACTACCATTTGCATACGCAGTTGCATATATAAACTAGTCACAATTTTACCTCTACACTTCGCTCTAACTCTACAAGGTTCATTACATGGGACCCAAATGTTCCTAATATCGGCAATATCTTTTGCTTTAACCGCATCCTTGAATTCACCACCATTAGAGGATATCATACCAACCATTAAATTCGGGTCATTCTTGTCTGTACATACATTAAACCTGGGAAGGATCCTCCTTCGAACACCCAAACCTTTACCATCCTCCTCACCCAACGTCCCTTGCAAGCTATTAAATATTCATAATAGACTTTAGAACCCTCGTTAGGATCATCATCGTCGATTTCAGGTAATAATTACGAACATGGTAGATCTAACTCATTTATATTAACTTACGTTGAAAAACCAATACTGGCGAATTCAATGCCAATAGCGACATTGTTCATGTACAATATATTAGAGTAATCGGAGCAACTATTTTCACTACCAGAGTTAACAATATTGGATTCTACAATACACAATCATAAATATGTGTTGTTAAATTCCTAGGCACAATAACTAAAACCCTAAATGTAAAATACATAACTAAATGAAATGGTGGAAGTAAATAATTACCGCAATCACTGAATATTTCATTCAGAATCGCCATTATAAAAGAGTAATTTACTTGGCATAACTTTGGTTCTTGGACTTAAAAATCTGGTGTGGTTTTCCCCCAAAATTGAAGAACACAAAGAAAACGCTTGACTGTGTGTTTTTTATCTGTATTTGTTTAGATTTACTTTGACGAAGTCAAATGGAATGTGTTTATGTAACAGGTAAAGAAGGAAATGAAAAGAAAAGAGTACCCTTGCCACGTTGGAAAAAACACTTCGGCTAAGGGTAACGTCATGCCTAGGTGGAGTAGACGTGGCGGTGAGGTGGCACTTACGTAACATCAAATGAAATTGACCAACGGTCAACTAATAAAAACCTGAAAAAGGGCTTACCGTGACAAAAAAAGATTCATCAAAGGGCATTTCATGACAATTTTGAAGATCGGGGGTGGCTACTGCACTTTGGCCAAAGTTAGAGGATATCACCGGGGCTTCACCCATAAATATATGATAGATAACAAATACGATAAGGAATCAAATAAATTTCTAAGCTAATAGGATAATATTTTTATTTTTTAATATATTTAAAAGTTATGAACCACAATGTATGGTGTATCATTATAAAGAGCCAAATTTAGTTGTACCGAACTTTGCAAACCATCATCCATCCTTTTTTACCACTTCATATACTTTCTCTCCCCACTCATTGATTTCATAATTATTCGATATGTTGGTTCACATTTTTTATTTACTACCAACGATACTGGATTGCACTATCACCAGTGACCACAAAATTTGATGACTGACTTGCTTGCGGACCATTCATTTGGTAGTCCTTGACTTTGCAAATGTGACAAACATTTGTATAGACTAAATGATAATTTTAGAAGTATATTATTAATAGAATATTAAATTTTAGATACACTTCTAATATTTTGAAGCTTTGAGTGGCCAAATATGATTGACAAGAACTCTAGTGACCCAAACTACTAAATCCTTTTAATACTAACTTCTTTTAATAGTATTATATTTTGCTTAAAATATGTTATTAAAGAACAAAATGTTTCTCAATCTTCCGTGTAGTGTATCTATATAGCTTTCCAAAACTGTGAAAAATATTTTGTGAATTTGTTGATAAGCTGTAAGTCTATTTGTGATCTATGAAGAGGGCATACGAAACTGTTGGAGATTTACGAGTTAGTCTTAGATGTTAAATTTTAGTATTTAACATGTATATTGATGAATGTACAAGTTATGAAAAAATTTATGTAAATTTTGTAAGCCTAAGAACTTCGATGGTGAGAAATACAAGGTGCATGTTTTTGAGTTTTGTAGATATTGATTCTTAATAGTATTTTTAGCCTTTATATTGCAAGTCTTTAATTTTAATTAATATTGTATAGATATTTTTTCATGTGTTTAATAATTTCAATGATGATATAGTTCATAGTTGATAAGAGGTTATGGTCACCAACTTAATTTTTTTTGGCACATTTGTTGCATAAAATTGAGATCAAAGTAGTGAATATATCAACTTAATTGTTGTTACTTGACAAAAAACCGGTGTTGAAAAAACTCAGTTACAAATTGAATTCGAAGAACATACAATTTAATTTCCAAGACTACCAATAATTTATGATTATTAATTGAAAGATGAAAATCGTTAAATGATTATATCTCAATACCTATTTGATCAATCAACCATAACTTAACAATATAATGTTTTTTCTAATTTAAAATTTAAAATATTGATCATTATCTTAAATTTTATATTTAAATATCTTAAAAAAAGTAAAAAATGAAATCATGAATTTGTTTATGTGCCTGTTTGACAATACTTTTTTTTTAAAATACTTCAATGTGCTTCTAGATCTTTAAAACTGTTTTACATCATGAAAAACACTTTTAGGTGTTTCTCACAAAAAACACCTAAGTGGTTTAAGATTTCAAAATTATTTTTAATAAATTTTCAATTTTTTTAATTTTATTCTAAAAGACATTTCTTTACTGTAAAATAAGCACTTCCAAACGAGCCCACATCTCATTAATTATTTAATTGTTAATTGTATTTTCTTATTTATTGGTCCACTACCATTGTAGTTATCCAAAATAATGCCTATTAAATTATTAACTTTTTTGGATCATTTTTTTATAATTAAAAATTGCATCTTACTAACGCATGAAGTGTGGTGGATCTGCTATGCATATAGCCAACACATGAAGTGTGGTAGAACTGTAATGCATCTAACCATCACATGAATCGTGATAGACTGGAAATGCATATAACAACACATGAAGCGTGGTATGTTGTCAATTCAAAATATATTACGCCCTCCAAAAGGAAATATTATGAATAAATGAAAAATGATAAAATTTGTGGAATATGTGCATCCATGTAGCATGACAAGAATAATTGAGCCAACTAATGTTGTAATCTTGAAGGAAGTAATGGACATTGAAGAGACCAAGGTACCTAAATAAGAGGAAATTATGTAAATCATTTGTCTACTAAAAATATATGAAACAATGATACAATTTATGGGATTAAAATATATATTAATTTACTATAGCACTTGAAATAAATAATAAGGTTCTAAACCACAAAGTGGTACAATATGTCAGTGATAGAAATGATAATATTTAATTTTGACATAAAAAATGCTACTTGTATCACGGAGGTTCCTACATAAAGTTACAATTAATTATCGGGAGAATCCTCACTCTTATATTATTGATACGGTGTAGTGATGATTAGATGGATATTAAAGTTCATGACAAACACAATAGGTGCTTGAACTACGATAGGTTCCTAAAGCTTGACAAGTTCCCAAGCATGACAGATACTTGAAGCAAGTCAAGTTCCTAAAGCACTATAAGTATCATAAGTACTTGAGAATCTAAATCTTAATTTCTTGAAGATTGAGAATTACTGGAGAATAAAAGATCCTGAAGAACATAATTTATTTAAAGAGTGAGAGATAGGTTTCTGTATTATGAACGATACTTTAAATAATTGTTGTCACAATGAAAAAGATATGTTATTTTTGTTCTGTACTCTTTTTTCTTTCCTGAAGTTTATTTCCATTAGGGTTTTTCTCGTAAATTTTGAAAGATGCATGCCCAATATTCATTGTAAAAAGAAATATATACTCATTTTCTTGATAAAAAAAATGATGTTACTAACAATCAATACCCTAAAGTGAAAATCCAAAATCCAGAAGATTTGTTGATTAATGTTTTATTAACAAAGACAATTAAGGTACAAGTCCACAAGTATCTAATATATTAGAAAATACGTAATGTCTTAATGAGATGTTTCATAATATCATTTTTAGGCAATTTCACTAATTTTGGGAGATGGTACATAAATTCTAAGGGAACTTTGGTCATTTCACACAAACTATATCTTTATTTGACATACATAATAACTAGGAATTCTATGTGAAGTGTCTAAAATATTTGAATGGCCTAAAGTATAGTATATATAGTTGAAATGGGTTGCGTGAATTATGGATGATGACCATAACCCTGGTCAAACTTCCTTTGTATTGATCAACAAAATAATTATTAAAAATTACTTGAATTTAAATGTTACATAAATTATTATTGAACAAATTTTATTAATATTTTGCAGGTTTTAGATGAGTATAAAATTATCTCCTCTGCAGATAAAAGTTCATAAAGATTTTACTGAGAATTTCATGGGTTGTTTTAAGAGAATGATTTAGGTCTATTCTGAAAATGGATGGGAATCTAAGATAGTGATGACTAATATTATTATATTTAAGTGGTTTTCATGGAAAAAAAGAATGAGATGTTTTCATGAAGGTAAACATCGTGTATTGATAATGTTTTAGATAAATCTATAAAAATCATTACAAGATTATTTGGGTCTTATGATGAATGGGGGAAAGATTTAAAGGTTCAAAGAAGAAACGAGGAAAATTATAGTACTAATAATCCAACAATTGATGACGATGCCGATATGGCATGGATGTGTTATGCATCAATTAAAACGAATAGAGAGACTTCTATTATCGCTGCTACTGGACTTAATAAAGAAAGTGTTATTTCTAGGAAGTTAAATATCAGATGTAAAGTTAATAGGGTAATTGAAGGAGAAGCTTGGGCCTTAATTACGGCCATGAGCTCTTGTAAAGACTTTTCTAGTTAGAGGAATTGTTTTACTCTGACAACCTTGAATTCAATGACCTTCGGCTTGACCGAAATTCATTAGATTCTTAAACCTATTCTATCGGAAGCTAAAAATTGGTTAGGTCAATTTTCCTATTGGAAAGTTGCCCACATTAAAAGAAAATATAATTCTACTACTGATGCACTGGCTAAATGCAAAAGAAAGAATTTGGATCTATTCAACTGGAGAGACTTTTCGCTTATTGCTTCTAATAATTTCCTTATCAATATTTGTAATAGTTTTAGATAAATTAGTGTAATTTCTCATCGACAAATAAAAAAGATGAGTATGAAAAGAACTTTTGGAATTCCTGGAGACATGTACAGTCATATAACATGTTGTCATGAGCTTACCTAACTATGTTTTAGTTATACACAATTTGCTTTCCAAATATAGTGGTTGAAGGAGCCAAATGATATTGCTTTCCAAAACTGTAAAAAATATTCCATAAATTTGTTGATAAGCTGTAAGTCTATTTGTGATCTATGAAGAGGGCATATCCAAATGTTGGAGACATGTTTTCAATATTAATTTAAGATATCAAGACACGTAATGAAGGGTAATTTTGTAATAAGGAATGTAATAGTTACATTCCTTAATATGTGTGAAAAGTAAAATGGACAAATACTTTGAACTAAAGGAAATATTACTACTACACAAATATGACTAATATGCAGAACAAATCATTGTGTACAGATTGAGGACTATAATGAGTAATTCAAATGTAACAGGAAAGACACATTTACCTACAATGTTGAAAAAAAAATTACAAGATTTTATTAGAATGGGAAAATAACTTGTCATGTGCCCAACGATATGTTAACTGGATAAATAAGTATCTATACTTTTATATTGAGTAACGAGGTACCCAACATTTTATTTTTGTCCAATCGTTGGTACCCGCTGTTAATTTCATGTTAAGTTCCTACATGGCAGATTAAAAAAATGAAAAATACAAGGAGATACTCGAGGTATTTGGGAAATGACAAATAGGAACTCATACCCTTGCCACACAAATAATTAACGAATGAATTGACAGTATGTACCAACGATTGGAAAAAAGTCAAAATGTTGGGTAACTCATTGTCCAAATAAAAAGTATAGGAACTCGTTTATCCTACTAGCATATCGTTGGATACCCGTTGTGTCAATTTTCCTATATGAATACTACATTTGTCTGGCTGTCAAAAAAATGAAAAAAAAAAAATTACCAATAAAAAATATTGTTGAAAAAATCATTTTATTTATTATTGAATGTCTAGGTATACGTTAGGGAAAGGACAAATGATAACCCAAACTTAAGATACCCATGAGTAAATACATGTCCTCCTTACTCGTCATACCAAATTTATGTTATCATGACCATGAACTTCGGAAATACTTTGACTATATTCTGTATAATTTTTCTTTTTTTCTTTATAGATATATATTTTTGAGCAATTAGTAAATAAAGATAGACATTTAATATATGTACAAAAAAAAGAATAATTACCCAAAAAAATCTAAAAATTAATTTAATGCCTAAAAAACTTTCATATATCTAAATATATATGGATAGAGTTTGGGTTTGATTATACAAAATCTGATAGGGTTTTACTTTTATTTCCTACACTAATCACCTAAAAAAATTAAGAAGTATTAAGTAGTACTTTAATTTATGGAGATATTTATTTATCAATTATTCCTAAATATTAATTATACCCATGTATTGCATTTAAATTTTAATGCATTTATCATACTTATCTAAGTGATTATACAAATACTTCTTGTTATTTCACCTATATATATCACCTCTTATGTAAATGATTTAACTACTAATTATAACATTCATCTTTTCTAATTAAATTTCCTTTCTCTCTTTTATTATTAATACCATATAATAAAAATGTGAAACACTAAATATAATATATAACATTATGGTTTTATCCTCACTCAAATAATTATTTGCATTGAAATCTTCTCATGCCAAAATTTTGCTCAAAGAAACACTTCTTTTTTTCAATTGATGCAAATATTATAACATGATCTATATACATCGTTAAAGTATTTTTCTAACATTAGTAATAAGAATTTAGAAATTCTTATTTTGTCCTATATTAGATATAATTTTTTTAGCTCCTTAGTCGATTATTAGCCTAATGTAAAGAAAGCTGAATAATTTTGAATGTTGCAACGCGTTGAAAAAGAGTTGAAAAGGAGTTACCTCTTAAGCTAATCTTCCTATTCAAATCAGTCGCTTTATTGTTTGAGTTCATCTTCAACTGATGAACATATCTCCTGGATAAAACGGTTGGCTTCACATGCCTATTGTTTAGTGCATAACCACATCTATGTTTTTTGTTTGGGTCTAGATTTAAAAACTACCATTTGCATACGCAGATGCATATATAAACTAGTCACAATTTTACATCTACACTTCGCTCTAACTCTACAAGGTTCATTACATGGGACCCAAATGTTCCTAATATTGGCAATATCTTTTGCTTTAACTGAATCCTTGAATTCATCACCATTAGAGGATATCATACAAACCATTAAACTCGGGTCATCCTTGTCTGTACATACATTAAACCTGGGAAGGATCCTTCTTCGAACACCCAAACCTTCACCATTCTCCTCATCCGACGTCCCTTCCAAGCTATTAAATTACTCATTATTGGCACTAGAACCCTCGCTAAGATCATCATAATCGATTTCACGTAATAATTGCGAACATGTTAGATCTAACTCATTTATATTAACTGACGGTGAAAAACCAACACTAGCAAATTCAATGCCAATAGCGACATTTTTCTGGTACAATATATCGGAGTAATCGGAGCCACTATTTTCACTACCAAAGTTAACGATATTGGATTATACAATACACAATCATAAATATGTGTTGTTAAATTCCTAGGCACAAACCTAAAATACATAACTAAATGAAATGGTGGAAGTAAATAATTACCGCAATCAATGAATATTTCATTCAGAATCGCCATTATAAAAGAGTAATTTACTTGGGCATAACTTCGATTCTTGGACTCAAAAATCTGGCGTGGTTTTCCCCCAAAATTGAAGAACACAAAGAACACGCTTGACGATTTGTTTTTTATTTGTATTTGTTTAGATTTACTTTGACGAAGTCAAATTGAATGTGTTTAGGTAACAGGTAAAGAAGGAAATGAAAAGAAAAGAGTACCCTTGCCACGTTGGAAAAAACACTTCAGCTGAGGGTGACGTTATGCCTAGGTAGAGCAGACGTGACGGTGAGGTGGCACTAACATAACGTCAAATGGAATTGAATAACGGTCAACTAATAAAAAACTGAAAAAGGGCTAACTGCGACAAAAAAGATTCATCATAGGGCTTTTCGTGACAATTTTGAAGATTGGGGGCGGCTACTGCACTTTGGCCAAAGTTAGAGGATATCAAGAGGGCTTCACCCATAAATATATGATAGATAACAATTACAATGAGGAATCTAATAAATTTCTAAGCTAATAGGATAATATATTTAAAAGTTATGAACCACAATATATGGTGTATCATTATGAAGAACCCAATTTAGTGGTCCCGAACTTTGCAAACCATCATCCACCCTTTTTTACCACTTCATATACTTTCTCTCCCGACTCATTAATTTCATAATTATCCAATATGTTGGTTCACATTTGTTATTAAATATCAATGGCCAGTCACCACAAAATTTGATGACTGACTTGCTTGCGAACCATTGCATTTGGTGGTCCTTGACTTTGCAAATCTGAAAAACATTTGTATAGGCGAAATGATAATTTTAGAAGTATATTATTAATAGAATATTGAATTTTAGATACACTTCCAATATTTTGAAGCTTTGAGTAGACAAATATGATTGACAAGAACTCTAGTGACCCAAAATACTAACTCCTTTTAATAGTATTATATTGTGCTTAGAATATGTTATTAAAGAACAAAACGTTTCTCATATTTTGTGTAGCATGTCTATATTACAAAAATTCTTGATCGAATAAGAAGTAAGTGGACATTTGTTTAGGAACAAAGTAATTAATACGAAGAATGGTGGATAAGAGTGCCTCGTAGGATTAGGTTTTCAAAAGTTTGTGTACACTATATGGAAGGAATGGAATAAAATGGATACATAGAGGAGCGGTGCATAGTAAAACTGAATAAGTCCAAGAGATTAGAAGCAATATTAAAAATAAAATATACTCCGTATGTTCCAAAAAAGTTTGTACATATAGAAATTAATACATTTTTTTCTTTTATCGACTATTATCCCGGTTAAAATTAAGAATGTATATTTTCAACACTAATTTAAGATATCAAGACACGTAATGAAGAGTAATTTTGTAATAGGGAATGTAATAGTTACATTCTTTAATATGTGTGAAAAGTAAAGTGGACAAATACTTTAAAACAAAGGGAATATTACTACTACACAAATATGACTAATATGCAGAACAAATCAATTGAATTGGAAAATAACTTGTCATGTGCCCAACGATATGTTAACTGGACAAATAAGTACCTATACTTTCATATTGAGTAACGAGGTACCCAACATTATATTTTTGTCTGATCGTTGGTACCCGTTGTTAAGTTCATGTTAAGTTCTTACGTGGCAGATTAAAAAAATGAAAAAATACAAGGAGATACTCCAAGTATTTGGGAAAGGACAAATAGGTACTCATACCCTTGCTACACCAACACTTAACAACTGAATTGACTATAGGTACCAAAGATTGGAAAAAATTTAAAATGTTGGTTAACACATTGTCCAAATAAAAAGTATAGGAACTCATTTATCCTACTAGCATATGGTTGGATACATGGCGTGTCAATTTTCCTATATGAATATTACATTTGTCTAGATGTCAAAATAGGAAAAAAATACCAATTAGAAATATTGTTGAAAAATTCATTTTATTTATGATTGAATGTCTAGGTCTACTTTAGGGAGAGGACAAATAAAAACCCAAACTTATGATACCCATGAGTAAATATATGCCTTCCTTACTTGTCATACCAAATTGAAGTTATCGTGACCATGAACTTCGGAAATACTTTGACTATATTCTGTATAATTTTTACTTGTTTCTTTATAGATATATATTTGTGAGCAGACATTTCATATATGTTCAAAATAAAGAATAATTACCCAAAAAATGTAAAATTTAATTTAATGCTTAAAAAACATTCACCTATCTAAATATATCTATATAGAGCTTGGGTTTGATTATAAAAAATCTGATAGGGTTTTACTTTTATTTCCTACACTAATCACCTACAAAATTAAGAAGTATTAAGTATCAATTATTTATACTTATTTATCAATTATTCCTAAATATTAATTATACCCATATATTGCATTGAAATTTTACCTATAAAGCATTTATCATACTTATCTGAGTAATTATACATATACTTATTTTTATTTCACCTATATATAACCTCTTATGTAAATGTTTTAACAACTAATAATAACATTCTTCTTTTCTAATTAAATTTCCTTTCTCTCTGTTATTTTTAATACCACATAAGATGATACAAGGAGATAATAAAAATGTGAAATACTAAATATGATATATAACATAATTTTTTTTGTCCTCATAAATAATTATTTGCATTGGAATCTTCTCATGCTAAAATTTTGCTCAAAGAAACACTTCATTTTTTAAATTGATGCAAATATTATAACATGATCTATATACATCGTCAAAATATTTTTCTAACATTAATAACAAGAATTTAGAAAATTTTATATTTTTCCTATATAAGATATAATTTTTTTATCTCCTTAGTCGATTATTAGCATAATGCAAAGCAAGCTTAATGGTTTTGTATGTTGCAACTCGTTGAAAACTATAAATTTATGTATTTTAACTCATAATATGTCAAATTAGTTGTACTCCCTCCGTCCATCAATGTTTGTCATACATTATTTTCACACAAATTAAGAAAAATAATTAATTCTTTCTATTTTTACTAAATTATTCTCAACCAACTAAATAAATGAATTTAATGATGATAAGATTCTGAACATTAAATAATGATAAAATTGGTAGAAAATGTACAATAATTAATTTTTTTCTTAAATAGAGAACCTTTTGTGGACTTCTATTTTTAAAAATTGTGATAAACATTAATGGACGGAGGGAGTATATCTCAAGCCTGACTAGATGATCAATTATTTTCAAAATTGAAATATGTTTCATTTATGAAACTTTTTTTTACTTTTTCACGAGATTCTATAATAGGCGTTAATGACATAGAATTGTGTATTATATATATTAATTGTTCTTAAGATATAGTAATCTGGTCATTTCTTGTCTCTCTCTCTACATATATACACAAGCTTTATCTTTCTTATCCTTGTATTTTTTCATCATCAATGGATGTACCATACATTTATCACAATACTCCATTTTATGTGGATACGACAAATCATGTCATATGGACTTCTGAAGAAAACAAGATATTCTAGAATATGCTTGCTATGCTCAATCATGGTTCTGAGGATTTTTTCCAACGACTAGCTTTTACTGTTCCTGGAAAAACAATTCAACAAATCAAGGAACATTATGAAGCATTAGTTGAGGATATTAAGAACATTTAGTTAGGTCATGTTCCAATACCTGATTACAAAAATGATAACCATGATGAATCTATAGGCCAAAGCGACAAGAAGAATAAGAAGTCAGTCAAGCGTTGGAGTGAGGAAGAGCACAGGTATGTTATTCATCTTTTAACTTTGGTAGTTTGTAGCGTCGCCAATCATACAAGGTTCATAAGTTCTAAACTAATAAGGTAGTATATTTAATAATTATGACCCACAATGTATTCTTTTGTGCTTAAACTTTTTGTTAGAAAAAGATGTTTCTCATCCTTCATTACATTATATTCATATTACATCATATTTGGATCAGATAATTAATTTGGAAATACTCTATGTATAATCATGTTTTTTTAAAAGTTAAAGATTTTTTTCTCATTAATTATATCAAGTATTATATTATATGTGAGAAAATTAATATCCATGTGAAAATGATAGAAGTAATTATTTGAAGGGAAAAAGTCTGCAAGGTACTTAATTTGAAAAAATTTGACAAAGAGGTTTTTTAGTTTCAATGTGGACAACGAGATTCCAAACATTTAAACTTTAATTCAATCGCATGAGTTTGATTGTCTATTTGTCCTTTTTCAAATTTCTCGTGTATACAGTGTACTTTATGGTTTTAACTTTGTTTCTAGAATCTCTTATATAGGCATATAACATAAAATAGATGGCAAATACCAATAATTGGGCAAAAATAATTGATACGTACCGCGTTTTCCAAATTTAAAGAACATAGACTCGTTATGGTGTTAGCATTTTGTTGGTTACTGAAAATTCATTTTTTCTTATTATTTTATATAAATTTTTGTTTTTGCTAATTATTCTAATTTGTTAATTCTGACAGAAATTTTCTAGTTGGGCTAGAATTGTATGGAAAAGGGGATTGGAGGGCGATTTCGAGAAATTGCGTACCGACCAAGACTACAACTCAAATTGCAAGTCACGCTCAGAAGTACTTCCTTCGCTTGGAGAAGTTAAAAAACCCAACACATTAAAAGAAACTCAAGTCTCTTATGAAATACTATTTATGGTTGCAATTATTTTCCTTCTCTTATTTGTTTGTAAGGATTTGTATTTCAAATTTCAGTATTTTGATATTCTACTTTTTTTTAGTTACATTTCAAATTATATTTTAATTTTTCTAGTTTATAATTTTATTATTTTATAATCATCGGCATCTTATGGCATATAATATAATAGAAATAAAAACGGATTACATTGTCACAAAATTAAAAGATAAAAGACTAAAAAATGTATACTAGAAATTCAAATTCCAATATTAGGCCATTGCCTATGGCCTAAAAACATATTTAGGCCAAACGTTTTAAAAGTATAATTTTTAGCCAAAACGTATTCATAATATCATTTTAGGCCATTTCACTAATTACGTGAGATGTTACTTAAATTTTAAGGGAACTTTGTCATTTTAAACAAAGTATATCTTTATTTGAACACATCATAAACTAGGAATTTTATGTGAAGTGTCTAAATAATTATTTAAAGGATCTAAAATATAGTTTATATAGTTGAAATGGGTTACGTGAATTACAGATGATGACCATAACCCTGGTCAGAATTACGGATGATGACCATAACCCTGGTCAAACTGACTTTGTATTGATCAACAAAGTAAATATAAAAAAATTACTTGAATTCAAATGTTACATAAATTAAAATTGAACAAATTTTATTAATATTTTACAGGTCTTAGATGAGTATTAAATTATCTCCTCTGAAGATAAAAGTTGATAACGATTTTACTTAGAATTTCATGGGTTGGTTTAAGAGAATGATTCAGGTCTATTCTGAAAATGGATGAGATTCTAAGATAGTGATGGCTTATATTATTATATTTATGTGGTTTTCATTGAAAAACAGAATGAGATGTTTTCATGAAGGTAAAAAGTGGTGTATTGATAATATTTTAGATAAATCTATAGAAATCATTACAAGATTATTTGGGTCTTATGATGAATGGGGAAAGATTTAAAGGTTCAAAGATGAAACGAGGAATCTTATAGTACTAATAATCCAACAATTGATGATGATATCGATATGGTATTGAGTTGTTATGCATCAATTAAAACGAATAGAGAGACTTCTATTATCGCTGCTATTGTAGTTAATAAAAAAAGTGTTATTTATAGGAAGGTCATCAGATGTAAAGTTAATAGGGTAATTGAAGGTGAAGCTTGGGCCTTAATTATGGCCATGAGGTCTTGTAAAGACCTTTCTAGTTAGAGAGTTCGGTTTTACTTTGACAACCTTGAATTAGTTCAAGGATCTTAGGCTTGACCGGACTTCATTGGATTCTTAAACCTATTCTATCGGAAGTTAGAAATTGGTTAGTTCAGTTTTCCTATTGGAAAGTTACACATATTGAAAGAAAATATAATTCTACTACGAATGCCCTCGCTAAATGCATAAGAAGGAATTTGGATCTATCCAACTGAAGGGACTTTTCGCTTATTGCTTCTAATAATTTCCTTATCAATCTTTGTAATAATTTCTCACTAACACAAAAAAAAAGATGAGTATGAAAAGAACTTTAGGAATTACTGGAGACATGTACAGTCATATAACATGCTGTCATGAGCTAACCTAACTATAGTGATTTAAGGAGCCAAATGATATGGCTTGTTATAACTGTGAAAAATATTCCTTAAATTTGTTGATAAGCTGGAAGTCTATTTGTGATATATGAAGAGGGCATATCAAAATGTTGGAGATGAGTTTGTCTTAGACGTTAAATTTTAGAATTTAACATGTAAATTGTTGAATGTACAAGTTATGAAAAAATTTATGTAAATCATGTAAGCCTAAGAACTTTGATGTTGAAAAAGACAAAGTGCATGTTTTTGAGTTGTTTAGATATTGATTCTTAATATTATTTTTAATCTTTAAATTGCAAGTCTTGAAATTTTAATCAATATTGTATAGATATTTTTACATGTGTTTAATAATTTCAAAGATAATATAGTTCATAGTTAATAAGAGCTTATGGTCACAAATTTAAACTTTTTTTGGCACATTTGTTGGACAAAATTGAGATCAAAGTAGTGAATATATCAACATAATTGGTGTTACTGACAAAAAAAACCGGTGTTAAAAAAATTCAGATACAAATTGAATTCGAAGACCCATTTTATTTGGTTGGGTTTACAATTTAATTTTGAATACTACCAAGAAGTTATGATTATGAATTGAAAGATGAAAATCGTTAAATGATTATATCTCAATGCCTATTTGATCAATCAACCACAACTTAATAATAGAATGTTTTTTCTAATTTAAAATTTAAAATATTGATCATTATCTTAAATTTTATATTTAGATATCTTAAAACAAGTAAAAAATGCAATCATGAATTTGTTTGTGTTCCTGTTTGACAATACTTTTTTTTAAAACACATCAAAGTGCTTCTAGATCTTTAAAAGTGTTTTACATCATGAAAAACACTTTTAGGTGTTTCTCACAAAAAAACATAGTGATTTAAGATTTCAAAATTATTTTTAATAAATTTTCAAATTTTTTAATTTTATTCTAAATGACATTTTTTACTATAAAATAAGCACTTCCAAGCGAGTCCGCTTCTTATTGATTATTTAATTGATAATTGTATTTTCTTATTTATTGGGTCCACTACCATTGTATTTATCCAAAATAATGTCTATTGAATTATTAACTTTTTTGGATTGTTTTTTTAAAATTAAAAATTGCATATAACCAGCGCATGAAGTGTGGCGGATCTGCTATGCATATAGCCAACACATGAAGTGTGGTAGAACTGTAATGCATCTAACCATCACATGAAGCATGATAGATTTTTAATGCATATAACGAACACATGAAACGTGGTAAGCTTGACAATTCAAAATATATTATGTCCTCCAAAAGGAAATCTCACGAATAAATGAAAAAATGATAAATATGTGCATCCATGTAGCATGACAAGAATAACTGAGCCAACTAATGTTGTAATCTTGAAGGAATTAATGGCCATTGAAGGCCTTACCACAACATCCTCAAGATGGAGTAGAGGGAGATAAGCAATTAAAGAATTTCATGGATCTAATTACAATCAATATTCACTCACAAAACAAGAAGTTAAGAGAACAAAAGGCTTCAATTAAAATCTTAGGTACACAAGTAGAACAAATGAGTAAAGTTCTAAAGAATATTATGGAAGAAAAATAATTGAAGGCCATTGAAGGAGGTGATGCCAATGTTGGGTTCAAAACTTGTTAGGCAATTTTCCTTGAAATAGAAGAGAAAGAGGAAGTACCGCATGCTGCAGAAACTACCGTGAAAGTTCCAAAAATTGAAGAAGAACCAACAAAGTCTAGCCCCAAAGACTCCGACTTTTCTGAAGATTTGGATTCATCCGAAATATCCGAGTTTATAAACCTTCTGAGAGATATGAAAGAAGATATTCGATCAGTTATAGAGCTATAAGCTACCATAGCAAAAGAACAAGAGGTACAAGCTTCAAAAGAATGCCACAATATATTCGAAAGACAAATTCAAAGGTTGACATTGAACTCAAGACATTTGTAGAGGCGTATAGTATGGAAAATATCAACGCCCAGATGCTTGAGATTGCGAAGAAAGGGCTTACACCTCAACAAGTTTTCAGGCAAGTTATTCTAGAGAAAGAAGCGAGTGTAGAAGCCTGAAAAGGGACTGTGGCTCATACTGAGAGAGTCTTAATAAGAGTTGAAAAGGAGTTACCTCTTAAGCTAATCTTTCTATTCAAATCTGAGTTCATCTTCAACTGATAAACACATCTCCTAGATAAAATTGTTGGCTTCACAAGCCTATTGTTTAGTGCACAACCACATCTCTGTTTTTTGTTTGGGGTCCAGATTTAAAAACTACCATTTGCATACGCAGTTGCATATATAAACTAGTCACAATTTTACCTCTACACTTCGCTCTAACTCTACAAGGTTCATTACATGGGACCCAAATGTTCCTAATATCGGCAATATCTTTTGCTTTAACCGCATCCTTGAATTCACCACCATTAGAGGATATCATACCAACCATTAAATTCGGGTCATTCTTGTCTGTACATACATTAAACCTGGGAAGGATCCTCCTTCGAACACCCAAACCTTTACCATCCTCCTCACCCAACGTCCCTTGCAAGCTATTAAATATTCATAATAGACTTTAGAACCCTCGTTAGGATCATCATCGTCGATTTCAGGTAATAATTACGAACATGGTAGATCTAACTCATTTATATTAACTTACGTTGAAAAACCAATACTGGCGAATTCAATGCCAATAGCGACATTGTTCATGTACAATATATTAGAGTAATCGGAGCAACTATTTTCACTACCAGAGTTAACAATATTGGATTCTACAATACACAATCATAAATATGTGTTGTTAAATTCCTAGGCACAATAACTAAAACCCTAAACGTAAAATACATAACTAAATGAAATGGTGGAAGTAAATAATTACCGCAATCACTGAATATTTCATTCAGAATCGCCATTATAAAAGAGTAATTTACTTGGCATAACTTTGGTTCTTGGACTTAAAAATCTGGTGTGGTTTTCCCCCAAAATTGAAGAACACAAAGAACACGCTTGACTGTGTGTTTTTTATCTGTATTTGTTTAGATTTACTTTGACGAAGTCAAATGGAATGTGTTTATGTAACAGGTAAAGAAGGAAATGAAAAGAAAAGAGTACCCTTGCCACGTTGGAAAAAACACTTCAGCTAAGGGTGACGTCATGCCTAGGTGGAGTAGACGTGGCGGTGAGGTGGCACTTACGTAACATCAAATGAAATTGACCAACGGTCAACTAATAAAAACCTGAAAAAGGGCTTATCGTGACAAAAAAAGATTCATCAAAGGGCTTTTCATGACTATTTTGAAGATCCGGGGTGGCTACTGCACTTTGACCAAAGTTAGAGGATATCACCGGGGCTTCACCCATAAATATATGATAGATAACAAATACGATAAGGAATCAAATAAATTTCTAAGCTAATAGGATAATATTTTTATTTTTTAATATATTTAAAAGTTATGAACCACAATGTATGGTGTATCATTATGAAGAGCCAAATTTAGTTGTACCGTACTTTGCAAACCATCATCCATCCTTTTTTACCACTTCATATACTTTCTCTCCCCACTCATTGATTTCATAATTATTCGATATGTTGGTTCACATTTTTTATTTACTACCAACGATACTGGATTGCACTATCACCAGTGACCACAAAATTTGATGACTGACTTGCTTGCGGACCATTCATTTGGTAGTCCTTGACTTTGCAAATGTGACAAACATTTGTATAGACTAAATGATAATTTTAGAAGTATATTATTAATAGAATATTAAATTTTAGATACACTTCTAATATTTTGAAGCTTTGAGTGGCCAAATATGATTGACAAGAACTCTAGTGACCCAAACTACTAAATCCTTTTAATACTAACTTCTTTTAATAGTATTATATTTTTCTTAAAATATGTTATTAAAGAACAAAATGTTTCTCAATCTTCCGTGTAGTGTATCTATATAGCTTTCCAAAACTGTGAAAAATATTTTGTGAATTTGTTGATAAGCTGTAAGTCTATTTGTGATCTATGAAGAGGGCATACGAAACTGTTGGAGATTTACGAGTTAGTCTTAGATGTTAAATTTTAGTATTTAACATGTATATTGATGAATGTACAAGTTATGAAAAAATTTATGTAAATTTTGTAAGCCTAAGAACTTCGATGGTGAGAAAGACAAGGTGCATGTTTTTGAGTTTTGTAGATATTGATTCTTAATAGTATTTTTAGCCTTTATATTGCAAGTCTTTAATTTTAATTAATATTGTATAGATATTTTTTCATGTGTTTAATAATTTCAATGATGGTATAGTTCATAGTTGATAAGAGGTTATGGTCACCAACTTAATTTTTTTTGGCACATTTGTTGCATAAAATTGAGATCAATGTAGTGAATATATCAACTTAATTGTTGTTACTTGACAAAAAACCGGTGTTGAAAAAACTCAGTTACAAAGTGAATTCGAAGAACATACAATTTAATTTCCAAGACTACCAATAATTTATGATTATTAATTGAAAGATGAAAATCGTTAAATGATTATATCTCAATACCTATTTGATCAATCAACCATAAATTACCAATAAAATGTTTTTTCTAATTTAAAATTTAAAATATTGATCATTATCTTAAATTTTATATTTAAATATCTTAAAAAAAGTAAAAAATGAAATCATGAATTTGTTTATGTGCCTGTTTGACAATACTTTTTTTTAAAATACTTCAAAGTGCTTCTAGATCTTTAAAACTGTTTTACATCATGAAAAACACTTTTAGGTGTTTCTCACAAAAAACACCTAAGTGGTTTAAGATTTCAAAATTATTTTTAATAAATTTTCAATTTTTTTAATTTTATTCTAAAAGACATTTCTTTACTGTAAAATAAGCACTTCCAAACGAGCCCACATCTCATTAATTATTTAATTGTTAATTGTATTTTCTTATTTATTGGGTCCACTACCATTGTAGTTATCCAAAATAATGCCTATTAAATTATTAACTTTTTTGGATCGTTTTTTTATAATTAAAAATTGCATCTTACCAACGCATGAAGTGTGGTGGATCTGCTATGCATATAGCCAACACATCAAGTGTGGTAGAACTATAATGCATCTAACCATCACATGAATCGTGATAGATTGGAAAAGCATATAACAACACATGAAGCGTGGTAAGTTGTCAATTCAAAATATATTACGCCCTCCAAAAGGAAATATTATGAATAAATGAAAAATGATAAAATTTGTGGAATATGTGCATCCATGTAGCATGACAAGAATAATTGAGCCAACTAATGTTGTAATCTTGAAGGAAGTAATGGACATTGAAGAGATCAAGGTACCTAAATAAGAGGAAATTATGTAAATCATTTGTCTACTAAAAATATATGAAACAATGATACAATTTATGGGATTAAAATATATATTAATTTACTATAGCACTTGAAATAAATAATAAGGTTCTAAACCACAAAGTGGTAAAATATGTCGTCAGTGATAGAAATAATAATATTTAATTTTGACATCCAAAATGCTACTTGTATCACGGAGGTTCCTACATAAAGTTACAATTAATTATCGGGAGAATCCTCACTCTTATATTATTGATACGGTGTAGTGATGATTAGATGGATATTAAAGTTCATGACAAACACAATAGGTGCTTGAACTACGATAGGTTCCTAAAGCTTGACAAGTTCCCAAGCATGACAGATACTTGAAGCAAGTCAAGTTCGTAAAGCACTATAAGTATCATAAGTACTTGAGAATCTAAATCTTAATTTCTTGAAGATTGAGAATTACTGGAGAATAAAAGATCCTGAAGAACATAATTTATTTAAAGAGTGAGAGATAGGTTTCTGTATTATGAAATGATACTTTAAATAATTGTTGTCACAATGAAAAAGATATGTTATTTTTGTTCTGTACTCTTTTTTCTTTCCTGAAGTTTATTTCCATTAGGATTTTTCTCGTAAATTTTGAAAGATGCATGCCCAATATTCATTGTAAAAAGAAATATATACTCATTTTCTTGATAAAAAAAATGATGTTACTAACAATCAATACCCTAAAGTGAAAATCCAAAATCCAGAAGATTTGTTAATTAATGTTTTATTAACGAAGACAATTAAGGTACAAGTCCACAAGTATCTAATATATTAGAAAATACGTAATGTCTTAATGAGATGTTTCATAATATCATTTTTAGGCAATTTCACTAATTTTGTGAGATGGTACATAAATTCTAAGGGAACTTCGGTCATTTCACACAAACTATATCTTTATTTGACATACATAATAACTAGGAATTCTATGTGAAGTGTCTAAATTATTTGAATGGCCTAAAGTATAGTATATATAGTTGAAATGGGTTGCGTGAATTATGGATGATGACCATAACCCTGGTCAAACTGCCTTTGTGTTGATCAACAAAATAATTATTAAAAATTACTTGAATTTAAATGTTACATAAATTATTATTGAACAAATTTTATTAATATTTTGCAGGTTTTAGATGAGTATAAAATTATCTCCTCTGCAGATAAAAGTTCATAAAGATTTTACTGAGAATTTCATGGGTTGTTTTAAGAGAATGATTTAGGTCTATTCTGAAAATGGATGGGATGCTAAGATAGTGATGACTAATATTATTATATTTAAGTGGTTTTCATGGAAAAAAAGAATGAGATGTTTTCATGAAGGTAAACATCGTGTATTGATAATGTTTTAGATAAATCTATAAAAATCATTACAAGATTATTTGGGTCTTATGATGAATGGGGGGAAAGATTTAAAGGTTCAAAGAAGAAACGAGGAAAATTATAGTACTAATAATCCAACAATTAATGACGATGCCGATATGGCATGGATGTGTTATGCATCAATTAAAACGAATAGAGAGACTTCTATTATCGCTGCTACTGGACTTAATAAAGAAAGTGTTATTTCTAGGAAGTTAAATATCAGATGTAAAGTTAATAGGGTAATTGAAGGAGAAGCTTGGGCCTTAATTACGGCCATGAGCTCTTGTAAAGACCTTTCTAGTTAGAGGGGTTGTTTTACTCTGACAACCTTGAATTCAATGATCTTCGGCTTGACCGAAATTCATTAGATTCTTAAACCTATTCTATCGGAAGCTAAAAATTGGTTAGGTCAATTTTCCTATTGGAAAGTTGCCCACATTAAAAGAAAATATAATTCTACTACTGATGCACTGGCTAAATGCAAAAGAAAGAATTTGGATCTATTCAACTGGAGAGACTTTTCTCTTATTGCTTCTAATAATTTCCTTATCAATATTTGTAATAGTTTTAGATAAATTAGTGTAATTTCTCATCGACAAATAAAAAAGATGAGTATGAAAAGAACTTTTGGAATTCCTGGAGACATGTACAGTCATATAACATGTTGTCATGAGCTTACCTAACTATGTTTTAGTTATACACAATTTGCTTTCCAAATATAGTGGTTGAAGGAGCCAAATGATATTGCTTTCCAAAACTGTAAAAAATATTCCATAAATTTGTTGATAAGCTGTAAGTCTATTTGTGATCTATGAAGAGGGCATATCAATATGTTGGAGACATGTTTTCAATACTAATTTAAGATATCAAGACACGTAATGAAGGGTAATTTTGTAATAAGGAATGTAATAGTTACATTCCTTAATATGTGTGAAAAGTAAAATGGACAAATACTTTGAACTAAAGGAAATATTACTACTACACAAATATGACTAATAAGCAGAACAAATCATTGTGTATAGATTGAGGACTATAATGAGTAATTCAAATGTAACAGGAAAGACACATTTACCTGCAATGTTGCAAAAAAAATTACAAGATTTTATTAGAATGGGAAAATAACTTGTCATGTGCCCAACGATATGTTAACTGGACAAATAAGTATCTATACTTTTATATTGAGTAACGAGGTACCCAACATTTTATTTTTGTCCAATCGTTGGTACCCGCTGTTAATTTCATGTTAAGTTCCTGCGTGGCAGATTAAAAAAATGAAAAATACAAGGAGATACTCGAGGTATTTGGGAAAGGACAAATAGGAACTCATACCCTTGCCACACAAATAATTAACGAATGAATTGACAGTAGGTACCAACGTTTGGAAAAAAGTCAAAATGTTGGGTAACTCATTGTCCAAATAAAAAGTATAGGAACTCGTTTATCCTACTAGCATATCGTTGGATACCCGTTGTGTCAATTTTCCTATATGAATACTACATTTGTCTGGCTGTCAAAAAAATGAAAAAAAAAATTACCAATAAAAATTATTGTTGAAAAAATGATTTTATTTATTATTGAATGTCTAGGTATATGTTAGGGAAAGGACAAATGATAACCCAAACTTAAGATACCCATGAGTAAATACATGTCCTCCTTACTCGTCATACCAAATTTATGTTATCATGACCATGAACTTCGGAAATACTTTGACTATATTCTGTATAATTTTTATTTTTTTCTTTATTGATATATATTTGTGAGCAATTAGTAAATAAAGATAGACATTTAATATATGTACAAAATAAAGAATAATTACCCAAAAAAATCTAAAAATTAATTTAATGCCTAAAAAACATTCATATATCTAAATATATATGTATAGAGTTTGGGTTTGATTATACAAAATCTGATAGGGTTTTACTTTTATTTCCTACACTAATCACCTAAAAAAATTAAGAAGTATTAAGTAGTACTTTAATTTATGGAGATATTTATTTATCAATTATTCCTAAATATTAATTATACCCATGTATTGCATTTAAATTTTAATGCATTTATCATACTTATCTAAGTGATTATACAAATACTTCTTGTTATTTCACCTATATATATCACCTCTTATGTAAATGATTTAACTACTAATTATAACATTCATCTTTTCTAATTAAATTTCCTTTCTCTCTTTTATTATTAATACCATATAATAAAAATGTGAAACACTAAATATAATATATAACATTATTGTTTTATCCTCACTCAAATAATTATTTGCATTGAAATCTTCTCATGCCAAAATTTTGCTCAAAGAAACACTTCTTTTTTTCAATTGATGCAAATATTATAACATGATCTATATACATCGTTAAAGTATTTTTCTAACATTAGTAATAAGAATTTAGAAATTCTTATTTTGTCCTATATTAGATATAATTATTTTAGCTCCTTAGTCGATTATTAGCCTAATGTAAAGAAAGCTGAATAATTTTGAATGTTGCAACGCGTTGAAAAAGAGTTGAAAAGGAGTTACCTCTTAAGCTAATCTTCCTATTCAAATCAGTCGCTTTATTGTTTGAGTTCATCTTCAACTGATGAACATATCTCCTGGATAAAACAGTTGGCTTCACATGCCTATTGTTTAGTGCATAACCACATCTATGTTTTTTGTTTGGGTCTAGATTTAAAAACTACCATTTGCATACGCAGATGCATATATAAACTAGTCACAATTTTACATCTACACTTCGCTCTAACTCTACAAGGTTCATTACATGGGACCCAAATGTTCCTAATATTGGCAATATCTTTTGCTTTAACCGAATCCTTGAATTCATCACCATTAGAGGATATCATACAAACCATTAAACTCGGGTCATCCTTGTCTGTACATACATTAAACCTGGGAAGGATCCTTCTTCGAACACCCAAACCTTCACCATTCTCCTCATCCGACGTCCCTTCCAAGCTATTAAATTACTCATTATTGGCACTAGAACCCTCGCTAAGATCATCATAATCGATTTCACGTAATAATTGCGAACATGTTAGATCTAACTCATTTATATTAACTGACGGTGAAAAACCAACACTAGCAAATTCAATGCCAATAGCAACATTTTTCTGGTACAATATATCGGAGTAATCGGAGCCACTATTTTCACTACCAAAGTTAACGATATTGGATTATACAATACACAATCATAAATATGTGTTGTTAAATTCCTAGGCATAAACCTAAAATACATAACTAAATGAAATGGTGGAAGTAAATAATTACCGCAATCACTGAATATTTCATTCAGAATCGCCATTATAAAAGAGTAATTTACTTGGGCATAACTTCGATTCTTGGACTCAAAAATCTGGTGTGGTTTTCCCCCAAAATTGAAGAACACAAAGAACACGCTTGACGATTTGTTTTTTATTTGTATTTGTTTAGATTTACTTTGACGAAGTCAAATAGAATGTGATTAGGTAACAGGTAAAGAAGGAAATGAAAAGAAAAGAGTACCCTTGCCACGTTGGAAAAAACACTTCAGCTGAGGGTGACGTTATGCCTAGGTGGAGCAGACGTGACGGTGAGGTGGCACTGACGTAACGTCAAATGGAATTGAATAACGGTCAACTAATAAAAAACTGAAAAAGGGCTAACTGCGACAAAAAAGATTCATCATAGGGCTTTTCGTGACAATTTTGAAGATCGGGGGCGGCTACTGCACTTTGGCCAAAGTTAGAGGATATCAAGAGGGCTTCACCCATAAATATATGATAGATAACAATTACAATGAGGAATCTAATAAATTTATAAGCTAATAGGATAATATATTAATTTTTAATATATTTAAAAGTTATGAACCACAATATATGGTGTATCATTATGAAGAACCCAATTTAGTGGTCCCGAACTTTGCAAACCATCATCCACCCTTTTTTACCACTTCATATACTTTCTCTCCCGACTCATTAATTTCATAATTATCCAATATGTTGGTTCACATTTGTTATTAAATATCAATGACCAGTCACCACAAAATTTGATGACTGACTTGCTTGCGAACCATTGCATTTGGTGGTCCTTGACTTTGCAAATCTGAAAAACATTTGTATAGGCGAAATGATAATTTTAGAAGTATATTATTAATAGAATATTGAATTTTAGATACACTTCCAATATTTTGAAGCTTTGAGTAGACAAATATGATTGACAAGAACTCTAGTGACCCAAAATACTAACTCCTTTTAATAGTATTATATTGTGCTTAGAATATGTTATTAAAGAACAAAACGTTTCTCATATTTTGTGTAGCATGTCTATATTACAAAAATTCTTGATCGAATAAGAAGTAAGTGGACATTTGTTTAGGAACAAAGTAATTAATACGAAGAATGGTGGATAAGAGTGCCTCGTAGGATTAGGTTTTCAAAAGTTTGTGTACACTATATGGAAAGAATGGAATAAAATGGATACATAGAGGAGCGGTGCATAGTAAAACTGAATAAGTCCAAGAGATTAGAAGCAATATTAAAAATAAAATATACTCCGTATGTTCCAAAAAAGTTTGTACATATAGATATTAATACATTTTTTTCTTTTATCGACTATTATCCCTGTTAAAATTAAGAATGTATATTTTCAACACTAATTTAAGATATCAAGACACGTAATGAAGAGTAATTTTGTAATAGAGAATGTAATAGTTACATTCTTTAATATGTGTGAAAAGTAAAGTGGACAAATACTTTAAAACAAAGGGAATATTACTACTACACAAATATGACTAATATGCAGAACAAATCAATGTGTACAGATTGAAGACTATAAAGAGTAATACAAATTTAACAGGAAAGACACATTTATCTCTAATGTTGGAAAAAAATAACAGGATTTTATTAGAATTGGAAAATAACTTGTCATGTGCCCAACGATATGTTAACTGGACAAATAAGTACCTATACTTTCATATTGAGCAACGAGGTACCCAACATTATATTTTTGTCTGATCGTTGGTACCGGTTGTTAAGTTCATGTTAAGTTCTTACGTGGCAGATTAAAAAAATGAAAAAATACAAGGAGATACTCCAAGTATTTGGGAAAGGACAAATAGGTACTCATACCCTTGCTACACCAACACTTAACCACTGAATTGACTGTAGGTACCAAAGATTGGAAAAAATTTAAAATGTTGGTTAACACATTGTCCAAATAAAAAGTATAGGAACTCATTTATCCTACTAGCATATGGTTGGATACATGGCGTGTCAATTTTCCTATATGAATATTACATTTGTCTAGATGTCAAAATAGGAAAAAAATACCAATTAGAAATATTGTTGAAAAATTCATTTTATTTATGATTGAATGTCTAGGTCTACTTTAGGGAGAGGACAAATAAAAACCCAAACTTATGATACCCATGAGTAAATATATGCCTTCCTTACTTGTCATACCAAATTGAAGTTATCGTGACCATGAACTTCGGAAATACTTTGACTATATTCTGTATAATTTTTATTTTTTTCTTTATAGATATATATTTGTGAGCAGACATTTCATATATGTTCAAAATAAAGAATAATTACCCAAAAAATGTAAAATTTAATTTAATGCTTAAAAAACATTCACCTATCTAAATATATCTATATAGAGCTTGGGTTTGATTATAAAAAATCTGATAGGGTTTTACTTTTATTTCCTACACTCATCACCTAAAAAATTAAGAAGAATTAAGTATCAATTATTTATACTTATTTATCAATTATTCCTAAATATTAATTATACCCATATATTGCATTGAAATTTTACCTATAAAGCATTTATCATACTTATCTAAGTAATTATACATATACTTATTTTTACTGCACATATATATAACCTCTTATGTAAATGTTTTAACTACTAATAATAACATTCATCTTTTCTAATTAAATTTCCTTTCTCTCTTTTATTTTTAATACCACATAAGATGATACATAGGAGATAATAAAAATGTGAAATACTAAATATGATATATAACATTATTTTTTTTGTCCTCACTAAATAATTATTTGCATTGGAATCTTCTCATGCTAAAATTTTGCTCAAAGAAACACTTCATTTTTTAAATTGATGCAAATATTATAACATGATCTATATACATCGTCAAAATATTTTTCTAACATTAATAACAAGAATTTAGAAAATTTTATATTTTTCCTATATAAGATATAATTTTTTTATCTCCTTAGTCGATTATTAGCATAATGCAAAGCAAGCTTAATGGTTTTGTATGTTGCAACTCGTTGAAAACTATAAATTTATGTATTTTAACTCATAATATGTCAAATTAGTTGTACTCCCTCCGTCCATCAATGTTTGTCATACATTATTTTCACACAAATTAAGAAAAATAATTAATTCTTTCTATTTTTACTAAATTATTCTCAACCAACTAAATAAATGAATTTAATGATGATAAGATTCTGAACATTAAATAATGATAAAATTGGTAGAAAAGGTACAATAATTAATTTTTTTCTTAAATAGAGAACCTTTTGTGGACTTCTATTTTTAAAAATTGTGATAAACATTAATGGACGGAGGGAGTATATCTCAAGCCTGACTAGATGATCAATTATTTTCAAAATGGAAATATGTTTTATTTATGAAACTTTTTTTTACTTTTTCACGAGATTTTATAATAGGCGTTAATGACATAGAATTGTGTATTATATATATTAATTGTTCTCAAGATATAGTAATCTGGTCATTTCTTGTCTCTCTCTCTACATATATACACAAGCTTTATCTTTCTTATCCCTATATTTTTTCATCATACATTTATCACAATACTCCATTTTATGTGGATACGACAAATCATGTCATATGGACTTCTGAAGAAAACAAGATATTCGAGAATATGCTTGCTATGCTCAATCATGGTTCTGAGGATTTTTTCCAACGGCTAGCTTTTACTGTTCCTGGAAAAACAATTCAACAAATCAAGGAACATTATGAAGCATTAGTTGAGGATATTAAGAACATTGAGTTAGGTCATGTTCCAATACCTGATTACAAAAATGATAACCATGATGAATCTATAGGCCAAAGCGACAAGAAGAATAAGAAGTCAGTCAAGCGTTAGAGTGAGGAAGAGCGCAGGTATGTTATTCATCTTTTAACTTTGGTAGTTTGTAGCGTCGCCAATCATACAAGGTTCATAAGTTCTAAACTAATAAGGTAGTATATTTAATAATTATGACCCACAATGTATTCTTTTGTGCTTAAACTTTTTGTTAGAAAAAGATGTTTCTCATCCTTCATTACATTATATTCATATTACATCATATTTGGATCAGATAATTAATTTGGAAATACTCTATGTATAATCATGTTTTTTTAAAAGTTAAAGATTTTTTTCTCATTAATTATATCAAGTATTATATTATATGTGAGAAAATTAATATCCATGTGAAAATGATAGAAGTAATTATTTGAAGGGAAAAAGTCTCCAAGGTACTTAATTTGAAAAAATTTGACAAAGAGGTTTTTTAGTTTCAATGTGGACAACGAGATTCCAAACATTTAAACTTTAATTCAATCGCAAGAGTTTGATTGTCTATTTGTCCTTTTTCAAATTTCTCGTGTATACAGTGAACTTTATGGTTTTAACTTTGTTTCTAGAATCTCTTATATAGACATATAACATAAAATAGATGGCAAATACCAATAATTGGGCAAAAATAATTGATAGGTACCGCGTTGTCCAAATTTAAAGAACATAGACTCGTTATGGTGTTAGCATTTTGTTGGTTACTGAAAATTCATTTTTTCTTATTATTTTATATAAATTTTTGTTTTTGCTAATTATTCTAATTTGTTAATTCTGACAGAAATTTTCTAGTTGGGCTAGAATTGTATGGAAAAGGGGATTGGAGGGCGATTTCGAGAAATTGCGTACCGACCAAGACTACAACTCAAATTGCAAGTCACGCTCAGAAGTACTTCCTTCGCTTGGAGAAGTTAAAAAACACAACGCATTAAAAGAAACTCAAGTCTCTTATGAAATACTATTTATGGTTGCAATTATTTTCCTTCTCTTATTTGTTTGTAAGGATTTGTATTTCAAATTTCAGTATTTTGATATTCTACTTTTTTTAGGTTACATTTCAAATTATATTTTAATTTTTCTAGTTTATAATTTTATTATTTTATAATCATCGGCATCTTATGGCATATAATATAATAGAAATAAAAACGGATTACATTGTCACAAAATTAAAAGATAAAAGACTAAAAAATGTATACTAGAAATTCAAATTCCAATATTAGGCCATTGCCTATGGCCTAAAAACATATTTAGGCCAAACGTTTTAAAAGTATAATTTTTAGCCAAAACGTATTCATAATATCATTTTAGGCCATTTCACTAATTACGTGAGATGTTACTTAAATTTTACGGGAACTTTGTCATTTTAAACAAAGTATATCTTTATTTGAACACATCATAAACTAGGAATTTTATGTGAAGTGTCTAAATAATTATTTAAAGGATCTAAAATATAGTTTATATAGTTGAAATGGGTTACGTGAATTACAGATATTACGGATGATGACCATAACCCTGGTCAAACTGACTTTGTATTGATCAACAAAGTAAATATAAAAAAATTACTTGAATTCAAATGTTACATAAATTAAAATTGAACAAATTTTATTAATATTTTGCAGGTCTTAGATGAGTATTAAATTATCTCCTCTGAAGATAAAAGTTGATAACGATTTTACTTAGAATTTCATGGGTTGGTTTAAGAGAATGATTCAGGTCTATTCTGAAAATGGATGAGATTCTAAGATAGTGATGGCTTATATTATTATATTTATGTGGTTTTCATTGAAAAACAGAATGAGATGTTTTCATGAAGGTAAAAAGTGGTGTATTGATAATATTTTAGATAAATCTATAGAAATCATTACAAGATTATTTGGGTCTTATGATGAATGGGGAAAGATTTAAAGGTTCAAAGATGAAACGAGGAATCTTATAGTACTAATAATCCAACAATTGATGATGATATCGATATGGTATGGAGTTGTTATGCATCAATTAAAACGAATAGAGAGACTTCTATTATCGCTGCTATTGTAGTTAATAAAAAAAGTGTTATTTATAGGAAGGTCATCAGATGTAAAGTTAATAGGGTAATTGAAGGTGAAGCTTGGGCCTTAATTATGGCCATGAGGTCTTGTAAAGACCTTTCTAGTTAGAGAGTTCGGTTTTACTTTGACAACCTTGAATTTGTTCAAGGATCTTAGGCTTGACCGGACTTCATTGGATTCTTAAACCTAATCTATCGGAAGTTAGAAATTGGTTAGTTCAGTTTTCCTATTGGAAAGTTACACATATTGAAAGAAAATATAATTCTACTACGAATGCCCTCGCTAAATGCATAAGAAGGAATTTGGATCTATCCAACTGAAGGGACTTTTCGCTTATTGCTTCTAATAATTTCCTTATCAATCTTTGTAATAATTTCTCACTAACACAAAAAAAAAGATGAGTATGAAAAGAACTTTAGGAATTACTGGAGACATGTACAGTCATATAACATGTTGTCATGAGCTAACCTAACTATAGTGATTTAAGGAGCCAAATGATATGGCTTGTTATAACTGTGAAAAATATTCCTTAAATTTGTTGATAAGCTGGAAGTCTATTTGAGATATATGAAGAGGGCATATCAAAATGTTGGAGATTTACGAGTTTGTCTTAGACGTTAAATTTTAGAATTTAACATGTAAATTGTTGAATGTACAAGTTATGAAAAAATTTATGTAAATTTTGTAAGCCTAAGAACTTTGATGTTGAAAAAGACAAAGTGCATGTTTTTGAGTTGTTTAGATATTGATTCTTAATATTATTTTTAATCTTTAAATTGCAAGTCTTGAAATTTTAATCAATATTGTATAGATATTTTTACATGTGTTTAATAATTTCAAAGATAATATAGATCATAGTTAATAAGAGCTTATGGTCACAAATTTAAACTTTTTTGGCACATTTGTTGGACAAAATTGAGATCAAAGTAGTGAATATATCAACATAATTGGTGTTACTGACAAAAAAAACCGGTGTTAAAAAAATTCAGATACAAATTGAATTCGAAGACCCATTTTATTTGGTTGGGTTTACAATTTAATTTCGAATACTACCAAGAAGTTATGATTATGAATTGAAAGATGAAAATCGTTAAATGATTATATCTCAATGCCTATTTGATCAATCAACCACAACTTAATAATAGAATGTTTTTTCTAATTTAAAATTTAAAATATTGATCATTATCTTAAATTTTATATTTAGATATCTTAAAACAAGTAAAAAAATGCAAGCATGAATTTGTTTGTGTTCCTGTTTAACAATACTTTTTTTTAAAACACATCAAAGTGCTTCTAGATCTTTAAAAGTTTTTTACATCATGAAAAACACTTTTAGGTGTTTCTCACAAAAAAAACCTAAGTGATTTAAGATTTCAAAATTATTTTTAATAGATTTTCAAATTTTTTAATTTTATTCTAAATGACATTTTTTTACATAAGCACTTCCAAACGAGTCCGCTTCTTATTGATTATTTAATTGATAATTGTATTTTCTTATTTATTGGGTCCACTACCATTGTATTTATCCAAAATAATGTCTATTGAATTATTAACTTTTTTGGATTGTTTTTTTAAAATTAAAAATTGCATATAACCAGCGCATGAAGTGTGGCGGATCTGCTATGCATATAGTCAACACATGAAGTGTGGTAGAACTGTAATGCATCTAACCATCACATGAAGCATGATAGATTTCTAATGCATATAACGAACACATGAAACGTGGTAAGCTTGACAATTCAAAATATATTATGTCCTCCAAAAGGAAATCTCATGAATAAATGAAAAAATGATAAATATGTGCATCCATGTAGCATGACAAGAATAACTGAGCCAACTAATGTTGTAATCTTGAAGGAATTAATGGCCATTGAAGAGACCAAGGTACCTAAATATGAGGAAGTTATGTAAATCATTTGTCTACTAAAAATATATGAAACTGAGAAACAATTTATGCGATTTATATATTTTCATTTACTATATCACTTGAAATACATAATAAGAATCCTAAACCACAAAATGGTAAAATATGTCGTCATTGATAGAAATGATAATAATGAATTTTGACATCCAAAATGCTACTTGTATCACGGAGGTTCCTGCATAAAGTTATAACTAATTATCGGGAGACTCCTCACTCTAATATTAATGATACGGTGTAGTGATGATTAGATGTATATTAAATTTCATGACAAATACAATAGGTGCTTGAAGTACCATAGGTGCCTAAAGCATGACAGGTGACCAAGCACGAATGATGCTTGAAGCAAGTCAAGTTCCTGAAGCACAATAGGTGTCAGAAATAATTTGAGTATTTAAATCATAAGTTCTCGAAGATTGAAAAATTACCGGAAAATAAAAGATCTTGAAGAACATAATTTATTTAATGAATGAGAGACATATTTCTAAATTACGAAAGGATACTTTAAATAATTTTTGTCACGATGAAAAGGATATGATATTTTTCTTCTGTACTCTTTTTACTTTCCTGGAGTTTTTTTCCACTAGGTTTTTTCTCTTACGATTTAAAAGATGCGTGCCAAATATTCATTTTCAAAAGAAATATATACTCCTTTTCTTTATCAAGAAAATGATGTTAATAATAATCAATACCCTAAAGTGAAAATTGAAAAGATTTGTTAATTAATGTTTTATTAACGAAGACAATTAAGGTAAAAGTCCACAAGTATCTAATATATTAGAAAATACGTAATTTCTTAATTTTATGTTTTATAATATCATTTTTAGGTCATTTCACTAATTTTGTGAAATATTACATAAATTTTAAGGGAACTTTGGTCATTTCAAACAAACTATATCTTTATTTGATCATATCATAAATTAGGAATTCTATGTGAAGTGTCTAGATTATTTGAATGGTCTAAAGTATAGTTTATATAGTTGAAATGGGTTGCGTGAATTATGGATGATGACCATAACCCTTGTCAAACTTCCTTTGTATTGATCAACAAAGTAATTATTAAAAATCACTTGAATTTAAATGTTACATAAATTATTGTTGAACAAATTTTATTAATATTTTGCAGGTTTTAGATGAATATGAAATTATCTCCTCTGCGGATAAAACTTGATAAAGATTTTACTGAGAATTTCATGGGTTGGTTTAAGAGAATGATTCAGGTCTATTCTGAAAATGGATGCGATGCTAAGATAGGGATGACCTATATTATTATATTTATGTGGTTTTCATGGAAAAAAAGAATGAGATGTTTTCATGAAGGTAAATAGTGGTGTATAGATAATATTTTAGATAAATATAATGAAATAATTACAAGATTATTTAGGTCTTATGAAGAATGGGGGAAAGATGTAAATGTTCAAAGAAGAAATGAGGAAAATAATAGTACAAATAATCCAGCAATTTATGACGATGCTGATATGGTATGGATGTGTGATGCATCAATTAAAACCAATAGAGAGACTTCTGCTATCGCTGCTATTGTAGTTAATAAGGAACGTGTTATTTCTAGAAAGGTCAATATCAGATGTAAATTTAATAGTGTGATTGAAGGAAAAGCTTGGGCCTTAATTATAGCCAAGAGGTCTTGTAAAGATCTTTCTAGTCAGAGAATTTCGTTTTACTCTGACAACCTTGAATTAGTTCAAGGATCTTGGGCTTGGCCAGACTACATTTGAGTCTTAAACCTATTCTATCGGAAGTTGGAAAACTGTTAGGTCAGTTTTCCTATTGGAAAGGTGCCTATATTGAAAGAAGATATAATTCTACTGCAGATGCACTAGCCAAATGCACAAGAAGGATTTTTCAATCTATACAACTGAATGTACTTTTGCTTATTGCTTCTAATAATTTCCTTATCAAAATTTTAATAGTTTTAGATAAATCAGTGTAATTTCTCACCGACAAAAAAAAAAGATTAGTATGAAAAGAACATTGGGAATTCATGGGGACATGTACAGTCATAGAACATACTATCATGAGCTTAGCTAACTATGTTTTAGTGATACATAATTTACTTTCCAAATATGGTGATTTAAGGAGTCAAATGATATTTCTCGCAAAAAATGTGAAAAATATGCCTTATATTTGTTGATAAGTTGTAAGTGTATTTGTCATCTATGAAGAGGCATATCAAAATGTTGGAGATTTACGAGTTTGTGTTAGACATTGAATTTTAGAATTTAATATGTATATTGAGGAATGTACAAGTTATGAAAAAAATTATGTAAATTTTGTAAGCCTAAGAACTTCTATGGTGAGAAAGACAAAGTGCATATTTTCGAGTTGTTTATATATTGATTCTTATATTATCTTTAGCCTTCAAATTGCAAGTCTTGAAATTTTAATCAATATTGTATAAATATTTTTTCATGTGTTTAACAATTTCAACGATGATATAGTTCAAAGTTGATAGGAGCTTATGGTCATAGACTTAATTTTTTTGGCACATTTGCGGCACAAAATTGAGATCAAAGTAGTGAATCAATCAACTTAATTGGTGTTACTTGACAAAAAAACAGGTGTTAAAAAAATTAAGCTACATATTGAATTCGAAGACCCATTTTATTTGGTTGGGTTTACAGTTTAATTTCCAAGACAACCAAGACTTTATACTATGAATGGAAAGATGAAAATCATTAAATTATTATATCTCAATACCCATATGATCAATCAGAAAGGAACGTATTATAGAAACAGAAAGGAGTTGGCCACTTTCGCGAACTCCTGTTACTAATACCAAAGGTACGCTTCAATGAGATGCAAAGACTGCTAATTTGGCTTAGTTAATCGCATTAGAGAATCAAGTCAAAGAGATAAAGCTTTAGATGCAAAGACATCGGAATTTAGCAGCAACAAATATAGTGCAAGAAGCACAAGGTTGTCCAAAGTGTAGGGTACCAAATCATACATTGGAAGAGTGTGAAAGAAATCCAGCATCCGTGTATTTCATATCCAACCGAGGAAATTATCAAGTTGGTTCAGAAATCATCCGGGTATGCAGTATTCAAATCCACAAGGGGCCCCAAATCAAGGTAACAATCAACCTCGTCCCCAGAATAACTCTTACCAACCAAGAGGTCAAGGTCTATATCAAGGAAATCAGAGTTTTGATAAACCTGCTCCTCCACAACAACCTGCCAATGATTCTTATACTGATTATTTAGCTTAGAAGGCTTTACCACAACATCCTCAAGATGGAGTAGAGGGAGATAAGCAATTAAATAATTTCATGGATCTAATGACAATCAATATTCACTCACAAAACAAGAAGTTAAGAGAACAAAAGGCTTCAATTCAAATCTTAGGTACACAAGTAGAACAAATGAGTAAAGTTATAAAGAATATCATGGAAGAAAAATAATTGAAGGCCATTGAAGGAGGTGATGCCAATGTTGGGTTCAAAACTTGTAAGGAAATTTTCCTTGAAATAGAAGAGAAAGAGGAAGTACCGCATGCTGCAGAAACTACCATGAAAGTTCCAAAAATTGAAGAAGAACCAACAAAGTCTAGCCCCAAAGACTCTGACTTTTCTGAAGATTCAGATTCATCCGAAATATCTGAGTTTATAAACCTTCTGAGAGATATGAAAGAAGAGATTTGATCAGTTATAGAGCTACAAGCTACCATAGCAAAAGAAAAAGAGGTAGAAGCTTCAAAAGAATGCCACAATATATTCGAAAGACAAATTCAAAGGTTGACATTGAAATCAAGACATTTGTAGAGGCGTATAGTATGGAAAATATCAACGCCCAGATGCTTGAGATTGCGAAGAAAGGGCTTACACCTCAACAAATTTTCACGCAAGTTATTCTAGAGAAAGAAGCGAGTGTAGAAGCCTGAAAAGGGACTGTGGCTCATACTGAGAGTGTCTTAATAAGAGTTGAAAAGGAGTTACCTCTTAAGATAATCCTTCTATTCAAATAAATCGCTTTAATGTTTGAGTTCATCTTCAACTGATAAACACATCTCCTAGATAAAACTGTTGGCTTCACATGCCTATTGTTTAGTGCACAACCACATCTATGTTTTTTGTTTGGGGTCCAGATTTCAAAACTACCATTTGCATACGCAGTTGCATATATAAACCAGTCACAATTTTACCTATACACTTCGCTCTAACTCTACAAGGTTCATTACATGGGACCCAAATGTTCCTAATACGAGTTTAACCGCATCCTTGAATTCACCACCATTAGAGGATATCATACCAACCATCAAATTTGGGTCATCCTTGTCTGTACATACATTAAACCTGGGAAGGATCCTCCTTCGAACACCCAAACCTTTACCATCCTCCTCACCCGACGTCCCTTGCAAGCTATTAAATATTCATAATAGACACTAGAACCCTCGTTAGGATCATCATCGTCGATTTCTGGTAATAATTACGAACATGGAAGATCTAACTCATTTATATTAACTTACGTTGAAAAACCAATACTGGCGAATTCAATGCCAATAGCGACATTGTTCATGCACAATATATCAGAGTAATCGGAGCCAATATTTTCACTACCAGAGTTAACAATATTGGATTCTACAATACACAATTATAAATATGTGTTGTTAAATTCCTAGGCACAATAACTAAAACCCTAAACCTAAAATACATAACTAAATGAAATGGTGGAAGTAAATAATTACCGCAATCACTGAATATTTCATTCAGAATCGCCATTATAAAAGAGTAATTTACTTGGGCATAACTTCGGTTCTTGGACTCAAAAATCTGGTGTGGTTTTCCCCCGAAATTGAAGAACAGAAAGAACACGCTTAACTGTGTGTTTTTTATCTGTATTTGTTTAGATTTACTTTGACGAAGTCAAATGGAATGTGTTTATGTAACAGGTAAAGAAGGAAATGAAAATAAAAGAGTACCCTTGCCACGTTGGAAAAAACACTTCAGCTGAGGGTGACGTCATGCCTAGGTGGAGCAGACGTGGCGGTGAGGTGGCACTGACGTAACATCAAATGGAATTGACTAACGGTCAACTAATAAAAACCTGAAAAAGGGTTAACAGTGACAAAAAAGATTCATCAAAGAGCTTTTCATGACAATTTTGAAGATTGGGGGCGGCTACTGCACTTTGGCCAAAGTTAGAGGATATCACCGGGGCTTCACCCATAAATATATGATAGATAACAAATACGATAAGGAATCAAATAAATTTCTAAGCTAATAGGATAATATTTTTATTTTTTAATATATTTAAAAGTTATGAACCACAATGTATGGTGTATCATTATGAAGAGCCAAATTTAGTTGTACCGGACTTTGCAAACCATCATCCATCCTTTTTTACCACTTCATATACTTTCTCTCCCCACTCATTAATTTCATAATTATTCGATATGTTGGTTCACATTTTTTATTTACTACCAACGATACTGGATTGCACTATCACTAGTGACCACAAAATTTGATGACTGACTTGCTTGCGAACCATTCATTTGGTAGTCCTTGACTTTGCAAATGTGACAAACATTTGTATAGACTAAATGATAATTTTAGAAGTATATTATTAATAGAATATTAAATTTTAGATACACTTCCAATATTTTGAAGCTTTGAGTGGCCAAATATGTTTGACAAGAACTCTAGTGACCCAAACTACTAACTCCTTTTCATACTAACTCCTTTTAATAGTATTATATTTTTCTTAAAATATGTTATTAAAGAACAAAATGTTTCTCAATCTTCCGTGTAGTGTATCTATATAGCTTTCCAAAACTGTGAAAAATATTTTGTAAATTTGTTGATAAGTTGTAAGTCTATTTGTGATCTATGAAGAGGGCATACCAAAATGTTGGAGATTTACGAGTTTGTCTTAGATGTTAAATTTTAGTATTTAACATGTATATTGATGAATGTACAAGTTATGAAAAAATTTATGTAAATTTTGTAAGCCTAAGAACTTCGATGGTGAGAAAGACAAGGTGCATGTTTTTGAGTTTTTTAGATATTGATTCTTAATAGTATTTTTAGCCTTTATATTGCAAGTCTTTAAATTTTAATTAATATTGTATAGATATTTTTTCATGTGTTTAATAATTTCAGTGATGATATAGTTCATAGTTGATAAGAGGTTATGGTCACAAACTTAAACTTTTTTGGCACATTTGTTGCACAAAATTGAGATCAAAGTAGTGAATATATCAACTTAATTGTTGTTACTTGACAAAAAAACCGGTGTTGAAAAAATCCAGTTACAAATTGAATTCGAAGAACTTACAATTTAATTTCCAAGACTACCAATAATTTATGATTATTAATTGAAAGATGAAAATCGTTAAATGATTATATCTCAATACCTATTTGATCAATCAACCATAACTTAACAATAAAATGTTTTTTCTAATTTAAAATTTAAAATATTGATCATTATCTTAAATTTTATATTTAAATATCTTAAAAAAAGTAAAAAATGAAATCATGAATTTGTTTATGTGCCTGTTTGACAGTAGTTTTTTTTTTAAAACACTTCAAAGTGCTTCTAGATCTTTAAAATTGTTTTACATCATGATAAGCACTTTCTCACAAAAAAAACACCTAAGTGATTTAAGATTTCAAAATTATTTTTAATAAATTTTCAAATTTTTTAATTTTATTCTAAAAGACATTTCTTTACTATAAAATAAGCACTTCCAAACGAGCCCACATCTCATTAATTATTTAATTTTTAATTTTATTTTCTTATATATTGAGTCCACTACCATTGTATTTATCCAAAATAATGCCTATTAAATTATTAACTTTTTTGGATCGTTTTTTTATAAATAAAAATTGCATCTAACCAGCGCATGAAGTGTGGTGGATCTGCTATGCATATAGCCAACACATGAAGTGTGGTAGAACTGTAATGCATCTAACCATCACATGAATCGTGATAGATTTGAAATGCATATAACAACACATGAAGCGTGGTAAGTTGTCAATTCAAAATATATTACGCCCTCCAAAAGGAAATATTATGAATAAATGAAAAATGATAAAATTTGTGGAATATGTGAATCCATGTAGCATGACAAGAATAATTGAGCCAACTAATGTTGTAATCTTGAAGGAAGTAATGGACATTGAAGAGACCAAGGTACCTAAATAAGAGGAAATTATGTAAATAATTTGTCTACTAAAAATATATGAAACAATGATACAATTTATGGGATTAAAATATATATTAATTTACTATAGCACTTGAAATAAATAATAAGGATCTAAACCACAAAGTGGTAAAATATGTCGTCAGTCATAGAAATGATAATATTTAATTTTGACATCCAAAATGCTACTTGTATCACGGAGGTTCCTACATAAAGTTACAATTAATTATCGGGAGAATCCTCACTCTTATATTATTGATACGGTGTAGTGATGATTAGATGGATATTAAAGTTCATGACAAACACAATAGGTGCTTGAACTACGATAGGTTCCTAAAGCTTGACAAGTTCCCAAGCACGACAGATACTTGAAGCAAGTGAAGTTCCTAAAGCACTATAAAATCTAAATCTTAATTTCTTGAAGATTGAGAATTACTAGAGAATAAAAGATCCTGAAGAACATAATTTATTTAAAGAGTGAGAGATAGGTTTCTCTATTATGGAAGGATACTTTAAATAATTGTTGTCACAATGAAAAAGATATGTTATTGTGTTCTGTACTCTTTTTTTTTCCTGAAGTTTATTTCCATTAGGGTTTTTATCGTAAATTTTGAAAGATGCATGCCCAATATTCATTGTAAAACGAAATATATACTCATTTTCTTGATAAAAAAATCATGTTACTAACAATCAATACCCTAAAGTAAAATCCAAAATCCAGAAGATTTGTTAATTAATGTTTTATTACCGAAGACAATTAAGGTACAAGTCCACAATTATCTAATATATTAGAAAATACGTAATGTCTTAATGAGATGTTTCATAATATCATTTTTAGGCAATTTCACTAATTTTGTGAGATGTTACATAAATTTTAAGAGAACTTTGGTCATTTCACACAAACTATATCTTTATTTGACGACATAATAACTAGGAATTCTATGTGAAGTGTCTAAATTATTTGAATGGCCTAAAGTATAGTTTATATAGTTGAAATGGGTTGCGTGAATTATGGATGATGACCATAACCCTGGTCAAACTGCCTTTGTATTGATCAACAAAATAATTATTAAAAATTACTTGATTTAAATGTTACATAAATTATTATTGAACAAGTTTTATTAATATTTTGCAGGTTTTAGATGAGTATAAAATTATCTCCTCTGCAGATAAAAGTTCATAAAGATTTTACTGAGAATTTCATGGGTTGTTTTAAGAGAATGATTTAGGTTATTTTGAAAATGGATGGGATGCTAAGATAGTGATGACTAATATTATTATATTTATGTGGTTTTCATGGAAAAAAAAGAATGAGATATTTTCATGAAGGTAAACATGGTGTATTGATAATATTTTAGATAAATCTATAAAAATCATTACAAGATTATTTGGGTCTTATGATGAATGGGGGAAAGATTTAAAGGTTCAAAGAAAAAACGAGGAAAATTATAGTAGTAATAATCCAACAATTGATGACGATGCCGATATGGCATGGATGCCGATATGGCATGGATGTGTTATGCATCAATTAAAACGAATAGAGAGACTTCTATTATCACTGCTATTGGACTTAATAAAGAAAGTGTTATTTCTAGGAAGGTAAATATCAGATGTAAAGTTAATAGGGTAATTGAAGGTGAAGCTTGGGCCTTAATTACGGCCATGAGGTCTTGTAAAGATCTTTCTAGTTAGAGGGTTGGTTTTACTCTAACAACCTTGAATCCAATGATCTTGGGCTTGACCGGAATTCATTAGATTCTTAAACCTATTCTATTGGAAGTTAAAAATTGGTTAGGCCAGTTTTCCTATTGGAAAGTTGTCCATATTAAAAGAAAATATAATTCTACTACTGATGCACTAGCTAAATGCAAAAGAAAGAATTTGGATCTATTCAACTGGAGAGACTTTTCGCTTATTGCTTCTAATAATTTCCTTATCAATATTTGTAATAGTTTTAGATAAATTAGTGTAATTTCTCACCGACAAATAAAAAAGATGAGTATGAAAAGAACTTTGGGAATTCCTGGAGACATGTACAGTCATATAACATGTTGTCATGAGCTTACCTAACTATGTTTTAGTTATACACAATTTGCTTTCCAAATATAGTGGTTGAAGGAGCCAACTGATATTGCTTTCCAAAACTGTCAAAAATATTCCTTAAATTTGTTGATAAGCTGTAAGTCTATTTGTGATCTATGAAGAGGGCATGTCAAAATGTTGGAGACATGTTTTAAATACTAATTTAAGATATCAAGACACATAATGAAGGGTAATTTTGTAATAAGGAATGTAATAGTTACATTCCTTAATATGTGTGAACTTAATATGTGTGAAAATTAAAATGGACAAATACTTTGAAACAAAGGAAATATTACTACTACAAAAATATGACTAATATGCAAAACAAATCATTGTGTACAGATTGAGGACTATAATGAGTAATTCAAATGTAACAGGAAAGACACATTTACCTGCAATGTTGCAAAAAAAATTACAAAATTTTATTAGAATGGGAAAATAACTTCTCATGTGCCTAACGATATGTTAACTGGACAAATAAGTATCTATACTTTCATATTGAGTAACGAGGTACCCAACATTTTATTTTTGTCCAATCGTTGGTACCCGCTGTTAATTTTATGTTAAGCTTTACGTGGCAGATTAAAAAAATGAAAAATACAAGGAGATACTCGAGGTATTTGGGAAAGGCCAAATAGGTACTCATACCCTTGCCACACAAATAATTAACGACTGAATTGACTGTAGGAACCAACTATTGGAAAAAATTCAAAATGTTGGGTAACTCATTGTCCAAATAGAAAGTATAGGAACTCGTTTATCCTACTACATTATCGTTGGATACATGGCGTGTCAATTTTCCTATATGAATACTACATTTGTCTGGCTGTAAAAAAATGAAAAAAAATTACCAATTAAAAATATTGTTGAAAAAATCATTTTATTTATTATTAAATGTCTAGGTATACGTTAGGGAAAGTGGTGGTCCTTTGTGTGTTCTAAATAAATGCAAATAATAATCGAACCACAACCGCAAGTGTACGGTTGTCCCAAGTAGTAATTCTGATAATCAGATTCGTTCCAAGGACGGATGGTTGATCACAATGTTTATGCAAATAGCGATTGATGCACTTATAAAAATGAAAGATAATAACTTGTTTGTTTTGGTTTTGTTTATTATAACTAATAAATGAAAGACAAATATTAAAATGCAAGTAGAAGCTAAGACGCAAGTAAAATGTATGAAAACGCAATATGAGATGTAGTACTTGAGAACGCAAGGATCCTCCTAATTTTACTTTCTAACTTATGTTGTTTAAGGGTTAAATCAGTCAATTACAATGGTCGGGATTCTAAATTCCTTATACCCCCGTCAGGGTGGACTATAAGGCGATCCTAAAGTGTCACTAGTCCCGTCAGGGTAAATATGATCCACCGTTGGATGATTAAGATTTATTACCACATTGGCCCTAGGATTAACTAAGTTCGTCAGAATCAATAGTTTTTATCCTAGATTGAACAATTATTTCTGTACCTAAACCCCCCGTCAGGATGATCCATACGCCACATATATGGAATAGCTTAGATACTAATACCTAATTTTAGTTCGCGACTTTAAAATCAGTAAACATTCACAAATTGTCGAAAAGAGTAAAAGCCCTAATTTAATTTAATTCAATAAAAACCCAAATTCAACATTCGTTATAATAATAAAATCAAGATTCACCCATTGTTTTGTTCTCAAGCACTAATGGAAATTTAGCTCATATTAAAATTAAAAACTAAATTAAAATAATTGGAATTCATATTGTTTACAAAATTAAAATACGAAAAGAACCTAATTTCCGGAATTGGAATGACTACGAACGGAGCTGTAGACCCACTCCAGCTCTTGTAGCTTCTTCTTTCTTCCTTCTGTTGCTTCTCTCTGGTGTTTAATCTTGTGGAATGTGAATTCTCTGAAAAATAGAAGTCCAGATCTCCTTTTATATGCAAAAATTCGGACTAGGGCTTGGACCACAAAATAAAAGCCTAATTAAATGTCCAAGCCCACTTTCTAAGCCCAAAATCCCGTAACTGATGATAGGCCTTCACTAAAACAGCTTTTCCCGATGCGTTACAACTCCGATTGACCTCATTCCAGTTGCTAAAGTTCCGTAACTCGATAAGGAATGATTTCTCTTCAAAGGTCAGCGGCTAAATCATCGCTTAAGCACCTTGAAATCAGCAATCTATGGCCTGGAAAGTGGATTTTCAGCTCTAAAAATAATATCTTCGGGATTTGTCTTCAAGTCTTGACTCTAATTCACGATCTTTGACCTTCTCCTCGGATTCCTCTCCTAGCTAACATTTAAAACCTGTAAACTTTACACTAAAAATACCAATATTACGCGCAAAAGTTTAATAAATTAAAAATGCTAGAAATAAAAAGGTAATTCCGGATTATTGAATATTTAGTCCAAAAGTCTATCTGTTTAATTAAATAAACACCAAAAATGATGTCTCCCAAGGGTCTAAAATAAGAACAATTAGGGAGACATCAGAAAGGACAAATGAAAACCCAAACTTATGATACCCATGAGTAAATATATGTCCTCCTTAGTCGTCATACCAAATTTAAGTTATCATGACCATGAACTTCGGAAATACTTTGACTATATTCTGTATAATTTTTATTTTTTTCTTTATAGATATATATTTGTGAGCAATTAGTAAATAAAGATAGACATTTAATATATGTACAAAATAAAGAATAATTACCCAAAAAAATCTAAAATTTAATTTAATGCCTAAAAAAATTCATATATCTAAATATATCTATATAGAGTTTGGGTTTGATTATACAAAATCTAATAGGGTTTTATTTTTATTTCCTACACTAATCACCTAAAAAAATTAAGAAGTATTAAGTAGTACTTTTATTTATGGCTATATTTATTTATCAATTATTCCTAAATATTAATTATACCCATATATTGCATTTAAATTTTAATGCATTTATCATACTTATCTAAGTAATTATACAAATACTTCTTGTTATTTCACCTATATATATCACCTCTTATGTAAATGATTTAACTACTAATTATAACATTCATCTTTTCTAATTAAATTTCCTTTCTCTCTTTTATTATTAATACCATATAATAAAAATGTGAAACACTAAATATAATATATAACATTACTGTTTTATCCTCACTCAAATAATTATTTGCATTGAAATCTTCTCATGCCAATATTTTGCTCAAAGAAACACTTCTTTTTTTCAATTGATGCAAATATTATAACATGATCTATATACATCGTTAAAGTATTTTTCTAACATTAGTAATAAGAATTTAGAAATTCTTATTTTGTCCTATATTAGATATAATTTATTTAGCTCCTTAGTCGATTATTAGCCTAATGTAAAGAAAGCTGAATAATTTTGAATGTTGCAACGCGTTGAAAAAGAGTTGAAAAGGAGTTACCTCTTAAGCTAATCTTCCTATTCAAATCAATCGCTTTAATGTTTGAGTTCATCTTCAACTCATGAACATATCTCCTGGATAAAACGGTTGGCTTCACATGCCTATTGTTTAGTGCACAACCACATCTATGTTTTTTGTTTGGGTCCAGATTTAAAAACTACCATTTGCATACGCAGTTGCATATATAAACTAGTCACAATTTTACATCTACACTTCGCTCTAACTCTACAAGGTTCATTACATGGGACCCAAATGTTCCTAATATTGGCAATATCTTTTGCTTTAACCGCATCCTTGAATTCATCACCATTAGAGGATATCATACCAACCATTAAACCTGGGAAGGATCCTCCTTCGAACACCCAAACCTTCACCATTCTCCTCATTTGACGTCCCTTCCAAGCTATTAAATTACTCACAATAGGCACTAGAACCCTCGCTAAGATCATCATAATCGATTTCAGGTAATAATTGCGGACATGGTAGATCTAACTCATTTATATTAACTGACGGTGAAAATCCAACACTAGCGAATTCAATGCCAATAGCGACATTGTTCTGGTACAATATATCGGAGTAATCGGAGCCACTATTTTCACTACCAAAGTTAACAATATTGGATTATACAATACACAATCATAAATATGTGTTGTTAAATTCCTAGGCACAATAACTAAAACCCTAAACCTAAAATACATAACTAAATGAAATGGTGGAAGTAAATAATTACCGCAATCATTGAATATTTCATTCATAATCGCTATTATAAAAGAGTAATTTACTTGGGCATAACTTTGATTCTTGGACTCAAAAATCTGGTGTGGTTTTCCCCCAAAATTGAAGAACACAAAGAACACGCTTGACTGTGTGTTTTTTATTTGTATATGTTTAGATTTACTTTGACGAAGTCAAATGGAATGTGTTTAGGTAACAGGTAAAGAAGGAAATGAAAGAAAAGAGTACCCTTTCCACGTTGGAAAAAACACTTCAGCTGAGGGTGACGTCATGCCTAGGTGGAGCAGACGTGGCGGTGAGGTGGCACTGACGTAACGTCAAATGGAATTGAATAACGGTCAACTAATAAAAAACTGAAAAAGGGCTAACAGTGACAAAAAAGATTCATCAAAGGGATTTTCGTGACAATTTTGAAGATGGGGGCGGATACTGCACTTTGGCCAAAGTTAGAGGATATCACGAGGGATTCACCCATAAATATATGATAGATAACAAATACAATGAGGAATCTTATAAATTTCTAAGCTAATAGGATAATATATTAATTTTTAATATATTTAAAAGTTATGAACCACAATGTATGGTGTATCATTATGAAGAACCAAATTTAGTGGTCCCGAACCTTGCAAACCATCATCCACCCTTTTTTACCACTTCATATACTTTCTCCCCCCACTCATTAATTTCATAATTATCCAATATGTTGGTTCACATTTGTTATTAAATACCAATGACCAGTCACCACAAAATTTGATGACTGACTTGCTTGCGAACCATTGCATTTGGTGGTCCTTGACTTTGCAAATCTGAAAAACATTTGTATAGACGAAATGATAATTTTAGAAGTATATTATAAATAGAATATTGAATTTTAGATACACTTCCAATATTTTGAAGCTTTGAGTAGACAAATATGATTGACAAGAACTCTAGTGGCCCAAATACTAACTCCTTTTAATAGTATTATATTATGCTTAGAATATGTTATTAAAGAACAAGACGTTTCTCATATATTGTGTAGTATGTCTATATTACAAAAATTCTTGATCGAATAAGAAGTAAGTGGACATTTGTTTAGGAACAAAGTAATTAATACGAAGAATGGTGGATAAGAGTGCCTCGTAGGATTAGGCTTTCAAAAGTTTGTGTACACTATATGGAAGGAATGGAATAAAATGGATACATAGAGGAGCGGTGCATAGTAAAACTGAATAAGTCCAAGAGATTAGAAGCAATATTATAAATAAAATATACTCCGTATGTTCCAAAAAAGTTTGTACATATAGAATATTAATACATTTTTTTCTTTTATCGACTATTATCCCTATTAAAATTAAGAATGTATATTTTCGACACTAATTTAAGATATCAAGACACGTAATGAAGAGTAATTTTGTAATAGGGAATGTAATACTTACATTCTTTAATATGTGTGAAAAGTAAAGTGGACAAATACTTTAAAACAAAGGGAATATTACTACTACACAGATATGACTAATATGCAGAACAAATCAATGTGTACAGATTGAGGACTATAAAGAGTAATACAAATTTAACAGGAAAGACACATTTACCTCTAATGTTGGAAAAAAATAAAAAGATTTTATTAGAATTGGAAAATAACTTGTCATGTGCCCAACGATATGTTAACTGGACAAATAAGTACCTATACTTTCATATTGAGTAACGAGGTACCCAACATTTTATTTTTGTCTGATCGTTGGTACCCGTTGTTAAGTTCATGTTAAGTTCTTACGTGGCAGATTAAAAAAATGAAAAAATACAAGGAGATACTCCAGGTATTTGGGAAAGGACAAATAGTACTCATACCCTTGTCACACCAACACTTAACCACTGAATTGACTTGACTGTAGGTACCAACAATTGGAAAAAATTTAAAATGTTGGTTAACACATTGTCCAGATAAAAAGTATAGGAACTCATTTATCCTACTAGGATATGGTTGGATACATGGCGTGTTAATTTTCCTAAATGAATACTACATTTGTCTGGCTGTCGAAAAAGGAAAAAAAATTACCAATTAAAAATATTGTTGAATAATTCATTTTATTTATGATTGAATGTCTAGGTCTACTTTAGGGAGAGGACAAATGAAAACCCAAACTTATGATACCCATGAGTAAATATATGCCTTCCTTACTTGTCATACCAAATTGAAGTTATCGTGACCATGAACTTCGGAAATACTTTGACTATATTCTGTATAATTTTTATTTTTTTCTTTATAGATATATATTTGTGAGCAGACATTTCATATATGTTCAAAATAAAGAATAATTATCCAAAAAATGTAAAATTTAATTTAATGCTTAAAAAACATTCAACTCTCTAAATATATCTATATAGAGCTTGGGTTTGATTATAAAAAATCTGATAGGGTTTTACTTTTATTTCCTACACTAATCACCTAAAAAAATTAAGAAGTATTAAGTATCAATTATTTATACTTATTTATCAATTATTCCTAAGTATTAATTATACCCATATATTGCATTGAAATTTTATCTGTAAAGCATTTATCATACTTATCTGAGTAATTATACATATACTTATTTTTATTTCACTTATATATAACCTCTTATGTAAATGTTTTAACTACTAATAATAACATTCCTCTTTTCTAATTAAATTTCCTTTCTCTCTTTTATTTTTAATACCACATAAGATGATACATAGGAGATAATAAAAATGTGAAATACTTAATATCATATATAACATTATTTTTTTGTCCTCACTAAATAATTATTTGCATTGGAATCTTCTTATGCTAAAATTTTGCTCAAAGAAACACTTCATTTATTAAATTGATGCAAATATTATAACATGATCTATATACATCGTCAAAATATTTTTCTAACATTAATAACAAGAATTTAGAAAATTTTATATTTTTCCTATATAAGATATAATTTTTTTATCTCCTTAGTCGATTATTAGCATAATGTAAAGAAAGCTTAATGGTTTTGCATGTTGCAACTCGTTGAAAACTATAAATTTATGTATTTTAACTCATAATATGTCAAATTAGTTGTACTCCCTCCGTCCATCAATGTTTGTCATACATTATTTTCACACAAATTAAGAAAAATAATTAATTCTTTCTAATTTTACTAAATTACTCTCAACCAACTAAATAAATGAATTTAATAATGATAAGATTCTGAACATTAAATAATGATAAAATTGGTAGAAAAGGTACAATAATTAATTTGTATCTTAAATAGACAACCTTTTGTGGACATCTAGTTTTAGAAATTGTGATAAACATTAATAGACGGAGGGAGTATATCTCAAGCCTGACTAGATGATCAATTATTTTCATAATGGAAATATGTTTCATTTATGAAACTTTTTTTTACTTTTTCACGAGATTCTATAATAGGCATGAATGACATAGGTGTATTATATATATTAATTGTTCTTAAGATATAGTAATCTGGTCATTTCTTGTCTCTCTCTCTCTACATATATACACAAGCTTTATCTTTCTTGTCCCTGTATTTTTTCATCATCAATGGATGTACCATACATTTATCACAATACTCCATTTTATGTGGATACGACAAATCATGTCGCATGGACTTCTGAAGAAAACAAGATATTCGAGAATATGCTTGCTATGCTCAATCATGGTTCTGAGGATTTTTTCCAACGACTAGCTTTTACTGTTCCTGGAAAAACAATTCAACAAATCAAGGAACATTATGAAGCATTAGTTGAGGATATTAAGAACATTGAGTTAGGTCATGTCCCAATACCTGATTACAAAAATGATAACCATGATGAATCTATAGGCCAAAGCGACAAGAAGAATAAGAAGTCAGTCAAGCGTTGGAGTGAGGAAGAGCACAGGTATGTTATTCATCTTTTAACTTTGGTAGTTTGTAGCATCGCCAATCATACAAGGTTCATAAGTTCTAAACTAATAAGGTAGTATATTTAACAATTATGACCCACAATGTATTCTTTTGTGCTTAAACTTTTTGTTAGAAAAAGATGTTTCTCATCCTTCATTACATTATATTCATATTACATCATATTTGGATCAGATAATTAATTTGGAAATACTCTATGTATAATCATGTTTTTTTAAAAGTTAAAGATTTTTTTCTCATTAATTATATCAAGTATTATATTATATGTGAGAAAATTAATATCCATGTGAAAATGATACAAGTAATTATTTGAAGGGAAAAAGACTCCAAGGTCCTTAATTTGAAAAAATTTGACAAATAGGTTTTTTAGTTTCAATGTGGACAACGAGATTCCAAACATTTAAACTTTAATTCAATCGCAAGAGTTTGATTGTCTATTTGTCCTTTTTCAAATTTCTCGTGTATACAGTGTACTTTATGGTTTTAACATTGTTTCTAGAATCTCTTATATAGGCATATAACATAAAATAGATGGCAAATACCAATAATTGGACAAAAATAATTGATAGGTACCGCGTTGTCCAAATTTAAAGATTATAGACTCGTTATGGTGTTAGCATTTTGTTGGTTACTGAAAATTCATTTTTTCTTATTATTCTATATAAATTTTTGTTTTTGCTAATTATTCTAATTTGTTAATTCTGACAGAAATTTTCTAGTTGGGCAAGAATTGTATGGAAAAGGGGATTGGAGGGCGATTTCAAGAAATTGTGTACCGACCAAGACTACAACTCAAATTGCAAGTCACGCTCAGAAGTACTTCCTTCGCTTGGAGAAGTTGAAAAACCCAACGCATTAAAAGAAACTCAAGTCTCTTATGAAATACTATTTATGGTTGCAATTATTTTCCTTCTCTTATTTGTTTGTAAGGATTTGTATTTCAAATTTCAGTATTTTGATATTCTACTTTCTTTAGTTACATTTCAAATTATATTTTAATTTTTTCTAGTTTGTAATTTTATTATTTTATAATCATTGGCATCTTATGGCATATAATATAATAGAAATAAAAACTGATTACATTGTCACAAAATTAAAAGATAAAAGACTAAAAAATGTATACTAGAAATTCGAATTCCAATATTAGGCCATTGCTTATGGCCTGAAAACATAATTAGGCCAAACGTTTTAAAAGTATTATTTTTAGCCCAAACGTATTCATAATATCATTTTAGGCCATTTCACTAATTATGTGAGATGTTACATAAATTTTAAGGGAACTTTATCATTTTAAACAAAGTATATCTTTATTTGAACACATCATAAACTAGAAATTTTATGTGAAGTGTCTAAATAATTATTTAAAGGGTCTAAAATATAGTTTATATAGTTGAAATGGGTTACGTGAATTACGGATGATGACCATAACCCTGGTCAGAATTATGGATGATGACCATAACCCTGGTCAAACTGACGTTGTATTGATCAACAAAGTAAATATAAAAAATTACTTGAATTCAAATGTTACATAAATTACAATTGAACAAATTTTATTAATATTTTGCAGGTCTTAGATGAGTATTAAATTATCTCCTCTGTAGATAAAAGTTGATAACGATTTTACTTAGAATTTCATGGGTTGGTTTAAGAGAATGATTCGGGTCTATTCTGAAAATGGATGAGATTCTAAGATAGTGATGGCTTATATTATTATATTTATGTGGTTTTCATTAAAAAAAAGAATGAGATGTTTTCATGAAGGTAAACAGTGGTGTATTGATAATATTTTAGATAAATCTATAGAAATCATTACAAGATTATTTGGGTCTTATGATGAATGGGGAAAGATTTAAAGGTTCAAAGAAGAAACGAGGAAAATTATAGTACTAATAATCCAACAATTGATGATGATATCGATATGGTATGGATGTGTTATGCATCAATTAAAACGAATAGAGAGACTTCTATTATCGCTGCTATTGTAGTTAAAAAAAAAGTGTTATTTATAGGAAGGTCATCAGATGTAAAGTTAATAGGGTAATTGAAGGAGAAGCTTGGGCCTTAATTATGGCCATGAGGTCTTGTAAAGACCTTTCTAGTTAGAGAGTTCGGTTTAACTTTGACAACCTTGAATTAGTTCAAGGATCTAAGGCTTGACCGGACTTCAATGGATTCTTGAACCTATTCTATCAGAAGTTAGAAATTGGTTAGGTCAGTTTTCCTATTGGAAAGTTGCACATATTGAAAGAAAATATAATTCTACTACTAATGCCCTCGTTAAATGCATAAGAAGGAATTTGGATCTATCCAACTGAAGGGACTTTTCGCTTATTGCTTCTAATAATATCCTTATCAATCTTTGTAATAATTTCTCACTAACAAAAAAATAGATGAGTATGAAAAGAACTTTGGGAATTACTGGAGACATGTACAGTCATATAACATGCTGTCATGAGCTAACCTAACTATAGTGATTTAAGGAGCCAAATGATATGGCTTGTTATAACTTAATAATAAATATTTTTTCTAATTTAAAATTTAAAATATTGATCATTATCTTAAATTTTATATTTAGATATCTTAAAACAAGTAAAAAATGCAATCATGAATTTGTTTGTGTTCCTGTTTGACAATACTTTTTTTTAAAACACTTAAAAGTGCTTCTAGATCTTTAAAAGTGTTTTACATCATGAAAAACACTTTTAGGTATTTCTCACAAAAAATACCTAAGTGATTTAAGATTTCAAAATTATTTTTAATAAATTTTCAAAATTTTTAATTTTATTCTAAATGACATTTTTTTACTATAAAATAAGCACTTCCAAACGAGCTCGCTTCTTATTGATTATTTAATTGATAATTGTATTTTCTTATTTATTGGGCCCACTACCATTGTTTTTATCAAAAATAATGCCTATTGAATTATTAACTTTTTTGGATTAATTTTTAAAATTAAAAATTCCATATAACCAGCGCATGAAGTGTGGCGGATCTGCTATGCATATAGCCAACACATGAAGTGTGGTAGAACTGTAATGCATCTAACCATCACATGAAGCATGATAGATTTGTAATGCATATAACGAACACATGAAGCGTGGTAAGCTTGACAATTCAAAATATATCATGTTCTCGAAAAGGAAATCTCATGAATAAATGAAAAAATGATAAATATGTGCATACATGTAGCATGACAAGAATAACTGAACCAACTAATGTTGTAATCTTGAAGGAATTAATGGTCATTGAAGAGACCAAGGTACCTAAATACGAGGAAGTTATGTAAATCATTTGTCTACTAAAAATATATGAAACTGTGAAACAATTTATGCGATTTATATATTTTCATTTACTATAACACTTGAAATACATAATAAGAATCCTAAACCACAAAATGGTAAAATATGTCCTCATTGATAGAAATGATAATAATGAATTTTGACATCCAAAATGCTACTTGTATCACGGAGGTTCCTGCATAATGTTATAACTAATTATCGCGAGACTCCTCACTCTAATATTATTGATACGGTGTAGTGATGATTAGATGTATATTAAATTTCATGACAAATACAATAGGTGCTTGAAGTACCATAGGTGCCTAAAGAATGATAGGTGACCAAGCACGAATGATGCTTGAAGCAAGTCAAGTTCCTGAAGCACAATAGGTGTTAGAAATAATTAGAGCATTTAAATCATAAGTTCTCGAAGATTGAAAAATTACCGGAAAATAAAAGGTCCTGAAGAACATAATTTATTTAAAGAGTGAGAGACAGATTTCTAAATTATGAAAGGATGCTTTAAATAATTGTTGTCACGATGAAAAGGATATGTTATTTTTGTTCTGTACTCTTTTTTCTTTCCTGGAGTTTTTTTCCACTAGGTTTTTTCTCTTACGATTTAAAAGATGCATACCAAATATTCATTTTCAAAAGAAATATATACTCCTTTTCTTTATCAAGAAAATGATGTTAATAATAATCAATACCATAAAGTGAAAATCGAAAAGATTTGTTAATTAATGTTTTATTAACGAAGACAATTAAGGTAAAAGTCCACAAGTATATAATATATTAGAAAATACGTAATGTCTTAATGAGATGTTTCATAATATCATTTTTAGGCAATTTCACTAATTTTGTGAAATATTACATAAATTTTAAGGGAACTTTGGTCATTTCAAACAAACTATATCTTTATTTGACGACATAATAACTAGGAATTCTATGTGAAGTGTCTAAATTATTTGAATGGCCTAAAGTATAGTTTATATAGGTTAAATGGGTTGCGTGAATTATGGATGATGACCATAACCCTGGTCAAACTACCTTTGTATTGATCAACAAAATAATTATTAAAAATTACTTGAATTTAAATGTTATATAAATTATTATTGAACAAATTTTATTAATATTTTTCAGTTTTTAGATGAGTATAAAATTATCTCCTCTGCAGATAAAAGTTCATAAAGATTTTACTGAGCCTTTCATGGGTTGTTTTAAGAGAATGATTCGGGTCTATTCTGAAAATGGATGGGATGCTAAGATAGTGATGACTAATATTATTATATTTATGTAGTTTTCAAGGAAAAAAAGAATGTGATGTTTTCATGAAGGTAAACAGTGGTGTATTGATAATATTTTAGATAAATCTATAAAAATCATTACAAGATTATTTGGGTCCTATGATGAATGGGGGGAAAGATTTAAAGGTTCAAAGAAGAAACGAGGAAAATTATAGTACTAATAATCCAACAATTGATGACGATGCCGATATGGCATGTATGTGTTATGCATCAATTAAAATGAATAGAGAGACTTATATTATCGCTGCTATTGGACTTAATAAAGAAAGTGTTATTTCTAGGAAGGTAAATATCAGAAGTAAAGTTAATAGGGTAATTGAAGGAGAAGCTTGGGCCTTAATTATGGCCATGAGGTCTTGTAAAGACATTCTAGTTAGAGAGTTCGGTTTTACTCTGGCAACCTTGAATTAGTTCAATGATCTTGGGCTTGACCGAAATTCATTAGATTCTTAAACCTATTCTATCGGAAGTTAAAAATTGGTTAGGTCAGTTTTCCTATTGGAAAGTTGCCCATATTAAAAGAAAATATAATTCTACTACTGATGCACTGGCTAAATGCAAAAGAAAGAATTTGGATCTATCCAACTGTAGAGACTTTTTTCTTATTGCTTCTAATAATTTCTTTATCAATATTTGTAATAGTTTTAGATAAATTAGTGTAATTTCTCGCCGACAAATGAAAAAAAGATGAGTATGAAAAGAATTTTGGGAATTCCTGGAGACATGTATAGTCATATAACATGTTGTCATGAGCTTACACAACTATGTTATAGTTATACACAATTTTCTTTCCAAATATAGTGGTTGAAGGAGCCAAATGATAATTCTTTCCAAAACTGTCAAGAATATTCCATAATTTTGTTGATAAGCTGTAAGTCTATTTGTGATCTATGATGAGGGCATATCAAAATGTTGGAGATATGTTTTCAATACTAATTTAAGATATCAAGACATGTAATGAAGGGTAATTTTGTAATAAGGAATGTAATAGTTACATTCCTTAATATGTGTGAAAAGTAAAATGGACAAATACTTTGAAACAAAGGAAATATTACTACTACACAAATATGACTAATATGCAGAACAAATCATTGTGTACATATTGAGGACTATAATGAGTAATTCAAATGTAACAGGAAAGGCATATTTACCTACAATGTTGCAAAAAAATTACAAGATTTTATTAGAATGGGAAAATAACTTTTCATGTGCCCAACGATATGTTAACTAGACAAATAAGTATCTATACTTTCATATTGAGTAACGAGGTACCCAACATTTTATTTTTGTCCAATAGTTGGTACCCGCTGTTAATTTCATGTTAAGTTCCTACGTTGAGATTAAAAAAATGAAAAATACAAGGAGATACTCGAGGTATTTGGGAAAGGTCAAATAGGTACTCATACCCTTGCCACACAAATAATTAACGACTGAATTGACTATAGGTAGCAACTATTGGAAAAAAGTCAAAATCTTGGGTAACTCATTGTCCAAATAAGAAGTATAGGAACTCATTTATCCTACTAGCATATCGTTGGATACCTGGTGTGTCAATTTTCCTATATGAATACTACATTTGTCTGGCCGTCATTTGAACAAAAAAAAAAGTCTGGCCGTCAAAAAATGAAAAAAAAAATTACCAATTAAAAATATTGTTGAAAAACTCATTTTATTTATTATTGAATGTCTAGGTATACGTTAGGGAAAGGACAAATGAAAAGCCAAACTTATGATACCCATGAGTAAATATATGTCCTCCTTACTCGTCATACCAAATTTAAGTTATCATGACCATGAACTTCGGAAATACTTTGACTATTAACTGTATAATTTTTATTTTTTTCTGTATAGATATATATTTGTGAGCAATTAGTAAATAAAGATAGACATTTAATATATGTACAAAATAAAGAATAATTACCCAAATAAATCTAAAATTTAATTTAATGCCTAAAAAACATTCATATATCTAAATATATCTATATAGAGTTTGGGTTTGATTATATAAATTCTAATAGGGTTTTACTTTTATTTCCTACACTAATCACCTAAAAAAATTAAGAAGTATTAAGTAGTACTTTTATTTATGGCTATATTTATTTATCAATTATTCCTAAATATTAATTATTCCCATATATTGCATTTAAATTTTACCAATAATGCATTTATCATACTTATCTAAGTGATTATACAAATACTTCTTGTTATTTCACCTATATATATCACCTCTTATGTAAATGATTTAACTACTAATTGTAACATTCATCTTTTCTAATTAAATTTCCTTTCTCTCTTTTATTATTAATACCACATAATAAAAATGTGAAACACTAAATATAATATATAACATTATTGTTTTATCCTCACTGAAATAATTATTTGCATTGAAATCTTCTCATGCCAAAATTTTGCTCAAAGAAACACTTCTTTTTTTCAATTGATGCAAATATTATAACATGATCTATATACATCGTTAAAGTATTTTTCTAACATTAGTAATAAGAATTTAGAAATTCTTATTTTGTCCTATATTAGATATAATTTTTTTTAGCTCCTTAGTCGATTATTAGCCTAATGTAAAGAAAGTTGAATAATTTTGTATGTTGCACCGCGTTGAAAAATATAAATTTATGTATTTTAACTCATAATATGTCCAATTAGTTGTACTCCCTCCGTCTATCAATGTTTGTCATACATTTTTTTCACATAAATTAAGAAAAACAATTAATTCTTTCTATTTTTACTAAATTACCCGCAACCAACTAAATAAATGAATTTAATGATGATAATTTTCTGAACATTAGATAAGGATAAAATTGGTAGAAAAGGTAAAAAAGTTCATTGGTATCTTACACTGACAACTTTTTGTGGACATCTATTTTTTGAAATGGTGTCAAACATTAATGGCAAACATTAATGGACATTGGGAGTATATCTCAAGTCTGGCTATATGATCAATTGATTTCATAATGGCAATATGTTTCATTTATGAGACTTTTATTACTTTTTTACAAGATTCTATAATAGGCGTGAATGACATAGAATAGTGTATTATATATATTAATCGTTCTTAAGATATAGTAATCTGGTCATTTCTTGTCTCTCTCTCTACATATATACACAAGCTTTATCTTTCTTATCCCTCTATTTTTCATCATCAATGGAGGATGTACCATACATTTATCACAATACTCCATTTTATGAGGATACGACAAATCACGTCGTATGGACTTCTGAAGAAAACAGATATTCGAGAATATGCTTGTTATGCTCAATCATGGTTCTGAGGATTTTTTCCAAAGACTAGTTTATACTGTTCCCTGGGAAAAAAATTCAACAAATCAAGGAACATTATGAAGCACTAGTTTAGGATATTCAGAACATTGAGTTAGGTCATGTTCCAATACCTGATTACAAAAATGATAACCATGATGAATCTATAGGACCAAGAGACAAGAAGAATAAGAAGCCAGTCAAGCATTGGAGTGAGGAAGAGAACATGTATGTTATTGATCATTTAACGTCGGTAGTTTGTAGTGTCGCCAATCCGACAAGGTTCATAAGTTCTAAACTAATAAGGTAGTATATTTAACAATTATGAACCACAATGTATTCTATTGTACTTAAATTTTTTGTTAGAACAAGATGTTTCTAATCCTTCATTGCATTATATTCATATTACATAATATTTTGATCATATAATTAATTTTGAAATACTCTATGTATAATCATGTTTTTTTTAATAGTTAAAGTTTTTTTTTTCTCATTGATTATATTAAATATTATACTATTTGGGAGAAAATTAATATTCATGTGAAAATGATATAAGTAATTATTTGAAGGAAAAAAGACTCCAAGGTACTTAATTTTTTAAAATTTGACAAAGAGGTTTTATAGTTTCAATGTGGACAAAGAGATTCCCAACATTTAAACTTTGATTCAATCGCAAGAGTTTGATCTATTTGTCTTTTTTCAAATTTCTCGTGTATACAATATACTTTACGGTTTTTTCTTTTTTTCTAGAATCTCTTATATAGAAATTTAACATAAAATAGATTGCAAATACCAATAACTGGACAATTATAATTGATGGGTACCGCGTTGTCCAAATTAAAAGTACATATACTCGTTATGGTGTTAGCATTTCGTTGGTTACTGAAAAGTCATTTTTTCTTATTATTTTACATAAATTTTTATTTTTGCTAATTATTCTAGTTTGTTAATTCTGACAAAAAATTTCTAGTTGGGCTAGAATTGTATGGAAAAGGAGATTGGAGGGCGAGACATTGCGTACTAACCAAGACTACAACTCAAATTTCAAGTCACGCTCAGAAGTACTTACTTCGCTTGGAAAAGTTAAAACACCCAATGCATTAAAAGAAACTCAAGTCTCTTATGAAATACTATTTATGGTTGCAATTATTTTCCTTCTCTTATTTGTTTGTAAGGACTTGTATTTCAAATTTTTCAGTATTTTGATGTTCTACTTTTTTTAGTCACATTTTAAATTATATTTTAATTTTTTCTAGCTTGTAATTTTATTATTTTATAATCATCAGCATGTTATGGCATATAATATAATAGAAATACAAACTGATTACATTGTCACAGAATTAAAAGATAAAAGACTAAAAAAATGTTTACAAGAAATTCAAATTCCAATTTTAGGTCATTGCCTATGGTCTAAAAATATATTTAGGCCAGACATTTTAAAAGTATAATTTTTAGATCAAACGTATTCATAATATCATTTTTAGGTCATTTCACTAATTTTCACATGTTACATAAATTATAAGGGAGCTTCGTCATTTTAAACAAACTATATCTTTATTTGAACACATCATAAACTAGGAATTCTATGTGAAGTGTCTAAATAATTATTTAAAGGGTCTAAAATATAGTTTATATAGTTGACATGGGTTGCATGAATTATAGATGATGACCATAACCCTGGTCAAACTTACTTTGTATTGATCAACAAAGTAATCATTAAAAATTACTTGAATTCAAATGTTACATAAATTATAATTGAACAAATTTTATTAATATTTTGCAGGTCTTAGATGAGTATGAAATTATCTCCTCTGATAAAAACTGATAAAGATTTTACTGGAAGTTTCATTGATTGGTTTATGAGAATGATTCAAGTATATTCTGAAATTGGATGGGATGATAAGATAGTGACGTCTTATATTATGATATTGATGTGGTTTTCATGGAAAGAAAGAATTAGATGTTTCATGAAGGTAAACAGTGGTGTATTGATAATATTTTAGATAAATCTAAAGAAATCATTACAAGATTATTTGGGTCTTACGAAGAATGGGTGAAATATGTAAAGGTTCAAAGAAGAAACGAGGAAAATAATAGTACAAATAATCCAGCAATTTATGACAATGCCGATATGGTATGGATGTGTGATGCATCAATTAAAACAAATAGAGAGACTTCTGCTATCGCGGCTATTGTAGTTAATAAGGAAGGTGTTATTTCTAGGAAGGTCAATATCAGATGTAAAGTTAATAATGTGATTGAAGGAGAAGCTGGACCTTAATTATAGCCAAGATGTCTTGCAAAGACCTTTCTAGTCAGAAGTTTCGTTTTACTCTGACAACCTTGAATTAGTTCAAGGATCTTGGGCTTGAGCGGACTTCATTTGAGTCTTATACCTATTCTACCGGAAGTTAGAAAATGGTTAGGTCAGTTTTTCTATTGGAAAGTTTCCCATATTGAAAGAAGATATAATTCTACCACTGATGCACTACTAAATGCACAAGAAGGACTTTTCGAGCTATACAACTGGATGTACTTTTTGGTTATTGCTTCTAATAATTTCCTTATCAATCTTTGTAATAGTTTAAGATAAATCAGTGTAATTTCTCATCCACAAAAAAAAAAAAAAAAGATGAGTATGAAAAGAACTTTGGGGATTCATGGAGAAATGTACATTCATATAACATGCTATCATGAGCTTACCTAACTAAGTTTTAGTGATACATAATTTACTTTCCAAATATGGTGATTTAAGGATACGAATGATATTGCTTGCCAAAACTGTGAAAAATATGCCTTCAATTTATTGATAAGCTGTAAGTCTATTTGTCATCTATGAAGAGGCATATCAAAATGTTGGAGATTTACGAGTTTGTTTTAGACATTAAATTTTAGAATTTAACATGTATATGGTGGAATGTACAAGTTCTGAAAATATTTATGTAAATTTTGTAAGCCTAAGAACTTTCGATGGTGAGAAAGACAAAGTGAATGTTTTTAAGTTGTTTACATATTGATTCTTAATATAATTTTTCGCCTTTAAATTGCAAGTCTTAAAATTTTAATCAATATTGTATAAATATTTTTTCATGTGTAAATAATTTTAACGATGATTGTTTGTAGTTGATAAGAGCGTATGATCACAGACTTAAACTTTTTTGGCACATTTGTGGCACAAAATTGAGATCAAAGTAGTGAATCAATCAACTTAATTTGTGCTACTTTAAAAAAATGGTGTGATACAAATTCAATTACAAATTGAATTCGAAGACCCATTTTATTTGGTTGGGTTTACAATTTAATTTCCAAGACAACCGTTAAATGATTATATCTCAATACCTATATGATTCAATCAACCACAACTTAACAATAAAATGATTTTTCTAATTTAAAATTTAAATTATTGATCATTATCTTAAATTCTATATATAAATATCTTATAACAAGTCGGAATTGCGATCATGAATTTGTTTGTGTGCCTGTTTGACAATGAGTTTTTTTTTTAAACACTTCAAAGTGCTTCTAGATATTTAAAAGTGTTTTACATCATGAAAAAAACTTTTAGTTGCTTCTCACAGAAAACACCTAAAGTGATTTTAGATTTCAAAATTTTAATTAATAAATTTTCAAATATTTTATTTTATTCGAAAATAACTTTTTTTTTACTCTTAAATAAACACTCCGCATCTCATTACTTATTTAATGATTAATTGTATTTACGTTTTTATTGGGGTCACTACCATTGTATTTATCTAAAACAGTGCCTATTAAATTATTAATTTGTTTGGATCGTTTTTCTAAAATTAAAAATTAAATTGCATCTAACCAGCGCATGAAGTGTGGTGGATCTGCAATGCATATAGCTAACACATGAAGTGTTGTAGAAATGTAATGCATCTAACCATCGCATGAAGCGTGATACATTTGTAATGCATATAACCAACACATGAAACGTGTTAAGCTTGTCAATTTAAAATATGTCATGCCATGGAAAAGGAAATCTCATGAATAAATGAAAAAATTGAAAAAATTGTGGAATATGTGCATCCACGTAGCATGACAAGTATAATTGAGCCAACTAATGTTGTAATCTTGAAGGAAGTAATGGCCATTGAAGAGACCAATGTACCTAAATACGCGGAAGTTATGTAAATCATTTGTCTACTAATAATATATAAAAATGTGAAACTATTTAAGGGATTAACATATTTTAATTTACTATAGCACTTGAAATAAATAAGAACGATCCTAAACCACAAAGTGGTAAAATATGTCGTCAGTGATAGAAATGATAATAGTTAATTTTGACATCCAAAATGTTACTTGTATCACGGAGGTTCCTGCATATGATTATGAATGGAAAGATGAAAATCGTTAATTAATTATATCTTGAGTAAAGTAGAACAAATGAGTAAAGTTCTAAAGAATATTATGGAAGAAAAATAACTGAAGGCCATTGAAGGAGGTGATGCCAATGTTGGGTTCGGAACTTGTAAGGCAATTTTCCTCGAAATAGAAGAGAAAGAGGAAGTACCACATGCTGCAGAAATTGCCGTGGAAGTTCTAGAAATTGAAGAAAAACCAACAAAGTCTAGCCCCAAAGACTCTGACTTTTTTGAAGATTCAGATTCATCCGAAAGATCCGAGTTTATCAACCTTCTGAGAGATATGAAAGAAGAGATTAGATCGGTTATAGAGCTACAAGCTACCAGAGCAAAAGAAAAAGAGGTAGAGGCTTCAAAAGAAAATAAAGAAGAAGAGAATGTGGACTCGCCACCAATTGTTCAAACAATGCCACCATATATTCCAAAGACAAATCCAAAGGTTGACATTGAATTCATGACATATGTAGAGGCGTATAGTCTGAAAAATATCAACGCACAGATTCTTGAGATTGTGAAGAAAGGGCTTAAACCTCAACAAGTTTTCACGCAAGTTATTCTAGAGAATGAAGCGAGTGTAGAAGCCTGAAAAGAGATTGTGGCTCATACTGAGAGAGTCTTAATAAGAGTTGAAAAGGAGTTACCTCTTAATCTAATCTTCCTATTCAAATCAATCGCTTTAATGTTTGAGTTCATCTTCAACTGATGAACATATCTCCTAGATAAAATGGTTGGCTTCACATACCTATTATTTAGTGCACAACCACATCTATGTTTTTTGTTTGGGTCCAGATCTAAAAACTACCATTTGCATACGTAGTTGCATATATAAACCAGTCACAATTTTACATCTATACTTCGCTCTAACTCTACAAAGTTCATTACAAGGGACCCAAATGTTCCTAATATTGGCAATATCTTTTGCTTTAACCGCATCCTTGAATTCATCACCATTAGAGGATATCATACCAACCATTAAATTCGGGTCATCCTTGTTTGTACATACATTAAACCTGGGAAGGATCCTCCTTCGAACACCCAAACCTTCACCATTCTCCTCATCCGACGTCCCTTCCAAGCTATTAAATTACTCATAATAGGCACTAGAACCCTCGCTAAGATCATCATAATCGATTTCAGGTAATAATTGCGAACATGGTAGATCTAATTCATTTATATTAACTGACGGTGAAAAACCCAACACTAGTGAATTCAATGCCAATAGCGACATTGTTCTGGTACAATATATCAGAGTAATCGGAGCCACTATTTTCACTACCAGAGTTAACAATATTGGATTATACAATACACAATCATAAATATGTGTTGTTAACTTCCTAGGCACGAGAACTAAAACCCTAAACCAAAAATACATAACTAAATGAAATGGTGGAAGTAAATAATTACCGCAATCACTGAATATTTCATTCAAAATCGCCATTATAAAAGAGTAATTTACTTGGGCATAACTTCGATTCTTGGACTCGAAAATCTGGTGTGGTTTTCCCCCAAAATTGAAGAACACAAAGAACACGCTTGACTGTGTGTTTTTGATTTGTATTTGTTTAGATTTACTTTGACGAAGTCAAATCGAATGTGTTTAGGTAACAGGTAAAGAAGGAAATGAAAAGAAAAGAGTACCCTTGCCACGTTGGAAAAAACACTTCAGCTGAGGGTGACGTCATGCCTAGGTGGAGCAGACGTGGCGGTGAGGTGGCACTGACGTAACGTCAAATGGAATTGAATAACGGTCAACTAATAAAAAACTGAAAAAGGGCTAACAGTGACAAAAAAGATTCATCAAAGGGCTTTTCGTGACAATTTTGAAGATCGGGGGCGGCTACTGCACTTTGGCCAAAGTTAGAGGATATCACGGGGTCTTCACCCATAAATATATGATAGATAACAAATACAATGAGGAATCAAATAAATTTCTAAGCTAATAGGATAATATATTAATTTTTAATATATTTAAAAGTTATGAACCACAATGTATGGTGTATCATTATGAAGAGCCAAATTTAGTGGTACCGAACTTTGCAAACCATAATCCATCCTTTTTTACCACTTCATATACTTTCTCTCCCCACTCATTAATTTCATAATTATCCGATATGTTGGTTCACATTTTTTATTAACTACCAACGATGCTGGATTGCACCATCACTAGTGACCACAAAATTTGATGACTAGCTTGCTTGCGAACCATTGCATTTGGTAGTCCTTGACTTTGCAAGTGTGACAAACATTTGTGTAGACTAAATGATAATTTTAGAAGTATATTATTAATAGAATATTAAATTTTAGATACAATTCCACTATTTTGAAGCTTTGAGTGGCCAAATATGATTGACAAGAACTCTAGTGACCCAAAATACTAACTCCTTTTAATAGTATTAAATTTTGCTTAAAATATGTTATTAAACAAGATGTTTCTCAATCTTCCGTGTAGTGTATCTATATAGCTTTCCAAAACTGTGAAAAATATTTTGTAAATTTGTTGATAAGCTGTAAGTCTATTTGTGATCTATGAAGAGGGCATACCAAAATGTTGGAGATTTACGAGTTACTCTTAGATGTTAAATTTTAGTATTTAACATGTATATTGATGAATGTACAAGTTATGAAAAAATTTATGTAAATTTTGTAAGCCTAAGATCTTTGATGGTGAGAAAGACAATGTGCATATTTTTGAGTTTTTTAGATATTGATTCTTAATAGTATTTTTAGCCTTAATATTTCAAGTCTTTAAATTTTAATTGATATTGTACAGATATTTTTTCATGTGTTTAATAATTTCAAAGATGATATAGTTCATAGTTGATAAGAGGTTATGTTCACAAACTTGAACTTTTTTGGCACATTTGTTGCACAAAATTGAGATCAAAGTAGTGAATATATCAACTTAATTGTTGTTACTTGACAAAAAAACCAGTGTTAAAAAAATTCAGTTACATATTGAATTCGAAGAACCATTTTCTTGGGTTGGGTTTACAATTTAATTTCCAAGACTACCAAGATTTTATGATTATGAATGAAAGATGAAAATCGTTAAATGATTATATCTCAATACCTATTTGATCAATCACCCACAACTTAACAATAAATTTTTTTTTCTAATTTAAAAAATTTAAAATATTGATCATTATCTTAAATTTTATATTTAAATAACTTAAAAAAAGTAAAAAATAAAATCATGAATTTATTTGTGTGCCTGTTTGACAGTATTTTTTTTTAAAACACTTCAAAGAGCTTCTAGATCTTTAAAAGTGTTTTACATCATGAAAAACACTTTTAGGTGTTTCTCACAAAAAACACCTAAGTGATTTAAGATTTCAAAATTAATTTTAATAAATTTTCAAATTTTTTAATTTTATTCTAAAAGACATTTTTTACTATAAAATAAGCACTTCCAAACGACCCCACATCTCATTAATTATTTAATTGTTAATTGTATTTTCTTATTTATTTAGTCCACTACCATTGTATTTATCCACAATAATGCCTATTAAATTATTAACTTTTTTGGATCGTTTTTTTAAAATTAAAAATTGCATCTAACCAGTGCATGAAGTGTGGTGGATCTGCTATGCATATAGCCAACACATGAAGTGTGGTAGATCTGTAATGCATTTAAGCTTGATAGATTTGAAATGCATATAACCAACACATGAAGCGTGGTATGTTGTCAATTCAAAATATATTACGCCCTCCAAAAGGAAATATTATGAATAAATGAAAAAATGATAAAATTTGTGGAATATGTGCATCCATGTAGCATGACAAGAATAATTGAGCCAACTAATGTTGTAATCTTGAAGGAAGTAATGGACATTGAAGAGATTAAGGTGCCTAAATACGAGGAAGTTATGTAAATCATTTGTCTACTAAAAATATATGAAACTATGAAACAATTTATGGGATTAATATATTTTAATTTACTATAGCACTTGAAATAAATAATAAGGATCCTAAACCACAAAGTGGTAAAATATGCCGTCAGTGATAGAAATGATAATAGTTAATTTTGACATCCAAAATGCTACTTGTATCACGGAGGTTCCTACATAAAGTTATAATTAATTATCAAGAGAATCCTTACTCTTATATTATTGATACGGTGTAGTGATGATTAGATGGATATTAAAGTTCATGACAAACACAATAGGTGCTTCAACTATGATAGGTTCCTAAAGCATGACAGGTGCCCAAGGACGACAGATACTTGAAGCAAGTCAAGTTCCTAAAGCACTATAAGTGTCGGAAGTACTTGAGCATCTAAATCTTAAGTTCTTGAAGATAAAGAATTACCTGAGAATAAAAGATCCTGAAGAACATAATTTATTTAAAGAGTGAGAGATAGGTTTCTGTATTATGAATGGATACTTTGAATAATTGTTGTCACAATGAAAAGGATATGTTATTTGTGTTCTGTACTCTTTTTTCTTTCCTGAAGTTTATTTCCATTAGGTTTTTTCTCGTAAATTTTGAAATATGCATGCCAAATATTCATTGTAAAAAGAAATATATACTCATTTTCTTGATCAAAAAAATTATGTTACTAACAATCAATACCCTATAGTGAAATCCAGAGGATTTGTTAATTAACGTTTTATTAACGAAGACAATTAAGGTACAAGTCCACAAGTATCTAATATATTCTTGAGTGTTTGGTGTATTCAATCAACATTTAGAGTCAAACTTGAGTGTTTGGGGTATTTAATCAACTATTAGAGTCAAATGTTAGTGTTTAGTGTATTTAGTCAACATTTAGAGTCAAATTTTAGTGTTTGGGGTATTTAGTCAACATTTAGAGTCAAACTTCAGTGTTTAGTGTATTTAGTCAACATTTAGAGTAAAACTTGAGTGTTAGTGTATTTAGTCAACTATTAGAGTCAAACTTTACTTTTTGGGGTATTTAATCAACTATTAGAGTCAAATGTTCGTGTTTAATGTATTTAGTCAACATTTAGAGTCAAATGTTAGTGTTTAGTGTATTTAGTCAACATTTAGAGTCAAACTTTAGTGTTTGGGGTATTCAATAAACATTTAAAGTCAAAGTTGAGTTTTAGTGTATTCAATCAACATAGTGTTTGGGGTATTTAATCAACTATTAGATTCAAATGTTAGTGTTTAGTGTATTTAGTCAACATTTAGAGTCAAATGTTAGTGTTTAGTGTATTTAGTCAACATTTAGAATCAAAATTTAGTGTTTGTGGTATTAGTTAACATTTAGAGTCAAACTTGAGTGTTTAGGGATATTTAATCAACTATTAGAGTCAAATGTTAGTGTTTAGTATATTTAGTCAATATTTAGAGTCAAATGTTAGTGTTTAGTGTATTTCGTCAACATTTAGAGTTAAACTTTAGTGTTTGGGGTATTCAATCAACATGTAGAGTCAAATGTTAGTGTTTAGTGTAATTAGTAAACATGTAGAGTCAAACTTGAGTGTTTGGGGTATTTAATCAACTATTAGAGTCAAATGTTAGTGTTTAGTGTATTTAGTCCACATTTATAGTAAAACTTGAGTGTTTGGTGTATTCAGTCAATATTTCGAGTCAAACTTGTGTCTTTGGGGTATTTAATCAACTATTAGAGTCAAATATTAGTGTTTTGTGTATTTAGTCAACATTTAGAGTCAAACTTTAGTGTTTGTGGTATTCCGTCAATATTTTGAGTCAAACTTGAGTGTTTAGTGTACTTAGTCAACATTTAGAGTCAAACTTGAGTGTTTAGTGTATTTAGTCAATTATTAGAGTGAAAATTTAGTGTTTGGGTATTTAATCAACTATTAGAGTCAAATGTTAGTGTTTAGTGTATTTAGTTAACATTTAGAGTCAAATGTTAGTGTTTTGTTTATTTAGTCAACATTTAGAGTCAAACTTTAGTGTTTGGGGTAATCAGTCAACATTTAGAGTCAAACTTGAGTGTTTAGTGTATTCAGTCAACATTTAGAGTCAAACTTGAGTGTTTGGGGTATTTAATCAACAATTAGAGTCACATGTTAGTTTTTAATGTATTTAGTCAACATTTAGGTCAAATGTTAGTGTTTAGTGTATTTAGTCAACATTTAGAGTCAAACTTTATTGTTTGGGGGTATATAATCAACTATTAGAGTTAAACTTGAGTGTATCAAAATAAATTTAAATTCAAATTCAACTCCAAAAACCAACAAAAAGTTTTAAGACAAATAAACAAAAAAAAATCTCCTAATCAGTTTCATATCCACTAATATCAATATCTATAGGTTCATCATCGGTATCAACCTCTAAAGGTTCTTCTTCATCCCCATATTCTTCCCATGTGTCATCATCAATTTCCTTGTTTTCATCAATAACCATATCAAAAGCCAAATCAATACGAAAATGAGATGGGTCAATTTCGTTCTCCTCAGTGGATGCCAAGTTCTACGGATCAGAAACTATCCGAGTGTTAACCAAATGTATGCTGATGCTCTCATTCCCAGTAGGTAGTGATTCGGAACCCCATAACTCAGATTCTATCTGTGTCGATCGTTTATTTCAAAAATGGCTTTTCAGCCTTTCATTGATTTCTTTGCATTAATCTTGTCGATGTAAAACACTTTCTTGGCCTGCGATGGTAAAATGTATGGTTCGTTTGCCCACTCAAAGTTTGATGTGTTGATAAAGGTTACCCCATTTTCTGTCCTCACATCAGCCATTTTGTACCACTTACAAACAAATAACACAACCGAGCACCCTCTAGTGTACATAACCTCCAATATTTTCATTAATTCACCGTAATAGGGTCTTTCATCGTACATGGTACAAACTCCGTAATCTTGCGTCACTCTTTTTTCTCCTTTAGACTTACTTACCCACTCGACACCGTTCACAACACATGAATCGTATTTATGCACCTTACCAAAAGACATGTTTGCCAAGGATACCATCTCGGGGGTAGCTAATGCATCGCCACAAGATTTCATTCCCTGAATCTGTTATACAAAATAATACTTAATACTCTGAAAATAAATAGATAATATTTAAACCAATGCCTAAAGTTACCTACCTTTTTCAAAATCCATTCCTTAAACATTTGACGATGCATATTATCTATTTCCCTACTCGTTCCCGAAAGTGTGGATTTGTATTCACTAAAATCGTAAATGAGTATAAATAAATTAACATAAATATATAAATATAAATATAAATATAAATATATTCATATAAATATTTAAATATATTAATATCAATATAAATATAAATATATAACTATAACTATAAATATAAATATAAATATACGTTACTTACGTCATGTCTGATTCGAGTTCGTCGCAATTATGCAAACTATACCAACTGATGTGCTCCTTCTCATTAGGTGGTAAAAAACCATATTCCTTCTTACCAACTGGAGTACATTGGGACTTGAAAACAGATAGCTCTTTTGGCACTGGCGGTGGTTCGTTGTATCTACCTGGATCGTTGAACTTTGTTTTTTCTTCACTAAGATACCTTGATATCAAATTCAATGTCTCTTCTACCATGTAACCCTCGGCTATTGATCCCTCTAGTCAAGCTGGATTTCGAATATACTCTTTCAACTTTTTGAAATACCTTTCAAATGGGTACATCCACCGCATTTGGACCGGGCCCCCTATAAATGCTTCATCGTACAAGTGTATCACTATGTTGATCCTTATATCAAAAAACGCGGGAGGCAAAATCATTTCCAGTCTACACGTAACTTCAACCACTTTCGCCTTACCCGATTCTAACTCTAGCCTGCTGATATTTTATTAAAATGACTCTAAACACGTTAGCTAACCCAATAATCACATCACTAATCGCTTTGTCTTAAATGAGACCTGGGATACTAGCCACGAAAAGATACTGCATAATCACGTGACAATCGTGAGATTTAGTTTCGATAATCTTTCGTGTATCACTTTGAATATTATTTCTCAAACTAGATGCAAACCCGTCGGGAAACTTCTGTGCCTTCAGTCCGTCAAGAAATATTGTCCGCTTTTCCGTTTATAAAGTATACTTTCCTTGGTTCAGCATCGCTTTACCTCCTCTTGACGTCAACCACGAATTTTTCCTGATGTTCATATCCTGAGGATCAATTCTCGCTTTCACGTTATCTTTGTTAACTTCCCCATCAAGACCTATAACTGTACCGAGAAGAGAATCACACACATTTTTCTCGCAATGCATAACGTCAATGTTATGTTTCAACAAGTTTTCGGACAAATAAGGTAAACGATAAAAAATACTCTTTTTCGTCCAATTGAATCGTCGTGGAACAGTTTGCTTCACGATCTTTCCCCCAGATCCTTGTGTTTACTGGGAAACACAATGGGAAGCCCATCTAACTATGTCTGAATATCGGTAGGACTATATTTCTTCGGTGGACCCCTATGATCGGTAGCCCGGTACAAAACCTTGTCTTTTCTAAATCGATGTCCGGGAGGTAACCAACGTCTATTGTCAAAGTAAAAAACCCCTTTGTTCACCTTCAATGACGGAGTAGAATCCATGCATTCTGGACAAGCTAAGTAACCTTGACACGACCATCCTGAAGTGTATGACATAGCGGGGTAATCATTAGTCGTGGATAACAACCAAACCTTCATCGTCAACTCTTCCTTCATGTGGGCATCATACGTAAGGATCCCTTTATCCCACAACTTGTCCAACTCATCTATAACAGGTCGAAGAAATACATCCATGTCCTTACCGAGTGAACGGGGTCCAGGAATCAACAAACAAAGCTGGAATGTGGTTTCCTTCGTGCATACCCACGGTGGCAAGTTATAGACGGTCAATATGATAGTCCACATTCTGTACGAGTTGTTCTGCATAGAGAAAGGACAAAAACCATCAATACCGAGACCCAAATATACATTACGAGCTTCGCTAGCAAACTCAGGATGTAGCGATGCAAATCTCTTCCAACTAACACAATCAACCGGATGACGCAACACATCTAGATCGGCACTCTTTCCGGTATGGTTCCAAATCATGTCTTCAGTGGTGTGCTTCAAAGCGTATAGTCGCTGCAATCTCGGAGCAATCAGAAAGTAATGAAACTTCTTATGCGGTACTTTGTTACCCTTCTCTGGGTCCCATCTAGACTCGCTATATACTGGACACTTGTCGAGGTCTTTATTTTCTTTGTAAAAAATGTCACAATCGTTCAAACAGACATCGATAGTAATATACCCCATACCCAAACTTTTCAACTTCTTGTTGCATGCTTCATAAGAATCGGGCAAATTGTGAGGTTTGGGCAAAATACTACAGAACAAGTCCAATAGCTCGATGAATGAGGTGTTAGTCTATTTGTTCTTTACTTTTACGTGCATAAGCTTGTCAATGAAATTCAAGGAACTCATCGATGTACAACCAAGATACAATTATGTCTCCAATTCTTCGAACAATGTTTTGAAACTGCTCCGACTTGGAAGATGTGCATCTCTCATCTCGGTATCTCCCGGATGTCAACCAACATCGTAACTTTGTCTCACATCGTCATAAACATGTTGAATTTCATTTACTATAATTGGATCTTTAATTGCATGTGGTGTATGTGTTTGTATCTCATCTTCACCGTATTTTTCCAAACCTGATATGTTTGCTTAAACCCGGATTTTAGAAGGTGGGCCCTACACTACTGGATTCGCGATGTTTACCCACGAAAAATTAGCGACGACCAGTAATTCGCCGCTAATTTTTCAAAATTAGCGACGACAAAATCTTACCGGCAAAGAAACAGGCGTCGTTAATTAGCGAGAATGAAATTCGTCGTAAGTTAATTGTATTTCGTCGCTTTTTGGTTTTTTTTTTGAATTTTTTTAAATTGCCGATCTGTCGTCGCTATCTTAGCGACACGTGTTTTCGTCGTTATTTTGAAGATTAGCGACGACGCGCCTTTGTTTAACGACGACTCGTAATTCGTCGCTAATCTTGAATCCTATTTAATGGAGACAGCAGGTTTTTAACCCACAAAACACACAAAACACCCAAAAAATACTCCGATTTTCTCCCAAAAACACAACTAAATTCCTTTTTTTTATTTGTAATTGCTTCTCCACTTCATCTTGCATCATTCTTGGTTAAATAATCAAGGTGGGGCTCCATTAATATCATCTTTCATCACACAATTTAAGGTAATAATTGCATGAAATTCACCTTTTGATTTTTTTAATTTTTTGAATTCTAATTGTGTTTTATTCTTTCTATATGGTTTGATTAGGTGAATTAATACAACTTTCTTGGTGGGGAATTAACATCACTCTTCAATTTATCCATCCAATTCAAGGTATTTCCATTAAATTTCATGTTTTTTAAATTTTTTATTTATTTGATTATATTAGCAAGTTGATATAACATATGATTAGATTAATGAATTAAATATTTGTTGGTTGATTATGCATGTGTTGTGTGAATTTATATTTTGTGCTCATATATTTTTACTTGTTTATTTAATTCTTTGTTCTTTTTTATATATTCATTCATTTAATGGTTTGTAATATTTATTCATTTAATGGTTTGTAATTTTTATTTCATTCAATGAGTTTGTAATTTTTTTTTTTTGTTTATTGTGTTGTAATTTTTATTCATTTTATTCATTGGGTTGTAATAATTATGTATTTTATTTTTTTATATTAATGTAGTCGCATAGTTTACTCAAATTGTTGTTAAGAGATGGCATCGAGTTCAGACATGAGTATCGATAAGAGTTGGATCGAATTGACGAATGTGTTAGATGGCGAATATATTTTTGGGGTTTATAAATTTATCGATTTTGCTAAGAAAAGTAGAGGTTATACCGGTTACTTGTCTTGCCCGTGTAAGAAGTGTAATAATTTTTGTCGATTAAAAACGGAAGTTGTTATGGCCCACCTTCTAAGAGAGGGATTTAACCATGATTATAAGGTTTGGACAAAACACGGTGAGGAGGAGATACAAACACATACACCCCTTGCAAGTAAAGATCCAATTATAGTAAATGAAATTCAGCATGTTTATGACGATGTGAGACAGAGTTACGAAGTTGGTGGACATCCGGGAGACACCGAGATGAGAGATGCACATATTCCAAGTCGAAGCAGTTTTGACACATTGTTCGAAGAATTGGAGACAGAATTATTTCCTGGTTATAAATCGATGAGTTCGTTGAATTTCATTGCCAAGCTAATGCACGTAAAAGTAAAGAACAAATGGACTAACACCTCATTCACCGAGCTATTGGAGTTGTTGGGTCGTATTTTGCCTAAACCTCACAATTTGCCCGATTCTTATGAAGCATTGATGTCTCCCTTTTTGGTCTAAATATAAGCCCTTAGGAGACATCATTTTAGGATTATAATGGTCTTTTTATATTGACTTTAGTGCTTAAATTGCAATATTACACTTTTTCCCCTTGGAATTAGACTATTTGCATTTATAGAGCTTTTGTGCGTTAATTTACTTATTTTTAGTGCAAAGTTAGTAGGTTTATGAATTTCATGAGAAACCAATCCAAGGAGGAGAAGTGAGAATTAAAGTCTTAGAATATTTCTAGTGTGCTTAGTCGAGTTTCCTGAATTTAAATTGCATTTTCTTATTTCTAGTCTTGATTTAATGATTTATTATTTTTTAAAACATATACTGTTTAATTATTTATTTAATGTGAAGCTTTAGAGATAATATGGAAATAAAATAGATGCTAAATCAATGCTAAGGAGATAAGGAAAGAAGATCTTGAAGAAATCTGGAGATAGAAGGAAGTAGAGTTCAACTAGGAAAAGGAAAAGCTGTCTTATGAATCTGAAATTCCAGCCACGTTTCAAAGATGAGTCCATAACTTATGATTGGCTAGGAATCTGGACGAGTGGTCTGCACCAATGGAAATCTCTTTCCGAGACAAGCGGTTTCATATATTGGAACTCCTCAAACGGATAAGTATTGAAAAAGATATGACCAAATCAAATCAGCAGCAGAATCTTACCTTTCCTAGATTTTAGGGTTACGAATTAAAGAGTCCTTGAATTGTCTTCCATTCCAAGTAATTCAACCTAGCACCTATAAATACCAGCTCAAAACCTTAGAAAATCATCCCTTGGCTGCATAAGCTTAATATATACAAATAATTCATCATAGAAGCAATCAAGAGGATCTAGAGGAGGAAGAAGCAAGAGCTAGAGCTTAACTACATCAATTCAACACTTCTCCATCTCTATTCTTTGGGTAATTTAGTATTAGATCTATTTTGTCTATGAGGTATTTCTAATCTATTTATCCAAGAAGTTTATTTATGCATAATTTCTCTTTAGGATTGTAATTATATGAACCTTTGATTATTGTTTTTCTATTTTAATTTGAATCTGGGATTTTAGTATTTAATTGAATTGGTTCTTAATTTCCATTGACTATATTCTTGTTCTTATTCACTATCATTGACGTCGCGAATCAAGGGTAGGTTTTAGTAATTAGGCTATTCACTTTGGTGGGGAAGTGATCGCCTTGACGGGGGGTTTAATTACAGAAATAGAATATAGACGTGTGGTATCCGTTATTTGACCCTGACGGGCTTGACTAACCACGTAGCCAATGAGGTAAAATAGTATTCATCTGAAAGTAACTTATAATCGCCCTGACGGGGTTTGTAATACCGTAGGATAGCTCTTAGGTCCACCCTGACGGGGGCTAGGAGATAGTAGATTCCCGACTATTGTGAAATTTCCCATTCACCCTTATTCTTAGGAATCATAGATTCAATAGGATAGATTCATACTTGCATATCCTTATCTTTCTTGTATAATTATTTATTATTTATTGTTTATTTATTATTTAGTTAATTAGAAAACAAACTCCTTTTGCTATTTATCTTTTTAAAAACAATTAGAACTATCTATTCTGATATTGAATACAAGGTTAGAATAACTTCTTAAATCCCTGTGGAGACGATTTTCCCGTATTTACTTATCTATTACTTGGTACGACCCGTACACTTGCGGTCTGTGGATCCTTTATTCCTTTGCTTTTATTTCATTATTTTATAACACACAAGGACCCAACAAGAAGTTGAAAAGTTTGGGTATGGGGTATATTACCATCGACGTTTGTTTGAACGATTGTGTTATTTATTACAAAGAAAACAAAGACTTCGATAAGTGTCCAGTTTGTAGCGAGTCTAGATGGGACCCAAAGAAGGGTATCAAAGAACCGCATAAGAAGCTTCGATACTTTCCGATTGCTCCTAGATTACAGCGACTACAGCGACTATACGCTTCAAAGCACACCGCTGAAGACATGATTTGGCACCATACCGGTAACAGTGCCGATCCGAATGTGTTGCGTCATCCGTTTGATGGTGATAGTTGGAAGAGATTCGCAGCGCTACACCCTGAGTTTGCTAGTGAACCTCGTAACGTATATCTGGGTCTCGGAATCTATGGGTTTTGTCCTTTCTCTATGCAGAACAACTCGTACAGCATGTGGCCAGTCATATTAACCGTATATAACTTGCCCCTGTGGTATGCATGAAGGAAACAACATTCCAGCTTTGTTTGTTGATTCCGGGACCCCGTTCACCCGGTAAGGACATGGATGTCTTTCTTCGTCCTGTTATAGATGAGTTGGAAGAGTTGTGGGATAAAGGGATCGTTACGTATGATGCCCACAAGAAAGAAGAGTTTACGATGAAGGTTTGTTTGTTGTCTACCACTAATGATTTCCCCGCTAGGTCATACACTTCGGGATGGTCGGGTCAAGGTTACGAAGCTTGTCCCGAATGCATGGATCATACTCCGTCATTGAGTGTGAACAAAGGGATTGTTTACTTTGACCATAGACGTTGGTTACCTGCCGGACATCGATTTAGAAGCGAAAATGTTTTGTACAAGAAATCCGATTATAGGGGCCCACCGAAGAAATATAGTCCTGCAGATATTCAGACACAGTTAGATGGGCTTCCCATTGTGTTTCCCGGTAAACACAAGGATTTTGGGGGAAAGATCGTGAAGCATGATGTTAATCGGCGATTCAATTGGAAGAAAAAGAGTATTTTCAATCGTTTACCTTATTGGTCCGAAAACTTGTTGAAACATAACATTGATGTTATGCATTGCGAGAAAAACGTGTGTGATTCTCTTCTCGGTACAGTTATAGGTCTTGATGGGAAAGTTAACAAAGATAACGTGAAAGCGAGAATGGATCTTAAGGAATTGAAGATTAGAAAAGAATTGTGGTTGACTGAGAGAAATGGTAAACAAATATTGAAACGGTGAAAGTACACTTTAACAACGGAAAAGCGGACTATATTTCTTAACTGGCTAAAGGCACAGAAGTTTCCCGACGGTTTCGCATCTAGTATGAGAAACAATGTTCAAACTGATATGGGAAAGATTATCGGCATGAAATCTCACGACTGTCATGTGATGATGTAATATCTTTTCGTGGCTAGTCTCCCTGGGCTTATTGAAGACAAATCGATTAGTGATGTGTTTATTGGGTTAGCGAACGTGTTTAGAGTCGTTTGCAATAAAAATCTAAGCAGGAAAGAGTTAGAATCGGGGAAGAAGAAAGTGGTTTAACTTATGTGTAGGCTAGAAAGGATTTTACCTCCCGCGTTTTTTGATATAATGATCCACTTGGTGATACACTTATACGATGAAGCATTACTTGGTGGCCCGGTCCAAATGCGGTGGATGTACCCATTTGAAAGGTATTTGAAAAAGTTGAAAGAGTATATTCGAAATCCGGCTAGACCAGAGGGTTCAATAGCCGAGGCTACATTGCGGAAGAGACGTTGAATTTCATATCAAGATATCTTAGTGAAGAAAAAACAAGGTTCAACGATCCAGGCAGATACAACGAAGCACCGTCCGTTTTCAATTCCCAATGCACTCCAGTTGGCAAGATAGAGTATGTTTCTTTACCATATAAGGAGAAGGAGCACATAAGTTGGTATATTTTGCATAATTGCGACGAACTCGATGCATACATGACGTAAGTAAATATTATTATCTTTATTTATATTTATATTTATATTTATATGAATATATAATATATTTATATATTTATATATTTATATGAATATATATTTATATATTTATATATTTATATGAATATATTTATATGAATATATTTATATGAATATATTTATATAAATATATATTCATATATTTATATATTTATATATTTATTTATCAATGTGAATATATGTATATAGATATATTAATTTATTTATACTCATTTACAATTATAGTGAACACAAATCCACACTTACGGGAACGAGTGAGAAAATAGATATTAGGCATCATCGAACGTTTAAGGAATGGTTTTTGGAAAAAGGTATGTACTTTTAGGCATTGGTTTAAAACTTATATATATATTATCAAAGTACTAACTATTATTGTTGTATAATAGATTCATGGAATGCATTCACGTGGTGATTTATTAGCTACCCCCGAAATGGTATCCTTGGCAAACATGTCTTATGGTTCGGTGCATAAATATGATTCATGTGTTGTGAATGGTGTCAAGTGGGTAACTAAGTCCAAAGGAGAGAAAAGAGTGACGCAGGATTACGGAGTGTGTACCATTTACGATGATAAACCCTATTACGGGGAATTAATCAAAATCTTGGAGGTTATGTACACTGGAGGGTGCTCGGTTGTGTTATTTGTCTGTAAGTGGTATAAAAAGTCTGAATCGAGGCCAGAACATGGGGTAACCTTTATCAACACAACAAACTTTGAGTGGGCCGACGAACCATACATTTTAGCATCGTAGGCCAAGAAAGTGTTTTACATCGACGAGATTAGTTCAAAGAAATCAATGAAAGGGTGGAAAGCCGTTTGGGAAATAAACGATCGACACGGATGGAGTCCTGAGTTATGGGGTTCGGAATCACTCCCTACTGGAAATGAGAGCATCAGCATACCATTGGATAGCACGGGGAATGAGAACATCAGCATGCCATTGGCATCCACCGAGGAGATCGAGATTGATCCTGCTTATTTTTTTATTGATTTTTCTTTTGATACGGTTATTGATGAAAATGAGGAAATTCATGATGACACCTTGGATGAATACGGTGACTAAGAAGAACCTATAGAGGTTGATAGCGATGATGAACCCATAGTTATTAGTGGATATGATACTGATTAGGTTTTTTTATTTTGGTTTATTTGTATTAACACATTTTGTTGGTTTTTGGATAACAATTTTGACCAAAATAACTCAACTTTGACCCTAAACACTCAACTTTGACTCTTAACACTCAACTTTGACCAAAATAACTCAACTTTGACTCTAAACACTCAACTTTGACTCTAAACACTCAACACTCAACTTTGACTCTAAACACTCAACTTTAACTCTAAACACTCAGCTTTGACTCTAAACACTCAACTTTGACCAAAATAACTCAACTTTGCCTCTAAACACTCAACTTTGACTCTAAACACTCAAATTTGACCAAAATAACTCAACTTTGACTCTAAACACTCAACTTTGACTCTAAACACTCAACTTTGAGTCTAAACACTCAACTTTGAGTCTAAACACTCAACTTTGACTCTAAACACTCAACTTTGACCAAAATAACTCAACTTTGACTCTAAACACTCAACTTTGACTCTAAACACTCAACTTTGACTAAAATAACTCAACTTTGACTCTAAACACTCAACTTTGACCAAAATAACTCAACTTTGACTCTAAACACTCAACTTTGACTCTAAACACTCAACTTTGACCAAAATAACTCAACTTTGACTCTAAACACTCAACTTTGACTAAAATAACTCAACTTTGACTCTAAACACTCAACTTTGACTCTAAACACTCAACTTTGACTCTAAACACTCAACTTGACTCTAAACACTCAACTTTGACTCTAAACACTCAACTTTGACCAAAATAACTCAACTTTGACTCTAAACACTCAACTTTGGCTCTAAACACTCAACTTTGACCAAAATAACTTAACTTTGACCAAAATAACTCAACTTTGACTCTAAACACTCAACCTTGACTCTAAACTTTGACTAATCACCCCGAACACTCGAGTTTGACTCTAACTGCTGACTAAACACCCCGAACACTCAAGTTTGACTCTAACTGTTGGCTAAACACCGCGAACACTCAAGTTTGACTCTAAACGTTGACTAAACACCCCGAACACTCAAGTTTGACTCTAAACGTTGACTAAACACCCCGAACACTCGAGTTTAACTCTAAACGTTGACTAAACACCCCGAACACTCGAGTTTAACTCTAAACGTTGACTAAACACCCCGAACACTCGAGTTTGACTCTAAACCCAAATTAAGAACATGAAAAGGAAAGAAAATAAAAAAAAAAAACAAGCAAGAAAGGGAAAGCTTCTAAAACCTTTAAACTAAAAAAAAAAGAAAAAAAAAATAGCGACGACATTCAAAGATTTCGCGACGACATTCAAAGGATGAATGTCGTCGTTAAATATTAGCAACGATATTCATACGCGATTTCGTCGCTAATAAATAATAAAAAATTTAATTGGTCATCATGGGCGGTCAACTTTCCCGCCCACGAAAATTAGCGACGAAAACCCAAACATTCGCGACGATATGTCGTCGCTAACACTTGACACGCAAAGGTCGCGTGTGCGTGACACGGCACGTGTCCCAAATTAACGACGAAACCTTCGGTTTCGCGACGACCTGCGTGTCGTCGCTAATCTTTTTTTCTATAAAGCCCTAACCGAGCTCATTTCTACCATACTAAACACTAAAACACACACCCAAAAGCTCAATTTCCGCCATAGCCAAGCTATTCCGAGGAGAAACAACACCAAATCCATCGTTAAGGTAATGATTCTAGTCCAAATACACATTCTAATCTTTACTTTTTTTATTTTTTTATTTTTAATTTCTAATATTTTGTCTTGTGTTTTTTTGTATGATTCCTTCTTCTTGGCATGGATTCATGGACGAAATCTACACCATTTCCACGTAACAGGTTCCAAAATAAAAATTATGAATAGCGACGATAATTTCATCGTCGCTAACTATTGAATAAAATAAATAAATAATGATTTTCGACAAAATAAAAAAATAATAATAGCGACGACAAATCCGTCGCTATTATTTCGTCGTTAGATAAATAAAAAAAATCAATTAATAAATTATCGATTAAAAAATAAAGAAAAACTAATTAAGAAATTTGCGACGGCTTTTTGTCGCTAATCTGTTAATTTCCCGACGCCAAGCCTCGTGGTTAATCGTCTTAGTAATTAGGGACGAAATCACAATTATTTGTCGCTAATGGAAAAATAACGACGCCTGGATAGAGACGACAGCTTAGCGACGAAATTTCGTCGCTAAACGAGATTAGCGACGATATTGCTCAGATTCGCGACGACGCGTGTCGTCGCGAAACCAGGCGAATCCAATTGTGCTAACCTGTTCGGTTTTTAATCGACAGTAATTATTACACTTCTTACACGGGCAAGACAAGTAACCAGTATAACCTTAACTTTTCTTAGAAAATTCGATAAACTTGAAAACCCTAAAAACATATTCTTCCGTGTAATAACCTGTCGTATCGATCCAACTCTTATCCATACCCAAAGCCATCTCTTAGCAATAATTTTATTAAATTATGAGACTACATTCATATAAAAATAAAATATATAATTATTACAACCCAATTATTAAAATTAATAAAAATTACAACACAATATATAACATAATAAAATTACAACCCAATGAATGAATAAAAATTACAAACTCGTTGAATGAATAAATATTACAAGCCATTGAATGAAAAAATATTACAAACCATTGAATAATATAATTAAAACACAATAAATATATAAAAAAATCATATAATTAATTAAACAAATAAAAATATATGACCGCAAAATATAATTAACACAACACAAGCATAATTTACAACATCATAATAAACAAGTCAACCAAAAAACATGTAATTCATGAACCTAATCATATGTTATATCAACTAGTATAATCAAATAAATAAAAAAATTAAAAAGCATGAAATTTATTGAAAATACCTTGAATTGGATGGATAAGATGAAGATTGATGATAATGCCCTACCTTAAAATTATATTAATTCACCTAATCAAACCATATAACAAGAATAAAACACGATTACTAATAAAAAAAATCAAAAAATGAATTTTCATGCAATTACCTTAAATTGTGTGATGAAATTGGATATTGATAGTGCCCCACCTTGATTATTTACCCTGAAATGGTGCAAGATGAAGTGGAGAATCAATTAGAAATAAAAAAAAAATGTAGTTGTGTTTTTGGGAGAAAGTCGAAAAAAAATTTTGGGGTTTTTGGATGTTTTGTGAGTTAAAAAACATGATGTCTCCATTAAATAGGTTTTTTAATTACCGACAACCCGTAATTCGTCGGTTCGTCGGTAACCTACACAATATACAGAAGACATACCGTGTCGCAAATATAGCAACGACATTTCTGAGGTAAAAAAAAAAAGAAGATTTAAAAAAAAAAATACCTACGAAATACACCCAATTAACGACGAATTTTAGCGTCAGTGTGTTACGACGATGATTATTTAACAAAATGTCATCGGTAATTTTGAAAACTTATCGACGAAGTTCGGGTCGCCAGTAATTTTTCGTCGCTAAACACACTGTTTCTAGTAGTGTCATGTGTGATGAGAGGAAATATTATGAGAAACCATGTTAATCTGGCATGTCATTGAAATAAGTTATACATATATTTTTAGATTTACCTTTCTTTTTAAATAAGTATATAAAAGCTTGCAGTATCTGCTTAATTCCAATGATAAGATCAGTAGTTGGTTTTTTAAATATGTACGGTATTCAACTTGAGAAAAGTCACTTATGGAATTAAATTAATGTGTGCCTTATTGCTACAAATAATATCGATGACTCTATACTTTTTGTGTGATACGAATTTGTTGTATAAGAAATGTGATACTAGTTTATTTCTTAAAGTAGGTAGGTTGTTACTTAGAGCTAATTATTTTTGCTTTCATTTGAGCATCATTATTAGTATTTGCGGATGGGGTATAATGTCGTGTATTTTTTGAGTTCATGGTTTAATAGAACAAGTAGTGATTCGAAGTTCATGATCATGGATTATTATTTCATTTCAGACTAAGCTTCTAAAAATAATTAATTTAGTATATGTTTTGTTTATTCATACCACGTTCATGGGAACCTGTGTTAAGAGATATCGCGTTCTCATGGAGAATTGTAGACCTGCAACAAAAGGGTATTACATCTAGTGGGAGTGTAATTATGAAATACACCAATGATCAGGTATGTGCCTTAAGAATCTTTGGATTCTTTTTTTGTGCACTAACTTCTCATTTTAACAGATTATTCATGTTAATATCACTTAAGAGAGTCCAAAACTACTTGGACAGGGGAAAATTTGAAATGACATATTTCGTTTAATTCATTCCAAAGAATAACTACATTTGTTTGAATTAATTTAACTGAAACATTATTTGATCATCTTAGTACGTGCGGTATTGCTTGATCTGAAATTTACATTCACTAGATTTTGGATTATTTAATAATAAAAAATTTGGAATTTCTCATCTTAGCATTAACCTTTTAATATGAAGGTATTGATAAATTGTATCACAATTATATATTATTTGATCATGTTCTACCTTCCAATCCCGGCTTCATTTTGATTGCTTGAGAAAATAAGGAACTAAAACAAACAAACAACTCAACTACTTTTATTTCTCATTAATCCATGTCTAATTCTTATAGGTTCACTTTAAGGTGCAAGATGCACTTTCATGTGTTATGAAATTAGGCATATAGCATATCAATTTGGCTACACATGCTTTACCTACAAATTACCTTTTTTTTATTAATTTATTTATATATCTTAAATTCTACATGTTTTTAAAATATAAATTCGACATAACCTTTTATGGGTGCTAAGCTGGTACCATAAGTTATTGTTTACTGTATTTCTGCTTTATGGGTGTTTACATTAAATTTATGTCAGTTTTAATATATTTATAATTATTATTTTATTATTTTTATATTACTTGACTATAAACGAGGGATAATAGGATCTAAAATTGATGATGAGGTTGTTTCTTCAGCTTGTTAAAATTTGGAATTTATTGCATAATTGATCCATATGTAAAGCCAAATAGACAAACATAAGCATTTGTAAGAATTTATTTCATGTATTAACAATTATATACCCATGTTATAAATTAAATTTTCAATTTTATCACTTAACAGGGATACATTGGCTAATGTTTTGGAATAAAATAGAGCTATTAAAAAATAATATTATATATTTATATGTGCATGAATCGCTTTGAGAGATAAAATAAATATTCTTTCAGTTAATTCACTAATATATTATTCCTCTCTTTCCACTAATTACTTAATTAATATTTTTATGATTGGATTTTAATGTGAAATATTTTATGTGTTTAACTAATTCCTAATTCCATGAACCGTATGGAGTAGACATTCACCCGGAATGGTAACGAAGAATTTTTGTCATCCATACATTTTATATTTATTGCTTTGAGTTATTTCATGAATAATTTTTCTATTCTTTCTACAAAATAAATCGAACAAACCAAGAAATATTGTAGTGGAGTACCTACAGTTAATTTGGCTTACAAGTATTATGGTTTGCGAAACTTGAGGCATTAAGTTACTTTTCTCTCATGCTAATAATTTCGCATTGATTTTGATGTATTATGTGTTTGTAACTTTTAAATGAAAAATGATATTTGGTTGTGTTTTTATTCAAGAAAAGTATAAAACTATTCTTTTTTCTAACCTATTCTAGAATAGCCGTATAAGAGGATCTGTTGTGTGAATTGGCAAACCACGCCCTTAATTGTTGTTATACTTTCTTTAGCTGCATTTGACATCTCTACGCAATATATAAAAATTGAACCATTAATTATACTTTTTTAGATGCTGGCCTAAATATTTTCACTTTAATATTTAAACACTACTGGATTCGCCTGATTTCGCGACGACACGCGTCGTCGTGAATCCGGGCATAATCGTCGCTATTTTCGTTTAGCGACGAAATTTCGTCGCTAAACTGTCGTCTCTATCGTGGCGTCGCTAATTTGAGATTAGCGGCGAATAATTGTGATTTCGTCCCTAATTACTCAGAGTTTTAACCACGAGAAAAGGGCGTCGCGAAACTTAAAGATAGCGACGACGTTTTAGCGACGACACCCCGTCGCTAATCTATTAATTAGTTTTTCTTTATTTTTAATCGAAATTTTATTAATTGAATTTTCTTTTTTTTTATTCTTTAACGACAACATATTAGCGACAGTATTCTCGTCGCTAATATGTTTTTCATTTTTTTTTTTTGTCGAAAATCATTCATAATTTTTATTTTTTTTATATAATTTAAATTTTTATTTTTATTTATTTAAATTTTATTGTTTATTATTTAAATTTTATTATTTATTATTTAAATTGTAGTCTTTATTATTATTTTGATTTTAAATATAATGCAAAATTATAAATAAATAAAAATCCAAAAATACATATAAAATACGATAATTCGGTTCAAATACTAAACGTGAAATAAAGTCAAACGTAGTCAAAGTCAAAAAGAAAGTCAAACATAGGGAATAAACTTAAAAGTCTTTAAATTACAAACCAAACCAACCAAATAAATAAATAAAAATATCAATCGTCACCACGATCTTCTTCATCTTCTCATCTCTCCTCATCTTCTCTCTCTTCATCTTGTCTTTCTTCCTTAGTGGGCCCGGGTTTGCTGATCGGCTGCATTCCATGGGCGATTCTCATCCCGTTTAATGCCTCGAAGAGAGTGTCTGCCATGCTCGGGGGTTGACTCGGCCGACTAGAAGAAGATGTGGGCCCGGGTGATGCGGAGGATGGATCCGGTATAGGTGGAAGATTTTGAGCCGCGTGAAGCTCGTTCATCCCATCCAGAATCGCCTTAAGCAGCTCCTCGTTCTCCCTGTCTGGCTGTGTAGGAGTCCTGGATCGTTTCCGGACCGGACCAATGGTAGGCACCCAGTATTTAGTCTTGGGTGGGTGTAGGACCTCCATGATTGTCTCGAGCATGGCATCCATCTGCTCCTGGATGCTAACTTCAGTACCCTCTGCTCCGGCCTGCACAACCTTCTTCTTCATCATCTCCCGAAGAACACCCTGTAATTAGATTTCAATTTAAAAAAAAATTAGATTAATAAAAAAAAATTAAAATAAAAAATTAATTTAAATCAATTTAAAAAAAAAAACTTACACTAGCTTTCTCCAAACGCTGGTCACGCTAGCTATTTGTAGCTGCATCATACGAAAGGTGGTCGAAATAGCCGCTTAAAGGAGGAAGCTCCATCTCCTCCTGGGTCTCGTCATCTGTAAAAGTCAACGGCTCTTTCGTCACCGTCTTCAGCTTCCCCTAGACATTATACAATAACAAATTTTAATTAGTTAACCATTAAATTAAGTAAAATACTAAATTAAATTTTAATTTTTAAAACTTATACCTCAATAATCACCTCCCGAGTCTGTGACCAGTTCCTTGACCCCGCCTTGCTCGGAACTGTCTGCTGCTCTCGATTCTTCTTGTTTATATCAGCCTGACTCTGTTACAAATAAAAAAGAAGTAGTTATAAAATTAATTTAAAAAAATGTATAAAATATTTAATAAATTATTTTTTTCTACCTGTTTCGCCAAGTCATCAAACATCTTCTTTGCCGCCTCTCAAACCACCGGGTCAACATCTAGTGGGTTTTCACCCGTGTAGTAGTAGTCGTTCTTCAAATCCGACTTGTAGCGCCTGTAGGCTCCAGATGTCATCGTAGTCAACCTCTTAACAATCTCATTCCAATCGCCTCGCCTTCTCCACTCCTCCAAATCAAAAAACTGCTGCAGTCGCTGCATAATTACCCCTTTGTTATGGTCGGGGACATCTGACCATTGTTTGTAGCACGGGGGAACAGTTTCTCGAACAGCATTACCAGCCACCTGACACACGTGTTTGCTATGCTCGCCAACGAAGTTCCAGGTGCCGTCTATGACAGAAAAGTCAACTGGAATGGGCCAGCCGACTCTCTTCAGGGTCTCTTGAGCTGTCCGGATCGAGGTGGCAGCTTTCGGTCTCCTTCTTTTACGTTGACCTGTTTTAGTGAAAAATACTTAGTAATTATATATTTACTTAATTAATAAATAAACATTAACTGAATTTTTTATTACCCGATGGTTGGGCACAATCAGCATTCGAACGTGGTGGACCCCTCGGGGGATCGTTACCCCTCCCGTCTCCTCCGTGACTCCTACCCATGACAGCAGCCATCTATATAAAATTAAAAAATTGCAAATAAGTCCAAATTTTTTTAAAATTTGCAATTAAGTCCATTTTTCTTTATAAAATTGCATTTTAGTCCTCTATTTTTTTTTAAATTGCATTTTAGTCCTCTATTTTTCTAAAATTGCATTTTAGTCCTATTTTTATAAAATTGCATTTTGGTCCTATTTTTTATAAATTGCATTTTAGTCCTCTATTTTTCTAAAATTGTATTTTAGTCCTATATTTATAAAATTGCATTTTGGTCCTATTTTTATAAAATTGCATTTTGGTCCTATTTTTATAAAATTGCATTTTGGTCCTATTTTTATAAAATTGCATTTTGGTCCTATTTTTATAAAATTGCATTTTGGTCCTATTTTTATAAAATTGCATTTTAGTCCTCTATTTTAAAAAATAGCAATTTAGTCCTTAAACATACAAAATTGCATTTTAGTCCTTAAAAATACAAATTAAACATATTGCAAATAGGTCCCTATATCTTAAAACACAATCAAATAACAACAAAACACCAACTATTACATTAAAATTACAAAAATCATACCAAAACCCTAATTTTAAACAAATTCTAATTACATGTTGTTTTTTAACACAAAAAATATACCAAACATCCCACAAACATATACATATAACTCAGAATTAATCAAATCACACAAACAGTCATGAATTTTTTCAACCAAAAAAAAAATTGCAAGTTTGATCCGGAAATTGGAACCTGTTACGTAGAAATGGTGTGGATTTCGTCCATGAATCCATGCCAAGAAGAAGGAATCATACAAAAAAAACACAAGACAAAATATTAGAAATTAAAAATGAAAAAATCAAAAAAGTAAAGATTAGAATGTGTATTTGGACTAGAATCATTACCTTAGTGTCGGATTTGGTGTTGTTTCTCCTCGGAATAGCTTGGCTATGGCGGAATGGAGCTTTTGGGTGTGTTTTGGAGTGTTTGTTCTGGCAGAAATGAGCTCGGTTAGGGCTTTATAGAATAAAAGATTAGCGACGACACGCAGGTCGTCGCGATTCCTTAAATTTCGTCGCGAATCAGGGCCACGTGTCGCCCCATGTACACACGCCCTTTGCTTGTCCAAGGTTAGCGACGACCAAGTGTCGCTAATTTTTGGGTTGTCGTCGCTAATTTTCGTGGGCGGGAAAGTTGACCGCCCACAGTGACCAATAATTTTTTTTATTATTTATTAGCGACGAATTCTCCTTTGAGGATCGTCGTTAATTTTAGCGACGACATTCAAAGGATGAATGTTGTCACGAATTCTTTGAATGTCGTCGCTAATTTTTTTTTTTACTTTAAATGTTTTAAATGCAAACCTTTTCTTGCATGTTTTTTTTTTCTTGTTCCTTTTCCTTTTCATATTATTAATTTGGGGGATTTTTGTCAACGGTTAGAAGTCAAAGTTGAGTGTTTAGAGTCAAAGTTGAGTGTTTATGGTCAAAGTTGAGTATTTATGGTCAAAGTTGAGTGTTTAGAGTCAAAGTTGAGTGTTTAGAGTCAAAGTTTAGTGTTTATGGTCAAAGTTGAGTGTTTATGGTCAAAGTTGAGTGTTTATGGTCAAAGTTGAGTGTTTATGGTCAAAGTTGAGTGTTTAGAGTCAAAGTTGAGTGTTTAGAGTCAAAGTTGAGTGTTTAGAGTCAAAGTTGAGTGTTTAGAGTCAAAGTTAAGTGTTTAGAGTCAAAGTGAAGTGTTTAGAGTCAAAGTTTAGTGTTTATGGTCAAAGTTGAATGTTTATGGTCAAAGTTGAGTGTTTAGAGTCAAAGTTTAGTGTTTATGGTCAAACTTGAGTGTTTAGAGTCAAAGTTGAGTGTTTAGAGTCAAAGTTAAGTGTTTAGAGTCAAAGTTAAGTGTTTAGAGTCAAAGTTGAGTGTTTATGGTCAAAGTTGAGTGTATAGAGTCAAACTTGAGTGTTTAGAGTCAAAGTTGAGTGTTTAGAGTCAAAGTTAAGTGTTTAGAGTCAAAGTTAAGTGTTTAGAGTCAAAGTTGAGTGTTTATGGTCAAAGTTGAGTGTTTATGGTCAAAGTTGAGTGTTTAGAGTCAAAGTTTAGTGTTTATGGTCAAAGTTAAGTGTTTATGGTCAAAGTTGAGTGTTTAGAGTCAAAGTTAAGTGTTTAGAGTCAAAGTTAAGTGTTTAGAGTCAAAGTTGAGTGTTTATGGTCAAAGTTGAGTGTTTATGGTCAAAGTTGAGTGTTTAGAGTCAAAGTTTAGTGTTTATGGTCAAAGTTGAGTGTTTATGGTCAAAGTTGAGTGTTTATGGTCAAAGTTGAGTGTTTATGGTCAAAGTTGATTGTTTAGAGTCAAAGTTGAGTGTTTAGAGTCAAAGTTGAGTGTTTAGAGTCAAAGTTGAGTGTTTAGAGTCAAAGTTGAGTGTTTAGAGTCAAAGTTGAGTGTTTAGAGTCAAAGTTAGTGTTTAGAGTCAAAGTTAAGTGTTTAGAGTCAAAGTTGAGTGTTTATGGTCAAAGTTGAGTGTTTATGGTCAAAGTTGAGTGTTTAGAGTCAAAGTTTAGTGTTTACGGTCAAACTTGAGTGTTTAGAGTCAAAGTTGAGTGTTAATACAAATAAACAAAAATAAAATAAAACAAAAATAAAATAAAACTAATCAGTATCATATCCACTAATAACTATGGGTTCATCATCGCTATCAACCTCTATAGGTTCTTCTTCATCACCGTATTCATCCAAGGTGTCATCATGAATTTCCTCATTTTCATCAATAACCGTATCAAAAGACAAATCAATAAAAAAATGAGCAGGATCAATCTCGATCTCCTCGGTGGATGCCAATGGTATGCTGATGTTCTCAATCCCCGTGCCATCCAATGGTATGCTGATGCTCTCGTTCCCCGTAGGGAGTGATTCCGAACCCCATAACTCAGGACTCCATCCGTGTCGATCGTTTATTTCCCAAACGGCTTTCCACCCTTTCATTGATTTCTTTGAACTAATCTCGTCGATGTAAAACACTTTCTTGGCCTGCGATGCTAAAATGTACGGTTCATCGGCCCACTCAAAGTTTGTTGTGTTGATGAAGGTTACCCCATGTTCTGGCCTCGATTCAGACTTTTTATACCACTTACAGAAAAATAACACAACCGAGCACCCTCCAGTGTACATAACCTCCAAGATGTTGATTAACTCCCCGTAATAAGGTTTATCATCGTAAATGGTACACACTCCGTAATCCTGCGTCACTCTTTTCTCTCCTTTGGACTTAGTTACCCACTTGACACCGTTCACAACACATGAATCATATTTATGCACCGAACCATAAGACATGTTTGCCATGGACACCATCTCGGGGGTAGCTAATGGATCGCCACGTGAATGCATTCCATGAATCTATTATACAACAATAATAGTTAGTACTTTGATAATATAAATATAAGTTTTAAACCAATGCCTAAAATTACATACCTTTTCCAAAAACCATTCCTTAAACGTTCGACGATGCGTAATATCTATTTCCTTACTCGTTCCCGTAAGTGTGGATTTGTGTTCACTATAATTGTAAATGAGTATAAATAAATTAATATATAAATATATATTCATATAAATATCTAAGTATAAATATATAAATATATATATTCATATAAATATATAAATATATATTCATATAAATATATAAATATATAAATATATATTCATATAAATATATATAAATATAAATATATAAATATATTCATATAAATATATAAATATTTACTTACGTCATGTATGTTTCGAGTTCGTCGCAATTATGCAAAATATACCAACTTATGTGCTCCTTCTCCTTATACGGTAAAGAAACATACTCTATTTTGCCAACTGGAGTGCATTGGGAATTGAAAACGGATAGCTCTTTTGGGACCGGAGGTGGTTCGTTGTACCTGCCTGGATCGTTGAACCTTGTTTTTTCTTCACTAAGATATCTTGATATGAAATTCAACGTCTCTTCCGCAATGTAGCCCTCGGCTATTGAACCCTCTGTTCTAGCCGAATTTCGGATATACTCTTTCAACTTTTTCAAATACCTTTCAAATGGGTACATCCACCGCATTTGGACCGGACCACCAAGCAATGCTTCATCGTATGAGTGTATCACCAAGTGGATCATTATATCAAAATACGCGGGAGGTAAAATCATTTCTAGCCTACACATAAGTTCAACCACTTCCATCTTTCCTGATACTAACTGTTTCCTGCTTAGATTTTTATTGCAAACGACTCTAAACACATTCGCTAACCCAATAAATACATCACTAATCGCTTTGTCTTCAATAAGCCCGGGGAGACTAGCCACGAAAAGATATTGCATCATCACGTGACAGTCGTGAGATTTCATGCCGATAATCTTACCCGTATCACTTTGAACATTGTTTCTCATACTAGATGCAAAACCGTCGGGAAAATTTCTGTGCCTTCAGCCAGTCAAGAAAAATAGTCCGCTTTTCCGGTGTTAGAGTATACTTTCCCCGTTTCAATATTTCTTTACCATTTCTCTCAGTCAACCACAATTCTTTTCTAATCTTCATTTTCTCAAGATCCAGTCTCGCTTTCACGTTATCTTTGTTAACTTTCCCATCAAGACCTATAATTGTACCGAGAAGAGCATCACACACGTTTTTCTCGCAATGCATAACGTCAATGTTATGTTTCAACAAGTTTTCGGACCAATAAGGTAAACGATAGAAAATACTCTTTTTCTTCCAATTGAATCGCCGATTAACATCTTGCTTCACGATCTTCCCCCAAAATCTTTGTGTTTACCGGGAAACACAATGGGAAGCCCATCTAACTGTGTCTGAATACTTGCAGGACTATATTTCTTCGGTGGGGCCCTACTATCAGATTCCTTGTACAAAACACGTTCGCTTCTAAATCGATGTCCGGCAGGTAACCAACGTCTATGGTCAAAGTAAACAATCCCTTTGTTCACACTCAATGACGGAGTATGATCCATGCATTCGGGACAAGATTTGTAACCTTGACCCGACCATCCCGAAGTGTATGACCTAGCGGGGAAATTGTTAGTGGTAGACAACAAACAAACCTTCATCGTAAATTCTTCTTTCTTGTGGGCATCATACGTAACGATCCCTTTATCCCACAACTATTCCAACTCATCTATAACAGGACGAAGAAAGACATCCATGTCCTTACCGGGTGAACGGGGTCCCGGAATCAACAAACAAAGCTGGAATGTGGTTTCCTTCATGCATACCCACGGGGGCAAGTTATATACGGTTAATATGACAGGTCACATGCTGTACGAGTTGTTCTGCATAGAGAAAGGACAAAACCCATCAATTCCGAGACCCACATATACGTTACGAGGTTCACTAGAAAACTCAGGGTGTAGCGCTGCAAATCTCTTCCAACTATCACCATCAACCGGATGACGCAACACATCCGGATCGGCACTGTTACCGGTATGGTGCCAAATCATGTCTTCAGCGGTGTGCTTTGAAGCGTATAGTCGCTGTAATCTAGGAGCAATCGGAAAGTATCGAAGTTTCTTATGCGGTACTTTGATACCCTTCTTTGGGTCCATCTAGACTCGCTACAAACTGGACACTTATCGAGGTCTTTGTTTTCTTTGTAATAAATAACACAATCGTTCAAACAAACGTCGATGGTAATATACCCCATACCCAAACTTTTCAACTTCCTGTTGCATGCTTCATAAGACTCGGGCAAATTGTGAGGTTTAGGCAAAATACGACCCAACAACTTCAGTAGCTCGATGAATGAGGTGTTTGTCCATTTGTTCTTTACTTTTACGTGCATTAGCTTGGCAATGAAATTCAACGAACTCATCGATTTACAACCAGGAAATAATTCTGTCTCCAATTCTTCGAACAATGTGTCAAAACTGCTTCGACTTGGAATATGTGCATCTCTCATCTCGGTGTCTCCCGGATGTCCACCAACATCGTAACTCTGTCTCGCATCGTCATAAACATGCTGGATTTCATTTACTATAATTGGATCTTTACTTGCAGGGGGTGTATGTGTTTGTATCTCTTCCTCACTGTGTTTTGTCCAAACCTTATAATCATGGTTAAATCCCTCTCTTAGAAGGTGGGCCATAACAGTTTCGGTTTTTAATCGACAAAAATTATTACACTTCTTACATGGGCAAGACAAGTAACCGGTATAACCTCTACTTTTCTTAGCAAAATCGATAAATTTATAAACCCCAAAAATATATTCACCATCTAACACATTCGTCAATTCGATCCAACTCTTATCGATACTCATGTCCCAACTCGATGCCATCTCTTAACAACAATTTGAGTAAACTATGCGACTACATTAATGTAAAAAAAATAAAATACATAATTATTACAACCCAATGAATAAAATTAATTAAAATTACAACACAATAAACAAAATAAAAAAAATTACAAACTCATTGGATAAATAAATATTACAAACCATTACATGAATAAATATTACAAAGCCTCATTAAATTAATGAATATATAAAAAAGGAACAAATAATTAAATATACAAGTAAAAATATATGAGCACAAGATATAAATTTACACAACACATGCATAATCAACCAACAAATATTTAATTCATTAACCTAATCATATGGTGTATCAACTTGCTAATATAATCAAATAAATAAAAAATTTAAAAAGCATGAAATTTAATGGAAATACCTTGAATTGGATGGATAACTTGAAGAGTGGTGTTAATTCCCCACCAAGAAAGTTGTATTAATTCACCTAATCAACCCATATAGAAAGAATAAAACACAATTAGAATTCAAAAAAAAATTTAAAAGATGAATTTCATGCAATTATTACCTTAAATTGTGTGATGAAAGATGATATTAATGGAGCCCCACATTGATTATTGAACCAAGAATGATGCAAGATGAAGTGGAGAAGCAATTACAAGAAAAAAATGGAAATTAGTTGAGTTTTTGGGAGAAAATCGGAGGATTTTTTTGGGTGTTTTGTGTGTTTGGTGGGTTAAAAAGCTGCTGTCTCCCATTAAATAGGATTGAAGATTAGCGACGAATTACGGGTCGTCGTTAAACGAGGATATGCCGTCGCTAATCTTCTAATTAACGACGAAAGATCGTGTCGCTAAGTTAGCGACGGATCGACATTGAAAAAAAATTAAAAACAAAAAAAAGAAAATTAACGACGAAATATACTTATATTACGACGAATTTGGTTGTCGCTAATTAACGACGCTTGTTTTTTCGCCGGTAAGTTATTGTCGTCGCTAATTTCATACGATTAGCGGCGACTTACGGGTCGTCGCTAAATTTTCGTGGGTAAACAGCGCGAATCCAGTAGTGAAAGCAAATTACCTATAATAAATCAAATAGAATACTCTTTAAGATTTCTATTCATTCATTATATGTTTATGTTGACAAGTATAACTCTTTAGCCAAATTACCCAAATATTATAGTTTGCGCATTCTTTATGTCTTTATGTCTTTATGTCTTTATTTAGTCAGTTGCTCACAGGTCCATTAAATATGAAAAATTACATATATTTTTAAATTTTATTTTACTCTAGGTTCCTCATATATTATGCAAGAAAAATGACTTAATGTTGTTGTATTTGATTTATATCTCGAAAATTGTAGTTTAAAAAGAAAGTATAGTTTGTTTTGAGTTGATTTCATTATAGGTCTCCATATTATACTTATACAGAATGACCTTTTTTTAGTTAATTATACAACGATTCCCTATATCGTTCAAATCATATGACTCAATTTAGATAAAACTGATTTATATTATAGATTCAAGAAAATATTGTACATTTTTTGAGTTGATTTCACTTAGGTCCCTATATTATGCCAAATAACCTAAATTGTTTAAGGTAATTATACTATAGGCTCTATATTATGTAGAATAACATGTTTTTTGCAAAAGAATGAGATAACTGAATTATATATCACTATATTATACAAATGAACTCATGTTTTTTTTTCAGTTAATTGCACTATAAGTTTATAAAGTTTCTTTTTCTTTCTTTTTGACATAAAACAGATTTTAAATAAAGTGATGATGAAAAAGTTAATATGAATCATAAATTATGAACTTTGAACAAGTCATGTATGATATAAGGAAAAACTAGTACGTGGTGGAGGCAGTATGTAAATTAAAATGTTAAATAAATGCACCAAAATAATACATTTAATAGAATGTATCTGGAAGCGCATAACCCAAATTAAGAAACAACAAATTATACTAAATACACGTTATGAGTTCTTTGTTTTTATTGCGTGTAAAATGTTTCATACTGTTTAATTACATATAAAATAAAATAAAAACCAATAATTAATTAGATAATACTATACGTGACGAAGGTAATGATTAAAATCGAGAACAAACCAAAAATAGAGAAACAAAAACTAATGTAATGATAATATAAGAGATTAAAATATAAGTTACTTTATTGCAAAATTAATTAATATCCAAATTTTATCCAAAGTTATTTCTAATAAGAATCTTTTACTAAGTAACAAGCTTATCTTAATTCTCAGAAGCACAATTCCCGAAATCCGCCATAAGTCATTACAATATTGAGACCATATGGTGAAAAAGGCAAGTAAGTTTATGGATTTTTTCATTGAATGACACTCTTACTTATTTTACTAGATTTTTGCAAGCTAATACAAGTATAATTAGTGTGTAACAAATTATAACTTGTTAATCTTTTTTTTAATTCTGAATTATGATTGAGATTGAACCCTCCATTTAGGTACATTGCATTATTGGTCAAAGGTATCAAAATTGCACAATTTCTCCATCTAATTTGATTTTGCAGCTAATTTAATATTAGAATAAATTGCATGATTGGTTCTTATTAGCTAATTACTCCTAGAGAATATATTCTCAAACTTCCAATCATTTTTTCCAGTACAAGCTTGTGCTTTGCAATAACAAACCATATATGAGTTTCAGTTAAAATGATCAAACTTTATTCTTTTACATCAGGAAGGTTTATGGTCTCTTACAATTTTTTCTAATTATGAAAGAATGTTTTGTACAAATAGAAAATACGCCAGTTAGCGGCATCAATTTCTCCAGTTAAGTTGTCAGTGAACAACATTTCCACTATTAACAAATTGTGATTACAGATTGAACCTAATTACATCGGAATTATTTACATAAATTTTTTAGTTTCATAAATATCCTCACCAATTTCAAATCTTGCAACTTTCAAAGTGCATTAGATGAATTTTTTCGAAGATAACCCAATGATCTATTGGACCCAATCTTTCTAATGGAAGCTAACAATGGAGATAGACAAGTAATAAAGTGATATCTGCATCATCTTTATTTTACTCTCTCTAGATAAATTTGGATAACTTGTAAAGTTCCAGATTATTGTTCTTATTGTTCTATTCTAATATATGGGTATGCGAAGTGTTTGATGAATCTTGAACAAATAAAATAAATTTTCATCTATGTGTTTTTTATATGATAAGGTGCTAAATTTTAAAAAAATTTATGAATAAGTAATTATATAATTATATGGCTCTCATAGTAAGAATATGTACTATTAGTAATTCCTTTAATATTCACAAAATAAAATATGAGAATGTTTCAGTTGCTTGAGTCAATGTTTTAAAAAATTACAAGAACAAGCGATATTTTGTATTAGCAATATTTTGTAATGTTTTAGAATTTTGATTTAATGTTAATGTGAATTACATAAAGAAAAAAATGAGGATGGTCAAATTTTGGAAATTATTTACTTTTGTAATAAAATACAAATATTTTAGTCTCTTAAATGATCAATACTTTAATTTGTGTGTGTTCTTTGGTTTATTCTCGAATATTTGTCTTAACTTTATTCCTTATATGATTATTTAAACAATTCTTGATATTTTTTTTATTAATATGTAGGAAACAAGTATGAAACATTTTACATGCGATAATAATATTAACTCATAAGGTGTATTTTATATTATATTTTGTTTAAATCAAAATATATGGTTTTGGCGCATTTGTATAATATTTTAGTTGACGTAGTGCCTTTACAAACATGTTTTACCTAGTATATATATAATAATCTCTACGTTGAGAGAAACTATGATCTATGTTGGGAACAAGAGTTCACATGTTGGGAAGGAAATTCTGATCTTATTTAGCCAAATTTTTGGGTAAAGGTTGGATATTTTTGAAAAGTATTGGGCTCATTGTGGATAAAGGACATAGGTCATATTTTCCAATGGATTTTATGGGTCTTATATCAACTCAGTGATACCTTGATGTTAACGGTGTTGTAGTTTATGATAATGCGGCATATTATATTGCATCTCAGGAAACAATTTTATGGAAAAAAGGGACACACGTGACTTTAATGTGTTTGTTGATTTCTGTAACAACTTGAGACTGGATGATTTGCGATATTTAAGTTAATTTTTAACATGGAACAATAAACACATCACAAGTCAAATGGGAATATAATGATGTGAGGCTTTTTGGCATATTATTTTTGGGTGAAATGCAATATATGATACACTATAGTTATTAAAATAATTGAAGATGGATCTTTAAGACAGAAGCTTAAAAGAGCCTGCAAATTTTGAAAGACTTGTGAATTTTCTCAAATATCTTTCTCTGAAGTTGTAACTATTTTGGAATAATGTACCGTTTTCACATGTGTTAATCATGACTTGTCTTACAAATTTTTTAATTGCTTTCAAGAAACTAAGAAATTTGGCACTCGAGTATGTTTTGATAAAGCCACGTCAATCGTTATATCTTTGACCAATTTGATCGCGCGTTGAAATATTTAATATTTAATAGATTTACTTAATAATGCATACATTTTCGATAATCAAGCAAAATAATCTTTTGTGTTTTCTTAACATAAACCAAGTTAATATCTACACACGTCAAGTAATGAGTGTGAGCTTCATTGACGGGTTTTTAACTCTATTTATGTATTGTTGCAATTTATTATCTGGTTTCTAAAACAAGTTGTTGTCTACCGGTCAAAAAACCTCAAAGTTCATAATTTGAATAGCCATTCTTTGTTGGATTGCATTTCATTATATTTATGTAAAAAAGGGAAGAGGTGGAATTTAACCATATAACAAGGTAGAAGAATTTAAAATCGATGGGCAGAACCTTAAAACTTGAATGGTCAATTTGAAAAGATAAATATACATATATATATATAATATGTAGGATATAAAATTTTAAGATTTTGGTTTTCAATTAATATTTAATAGTTTGTTTATTAAGATAATATTAGAATGTTACATGTAATTTTTCAACAAACAAGTGTTATCTTTGTAAATAAAAAAAGGTGTTCTCATATAAATATTCTTTATTTTTGCAAAATTTAGAAATAATGTATTATAATAATGAAATTCTTAATTTTTACCTTCCTTAAAACGACTAACAAAATGTAATAGTAAAAAAAAGATGGAATGTCTACAAGACAATAAGTTTTTTAAATAAATTTTAACGAGAATTGAGCGACTTTAGAAAAGGGAATAAAGATCTAAATGAACTGAGCTTTGAATTTAATATGTCATGCTTAGTAATTCTTAAAATGAATTAAGGAATTTGATCATGCTCATGGTTGATAGTAGCTAGGTTAAAATAGTTATACTCCATGAATTGCATACCATAAAGAATTAACCATTATAAGCTTTTGCTAAGTAAAAAGGAATACATGTATATAGATAAGAACTTGCATGTTGTGCCATTTAACATAACATATTTTAACTAAGGGGAACGGGCTTTTTATTGGAATGTTAGCTCAAATTTCTCGACTTTCTCCTTCATCCGGTGTATCTCAATCTCCATGTCATTCTTCACCTATTTTAGTCGATTAATATCTTCATCTAAGTGATTCAGGTGGAGCCTAGTTGTTTTTTATTTCGTTTCCAATATCTTAATTTTTTTCTCAAAACGAGTATAACTTCACTATATTTCTTGGACGTTGGCTTTACTTCTTAGAAAATTGTGATTGTAAAAAGAAACTTTGGACGATATCGTATAAATTCAACATCTGTTCATAATGAAATGAAATATTCTATATATTTATGCCAATGTATAAATTTATCTTTCGAGGGAAAAGTCTTGGAGTCTCATATTGCATCTATTATTTTAATTGTTTTCAAAATTAATAAGGAGACTACAATGGGTTGAATTGTCTCTAGAAAACGCTCAAGGAAATAGATTTTCCAAGACAAACAAATCTTGTAATACATACGATGGATATTTTCAGGGAGAATAAAGTCTATTTTAACACCATTAAATATAATGGTGAAACCCCTAAAATCAGCAAACCCTACTTTAATAATGTATTTCGTCTTATTCAAATGGAGAATAATCATGAAAAATATAGTGATGTATTTTATCTTGGGAATATTTGCATGTGGACACCTTTAAGAATTTTACATCTACTTTAATAACTTTAGATTCTAGTGTAACTTTATGTGTAAAGAGTGAAAGTTTAAGAACAAAAATTAAATGAGAGAAGGTTTAATTTAACACATAATAAAGACTTAGTGAATTTTTTTTTAGTTTGGTTAAGGGCACCAACATCAAGATTAGTCAGACTATTCAATCAATAAATATGAACCTACACAACTAACATGAGATACATATACAAAAATAGGAAAAAAGATCAGGTGATGAAAAATTACCTTAAACTTGTAAGAGATCAATTTTTGTAAATTAAGAGCATCCTTCTTATGTAATTTATGTGTACGGAAAAAATTCTTGCCAGCCACCAATAAATGCATGTCTTTTTTCAAGATATCTTACTATGTGTACTTCTACACCAATTTCACCCACAACCAAAACCATTGACTCATTAGAATTTTGCATATGCATAAACTGTTTCGAAAATATTTAACAGCTTTTCGAAATAGAATACGACTTTAATATTCTCACCATCCAGTAAGTTTTGCTAACGACTGGGCAGATAATTAACTTGATGAAGTTGGGAACTTCTAGGTATTATTTCGCTTGAAAATTCTTTGCTAGTTCGATTATGCGAGAACAACCACATTCATTGTCATCACTGATGTGGTCACTACATCATGTAGCCACCTATTCAGTTTCCTTGACTCAAACCACTCTATGCATTGCTAGTCTATAATATTTTTTATATATACCTGAAATTATAATCATTCAGATCCAAGTATTAATAAACTAAAATGTTGTTTTCAAATAGAGGATATATTAAATCATTAAGAATGATGATCAATGAACTACTTATAAGAGATTAATTTTTAAATAAGAGTGGTAGTGGTGATTCAACTAAATTATAGTAGGCTAATTTTAGAATTCCAATATAATTTTGAATTATTCGTAATTTAGAAATTCATTTCTCAAGATCCAATTAAATTATGTAAGACATCGCCAGTATACCACAAATCAAATCTAGCAACATGGATTTATCTTGGGTTATTTAGCATACTAAAAAATCAAATGCTCTCTTATTTAAGGTTTTGACAAACGAAAAAAAATGGAAGAAAACTAATTGAATTTATGAATATTTATAAATGATTCTGATTATAGGAATATGAGACATAAACCAGAAACAATCACTATGGATTCAGCAAAAGATTTATATCTTATATATTATCATGTGTTGTATCAAAAAACCATAGTTTTAATACAATTATATATAAATATATATACACACAATATACATCTAGATAAAGTATCCAATTTTTTTTTTGTGCTCTACCTTTATTTTTCTCTTTTCATCACATTCAAATGTTACTCTCGCAAAATATAAAATGCTAATTTACATTTACATTAGAAAAATAAAGTTCTGATACCCCAAAAAAATACTTAAATAAAAATACCTTATATAGAAGATGGCTAGGCCAGAAAACCAATGAGCAACTTAGAGGTCGTTTTAGAAGAGTACATGCATTGAAAATTCCCCATTGGGTAATGTTTTCTAAAGAAATTAATAAATTAAAAGCTATTTAATTAATTCTCTATTACATTCATGATTTTTAATTTGCCACAATAATCATAAAATTTGTGTGTTTAGGTGCACAATTCAACAATAATTTTTCAACAATTAGCATAAACATAAAAAGATGTCTTAATAAGATTAAGAAAGTCTCCAAAACATCAAGTGAAAGGGAGAAAATAAAATGAGGTTTATGTGACTACTAAAGTAGGCTTTAATCTTTATTTTGTATGCACAATTCTTGAATTTTAAATTTATTTGGGTTAACATCAGATATATTAATATCATGTCTGTTAAATATTTTTGGTTCTCTTGATACAAAAATAAAAGTCATGTTGATGAGAGAAAAGTTTATGAGCAGGCATGGCTATCTACCATAATTGTTATAGAATATTAGACATATATTTTTCTGATTTAAGTTTCTTTTTATTTAAATGTATAAAATATTACGTTGTTTTCTTGATTCTTATGTAAGGATTAGTGTGGTTTAACTTTGTGAAGTAATCACCTTAGAGATCTTAATACTACAAATAAAATTGATGGCTCAATACTTTGAATTTTGTGTGATAGGAATTTTTTGTGTAAGACTAGTGACACTTTAGGATTTTCCCAAGGAGGTAGGTTGTTACTTAGAGGTAATGATTTTTGCTTCTAGATGAGCAGTATTATTTGTATTTGTTGCGTCCATATTTTAATAGAGCAAGTAGTGATTCGAAGTTCATGTTCATTAATAATTATTCCATATTAGCCTAAACTTGTAAAAAATAATTAGTTTAGTGCATTATTTGTTTATTCATATGGTTTTCTTGAGGAAAATATGTCAATATCACATCTTGTTCTCATGGAAAACTGCAGCAATTAATACATCTTAGTAAGCAAACCAGTGAAAGATCATATGAATATCTCGTATGCTCATCTCCCTTGAGGAAACACCATATATATAGTGTTTATTATTAGTTTAATCCTACTTTCAACCATATTATTTTTATTTTTAATATTTTTACTCTTTTCAAATTATTATCTATACACATAAAAAAAGTTGTTTAATTACAAAAAATACATGTGAATAAGGATCTTACTCATCCCTTTATTACTCAAATAAATATATACACTTCCATAAACTAGCTAGTCCCTAGTCGGCATGTGTTGTTTATCTCTTAATTGCCTCGGGTGACACTAGCTACTACACAAGGATTTGGTCTATAATAAGAAAAGAAAAGGATTTTGATGTTGGTCTGCCAACTACATAACATATCTTCTCACCACGGGTGTCCCCCACACCTAGTAATAGAGACAACCGTCTCTATTTTTTGGTTTTAGGTTGTAAAGGGCTATCCCTTATAACCCGTACGAACCTCCTTGGTAGCTTTTCCTTCATTAGTAGATTTTAATTTTGGTTCAAGACTCCCACGGGATAACTTCAACCTTATTCCTCACACTACTATAAAAGAAAATGCCCACCAAGATATCAACCACATTCTCAACACTATCCTTCTTAGGTTCATAGTTTTCACCGTTCATGTCAGTGTCACAATAAATTTTATACCTTTAAATACTAACCAAGTTTGTGATTACATCACTTTCCACTGATTACCTATTGTTGAACATATTATTCTTGGTATTAAATCCTCCAAAATGTGGTTTTAATTTCTTTAACATGTTTTTCCAACTCATGATTTTTTTACTGCAATTATACATTTCTTTTTTTCATAGCGATATGTACGTCTTCAACTTCTTTCTACCATTTAATCTTTATTATGTGCATTAGCGAGTTGTCACTAATCATGTCATTAATTGCATCAAATGAGATGGCTCATAAATTACTATGTTTGCATTGTCATTATATACATGCATAAATTAGTGAGAAAGAGCCTCCCCAATTCATTGATTTATAATTCCTCGATGACATCAGATATATTGATACCTAAATACCTTTTAGTGCATGCTGGCTGAAAGAAGATTTTACCTCTATATATTATATATCTTATAATAGTCACAGTACCGACGATGTCGACTTCAATCCCTTGAAAACAAATACTAGATATTAAATTATCACACATCTCTTCGTCGTTAACTATCTCATCTACTACATCATCAGTAAATGAAACTTTTATAAAATTTACTTCATATCTCTTATAAGAGAGAATCACAATGCCTCATCCTCTTTGCACCAATAACCCCAGATTCCTATTCCCAATCAAAAACCCAACATCATTGTTGGTTATGTTCAACATTTCCTATTACTATCACCCTAAGAGGTAAATGTATTTCATTGTCAAAGTACGATGGATGATGGCAAAGCACAAAATACATTTCTTTTTTAATTTTACTAAGACAACATGTGCAAATTGGTAAAACATAATATATATGTCTAGACCTAACTTGAATTGGCATCCAGTGACTATAATTGGTACAAGATTTCATTAAAGAGATAAGGCCAAGCCCAAACATCTAGGTATTAATATTTTATTTATTATGTCTCAAAGCCCACATTTGTAGCATGTAAGCAATAGTATTTCATATTCTAACTCAATACAGGGTGGTTCCCTTTTTTCAGAATCCAAAAAGCATCGAGAAGAACCACACTAAGTCATATCTTAACCTTATCGATCCTAAGAATGGGGATCGAAATCATATACATATCAAGAAGAAATACAACTCCTTCCAAAGATAATGTAGTGACTTAAGATGTTGAGTGATTCTAAAGATGGGTTTATAGGAAGGGATCCCCTATACTTGTACCCACAAAAAAGTCATATTCAAATTCATTGTACCTAGAGAAATATTAGGCTCCTATAGTTTGATGAGATCATTCATGAATTGGACAAGATTAAGGCCATCGATCCAAACCTTGTCGTAATCCAACATACACATAAAGATTGTATGAAACATTTTCAGATAATATTTGATCATACTTATGGATTATTAACAAAGCAAAAGTCATAAATTATCTAGAGCAGAATCAAGTATTTTTTTCAATTAGATACAACTCATATAAATAAGGATACCTACATACAAAGTTTATATGAAAATTGCTCGAAGCAAGTTTACCATATTTATGGCTTATCTAACATACCCAAAGCCATATGCCACCCTATTAAGATAAAAAAAGCATTTTTTTAGTACGCTACAAATCTTATAAGCAAGAAAAACTGGATGCATTCACAGGTTTAGAGTTGTATGATAGATTAAGGGAAATCACACCAAATATGTTCAGGTTATCACGGTTGAGGGATTTGATTGTTATGATTTAATCTTGGACATTGATAATGAGTGAGTAAGTTATTCGAGAGATAAAAAACTTAGAGAAAAAAGGGGATGGATAATAAAGTATATAAATCTTTTAAAGTGATTATTGCTCTAGTGACTTCAGAATCATCTGCCATTTGGGATCGATTTCTCATTACTAGGAAAACGTAAAATAAAATTAAAAAAGTATAACAAAAAAATATAAAAAATGACGAGAACGATAGAACTGACACGATGAGAAACATGGACATTTTGGACATCGAAGAAAATAACTATGAGGTCATGTGAAACGATTGAGGTGGCTTTAGATGGATGAAAGCTATGTAATAACTATGACATGTAGCTTAATTAATTATTCACTGAAAATACATATATAAGGGATCTAAGTGCATGCAAATACATTAACTCTACCAGAGTTCAATAATGACAACCAAATGTGGTTTAGGCGTAATGATATATGAGAAAGAGAATATTCTATTTAAAAAAATTAATGAGATGTAGATGTTGATGATGACGTGGAGCAAACAAGGCGATGAGGCGGAAAATTGAAAAAATGACTAACGGTGACAAAATAAATTCATTAAAGGGCTTCTCGTGATAATTTTAAAGATCGGGGGCGGCTACTGCACTTTGGCCAAAGTTAGAGGGTTTCACGGGAGTTTCACCCTTTTGTAACTAATTAAGAAAAAAATCAAAATACTATCTTATTAGTAGATTATAACTGTTAAGATCGACGTTTATCACTAATAAACTTTTAGACTATTCTTTAAAAAAATCCAACAACCTACGATTTTTAGTTATTGGATTCTAAAATTATGGACTCATACATGATTGTAAAATAAGATTTTCCTACTTGGTACCTAATGTACTTTTGGAAGTTAAGTTAAATGTAATTTCTTATTGGTATATTTATAAATAAGCAAGTTGAACACATTAGTTAGTTCTAAATCTAGCATACATGTCTTTAAAGTGAGTTGAGTATCTAAGCGATAAGCATGGTTGGTTTCAGGATCTGAAGAATGATGATAAATAACCTCTAAGATAGGGTCTATAGGAATTGTGGCATAACCACATCACTGATGAAACCACCTCTAAACATTATCGGGTCGGGCTAGGTTGCAACTGAACCAATAAGACAAATAGGAGAGTTGTGGAGCCCAAATGTGGCCCCCGCGTTAGATTTTAATTAATATTAAATTTTACTACAAATAAAGTATTAGTTAGATTTATTTGAGTAGATTCCATCCTTAGTATAAGGAAAAATAAACTTGTTGATCTAGTTTAGGTAAGAAAGTGGGTTTCGGAGGACAATTTCAGCTAAAGTTAGATATAATTTTAAATACTTAATAAGGGTGTTTCCCTGATCTAGCATTAGTATAAGGAAAAATAAACTTGTTGATCTAAAGGTATTTAAAACCCTTATTAAGTATTAGAAGAAAAAGAAGTGGTCAAGTGCGGTATCAGGGAAAACAGAATTATAATAGATTTACTCCTCCACAATAACCTGCCAATGACGCTTATACCGATACTTTAGCTTAGAAGGCTTTGCCACAACATCCTCAAGGAGTAGTGGGAGATAAGCATAAAGAATTTCATGGATCTTATGACGAATCATATGCATACACACAACGAGAAGTTAAGAGAAGAAGAACTTTCAATTCAGATCTTAGGTACGCAAGTAGAACAAATGAATAAAGTTCTACAAATATTATAAAAGTAAAAGAATTGAAAGCTATTGAAGGAGGTGATGCCAAAGTTGGGTTTGAAGCTTGTAAGGCTATTTTCCTTAAAATAGAAGAGAATAAGGAAGTACCGCATGCTGCACAAATTGTCATGGAAGTTACAGAAATTGAAGAAAACCAACCAAGACTAGCCCCAAAGACTCTGACTTTTCTGAAGATTCGGATTCATCCAAATGATATGAGTTTATAGACCTTCCGAGAGATATGCAAGAAGAGATTAGATCAGTTATTGAGTTACAAACTACTAGAGATAAAGAGAAAGAGGAAGAAGCATCAAAAGAGATGAAAGATGAAGTTACACCTGTTGTGCAAGAAAAGAAATAAGAAGAGAAGGTGGGCTCGCCACCAATTGTTCAAAGAATGTAACCATCTATTCATAATACAAATCCCGAGGTGACATTGAATTCAAGACATTTGTAGAGGCGTATAGTTTGAAAAATATCAACGCCCAAATGCTTGAGATTGCGAAGAAAGGGATTACACCGCAACAAGTTTTTACACAAGTTATTCCAAAGGAAGAACCGAGTGTAGTAGCCAGAAAAGAGACTGTGGCTCATGTTGTGAGAGTCTCAAGAAGAGTAGAAAAACAGTTACCACTTAAGCTTAAAGATTCAGATGCTGTAATCTTCTTATTCAAATCAATGGTATGCTCAAGATAAAAGCTATGTGTGATCTGGGTTTAAGTGTGAATCTTGTGCCGAAGTCCGTGTTCGATAGGCTTGGGATTCAGAAGACAGAGAAAGCTCCCATGAAGTTACAATTTACAGAAAGCTCAGTGGCAAAGACATTGGGGACGGTGGAGGACGTTCATGTCCAAACAGGTAATATCACCATCCCTACTGACTTTGTTATTCTTGATTATGATGCAGATAAGCAGGTTCCAATTATACTTGGAAGGCCGTTCTTGGCCACTGGTGGGTCCTGGTGTGTTATACAATTAATGCGAAATAAAAGGAACCACAATACCGCAAGTGTACGGTTGTCCAAGTAATACTCCGACAAGTCGGGTTTCGTTCTCAGGGATTGGACTGGTATAACCCAAGTGTTCAATAGATAAATAGTAGTAATTGCAAATACAGAAAATAAAAGATAAAAGATATTTGTTTGGTTTTTATATTAATCCTAAGAATGCAAGAAAATAAATAACTGGAAATAAATACTAAAGGACTAAGACGCAGATATGAACTATACTTGAGTCTCGCTAGGGAATCACCTAAACTTACCTAATTAATGCTTTCGTTAAGGGCAGAAATGATATTTTTATATTAGTCGGGACTCTATAATCTCCTAGCCCCCGTCAGGGTGGACCTAGGAGCTATTCTTAGGTGTTACAAACCCCGTCAGGGCGATTATAATCCACCTTCAAATGAATACTATTTTACCCAATTGGCTATAAGGTTAACTAAGTCCGTCAGGATCAATAAATTCTACCTTACGTTTATTATCTAGTTCAGTAATTAAACCCCCCGTCAAGGCGATCACTTCCCCACCAAAGTGAATAGCTTAATTACTATGACCTATCTCCGATTAGCTAATTCATTGATAGTGAAATTAATATAAAATAAGAAACAATATGAAATACCTAATTCAAATTAAACAAGAAACTAATCCCAAATTGAAATACATGAAGTAAACAAATTAGGGTTCATCCCATTACGATTCTCAAGTAATTAAGGTTTAGCTCATAACTGAAATAAAAGAAATAAAGAAATTAATAGTATACATGTTCCTAATAACAGAAATAAAATAAGAACCTAGATAAAGGAATTGGCTTGAACTGTTGTTGGAGGAAAAGGATTCTCCAGCTTCTGCTCTTGCTTCCGCCTCTTGACGCTCTCTCTAAGGATGTTAAGAATTGAATGAATTGTGAGGGGTACTGAATTATGAGGTCTAAGAGGTGTATTTATAGGTGTTTGAGGATGATGTCTCCCTATTTGTTCTAATTCTTAGCCCATTGGAGACATCCTTTTAGGTGAATAAATGAGTTATTTGATAGACTTTTAGGCTTATTTGATCATATTGCACTTTCTCCCCTTGGAAATTAACTATTTGCAGAATCTTAGCTTTTGTGCTCAAATTTGACTATTTTTAATGCAAAGTTAATCGGTTCTTGAATTTCATGAAAGATCAATCCAAGGAGAAGAAGTGAGAATAAAGTCTTAGTATATTTTAGAGTGTTAGGAAATGATTTTTAGTCGAGATTCTATTTTTAGATGACACTTTCCTATTTTGATATCTTGATTTATTTATTCTTTTTAAGCATATGCGGTTTAATTATTTATTTAATGTGAAGCTTTAAGAGATAAATGGTAATTACTTAGAGACCAAGTCAAGATAAAGATGAAAGGAAATAAGATTTACATGGAAATAAGAAGATTTAGGAAAGATTATTCAAAGAAGGAAAAGATAAAGCTGCCTTGTGAATCTGAAAATCCAGCCACGTTTTAGAGATTAAATCATAATTAAAGATTGGAATGGATTCTGGACGAATGGTCTGCACCAATAGAAAGAGATTTCCAACACAAGAAGTTTCATATATTGGAACTTTTCAAACGGATAAGTATTGAAAAAGATATGACCAAATCAAATCAGCAGCAAAATCTTACCTTTCCTAGAATTTAGAGCTACGAATTTAAGAGTCTTTGACTTGTCTTCCACTCCAAGAAATTCGACCTAGGGTCTTCCAACACCTATAAATACACCGTTTAGACCTCATAATTGAGTACCTCTCACAATTTATTCAATATCCTTAGAGAGAGAGTCAAAGACCTCTCACAATTCATTCAATTCTTAACATCCTTAGAGAGAGCGTCAAGAGGCGGAAGCAAGAGCAGAAGCTAGAGAATCCTTTTCCTCCAACAACAGTTCAAGCCAATTCCTCTATCTAGATTCTTATTTTATTTCTGTTATTAGGAACATGTATATTTTTAATTTCTTTATTGTCTTTACTTTTAATATAAGTTAAACCTTAATTACTTGAGAATCGTAATGGGATGAACCCTAATTTGTTTAATTCATGTATTTCAATTTGGGATTAGTTTCTAGTTTAATTTGAATTAGGTATTTCATATTGTTTCTTATTTTATATTAATTTCACTATCAATGAATTAGCTAATCGGAGATAGGTCATAGTAATTAAGCTATTCACTTTGGTGGGGAAGTGATCGCCTTGACGGGGGGTTTAATTACTGAACTAGATAATAAACGTAAGGTAGAAATTATTGATCCTGACGTACTTAGTTAACCTTATAGTCAATTGGGTAAAATAGTATTCATTCGAAGGTGGATTATAATCGCCCTGACGGGGTTTGTAACACCTGAGAATAGCTCCTAGGTCCACCCTGACGGGGGCTAGGAGATTATAGAGTCCCGACTAATATAGAAATATCAGTTCTGCCCTTAACGAAAGAACTAATTAGGTAAGTTTAGGTGATTCCCTAGCGAGACTCAAGTATAGTTCATATCTGCGTCTTAGTCCTTTAGTATTTATTTTCAGTAATTTATTTTCTTGCATTCTTAGGATTAATATAAAAACCAAACAAATATCTTTGATCTTTTATTTTCTGTATTTGCAATTACTACTACTTGTTTATTGAACACTTGGGTTATACCAATCCAATCCCTGAGAACGAAACCCGACTCGTCGGAGTATTACTTGGACAACCGTACACTTGCGGTATTGTGGTTCCTTTTATTTCAGTACTTAATTTTATAACACACAAGGACCCACCAAGTTTTTGGCGCCGCTGCCGGGGATTGCAGCGTGTGACCCCGGTGTTTAATCTTTAAGTAGTTTTAATTGTTTATTTATTTTTATTTTTCAATTTTACGCTTGGTTTTTGTCTTTGTTTTATTTTACAGATTTTCATATTCAGGTAATGATCAAGAGATTTTATTGAAAGATGTATAGAGGACATTACCCAGATCCCGATCCATATAACTATTGGGAAGACTCTTCAGGACAACAACAATGGGGTAGTAACTTCTACCAACCACCTTATCAACACCCGCAAGAGCAAGGTTGGAACAACCAATGGATCGGGAATAATCAACAACAATTTCCGTATCACTATCATCAAGAACAACCATCTTATCACTATCAACAAGATCAAAGATGGAACGTTCCACAACCTCCACATATTATTCTGGCCGATTTGAATGAAACACTTGCTAAATACATTCGCAACAGCGAGGAATGCAGTGCAAAAATAGAACGGCAGTTAAACGAAAGGGGCTCCAGATATAATTCTCATGACTTTGCCGAGAGCAAAACCAAGTCTTATGAAGACCCCACATTCGAATGCTGTGAAGAAGAGAAAATCATGGGAAGAGATCAAGAGCAAAAGGCAAGAGACGAGGAAAGCAATGCTAGAGTTGAAAGAATAAAACAGATGCTAGATGATCTGGCTTCCCAACTTGCCAAGAACAGTAGCAAATCTTATGAACCGGAAGAAGTAGTGGAGGATGAAGTGTTGGAAAAAAATGATAGTGATAGTGATACGACCACCGTGCCGATTATAAATGGAGACCACCATGTGGTTGAAAATCTTGTTAGCATGGTAGAAGAAGGGGTAGCAACGCAATTCCTAGAAGTTAACACAGAAATTGCTATTCCTATGATGTATGCGCATGATCAAGATTTAGAACACAAACAAGAAGGGGTGGTGATCGAGGTTACAGAAATTACAAAATATGACGAGGTAATAGTGGAAGATTGGGTTGACAGCGAAGACGAATCTGAAGTGGTTGGAGAATCAATTGAAGAATTCAAGGTTCATGCTAAAACAGAAGTTAAATCTCCACCACAAAAAGTTCACCAATTACCATCTCTATCCCGAATCATGAAAGAGAATAGAGCTGAGAAATTCGAATCACCTCCACCACCACAAAGTTCAGACATGTGCTATACAAGCAAGGTGCCACACCGCGAGAGTAAAGCGGCAAGGAGGAGCACCTACCCACCACATTTTAAAGATGAATGTGATATTGAAATGAGGAATAAACGTGAGCTTATACCGTGGAAAACGGTCATCTACTATTGTGTGGGGGAAAATGAGTTTCGTCGTGAAAATAAAAAGGCAAAACGAAGTACTTACCCACCCCCTTTCAAAGACCGTTTAAATAACATTCGAGGTGGGAGAGTTCTTAAGCTTACATGCCAAGGAAGAGGCGGATTTAAGCGGAGGAGAACCGCAAGGGCCTCAATACCATCTTCATGGAAGGTAACGCGTCGAACTTAAAGACGTAATAAACAAACGTGCTTCTTAGGAGACAACCCATGTTTTAATTTGCTTTATGTTTTTCAATTCCTAGTGTATAATTTTAAATTAGTGTCGAGTTTTAGTATCTATTTTTAAAAGAAATGAGAAAGGTAGTGTGTTATTGGTGCAGGAATTGAGTTTGGGGTGCTAGGAAACGAAAAAAGGAATCACTCGGAAAAATTCGCAGGTCGGTCCGGTATACCGCATCAGACCCCCGGTATACCGCGCCTGGAAATCACGTACCACGGGGTGCCCCCACGGGTTTTATACAGAAACAAAAATTTTGAGGCATGATGGCTGCGGTATAACGCGCCTCATGTTCGGTATACCGCGAGAAGCAAAAACCCGTATCACGGGGTTCATACCGCGGGTTTTTTGACGGAGATGATAAATTGAACAGTAGCAAAAAAACCCGTACCACGGGGTATATATCACAGGTTCTTGGCAGAGACGAAAATTTAGAGCAGCAGAAGCTGCGGTATACCGCGGGTTATGTCTGGTATACCGCTCAATGTCGGTTTTGAAGAGTCTTCACCTTATAAGCTTCTTACCTTGTCAAGATCAAACCCTAGCCTCTCCCAATACGAATTTTTCAGACCTTAACCCTTATATACCTGCACAAAGACCACTACAACACCAAAGAACATCAAATCCTTCCTCCTATTTCATTCTAAACACACATCTAACACCACAATCCTTCAAGAAAATCAAGAAATATTCTCCTTCAACCTTAAACCTCTTCATCAAAGCTTCAACCCTATTCATTAAACCTTCCCCAAGCTGTTACATACTCATTACCCATCTCATATGACCCCATAATACTTCATTACAAATCCTCAAAACATCAAATTTCAAAACTCCTCTCTAGTTTTTGATTATTTGAAGTTTTGAGTTTGGGGTCCATTGAGATGTCAAAGATTGGGAGGTCAAGAATACCATGAAGAGAAAAGAGAAGTTGGAGAAGCTTGTATTACTTTTGGGTGTTGAAAGATGTAGTTGGAAGAATGGAAACTTTGGAGGATAATCATGAAGAGGTGATTGAAACCCATAGGAAAAATCACAAAAGAGTTGGAGCTTATGCAAATCATATTACGTAGAGTGAGCAATGTTCCACATGCCACCTACGTAACACAAGGAGCTCAACCTACACGAAACAATGGAAACCAGCTTCGTGCTGGTTCAGATACGTTTTCCTATCCCTTTCTTATTTGTTTTAATTGTTTAATTGCTTTCTTTTTTCGATTCGTGGGGACACGACTCATTTTTGAGTTTGGGGTGGGGTTCGTTGCCTCATCCCAATTTTATGTGTTTTACTGGTTTTTAAAAAAAAAATTAGTTCGAGGAATGTTTTGACTGTAGAGTTGTAGAGTATTTTAAATGCCCCCATCAAGCATGCTTTTTATAAATTTATGACAGAAAATAGTTGACTTTAGGACTTAGTGTAAAACGCACTTTGATTGCATGCAAATATGAAGTAATTGATAGGAAAAATTAATGAACAATGCAAAAGAAGTAAACTTGTGTTTAAGGATAATAGGTGGTTTGTAGAACGTGAGATCTAAATGAGTAGAGAACCCACTTAGGTATGAACTAGAGACAAGTTGTGTAAATAGGAAGATGATAGAGGCAGTTCTTTGTTAGCCCTTTGAACCCTTTTTGGCCTTCTATCCCTGAATTAATTTTATCCTTCTTAGACAAATTTTTAGCCTTTAAGCCTTTCTTTTGTCGCCACATTATAAGCCAATTTCCCTTTAGATTATTAGGCATGACCATATGACCCGCACTTGAATCACGATCCTGAGACTCTGTCTTGAGCTTGAGCTTGGGGTGGTGGGTCCACCATATGGGAATTTACATTGGGTTGGGATTTTTGAGCTTATCAATTGTGCTTTGTGCTATACATGATGATGATTCACAGGTTTATTATACTGTAACCCTTTGCCGGGGTAATAGTGAATGGAAAAGAAGCTTCGAGCTCAAGTTATGAATAGGCATAACTATGAAAAATAGCATGATATCTCAATATCAAAAAGAGAGTCATAGCTATAAGAAAAAAAAAATGAATGATTTGAAAAGAAATTATATTCGGACCGGCAAAGTGGAAATTTTTAAGTGAATCATCTTTAGTGCTTATTGGGTTAATTTGGGAACGCTAAATTAAGCGCGTCAATTGGGTTGAGTGAGAACGTTATTCGAGTGTAAACTCAAGCTCTTGGACAGTTTGTTGATGGTAAGTGAGGAGAGAGCCAAAAGCTCACTTCAAATTTACCAAATATACATACCATACCGTCCTTCAGCCTATACTAAAATCGTAAAGACCTCGTGATTCCTAGATGCAGAGTGATTTAATAGGGACTATTCTAAGTGGAACATTCAAAGCAAGTAAAGATCGAGGAACACCCTATAGCCACCATCTTGAGATAAGTAATAAGCGTAACCTTCTAGCATTGTGAAATTAATTTTTGGATTGATATTATTTTGTGTTTGATTTTGCATGATATGTGTATGTGGATATTAATTCCTAGATTAGACTATATGAGATTTATTTTAAGTTGTGCTTTGGGAATATTTACTAAATTCTACCTTCTGCATTCACCTAAAAGGCCTTTGTTTTTATTTTACTTTGTCGGGACGACAAAGGTTTGAGTTTGGGGTCTTGATGTATCCCTATTTGTTCTAATTCTTAGCCCATTAGAGACATCCTTTTAGGTGAATAAATGAGTTATTTGATAGACTTTTAGGCTTATTTGATCATATTGCACTTTCTCCCATTGGAAATTAACTATTTGCAGAATCTGAGCTTTTGTGCGTAAATTTGACTATTTTTAATGCAAAGTTAATCGGTTCTTGAATTTCATGAAAGACCAATCCAAGGAGAAGAAGTGAGAATAAAGTCTTAGTATATTTTAGAGTGTTAGGAAATGATTTTTAGTCGAGATTCTATTTTTAGAGTACACTTTCCTATTTTAATTTCTTGATTTATTTATTCTTTTTAAGCATATGCGGTTTAATTATTTATTTAATGTGAAGCTTTAAGAGATAAATGGTAATTACTTAGAGACCAAGTCAAGATAAAGATGAAAGGAAAGAAGATTTACATGGAAATAAGAAGATTTAGGAAAGATTTATTCAAAGAAGGAAAAGATAAAGCTGCCTTGTGAATCTGAAAATCCAGCCACGTTTTAGAGATTAAATCATAATTAAAGATTGGAATAGATTCTGGACGAATGGTCTGCACCAATAGAAAGAGCTTTCCAAGACAAGCAGTTTCATATATTGGAACTCTTCAAACGGATAAGTATTGAAAAAGATATGACCAAATCAAATCAGCAGCAAAATCTTACCTTTCCTAGAATTTAGAGCTACGAATTTAAGAGTCTTTGACTTGTCTTCCACTCCAAGAAATTCGACCTAGGGTCTTCCAACACCTATAAATACACCCCTTAGACCTCATAATTGAGTACCTCTCACAATTTATTCAATATCCTTAGAGAGAGAGTCAAAGACCTCTCACAATTCATTCAATTCTTAACATCCTTAGAGAGAGCGTCAAGAGGCTGAAGCAAGAGCAGAAGCTGGAGAATCCTTTTCCTCCAACAACAGTTCAAGCCAATTCCTCTATCTAGGTTCTTATTTTATTTTTGTTATTAGGAACATGTATATTTTTAATTTCTTTATTGTTTTTACTTTTAATATGAGCTAAACCTTAATTACTTGAGAATCGTAATGGGATGAACCCTAATTTGTTTAATTCATGTATTTCAATTTGGGATTAGTTTCTAGTTTAATTTGAATTAGGTATTGCATATTGTTTCTTATTTTATATTAATTTCACTATCAGTGAATTAGCTAATCAGAGATAGGTCATATTAATTAAGCTATTCACTTTGGTGGGGAAGTGATCGCCTTGACGGGGGGTTTAATTACTGAACTAGATAATAAACGTAAGGTAGAAATTATTGATCCTGACGGACTTAGTTAACCTTATAGCCAATTGGGTAAAATAGTATTCATTCGAAGGTGGATTATAATCGCCCTGACGGGGTTTGTAACACCTGAGAATAGCTCCTAGGTCCACCCTGACGGGGGCTAGGAGATTATAGAGTCCCGACTAATATAGAAATATCAGTTGTGCCCTTAACGAAAGAATTAATTAGGTAAGTTTAGGTGATTCCCTAGCGTGACTCAAGTATAGTTCATATCTGCGTCTTAGTCCTTTAGTATTTATTTTCAGTAATTTATTTTCTTGCATTCTTAGGATTAATATAAAAACCAAACAAATATATTTTATCTTTTATTTTCTGTATTTGCAATTACTGCTACTTGTTTATTGAACACTTGGGTTATACTAGTCCAATCCTGAGAACGAAACCCGACTCGTCGGAGTATTACTTGGACAACCGTACACTTGCGGTATTGTGGTTCCTTTTATTTCAGTACTTAATTTTATAACACACAAGGACCCACCAGAGGACCCTAGGTCGAATTTCTTGGAGTGGAAGACAAGTCAAGGACTTTTAAATTCGTAGCTCTAAATTCTAGGAAAGGTAAGATTCTTCTGCTGATTTGATTTGGTCATATCTTTTTCAATACTTATCCGTTTGAGAAGTTCCAATATATGAAACTGCTTGTCTTGGAAAGAGCTTTCTATTGGTGCATACCAATCGTCCAGAATCATAGCCAATCTTTAATTATGATTTAATCTTTAAAACGTGGCTGGAATTTCATATTTCAAAAGGCAGCTTTATCTTTTCCTTCTTTTAATATATCTTTCCTAAATCTTCTTGTTTCCATGTAAATCATCTTTCCTTCAATCCTTCATCTTGACTTGGTCTCTAAGTAATTACCATTTATCTTTTAAAGCTTCACATTAAATAAATAATTAAACCGCATATGCTTAAAAAGAATAAATCGATAAATCAAGAAAACAAAATAGGAAAGTGCACTCTAAAAATAGAAACTCGACTTAAATACTTCCTAACACACTAAAAATAAGCTAAGACTCTAATTCTCACTTCTCCACCTTGTATTGAAATTTAAGAACATACTAACTTTGCACTAAAAACAGTCAAATTTACGCACAAAAGCTCAGATTCTGCAAATAGTTAATTTCCAAGGGGAGAAAGTGCAATATGATCAAATAAGCCTAAAAGTCTATCAAATAAGTCATTTATTCACCTAAAAGGATGTCTCCAAAAGGCTAATAATTAGAACAAATAGGGAGACATCAAGAACCCAAACTCAAACCTTTGTCGTCCCGACAAAGTAAAATAAAAACAAAGGCCTTTTAGGTGAATGCAGAAGGTAGAATCTAGTAAATATTCCCAAAGCACAACTTAAAAAAAATCTCATATAGTCTAATCTAGGACTTAATATACACATACACATATCATGCAAAATCAAATACAAAATAATATCAATGCAAAATTAATTTCACAATGCTAGAAGGTTACGCTTATTACTTATCTCAAGATGGTGGCTATAGGGTGTTCCTTGATCTTTACTTGCTTTGAACGCTCTACTTAGCATATTCCCTATTAACTTACTATGTATCTAGGAATCACGAGGTCTTTACGGTTTTAGCGCAGGCTTAGGGACGGTATGGTATGTATATTTGGTAAATTTGAAGTGAGCTTTTGGCTCTCTCCTCACTTACCATCAACAAACTGTCCAAGAGCTTGATTTTACACTCGAATACGTTCTCACTCAACCCAATTGACGCTTTTAATTTAGCGTTCCCAAATTAACCCAATAAGCACTAAAGATGATTCACCTAAAAAAAATCCACTTTGTCTGTCCGAATATGTATATTCTTTTCAAATCATTCGTTTTTTCTTTTCTTTTCTTATAGCTACGACTCTCTTTATGATGTTGAGATATCATGCTATTTTTTATAGTTATGTCTATTCATAACTGGAGCTCGAAGCTTCTTTTCCATTCACTATTACCCCGGCAAAGGGTTACAATATAAACCTGTGAATCATTATTAAAATATAAAACCGAGCATAATTGATAAGCTCAAATATCCCAACCAAATGATAAATTCCCATATAGTGGACCCACCACCCCAAACTCAAGCTCAAGACAGGAAGTCTCAGGATCGTGATTCAAGTGCGGGTCATATGGTCATGCCTAACAATCTAAAGGGATATTGGCTTATAATGTGGCGAAAAAAGAAAGGCTTAAAGGCTAAAAATTTGGCTACGAAAGATAAAATTAATTCAGGGATAGATGGCCAAAAAGGATTCAAAGGGCTAACAAAGAACTGCCTCTATCATTTTCCTATTTACACAACTTGCCTCTAGTTCATACCTAAGTGGGTTCTCTAATCATTTAGATCTCACGTTCTACAAACCACTCATTATCCTTAAGTACAAGTTTACTTCTTTTGCATTGTTCATTAATTTTTCCTATCAATTGTCTTATATTTGCATGCAATCAAAGTTCAGCTTCATACTAACTCCTAAAGTCAACTATTCACTATTACCCCGGCAAAGGGTTACAATATAAACCTGTGAATCATTATTAAAATATAAAACCGAGCATAATTGATAAGCACAAATATCCCAACCCAATGATAAATTCCCATATAGTGGACCCACCACCCCAAACTCAAGCTCAAGACAGGAAGTCTCAGGATCGTGATTCAAGTGCGGGTCATATGGTCATGCCTAACAATCTAAAGGGATATTGGCTTATAATGTGGCGACAAAAGAAAGGCTTAAAGGCTAAAAATTTGGCTATGAAGGATAAAATTACTTCAGGGATAGATGGCCAAAAAGGATTCAAAGGGCTAACAAAGAACTGCCTCTATCATTTTCCTATTTACACAACTTGCCTCTAGTTCATACCTAATTGGGTTCTCTAATCATTTAGATCTCACGTTCTACAAACCACCCATTATCCTTAAGTACAAGTTTACTTCTTTTGCATTGTTCATTAATTTTTCCTATCAATTATCTCATATTTGCATGCAATCAAAGTTCAGCTTCATACTAACTCCTAAAGTCAACTATTCATGAAAAGCATGCTTGATGAGGGCATTTAATATATTCTACAGCTCTACAGTCAAAACATTCCTCAAACTAAAATTTTAAAAAAACTGTAAAACACATAAATTTGGGATGAGGCAATGAACCCCACCCCAAACTAAAAAATGAGTCGTGTCCCCACGACTCGAAAAAGTCTCAAGAAAGCGATTAAACAATTTAAACAATTAAAACAAATAAAAAAGGGATAGGAAAACGTATCTGAACCAGCACGAAGCTGGTTTCCATTGTTGCGTGTAGGTTGATCTCCTTGTGTTGCGTAGGTGGCATGTTGAACATTGCTCACTCCACGTAATGTGATTTGCATAAGCTCCAACTCTTTTGTGACTTTTCCTATGGTTGGTAACACCTCCTCTTGAATATCCTCCAAAAATTCCATTCTTTCAACTACATTTTTAACACTCAAAAGTAATAAGAGGTTCTCCAACTTCCTCTTCCTCTCCATGGTATTCTTGTCTTCCCAATCTTCGACATCTCAATGAACCCCAAACTCAAAACTTCAAATAATCAAAAACTAGAGAAGAGTTTTGAAATTTGATGTTTTGAGGATTTGTAATGAAGGATTATGGTGTTATATGAGATGGGTAATCAATATGTAATGGCTTGGGGAAGGTTTAATGAATAGGATTGAAGCTTTGATGAAGAGGCTTAAGCTTGAAGTAGAAGATTTCTTGATGTTCTTGAAGGATTGTGGTGCTAGATGTGTGTTTAGAATGAAATAGGAGGAAGGATTTGATGTTCTTTGGTGTTGTAGTGGTCTTTGTGCAGGTATATATGGGTTAGGATCTGGAAAATTCGTTTTTGAAGAGGCTAGGGTTACTTCTTGATGAAGTAAGAAGTTTATAAGGCACAAACTCTTCAAAACCGACATGACCGCGGTATACCGGAGGAATTCTGCGGTATACCGGACCCAGCAGGTCTTCATTTTTTTTGTCTCTGCAAAGACACCGCGGTATATACCCCGTGGCACGGGTTTTTGCCACTGTTCAATTTCTCGTCTCCGTCCAAAAACCCGCGATACCTAACCCGTGGTACGGGTGTTTCCTCCTGCGGTATACCGGAGATATCGCGCGGTATACCGGACTGCGCATCGACAAAAATTTTTTCCACCTCTGCATAAAACCCGCGTTAATGACCCGTGGAACGGGTTTTCTTTCTGCGGTATACCGGGGTTCTGGGGCGGTATACCGGACTTCGCGCTGAATTTTCCCTTGTGTTCCTTTTCCGTCTCCTAGCACCCCAAACTCAATCCCTGCACTATTAACACACTACCTTTCTCATTTATTTTAAAAATAGACACTAAAACTTGACACTAACTTAAAATTATACACTAGGAATTGATAACAGAAAGCAAATTAAAACATGGGTTGTCTCCCAAGAAGCACTTTTGTTTATTACGTCTTTAAGTTCGACGTGGTACCTTCCATGAAGATGGTATTGAGGCCCTTGCGGTTCTCCTCTGCTTAAATTCGCCTCTTCCTTGACATGTAAGCTTAAGAACTTTCCCACCTCGAATGTTATTTAATCGATCTTTGAAAGGGGGTGGGTAAGTACTTCGTTTCGCCTTCTTATTTTCACGACGAAACTCATTTTCCCCCACACAATAGTAGATGATCGTTTTCCACAATATAAGCTCACTTTTATTCCTCGTTTCAATCTCACATTCCTCTTTAAAATGTGGTGGGTAGGTGCTCCTCCTTGCCGCTTTACTCTCGCGGTGTGGCACCTTGCTTGTATAGCAGATGTCTGAACTTTGTGGTGGTGGAGGTGATTCGAATTTTTCAGCTCTAATCTCTTCCATGATTCGGGGTAGAGATGGTAATTGGTGAACTTTTTGTGGTGGAGATTCAACTTTTGTTTTAGTGTGCACCTTGAATTCTTCAATTAATTCTCCAACCACTTCAGATTCGTCTTCGCTGTCAACCCAATCTTCTACTATTACCTCGTCATATTTTTGTTGTGGAATCTCTATAACCTCGATCACCACCTCTTCTTGGTTGCGTTCTGTATTTTGATCATGTGCATACACTATAGGAATAGCAATTTCTGTGTTAACTTCTAGGAATTGCGTTGCTACTCCTTCTTCTACCATGCTAACAAGATTTTCAACCACTCCATTTATAATCGGCACGGTGTTCGTATTACTATCACTAATATTGTCATTCAACATTTTCTCCTCAACTACTTCTTCCAGTTCATAAGATTTGCTACTGCTTTTGGCAAGTTGGGAAGCCAGATCATCTAGCATCTGTTTTATTCTTTCAAGTCTATCATTGTTTTCCTCATCCGTTGCCTTTTGCTCTTGATCTCTTCCCATGATCTTCTCTTCGTCACGGCATTCGAATGTGGTGTCTTCATAAGAATTGCTATTGCTCTCGGCAAATTCATGAGAATTATATCTGGAACCCCTTTCTAGCATCCGGTCTATTTTTGCACTACGTTCCTCGCTCTCGTGTTGGTATTTAGCAATTGTTTCATTCAAATAAGCAAGAGTTATTTGTGGAGGTTGTTGAATGCTCCATCTTTGATCTTGTTGATAGTGATAAGATGGTTGTTCTTGATGATATTGATACGACAATTGTTTTTGATTATTCCCGATCCATTGGTTGTTCCAACCTTGCTCTTGCGGGTGTTGATAAGGTTGTTGGTAGAAGTTACTACCCCATTGCTGTTGTCCCGAAGAGTCTTCCCAATAGTCATATGGATCGGGATCTGGGTAATGTCCTCTATACATATTCAATAAAATCTCTTGATCATTACCTGAATAAAGAACCTGTAAAAGAAAACAAAAACAAAATCCAAGCGTAAAACTGAAAAATAAAAATAAATAACAATTAAAACTACTTAAAGATTAAACACCAGGGTCACACGCTGCAATCCCCGGCAGCGGCGCCAAAAACTTGGTGGGTCCTGGTGTGTTATAAAATTAATGTGAAAATAAAAGGAACCACAATACCGCAAGTGTACGGTTGTCCAAGTAATACTCCGACAAGTCGGGTTTCATTCTCAGGGATTGGACTGGTATAACCCAAGTGTTCAATAGATAAATAGTAGTAATTGCAAATACAGAAAATGAAATATAAAAGATATTTGTTTGGTTTTTATATTAATCCTAAGAATGCAAGAAAATAAATAACTGGAAATAAATACTAAAGGACTAAGACGCAGATATGAACTATACTTGAGTCTCGCTAGGGAATCACCTAAACTTACCTAATTAATGCTTTCGTTAAGGGCAGAACTGATATTTCTATATTAGTCGGGACTCTATAATCTCCTAGCCCCCGTCACGGTGGACCTAGGAGCTATTCTTAGGTGTTACAAACCCCGTCAGGGCGATTATAATCCACCTTCGAATGAATACTATTTTACCCAATTGGCTATAAGGTTAACTAAGTCCGTCAGGATCAATAATTTCTACCTTACGTTTATTATCTAGTTCAGTAATTAAACCCCCCGTCAAGGCGATCACTTCCCCACCAAAGTGAATAGCTTAATTACTATGACCTATCTCTGATTAGCTAATTCATTGATAGTGAAATTAATATAAAATAAGAACAATATGAAATACCTAATTCAAATTAAACTAGAAACTAATCCCAAATTGAAATACATGAATTAAACAAATTAGGGTTCATCCCATTACGATTCTCAAGTAATTAAGGTTTAGCTCATAATTGAAATAAAAGAAATAAAGAAATTAATAATATACATGTTCCTAATAACAGAAATAAAATAAAAACCTAGATAGAGGAATTGGTTTGAACTGTTGTTGGAGGAAAAGGATTCTCCAGCTTCTGCTCTTGCTTCCGCCTCTTGACGCTCTCTCTAAGGATGTTAAGAATTGAATGAATTGTGAGAGGTACTGAATTATGAGGTCTAAGAGGTGTATTTATAGGTGTTGGAGGACCCTAGGTCGAATTTCTTGGAGTGGAAGACAAGTCAAGGACTCTTAAATTCGTAGCTCTAAATTCTAGGAAAGGTAAGATTCTTCTGCTGATTTGATTTGGTCATATCTTTTTCAATACTTATCCGTTTGAGAAGTTCCAATATATGAAACTGCTTGTCTTGGAATGAGCTTTCTATTGGTGCAATCATCCAGAATCCTAGCCAATCTTTAATTATGATTTAATCTTTAAAACGTGGCTGGAATTTCAGATTTCAAAAGGCAGCTTTATCTTTTCCTTCTTTTAATATATCTTTCCTAAATCTTCTTGTTTCCATGTAAATCTTCTTTCCTTCAATCCTTCATCTTGACTTTGTCTCTAAGTAATTACCATTTATCTTTTAAAACTTCACATTAAATAAATAATTAAACCGCATATGCTTAAAAAGAATAAATCGATAAATCAAGAAAACGAAATAGGAAAGTGCACTCTAAAAATAGAAAATCGACTCAAATACTTCCTAACACACTAAAAATAAGCTAAGACTCTAATTCTCACTTCTCCACCTTGTATTGAAATTTAAGAACATACTAACTTTGCACTAAAAACAGTCAAATTTACGCACAAAAGCTCAGATTCTGCAAATAGTTAATTTCCAAGGGGAGAAAGTGCAATATGATCAAATAAGCTTAAAAGTCTATCAAATAAGTCATTTATTCACCTAAAAGGATGTCTCCAAAGTGCTGATAATTAGAACAAATAGGGAGACATCAGCCACAAGTCAAAGCATCATCAACTTTCACAAGGGAACAGTTACCCTTCGTGCTAAAAATGTGTTCGAGAGATTCTATGTCTGGGGTAAGAAACCAAAGAAGTTAGATCCCACAGTTCCTATCATCCATAGCCTTTCATATTATCGTGTCCCTAAAGAAATCCACACAAAACCTGTGGATACTAGACCAATGAGTGTGTTTGGGGTCAGCCATGAAGTTGTATGGAAAGCTCGCAAACTATAGAATAGGCCGCAAAGTCACAAAGGTTCGTGGATGGGACCATTCATAGTCACTGAAGTCTTTTATCTAAAGTGATAGAGATTAGGCCCAAGAGGGGAATTAAATTAAAAGATTAGAGGTTCCTAAACACCTATAAAATACACCGTTTAACTATTGTAAAAATGTCCTTGCCTCCCACAATTAGTCCTTAAGTTTTATTCATCATTAGAAATCATTCAAGAGAGCAAGTTGATAGTATGTATCTTTATTTTAGTTTATTTATTTCTAGTATGAACTGATTTTCCCATAGCTTGGGTTTTGCATATGTATAATCTTTGAATTCTATTTTCTTCTATCTAAGTTTGTTTATAATAAATTGATTCTAGCTTCTTGACCATATATTTGTTTTATGTTCTTTGATTTATTGTCTGTCTTAATCCTGATCAAATTAGGGTTGTGTTAATAGTAGTTAAATGGTCACCCGGAAAAGGTGTCTAATTATTAAAATATCACATAAGTGTCTAGTGTGCGGTAGTGATCTGGAAGGGCTTGCCTAACTAGATAGTCATTAGGGTTTGAGATTTGATCACCGATCATTATTTGCAGGGTCCCCTTACCCAATTCCCCTAGTAATTGTTAGGTCGCCTCTTAACTCCATTGGGAAGGGGGTTAGGAGAAATATAGAATCTTGGCTACTTATCTAAGAGCTTTAACCGTCCTTATTAACTAGTATAAGAAACATAAGGATTGGTGCATACTAGCAAAACCTGAGTTATACTTTCTTATCTTATTATCTCATATTCATTTTATTGTCTTTAGTTTAATTTAGTTTAATCTTATCTCCTCATCAGTCATATTTATTTGTTTTCTTGTCTTTAACCATTTATTACTACACTATTTTGTTTAATCAAATTTTATTACACACTAAGTCTCTGAGAACAAATCTTGATTAATCATTAAAACTTGGATACGAACTGTGATACTTGTAGTGAGTAACGTGTTTAGGCTAGGGTGTTAGTGAATCATTTACCTTCTCTTATCATCTTATTTTTATGAAACCCTAGGCGACACCACTACTGAGTTAGATGTGCAACAACAATCTCCCTTCACTTGAGGATGGATCCATTTCAAGGTCCAACAGATCTCTTAAAGAAGGAAGAAGTGCAGTCTCAGAATTTTAATGGTCAACAACCTCCATTGGTACAACTGTCATTTCCAACATCTGTCACATACCTGAGTGAGAATGATCCCCTTATTGCTTAGTTCATGACATCAGGTGGTAGAACAAGTGCATTAATTGGATAGAACGTAACGAGGTTGTGTTTAATAATGTTGGCATCCTTAATGGAGGCTTCTTGGTTAAGAAAAAGAAATATCTTGCTGATGAGTTTATTAGAGCATGGAAAAGCATGACAGAGAAAATCGCCAATCACAGTGACTTTGTAGAAGTTATCGGCAACTATAAACCCAACCGGGTTTCAAACTTAATACGGATGGGAGTTGTGTTTCAAGTCGAGGGTTAGGTGGAGCAGAATGGGTGATAAGGGACTCTAAGGGAAATTGGATCCAAGGTTTCCCTAGAAAATTCAATTGTTTTCTGCCAGTGGTTGCGGAATTAGTTGATCTTTATAAGGACGTATAACCGAAGAGTTTGGGGTTAAGGAGCTACGGGTGGAGGTCGACTTGTAGAAAGACCTAAAGGAAGTATCACAGGTGGAGTATGGTAGAGGACCGACCAGGATGTGGATTGAAGGATTTAGGTGTATCCTTAGAAGGAATGTCGTCTTTATGATTAATAGTATATTTAGAGAGTCTAAAATGTGTGCTGATTGACTTGCTCGTCTGGGTTACGTCAATTTCATGTATACTCCACGTTCATAGATCCACCAGATGACATTTGGGATGTTCTCACTTGGGACAGACATGGTTGGAAAACCCCAATGGGTTGTTATAAACTCGTCAATTCGATTTGCTGATATTCTGATTGTTGCTTATTTTTTTCCACGGTCTAAAAACTTCCTTATAACAAAAAAATTCACATCACATGTGGCATTGCTCAAAAAAAATCACATCACCACTACAAATTAAAATTGATTTGGACTTCAAAGGATCTCTTTCGGAGTGGTTGATGAAAGTTATCAAAGACTATTCGAGGAATGGATGGGAGAGTGGACGTGTTATAGCTTATTGTATGAGTATAATGTTGTTTCTATGGAAGGAAAGAATGAAATGTTATCATGAAGGAGGAAACTGGAGTTGTCATAATATATTAGAAAAATCAAAAGAGTTAATCATGAGATTATTTGGTTTGCAAAGTGAGTGGAAAAGGAAGAAGAAAATAGAAAAGATGAGTGTGAAAACAAAGATGAGGAAAATCCGACTATTGATGATGATGCGGATCTTGTTTGGATGTGTGATGCGTTGTTTATTAATAATAAGAAGCCAGCTGCTATTGCATCAATTGGGGTGGATAAAGGAGGAATGATTTCAAGGAGGGTGAATTTCAGATGTAAGGTGAATCAAGTTATAGATGGAGAAGCATGGGCGCTAATTATGGCATTGAGGGCAAGTAAAGACCTCATTGATTAGAGAGTGTCATTCTACTCTGATAACCTTGAATTAATTCAAGGAATTTTAGGTAAGACCGGGCTCCATTGGAGCCTTAAACCTATTCTATCGGAAGTTAGAAAATGGTTAGGTCAAGGTTACCACTGGAAGGCGAGTCATATTGCTCGAAGATATAATTCTACGGTTGATGCATTGGCTAAATGCACGAGAAGAAATTTGGATTTAACGGATTGGAAGGATCGTTCAATTATAGCTTCTAATGATTTTCTTGTTAATATTTGTAATAGGGATAAGTAGTCTTGTCTTATGTTGGTATTGTAGAAAAAAAAAATTAATATATATTTTAAATTAAAGCGATAATTGTTTTATTTTTCCAACAAATCAATAATTGTCGTTTGAGCAAATTCTAGGTTTGACCATTTGACTTTTTTAATTTATGAATATCTCATCAGACGCTTACTCGTTTCAGTGAAACGTGCTCACCAAGTGTGCATTCTTCAAATAAGGAAAAACTTGTAAACCGCCATAATTCATCCAATCCTATACTTCTAGAATATATTTATAAATACGGTGCAATTTATAATAAGTATACATCGAACATACAAATCCTTACGCCCATAGTTATCAAGTTGATAAAATATCGTAATCTCTTCAAAACCTCTTCACAAAAAAAACCCAACATGGAAAGTAAGAAAAGGCTAAGGCCAACGATAGATGATGAATACATATACACTGACAACCAAGCAGTAAAGAAGAAACGAAAAGAAGGAACTATTAAAGGTGAGATAAACCTAACCTATCAGCGTTTCTTGTGGTTTTTTCTTGAAAAAAGCATAAACGGCTTGATAAAAAACGTGACTGCCTCCAACGTAAGATATATCGCGAATGAATTACTCTCAAGAAATTTGATTAAGGGTCGTGGTTTATTCTGTCAAGCAATTCTTGAATCATCTATGGCTTCTCCAGATTCTACGCCTGTTTTAGCAGCTTTAGTTGCTCTAATCAACCTGAAACTTCCTAATATTGGTTCTTTACTGTTGCAAAGGATCGCAATTAAACTTAAATCTATTTATAAACACAAAGATAAACTTCAATTGTTGCCTATAGTGAAGTTACTAGCCAATCTGGTTAATCAACGTGTTACTTCGTATTGTTTACCAATACAGTTTCTAGAGCTTTTATTACAATTTCCATACGATGATGATTCAATAGAGATTGCTGTTGTTTTTCTCTTGGAATGTGGATATGCACTTCAATATCATTCAAACATGGATTCTATTTTCCAGTGTTTTCATGAAATATTGGAAACAGGGGAAATTCAAAAACGAACCAAGTGCTTGATTCAGGGATTGTTTGCTATCAAAAAGGATGAATTTTCTGGGTATCCTGATTATCCACCTGAGTTGTATATGGTGGATAATTTCTATGACCAGATCAGACATGAGGTTAGTTTCTTGTGTGATAATGATCCTGAACTGCACTTAAATGTCTTCAAGCGTGATCTTCACTTTTTAAAGAACGAAAATCACGATGGTTTACTTATGATAGAGGGCATATCAGGGAATGAAATTGATGCTTATAGGGGAGATGAGATCAACCTTGATTAATTTAAAGAAGGCGCCAAGGACTTCAACAATAATAAGTTACAATTGATGTACTCTTATAACGGGACTAATTTCTTATATGTAATTAAATTAAGGAGTATAACTTTATTTTTTGTAATAAAATTTCAGTTTTCCAAACTCTTGGTATATTTACATCGTTTATATAGTATATTTTATGTAATTAAATTTAAGGAGTATAACTTTATTTTTTAATCAGTACAAAGGATAAAAAAATCTAAACACACGTGTTGTAATTAAATCTAAACACAAATATTTCCTTTAAGTTAGATATATAACTCAGGTCTCCTTAATTACCATAAACAGTGAGTGAAGATAGTAACTGGGTTGCTGCTAAATATTGTTTTCTGGCAAAGCCTGTAGAAGAAATTTATGCTGAAATTGGCCAAAAATATGGTTAGTTTTTCAAGTTAGAAACTTAATATACAGTTAATTGTTGACAAATTCCTTGTTTCATAAATTAACTGTGTAAAGAAAGAAGTAGACGTTAATTAATGGAATACTATTTGATGGCTAAATTTTAATATATGACAATAACAGGTCTTAAGACTAGTGCGAATGATATAAACCCAGGTTTTAGAAGAGTTTTCTCTACTCCATGGCCTGAAAAGCTACCCAGAGTTATCACTAATCTGTTGGGTAACTCTATTGAATTCAGTGAACGAGAATATATATTCGTCCGATTCCAATTAGCTGAACAAGTATTAAGAGCAATTGATGCGAAATGTGAAAATGGAGGACTTGAATGCAAAATATTTAGCATTTAATCGCTGACGAAAAAACTACCAGTCAGATTGTTACGCCGCTGAATATACTGGTATTTGAATCCCTTTACATGCAATTTAACTATTTTTGTTATGACTATGGTCCCTTAAAAATGTCTAAGGAACTTTACGAAGAAGAGAGTCTTCAAAAATGTTATTTCTTTGGATCCGAGTCCATTCGAGCTTTGTGGTTTTACATTGATCATTCTGGAAAATGAATGGGTTGTTATGTAAATACCTAAAGGACAGAAAACCACAAACACATATGATCCACGGTTTTGTTATGTAAATAATCTTTTAGTGTTGTAGTAACTTGGAAGTCTTATGTTGATATTACATCACAAGTCCTTCCAATTCAAATAGTTTGATGGCAGAATCTTGCTGAAGATTTACTTACCGCTTATATAAATGCATACAATTTAGCTTTATAACTAATTGGATGAAGTTTATGGTTGAAATCGAACCCTAGGCGACACCACTACTGAGTTAGATGTGCAACAACAATCTCCCCTCACTTGAGGATGGACCCATTTCAAGGTCCAACAGATCTCTTAAAGAAGGAAGAAGTGCAGTCTTGGAATTTTAATGGTCAACAACCTCCATTGGTACAACTGTAATTTCCAACATCTGTAACATAGAAGACCCTGAGTGAGAATGATCCCCTTATTACTTAGTTCATGACATCTGGTGGTAGAACAAGTGCATTAATTGGATCGAACGTAACGAGGTTGTGTTTGGTATCCTTAATGGAGGCTTCTTGGTTAAGAAAGAGAATTATCTTGCTTATGAGTTTATTAGAGCGTGGAAAAGCATGACAGAGAAAATCGACAATCACAGTGACTTTATAGAAGTTATCAGCAACTGTAAACCTAACCGGGTTACAAACTTAATACGGATGGGAGTTTTGTTTCAAGTCGAGGGTTAGGTGGAGCAGAATGGGTGATAAGGGACTCTAAGGGAAATTGGATCCAAGGTTTTCCTAGAAAATTCAATTGTTTTCTGTCGGTGGTTGCGGAATTAGTTGATCTTTATAAGGACGTATGGCGGAAGAGTTTGGGGTTAAGGAGCCATGGGTGGAGGTCGACTCGTAGAAAGACCTAAAGGAAGTATCATAGGTGGAGTATGGTAGAGGACCGACCAGGATGTGGATTGAAGGATTCAGGTGTATCCTTAGAAGGAATGCCGCCTTTGTGATTAATAGTATATTTAGAGAGTCTAAAATGTATGTTGATTGACTTGCTCGTCTGGGTTACGTTAATTTCATGTATACTCCATGTTCATAGATCCACCAAAGGACATTTGGGATGTTCTCACTTGGGACAGACTCGGTTGGAAAACCCCACTAAGTTGTTACAAACTCGTCTATCCGATTTGCTGATATTCTGATTGTTGCTTATTTTTTCCACGGTCTAAAAATTTCCTTATAACAAAAAAAATCACATCACATGTGGCATTGCTCAAAAAAAATCACATCACCACTACAAATTAAAATTGATTTGGACTTCAAAGGATCTCTTTCGGAGTGGTTGATGAAAGTTATCAAAGACTATTTGAGGAATGGATGGGAGAGTGGACGTGTTATAGCTAATTGAATGAGTATAATGTGGTTTCTATGGAAGGAAAGAATGAAATGTTATCATGAAGGAGGAAACTGGAGTTGTCATAATATATTAGAAAAATCAAAAGAGTTAATCATGAGATTATTTGGTTTGCAAAGTGAGTGGAAAAGGAAGAAGAAAATAGAAAAGATGAGTGTGAAAACAAAGATGAGGAAAATCCGACTATTGAAGATGATGCGGATCTTGTTTGGATGTGTGATGCGTCGTTTATTAATAATAAGGAGCCAGCTGCTATTGCAGCAATTGGGGTGGATAAAGGAGGAATGATTTCAAGGAGGGTGAATTTCATATGTAAGGTGAATCAAGTTATAGATGGAGAAGCATGGGCGCTAATTATGGCATTGAGGGCAAGTAAAGACCTCATTGACCAGAGAGTGTCATTCTACTCTGATAACCTTGAATTAATTCAACGAATTTTGGGTAAGACCGGGCTCCATTGGAGCCTTAAACCTATTCTATCAGAAGTTAGAAAATGGTTAGGTCAAGGTTACCACTGGCAGGTGAGTTATATTGCTCGAAGATATAATTCTACGGTTGATGCATTGGCTAAATGCACGAGAAGAAATTTGGATTTAACGGAATGGAAGGATCGTTCAATTATAGCTTCTAATGATTTTCTTGTTAATATTTGTAATAGGGATAAGTAGTCTTGTCTTATGTTGGTCTTGTATAAAAAAAAACATTAATATATATTTTAAATTAAATCGATAATTTTTTTTTCAACAAATCAATAATTTTCGTTTGAGCTTCTAGGTTTGACCATTTGACTTTTTTAATTTATGAATATCTCATCAGACGCTTACTCTTTTCAGTGAAACGTGCTCACCAAGTGTGCATTCTTTTTTTTTTTTTGGACATGAAAAGCGAAAAATAAAAGGAAGCAACTGAGGAGGTATTAAACCAATACCCAACCTCTTGAAACGGTCAGCTAAGCCCCGGATCGGGTCTTCTGTCGTCATGGCTCCGTGTCTAGCGTTTTTCGCAAGACGGTCAGCTTGACTGTTCATCCTTCTAGGGAGATGTTTAAAGGATACCAGCCCAGCTTCTTCTGCCCTCATCCTGATCTGTCGGATAATCGGTAGAATTGTCCATCTCGCCACTGACACCTGCCTAATACCTTCAATAATTTCAAGGTTATCTGAGTTGATGTCTCCTCATTTGTGAGAGATTTATATTAGGATGAGACATCATTTTTAGTGATTTAGGAAGTCTTTGAGTCGATTTTCTTGAGAAATGCTACACTTTCCTATTTTGAGTCTTGATTTAGTAAAATAATATTTTTAGAGCATATTGGGTTTAATTGTTTATTTAGTGTGTAGCTTTAAAGATAATTATGGAGCTTAATTAGAGTCCAAGTCAAAGACAACAACTTATGGAAAGAGATTAGCATGGTAATTGGAGATAAGGAAATAAAAGCTAAAAAGATGGAAAAGGAAAAGCTGCCTAAATCTGGGATTCTGCATACACGTCCAAAGATATGCGTTTTTACCTAAGAAATAGGCCGAATCTGGTAATTTCCTTCTAAAGGGTCAAGATAATTCTGTTGCGATTCTTTTGGTATCTTATGGAGCTCAAACCGACCAATAACGAAGAAGATATGCTCAAAACGGTCCAACAGTGTTTATCTTTATTTCCATATGAATTAGAGTTGGGCTTGGAGTCCACTACTTACTTCTCCTTCAAGAAAACGAATTAGGGCTTCCATGACACCTATAAATACACCCTTATACCATTGTAAACATGTCCTTGCTCAGTTGCAAAGTATAGGCTTAGTCTTTACTTATATTTTCTTAGATTTAAACAATAGCTTAGTCCTTTACATTAATATTCATCCTTAGAATCAAGCTATTCATTCAAGAAGCAAGTTGACATGTAGAGGAAGACAAGAAGAAGAAGATTGGAGACTGACAACCCCTCTTCTACATCTCACCTTCTCTATATTTAGAGTAATTAGCTATAGATCTATTCTCAACCATATTTCTAAACTTTTATTCTGTAAGTTTACTTTTAACTGTTGGATTATTATTTTGTCTTTGAATACTATTTGTTATTTTAATTGATTAAGCTTGACGTATATTGTTATTATGTGTTTTGACTTATTTCCCTAGATCTGATCAATCTTAGGATTAATCTTAGTTATTGACAACACCACATAATCGTTTAGTGTAACTAGATAGCCATTAAGGTTTGATTTAATCACCAATCATTACTTAGGAATCCCTAGTAGTGGAGAGGTTGCTCCTAAGCCTAGAAAACGCTAGGTAGAATTTAGAATCCTGGTTAATATATAATGATTAATGTGTCAGGTTAGAATAACAATTTAGTAATAGACTTAGTAATCCTAATCTATTAGACTTACATCCATCTTTAGTTATTTGTTTTGTTTATTTGTTTTATTTATTTATTTGCATTAGATTGTTATTTCATCTTTTTATATTTTTATGAGGAAATCTCATTTTTAGGCCATTATCTATGGCCTAAAAACATTTTTAGGCCAAACGTTTCAAATGTCACATTTTTAGGCCAAACGTATTCAAAACGCCCATTTTTAGGCCATTTCACTAATTTCATGAGATATTTCATTGATTTTAAGGACAAGTTGGACATTTTAGACCGAGTTTCTAGTTTGTGATGCGGCCAAATAAACATATAGTTTATTTAAAATGCCTAAATTGTCCTTAGAATCAATAAAATATCTTATGAAATTAGTGAAATGGCCTAAAAATGGGCGTTTTGAATACGTTTGGCCTAAAAATGTGACTTTTGAAACGTTTGGCCTAAAAATGTTTTTAGGCCATAGGTAATGGCCCAAAAATGGAATTTGCTCTATTTTTATTTAAAACGTCTAAATTCATCTACGCTTGTTAAATATAAGTAGATCTAACGGATACAATCCCTGCGAACGAACTTGACTTATCATTAAAACTTGCATACGATCTGTGATACTTGCAGTGAGTTCCGTGGTTCTCAAGGGTGTGTGACTCTTTATTATTATCTTTATTTATCTATTATTTTATCACACCTTTGCCCCCACCATGAGTAAATTGTCTTCGCAGTGTCCTTGAAAAACTTTGCTTCCTCCGTTGCTCTCAAAACTGCAATAGCTTCCCCTTCCAAACTTGTGTTACAGAAATTTGTTGATTGTCTTGTACTTGTATTGCCTGTTCTATTGTTAACAATGACAATTCCAATCCCCGTAGTATCAAATTTTGTTAAAAAAGACGCATCGCACTTGATGGATATATCTTCGGTATTTGGTTGCTCCGTTGTTTGAGGTTGTCTTTGTTCATTTAGAGGATCAATATTGTTTTCGTTTCTTGTCCAGTTGTTTCCATGTAATTCCTGCATAATTTTGTGAGAGTTCTGAATAATCTGATCAATGTTAATATGATTAGTCTCATGTAGCGCTTTCATATTTGACTTCCAAATGTTCCAAATAAGTATCTGTAAGTAATCGATAACAATTTTCTTTTCCCACCCTCTTTTAGAGAAAGTCTCGACCATCAGTTGAAACCATTCTCCTAGGTTAGGGATCTTTGTTTGTGAAATTGATATCTGTAGAATATTTTCCAAGTGTGCATTCTTCAAATAAGGAAAAACTTGTAAACCGCCATAATTCATCTAATCCTATACTTCTAGAATATTTTTATAAATACGGTGCAATTTATAATAAGTATACATCGAACATACAAATCCTTACGCCCATAGTTATCAGATACAATATATATATCTGATTCGTAATCTCTTCACAACCTCCAATTCACAAAAAAAAACCAACATGGAAAGTAAGAAAAGGCTAAGGCCAACGATAGATGATGAATACACTGAGAACCAAGCAGTAAAGAAGAAAAGAAAAGAAGGAACTATTAAAGGTGAGATAAGCCTAACCTATCAGCGTTTCTTATGGTTTTTTCTTGGAAAAAGCATAAACGGCTTGATAAAAAACGTGACTGCATCCATCGTAAGATATATCGCGAATGAATTACTCTCAAGAAATTTGATTAAGGGTCGTGGTTTATTCTGTCAAGCAATTCTTGAATCATCTATGGCTTCTCCAGATTCTACGCCTGTTTTAGCAGCTTTAGTTGCTCTAATCAACCTGAAACTTCCTGGTATTGGTTCTTTACTGTTGCAAAGGATCGCAATTAAACTTAAATCTATTTATAAATACAAAGTTAAACTTCAATTGTTGCCTATAGTGAAGTTACTAGCCAATCTGGTTAATCAACGCGTTACTTCGTATTGTTTACCAATACAGTTTCTAGAGCTTTTATTACAATTTCCAAACGATGATGATTCAATAGAGATTGCTGTTGTTTTTCTCTTGGAATGTGGATATGCACTTCAATATCATTCAAACATGGATTCTATTTTTCAGTGTTTTCACGAAATATTGGAAGCAGGGGAAATTCGAAAACGAACCAAGTGCTTGATTCAGGGATTGTTTACTATCAAAAAGGTTGAATTTTCTGGGTATCCTGATTATCCACCTGAGTTGTATATGGTGGATAATTTCTATGACCAGATCAGACATGAGGTTAGTTTCTTGTGTGATAATGATCCTGAACTGCACTTAGATGTCTTCAAGCGTGATCTTCACTTTTTAAAGAACGAAAATCACGATGGTTTACTTATGATAGAGGGCATGTCAGGGAATGAAATTGCTGCTTATAGGGGAGATGAGATCAACCTTGATTAATTTAATTAAGGCGCCAAGGACTTCAACAATAATAAGTTACAATTGATGTACTCTAAGCGGGACTAATTTCTTATATGTAATTAAATTAAGGAGTATAACTTTATTTTTTGTAATAAAATTTCAGTTTTCCAAACTCTTGGTATATTTACAACGTTTATATAGCACTCAAGAGTTTGTAAAAGAGTAGGTAAACCAGAAACATAAATCAGTACGAAGGATAAAAAAACTTAAACAATATGTTGTAATTAAATCTAAACACAAATGTTTCCTTTAATGTAGATATATAACTCGGTCTCCTTAATTACCATAAACAGTGAGCGAAGATAGTAACTGGGTTGCTAAATATTGTTTCATGGTTGCTGATATATATATATAAACAAAATTAAAAACATAAACGCAAGCTTCATCTTCCTCTTCCTTTCTCTCTTTACTTTCTTCGCCTTATTAGCACAAATTACTGATTCAACATTTCTGATTTGTTGATATGCTAATATACACCGTACAGCTGAATTTCGGCCGTGCACAGTTACCGTCTTGCTTTTCTCAATGATCCTCGATTACCCATCTACTTACTTGGTTTTAATTCTCAATGATGGGGCAAAAGAGTAATAATTACCTTATGAGGAGGAGTACCAGGTCTTAAAGAATTATTACTGCCACCAAATCCAAATTTAGTCTTTTTTTCAGAAGCTTTTAGAATTTGAAAAGAACAAGTTAAGGAATCATCAACACTCATCATAGCACCGCCATTATCAAATTCACCACAGTAATTTGGAGCTGAGAATATTGTTACCAATTGCCTATCTGCAAAAAACTCATACCCATCTTCCACCACCTATATATTCAACCAAGGCTAAAATCGTCATTTCCATTAAAAAAACAAAAACAATACAAGGCCTTTTAGTGCATTTTTTGAACCATATAGGGTCTTTTTTAGTGCAATTTGCGAATAATATATAATAGAGTTATTGCACTAAATAATTCTATATTATTCATAAATTGCACTACAGGGCCCTATATTGCAATTTTTAACAACATTGAGGGTCTTGTACACCTAAGTTTTACAAAATTGTGGAAAGATTGTTCAACTATTATTAAATTCGCAATATTGGTCCCTCTTTCACTATTTGTTTTTCCATATATGGCACCAAATATGCATTACATGTTTAATACTGTATATTAATTTTTCCAAATAACACTATATTAAGCCAAAACTGCACTAAATAACCCTATATTATTCGTAAATTGCACTAAAAAGGCTGTATATCATTCACAAATTGCACTAAATAACCCTAAAACTTTTGTTAAACAATATTTTCATATAATCGCACTAAATACTGTTGAACTATTAAATTCGCAAATTCAGTCCCTCTTTTGCTAAATGACCCTATATTATCCAAAAATTGCTCTAAAGGACTCTATATTATCCAAAAATTGCACTAAAGGTCCCTACATTATCCAAAAATTGCACTAAAGGACCCTACATTATACGCATATCACTCAACAAATTGTACCTACCTACAGCATTTAGCCTGACCATACTGGTCTGCTAACATGAACCGGGACCATCTACCATCGTTCTTTTCTCAATGATCATTAAGACCCATCATTTTTGTTTTGAATTGTCGGCTATTTTAGCATAAAGTTTTGAGGTTTTAATTTATTGTTTTTTTCAGGAGAAAGAAAATTGGTGAAAAAAGCATATGACAGATTGTTATTGGATGCTGGTGGACCCTCTTACAATTGGTAAAGCCTATAGAAGAAATTTATGCTGAAATTGGCCAAAAATATGGTTAGTTTTTCAAATTAAAAACTTAATATACAGTTAATTCTTGACAAATTCCTTGTTTCATAAATTAACTGTGTAAAAAAAGAAGTAGACGTTAATAATTTGGAATACTATTTGATGGCTAAATTTTAATATATGACAATAAAAGACTAGTGCGAATGATATAAACCAAGGTTTTAGAAGAGTTTTCTCTGCTACATGGCCTGAAAAGCTCCGTTATCAGGTCTGTTTGTTAGGGATAGGAGAAATGCCCAGAGTTATCACTAATCTGTTTGGTAACTCTGTTTGGTAATTGAGGATGTGCTCGTCTAAGTAGGTAATCTTGTTATTCCCACAGACTTATTATTCTTGACTATAAAGCAGATAAGAATGTCTCATTCATTCTTGGGCGTCCATTCCTAGCCACCAGCGATGCTATAGTGAATGTGAATCAGGGAACCGTGACTCTCCGTATTGAAGACAACTCTGAAACATTCTATGTTTCAGGGAGAAAGAAAAAGAAAAATGAGTCAAAAGAATTATATCCAATCAGGGTTGTAACCAAGAAGCCAGAACCTGTAAGCCCCCAAGAAACCATGGAGAAAAAAATTGAGTTTGGGGTAGGAGACGAGGTGGCATGGAAATCTCCCAACCCAAAACATAACCGTTCTTGGATAGGGCCATACATTATCACACAAATCATCTTAGAAGGAGTGGTCGAAATAAAAGCTATCGAGGGTTGCAAGCTCAAATTGGTAAGTGTTAATCACCTTACTCACTGCTGGGGAGGCTTTAAAAAGAAATAAACGAGGTAACTAGTCTAACTTTGAAAGACGGTACACAAAAGTGCCCTTTGGGAGACATCCCATAGTAATTTATGTTGTTATATTTAGTTTAGTTTAGTTATTTTTAGTTGATATTGCATTATTGAGGAAGGAAGGTATTAGTGTTTTTTATGTTCAAGTACTAAGAAAATCAAGTTAGGGAGAAAAAGAAAAAAAATTCGGAGAAAATCTGACCCTCCCATCGGTAAGCCGCTCATTTCACCGGGTTACTAGTGCGACTACGAAGAAAAACACGTGAAAACAGTTTTTCGACACGGGTTTTATGCCGAGAGCAACTAATACCGGACCGGTAACCCAGTGAAATCACCGGTATACCGGTCGGCGCAGCTGGAGAATTTTTTTAAGGGTTTAAAGAAGAAAGAGGTGAGTTATATCACGAATTTTCCAGTCCTTAAGCCTCTCTTTCTTCCCCAAACCTCTCACAACTCCATTAAAGCTTCAACAGACCTTCACCTAACATCAAAACACTACCAAATCAAAATGAATTACATCCAAATCCTTCCCTATATCAGTACAAAGATGATTCAACCACCCAAATTACATCAAAACACCTATAATCCAAGAATCAAAGCCATGAATTTCAAAATCTTCTTCTATAACTGATGTCTCCTCATTTGTGATAGTAAAATACACTCTTGAGACATCATTTTAGGCTTATTTATTAGTTTATAGGTTGATTCTAGCTTAATTTAGTGCACTTTCCTATTTTGAGTCTTGATTTGTAGAATTATTATTTTTAGAGCATATTGGGTTTAATTGTTTATTTAGTGTGAAGCTTTAAAGATAATTATGGAGATTAATTAGAGTCCAAGTCAAAGATTACAACTTATGGAAAGAGATATGCATGGAAATTGGAGATAGAAGGAAACTGAGTTCAAATAGGAAAAGGAAAAGCTGCCTAAATCTGGGATTCTGTAGAACACGTCTAAAGATTGGTGTTTTTACCTAAGAAATAGGCCGAATTTGGTAATTTCCTTCTAAAGGTCCTAGATAATTCTGTTGCGATTCTTTTGGTATCTTGTGGAGCAAAATCCGACCAATAACAAAGAAGTTATGACCAAAACAACGCAGCAGTGTTTATCTTACGAATTTGGGTTGGGCCAGGAGCCCATTACTTGAAGTTATCTCCAAAAAACGAATTAGGTCAACCTCTAACCTATAAATACAGCCTCTTAACACTCTTAAATCATCCTTGGCCAGACCCTAAGGCCAAGAGGAAGCTGCAACACAAGAGAAGAAGTCTGGAGGAAGCTGTGCAACAATCATGTCTCCTTCAACCTCTTATTTTGTAATTCTTTCTTCTTCTTTTCTTTGTATGAACTAATTCTCTTAGCTTAGGTTTTGCATAATGTATAAACTATGAATTCTAGTTCTTCTATCTAAGTTCTTTGGGAATTATATGTTTTAATCTGATATTAGCTACTTACCCTTATATTTGATTATGTGTTTTGATTTAATGACTGTTTTCCTTGCTAGTGCACGAGTATAGGATTACCTTAATAGTAGTTAGATGGTCACCTTGTAAGGGTGTTTAACTATTGAACCACCACATAACGTCTAGTGTCGATAGCAGTTCTGACAAAACATACTTCTAACTAGATAGTCATTAAGGTTTGTTTTAACCACCATATCACCAAGATTGCAGTATTTGCTTAGGGCCTTAGTGGCGTTTGATAACCCTATTTTAAATCACTTCTTGGTTGTGCCGTTGCCCCCTTAGTCGCTCTCAAGGTCTAAGGTAGTGGAATTTAGAATCCTGACTAAGTATACCAAGAGCTAATATTCTCCCTTATGAATTAGATTTAATAGATAGAATTAGAAGGATTAGTGCATACTAGTAAAACCTAAGTTATATCGTTCATACTATCTTCTTTTCTTTTCTGTTATTTATTTTCTGTCTTTAATTTAGTAGTTTAATTTTCTTATAAAAAACCAAATAAATATCTATCTTTTTCTTCTTTCTACTTGCGTATTATTATCTATCTTTAATATCTGCACTTGATAATTTGCATAAGTTCTCTCTAACTTTCGTCAGTCCCTGCGAACGAACTTAACTTATCATTAAAACTTGCAAACGATCTGTAATACTTGCAGTACAGTGTTAGTTTAGGGTGTGTATTTGCACTTATTTATATCATTATTTTATCACACCTTAGGCCACACCAATAACACATAGAGAACTATCATCCTAACACATTTCCTAACCCAAATAAAGCTTGTTCCACCTATGATCAAGAGTTACAAATTTCTAGAGTGCTCAAAGCTTTGAGCTGGGGGTCAAAAGATATGATGAACAGATGATAGAGATATTACCAAGTGTTAAGGGAGATGAAGAATCAAAGCAAGGTATTGGGTAAGATCAAGAAGATTTCAATTGAGATGGGTACTGATGTCTCCTCATTTGTGATAATAAAATCTATTTCTAAGACATCATTTTAGGCGTATTTATAAGTTTATAGGTCGAATTTCACATGATTTAGTATACTTTCCTATTTTGGGTCTTGAATTGATTATTTATTATTTTAGAGCATATTGGGTTTAATTATTTATTTAGTGTGAAACTTTAGAGATATATGGTGATTAATTAGAGTCCAAGTTGGTTCCAAGAGTTAAAGGAAAGAATATAAACATGGAAATTGAAGATAAGGAAGTAAAAGCTAAAAATATGGAAAAGGAAAAGCTGCCTTAAATCTGAATTCCAGCACCTACGGCCACAAATCAGCTTATATCTCAAAATTAGTGAGGAATCTGGAGAAACGGTCAAGAGAAAAGTTAAAGATCTTTGCGAGACGATGAATTTTGACTACTCATACGCGTCAATCGGATAATTATTGAAGATGTTAGGACCAGAACAAAAACGGGGCGGATTCCATGTTTTTGGGCTACAAATTTGAGTTGGGCTAGGAGTCCAATATTTACCTTTTCCTTCAAGAAAACGATTAGGTCAACCTATACATTATAAATACAGCCTCTTAACATTAGAAAATCATCCTTGGCCAAACCTTAAGGTCAGGAAGAAGCTATAACACAAGAAGAGAAGTCTGGAAGGAGCTGTGCATCAATTATGTCTCCTTCAACCTTTAATTCTGTAATTCTTTTCTTTTCTTTTCTTAGTATGAATTAATTCTATTTAGCTTGAGTTTTAGCATATATGTATGAACCCTTGTTTTGGTTGACATCTATCTAATTTGATTGAATTTATGTTTTGATTTCTCTGTTTATGTGTTGGATTTATATTCCGTGTTCTTTATGGTTGCAAACATATAGGATTACCATCATAGTAGTTAGATAACCGGTATATTTAACTATATAATTAGCACATAACGTCTAGAATAAGGTTTGATCTAACAATTCAGCCTAACTAGATAGTCACTACTTTAGTGTATTGCTATTTAATCAATTGCAGGAACAGTTTGCTTAGGTTCTTATTGACACAGGTAAACCCTATTTGAAACTACCTAGCGCAATTGAAACCAAACTATTGAAATACTACATGATTCATACCTTACATGTTTAGAACGGCAAAACTGGTGGGGATTACTTGCTAATTACTCAAGCTAAACTATCATACTATATTTTTTTCCTTTCTTTTATTTATTTTCTATCTTTTAATTTATTAGTTTAATTTTCTTTTAACAAAAACCAAATAAAAATCTATCTTTCTCTTCTTTACTCTTGCGTATTATTATTCTAGCTTAATTATCTGCACTTGAATATTTGCATAAGTTCTTCTTAACCTTGGTAGTCCCTGAGCAACAAATTCTACTTATTCATTAAAACTTGCATACGATCTGTATACTTGCAGAACTGTGCTCAGCTTAGGGTGTTTTTCTCCACTTATTTATTACATTATTTTATCACACCTTAGGCGACACCAGGGGTTGAATTGGGTCAACCCCGCAAACCGTTGTAGCTTCTTCGTAATTCCTATCTTCCACTCCTTCTTCACCCTCTGAGTTGTTATCAAGTTCATTCATACCCATATTATCATTCGTAACCTCTTCACTTTCATCTTTCATCTTCTCTTTTACCTCCTCTTCTTTCATAACCCTATCTTCTCTGCTTTCCATTCTGTATGCCCAAAGGGTTTTTTGTCGCTTCAGATTCACTTGAGTAGCTATATAGGTTCTGAACCTCACACTTCTCGCCTTAACTGATTGTCTTGGTGAAGCTTCTTCGTATTCTCTCTTGAGAGTCTTGTTTTTGTTAAAATGTTCCATCGAGTAGCAATTCGTAAAAAGGTTTTGTGAATCGATTGAAGTAAATAAGGGTTTATAATTTGGTTGTGGAGTTTTGAATCCTTCAAATGAAGAGTTGAGAGCTTATTCATTTTGGTTTCCGATCGAGTTAGAGGATGAGGGTGTATTAGGGTTCTTGTTAATTTGGGATTTTTCGTTTATTTGAGCTGATGATATTTGGTCTTGTTTTGTTAGATTGGGTTTGGTACTTGGGGTTTGTAGCATTGGGCTTTTGTTAATAATATTCGGAGAGAATATTACATTTGGGCTCTTTAACTTTGAAGATGGGCTTTCATAAGTTCCAAATTGAATTCCTTTTTCTTGGGCCAGTGGGGAATTAAGTTTGGATAGCATTTTACTTGCCAGCGTGGCTAGATTACCTTCTCTTTCATTGTACACCGATAAAATTTTGTCTTTCTCTTTCTCTTTTTTATCTCTCCCACTACCTCCATTATCTCTTCCTTCATTGTCCCTCGATTTTCTTACCATTACCACTTCCTTGTCTTTTCAGTGTACCACCAATGGTACTGAATTCAAATATGACGTCGTTACTCTTGACGCCGTTATTGCTCACGTTACTGGATTCACTCATTACCGCTTCAACCGAGTTGAGTTCTTGAGTTATTTGAGGTAACGATTCTTGAATCTTCATAGCTGCCACAATAATCTGGCTACTTATCTAAGAGCTTTAAAACCCTTATTAAGTATTAGAAGAAAAAGAAGTGGTCAAGTGTGGTATCAGGGAAAACAGAATTATAATAGACTTACTCCTCCACAATAACCTGCCAATGACGCTTATACCGATACTTTAGCTTAGAAGGCTTTGCCACAACATCCTCAAGAGGGAGTAATGGGAGATAAGCATAAAGGATTTCATGGATCTTATGACAAATTATATGCATACACAGAACGAGAAGTTAAGAGAAGAAGAAGTTTCAATTCAGATCTTAGGTACGCAAGTAGAACAAATGAATAAAGTTCTACAAATATTATAAAAGTAAAAGAATTGAAAGCTATTGAAGGAGGTGATGCCAAAATTGGGTTAGAAGCTTGTAAGGCTATTTTCCTTAAAATAGAAGAGAATAAGGAAGTACCGCATGCTGCACATATTGTCATGGAAGTTACGGAAATTGAAGAAAACCAACCAAGCCTAGCCCCAAAGACTCTGACTTTTCTAAAGATTCGGATTCATCCAAATGATATGAGTTTATAGACCTCCCGAGAGATATGCAAGAAGAGATTAGATCAGTTATTGAGTTACAAACTACTAGAGATAAAGAGAAAGAGGAAGAAGCCTCAAAAGAGCTGAAAGATGAAGTTACACCTGTTGTGCAAGAAAAGAAAGAAGAAGAGAAGGTGGGCTCGCCACCAAATGTTCAAAGAATGTCACCATCTATTCATAATACAAATCCCGAGGTGACATTGAATTCAAGGCATTTGTAGAGGCGTATAGTTTGAAAAATATCAACGCCCAAATGCTTGAGATTGCGAAGAAAGGGATTACACCGCAACAAGTTTTTACACAAGTTATTCCAGAGGAAGAACCGAGTGTAGTAGCCAGAAAAGAGACTGTGGCTCATGTTGTGAGAGTCTCAAAAAGATTAGAAAAACAGTTACCACTTAAGCTTAAAGATCCAGGAAGCTGTAATCTTCTTATTCAAATCAGTGGTATGTTCAAGATGAAAGCTATGTGTGATCTGGGTTCAAGTGTGAATCTTGTACCGAAGTCCGTGTTTGATAGGCTTGGGATTCAGAAGACAGAGAAAGCTCCCATGAAGTTACAATTTGCAGATAGCTCAGTGGCAAAGACATTGGGGATAGTGGAGGACGTTCATGTCCAAACAGGCAATATCACCATCCCTACTGACTTTGTTATTCTTGATTATGATGCAGATAAGCAGGTTCCAATTATACTTGGAAGGCCGTTCTTGGCCACAAGTCAAAGCATCATCAACTTTCACGAGGGAACAGTTACCCTTCGTGCTAAAAATGTGTTCGAGAGATTCTATGTCTGGGGTAAGAAACCAAAGAATTTAGATCCCACAGTTCCTATCATCCATAGCCTTTCACAATATCGTGTCCCTCAAGAAATCCACACAAAACCTGTGGATACTAGACCAATGAGTGTGTTTGGGGTCGGCCATGAAGTTGTATGGAAAGCTCGCAAACTAGAGAATAGGCCGTAACGTCACAAAGGTTCGTGGATGGGACCATTCATAGTCACTGAAGTCTTTTATCTAAAGTGATAGAGATTAGGCCCAAGAGGGGAATTAAATTAAAAGATTAGAGGTTCCTAAACATCTATAAAATACACCCTTTAACTATTGTAAAAAAGTCCTTGCCTCCCACAATTAGTCCTTAAGTTTTATTCATCATTAGAAATCGCTCAAGAGAGAAAGTTGATAGTATGTATCTTTATTTTAGTTTATTTCTTTCTAGTATGAACTGATTTTCCCATAGCTTGGGTTTTGTATATGTATAATCTTTGAATTCTATTTTCTTCTATCTAAGTTTGTTTATAAGAACTATTTTAAATTGATTCTAGCTTCTTGACCATATATTTGTTTTGTGTTCTTTGATTTATTGTCTGTCTTAATCCTGATCAAATTAGGGTGGTGTTAATAGTAGTTAAATGGTCACCCGGAAAAGGTGTCTAATTATTAAAACATCACATAAGCGTCTAGTGTGCGGTAGTGATCTGGAAGGGCTTGCCTAACTAGATAGTCATTAGGGTTTGAGATTTGATCACCGATCATTATTTGCAGGGTCCCCTTACCCGGTTCCCCTAGTAATTGTTAGGTCGCCTCTTAACTCCATTGGTAAGGGGGTTAGGAGAAATATAGAATCATGTCTACTTATCTAAGAGCTTTAACCATCCTTATTAACTAGTATAAGAATTAGTGCATACTAGCAAAACCTGAGTTATACTTTCTCATCTTATTATCTCATATTTATTTTATTGTTTTTAGTTTAATTTAGTTTAATCTTATCTCCTCATCAGTCATACTTATTTGTTTTCTTGTCTTTAACTATTTATTACTACACTATTTTGTTTAATCAAATTTTATTACACACTAAGTCTCTGAGAACGAATCTTGATTAATCATTAAAACTTGGATACGACCTGTGATACTTGTAGTGAGTAACGTGTTTAGGCTAGGGTGTTAGTGAATCATTTACCTTCTCTTATCATCTTATTTTTATGACACCCTAGGCGACACCACTACTGAGTTAGATGTGCAACAACAAACTCCCTTCACTTGAGGATGGACCCATTTCAAGGTCCAACAGATCTCTTAAAGAAGGAAGAAGTGCAGTCTTAGAATTTTAATGGTCAACAACCTCCATTGGTACAACTGTCATTTCCAACATCTGTCACATAGAAGACTCTAAGTGAGAATGATCCCCTTATTGCTTAGTTCATGACATCAGGTGGTAGAACACGTGCATTAATTGGATAGAACGTAACGAGGTTGTGTTTAATAATGTTGGTATCCTTAATGGAGGCTTCTTGGTCAAGAAAGAGAAATATCTTGCTGATGAGTTTATTAGAGCGCGGAAAAGCATGACAGAGAAAATCGCCAATCACAGTGACTTTGTAGAAGTTATCGGCAACTGTAAACCCAACCGGGGTTATAAACTTAATACGGATGGGAGTTGTGTTTCAAGTCGAGGGTTAGGTGGAGCAGAATGGGTGATAAGGGACTCTAAGGGAAATTGGATCCAAGGTTTCCCTAGAAAATTCAATTGTTTTCTACCGGTGGTTGCAGAATTAGTTGATCTTTATAAGGACGTATGGAGGAAGAGTTTGGGGTTAAGGAGCTACGTGTGGAGGTCGACTTGTAGAAAGACCTAAAGGAAGTATCACAGGTGGAGTATGGTAGAGGACCGACCACGATGTGGATTGAAGGATTCAGGTGTATCCTTAGAAGGAATGTCGCCTTTATGATTAATAGTATATTTAGAGAGGCTAAATTGTGTGTTGATTGACTTGCTCGTCTGGGTTACGTCAATTTCATGTATACTCCACGTTCATAGATCCACCAGATGACATTTGGGATGTTCTCACTTGGGACAGACTTGGTTGGAAAACCCCACTGGGTTGTTATAAACTCGTCTATTCGATTTGCTGATATTCTGATTGTTGCTTATTTTTTTCCACGGTCTAAAAACTTCCTTATAACAAAAAAATTCACATCACATGTGGCATTGCTAAAAAAAATCACATCACCACTACAAATTAAAATTGATTTGGACTTCAAAGGATCTCTTTCGGAGTGGTTGATGAAAGTTATCAAAGACTATTCGAGGAATGGATGGGAGAGTGGACGTGTTATAGCTTATTGTATGAGTATAATGTGGTTTCTATGGAAGGAAAGAATGAAATGTTATCATGAAGGAGGAAACTGGAGTTGTCATAATATATTAGAAAAATCAAAAGAGTTAATCATGAGATTATTTGGTTTGCAAAGTGAGTGGAAAAGGAAGAAGAAAATAGAAAAGATGAGTGTGAAAACAAAGATGAGGAAAATCCGACTATTGAAGATGATGCAGATCTTGTTTGGATGTGTGATGCGTCGTTTATTAATAATAAGGAGATAGTTGCTATTGCAGCAACTGGGTGGATAAAGGAGGAATGATTTCAAGGAGGGTGAATTTCAGATGTAAGGTGAATCAAGTTATAGATGGAGAAGCATGAGCGCTAATTATGGCATTCAGGGCAAGTAAAGACCTCATTGATCAGAGAGTGTCATTCTACTCTGATAACCTTGAATTAATTCAAGGAATTTTGGGTAAGACCGGGCTCCATTGGAGCCTTAAACCTATTCTATCGGAAGTTAGAAAATGGTTAGGTCAAGGTTACCACTGGAAGGTGAGTCATATTGCTCGAAGATATAATTCTACGGTTGATGCATTGGCTAAATGCACGAGAAGAAATTTGGATTTAACGGAATGGAAGGATCGTTAAATTATAGCTTCTAATGATTTTCTTGTTAATATTTGTAATAGAGATAAGGAGTCTTGTCTTATGTTGGTCTTGTAGACAAAAAAAAATACATTGATATATATTTTAAATTAAATCGATAATTTTTTTTTTCCAACGAATCAATAATTTTCTTTGAGCAAATTCTAGGATTGACCATTTGACTTTTTTAATTTATGAATATCTCATCAGACGCTTACTCTTTACAGTAAAACGTGCTCACCAAGTGTGCATTCTTCAAATAAGGAAAAACTTGTAAACCGCCATACTTCATCCAATCCTATACTTCTAGAATATTTTTATAAATACGGTGCAATTTATTATAAGTATACATACAAATCCTTACGCCCATAGTTATCCATTTGATTCGTAATCTCTTCAAAACCTCCAATTCACAAAAAAAACCCAACATGGAAAGTAAGAAAAGGCTAAGGCCAACGATAGATGATGAATACACTGAGAACCAAGCAGTAAAGAAGAAACGAAAAGAAGGAACTATTAAAGGTGAGATAAGCCTAACCTATCAGCGTTTCTTGTGGTTTTTTCTTGAAAAAAGCATAAACGGCTTGATAAAAAACGTTACTGCATCCAACGTAAGATATATCGCGAATGAATTACTCTCAAGAAATTTAATTAAGGGTCGTGGTTTATTCTGTCGAGCAATTCTTGAATCATCTATGGCTTCTCCAGATTCTACGCCTGTTTTTGCAGCTTTAGTTGCTCTAATCAACCTGAAACTTCCTGGTATTGGTTCTTTACTGTTGCAAAGGATCGCAATTAAACTTAAATCTATTTATAAACACAAAGATAAACTTCAATTGTTGCCTATAGTGAAGTTACTAGCCAATCTGGTTAATCAACGTGTTACTTCGTATTGTTTACCAATACAGTTTCTAGAGCTCTTATTACAATTTCCAAATGATGATGATTCAATAGAGATTGCTGTTGTTTTTCTCTTGGAATGTGGATATGCACTTCAATATCATTCAAACATGGAATCTATTTTTCAGTGTTTTCACGAAATATTGGAAGCAGGGGAAATTCAAAAACGAACCAAGTGCTTGATTCAGGGATTGTTTGCTATCAAAAAGAATGAATTTTCTGGGTATCCTGATTATCCACCTGAGTTGTATATGGTGGATAATTTCTATGACCAGATCAGACATGAGGTTAGTTTAAGGTGTAATAATGATCCTGAACTGCACTTAGATATCTTCAAGCGTGATCTTCACTTTCTTGAGAACAGATATCCCGATGGTTTGCTTATGAAAGAGGGCATGTAAGGGAATGAAATTGCTACTGATAGTGGAGATGAGATCAATCTTGATTAAATTAATCAAGGCGCCAAGGACCTCAACAGGAATAAGTTACAATTGATGTACTCTAAACAGAACTAGTTTCTTATATGTAATTAAATTAAGGAGTCCTTATTTTTTGTAATAAAACTTCACCTTTCCAACTCTTATATATCTTACATGGTCTATAGAGCACTGTAAAAAAATTTCAACTTTCCAACTCTTGGTATATTTACATGGTCTATAGAGCACTCAAGCCTTTGCAAAAGCGGTAGGTAGACCAGAAAGTTAATTAGTGCGAAGTAAAAAAACTCAAACAATATGTTGTAATTAAATCTTAACACATATATTTCTTTTATCTAGATATATATCTTGGTCTCCCTATTTACCATATGGAGTAAACGAATATAGTATCACTACAAGAAGAACCGTCTTTAGCGGCAAAATATTTTACCGCTAAGGTCTCGATTTTGCCGCTAATAAGTATTAGCTGCGACTTGTTCCCGCTAATGGGTCGCCATAATAGCTTTGTCTTTAATGGTATCTTTAGCGGCAGAACTTTAAAATTTTGCCTCTATTAAGTACAGCAATAGCGGGAACACTTGTTGTTTCTATTGATGGTGGCCGCTAAAGGTTAAAATTACAAAAAAAAAAAAAAAATTAAAAGAACAATAGCGCGAATATTTTTTGCTTCTATTGATAGTTGTCGGTAAAGATTTAAATCAAAAAAAAAAATTAAAATTACAATAATTGTAGATGTATGATTTCTATTGACTAGCCTTTGACTGGTCAAACTAGCGGTGACCATCTTAGCAAGTTCCAAGTCACTTTAGCAGGTTCCAAGTCCAAGCCTAAGTCAGGTTTTCTCTAATTCTCCTGCTGATGAAGAAGTCATTATATTATTAGAAGTCATTATATTATATAAGAATCTAAAAACATTGAATACTGATTTAGGGACCTGTAATGCAATTAATTTCTTTCCCAGAAAACACTTCTTCATGAGCTAACATAGCTGCATCAAACTGCCACTAGTGCAATCTATATTCATAAAAATTAAATCATAAATGATTTTTATATATATATCTTAAAACAAAACAAGTTAATCTAAAAATGATATTATTAATATATTAAATTATCATCTCTTCCATAGCTAAAGCAGGCACATAAAGCAGGTACATTCGCTTGTATAGTCATATCTTCTATAACCTATATATACCATGCTTGAATAACATGCTTGCCTAAGCCATAAGTTCAAAAAACGAAATTTAATTTAATTTAATTAAAGAAAACGCAAGGGTAAAATGGAAAAAATGAGTTTAACGTACTTCTTTCTTTTGTTCATCTGAGAAAGATAAAACTGATGATACAAGACCAGTCTTCTGAACATACTCTTGCTGTTGAAAAAGAACAATACATATATAATCAAATATATATATATGTAAATGTATTTCTTTTTTCATAAAATGGTGAATTTTAACCTGTACTGGATCTTGATGACCTGCTGAAGGCGCAAAAATGATAGATGAAGTTCAATATTGTATCTTTCCCTGCAAGATTACAGCACTCGTGTCAAATATTTGAAGAAATATACCTAATTACCCCTGTAGTTTGACAAATGATAAAAAAGACCTACAGTTTGACAAGTCATATATGTATACAAGATGTGAGTTGTCACACTTGGAAAACTACAGTTGTGAACTTTTGGGGAGGACCTCGTCTTTCTACACTTCCATTAAAAGATTTATCATTTCTAAAATGATGATTTGTCAGAAGAAATCACCTATGACAAACATAAGCTATTTTCCCAATTACCCTTTCTGATGGTGTGTCTTTATTGCAAGTCGGACACGCTTTATATCCTTGTTTACTATAACTTGACAACAATGTCCGGCCGGGATGATCACTAACAGTCCACAATATTGCTACACACATGTTAAAAACTATATTCGTGAATGCATCTAGTATTGGAACCCCTTTAACCCATAATTCGTTCGATTCATGCACAACAGTTTGTAGAAATATATCCATATCTTTTCCAGGAGATTTTGGACCAGGAATCCACGTGATCAACATGAACGATGTGTCCTTCATGCATTTCCATGGTGAAAAGTTATATGGTGTCACTATCACCAGCCACATACTAAATGGAGTACTCTGATAGCCGAACGGGTCGAATCCATCTGCTGCCAAACCCAAACGAACATTCTGTATCTCAATTGCAAAGTCGGGGTACCTGGCATCAAAATCTTTCCAAGCCTTACCATCTACTGGATAACGCAATAAATTTTCATCTTTCGATCTACCTCTCGAATGTCATCTCATATCTTCAGTCGTGTGTCTTGAGCCATACAATCGTTGTAATCTCGGGGTCAAAGGAAAACACCGTATGACTTTATGTGGCACCTTTTTTATTTTAACGGGACAATTATCAAGGTCTTTGGTATCTTTCCAATAGAGATCCCAATCATATTTGCACACGTGGATTGTTTCATACCCAAGTCCTAACTTTTTCAACAAGGTTTTTGCTTCGTAATGTGATCCTGGTAATTTGTTACCATCCAGAAATGCATCCTTCAGTAACTGTAACAATTGGTCAAATGATGTATTTGTCCACTTATTCTTCACCTCAATATGCATCAGTTTCACTAAAATATTTAAAGACGATATTTTAGTGCAACCTGGATACAATTCTGTTTCCATCTTAGCAAACAATGCATCAAAAAAAATAACTCTCTTTTGTACTAGTATCTTGTCCAGAGTCATTTAATACATTTACCATACAGTCTTCGGGATGATCGATAGCATTATTAGTATCATCTACTTAGTGTTGTTGGTTCACCATGGTAATACCATGTGTCATAGTTTAAGGTAAACCCGTTTTTGTATATGTGGTTGTCTATATCATCAAGTCTATGCCACCTACTATTGTTGCACTTCAAACACAGACACCTCACAAGACCCGGACCATTCACATATTTTCTAGCTAAGATGAAAAATAAACTTCTACCGAGTTTATATTCATCACAATTACGATCCTTCAATTTTGTCCAAGTCTTATCTTTATACAGTGTAGAACCTCTTCCTGACAATCAAACCCATGAGCAAAGACATAAGGTTAATTCCACTATTGGTCCCCGTGTTATGATTTGGAAAGTAACAAGTACACCTTGTATAAGAAATCTCGCTTACATGCCTAATTTATACACTAAAATTGCAAATCTACCCTTCAGGTTCTTTAATTATTAAAAACTGTACATTAGACTTTCAAAATTAGGGTTCAGGTTCTTTTACGATTGTAAGTTTAATATATCTTTCAGATTCCAATTCAATTTTTGCAGTGAAGTGAAATCTTTTCCTTTAAATCTATATAAATAGTCTTTTCCTTGTTTTAAAAAAAATCTAGAGAGTAAGGGAATTTGTTTCTAAAATCTTTACTTATAAACTCTTCTCTGCAATCATAAAATTTCGTGCGTTATCAGTATAATCCTGATAAAAATGTACAGGTATACAACCAAATTACCACTAAGCTTATTCCTTTCATGACAAATTAAAAGATATACGTGATAGATTTTTACGTTAAACAAATAAAATGGGGAAAGACTCACTTTCCATGTTGTTTGTGAATGATTTGTGCAGCCCTTTTGGAGAAAATTGCAGCTACAAAAACATAAATCTCTGAAAAAACAAAAGTTCCGGTTAACGAAAGCTGAGGAATCCAATAGATACATAAATTCATTATTTTTTCCGACAAAAACTAAATTCATTAATCTGATATTTGTAGAATCAGTTTCCGTTAGTTTAAACATTCGCAAATAGACAAGTTGCAAGAGTGGGTTTCAGTTTTCTAGTAAAAGATTAACACATATTACATGAAATGGATCAACATATATTGCTATTTCAAGTCCTAGACATGACTAAAAAAGTTGGCTCCATTTTTTTAGTGAGTCCCAATTGAACTAGTTTGGAATGAATTATTGGGTATTTGGCATCAATTATTTCTACTGCTAGCTTTTTATTTACTATTTCTCTCCAGGATGAATTGGGGAATGAAGTTAGCCTACTTTATATTTTTATTTCTCCTCTGTTTTGTGCTTTCAACAACAGTCCAGTTATACAATTATCTATGGTTACTAACAATCATCGGCATAATTAATTAATTAATTGGCAAAAAAGAAAAACAAATTTCATTACCCAAACTCCTATCGACTCCAGAAAAAATTGGGTGAATTATATATAGGGTCTTGGAGACAAATTGTCTTTTTTTCTATAGAGTAGTTTCTTAAATGACATTCTTTTTAGGGACCTCAATTTTGACAATAGTCTTTCCTACCCTAATTATCACTAAAAGACAAAAAAATGTGATGTCACTGTTTCTCTCTCCTCTACCTACCACTACCCACCTACCTCCAACCTCCGACCATCTACCACCGACCTCCGACCACCGACCATCGACCACCGACCACCACCGACCACCAGTCACCGTTCACCGGAAAAAAATATAGAGTACTCCGAGAAATTTGGTGAGTACTCCGACAATTTTGCTGAGTACTCAGGCCTCCAGTCACCGGGAAAAACATAGAGTATCGGAAAAAACTGATAGTACTCTCTAAATTTGCTGAGTACTCCGACAATTTGTGGAGTACTCCGAGAATTAAAAGAATAATCTATAAAAATGGTCGGAGTACTCTATGAAATAGAGAGAGTACTCTATAAAATATTAAGAGTACTATTTAAAATTAAATAAATACTCTATATAAAATCATGTGTATCTCTTTTTAATAACATTTCTATTAAAAAATTAAACCATTTACAATAGATAAATAAAAAAAAAAAAACTAAAGTAATTACAATACAAGGTTGACCACTGGTCAAACCAGATCTGAAAACAGAAAAAAAAAACTAAACTACGCGAGTAAAAAAAAAAGGAAAATAGTTGAATCGCTGCTGCTGCTCCTGCTCCGGCGAAGCCTTACCCCACCTTCTTCACCACCGAGGTGAACCAGCAGCCATGGAAACCGTTCGCTGCTTCTTCTTCAAGCTTCTCTTCACCATGGAACACCAACATCAACACTATAACCGAAACACCAACACCATCGACACCACACCACTCTCCTTCTCACGCATGGCCACCACAAACACCGCTGAAATCGCCACCCAACAAACATCACTCTCCTTCTTCTCACGCGTGGCCACCCCAAGCACCGGCGAAATCGCCACCACACCAACACCAGCGAAGCTCGAACAGAGCCATTGAAGAGGCCATCAAGCAGCCATTGAAGAGGCTTCGTCTTCCCTCTATGTTTTTGCGCTATTCGTGACCGCCGGAGCTGCTAGGGTTTCGCGATGGTGGTCCAGATCTGCTCGCTGGTGGTGCTTCTTCGCTATGGTGGTCCAGATCTGCTCGATGGTGGTGCTTTAGTTCTTCTTCGCTATGGTGCTTCAGTGATTCTTCACGATGGTGGTCCAGGGCTGCGTGATGGTGGTGTTAAGGTGGTGGTTGCCGTGGTTTTGAGGGCTGCGCGATGGTGGTGTTAAGGTGGTGGTGGCGGTGGTTTTGAGAGAGAGAGATAAAAAGGAGAGAGTAATATAGAAATGTAAATGAAATTATAATAGATTAATTAGTATATATAGGTGTAAAAAAAAGATGGGTAGTCTAGTAAATGGGGTTTTGGGGTTCATGTGTTAAAAAGTTGCTGAGGTCTTTAGTAAGAAGAGGCTCTAGGCCGGGTCCCCATCTTGAAGAGGGGGGTGTGGTCAAGACCGTAGGTGTAATTATCTCTAAAAAATTACACCTCTAATGAAAGTTCAAGCAACAAAAAACTCAAAATGCTTCACAGCACTTATAATCTATACCTATAAAGAAATCACCCCATTTAATTTGTATGCACAAGAAATCCTATTCAATCAAAAAATTTTCATTGATATTTTTAAAAAAAACTTACCTTGCAATAACAATCCACCGCCACAATGGTCTTATACCCAAAAGAAAGTGAAGCAAGATGGATGCTCTAAGTGAAGACAAACGAGTATATAACGGTGAGAAGAATTCTGATTCAACGGTGAAAATAAAATATACTGGAATACATGTCAAATGGGTCTTGTTCTTTTCCTTCTTGCACAACAATTTAAGGATCGGGAGAGAGAAAACAAAAGAGCTGCACTTCAACAAAGGAAGAAATGAAATTAAAAGACGACTAAACTTCCCAGTAATAGAAGAGATTTTGTCGCCTTTACCGTTGACTCATTGCCTAACGGATATCGGTCCGGCTTCTTCCGTTCTCTGCCTAAAAGGCGGATGATCGGTTGAATGGTCTATCTTGCCGTTGACACTTGCCTAATACCTTGTATAATTTCAAGGTTATCCGATACTATAGCCTTCGTATTGTCCTTCAGATTCTTGCTAAGCTCACAACTAATGCTTCTCCTTCTAATATAGTATTACATTTAACAGTGTTGGAATTCTATGTTGTCTCTCCCGATCTTCGGTCTATGATTTCTATTCCAATACCTGTTTGTTCAAATTTAGTACTAAAATATGCATCACAAAAATAACTAACTTCTTCGGTATGTTGAGTCTCAGAAACTTAAACCGGATTAATTGGAATACTATTAGCCGGTTGTTGATTTTGTTTGATCCAATCATTCCCTTGTAATTCAGTCATTAACTTGTTTGTAGCATAATTAATATGATCAATATCAATTCTAGTATTTTCATGTATCGCTTTCATTTTTGCTTTCCAGATGTTCCTAATGATAATAAGAAGATAATTTGTCACAATTTTCTTCTCCCAACCACCGGAACTGTAAACTTCAATCACTTCTAATAACCAATCCCCAAGATTCATAATGTTTTCTTGTCGAATATAGATTTGTAAGGTTTATGTCGCCCAGATCGTTTTGTTGATATTACATTGATATAACAGATGTTCAGTGGTTTCCAATTATGTTTGGCACCATATACAAGCTGAAGAGTCTATGCATTTTCAAGTTAAAATATTCTTAGCTGAAGGTATCGCATTATTGCACGCTTTCCAGCTGAAAAGACAGATCTTTTTCGAGACATTGGCATCCCATATGGTTTTCAAAAGTTTGGGTCTTATATTATCCATATTCGTTGTGGTTTGGGGTTGTTGAAATGTTGCAATCTCCGTAAGTACTTTGTATCCCATTTTTGTTAAGTATGTACCATCCTTCGAGTGAGGCCATATGAATCGATCTTCTTGGTCTACTTAAACTATCCGTATCTTAGTGATTTATGGTATTATAGGTTGCGGGAAAATTTCATCTAGGATATCGGTATTCTATTCCTCACTATCGTGTTTCCATAGTTCATTAACCATTTGAAGAGTACAAAACTTTGGTTTTTCAAGTTTCCATGAAGTTCCTATCCATTTATCATTCCAGATATTAGTGGTCTGTCCGTTTCCAATTTGGAATTCCCCCTGTTGTTTAATGAAATCTCTACTTTCTATTATACTTGCCCAGCTCCATGTTCTACTCTGTCTCAATTTAGCATTCATAAAATCAGCTTTAGGATAGTAAATACCTTTTAATAGACGAGCAACTAAAGTATTTGGATTTTGAAAGATTCTCCAAGCTTGGACTCCAAGAAGTGCTAAATTCATTATTTTTTGAGATCCCTAAAGCCTAGTCCTCCAAGTAGTTTACCAACCACGAGTTTCTCTTATGCCATCCAGTGATGAATCCTTTCTCCTGAGCTCCCCCAGAAGTTGGCAATAGCCGACACAAGTTTCTTACAAAAAGCAATCGGGTATGAGAAAATTGATATAGTATATACAGGAATCGTCTGTAAAACAGCTTTGATTAACACTTCTTTTCCTCCGTTCGAAAGTAATTTGGCTTTCCATCCTTCCATTTTTGCGAATAATATTTTTGCTATCCATTCCAGAGCTTCGACTTTTGATCTTTGTGGCATAACGGTATACCCATGTATTTCCCTAGATCCTCCGTTTCTACCATTTGTATCTCATGTGCTACTTGTTTCCTCATATATTGTGGGGTATCATTGCTGAAATGAGTAGCTGATTTTGGATAATTGATTTGTTGGTCTGAACCTTCGCAGTAAGTAGCCAGGCAACTAGTAAAAGCACTAATATTAGTGTTATCAATTGTTAGGAAGAAAAGTGAATCATCTGCAAACAAAAGATGAGAAATTTCTGGGCAGTTCCTAGTGATCTGAAATCCTTGAATCTGTCCTTTATCGCACGCATTTTCAATAGAAATAATAAGAGATTCTGTCATAAGAGAGAAAAGGAAAGGTGAAAGATGATCTCTCTGTCTAAGACCACGTCTTGATTTGAATTTCGGGAGTCTTTGTCCGTTGAGATTGATTTGAAACAGTGCGTCAGTTATACAAGTCTGCATCCATTGGACCCATTTTTTGTGAAAGCCCATACGAGTAAGTAGATTAATAATGAAATCCCATCTGACTTGGTTGTACGCTTTGGCCATATTGATTTTAATACTTGCCATAGGTTTTGGATTCTTCCTCTTTCGCTACATGTAAAAAGATAGTTCCTGCGCAATTAAAATATTATCTTTTATTGATCGGCCTTTGAGAAAAGCCGCTTGAGTTGGAGATACTATATCATTCATGAACTGTTGGAGACGATTAGAAAGTATTTTTTCTATTAATTTGTAATCGAAATTTATACATGATATCGGCCTGTAATCCCCTAATAGTTCCTGGATACCCCCCTTCGGGATAAGGGTAATTAAAGTATCTTTCATCTCCTTCAAAGAAATATTGTTATTGAAAAAATATTCTACCACTTGAAAGAAAGTCATTTTTAATAATATCCCAAAATTCGTTATAAAATTTACCATTAAGTCCATCGGGGCCCGTAGCTTTGGTGGGTGATAGGTTTTTGAGTGCTCTTTCAAGTTCATCCATAGTTGGTTTTGCCATCAAAATCTAATTCATTTCTTGAGTCACCTTGGGTTTAACGAAACGTTGAGCTAGAGAAATTTTATCCATGGTAGTCTGTTTCTCTGCAAAAAGATTATTATAATAGAGCTGAAAATTCGATTTAACCTCTGTTAATCTTCCGTCCATTGTCCTTCTTCGTTTTTGATTCTATTGATTTTATTATCAGATCTTCTTTGCATTGTTGCCATGTGGAATTTTTTTGTATTTTTGTCTCCACACGTGAGTCATTGTTGTCTTGCTCTATCAGTCGAGTATTTTTCTTTGCATGAAAATTCAAAAGAGAGTTCTTTTCTCAGGTTTTCTTATTCCTATTGATTTGCAATTGTTGTTGTTTGATTTGTTATTTCAATCAATCGTTCCTGGATTTGTTTGATTTGTTTTTTGGTGGTTTTTGAAAGTCATTTTGCTCCATTTATCAAGGGCGTGAATGGTATTTTGTTTCTTCTTAAGAAATTCAAGTAAAGGTTGTTGATTATTAATGCCTTTCCAACTTAGTTGTATGATGTCCCTACGTTTGTTATTATCCAACCAATGGGATTCAAATTTACAGAAATTATTACCGCTTTGCGATTTCGGGTCCAGATGTAAAATAAGTGGTGAGTGATCCGACCCGATAGCTGGAGGGATATGGACACTAGCTTGAGGGAATCATTATCCATTCATATGATCCCAGGACTCTATCAATCTTACTACGAACTGATTTGCTTCCTAGTTGTCTGTTTGTCCACGTATAGTCGCATCCATTTGAGTTGATTTCGGCAAGTTCATTGTTGTTTATGAAGTTCTTGAAGTCTATAATGTGTTGTGTATTGGGAGGTGTGAGACTACATTTGTCCTTTACGTTGAGAATTTTGTTGAAATCACCCATAATCAACCAAGGTTTGTAGTTAGTATCGTTCCAGTTTGTAATTTGATTCCAAGTTTGCATTCTATCATCATAATTATTAGGAGCATGTATACAAATAATATAATAAGGGAAAATAGGGTCATTAATATAGATAATAGCGTAGTACCTATTACAAAAAATAATATCAAGTTTCATGCAATCATGCCACAAAAACAAAAAAACCCCTGAGTGATGAGCACTCCCAAGGGGGTAAAAAATAAAGGAGTTTATAAAACCAAACATGCGAAGGGTCTCCTTCGCATCCACATGTCTTAAAAAAGTTTCACAAAAACAAACAAAGATGGGCTTAAATCTAAACAAAAGGGATTTAACCAAAGTTTCTGTCAAGGGTGCCCTGATCCCTTGACAATTCCAAAACATGTGATTCATATTCCACAGGCGGCTTTAGGTGTGCCGCTTTCCTCTTAGATGGTTAAGGGGGCATTACGATTCTTCCTAAACTTGCGCGTACTCTGAACTTCTTCTCCACTTTTCACATCATCTCTAATACCAACTCTCTCCTTCAACACTTCGCTGATATCATCCTCGTCCTCTTCCTCAGGTTCGTACTGGAAATCATCCTCGTTGAGGTTATGATTTCTTCTCGCAATAGTTGTCTCTAAGTTTGTGATATTAAAAAAACTCTTATCTGTGGGAGTCTCTTCTTTACTATCATCCTTACTAGTTAGAATCAAATGTGTGTTATTACCCTTTGTATCAATACGTATCCTTTTGGGGTTGCACTCTCCATTTTTCTTGCTACTTCTAGTTCTCCCCGATATACCTTCTTTTGTTTTCTGCAAACCATCATAAATCTCACCTGTTATCTTACCATAAAATTCTCGACGACATTTCTTTACAATGTCCTTTTGATTATTATTTGAAAATTTATCATTGTCTTTAGCCTAATTATTTTTGTGTTTGGTTCTGAGTTTGTATCCTCTAGTTTCGTCACTGTTAATCATAGGTTCCTTCCCTCTTCTACGTCTTCCTACTAGGACCCACATTTGGGTTTGAACTCTCATTCCTTCCTGTTTCTTGTTGCGTAACATTTAGATCCAAATCTTTCCTATCCTGACGAACACCTTGATGTTGAGACTCAAACCTACCACGTAAACCTTCTTGCACAACTTCATTGAATAAACCTGTACCACTAAACTTGTTATGTTGTCGAGTAGGTTGTTCATTATCGTACCTTTGGTCTCTATTTCATATTGTCTCTGATGTCTTCTCATTTGTGATAGATTTATGTTAAGATGAGACATCATTTTTAGTGATTTAGAAGTCTTTCTAATCGTTATTCTTGAGAAATAGTACACTTTCCTATTTTGAGTCTTGATTTAGTAAAATAATATTTGTAGAGCATATTGGGTTTAAACATTTATTTAGTGTGAAGCTTTAAAGATAATTATGGAGATTGAGTAGAGTCCAAGTCAAAGACTAAGAGATATGGAAAGAGATAAGCATGGTAATTGGAGATAAAGAAAGAAAAGATAAAAACATGGAAAAGGAAAAGCTGCCTTAAATCTAAATTTCTGCACCTACGACAACAAATCAGCTTATATCTCAAAATCGGCGTGGAAGTTTGGTGGTCCTTTGTGTGTTCTAAAATAAATGCAAAAGGTAATTGAACCACAACCACAAGTGTAAAGTTGTCCCAAGTAATAATAGTGATAACAGATTCGTTCTCAAGGACGATTGGTTAACTGCAATGCTTATCAGATAATGAATGGTTGCACTTACGAAAGCAGAAAAAAGATATAATGATTGGTTGGTTGTTTGTATTAATTCTAAATAATGAAAGAGTAAAGTAAAAATGCAAATAAATACTAAGACGCAAGTAAATGAAGGTGAAACGCAAATATGAGAAGGCAGTACTTGAGAGACGCAAGGGATCCTCCTAATTCTATTTCATAACATATGTTGTTTAAGGGTTAAATTGGTCAAATACATTGGTCGGAATTCTAAATTCTTTGTACCCCCGTCAGGGTGGACTACAAGGCTATTCTAGAGTGTCACTAGTCCCGTCAGGGTAAATATGATCCACTTTTGAATGATTAAGTAAAATTACCTCATTGGCCCTAAAATCAACTACGCTCGTCAAAGTCAAATAGTTTTCATTTCAAATTGAGTAACTAAGTCCATACCTAAACCCTCCGTTAGGATGATCCATACGCCACATATGTGGAATAGCCTAGATACTAACACCTGTTCTTAGTTGATCACTCCAAAAACAGTAATATCCAATATATAAAACTCAATTCAATTTAAATCTAAACAATCCCAAATTCAAATCATAGATTAATTAATTAAGGTTCATCCCTTTAATGCGATTCTCAAGTATAAAGAAATTTAGCTCATAAGAAAATTAAAGACTAACATTAAATAAAAGGAGTTCATGTTCAAATACAAAAGATAAATTGATAACCTAAAGGGTAGGATGACTGTTGATGGAAGAACAGGATTCCTCCAGCACTAGCTTCTCCTTGCCTTTTTGCTCTGACTTGAAAACCTTATGCCTCTTGTGTAATTCTCTGAAGTGTGTGAAAAGAGGAGGCTAAGGGGTGTATTTATAGGTGTTAGGGAACCCTAGGTCGAATTTACTTGGAGTGGAAGACAAGTTAAGAACTCTTAAATTCGTAGCCCTAAATTCTAGGAAAGGTAAGATTCTGCTGCTGATTTGATTTGGTCATATCTCATTCAATACTTATCCGTTTGAGGAGTTCCAATATATGAAACTGCTTGTCTTTGAAAGAGTTTTCTATTGGTGCAGACCACTCGTCCTGATTCCTAGCCAATCTTTAGTTATAGACTTATCTTTGAAACGTGGCTGGAATTTCAGATTCATAAAGCAGCTTTATCTTTTCCTTCTTTGCATATATCTTTCCTAAATCTTCTTATTTCCATGTAAATCTTCTTTCCTTTACTTCTTTATCTTGACTTGATCTCTAATTAATTACCATTTATCTTTTAAAGCTTCACAATAAATAAATAATTAAACCGCATATGCTTTAAAAAGAATAAATCAATAAATCAAGAAATAGAAATAGGAAAGTGCACTCTAAAAATAGAAACTCGAGTAAAAACGTTTCCTAACACTCTAAAATACACTAAGACTTTAATTATCACTTCTCCTCCTTGTATTGGTCTTTCATGAAATTCAAGAACCTATTAACTTTGCATTAAAAACAATTAAATTTACGCATAAAAGCTCAGAATCTGCAAATAGTTAATTTCCAAGGGGAGGAAGTGCAATATGATCAATTAAGCCTAAAAGTCTATCAAATAAGTCATTTATTCGAATCCCGCAGGCAGCAGAAAGTTATTAAAAAGCTGAAAAAGTTCTCTCAAGTGAGAGGTACATGGTTCGAATCCCACAGGTGGAAGAAAGTTATTATGTTTGGAAAGTTTCCAAGGTCCGAAACCCTCCCCAGAACATGGGCAACCTAGTTCTGATTGCCTGGAGGTATGGTTGGGAAGACAGTCATATCTCCCGGGGGACTAGTCGGGTGTAAGCCCGGGAACCCTCGTCATAAAAAAAAATTAGAACAAATAGGGAGACATCATATAGTAATTTGAGTATTGGGGTGTTCAATAATTATGCGAAGAAAAGTATATGACATGTAAACTGGAGATATTTTCTAATCATTACATAACCCCAAATCAAATTATATGCAACTATAGTTTTCTTCTACTAATTTCTAACCGATATAGTGTAATGATTAAGATTTTTTTAATATATAGAAAGGCTCTTGGAGTTTCTTTATCAGTAAATTGGCAAATTTGATTGATTAGTAGTTGTATCTCTATATATTTGTTGTTCATGTCTCGTCTTTTGTGATAGAACAATCGTATCACGAGACATCATTTGGGATATTAATGGACCTAATAGAGGAATTATTCCCTAATATTTGATGTTTCCTACTTTCGTATCTCAATTTGGGCTTATTCCTTTCATAAGAGTATTTTGTGCTTTAATCGTGTGTTACGTGTGTAGCTTCTTAGGTACATGTTTGATATGGAATCCCAAAATAAGATGGAGAACTCAAGAAAGTCAAATCTACACCCAAAGAAAGGCATAGAGAGAGCATAAAGTCATCTAGAAGCATTTGAGAATTTACTATAAGTTTTACGTGTCTTTTTCAATCACCGCGGAAAATTAGAAATATATTTTGACCTGATTCCTTTTGATTTGGAAAGAGCTTGAAGTCAGTATTGCGGGAGATGTGACGGAAGTCGATTCGGAGTTGAGACAAAAAAGTTATGGTAATTCTACCACAATCACTCAAAGTTGTCCAACATAAGAAAAATGGGTTAGGCCTTACGGACCCCCAAAAGGGGCCCATATGGACTTAAAACGACCTACATATTTACAAATACCTCTTATCAGATGAAAAAAAATTCATATTTTTAAGAAGCTAAACACGCTTGGAGCAATGGAAGAGAAGAAGGAAGGGCTTTCAACAACAATTCCACCATTCTTCATCATCTGGAGTCCGATTTTTCATTTCTTTTAGAATAAATTTATTTTGTTTTTATTTTTAAACATGAATTTCTTACTTTTAGCTATTTCATTTCAGTATTTTAGAAGGAGCTAAATTCTTTAGTGCTTGATAATTGCATAGTGTATGAACCTTAGTTAATTAATTGATGATTCTGAGATTTTGTGATAATTTTAGTATTTAAATAAATTGCATTCAATTCTCGTTGGTTATATCTTTAGGATTTCAAGCTATTCATACCGTGATCAAGTATAGGATAGTAATAGTAATTAAATTATCGTTGAAAAGTCCACCACGATAGAGGAAAGTTTTAATTCTCATTTCGTCTTGTTAAAAATTCTTAAGACTCAAGTTTCTAAAATTTCTAACTATTTACGCACTCGACCTCAAGTTCAACTTCCTAGCGATATGGTGAATCCTATACACTTTGAAGATTGTATTACATGGCACTAAGGAATGGGAAGAAACTACCCCTTCCCTTAGTGATTGAGAAAGAGAAAGTGGTTGAGAAGAAAGTAGAAGAAAGTGTTGAAGAGTTAGTTGAGCCATTAACCGTTCCTAAAGAGGTTGAGAAGATATCGATACAAAAGTATAAAGAGTTAGTTGTGAAAGAAAATTGACCTCCTCCTTCGTTCCTATCACGTGTTCAAAATAAAGAAATGAAAAAGAGTACAAGAAGCTCATGGACATGTTGAGGAAATTACAGATTAATTTTCCCTTTGTGTAGGCCATCCAAAATATGCCAAAGTATCTAAATTCATGAAGGATGTGCTCTCCAAAAAATGCAAGTACTTAGAGGGAGAGATAGTTAGTTTGTAGGAGGAGTGTAGTGCGATTTGTCAAAGTAAGTTACCTTCAAAGTTGAAAGATCTTGATAGTATAAATATACCTATATCCATTGGTAAAGAGTGGACCAGTAGAGCTATGTGTGACTTAGGTATGAGTATCAATTTCATGCCTAAGTCATTGTTTGAAAAATTGAAGATTAGGGAGGCGAGGTCTACTACTGCGACCTTGCAAATGGGGGATAGGTCTATCTCCCGAAGTGAAGAAAAAATTAAAGATATACTCGTCAAGGAAGGTCATTTTATAAGTCCAGGTAATTATATTATTCTTGACTTTGACACAGATAAGAATGTGTCGATCATATTGGGTAAGCCATTCTTAGACACGTTGGTGTACTTTGATTAATGTAAATAATGGTGAATTGATTATGCGAGTGCAAGATGAGGAGGAAAAGTTTAATGTGTTCAAGGCTATGAAGTTTACCACTTCACTGGGTAAGTGTTTCTATATAGATGTCATTGATCAGGTGCAGAAAGAGCCAACCAAGATTGTGGCAACCTTAAGATCAGAGGAGAGAGAGAGAGAGAGCTAAGAAACAAACCACCATATAAAGATCCTCCGAATCTAATAGAGAACCCAATGAAGAGAACTGAGAAACGTGCTAAGAAGGTTGCTAGAGAACCCACGAGAGAAAGAGAAAATGAGGAGTTCATGGTAGGTGAAGAGGTTGCACTGAAAAAGCGTGATCCTCCACCAAAATTATGCAAGCACAAGATCGCTTGGATGGAACCATTGGTGGTCACGAGAGTTAATTCTGAGAAAGGGGTAGAAGTGAAAGCCAAGGGATGAAAATTCCATGTGGTAGGTAGTAATAGCCTCACTCACTGTTGGAGAGGCTATGTAAGAAAGAAGTGATTATTGAGGTAAACCGTCGAGTTTACAGACATCAAACAAAATCCATTCAAGGGTGAAAACTTGTTTGTAGAATAGCATATTAGTTTTGTAGTGTATATTCATAAGTTCAGTGTTTTAATTTTTCGTCTTAGTATTTATTACACTAATGGGAGAGAAATTTAGTATTTTGTTGTGTACGATGAGCATCGATGAGTTTGGGGTGAAATTAAAGTGAAATGCGTAACTGCAGTAACTCTGGGAGGCATACCTGTCTTGCGACCAACATATACAGCTACCCTTGAAAGGGTCGAGACAGTCACGGAACGGTCCAAGGTCAGAAGTTACGAAGTATTGACCGGCAAGCCGGCCTTCTAAGCGGTAATGCCGGTTCCAATATAGGTCGTCACTCGCGTCAAAGGGTCACGATGGTACTCATTACGGTCCCAAGTCAGAAAGTTGCTCGACCAGAAAACTGGCCCTATTGGCAGCATACCGGTGCAGTAGAAAGGGTCGTGACTGTTCACTTATGGTATGAATTCAAAAAACATGGGCATATGTGACTGGCAAGCTAACCTTCTAGTCGGCATGCTGGTGCCTGATGTCTCCCTATATGTTCTAATTTTATGCCCTTGGGAGACATAATTTTTGGTGTTTATTTGACTATTTGGATAGACTTTTGGTGTTAATATGCAATAAATCGATTTTCCTCTTAATTCTAGTATTTTTCATTTATTAAACTTTTGCGCGTAATATTGTTTGTTTTGAGTGAAAAGTTGTAGGTTTTGAATAATAGCTAGGATATGAATCCAAGAATAAAGTCAAAGATCGTGTAATGAAGTCAAAGCAAGAAGAAATATCCCGAAAGAATTGATAATTTGAAGCTGCAAATCTTGAAAGTTGATAAAGATTGCTGATTCCGAGCTATCTAAGAGTGGATTTAGCCTCTGACTTGAGAAGAGAAATTGTTGCCCATTTAGTTACGGAACTTTAGAAACTAGAATGAGGTCAATCCGAGTCATAACGAGCCGTTTAGAGCTGATTTAGTGAAGGTGGTGTAGCAGTTACGGGATTTGGGCTTAATTAGTGGACTTGGGCTTTTCTAATTTTCATTCAATCCCTATGAAATGCCTTAGTCCGAATTTCAGCTTATAAAAGGGCTCTGGACTTCTATTTTCACACACCTTTTTCATAACAAGACATACGCTTATGAGTCAGACACCAGAGAAGAAGCTAGAGCAAGGAATAGAAGAAGTAAGAGCTGGAGACTGTCTATATCTCCCATTCTCAGCCAATTCAACTCCGTAGTTAGGTTCTTCTATTTTATTCTGTAAAACATTATGAACTCAATTATTTCTTTAGTTTTTGTCTTTTCAATTATTATGAGCTAAACCTAAATAGTGCTTGAGAACGCATAATTGGTTAGTCCCAATTTGATTTCGTTTCATGTGTTTGGATTTGGGATTTTCATAATTGAAATCAAATTGGGTAAATTGTATTTTTCATTACTTTTCTTTTATTTACTATGAATGACGTAATTACCCAATCATAGGCTTTAGTATCTAGGCTATTCCATTTAGTGGCAAATGGATCACCTTGACGGGGGGTCTAGGTACATAACTAATTAATGAATGTAGGATAGAAATTAGAGACTCTGATGAGTTTAATTAATCCTATGGACAATTGGGTAGAATAGACTTAATCACTTGAAGGTGGACTATGATCAGCCTGACGGGGTTTGTAGCACCCAAAAGTAGCTCCTTAGTCCACCCTGACGGGGGTAAGGAGAATTCCGAATCCCGACCATTACATATTTACCGATTTGTCCCTTAAACAATACATGAAATGAATGATAATTAGGTGAAATCCTTGCGTCTCTCAAGTAATGTCTTTCCTATCATGCGTAAACTACTTTATTTTCTTGCGTCTAGTTTAATCCTTGCATTAATTTAGTATTTTAATTATTTGTCTTAGTCTTAGAAAAACCAAACAAACATTCTTTAAACAATTTATTTGCTTTTACGTGCAATTAACTACTATTCGATAAGCATTAGAGTCAACCAATTAGTCCCTGAGAACGAATCTGTATTATCACATATATTACTTGGGACAACCGTACACTTGCGGTTGTGGTTCTCTCATCCTTATTGCATTATTTTTAGAACACACAAAGGACCACCAAGTTTTTGGCGCCGCTGCCGGGGACGGTAGCGTGTGACCCCGGTGTTTATCCTTTAGTGTTAGTTGCATTTTTATTCTTCAGTTTTACACTTTTTTTGTTCATCTTTTTCAGGTTTTTAGGTTTGGTGTATGCGAAGGAGGCTATTTAAGGATCTTGAGACATTACCTCCGATCCTTGATAATCCTGAATCATTAGTCAGACTTGCTAACAAGAAAAGAAAAAAACAAGAAGCATAAGAGTTAGAAGAGAGATTAGCTAGAGAGATAGTTGACCTTCCGGTTGATAACAATGGTCAGAATGGTCAGAATGGCTTAGTACCATCTCTCAATCCTCCTAATCCTCCAGTTCAAGTCCAAGTAGTTGATCCATGGTTCCTTACTTGTCCAGCACAAGAACCATTCCTTGCTCCTCCTCTTGGGATTAGCCCAGCCAATATTGATGTTTCGAGATTCCGTCCATATTCGGGTATGTTAGCTCAATTTCAGAATTTCGGGAATTTTCGTGGCAAGCCCGAAGAAGATCCTATTCGCGCAGTACAAAAATTTATGCAAATATGCGATTCGTACATCACTCAAGGAGTAACAAAAGAGCAAATGTATTTTGCTACATTCAGATTTTTCGTGATAGATGGAGCGAGTGATTGGAATGATTCACAAGAGCCTGGAAAGATTACAAATTGGGAATTGTTACATGCTGCGTTTTTCGACAGATACTATTTATCCAACATGAGATTAGATGCTCAACTCGAGATAACACATTTCCGACAAGAATATGACAAAGTTTTGGGTAGAAGTTGGTCGAGATTCCAGAATTGTTTGCGAAGAGTCCCCAATCATGACCTTTCAGAACAACAACAATTGAAATTTTTTTATGACGACCTTGATGGGAAATCAAGAAAAGATTTAGATTTATTATGTGGTGGTGCATTTTTACAGGTTCTACCCGTTCACGCAAGGATTATTTTGGATAGAACGGTAACTAATGAAGTGGGTTGGAATACTGTAAGAACACCTGTTAAAGGGGGAGTTAATAAAGTCAATATTGAAGAAAAGTTCACCTCCTTAGAGAACAAAATACAAACCACATTAGAACAACAATTGAAGCAACTTACGTTAGCTGTGAAAGAAGGTTTTTCGAGTAAAAGGGTTGAGGTGAATGCTACACAAGAAGTTTATGGATGTTCGTATTGTGGTGTGAATGATCATGAATGGGAGAATTGTCAGAATAACCAAGAGTCCGTGATGTTTGTTTCCAACCGAGGGAATTTCAATTCGAATGGTCAAGGATATCAACCTAACAGAAACCATCCTGGGTTTCAGTATTCAAATCCTGATGGGGCAGCAAATCCGACTTACGCATATCAGCCGCGTCCCCAAGGTAACAACTATAATCCGAGACCTCATAATAATTATTAAGGGAGACAGAGTAAAGGAAATTATGTTCAGAGACAACCTCCTCAAGATAATTATAATGACACCATGAACCAGAAAGCCTTACCTGCTCAACCACAAGAAGGTACAAACAACCTTCAGAAAACCGTAGAAAAGTTGATTGAACTTCATGCACAATCAATACAAAGGCAACAAGCTTTTGAGGCACACATTCAGATGTTAGAGAATCAAGTTTCGCAAATGTCAAAACAACTGAATCAGCGTCCACAAGGGCAACTCCCTAGTGACACCGAAAATCCGAAACAGACAGAAGATTGTAATGCTGTGACTCTCAGAAGTGATAAGAATCTTCCTCCACCTCCTTTTCCTTGTTATGAAAGAGAAAGAAGTTACTTGAAAATAAAAGGATGTGGTGGATAAGAATAAAGATGATGAAGTAGAGGAAGTGGAGAGACCTATTGAAGTTCTGAAAAAGAAAGATGATGTTGTAAGTCGTCCTCCTCCACCAAATCCCTCTAGAATTCAAAAGAAAGGTGATATAGCCGAGTATCAAAAGTTCTTTAATAGAGTGAGAGGTCTGAGCATTAATATTCTGTTGTTAGAAGCTATCAGAGATATACCAAAATATACGAAGTTTTTGAAAAGAGCTCTCACCAACAAAAGGCCGTATTGCGATAACGAAATGATTGGTTTACCGAAAGAATGTAGTGCTATTTTCCAAAGTAAGCTACCTCCGAAGTTACTTGAACCGGGGAGTTTCACAATTCCTATTTCGATTGGAGGAGAATGGAAAGGTAAAGCACTATGTGATTTGGGTGGGAGCATTAATCTTATGCCCAAATAAATCTTTGAGAAATTGAAAATTGGAGTAGTAAGACCCACTGCTATGGTCTTGCAAATGGCTGATCGATCCCTTGCACATCCTGAGGGTCGAATAGAAGATGTCCTCGTCAAGGAAGGTACTTTAGTATTTCGCCTTGATTTTGTTATTCTTGAATACGACGCGGATAGGAATGTCCCCATTATTTTGGGAAGACCATTCCTAGCCACGGGGCTTACTTTAATTGATGTAGAAAACGAAGAATTAACAATGTGAATCCAAGACGAGGAAGTGAAGTTCAACGTGTTCCGAGCTATGAAGTTTCCAGATTCTCAAGAGGATTGTTTTCGAATGGATGTAATTGAGCATGCCACACAAGAGGTATATAATTAATTTACTTATGATGATGTTTTGCAGGCAGCCTTGACACTTTATCTACCTGAATTGATGGAAGACCTTGCCGAAACAGTGGCATCTCTTAACTATGAGAATCCAAAGTATAGGCGTCTAGCCTATGAACCTGTGAGAGAACCGGGGGAGATTGTAACTAAAAAGAAACCTTCAATCGAATCTCCTCCACAGGTGGAAGAAAAGTCTTTGCCATCACACTTGAGGTATGCGTATTTAGGTACTAATGAAACTCTAATTGTTATTGTTTCAGCAAATTTAACAGGTCCTCAAGAAGATAAACTGTTGCGTGTGTTGAGAGCTAACAAAGAGGCGATAGGGTGGACTATTGCTGATATCAAAGACATTAGCCCCTCCTATTGTCAACACAAAATCATTCTTGAAGATGATAACGCACGCTCAGTTGAAGGTCAAAGGAGATTAATGCCAGCCATGAAGAAAGTTGTAAAGAAGGAGGTTATTAAGATGTTAGACGCAGGGATTATCTATCCCATTTCGAGTAGTGAATGGGTGAGTCCAGTTCAGTGTGTGCCGAAGAAAGGAGGAATCACTACAGTTCTTAACGATCAAAATCAAGCTATTCCTTCAAGAACTGTTGTTGGTTGGAGAGTTTGTATGGATTACCGCAAATTGAACAACGCCACCAGAAAAGGTCACTTCCCTCTTCCCTTCATAGATCAAATGTTGGACAAGTTAGCTGGTAGAGAGTATTACTGGTTTTTTAGATAGATATTCAGGATATAATAAAATTTACGTGGCGCCAGAAGATTAACATAAGACAACCTTTACATGTCCCTTTGGTACTTTTTCATATCGCAGAATGCTATTTGGGTTATGTAACACACCTGCTACGTTTCAAAGATGTATGATGGAAATCTTCTGGGATATGATCGATAACTTCCTTGAGGTATTTATTGATGATTTCTCTGTATTCGGTGATGACTTTGATAAGTGTTTACAGAATTTGGAGAGAGTTTTGATTAGATGCAAGGAAAGTGACTTGGTTTTAAATGGGGAGAAAAGTCATTTTATGGTTCGAGAGGGTATAGTATGGGTCACAAGGTTTCGAGTGCTAGTTTAGAGGTTGATCGCGCAAAGATAGAGGTAATAAAAACTCTTCCACCTCCTGTTTCTGTTAAAGGGATGAGAAGTTTTCTTGGCCATGCTGGCTTTTATAGGAGATTCATTAAATATTTTTCTAAGATTGCCAAACCACTCTATAACTTACTTGAGAAGGACACCAAATTCCTTTTCGATGAAGCTTGCATGGTGTCCTTCAACGCAATCAAAGAAAAACTCATCACCGCTCCTATTGTGTTACCCCCAGATTGGAATATGCCGTTCGAAATTATGTGTGATGCTAGTGATTTAGCTATGGGAGCTGTTTTATGCCAAAGAAAAGATAAGATATTTTATTCGGTCTATTATGCAAGTAAGACTTTCAATAGTGCTCAAATTAATTATACTGTTTCAGAGAAATAATTGCTAGCTGTTGTTTATTCATTCGATAAGTTTCGTTCCTATCTCCTTGGAGCGAAAGTTTTTGTTTATACAAATCATTCTGCAATCAGATATCTTAAGGAAAAGAAAGATGCTAAACCACGGTTGATAAGATGGGTTTTACTGCTACAAGAATTCGATTTAGAGATTAAGGATAGAAAGGGTTGTGAGAATCAAGTTGCAGATCATCTATCTCGTCTTGAAGGATCAGAATCAAATGGTGGACCTGAAGTAGTTAGAGAAGAATTTCCTGATGAGAGCTTATTCGTGATTCACCTAGAAAATACTCCTTGGTATGCTTATATTGGAAATTTAATTGTAAGTGGTTCATTTCTTGAAGGGTCCACTTATCAAGAAAGAAAAATATTAGCTCACCGTGCTAGACAATTCTTTTGGGAAGATCCTTTCCTCTACAAAGTATGTGCCGATCAAATGGTGAGAAGATGTATACCAAAGGAAGAAACTGAAGCGATTATAGCTGGTTGTCATGACTCACCTTATGGAGGACATTTCAAAGGAGATCGAACTGCTGCTAAGGTATTACAATTAGGTTTTTACTGGCCTTCAATAATGAAAGATTGTCATGAATATGTTAAGAGATGTGAAAGATGTCAATTTACGGGAAATATATCCAAGAAGGATGAGATGCCACGTAATAATGTTCTTGAAGTAGAGATATTCGATGTATAGGGTATAGATTTTATGGGTCCGTTTGTTCCTTCTAATGGTATCCTTTACATCTTATTAGTTGTTGATTACGTGTCTAAATGGGTAGAGGCCATTTCTCTACCAACTAATGATTCGCGAGTAGTGATTAAGTTTCTGAAAACACACATCTTCACTAGACATGGTACACCGAGATTATTATTAGCGATGAAGGTTCTCATTTCGTGAATAAATACTTGAAAACAGTTTTAGAGAAGTATGGAGTGAGACATCGTGTATCTAGTGCTTATCATCCACAAGCCAATGGTCAAGCCGAAGTCTCGAATCGTGAGGTAGAATTTATTTTAGAGAAGACTGTTGGTCCTACAAGAAAAGATTGGTCAATGAAGTTAGACGATACATTATGGGCCTATTGTACGGCGTACAAAACTCTAGTTGGTGCATCCCCGTATCGAATGGTTTATGGTAAGGCTTGTCACTTACCTCTTGAGCTTGAAATAGGTGCATATTGGGCTATTGCGCAGTTAAACTTAGATCCTACTTTAGCCGGTCAGAATTGAATGATGAAACTTAATGAGCTTGATGAATTCCGATTACATGCTTATGAAAATGCTAAAGTTTACAAAGAAAACACTAAGAGATGGCATGATAATCGTATTCGTGAAAAGAACTTTGTAGTGGGACAAAAGGTATTGAAGTATAACTCAAAGTTCAACAATTATCCGGGTAAATAAAGATCGAAGTGGTCGGGTCCTTATGTTGTGACCAAAGTTACACCTCATGGGGCGATAGAGATAGAACATCCACTCGAGAACCGCACTTTCATGGTGAACAATCATCGATTAAAGATATACCATGAAGGTGAAGACACCAATCGCTTGGAAGATCCACATCCCGAGGAGGTCATGTATCTCTTCAAAGCTCCTTAGAAGCGTGAGGTAACTGGTGGTCCTTTGTGTGTTCTAAAAATAAATGCAAATGCTAATCGAACCACAACCGCAAGTGTACGGTTGTCCCAAGTAGTAATTCTGATAAATCAGATTCGTTCCAAGGACGGATGGTTGATCACAATGTTTATGCAAATAGCGATTGATGCACTTATGAAAATGAAAGAAGATAAAATGTTTGTTTTGGTTTTGTTTGATTATTTCTAAATAAATTAAAGACAAATATTAAATGCAAGTAGAAGCTAAGACGCAAGTAAAATAAGTGAAAACGCAATATGAGATGTAGTACTTGAGAACGCAAGGATCCTCCTAATTTTACTTTCTAAATTATGTTGTTTAAGGGTTAAATCAGTCAATTACAATGGTCGGGATTCTAATATCCTTATACCCCCGTCAGGGTGGACTATAAGGCGATCCTAAAGTGTCACTAGTCCCGTCAGGGTAAATATGATCCACCGTTGGATGATTAAGATTTATTACCACATTGGCCCTAGGATTAACCAAGTTCGTCAGAATCAATAGTTTTTATCCTAGATTGAACAATTATTTCTGTACCTAAACCCCCCGTCAGGATGATCCATACGCCACATATATGGAATAGCTTAGATACTAATACCTAATTTTAGTTCGCGACTCTAAAATCAGTAAACATTCACAAATTGTCGAAAAGAGTAAAAGCCCTAATTTAATTTAATTCAATAAAAACCCAAATTCAACATTCGTTATAATAATAAAATCAAGATTCACCCATTGTTTTGTTCTCAAGCACTAATGGAAATTTAGCTCATATTAAAATTAAAAACAAAATAAAAAGAAATGGAATTCATATTCGTTACAAAAATTAAAATAAAAGAAAAACCTAATTTTCGGAATAAGAATGACTACGAACGGAGCTATAGACCCACTCCAGCTCTGGTAGCTTCTCCTTTCTTCCTGCTGTAGTTTCTCTGGTGTTTTTAATCTTGTGGAAAGTGAATTGTTTGAAAAATAGAAGTCCAGACCTCCTTTTATAAGTAAAAATTCGGACTAGGGCTTGGACCAGAAAATAAAAGCCTAATTAAATGTCCAAGCCCACTTTCTAAGCCCAAAATCCCGTAACTGATGATAGGCCTTCACTAAAACAGCTTTTCCCGATGCGTTACAACTCCGATTGACCTCATTCCAGTTGCTAAAGTTCCGTAACTCGATAAGGAATGATTTCTCTTCAAAGGTCAGCGGCTAAATCATTGCTTAAGCACCTCGAAATCAGCAATCTATGGCCTGGAAAGTGGATTTTCAGCTCTAAAAATAATATCTTCGGGATTTGTCTTCAAGTCTTGACTCTAATTCACGATCTTTGACTTTCTCCTCGGATTCCTCTCCTAGCTAACATCTAAAACCTGTAAACTTTACACTAAAAATACCAATATTACGCGCAAAAGTTTAATAAATTAAAAATGCTAGAAATAAAAAGGTAATTCCGGATTATTGCAAATTTAGTCCAAAAGTCTATCGAATTAATTAAATAAACACCAAAAATGATGTCTCCTAAGGGTCTAAAATAAGAACAATTAGGGAGACATCAAGACCCCCAACTCAAACCTTTGTCGTCCCGACAAAGCAAAACAAAATAAAACGAGGGGTAGAAGCAAACGTATAAACACATAGAAGCTAGCAAATAAACCCTAAAGCAATTCCTAAGATAAATCTCATATAGCAAACTTTAAAAACTAACATCTACATACACTAATCATGCAACATCAAACATAAATAATCTCAATCATAAAATTAAAGTCGCAATGCTTGAAGGTTACACTTGTACTCATCTCTGTATGATGGCTATAGGGTGGTCATTAATCCTAACTCGCTTCGAACGCTCCACCTAGTGTATTCCCTATAAACAGAATAATAAATTCACTATGCACTTAGGAATCACGAGGTCTTTACGGTTATAATAATGGCTTAAGGACGGTATGGATGTATATTTGGTAAATTTGAAGTGAGCTTTTGGCTCTCTCCTCACTTACCATCAACAATGTCCTCGAGCTTGAGTTAACGCTCAAAAAGATGTTCTCACTCACCCATATACGCAACAATTTAGCGTCCCATGTCTACCCACTATAAATAAGATGATTTTCAGAAAATTCCACTTTGCCGGATGTTTTATTCATTCATATTTTTCTTTTTCTTTTCTTTTTTTTTTTTTTTTTTTTTTTTTTTTTTTTTTTTTTTTTTTTTTGTACAGAAGCAAACCGGGTTCCCGGTTTTGATGAATCCGGGTTCCCGGATCCTACTGTATGAATTTTCAAATTTCTTCATTTTTTCTTTCTTTTTCATTTTTCTTCATTCCCGGCAAAGGGTTACAAGTATATATCATCTGCAATTGTGCTACAATACAAAACACATCGATCCCTACCCATTTAATTCCCCATATGTGGTCCCACCACCCCAAACTCAAGCTCGAGACATGTCTCAGGATTGTGATTCAAGTGCGGGTCATATGGTCATGCCTAATAATCTAAGGGATAATGGCTTATATCGTGGCTACAAAGAAAAGGCTAAAGGCTCAAAGTGGGCTAAGACGGATAATAATTAATACAAGGGATAGAAGGCTAAAAAGGCACAAATGGCTAACAAAGAACTGCCCCTATCATTTTCCTAAGTACATAGCTTGTCTTTAGTTCATATCTAGGTGGGTTCTCTACTAATTAGGATTTCACGTTCTACACACCAAACATATTCCTTGAGTACAAGCTTACTTCATTTGCATTGTTAATTAATTTTTCCTATCAATTACCTATGTTCGCATGCAATTGTAAGTGCGTTTTATATCAATCCTTAAAGTCCACTATTTACTATCATAGATTTATCAAAAGTATGCTTAAAGGGATATTTAAAAATTTCTATAGTCAAACGCAACTCCGAAAATTCTTTTATTGAAAGCAAATAAAGCAAATAACACATAAAAATTGGGATGAGGCAACGAACCCCACCCCAAACTCAAAAATGAGTCGTGTCCCCACGACTCGAAAAGACTCAATAAAGCATTTAAACTAATATACACTAAGAGGAAAGGTTAGAAAACGTATCTTAACCAGCGCGAGGCTGGTTATCGGTGTTGCGTTCTGGACCTTTATCTCGCGTAACAGCATCATAAATCGCGTTTTGAAGTGTATTTACGCCTAGGATTAGATTTCGAAGCAGGTCCAGTTCTTTTGTAACGTTTCCCAAAGTAGCAATCATCCTCTCCTGATTCTCTTCCAACACCTGAATCTTCGCTTCCAACTCAGGTATAGTTTTCGCTTTCTTTGATTGAGGAGTTCTTGGACTTCTTGTAGCTCGTGTTGCTTCTTCATGGATGTTCTTGATTGTGCTCAAAGCTACACTCACACCAACTGAAACAGTATCAATATCTGCGTCCTTACGCGGAATCTTTGCGTCTAAACACAACTGAGTAATAGTACAAGGAAACTTCAGATTTTGTTGTTTCATTGGTGATTTCGCGAACTCCATGATTGTATCATAAATGATCTTAGCAACATCAAATGGTTTCTCCTCCAATATACACTTAATAACAAATATGTGCTCTTTCTTCAACTCGGAAGTGTGTTTAATACCAAAGAAAGTGGGTATTATGAAACGAGACCAAACCTTAGCACGAGGTGTCAAACTACTGCTGTAAAACTGTCCAGGATACCTTTCACCTTCAGGAATTGGGCTAGTCCCATCAACAAGCACGGTCCCCCAAAGGGATTCAAAATCAAAAGAAGGGTCATTAAGAGTTTCTTGGAAGGGGCATGTTCCAGAAAAGTTGGGTAGTTTCAATGATTTCCGAATACGTTCAATAGAGAAAGGAACTACCTTTTTGCGGATATCAATGGCATCATGCGAGGTAGCTAAACCTTCGTAAAATTCTCGCACAAAAGTAGGAATAAACTCAAGCTTCCTTTCTTGTAACTCTTTCCAACCAAACTTAGCACATGTCACAGCATATTCCTTGTAATCACTACTCATAATACCCTTAGGAAAATTCGTCTCCTCACCAAATTTCAAAAATTCAATTCTTTCACGAACCTGAGTATTCCAACAAGTGTAAACCCTCTTAGGTTTGTGGGCCCACATCTTCATACGCGGGGTTTTTTTGAACAGTTGCTTCCGGAATCTCTTGTTCAGTTTCCTTCTCAATGTTCTTCGCAATTTCCTCTTCTGGTTCCATCTCACTTTCAATCTCATCAATCAATCTCCTCTTTAGACCTGTGATTTCTTTTCTGTTAGAATCAAGCTTAACTTCGTTAATTTTTCGTTTAGGACGCGAATCAGGAATCTCAATAGCTTGTTCTTGTGAACCACCAATGGTGGTCTTTCTTCTAGGAGCAGTTCTTCGAAAATCACCGGTTCTGTTAGTCATCTCTTTTCACCCCAAACTCAAAACTTCAAATAATGAAAAACTTAGAGAAAAAGTTTAGAATTTTGATGTTTTGAGGCTTAGGAATTGAAGAACTAGGGTGAATATGAGATGGGTCTTGATTAATTTGAATGGGAGAAGAAAGAATTGGGTTTTAGTTTAGGATTTGATGAAGAAGAATCTTGGGAAAAACTAAGGATTTGATGTTATTTTGGAGAGGAGGTGAGTTGATCTTATGTTGTTGTGGTGAAAGAGGGTAGGATTTGATGATATATAGTGTTTTGGTAGATGAATTTCGTAGGTGGGGAGGCTATTGGTGCGTTTTAGGTAAATACTTGCAAAAGAGGCTAAGAAACTAGGTTAAAACACCTCAAAACCGCCTCTCACAGCTTTCAAACCGGGTTCCCGGTTTTGGCAAACCGGGTTCCCGGTTCCGCGTCGCTGTGACGGCGCGGAAAAATTAATTGTGGACTTTTTTTTTTTTTTTTTTTTTTTTTTTTTTTTTTTTTTTTTTTTTTTTTGAAAACGCACCAAAACGCTGGATCCCAAGACGCGGGGTCAGGGATTTTACTCGCCGGAACCGGGTACCCGGTTCTGTGGAATGCGGGTTCCCGGATTTTCTCGATGGCGCGAATGAAAACGCGCCAAAACGCAGCACCCTGAAACGCTGGACCAGAAAATTTCACCAACAGCAGCTCCGAAACCGGGTACCCGGTTTTGCCAAATGCGGGTACCCGGATTTGTGTCGATGGCGCGAATCAAAACGCACGAAAACGCAGGCCACCAAGACGCTGGGTCAGGGAATTTCAGAAATTACAGCACCAAAACCGGGTACCCGGTTCTGTGGAATGCGGGTTCCCGGTTTCTCCTGGACATCCAACCTCTTTTTCTCCTGCTTTCGCCAAATCGACCCCAAACTCAAGTCCTTTTTACCCCTGAAATCATCAAAAACAACTACCCTTCCTCATTTCTTAATAAAAACAATAAAATTACGAAAATCAAACTAATCTAAATTGCAAAAATAGAAAAACTCAGCTAATATACAAGTAATTGGCTTTTGTTTAACGTCGTTAAGCTCGACGGGTTACCTCACGCTACTAAGGATTCTCGCGGAGGTACATGACCTCCCCGGGATGTGGATCTTCCGCGCGATTGGTATCTTCACCTCCATGGTATATCTTTAGTCTGTGACCGTTAACCATAAAGGTACGGTTCTCTAGCGGATGTTCTATTTCTATCGCCCCATGAGGTGTAACTTTGGTCACAATGTATGGACCTGACCACTTAGATCTTAACTTACCCGGAAAATTGCTGAACTTCGAATTATACTTTAATACTTTTTGCCCTACTTCAAAGTTCTTTGGGCGAATCCGATTGTCATGCCATTTCTTTGTGTTTTCTTTGTAAAGTTTAGCATTTTCATAAGCATGCAATCGGAATTCATCAAGTTCATTAAGCTTCATCATACGATTCTTTCCAGCTAAGATAGGATCTAAGTTCAACTGCGCAATTGCCCAATAGGCACCCATTTCAAGCTCTAAAGGTAAGTGACAAGCCTTACCATACACCATTCGATAGGGAGATGCACCAACTGGAGTCTTAAACGCAGTACGATAGGCCCACAACGCATCATCTAATTTCATTGACCAATCTTTTCTTGTAGGACCAACGGTTTTCTCTAGGATTGACTTGACTTCACGGTTCGAAACTTCAGCTTGACCATTGGATTGTGGATGATATGCAGTAGATACACGGTGTCTTACTCCATACTTCTCTAGAACAGTCTGCAAATATCTATTAACGAAATGGGTACCTCCATCGCTAATAATCACTCTAGGTGTGCCATGTCTAGTGAAGATATGTGATTTCAAGAACTTAATCACCACTCGTGAATCGTTGGTAGGTAAAGCCACCGCTTCTACCCACTTAGAAACATAATCAACAGCTAATAGTATATAAAGGTTACCATTTGAAGGAACGAAGGGACCCATGAAGTCTATGCCCCAAACATCGAATATCTCAACCTCTAATACATTATTACGTGGCATCTCATCCCTCTTGGATATGTTTCCGGTAAACTGGCATCTCGAACATCTCTTGACATATTCATGACAATCTTTAATAACAGAAGGCCAGTAAAAACCTGATTGGAATACCTTAGCAGCAGTTCTATCTCCCTTGAAATGTCCTCCATATAATGAATCATGGCACCCAGCTATAATGGCTTGTGTTTCTTCCCTCGCTACACATCTTCGTATCATTTGATCAGCACAAACTTTGTAGAGGAAAGGATCCTCCCAAAAGAACTGTCTAGCACGATGAGCTAATCTCTTTCTTTCTTGATAGGTAGAACCTTCAGGGAAAACACCACTCACCACTAAATTCGCAATATCTGCATACCACGGAGCCTCATAATCTCGGACAACGAATAAACTCTCATCAGGAAACTCTTCTCTAACTGCTTCAGTACCACTATTCATCTCTGAACCCTCTAAACGCGATAGATGATCTGCAACCTGATTCTCACAACCCTTCCTATCTTTGATCTCTAAATCGAACTCTTGAAGCAATAACACCCATCTGATCAACCTTGGTTTCGCATCTTTCTTCTCCATAAGAAATCTGATCGCGGAATGATCTGTATAAACAATAACTTTCGCTCCAAGAAGATAAGAGCGAAATTTATCAAACGAATAGACAACTGCTAGCAACTCTTTTTCTGTAACTGTGTAATTAATCTGAGCACCACTAAAAGTTTTACTAGCATAGTAAATTGAATGAAAAACTTTCTCTTTTCTCTGTCCCAATACAGCTCCCATACATAAATCACTCGCATCACACATAACCTCAAACGGTAAATTCCAATCTGGAGGTAACACTATAGGAGCAGAAATGAGTTTTTCCTTGATTGCTTTGAAGGCCGCTAAACAAGCTTCATCAAAAAGGAATTTGCAATCCTTTTCGAGTAAGTTGCATAACGGTTTAGCAATCTTAGAAAAATCCTTAATAAAACGCCTATAAAAACCAGCATGGCCAAGAAAACTCCTTACCCCTTTAACAGAAACAGGAGGGGGAAGAGTTTTAATTACCTCTATCTTTGCTCTATCAACCTCTAAACCAGCACTCGAAACTTTGTGACCCAGAACAATACCTTCGCGAACCATGAAGTGACACTTCTCCCAGTTGAGCACCAAATCTGTTTCCTTGCATCTCACTAACACTTTCTCCAAGTTATCCAAACATATATCAAAATCATCACCAAACACGGAGAAATCATCCATGAACACTTCAAGGAAATTATCTATCATGTCCCAGAAGATGGCCATCATACACCTTTGAAAAGTAGCGGGAGCGTTACACAACCCAAATGGCATTCTGCGATATGCAAAAGTACCAAATGGGCATGTAAAGGTGGTCTTATGTTGGTCTTCTGGAGCCACGTAAATCTGATTGTACCCGGAGTAACCATCCAAGAAGCAATAGTACTCTCTTCCGGCTAACTTATCTAACATTTGATCGATGAAGGGCAAAGGGAAATGATCTTTTCTGGTGGCCTTGTTCAGCTTTCTGTAATCCATGCAAACTCTCCAACCAACTACTGTTCTTGAAGGGATCGCCTCATTTTTGTCATTAAGAATTGTTGTAATTCCTCCTTTCTTCGGTACACACTGAACTGGACTCACCCATTCACTGCTCGAAATGGGATAAATAATCCCCGCATCTAAAAGCTTAATCACCTCCTTCTTCACCACATCCTTCATGGCTGGCATTAATCTTCTCTGACCTTCAACTGAGCGTGCATTAACATCTTCTAGTATGATTTTGTGTTGACAATAGGATGGACTAATGCCTTTGATATCGGCAATTGTCCAACCTATTGCTTCTCTGTTGGCTCTTAACACACGCAACAGTTTATCTTCTTGAGGACCTGTTAAATTAGCTGAAACAATAACAGGTAGAGTTTCATTAGTACCCAAATAAGCATACCTCAAGTGTGCTGGCAATGGTTTTTCTTCCAACTCCGGAGGAGATTCAATTGAAGGCTTCTTTTTAGGAATAATCTCCCCCGGTTCTCTCACAGGTTCATAGGCAAGACGCCTATACTTTGGATTTTCAGAATTGAGAGCTGCCACTGTTTCTATAAGCTCCTCCATCATCTCAGGTGAATCTAATGTCAAAGCAGCCTGCAAGATATCATCAAAATTTAAGCAATTAAATACCTCTTGCGATGCTTGCTCTACTACATCCATTCTGAAGCAATCTTCCTGAGAATCTGGGAATTTCATAGCTCGAAACACATTGAATTTCACTTCCTCATCTTGTATCCTCATTGTCAATTCGCCATTCTCTACATCGATCAATGTCCTCCCTGTAGCTAGGAAGGGTCTACCCAAAATAATGGGGACATTTCTATCTGCATTGTATTCAAGAATTACGAAATCAACAGGAAATATAAGTGTACCTGCCTTAACAAGGACATCCTCAATACGGCCTTCAGGATGAGCAAGGGACCTGTCCGCCATTTGCAAGACCATAGAGGTAGGTCTTGCGTTTCCAATTTTAAGCTTATCAAAGACTGACTTGGGCATCAAGTTGATGCTTGCCCCCAAATCGCATAGTGCCTTTCCCTTCCATTCTTCTCCAATTGATATGGGAATCGTGAAACTCCCCGGATCAACTAACTTCGGAGGTAATTTGCTCTGGCAAATCGCACTACACTCTTCAGGAAGGCCAATCATCTCATTATCACAGTAGGGCCTTTTATTAGTGAGGGCCCTCTTCAAAAACTTCGTATACTTAGGAATATCTCGAATTGCCTCAAGTAACGGAATATTAATACTCAAACCCCTCACTCTATTGAAGAATTTCTGAAAATCACCCATATCACCCTTTTTCTGAACTCGCGATGGGAACGGTGGTGGAGGGCGATTGCTTACAATTTCATCTCTCTTTTTCGGAATTTCTCTTGGTCTTTCTATCTCTTCAACCTCACTATCTTTCTCATTCTCTTTCTCTTTCTCACCCCCTTCCTTTTCTTTTCTTGGAACTTCTTTCTCTTTCATAACGGGAAAAGGAGGTGGAAGGAGGTTCTTACCACTTCTTAATGTAACAGCCTTGCAATCTTCACGTTGTGTTGGATTTTCCGTATCGCTTGGAAGTTGTCCTTGTGGACGTTGATTGAGCTGTTTACTGATTTGACTCAGCTGATTCTGGAACATCTTCATATTTGCTTCAGCTGCATTTTGTCTTTCTATTGCAGCGTTCTGACGTTCTATTGCTGCGTTCTGACGTTCCATCGCTTGTGCTTGTAGAGCAATCAAATTTTCAACAGTTTTCTGAAGGGTGAGTTCCCCTTCTTGTGGATGTGCAGGTAAAGCTTTCTGGTTTAAATTCTCATCGTAGGTATTCTGAGGAGCTTGTCTTTGCACATAATTGTTTTGATTCTGTCCTCCTTGATGATTGTTATGTGGTCTTGGATTATAGTTGTTGCCTTGAGGACGCGGCTGATACGCGTAAGTAGGATTGGCTGCCCCATTAGGATTTGAGTATTGAAACCCAGGATGGTTTCTGTTAGGCTGATATCCATTACCACTTGAATTGAAATTACCTCTATTGGACATAAAATTCACTGATTCTTGATTATTCGGACAACTTTCCTCATCATGATCATCTACCTTACAAATCGAACACATATACACCTCTTGTGCAGCATGCACAGCTACCTTCTTACCCGAAAATCCTTCTTTCACAGCTAGAGTAAGCTGCTTCAATTGTTGCTCTATGGTATTTTGGATCTTATTCTCAAACGTAGCAAATTTCTCTTCCATGTCAACATTATTTACTCCCTTAACTGGTGTTCTTACTGAGCTCCACACAACTTCATTCTTGACTGTTCTCTCTAAAATAATTTTGGCATGAGTGGGTTGAACTTGAAGAAAACCTGCTCCACATAGCGTATCCAACTTCTCTCTCGAAATTCCATCAAGGCCTCTATAAAAGATCTTTAACTGTTGTTGTTCTGAAAAGCCATGATTAGGAACTTTACGCAAACACATCTGAAATCTTGTCCAACTCCTTCCCACAGTTTCCTCATACTCTTGACGGAATTGTGTCAATTCTAGCTCAGCATCTAACCTCATGTTACTTGGGTAATACCTGTCAAAGAAAGCAATTTCTAATTGGTCCCAATTAGTAATCCTCGTAGGATCTTGCGTATCGTGCCATTCACTTGCTCCATCAATGACAAAGAATTTGAAAGCAGCAAAATACATCTGTTCTCTTGAAACCCCTTGTGTGATATAAGAATCACATATCTGCTTAAATTTTTGTACCGCTCTAAGAGGATCTTCCGATGGTCTTCCGCGAAAATTTCCAAAGTTTTGGAACTGAGCTAGCATACCCGAATCTGGACGGAATCTCGGAACATTAATATCTGGAGCACCTACTCCTATAGCTGGAGCGCGGAATGGAACTTCTGGAGGGCCATTAGTGAACCACGGATCATGATTCATCACTATCTGGACTGGAGGATTAGGATTTAGTGGTTGAACTTGAGGAATAACGCCTGGAGCTAAAGGTTGGCCATTTGCATCTAACTGGCCTTGTCCATTCTGTTGACCTTGAATAATGATATTCTCCATTCTGTTACTTGATTCTTCTACTTCTAAAGCTTCTTGTTCTCTTCTTCTTCTGTTCGCAAGTCTGATCAACGATTCTGGATTACTAAGGATCGGAGGTGTTGGCTCTAGATCCTTGAATAGCCTTCTTCGCATACACCAAACCTAAAAACCTGAAAAAGCTAACAAACAAAAAGCGTAAAACTGATAAAATAAAATAAATGCACTTATCACTAAAGGATAAACACCGTGGTCACACGCTACCGTCCCCGGCAGCGGCGCCAAAAACTTGGTGGTCCTTTGTGTGTTCTAAAAATAAATGCAAATGCTAATCGAACCACAACCGCAAGTGTACGGTTGTCCCAAGTAGTAATTCTGATAAATCAGATTCGTTCCAAGGACGGATGGTTGATCACAATGTTTATGCAAATAGCGATTGATGCACTTATGAAAATGAAAGAAGATAAAATGTTTGTTTTGGTTTTGTTTGATTATTTCTAAATAAATTAAAGACAAATATTAAATGCAAGTAGAAGCTAAGACGCAAGTAAAATAAGTGAAAACGCAATATGAGATGTAGTACTTGAGAACGCAAGGATCCTCCTAATTTTACTTTCTAAATTATGTTGTTTAAGGGTTAAATCAGTCAATTACAATGGTCGGGATTCTAATATCCTTATACCCCCGTCAGGGTGGACTATAAGGCGATCCTAAAGTGTCACTAGTCCCGTCAGGGTAAATATGATCCACCGTTGGATGATTAAGATTTATTACCACATTGGCCCTAGGATTAACCAAGTTCGTCAGAATCAATAGTTTTTATCCTAGATTGAACAATTATTTCTGTACCTAAACCCCCCGTCAGGATGATCCATACGCCACATATATGGAATAGCTTAGATACTAATACCTAATTTTAGTTCGCGACTCTAAAATCAGTAAACATTCACAAATTGTCGAAAAGAGTAAAAGCCCTAATTTAATTTAATTCAATAAAAACCCAAATTCAACATTCGTTATAATAATAAAATCAAGATTCACCCATTGTTTTGTTCTCAAGCACTAATGGAAATTTAGCTCATATTAAAATTAAAAACAAAATAAAAAGAAATGGAATTCATATTCGTTACAAAAATTAAAATAAAAGAAAAACCTAATTTTCGGAATAAGAATGACTACGAACGGAGCTATAGACCCACTCCAGCTCTGGTAGCTTCTCCTTTCTTCCTGCTGTAGCTTCTCTGGTGTTTTTAATCTTGTGGAAAGTGAATTGTTTGAAAAATAGAAGTCCAGACCTCCTTTTATAAGTAAAAATTCGGACTAGGGCTTGGACCAGAAAATAAAAGCCTAATTAAATGTCCAAGCCCACTTTCTAAGCCCAAAATCCCGTAACTGATGATAGGCCTTCACTAAAACAGCTTTTCCCGATGCGTTACAACTCCGATTGACCTCATTCCAGTTGCTAAAGTTCCGTAACTCGATAAGGAATGATTTCTCTTCAAAGGTCAGCGGCTAAATCATTGCTTAAGCACCTCGAAATCAGCAATCTATGGCCTGGAAAGTGGATTTTCAGCTCTAAAAATAATATCTTCGGGATTTGTCTTCAAGTCTTGACTCTAATTCACGATCTTTGACTTTCTCCTCGGATTCCTCTCCTAGCTAACATCTAAAACCTGTAAACTTTACACTAAAAATACCAATATTACGCGCAAAAGTTTAATAAATTAAAAATGCTAGAAATAAAAAGGTAATTCCGGATTATTGCAAATTTAGTCCAAAAGTCTATCGAATTAATTAAATAAACACCAAAAATGATGTCTCCTAAGGGTCTAAAATAAGAACAATTAGGGAGACATCAGTAACCCGTCGTGCTTAACGACGTTAAACAAAATCCAATTCATTGTATATTAGTTTAAGTCTTTTAAGTTTCGTAGATAAATTTCGTTAATTTAGTGTTTATTATTAAGAAATGAGGAAGGGTAGTTTTTTTTGATGATTTCAGGGGTAAAAGAGTCATGAGTTTGGGGTCGAATCGATGAAAAAAAGAAAAAAAAATTGTAGTTCAAAGACAGGCATGACCGGTTAGCCAGCGAGCTGACCGGCATGCCGGTCCAATGCGTTGAAGACCCCCAAACTTTCTGACTAGTGCGTCCACTTTGATGCACGACGTAGCGTCCTCGTTTGCGCCATCGAGACACCACCAGAATGCCGGTGGCTGACCGGCTTGCCGGCCAGCAAGGAGGAAAAGTTCTTACTAGTGCGTCGAGTTTGACGCAACGTGTTGCGTCTGAGGTTGCGCCAGCGAGACGCGACCGATATGCCGGTCATCTCACCGGCTTGCCGGTCAACGACGAAGGAATTCTCTAGTTAGTTGATATCTCCTCATTTGTGATAATATAATATACTTCAGAGACATCATTTTAGGCGTATTTATTAGTTTATAGGTCGATCTTAGCTTAATTTAGTGCACTTTCCTATTTTGAGTCTTTATTTAGTAACATAATATTTTTAGAGCATATTGGGTTTAATTGTTTATTTAGTGTGAAGCTTTAAAGATAATTATGGAGATTAATTAGAGTCCAAGTCAAAGACTACAACTTATGGAAAGAGATATGCATGGAAATTGGAGATAGAAGGAAACTGAGTTCAATTAGGAAAAGGAAAAGCTGCCTAAATCTGAATTCTGCATTACACGCCTAAATAAGTGGTTATTTACCTAAGAAATAGGCCGATTTTGGTAATTTCCTTTCATGGGGACAAAGATAATTCTGTTACGATTCTTTTGGTATCTTATGGAGCTCAAACCGACCAATAACGAAGAAGATATGCTCAAAACGGTCCAACAGTGTTTATCTTTATTTCCTTACGAATTTGAGTTGGGCTTGGAGTCCACCCCTTACTTCTCCTTCAAGAAAACGAATTAGGTCTTCCTATACCCTATAAATACAGCCTCTTAACACTCTAAAATCATCCTTGGCCAGACCTTAAGGCCAAGTGGAAGTTGCAACACAAGAGAAGAAGTCTGGAAGGAGATGTGCAACAATTATGTCTACTTCAACCTCTTATTTTGTAATTCTTTTCTTTTCTCATCTTTGTATGAACTAAATTCTTATTAGTTTGAGTTTTAGCATATATGTATGAACCCTAGTTTTGAGTTGACATCTATCTAATTTGGGAACTTAATGTTTTAAATTGAATTATAGTTTTTATTCTCTGTTTATGTGTTTGGATTTATATTCAGTGTTCTTGTGGATACGCGCCCATATAGAATTACCATCTAGTAATTAGGTCACCATTGACAACGGTGTTTAATTGCATGTTTAGCACATAACGTCTAGTATTAGGTATGATCTGACAACCCAACCTAGCTAGATAATCACTATGGTTTAGTTCTTGTGACTATTTACCAATTACAGGATAAGTTTGCTTAGGAAGCCTTATTGACACAGGTAAATCCTATTTTAAACTACCGATAGAGAATTGGGACCGATTAGGGAAATACTACATAATTCACCCTTACATGTTTAGAACGGCAAAACTAGTGGAGATTACATGCTAATTACTCAAGCTATAACTTTCATACTATCTTCTTTTCTTTTCCTTTATTTATTTTCTGTCTTTGGTTTATTAGTTTAGTTTTATTATTTAAAAACCAAATATATATTTGTCTATCTCTTCTTCCTACTTGCGTATTATCTTTTCTATCTTTAATATCTGCACTTGAATAATTTGCATAAGTTCTTCTTAACATTCGTAGTCCCTGAGGAAAGAATCTTACTTATTCATTAAAACTTGCATACGATCTGTATACTTGCAGAACCGTGTTAGCTTAGGGTGTTTATTTGCACTTATTTTATACATCTTTTTATCACACCTTAGGCCACACCATTAGTGCGTCATGTTTGACGCAAGGAGGCTTGCGTCAAAGGTAAAAAAAAATCAATTTAGTAATATTTTTGTGCCGACATCGTGACCGGCATGCCTGTCAGCCACCGGCGCGCTGTTGCGAGAGGCGGTTTTTGAAGCTTTTAACCTAGATTTTTGCCTTCTTTTCCAAGCCAACCTCCTATTCCGAATCCTAGCCTTCACCTACTCCGAAAATCATCAACTAAACACTATATAATCATCAAATCAATCCCTCTTTCATCAGAAAAACACACAATCAACTCATATCCTTTCCAAAACATCATTAAATTCCCACTTTTCTCCAAGAAATTTCCTCTTCCTAGCCTTCAAATTAAACCCAATTCCTCCCAAATTCTTCTCAATTAGCCTTTACCCATCTCATATTCCACCATATTCTTCAAGTTTTAAACCTCAAAACATCAAAGTTCTAAGCTTTTCTCTAGCTTTTTAACTATTTGAAGTTTTGAGGTTGGGGTGAAAAGAGATGACTAACAAAACCAATTCCATGTGTACTTATCGAAGAAACCTTCCAAGAAACAGAAACACTGTTGGTGCTAGCTGATGTCTCCCTATTTGTTCTAAATATTAGCCCTCTGGAGACACCATTTTAGGTGAATTATTGACTTATGAGATAGACTTTTATGCTTAATTGATCATATTGCACTTTCTCCTCTTGGAAACAGACTATTTGCGTTTTTAGAGCTTTTATGCATTAATTTGATGATTTTTAGTGCAAAGTTAATAGGTTCTTGAATTTCATGAAAGACCAATCCAAGGTGGAGAAGTGATAATAGAGTCTTAGTGTATTTCAGAGTGTTAGGAAATGTTTTTACTCAAGTTTCTATTATTAGAGTGCAATTTCCAATTTCTATTTCTTGAATTATTAGTTTATTCTTTTTAAGCATATGCGCGGTTTAATTATTTATTTATTGTGAAGCTTTAAAAGATAAATGGTAATTACTTAGAGACCAAGTCGAGTTAGAGAAGGAAAGGAAAGAGATTTACATGGAAATAAGAAGATTAAGAAAGGATATATGCAAAGAAGGAAAAGATAAAGCTGCCTTATGAATCTGAAATTCCAGCCACGTTTCAAAGATAAATCCATAACTAAAGATTGGCTAGGAATCTGGACGAGTGGTCTGCACCACTAGAAATCTCTTTCCGAGACAAGTAGTTTCATATATTGGAACCCGTCAAACGGATAAGTATTGAAAAAGATATGACCAAATCAAATCAGCAGCAGAATCTTACCTTTCCTAGATTTTAGGGTTACAAATTAAAGAGTTCTTGACTTGTCTTCCACTCCAAGTAATTCAACCTAGGGCTTTCTAACACCTATAAATACACCTCTTAGACCTCATTATTCAGTACCTCTCACAATTCATTCAATATATACATCTTTAGAGAGAGCGTCAAGAGGCGGAAGCAAGAGCAGAAGCTGGAGAATCCTTTTCCTCTAACAACAGTTCAAGCCAATTCCTCTATCAAGGTTCTTATTTTATTTCTGTTATTAGGACATGTATATAATTGATTTCCTTATTGTTTTTACTTTCAATATGAGCTAAACCTTAATTACTTGAAAATCGTAATGGGATGAACCCTAATTTGTTTAATTCATGTATTTTAATTTGGGATTAGTTTCTAGTTTAATTTGAATTAGGTATTTCATATTGTTTCTTATTTTATATTAATTTCACTATCAATGAATTAGCTAATCGGAGATAGGTCATAGTAATTAAGCTATTCACTTTGGTGGGGAAGTGATCGCCTTGACGGGGGGTTTAATTACTGAACTAGATAACAAATGTAAGGTAGAAATTATTGATCCTGACGGACTTAGTTAACCTTATAACCAATTGGGTAAAATAGTATTCATTCGAAGGTGGATTATAATCGCTCTGACGGGGTTTGTAACACCTGAGAATAGCTCCTAGGTCCACCCTGACGGGGGCTAGGAGATTATAGAATCCCGACTAATATAGAAATATCAGTTCTGCCCTTAAAGAAAGCATTAATTAGGTAAGTTTAGGTGATTCCCTAGCGAGACTCAAGTATAGCTCATATCTGCGTCTTAGTCTTTTGGTATTTACTTTTAGTTATTTTGTTTATTTGCGTCTAGTAGTTTAATAACTCGAAACCAAATAAATATTTCCTATCTTTTATTTTCTGTATTTGCAATTACTACTACTTGTTTATTGAACACTTGGGTTATACCAGTCCAATCCCTGAGAACGAATCCGACTTATCGGAGTATTACTTGGACAACCGTACACTTGCGGTATTGTGGTTCCTTTATTTTCTGTACTTAATTTTATAACACACAAGGTACCACCAAGTTTTTGGCGCCGCTGCCGGGGATTGCAGCGTGTGACCCCGTTGTTTAATCTTTAAGTAGTTTTAATTGTTTATTTATTTTTATTTTTCCGTTTTACGCTTGGTTTTTGTTTTTTGCTTTCTTTTACATGTTCTTTATTCGGGTAATGATCAAGAGATTTTATTGAAGATGTATAGAGGACATTACCCAGATCCCGATCCATATGATTATTGGGAAGATTCTTCGGGACAACAGCAATGGGGTAGTAACTTCTACCAACAACCTTATCAATACCCGCAAGAGCAAGGTTGGAACAATCAATGGATCGAGAATAATCAACAACAATTTCCGTATCACTATAATCAAGAACAACCATCTTATCACTATCAACAAGATCAAAGATGGAACATTCCACAACCTCCACATATTACTCTGGCCGATTTGAATGAAACACTTGCTAAATACATTCGCAATAGCGAGGAAAGCAGTGCAAAAATAGAACGGAAGTTAAATGAAAGGGGCTCCAGATATAATTCTCATGACTTTGCCAAGAGCAAAACCAAGTCTTATGAAGAACCCACATTCGAATGCCGTGACGAAGAGAAAATCATGGAAAGAGATCTAGAGCAAAAGGCAAGAGATGAGGAAAGCAATGCCAGACTGGAAAGAATAAAACAGATGCTAGATGAACTAGCTTCCCAACTTGCCAAGAACAGTAGCAAATCTTATGAACCAGAAGAAGTAGTGGAGGATGAAGTGTTGGAAAAAAATGATAGTGATAGTGATATGACCACCGTGCCGATTATAAATGGAGACCACCATGTGGTTGAGAAATTTGTTAGCATGGTAGAAGAAGGAGTAGCAACGCAATTCCTAGAAGTTAACACAGAAATTGCTATTCCTATAGTGTATACACATGATCGAGATTTAGAACGCAAACAAGAAGAGGTGGTGATCGAGGTTATAGAAATTACAAAACAAAATATGATGAGGTAATAGAAGAAGATTGGGTTGACAGCGAAGACGAATCTGAAGTGGTCGGAGAATCAATTGAAGAATTCAAGGTTCATGCTAAAACAAAAGGTGAATCTCCACCACAAAAAGTTCACCAATTACCATCTCTACCCCGAATCATGAAAAAGATTAGAGCTGAAAAATTCGAAGCACCTCCACCACCTATACAAAGGATCAACATGTGCTATACAAGCAAGGTGCCTCAACGCGAGAGTAAAGTGGCAAGGAGGAGCACCTACCCACCACATTTTAAAGAGGAATGTGAGATTGAAACGAGGAATAAAAGTGAGCTTATACCGTGGAGAACGGTCATCTACTATTGTGTGGGGGAAAATGAGTTACGTCGTGAAAATAAGAAGGCGAAACGAAGTACTTACCCACCCCCTTTCAAAGATCGATTAAATAAAATTCGAGGTGGGAAAGTTCTTAAGCTTACATATCAAGGACGAGGCAGATTTAAGCGGAGGAGAACCGCAAGGGCCTCAATACCATCTTCATGGAAGGTAACGCGTCGAACTTAAAGACGTAATAAACAAAAGTGCTTCTTGGGAGACAACCCATGTTTAATTTTCTTTATGTTTTTCAATTCCTAGTGTATAATTCTAAGTTAGTGTCTAGTTTTAGTGTCTACTTTTAAAAATAAACGAGAAAGGTATTGTGTTAATTGTGCAGGAAATTGAGTTTGGGGTGCTAGGAAACGCAAAAGGAATCACTTGGAAAAATTCGAGGTCAGGTCCGGTATACCGCGCCTCACGTCCGGTATACCGCGCCATGGAAAACCCATGACATGGGTAGAAGACTCGGGTTTTTTGCCGAGAGTTCGAAAATCGAAGGGTCGCAGGTCCGGTATACCGCGCCTCACGTCCGGTGTACCGCAGGAGGAAAAACCCGTGACACGGGTAGAAGACTCGGGTTTTTTGCCGAGGAGTGAAAAAGAGATACGTTCAGGTCCGGTATACCGGGCCAGAACTCCGGTTTGCCGGCCAGTAGGTCGGTTTTGAAGAGTTTGTTGCCTTATACACTTATTACTTCATCAAGATAAACCCTAGCCTCTCCAAAACGATTTTTCAGACCTTAACCTATTATATACCTGCACAAAGACCACTACAACACCAAAGAACATTAAATCTTTCCTCATATTCCATTCCAAACACACATACAACACCACAATCATTCAAGAAAATCAAGAAATCTTCTACTTCAAGCTTAAGCCTCTTCATCAAAGCTTCAATCTTATTCATTAAACCTTCCCCAAGCCATTACATATTGATTACCCATATCATATGACACCATAATCCTTCATTATAAATCCTCAAAACATCAAATTTCAAAACTCTTCTCTAGTTTTTGATTATTTGAAGTTTTGAGTTTGGGGTTCATTGAGATGTCGAAGATTGGGAAGACAAGAATACCATGGAGAGGAAGAAAAAGTTGGAGAACCTCATATTACTTTTTCGTGTTGAAAGATGTAGTTGAAAGAATGGAAATTTTTGGAGGATATTCAAGAAGAGGTGTTACCAACCATAGGAAAAGTCACAAAAGAGTTGGCGCTTATGCAAATCATATTACGTGGAGTGAGCAATGTTCAACATGCCACCTACGTAACACAAGGAGATCAACCTACACGCAACAATAGAAACCAGCTTCGTGCTAGTTCAGATACGTTTTCCTATCCCTTTCTTATTTGTTTTAATTGTTTAATTGCTTTCTTGTGTCTTTTTCGAGTCGTGGGGACACGACTCATTTTTGAGTTTGGGGTGGGGTTCGTTGCCTCATCCCAATCTTATGTGTTTTACTGTTTCTTTAAAAAAAATTAGTTTGAGGAATATTTTGACTGTAGAGCTATAGAATATTTTAAATGCCCCCATCAAGCATGCTTTTTTATGAATTTATGATAGAAAATAGTTGACTTTAGGAGTTAGTGTAAAACGCACTTTGATTGCATGCAAATATGATATAATTGATAGGAAGAATTAATGAACAATGCAAAGAAGTAAACTTGTGCTTAAGGATAATGAGTGGTTTGTAGAACGTGAGATCTAAATGAGTAGAGAACCCACTTAGGTATGAACTAGAGGCAAGTTGTGTAAATAGGAAGATATTAGAGGCAGTTCTTTGTTAGCCCTTTGAATCCTTTTTGGCCTTCTATCCCTGAATTAATTTTATCCTTCTTAGCCAAATTTTTAGCCTTTAAGCCTTTCTTTTGTCGCCACATTATAAGCCAATATCCCTTTAAATTGTTAGGCATGACCATATGACCCGCACTTGAATCACGATCCAGAGACTTCCTGTCTTGAGCTTGAGTTTGGGGTGGTGGGTCCACTATTATGGGAATTTATCATTGGGTTGGGATTTTTGAGCTTATAAATTGTGCTCGTGCTATATTTTGATGATGATTCACAGGTTTATGATATTGTAACCCTTTGTTGGGGTAATAGTGAATGAAAAAGAAACTATGAGCTAAAGTTATGGATAGGAATAACGTATAAAAAATAGCATGATATCTCAACATGAAAAAGAGAGTCATGACTATAGAAAAGAAAAAAAAAAGTGAATAAATGATTTGAAAAGAATATATATTCGGACCGGCAAAGTGAATTTTTTTAGGTGAATCATCCTTAGTGCTTAGTGGGTTAATTTGGGGACGCTAAATTAAGCGCGTCAAATGGGTTGAGTGAGAACACTATTCGAGTGTAAACTCAAGCTCTTGGACAGTTTGTTGATGGTAAGTGAGGAGAGAGCCAAAAGCTCACTTCAAATTTACCAAATATACATATCATACCGTCCCTCAGCCAATATTAAAACTATAAAGACCTTGTGATTCCTAGATACACAGTGAGTTAATAGGTGGTAGGGCCTAGGGTGTTATAAAATAAGATATAAATTAAGTGCAAAAACACCCTAGAACTACACGGTTCTGCAAGTATACAGATCGTATGCAAGTTTTAGATTGAGATTCGTTCCGCAGAGACTACGAAGGTTAGATGAATCTTATGCAATTATCAGGTGCAATAAATTAAAGTTAGAACAACTAAATGCAAATAAAAGTAAAAACAAATAAAGATGGAATTGATTTTCTAATTAACTAAATTAAAACTAAGAATTAAAGACAGAAAATAAATATGAAAGAGAAGTGATATGAGAAGATAGCTTAAGTTGTTAGCATGTAATCCCCACTAGTTTTGTCGTTCTAAACATGTAAGGGTGAATTATGTAGTATTTCCCTAATCGGTCCCAATTCGCTATCGGTAGTTTAAAATAGGATTTACCTGTGTCAATAAGGCTTCCTAAGCAAAATTTTCCTGTAATTGGCCAATAGTCACAAAGACTAAACCATAGTGATTATCTAGCTAGGTTGGGTTGTCAGATCAGACCTAAAACTAGACGTTATGTGCTAAACATGCAATTAAACACCGTTGTCAATGGTATCCTAATTACTAGATGGTAATTCTAATGGCTGCAGTCCACAAGAACACAGAATATAAATCCAAACACATAAACAGAGAATAAAAACTATAATTCTATTTAAAACATTAAATTCCCAAATTAGATAGATGTCAATCAAAACTAGGGTTCATACATTAATGCTAAAACTCAAGCTAAAGAAAATTAGTTCATGAAAGAAAAGAAAGAAATTACAAAATTATAGGTAGAAGAAGACATTGTTGATGACAGCTCCTTCCAGACTTCTCTCTTGTGTTCTAAGCTTCCCCTTGGTTTAAGGTTTCACCAAGGATGATTTAAGAGTTTTAAGAGGCTGTATTTATAGTGTATAGGTTGACCTAAATCGTTTCTTTAGAGATAAGTTAAGTAATAGACTCCTAGCCCAACTCAAATTCGTAAGGAAATAAAGATAAACACTGCTGGACCGTTTTGAGCATATCATCTTCGTTATTAGTCGGATTGAGCTCCATAAGATACCAAAAGAATCGCAACAGAATTATCTTGACCCTAAAGAAGGAAATTACCAAAATCTGCCTATTTCTTAGGTAAAAACACAAATCTTTAGACGTGTATGCAGAATCCTAGATTTAGGCAGCTTTTCCTTTTCCATCTTTTTAGCCTATGTTTCCTTATCTCCAATTTCCATGCAAATCTCCTTCCATAAGTTGTAGTATTTGACTTAGACTCTAATTAATCTCCATAATTATCTTTAAAGCTTCACACTAAATAAACAATTAAACCCAATATGCTCTAAAAATAATAATTCTACAAATCAAGACCCAAAATAGGAAAGTGCACTAAATTAAGCTAAAATCAACCTATAAACTAATAAATAAGCCTAAAATGATGTCTCATGAATAGATTTTATTATCACAAATGAGGAGACATCAAGACCCCCAACTCAAAGTTGTATCTCCCCGATACAATAAAAGTAAAGAACAGTAGGGTAGTCAAAATAAACAAGAAGAAGTCGGAGGAGAAAAAGAACAAAACATAATGAATGATCCTAGAGCATAAATATCTAAAAATATCTCATGTAGTAATGCTTAAGAAATAATGCACAAAGATGTTTAATATACATGTAATCAACATTCCATAAATTCAAGTTAAAATTAATTTCGCAATGCCAGAATGAGAGGATGATAACTTAGTTCAGGTTAATGGCTATAGGTTGCTCATAGGTCCCAAATACAGCATCCAATGGTCCACTTACCTACTACCTAATAGCTCAATTGTTTCTCCATCTAGCAGTTAGAAATCCTAAGGTCTTGGTTATAACTTGGCTTAAGGACGGGTGTGGTATATTTGGATAATGAAAAGTGAGCTTTTGGATCTCTCCTCACTAGCCATCAACGAATCGCCCTAGAGCTTGAGTTTTCACTCGAAGATGTTCTCACTCAACCCAATTTATTGATGCTTTTGATGTGCATCCCCAATATTCCCAATTAAAACCTTTGATGATATAAAATCCACTTTGCCGGTCCGAATATATATTTTCTTTTCACATCAATTTTTCTTTTGTATAGCTATGATTCTCTTTTGATGTTGAGATATCACACTATTTTTTTCATATATATATTCTTTTTATTCCCTTGTTGGCAAAATTAGCTCGTAGCTTCTTTTTCATTCACTATTACCCCGGCAAAGGGTTACAATAATAACAATTCATCATCAATAAAATCACAAATATAATTCCCAATTCCCAAAGTTCCCTAACGATGAAACCCACCACCCCAAACTCAAGCTCTAAAACGAGTTTGTCTCAGGTTTTGCGATTCAAGTGCGGGTCATATAGATAAGTCCTAAAAACTATAATGTGTTTCAATAAAGGCTTTAGAAAGGCTCAGAGGGGCTAAGACGGATAAATAACAATAATATCAAACAAAAGGGTGAGAAAGTCTAAAGGCTTCAAGTGTTTTATCATGAAAGAACTGCCTTAGTCATTTTTCTAACTACCGGATTTCGTTACGTTTTCATTATTAGTTCATAGACAAGTGGGTTTTCAACTAATTTTAAACCTCACGTTCTACACACCAAATAACTGTCCCTAAGTTTCAACGTGAATTCTTAGCATTGCTCATTAACTTTTCTATCCTTTATTTCCTGTTTTCATACATGCATCTAAACAATTTTGTTGCATCTTTCAAAAGCATACTACTTATTATCATTGACCTAATAAAATCATGCTCAAAAAGGTACATTCAAGATATTCTATGCCTTAATTCAACCTAAAATTTTTAAATTTTATGCAAAAACGAAAAGAAGATGAGGACAACGAATCCCCACCCCCAACTAAAAAGTGAGCCGTGTCCCCACGACTCGAAAAAGACTCAAGAATGGAATAAAATTTAAAATAAAACTAACTAAACTACCTAATGCATACAAGCTATTAAGAAAAATTAGAATGACCTACCTGGCTGGCCATAGAGATCCATCATATCATCCTCATCATCCGAAGCTGAGGGATCGGTATAATCATCAATATCCTTAACCATGGTCAAATCTTCTACTTGTGACTCCAACTGTATGACTTCTATCCAAAGATCTTTGTTATCTTCACGTAATCTTTCAACTTCATTCTGTAACTTGAGAGCCCAAGGAGGAAGATCATAAACAATTTCAGAGGAAGAGGTAGAAGAACCTTGGTCTTGAATTTTGATCTTTTTCAAAGGCCTCCTTGATGGTATGGACATTCTAGCAGTTAATCTCTTCTTTGGTAGTGGTGGTGCTGGTGCCTTTTCTTTTGATTCTTCAGTAACCTCATCAAGATTGATGGGTTTTTCAATGGTGGTTCCAGGCAATTTCTTATTCTTCCCAAGGATTGAGCACTTTCTCTTGTATTCCATAGCTTCAGATCTGTTAGTCATGCTTGTTTAACCCACAACTCAAGTTATACCAAGGATGGATTAAAAGTTTAAGGAAAAGTTGGTTTAGCTTGAGGTTGTTGCTTGGAATTGATGAAAGAGACAGGTTTCTTGATGGATCTTGGAAGAATTCTTTAAAGCTTGATGAATTTGATGGTGTTTTAATGGTGTAGTGTGATGAATTTGATGAAGAATTTGTGTTTATGGAGAATGGAGGAGAGGAATTGATGAGTTGTTGTGTTAATTGTGAAGGTTTGCACAAGCTTTAAGGTGTATATATAGGGTTTGGGTCTGGAAATTTCGTGTGGGAGAGGCTAGGGTTTATCTTGTAAGGTAAGAAGTTGATTAGGAAACAAGTTCCTTCACAAACCGCCTCTCTGCGGTGCACCGGACGAGACCCGCGGTGTACCGGACCTAACAGCTCTTCAAATTTTTGCCCACTGGATAATACCCGAGCTAGCACCCCGTTGCACGTGTTTTGTGCCTGCGGACCAGGGGTGCGGTGCAGGGGGTAGTCCGCGGGTGCTCCGTCAAAAAACCCGTGGTACCCGACCCCGCGACACGCGTTTTGGGCGTGCGGACTAGGGTCCGGTGTACCGCGCCTGTCGTTCGAAATTTTTCTTGCTTTCTGGATGAAACCCGTGGGACCCGACCCGTGGTACGGGTTTTCTGGGCACGGTGCATCCCTGCGGACCATGGGGTAGTCCGCGGGGTAGTCCGCGCCAGGCCTTGAATTCCCCCAGATTTTTCCCTTTTGACCCCAAACTCGTTTCCTGCACAATAACACACTACCTTTCTCTCCTATTAGCTTGTAAACACAATTAAAAATATACACTAACTTAAAATTATGCACTACAAGGCAATAAAACTAATCTAAAAAGCAATTTAAAACAAGGGGTGTCTCCCAAGAGCACTTTTGTTTAACGTCTTTGAGTTAGACGTGTACCTCAGGCTAAGCGCATTCAACGAGATGGATTGTCTCCTCTCGCCCAAAGTCCTCACTGTCATGGTATCTCTTCAAACGCTGGCCATTCACCATGAATGCCCGTTGCTCAGTTGGATTTTCAATTTCAATCGCTCTGGTGTCGCCTAGGGTGTGATAAAAATAAGATCAAATTAAGTATGGAAAACTATGCACTCTCACCCTAGACAGGCACAGTACTGCAAGTATTACAGGACGTATGCAAGTTTTAATGATAAGTAGAGTTCGTTCTCAGGGACTTAAGTGTGTTAATCGCGTAGGAAACAATGACGAGTAAAAGTAAATAATTAAAAGACAGAAAATAAGAGATATGGATTTTCGAAAATAAGAATTAAAACTAATTAAAACTAGGAAAATAAAGACAATAAAGTAAAATATTAAGAAATATGAGATGAGAAGTATAGCTTAGGTTTTGCTAGTATGCACTAATCCTTCTAATTCTATCTATAAATCTAGTTCATAAGGGAGAATATTAGCTCTTGGTAATACTTAGTCAGGATTCTAAATTCCCCAAGCTTAGACCTTGAGAGCGACTAAGGGGGCTACGTCACAACCAAGAAGTGATTTCAAATAGGGTTATCAAACGCCACTAAGGCCCTAAGCAAATACTGCAATCTTGGTGATATGGTGGTTAAAACAAACCCTAATGACTATCTAGTTAGAAGTATGTTTTGTCAGAACTGCTATCGACACTAGACATTATGTGGTGGTTCAATAGTTAAACACCCTGTCAAGGAGACCATCTAACTACTATTAAAACAATCCTAAAGTGATCAATTCTAGGAAAGACATTAAATCAAAACACATAAGCAAATATAAAGTAAGAAGCTAATATCAGATTAAAACATATAATTCCCAAAGAAACTTAGATAGAAGAATTAGAATTCATAGATTATACATATGCAAAACCCAAGCTATGGGAGGTTTAGTTCATACCTGATGGAAATAAACTAAAAGAAATTACAAAAGACATCATCTTACTCTCTACAATAAATTGGAAGAATAAAACCTTAAGAACTAATTACTATGAGGCAAGGATGATTTACAAGTGATATAAGGGTGTATTTATAGGTGTTTAGAAGACCTAATTCGTTTTCTTGAGGAATAGTTAAGGTAATGGACTTCTAGCCCAACTCAAATTCTTATGAAAATAAAGATAAACACTGCTGCACCGTTTTGAGCTTATTTTCTTCGTTATTGGTCCGATTTTGCTCCGCAAGATACCAAAAGAATCGCAACAGAATTATCTAGGCCCTTTAGAAGGAAATCATCAGATTCGGCCTATTTCTTAGGTAAAAACGCCTATCTTTGGACGTGTATGCAGAATCCCAGATTTAGGCAGCTTTTTCTTTTCCATCTTTTTAGCCTTTATTTCCTTTTCTCCAATTACCATGCTAATCTCTTTCCATAAGTTGTTGTATTTGACTTGGACTCTAATTAATCTCCATAATTAACTTTAAAGCTACACACTAAATAAACAATTAAACTCAATATGCTCTAAAATATTAATTCTACAAATCAAGACACAAAATAGGAAAGTGCACTAAAACTCAAGAAAATCGACATTATTGACTTCTAAAACACTAAAAATGATGTCTCATCTTAACATAAATCTATCACAAATGAGGAGACATCAAGACCCCCAACTCAAAGTTGTATCGTCACGATACAATAAAAGATAAAAACATAGGGAAGTCTAGAAATACACACTTATAAAATTCTCAACACAAGGGAAAAAGCATAGCAGAATATATAGAATAAACCTAAAGCACATAACTCAGAAAATTTCATGCAATAATATTCATAAACTACATACCTGTACACTTCTCATATCCACAGTCAACACGGCTTGAATTCAAGATCAGATTAGTTTCGCAATGTAAGAAGGATTGGGACTTTACTCAGTTCCCCGAGAGAGCTATAGATTGTTCATCAAACCTTACTAGTATCCAAGGATCCACTTAACTAATCTCTAATGGTTCAATCACTTCTCAATTACATAACAAAGAATCAAAAGGTCTTTAAGGTTGTAATGTAGGCTTAGGGACAGTATGATAGTATATTGGATAATTTGGAGTGATCTTTTGGCTCTCTCCTCACTAGCCATCAACGAATCGCCCTAGAGCTTGAGTTACTCTCATAAAACGTTTCTCACTCAACCCAATGAATTCCTTGATGCAAATTTAGCATCCCCAATAACCCAATTTAAAGCTTTAAGATGTTCACATAAAAATCCACTTTGCCGGTCCGAATATATATATTTTCTTTTCTTTTCAAGTCAATTTATAGCTATGACTCTCTTTTAATGTTGAGATATCACGCTAATTTTCTCATATATATATTTTTCTTTAAATGCCCTTATTGGCAAAATTAGCTCGAAGCTTCTTTTTCATTCCCTATTACCCCGACAAAGGGTTACAATACAAATCTGTGAATCATCATCAACATAAAGCACAAAGCACAATTTATAAGCTCAAAAATCCCAACATAATAATTCCCATAATGGTGGACCCACCACCCCAAACTCAAGCTCTAAAACAACTGTCTAAGCATCGCGATTCGAGTACGGGTCATATGGAAAAGTCCTAAAATCTACAGGATATGGCTTATAATGTGTTTCAACAAAAAGGCTTTAGAAAGGCTAGAAGGGGCTAAGAAGGATATATCATATAAAATAAAAAATCACAAGGTGAAAAGGTATAAAAAGGCTTCAAAGGCTTAACAAAAAATATGAAAGAACCGCCTTAATCACTTTCTACACTATGTAATTTCGAAAATTTTCTTACCTTTAGCACTTTCATCAAATGGTTTTTCAACTAGCTTGGATCTCACGGCCTACACACTTCTCAAGGTTCCCTGAGATCGAACATACTTTCTATCGCATTGCTCACTAATCTTTTCTTTACTATCAACGTGTGTTTTCCTGCAAATACTCAAAGCATACAAATACATAGCTCATAAACATATCACTTACTATCATTAATCTACTGAGCTTATGCTTTCAAGCTATTAAACACACTCTACATCTAATTCATATGTATCAAAAATTTTAATTTCACCCAAAAAACAGAAAAATGGAGATGAGAGACAACGAATCCCCAAACCCCCAACTCAAAAATGAGCCGTGTCCCCACGACTCGAAAAAGACTCGAAAGAAAAAAAAAACAGAAATTAAAATTAGCAGATAGACATATTTACAGAAATGGTAAGGAAGAAAGAGAACATACTCTCGAGGCTATTGCCTCGCATCATTGATATCTGGTGGTCCTTTGTGTGTTCTAAAAATAAATGCAAAAGATAATCGAACCACAACCGCAAGTGTACGGTTGTCCCAAGTAGTATACCTGATAATACAGATTCGTTCCAAGGATGGGATGGTTGATCACAATGTCTAACAAATAGTGATTGATGCACTTATGACAATAAAAGATATTAATATGTTTGTTTGGTTTTTGTTATAAAAGCTAATGAATGAAAGACAATTACTAAAATGTAAACAAAAGCTAAGACACAAGTAAAATGATGTAAAACGCAGTATGAGATGTAGCACTTGAGAACGCAAGGATCCTCCCTATCCTATTTCTTAACCTATGTTGTTTAAGGGCTAAATTAGTCAATTACAATGGTCGGGATTCTAATTTCCTTATACCCCCGTCAGGGTGGACTATAACGCGATCCTAAAGTGTCACTAGTCCCGTCAGGGTAAATATGATCCACCGTTGGATGATTAAGTTTTATTACCTCATTGGCCCTAGGATTAGCTAAGCTCGTCAGAATCATTAACTTCTATCCTAGATTGAATAAATGGTTCTGTATTTAAACCCTCCGTCAGGATGATCCAATTGCCACTAATTGGAATAGCCTAAATACTACTACCTGTTCCTAGTTCATGACGCTAAAAACAGTAAACATTCGCAATTTATCGAAAAAGAGTAAAAGCCCTAATTTAGTTTAATTCAATAAAAACCCGAATTCAACATTCGTTAATTAATAAGATTGGGATTCACCCATTGTTTGTTCTCAAGCACTATGGAAAACTTAGCTCATATTAAAATTAAATACGAAATTAAAAGTAATGGAATTCATATTGTTTACAGAATTAAAAAGATAAAAGAACCTAATTTCCGGAATCGGAATGACTACGAACGGAGATATAGACCCTCTCCAGCTCTTGTAGCTTCTTCTTCTTCCTTCAGTTGCTTCTCTCTGGTGTTTTTAATCTTGCAGAATGTGAAATTGTCTGTAAAATAGAAGTCAAGGGCTGGTTTTGTAGGTGGAAATTCGGACTTGGCCCTAATATTTTAATTAAATGAAATATAAAAGGCCCAAGTCCACTAACTTAGCCCAAAATCTCGTAACTGCTGACATGCCTTCACTAAAACGGCTTTTCCCGATGCGTTATGACTCTGATTGACCTCATTCCAGTTGCTAAAGTTCCGTAACTCGATAAGGAGCATTTTCTCTTCAAAGGTCAGCGGCTAAATCTTCGCTTAAGCACCTCGAAATCAGCAATCTATGGCCTGGGAAATGGATTTCAGCTCTAAAAATAATATCTTCGGGATTTCTTTTCAAATCTTGACTCAATCTTTTGATCTTTGACTTTCTCCTCGGATTCCTCTTCTAGCTAACATCTAAAACCTGTAAAATCTTCACTAAAAATACCAATATTACGCGCAAAAGCTTAATAAATAAAAAATGCTAGAAATAAAAGAGGAAAATCATATTATTGCATATTTAGTCCAAAAGTCTATCAAATTGATTAAATAAACACAAAAAATGATGTCTCCTAAGGGTCAAAAATAAGAACAATTAAGGAGACATCAAGACCCCCAACTCAAACCTTTGTCGTCCCGACAAAGCAAAACAAAACAAAACACGGGGTAGAAGTAAACGCAAGAACAAATAGAAGCTTAGCAAATAAACCTAAAGCAATTCTAAAGATAAATCTCATATAGCAAAACTTTAAGAACTAACATATACATACACTAATCATGCAACATCAAACATAAATAATCTCAATCATAAAATTAAAGTCGCAATGCTTGAAGGTTACACTTGTACTCATATCTGTATGATGGCTATAGGGTGGTCATTAATCCTAACTCGCTTTGAACGCTCCACCTAGCATATTCCCTATCAACAGAATTATAAATTCACTATGCACTTAGGAATCACGAGGTCTTTATGGTTTTAATAATGGCTTAAGGACGGTATGGATGTATATTTGGTAAATTTGAAGTGAGCTTTTGGCTCTCTCCTCACTTACCATCAACAATGTCCTCGAGCTTGAGTTTACGCTCAAAAATGTTCTCACTCACCCATTTGACGCGCTAATGTTGCGTCTCCATGTCAACCCAAATAAAACTAAGATGATTTCCAAAAATATTCCACTTTGCCGATTTATTTATTCTTTCTTTTTTTTTTCTTTCATTTCTTTTCTCTTTTTTTTTTCGTACAAGATACCCATGACCATCATTTTGATGTGAAAAGTCATGTCTCTTATCTACATTTTTGTGCCTCAATACAAACACACATAATCCCTTCCCAATGTGTCTTCCCAAATATGGTCCCACCACCCCAAACTCAAGCTCGAGACAAGTCTCAGGGTTGTGATTCAAGTGCGGGTCATTTGGTCATGCCTAATAATCTAAAGGATAACGGGCTTATATCGTGGCTACAAAAGAAAGGCTTAAGGCTCAAGATTTGGCTAAGACGGATAAAATTATAATCAGGGATAGCAAGCTAAAAGGCTTCAAATGGCTAACAAAGAACTGCCCCTATCATTTTCCTAAGTACATAGCTTGTCTTTAGTTCATATCTAGGTGGGTTCTCTACTAATTAAGATTTCACGTTCTACACACCAAACATATTCCTTAAGTACAAGCTTACTTCATTTGCATTGTTCATTAATTTTTCCTATCAATTACCTATGTTCGCATGCAATTGTAAGTGCGTTTTATATCAATCCCTAAAGTCCACTATTTACTATCATAGATTCATCAAAAGTATGCTTAAAGGGACATTTAAAATCTTCTATAGTCAAACGCAACTCCGAAAATTATTTTATTGAAAGCAAATAAAACACATAACACATAAAAACTGGCATGAGGCAACGAACCCCACCCCAAACTCAAACATGAGTCGTGTCCCCACGACTCGAAAAGACTCAACGCAATAAAAATAAACTAAACTAACTAAAACGCGATAGGGATAGAAAACGTATCTTAACCAGCGCGAGGCTGGTTATCGGTGTTGCGTCCATGAACTTTCTCCTGCGTAAGTATACCATAGGTGGCGTGTTGAATTGTGCTCACCCCCATTAACATGTTTCGGAGAAGTTCTAACTCTTTTGTAACGTTTCCCAAAGACGCAATCATCTTCACTTGGTTCTCTTCTAACACCTTCACTTTCGCTTCCAACTCATCGTCGCTGACGCAAGGACCAGAACCTTCTTCCTCTTTGGCCGGCTAGCCGGTCAGTTGACCGGCATGCCGGCGCCTTCTCGCTGGCGCGAATGATGACGCAGCAATGCTGCGTTGTCGCTGACGCAGTGGTCAGAGAGTTGGGGTCTTTCAGCTCCTTTGGCTAGTATGCCGGCCAGCTCGCCGGCTAGCCGGTCAAACCTGCTGTGGGCTTCAATTTTTTTTTTGTTTTCTCATCGTTTTGACCCCAAACTCATGACCATTATACCCCTGAAATCATCAGAAACAAACACCCTTTCTCATTTCTTAAAAATAAAAACTAAAATCAACGAAAACTTAACTATGTTACACTACGGAAATTGAAATACATAAACTAATATACAAGAAATTGGCTTTTGTTTAACGTCGTTAAGCTCGACGGGTTACCTCGCGCTTCTAAGGAGCTTCGAGGAGGTACATGACCTCTCCGGGATGTGGGTCTTTTGCACGATCGGTGTCTTCACCTCCATGATAAATCTTTAAACGATGACCGTTCACCATGAATGTACGGTTCTCAAGTGGATGTTCTATCTCTATAGCTCCATGAGGTGTAACCTTGGTTACAATGTAAGGACCTGACCACTTCGATCTTAGTTTCCCCGGATAATTACTGAACTTCGAATTATATTTCAACACTCTTTGTCCCACTACAAAGTTCTTCTCTCGAATCCGATTATCATGCCATCTCTTGGTATTTTCTTTATAAAGCTTAGCATTTTCATAAGCATTTAATCTAAATTCGTCAAGCTCATTAAGTTTCATCATTCGATTTTCACCAGCTAGCGTAGGGTCTAAATTTAACTTTGCAATAGCCCAATAGGCACCCATTTCAAGTTCAAGAGGTAAGTGACAAGCCTTACCATAAACCATTCGATACGGAGAAGCACCTACTGGAGTTTTGAAAGCAGTTCGATATGCCCAAAGTGCATCATCTAATTTCATAGACCAATCTTTTCTAGTAGGACCAACGGTTTTCTCTAAGATAGATTTTACCTCACGATTTGATACTGCGGCTTGACCATTGGCTTGAGGATGATAAGCAGTAGATACACGATGCCTCACTCCATATTTCTCTAGAACAGTCTTTAAATACTTATTAACGAAATGAGTACCTCCATCGCTAATAATCACCCTTGGAGTTCCATGTCTAGTGAAAATATGTGACTTTAAGAACTTAATCACCACTCTTGAATCATTGGTAGGTAAAGCCACCGCTTCTACCCACTTAGACACGTAATCAACAGCTAATAAGATGTAGAGGTTACCATTTGAAGGAACAAAAGGACCCATAAAATCTATACCCCAAACATCAAATATTTCAACTTCTAACACATTATTACGTGGCATCTCATCCCTTTTGGATATGTTTCCAGTAAACTGACATCTTGTACATCTTTTCGTATATTCATGACAATCTTTTATGATAGAAGGCCAATAGAAACTAGATTGTAATACCTTAGCAGCAGTTCGATCTCCTTTGAAATGTCCACCATAAGGTGAATCATGACACCTAGCTATAATCGCCTCAATTTCTTCCTTGGCTACACATCTTCTTACCATCTGATCAACACATACTTTGTAGAGGAAAGGATCCTCCCAAAAGAATTGTCTAGCGCGGTGAGCTAATCTTTTTCTCTCTTGATAAGTTGAACCTTCAGGAAAAGAACCACTTACCACTAAATTTGCAATATCCGCATACCAAGGAGCTTCATAATCACAAACAATGAATAAATTCTCATCAGGAAACTCTTCTCTAACTGCTTCAGTCCCACTGTTCAACTCTGAACCTTCTAACCTCGATAGATGATCTGCAACCTGATTCTCACACCCTTTTCTATCCTTGATCTCTAAATCGAACTCTTGAAGCAATAACACCCATCTGATTAACCTCGGTTTAGCATCCTTCTTCTCCATAAGATATCGAATCGCTGAATGATCTGTATAAACAATAACTTTCGCTCCAAGAAGATAAGAGCGAAATTTATCGAATGAATACACAACCGCTAGCAACTCCTTTTCTGTAACTGTGTAATTAATCTGAGCACCACTAAAAGTTTTACTAGCATAATAAATCGAATGAAAAACTTTATCTTTTCTTTGTCCTAATACAGCTCCCATAAATAAATCACTCGCATCACACATAACCTCAAACGGTAAATTCCAATCTGGATTCACTACTATAGGAGCAGAAATAAGCTTTTCTATGATTGCTTTGAAGGCCGCTAAACAAGCTTCATCAAAAAGGAATTTGGAATCCTTTTCAAGTAAGTTGCATAACGGTTTCGCAATCTTAGAAAAGTCTTTGATAAATCGCCTATAAAAGCCAGCATGGCCAAGAAAACTTCTTACCCCTTTAACAGAAACAGGAGGGGGAAGAGTTTTAATTACCTCTATCTTTGCTCTATCGAATTCCAATCCAACACTCGAAACTTTGTGACCCAGAACAATACCTTCGCGAACCATGAAATGACACTTCTCCCAGTTTAAAACCAAATCTGTTTCTTTGCATCTGATTAACACCTTCTCTAAATTATCTAAGCACTTATCAAAATCATCACCAAATACAGAGAAATCATCCATAAACACTTCAAGAAAGTTATCAATCATATCCCAGAAGATAGCCATCATGCATCTTTGAAAGGTAGCAGGAGCATTACACAACCCAAATGGCATTCTACGGTATGCAAAAGTACCAAAGGGGCATGTAAATGTTGTTTTATGTTGATCTTCCGGAGCCACGTAAATTTGATTATACCCAGAATAACCATCCAAGAAGCAATAATACTCTCTTCTGGCTAATTTGTCTAACATTTGATCTATGAAGGGCAAAGGGAAATGATCTTTTCTGGTGGCCTTGTTCAGCTTTCTGTAATCCATGCAAACTCTCCATCCAACTACCGTTCTTGAAGGAATCGCTTCATTTTTATCATTAAGAACTGTCGTTATTCCTCCCTTCTTCGGTACGCACTGAACCGGACTCACCCATTCACTACTCGAAATGGGATAAATAATCCCCGCATCTAAAAGTTTGATCACCTCTTTCTTCACCACATCCTTCATGGCGGGCATTAATCTTCTTTGACCTTCAACTGAGCGTGCGTTAACATCTTCAAGTATGATTTTGTGTTGACAATAGGATGGACTAATGCCTTTGATGTCAGCAATTGTCTAACCTATTGCTTCTTTGTTGGCTCTTAACACACGCAACAGTTTATCTTCTTGAGGACCTGTTAAATTAGCTGAAACAATAACAGGTAGAGTTTCATTAGTACCTAAATACGCATACCTCAAGTGTACTGGTAATGGTTTTTCTTCCAATTCCGGAGGAGATTCAATTGAAGGCTTCTTTTTAGGAACAATCTCCCCCGGTTCTCTCACAGGTTCATAGGCAGGACGCCTATACTTCGGATTTTCATAATTGAGAGCTGCTATTGTCTCAGTAAGCTCCTCCATCATCTCAGGTGAATCTAATGTCAAAGCAGCCTGCAAGATATCATCAAAATTTAGACAATTAAGTACCTCTTGCGATGCTTGCTCTACTACATCCGTTCTGAAGCAATCTTCCTGAGAATCTGGGAATTTCATAGCTCGAAATACATTGAATTTCACTTCCTCATCTTGTATCCTCATTGTTAATTCGCCATTCTCTACATCGATCAATGTTCTCCCTGTAGCTAGGAATGTGATGTCTCCCTAATTGTTCTTATTTTCGACCCTTGGGAGACATCATTTTTGGTGTTTATTTAATTAATTTGATAGACTTTTGGACTTAATATGCAATAATTCGGAATTACCTTTTTATTTCTAGCATTTTTTATTTATTAAACTTTTGCGCGTAATATTGGTATTTTTAGTGTAAAGTTTACAGGTTTTAGATGTTAGCTAGGAGAGGAATCCGAGGAGAAAGTCAAAGATCGTGAATTAGAGTCAAGACTTGAAGATAAATCCCGAAGATATTATTTTTAGAGCTGAAAATCCACTTTCCAGGCAATAGATTGCTGATTTCGAGGTGCTTAAGCGATGATCTAGCTGTTGACCTTTGAAGAGAAATCATTCCTTATCGAGTTACGGAACTTTAGCAACTGGAATGAGGTCAATCGGAGTTGTAACGCATCGGGAAAAGCCGATTTAGTGAAGGAGTATCAGCAGTTACGGGATTTTGGGCTTGGAAATTGGGCTTGGACATTTAATTAGTCTTTTATTTTCTGGTCCAAGCCCTAGTACGAATTTATGCTCATAAAAGGAGGTCTGGACTTCTATTTTTCACACAATTCACATTCCACAAGATTAAACACCAGAGAGAAGCAACAGAAGGAAGAAAGAAGAAGCTACAAGAGCTGGAGTGGGTCTACAGCTCCGTTCGTAGTCATTCCAATTCCGGAAATTAGGTTCTTTTTATATTTTAATTTTGTAAACAATATGAATTCCATTTCTTTTAATTTAGTTTTTAATTTTAATATGAGCTAAGCTTTTCATAGTGCTTGAGAACAAACAATGGGTGAATCTTAATTTTATGAATTAACGAATGTTGAATTTGGGTTTATGATAAATTAAATTAGATTGGGTTCATTACTCTTTTCGATAATTTGTGATTATTTACTGATTTTAGAGTCGCGAACTAAAATTAGGTATTAGTATCTAAGCTATTCCACATAAGTGGCGTGTGGATCATCCTGACGGAGGGTTTAGGTATAGAATTAATTATTCAATCTAGGATAAAAGCTATTGATTCTGACGAACTTAGCTAATTCTAGGGCCAATGAGGTAAAACACTTAATCATCCAACGGTGGATCATATTTACCCTGACGGGACTAGTGACACTTTAGGATTGCCTTATAGTCCACCCTGACGGGGGTATAAGGAATTTAGAATCCCGACCATTGTAATTGACCAATTTAGCCCTTAAACAACATAAGTTAGGAAGTAAGATTAGGAGGATCCTTGCGTTCTCAAGTACTACATCTCATATTGCGTTTTCACTTATTTTACTTGCGTCTTAGCTTTACTTGCATTTAATTATTTGTCTTTTATTCATTAGTTTTAATCAACAAAACCAAACAAATATTTTATAATCTTTTATTTTCATAAGTGCATCAATCATTAATAGGTAAGCATTGTGATCAACCATTCCGTCCTTGGAACGAATCTGATTTATCAGTTATACTACTTGGGACAACCGTACACTTGCGGTTGTGGTTCGATTATCTTTTGCATTTATTTTAGAACACACAAAGGACCACCAAGTTTTTGGCGCCGCTGCCGGGGACGGTAGCGTGTGACCACGGTGTTTATCCTTTAGTGATAAGTACATTTATTTTATTTTATCAGTTTTACGCTTTTTTGTTAGCTTTTTCAGGTTTTTAGGTTTGGTGTATGCGAAGAAGGCTCTTCAAGGATCTAGAGCCAACACCTCCGATCCTTAGTAATCCAGAAGCGTTGATCAGACTTGCAAACAGAAGAAGAAGAGAACGAGAAGCTTTAGAGGTAGAAGAGTTAAGTAACAGAATGGAAGAGATCAATCTTCAAGATAATCAACTAGGCGCAAATGGCCAACCTTTGGCTCCAGGTGTTATTCCTCCAGTTCCACCAGCGAATCCTAATCCTCCAGTCCAGATAGTGATGAATCATGATCCGTGGTTCACTAATGGCCCTCCAGAAGTTCCATTCCGTGCTCCAGCTATAGGAGTAGGTGCTCCAGATATTAATGTTCCGAGATTCCGTCCAGATTCGGGTATGCTAGCTCAGTTCCAAAACTTTGGAAATTTTCGCGGAAGACCATCGGAAGATCCTCTTAGAGCGGTACAGAAATTCAAACAGATATGTGATTCTTATATCACACAAGGGGTTTCAAGAGAGCAGATGTATTTTGCTGCTTTTAAATTCTTTGTCATTGATGGAGCAAGTGAATGGCACGATACGCAAGATCCGACGAAGATTACTAATTGGGACCAATTAGAAATTGCTTTCTTTGACAGGTATTACCCAAGTAACATGAGGTTAGATGCTGAACTAGAATTGACGCATTTCCGTCAAGAGTATGAGGAAACTGTGGGTAAGAGTTGGACAAGATTTCAGATGTGTTTGCGTAAAGTTCCCAATCATGGCTTTTCAGAACAACAACAGCTAAAGATCTTTTATAGAGGCCTTGATGGAATTTCAAGAGAGAAATTGGATACGCTATGTGGAGCAGGTTTTCTTCAAGTTCAACCCGCTCATGCCAAGATCATTTTAGAGAGAACAGTCAAAAATGAAGTTGGGTGGAGCTCAGTAAGAACACCAGCGAAGGGGGTAAATAATGTTGACATGGAAGAGAAATTTGCTACGTTTGAGAATAAAATTCAGAATACTATAGAGCAACAGTTGAAGCAGCTTACTTTAGCTGTAAAAGAAGGTTTTTCGGGTAAGAAGGTAGCTGTGCATGCTGCACAAGAGGTTTATATGTGTTCAATTTGTAAGGTAGATGATCATGATGAGGAAAATTGTCCGAATAACCCAGAATCAGTGATGTTTATGTCCAATAGAGGTAGTTTCAATTCGAGTGGTAATGGATATCAGCCTAACAGAAACCATCCTGGGTTTCAATACTCAAATCCTAATGGGGCAGCCAATCTTACTTACGCGTATCAGCCGCGCCCCCAAGGTAACAACTATAATCCAAGACCACACAACAATTATCAAGGAGGACAAAATCAAAACAATTATGTGCAAAGACAAGCCCCTCAGAATACCTACGATGAGAATTTAAACCAAAAAGCTCTACCTGCCCATCCACAAGAAGGAGTAGTTACCCTTCAGAAAACTGTTGAAAATTTGATTGCTCTTCAAACACAAGCTTTGGAACGTCAGAACGCAGCTGAAGCAAATATGAAGATTTTCCAGAATCAGCTAAGTCAAATTAATAAACAGCTGAATCAGCGTCCACAAGGGCAACTTCCTAGCGATACGGAAAATCCAACACAACGTGAAGATTGCAAGGCTGTTACATTAAGAAGTGGTAAGAACCTTCCTCCACCTCCTTTTCCCGTTATGAAAGAGAAAGAAGTTCCAAGAAAAGAAAAGGAAGTGGGTGAGAAAGAGAAAGAGAATGAGAAAGATAGTGAGGTTGAAGAAATCGAAAGACCAAGAGAAGTTCTGAAAGAGAAAGATGAAATTGTAAGCAATCGCCCTCCACCACCGTTTCCATCGCGAGTTCAGAAAAAGGGTGATTTGGGTGATTTTCAGAAGTTCTTTAATAGAGTGAGGGGTCTGAGTATTAATATTCCGTTACTTGAGGCAATTCGAGATATTCCTAAGTATACGAAGTTTTTGAAGAGGGCCCTCACTAACAAAAGGCCCTACTGTGATAATGAGATGATTGGCCTTCCTGAAGAGTGTAGTGCGATTTGTCAGAGTAAATTACCTCCGAAGTTAGTTGATCCGGGGAGTTTCACGATTCCCATATCGATTGGAGAAGAATGGAAGGGAAAGGCGCTATGCGATTTGGGGGCAAGCATCAACTTGATGCCCAAGTCAGTCTTTGATAAGCTTAAAATTGGAAATGCAAGACCCACCTCTATGGTCTTGCAAATGGCGGACAGGTCTCTTGCTCATCCTGAAGGCCGTATTGAGGATGTCCTTGTTAAGGCAGAGAATGGCGAATTAACAATGAGGATACAAGATGAGGAAGTGAAATTCAATGTATTTCGAGCTATGAAATTCCCAGATTCTCAGGAAGACTGCTTCAGAATGGATGTAGTAGAGCAAGCATCGCAAGAGGTATTTAATTGTTTAAATTTTGATGATATCTTGCAGGCTGCTTTGACATTAGATTCACCTGAGATGATGGAGGAGCTTACAGAAACAGTGGCAGCTCTCAATTCTGAAAATCCGAAGTATAGGCGTCTTGCCTATGAACCTGTGAGAGAACCGGGGGAGATTATTCCTAAAAAGAAGCCTTCAATTGAATCTCCTCCGGAATTGGAAGAAAAACCATTGCCAGCACACTTGAGGTATGCATATTTGGGTACTGATGAAACTCTACCTGTTATTGTTTCAGCTAATTTAACAGGTCCTCAAGAAGATAAACTGCTGCGTGTGTTAAGAGCCAACAAAGAGGCAATAGGTTGGACAATTGCTGATATCAAAGGCATTAGTCCATCCTATTGTCAACACAAAATTATACTTGAAGATATTAATGCACGCTCAGTTGAAGGTCAATGAAGACTAATGCCCGCTATGAAGGATGTGGTGAAGAAAGAGGTGATCAAGCTTTTAGATGCGGGGATTATTTATCCCATTTCGAGTAGTGAATGGGTGAGTCCGGTTCAGTGTGTACCGAAGAAAGGAGGAATGACAACAGTTCTTAATGATAAAAATGAAGCGATTCCTTCAAGAACGGTAGTTGGATGGAGAGTTTGCATGGATTACAGAAAGCTGAACAAGGCCACCAGAAAATATCATTTCCCTTTGCCCTTCATCGATCAAATGTTAGATAAATTAGCCGGAAGAGAGTACTATTGCTTCTTGGATGGTTACTCCGGGTACAATCAGATTTACGTAGCTCCAGAAGATCAACATAAGACTACCTTTACATGCCCATTTGGCACTTTTGCATATCGCAGAATGCCATTTGGGTTGTGTAACGCTCCCGCTACTTTTCAAAGGTGTATGATGGCCATCTTCTGGGACATGATAGATAATTTCCTTGAAGTGTTTATGGATGATTTCTCCGTGTTTGGTGATGATTTCGATATATGTTTGGATAACTTGGAGAAAGTGTTAGTAAGTTGCAAGGAAACAGATTTGGTGCTCAACTGGGAGAAGTGTCATTTCATGGTTCGTGAAGGTATTGTTCTGGGTCACAAAGTTTCGAGTGCTGGTTTAGAGGTTGATAGAGCAAAGATAGAGGTAATTAAAACTCTTCCCCCTCCTGTTTCTGTAAAAGGGGTAAGGAGTTTTCTTGGCCATGCTGGCTTTTATAGGCGTTTTATTAAGGATTTTTCTAAGATTGCTAAACCGTTATGCAACTTACTCGAAAAGGATTGCAAATTCCTTTTTGATGAAGCTTGCTTAGCGGCCTTCAAAGCAATCAAAGAAAAGCTTATTTCTGCTCCTATAGTGTTACCACCAGATTGGAATTTACCGTTTGAGGTTATGTGTGATGCGAGTGATTTGTGTATGGGAGCTGTATTAGGACAAAGAAAAGAGAAAGTTTTTCATTCAATTTACTATGCTAGTAAAACTTTTAATGGTGCTCAGATTAATTACACAGTTACAGAAAAGGAGTTGCTAGCAGTTGTCTATTCGTTTGATAAATTTCGCTCTTATCTTCTTGGAGCGAAAGTTATTGTTTATACAGATCATTCTGCGATCAGATTTCTTATGGAGAAGAAAGATGCAAAACCAAGGTTAATCAGATGGGTCTTATTGCTTCAAGAGTTTGATTTAGAGATCAAAGATAGAAAGGGTTGTGAGAATCAGGTAGCAGATCATCTATCACGCTTAGAGGGTTCAGAGATGAATAGTGGTACTAAAGCAGTTAGAGAAGAGTTTCCTGATGAGAGTTTATTCGTTGTTCGAGATTATGAGGCTCCGTGGTATGCAGATATTGCGAATTTAGTGGTGAGTGGTGTCTTTCCAGAAGGTTCTACTTATCAAGAAAGAAAGAGGTTAGCTCATCGTGCTAGACAGTTCTTCTGGGAGGATCCGTTCCTCTATAAAGTTTGTGCTGACCAAATGATACGAAAATGTGTAGCAAGAGAGGAGACTCAAGCCATTATAGCTGGATGCCATGATTCATTATATGGAGGACATTTCAAAGGAGACAGAACTGCTGCAAAGGTATTTCAATCAGGTTTTTACTGGCCTTCTCTTATAAAAGATTGTCATGAATATGTTAAGAAATGTACGAGATGCCAGTTTACCGGAAACATATCTAAGAGGGATGAGATGCCGCGTAATAATGTGTTAGAGGTTGAGATATTCGATGTTTGGGGCATAGACTTTATGGGTCCTTTCGTTCCTTCAAATGGTAACCTCTATATCTTATTAGCTGTTGATTATGTGTCTAAGTGGGTAGAAGCGGTGGCTTTACCTACTAATGATTCACGAGTGGTGATCAAGTTCTTGAAATCACATATTTTCACTAGGACATGGCACACCTAGAGTAATTATTAGCGATGGAGGATCTCATTTCGTTAATAAATATCTGAAGACTGTTCTAGAGAAGTATGGAGTAAGACACCGTGTATCTACCGCATACCATCCACAATCCAATGGTCAAGCCGAAGTTTCGAACCGTGAAGTCAAGTCAATCTTAGAGAAAACCGTTGGTCCTACAAGAAAAGATTGGTCAATGAAGTTAGATGATGCGTTGTGGGCCTATCGTACTGCGTTTAAGACTCCAGTTGGTGCATCTCCCTATCGAATGGTGTATGGTAAGGCTTGTCACTTACCTTTAGAGCTTGAAATGGGTGCCTATTGGGCAATTGCGCAGTTGAACTTAGATCCTATCTTAGCTGGAAAGAATCGCATGATGAAGCTTAATGAACTTGACGAATTCCGATTGCATGCTTATGAAAATGCTAAACTTTACAAAGAAAACACAAAGAAATGGCATGACAATCGGATTCGTCAAAAGAACTTTGAAGTAGGGCAAAGAGTATTAAAGTATAACTCAAAGTTCAGCAATTATCCGGGTAAGTTAAGATCTAAGTGGTCAGGTCCATACATAGTGACCAAAGTTACACCTCATGGGGCGATAGAAATAGAACATCCGCTAGAGAACCGTACCTTTATGGTTAACGGTCACAGACTAAAGATATACCATGGAGGTGAAGATACCAATCGCTCGGAAGATCCACATCCCGGGGAGGTCATGTATCTCCTCGAGACTCCTTAGACGCGTGAGGTAACCCGTCGAGCTTAACGACGTTAAACAAAAGCCATTTACTTGTATATTAGCTGAGTTTTTATATTTTTGCAATTTAGATTAGTTTGATTTTCGTAATTTTATTGTTTTTATTAAGGAATGAGGAAGGGTAGTTGTTTTTGATGATTTCAGGGGTAAAAGGGACTTGAGTTTGGGGTCGATGAGGCGAAAATAGGAGAAAAATTGGTTGGATGTCCAGGAGAAACCGGGAACCCGGTTTCGCAAAACCGGGAACCCGGTTTTGGAGCTGGTACCAACCATTTTAACGCAACACTTGGCGTTTTGGGGTAATGTCACAGCGTCGGAACCGGGAACCCGCATTTGGCAAAACCGGGTACCCGGTTTTGGTGCTGTGATTTCTGAAAATCCCTGACCCAGCGTCTTGGTGGCTTGCGTTTTAGTGCGTTTTGATTCGCGCCATCAACACAAATCCGGGTACCCGCATTTGGCAGAACCGGGTACCCGGTTTCGGAGCTGTTGTCTTCAAATTTCTCTGGTCCAGCGTTTTGAGGTGCTGCGTTTTGGCGCGTTTTGACTCGCGCCATCGAGAAAATCCGGGAACCCGCATTCCACAGAACCGGGTACCCGGTTTCGGCGAGTAAAATCCCTGACCCCGCGTCTTGGGGTCCAGCGTTTTGGTGCGTTTTGAAAAAAAAAAAAAAAAAAAAAAGTCCACAATTATTTTTCCGCGCCGTAACAGCGACGCGGAACCGGGAACCCGGTTTGCCAAAACCGGGGACCCGGTTTGAAAGCTGTGAGAGGCGGTTTTGGGTGTTTTAACCTAGTTTTCTTAGCCTCTTTTGCAAGTTTTTACCTAAAACGCACCAATAGCCTCCCCACCTCCGAAATTCATCTACCAAAACACTATATATCATCAAATCCTACCCTCTTTCACCACAAAAACATAAGATCAACTCACCTCCTCTCCAAAATAACATCAAATCCTTAGTTTTTCCCAAGATTCTTCTTCACCCAATTCCTTAAATTAAACCCAATTCTTTCTTCCCCCATACAAATTACCCAAGACCCATCTCATATTTCACCTAGTTCTTAAATTCTTAAACCTCAAAACATCAAAATTCTAAACTTTTCCCTAAGTTTTTCATTATTTGAAGTTTTGAGTTTGGGGTGAAAAGAGATGACTAACAGAACCGGTGATTTCCGAAGAACTGCTCCTAGAAGTAAAACCACCATTGGTGGTTCCCAAGACCAAGCTATTGAGATTCCTGATTCGCGTCCTAAACGTAAGATTGATGAAGTTAAGCTTGATTCTAACAGAAAAGAAATCACGGGTCTCAAGAGAAGATTGATTGATGAGATTGAAAGTGAAAAGGAACCCGAAGAGGATATTGCGAAGAACATTGAGAAGGAAACTGAACAAGAGATTCCGGAAGCACCCGTTCAAAAACCTCCGCGTATGAAGATGTGGGCCCACAAGCCTAAGAGGGTTTACACTTGTTGGAATACTCAGGTTCGTGAAAGAATTGAATTTTTGAAATTTGGTGAGGAGACGAATTTTCCTAAGGGTATTATGAGTAGTGATTACAAGGAATATGCTGTGACATGTGCTAAGTTTGGTTGGAAAGAGTTACAAGAAAGGAAGCTTGAGTTTATTCCTACTTTTGTGCGAGAATTTTACGAAGGTTTAGCAACCTCCCATGATGCCATTGATATCCGCAAAAAGGTAGTTCCTTTTTCTATTGAACGTATTCGGAAATCATTGAAACTACCCAACTTTTCTGGAACATGCCCCTTCCAAGAAATTCTTAATGACCCTTCTTTTGATTTTGAATCCCTTTGGGGGACCGTGCTTGTTAATGGGACTAGCCCAATTCCTGAAGGTGAAAGGTATCCTGGACAGTTTTACAGCAGTAGTTTGACACCTCGTGCTAAGGTTTGGTCTCGTTTCATAATACCCACTTTCTTTGGTATTAAACACACTTCCGAGTTGAAGAAAGAGCACATATTTGTTATTAAGTGTATTTTGGAGGAGAAACCATTTGATGTTGCTAAGATCATTTATGATACAATCATGGAGTTCGCGAAATCACCAATGAAACAACAAAATCTGAAGTTCCCTTGTACTATTACTCAGTTGTGTCTAGACGCAAAGATTCCGCGTAAGAACGCAGATATTGATGCTGTTTCAGTTGGTGTGGGTATAGCTTTGAGCACAATCAAGAACATCCATGAAGAGGCAACACGAGCAACAAGAAGTCCAAGAACTCCTCAATCAAAGAAAGTGAAAACTGTACCTGAGTTGGAAGCGAAGATTCAGGTGTTGGAAGAGAATCAGGAGAAGATGATTGCTACCTTGGGAAACGTTACAAAAGAATTGGACCTGCTTCGAAATTTAATCCTAGGCGTAAATACACTTCAAAACGCGATTTATGATGCTGTTACGTGAGATAAAGGTCCAGAACGCAACACCGATAACCAGCCTCGCGCTGGTTAAGATACGTTTTCTAAACTCTCCTCTTAGTGTAGATTAGTTTAAATGCTTTATTGAGTCTTTTCGAGTCGTGGGGACACGACTCATTTTTGAGTTTGGGGTGGGGCTCTGATGTCTCCCTAATTGTTCTTATTTTAGACCCTTGGGAGACATCATTTTTGGTGTTTATTTAATTAATTTGATAGACTTTTGTACTAAATATTCAATAATTCGGAATTACCTTTTTATTTCTAGCATTTTTAATTTATTAAACTTTTGCGCGTAATATTGGTATTTTTAGTGTAAAGTTTACAGGTTTTAGATGTTAGCTAGGAGAGGAATCCGAGGAGAAGGTCAAAGATCGTGAATTAGAGTCAAGACTTGAAGACAAATCCCGAAGATATTATTTTTAGAGCTGAAAATCCACTTTCCAGGCCATAGATTGCTGATTTCGAGGTGCTTAAGCGATGATTTAGCCGCTGACCTTTGAAGAGAATTCATTCCTTATCGAGTTACGGAACTTTAGCAACTGGAATGAGGTCAATCGGAGTTGTAACGCATCGGGAAAAGCTGTTTTAGTGAAGGCCTATCATCAGTTACGGGATTTTGGGCTTGGAAATTGGGCTTGGACATTTAATTAGTCTTTTATTTTCTGGTCCAAGCCCTAGTACGAATTTATGCTCATAAAAGGAGGTCTGGACTTCTATTTTTCACACAATTCACATTCCACAAGATTAAACACCAGAGAGAAGCAACAGAAGGAAGAAAGAAGAAGCTACAAGAGTTGGAGTGGGTCTACAGCTCCGTTCGTAGTCATTCCAATTCCGGAAATTAGGTTCTTTTTATATTTTAATTTTGTAAACAATATGAATTCCATTTCTTTTAATTTAGTTTTTAATTTTAATATGAGCTAAGCTTTTCATAGTGCTTGAGAACAAACAATGGGTGAATCTTAATTTTATGAATTAACGAATGTTGAATTTGGGTTTATGATAAATTAAATTAGATTGGGTTCATTACTCTTTTCGATAATTTGTGATTATTTACTGATTGTAGAGTCGCGAACTAAAATTAGGTATTAGTATCTAAGCTATTCCACATAAGTGGCGTGTGGATCATCCTGACGGAGGGTTTAGGTATAGAATTAATTATTCAATCTAGGATAAAAGCTATTGATTCTGACGAACTTAGCTAATTCTAGGGCCAATGAGGTAAAACACTTAATCATCCAACGGTGGATCATATTTACCCTGACGGGACTAGTGACACTTTAGGATTGCCTTATAGTCCACCCTGACGGGGGTATAAGGAATTTAGAATCCCGACCATTGTAATTGACCAATTTAGCCCTTAAACAACATAAGTTAGGAAGTAAGATTAGGAGGATCCTTGCGTTCTCAAGTACTACATCTCATATTGCGTTTTCACTTATTTTACTTGCGTCTTAGCTTTACTTGCATTTAATTATTTGTCTTTTATTCATTAGTTTTAATCAACAAAACCAAACAAATATTTTATAATCTTTTATTTTCATAAGTGCATCAATCATTAATAGGTAAGCATTGTGATCAACCATTCCGTCCTTGGAACGAATCTGATTTATCAGTTATACTACTTGGGACAACCATACACTTGCGGTTGTGGTTCGATTATCTTTTGCATTTATTTTAGAACACACAAAGGACCACCAGAATGGTCTATCCAAAATAATGGGGACATTTCTATCTGCATTGTACTCAAGTATTACAAAATCAACAGGAAATATAAGTGTACCTGCCTTAACAAGGACATCCTCAATACGGCCTTCAGGATGGGCAAGAGACCTGTCCGCCATTTGCAAGACCATAGAAGTGGGTCTTGCGTTTCCAATTTTTAGCTTATCAAAGATCGATTTGGGCATTAAATTGATGCTTGCCCCCAAGTCACATAGCGCTTTTCCTTTCCATTCTTCTCCAATTGATATGGGAATCGTGAAACTCCCCGGATCAACTAACTTCGGAGGTAATTTACTCTGACAAATCGCGCTACACTCTTCAGGAAGACCAATCATTTCATTATCACAATAAGGCCTTTTGTTAGTGAGGGCCCTCTTCAAAAACTTCGTATACTTCGGAATATCTCGAATCGCCTCTAGTAACGGAATATTAATACTTAGACCCTTCACTCTATTAAAGAATTTCTGAAAATCAGCTAAATCACCCTTTTTCTGAACTCGCGATGGAAACGGTGGTGGAGGGCGATTGCTAACAATATCATCTTTCTTTTTCGGAATTTCTCTTGGTCTCACTATTTCTTCAACCTCACTATCTTTCTCATGCTCTTTCTCTTTCTCAACCACTTCCTTTTCTTTTCTTGGAACTTCTTTCTCCTTCATAACGGGAAAAGGAGGTGGAGGAAGGATCTTACCACTTCTCAATGTAACAGCATTACAATCTTCACGTTGTATTGGATCCTCAGTATCGCTTGGAAGTTGTCCTTGTGGACGTTGATTCAGTTGTTTGTTAATTTGACTTAGCTGATTCTGGACCAACTTCATATTTGCTTCTACTGCATTTTGACGTTCCAAAGCTTGTGTCTGAAGAGTAATTAAACTTTCAACTGTTTTCTGAAGAGTAACTACTCCTTCTTGTGGATGGGCAGGTAAGGCTTTTTGGTTTAAAGTTTCATCGTATGTATTCTGAGGAGTATTCTGAGGAGCTTGTCTTTGTACATAATTGCCCTGATTCTGTCCTCCTTGATAATTGTTGTGTGGCCTTGGATTATAGTTGTTACCTTGGGGACGCGGCTGATACGCATATGTAGGATTGGCTGCCCCATTAGGATTTGAGTATTGAAACCCAGGGTGGTTTCTGTTAGGCTGATATCCATTACCACTCGAATTAAAGTTACCTCTATTGGACATAAACATCACGGACTCTTGATTATTCAGACAACTTTCCTCATCATGATCATCTACTTTGCAAATCGAACACATATTAACCTCTTGTGCAGCATGCACAGCTACCTTCTTACCCGAAAATCCTTCTTTTACAGCTAAAGTAAGCTGTTTCAACTGTTGCTCTATAGTATTCTGAATCTTATTCTCAAGCGTAGCAAAATTATCTTCCATATCAACATTATTCACTCCTTTAACCGGTGTTCTTACTGAATTCCACCCAACTTCGTTCTTGACTGTTCTCTCTAAAATAATTTTAGCATGAGCGGGTTGAACTTGAAGAAAACCTGCACCACATAGCGTATCCAATTTCTCTCTCGAATTCCCATCAAGGCCTCTATAAAAGATTTTTAGCTGTTGTTATTCTGAAAATCCATGATTTGGGACTTTACGTAAGCACATCTAAAATCTTGTCCAACTCTTTCCCAAAGTTTCATCATATTCTTGACGGAAATGCGTCAATTCTAATTCAGCATCTAACCTCATGTTACTTGGGTAATACTTGTCAAAGAAAGCAATCTCTAATTGGTCCCAGTTTGTTATCTTCGTAGGATCTTGCGTATCATGCCATTCACTCGCTCCATCAATAACAAAGAATTTAAAAGCAGCAAAATACATTTGTTCTCTCGAAACTCCTTGTGTGATATAAGAATCACATATCTGTTTAAACTTCTGTACTGCTCTAAGAGGATCTTCTGATGGTCTACCACGAAAATTCCCAAAATTTTGGAATTGAGCTAACATACCCGAATCAGGACGGAATCTCGGAACATCTACATCTGGAGTACCTACTCCTATAGCAGGAGCACGGAATGGAACTTCTAGAGGACCATTAGTAAACCACGGATCTTGATTCATTACTATCTGGACTTGAGGATTAGGAATCACTGGTGGAATTGGAGGAATAGCGCCTGGAGCCAAAGGTTGGCCATTTGCGCCTAATTGACCTTGTTGATTATCTTGTTGATTCTGAAGATTGATATTCTCCATTCTGTTAACTAATTCTTCTACTTCTAAAGCTTCTCGTTCTCTTCTTCTCTTGTTAGCAAGTCTGATCAACGATTCTGGATTACTAAGGATCGGAGGTGTTGGCTCTAGATCCTTGAATAGCCTTCTTTGCATACACCAAACCTAAAAACCTGAAAGGAAACTAAACAAAAAGCGTAAAACTGATAAAATAAATGCACTATCACTAAAGGATAAACACCGTGGTCACACGCTACCGTCCCCAGCAGCGGCGCCAAAAACTTGGTGGTCCTTTGTGTGTTCTAAAAATAAATGCAAAAGATAATCGAACCACAACCGCAAGTGTACGGTTGTCCCAAGTAGTATACCTGATAATACAGATTCGTTCCAAGGACGGGATGGTTGATCACAATGTCTAACAAATAGTGATTGATGCACTTATGACAATAAAAGATATTAATATGTTTGTTTGGTTTTTGTTATTAAAGCTAATGAATGAAAGACAATTACTAAAATGTAAACAAAAGCTAAGACGCAAGTAAAATGATGTAAAATGCAGTATGAGATGTAGCACTTGAGAACACAAGGATCCTCCCTATCCTATTTCTTAACTTATGTTGTTTAAGGGCTAAATTAGTCAATTACAATGGTCGGGATTCTAATTTCCTTATACCCCCGTCAGGGTGGACTATAACGCGATCCTAAAGTGTCACTAGTCCCGTCAGGGTATATATGATCCACCGTTGGATGATTAAATTTTATTACCTCATTGGCCCTAGGATTAGCTAAGCTCGTCAGAATCTTTAACTTCTATCCTAGATTGAATAAATGGTTCCGTATTTAAACCCTCCGTCAGGATGATCCAATTGCCACTAATTGGAATAACCTAAATACTACTACCTGTTCCTAGTTCATGACGCTAAAAACAGTAAACATTCGCAATTTATCGAAAAGAGTAAAAGCCCTAATTTAGTTTAATTCAATAAAAACCCGAATTCAACATTCGTTAATTAATAAGATTGGGATTCACCCATTGTTTGTTCTCAAGCACTATGGAAAACTTAGCTCATATTAAAATGAAATACGAAATTAAAAGTAATGGAATTCATATAGAATTAAAAAGATAAAAGAACCTAATTTCCAGAATCGGAATGACTACGAACGGAGATATAGACCCTCTCCAGGTCTTGTAGCTTCTTCTCCTTCCTTCAGTTGCTTCTCTCTGGTGTTTTTAATCTTGCAGAATGTGAAATTGTCTGTAAAATAGAAGTCAAGGGCTGGTTTTATAGGTGGAAATTCGGACTTGGCCCTAATCTTTTAATTAAATGAAATATAAAAGGCCCAAATCCACTAACTTAGCCCAAAATCCCGTAACTGCTGATATGCCTTCACTAAAACGGCTTTTCCCGATGTGTTATGACTCCGATTGACCTCATTTCAGTTGCATAAGTTCCATAACTCGATAAGGAGCGTTTTCTCTTCAAAAGTCAGCGGCTAAATCTTCGCTTAAGCACCTCGAAATCAGCAATCTATGGCCTGGGAAATGGATTTTCAGCTCTAAAAATAATATCTTTGGGATTTCTTTTCAAATCTTGACTCTATCTTTTGATCTTTGACTTTCTCCTCGGATTCCTCTTCTAGATAACATCTAAAACCTGTAAAATCTTCACTAAAAATACCAATATTACGCGCAAAAGCTTAATAAATCAAAAATGCTAGAAATAAAAGAGGAAAATCATATTATTGCATATTTAGTCCAAAAGTCTATTAAATTGATTAAATAAACACCAAAAATGATCTCTCCTAAGGGTCGAAAATAAGAACAATTAAGGAGACATCAATATCCAAGGTTGGAATTGCTGGACCTTTCGTTAATTGCTCAAGGAGTTTCATGATTTGCACTTGATTAGCATTGATTTGTGCCACATCATTGACTAAGGAAGTTTGAGTTGCTTCAAATTTCGTTAAACGCTCCTCCATCTTCTCTTGCCAAGTTTGCTCCTTTTCTTCCTTCGAGACTTGAGTAGAACCCGCTCTTCGAAGAATTTCTCTAATCCAAGCATTATCAATATAACTCCCTTTAAATTCGAGTTTCTCTTCTTCACCCAATACTACATTCGCTTTTCGCACAAGACACGTGATCATAGTTGGAAATTTAACATTATAAACTGATTTAGGCGAGACCGAGAATCGTATCACCTCCTCATAGATCAACTGTGCCACATCAACTTCTTCTCCTCTCAAAATACAGCCCAAAAGTAACGCGTTCTTCATAGTCACATCCAAAGTTCGTGTGTTTCCAAAGACATTAGGAATTAGGAAATTGTGCCAAATTCTAGCATCTGCTTGAAGATATTTGTAAGGCCAAGGTGCCTTCAATTCTCCCTTATGTGATTGCACTTTCTCCTTGTCTAAAACATGCTCAAAAAATTAATTCCTCATCAAAGATTTTTCGTTTAGCAACTGCTTCTTCAAATTTGCAAAAACCTTTCAATTTTTTAAACTTGAAGTGGTTCCTAATCTCATCAACTGTGAAAGGAACTAGCTTTCCTCTAATCGGAACACAATTACTATTTCGGCTAAAGAGGCCTAAATAGAACTCCAAAACTAATTCATGACATAATTCAGAACGTCTTACCATAAACGTAGACCAACCCAATTTCTCACCAAGCTCTAAGAATCTCTTGTATTCTCCATCTCTAATTTCTTCCTTGAATACTTTCTCACAAGCAAAAGGTAGTTCTTTTAATTGTTTCTCTGCAGAAATCTTCAGAGCTCTTGAAGTATCCACTTTCTCTATAGGTATAAGATCTTGTTGAGGTTGAGTTTTCTCCTTTGCATAATAATAAAGCTTTTTACCATTACGATCAAACAAAGGTATCCCACTCTTCTCTACTTTCTCTTTACCCTTTGATTTAGAACTAGCACCTTTGTCAATTGATTTCTTCTTGTTTAAATCCAATCCCTTGTTACTCTTCACCTCCCTCTTGTTAGCTAAAATTGTTGTTCTATTAGTCATCTTCAATTAACCGCCAACTCAAAGCTTTAGCAACCCTTGAAAATTTAAACTCTTGAATTAATGGATGAACAAGCTTGATTTGGCCTAGGATGGGTGAATTGGTGATGAATCTCTATGTGGGTAAGGATGATTTGTAATGGGTAGACTTGGATTTTAGAAATTGTGGGATAAATTTTGAAATTTGGCTCTTTGATTCTTCAATTTGAATGAATTTGGTGATGATTGGTAGCTTGAATCTCTCTTGTAGTGATGTGGAGAGAAGATTTGATGTGTTATTCTTGATGATTGGGTAGTGTTTTGGTGATTGGTGAAGGTTTTGATGAGCTTCAATGGAGTTAGGAGAGTTGTGGAGAAGAAAAAGAGGGTTAAGGTTTAATAAATTCGGAACTAAAAGCTTAATACCTCTTTTATACTCAAATCCCGTAACTTTCTCTCTCTCTGGCGGTGCTGCGGACTACCCCTGCGGACCATGGGGTGCACCGCAGGGTAGTCCGCGACATTTGATGCTCAAAAATTTTTGCTCTCTGGTCTTGACCCGTGGTAGGACCCCGTGGCACGCGTTTTTGACTCGCGGACTAGGGTCTGGTGTACCGGAGGGTACCCCGCGGCATCTGTAGCTAACTCCGTCAAAATACCCGTGGTACCTACCCCGTGGCACGCGTTTTTGGGGCGCGGACCATGGTGCGGTATAGGGGGTAGTCCGCAGCGTGATTTTTTTCTGGTTTTTGGATCAAACCCGCTGTGCAACCCGTGGCACGGGTTTTGACCACGCGGACCATCCCTGCGGACCATGGGGTAGTCCGTGGGGTAGTCCGCGGGGTGCATTCCTTTGCTCCAAAAATTTTCCTCGCGTTCCCTAACTCGATTTCTCCAATTCCTACACACCAAAAACACTAATACCTTTCTCAAATATGCATTATCAACTAAAAACAACTAAAATAAACTTAAACTAAAAACGTAAAAGACATGAAAACATAAAAAAACTTCGGGTTGTCTCCCGAACAGCACTTTTGTTTAACGTCTTTCAAAGTTAGACGTGTTACCTCTGTCAAGATTTGCGAATATAGCCTCCCCAACAACGAGTAAGGCTATGAACGTCAACTAATCTGCGCTTGACCCCAGTTTTGGGGCGAATTTCTATCACCTTGGCTGAAACAACCTTAGTGACAATGAATGGTCCCATCCACGAGTCTTTGAAACTTCGTGGCCTATTCTCGCGTTTGTGGGCTTTCCATAGGACTTCATGGCCAACCCCAAACTCAATGTCTGGCTCAGTATCCACAGGCTTTAAGTGGATCTTCTCAGGAGGGACTTTGTGATGTGAAAGGCTGTGGATGATAGGCACGGTGGGATCCAACTTCCTCGGTTTCTTACCCAAGACATAGAAGGTCTCAGATATATTTTTAGCATGAAGGGTGATGGTCCCATCTAGGAAGTTGATCACACTTTGACTTGTGGCCATGAAGGGCCGTCCAAGTATGATTGGAACCTGCTTATCTGCATCAAACTCAAGAATAAAAAAGTCAGTAGGGATGGCGATATTACCTGCTCGGACTAAGACGTCCTCCACTGTTCCCCATGTCCTTTTCACTGAGTTGTCAGCAAACTGCAACTTCACTGGAGTTTTCTCTGATTTCTGAAGTCCAAGTCTCTCGAACACGGACTTAGGCATAAGATTCACACCAGAACCCACATCGTACATAGCTTTCACCTTGAGCATACCATGTAACTGAATAGGAAGGTTGAAACTTCCCAGATCTTTAAGCTTTGGTGGTAGCTCTTTTTCACTTCTTCTCGAAACCCTCAGGTTCTCTCTCGGGATCTCTACACTCGCCTCTTTCTCAGGAATAATTTGCGTAAACACTTGTTGCGGTGTAAGTCCTCTCTTCGCAATCTCAAGCATTTGGGCGTTGATATTTTCAGGTTGGTACGCCTCTACAAATGTCTTGAGAACAGTGTCATCCTTCGGATTTGTATCAGGAATAGTTGATGACACTGTTTGAACAATAGGTGGCGATTCCACCTTCTCTTCTTCTTTCATCTCTAGCACAGCAGGTGCCACTTTATCTTTCGATTCCTCTCTTGAGGCTTCTTCCTCTTTCTCTTTAGCCAACTCGGCTGCATATTCCACTACCGATCGAATCTCCTCTTGCACCTTCCTCAGTAACTCTATGAACTCAGCTTTCTCTTGATCGTCCTCCACATAAACTTCAGAACAGTCAGATTCCATGGGGCTAGAATTGGTTGGTTCTTCTTCAGTACTCGGAATTTCCACGGCACTAATGGCAGCATGTGGTATTTCTTCTTTTTCTTCTTCAATTTCAAGGCATATAGCCTTGCAAGCTTCGAACCCAACATTGTTTTCACCTCCTTCGATTGCCTTTACTTCTTTTTGTTCTACTACACTTGTTAACACTTTATTTAACTGTTCTACTTGAGTACTTAGCATCTGAAGTATGGCATCGTGTCCTCTGACCTTCTCGTCCTGAGCATTTATAGTCGTGGTCAAACGGTCTAGAGCTTGTACTATCTGTGTATTGTCCATAGATCCTTCTTGCGGATACTGAGGTAAAGCTTTCTGATCTAAAGTATCGGTATAGGCGTCTTGAGCAGGTTGTTGTGGAGGACCAGGTCTACTCTGATATTGATTTTGGTACTGACCTCTCTGTTGGTAAGAGTTGTTCTGGGGGCGCGGTTGATAATGACCAGGATTAGCGGCCCCTTGTGGATTTGAATACTGCATACCCGGATGGTTGCGGTTGCCCCATCGGTTGGATATAAAGTAAACAGATTGCGGATTTGTTTCGCACTCTTCCCATGAATGATCGTTAACTCCACATTGTTGACAACCTTGTGCTTCTTGTACTACCTTTGTTGCGGCTATATTCTTCTCCATCGCGATTTTCAGCTCCTTGATTTGATTTTCTAAAGAGGATATTTGAGCTGAGTTCGCAGTTTCTGCATCTAAACGAAGCGTTCCTCGGGTCTTTGCTACAGAAGCTCGCGTTGAAGGTCAACTTCTTTCTTGTTCCATAATATTTTCTAACTCCTCGGAAGCTTCATTGTGATTCATGGACACAAAATTACCCTTTCCAATGTTATCCACCTTTTCTCTACCTTTATCATTAAGACCTTCATAGAACATAGCAAGTTGTAGAGCAGGTGTATAACCATGGAGTGGACATCTAGTTAACTTTTGTTGAAACCTTGTCCATGCTTCTCCCACTGTTTCTCCATCTTCTTGGCAAAATCTTGCAAGCTCGGTTTGATCTTTAAGTCTCATGCTCTTCGGATAAAATCTGTTAAAGAATGCGGCTTGAAGTTCTCTCCAAGAGTGAATGGTTCCATGTGGTTGTATCTCTAGCCAATCGCTAGCTCTTTCGATCAAGAAAAACGAAAACATATGACAATACAGTTGCTCGCGTGTAATGCCAGGAGTAATGTAGGCATCACAAATCTGCATGAACTTCTGAATCGCTTTTACCGGATCTTGTATTGCAGTACCAGTATAGAGTCCGAAACTTTGGAATTGAATGATCATACCCGGATCGGGTCTAAATTTGATATTCGGAATCTCAGGAGGGCGGTAACCGATGGGTTGAACATGGAATGGTACATTAAGGCCAGGTAGATCTTGTTCAACTCGTTGATTATTAAGGTTATTCCCATTACCTCCTCCTGCTGGTAGTTGTTGTCCTTCTTGTCCACCGAGTGGTGGATCTTGTTGTTGTCCACCTAGTTGATTATTCTGAACCCCACCAAGGGGTGCTCCGAGTGGTGGATCTTGGGCTGCCATTACTCTTCTCAAGGCTCTTTCCTCACGAACTCGTTTGTTGTAAGGTCTGAAGCTCCTCTCAGGCTCCGATAAGGGAGGCCAAGAATTAAACACTGTGAAACCTGAAAAAGACTAAAGCAAACCACAAGCGTAAATCTGGAAAAATAAAAACTAAAAACTAAACTAAAGACTGAAAAGTAAAAAAACTAATTAAAAACTAAAACTCGAAATAGATAACCCACACGCTAACGAGACACAAGTCCCCGGCAGCGGCGCCAAAAACTTGGTGTCGCCTAGGGTGTGATAAAAATAAGATCAAATTAAGTATGGAAAACTATGCACTCTCACCCTAGACAGGCACAGTACTGCAAGTATTACAGGACGTATGCAAGTTTTAATGATAAGTAGAGTTCGTTCTCAGGGACTTAAGTGTGTTAATCGCGTAGGAAACAATGACAAGTAAAAGTAAATAATTAAAAGACTGAAAATAAGAGATATGGATTTTCGAAAATAAGAATTAAAACTAATTAAAACTAGGAAAATAAAGACAATAAAGTAAAATATTAAGAAATATGAGATGAGAAGTATAGCTTAGGTTTTGCTAGTATGCACTAATCCTTCTAATTCTATCTATAAATCTAGTTCATAAGGGAGAATATTAGCTCTTGGTAATACTTAGTCAGGATTCTAAATTCCCCAAGCTTAGACCTTGAGAGCGACTAAGGGGGCTACGTCACAACCAAGAAGTGATTTCAAATAGGGTTATCAAACGCCACTAAGGCCCTAAGCAAATACTGCAATCTTGGTGATACGGTGGTTAAAACAAACCCTAATGACTATCTAGTTAGAAGTATGTTTTGTCAGAACTGCTATCGACTCTAGACATTATGTGGTGGTTCAATAGTTAAACACCCTGTCAAGGAGACCATCTAACTACTATTAAAACAATCCTAAAGTGATCAATTCTAGGAAAGACATTAAATCAAAACACATAAGCAAATATAAAGTAAGTAGCTAATATCAGATTAAAACATATAATTCCCAAAGAAACTTAGATAGAAGAATTAGAATTCATAGATTATACATATGCAAAACCCAAGCTATGGGAGGTTTAGTTCATACCTGATGGAAATAAACTAAAAGAAATTACAAAAGACATCATCTTGCTCTCTACAATAAATTGGAAGAATAAAACCTTAAGAACTAATTACTATGAGGCAAGGATGATTTACAAGTGATATAAGGGTGTATTTATAGGTGTTTAGAAGACCTAATTCGTTTTCTTGAGGAATAGTTAAGGTAATGGACTTCTAGCCCAACTCAAATTCGTATGGAAATAAAGATAAACACTGCTGCACCGTTTTGAGCTTATTTTCTTCGTTATTGGTCCGATTTTGCTCCACAAGATACCAAAAGAATCGCAACAGAATTATCTAGCCCTTTAGAAGGAAATCATCAGATTCGGCCTATTTCTTAGGTAAAAACGCCTATCTTTGGACGTGTATGCAGAATCCCAGATTTAGGCAGCTTTTCCTTTTCCATCTTTTTAGCCTTTATTTCCTTTTCTCCAATTACCATGCTAATCTCTTTCCATAAGTTGTTGTCTTTGACTTGGACTCTAATTAATCTCCATAATTATCTTTAAAGCTACACACTAAATAAACAATTAAGCCCAATATGCTCTAAAAATATTAATTCTACAAATCAGGACACAAAATAGGAAAGTGTACTAAAACTCAAGAAAATCGACATTATTGACTTCTAAAACACTAAAAATGATGTCTCATATTAACATAAATCTATCACAAATGAGGAGACATCACGCTCCATGAGGTGTGACTTTAGCAACAATGTAAGGTCCTCCCCAATGGGATTTAAGCTTTCCTGGGTAGTTCGAAAATCGAGAATTGTATAATAAAACCTTCTGTCCTATCTCGAAATGCTTTGGACGGAGCCGTTTATCATGCCATCGTTTTGTTTTCTCTTTATAGAGGCGTGAATTTTCATAGGCCAGATAACGAAACTCCTCCAACTCGTTCAGCTGCATCATCCTTTGCTTCCCGGCCAAGTCTGGGTCTAGATTCAAAGTTTTAATAGCCCAGTAGGCTCGAGCTTCAGGTTCAATCGGTAGATGACACGCTTTGCGTAGACCATGCGATATGGAGATGCCCCAACTGGTGTTTTAAATGCTGTTCTGTAAGCCCAGAGAGCATCCTCTAACTTTAATGACCAATCTTTCCTCGATTTACTCACGGTCTTCTCAAGAATAGATTTGATTTCCCGGTTGGAAACTTCAGCTTGACCGTTAGTTTGTGGGTGATAACCGGTTGATGTACGGTGTTTCACTCCAAACTTTCGAAGAAAATGTCTCAGGGGAGAATTAAGAAAATGGGTACCTTTATCACTGATTAGCACACGTGGCGTACCATGTCTTGAAAAGATGTTTGATTTTAAGAACTTAATCACAGTTTGAGCATCGTTCTTTGGTGTTGCCACTGCTTCTACCCATTTTGATACATAGTCTACCTCAAGCAAAATATTAAGATTTCCATGGGAGGTTATGAAAGGTCCCACGAAATCTATTCCCCATACATCAAAGATTTCAACTTCAAGAATATTATTAAGCGGCATCGCGTCTCTTTTTGATATATTGCCAGTGAACTGGCATCTGTGACATGACTGGACATAACGATGACAATCTTTGTGTATGGTAGGCCAATAGAATCCGGATTGAAGAATTTTAGCTGCGGTTCTATCGCCTTTAAAGTGACCCCCATAAGGTGAACTATGACAACTTTCAATGATTTTCTCCATTTCACCTTCATGCACACATCTTCTAACCACTTGGTCACTACAAATCATCCAGAGGTACGGTTCATCCCAATAATACTATTTGGCCTGGTGATTTAATCTTTGTCTTTGTTGTGGGTTGAAGTATTTGGGAAAGACACCACTCAAAATGAAGTTGACTAGATCTGCATACCATGGCACAAAAGCACGTTTAATAGTAAAAAGTTGTTCATCAGGGAATACCTCTTTAACCAACAACGGATCTATGTTCGCATCAGATCCTTCGAGCCTTGATAAATGATCAGCAACTTGATTTTCGCATCCTCTTCGGTCTTGGATATCTATGTTGAATTCTTGAAGTAATAGTACCCATCTAATAAGACGTGGCTTAGCATCCTTTTTCTCCATGAGGTACCTAATAGCTGAATGGTCCGTGTATACAACAGTTTTCTTCCCAACCAGATAGGAACGGAATTTATCAAAAGCATACACCACGGCCAACATCTCCTTCTCCGTTACTGTATAATTCATCTGGGTCGTGTTGAAAGTCTTACTTGCATAATAAATCGTGTGGAAAATCTTGTCTTTCCTCTGTCCCAACACAACACCCATAGCGTGATCACTGGCATCGCACATAAGTTCAAACGGAGCTTTCCAATCAGGAGGTATAACAATTGGTGTAGAGATCAGTTTCTCTTTAATCGTCAAAAACGCTTGAAGACATTCTTCAGTAAAATTAAAAGAAGTATCCTTTTCAAGTAAAGAGCAAAGCGGTTTGGCGATCTTGGAGAAATCTTTAATAAATCTTCGATAAAATCCTGCGTGACCCAAGAAACTTCTCACTCCTTTAACAGAAACTGGAGGTGGTAGTGTTTTGATAACTTCAATTTTAGCACGATCAACCTCCATCCCTGCCTTTGAAACTTTATGTCCCAACACAATTCCCTCTTGAACCATGAAGTGGCATTTTTCCCAATTAAGCACAAGATCTTTTTCTCTACATCTCACAAGGACTTTTTCAAGATTATTCAAACAATCGTCAAAACTATCTCCAAACACCGAAAAATCATCCATAAAAACCTCCAAGTATTTATCAATCATGTCCCAAAATATCGCCATCATGCACCTCTGGAACATGGAAGGTGCATTACATAAACCAAACGGCATTCTTCTATAAGCAAAAGTACCAAATGGACATGTAAAAGTTGTTTTGTGTTGATCGAGGGGATCCACACAAATCTGATTATAACCTGAATATCCGTCAAGGAAACAATAATATTCTCTCCCTGCAAGTTCGTCTAGCATCTGATCAATGAATGGTAGCGGGAAGTGATCTTTCTTTGTTGCTTTGTTCAGTCTTCGGTAATCCATACACACTCGCCACCCCACAACTGGTCTTGATGGTATGGCTTCGCCTTGGTCATTAAGGATGGTAGTGATACCTCCTTTCTTTGGAACACATTGCACTGGACTAACCCAATCCCTGCTAGCAATCGGATAGATAATTCCTGCGTCTAACAACTTGATAACTTCCTTCCTCACCACATCTTTCATAGCTGGCATGAGTCTTCTCTGTCCTTCTATAGATCGCCCACCTTCGTTCTCAAGAATGATTTTGTGTTTACACACGGAAGGACTAATTCCCTTGATGTCGGCAATAGTCCATCCGATTGCTTCTTTGTTTGCTCGAAGTACTTGAAGTAACTTCTCCTCTTGAGGACCTGAAAGGTTAGCAGAAATAATAACAGGCAAAGTTTTATTCGTTCCTAGATATGCATAGCGTAGATGATCTGGAAGTCGTTTTTCTTCGAGAACAGGTGGACATATTATAGATGGTTGTTTCATTGGTTCAATGTCACCTGGTTCTCGAAGTAGTTCTCGCACATTTGATCCTAATGCAGCAACATCTTCAGGGGGAATCTCGAGTTCCTCTGGTGTTTCAAGTGCTAAGGCTTCGTCAAGATCATCATCTAAGCTTGCTTCATTGAAGACTTCTTGCGCAATTTTTCCGATGACATCTATTTTGAAGCACTCATCCTTCGACTTTGGTAACTTCATAGCCTGAAACACATTGAATCGTATCTGTTCGCCTTGTACTCTCATGATCAACTCACCATTCTCAACATCAATTAGTGTACGCCTGGTGGTCCTTTGTGTGTTCTAAATAAATGCAAATAATAATCGAACCACAACCGCAAGTGTACGGTTGTCCCAAGTAGTATATATGATAAAACAGATTCGTTCCAAGGACGGGATGGTTGACTACAATGTTTAACAAATAATGATTGGTTGCACTTATGAAAGCAAGTAGATAAAATATGTTTGTTTGGTTTTGTTTATTAAAACTACTAAATGAAAGACAAATTATAAATGCAAGTAAAAGCTAAGACGCAAATAAAATGATGTAAAACGCAGTATGAGAAGTAGTACTTGAGAACGCAAGGATCCTCCCAATCTTATTTCCTAACTTATGTTGTTTAAGGGCTAAATTGGTCAATTACAATGGTCGAGATTCTAAATTCCTTATACCCCCGTCAGGGTGGACTATAAGGCGATCCTAAAGTGTCACTAGTCCCGTCAGGGTAAATATGATCCACCGTTGGATGCTTAAGTTTTATTACCTCATTGGCCCTAGAATTAGCTAAGTTCGTCAGAATCAATAGCTTTTATCCTAGATTGAATAATTAATTCTATACCTAAACCCTCCGTCAGGATGATCCACACGCCACATATGTGGAATAGCCTAGATACTAATACCTGTTCTTAGTTCGCGACTCTAAAAACAGTAAACAATCACAAATTATCGAAAAGAGTAAAAGACACAATCTAGTTTAATTTAACAGAAACCCAAATTTAACATTCGTTATTCAATACGATTGGGATTCACCCATTAATTGTTCTCAAGCACTATGAAAAGTTTAGCTCATATTAAATGGAAAAACTAAATTAAAAGAAATGGAATTCATATTTGATTACAAAATTAAATATAAAAAGAACCTAATTTCTGGAATTGGAATGACTACAAACGGAGATATAGACCCTCTCCAGCTCTTGTAGCTTCTTCTTTCTTCCTTCTGTTGCTTCTCTCTGGTGTTTAATCTTGTGGAATGTGAATTGTGTGAAAAATAGAAGTCCAGACCTCCTTTTATAAGAATAAAAACGGATTAGGGCTTGGACCTAATAATAAAACACTAATTAAATGTCCAAGCCCAAATTCTAAACCCAAAATCCCGTAACTGCTGATACACCTTCACTAAAACGACTTTTCCCGCTTCGTTATGACTCCGATTGACCTCAAATCAGTTGCTAAATTTCCGTGACTCGATAAGAATCGTTTTCTCTTCAAAGGTCTGCGGCTAGATCATCGCTTAAACACCTCGAAATCAGCAATCTTTGGCCTGGAAAACATATTTTCAGTTCTAAAAATAATATCTTCGGGATTTATCTTCAAGTCTTGACTCTATTTCACGATCTTTGACTTTCTCCTTGGATTCCTCTTCTAGCAAACATCTAAAACCTGTAAACTTTACACTAAAAATACCAATATTACGCGCAAAAGTTTAATAAATTAAAAATGCTAGAAATAAAAGAGGAAAATCATATTATTGCATATTAAGTCCAAAAGTCTATCGGATTAAGTAAATAAACACCAAAAATGATGTCTCCCAAGGGTCAAAAATAAGAACTATTAGGGAGACATCAAGACCCCAAACTCAAACCTTTGTCGTTCCGACAAAGTAAAACAAAACAAAGGGGTAAAAGTAAGCGTATAAACAAGTAGAATCTAACAAATAAACCCTAAAGCAATTCTTAAGATAAATCTCATATAGCAAACTCTAAAAACTAATATACACATACACCTAGAATGCAACATCAAACATAAATAATCTCAATCATAAAATTAAAGTTGCAATGCTTGAAGGTTACACTTGTACTCATCTCTGTATGATGGCTATAGGGTGGTCCTTAATCCTAACTCACTTTGAACGCTCCACCTAGTATATTCCCTATTAACAGAATCATAAATTCACTACGCACTTAGGAATCACGAGGTCTTTACGGTTATAATATTGGCTTAAGGACGGGTGTGGATGTATATTTGGTAAATTTGAAGTGAGCTTGTGGCTCTCTCCTCACTTACCATCAACAATGTCCTCGAGCTTGAGTTAACGCTCAAAAGATGTTCTCACTCACCCATATACGCAACAATTTAGCGTCCCATGTCTACCCACTATAAACAAGATGATTTTCAGAAAAATTCCACTTTGCCGGATGTTTTATTCATTCATATTTTTCTTTTTATTTTCTTTTTCTCTTTTTTTTTTTTGTACAGAAGCAAACCGGGTTCCCGGTTTCTACTGTATGATTTCTCGAAATTTTTCATTTTTTATTTCTTTTTCATTTTTCTTCATTCCCGGCAAAGGGTTACAAGTATATATCATCTGCAATTGTGCTACAATACAAAGTACATCAATCCCAACCCATTAATTTCCCCATAAGTGGTCCCACCACCCCAAACTCAAGCTCGAGACATGTCTCAGGATTGTGATTCAAGTGCGGGTCATATGGTCATGCCTAATAATCTAAGGGATAGTGGCTTATATCGTGGCTACAAAGAAAAGGCTAAAGGTTCAAAGTGAGCTAAGACGGATAATAATGAATACAAGGGATAGAAGGCTAAAAGGCACAAATGGTTAACAAAGAACTGCCCCTATCATTTTCCTAAGTACATAGCTTGTCTTTAGTTCATATCTAGGTGGGTTCTCTACTAATTAGGATTTCACGTTCTACACACCAAACATATTCCTTAAGTACAAGCTTACTTCATTTGCATTGTTCATTAATTTTTCCTATTAATTACCTATGTTTGCATGCAATTCTAAATGCGTTTTATATCAATCCCTAAAGTCCACTATTTACTATCATTGATTCATCAAAAGTATGCTTAAAGGGATATTTAAAAATTTCTACAGTCAAACGCAACTCCGAAAATTCTTTTATTGAAAGCAAATAAAACAAATAAAACATAAAAACTGGGATGAGGCAACGAACCCCACCCCAAACTCAAAAATGAGTCGTGTCCCCACGACTCGAAAAGACTCAATAAAGCATTTAAACTAATCTACACTAAGAGGAAAGTTTAGAAAACGTATCTTAACCAGCGTGAGGCTGGTTATCGGTGTTGCGTTCTGAACCTTTATCTCGCGTAACAGCATAATAAATTGCGTTTTGAAGTGTGTTTACGCCTAAGATTAAATTTCGAAGCAGGTCCAATTCTCTTGTAACATTCCCCAAGGTAGCAATCATCTTTTCCTGATTCTCTTCCAACACCTGAATCTTCGATTCCAACTCAGGAACAGTCTTTGCTTTGTTTGATTGAGGAGTTCTAGGACTCTTGGTAGCTCGTGTTGCCTCTTCATGGATATTCTTGATCGTGCTCAAAGCTATACTGACACCAACTGAAACAACGTCAATATCTGCGTTCTTACGCGGAATCTTTGCGTCTAGACACAACTGAGTAATAGTACAAGGAAACTTCAGATTTTGTTGTTTCATTGGTGATTTCGCGAATTCCATGATTGTATCATAAATGATCTTAGCAACATCAAATGGTTTCTCTTCCAAAATACACTTAATAACAAATACGTGCTCTTTCTTCAACTCGGAAGTGTGTTTAATACCAAAGAAAGTGGGTATTACGAAACGAGACCAAACCTTAGCACGAGGTGTCAAACTACTGCTGTAAAACTGTCCAGGATATCTTTCTCCCTCAGGAATTGGGCTAGCCCCATTAACAAGCACGGTCCCCCAAAGGGATTCAAAATCGAAAGAAGGGTCATTAAGAGTTTCTTGGAAAGGACATGTCACAGAAAAGTTGGGTAATTTCAAGGATTTCCGAATACGTTCAATAGAGAAAGGAACTACCTTTTTGCGAATATCAATTGCATCACGGGAGGTGGCTAAACCTTCGTAAAATTCTCGCACAAAAGTAGGAATAAACTCAAGCTTCCTTTCTTGTAATTCTTTCCAACCAAACTTAGTACATGTCACAGCATATTCTTTGTATTCACTGCTCATAATACCCTTAGGAAAATTTGTCTCCTCACCAAACTTCAAAAATTCAATTCTTTCACGAACCTGAGTATTCCAACAAGTATAAACCCTCTTAGGCTTGTGGGCCCACATCTTCATACGCGGAGGTTTCTGTTGTACTGGTACTTCCTGAACCTCTTGTTCAGTTTCCTTCTCAGTGTTCTTCTCGTCTTCTTGGTCCTTCGCACTTTCAAACTCATCAATTAATCTTCTCTTCTGTCCTGTAATTTCCATTCTCTTTGGATCAAGCTTAACCTCATCAATCTTACGTTTAGGACGCGAATCAGGAATCTCAATAGCTTGGTCTTGGGAACCACCAATGGTGGTTTTCCTTCTAGGAGCAGTTCTTCGGAAATCACTGGTTATGTTAGTCATCTCTTTCCACCCCAAACTCAAAACTTCAAATAGTGAAAAACTTAGAGAAAAGTTTAGAATTTTGATGTTTTGAGGCTTAGGAATTGAAGAACTAGGTAGAATATGAGATGGGTTTTGTTTAATTTGGATGGGAGAAGAAAGAATTAGGTTTTATTTAAGGATTTGATGAAGGAGAATCTTGGGAAAAACTAAGGATTTGATGTTATTTTGGAGAGGAGGTGAGTTGATTTTATGTTTTTGTGGTGAAAGAGGGTATGATTTGATGATATATAGTGTTTATGTTGATGATTTTCGGAGGTGGGACAGCTATTGGTGCGTTTTAGGTAAAAACTTGCAAAAGAGGCTAAGAAAACTAGGTTAAACACCTCAAAACCGACATCACAGTTTCAAAACCGGGTTCCCGCATTTGTGAAATGCGGGTTCCCGGTTCCGCGTCGCTGTGACGGCGCGAAAAAATACATAAAAGACTTTTTTTTTTACCTCGAGACGCTCCAAAGCGCTGGACCCCAAGACGCGGGGTCAGAGATTTTACTCGCCGAAACCGGGTTCCCGGTTTTGTAGAATGCGGGTACCCGGATTTTCTCGATGGCGCGAGTCAAAACGCGCCAAAACGCAGGACCCCAAAACGCTGGGTCAGAACTTTTGGAAGATTACAGCTCCGAAACCGGGTACCCGGTTTTGCCAAATGCGGGTTCCCGGTTTTGTGTCGATGGCGCGAATCAAAACGCAGCAAAACGCAATCCACCAAAACGCTGGGTCAGGAAATTTCAAAAGTTACGGCACCAAAACCGGGTTCCCGGTTTTGAAAATCCGGGTACCCGGTTCCGACGCTGTGTCGTGAACCAAGACTCCAAGTGTTGCGTGTATAAGGTTGGTACCAGCTCCAAAACCGGGTTCCCGGTTTTTGCGAAACCGGGTTCCCGGTTTCTCCTGGACATCCAACCAATTTTCTCCTATTTTCGCCTCATCGACCCCAAACTCATGACCTTTTTACCCCTGAAATCATCAAAAACAACTACCCTTCCTCATTTCTTAATAATAAACACTAAAATTACGAAAATCAAACTATTCTAAATTGCGAAAAATTAAAAACTTAGCTAATATACAAAGAATTGGCTTTTGTTTAACGTCGTTAAGATCGACGGGTTACCTCACGCTCTTAAGGAGTTTCGAGGAGATACATGACCTCCCCGGGATGTGGATCTTCCGAGCGATCGGTATCTTCACCTCCATGGTATATCTTCAATCTGTGACCGTTAACCATAAAGGTACGGTTTTCTAGCGGGTGTTCTATTTCTATCGCCCCATGAGGTGTAACTTTGGTCACAATGTATGAACCTGACCACTTAGATCTTAACTTACCCGGATAATTGCTGAACTTTGAATTATACTTCAATACTCTTTGCCCCACTTCAAAGTTTTTTGTACGAATCCGATTGTCATGCAATTTCTTTGTGTTTTCTTTGTAAAGTTTGGCATTTTCATAAGCATGCAATCGGAACTCATCAAGTTCATTAAGCTTCATCATACGATTCTTTCCGGCTAAGATAGGATCTAAGTTCAACTGCGCAATCGCCCAATAGGTGCCCATTTCAAGCTCTAAAGGTAAGTGACAAGCCTTACCATACACCATACGATAAGGAGATGCACCAACTGGAGTCTTAAACGCAGTACGATAGGCCCACAACGCATCATCTAATTTCATTGATCAATCTTTTCTTGTAGGACCAACGGTTTTCTCTAGGATTGATTTGACTTCGCGATTTGAAACTTCAGCTTGACCATTGGATTGCGGATGATATGCGGTAGATACACGGTGTCTTACTCCATATTTCTCTAGAACAGTCTTCAGATATTTATTAACAAAATGAGATCCCCCATCGCTAATAATCACTCTAGGTGTGCCATGTCTAGTGAAAATATGTGATTTCAAAAACTTAATCACCACTCGTGAATCATTGGTAGGTAAAGCCACCGCTTCTACCCACTTAGACACATAATCAACAGCTAATAGGATGTAGAGGTTACCATTTGAAGGAACGAAAGGACCCATAAAGTCTATACCCCAAACATCGAATATTTCAACTTCTAACACATTATTACGTGGAATCTCATCCCTCTTGGATATGTTTCCGGTAAACTGGCATCTCGTACACTTCTTAACATATTCATGACAATCTTTGATAAGAGAAGGCCAGTAAAAACCTGTTTGGAATACCTTCGCAGCAGTTCTATCTCCCTTGAAATGACCTCCATATAATGAATCATGGCACCCATCTATAATGGCTTCGGTCTCCTCCCTTGCTACACATCTTCGGATCATTTGGTCAGCACAAACTTTGTAGAGGAAAGGGTCCTCCCAAAAGAACTGTCTAGCACGATGAGCTAACCTCTTTCTTTCTTGATAAGTAGATCCTTCAGGAAAAACACCACTCACCACTAAAATCGCAATATCTGCATACCACGGAGCCTCATAATCCCGAACAACGAATAGACTCTCATCATAAAACTCTTCTCTAACTGCTTCAGTACCACTATTCATCTCTGAACCCTCTAAACGCGATAAATGATCTGCCACCTGATTCTCACAACCCTTTCTATCTTTGATCTCTAAATCGAACTCTTGAAGTAATAAAACCCATCTGATTAACCTTGGTTTCGCATCTTTCTTCTCCATAAGAAATCTGATCGCGGAATGATCTGTATAAACAATAACTTTCGCTCCGAGAAGATAAGAGCGAAATTTATCAAACGAATATACAACTGCTAGCAACTCCTTTTCTGAAACTGTGTAATTAATCTGAGCACCACTAAAAGTTTTACTAGCATAGTAAATCGAATGAAAAACTTTCTCTTTTCTTTGTCCTAATACAGCTCCCATGCACAAATCACTCGCATCACACATAACCTCAAACGGTAAATTCCAATCTGGAGGTAACACTATAGGAGCAGAAATAAGCTTTTCCTTAATTACTTGGAAGGCCGCTAAACAAGCTTCATCAAAAAGGAATGTGCAATCCTTTTCGAGTAAGTTGCATAACGGTTTAGCAATCTTAGAAAAATCCTTAATAAAGCGCCTATAAAAGCCAGCATGGCCAAGAAAACTCCTTACCCCTTTAACAGAAACAGGAGGGGGAAGAGTTTTAATTACCTCTATCTTTGCTCTATCAACCTCTAAACCAGCACTCGAAACTTTGTGACCTAGAACAATACCTTCGCGAACCATGAAATGACACTTCTCCCAGTTGAGCACCAAATCTGTTTCCCTGCATCTCACTAACACTTTCTCCAAGTTATCTAAACATATATCAAAATCATCACCAAACACGGAGAAATCATCCATAAACACTTCAAGGAAATTATCTATCATGTCCCAGAAGATGGCCATCATACACCTTTGAAAAGTAGCGGGAGCGTTACACAACCCAAATGGCATTCTGCGATATGCAAAAGTACCAAATGGGCATGTAAAGGTAGTCTTATGTTGATCTTCTGGAGCCACGTAAATCTGATTGTACCCGGAGTAACCATCCAAGAAGCTATAGTACTCTCTTCCGGCTAATTTATCTAACATTTGATCGATGAAGGGCAAAGGGAAATGATCTTTTCTGGTGGCCTTGTTCAGCTTTCTGTAATCCATGCAAACTCTCCATCCAACTACCGTTCTTGAAGGAATAGCTTCATTTTTATCATTAAGAACCGTTGTCATTCCTCCTTTCTTCGGTACACACTGAACCGGACTCACCCATTCACTACTCGAAATGGGATAAATAATCCCCGCATCTAAAAGCTTGATCACCTCTTTCTTCACCACATCCTTCATAGCGGGCATTAATCTTCTCTGACCTTCAACTGAGCGTGCATTAACATCTTCAAGTATGATTTTGTGTTGACAATAGGATGGACTAATGCCTTTGATGTCAGCAATTGTCCAACCTATTGCTTCTTTGTTGGCTCTCAACACACGCAACAATTTATCTTCTTGAGGACCTGTCAAATTAGCTGAAACAATAACAGGTAGAGTTTCATTAGTACCCAAATATGCATACCTCAAGTGTGCTGGCAATGGTTTTTCTTCCAATTCCGGAGGAGATTCAATTGAAGGCTTCTTTTTAGGAATAATCTCCCCCGGTTCTCTCACAGGTTCATAGGCAAGACGCCTATACTTCGGATTTTCAGAATTGAGAGCTGCCACTGTTTCGGTAAGCTCCTCCATCATCTCAGGTGAATCTAATGTCAAAGCAGCCTGCAAGATATCATCAAAATTTAAGCAATTAAATACCTCTTGCGATGCTTGTTCTACTACATCCATTCTGAAGCAATCTTCCTGAGAATCTGGGAATTTCATAGCTCGAAATACATTGAATTTGACTTTCTCATCTTGTATCCTCATCGTTAATTCGCCATTCTCTACATCGATCAGTGTTCGCCCTGTAGCTAGGAATGGTCTACCCAAAATAATGGGGACATTTCTATCTGCATTGTACTCAAGTATTACGAAATCAACGGGAAATATAAGTGTACCTGCCTTAACGAGGACGTCCTCAATTCGGCCATCAGGGTGTGCAAGAGACCTGTCCGCCATTTGCAAGACCATAGAAGTGGGTCTTGCGTTTCCTATTTTTAGCTTATCAAAGATCGACTTGGGCATCAAATTGATGCTTGCTCCCAAGTCACATAGCGCTTTTCCCTTCCATTCTTCTCCAATCGATATCGGAATCGTGAAACTCCCCGGATCAACTAACTTCGGAGGTAATTTACTCTGATAAATCGCGCTACACTCTTCAGGAAGACCGATCATCTCATTATCACAATAAGGCCTTTTGTTAGTGAGGGCCCTCTTCAAAAATTTCGTATACTTAGGAATATCTCGAATCGCCTCTAGTAACGGAATATTAATACTTAGACCCTTCACTCTATTAAAGAATTTCTGAAAATCACCCAAATCACCCTTTTTCTGAACTCGAGATGGAAACGGTGGTGGAGGGCGATATATCACAATATCATCTTTCTTTTTCGGAACTTCTCTTGGTCTTTCTATTTCTTCAACCTCACTATCTTTTTCATTCTCTTTTTCTTTCTCACCCACTTCCTTTTCTTTTCTTGGAACTTCTTTCTCTTTCATAATAGGAAAAGGAGGTGGAGGGAGATTCTTACCACTTCGTAATGTAACGGCTTTGCAATCTTCACGTTGGATTGGATTCTCTGTATCGCTAGGAAGTTGCCCTTGTGGACGCTGATTCAGTTGTTTATTAATTTGACTTAGCTGATTCTGGAACAACTTCATGTTTGCTTCGGCTGCATTTTGACGTTCCATAGCTTGTGTCTGAAGAGCAATTAAACTTTCAACTGTTTTCTGAAGGGGAACTACTCCTTCTTGTGGATGGGCAGGTAAGGCTTTTTGGTTTAAAGTTTCATCGTAAGTATTCGGAGGAGCTTGTCTTTGTACATAATTACCCTGATTCTGTCCTCCTTGATAATTGTTGTGTGGTCTTGGATTGTAGTTGTTACCTTGGGGACGCGGCTGATACGCATATGTAGGATTGGCTGCCCCATTAGGATTCGAGTATTGAAACCCAGGATGGTTTCTGTTAGGTTGATATCCATTACCACTCGAATTGAAATTACCTCTATTGGACATAAACATCACGGATTCTTGGTTATTCGGACAACTTTCCTCATCATGATCATCTACCCTGCAAATCGAACACATATAAACCTCTTGTGCAGCATGCACAACTACCTTCTTACCCGAAAATCCTTCTTTTACAGCTAAAGTAAGCTGCTTCAATTGTTGCTCTATAGTATTCTGAATCTTATTCTCAAGCGTAGCAAACTTTTCTTCCATATCAACATTATTCACTCCTTTAACCGGTGTTCTTACTGAATTCCACCCAACTTCATTCTTGACTGTTATTTCTAAGATAATTTTAGCATGAGCGGGTTGAACTTGAAGAAAACCTGCACCACATAACAAATCCAACTTCTCTCTTGAAGTCCCATCAAGGCCTCTGTAAAAGATTTTTAACTGTTGTTGTTCTGAAAAGCCATGATTGGGGACTCTACGTAAACACATCTGAAATCTTGTCCAACTCTTACCCAAAGTTTCATCATATTCTTGACGGAAATGTGTCAATTCTAATTCAACATCTAATCTCATGTTACTTGGGTAATACCTGTCAAAGAAAGCAGTCTCTAATTGGTCCCAGTTTGTTATCTTCGTAGGATCTTGCGTATCGTGCCATTCACTTGCTCCATCAATAACAAAAAATTTAAACGCAGCGAAATACATCTGTTCTCTTGAAACTCCTTGTGTGATATAAGAATCACATATCTGTTTGAATTTCTGTACCGCTCTAAGAGGATCTTCTCCCACTCTACCACGAAAATTTCCAAAATTTTGGAATTGAGCTATCATACCCGAATCTGGACGAAACCTCAGAACATTTATATCTGGAGCACCTACTCCTATAGCAGGAGCATGGAATGGAACTTCTGGTGGACCATTAGTAAACCACGGATCTTGATTCATTACTATCTGGACTTGAGGATTAGAAATCACTGGTGGAATTGGAGGAATAGCGCCTGGAGGAACTAGGCCAGGTTGCGCTAACGGTTGGCCACCTGCACCTAGTGGACCTGGTTTATTATTTTGTTGATCTTGAAGATTTATCTCTTCCATTCTGTTACTTAATTCTTCTACCTCTAAAGCTTCTCGTTCTCTTCTTCTCTTGTTAGCAAGTCTGATCAACGATTCTGGATTACTAAGGATCGGAGGTGTTGGCTCTAGATCCTTGAATAGCCTTCTTCGCATACACCAAACCTAAAAACCTGAGAAAGATAAACAAACAAAAAGCGTAAAACTGATAAAATAAAATAAATGCAACTATCACTAAAGGATAAACACCGTGGTCACACGCTACCGTCCCCGGCAGCGGCGCCAAAAACTTGGTGGTCCTTTGTGTGTTCTAAATAAATGCAAATAATAATCGAACCACAACCGCAAGTGTACGGTTGTCCCAAGTAGTATATATGATAAAACAGTTTCGTTCCAAGGACGGGATGGTTGACTACATGTTTAACAAATAATGATTGGTTGCACTTATGAAAGCAAGTAGATAAAATATGTTTGTTTGGTTTTGTTTATTAAAACTACTAAATGAAAGACAAATTATAAATGCAAGTAAAAGCTAAGACGCAAATAAAATGATGTAAAACGCAGTATGAGAAGTAGTACTTGAGAACGCAAGGATCCTCCCAATCTTATTTCCTAACCTATGTTGTTTAAGGGCTAAATTGGTCAATTACAATGGTCAGGATTCTAAATTCCTTATACCCCCGTCAGGGTGGACTATAAGGCGATCCTAAAGTGTCACTAGTCCCGTCAGGGTAAATATGATCCACCATTGGATGCTTAAGTTTTATTACCTCATTGGCCCTAGAATTAGCTAAGTTCGTCAGAATCAATAGCTTTTTTCCTAGATTGAATAATTAATTCTATACCTAAACCCTCCGTCAGGATGGTCCACACGCCACATATGTGGAATAGCCTAGATACTAATACCTGTTCTTAGTTCACGAATCTAAAAATAGTAAACAATCACAAATTATCGAAAAGAGTAAAAGACACACTCTAGTTTAATTTAACAGAAACCCAAATTCAACATTCGTTATTCAATACGATTGGGATTCACCCATTAAATGTTCTCAAGCACTATGAAAAGTTTAGCTCATATTAAATGGAAAAAATAAATTAAAAGAAATGGAATTCATATTTGATTACAAAATTAAATATAAAAAGAACCTAATTTCCGGAATTGGAATGACTACGAACGGAGATATAGACCCTCTCCAGCTCTTGTAGCTTCTTCTTTCTTCCTTCTGTTGCTTCTCTCTGGTGTTTAATCTTGTGGAATGTGAATTGTGTGAAAAATAGAAGTCCAGACCTCCTTTTATAAGCATAAAAACGGATTAGGGCTTGGACCTAATAATAAAACACTAATTAAATGTCCACGCCCAAATTCTAAGCCCAAAATCCCGTAACTGCTGATACACCTTCACTAAAACGGCTTTTCCCGCTTCGTTATGACTCTGATTGACCTCAAATCAGTTGCTAAATTTCCGTGACTCGATAAGGATCGTTTTCTCTTCAAAGGTCAGCGGCTAGATCATCGCTTAAGCACCTCGAAATCAGCAATCTTTGGCCTGGAAAACAGATTTTCAGCTCTAAAAATAATATCTTCGGGATTTATCTTCAAGTCTTGACTCTATTTCACGATCTTTGACTTTCTCCTTGGATTCCTCTTCTAGAAAACATCTAAAACCTGTAAACTTTACACTAAAAATACCAATATTACGCGCAAAAGTTTAATAAATTAAAAATGCTAGAAATAAAAGAGGAAAATCATATTATTGCATATTTAGTCCAAAAGTCTATCGGATTAAGTAAATAAACACCAAAAATGATGTCTCCCAAGGGTCGAAAATAAGAACAATTAGGGAGACATCAACGCCCCGTGGCTAAGAATGGTCTACCCAAGATGATGGGGACATTCTTATCCGCGTCGTAGTCAAGAATAATAAAATCGCAAGGAAAAATAAAAGAACCAGCTTTAACTAAAACATATTCAATTTTACCTATTGGTCGTGAGAGGGAGCGATCCGCCATTTGTAATACCACAGATGTAGGTACTACTTCTCCAATATTAAGCTTCTCGAACAGAGATCTAGGCATGAGATTGATGCTCGCGCCTAAATCGCATAATGCTTTCCCGGTCCAACTATCTCCAATGTCGATAGGAATTGTAAAACTTCCGGGATCTTCTAATTTGGGTGGTAACTCACTTTGACATATAACACTGCACTCCCTAGGTAGTCCAATTGTTTCCCCAGTCTCTATACTTCGCTTGTTGGAGAGAATGTCTTTCATGAATTTCATATAGGTTGGCATCCTCTTGAGAGCTTCAACAAGTGGTATATTAACTTCCAACTTCTTCAACATGTCAATGAACTTCTTGAATTCCAGGTCATTGTCCTTCTTTCTGACACGTGAAGGGTATGGTGGTGGAGGGCGTGTATTGAGTTCCACTGGTTTGCTTGTCTTCTCGGCTTGAACACTCTTTGGTTTAACTACCTCCTCAACTGTATCTTTGATGGTTTCTTCCCCCCTTTGTTCTTGAATAGGGATTGGTTCTGGTTCTGGTCTTGGTGGAGGTAGTTGTTTTCCACTTCGCAATTCAACTACATGGCAAGAATCATCTCTAGGAGCAATAGTATCACTTGGGAGTTTCCCCTTTGGCCGATTTTGTATTGTACTCGCCATCTGTGATATGGTATGCTCTAGTTGCTTGATAATCTTCTCCTGGGTTCGAACTTTCTGTTGGCTATGACTCATTTTCTTCTCAACTGTTTGCATTAATTTAGCCATACTCGAACTTAAGCTCTGGAGTTGTTCTTGTTTTGCCAATTGCATTGATTGTTTAGGTGGATCTTTCTTTGGTTCTTGACAAATTTTCTTAACAATGGGTGCCTTTTTCTGAATAGGTTGTGGTGGATTATAGGATTGAGGTTGGGGTTGTTGATAAGTTTCTTGCTTTCTGACCCAACTTTTCTGTTGCGGGGGTTGTTGATAATTAGTGACAGTGTAGATTTCTTGAGGATAAGTATAACCATTAGAATAATAGTTATCTTGAGGATACTGAACGGAAGCTACTGCTGGATTATTCATACAGCCTTCCCACACATGATTTCTTGATCCACAACCAGGGCACGAAGGAATTGTGCGTACCGTATTCACCTGAGCAATTGTTCGGGCTTGTTCCTTAAGTTCTTCGAGTTGTTTAGCCAATTCTTTAAGCTTCAGAGATTTTGAATTGTCTTCTTTTACTGCTCTCTTTGGCCAACTTCTCTCGTTCTCAAGAATTCTTTCCATCCCCAACTCAGCTTCTTCAGGATCTAGCAGCACAAAACCTGCGTTTCCTAACGAATCTGCTTTCTCTCTTGATTTATCATTAAGGCCTCCATAAAACACGGTTAAATAATATTCTGGCGAGGATCTATGATAGGGACATCTCACCATCTTCTCTGTAAATCGTAACATGCTTCACCCAAACTCTCTTCCTCTTTCTGTATGAATTGTTCAAGCTCCAACATATCTTTTAAACGTCTACTAACAGGATAGAAACGGTCTAGGAATCTTGCTTGGAGCTTGTCCCAATCTGGAATAATATGAGGGTATTGGGTATCATACCAATCGCTTGCACATCCGGTCAAGAAGAACTGGAACATAAGGTAATATACTTGCTCCCTAGTAACTCCTCTTACGATATAAGCATCACAGATCTGCATGAATTTCTGAATATATCGGATCGGATCTTGATGTGCATCTCCGCTGAATAATCCCTGTGATGCAAAATGAGTTAGCATCCCAGGATCAGGTTTAAATTTCGCGGCTTGGATTTCTGGAGCGCGAATTCCTCGTGGCTCCACTCTGAACTCGATGGGTAGCTCAAGTCTCCTTGGGTTCTCCATCTGTAACTAAATCTGAAAAACAAAAACTAAAAACGAAAAGCGTAAAATAGAACTAACTAAAAATAAAAGCACAAAATATATGCACAAGGACTAAGCGGCGCCAAAAGCTTGGTAGGGCCTAGGGTGTGATAAAATAAGATATAAATTAAGTGCAAAAACACCCTAGAACTACACGGTTCTGCAAGTATACAGATCGTATGCAAGTTTTAGATTGAGATTCGTTCCGCAGAGACTACGAAGGTTAGATGAATCTTATGCAATAATCAGGTGCAATAAATTAAAGATAGAACAACTAAACGCAAATAAAAGTAAAAACAAATAAAGATGGAATTGATTTTCTAATTAACTAAATTAAAACTAAGAATTAAAAGACAGAAAATAAATATGAAAAAGAAGTGATATGAGAAGATAGCTTAAGTTGTTAGCATGTAATCCCCACTAGTTTTGTCGTTCTAAACATGTAAGAGTGAATTATGTAGTATTTCCCTAATCGGTCCCAATTCGCTATCGGTAGTTTAAAATAGGATTTACCTGTGTCAATAAGGCTTCCTAAGCAAACTTTTCCTGTAATTGGCCAATAGTCACAAAGACTAAACCATAGTGATTATCTAGCTAGGTTGGGTTGTCAGATCAGACCTAAAACTAGACGTTATGTGCTAAACATGCAATTAAACACCGTTGTCAATGATATCCTAATTACTATATGGTAATTCTAATGGATGCAGTCCACAAGAATACAGAATATAAATCCAAACACATAAACAGAGAATAAAAACTATAATTCTATTTAAAACATTAAATTCCCAAATTAGATAGATGTCAATCAAAACTAGGGTTCATACATTAATGCTAAAACTCAAGCTAAAGAAAATTAGTTCATAAAAGAAAAGAAAGAAATTACAAAATTATAGGTAGAAGAAGACATTGTTGATGATAGCTCCTTCCAGACATCTCTCTTGTGTTCTAAGCTTCCTCTTGGTTTAAGGTTTCACCAAGGATGATTTAAGAGTGTTAAGAGGCTGTATTTATAGTGTATAGGTTGACCTAAATCGTTTCTTTAGAGATAAGTTAAGTAATAGACTCCTAGCCCAACTCAAATTCTTAAGGAAATAAAGATAAACATTGCTGGACCGTTTTGAGCATATCTTCTTCGTTATTGGTCGGATTGAGCTCCATAAGATACCAAAAGAATCGCAACAGAATTATCTTGACCATAAAGAAGGAAATTACCAAAATCGGCCTATTTCTTAGGTAAAAACACAAATCTTTAGACGTGTATGCAGAATCCCAGATTTAGGCAGCTTTTCCTTTTCCATCTTTTTAGCCTTTGTTTCCTTATCTCCAATTTCCATGCAAATCTCCTTCCATAAGTTGTATTCTTTGACTTGGACTCTAATTAATATCCATAATTATCTTTAAAGCTTCACACTAAATAAACAATTAAACCCAATATGCTCTAAAAATAATAATTCTACAAATCAAGACCCAAAATAGGAAAGTGCACTAAATTAAGCTAAAATCAACCTATAAACTAATAAATAAGCCTAAAATGATGTCTCATGAATAGATTTTATTATCACAAATGAGGAGACATCAATAGGGAATAAGCTAAGTGGAGCGTTCAAAGCAATTAAAGATCGAGGAACACCCTATAGCCACCATCTTGAGATAAGTAATAAGCGTAACCTTCTAGCATTGTGAAATTAATTTTGGATTGAAATTATTTTATATTTGATTTTGCATGATAAGTGTATGTGTACATTAATTCCTACATTAGACTATATGAGATTTGTTTTAAGTTGTGCTTTGGGAATATTTACTAGATTCTACTTTCTGCATTCACCTAAAAGATCCTTTGTTATTTAATTTTACTTTGTCGGGACAACAAAGGTTTGAGTTGGGGGTCTTGATGTCTCCCTATTTGTTCTAAATATTAGCCCTCTGGAGACATCATTTTAGGTGAATTATTGACTTATGAGATATACTTTTATGCTTAATTGATCATATTGCACTTTCTCCCCTTGGAAATAGACTATTTGCGTTTTTAGAGCTTTTGTGCGTTAATTTGATGATTTTTAGTGCAAAGTTAGTAGGTTCTTGAATTTCATGAAAGACCAATCCAAGGTGGAGAAGTGATAATAGAGTCTTAGTGTATTTTAGAGTGTTAGGAAATGTTTTTACTCGAGTTTCTATTTTTAGAGTGCACTTTCCTATTTCTATTTCTTGAATTATTAGTTTATTCTTTTTAAGCATATGCGGTTTAATTATTTATTTATGGTGAAGCTTTAAAAGATAAATGGTAATTACTTAGAGACCAAGTCGAGTTAGAGAAGGAAAGGAAAGAGATTTACATGGAAATAAGAAGATTAAGAAAGGATATATGCAAAGAAGGAAAAGATAAAGCTGCCTTATGAATCTGAAATTCCAGCCACGTTTCAAAGATAAATCCATAACTAAAGATTGGCTAGGAATCTAGAAGAGTGGTCTGCACCAATAGAAAGCTCTTTCCGAGACAAGCAGTTTCATATATTGGAACTCCTCAAACGGATAAGTATTGAAAAAGATATGACCAAATCAAATCAGCAGCATAATCTTACCTTTCCTATATTTTAGGGTTACGAATTAAAGAGTTCTTGACTTGTCTTCCTCTCCAAATAATTCGACCTAGGGCTTGCTAACACCTATAAATACACCTCTTAGACCTTATTATTCAGTACCTCTCACAATTCATTCAATATATACATCTTTAGAGAGAGCGTCAAGAGGCGGAAGCAAGAGCAGAAGCTGGAGAATCCTTTTCCTCCAACAACAGTTCAAGCCAATTCCTCTATCTAGGTTCTTATTTTATTTCTGTTATTAGGACATGTATATTATTAATTTCCTTATTGTTTTTACTTTCAATATGAGCTAAACCTTAATTACTTGAGAATCGTAATGAGATGAACCCTAATTTGTTTAATTCATGTATTTCAATTTGGGATTAGTTTCTAGTTTAATTTGAATTAGGTATTTCATATTGTTTATTATTTTATATTATTTTCACTATCAATGAATTAGCTAATCAAAGATAGGTCATAGTAATTAAGCTATTCACTTTGGTGGAGAAGTGATCGCCTTGACGGGGGGTTTAATTACTGAACTAGATAATAAACGTAAGGTATAAATTATTGATCCTGACAGACTTAGTTAACCTTATAGCCAATTGGGTAAAATAGTATTAATTCGAAGGTGGATTATAATCACCCTGACGGGGTTTGTAACACCTGAGAATAGCTCCTAGGTCCACCCTGACGGGGGCTAGGAGATTATAGAATCCCGACTAATATAGAAATATCAATTCTACCCTTAAAGAAAGCATTAATTAGGTAAGTTTAGGTGATTCCCTAGCGAGACTCAAGTATAGCTCATATCTGCGTCTTAGTCTTTTGGTATTTACTTTTAGTTATTTTGTTTCTTTGCGTCTAGTAGTTTAATAACTCGAAACCAAATAAATATTTCCTATCTTTTATTTTCTGTATTTGCAATTACTAATACTTGTTTATTGAACACTTGGGTTATACCAGTCCAATCCCTGAGAACGAATCCGACTTATCGGAGTATTACTTGGACAACCGTACACTTGCGGTATTGTGGTTCCTTTATTTTTCTGTACTTAATTTTATAACACACAAGGTATCACCACTAGCCCTGAACAAGCAATTGAGATTCCGGATTTGCGTTCCAAACGCAAGACTGAAGAAATCCCAACTGCTCCGAAAAGGAAAGAAAATCCGATTAAGGCTCATCCGAAGAGTAGACTAATTGATGAACCAGAAAGTGAGGAAGAATCTGAAGAAGTAAGAATAAAGTGATAAATAAGAGGAACCACATAACTGCAAGTGTACAGTTGTCCCAAGTAATATATGATAATCAAGTTCGTTCTCAGGGATGGATTAGGTTCAACCCAAATATTAATCAAGTAGTAAGAATAATTGCTTAACAGAAAATTAAAAGATAAGATTTTTGTTTGGTTTTCTTAATTAAAAGATGCAAATAAAATAAAGACTAAAAATAAATTAACTAGAAAGAAATTAAGCAAATAAAAGTGACTAACTTCAAATAAGAGAGATACTTGAGTCTCGCAAGGAATCCACTTAATCAATATAGTCTATGCTATGTTTAAGGGTAGAATTGGAATTATAATACTAGTCGGGACTCTAATATCTCCTAGCCACCTGTCGGGTGGACCTAGGAGCTATCCTAAAGTACTATAAACCCATGTATGGGCGAATATGCCTCTTCGGATGATATGATTTTACCTCTTTGGCTATGTAACTAGTTAAGCCTATCGGTCAATAACGAACATTACACGGGTATTACCCAAGTCTGTATTCAAACCCCCTTGTCGGATGATCACTTCGCCACTAAAGTGAATAGCCCAAATACTAAAAGCTATTTCTAGTTGTTCCTAAAAGAAATAGTAATGAAAACAAAGTAATATCCAATATATAAAACTCAATTAAATTTAAATCATAACAATCCCAAATTTAAAACATAGATTAGTTAATTAAGGTTCATCCCTTTAATGCGATTTTCAACTATATGGAAATTTAGCTCATGATAAAATTAAAGACTGAAAATAAATAAAAGGAATTCATGTTCAAATACAAAATATAAATTGATAACCTAAAGGTTAGGATGACTGTTGATGGAAGAATGGAAGAACAGGATTCTCCCAGCTCTAGTTTCTCATTGCCTTCTTGCTCTGACTTGAAAACCTTAAGCCTCTTGTGTAATTCTATGAAGTGTGTGAAAAGAGGAGGCTAAGGAGTGTATTTATAGGTGTTAGCAAGCCCTAATAAGATTTTTCTTGGAGTGGAAGACAAGGCAAAACTCTTAAATTCGTAGCCCTAAAATCTAGGAAAGGTAAGATTCTGCTGCTGATTTGTTTTGGTCATATCTCCTTCAATACTTATCCGGTTGACGCGTTCCAATAGTCGAAACCGCTTGTCTCGGAAAGCTCTTTCCACTGGTACAGACCATTCTCTCAAATTCCTATCCAATATTAAGTTATGAGCTCGTCTTTGAAACGTGGCTGGAATTTCCGATTTATTTGGCAGTTTTATCTTTTCCTTCTTTCCATATATCCTTCCTTAATATTCTTATTTCCATGTATATCTCTTTCCTTTACTTCTTTGAATTGACTTGGTCTCTAATTAATTACCATATATCTTTTAAAGCTTCACAATAAATAAATAATTAAACCGCATATGCTTTAAAAATAATATATCCATAATTCAAGAATAGAAATAGGAACGTGCACTCTAAAATTGGAAACTTGAATAAAAATACTTCCTAACACACTAAATGGTGTCGCCTAGGGTGTGATAAAATTAATACAAATAAAGGTCAAGAAAACTACGCACTCTCACCCTAGACAGGCACAGTACTGCAAGTATTACAGGACGTATGCAAGTTTTAGTTGATAAGTTGAGTTCGTTCTCAGGGACTTAAGTGTGTTAATCACGTGGGTAGAAATAACGAATAAAAGTAAATAATTAAAGACAGTAAATTAAAGAGAGTAAATTCGAAAATAGCTAATTGAAACTAAGAAAATTAAAGACAATAAAGTAAATACGAAGAATATGAGATGAGAGATATAGCTTAGGTTTTGCTAGTATGCACTAATCCTTCTAATTCTTTCTATTAGATCTAGTTTATAAGGGAGAATATTAGCTCTTGTATACTTAGTCAGGATTCTAAATTCCCATTCCTTAGACCTTGAGAGCGACTAAGGGGGCTACGGCACAACCAAGAAGCTGTTTCAAATAGGGTTATCAAAAGCTACTAAGGCCCTAAGCAAACAATTCATTCAATTGGTGACATGGTGATTAAAACAAACCCTAATGACTATCTAGCTAGAATCAGTTTTGTCAGGACTAATATCGGACACTAGACGTTATGTGGTGTTTCAATAATTAGACACCCATCTAAGGTGATCATCTAACTACTATTAAGGTAATCCTAAACGTTGCGCACCGCAAGGAAAACAATCATTACATCAAAACACATAAACAAATATAGGAGTAAGAAGCTAATATCAATTTAAAACATGTAATTCCCAAAGAAACTTAGATAGAAAGAACTTAGAATTCATAGATTATACATGATGCAAAACCTAAGCTATGGGGAGTTTAGTTCATACCTGATGGAAATAAACTAAAAGAAATTACAAAAGACATCATCTTGCTCTCTACAATAAACTGGAAGAATAAAACCTTAAGAACTAATTACTATGAGGCAAGGATGATTTACGAGTGATATAAGGGTGTATTTATAGGTGTTTAGAAGACCTAATTCGTTTTCTTGAGGGAGAGGTTAAGTGGTGGACTCCAAGCCCAACTCAAATTCGTATGGAAATAAAGATAAATTCTGCTGAACTGTTTTGAGCATATCTTCTTTGTTATTGGTCGGTTTTTGCTCCATAATATACCAAAAGAATCCTCAGCGAATTATCTACGTCCATATGAAAGGAATTTACCAAAATCGGCTTCTTTGTTGGAGTTATCACCACTTCTTTAAGCGTTGCTACAGAAATTCAGATTTAGGCAGCTTTTCCTTTTCCATATTTTTAGCTTTTGTTTCCTTATCTCCAGTTACCATGCTAATCTCTTTCCATATCTTGTAGTCTTTGAATTGGACTCTAATTAATCTATATAATTATCTTTAAAGCTTCACACTAAATAAACAATTAAACCAATATGCTCTAAAAATATTATTTTACTAAATCAAGACACAAAATAGGAAAGTGCACTTCTCAAGAAAATTGACTATTATGACTTCTAAATCACTAAAAATGATGTCTCATCCTAATATAAATATGTCACAAATGAGGAGACATCAAGACCCCCAACTCAAAGTTGTATCGTCCCGATACAATAAAAATAAAAACAAATGGAAGTCTATAAATACACACTTAAGGAATTTTCAACACAATGGGAAGAACATAGCAGAATATATAGAATAAACCTAAAGCAATAACTCAGAAAATTTCATGCAAATAATATTCACAAACTACATACCTGTACACTTCTCATATTCACAATCAACACGGCTTGAATTCAAGATCAGATTAGTTTCGCAATGTAAGAAGGATTGGGACTTTACTCAGTTCCCCAAGGAAGCTATAGATTGTTCATCAAACCTCACTAGTATTCAAAGATCCACTCAACTACTCTCTAATGGCTCAATCACTTTTCAATTACATAGCAAAGAATCACAAGGTCTTTAAGGTTGTAATTTAGGCTTAGGGACGGTATGATAGTATATTTGGATAATTTGGAGTGAGCTTTTGGCTCTCTCCTCACTAGCCACCAACGAATCGCCCTAGAGCTTGAGTTACTCTCATAAAACGTTTCTCACTCAACCCAATGAATTCCTTGATGCACAATTTAGCATCCCCAATAACCCAATTAAAGCATAAGATGTTCACATAAAAATTCCACTTTGCCGGTCCGAATATATATATATTTTCTTTTCTTTTCAAATAAATTCTTAAACTATGACTCTCTTTTAATGTTGAGATATCACGCTAATTTTCTCATATATATATTTTTCTTTTAATGCTCTTGTTGGCAATTTAGCTCGTAGCTTCTTTTCCATTCACTATTACCCCGGAAAAGGGTTACAATAAAAATCTATGAATCATCAATATAAAGAACAGAGCACAATTAATAAGCTAAAAAATCCCATCCCAACAACAATTCCATTATGGTGGACCCACCACCCCAAACTCAAGCTCTAAAACAACTGTCTATGCATCGCGATTCGAGTGCGGGTCATATGGAAAAGTCCTATAATCTAAAGGGATATGGCTTATAACGTGTTTCAATAAAAAGCTTTAGAAAAGCTAGAAGGGGCTGAGAAGGATATAGCATATAAAATCAAAATAACAATGTAAGAAGGTATAAAAAGGCTTCAAGGGCTTCAAATATGAAAGAACCGACTTAATCACTTTCTACACTATGTAATTTCGTTATTTTCTTACCTTTAGCACTTTCATCAAATGGTTTTGTCAACTAGCTTGGATCTCACGGCCTACACACTTCTCAAGGTTCCCTGAGATCGAACATACTTTCTATCGCATTGCTCACTAATCTTTTCTTTACTATCAATGTGTGTTTTCCTGCAAATACTCAAAGCATACAAATAACATAGCTCATAAACATATTACTTACTATCGTCAATTCACTGAGCTTATACTTTCAAGCTATTAAACACACTCTACATCTAATTCCAATGTATCAAAAATTTTAATTTCTACCTAAAAACAGAAAAATGGAGATGAGAGACAACGAATCCCCACACCCCCAACTCAAAAATGAGCCGCGTCCTCACGACTCGAAAAAGACTCGAAACAGAAATTAAAATTAGCATATAAAAGCATTTACAGAAATCGTAAGAAGAAAGAGAACATACTCTCGAGACTATTGCCTCGCATCATTGACATCCAAGGTTGGATTTGCTGGACCTTTCGTTAATTGCTCAAGGAGTTTCATGATGTGCACTTGATTAGCATTGATTTGTGCCACATCTTTGACTAAAGAAGTTTGAGCTGCTTCGAATTTTGTTAAACGCTCCTCCATCTTCTCTAGCCAACTTTGCTCCTTTTCTTCTTTCGAGACTTGCGTAGAACCCGCTCTTCGAAAGATATCCTTGATCCAAGCATTATCAATATAATTCGTCTTAAATTCGAGTTTCTCTTCTTCACCCAATGTAACATTCGCTTTTCGCACAAGACACGTGATCATAGTAGGAAATTTAACATTATAAACCGATTTAGGAGAGACCGAAAATCGTATCACCTCCTCATAGATCAATTGTGCCACATCTACTTCCTCTCCTCTCAAAATACAATCCAAAAGTAGAGCGTTCTTCATAGTCACATCCAAAGTTCGTGTGTTTCCAAAGACATTAGGAATAAGGAAATTGTGCCAAATTCTCGCATCCGATTGAAGATATTTGTAAGGCCAAGGTGCCTTCAATTCTCCCTTATGTGATTGCACTTTCTCCTTGTCTAATACATGCTCAAAAAGTAATTCCTCATCAAAGATTTTTTGTTTAGCAACCGCTTCATCAAACTTGCAATAACCTTTCAATTTCTTGAACTTGAAGTGGTTTCTAATCTCTTCTACTGTGAAAGGAACTAACTTTCCCTCTAATCGGAACACAACCTTTACTATCTCGGCTAAAGAGGCCTAAATAGAATTCCAAAACTAATTCATGACATAATTCAGAACGTCTTACCATAAACGTAGACTAACCCAATTTCGCACCAAGCTCTAAGAATCTCTTGTATTCTCCTGTACCAACTTCTTCCTTGAATACTTTCTCATAAGCAAAAGGTAGTTCTTTTAATTGTTTTTCTGCAGAAGCTTTCAGGGCCCTTGAAGATTCCTCTTTCTCCTTGGGTGTAGGACCTTGTGGAAGTTGTGATTTCTCCCTTGCATAAAAGTAAAGCTTTTTACCATTACGATCACACAAAGTTATACCTCCATCTCCAACATCGTCTTTACCCTTTGATTTAGAACTAGAACCTTTGTTATTGATTTCTTCTTGATTGGATCCAATACCTTTCTTTTCTTCCCCTCCCTCTTGTTAGCTAAAATTGTTGTTCTATTAGTCATCCTCAATTAACCCCCAACTCAAAGCTTTAGCAACTCTTGAAATTTGAATTTGTGAATTTTTGGTTGAACAAGCTTGATTTGGCGTAGGATAGGTGAATTGATGATGAATCTCTATGTGGGTGAGGTGGATTCTTGATGGATTGGCTTGGATTTAAGAAATTGTAGGATGAATTTGTGAAATTTGAGCTCTTGATTCTTCAATTTGATGGATTTGGTGAGAATTGGGTGCTTGAATCTCTCTTGTAATAATGTGGAGAGAAGATTTGATGTGTTTTCCTTGATGATTGGGTAGTGTTTTGGTGATTGGTGAAGGTTTTTATGAGCTTCAATGGAGTTGGGAGAGTTTTGGAGAAGAGAAAGAGGCTTGAGGTTTATTAAATTCGGAATAATGGCATTATACCTCTTTTATAAGCTTAATCCCGCAACTCTCTCTCTCTCCAGCGGCACGGCGCGGTGCATAGGTGCGGTACATGGGTACACCGCATGGGTGTAACGCAGCTTCTGTAGCCCGAAAATTTTTTGCTTCGGCAAAATACCCGTGGCACGGGTTTTGGGCATGCGGTATAGGGCGCAGTCTATGGTCCGGTGTACCGGACCCATCAGCTTGATATTTTCTCGTCTCGGCATAAAACCCGCGGCACCTATTCGTGGTACGGGTTTTTGTCCTCTGCGGTACACCGCGGCTGAGGTGCGGTATACCGCACTGATGGTGTATCCTTTCCGAAATTTTTTGTTTCTTCCCTAACTCGATTTCTCCAATACCTAAGCATCAAAAACACTAATACCTTTCTCAAATATGCAATATCAACTAAAAACAACTAACCTAAACATAAATTGAAAACTTGAAAGACATAAAAACTAAAAAACCACAGGTTGTCTCCCGTACAGCACTTTTGTTTAACGTCTTTCAAAGTTAGAAGTGTTACCTCTATCAAGATTTGCGAATATAGCCTCCCCAAGAACGAGTTAGGCTATGAACGTCAACTAATCTGCGCTTGATCCCCGTTTTGGGTCGGATTTCTATCACCTTGGTTGAAACAACCTTAGTGACAATGAATTGTCCCATCCACGAGTCTTTGAAACTTCGTGGCCTATTCTCGCGTTTGTGAGCTTTCCATAGAACTTCATGGCCAACCCCAAACTCAATTTTTGGCTCAGTATCCACAGGTTTTAAGTTGATCTTCTCAGGAGGGACTTTGTGATGTGAAAGGCTGTGGATGACAGGAACGGTGGGATCTAACTTCCTCGGTTTCTTACCCAAGACATAGAAGGTCTCAGATACATTCTTTGCATGAAGGGTGAGGGTCCCTTCTTGGAAGTTGATGACACTTTGACTTGTGCCCATGAAAGGCCGTCCAAGTATGATTGGAACCTGCTTATCTGCATCAAACTCAAGAATAACAAAGTCAGTAGGGATGGCGATATTACCTGCACAGACTAAGACGTCATCCACTGTTCCCCATGTCCTTTTAACTGAGTTGTCAGCGAACTGCAACTTCACTGGAGTTTTCTCTGATTTCTGAAGTCCAAGTCTCTCGAACACGGACTTAGGCATAAGATTCACACCAGAACCCACATCGTACATAGCTTTCACCTTGAGCATACCATTTATTTGAATAGGAAGGTTGAAACTTCCTGGATCTTTAAGCTTTGTTGGTAGCTCTCGTTCACTTCTTCTTGAAACCCTCAGGTTTTCTCTTGGGATCTCTACACTCGCTTCTTTCTCAGGAATAACTTGCGTAAAACTTGTTGCGGTGTAAGTCCTTTCTTCGCTATCTCAAGCATTTGGGCGTTGATATTTTCAGGTTGGTACGCCTCTACAAATGTCCTGAGTACAGTGTTATCCTTAGGATTTGTATCAGGAATAGTTGATGACACTGGTTCAACAATAGGTGGCGATTCCACCTTCTCTTCTTCTTTCTCTTCTTGCACAGCAGGTGCAACTTCATCTTCTTTCTCTTTCGAAGTTAGCTCAGCTTGATAATCAGTAACCGATCGAATTTCCTCTTGCATTTTCCTCAGAAGCTGTATAAATTCGGATTTCTCTTGATCGTCCTCCACATAAACCTCAGAACAGTCAGATTCGACGGGGCTAGACTTGGTTGGTACTTCTTCGGTACATCGGAACTTCCACGGCACTAACGGCAGCATGCGGTACTTCCTTCTTGTCTTCTTCAATTTCAAGGCAAATAGCCTTACAAGCTCTGAACCCAACATTGTTATCACCTCCTTTGATTGCCTTCACTTCTTTCTGTTCCATTAAATTTGTTAGAACTCTGTTTAACTGTTCTACTTGAGTACCTAAAATCTGAAGTGCGGCATCTTGTCCTCGGACTTTCTCTTCCTAAGCGCTCATATTCGTGGTCAAACGTTCCAGAGCTTTTATTATTTGTTGATTATCCATAGATCCCTCTTGAGGATATTGAGGTAAAGCTTTCTGATCTAATGAATCGGTATAGGCACCTTGAACAGGTTGTTGAGGGGGAGCAGGTCTATTTTGATATTGATTTTGATACTGACCTCTAGGTTGGAAAGAGTTGTGCTGGGGACGCGGTTGATAATGACCAGGATTAGCGGCCCCTTGTGGATTTGAGTACTGCATACCAGGATGATTTCGGTTATCCCATTGATAGCCTCCTCAGTTGGATATGAAGTAAACAGATTGGGGATTTGATTCGCACTCTTCCCATGTATGATTATTAACCCCACATTTTTGACAGCCTTGTGCTTCTTGTACTACGTTTCTTGTGGCTAAATTCTTTTGCATCTATAACTTCAGCTCTTTGATTTGATTTTCTAACGCGGATATTTGAGCTGAGTTCGCAGTTTCTGCATCTAAACGAAGCGTTCCTCGGGTCTTTGCAATAGGAGCTCGCGTTGAAGGCCAACTCCTTTCTTGTTCAATAATATTTTCCAAGACATCGGAAGCTTCATTATGATTCATGGACACAAAATTACCCTTTCCAATGTTATCTACCTTCTCTCTACCTTTATCATTAAGTCCCTCATAGAATATAGCAAGTTGTAGAGCGGGTGTATAACCATGGAGAGGACATCTAGCTAATTTATGTTGAAACCTTGTCCATGACTCTCCTACTGTTTCTCCATCTTCTTGACAAAATCTTGCAAGCTCGGTTTGATCTTTGAGTCTCATGCTCTTCGGATAAAAACGATTAAAGAACGCGGCTTGAAGTTCTGCCCAAGAATTAATTGTTCCATGTGGTTGTCTTTCTAGCCATTCGCTAGCTCTACCGGTCAAGAAGAACGAAAACATATGACAATACAGTTGCTCGCGTGTAATGCCAGGAGTAATATAGGCATCACAAATCTGCATGAACTTCTGAATCGATCTTACCGGATCTTGAATTGCTGTACCACTGTAGAGTCCAAAAATTTGAAATTGAGTAAGCATACCCAGATCGGGTCTAAATTTGATATTCTGGATCTCTGGAGGACGGTAACCGATTGGTTGAACATGAAACGGCACATAAAGACCAGGGAGGTCTTGCTGTACTCGATTCTGTTGATTATTATTAACGTTATTCTGCCCATTACCTCGTCCTAGTGGTAGTTGTACACCGTGTTGTCCACCACCAGGTGGTGGTGGTGGTGGTGGACCTCTTGGATTTACTCCAAGTTGGTCATCAAGTGGTGGATCTTGGTGGGCTGCCATTACTCTTCTCAAGGATCTTTCCTCACAAACACGTTTGTTGTAAACTCTGAAGCTCCTCTCAGGCTCCGGTAACGGAGGCCAAGAATTAAACATTGTGAAACCTGAAAAAGACTAAAGCAAACCACAAGCGTAAATCCAGAAAAATAAAAACTAAAAATTGAAAAATAAAAATTAATTAAAAACTACTACTCGAAATAGATAACCCACACGCTAAAGAGACACAAGTCCCCGGCAGCGGCGCCAAAAACTTGGTGTCGCCTAGGGTGTGATAAAATTAATACAAATAAAGATCAAGAAAACTACGCACTCTCACCCTAGACAGGCACAGTACTGCAAGTATTACAGGACGTATGCAAGTTTTAGTTGATAAGTTGAGTTCGTTCTCAGGGACATAAGTGTGTTAATCACGTGGGTAGAAATAACGAGTAAAAGTAAATAATTAAAGACAGTAAATTAAAGAGAGTAAATTCGAAAATAGCTAATTGAAACTAAGAAAATTAAAGACAATAAAGTAACTACGAAGAATATGAGATGAGAGATTGATGTCTCCTCATTTGTGATAATATAATATACTTCAGATACATCATATTAGGCTTATTTATTAGTTTATAGGTCGATCTTAGCTTAATTTAGTGCACTTTCCTAGTTTGAGTCTTGATTTAGTGAATTATTATTTTTAGAGCATATTGGGTTTAATTGTTTATTTAGTGTGAAGCTTTAAAGATAATTATGGAGATTAATTAGAGTCCAAGTCAAAGACTACAAGATATGGAAAGAGATTAGCATGGTAATTGGAGATAAGGAAACAAAAGCTAAAAAGATGGAAAAGGAAAAGCTGCCTAAATCTGGGATTCTGCATACACGTCTAAAGATATGCGTTTTTACATAAGAAATTGGCCGATTTTGGTAATTTCCTTCTTTAGGGTCAAGATAATTCTGGTGTGATTCTTTTGGTATCTTATGGAGCTCAAACCGACCAATAATGAAGAAGATATGCTCAAAACGGTCCAGTAGTGTTTATCTTTATTTCCATACGAATTTGAGTTGGACTAGGAGTCCATTACTTTCCTTCTCCTTCAAGAAAACGAATTAGGTCTTCCTATACCCTATAAATACAGCCTCTTAACACTCTAAAATCATCCTTGGCCAGACCTTAAGGCCAAGAGGAAGCCGCAACACAAGAGAAGAAGTCTGGAAGGAGCTGTGCAACAATTATGTCTCCCTCAACCTCTTATTTTGTAATTCTTTTCTCTTCTCTTCTTTGTATGAATTAATTCTTATTAGTTTGAGTTTTAGCATATATGTATGAACCCTAGTTTTGATTGACATCTATCTAATTTGGGAATTTAATGTTTTAAATAGAATTATAGTTTTTATTCTCTGTTTATATGTTTGGATTTATATTCTGTGTTCTTGTGGGACCGCGGCCATATAGAATTACCATCTAGTAATTAGGTCACCATTGACAACGGTGTTTAATTGCATGTTTAGCACATAACGTCTAGTATTAGGTCTGATCTGACAACCCAACCTAGCTAGATAATCACTATGGTTTAGTTCTTGTGACTATTTACCAATTACAGGAAAACTTTGCTTAGGAAGCCTTATTAACACAGGTAAATCCTATTTTAAACTACCGATAGCGAATTGGGACCGATTAGGGAAATACTACATAATTCACCCTTACACGTTTAGAACGGCAAAACTAGTGGGGATTGCATGCTAATTACTCAAGCTAACTTTCATACTATCTTCTTTCCATTTCTTTTATTTATTTTCTGTCTTTAGTTTATTAGTTTAGTTTTATTATAAAAACCAAATAAATATTTGTCTATCTCTTCTTTCTACTTGCGTATTATCTTTCTATCTTTTATATCTGCACTAGATAATTTGCATAAGTTCTCTCTAACTTTCGTCAGTCCCTGAGGAACAAATCTTACTTATTCATTAAAACTTGCATACGATCTGTATACTTGCAGAACCGTGTTAGCTTAGGGTGTTTATTTGCACTTATTTTATACATCTTTTTATCACACCTTAGGCCACACCAAGTTTTTGGCGCCGCTGCCGGGGACTAAATCGTTAGTCCTTGTGCAATTATCTTGTGCTTTTATTTTAGTTAGTTCTGTTTTACGCTTTTCTTTTTAGTTTTTGGTTTTACAGATTTTTTTTAGGCGAAAGCAGATTTATTAGGACATAAAGGTTTCGTGTTATTAGATCCTGAAGAATCTAATTCAAGATGGAAGCTCTAAAGCTCATGGAGTTAAGCCAACAACTTGAGGAATTACGAGAACAATAGCGAGAACTAGCTCGGAGGAATCTAGTACATACACCACCTTCATGTCCTAGTTGTGGAGCAAGAGATCACTCCTGGGGACATTGCATGAACAATCCAGCCTCAATTTCCTTCATGCCTTATCAAAGAGACCATTATTATGATGGTTATTATCAATCTCAAGGGAATTACGCTGACTATCAAACCCCACAGAGTTACAATTGGGTCGGAGATCAACAAACGTATTATCATAATAACCATTATTATGATGATTATTATCAACCACGACCACAATCTCATTATCCTCCGCAACCTATCTATCAAGAAGCGCCGATTTATGATGAAGCTTATCAAGAACCACCTCCTTATTCAATGCAGCAAGCCGTACAACAACCTTCGAGTTCGAATTCAACCATGGCTAAGATAAGGAACATGATTAAAGATATAGAAATTAGCCAGCAGGGATACCAAAACTCGCAGAATGAGCTTATGGAGAGGGTGCAGACAATGTCACAAATGGTGGAAAAAACTAAAATCCTTGCAGAAAGGCAACTCAGAAGTAAGACTACTGCTCCAGAAAACAAAGTTTGTCATGCAGTTAAATTAGGAAGTGGAAAACAACTACCTCCAGCCAGACCAGAACCAGAACCAGTCCCTATTCCAGAAACGGGGGGAGAAGAAACAACAAGAGAAAAGGTCGAAGAGGTAGTTGAACAAAGAAGTGTCCAAGAGAAGACACCAGAAAAGAAAGAGAGCCCAGCGGTAACCAACACATGTCCTCCTCCACCACTCCCTTCACGTGTCAGAAAGGACAATTACCTGGAATTCAAGAAGTTCGTTGACACGGTGAACAAGTTAAAGATCAGCACCCCGTTTGTAGAAGCTCTCACAAGAATGTCAAAATACGGTCAATTCATGAAGGACATTCTTTCTAACAAACGAAGATGCGAAGCTAAAGAGATGAATGGATTGCTAGAGGAGTGTAGTGCTACAAATGAAATCGAGTTACCACCTATTCCCACGAAATCTTGGATGGCACCATCCATGATTATTAAGAATCGAGCTGAAAAGTTCGTGGGAATTAAAGGCAAAGGGTGGAAATTTCGTCATCCTTAATCAAGGTAACACGTCTAACTTTGAAAGACGTAAAACAAAAGTGTTGTATGGGAGACAACCCGTAATTTCTTTTATGTTTTTACGTTTTTAGTTTATGTTTAGCTTAGTTAATTTTAGTTGATATTGCATATTTGAGAAAGGTATTAGTGTTTTTGGTGATTAGGTATTGGAGAAATCAAGTTAGGGAAGCGAGTAATTTTTCGGAACGGAGAAACTTCGGCAAGTCATATCTTTGCGCTCGGATGTCGAAATCAGGTGATATTTGAGCCTAAACTGCATAACTTTTCAAGATCTAGCTGTTGGGTAGGTTTTTGCCAAGTGCGGTACACCGGACCTCAGCCGCGGTGCACCGCAGGTTAAAAACCCGTACCACGGGTGGAGCCACGGGTCGTGACCAGAAACCGAGAAACATTGCCCCGCGGACTACCCCATGCACCGTGCCCTGGTCCGCAGGTCAACACGTGCCACGGGGTGGGTGCCACGGGTATATTGACGTAGAAGCCACGGAGTACCCCCGCGGTACACCTCGCCATGGTCCATAGAGCAAAAACACGTGCCACGGGGATTATCCAGTGGGTAAAAAAAATCGACCATCAGATGCTACGGTGTACCCCGCGGTACACCCCATGGTCCGCAGCATAGTCCGCACGAGTCGCCAGAGAGAGAAAAGAAAGGGTTTCAAGGTTATATGAATATCTAATGCTCATTATTCCGAATTTTATAAACCTTAAACCTCTTTCTCTTCCCCAAAACTCTCCCAACTCCATTGAAGCTCATAAAAAACCTTCACCAATCATCAAAACACTACCCAATCACCATGAAAACACATCCAATTCATTCTCCACGTCATTACAAGGAAGATTCAACCACCTATATAATCCCAAAACACCTTGAATCCATCAATCAAAAGCTTAAATTTCAGAAATTCATCCTACAATTTCTTAAATCCAAGCCAATCCATGAAGAACCCATCTTACCCACATAGAGAATCATCATCAACTCACCTTTCCTAACCCAAATTAAGCTTGTACAACCAATAATCAAGAGTTTCAAATCTCAAGAGTGGTTAAAGCTTTGAGTTGGGGGTCAATTGAGATGATTAAGAGAACATGAACATTATCTACTGAAAGGGAGATGAAGAAATCAAGGTATTGGATCTAATTGAGAAGAAATCAAGTAAGAAAAGTCCTAGTTCCAATTCAAAGGGTAAAACAAGTCAAGAAAAGAGAGGTTAGCTAGCTGTGTTTGATTCGATGAGCAAAAATATTCTAACTGTAGTGAAGAAGACAACACAACCTCTACAAATCAAAGGCCTTATACCCGAAGAAAAAGAGAAAGCTTCAAGGGCCCTGATAGCTTCTCCAAGGAAACAATTAAAGGAACTACCTTTTTCTTATAAGAAAGTATTTCAAGAAGAAGTTGAAGGAGAATACAAGAAGATTCACGGAGAATTGGAATGATGGGGGTGTTTGTGAATTGTATTTGGTGAGGAGAAGAGGAAGATGTGGCACAGTTGATCTATGAGGAGGTGATACGAATCCTCGATCTCTTCCATGACGTTATTTAATGCAATATACTACTATGATCACGTGTCCTAAAAGCGAATAAGAAGTTGGGTGAAGAAGATACATTAGAATTTAATCCAAGTACCGATAAGGCGAGGTAATAGCCTCGAAGAGTATGTTTTCTTTCTTCACTACCATTTCTTTATGTGCAATATGTATGCTAATTTTAAATTTTTCTTGAGTCTTTTTCGAGTCGTGGGGACACGGCTCATTTTTGAGTTGGGGGTGGGGATTCGTTGTCCTCATCTTCCTTTTTGTTTTTCATAAAATTTAAATTTTTTTTGGGTTGAATTAGGCATAGAATATCTTTGAATGTACCTATTGAGCATGATTTTATTAAGTTAATGATAGTAGGTAGTATGTTTTTGAAAGATGCAACAAAATTGTTTAGCATGCATGTATGAAAACAGGAAATAAAGGATAGAAAAGTTAATGAGCAATGCTAAGAAGTCACGTTGAAACTTAGGAATAGTTATTTGGTGTGTAGAACGTGAGGTTTATCATTAGTTGAAAACCCACTTGTCTATGAACTAGTAATGAAAAAGTAACGAAATCCGGTAGTTAGAAAAATGAATAAGACAGTTCTTTCATGATAAAACACTTGAAGCCTTTATACTTTCTCACCCTTTTGTTTGATAATATTGTTATTTATCCGTCTGAGCCCCTCTGAGCCTTTCTAAAGCCTTTATTGAAACACATTCTAATCCTTACCCTAGTTTTTAGGACTTATCTATATGACCCGCACTCGAATCGCAAAACCTGAGACAAACTCATTTTAGAGCTTGAGTTTGGGGTGGTGGGTTTCATCATTAGGGAACATTGGGGTTTGGAAATTATATTTGTGATTTTATTGATGATGAAATTGTTATTATTGTAACCCTTTGCCGGGGTAATAGTGAATGGAAAAGAAGCTACGAGCTAAATTTGCCAACAAGGGCATAAAAAGAATATATATACATGAGAAAAATAGTGTGATATCTCAACATCAAAAAGAGAATCATAGCTATACAAAAGAAAAAAATTGATTTGAAAAAGAATATATATTCGGACCGGCAAAGTGGATTTTATATCATCAAAGGTTTAAATTGGGATTATTGGGGATGCACATTAAAGCATCAATAAGTTGGGTTGAGTGAGGACATCTTCGAGTGAAAACTCAAGCTCTAGGGCGATTCGTTGATGGCTAGTGAGGAGAGAGCCAAAAGCTCACTTTTCATTTTCCAAATATACCACACCCGTCCTTAAGCCAAGTTATAACCAAAGACCTTAGGATTTCTAACTACTAGATGGAGAAACAATTGAGCTATTAGGTGGTAGGTAAGTGGACCATTGGATGCTGTATTTGGGACCTATGAACAACCTATAGCCATTAACCTGAACTAAGTTATTATCCTCTCCTTCTGGCATTGCCAAATTAATCTTGACTTGAATTTATGGATTGCTGATTACATGTATATTACGTATATTTGTGCATTATTTCTTAAGCATTACTACATGAGACTTTTTAGATATTTTTCTCTAGGATCATTCATTGTGTTCTGTTCTTATTCTCCTCCTACTTCTTCTTCTTGACTACCCTACTGTTCTTTACTTTTATTGTATCGGGACGATACAACTTTGAGTTGGGGGTCTTGATGTCTCCTTATTTGTGATAATATAATATACTTCAGAGACATCATTTTAGGCTTATTTATTAGTTTATAGGTCGATCTTAGCTTAATTTAGTGCACTTTCCTAGTTTGAGTCTTGATTTAGTGAATTATTATTTTTAGAGAATATTGGGTTTAATTGTTTATTTAGTGTAAAGCTTTAAAGATAATTATGGAGATTAATTAGAGTACAAGTCAAAGACTACAAGATATGGAAAGAGATTAGCATGGTAATTGGAGATAAGGAAACAAAAGCTAAAAAGATGGAAAAGGAAAAGCTGCCTAAATCTGGGATTCTGCATACACGTCTAAAGATATGCGTTTTTACCTAAGAAATAGGCCGATTTTGGTAATTTCCTTCTTTAGGTCAACCGATTTTGAGTTGGGCTTGGAGTCTATTACTTGGCCTTATCTCCATGAAACGAATTAGGTCAACCTATACACTATAAATACAGCCTCTTAACACTCTTAAATCATCCTTGGTGAAACCTTAAACCAAGAGGAAGCTTACAACACAAGAGAGAAGTCTGGAAGGAACTGTCATCAACAATGTCTTCTTCTAACTTTAGATTTGTAATTTCTTTCTTTTCTTTCATGAACTAAATTTCTTTAGCTTGAGTTTTAGCATATATGTATGAACCCTATTTTTGATTGACATCTATCTAATTTGAGAACTTAATGTTTTAAATTGAATTATAGTTTTTATTCTCTGTTTATGTCTTTGGATTTACATTCTGTGTTCTTATGGACGGCCGCCAATTAGAATTACCATCTAGTAATTAGGTCACCATTGACAACGGTGTTTAATTGCATGTTTAGCACATAACGTCTAGTATTAGGTCTGATCTGACAACCCAACCTAGCTAGATAATCACTATGGTTTAGTTCTTGTGACTATTTACCAATTACAGGAAAAGTTTGCTTAGGAAGCCTTATTAACACAGGTAAATCCTATTTTAAACTACCGATAGCGAATTGGGACCGATTAGGGAAATACTACATAATTCACCCTTACATGTTTAGAACGGCAAAACTAGTGGGGATTGCATGCTAATTACTCAAGCTAACTTTCATACTATCTTCTTTCAATTTCTTTTATTTATTTTCTGTCTTTAGTTTATTAGTTTAGTTTTATTATAAAAACCAAATAAATATTTGTCTATCTCTTCTTTCTACTTGCGTATTATCTTTCTATCTTTTATATCTGTACTAGATAATTTGCATAAGTTCTCTCTAACTTTCTTCAGTCCCTGAGGAACGAATCTTACTTATTCATTAAAACTTGCATACGATCTTTATACTTGCAGAACCGTGTTAGCTTAGGGTGTTTATTTGCACTTATTTTATACATCTTTTTATCACACCTTAGGCCACACCAGAGATATAGCTTAGGTTTTGCTAGTATGCACTAATCCTTCTAATTCTTTCTATTAGATCTAGTTTATAAGGGAGAATATTAACTCTTGTATACTTAGTCAGGATTCTAAATTCCCATTCCTTAGACCTTGAGAGCGACTAAAAGGGCTACGGCACAACCAAGAAGCTGTTTCAAATAGGGTTATCAAAAGCTACTAAGGCCCTAAGCAAACAATTCATTCAATTGGTGATATGGTGATTAAAACAAACCCTAATGACTATCTAGCTAGAATCAGTTTTGTCAGGACTAATATCGGACACTAGACGTTATGTGGTGTTTCAATAATTAGACACCCATCTAAGGTGATCATCTAACTACTATTAAGGTAATCCTAAACGTTGCGCACCGCAAGGAAAACAATCATCAAATCAAAACACATAAACAAATATAGGAGTAAGCAGCTAATATCAATTTAAAACATGTAATTCCCAAAGAAACTTAGATAGAAAGAACTTAAAATTCATAGATTATACATGATACAAACCCGAGCTATGGGGAGTTTAGTTCATACCTGATGGAAATAAACTAAAAGAAATTACAAAAGACATCATCTTGCTCTCTACAATAAACTGGAAGAATAAAACCTTAAGAACTAATTACTATGAGGCAAGGATGATTTACAAGTGATATAAGGGTGTATTTATAGGTGTTTAGAAGACCTAATTCGTTTTCTTGAGGGAGAGGTTAAGTGGTGGACTCCAAGCCCAACTCAAATTCGTATGGAAATAAAGATCAATTCTGCTGAACTGTTTTGAGCATATCTTCTTCTTTATTGGTCGGTTTTTGCTCCATAATATACCAAAAGAATCCTCAGCGAATTATCTACGTCCAAATTAAAGGAATTTACCAAAATCGGCTTCTTTGTTGGAGTTATCACCACTTCTTTAGGCGTTGCTGCAGAAATTCAGATTTAGGCAGCTTTTCCTTTTCCATATTTTTAGCTTTTGTTTCCTTATCTCCAATTACCATGCTAATCTCTTTCCATATCTTGTAGTCTTTGACTTAGACTCTAATTAATATCCATAATTATCTTTAAAGCTTCACACTAAATAAACAATTAAATCCAATATGCTCTAAAAATATTATTTTACTAAATCAAGACTCAAAATAGGAAAGTGCACTATTTCTTAAGAAAATCGACTATTATGACTTCTAAATCACTAAAAATGATGTCTAATCCTAATATAAATCTGTCACAAATGAGGAGACATCACTAAAATACCCTAAGACTTTAATTCTCACTTCTCCTCCTTGTATTGGTCTTTCATGAAATTTAAGAACCTACTAACTTTGCACTAAAAATAACCAAATTAACACACAAAAGCTCTAAAAATGCAACTAGTCTAATTCCAAGGGGAGAAAGTGTAATATGATGAAATAAGCATAAAAGTCTATCAAATAAGTAAAATATTCATCTAAAAGGATGTCTCCAAAGGGCTAATAACTAGAACAAATAGGGAGACATCAACTTATCTGCTTTATAGTCAAGATTAATAAAGTTTGTGGAATAACATGGTTACCTACTTGGACGAGCACATCCTCAATTACACCCCACGACTTTACTGTTGATTGATCTGCAAGTTGTAAGATTACGGATGTCGGTTTCGCATCACTAATACTAATCTTCTTGAATACACTTTTGGGCATGATATTGACACTTTCCCCTAAATCACACATTGCTTTTCCAAAATATTTACCACCTATTTTGATTGAGAGGTTAAAATCTCCATGATCTTCACGCTTCGGTGGTAATCTTCTTTGAACGCGTGCTGATATTCCTTTATTGATTACCACAGACTTGGATCTTGTGAACCTTTCCTTATTCGAGAGTGTCTCTATAAAGAATCGATCATAGTTTCGCCTTCCTTTCATAGCTTCGAGTAAAGGGACGTTAATTTTCACTTGTTTTAGCGCCTCGATACACTTCTCTTGTTGCTCCCTTATAGAATAATAGCAATGTAGGGGTGGTTGGTTTACTCTACTTCTCTCTTCAATTCTTGGTTCATCAACCTCCTTTGGATTCTTAATCTCACCTTGTTCAACCTCTTTAACCCAATCTTCAACAATTATCGCATCCAAGTTCATCCTATCTAATTTTGACGTGTTTGGTAGGACATCCCCTTTTGACGGAGATGGTAGCGCTTCCTTCATCTTTTCAGCTTGAAGACTAATAGTCTTCACCTCGTCGTCAACGTATTGGATCTTCTTCATGTTAGAAGTTGTATTTTGGGTTAATTGCAAGAGTTGACTATGCATTTGTTCTATGACGGTAGTGAGCCGCATCACATTCTTCTCTAAAAGTTGATTATGATGTTTCAGATCTTGATTCTGTTGCTGCAGGCTTTGCACTACTGATGCATCGATCTTTGACTCAAGTCTTCTCAAATTGTCCTTCGAGAAGTATATGAATTGACTAATAGTCTCTTTTAACTCAGTGATCTCTCTTCTTGAGGATGTGATGGAGCTTCACTTCCATTGTGCACATTGCAGCCCGGTGGATTATTAGCTTGAGTAGGCTTGTTCTTGAATCTAACGACTTGAATAGTTGGAATGCGAATCCCATTAGGTTTCACTCGGAATTGGACAGGAAAACCTAGCTCTAACCGTTGATTAGACATCCAAAACCTGAAAAAGAAACAAAAAAACCGCGTAAAACTGAAAACAAATAAAAACTTCTACACTAAATAAACACAAAATAGATTTAACTTAAAGATAAATCCCCGGCATCGACGCCAAAAACTTGGTGGAGGCAAAGGTGTGGTAAATAAATATATAAATAAGATAATAATAAAAAAGGACACACAGCCTTGTCTGCCACGAGGATCTCACTGCAAGTATTATAGATCGTTTGCAAGTTTTAATGATAAGTCAATTTCGTTCGCAAGGATTTAATCTGTTAGATCTATATATATTTTACAAGTGTAGATGAATTTAGATGTTTATATAAAAATAGAACAATATGAATAATTATCTGATATGAATAAATAATAAATAAGAATGCAGGTAAGTAAATATGAATGTAAGTCAGATAAATTAGGGTCATTAATATGAGTCTATTACAAAGTTATTCTAACCTTAAGGTGAACTGAGCACTATATATTAACCGGGATTCTAAATTCTACCTAACTCCCGTCAGGGTGGACATAGGAGCAACCTCTCCACTACTAGCATCTTAGGTAAAGAAACCTTAAGTAATGATTGGTGGTTAAATCAAACCTTTATGGCTATCTAGGTAGGGTCACTACTAGACGATTATGTGGTGTTGTCAATAACTAAGAATAGTCCTAAGATTGGCGAAATCTAGGGCTGGAAACAATAAGTCAAATAACAATAACAATATACAAAATAACAATATACGCCAAGCTCAAATCAATTAACATAACAAATAGTATTAATGAATGTAGACAAAGTAATAAACCAACAATAAAAAGTAAAACTTACAGAATAAAAGCTTAGAAATATGGTGAAGCCACAAATCTATAGCCAATTACCCTAAATATAGAGAAGGTGAGATGTAGAAGAGGAGTTTGTCACTCTACAACTTCTTGCTTCTTGTCTTCCTCTACAGGTCATCTTGCTTCTTGAATGAATATCTTTATACAAAGGATGAACATTAAATTAAAGGACAAAGCTACTATTTAAAACTAAGAGAATACAAGCAAGGACTAAGCGTATACTTGGCACTGAGCAAGGACATGTTTACAATGGTTTAAGGGTGTATTTATAGGTGTATAGGAAGACCTAATTCGTTTTCTTGGAGTGGAAGACAAGTAACTTGGACTCCAAGCCCAACTCAAATTCGTAACCCTAAAATGTAGAAAAGGTAATAATCTGCCGCTGTTTTGTTTTGGCTGTTACTTCTTCAATACTTATCAGTTTGATGCGTTCCAGTAGTCGAAACTGATCGTCTCGGAAAGCTCTTTAACTTTGATTCAGACCATTCTTCCAAATTTGTATCCAATCTTGAGTTATGATCCCTTTTGTGGTCGTAGGTGCTGGTATTCATATTTATCTAGCAACTTTATCTTTCCATATCTTAGCTTTTCCTTTCTTTTCTCCAATTTCCATGTATATCTTCTTTCCTTTATCTCTTAGAATTGACTTGGAATCTAAATAATCTCCATATATATCTTTAAAGCTTCACACGAAATAAATTATTAAACCAAATATGCTCTAAAAATAATAAATTATTAAATCAAGACAGGAAATAGGAAAGTGCAATAATACATGAGAAAATCGACTACTAGACTTCCTAAAACACTAAAAATGATGTCTCTAACTAATATTAAATAATCACAAATGGGGAGACATCATCCCTATTTTTAAATTCATCATCAAGCTAATCCATGTCTGATTTTGTCTTCATCATCCGAACAAGCTCGCCATGTTTAATCTGTAGGGAAAGATTTTTTTAGTATACATTCATTCTCACAAAATAAAAAAAACATGCAGTGTATAATTTACCCATCCATCGATATTTTCTAATACAAAACACTAAAATCACCCACAAACAAATTTTCCTTCTCCTTTACATAGTTTACTCACAAATTCAAATATATCGATTTAATAGTTGTAATTACACAGAAAACAAAAACAAATCATTTGAAGAATATCGATGTAGGTAAACTAGCCAGAATACTAATCTTATTAAACATCAACAATTAAAACCCAGAAAATATAATAGAACACACCTAAATAACACCAGTTTGTTCAAATTTCAACCCAATATGTAAAGTAATATAAATTGTAGATCTTTGCGTTCTAAATATTTTGCCTCTTCAAAAACATAAAATGATAACTATAACTTGCTGAGAATCACACAAAAAATATGGATTTTGAAAAGATTTCTACGGTTCAAATTTAATAAAAAAGGAATGAGAAAGAGGAAAAAATTGAAGGTATTTACGTTAAACAGGAATATGGAGTACGATTGTGATTCTTTAATTCAAAATTTTGTTATTATTATAGGGACATTAGCATTTGAAATTATGTACGAACAAATCATGTCTTTTAAAAACATCAACATTCTTCTGAGCCCTTTGGATCAATAACTCGAAAAATAATCCTTAGGGCCCATTTGGTAGCATGCTTTTTAAAAACCACTAGGAGCAAACATGTAGATATTGTTAACCTTAGGGTTTGTTAGGATGGGGGATTGGGAGGGATAAGAATTTATTAGAGGATTATAACAATCCCATTTCTTGTTTGTATTGGAAAAAATTAGGAGGGATAGTTTATTAAAGGATTCTTACAATCCTTTATGAACATATATATCCAATCCTTCCAATTCGGTTGAATTAGGAAGGAAAGATTCTTTTATTACATTGTAATGTCTGAATTACCCTTATTCTTTCTTTATAATAGGGGTATATAAGTCATTTAGTTATAAAAAAATTCCTTCCTTCTATTTTTTTCTAATCCAAACACCGGATACCTATAATCATTTAATAAAATCTCTCCCTCTTTTTTATTCAATCCAAACAAGGGTAAATACTCTCCTTTCCATTCCTTTATTATACACTCCTTTCCTATCTTTTAACTAAGAATCCCTCCTTAATCCAAACAGACCCTTACGAGATAAATTGAAAGAAAGAAATCTAGAGATTCATTTAAAAACAAAATTCATAATAGGTCCAAACTTTTTAACTTTAACCCACCTAAAAAATATTTAATCCAACCCAATTTGTTATTGTGATATTATCTGAAAAGAGTCAACAGAAACTGGAAAAATGCTTAAAACTTTGGACTAAAACCGAAATCACAGTTGGTCCTCCCATGAGTTTGAAGCTTCTTCATCTATGAGATGGGAAATAAAATTAGATTTCACAAAGAGAGTGTAACCTAAGTTCTTCACCTTTTTTCCTAGCAAGCTTTTCATTTTAGGGATATGGTTAGATAAATGAGTGAATAGGCTTTTAGGAGTGATGGTGGTGGAGCATTGGTAGTTTAGGATGGGCAGATTAGAGGACAAAAGCTGGATAATGAAAGGGAATATTAGATATTATGTAATAATGAATTTTCTTATATCGAGTAGTTTAAGGGACAAAGAATATTACAAAATATAACAGATTGATGAATGAATGTTACCAATATAAAAAGTCACCCCAAAACAAAGTTAACATAAAAAAGTACGAGGTGCAAAATAATATTAATAAACTTTTACAAATAAAAAACCCATGTATCAAATCAAATCTATTCCTAGTCTATACATGGGTACTCAAAATGTTACTTTTTTTTAGCGATCCGTGGAGTGGAGCTCCTAATGGTCACACCATGAAGGAACTTGGTAAATCCGATGTAACTCAGTTTACTGTCGGATCTACGAATCCAATTTTGTAACAGAGAATGGGTCGTGGGACCTAGGTTGGATTTATTGGATTATGTAAAGAACTTGCATACCCTCGCTAAGTCATCCACTGAGATGACACGATTCTCTTCTATCTCGAAATATTCATACGCCTCACTTGCTATCTCATCCCACTTCTCTAGGGCCTCTAGCTGATGTGGGCTTATACAAGCCGCACAATACTCGTCAAACTCCATTCTTGCATTCGTCAGATGCTCCATCTACGATTATTTCAAAAATAGAATTTTGTTAGTTTGCAATAATTAAGCGTGACTTCTTAATATTAGCCATAACAGAATATCTTACCATAACAATCTCCAACACCCTTGACTCCCTCATAGCATTCGTTGCATTCATTAGAAGGGCCTACATCATAAATTATGTAATGAGTAAACTAATAAATGAACTCATAAAAGTATAAAAATATATATATATATATATATATATATATATTACTCACCTTTTGGAAATTATTCAATGAAACTGAACCTCTTGTTGGGACGCATCTTGAATTGCGCTCGAATGTACATCAGCTCATCTCCTGTCGATGCTCTCGAGAGTGCCTGCACAATTAAATAGTATAGAAAGAATGAAAAATTTTAAACCTAAAAATATATAAATATAATGATACATACCATTAAAGCCGCGCGTTTCAAAGGCGTAGAACGAATATCATCCATGGATGAGCTGTACAAACAGAAAGAAAAGGTTAGAAAAGGAAATTATTAAATTATAATTTTTTAGAATATTAAATTAACCATTAAATTTTCTAATCAATTGCATACTGTAATAAACAAATATATAAAAAAATAGATCAAATCAAATATTAAAACGATAAAATACATGTAACTATATAAATTTTAAAAAAGTATAATAACCTATATTTATGAAAAAACACAATAAAATGAATTTGTATTTGACGATTTCACAAATGATTGAGTCATTAGGAAATTACCCATGAAAAAATCAATTAAAACAGGCAACCCTAATTTACTTTTTCAAATTTTAGTCATACATGAATATATATGTATTGGATTACGAATTTGAAATACCGCTTTATAGTATATAGTCGAGTGACTTACCCGATTGCTTTTGTTTTCTTTGATTGAAATATCATGACCATCGACCTAAACATTACAAAAATTTTGTTTGATCCAATGTGTATGCGCGGATGAAGAAGTTAGAGTGTATTGAGAAAGTTATAATCCGAGTAATAGGTGTGAGATGAACAAAGATGTGGTTGATTGAGATAGAGACTGCGGCGAGGGTATAATTATACCGGGTTTACATTTTAGGTTAAGGAGTATTGATATTATAATTTATTTTTTTATTAAAATTGATAGAATATTTTTAACGTAAGTGTTATAAACAGTCCCTTAATTTTGTCTCAAATGACAATTTTCCCATAGGGAAAGATCTAAGAAGGGGGGAGGAGGAGGCCGCCCCTGGGACATAGCGATAAAAATAAAAAATAAAATTATAAATAAAAACCCTTGACAAAAATTATCTTTCATTCCAGGCAAAAAATATGCTCTCTAACCAAAAGTTTGCCCCCAAGTCTAATATTACCCCCAATATTTTTTTGGGTTTGCCTTGCTACTTGTTCTAGTGTTTCTCCACACCACCTTCCCAAAAACGTATCCTGGATGCGCCCCTGATTAAACAACATTGATAATTTAATGTGTGGACATATTATAGGAAAATGAATGGCTAGTAAGAATGATTCATCGTAAAGCCGAGCGCCGTGGAAGGCTAGAATCTTCTTGCATTCTCTGAATAAGCTTGAACTTGATCTGGAAGAATTCTTGCCGTTATATTACGAAGCCGCCATATTACCTGTCCAAAAAAGAATTTTGAACATTTGACCAAATATGTTTTTGTTTTCTAGATTTTAATAATACAGAGAAGTGGACCATTGAAGGAGTTTTGTTCATAGTTATATCTAGGTTTAAATAGGACACGAACTTTTGACCTATATTTGTTTTTTAAAAATAATTTTACTACCTAGATAATTTTAATTTTCTTTGTATTTTTTAATGAAATTATCTGAGTACATATTTTGTGTTCAAGAATCGATATAAGATCCATTAGAAAAACTATCTTTTCAAGAAAAGACGAAAGGAAAGACGTCAAAATAACATTTAGTAACATATTCTCATCCAGTTGATTTCTCTCAATAATTCTCTTTATGAATGATCAACTCAATCTCATTATTATACTTTCTAGGGTGCTTTGTTGGTTATGGTGTTAGCTCTTATGTATGTTTCATGTTTAATTAATGGATTTCTTTTTGCCTTTAAATTGATTTATTGGAGTTTTTCTCGATTTTCAGGGTTGTTTATATTGTGCTTATTAATTTTGTATAGATTTTAACATCAACCATTAATTATTGATGAAGAAAATATTAGGATCTTCCGCCGTTAATGGAAAAAAAAGGTTTTCTCTTAAACCCAATTATTTAAGAAAAATGTTTATCTGGATTACATCTAATATGTCTAAGGACCATCCATTATCCTAAATTATGTATACTTTAAAAAAATTATATCTTATGGACTCTACACGACACAAGTTTAATCTACTAATACATGTAAAACGAGTGTTTAACTGTGTACGTCAAATTATATTATAGTAACTTGAGTATTAGGGTGTACAATAATTATGCGAAGAAAAGTATATGACATGTAAATTGGAGATATTTTATACTCATTACTTAACTCCAACTCGAATTATATGCAACTATAGTTTTCTTCTACTAATTTCTAACTGATATAGTTTAATGATTATGATTTTTTCTATATATAGGAAGGCTCTTGGAGTTTATTTAGCAGTAAATTGGCAAATTTGATTGATTTGTAGTTGTAGCTCTATATATTTGTTGTTGATGTCTAGTCTTTTGTGATAGAACAATGGTATCACGAGACATCATTTTGGATATTAATTGACCTAATAGATGAATTATTCCCTAATATTTGATGTTTCTTACTTTCGTATCTCAATTTGGGCTTATTACTATAATAAGAGTATTTTGTGCATTACTCGTATGTTACGTGTGTAGCTTCTTAGGTACATGTTTGATATGGAATCCAAAAATAATATGGAGAAGTCAAGAAAGTCAAATCTACACCGAGATATATATATATATATATATAGAGAGAGAGAGAGTGTGTGTGTGTGTGTGTGTGTGTGTGTGAGTGAGAGAGAGCAAAAAGTCATCTAGAAGCATCTGAGAATTTCCTATAAATTAGCTACAGATTTTGACTTGATTCCTTTTGATTTGGAAAGAGCTTGAAGTCATTATTGCGGGAGATGTGACGAAATTCGATTTGGAGTTGAGACGCAAAAGTTATGGCAATTCTACCACAGTGACTCAAAGTTGTCTAACATAAGAAAAACAGGTTGGGCCTTACGGACCCCCAAAAGGGGGCCATATGGACTTAAAACGACATAGACTTTTACAAATACCTTTTATCAACTGGAAAAAACACAATTCATACTGTTAAGAAGCTAATCACGCTTGGAGAACAATTCCACAATTCTTCATCATCTGGAGTCCGATTTATCATTTCTTTTAGAGTAATTTTATTTTGTTTTTTGTTTTAAACATGCATTTCTTATATTTAGATATTTCTTTTTAGAATTTTAAAATGAGCTAAATTCTTTTGTGCTTGAGAATTGCATAGTGTAGGAACCTTAGTTAATTAATTGATGATTCTAATCTTTTGTGATAATTTTAGCATTTAAATAAATTGCATTCAAGTCAAGTTTGTTATATCTTTATGCTTTCAAGCTATTCATACCCTGATCAAGTATAGAATAGTAATAGTAATTAGATTGTCGCTGAAAAGTCCACCAAGATAGAGGAAACTTTGAATTCTCATTTTATCTTGTTGAATATTCTTAAGACTCAAGTTTCTTAAATTGCTAACTATTTACACACTATAAACGTTGAAGATTGTAAAACATCGCACTAAGGAATGGGAAGCAACTACCCCCTCCCATAGTATTTGAGAAAGAGAAAGAGGATGAGAAGAAAGGTTTAGAAAGTGTTGAAGAGTTAGTTGTGTCGCTAACTGTTCCTGAATAGGTTGAGAAGATACCGATACAAAAGGATAAAAAGTTAGTTGTGAAAGAAAATTGACCTCCTCCTCCGTTCCCATCACGTGTTCAAAAGAAAGACAATGAAAAAGAGTACAAGAAGTTCATGGACATGTTGACAAAATTACAAATTAATTTTGCCTCTGTGTAAGCCATCCAAAATATGCCAAAGTATCTAAAATTCATGAAGGATGTGCTCTCTAAAAAATGCAAGTACTTCGAGGGAGAGATAGTTGGTTTGTAGGAGGAGTGTAGTGCGATTTGTCAAAGGAAGTTACCTTTAAAGTTGAACACCCCTATAGAATGAATAAACCATTATCCATTCGTAAAGAGCGGACCACTATAGATATGTGTGACTTAGGTGTGAGTATCAATCTCATGCCTAGGGTCATTTTTTAAAAATTTGAAGATTGGGGAGGCGAGGTCTACTATTGTGACCTTGCAAATGGCGGATAGGTCTATCTCCCAACCTGAAGCAAAAATTGAAGATGTACTCGTCAAGGAAGGTAATTTTATAAGTCCAAGTAATTTTATTATTTTTGACTACGACACAGATATGAATGTATCAATCATATTGGGCGGCCATTCTTAGCCATGTGGGCGTACTTTGATTAATGTAAAGAATGGTGTGTTGATTATGTGAGTGCAAGATGAGGAGGAAAAGTTTAATGTGTTCAAGGCTATGAAGTTTTCCACTTCACTGGGTAAGTGTTTCTTTATAGATGTCATTGATCAGGTGCAAAAAGAGCCAACCAAGGTTGTGGAAACCTTAAGATCGGAGGAGAGAGAGCTAAGAAACAAACCACCATAAAAAGATCATCCAAATCTAAAAGAGAACCCAACACCTACACACTTGATGAGAACTGAGAAACGTGCCAAGAAGGTTTCGAGAGAACCCACGAGATCCTCCACCAAAATCATGCAAGCACATGATCGCTTGGATGGAACCATTGATGGTCACAAGATTTAATTCTGAGAAAGGGGTAGAACTGAAAGCCAAGGGATGCAAATTCCGCATGGTAGGTGTTAATAGCCTTACTCACTGTTGGAGAGGCTATGTACGAAATAAGTGATTATTTAGGTAACTCGTCGAGTTTAAAGACATTAAACAAATCCATTCAAGGGTGAAAGCCCGTTTGTAGAATAGCATATTGCTTTTGTAATGTATATTCGTAAGTCTAGTGTTTTAATGTTTCATCTTAGTGTTTATTACAACTAATGTGACAGAAATATTTAGTATTTTTTTATGTAGGTTTGAGCATCAATGAGTTTGGGGTGAAAATAAAGTGAAATGCGTAACTGCGGTAACTCTGGGCGGCATACCGGTCCTGCGGCCGGCATATACCGCTGCCCTTGAAATGGTCGTGATAGTCACGCCACGGTCCAAGGTCAGAAGTTTACAAAGTATTGACCGGCAAGCCAGCCTTCTAGGAGGCAATGCCGGTTCCGATCTAGGTCGTCACTCGCGTCAAAGGGTCACGATGGTACTCATTACGGTCCCAAGTCAGAAAGTTACATTCGCTCGACCGGTAAACCGACCCTAATGGCAGCATGCCGGTGCATTAGAAAGGGTCGTGAATGTTCACTTACGGTATGAATTCAGATAAATGGGCATATGTGACCGGCAAGCCAGCATTTTAGGCGGCATGCTGGTGCGGAACCGTGTCGTCATTCGCGCATACGGTATCACGGTCTGGGTATAGGCAACAAGGGACCAGCATACCGGTTAGATGACCGGCTTGCCGGTGCGTGTCAGTCAAAGAAGAAGTAAAAGAGTCCTTAAACTCCTAGAAACCTAATCCTAGCCTTTTTCTACTTCACCAAGACAAACATTTCAGTCTCAACCTCCATTAAAACACCAAGAAAGTTTGATCTAACCTTCCACAACACACCAAAACACCAAAAAATCATCCACTCATCCATCACAAATATATTAACTTCATCAAATTTATTCCACAAAAAATAAAACACCAAAGATTTTCAAGTTTGTAAAGATCTCTTCCACCAAAAGTAAGCTAAATTTCTTCCTTTTTTTTTCATAAACCACCATCCAAATACCATAAAAATCCTTTTCCATACAAACACCTCAAGAAACACCAATCATTCATAAATTTAAATTCATACTTGGTGCATCTTGATTTGTGGATTGGCATAGTTGACGAGAAGAACATATGTATTGGATTTTAAGAGGAAGAGACAAATCATGGGAAAGAACCAGAAATTACTTGGGGCAATAATAGAGCAAGCAATCCTTACCGATGAACCAATTGAGAAGAAAACAAAGCCCTAGGTACCAACACAACACCACAGGAATAGCATGAGAAAGCAACTTCCGACCATAGAAAACAAAAAATAACCAATTGCTAAAGATTAAAGTTCTTTCTCAACTCCGCAAGAAGGTATGGATAGTTTTGAACCTGAAATTCCAGCATGGACTGTGTCACTGATGAAAATGATTGAAAAGATAGAATATAAGCATCACTACAATGTCATGTACTAGCTAAGGTGAGCACAACAAAATTGATAAGATCAAGGTGAAAATCGGGGAAGATCACGAGATTCCTTCAGATAGCGAGTTTGAGGAGATGTGTGAGGGTAGTGTATTGTCCCCTAATTGCTTATTTGTGTTAGTGTATAATAGTAACTGTTTAATGTGTTTAGAGTCGTTTACGAGTCATGGGGATACGACTCAGTTTTGAGTTAGGGTGCGATACTCATTGTCCTCATCCCTGCTTATGTGTTTTTACCTGCTTTCTAAAAAAATCATATAATTTAAAATTAGTATAGGAATGATGTAGGATGTAGCGGACGTACTTATTAAGAATAATTATAGCAAGTTAATGATAGTAAATAGTATGGACTTGAATGATATTACAACGCATTTAATATAGATTACATGAAAACAATAAGTAAAGGATAATATGGTTTAATGAGCAATGCATAGAAGAAAGGTTGTATCTTAGGGAGCCTTCAACAGCGCGTAGAACGTGAGGTCTGAACTAGTTGACAACCCGCCTAGTATAGGAACTAAACGTGAAACCATAATGAGACCTAGTAGTTAGCGAGATGAATAAGGCAGTTCTTTGATAGAAATTTGAATCCTTTAGCTTTCTAACTCGATTATAATTGAATTATTTTTCCATCATAGCCCTCTTTCTAGCATGTAGTCTTCTTTTTTCGCCACAATATAAGTCGTATCCCTTATATTATAGGACTTTCCATATGATCCGCACTTAAATCGCAGCCCGGAGACTAGTTGTCTCTAGATCTTGAGTTTGAGGTAGTGGATTTCATCATGGGAAATTACATTAGGTGGAAATTTTTTGCGTTTATATGTTGCGGAATTTTGATGATGTATTAATTGTAACCCTTTTCCGGGATATTATAAAAAAGTTATGAAAAGAAAAAGAAAGAGAAAATAAGAGACATGACAACTCACATCAAAACGAGTGTCATGTGTATCTTACAAAAAATGAATGATGAAAATAAAGTAACCGATATATTGGAATGTTTTGGAAATTATCATGAGATGTTATTGGGTTAATTGGGGATGCTAATCAAGAGCATCAAATCGGGTAGGTTTTTATTCAATCTTTTCCAAACAATTCCACTAAAAATTAGAGTAAATGCCTCCATTACCCCCTGAAGTATACCCGTTTTGATAGTTTACCCCCTACTAGAATTTTTGCGACTGGATGCCCCTTAAATTTCATTTTCGTGACTAGATGCTCCTTCCGTGACTAGATGCTCCTTCCGTGACTGGATTCCCCTTAACAAAATAGGCCCCATTTAAATTTCACAAAAAAGTAAACTGACCCCCTATACTGGACGCCCCATTCTGGATGCCCCTTTCCTGATATTTAACATAGTTATTTTTATATTTAAATGACAATATGTCAATTAAAGGAATCCACTTACTCCATAACGAAATAGGTGCCAATTAATCTCTCCAGAGTTACGAAAATGAATCTTAAGGGGTATCCAGTCACGAAAATGAATCTTAAGGGGCATCCAGTCTCGAAAATGAAACTTAAGGGGCATCTAGTCACGAAAATAAAAATCAAGGGGCATTCAGTGCCAACAAATACAGTGGGGGCAAACTGTTTTCGGCCATAGTTTAGGGGGTAGTGGATATATTTACTCAAAAAATTATTTCACGAGGCAGTTTATGCAATTTTTATATTGGGTCACCAAGTTGTAAATATCTCTCTGAAGAATGTTTATGATAGAGTTCATGTCAAACTATCTAAGATATTTTCAACATTGTTGTTTGAGAAAGTGTTGTAAAGCTGATGCTTGATTTTTTTGGTTTTGAAGTAGTAGTATTTGATATCGGCAAGAATTTGATTGGATTTTTTAAATTCTCCTTGATTGATATACGAAAGTGATTGAATTGTGGGGTTTCGTGGACATTAATTGTTCAACAGATGTGTTGTAGTTTGAAGAGTAGAGGTATTGAATAATGAGTCTCAGTAACACTTCTTACTTGACAGTTTATCTTTGATAAACAATCTATTTTTGAAAATTTTCCATGGTATTCCTTCAAACAAATGAAAAATAAAAATTTTTGTTTGAAGAAGAGAAAATGGTGCTCTATCTAACAAATACACTAATGGAAAAATACGCCACTTAACTATTCACGTTCATTATCTAAAATATCTTAGTGCCTTCAGAGATACCAACCTACCCGTTGGTAATTACCTTGTTGCCACACGTGATGCCTCGCCAAATACATTTCGATCTCAAAACTCAATTTCAGGAGCACATATGTACCATATCATCACAACGTCATCTCAAAATTATCTTTCTAGCCTTTTATTTATTTTGTTTTTATGTTGTTTCAACGATAAGATATCGGTTAATTTGCATATTATAAGACTTATACTGCACTTAACATAAAAAAATTCAATATAGGGACCAATAGTGCCAATAACTTGAAAAAAAGAAAAATCCACATATGGTCCTGAACTATAGGCCATTAGTCCCCGCATCAAATTTCATCCATTTTTATCGATAAGTCCAAATGGAAGCTGGTATAACGCTAACTATTATTAGGGAAGATCATCACAGCCTCGAGCATTATTATGTTTGACATCTTTTGCATAACATATAGAAAGGTAAACATACCGATGAGAGAGATGGGGGTGGTTAATTTTTTTTATTAATCTCAAAAAATAATTGGCTAAAACAAATAGGGGAACCTAAAACCACTCGTTACTGGAGATCCTGAAAGCTCTTCGTCGTCTCACTCTACAAGGGTTAGGGTTTTTAAATATACCACACTTGGGTACATTTCGCTATTTTATATAAAACAAGGACCAACATCAAACTTAACCCATATAAGGTGTGAGAGATGAAAAAAAGTTACAAACCAGTAGAGCAACTATAAATCTTTTCTTTTGCATTTATGCTTTAAGTATATTTGGTACTTTTGTAAACCAGCGTGTATGGTTGTTCTTCATATATCAAAATCACAGGGTGTTGCTAAGAGAGTCAACCACCATTTTATCGAAATTATGATCACTCTGCTTTCTCATTATTGAGGTTAAAAAATTGAAATGAAATTCAATTAACAAATTAACCGAATGAGGCTCAGATATGTGGAAAAAACTTGCAAATGCTGTAAATTTTAATTTGATGTTTGACTTAATGTTGAAACAAAAAAATAGGAGTAAGCTTACCAAACAAGTTTATTGAATTGAATAATCTTAAAATATGAGAACTGAAACATCTAAATTCTCTTTTAAGTTCAACCTCAGGAGTTACTCCAATAAATTGTATAGCAACAACTGATACAATTTTCTTCGAGTTCTAAACGATAATCTTCGTAAAATCTTATATAAAATACATGTATAATATAGCCTAAAACTAGAATACAGATATGAAATATAGCAATACTTTATAATATAATGTACTCGATAGCTATTCGTTTTATGTTTGTAGAGTTATGAGAGGAATGCATAGATACAAACACGGTGATTATATGTATTGATATATTTTTTAACATTTTTAATCTAATTTTTACGAGTAATAGAATGATTCGTAACTTCTTTTATATTTAATTAAATTATGATTTTTTTACTATTGATTATGATTTTTTAAATCAATTTTTGTTCAAATACCTTTAAGTACATGGTATTCTCTAGTATATATATACTAGGTATGACCCATGTCTAAAGAAACTATAAAAACTGAAGAAAAGAAAAATCAAATTATACAATAACAGTGTTTGGAGTTTAAAGTTTAGGTATTAGAGAAGTTTTCAAATTCAAATTCTCAAAAAATGGAACAAAAATCGCGATAATATAACATAAAGACATCGATTATATTTTGATGTGATCATTGTTTTGGTGGTGACATCTACATTCAATTCGACTAAATTGCAACGTATAACAGAAACAAAATCGTAGAATGAAAGAGTCTATATTTACTTACATATTTTATAGACTTTTTTTAACAACTTCCTCAATATAAACATCATCGGTTCATCAGTCATGTCAAGAAATCTAGTTGTCAAACATCATCAGAAACTCACTGGTGGGAAAAATTTGTGATAGAATTGGTATCAACATATAATTATCAGATTCTTCATCCTCGTTGGAGTATAGAAAAGATGGACCCATCCAAGTCTTAAAACCTTGATAATTCCATACTGTTTCATTAAAAATTTCTACCCCAACATTCCTCCTAGAAAAGTTACCTTCATCAAGAATTACATCAACTTTTATTCTCAGAAAAAGAAAAAAGGCTGTACCTCTGTATAAAATAACCAAGCCCCAGGCCACGTGATGCAATTTCATAAAACCAAAACAATGGAGTATAACAACAACTCCTTAATGTAAGAATATTTGAACCCATATATAACGCAAGAAGACCAAATGGTATTGCAAATACAATGTTTAGATCGATAGTCCATGCACTCAAGCACCTTGCTGGGGCATTATAAGCGACACAAATTCACGAAAATCTGGTCCACTAAGCCCAAAGGAGATCAAGCTTCAGTTATCCATAATATCGAACCTTCGCTAAGAGGATTGTGATTTTTCCCGCCCCTTCTACAATTACTTGGGGACCCCATTATCTATAAAATTAAATTAATAAATTTTTATCAAGAAAAGGTCTATTTTTCCTATACCAACTGGTAAGTTTCCGTTAAGTCGTTGTAAGGTCGCTTCTACAGGAAGGGTACGGGGAAAAACATGCATATCAAAAAATTGCACCTTATGTCCCTTTATTATACACAAACGGCATTATAGGTACTTATATTATGAAAAAATTGCATTACATGTCCCGATATTATTTTTTCTAATTAATTAGGTTATAAATATCTATATTATACATAATAACCTATATTTTACTATAGAAAAATAATATATTCATACAAATAACATGAATATAAGACTAATAAGGTAAATTCTTAAAGCTTAGGGGTGCTTAGGGAAAATTCTAGAAAATTTGAAGGGGTATAAGTTGATTAATTTTTTTCAATTGTAAGGGTAAAAAATTTCTTTTCGTGGGGCCATGAGATATGATAACTTAGTCACTTACCTTGCAAAAGTAATATTTTTTATCCCTAATCTTCTGATTGCCTAATATCTTGCAAATATAACAAATTTGTGACAAATTTAGTCCGTTTATCTTGCAAATATAATGCAGTTTCATAACTAAGTTGTCAAAAAGGTTGAGTAAAAGACCAAATTAGTTATTTATGCAAATAATGATAACAAATTCAAAAGAGCTTAACATATAGCAATACATGAAAAAAACGAGAATAGAGTATGAATCATAATCACTTACAATCAGAATCACTCCAAGCAACCAAATCATCTGCTCCAGGTACAGAAATCTCACCTTCTTCCATTTTGATCTCACCTTTTAGGACATTCTTAATTTTTCTCCAATCTTCATCAATACTTGAATCAGAATCATTTCACTTTTACTCTTTTCATCACTTACTACTTGTTTTTCTCTAACACTACCAAATCAAAAACTGTTTTTTCTCTAAAACTACCAAATCAAAAACACCATTTAAACTAAACATCTCCAAATTCCCTTTCAGTTGGCTTGTTTTGGATGATTATCTGATGTCTCCCTATTTGTTCTAAATATTAGCCCTCTGGAGACATCATTTTAGATGAATAATTGACTTATTAGCTAGACTTTTATGCATAATTTGTCATATTACACTTTTCCCTCTTGGAATTTAACTATTTGCATTTTCTGAGCTTTTGTGCGTAAATTTGACTAATGTTAGTTCAAAGTTAAATAGGTTCTTGAATTTCATGAAAGACCAATCCAAGGAGAAGAAGTGAGAATAAAGTCTTAGTGTATTTTAGAGTGTTAGGAAATGTTTTTACTCGAGTTTCTATGTTTAGAGTGTACTTTCCTATTTTTATTTCTTGAATTATTGATTTATTCTTTTTAAGCATATGCGGTTTAATTATTTATTTAATGTGAAGTTTTAAAAGATAAATGGTAATTACTTAGAGACCAAGTCGAGTTATAGAAGGAAAGGAAAAAGATTTACATGGAAATAAGAAGATTAAGGAAGGATATATACAAAGAAGGAAAAGATAAAGCTGCCTTATGAATCTGAAATTCCAGCCACATTTTAAAGATAATTCCATAACTAAAGATTGGCTAGGAATCTGGACGAATGGTCTGCACCAATAGAAAGCTCTTTCCGAGACAAGCTGTTTCATATATTGGAACTCCTCAAACGGATAAGTATTAAAAAAGATATGACCAAATCAAATCAGCAGTAGAATCTTACCTTTCCTAGATTTTAGGGTGATGAATTAAAGAGTTCTTGACTTGTCTTCCACTCCAAGTAAATTCGACCTAGAGGTTCCTAACACCTATAAATACACCCCTTAACCTCCTCTTTCACACACACTTCATATAATTATCAAAGAGGCTTAAGGATTCAAGTCAGAGCAAGCAGGAAGGAAGAAAGCTAGGAACTAGAGACTGTCTATATCTCCAATTCAAGCCAAACCCAACCTCTTCATTAGGTTTATTTATTTTCTTTCTGTAAAACATTATGTCTTTTAATTTCATAGTTTTAGTTTTATTTTCCATTATGAGCTAAACTTCTTAAGTGCTTGAGAATCGCTATAAGGGTTGAACCTTAATTTATTTAATTGATGCTTTCTGAATTAGGATTTTTATAATTTAATTCAAATTGAGTAATTTAGTATTGTTTGTTATCGTAAATTAATTTTACTATTTTTAATCTGATCAATTAGACATAGGTTTGAGTAATTAGGCTATTCACTTTGGTGGGGAAGTGATCATCTTGACGGGGGGTTAATTAATGACATAGGTAATAAACGTAAGATAGAAATTATTGATCCTGACATACTTAGTTAATCTTATAGCCAATTGGGTAAAGAACCTGACATTCGAAGGTGGATTATGATCGCCCTGGCGGGGTTTTTAACACCTGAGAATAGCTCCTAAGTCCACCCTGACGGGGGTTAGGAGAATCTAGAATCCCGACTATTACTAGTTACTAATTTGTCCCTTAAAAGAAGCATTGATTAAGTTTATTCTGGTGAAACCTAGCGTGACTCAAGTACTATTCTCTCATCTTTTAGTCTCTTCATATTTACTTTCTTGCATTAGTTTTTATTTTAGTTTAATATTTACTTTATTTGCACTTTAGTCCTTTAATCAAAAACAAAATAAAAATCTATTTCTTTAATTTTTAATTTTTCATTCAAGCAACTATTTCTATTTATTTCATAACACTTTAATCATACCTAATCCGTCCCTAAGATCGAAATCCCGTTTACCGGATATTACTTGGACGACCCGTACACTTGCGGTACGTGTCTTGCCTTTTTAGGTGTGTTTATTTAGAACACACTAGGAGACACCAAGTTTTTGGCGCCGCTGCCGGGGACGGTAGCGTGTGACCACGGTGTTAGCCGTAAGTGTTTTAGTTGCTAGTTTTTAGTTTAGTTTAAATTTTTATTTTTTTTCAGTTTTACGCTTTGGGTTGTTCTTGCTTTCTCAGATTTACAGGTTTTGGTATATGCTTGGAGATATCGTGATCCTTGATAATCCCGAAAGCCTAGTTCGAGAAAAAACAAAAGAGATAAAGAAGCAAGAAAACAAGCAAGGTTGGAAGAAGCAATGGCAGCATTGAATGCTCAAGATCTCGTGATTCAGTTGGATGAAAACGGTCTTCCAATAGCTCCACTAGTATTACCAATTCCACCGGTAGGAGTCCAATTACTAGATCCTCCAAGAAATCAACAACAAGTCAACAATAATGGTGGAGTACCTCAAGATCATGGACCGCAGATCTTCCAACCGAACAACCATGGACCCTTCCGTATACAACCACTAGGACTCCGTCCTCCCGTGATTCAAGGAATTCAATTCAGACCAGACGCGGGGATGATTAATCAGTTTACAACCGTGGGACAGTATAGTGGTGCAGCTCGTGAATATCCTATTCGTGCTATGTACAAGTTTATGCAAATATGTGATGCATATGTCACCCCTGGAGTAACCCAAGAACAAATGTACTTTCATGTGTTTCCATTCTTCCTCACCGGAGGAGCGAGTGAGTGGTATGATCAACAACCACACAACGCGATTGTGACTTGGGATCAACTTCAGACAGCCTTTTTCGATAGGTATTATCCTCAAAGTGTTCGACTTAGTGGGCAGTTAGATATTGTTAGTTTTCGCCAAGAGCCAGGAGAAACTGTAGGTGTTGCATGGACTCGTTTTCAATCCTTATTACGCAAGTGCCCATTACATGGGTACTCTCTTGAATTACATCTTGAAATATTTTATCGAAGTTTAGGTGAAGCTGTGAAAGACAAAATCGATACTATGTGCCAAGGAGGTCTCATGATGGTCACAACTGATCAAGCTCTGATCATCATGGACCGAATTGTGAAGAATGAAATGAGTTGGCAATCCTCGAAATCATCGGTTAGAGCTTCTGAAAGAGGTACTTTGAATTTGGATACGGGAACTGCATTAAACGCTAAGATTGCCGCACTTGAGAACAAGCTGAAACAATTATCTATGTCGAATAAAGCTGTGGTAAACGTTGTTAATGAACCAGAATTATGTTCTAGTTGTGGAGGAGATGATCATAGCTGGGAAGAATGTACCAACAACCCAGAATCCGTTTATTTCGTTAATCAGCGAGGTAACTATTCGGGAGGTCAAGGGTATGGAAATCAAAACATAAATCATCCGGGTTTTCAGTATTCGAATCCACATGGGGTAGCCAATCCTGGAACATATCAAGAAAGGCCTCAAGGGAACAACTATCAGTTTCGGACGCAAAGCCAATACCAAGGAAATCAACATAGAGCCGATCAAGACGCATATGCCGACACATTATCTCAAAAAGCACTTCCCTCTCGACTTCAAGAAGGCGAAATTACCGCAAGTGAATTAGCACTTATTGTAACGCAATACATGACTAATGCTGAAAAGAGAGCAGATAAAATTGAAAACCAGCTATCTCGATACATAGATGACACCCACGCAAGAGAAAATAAGATGAATGAAACATTAAACTCACATTCCGCTTCGTTAAAGGTCTTAGAGACTCAAATATCAAAGATCGCCAATAGTTTGAATGTTCGAGGTCAAGGACAACTTCCAAGTGATACGGAGGTTCCTAAGCAATATGAAAGTTGTAACGCGATCACACTCAGAAGTGGGAAGAAGCTTCCACCACCACCTTTCCCGGTTATGAAAGAAAAGGAAGTAACTAGAAAAGAAAAACCGTTAGAGGAGGTGGAAGAAAAAGATAAAGAACCTGAAGTGGTAGAAGTGGAGAAGATTCCGGAAAAGCCAAAGAAGAAAGATGTTGTAGAAACCCGTCCTCCTCCACCATTCCCCTCCAGAGTTCAGAAGAAAGGAGATACTGCTGAATATGAAAGATTCATGAACATGGTGAGTAAGCTCAATATTAATATACCTTTCTTAGAGGCTATCAAGGGGTACTAAAATATTTGAAATTCCTAATAAGAGCCCTCACAAACAAACGTCGGTATCTTGAGAATGAAATGGTGGGCTTGCCAGATGAATGCAGTGTGATATGTCAGAGTAAGTTACCACCAAAGTTACTTGATCCTGGGAGTTTTACTATTCCCATCTCTATTGGTAATGAGTGGCAAGCGAAGGCTTTATGCGATTTGGGAGCGAGTATTAATCTTATGCCGAAATCAAATTTTGAAAAGTTGAAAATAGGAGACGCAAGACCAACCTCTATGGTCTTGCAAATGGCTGACAGATCCCTTGTGCATCCAGAGGGAAGAGTAGAAAATGTCATCGTCAAGGCAGGTATGTTAATTTTTCTAGTTGATTTTGTTATACTTGACTACGACGCTAGAAGGAAAGTCCCCATTATTTAGGGAATACCATTCCTAGCCACGGGGCGTACTATAATTGATGTAGATAATGGAGAACTAACGATGCGAATCAAAGACGAGGAAGTGAAGTTTAACGTGTTCAGACCAATGAAGTTTCCGGACTCCAAGGAGGAGTGTTTCCAGATAGATGTGATTGAACAAGAACCAACTAAGGTTGTGGGAACCTTAGGAATGGAGGAAAAAGAGCTCCGAAAGAAACCACCTAACATAAATCTTCCATATCCTAAGAAAAATCCAGACCTTGACCATGCTAATAAGAAAGAAAAGATGTGTGCTACGAAGGTTCCAGAAGAACCTAAGAAAGAAAGAAGAGGGCATTCAGTGTAGGCGAAGAGGTTGCAATGAAGAAGCCTGATCTCCCTCCGAAAGCGCACAAAGCCAAGAGTTCTTGGCAAGGACCATGTAAGGTCACAAGGGTTATCTCTAATCAATTGGTGGTAATAAAAGCTAAGGGATGCAAGTTCCGTGTAGCAAACATTGATGACCTCACTCACTGCTGGGGAGGTTATGTGAAAAAGTTATGCGAGAGGTAACCCGTTGAGCTTAACGACGTTAAACAAAAGCCAGTTACTTGTAAATTACTTTATTGCTTTATGATTTTCAATTCCTAGTATATAATTCTAAGTTAGTGTCGAGTTTTAGTGTCTACTTTTAAAAGAAATGAGAAAGGTAGTGTGTTAATGGTGCAGGAATTGAGTTTCGCGTGCTAGGAAACGAAGGAAGAAACAACTTGGAAAAATTCGCAGGCAGGTCCGGTATACCGCGCCTCTGGTCCGGTATACCGCGCCATGGAAAACCCGTAACACGGGTATGTGATTCAGGTTTATTGCCGAGAGGTCGAAAATCGAAGCATGACGAGTCCGGTATACCGCGCCTCTGGTCCGGTATACCGCAGGAGAAAAAAACCCGTGACACGGGTATGAGACTCGGGTTTATTACCGAAAGGAGAAAAATTTGTCGATGCGCGGCCCGGTATACCGCACCATACCTCCGGTATACCGCAGCTATGTCGGGTTTGAAGAGATTGTTACCTATTACAACTCTTACTTTATCACAAGCAAACCCTAGCCTTTCCCATACAAATTTTCCAGCTCCAAACATTATAAAAACACCTTGAAGCTTGATTATACCTCCACAACAAACACCATAACATCAATAATTCTCTCCTCCATCCTCCATAAACACATCCTCTTCATCAAATTCATCACAAAACACCATTAAACACCATCAAAATCATCAAGCTTTCAAGAATTCTTCCAAGATTCATCAAGAAACCTTCTTTCTTGATCAGTTCCAAGCTAGAAACTCAAGCCACACCAATCTCTCTTAACTCTATCCTATCCTTGGTGTAACTTGAGTTTGGGGTCAATTCAACCATGACAAACAGAACGGATGCTATGGATTACAAGAGGAAGTATTATACTCTAGGGAAGAACCGAAATTTTCCTTGTTTTACAATTGAAAAGGCCATCAATATTGATGAGCCTACTGAAGAGAAACAACAGGGAGGGGCACCTGAACAACCACTACACAAGAAATTCACAGCTAGGATGAAGGTACCATCAAAGCCTAAAGAAAAGACACCAATCCAAGATCAAGGTTCTTCTTCTTCTTCTCCGAATAATTCTTACACTCCCCCATGGGCTATCAAATTTCAACAACAAATCGATCATATAAGGAAACAAAACATATCACTTTGGGAGGAAATTGCCAAGATGAATTCAACAAGGGGTAGGGTAACTTTGAACATGGATATTGATAATAATTCTTCTTTTTCGGAGGAGGATATGATGGATCTTTATGGCCAGGTACCTCGTTCTCATTCTTCTTCTTAATTGATGGTAGTCACTAGGTAGTTTAGTTTTTAGTTTTATTGCTTTATTGAGTCTTTTTTCGAGTCGTGGGGACACGACTCACTTTTGAGTTTGGGGTGGGGTTCGTTGCCTCATCCCAATTTCTTGTGTTTTACATGCTTTTCAGAAAGATTTTTTTTTAGGGTTGCGTTTGACTGTAGAGTGATTTAAATGCCCCCATCAAGCATGTTTTTTATGAATTTATGATAGAAAATAGATGACTTTAGGAGTTAGTGTAAAACGCACTTTGATTGCATGCAAATATGAGATGATTGATAGGAAAAATTAATGAACAATGCAAAAGAAGTAAACTTGTGCTTAAGGATAATGGGTGGTTTGTAGAACGTGAGATATAAATGAGTAGAGAACCCACTTAGGTATGAACTAGAAGCAAGCTGTGTAGATAGGAAAATGATAGAGGCAGTTCTTTGTTAGCCATTTGAATCCTTTTTGGTCGTCTATCCCTGAATTAATTTTATCCTTCTTAGCCAAATTTTTAGCCTTTAAGCCTTTATTTTATCGCCACATTATAAACCAATATCCCTTTAGATTGTTAGGCATGACCATATGACACGGAATACAGAAAAGATTACATGGTATATAACTTGCGTTAAACAGAAATTCCGATTATACCGGTTATCTCAAACAATTTCTACTCTATATTATATCAGAAAATTGAGAGAGAAGTAGAGTAGTCTTTTCTGGCTCTTAGTTTTCGTCTATATTCTATTCTATATTCTTTCTAGAATAGTTTTTTCTATTCTCTCTAAATAGTTTTATCCTATTCTCTCTAGAATAATTTTTTCATTCGCTCTAGAATATTTTTTTCCGCTTCTCTAAAAATGCAAGTGACAAAGTTACAATTTATAGAGGAAATGACAAGTCACAAAATTGTCACATTAATGCCTCTTTAATGCGCATTAAAGTTAGCCGTTTTTTCTTTCACCAAGTTTTGGTACCTCCCATAACAGCTGAAATAAAGAGACATTAATGTAATCAAGAGTCATTAATCTGTCATCAAAAAAAATTATTTAATATTAAATAATTTTCAATTGTTTTTCCTAAATTCTAATGTGTTACTAATTGTACACACGTAGTCTTTTCTAGTTTTTCCAAGAGTGTGAAAGAATTAATAAAATAAATTGTCTATATTTAATAATTTCAACACGTGTGAGATTAATTACATATCAAATCGCGCCTAACCCTAATATAGAACAAAGACCAGTGGTGAAGTAAACCGTTAGTTTTATACAAAACTTTTGACAATTACTATAGTAGATACGACTGCTTTCCAATAATATGCCTTAGCAATTTTAGACAGAACTCTTTAATATATAAAATTTGGGTTGATGTAGTACATGATGGTATAAAGAAGGAGAAAAAGGGAATGTACTACATCAACATTTACATTACAACTCCAAATGAGATAAATTTGGGTTGATGTAGTACATGAGTTGTAATGTAAGTGTTAGTGAAAGAAAAATGGAGAAGGGAGACATTACTACAGCGGGTGTCATTAGCGACTACGTTCGTGTAGTCGCTATTCATAGTCTTTAGCGACTAAAACTTTTCGCCAGTCGTGTATGTCTCTTGTAATTAGCGACTATGTGATGTAGTCGCTATAGGTTTTAATTACTTTTTAATTTATTTATTCTGTCAAAAAATAGTTGTTGTTTACCAGTTGTATAGGCAACCATGATGGTCGTTGTGGTTGATTAATAATAGCGACAACATTCTTGTAATTAGCGACTACATTTGTCATCGCTAATGACCAAGAAGTCTTTATCGACTAGTTTATGTGTAAGAACTAGTCGCTAAAAACAATTGGTCATTAGCGACTACAAATGTAGTCGCTAAAAATATTGAAAATTTTGTTTTATCGGATTGGGTGGTTACTTTTCCCGCCTAAGGTCTTTACCGACGACTCCTCTGTCATTACCGACGACAAAATATAGTCGCTAATAACAAAGTTTTATAAATACCCTCCCCAGGTCATTTTCTACATATATCTTAACACTCAAATATTCCCAAACTAGAGCAAATCCATTTTAGCCTATGCTGTAGATCTCGGTTTTGAGGCCTAGGCGGTCGACCCGGGTCTAGCGCCTAGGCGGGATTACACGGGGTCTAGGCAGAATTATACGGTTCTGAATCCCGCTATGTAATTTTGTATAATCTAGTAATATATATGTAGTAATTATAGAAATTTTAACTATTTAAGTCATAAAATTCATCTAACAACACTATCGTATATATAAAAATACTAAAAATTGAGTTATAATATCAATTAAAAAATTCTCGAGAATAAGAAAAATAACAAGAAGGCCTATGCGGGCATTTTTTGCCATTAATCGGCGCCCAGGCGACCAATTTTTTCCATTAATCGATGCCTAGACTGGCTAGGCGCCTATTCCACGGCGACTAAGGCGTTAGGCAAAAACGCCTAGAGTTTTAACTAGGCGTAAGCGCCTGAGGGGGGAGTTGACGCCTAGGCGGCGCCTATGCGCGCCTAGGCGGGGAGATCTACAACATAGATTTTAGCACACAACCCGAGCCAAATCCGAGCAAATTCAACAACATAAACACGTTTAAGGTAATGGTTCATATCAGTAAACATCCTTATAATCCTTAATTTTATATTTTAAATAATTTAACCTATTTTTGTTCTTGTGCTTGTATGTGATCCTTGTTGTTGGCATGTGCACTTCTACCATCAAAGTCAAATATCCACGTAAAAGGTATGGATGTTAGTTTTTGTTTGTATTTTTTTTACATTTTTCTTATAACTTTTTTTTATTTTAATTCGAAATTAATGCATTCCGAATGTAATAGAAGTTATTTTATAATTTCTTTGATGTGTATTGTGTTTAATATAAAATTTCATCAAAATATAAAAGACAAAAAAATTTAGACGAATTACAAAAACATAATATAATTCCATATTAATTCAATTATGTTTGGATTGAATGTAGTTAAATAGGGGCGGATTTTCGAAGTAAAATATAAAAAAAATAAAAAAAATTTAGCTAAAATACTTAGGAAAAATTGTCTTTCGTCTAAAGCCAAAAATCCTCCATCTAGCCAAAATTTTGTCCCCCAAGTCCCAAAATTACCTCCAATATTTATTTGCGCCTGTCGTCCTGAATCTCGCTACTTGTTCTAGTTTTTACCCACCCTACTCTCCCAGAATCCATCATAGATACGCCCTTGATTAAACAACGGTAATAATTTAATATGTGGACATCTGATAGGAAAATGAATGGCGAGTAAGAACTTTTGCATCGTAAAGTCGAGGGTCATGAAAGGCTAGAACCTTCTCGGCTTCTATGAATAAGCTTGAACTGGCTCCAGAAGAGTTATTGAGTATACTAAGTATGTTTTCATTTCCGCTTTTATAATAAGGAGAAGTGTCCAGTTGATGGAGTTCTGTTCAGAGTTATAACCAGGTTTGAATAGGATATGAAACGTTTAACTTATATTTGTTTTTTGTATAAATAATTTTATCGCCGGGAACAAATTATTTTTCTTTGAAATATTTTTTTAATGTTAATTGTTTGACATTCAAGGATCAATATAAAATCCTTTAGAAAAGCTATATATCAAGAAAAGACTAAAGGAAAGAAGACGAAATAACATTTAGTAACCTATTCTCATCAAGTTAAGGCTCTTCTCTCTATAATTTTCTTTGTGCATGGTCTAGTCAATCTCACTATTAGACTTTCTATGGTTCTGTGTTGGTTATAATCACGGTTCTAAAAAACGCTAGACATTACTAGGGCAGTCGACCACCTTTGAGCGCCCTGATGGCTAGGCGACCATTAATTTGAGTTTAGGCGGTTCTTACCTAGGCGGTTTTTATATTATTTTATAATAAATATATATATATATATATATATATATATATATATATATATATATATATATATATATTACTAATGTATTAATTTAAATAATATTTACATCCTAATATACTTAAAGTAGACCATTTAACATAAATAACATATATTTAACTATAAAATAATATAATTCATTATTATTAAATTACCAATTCAAGAAATATAGACTTAAAATTTGAGAAATCATACCTTCTTCTTTTTCTCGCGCATTCAAACTCTAATCTAAGTAGTTTTTTCTTTATAATTTTCTTATATGTTTGGTTAGATTATATTGAATTAGTTTATGGGCTATCATGCTAGGTAGTATTCGGGTTGGGCGACCCATTAATCCGATTGGGTAGTTTATTAATTAAATTATATGTAGACGAACCTTCGAGCCATATTCGAGAGAAATTCTAGGCGGATCGCACTTTAGAACGCCTAGACGGCTAGGCGGCCTGGTTATAGAACATTGGTTATAATCTTGGCTCTCATAGTATGTTTCATGGTACATTTAAGGCTTGCTATTGGCCTTTAAATTGATTTATTGGAGTTTTCCTTGATTATTAGGGTTGTTTACTTTGTGTTTTTTAATTTTGTATGGATTTTACCATCAACTATAATTGTTGATGAAGATAATATTATTATCTTTCACAACTAATGAAAAAAGGGGTTTCTCTTAAACCCAGATCCTTTTAGAGTTTTAAATGTTAGAGCATATTTAATAATTTTTTTATTTTACATTTTTTTATCAGGGTTTCGTCTAATCTAGATCATCCATTATCCTAAATAATGTATACTTTACAAAATTCCCATATTATGGATTCCACAAGTTTTCTTTACTAATAGATGTAAATTAAGTGTTTAATTATGAACGTCAAACTATCTTATAGTAATTTGAGTATCAGTGTGTTAACACACTACGCGAAGTGATGTCTCCTCATTTGTGATAATAAAATCTATTTCCGAGACATCATTTTAGGCATATTTATTACTTTATAGGTCGATTTTCACATGATTTAGTACACTTTCCTATTTTGTGTCTTGAATTAATTTTTTTTAGAGCATACTGGGTTTAATTATTTATTTAGTGTGAAGCTTTAGAGATATATGGTAATTAATTAGAGTCCAAGTTGGTTCAAAGAGCTAAAGGAAAGAAGATAAACATGGAAATTGAAGATAAGGAAGTAAAAGCTAAAAATATGGAAAAGGAAAAGATGCCATAAATCTGAATTTCTGCACCTACGACCACAAATCAGCTAATATCTTAAAATCGGTGAGGAATCTGGAGAAATGGTCAGGAGAAAAGTTAAATTCCGAGACGATGAATTTCGACTACTCATACGCATTAATTGGATGAGTATTGAAGCTGCTAGGACCAAAACAAAAACGGGGCTGATTCCATGTTTTTGGGCTACGAATTTGAGTTGGGCTAGGAGCCCAATATTTAACTTTTCCTTCAAGAAAATGATTAGGTCAACCTATACACTATAAATAAAAACTCTCAACATTAGAAAATCATCCTTGGTGAAACCTTAAGCCAAGAGGGAGCTTACAACACAAGAAAAGAAGTTTGGAAGGAGTTGTTCATCAATATGTCTTCTTCAACCTCTGAATTTGTAATTTCTTTCTTTTCTTCCATTAGTATGAACTGAATTTCTATTAGCTTGAGTTTTAGCATATATGTATGAACCCTAGTTTTGGTTGACATCTATCTAATTTGGGAATTTTATATTTTAAATTGAATTATTGTTTTTATTCTATGTTTATGTGTTTGGATTTATATTATGTGTTCTTGTGGATCGCGACTGATGTCTCCTCATTTGTGATAATATAATATACTTCAGAGACATCATTTTAGGCTTATTTATTAGTTTATAGGTCGATCTTAGCTTAATTTAGTGCACTTTCCTATTTTGAGTCTTGATTTGTAGAATTATTATTTTTAGAGCATATTGGGTTTAATTGTTTATTTAGTGTGAAGCTTTAAAGATAATTATGGAGATTAATTAGAGTCCAAGTCAAATACTACAACTTATGGAAAGAGATTAGCATGGAAATTGGAGATAAGGAAACAAAGGCTAAAAGATGGAAAAGGAAAAGCTGCCTAAATCTGGGATTCTGCATACATGTCCAAAGATATGCGTTTTTACCTAAGAAAAAGGCCGAATTTGGTAAATTCCTTATAAAGGGTCAAGATAATTCTGTTGCGATTCTTTTGGTATCTTATGGAGCTCAAACCGACCAATAACGAAGAAGATATGCTCAAAACGGTCCAGCAGTGTTTATCTTTATTTCCTTACGAATTTGAGTTGGATTAGGAGTCCATTACTTTCCTTCTCCTTCAAGAAAACGAATTAGGTCTTCCTATAACCTATAAATACAGCCTCTTAACACTCTAAAATCATCCTTGGCCAGACCCTAAGGCCAAGAGGAAGCTGCAACACAAGAGAAGAAGTCTGGAGGGAGCTGTGCAACAACTATGTCTCCTTCAACCTCTTATTTTGTAATTCTTTCTTCTTCTTTTCTTTGTATGAACTAATTCTATTAGCTTAGGTTTTGCATCATGTATAAACTATGAATTCTAATTCTTCTATCTAAGTTTCTTTGGGAATTATGTGTTTTAATCTGATATTAGCTACTTACTTTATATTTGATTATGTGTTTTGATTTAATGATTGTTTTCCTTGCTAGTGCACGAGTATAGGATTACCTTAATAGTAGTTAGATGGTCTCCTTGACAGGGTGTTTAGCTATTGAAACACCACATAACGTCTAGTGTCGATAGCAGTTCTGACAAAACATACTTCTAACTAGATAGTCATTAGGTTTTGTTTTAATCACCGTATCACCAAGATTGCAGTATTTGCTTAGGGCCTTAGTGGCGTTTGATAACCCTATTTGAAATCACTTCTTGGTTGTGACGTAGCCCCCTTAGTCGCTCTCAAGGTCTAAGCTTGGGGAATTTAGAATCCTGACTAAGTATACCAAGAGCTAATATTATCCCTTATGAACTAGATTCATAGATAGAATTAGAAGGATTAGTGCATACTAGTAAAACCTAAGCTATATCTTTCATACTATCTTCTTTTCTTTTCTCTTATTTATTTTATTGTCTTTAGTTTAGTAGTTTAGTTTATTATATAAAAACCAAATAAATATCTATCTTTCTCTTCTTTATCCTTGCGTATTATTATCTATCTTTAATATCTGCACTTGATAATTTGCATAAGTTCTCTCTAACTTTCGTCAGTCCCTGAGGAACGAATCTTCTTATCATTAAAACTTGCATACGTCCTGTAATACTTGCAGTACAGTGTTAGTTTAGGGTGTGTATTTGCACTATTTATATCATTAATTTATCACACCTTAGGCCACACCAAGTTTTTGGCGCCGCTGCCGGGGACTACATCGTTAGTCCTTGTGCAATTATCTTGTGCTTTTATTTTTGTTAGTTCTATTTTACGCTTTTCTTTTTAGTTTTTGTCTTTACAGATTTTTTTTAGGCGAGAGCAGATTATTTAGGAGATAAAGGTTTCGTGCTATTAGATCCTGAAGAAGCTAATACATGATGAAATCTCTAAAGCTCAAGGAGTTAAGCCGACAACTTGAGGAATTACGAGAACAATCGCGACAACTAGCTCAGAGGGATCTAGTACATACATCACCTTCATGTCCTAGTTGTGGAGCAAGAGATCACTCGTGGGGACATTGCATGAACAATCCAGCCTCAATTTCCTTCATGCCTTATCAAAGAGACCATTATTATGATGGTTATTATCAATCTCAAGGAAATTACGCTGACTATCAACCCCCACAGAGCTACAATTGGGTCGGAGATAAACAGATGTATCATCATGATAACCATTATCATGATGATTATTATCAACCACGACCACAATCTTACTATCCTCCACAACCTATCTATCAAGAATCGTTGATTTATAATGAAGCTTATCAAGAACCACTTTCTTATTCAATGCAGCAACCCATATAGGAGCAACCTTCGAGTTTGAATTCAAGTTTGGCTCGACTCATGCAAACAATTGAACATATAGAGAGTCGCCAGCAAGAATCTCAAAACTCGCAGAATGCGCTTATGGAGAGGGTGCAGGCAGCGTCACAAATGGTGGAAAAAACTAAAATCCTTGCAGAAAGGCAACTCCGAAGTGATACTACTGCTCCAGAAAACAAAGTTTGCCAAGCAGTTGAATTAAGAAGTGGAAAACAACTACCTCCACCAAGACCAGAACCAGAACCAGTCCCTATTCCAGCAACGGGGGGAGAAGAAACAACAGACGATAAGGTCGAAGAGGTAGTTGAACAAAAAAGTGTCCAAGAGAAGACACCAGAAAAGAAAGAGAGCCCAGTGGTAACCAACACATGTCCTCCTCCGCCATTCCCTTCACGTGTCAGAAAGGACAATGACCTGGAATTCAAGAAGTTCGTTGACATGGTGAACAAGCTAAAGACCAGCATCCCGTTTGTAGAGGCTCTCACAAGAATGTCAAAATACGGTCAGTTCATGAAGGACATTCTTTCTAACAAACGAAGATTCGAGATGAATGGATTACCAGAGGAGTGTAATGCTACACTTGAAATCGAGTTACCACCAGAAACACCGCTTCCCACGAAATCTTGGATGGCACCATCCATGATTATAAAGAATCGAGCTGAAAAGTTCGTGGGAATTAAAGACAAAGGGTGAAAATTTCATCATCCTTAATCGAGGTATCACGTCTAACTTTGAAAGACGTTAAACAAAAGTGCTGTACGGGAGACAACCCGTAATTTCTTTTATGTTTTTACGTTTTTAGTTTTTAATTTATGTTTAGATTAGTTAATTTTAGTTGATATTGCATATTTGAGGAAGGTATTAGTGTTTTTGATGATTAGGTATTGGAGAAATCGAGTTAGGCAAGCAAAATTTTTCAGAACGGAGAAACTTCGGCAAGTCATATCTTTGCGCTCGGATGTCGAAATCAGGTGATCTTTGAGCCTAAACTGCATAACTTTTCGAGATTTAGCTAATGGGGAGGTTTTTGCCAAGTGCGGTACACCGGACCTCAGCCGCGGTGCACCGCAAGGTAAAAACCCGTGCCACGGGTAGCAGCCACGTGTTGTGTACAGAGAAGAAAAAAAAATAGCTGATGGGTCCGGTATACCGGACCCTATACCGCGCCATGCACCGCACAAACACGTGCCACGGGGTCCTACCACGGGTATTTTGACGTAGGAGGCGCGGAGCACCCCCGCGGTGCACCGCACCCTGGTCCGCAGCTCAGAAACACGTGCCACGGGGTCCTACCACGGGTGTTAACCAGTGAGCAAAAATTTTCGACCAACAGAAGCTGCGGTGTACCCCGCAGTGCACCCCATGGTCCGCAGGGGTAGTCCGCACGAGCCGCCAGAGAGAGAAAATAAAGGGTTTCAAGGCTATATGAAGATCTAAAGCTTATTATTCCGAATTTATTAAACCTTAAACCTCTTTCTTCTCTCCAAAACTCTCCTAACTCCATTAAAGCTTCATAAAACCTTCCCCAATCATCAAAACACTACCCAATCACCATGAAAACACATCCAATTCATCCTCCACATCATTACAAAGAAGATTCAACCACCTATATCATCCCAAAACACCTTGAATCCAAGAATCAAAAGCTTAAATTTCAAAAATTCATCCTACAATTTCTCAAATCCAAACCAATCCATGAAGAATCCATCTTACCCACATAGAGAATCATCATCAAATCACCTCTCCTAACCCAATAAAGCTTGTACAACCAATAATTAAGAGTTTCAAATTTCAAGAGTGGTTAAAGCTTTGAGTTGGGGGTCAATTGAGATGATTAAGAGAACATGAACATTATCTACTATATGGGAGATGAAGAAATCAAGGTGTTGGATTTAATTGAGAAGAAATCAAGTGAGACAAGTCCTAGTTCCAATTCAATGGGTAAAACAAGTCAAGAGAAGAGAGGTTAGCTAGCTGTGTTTGATTCAATGAGCAAAAAGATTCCAAATTTAGTGAAGAAGACAACACGACCTCTATAGATCAAAGACCTTATACCCAAAGAAAAAGAGAAAGCTTCAATGGCCATGACAGCTTCTCCGAAGTAACAATTAAAGGAACTACCTTTTTCTTATAAGATAGTATTTGAAAAAGAAGTTGAAGGAGAATACATGAAGATTTGTGGAGATTTGGAATGATGGGGTTGTTTGTGAATTGTATTATGAGGAGAAGAAGAAGATGTGGCACAGTTGATCTATGAGGAGGTGATACGAATTTTCGATCTCTCCCATAACGTTATTTAATGCAATATCCTATTATGATCACGTGTCTTGATCGAAAAGCGAATAAGAAGTTGGGTGAAGAAGATACATTAGAATTTAATCCGAGTATCGACAAGGCGGGGTAATAGCCTCGAAGAGTATGTTTTCTTTCTTCCCTACCATTTCTTTATGTGCAATATGTATGCTAATTTTAAATTTTTTTTTTCTTGAGTCTTTTTCGAGTCGTGGGGACACGGGTCATTTTTGAGTTGGGGGTGGGGATTCGTTGTCCTCATCTTCCTTTTTGTTTTTTCATAAAATTTAAAATTTTTAGGTTGAATTAGGCATAGAATATCTTTGAATGTACCTATTTGAGCATGATTTTATTAAGTTAATGATAGTAGGTAGTATGTTTTTGAAAGATGTCATAAATTTGTTTAGATGCATGTATGAAAACAGGAAATAAAAGATAGAAAAGTTAATGAGCAATGCTAAGAAGTCACGTTGGAACTTAGGAATAGTTATTTGGTGTGTAGAACGTGAGGTTTAAAATTAGTTGAAAACCCGCTTATCTATGAACTATTAGTGAAAAAGTAACAAAATCCGGTAATTAGAAAAATGAATAAGGCAGTTCTTTCATGATTAAAACACTTGAAGCCTTTAGACTTTCTCACCCTTTTGTTTGATTATTGTTATTATTTATCCGTCTTAGCCCCTCTGAGCCTTTCTAAAGCCTTTATTGAAACACATTATAATCCATACCCTTAGTTTGTAGGACTTATCTATATGACCCGCACTCGAATCGCAAAACCTGAGACAACTCGTTTTAGAGCTTGAGTTTGGGGTGGTGGGTTTCATCATTAGGGAACTTTATCTTTGTGATTTTATTGATGATGAAATTGTTATTATTGTAACCCTTTGCCGGGGTAATAGTGAATGAAAAAGAAGCTACGAGCTAAATTTGCCAACAAGGGCATAAAAATAAAGAATATATATATGAAAAATAGCGTGATATCTCGAACATTAAAAAGAGAGTCATAGCTATACAAACGAAGAAAATTGATATGAAAGGAATATATATTCGGACCGGCAAAGTGGATTTTAAATCATCAAAAGGTTTTAACAGGGAATATTGGGGATGCAAATCAAAAGCATCAATAAATTGGGTTGAGTGAGAAACATCTTCGAGTGAAAACTCAAGCTCTAGGGCGATTCGTTGATGGCTAGTGAGGAGAGAGCCAAAAGCTCACTTTTCATTATCCAAATATACCACACCCGTCCTTAAGCCAAGTTATAACCAAGACCTTAGGATTTCTAAGTACTAGATGGAGAAACAATGGAGTTATTAGGCAGTAGGTAAGTGGACCATTGGATGCTGTATTTGGGACCTATGAACAACCTATAGCCATTAACATGAACTAATTTATCATCCTCTCCTTCTGGCATTGCGAAATTAATCTGGACTTGAATTTATTGATTGTTGATTACATGTATATTAAGCATATTTGTGCATTATTTCTTGAGCATTACTACATGAGACTTTTTAGATATTTATGCTCTAGGATCATTCATTATGTTCTTTTCTTATTCTCCTCCTACTTCTTCTTCTTGACTACCCTACTGTTCTTTACTTTTATTGTATCGGGACGATACAACTTTGAGTTGGGGGTCTTGATGTCTCCTCATTTGTGATAATATAATATACTTCAGAGACATCATTTTAGGCTTATTTATTAGTTTATAGGTCGATCTTAGCTTAATTTAGTGCACTTTCCTATTTTGAGTCTTGATTTGTAGAATTATTATTTTTAGAGCATATTGGGTTTAATTGTTTATTTAGTGTGAAGCTTTAAAGATAATTATGGAGATTAATTAGAGTCCAAGTCAAAGACTACAACTTATGGAAAGATATTAGCATGGAAATTGGAGATAAGGAAACAAAGGCTAAAAAGATGGAAAAGGAAAAGCTGCCTAAATCTGGGATTCTGCATACACGTCCAAAGATATGCGTTTTTACCAAAGAAATAGGCCGAATTTGGTAAATTCCTTATAAAGGGTCAAGATAATTCTGTTGCGATTCTTTTGGTATCTGATGGAGCTCAAACCGACCAATAACGAAGAAGATATGCTCAAAACGGTCCAGCAGTGTTTATCTTTATTTCCTTACGAATTTGAGTTGGATTAGGAGTCCATTACTTTCCTTCTCCTTCAAGAAAACGAATTAGGTCTTCCTATAACCTATTAATACAGCCTCTTAACACTCTAAAATCATCCTTGGCCAGACCCTAAGGCCAAGAGGAAGCTGTAACACAAGAGAAGAAGTCTGGAGGGAGCTGTGCAACAACTATGTCTCCTTCAACCTCTTATTTTGTAATTCTTTCTTCTTCTTTTCTTTGTATGAACTAATTCTATTAGCTTAGGTTTTGCATCATGTATAAACTATGAATTCTAATTCTTCTATCTAAGTTTCTTTGGGAATTATGTGTTTTAATCTGATATTAGCTACTTACTTTATATTTGATTATGTGTTTTGATTTAATGATTGTTTTCCTTGCTACTGCACGAGTATAGGATTACCTTAATAGTAGTTAGATGGTCTCCTTGACAGGGTGTTTAGCTATTGAAACACCACATAACGTCTAGTGTCGATAGCAGTTCTGACAAAACATACTTCTAACTAGATAGTCATTAGGTTTTGTTTTAATCACCGTATCACCAAGATTGCAGTATTTGCTTAGGGCCTTAGTGGCGTTTGATAACCCTATTTGAAATCACTTCTTGGTTGTGACGTAGCCCCCTTAGTCGCTCTCAAGGTCTAAGCTTGGGGAATTTAGAATCCTGACTAAGTATACCCAGAGCTAATATTCTCCCTTATGAACTAGATCCATAGATAGAATTAGAAGGATTAGTGCATACTAGTAAAACCTAAGCTATATCTTTCATACTATCTTCTTTTCTTTTCTCTTATTTATTTTATTGTCTTTAGTTTAGTAGTTTAGTTTATTATATAAAAACCAAATAAATATCTATCTTTCTCTTCTTTATCCTTGCGTATTATTATCTATCTTTAATATCTGCACTTGATAATTTGCATAAGTTCTCTCTAACTTTCGTCAGTCTCTGAGGAACGAATCTTCTTATCAGTAAAACTTGCATACGTCCTGTAATACTTGCAGTACAGTGTTAGTTTAGGGTGTGTATTTGCACTATTTATATCATTAATTTATCACACCTTAGGCCACACCAGCGACCATATAGAATTACCATCTAGTAGTTAGGTCACCATTGACAATGGTGTTTAATTACATGTTTAGCACATAACGGCTAGTGCACGGTTTAGATCTGATAAATAAACCTAACTAGATAATCATCATGGTTTAGTGTATTGCTATTTTACCAATTGCAGGAACAGTTTGCTTAGGACTCCTTATTGACACAGGTAAACCCTATTTAAAACTACCCAGCGCAATTGGAACCGATTATAGAAATACTACGTAATTCACCCTTACATGTTTAGAACGACAAAACTAGTGGGGATTACATGCTATTTACTCAAGCTAAACTCTCATACTAACTTCTTCTCTTGCATTTATTTTCTGTCTTTATTTTATTAGTTTGATTTAGTCAATTGAAAAACCAAATAAAAATCTATTTATCTTTTACTTTTCTGCGTTTTAGTTGTTCTAACTTTTAATATTTTCACTTGATTTTTGCATAATTATCCCCTAACCTTCGTAGTCTCTACGGAACGCATCTTATTTATTTATTAAAACTTGCATACGATCTGTATACTTGCAGATCGTGCTTGACTAGGGTGATTATTTGCATTTATTTATATCATATTTTATCACACCCTAGTCGACACCACAAAGAAAAGTATGTGACATGTATATGGGAGATATTAGATAATCATTACTTAACTCCGGATCAAATTATATGCAACTATACTTTTATTCAACTAATATCTAATTCGATAACATGTAATGATTAAGATTTTTTGCTATATATAAAGAGAGGCTAGTGAAGTTTATTTATCAGTAAATTAATGAATTTGACTGATTTGCAGTGAGTAGCTCTATATATTCGTTATACCATCATGTTTACCATCTTCATCTAAAATACAATTTATGACATCTAAGAAATTTTTTTAAAATGAAAAAAGGAGATGGATTGTTGAAAACAAGTTGTAGTTACATCAAGAGAAATGTGTAGATGGAGAAATAAGCTACCTTAATGGCTTGTGTTATCCATTTTTTGTTTTTTGCACATGTTCTCCCCCATAATTCGATCTATTATGTATATATAACTGCACCTGATTCACACACATTCTTAAATGAGCAGATAAAAAATTTGTTAACAAGCAAATAAACTGTATACTAGTATTCCTTCAATCATTACATAAAAAAAATATTATAGTAGTACTAGATTAAGACCTCTATATTACAAGAAAATAACAATACATATACTTTAAAAGCTTGCATCACGATCACCCACACTTTTGACATTCTTGGCCTGTCGAAAAAAATTAAAAAATAAAGTTAAGTGATATTTGTGGTGGAAAACAATGAGATTAATTAAATGATAAGGATAAGCTTGAACTGGCTCCGGAAAAATTCTTGCTGTTATATTAAGAAACCGCCATATTCCCTATCCGAAAAAGAATTTTGAATATTAGACCAAACAAGTTTTTGTTTTCTAGCTTTTAATAATATGGAGAAGTGGATCACTGAGGAAGTTTTGTTCGGAGTTATATCCAGGTTTAAATAGGATACAAACTTTTAACCTATATTTGTTTTATTAAAAATAATTTTACTCTCTTTATATCTGAAGAAGCTTACTTTGAGCAATTTTCATATGAAATGAAATCATATTTCACAACTTGCGATGCTAAACACATCAAATGCTGGGGTCACAATGAGTTAGAAATATTTTGCGATGACATTCTTTCAGAAGGCTAAAGCAAATAAGTGATTTGGGTGTGTTGGTTGACACAATTCAGTAAGTAAATTCAAATACTTATAGATTATACTCATAAATTTTGTGATTTAAATTAGTTTGCAACTTGTATAGTTGAAGCAACGTCCAAATCCATCACTCTTGCATTGGTCTTTTCTTAGGCAAGTCTCTAGGTGGGCCAATTAAAGTTATTTTTTCCAGCTTCTCTCTGATATCTAAAGTTGTATTATATCCCAATGTTATCACTGAACCTGGCGTTAAACCATCCATTGACACTCTAATCTCCATCGATGATTTGCTATAAAATCTCTAGAAAAATTCCAATCAAAATGGAATCCGTGTTGTGTACACCCACTCAGCAACACTTTAAGCCCCTTACGAGCATTATATAGGCCCTCACCATCAATTTTTTAGTTAGACTTACATAGTTACACTTTTGAACTTGACTGAATTACTCACATCTACAAATAGCGTAAAGTGCTCGTGAGGATTCTTCAGAGATTAATCTAGTAAATTAACTTATATGTTGTAAAATGCTTAGCATTACAACAGTATTCGCAAAGTGAGGCCCTTCAATTGGCGAGGCGACTATATTAGGATCAAGGTTACCCACATATACTAACATTTGTCGTGGTGCAAAATCATTTGTCAATAAATTGTATGTCAACGTTCTTCATGTCATCAATTGTATCAAAGGAATCAAAACAAAAAAAATCACCCAGCACATTATTAGTAACTTAGTGGAATTAGAATAAAAAACAAACTAAATTAAACATCAATTGTATGCCTAAAATTCACGAAAGCAACGTCAAAAACTTGACAGATAAAAATGTATTGTCATGCTCCATAGTTGAAAGAATTGTCCAAAGTAATAAAATGATAAATAGAGTCTTTAACCCACAAGGATTTCAAGGTAATTTAGATTTCTAGAATAAAGTTCTTATTCGGCTTCAATTCAGGTAAAAGTAATTAACTGTTTTGTTTTGGGGTGTGTATTTAATCTAATAGTATAAATACAAAAAAGAAGTAAGTTGGTTCTATACGATGAGAGACGCAATCTGGTTTTCTTGTTTTCTTAGGTTTCTTATTGGCGTGTTAACATTAATAAAAAAAATTGTACGAGACATTATTCAGTACGTGAATATCTCTCTTTAATGTCGTTAAAGGCTTACAACGCGATTGAAACCCATTTATCTCTAAAGTTGAATTAATGGAGAAAATGAGTGGTTAAGGACTACACATATGAAATATCTACATATACACATATAGGTTGATCTATACATACGTATGAAACTAATTGAATCTCGGCACCTTTACAGATTCCATAGGGTAAAAATTTGGTAAAGGAGCGACTATAGCTGTCACAAGTAAATTTCAATACAACCACAATGATTCAAAATTAGGCGACCTCGTTATTAAGAAAAAAGTATGTTCTTTCCAAAACAAGATCTTAGCAGACAGATATAGTTCAATGAAGTGCATTGGTTAAATTAGTACATGAAACAAAAGATGAGATTTAGTTCATTACATCTCACAAAATAATGGAAGTTCAAAAAAAACTAGTTCCTTTTAAGTGTCTACTTGCAATTGTCGTGCAAAAACCTCAACAATATAAATTTTGTAAGCTGGCAAACGTAAACAACTTATTATCTAGTAAATATCATACAGATCTTTCATTTTTTTGTTCAAAGAATATCATACAGATCAATATAGCAAGATAAAGGAAAGCAATCAAGCAACAATTTAATTTATATACTTATATTGGTTTCCCCTCTCATATTACATCGGAAACTACGTTAACTATAGCAAGTAGAATCACTAACTTACAACGTTTTCCTTGTAACTTGTGTCCCAGTATCTCATAACACTAGTTTAAATCCCTTTGATAGAAAATCATCCCTACAAAACACAATGAACAACCAACTTAAAATAAATCTCGAATGTAAATACAAGTATATTCAATCCACATTATGAATCTAGGTATGAAAGTAAATCTTAGGCTTCTACTTGATGAAATTAATGAACTGGTATGATAACTAATTTCCTTTGTGCAAAGTGATTCATCATTTACTCGAAACAGTCACGATTCAACATAAATATTTTCCTCTATCATAAATATTTTCCTCTATCTATCATGAGTCAACAACTAAACATAAAGATTATCCCGCATCATTAACTCAACTAGTTACAAAAACTACTATATAAATTCATAAAGAGAAATCATACAAATTAAAAGCACAAACAAACCTCTTCTTTCCTGGATTCTTTGTTATTGTTTTGCCTTGTGTCTTTAACACATCCAATCCAAGATGACCATCTACCCTTACAAGGCTACCAATGCAAGTCATAGCGAAAAACGTAGAGGGAAGATTACGAACTTGAACATCCGTTGAACATTTATTTTTCAAATCATACCAATACAACTTGTTAATATTACTGTCCGTTACCAAAAATTTATCACCATTTTTTGAATAACCCAACAGGAAAACCATATTAATACCATTTATCTTTATAGAAAATAGTTTCATCCAGGATTCTTGAACCCCATATTGTTTCATAACCCAAACATCAATATCAAACATGCCAGGATTAACAAAGCAAAGTCAACCTCTTATTTCAGTCAACAAAGACATTTCTGATACTTGCCCTAACAGGTTTGGAGTGGGTACTTCCATATGCTTTTCATCACCTACATGAAATGACATGATGGTCGGTTCAAATTCAGGTGATAACATATAATTATTGGTTTTGCCTGGGTAAGTTAAGAAAAAATAACATATAATTTCTCCATTATTGAATTTTTACAGTAATAACATAAAGTTTCATCATTATTGAATTTTGAAAAAGAATGTAAGTATAGGAACACATAACAAGCTGGTTAATAAGTTAAAAACATTAACATTAGGTATATGTTATCAACTCTAACTTGTGAATTACCCATAGAATTTCATCATTTTTGAATTTTTTTCAACAGAGTATAGTAAAACACATTAAATTAATTAATAAACTGTAAAACACTAACATTAGTTATATGTTATCAAGTCCAACTTGTGAATTACCCGATATATAATTCATGATTCCAAATTGTGTTTCATATTTTAAAACGCAAAAGAAAGTACATTTTCAATTGTGATAGTAATATAGTCCGTTTTTCTTTTTATTATTGTGTTCATCTCCAACTTGGTCCCCTAGGCAATGGTCTAGTTTCTAACTTTTAGGCTAAGCCTTGTTATCAAGTTGGTCTGGAATAAAGTCCAGTTTTTATCCACGCATATTAATATTCTTAATACAATGACTGGAAATAAAAATTTAGCCTTCACTAAATTTAATTTTTTAGAATATAAAATTAACCATTACAATTTTCTAATCAATTGCACATTCTAATAAACAAATATATAAAAAAAATTAGATCAAATAAAATATTAAAACGATAAAATACATGTAACTAATTTAATTATAAAAAAGTATAATAACCTATATTTATGAAAAAACACAATAAAATAAATTTGTATTTGACGCTTTCACATGAAATTGAGTTATTAGGAAATTACCCAGGAAAAAAAAATTAGAACAGTCAACCCTAATTTACTTTTTTAAATTTTAGTCATTCATGAAGATATATGTATTGGTTTACAAATTTGAAATACCACTTTATAGTATATAGTCGTGTGACTTACCCGATTGTTTTTGTTGTCTTTTGTTGAAATATCATGACCATCGACCTAAGCATTAAAAAAAATTTGTTTGATCCAATGTGTATGCGCGGATGAAGAAGTTAGAGTGCATTGAGAAAGTTATAAACTGGGTAATGGGTGTGGGATGAACAAAGATCTACATTGAGATAGAGACGGCGATGAGGTTATAATTATGCCAGGTTTACATTTTAGGTAAAGGATTATTTATATTATAATTTATTTTTATTAAAATTGATAGAATACTTTTCAATGTAAATGTTATAAGCAGTCCCTTAATTTTGTATAAAATGACAATTTTCCCAGAGGGGCAGATCTAAGAAGGGGGGAAGGAGGCGGCCCCCGGGACATAGCGATAAAAATAAAAAATAAAAAATTAAAACTAAAAACCCTTGACAAAAACTGTCTTTCATCCCAAGCCAAAAAATATGCTCTCTAGCCAAAAGTTCAACCCTAAGTTTGATATTAAACCCATTTTTTTTTTGGTTTGCCCTGCTACTTGTTCTAGTTTATCCCCACACCACCTTCACGAAAATATATTCTGGATGCGCACCTTATTAAACAACATTAATAATTTATTGTGTGGACATATGATCGGGGAAATGAATGGCGAGTAAGAACTTTTTCATCGTAAAGTCGAGCGCCATGGAAGGCTAGAATCTTCTTGCATTCTCTGAATAAGCTTGAAATGGCTCCGAAAGAATTCTTGCCGTTATATTACGAAGTGATGTCTCCCTAATTTTTATAAATATTACTCCCTACGAGACATCATTTTAGGTGAACATTTGACTTATTTGATAGACTTTTATGCTTATTTCGTCATATTACTCTTTCTCCTCTTGGAATTAGTCTATTTGCATTTTTAGAGCTTTTGTGCGTTAATTTGTTTGTTTTAGTGCAAAGTTAGTAGGTGATGAATATCATGGAGACCCAATACAAAGAGAAGAAGTGAGAATTAAAGTCTTAGACAAAATGAAGGATTTCCAAAGAACTGACTAGCAGAGTTGCAGATCTGGAAGGTTGTTACTAATTTCTGTTTTTAGGCCACTTAGGAGCAGATTTAGCCTTGGGCCGTGAAACATGGTTTGATGCCTTATTGAGCTAGGAAGATTCACCAAGTTGTATCAGCCCATTTGGAGTTGTAATTGACCGACAGACTTAACTAATTACATAGCCAAAGAGGTAAATACATATCATCCAAAGAGGCATATTCGCCCATATAGGGGTTTATAGTACTTTAGAATGGATCCTAGGTCCATCCGACAGGAGGCTAGAAGGCATATTCTATATCTATCCTTCTCTATATTAAGGGTAATTAGCTATAGATTTGTGGCTTCACCATACTTTTAAGCTTTTATTCTGTAAGTTTTACTTTTAATTGTTGGGCTATTATTTTGTCTTCAATTTCATAATACTATTTGTTATTTTAATTGATTTGAGCTTGGCGTATTTTTTATTGTGTGCTTTGACTTATTATTTTCAGCCCAAGATTTGGCCAATCTTATTACTATCCTTAGTATTTATTGACAACACCACATAATCGTCTAGTAGTGATCCTACCTAGATAGCCATAAAGGTTTGATTAACAAATCATTACTCAGGATTCCCTGGTAGTGGACAGGTTGCTCCTAAGTCAACCCTGAAGGTTAGTAGAATTTAGAATCCCGGTTAATATATAATGCACAATTCGCCTTAAGGTTAGAATAACAACTTAGTAATAGACTCATAGTAGTAATCCTAATTTATATGACTTACATTCAAATTTATTTATCTGCATTCTTATTTGTTTATTCACATCAGATAATTATCCATCTAATTATATTTTAATCTAAACAATTAAATTCATCTACGCTTATTTAATACAAGTAGATTTAACGGATTATATATCCCTGCGAACGAATTTTTTTATCAACTAAACTTGCAAACGATCTTTAATACTTGCAGTGAATTTCTCGTGGTAGTCAAGGGTGTGTCCTTTATTATTATCTTTATTTATCTATTTATTTATCACACCTTTTCCCCCACCAGTGCCACACCGCGAGAGTAAAGCGGCAAGAAGGAGCACCTACCCACCACATTTTAAAGAGGGACGCGAGATTGGAAAGAATAAAAATGAGCTTATACCGTTGAGGATGAACATCTACTATCATGCGGTGGAAAAAGAGTTTCGTCGTGAAAGTAAGACGGGGAACGAGGTACCTACCCACCCCCTTTCAAATATCGATTAAATCAAATTATAGGTGGGAAAGTCCTAAAGCTTACATGTTAAGGAAGAGGAGAGGTTATGCGGAGAAGAATCGCAAATGTCTCGATACCATCTTCATGGAAGGTAAACTGTAGAACTTAAAGACGTATTAAACAAAAGTGCTTCTTAGGAGACAACTCATGTTTTAATTTTCTTTTATGTTTTTCAATTCCTACTGTATAATTATAAGTAAGTGTCATGTCTTAGTGTTTATTTTTACAGAAAGGAGAAAGGTAGTGTGATAAATGGTGTATGAATTGAGTTTGGGGTGCTAAGGAACGAAAAGAAAAATATCTACAGAGGCAATCGGTATAGCTGACCAGTATACGGGTGGGAAAAAAATGTGAAATGGTTTTGGGAATCAGGTTCGTGGCCGAGAGCAACTAGGAAAAATCGTGGTCGCAAAGCTCGACATGGTTTTTGACCAGTATGCTGGTCCGTTGTATCAGTAAAAAAATCTGGATAGAATCAGAGAAAACTACGGCTAGTCATATCTTTGCACTCAGATGTCTAAATTAGGTGATCTTTGAGTCTAAACTACATAACTTTTTATGATCTAGTTGTTGGGGAGATAGTCGTTCTCGACCGGATAGCCGGTCCTCTGGCCAGAATGCCGCTCAGCTCTCGGCAAAAACCATTAAAAAAAGAATTTTAGGATGCAGAATATTGCGCGTTAGTCTCTCACAGCAGAAACAACATGAAATACGGACCCGAGCTTTGAAAATACTTGCACCACACCACTAAAACACCCAATAACATTCAATCCTTCCTCTTGTTCCATTCCAAACACAAATCCAACAACCAAAACCTAATAAGAACACCATGAAATCTTCCCTTCAATCTTCATCCTTCTTCATCAAAGCTTTTATCTTGTTATTAAACCTCTCCCAATCCTGTACATAACCATTACCCATCTCATATAACACCTTAATTCTTCGTTCTAAATCCTTAAAACTTCAAAATTCATAACTCTTCTCTAGTTTTTGAATATTTGAAGTTTTGAGTTTGGGGTTTATTGAGATAACGAAGATTGTGAAGTCAAGAATACTTTGAAGAGGAATGAAAAGAAGAGGTTGAAGAACCAGTTATTACTTTTGGTGTTGACAAAGATGTAGTTGAAAGAATGAGAATTTTAGAGGAAAATCATAAAGAGGTACTGAAAATCTTAGGAAAAGTCACAAAAGAGTTGGAGCTTATGCAAAACATACTACGTGGAGTGAGAGATGTTCAACATGCCACCTACGCAACGAGAGGATCCCAACCTGAACGCAACCATGGACACCAGCCTCGTGCTGGTTTAGATACATTTTCCTATCCTTTTTTCATTTTTATTAGTTTTTATTTGCTTTATTGAGTCTTTTTGAGTCGTGGGGACACGACTCATTTTTGAGTTTGGGGTGGGGTTCGTTGCCTCATCCCAATTTTGTTATGTGTTTTACAAGCTTTCAATAAAACTAATGTAAGTGTTGCGTTTGACTGTAGAGTATTTTAAATGTCCCCATCAAGCATAATTTTTATGAATTTATGATAGAAAATAGTTGACTTTAGGAGTTAGTATAAAACGCACTTTGATTGCATGCAAACATGAGGTAATTGATAGGAAGAATTAATGAACAATGCAAAAGAATTAAACTTGTACTTAAGGAAAAATGAGTGGTTTGTACTGGCTCTGGAAGAATTCTTGTTGTTATATTACGAAACCACCATATTCCCTATCCGAAAAAGAATTTTGAATATTAGACCAAACAAGTTTGTGTTTTCTAGCTTTTAATAATATGGAGAAGTGGATCATTGAGGAAGTTTTGTTCGGAGTTATATCCAAGTTTAAATAGGATACAAACTTTTAACCTATATTTGTTTTATTAAAAATAATTTTACTCCCTTTATATCTGAAGAAGCTTACTTTGAGCAATTTTCATATGCAATGAAATCATACTTCACAACTTGCGATGCTAAACACATCAAATGCTGGGGTCACAATGAGTTAGAAATATTTTGCGAGGACATTCTTTCAGAAAGCTAAAATAAATAAGTGATTCGGGTGTGTTGGTTGACACAATTCCGTAAGTAAATTAAAATTCTTATAGATTATACTCCTAAATTTTGTGATTTAAATTAGTTTGCAACTTGTATAGTTGAAGCAACGTCCAAATCCATCACTCTTGCATTGGTATTTTCTTAGGCAAGTCTCTAGGTGGGCCAATAAAAGTTATTTTTTTTTCATCTTCTCTCTGATATCTAAAGTTGTATTGTATCCCAATGTTATCACTGAACCTGGCGTTTAAGCATCCATTGACACTCTAATCTCCATCGATGATTTGCTATAAAATTTCTAGAAAAATTCCAATCAAAATGGAATTCGTGTTGTGTACACCCACTCAACAACACTTACCATCAATTTTTCAGTTAGACTTACGTAGTTATACTTTGGAACTTGACTGAATTACTCATATCTACAAATAGCGTAATGTGCTCGTGAGGATTCTTCAGAGATTAATCTAGTAAATTGACTTATATGCTCTAAAATGCTTAGCATTACAACAATATTCGCAAAGTGAGGCCCTTCAATTGGCGAGGCGACTATATTAGGATCAAGGTTACCCACATATACTAAAATTCGTCGTGGTGCAAAATCATTTGTCAATAAATTGTATGTCAACGTTCTTCATGTCATCAATTGTATCAAAGGAATCAAAACAAAAAAAAATCACCCAGCACATTATTAGTAACTTATTGGAATTAGAATAAAAAACTAACTAAATTAAACATCAATTGTATGCCTAAAATTCACGAAAGCAACGTCAAAAACTTGACAGATAAAAATGTGTCGTCATGCTCCATAGTCGAAAGAATTGTCCAAAGTAATAAAATGATAAATAGAGTCTTTAACCCACAAGGATTTCTAGGTAATTTAGATTTCTAGAATAAAGTTCTTATTCGGCTTCAATTCGGGTACAAGTAATTAACTGTTTGGTTTTGGGGTGTGTATTTAATCGAATAGTATAAATACAAAAAAATAAGTAAGTTTGTTCTATACGATGAGAGACGAAATATGGTTTTCTTTTTTTTCTTAGGTTTCTTATTGGCGTGTTAACATTAATAAAAAAAATTGTTAGACGTTATTCAGTACGTGAATATCTCTCTTTAATGTCGTTAAAGGCTTAAAACGCGATTGAAACCCATTTATCTCTAAAGTTGAATTAATGGAGAAATGAGTGGTTAAGGACTACACATATGGAATATCTACATATACACATATAGGTTGATCTGTACATACGTATGAAACTAATTGAATCTCGGCACCTTTACAGATTCCACAGGGTAAAAATTTGGTAAAGGAGCGACTATAGCTGTCACAAGTAAATTTCAATCCAACCACAATGAGTCAAAATTAGGCGACCTCGTTAATAAGAAAAAAGTATGTTCTTGCCAAAACAAGATCTTAGCATACAGATGTAGTGCAATGAAGTGCATTGGTTAAATTAGTACATGAAACAAAAGATGAGATTTAGTTCATTACATCTCACAAAATAATGGAAGTTCAACAAAAACTGGTTCCATTTAAGTGTCTACTTGCAATTGTCCTGCAAAAACCTCAACAATATAAATTTTGTAAGCTGGCAAATATGAATAACTTATTATCTAGTAAATATCATACAGATCTTTTTTTTTTTTTTTTGTTCAATGAATATCATACAGATCAACATAGCATGATAAAGGAAAGCAATCAAGCAACAATATAATCTATATACTTATATTTGTTTCCCCTCTCATATTACATCGGAAACTACGTTAACTATAGCAAGTAGAATAACTAACTTACAACGTTTTCTTTGTAACTTGTATCCCAGTATCTCATAACACCAGTTTAAATCCCTTTGATAGAAAATCATCCCTACAAAACACAATGAACAACCAACTTAAAATAAATCTGGAATGTAAATACAAGTATATTCAATCCACATTATGAATATAGGTATGAAAGTAAATATTAGGCTTCTACTTGATGAAATTAATGAATTGTTATGATAACTAATTTCCTTTGTGCAAAGTGATTCATCATTTACTCGAAACAATCACGATTCAACATAAATATTTTACTCTATCTATCATGATTCAACAACTAAACATAAAGATTCTCCCGCATCATTAACTCAACTATTTAAAAAAACTACTATAGAAATTCATAAAGAGAAATCATACAAATTATTAAACACAAACAAACCTCTTCTTTCCTGGATTCTTTGTTATTGTTTTGTCTTGTGTCTTTAGCACATCCAATCCAAGATGACCATCTACCCTTACGAACTTGAACATCCGTTGAACCTTTCTTTTTCAAATCATACCAATACAACTTGTCAATATTACTGTCTGTTACCAAAACTTTATCACCATTTTTTGAATAACCCAACAGGAAAAGCATATTAGTACCATCAATCTTTACAGAAAATAGTTTCATTCAGGATTCTTGAACCCCATATTGTTTCATAACCCAAACAACAATATCAAACATTCCATTAACAAAGCAAAGTCAACCTCTTATTTAAGTCAACAAAGACATTTCTGATACTTGCCCTAACAGGTTTGGAGTGGGTACTTCCATATGCTTTTCATCACCTACATGAAATGACATGATGGTCGGTTCAAGTTCAGGTGATAACATATAATTATGGGTTTTTCCTGGGTAAGTTAAGAAAAAATAACATATAATTTCTCCATTATTGAATTTTTTCAGTAATAACATAAAGTTTCATCATTATTGAATTTTAAATAGTATGTAATTATAGGAACACATAACAAGATGGTTAATAACTTTACAACATTAACATTAGTTATATGTTATCAACTCTAACTTGTGAATTACCCATAGAATTTCATCATTACTGAATTTTTTTCAACAGAGTATAGTAAAACACATTAAATTAGTTAATAAACGGAAAACACTACCATTAGTTATATGTTATCAAGTCCAACTTGTGAATTACCCGATACATAATTCATGATTCCAAATTGTGTTTCATATTTTAAAACGCGAATGAAAGTACATTTTCAATTGTGATATAAATATAGTCCATTTTTTTTATTATTGTGTTCATCTCCAACTTGGCCCCCTAGGCAATGGTGTAGTTTCTAACTTTTAGGCTAAGGCTTGTTATCAAGTTGGTCTGGAATAAAGTCCAGTTTTTATCCACGCATATTAATATTTTTTATACAATGACTGGAAATAAAAATTTAGCCTTCATTAAATTTAATTTTTTAGAATTTAAAATTAAAAATTACAATTTTCTAATCAATTGCTCTAATAAACAAATATATAAAAAAAATAGATCAAATAAAATATTAAAATGATAAAATACATGTAACTAATTCAATTATAAAAAAGTATAATAACCTATATTTATGAAAAAACACAATAAAATAAATTTGTATTTGACGCTTTCACATAAAATTGAGTTATTAGGAAATTACCCAGGAAAAAATCAATTAGAACAGTCAACCCTAATTTACTTTTTTAAATTTTAGTCATTCATGAAGATATATGTATTGGTTTACAAATTTGAAATACCACTTTATAGTATATAGTCGTGTGACTTACCCGGTTGTTTTTGTTGTCTTTTGTTGAAATATCATGACCATCGACCTAAGCATTACAAAAATTTATTCGATCCAATGTGTATGCGCGGATGAAGAAGTTAGAGTGCATTGAGAAAGTTATAATTTGGGTAATGGTTGTGGGATGAACAAAGATCTACATTGAGATAGAGACGGCGACGAGGTTATAATTATGCCAAGTTTACATTTTAGGTTAAGGATTATTTATATTATAATTTATTTTTATTAAAATTGATAGAATATTTTTTAATGTAAGTGTTATAAACAGTCCCTTAATTTTGTCTAAAATGATAATTTTCCCAGAGGGGCAGATCTAAGAAGGGGGGAAGGAGGCGGCCCCCGGGACATAGCGATAAAAATAAAAAATAAAAAAATAAAACAAAAAACCCTTGACAAAAAATGTCTTTAGTCCCAAGCCACAAATATGCTCTCTAGCCAAAAGTTCAACCTTAAGTCTAATATTACCCCCATTTTGTTTTTGGTTTGCCATGCTACTTGTTCTAGTTTATCCCGACACCACCTTCACGAAAATATATTCTGGATGCGGCCCTTATTAAGAAACATTAATTATTTATTGTGTGGACATATGATAGGGAAATTAATGGAGAGTAAGAATATTTTCATCGTAAAGTCGAGCGCCATGGAAGGCTAGAATCTTCTTGCATTCTCTAAATAAGCTTGAACTGGCTCGGAAAGAATTCTTGCCGTTATATTACAAAGTGATGTCTCCCTAATATTTCTAAATATTAGCCCCTAGGAGACATCATTTTAGGTGAACATTTGACTTATTTGATAGAATTTTATGCTTATTTCGTCATATTACTCTTTCTCCTCTTGGAATTAGTCTATTTGCATTTTTAGAGCTTTTATGCGTTAATTTGTTTGTTTTAGTGCAAAGTTAGTAGGTTCATGAATTTTATGGAGACCCAATACAAGGAGAATAAGTGAGAATTAAAGTCTTAGATCAAGTGAAGGATTTCCAAAGAACTGACTAGCGAAGTTGCAGATCTGGAAGGCTATTACTAATTTCTGTTTTTAGGCCACTTAGGAGCGGATTTAGCCTTGGGCCGTGAAACATGGTTTGATGCCTTATTGAGTTAGGAAGATTCGCCAAGTTGTATAAGCCCATTTGGAGTTGTAATTGACCGACGGGCTTAACTAATTACATAGCCAAAGAGGTAAATACATATCATCTGAAGAGGCACAATCGCCCATATAGGGGTTTATAGTACTTTAGGATAGCTCCTAGGTCCATCTGAAAGGCGTCTAGAAGGCATATTCTACATATATCCTTCTCTATATTAAGGGTAATTAGCTATAGATTTGTGGCTTCACCATACTTTTAAGCTTTTATTCTGTAAGTTTTACTTTTAATTGTTGGGCTATTATTTTGTCTTCAATTTCATAATACTATTTGTTATTTTAATTGATTTGAGCTTGGCGTATATTATTATTGTGTGCTTTGACTTATTATTTTTCAGCCCTAGATTTGGCCAATCTTAGTACTATCCTTAGTAATTATTGACAACACCACATAATCGTCTAGTAGTGATCCTACATAGATAGCCATAAAGGTTTGATTTACAAATCATTACTCAGGATTCCCTGGTAGTGGACAGGTTGCTCCTAGGTCAACCCTGAAGGGGTTAGTATAATTTAGAATCCCGGTTAATATATAATGCACAATTCACCTTAAGGTTAGAATAACAACTTAGTAATAGACTCATAGTAGTTATCCTAATTTATCTGACTTACATTCATATTTATTTATCTGCATTTTTATTTGTTTATTCACATCAGATAATTATTCATCTAATTATATTTTAATCTAGACAATTAAATTCATCTACGCTTATTTAATACAAGTAGATCTAACAGATTAAATCCCTGCGAAAGAACTTTTTTTATCAACTAAACTTGCAAACGATCTTTAATACTTGCAGTGAGTTTCTCGTGGTAGTCAAGAGTGTGTCCTTTATTATTATCTTTATTTATCTATTTATTTATCACACCTTTTCCCCCACCAGTGCCACACCGCGAGAGTAAAGCGACAAGAAGGAGAACCTGCCCACCACATTTTAAAGAGGAACGCGAGATTGGAAAGAATAAAAATGAGCTTATACCGTTGAGGATGGTCATCTACTATCATGCGGTGGAAAAAGAGTTTCGTCGTGAAAGTAAGACGGCGAAACGAGGTACCTACCCACCCCCTTTCAAATATCAATTAAATCAAATTCTAGGTAGGAAAGTCCTAAAGCTTACATGTTAAGGAAGAGGAAAGTTTATGCGGAGAAGAACCGCAAAGACCTCAATACCATCTTCATGGAAGGTAAACTGTCGAACTTAAAGACGTATTAAACAAAAGTGCTTCTTGGGAGACAACCGATGTTTTAATTTGCTTTTATGTTTTTCAATTCCTATTGTATAATTATAAGTAGGTGTCGTGTCTTAGTGTTTATTTTTAAAGAAATGAGAAAGGTAGTGTGTTAAATGGTGTATGAATTGAGTTTAGGGTGCTATGGAACGAAAAGAAAAATATCTACAGAGGCAATCGAAATACCACCCAGCTGACCAGTATACGGGTGGAAAAAAAACGTGAAATGGTTTTGGGAATCAGATTCGTGGCCGAGAGCAACTAGGAAAAAACGTGGTCGAAAAGCTCGACACAGTTTTTTACCGGTATGCTGGTCCGTTGTGTCAGTAAAAAAATCTGGACAGAATCAGAGCAAACTTCGGCGAGTCATATCTTTGCACTCAGATGTCGAAATTAGGTGATCTATGAGTCTAAACTGCATAACTTCTTATGATCTAGTTGTTGGGGAGATTGTCGTTCTCGACCAGATAGCCGGTCCTCTGGCCGGATTGCCGCTCAGCTCTCGGCAAAAACCATTAAAAAAAGAATTCTAGGATGCAGAATTTTGCGCGTTAGTCTCTCGCACCAGAAACAACATGAAATACGGACCCGAGCTTTGAAAATACCTGCACCACACCACTAAAACGCCCAAGAACATTCAATCCTTCCTCCGGTTTCATTCCAAACACAAATCCAACAACCAAAACCTAATAAGAACACCATGAAATCTTCCCTTCAATCTTCATCCTTCTTTATCAAAGCTTTTATCTTGTTATTAAACTTCTCCCAATCCAGTACATAACCATTACCCATCTCATATAACACCTTAATTCTTCATTCTAAATCCTTAAAACATCAAAATTCATAACTCTTCTCTAGTTTTTGAATATTTGAAAGTTTTGAGTTTGGGGTTCATTAAGATAACGAAGATTGGGAAGTCAAGAATACTTTGAAGAGGAAAGAAAGAAGAGGTTGAAGAACCAGTTATTACTTTTGGTTTTGACAAATATGTAGTTGAAAGAATGAGAATTTTAGAGGAAAATCATAAAGAGGTACTGAAAATCTTAGGAAAAGTCACAAAAGAGTTGGAGCTTATGCAAAACATACTACGTGAAGTGAGCAATTTTCAACATGCCACCTATGCAACGAGAGGAGCCCAACCTGAACGCAACCATGGACACCAGCCTCGTGCTGGTTCAGATACGTTTTCCTATCCTTTTCTCATTTTTATTAGTTTTTATTTGCTTTATTGAGTCTTTTTGAGTCGTGGGGACACGACTCATTTTTGAGTTTGGGGTGGGGTTCGTTGCCTCATCCCAATTTTGTTATGTGTTTTACAAGCTTTCAATAAAATTAATGTAAGGGTTGCGTTTGACTGTAGAGTATTTTAAATGTCCCCATCAAGCATGATTTTTATGAATTTATGATAGAAAATAGTTGAATTTAGGAGTTTGTATAAACGCACATTGATTGCATGCAAACATGAGGTAATTGATAGGAAAAATTAATGAACAATGCAAAAGAAGTAAACTTGTACTTAAGGAAAAATGAGTGGTTTGTAGAACGTGAGATCTGAATGAGTAGAGAACCCACTTAGGTATGAACTAGAGGCAAGTTGTGTAAATAGGAAAATGATAGAGACAGTTCTCTGTTAGCCCTTTGAAACCTTTTTAGCTTTTTCTCCCTGAATTTAATTATATCCTTCTTAGCCCAATTTTTAGCCTTTAAGCCTTTCTTTTGTCGCCACAATATAAGCCAATATCCTCTTAGTTTGTTAGGCATTTCCATATGACCCAGACTTGAATCACGATCCTGAGACGTTCTGTCTTGAGCTTGAGTTTGGGGTGGTGGGTTTACATTGGGTTGGGATTTTTGGAGCTTATCAATTGTGCTCTATTTCATATGTTAATGATAATTCACAGTGAATATATTGCAACCCTTTGTCAGGGTAAGAGTAAATGAAAAAAAAAAGTTATGAAAAGATGAAAAACATTTATGACAAAAATAGCATGATATCTCAACATCAAAAAGAGATTCATAGTTATACAAAATAAATTTAATGTTAAAAGTATATATATATTTGGAACGGCAAAGAGGAAATTTTCATGTGAATCATCTTTAGTGCTTATTGGGTTAATCTGGGGATGCTAAATTAGTGCATCAAATGGGTTGAGTGAGAACATATTCGAGTGTAAATTCAAGCTCTTGGACAATTTGTTGATGGTAAGTGAGGAGAGAGCCAAAAGCTAACTTCAAATTTACCAAATATACATACCACACCGTCCCTAAGCCTACGCTAAAACAGTCTAGACCTCGTCATTCCTAGATACATAGTGAGTTTATGATTCAGCTAATAGTGAGTATGCTAAGTGGAGCGCTCAAAGCAAGTAAGGATCGATGAACACCCAATAGCCACCATAATTGAGATAAGTAATAAGCGTAACCTTCTAGCATTGTGAAATTAATTTTGGATTGATATTATTTTATGTTTGATTTTGCATGACATGTGTATGTGTATACTAATTCCTAGATCATACTATATGAGATTTATTTTAAGTTGTGTTTTGGGTGTATTTACTAGATTCTGCCTTCTGTGTTCACCTAAAGGCCTTTGTTTTTATTTTACTTTGTCTGGATGACAAAGGTTTGATTTTTGGTTCTTGATGTCTCCCTATTTGTTCTAAATATTAGCCCCTAGGAGAGATCATTTTAGGTCAACATTTGACTTATTTGATAGACTTTTATGCTGCTTTCGTCATATTACACTTTCTCCACTTAGAATTAGACTATTTGCAATTTTAGAGCTTTTGTGCGTTAATTTGTTTGTTTTAGTGCATAGTTAGTAGGTTCATGAATTCTATGGAGAACCAATACAAGGAGGAGAAGTGATAATTAAAGTCTTAGATCAAGTGGAGGAGCTAAAGGCAAGAAAAGAATTTCCGAAGAACTGACTAGCGGAGTTGCTGATCTGGAAGGTTGTTACTAATTTATGTTTTTGGGCTAGTTAAGAGAGGATTTAGTCTTGGGTCGTGAAACATGGTTTGATGCCTTATTGAGTTAGGAAGATTCTCAAAGTTTAATCGGTCAATTTGGAGTTGTTATGCAAAACTTACAGCCGTTTTACTAAGGGTTGTACACCAGTTACGGGAATTAAAGAAGAAAATGGACTTTGGTTTTTTATATTTTGAGCTACTCCTCCTAGCCTAAGCCCTAAAACGTTTTGAAGCACCTATATAAGCCCTCTTATACCTCATTATTCAGTACCTCTCATATTTTCTTCAATTTACAACATCCTTAGAGAGAGTCAAGACACTTCAGCGAATTACATCAGAGGCTTCATATTTTCAAGTCAGAGCAAGAAGGCAGAGGCAAAGTTAGAGCTGGAGGAATTCTGTTCTTCCAACAATAGCCAACCAAACCTTTAGGTTATATATTTCTTTTCTGTAATTGAATATGATGTCTTTCATTTATTCAATTTCAGACATTAATTTGATTATGAGGTAAACTTTCATATACTTGAGAATCACAATAAAATGATGAACCTTAATTAATTTATTCTATGTTTTGAATTTGGGATTGCTATGATTTAAATTAAATTGGGTATTTTATATTGGTTATTACTTTGTTCATATTTACTAATTCTTTCTGCGCAACTAGAATTAGCTTTTAGTATTTAAGCTATTCACTTTAGTGGCAAAAGTGATCATCCGACAGGCATTTGAACAAAAAAAAAAAGATCATCCGACAGGGGATTTGAATACAGACTTAGGTAATACCCGTGTAATGTTCATTTTTGACCGACAGACTTAACTAATTACATAGCCAAAGAGGAAAATACATATCATCAGAAGAGGCATATTCTCCCATATAGGGGTTTATAGTACTTTAGGATAGCTCCTAGATCGACCCAACAAGGGGCTAGGAGACATTAGAGTCCCGATTAGTATAATAATACAAATTCTACTCTTAAACATAGTATAGAGTATATAATTAGGCGGATTCCTTGCGAGACTCAAGTATCTCTCATCTCTGAAGTTAGTCCTTTTACTTTATTTCTTTTCAGTTATTTATTTTTAGTCTTTATTTATTTGCATCTTTAGTTTTTAAGAAAACCAAACAAAAAATCATATTATTTTACTTTTCTGTTAAGCAATTATTTCTACTATCTGATTAGTACGAGAGTTGTACCTAATCCGTCCCTGAGAACGAAACCCGATTTATCGGATATTACTTGGACAACCGTGCACTTGCCGTATTGTGGTTCCTTTTATTTATCGCATTAATTTTATACCACCCCAGGACCCACCACGAAGCCACCATATTCCCTATCCGAAAAATAATTTTAAATATTGGACCAAATAAGTTTTTGTTTTCTAACTTTTAATAATATGGAGAAGTGGACCATTGATGGATTTCTGTTCGGGGTTATATCCATGTTTAAATAGGACACAAACTTTTAACCTATATTTGTTTTCTTAAAAATAATTTTACTACCTGGATAATTTTAATTTTCTTTGTATTTTTCAATGAAATTATCTAAGGACATATTTCGTGTTCAAGAATCGATATAAGATCCTTTAGAAAAACTATCTATCAAGAAAAGATGAAAGGAAAGACATCGAAATAACATTTAGTAACATATTCTCATCTAATTAATTTCTTTCAGTAATTCTCTTTATGAATAATCAACTCAATCTCATTATTAGACTTTCTAAGGCGCTTTGTTGGTTATGATCTTGGCTCTCACGATATGTTTCATGTTTTATTAAGGGGTTTCTTTTGGTCTTTAAATTTATTTATTGGAGTTTTCTCGATTTTCAGGGTTGTTTATATTGTGCTTATTAATTTTGTATTATATTTTAACATCAACCATTAATTGTTGATGAAGAACTTAGGATCTTCCGTCGTTAATGGAAGAAAAGGTTTCCTCTTAAACCTAGTTATTTAAAAAAGATTATTTGTTTATCTGGATTCCATCTAATATGTCTAAGGACCATCCATTATAAAAAATTATGTATACTTAAAAAAATTATATATTATGTATTCTACACGACACAAGTTTTTTTAATTGTGTACGTCAATTTATATTATAGTAATTTGAGTATTAGGGTGTTCAATAATTATGAGAAGAAAAGTATATGACATGTAAATTGGAGATATTTTCTAATCATTACATAACTCCAAATCAATTATATGCAACTATAGTTTCTTCTACTAATTTCTATCTGATATAGTGTAATGATTAAGATTTTTTATATATAGAAAGGCTCTTGGAGTTTCTTTATCAGTAAATTGGCAAATTTGATTGATTAGTAGTTGTATCTCTATATATTTGTTGTTGATGTCTCGTCTTTTGTGATAGAACAATCGTATCACGAGACATTATTTGGGAGATTAATGGACCTAATAGGGGAATTATTCCCTAATATTTGATGTTTCTTACTTTCGTATCTCAATTTGGGCTTAATCCTATTATAAGAGTATTTTGTGCTTTAATTGTGTGTTACGTGTGTTGATTCTTAGGTACATGTTTGATATGGAATCCCAAAATAAGATGGAGAAGTCAAGAAAGTCAAATATACACCCTAAGAAAGGCGTAGAGAGAGAGAGAGAGAGAGCAAAAAGTCGTCTAGAAGCATTTGAGAATTTACTATAAGTTTTACGTGTCTTTTTTCAATCACCACGGAAAATTAGCAATAGATTTTGACCTGATTCCTTTTGATTTGGAAAGTGCTTGAAGTCAGTATTGCGGGAGATGTGACGGAAGTCGATTCGATGTTGAGACGTAAATGTTATGGTAATTCTACCACAATGACTCAAAGTTGTCCAACATAAGAAAAACGGATTGGGCCATACGGACCCCAAAAATGGGCCCATATGGACTTAAAACGACCTAGGATTTTACAAATACCTCTTATAAGATGAAAAAAAATTCATATTTTTAAGAAGCTAAACACGCTTGGAGCTATGGAAGAGAAGAAGGAAGGGCTTTCAACAACAATTCCACCATTCTTCATCATCTATAGTCCGGATTTTCATTTCTTTTAGAGTAACTTTATTTTGTTTTTAGTTTTAAACATGCATTTCTTACTTTTAACTATTTCTTTTCAGTTTTATAAAATGAGCTAAATTCTTTAGTGCTTAAGAATTGCATAGTGTATGAACCTTAGTTGATTCTGAGATTTTGTGATAATTTTAGTATTTAAATAAACTGCATTCAATTCTCGTTGGTTATATCTTTAGGCTTTCAAGCTATTCATACCTTGATCAAGTATAGGATAGTAATAGTAATTAGATTATCGCTGAAAAGTCCACCAAGATAGAGGAAAGTTTGAATTCTCATTTCGTCTTGTTAAAAATTCTTAAGACTCAAGTTTCTCAAATTGCTAACTATTTACGCACTCGACCTCAAGTTCAACTTCCTAGCGATATGGTGAATCCTATACACTTTGAAGATTGTATTACATGGCATTAAGGAATGGGAAGCAACTACCCCCTCCCTTAGTGATTGAGAAAGAGAAAGAGGTTGAGAAAAAAGTAGAAGAAAGTGTTGAAGAGTTAGTTGAGCCGTTAACCGTTCCTAAAGAGGTTGAGAAGATACCGATACAAAAGTATAGAGAGTTAGTTGTGAAAGAAAATCGACCTCCTCCTCCGTTCCTATCACGTGTTGAAAAGAAAGACAATGACAAAGAGTACAAGAAGATCATGGACATGTTGAGGAAATTACAGATTAATTTTCCCTTTGTGTAAGCCATCCAAAGTATGCCAAAGTATCTACAATTCATGAAGTATGTACTCTCCAAAAAATTCAAGTACTTAGAGGGAGAGATAGTTGGTTTGCAAGAGGAGTGTAGTGTGATTTGTCAAAGTAAGTTACCTTCAAAGTTGAAAGATCTCGATAGTATAAATATACCTATATCCATTGGTAAAGAGTGGACCAGTAGAGCTATGTGTGACTTAGGTATGAGTATCAATCTCATGCCTAAGTCATTGTTTGAAAAATTGAAGATTGGGGAGGCGAGGTCTACTACTGTGACCTTGCAAATGGGGGTTAGGTCTATCTCCAAAACTGAAGCAAAAATTGAAGATGTACTCGTCAAGGAAGGTAATTTTATAAGTCCGGGTAATTTTATTATTCTTGACTATGACACAGATAAGAATGTGTCGATCATATTGGGTCGGCCATTCTTAGCCACGTGGGTGTACTTTGATTAATGTAAAGAATGGTGAACTGATTATGCGAGTGCAAGATGAGGAGGAAAATTTTAATGTGTTCAAGGCTATGAAGGTTACCTTTTCACTGGGTAAGTGTTTCTATATAGATGTCATTGATCAGGTGCAGAAAGAGCCAACCAAGGTTGTGGCAACCTTAAGATCAGAGGAGAGAGAGAGAGAGAGAGATAATAAACAAACCACCATATAAAGATAATCCGAATCTAAAAGAGAACACACGTGAAGAGAACTGAGAAACGTGCTAAGAAGGTTGCTAGAGAACCCACGAGAGCAAGAGAAAATGATGAGTTCATGGTAGGTGAAGAGGTTGCATTGAAAAAGCATGATCCTCCACTAAAATTATGCAAGAACAAGATCGCTTGGATGGAACCACTGATGGTCACGAGAGTTAATTCTGATAAAGGGGTAGAAGTGAAAGCCAAGGGATGCGAATTCCGTGTGGTAGGTGGTAATAGCACCACTCACTGTTGGAGAGGCTATGTAAGAAAGAAGTGATTATTGAGGTAACCCGTTGAGTTTACAGACATCAAACAAAAGCCATTGAAGGGTGAAAACTTGTTTGTAGAATAGCATATTAGTTTTGTAGTGTATATTCATAAGTTTAGTGTTTTAATTTTTTGTCTTAGTGTTTATTACAACTAATGGGAGAGAAAGTATTTTGTTGTGTAAATATGAGCATCGATAAGTTTGGGGTGAAATTAAAGTGAAATGCATAACTGCAGTAACTCTGGGAGGCATACATGTTCTGCGACCAACATATACCGCTTCCCTTGAAAGGGTCGAGACAATCACGCCACGGTACAAGGTCAGAGTTACGAAGTATTGACCGGCAAGCCGGCCTTCTAAGCGGCAATGCCGGTTCCAATATAGGTCGTCACTCGCGTCAAAGGGTCACGATGGTACTCATTACGGTCCCAAGTCAGAAAGTTGCTCGACCGGCAAACTGACCCTATTGGCAGCATGCTGGTGCAGTAGAAAAGGTCGTGACTGTTCAATTATGGTATGAATTAAAAAACATGGGCATATGTGACTCGAAAGCTAACCTTCTAGGCGGCATGCTGGTGATGAACCTTGTCATCATTTTCACCTACGGTATCACGGTCTGGGTACAAGCAACAAGGCACCATGATACCGGTCAGATGACTGGCTTGCTGGCGCGTGCCGGTCAAAGAAGTAGTAAAAGAGTTCTTCAACTCCTCAAAACCTAATCCTAGCGTTTGTCAACTTCACCAAAATAAGCATTTCAGTCTCAACCTCCATTAAAACACCAAGAAAGCTTGATCTAACCTTCACAACATCCCAAAACCCCGACAAAACTTCCATTCATCCATCACAAATACATTAAATTTATCAAATCCATTCCACAAAACAATAAAACACCAAAGATTTTCAAGTTTATACAGATTTCTTCCACCACAAGTAAGCTAAATTTATTCCTTTTTTTTCTTAAACCACCTTTCAAATATCATAAAAATCCTTTTCCATACAACACCCTCTAGAAACACCAACCATTTTATAAATTTAAATTCATACTTGGTGCATCTTGAGTAGTGGATTAATGGAGATGACGAGAATAACGGGTGTATTGGATTCTAAGAGGAATAGTCAAATCATGGAGAAGAACAAGAAATTACCTCGAGCAATAATAGAGCAAGCAATCCTCACCGATGAACCAATTGAGAAGAAAACAAATCCCTAAGTACCTACACAACATCACAAGAATAGCATGAGAGAGAATGTTTGGGCCATATGATATCTCCCCATTTGTGATGATTTAATATCAGTTGGAGACATCATTTTTAGTGTTTTAGGAAGTCTTTTAGTCTAAATTCCTATGTATATTGCACTTTCCAATTTCATGTCTTGATTTAATAATTTATTATCTTTAGAGCATATTGGTTTTAATAATATATTTGGTGTGAAGATTTAAAGATATATATATATATATATATATATATATATATATATGGAGATTAATGAGATTCCAAATCAATAATAAGAGATAAAGGAAAGAAGATGTACATGGAAATTGGAGAAAAGAAAGGAAAAGCTAAGATATGGAAAGATAAAGTTGCCAAATAAATCTGAATTTCATCACCCACGACCACAAAAGGGCTTATAACTAAATATTGGTTAGGAATTTGGAAGAATGGTCTGAGGCAAAATTAAAGATCTTTCCGAGACGATAAGTTTCGACTATTAGAACACATCAAACATATAAGTATTGAAGAAGTTATGGCCAAAACAAAACAGCGGAAGATTATTATCTTTTCTATATTTTAGGGTTATGAATTTGAGTTGGGCTAGGAGTCTAATACTTGTCTTCCATTCCAAGAAAACGAATTAGGTCTTCCTAAACACCTATAAATACACCCTTAAATCATTGTAAACATGTCCTTGATCAGAGTCAAGTATAGGCTTAGTCCTTGCTTGTATTTTCTTAGTTTTAAATATTAGTTTAGTCCTTAATTTAATATTCATCCTTAGTATCAAGCTATTCATCCAATAAGCATGCTGACCTATAGAGGAAGACAAGAAGCACGAAGTTTTAGAGTGACAATCTTCTCTTCTACATCTCACATTCTCTATATTTAGGGTAATTAGCTATAAATTTGTGGCTTCACCATATTTCTAAGCTTTTATTCTGTAAGTTTTACTATTTTGTTGGGTTATTATTTTGTCTACATTCATTAATACTATTTGTTATTTTAATTGATTTAAGCTTTGCGTATATTGTTATTATGTGTTTTGACTTATTGTTACAGCCCTAGATTTGGCCAATCTTAGGACTATTCTTAGTTACTGACAACACCACATAATCGTCTAGTAGTGACCCTACCTAGATAGCCATAAAGGTATGATTTAACCACAAATCATTACTCGAGGTTTCTTTACCCAAGATCCTAGTAGTGGAGAGGTTGCTCCTAAGTCCACCCTGACGGGGTTAGGTAGAATTTAGAATCCCGGTTAATATATAATGCTCAATTCACCACAAGATTAGAATAACTTTGTAATAGACTCATATAACTGACCCTAATTTATCTGACTTACATTCATATTTATTTATTTGCATTCTTATTTATTATTTATCATCAGATAATTATTCCTCTTATTATATTTTATTTTAAAACATCTAAGTTCATCTACGCTTGTTAAATATATATAGATCTAACGGATAAAATCCCTGCGAATGAACTTGACTTATCATTAAAACTTGCAAACGATCTGTAATACTTGCAGTGAGTTTCTCGTGGTAGAAAAGGTTGTGTGTCCTTTATTATTATCTTATTTATCTATTATTTTATCACAACTTTGCCCCCACCAAGTTTTTGGCGCCGCTGCCGGGGATTTATCTTTAATTTAAATCTATTTTGTGTTTATTTAGTGTAGAAGTTTTTATTTGTTTTCAGTTTTACGCGTTCTCTTTGTTTTTGTCTTTCTCAGGGTTTTAGATGGCTAATCAACGGTTAGAGCTAGATTTTCCTGGTAAATTCCGAGTGCAACTCACTGGGATTCGCATCCCAACTATTCAAGCCGTTCGATTCAAGCCTGATCATGACCTGATTAATCAATTCGCGAGCTATGTGAAATATAGTGGTGAAACACATCAAGATCCGGTCCGATCTGTTCAGAAATTCATGCAATTCTGTGATGCCTACATTAATGAAGGTGTTACGCAAGAACATATGTATTATTTAATGATTCAATTTTTCTCTACCGGAAAAGCAAGCTATTGGTTAGATGATCAACCTCCCGATCTAATAACAAATTGGGACAAGCTTCAAGAAAGATTCCTTGATCAATTTTATCCTACAAGTATGCGAGTGAAGGAACTATTGGAGCTTATGAATTTCTTACAAGAAGCCAGAGAGAGTGTTGGCGAAGCATGGACGAGATTTCAAAAGAAGTTAGCAAGATGCCCAATACATAGATACAAGCCAGAATTACAATTATCCATGTTCTATAATGGACTCAATAAAGAGTCAAGGCTGAGAGTACATGATATGGGTCATGGTAGTTTTGTCTCTATGGATCCGAAAGAAGCAAATAGTGGTATGGAAACAATCATCGAGACCGACATAAGTTGGCCACAAGAACAAACTCCTACCATTAATATAGAAACAGAGGCGAGGTTTTCAAGCATGCAAGATCAAATACAATAACTCGCTATAAAAGTTAAGGAAAGCATCCAAATGCCACCTCAACAGTTATACCTGCAAGAACAAGCCCATGAAAATCAAGCTAATCATCCATCGGGCTGCAATGTGCACAATGGAAGTCAAGCTCCATCACGTCCTCAAGAAGAAATCACTGAGTTAAAAGAGACTATTAGTCAATTCATCAACTTCTCGAAGGATAATATGAGCAGACTTGAGTAAAAGATCGATGCATCAGTAGTGCAAAGCCTGCAACAACAAAATCACGATCTGAAACAGCATAATCAACTTTTAGAGAAGAATGTGATGTGGCTCACTACAGTCATAGAACAAATGCAAAGTCAACTCCTACAATTGACCCAAAATACAACTTCTAACATGAAGAAGATCCAATAAGTCGACAACAAGGTTAAGAATATTAGTCTTCAAGCTCAAAAGATAAAAGAACACGATGAGATAATCATCGAAGCGCTACCATCTCCATCAAAAGGGGATGTTCTACCAAACACGTCAAACGTAGATAGGATGAACTTAGATGAGATAATTGTTGAAGATTGGGTTGAAGAGGTTGAACACAATGAAATTAAGAAGCCAAGAGTGGTTGATGAACCAAGAATTGAAGAGAGAGGTAGAGTAAGACAACCACCCCTACATTGATATTATCCCTTAAAGGAACAACAAGAGAAGTGTATGGAGGCGTTAAAACAAGTGAAAATTAACTTCGCTTTACTCGAAGCTATGAAAGAAAAGCAAGACTATGATCGATTCTTTATGGATGCCTCCAATAAGGAAAGGTTCACAAGAGCCAAGTCTATGGCAATCAATGAAGGGATATTAGCGCAAGTTCAGAACATTACCATCGAAGCGTAAAGATCCTGGAGATTTTAACCTCTCAATCAAAATAGGTGGTATATTTTATGGAAAGCAATGTGCGATTTAGGGGAAAGTGTGAATATCATGCCCAAAAGTGTATTCAAGAAGATTGGTATTAGTGACGCGAAACCGACATCCCTAATCTTTCAACTTGCGGATCAATCAACAGTAAAGTCGTGGGGTGTAATTGAGGATGTGCTCGTCCAAGTAGGTAACCTTGTTATTCCCACAGACTTATTATTCTTGAGTATAAAGCAGATAAGAACGTCCCATTCAATCTTTGGTGTCCAATCCCAGCCACCGGCGACACCATAGTGAATGTGAATGAAGGAACCGTGACTCTTAGTATTGAAGATGATCCTGAAACATTCTATGTTTTGGGAAAGAAGAAGAAAAAGAAGTCACAAGAACTATATCCAATCAGAGTTGTAACCAAGAAGCCAGAACCTGTAAGCGCCCAAGAAACCATGGAAAAAGAAATTGAGTTTGGGGTGGGAGATAAGGTAGCATGGAAACCTCCCTTTCCCAAACATAACCGTTCTTGGATAGGGCCATACATCATCATGCAAATTATCTCAGCAGGAGTGGTCGAAATAAAAGCTATCGAGGGTTGCAATCTCAAGTTGGTAAGTGTTAATCACCTCACTCACTGTTGGGGAGGCTATAAAAAAATAATCGAGGTAACTCGTCTAACTTTGAAAGACGTTAAACAAAAGTGACCTCTGGGAGACATCCCATAGTATTTTATGTTGTATTATTTTAGTTTAGATTAGTTGTTTTTAGTTGATATTGCATATTTGAGAATGGTATTAGTGTTTTTGATGTTGAGGTATTAAAGAAATCGAGTTAGGGAAGAAAAACGAAATTTTTAGGCAAATTCTAACCTGCCCACCGGTATGCCGGCCACACGACCGATAAGCCGGCGGGTCCAAAAGGGGAGCCCTCGGGTACACGCCTAGGGTTCTTTGCCAAGAGGTGCATGTTCAAGAAATTACGCACCTGTATGCCAGCCTATACCGCCGGTATGCCTATCAGACAAAAACACGAGGCATCGGGTTCACGAATAGGGTTTTTTGCCGAAGCAAGGTTTTTTTCGACGAGCAGCACCGGTATGCCGGCCCGCGCCGCTGGAAAGAGAAAATAATTTTTTAGGTTATAAAGAAGAGGAGGTGAATTCTAGTCCGAATTTCTCAATCCTTAAGCCTCACTTTCTTGTCCAAACCTCTCACAACTCCATTAAAGCTTCAATAAAACTTCACCTAACATCAAAACACTACCAAATCACCATGAGTTTACATCCAAATCCTTCCCTACATCATTACAAAGAAGATTCAATCACCGAAATCATATCAAAACACCTAGAAACCAAGAATTAAAACCATGAATTTCAAAATCTTTTTCCAAGAATCCTTAACACCATATCACCAAAGCTTGATTCAGTCATACCCACATAGAGAATTATCATCCTAACACCTTTCCTAACCCAATTAAAGCTTGTTACACCTATGATCAAGAGTTACAAATTTCAAGAGTGCTCAAAGCTTTGAGTTTGGTATATTTTCCACGTTCATAGGAGTGTGTCTATGTTTCTGCTCTACAAATATGATATTTTTTGGGCATTTTTAATAATATCAAGTCTTATTCCTATTTTGGCATTTTTTATTTCCGGAGTTTTAGCCCCGACTAGCAAAGGGCCAGAAAAACTTTCTAGTTACGAATCGGGTATAGAACCAATGGGTGACGCTTGGTTACAATTTAGAATCCGTTATTATATGTTTGCTCTAGTTTTTGTTGTGTTTGATGTTGAAACGGTTTTTCTTTATCCATGGGCAATGTCAAAAGAGATGATTAAGAGAATAGAGATATTATCAAGTGTTCTGGAGATGAAGTATTAATGCAAGGTAATGGGTAAGATCAAGAATACATCAATTGAGATGGGTACTAGTTCGAGAACAAAAAAGAAGGATAATTCGAGTCAGGAAATTAGAGAGGAACCGGTTTTTGGTGGATTCAAATCCTAAAAAGCAAGCAATTGTGATTGGGGAGCAGAAGATGACAATACCTCTTCTAATCAAAGACTCCTATATCAAAGATGAACAAAGCTTCTGGGATGCTAGTAAGTAGTTGTTGCCAAAACATATTCCTAGATAAACACCTTCACATGAGAGAGTATTAAAGAGCAAAGTTGGAAGAAGATAAACAAGAGATTTCTAGAGTGTGATTGATTGATTGGGATGGAGCATAGCAGGATGTAATGGAAAGCGACATTGGTGATACTAGAAGTTTTCATACAAGAAAAAGCACCGCACCCTGATACAGGTATTGATCAAGCGAGGCAATAGCCTCGAAGAGTATGTTTTCTTTCTTCCTTACCATTTCTTTATGTGCAATATCTGTAAAATTTTAATTTTTTAATTTCTTTTATTTTAATTTTGAGTCTTTTTGAGTCTTTTCGAGTCGTGGGGACACAACTCATTTTTTAGTTTAGGATGTGGGGATTCGTTGTCCCTCATCTCCATTTTTTATGTGTTTTATTATTTTTTAGGTAAAATCAAAATTTTTGAAGGAGTAGATGTAGAGTGTGTTTAATAGCTTGAAAGCATAAGCTCAGTAAGTTAATGATAGAAGTAGTATGTTTATGAGCTATTTTATTTTGTATGCTTTGAGTATTTGCAGGAAAACACACATTGATAGTAAAGAAAAGATTAGTTAGCAATGTGATAGAAAGTATGTTCGATCTCAGGGATCCATGAGTGGTGTTGTAGGCCGTGAGATCCAAGCTAGTCGACAAACCCATTTGATGAATGTGCTATAGGTAAGAGAATAACGAAATTGCATAGTTTAGAAAGTGATTAAGGCGGTTCTTTTATAAGCCCCTTGTTGCCTTTTAGCTTGTTGTCCATTTATTATTTTATATCATTCTCAGCCCCTTCTAGCCTTTCTGAAGCCTTTTTATTTAACCACATTATAAGCCATATCCCTTTAGATTATAGGACTTTTCCATATGACCCGCACTCGAATCGCGATGCATAGATAATTGTTTTAGAGCTTGAGTTTGGGATGGTGGGTCCACCATTATGGGAATTGTTATTGGGTTGGGATTTTTGAGCTTATTAATTGAGCTCGTTCTATATATTGATGATGATTCACAGGTTTATATTGTAACCCTTTGCCGAGGTAAGAGTGAATGAAAAAACTAAAAAGCATGAAAAGAATAGAAAAAATCTATGAAAAAAATAGCGTGATATCTAAACATCAAAAAGAGAGTCATAGCTATACAAAAAAAAATTGATTTGAAAAAAATATATATATTTGGACCGGAAAAGAGGAATTTTTAAGTGAACATCTTATGCTTTAACTGGGTTATTGGGGATGCTACCTTGTGCATCAAGAAAATCATTGGGTTGAGTGAGAAACGTTTTATAAGAGTAACTCAAGCTCTATGGTGATTCGTTGATGGCTAGTGAGGAGAGAGCCAAAAGCTCACTCTAAATTATCCAAATATACTTACCATACCGTCCCTAAGCCAACATTACAACCTTAAAGACCTTTTGATTCTTTGCTATGTAATCTAGAAGTGATTGAGCCAATAGAGGGTAGTTAAGTGGATCTTTGGATACTAGTGAAGTTCGATTAACAATCTATTGCCTCCTTGGTGAACTGAGTAAAGATCCTCTCCTTCTTACATTGTGAAGCTAATCTAATATTGAATTCTAACTGTGTTGGTTGTAGATATGAGAAGTGTACAGGTATGTAGTTTGTAAATATTATTACATGAAATTTTATGAGTAGTTGCTTTGGGTCTATTCTATATATTCTGCTATCTTCTTCCCTCTGAGCTTAATTGACCTAGGTGTGTATTTAGAGACTTTCCTTTGCTTTTATCTTTATTGTATCGGGACAATACAACTTTGAGTTGGGGGTCTTGATGTCTCCCCATTTGTGAAGATTTAATATTAGTTGGAGACATCATTTTTAGTGCTTTAGGAAGTCTTTTAGTCGAAATTCCTATGTATTATTGCACTTTCCTATTTCTTGTTTTGATTTAATAATTTATTATTTGTAGAGCATATTGGGTTTAATCATTTTATTTAGTGTGAAGCTTTAAAGATATATATGGAGATTAATTAGATGTCAATAATAAGAGATAAAGGAAAGAAGATATACATGGAAATTGGAGAAAAGAAAGGAAAAACTAAGATATGGAAAGATAAAGTTGTCAAATAAATCTGTATTCCAGCACCCACGACCACAAAAGGGCTCATAACTCAATATTGGCTAGGAACTTGGAAGAATGGTCTGAAGCAAAGTTAAAGAGCTTTCCCGAGACGATCAGTTTCGACTATTGGAACGCATCAAACGGATAAGTGTTGACGCAGTTATAGCTAAAACAAAACAGCGGCATATAATTATCTTTTCTATATTTTAGGGTTACGAATTTGAGTTGGGCTAGGAGTCCAATACTTGTCTTCCACTCCAATAAAACGAATTAGGTCTTCCTAAACACCTATAAATACATCCTTAAACCATTGTAAACATGTCCTTGCTCAGTGCCAAGTATAGGTTGAGTCCTTGCTTGTATTTTCTCAGTTTTAAATATTAGCTTAGTCCTTTATTTAATATTCATCCTTAGTATCAAGGTATTCATCCAAGAAGCAAGCTGACCTATAGAGGAAGACAAGAAGCACGAAGTTGGAAAGTGACAAACTCCTCTTCCACATCTCACCTTCTCTATATTTAAGGTAATTAGCTATAGATTTGTGGCTTCACCATATTTCTAAGCTTTTATTCTGTAAGTTTTACTATTAATTGTTGGGTTATTATTTTGTCTACATTAATTTATAATATTTGTTATTTTAATTGATTTGAGCTTGGTGTATATTGTTATTATGTGTTTTGACTTATTGTTACAGCCCTAGATTTAATCAATCTTAGAACTATTCTTAGTTATTGACAAAACCACATAATCGTCTAATAGTAACCCTACCTAGATAGCCATAAATGTTTGATTTAACCACCAATCATTACTCAAGGTTTATTTACCCAAGATCCTAGTAGCGGAGAGGTTGCTCCTAAGTCCACCTTGACGGAGGTTAGGTAGAATTTAGAATCCCAGTTAATATTTAAGAATTTGCTTGTGGTTTAAGTGAGATAGATTAAGCAAAAACATTTTTGGGTAAAATGCACCAATGGTTCCTGCGTTGTGCGCAATAGCCCAATATATTCCTAGAATACGTGAAAATATATTTGTGTTGTACACTATGCAAATCGGCCCTTTGATATTTTGGAATAACACAACCATATTTCCTACTTTTCGAAATACAGGTGTAGTATAATTAGCTTTTCTGAATAACATGGATTAATAATGCAATTAACAGTTATGTATTATAATTTACAGAGGATTTACTTTACACAGTAAGGTTAGGAAAAGCTGCAATTCCAACAACAACCTATCTAAGTTGGCCGGGTTCGACCGAAAAAAAAAAATCTAAGTTGGGTACTTAAAGTCAGAATCAGAAATATCTCAGCAAAAAATTTGTTTCAAAATACAAAAGACATTTCCATGTTAGTCAAAAGGGATGGATATTATATAAAATTCGTATGGAAATTGCCACTTTTTGAATGAATATAATCACACCTACTTTCATCATCTCTTTGTTCCAATTAGTGCATCTGCTGGACCTGGAAGATCAACTGCGACTCTTATTCAGGTCAACTCAAGAACATTTTAAGAATAAAAAACAAAATTATTGATTGATAACGAAATGTTTTGATACGCATGAATTAATTAGGAGCTACTTATATGCAGGCTTTGAATTTTTACATAAATTTTTGTATGATTTGTGTGTATATATATGCTTGAATTTAGTCAGGGTAACCAATAATAATATAATTGATCTGCGGCAGGAAATGTTTTTGTTTAAGCTTTCATTTTCTTAAGAAATCATGAGGCCTTCACTGAAGCGACTTCGATTTGTGGTTTCAGCAGCTTCTAAAGATTGCACCATTGGTCCCTGCTTTTTTATAATTATGGTTAATTGCAATATTGTTCCCTGCCATTTTAGTCTAAAAGTATAATTAATAGGACGCCCAAAATAGGTACGAAGTGGAGGTATATTGAACATATGGTTGTGAAAATACCCCAACTAGAAGCTAACGGTGTATTACAACTATGTAAAGGTAGCGATAAGCCGATAATTAATACTTGAACTATAGTATGTTCATTTATGTTCAAACATCTTGGCATATAGTTTATATCATATGAAAAGGAGTTTTAAATCTAAGCTCTTTGACTCTTCTAAACCAAAGATATTTGTACTAGATAATTTTTTAGGGACACAAAGAAATTAGAAATTAGAACTTAGTACTTGTTTGTTCATATTTTTGTGAAAGGGCCCAAAGTACAAGAATTTTAATGAGTATGTGTTAAGTGGAATACCCAAATAAAAGAACCACATAACCCTGGAAGCCAGCTGTATTGAATTAAAAATATCTTAGCAAATTATTTTAATCAGCCCATAAGAATGCTGACCATGATTAGAAGTAACCATAGCCTCATAAGCCGCATTTGTTTCCTTAGTTTTAGTGTACGTTAACAACAAATTATTAGAAGTAAGAGGCACATGATTATTCTTCTTCTTGCTAGCTTGATCCTTTTTCAACTGCTCTATCTCAGGTGGTTTATTCTGAGCAGCTTGGTCATCAAAACTCTTGGGATCGATCCTTCTCCAGAGAGTTTCAGACAGGACTTGAGTTGGCTCTGTACTCATATTGTTTGAATCTAGAATGTGTTTCCGTCATTTATTAAGCCTGGATCACAAAAAAGTAGATAAAAACTGTGTAACAAACTACAAAACTTAGTAATATTGAGAGTGAATTGCATCATTAATCCCTATGTTATTGAAAGAAATAAATAAAATAAATATTTATTATATTTATTTAATTTGATTTTCTTTGTCCGCCAGAATTCAGTTACTATTATTTGTTTGAATTTAAAATTCAAAATACATTTAATAAGTTATATATATCCTCATATAGGAGTTTCAAGTCTGAAAACTTCTATTCTATAATTCTACGCATAAAACTTCTCTCTTTTTTGTCTGCAAAATATTCACACACAAAAATCAAAAGAATCTGAGGGCTCTTAGGTTGTGAACAAAAGTTCTTCTTCCCTTGTAAGAAGATCTGTGATCCAAGCAAAAGAATCTGTGTTTTAATTTCCGCTGCTCTTCAAGAGGTAAACGCTTATGACTCCTCTTGCTTTTATATCTAATTAATGCTTTCAATTGGTATCAGAGCATGAAAGTTTTTTTAATTAGATTTATTATTTTTTTTAAAAAAAAAAAGGAAATTGTCGAAGTTTTTTTTGTTACTGTCGACAAACTTTTTTTTGTTGGAGTACATATTTTGATTACACTTTGATCACACGTGTTGTATTTTTTTATATGTATTGTTGGATTAATTAATTCTGTGAATTAGTTTGTAATACTTCACTGCTTTAATTCACTGCTTTAACTTATCTGTTCGGCAAAATTGTGCTTCACATTCATTGAATTATTCATTCAAGAGTCCATTATCTGTTTGACATGCTTTACTGCAAAAAGCTTCATTGTTATTAGCCCAAATTTTGTGGACTAATCATTATTATATGCATCATTGGTCCATTATATGCATGATATTTGACCCCATTTGTGTTATCAATTTTTTGGACCAATTCATTTCATGCTCCTGGAATATGATATGGACTGCTTTATTTTTTATTCGGACCACATTTAGTAGAAACAGCCCACTTATTTTTTGTTTATATTAAGACCACATTTAATGTTGGGTTTCGGACCTACTGTTTCACATTTAATGTTAAGTTTCGGACCTACTGTTTTTCATATGTAGTCCATGTATGGTTTTTTTTGTCATATGTAGTCCATGTATGTATGTAGTCCTTCATATGTAGTCCATGTATGGTTTTTTTTGTCATATGTAGTCCATGTATGTTTTTTTTGTGTTGTACATGTAGTACGTAAGGGTGAATTTGTGATTTTTTGGACTGATTTGAGAAATTTTTGTCTAATTTTCGAACCTACAATTTTTTCTGCAAAACTGAAACTGCTCCTAGGGGACTAAAGATCATGCCTTATGCTTTCGAGGAGATAAATTACGTCTAGAAGGATATACAGATGCCGATTGGGCTGGTGATATAGATGGGCGTAAATCCACTTCAGGTTATGTTTTATTGCTAAATAATTGCGCAATCTCGTGGAGTAGCAAGAAACAAACCTGTGTAGCTTTGTCAACGATGGAAGCTGAATTTGTAGCATGCTCAGCTGCGGTTCAGGAGGCTGTTTGGTTAAAAAGGTTCTTTGAACATTTAGGATTCTCTGGTGATAGTGGGAGTCCAATAACAATATACAATGGCTTATGTGAAAGATCCAAAATATCACAGCAAGACCAAACACATTGATATAAAGTATAACTTCGTTAGAGATATAATTGCACAAAAGGATGTTACTTTGCAATATATACCCACACGCAATATGCTTGCCGATCCATTCACAAAAGCTATCCCAAGGGATGTATTCATGGATCATGTTAGATCTATAGGATTAAGCAAGATATAATGTATGAATTATTGCTAGTTTATGTGCATTCATGTATATATTTCCATTAGTATGTTTATTTAACTGTTTATTTTAATAATATCATGTTTGATATGTATTATATATATTGCGTGTGATTTTGTAAGTATATATGTCCTATAGACTGAGATTGGCCCTGTCACACGGGCAATCGCCTTTGGCATAAGAAGTGCGCAAAGATGAGACTAACTCATGGCAGTGAAGAACCCTTAAGATAAAATGAGTTAAGATAGTCGCCTTAACTGAGTGTTAAGATGAGATCATAAACATGGATAAACCATGTTAAGCTTATATTATGATCGAAGTAGAATCCCACTATCTACTTAGTCTATAATAGCCAGATATGAATTGCTTGATTGATTTCATAGAAGGGTTTATCGATCGAAGAATTCATCTTAGGCAACGAGGCTTGTCTAATTATATATCTGTATGGTATTTGTAAAATTGTGACATACAATTTGAGTTATATGAATAATACCATAACATGTGTGTCATACCACATGTGCTTTCGACCAAAAGGAAGTAAAGAATTGATCCCTGTTTCTTCACTGTGTGATACCTTTGATTTGTGCCCTTATTACTTTTGACTATATCTTGATATTTTGATTAGGTGTATGCTACTTTGAACACATTACCAATGATCATGAGTGATTCGGTCTAATGGGGTATGTTTGGGAAAGCAACCTAATCAATATAAAAGGATATAAGTGTAAAGGGAAGACTAGAATTGTGTATCAAATGTGTGCTTGCAGGTTAACCGATCATGTAAGTCAATACGGACTATAACATGATAGTGAGACACATAAACGAAATGACAGTGAGCTCTTTTTCACGTAGAAGTTGTGATATAAAAGGGGTCAGAGTTACTGTAATATGATACAACATATTGTTAGTCTGGGGTACTGCAGGATACGTAACAGATGAAACTATTTTGAGCAACTATGTACCCTAACAGGTTATTAGTAACGTATGCTCGTATGCTTGCCAGTCGCACGACCTATTTGCCAAGTATGATGATATTTTGATTCAGGTGTGTATATGGGAAGATATGATGTAATGAGATGTGGATGCTATGGATAAGATATAACTTCATTATGGCGAGTGGGAGAATGAAAGAAATAAATAAAATAAATATTTATTATATTTATTTAATTTGATTTTCTTTGTCCGCCAGAATTCAGTTACTATTATTTGTTTGAATTTAAAATTCAAAATACATTTAATAAGTTATATATATCCTCATATAGGAGTTTCAAGTCTGAAAACTTCTATTTTATAATTCTACGCATAAAACTTCTCTCTTTTTTGTCTGCAAAATATTCACACACAAAAATCAAAAGAATCTGAGGGCTCTTAGGTTGTGAACAAAAGTTCTTCTTCCCTTGTAAGAAGATCTGTGATCCAAGCAAAAGAATCTGTGTTTTAATTTCCGCTGCTCTTCAAGAGGTAAACGCTTATGACTCCTCTTGCTTTTATATCTAATTAATGCTTTCAGTTATGCGAAATGATCAAGTAACATGATTCTAGCAGTTTCATCAGAATAATCGGTTACTGATCTCGCAAGTTTTTCACATAATATGCATAGTCCTATCATCTACGCCATGCAAATAGTTGGGACAAACTAGAATAAAATGAAATAGCACTTTCATAACTTTTTTTCTAAGACCCTGGAAAAGGGTTACAATTAATATATCATCAAAAATTCGCAACATATAAACACATAAAATTGCCGCCCAATGTAATTTTTCATGGTGAAACCCACCACCCCAAATTCAAGCTCTAAAGACAACTAGTCTCAGGGTTGCGATTCAAGTGCGGATCATATGTAAAGTACTATAATCTAAGGGATATGACTTATATCATGACGACAAAAGAAGAATATATGCTAGAAAAGGGGCAAAGACGGAAAAATAATTCAATTATAATCGAGTTAGGATGCTAATGGATTCAAATTGCTAGAACTACCTTATTTATTTTCCTAACTTCTAGGTCTTTCTCTGGTTTCACGTTTAGTTCCTAGACTAGGTGGGTTGTCAACTAGTTCAGACCTCATGTTCTACACACTGTTGAAGACTCCCTAAGATACAACATTTCTTCTATGCATTTTTCATTAAACCATATTATCCTTTACTTAATGTTTTCATGCAATCCATACTGAATACATTGTGATATCATTCAAGTCCACACTATTTACTATCATTAACTTGCTATAAAATTCTTAATAAGTACATCCACTACATCCGACATCATCCCTGTACTGATTTTGTTTTTGTTTCTGTTATACGTTGCAATTTAGTCGAATTGAATGTAGATGTCACCAACAAAACAATGATCACATCAAAATATAATCGATGTCTTTATGTTATATTATCACGATTTTTGTTTCATTTTTTGAAAATTTGAATTTTAAAACTTCTCTAATACCTAAACATTAAACTCCACACACTGTTATTGTATAATTTGAATTTTTTTTTCCAGTTTTTATAGTTTCTTTAGACACGGGTCATACCTAGTATATATATACTAGAGAATACCATGTACTTAGGTATTTGAACAAAAATTGATTTAAAAAATCATAATCAATAGTAAAAAAATCATAATTTCATTAAATATAAAAGAAGTTACGAATCATTCTATTACTCGTAAATATTAGATTAAAAATATTAAAAAATACATCAATACATGTAATCACCGTGTTTGTATCTATGCATTCATCTCATAACTCTACAAACATAAAACGAATATCTATCAAGTACTTCACTATATTATAAAGTATTGCTATATTTCATATATGTATTCTAGTTTTAGGCTATATTATACATGTATTTTATATAAGATTTTACAAAGATTATCGTTTAGAACTCAAAGAAAATTGTATAAGTTGTTCCTATACAATTTATTGGAGTAACTCCTGAGGTTGAACTTAAAGGAGAATTTAGATGTTCCAGTTCTCATATTCTACGATTATTCAATTCAAGAAACTTGTATGGGAAGCTTACTCCTATTTTTTTTTGTTTCAACATTAAGTCAAACATCAAAATAAAAGTTACAGCATTTGCAAGTTTTTTCCACATATCTGAGCCTCATTCGGTTAATTTGTTAATTGAATTTCATTTCAATGTTTTAACCTCAAGAACGAGAAATAAGAGTGTTCAGAATTTCGAGAAAATGGTGGTTGTCTCTCTCAGCAACACCCCGTGATTTTGATATATGAAGAACAACCATACACGCTGGTTTTCAAAAGTACCAAATATACTTAAAGCATAAATGCAAAAGAAAAGATTGATAGTTGCTCTAGTGGTTTGTAACTTTTTTTCATCTCTCACACCTTATATGGGATAAGTTTGATGTTGGTCCTTGTTTTATATAAAATAGCCAAATTTACCCAAGTGTGGTATATATAAAAACCCTAACCCTTGTAGAGTGAGACGACGAAGAGCTTTCAGGATCTCCAGTAACGAGTGGATTTTAGGTTCCCCTATTTGTTTTAGCCAATTATTTTTTGAAATTAATAAAAAAATCAACCACCCTCATATCTCTCATCAGTATGTTTACCTTTCTATATGTTATGCAAGAGATTTCAAACATAATAATGCTCGAGACTGTGATGATCTTCCCTAATAATAGTTGGCGTTATACCCGCTTCCATTTGGACTTATCGATAAAAATGGATGAAATTTGATGTGGGGACTAATGGCCTATAGTTCAGGACCATATGTGGATTTTTCCTTTTTTCCAGTTATTTGCACTATTGGTCCCTATATTGAATTTCTATAAGTTTAGTGCAGTATAAGTCTTATATTATGCAAATTAACCGATATCTTATCGTTGAAACAACATAAAAACAAAATAAATAAAAGGCTGGAAAGATGATTTTGAGATAAGGTTGTGATGATATGGTACGTATGTGCTCCTGAAATTGAGTGTTGAGATCGAACTGTATCTTGGCGAGGCATCACGTGTGGCAGCAAGCTAATTACCAACGGGCAGGTTGGTATCTCTGAAGGCACTAAGATATTTTAGATAATGAACATGAATAGTTAAGTTGCGTATTTTTTCATTAGTGTATTTGTTAGATGAGCACCATTTTCTCTTCTTCAAACACAAATTTTTATTTTTCATTTGAAGGAGAACCATCGAAAATTCTCAAAACTAGATTGTTTATTGAAGATAATCTGTCAAGTAAGAAGTGTTACTGAGACTCGTTATTCAATACCTCTACTCTTCAAACTACAACATATCTATTGAACAATAAATGTCCACGGAACCCCACCATTCACTCACTTTCGTATATCAATCAAGGAGAATTTCAAAAATCCAATCAAATTCTTGCCGATATAAAATACTACTACTTCAAAACCAAAAAATTCAAGCATTAGATTTACAACACTTTCTCAAACAACAATGTTGCAAATATCTTAGATAGGTTGACATGAAATCTATCATAAACATTCTTCAAAGAGATATTTACAACTTGGTGACACAATATAAAAATTGCATAAACTGCCTCATGAAATAATTGTTTGAGTAAATATATCCACTACCCCCTAAAATATGGCCAAAAACAGTTTGCCCCCCACTGTATTTGTTGGTATTGGATGCCCCTTAATTTTTATTTTCGTGACTAGATTCCCCTTAAGTTTCATTTCGTGACTGAATGCCCTTAAGGTTCATTTTCGTAACTCTGGAGAGATTAATTGGAGCCTATTTCGTTATGGAGTAAGTGGATTCCCTTTAATTGACATATTGTCATTTAAATATAAAAAATAACTATGTTAAATATCAGGAAAGGGGCATCAAGAAAGGGGCGTCCAGTATGGGGGGCCAGTTTACTTTTTTGTGATATTTAAATGGGGCCTATTTTGTTAAGGGGAATCCAGTCACAAAAGGGGCATCCAATCACGAAAATGAAATTTAAGGGGCATCCAGTCACAAAAAATCTAGTGGGGGGTAAACTGTCAAAACGAGTATACTTCAGGGGGTAATGGAGGCATTTACTCTAATTTTTAGTGGAAATGTTTGGAAATTGGTTATTTTCTCTTTTATATGGACGGAACATGCTTTCTCATGCTAATTCTGAGATGTTGTGTTGGCACCTAGGGCTTTGGTTTCTTCTCAATTGGTTCATCGGTAAAGATTTCTTTCTCTATTATTTCCCTAGGTAATTTCTTGTTCTTTCCCATGATTTGTCTCTTCCTCTTAAAATCCAATACATATGTTCTTCTCGTCATCTATGCTAATCCACAAATCAAGATGCACCAAGTATGAATTTAAATTTATGAATGATTGGTGTTTCTTGAGGTGTTTGTATAAAAAAAGGATTTTTATGGTATTTGGATGGCGGTTTATGAAAAAAAGGAAGAATTTTAGCTTACTTATGGTGGAAGAGATCTTTACAAACTTGAAAATCTTTGGTGTTTTATTTTTTGTGGAATGGATTTGATGAAGTTAATATATTTGTGATGGATGAATGGAAGATTTTTCGGTGTTTTGGTGTGTTGTGGAAGGTTAGATCAAACTTTCTTGGTGTTTTAATGGAGGTTGAGACTGAAATGTTTGTCTTGGTGAAGTTGAAAAAGGGTAGGATTAAGTTTCTAGGAGTTTAAGGACTCTTTTACTTCTTCTTTGACTGACACGCAACGGCAAGCCGGTCATCTGACCGGTATGCCGGTCCCTTGTTGCCTGTACCCAGATCGTGATACCGTATACGCGAACGACGACACGGTTCTGCACCAGCATGCCGCCTAAAATGCTGGCTTGCCGGTCACATATGCCCATGTATCTGAATTCATACCGTAAGTGAACAGTCACGACCCTTTCTACTGCACCGGCATGCTGCCAATAGGGTTGGTTTACCGGTCGAGCGCTCGTAACTTTCTGACTTGGGACCGTAATGAGTACCCCCTTTGACGCGAGTGACGACCTAGACTGGAACCGCATTGCTGCCCAGAAGGCCGACTTGCCGGTCAATACTTCGTAAACTTCTGAACTTGGACCGTGGCGTGACTCTCATGACCATTTCAAGGGCAGCAGTATATGCCGGGCGCTAGACCGGTATGCCGTCCAGAGTTACTGCAGATACGCATTTCACTTTAATTTCACCCCAAACTCATTGATGCTCACACCTACACAACTAAAACCTAAAGCTTTCTCTCCAATTAGTTGTAATAAACACTAAGATAAAACATTAAAACACTGACCTTACGAATATACATTACAAAAGCAATATGCTATTCTACAAACGGGCTTTCACCCTTGAATGGATTTTGTTTGATGTATTTAACTCGACGAGTTACCTCAACAATCAATTCTTTCGTACATAGCCTCTCCAACAGTGAGTGAGGCTATTAACACCTACCATGCGGAATTTGCATCCCTTGGCTTTCACTTCTACCCCCTTCTCAGAATTAAATCTCGTGACCATCAATAATTCCATCCAAGCGATCTTGCGCTTGTATGATTTTGGTGGAGGATCTCGTGGGTTCTCTCGGAACCTTCTTAGCACGTTTCTCAGTTCTCTTCAAGTGTGTAGGTGTTGGGTTCGTTTTTAGATTCGGATGATCTTTATATGGTGGTTTGTTTCTTAGCTCTCTCTCCTCCAATCTTAAGGTTGCCACAACCTTAGTTGGCTCTTTATGCACCAGATCAATGACATCTATATAAACACTTACCCGGTGAAGTGGAAAACTTCATAGCCTTGAATACATTAAACTTTTCCTCCTCATCTTGCACTCACATAATGAACACACCATTCTTTACATTAATCAAAGTACGCTCACATGGCTAAGAATGGCCGCCCCAATATGATCGACACATTCTTATCTGTGGCGTAGTCGAGAATAGTAAAATTACTTGGACTTATAAAATTACCTTCCTTGACGAATACATCTTCAATTTTTGCTTCAGGTTGGGAGATAGACCTATCCGCCATTTGCAAGGTCACAATAGTAGACCTCGCCTCCCCAATCTTCAATTTTCAAACAATGACCTAGGCATGAGATTGATACTCATACCTAAGTCACACATAGCTATACTGGTCCACTCTTTACGAAAGAATATAGGTATATTTATACTATCGGGATGTTTCAACTTTAAAGGTAACTTCCTTAAATCGCGCTACACTCCTCCTACAAACCAACTATCTCTCCCTCGAAGTACTTGCATTTTTCAGAGAGCACATCCTTCATGAATCTTAGATACTTTGGCATATTTTGGATGGCTTACACAAAGGGAAAATTTATTTGTAATTTTCTCAACATGTCCATGAACTTCTTGTACTCTTTGTCATTGTCTTTCTTTTGAACACGTGATGGGAACGGAGGAGGAGGTCGATTTTCTTTCACAACTAACTTTTAATCCTTTTGTATCGGTATCTTCTCAACCTATTCAGGAACGGTTAGTGACTCAACTAACTCTTCAACACTTTCTAAAACATTCTTCTCATCCTCTTTCTCTTTCTCAATCACTATGGGAGGGGGTAGTTGCTTCCCATTCCTTAGTGCGATGTTTTACAATCTTCAACATTTATAGTGTGTAAATAGTTAGCAATTTAAGAAACTTGAGTCTTAAGAATATTCAACAAGACAAAATGAGAATTCAAAGTTTCCTCTATCTTGGTGGACTTTTCAGCGACAATCTAATTACTATTACTATCCTATACTTGATCAGGGTATGAATAACTTGAAATCATAAAGATATAACCAGCGTGAATTGAATGCAATTTATTTAAATACTAAAATTATCACAAAAGCTCAGAATTATCAATTAATTAACTAAGGTTCATACACCATGCAATTCTCAAGCACAATAGAATTTAGCTCATTTTAAAATACTAAAAATAAATAGCTAAAAATAAGAAATGCATTTTTAAAACAAAAAACAAAATAAAATTACACTAAAAGAAATGATAAATCGGACTCCAGATAATGAAGAATTGTGGAATTGTTCTCCAAGCGTGTTTAGCTTCTTGAAAGTATGAATTGTGTTTTTTTCAGCTGATAAAAGGTATTTGTAAAAGTCTAGGTCGTTTTAAGTCCATATGGCCCCCCTTTTGGGGGTCTGTAAGGCCTAACCTGTTTTTCTTATGTTAGACAACTTTGAGTCACTGTGGTAGAATTGCCATAACTTTTGTGTCTCAACTTTGAGTCGACTTTCGTCACATCTCCCGCAATAATGACTTCAGGCTCTTTCCAAATCAAAAGGAATCAAGTCAAAATCCATTGCTAATTTTCCGTGGTGATTGAAACAAGACACGTCAAACTTATAGGAAATTCTCAAATGCTTCTAGATGAGTTTTTGCTCTCTCTCTCTCTCTCTCTCTCTCTCTCTCTCTCTCTCTCTCTCTCAGTGTAGATTGACTTTCTTGATTTCTCCATATTATTTTTGGATTTCATATCAAACATGTACCTAAGAAGCTACACACGTAACATACGAGTAAAGCAAAAAATACTCGTATAACAGTAATAAGCCCAAATTGAGATACGAAAGTAAGAAACATAAAAAATTAGGGAATAATTCATCTATTAGGTCCATTAATCTCCCAAATGATTTATTGTGATACCATTGTTCTATCACAAAAGACGAGACATCAACAACAAATATATAGAGCTACAACTACGCATCAATCAAATTTTCCAATTTACTGATAAATAAACTCCAAGAGCCTTTCTATATATAGCAAAAATCTTAATAATTACACTATATCAGTTAGAAATTAGTAGAAGAAAACTATAGTTGCATATAATTCGAGTTGGAGTTAAGTAATGAGTATAAAATATCTCCAATAAACATGTCATATACTTTTCTTCGCATAATTATTGTCCACCCTAATACTCAAATTACTATAATATAATTTGACGTACACAGTTAAACACTTGTTTTACATGCATTAGTAGATTAGACTTTTGTCGTGTAGAGTCCATAAGATAGAATTATTAAAGTATACATAATTTAGGATAATGGATGGTTCTTAATCATATTAGATTGAATCCAAATAAATATTTTTTTAAATAACTGGGTTTAAGAGAAAACCTCTTTTTCCATTAACGGCTGAAGATCCTAACATTTTCTTCATCAACAATTAATGGTTGGTGTTAAAATCTATACAAAATTAATAAGCACAATATAAAAACCTTGAAAATCGAGAAAAAATTCAATAAATCAATTTAAAGGCCAAAAGAAATCCTTAATTAACCATGAAACATACGATGAGAGCCAATACCATAACCAACAAAGCACCGTAGAAAGTCTAATAATGAGATTGAGTTGATCATTCATAAAGAGAATTACTGAGAGAAATCAATTGGATGAGAATATGTTACTAAATGTTATTTCGACGTCTTTCCTTTCATCTTTTCTTGATAGATAGTTTTTCCAATGGATCTTATATCAATTATTGAACACGAAATATGTCCTCAAATAATTTCATTAAAAAAATACAAAGAAAATTAAAATTGTCCATGTAGTAAAATTATTTAAAAAAAACAAATATAGGTCAAAAGTTCGTGTCCTATTTAAACCTAGATATAACTCTGAACAAAACTCCTTCAATGGTCCACTTCTCCGTATTAGTAAAAGCTAGAAAACAAAAACATATCTGGTCCAATGTTCAAAATTCTTTTTTGGTCAGGGAATATGGTGGCTTCGTAATATAACAGCAAGAATTCTTCCGGAGCCAGTTCAAGCCTATTCAGAGAATGCAAGAAGATTCTAGCCTTCCACGGCGCTCGACTTTACGATGAAAATATTCTTACTCGCCTTTCATTTTCCTATCATTTGTCCACACATAAATTATTAATGTTGTTTAATCAGGGGCACATCCAGGATACCTTTTTGGGAAGGTGGTGTAGAGAAAAACTAGAACAAGTAGCAAGGCAAACCCAAAAAAAATTGGGGGTAGTATTAGACTTGGGGGTAAACTTTTGGTTAGAGCATATTTTTCGCTTGGGATAAAAGATAATTTTTGTCAAGGGTTTTCAGCTATAATTTTTTTTTAGTGCTATGTCCCGGGGGTGGCATCCTCCTCCCCCCTTCTTAGATCTCTCCCTATGGGAAAATTGTCATTTGAGACAAAATTAAGGGACTGTTTATAACACTTACATTAAAATATTCTATCAATTTTAATACAAAAATAAATTATAATATAAATACTGCTTAACCTAAAATGTAAACCTGTCATAATTATACCCTCGCCGCAGTCTCTATCTCAATCTCAATCGACTACATCTTTGTTCATCTCACACCTATTACTCAGTTTATAACTTTCTCAATACACTCTAACTTCTTCATCCGCGCATACACATTGGATCAAACCAATTTCTGTAATGTTTAGGTCGATGGTCATGATATTTCAATCAAAGAAAACAAAAGCAATCGGGTAAGTCACACGACTATATATTATAAAGTGGTATGTCAAATTTGTAATCCAATACATATATATTCACTAATGACTAAATTTGAAAAGTAAATTAGGATTTCCTGTTTTAATTGATTTTTTCCTGGGTAATTTCCTAATAACTCAATTTTGTGTGAAATCGTCAAATACAAATATATTTTATTGTGTTTTTTCATAAATATAGGTTATTATACTTTTTTTATAATTTAAATAGTTACATGTATTTTATCATTTTAATATTTTATTTGATCTATTTTTTTTATATATTTGTTTATTAAAGTATGCAATTGATTAGAAAATTTTAATGGTTAATTTAATATTCTAAAAAATTAAATTTAATAGAGGCTAAATTTTTATTTCCCGCCAGTGTATAAAGAAATATTAATGTGCGCATCACAATTGAAAATGTACTTTTTTGTTTGGGTTCTAAAATATGACACACAACTTGGAATCATGAATTAAATATCGGGTAATTCACAAGTTGGACTTGATAACATATAACTAATGTTAGTGTTTTACAGTTTATTTACTAGCTTGTTGTGTTTTCCTAAACTCTGCTGAAACAATTCAATAATAGTGAAATGTTATAAGTAATTCACAAATTGGACTTGATAACATATAACTAATGTTAGTGGTTATAGTTTATTAACTAACTTGTTATGTGTTTCTATATTTATATTCTACTGAAAAATTCAATAATGATGAAATTTTTATGTTAGTACTGAAAAAATTCAATAATAGAGAAATTCTATGCTATTTTTGCTGAATAATTTTTTCTATTATATACACATATATAAATTTGAAAGGGAAATATAATGCTACTAAGATAACTAATAATAAAGAAACTGAATCAGAAAAAATATTTAAAATGATAAGTAATTAATTTGACATAAATTTAATTTTATGACACATATTATACATCTTATAGAATTGTTGATATCTTTATCCATGTATAATTCATTACGTTGTTCGGTTTTTATAAATAATATTAAGTTGATTGGTTAATAATTTTTTGTGTGGTTTCATTATTTTTTATTATCAATAATATTATATAATAATTTTTATCACTACATGTGTTATTCCCTTTTGTCTCTCTGGCGCACACTTACTGTTTTCAGCTCCGCTTATGTATTTATTTTTTCATTTAATTCTAAATATGACAAGATTAAAAATATATATTATTCAAAAAATCAAAATATTTTTTTGATTTTGTAATTCCTTTATCAATACTAAGAAATGAATCTAAACCAGAAATAAGTAATTAATCAGAATTTTAATTTGGTTTTATTTTTAATTGGAAGTGATTACTTGACTAATTTTATTGAATTTTCTACAGAATTTTCGGCTCACGAATAGAAACGAGGATGCTGTAATGACAGTTACTGATTTTGGGCTGTCGGATTTCATTCGACCAGGTAATGTTCGGTTAGTGCTTCCTTAACCTCTTACTATACACTTTGGCACACAAAAATATTGTTAATAATATTTCTACCTACACATAATGGTAAAACCACCTTCGTAACCGCCATTAATAATATTTGCATTGTATTGCAAATCAGAAATTGAATGATATAGTAGGGAGTGCATATTATGTTGCCCCTCCACCGCTCTACAATGTGGAAGTGGATATGCGGAGCGTGGTTGTCATTGCCTACATTTTACCATATGGGACTCGTCCGTTCTGGGCCGCCACCAAATCAGGTATATTCCGGTCAGTTCTATGGGCTGACCCGAATTTTGATAATGCGCCCTGGACTTCAATCTCAAGTGAAGGACGAGACTTTGTTAAGCGGCTTTTAATTAAAGATCACATAAAACGGATAGTGCTATTCCAGCATTGAGTATGTTTCTCCTCTTTAAACCTTGTTAGATTTTATAATTTAATAATTTCCTTTACTAACCTTTTCTTTTTATTTGTACAGCTCATCCATGGCTAATGAGGGAGGATGGGGAGGCCCCCTGGATATTTTCATGTTTAAGATGGTAAAATCATATATTCGTTCTACGCCTTTGAAACGCGCGGCTTTAATGGTATGTATCATTATATTTATATATTTTTAGGTTTAAAATTCTTCATTCTTACTATTCTATTTAATTGTGTAGGCACTCTCGAGAGCATTGACAGGAGATGATCTGGTGTATATTCGAGCGCAATTCAAGTTGCGTGTCCCAACAAGAGGTTCAGTTTCATTGAATAATTTCCAAACAGTGAGTAATATATTTTTTTTTATAATTTTATGAGTTTATTTATTAGTTTACTCATTACATAATTTATGATGCAGGCCCTTCTAATGAATGCAACAGATGCTATGAGGGAGTCAAGGGTGCTCGAGATTGTTATGGTAAGATATTCTCTTTTGGCTAAAGTATATTAAGAAGTCACGCTTAATTATTGAAAACTAACAAAATTCTATTTTTGAAATAATCGTAGATGGAGCATCTGCTGAATGCAAGAATGGAGTTTGACGAGTTTTGTGCTGCTTGTATAAGCCCACATCAGCTAGAGGCCCTAGAGAGGTGGGATGAGATAGCAAGTGAGGCGTATGAATATTTCGAGATAGAAGAGAATCGTGTCATCTCAGTGGATGACTTAGCGAGGGTATGCAAGTTCTTTACTTAATCCAATAAATCCAACTTGTGTTTTGATTGTGTATATATTTGCAGGAAATGAACCTGGGTCCCACGACCCGTTCTCTGTTACAAAAATTGGATTCTTAGATCCGACAGTAAACTGAGTTACGTCGGATTTACCAAGTTCCTTCATGGTGTGACCATTAGGAGCTCCACTCCTCGGAATCGCTAAACAAAGTGTAACATTTTGAGTAACCATGTTAGTGGTTTTTTATTTGTATCAGTTTATTATATTATTTTCCACTTCCTACTTTTTTATGTTAACTTTGTTTTGGGGTGACTTTGTATATTGGTAATATTCATTCATTAGTCTGTGATACTTTGTAATATTCTATGTCCCTTAAACTACTTGATATAAGAAAATTCATTATTACATAATATCTAATATTCCCTTTCATTATCCAGCTTTTGTCCTCTAAACTGCCCACCCTAAACTACCGCTGCTCCACCACCATCACTCGCAAAAGCCTATTCACTCATTTATCTAACCATATCCCTAAAATGAAAAGCTAACTAGGAAAAAAGGTGAAGAACTTAGGTTACACTCTCTTTGAGAAATCTAATTTTATTTCCCATCTCTTAGATGAAGCAGCATCAAACTCATGGGAGGACCAACTGTGATTTCGGTTTTAGTCAGAAGTTTTAAGCATTTTTCCAGTTTCTGTTGACTCTTTTCAGATAATATCACAATAACAAACTGGGTTGGATTAAAGATTTTTTAGGTGGGTTAAAGTTAAAAAGTTTGGACCTATTATGAATTTTGTTTTTAAATGAATCTCTAGATTCTTTCTTTCAATTTATCTCTTAAGGGTCTGTTTGGATTAAGGAGGGATTCTTTATTAAAATATAGGAAAGGAGATTATAATAAAAGAATCGAAAGGAGAGTATTTAATCTTGTTTGGATTGAATAAAAAAAGAGGGAGGGATTTTATTAAATGATTATAGGTATGCGGTGTTTGGAATAGAAGAAAATGGAAGGAAGAGATTTTTTATAACTAAATGACTTATATACCCCTATTATAAAGAAATAATAAGGGTAATTTAGACATTACAATGTAATACAAGAATCTTTCCCTCCTAATTCCACTGAATTAGAAGGATTGAATATATATGTTCATAAAGGATTATAAGAATCCTTTAATAAACTATCCCTCCTAATTTTTTCCAATACAAACAAGGAATATGATTGTTATTATCCTTTAATAAAATCCTATTCTCCAAAAGAATGCTACTCAGTGGGCCGTGATGTTTATTTTTCGAGTTATTGATCCAAATGGCTCGTAAGAATGTTGATGTTTTTAAAAGGCATGATTTATTCATACATAATTTCAAACGCTAATGTCCCTATAATAATAACAAAATTTTGAATTAAAAAATCACAATCGTACTCCATATTTCTGTTTAACGTAAATACCTTCAATTTTTTCCTCTTTCTCATTCCTTTTTTATTAAATTTGAACCATAGAAATCTTTTCAAAACCAGATTTTTTATGTGATTCTCAGCAAGTTATAGTTATCATTTTATGTTTTTGAAGAGGAAAAATATTTAGAATGCAAAGATCTACAATTTATATTACTTTACATATTGGGTTGAAATTTGAACAAATTGATGTTATTTAGGTGTGTTCTATTATATTTTCTGGGTTTTAATTGTTGATGTTTAATAAGATTAGTATTCTGGCTAGTTTACCTACATCGATATTCTTCAAATGTTTTTTTTTGGTGTAATTACAACTATTAAATCGATATATTTGAAGTTGTGAGTAAACTATGTAAAGGAGAAGGAAAATTTGTTTGTGGGTGATTTTAGTGTTTTGTATTAGAAAATATCGATGGATGGGTAAATTATACACTGCATGTTTTTTGCTTTTGTGAGAATAAATGTATACTAAAAAAAATATTTCCTTACAGATTAAACATGGGAGCTTGTTCGGATGATGAAGAAAAAAACAGACATGGATTAGCTTGATGATGAATTTAAAAATAAGGAGGTTTATTATGTTGGAAAAAGTGATTTTTAGTAAGAATTTATGATGTTTTGTATAAAACAGAAGTTTTTGTGCGATAATTAATTTCTGTAAGTTGAATGTTGTTGATCATTTATTGTTTTTTATTTTTTTTATTGAATCTTTGAGTAAACTACTGTTATTATGCCATGATCTCATTCGTATATGGATGGGTAGCATATTATCCACATATGAATGGATCACATCTGATCCATAAAACATCATATCAATACAATTATTTTTCTCTAAAATACATAATGTTAAAATAAAAATGTTAAGTTATTACCTAAGGATCCTTATGTAGGGGAAGGATGGATGAAACTATAATAATAAGGGAAAATACTGAAATAAACAAGAGAAAAACAAAGTCACATAAATGGCCCTGAACCAACACTCTAACTAAGTTTTATCCATCTGGAATTCTTCGGGAGAGAAACTACATAGATAGCTAGAAGGATCAGAGATCCAACAATAGTTAGGAAGAACACCATTATAGACATAAAAACTCGCTCAACGACATCCATAAATTGAGGTGATGGAAATCATCACCCATCCTCCAAAAGTACTATACATATAATGGTAAAGGTTTATTGCCCAGAGTAATCCAGAAGAACAAAGTAGATGGAAATGTGGCTAAGGAGGAATCCAGTGGTCATCTTGTTAACAACAACAAAAAACACCCACCCAAGCATATACATTAAGCATTTGCAAGTCAACTTAGGAAGCACCTTAGTAGGAATTGACCCTTATCTCTAGTAAATAAAACCCAAAACCAAAATATTCACAACACTAGTCCACCACCACCTACAAATCTTATAAAGATAAGATTTACATAAGGAGTTTCCCCATCGAAACACTCAAAGTTAAGATCTTCGCTCCTAAAAATGGTGAAGTCCACCACGAAATATCATAAGTTGGCCACTCAGCTCGGAAAAGGAGACGTGCGACTCATTTAAACGTTATTTTGAATCTTTTTATTCCAAAAGGGACCTCCCCTAATGCTATTTGGAAAATATGGATGCCCCAACCGACCAGATTTACTCCAAGAAATGAGAAGAGAAAGCCATACACAACAATTAAGATGGTTACTCTATTTGAATAAGTAGACATGTAACTCTTTACGATGGGTTTGTCGAACCTTTTTCTTCCAACAGGTACCTCCCTATTTCTACAAAATGTAATGTAAAGCAATATTTCATTTTTAGTAACAAAAAGGAGAGTTGTCCAAAGATCTGTACCCCAAAATTAGACCCTGAAGATCTGACAACCAATGATCTACACTTCATTGTTATAATCTCCTTAAGATATTCTTTACTAAGAAACTGAAATATTGCTGTTTACCATAACTAAAACCTTTGTTTTAAAAATCGGCCTAGGTGGCGCCTACGCGCTAGAAGATAATGTACCTTCTAGAATTGGCCTAGGTGGCCGGCAAGCGGTCCTAGGCGGACCCGGGCGGCCGACTAGGCGGTCATGATGCTAAAGGAAATAAAAAAATCCTTTTTTAATTCAAAAAATTGAAAAATTATATTTTTGACACAAAAAATTATATAAATCCAATAAATATTCAAATATAATTGATTATCATTCACATATTTGTATAGTTTATGTATATAGGAAATAATATATAATTTTGTGAGTTTTTTTCAAATGTTTTTCTTTATTTTTATAGTATATTGTGTGTATTTAAAAATATACAATAATAATATATAATATTCATAATTAATAATCAAAACCGCCTAGCAAGAAAACGCCCAGGCTCCACGTAGACGCCCGCCTGATCCCCTAGTCGCTCGAAGGTGGTCGACCACCCGCTTAGCGCCTTTTAGAACACTGACTAAAACTGACATTCGAGACACAAATATGTAAGCTATACGTAGATCAAAATCAACACAAACTTTCTCCAAGAATATAACATATTATTAAAACTCAAGTGTGAAATTTTGGATCTCAATAAGCAAGAAGCTACACATGTTGCGAAGAAGTAATTGTTAAGGAGATCTATGTTGCTAGAGTAGCAACTAGTAATCCAAACGTGCAGCAAGGGACAATGCATCCTACAGAGCAAACTACTACACTGGAAAAAAATTGAGTACAAAAACTATAATCCTACTACCAAAAAAGCATCTCAGAATATTCGAATTGCTCAACCTCCAACCTTTAAGTAACTTTTTCCACTATATCTTCCATAAAATGATCAATCCAAGGTCCCCCGATCTTCGAGTAGGACATCAATAACCAAATACAAACCTCATCCGAAAGAAAAGGTGAGACTTATTTCACTATGATTCCACGCGTGGTGAAAAAATATCTTATCATTAGCCAAAATTGAATCACGTCAGAAGACTCGAGTAAAGGTGATATGTGAGCGGAAAGCATAACCCTTAATAGATCCCAACATTTTTACTTGCTTCAAAAGTAGGAGAAATTGAATCAGAAAAACACTAATACCATTCCAAATCAAAGTAATAATCAAGTAGGCACACGAGTCAAGAAGTCAAACAAAAGTGTTCTTGGAGCAGTCCCGATGACCAACTGAGAGAGAAATGTATCTACCTTGCTCAAAAGCTGCATGACTCCTACTAGAAATCATAAAACAAAATTATTAAAACTCTGAAGAAGGAACCAATAAAACAACTTGTTAACCCAAAAATAAAGTGAAAGATTGATACCAGAGCAATCTAAACCAAAAAAAGTATTAACAACGCCATATTCAAAAGGAGATCAAGACTCATCTAAATAAGAAATTATTCAGTAATTAGAGGGAAAGGGTTCCTCTACAATGATGGCACAACCCAAAATTTATTTATGAACCGTGGATGGATGTGGCGATGAAAAACTTCCAATCTCAAACTCTAGCATCTCTTTCATATCAAGGCATCTTTTTTTCCCTAGAAATATGGCAAGCTAGTAATAATTATACGTTTTCTAAAAATGTTGATTAATGGGTTTCCCCTTTGATTCCAGAGTAGAAGAGGTTTAGAGCGATTGAGGAGATACATCGTATTAAAAAGAAGGGGTTCTAGAGAGTGAGGCTTTGCCTTCTCCCCCCTCAATAATTCTATATCAATCTCCTTCATACAAAATTATGTTAACAATTATATAATCCCAGACAATGTCAATCCAGTAAAGTAAACACATGTCACTTAAGGAATAAATAAACTTTATTATAACTAGTAGAAAGACAAAAGGAAATAATAAAATTAATATATCATAAAAAATTCGCAACATATAAACGCATAAAATTGCCACCTAATGTAATTTTTCATGATAAAACCCACCACCCCAAATTCAAGCTCTAGAGACAACTAATCTCAGGGTTGCGATTCAAGTGCGGGTCATATGTAAAGTCCTATAATCTAAGGGATATGGCTTATATCATGGCGACAAAAGAATATATGCTAGAAAAGGGGCTAAGAAGGAAACATAATTCAATTATAATCGAGTTAGGATGCTAATGGATTCAAATTGCTAGAACTGCTTTATTTATTTTCCTAACTACTAGGTCTCGCTATGGTTTCACGTTTAGTTCCTAGACTAGGCGGGTTGTCAACTAGTTCAGACCTCACGTTCTACAAACTGTTGAAGGCTCCCTAATAAACAACATTTCTTCTATGAATATGCTCATTAAACCATATTATCCTTTACTTAATGTTTTCATGCAATCCATACTAAACACGTTGTGATATCATTGAAGTCCACACTATTTACTATCATTAACTTGCTATTAAATGCTTAATAAGTACATCCACTACATCCGACATCATCCCTATACTAATTTTTTAAAATTATATTTTTTTTCTTTAGAAAGCATGTAAAAGCCTATAAAAAGGGATGAGGACAACGAGTACCCCATCCCCAACTCAAAATTGAGTCGTGTCCCCACGACTCGCAAAAGACTGTAGATGCATTAAACAATTACTATTATACACTAACACAAATAAGCAATTAGGGAGAAAGTATAGAAGACATTACATGACCCCCGCACATCTCCTCGAACTCACTATCTGAATGAGTCTCGTGATCTTCCCCTATTTTCACCTTGATCTTATCGAATTTCTTGTGCTCGCCTTACCTAGTACATGACACTATAGTGATGTTTAATTTCTGACTTTGCAATCATTTTCACCAGTGACATGGCCCATGTTGGACTTTCAGGTTCAAAACTATCCATACCTTCTTGCGGAGTTGAGGAAGAACTCTGATCTTTAGAATTGGTTATTTTCTCTTTTCTATGGCCGAAACTTTCTTTCTCGTCTTATTCCTGTGATGTTGTGTTGGTACCTCGGGCTTTGGTTTCTTCTTAATTGGTTCATCTATGAGGATTGCTTTCTCTATTATTTCCCCAGGTAATTTCTTGTTCTTCCCCTTGATTTGTCTCTTCCTCTTGAAATCCAATACATCAGTTATTTTTGTCATATCCACTAAACCACAACTCAAGATGCACGAAGTATGACTTTAAGTTTATGAATGGTTGGTGTTTCTTGAGGTTGTTTTATGGAAAAGGATTTTTATGGTATTTGTATGGTAGTTTATGAAAAACAAAGGAAGAAATTTAGCTTACTTGTGGTGGAAGACATCTTTACAAACTTGAAAATCTTTAGTGTTTTATTGTTTTCTGGAATGGATTTGATGAAGTTAATGTATTTTTGATGGATGAATGGAAGATTTGTCGGTGTTTTGATGTGTTGTGGAAGGTTAGATCAAGCTTTCTTGGTGTTTTAATGGAGTTTGAGTCTGAAATGTTCAATTTTGGTGAATTTGAAAAAGATAGGACTAGGTTTCCAGTACTTTAAGGACTCTTTTACTTATTCTTTGTCCGACACGCGCCGACAAGCCGGTCATCTATCCAGTATTTCCAGTCCCTTGTTGCTTGTACCCAGACCATGATACCGTAGGTGCAAATGACAACACGATTCCGCACCATCATGCCGCCAAGAAGAGCGGCTTGCCGGTCACATATTCCCATGCTTCTGAATTCATACCGTAAGTGAAGAGTCACGACCCTTTCTACTGCACCGGCATGCTGCCAATACGGTCGGTTTGTCGGTCGAGCGCTCGTAACTTTTTGACTTGCGACCATAATAAGTGCCATCGTAACCCATTGGCGCGAGTGACATCCTATATTGGAACCGACATTGCCACCTAGAAGGCCGGCTTGCCGCTCAATACTTCGTAAAACTTCTGATCTTGGACAGTGGCGTGGCTGTCACGACCCTTTCGAGGGTGGCGGTATGCCAATAGCAAGACCGGTATGCCACCTAGAGGTGCTGAAGTTACGCATTTCACTTTAGTTTTACCCTAAACTGATGGATGTTTAAATCCTAATTTTTTCTCTACCATTAGCCGTAATAAACACTAAGACGAAAAATTAAAACACTAAACTTAAGAATATACACTACAAAAGCAATAAACTATTCTACAAATGGTTTTTCGCCCTTAAATGGATTTTGTTTGATGTCTTTAAGCTCGACAGTTTACCTCAATAATCACTTCTTTCATACACAGCCTCTCCAGCAGTGAGTGAGGCTATTAACACCTACCACGTGGAATTTTCATACCTTGGCTTTCACTTCTACCCCTTTATCAGAATTAGTGACCGTGAATGGTCCCATCCAAGCGATCTTGTGCTTGCATGATTTTGGTAGAGAATCATGCTTTTTCCAATGCAACCTCTTCGCCTACCCTAAACTCTTCCTTTTCTCTTGCTCTCTCGGTTCTCTCAGAACCTTCTTAGCACGTTTCTCAGTTCTCTTGAAGTGGGTAGGTGTTGGGTTCTCTTTGAGATTCAGAGGATCTTTGTATGGGGGTTTGTTTCTTAACTCTCTCTCCTCCAATCTTAAGGTCGCCACAAACTTGGTTGGCTCTTTCTGCACCTGATCAATGATATATATATATATAAACACTAACCTGGTGAAGTGGGAAACTTCATAGCTTTGAATCATAAAATTTTTCCTCCTCATCTTGCAATCTCATAATCAACTCACCATTCTTTACATCAACCAAAGTACGCCCACGTGGCTAAGACTAGCCGCCCCAATATGATCGACACATTCTTATATGTGTCGTAGTCAAGAATAATAAAATCACTTAGACTTATAAAATTAACTTCCTTAACGTGTACATCTTCAATTTTTGCTTCAGATTGGGAGATAGACCTATCCGCCATTTACAAGGTCACAATAGTAGACCTCGCCTCCCCAATTTTCAATTTTTCAAACAATGGCCTAGGCATGAGATTAATACTTATAACTAAGTCACATAAAGATCTACTGGTCCACTCTTTACCAATGGATATAGTTATATCGATACTATCAGGATCTTTCAACTTTGAAGGTAACTTACTTTGACAAATCGCATTATACTCCTCCTGCAACCAAACTATCTCTCCTTCTAAGTACTTGCATTTTTTGGAGAGCACATTCTTCATGAATTTTAGATACTTTGTTATATTTTGGATGGCTTTGGTGGGTCCTAGGGTGTTATAAAATTAAGTGCAAAAATAAAGGATCCACTTAACCGCAAGTGTACGGTTGTCCCAAGTAATATATGATAATCAAGTTCGTTCACAGGGACGGATTAGGTTCAACCCAAATATTAATCAAGTAGTAAGAATAATTGCTAAACAGAAAATAAAAGCTATCGAGGGTTGCAAGCTCAAGTTGGTAAGTGTTAATCACCTCACTCACTGCTGGGGAGGCTATAAAAAAATAATCGAGGCAACTCATCTAACTTTGAAAGACGTTAAACAAAAGTGCCCTCTGGGAGACATCCCATAGTATTTTATGTTGTATTATTTTAGGTTAGATTAGTTGTTTTTAGTTGATATTTCATATTTGAGAATGGTACTAGTGTTTTTTATGTTCAGCTATTAAAGAAATCGAGTTAGGGAAGAAAAACGATATTTTAAGGCAAATTCTGACCTGCTGATGTCTGTGATAATAAAATATACTTCTGAGACATCATTTTAGGCTTATTTATTAGTTTATAGGTTGATTTTAGCTTAGTTTAGTGCACTTTCCTATTTTGGGTCTTGATTTAGTAACATAATATTTTTAGAGCATATTGGGTTTAATTGTTTATTTAGTGTGAAGCTTTAAAGATAATTATGGAGATTAATTAGAGTCCAAGTCAAAGGCAACAACTTATGGAAAGAGATTTACATGGTAATTGGAAATAAAGGAAACAAAGGCTAAAAACATGGAAAAGGAAAAGCTGCCTAATCTGAATTTCTGCAGCACACGCCCAAAGAAGTGGTAATTACTCCTACAAGGAAGCCAATTTTGGAAGATTCCTTTCATAGGGATAGAGATAATTCTGTTACGATTCTTTTGGTATCTTATGGAGATCAAACCGACAAATAACGAAGAAGATATGCCCAAAACGGTCCAGCAGTGTTTATCTTTATTTCCTTACGAATTTGAGTTGGGCTAGGAGTCTATTACTTAGCCTTTCCTCCAAGAAACGAATTAGGTCAACCTATACACTATAAATACAGCCTCTTAACACTCTTAAATCATCCTTGGTGAAACCTTAAACCAAGAGGAAGCTTACAACACAAGAGAGAAGTCTGGAAGGAGCTGTTCATCAACAATGTCTTCTTCTACCTTTAGATTTGTAATTTCTTTCTTTTCTTGCATGAACTAGATTTCTTTAGCTTGAGTTTTAGCATATATGTATGAACCCTAGTTTTGATTGACATCTATCTAATTTGGGATTTAATGTTTTAAATAGAATTATAGTTTTTATTCTCTGTTTATGTGTTTGGAATTATATTCAGTGTTCTTGTGGACTGCAGCCATTTAGAATTACCATCTAGTAATTAGGTCACCATTGACAACGGTGTTTAATTGCATGTTTAGCACATAACGTCTAGTATTAGGTCTAATCTGACAACCCAACCTAGCTAGATAATCACTATGGTTTAGTTCTTGTGACTATTTACCAATTACAGGAAAAGTTTGCTTAGGAAGCCTTATTGACACAGGTAAATCCTATTTGAAACTACCAATAGCGAATTGGGACCGATTAGGGAAATACTACATAATTCACCCTTACATGTTTAGAACGGCAAAACTAGTGGGGATTACATGCTAATAACTCGAGCTATATTCTCACATCACTTCTCTTTCATATTTATTTTCTGTCTTTTAATTCTTAGTTTTAATTTAGTTAATTAGAAAATCAACAAAAATCTATTTGTCTTTACTTTTATTTGCGTTTAGTTGTTCTAGCTTTAACTTATCTGCACTTGATACTTGCATAAGATTCCTCTAACCTTCGTAGTCTCTGCGGAACGAATCTTAATCTTTTAACTAAAACTTGCATGCGATCTGTATACTTGCAGAACCGTGTAGCTTTAGGGTGTTATTTGCACGTTACTTATATCTTATTTTATCACACCCTAGGCCCCACCACCTGCCCACCGGTATGTCGGCCACACGACCGATAAGCCGGCGGGTCCAAAAGGGGAGCCCTCGGGTACACGCCTAGGGTTCTTTGCCAAGAGGTGCATGTTCAAGAAATTACGCACTTGTATGCCGGCCTATACCGCCGGTATGCCTATCAGACAAAAACACGAGGCATCGGGTTCACGATTAGGGTTTTTTGCCGAAGCAAGGTTTTTTTCGACGAGCAACACCGGTATGCCGGCCCGCGTCGCTGGAAAGAGAAAATAATTTTTTAGGTTATAAAGAAGAGGAGGTGAGTTCTAGTCCGAATTTCTCAATCCTTAAGCCTCGCTTTCTCGTCCAAACCTCTCACAACTCCATTAAAGCTTCAACAAAACTTCACCTAACATCAAAACACTACCAAATCACCATGAGTTTACATCCAAATCCTTCCCTACATCATTACAAAGAAGATTCAATCACCGAAATCATATCAAAACACCTAGAAACCAAGAATTAAAACCATGAATTTCAAAATATTTTTCCAAGAATCCTTAACACCATATCACCAAAGCTTGATTCAGTCATTCCCACATAGAGAATTATCATCCTAACACCTTTCCTAACCCAATTAAAGCTTGTTCCACCTATGATCAAGAGTTACAAATTTCAAGAGTGCTCAAAGCTTTGAGTTGGGGGTCAAAAGAGATGATTAAGAGAATAGAGATATTATCAAGTGTTATGGGAGATGAAGTATTAATGCAAGGTAATGGGTAAGATCAAGAATACATCAATTGAGATGGGTACTAGTTCGAGAACAAAAAAGAAGGATAATTCGAGTCAGGAAATTAGAGAGGAACCGGTTTTTGGTGGATTCAAATCCTAAAAAGCAAGCAATTGTGATTAGGGAGCAGAAGATGCCAATACCTCTTCTAATCAAAGACTCCTATATCAAAGATGAACAAAGCTTCTGGGATGCTAGTAAGTAGTTGTTGCCAAAACATATTCCTAGATAAACACCTTCACATGAGAGAGTATTAAAGAGCAAAGTTGGAAGAAGATAAACAAGAGATTTCTAGAGTGTGATTGATTGATTGGGATGGAGCATAGCAATATGTAATGGAAAGCGACATTGGTGATACTAGAAGTTTTCATACAAGAAAAAGCACCGCACCCTAATACGGGTATTGATCAAGCGAGGCAATAGCCTCGAAGAGTATGTTTTCTTTCTTCCTTTCCATTTCTTTATGTGCAATATCTGTAAAATTTTAATTTTTTTAATTTCTTTTATTTTAATTTTGAGTCTTTTCGAGTCGTGGGGACACAACTTATTTTTTAGTTTAGGATGTGGGGATTCGTTGTCCCTCATCTCCATTTTTTATGTGTTTTATTATTTTTTAGGTAAATTTAAAATTTTTGAAGGAGTAGATGTAGAGTGTATTTAATAGCTTGAAAGCATAAGCTCGGTAAGTTAATGATAGAAATATTATGTTTATGAGCTATTTTATTTTGTATGCTTTGAGTATTTGCAGGAAAACACATATTGATAGTAAAGAAAAGATTAGTTAGCAATGTGATAGAAAGTATGTTCGATCTCAGGGATCCATGAGTGGTGTTGTAGGCCGTGAGATCCAAGCTAGTCGACAAACCCATTTGATGAACATGCTAAAGGTAAGAGAATAACGAAATTGCATAGTTTAGAAAGTGATTAAGGCGGTTCTTTTAGCTTGTTGTCCATTTATTATTTTATATCATTCTCAGCCCCTTCTAGCCTTTCTAAAGCCTTTTTATTATAAGCCATATCCCTTTAGATTATAGGATTTTTCCATATGAACCGCACTCGAATCGCGATGCATAGATAATTGTTTTAGAGCTTGAGTTTGGGGTGGTGGGTCCACCATTATGGGAATTGTTATTGGGTTGGGACTTTTGAGATTATTAATTGTACTCGTTCTATATATTGATGATGATTCACATGTTTATATTGTAACCCTTTGCTGGGGTAAGAGTGAATGAAAAAACTAAAAAGCATGAAAAGAATAGAAAAAATCTATGAAAAAATAGCGTGATATCTAAACATCAAAAAGAGAGTCATAGCTATACAAAAAATATTGATTTGAAAAGAATATATATATTTGGACCGGAAAAGAGGAATTTTTAAGTGAACATCTTATGCTTTAACTAGGTTATTGGGGATGCTACCTTGTGCATCAAGAAAATCATTGGGTTGAGTGAGAAACGTCTTATAAGAGTAACTCAAGCTCTATAGTGATTCGTTGATGGCTAGTGAGGAGAGAGCCAAAAGCTCACTCTAAATTATCCAAATATACTTACCATACCGTCCCTAAGCCAACATTACAACGTTAAAGACTTTTTGATTCTTTGCTATGTAATCTAGAAGTGATTGAGCCAATAGAGGGTAGTTAAGTGGATCTTTGGATACTAGTGAAGTTCGATTAACAATCTATTGCCTCCTTGGTGAACTGAGCAAAGATCCTCTCCTTCTTACATTGTGAAGCTAATCTAATATTGAATTCTTACTGTGTTGGTTGTAGATATGAGAAGTGTACAGGTATGTAGTTTGTAAATATTATTACATGAAATTTTATGAGTAGTTGCTTTGGGTCTATTCTATATAGTCTGCTATCTTCTTCCCTCTGTGCTTAATTGACCTAGGTATGTATTTAGAGACTTTCCTTTGCTTTTATCTTTATTGTATCGGGACAATACAACTTTGAGTTGGGGGTCTTGATGTCTCCCCATTTGTGATGATTTAATATTAGTTGGAGACATCATTTTTAGTGCTTTAGGAAGTCTTTTAGTCGAAATTCTTATGTATTATTGCACTTTCCTATTTCTTGTCTTGATTTAATAATTTATTATTTTTAGAGCATATTGAGTTTAATCATTTATTTAGTGTGAAGCTTTAAAGATATATATGGAGATTAATTAGATGTCAAATCAATAATAAGAGATAAAAGAAAGAAGATATACATGGAAATTGGAGAAAAGAAAGGAAAAACTAAGATATGGAAAGATACAGTTGCCAAATAAATCTGAATTCCAGCACCCACGACCAGAAAAGGGCTCATAACTCAATATTGGCTAGGAACTTGGAAGAATGGTCTGAAGCAAAGTTAAAGAGCTTTCCGAGATGATCAGTTTCGACTATTGGAACGCATCAAACAGATAAGTGTTGAAGCAGTTATAGCTAAAACAAAACAGGGGCAGATAATTATCTTTTCTATATTTTAGGGTTTCGAATTTGAGTTGGGCTAGGAGTCCAATACTTGTCTTCCACTCCAAGAAAACGAATTAGGTCTTCCTAAACACCTATAAATACATCCTTAAACCATTGTAAACATGTCCTTGCTCAGTGCCAAGTATAGGTTGAGTCCTTGCTTGTATTTTCTCAGTTTTAAATATTAGCTTAGTCCTTAATTTAATATTCATTATTAGTATCAAGCTATTCATCCAAGAAGCAAGTTGACCTATAGAGGAAGACAAGAAGCACGAAGTTGGAGAGTGACAAACTCCTCTTCCACATCTCACCTTCTTTATATTTAAGGTAATTAGCTATAGATTTGTGGCTTCACCATATTTCTAACCTTTTATTCTGTAAGTTTTACTATTAATTGTTGGGTTATTATTTTGTCTACATTCATTTATAATATTTGTTATTTTAATTGATTTGAGCTTGGCGTATATTGTTATTAAGTGTTTTGACTTATTGTTACAGCCCTAGATTTAACCAATCTTAGGACTATTCTTAGTTATTGACAAAACCACATAATTGTCTAATAGTGACCCTACCTAGATAGCCATAAATGTTTGATCTAACCACCAATCATTACTCAAGGTTTCTTTACCCAAGATCCTATTAGTGGAGAGGTTGCTCCTAAGTCCACCTTGACGGGGGTTAGGTAGAATTTAGAATCCCAGTTAATATTTAAGGATTTGCTTGTGGTTTAAGTGAGATAGATTAAGCAAAAACATTTTTGGGTAAAATGCACCAATGGTTCCTGCGTTGTGCGCAATAGCCCAATATATTCCTAGAATACGTGAAAATATATTTGTGTTGTACACTATGCAAATCGGCCCCTTGATATTTTGGAATAACACAACCATATTTCTTACTTTTCGAAATACAGGTGTAGTATAATTAGCTTTTCTGAATAACACGGATCAAAAATGCAATTAACAGTTATGTATTATAATTTACAGAGAATTTACTTTACACAGTATGGTTAGGAAAAGCTGCAATTCCAACAACAACCTATCTAAGTTGGGTTCGACCGAAAAAAATCTAAGTTGGGTACTTAAAGTCAGAATCAGAAATATCTCAGCAAAAAATTTCTTTCAAAATAAACAAGACATATCGTTAATCAAAAGGGATGGATATTATTTAAATTTCGTATGGAAATTTCCACTTTTTGAATGGATATAATCACACCTACTTTCATCATCTCTTTGTTCCAATTAGTGCATGTGCTGGACCTGGAAGATCAACTACGACTCTTATTCAGGTCAACTCAAGAACATTTTAAAAATAAAAAACAAAATTATGGATCGGTAACGAAATGTTTTGATATGCATGAATTAATTAGGAGCTACTTATATGCAGGCTTTGAATTTTTATATAAATTTTTGTATGATTTGTGTGTATATATATGCTTGAATTTAGTCAGGTTTGGTAATCAATAATAATATAATTGATCTGCGGCAGGAAATGTTTTTGTTTAAGCTTTCATTTTCTTAAAAAATCATGAGACCTATTTTCTTAATAATTATGGTTAATTGCAATATTGGTCTCTGCCATTTTAGTCTAAAAGTATAATTAATAGGATGCCCAAAATAGGTATGAAGTGGAGGTATATTGAACATATGGTTGTGAAAATACCCCAACTAGAAGCTAACGGTGTATTACAACTATGTAAAGGTAGCGATAAGCCGATAATTAATACTTGAACTATAGTATGTTCATTTATGTTCAAACATCTTGGCATATAGTTTATATCATATGAAAAGGAGTTTTAAATCTAAGCTCTTTGGCTCTTCTAAACCAAAGATATTTGTACTAGATAATTTTTTAGGGACACAAAGAAATTAGAAATTAGAACTTAGTACTTGTTTGTTCATATTTTTGTGAAAGGGCCCAAAGTACAAGAATTTTAATGAGTATGTGTTAAGTGGAATACCAAAATAAAGGAACCACATAACCTTGGACGCAAGCTGTATTGAATCAAAAATATCTTAGCAAATTATTTTAATCAACCCATAAGAATGCTGATCAAGCGATGTAACCTCGGCATGAGAGCATAAGATACTTCACAAATGCGAGATGAGAAATCTCCAAATCAAGATCATCCTCATCTTCCTCATCCTTGTTCTCCTCAAACTTGACAGCTACCTCAACATCATCAAGAGACTCGGTTAACAGCATTAGACCCATGTGGGACCCCCTGTCCTGGAATCAATATTCATCTTTTTAATTGAAACAAGCTGATCAAACACGAAAATGGGAATAAAACACAAGCTTCTTATTCTAATCCAGATTCGTGAAAGTGTCCTTCAACACAGCTAAAATCTCATCAGCTGCATCACTCAATATGTTCAAAGGCTGACCACCCAACTGTGTTTGAAAAGCACTAACCATAGCCTCATAAGCCGCACTAGTTTCCTTAGTTTTAGTGTACCTTAACAACATTTTATTAGAAGTAAGAGGCACATGATTATTCTTCTTCTTGCTAGCTTGATCCTTTTTCAACTGCTCTATCTCAGGTGGTTTATTCTGAGCAGCTTGGTCATCAAAACTCTTGGGATCGATCCTTCCCCAGAGAGTCTTAGACAGGACTTGAGTTGGCTCTGTACTCATATTGTTTGAATCTAGAATGTGTTTCCGCCATTTATTAATCCTGGATCACGAAAAAGTAGATAACCGGTGTAAGAAACTACAAAACTTAGTAATATTGAGAGTAATTTGCATCATTAGTCCCTGTGTTATGCGAAATGATCATCTGCGCCTCGACCTACTCAGAGTAGAAGTGGCCCTTGATCAATTTAATTAAAGAGATCTAGGAAAATGACCCTCTCCACAATGCAACTTGAGGAAAGTTTGCAAGTTCAATATAATGGAAATGCTATCTTGTTTGAACCTAACCAACAAAACAAAGCAGACTTACTGTATCTTATTCACTTAGGCTGTCATATGAGTACATTCATACACTTATTAAAATTTAAATTTAATGTCAAACCTCTAACCCAATAATATTTAAAATGGAATGAACATGTTGTTGGAAAAAATAGAAATCACTTTTTTGCATAACTAGTAAAATGAAATTTCAAAAATAAACAAAATATTTTTCAATTAAAGTAACACCACATTTTATGTCCAAAAAAAAAAAAAAAAGTAACACCACATTTATTACAATAAATTGAAAAATACGAAAACATACACGGAATACAGAAAACATACACGGATTACGAAAACATGGCTATGAATTCATTAAGTTTGAGAAATATACAACAACCTCAACGGCGAATTCATCAAGTCAATCTTAATAGGACCGCCACACATGGCTATGAATTCATTAAGTATGAGCAATATACAAACAACCTCAACGGTGAATTCATCAAATCCGGCTTGATAGGACTAGCACTCTTGGCTATGAATTCATTAAGTGTTAATGTATTCATTTATGCACAGTTTATGCCATGTTGGCTAAGGTTCCAAATTTAGTATTTGGTTTGAAAGGGTGTGAGTTTAAATCACACAACTGTCAATAAGTCTAATACATGATATTCTACAAAAATACTTCGAAACCACATGTATTTTGTTAGAGCGCATATCTAGATCAATAGTACCTCTCCCGTACTTTATTAAATGACAAAAACTGACCCAGTGGTCATCACTTGATTTATTTACAATATAAGCAATACCATGTTGAGAATACTCATTACGAACATCACAATCCTTATAATTATTACATATTCATTAAGGATACACATCCCCAAAATTATTTTATACATGAACACTCGTAATATAAGGAGTTTTAGCAAGAACTACATCAAAGAGAAAGTCTTTCCAACATAGTTAGACTGACTAAGGTAAATTTCATTATTAACTCTAATGGATAAAATCCTTAGGATCAACTTCCCCACATCTTTTATTCACATATAGAAGAATAAAAGAAGTAAGTCTGATGAATGAAAATACCAAAAGTGGATCATGTCATACACATATTCACAAAAGTGTAACACAAACTGATCCATCTTTTATTGAGATACTATTAACCCAAAATAATTTCCTAAGTTTTCATACTTTATCCCTTTGACCCAAAACCATCAACCCTTCAAATTGCACCATATAGATCTCTTCATCTGGATTTTCATTCACATATTGATTTAACATCCAAATGATGCATAATCATGTTTGTGAATGATAGTTAGTGTAACAAGATTCAAAGGGTGGTTGAATAAGAAAGTGCGGGTCAATGTAATCCTTAAACTTACATAAAGGTGAAATAACAAGGACTTATCCTTGAGTCGATTCACTTTTTGACTTGTATGAGACTGATTAGATCTTGTTGGGTCATTTTTCGGTAATTACTTCTCATCAGAATGATCACCCCATCCCTTTATGAACGTGTCTTTGTTGACTTCTCAACACCACATAGATAAAAGGTGGGGTTCGTCACATTATCCAAAATCCATCACTTAACCACTAAATTAGCTTTCTTGAACCCAACTTTGAGAGACAGATATCTAGCGTGTAGTTCTTTAATATATTCCTTATTGGCCTCAATGGAAGGGAGTACCTCGAGAACGGCAAGGCCTAGTAAATTTTATTCAAGGCATATCAATGGCTTTTGTGCCCAACTTTTGTAGTTGGAACCATTGAAAGGCTCCAACATAGTAATGTCGGGAAAATGCCTTTGCGTTCAATTATGAAGCAACTGTCGAGATAGCAAAAACCATTAAAAAATAACAACCAATGATATTACAAGAATACCTTTTTAAATTGTTGGAAAAAATAGCAATCACAGGTTCGCATAACTAGTAAAATGGAATTCCAAAAATAAACGAAATCCTTTTCCATTAAAGTAACATTACACTTATTACAAAAAAATGATAAAGACGAATACGTACACGGAATACATAGAAGATTACATGGTATATAATTTGCGTTAAACAGATATTCCGATTATACCGGTTATCTCAAACAATTTCTACTCTATATTATATCAGAAAATTGAGAGAGAAGTAGAGTAGTCTTTTCTGGTTCTTAGTTTTCGTCTATATTCTATTCTATATTCTTTCTAGAATAGTTTTTTCTATTCTCTCTAAATAGTTTTATCCTATTCTCTCTAGAATAATTTTTTCATTCGCTCTAGAATATTTTTTTCCGCTTCTCTAAAAATGCAAGTGACAAAGTTACTATTTATAGAGGAAATGACAAGACACAAAATTGTCACATTAATGCCTCTTTAATGCGTATTAAAGTTAGCCGTTTTTTCTTTCACCAAGTTTTGGTACCTCCCATAACATTTGAAATAAAGAGACATTAATGTAATCAAGAGTCATTAATCCGTCATCAAAAAAAATTATTTTAATATTAAATAATTTTCAATTGTTTTTCCTAAATTCTAATGTGTTACTAATTGTACACACGTAGTCTTTTCCAGTTTTTCCAAGAGTGTGAAAGAATTAATAAAATAAATTGTCTATATTTAATGATTTCAACACGTGTGAGATTAATTAAATATCAAATTGCGCCTAACCCTAATATAGAACAGAGACCAGTGGTAAAGTAAACCGTTAGTTTTATACAAAACTTTTAACAATTACTATAGTAGATACGGCTGCTTTCCAATATTATGCCTTAGCAATTTTAGACAGAACTCTTTAATATATAAAATTTGGGTTGATGTAGTACATGATGGTATAAAGAAGGAGAAAAAGGGAATGTACTACATCAACATTTACATTACAACTCCCAATGAGATAAATTTGGGTTGATGTAGTACATGAGTTGTAATGTAAGTGTTAGTGAAAGAAAAATGGAGAAGGGAGACACTACTACAACGGGTGTCATTAGCGACTACGTTCGTGTAGTCGCTATTCATAGTCTTTAGCGACTAAAACTTTTCGCCAGTCGTGTATGTCTCTTGTAATTAGCGACTATGTGATGTAGTCGCTATAGGTTTTAATTACTTTTTAATTTATTTATTTTGTCAAAAAATAGTTGTTGTTTACCAGTTGTATAGGCAACCATGATGGTCGCTGTGGTTGATGAATAATAGCGACGACATTCTTGTAATTAGCGACTACATTTGTCATCGCTAATGACCAAGAAGTCTTTATCGACTAGTTTATGTGTAAGAACTAGTCACTAAAAACAATTGGTCATTAGCGACTACAAATGTAGTCGCTAAAAATATTGAAAATTTTGTTTTATCGGATTGGGTGGTTACTTTTCCCGCCTAAGGTCTTTACCGACGACTCCTCTGTCATTAGCGACGACAAAATATAGTCGTTAATAACAAAGTTTTATAAAAACCCTCCCGAGCTCATTTTCTACATATTTCTTAACACTCAAATATTCCCAAACTAGAGCAAATCCATTTTAGCACACAACCCGAGCCAAATCCGAGAAAATTCAACAACATAAACACGTTTAAGGTAATGGATCATATCAGTAAACATCCTTATACTCCTCAATTTTATATTTTAAATAATTTAACCTATTTTTGTTCTTGTGCTTGTATGTGATCCTTGTTGGTGGCATGTGCACTTCTACCATCAAAGTCAAATATCCACGTAAAAGGTATGGATGTTAGTTTTTGTTTGTATTTTTTTTACATTTTTCTTATAACTTTTTTTATTTTAATTCGAAATTAATGCATTCGGAATGTAATACAAGTTATTTTGTAATTTCTTTGATGTGTATTGTGTTTAATATAAAAATTCATCAAAATATAAAAGACAAAAAAATTTAGACGAATTACAAAAACATAATATAATTCCATATTAATTCAATTATGTTTGGATTGAATGCAGTTAAATAGGGGCGGATTTTCGAAGTAAAATATAAAAAAATAAAAAAATTTAGCAAAAATACTTAGGAAAAATTGTCTTTCGTCTAAAGCAAAAAATCCTCCATCTAGCCAAAATTTTGTCCCCCAAGTCCGAAAATTACCTCCAATATTTATTTGCGCCTGTTGTCCTGAAACTCGCTACTTGTTCTAATTTTTACCCACCATACTCTCCCAGAATCCATCATAGATACGCCCTTGATTAAACAATGGTAATAATTTAATATGTGGACATCTGATAGGAAAATGAATGGCGAGTAAGAACTTTTGCATCGTAAAGTCGAGGGTCATGAAAGGATAGAACCTTCTCGTCTTCTATGAATAAGCTTGAACTGGCTCCAGAAGAATTATTGAGTAGACCAAGTATGTTTTCATTTCCGCTTTTATAATAAGGAGAAGTGTCCAGTTGATGGAGTTCTGTTCAGAGTTATAACCAGGTTTGAATAGGATATGAAACGTTTAACTTATATTTGTTTTTTTTATAAATAATTTTATCGCCGGGAACAAATTATTTTTCTTTGAAATATTTTTTTAATGAAACTTTTAACATGTTTGACATTCAAGGATCAATATAAAATCCTTTAGAAAAACTATATATCAAGAAAAGACCAAAGGAGAGAAGACGAAATAACATTTAGTAACCTATTCTCATCAAGTTAAGGCTCTTCTCTCTATAATTTTCTTTATGCATGGTCTAGTCAATCTCACTATTAGACTTTCTATGGTTCTTTATTGGTTATAATCACGGTTCTAAAAAACGCTAGACATTACTAGGGCAGTCGACCACCTTTGAGCGCCCAGATGGCTAGGCGACTATTAATTTGAGTTTAGGCGGTTCTTACCTAGGCGGTTTTTATATTATTTTATAATATATATATATATATTACTAATGTATTAATTTAAATAATATTTACATCCTAATATACTTAAAGTAGACCATTTAACATAAATAACATATATTTAACTATAAAATAATATAATTCATTATTATTAAATTACCAATTTAAGAAATATAGACTTAAAATTTGAAAAATCATACCTTCTTCTTTTTCTCGCGCATTCAAACTCTAATCTAAGTAGTTTTTTCTTTATAATTTTCTTATATGTTTGGTTAGATTATATTATATTAGTTATTTATGGGCTATCATGCTAGGTAGTATTCGGGTTGGGCGACCCATTAATCCGATTGGGTAGTTTATTAATTAAATTATATGTAGACGAACCTTCTTGCCATATTCGAGAGAAATTCTAGGCGGATCGCACTTTAGAACGCCTAGACGGCTGGCGGCCTGGTTATAGAACATTGGTTATAATCTTGGCTCTCATAGTATGTTTCATTGTACATTTAAGGCTTGCTATTGGCCTTTAAAATGATTTATTGGAGTTTTCCTTGATTATTAGGGTTGTTTACTTTGTGTTTTTTAATTTTGTACGGATTTTAACATCAAATATAATTGTTGATGAAGATAATATTATTATCTTTCACAATTAATGAAAAAAGGGGTTTCTCTTAAACCCAGATCCTTTTAGAGTTTTAAATGTTAGAGCATATTTAATAATTTTTTTATTTTACATTTTTTTATCAGGGTTTCGTCTAATCTAGATCATCCATTATCTTAAATAATGTATACTTTACAAAATTCCCATATTATGGATTCCATAAGTTTTCTTTACTAATAGATGTAAATTAAGTGTTTAACTATGAACGACAAACTATCTTATAGTAATTTGAGTATCAGTGTGTTAAAACACTACGCGAAGTGATGTCTCCTCATTTGTGATAATAAAATCTATTTCCGAGACATCATTTTATGCATATTTATTACTTTATAGGTCGATTTTCACATGATTTAGTACACTTTCCTATTATGTGTCTTGAATTAATTAATTTTTTTTAGAGCATATCAGGTTTAATTATTTATTTAGTGTGAAGCTTTAGAGATATATGGTAATTAATTAGAGTCCAAGTTGATTCAAAGAGCTAAAGGAAAGAAGATAAACATGGAAATTGAAGATAAGGAAGTAAAAGCAAAAAATATGGAAAAGGAAAAGCTGCCATAAATCTGAATTTCTGCACCTACGACCACAAATCAGATTATATCATAAAATCGGTGAGGAATCTGGAGAAATGGTATAGAGAAAAGTTAAAGATATTTCCGAGACGATGAATTTAGACTACTCATACGCATCAATCGGATGAGTATTGAATCTGCTAGGACCAAAACAAAAACGGGGCTGATTCCATGTTTTTGGGCTACGAATTTGAGTTGGGCTAGGAGCCCAATATTTACCTTTTCCTTCAAGAAAACGATTAGGTCAACCTATACACTATAAATACAACCTTTTAACATTAGAAAATCATCCTTGGTGAAACCTTAAGCCAAGAGGGAGCTTACAACACAAGAAAAGAAGTCTGGAAGGAGCTGTTCATCAATATGTCTTCTTCAACCTTTGAATTTGTAATTTCTTTTTTTTCTTCCATTAGTATGAACTAAATTTCTATTAGCTTGAGTTTTAGCATATATGTATGAACCCTAGTTTTGGTTGACATCTATCTAATTTGCGAATTTTATATTTTAAATTGAATTATTGTTTTTATTCTCTGTTTATGTGTTTGGATTTATATTCTGTGTTCTTGTGGATCGCGACCATAATGAATTACCATCTAGTAGTTAGGTCACTATTGAAAACGGTGTTTAATTACATGTTTAGCACATAACGTCTAGTGTATGGTTTAGATCTGACAAATCAACCTAACTAGATAATCATCATGGTTTAGTGTATTGCTATTTTACCAATTGCATGAACAGTTTGCTTAGGACTCCTTATTGACACAGGTAAACCCTATTTAAAACTACCTAGCACAAATGGAACCGATTATTGAAATACTACATAATTCACCCTTACATGTTTAGAACAGCAAAACTAGTGGGGATTACACGCTATTTACTCAAGCTAAACTCTCATACTAACTTCTTCTCTTGCATTTATTTTCTGTCTTTATTTTATTAGTTTGAATAGTCAATTGAAAAACCAAATAAAAATCTATTTATCTTTTACTTTTCTGCGTTTTAGTTGTTCTAGCTTTTAATATTTGCACTTTATTTTTGCATAAGATTCCCCTAACCTTCGTAGTCTCTGCGGAACGAATCTTACTTATTTATTAAAACTTGCATACGATCTGTATACTTGCAGAACCGTGCTAGACTAGGGTGATTATTTGTATTTATTTATATCATATTTTATCACACCCTAGTCGACACCAAGTTTTTGGCGCCGCTGCCGGGGACTACATCCTTAGTCCTTGTGCATATATCTTGTGATTTTATTTCACTTCGTTCTATTTTACGCTTCTGTGTTTTAGTTTTTGTTTTATAGATAGTTACAGATAGAGAATCCAAGGAGACTTGAATTACCCGTCACGTTTAGAGTGCAACCACGTGGAATTCGCACTCTAGAAATCCAAGCCGTTAAATTTAGGCCGGATCTAGGGATGTTAGCACAGTTTGCAAATCATGGACTATTTAGCGGTGCTTCACAACAAGATCCGATCCGATATATTCAGAAATTCATGCAAATTTGTGATGCTTATATCGTGAGAGGAGTTACTAAGGAGCAGATGTACTACGTTATGTTTCAATTCTTCTTGACAGGAGGTGCAAGCAATTGGTACGATACCCAATATCCTCATGTCATTCCAGATTGGGATAAGTTTCAAGCAAGATTCCTAGACCGATTCTATCCGGTTAATAGACGATTAAAAGATATGTTGGAGCTTGAACAGTTTATGCAGGAAGACGGGGAAAGTTTGGGTGAAACATGGTTACGATTTAATGAAAAGAAGGCGAGATGTCCATACCATATATCATCGCCGGAATATTCTTTAACCATGTTCTACGGAGGACTCAATGGCAAGTAAAGGGCAAGAGCAGATTCGTTAGGAAACAAAGGTTTTGTGTTACTAGATCCTGAAGAAGCCGAACTTTGTATGGAGAGAATTCTGGAGAACGAGAGAAGTTGTCCAAGGGAACCAAAAGAAAAAGAAGACACTTCAGAATCTCTGAAGCTCAAGGAATTGAGCCAACAACTCGAAGAACTACAAGAATAAGCTCAAACAATTTCTCAGGTGAATCTAGTGCGTACTATACCTTCGTGTCCAGGTTGTGGATCAAGAAATCATATGTGGGAAGGGTGTATGAATAATCCAACTTCAGCTTCTTCTATATCTCATCAAAATAACCAGTACTCTAATGGTTATGATTATCCTCAAGAAAGCTACGCTAGTTATCAACACCCTCCACAATAGAGAAGTTGGGTCAAAAATCAAGAGACTTATAATCAGCCCCAACCTCAATCATACTATCCACCACAAACTATACATCAAAAAGTGCCCATTGTTGAAAAAGCTTATCATGAACCACCAAAACAGTCAATGCAACTAGCAAGGAAAGAGCAACCCTTGAGCTTGAATTCGAGTATGGCTAACCTGATGCAAGCAATCGAAGAAAATATGAGTATTAGCCAACAAAAAATTCAAGCCCAGCAAAAGGTGATTAAGAAACTCGAGCACACTCTATTACATATGGCGAGTACACTGCAAAATAGGCCTAAAGGGCAACTCCCAAGTGATAGTATTTCTCCTCGAGATGATGCTTGTCATGCAGTTGAATTGCAAAGTGGAAAACAACTACCTCCACCTAGAAGAGAACTAGAACCAATCCCTATTCCAGAAAAGGGGGGAGAAGAAACAATAGAAGATAAGGTAGTAGAGGTAGTTGAACCAGAGGGTGTCCAAGCCAAAACACCTGAAAAGAAGAAAATCTCAGTACCACCATACCCTTCACGTGTCAGAAAAAAGGACAATGATCAGGAATTCAAGAAGTTCGTTGACATGGTGAGTAAGTTAGATATCAATATGCCGTTTGTAGAAGCTCTCAAAAGAATACCGAAATACCTAAAATTCATGAAGGTCATTCTTTCTAACAAATGAAGTTCAGAAACTGGGGAAACAATTGGATTGCCTGTGGAGTGTAGTGCTATTTGTCAAAACAAGTTACCACCGAAGCTAAAAGATCCCAGAAGTTTTACTATTCCCATTGGCATTGGAGACAGTTGGACCGGGAAAGCATTGTGTGATTTAGGCGCGAGTATCAATCTCATGCCAAGATCCCTGTTCGAGAAGCTTAACATAGGAGAGGTAGTACCCATATCTGTGGTATTACAAATGGCGGATCGCTCACTCTCCCGACCAGTAGGTAAAATTGAAGATGTTTTAGTTAAAGCTGGCACTTTTATTTTTCCTTGCGATATTATTATTCTTGACTACGACGCGGATAAGAATGTCCCCATCATCTTGGGTAGACCATTATTAGCCACGGGGCATACACTAATAGATGTTGAGAATGGTGAGTTGATCATGAGGGTCCAAGACGAACAGGTACGATTCAATGTGTTTAAGGCTATGAAGTTATCAAATTTGAAAGATGAATGTTTTAAAATAGATGTCATCGGAATTATTACACAAGAAGTCTTCAATGAAGCAACCTTAGATGATGATCTCGACGAGTCCTTAACACTTGAATCACAAGAGGAAAACGAGATTCCCCCTGACGAAGTTCCTGCATTAAAATCAATTATACGAGAGCTACTTCGAGAATTAGGTGACATTGAACCTATAAAGCAACCATCCATATTATGTCCACATGTTCTCGAAGAAAAACCGCTTCCAGATCATTTACGCTATGCATATTTAGGTACGAACAAAACTTTGCCTGTTATTATTACTGCTAACCTTTCAGGTCTTCAAGAGGAGAAGCTACTTCATGTACTTCGCGCTAACAAAGAAGCAATCGGATGGACTATTGTTGACATCAAGGGAATTAGTCCTTCCGTTTGTAAACACAAAATCATTCTTGAGAACGAAGGTGGGCGATCTATAGAGGGACAAAGAAGACTCATGCCAGCTATGAAAGAAGTGGTGAGGAAGGAAGTTATCAAGTTATTAGACGCAAGAATTATCTATCCGATTGCTAGCAGTGATTGGGTCTGTCTAGTGCAATGTGTTCCAAAGAAAGGAGGTATTACTACCATCCTTAATGATCAAGGTGAAGCCATACCATCAAGAACTGTTGTGGGGTGGCGAGTATGCATGGACTACCGAAGACTCAACAAAGCTACAAAGAAAGATCACTTCCCGCTACCATTCATTGATCATATGCTAGACAAACTCGCAGGGAGAGAGTATTATTTTTTCCTTGACGGATATTCGGGTTATACTCAGATTTGTGTGGATCCTCTTGATCAACACAAAACAACTTTTACTTGTCCATTTGGCACCTTTGCTTATAGAAGGATGTCGTTTGGTTTATGTGATGCACCTGCCACGTTCCAGAGGTGCATGATGGCTATATTTTGGGACATGATTGATAAATACTTGGAGGTTTTTATGGACGATTTTTCGGTGTTTGGAGATAGTTTTGATGATTGTTTCAATAATATTGAGAAAGTCCTTGTGAGATGTAAAGAAAAAAGAAATTGTGCTTAATTGGGAAAAATGCCACTTCATGGTTCAAGAGGGAATTATGTTGAGACATAAAGTTTCGAAGGAAGGAATGGAAGTTGATCGTGCTAAAATTGAAGTTATCAAAACATTACCACCTCCCGTTTCTGTAAAAGGAGTGAGAAGTTTCTTGGGTCACACAGGATTTTACCGAAGATTTATTAAACATTTCTCCAAGATCGCCAAACCGCTTTGTTCTTTGCTTGAAAAGGATACTCCTTTTAACTTTACTGACGAATGTCTTCAAGCGTTTTTGACGATTAAGGAGAAACTAATCTCCACACCTATTGTTATACCTCCTGATTGGAAAGCTCCGTTTGAACTTATGTGCGATGCTAGTGATCACGCTATGGGAGTTGTGTTGGGGCAGAGGAAAGATAAGCTCTTCCACACGATTTATTATGCAAGTAAGACCTTCAACGCTGCCTAGATGAATTATACAGTAACGGAGAAATCGATGTTGGCTGTGGTATATGCTTTTGATAAATTTCGTTCCTATCTGATTGGGAAGAAAACTATTGTATACACGGACCATTCAGCTATCAGAAACCTTATGGAGAAAAGGACGCTAAGCCGCTTCTTATTAGATGGGTACTGTTGCTTCAAGAGTTCGACATAGACATTCGAGACCGAAAGGGATGCGAGAATCGAATTGCTGATCATTTATCAAGACTCGAAGGATCTGATGCGAACAAGGAACCATTATTGGTTAAAGAGGTATTCCCTGATGAACAACTTTTTGCTATTAAAGATGCCTTTGTGCCATGGTATGCAGATCTAGTCAACCTCATCGTGAGTGGCGTATTCCCCAAGGATATCCACCCACAACAAAGACAAAGATTATCTCACCAGGCTAAACATACTATTGGGATGAACGGTACCTCTGGAAAATTTGTAGTGACCAAGTCGTGAGACGATGTGTTCATGAAGGCGAAGTTGATAAAATTATAGCAAGTTGTCATAATTCACCATATGGAGGTCACTTTAAAGGCGATAAAACTGCAGCTAAAATTCTTCAATCCAGTTTCTATTGGCCTACCCTACACAGAGATTGTCATCGTTTCGTCCAGTCATGTCAAAGATGCCAGTTCGCTGGTAATATATCAAAAAGAGACGCGATGCCGCTTTACAATATTCTAGAAGTCGAAATCTTTGATGTATGGGGAATATATTTCATGGGACCTTTCGTTACTTCCCATGGAAATCTTTATATTTTGCTTGCGGTAGATTATGTATCTAAGTGGGTAGAAGCAGTGGCAACACCAAAGAACGATGCGCAAACAGTAATTAAATTCTTAAAGACAAATATCTTTTCAAGACATGGTACACCACGTGTTCTCATCAGTGATAAAGGTACCCATTTCATCAATGCTCAACTGAGAAACCTCCTTCGTAAGTTTGGAGTGAGACACCTCATTTTAACCAGTTATCAACCACAAACTAACGGTCAAGCTGAAGTTTCCAATCGGGAAATCAAATCTATTCTTGAGAAGACCGTGAACAAAACGAGGAAAGATTGGTCATTAAAGCTAGATGATGCTCTCTGGGCTTACAGAACATCATTTAAAACACCAGTTGGGGCATCTCCGTATCGCATGGTCTACGGCAAAGAATGTCATCTACCTATTGAGATTGAAGCTCGAGCCTTCTGGGCTATTAAAACTCTGAATCTAGACCTAGAACTGTCAAGGAAACAAAGGTTGATGCAATTAAACGAGTTGGAGGAGTTTCACTATCTTGCCTATGAAAATTCACGCCTCTACAAGGAGAAAACAAAGAGATGGCATGATAGGCGACTCCGTCCAAAGATTTTCAAGAGAGGACAAAAGGTACTATTATACAATTCTTGATTCTTGAACTACCCAGGAAAGCTTAAATCCCGTTGGGGAGGACCTTACATTGTTACGAAAGTCACACCTCATGGAGCGATTGAAATTGAACATCCAACCGAGCAAAGGACATTCATGGTGAACGGCCAGCGTTTGAAAAGATACCATGACAGTGAAGACTTTGGACGAGAGGAGAAAATCCATATCGTAGAAAACGCTTAGCCTGAGGTACACGTCTAACTTAAAGATGTTAAACAAAAGTGCTCTTGGGAGACACCCCTTGTTTTTAATTGCTTTTTAGATTAGTTTATTGCTTTGTAGAGTATAATTTTAGGTTAGTGTAGATTTTTAATTGTGTTTACAAACTAATAGGAGAGAAAGGTAGTGTGTTATTGTGCAGGAAATGAGTTTGGGGTCAAAAGGAAACACTTGGGAAAATTCGGTTCACAGGTCCGGTACACCGGACCACATCTCCGGTACACCGCAGGAGGAAAAACCCGTGACCACGGGTTAGTAACTCGGGTTTTCTGCCGAGAGATTGAAAAAACGAAGGTCCACAGGTCCACCGGACCATACCCTGGTGCACCGCAGGAAGAAAAACCGGTGACCACAGGTAGAAGACTCGGGTTTTTTGACGAGAGGTGAAAAAAGAGACACGTCCAGGTCCGGTACACCGGACCATACCTCCTGTGCACCGCACTAGGTCGGTTTTGAAGAGATTTATTCCTATTCCAACTCTTACCTTATCAAACTTAACCCTAGCCCCTTTTACACGAAATTTTCAAACCCAAACACTATAAATACACCTTGAAGCTTGTACAAACCTCCACAATTAACACAACAACATCAATTCTCTCCTCCATCCTCCATAATTCATCACACTACACCATTAAGCACCATTAAGAACATCAAGCTTTCAAGATTTCTTTCAAGATTCATCAAGAAACATTTCTCTTTCATTAATTCCATGCAACAACCTCAAGCTACACCAATTTCTCTTAAACTTTTAATTCATCCTTGGTATAACTTGAGTTGTGGGTAAATCAAACATGACAAATAGATCTGATGCTACGGAACACAAGAGGAAGTGTACCATCCTAGGGAAGAACAAAAAAATTGCCTGGAGCCATCATTGAAAAGCCTATCAACCTTGAGGGGGCTACTGAAGAATCAAAAGAAAATGCACCAGCACAACCACTACCAAAGAGATTAACTGCTAGAATGTCTGTACCAGCAAGGCCTATGAAAAAGATAAAGATTCATGATCAAGGTTCTTCTACTTCTTCTTCTGAGGATGATTCTTGTATTCCCCCATGGGCTCTTAAATTACAACATGAAGTTGAACGTTTACGAGAAGAAAACAGAGAACTTTGGGTGGAAATTACACAGATTAATTCATAGTTGGAAGATGTAACCATGAACAAGGATATTGAAAATTATTCTTCTCCATCTTCTTCGGAGGAGGAGGACATAATGGAACTCTATGGCCAGCCGAGTACGCCACTCTAATTCTCTTTCTTAATAGCTTGTATGCATTAGGTAGTTTAGTTAGTTTTAATTATAAATTTTATTTCTTTCTTGAGTCTTTTTCGAGTCGTGGGGACACGACTCACTTTTGAGTTGGGGGTGGGGATTCGTTGCCCTTATCTTCCTTTGTGTTTTTTCATAAAATTTTAAATTTTTTAGGTTGAAATAGGCATAGAATATGTTGAATGTACCTATTGAGCATGAATTAATAGGGTCAATGATAGTAAGTAGTATGTTTTCTAAAGATGTTACAAATATGTTTAGCATGCATGTATGAAAACATGTAATAAAAGATAGGAAAGTTAATGAGCAATGCTAAGAAGTACGTTGAAACTTAGGGAGAGTTATTTGAAATGTAGAACGTGAGGTTTGAAATTAGTTGAAAACCCACTTGTCTATGAACTAGTAGTGAAAAGGTAACAAATCCGGTAGTTAGAAAAATGAATAAGGCAGTTCTTTCATATTGAAGCCACTTGAAGCCTTTTATACCTTCTCACCTTTTTTATTTGATATTTGTTATTATTTTTCCGTCTTAGCCCCTCTGAGCCTTTCTAAAGCCTTTTATTGAAACACATTATAATCCATACCCTTAGTTTGTAGGACTTATCTATATGACCCGCACCCGAATCGCAAAACTTGAGACAACTCGTTTTAGAGCTTGAGTTTGGGGTGGTGGGTTTCATCATCAGGGAACATTGGGATTGGGAAATGTAATTGTGATTTTATTGATGATGAAAAAGTATTATTGTAACCCTTTTCCGGGGTAATAGTGAATGAAAAAGAAGCTACGAGCTAAAATTGCCAACAAGGGAATAAAAAAAAATATAATGGAAAAAATAGCGTGATATCTCGAACATTAAAAATAGAGTCATAGCTATACACAAGAAAAAAATTGATATGAAAAGAATATATATTCGGACCGGCAAAGTGGAATTTGTACATCATCATAAAAGGTTTTAATTGGGATTATTGGGGATGCACATCAAAAGCATCAAAAATTGGGTTGAGTGAGAACTTCGTCGAGTGAAAACTCAAGCTCTAGGGCGATTCGTTGATGGCTAGTGAGGAGAGAGCCAAAAACTCACTTTTCATTTATCCAAATACACCACACCGTCCCTAAGCCACGTTATAACCAAAGACCTTAGGATTTCTAACTGCTTGGTGGAGAAACAATTGAGCTATTAGATAGTAGGTAAGTGGACCATTGAATGCAATATTAGGACCTATGAACAACCTATAGCCATTAGCATGAACTAAGTTAGCAACCTCTCCTTCTGGCATTGCGAAATTAATCTTGACTTGAATTCATGGATTGTGATTATGTGTATATTGAGCATACTTGTGCATTATTTCTTGAGCATCACTACATGAGAATTTTTAGATACTATGCTCTAGGATCATTTATTATGTTCTATTATTATTCTCCTCCGACTTCTTCTTCTTATATAATTGACTACCCTACGGTTCTTTACTTTTATTGTATCGGGACGATACAACTTTGAGTTGGGGGTCTTGATGTCTCCTCATTTGTGATAGTAAAATCTATTTCCGAGACATCATTTTAGGCGTATTTATTAGTTTATAGGTCGATTTTCACATGATTTAGTACATTTTCCTATTTTGTGTCTTGAATTAATTATTTATTATTTTTAGAGCATATTGGGTTTAATTATTTATTTAGTGTGAAGCTTTAGAGATATATGGTAATTAATTAGAGTCCAAGTTGGTTCAAAGAGCTAAAGGAAAGACGATAAACATGGAAATTGAAGATAAGGAAGTAAAGGCTAAAAATATGGTAAAGGAAAAGCTACCATAAATCTGAATTTCTGCACCTACGACCACAAATCAGCTTATATCTTAAAATCGGTGAGGAATCTGGAGAAACATTCAAGAGAGAAGTTAAAGATCTTTCCGAGACGATTAATTTTGACTACTCATAGCGTCAATCAGATGAGTATTGAAGCTTCTAAGATCAAAACAAAAACGGGGCTATTTCCATGTTTTTGGGCTACGAATTTGAGTTGGGCTAGGAGCCCAATATTTACCTTTTCCTTTAAGAAAACGATTATGTCAACCTATACACTATAAATACAAACTCTTAACATTAGAAAATCATCATTGGTGAAACCTTAAGCAAAGAGGGAGCTTACAACATAAGAAAAGAAGTCTGGAAGGAGCTGTTCATCAATATGTCTTATTCAACCTCTGAATTTGTAATTTCTTTCTTTTCTTCCATTAGTACGAACTAAATTTCTATTAGCTTGAGTTTTAGAATATATGTATGAACCCTAGTTTTGGTTGACATCTATCTAATTTGGGAATTTTATATTTTAAATTGAATTATTGTTTTTATTCCCTGTTTATGTGTTTGGGTTTATATTATGTGTTCTTGTGGATCGCGACCATATAGAATTACCATCTAGTAGTTAGGTCACCATTGACAATGGTGTTTAATTACATGTTTAGCACATAACGTCGAGTGTACGATTTAGATCTGACAAATCAACCTAACTAGATAATCATCATGGTTTAGTGTATTGCTATTTTACCAATTGCAGGAACAGTTTGCTTAGGACTCCTTATTTACACAGGTAAACCCTATTTAAAACTACCTAGCGCAATTGGAACCGATTATTGAAATACTACGTAATTCACCCTTACATATTTAGAACGGCAAAACTAGTGGGGATTACATGCTATTTACTCAAGCTAAACTCTCATACTAACTTCTTCTCTTGCATTTATTTTCTGTCTTTATTTTATTAGTTTGATTTAGTCAATTGAAAAACCAAATAAAAATCTATTTATCTTTTACTTTTCTGCGTTTTAGTTGTTCTAACTTTTATTATTTGCACTTGATTTTTGCATAATTATCCCCTAACTTTCGTAGTCTCTGCGGAACGAATCTTACTTATTTATTAAAACTTGCATACGATCTGTATACTTGCAGATCGTGCTAGACTAGGGTGATTATTTGCATTTATTTATATCTTATTTTATCACACCCTAGTCGACACCTCAAAGAAAAGTATATGACATGTATATGGGAGATATTAGATAATCATTACTTAACTCCGGATCAAATTATATGCAACTATACTTTTATTCAACTAATATCTAATTCGATAACATGTAATGATTAAGATTTTTGCTATATATAAAGAGAGGTTAGTGAAGTTTATTTATCAGTAAATTGGTGAATTTGACTGATTTGTAGTGAGTAGCTCTATATATTCGTTATATTATCATATTTACCATCTTCGATCCAAAATACAATTTATGACATCTAAGAAATATTTTTAAAATGAAAAAAGGAGATGGATTGTTGAAAACAAGTTGTAGTTACATCAAGAGAAACGCGTAGATGGAGAAATAAACAACCTTAATGGCTTGCGTTATCCATTTTTTGTTTTTTGCACATGTTCTCCCCCATAATTCGATCTATTATGCATATATAACTGCACCTGATTCACACACATTCTTAAATGAGCAGATAAAAAATTTGTTAACAAACAATTAAACTGTATACTAGTATTCCTTCAGTCATTACATAAAAAAAATATTATAGTAGTACTAGATTAAGACCTCTATATTACAAGAAAATAACAATACATATACTTTAAAAGCTTGCATCACGATCACCCACACTTTTGACATTCTTGGCCTGTCAAAAAAAATTAAAAAATAAAGTTAAGTGATATTTGCGGTGGAAAACAATGAGATTAATTAAATGATAAGGATAAGCTTGAACTGGCTCCGGAAAAATTCTTGCTGTTATATTACGAAACCGCCATATTCCCTATCCGAAAAAGAATTTTGAATAGTAGAGCAAACAAGTTTTTGTTTTCTAGCTTTTAATAATATGGAGAAGTGGATCATTGAGGAAGTTTTATCGGAGTTATATCCAGGTTTAAATAGGATACAAACTTTTAACCTATATTTGTTTTATTAAAAATAATTTTACTCCCTTTATATCTGAAGAAGCTTACTATGAGCAATTTTCATATGAAGTGAAATCATATTTCACAACTTGCGATGCTAAACACATCAAATGCTGGGGTCACAATGAGTTAGAAATATTTTGCAATGACATTCTTTCAGAAGGCTAAAGCAAATAAGTGATTTGGGTGTGTTGGTGATGTCTCCCTATTTGTTCTAATTCTTATCCCATTGGAGACATCCTTTTAGGTGAATAAATGAGTTATTTGATTGACTTTTAGGCTTAATTGATCATATTGCACTTCCTCCCCTTGGAAATTAACTATTTGCAGAATCTGAGCTTTTGTGCGTAAATTTGATTGTTTTTAATGCAAAGTTAATTGGTTCTTGAATCTCTTGAAAGACCAATCCAAGGAGAAGAAGTGAGAATAAAGTCTTAGGATATTTTAGAGTGTTAGGAAATGATTTCTAGTCGAGTTTCTATATTTAGAGTGCACTTTCCTATTTCGTTTTCTTGATTTCTTGATTTATTCTTTTTAAGCATATGCGGTTTAATTATTTATTTAATGTGAAGCTTTAAAAGATAAATGGTAATTACTTAGAGACCAAGTCAAGATAAAGATGAAAGTAAAGAAGATTTACATGGAAATAAGAAGATTTAGGAAAGATTTATTCAAAGGAGGAAAAGATAAAGCTGCCTTGTGAATCTGAAAATCCAGCCACGTTTTAGAGATTAAATCATAATTAAAGATTGGCATGGATTCTGGACGAATGGTCTGCACCAATAGAAATAGCTTTCCAAGACAAGCAGTTTCATATATGGGAACTTCTCAAACGGATAAGTATTGAAAAAGATATGACCAAATCAAATCAGCATCAAATCTTACCTTTACTAGAATTTAGGGCTACGAATTTGAGAGTCTTTGACTTGTCTTCCACTCCAAGCAAATTCGACCTAGGGTCTTCCAACACCTATAAATACACCCCTTAGACCTCATAATTCAGTACCTCTCATTAATCTTTAAATTCTTAACATCCTTAGAGATAGAGTCACAATAACCTCTCATATTTATTTAATTCATACATCCTTAGAGAGAGAGTCAACCACTTCAGAGCAAGAAGGAAAAGTAGGAGCTAGAGCTGGAGGAATTCTGTTCTTCCATCAACAGTTATCTAATCCTTAGGTTATATATTTCTTTTCTGTAATTAAATATGATGTCTTTCTATTTAGTTTCAGTCTTTAATATTACCATGAGCTGAACTTTTATATATACTTGAGAATCGCATTAAAGGGATGAACCCTAATTAATTTAATCTTTGTTTTGAATTTGGGATTGTTATGATTTAAATTGAATTAGGTCTTAGATATTGGATATTACTTTGTTCTTAATCACTATTTTTTTTCCGTACAACTAGAAATAGATTTTAGTATTTGGGCTATTCACTTTAGTGGCGAAGTGATCATCCGACAGGGGGGTTTGAATACAGATCTAGGTAATACCCGTGTAATGTCCGTTATTGACCGACAGGCTTAACTAGTTATATAGCCAATGAGGTAAAATCATATCATCTGAAGAGACATATTCGACCATACAGGTGTTTATGATACTTTAGGATAGCTTCTAGGTCTACCCGACAGGGGGCTAGGAGATATTAGAGTCCCGACTAATATTATAATTCCAATTCTACCCTTAAACATAGCATAGATTATGTTAGTTAGGAGGATTCTTTGCGAGACTCAAGTATATCTCATCTCTGAAGTTAGTCCTTTTACTTTATTATTTCTTTTCTGTTAATTTATTTTATTGCATATTTAGTTTTAAGAAAACCAAACAAAAATCATCTTATTTTACTTTTCTGTAAACAATTATTCTTACTATCTGATTAATACTGGAGTTGAACCTAATCCGTCCCTGAGAACGAACTCGATTTATCGAATATTACTTGGACAACCGTACACTTGCGGTAATTGTGGTTCCTTTATTTTTGCACTTAATTTTATAACACACCAGGACCCACCAAGTTTTTGGCGCCGCTGCCGGGGACGGTAGCGTGAGACCCCGGTGTTAATTTTAGTAGTTGTAATTGTTTATTTATTTTTTCAGATTTACGCTTGGTTTTTGTTTTTGTTGTACAGATTTTTATTTAGGTAATGATCAAGAGGTTTTAGTGAAGATGTATAGAGGACATTACCCGGATCCCGATCCATACGAATATTGGGAAGACTCTTCGGGACAACAACAATGGGGTAGTAACTTCTACCAACAATCCTATCAATACCCGAAAGAGCAGGATTGGAACAACCAATGGATCGGGAATAATCAACAATAACAATCATCATATCACTATCCCCAGGAGCAAGGATGGAACAACCAATGGGTTGGAAACATTCAACAACCTCCACCTCATCACTATCAGCAAGAAATTGACAATGAGACACGTTCTAAACTCCAGCGCTTAGTAGAAGAAACAAACGCCATCCAAGCACGCATGCAACAGATGGTAGAAGAATGGGGTAGTATGTCTTATGAAGATTCCACTCCCCAGAGGGATGGAAGAGATCAACTGGAAGAAGTAGTTGAGGAGGAGGTGTTGAAGGAAGATACTATTGATAGTGATATGACCATCATGCCGGTTATAAAAGAATACCACCATGTGGTTGACAATCTTATTAGCATGGTGGAAGAAGGAGTAGCAAAGAAAATCCTAGAAACTGAGATTGCTATTCCTATGGTGCGTGCACATGATCAATATACTGAACGCAAACAAGAAGAAGAGGCGATCGAGATTGTTGAGATTCCACATCAAGAATATGATGAGGTAATAGTGGAAGATTGGGTTGAAAGCGAAGATGAATGTGAAGTGGTTGAGGAATCAATTGAAGAATTAAAGCTTTATAATAAAAGAGAAATCGAATCCCCACCACAAAAAGTTCACCAATCACTATCTCCACCACAAATCATCATTAGAGATAAAATACTGGAATCACCTCTATTATTAAAAATGATCAATAGGTGCTACGCAAGAAAGGTGCTACACCGCGAGAGTAAAGCGGCACGGAGAAGCACCTACCCACCACACTTTAAAGAGGAATGCGAGATTAAAGAGAATGAAAATGAGCTTATACCGTTGAGGACGGTTATCTACTATCGTGTGGTGAAGAATACGTTTCGTCATGAAAGTAAGAAGGCGAAACGGAGATACTACCCTCCCCCTTTCAGAGATCGATTGAATAAAATTTTAAGGGGGAAGATTCTGAATCTTACATGCCAAGGACGAGGCGAATTCAAGCGGAGGAGAACCGCAAGGGCCTCAATACCATCTTCATGGAAGGTAACGCGTCGAACTTAAAGACGTAATAAACAAAAGTGCTTCTTGGGAGACAACCCATGTTTAATTTGCTTTATGTTTTTCAATTCCTAGTGTATAATTCTAAGTTAAGTGTCAAGTTTTAGTGTCTACTTTTAAAAGAAATGAGAAAGGTAGTGTGTTAATGGTGCAGGAATTGAGTTTGGGGTGCTAGGAAATTCAAGGAAAAAATTCGGCGCGAGGTCCGGTATACCGCCCCAGAACCCCGGTATACCGCTGGAAGACGAGAAATTGAACAGTGGCAAAAACCCGTGCCACGGGTTACTAACGCGGGTTGTATGCCGAGACGAGAAAAAAAGAATCGATGCGCGGTCTGGTATACCGGGCCATACCTCCGGTATACCGCTGGTTGAAAAACCCGTACCACGGGTTGGATATCACGGGTTTTTGGACGTAAAAAGCACTGATGGGTCCGGTATACCGGAGGTTATGCCCGGTCCGCAGCTATGTCGGTTTGAAGAGTTTGTGCCTTATAAACTTCTTACTTCATCAAGAAGTAACCCTAGCCTCTTCAAAAAAAAAAACGAATTTTCCAGATCCTAACCCTTATATACCTGCACAAAGACCACTACAACACTCAAGAACATTAAATCCTTCCTCCTAATCCATTCCAAACACACATCTAACACCACAATCCTTCAAGAAAATCAAGAAATCTTCTCCTTCAACCTTAAACCTCTTCATCAAAGCTTCAATCCTATTCATTAAACCTTCCTCAAGCTATTAAATATTGATTACCCATCTCATATAACACCTAAATCCTTCATTACAAATTTCAAAACTCTTCTCTAGTTCTTGATTATTTGAAGTTTTGAGTTTGGGGTTCATTGAGATGACGAATATTGGAAGGTCAAGAATACCATGAAGAGGAAGAAGAAGTTGAAGAACCTTGTATTACTTTTGGGTGTTGAAAGATGTAGTTGAAAGAATTTTGGGAGGATAATCATGAAGAGGTGTTGAAACCCATAGGAAAAATCACAAAAGAGTTGGAGCTTATGCAAATCATATTACGTGGTGTGAGCAATGTTCAACATGCCACCTACGCAACACAAGGAGCTCAACCTACACGCAACCATGGAAACCAGCTTCGTGCTGGTTCAGATACGTTTTCCTATCCCTTTCTTATTTGTTTTATTTTTTTATTTGATTTATTGAGTCTTTTTCGAGTCGTGGGGACACGACTCACTTTTGAGTTTGGGGTGGGGTTCGTTGCCTCATCCCAATTTTTTGTGTTTTACATGCTTTCAATAAAATTAATCTTAGGGTTGCGTGACTATAGAGTATTTTAAATGCCGCCATCAAGCATGTTTTTTGTGAATTAATGATATAAAATAGTTGACTCTAGGACTTAGTATGAAGCTGAACTTTAATTGCATGCAAGTATGAGATAATTGATAGGAAAAATTAATGAACAATGCAAAAGAAGTAAACTTGTGCTTAAGGAAAATAGGTGGTTTGTAGAACGTGAGATCTAAATGAGTAGAGAACCCACTTAGGTATGAACTAGAGACAAGTTGTGTAAATAGGAAGATGATAGAGGCAGTTCTTTGTTAGCCCTTTGAATCCTTTTTGGCCGTCTATCCCTGAATTAATTTTATCCTTCTTAGACAAATTTTTAGCCTTTAAGCCTTTATTTTGTCGCCACATTATAAGCCAATATCCCTTTAGATTGTTAGGCATGACCATATGACCCGCACTTGAATCACGATCCTGAGACTTCCTGTCTTGAGCTTGAGTTTGGGGTGGTGGGTCCACCATATGGGAATTTACATTGGGTTGGGATTTTTGAGCTTATCAATGATGCTTTGTGCTATATTTTGATGATGATTCACAAGTTATTTGTATTGTAACCCTTTGCCGGGGTAATAGTGAATGGAAAAGAAGCTTCGAGCTCAAGTTATGAATAGGCATAACTATGAAAAATAGCATGATATCTCAAACATCATAAAGAGAGTCATTGCTATAAGAAAAAACGAATGATTTGAAAAGAATATACATATTCGGACCGGCAAAGTGGAAAATTTTAGGTGAATCATCCGTAGTGCTTATTGGGATAATTTGGGGACGCTAATTAAGCGCGTCAATTGGGTTGAGTGAGAACGTTATTCGAGTTTAAACTCAAGCTCTTGGACAGTTTTGTTGATGGTAAGTGAGGAGAGAGCCAAAAGCTCACTTCAAATTTACCAAATATACATACCATACCGTCCTTAAGCCTACGCTAAAACCGTAAAGACCTCGTGATTCCTAGATGCACAGTGAGTTAATAGGGATTATTCTAAGTGGAACATTCAACACAAGTAAAGATCGAGGAACACCCTATAGCCACCATCTTGAGATAAGTAATAAGCGTAACCTTCTAGCATTGTGAAATTAATTTTGGATTGATATTGTTTTGTATTTGATTTTGCATGATAAGTGTAGGTGTATATTAATTCCTAGGTTAGACTACATGAAATTTGTTTTAAGCTTTGCTTTGGGATTATTTACTTGATTCTACCTTCTGCGTTCACCTAAAAGATCCTTTGTTTTAATTTTACTTTGTCGGGACGACAAAGGTTTGAGTTTGGGGTCTTGATGTCTCCCTATTTGTTCTAATTCTTAGCCCATTGGAGACATCCTTTTAGGTGAATTAATGAGTTATTTGATAGACTTTTAGGCTTAATTGGTCATATTGCACTTCCTCCCCTTGGAAATTAACTATTTGCAGAATCTGAGCTTTTGTGCGTAAATTTGATTGTTTTTAATGCAAAGTTAATTGGTTCTTGAATCTCTTGAAAGACCAATCCAAGGAGAAGAAGTGAGAATAAAGTCTTAGGATATTTTAGAGTGTTAGGAAATGATTTCTAGTCGAGTTTCTATATTTAGAGTGCACTTTCCTATTTCATTTTCTTGATTTCTTGATTTATTCTTTTTAAGCATATGCGGTTTAATTATTTATTTAATGTGAAGTTTTAAAAGATAAATGGTAATTACTTAGAGACCAAGTCAAGATAAATATGAAAGGAAAGAAGATTTACATGGAAATAAGAAGATTTAGGAAAGATTTATTCAAAGGAGGAAAAGATAAAGCTGCCCTGTGAATCTGAAAATCCAGCCACGTTTTAGAGATTAAATCATAATTAAATATTGGCATGGATTCTGGACGAATGGTCTGCACCAATAGAAAGAGCTTTCCAAGACAAGCAGTTTCATATATTGGAACTTCTCAAACGGATAAGTATTGAAAAAGATATGACCAAATCAAATCAGCATCAAATCTTACCTTTTCTAGAATTTAGGGCTACGAATTTGAGAGTCTTTGTCTTGTCTTCCACTCCAAGCAAATTCGACCTAGGGTCTTCCAACACCTATAAATACACCCCTTAGACCTCATAATTCAGTACCTCTCATTAATCTTTCAATTCTTAACATCCTTAGAGAGAGAGTCACAATAACCTCTCATATTTATTTAATTCATACATCCTTAGAGAGAGAGTCAACCACTTCAGAGCAAGAAGGCAAAGGAGGAGCTAGAGCTGGAGGAATTCTGTTCTTCCATCAACAGTCATCTAATCCTTAGGTTATATATTTCTTTTCTGTAATTAAATATGATGTCTTTCTATTTAGTTTCAGTCTTTAATATTACCATGAGCTAAACTTTTATATATACTTGAGAATCGCATTAAAGGGATGAACCCTAATTAATTTAATCTTTGTTTTGAATTTGAGATTGTTATGATTTAAATTGAATTAGGTCTTAGATATTGGATATTACTTTGTTCTTAATCACTATTTATTTTCCGTACAACTAGAAATAGATTTTAGTATTTGGGCTATTCACTTTAGTGGCGAAGTGATCATCCGACAGGGGGGTTTGAATACAGATCTCGGTAATACCCGTGTAATGTCCGTTATTGACTGACAGGCTTAACTAGTTACATAGCCAATGAGGTAAAATCATATCATCCGAAGAGACATATTCGACCATACAGGTGTTTATGATACTTTAGGATAGCTTCTAGATCCACCCGACAGGGGGCTAGGAGATATTAGAGTCCCGACTAATATTATAATTCCAATTCTACCCTTAAACATAGCATAGATTATGTTAGTTAGGAGGATTCTTTGCGAGACTCAAGTATATCTCATCTCTGAAGTTAGTCCTTTTACTTTATTATTTCTTTTCTGTTAATTTATTTTATTGCATATTTAGTTTTAAGAAAACCAAACAAAAATCATCTTATTTACTTTTCTGTAAACAATTATTCTTACTATCTGATTAATACTGGAGTTGAACCTAATATGTCCCTGAGAACGAACTCGATTTATCGAATATTACTTGGACAACCGTACACTTGCGGTAATTGTGGTATCTTTATTTTTGCACTTAATTTTATAACACACCAGGACCCACCAACTGGTTGACACAATTCAGTAAGTAAATTCAAATTCTTATAGATTATACTCCTAAATTTTGTGATTTAAATTAGTTTGCAACTTGTATAGTTGAAGCAACGTCCAAATCCATCACTCTTGCATTGGTCTTTTCTTAGGCAAGTCTCTAGGTGGGCCAATTAAAGTTATTTTTTTCCAGATTCTCTGTGATATCTAAAGTTGTATTGTATCCCAATGTTATCACTGAACCTGGCGTTTAAGCATCGATTGAAACTCTAATCTCCATCGATGATTTGCTATGAAATCTCTAGAAAAATTCTAATCAAAATGGAATCCATGTTGTGTACACCCACTCAACAACACTATAAGCCCCTTACGAGCATTATATAGGCCCTCACCATCAATTTTTTAGTTAGACTTACGTAGTTATACTTTTGAACTTGACTGAATTACTCACATCTACAAATAGCGTAAACTGCTCGTGAGGATTCTTCAGAGATTAATCTACTAAATTGACTTATAAGGTGTAAAATGCTTAGCATTACAACAGTATTCACAAAGTGAGGCCCTTCAATTGGCGAGGCGACTATATTAGGATCAAGGTTACCCACATATACTAAAATTTGTCGTGGTGCAAAATCAATTGTCAATAAATTGTATGTCAACGTTCTTCATGTCATCAATTGTATCAAAGGAATCAAAACAAAAAAAATCACCCAGCACATTATTAGTAACTTAGTGGAATTAGAATAAAAACCTAACTAAATTAAACATCAATTGTATACCTAAAATTCATGAAAGCAACGTCAAAAACTTAACAGATAAAAATGTGTTGTCATGCTCCATAGTTGAAAGAATTGTCCAAAGTAATAAAATGAGAAATAGAGTCTTTAACCCACAAGGATTTCAAGGTAATTTAGATTTCTAGAATAAAGTTCTTATTCGGCTTCAATTCGGGTACAAGTAACTAACTGTTTGGTTTTGGGGTGTGTAATTAATCTAATAGTATAAATACAAAAAAGAAGTAAGTTGGTTCTATACGATGAGAGACGCAATCTGGTTTTCTTGTTTTCTTAGGTTTCTTATTGGCGTGTTAACATTAATAAAAAAATTGTACGAGACGTTATTCAGTACGTGAATATCTCTCTTTAATGCCGTTAAAGGCTTACAACGCGATTGAAACCCATTTATCTCTAAAGTTGAATTAATGTAGAAAATTAGTGGTTAAGGACTACACATATGGAATATCTACATATACACATATAGGTTGATCTATACATACGTATGAAACTAATTGAATCTCGGCACCTTTACAGATTCCACAGGGTAAAAATTTGGTAAAGGAGCGACTATAGCTGTCACAAGTAAATTTCAATACAACCACAATGAGTCAAAATTAGGCGACCTCGTTAATAAGAAAAAAGTATGTTCTTGCCAAAACAAGATCTTAGCAGACAGATATAGTGCAATGAAGTGCATTGGTTAAATTAGTACATGAAACAAAAGATGAGATTTAGTTCATTACATCTCACAAAATAATGGAAGTTCAACAAAAACTAGTTCCTTTTAAGTGTCTACTTGCAATTGTCCTGCAAAAACCTCAACAATATAAATTTTGTAAGCTGGCAAACATAAACAACTTATTATCTAGTAAATATCATACATATCTTTCTTTTTTCTTTGTTTAAAGAATATCATACAGATCAACATAGCAAGATAAAGGAAAGCAATCAAGCAACAATTTAATTTATATACTTATATTGGTTTCCCCTCTCATATTACATCGGAAACTACGTTAACTATAGCAAGTAGAATCACTAACTTACAACGTTTTCCTTGTAACTTGTATCCCAGTATCTCATAACACCAGTTTAAATCCATTTGATAGAAAATCATACCTACAAAACACAATGAACAACCAACTTAAAATAAATCTGGAATGTAAATACAAGTATATTCAATCCACATTATGAATCTAGGTATGAAAGTAAATCTTAGGCTTCTACTTGATGAAATTAATGAACTGTTATGATAACTAATTTCCTTTGTGCAAAGTGATTCATCATTTACTCGAAACAGTCACGATTCAACATAAATATTTTCATCTATCTATCATGATTAAACAACTAAACATAAAGATTCTCCCGCATCATTAACTCAACTATTTACAAAAACTACTATATAAATTCATAAAGAGAAATCGTACAAATTATTAAACACAAACAAACCTCTTCTTTCCTGGATTCTTTGTTATTGTTTTGCCTTGTGTCTTTAGCACATCCAATCCAAGATGACCATCTACCCTTACAAGGCTACCAATGCAAGTCATAGCGAAAAACATAGAGGGAAGATTACGAACTTGAACATCCGTTGAACATTTCTTTTTCAAATCATACCAATACGACTTGTTAATATTACTGTCCGTTACCAAAAATTTATCACCATTTATTGAATAACCCAACAGGAAAACCATATTAATACCATTAATCTTTACAGAAAATAGTTTCATCCAGGATTCTTGAACCCCATATTGTTTCATAACCCAAACATCAATATCAAACATGCCAGGATTAACAAAGCAAAGTCAACCTCTTATTTCAGTCAACAAAAACATTTCTGATACTTGCCCTAACAGGTTTGGAGTGGGTACTTCCATATGCTTTTCATCACCTACATGAAATGACATGATGGTCGTTTCAAATTTAGGTGATAACATATAATTATGGGTTTTGCCTGGGTAAGTTAAGAAAAAATAACATATAATTTCTCCAGTATTGAATTTTTTCAGTAATAACATAAAGTTTCATCATTATTGAATTTTTAAAAAGAATGTAAGTATAGGAACACATAACAAGCTGGTTAATAAGTTTAAAACATTAACATTAGTTATATGTTATCAATTCTAACATGTGAATTACCCATAGAATTTCATCATTATTGAATTTTTTCAACAGAGTATAGTAAAACACATTAAATTAGTTGATAAACTGTAAAAAACTAACATTAGTTATATGTTATCAAGTCCAACTTGTGAATTACCCGATACATAATTCATGATTACAAATTGTGTTTCATATTTTAAAACGCAAAAGAAAGTACATTTTCAATTGTGATAGTAATATAGTCCGTTTTTCTTTTTATTATTGTGTTCATCTCCAACTTGGTCCCCTAGGCAATGGTCTAGTTTCTAACTTTTAGGCTAAGCCTTGTTATCAAGTTGGTCTGGAATAAAGTCCAGATTTTATCCACGCATATTAATATTTTTTATACAACGACTGGAAATAAAATTTAGCCTTCACTAAATTTAATATTTTAGAATATAAAATTAACCATTACAATTTTCTAATCAATTGCACATTCTAATAAACAAATATATAAAAAAAATTAGATCAAATAAAATATTTAAACGATAAAATACATGTAACTAATTTAATTATAAAAAAGTATAATAACCTATATCTATGAAAAAACACAATAAAATAAATTTGTATTTGACGCTTTCACATGAAATTGAGTTATTAGGAAATTACCCAGGAAAAAAAATTAGAACAGTCAACCCTAATTTACTTTTTTAAATTTTAGTCATTCATGAAGATATATGTATTGGTTTACAAATTTGAAATACCACTTTATAGTATATAGTCGTGTGACTTACCCGATTGTTTTTGTTGTCTTTTGCTGAAATATCATGACCATCGACCTAAGCATTACAAAAAATTTGTTTGATCCAATATGTATGCGCGGATGAAGAAGTTAGAGTGCATTGAGAAAGTTATAAACTGGGTAATGGGTGTGGGATGAACAAAGATCTACATTGAGATAGAGACGGCGACGAGGTTATAATTATGCCATGTTTACATTTTAGGTTAAGGATTATTTATATTATAATTTATTTTTATTAAAATTGATAAAATATTTTTTAATGTAAGTGTTATAAACAGTCCCTTAATTTTGTCTAAAATGACAATTTTCCCAGAGGGGCAGATCTAAGAAGGGGGGAAGGAGGCGGCCCCCGGGACATAGCGATAAAAATAAAAAATAAAAAATTAAAACTAAAAACCATTGACAAAAACTGTCTTTCATCCCAAGCCAAAAAATATGCTCTCTAGCCAAAAGTTCAACCCTAAGTTTAATATTACCCCCATTTTTTTTTTGGTTTGCCCTACTACTTGTTCTAGTTTATCCCCACACCACCTTCACGAAAATATATTCTGGATGCGCCCCTTATTAAACAACATTAATAATTTATTGTGTGGACATATGATCAGGGAAATGAATGGCGAGTTAGAACCTTTTCATCGTAAAGTCGAGCGCCATGGAAGGCTAGAATCTTCTTGCATTCTCTGAATAAGCTTGAAATGGCTCCGAAAGAATTCTTGCCGTTATATTACGAAGTGATGTCTCCCTAATTTTTCTAAATATTTCTCCCTACGAGACATCATTTTAGGTGAACATTTGACTTATTTGATAGACTTTTATGCTTATTTCGTCATATTACTCTTTATCCCCTTGGAATTAGTCTATTTGCATTTTTAGAGCTTTTGTGCGTTAATTTGTTTGTTTTAGTGCAAAGTTAGTAGGTTCATGAATTTTATGGAGACCCAATACAAGGAGAAGAAGTGAGAATTAAAGTCTTAGATAAAGTGAAAGATTTCCAAAGAACTGACTAGCGGAGTTGCAGATCTGGAAAGCTGTTACTAATTTCTGTTTTTAGGCCACTTAGGAGCAGATTTAGCCTTGGGCCGTGAAACATGGTTTGATGTCTTATTGAGGTAGGAAGATTCGCCAAGTTGTATCAGCCCATTTGGAGTTGTAATTGACCGACAGACTTAACTAATGACATAACCAAAGAGGTAAATACATATCATCCGAAGAGGCATATTCGCCCATATAGGGGTTTATAGTACTTTAGGATAGATCCTAGGTCCATCCGACAGGCGTCTAGAAGGCATATTCTACATCTATCCTTCTCTATATTAAGGGTAATTAGCTATAGATTTGTGGCTTCACCATACTTTTCAGCTTTTATTCTGTAAGTTTTACTTTTATTTGATGGGCTATTATTTTGTCTTCAATTTCATAATACTCTTTGTTATTTTAATGGATTTGAGCTTGGCGTATATTTTTATTGTGTGCTTTGACTTATTATTTTCAGCCCTAGATTTGGCCAATCTTAGTACTATCCTTAGTAATTATTGACAACACCACATAATCGTCTAGTAGTGATCCTACCTAGATAGCCATAAAGGTTTGATTTACTAATCATTACTCATGATTCCCTGGTAGTGGACAAGTTGCTCCTAAGTCAACCCTGAAGGGGGTTAGTAGAATTTAGAATCCCGGTTAATATATAATGCACAATTCACCTTAAGGTTAGAATAACAACTTAGTAATAGACTCATAGTAGTAATCCTAATTTATATGACTTAATTAAAATTTATTTATCTGCATTCTTATTTGTTTATTCACATCAGATAATTATTCATCTAATTATATTTTAATCTAAACAATTAAATTCATCTACGCTTATTTAATACAAGTAGATCTAACGGATTAAATCCCTGCGAACGAATTTTTTTTATCAACTAAACTTGCAAACGATCTTTAATACTTGCAGTGAGTTTCTCGTGGTAGACAAGGGTGTGTCCTTTATAATTATCTTTATTTATCTATTTATTTATCACACCTTTGCCCCCACCGGTGCCACACCGCGAGAGTAAAGCGGCAAGAAGGAGCACCTACCCACCAAATTTTAAATAGGAACGCAAGATTGGAAAGAATAAAAATGAGCTTATACCATTGAGGATGGTCATCTACTATCATGCGGTGGAAAAAGAGTTTCGTCGTGAAAGTAAGACGGCGAACGAGGTACCTACCCACCCCCTTTCAAATATCGATTAAATCAAATTCTAGGTGGGAAAGTCCTAAAGCTTACATGTTAAGGAAGAGGAGAGTTTATGCGGAGAATAATCGCAAAGGCCTCAATACCATCTTCATGGAAGGTAAACTGTAGAACTTAAAGACGTATTAAACAAAAGTGCTTCTTGGGAGACAACCCATGGTTTAATTTGCTTTTATGTTTTTCAATTCCTATTGTATAATTATAAGTAAGTGTCGTGTCTTAGTGATTATTTTTAAAGAAATGAGAAAGGTAGTGTGTTAAATGGTGTATGAATTGAGTTTGGGGTGCTATGGAACGATAAGAAAAATATCTACAGAGGCAACCGGTATACCGCCCAGCTGACCAGTATACGGGTGAAAAAAAAACGTGAAATGGTTTTGGGAATCAGGTTCGTGGCCGAGAGCAACTAGGAAAAAACGTGGTCGAAAAGCTCGACACGGTTTTTGACCGGTATGCTGGTCCGTTGTGTCAGTAAAAAAATCTGGACAGAATCAGAGCAAACTTCGGCGAGTCATATCTTTGCACTCAGATGTCGAAATTAGGTGATCTTTGAGTCTAAACTGCATAACTTCTTATGATCTAGTTGTTGGGGAGATAGTCGTTCTCGACCAGATAGCCGGTCCTCTGGCCGGAATGCCGCTCAGCTCTCGATAAAAACCATTAAAAAAAGAATTCTAGGATGCAGAATATTGCGCGTTAGTCTCTCACAACAGAAATAACATGAAATACGGACCAAGCTTTGAAAATACCTGCACCACACCACTAAAACACCCAAGAACATTCAATCCTTCCTCTTGTTCCATTCCAAACACAAATCCAACAACCAAAACCTAATAAGAACACCATGAAATCTTTCCTTCAATCTTCATCCTTATTCATCAAAGCTTTTATCTTGTTATTAAACCTCTCCCAATCCAGTACATAACCATTACCCATCTCATATAACACCTTAATTCTTCGTTCTAAATTCTTAAAACATCAAAATTCATAACTCTTCTCTAGTTTTTGAATATTTGAAGTTTTGAGTTTGGGGTTCATTGAGATAATGAAGATTGTGAAGTCAAGAATACTTTGAAGAGGAAAGAAAAGAAGAGGTTGAAGAACCAGTTATTACTTTTGGTGTTGACAAAGATGTAGTTGAAAGAATGAGAATTTTAGAGGAAAATCATAAAGAGGTACTGAAAATCTTAGGAAAAGTCACAAAAGAGTTGGAGCTTATGCAAAACATACTACGTGGAGTGAGAAATGTTCAACATGCCACCTACGCAACGAGAGGATCCCAACCTGAACGCAACCATGGACACCAGCCTCGTGCTGGTTCAGATACATTTTCCTATCCTTTTCTCATTTTTATTAGTTTTTATTTGCTCTATTGAGTCTTTTTGAGTCGTGGGGACACGACTCATTTTTGAGTTTGGGGTGGGTTTCGTTGCCTCATCCCAATTTTGTTATGTGTTTTACAAGATTTCAATAAAATTAATGTAAGGGTTGCGTTTGACTGTAGAGTATTTTAAATGTCCCCATCAAGCATGATTTTTATGAATTTATGATAGAAAATAGTTGACTTTAGGAGTTAGTATAAAACGCACTTTGATTGCATGCAAACATGAGGTAATTGATAGGAAGAATTAATGAACAATGCAAAAGAAGTAAACTTGTACTTAAGGAAAAATGAGTGGCTTGTACTGGCTCCGGAAGAATTCTTGCTGTTATATTACGAAACCACCATATTCCCTATCCGAAAAAGAATTTTGAATATTAGACCAAACAAGTTTTTGTTTTCTAGCTTTTACTAATATGGAGAAGTGGATCATTGAGGAAGTTTTGTTCGGAGTTATATCCAGGTTTAAATAGGATACAAACTTTTAACCTATATCTGTTTTATTAAAAATAATTTTACTCCCTTTATATCTGAAGAAGCTTACTTTGAGCAATTTTCATATGCAATGAAATCATACTTCACAACTTGCGATGCTAAACACATCAAATGCTGGGGTCACAATGAGTTAGAAATATTTTGCGATGACATTCTTTCAGAAGGCTAAAGTAAATAAGTGATTCGGGTGTGTTGGTTGACATAATTCAGTAAGTAAATTCAAATTCTTATTGATTATACTCCTAAATTTTGTGATTTAAATTAGTTTGCAACTTGTATAGTTGAAGCAACGTCCAAATCCATCACTCTTGCATTGGTCTTTTCTTAGGCAAGTCTCTAGTTGGGCCAATAAAAGTTATTTTTTTCCATCTTCTCTCTGATATCTAAAGTTGTATTGTATCCCAATGTTATCACTGAACCTGGTGTTTAAGCATCGATTGACACTCTAATCTCCATCGATGATTTCCTATAAAATTTCTAAAAAAAATCCAATCAAAATGGAATCCATGTTGTGTACACCCACTCAGCAACACTTTAAGCCCCTTACGAGCATCATATAGGCCCTCACCATCAATTTTTTAGTTAGACTTACGTAGTTATACTTTTGAACTTGACTAAATTACTCACATCTACAAATAGCGTAAAGTGCTCGTGAAGATTCTTCAGAGATTAATCTAGTAAATTGACTTATATGTTGTAAAATGCTTAGCATTACAACAGTATTCGTAAAGTGAGGCCCTTCAATTGGCGAGGCGACTATATTAGGATCAAGGTTACCCACATATACTAAAATTCGTCGTGGTGCAAAATCATTTGTCAATAAATTGTATGACAACGTTCTTCATGTCATCAATTGTATCAAAGGAATCAAAACAAAAAAATCACCCAGCACATTATTACTAACTTAGTGGAATTAGAATAAAAAACTAACTAAATTAAACATCAATTGTATGCCTAAAATTCACGAAAGCAACATCAAAAACTTGACAGATAAAAATGTGTTGTCATGCTCCATAGTTGAAAGAATTGTCCAAAGTAATAAAATGATAAATAGAGTCTTTAACCCACAAGGATTTCAAGGTAATTTAGATTTCTAGAATAAGTTCTTATTCGGCTTCAATTCGGGTACAAGTAATTAACTGTTTGGTTTTGGGGTGTGTATTTAATCTAATAGTATAAATACAAAAAAGAAGTAAGTTGGTTCTATACGATGAGAGACGAAATCTGGTTTCTTGTTTTCTTAGGTTTCTTATTGGCGTGTTAACATTAATAAAAAAAATTGTTAGATGTTATTCAGTACGTGAATATCTCTCTTTAATGTCGTTAAAGGCTTAAAACGCGATTGAAACCCATTTATCTCTAAAGTTGAATTAATGGAGAAATGAGTGGTTAAGGACTACACATATGGAATATATACATATACACATATAGGTTGATCTGTACATACGTATGAAACTAATTGAATCTCGGCACCTTTACAGATTCCACAGGGTAAAAATTTGGTAAAGGAGCGACTACAGCTGTCACAAGTAAATTTCAATACAACCACAATGGGTAAAAATTAGGCGACCTCGTTAATAAGAAAAAAGTATGTTCTTGCCAAAACAAGATCTTAGCAGACAGATATAGTGCAATGAAGTGCATTGGTTAAATTAGTACATGAAAAAAAAGATGAGATTTAGTTCATTACATCTCACAAAATAATGGAAGTTCAACAAAAACTAATTCCTTTTAAGTGTCTACTTGCAATTGTCCTGCAAAAACCTCAACAATATAAATTTTATAAGCTGGCAAATATGAACAACTTATTATCTAGTAAATATCATACAGATCTTTCTTTTTTTTGTTCAAATAATATCATACATATCAACATAGCAAGATAAAGGAAAGCAATCAAGCAACAATTTAATCTATATACTTATATTTGTTTCCCCTCTCATATTACATCGGAAACTACATTAACTATAGCAAGTAGAATCACTAACTTACAATGTTTTCTTTGTAACTTGTATCCCAGTATCTCATAACACCAGTTTAAATCCCTTTGATAGAAAATCGTCCCTACAAAACACAATGAACAACCAACTTAAAATAAATCTGGAATGTAAATACAAGTATATTCCATCCACATTATGAATCTAGGTATGAAAGTAAATCTTAGGCTTCTACTTGATGAAATTAATGAATTGTTATGATAACTAATTTCCTTTGTGCAAAGTGATTCATCATTTACTCGAAACAGTCACGATTCAACATAAATATTTTCCTCTATCTATCATGATTCAATAACTAAACATAAAGATTCTCCCGCATCATTAACTCAACTATTTACAAAAACTACTATAGAAATTCATAAAGAGAAATCATACAAATTATTAAACACAAACAAACCTCTTCTTTCCTGGATTCTTTGTTATTGTTTTGTCTTGTGTCTCCAAGATGACCATCTACCCTTACGAACTTGAACATCCGTTGAACATTTCTTTTTCAAATCATACCAATACAACTTGTCAATATTACTGTCCGTTACCAAAACTTTTTCACCATTTTTCGAATAACCCAACAGGAAAAGCATATTAATACCTTTAATCTTTACAGAAAATAGTTTCATCTAGGATTCTTGAACCCCATATTGTTTCATAACCCAAACATCAATATCAAACATGCCAGGATTAAAAAGCGAAGTCAACCTCTTATTTCAGTCAACAAAGACATTTCTGATACTTGCCCTAACAGGTTTGGAGTGGGTACTTCCATATGCTTTTCATCACCTACATGAAATGACATGATGGTCGGTTCCAGTTCAGGTGATAACATATAATTATGGGTTTTGCCTGGGTAAGTTAAGAAAAAATAACATATAATTTCTCCATTATTGAATTTTTTTCAGTAATAACATAAAGTTTCATCATTATTGAATTTTTAAATAGAATGTAATTATAGGAACACATAACAAGCTGGTTAATAACTTTAAAACATTAACATTAGTTATATGTTATCAACTCTAACTTGTGAATTACCCATAGAATTTCATCATTATTGAATATTTTTCAACAGAGTATAGTAAAACACATTAAATTAGTTAATAAACTGTAAAACACTACCATTAGTTATATGTTATCAAGTCCAACTTGTAAATTACCCGATACATAATTCATGATTCCAAATTGTGTTTCATATTTTAAAACGCAAAAGAAAGTACATTTTCAATTGTGATAGTAATATAGTCCGTTTTTCTTTTTATTATTGTGTTCATCTTTAACTTGGTCCCCTAGGCAATGGTCTAGTTTCTAACTTTTAGGCTAAGCCTTGGTATCAAGTTGGTCTGGAATAAAGTCCAGTTTTTATCCACGCATATTAATAATTTTTATACAATGACTGGAAATAAAAATTTAGCCTTCACTAAATTTAATTTTTTAGAATTTAAAATTAAACATTACAATTTTCTAATCAATTGCACATTTTAATAAACAAATATATAAAAAAAATTAGATCAAATAAAATATTAAAACGATAAAATACATGTAACAAATTTAATTATAAAAAAGTATAATAACCTATATTTATGAAAAAACACAATAAAATAAATTTGTATTTGAAGCTTTCACATATAATTCAGTTATTAGGAAATTACCCAGGAAAAAATCAATTAGAACAGTCAACCCTAATTTACTTTTTTAAATTTTAGTCATTCATGAAGATATATGTATTGGCTTACAAATTTGAAATACCACTTTATAGTATATAGTCGTGTGACTTACCCGATTGTTTTTGTTGTCTTTTGTTGAAATATCATGACCATCGACCTAAGCATTACAAAAATTTTGTTTGATCCAATGTGTATGCGCGGATGAAGAAGTTAGAGTGCATTGAGAAAGTTATAATTTGGGTAATGGGTTTGGGATGAACAGAGATCTACATTGAGAAAGAGACGGCGACGAGGTTATTATTATGCCAAGTTTACATTTTAAGTTAAGGATTATTTATATTATAATTTATTTTTATTGAAATTGATAGAATATTTTTTAATGTAAGTGTTATAAACAGTCCCTTAATTTTGTCTAAAATGATAATTTTCCCAGAGGGGCAGATCTAAGAAGGGGGAAGGAGGCGGCCCCCGGAACATAGCGATAAAAATAAAAAATAAAAAAGTAAAACTAAAAACCCTTGAAAAACAATGTCTTTAGTCCCAATCCAAAAATATGCTCTCTAGCCAAAAGTTCAACCCTAAGTCTAATATTACCCCCATTTTGTTTTGGTTTGCCATGCTACTTGTTCTAGTTTATCCCCACACCACCTTCACGAAAATATATTCTGGATGCGGCCCTTATTAAAAAACATTAATTATTTATTGTGTGGACATATGATAGGGAAATGAATGGCGAGTAAGAACCTTTTCATCGTAAAGTCGAGCGCCATGGAAGGCTAGAATCTTCTTGCATTCTCTAAATAAGCTTGAACTGGCTCCGAAAGAATTCTTGCCGTTATATTACGAAGTGATGTCTCCCTAATTTTTCTAAATATTAGCCCCTAGGAGACATAATTTTAGGTGAACATTTGACTTATTTGATAGACTTTTATGCTGCTTTCGTCATATTACACTTTCTCCACTTAGAATTAGACTATTTGCAATTTTAGAGCTTTTGTGCGTTAATTTGTTTGTTTTAGTGTATAGTTAGTAGGTTCATGAACTCTATGGAGAACCAATACAAGGAGGAGAAGTGATAATTAAAGTCTTAGATCAAGTGGAGGAGCTAAAGGCAAGAAAAGAATTTCCGAAGAACTGACTAGCGAAGTTGCTGATCTGGAAGGTTCTTACTACTTTATGTTTTTGGGCTAGTTAAGAGAGGAATTAGTCTTGGGTCGTGAAACATGGTTTGATGCCTTATTGAGTTAGGAAGATTCTCAAAGTTTAATCGGTCAATTTGGAGTTGTTATGCAAAACTTACAGCCGTTTTACTAAGGGTTGTACACCAGTTACGGGAATTAAAGAAGAAAATGGACTTTGGTTTTTTATATTTTGAGCTAATCCTCTTAGCCTAAGCCCTAAAACGTTTTGAAGCACCTATATAAGCACTCTTATACCTCATTATTCAGTACCTCTCATATTTTCTTCAATTTACAACATCCTTAGTGAGAGAGTCAAGACACTTCAGCGAATTACATCAGAGAAAGGGAGAGGCAAAGCTAGAGCTGGAGGAATTTTGTTCTTCCAACAACAGCCAATCAAACCTTTAGGTTATATATTTCTTTTCTGTAATTGAATATGATGTCTTTCATTTATTCAATTTCACACTTTAATTTGATTATGAGGTAAACTTTCATATACTTGAGAATCACAATAATAGGATGAACCTTAATAAATTTATTCTATGTTTTGAATTTGGGATTGCTATGATTTAAATTAAATTGGGTATTTTATATTGGTTATTACTTTGTTCATATTTACTAATTCTTTCCGTGCAACAAGAATTAGCTTTTAGTATTTAAGCTATTCACTTTAGTGGCAAAAGTGATCATCCGACAGGGCGTTTGAATACAGACTTAGGTAATACCCATGTAATGTTCGTTTTTGACCGACAGACATAACTAATTACATAGCCAAAGAGGTAAATACATATCATCCGAAGAGGCATATTCTCCCATATAGGGGTTTATAGTACTTTAGGATAGCTCCTAGGTCCACCCAATAAGGGGCTAGGAGACATTAGAGTCCTGATTAGTATAATAATACAAATTCTACCCTTAAACATAGTATAGAGTATATAATTAGGCGGATTCCTTGCGAGACTCAAGTATCTCTCATCTCTGAAGTTAGTCCTTTTACTTTATTTCTTTTCATTTATTTAATTTTAGTCTTTATTTATTTGCATCTTTAGTTTTTAAGAAAACCAAACAAAAAATCATATTATTTTACTTTTCTGTTAAGCAATTATTTCTACTATCTGATTAGTACGAGAGTTGTACATAATCCGTCCCTGAGAACGAAACCCGATTTATCGGATATTACTTGGACAACCGTGCACTTTCCGTATTGTGGTTCCTTTTATTTATCGCATTAATTTTATACCACCCAAGGACCCACCACGAAGCCACCATATTCCCTATCCGAAAAATAATTTTGAATATTGGACCAAATAAGTTTTTGTTTTCTAACTTTTAATAATATGGAGAAGTGCACCATTGATGGATTTTTGTTCGGGTTTTTTTCCATGTTTAAATAGGACAAGAACTTTTAACCTATATTTATTTTCTTAAAAATAATTTTACTACCTGGATAATTTTAATTTTCTTTGTATTTTTTAATGAAATTATATAAGGACATATTTCGTGTTCAAGAATCGATATAAGATCCTTTAGAAAAACTATCTATCAAGAAAAGATGAAAGGAAAGACATCGAAATAACATTTAGTAACATATTCTCATCTAATTAATTTCTTTCAGTAATTCTCTTTATGAATAATCAACTCAATCTCATTATTAGACTTTCTAGGGTGCTTTGTTGGTTATGATCTTGGCTCTCACGATATGTTTCATGGTTTATTAAGGGGTTTCTTTTGGTCTTTAAATTTATTTATTGGAGTTTTCTCGATTTTCAGGGTTGTTTATATTGTGCTTATTAATTTTGTATTATATTTTAACATCAACCATTAATTATTGATGAAGAAAATGTTAGGATCTTCCGTCGTTAATGGAAGAAAAGGTTTTCTCTCAAAGCTAGTTATTTAAAAAAAATTATTTGTTTATCTGGATTCCATCTAATATGTCTAAGGACCATCCATTATAAAAAATTATGTATACTTAAAAAAATTATATATTATGGATTCTACACGACACAAGTTTTTTTAATTGTGTACGTCAATTTATATTATAGAAATTTGAGTATTAGTGTGTTCAATAATTATGAGAAGAAAAGTATATGACATGTAAATTGGAGATATTTTATAATCATTACATAACTCCAAATCAATTATATGCAACTATAGTTTCTTCTACTAATTTCTATCCGATATAGTGTAATGATTAAGATTTTTTATATATAGAAAGGCTCTTGGAGTTTCTTTATCAGTAAATTGTCAAATTTGATTGATTAGTAGTTGTATCTCTATATATTTGTTGTTGATGTCTCGTCTTTTGTGATAGAACAATCGTATCACGAGACATTATTTGGGAGATTAATGGACCTAATAGAGGAATTATTCCCTAATATTTGATGTTTCTTACTTTCGTATCTCAATTTGGGCTTATTCCTATTATAAGAGTATTTTGTGCTTTAATTGTGTGTTACGTGTGTAGCTTCTTAGGTACATGTTTGATATGGAATCCCAAAATAAGATGGAGAAGTCAAGAAAGTCAAATCTACACCCTAATAAAGGCGTAGAGAGAGAGAGAGAGAGAGAGAGAGAGAGAGAGAGAGAGAGAACAAAAAGTCATCAGAAGCATTTGAGAATTTACTATAAGTTTTACGTGTCTTTTTTCAATCACCACGGAAAATTAGCAATAGATTTTGACCTGATTCCTTTTGATTTGGAAAGTGCTTGAAGTCAGTATTGCGGGAGATGTGACGGAAGTCGATTCGGAGTTGAGACGTAAATGTTATGGTAATTCTACCACAATGACTCAAAGTTGTCCAACATAAGAAAAACGGATTGGGCCATATGGACCCCCAAAATGGGCCCATATGGACTTAAAACGACCTAGACTTTTACAAATACCTCTTATCAGATGAAAAAAACAATTCATATTTTTAAGAAGCTAAACACGCTTGGAGCTATGGAAGAGAAGAAGGAAGGGCTTTCAACAACAATTCCACCATTCTTCATCATCTATAGTCCGGATTTTCATTTCTTTTAGAGTAACTTTATTTTGTTTTTTTGTTTTAATGCATTTCTTACTTTTAACTATTTCTTTTCAGTATTTTAAAATGAGCTAAATTCTGTAGTGCTTGAGAATTGCATAGTGTATGAACCTTAGTTAATTAATTGATGATTCTGAGATTTTGTGATAATTTTAGTATTTAAATAAACTGCATTCAATTCTCGTTTATTATATCTTTAGGCTTTCAAGCTATTCATACCTTGATCAAGTATAGGATAGTAATAGTAATTAGATTATCGCTGAAAAGTCCACCAAGATAGAGGAAAGTTTGAATTCTCATTTCGTCTTGTTAAAAATTCTTAAGACTCAAGTTTCTCAAATTGCTAACTATTTACGCACTCGACCTCAAGTTCAACTTCCTAGCGATATGGTGAATCCTATACACTTTGAAGATTGTATTACATGGCACTAAGGAATGGGAAGCAACTACCCTCTCCCTTAGTGATTGAGAAAGAGAAAGAGGTTGAGAAGAAAGTAGAAGAAAGTGTTGAAGAGTTAGTTGAGCCATTAACTGTTCCTAAAGAGGTTGAGAAGTTACCGATACAAAAGTATAGAGAGTTAGTTGTGAAAGAAAATCGACCTCCTCCTCCGTTCCTATCACGTGTTCAAAAGAAAGACAATGACAAAGAGTACAAGAAGATCATGGACATGTTGAGGAAATTACAGATTAATTTTCCCTTTGTGTAAGCCATCCAAAATATGCCAAAGTATCTACAATTCATGAAGTATGTGCTCTCCAAAAAATTCAAGTACTTAGAGGGAGAGATAGTTGGTTTGCAAGAGGAGTGTAGTGTGATTTGTCAAAGTAAGTTACCTTAAAAGTTGAAAGATCTCGATAGTATAAATATACCTATATCCATTGGTAAAGAGTGGACCAGTAGAGCTATGTGTGACTTAGGTATGAGTATCAATCTCATGCCTAAGTCATTGTTTGAAAAATTGAAGATTGGGGAGGCGAGGTCTACTACTGTGACCTTGCAAATGGGGGATAGGTCTATCTCCCAAAGTGAAGCAAAAATTGAAGATGTACTCGTCAAGGAAGGTAATTTTATAAGTCCGGGTAATTTTATTATTCTTGACTATGACATAGATAAAAATGTGTCGATCATATTGGGTCGGCCATTCTTAGCCACGTGGGTGTACTTTGATTAATGTAAAGAATGGTGAATTGATTATGCGAGTGCAAGATGAGGAGGAAAATTTTAATGTGTTCAAGGCTATGAAGGTTACCACTTCTCTGGGTAAGTGTTTCTATATAGATGTCATTGATCAGGTGCAGAAAGAGCCAACCAAGGTTGTGGCAACCTTAAGATCAGAAGAGAGAGAGAGAGAGAGGGAGAGAGAGAGAGAGAGAGAGAGAGAGAGAGAGAGAGAGAGAGATAAGAAACAAACCACCATATAAAGATCATCCGAATCTAAAAGAGAACCCACGTGAAGAGAACTGAGAAACGTGCTAAGAATGTTGCTAGAGAACCCACGAGAGCAAGAGAAAATGATGAGTTCATGGTAGGTGAAGAGGTTGCATTGAAAAAGCATGATCCTCCACTAAAATTATGCAAGAACAAGATCTCTTGGATGGAACCATTGATGGTCACGAGAGTTAATTTTGAGAAAGGGGTAGAAGTGAAAGCCAAGGGATGCAAATTCCGTGTGGTAGGTGGTAATAGCATCACTCACTGTTGGAGAGGCTATGTAAGAAAGAAGTGATTATTGAGGTAACCCGTCGAGTTTACAGACATCAAACAAAAGCCATTCAAGGGTGAAAACTTGTTTGTAGAATAGCATATTAGTTTTGTAGTGTATATTCATAAGTTTAGTGTTTTAATTGTTTGTCTTAGTGTTTATTACAACTAATGGGAGAGAAATTTAGTATTTTGTTGTGTACGTATGAGCATCGATGAGTTTGGGGTGAAATTAAAGTGAAATGCATAATTGCAGTAACTCTGGGAGGCATACATGTTTTGCGACCAACATATACCGCTTCCCTTGAAAGGGTTGAGACAATCACGCAACGGTACAAGGTCAGAAGTTACCAAGTATTGACCGGCAAGCCGGCCTTCTAAGCGGCAATGCCGGTTCCAATATAGGTCGTCACTCGCGTCAAAGGGTCACGATGGTACTCATTACGGTCCCAAGTCAGATAGTTGCTCGACCGGCAAACTGACCCTATTGGCAGCATGCCGGTGCAGTAGAAAAGGTCGTGACTGTTCAATTATGGTATGAATTCAAAAACATGGGCATATGTGACTGGAAAGCTAACCTTCTAGGCGGCATGCTGGTGATGAACCGTGTCATCATTCGCGCCTACGGTATCACGGTCTGGGTACAAGCAACAAGGCACCATGATACCGGTCAGATGACTGCTTGCTGGCGCGTGCCGGTCAAAGAAGTAGTAAAAGAGTTCTTCAACTCCTGGAAACCTAATCCTAGCGTTTGTCAACTTCACCAAAATAAACATTTCAGTCTCAACCTCCATTAAAACACCAAGAAAGCTTGATCTAACCTTCACAACACACCAAAACCCCGACAAAACTTCCATTCATCCATCACAAATACATTAAATTCATCAAATTCGTTCCACAAAACAATAAAACACCAAAGATTTTCAAGTTTATACAGATATCTTCCACCACAAGTAAGCTAAATTTATTCCTTTTTTTTTTTCTTAAACCACCATTCAAATATCATAAAAATCCTTTTCCATACAACACCCTCTAGAAACACCAACCATTTTATAAATTTAAATTCATACTTGGTGCATCTTGAGTAGTGGATTAATGGAGATGACGAGAAGAACGGGTGTATTGGATTTCAAGAGGAATAGACAAATCATGGAGAAGAACAAGAAATTACCTCGAGCAATAATAGAGCAAGCAATCCTCACCGATGAACCAGTTGAGAAGAAACCAAATCCCTAAGTACCAACACAACATCACAAGAATAGGATGAGAGAGAATGTTTGGGCCATATGATATCTCCCCATTTGTGATGAATTAATATCAGTTGGAGACATCATTTTTAGTGTTTTAGGAAGTCTTTTAGTCTAAATTCCTATGTATATTGCACTTTCCAATTTCATGTCTTGATTTAATAATTTATTATCTTTAGAGCATATTGGTTTTAATAATATATTTAGTGTGAAGATTTAAAGATATATATATATATATATATATATATGGAGATTAATTAGATGCCAAAACAATAATAAGAGATAAAGAAAAGAAGATGTACATGGAAATTGGAGAAAAGAAAGGAAAAGCTAAGACATGGAAAGATAAAGTTGCCAAATAAATCTAAATTTCATCACCCACGACCACAAAAGGGCTTATAACTAAATATTGGCTAGGAATTTGGAAGAATGGTCTGAGGCAAAATTAAAGATCTTTCAGAGACGATAAGTTTCGACTATTGGAACGCATCAAACAGATAAGTATTGAAGCAGTTATGGCCAAAACAAAACAGTGGAAGATCATTATCTTTTCTATATTTTAGGGTTACGAATTTGAGTTGGGCTAGGAGTCTAATACTTGTCTTCCATTCCAAGAAAACGAATTAGGTCTTCCTAAACACCTATAAATACACCCTTAAACCATTGTAAACATGTCCTTGATCAGTGTCAAGTATAGGCTCAGTCCTTGCTCGTATTTTCTTAGTTTTAAATATTAGTTTAGTCTTTAATTTAATATTCATCCTTAGTATCAAGCTATTCATCCAATAAGCAAGCTGACCTATAGAGGTAGACAAGAAGCACGAAGTTTTAGAGTGACAAACTCCTCTTCTACATCTCACCTTCTCTATATTTAGGGTAATTAGCTATAGATTTGTGGCTTCACCATATTTCTAAGCTTTTATTCTGTAAGTTTTACTATTTTGTTGGGTATTATTTTGTCTACATTCATTAATACTATTTGTTATTTTAATTGATTTGAGCTTTGCGTATATTGTTATTATGTGTTTTGACTTATTGTTACAGCCCTAGATTTGGCCAATCTTTAGACTATTCTTAGTTACTAACAACACCACATAATCGTCTAGTAGTTACCCTACCTAGATAGCCATAAAGGTTTGATTTAACCACAAATCATTACTCAAGGTTTCTTTACCTAAGATCCTAGTAGTGGAGAGGTTGCTCCTAAGTCCACCCTGACGGGGGTTAGGTAGAACTTAGAATCCCGGTTAATATATAATGCTCAATTCACCACAAGATTAGAATAACTTTGTAATAGACTTATATTACTGACCCTAATTTATCTGACTTACAGTCATATTTATTTATTTGCATTCTTATTTATTATTTCTCATCAGATAATTATTCCTCTTATTATATTTTATTTTAAAACATCTAAGTTCATCTACGCTTGTTAAATATAACGGATAAAATCCCTGCGAATGAACTCGACTTATCATTAAAACTTGCAAACGATCTGTAATACTTGCAGTGAGTTTCTCGTGGTAGAAAAGGTTGTGTGTCCTTTATTATTATCTTATTTATCTATTATTTTATCACAACTTTGCCCCCACCAAGTTTTTGGCGCCGCTGCCGGGGATTTATCTTTAATTTAAATCTATTTGTGTTTATTTAGTGTAGAAGTTTTTATTTGTTTTCAGTTTTACGCGTTCTCTTTGTTTTTGTCTTTCTCAGGGTTTTAGATGGCTAATCAACGGTTAGAGCTAGATTTTCCTGGTAAATTCCGAGTGCAACCCATTGGGATTCGCATCCCAACTATTCAAGCCGTTCGATTCAAGCCTGATCCTGACCTGATTAATCAATTCGCGAGCTATGTGAAATATAGTGGTGAAACACATCAAGATCCGGTTCGATCTGTTCAGAAATTCATGCAATTCTGTGATGCCTACATTAATGAAGGTGTTACGCAAGAACATATGTATTATTTAATGATTCAATTTTTCTCTACCGGAAAAGCAAGCGATTGGTTAGATGATCAACCTCCCAATCTAATAACAAATTGGGACAAGCTTCAAGAAAGATTCCTTGATCAATTTTATCCTACAAGTATGCGAGTGAAGGAACTATTGGAGCTTATGAATTTCTTACAAGAAGCCAGAGAGAGTGTTGGCGAAGCATGGACGAGATTTCAAAAGAAGTTAGCAAGATACCCAATACATAGATACAAGCCAGAATTACAATTATCCATGTTCTATAATGGACTCAATAAAGAGTCAAGGCTGAGAGTACATGATATGGGTCATGGTAGTTTTGTCTCTATGGATCCGAAAGAAGCAAAGAGTGGTATGGAAACAATCATCGAGACCGACATAAGTTGGCCACAAGAACAAACTCCTACCATTAATATAGAAACAGAGGCGAGGTTTTCAAGCCTGCAAGATCAAATACAATAACTCTCTATAAAAGTTAAGGAAAGCATCCAAATGCCACCTCAACAGTTATACCTGCAAGAACAAGCCTATGAAAATCAAGCTAATCATCCACCGGGCTGCAATGTGCACAATGGAAGTCAAGCTCCATCACGTCCTCAAGAAGAAATCACTGAGTTAAAAGAGACTATTAGTCAATTCATCAACTTCTCGAAGGACAATATGAGCAGACTTGAGTCAAAGATCGATGCATCAGTAGTGCAAAGCCTGCAACAACAGAATCAATATCTGAAACAGCATAATCAACTTTTAGAGAAGAATGTGATGTGGCTCACTACAGTCATAGAACAAATGCAAAGTCAACTCATACAATTGACCCAAAATACAACTTCTAACATGAAGAAGATCCAATACGCTGACGACAAGGTTAAGACTATTAGTCTTCAAGCTCAAAAGATGAAAGAACACGATGAGATAATCATCGAAGCGCTACCATCTCCATCAAAAGGGGATGTTCTACCAAACACGTCAAACGTAGATAGGATGAACTTAGATGAGATAATTGTTGAAGATTGGGTTGAAGAGGTTGAACACAATGAAATTAAGAAGCCAAGAGTGGTTGATGAACCAAGAATTGAAGAGAGAACTAGAGTAAGACAACCACCCCTACATTGATATTATCCCTTAAAGGAACAACAAGAGAAGTGTATGGAGGCGTTAAAACAAGTGAAAATTAACATCGCTTTACTCGAAGCTATGAAAGAAAAGTGAGACTATGATCGATTATTTATGGAGGCCTCCAATAAGGAAAGGGTCACAAGAGCCAAGTCTATGGCAATCAATAAAGGGATATTAGCGCAAGTTCAGAACATTACCATCGAAGCGTAAAGATCCTGGATATTTTAACCTCTCAATCAAAATAGGTGGTATATTTTATGGAAAGCAATGTGCGATTTAGGGTAAGTGTGAATATCATGCCCAAAAGTGTATTCAAGAAGATTGATATTAGTGACGCGAAACCGACATCCCTAATCTTTCAACTTGCGGATCAATCAACAGTAAAGTCGTGGGGTGTAATTGAGGATGTGCTCGTCCAAGTAGGTAACCTTGTTATTCCCATAGACTTTATTATTCTTGAGTATAAAGCAGATAAGAACGTCCCATTCAATCTTGGGTGTCCATTCCCAGCCACCGGCGACACCATAGTGAATGTGAATGAAGGAACCGTGACTCTTAGTATTGAAGATGATCCTGAAACATTCTATGTTTTGGGAAAGAAGAAGAAAAAGAAGTCACAAGAACAATATCCAATCAGAGTTGTAACCAAGAAGCCAGAACCTGTAAGCCCCCAAGAAACCATGGGAAAATAAATTGAGTTTGGGGTGGGAGATAAGGTAGCATGGAAACCTCCCTTTCCCAAACATAAGCGTTCTTGGATAGGGCCATACGTCATCACGCAAATTTTCTCAGCAGGAGTGGTCGAAATAAAGCTATCGAAGGTTGCAAGATAAAGTTGGTAAGTGTTAAACACCTCACTCACTGCTGGGGAGGCTATAAAAAAATAATCGAGGTAACTCGTCTAACTTTGAAAGACGTTAAACAAAAGTGCCCTCTGGGAGACATCCCATAGTATTTTATGTTGTATTATTTTAGTGTAGATTAGTTGTTTTTAGTTGATATTGCATATTTGAGAATAGTATTAGTGTTTTTGATGTTCAGGTATTAAAGAAATCGATTTAGGGAAGAAAAACGAAATTTTTAGGCAAATTCTGACCTGCCCATCTGTATGCCGGCCACACGACCGATAAGCCGGCGGGTCCCAAAGGGGAGCCCTCGGGTACACGCCTAGGGTTCTTTGCCAAGAGGTCCATGTTCAAGAAATTACGCACCTGTATGCCGGGCTATACCGCCGGTATGCCTATCAGACAAAAAGACGAGGCATCGGGTTCACGAATAGGGTTTTTTGCCGAAGCAAGGTTTTTTTCGACGAGCAGCACCGGTATGCCGGCCCGCGCCGCTGGAAAGAGAAAATAATTTCTTAGGTTATAAAGAAGAGGAGGTGAGTTCTAGTCCGAATTTCTCAATCCTTAAGCCTCACTTTCTTGTCCAAACCTCTCACAACTCCATTAAAGCTTCAATAAAACTTCACCTAACATCAAAACACTACCAAATCACCATGAGTTTACATCCAAATCCTTCCCTACATCATTACAAAGAAGATTCAATCACCGAAATCATATTAAAACACCTAGAAACCAAGAATTAAAACCATGAATTTCAAAATCTTTTTCCAAGAATCCTTAACACCATATCACCAAAGCTTGATTCAGTCATACCCACATAGAGAATTATCATCCTAGCACCTTTCCTAACCCAATTAAAGCTTTGGGGGTCAAAAGAGATGATTAAGAGAATAGAGATATTATCAAGTGTTATGGGAGATGAAGTATTAATGCAAGGTAATGGGTAAGATCAAGAATACATCAATTGAGATGGGTACTAGTTCGAGAACAAAAAAGAAGGATAATTCGAGTCAGGAAATTAGAGAGGAACCGGTTTTTTGTGGATTCAAATCCTAAAAAGCAAGAAATTGTGATTAGGGAGCAGAAGATGTCAATACCTCTTCTAATCAAAGACTCCTATATCAAATATGCACAAAGCTTCTGGGATGCTAGTAAGTAGTTGTTGCCAAAACATATTCCTGGATAAACACCTTCACATGAGAGAGTATTAAAGAGCAAAGTTGGAAGAAGATAAACAAGAGATTTCTAGAGTGTGATTGATTGATTGGGATGGAGCATAGCAGGATGTAATGGAAAGCGACATTGGTGATACTAGAAGTTTTCATACAAGAAAAAGCACCGCACCCTAATACGGGTATTGATCAAGCGAGGCAATAACCTCGAAGAGTATGTTTTCTTTCTTCCTTACCATTTCTTTATTTGCAATATCTGTAAAATTTTAATTTTTTAATTTCTTTTATTTTAATTTTGAGTCTTTTCGAGTCGTGGGGACACAACTCATTTTTTAGTTTAGGATGTGGGGATTGGTTGTCCCCCATCTCCATTTTTTATGTGTTCTATTATTTTTTAGGTAAAATTAAAATTTTTGAAGGAGTAGATGTAGAGTGTGTTTAATAGCTTGAAAGCATAAGCTCAGTAAGTTAATGATAGAAGTAGTATGTTTATGAGCTATTTTATTTTGTATGCTTTGAGTATTTGCAGGAAAACACACATTGATAGTAAAGAAAAGATTAGTTAGCAATGTGATAGAAAGTATGTTTGATCTCAGGGATCCATGAGTGTTGTTGTAGGCCGTGAGATCCAAGCTAGTCGACAAACCCATTTGATGAACGTGCTAAAGGTAAGAGAATAACGAAATTGCATAGTTTAGAAAGTGATTAAGGCGGTTCTTTTATAAGCCCCTTGTTGCCTTTTAGCTTGTTGTCCATTTATTATTTTATATCATTCTCAGCCCCTTCTAGCCTTTCTAAAGCCTTTTTATTTAACCACATTATAAGCCATATCCCTTTAGATTATAGGACTTTTCCATATGACCCGCACTCGAATCGCGATGCATAGATAATTGTTTTAGAGCTTGAGTTTGGAGTGGTGGGTCCACCATTATGGAAATTGTTATTGGGTTGGGATTTTTGAGCTTATTAATTGTGCTCGTTCTATATATTGATGATGATTCACAGGTTTATATTGTAACCCTTTGCCGGGGTAAGAGTGAATGAAAAAACTAAAAAGCATGAAAAGAATAGAAAAAATATATGAAAAAACTAGCGTGATATCTAAACATAAAAAAGAGAGTCATAGCCATACAAAAAAATTGATTTGAAATGAATATATATATATTTGGACCGGAAAAGAGGAATTTTTAAGTGAACATCTTATGCTTTAACTGGGTTATTGGGGATGCTACCTTGTGCATCAAGAAAATCATTGGGTTGAGTGAGAAACATTTTATAAGATTAACTCAAGCTCTATGGTGATTCATTGATGGCTAGTGAGGAGAGAGCCAAAAGCTCACTCTAAATTATCCAAATATACTTACCATACCGTCCATAAGCCAACATTACAACCTTAAAGACCTTTTGATTCTTTGCTATGTAATCCAGAAGTGATTGAGCCAATAGAGGGTAGTTAAGTGGATCTTTGGATACTAGTGAAGTTCGATTAACAATCTATTGCCTCCTTGGTGAACTGAGTAAAGATCCTCTCCTTCTTACATTGTGAAGCTAATCTAATATTGAATTCTAACTGTGTTGGTTGTAGATATGAGAAGTGTACAGGTATGTAGTTTGTAAATATTATTACATGAAATTTTATGAGTAGTTGCTTTGGGTCTATTCTATATATTCTGCTATCTTCTTCCCTTTGTGCTTAATTGACCTAGGTGTGTATTTAGAGACTTTCCTTTGCTTTTATCTTTATTGTATCGGGACAATACAACTTTGAGTTGGGGGTCTTGATGTCTCCCCATTTGTGATGATTTAATATTAGTTGGAGACATCATTTTTAGTGCTTTAGGAAGTCTTTTAGTCGAAATTCCTATGTATTATTGCACTTTCCTATTTCTTGTCTTGATTTAATAATTTATTATTTTTAGAGCATATTGGGTTTAATCATTTATTTAGTGTGAAGCATTAAAGATATATATGGAGATTAATTAGATGTCAAATCAATAATAAGAGATAATTGAAAGAAGATATACATGGAAATTGGAGAAAAGAAAGGAAAAACTAAGATATGGAAAGATAAAGTTGCCTAATAAATCTGAATTCCAGCACCCACGACCACAAAAGGACTCATAACTCAATATTGGCTAGGAACTTGGAAGAATGGTCTGAAGCAAAGTTAAAGAGCTTTCCAAGAGGATCAGTTTCGACTATTGGAACACATCAAACGGATAAGTGTTGAAGCAGTTATAGCTAAAACAAAACAGCGGCAGATAATTATCTTTTCTATATTTTAGGGTTACGAATTTGAGTTGGGCTAGGAGTCCAATACTTGTCTTCCACTCCAAGAAAACGAATTAGGTCTTCCTAAACACCTATAAATACATCCTTAAACCATTGTAAACATGTCCTTGCTCAGTGCCAAGTATAGGTTGAGTCCTTGCTTGTATTTTCTCAGTTTTAAATATTAGCTTAGTCCTTAATTTAATATTCATCCTTAGTATCAAACTATTCATCCAAGAAGCAAGCTGGCCTATAGAACAAGAAGCACGAAGTTGGAGAGTGACAAACTCCTCTTCCACATCTCACCTTCTCTATATTTAAGGTAATTAGCTATAGATTTGTGGCTTCACCATATTTCTAAGCTTTTATTCTGTAAGTTTTACTATTAGTTGTTGGGTTATTATTTTGTCTACATTAATTTATAATATTTGTTATTTTAATTGATTTGAGCTTGACGTATATTGTTATTATGTGTTTTGACTTATTGTTACAGCCCTAGATTTAACCAATCTTAGGACTATTCTTAGTTATTGACAAAATCACATAATTGTCAAATAGTGACCCTACCTAGATAGCCATAAATATTTGATTTAACCACCAATCATTACTCAAGGTTTCTTTACCCAAGATCCTAGTAGTGGAGAGGTTGCTCCTAAGTCCACCTTGACGGGGTTAGGTAGAATTTAGAATCCCAGTTAATATTTAAGGATTTGCTTGTGGTTTAAGTGAGATAGATTAAGCAAAAACATTTTTGGGTAAAATGCACCAATGGTTCCTGCGTTGTGCGCAATAGCCCAATATATTCCTAGAATACGTGAAAATATATTTGTGTTGTACACTATGCAAATCGGCCCCTTGATATTTTGGAATGACACAACCATATTTCCTACTTTTCGAAATACAGGTGTAGTATAATTAGCTTTTCTGAATAACACGGATTAATAATGCAATTAACAGTTATGTATTATAATTTACAGAGGATTTACTTTACACAGTAAGGTTAGGAAAAGCTGCAATTCTAACAACAACCTATCTAAGTTGGGTTCGACCGAAAAAAAAAAATCTAAGTTGGGTACTTAAAGTCAGAATCAGAAATATCTCAGCAAAAAATTTCTTTCAAAATACAAAAGACATATCGATGTTAATCTAACAATCACCGATACAGTAAAAATTGTTTTCATATAAAAATATTTAGAAAAAATGTAATACTACAACTATTACAATACAATGGAAAAATGGAATATAAAGGTATCCCAAAAAACGTAATACAACAACTATTACAAGAAATGGAAAAAGAACATACATGGAAATATCAAAAAAAATTACTAGATACGATTACACAAAACGTTCATCGTTGAAAAAGATATTCCGGGAGTACCGGTATCTCCAACAATCGTATCCCTCTTCTACTCTTATCTCTATGTCAAAATAATTTGACTAATCATTGAGAATAGAGTGTTCCATTTTCTGAATTTCTAGAATAATATATCATTCTCTTTAGAATAATATTCTTTCTCACTAAAAGTATTTTCCTATTCTCTCTATAATAACATTTTTCCATTCTCTCTAAAATTACATTTTTTCTCTTCTCTTGAAAAGCAAGTGAAAAAGTCACTATTTATAGAGAAAATGATGAGACAAAGGGAAAAAAAACCGTCACATAAATGCCTCTTCAATGCTCTTTAATGCTAGCCGTTTTTTTTCTTTATCAAATTTTTGTAACTCCCATAACCACAAATATATAAAAGAAAACTATTAATCCTCCATCAAGAATAAGAAATTATTTGAAATTCAATAATTCCAATGGTTTTTCTTTTTCATTTTCTAGGTGAGATTTTTTAACACATATAAAGTTTACCCACTTTTCTTAAGAGAAAGAAAGAATTAATAAAATAAAACTCTTTAATTTTACTGATTCCAACAATTTCTTTCTCAAATTTTTATGTGGGACTATTAGTACACTAATAGTCTTTTCCACTTATCCCAAGAGCATGAAAGAATAATAAAATAAATTGTCTTTTATTAAATAATTCCAACAATCCCCCACTCAGGGTCTTTGGGAGAGAAAGTGAACAGGTTTTTATAAATATCAGCATATGGGTGAATTGTACTTAAGTGGAAATATCTTTCGATTTGAATTGACACGTAGTGAAGTGAGGCAACCACCAAATTCTTGTCAAGTGAACGTACTCTTGAACTTGACGGTTTTCGATCGAGACCCTCACAGCACATACTCTATCCGGCTGATAGTTACAAATTCCTCAAACATCACCTTTTTCTTACACATAGGTGATCTCCAAGAGCGTCTAGCCTCATTATCCGACCCCTCTCAGATTTCAAGATCATTAAGAGCAATAAAGCCCAACCTCATTATGTGTCTCGCGAATTCATCAAGTCCTTTCTCTTTAGGACCACCCTTATGGGCTATGAATTTGTGGTGAGTTTAAAAACTCATCCCTTGGGAACATCAAGGACGTCTCCTTAAAGTCATATTATGATCAATATACAATAACATCAACGGTGAATTCATCAATTTAATCTCAATAGGACCGCCACACATGGCTATGAATTCATTGAGTTTAAGCAATATACAAACACCTTCAACGGTGAATTTATCAAATCCGTCTCGATAGGACTACCACACATGGCTATGAATTTATAAAGTTTGATATATGTACAACAACCTCAACGGTGAATTCATCAAGTCCATCTCAATAGGACCACCACGCATGGCTATAAATTCATTAAGTTTGAAAAATATACAACAACCTCAACGGTGAATTCATCAAGTCCGTCTCAATAGGACCACCACACATGGCTATGAATTCATTAAGTTTGAATTTTCTCATGTATGCACAATTTACACTATATATATAGGAAGTTAGTGCATCATATATAATCATTAGTAATAGGTTCCCCATTAATGGGTTCTAAACCTATCACTCAACATTTCTAGGATTATTCTCCCAATTAAGTCTATTAGTAAAAGAATCAACCATTTATTTCATCATTTATATGAGACCAAGTTTGCGTAACAAAAAAATCCTTCAAGAACTACATGAATTATTTTAAAACGCAGATTAGATCAATAGTACTCTCTCGTACTTTATTAAATGACAAAAAATAATCCAATGTTCAACACTTGAGTCTCTTTACAATATGGATAATACCAAGTTGAGTATAGTTCATTTATAACATCATAGTCCTTATAATTATTTCATATTCATCAAGGGGTGCACACCCCCACAATTCTCTTATTCATGAATATTTGTATTATAAGGAGTTTTACCATACATTATATCAAGAGAGTCAAACATTTCCACAAAAAATGAGACTAAATAAGGTAAATTCCATTATTGACTAATGAATTTCATCCTTATGATCAGCTTCCCCCACATCTTTTATATATAAAAAGAAGATTGGAAGCAGTAAGCCCCATGAAATGGAGTACCAAAAGACAATCATGTCATACACCTATTGAAAAAAGTGTAACACAACCTGATCTATCTTTTATTAAGGTACTATTAACAAGGTGCATGTTTAACAACACAAAACGATGTTCTAAGTTTTCATACTTTATCCCTTTAATCCAAAACCACCAACCCTTCATGTTGCAACATATAGATCTCTTCATATAGATCTTCATTCACACATAGATTTAATATCCAATTGATATATAATCTATGAATGATATTTAATGCATCAAGAGTTAAATAGTTGTAATAGAAAGGGGAAAAGTATTCCTTAAACTTATATAAACATGGAAAATTAAGGACTTATCTTTGAGCCGATTCCCTTTTCTGACTCGTATGGGACCGATTGGATCTTTTTGGGTCATTCCCAAGTGATGTATTTCTTCTCATCAGACTCATCACCCTTGTACCTTTTCTAAACCGTTTCACAAATAGTCTTTTTTGACTTCTCAACGGCACACAGATAAAGGCGGGGTTCGTCACATTATCCAAGATCAATCCACTAACCACTGAATTATCTTTCTTGAACCCAACTACAAGAGCTAGGATCCTATCATCGTGTTCTTTGGTAATTTCCACATTGCCTTCAATGGCGGGGAGTACCTCGGGAACAACAAGATCTAGTTCATATGGTTCAAGGAATATCAGTGGCTTTTGTGCCCAACGTTTGAAGTTGGAACCATTGAAAGGATCCAACATAATCACGTCGGGAATGGATTTTGCATTCAAGGATGAAGCAGCCTCCGAAATAGGAAAACTATTTTACAATCGGTGATATGAGAATATCTTTTTCAAATTGTTGGTAAAAACTAACAATCACCGATACAGTAAAAATTGTTTTCATATAAAAATATTTAGAAAAAATGTAATACTACAACTATTACAATACAATGGAAAAATGGAATATAAAGGTATCCCAAAACCGTAATACAACAACTATTACAAGAAATGGGAAAAGAACATACATGGAAATATCAAAAAAAATTACTAGATACGATTACACAAAACGTGCATCGTTGAAAAAGATATTTCGGGAGTACCGGTATCTCCAACAATCGTATCCCTCTTCTACTCTTATCTCTATGTCAAAATAATTTGACTAATCATTGAGAATAGAGTGTTCCATTTTCTGAATTTCTAGAATAATATATCATTCTCTTTAGAATAATATTCTTTCTCACTAAAAGTATTTTCCTATTCTCTCTATAATAACATTTTTCCATTCTCTCTAGAATTATATTTTTTCTCTTCTCTTGAAAAGCAAGTGACAAAGTCACTATTTATAGAGAAAATGATGAGACAAAGGAAAAAAAAAACCGTCACATAAATGCCTCTTCAATGCTCTTTAATGCTAGCCGTTTTTTTTCTTTTTCAAATTTTTGTAACTCCCATAACCACAAATATATAAAAGAAAACTATTAATCCTCCATCAAGAATAAGGAATTATTTGAAATTCAATAATTCCAATGGTTTTTCTTTTTCATTTTCTAGGTGGGATTTTTTAACACATATAAAGTTTACCCACTTTTCTTAAGAGAAAGAAAGAATTAATAAAATAAAACTCTTTAATTTTACTAATTCCAACAATTTCTTTCTCAAATTTTTATGTGGGACTATTAGTACACTAATAGTCTTTTCCACTTCTCCCAAGAACATGAAAGAATAATAAAATAAATTGTCTTTTATTAAATAATTCCAACAATCAAAAGGGATGGATATTATTTAAATTTCGTATGGAAATTTCCACTTTTTGAATGGATATAATCACACCTACTTTCATCATCTCTTTGTTCCAATTAGTTCATCTGCTGGACCTGGAAGATCAACTGCGACTCTTATTCAGGTCAACTCAAGAACATTTAAAGAAAAAAACAAAATTATGAATCGGTAACGAAATGTTTTGATACGCATGAATTAATTAGGAGCTACTTATATGCAGGCTTTGAATTTTTACATAAATTTTTGTATGATATGTGTGTATATATAATATAATTGATCTGCGGTAGGAAATGTTTTTGTTTAAGCTTTCATTTTCTTAAGAAATCATGAGGCCTTCACTGAAGCGACTTCGATTTGTGGTTTCAGCAGCTTCTAAAGATTGCACCATTGGTCCCTGCTTTTTTATAATTATGGTTAATTGCAATATTGGTCTCTGCCATTTTAGTCTAAAAGTATAATTAATAGGATGCCCAAAATAGGTACGAAGTGGAGGTATATTGAACATATGGTTGTGAAAATACCCCAACTAGAAGCTAACGGTGTATTACAACTATGTAAAGGTAGCGATAAGCCGATAATTAATACTTGAACTATAGTATGTTCATTTATGTTCAAACATCTTGGCATATAGTTTATATCATATGAAAAGGAGTTTTAAATCTATGCTCTTTGGCTCTTCTAAACCAAAGATATTTGTACTAGATAATTTTTTAGGGACACAAAGAAATTAGAAATTAGAACTTAGTACTTGTTTGTTCATATTTTTGTGAAAGGGCCCAAAGTACAAGAATTTTAATGAGTATGTGTTAAGTGGAATACCCAAATAAAGGAACCACATAACCCTGGAAGCCAGCTGTATTGAATCAAAAATATCTTAGCAAATTATTTTAACCAACTCATAAGAATGTCGATCAAAGCGATGTAACCTCGGCATGAAAGCATAACATCCTTCACAAATGCGAGATGAGAAATCTCCAAATCAAGATCATCCTCATCTTCCTCATCCTTGTTCTCCTCAAACTCGACAGTTACCTCAACATCATCAAGAGACTCGGTTAACAGCATTAAACCCATGTGGGACCCCCTGTCCTGGAATCAATATTCATCTTTTTAATTGAAACAAGCTGATCAAACACGAAAATGGGAATCAGACTCAATCTTCTTATTCTAACCCAGACTTCTTCAAACAGCTAAAATCTCATCAGTTGCACCACTCAATATATTCAAAGGCTGACCACCCAACTGTGTTTGAAAAGCACTAAGCATAGCCTCATAAGCCGCATTTGTTTTTTTAGTTTTAGTGTACCTTAACAACAAATTATTAGAAGTAAGAGGCACATGATTATTCTTCTTCTTGCTAGCTTAATCCTTTTTCAACTGCTCTATCTCAGGTGGTTTATTCTGAGCAGCTTGGTCACCAAAACTCTTGGGATCGATCCTTCCCCATAGAGTCTCAGACATGACTCGAGTTGGCTATGTACTCATATTGTTTGAATCTAGAATGTGTTTCCGTCATTTATTAAGCCAGGATCACAAAAAAGTAGATAACCTGTGTAACAAACTACAAAACTTAGTAATATTGAGAGTAAATTGCATCATTAATCCCTATGTTATGCGAAATGATCAAGTAACATGATTCTAGCAGTTTCATCAGAATAATCGGTTACTGATCTCGCAAGTTTTTCACATAATATGCATAGTCCTATCATCTGCGCCATGCAAATAGTTGGGACAAACTAGAATAAAATGAAATAGCACTTTCATAACTTTTTTTCTAAGACCCTGGAAAAGGGTTACAATTAATATATCATCAAAAATTCGCAACATATAAACACATAAAATTGCCACCCAATGTAATTTTTCATGGTGAAACCCACCACCCCAAATTCAAGCTCTAAAGACAACTAGTCTCAGGGTTGCGATTCAAGTGCGGGTCATATGTAAAGTCCTATAATCTAAGGGATATGACTTATATCATGGCGACAAAAGAAGAATATATGCTAGAAAAGGGGCAAAGACGGAAAAATAATTCAATTATAATCGAGTTAGGATGCTAATGGATTCAAATTGCTAGAACTACCTTATTTATTTTCCTAACTTCTAGGTCTCTCTATGGTTTCACGTTCAGTTCCTAGACTAGGTGGGTTGTCAACTAGTTCAGACCTCATGTTCTACACACTGTTGAAGACTCCCTAAGATACAACATTTCTTCTATGCATTGCTCATTAAACCATATTATCCTTTACTTAATGTTTTCATGCAATCCATACTGAACACATTGTGATATCATTCAAGTCTACACTATTTACTATCATTAACTTGCTATAAAATGCTTAATAAGTACATCCACTACATCAGACATCATCCCTATACTGATTTTGTTTCTGTTATACATTGCAATTTAGTCGAATTGAATGTAGATGTCACCAACAAAACAATGATCACATCAAAATATAATCGATGTCTTTATGTTATATTATCACGATTTTTGTTTCATTTTTTGAAAATTTGAATTTTAAGAACTTCTCTAATACCTAAACTTTAAACTCCACACACTGTTATTGTATAATTTGAATTTTTTCCAGTTTTTATAGTTTCTTTAGACACGGGTCATACCTAGTATATATATACTAGAGAATACCATGTACTTAGAGGTATTTGAACAAAAATTGATTTAAAAAATCATAATCAATAGTAAAAAAAATCATAATTTCATTAAATATAAAAGAAGTTACGAATTATTCTATTACTCGTAAAAATTAGATTAAGAATATTAAAAAAATATATCAATACATGTAATCACCGTGTTTGTATATATGCATTCCTCTCATAACTCTACAAACATAAAACGAATAGCTATCATGTACTTCACTATATTATAAAGTATTGCTATATATTTCATATATGTATTCTAGTTTTAGGCTATATTATACATGTATTTTATATAAGATTTTACGAAGATTATCGTTTAGAACTCGAAGAAAATTGTATAAGTTGTTCCTATACAATTTATTGGAGTAACTCCTGAGGTTGAACTTAAAGGATAATTTAGATGTTTCAGTTCTCATATTCTACGATTATTCAATTCAAGAAACTTGTATGGGAAGCTTACTCCTATTTTTTTTGTTTCAACATTAAGTCAAACATCAAATTAAAAGTTACAGCATTTGCAAGTTTTTTCCACATATCTGAGCCTCATTCGGTTAATTTGTTAATTGAATTTCATTTCAATGTTTTAACCTCAAGAACGAGAAAAAAGAGTGATAAGAATTTCGAGAAAATGGTGGTTGTCTCTCTCAGCGACACCTCGTGATTTTGATATATGAAGAACAACCATACACGCTGGTTTTCAAAAGTACCAAATATACTTAAAGCATAAATGCAAAAGAAAAGATTGATAGTTGCTCTAGTGGTTTGTAACTTTTTTTCATCTCTCACACCTTATATGGGATAAGTTTGATGTTGGTCCTTGTTTTATATAAAATAGCCAAATTTACCCAAGTGTGGTATATATAAAAACCCCAACCCTTGTAGAGTGAGACGACGAAGAGCTTTCAGGATCTCCAGTAACGAGTGGTTTTAGGTTCCCCTATTTGTGTTAGCTAATTATTTTTTGAAATTAATAAAAAAATCAACCACCCTCATCTCTCTCATCAGTATGTTTACCTTTCTATATGTTATGCAAAAGATGTCAAACATAATAATGCTCGAGACTGTGATGATCTTCCCTAATAATAGTTAGCGTTATACCCGCTTCCATTTGGACTTATCGATAAAAATGGATGAAATTTGATGCGGGGACTAATGGCCTATAGTTCAGGACCATATGTGGATTTTTCCTTTTTTCCAGTTATTTGCACTATTGGTCCCTATATTGAATTTCTATAAGTTTAGTGCAGTATAAGTCTTATATTATGCAAATTAACCGATATTTTATCATTGAAACAACATAAAAACAAAATAAATAAAAGGCTAGAAAGATGATTTTGAGATGAGGTTGTGATGATATGGTACGTATGTGCTCCTGAAATTGAGTGTTGAGATCGAAATGTATCTTGGCGAGGCATCACGTGTGGCAGCAAGGTAATTACCAACGGGCAGGTTGGTATCTATGAAGGCACTAAGATATTTTAGATAATGAACATGAATAGTTAAGTGGCGTATTTTTCCATTAGTGTATTTGTTAGATAAGCACCATTTTCTCTTCTTCAAACACACATTTTTATTTTTCATTTGATTGAAGGAGAACCATGGAAAATTCTCAAAACTAGATTGTTTATTGAAGATAAACTGTCAAGTAAGAAGTGTTACTGAGACTCGTTATTCAATACCTCTACTCTTCAAACTACAACATATCTGTTGAACAATAAATGTCCACGGAACCCCACCATTCACTCACTTTCGTATATCAATCAAGGAGAATTTCAAAAATCCAATCAAATTCTTGCCGATATAAAATACTACTACTTCAAAACCAAAAAATTCAAGCATTAGATTTACAACACTTTCTCAAACAACAATTTTGCAAATATCTTAGATAGGTTGACATGAAATATATCATAAACATTCTTCAAAGAGATATTTACAACTTGGTGACACAATATAAAAATTGCATAAACTGCCTCATGAAATAATTATTTGAGTAAATATATCCACTACCCCTTAAACTATGGCCAAAAACGGTTTGCCCCCCACTGTATTTGTTGGTACTGGATGCCCCTTAATTTTTATTTTCGTGACTAGATTCCCCTTAAGTTTTATTTCGTGACTAGATGCCCTTAAGGTTCATTTTCGTAACTCTGGAGAGATTAATTGGCGCCTATTTTGTTATGGAGTAAGTGGATTCCCTTTAATTGACATATTGTCATTTACATATAAAAAGTAACTATGTTAAATATCAGGAAAGGGGCATCAAGAAAGGGGCGTCCAGTATGGGGGGTCAATTTACTTTTTTGTGATATTTAAATGGGGCCTATTTTGTTAAGGGGAATCTAGTCACAAAAGGGGCATCCAATCATGAAAATTAAATTTAAGGGGCATCCAGTCACAAAAAGTCTAGTGGGGGGTAAACTGTCAAAACGAGTATACTTCAGGGGGTAATGGAGGCATTTACTCTAATTTTTAGTGGAAATGTTTGGAAAATATTGAATAATAACCTAAACCGATTTGATTCTCTTGATTAGCATCCCCAATTAACCCAATAACAACTGATGATAATTTCCAAAACATTCCACTTTATCGGTTACTTTATTTTCATTTTATTCATCATTCATTTTTTGTAAGATACACATGACACTCGTTATGATGTGAGTTGTCATGTCTCTTATTTTCTCTTTCTTTTTCTTTACATAACTTTTTTTCTAAAACCCCGGAAAAGGGTTACAAGTAATACATCATCAAAATTCCGCAACATATAAACGCAAAAAATTCCCACCTAATGTAATTTCCCATAATGAAACCCACTACGTCAAACTCAAGATCTAGAGACAACTAGTCTTAGGGCTGCGATTTAAGTGCTGGTCATATGGAAAGTCCTATAATATAAAGGATACGACTTATATCATGGAGAAAAAGAAAACTATGTGCTAGAAAGGGGGGTAAGACGGAAAAATAATTCAATTATAATCGAGTTAGAAAGCTAAAGGATTCGAATTGCTATCAAAGAACTGCCTTATTCATTTCCCTAACTACTAGGTCTCGTTATGGTTTAACGTTTAGTTCCTATACTAGGCGGGTTGTCAACTAGTTCAGACCTCACGTTCTACGCACTGTTGAAGGCTCCCTAAGATACAACCTTTTTTCTACGCATTGCTCATTAAACCATATTATCCTTTACTTAATGTTTTCATGTAATCTATACTAAATGTGTTGTAATATCCTGTTGTTCCTGCTCCTCTTTCTTCGCTTCGGGGACGGAGGTCCTACGGTAGGTAACAGCAGGCACAAGCAACTTGACCGAAGAGGACCAGCGCTTCTACTCCTCCACCGAGGAGCCGTTCGCAGCGAGAAGCAAGGAATGTCGTGAACGGTGGGAGGTCACAGAGAATTGACCTATTCATAGAGTGATCCTATGATCGATACAGGATATAGACTATCTCTTTCTTTATTATATTCTTTTTCTGAAAAAAAATAAGGGTGACTCAACAAGTCCATACTATTTACTATCATTAACTTGCTATAATTATTCTTAATAAGTATACCCGCTACATCCTACATCATCCCTATACTGATTTTAAATTATATGATTTTTTAGAAAGCAGGTAAAAGCACATAAGCGGGGATGAGGACAATGAGTATCGCACCCCTAACTCAAAACTAAGTCGTATCCCCATGACTCGTAAATGACTCTAAACACATTAAACAGTTACTATTATACACTAACATAAATAAGAAATTAGGGGACAATACACGACCCTCACACATCTCCTCGAACTCGCTATCTGAAGAAATCTCGTGATCTTCCCTGATTTTCACCTTAATCTTATCAATTTTGTTATGCTCACCTTAGCTGGTACATGACACTGTAGTGATGCTTATCTTCTATCTTTTCAATCATTTTCATCAGTGACACGGTCCATGCTGGAATTTCAGGTTCAAAACTATCCATACCTTCTTGCGGAGTTGAGGAAGAACTTTGATCTTTAGAAATTGGTTATTTTCTCTTTTATATGGACGGAACATGCTTTCTCATGCTATTTCTGAGATGTTGTGTTGGCACCTAGGGCTTTGGTTTCTTCTCAATTGGTTTATCGGTAAGGATTTCTTACTCTATTATTTCCCCAGGTAATTTCTTGTTCTTTCCCATGATTTGTCTCTTCCTCTTAAAATCCAATACATATGTTCTTCTCGTCATCTATGCTAATCCACAAATCAAGATGCACCAAGTATGAATTTAAATTTATGAATGATTGGTGTTTCTTGGGGTGTTTGTATGGAAAAGGATTTTTATGGTATTTGGATGGCGGTTTATGAAAAAAAAGAAGAAATTTAGCTTACTTGTGGTGGAAGAGATCTTTACAAACTTGAAAATCTTTGGTGTTTTATTTTTTGTGGAATGGATTTGATGAAGTTAATATATTTGTGATGGATGAATGGAAGATTTTTCTGTATTTTGGTGTGTTGTGGAAGGTTAGATCAAACTTTCTTGGTGTTTTAATGGAGGTTGAGATTGAAATTTTTGTCTTGGTGAAGTTGAAAAAGGGTAGGATTAGGTTTCTAGGAGTTTAAGGACTCTTTTACTTCTTCTTTGACTGACACGCAACGGCAAGCCGGTCATCTGACCGGTATGCCGGTCCCTTGTTGCCTGTACCCAGACCGTGATACCGTATACGCGAACGACGACACGGTTCTGCACTAGCATGCCGCCTAAAATGCTGGCTTGCCGGTCACATATGCCCATGTATTTGAATTCATACCGTAAGTGAACAGTCACGACCCTTTCTACTGCACCGACATGCTGCCAATAGGGTTGGTTTACCGGGTCGAGCGCTCGTAACTTTCTGACTTTGGACCGTAATGAGTACCCCCTTTGACGCGAGTGACGGCCTAGACTGGAACCGGCACTGCTGCCTAGAAGTCCGACTTGCCGGTCATTACTTCGTAAACTTCTGACCTTGGACCGTGGCGTGACTCTCATGACCATTTCAAGGGCAGCAGTATATGCCGGCCGCTGGACCGGTATGCCGCCCAGAGTTACTGCAGATATGCATTTCACTTTAATTTCACCCCGAAATCATTGATGCTCACACCTACACAACAAAATACTAAAGCTTTCTCTCCCATTAGTTCTAATAAACACTAAGACAAAATATTAAAACACTGACCTTACGAATATACATTACAAAAGCAATATGCTATTCTACAAACGGGCTTTCACCCTTGAATGGATTTTGTTTGATGTCTTTAACTCGACGAGTTACCTCAACAATCACTTCTTTCGTACATAGCCTCTCCAACAGTGAGTGAGGCTAGTAACACCTACCATGCAGAATTTGCATCCCTTGGCTTTCACTTCTACCCCCTTCTCAAAATTAAATCTCGTGACCATCAATGGTTCCATCTAAGCGATCTTGTGCTTGTATGATTTTGGTGGAGGATCTCGTGGGTTCTCTCGGAACCTTCTTAGCACGTTTCTCAGTTCTCTTCAAGTGTGTAGGTGTTGGGTTCGTTTTTAGATTCGGATGATCTTTTTATGGTGGTTTGTTTCTTAGCTCTCTCTCCTCCAATCTTAAGGTTGCCACAACCTTAGTTGGCTCTTTATGCACCTGATCAATGACATCTACATAAACACTTACCCGGTGAAGTGGAAAACTTCATAGCCTTGAATACATTAAACTTTTCCTCCTCATCTTGCACTCACATAATCAACACACCATTCTTTACATTAATCAAAGTACGCCCACATGGCTAAGAATGGCCACCCCAATATGATCAACACATTCTTATCTGTGGCGTAGTCGAGAATAATAAAATTACTTGGGCTTATAAAATTACATTCCTTGACGAATACATCTTCAATTTTTGCTTTAGGTTGGGAGATAGACCTATCCGCCATTTGCAAGGTCACAATAGTAGACCTCGCCTCCCCAATCTTCAATTTTCAAACAATGACCTAGGCATGAGATTGATACTCATACCTAAGTCACACATAGCTATACTGGTCCACTTTACGAAAGAATATAGGTATATTTATACTATCGGGATGTTTCAACTTTAAATTTAACTTCCTTAAATCGCGCTACGCTCCTCCTACAAACCAACTATCTCTCCCTCGAAGTACTTGCATTTTTCAGAGAGCACATCCTTCATGAATATTAGATACTTTGGACTATTTTGGATGGCTTACACAAAGAGAAAATTTATTTGTAATTTTCTCAACATGTCCATGAACTTCTTGTACTCTTTGTCATTGTCTTTCTTTTGAACACGTGATGGGAACGGAGGAGGAGGTTGATTTTCTTTCACAACTAACTTTTTATCCTTTTGTATCGGTATCTTCTCAACCTATTCAGGAACGGTTAGTGACTCAACTAACTCTTCAACACTTTCTAAAACATTCTTCTCATCCTCTTTCTCTTTCTCAATCACTATGGGGGGGGGGTAGTTGCTTCATATTCCTTAGTGCGATGTTTTACAATATTCAACATTTATAGTGTGTAAATAGTTAGCAATTTAAGAAACTTGAGTCTTAAGAATTTTCAACAAGACAAAATGAGAATTCAAAGTTTCCTCTATCTCGGTGGACTTTTCAGCGACAATCTGATTACTATTACTATCTTATACTTGATCAGGGTATGAATAACTTGAAATCATAAAGACATAACCAACGTGAATTGAATGCAATTTATTTAAATACTAAAATTATCACAAAAGCTCAGAATTATCAATTAATTAGCTAAGGTTCATACACCATGCAATTCTCAAGCACAATAGAATTTAGCTCATTTTAAAATACTAGAAAGAAATAGCTAAAAATAAGAAATGCATGTTTAAAACAAAAAACAAAATAAAATTACACTAAAAGAAATGATAAATCGGACTCCAGATGATGAAGAATGGTGGAATTGTTCTCCAAGCGTGTTTAGCTTTTTGAAAGTATGAATTGTGTTTTTTTCAGCTGATAAAAGGTATTTGTAAAAGTCTAGGTCGTTTTAAGTCCATATGGCCCCCCTTTTGGGGGTCTATAAGGCCCAACCTGTTTTTCTTATGTTAGACAACTTTGAGTCACTGTGGTAGAATTGCCATAACTTTTGCATCTCAACTTTGAGTCGACTTTCGTCACATCTCCCACAATAATGACTTCAAGCTCTTTCCAAATCAAAAGGAATAAAGTCAAAATCCATTGCTAATTTTCCGTGGTGATTGAAACAAGACACGTCAAACTTATAGGAAATTCTCAAATCCTTCTAGATGACTTTTTGCTCTCTCTCTCTCTCTCTCTCTCTCTCTCTCTCTCTCTCTCTCTCTCTCTCTCTCTCTCTCTCTCTCTCTCTCTCTCTCTCTCTCTCTCTCTCTCTCTCTCTCTCTCTCTCAGTGTAGATTTGACTTTCTTGACTTCTCCATATTATTTATGGATTCCATATCAAACATGTACCTAAGAAGCTACACACGTAACATACGAGTAAAGCAAAAAATACTCGTATAACAGTAATAAGCCCAAATTGAGATACAAAAGTAAGAAACATAAAAAATTAGGGAATAATTCATCTATTAGGTCCATTAAACTCCCAAATGATTTCTCGTGATACCATTGTTCTATCACAAAAGACGAGACATCAACAACAAATATATAGAGCTACAACTACGAATCAATCAAATTTTCCAATTTACTGATAAATAAACTCCAAGAGCCTTTCTATATATGGCAAAAATCTTAATAATTACACTATATCAGTTAGAAATTAGTAGAAGAAAACTATAGTTGCATATAATTCGAGTTGGAGTTAAGTAATGAGTATAAAATATCTCCAATAAACATGTCATATACTTTTCTTCGCATAATTATTATACACCCTAATACTCAAATTACTATAATATAATTTGACGTACACAGTTAAACACTCGTTTTACATGCATTAGTAGATTAGACTTGTGTCGTGTAGAGTCCATAAGATAGAATTATTAAAGTATACATAATTTAGGATAATGGATGGTCCTTAATCATATTAGATGGAATCCAAATAAACATTTTTTTAAATAACTGGGTTTCAGAGAAAACCTCTTTTTCCATTAACGGCTGAAGATCCTAACATTTTCTTCATCAACAATTAATGGTTGGTGTTAAAATCTATACAAAATTAATAAGCACAATATAAAAACCCTGAAAATCGAGAAAAAATTCAATAAATCAATTTAAAGGCCAAAAGAAATCCCTTAATTAACCATGAAACATACGATGAGAGCCAATACCATAACCAACAAAGCACCCTAGAAAGTCTAATAATGAGATTGAGTTGATCATTCATAAAGAGAATTACTGAGAGAAATCAATTGGATGAGAATATGTTAGTAAATGTTATTTCGTCGTCTTTCCTTTCATCTTTTCTTGATAGATAGTTTTTCTAATGGATCTTATATCAATTATTGAACACGAAATATGTCCTCAAATAATTTCATTAAAAAATACAAAGAAAATTAAAATTGTCCAGGTAGTAAAATTATTTTAAAAAAACAAATATAGGTCAAAAGTTCGTGTCCTATTTAAACCTAGATATAACTCTGAACAAAACTCCTTCAATGGTCCACTTCTCCGTATTAGTAAAAGCTAGAAAACAAAAACATATCTGGTCCAATGTTCAAAATTCTTTTTTGGTCAGGTAATATGGTGGCTTCGTAATATAACAGCAAGAATTCTTCCGAAGCCAGTTCAAGCCTATTCAGAGAATGCAAGAAGATTCTAGCCTTCCACGGCGCTCGACTTTACGATGAAAAGATTCTTACTCGCCTTTCATTTCCCTATCATATGTCCACACATTAAATTATTAATGTTGTTTAATCAGGGGCACATCCAGGATACCTTTTTGGGAAGGTGCTGTGGAGAAAAACTAGAACAAGTAGCAAGGCAAACCCAAAAAAAATTGGGGGTAGTATTAGACTTGGGGGGTAAACTTTTAGTTAGAGCATATTTTTCGCTTGGGATAAAAGATAATTTTTGTCAAGGGTTTTCAGCTATAATTTTTTTAGTGCTATGTCCCGGGGGGCGGCATCCTCCTCCCCCCTTCTTAGATCTTTCCCTATGGGAAAATTGTCATTTGAGAGAAAATTAAGGGACTGTTTATAACACTTACATTAAAATATTCTATCAATTTTAATACAAAAATAAATTATAATATAAATACTGCTTAACCTAAAATGTAAACCTGTCATAATAATACCCTCGCCGCAGTCTCTATCTCAATCGACTACATCTTTGTTCATCTCACACCTATTACTCAGTTTATAACTTTCTCAATACACTCTAACTTCTTCATCCGCACATACACATTGGATCAAACCAATTTTTGTAATGCTTAGGTCGATGGTCATGATATTTCAATCAAAGAAAACAAAAGCAATCGGGTAAGTCACACGACTATATACTATAAAGTGGTATGTCAAATTTGTAATCCAATATATATATATTCACGAATGACAAAATTTGAAAAGTAAATTAGGATTGACTGTTTTAATTGATTTTTTCCTGGGTAATTTCCTAATAACTCAATTTTGTGTGAAATCGTCAAATACAAATTTATTTTATTGTGTTTTTTCATAAATATAGGTTATTATACTTTTTTTATAATTTAAATAGTTACATGTATTTTATCGTTTTAATATTTTATTTGATCTATTTTTTTATATATTTGTTTATTAAAGTATGCAATTGATGAGAAAATTTTAATGGTTAATTTAATATACTAAAAAATTAAATTTAATAGAGGCTAAATTTTTATTTCCAACCAGTGTATAAAGAAATATTAATATGCGCATCACAATTGAAAATGTACTTTTTTGTTTGGGTTCTAAAATATGACACACAACTTGGGATCATGAATTAAATATCGGGTAATTCACAAATTAGACTTGATAACATATAACTAATGTTAGTGTTTTACAGTTTATTAACTAGCTTGTTGTGTTTTCCTATACTCTGCTGAAACAATTCAATAATAGTGAAATGTTATAAGTAATTCACAAATTGGACTTGATAACATATAACTAATGTTAGTGGTTATAGTTTATTAACTAACTTGTTATGTGTTTCTATATTTATATTCTACTGAAAAATTCAATAATGATGAAATTTTTATGTTAGTACTGAAAAAATTCAATAATAGAGAAATTCTATGCTATTTTTGCTGAATATTTTTTTCTATTATATACACATATATAAATTTGAAAGGGAAATATAATGCTCTTAAGATAACTAATAATAAAGAAACTTAAACAGAAAAAATATTTAAAATGATAAGTAATTAATTTGACATAAATTGAATTTTATGACACATATTATACATCTTATAGAATTGTTGATATCTTTATCCATGGGTTTTTATAAATAATATTAAGTTGATTGGTTAACAATTTTTTGTGTGGTTTCATTATTTTTTATTATCAATAATATTATATAATAATTTTTATCACTACATGTGTTATTCCCTTTCGTCTCTCTGGCGCACACTTACTGTTTTCAGCTCCGCTTATGTATTTTTTTTATTTAATTCTAAATATGACAAGATTAAAATATATATTATTCAAAAAATCAAAATATTTTTTTGATTTTTTAATTCCTTTATTAATACTAAAAAATGAATCTAAACCAGAAATAAGTAATTAATCAGAATTTTAATTTGGTTTTATTTTTAATTGGAAGTGATTACTTGACTAATTTTATTTAATTTTCTACAGAAGAAATGAGGATGCTGTAATGACAGTTACTGATTTTGGGCTGTCGGATTTCATTCGACCAGGTAATGTTCTGTTAGTGCTTCCTTAACCTCTTACTATACACTTTGGCACACAAAAATATTGTTAATAATATTTCTACCTTCACATAAAGGTAAAACCACCTTATATATGTATTGTAATGCAGATCAGAAATTGAATGATATAGTAGGGAGTGCATATTATGTTGCCCCATAAGTTCTCCACAGCTCTACAATGTGGAAGCGGATATGTGGAGCGTGGCTGTCATTGCCTACATTTTACCATGTGGGACCCATCCGTTCTGGGCCGCCACCAAATCAGGTATATTCCGGTCAGTTCTATGGGCTGACCCGAATTTCGATAATACGCCCTGGACTTCAATCTCAAGTGAAGGACGAGACTTTGTTAAGCGGCTTTTAATTAAAGATCACAACGGATAGTGCTATTCCAGCATTGAGTAAGTTTCTTCTCATTAAACCGTGTTAGATTTTATAATTTTATAATTTCCTTTTCTAACATTTTCTTTCTATTTGTACAGCTCATCCATGGCTGATGAGGGAGGATGGGGAGGCCCCCTGGATATTTTCATGTTTAAGATGGTAAATCATATATTCGTTCTACGCTTTTGAAACGCGCGGCTTTAGTGGTATGTATCATTATATTTATATATTTTTAGGTTTAAAATTCTTCATTCTTTTTATTCTATTTAATTGTGTAGGCACTCTCGAGAGTATTGACAGGAGATGAGCTGGTGTACATTCGAGCGCAATTCAAGCTGCGTATCCCAACAAGAGGTTCAATTTCATTGAATAATTTCCAAACAGTGAGTAATATATATATATATATATATATATATATATATATATATATATATTTATAATTTTATGAGTTTATTTATTAGTTTACTCATTACATAATTTATGATGCAGACCCTTCTAATGAATGCAACAGATGCTATGAGGGAGTCATGGGTGCTGGAGATTGTTATGGTAAGATATTCTCTTTTGGCTAAAGTATATTAAGAAGTCACGCTTAATTATTGAAAACTAACAAAATTCTATTTTTGAAATAATAATAGATGGAGCATCTGCCGAATGCAAGAATGGAGTTTGACGAGTATTGTGCTGCTTGTATAAGCCCACATCAGCTAAAGGCCCTAGAGAGGTGGGATGAGATAGCAAGTGAGGCGTATGAATATTTCGAGATAGAAGAGAATCGTGTCATCTCAGTGGATGACTTAGCAAGGGTATGCAAGTTCTTTACTTAATCCAATAAATCCAACTTGTGTTTTGATTGTGTATATATTTGCAGGAAATGAACCTGGGTCCCACGACCCGTTCTCTGTTACAAAAATTGGATTCTTAGATCCGACAGTAAACTGAGTTACGTCGGATTTACCAAGTTCCTTCATGGTGTGACCATTAGGAGCTCCACTCCTCATAATCGCTAAACAGAGTGTAACATTTTGAGTAACCATGTTAGTGGTTTTTTATTTGTATAAGTTTATTATATTATTTTCCACTTCCTACTTTTTTATGTTAACATTGTTTTGGGGTGACCTTGTATATTGGTAATATTCATTCATCAGTCTGTGATACTTTGTAATATTCTATGTCCCTTAAACTACTCGATATAAGAAAATTCATTATTACATAATATCTAATATTCCATTTCATTATCCAGCTTTTGTCCTCTAAACTGCCCACCCTAAACTACCGCTGCTCCACCACCATCACTCGCAAAAGCCTATTCACTCATTTATCTAACCATATCCCTAAAATGAAAAGCTAACTAGGAAAAAAGGTGAAGAACTTAGGTTACACTCTCTTTGAGAAATCTAATTTTATTTCCCATCTCTTTGATGAAGAAGCATCAAACTCATGGGAGGACCAACTGTGATTTCGGTTTTAGTCCGAAGTTTTAAGCATTTTTCCAGTTTCTGTTGACTCTTTTCAGATAATATCACAATAACAAACTGGGTTGGATTAAATATTTTTTAGGTGGGTTAAAGTTAAAAAGTTTGGACCTATTATGAATTTTGTTTTTAAATGAATCTCTAGATTCTTTCTTTCAATTTATCTCTTAAGGGTCTGTTTGGATTAAGGAGGAATTCTTTATTAAAATATAGGAAAGGAGAGTATAATAAAAGAATCGAAAGGAGAGTATTTAATCTTGTTTGGATTGAATAAAAAAAGAGGGAGGGATTTTATTAAATGATTATAGGTATCCGGTGTTTGGAATAGAAGAAAATGGAAGGAAGAGATTTTTTTATAACTAAATTACTTATATACCCCTATTATAAAGAAATAATAAGGGTAATTTAGACATTACAATGTAATAAAAGAATCTTTCCCTCCTAATTCCACCGAATTAGAAGGATTGAATACATATGTTCATAAAGGATTATAAGAATCCTTTAATAAACTATCCTTCCTAATTTTTTCCAATACAAACAAGGAATAGGATTGTTATTATCCTTTAATAAAATCTTATCCCTCCCAAAGAATGCTACCCAGTGGGCCGTGATGTTTATTTTTCGAGTTATTGATCCAAAGGGCTCGGAAGAATGTTGATGTTTTTAAAAGGCATGATTTGTTCATACATAATTTCAAACGCTAATGTCCCTATAATAATAACAAAATTTTGAATTAAAAAATCACAATCGTACTCCATATTTCTGTTTAACGTAAATACCTTCAGTTTTTTCCTCTTTCTCATTCCTTTTTTATTAAATTTGAACCATATAAATCTTTTCAAAACCAGATTTTTTTATGTGATTCTCAGCAAGTTATAGTTATCATTTTATGTTTTTGAAGAGGCAAAATATTTAGAACGCAAAGATCTACAATTTATATTACTTTACATATTGGGTTGAAATTTGAACAAATTGATGTTATTTAGGTGTGTTCTATTATATTTTCTGGGTTTTAATTGTTGATGTTTAATAAGATTAGTATTCTGGCTAGTTTACCTACATCGATATTCTTCAAATTATTTGTTTTTGTTTTTTGTGTAATTACAACTATTAAATCGATATATTTGAATTTGTGAGTAAACTATGTAAAGGAGAAGGAAAATTTGTTTGTGGGTGATTTTAGTGTTTTGTATTAGAAAATATCGGTGGATGTGTAAATTATACACTGCATATTTTTTGCTTTTGTGAGAATAAATGTATACTAAAAAAATATTTCCTTACATATTAAACATGGGACCTTGTTCGGATGATGAAGAAAAAAACCAGACATGGATTAGCTTGATGATGAATTTAAAAATAAGGAAGTTTATTATGTTGGAAAAGTGATTTTTAGTAAGAATTTATGATGTTTTGTATAAAACAGAAGTTTTTGTGCGAGAATTAATTTATGTAAGTTGAATGTTGTTGATCATTTATTGATTTTTATTTTTTTATTGAATCTTTGTGTAAACTACTATTATTATGCCATGATCTCATTCGTATATGGATGGGTATCATATTATCCATATATGAATGGATCACATCTGATCCATAAAACATCATATCAATACAATTATTTTTCTCTAAAATACATAATGTTAAAATGAAAATGTTAAGTTATTACCTAAGGATCCTTATGTAGGGGAGGGATGGATGAAACTATAATAATAAGGGAAAATAATGAAATAAACAAGAGAAAAACAAAGTCACATAAATGGCCCTGAACCAACACTCTAACTAAGTTTTATCCATCTGGAATTCTTCGGGAGAGAAACTACATAGATAGCTAGAAGGATTAGAGATCCAACAATAGTTAGGAAAAACACCATTATAGACATAAAAACTCGCTCAACGACATCCATAAATTGAGGTGATGGAAATCATCACCCATCCTCCAAAAGTACTATACATATAATGGTAAAGGTTTATTGCCCAGAGGAATCCAGAAGAACGAAGTAGATGGAAATGTGGCTAAGGAGGAATCCAGTGGTCATCTTGTTAACAACAACAAAAAACACCCACCCAAGCATATACATTAAGCATTTGCAAGTCAACTTAGGAAGCACCTTAGTAGGAATTGACCCTTATCTCTAGTAAATAAAACCCAAAACCAAAATATTCACAACACTAGTCCACCACCACCTACAAATCCTTTAGAGATAAGATTTAATTACATAAGGAGTTTCCCCATCGAAACACTCAAAGTTAAGATCTTCGCTCCTAAAAATGGTGAAGTCCACCACGAAATATCATAAGTTGGCCACTCAGCTCGGAAAAAGAGACGTGCGACTCATTTAAACGTCATTTTGAATCTTTTTATTCCAAAAGGGACCTCCCCTAATGCTATTTGGAAAATATGGATGCCCCAACCGTCCAGATTTACTCCAAGAAATGGGAAGAGAAAGCCATACACAACAATTAAGATGGTTACTCGATTTGAATAAGTAGACATGTAACTCTTTACGATGGGTTTGTCGAACCTTTTTCTTCCAACAGGTACCTCCCTATTTCTACAAAATGTAATGTAAAGCAAAATTTCATTTTTGGTAACAAAAACGAGAGTTGTCCAAAGATCTGAAGCCCAAAAATTAGACCCTGAAGATCTGACAACCAATGATCTACATTTCATTGTTATAATCTCCTTAAAATATTCTTTACTAAGAAACTGAAATATTGTTGTTACCATAACTAAAACCTTTGTTTTAAAAATCGGCCTATGTGTAGCCTACGCGCTAGAAGATAATGTACCTTCTAGAATTGTCCTAGGCGGCCGACAAGCAGTCCTAGGCGGACCCGGGCGGCCGACTAGGCGGTCATGATGCTAAAGATAAGAAAAAAAATCCTTTTTTAATTCAAAAAATTGAAAATTATATTTTTGACACAAAAAATTATATAAATCCAATAAATATTCAAATATAATTGATTATCATTCACATATTTTTATAGTTTATGTATATAGGAAATAATATATAATTTTGTGAGTTTTTTTCAAATGTTTTTCTTTATTTTTATAGTATATTGTGTGTGTTTAAAAATATACAATAATAATATATAATATTCATAATTAATAATCAAAACCGCCTAGCAAGAAAACGCCCAAGCTCCACGTAGACGTCCGCCTGATCCCCTAGTCGCTCGAAGGTGGTCGACCACCCGCTTAGCGCCTTTTAGAACACTGACTAAAACTGACATTCAAGACACAAATATGTAAGCTATACGTAGATCAAAATCAACACCAACTTTCTCCAAGAATATAACATATTATTAAAACTCAAGTGTGAAATTTCGGAGCTCAATAAGCAAGAAGTTACACATGTTGCGAAGAAGTAATTGTTAAGGAGATCTATGTTGCTAGATTAGCAACTAGTAATTCAAACGTGCAGCAAGGGACAATGCATCCTACTAAGCAAACTACTACACTGGAAAAAAAATTTGTACAAAAACTATAATCCTACTACCAAAAAAGCGTCTCAGAATATTCGAATTGCTCAACCTCCAACCTTTAAGTAACTTTTTCCACTATATCTTCCATAAAAAGATCAATCCAAGGTCCCCCGATCTTCGAGTATGACATCAATAACCAAATATAAACCTCATCCGAAAAAAAAGGTGAGACTTATTTCACTATGATTATACGCGTGGTGAAAAAATATCTTATCATTAGCCAAAATTGAATCACGTCAGAAGACTCGAGTAAAGGTGATATGTGAGCGGAAAGCATAACCCTTAATAGATCCCAACATTTTTACTTGCTTCAAAAGTAGGAGAAATTGAATCAGAAAAACATAATACCATTCCAAATCAAAGTAATAATCAAGTAGGCACACGAGTCAAGAAGTCAAACAAAAGTGTTCTTGGAGCAGTCCCGATGACCAACTGAGAGAGAAATGTATTTACCTTGCTCAAAAGCTGCATGACTCCTACTAGAAATCATAAAACAAAATTATTAAAACTCTGAAGAAGGAACCAATAAAACAACTTCTTAACCCAAAAATAAAGTGAAAGATTGATACCAGATCAATCTAAACCAAAAAGAGTATTAACAACGCCATATTCAAAAGGAGATCAAGACTCATCTAAATAAGAAATTATTCGGTAATTGGAGGGAAAGGGTTCCTCTACAATGATGGCACAACCCAAAATGTATTTATGAACCGTGGATGGATGTGGCGATGAAAACCTTCCAATCTCAAACTCTAGCATCTCTTTCATATCAAGGCATCTTTTTTTCCCTAGAAATATGGCAAGCTAGTAATAATTATACGTTTTCTAAAAATGTTGATTAATGGGTTTCCCCTTTGATGCCAGAGTAGAAGAGGTTTAGAGCGATTGAGGAGATACATCGTATTAAAAAGAAGGGGTTCTAGAGAGTGAGGCTTTGCCTTCTCCCCCCTCAATAATTCTATATCAATCTCCTTCATACAAAATTATGTTAACAATTATATAATCCAAGACAATGTCAATCCAGTAAAGTAAACACATGTCACTTAAGGAATAAATAAACTTTATTATAACTAGTAGAAAGACAAAAGGAAATAATAAAATTAATATATCATAAAAAATTCGCAACATATAAACGCATAAAATTGCTACCCAATGTAATTTTTCATGATAAAACCCACCACCCCAAATTCAAGCTCTAGAGACAACTAATCTCAGGGTTGCGATTCAAGTGCGGGTCATATGTAAAGTCCTATAATCTAAGGGATATGGCTTATATCATGGCGACAAAAGAATAATATATGCTAGAAAAGGGGCTAAGACGGAAACATAATTCAATTATAATTGAGTTAGGATGCTAATGGATTCAAATTGCTAGAACTGCTTTATTTATTTTCCTAACTACTAGGTCTCGCTATGGTTTCACGTTTAGTTCATAGACTAGGCGGTTTGTCAACTAGTTCAGACCTCACGTTCTACACACTGTTGAAGGCTCCCTAATATACAACATTTCTTCTATGAATATGCTCATTAAACCATATTATCCTTTACTTAATGTTTTCATGCAATCCATACTAAACACGTTGTGATATCATTCAAGTCCACACTATTTACTATCATTAACTTGCTATAAAATGCTTAATAAGTACATCCACAACATCCGACATCATCCCTATACTAATTTTTTAAAATTATATTTTTTTTCTTTAGAAAGCATGTAAAAGCCTATAAAAAGGGATGAGGACAACGAGTACCCCATCCCCAACTCAAAATTGAGTTGTGTCCCCACGACTCGCAAAAGACTGTAGATGCATTAAACAATTACTATTATACACTAACACAAATAACCAATTAGGGAGAAAGTATAGAAGAAATTACATGACCCCCGCACATCTCCTCGAACTCACTATCTGAATGAGTCTCGTGATCTTCCCCTATTTTCACCTTGATCTTATAGAATTTCTTGTGCTCGCCTTAGCTAGTACATGACACTATAGTGATGTTTATTTTCTGACTTTGCAATCATTTTCATCAATGACATGGCCCATGTTGGACTTTCAGGTTCAAAACTATCCATACCTTCTTGCGGAGTTGAGGAAGAACTCTAATCTTTAGAATTGGTTATTTTCTCTTTTCTATGGCCGAAACTTTCTTTCTCGTCTTATTCCTGCGATGTTGTGTTGGTACCTCGAGCTTCGGTTTCTTCTCAATTGGTTCATCTATGAGGATTGATTTCTCTATTATTTCCCCAGGTAATTTCTTGTTCTTCCCCTTGATTTGTCTCTTCCTCTTGAAATCCAATACATCAGTTATTTTTGTCAAATCCACTAAACCACAACTCAAGATGCACGAAGTATGAATTTAAGTTTATGAATGGTTGGTGTTTCTTGAGGTTGTTTTATGGAAAAGGATTTTTATGGTATTTGTATGGTAGTTTATGAAAAACAAAGGAAGAAATTTAGCTTACTTGTGGTAGTTCAAGATCAACTGTGCCACATCTTCCTCTTCTCCTCACACAATACAATTCACAAACAAACAACCCAAGCATTCCAAATTTCCATGAACCTTCATGTATTCTCCTTCAACTTCTTCTTCAAATACTTTCTTATAAGAAAACGGTAGTTCCTTTAATTGTTACTTCAGAGAAGCTATCAGGGCCCTTGAAGCTTTCTCTTTTTCTTTGGGTATAAGGTCTTTGATTTGTAGAGGTTGTGTTGTCTTCTTCACTAAAGTTGGAATCTTTTTGCTCATTGAGTCAAACACAGCATGCTAACCTCTCTTCTCTTGACTTGTTTTACCCTTTGAATTGGAACTAGGACTTTTATCACTTGATTTCTTCTCAATTAAATCCAATACCTTGATTTCTTCATCTCCCATACAGTAGATAATGTTCATGTTCTCGTAATCATCTCAATTGACCCCCAACTCAAAGCTTTAACCACTCTTGAAATTTGAAACTCTTGATTATTGGTTGTACAAGCTTAATTTGGGTTAGGAAAGGTGATTTGATGATGATTCTCTATGTGGGTAAGATGGATTCGTCATGGATTGGCTTGGATTTAAGAAATTGTAGGATGAATTTCTGGAATTTAAGCTTTTGATTCTTGGATTCAAGGTGTTTTGGGATGATATAGGTAATTGAATCTTCTTTGTAATGATGTGGAGGATGAATTGGATGTGTTTTCATGGTGATTGGGTAGTGTTTTGATGATTGGTGAAGGTTTTTATGAGCTCTAATGGAGTTGGGAGAATTTTGGATAAGAGAAGTAGGCTTAAGGTTTAGTAAATTCGGACTAATAAGAATCAACCCTCTTTTATAAGCTTGAAGACCTGTTTTCGCTTTCTCTGGTGGCGCGCTGCGGTATACCGCGCATATCGTCCGGTATACCGCACCTATCAGCGTTCAAAATTTTTCTCCTCTACTCAATACACGTGGTACGACCCCGTGGCACGTGTTTTGGGATCACGGACCATAGCGCGGACTAGGGGGTAGTCCGCAGGGTACCCTGCGACTACTGATGCTCCTTCGTCAAAATACCCGTGGTAGCAACCCCGTGGCACGTGTTTTCTTTGTGTGGTGCATGGCACGGTGTAGGGTCCGGTATACCGGACCCACTAGCTATTTTTTTTCTTTTCTGTATCAAACACATGGCTGCTACCATGGCACGGGTTTACTCACCTGCGGTATACCGCGGCTGATGTCCGGTATACCGCGCCCCTGCTTTAGTTTTTCCGAAAAATTTCGTTCGCCTTCCCTAACTCGATTTCTCCAATACCTAATCACCAAAAACACTAATACCTTCCTCAAATATGCAATATCAACTAAAATTAACTAAACTAAACATAAATTAAAAACTGGAAACGTAAAAACATAAAAGAAATTACGGGTTGTCTCCCGTATAGCACTTTTGTTTAACGTCTTTCAAAGTTAGACGTGTTACCTCAATTAAGGATGACGAAATTTCCACCCTTTGCCTTTAATTCCCACGAACTTTTCAGCTCGATTCTTCATGATCATGGATGGTGCCATCCAAGATTTCGTGGGAGAAGGTGTTTCTGGTGGTAACTCTAATTCATTTGTAGCATTACACTCCTCTAGCAATCCATTCATCTCGAATCTTTGTTTGTTAGAAAGAATGTCCTTCATGAATTGACCGTATTTTGACATTCTTGTGAGAGCTTCTACGAACGGGCTGCTGATCTTTAACTTGTTCATCATGTCAACGAACTTCCTAAATTCCAGGTCATTGTCCTTTCTGACACGTGAAGGGAATGGTGGAGGAGGACATGTGTTGGTTACCACTGGGCTCTCTTTCTTTTCCGGTGTCTTCTTTTGGACACTTTTTTGTTCAACTACCTCTTCTACCTTATCTTCTGTTGTTTTTTCTCCCCCCATTTCTGGAATAGGGACTGGTTCTGGTTCTGGTCTTGGTGGAGGTAGTTGTTTTCCACTTCCTAATTCAGCTACATGACAAACTTTGTTTTCTGGAGCACTAGTATCACTTCGGAATTTCCTTTCTGCAAGGATTTTTGTTTTTCCCACCATTTGTGACATTGTCTACACCTTCTTCATAAGCGCACTCTGTGAGTCTTGGGATTCTTGCTGGCGACTCTCCATCTTTTCGATTAGGTTCATTATCTTAGCCATGCTTGAATTCAAACTCGGAGGTTGTTCTTGTATGGTTTGCTGCATTGAATAAGGAGGTGGTTCTTGATAAGCTTCACTATAAATCGGCGCTTCTTGATAGATAGGTTGTGGAGGATAATAAGCTTGTGGTCGTGATTGATAATAATCGTCATAATAATGGTTATTATGATAATAATTCTGTTGATCTCCGACCCAATTGTAACTCTGTGGGGTTCGGTAATCAGCGTAATTTCCTTGAGATTGATAATAACCATCATAATAATGGTCTCTTTGATAAGGCATGAAGGAAACTGAGGCTGGATTGTTCATGCAATGTCTCCACGAGTGACCTCTTGCTCCACAACTAGGACATGAAGGTGAGGTACGTACTAGATTCCTCCGAGCTAATTTTCGCGATTGTTCTCGTAATTCCTCAAGTTGTTGGCTTAACTCCTTGAGCTTTAGAGATTCCATCATGAATTAGCTTCTTCAGGATCTAATAACACGAACGCCTTCTCTCCTAATAAATCTGCTTTCGCCTAAAAAAAATCTGTAAAACAAAAACTAAAAAGAAAAGCGTAAAATAGAACTAACTAAAATAAAAGCACAAGATAATTGCACAAGGACTAACGATGTAGTCCCCGGCAGCGGCGCCAAAAACTTGGTGTGGCCTAAGGTGTAATAAAAAGATGTATAAAATAAGTGCAAATAAACACCCTAAGCTAACACGATACTGCAAGTATTACAGGACGTATGCAAGTTTTAATGATAAGAAGATTCGTTCCTCAGGGACTGACGAAAGTTAGAGAGAACTTATGCAAATTATCAAGTGCAAATATGAAAGATAGAAAAGATAATACGCAAGTAGAAAGAAGAGATAGATAAATATTTATTTGGTTTTTAAATAAGAAAACTAAACTACTAAATTAAAAGACTGAAAACAAATAAAAGAAAAGAAGATAGTATGAAAGTCTAGCTTGAGTTATTAGCATGCAATCCCCACTAGTTTTGCCGTTCTAAACATGTAAGGGTAAATTATGTAGTATTTCCCTAATCGGTCCCAATTCGCTATCGGTAGTTTAAAATAGGATTTACCTATATCAATAAGGCTTCCTAAGCAAACTTTTCCTGTAATTGGCCAATAGTCACAAGGACTAAACCATAGTGATTATCTAGCTAGGTTGGGTTGTCAGATCAGACCTAATACTAGACGTTATGTGCTAAACATGCAATTAAACACCGTTGTCAATGGTGACCTAATTACTAGATGGTAATTCTATATGGGTGCACTTCCACAAGAACACCGAATATAAATCCAAACACATAAACAGAGAATAAAAACTATAATTCAATTTAAAACATTAAGTTCCCAAATTAGATAGATGTCAATCAAAACTAGGGTTCATACATATATGCTAAAACTCAAACTAATTGAATTAATTCATACAAAGAAAGGAAGAGAAAAGAATTACAAAATAAGAGGTTGAAGGAGACATAGTTGTTGCACAGCTACCTCCAGAATTCTTCTCTTGTGTTGCAGCTTCTTCTTGGCCTTAGGGTCTGGCCAAGGATGATTTTAGAGTGTTAAGAGGCTGTATTTATAGGGTATAGGAAGACCTAATTCGTTTTCTTGAAGGAGAAGGAAAGTAATGGACTCCTAGTCCAACTCAAATTCGTATGGAAATAAAGATAAACACTGCTGGACCGTTTTGAGCATATCTTCTTCGTTATTGGTCGGTTTGAGCTCCATAAGATACCAAAAGAATCGCAACAGAATTATCTTGACCCTAAAGAAGGAAATTACCAAAATCGGCCTATTTCTTAGGTAAAACGCATATCTTTAGACGTGTATGCAGAATCCCAGATTTAGGCAGCTTTTCCTTTTCCTAATTGAACTCAGCTTTCTTCTATCTCCAATTTCCATGCATATCTCTTTCCATAAGTTGTAGTCTTTGACTTGGACTCTAATTAATCTCCATAATTATCTTTAAACCTTCACACTAAATAAACAATTAAACCCAATATGCTCTAAAAATATTATGTTACTAAATCAAGACTCAAAATAGGAAAGTGCACTAAATTAAGCTAAGATCGACTTATAAACTAATAAATACGCCTAAAATGATGTCTCTGAAGTATATTTTATTATCACAAATGAGGAGACATCAGTAAACAAAATTGATAAACCCATAGTTGCCTCTATTCTTGATATAGCTCACAGTTCAATATTTCTCACAAAATTTAAATTTTAATAAAATATAATACTATTATGATAGTAAAAAATAATGAAACCACAATTTTTTTATTAACCAATCAACTTGATATTATTTATAAAATTCGAACACTGTGATGAATTATGCATGGATAAAGATATCAACAATTTTATAAGATGTATAATATGCATCATAAAATTCAATTTATGTCAAATTAACTAATTATCATTTTAAAAAAAATCTATTTCAATTTCTTTATTATCTGTTACCTTAGTAGTATTATATTTTCCTTTCAATTTTATATATGTGTATATAATAGAAAAAAATTTCAGCAAAAATAAAATAAAATTTTTCCATTATTGAATTTTTCAGTAATAACATAGGGATCTGCCTAATTCTGATGGATAACTAACCGAATTTCGTCATTATTAAATTTTTCCAGTTGAGTATAAGTATAATTTCATCATTATTGAATTTTTTCAGTAGAGTATGAGTATAGGTAGGGATGGCAATGGATCGGTTAACCGTAAAAAACTGTATAACCAAATCCGAAACCAAATAACAGTAGTTAAACCCATAACCGAAACCAAAATCGAATGAGTTAAAAAATGTAAAACAAAAATCAAAACTGCCTAAAATAGAAAAACCGAAAAAAAAACCCAAAACCGAACCGATTAAAATTTTAGTAATAAATAATAAAATTTTGAGGGGTTGTTAAGAAAATACAATGATGTCTTACTCTTTTTATTGATATTTAGAAAACATACATAATTAAAAATCACGGTGAGTAAAATGTCATATGTAAAAGTTATCTTAAACACTTAAGTGACAAACACTTCTTCTGTCATGTTCTTAGACAGAGAACACCAATATTTTTACATTTTCATCAGTAAATCACAAATTACTTAATTGATTCAATCAGAAAGACGAGCCTACTGAAGAAAATCCAACGACTACATATAAACCATCCCCTGCGCATAATTTAAAGGTTTAATCTTATCGAAAAAAACTACATTGAAGTTGCAATTAAAATAGTTTACATCAAAGGCCAAAAGCCCGGATCTATTTCACATGACATGACCATAATAAAACCAATTCACTCACTCAAAAATAATAAGTATGTTTCTTCCATTTAGATCAAATGTAATATCTATCTCAAAAATGAACACTATAACAGGTCGCTGATTTACCGACGACACGTGTCGTCGGTAAACAGCCCCATTTCGTTGGTAAATTTGTTTACCGACGACCACTCGTCGGTAAACTGTCGTCCCTAGAAGTTGTTCTGTAAATTCGCTCTTGCCGACGGCGATTTTGGTCTCTCGTCGATAAACCAACTTTTTTACCGACGACTACCGTGTCGTCGACAAATCTTAGCTTACCGACGACGGGTAGTTATGTCGCCGGTAATACTTACTGCGTTACCGACGACCTATGTCGTCGGTAAATAAATGAAATACCGACGACACTGTTGTCGGTATCATATTATTTAAACGTTTTTTTGAATTTAAATGCCATACCGACGACATTCTTCACATGAATGTCGTCGGTAAACTTTATTTTTTTATTATTTTTTTGCATGTTTGCCGACGACATTCATGTGAAGAATGTCGTCGGTATTGTGTTTAATTTTTTTTTTCAATTTAATTTTTTTTTTTTGTTTTTTTTAATTTATTTTATTTTTTATTTTATTTAATTTGGTTTTTCGATTTTTTATAATTTAATATACTAGAAATCATGAATGTAACGAGAAATCATGAATTATATTCATAAAATATAAATAAGCCCGGGTAGTCAAACCCCGGGCAATAAAGTCAAACCCCGGAATAAAGTCAAACTCCCGGAGTTAAAAGTCAAAATATTACATAAAACCTTAATAAAAGTCATAAATATAAACTTAAATAAAATAAAAGTCATAAACATAATAAAATAAAAGTCAATCACGGGCCGGATATATCTTCTCCTTCATCATCATCTTCACTAGCTTCACTATCTTCATCTTCATCGGAGACCGGAGGGAGACCATTTTTTTCACGAGATTCGTTTAGGCCTTTGAGCATCTTCGTGAAAAAATCATCGGACCTAGAGGAGCTCGGTGGAGTATCGTCATCCGGCATAGGAGGTAATCCTTGGATTGCGCGGAGCTCGTTCATGCCGTCGAATATCCGCCGGATCTTTACCGCGTTCTTCTTTGCGGTCTTGTCCGAAACAGGCGACTTCAGGTCCTTCTTTTTCTTGAGGACAGCTCCGATTGACGGGATTCAGTGTCTACTCTTAGCCGATTCTTCTTATTAATCTCCGCCTGAGCCTGTTACAATTCAAGTTAAAAAAATAAATAAAGAATAATTTAATAATAAAATAATTAAATTATGATTTTACCTTCTTGCTCGGGTCATTCATCATCTCAAGGGTCAGCTTCCAATCCTCGGGAAGCACATCCGGAGGACACTCGTCTGAATCAAAGTAATCGGTCTTCAAGTCATGCTTCCACCGCCTGTAGGCAGCGGACTGAGACTACTGTAGCTTCCCGCTGAAAAAGTTCCAATCTCTGCGGGCCCTCCACTCCTCAAGGTCGAAGAACTCCTCTAGTTTTTGGAGAATCGTGGTCTTTAGTCCCCTCGGCACAGCACTCCACGATCTATAGTAGGGAGGGACAGTTTCTCGGACCGCGAGCCCCACCACTTGGGCCACGTGCTTTCCATATTCACCATATAGGTTCCACGTGTCGTCTAAAATGCAGAAGTCAACTGGTAGGGTCCCACCCAACTTCTCTTTAGCATCGTTGGCGGTTTTGAGGGTCGAAACATTTCTTGGTCGCCTTTTTCTCCTAATTGTTTAATGAAATTGTATTAATTAAATTTCAAATTTATATTAATTGAATTTTATAAATTAATTTATATTACCAGGCGGCTGGTTACAGTCGTTCAAGTTTGGGGGTTGATTCGGGTTCGGATCTTCACTGTTCCGGTCACCCCGATGGTAGTTAGGCATCACGTCGGCCATCTATAATTTAAATAAAATTAATAAATTAGTTTTTTTAAGACAATATACTATAAATTGCATTTTAGTCCCCTTTTTACTAAAAATTACAAAAATACCCTTAAAAATTAGAAAAATAATATTTTTTAAAATTTTTTTTTAATTGTAATTTAGTCCTTATAATTTATATCTTTACAAAAATAAATATATATTAATTTTAAAAGTCTATATATATTATAAATTGCATTTTAGTCCTCATATTTTCAAAAATTACAAAAATAACTAAAGTCCATAATATTTTTTTTAAAAAGTTTTTTAATTTGCAATTTAGTCCTTATAGTTTATATATTTACAAATAATACCCTAAAGTTATAAAAAATTGTAAAGTTTTTTAAATTGCATTTTAGTCATTAAATTGCATTTTAGTCCCTAGAGTTTTCATATTTACATAAAATACCCTAAATTTCACAAATACCAAAATATTTAACATACACAAATTATAAATTTATAAAACTGCATTTTAGTCCACAAAGTTTTCTTATATACAACAATAACTATATTTATTTGCACATAAATCCTTAAATTTCTAAACATCAAAAATCCAAAAATACAAAAACCTATCCAAACCCTAATTTTTCTAAAAATTAACAAAAAATCATGTTACATGGTATATTTAACAACAAAATACATATTCAGAATACAAAAACTAACACAATAACTCCGAATTAACAAAAAATCCAATACAAAAAAAATCAATTCGAAAATTAAAAAAAAAAAAGGGTTTTGATTCGGATTTGTTGTACCTGTTACGTGGAGATTGTGTTGAACATATCCAGCAATCCATGCCAAGCAAGAAGAGAGGAAAAACAAAAACAAAAAAAAAGTTAGGATATGATTTAGAAAAAAGAAAAAAATTGAAGAAACATTAAAATTTTGGCATGAAATCACTTACATTTGATGTTATTGGCGTGTTGGAATGGCTCGGAACAGCTCCTTCTACCTCGGAATCGAATTTTTTTAGAGAGTTTTGATGTGTTTGTGTTTCAGAATGAGCTCGGTAGGGTTTAATAGATAAATTGTTTACCGATGACACGCAAAGTCGTCGGTAAACCGGTCAAAGTCGTCGCTAAACGTGACACGCGTCAAACAGTCATACGCATGACTGTTGCGTGTCCTGGTTTACCGACGACTACTTTTCACAAGTCGTCGGTAAAACCCTTGGGCGGAAAAATGGACCGCCCATTTTGTCCTATAAAATTTTGATTTTCGTTTACCGACGACTTTGTGAATTGAATGTCGTCATTAAAATTTTACCAACAACATTCTTGAATTGAATGTCGTCGTTAAAACTTTAACGACGACATTCAATTCAAGAATGTCATCGGTAAGGGTTAAATGTCGCCGGTAATTTTTTATTTATTTTTTTTTTTTTCTGGTTTTTTTCTTTTTTTATTCTTGTTGGGATTAAGATATACACACAAAAATTAGTGTTTGAGTTATTTAGTCAACATTTAGAGTCAAATGTTAGTGTTTGTGTTGTTTAGTCAACAGTTAGGGTCAAACTTGAGTGTTCGGGGTGTTTAGTCAACAGTTAGGGTCAAATGTTAGTGTTTGAGGTCTTTAGTCAACAGTTAGAGTCAAACTTGAGTGTTTGAGGTGTTTAGTCAACAATTAGAGTCAAACTTGAGTGTTTGAGGTCTTTAGTCAACAGTTAGGGTTAAAATTGAGTGCTCGGGGTGTTTAGTCAACAGTTAGGGTCAAATGTTAGTGTTCGGGGTGTTTAGTCAACAGTTAGGGTCAAATGTTAGTGTTTGAGGTGTTTAGTCAATAGTTAGAGTCAAATGTTAGTGTTTGAGGTGTTTAGTCAACAGTTAGGGTTAAATGTTAGTGTTCTGGGTGTTTAGTCAACAGTTAGGGTCAAACTTGAGTGTTTGAGGTGTTTAGTCAACAGTTAGAGTCAAACTTGAGTGTTCGGGGTGTTTAGTCAACAGTTAGGGTCAAATGTTAGTGTTTGAGGTGTTTAGTCAACAGTTAGAGTCAAACTTGAGTATTTGAGGTGTTTAGTCAACAGTTAGAGTCAAACTTGAGTGTTTGAGGTGTTTAGTAAACAGTTAGGGTCAAACTTGAGTGTTCGGGGTGTTTAGTCAACAGTTAGGGTCAAATGTTAGTGTTCGGGGTGTTTAGTCAACAGTTATGGTCAAATGTTAGTGTTTGAGGTGTTTAGTCAACAATTAGGGTCAAATGTTAGTGTTCGGGGTGTTTAGTCAACAATTAGGGTCAAACTTGAGTGTTTGAGGTGTTTAGTCAACAGTTAGAGTCAAACTTGAGTGTTTGAGGTGTTTAGTCAACAGTCAGGGTCAAACTTGAGTGTTCAGGGTGTTTAGTCAACAGTTAGGGTCAAATGTTAGTGTTCGGGGGTGTTTAGTCAAATGTTAGTGTTTGAGGTGTTTAGTCAACAGTTAGAGTCAAATGTTAGTGTTTGAGGTGTTTAGTCAACAGTTAGGGTCAAATGTTAGTGTTCGGGGTGTTTAGTCAACAGTTAGGGTCAAATGTTAGTGTTTGAGGTGTTTAGTCAATAGTTAGAGTCAAACTTGAGTGTTTGAGGTGTTTAGTGTATCAAAATAAATTAAAGTTCAACTCCAAGGACCATCAAAATGTTCTAATACTAAAAAACAAATACAAAATATCCTAATCAGTTTCATATCCACTAATATCTATAGGTTTATCATTGCTATTAACCTCTATAGGTTCTTCTTCATCACCATATTCGTCCCACGTGTCATCTTCGATTTCCTGGTTTTCATTAATAACCATTTCAAAAGCCATCTCAATACGAAAATGAGCTGGGTCAATCTCGATCTCCTCGGTAGTTGCCAAGTTCTCCGGTTCGGAAACCGTCCCAGTGTTACCCAAAGGTATACTAATGCTCTTGTTGTTAGTAGATAGTGATTCCGAACCCCATAACTTCGGGACTCCATCGTGGGTAAATCCCCGATCTGTAGTAGTGGAATAATCGTATAATAATAAATAATTATTAATTGCTAAAAAATAAAGTGCTTATTAAGATGAGAGGCTGATGCGGTGGGATTTTGGTCAAGGGTCGAGGCTGAAACGTCCAATTGTTGGAGGGTGGAGGCGGCTGTTGTAAATGCTGAAAAGGAAGCCACAACGACGCCCGTTTCCGGACTTCCTCCAGTTCTTCTTTATCTTTGGATTTGATATCTTTGCAGTCACCAAGATCACACAGTTAATTAAAAACCGTTTCTTTATAATCACTTGCCAAACAAACAAAATAAATCAATTTTAAGGTATACTTGATAAACAGGTAATTAATAAGAATTGTAAATAGCAAGTATTACCTTTGCATCTAGCTCGCTACCGAACAATATTGCAAAGTCTGAAACTTGAGTTACAAACGATTCTTTAGAGGAGCCAACATTTACACATCTAATAGCATAGATATGCAGATCAAACACTTTGGAGTTATCACATGCATAATTCTCATATAAAAATCCACTCCCCCTGCATATCAAAAGACAATATTTATTGATAACTTTAAATTATAGTAAAAACAAGCCATCATATGTACACAAACCCTGAGAATATCAGCAACTCCTTTAGGATAAAATTCTCTATGCCTAGCAAACTAAGGCCAAATAATCTAACAATATATATCTTTATAATAATATATCAGACTAAGGCTAAGAGATAAATAAACAATATTTGTTATAAATAAACAATGGTCTAGTTTCTAACTTTTAGGCTAAGCCTTGTTACCGAGTTAGTTTGGGATAAAGTCCAAACTATATCCACGCATACTAATATGTTTTTATACTCTAGCTGGAAATAAAAATTTAGCCTCTTAAATTTAATTGCGTACTTTAATAAACAAATATATAAAAAAAATTAGATCAAACAAAATATTAAAATAATAAAATACATGTAACTAATTAAATTATAAAAAAATATAATAACTTATATTTATGAAAAAGCACAATAAAATAAATTTGTGTTTGACGATTTCACATAAAATTGAGTTATTAGGAAATTACACAAGAAAATATCAATTAAAACAGGCAACCTTAATTTACTTTTTCAAATTTTAGTGATTCATGAAGATATATGTATTTGATTACAAATTTGAAATACCACTTTATAGTATATAGTCGTGTGACTTACCTGATTACTTTTGTTGTCTTTTGTTGAAATATCATGACCATCGACCTAAGCATTACAAAAATTTTGTTCGATCCAATGTGTATGTGCGGATGAAGAAGTTAGAGTGCATTGAGAAAGTTATAAAATAAGTAATAGGTGTGAGATGAACAAAGACGTAGAATGAGATAGAGGCGGCGGTGAGGTTATGATTATGCCAGGTTTATATTTTAGGTTAAGGAGTATTTATATTATAATTTATTTTTGTATTAAAACTGATAAAATATTTTTAATGTAAGTGTTATAAAAATTCCCTTAATTTTTTCTCAAATGACAATTTTCCCATAGGGGCATATCTAAGGGGGGGGGGGGGGGAGGGGAGCCACCCCCGGGACATATCGATATAAAAAATATATAGCTGAAAACCCTTGACAAAAATTGTCTTTCATCCCAAGCCAAAAATATGCTCTCTAGCCAAAAGTTTGCCGCCAAGTCTAATATTACCCCTAATTTTTTTTGGGTTTTCCCTGCTACTTGTTCTAGTTTTTCCCCACACCACCTTCCCGAAAAGGTATCCCGAACACGCCCCTGATCAAACAACATTAATAATTTATCGTGTGGACATAAGATAGGCAAATGAATGGCGAGTAAGAACCTTTTCATCGTAAAGTCGAGCGTCGTGGAAGGCTATAGTCTTTTTGCATTCTCTGGATAAACTTGAATAGGCTCCGAAAGAATTTTTGTCGTTATATTACGAAGCCACCATATTCCCTATCCAAAAAAAGAATTTTGAATATTAGACCAAATATGTTTTTTTTTTCTATCTTTTAATAATACGGAGAAGTGGGCCATTGAGAGAGTTTTGTTCAGAGTTATACCCAGGTTTAAATAGGATACAAACTTTTAACTTATATCTGTTTTTTTAAAATAATTTTACTACCTGGATAACTTCAATTTTCTTTGTATTTTTTAAATGAAATTATCTGAGGACATATTTCGTGTTCAAGAATCGATATAAGATCCTTTAGAAAAACTATCTATCAAGAAAAGACGAAAGGAAAGAGGTAGAAATAACATTTAGTAACATATTCTCATCCAATTAATTTTTCTCAATAATTCTCTTATTGAATGATCAACTCAATCTCAATATTAGACTTTCTAGGGTGCTTTGTTGGTTATGATCTTGGCTCACATCGTATGTTTCATGGTTTATTAAGGGGTTTCTTTTGGCCTTTAAATTAATTTATTAGAGTTTTTCTCGATTTTCAGGGTTGTATATATTGTGCTTATTAATTATGTATAGATTTTAACATCAACCATCAATTGTTGATGAAGAAATGTTAGGATCTTCCTCCATTAAAGGAATAAAAAGGTTTTCTCTTAAATTCGTTATTTAAAAAAAATACTTATTTATTTGGATTCCATCTAATATTTTTGAAATTATGTATACTTTAGAAAATTTCTATCTTATCGATTCTACACAGAATAAGTTTACTATACTAATGCATGTAAAACGAGTGTTTAACTGTGTACGTCAAATTATATTATAGTAAATTGAGTATTAGTGTGTTCAATAATTATGCGAAGAAAAGTATAGACATGTAAATTGGAGATAATATAATAATTACTTAACTCCAAATCAAATTATATGCAATTATAGTTTTCTTCTACTAATTTATAACCGATATAGTGTAATGATTAAGATTTTTGCTATATATAGAAAGGCTCTTGGAGTTTATTTCTCAATAAATTGGCAAATTTGATTAATTTGTAATTGTAGCTCTATATATTTGTTGTTGATGTCTCGTCTTTTGTGATAGAAAAATCGTATCACGAGACATCATTTGGGAGATTAATGGACCTAATAGAGGAATTATTCACTAATATTTGATGTTTCTTACTTTAGTATCTTAATTTGGGCTTATTACTATTATAAGAGTACTGTGTTCTTTAATCTTGTGTTACATGTGTAGCCTCTTAGGTTTTATATGGAGAAGTTAAGAAAGACAAATCTACACCCAAAGAAAAGCGTAGAGAGAGAGAGAGAGAGTAAAAAGTCATCTAGAAACATTTGAGAATTTCCTATAAGTTTGACGTGTCTTGTTTCAATCACCAAGGAACATTAGCAACAAATTTTGACCTGATTCCTTTTGATTTGGAAAGAGCTTGAAGTCGGTATTGCAGGAGATGTAACAGAAGTCGATTCGCAGTTGAGACTCAAAAGTTATGACAATTATACCATAGTGACTCAAAGTTGTCCAACATAAGAAAAACGAGTTGGGCCTTACAGACCCCCAAAAGAAGCCCATATGGACTTAAAAAGATCTAGACTTTTACAAATACCTTTTATCAGCTAAAAAAACAAATTAATAGTTTTAAGAAGATAAACACGCTTGGAGCTAAGGAAGAGAAGAAGGAAGGGTTTTCAACAATAATTCCACCATTCTTCATCAATTGGAGTCCGATTTGTCATTTCTTTCAGAGTAATTTTGTTTTTTTAGTTTTAAACTTGCATTTCTTATTTCTAGTTATTTCTTTTCAATATTTTAAAATGAGCTAAATCCTTTTGTGCTTGAGAATTGCATAGTGTATGAACCTTAGTTAATTAATTGATGATTATGAGCTTTAGTGATAATTTTAGTATTTAAATAAATTGCATTCAATTCTCGTTGGTTATATCTTTATGATTTCAATATATTCATGCCCTGGGAAAGTATAGGATAGTAAGAGTAATTAGATTGTAGCTCAAAAGTCCACCAAGATAGAGGAAATCTTGAATACTTATTTCATCTTGTTGAAAATTCTTAAGACTCAAGTTTCTCAAATTGCTAACTATTTACACACTCGACCGCAAGTTCAACTTCCTAGCGATATGGTGAGTCCTATACACGTTGAAGATTGTAAGACATCGCATTAAGGAATGGAAATCAACTACCCCCCCTCCCTTTGTGAATGAGAAAGAGAAAGAGAATGAGAAGAAAGTTTTAGAAAGTGTTGAAGAGTTAGTTGAGCCGTTACCCGTTCCTGAAGAAGTTGAGAAGATGCCGATACAAAAGGATAATAAGTTAGTTGTGAAAGAAAACCAACCTCCTCCTCCGTTCCCAACACGTGTTCAAAAGAAAGAAAGTGACAAAGAGTACAAGAAGTTCATCGACATGTTGAGGAAATTACAAATTAATTTTCTCTTTGTGTAAGCCATCCAAAATATGCCAAGTATCTAAAATTCATGAAAGATGTTCTCTCCAAATAATGCAAGTATTTAGAGGGAGAGATAGTTGGTTTGCAAGAGGCGTGTAGTGCGATTTGTCAAAGTAAGTTACCTTCAAAGTTGAAAGATCCCCAATACTATAAATATACCTATATAATTTGGTAAAGACTGGACCAGTAGAGCTATGTGTGACTTAGGTATGAGTATCAGTCTCATGCCTAGGTCTTTGTTTGAAAAATTGAAGATTGGGGAGGCGAGGTTTACTACTGTGACCTTGCAAATGACGGACAGTTCTATCTCCCAATCTGAAGCAAAAATTGAATATGTACTCGTCAAGGAAGGTAATTTTCTAAGTCCAAGTAATTTTATTATTCTTGACTACGACATAGATAAGAATGTGTTGATCATATTAGGGCAGCCATTCTTAGCCATATGGGAGTAATTTGATTAATATAAAGAATGGTGAATTGATTATGTGAGTGCAAGATGAGGAGGAAAAGTTTAATGTGTTTAAGGCTATGAAGTTTTCCACTTCACCGGGTAAGTGTTGCTATATTGATGTCATTGATCAAGTGTAGAAAGAGCCAAACAAGTTGTGGCGACCTTTAGATCGGAGGAGAGAGAGAGAGAGAGAGAGAGAGAGAGAGAGAGAGAGAGAGAGAGAGAGAGAGAGAGAGAGAGAGAGAGAGAGAGAGAGAGAGAGAGAGAGAGAGAGAGAGAGAGAGAGAGAGAGAGAGAGAGAGTGAGAGAGAGAGAGAGAGCTAAGAAACAAACCACCATATAAATATCATCCGAGTCTAAAAAGAGAACCTGATGTCTCCTTATTTGTTCTAATTATTAGCCATTTGGAGACATCCTTTTAGGTGAATAAATGAGTTTTTTGATAGACTTTTAGGCTTATTTGATCATATTGAACATTCTCCCCTTGGAAATTAACTATTTGCAGAATCTGAGCTTTTGTGCGTAAATTTGACTATTTTTAATGCAAAGTTAATAGGTTCTTGAATTTCATGAAAGACCAATCCAAGGAGGAGAAGTGAGAATAAAGTCTTAGTGTATTTTTAGAGTGTTAGGAAATTATTTTTACTCGAGTTTCTATATTTAGAGTGCACTTTCCTATTTCGTTTTCTTGATTTATTGATTTATTCTTTTTAAGCATATGCGGTTTAATTATTTATTTAATGTGAATCTTTAAAAGATAAATGGTAATTACTTAGAGACCAAGTCAAGATAAAGGATTAAAGGGAAGAAGATTTACATGGAAATAAGAAGATTTAGGAAAGATATATTCAAAGAAGGAAAAGATAAAGCTGCCTCGTGAATCTGAAATTTCAGCCACGTTTTAAAGATTAATTCATAACTCACGATTTGCTAGGATTCTGGATGAGTGGTCTGCACCAATAGAAATCTCTTTCCAAGACAAGCTGTTTCATATATTGGAACTTCTCAAACGGATAAGTATTGAAAAAGATATGACCAAATCAAATCAGCAGCAAAATCTTATCTTTCCTAGAATTTAGGATTACGAATTTAAGAGTCCTTAACTTGTCTTCCACTCCAAGAAAATTCGACATAGAGTCCTCCAACACCTATAAATACACCCCTTAACCTCCTACTTTCAGACACTTCAGAGAATTAAACAAGAGGCTTAAGGTTTTCAAGTCAGAGCACGAAGGAGAGAAGAAGCTAGAAGCTGGAGGAATTCTGTTCTTCCAACAATAGTCATTCAACCCTTTAGGTTATTTATATCTTTTCGTATTTTGAACATGAATTCCTTTTCTTTTATGTTAGTCTTTAATTTTCTTATGAGCTAAATTTCTTTATACTTGAGAATCGCATTAAAGGGATGAACCTTAATTAGTTAATCTATGTTTTGAATTTCGGATTGTTTAGATTTAAATAGGATTGAGTTTTATATATTGGATATTACTTTGTTTTCTTTACTATTTATTTTAGGAACAACTAGAATTATCTTTTAGTATTTGGGCTATTCACTTTAGTGGCGAAGTGATCATCCGACAGGGGGGTTTGAATACAGATCTAGGTAATACCCGTGTAATGTCCGTTATTGACCGACAGGCTTAACTAGTTACATAGCCAAAGAGGTAAATTCATATCATCCGAAGAGCCATATTCGACCATACAGGTGTTTATGATACTTTAGGATAGCTTCTAGGTCCACCCGACAGGGGGCTAGGAGATATTAGAGTCCCGACTAATATTATAATTCCAATTCTACCCTTAAACGTAGCATAGATTATATTGATTAAGTGGATTCCTTGCGAGACTCAAGTATCTCTCTTATCTGAAGTTAGTCTTTTATTTGTTTTATTTTATTTTTGTTTATTTAATTTTAGTCTTTATTCTATTTGCATCTTTTAAATTCCAAAAACCAAACAAAAATTCTTATCTTTTATTTTATGTTTTAGCAATTATTCTTACTACTTGATTAATATTTGGGTTGAATCTAATCCTTCCCTGAGAACGAACTTGATTATCATATATTACTTGGGACAACCGTACACTTGCGGCTAAGTGGTTCCTTTATTTTCCACTTAATTTTATAACACCCTAGGACCCACCAGAACCCAAAACCTACCCACTTGAAGAGAACTAATCAACGTGCTAAGAAGGTTCCGAAAAAACCCACAAGAGCAAGAGAAAATGATGAGTGCATGGTAGGATAAGAGGTTCCATTGAAAAAACCTGATCCTCCACCGAAATCATGCAAGCACAAGATCGCTTGGATGGAACCATTGATGGTCACGAGAGTTAGTTTTGATAAAGAGGTAGAAATGTAAGCCAAGGGATGCAAATTCTGCGTGGTAGGTGTTAATAGCCTCTTTCAATGATGGAGAGGCTATGTAAAAAATATGTGATCATTAAGGTAACCCGTTTGTAGAATAGCATATTGATTTTGTGTTGTATATTCTTAAGTTTAGTTTTAAATTTTTCAAGATCGGAGTTCTTCTTTAACTTCGCAAGAAGGTATGAATAGTTTTGAAGCTGAAAGTCTAACATGGGCCGTGTCACTGATGAAAATGATTGCAAAGTTAGAAGATAAGCATCACTATAGTGTCATGTACCAGCTAAGGCGAGAGCAAGAAATTGATAAGATCAAGGTCAAAATTGGGGAAGATCACGAGTCTCCTTCCGATAGTGAGTTCGAGGATATGTTTGGGGGTCGTGTAATGTCTTCTAAACTTTTTCCCTAATTTTTTATTTATGTTAGTGTATAACAGTACTACAATCTTTTGCGAGTTGTGTGGACACAACTAATTTTGAGTTGGGTATGGGGTACTCGTTGTCCTCATCCCCGTTTATGTGCTTTTACCTGCTTTCCAAAAAATCATATAATTGTAAAAAATTAGTATAGGAATGATGTCGGATGTAGTGGATGTACTTATTAAGCATAATTCTAGCAAGTTAATTATAGTAAATAGTGTGGACTTGAATGATATCACAACGTGTTTAGTATGGATTACATGAAAACATTAAGTAAATGATAATATGGTTTGATGAGCAATGCATAGAAGAAAAGTTGTATCTTAGGGAGCCTTCAACAGTGTGTAGAACGTGAGTTCTGAACTAGTTAACAACCCGCCTAGTCTAGGAACTAAACGTGAAACCATAGCAAGACCGAGTAGTTAGGAAAATAAATAAGTCAGTTCTTTGATAGCAATTTGAATCCATTAGCATCCTAACTCTATTATAATTGAATTATTTTTCCGTCTTAGCCCCTTTTCTAGCATATAGTCTTATTTATTGTCACGATATAATCCATATCCCTTAGATTATAGGACTTCCCATATGACCCGCACTTTAGTCGCAACCCTGAGACTAGTTGTCTCTAGAGCTTGACTTTGGGGTGGTGGGTTTCATCATGAAAAACTACAGTGGTTGGGAATTTTATGCGTTTATATGTTGCGAAACATTGATGATATATTAATTGTAACCCTTTTCCCGGGTCTTTGAAAAATGAGTTATGAAAGAAAAGAAAAAGAAAGAGAAAATAAGAGACATGACAACTCACATCGAAATGAGTGTCATGGGTATCTAGCAAAAAATGATGAATAAAGTGAAAATAAATTATAATAAAGTAACTGATAAAGTGGAATGTTTTGGAAATCATCCTGAGATGTTATTGGGTTAATTGGGGATGCTAATCAATAGCATCAAGTCAAGTTAGTTATTATTCAATCTTTTCCTAACAATTCCACTAAAAATTTTCACGAGGCAGTTTATGAAATTTTTATATTGGGTCACCAAGTTGTAAATATATCTATGGATAATGTTTGTAATAGAGTTCATGTTGTCATGTCTAAGATATTTTCAACATTGTTGTTTGATAAAGTGTTGTAAAGCCAATGCTTAAATTTTTATGGTTTTGTAGTATTATTTTATATCGGCACGAACTTGAATGGATTTTTGAAATTATCCTTGATTGATATATAAAAGTGAGTGAATTGTGGAGTTTCGCGGACATTAATTATTCAACAGACCACTGACCATGTCTCTTATACATATTTTCAAAGATCCCGGCAAAGGGTTACAAATAATATCCCATCTACAATTGCGCATAAATACAAACACATAAAAATCCCTCCCAAATGTAGTTTCTGAAAGTCCTAGAGGCGGTAAATAGGATTACTAATAATATTAATGACTAATTAAAAATATTTTGGACAATTATAAGTTTTAAGGAGAACCTTCTAAGTCAACTAATATATCAAACACTTACGGGATCATGCAATGGATAAGCTAGAGGTTTGATATATAAGTAATACAAGTAAATCGAATTCTTATTCTCTTACTACACTAGATGACCAAAAGTTTAATTAACTATATAATAATTACTACGATATTCATACTAGCATATAATCAAACAAATAGAGTGCGGAAAATAAATAGAGTAGGGATAGAAAGTACACAACGATGTATAGTGGTTCGGTTATCCCTACATCCACTACCTAAGGAAGTCTCCTTAGGATTTCAAGCTTTTCACTAAGCTCCCGTGTCTCTCTTTAACGGGGCGAGAACACAATAACCCTTACAGCCACTTCGATACCACGAAGCAAACTCTTGTGCTAATGCAACACAAGGAAACCGAGTATACTCCCTATACTCACACTCTCTCTTAATCTTTTCTATTACAAAGACAAATTTAAGAGGATAAAAACAAGTATTTGAATGGTTGTTACAACTTTACTAAGAACTCCTAAAGAGAGGATATAACTCTAAGCTTAAAACTTCTCTTGAGTGGATTTGAACTTGAAGGTTCTTGGATTAACTCCTTGATTGAGTAGATATAACAAGTTGATTGATCAAGCTTGGATTGATACATTGATATCTTGAGACATATAATTGATGTATATGAATGATTAGAATTGAATTGGTAAGAGATGGATTATTGCAAGTGATAAATCTCTCTTTTATAGGCACAATCTGCCTTTTGACCGGCTAGTCGGTGATCTCACCGGTATACCGGTGCGGTTTGTCTCTTAGTCCAACGGTTGGATTGACGTGGAATTTGACCGTTCGGCAACGACTTTCTTACACCGGTAAACCGGCTCTGTGACCGGTAACACGGTCCGGTTTCAAGAAGAAAGCTTAAAAATGGTTTATAAATAAGATAAAAACAATTAGATAAATGTATAAACCATGTAACAAGTAATGCACTTTTATGGGGATATAAAAATGAGATTTGGCAAATATTAAAACAAGATTAAAAGGACTTTAGGCCAACAGTTTCACAATAATGAAACCCACCACCCCAAACTCAAGCTCAAGACAGGAAGTCTCGGATTGTGATTCAAGTGCGTGTCATATGGAAATTCCTAATAAACTAATGGGATATGGGCTTATATCGTGGAAACAAAAGAAAAGGTTTAAAGGCTAAAAATGGGGCTAACACGGATAATAATAAATTAAGGGATAGAAAGCTAAAAAGTTTCAAATGGATAACAAAGAATTGCCTCTATCATTTTCCTAGTTACATAGCTCGCCTCTAGTTCATACCTAAGTGGTTTGTCTACTAATCTAGATCTCACGTTCTATAAAAACACATTTTCCTTAAGTACAAGTTTCCTTCTTTTGCATTGTTCATTATTTTTTCCTATCAATTACCTAATGTTTGCATGCAATCAAAGTGCGTTTTATACTAACTCCTAAGGTATAATATTTTCTATAATAAATTCATACAAAGCATGCTTAATGGGGGCATTTAAAATACTCTACAGTCAAATGCAACCCAGAAATTAATTTTATTGAAAGCAGTAAATACACATAACACAAAAAATTGGGATGAGGCAACGAACCCCACCCTAACTAGTTCTCTGAGATAATATTTGTGACAACGAACGATCCCAGCCAAGAACTCTTGGATTCACGTGATTTCGTAGGAGGGTCAGGCTTCTTCATTGTGACTTCTTCTCCTACTCTAAACTCCCTTTTCTTTATTTATTTCTTTCTTAGGTTCTTTTGGAACCTTCATGGAACATTCCTCACCTTTCTTCTTTTCATGATCAAGGTGTGGACTTACCTTAGGATATGGAGGAGCTTTATCTGGTGGTTTATTTCTTAGCTCTCTTTCCTCTATTCCTAAGGTTACCACAACCTTAGTTGTCTCTTTCTCTACCTGTTAAATTACATCTAACCAGAAACATTCCTCCTTGGGATCTAGAAACTTCATTGGCCTGAAAACGTTGAATTTAACCTCCTCGTCTTGGATACGCATGACTAATTCTCCATTGTATACATTAATGAGAGTACGCCCTGTGGCTAGGAATGGTCTTCTGGTGGTCCTTTGGGTGTTCTAAAATAAATGCAAATGTAATCGAACCACAACCAGAAGTGTACGGTTGTCCCACGTAGTAATAATGATCTAGGATCGTTCGCAGGGACAGTTTGGTTAATCACAATGCTTATCCACTAATGAATGATTGCACTTATGAAAGCAAATAAGATAAGATGATTGATTTGATTTTTGTATTAATTCTAAGTAATAAAATACTAAATGGAAAATGCAATTAAAAGCTAAGACGCAAGTAAATAAAGGTAAAACGCAGTATGAGAAGATAGCACTTGAGAACGCAAGGGATCCTTCTAATTCTATTTCATAACTTATTCTGTTTAAGGGTCAAATTGGTCAATTGACATTGGTCGGGATTCAATAATCCTTGTACCCCCGTCAGGGTGGACTACAAGGCTATTCTAGAGTGTCACTAGTCCCGTCAGGGTAAATATGATCCACTTTCGAATGATTAAGCTAAATTACCTCATTGGCCATAAAATTAACTACGCTCGTCAAAGTCAAATAGTTTATATTTTATATTCTGTAATTATTTCTGTACCTAAACCCCCCGTCAAGGTGATCCAATCGCCACTAATTGGAATAGCCTAGATACTAAACCCTATTATTAATTGATCAGGTCAATAATAGTAAATAAGCACAAATTAAAGAAAAATGTAAAAGACCCAATTCGATTTAATTAAGAGAAACCCAAATTCAGGACATGAAATTCAATGGAATTGGGATTCACCCATAAAGCATTCTCAAGCACTAATAAATGTTTAGCTCATACTAATTAAAACGAAAACGAAATTAAATGTAAAGGAATTCATATTGTATTACAAATAAAAGATAAAAGAAACCTAATTTCTGGAATAGGAATGACTGAGAACGGAGATATCGACCCTCTCCAGCTCTTGCAGCTTCTTCTTTCTTCCTTCTGTTGCTTCTCTTTGATGATTTTAATTGTAAAGAATGAATTGTTTGAAAAATAGAAGTCAAAGGCTCCTTTTATAAGTGTAAAAACGGATTAGGGCGTGGACCTAAGAATAAAACACTAATTAATTGTCCAAGCCCAAATTCTAAGCCCAAAATCCCGTAACTGCTGATACACCTTCACTAAAACGGCTTTTCCCGCTTCGTTATGACTCCGATTGACCTAATTCCAGTTGCTAAAGTTCCGTAACTCGATAAGGAATGTTTTCTCTTCAAAGGTCAGCGGCTAAATCGTCTCTTAAACGCCTTGAAATCAGAAATATTTGGTCTGGAAAACAGATTTGCAGCTCTAAAAACAATTCTTTCGGGATTTATCTTCAAGTATTGACTCCATATCACGATCTTTGACTCTCTTCTCGGATTCCATTCCTAGATAATAATTAAAACCTACAAACTTTTCACTAAAACACACAAGATTACGCGCAAAAGTTTAATAAATCAAAATTACTAGAAATAAAATGAAAATTCCGGATTATTACATTTTTAACTCAAAAGTCTATTAAAATAATCAAATAAACATAAAAAATGATGTCTCCCAAAGGCATAAAATTAGAACATTTAGGGAGACATCAAGACCCCCAACTCAAACCTTTGTCGTCCCGACAAAGCAAAACAAAATAAAACAAGGGGTAGAAGTGAACGCAAGAACAAATAGAAGCTAGCAAATACACCTAAAGCATTTCTTAAGACAAATCTCATATAGTAAAACTCTAGGAACTAATATATACATACACTCATCATACAAAATCGAACATAAATAATCTCAATCATAAAATTAAAGTTGCAATGCTTGAAGGTTACACTTGTACTCATATCTGTATGATGGCTATAGGGTGGTCATTAATCCTAACTCGCTTTGAACGCTCCACCTAGTATATTCCCTATCAACAGAATCATAAATTCACTATGCACTTAGGAATCACGAGGTCTTTATGGTTTTAATAATGGCTTAAGGACGGTGTGGATGTATATTTGGTAAATTTGAAGTGAGCTTTTGACTCTCTCCTCACTTACCATCAGCAAAGTCCTCGAGCTTGAGTTTACGCTAAAAAATGTTCTCACTCACCCATTTGACGCACCAATGTTGCGTCCCCATGTCAACCCAATAAAAACTAAGATGATTTCCAAAAATATTCCACTTTGCTGGTTTATTTTATTCTTTCTTTCTTTTTATTTTCTTTTTTTCCATTTTTTTCTTTTCTTTTTTATACAAGATACCCATGACCCTCGTTTTGATGTGAAAGGGTCATGTCTCTTATAATTTTTTTTTTCCTTTTTCTTTTTTTTTCTTTTCTTTTTCTCTATTTTCTTTTCAAATCCCGGCAAAGGGTAACAAATAATAATATCATCTACATTTTTGTGCCTCAATACAAACACATATAATCCCTTCCCAATGTATCTTCCCAACTGTGGTCCCACCACCCCAAACTCAAGCTCGAGACTAGTCTCAGGATTGTGATTCAAGTGCGGGTCATTTGGTAATGCCTAATAATCTAAAGGATAATGGGCTCATATCGTGGCTACAAAAGGAAAGGCTTAAGGCTCAAAATTGGGCTAGGACGGATAAAATTATAATAAGGGATAGCAAGCTAAAAGGCTTCAAATGGCTAACAAAGAACTGTCCCTATCATTTTCCTAAGTACATAGCTTGTCTTTAGTTCATATATAGGTGGGTTCTCTACTAATTAACATTTCACGTTCTACACACCAAACATATTCCTTAAGTACAAGCTTACTTCGTTTGCATTGTTCATCAATTTTTCCTATCAATTACCTATGTTCGCATGCAATTCTAAGTGCATTTTATATCAATCCCTAAAGTCCACTATTTACTATCATTAATTCATCAAAAGTATGCTTAAAGGGACATTTAAAATCTTCTACAGTCAAACGCAACTCCGAAAATTATTTTATTGAAAGCAAATAAAACACATAACACATAAAAACTGGGATGAGGCAACGAACCCCACCCCAAACTCAAAAATGAGTCGTGTCCCCACGACTCGAAAAGACTCAAAGCAATAAAATAATATACACTAAATGAGGAGGATTAGAAAACGTATCTGAACCAGCGCGAGGCTGGTGTCGGTGTTGCGTCCAGGTTGAGGTTTAGAATTCTTCTCCATCAATGGTTGTGTTTAAAGTGTTCTTCACCACCTCGAACTTCTTCAAATTTCCCACGTTTTCATTTATTACTTGCCCTCTAAGCATCATCTCCTATATCAAAATCTTCCCTTAATACCCAATTCTCATTCTTCACCATGTTCTTCGTACCTTTTCCAACCTTCATGGTCATCTCTGATGACCCCAAACTCAAAGCTTCAAGACCCTCAAAAGGTTTGGATAAAATTGTGATTTTAGTGTTCTTGAAGGTTTGGGTCTGAATTCTGGATTGTTTAGAGCTGGGTCATGGATATTTCAAGGTTTGGGAAAGGTTTAATGGATAAACTTTAGCTTTGGTGAAAGAAGATTTCGATTTAAAGTGTAAATCTTTGGTATTTTGGAAGATTTATGGTATGATTGTGAGCTTGGATGATGTTTAGAGGGAAGGATTGGTGGTATAATGTTGTTTTGATGATGATTTTAGGAGTAGTTGGAGGCTAGGACTCGTAATAAGTGGTAGGCTTGGCGAAAGAAGCTAAAACTATAGGGTTTGAACCCTTAAAACCGCCGATCACAACAGCTGACCGGCGGATGACCGGCATGCCGGTCACTGTGTCGGCGAAAAATAAATTTCGAAATTGAAAATTTTACTTTTTTTTTTACCTCTGACGCAGCCTCCTTGCGTCATTGCTGGCGCAGTGATCAGAAAGTCCAGCTTCATTGACCGGCTAGCCGGTCATCTGACCGGCATGCCGGCCGGTGAAATCCTGCTGGCGTAAATCGTGACGCAGCAACGCTGCGTCATTGCTGCCGCAGTGGTCAGAAGCTTTGGGGTCTTCAGCTCGTTTTGGCCGGTATGCCGGCCAGCTCGCCGGCTAGCCGGTCAAACCTGCTGTCGACTCCATAATTTTTCGTTTTTCTCATCGTTTTGACCCCAAACTCATGACCCTTTTACCCCTGAAATCGTCAAAAACAACTACCCTTCCTCATTTCTTAATAATAAACACTAAATTAACGAAAATTAAACTAATTTAAAATACGAAAAATAAAAACTTAAACTAATATACAAGAAATGGCTTTTGTTTAACGTCGTTAAGCTCGACGGGCTACCTCATTCTTTAGTCATTGACATAACCTCCCCAGCAATGAGTGAGGTTGTCAATATTTGCAACTCAAAATTTGCATCCCTTGGCTTTTATTCCAACTAGTTTGTCTGAGATAACCTTCGTGACCATGAATGGTCCTAGCCAAGAGTTCTTTGAGTCACATGTCTTTGGAGGAGGTTTAGGCTTTTTCATAGTAACTTCTTCGCCTACTTTGAACTCCTTTTTCTTTCTTTCTTTCTTAGGTTCCTTTGGAACCTTCGTGACACGTGTTTTCTCTTTCTTCTTTGCATGATTGAGTCGTGGATTTCCCTTAGGATTTGGAGGAACTTTGATCGGTGGTTTCTTTCTTAGCTCTTTTTCCTCCACTCCTAAGGTTTCCACAACCTTAGTTGGCTCCTTTGGTACCTGTTCAACTACATCTACACGAAAACAATCCTCCTGTGCATCTGGAAATTTCATTGGTCTGAACACGTTGAATTTAACTTCCTCGTCTTGGATTCTCATGATCATTTCTCCGTTTTCTACATCAATCAAGGTACGCCCCGTGGCTAGGAATGGTCTTCCCAAAATGATGGGGACATTCCTATCCGCGTCGTAATCAAGTATAACGAAATCAGCGGGGAAAATTAATGTACCTGCCTTAACGAGGACATCTTCGATTCGGCCTTCTGGATGTGCAAGAGATCGATCCGCCATTTGCAAGACCATAGAAGTGGGTCTTGCTTCAATATTAAGCTTATCAAAGATTGATTTGGGCATAAGATTGATGCTTGCACCCAAATCACATAGTGCTTTACCTTTCCATTCTTCTCCAATCGAGATCGGAATAGTGAAACTCCCAGGATCAACTAACTTTGGAGGTAACTTACTTTGACAAATGGCACTACATTCTTCAGGAAGACCAATCATCTCATTATCACAATACGGCCTATTGTTAGTGAGAGCTCTTTTCAAAAATTTAGCATACTTGGGTACATCTCGAATAGCTTCTAGCAACGGAATATTTATGCTAAGACCTCTTACCTTGTTAAAGAATTTTTGATAATCAGCCATATCGCCCTTCTTTTGAACTCTCGATGGAAATGGTGGAGGAGGACGGTTTATTAGAGTATCATCTTTCTTTTTTGGAACTTCAACAGGCCTCTCCACTTCTTCTACTTCAACTTCTTTATCTTAATCCACCACATCCTTTTCTTTTCTAGCAACTTCCTTCTCTTTCATAACAGGAAAAGGAGGTGGAGGAAGGTTCTTACCACTTCTGAGAGAGATGATTTTACAATCTTCGATTTGTATCGGATTTTCAGTATCGCTAGGGAATTGCCCTTGTGGACGTTGATTCAGTTGTTTATTAATTTGATTTATCTGATTCTGTAATAACTTCATGTTTGCGTCAGATGCTTGTTGACGTTCCATAGCTTGCGTCTGAAGAGCAATTAAACTTTCTACGGTTTTCTGAAGGGTAACTACACCTTCTTGTGGATGGGCAGGTAAGGCTTTTTGGTTCATGGTTTCATTATAACTATCTTGAGGAGCTTGTCTCTGAACATAATTACCCTGATTCTGTCCTTGATAATTGTTGTGTGGTCTTGGATTGTAGTTGTTACCTTGGGGATGTGGCTGATACGCATATGTAGGATTGGCTTCCCCATTAGGATTTGAATATTGAAACCCAGGATGGTTTCTGTTAGGTTGATATCCATTACCATTCGAATTAAAATTCCCTCTGTTGGAGACAAACATCACAGACTCTTGATTATTCTGACAATTCTCCCAACTATGATCATTCACACCTCAATACTCACATCCATACACTTCTTGTGCAACCTTTACCTCACCTATGTTATTCGAAAATCCTTCTTTCACGGCTAAAGTAAGTTGTCTCAGTTGTTGTTCTAGTATGGTTTCAATCTTTGTCTCTAAGGAGTTGAACTTTTCTTCAATATTGACATTATTAACTCCTCCTCTAACTGGTGTTCTTACGGTGTTCCACCCAACTTCATTCTTTAAAGTTCTTTCCAAAATGATTTTTGCATGAACGGGTTGAACTTGAAGAAATCCCGCACCACATAGCAAATCCAATTTTTCTCTTGAAGTCCCATCAAGGCCTCTGTAAAAGATTTTTAGCTGTTGTTGTTCTGTAAAGCCATGATCGGGAACTCTTCGTAAACACATCTGAAATCTTGTCCAGCTTTTACCCAAAGTTTCATCATATTCTTGACGCAAGTGTGTTAGTTCAAGTTGATCATCTAACCTCATGTTACTTGGGTAATACCTCTCAAAGAAAGCAGTTTCTAATTGGTCCCAGTTTGTTATCTTCGTAGGATCTTGTGTATCATGCCATTCACTCGCCCCATCAATAACAAAAAATCAAAACGCAGCATAATACATCTGTTCTCTTGAAACCCCTTGTGTGATGTAAGAATCACATATCTGCTTGAATTTCTGTACAGCTCGGATAGGATCTTCTCCTGGTCTACCACGAAAATTTCCAAAATTTTGGAATTGAGCTAGCATACCCGAATCTGGACGAAATCTTGGAACATTGATATCTGGAGCACCTACTCCTAGAGCAGGAGCACGAAAAGGAGCTTCTGGTGGACCATTAACAAACCATGAATCTTGATTCATCACTATCTGAACTTGAGGATTAGGATTTAGTGGTTGAACTTGAGGAATAATGCCTGGTGGCGCTATTGGTTGGCCATTTGCGTCTAGCTGACTTTGTCCATTATTCTGTTGATTCTGAAGATTGATATTCTCCATTCTGTTAATTAATTCTTCTACTTCTAAAGCTTCTTGTTCTCTCCTTCTCTTGTTAGCAAGTCTGATTAATGATTCTGGATTATTAAGGATCGGAGGTGTTGGCTCTAGATCCTTGAGTAGTCTCCTTCGCATACACCAAACCTAAAAACCTGAAAAAGCTGAACAAACAAAAAGCGTAAAACTGAAATAAAAATAAATGCAACTATCACTAAAGGATAAACACCGTGGTCACACGCTACCGTCCCCGGCAGCGGCGCCAAAAACTTGGTGGTCCTTTGTGTGTTCTAAAATAAATGCAAATGTAATCGAACCACAACCGCAAGTGTACGGTTGTCCCAAGTAGTAATAATGATCTAGGATCGTTCGCAGGGACGGTTTGGTTAATCACAATGCTTATCCACTAATGAATGATTGCACTTATGAAAGCAAATAAGATAAGATGATTGATTTGATTTTTGTATTAATTCTAAGTAATAAAAGACTAAATGGAAAATGCAATTAAAATCTAAGACGCAAGTAAATAAAGGTAAAACGCAGTATGAGAAGATAGCACTTGAGAACGCAAGGGATCCTTCTAATTCTATTTCATAACTTATTCTGTTTAAGGGTCAAATTGGTCAATTGACATTGGTCGGGATTCAATAATCCTTGTACCCCCGTCAGGTGGGACTACAAGGCTATTCTAGAGTGTCACTAGTCCCGTCAGGGTAAATATGATCCACTTTCGAATGATTAAGCTAAATTACCTCATTGGCCATAAAATTAACTACGCTCGTCAAAGTCAAATAGTTTATATTTTATATTCTGTAATTATTTATGTACCTAAACCCCCCGTCAAGGTGATCCAATCACCACTAATTGGAATAGCCTAGATACTAAACCCTATTATTAATTGATCAGGTCAATAATAGTAAATAAGCACAAATTAAAGAAAAATGTAAAAGACCCAATTCGATTTAATTAACAGAAACCCAAATTCAGGACATGAAATTCAATGGAATTGGGATTCACCCATAAAACATTCTCAAGCACTAATAAATGTTTAGCTCATACTAATTAAAACGAAAACTAAATTAAATGTAAAGGAATTCATATTGTATTACAAATAAAAGATAAAAGAAACCTAATTTCCGGAATAGGAATGACTGAGAACGGAGATATAGACCCTCTCCAGCTCTTGCAGCTTCTTCTTTCTTCCTTCTGTTGCTTCTCTCTGATGTTTTTAATTGTAAAGAATGAATTGTTTGAAAAATAGAAGTCAAAGGCTCCTTTTATAAGTGTAAAAACAGATTAGGACTTGGACCTAAGAATAAAACACTAATTAATTGTCCAAGCCCAAATTCTAAGCCCAAAATCTCGTAACTGCTGATACACCTCCACTAAAATGGCTTTTCCCGCTTCGTTATGACTCCGATTGACCTAATTCCAGTTGCTAAAGTTCCGTAACTCGATAAGGAGTGTTTTCTATTCAAAGGTCAGCGGCTAAATCATCTCTTAAGCGCCTTGAAATCAGCAATCTTTGGCCTGGAAAACAGATTTGCAGCTCTAAAAACAATTCTTTCGGGATTTATCTTCAAGTCTTGACTCCATATCACGATCTTTGACTCTCTTCTCAGATTCCATTCCTAGCTAATAATTAAAACCTACAAACTTTTCACTAAAACACACAAGATTACGCGCAAAAGTTTAATAAATCAAAATTACTAGAAATAAAATGGAAATTCCGGATTATTACATTTTTAACTCAAAAGTCTATTAAAATAATCAAATAAACATAAAAAATGATGTCTCCCAAAGGCATAAAATTAGAACATTTAGGGAGACATCATCTTCCCAAAATGATGGGGACATTCCTATCTGTGTCGTAGTCAAGTATAACAAAATCAACAGGAAAAATCAAAGTACCTGCCTTGACGAGGACATCTTCTATTCTTCCCTTGGGATGTGCGAGGGATATATCGGCCATTTGCAAGACCATAGAGGTTGGTCTTGCGTTTCCTATCTTCAACTTCTCAAAAATCGATCTAGGCATGAGATTAATACTCACACCCAGATCACACAAAGCTTTCCCTTACCCCTCATCACCAATAGAAATAGGAATAGTGAAACTCCCAGGATCAAGTAATTTAGGTGGCAACTTACTGTGGCATATTGCACTACATTCTTCTGGAAAACCTATCATTTCATTCTCGAGATATTGACGTTTGTTGGTGATAGCGCTTTTCAAGAATTTCAAATATTTTGGTACACCCTTGATAGCTTCTAAGAAAGGAATATTAATGTTGAGCTTACTCACCATATTCATGAATCTCTGATATTCAGTCATATCACCTTTATTATGAACTTTTGAACGGAATGGTGGAGGAGGACGGTTCACTTCCACTACCACATCCTTCTTCTTTGGTTTTTCCTTTGGAGCTTTAACAGGCTCTTCAATCACCTCTTCAGTCACTTCATCAACTACATCCTCAACCACAACAGGTTCCTCTCTTTTCCCAACTACATCCTCTACCTCCTTTGGTTTGACAATTACCTCTTTTTCCTTCATAATCGCGAAGGTAGGCGGTTGTAATTGCTTACCACTTCTAAGTGAAATCGCATTACAATCTTCAAACTGGCGAGGAAACTTTGTATCACTAGGTAGTTGATGGGTCATGAGGTGTGATAAAATTAAGCGATAGAATAAAGGATTTATAGACTGCAAGTGTACGAGTTGTTCAAGTAATAAATAAGTAAAATCAGGATTATCGTCTCCAAGTGGATTACGATGTAAGATATATGTGTTTAAATGATAAGTATAATTAATTGCAAAAGTAAATAAATAAAATATTTGTTTTGTTTTTAAATATTAAAGACTAGACGCAATGAAGTAAGTTAACTAAACACATATTTAAGAGATATACTTGAGCCTCGCTGGGAAATCACCTAAATTCACATAATTAATGCTTTCGTTAAGGGTAAAACTGGTATTTCTATATTAGTCGGGACTATACTATTTCCTAACTCCCGTCAGGGTAGACATAGGAACTATCCTACAGTATTACAAACCCCGTCAGGGCGATTATAAGCTACATTCAGATGGTTAAGAGCTTTCCCCAACTGGCTACGCGGTTAGTCAAGCCCGTCAGGATCATTAACGAACACCACGCGTTTATTATCTAGTTCAGTAATTAAACCACCCGTCAAGATGATCACCGCCATTAATGAATAGCCTAATTACTATGACCTATCTCCGATTAGCTAATTCATTGACAGTAAAATTAATAAAAAAAATAATAAGCTATATAAAATACCATATTCAGATTAAATTAGAACTAATCCCAAATTGAAATACACTAATTGAATAAATTAGAGTTCATCCCATTATACGATTCTCAAGTAATTGAAATTCGGCTCATAATTGAAATAAGAACAATTAGGAAATTAATAGTATACATATTTCCTAAAAAAATATAAAATAAAGAAGAACCTAACTAGAGAAATGAAAAGAACTGTTGTTGGAGAAAAATGGCTCCTGCCTCTTGACGTTGTCTCTAAGGATAATGTAAATTGAAGATTAATTAAGAGGTGCTGAATAATAAGGTCTAAAAGGTCTTATATAGATACTCCCTCCGTCCCAAAAATAATGTCCACGTTACTAAATATGGCGTCTCAAAAATAATGTCCACTTACCATTCCAAGACAACTTTTCCTACTTTTTTCCCTAATTACCATTACTTTTCTTTTAATTTATAATTATTCAAATAATTATTTTATAGGGGATTACATTTTCCTAGGCATAGGAATAGGTGTGCATTGTCATTAATGATGATATTTATTAGGGGTATTTTTGTACATGTAGAGTTTAATAATGACATTTCTTAATCTGTGTGAAAATGTTAAGTGGACATTATTTTTGGGATGGAGGGAGTAGTAAAAACGGATTAGATCTAATCTTGGGCTTAATTAAGTAATTAAAAACCCAAGTCCAATTGGTAATTCCGGTAACTGATGAACAGTTGTTGGTAAAACTGCCGTAACTTTTGCATCTCAACTCTAAATCACTTGATTCTAGTCCCCAAATCTTCCTAACTAAAAAAAATCAGCTTCCTTATTTCAAGGCTCCAGGGCTGAATCAGTGGCTAAGTGGCTCGAAATCAGCATTTAGTAACAGTTTTCCAGATTTTCAACTCTTTTAGTCAACTCTTTGGGAATTCTTTTCTTGCTTTTGACTCCTCCGCTCGATTTAAGACTTTATTTCTCACTTCTCCTCCTTATCTTGGTAATACATAGAATCCATGAACATAAGAACTTTATACCAAAAACAAATAAATTAACGCACAAAAACTCTAAAAATGCAATAAAATAATTCCAAGGGGAGAAAGTATAATATATCAAAATAAGCATAAAAGTCTATCTAATAAGTCCAGTTTCTATCTAAACTGATGTCTCTAAGGGCTTATATTTAGAACAAAAGGGAGACATCAAGAACCCAAACTCAAACCTTTGTCATCCGGAAAAAGTAAAACAAAACAGATATCCAAGGTAAGAAGCAACATGCAGAATCTAAAGAATAAACCAAAGCAAAACTCAAAATAAATTTCATATAGTACAACCTAAAAATTAATGCACACATACACGTTTCATACAAAATCAAACACATAAATAATTTCAATCGAAAATTAACATCACAATGCTAGAAGATTACACTTGATACTTAACTCGAGATGGTGGCTATAGGGTGTTCATCAATCTTTACTCACTTTGAATGATCCACTTAACTTACTCCCTATTAGTATAATATTTAATTCACTATGTACCTAAGAATCACGAGGTCTTTACAGTTTTAGCGTAGGCTTAGGGACGGTATGGTACATTTGGATAATGAAAAGTGAGCTTTTGGCTCTCTCCTCACTAGCCTTCAACAAACTGTCATGAGCTTGAGTTTAGACTCACATATGATATCACTTACTTGACAAACTAATTTAGCGTCCCCAAAATAAACCCAACCTATCAATATGATTACAAAATATTCCTTTGCCGTTTCTTTTATTTCAACATTTATTCCTTTGACGGTCTATTATTTTGTACTTGATTTGTCATTACTCTCTCCATTACCATTAGTACCCGTAAACTAAAACAAGTCTTGGCTTATCCTCTTTCATGGTTGTACCATAACCCTTAGTACATGACCTTGTATTATTGTCATTAGTAGGCGCTTTGTTTAACCCCGAATTGGATTTGGTGAATTTAGGGTTTGGTGGGGGCAAAGGTGTGATAAAATAATAGATAAATAAAGATAATAATAAAGAGCACACACCCTTGAGAACCACATAACTAACTGCAAGTATCACAGTTCGTTTGCAAGTTCTAATGATAAGTCAAGTTTATTCGCAGGGATTTGATCCGTTAGATCTACTTATTTTTGACAGGCGTAGATGAATTTAGATGTTTATATAAAAAGAGAATAATATGAATAACTATCTGATATGAATAAATAATAAATAAGAATGCAAATAAATAAATATGAACGTAATTCAAATAAATTAGGATTACTAATATGAGTCTATTATTTGTCACACATTGAGCATTATATATTAACCAGGAATCTAAATTCTACCTAACCTTTACTAGGTTTAGGAGCAACCTCTCAACTACTAGGATATTGGGTAAAGAAACCTTGAGTAATGATTGGTGGATAAATCAAACCTTTATGGCTATCTAGTTAGGCAAAGGATCAAATCTAGACGATTATGTGGTGTTGTCAATGGTGGGGGGAAAGGTGTGATAAATAAATAGATAATTAAAGATAATAATATAGAGCACACACCCTTGAGAACCATGGAACTCACTGCAAATATCACAGATCGTTTGCAAGTTTTAATGATTAGTTAAGTTCGTTCGCATGGATTGTAACCGTTAGATCTACTTATATTTAACAAGCATAGATGAATTTAGATTTTTTAGAATAAGATATAAAAAGATAAATAATAATCTAACGCAATTAAATAAATAATGCAAACAAATAAATAAGATGAATGTAAGTCAGATAAATTAGGATTAATATTATGAGTCTATTTTACTAAGTTGTTATTCTAACTTGTCACAGATTAAGCATTATATATTAACCAGGATTCTAAATTCTACCTAGCCTTTTCTAGGCTTAGGAGCAACCTCTCCACTACCAAGGTCTTGGGTAATGATTGGTGATTAAATCAAACCTTTATGGCTATCTAGTTAGGCAAAGGATCAAAACTAGACGATTATGTGGTGTTGTCAATAACTAAGAATAATTCTAAGATTGACCTAATCTAAGGATGTAACAATAAGTCAAAACACATAATAACAATATACGTCAAGCTCAATCAATGAGAATAAACTAATAGTATTATTGAATTTAAGACAAAATAATAACCCAACAATTAAAAGTAAAACTTACAGAATAAAAGCTTAGAAATATGGTTGAGCACAAATCTATAGCTAATTACCCTAAATATAGAGAAGGTGAGATGTAGAAGAGGAGTTTGTCACTCTCCAAATTCTTCATCTTGTCTTCCTCTATAGGTCAGATTGCTTCTTGGATGAATAGCTTGATACTAAGGATGAATGATAAATATAAGGATTAAGCTATTATTTAAAACTGAGAAAATACAAGTAAGGACTAAGCCTAAGCTTGAAACTGAGCAAGGACATGTTTACAATGGTATGAGGGTGTATTTATAGGTGTCTTGGAAGCCCTAATTCGTTTTCTTGAAGGAGATGTAAGTAGTGGACTCCAAGCCCAACTCAAATTCGTAACCCTATAAACATGCAATCAGGCCCGTTTTTCTTTTCATCCTAGAAGCTTCGATTTTCATCCGTTTGATGCGTATGAATATACCAAATTCACTCGAAAAGATCTTCAACTTTGCTCCTGACCGTTTCTCCAAATTCCACACCGTTTTTGAGATATAAGCTGATTTGTGGTCGTAGGTGCAGAAATTCAGGATTAAGGCAGCTTTTCCTTTTCCATGTTTTTAGCTTTTATTTCCTTATCTCCAATTATCATGCTTATCTCTTTCCATATCTTGTAGTCTTTGACTTGGACTCTAATTAATCTCCGTAATTATCTTTAAAGCTTCACACTAAATAAATAATTAAACCCAATATGCTCTAAAAATATTATTTTACTAAATCAAGACTCAAAATAGGAAAGTGCACTATTTCTCAAGAAAATCGACTCAAACACTTCCTAAATCACTAAAAATGATGTCTCATCTTAATATAAATCTATCACAAATGAGGAGACATCAAGACCCCCAACTCAAAGTTGTATCGTCCCGATACAATAAAGATAAAAACAAAGGGAAGTCTCTAAATACACACCTAGGTAAATTAATCATAGAGGGAAGAAGATAGCAGAATGTGGAGTATAAACTTAAAGAAACTACTCAGAAAATCTCATGTAATAATATTCATAAACTACATACCTGTACACTTCTCATATCCACAGTCAACACGGCTTGAATTCAAGATCAGATTAGCTTCGCAATGTAAGAAGGATTGGGACTTTACTCAGTTCCCCAAGGAAGCTATAGATTGTTCATCGAACTTCACTAGTGTCCAAAGATCCATTTAACTACTCTCTATTGGCTCAATCACTTCTCGATTACATAGAAAAGAATCAAAAGGTTCTTTTCAATTCTTTTTCTTTTGTATAGCTATGACTCTCTTTTTGATGTTCGAGATATCACGCTATTTTTTCATATATATATTTTTTTATGCCCTTATTTGAAAAATTAGCTCGTACCTTCTTTTTCATTCACTATTACCCCGGTAAAGGGTTACAATATAAACTTGTGAATCATCATCAATATAATAACAGAGCACAATTAATAAGCTCAAAAATCCCAGCCCAATAACAATTCTCATAATGGTGGACCCACCACCCCAAACTCAAGCTCTAAAACAATTGTCTATGCATCGCGATTCGAGTGCGGGTCATATGGAAAAGTCCTATAATCTAAAGGGATATGACTTATAACGTGGCTAAATAACAAGGCTTTAGAAAGGCTAGAAGGGGCTGAGAAGGATATAATCATATAAAATCAAATAACAAAGTGAGAAGGTATGAAAAGGCTTCAAGTGGCTTCAATATGAAAGAACTGCCTTAATCATTTTCTACATCATGTAATTTCGTTATTTTCTTACCTTTAGCACTTTCATCAAATGGGTTTGTCAACTAGCTTGGATCTCACGGCCTACACACTTCTCAAGGTTACCTGAGATCGAACATACTTTCTATCGCATTGCTAACTAATCTTTTCTTTTCTATCGATGTGTGTTTTCCTGCAAATACTCAAAGCATACAAAATAAAATATCTCATAAACATACTACTTACTATCATCAACTCACTGATCTTGTGCTTTTAAGCTATTAAACACACTCTACATACATCTAAACCTTCTCATAAAATTTTAATTTTACCTAAAACAGAAAAATGGAGATGAGAGACAACGAATCCCCACACCCCCAACTCAAAAATGAGCCGTGTCCCCACGACTCGAAAAGACTCGAAAATAAAATAAAAGAAAATTAAAATTTTACAGATATTGCACACATAGAATAGGTAAGGAAGAAAGAAAACATACTCTTCGAGGCTATTTACCTCGCCTGATCAATACCCGGAATAGGGTGCAGTGCTTTCATGTACGCAAACTTCATGTATCACCAATTTCGCTTTCCCTTACATCTTCTTATGCTCCATCCCAATCAATCACACTCTAGAAATCTCTTGTTTATCTTCTTCCAACTTTGCTCTTTGAATAATCTCTCATGTGACAGTTGTTCATCCAGGAATATGTTTTGAACACAGCTACTAGCATCCCAGAAGCTTTTGTTCATCTTGGGTAGATGGATCTTGATAGGAAGAGGTTATGGTGTCTTCTCTATGAAAGTTGAAACCTTTTTGCTCTTTGAATTCTCCACTGCATGCTTTCCTCTACTCTCTTGATCCGATTTACCTTGTAATTTATTCCCGAACTAATACCCATCTCAATTGATTTATTCTTGATCTTACCCAACACCTTGCTTTGATTCTTCATATCCTATAACACTTTATAATATCTCTATTCTCTTCATCATCTCTTTTGACCCCCAACTCAAAGCTTTGAACACTCTTGAAATTTGAAACTCTTAATTATAGGTTGAACAAGCTTGATTTGGTTTAGGAAAGGTGAATTGATGATGAATCTCTATGTGGGTATGATGGAATCAAGCTTTAATGATGTAGGTTTAAGGAATTTGAGAAGAAGATTTTGAAATTCATGGTTTTGATTCTTGGTTTCTAGGTGTTTTGATATGAATTGGGTGCTTGAATTTTCTTTGTAATGATGTGGGGAAGGATTTGGATGAGAATTCATGGTGATTTGGTGGTGTTTTGATGTTGGTTGAAGGTTTGTTGAAGCTTTAATTGAGTTGAGAGAGGTTTGGGGAAGAAGGAGAAGCTTAAGGATTAAAAAATTCGTAATAGAGCAACCTCCTCACCCTTATAACCTGAAAAACGCAATTTTTCTCTCTCTCCAGCGGCGTATACCGGTGAGAGGGTCAGATTTTCTCCGATTTTTTTTCTTTTTCTCCCTAACTCGATTTTCTTAGTACCTGAACATCAAAAACACTACTACCTTCCTCAAGAATGCAATATCAACTAAAAATAACTAAACTAAACATAAACTAAAAACGTAAAAACACGAAAACATAAACGGGTGTCTCCCGTATAGCACTTTTGTTTAACGTCTTTTAAAGTTAGACGCGTTACCTCGGTTATTTCTTTTTATAGCCTCCCCAGCAGTGAGTGAGATGATTAACACTTACCAACTCGAGCTTGCAACCTTTGATAGCCTTTATTTCGACCACTCCTTCTGAGATGATTTGCGTGATAACATAGGGCCCCTTCCAAGAACTGTTATGTTTGGGATTGGGATGTTTCCATGCCACCTCGTCTCCTACACCAAACTCAATCTTTTTCTCCATGGTTTCTTGGGGGCTTACAGGTTCCAGCTTCTTGGTTACAACTCTGATTGGAAATAGTTCTTTCGACTCATTTTTCTTTTTCTTCTTCCCTGAAACATAGAACGTTTCAGAGTTATTTTCAATACGGAGAGTCACGGTTCCTTCATTCACGTTCACTATAGTATCGCTGGTGGCTAGGAATGGACGCCCAAGAATGAATGGGATGTTCTTATCTGCTTTATAGTCAAGAATAATAAAGTCCGTTGGAATAACAAGGTTATCTACTTGAACGAGTACATCCTCAATTACTCCCCACGGTTTTGCTGTTGATTGATCCGCAAGTTGTAAGGTTACGGATGTCGGTTTCGCATCACTAATACCAATCTTCTTGAATATACTTTTGGGCATGATATTCACACTTGCCCCTAAATCACACATGGCTTTTCCATGAAATATACCACCTATTTTGATTGGGAGGTTGAAACTTCCAGGATCTTTACGCTTTGATGGTAATCTTTGCTGAACTTGTGCTGATATCCCTTCATTAAGTGTCACAGATTTGGATCTTGTGAACCTTTCTTTATTGGAGAGCGCCTCCATAAAGAATTGATCATAGTTTCGTCTTCCTTCCATAGCTTCGAGTAAAGGGACGTTAATTTTAACTTGTTTTAACGCCTCTATACACTTCAGTTGTTGCTTCTTTGGATAAGCGGGATAGTGGCAATGTATGGGTAGCTGTCTTGCTCTACTTCTCTCTTCAATTCTTGGTTCCTCAACCACTCTAGGCTTCTTAATCTCATTATGTTCAACTTCTTCAACCCAATCTTCAACAATTATCTCATCTAAGTTCATCCGTTTTACGTTTGACTTGTTTGGTAGAACATCCCCTTTTGAGGGAGATGGTAGCGCTTCGGTGATTATCTCACCGTGTTCTTTTATCTTTTGAGCTTGAAGACTAATAGTCTTAACCTTATCGTCTACGTATTGGATCTTCTTCATGTTAGATGTTGTATCTTGGGTCAATTGTAGGAGTTGACTTTGTATTTGTTCTATGATTGTAGTGAGCCGCATCACATTCTTCTCTAAAAGTTTATTATGTTTTTTAAGATCTTGATTCTGTTGTTGCAGGCTTTGCACTACTAATGAATCGATCTTTGATTCAAGTCTACTCATATTATCCTTCGTGAAGTTGATGAATTGACTAATAATCTCTTTTAACTCAGTGATTTCTTCTTGAGGAAGTGATTGAGCTTGACTAACATTATGCACATGGCAGCTCGGTGGTTGATTAGCTTGATTTTCATAGGCTTGTTCTTGTAGGTATAACTGTTGAGGTGGCTTTGGGATGCTTTCCTTAACGGTTATAGCGAGTTGTTGTATTTGATCTTGCAAGCCTGAAATCCTTGCTTCTTCTTCTTCGTTGGTGGTAGGAGTTTGTTCTTGTGGCCAACTCATGTTGTTCTCAATGATTGTTTCCATACCACTTTTCGCTTCTTTTGGATCCATAGAGACAAAATTACCATGACCCATATTATCTGCTCTCAGCCTTGACTCTCTATCGAGTCCATTATAGAACATGGATAATTGTAATTGTGGCGTGTATCCATGTAGTGGACATCTTGCCAACATCTTTTGAAATCTCGTCCATGCTTCGCCAACACTCTCTCCGGCTTCTTGTAAGAAATTCATAGGCTCCAATAGTTCCTTCACTCGCATACTTGTAGGATAAAATTTATCAAGGAATCTTTCTTGAAGCGTGTCCCAATCGGTTATTAGCTCGGGAGGTTGATCATCGAACCAATCGCTTGCTTTCCCGGTTAAGAAAAATTGAAACATTAAATAATACATCTGTTCTTGTGTAACACCTTCATTAATGTAGGCATCATAGAATTGCATGAATTTTTTAACAGATCTGACCGGATCTTGATTTGTATCACCATTAAATTTCCCATAGCTCAAGAATTGATTAATTAAATCAGGATCAGGCTTGAATCTAACGGCTTGGATAGTTGGGACGTGAATCCCAATGCGTTGAACTCGAAATTTACTAGGTAAACCTAGCTCTAACCGTTGATTATCCATCTAAAATCCTGAGAAAGACTAAAACAAAAAGAAAGCGTAAAACTGAAAACAAATAAAAACTTCTACACTAAATAAACACAAAATAGATTTAACTTAAAGATAAATCCCCGGCAACGGCGCCAAAAACTTGGTGGGGGCAAAGGTGTGATAAATAAATAGATAATTAAAGATAATAATAAAGAGCACACACCCTTGAGAACCACGGAATTCACTGCAAGTATCACAGATCGTTTGCAAGTTTTAATGATAAGTTAAGTTCGTTCGCAGGGATTGTATCCGTTAGATTTACTTATATTTAACAAGCGTAGATGAATTTAGATGTTTTAGAATAAAATATAAAAAGATAAATAATAATCTAACGCAATTAAATAAATAATGCAAACAAATAAATAAGATGAATGTAAGTCAGATAAATTAGGATTAATATTATGAGTCTATTTTACTAACTTGTTATTCTAACCTGTCACAGATTAAGCATTATATATTTACCAGGATTCTAAATTCTACCTAGCTTTTTCTAGGCTTAGGAGCAACCTCTCCACTACCAAGGTCTTGGGTAATGATTGGTGATTAAATCAAACCTTTATGGCTATCTAGTTAGGCAAAGGATCAAAACTAGACGATTATGTGGTGTTGTCAATAACTAAGAATAATCCTAAGATTGACCTAATCTAAGGATGTAACAATAAGTCAAAACACATAATAACAATATACGCCAAGCTCAATCAATGAGAATAAACAAATAGTATTATTGAATTTAAGACAAAATAATAACCCAACAATTAAAAGTAAAAGTTACAGAATAAAAGCTTAGAAATATGGTTGAGCACAAATCTATAGCTAATTACCCTAAATATAGAGAAGGTGAGATGTAGAAGAGGAGTTTGTCACTCTCCAACTTCTTCTTCTTGTCTTCCTCTATAGGTCAGCTTGCTTCTTGGATGAATAGCTTGATACTAAGGATGAATAATAAATATAAGGACTAAGCTATTATTTAAAACTGAGAAAATACAAGTAAGGACTAAGCCTAAGCTTGAAACTGAGCAAGGACATGTTTACAATGGTATGAGGGTGTATTTATAGGTGTATTGGAAGCCCTAATTCGTTTTCTTGAAGGAGAAGTAAGTAGTGGACTCCAAGCCCAACTCAAATTCGTAACCCTAAAAACATGCAATCAGGCCCATTTTTCTTTTAGTCCTAGCAGCTTCGATTTTCATCCGTTTGATGCGTATGAATATACCAAATTCATAGTCTCGAAAAGATCTTCAACTTTGCTCATGACCGTTTCTCCAAATGCCACTCCGTTTTTGATATATAAGCTGATTTGTGGTCGTAGGTGCAGAAATTCAGGATTAAGGCAGCTTTTCCTTTTCCATCTTTTTAGCTTTTATTTCCTTATCTCCAATTACCATGCTTATCTCTTTCCATATCTTGTAGTATTTGACTTGGACTCTAATTAATCTCCATAATTATCTTTAAAGCTTCACACTAAATAAATAATTAAACCCAATATGCTCTAAAAATATTATTTTACTAAATCAAGACTCAAAATATGAAAGTGCACTATTTCTCAAGAAAATCGACTCAAAGACTTCCTAAATCACTAAAAATGATGTCTCATCCTAATATAAATCTATCACAAATGAGGAGACATCAGTCAATAACTAAAAATAGTCATAAGATTGGCCAAATCTAAGGTTGTAACAATAAGTCAAAAAACATCATAAAAATATACGCCAAGCTCAAATCAATTAAAATAACAAATAGTATATTGAATGTAGACAAAATAATAACCCAACAATAAAAAGTAAAACTTACAGAATAAAAGTTTAGAAAGATGGTGAAACCACAGATCTATAGCTAATTACCCTAAATATAGAGAAGGAGAGATGTAGAAGAGTAGTTCGACACTCTCCAACTTCTTGCTTCTTGTCTTCCTCTATAGGTCAGCTTGCTTATTGGATGAATAGCTTGATACTAAGGATGAATAATTAAATTAAAGAGTAAGTGATGTCTCCTCATTTGTGATAATAAAATCTATTTCCGAGACATCATTTTAGGCGTATTTATTAGTTTATAGGTCGATTTTAGCTTAGTTTTATTTTAGAGCATATTGGGTTTAATTGTTTATTTAGTGTGAAGCTTTAAAGATAATTATGGAGATTAATTAGAGTCCAAGTCAAAGACTACAAGATATGGAAAGAGATAAGCATGGTAATTGAAGATAAGGAAATAAAAGCTAAAATCATGGAAAAGGAAAAGTTGTCTTAAATCTGAATTTCTGCAGCTACGCCTAAAGAAGTGGTGATAACTCCAAAACCAAGCCTATTTTGGAAGATTCCTTTCATAGGCACATAGATAATTCTGTGAGGATTCTTTTGGTATCTTGTGGGCTAAAAACCGACCAATAACGAAGAAGATATGCTCAAGACAAGTCAGCAGTAATTATCTTTATTTCCATACGAATTTGAGTTGGGCTTGGAGTCCATTACTTAACCTCTTCTTCAAGAAACGAATTAGGTCAACCTATACACTATAAATACAGCCTCTAAACACTCTTAAATCATCCTTGGTGAAACCTTAAACCAAGAGGAAGCTTACAACACAAGAAAAGAAGTCTGGAAGGAGCTGTTCATCACAATGTCTTCTTCTACCTTTAAATTTGTAATTTCTTTCTTTTCTCTCATGAACTAAATTTCTTTAGCTTGAGTTTTTAGCGTATATGTATGAACCCTAGTTTTGGTTGACATCTATCTAATTTGGGAATTCTATGTTTTAAATTGAATTATAGTTTTTATTCTCTGTTTATGTGTTTGGATTTATATTCTGTATTCTCGTGAATCGCGACCATATAGAATTACCATCTAGTAGTTAGGTCACCATTGACAACGGTGTTTAATTACATGTTTAGCACATAACGTCTAGTATTCGGTTTAGATCTGACAAATCTACCTAACTAGATAATCACTATGGTTTAGTACATGTTACTATTTACCAATTACAGGAACAGTTTGCTTAAGAAGCCTTATTGACACAGGTAAATCCTATTTAAAACTATCTAGCATAATTGGAACCAATTATTGAAATACTACATAATTCACCCTTACATGTTTAGAACGGCAAAACTAGTGAGGATTACATGCTAATAACTCAAGCTATATTCTCATACTACTTCTCCTTTCGTATTTATTTTCTGTCTTTAAATTCTTAGTTTTAATTTAGTTTAATTAGAAAACCAAATAAATATCTATTGTCTTTATTTTCTTGCGTTTAGTTGTTCTAGCTTTAATTATTTGCACTTGATTTTTTGAATAAGATTCCCCTAACCTTCATAGTCTTTGCGGAACGAATCTTACTTATTTTCTAAAACTTGCGTACGATCTGTATACTTGCAGAACTGTGCTAGCTTTAGGGTGTTTATTTGCATCTAATTATTATATCTTTTCATCACACCCTAGGCCCCACCAAGTTTTTGGCGCCGCTGCCGGGGACTACATCGTTAGTCCTTGTACATATATCTTGTGCTTTTATTTTCAGTTAGTTCTATTTTACGCTTTTTGTCTTTTTAGTTTTTGTTTTATAGATAGTTATAGATGGAGAATCCAAGGAGACTTGAGCTACCCATTGAATTCAGAGTGCAACCAAGAGGAATTCGCGCTCCAGAAATCCAAGCCGCTAAATTTAAGCCTGATCTGGGGATGCTAACGCAGTTTGCAACTCATGGATTATTCAGCGGTGTTGCACATTGATGTCTCCCTAATTGTTCTTATTTTAGACCCTTGGGAGACATCATTTTTGGTGTTTATTTGATTAATATGATAGACTTTTGGACTAAATTTGCAATAATCCGGAATTACCTTTTTATTTCTAGCATTTTTAATTTATTAAACTTTTGCGCGTAATATTGGTATTTTTAGTGTAAAGTTTACAGGTTTTAGATGTTAGCTAGGAGAGGAATCCGAGGAGAAAGTCAAAGATCGTGAATTAGAGTCAAGACTTGAAGACAAATCCCGAAGATATTATTTTTAGAGCTGAAAATCCACTTTCCAGGCCATAGATTGCTGATTTCGAGGTGCTTAAGCGATGATTTAGCCGCTGACCTTTGAAGAGAAATCATTCCTTATCGAGTTACGGAACTTTAGCAACTGGAATGAGGTCAATCGGAGTTGTAACGCATCGGGAAAAGCTGTTTTAGTGAAGGCCTATCATCAGTTACGGGATTTTGGGCTTAGAAAGTGGGCTTGGACATTTAATTAGGCTTTTATTTTCTGGTCCAAGCCCTAGTCCGAATTTTTACTTATAAAAGGAGGTCTGGACTTCTATTTTTCACACAATTCACATTCCACAAGATTAAACACCAGAGAGAAGCAACAGAAGGAAGAAAGAAGAAGCTACAAGAGCTGGAGTGGGTCTATAGCTCCGTTCGTAGTCATTCCAATTCCGGAAATTAGGTTCTTTTCGTATTTTAATTTTGTAAACAATATGAATTCCATTTCTTTTAATTTAGTTTTTAATTTTAATATGAGCTAAGCTTTCATTAGTGCTTGAGACCAAAACAATGGGTGAATCTTGATTTTATTATTATAACGAATGTTGAATTTGGGTTTTTGTTGAATTAAATTAAATTAGGGCTTTTACTCTTTTCGACAATTTGTGAATGTTTACTGATTTTAGAGTCGCGAACTAAAATTAGGTATTAGTATCTAAGCTATTCCATATATGTGGCGTATGGATCATCCTGACGGGGGGTTTAGGTACAGAAATAATTGTTCAATCTAGGATAAAAACTATTGATTCTGACGAACTTAGTTAATCCTAGGGCCAATGTGGTAATAAATCTTAATCATCCAACGGTGGATCATATTTACCCTGACGGGACTAGTGACACTTTAGGATTGCCTTATAGTCCACCCTGACGGGGGTATAAGGAATTTAGAATCCCGACCATTGTAATTGACTAATTTAACCCTTAAACAACATAAGTTAGAAAGTAAAATTAGGAGGATCCTTGCGTTCTCAAGTACTACATCTCATATTGCGTTTTCACTTATTTTACTTGCGTCTTATCTTTTACTTGCATTATTATTTTATCTTTCATTTAGTTATAATAAACAAAACCAAAACAAACAATTTATCCTCTTTCATTTTCATAAGTGCATCAATCGCTATTTGCATAAACATTGTGATCAACCATCCGTCCTTGGAACGAATCTGATTATCAGAATTACTACTTGGGACAACCGTACACTTGCGGTTGTGGTTCGATTATTATTTGCATTTATTTAGAACACACAAAGGACCACCAAGTTTTTGGCGCCGCTGCCGGGGACGGTAGCGTGTGACCACGGTGTTTATCCTTTAGTGATAAGTGCATTTATTTTATTTTATCAGTTTTACGCTTTTTGTTTGTTAGCTTTTTCAGGTTTTTAGGTTTGGTGTATGCGAAGAAGGCTATTCAAGGATCTAGAGCCAGCACCTCCGATCCTTAGTAATCCAGAATCGTTGATCAGACTTGCGAACAGAAGAAGAAGAGAACGAGAAGCTTTAGAAGTAGAAGAATTAAGTAACAGAATGGAGAATATCGTTATTCAAGGTCAACAGAATGGACAAGGCCAGTTAGATGCAAATGGCCAACCTTTAGCTCCAGGCGTTATTCCTCAAGTTCAACCACTAAATCCTAATCCTCCAGTCCAGATAGTGATGAATCATGATCCGTGGTTCACTAACGGCCCTCCAGAAGTTCCATTCCGCGCTCCAGCTATAGGAGTAGGTGCTCCAGATATTAATGTTCCGAGATTCCGTCCAGATTCGGGTATGCTAGCTCAGTTCCAAAACTTTGGAAATTTTCGCGGAAGACCATCGGAAGATCCTCTTAGAGCGGTACAAAAATTTAAGCAGATATGTGATTCTTATATCACACAAGGGGTTTCAAGAGAACAGATGTATTTTGCTGCTTTCAAATTCTTTGTCATTGATGGAGCAAGTGAATGGCACGATACGCAAGATCCTACGAGGATTACCAATTGGGACCAATTAGAAATTGCTTTCTTTGACAGGTATTACCCAAGTAACATGAGGTTAGATGCTGAACTAGAATTGACACAATTCCGTCAAGAGTATGAGGAAACTGTGGGTAGGAGTTGGACAAGATTTCAGATGTGTTTGCGTAAAGTTCCTAATCATGGCTTTTCAGAACAACAACAGTTAAAGATCTTTTATAGAGGCCTTGATGGAATTTCGAGAGAGAAGTTGGATACGCTATGTGGAGCAGGTTTTCTTCAAGTTCAACCCGCTCATGCCAAAATTATTTTAGAGAGAACAGTCAAGAATGAAGTTGGGTGGAGCTCAGTAAGAACACCAGTTAAGGGAGTAAATAATGTTGACATGGAAGAGAAATTTGCTACGTTTGAGAATAAAATCCAGAATACCATAGAGCAACAATTGAAGCAGCTTACTCTAGCTGTGAAAGAAGGATTTTCGGGTAAGAAGGTAGCTGTGCATGCTGCACAAGAGGTGTATATGTGTTCAATTTGCCAGGTAGATGATCATGATGAGGAGAGTTGTCCGAATAACCAAGAATCAGTGAATTTTATGTCCAACAGAGGTAATTTCAATTCAAGTGGTAATGGATATCAGCCTAACAGAAACCATCTTGGGTTTCAATACTCAAATCCTAATGGGGCAGCCAATCCTACTTACGCGTATCAGCCGCGTCCTCAAGGCAACAACTATAATCCAAGACCACATAACAATCATCAAGGAGGACAGAATCAAAACAATTATGTGCAAAGACAAGCTCCTCAGAATACCTACGATGAGAATTTAAACCAGAAAGCTCTACCTGCCCATCCACAAGAAGGAGTAATTACCCTTCAGAAAACCGTTGAAAATTTGATTGCTCTTCAAACACAAGCTTTGGAACGTCAAAACGCAGCTGAAGCAAATATGAAGATTTTCCAGAATCAGCTAAGTCAAATTAATAAACAGTTGAATCAGCGTCCACAAGGGCAACTTCCTAGCGATACGGAAAATCCAACACAACGTGAAGATTGCAAGGCTGTTACATTAAGAAGTGGTAAGAACCTTCCTCCACCTCCTTTTCCCGTTATGAAAGAGAAAGAAGTGCCAAGAAAAGAAAAGGAAGTGGGTGAGAAAGAGAAAGAGAATGAGAAAGATAGTGAGGTTGAAGAGATAGAAAGACCAAGAGAAATTCCGAAAAAGAGAGATGAAATTGTAAGCAATCGCCCTCCACCACCGTTTCCATCTCGAGTTCAGAAAAAGGGTGATATGGGTGATTTTCAGAAATTCTTCAATAGAGTGAGGGGTTTGAGTATTAATATTCCGTTACTTGAGGCAATTCGAGATATTCCTAAGTATACGAAGTTTTTGAAGAGGGCCCTCACTAATAAAAGGCCCTACTGTGATAATGAGATGATTGGCCTTCCGGAAGAGTGTAGTGCGATTTGCCAGAGTAAATTACCTCCGAAGTTAGTTGATCCGGGGAGTTTCACGATTCCCATATCGATTGGAGAAGAATGGAAAGGAAAGGCGCTATGTGATTTAGGGGCAAGCATCAACTTGATGCCCAAGTCAGTCTTTGATAAGCTTAAAATCGGAAACGCAAGACCTACCTCTATGGTCTTGCAAATGGCGGACAGGTCTCTTGCTCATCCTGAAGGCCGTATTGAGGATGTCCTTGTTAAGGCAGGTACACTTATATTTCCTGTTGATTTCGTAATTCTTGAATACAATGCAGATAGAAATGTCCCCATTATTTTGGGTAGACCCTTCCTAGCTACAGGGAGGACATTGATCGATGTAGAGAATGGCGAGTTAACGATGAGGATACAAGATGAGGAAGTTAAATTCAATGTATTTCGAGCTATGAAATTCCCAGATTCTCAGGAAGATTGCTTCAGAATGGATGTAGTAGAGCAAGCATCGCAAGAGGTATTTAATTGCTTAAATTTTGATGATATCTTGCAGGCTGCTTTGACATTAGATTCACCTGAGATGATGGAGGAGCTTACAGAAACAGTGGCAGCTCTCAATTCTGAAAATCCGAAGTATAGGCGTCTTGCCTATGAACCTGTGAGAGAACCAGGGGAGATTATTCCTAAAAAGAAACCTTCAATTGAATCTCCTCCGGAGTTGGAAGAAAAACCATTGCCAACACACTTGAGGTATTCTTATTTGGGTACTAATGAAACTCTACCTGTTATTGTTTCAGCTAATTTAACAGGTCCTCAAGAAGATAAACTGTTGCGTGTGTTAAGAGCCAACAAAGAAGCAATAGGTTGGACAATTGCTGATATCAAAGGCATTAGTCCATCCTATTGTCAACACAAAATCATACTAGAAGATGTTAATGCACGCTCAGTTGAAGGTCAGAGAAGATTAATGCCAGCCATGAAGGATGTGGTGAAGAAGGAGGTGATTAAGCTTTTAGATGCGGGGATTATTTATCCCATTTCGAGTAGTGAATGGGTGAGTCCAGTTCAGTGTGTACCAAAGAAAGGAGGAATTACAACAGTTCTTAATGATAAAAATGAGGCGATTCCTTCAAGAACGGTAGTAGGTTGGAGAGTTTGCATGGATTACAGAAAATTGAACAAAGCCACCAGAAAAGATCATTTCCCCTTGCCCTTCATCGATCAGATGTTAGATAAATTAGCCGGAAGGGAATATTACTGTTTCTTGGATGGTTACTCCGGGTACAATCAGATTTACGTGGCTCCAGAAGATCAACATAAGAATACTTTTACATGCCCATTTGGTAATTTTGCATATCGTAGAATGCCATTTGGGTTGTGTAACGCTCCCGCTACTTTTCAGAGATGCATGACGGCCATCTTCTGGGATATGATTGATAATTTCCTGGAAGTGTTTATGGACGATTTCTCCGTGTTCGGTGACGATTTTGATAAGTGTTTGGATAACTTGGAGAAAGTGTTGATAAGATGCAAGGAAACAGACTTGGTGTTAAACTGGGAGAAGTGTCATTTCATGGTTCGTGAAGGTATCGTTCTGGGTCACAAGGTTTCGAGTTCTGGGTTAGAGGTTGATAGAGCGAAGATAGAGGTAATAAAAACTCTTCCCCCTCCTGTTTTTGTTAAAGGGGTAAGGAGTTTTCTTGGCCATGCTGGCTTTTATAGGCGTTTTATTAAGGATTTTTCTAAGATTGCTAAACCGTTATGCAACTTACTTGAAAAGGATTCCAAATTCCTTTTTGATGAAAGCTTGTTTAACGGCCTTCAAAGCAATCAAAGAAAAGCTTATTTCTGCTCCTATAGTGTTACCTCCAGATTGGAATTTACCGTTTGAGGTTATGTGTGATGCGAGTGATTTGTGTATGGGAGCTGTATTGGGACAGAGAAAAGAGAAAGATTTTCATTCGATTTACTATGCTAGTAAAACTTTTAGTTGTGCTCAGATTAATTACACAGTTACAGAAAAAGAGTTACTAGCAGTTGTCTATTCGTTTGATAAATTTCGCTCTTATCTTCTTGGAGCGAAAGTTATTGTTTATACAGATCATTCCGCGATCAGATATCTTATGGAAAAGAAGGATGAGAAACCAAGGTTAATCAGATGGGTGTTATTGCTTCAAGAGTTCGATTTAGAGATCAAAGATAGAAAGGGTTGTGAGAATCAGGTTGCAGATCATCTATCGCGCTTAGAGGGTTCAGAGATGAATAGTGGTACTGAAGCAGTTAGAGAAGAGTTTCCTGATGAGAGTTTATTCGCTGTTCGAGATTATGAGGCTCCGTGGTATGCAGACATTGCGAATTTAGTGGTGAGTGGTGTTTTTCCTAAAGGTTCTACTTATCAAGAAAGAAAGAGGTTAGCTCATCGTGCTAGACAGTTCTTTTGGGAGGATCTGTTCCTCTATAAAGTTTGTGCTGACCAAATGATACGAAGATGTGTAGCAAGGGAAGAGACTGAAACCATTATAGCTGGATGCCATGATTCATTATATGGAGGACATTTCAAAGGAGATAGAACTGCTGCAAAGGTATTTCAATCAGGTTTCTACTGGCCTTCTCTTATTAAAGATTGTCATGAATATGTTAAGAAATGTACGAGATGCCAGTTTACCGGAAACATATCTAAGAGGGATGAGATGCCGCGTAATAATGTGTTAGAAGTTGAGATATTCGATGTTTGGGGTATAGACTTTATGGGTCCTTTCGTTCCTTCCAATGGTAACCTCTACATCTTATTAGCTGTCGATTATGTGTCTAAGTGGGTAGAAGCGGTAGCTTTACCTACCAATGATTCACGAGTGGTGATCAAGTTCTTGAAATCACATATTTTCACTAGACATGGCACACCTAGAGTGATTATTATCAATGGAGGATCTCATTTCGTTAATAAATATCTGAAGACTGTTCTAGAAAAGTATGGAGTAAGACACCGTGTATCTACTGCATATCATCCACAATCCAATGGTCAAGCTGAAGTATCGAACCGTGAAGTCAAGTCAATCCTAGAGAAAACCGTTGGTCCTACAAGAAAAGACTGGTCAATGAAGTTAGATGATGCGTTGTGGGCCTATCGTACTGCGTTTAAGACTCCAGTTGGTGCATCTCCCTATCGTATGGCGTATGGTACGGCTTGTCACTTACCTTTAGAGCTTGAAATGGGTGCCTATTGGGCAATTGCGCAGTTGAACTTAGATCCTATCTTAGCCGGAAAGAATCGTATGATGAAGCTTAATGAACTTGACGAATTCCGATTGCATGCTTATGAAAATGCCAAACTTTACAAAGAAAACACAAAGAAATGGCATGACAATCGGATTCATCCAAAGAACTTTGAAGTGGGGCAAAGAGTATTGAAGTATAACTCAAAGTTCAGCAATTATCCGGGTAAGTTAAGATCTAAGTGGTCAGGTCCATACATTGTGACCAAAGTTACACCTCATTGGGAGATAGAAATAGAACATCCGCTAGAGAACCGTACCTTTATGGTTAACGGTCACAGATTGAAGATATACCATGGAGGTGAAGATACCAATCGCTCGGAAGATCCACATCCCGGGGAGGTCATGTATCTCCTCGAAACTCCTTAAGAGCGTGAGGTAACCCGTCGAGCTTAACGACGTTAAACAAAAGCCAATTCATTGTATATTAGCTGAGTTTTTAATTTTTGCAATTTAGAATAGTTTGATTTTCGTAATTTTAGTGTTTATTATTAAGAAATGAGGAAGGGTAGTTGTTTTTGATGATTTCAGGGGTAAAAAGGTCAAGAGTTTAGGGTCGATTTGGCGAAAAAAGAAGAAAAAGAGGTTGGATGTCCAGGAGAAACCGGGAACCCGGTTTTGCAAAAACCGGGAACCCGGTTTTGGAGCTGGTACCAACCTTTTCAACGCAACACTTGGCGTCTTGGTTCACGACACAGCGTCGGAACCGGGTTCCCGGATTTTCGAAACCGGGAACCCGGTTTTGGTGCTGTGACTTATGAAATTTTCTGACCCAGCGTCTTGGTGGATTGCGTTTTGCTGCGTTTTGGTTCGCGCCATCGACACAAAACCGGGAACCTGCATTTGGCAAAACCGGGTACCCGGTTTCGGAGCTGTAAAAATCCAAAAGTTCTGACCCGGCGTCTTGGAGCTCTGCGTTTTGGCGCGTCTTGACTCGCGCCATCGAGAAAAATCTGGGTACCCGCATTCCACAGAACCGGGAACCCCGTTTCGGCGAGTGAAATCTCTGACCCAGCGTCTTGGGGTCCAGCGTTTTGAAAAAAAAAAAATTATTCAATTATTGTTTTTCCGCGCCGTCACAGCGACGCGGAACCGGGAACCCGGTTTGCCAAAACCGGGAACCCGGTTTTGAAGCTGTGATGTCGGTTTTGAGGTGTTTTAACCTAGTTTCTTAGCCTCTTCTGCAAGTTTTTACCTAAAACGCACCAATAGCCTCCCCACCTCCGAAATTCATCTACCAAAACACTATATATCATCTAATCCTACCCTCTTTTCACCACAAAAACATAAAATCAACTCACCTCCTCTCCAGAATAACATCAAATCCTTAGTTTTTCCCAAGATTCTTATTCATCAAGTCCTTAAATTAAACCCAATTCTTTCTTCTCCCATCCAAATTAAACAAGACCCATCTCATATTCCACCTAGTAATTCAATTCCTAAGCCTCAAAACATCAAAATTCTAAACTTTTTCTCTAAGTTTTTCATTATTTGAAGTTTTGAGTTTGGGGTGGAAAGAGATGACTAACAGAACTGGTGATTTTCGAAGAACTGGTCCTAGAAGAAAAACCACCATTGGTAGTTCTCAAGATCAAGCTATTGAGATTCCTGATTCGCGTCCTAAACGAAAAATTGATGAAATTAAGCTTGATTCTAACAGAAAAGAAATCACAAGTCAAAAGAGAAGATTGATTGATGAGATAGAAAGTGAGAAGGAACCAGAAGAGGAAATTACGAAAAACATTGAGAAGAAAACTGAACAAGAGATTCCGGAAGTCCCAGTTCAACAGAAACCTCCGCGTATGAAGATGTGGGCCCACAAGCCTATGAGGGTTTATACTTGTTGGAATACTCAGGTTCATGAAAGAATTGAATTTTTGAAATTTGGTGGGGAGACAAATTTTCCTAAGGGTATTATGAGTTGTGAACACAAGGAATATGCTGTGACATGTACTAAGTTTGGTTGGAAAGAATTGCAAGAAAGGAAGCTTGAGTTTATTCCTACCTTGGTGCGAGAATTTTATGAAGGCTTAGCCACCTCCCGTGATGCCATTGATATCCGCAAAAAGGTAGTTTCTTTCTCTATTGAACGTATTCGGAAATCCTTAAAACTACCCAACTTTTCTGGAACATGCCCTTTCCAAGAGACTCTTAATGACCCTTCTTTCGATTTAGAATCCCTTTGGGGGACCGTGCTTGTTAATGGGACTAGCCCAATTCCTGAAGGAGAAAGACATCCTGGACAGTTTTACAGCAGTAATTTGACACCTTGTGCTAAGGTTTGGTCTCGCTTCGTAATACCCACTTTCTTTGGTATTAAACACACTTCCGAGTTGAAGAAAGAGCACGTATTTGTTATTAAGTGTATTTTGGAGGAGAAACCATTTGATGTTGCTAAGATCATTTATGATACAATCATGGAGTTCGCGAAATCACCAATGAAACAACAAAATTTGAAGTTTCCTTGTACTATTACTCAGTTGTGTTTAGACGCAGAGATTCCGCGTAAGAACGCAGATATTGACGTTGTTTCAGTTGGTGTGAGTATAGATTTGAGCACGATCAAGAATATCCATGAAGAAGCAACACGAGCTACCAAAAGTCCTAGAACTCCTCAATCAAAGAAAGCGAAGACTGTTCCTGAGTTGGAATCGAAGATTCAGGTGTTGGAAGAGAATCAGGAGAAGATGATTGCTACCTTGGGAAACGTTACAAGAGAATTGGACCTATTGTGAAATTTAATCCTAGGCGTAAATACACTTCAAAACGCGATTTATGATGCTGTTACGCGAGATAAAGGTCCAGAACGCAACACCGATATCCAGCCTCGCGCTGGTTAAGATACGTTTTCTAAACTTTCCTCTTAGTGTATATTAGTTTAAATGCTTTATTGAGTCTTTTCGAGTCGTGAGGACACGACTCATTTTTGAGTTTGGGGTGGGGTTCGTTGCCTCATCCCAATTTTTTTTTTTTTTTTTTTTTTTTTTTTGATGACGAGGGTTCCCGGGCTTACACCCGACTAGTCCCCCGGGAGATATGACTACCTCCCCAACCATACCTCCAGGCAATCAGAACTAGGTTACCCATGTTCTGGGGAGGGTTTCGGACCTTGGAAACTTTCCAAACTTCTAATAACTTTCTTCCGCTTGCGAGATTCAATAACTTTCTGCCGCCTGCGGGATTCGAACCATGTACCTCTCACTCTTGAGAGAACTTTTTCCAAACTTTTTAATAACTTTCTGCCGCATGCGGGATTTGAACCATGTACCTCTCACTTGAGAGAACTTTCCAAACTCTAATAACTTTCTGCCGCCTACGGGATTCGAACCCTGTACCTCTCACTTGAGAGGCAGAGCCCTGGCCAGATGAGCTAGCTCACCTGGCCAGTTTTTATGTGTTATTTGCTTTATTTGCTTTCAATAAAAGAATTTTCGGAGTTGCGTTTGACTGTAGAAATTTTTAAATATCCCTTTAAGCATACTCTTGATGAATCTATGATAGTAAATAGTGGACTTTAGGGATTGATATAAAACGCATTTAGAATTGCATGCAAACATAGGTAATTAATAGGAAAAATTAATGAACAATGCAAATGAAGTAAGCTTGTACTCAAGGAATATGTTTGGTGTGTAGAACGTGAAATCCTAATTAGTAGAGAACCCACCTAGATAGGAACTAAAGACAAGCTATGTACTTAGGAAAATGATAGGGGCAGTTCTTTGTTAGCCATTTGTGCCTTTTAAGCCTTCTATTCCTTATGTTAATTATTATCCGTCTTAGCCCACTTTGAGCCTTTAGCCTTTTCTTTGTAGCCACGATATAAGCCATTATCCCTTAGATTATTAGGCATGACCATATGACCCGCACTTGAATCACAATCCTGAGACATGTCTCGAGCTTGAGTTTGGGGTGGTGGGACCACTTATGGGAAATTAAATGGGTAGGGATTGATGTGCTTTGTATTGTAGCACAATTGCAGATGATATATACTTGTAACCCTTTGCCGGGAATGAAGAAAAATGAAAAAGAAAGAAAAAAATGAAAAAAGGTGAAAATTCATACAGTAGGAACCGGGAACCCGGATTCGTCAAAACCGGGAACCCGGTTTGCTTCTGTACAAAAAAAAAGAAGAAAAGGAAATAAAGAAAAGAAAAAGAAAAATATGAATGAATAAAACATCCGGCAAAGTGGAATTTTCTGAAAATCATCTTGTTAATAATGGGTAGACATGGGACGCTAAATTGTTGCGTATATGGGTGAGTGAGAACATCTTTTTGAGCGTTAACTCAATCTCGAGGACACTGTTGATGGTAAGTGAGGAGAGAGCCAAAAGCTCACTTCAAATTTACCAAATATACATCCACACCCGTCCTTAAGCCAATATTATAACCGTAAAGACCTCGTGATTCCTAAGTGCATAGTGAATTTATGATTCTGTTAATAGGGAATATACTAGGTGGAGCGTTCGAAGCGATTTAGGATTAATGACCACCCTATAGCCATCATACAGAGATGAGTACAAGTGTAACCTTCAAGCATTGCAACTTTAATTTTATGATTGAGATTATTTATGTTTGATGTTGCATTTTCGATGTATGTGTATATTAATTTCTAGAGTTTGCTATATGAGATTTATTTTGAGAATTGCTTTAGGGTTTATTTGCTAGCTTCTACTTGTTTATACGTTTACTTCTACTCCTTTGTTTTGTTTTACTTTGTCGGGACGACAAAGGTTTGAGTTGGGGGTCTTGATGTCTCCCTAATTGTTCTTATTTTCGACCCTTGGGAGACATCATTTTTGGTGTTTATTTAATTAATTTGATAGACTTTTGGACTTAATATGCAATAATCCGGAATTTCCTTTTTATTTCTAGCATTTCTAATTTATTAAAATTTTGCGCGTAATATTGGTATTTTTAGTGAAAAGTTTACAGGTTTTAGATGTTAGCTAGGAGAGGAACCCGAGGAGAAAGTCAAAGATCGTGAATTAGAGTCAAGATTTGAAGATAAATCCGGAAGATATTATTTTTAGAGCTGAAAATCCATTTTCCAGGCCATAGATTGCTGATTTCGAGGTGCTTAAGCGATGATTTAGCCGCTGGCCTTTAAAGAGAAATCATTCCTTATCAAGTTACGGAACTTTAGCAACTGGAATGAGGTCAATCGGAGTCATAACTCATCGGGAAAAGCCGTTTTAGTGAAGGTGTATCAGCAGTTACGGGATTTTGGGCTTAGAAATTGGGCTTGGACATTTAAGTAGTGTTTTATTTTCTGGTCCAAGCCCTAATCCGTTTTTATGCTTATAAAAGGAGGTCTGGACTTCTATTTTTCAGACAATTCACATTCTGCAAGATTAAAAACACCAGAGAGAAGCAATTGAAGGAAGGAGAAGAAGCTACAAGAGCTGGAGAGAGTCTATATCTCCATTCGTAGTCATTCTGATTCCGGAAATTAGGTTTTTTTTATCTTTTAATTCTGTAAACAATATGAATTCCTTTACATTTAATTTAGTTTTTCTTTTTAATATGAGCTAAGCTTTTCATAGTGCTTGAGAACAAACAATGGGTGAATCCTAATTTTATGAAATAACGAATGTTGAATTTGGGTTTCTGTTAAATTAAATTAGATTGGGTCTTTTACTCTTTTCGATAATTTGTGATTATTTACTGTTTTTAGAGTCGCGAACTAAGAACAGGTATTAGTATCTAGGCTATTCCACATATGTGGCGTGTGGATCATCCTGACGGAGGGTTTAGGTATGGAATTAATTATTCAATCTAGGATAAAAGCTATTGATTCTGACGAACTTAGCTAATTCTAGGGCCAATGAGGTAATAAAACTTAAACATCCAACGGTGGATCATATTTACCCTGACGGGACTAGTGACACTTTAGGATCGCCTTATAGTCCACCCTGACGGGGGTATAAGGAATTTAGAATCCCGACCATTGTAATTGACCGATTTAGCCCTTAAACAACACAAGTTAGGAAATAAGATTAGGAGGATCCTTGCGTTCTCAAGTACTACTTCTCATATTGCGTTTTCACTCATTTTACTTGCGTCTTAGCTTTTACTTGCATTTATAATTTATTTTTCATATTAGTAGTCTTAATCAACAAAACCAAACAAACATATTTTATTTACTTGTTTTCATAAGTGCAACCAATCATTATTTGCTAAACATTGTAGTCAACCATCCCGTCCTTGGAACGAATCTGTTTTATCATACATACTACTTGGGACAACCGTACACTTGCGGTTGTGGTTCGATTATCATTTGCATTTATTTTTAGAACACACAAAGGACCACCAGCAAGTTCTAGAAGAAATCAATTGAGATGGGTACTAGTTTGGGAATAAAATACAAGTTAAATCAGATCAATGGAATAGAGGAAAGCATGCAGTGGTGAAATCAAAGAGAAAAAAGGTTTTTAATTTCATAATGAAGACACCACAACCTCTACAAATCAAGAATCCTTTTGACCAAAGATGAGCAAAGCTTCTGGGACGCCAGTAGTTGTTGCCACAACAAAATATTCTTGGATAAACACCTTCACATGAGAGATTATTCAAAAGCGAAGTTGGAGGATGAGAAACAAGACATCTCTAGAGTGTGATTGATTGGGATGGAGCACAAGAGGATGTAAGGGATAGCGAAATTGGTGATACATGGAGTTCACATACAAATTATTCACTGCACACTATCTTGGGTATTAATCAAGCGAGGCAATAGCCTCGAAGAGTATGTTTTCTTTCTTCCTTACCATTTCTCTATATGCACTATTTTCTATTTCTATTTTATTGAGTCTTTTAGAGTCGTGGGGACACGACTCATCTTTGAGTTGGGGGTGTGGGGATTCGTTGTCCCTCATCTCCATTTTTATGTGATTTACTGTTTTTTTAGAGAAGTTTGAAAAAAATTGAAATTTTTAAGAGATGGATTAGATGTAGAATGTGTTTAATAACTTGAAAGCATAAGCTTAGTAAGTTGATGATAGAAAGTAGTATGTTTATGAGCTGATTTATTTTGTATGCTTTGAGTATTTGCAGGAAAACACACATTGATAGTAAAGAAAGGATTAGTTAGAAATGCGATAGAAAGTATGTTCGATCTCAGAGAGCCATGAGTGGTGTGTAGGTCGTGAGATCCAAGCTAGTTGATAAACCCATTTAATGAACGTGCTAAAGGTAAGAGAATGACAAAATTGCATAGTTTAGAAAGTGATTAAGGCGGTTCTTTCATAAGCCCCTTGTTGCCTTTTAGCTTGCTATCCATTTTATTATTATATATCCTTCTCAGTCCCTTCTAGCCTTTCTAAAGCCTTTTTATTAGCCACATTTTAAGCCATATCCCTTTAGATTTTAGGACTTTTTCCATATGACCCGCACTCGAATCGCGATGCATAGACAATTGTTTTAGAGTTTGAGTTTGGGGTGGTGGGTCCACCATTATGGGAAATATTATTGGGTTGGGATTTTTTGAGCTTATTAAGTGTGCTATGTTCTATATATTGATGATGATTCACAGGTTTATTATATTGTAACCCTTTGTCGGGGTAATAGTAAATGAAAAAGAAGCTACGAGCTAAAGTTATGAAAAGGCATAATTTATGAAAAAATAGCGTGATATCTCACATCAAAAAGAGGATCATAGTTATACAAAAGCTGAAAAAATTGATATGAAAAGAATATATATTTGGACCGGCAAAGAGGATATGTGAACATCTTATTGCTTTAATTGGGTTATTGGGGATGCTAATTAGTGCATCAAGGAATTCATTGGGTTGAGTGAGAACGTTTTACGATAGTAACTCAAGCTCTAGGGAGATTCGTTGATGGCTAGTGAGGAGAGAGCAGAAAGCTCACTCTAAATTATCCAAATATACTTATCATACCGTCCCTAAGCCAACATTACAACTCTAAAGACCTTTTGATTCTTTGCTATGTAATCTAGAAGTGATTGATTAGTTAAGCGGATATTTAGATACTAGTGAAGTTCGATGAACAATCTATAGCCTCCTTGGTGAATTGAGTAAAGATCCTCTGCTTCTTACATTGCGAAGCTAATTTAATCTTGAATTCAAGCCGTGTTGATTGTAGATATGACAAGTGTGCAGGTATGTAGTTTGTAAATATTATTACATGAAATTTTCTAAGTAGATGCTTTGAGTTCATTCTATATATTCTTCTATCTTCTTCTCCCTGTGCTTCATTGATATTAGCTGATATTTTAGAGACTTCCCTATGTTTTTTTTTATTGTATCGGGACGATACAAGTTTGAGTTGGGGGTCTTGATGTCTCCCTTTTTGGTCTAAATATAAGCCCTTAGGAGACATCATTTTAGGATGAAAATGGTATTTTTATATTGACTTTAGTGCTCAAATTGCAATATTACACTTTCTCCCCTTGGAATTAGACTATTTGCATTTATAGAGATTTTGTGCGTTAATTTACTTATTTTTAGTGCAAAGTTAGTAGGTTTATGAATTTCATGAAATACAAGTCCAAGGAGGAGAAGTGAGAATAAAGTCTTAGTGTATTTTAGTGTATTAGGAAATGTTTTTGCTCGAATTTCTATTTTTAGAGTGCACTTTCCTATTTTTATTTCTTGAATTATTGATTTATTCTTTTTAAGCATATGCGGTTTTATTATTTATTTATTGTGAAGCTTTAAGAGATAAATGATAATTACTTAAAGACCAAGTCGAGTTAGAGAAGGAAAGGAAAAAGATTTACATGGAAATAAGAAGATTAAGGAAAGATATATGCAAAGAAGGAAAAGATAAAGCTGCCTTACGAATCTGAAATTCCTGCCACGTTTCAAAGATTAATCCATAACTTAAGATTGGCTAGGAATCTGGACGAGTGGTCTGCACCAATAGAAAACTCTTTCCGAGACAAGCAGTTTCATATATTGGAACTCCTCAAACGGATAAGTATTGAAAGAGATATGACCAAAACAAATCAGCAGCAGAATCTTACCTTTCCTAGATTTTAGGGCTACGAATTTAAGAGTTCTTGCCTTGTCTTCCACTCCAAGTAATTCGACCTAGGGCTTGCTAACACCTATAAATACCAGCTCTAAACCTTAGAAAATCATTCCTTGGCTGCATAAACTTAATATACACAAATAAATCATCATAGAAGCAATCTAGAGGATCTAGAGGAGGAAGAAGCAAGAGCTAGAGCTTAACTACATCAATTCAGCACTTCTCCATCTCTATTCTTTGGGTAATTGATGTCTCCCTATTTGTTCTAATTATTAGCCCCTTGGAGACATCCTTTTAGGTGAATAAATGACTTATTTGATAGACTTTTAGGCTTAATTGATCATATTGCACTTCCTCCCCTTGGAAATTAACTATTTGCAGAATCTGAGCTTTTGTGCGTAAATTTGACTATTTTTAATGCAAATTTAATAAGTTTTTGAATTTCATAAAAGACCAATCCAAGGAGAAGAAGTGAGAATAAAGTCTTAGTGTATTTTAGAGTGTTAGGGAATGATTTCTACTCGAGTTTCTATTTTTTGAGTACACTTTCCTATTTCGTTTTCTTGATTTATTGATTTATTATTTTTAAACATATGCGGTTTAATTATTTATTTAATGTGATGCTTTAAAAGATAAATGGTAATTACTTAGAGACCAAGTCAAGATAAAGGAGTAAAGGAAAGAAGATTTACATGGAAATAAGAAGATTTAGGAAAGATATATTCAAAGAAGGAAAAGATAAAGCTGTCTTATGAATTTGAAATTCCAGCCACGTTTTAAAGATCAGTCTATAACTTACGATTGGATAGGAATCTGGATGAGTGGTCTGCACCAATAGAAAGCTCTTTCCAAGACAAGCAGTTTCATATATTGGAACTCCTCAAACGGATAAGTATTGAAAAAGATATGACCAAATCAAATCAGCAGCAAAATCTTACCTTTCCTAGAATTTAGGGCTACGAATTTAAGAGTTCTTAACTTGTCATCCACTCTAAGTAAATTCGACCTAGGGTCCCCTAACACATATAAGTACACCCCTTAACCTCCTACTTTCACACACTTCATAGAATTACACAAGAGGCTTAAGGTTTTCAAGTGAGAGCAAGGAGGCAAGGAGAAGCTAGTGTTGGAGGAGTCCTGTTCTTCCATCATCAGTTATCTTAACCTTTAGGTTTTTTATTTTCTTTCTGTAATTCGAAACTATGTCTTCTATTTATTTAATTTTAGTTTTCCATTCCGTTATGAACTAATTTCTTTAGTACTTGAGAATCGCTATATGGGTTGAACTTAATTCTGTTTAATTTATGTTTTCTGAATTTGGGATTTAATGGTTTAAATTAGACTAGGTATTTTATGTTGACTATTATTTTGTTTTAATTACTAATTTTTGAAGTCATGAATCAAATTTAGCTCATAGTAATTAGGCTATTCCATATAGTGGCGTATGGATCACCTTGACGGGGGGTTTAATTACGAACTTAGATAATAGACGCATAGTATCCGTTATTGACCTTGACAGACTTAACTAACCATGCAGCCAATGAGGTAAATTAGTATTCATCTGAAAGTAGCTTATATTCACCTTGACGGGGTTTGTAATACCGTAGGATAGCTCTTAGGTCCACCCTGACGGGGGCTAGGAGATATTAGAGTCCCGACTAGCACAATAATACCAGTTTAGCCCTTAAACAGAAGCATGAATTAGATAGGTTAGGTGAAACCCTTGCGAGGATCAAGTACTCTTTCTCATCTGAAGTTTCAATTCTTTTTTATTTGCTTTCTTTTAATTCCGTAATTTATTTTCTTGCATCTTTTAATTTATAAAAACCAAACAAAAATCTTTACGTAATTTTTTCTGTTAAGCAATTATTCTTACTTTTTGATTAATACCTGAGTTGTGCCTAATCCGTCCCTGCGAACGAACTCGATTTATCGAATATTACTTGGACCACCGTACACTTGCGGTTAAGTGGTTCCTTTATTTTTGCACTTTATTTTATAACACACCAGGACCCACCAGTAATTTAGTATTAGATCTATTTTGTCTATGAGGTATTTCTAAGCTATTTATTCAAGAAGTGTTAGTATGCATAGTTTCTCTTTAGGATTGTAATTATATGAACCATTGATTATTGTTTTTCTGTTTTACTTTGAATCTGGGATTTTAGTATTTAATTGAATTGGTTCTTAATTTCCATTGACTATATTCTTGTGCTTGTTCACTATTAATGACTTAGCTAATTAGAAATAGGTTTTAGTAATTAAGCTATTCACTTTGGTGGGGAAGTGATCGCCTTGACAGGGATTTAATTACAGACATAGAATATAGACGCGTGGTATCCGTTATTTGACCCTGACGGGCTTCACTAACCACGTAGCCAAAGAGGTAGAATAGTATTTATCTGAAAGTAGCTTATAATCGCCCTGACGGGGTTTGTAATACTGTAGGATAGCTTCTAGGTCCACCCTGACGGGGGATAGGAGATTATAGATTCCCGACTATTGTGAAATTTCCCATTCACCCTTATTCTTAGGAATCATAGATTCAATAGGATAGGTTCATACTTGCATCTCCTTATCTTTCTTGCATAATTAATAATTGCTTATTTTATTGTCTATTTTATTATTTCGTTAGTTAGAAAACAAACACCATTATTATTTATCTTTTTAAGGCAATCAAACTACCTATTCTAATATTGAACGCAAATTTAGAATAACTTCTTAAATCCCTGTGGAGACGATAATCCCGATTTTACTTATCTATTACTTGGTACGACCCGTACACTTGCGGTCTGTGGATCCTTTATTCCTTTTCTTTTATTTAATTATTTTATAACACACAAGGACCCACCAATCACCTCCCTAGCAAGAAGCAAGGTTTATTAACATGTGGCATTCGAATAGTGAATCCCTTGCCTTTCACTCCCACGAACTTCTCAGATCTATTCTTTGTAATCATGGATGGTGCCATCCAAAAGTTCAGGGGTGTATGTGTGTCTTGTGGTAAATTTATTTCGTTTGTAGCATTACACTCATCTGGCAATCCATCTCTTCGGTTTCTAAACTTTGTTTGTTAGAAAGAATGTCCTTCATGAATTTAACATATTTTGGCATTCTTGTGAGAGCTTCTACAAACGGGATATTGATATTTAATTTGTTCACCATGTCAAGGAACTTCTTGAATTCTTTTTTATTGTTCTGCTTGTTGACACTTGACGGGAATGGTGGAGGAGGACGTGTATTGTTTACCACTTGGCTCTCTTTCTTTTCTGGTGTCTTCTCTGGGACACTTTTTTGTTTAATTACCTCTTCTACCTTATCTTCAATTGTTTCTTCAACCACTTTTTCAGGAATAGAGGTTGGTTCTAGTTCTACTCTAGGCGGAGGTAATTGTTTTCCACTTCTTAATTCAATTGCGTGACAAGCATAATCTTCTGGAACAATAGTATCACTTGGGAGTTGTCCTTTTGGCCTATTCTGTAATGTACTTGCCATATGTGAAATGGTATGCTCAAGATTTTTAATCACCTTGGATTGAGATTGGATTCTTTGCTGGCTCATCTTCATATTTTCTTCGACTACTTTCATCATTGCAACCATACTTGAATTCAAACTCGAATGTTGCTTTTGTGTAGCTTTTTGCATTGAATATTTAGGTGGTTCGTGATAAGCTTCTTTATAAACTGGCGCTTCTAGATAGATATCTTTATAAATCGGCGCTTCTTGATAGATAGATTGTGGTGGATAGTAAGATTGAGGTTGATAATAAGTCTCTTGATTTCCGACCTAATTTTGATTCTGTGGGGACTGATAATTAGAGTAATTTCCTTGAGGATGATAATAACCATTAGAATAATGGTTTCTTTGATGATATACGAAGGAGATCGAAGCTATATCATTCATACAATTCTCCCACGAATGGTTTCTTACTCCACAACCTGGACATAAAGGTAGAGTATGTACTAGATTCACCTGAGCTATAGTTCGTGCTTGTTCTCGTAATTCCATGAGTTGTTGGTTTAATTCTTTGAGCCTTAGAGATTCTAAGGTCTCTTCTTTCTTTTATTTTTCAGTCGGCCAACTTCTCTCGGTCTCGAGGACTTTCTCCATAATTGTTTCAGCTTCTTCAGGATCTAATAACACAAAACCTTTATTTCCTAATAAATCTACTCTTCTTCTGGACTCGTTACTGAGTCCTCCATAGAACATGGTTAGTGAATATTCTGGCGATGATACATGGAATGGACATCTAGCCTTTTTATCGTTAAAACGTAACCATGCTTCACCAACACTTTCTCTGTCTTCCTGCATAAATTGTTCGAGCTCCAACATATCTTTTAATCTTCTACTAACCGGATAGAATCGGTCTAGGAATATGGATTGAAGCTTGTCCCAATCTGGAATAACGTCAGGGTGTTGGGTATCGTACCAATCGCTTGGACCTCCGGTCAAAAAGAACTGGAACATAATGTAATAAATCTGCTCCATTGTAACGCCTTTAATGATATAAGCGTCACAGATTTGCATGAATATCTGGACATACCGTACCGGATCTTGTTGTGCAACTCCGCTAAATTATCCATGATTCGCAAACTGCGCTATCATGCCTGGATCTGGTCTAAATTTAGCTGCTTGAATTTCTGGAGTGCGGATTCCACGTGGTTGCACTCTGAATGAGATGGGAAGATCAAGTCTCCTCGGACTTTCCATCTGTCAAATCTGTAATACAAAAACTAAAAGAAAAAGCGTAAAATAGAACTAACTAAAATAAAAGCACAAGATAAATGCACAAGGACTAACGAGGTAGTCCCCACCAGCGGCGCCAAAAACTTGGTGTCGCCTAAGGTGTGATAAAATAATGTATAAAATAAGTGCAAATAAACACCCTAAGCTGAAAACGGTTCTACAAGTATTACAGGACGTATGCAAGTTTTAATGATAAATAAGATTCGTTCCTCAGAGACTACGAAGGTTAGAGAGAACTTATGCAAATTATCAAGTGCAAATATGAAAGCTAGAAATAAGAATACGCAAGTAAAAAGAAGACAGATAGATTTTTATTTGGTTTTTAATAAGGAAAATTAAACTAATAATTTAATGTCAGAAAATTAAATAAAATAAAAGAAACAGATAGTATGATAGTTTAGCCTGGGTAAATAGCAAGTAGTCCCCACTAGTTTTGTTGTTCTAAACATGTAAGGGTGGGTCATGTATTATTACAATACTCGGCTTCAATTGTGCTAGGTAGACTCAAATAGTGTTCTCATGTGTCAATAAGGGTTCCTAAGCAGACTTTTCCTACAATTGATTAAATGGTGTTAACACCAAACCATACTGACTATTTAGTTAGGTTGATTTGTCAGGTCTAAACCTTACACTAGACGTATGTGTTGTTTCCATAGTTAAATATGCCTTAGCTATTGACTATCTAACTACTATGAAAGTAATCATATACTTGTGCACTAGCAAGGAAAACAGATAATAAATCAAACATATAAACAGAGAAATAAAACATGAATTCAATTTAAAACAAATAATTCCCAAATTAGATAGATGTCGACCAAATATAGGGTTCATACATATATGCTAAAACTCAAGCTAAATTTATTCAATTCATACTAAAGAAATAAAAGGAAACAATTACATAATTGAAGGTTGAAGAAGACATAATTCATGCACAACTCCTTCTAGACTTCTCTTCTTGTGTTGTAGCTTCTTACTGGCCTAAGGTTTGGCCAAGGATATTTTTCTTCTCATAAGAGGGTGTATTTATAGGGTATAGGAAACCCTAAAACGTTTTCTTGGAGTGGAAGTCCATGTAATGGACTTCTAGCCCAACTCAAATTCGTAACCCTAAAATATAGAAAATGTGAGATTCTGATGCTGTTTTGTTTTAGCCATAACCCCTTCAATACTTATCCGTTTGACGCGTTCCAATAGTCGAATTTGATAGTCTCGGAAAGACCTATAACTTTCATTTAGATTATGCTTCTAAATTACTAGCCAGTCTTGAGTTATGAACACTTTTATGCTCGTAGCTGCTGCAATTCAGATTTATTTGACAACTTTATCTTTTCCTTTTACATATATCCCTCCTTAATCTTCAATTTCCATGCATATCTTCTTTCCTTAATCTCTTAGAATTGAGTTGGAATCTTTATCTATAATTAATTCTTATCTATATCTTTAAAGTTTCACACTTAAATAAACAAATTAAACCTAATATGCTCTAAATAAACCAGGTGAGCTAGCTCATCTGGCCAGGGCTCTGTCTCTCAAGTGAGAGGTACAGGGTTCGAATCCCGCAGGCGGCAGAAAGTTATTAAAGTTTAGAAAGTTCTCTCAAGTGAGAGGTACATGGTTCGAATCCCGCAGGCGGCAGAAAGTTATTAAAGTTTGGAAAGTTCTCTCAAGTGAGAGGTACATGGTTGGAATCCCGCAGGTGGAAGAAAGTTATTATGTTTGGAAAGTTTCCAAGGTCCGAAACCCTCCCCAGAACATGGGCAACCTAGTTCTGATTACCTGGAGGTATGGTTGGGGAGGCAGTCATATCTCCCGGGGGACTAGTCGGGTGTAAGCCCGGGAACCCTCGTCATCAAAAAAAAAAAAAAAAAAAATAATAATAAATAATTAAATCAAGACAATAAATAGCAAAGTGCACTAATTCATAGGAAAATCGACATATATCCTAATAAATACACCTAAAATGATGTCTCCAACTAGGATTAATTCATGACAAGTATATAAAAGTAATCAATATTAAAATTACTAACTTGACAACTTTCAAAATGAAAAAGTATGTTCACAAGTTATTTCCTCATCCAAAACAGGAAAATATCATCGTTAATAACTATCTGTATATAAGATGGGATTTAATTCATTACATGTCACAAAAACTATGTCTGCTTTCTTCATCTTTGTTTGCATATGTGGTGGTCCTTTGTGTGTTCTAAAATAAAATGCAAGTAAGGATAAGAGAACCACAACTGCAAGTGTACAGTTGTCCCAAGTAATATATGTGATAATACAGATTCGTTCTCAGGGACGGAATGGTTGACTCTAATGCTTATCGAATAGTGATTAATTGCACGTAAAAACAAGGAAATGATTTTGAGAATTGTTTGTTTTGATTTTCAAAGACTAAGACAATAATTTAAAATACTAAATTAATGCAAGTATTAAACTAGACGCAAGAAAGTAAAGTGTTTACGCAAGGTAGGAAAGGCAGTACTTGAGAGACGCAAGGGTTTCACCTCATTATCATTCATTTCATGTCATGTTTAAGGGACAAATCGGCAAATATTTATTGGTCGGGATTCGAAATTCTCCTTACCCCTGTCAGGGTGGACTAAGGAGCTACACTCAAGTGCTACAAACCCCGTCAGGATGATTATAGTCCACTCTCAAGTGATTAAGTCTATTCTACCCAATTGGCCATAGGATTAATTAAGCTCGTCAGAGTCTCTAATTTCTATCCTACATTCATTAATTGGTTCTATACCCAGAGACCCCCCCCCCCCCTCCCGTCAAGGTGCCACTAAATGGAATAGCTTAGATACTAAAGCCTATGATTGGTTAATTACGTCATTCATAGTAAATAAAAGCAAATTAAGGAAAAATACAATTTACCCAATTTGATTTCAATTATTTAAATCCCAAATCCAAACACATGAAACGAAATCAAATTGGGATTAACCTATTATGCGTTCTCAAGCACTATTTAAGTTTAGCTCATAATTATTGAAAAGACAAAAACTAAATACATAATTGAGTCCATCATGTTTTACAGAATAAAATAGAAGAACCTAATTACGGAGTTGAATCGGCTAAGAATTGGAGATATAGACAGTCTTCAGCTCTTGTTTCTTCTCTTCCTTTGCTCTAGCTTCCTCTCTGGTGTCTGACTCTTTTCTTTTCTTAAGCGTATGAATTGGTTTGTAAAAATGAGAGTCTAAAGTCTATTTATAATGTTAAAATCAGATTAGGGCTTTCATTTAAAGATTAAGTGAAAATAAGAAAAGCCCAAATTCATAATTAAGCCCAAATCCCGTAACAACTGCACCACCTCACTAAAACAGCTCTAACCGGCTCGTTACAACTCAGATTGACCTCATTCCAGTTGCTAAATTTCCGTAACTCAATGGGAAACAATTTATCGTCACAAGTCAGAGACTAAATCCACTCTTAGATGGCTCGAAGTCAGCAATCTTTACCAACTTTCCAGATTTGCAGCTTCAGTTTATCAATTTTTTGGGATATTTCTTCTTGCTTTGACTTTATTACACGATATTTGACTTTATTCTTTAGTTCCTATCCTAGCTAGTATTCAAAACCTACAACTTTTCACTCAAAACAAACCATATTACGCGCAAAAGTTTAATAAATGAAAAATACAAAAATTAGAAGAGGAAAATCAATTTATTGCATTTTAACACCAAAAGTCTATCTAAATAGTCGAATATAAACACCAAAAATGATGTCTCCCAAGGGCATAAAATTAGAACATTTAGGGAAACATCAATATGTTCTGTCAAATCATCATTCATATAAACTCTTTCCACCTTAAATCTATTCCGAAATATCAAAGTACTAGTTCGGATCCCATGGATCAAAAACTCATCCCTACAAAAGATAAGAGAATAACCAAGTTACAATGAATCGAAGAAGCGGAAAGGCGGATATGCTATTTATGGGTATTTGAAGAATTTAGGTAATAAAAGTGAACCTTAAGCTTCTACTTTGATGAAATTAAAGAGTTGTAATGGTGCCTAATTTTCTTTAAACAAACTAATTCGTCATTATTATACTTAGTTAATTTATTAAAATATTGTTTGCATATATATTTATACTCCTTAAATAAGTGACGGTAACAAGACATGAATTTAGTACATAAGCTTTAATATCTTTATACTTTATCATGAACTTGTATCAATATCTTGAGTTAAACTACATGAGGTACTTAGTTCATGTAACTATACTAAACAAAACATGCTCTTGTATTATGCACGACAATGAAGTAGTAACAATTAGTGAATGTATAAATGCATATAAATCATTCAGCACAAATAAAATAAGTAAAATAAGAAAAATTGCTCATTTCGTTTACCTCTTTTTTCTTTACTTTTGTGTCCTTTCTTTGTTTTATTATCGTCAGTCACATTCGCTCCACCATATATAATCATCAACCCAGGCAAGGCTATCGAAACAAGTATCTTGGAGCGCAAGTACTTCCATGTTCTTTTCATCGCCAATATGAAATGCCATGATAGAGATCAATTCAGATGATAAACAATGACAATGCGAAGCACCATTTACATAAATACCCCCACACTCCTTTATCAGGTAATATATAAAAAAGGACTTGATTTTTTTCCAAGAATTTGAGTTCAAACTATGTAGACATGTGTATCATCCTCAAAAGCCTTGTACTTTATAAACTTTATATGCAACTAACTATATATGAAAATTTAAGAGTAAACAGATTTGAAAAAATTATAGTTTATGTATTACCCTACTACACATAAACAGGGATAGAGATACTAGAGTATGATTTCATTGAAGACATCAATATTTATTCAGACTTCCTAAAATTTCTCTTACATCATCAGGAAAGTGTTTCCCAAACTTAAACATGATTTTTTTTGAAAATCATGTAACTGTAAAGAGAGAAAACCATTAAAGTTTAACATCTGCCTTATAAGTAAACAAAATTGATAAACTCATAGTTGCCTCTATTCTTGATATAGCTCATAGTTCAATATTTCTCACAAAATTTAAATTTTAATAAAATATAATACTATTATGATAGTAAAAAATAATGAAACCACAATTTTTTTTATTAACCAATCAACTTGATATTATTTATAAAATTCGAACACTGTGATGAATTATGCATGGATAAAGATATCAACAATTCTATAAGATGTATAATATGCATCATAAAATAAAATAAAAAATATATTTCAATTTCTTTATTATCTGTTACCTTAGTAGTATTATATTTTCCTTTCAATTTTATATATGTGTATATAATAGAAAAAAATTTCAGCAAAAATAAAATAAAATTTTCCCATTATTGAATTTTTTTTTTTAGTAATAAATAGGAATCTTCCTCTTTCTGGTGGATAACTAACCGAATTTCGTCATTATTGAATTTTTTCAGTTGAGTATAATTATAATTTAATCATTGTTGAATTTTTTTCAGTAGAGTATTAGTATAGGTAGGGATGGAAATGGATCGGATAACCGCAAAAAACCGTATAACCAAATCCGAAACCAAATAACAGTAGTTAAACCCATAACCGAAACCGAAACCGAAACCGAATGGGTTTAAAAATGTAAAACAAAAACCGAAACTGCCTAAAATAGAAAAACCGAAAAAAAACCCCGAAACCGAACCGATTAAGATTTCAGTAATAAATAATAAATTTTTGAGTGGTTGTTAAGAAAATACAATGATGTCTTACTTTTTTTTTATTGATATTTAGAAAACATACATAATTACAAATCATGGTGATTAAAATGTCATATGTAAAAGTTATCTTAAACACTTAAGTGACAAACACTTCTTCTGTCATGTTCTTAGACCGAGAACACCAATATTTTTACATTTTCATCAATAAATCACAAATAACTTAATTGATTCAATCAGAAAGATGAGCCTACTGAAGAAAATCCAACGACTACATATAAACCATCCAATGTAAACAATTCAAAGGTTTAATCTTATCGAAAAAAACTACATTGAAGTTGCAATTAAAATAGTTTACATCAAAGGCCAAAAGCCCGGATCTATTTCACATGACATGACCATAATAAAACCAATTCACTCACTCAAAAATAATAAGTACGTTTCTGCCATTTAGATCAAATATAATATCTATCTCAAAGATGAATAATCGCATAATGATAAATAATTATTAATTGCTAAAAAATAAAGTGCTTATTAAGAAGAAAGGCTGACGCGGTGGGATTTTGGTCAAGGGTCGAGGCTGAAACGTCCAATTGTTGGAGGGTGGAGGCGGCTGTTGTAAATGCTGAAAAGGAAGCCACAACGGAGGCCCGTTTCCGGACTTCCTCCAGTTCTTCTTTATCTTTGGATTTGATATCTTTGCAGTCACCAAGATCACACAGTTAATTATAACAAATTCTTTATAATCACTGGCCAAACAAACAAAATAAATAAATTTTAAGGTATACTTGATAAACAGCTAATTAATAAGAATTGTAAATAGCAAGTATTACCTCTGCATCCAGCTCGCTACCGAACAATATTGCAAAGTCTGAAACTTGAGTTACAAATGATTCTTTAGAGGATCCAACATTTACACATTTAATAGCATAGATATGCAGATCAAACACTTTGGAGTTATCACATGCATAATTCTCAAATAAAATCCACTCCCCCTGCATATCAAAAGACAATATTTATTAATAAATTTAAATTATAGTAAAAACAAGCCATCATATGTATACAAACCCTGAGAATATCAGCAACTTCTTCAGGATAAAATTCTCTATGCCTAGCAAACTAAGGCCATGAATCTAACAATATATATCTTTATAATAATATATCAGACTAAGGCTAAGAAATAAATAAACAATATTTGTTATAAATAAACAACGGTCTAGTTTATAACTTTTAGGCTAAGCCTTGTTACCGAGTTACTTTGGGATAAACTCCAAACTGTATCCACGCATACTAATATGTTTTTATACACTAGCTAAAAATAAAAATTTAGCCTCTTAAATTTAATTGCGTACATTAATAAACAATATATAAAAAAATTAGATCAAACGAAATATTAAAACAAAATATTAAAACAATAAAATACATGTAACTAATTAAATTATAAAAAAATATAAGAACTTATATTTATGAAAAAACACAATAAAATAAATTTGTGTTTGACGATTTTACATAAAATTGAGTTATTAGGAAATTACACAAGAAAATATCAATTAAAACAGGCAACCTTAATTAACTTTTTCAAATTTTAGTGATTCATGAAGATATATCTATTTGATTACAAATTTGAAATACCACTTTATAGTATATAGTCGTGTGACTTACCTGATTACTTTTGTTGTCTTTTGTTGAAATATCATGACCATCGACCTAAGCATTACAAAAATATTGTTCGATCCAATGTGTATGTGCGGATGAAGAAGTTAGAGTGCATTGAGAAAGTTATAAACTGAGTAATAGGTGTGAGATGAACAAAGACGTAGAATGAGATAGAGACGGCGGTGAGGTTATAATTATGCCAGGTTTATATTTTAGGTTAAGGAGTATTTATATTATAATTTATTTTTGTATTAAAACTGATAAATTATTTTTAATGTAAGTGTTATAAAAATTCCCTTAATTTTTTCTCAAATGACAATTTTCCCATAGGGGCAGATCTAGGGGGGAGGCCACCCCCGGGACATATCGATAAAAAAAATATATAGCTGAAAACCCTTGACAAAAATTGTCTTTCATCCCAAGCCAAAAATATGCTCTCTAGCCAAAAGTTTGCCGCCAAGTCTAATATTACCCCTAATTTTTTTTTGGGTTTGCCCTGCTACTTGTTCTAGTTTTTCCCCACACCTACTTCCCGAAAAGGTATCCCAAACGCGCCCCTGATCAAACATTATTAATAATTTATTGTGTGGACATAAGATAGGGAAATGAATGGCGAGTAAAAATCTTTTCATCGTAAAGTCGAGCGCCGTGGAAGGGTAGAGTCTTCTTGCATTCTCTGGATAAACTTGAATAGGCTCCGAAAGAATTTTTGTCGTTATATTACGAAGCCACCATATTCCCTATCCAAAAAAAGAATTTTAAATATTGAACCAAATATGTTTTTTTTCTAGAGTAAATACACTGTTTACCCCCTGAACTTTGGCACGATTGACAGACTGCCCCCCAAAGTTTAAAATGTGACTAGTTGCCCCCTAAAATTTAATTTCATGACTCGATGCCCCTTGTGACCATTTTCCGTCAATTTTTTCCGTTAACTCGCAGCATGGGTGCCACGCGCCGTTCACTCGTGACTCGTTGCCCCCTGAACTTTTTTTTTAGAATTATTGTGACTCGTTGCCCCCTGAACTTTTTTTTTCAGAATTAATTATTTAAAAAATCATTTTAACAGGGGCAAATTTGGTATTTCAAAACTTCTTCTCCATGATCTTCTTCTCCAAAACTTCTTCTCCATGATTAAAGCTTCAAAGCTTCAAAGCTTTAAATCTTCAAATCTTTAAATCTTTAAATCTTTAAATCTTTAAATCTTCAAATCTTCAAATCTTTGAATCTTCAAATCTTCAAATCTTTGAATCTTCAAATCTTCAAACCTTATATCACCACTACGAGCTTCTAAATTAAGCTATAATTAATACAAAAATCCAGTCTCATCTTCTTCCTTTCTCCCTGTCGGTCTTCCTGGCGCACGTTAGCAACAACTACCCCATTTTCTTTGCTTCGTGATCTCTCAGATTCATCGTCGCCAGGTACGGTCTTGTAACAATACCCTACATCGAAAGTTTTCCATTTTCTCACTTAGATCTGTAATTTTTCTACTTTTCTTCTTTAATTTTTGTATATTTTCTTGAATATATCATTCATTTAATTGAAAATTAATACCAGAAAGAATAGATTAAAAATTTGATAAAAATCGTGACTTTTTTTGGGTCTCCCATTGGTTTTACAAAAATTGATATAATGAAACATAACATGTTCACGTTTAGGTTGACAATATCAAGAATCAATACCAACTGTACAATGTATTGTAGCAAAAACCTTGACTCGAATTACAAAAGTAAAACGAAAAGATCTTGCGTTTTGAATATTGAATGTCAAGTTTAATGAATATTGGAAGAAGAATTTAAAGAAAGAATGGTATGAAATTAATGAAGAGTTTATTCATGAAGATTTTTTTTATCAAACTTTCTCCATTAAAGAAGAAGAAGTGTAAAATACCCAAAATACCCATCTTTAAAAAAGGATATAATTAACAATTTTTAAAAAAAAAAATCTGGGGGGGAAACTAGTCACGAAATTAAAACTTTAGGGGGCAAAAAGTAGGGGGCAACTAGTCCACGCGCTCGTGTAATGCACGCTGGCGACTTAACGGAAAATTTGGACGGAAAACAGCAAAAAGGACTAACGAGTCACGAAATTAAAGTTTAGGGGGCAACTAGTCGTATTTTAAACTTTGGGGGGCAGTCTGTCAATCGGGCCAAAGTTCAGGGGGTAAACAGTGTATTTACTCTTTTTTCTATCTTTTAATAATACGGAGAAGTGGGCCATTGAGAGAGTTTTGTTCAGAGTTATACCCAGGTTTAAATAGGACACGAACTTTTAACTTATATTTGTTTTTTTAAAATAATTTTACTACCTGGATAACTTTAATTTTCTTTGTATTTTTTTAATGAAATTATCTGAGGACATATTTCGTGTTCAAGAATCGATATAAGATCCTTTAGAAAAACTATCTATCAAGAAAAGACGAAAGGAAAGACGTCAAAATAACATTTAGTAACATATTCTCATCTAATTAATTTTTCTCAATAATTCTCTTAATGAATGATCAAATCAATCTCAATATTAGACTTTCTAGGGTGCTTTGTTGGTTATGATCTTGGCTCACATCGTATGTTTCATGGTTTATTAAGGGGTTTCTTTTGGCCTTTAAATTAATTTATTAGAGTTTTTCTCGATTTTCTGGGTTGTTTATATTGTGCTTATTAATTATGTATAGATTTTAACATCAACCATTAATTGTTGATGAAGAAATGTTAGGATCTTCCTCCGTTAATGGAATAAAAAGGTTTTCTCTTAAATCCAGTTATTTAAAAAAAATACTTGTTTATCTGGATTCCATCTAATATTTTGAAATTATATATACTTTAGAAAATTTCTATCTTATGGATTCTACACGGCACAAGTTTACTCTACTAATGCATGTAAACCGAGTGTTTAACTGTGTACGTTAAATTAAATTATAGTAAATTGAGTATTAATGTGTTCAATAATTATGCGAAGAAAAGTATAGACATGTAAATTGGAGATAGTATAATCATTACTTAACTCCAAATCAAATTATATGCAATTATAGTTTTCTTCTATTAATTTATAACCGATATAGTGTAATGATTAAGATTTTTGCTATATATAGAAAGGCTCTTGGAGTTTATTTCTCAGTAAATTGGCAAATTTGATTAATTTGTAGTTGTAGCTCTATATATTTGTTGTTGATGTCTCGCCTTTTGTGATAGAACAATCGTATCACGAGACATCATTTGGGAGATTAATGGACCTAATAGAGGAATTATTCACTAATATTTGATGTCTCTTACTTTAGTATCTCAATTTGGACTTATTACTATTATAAGAGTATTGTGTGCTTTAATCGTGTGTTACATGTGTAGCTTCTAGGTACATGTTTGATATGGAGAAGTTATGAAAGACAAATCAACACCCAAAGAAAGGCGTAGAGAGAGAGAGAGAGAGTTAAAAGTCATCTAGAAACATTTGAGAATTTCCTATAAATTTGACGTGTCTTGTTTCAATCACCACGGAAAATTAGCAACAATTTTTGACCTAATTCCTTTTGATTTGGAAAGAGCTTGAAGTCAGCATTGTAGGAGATGTGACGAAAGTCGATTCGCAATTGAGACACAAAAGTTATGACAATTATACCACAGTGACTCAAAGTTGTCCAATATAAAAAAACGAGTTGGGCCTTACGGACCCCCAAAAGAGGCCCATATGGACTTAAAAAGACTTAGACTTTTACAAATACCTTTTATCAGCTAAAAAACAAAATTAATACTTTTAAGAAGATAAACACGCTTGGAGCTAAGGAAGAGAAGAAGGAAGAGTTTTCAACAATAATTCCACCATTCTTCATCATTTGGAGTCTGATTTGTCATTTCTTTCAGAGTAATTTTGTTTTTTTAGTTTTAAACATGAATTTCTTATTTCTAGTTATTTATTTTCAATATTTTAAAATGAGCTAAATCCTTTTGTGCTTGAGAATTGCATGGTGTATGAATCTTAGTTAATTAATTGATGATTATGAGCTTTTGTGATAATTTTAGTATTTAAATTAATTGCATTCAATTCTCGTTGGTTATATCTTTATGATTTCAATATATTCATGCCCTGGGAAAGTATAGGATAGTAATAGTAATTAGATTGTAGCTAAAAAGTCACCAAGTTAGAGGAAATCTTGAATTCTTATTTCATCTTGTTGAAAATTCTTAAGACTCAAGTTTCTCAAATTGTTAACTATTTACACACTCGACCGCAAGTTCAACTTCCTAGCGATATGGTGAGTCCTATACACGTTGAAGATGGTAAGACATCGCATTAAGGAATAGGAAGCAACTACCCCCCTCCCTTAGTGAATGAGAAAGAGAAAGAGGCTGAGAAGAAAGTTTTAGAAAGTGTTGAAGAGTTAGTTGAGCCGTTACCCGTTCCTGAAGAAGTTGAGAAGATGCCGATACAAAAGGATAAAAAGTTAGTTGTGAAAGAAACCCGACCTCCTCCTCAGTTCCCATCACGTGTTCAAAAGAAAGAAAGTGACAAAGAGTACAAGAAGTTCATCGACATGTTGAGGAAATTACAAATTAATTTTCTCTTTGTGTAAGCCATCCAAAATATGCCAAGTATCTAAAATTCATGAAGGATGTTCTCTCCAAAAAATGCAAGTATTTAGAGGGAGAGATAGTTGGTTTGCAAGAGGTGTGTAGTGTGATTTGTCAAAGTAAGTTACCTTCAAAGTTGAAAGATCCCCAATAGTATAAATATACCTATATAATTTGGTAAAGACTAGACCAGTAGAGCTATGTGTGACTTAGGTATGAGTATCAGTCTCATGCCTAGGACTTTGTTTGAAAAATCGAAGATTGGGGAGGCGAGGTCTACTACTGTGACCTTTCAAATGACAGACAGTTTTATCTCCCAACTTGAAGCAAAAATTGAATATGTACTTGTCAAGGAAGGTAATTTTCTAAGTCCAAGTAATTTTATTATTCTTGACTACGACATAGATAAGAATGTGTTGATCATATTAGGGCAGCCATTCTTAGCCATATGGGGGTAATTTGATTAATGTAAAGAATGGTGAATTGATTATGTGAGTGCAAGATGAGGAGGAAAAGTTTAATGTGTTCAAGGCTATGAAGTTTTCCACTTCACCGGGTAAGTGTTGCTATATTGATGTCATTGATCAAGTGTAGAAAAAGCCAAACAAGGTTGTGGCGACCTTAAGATCGGAGGAGAGAGAGAGAGAGAGAGAGAGAGAGAGAGAGAGAGAGAGAGAGAGAGAGAGAGAGAGAGAGAGAGAGAGAGAGAGAGAGAGAGAGAGAGAGAGCTAAGAAACAAACCACCATATAAATATCATCCAAGTCTAAAAGAGAACCCAAAACCTACACACTTGAAGAGAACTAAGAAATGTGCTAAGAAGGTTCCGAAAGAACCCACTAGAGCAAGAGAAAATGAGGAGATCATGGTAGGAGAAGAGGTTCCACTGAAAAAACCTGATCCTCCACCAAAATCATGCAAGAACAAGATCGCCTGGATGGAACCATTGATGGTCACGAGAGTTAGTTCTGATAAAGAGGTAGAAATGTAAGCCAAGGGATGCAAATCCCGGGTGGTAGGTGTTAATAGCCTCACTCAATGTTGGAGAGGCTATGTAAAAAATATGTGATCATTAAGGTAACCCGTTTGTAGAATAGCATATTGATTTTGTGTTGTATATCCTTAAGTTTAGTTTTAAATTTTTCAAGATCAGAGTTCTTCTTTAACTCCGCAAGAAGGTTTGAATAGTTTTGAAGCTGAAAGTCTAACATGGGTCGTGTCACTGATGAAAATGATTGAAAAGTTAGAAAATAAGCATCACTATATTGTCATGTACCAGCTAAGGCGAGCGCAAGAAATTGATAAGATCAAGGTCAAAATTGGGGAACACCACGAGTCTCTTTCAGATAGTAAGTTCGAGGATATGTGCGGGGGTAGTGTAATGTCTTCTAAACTTTATCCCTAATTTCTTATTTATGTTAGTGTATAACAGTAACTGTTTAATGCGTCTACAGTCTTTTGCGAGTTGTGTGGACACAACTCAATTTTGAGTTGGGGATGGGGTACTCGTTGTCCTCATCCCCGTTTATGTGCTTTTACCTGCTTTCCAAAAAATCATATAATTGTAAAAAATTAGTATAGGAATGATGTCGGATGTAGTGGATGTACTTATTAAGCATAATTCTAGCAAGTTAATGATAGTAAATAGTGTGGACTTGAATGATATCACAACGTGTTTAGTATGGATTACATTAAAACATTAAGTAAATGATAATACGGTTTAATGAGCAATGCATAGAAGAAAAGTTGTATCTTAGGGAGCCTTCAACAGTGTGTAGAACGTGAGTTCTGAACTAGTTAACAACCCGCCTAGTCTAGGAACTAAACGTGAAACCATAACGAGACCGAGTTGTTAGGAAAATAAATAAGTCAGTTCTTTGATAGCAATTTGAATCCATTAGCATCCTAACTCTATTATAATTGAATCATTTTTCCGTCTTAGCCCCTTTTCTAGCATATAGTCTTCTTTTATTGTCACGATATAAGCCATATCCCTTAGATTATAGGACTTCCCATATGACCCGCACTTTAATCGCAACCCTGAGACTAGTTGTCTCTAGCTTGAATTTGGGGTGGTGGGTTTCATCATGAAAAACTACATTGGTTGGGAATTTTATGCGTTTATATGTTGCGAAACATTGATGATATATTAATTGTAACCCTTTTCCGGGGTCTTAGAAAAATAAGTTATGAAAGAAAAGAAAAAGAGAGAGAAAATAAGAGACATGACAACTCACATCGAAATGAGTGTCATGGGTATCTAACAAAAAATGAATGATGAATAAAGTGAAAATAAATTGTGATAAAGTAACTAATAAAGTGGAATGTTTTGGAAATCATCATAAAATGTTATTGGGTTAATTGGGGATGCTAATCAATAGCATCAAGTCGAGTTAGGTTATTATTCAATATTTTCCTAACAATTCCACTAAAATTATTTCACGAGGCAGTTTATGAAATTTTTATATTGGGTCACCAAGTTGTAAATATATCTATGGATAATGTTTATAATAGAGTTCATGTTGTCATGTCTAAGATATTTTCAACATTGTTGTTTGAGAAAGTGTTTTAAAGCCAACGCTTAAATTTTTATGGTTTTGAAGTAGTATTATTTTATATTGGCACAAGCTTGAATGGATTTTTGAAATTATCCTTGATTGATATATAAAAGTGAGTGAATTGTGGAGTTTCGCGGACATTAATTATTCAACAGACCACTGACCATGTCTCTTATACATATTTTCAAAGACCCCGGTAAAGGTTTAAAAATAATATCCCATCTACAATTGCGCATAAATACAAACACATAAAAATCCCTCCCAAATGTAGTTTCTGAAAGTCCTAGAAGGGGTGAATAGGATTACTAATAAGATTAATGACTAATTAAAAATATTTTGGACAATTATAAGTTTTAAGGAGAACCTTCTAAGTCAACTAATATATCAAACACTTACGGGATCATGCAATGGATAAGCTAGAGGTTCGATATATATGTAATACAAGTAAATCGAATTCTTATTCTCTTACTACACTAGATGACCAAAAGTTTAATTAACTAGATAATAATTACTACAATATTCATACTAGCATATAATCAAACAAATAGAGTGCGGAAAATAAATAGAGTAGGGATAGAAAGTACACAACGATGTATAGTGGTTCAGTTATCCCTACATCCACTACCTAAGGAAGTCTCCTTAGGATTTCAAGCTTTTCACTAAGCTCCCGTGTCTCTCTTTACCGGGGCGAGAACACAATAACCCTTACAGCCACTTCGATACCACGAAGCAAACTCTTGTGCTATTGCAACACAAGGAAACCGAGTATACTCCCTATACTCACACTCTCTCTTAATCTTTTCTATTACAAAGACACAATCTAAGAGGATAAAAACAAGTGTTTGAATGGTTGTTACAACTTTACTAAGAACTCCTAAAGAGAGAATATAACTCTAAGCTTAAAACTTCTCTTGAATAGATTTGAACTTGAAGCTTCTTGGAATAACTCCTTGATTGAGTAAATATAACAAGTTGATTGATCAAGATTGGATTGATACTTTGATAGCTTGAGACGTCTAATGGATGTATATGAATGATTAGAATTGAATTGGTAAGAGATGGATTATTGCAAGTGATAAAGCTCTCTTTTATAGGCACAACCTGCCTTCTAACCGGCTAGTCGGTGATCTCACCGGTATACAGGTGAATTTTGTCTCTTAGTCCAACGGTTAGATTGACGTGGCATTTGACCGTTGGGCAACGACTTTCTTCCACTGGTAAGCCGGCCCTATGACCGGTAACACGGTACGCTTTCAAGAAGAAAGCTTAAAAATGGTTTATAAATAAGATAAAAATAATTAGATAAATGTGTAAACCATGTACCAAGTAATGCACTTTTACGGGGATATAAAAATGAGATTTGGCAAATATTAAAACAAGATTAAAAGGACTTTAGGCCAACAGTATCCCAATAATGAAACCCACCACCCCAAACTCAAGCTCAAGACAGGAAGTCTCAGGATTGTGATTCAAGTGCGTGTCATATGGAAATTCCTAATAAACTAAGGGGATACGGGCTTATATCGTGGCAACAAAAGAAAAGGTTTAAAGGCTAAAAATGGGGCTAAGACGGATAATAATAAATTAAGGGATAGAAAGCTAAAAAGTTTCAAATGGCTAACAAAGAATTGACTCTATCATTTTCCAAGTTACATAGCTTGCCTCTAGTTCATACCTAAGTGGTTTCTCTACTAATCTAGATCTCACGTTCTATAAACCGCACATTTTCCTTAAGTACAAGTTTACTTCTTTTGCATTGTTCATTATTTTTTCCTATTAATTACCTAATGTTTGCATGCAATCAAAGTGCGTTTTATACTAACTCCTAAGGTCTAATATTTTCTATAATAAATTCATGCAAAGCATGCTTAATGGGGGCATTTAAAATACTCTACAGTCAAACGCAACCCTGAAACTAATTTTATTGAAAGCAGTAAAAACACATAACACAAATAATTGGGATGAGGCAACGAACCCCACCCAAACTCAAAAATGAGTCGTGTCCCCACGACTCGAAAAGACTCAATAAAGAAAATAAACTATTATACACTAATAAATGAGAAAAGGATAGTAAAACGTATCTTAACCAGCACTAGGCTTGTTTTCACTGTTACGTTCAGGTTGAGGATTTGCAGGTATTTCTAGAGTTTGGGTTCGTTTACAATTGATATGGATTTTGTTCAAAGTCGTTAAGCTCAACAGATTACCTCTGAAATCACTTCTTAATAACCTTCCCTACAGTGAGTAAGGTAATCAACATTTGATATTCAAAATTTGCATCCTTTGGCTTTGATTCTAACTAGTTCTCTGAGATAATCTTTGTGACAACGAACGATCCCAGCCAAGAACTCTTGGATTCACGTGATTTCAGAGGAGGGTCAGGCTTCTTCATTGTGACTTCTTCTCCTACTCTAAAATCCCTTTTCTTTATTTCTTTTGTTTCTTAGGTTCTTTTGGAACCTTCATGGCACATTCCTCACCTTTCTTCTTTTCATGATCAAGGTGTGGACTTACCTTAGGATATGGAGGAGCTTTATCTGGTGGTTTATTTCTTAACTCTCTTTCCTCTATTCCTAAGGTTACCACAACCTTAGTTGGCTCTTTCTCTACCTGTTAAATTACATCTAACCAGAAACATTCCTCCTTGGGATCTAGAAACTTCATTGGCCTAAAAACGTTGAATTTAACCTTCTCGTCTTGGATACGCATGACTAATTCTCCATTATCTACATTAATGAGAGTACACCCCGTGGCTAGGAATGGTCTTCCAAAAATGATAGGGACATTCCTATCCGCGTCGTAGTCAAGTATAACAAAATCAACAGGAAAAATTAAAGTACCTGCCTTGACGAGGACATCTTCTATTCTTCCCTTGGGATGTGCGAGGGATATATCGGCCATTTGCAAGACCATAGAGGTTGGTCTTGCGTTTCCTATCTTCAAATTCTCAAAAATCGATCTAGGCATGAGATTAATACTCATTCCCAGATCACACAAAGCTTTCCCTTACCCCTCATCACCAATATAAATAGGAATAGTGAAACTCCCAGGATCAAGTAATTTAGGTTGCAACTTACTGTGGCATATTGCACTACATTCTTTTGGAAAACCTATCATTTCATTCTCGAGATATTGGCGTTTGTTGGTGATAACTCTTTTCAAGAATTTCAAATATTTTGGTACACCCTTGATAGCTTCTAAGAAAGGCAAATTAATTTTGAGCTTACTCAGCATATTCATGAATCTCTGATAATTAGTCATATCACCTTTATTCTGAACTCTTGAAGGGAATGGTGGAGGAGGACAGTTCACTTCCACTACCACATCCTTCTTGTTTGGTTTTTCCTTTGGAGCTATAACAGTCTCTTCAATCACCTCTCAGTCACTTCATCAACTACATCCTCAACCACAACATGTTCCTCTCTTTTCTCATCTACCTCCTTTGGTTTGACAATTACCTCTTTTTCCTTCATAATCGCGAAGGTAGGTGGTTGTAATTGCTTACCACTTCTAAGTGAAATTGCATTAGAATCTTCAAACTGGCGAGGAAACTTTGTATCACTAGGTAGTTGATGGGTCCTGGGGTGTGATAAAATTAAGCGATAGAATAAAAGATCTATAGACTGCAAGTGTACGGGTTGTTCATGTAATAAATAAGTAAAATCAGGATTATCGTCTCCGCATGGATTACGAGGTAAGATATATGTGTTTAAATGATAAGTAGAATTAATTGCAAAAGTAAATAAATAAAATATTTGTTTTGTTTTTAAATATTAAAGACTAGACGCAATGAAGTAAGTTAACTAAACATATATTTGAGAGATATACTTGAGCCTCGCTGGGAAATCGCCTAATATCACATAATTAATGCTTTCGTTAAGGGTAAAACTGGTATTTCTATATTAGTCGGGACTCTACTATTTCCTAACTCCCGTCAGGGTAGACTTAGGAACTATCCTACAGTATTACAAACCCCGTCAGGGCGATTATAAGCTACATTCAGATGGTTAAGAGCTTTCCCCAACTGGCTACGCAGTTAGTCAAGCCCGTCAGGATCATTGACGAACACCACGCGTTTATTATCTAGTTCAGTAATTAAACCACCCGTCAAGATGATCACCACCATTAGTGAATAGCCTAATTACTATGACGTATCTCCGATTAGCTATTTTATTGATAGTAAAATTAATAAAAAAAAATAATAAGCAATATAAAATACCATATTCAGATTAAATTAGAACTAATCCCAAATTGAAATACACTAATTGAATAAATTATAGTTCATCCCATTATACGATTCTCAAGTAATTGAAATTCGACTCATAATTGAAATAAGAACAATAAGGAAATTAATAGTATACATAATTCCTAAAAAAATATAAAATAAAGAAGAACCTAATTAGAGTAATGAAAAGAACTGTTGTTGGAGAAAAATGGATTTTCCAGCTCCTGCTCTTGCTCCTGCCTCTTGACGTTGTCTCTAAGGATAATGTAAATTGAAAATTAATTAAGAGGTGCTGAATAATGAGGTCTAAAAGGTCTTATATAGATAGTAAAAACGGATTAGATCTAATCTTGGGCTTAATTAAGTAATTAAAAACCCAAGTCAAATTGGTAATTCCGGTAACTGATGTACATTTGTTGGTAAAACTGCCGTAACTTTTGCATCTCAACTCCAAATCACCTGATTCTAGTCCCCAAATCTTCCTAACTAAAAAAAAGCAGCTTCCTTATTTCAAGGCTCCAGGGCTGAATCAGTGGCTTAGTGGCTCAAAATCAGCATTTAGTAACAGTTTTCCAGATTTTCAGCTCTTTTAGTCAACTCTTTGGAAATTCTTTTCTTGCTTTTGACTCCTCCGCTCGATTTAAGACTTTATTTCTCACTTCTCCTCCTTATCTTGGTGATCCATAGAATCCATGAACTTAAGAACTTTATACCAAAAACAAATAAATTAACGCACAAAAACTCTAAAAATGCAATAAAATAATATCAAGGGGAGAAAGTGTAAAATATCAAAATAAGCATAAAAGTCTATCTAATAAGTCCAATTTCTATCTAAAATGGTGTCTCTGAGGGCTTATATTTAGAACAAAAGGGAGACATCAAGAACCCAAACTCAAACCTTTGTCGTCCGCAAAAAGTAAAACAAAACAGATATCCAAGGTAAGAAGCAACCTGCAGAATCTAAAGAATAAACCAAAGCAAAACTCAAAATAAATTTCATATAGTACAACCCAAAAATTAATTCACACATACACCTTTCATACAAAATCAAACACATAAATAATTTCAATCCAAAATTAACATCACAATGCTAGAAGATTACACTTGATACTTAACTCGAGATGGTGGTGGTGGTCCTGTGTGTGTTCTAAAATAAATGTAATAAATATCGAACCACAACCGCAAGTGTACGGTTGTCCCAAGTAATATAGTTGATAAAACAGATTCGTTCCAAGGACGGGATGGTTGACTACAATGCTTATCCACTAATGAATGATTGCACTTATGAAAGCAAATAAAGATAATATGTTTGATTGGTTTTTGTATTAATGCTAAGTATTAAAAGACTAAATGGAAAATGCAATTAAAAGCTAAGATGCAAATAAAATGATGTAAAACGCAAGTATGAGAAGATAGCACTTGAGAACGCAAGGGGTCATCCTAATCCTATTTCATAACCTATGCTGTTTAAGGGTTAAGTTGGTCAATTACGATGGTCGGGATTCTAAATTCCTTATACCCCCGTCAGGGTGGACTATAAGGCGATCCTAGAGTGTCACTAGTCCCGTCAGGGTAAATATGATCCACTTTTGGATGCTTAAGTTTTATTACCTCATTGGCCCTAGAATTAGCTAAGTTCGTCAAAATCAATAGCTTCTATCCTAGATTGAATAAATGGTTCTGTATCTAAACCCTCCGTCAGGATGATCCAATTGACACTAATTGGAATAGCCTAGATACTAACACATGTTCCTAGTTCATGATGCTAAAAACAGTAAATATTCTCAATTTATCGAAAAGGGTAAAAGACACAATCTAATTTAATTTAACAGAAACTCAAATTCAACATATGAAATTCAATAAGATTTGGGAATTACCCATATAGCATTCTCAAGCGCTAATAAATGTTTAGCTCATATTAATTGAAAACAAAACTAAATTAAATAAAAGGGAATTCATATTGTTTTACAAAATTAAAGATAAATGAACCTAAATTCCGGAATAGGAATGACTGCGAACGGAGATATAGACCCTCTCCAGCTCTTGCAGCTTCTTCTTTCTTCCTTCTGTTGCTTCTCTTTGGTCTTTAATCTTGTAGAATGTGAATTGTTGTGAAAATAGAAGTCAAAGACTCCTTTTATAAGTGTAAAAACGGATTAGGGCTTGGACCTAAGAATAAAATACTAATTAAATGCCCAAGCCCAAATTCTAAGCCCAAAATCCCGTAACTGCTGATACACCTTCACTAAAACGGCTTTTCCCGCTTCGTTATGACTCCGATTGACCTAATTCAAGTTGCTAAAGTTCCGTAACTAGATAAGGAATGTTTTCTCTTCAAAGGTCAGCGGCTAAATCATCTCTTAAGCACCTCGAAATCAGAAATCTATGGCCTGAAAAACAGATTTTCAGCTCTAAAAATAATATCTTTGGGATTTATCTTCAAGTCTTGACTCCATATCATTATCTTTGACTTTCTCCTCGGATTCCTCTTCTAGCTAATATCTAAAGCCTGTAAACTTTACACTAAAAATACCAATATTACGCGCAAAAGCTTAATAAATTAAAAATGCTAGAAATAAAAGAGGAAAATCATATTATTGCATATTTAGTCCAAAAGTCTATCAAATTAATTAAATAAACACCAAAACTGATGTCTCCTAAGGGTGGAAAATAAGAACAATTAAGGAGACATCAAGACCCCCAACTCAAACCTTTGTCGTCCCGACAAAGCAAAACAAAACAAAACAAGGGGTAGAATTAAACGCAAGAGCAAATAGAAGCTAGCAAATACACCTAAAGCAATTCTTAAGATAAATCTCATATAGCAAAACTCTAGGAACTAATATACACATACAATTATCATGCAAAATCGAACATAAATAATGTCAATCATAAAATTAAAGTTGCAATGCTTGAAGGTTACACTTGTACTCATATATGTATGATGGCTATAGGGTGGTCATCAATCCTACCTCGCTTTGAACGCTCCACCTAGTATTTTCCCTATTAACAGAATCATAAATTCACTATGCACTTAGGAATCACGAGGTCTTTATGGTCTTAATATTGGCTTAAGGATGGTATGGATATATATTTGGTAAATTTGAAGGGATCTTTTGGCCGTCTCCTCACTTACCATCAACAATGTCCTCGAGCTTGAGTTTACGCTCAAAAAATGTTCTCACTCACCCATTTGACGCATTAATGTCGCGTCCCCAATGTCAACCCAAATAAACTAAGATGATTTCCAAAAATATTCCACTTTGCCGATTTATTTTATTCTTTCTTTTTATTTTCTTTTTCATTTCTTTTCTCTTTTTTTGTACAAGATACCCATGACCATCATTTTGATGTAAAAAGTCATGTCTCTTATCATTTTGATGTTACAATTAATAATATCATCTTTTATTTTTTTGTGCCTCAATACAAACACATATAATCACTTCCCAATGTAATTTCCCATATGTGGACCCTCCACCCCAAACTCAAGCTCGAGACAAGTCTCAGGGTTGTGATTCAAGTGCGGGTCATTTGGTCATGCCTAATGATCTAAAGGATAATGGGCTTATATCGTGGCTACAAAAGAAAAGGCTTAAGGCTCAAACTTGGGCTAAGACGGATAAAATTATAACAAGGGATAGCAAGCTAAAAGGCTTCAAATGGCTAACAAAGAACTGCCCCTATCATTTTCCTAAGTACATAGCTTGTCTATAGTTCCTATCTAGGTGGGTTCTCTACTAATTAGGATTTCACTTTCTACACACCAAACATATTCCTTAAGTACAAGCTTACTTCATTTGCATTGTTCATTAATTTTTCCTATCAACTACCTATGTTCGCATGCAATTCTAAATGCGTATTATATTATTCCCTAAAGTCCACTATTTACAATCATTGATTCATCAAAAGTATGCTTAAAGGGACATTTAAAATCTTCTATAGTCAAACGCAACTCCGAAAATTATTTTATTGAAAGCAAATAAAACACATAACACATAAAAACTGGGATGAGGCAACGAACCCCACTCCAAACTCAAAAATGAGTCGTGTCCCCACGACTCGAAAAGACTCAACGCAATAAAAATAAACTAAGCTAACTAAAACGCGAAAGGGTTAGAAAACGTATCTTAACCAGCACGAGGCTGGTTATCGGTGTTGCGTCCTTGAACTTTCTCTTGCGTAAGTAAACCATAGGTGGAGTGTTGAATTGTTCTCACCCCCATTAACATGTTTCGGAGAAGTTCTAATTCTTTAGTCACGTTTCCTAAAGACGCAATCATCTTCACTTGATTCTCTTCTAACACCTTCACTTTCGCTTCCAACTCATTGGTGGTATGCATCTTCTTCTTTGGAGGAGCTCTAGGAGTTCTTACGGCTCTTATCACTTCATCATGAATATTCTGAACCAAAGCTATACCCATGCCCTCACCAACTACAACAAGATCTATCTCTGCGTCTTTACGCGGAACCTTTGCGTCTAAGCACAAAGTAGTGATGGTACAAGGGAATTTGAGAATTTGTTGTGAAGTAGGAATTCTAGCAAATTCCATGATGGTATCATATATCACACGAGCAACATCCATGGGTTTCGCCTCGATAATACACTTAATGAACAAAAGATGCTCCTTCTTCACTTCTGATATATGTTTATTTCCGAAGAAGGTAGGGATTATGAAACGGGACCATACCTTAGCACATGCAACAAATTACTACTATACATCTGTCCAGGATATCTCTCTTCTTCGGGAATTGGGCGGGCCCCATCAACAAGTACTTTTCCCCAAAGGGACTCATAATAAAAAGAAGGTTCATTAAGAGATTCTTGGAAAGGACATATACCAGAAAATTCGGGTAGTTTCAATGATTTACGAATAAGCTCAACGGAGAAAGGAACTACCTTTTTATGAATAACTACTGCTTCTTTTGAGAAGGCGATTCCTTCATAAAAATCTCGCACCAAGGTAGGAATATACTCAAGCTTCCTTTCACGCAATTCTTTCCAACCCAATTTATCACAAGTAATACCATAATCTTTATAAGCACTAGTCATAATACCCTTAGGAAGATTCATCTCCTCACCAAACTTCAAAAATTGAATTCTATCACGACCCTGAGTATCCCATGGAATGAGGACTCTCTTAGGCTTTTGAGCCCATGCTTTCCTACACGGAGGTTTCTGTTGTTGCACGGGTTCCTCGGGAACTTCTTGTTCGGTTTCTTCCTCAATCTCTTCTTCAACTTCTTCCTCACTTTCTTCATCACTTTCATCAATTAACCTACTCTTTTTCGGATTAGCCTTACTTGGATTTTCTTTTCTTTTCGGAGCAATTGGGATTTGTTCAGTCTTTTTGGATCGCGAATCCGGAATTTCAATTGCTTGGTCTGGGCTAGCTCCAACATTGTTCTTGTTTCTTGGTATGTTTCTTCGATAGTTACACATGGAAGCAGTTCTGTTAGTCATCTCTTTTCACCCCAAACTCAAAACTCAAATAGAGAAAAAGCTAGAGAAAAGCTTTGAAATTTGATGTTTTGAGGCTTAAAACTTGAAGAATTAGGTGGAATATGAGATGGGTTAAGGTTATTTGAGAGGAATTGTGAAAGAATTGGGTTTAATTTCAAGGTTGGGAAGAGGGAATTTATGAAGAAAAGATGAATTTTGGTGATGTTTTGGAGAAGCTATGAGTTGATTGTGTGTTTTTGTGTTGAAAGAAGGCTTGATTTGATGATTTTATAGCTGTTTGTTGATGATTTTCGGAGTAGGTGGAGGCAGGGATTCGGAATATAAGGTTGGCTTGGAAAAGGAGGCAAAAAAACTAGGTTTAATAAGCTCAAAACCGCCTCTTGCAACAGGTCACCGGCTAGCCGGCGGATTCGCCGGCATGCCGGTCGCGAGGGCGGCGGAAAAAAATTACTAAATTCGATTTTTTTTTACCTCAGACGCAAGCGCCTTGCGTCATTGCTGACGCAGTGATCAGAGACTTTGAATTCCTTGGCCGGCTTGCCGGCGGCATGTCGATGGCGCATTTCAAGACGCAGCAACCTTGCGTCGTTGCTGACGCAAGGACCAGAACCTTCACCTTCTTTGGCCGGCTAGCCGGTCATCTGACCGGCATGCCGGTGGATTTCTCGCTGGCGCAAATGGTGACGCAGCAACGCTGCGTCATTGCTGACGCAGTGGTCAGAGAGTTGGGGTCCTTCAGCTCCTTTGGACGGTATGCCGGCCAGCTCACCGGCTAGCCGGTAAAACCTGCTGTGGACTCCAAATTTTTTTTCGTTTTCTCATCGTTTTGACCCCAAACTCATGACCATTATACCCCTGAAATCATCAAAAACAAACACCCTTCCTCATTTCTTAAAAATAGACACTAAATTCAACGAAAACTTAACTAATTTATACTACGGAAATTGAAATACTTAAACTAATATACAAGAAATTGGCTTTTGTTTAACATCGTTAAGCTCGACGGGTTACCTCGTGCTTCTAAGGAGCTTCGAGGAGGTACATTACCTCTCCGGGATGTGGGTCTTTTGCACGATCGGTATCTTCACCTCCATGATATATCTTTAAGGGATGACCGTTCACCATGAATGTACGGTTTTCAAGTGGATGTTCTATCTCTATAGCTCCATGAGGTGTAACTTTGGTCACGATGTAAGGTCCTGACCAATTCGATCTTAATTTCCCCGGATAATTACTGAACTTTGAATTATATTTCAACACTCTTTGTCCCACTACAAAGTTCTTCTCTCGAATCTGATTATCATGCCATCTCTTGGTATTTTCTTTGTAAAGTTTAGCATTTTCATAAGCATGTAATCGAAATTCATCAAGCTCATTAAGTTTCATCATTCGATTCTGACCAGCTAGAGTAGGATCTAAGTTTAACTTCGCAATAGCCCAATATGCACCCATTTCAAGTTCAAGAGGTAAGTGACAAGCCTTACCATATACCATTCGATACGGAGAAGCACCTACTGGAGTTTTGAAAGCAGTACGATAGGCCCATAGTGCATCATCTAATTTCATAGACCAATCTTTTCTAGTAGGACCAACGGTTTTCTCTAAGATATATTTTACCTCACGATTTGAGACTTCAGCTTGACCATTGGCTTGTGGATGATAAGCAGTAGATACACGATGTCTTACTCCATATTTCTCTAAGACTGTCTTCAAATATATATTAACGAAATGAGTACCTCCATCGCTAATAATTACCCTCGGAGTGCCATGTCTAGTGAAAATATGCGATTTCAAGAACTTAATCACCACTCGTGAATCATTTGTTGGTAAAGCCACAGCTTCTACCCACTTAGACACGTAATCAACAGCTAATAAGATGTAGAGGTTACCATTTGAAGGAACGAAAGGACCCATGAAGTCTATACCCCAAACATCGAATATTTCAACTTCTAACACATTATTACGTGGCATCTCATCCCTCTTGGATATGTTTCCGGTAAGTTGGCATCTTTCACATCTTTTCGTATATTCATGACAATCTTTTATAATAGAAGGCCAATAAAAACCAGATTGTAATACCTTAGCAGCAGTTCGATCTCCTTTAAAATGTCCACCATAAGGTGAATCGTTACATCCAGCTATAATCGCCTCAATTTCTTCCTTGGCTACACATCTTCTTACCATTTGATCAGCACACACTTTGTAGAGGAAAGGATCCTCCCAAAAGAATTGTCTCGCACGGTGAGCTAATCTTTTTCTTTCTTGATAAGTTGAACCTTCAGGGAAGGAACCACTTACCACTAAATTCGTAATATCCCCATACCAAGGAGCTTCATAATCACGAACAACGAATAAACTCTCATCAGGGAATTCTTCTCTAACTGCTTCAGTACCACTATTCATCTCTGAACCTTCTAACCGCGATAGATGATCTGCAACCTGATTCTCACACCCTTTTCTATCCTTGATCTCTAAATCGAACTCTTGAAGCAATAAAACCCATCTGATTAACCTCGGTTTAGCATCCTTCTTCTCCATAAGATATCGAATCGCTGAATGATCTGTATAAACAATAACTTTCGCTCCAAGAAGATAAGAGCGAAATTTATCGAATGAATACACAACCGCTATCAACTCCTTTTATGTAACTGTATAATTTACTTGAGCACCATTAAAAGTTTTACTAGCATAATAAATCGAATGAAAAACTTTCTCTTTTCTTTCTCCTAATACAGCTCACATACACAAATCACTCGCATCACACATAACCTCAAACGGTAAATCTCAATCTGGAGGTAATACTATAGGAGCTGAAATAAGCTTTTCTTTGATTGCTTTGAAGGCCGCTAAACAAGCTTCATCAAAAAGGAATTTGGAATCCTTTTCGAGTAAGTTGCATAACGGTTTGGCAATCTTAGAAAAGTCATTGATAAATCGCCTATAAAAACCAGCATGGCCAAGAAAACTTCTTACCCCTTTAACAGATACAGGAGGGGGAAGAGTTTTAATTACCTCTATCTTCGCTCTATCGACCTCTAATCCAGCACTCGGAACTTTGTGACCCAGAACAATACCTTCTCGAACCATGAAATGACACTTCTCCCAGTTTAAAACCAAATCTGTCTCTTTGCTTCTGATTAACACTTTCTCCAAATTATCTAAACATTTATCAAAATCATCACCAAATACAGAGAAATCATCCATAAACACTTCAAGAAAGTTATCGATCATATCCCAGAAGATAGCCATCATACATCTTTGAAAGGTAGCATGAGCATTACACAACCCAAATGGCATTCTGCGATATGCAAAAGTACCAAAGGGGCATGTGAAATGTTGTTTTATGTTGATCTTCCGGAGCCACGTAAATTTGATTATACCCAGAATAACCATCCAAAAAGCAATAGTACTCTCTTCCGGCTAATTTATCTAACATTTGATCAATGAAGGGCAAAGGGAAATGATCTTTTCTGGTGGCCTTGTTCAGCTTTCTGTAATCCATGCAAACTCTCCATCCAACTACCGTTCTTGAAGGAATCGCTTCATTTTTATCATTAAGAACTGTTGTCATTCCTCCTTTCTTCGGTACACACTGAACCGGACTCACCCATTCACTACTCGAGATGGGATAAATAATCCCCGCATCTAAAAGCTTGATCACCTCTTTCTTCACTACATCCTTCATAACGGGCATTAATCATCTTTGACCTTCAACTGAGCGTGCGTTAACATCTTCAAGTATAATTTTGTGTTGACAATAGGATGGACTAATGCCTTTGATGTCAGCAATTGTCCAACCTATTGCTTCTTTGTTTGCTCTTAACACACGCAACAACTTATCTTCTTGAGGACCTGTTAAATTAGCTGAAACAATAACAGGTAGAGTCTCATTAGTACCTAAATACGCATACCTCAAGTGTGCTGGTAACGGTTTTTCTTCCAATTCCGGAGGAGATTCAATTGAAGGCTTCTTTTTAGGAATAATATCCCCCGGTTCTCTCACAGGTTCATAGGCAAGACGCCTATACTTGGGATTTTCAGAATTTAGAGCTGCCACTGTTTCGGCAAGCTCTTCCATCATCTCAGGTGAATCTAATGTCAAAGCGGCCTGCAAAATATCATCAAAATTTAAGCAATTAAATACCTCTTGCGATGCCTGCTCAACTACATCCATTCTGAAGCAATCTTCCTGAGAATCTGGGAATTTCATAGCTCGAATACATTGAATTTGACTTCCTCCTCTTGTATCCTCATCGTTAATTCGCCATTCTCTACATCAATCAAAGTACGCCCCATGGCTAGAAATGGTCTACCCAAAATGATGGGAACATTTCTATCCGCGTCGTATTCAAGTATTACGAAATCAACGGGAAATATAAGTGTACCTGCCTTAACGAGGACATCTTCAATTCGGCCTTCAGGATGTGCAAGAGACCTGTCCGCCATTTGCAAGACCATAGAGGTAGGTCTTGCTTCTCCAATTTTTAGCTTATCAAAGATTGATTTGGGCATCAAATTGATGCTTGCACCCAAATCGCATAGTGCTTTTCCTTTCCATTCTTCTCCAATCGATATCGGAATAGTGAAACTCCACGGATCAACTAACTTTGGAGGTAATTTACTTTGACAAATCGCACTACACTCTTCAGGAAGACCAATCATCTCATTATCACAATAAGGCCTTTTGTTAGTGAGGGCCCTCTTCAAAAACTTCGTATACTTAGGAATATCCCGAATGGCCTCTAATAACAGAATATTAATACTTAAGCCCTTCACTCTATTAAAGAATTTTTGAAAGTCAGCCAAGTCACCCTTTTTCTGAACTCGCGATGGAAACGGTGGTGGAGGGCGATTACTAACAATATCATCTTTCTTCTTTGAAATCTCACTAGGCCTCACTATTTCTTCAACCTCACTATCTTTTTCTCTCTCTTTATCACCCACTTCCTTTTCTTTTCTTGGAACTTCTTTCTCTTTCATAACGGGAAAAGGAGGTGGAGGAAGGTTCTTACCACTTCTTAGTGTAACAGCTTTACAATCTTCATGTTGTCTCGTATTTTCTGTGTCACTAGGGAGTTGCCCTTGTGGACGCTGATTAAGCTGTTTTGAAAATTGCTCCATTTGATTCTGTATTAATTTCATATTTGCTTCAGACGCTTGTTGACTTTCCATAGCTTGTGTTTGAAGAGCAATTAAACTTTCAACGGTTTTCTGAAGGGTAACTACTCCTTCTTGTGGATGGGCAGATAAGGCTTTTTGGTTCAATGTTTCATCGTAAGTATTTTGAGGAGCTTGTCTTTGTACATAATTACCCTGATTCTGTCCTCCTTGATAATTGTTGTGTGGTCTTGGATTGTAATTGTTACCTTGGGGGCGCGGCTGATACGCATATGTAGGATTGGCTGCCCCATTCGGATTTGAGTATTGAAACCCAGGATGGTTTCTGTTAGGCTGATATCCATTACCACTTGAATTAAAGTTACCTCTATTGGACACAAACATCACAGGCTCTTGGTTATTCGGACAACTTTCCTCATCATGATCATCTACCCTACAAATCGAACACATATAAACCTCTTGTGCAGCTTGCACAGCTACCTTCTTACCCGAGAATCCTTCTTTTACAGCTAAAGTAAGATGTTTCAACTGTTGCTCTATAGTAGTTTGAATCTTATTCTCAAGCGTAGCAAATTTTTCTTCGATATTAACACTATTCACTCCTTTAACCGGTGTTCTTACTGAAGTCCACCCGACTTCATTCTTGACTGGTCTTTCCAAAATGATTTTAGCATGAACGGGTTGAACTTGAAGAAAACCTGCACCACATAACAAATCCAGTTTCTCTCTCGAAGTTCCATCAAGGCCTTTGTAAAATATTTTTAGTTGTTGTTGTTCTGTAAAGCCATGATCGGGAACCCTTCGTAAACACATCTGAAATCTTGTCCAGCTCTTACCCAAAGTTTCATCATACTCTTGTCGGAAATGTGTTAACTCAAGTTGATCATCTAACCTCATGTTACTTGGGTAAAACCTGTCAAAGAAAGCAGTTTCTAATTGGTCCCAGTTTGTTATCTTCGTAGGATCTTGTGTATCGTGCCATTCACTTTCTCTATCAATGACAAAGAATCGAAACGCAGCAAAATACAGTTGTTCTCTTGAAACCCCTTGTGTGATGTAAGAATCACATATCTGCTTAAATTTCTGAACGGCTCGGATAGGATCTTCTTCTGGTCTACCACAAAAATTTCCAAAATTTTGGAATTGAGCTAACATACCCGAATCTGGACGAAATATTGGAACATTAATATCTGGAGCACCTACTCCTAGAGCAGGAGCACGAAATGGAGCTTCTGGTGGACCATTAACAAACCATGGATCTTGATTCATCACTATCTGAACTTGATGATTAGGATTTAGTGGTTGAACTTGAGGAATAATGCCAGGTGGCGCTAAAGGTTGGCCATTTGCATCTAGCTGGCCTTGTCCATTATTTTGTTGATTCTGAAGATTGATATTCTCCATTCTATTAACTAACTCTTCTACTTCTAAAGCTTCTTGTTCTCTCCTTCTCTTGTTAGCAAGTCTGATAAACGATTCTGGATTATTTAGGATCGGAGGTGTTGGCTCTAGATCCTTGAATAGCCTTCTTCGCATACACCAAACCTAAGAACTTGAAAAGAAATGAACAAACAAAAAGCGTAAAACTGAAATAAAAATAAATGCAACTATCACTAAAGGAATAAACACCGTGGTCACACGCTACCGTCCCCGGCAGCGGCGCCAAAATCTTGGTGGTCCTTTGTGTGTTCTAAAATAAATGCAGTAAATAATCGAACCACAACCGCAAGTGTACGGTTGTCCCAAGTAATATAGTTGATAAAACAGATTCGTTCCAAGGACGGGATGGTTGACTACAATGCTTATCCACTAATGAATGATTGCACTTATGAAAGCAAATAAAGATAATATGTTTGATTGGTTTTTGTATTAATGCTAAGTATTAAAAGACTAAATGGAAAATGCAATTAAAAGCTAAGATGCAAATAAAATGATGTAAAACGCAAGTATGAGAAGATAGCACTTGAGAACGCAAGGGGTCATCCTAATCCTATTTCATAACCTATGCTGTTTAAGGGTTAAATTGGTCAATTACGATGGTCGGGATTCTAAATTCCTTATACCCCCGTCAGGGTGGACTATAAGGCGATCCTAGAGTGTCACTAGTCAGTCAGGGTAAATATGATCCACTTTTGGATGTTTAAGTTTTATTACCTCATTGGCCCTAGAATTAGCTAAGTTCGTCAGAATCAATAGCTTCTATCCTAGATTGAATAAATGGTTCTGTATTTAAACCCTCCGTCAGGATGATCCAATTGCCACTAATTGGAATAGCCTAGATACTAACACATGTTCCTAGTTCATAACGCTAAAAACAGTAAATATTCTCAATTTATCGGAAAAGGTAAAAGACACAATCTAATTTTATTTAACAGAAACCCAAATTCAACATATGAAATTCAATAAGATTTGAGAATTACCCATATAGCATTCTCAAGCGCTAATAAATGTTTAGCTCATATTAATTGAAAACAAAACTAAATTAAATAAAAGGGAATTCATATTGTTTTACAAAATTAAAGATAAAAGAACCTAATTTCCGGTATAGGAATGACTGCGAACGGAGATATAGACCCTCTCCAGCTCTTGCAGCTTCTTCTTTCTTCCTTCTGTTGCTTCTATTTGGTGTTTAATCTTGTAGAATATGAATTATTGTGAAAATAGAAGTCAAAGGCTCCTTTTATAAGTGTAAAAACGGATTAGGGCTTGGACCTAAGAATAAAATACTAATTAAATGTCCAAGCCCAAATTCTAAGCCCAAAATCCCGTAACTGCTGATACACCTTCACTAAAACGGCTTTTCCCGCTTCGTTATGACTCCGATTGACCTAATTCTAGTTGCTAAAGTTCCGTAACTCGATAAGGAATGTTTTCTCTTCAAAGGTCAGCGGCTAAATCATATCTTAAGCGCCTCGAAATAAGAAATTTATGGCCTGGAAAACAGATTTTCAGCTCTAAAAATAATATCTTCGGGATTTATCTTCAAGTCTTGACTCCATATCATGATCTTTGACTTTCTACTCGGATTCCTCTTCTAGCTAACATATAAAACCTGTAAACTTTACACTAAAAATACCAATATTACGCGCAAAAGCTTAATAAATTAAAAATGCTAGAAATAAAAGAGGAAAATCATATTATTGCATATTTAGTCCAAAAGTCTATCAAATTAATTAAATAAACACCAAAAATGATGTATCCTAAGGGTAAAAAATAATAACAATTAAGGAGACATCAGGTGGCTATAGGGTGTTCATCAATCTTTACTCACTTTGAATGCTCCACTTAACTTACTCCCTATTAGTATAATATTTAATTCACTATGTACCTAAGAATCACGAGGTCTTTACGGCTTTAGCGTAGGCTTAGGGACGGTATGGTACATTTGGATAATGAAAAGTGAGCTTTTGGCTCTCTCCTCACTAGCCTTCAACAAACTGTCATGAGCTTGAGTTTACACTCACATATGATATCACTTACTTGACACACTAATTTAGCATCCCCAAAATAAACCCAACCTATCAATATGATTACAAAATATTCCTTTTCCGTTTCTTTTATTTCAACATTTATTCCTTTGACGGTCTATTATTTTGTACTTGATTTGTCATTACTCTCCATTACCATTAGTACCGTAAACTAAAACAAATCTTGGCTTATCCTCTTTCATGGTTGTACCATAACCCTTAGTACCTGACCTTGTATTATTGTCGTTAGTAGTCACTTTGTCTAACCCCGAATTGGATTTGGTGAATTTAGGGTTTGGTGGGGCAAAGGTGTGATAAAATAATAGATAAATAAAGATAATAATAAAGAGAACACACCCTTGAGAACCACAGAACTCACTGCAAGTATCACAGCTCGTTTGCAAGTTTTAATGATAAGTCAAGTTTATTCGCAGGGATTTGATCTGGTAGGTCTACTTATGTTTAACAGGCGTAGATGAATTTAGATATTTATATAAAAAGAGAATAATATGAATAACTATCTAATATGAATAAATAATAAATAAGAATGCCGATAAATAAATATGAATGTAATTCAAATAAATTAGGATTACTAATATGAGTCTATTATTTGTCACACATTGAGCATTATATATTAACCAGGATTCTAAATTCTACCTAACCTTTACTAGGCTTAGGAGCAACCTCTCAACTACTAGGATCTTGGGTAAAGAAACCTTGAGTAATGATTGGTGGTTAAATCAAACCTTTATGGCTATCTAGTTAGGCAAATGCTCAAAACTAGACGATTATGTGGTGTTGTCAATAACTAAAAATAGTCCTAAGATTGGCCAAATCTAGGGTTGTAACAATAAGTCAAAACACATAATAACAATATACGCCAAGCTCAAATCAATTAAAATAACAAATAGTATTATGAATGTAGACAAAATAATAACCCAACAATAAAAAGTAAAACTTACAGAATAAAAGCTTAGAAAGATGGTGAAGCCACAAATCTATAGCTAATTACCCTAAATATAGAGAAGGAGAGATGTAGAAGAGGAGTTTGTCACTCTCCAACTTCTTGCTTCTTGTCTTCCTCTATAGGTCAGCTTGCTTCTTGGATGAATAGCTTGATACTAAGGATGAATAATTAAATTAAAGACTAAGCTACTATTTAAAACTGAGAAAATACAAGTAAGGACTAAGCCTATACTTGAAACTGAGCAAGGACATGTTTATAATGGTTTAAGGATGTATTTATAGGTGTCTTGGAAGCCCTAATTCATTTTCTTTAAGGAGAAGTTAAGTAATGGACTCCTATCCCAACTCAAATGCGTAACCCTAAAATATAGAATCAGCCCCATATTTGTTTTGGTCCTAAAAGCTTCAATACTTATCCGTTTGACCCGTATGAGTAGTCGAAATTCATCGTCTAAGAAAGATCTTTGACTTTTCTCTTGACCATTCTTCCAAATTCCTCACCGATTTTGAGATATAAGCTCATTTGTGGCCGTGGGTGCTGGAATTCAGATTTATTTGGTAACTTTATTTTTCCATATTTTAGCTTTTGTTTCCTTATTTCCAATTTCCATGTATATCTTTTTTCCTTTATCTCTTAGAATTGACTTGGCATCTAATTAATCTCCATATATATCTTTAAAGCTTCACACTAAATAAATAATTAAACCCAATATGCTCTAAAAATAATATATAATTAAATCAAGACTAGAAATAGGAAACTGCAATATTTAATGGGAAAATCGACTAGAAGACTTCCTAAATCATTAAAAATGATGTCTCCAACTACTATTAAATCATCACAAATGGGGAGACATCAGAGTTCCAACTCGGCTTGGCTCGGCTTAAAGCTTTTCTTGCTTCCATTGATGAATCTTACGAAGCTAAATTCATTTTTGGCTTTAAAGAATAATGATGATTGTGATGGGCCTCTGTAAATAATCTCACCTAGCTACCCAATTTAGGGTTCAATTTCTCATTATTATATCTCGATTCTCCATGATCAAAGAACCCACAACCACAACAGACTTGACCCACGTTTTCATACCGAAACTTAATCCAAACTTGTGTTTCCTCGTCTTCCTAGAATCTGATTCTGGCAATAATAGGTCTAAAGGTCTTGTCAAACTCCAATCAACCTGGACTCGAGTGACCGGGTTTTCATCAATCTCAAGCGTTTCAGGTAATTCTATAATGTGAACTTCTCCAAAGAAGCCAGCTAACTTTTCAATACAGTTCTTATTGAGTAGATTAAAAAGTATTCCAAACATTTGTATCCATAAAGTAGTGTAAGAAATTTCACTTTTACATGTGTTTTGTAATGGATTAATGGCGAAACGTTTACCCATGATAGTCCACGACCTTTGATTCTAGACTTTGAGGTTATCTTCTTCATTTTTTAACTTGATAATAACAACAATGTTTCCTATGCATTATGTTTATGTCGGCTTCTTTAAAACCCAATATTTGTTAATATGATTTTTAATAAATATGAACTTAACTTGTTGTTGGTAGAGAAGTTTTGCAGCTAGTTTAAGTTCACTAATGATTTTATACTTTGTGTTTGTTTTCAGGATAATAACAAGACATACCTCTTTAACCAGGGGGTGATTGGTAGAATAGAAATTCATGGTGAGGTTACAAAAAATTGGAAAGAGAAAAAGAAGGTGAAGGTTTTTAGAGAAAATCAGAAGAGAAGTAAAAGAGGCTTAAAAGAGAAAGAGAAGCGAAAGAGAGTTTGAGTAAGGGATCTATTTTTGCTAGAGGAAGATTCGACTGAGAAATCAAACTATCAAAGAAAAATTTACATAAAAGCCATGAAAGAGAGAAAGAGAAGAAAGAGAGGAGAGAAGAAAAAAGAGTGTGTATGGTGTGGGTGGGGGGGGGGTGTTGTGAGGGTGGTGTAAGTGTATTGTGAGATAATTTTATAATCGACAAGTAAAATCGACCAACTCTTAAACATTTTCTCAAACATCATGGTCTTAATTTCTTTCTTTATATCAATTTCTCAAACATTTCTCTTCAATGATTGGTGATGCTAATAAATCATCCCAATTGCAGCATGATTCTCTAGAATCTACTGATTGCTAGGATTTCAACAAAAATTTCGGTTTCACCATTTTAGTGGCTGATCCAACCTCAGTTAATTTAGTGGCTCAATAAAGCAATGTCAAAGGATAAATTGCACTATTGGTCCCTGTGTGCAATAGAGCCAAACATATGAATGGTACAGTTTACCCCTGAATACACATGTGTTCATATTTATCAAATTCTTGTCCTTTTTGTTCTTAGCTTCGCAACAAGTGGTTGACCTGGTGGTCAAAATGTTTACAAATGTTTGCATAATATTATATAACACAGGACCTATGATGCAATTTATTCTTTACTTTTCTCTCCTGCTAAAATTCTTTAAGGTGGTTTATAAATATTCTTGATACTCCTTCCGTTCCACTTAATTTGTCCACTTAGTCTTTCACACATATTAAGAAACATAATAAATGCATTCACCATTACAAAAATACCCTTAATAAAGTATCTTGATATCTTAAATATGTATTGGAAATATAAATTTCAATATTTTAATAAGGGTAGTAGTGGAAAAAGTAGGAAAAAAAATGCCTTGAACTCCTAAGTGGACAATATATTTGGAACATTATTTTTAGTAAGTGGACAATTTCAGTGGAACGGAGGGAGTAAATGTTTTAAGCTTACAAAATCGACCAAAGGCTTACCTTATCCATCAAATTGTCACTCATTATTACCTCAACTACTATACTAGACTAGTCCATTATTTGCTTTTAAATTTAACCCTGTAAAACGTGGTAAAAAACCAAGCTGAAATATCCTAATCTTGGTTGAAATTTGAAAACAAGATATCATATAATAATAATAATAAAATATTCTAAATATTAAACAATCAAAGTATTAGACTATTAACTGGATCAAACAGACAAAAAAAATCATATAATAATCTATAAAATTCAAAACTCTTTCTGCTTCTTCAAATTTGACAAACATCCTTACATCATCCATATCAGCTTCAACTTTAAAGGTTTTAATAGATAGACTCAACATTTAACCCCAAAATGCGCTTATTACTATCGAAAAAATCCACCTTTAGATCATGTAATTCTAGGCTCGGCACATAATTACAAACATATAAACCATAATGCTCTTACGTATCACTTACAATAACTCTAGATTGCTTACTCTGAAGGTTATATGAGATAAGGGAAGTTCCATTCTCTAACACTAATTCACCATTTTGCAGGAAATCAAGTGGCTTAAAAGAAGGATCAAAATTAACAGAATATTGTTTGATCCAAGATGCAGCCACTCCATATTCTTTCATCAACCATATATCGAACTTACTTGGATCTTTACAAACATTCCTATGTATCAAACAAAGAAAATCATTACCAACAGCAAGCTTAAAATCAGTTTTTGATGCTTTAACAATATTGTTTTCCAAACTAGAGGAGAATCTAATTTCTCGGAACACTTCACTATGTATATCAAATATTACAATTTTAGGATAGTTGATCCCAACCATAAATTTTACCACTACGAGGTGCCAAATGAGTAATATCTTCCCATAACCTAAATATCTCAGCGTTATATAATTAATTCAAACTATCTTATAATCGTTCTTAGCCACATCAAACCCAAAGGCTAATTGATACCTGCAATTTGCGAAGTAGATGGATATTGGTATAAATACAGCCTTGTTTATAAATGAATTCCATATTATTGAGGGATAACTACAACCTGTATAAGCACGATCAGTAAGACAAATCAACCCATTACAACTACCTCCTATCACAAACAGCCTATGACTAGATATAAATGGTACATGAAACTTATTATGTAAATCAATAGTTTCAGTATTACTATAGTAGGATAAATATGTCTCCTCTAAACGATATTATGGACTGTCAGTATTATTTAGTGCATTCAGTTTACAATATGGAAGAAGAGGATTTTAAACTCACGTGTATGAAGGTTGATGATAAAGTTTTGGGCCGTTGGCTAGATTTTGGGCCCTGTTTACTAAGAGCGAGTGTAAGGAAAGCCATCATGCCAAAGTTAGAAAGTAGTATGGGATGATACAATGTTTGTAATAGTTTGTCATGTCACTAGAAAAGACACCACATAGACTATTTGACGCATATTTGTAGAGTTCCAACGAAGAAATATGGGGATATCGTTCGAGAGTCATAAGGGAAGAAGATAACAATATCCTTTTAACGTGTGTGTATATAATTATGTATTATTACTTGTAGTATCATATTTTGTTGGGTAGTATGAACTATCTAGTGTAACATACACTTATATGATTTATCTGTATATTTTTTTATAAAAGGTGAAGACCACACGTGACTCTTATCTTTATCGAAAATGCGTTAGACACTACTCCGCGTCAAGCTACTAGCGACTACATGAGTAGTCGCTAGAAGTTAAAAAAGTAGTCACTAGAAGTTAGTTCAAGGTTCTAGCGACTACAAGTAGTCGTTAGAAATTAGTCGCGATAAACTTGTCGTTAGAAGCTAAACCTTACGACTACTGGGCAATAAGTAGTCGTTAGAGCTTGGGTTGGTATTAACGACTACAATGTAGTCGCTAGATAACGCAACTTCTAGCGACTACTTTGTAGTCGAGAAACGTGAACAATATCAACGACTACAATGTAGTAGTTAATTTCTAAAGATATGGCGACTACTTTTTGTAGTCAATGTCGACTACAATGTAGTCGGTAATAATAATTTTTTATTTTAAAAAAAAATAAAAAAACACAATTTTCGAATTTTTTTTAATTGCATTTCTGTAATTAAAAATAATTCGAAAAGCATATATTTTTTTTTTTTTAAATAAAAAATATAAAAATAATAATAAAATTAACAATTCTAAATAATTAATTAAAATATTAAATTAAACCAAATTCAAACCCGGTCAAGCCAGGTCAAAGTCAAACCCGGTCAAGCCAGGTCAAAGTCAAACCCGGTCAAGCTGGGTCAAAGTCACCAAACATAAAACCATTACATAAGTCTTAGTACAAACCAAAAAAAATAAAGTCTTAATACAAACCAATCCAAATAATCCGAATAGTCTTAAAATAAAATAAATAAAACATCACTAAAATCCTTGCCGTCTATAAATGTCTTCCTCATTCCCGAGCACGTCATCATCTTCATCCAAATCAACATCCCTCTCAACATCTTCACCACTACTACTACTATCATCATCTGAGTCATCGCTAGGAGGAGTGGGGCCCGCATTCATAGGCTGGAAGGGGGTCTCGCCTTTATCCGCCCTCAACTGATTAACGTATGCGATGGCATCATTCACAGTAGCCATCGAAAAAGGTGCAGGCGCGGTGCTAGTAGAATCTTCAGGGCGGGGGAATGGGGGAAGACCGCTGGACACTCGGAGCTCGTTAATAGCCGCCATCATCTCCTCGTGTTGCTCGTTCCGGGCTGGAGTAGTCTTAGCCTTGTTCTTCGATTTTCCCGGACGGCCAATGCCCGGAATAAAGCTCCTCTTCGGTGACCCAACCTCCTTCGCGGTCCTCCTCACGTAATCGTATTGCTCCTTTTGACTCAATCCTCCCCAATCGCTTGACTCTGATTGACTTTGAGTCACATTTTCCTTCATCGCGTCCTTGAGCAATTTCTGTTACATAAAAAACAATATATCAATTAAATTTGATAATAAATGAAAAAAATAATTAAAACAATCTAATAAAGAAAAACTTACATCGGCTCTTTCGTACCCCACCGACCTCCACTCTTTCGTCTTCTTTGTCTTCCCCACCACCTCGTAAAAAGCACCCATACGCGGAATCGGGATGTCTTGTTGGGTAGACTCATCCCTTATCACCAGATTCCCTCCCCGGATTAATTCTTCACCCTGTTTCAAGATAATAAAGAATATTCAAAATAAATTATAAATTAATTAAAAAAAATTACTTAAATAAAAAATTACCTCGTATAGCATATCCCGAGTTCGGGAATACCTCCTCGACCCCGCTCCACTCTTGTTTTTCTGCTTTTCTCGATTCTTTTGATTTTCTTTTGCTTGATTCTGAAAAAATATAAAATTCATTTATTAATAAAAACAATTATAATTTTAAATATATACGAAAATTAAAATTAATCAAAAATTCACCTTAGCTTTTCTCGAGCCCCAATACTCGCAGCACTTAGCCCACGCCTCATCTGACATCCAATCCGGCTTCAAACCCTTTCTCCAAAAATTCTTCTTCACGTAGTATTTGTAGTCTTTAAACCTCATCCTCATTGTGTCGTCCAAATTCCCAAAAATCTTGTTCCAATCTTTCCTCTTTCTCCAATCATTTATGTTAAAATATTTCTGTAAAAAAAAATACATTATTTAAATTTAAATAAGAATAATAAATTAAATTAAAAAAAAATTTAACAATTAAATTAAATAAGAAAATTCCCAAAAATTTTCTCCAATCATAATTAAAATAAACTAATTTATATTTTTTTTTTTGATATTTAAAATTATATTATTATATAGTAAACTAAATTCCCTATATTTTTTTAAATTGCATAAAATTCCCTTTATTTTTAAAAAATGCAAAAAAATCCATATTTTATTTTTTAAAAATTCCATAAATATTCCTATATATTTTTTTAAATTGCATAATAGTCCTTATTTAATTTTTCTAAAATTGCATAAATATTCCTAAATATTTTTGTAAATTGCATAAAAGTCCCTAAAGTCCATATTTAATTTTTCTTAAATAGCATAAAAATTCCTAAATATTTTTTAAAATTGCATAATAGTCCCTAAAGTCCATATTTAGTTTTCCTTAAATTTCATGAAAGTCCCTATGTAGTTTTAAATTGCATAAATGTCCCTATCATAATATTTTTTTTAATTGCCTAAAGGTCCCTAAGTTATTTTTACACAATTTTTGCACTTTTAAAATCTAAAATTTACTAAGAATCATAACAAAAATTAACAAAAATACCAATAAATCATCATAATTAATTTTTAATCATAAACCATGAATTACATGCTCAAAATAACAAAAATGAATCACTAATAACACCTACTATATTCGGATTTAAGAATCAAACACAAAAAAAATGGAAAAAAACTAATTAAATTTCCAAAAACATATTTTTAGGCCATTTAACATAAATTTTAGGTTTAAATTGATGCATACAACACACTAACAACACATACAATTCTCGGAATTAAAGAAATCCATGAAATCACCAAAGAAAAAAATAAAAAAAAATGCATAGAAATTAAAAGATAAAAAAGGATTGGAAAACTTACCTTATTGGAAGAGATTGGAGCTGATTTGGGGAAGAATCCAAGCCATATTGATTCGGATTGAAACACAAACAAAGAAAAACATTATTAGAAAATATAAAAATTGATTAAAAAAAGCTTTGTAATAGATAGAAAATGGAATGGAATAAGATTAGGGGTTGGATTTGATTACCTTTGCTTGAATCGGAGCTTGGAAAGAGAAGAAATGAAGCTCTCGTTTTTTGGTGTTTATTGTATAAGAAATGAAAGAGAAGAGTGAAGCTCTCGGTTAGATATAGGGCTTTTTTTCCAGCGACTACATTTGTAGTCGGTAGATTGATGTTTGACCAAGTCAACTGGTCTTTCGCGACTACATTGTAGTCGCTAGACAGCTGAGTGAAACGCGTGTACATTGCGTGGGCGGGAAAAATGACCGCCACGTTTTTGGGGAATTTAATTCGTTGTCTAGCGACTACATTGTAGTCGTTAGTGCTCTAGAGTCATTAGCGACTAGTTCATGTACATGAACTAGTCGCTATAAGTCAAAAGTAGTCGCTAGAAATTTTTTTTTAATCTTTTCCGAAAAAAACACTAAACGCTATACAATTATCCAATATTTTAATTCAATACCAAATAATCATTTAAATTAAACGCTAATTATGGTTAACGTATAATTAGCTCGAGGCATTACATTCTTACCATTTTTCTCTTGCAACCACAAATCTGGCCTGATATTCATTTCCTTGAGATCAATTCTCGCTTTCACGTTGTCTTTGTTAAGTTTTCCATCAAGACCTATTACTGTGCCAAGAAGAGCATCACACACGTTTTTCTCGCAATGCATAACATCAATGTTATGTTTCAACAGGTTTTCGGACCAATAAGGTAAACGATAGAAAATACTCTTTTTCTTCCAATTGAATCGCCGATTAACATCTGGCTTCACGATCTTTCCCCCAAAGTCCTTGTGTTTCCCGGGAAGCAGAATGGGAAGGCCATCTAACTGTGTCTGAATATCGGCAGGTTTATATTTCTTCGGTGGGCGCCTATCAGTGGGTTTCTTGTACAAAACTTTTTCGTCTCTAAAATGATGTTTGATAGGTAACCAACGTCTGTGGTCGAAGTAAGCAACCCCTTTCTTCACGCTCAATGACGGAGTAGAATCCATGCATTCTGGACAAGCTTTGTAACCTTGACCCGACCATCCCGAGGTGTATGTCCTAGCGGGAAAATCGTTAGTCGTAGACAACAAACAAACCTTCATAGTAAACTCTTCCTTCTTGTGGGCATCATAAGTAATAATCCCTTTACCCCACAACTCGTCCAACTCATCTATAACAGGACGAAGAAAGACGTCCATGTCCCTGCCGGGTGAACGGGGTCCCGGAATCAACAAACAAAGCTGGAATGTCGTCTCCTTCATACACTCCCACGGTGGTAAGTTGTAGACGGTCAATATAACCGGCCACATGCTGTACGAGTTGTTTTGCATAGAGAATGGGCAAAAGCCATCGATACCCAAACCCAAGAAGACGTTCCGAGGTTCACTAGCAAACTCGGGATGTAACTGAACAAATCTCTTCCAACTGTCTCCGTCAACTGGATGACGCAACAAATCTGGATCTGTATATTTCCCTGTTTGGTGCCAGATCATATTTTCGGCAGTGTGCCTCGAAGCATAAAGTCGCTGCAGCCTAGGGGCAATCGGGAAATATCTGAGTTTCTTATGCGCTACTTTCAGACCCTTCTTCGGGTCCCATCTGGATTCATTACATACTGGACACTTTTCAAGGGAGGCATTCTCCTTGTAAAACAAAGCACAATCGTTCACGCAAACATCGATGGTCTCGTAACCCATACCTAAATTTTTTAACTTCTTGTTGCACGCCTCGTATGAATCGGGCAACGTATGAGGTTTGGGCAACACACGACATAAAAGCTGAAGCAACTCGGTGAAAGACGTGTTAGACCACTTGTTCTTCACCTTCACGTGCAGTAGCTTCGCAATGAAATTTAATGAACTCATGACATCACAACCAGGGTATAACTCGGTCTCTAAATCGGAAAACATCTTTTCGAATTTGTCACGAGCTGTACTGTTCGAGTCTGTGATCTCGGTGTCACCAGAATGACCACCAACCTCGTAATTAGGTCTCAAATCATCGTATACATCCAACATTTCATTTTCTTCATATCGAGTCTCTGGAATATCCTCGGGCTCACCATGCTTTGTCCAAATATCATACGTCTCCAAAAACCCATGCAGTAACAGATGTGACCTAACTTTGTCAACCGGATACCTACGATAATTCGAACACTGATTACACGGACAATAAATTGTTTCTTCACCAGGATGTTTATTTTTTTCAGCAAAAGCAAGGAATGGTTCTATCCCCTTAATGAATTCACGCGAAACTTTATGAGCCGTACCAATCCAACTCTTATCAATACCCGAAGCCATAGTCAACTATTACAATATGAAAGAATACAACATAAATAAAATGAAAAAAAAAAATTATTACATCACCAAATAAATACATAAAAATAAAACGAGAAAAAATTATTACATCACCGATTACATAAATGAATAAAAAAAAATTATTACATCACCGATTAAATAAATAAATATAAAATGAAAAAAATTATTACATCACCGATTAAATAAATAAATATAAAATTAAAAGCACACAAAATATCACATCACCAAGTAAATGCATAAATATAACATTAAAAGCATACAAAATATAGCAACATACAATAATATATCATACAAATATATATATATATATATATATATATATATATATATATATATATATATATATATATATATATATATATATATATATAAATATATATATATATATATATATAAAAATATAAATATATATATATATATATACTTAATATAATTATTTATAATTCACATGAAATTAATAAATGATTATAGATATATACATAATGATATTATATATTTAGCATTGACTATAGAATTGTAATCAAATAAGGAAATGATGAAAAAGACACATACTTTTTGGCAAATTCGGAAGGGAAAATTGATAATTGAGGCGGTCCCACGCTGATGTTTGACCCGGGAAAGCTTGTCCACGTGTTGAAATACCTAATAAGTGATAATATTTACCATTTATTCTAAAATTGCATGAAAGTATAAGAAATTTGAAAGAGTTTTATGGAACAAAAAATACCTACTTTTGGGCAAATTTGGAATGAAAAATTGATGATTGAGGCGGCCCCACGTTGATGTTTGACCCGGGAAAGCTTGCCCACGTGTTGAAATACCTAATAAGTGATACTATTTAACATTTACTACACAATTGAACGAAAGTAAAAGATATATTGAAAGAGTTTTATGGAACAAAAAATACCTACTTTTGGGCAAGTTTGGAAATAAAAATTGATAATTGAGGCGGTCCCACTTGATGATTGAACCGGGAAAGCTTTTCCAAGTGTTGAAATAAATTTTAATGATGAATTGTGGAAAAAAATTGGGAGAGATTTGAGAGAAAGAAAGAGAAATTATATAATAATGGTGTATTGGGTAAAGCAATTCGCAAGTTATTGGAAAACACACTACACTACTCGCGACTACACGAGTAGTCGCCAAATAGTCAACTGTAGTCGTTAGAAATAACTACTAACGACTACATGAAGTAGTCGTTAAATGATCATGACTCTAGCGACTACACGTTGGCAGTGGGAAAATAATTAAAAAATACTAAAACCCATTAACGACTACTTACTAAGTATTAACGACTACATCATGTAGTCGAAAAAAGCAAAAATTATTAACGACTACTTGGTAGTCGCGAAACATACCATGTAGTCGTTAGAGATTTGTAGTCGCGAATGCTTCTATCTTTAGCGACTACATCAAGTAGTCGCGAGAAATTTAGTCGCTAGAGGCTTGTGCGGGAGTAGTGAGAGGTACTTTAAAAATTTCTTCGAAATGAACTTTTGCGTTAGAATTTGTAACACCGGTGGCCTTTTTTTAACATTTTTGTCAATCACGTTCTCGCCATGTCAGCATGACATCATCAGTATTTACACACCATTAATATATTTTTTAAAAATCATTATATTTGATTTAAGTATGGTTATAGTCGTTTTTATTAAATTTTTATACAAATTCCATAATGGCCATTATCACCGTCGTGAGGAATTTGGTGTTATACTGCAATTTTCGAATTTTCGAATTGTTTTGCGGAAAATATCCACTTGGTCCAACCACTAAAGATGGTCATGGGGAGGGGATGTCGTGACTTTTAGAGTGAGCAATTTGGTGTTACACTGCATTTTTTTGCAATAAATATCCACTTGGGGCAGCTGCTGGAGTGAGCAATTTGGCATTATACTGTAATTTTTGAATTGTTATGCAGTAAATATTAGCTTTGTTGATTCATTACATGTAATCTCTGATTGTAGAGAAGGTGAAAATACACTAAAGAAGATAAAGATATGGATATAAATCCACCAAGCTCTCAAGCTCGTGAAGATTTAACTGAAGCACTTATAGAAGATAAAGTTCTTCCTTGATATCTGAAATGAATGCTAAGAATGAATTCACAAGTACTGAACAAAGAATTAGACCAAACATTCGTAAAGAAGATGTACCTTTTTTTTTCAGCAATCAGGAGATCAAATCCACTGGTAAATGCATACACATATACATACACATATGTTTATACTATATTAAATGATTTATCGTGCAGCCTTATCTAATGTAAAGAGACCTCGAACAACTAATGCTAAACAACAAGATTAAGTACATGTTAGATACAAATCCTTAAGAGGGTACGAATTTATATACTTTTCTTGATATGATCTTTTCATTAATTAGCGTAAATCATGTTATTCCAGAGAAAGTAAGCAAAAATTGGAGGAGATATTACAATAATGGTCACAATATATGATGCTTCATCAAATGTAATATTGTTTAATCTCTAAAAGGCTATATTTTTTTCTTTGTAAATAGTATTCTCATTACACAATTGAATAAGTTTCAGGAATCAAATGAAGTGTTAGAACAAATTCCGTGATAAATATTAAGGTTGTCAAAAGATCCACCAATGCATACGATGTAGATTCTGCGATGACTTAAAATAGGCATTGAGTTGTTGTCATAATGTAATTTTCTGTTTATTGTTTTGTATGAAAAGGATTTAGATAATTGGGTTAACTATCTTATTTTTTTCTTATTTGACTTCGCTTGGAATTCCTGGTAATTTTCTAATATTTTTAGAAATATATTGCTAAAACGTCTACTTTTTACCGTTTGATATATAAATAAATATTTTTTTATTGTGTGTTAGAAAAACAAGAAGGTGGAGTAAACCAAGTCTCTGAAACTGTTAGGAAAAAAGAGTTACTACGTCTTAAAAGAGCTGCTTTTTTTTTTTTTTTTTTTTTCTAAACGCTTATATATTAAAACCAATAGTTACAATATAAAGTTAGCCTATCCCCATAGGAGACAAATCAAGGCTTAACAGTTTAACAAGTCTAGTTGGGAAGGGATTTGCACAAAAGTCATAAGACTCACCTAAAGGCAAATTTTTGCAAATCCAATCCGCTACTCTATTTCCATCTCTTTTAACAAACAAAAAAGATGGATTACATAATTCAGAAATAAAGTAAATACTTCTAACTAAATTCGCAATACAAGGAGAAGAGAAGGGAAAATTGCTAATCAATGGCTCCATGAGAGTGAGGTTATCGTTTTCCACTATACAGTGGAAGTTGTTGAGCTCCTTAGCCCATAGACAGGCTTTTAGAACCCCTAGACCTTCAGCCTCCAAGCAATTATCAGCATGAATTCTCCATCCTTGACAACGAAGCACTTGTCCTTTATAATCCCTGGCAACACACGCAATATTGGAACCATTTTTAGTATACGATGCATCACAGTTAATTTTTATAGAGTTCTTAGAGGGAGGTATCCATTTACTAGCTAACTTTTGCTCTCGTAATGGAGAGTTAGCTGTTATATTACACCCCTGCATGGGATGAGTTTGTATTCCCTTCAGTTTATTATTAACATCATAAGGGTTTTTTATACCTTTCTCAGCCTTGTTCTTAATTTCCATTTGGTTTTCCCACATATTTCCTTTTCTTATTTTATTATCTGCGCATTCAAGCTGTTCTTTCCAAGTGATCTCAGCTTTCTTTATAGTATTCATGGGGTCCAATTTAGTATTATTAAAAATATAGGCATTTCTATCCTTCCAAATATGCCATGCTAAAATACATATCCTTTCAACCGGGTATATAAAGTTACTACTTGATTTTTTCAAGTCCTTTAATACTTCAGCCATCCAGACATCCAATTTCTTGGAGTGGTTGCTGATTTTTAACGAAAGAGGTGAAGCGAGCCACGTGGCTCGTGCCCAATCACAATCAAACAATATATGCTCCACATTCTCAATGTTTTTATTGCAGATAATACATAAGCTTGTATCTCTGCATTTTCTTAAGAATAGATTTTCCGAAGTTGGTAACACATTTTTTATTGCCTTCCAAATAAAATTCTTAATTTTGGGGGGCGTTTTCATATTCCAGATAGCCTTCCAAACCATGGGGTCAGTAGTATGTGAAGTAGATGGTTTGGGTGGCTTCTTAATTTCATTCTCTTTAATTTTTTCAGAAATTAAATGATGGTAGCATTCCTTAACCGAGAATAGTCCATTAGGACTAAGGGTCCAAGTTAATCTATCACCACTTTTAACAAGAGGTATAAATGTTTTTCTAATAATTTCATAATCCATTGAGTTAAAATTCTTTTTAACTTTCTCTAAATCCCATCTTCTTTCCTCATGGTAGAATAATTCTTTTAGTTTAGTAATATTGTTGTCCTTAGGCTTTGTAACATTTAAATTCGATGAGAGCCAAGTATCAATTTGGGGATTTATACTTTCTCCATCCCCAATTTTCCATTTTAAATGGTTTTTTATAGCATCTCTCCCTACTAAAAGACTTCTCCATCCCCAAGATGATTTACTACCTAATTTTGCGTGGAGAAAGTGATTATTTGGAAAATATTTTTCTTTTAATAATTTATAAAGAAGTGAGTCTTTCTTATCAAGTAGATTCCAAGCTTGTTTAGCAAGTAAAGCCACATTCATAGTGTTTAGGTCTCTATAACCCAAACCTCCACTAAATTTACTATAGGTTAAATTTTGCCATTTAGTCCAATGAATACCCTTATTAGACTTATTTTCCCACCAGAATTTAGCAATTACTTTTGTAATTATATCACATATTTTCTTAGGCAACAAGAAAGAGGACATAAAATAATTTGGTATACTTTGTAAAACTGATTTTATTAGGATTTCTTTTCCTGCTTCCGAGAGATAAAGATTTTTCCAGTTTTGGGTTTTTTTAATAGATTTCTCAATAAGGCAGGTTAATTCTCTCACTTTCGATCTACCCCAGTCTGTAGGTAGGCCTAGATATGGGCCAAGATTATTAGTAATATTCATATTTACCCTAGAAGCGAAAATATGTTGAATGTAGTGGGGTGTATTAGCACTAAACTTCACCCCACATTTATTCAAGTTTAATGTAAGTCCTGTTGAGAACCCAAATTTCGTAATTATATCATTAAAGCTATTTGTATCTTTGTGATTTGCTTTGAGAAAGAAAACGCTATCATCAGCAAATAATAGATGAGTTAAAGAGGGACCATTTCTAGAGATTTTAATACCATCAAGTAGATCATTTTCAATTTTATTTTGAATCAAATCATTTAAAGTTTGGGTGATAAGGCAAAAGATGAGAGGGGACAAGGGGTCCCCTTGTCTTAAACCCCTTTGGGGTTTATTAAGTTTATTAGGCTGCCCATTGATCAAAATTGAGTATGAGACAGTGGTTATACAATTCATAATTTTTTTAATCCACCTTGGGTCAAAACCGAGTTTTTCCATGAGTTTTTGTAGGAAATCCCATTCTACAAACTCATATGCTTTTTGTAAATCAGCTTTTATAATCATACTATAATTTTTTGAGTTTCTCTTTTCTTTTAAATAGGTGCATACTTCATGAGTAATATAGGTGTTTTCTTGTATGCCTCTACCTGGGATAAAGGCAGTTTGTGTATCACTTACAATTGTATTCATAAAGGGTTGTAGTCTATTGACTAAAAGCCTCGCAATTATTTTGTAAATAAAATTTGAAACACTTATGGGCCTATACTGCTTTATAGTACCAGGTTTTTGTATTTTAGGAATGAGTGAGATAAATGTATGGTTAAGATATTCAAGACTACCATTATTATACCAAAACTCATTAATTATTTTTATAACATCCAATTTAATAATTGTCCAGTAGTTCTTATAAAAGAAGCCAGGGTAGCCATCTGGACCTGGAGCCTTAAAGGCTCCTAGTTCAGAGACTGCCAACTCCACCTCTTTTATAAGAATAGGCTTAAGCAGAATCTCATTCATAGTTTTAGTAACCTTAGGCTTGATAATCTTTAAAATAGGTTCAAAATTCCGAGGGCCCACTGAGTTATATATATTATTAAAGTAATCAAGAATATTTTGATTAACCTCAGTTTGATTGTTAAGCCAAATGCCCTGGTCATTCATAATGGTTGAAATTTTATTATAGTACCTTCTTTCTTTAGTAGCAGCATGAAAGAAAGAAGTATTTCTATCCCCTTTTTTTAACCAAGTTATTCTAGATCTAGCTGCCCAGAATTCTTCTTCTATTTTCCAAAGGGTCTCAATTTCTTTTACAATAAAATTATATTCATCTTTATCAGTATCATTATTAAATTTACTATTGGTAATCACTTTCAATTTTTCCATATACTGATCAATTTTTTGTTTAGTATTTCTAAATTTTCTTTTACTCCAGACAATCAGGATTCTTTTGCACATGTTAAGCTTGGTCAGTAGGTTACCTTTAGATATAGTATTAATGGTATTCCTTGATTTCCAAACATTTTCTATAATATTTAAACATTCTTTTTCTTCTACCCAAAAATTCTCAAAGTAGAATCTTTTATATTTCTTATCATTGTTTACCTCAAGGTGGAGTATTAAGGGGCTATGGTCAGAGCCTACAGCTGGAAGAGCATTGACCCAAGCATTTGGGAACAGGTCTGACCAATTTTTATTATTCAAACTTCTGTCCAGTAACATTTTAATAAGTTTATCCTTGTTTCTTCTATTAGACCAAGTAAAGGCACAGCCTTTATTGTCTAATTGCATAAGTTCAAGGTTTTTAATAAAATTGTTGAATTTCTTCATATTTTTCTTATTACATATGTTACCTCCAATTTTTTCACCCGAATTTCTAATCAGATTAAAATCTCCTATAAGATTCCAAGCCAAGTTATTATTAGGCTTACAAAGTTTAATACTTTCCAGGCAAAGGTCTTTATTATTATCTAAGGGAGAGCCATAGATAAAAGTTGAGCTGAACTTAGTGCCATCCAATTTTTCAATCTCACAGTTGATAAAGTTTTCACATTTACTAAGGATTTTAATATTGTCTTTATTAATAGCAAAGATAGCCAATCCCCCACTTAAACCTACGGGTTCCACAGTAGTAATAAGGGACATACGAAGGGGCTTTTCAAGTTTTTTAAGAACAGAGAAGGAATTTTTAGTTTCAGAGAGAAAAATTACCTCTGGGTGATATCTATTACGGATATCTATGAGGGTCTGGACCGTCAGGGGTGTGCCAATCCCCTGAACGTTCCAGCTTAGGTGTATCATTGTACTTGGTGGGATTGATTACGGTCAATCCCGCAAACCTCACCTTCTTCAGTTTGTTGTTCATCCAGTAGAGAGATAGAGTTACCTTCAGATTCCGTGCTCGTATCTACTCCATTTGTTACTTGATTTTTTGCAATCGATCGTTGATTCCAAATCTTAATACGCCTATTCTTTTCCGAAAAGGCCTTCTTTTCCTTCTGCCTTCTGCTTTTATTAGATAGAGAGATTCTAGAATCAAACATCTCTTCATCCTCACTTTCATATTCCGATGTAATGAGTGATGTTTTAATTTTTGTGCTTGTTTGGTTCGGGTTTTCAGATAGAGAAAGAGGATAAGTTTGAGAGATGTTGTCATTGGAAGGCTGATGTTCTAACTGGTTGAGTGGAGGAGGTGGTGGGGTGGTGGTTGTGGATTGAGGAGGTGTAGCGGGGAGGTTAGGGTTAACGATTGGGATCGGGGTAGATGAGAAGTGATTTGGGATTAGGTTAGAGACCGGGGTTTGATTAGGGTCATTAAAGAGTAAGGCGGGTGTTGGGTTAAGGACTTGGGCGTTTGTTACTTGGGTGTTTAGTAAATGGGTTGTCCCGTTAGGGGGTGGGCTCTTGTTAATAGAAATTGGGCTTTTATAATCGGGTGTTGGACCCCCTTGATTTGGGCTTGGGAAAGACCCAAATGAAATATCATTTATATCAATGGGCTTTGGAGAGTTTTCTAATTTTTGGGCCATGACTTGGGCCAGTTGGGATAATTTATTTTCCTTTTCCAAAATGTTGGTCCGCTTTTCCATTTTGTCTTCTTCTTCGTAGCTAACCGATGAGGTTGTACCATTCGTGCTCTTTCCTCCCACCTCCATAGTACTCTCGTCCTTCTGTCCTTTAAATTCAAAAATTGGTGGTGGGACGGTGTCCTTCATTTTGGTATCCATTTGTACCTGTACCTTGTTAACGGCGTTATTGATATTGCCGTTAATCCATTTGTTTGAACTCAGTGAGTTCTGTTTACCGAGTTTGTGATTCCAACTCGGTTTGAAGGTAATCTTACCTCCATTGTTGATTTTACTATCATTCATGTACTTTTTTGCTTTTGTATTGTTGGTTTCTTTAAAGAACGATGATGATTTCGATGGACCACGAGTTGAAATTTTAATCCAATTTCCTAGTTTTGGATTTACTTTGGTGTTATTACACATCGATTCCTCATGATCGAATAACCCACATCCGTAGCATACTTGTCCAATGTTCTCATATTTGAAATTAATCCATGATTTTGTGTTGTCTTCTTCAAAATAGTTAAAGCCCGCTATAAGTGGGTTTTGTAGATTCCAATCCACACGGATTTTAGTAATTGAATGTTCATCGATAATCTGAGTTTCTGGTAACTTAATAGCATGCACTTTTCCTATGTTTTCCATGATTTTTCGTAAGCAATTTTCAGATAAAATACTTATAGGAGTACCTGTTAGTTGGACCCATAGTGTTGTGTGTGTAACCTTGTTGAAAGTGTTCTTCTTAAACTCGTTAATGGCAAAGTGTTTACCAATAACAGTCCAAGGCCTTTGTTCCCAAACTGTCTGTTGATCTTTAGCATTCTTAAACTTAATAATCACTGAGTTGGTAGCGAGCTTCTCTGTTTCAACCTCTTCCGTAAGATTCCAATGTTTATTAATATGGTTTCTTATGAAGGTGAAATTAACAGGCTCTTTGTTAAGAAGCTTAGCAATAAGCTTGTACTCTTCCGCAATTTTATACTTAGGATTGTTTTCAGGTGTTACAGTGAGACAATCATCTCCGGCGAGGGGGTGATTTTTTGAGTAGAAATTCATCATTAGTAAAGGGATAGAAAAACAGAGGTGATGAAGAAGAGAAAGAGCTGCTTCATGTAGTGATGCTAGTGATGTATCATCTGAGACAACTTCTTTTAATTATATGCTTACAAGTAATACAAAGAAGGCGGCACCGAGTTATCAGCGGATGGAATAGGAGGAGCTAAAAATAGTAAAAGGAAAGGGAAAAAGGAAGACAAATAGATCTGGCTCTTCTCGGTTTTAAGGTTACTAGTAATCGCATAATGATGGGCAAAATCCAATATATATGATCGATTCATTGTACCGCTTAACTTTGAGTGAATATGAGTAGAACTAGAGTAGAGTTGATTATTTACTACTCCTTATCCACTAGTGGGTTCTGGGGTGTGATAAAATTCAACAATAAATAGGAGAACCAACTAATCGCAAGTGTACGAGTTGTTCCAAGTAATAGATAAATATAAGGGATTTCGTTCTCAAGGATTGCGTAGGTATAACCGATGTGTTCAAGAGATAAGTAGAATTAATTGCAAGTACGGAAAATAAAATATAAAAGATATATTTTTTTGGGTTTTTGAATATAAAGAGACTAGACGCAAAAAAGTAAATTAACCGAAAATAAAGAAATTAAAGACTAAAGTTTGTAGACACAAAGATGAGAGCTATACTTGAGTCTCGCTAGGGATCTACCTAAGTTCATACATTTAGTGCTTTCATTTAAAGGACAAGTTGGTAATTCTATATTAGTCAGAAATCTACAATCTCTTAACTCCTGTCAGGGTAGACTTAGGAGCTATCCTACAGTATCACAAACCCTGTCAGGTCGATTATAAGCTACGTTTAAATGATTAAGACTTTTACCCAATTGCCTACACGATTAGTGATGTATCCCTATTTATGATGAATTAATCTAGGTTGGAGACATCATTTTAGGTGTATTTGAGCATTTAATTATATATTTTATTTCATTTATATTTTTCTATTTCTTGTCTTGATTTGATGATTTATTATTTTTAGAGCATATTTGGTTTAATTTGTTTGTGAAGTATGCAGCTTTAAAGATACATGGAAATTAATTAGATGTCAAATTAATTATAAAGATATAAGGAAAGAAGATATGGATGAAAATTGGAGATAAAAGGAAGTGGAGATAAAATAGGAAAGGAAAAGTTGTCGAGTAAATCTGAAATTCTGCAGCCACGTCCACTAAAGGGAAGATAACTGAAAATCGGCTGGAAATTTAGAGGAGCGTTTTGAAGGAAAAGTGTATATCTTTTCGACACGGTCATTTTGATATAAAGTAGGCAAAAATCGGAGCAATGATGAAGAAGTTACGTCCAAAACAAGACAACAACAATTTTTCCTTCCCCTGTATTTTAGGAAACGAATTTGAGTTGATCTTTGACTCAAATTACTTGCCCTCTACTCCAAAATTTCGAGCTAGGGTTCGGAAAACCCTATCCCTCTTATCATTAAAAAAATCATCCTTGGCCATATTTTAAGTCAAGAGGAAGCTTACAACAAGAGAAGAGGAGAGCAGAAGGAGTCGAACAACAAATCATGCCTTCCCAATCCTCCAAATTTGTAATTGTTTTCTATATTTTCTCTAGTATCAACTAATTTTAGTTTATCTTGAGATTTAGCATATGGGTATGAACCCTAGACTTGTTTTACATCTATTTTAATTTGGGATGTTCGCAATTAAATTGATATTAGTGTTTTATTCTCTGTTTTATGTATTTGATTTATTGTCTGTAGTTCTTGCGGTTGCAAACGTATAGGGTTACCTTAATAGTAGTTAAATGGTCACCCGGAAGGGGTGTCTAATTATTGAAACACCACATAAACGTCGAGTGAGCGGTAGTGTTCTGGAAGGTCTTGCCTAACTAGATAGTCATTAGGGTTTGTTATTTAATCACCGATCATTGCGCATGACCGTCTCACCTAAGAACCTAGTGGCGTAGGACCACCTTATTTAAGTCCCCTAGTAATTGTTAGGTCTCCACCTAAGTCCACCCGGAAGGGGGTTAGGAGGAATATAGAATCCTGGCTATTGCATATCACACAATTCTCCCTTGCATGATTAGAATAAACAAGGCTAGTGGGGATTACTTGCTATATCTCAAGCTAAACTCTCATACTATCTTCTTCTCTTATTTACTATTTTCTCTTTACTTTATTTTTCTATTCGAAAAGAAAACAAAAATTCTTTTAGTTTTTTATTTACAGCGTATTATTCTTCTAACATCCTTATTTGCACTTTATATTGCATAAGCTCTCCTAACTTTCGCAGTCTCTAAGGAATGAATCTTATTTCTCATCAAAACTTGCATACGACCTGTGATACTTGCAATGAGTAACGTGTTTAGGCTAGGGTGTTAGTTGCATCTTTTATCATCATTTTTTTATCACACCTTAGCTTACACTAAGTTTTTGGTGATGTTGTCGGGGACTACATCGTTAGTCCTTGTACATTTAGTTAGTGCCTTTATTTCAGTTAATTCTTTTACGCTTTTATCTTTAGTTTTGTTATTTCAGGTTATTCAGATGTCAAGTTCAAGGAAACTTGATCTCCCATCTTATTCAGAGTGCCACCTAGAGGAATCCGCACTCCAGAAATCCAAGCCACTAAATTTTGACCTGATCAAGGCATGATAGCGCAGTTTTACGGGTCATGGTAAATATAGCGGTGTTGTACAACAAGGTCTGGTCTGTTACATTTAGAAATTTATGCAGATATGTGATGCGTACATTGTCAAAGGTGTCACACAGGAATAGATGTACTACATAATATTCCATTTCCTTTTAACTGGAAGTGGAAGCGATTGGTATGACTACCAACACCCTGATTCAATTCCAGATTGGGATAAACTTCAAGCCAGATTTTGATCGATTCTATCCGGTTAGTAGACACTTAAGATATATGTTGGAGTTAGAGCAATTTATGCAAGAAGAAGGGGAAAGTGTTGGTGAAGCATGGTTACGTTTTAATGACAAGAATGTGAGGTGTCCATTCCATGTCTCCTCGCCCGAATATCAATTAACCATGTTCTATAGAGGATTCAACAGCGAGTCCAAGGCAAGGGGAGATTTATTATGATATGGAAGTTTTGTGTTATTAGATCCTTAAGAAGCTCATACTATTATGGAAAGAGTTATTGATACCGAAAGAAGTTGGCCGCTAGAACCAGAAAAAGAAGATGATACCTTAGAAGCTCTAAGGATCAAAGAATTAAACCAACAACTTAAGGAATTACAAAAGCAAGTGCGCTTAGAAAGCAGTTCAGTATCTCAGGTAAATCTAGTACATACATTACCTTCATGCCTTGGTTGTGGAGCAAAAATTAATTCGTGGAAAATTCGTATTGATAATCCATCTTCGATTTCCTTTGTGTCTCATCAAAGAAACTATTACTCATCATCATCCTCAAGGAAGTTACGCTAATTATTATTCCCCACAGAATCAGTATTGGGTTGAAAACCAAGGTAACTATTATCAAACTCAACCTCAGCATTATTATCAACCACAACCAATTTATCAACAAGTGCTGAATTATGAAGATTATTATCGAGAACCACATGCGTATTCAACACAACAAGCTACACAAGAACAAACTTCGAGTTTGGGTCCGAGTATAGTAAAACTTATGGGACTATTAAAAAAAAGTATGAAGATAAGTCGGCAAAGATTCCAAACCCTGTCAAAGTTTATTAAAAATATTGAGAATACTCTTTCACAAATGGGATTTAATTCATTACATGTCACAAAAACTATGTCTGCTTTCTTCATCTTCATTTGCAAATGTCCTGTCAAATCATCATTCATATAAACTCTTTTTCCCTTAATTCTTTTCTTAAATATCAAAGTACCAATTCGGATACCTTGGATAAAAAACTCATCCCTACAAAAGATAAGAGAATAACCAAGTTACAATGCAATGAATAAGCGGAATGACGAATATGCTATTTATGGGTATTTGAAGAATTTAGGTAATAAAAGTGAACCTTAAGCTTCTACTTTGATGAAATTAAAGAACTGTTAATGGTGCCTAATTTTCTTTAAACAAACTAATTCATCATTATTATACTTGGTTAATTTATTAAGATACTGTTTGATTATATATTTATACTTCTAAAATAGGTGACGGTAACGAGACATGAATTTAGTACATAAGCTTTGATATCTTTATACCTCAACGTGATCTTGTATCAAGATCTTGAGTTAAACTACAGGAGGTATTTAGTTCGTGTAACTATACTAAACAAAACATTCTCTTGTATTATGCACGACAATGAAGTACTAACAATTAGTGAATATATAAATGCATAAAAATCATTCAGCACAAATAAAATAAGTTAAAAACGAAAAATTTCTCACTTCGTTTACCTCTTTTATCTTTGCTTCTATGTCATTTCTTTGTCTTGATTATCATCGGTCACATTCACTCCACCATATATAACCATCAACCCTGGCAAGGCTATCTACACAAGTATCTTGGAGCAGGTACTTCCATGTGTTTTTCATCGCCAACATGAAATGCAATGATAGAGATTAATTCAGATGATACCAATGACAATGTGATGCACCATTTATATAAATACCCCCACACTCCTTTATCAGGTAATGAATAAGGATAGGACTTGAATTTTCGCCAAGAATTTGAGTTTAAATTATTTACTCTAGCATCAGCATTAACCCATCCAAAATAATATGCTTCACGCATAACACACTTAACTACTTTAAAATCATCTATTTTCACACATAACCAAGCCCATACATTGTGTAACCTGACCCAGATATATACCCATATGTGTTTCCGAGATCAACACTACTATCAAATGGTATCTTCTTGTGTTTTCTTGTAGACGGGTTCCATATCAATGACGATTTGTCAGTAATCATAGCAAGAAATAAATCATTGTTGGATTTTGAAAGCGCATAATAGTTAAAGGATGGTTCTTACTTCTGCATACAGTATTGTGTCTAAGTCCATGTGTCTATGCCACGGATAATGATGCTTCTATTAAATTGTGCACTTAATGATCGTTTCATATGATGCTTGACGAATCTTGACTCTCTATTAGTTTTCGCCAGGTTTTTGAGACACACTTAAAACGTAACAATGACTGGACTTGTAATATCGAGAGTATATCTTCAGTGATATATGTGGAAATATTACTAAAGGATTTAGTGTAAACGATAAATATTTTAATATTATGTCTGGATTCAATATTATAAAAGAAAGTAAATTGTGGTTGATTACTTATTTCTGGTTTATATTCACTTTTTAGTATTAATAAAGGAGTCCAAAAATTAAAAAATTGTTTTGATTTCTTTAATAATTTATAATTTTTAATCTTTTCATATTTAGAATCAAATGAGAAAAAAAATCATGACGGGAGCAGAAAACTGTAAGTGTGTGCCAGAGGGAAGGAAGGAGATAAAATATGTAGTGATAAAAATTATTATACAATATTATTATGATAGTATAAAAATGAAACCACAAAAAAATTGTTAATAAATTAACTTGATATTATTTATAAAAACCGGACGCTGTCATAAATTATGCATGGATAAAGATATCAACACCTATGTAAGATGTATAATATGCATCATAAAATTCAATTTATGTCAAATTAATTAATTATCGTTTTAAATATCATTTTTGTTTATATATCTTTATTGCATGTTATCTTAGTAGAATCATATTTTCCTTTCAATTTAATATATCTATATATAACAAAAATAACATAAAATTTGTAATAAAGATGGATTTTGTAATATAGATGAGTTGGACACGTTGTGGGGCACATGGATAGTTACATGGGATGCACATATGAAGATGGAATTTGTAATAAAGGTTAGTTTGTTGTTCACGACGAATGATTACCCGGTTAGATCTTACACTTCAGAATTGTCGGGTCAAAGCTACTTAGCTTGTCCCAAATGCATGGAATATACTCCTTCCGTGCGGGTTAATAAATGAGTTGTTTATTTTTATCACAGACGGTGGTTACCTCTGAACCATCATTTTCGGAAAGACGTATCTTTGTACGTTAGAGCCGATGACAGGCCCCCGCCTAGGAACCATAGTCCCTCAGAGATTTAGACGCAGTTAGATGGGTTGGCGATTGTGTTTCCAGGAAAACACAAGGACTTCGGTGCAAAGGTGGCAAGGAAAACTGGGACTCGTGAGTCAAATTGGAAGAAAAAGAGTATATTCTACCGTTTACCGTATTGGTCGAAAAACTTGTTGAAACATAACATCGATGTGATGCATTGTGAGAAGAATGTGTGTGATGCTCTTCTCGTCGGAGTTGTTGGTTTAGATGGGAAAGTTAACAAAGATAACGTGAAGTCGAGGAAAGATCTGCAAGCCATGAACATTAGGTCAAATTTATCGTTATTTTTCGATGCACGTGGTAAGACCATTATACCACGTGCAGAGTATGCAAATGACAACCGATAAGCGACGAGAGTTCATAGATTGGTTTAAGGTGGAAAAGTTTCTATATGGTTTCGCTTCTAGCTTGCGAAACAACGTTCAGAGTGACATGGGAAAGATTATCGGTATGAAATCCCATGACTGTCATACTCTGATCCAGTTTCTGTTCGTGGCTAGTATTCCAGGGTTAATCGACAACAAATACATTAGCAATCCGATTATTGGGTTGTGCAACGTGTTCAGAAATGTTTGTAAGAAGAATCTGAGTAAAGAGGAATTGGAATCGGGAAATTCTAAAGTGGTCGAGCTTATGTGCAAGTTGGAAATGATATTTCCTCTAGATTATTTTGACATTATGGTCTACCTTGTTGTGAACATGTAAGAGCAAGCTCGGTTAGGAGGCCCGGTTCAGATGCGTTGGATGTACCCGTTTGAGAGGTACTTGAAGGAACTAAAAGAATATATTCAGAATCATGCCAAACCATTAGGTTCAATCGCCAAGGATATGTTGTAGAGTAAACTTTGACTTTTATATCTCGGTACCTTTGAGAGGAAAGTACAAAGTTCAATGACCCGGGCAGATACGGTGAGACGATTACTCAAAGCAAGGAAATATCAGTGATTAAGAGCCAAGGCAAGCCGATTGGAAAGAAAGTGTTTGGATATTTACCCTTCAAAGAGAAGGAACACATCGATTGGTACATCTTTCATAATTACGACGAGATCCAGCACTATATGATGTAATTATTTTTACTAAAATAATTTATTTAAATATCCTATTATCGATTATTAACACTATGTTTTCTTTAGGTAGCACAAGTCCTCACTTATGGCCCTTGATAGAGAGACAAAACACCGAGAGCATTTTCATCGATGGTTCAGGAGAAAGGTATAGAAGTCTACAATATAAGTTGACTTTATTTCAACTAATAACTGAATTTATTTGTGTTCAGGTGTATAATTCAACAAGATGGTGATCCCCTTGCTACCGAAGAGTTTCTTCCATTGTCCAACATGTCGAATAGCGTCGTGTATCAATATGATTCGTGTATCAACATTTCGAATAGCGTTGTGTATCAAAATACATATTATGCTAAACAACAAGTTTGATAAGGGCTTTAGCGACACAAAAACTGTATCAAGAGAAAAATTTATGGTTGATAAGATTCCGGAAGATCAGACACCGGAGAATTGGGAGAAAACTTGCAAGATATGGGACTCAAAGGAGAGTCAGGTAATTATTATACTTTAAATTGTATTAAAAATATCCTCTTTATTGACTACCTTAAATTCTTTTGTTTGTATTGTTTAAACTATCACCAAGCAAAAGTGAATAAGGAGAATAGGAAGCAGCATTAGATCTCGACCGGGGCGGGTTCTATGACCTACACAAGAAAGAGAAGTTCCTTGATGGAGGTAAGGAATTCATTTCAATATTTCTTCAAAAATCTTTATTTGACTGTTTGACCGAAACAAGGGAAGAAGAGTAGTCAACTCCCTCGAGTGACCAAGGGTGAGGGCTCCAAGCCCCACACACAACAAGCTTTGCCTCTGCCCCCGATAAAAAGATTCTTTTAGGAAATCAGGTATGACAAGAAAAAGAATGGGTGGAGGAGTAGAGAGTACGAGCGATCGGATGTAAGATATAAAATAAGTAAACAATTATACTTACAACTTATATTTTAATATTTTATTTATTGTACAGGACGCGCTGAAGGACATTCTGGAAAATAGAGTGCGGGAATCACAGAGTCAGAGTGGCGATTTATCATCTACACCCTCCTTATCGGAACAAGAACAATTTGATGCAGTCATGGAGTTGGCGCGCTTAGGGTTGAGAGATGGGACCCGCTACTGGATCCCTGGAGTTGGACACCTGCTTTCGCAGAAGAGGACGACTACTAATGCTTCTGATCTGTTCAGCGATAGGATATTGAGGGACTACGAGTGGATGAAGACCGCGCTTAACGAGTTCCTTGTCTCCATAGGCAAGGACCCTATGCCAGACGACCTATCTCGATCCTCGACCTCCACGGCTAGTACCCGACCCACGGAGGAGGCGATCGACGCGTAGATGAGTGGGGCCATCGCGTTACTTAATCGACGCCGAGGCAAACGTGGATTTGAAACAGTTGTCCCTCCATCTGGTGCTCCTCTTACTACCGGTACCTGTTGAGCCACTACTTCTAATCCTCCTAATTCTCTGTCTGCCCCGCCACTCCAGCTTAAGGACCAGGATTATAGCTCCACTAAAGATGAAGATGAAGAAGAAGATATATCTAATCCCTAGTATATTCGGCTTTTGTATATTAAGTTTGTATTGTTTGAGATTTGGTTGACTTTTTAGCACTTTTTATGTTGCTGACTTTTAGTTGACTTATCGTTTGACTGTTGACTTTTTTATCATCTGTTCTCGTTTCTTATATAATTCAGATTTATTCAGTTTTTGGTTTTATCTATAAACTGTATAAAACTAATTAAAAAAAAAAGAAAAAAAACTAAAAAAAACTCCTTAGCGAGGACATTTTCCTCACTAAAAAAATAACAAAAGTCCCCGCTAAAGATATGGATAGCAAAGGCGAGGACTTTATCCTCGCAGTTGACCAACTCTTTCGTGAGGACGCTGTCGTTGAAAAAGATGTTATCTTTCGCGAGGACATCTTTTGCGACGAAACTTTAGCGAAGACCCTTTTGCGAGGTAAAGATATGGATAGCAAAGGCGAGGACGCTCACGCGATGACGCGCTAATGTCGTCGCGAGTTTACATCTTTTGCGACGAAACTTTAGCGAAGACCCATTTTGCGACAACATTTACTCACTAAAGATAATAAGGGTCTTTTGCGACGACATTCTCGGACTTTCGCGAGGACGAGCATCCACGCAAAAGACAGCCGCTGTAGTAGTGCTACAAGAAAAATGGTCAAACTTACCATGTAATGAACAAGGTAGCGTTGCTCGTTGCTTTGTAGTTTAGTTTTCTGAACCCGATAACAAATAGAGAAAATACTAATTAGGTTTTTAAAAAATTAAATTCAAATTATAATGGGACACACACACACATAACCAGCACTTATCCAATTAGCTAGCAAAAAACATTTTTTTAGTATATCAGAGATACTTTGGACTCGGAGTCATTAACTCCGTTCGAATCTGTACCGCTAAGAAGAATTTGATCAGTTAAGCAAACCCCAACGAGTTAGAGTAGAATCACTTGTACTATACTAAACCAATCAATTATACAAATACTCACAAAATAGAGATAAAAGTCATACAAAGTGATGGTACGATTTTTTTGAGTGTTTTGTTAATGAGTGACAATATATGAAATAGAAATGTGGATTAATATAAAAATTCATTAAAATATAAAATACCAAAAGATTTAGACGAAATTTCAAATATCACAAGAAAACCATGAACAAAGTGGAATCAAATACGAACAAAAAACAACAACCAAAATCATATAATTTGAATCTTTTTGTTTGAAAAGAAGGATATATATTGAACAACCAGCTCTGAATCTAACCTTTATCCACAAGGCACCTCTCATGTACAACAAATACGATAAGAACTCCCATTTAAGTTGTCGATTTATTCTTATAAAAAAACAAAGGAAACAAAGACCATAAACTATCAACATCAAAGTAAGCAAGTGACTGTGAATAAAAACACATACAATTAAAAACACCAACCCTTAGGAAAATATATAATTAAGAAGGAAACATAAAATGGTTTACAAAAGTAATTACTATTAAAATCACTAATTTGCCAACTTTGTAAATAAAAAACGGTGTGCACAAGTTATTTCCTCATCCAAAACATACAAATACCATTGTTAATAGCTATCTGTATATAAATGGGATTTAATTCATTACATGTCACAAAAACTATGTCAACTTTCTTCATCTTCATTTGCAAATGTCCTGTCAAATCATCATTCATATAAACTCTTTCCACCTTAAACCTATTCTGAAATATCAAAGTATTAGTTCGTATCCCTTGGATAAAAAACTCATCCCTACAAAAGATAAGAGAATAACCTAGTTGATGTCTCCTCATTTGTGATAATAAAATCTATTTCTGAGACATCATTTTAGGCGTATTTATTAGTTTATAGGCCGATTTTAGCTTGATTTAGTACACTTTCCTAGTTTGGGTCTTGAATTAATTAATTATTATTTTTGGAGCATATTGGGTTTAATTATTTATTTAGTGTGATGCTTTAGAGATATATGGTAATTAATTAGAGTCCAAGTTCGTAAAGAGAACTAAAGGAAAGAAGATAAACATGGAAATTGAAGATAAAGGAAGGAAAAGCTAAAAACATGGAAAAGGAAAAGCTGCCTTAATTCTGAATTTCTGCACCTACGACCACAAATCAGCTTATATCTTAAAAACAGTGAGGAATTTGGAGAAACGGGCAAGAGAAAAGTTGAATATCTTTCCGAGACGATGAATTTGGTATACTCATACGCATCAATCAGATAAATATTGAAGCTGTTAGGACCAAAAGAAAAACGGGGCTGATCGCATGTTTTTGGGCTACGAATTTGAGTTGGGCTAGGAGCCCATACTTACCTTTTCCTTCAAGAAAACGAATTAGGTCAACCTATACACTATAAATACATCCTCTTAACACTCTTAAATCATCCTTGGTGAAACCTTAAACCAAGATGAAGCTTACAACACAAGAAAAGAAGTCTGGAAGGAGCTGTTCATCAAGATGTCTTCTTCTACCTCTGAATTTGTAATTTCTTTCTTTTCTTGCATTAGAATGAACTAAATTTCTTTAGCTTGAGTTTTAGCATATATGCATGAACCCTAGTTTTGGTTGACATCTATCTAATTTGGGAATTTTATGTTTGAAATTGAATGATTGTTTTTATTCTCTGTTTATGTGTTTGGATTTATATTCTGTCTTCTTGTGGAACCTAGGCCATATAGAATTACCATCTAGTAATTAGGTCACCATTGACAACAGTGTTTAATTACATGTTTAGCACATGGCGTTTAGTATTCGGTTTAGATCTGACAAATCAACCTAACTAGATAATCACTATGGTTTAGTATATATTACTATTTACCAATTACAGGAACAGTTTGCTAAGGACCCCTTATTGACACAGGCAACTCCTATTTAAAACTACCTAGCGTAATTGGAACCGATTATTGAAATACTACATAATTCACCCTTACATGTTTAGAACGGCAAAACTAGTGGGGATTACATGCTATTGACTCAAGCTATATTCTCATACTTCTTCTTCTTTCATATTTAATTTTCTGTCTTTAAATTTTTAGTTTAATTTAGTTTAATAGGAAACCAAATAAATATCTATTTGTCTTTTCGTTTATTGTGTTTTATTTGTTCTAGCTTTAATTATTTGCACTTGATTATTGCATAAGATTCCCCTAACCTTTGTAGTCTCTGCGGAACGAATCTTACTTATTTTCTAAAAATTGCATACGATCTGTATACTTATAGAACCGTGCTAGCTTTAGGGTGTTTATTTGCATCTAATTATTATATCTTTTTATCACACCCTAGGCCGTACCAAGTTTTTGGCGCCGCTACCGGGGACTACATCGTTAGTCCTTGTGCATATATCTTGTGCTTTTATTTCAGTTAGTTCTATTTTACGCTTTTGTCTTTTAGTTTTTGTTTTATAGATAGTTACAGATGGAGAACCGAAGGAGACTTGAGCTACCCATCGAATTCAGAGTGCAACCTAGAGGAATTCGCGCTCCAGAAATCCAAACCGCTAAATTTAAGCCTGATCCAGGGATGTTAACTCAGTTTGCAACTCATGGATTATTTAGTGGTGCTGCACATCAAGATCCGTTCCGATATATTCAGAAATTCATGCAAATCTGTGATGCTTATATAGTAAGAGGAGTTACTAGGGAACAAGTGTATTACGTGATGTTCCAGTTCTTCTTGACCGGAGGTGCAAGCAATTGGTATGATACTCAATACCCTCATGTTATTCCAGATTGGGACAAGCTTCAAGCAACATTCCTAGACCGCTTCTATCCGGTTAGTAGACGTTTAAAAGATATGTTGGAGCTTGAGCAATTTATACAGGAAGACGGAGAGAGTTTGGGTGAAGCATGGTTACGATTTACAGAAAAGAAGGCGAGATGTCCATATCATAAATCATCGCCAGAATATTATTTAACCTTGTTTTATGGAGGACTCAATGACAAGTCAAGGGAAAAAGCAGATTCGTTAGGAAACGCAGGTTTTGTGTTACTAGATGCTGAAGAAGCTGAGTTGGGGATGGAAAGAATTCTTGAGAACGAGAGACGTTGGCCCAAGAAACCAGAAAAAGAAGACACTTCAGAATCTCTGAAGTTTAAAGAATTGGCCCAACAACTCGAAGAACTACAAGAACAAGCTCGAACAATTGCTCAGGTGAATGTAGTACGTGCAATTCCTTTGTGTCCTGGTTATGGATCAAGAAACCATATGTGGGAAAGGTGTTTGAATAATCCATCATTAGCTTCCGTGACATATCCTCAAGATAACTATTATTCTAGTAGTTATGATTTCCCTCAAGAAATCTACGCTAATTATCAACAACCTCCACAACTAAGAAGTTGGGTAAGAAATCAAGAGACTTATTATCAACCCCAACCTCAATCCTATAATCCACCACAACCTATTCAGCAAAAGATGCCCATTATTGAAAAAGCATGTCAAGAAACGAAGAAAGAACCACCAAAACAATCAATGCAACTGGCAAGGAAAGAACAAATCTCAAGCTTGAATTTGAGTATGGCTAAATTGATGCAAGCAATTGAAAACAATATGAGTCATAGCCAACAAAAGATTCAAGCCCAACAGAAGGTAATCAAGAAACTAGAGCAGACTTTATCACATATGGAAAGTACATTACAAAATAGGCCGAAAGGGAAACTTCCAAGTGATACTATTGCTCCTAGAGATGATTCTTGTCATGAAGTTGAATTGCGAAGTGGAAAACAACTACCTCCACCAAGACCAGAAACTGAACCAATCCCTATTCCAGAAAAGGGGGGAGAAACAACCAAAGATACAGTAGAGGAGGTAGTTAAACCAAAGAGTGTCCAAGCCGAGACACCTGAAAAACAAAAAAACCAGTGGAACTTAACACACGCCCTCCACCACCATACCCTTCACGTGTCAGAAAGAAGGACAATGACCTGGAATTCAAGAAGTTCGTTGAAATGTTGAGCAAGTTAGAGATTAATATGCCGTTTGTTGAAGCTCTCAAGAGGATGCCAAAATATCTGAAATTCATGAAGGACATTCTCTCCAACAAACGAAGTATAGAAACTGGGGAAACAATTGGATTGCCTGTGGAGTGTAGTGCAATATGTCAAAACAAGTTACCACCAAAGCTAGAAGATCCCGGAAGTTTTAAAATTCCCATTGGCATTGGAGATAATTGGACCGGGAAAGTATTATGTGATCTAGGCGCGAGTATCAATCTCATGCCAAGATCCCTGTTCGAGAAGCTGGTTCAAAATTGAAGATGTTTAATATAGGACAGGTAATACCCACATCTGTGGTATTACAAATGGCGGATCACTCCCTCTCACGACCAGTAGGTAAAATTGAAGATGTTTTAGTTAAAGCTGGTTCTTTTATTTTTCCTTGTGATTTTATTATTCTTGACTACGACGCGGATAAGAATGTCCCAATCATCTTGGGTAGACCATTCTTAGCCACGGGGAGTACACTAATTGATGTTGAGAATGGTGAGTTGATCATGAGGGTACAAGACAAACAAATACGATTCAATGTGTTTAAGGCTATGAAGTCACCAAATTCGAAAGATTAATGTTTCAAAATAGATGTCATCGAAAAGTTACGCAAGAAGTCTTCAATGAAGCAAGCCTAGATGATGATCTTGACGAAGCCTTGACACTTGAATCACCAGAGGAACTCGAGATTCCCCCTGAAGGAGTTGCTGCATTAGGATCAAATGTACGAGAACTACTTCGAGAATCAGGTGACATTGAACCAATGAAACAACCATCCATAATATGTCCACCTGTTCTCGAAGAAAAACCGCTTCCAGATCATCTACGCTATGCATATCTAGGTACGAAAAAACTTTGCCTGCTATTATTTCTGCTAACCTTTCAGGTCCTCAAGAGGAGAAGTTACTTCAAGTACTTCGAGCTAACAAAGAAGCAATCGGATGGACTATTGCCGACATCAAGGGAATTAGTCCGTCCGTTTGCAAACACAAAATCATTCTTGAGAACGAAGGTGGGCGATCTATAGAGGGACAAAGAAGACTCATGCCAGCTATGAAAGAAGTGGCGAGGAAGGAGGTTATCAAGTTGTTAGACGCAGGAATTATCTATCCGATTGCTAGCAGTGATTGGGTTAGTCCAGTGCAATGTGTTCCAAAGAAAGAAGGTATCACTACCATCCTTAATGATCAAGGTGAAGCCATACCATCAAGAAAAATTGTGGGGTGGCGAGTATGCATGGATTACCACAGACTCAACAAAGCTACAAAGAAAGATCACTTCCCGCTACCATTCATTGATCAGATGCTAGACAAACTTGCAGGGAGAGAATATTATTGTTTCCTTGACGGATATTTAGGTTATGATCAGATTTGTGTGGATCCCCTTGATCAACATAAAACAACTTTTAATTGTCCGTTTGGTACTTTTGCTTATAGAAGAACGTCGTTTGGTTTATGCAATGCACCTGCCACGTTCCAGAGGTGCATGATGGCTATATTTTGGGACATGATTGATAAATACTTGGAGGTTTTTATGGATGACTTTTCGGTGTTTGGAGATAGTTTTGATGATTGTTTGAATAATCTTGAGAAAGTCCTTGTGAGATGTAGAGAAAAAGATCTTGTGCTTAATTGGGAAAAATGCCACTTCATGGTTCGAGAGGGAATCGTGTTGGGACATAAAGTTTTGATGGCAGGGATGGAGGTTGATCGTGCAAAAATTGAAGTTATCAAAACATTACCACCTCCAGTTTCTGTTAAAGGAATGAGAAGTTTCTTGGGTCATGCAGGGTTTTATCGAAGATTTATTAAAGATTTCTCCAAGATCGCCAAACCGCTATGTTCTTTACTAAAAAAGGATACTCCTTTTAACTTTACTGACGAATGTCTTCAAGCGTTTTTTACGATTAAGGAGAAACTGATATCCACACCTATTGTTATACCTCCTGATTGGAAAGCTCCGTTTGAACTTATGTGCGATGCTAGTGATCACTCTATGGGTGTTGTGTTGGGGCAGAGGAAAGACAAGATCTTCCACACGATTTATTATGCAAGTAAGACTTTCGACGCTGCCCAGATGAATTATACAGTAACGGAGAAAGAGATGTTGGTCGTGGTATATGCTTTTGATAAATTTCGTTCCTATCTGATTGGGAAGAAAACGGTTGTGTACACGGACCATTCAGCTATCAGATACCTTATGGAGAAAAAGGACGCTAAGCCGCGTCTTATTAGATGGGTACTGTTGCTTCAAGAATTCGACATAGACATTCGAGACCGAAAGGGATGCGAGAATCAAGTTGCTGATCATTTATCAAGGCTCGAAGGATCTGATGTGAACAAAGAACCATTGTTGGTTAAAGAGGTATTCCCTGATGAACAACTTTTTGCGATTAAACATACGTTTGTACCATGGTATGCAGATCTATTCAACCTCATTGTGAGTGGTGTATTCCCCAAGGATATCCACCCACAACAAAGACAAAGATTATCTCACCAGGCCAAACAGTACTATTGGGATGAACCGTACCTCTGGAAGATTTGTAGTGACCAAGTTGTTAGAAGATGTGTTCATGAAGGCAAAATTGACAAGATCATCGCAAGTTGTCATATGCACCCTATGGAGGTCACTTTAAAGGCGATAGAACTGCAGCTAAAATTCTTCAATCCGGGTTCTATTGGCCTACCCTACACAAAGATTGTCATCGTTTTGTCCAGTCATGTCAAAGATGCCAGTTCACTGGTAATATATCAAAAAGGGATGCGATGCCGCTTAACAATATCCTAGAAGTTGAAATCTTTGATGTATGGGGAATAGATTTCATGGGACCTTTCATCACTTCCCATGGCAATCTTTATATTTTGCTTGCGGTAGATTATGTATAAAAATGGGTAGAAGCAGTGGCAACACCGAAGAACGATGCTCAAACAGTGATTAAATTCTTAAAAACAAACATCTTTTCAAGACATGGTACGCCACGTGTTCTCATAGTGATAAAGGTACCCATTTTATTAACGCTCCACTGAGAAACTATCTTCATAAGTTTGGAGTGAGACACCGTATTTCAATTGGTTATCACCCACAAACTAACGGTCAAGCTGAAGTTTCCAACCGGGAAATCAAATCTATTCTTGAGAAGACCGTGAACAAAACGAGGAAAGATTGGTCTTTAAAACTAGATGATGCTCTCTGGGCTTACAGAACAGCATTTAAAACACCAGTTGGGGCATCTCCATATCGCATGGTCTACGGCAAAGCGTGTCATCTTCCTATTGAACTGGAAGCTTGAGCCTTCTGGGCTATTAAAACTCTGAATCTAGATCCAGAATTGGCTGGGAAACAAAGGATGATGCAGTGAAACGAGTTGGAGGAGTTTCGCTATCTTGCCTATGAAAATTCACGCCTCTACAATGAGAAAACAAAAAGATGGCATGATAGGCGACTCCGTCCAAAGCATTTCGATAGAGGACAAAAGGTTTTATTATACAACTCTCGATTTTCAAACTACCCAGGAAAGCTTAAATCTCGTTGGGGAGGACCTTACATTCTTACGAAAGTCACACCTCATGCAGCGATTGAAATTGAACATCCAACCGAGCAAAGGACATTCATGGTGAATGGCCAGCGTTTGAAGAGATACCATGATAGTGAAGACTTTGGGCGAGAGGAGACAATCCATCTCGTAGAAAGCACTTAGCCTGAGGTACATGTCTAACACAAAAACGTTAAACAAAAGTGCTCTTGGGAGACACCCCTTGTTTTAATTGCTTTTTAGATTAGTTTATTGCTTTATAGTGTATAATATTAAGTTAGCGTAGATTTTTAATTATGTTTACAAGCTAATAGGAGAAAAAGGTAGTGTGTTACTGTGCAAGAAATGAGTTTGGGGTCAGAGGAAATTTTCTGGAAAAATTCGCAGGCCATTCCGGTGTACCGCGCCTCATGTGCGGTGCACCGCGCCTGGAAAAACCCGTACCACGGGTACACTGACTCGGGATTATTGCCGAGAGGAAAAAAGTTAGAGCATGTCAGGTCCGGTATACCGCGGCATAGGTGGGGTATACCGCAGAGGCAAAAACCCATGACACGGGTATGGGAGCTCGGTTTTTTTGAAGAGGATTAAAAATTGGAACAGCAGAAGCTGCGGTACACCGCGGCCTAGGTCCGGTGCACCGCACTATGGCGGTTTTGAAGAGTTTTATTCCTATTCTAATTCTTACCTTATCAAACTCAACCCTAACCCCTCCCAAACGAAATTTTCAGACCCAAACACTATATATAGACCTTAAAGCATGTACAAACCTTCACAATTAACACAACAACATCAATAATTCTCTCCTCTTTCCTCCATAAACACAAATTCTTCATCAAATTCATCACACTACACCATTAAACACCATCAAATTCATCAAGCTTTCAAGAATTCTTCCAAGATTCATCAAGAAACCTTTCTCTTTCATCAATTCCAAGCTACAACCTCAAGCTAAACCAATTTCTCTTAAACTTTTAATTCATCCTTGGTATAACTTGAGTTGTGGGTAAATCAAACATGACTAATATATCTGAAGCTATGGAATACAAGAGAAAGTGCACCATCCTAGGGAAGAATAAGAAATTGCCTGGAGTCACCATTTAAAAGCCTATCACCATTGATGAGGCTACTGAAGAATCAAAAGAAAAGGCACCAGCACAACCACTACCAAAGAAGTTAACTGCTAGAATGTCTATACCATCAAGGCCTTTGAAGAAGATAAAGATTCATGACCAAGGTTCTTCTACTTCTTCCTCTAAAATTGATCATGATCTTCTCGCATGGGCTCTTAAATTACAACATGAAGTTTTAGATTACAAGAAGAAAACAAAGAACTTTGGGTGGAAGTTATACAGATGCAATCACAGCTGGAAGATATAACCTTGGAAAGGGATATTGATAATTATTCTGATCCCTCTGCTTCGGAAGAGGAGGAGGACATAATGGATCTCTATGGCCAGCCAGGTAAGCCATTCTAATTCTCTTTCTTAATAGCTTGTATGCATTAGGTAATTTAGTTAGTTTTAATTTTAAATTTTATTTCCTTCTTGAGTCTTTTTCGAGTCGTGGGGACACGACTCACTTTTGAGTTGGGGGTGGGGATTCGTTGTCCTCATCTTCTTTTCGTTTTTGCATAAAATTTTAATTTTTTAGGTTGAATTAAGGCATAGAATATTTTGAATGTACCTATTTGAGCATGATTTAATTAGGTCAATGATAGTAAGTAGTATGTTTTTTGGATGATGTTACAAGTTGTTTAGATGCATGTATGAAAACAGGAAATAAAGGATAGGAAAGTTAATGAGCAATGCTATGAAGTCACGTTGAAACTTAGGGAGAGTTATTTGGTGTGTAGAACGTGAGGTTTGAAATTAGTTGAAAACCCGCTTATCTATGAACTAATAATGGAAACATAACGAAATCCGGTAGTTAGAAAAATGAATAAGGCAGTTCTTTCATGATTAAAACACTTGAAGCCTTTTATACCTTCTCACCCTTTTATTTGATTATTGTTATTATTTACACGTCTTAGCCCCTTTGAGCCTTTCTAAAGCCTTTTATTGAAACACATTATAATCCATACCCTTAGTTTGTAGGACTTATCTATATGACCCGCACTCGAATCGCAAAACCTGAAACAACTCATTTTAGAGCTTGAGTTTAGGATGGTGGGTTTCATCATTAGGGAACATTGGGTTTTGGGAATTATACTTGGGATTTTATTGATGATAAAAGTTATTATTGTAACCCTTTGCCGGGGTAATAGTGAATGGAAAAGAAGCTACGAGCTAAATTTGCCAACAAGGGCATAAAAAGAATATATACATGGAAAAAATAGCGTGATATCTAAACATCAAAAAGAGAATCATAGCTATACAAAAAAAAACTGATTTGAAAAGAAAAGAATATATATTCGGACCGGCAAAGTGGATTTTAATTGGGATTTATTGGGGATGCAAATCAAAAGCATCAATTAATTGGGTTGAGTGAGAATATCTTCGAGTGAAAACTCAAGCTCTAGGGCGATTCGTTGATGGCTAGTGAGAAGAGAGCCAAAAGCTCACTTTTCATTATCCAAATATACCACACTCGTCCTTAAGCCACATTATAACCAAAGACCTTAGGATTTCTAACTACTTGGTGGAGAAACAATTGAGCTATCAGGTAATAGGTAAGTGGACCATTGGATGCTATATTAGGACCTATGAACAACCTATAGTCATTTACATGAACTAAGTTATCATCCTCTCCTTCTGGCATTGCGAAATTAATCTGGACTTGAATTTATGGATTGTTGATTATGTGTATATTAAGCATATTTGTGCATTATTTCTTGGGCATTACATGAGACTTTTTAGATATTTTGCTCTAGTATCATTCATTATATTCTGTTCTTATTCTCCATCGACTTCTTCTTCTTGTTTAAATGACTACCCTTCTGTTCTTTACTTTTATTGTATCGGGACGATACAATTTTGAGTTGGGGGTCTTGATGTCTCCTCATTTGTGATAATAAAATCTATTTCTGAGACATCATTTTAGGCGTATTTATTAGTGTAAAGGTCGATTTTAGCTTGATTTAGTACACTTTCCTATTTTGGGTCTTGAATTAATTAATTATTATTATTGGAGGATATTGGGTTTAATTATTTATTTAGTGTGAAGCTTTAGAGATATATGGTAATTAATTAGAGTCCAAGTTGGTAAAGAGAACTAAATGAAAGAAGATAAACATGGAAATTGAAGATACAGGAAAGAAAAGCTAAAAACATGTTAAAGGAAAAGCTGCCTTAATTCTGAATTTCTGCACCTACGACCACAAACCAGCTTATATCTTAAGAACAGTGAGAGATTTGGAGAAACGGTCAAGAGAAAAGTTGAAGATCTTTCCGAGACGATGAATTTGGTATACTCATACGCATCAATAGGAGAAATATTGAAGCTGTTAGGACCAAAAGAAAAACGGGGATGATTGCATGTTTTTGGGCTACGAATTTGAGTTGGGCTAGCAGCCCATACTTACCTTTTCCTTCAAGAAAACGAATTAGGTCAACCTATACACTATAAATACAGTCTCTTAATACTCTTAAATCATCCTTGGTGAAACCTTAAACCAAGAGGAAGCTTACAACACAAGAACAGAAGTCTGGAAGGAGCTGTTCATCAAGATGTCTTCTTCTACCTCTGAATTTGTAATTTCTTTCTTTTCTTGCATTAGTATGAACTAAATTTCTTTAGCTTGAGTTTTATCATATATGTATGAACCCTAGTTTTGGTTGACATCTATCTAATTTGGGAATTTTATGTTTTAAATTGAATTATTGTTTTTATTCTCTGTTTATGTGTTTGGATTTATATTATGTGTTCTTGTGGAACCTAGGCCATATAGAATTACCATTTAGTAATTAGGTCACCATTGACAACGGTGTTTAATTACATGTTTAGCACATAACGTCTAGTATTCGGTTTAGATCTGACAAATCAACCTAACTAGATAATCACTATGGTTTAGTATATATTACTATTTACCAATTACAGGAACAGTTTGCTTAGGACCCCTTATTGACACAGGTAACTCCTAGTTAAAACTACCTAGCGTAATTGGAACCGATTATTGAAATACTACATAAGTCACCCTTACATGTTTAGAACGGCAAAACTAGTGGTGATTACATGCTATTGACTCAAGCGATATTCTCATACTTCTTCTTCTTTCATATTTAATTTTCTGTCTTTAAATTCTTAGTTTAATTTAGTTTAATAGAAAACCAAATAAATATATATTTGTCTTTACGTTTATCGTGTTTTATTTGTTCTAACTTTAATTATTTGCACTTGATTATTGCATAAGATTCCCCTAACCTTCGTAGTCTCTGCGGAACGAATCTTACTTATTTTCTAAAACTTGCATATGATCTGTATACTTGCAGAACCGTGCTAGCTTTAGGGTGTTTATTTGCATCTAATTATTATATCTTTTTATCACACCCTAGGCCGTACCACTAGTTACAATGAATCGAAGAAGCGAAAGAAGGATATATGTAATTTATGGGTATTTGTAGAATTTAGGTAATAAAAGTGAACCTTAAGCTTGTATTTTGATAAAATTAAAGAATTGTAATGGTGCCTAATTTCCTTTAAACAAACTAATTCATCATTATTATACTTGGTTAATTTATTAAGATATTGTTTGCTCATAATTTAAACTTCTAAAATAGGTGACGGTAACGGGACATGAATATAGTACATAAGCTTTGATATCTTTATACTTCAACATGAACTTGCATCAAGATCTTGAGTTAAACTACTGGAGGTATTTAGTTCATGCAACTATACTAAACAAAACATTCTCTTGTAATATGCACGACAATGAAGTAGTAACAATCAGTGAATATATAAGTGCATAAAATTCATTCAGCACAAATAAAGTAGGTTAAAAAAGAAAAATTGCTCATTTCGTTTATCTCTTTTTTCTTCACTTTTGTGTCATTTCCTTGTCTTGATTATCGTCTGTCACATTCACTCCGACATATATAACCATCAACCATGGAAAGGCTATCGATACAAGTATCTTGGAGCAGGTACTTCCGTGTGCTTTTCATCGCCAACATGAAATGCTTTGATAGAGATCAGTTCAGATGATATACCGTGACAATGCGATGCACCGTTTACACAAATACCCTACACTCCTTTATTAGGTAATGAATAAGAAAAGGACTTGACTTTTTGCCAAGAATTTGAATTTAAATTATGTAGACATGTGTATCATCCTCGAAATCTTCGTAAAATCTCACCAAATTACGATGCCCAGACAAGGTCCTCAAAATGGTAACCTCTCTTCTAACATCTTCGATAGCGAGTGATGTGGTCATCTGTCAAATAACACTCACCAAGTTAGTTTCAACTTTATAAACTTTATATACAACTAACTATATTTGAAGATTTGAGAGGAAACAGATTTAAAAAAAATTATATTTTATGTACTACTACACATAAACAAGGATAGAGATACTAGAGTATGATTTCATTGAAGACATCAACATTTATTCATATTTCCAAAAAATTCTCTTACATCCTCAGGAAGGTGTTTCTAAAACTTAAACATGATTTTTTTTTGGAAATCATGTAACTGTAAAGAGAGAAAACCATTAAAGTTTAACATCTGCCTTATAAGTAAACAAAATTGGTATACTCCTAATTGGCTCTATTTCTTGATATAGCTCACAGTTCAATATTTCTCACAAAATTAAAATTTAAAAAAAAATATAAGGCAATCACATGCCTTTTTGCAAGAAGGAAATTTTTTTATGCGTAGCCTTTTATAAGCAACAATTGAATTTTTATCAATTAACTAAAACATTCTAATTTAAAAAATTTAAACATTGTAAAACTCATATAACTTACCTTATCTTTGCTAATTATATATCTTAAACGCCACTTGCTGGTTTCCGTGCTCTCCTCTCCTTACTCGTGCCGAACAGGTATGGCCGAAATGTCCTTTCCCAACTTCTCTTCCTAGTTCGTAAATAGTAGAGAAGTTCCTCTGATTGCTTAGTGGTCAGATGATGGTTGACGAATCGTTGACTCTCTGCCAAGGTTTTGAGACACACTTAAAATGTAACAATGACATCTCGAGAGTATATCTTCAAAAATATCTATGAAAATATTACTAAAGGATTTAATGTCGACGAAAAATATTTTATTAAAATATCTAGATTCAATATTATAAAAGAAAGTAAATTGTTGTTGATTACTTATTTTTGGGTTCTATTCAATTTTTAGTATTAATAAAGGAATCAAAAAATTTAAAAACTATTTTGATTTCTTTAATAATATATATTTTTTAATCTTGTCATATTTAGAATCAAATGAAAAAACAATGAAGCTGAAAACTGTAATGAAAATTATTATGATAATAAAAAATAATGAAACCGCAAAAAGAAATTATTAACCAATCAACTTGATATTATTTATTAAAACCGGATACTGTGATAAATTATGTATGGATAAAAAAATTCTATAAGATGTGATAAATTATGTATAAATAAAGATATCAACAATTCTATATGATGTATAATATGCATCACAAAATTCAATCTTTGTCAAATTAGTTAATTATTATAGTAGCATTATATTTTCCTTTCAATTTTATATGTGTATATAACAGAAAAATATACTCAGCAAAAATAACATAAATTTTTCCTATTATTGATTTTTTTAGCAATTACATAAAATTTCATTATTATTGAATCTTTTTAGTAGAGTATAAAAACACATAACAAGCTGGTTAATAAACTATAAAACACTAACATTAATTATATGTTATCAAGTATAATTTGTTGATTACCCATAAAATTTTATCGTTATTGAATTTTTTCAAAAGAGTATAGAAAAACACAACAAGCTAGCTAGTTAATAAACTACAAAACACTAATATTAGTTATATGTTATCAAGTAACTTGTGAATTGCCCGATACTGAATTCATGATTCCAAGTTGTGTGTCATATTTTAAAACCCAAAAACAAAGTACATTTTCAATTGTGGTGGTAATATAGTCTGTTTTTCTTTTTATTATTCTGTTCATCTCCAACTTGGACCCTTAACCAATAGTATAGTTTCTAACTTTTAGGCTAAGCCTTGTTATCAAGTTGGTCTGGGTTAAAGTCCAAATTTTATCCACGCAAATTAATATTTTTTTATACAGTGGCTGGAAATAAAAACTTAGCCTCTATTAAATTTAATTTTTTAGAATATAAAATTAATTATTACAATTTTCTAATCAATTGCATATTTAAATAAACAAATATAAAAAAAATGATATTAAATAAAATATTAAAATGATAAAATACATGTAACTATTAAAATTATAAAAAAAGTATAAAACCTATATTTATGAAAAAACACAATAAAATAAATTTGAATTTGACGATTTCACATAAAATTGAGTAATTAGGAAATTACCCAGGAAAAAATTAATTAAAACAGGCACCCTAATTTACTTTTTTCAAATTTTAGTCATTCATGAAGATATATGTATTAGATTACAAATTTGAAATACCACTTCATAGTATATCGTGTGACTTACCCGACTGCTTTTGTTGTCTTTTGTTGAAATATCATGACCATCGACCTAAGCATTACAAAAATTTGGTTTGATCCATTGTGTATGCACAAATGAAGAAGTTAGAGTGCATTGAGAAAGTTATAAACTGAGTAATGGGCGTGAGATGAACAAAGATGTAGATTGAGATAGAGACGGCGGCGAGATTATAATTATGTTAGGTTTACATTTTAGGTTAAAGAGTATTTATATTATAATTTATTTTTGTATTAAAATTAATAGAATATTTTTAATGTAAGTGTTATAAATAGTCCCTTAATTTTGTCTCAAACGTAAAAAAGTATAGCTAAAACAGTTGACAAAAATTGTTTTTCACCCCAAGCCAAAAATCTGCTCATTAGCCAAAAGTTTGCCCCCAAGTCTAATATCACCCCCAATTTTTTTTGAGTTTGCTTGTTCTAGTTTTTCCCCACACCACCTTCCCGAAAAGGTATCCTGGATGCGCCCCAGATTAAACAACATTGATAAGTTATTGTGTGAACATATGATAGGGTAATGAATAGCGAGTAAGAACCTTTTCATCGTAAAATCGAGCGTCGTGGAAGGCTAAAATCTTCTTGCATTCTCTAAATAAGCTTAAACTGGCTCCGGAAGAATTCCTGCCGTTATATTACGAAGCCACCATATTCCCTATCCGAAAAAGAATTTTGAATATTGGACCAAATATGTTTTTGTTTTCTAGCTTTTAATAAATCGGAGAAGTGCACCATTGAGGGAGTTTTGTTCAGAGTTATATCCATGTTTAAATCGGACACAAACTTTTAACCTATATTTGTTTTTTTTAAATAATTTTACTACCTGGATAACTTTAATTTTCTTTGTATTTTTTTAATGAAATTATCTGAGGACATATTTCGTGTTCAAGAATCGATATAAGATCCATTTAAAAAACTATTTATCAAGAAAAGACGAAACAAAAGACGTTGAAATAACATTTAGTAACATATTCTCATCCAATTAATTTCTCTCAATAATTCTCTTAATGAATGATTAACTCAATCTCATTATTAGACTTCCGAGGGTGCTTTGTTGGTTATGATCTTGGCTCTTATCGTATGTTCATGGTTTATTAAGGGGTTTCTTTACACCTTTAAATTGATTTATTGGTGTTTTCTCGATTATTAGGGTTGTTAGTACTTCTGCCGTTAATGAAAAAAAAGGTTTTCTCTTAAACCCAATTATTTAAAAAAAATTGTTTATCTGGATTCCATCTAATATATCTAAGGACCATCCACTATCCGAATTTTATATACTTTAGAAAATTTCTATCTTATGGATTCTACACGACACAAGTTTACTCTACTAATGCATGTAAAATGAGTGTTTAACTGTGTACCTCAAATTATATTATAGTAATTTGAGTATTGGGGTGTTCAATAATTATGCGAAAAAAAGTATATGACATGTAAATTGGAGATATTTTCTAATCATTACGTAACTCTAAATCGAATTATATGCAACTATAGTGTTCTTCTACTAATTTCTAACCGATATAGTGTAATGATTAGATTTTTGCTATATCTAGAAAGGCTCTTGGAGTTTATTTATTAGTGAATTGTCAAATTTGATTGATTAGTAGTTGTAGCTTTACATATTTGTTGTTGATGTCTCGTCTTTAGTGATTGAACAACTGTATCACGAGACACCACTTGGGAGATTAATGGACCTAATAGAGAAATTATTCCCTAATATTTTATGTTTATTACTTACGTATCCCAATTTGGGCTTATTACTATTATAAGAGTATTTTGTGCTTTAATCGTGTGTTACATGTGTAGCTTCTTAAATACATGTTTGATATGGAATACCAAAATGAGATGGAGAAGTCAAGAAAGTCAAATTTACACCCAAAGACAGGCATAGAGAGAGAGAGAGAGAGAGAGAGAGAGAGAGAGAGAGAGAGAGAGAGAGAGAGAGAGAGAGAGAGCAAAAAGTCATCTAGAAGCATTTTAAATAAACGTCAGAATATGGTCAGTTCATGAAGGACATTCTTTCTAACAAACGAAGTTTAGAAACCGAAAAGATGAATGGATTGCCAGAGGAGTGTAATGCTACAAATGAAATAGAGTTACCATTAGACACACCTCTACCCACAAATTCGTGGAAGGCACCATCCATGATTATGAAGAATAGAGCTGAGAAGTTCGTGGGAATTAGAGGCAAGGGGTGGAAATTTCGTCAATCGTAGTAAAGGTAACACGTCAAACTTAATGACGTTAAACAAAAGTGCTCTTGGGAGACATCCCACATTCTTTTATGTTTTTAGATATTTATGTTTTTGTTCGTTTTAGTGAGTTTATGTATTTTTTAGTGCATATTGCAGTAATAAGAAAGGTATAAGTGTTTTTGGTGTGTAGGTATGCAAGGGTTCGAGTTTGGGGTGAAAAAATGGAAATTTTTTGGAGTTAAAAAGGGCTGGACAGAAGCTTTTTGCGGTACACGGCAGGTATTCGCGGTGCACCGCACATATCAGCGCGAGAAATTTAACAAAAACTTCGAACTGGCATAACTTTGCGCTCGGTTATCGGATTTCACTTTTTCTCGAGTCTAAATCGCATATTTTTTCGAGATCTATCTAATGGAGTGGAGAAAAACGGATTTGGAGATAAAATAAAAAACGAAAATTTTGGATATATTCAGACCAGCTCTCCGGTACACCGGACCCCCGCCCCGGTATACCGCAGAGGAGAAAACACGTGCTACGGGTAAGTGACTCGGGTTTCTTGCCGAGAAGAAAAAAATTAGGGTTCCAGGTCCGGTATACCGGACCATAATCCCGGTGCACCGCAGGACCAAAAACCCGTGACACGGGTAGGAGATGCGGGTATTTTGACGAGGATTAAAAAATTTCGAGGAACAGAAGCTGCGGTACACCGCGCCCCTGTTCCGGTACACCGCAGGTTGCCGACTGAAGAGAGAAAAAGCTGCGTTTTAGGTTATAAGAAGCAAGAGGTGGATACAAGTCCAAATTTACAACTCCTTAAGCCTCTCTTTCTTCTCCAAACCTCTCCCAACTCCATGGAAGCTTCATCAAACCTTCCCTAAACATCAAAACACTACCCAATCACCATAAAAACACATCCAATCCTTTCTCCACATCATTACAAAGAAGAGATAACCAACCATGTCATACCAAAACACATGGAATCCAAGAATCAAAAGCTTAAATTTCAGAAATTCATCCAACAATTTCTTAAATCCATACCAATCCATGAAAAATCCATCTTACCCACATAGAGGATCATCATCAAATCACCTTTCCTAAACCCAAATTAAGCTTGTTCAACCAATAATCAAGAGTTTCAAATTTCAAGAGTGGTTAAAGCTTTGAGTTGGGGGTCAATTGAGATGATTAAGAGAACATAAACATTATCTACTGTAAGGGAGATGAAGAAAAGCAAGGTATTGGATTCTAATTGAGAAGAAATCAAGTGAGAAAAGTTCTAGTTCCATTCAAAGGGTAAAACAAGTCAAGAGAATAGAGGTAGCATGCTGTGTTGATTTAATGGGCAAAAAGGTTCCAACTTTAGCAAAGAAAACAACACAACCTCTCCAATTCGAAGACCCTACACCTGAAGAATAAGAGAAATCTTCAATGGACATGATAGCTTCTCCGAAGAAACAATTAAAGGAACTACCTTTTGCTTATGAGAAAATATTTGAAGAAGAAGTTGATAAAGGAGAATACAAGAAGATTCATGAAGATTTGGAAAGATTGGGTTGGTCTACGTTAATGGTAAGACGTTCTTTTTGTTGAATTGTATTTTATAGAGAAGAGGATGTGGCACAATTGATCTATGAGGAGGTGATACGATTTTTTTCGATCTCTCCCATCTCGTTATTTAATGCCATATCCTACTATGATCACGTGTCTTGATCAGAAACTAAATAAGAAGTTGGGTGAAGAAGAAACACATGAGTTTAAGATGAGTAACAATATTGACAATTCTTGGATCATTAAAATTTTGAGAGTAATTACACAACTTTCAAAAGAATAAAAGGAGCACATCATAACACTCCGTAAGCAATTAGAGGAAATCCAGCAAATCCTATCTTGGATGTCGATAAGGCGAGGTAATAGCCTCGAAGAGTATGTTTTCTTTCTTCCCTACCATTTCTTTATGTGCAATATTTCTGCTAATTTTAAATTTTATTCTTTCTTGAGTCTTTTTTGAGTCGTGGGGACACGGCTCATTTTTGAGTTGGGGGTGGGGATTCGTTGTCCTCATCTTCCTTTTTGTTTTTTCATAAAATTTAATTTTTTTTGGGTTGAATTAGGCATAGAATATTTTGAATGTACCTATTTGAGCATGATTTTAATTAGGTCAATGATAGTAAGTAGTATGTTTTTGAAAGATGTCACAAATATATTTAGTATGCATGTATGAAGACTAGAAATAAAAGATAGGAAAGTTAATGAGCAATGCTAAGAAGTTACGTTGAAACTTAGGAAGAGTTATTTGGTGTGTAGAATGTGAGGTTTGAAATTAGTTGAAAACCCACTTGTCTAAGAACTAATAATGAAAAAGTAACAAAATCCGGTGGTTAGAAAAATGAATAAGGCAGTTCTTTCATATTGAAGCCACTTGAAGCCTTTTATACCTTCTCACCCTTTTATTTGATTATTGTTATTATTTATCCATCTTAGCCCCTCTGACCCTTTCTAAAGCCTTTATTTAACCACGTTATAATCCATACCCTTAGTTTGTAGGACTTATCTATATGACCCGCACTTGAAACGCAAAACCTGAAACAAGTCGTTTTAGAGCTTGAGTTTGGGGTGGTGGGTTTCATCATTAGGTAACATTGGGATTTGGAAATTGTAATTGTGAATCTATTGATGATGAAAACTTTATTATTGTAACCCTTTGCCGGGGTAATAGTGAATGAAAAAGATGCTACGAGTTAAAATTGCCAACAAGGGCATAAAAAGAAAGAATATATATGAAAAATAGCGTGATATCTCGAACATTAAAAAGAGAGTCATAGCTCTATAAAAGAAAAAATTGATATGAAAAGAATATATATTTGGACCGGCAAAGTGGAATTTGTATATCATCATAAAAGGTTTTATTTGGGAATTATTGGGGATGCAAATCAAAAGCATCAAAAATTGGGTTAAGTGAGAACATCTTCGAGTGAAAACTCAAGCTCTAGGGCGATTCATTGATGGCTAGTGAGGAGAGAGCCAAAAGCTCACTTTTCATCTATCCAAAGATACCACACCGTCCCTAAGCCAAGTTATAACCAAGACCTTAGGATTTCAAACTACTTGGTGGAGAAATAATTGAGCTATTAGGTAGTAGGTAAGTGGACCATTGAATGCTATATTAGGACCTATGAACAACCTATAGCCATTAACATGAACTAAGTTATCATCCTCTCCTTCTGGCATTGCGAAATTAATCTTGATTTGAATTTATGGATTGTTGATTATGTGTATATTAAGCATACTTGTGCATTATTTCTTAAGCATTACTACATGAGACTTTTTAGATATTTTGCTCTAGGATCATTCATTATGTTCTGTTTTTATTCTCCTCCGACTTCTTCTTCTTGTTTATATGACTACCCTTCAGTTCTTTACTTTTATTGTATCGGGACGATACAACTTTGAGTTGGGGGTCTTGATGTCACCTCATTTGTGATAATAAAATCTATTTCTGAGACATCTTTTTAGGCGTATTTATTAGTTTATAGGTCGATTTTAGCTTGATTTAGTACACTTTCCTATTTTGGGTCTTGAATTGATTAATTATTATTTTTAGAGCATATTGGGTTTAATTATTTATTTAGTGTGAAGCTTTAGAGATATATGGTAATTAATTAGAGTCCAAGTTGGTAAATAGAGCTAAAGGAAAGAAGATAAATATGGGAATTGAAGATAAGGAAGTAAAAGCTAAAAACATGGACTAGGAAAACCTGCCTAAAATCTGAATTTCTGCACCTACGACCACAAATCAGCTTATATCTTAAAATCGGTGAGGAATTTGGAGAAAAGGTCAAGAGCAAAGTTGAAGATCTTTCTGAGACGATGAATTTTGTATACTCATACGCATCAATCGGATAAATATTGAAGCTGTTAGGACCAAAACAAGTACGGGGCTGATTGCATGTTTTTGGGCTACGAATTTGGGTTGGGCTAGGAGCTCATATTTACCTTTTCCTTCAAGAAAACGAATTAGGTCAACCTATACCCTATAAATACAGCCTCTTAACATTATAAAGTCATCCTTGACCAAACCTTAAGGCCAGGAAGAAGCTATACAACAAGAGGAGAAGTTTGGAAGGAGCTGTGCAACAATTATGTCTCCTTCATCCTTTAATTCTGTAATTCTTTTCTTTTCTCTTCTTATTATGAACTAAATTTCCATTAGCTTGAGTTTTTTAGCATATATGTATGAACCCTAGTTTTGGTTGACATCTATCTAATTTGGGAATTCTATGTTTTAAATTGAATTATTGTTTTTATTCTCTGTTTATGTGTTTGGATTTATATTCTGTGTTCTTGTGGATCGCGACCATATAGAATTACCATCTAGTAGTTAGGTCACCATTGACAACGGTGTTTAATAACATGTTTAGCACATAACGTCTAGTGTTCAGTTTAGATCTGACAAATCAACCTAACTAGATAATCACCATGGTTTAGTGTATTGCTATTTACCAATTGCAGGAACAGTTTGCTTAGGACTCCTTATTGACACAGGTAAATCCTATTTAAAACTACCTAGCGCAATTGGAACTGATTATTGAAATACTACATAATTCACCCTTACATGTTTAGAACGGCAAAACTAGTGGGGATTACATGCTATTTACTCAAGCTAACTTCTCATACTATCTTCTCTTCTCTTTTATTTATTTTCTGTCTTTTAATTTAGTAGTTTAGTTTTCTTATTTAAAAAACCAAATAAATATTTATCTATCTCTTCTTTCTACTTGCGTATTATTTGTTCTAATTTCTAATATCTGTACTTGAATAATTTGCAAAAGTTCTCTCTAACTTTCGTAGTCTCTGCTGAACGAATCTTACTTATTTACTAAAACTTGTATACGATATGTATACTTGCGAAACCGTGCTCAGTCTAGGGTGTTTATTTTCACTTTATTTATATTATATTTTATCACACCCTAGGCCACACCATGGATCCACCATGAGATTAGTATCTTCGCCTCCATGCTAGATTTTTAGACGATGACCATTCACCATAATGGTGCGGTGTTCAGTTGGATACTCAATATCTATAGCTCCATGAGGCATAACTTTGGTCACAATGTAAGGACCAGACCACTTCGATCTCAACTTTCCCGGGTAATTACTGAACTTGGAGTTGTATTTTAGGACCTTCTGTCCTACTTCAAATGTCTTTGCACGGATGCAATTATCATGCCACCTCTTCGTGTTTTCTTTGTACAGTTTCGCGTTTTCATAGGCATGTAATCGAAACTCATCAAGTTCATTCAGCTTCATCATACGATTCTCTCCGGCCAAAGGGGGATCTAAATTCAACTGCGATATTGCCCAGTATGCACCTAACTCAAGTTCAAGAGGTAAGTGACAAGCCTTACCAAAAACCATACGATACGGAGATGCACCAACTGGAGTTTTAAACGCAGTACGATAATCTCACAACGCATCATCTAGCTTCATAGACCAATATTTCCGTGTGGGGCCAACAGTCTTTTCCAGAATAGATTTTACCTCTCGATTAGAGACCTCAGCTTGACCATTGGCTTGTGGATGATACGCAGTAGATACACGATGTCTCACACCATACTTCTCTAGAACGGTCTTCAGATATTTGTTCACAAAGTGTGAACCTCCATCGTTGATAATAACTCTAGGTGTACCATGTCTAGTGAAGATGTGTGATTTTAAGAATTTAATCACTACTCGCGAATCATTAGTTAGTAACACGTAATCAACAGCTAGTAGGATGTAAAGATTCCCGTTAGATGGTACAAAAGGACCCATGAAATCAATACCCCATACATCTAATATCTCAACATCAAGCACATTATTACGTGGCATCTCATCCCTCTTGGATATATTCCCAGTAAACTGGCATCTATGACACTTCTGAACATACTCATGACAATCCTTATGTAAAGTAGACCAATAAAAACCGGATTGTAGTACCTTAGCAGCTGTGCGGTCACCTTTGAAGTGTCCTTCGTATGGAGAATCATGACAACTCACAATCACTGCCCAAACATCTCTCTCAGGTATGCATCTTCTCACCATTTGATCACTACACACTTTTTAGAGGAAAGGGTCCTCCCAAAAGAACTGTTTAGCACGATGAATCAATCTTTTATTGTCTTGTGATGTGATGTGGCTCCTTGAGGAAAGTTACCACTCACAATAAGAATCGTAATGTCAGCATACCAAGGAGTACCATCATGTATAGCAAATAAAATCTCATCAGGAAACTCTTCTCGAACCAACTTAGGATCACTATTAAGATCTGAACCTTCAAGCCGTGACAAATGATCTGCAACCTGATTATCACAACCCTTTCGATCTCGGATTTCGAAGTCGAACTCTTGTAACAATAACACCCATCTAATTAAACGCGGCTTAGCATCTTTCTTTTCCATAAGGTATCTAATTGCCAAATGATCAGTAAAAACAACAACTTTCGCCGCAAGAAGATAGGAACGAAATTTGTCGAATGTATATACTACCGCTAGTAACTCCTTCTCAGTTACAGTATAATTCACTTGAGAACTTGTAAAGATCTTACTAGCGTAGTAAATGGAATGAAATACCTTATCTTTTCGTTGTCCCAGAACAGCACCCATAGCAAGATCACTAGCATCACACATAACTTCAAACGGAATCTTCCAATCAGGAGGTAATACAATAGGTGCAGAAATAAGCTTCTCCTTAATCTTTTGAAAGGCTACCATGCAGGCTTCATCAAAAAGGAATTTGGCGTCCTTTTCAAGTAAATTACACAATGGCTTAGAGATCTTGGAGAAGTCCTTGATGAAACGTCGGTAAAAACTAGCATGACCAAAGAAATTTCTTACCCCTTTAACAGAAACCAGAGGGGGAACAGTTTTAATTACCTCAATCTTTGCGCGATCAACTTCCAAACCCGAACTCGAAACCTTGTGTCCCAACACTATACCTTCACGAACCATAAAGTGACATTTTCCCCAGTTCAAAACCAAATCAGTTTCCTTGCATCTAACCAACACCTTCTCTAAGTTCCGTAAACACTCATCAAAGTTATCACCAAATACAGAGAAATCATCCATAAATACCTCAAGGAAATCATCGATCATGTCCCAGAAAATTGCCATCATACATCTTTGAGAAGTAGCAGGTGCATTACATAATCCGAATGGCATCCTTCGAAAGGCAAAGGTACCAAAAGGACATGTAAAAGTGGTCTTGTGTTGGTCTTTTGGATCTACATAAATTTGATGGTATCCTGAATACCCATCCAAAAAGCAATAATATTCTCTACCAGCTAACTTGTCTAACATCTGATCAATAAACGGAAGAGGGAAGTGATCTTTTCTGGTGGCCTTGTTCAACTTACGGTAGTCCATACACACTCTCCAACCAACAACGGTCCTTGAGGGTATGGCTTCATTCTACTCATTCAAGATGGTAGTAATACCACCCTTCTTTGGTACGCATTGAACTGGACTCACCCATTCACTGCTAGCAATAGGATAGATGATTCCTGCGTCTAGCAACTTGATAACCTCTTTCTTCACCACTTCCTTCATAGCTGGCATCAATCTTCTTTGTCCTTCGATCGAGCGCACATTTTCATCGTCCGGAATGATCTTGTGTTGGCAATAGGAAGGACTAATACCTTTGATGTCAGCAATAGTCCAACCAATCGCCTCTTTGTTAGCTCGTAGTATGCGCAAGAGTTTTTCTTCTTGAAGACCTGTTAAAGTAGCTGAAACAATAACAGGCAGAGTTTTGTTAGTACCTAAATACGCATACCTCAGGTGTGTCGGAAGCAGCTTTTCTTCTAATTTCGGGGGAGTTTCGATAGATGGTTTATTTTTAAGGACTATCTCCCCCGGTTCTCGGACAGGTTCATAAGTGAGACGCTTCTGCTTCGGATACCCGGAGTTAAGAGATGCCACTGTTTCGGCTAACTCTTCTATTGGCTTTGGTAAGTCAAGTGTTAGGGCAGCTTGCAAGATATCACCGAAGTTCATGTATTACATACTTCTCGTGTAGCTAAATCAATTACGTCCAATCGGAAACAGTCTTCTCGCAATTCAGGAAACTTCATTGCCTTAAACACGTTGAACTTTACCTCCCCGTCTTCGATTCGCATTGTTAATTCACCGTTTTCTACATCAATAACAGTACGCCCCGTGGTTAGGAATGGTCATCCCAAGATGATGGGGACATTCCTATCCGCGTCGTATTCAAGAATAACAAAATCAACGGGAAAAATTAAAGTACCTTCCTTGACGAGGACATCTTCTATGCGTCCCTCTGGATGTGCGAGGGATTTGTCAGCCATTTGCAAGACCATGGATGTTGGTCTTGCTTCTCCTATCTTCAACATCTCGAAAATTGATTTTGGCATGGGATTGATACTCGCTCCCAAATCACACAAAGCTTTACCTTGCCACTCATTGTCAATGGAAATAGGAATAGTAAAACTCCCAGGATCAAGTAGTTTTGGTGGCAATTTACTTTGGCATATGGCGCTACACTCTTCAGGCAAACCTATCATCCCATTCTCAAGGTGTGGTCTTTTGTTGGCGATAGCTCTCTTCAGGAATTTGACATATTTCGGCACATCTCTAATAGCATTTAAGAATGGAATGTTAATATTAAGACCACGTACCACATTCAAGAATATCTGATAGTCAGCCATATCGCCTTTCTTCTGAACTCTCGAGGGAAAAGGTGGAGGAGTACAGGTTACTGTAGTATCTGGCTTCTTTGGCTTTTCCGGAATCTTTTCCACTTCCACTACTTCAGGTTCATCTTCTTTCTCCGCCACATCTTTTATCGGTTTTTCCTTCACAATTGTTTCTTTTTCTTTCATCACGGGAAAAGGAGGTGGTGGAAGATTCTTACCACTTCTAAGTGTCACTGCACTACAATCTTCTCTTTGCTTGGGTTCTTCAGTGTCACTTGGTAATTATCCTTGTGAACGTTGGTTCAATTGCTTTGCCATCTGAGCCATATGAGTTTCCATCAATTTAAGTGTTGCGGCTGTAGTTTGTTGAATAGTTATTAGCGTCGTTAAGGTTTGTTGCACATCTAATGCACCTTCTTGAGGTTGAGCAGGTAGAGCTTTCTGATTCATGGTGTCGGCATAAGCATCTTGAGGAGGTTGTCTCTGAGCTTGATTTCTGTATGCTTGTCCACCTTGGTAATTGTTCTGGGGTCTCGATTGAAAGTTATTGCCTTGGGGGCGTGGTTGATAGACATAAGTTGGATTAGCAGCCCCATTTGGATTTGAATATTGGAAACCCAGATGGTTTCTATTCGGTTGATAACCTTGACCACTTGAGTTATAGTTACCTCGGTTGGAAACAAACATTACGGATTCCGGATTGTTTTGACATTGCTCCGATTCATGATCTTGCGTACCGCAGTTAGAACACCCATAAACTTCTTATGTAACATTAACTTCTTCTCTTTTACCTGCTGGTGGGGCCTAGGGTGTGATAAAATAAGATACACTTAACGTGCAAATAACACCCTAAACTACACGGTTCTGCAAGTATACAGATCGTATGCAAGTTTTAGATTGAGATTCGTTCCGCAGAGACTACGAAGGTTAGAAGAATCTTATGCAAATATCAAGTGTAAATGATTAAAGCTAGAACAACTAAACGCAATTAAAAGTAAAGACAAATAAAGATGGATTGAGAAAATAATTAACTAAACTAAAACTAAGAATTAAAAGACAGAAAATAAATATGAAAGAGAAGTGATATGAGAATATGGCTTAAGTTATTAGCATGTAATCCCCACTAGTTTTGCCGTTCTAAACATGTAAGGGTGAATTATGTAGTATTTCCCTAATCGGTCCCAATTCGCTATCGGTAGTTTAAAATAGGATTTACCTGTGTCAATAAGGCTTCCTAAGCAAACTTTTCCTGTAATTGGTCAATAGTCACAAAGACTAAACCATAGTGATTATCTAGCTAGGTTGGGTTGTCAGATAAGACCTAAAACTAGACGTTATGTGCTAAACATGCAATTAAACACCGTTGTCAATGGTATCCTAATTACTAGATGATAATTCTAATGGCTGCAGTCCACAAGAACACAGAATATAAATCAAAACACATAAACAGAGAATAAAAACTATAATTCTATTTAAAACATTAAATTCCAAAATTAGATAGATGTCAATCAAAAGTAGGGTTCATACATTAATGCTAAAACTCAAGCTAAAGAAATTTAGTTCATGAAAGAAAAGAAAGAAATTACAATCTAAAGGTAGAAGAAGACATTGTTGATGACAGCTCCTTCCAGACTTCTCTTTTGTATTGTAAGCTTCCTCTTGGTTTTAAGGTTTCACCAAGGATGATTTAAGAGTGTTAAGAGGCTGTATTTATAGTGTATAGGTTGACATAATTCGTTTCTTGGAGATAACTCTAAGTAATGGACTCCTAGCCCAACTCAAATTCGTAAGATAAACACTGCTGGACCGTTTTGAGCATATCTTCTTCGTTATTGGTCGGATTAAGCTCCATAGGATACCAAAAGAATCGCAACAGAATTATCTTGACTCTAAAGAAGGAAATTACCAAATTCGGCCTATTTCTTAGGTAAAAACGCATATCTTTGGACGTGTATGCAGAATCCCAGATTTAGGCAGCTTTTCCTTTTCCATCTTTTTAGTCTTTGTTTCCTTATCTTCAATTTCCATGCAAATTTATTTCCATAAGTTATAGTCTTTGACTTGGAATCTAATTAATCTCCATAATTATCTTTAAAGCTTCACACTAAATAAACAATTAAACCCAATATGCTCTAAAAATGTTATGTTACTAAATCAAGACTCAAAATAGAAAAGTGCACTAAACTAAGCTAAAATCAACCTATAAACTAATAAATAAGCATAAAATGATGTCTCATGAGTAGATTTTATTATCACAAATGAGGAGACATCAAGACCCCCAACTCAAAGTTGTATCGTCCCGATACAATAAAAGTAAGAACAATAGGGTAGTCAAAATAACAAGAATTAGTCGGAGGAGAATAAGAACAGAATATAATGAATGATCCTAGAGCATAAAATCCAAAAAATCTCATGTAGTAATGCTCAAGAAATAATGCACAAATATGCTTAATATACATGTAATCAACAATCCATAAATTCAAGTTAAGATTAATTTCGCAATGCCAGACGGAGAGGATGATAACTTAGTTCAGGTTAATGGCTATAGATTGTTCATAGGTCCCATATACAGCATCCAATGGTCCACTTACCTACTACCTAATAGCAAAATTGTTTCTCCATCTAGCAGTTAGTAATCCTAAGGTCTTGGTTATAACTTGGCTTAAGGACGGGTGTGGTATATTTGGATAATGAAAAGTGAGCTTTTGGCTCTCTCCTCACTAGCCATCAACGAATCGCCCTAGAGCTTGAGTTTTCACTCGAAGATGTTCTCACTCAACCCAATTTATTGATGTTTTTGATGTGCATCCCCAATAATCCCAATTAAAACCATTGATGATATAAAATCCACTTTGCCGGTCCGAATATATATTTTCTTTTCATATCAATTTTTTCTTTTGTATAGTTATGATTCTCTTTTTGATGTTGAGATATCACACTATTTTTTCATATATATATTCTTTCTTTTTTTAAGGCTCTTGTTGGCAAAATTAGCTCGTAGCTTCTTTTTCATTCACTATTACCCCGACAAAGGGTTACAATAATATCAATTTCATCATCAATAAAATCACAAATATAATTCCCAAAACCCAATGTTCCTAATGATGAAACCCACCACCCCAAACTCAAGCTCTAAAACGAGTTGTCTCAAGTTTTGCGATTCGAGTGCGGGTCATATAGATAAGTCCTAAAAAAACTAGGGTATGGATTATAATGTGTTTCAAATAAAAGGCTTTAGAAAGGCTCAGAGGGGCTAAGACGGATAAATAATAACAATATCAAACAAAAGGGTGAGAAAGTCTAAAGGCTTCAAGTGTTTTATCATGAAAGAACGGCCTTAGTCATTTTTCTAACTACCGGATTTCGTTACGTTTTCATTATTAGTTCATAGACAAGTGGGTTTTCAACTAATTTTAAACCTCGCGTTCTACACACCAAATAACTATTCCTAAGTTTCAACGTGATTTCATAGCATTGCTCCTTAAATTTTCTATCCTTTATTTCCTGTTTTCATACATGCATGCTAAACAATTTTGTTGCATCTTTCAAAAGCATACTACTTACTATCATTGACCTAATAGAATCATGCTCAAATAGGTACATTCAAAATATTCTATGCCTTAATTCAACCTAAAAAATTTAAATTTTATGCAAAAACGAAAATAAGATGAGGACAACGAATTTTCGCCTCGGCATAGACCACGTGGCAGCTACCCCGTGGTACGCGTTTTTGCTCCTGTGGTATCTTCTGGTATACCGGGCTTTTGGGCGGTATACCGGACCCGTGTGCGAACTTTTCCAATGACCCCAAACTCGTTTCCTGCACAATAACACACTACCTTTCTCTCCTATTAGCTTGTAAACACAATTAAAATTATATATTAACTTAATATTATACACTACAAGGCAAAAACAACTAATCTAAAAAGCAATTAAAACAAGGGGTGTCTCCCAAGAGCACTTTTGTTTAACGTCTTTGAGTTAGACGTGTACCTCAGGCTAAGCGCATTCAACGAGATGGATTGTCTCCTCTCGCCCAAAGTCCTCACTGTCATGGTATCTCTTCAAACGCTGGCCATTCACCATGAATGTCCGTTGCTCGGTTGGATTTTCAATTTCAATCGCTCCATGAGGTGTGACTTTAGTGATAATGTAAGGTCCTCCCCAACGGGATTTAAGCTTTCCTAGGTAGTGCAAAAATCGATAGTTGTATAATAAAACTTTCTGTCCTATCTCGAAATGCTTTGGACGGAGCCGTTTATCATGCCATCGCTTTGTTTTCTCCTTGTAGAGACGTGAATTTTCATAGGCAAGATAACGAAACTCCTCCAACTCATTCAACTGCATCATCCTTTGCTTCCCGGCCAAGTCTGGGTCTAGATTCAGAGTTTTAATAGCCCAGTAAGCTCGAGCTTCAAGTTCAATCGGTAGATGACACGCCTTGCCGTAGACCATACGATATGGAGATGCCCCAACTGGTGTTTTAAATGCTGTTCTGTAAGCCCAGAGAGCATCATCTAGCTTTAAAGACCAATCTTTCCTTGATTTGTTCACGGTCTTCTCAAGAATAGATTTGATTTCCCGGTTGGAAACTTCGGCTTGACCGTTAGTTTCTGGGTGATAACCGGTTGAAGTACGGTGTTTCACTCCAAACTTACGAAGGAAATGTCTCAGGGGAGCATTAAGAAAGTGGGTACCTTTATCACTGATGAGAACACATGGCGTACCATGTCTTGAAAAGATATTTGATTTTAAGAACTTAATCACGGTTTGAGCATCGTTCTTCGGTGTTGCCACTGCCTCTACCGACTTTGATACATAATCTACCGCAAGCAGAATATAAAGATTTCCATGGGAGGTGATGAAAGGTCCCATGAAATCTATTCCCCATACATCAAATATTTCAACTTCAAGAATATTATTAAGCGGCATCGCGTCTCTTTTTGATATGTTGCCAGTGTACTGGCATCTGTGACATGACTGGACAAAACGATGACAATCTTTGTGTATGGTAGGCAAATAGAACCCGGATTGAAGAATTTTAGCTGCGGTTCTATCGCCTTTAAAGTGACCTCCATAAGGTGAATATGATAACTTTCAATGATTTTCTCCATCTCACCTTCATGTACACATCTTCTAACCACTTGGTCACTACAAATCTTCCAGAGGTACGGTTCATCCCAATAATACTGTTTGGCCTGGTGATTTAATCTTTGTCTTTGTTGTGGGTGGAAATCTTTGGGAAAGACACCACTCACAATGAGGTTGACTAGATCTGCATACCATGGCACAAAAGCACGTTTAATAGCAAAAAGTTGTTCATCAGGGAATACCTCTTTAACCAACAACGGTTCTTTGTTCGCATCAGATCCTTCGAGCTTGATAAATGATCAGCAACTTAATTATCGCATCCTTTTCGGTCTCGAATATCTATGTCGAATTCTTGAAGCAATAGTACCCATCTAATAAGACGCGGCTTAGCGTCTTTTTTCTCCATGAGGTACCTAATAACTGAATGGTCCGTGTATACAACAGTTTTCTTCCCAACCAGATAGGGACAAAATTTATCGAAAGCATAAACTACGGCCAACATCTCTTTCTCCGTCACTGTATAATTCATCTGGGCAGCGTTGAAAGTCTTACTTGCATAATAAATCGTGTGGAAAATCTTGTCTTTCCTCTGTCCCAACACAACACCCATAGCGTGATCACTGGCATCGCACATAAGTTCAAACGGAGCTTTCCAATCAGGAGGTATAACAATAGGTGTAGAGATCAACTTCTCTTTAATCGTCAAAAACGCTTGAAGACATTCTTCAGTAAAATTAAAAGGAGTATCCTTTTCAAGTAAAGAGCAAAGCGGTTTGGCGATCTTGGAGAAATCTTTAATAAATCTTCGATAAAATCCTGTGTGACCCAAGAAACTTCTCACTCCTTTAACAGAAACTGGAGGTGGTAGCGTTCTGATAACTTCAATTTTAGCACAATCAACCTCCATCCCTTCCTTCGAAACTTTATGTCCTAGCACAATTCCCTCTTGAACCATGAAGTGGCATTTTTCTCAATTAAGCACAAGATCTTTTTCTCGACATCTCACAAGGACCTTCTCAAGATTATTCAAACAATTGTCAAAACTATCTCCAAACACCGAAAAATCATCCATAAAAACCTCCAAATATTTATCAATCATGTCCCAAAATATAGCCATCATGCACCTCTGGAACGTGGCAGGTGCATTGCATAAACCAAACGGTATTCTTCTATAAGCAAATGTACCAAACGGACATGTAAAAGTTGTTTTGTGTTAATCGAGGGGATCCACACAAATCTAATTATAACCTGAATATCCGTCAAGGAAACAATAGTATTCTCTCCCTACGAGTTTGTCTAGCATCTGATCAATGAATGGTAGCGGGAAGTGATATTTCTTTGTTGCTTTGTTTAGTCTTCGGTAATCCATGCATACTCGCCACCCCACAACTGGTCTCGATGGTATGGCCTCGCCTTGATCATTAAGGATGGTAGTGATACCTCCTTTCTTCGGAACACATTGCACTGGACTAACCCAATCACTGCTAGCAATCAGATAGATAATTCCTGCGTCTAACAACTTGATAACTTCCTTCCTCACTACTTCTTTCATAGCTGGCATGAGTCTTCTCTATCCTTCTATAGATCGTCCACCTTCGTTCTCAAGAATGATTTTGTGTTAGCAAACGGAAGGACTAATTCCCTTGATGTTGGCAATAGTCCATCCGATTGCTTCTTTGTTTGCGCGAAGTACTTGAAGTAGCTTCTCCTCTTGAGGACTTGAAAGGTTAGCAGAAATAATAACAGGCAAAGTTTTGTTCGTACCTAGATATGCATAGCGTAGATGATCCGGAAGTGGTTTTTCTTCGAGAACAGGTGGACATATTATAGATGGTTGTTTCATTGGTTCAATGTCACCGGGTTCTCGAAGTAGTTCTAGCACATTTGATCCTAATGCAGCAACATCTTCAGGGGGAATCTCGAGTTCCTCTGGTGATTCAAGTGCTAAGGCCTCGTCAAGATCATCATCTAAGCTTGCTTCATTGAAGACTTCTTGAGCAATTTTTCCGATGACATCTATTTTGAAGCACTCATCTTTTGACTTTGGTAACTTCATAGCCTGAAACACATTGAATCGTATCTGTTCGCCTTGTACTCTCATGATCAACTCACCATTCTCAACATCAATTAGTGTACGCCCCGTGGCTAAGAATGGTCTACCCAAGATGATGGGGACATTCTTATCCGCGTCGTAGTCAAGAATAATAAAATCGCAAGGAAAAATAAAAGAGCCAGCTTTAACTAAAACATCTTCAATTTTACCTATTGGTCGTGAGAGGGAGCGATCCGCCATTTGTAATACCACAGATGTGGGTACTACTTCTCCAATATTAAGTTTCTCGAACAGGGATCTAGGCATGAGATTGATGCTCGCGCCTAAATCGCATAATGCTTTCCTGGTCCAACTATCTCCAATGCCGATAGGAATTGTAAAACTTCCAGGATCTTCTAATTTTGGTGGTAACTCACTTTGACATATAGCACTGCACTCCCTAGGTAATCCAATCGTTTCCCCAGTCTCTATACTTCGCTTGTTGGAGAGAATGTCTTTCATGAATTTCATATAGGTTGGCATCCTTTTGAGAGCTTCAACAAGTGGTATATTAACTTCCAACTTCTTCAACATGTCAATGAACTTCTTGAATTCCATGTCATTGTCCTTCTTTCTGACACGTGAAGGATATGGTGGTGGAGGACGTGTATTGAGTTCCACTGGTTTTCTTGTCTTTTCAGGTGTCTCGTCTTGAACACTCTTTAGTTTAACTACCTCCTCAACTGTATCTTTGATTATTTCTTCCCCCCTTTGTTCTGGAATAGGGATTGGTTCTTGTTCTGGTTCTGGTCTTGGGGGACGTAGTTGTTTTCCACTTCGCAACTCAACTGCATGGCAAGAATCGTCTCTAGGAGCAATAGTATCACTTGGGAGTTGCCCTTTTGGTCGATTTTGTAATGTACTCGCCATCTGTGATAAAGCATGCTCTAGTTGCTTGATAAGCTTATCCTGAGTTCGAACTCTTTGTTGGTTATTATTCATTTTCTTCTCAACTGTTTGCATTAATTGAGCCATACTCGAAGTCAAACTCTGGAGTTGTTCTTGTTTTGCCAATTGCATTGATTGTTTAGGTGGATCTTTCTTCGGTTCTTGACAAATTCTCTTAATAATGGGTGCCTTTTTCTGAATAGGTTGTGGTGGATTATAAGATTGAGGTTGGGGTTCATGACAAGTCTCTTGCTTTCTGACCCAACTCTTTTGTTGTGGAGGTTGTTGATAATTAGTGTAGCTTTCTTGACGATTAGTATAACCATTAGAATAATAGTTATCTTGAGGATACTGAACGGAAGCTACTGCTGGATTACTCATACACCCTTCCCACACATGATTTCTTGATCCACAACCAGGGCACGAAGAAATTGTGCGTACCGTATTCACCTGAGCAATTGTTCGGGCTTGTTCCTTAAGTTCTTCGAGTAGTTTAGCTAATTCTTTAAGCTTCAGAGATTCTGAATTGTCTTCTTTTTCTGCTCTCTTTGGCCAACTTCTCTCGTTCTCAAGAATCCTTTCCATCCCCAACTCAGCTTCTTCAGGATCTAGTAACACGAAACCTGCGTTTCCCAACGAATATTCTTTCTCTCTTGATTTATCATTAAGGCCTCCATAAAACAAGGTTAAATAATATTCTGGCGAGGATCTATGGTAGGGACACCTCGCCTTCTTCTCTGTAAATCGTAACCATGCTTCACCCAAACTCTCTTCGTCTTTATGTATAAATTTTTAAAGCTCCAACATCTCTTTTAAACGTCTACTAACCGGATAGAAACAGTCTAGGAATTCTGCTTGAAGCTTGTCCCAATCTGGAATAACATGAGGGTATTGGGTATCATACCAATCGCTTGCACATCCGGTCAAGAAGAACTGGAACATAAGTTAATATACTTTCTCCCTAGTCACTCCTCTTACGATATAAGCATCACAGATCTGCATGAATTTCTGAATATATCGGATCAGATCTTGATGTGCAACTCCGCTGAATAATCCATGAGATGCAAATTGAGTTAGCATCCCTGGATCAGGTTTAAATTTCGCGGCTTGGATTTCTGGAGCTCGAATTCCTCGTGGCTCCACTCTGAACTCGATGGGTAGCTTAAGTCTCCTTGGGTTCTCCATCTGTAACTAAATCTGAAAAACAAAAACTAAAAACAAAAGCGTAAAATAGAACTAACTAGAAATAAAGCACAAGATATATGCACAAGGACTAACGATGTAGTCCCCGGCAGCGGCGCCAAAAACTTGGTGGGGCCTAGGGTGTGATAAAATAAGATATACTTAACGTGCAAATAACACCCTAAAGTACACGGTTCTGCAAGTATACAGATCGTATGCAAGTTTTAGATTGAGATTCGTTCCGCAGAGACTACGAAGGTTAGAAGAATCTTATGCAAATATCAAGTGTAAATGATTAAAGCTAGAACAACTAAACGCAATTAAAAGTAAAGACAAATAAAGATGGATTGAGAAAATAATTAACTAAACTAAAACTAAGAATTAAAAGACAGAAAATAAATATGAAAGAGAAGTGATATGAGAATATGGCTTAAGTTATTAGCATGTAAGCCCCACTAGTTTTGCCGTTCTAAACATGTAAGAGTGAATTATGTAGTATTTCCCTAATCGGTCCCAATTCGCTATCGGTAGTTTAAAATAGGATTTACCTGTGTCAATAAGGCTTACTAAGCAAACTTTTCCTGTAATTGGCCAATAGTCACAAAGACTAAACGATAGTGATTATCTAGCTAGGTTGGGTTGTCATATCAGACCTAAACCTAGACGTTATGTGCTAAACATGCAATTAAACACCGTTGTCAATGGTATCCTAATTACTAGATGGTAATTCTAATGGCTGCAGTCCACAAGAACACAGAATATAAATCCAAACACATAAACAGAGAATAAAAACTATAATTCTATTTAAAACATTAAATTCTCAAATTAGATAGATGTCAATAAAAACTAGGGTTCATACATTAATGCTAAAACTCAAGCTAAAGAAATTTAGTTCATGAAAGAAAAGAAAGAAATTACAAATCTAAAGGTAGAAGAAGACATTGTTGATGACAGCTCCTTCCAGACTTCTCTCTTGTATTGTAAGCTTCCTCTTGGTTTTAAGGTTTCACCAAGGATGATTTAAGAGTGTTAAGAGGTTGTATTTATAGTGTATAGGTTGACTTAATTCGTTTCTTGGAGATAACTCTAAATAATGGACTCCTAGCCCAACTCAAATTCGTAAGATAAACACTGTTGGACCGTTTTGAGCATATCTTCTTCGTTATTGGTCGGATTAAGCTCCATAAGATACCAAAAGAATCGCAACAGAATTATCTTTACTCTAAAGAAGGAAATTACCAAATTCGGCCTATTTCTTAGGTAAAAACGCATATCTTTGGATGTGTATGCAGAATCCCAATCCCAGATTTAGGCAGCTTTTCCTTTTCCATCTTTTTAGCCTTTGTTTCCTTATCTCCAATTTCCATGCAAATCTCTTTCCATAAGTTGTAGTCTTTGACTTGGACTCTAATTAATCTCCATAATTATCTTTAAAGCTTCACACTAAATAAACATTTAAACCCAATATGCTCTAAAAATGTTATGTTACTAAATCAAGACTCAAAATAGGAAAGTGCACTAAACTAAGCTAAAATCAACCTATAAACTAATAAATCAGCATAAAATGTTGTCTCATGAGTAGATTTTATTATCACAAATGAGGAGACATCACCTGCAAAACTCTTTCTAACAGCGAGAGTAAGCTGTTTTAATTGTTGCTCAAGTTTATTTTCCATGGCGGTGAATATTTCTTCAATTAACGCACTATTTCCACCTCGAATAGGTGTTCTTACAGTATTCCAACCCAGTTCATTCTTTACAGTTCTATTCAAAATAATCTTAGCATGGACTGGTTGTACCTGTAGAAATCCACCACCATAAAGCAAGTCTAGATCATTTCTTGAAGAGCCATCAAGTCCTCGGTAAAATATCTTCATCTGTTGAACTTCTGTAAGGCCATGATCAGGGACTCTTCTTAAGCAAATATGAAATCTCTTCCAACTTCTACCCAAAGTCTCATCTTGATCTTTTTTGGATGATGTTATTTCAACTTGTGCATCTAATCTCATATTCGTTGGGTAGTATCTATCGAAGAACGCAGTTTGTAATGCGTCACATGTTGTAATTGTTTCGGGTTCTTGAGAATCATGCCACTCACTTTCTCCATCAATAACGAAGTATCTAAAATTAGCAAAGTACATTTGATCTCTAGTTACTCCTTGCGTAATATAAGAATCGGAAATTTGCATGAACTTCTGTACAACACGGATTGGATCTTCGCCAGGTGCTCCTCGGAAATTGCCATAACTTTGAAACTGAGATAACATGCCAAGATCGGGTCTAAATCTCTCGACATTAATATTTGTTGGGCCAATTCCGAGGGCAGGAGCTCGAAATTGAGCTTCTTCAGGGCCATTGATGAACCACAAATCATTGTTCTGAGGAGGTTGTGGAACAGCAGGAACCACAGGAGGGTTGAGTTGATTTTTAGCCATTGTTTCTCTTGCTAATTTCTCCTCTAACTCATTTTCTTTAGCTTCTCTCTTTCTTTTGTTTGCTTCTCGAACTAGGTTTTCGGGATTTGCAAGAATCACGATATCTTCACGCATAAAACTAAACCTGTAAAATTGAGAACGCAAGACAACCCTTAAGCGTAAAACTGAAAATAAAACTAAAACTAAACTAACAATTAAACTACTAAAGGATTAACACCGGGGTCACACGCTACCGTCCCCGGCAGCGGCGCCAAAAACTTGGTGGGTCCTGGTGTGTTTATAAATTAAGAACTGAAAATAAAGGAACCACTTAACCACAAGTGTACGGTTGTCCAAGTAATATTCGATAAATCGAGTTCGTTCGCAGGGACGGATTAGCCACAACTCAGGTATTAATCGAAAAGTAAGAATAATTGCTTGACAGAAAAATAAAGTAAAGATTTTTGTTTGGTTTTTATATATTGAAAGATGCAATAAAATAAACTACGGAAATAAAAGAAAGAAAATAAAGGAGACTTGAAACTTCAGATGAGAAAGAGTGCTTGATCCTCGCAAGGGTCTCACCTAACCTATCTAATTCATGCTTCTGTTTAAGGGCTAAGCTAGTATTATTGCGCTAGTCGGGACTCTAATATCTCCTAACCCCCGTCAGGGTGGACTTAGGAGCTATCCTACGGTATTACAAACACCTTCAGGGTGAATATAAGCTACTTTTAGATGAATACTAATTTACCTCATTGGCTGCATGGTTAGTTAAGCCCGTTAGGGTTAATAACGGATACTATGCGTCTATTATCTAAGTTTGTAATTAAACAACCCGTCAAGGTGATCCATACGCCACTATATGGAATAGCCTAATTACTATGAGCTAAGTTTGATTCATGACTTCAAAATTAGTAATTAAAACAAAATAATAGTCAACACAAAATACCTAGTCTAATTTAAACCATTACATCCCAAATTCAGAAAACATAAATTAAACAGAATTAATTTCAACCCATATAGCGATTATCAAGTACTAAAGAAATTAGTTCATAACGGAATGGAAAACTAAATTAAAATAAATAAAAGACATAGTTTCGAATTACAAAAAGAAAATAAAGAACCTAAAGGGTAAGATGACTGATGATAGAAGAACAGGACTCCTCCAGCACTAGTTTCTCCTTGCCTTCTTGCTCAGACTTGAAAACCTTAAGCCTCTTGTGTAATTCTCTAAAGTGTGTGAAAAGAGGAGGCTAAGGGGTGTATTTATAGGTATTTGGGAACCCTAGGTCGAATTTACTTGGAGTGGAAGACAAGTTAAGAACTCTCAAATTCGTAGCTCTAAATTCTAGGAAAGGTAAGATTCTGCTGCTGATTTGATTTGGTCATATCTCATTCAATACTTATCCGTTTGAGGAGTTCCAATATACGAAACTGCTTGTCTTGGAAAGAGCTTTCTATTGGTGTAGACCACTCGTCCAGATTCTAATCCAATCTTTAGTTATGGATTTATCTTTGAAACGTGGCTGGAATTTCAGATTCATAAGGCAGCTTTATCTTTTCCTTCTTTGCATATATCTTTCCTAAATCTTCTTATTTCCATGTAAATCTTATTTCCTTTACAACTTTATCTTGACTTGGTCTCTAAGTAATTATCATATATATTTTAAAGCTTCCCATTAAATAAATAATTAAACCGCATATGCTAAAAAAGAATAAATCAATAAATATAAATAGGAAAGTGCACTCTAAAAATAGAAACTCGAGTAAAAACATTTCCTAACACTCTAAAATACACTAAGACTTTAATTCTCACTTCTTCTCCTTGGATTGGTCTTTCATGAAATTCAAGAAACGATTAACTTTGCATTAAAAATAGTCAAGTTTACGCACAAAAGCTCAGATTCTGCATATAGTTAATTTCCAAGGGGAGAAAGTGCAATATGATCAAATAAGCCTAAAAGTCTATCAATTAAGTCATTTATTCACCTAAAAGGATGTCTCTAAGGGGCTAATAATTAGAGCAAATAGGGAGACATCAGGAGGTCAACTCGCAGGAAGACTTAAAGGCAGTATTACAGGTGGAGTATGGTATAGGACCATCCATGATGTGGATTGAAGGATTTAGGTGTATAATTAGAAGGAATGACACCTTTGTGATTAATAGTATATTTAGAGAGGCTAAAATGTGCGTTGATTGACTTGCTCGTCTGGGTTGCGTCATGTTCACTCTCACTTGGGACAGGCTTGGTTGGAAGAACCTATTGAGGGTTTTCAACCCCGGTCTATCCAGTTTGCTGATATTCTAATTGTCGCTTATACTTTTTCCACAGTCTAAGAACTTCCCTTGTAACAAAAGAAATCACATCACATGACAAAATTATACGGTGGTATTTTCCCATGTAACCTATTTCAACTTATTATCAGTAAGTGCATAAACACAAAACAAAAGCCATGATAAACCATCGTTTTTCTTAATTTTAGAAATAACAAAGAGCTAACACGCAAAAAGACCCTAACATTAATTTCTGAATATCTCATCAGAAGCTTACTCTATTAAGTGAAACGTGCTTCAAGTGTCCTATTTCAGTTAGTATTTAAAGACGAATACAACTATATCATTCTTCAAATAAGAAAAACTGTTAAACCGCCATAATTCATCCCATCCTATGCTTCTAGAATAATCTTATAATACGGTGCAAGTTATTTACAATATAAATCAAACACACAAACCCTATGCACCCATAGTTATCAATTTGATACAATATATACTCGATTCGTAGTCTCTTCAAACCCTCTGATTTACAAAAACCCCTAAACATGGAAAGTAAGAAAAGTCTAAGGCCAACGGTAGCGGTAGATGATGAATACATTGAGTAACAGGCAGTAAAGAAGAAACAAAAAGGAGCTATCAAAGGTAAGATAAGCCTAACCTATCAACTTTTCTTATGGATTTTTCTTGGAAAAAGCATAAACGGCTTGACAAAAAACGCGACTGCATCAAACGTAAGATATATCGCGAATGGATTACTCTCGAGAAATTTGATCAAGGGTCGTGGTGTATTCTATCAAGCAATTTTTGAATCGTCCATGGCTTCTCCAGATTCTACTCCTGTTTTAGCAACTTTGGTTGCTCTAATCAATCTGAAACTTCCTGGTATTGGTTCTTGTCAACAAGATATAGTTATTTATTATGGGATCATCAAACAAGGAAAATCAAATCATATCTTCTTAATATGGAGTCAAAGATCAAATGAAATAATATGATTCAAATCATATCTTCTTAATATGGAGTCAAAGATCAAATCAAACAATATATTTAAGTCAAATCTATTATTTGTATATATATAAATTACCAGTTATATGTAGAGTATATACTAGTAATATAGATTGTGATTGACTACAATCATGGGATATGAAATATTGTAATTGATAAATTATAGTATAAAAGAAGAGTGTTGTCAAAAGACGGAGACTCACTCATTCACAGTAATATTTTATAGTAGTATAATATATTTTCTCATAATTTTGTCATGGTATGAAAAGCAACACATTGAGTCATTCAGTTTAAACACGGTTAGATTCTTGTAATAGAGATATATATACATCTCTCTTGATAATCAGTTATATGCTTGGTTTTGAAGCATTTTTAGTGAGTTCTCCTATCTTGATTTTTTTCTTTCAAACGATTAATCTTGTTTGATTAGTGTTTTTGAGATACTATTTAGCTACAATTGCAATGACTGAAAAAGATTGAAGTGTTGGGAGTCAAGTTTTGTGGTAAGAATTACTACTCATGGGAATTTCCGTTTGGAATATTTGTCAAAGGGAAGGATTTGTGGAATCACATCGACGACAAAAATGTAACGCCCACAAATCCAAAAGAGCTAGCCAAATGGGAGTCTTGTGACGGAAAGATCATATCTTGGATGTTAAACTCTATCGATCAACAAATCATTTTGAACCTTCAACCTTATGAAATTGCTCAAAGGATGTGGGATTACTTGAAGAAGGTCTACAATCATGGAAATTCAGCAAGACGTTACCATTTGGAACACGAAATCGCAAATTACATCCAAGGCGCAAAGTTTGTTCAAGAATTTTATTCAGGTTTTATCAATCTTTGGACTGAATATTTAGAGATAATTTATATTAATGTACCTGATAATTCCTTGGCTAGTATACAGATAGTCAAAAGGATCAGTTTTTGATGAAACTTTGCATTGATTTTGAACAGGTTCGCTCAAATTTGATGAGTCGAAATCTAGTTCCAACTCTTGATGATTGCCTCAATGAATTTATACAGGAAGAACAACGTTTTATTACTCAAGCTTCCATAGAGCAAAAAGATGACAAATCACAGGATTTGGGTATAGCCTATGCCACTCAAACTGGGCTTCGTGAAAAAAGGAGTGTGCAATGTTATAGTTGTAAGGAGTATGGTCACATTGGTATTGATTGTAAGCATCCATTTTGCACATATCGCAAAACAAAAGGACACATCATCTCTGCGTGACGGAGACGACCTCAAAACAAGAAAAATACTGCATATCATGCCACAACTAGCATTTCCTCACCGCGTGTTGCTTCTCCAACCATGAATAATCAGCCTGCTCCTGTTTTCTCTAATCATAAGATCACTTATTTTATTCTTGAGTTAGTCCAACAAATGATTCTATCTGCTTTGTCTACCATGGGTATTTCAGGTAAAAACAACTCTTTATTTAATTCTACATGGTACTTGGATTCTGGTGCATCCAATCATATGACCTCATGTGATTCTACTCTTATCAATAAAAAAATATAAGGGTAATCCAGAATTCAAACTGCGGGTGGTAAGTCTCTTCTCATCGACTCCATTGGCGATATCTCTCATCCACTTCCATTAAAATATATATTTGTTTGTCCAAAATTATCGACTAATCTAGTTTTTGTATGACAACATGTAAATAATAATTGTCAGGTCTCATTTTCTCCTTCTGGCTTTGTTGTGTAGGATCTAGACTCGGGGAGAGTGATAGTGAAGGGGCCTAAATGCGGCAGACTGTTTCCAATTTCAATTTCCCAAAATCCGTGTATTCCTCATGTTTCCTTCCTTACAAAATATTCTTTGAATGCGTGTCAGTTATGGCACAACCGATTAGGTCATTGATGGTCCTTTGTGTGTTCTAAAATAAATGCAAAAGGTAATTGAACCACTACCGCAAGTGTACGGTTGTCCCAAGTAATAATAGTGATAATAGATTCGTTCGCAGGGACGGTTGGTTAACTACAATGCTTATCAAATAATGATTGGTTGCACTTATGAAAGCAATTAAAAGATATAATGATTGATTGGTTGTTTTGTATTAATCCTAAGTATGAAAAGACTAAAGAGAAAATGCAAGTAAATACTAAGACGCAAGTAAATGAAGGTGAAACGCAAATATGAGAAGGTAGTACTTGAGAGACGCAAGGGAACCTCCTAATTCTATTTCATATCATATGTTGTTTAAGGGTTAAATTGGTCAAATACATTGGTCGGGATTCTAAATTCCTTGTTCCCCCGTCAGGGTGGACTACAAGGCTATTCTAGAGTGTCGCTAGTCCCGTCAAGGTAAATATGATCCACTTTCGAATGATTAAGTAAAATTACCGCATTGGCCCTAAAATCAACTACGCTCGTCAAAGTAAAATAGTTTTCATTTCAGATTGAGTAATTAAGTCCATGCCTAAACCCTCTGTCAGGATGATCCACACGCCACATATGTGGAATAGCCTAGATACTAACACCTGTTCTTAGTTGATCACTCCAAAAATAGTAAATAATCTTAAATTACAGAATAATGTAGAAGCCCCAATTTAATTTAATTTATAAAAACCCAAATTCAGACATATGCAATTTAACAGAATAGGGATTCACCCATTATGCATTCTCAAGTACTATGGAGAAATTAATAAAAATTAAAACTAAATTAAAAGAAATGGAATTCATAATGTTTTACAGAATTAAAAATAAGAAAGACCTAATTTCCGGAATTGGATTTGGCTGAGAATGGAGATATAGACTCTCTCCAGCTCTACAACTTTCTTCTTCTTCCTTCTGCTTCTTCTCTCTGATGTTTTATTTTGTAAAAAGTGAATTGTGTGAAAAATAGAAGTCAAGAGCCCCTTTTATACTTAGAAAAACGGATTAGGCTTTTGATTAAGGTTTAAGTTAAAAACTAAAAGCCCAAGTCCATTTTCCAAGCCCAAAATCCCGTAACTGCTACACCACCTCCACTAAAACAGCTCTAGCTGATTCGTTATAACTCCGATTGACCTGAAATCATTTGCTAAATTTCCGTAATTCGATAAGGAACGTTTTATCTTCAAAGGTCAGCGGCTAAATCAACTCGTAAGTTCCTCGAAATCAGAAATCTTTGGCCTGTTTTCCAGATTTGCAGCTCCAAAATATAATTCTTTTCGGGATTCGTCTTCAAACTTTGACTCTATATCACGATCTTTGACTTTCTTCTCGGATTCCTTTCCTAGCTAATATTCAAAACCTACAAACTTTCCACTAAAATACACAAGATTACGCGCAAAAGTTTAATAAATCAAAAATACTAGAAATAAAATAGGAAATCCTGATTATTGCATTTTTAACTCAAAAGTCTATCAAAATATTCAAATAAACATAAAAATTGATGTCTCCCAAGGGTCTAAAATAAGAACAATTAGGGAGACATCAGCCATCCTCATTCCCAAAAATTATTATCTTTGTTAAACTCTGAATTATCATTGAATAAAATAGTTTTTCAACAAAAGATGTTTCTTTGTTCAAGTTGCAAAATGGGTAAAAGTAAAGTACTACCTTTTCCAACTCATATAAATAAATCAATCGCCAACTATGATCTTATACATACTGATGTCTGGGGTATTGCTCCTATTATTTCACACTCTAATCATATATATTTTGTGACCTTTATAGATGACCATAGCCGGTTTACATAGATATATTATCTACACTCTAAGTCTGAAGTTATTTCTACATTCAAAAAAAATTATACACTAATCTCTACTCAATTTCATCCAACCATTAAAATTCTTAGATCAAATTCAAGGGGTGAATACATGTCACATGAATTCAAAAATTACCTATAAGATATAGTCATCATATCTCGGCGTAGCTGTCCATATACTCCAAAACAAAATGGAGTTGCCAAAAGAAAAAATCGACACCTACGTGATGTTCCTAGAACTATTATTCTAGAATCCTTTGCTCCTTCCATTTTATGGGTTGAAGCAATCTCTACGGTTTTCCATCTTATAAACAGGTTACCATCTCAAAAACCCTCACACAAGTCCCCATATTACCGCTTGCACAATTCCCTACCAAGTTATGATTCTCTTCATGTATTTGGTTGTGTTTGTTTTGTTCAACTTCCTCTAAAAGAATGCACTAAATTAACTTCACAGGCTGCTCGGTGTGTTTTCTTAGGTTATGCACCTCACCAAAAAGGTTTTTTATGTTTTGATCCTTTAATCAAACGTATTCGTATATCTAGAATTGTGGTGTTCTTTGAGCATATTTATTTTTATCAGCATGATATATATCTGGTTCGAAAAGAATCCATATCATATCTACCCATCTTTGATGAGATAATTCCTACTGTTTCCGCTAGCCATAAACCTCTACAGGTCTATACTTGTCGAAAACAACCTCAAAATGGCACAAATAGGCTCCCCGAACAAGAACTCGCCTCGGTACCAGCTCCGACAATTGATGTGGAAGACTCCTTGATTCCAAATCCTCCCCTCAATACTATGGTACTTTGTCGTTCTAGTCGTGTCATTCGTCCTCCTAACAAATTTGTTCATACCTCTTTAACAGCTACGTTATCTTCCATTTCTACTCCTAACTCTTACTTGCAGGCTATTAAACATGATTGTTGAAAGTTGGCAATGCAAGATGAGATTGATGCTTTGCAGGCGTATTATACTTGGGATATTGTTCCATGTCCTTTCATGCTCGGCCAATAGGATGCAAATGGATTTACTTAGTAAAACTCAAATCTGATGGTTCCCTAGATCGTTACAAAGCTCGATTGGTTGCAATGGGAAATAAACAAGAATATGGAATTAAATATGAGGAAACATTTGCTCCAGTGGCCAAGATGACATCGGTTTGAATATTTCTTACCTTGGCGGCTTCTAACATGAGGCTTATTTATCAAATGGATGTTAAAAACGCTTTCTTACATGGAGATCTCAAAGAATAAGTTTACTTGAAAGTTCCCTTGGGTATTTCAGTTGTTCAAAAGAATGATGTTTGCCGACTGAGATGATCCTTATATGGGTTTAAACAAGCTCCTCGAGCATGGTTCAAAAAATTACGATTCACTCTTATTCGTGCTCATTTTCAGCAAAGTAAATCAGACTCATCAATGTTCTTTCTTCAAACACAAGACAGTATTACTATTCTTCTTGTCTTCGTTGATGATATAATTATTTCAGGTTTAGATACAAATGGTATTTATCAACTCCAAGACTTGTTACATTATTCTTTCAAAATGAAAGACCTTGGTCCACTTACATATTTTTTGGGGCTTGAAGTTCGTAGATCTTCCAAAGGGATCTTCATCAATCAGCACAAATACACAAAAGATCTCACTAATTTGGCTCAACTTGAGGACTCTAATGCATCAAATACACCTATGGAAGTTATTGTTAAATACAGTAGAGATGACGGGGAACCATTATCAGATCCAACCTTTTATGGCACTCTTGTCAGAAGCTTGGTCTATCTAACCATCACTAAACCCGATATTTCTTATGCAGTGAATATTGTTAGACGATTTATGACAACTCCAAAGCACCTACATATATCTTCTGTTAAAAGAATTATTCGTTACCTTCTTAAGACCTCGAATCATGGCCTCTTCTTTCCTATTCAGTCAGATCTTCAGCTTCGGGCCTATAGTGATGCAGATTGGGCAGGTTGTCCTAATACACGCCGTTCTACAACAGGATGGTTCATATATCTTGGGAATGCACTCATCTTCTGTAAATGAAAAAATCAAGACTGCATCTTAAAATCCTCCACATAGGCAGAATATCGTGCCATGTCCACTACTTGTTCAGAAATTCTTTGGATCCGATGTCTTCTTTCGGAACTTGGTTTCTCAGTAACCTCGGAAACTCCTCTCTATGTGGACAATAAAACTGTAATACGAATCACCAATAATCTCGTATTTCACGAGCGAACCAAACACATAGAGGCTAGTTGTCGTTATATTCGTGATGAGTTTGATGAAGGTACAGTTATCTATTTTAACTAGATATATTACTTGGTCTCCCTATTTACCATATGGGTAGGCGAATATAGTATATACAAACATTTGGGACCAAGAGGGTTTGGGGCAAGATACTTGAATTTTTTCTTGTTATAAGTTATTCGCAATATAAGTCTATATATTATACGAAAATTGAAAAATAAATTCATATATTATACAAAATTGTAAACTTACAAAAATTGAAAAATAAGTTCTTATATTATGCAAAAGTGTAAACTAAGTTTTCATATTATACAAAATTGACTATAAGTTTCTATATTACGTAAAGATTGCATTATAAATGTTAAATTAATTTTTTTAAATTGATTATTTTATAAATTAAATAATTTTACAGTTAATAAAATAAATTTCAAAAGTTTGGGAAGACTAATAAAAGATTTTAAAAATTTTAGAAAGGATAAATAACTATATATATTTTAATTTTCAGGGGGTCATGGACCACCTTGGCCAAAGGCTGACTTCGCTGCTAATTGTAACAAAAAAAAAGTATATAAAGATGTTATAAAGGTACTAAATAATGTTTCATGATTGCTGATATATATTAGTTATTAATTATATGAAGAAGTTTGTTGTTTATCAATGTGTATATAAAACGGTAGAAGAAGATGGTCTATTTGAAATATAATTTGTACAATATTATTGTATCACTATATTAGAAATGTTAGTGATTGTAACTGGTAATCAATAGATGGTTTTTGAATTTGTAAGTGAAAAGGAATAAGATGCCTTTAAAACTTACGTCTAGATCCATAATTTTGATATGCATAGTTATGCTGAGTTTTTTGGACTCTAATGTATGGACGGTTAACTTCAAACGATAAGGAATTACTAGAATCTTTCAATTCTTTTATTAAACAATGAGAAATTAGTTACGGTATTATTCTAATTAGAGTAAATACACTATATGCTTCTTTTATTCTAGTTAAGGAATTGTGAGTGAAAGAGTCACCGTTCGAAATGAAAAAGAGAGAAATGGCAATTCAAAAATTGTAAAATCAATTTAAACGTAAACTAACTATTACAAGAATTGAGATTACAAATGAAAATCAAACTTACACAGAATGAAAAGCGAAAACGATACACGAAAATAAGCCTAGCGTTTAAAAGATATTCCGGCGTACCGGTATCTCCAAACGGAAAAGACTACTACTTTATCTCGGAGAAAAGTCGTATAGAGAGAGTGTTTTGCTTTTTTTTTGTTGTGATTTTCGTAGTGAATACTGGTGGAGAATGGGGTCTTTATATAGGGGGAAAGGAAGACCCAAGCCAAGCCATTCTGAAACGTCCCAATTAAGTCCACGATTCCCTTCCGGATTTGATTTGATTGGATTGACAGTTTTTATTGACTTGTAACCTCCACGTTTTTTATTTCTTGTAACAACTTTGACTTTTGACCTTTGATATTCCCACGTGTTTGACTAAGTGATTGCTGCTAGAATATTCCATTTCTTCTAACGTGTGTGTGATGGGTGGAGACTTGTCTCTACGTTTAAGTTTTGAGTTGTCAATGACCACTATAAGAGCTGGTAGAAAAATCCATTTCATTTTTCATTTTTTGACTCCCCAAACTCCCCAAAGACCCCACGACCCACGACCCACGCCACACGCCGTCGCCGGTGCCGAGCCGGGCGGGTGGGTGGTGGTGGTTGTGGTGCGCGCGTGTGGGCTTAATCATTGCCTTGCCATGTGCATGGGTATTGGCTCTTTGGAGTTTGTTAATACCACAAGGCATAAAAGTGGGTTAGTAGCCTTGCCACCAGCCGATGTGGGAAACTTCATTTTGTTATATTCAAATGTTCCAACAATCCCCCACACTTTTGAATGTCAACAAAAGGTTGGGAGAGAAAGGTGATCAGGTTTCCATGACTTTCAGCGTTTGGGTGAATTGTACTTAAGTGTCAATATCTTTCGATTTGAATTGTCACGTAGTGAAGTGAGGCAACCACCGAATTCCGTTTAAGTGAATATACTCTTGAACTTTAACGGTTTTCGATCGAGGCCCTCACAACACATACTCTACCCTCCTGAAGGTTATGGTTTCCTCGAACCTCACCTTTCAGTTGAGTTCATCCAGCCCTTCTCTAATAACCACCCTTGCGGGCTATGAATTTTGTGGATACCTTTATTAACATTTGTTCAAGGACGTCTCCTCAACATTTTGTTTATAAAGGTTTGGGTTTTGCTATTACCCTTGAATTCATCAAGTCCTTCTCGAAAGGACCACCATAGAGGCTATGAATTCTGATTCATCAAGACCTTCAAAAAGGACCACCACAAGTGGCTATGAATCCATATTACTTTAGTTTCATGCCATAGGGATGGATGGAGATCACCTTGACTCAAGAGTCACATGTCCCCCATTGATAGGTCTCAACCCCATCCCCCTCGACGTTTCCATGACTACTCTCCTGGGTAGGCCTTTGGTAAAGGGATCAGCGAGATTTTCCTCTGATCGTACATACTCCAAGGCGATCACACCATTCTTCAGTAACTGTTTTACTGAGCCATGTCTGATGCGTATATGTCTCTTCTTTCCATTGTAGGCACTTTGATGAGCGACTGCAATGGCTGCTTGTGAATCACAATGGATGCACACAGGTGTGGCCTTACCTTCTCAAAGGGGCACATCTGATAAGAGACTTCTCAACCACTCAGCTTCTTGTCCAGCCATTTCTAGTGCTATAAACTCGGACTCCATGGTGGAGCGTTCTATACAAGTTTGTTTAGAGGACTTCCACGATATAGCACCTCCTCCTAAGGAGAATACATAACCACTGGTAGAGTTAACTTCGTCATTGTCAGAGATCCAGTTTGCATCACAGAATCCCTCAAGAACTGCAGGAAATGAGTTGTAATGCAGGCCTAGATCCATGATACCTCGCAGGTACTTTAGAAGACGACGAAGTGCAACCCAGTGGTCATTACTCGGGTTATGAGTATAGCGACTAAGTCTACTAACGGCGTAGGCAATATCGGGTCGAGTGTAGTTCATTAAGAACATCACACTACCTATGATTTTGGCATATTCATTTTGGGATACAGCATCCCCAGAATTTTTAGACAAATGAATGATGGAATCATAAGGAGTGTTTACAGGTGTCACCTCAAAGGAGTCGAATTTCTTCAACATCCTTTCTACGTAATGAGACTGATTCAGGGAAATACTATTACTGCTCCTAATGATTTTTACCCCAAGAATTACATCTGCTTCTCCCATGTCTTTCATGTCAAACTTAGAAGACAAGAAGCGTTTGGTCTCATTTATAGTATGAAGGGAAGTTCCGAAGATGAGCATGTCATCTACATATAGGCAGATGATGGTACACTCTGATCCTGTTACATTGGAGTAAACGCACGAGTCAGAAGTGTTGACCACAAACCCATTTGAAATTAGGGTACTATCGAGTTTTTCATACCATTTTTTGGGTGTCTGTTTTAAGCCATACAAAGACTTTTTTTAGCTTGCACACTTTATCCCATTGACCAGGAACCACACACCCTTCAGGCTGGGCCATATAGATCTCTTCATCTAGGTCCCCATTCAGAAACGCAGTCTTAAAATCCATATGATGTATGACAAGTTTGTGAATGACCGCAAGAGCGATGAGGGTCCTAATGGTGGCGATTTTGGTCACATGGGAATAAGTGTCGAAGTAATCAAGGCCTTTCTTTTGGGTGAAACCCTTAATAACAAGCCTAGCTTTAAATTTTTCTATTGAGCCATCTGGTCTCAACTTTTCCTTAAAAATTCATTTGTTGTTGATGGGTTTGCTGCCTTTAGGTAAGTCAGTCAATTCCCACGTATGATTACTTCTAATAGACTCAGGTTCACTATTAATAGCTTCTTTCCAAAAACTAGCATCTACCGATCTCAAAGCATCGGCATAAGTTTTTGGGTCTTCCTCCATGAGGAGACAGGTGACAACTTGTTCACTTATCAGGTCAATGTGAAGATCTTAGGTTAAGAAGGATGTGATAAAGTCAGGTCTGAAGCCGGACTCGGTCCCACGCCTCTTACTCCTCCTAAGTTCTTCCTCAGGAATACTACTAGGTACATAGGAGGTAGAGGGGCCAGGGGCACTATCAAACAAAGGTACATTAACATTATCAGATAAGTTACTAGAAGACAAAGAAGCATCAACAGTATTCACAGTTTTCAAAGGGAAAATGTTTTCAAAGAATTCAGCATCTCTAGATTCAAAAACGGAGTTATCATCTAATGATAGGAATCTATAGGTTGCACTATTCTGAGCATACCCTATGAATACAGAGTCCATTGTTTTGGGTCCAACAGTGACTGTTTTAAAATCGGGTAGTTTGACTTTGGCTAGACACCCCCACACTTTTAAAAATTTCAGGTTGGGTGGAAAGCCTTTCCACATCTCATAGGGGGTCTTATCTAGGGATTTATGGGGTACCCTATTAAGGACATAACATGCTGTCAAAACAGCTTCCCCCCACATGTTCTATGGTAAACCTGAACTTATTAACATAGCATTCATAGTCTCTTTAAGAGATCTATTTTTTCTCTCGGCTATGCCATTTTGTTGGGGTGTATAGGGGGCACTAAGTTCGTGGATTATCCCATTTGTTTCACAAAACTCTTTAAGTGAATTAGAACTATATTCGCCTCCTCTATCTGACCTAAATCTATTGATTTTACAGTCTAGTTGATTTTCTACTTCAGCTTTGTATTTTAAAAACGCGTTTTCTGCCTCGTCTTTAGTTTTAAGGAGATACACTTTAGTGAACCTAGAGTAGTCATCTACAAAGGTTATATAGTAAAGTTTTCCTCCTCTGCTAGCGGAGTTTTTATAATCAGCTAAGTCAGAATGCACTAATTCTAGTAGTTTAGTCTTTCTCGTGGTCACAGGCTTAAAGGGTTTCTTCCCAAGTTTGGACTCTACAGAGATTGACATTTAGAAAAGTCATCTTTGTTATTGAGGGGTATTAGTTCTTTAAGCCTTTTAATAGAAGAGATATTAAGGTGACCTAGTCTACCATGCCAAGTGTCAAGAGATTCAACGACATAAGCAAAATCAGAGGCATTCTCATTCATTGGTACAGTATTTAAAACAAACAAACCACCATTCATGTACCCTTTCCCCACAAACTCATCATTTTTTGTAATAACCATTTTCCCCCTTCAAATACAAGTTTAAGGCCAACTTTATTAAGAAGAGCTCCGGAAACTAGGTTCCTACAGAGACAGGGGACGAAGAGAACATCATTCAACTCTAAGATTTTACCAGAAGTGAGTTTTAGAGAAACCTGTCCTTTACCGAAGACCATGGCGGTTGAGGAGTCACCCATGTAGACAAATTCACCATTTGTTGCTTCTTCGAATTTCTTGAACATGGATCTCGTTGAGCAGAAATGACGGGAAGCTCCAGTGTCAAGAATCCACTCGGTTTTGTTCTCAATTAAGTTTACCTCAACCATCACTGCAGCAATAACCTCTTCGGTCTCGACCAGGTTCGCGACAGGTTTGGGACTTTGACCAACTCTAAGGTTGCACTCGAAAGCCTTATGTCTTTCCTTCCCACAACAGTAACAAGCTCCTTTGGGTTTCTGAATCTTACCAGAGGTTTTGAACCCACCACCTTTGGAGTTGCCGCGATTCCCGTTTCCCCCAGATTTGGATTTGTTCTGGCCTTGTTGCTTTCCCTTCCCTTTGAACCTGTCTTTGTTACCTTGACCAGAAAAATCGACAAGGTTAGCTTTGGATGATTGAGGAGGGAAAGAGAAAACCCTGTCTTTGAGTCGATTTGCCTCCTCGACTTGCATATGACTAATCAGCTCTTGTAGTGTCATTTCCTTCTTCTTGTGCTTCAGGTGATTGCGGTATTCGCTCCAGGATGGTGGGAACTTTTCTAACAAGACATTGGCTTGGAGCACTTCAAACATTTTCATACCTTCAGCAATCACATCCGCGCAAAGGTTCTCATAGACATGGAGTTGTTTGGTCATGGGTTTCTGATCGGTGAGACGAAAGTTGTACCAAACCCCAGTGACATATTTCTTCTTAACCGAATCCTCAGCCCCATATTTTTTCTCAAGTGTCTCCCATATGATCTTTGCCGATTTTTCTTTGGCAAGAAGATCAAAGATGAGGTTCGAGACATTGTTTAACATCCAACCCCGAGCCATAGTATTGGCCCGTTTGAATTTGGCATCAAGAGCACGATACCTAGCCTGTTCTTCTTCAGTGGAAAGTCCCTCGTTCACTAAAAGTGGAGGATCTTCATATAAAACAAAGTCCAGTTCGTACTATTCAAGACATATTAGGATCTTTTGTGCCCAACGCTTGTAGTTGGAACCATTAAGGGGCTCCAACTTGTTAGCATCAGGGAAGGCCTTTACGTTCAATTGTGAAGCAACTGCTGAATTGTGAAAAGCCATCTCAGAAAAAGAGAACGGTGATAAAACAGAAAAATATCTTTTAAATTTATGAGTGAAAGAGTCACCGTTCGAAATGAAAATTCAAAAATTGTAAAATCAATTTAAACGTAAAGTAACTATTACAAGAATTGAGATTACAAATGAAAATCAAACTTACACGGAATGAAAAGCGAAAACAATACACGAAAATAAGCCTAGCGTTTAAAAGATATTCCGGCGTACTGGTATCTCCAAACGGAAAAGACTACTACTTTATCTCGGAGAAAAGTCGTATAGAGAGAGTGTTTTGCTTTTTTTTTTGTGATTTTCGTAGTGAATACTGGTGGAGAATGGGGTCTTACCTCCACGTTTAGCTTTGACTTTTGACCTTTGATATTCCCACGTGTTTGACTAAGTGATTGCTGCTAGAATATTCCATTTCTTCTAACGTGTGCGTGATTGGTGGAGACTTGTCTCTACGTTTAAGTTTTGAGTTGTCAATGACCACTATAAGAGTGGGTAGAAAAATACATTTCATTTTTTGACTCCCCAAACTCCCCACGACCCACGACCCACGACGTCGCCGGTGCCAGGCCGGGCGGGGGGTGGTGGTGGTGGTGCGCGCGTGTGGGCTTAATCATTGCCTTGCCATGTGCATGGGTATTGGCTCTTTGGAATTTGTTGGTACCACAAGGCATAAAAGTGGGTTAGTAGCCTTTCCACCAACCGATGTGGGAAACTTCATTTTGTTATATTCAAATGTTCCAACAGGAATTACTGGAATCTTTCAGTTCTCGTATTGTACTATTGGATACATGATTCAGTGGGGAGCGTAGGGTGATTGTTTGGGATGGAGATGAATGGTGACGAGGATAGAAGTAGGGGATAAGTCACGATGGATTGATGAGTTAAATGGGCTACAAAAAGTTGAGACAAACATTTGGGTTGATTTAAAATAAGACAATACTCTTCTTAGACATTACTCTCTCTACATTAATCTAAAAATTAAAGGATAATGTAAATATGTTAGAGATAATTCCTATATTAGGTCTATCATCTTACTTTTAATTATAGGTCAACCAAATCTTTCATTGTATCGATCCATTTTGCTGATGAGTTAGTGGAGATCGGTGTTACTAACCCTGTAAATAATAGACTTGCATTTTGGAGAGAGAGATTCATAAAAATTGCTCACAATAAGGACAAACATAACTATAGAAATTTGTGTGAGGCTTATGACTCTTTATGCAAATCTTGATTGAATCGAGGTTTACCAGGTGGACTAGTGTCACAAAAATTTTGTATTATTTTCACAAGAGATTGGTGAAAAGATAAGGGTCAAATTCCTACTATTGAAGCAGGTTAGTGAAACGATAAGGGTCAATTCCTACTATGGTGTTTCATAAATTGTCTCTCAAATTCTTAATATGTCCTTAGGTGGTTTTTTGTTGTTGTTAATAAGACGGTCACTGGAATTCTATGAAACCACCTCTCCATCTACTTTGTACTTCTGCATTCCTCTGGACAACAAACCTTTTCCATTAATTTTTTGAATCGTACTTTCAGAGTATGGGTGATGAATTCTATCAATGCAAGTTGTGGAGGTCAACGTGATCGACTTTTTATATCTATAATGGCGTTCTCTTGGTTATTGTTGGATCTCCGATCCTTCTAGCTACGTGTGTAGCTTCTCTCCCAAAGGATTTCACATGGATAAAACTTACTTGGAATGCTAACTTGGCACCATTTTTGTGGCATTGTTATCCTCTCGCTAATTATATTGTTACACCTACCCCTACCACGTTTTTTTAATAATTTCACACTCTATGTTTAATTATATGCATTTTTTACCAAATGTATATATAACATAAAACTTATTTATCTATACATATTTCTCCAGAAAACTTTGGCGAAGTAAAAAACCTAATTAACAATCACAACCTTTCTATCTCGAATGGACATACCAACTGCTCTCCCTCTCCGCCTCTCCGCCTCTCCCTCTACGCCCGACCACACCAACCGTCTGGCCTAATACATAACTTACAGAAACTATGTATCAACCAATTAATCCAAATACTCCATAAATATCAAAATCATCTTTACAACAACTCCAAATTCCTTATGTTTAATTCCAAGGATATGGAATGTGCACAATTCCATCTCAAGGTGGAAATTATTGCCAGATATGCTCCAAACGATAATAACGATAAAACATTTAATTATGTGGAAATGAAAATGAATGGGGTAAAGTTAAGTAGATCAACTTTTACTTTTGTTTTCAGAATATGTGTTGTAATTGAAAGACAACTAATTATGTTTTTAAGGTATACAAGTTTTTAGAGGTCATGAAAAACAAATGGTGAAGTTTCAAAATTAGTTTCCTATATTGAAGCAATATGTAAATCTTATACTATTTAAACTTTATTAGTATGAAGTTTCTTGAAATTGATCTAGTGCACTCATTAAACATCTGAAGGTGTCTAATAAAATTTTATAGTCTGAGTTAGGGACATCTAACAATAGAAGATTCTATTGAAGGAAATTTGGGATTTCAAACATGTAAGGTCGAATTGTGGATGCAAAAAAACGAGGATGCGTCTCAATAATTTAAGGAGAAAAAGAGATGTTAGAGAAATTGAAACACTCTGTAGAAAAGAAGTTAAGAATTAAAAATAGTTTCCTGAGATTTCCCTCCTCTTTCTCTCTACTTTATCTCTCTTCCTTTTTATTTTCCTTTCCTGTAAAAACAAAAAAACACCCACTTAAACTTCCCTCCCTCTTTGCCACAATCTCATCTATTATAGCCGTCTTTCTGTTTTCGTTTCACTATTCTCTTTTCCTCTTTTGTTTCATTCTTGTTTCTTTAATTCCCTTTTTTGGCTTTCCTTTTTGGAACTGATAAAGTGTGTTAAACATGTCAACTATAGTGGTGTTATATTGCTTCATCTTCGGTGACATTATTCGATTACTTTTGGGTCTTGGATCAATGTGGATTATTTTGGTATCTTACCTTTACCGATCTATATTTCGGTGTATAATTTTCCAAATTGTAAATTGTGTGTCCTGATCAGATTTTCCTTCCCGGGTTTCTTACTTTCTTGGTTGATTTGTGAACATTCGGTGTGATTATTTTGGATTGGGTCTATATTCATAAGGATTTATGTTTATTTTATTCTTGATATAGTTCGTAGAAGTAATCGTTCGATTCCTTTAGATCAAATTTTGTATAGGGTTGTGAGGGGTACACCTGTTGAGGCTTCGAGTGCTTCTCAATATTATATGGAGATCGAGCTTCTCTACTTTGACTCAGGTGAATTCATCTGGTTGAAAGAATCGCAACACCAGATATATCGAATATACGCAGCGGAAAAAAAAACTAATTGCAATCCTAAGCCAATCTAGTGCGATTTAAGAATTTAAACAGAAATAAAGTTTCGATTACATACCTTAACGCTTTGTATAAGAATCGAATTGGACTAAACCAGCTTCAAAAACTTGAAGCCTCCACGCTTTGCACACCGAGTTTGATCCTTGCTTTCAGAATCACAATTCTGACTTGGAGACAAAAAGACTTTTTATCTTCTTGTGGGTTTTTTTCTTAGAAGAAAACTGATAAGAAAATTATTCATATATAATGACTTATCTTAATAATCTGGTCCATTACCACTTGTGAAGTGGACTTGAACCTTCTTCATTATACAAAAACACTTGACTGGCCTAGCGGTTAGTAACACATTGCATACCACTAGAGGTACATGGTTTGAACAACGAACTTGTCAATTAATTTTTTTCTTATATCAGAATATTAATTTGTGCTAGCAAATTAATATACCAATATTCCAAGTATATAATTAATTGATATTTATTATCTAATAATGAAATTAATTAACGTCATGAAGCATGTTCAATGCACTCGTTAGTGTGCGACTACGTGGGTTCATCGTTAAACCGGTAGTAGTAAATTAAATTAACCACTAATCGAGGTTGGCGTCTAACAACACTCCCCAACGACCGGATAACGTGAAGTAACTCTATACAAAGAACCTAGTAAAGGATTATACATGTGATCCCTCTATCTTTACAGCTCCGGATCATCCTGGGATATGGTACAACTGTCAAATCCCATCAGAAAATCAACTACGTTACACATCGATTATCAACGATTGACGAATGACCTAAGAAACTCATTTCTTCATTCATTCTATCACCTTGGCCAAGGATTCGATACAATCGTTATAAGCTTATGACATCGTAGAGCTCAAACTCTTTACCTAGAGTTGATAGATTCCAGCTTGACTCATCCCTAGGAGTATATATACTCAGCTACGTCCAATATCCTATCGACTAGCATTATGACACACTAGTAGTCCAGTATCAAAACATAACAAGTACATACACAACTATAGTGATGATCTCAGGTCAAAGGATTACAAGTATAAAAATCATTATAGAGATTAACCTACTTGACAGTTCAAGGTAATTAACCATTAGGAATCTCTAGTTTTAGTCGGTTCGATAATCACATCTCTATGTGCATTATCTATGTACCTAACTCGGTAAACGAGAGCTACCTATATTTATCCGATAAATACTCGTTAGCTACATATTAATTTAACCGGATCATCGAGGTCCTAGTTCAATGATCCTACAATTAAGAACAAGTTTAGATTAAGTCCTATGAGCTAGAATCTCATTATCATAACACCTTAGATATCTAGTTCGTAACTTAATCGAGGATCTGTCTTTATGTTATATAAATGAATACCATAAACATAAAAGCTTGCCATAGATTCAAGAAAACAATTCCCTTAATCACTACTGTAGGGATAACTATTATCGTGTACAGTAAACACTTGTGTTCAATTCATTACAAGACGATCGGGGCTAGGGCATAATTCCAACAATCTCCCACTTGGCCTAGACCCAATCGTTCAAGTACCATAATTCATAAACAGTTTGTTCTCATCAGACTCTTCTGATAGACACACTTAGATGAATAGATATACATAATTTTCCTTTCTTATACATATTGAATGTGAACATCTTCATGTTCAATTATATCTTGAATCAAGCGGTACTACTGCAAAATTTGTTTGGATCAATAGTTTATTTTAGGTTTCTTTAATTATAAAATATCTCAAATATTGTCATTGTATAAAAAAAACAATATCTACATTGTGAAAACCACACAATGTATATATAATGAACTATTTTATCCAAACCATTGGCATAGTTGCATCTTATGCTGCTATGTATTCTACTTCTAGTAACCGAAATCTGCTACGGTGTCTTGATTGGAACTATTCCAATTTACTTCTCCTCTATATAGACACAACCATATCTTGATTTGCTATCATCCACGTTTGAAGCAAAACAAGCATCTATATACCCAATCAGCTTCAACTTATATTCTCCACATATGAGGAATGTGTCCTTAATACTTCTTAAGTACTTAAGGATAGTCTTTACTACTTTCCAACATTCCTCATTACGGTTACCTTCATACCTACTCGCTACTCCTAGCGTGTAGTGTACTTTAGGCCTTATACATTTCATGGTATGCTGGATAGATCCTTATTGTATAAACAAATAGGACTATACACGTTCATTCTCTTACTTTTAGGGTCCTAGGATGAACCCTTCCACTAAGAGTAATTCCAAAGCCTATTGTCAAATAGCTCCTCTTGGAATTTCCATGTAATACTACAAAAATAGTATAGATGTACCAAGATTGATATAGGTCAAGTAGCTTCTTTGATCTATCTCTATATATCCCAATTCAAAGAATATAAGCTACTTTCCTAAATCTTTCATGGAGAACTATTAGACAATAAAAAACTTGGTTAATTGCTTGGTTGGTATATCATATCCTTATGTGATAATATGTCATCTACATATAACACTAGGAAGATAAGTGTACTCCCACTAGTCCTTTGTACTCGTATAACTCTTATTCTAAAATCATAAAATCAAACTATTTGATTGTATAAAAGAGAATAATCCAACTTAGTGACATTTGCTGAATCCATTATATGGATTATTAGAACTTACATATTTTAATATGAGTAAATGGTAATATGAGACCTTTAGAATTTGTCTTAAGGACGTCATAGACTCCTATTTAGTAAAAACTATTTTCACATGATATTACCATATCTCATAATAATAGTATGTAGTTACCAATAGTAGAATCTGAAAGAAATTAAGCATTTCTATGAAAAAGGAATTCTCCATAATAAATGTTTTCCTTTTAATTTAAACGCTTAGCAATTAGAAGAACGTTATAGGTCTCTACCTTACCGTCTACTCCAATCATTTTTCTAACACCCATTTACTATAAATGGATCTTATATCTATTAAAGATTCAACCAAAGTACTATACTTTGTTGGTTCTTATAGATACTATTTCAGATTCTATGGTTCTTAACCACTTGTCACTATCTAGACTAGTCATAGCCTCTTCATAGGGATTTGGGATCATCACTTGATGGGGTTATCATCTATATGATTTCCTCATCAAACTGTCACCATTATTACAACTGATTTTGGTGTATGATGATATCTATATAACCTATAGGAGGCTTGTGTACAATAAATTCTTCTTTTTCTTGATTTTGTTAACTTTCTTGTTCCAAAATAGGTTCATTGATCGTCCCTAATTACTCAAAGTTTGATACTTGAACCTTAAATAAAACTATTAATTCATCAAGGAAAGACAGATCGGCGTGCATCTGATGCTCTATAGCTTGTATAAATAACTCTGAAATCTTTATTTCATTTTGACTAATTTCTACATTATGAATCCCTTCACTATAGAATTCCAATCTGAAAGGTGGTATTCCTTACCACAAACTCTTTGTGTTCAAAATGGTGTAGGAATATAATCATGTCATTTTCTTTGGGTATCCAACAAATCTATATTTGAAAGATCTCAACTCAAGCTTAACCATCATAAGTCGTTTAACATAAATCAGACAACTTCAAACTTCTACAGTTTGAGGTTTAACTTATGTTATCTCCATATCACATATGGATTTTATCGACTATTTAGTGGGACCTAAGAGTTCAATAAGTATGCAATTGACTTTAAAACATAACCCCATAAGAATATTCGAAAAGTAGTGAATTGATGTCTCCTCATTTGTGATAGATTTATGTTAAGATGAGACATCATTTTTAGTGTTTTAGAAGTCAATAATGTCGATTTTCTTGAGTTTTAGTGCACTTTCCTATTTTGTGTCTTGATTTGTAGAAATAATGTTTTTAGAGCATATTGGGTTTAATTGTTTATTTAGTGTGTAGCTTTAAAGATAATTATGGAGCTTAATTAGAGTCCAAGTCAAAGACAACAACTTATGGAAGGAGATATGCATGGTAATTGGAGATAAGGAAAGAATTGCTAAAAAGATGGAAAAGGAAAAGCTGCCTAAAACTGGGATTCTGCAAAGATAGGCGTTTTTACCTAATAAAGAGGCCGAATTTGGTAGATTACTCCTAAAGGGCGTAGGAAATTCTGTTGCGATTCTTTTGGTATCTTGTGGAGCAAAATCGGACCAATAATAAAGAAGTTATGACCAAAACAACGCAGCAGTGTTTATCTTTATTTCCATACGAATTTGAGTTGGGCTAGAAGTCCATTACCTTAACTCTTCCTCAAGAAAACGAATTAGGTCTTCTAAACACCTATAAATACACCCTTATATCACTTGTAAATCATCCTTGCCTCATAGTAATTAGTTCTTAAGGTTTTATTCTTCCAGTTTATTATAGAGAGCAAGATGATGTCTTTTATTATTTCTTTTAGTTTATTTCCTTCAGGTATGAACTAAACTTCCCATAGCTTGGGTTTTGCATATGTATAATCTATGAATTCTAATTCTTCTATCTAAGTTTCTTTGGGAATTATATGTTTTAATCTGATATTAGCTTCTTACTTTATATTTGCTTATGTGTTTTGATTTAATGTCTTTCCTGGAATTGATCACTTTAGGATTGTTTTAAGAGTAGTTAGATGTTCTCCTTGACAGGGTGTTTAACTATTGAACCACCACATAATGTCTAGTGTCGATAGCAGTTCTGACAAAACATACTTCTAACTAGATAGTCATTAAGGTTTGTTTTAACCACAGTATCACCAAGACTTGCAGTATTTGCTTAGGGCCTTAGTGGCGTTTGATAACCCTATTTTAAATCACTTCTTGGTTGTGACGTAGCCCCCTTAGTCGCTCTCAAGGTCTAAGGTAGTGGAATTTAGAATCCTGACTAAGTATTACCAAGAGCTAATATTCTCCCTTATGAACTAGATCTATAGATAGAATTAGAAGGATTAGTGCATACTAGCAAAACCTAAGCTATACTTCTCATCTCATATTCTTAATCTTTTACCTTATTGTCTTTATTTTCCTAGTTTTAATTCTTATTTTCGAAAACCAAATATTTAATTTACTGTTTTCTAATTATTTACTTTTACTCGTTATCTGTTCCTACGCGTTTAACACACTTAAGTCCCTGAGAACGAACTTTACTTATCATTAAAACTTGCATACGTCCTGTAATACTTGCAGTACTGTGCCTGTCTAGGGTGAGAGTGCATAGTTTTCCATACTTAATTTGATCTTATTTTTATCACACCCTAGGCGACACCATGAATCTTATCATGGATTGCACTATATCCAATAAAATGCAATTTCTCTTTCCGGACACACCATTAACCTTGGTATTCCAGAATATGTTCACTGAGACGAAATCTAATTTTGTCATAGATAATCTATAATGCATTGCTGAGATTTTCACCTCTACATGTTGATATCTTACTTCCTTCATACTCTTATATACTTGCTTTCAACTTCTCTCAATAGTAATTTGAACATTTCAAATTATTTATATTAGTGTTACATTTGGTAAACACATCTACATCCGTTATATAGTTAGTGAAGGAAATAAAGTAAGAATATCTATCTTTGGCTAAAGTTCGGACTGACCACATACATCAATATATAATGGACATAAGAACTCATTAGCATTGTCTACATTTTCATCAAAATGAGATTTAGTCATATTTCATTGAGATAAGTCTCACAAGTTTCATATGATTCAAAATCATACTCTTCGAGGAAATTTTCCTTGTGAAACTAGTCAACTTTTTCTCACAATTTATGACTTAGTCTATAACACCAAAGATAAAGTTTGATTAGTACGATTATCTATTTCGATTTATGACCAGAAACAACTATAACACTGTTACGTAGTTACTCTAGGCAATTCTAATCACCATATTGTAAGTATCAAATAGGGTGTAATTCATCACTATGAAAAACTCCATTGGTCATTTTATATTACACTAATAAATCATAACTATCTTATGATTAAATGACCATTTTTGTTTGAAAACAAGTTTACGAACAAAAAAACAGTTTTCTTACAATATGTTTTGCCATATGCATCTTTAAAGAATAAAATATCACAATTGTGGTTGCAACAATTGCTCCATTACCGAAATTGTAATTTAACTTCTCTTATTCTTATTCTTCTATTAATCTTTAGATTATGCAATATTTTGCATATTTCTAAACTACTACGAGTATCCAATACTGTTTCTGTGTAATTAATGGAAGTTAAAGAAATTACGGAAACAATTTTCATTATTGCCCTTACCTTGTTTCTTGGTGTTAGATAACTGGTATCTAATGGTCATACTAAGTTACTTATACATCTTCTAAATATGTTTAAGGATTCGTGGGATATCATGCTTAAAATGTCTTTTGGAGTTCATAACTGATGGATACAAGATTATACACTTAGTACCATTACTAAGTTCGTATTACTTTAGACATGCATCATATACATTTTATGTATCCTCAAGAGAAACTTGAGTCAATAACTCATTGAGTATATCAATGAGTCTCATAAGCATAAGAAACACTCTCAAGTTGCGGTCACAATTCTTGAGATTACCTAACCAACTTTGGATGATTTGAGAAGTGATGTAGCAGAAATATCGAGAACTCTAATCATAGGAAGGAATAGAGAATAACTCTCTAAAAACACTATTATATAGCTGACAAAGATAAGGACTTTTATCTAAGAGATATATAATTGAAAATTTTAAAACATGAATGAGCCCCCTAGTAGTCAGGTCGTTTCCCACGCATAATTAAAATGAATAATGAAAACTTTAAAACATGAATGAGCCCCCTGGTAGTCAGGTCGTTTCTCACTCATAATCAAAGTGTGGTACATTACCAATTTTATCATATAAAATAAGAGACTCAAAACTATTCAGCCCCCTGGTAGTCAGGTCATTTCTATTTAGTTTTGTTGAGTTAAATCCATCCTATAATCGAATATTATCAATACCACATCCTCTGGGTAGTCCAGACTAAAAATGTGAAATCAATAAGTAAATCATATTATCAGACAATCTAGAGTTTTACAATTTGTACTCGAACTACAAGTCCACCTGGTAGTCATATCAAAACTTGTAAACTTAACAAATTTGAAACTCTACTTGCGATGAACAAGTCTCATGAAATATCATATATATCATTTTATGAAATTCAATAATTTTAATTATCAAGTGAGAATACATTAAGATTTAAAATCTAAGAGTTGGGATGGAAACCAAAATGATCATATCGGAAAAACGGTCGAAAATCGTAATTTCGAAAAATACAATATTTTTTTATACAAATATTTCTTTTTTAAAAAGAAAAGGATTTGCATAATAAAAAAACAACGACATGGAAAACCCTTTTTCGTTTTTTTCTTTTTTTTGGATATAGAAACAATTCGATATATGGACAATGAATCCAATTAGGTTGAGACACTTTCACGAAACGCTCTCTAGAGGCGACTTACGAGCTACGAGTTACAGTTTTTTCTTTTCAATCAATCTCAATCTATAGACGTTAGCTTTCAATCAGGTTATTAATCGGGATTATTATCTGAATCTTAGATCTACGGTTGGATACTTGTAGAGTTATTGCAATTAGGGTTTCAGATTTAGGGATTTTAGGGCTAGGGTTCGAGATGAACGCGTCATCCGATGGGGTTATTAGTAACAGAGTCTTTCAGGTCTATCACTCCGACAAGTTTATGAGTAGGCAGGATCTTTGGTGGTTTAGGAATCATCGGACACCGAACGGCGGAGTTATCCATATCACGAAGAAAATTGAATGGAGAAAGGGTAAAATCAAAGATTATTACATCAGCATACAAAAAACATGAAGCACATGGAAGAATCACAGAAATCACACAACTTTATATACAAGTATTATGGCTCAAAGGATTTAAGGAAGCTGATTACTTTAGCAGCAGAGGGTGAGAAGTTAGATTGGATGATGGTTTATTCAGATTTTAAGGTAGAAGAAAGAATTAATCTTGCCAAGAATCACACTTCTTTTCTCGAAGGAAAAGAGAGAAAATTCAAAAGGCAATCTAACACGGACATTAGGATAGGAAATAGACACAAGACTATAAGGCGGTTTAACATATATCTCATTTGTTTTATTGGAGTTAAGGTAAGTGGGAGTAGCTCATTAATGGGATGCAGAAGATCGAAGACATCAAATGTTCGAAATAAAGACACTTGGCAGAAGAAGGATTTTTTAAATTACAAACCTATGTCAAAAAAAGACACATAAGACAGGTTAAAGGAAACGAGGTCTCACCTCTTTTCTCGAGTCAGACGGTGGAAAGGTTAGTGGAAGTAATAATCATTGCCATGCAGAAAGAAGCTGAGATACCGAGGCCATTTTCGATTATAAATAAACTCATTTGGCTGTTGAGTGACCAATGTAAGTTCTCTTTCTCTTACAACTCTTCATATTCTCAGCTTATCAAATCTTTATACCCCTCTTATATTCTCTATCACGCATTAAACCTCTACACTAATATCCTTATCTTGTCAATTGCTTTGTCTGATATAAACACTATGGCAACGAGAGAGAGAGAGAGAGAGAGAGAGAGAGAGAGAGAGAGAGAGAGAGAGACATGCTCTTCTAGTTATACCACTTAACTAAAATAACAGCAAATCTATAGGAGTTATTAATCTTGGCATTAACGAAAAGGTTCGAGCCGGCGAAGGAGGAGCCTTTCCTCCTTATTACTGCGGTTGGAAAGACTACGGTTTACCTCCAGGGATTCAGACGTCATCTTCGCGAAAAGTGGGGGGTTCGTGGTGATTTTAGACTTACAGAAGAAGAGGAGAACGTTTTCAAACTTGAAACCTTCAAACAAGGAGAGCTCGAGAGACTCTGGAACCTTAGACCAGGTATTTTCTTAGGCATGCATTTTGCTTTTACACCTTGCCAGCATCATGTCGACCTTGGGACTGTGAATCGTGATTTCTCTTCGGTTTGGGTTCAAGCGAGTGGTCTCGCCTTTAAACAGAATACAGAACAAACAATGATAGACTTATTACCATGCTTTGTTGATATAGAAGATATTGACTACCCTGATGTTGCAGTGGCTGATATAAAAAATTTGAGGTTTAGAATCCGGTTTAACACTAAGCTACCAGTTCCTCCGGGATGGTATTTAGCTCAAGAAGATGGCGCATGTTGGATAACATTTCGATATGAAAATCTTGGAGCCCTTTGCTTCAGATGTGGGTGTGTTGGTCATAGAGATGATACATGCAACGTAATTATTCTACACCAAATAGAGGATCCAGATGAGAAGCGAAAAGCTACTTGGTCAGTAGCGAATATAGCGAGCTTCCCACCAATCAAACCCATCTATGGGGTAAGGAAAAGAATAGGTAATGGTTTTGCGAGAACAGGAAGACAATATTTCTGGGATAGATATGAAGAAGATAAGAATGGAGAAAGTCATGGAAGGAACAATCAAAATAACCCACAGTACAACCAGGATACGGACATGGGTGGATCAAATCAGGCTCGTCAAGCGCGCCAAAATCGAACTCAACAAAACAGGGATCTGGTGTCGCCTAGGGTGTGATAATAATAAGATAAAATTAAGTTAAGAAACTACGCACTCTCACCCTAGACAGGCACAGTACTGCAAGTATTACAGGACGTATGCAAGTTTTAGTTAGTAAGTTGAGTTCGTTCTCAGGGACTTAAGTTTGTTACACGAATGGATAGCAATAACGAGTAAGCAATAATTAATTAAAGACAGAAAATAGAAGAGATTGAAATTTGAAATTAATAACTAAAACTAAGAAAATAAAGACAATAAAGTAAAAGATAAGAATATGAGATGAGAAGTATAGCTCAGGTTTTGCTAGTATGCACTAATCCTTCTAATTCTATCTATGAATCTAGTTAATAAGGGAGAATATTAGCTCTTGGTATACTTAGTCAGGATTCTAAATTCCCATACCTTAGACCTTGAGAGCGACTAAGGGGGCTACGACACAACCAAGACGAGGTCTCAAATAGGGTTATCAAACGCTACTAAGGCCCTAAACAGAACACTACAATCATTGGTGATATGGTGATTAAAACAAACCCTAATGACTATCTAGTTAGAATCATGTTTTGTCAGAACTAATATCGACACTAGACATTATGTGGTGGTTCAATAGTTAAACACCCTGTCAAGGAGACCATCTAACTACTATTAAAACAATCTTAAAGTGATCAGTTCTAGGAAAGACAATAAATCAAAACACATAAACAAATATAAAGTAAATAGCTAATATCAGATTAAAACATATAATTCCCAAAGAACTTAGATAGAAGAATTAGAATTCATAGTTTATACATTATGCAAAACCCAAGCTATGGGGAGTTTAGTTCATACCTGAAGGAAATAAACTAAAAGAAATTACAAAAGACATCATCTTGCTCTCTACAATAAACTGGAAGAATAAACCCTTAAGAACTAATTACTATGAGGCAAGGATTGATTACAAGTGATATAAGGGTGTATTTATAGGTGTTTAGAAGACCTAATTCGTTTTCTTGAGGAAGAGATAACGTATTGGACTTCTAGCCCAACTCAAATTCGTATGGAAATAAAGATAAACACTGTTGGACCGTTTTGAGCATACCTTCTTCGTTATTGGTCGGTTTGAGCTCCATAAGATACCAAAAGAATTGTAACAGAATTATCTTTGTCCCTATGAAAGGAAATTACCAAAATCGGCCTATTTCTTAGGTAAATAACCACTTCTTTAGGCGTGTGCTGAGGAATTCAGATTTAGGCAGCTTTTCCTTTTCCATCTTTTTAGCTTTTGTTTCCTTATCTCCAATTACCATGCAAATCTCTTTCCATATATTGTAGTCTTTGACTTGGACTCTAATTAATATCCATAATTATCTTTAAAGCTTCACACTAAAATAAACAATTAAACCCAATATGCTCTAAAAATAATAATTCAACAAATCAAGACTCAAAATAGGAAAGTGCACTATTTCTCAAGAAAATAGACATTTATGACTTCTAAATCACTAAAAATGATGTCTCATCTTAACATAAATCTATCACAAATGAGGAGACATCAAGACCCCCAACTCAAAGTTGTATCGTCCCGATACAATAAAAGATAAAAATAAAGGGAAGTCTATAAATACACACTTATAAAATTTTCAATACAATGGGAAAAAGCATAGCAGAATATATAGAATAAACCTAAAGCACACAACTCAGAAAATTTCATGCAATAATATTCATAAACTACATACCTGTACACTTCTCATATCCACAGTCAACACGGCTTGAATTCAAGATCAGATTAGTTTCGCAATGTAAGAAGGATTGGGACTTTACTCAGTTCCCCAAGAGAGCTATAGATTGTTCATCAAACCTCACTAGCATCCAAATATCTACTCAACTACTCTCTAATGGCTCAATCACTTCTCAATTACATAGCAAAGAATCACAAGGTCTTTAAGGTTGTAATTTAGGCTTAGGGACGGTATGATAGTATATTTGGATAATTTGGAGTGAGCTTTTGGCTCTCTCCTCACTAGCCATCAACGAATCGCCCTAGAGCTTGAGTTACTCTCATAAAACGTTTCTCACTCAACCCAATGAATTCCTTGATGCACAATTTAGCATCCCCAATAACCCAATTAAAGCTCAAGATGTTCAAATAAAAATCCACTTTGCCGGTCCGAATATATATATTTTCTTTTCTTTTCAAATTAATTCTTAAGCTGTGACTCTCTTTTAATGTTGAGATATCATGCTAATTTTCTCATATATATATTTTTTCTCTTTTAATGCACTTGTTGGCAAAATTAGCTCGTAGCTTCTTTTTCATTCACTATTACCCCGGCAAAGGGTTACAATAAAAATCAGTGAATCATCATCAATATAATCACAAAGCACAATTAATAAACTCAAAAATCCCATCCCAATAACAATTCCCATAATGGTGGACCCACCACCCCAAACTCAAGCTCTAGAACAATTGTCTATGCATCGAGATTCGAGTGCTGGTCATATGGAAAAGTCCTATAATCTAAAGGATATGGCTTATAACGTGTTTCAATAAAAAGATTTTGAAAGGCTAGAAGGAGCTGAGAAGGATATAGCATATAAAATCAAAAATCACAAGGTGAGAAGGTATAAAAAGGCTTCAAGGGCTTCAAAATATGAAAGAACCGCCTTAATCACTTTCTACACTATGTAATTTCGTTATTTTCTTACCTTTAGCACTTTCATCAAATGGTTTTTCAACTAGCTTGGATCTCACGGCCTACACACTTCTCAAGGTTCCCTGAGATCGAACATACTTTCTATCGCATTGCTCACTAATCTTTTCTTTACTATCAACGTGTGTTTTCCTGCAAATACTCAAAGCATACGAATAACATAGCTCATAAACATATTACTTACTATCATTAATTTACTGAGCTTATGCTTTCAAGCTATTAAACACACTCTACATCTAATTCCCATGTATCAAAAATTTTAATTTCTACCTAAAAACAGAAAAATGGAGATGAGAGACAACGAATCCCACACCCCCAACTCGAAAATGAGCCGTGTCCCCACGACTCGAAAAAAGACTCGAAAAACAGAAGTTAAAATTAGCAGATAAACATATTTACAGAAATGGTAAGGAAGAAAGAGAACATACTCTCGAGGCTATTGCCTCGCATCATTGATATCCAAGGTTGGAATTGCTGGACCTTTCGTTAATTGCTCAAGGAGTTTCATGATGTGCACTTGATTAGCGTTGATTTGTGCCACATCATTGACTAAGGAAGTTTGAGCTGCTTAAAATTTCGTTAAACGCTCCTCCATCTTCTCTTGCCAATTTTTCTCCTTTTCGTCTTTCGAGACTTGCGTAGAACCCGCTCTTCGAAAGATATCCTTGATCCAAGCATTATCAATATAACTCGTCTTAAATTCGAGTTTCTCTTCTTCACCCAATGTAACATCCGCTTTTCGCACAAGACACGTGATCATAGTTGGAAATTTAACATTATAAACAGATTTAGAAGAGACCGAGAATCACATCACCTCCTCATAGATCAACTGTTCCACATCCACTTCTTCTCCTTTCAAAATACAGTCCAAAAGTAAAGCGTACTTCATAGTCACATCCAAAGTTCGTGTGTTTCCAAAAATATTAGGGACAAGGAAATTGTGCCAAATTCTTGCATCTGCTTGAAAATATTTGTAAGGCCAAGGTGCCTTCAATTCTCCCTTATGTGATTGCACTTTCTCTTTGTCTAATACATGCTCAAAAAGTAATTCCTCATCAAAGATTTTTCGCTTAGCAACCGCTTCTTCAAATTTGCAACAACCTTTCAATTTCTTAAACTTGAAGTGGTTTCTAATCTCCTCAACTGTGAAAGGAACTAACTTTCCTCTAATCGGAACACAACCTTTACTATCTCGGCTAAAGAGGCCTAAATAGAATTCCAAAACTAACTCATAACATAATTCAGAACGGCTTACCATGAACGTAAACCAACCTAGTTTCTCACCAAGCTCTAAGAATCTCTTGTATTCTCCATCGCCAACTTCTTCCTTGAATACTTTCTCATAAGCAAAAGTTAGTTCTTTCAATTGTTTCTCCGCAGAAGTCTTCAGGGCCCTTTAAGTTTCCTCTTTCTCTTTGGGTGTAAGACCTTGTGGAGGTTGTGTTTTCTCCTTTGCATAATAGTAAAGCTTTTTACCATTACGATCAAACAAAGGTATCCCACTCTTCTCAACTTTATCTTTACCCTTTGATTTAGAACTAGAACCTTTGTCAATTGATGTCTTCTTAATTAAATCCAATCCCTTGTTACTCTTCACCTCCCTCTTGTTAGCTAAAATTGTTGTTCTATTAGTCATCTTCAATTAACCCCCAACTCAAAGCTTTAGCAACCCTTGAAATTTGAACTTGTGAAATAATGGTTGAACAATCTTGATTTGGCCTAGGATAGGTAAATTGGTGATGAATCTCTATGTGGGTGAGGTGGATTTGTAATGGGTTGGCTTGGATTTAAGAAATTGTAGGATGAATTTTGAAAATTTGGCTCTTTGATTCTTCAATTTGAATGGATTTGGTGATGATTGGGTCTTTGATTCTCTCTTGTAATGATATGGAGAAAAGGTTTGATGTGTTTTTCTTGATGATTGGGTAGTGTTTTGGTGATTGGGGAAGGTTTTGATGAGCTTCAATGGAGTTAGGAGAGTTTTGGAGAAGAGAAAGAGGCTTTAGGTTTATAAAATTCGGAATAATGGCTTAATACCTCATTTATACACTCAAATCCCGTAGGTTTTCTCTCTCTGGCGGCGCTGCGGACTACCCCTGCGGACTATGGGTGTACCGCAGGGTAGTCCGCTACATTTGATGGTCGAAATTTTTTACCCACTGGATAATACCCGTGGTATGACCCCGTGGCACGTGTTTTTGCTCTGCGGACCATGGTGCGGTACACCGCAGGGTACCCCGCGCCTTCTGATGTGTTCTTCGTCAAAATACACGTGGACCTACCCTGTGGCACGCGTTTTTGCTCTGCGGACCAGGGCACGGTGCAGGGGGTAGTCCGCGGGTCAATTTTTTCTTGGTTCTGGATAGGACCCGTGGCTCCACCCGTGGTACAGGTTTCTTCCCTGCGGTGCATACCTGCGGACTAGGGGTAGTCCGCGCAGGTCATTCCTTCGCTCCGAAAAATTTTCCTCGCGTCCCTAACTCGATTTCTCCAATTCCTACACACCAAAAACACTAATACCTTTCTCAAATATGCATTATCAACTAAAAACACTAAACTAAACATAAATTAAAGACATAAAAACTAAAAAAACTACGTGTTGTCTCCCGTACATCACTTTTGTTTAACGTCTTTCAAAGTTAGACGTGTTACCTCTGTCAAGATTTGCGAATATAGCCTCCCCAGCAACGAGTAAGGCTATGAACGTAAACTAATCTGCGCTTGACCCCAGTTTTGGGGCGAATTTCTATCACCTTGGCTGAAACAACCTTAGTGACAATGAATGGTCCCATCCGAGAGTCTTTGAAACTTCGTGGCCTATTCTCGCGTTTGTGAGCTTTCCATAGAACTTCATGGCCAACCCCAAACTCAATGTTTGGCTCAGTATCCACAGGCTTTAAGTGGATCTTCTCAGGAGGGACTTTGTGATGTGAAAGGCTGTGGATGACAGGAACGGTGTGATCTAACTTCCTCGGTTTCTTACCCAAGACATAGAAGGTCTCGGATACATTCTTTGCATGAAGGGTGATGGTCCCTTCTTGGAAGTTGATTACACTTTGACTTGTGGCCATGAAAGGTCGTCCAAGTATGATTGGAACCTGCTTATCTGCATCAAACTCAAGAATAACAAAGTCAGTAGGGATGGCGATATTACCTGCACGGACTAAGACGTCCTCCACTGTTCCCCATGTCCTTTTAACTGAGTTGTCAGCGAACTGCAACTTCACTGGAGTTTTCTCTGATTTCTGAAGTCCAAGTCTCTCGAACACGGACTTAGGCATAAGATTCACACCAGAACCCACATCGTACATAGCTTTCACTTTGAGCATACCATGTAATTGAATAGGAAGGTTGAAACTTCCCGGATCCTTAAGCTTTGGTGGTAGCTCTCTTTCACTTCTTCTTGAAACCCTCAGGTTCTCTTTCGGGATCTCTACACTCGCCTCTTTCTCAGGAATAACTTCCGTAAACACTTGTTGCGGTGTAAGTCCTCTCTTCGCGATCTCAAGCATTTGGGCGTTGATATTTTCAGGTTGGTATGCTTCTACAAATGTCTTGAGAATAGTGTCATCCTTAGGATTTGTATCAGAAATAGTTGATGACACTGGTCGAACAATAGGTGGCGATTCCACCTTCTCTTCTTCTTTCTCTTCATGCACAACAGGTGCAATTTCATCTATTGATTCCTCCTTTGAGGCTTCTTTCTCTTTCTCTTTAGCCAGCTCAGCTGCGTAATCCACAACCGATCGAATTTCCTCTTGCATCTTCCTCAGTAGCTGTATAAATTCGGCTTTCTCTTGATCGTCCTCCATATAAACTTCAGAACAGTCAGATTCCATGGGGCTAGACTTGGTTGGTTCTTCTTCGGTACTCAAAACTTCCACGGCACTAACGGCAGCATGCGGTACTTCCTCTTTTGCTTCTTCAATTTCAAGGCAAATTGCCTTGCAAGCTTCGAACACAACATTGTTTTCACCTCCTTCGATCGCCTTTACTTCCTTTTGTTCTACCAAATTTGTTAAAACTTCGTTTAATTGTTTTACTTGAGTACCTAACATCTGAAGTATGGCATCGTGTCCTCAGACCTTCTCGTCCTGAGCGTATATAGTCGTGGTCAAACGGTCCAGAGCTTGTGCTATCTGTTGATTATCCATATATCCTTCTTGAGGATACTGAGCTAAAGCTTTCTGATCTAATGAATCGGTATAGGCATCTTGAGCAGGTTGTTGTGGGGGAGCAGGTCTATTCTGATGTTGATTTTGGTACTGACCTCGCTGTTGGAAAGAGTTGTTCTGGGGTCGTGGTTGATAATGACCAGGATTAGCGGCCCATTGTGGATTTGAGTACTGCATACCCGGATGGTTTCAGTTACCCCATTGATAACCTCCTTGATTGGATATAAAGTAAACAGATTGCGGATTTGATTCGCACTCTTCCCATGTATGATTGTTAACCCCACATTGTTGACAACCTTGTTCTTCTTGTACCACGTTTGCAGCGGCTAAATTATTTTCCATTGCTATCTTCAGCTCTTTGATTTGATTTTCTAATGCGGATATCTGAGCTGAGTTCGCAGTTTCTGCATCTAAACGAAGCGTTCCTCGGGTCTTTGCTACGGAAACTCGCGTTGAAGGCCAACTTCTTTCTTGTTCCATAATATTTTCTAAAACCTCGGAAGCTTCATTGTGATTCATGGACACAAAATTACCCTTTCCAATATTATCCACCTTTTCTCTACCTTTATCATTAAGACCTTCATAGAACATAACAAGTTGTAGAGCAGGTGTATAACCATGGAGTGGACATCTAGTTAATTTTTGTTGAAACCTTGTCCATGCTTCTCCCACTGTTTCTCCATCTTCTTGGCAAAACCTTGCAAGCTCGGTTTGATCTTTAAGTCTCGTGCTCTTCGGATAAAAACGGTCAAAGAACGCGGCTTGAAGTTCTCTCCAAGAATGAATTGTTCCATGTGGTTGTCTTTCTAGCCAATCGCTAGCTCTACCGGTCAAGAAGAACGAAAACATATGACAATACAGTTGCTCGCGTGTAATGCCCGGAGTAATGTAGGCATCACAAATCTGCATGAACTTCTGAATCGATCTTACCGGATCTTGAATTGCTGTACCAGTGCAGAGTCCAAAACTTTGAAATTGACTGAGCATACCCGGATCGGGTCTAAATTTGATATTTGGAATATCTGGAGGACGGTAACCGATTGGTTGAACATGAAACGGCACATGAAGACCAGGGAGATCTTGCTGTGCTTGATTCTGTTGATTATTAAGGTTATTCTGCCAATTACCTCCTCCTACTGGTAGTTGTTGTCCTTCTTGTCCACCAAGTGGTGGATCTTGTTGTTCTCCACCGAGTGGTGGATTCAGTTGAGCACCAAGTGGAGGGTCTTGTTGAAGTCCTCCAAGTGGTGGATTTAGTTGGGCTGCCATTGCTCTTCTTAAGGCTCTTTCCTCATGAACTCGTTTGTTGTAAGGTCTGAAGCTCCTCTCAGGCTCCGATAAGGGAGGCCAAGAATTAAACACTGTGAAACCTGAAAAAGACTAAAGCAAACCAAAAGCGTAAATCTGGAAAAATAAAAACTAAAACTGAAAAATAAAAACTAATTAAAAACTACTACTCGAAATAGATAACCAACACGCTAACGAGACACAAGTCCCCGGCAGCGGCGCCAAAAACTTGGTGTCGCCTAGGGTGTGATAAAAATAAGATAAAATTAAGTTAAGAAACTACGCACTCTCACCCTAGACAGGCACAGTACTGCAAGTATTACAGGACGTACGCAAGTTTTAGTTAGTAAGTTGAGTTCGTTCTCAGGGACTTAAGTGTGTTACATGAATGGATAGCAATAACGAGTAAGCAATAATTAATTAAAGACAGAAAATAGAAGAGATTGAAATTCGAAATTAATAACTAAAACTAAGAAAATAAAGACAATAAAGTAAAAGATAAGAATATGAGATGAGAAGTATAGCTCAGGTTTTGCTAGTAACCAAATTTTCACTAAATCCCATGTTTAAAAGAATAGTTTTTAGGCAATCCCATTCCGCATTTTCGTATGCTTTTTGAACATAAGCTTTTATAGCCATATAAGAGGTTTTTGTATACCTATTTCCTTTAATATAGTTTATAACTTCATGGGCAATATAGGTGTTATCTTGTATATGTCTACCCGCAATGAAAGCCGATTGATTTTCATCTATCAAGCAATTCATAAAAGGTTGCATTCTATTAACAATAATCTTAGCAATGTTTTTATATATAAAATTTGAACAACTAATTGGTCGAAAATGTTTAATACTTTTGGGATTCTTGATTTTGGTATAAGATATATAAATGTATTGTTAAGCTCTTTTAGTGAATCTCCATTATACCAAAAGTTATTGATGGTTTTAATAACATCAAGCTTTATTAATTCCCAATATTTTTTATAGAACAGACCTGGATACCCATCAGGTCCAGGCACCTTATGGGCTCCAAGTTCATATATTGCTTTCCTAATTTCATCAATTTGTAAGGGTTTCTCTAGATTTTCATTCGTATGAGTATTTAATTTTTTTTACAATTAGATCAGTTATAGGAGTAAAAACTCTGTCTCCCACAGTCTCAAAGATATTGTTAAAATAATTACATATTTCACTTTTAATATCTTCATCCTTTTCTATCCAGTTACCACTTTCATTTTCTAAGAACATGATCTTATTTATACATCTTCTTTCTTTAGTGTAAGCATGGAAATATGAGGTGTTCTTATCACCTCTTTTCAACCAGGTCACTCTAGACCTAGAGGCCCAATAATCCTCCTCATTTTTCCAGGCTTTCTCTATTTTACTAACTAAAATATTATATTCATTCCAGTCTTTTGTATTTGGGTTATCATAAATTTTCTCAATTTCCTTCATGTAACTATCAATTTTTTTCTTATTATTGTTATATTTTTCTTTACTCCAGTTGCTAAGTAAAATGCTACAGTTTTTCAGTTTAATAGTCATTTTATTGCGAATATAGGATAAGTTATTTCTCCTATCTTCCCATACTTTTTTAATAATTTCATAACACTCCTTTTGTTCAATCCAATTATTTTTAAAATAGAACCTTCTTTTCCTATTTTTCTAATTATCTTTCATAGTAATTATTTAAGGTGTGTGATCAGAGCCTATGGCTGGTAAGAGAGTTACCCAAGCATTTGGGAATTTATTTCTCCATACATTGTTTTCAAAAGCTCTGTCAATAAGGGACTTAATCATCTCTTCACCCTCTCTTTTATTAGTCCAGGAGAATTTAACTCCTTTAGTTTCAATTTCAGTTAACTTATTATGTTTAATGAAACCATTAAATTGTTTCATTTGTTTTTTACATTTCTCATCCCCACCCTTTTTTTCCTGTAAATTTCTTATATTATTGAAATCTCCAATTAGATTCCAAGCCTCATTCTTACCCGGGTTACAATTACTAAGCATCTCAAGGCATTTTTCTTTATTCCTATCAAGTGGTGCCCCATAGACAAAAGTAGTAAAAAAAATTCTTTTTCATATATCAGTTCACAGTGTATATAGTTAATATTTTTGTGCAATACTTTTATATCAATTCCATCTTTAATAAAAAGGGCTAGACCACCCCCTAAACCCACAGGTTCAACAGTATCCATTAAGGTCATTTTAATAATCTTTTCAAGTTTCTTCACATTTTTATAAGGATTTTTAGTTTCAGATGAGAACAGTACCTTAGTCTGGTATTTGGAAACCATACCAGAGAGGGTCTGGACTGTCAGAGGTGTGCCAATCCCCTGACAGTTCCAGGCAGTTTGTATCATTGACTGTTTTGGGGTTGATTTGGGTCAACCCCACAAACCTCTTCAGTAGTTTGATCTTTTCTTTCTTCCCCATCTTCCTTACTTTCTTCTTGCTCATTCATACCCTTTTTTGTTCTTGCCGCCTATAATGTCTTCTGCCTCTTAGGGTTAGTTGATTCATAAGTGTTTTTCTTCACCGTCTTCCTTTTGGTCTTAAGTGGCTGTCTACCTTCATGTATGATTATACCTTTTCCTTTCTGATCTTTTCGAGTTCCATTGCTTGCACCCGCTTCTTGTTTTTTACTATCTTCAAAGAAACTCGGTATCTCCATCTCAACCTTCTTCTTTGATTTTGAAATAGGTGTATTGAGTTCATTTTCATTTACTAGTTTAGTGGTGTTGATGTTCTTTGATTGAGGGTTGATTGAGAGTGTGGTGTGGTGGTTAGGGTTATCGTGGATTGGGGATTTTTGGTGTGTTGGTGTGTTTTGGAGAGACGAAGGGGTTAGATTGTTTTCAGAGTGGGTTTGGGTTTGTGTTTTGTTATGTGTTGGAGTGTTTGGGCCTAGTACGTGAAGGATAGTGACGTTGGGACTTTTAATTTTTGGGCTGGTTTCAGTGAAAGACCCAAATAGGAGGTTATCTTTTTGGGCTGGACTGGTATTTAACTTAATAGAAATTTCATGGGCTACTTGGGCCAGATTGATTTCTTTTTCCATTAATATTTTGTTTCGTAGTGCCTTCTCTCTTCCATCCTCAAAACCGTACTCCATTTTTTGTTTTTTTCTTTCTCTGTACTGGAGCTCGTACGATTACCCTTACCACTCCCACCATTGTTGCCACTACTCTGAGTCGTACCAAATTAAAAAACGCCGTTAGGTTTATTGACGGCATCCATCTTACCGTCTTCTTATCCGTTAGTAGTGTTGATGGTATTAGGTTGACTCAGTTTCAGACCACGGTAACTCGTTTCTTCTCCATAATACCTTTTTTCTTCATTAATAATCAATTTCTTGCTCGTATCAACCACTTCTCGAAGCATATAGGTTTGGGATGGCCCTCTTGTAGTTATTTTAATCCAGCTCCCTAATCTAGGGTTTAATTTTGGGTTTGTGCATCCTTTTTCCGGATGCCCAAAGATACCACATCCATAACACACTTGACCAATGTTTTCGTAGCAAAATTTGATCCACGCTGGTTTGTGTTCATTTTCCCAGAAATTAATTCCCGGAATAAGCGGCATGGTTAAATCCCAATCCACTTGAACACGGGTAATTGTTTTCTCATCGATTTCTAGGGTATTTGGTAGTATAATTTGGTGAACTTCACCAAAATATGTAAGCAGCTCTCCTAGGCATTTAGTAGAAAGGAGGTTCACAGGTATACCTGATAGTTGAATCCATAGGGTGGTGTTGTTGACTATGCTTTTTTCTGTGGCTTGGTATTGATTAATCGCAAAGTGTTTACCTTGTAATGTCCAAGGCCTTTGCTCCCGCAATTTGTTTTTATCCTCTTTTGTCTCGAATCGTATAACAAATGTGTTTTTTCCAGTTTTTCCAACATCCACTGGGTTTTTAAGTGCCCAATGTTTGTTGATGTGATTCTTGATAAATATGTGGTTGATTTGTTCTTTTACTAATATTCTCGCTGTGAGTTTGTGTTCATTTTATAGTTTGTATTGAGTGTTAGCAACAGGTGTGATAACCAGATTGCTATTCTTTGCTAAGGGATGTGAGGAAGCGAAAAAATCCATCATTCAAAGAGTGAAGCAATGGACAGAGGAGAGTTTAGGAAGAGAAGAGGTAGAGAAAGGGAAATAAAAGCAATGGAGCAAAAGGAGATAGAAGTGTGAACAAGAAGAGCTAGAGGTTAAAATGAGTGGGAGAGGTTGAAATAATTGTAATGAGAAAGTGTTTAGTTTGAATTTCTTAAGGCAAAAACGCTTGTAATAGGAATCACACACCAAAACACTAAGGTTTTTGGATATGATTTGGTTGTATATGTAAAGTTCCATTTAAATTATGGACAAATGATGGCCTCAGTTACATTTGCAGTGCTATTGCTATGCCAATTCAAATAGATCCCATTACTAAGTCCAGAAATAGACTTATCTTTGCAAGAGCCTGCTTAGAAGTGGATATGACTAAAGAGCTTGTTAAAAATGTGAAAATGTACCTTGAAGAAAATGGAATGCATGAGGTTGATGTGTATTATGAATGGCTTCCTCCAAGGTGTTCTAGTTTCAAGGTTTTAGGACATAATGGTGCTAATTGTGATAAAGGAAAGGAAGAAAGATTCAATGAAAAACCAAAAAACAAACACAACCTAATTTTCCTACTAAAAATGAGGAATAGAGAGTTTTGCAAAAAAAGGAAGAAGGACAATGAAGTTCATAGTCCAAGAGTTAATAGTATAGAAACAACTCATAATGATAAAACAGTAAGTGTTAAAGGTAAGGAGAAAACCCATGTTTCTCCAAAAAGTAATGACCCTATAAGTCAGAATTCTGATCTCTTTGTTGGAGATTTAAGCAATTCTTTTGTGCTTTAAGCATGGCTAATGAGAATCTCGAAGATGCTTTGTACTCCTTTATGGGAAGTGCCCATAGAGATGGAAAACCTCCTCATCAATGATTGTTAGTTCATGAAATGTTAGAGGCTTAAATTAAAGCCTCAAACAAAATGAAGTTATTCATGTTATACAGGATAAAAGAGTTTATTTAGTGTGTATATTTTAGACTAAGATGACCATTTAAAGCTATAATAGATTTAATTCTACCTATCTTACTAATTGGGGTTCTAGAATTAACCATGATAAAAATGATAAGGGGAGAATTTGTATTAAATGGAACAAAAACACAATTGAGGTAAACTGTCCTGACTCTACAAATCAATCTATGTTACCTAAAATTCATGATATTCATATAAGAGGACCTTTCATTGTATTATGATTTATGTTGATAATGATGATGACAAGAGGAAAATTCTTTGGGATACTCTTACAAAATGGATGTTAATAGTGGTTAACTCACCTTGTATTTGGTGTGGTGATTTTAATGAAATCATCAAAGCTGAAGAAAGAATAAGGTGTACTAGCTTGCATAGAAGTTCTGAGGAATTTGAAGAATGTATCAATGATAATGCTATGGTTGAACACCAAAGTCAAGGTTGCTTTCACACTTGGACTAACAAGGGAACTGATGGTTTCATATCCAGTAAAATTGACAGGATTTATGATTTTCATAAATGATGCTTAGTTTACTAAGTTCAAATCACGCTTATATGTTAATCCTCGTGGTATCTCGAATCACTCTAATCTTATCCATACTATTCAGGGAAGTACTAAACAAAATCCCTCGTCTTTTAAATTCTTTAACATATGTACAACCCATGATCAATTTCTACCTGTAATTGATATGGCTTGGAGAACTAACTTTGAGGGAAGTTTAATGTTTCAGGTTGTGAACAAGCTCAAAGAAGTAAAGAAAACTTTAAAAATCTTCAATACAAAATATTTTCACCATTCTACCGAGGAGATTATGAAAATTAAAGAACATGAGAGGATTCAACTCAAGATTATGAATGGAGATATTACTGATCTTGAACATGAAAAGGAACTTAGAGAAAAACTTATACATCTTCTTACCATTCAAGAAGAGTTTCTGAAGCAGAAATCGAAAATCACTTGGACTCAAAAGAGTGATTCCATTTCTGCACTATATCACATAATTAAAAAGGATAGAATCACTCATAATCGTGTCTCATCTATTATGATTGAGGATGGGGACATTTTTATTGAGGATGATGCTATTCATAATGATTTCATTAAATAATATAAGAGTTTGATTGGCACCGAATACACTCAGGAATAAAATATTTCTATTGATGAGATTTCATGAAATATTCATCAAAATGGATCAACATGTTTATCTCTACACCTATCTTTTCTCTTTGCATAAATGGAAATATAAGTGGTTTCTTTAAAGGAGAAAGTTGTTTGAGACATGGTGATCTCTTATATCCTTATTTGTTTGTTATATGTATGCAAGGATTTTCTGACATACTTGAAAAGGTTACTCATCATAAAAGTTTCTCTTACCATCCTTATTGTGTTAGAATGGAACTCACACCTTGTTTTTGCTGATGACTGCTTAAATTTCTTCAATGGTAATAAACACTCGGCTACTAGATTGAAGCATGGTTTAGACTTTTTCTCAAGACACTCTTCGCTCAAAATTAATCTTGAGAAGAGTGAGATATACATTGGAGGAGGTAGTAATGATCTTCACAAAGAACTCAAACTGCATTCTTAATGTAAAGAGGGGAAAACTTCTGGTTAGGTACCTTGGTGTACCTTTGATTACTAATGGGACCTAATAGTTTGATGTGCAATACACTTATTCAGAACATAGTGGGGATTGTGTAATGTTGGATGCATAGATTTTTTACATTCACAGGAAGAGTTCACCTCATTAAAAGTGTACTTCAAAGCAAGGCTAGATTTTGGTGTAATGTGCTCTTCCTTCCTATGGGAGTTGTACATAAGATTGAGGTTTTATTGAGTAGATTCTTATGGTAAGGAAACACCACTGACTACCATGGGGCTAAGGTTTCATGGGAGGATCTTTGTCAAAGCAAGAAGAATGGAGGATTAGGCATTCCTAACTTTTTATATATATTAACCAAGTTGCAATTCTTAAGGCTTTTTGGAAAATGTATGGCAATAAGGGTAATATTTTGGTTTATTCTAACTGGCTTAGAAACAAAAGTATTTGGAATATTTCATATGAAAGTAAACTTAGATGGACTTGGAGAGTAATGCTCAATGTTAGACACATTGTGTTTTATTATATTGAGCATTTTATTGGAAATGGTAGAGGTACTTACTTGTTGATTGATAAGTGGATTAAAGGAAAAAGTTTTAAAGAAAATTGTGTTCAAAATGATGCTATATCAATGGGCAATTATAATATTAATTGAAAAGTGTTTGAATACTACACTAATAAAAGGAGGAGGCTTCCTCGAAGTCTCAAAGAAACTTTTGATCATATAAAAGATTGGGAACTCAGTGACAAGGAAGATACCATTATATGGAGAGCTAAAGGTTTTAAAGCGGCTGAGATTATGTATCATCTTAGAGGTCCTGATGTGGAAATAAAGTGGTATAGTGTGGTTTGGCATAAATAGAGTATTCCAAAGCACATATTTTGTGCTTGGTTAATGATGTCTCCCCATTTGTGATGATTTAATCTTAGTTGGAGACATCATTTTTAGTGTTTTAGGAAGTCTAGTAGTCGATTTCCCTATTAAATATTATACTTTCCTATTTCTTGTCTTGATTTAATGAATTATTATTTTTAGAGCATATTTGGTATAATTTATTTATTTAGTGTGAAGCTTTAAATATATATAGTAATTAATTAGATGTCAAATCAAGTTTAATGAGATAAAGGAAAGAAGATATGCATGGAAATTGGAGATAAAGGAAGGAAAAGATAGATATGGAAAGATAAAGTTGCCAAGTAAATCTGAATTCCATCAGCCACGTCCATAGAAGTGATCAAACTCAATATTGGCTAGTAATTTGGAAGACTGCTCTGAAGCAAAAGTATATATCTTTCCGAGACGATCAGTTTCGATACAAAGTACGCGTCAATCGGAGTTGAAACGAAGAAGTTACAGCCAAAACCAAACAGCGGCACATTATTGCCTAGTCTATTTTTTAGGGTTACGAATTTGAGTTGGGCTTGGAGTCCAAGTTACTTGTCTTCCACTCTAAGAAAACGAATTAAGTCTTCTAAACACCTGTAAATACATCCTTTAATCTTTGTAAAGTCATCATTGCCTCCCATAAGTTAGTCCTTCAATTTTATATCATTAGAGTTATTCAAGAGAGCAAGATGACATCTTTGTATCTTTCTTTTAGTTTATTTCTTTCAGGTATGAACTAATTTCTCATAACTTAGGTTTTGCATTATGTATAATCAATGAATTCTATTTTCTCTCTATATAATATTATTGGGAATTATATGTTTTAAATTGATTTTAGCTGCTTAACCATATATTTGATTTATGTGCTTGTTGTCTGTCTTAAACCTGATCAATTTAGGGATTTTCTAGTAGTAATTAGATTGTCACCCGGAAGGGGTGGCTAATTATTGAAACACCACATAAATGTCAAGAATAAGGAATTAGTCCTAACAACACCAGCCTAACTAGATAGTCATTAGGGTTTAATTTAATAACTAATCATCATTAATAGACTAGACGACACCTAGGAACCTAGTGGCGCATGATAACACTATTTGAGCCCCCTCGTGATTGTGAGGTCACCACCCTAGTTTTCTCTGCGAGGATAGGGGAATTTAGAATCCTGACTATTTATCTAAGAGTTATTAGCTTCCTTATAAACTAAACTGATAGAAAGAATTAGAAGGATTAGTGTATACTAGCAAAACCTAAGCTATATTCTCTCATCTTATTTCTCTCATATTTAATTATTTGTCTTTTAATTTATTTAGTTGTTAATCTCATTTCATCTCTCAATCAATCATATTTATTTTCTATTTTTTAATTATTAATTACTACTCTGATTTATTTATCCATCTGTCTAACACATTTAAGTCCCCGAGGATCGGATCTTCTTATCATTAAAACTTGCATACGTTCTGTAATACTTGCAGAACCGTGCTAGTCTAGGGTTATTAGTGCATTGTTTTTAGTATTTATTTATCATATTTTTATCACACCCTAGGCGACACCAGTTAATTTGCAAAGACAAACCTAGCACAAAGGTCAGGCTAAGTAGATGGGGTATGGAGGTTAATGAGATTTGTGCTATTTGCATTGAAGAGTTGGAAAACAGATGCCATCTTTTTGTGACTTGCAAGTTTACCTCTTCTACTTGGGAAGATGTTTGTGCTCTTCAAAATTGGCATAACACTGGGAGAATTGGGATGAGAGACTTGACTTTATGATTAACTTTAGGGGTAATTGTCTAAAAGAAACTTTATCAAATCTTAGTTTCCTTAGCTTCCTGTATTGCACTTGGGACATGAGAAATAAGAAAGATTTCAAGAAAATAAATCCCAATAAGGATGATATTGTGAAGAATGTTGTTGTTGATGTTCATAATACCATTTGGAGCAGAAGGATCTCCAAGAAGAATGTGGAAAATATGGAAATTGTGAGAAAATGGATACTACATGGCGTGTTAAAAGATAGGGTCTGAGATGCTGATCATGGAGGGGCAGCTTCGACCTTGGATAAAGACTTAGGTTTAGAGTTATATTCACTAGATTTTAAACCAAAATCCATACTTATTTAAAATAAAATTGACACCAAAAAGTGGTGATGGGAACAATAGATCCCCACCCTCTACTCAAACTTAAGTCGTGACATCCATGACTCAAAATATACTCAACCGAATTAAAGACAAACACCTAATATACAAGTAGAGAATTGGTAGAGAAGAGAGAAGAGATACTCTCGAGGCTATTGCCTTGTGTGACCAACCTCCAAGATGGGATGTGGTGGATCCATCATGGTATTGCGCCTTATTTTCTCCAGGAGTGTCGTGATGTGTACTTGATTAGCTTTGAGTAGTACCACATCATTGTCAGGAGGGTTTGAGCTGATTCGATTTGATTAAGTTTCTCACCCACCTTTTCTTTCAAATAATGCTTTTTCGATTGTAATTTGATCCACGCATCATACAAGATGGTATTGGCTTTTTAATAAGCTTCTATTTCTCTCCAAGTTTCACATCTTCCTTCTTAAATTTGTTAGTGATCATCGAGGGGAACTTCAAAATAAGAACTTCTAGGATCGACTATGAATCGCATGACCCCATCAAAAATCACTCATGTTACATCTACTTCCTCATCTCTCATAACACAATTCAAAAAGATGGCAGATTTTCAAAGTACATTTGCAGTCGAAGTATTACCAAAGGCTGAGGGTGCAAGGAAGTGGTAGAGAATTTTTGTATCGCGTTGAAGGAACTTGTAAGGAAAGATGTTTTCAACTCCTTTTATTATTCATCATAATCTAGCACCAACTACTCACTAAACATATGTTCATGTAGTTTCTTCCAATCGAAAGTCTTGATTTTCTTCACCACTCCTTAATACTTGCATTGTCCAACCAATTTCTTCAACTTGAAGTCTGTAAGAATTTATTTAACAGTTAGAAGAACTAACTTTCCTCGAATGTAAAATCTTCCCTTTCTATCTCGGCTAAAGTGGACAACATATATCTCTCTTACTATCTCAATATTCAAACTCAAACGCTCCATTATGAATGTTTTCCAACCCAATATTTATCCCATCTCAAGAAATCTTCTATATTCTCCTTTTCCAACATCCTCTGCAAATCTTCGCTCGTTTGTTTATGTAAGATTTGGCATGATTTGTGTTGAAATATCTTCTAGGGCCTTAGAAGTATCGCTTTTGTTGGGTAAAGGCATCTTGACTTGGAGAGGTTGTGGTGTCTTCTCTTTCGGAATCTCACTAGCTTGTTCGTGAACACTTGACTCCACAACAACCGGTTCTTCTCTAGTCACGTGGCTCAGATTAATCCTTTGCTTATTTTCATTACTCACGTAAAACGCAAGTGTTTTCCTATTGTTTCTTCATCACTTTGACATGAGAAAGCATCTTTGTCCTTCGCGCCATCTTCCTTTACAATCCAACTCAAAACTTTACCATGTTTGAAGTTAGCCCTTAAAATGGGTTAATAAGGTATTATTTGGAGTGGGAAAGGTGTAAGGATGATTTTTTTATATGTGGATATGAAGGATTTGTGGTGGGATAAGAAGGAATTAAAGAATTTGGAAAAAGGATTTTTGAAATGTTTTGATTTGGTAATTGTTGTTAGTAATGATGTAAGGATGATTTTTTGATATGAAATTTGGGTTATATGTTTATATTTTGATGGTGGGTGTAGGTATGGTTGAAGCTCTAATGGACTAACCGTCTCAACTCTTTTCACCTTCCAGTGTACCTTATCGATTCCAGCTCCTCATTTTATTTTTCCGCACAATGTACCACGAATATGGTGTGGTGTTCTACAATTTCTAAATTTATTCTAAACTAATATAAGAGTGGGACTATCTTCATGGCGGTTTGGTATCTCACAATGCATCGCCCTTTGGGTGGGGTGTACCGCACATACCTGTTGTTAAGCTCACCCCCCAAACTGAATCGTTTTCTCACATACACATAAAAAATACTCTAACTTCTCATCAACTTAATATACATCAAATAAACTTAATAATAAATTCTAAGACTTAAAATAAAACTACCTAATCATTAAAACATGGGTTGTCTCCCAAAAATCACTTTTGTTTAACATCGTAAAAGTTTGACGTGTTGCCTCATGAACAATTCTTACTCAAATAGCCTTCCCAAAAGTGAGTGAGTTAATAAATTTATAGCAAGCAAGGTTGGCATCCATTCTTGGTCTCCACTTTTATTAACCATTCGGAGAAACTCTTATGACCTTGAACGGGCCACACAAGATTTCTTGTGCTTGCGTGAATTATCTAAGGGATCAGGATCTTTCATCTCGACCTCATCTCCTACCCCAAAATTATTATCTTTACACCTTCTCCCATATTCCCTTGGAACTGATGTCTCCCAATTTTTTCTAATTATTAGCCCTATGGAGACATCCTTTTAGGTGAATATTTGACTTATATGATAGACTTTTATGCTTATTTGATCATATTGCACTTTCTTCCCTTGGAAATTTACTATTTGCATTTTTAGAGGTTTTGTGCGTTAATTTGATTATTTTTAGTGCAAAGTTAGCAGGTTCTTGAATTTCATGAAAAACCACTACAACGAGGAGAAGTGAGAATTAAATTATTAGAGTATTTTAGTGTGTTAGGAAGTATTTGACTCAAGTTTCTAATTTTAGAGTGGATTTTCCTATTTCTATTATTGAATTATGGAGTTATTATTTTTAAAAGCATATGCGGTTTAATTATTTATTTATTGTGAAACTTTAAAAGATATATGGTAATTAATTAGAGACCAAGTCAAGTCAAAGAAGTAAAGAAAGAGATATACATGGAAATAAGAAGATTAAGGAAGGATATATGCAAAGAAGGAAAAGATAAAGCTGCCAAATAAATCTGAAATTCCAGCCATGTTCTAAAGACGAGCTCATAACTTAAGATTGGCTAGGAATTTGGGAGAATGGTCTAGACCAATGGAAAGAGCTTTCCGATACAAGCGGTTTCGACTATTGGAACGCGTCAAACAGATAAGTATTGAAGGAGATATGACCAAAACAAATCAGCAGTAGAAGCTTACCTTTCCTAGATTTTAGGGCTGCGAATTAAAGAGTTCTTTACTTGTCTTCTACTCCAAGTAAAACGAATTAGGGCTTCCTAGCACCTATAAATACACCCCTTAGACCTTATTATTCAACACCTCTCACATATTATTCAATTTATAAACATCCTTAGAGAGAGAGAGAGAGTCAAAGACTTGAAGAGCAAGAAGGCAGAGGAGAAGTTAGAGCTGGAGGAATTCTATTATTCCAACAAAAAGTCATCCAAACTTTAGGTTATCACTTTATTTTCTGTAATTGAATATGATGTCTTTCTATTTAATTTAAGTCTTTAAATTTATCATGAGGTAAACTTTCATGTACTTGAGAATCGCAATAAAGGGATGAACCCTAATTAATTTAATATTTGTTTTAAATTTGGGATTGTTTAGATTTAAATTGAATTGAGTCATAGATATTGGATATTACTTTGTTCTTCATCACTATTTCTTTTCCGCGCAACTAGAATTAGCTGTTAGTATTTGGGATATTCACTTTAGTGGCGAAGTGATCATCCGACATGGGGGTTTGAATACAGACTTAGGTAATACCCGTGTAATGTACGTTATTGACCGACATGCTTAACTACTTACATAGCCGAAGAGGTAAAATCATATCATCCGAAGAGACATATTCGCCCATACATGGGTTTATTTATTTTCAGTTAGTCTTTATTTATTTGCATCTTTAGTTATTAGAAAAACCAAACAAAAATCATATTATTTTACTTACCTGTCAAGCAATTATTTCTACTATTTATTTAATATTGGAGTTGAACCTAATCCGTCCCTGAGAATGAAACTTGATTTATCAAATATTACTTGGACAACCGTACACTTGCGGTAATTGTGGTTCATTTATCTTCGTACTTAATTTAATAACACACCAGGACCCACCAAGTTTTTAGCGCCGCTGCCGGGGACGGTAGTGTGTGACCCCGATATTAATCTTTAGTAGTTTTAATTGTTTATTTATTTTTCAGTTTTACGCTTGTTTTTTTGTTTTTGTTTTTGTTGTACAAATTTTTATTCAGGTAATGATCAAGAGGTTTCATTGAAGATGTATAAAGGACATTACCCGGATCCCGATCCATACGACTACTGGGAAGACTCTCCGGGACAACAACAATGGGGTAGTAACCTCTACCAACAACCTTATCAATACTCGCAAGAGAAAAAATGGAACAATCAATGGATCGAGAATAATCAATAACAACCAGCATATCACTATCAGCAAGAGTGTGAATGGAACAAACAGTGGGTTGAAAACGTTCAACAACCTCCACCCTCACCACTAAGTGCTGAAATAGATAGATCACTTAAACAACTCATGCGCCTATATGAACGAACACTTGAGGCAGTGGAGGAACAGGATTCAGAGCAAGTATGGAACAACCAATGGGTTGAAGACAGTCAACACTATCCACCTCATCACTATCTGCAAGAGACACTACAAGAGACATTTGTTAGAGTTCAGCGCCTAGAAGAGGAAACTAAGGCAAAAGAAGAAGAAAGAATAGCCATCCGTGCATCCACACAAATGGCAATAAACGAATATATTGCCAATTGTAGCAATTTTTGTGTAGATTCAACTCCCCCAAGGGATGAAAGACTTGAAGAAGTAGTTGAGGAGGAGGTGTTGAAGGAATATATTGGTGATAGTGATATGACCACCATGCTGGTTCTAAATGAAAACCACCATGTGGTTGATAATCTTCTTAGCATGGTGGAAGGAGTAGCAACAAAAATCCTAGAAATTGAAACTGAGGTTGCTATTCTGATGGTACATGCACATGATCAAGATACAGAACGCAAACAAGAAGAAGAGGTGATCGAGATTAGTGAGATTCCACAACAAAAATATGATGAGGTAATAGTGGAAGATTGGGTTGAAAGCAAAGAAGAATGTGAAGTGGTTGAGGAATCAATTGAATAATTAAAGCTTCACAATAAAAGAGAAGTCGAATCTCCGCCACAAAAAGTTTACCAATCACCATCTCCACCACAAATCATCATTAGAGATGAAAAATCAGAATCACCTCTATTACTACAAATGATCAATAGGTACTACGCAAGAAAGGTGCTACACCGCGAGCGTAAAGCGGCAAGGAGGAGCACCTACCCACCACAATTTAAAGAGGAACGCGAGATTGGAAAGAATAAAAATGAGCTTATACCATTGAGGACGGTTATCTACTATCGTGCGGTGAAGAATAAGTTTTGTCGTGAAAGTAAGAAAGGGAAACAGAGATACTACCCTCCCCCTTTAAGAGATCGATTGAATAAAATTCTAAGGGGGAATTTTCTAAAGCATACATACCAAGGACGGGGCGGATTTAAGCGGAGGAGAACCGCAAGGGCCTCAATACCATATTTTAGGAAGGTAACGCGTCGAACTCAAAGACGTAATAAACAAAATGTGCTTCTTGGGAGACAACACATGTTTAATTTGCTTTATGTTTTTCAATTCCTAGTGTATACTTCTAAGTAATTGTCGAGTCTTAGTGTCTACTTTTACAAGAAATGAGAAAGGTAGTGTGTTATTGGTACATGAATTGAGTTTGGGGTGCTAACAAACGAACGAGGTAAAAATCAGCTGCACTGGCTGGCTAGCCGGTCAGATCACCGGCATGCCGGCGGAAGAAAACCACGAGCCCTCGGGTCTATGACTCGTGTTGTTTGTCGAGAAGAAGAGAAAAGTTAAAGTGTCGCACCGGTATGCCGGCCAGATCTCCGGTATGCCGGCCAGAAGGAAAACCCGTGCTCTCGGGGTGCTCGACTCGGGTATTTTGACGAAGCGAGAATGTGCGAAAAACAACGCACCGGCTAGCCGGTGATACCGCCGGTATGCCGGTGCCCAAAAACATGTGGCCTTGGGTAGTGGATTCGGGTTCAAGGCAGAATGTTACAAAAGGAAGACGTCCAGCACCGGATTGCCGGCTATACCACCGGTATGCCGGCGCAATAGCGGTTTTGAAGTGTTTTATTCCAATTCCACTTCTTACCTTATCAAGAAGAACCCCTAGCTTCTCCAATAAGAATTTTTCAGACCCTAACCCTTTATATACCTGCACAAAGACGACTACAACACCCAAGAGCATTAAATTTTTCCTCCTGTTCGATTCCAAACACACACCCACCACCACAATCCTTCAAGAAAATCAAGAAATCTTCTCCTTCAATCTTAAGCCTCTTCGTTAAAGCTTCAATCCTATTCATCAAAACCTTCACCAAGCCATTAAATATTCATTACACATCTCATACAACACCATAATCCTTCATTACAAATCCTCAAAACATCAAATTTCAAAACTCTTCTCTAGTTTTTGATTATTTGAAGTTTTGAGTTTGGGGTTCATTGAGATGACAAAGATTGGGAGGTCAAGAATACCATGAAAAGGAAAAAGAAGTTGAAGAACCTTGTTTTAATTTTGGTGTTGAAAGATGTAGTTGAAAGATGAAAATTTTGGAGGTTAATCATGAAGAGGTGTTACCAACCATAGGAAAAAGTCACAAAAGAGTTGGAGCTTATGCAAATCATATTACGTGAAGTGAGCAATGTTCAACATGCCACCTACGCAACACAAGGAGCTCAACCTACACGCAACCATGTAAACAAGCTTCGTGCTGGTTCAGATATGTTTTCCTATCCCTTTCTTATTTGTTTTATCTGTTTATTAGCTTTATTGAGTCTTTTTCGAGTCGTGGGGACACGACTCATTTTTGAGTTTGGGGTGGGGTTCGTTGCCTCATCCCAATTTTTTGTGCTTTACATGCTTTAAATAAAATTAATCTTAGGGTTGCGTTGACTATAGAGTATTTTAAATGCCCCCATCAAGCATGCTTTTTATGAATTTATGATAGAAAATAGTTGACTTTAGGGGTTAATGTAAAACGCACTTAGATTGCATGCAAATATGAGGTAATTGATAGAAACAAATTAATGAACAATGCAAAAAGAAGTAAACTTATTCTTAAGGGTAATGAGTGGTTTGTAGAACATGACATCTGAATGAGTAGAGAACCCACTTAGGCATGAACTAGAGGCAAGCTGCGTAAATTGGAAGATGTTAGAGGCAGTTCTTTGTTAGCCCTTTGAATCCTATTTGGCCTTCTATCCCTGAATTAATTATATCCTTCTTAGCCAAATTTTTAGCCTTTAATCCTTTCTTTTTTCGCCACATTATAAGCCAATATCCCTTTAGTTTGTTAGGCATTACCATATGACCCGCACTTGAATCACGATCCTAATACTTCCTGTCTTGAGCTTGAGTTTGGGGTGGTGGGTCCACTATTATGGGAATTTACATTGGGTTGGGATTTTTGAGCTTATCAATTGTGCTCTGTTTATAATTTGATGATGATTCATAGGTTTATTATATTGTAACCCTTTGCTGGGGTAAGAGTAAATGAAAAAAGAGAAAATATGAAAAGCAATGAAAAGAAAAAATCTTGAATGAAAAATAGCATGATATCTCAACATCAAAAAGAGTGTCATGACTATACAAAATAAAAGAAAAATTTCATATGAAAAGAATATATATTTGGACTGGCATAGAGGAAATTTTTAGGTGAATCATCTTTAGTGCTTATTGGGTTAATCTGGGGATGCTAAATTAGCGCGTCAAATGGGTTGAGTGAGAACGTTATTCGAGTGTAAACTCAAGATCTTGGACAGTTTGTTGACTGTAAGTGAGGAAAGAGCCAAAAGCTCACTTCAAATTTACCAAATATACATACCGTACCGTCCTTCAGCCTATATTAAAACCATAAAGACCTCGTGATTCCTAGATACACAATGAGATAATAGGGAGTATGCTAAGTGGAGCGTTCAAAGCAAGCAAAGATCGATGAACACCCTATAGACACCATCTTGAGATGAGTAATAAGCGTAACCTTCTAGCATTGTGAAATTAATTTTGATTTGATATTATTTTGTGTTCGATTTTGAATGATATGTGCATGTGTATATTAATTCTTAGATGATACTATATGAGATTTATTTTAAGTTGTGCTTTGGGACTATTTGCTAGATTCTACCTTCTGCGATCACCTAAAAGATCCTATGTTTTTATTTTACTTTGTCGGGACGACAAAGGTTTGAGTTTGGGGTCTTGATGTCTCCCTATTTGTTCTAATTATTAGCCATTTGGAGACATCCTTTTAGGTAAATATTTGACTTATTTGATAGACTTTTATGCTTATTTGATCATATTGCACTTTCTTCCCTTGGAAATTGACTATTTACATTTTTAGAGCTTTTGTGCGTTAATTTGATTATTTTCAGTGCAAAGTTAGTAGGTTCTTGAATTTCATGAAAAACCACTACAAGGAGGAGAAGTGAGAATTAAAGTATTAAAGTATTTTAGAGTGTTAGGAAGTATTTGACTCGAGTTTCTAATTTTAGAGTGCACTTTCCTATTTCTATTCTTGAATTATAGAGTTATTATTTTTAAAAGCATATGCGGTTTAATTATTTATTTATTGTGAAACTATAAAAGATATATGTTTATTAATTAGAGACCAATTCAAGTCAAAGAAGTAAAGGAAAGAGATATACATGGAAATAAGATGATTGAGGAAGGATATATGCAAAGAAGGAAAAGATAAAGCTGCCAAATAAATCTGAAATTCCAGCCACGTTCAGCTCATAACTTAAGATTGTCTAGGAATTTGGGATAATGTTCTTGACCAATGGAAAGAGCTTTCCGAGACAAGCGATTTCAACTATTGGAACGCGTCAAACAGATAAGTATTGAAGGAGATATGACCAAAACAAATCAGCAGTAGAATCTTACCTTTTCTAGATTTTAGGGCTACGAATTAAAGAGTTCTTTACTTGGCTTCCACTCCAAGTAAAACGAATTAGGGCTTCCTAGCACCTATAAATACACCCCTTAGACCTCATTATTCAACACCTCTCACATATTCTTCAATTTATAAACATCCTGAAGGAGAGAGTCAAAGACTTCAAGATCAAGAAGGCAGAGGAGAAGCTAGAGCTGGAGGAATTCTATTCTTTCAACAAAAAGTCATCCAAACTTTAGGTTATCACTTTATTTTCTGTAATTGAATATGATGTCTTTCTATTTAATTTCAGTCTTTAAATTTATCATGAGCTAAACTTTCATATAGTTGAGAATCGCAATAAAGGGATGAACCCTAATTTATTTAATCTTCGTTTTGAATTTGGGATTGTTTAGATTTAAATTGAATTGAGTGTTAGATATTGGATATTAATTTATTCTTCATCACTATTTATTTTCCGCGCAACTAGAATTAGCTGTTAGTATTTGGGCTCTTCACTTTAGTGGCGAAGTGATCATCCGACAGGGGGGGTTTGAATACAGACTTAGGTAATACCCGTGTAATGTCCGTTATTGACCGACAGGCTTAACTAATTACATAACCAAAGAGGTAAAATCATATCATCCGAAGAGGCATATTCACACATACAGGGGTTTATAGTACTTTACGATAGCTCCTAGGTCCACCCTGACGTGGGCTAGGAGATATTAGAGTCCCGAATAGTATACTAATACCAATTCTACCCTTAACCATAGCATAGAATATATTAATTAGGAGGATTCTTTGCGAGACTCAAGTATCTCTCATCTCTGAAGTTAGTCTTTTATTTGAATTATTTATTTTCAGTTAGTCTTTACTTATTTGAATCTTTAGTTATCAGAAAAAGCAAAAAAAAAATCATATTATATTACTTTCCTGTCAAGCAATTATTTCTACTATTTGATTAATATTGGAGGTGAACCTAATCCATCCCTGAAAACGAAACTCGATTTATCGAATATTACTTGGACAACCGTACACTTGCGGTAATTGTGGTTCCTTTATCTTCGTACTTAATTTTATAACACACCAGGACCCACTAGGAACCCTCTTAACACTATTCTTGTCTCTCTTCAAGTAACAACGAATGGGCCCCCCTTAAGGTTGGGAGGAGCTTTGAATGGTGTTTTCTTTATTAGTTTTTTCTCCTCCAACCCTAAGGTTTCCACAACCTTGATTGGATATTTCTCTACACGATTGAATGTGACCAAGAGGGAAAAATCTCCGAGAGGATCGGGGAACTTCATAGCCTTGAACACACTAAACTTCTCTTCCTCATCTTGCACTCATGATGAATTTTTGATTCTCTACATCAATTAAGGTATGCCCTCTGGTTAAGAATGGTCGCCCTAAAATGATGGGGACATTCTTATCCGTGTTGTAGTCAAGAATAAGAAAAAGATAAGTTGTGTCAGCTAGGGCGTGATAAAAATAAGATTATAAAGACGCAACTAAGCACCCTAACCGAGCACGGTACTCACTCCAAGTATCACATGACATACGCAAGTCTTAATGATAAGGAAAGATTTGTTCTCAGGGACTTAGTGTGTTATACGAATGGATTAACAGAAAATCGTAGTAATAAATAGTTAAAGACATGAAAAGTAAATATGAATGATTGAGTTGAGGAGATATGATTAAACTAAAGATAATTAATTAAAAATGTAAGCATAAGATGAGAGAGTATAGCTCATGTTTTTCTAGTATGCACTAATCCTTCTATTTCTTCTACTAGTTAATAAGGGTGATTAAGCTCTTAGATAAGTAGCCAGGATTCTATATTCCTCCTAACCACCTTCAGGGTGGACTTAAGAGACGACCTAACAATAACAAGGGTACTTGGGTAAGGGGATCCAAAGCAATGATCGGAGATAAAATCTCAAACACTAATGACTATCTAGTTAGGCAAGCCCCTCCTGATCACTACCGCACACTAGACACTCATGTGATGTTTCAACAATTAGACACCCCTTCTGGGTGACCAACTAACTACTATTAAGACAATCATAACGTGATCAAGATTAATATAGGTAATAAATCAAAGCACATAAAACAAATATATGGTTAAGAAGCTATAATCAATTTAACAGTGTTTTCCCAAAGAAACTTAGATAGAAGAAAACAGAATTCAAAGATTATACATATGCAAAACCCCAAGGTATGGAAAAATTATTAGTTCATACTAGAAATAATAAAACTAAAATAAAGATGCATAATGTCAACTTGCTTCTCTTGAATGACTTATATGATGAATAACTTGAGGACTAAATGTGGAGAGGAAAGGATATGTTTACAATGATTAAAGGGTGTACTTATATGTGTTTAGAAGACCCTAGGTTGAAATCTTGGAGTATAAGGCAAGTAATTGGATTCCTTTTCCAAATAAAATTCGTTTCCTAAAATATAGGATATAGGATAAATGATGTTGTCTTGTTCTGGTCGTATCTCACTCGTTATTGCTCCGATTTTTGCCTACTTTAAATCAAAACGACTGCGTCGAAAAGATCTACACTTTTCCTTTAGATTGATTCTCTAAATTCACAGTTGGTCTTACTTTATCTTCACTATAATGGACGTGGCTGCATAATTTCAGATTTACTTAGCAGCTTTTCCTTTCCTATTTTATCTCTACTTTATTTTATCTCTTAATTCCTTCTATATATTTTTTTTTTTTTTTTTTTTGGACATTACAAGGGTGCAAAGCACCCGAAACAAAAGGAAACAAATTAGCCAATTCCTAGTTTACTAAAAGCCGAAGAAAGATCGAAAATACTAATTGTATTTCGATCTTTAAAACTTGCTGCGTGCCTAGCTTCCTTCGCTAACTTATCCGCATTCCTGTTGAGCTTTCTTTTGATGTGTTTGAACGAGATTCGCCCAAGCTCTTCAGCTTTATGGATAATCTTCTGAAGGGTAGGTTGGATGTTCCACCTAGCCGCTGACACCTGCTTTATACCTTGAATCACTTCAAGGTTATCTGAAAGGATTACGGTATCTTTCCCTGGAAAGAGAGCTCCAATCTGAGTGGCTCTAAGAACAGCCTCTGCTTCTCCCTCCACAGCCGAGTTGCAACTGATTGTGGTGCTTCCTCTGAAGTTAATTCCACTCTCTTCTTGGATTCCAACGATTGATATTCCAGTGGGTTCCCATTTGTTAGTAAAAGAAGCATCACAAAATAAGGAAACGTGCTGCTCTTGTTCTTCCGCATTTATGTTTAAAATTCGATCTTCCTTGTGGCTGAAACCTTTGTATCCGTCTTTGATCCAGTTTATCCCGTGAATTTCCTGCATGAGCTTTTTAGATGCTATGTTGATTCCCGTACCGTCGACTGCTATGTCCTCGTGGATTGCCTTCATTTTTGCTTTCCAAATATTCCATAGATTAATCATCAAATAGTCTCGTATCACATTTTTGTCCCATCCCCCTTTTTTGTATGCCTTGATAATTTTTAGAAACCAATCCTCGATTTTATCCTCCTGGACTTCTTTGATTTTTATCTGAAGAAAAGATCCCGCCCAGATATCTTTACACATTGTACAATGCAGAAGAATATGTTCCACATCTTCTTCTTTATAGTTGCACCATAAGCAACTCTTTGTATCAGCGCATTTCCTTTTATATAAATTGACTCTTGTTGGGATCGCATTGTTGATAATTCGCCACATGAACAATTTTATTTTTTTAGGTATGTTTGAGTTCCAAATTGTTTTCCATATTTTTGAGTCTTGCATGGCTTTTGTCTTCGTTGTTGTTGCTTTATTTCTGTTTTTTTCCTCCGTTAGTACCTTATAACCTGTTTTTGTATCATAATTACCATCTTTAGAGAAAGGCCATATAAGTTTATCCTGTATTCCATGCTCTTTAATCTTTGTCTTCTTGATAAGTTTGATAATGGGAAGTGGGAAAAAATTGTCCAGTTTTTCTAAATCCCACTCATCTTTCCCTTCTTTCATAAGCTCGTGTACTTTTGTGATACATGATCCTTTTGGTTTCTCTAATTTCCATTCAGTATCTATCCATCTTTCACTCCATATATTCGTGTCTCTCCCGTTTCCGATTTTTTTAATCCCATGCTTTGTGATAAAATCCCTTCCTTCTATAATGCTTGCCCAGCTCCACGTTCTGCTCTGTCTAAGTTTACACGTTAGCATATCAGATTTGTTAAAATAAATACCTTTGAGAAGTTTAGCTGCAAGGTTATTAGGATTGTGAATCAATCTCCATGCTTGGGCTGCTAATAAGACCGTGTTCGTCCTTTTGAAATCTTTAAATCCAAGACCACCTATTAGTTTACTGACTGTGACCTTTTCCCATGCAATCCAGTGTATTCTATTTTTCTCGCCTGAATTCCACCAGAAATTGGATATAGCTGATATTAGTTTGTTACAAAAGGATATAGGAAAAGAAAAAATAGACATATAATAGTTAGGTATGGCCTGAAGAATAGCTTTGATGAGGACTTCTTTGCCTCCTTCTGATAAAAGTTTAGCTTTCCACCCTTCTGTATTCTTAAACACTTTCTTTGCAATCCATTCGAGGGATTCTATCTTTGACCTCTTATGACATAGTGGAATTCCCAAATAGTATCCCAGATTTTCAGTTTCTTTAATATTTAACCTGTTAGTGATCTCGTTTTTAATTTCATCGGGCGTTTCTTTGCTAAAAATAAGGGCTGACTTATGGAAATTTATTTGTTGTCCTGACCCATTACAATAAATATCCAGGCATTCTTTGAATTTCCCAATATCTGTTTCTTCCAGGTCCAAAAAGAAAAGAGAGTCGTCTGCAAATAACAGGTGAGAAATCATAGGACAGTTTCTATTAATTTTTATACCTTTAATCAGCTTACTCGACACAAAATGATCCACAATACTAATAAGAGATTCAGTAAGGATAGAGAACAGAAAAGGGGACAGGGGGTCGCCCTGTCTGAGCCCTCTACCTGGTTTAAAATTTTCTAGTCTTTCCCCATTGATGGTAATATGAAAGGAGACAGAAGTGATGCAATTTTTTATCCAGCTTATCCATGTTTCGCAAAAACCTAGTTTCTTTAAAACCTGCAAGAGAAACGACCATCTTACCTGATCGTATGCCTTGGCCATATCGATTTTAATAGCCGCCATATGTTTCCCATTTTTCCGCTTTTTATTCATGAAAAAGGAGATTTCTTGTGCTATAATGATATTGTCCTGTATAGATCTACCTTTGATGAAAGCTGATTGCGTGGGAGATATAATCTCGTTCATGATTTCTTTTAATCTGTTCGAAAGAATTTTTGTAATAATTTTATATATAAAATTGACACAAGATATGGGTCTGAAATCACCGAGGTTTTCTTGGATTATGCCTTTTGGTACGAGTGTGATCAGAGTATCGTTAATCGATTCGACTGAACAGTTGTTCTCGAAGAAATCCATAATTACCTGTATTACATCACTTTTGATAATATCCCAAAATTCTTTATAGAACTTACCGTTAAGGCCATCAGGGCCCGGCGCTTTAGAAGCTGAAAGCTCTCTGACAGCCTTCTCAATTTCTTCAATATCTGGTATCTTTGTTAATTCAGCGTTCATATTATCCGTTATGCAAGGTTTGATGAAATTAATAGCTTCCTTCATCGAGTCCTCTCCGCCTATGTTCTCTTTGAATAATTCTTTATAATAGTTTTGAAAGGAGTCTTTAATACCCCCTGAGTCATCTGTCCAGTTACCCTCTTTATCTTTAATTCTAGTTATTTTATTAAGTTTTCTCCTCTTTATAGTAGCCAAATGGAAATATTTCGTGTTTTTGTCGCCATAGACCAACCAGTTCTGTCTAGCCCTATCCCCCCAATATTTTTCTTCTTTTTCGTACTCTTTCTTAATTTGCTCCTTTATGTCCTGTTCTTCTTGGTTAGTAGTGTTGTTATCTATTTTATTATTTAACTCAATAAGCCTTTCCTGGAGATTTTTAATAGTTTTTTCATGATTTTTAAAGTTTTTTGAGCTCCACTTGGTGAGTTCTTTTTTGGTGTATTCTCTCTTTTTAATGTAATTAGGAATGGGGATTCTGTCCTTAGGAGTGTTCCAACTATTATCAATAATATTCCTACAGTTATCATTATCAAGCCATCTAGATTCGAATTTAAAAAATTTCTTAGTCTTATTAGTATTGCTATCAAAATGAAGAAGTAGGGGAGAGTGGTCCGACCCAATTGCCGGAGGTATATGAATTTGTGATCTTGGATACCTTTGCATCCAATCATACGTAGCAAGTCCGCGATCGATTCTTGTCTTTACATTTTTATCTCCATCCATCCTGTTAGACCAAGTGAAAAAACACCCATCAGAATCTATTTCCACTAAAGAATTACAACTAGTAAAATCAATAAAAGCATTGATGTGGTCCATATTAGCTGGATTTTTGCTTTGTTTTTCCGTGATATTAAGTATCTCGTTAAAATCTCCCATAATAATCCATGGCTCCTTAATCCCTTTACTCCAATTTGTAATCTCATCCCAAATTTCAAGTCTCATTTTAAAGTCATTAGGTGCGTGAATAAAGATAACATAATAAGCAAAAGACAATTCATTAATAAAAGCAACTACATACGAATTACAACTGAAAACAACTTGCAAATGCACCCAAGGGTGCCACAAAATCAGAAACCCCCCAGAATGATATGCCTTTCCAGAGGGTTCAACAAAAAACGACTTCTCAAACCCAAACCTTGCCACCACACCCTGAGAGTCCTCCTCTCTCATCATTGTTTCACAGAACGCAACCACACTAGGACGATGTTGAGCCACCAACGAGCTTGCTCTGGATAATGTTAAGGGCGCTCGTAAACCCTGAACATTCCAGAACAAAGTCGTCATATTCCTTTCGCGGCTTTCTTGGAGTTGCCGCCTCCTTTGTTATTGCCTACCTTCTCCTCCTCATCTTCAAAAGCATCTTCATACTGAAAATTCATGTCATGATCCTCTCCACCTCCTTCGTAGTCTTTCTCAAAATAATTCTCGCTGCTTTCAAAGTTAGCTTCGTCTTCTTCTTCAGGTTCAAAGTTCGAGTCTTCTTCATCAATCATGGTTTTTTTGATCTCCATCTCCTTCCCTTTCCCTTTCTTGTTTTCCCTTCTTTCTTCTTCTTCCTTCTCATCTTCAAGTAAGCTGAATTGGTTTTTGTTAACAAACTCCTCAATTGGGTCAATGACCCTTAACTTCTTAAAGTTGCCAGTCACTTTCGAGTTGACTTCCCCACTGCTAGTCTCAATTCGAATGCCCTTGCCATCTCTTCTTCTTTTTACTGTTTGTTGCGAATTGGAGGAAGTGTCCATGTGTTGATTCGACGTATTGCTCTGATTAGCTACATATTTGCCCTTAAGCTTCCTCATTTCTTCTTCAAAAGCCAACAGTGCTGCTCGTACATTCCCTTCATTTTCATCTTCATCCTCATTGGTGATTCCACGGATTTTCTTAAAAGCCTCCATCTTCTGAGTGGACTCATGTAATTCATTTCGAAGATCATGGATTTGTTTGTTCCAGTTCTCCCACTCCTGATCTTCTTTCTCTCTTTCTTCATCTTCTTGAAATTGCTTTTTTGACTTACTCGTACCACCTTTTTTTGTGTAATTGAACTTGTTTAAAATATCCCCTTCTTCAGAACTGATTTGAATGCTTCTTATAGGATTACTGTACCTGGTACTTGGACCTGCATACTTGATATTCTTATCATTATATATGTAGTTAGTAAATTCACCATTAGTATTAATGTGAAGACCATATATGGGATTAAAAGGTGGGAATTTTGCTACATTATCAATACTCCATGAAACCTTCCTGCGTTCATCTATATCTTCCACCTGTTTTATACTCTTGACAGGACATTCTCCGTATTGGTGGCCTATTCTTCCACATCTAAAGCACAGAAGACCCGTGTTCTCGTACTGAAACACCACCCAAGCAGCACCTTCTTCTTGATATAGATATGCACCAGGTGGAAGGGGGTACTTTGTGTTAAATCTGATTCGAAACCTAAGGACCTTAACATCACAGTTTTGTGATGTGGGAAAATCCACAGCTTCAATCTTGATGAAACAAACTTCAAGTGCTTTCACAGTCTCCAGATTGTTCTGTTTAAACGCAAGACCTCTCACTTGGACCCAGATTGATGAGTAGTCAGTAGGCAGCTCATTAAAATCCACTACTAAAGGCCAGATGGTCATACTTAAGTGTAGTTTTTGGTACAACCCCGGCCTCATTTCCCACACACGCTTAAACTCCCTTTCATTGAAAATCTCCAGTTTGAACATGTTTTCCTTTACATCAGTTAACCTGTAATGTCCTTGAATACCCCACCTATCTTCGATAAAGTTCCTCAGTTGGACTGCATAAATTGGGGTTGTGCCAATAGCCTTAATAAGGATAGCCTTCTCTTCCTTCATGCTCTCAGTAAGTCTAGCCTTCGAACCGATGTTGATAACTCCCAGCTTTCTTGCCTTGTGGTCATTCAGTGGTATAATAGGAAGAGCATGGTGATCTCTGGTAGCCATTTTGAGACCTGCACACACAGCAAAGCAAACTACAACCCACAGATGGAAAAAGGATTTAGAGCAGAAAGGGAATACACAGAAATGTAAGGGCGAAGAGTAGGACACAGTACAAGTAGAGGGAGTACAGGGAAGTAAGTGTAAGAAAGAGGAAAGAGAGAAAGTGAGAAACCAAACTCCCTTTCTTCGTTTATATAGCTCCATTTTGGAAATCCCTCTAATACTCGTCTCGAAAATGTAATAAGCAGCTAAGTAGTGATCTTGAGTGCTTTGATAATTGCAACAGTCTAACCTGCAGCTAACCTCTCTAATATCTCTAATTAAATAATCACCTAACCTCATTATTATTGTTGGAACTCCCACTTTGCAGTAGCTTTGTTTGGTCAGCCGTCTTTCTTGTGTTAAGCACACACGCTTCACTTCGTCGCTTCGACTCCCCGAGGATTTTATCCTACTCAGCCAAGTTGAGACCTGCACGAAAAGATTTCCAAAGAGAAAAAACAAAAGATAAGAAGCGTGCTTAACCTCGAAACCCAAAACCATCTGAGCAGCAGAGTGGTGAAGATCGAGACACCCGCTACTCCACTTCAGCTTTCTCCTTGTATCATCATTAATCTTAGCTTCGATCCCTTCAACTTTACTGATTATGGGTAAGTAGCCAATAGATGATTGATGCTTCCGCTTAGAAACCCCTATCCCCAAATTTATTATACCTAACCCTAATGATTGCTCCCCTTCCCCATCCGATGTAATCCCCATCTCAAGAAGAGAATGGGGATAAGCAAGTAGAGAGAGCCTAACACGCTAGAAGCGAGAGACCCAGACAGCACCACCAAAGAAGGTGGATAAGATGCAAGAAAAAATTCGAAAAGAAGGCGTGAAAACGAAGAGAGAGGCGAGAGAGCGTAAACCTAGAGAGAGAAAGTTTTTGCTTCAATAGATTTTTTTTTTTTATATATTCTTTCCTTATCTCTTTAGAATTGATTTGATATCTAATTAATTTCTATATATATATTTAAAGCTTCACATTAACACACAAATTAAACCAAATATGCTCTAAAAATAATAAATCATCAAATCAAGACAAGAAATATGAATAGAAATTTATCGAAGTATGAGTATAAATCTCTAATTAAATAATCGAATACACCTAAAACGATGGCCCCAACCTAGATTATTATATCTCAAATAGGGAGACATCAAAAAAGGATTATAAAGTTACCTACCTTGACGAGTACGCCCTCTATCTTTCCTTCGAGATGGGAAAGCATCCTATCCAGCATTTGTAATACTAGTGTAGTAGGACTCGTGTGCCCAATCCTTAACTTTTCAAACAATAATTTAGGCATGAGATAGATACTCGCACCCAAATTGCACAAAGCTCTCCCGATAAACTCTTTACCAATGGATATAGGAATATTGAAATTCCCTGGATCTTTCAAATTCGGAGGCAACTTGCTTTGACAAATCGCGCTACATTCCTCCGGCAAACCAACCATCTCTCCCTCGAAATATATGAGTTTGTTAGAGATCACATCATTCATAAATTTAAAATACCTTGGCATAACTTGGATGGCTTCCACAAACAGTAAATTGATTTGAAACCTCTTCACCATTTCCATGAACTTCTAAAATTCTTTTTCATTATCCCTATCTTGGACACGTTAAGGGAAATGTGGGCGAAGTCGATTCTCACTAACAACTTCCTTATTCTTCTTTTGAGCTCTCGGTATTTTCTCAACATTTTCTTCCACGATCACCGACTCAATCATTTCTTCAACAACCTCTTTTATCTCTTCTTCTACTTATATTGGCTTGGAGGCAGACTCTTTCTCTTTCATCACTGGAAAGGATGGAGGTGATTTCTTCACACTTCTTAACGCAATTGTGTTACATTCTCTATTCTTCCACGAGTTCTCAGTATTGCTTGGTAATTGACCCGACGGCCTCATATTCAAATATTTAGCAATTTGAGATATCTGATTTTTGAGCATTTTCAATGCCGCAGAATGTTCATTTTATTTGTTCATTGTTGGTCTTCCATGCCTCTTGATTGGACTTCAAATTCTCTTGAGTCATCATTATGAGTGACACTTCATGTTTATGCAAGAGCATTTGAGGTACCTTCTTATATATACTTGAGAATTTATTTTTGATCAAGACTCTCAGTATAAGCATCATGAATGGTCTTTTGACCTTCCTGTAATTGATTTTGAGGTATTGGCTAAAAATTTGTCCTTAGGGACGTTGTTATTAATTTCCTTGATTAGATATGCACACACATGTTCTGGGTTGCCTTGACACACTTCCCAAGTATGATCATTTGAACTACAATTAGAAAACCCAAAGGATTTTTGTATAACTTTCACTTCTTTTTGTTTATTCTGGAATCCTTCCTTCATGGCCAAAGCCAACTGTTTCATTTGATTCTCCAAAGTAGAAAATTTGGCATCTATCGTTCTCTCACTATTAACATGTAAAACACCTCTTTGCGCTTGCAAGACTGGTGCACTTCTATTCAGTATTAATAATTTTCTCCATTGCTTGTGCGCCTTGATTAGGATTCATTGACACAAAACCACCACCACCGAGATTGTCAACACGTAATCTTGCATTTCCATCAAGTCCTTTATTGAACATATAGAGATGCATCAAAGGAGTGTACCCATGAAGAGGGCACTTTGCCAACTATTGTTGAAATTTGGTCCATGTCTCCCCTAAGATCTCATCATCTTATTTTATGAAATTTGCAAGCTTAACTTGGACTTTCATCCTCATACTTTTTCGATAGAAACGATAAAAAAACTTTCTTGAAGTGCATCCCAATTAGGGATTGTCTCAGATGATTATCACTTGTCCCTTCGGTTAAGACAAACTGGAACATGATGTAGTACATTTTCTCCCTTGTAACGCCTTGAGTAATGTATGCGTCACAAATTTGAATGAAATCCTCAATAGCTCGTAACAGATCTTGGTGGGAGGCTCCACTATGATTCACATAGTAACATACCCATATCAGGCTTAAACCATGCAACTTGAATAGTTGGAGGGAGGATCCCTAAAATTTGAACACGAAAAAGTACTCCCGGCTCAGGGATGCATTCCATTTGATGGTTGGCCCCGTTTGGTGGATCAAATCCATTCAAATTTGCTCCTTGTTGAACATTTTTGTGAACACCCCAGGTGGATGGGCTCCTACTGGTGGGTTCACCTAATTCTCATTGACCTCAAAACCAGACGGTGGGTCAAGATTTGTCATTTACTATGCTATTCTTGTTATATCCCTCTTTATTTGGTCCCGAAGCAACTTCTCAGGATTCGGGAGCATACACCAAAACCTGTGAATTAGTGAAGAGACAAAGATAATAAAAAAACGTAAAACCAAAAACAAACTATACACTTCTACACTAAAATAAAAACACAAAAAAATCTAACAATATAGTCCCCAACAGCGGTGTCAAAAACTTGTTCGCCCCCAAGGCATGATATATTAAATAAACACCAGAGTGGGTGACTTTCCTCAAGTGTACTGGTCATTGACAAGTAACAATTTAACAAGTTAGAAGTAATCGACTCAATATGGACTTTCAACGTAGATAATTATCTTTCAAATAGTGTAAATATATATAGAGTTTGTAACAGGAATACGTAAATGGTAAAAGATAAAAAATAAAATATTTATTTGGTTTTTAATGAGTAAAGACTAAAATAATTAAAGTAACAGGAGTAAACTAATAAATAAAGTAAACAACTAAGTAAAAAAAAAGATGAATTAAAGGATGAGAAAGTTGCGTGAGGATTTGCTAGTAGTCCCCTATGCCGCTAGTTTAGTGGTTTTATTAATAAGGGTGAGTTGGTGAATTCACATTAGCCTCCACTAAACTCTTGTCGGTATCTTAGAAGGAAACCTTAATACAATCAGGGGAATTGGGTAAGGATACCCTAAGCAATATCTTAGTGCAAAAATTCTAACCCTGTTGCTAATCTAGCTAGGCAAGACCTCCCGATTCATTACTGTACTCTAGACGTCTAAAAGCTATGTCCGCAATCAAACCCGATCACAGGTGTTACCTCAATCACAAGAGCTACCGACTATTTGGCCAGAATATAGGTAGTATTAAAAAACGTATCGTCAATGGAATAAAGTAAACATCATGCTCAATTAAGCATTTGTCCTGAATTCAATAAAGCAACTAACCAGCTAAGCATAAGTTCTTACATAAGAAATTGGTGGTGTTAAGGTGTGTTAAAATAATGATAAAATAAAAAAAAATCGAGACACTTACCTATACTACCACAAGAAACTCAGTACAAGTGCATAGCATTTGCAAGTTACAGTTAATAAGTATTGTTTGTTCTCATGGATTTAGTCTGTTAGATCGAAATGTGTTTATGATAGAAGCATAGAAGAAATTAATTGTGAAAACTAAAAGGTAATAAAGACATAATATTTGTTGGGTTTTCTGAATAAAAATTAAGACAACTGATTAAACTAATACAAATAAATAAATTAAAATAATGTAGATGAGAATATAGCTTAGGTCTGCTAGTATGCACTTATCCTTCTAACTCGATATTCTAATTATAGGGGTGATTAAATGATGTCTCCCTATTTGTTCTAAATATTAGCCCTTTAGAGACATCCTTTTAGGTGAATATTTGACTTATTTGATAGACTTTTATGCTTATTTCGTCATATTGCACTTTCTCCCCTTGGAATTAAACTATTTGCATTTTTAGAGCTTTTGTGCGTTAATTTGTTTGTTTTAGTGCAAAGTTAGTATGTTTATGAATTCATTAAGAAACCACTACAAGGAGGAGAAGTTAGAATTAAAGTCTTAGATTATTTTTAGTGCGTTAGGAAGTATTTCATCCGAGTTTCTAATTTTAGAGTGCACTTTCTTATTTCTAGTCTTGGTTTAATGATTTATTAATTTTTAAAGCATATACGGTTTAATTATTTATTTATTGTGAAGCTTTAAAAGATATATGCTAATTAATTAGAGACCAAGTCAAGTCTAAGAAGTAAAATAAAGAGATATACATGGAAATAAGAAGATTAAAGAAGGATATATGCAAAGAAGGAAAAGATAAAGTTACCAAATAAATCGGAAATTCCAACCACGTTCAAAGAAGAGCTCATAACTTAAGATTGGATAGTAATTTAGGAGAATTGTCTGGACCAATGGATAGAGCTTTCCGAGAAAAGTGAGTTCGATATAAAGAACGCGTCAGATGGATAAGTATTGAAGGAGATATGACCAAAACAAATCAGCAGCAGAATCTTACCTTTCCTATATTTTAGGGCTGCGAATTAAAGAGTTCTTAAATTTGTCTTCCACTCCAAGTAAAAAAGAATTAGGGCTTCCTAGAACCTATAAATACACCCCTTAGCTTCCTCTTTACACACAATTCAGAGAATTACATAAGACGCTTAGGGTTTTCAAGTCTGAGCAAGAAGGCAAGGAGAAACTAGAGCTGAGAGAATCTGTTCTTACATCAATAGTCATCCTACCCTTTAGGTTATCAATTTATTTTATGTATTTGAACATGAATTCCTTTTATTTATTTTCAGTATTTAATTTTATCATGAGCTAAATTTCCATATACTTGAGAATCGCAATAAAGGGATGAACCTTAATTAAATTAATCTATGTTTTGAATTTGGGATTGTTATGATTTAAATTGAGTTGAGTATTAGATATTGGATATTGCTTTGTTTTCATTACTAATTCTTTTTTGCGCAACTAGAATTAGCTTTTAGTATTTGGGCTATTCACTTTAGTGGTGAAGTGATCATCCGATAGGGGGGTTTGAATACAGACTTAGGTAATACCCATGTAATATGCGTTATTGACCGACAGGCTTAACTAATTACATAGCCAAAGATGTAAATTTATATCATCCGAAGAGACATATTCACCCATACAGGGGTTTATAGTACTTTATGATAGCTTCTAGTACCACCCAACAGGGGGCTAGGAGATATTAGAGTCCCGACTAAAATAACACCAATTCTACCCTTAAACATAGCATAGATTATATTGATTAGGTGGATTATTTGCGAGACTCAAGTATCTCTCATCTATGAAGTTAGTCAATTTACTTGCTTTATTTCTTTCTAGTTATTTACTTTAGTCTTTATTTATTTGCATCTTTTAAATTTAGAAAACCAAACAAAAATCTTCTATTTTATTTTTTCTGTCAACAACTATTCTTACTACTTGATTAATATTTGGGTTAAACATAATCCATCCCTGAGAACGAAACCCGATTTATCAGATATTACTTGGACAACCGTGCACTTCCAGTATTGTGGTTCCTTTTATTTATCGCATTATTTTCTAACACCCCAGGACCCACCAAGTTATTGGCAGCGTTGCCGGGTGATGTCTCCCTAAATGTTTTAATTTTATACCCTTGGGAGACATCATTTCTGGTGTTTATTTGAGTATTTAGATAGACTTTTGGTATTAAAATGCAATAAATCGATTTTCCTCTTTTAATTCTAGTATGTTTCATTTATTAAACTTTTGCGCGTAATATGGTTTGTTTTGAGTGAAAAGTTGTAGGTTTTGAATACTAGCTAGGATATGAACTAAAGAATAAAGTCAAAGATCGTGTAATGAAGTCAAAGCAAGAAGAAATATCCTGAAAGAATTGATTATTTTAAGCTGTAAATCTAGAAAGTTGTCAAATATTGCTGATTCCGAGCCATCTAAGAGTGTATTTAGCCACTGACTTGTGAAGACAAAATGTGCCCCATTGAGTTACGAAACTTTAGCAACTGGAATGAGGTCAATCCGAGTTGAAACGAGCCGGTTAGAGTTGTTTTAGTGGAAATGGTGCAGCAGTTACGGGATTTGGACTTAATTAGTGGACTTGCGCTTTTCTAATTTTTATTTAATCCTTAAGAAAAGCCCTAATCCGATTTTCAGCATATAAAAGGACTTTTGACACCCTTTGCATAATTTAACATACGCTTATGAGTCAGACACCAGAGAAGAAGTTAGAGCAAGGAAGAGAAGAAATAAGAGCTGGAGACTGCATATATCTCCAATTCTCAGCCAATTCAACTCCGTAATTAGGTTCTTCTATTTTATTCTATAAAACATTATGAACCCAATTATGTCTTTAGTTTTTGTCTTTTCAATAATTATGAGCTAAACTTAAATAGTGCTTGAGAACGCATAATGGGTTAATCCCAATTTGATTTTATTTCATGTGTTTGGATTTGAGATTTTAATAATTGAAATCAAATTGGGTAAATTGTATCTTTCATTGAGTTGCTTTTATTTACTATAATTGAAGTCATGAATCAATCATAGGACTAAGTATCTAGGCTATTCCAATTAGTGGCGATTGGATCACCTTGACGGGGGGTTTAGATACAGACCTAGTTAATGAATGTAGGTTAGAAATTAGAGACTCTGACGAGCTTAATTAAACCTATGGCCTATTGGGTAAATTAGACTTAATCACTTGAGAGTGGACTATAATCACCCTGACGGGGTTTGTAGCACTTGATAGTAGCTCCTTAGTCCACCCTGACGGGGGTAAGGAGAATTCTGAATCCCGACCAATACAAGTTTACCAATTTGTCCCTTAAACATGACATGAAATGAATGATAATTAGGTGAAACCCTTGCGTCTCTCAAGTACTGCTTTCCTACTTTGCGTAAACACTTTATTTTCTTGCGTCTAGTTTAATTCTTACATTAATTAGTATTTTAATTAATTGTCTTAGTCTTATAAAACCAAAAAAACATTCTTAAAACAATTTATCTGCTTTTACATGCAATTAACCACTATTCGATTAGCATTAGAGTCAACCATTCCATCCCTGAGAACGAATCTATTTTATCACTTATATTACTTGGGACAACCGTACACTTGCGGTTGTGGTTCTCTTTTTCTTATTGCATTTATTTTAGAACACACAAAGGACCACCAAGTTTTTGGCGCCGCTGTCGGGGACGATAGAGTGTGACCCCAGTGTTTATCCTTTAGTGTTAGTTGCATTTTTATTTTTCAGTTTTACGCTTTGTTTGTTCATCTTTTTCAGGTTTTTAGGTTTGGTGTATGCGAAGGAGACTCTTTAAGGATCTTGAGACATTACCTCCGATCCTTGATAATCCCGAATCATTAGTCAGACTTGCTAACAAGAGAAGGAAAGAAGAAGAAGCACAAGAGTTAGAAGAGAGATTAGCTAGAGAGATGGCTGACCTTCCGGTTGATAACAATGGTCAGAACAGTCCGAACGACGTAGTCCCACCTCTTATTCCTCCTAATCCTCCAGTTCAAATCCAAGTAGCTGATCCATGGTTCCTTACCGGTCCAGCACAAGAACCATTCTGTGCTCCTCCTCTTGGGATTGGCCCAGCTAATATCGATGTTCCAAGATTCCGTCCAGATTCGGGTATGTTAGCTCAATTTCAGAATTTCAGAAATTTTCGTGGCAAGCCCGGAGAAGATCCTATTCACGCCGTACAAAAGTTTATGCAAATATGCGATTCGTACATCACTCAAGGAGTAACAAATTAGCAAATGTATTTTGCTACATTCAGATTTTCCATGATAGATGGAGCGAGTGATTGGCATGATTCACAAGAGCCGGGAAGGATTACGAATTGGGAACAGTTACAGGCTGCGTTTTTCGGCAGATACTATCCATCCAACATGAGATTAGATGCTCAACCCGATTTAACACATTTCCGACAAGAATATGATAAAGCGTTAGGTAGAAGTTGGTCGAGATTCTAGAATTGTTGATGAAGAGTTCCCAATCATGTCCTTTCAGAACAACCACAATTGAATTTTTTTTATAACAGTCTTGATGGGAGTTCACGAAAAGATTTAGATTTATTATGTGGTGGTGCGTTTTTACAGGTTCAACCCGTTCACGCAAGAATTATTTTGGATAGAACGATAACTAATGAAGTGGGGTGGAATACTGTAAGAACACCGGTTAAAGGAGGAGTTAATAATGTAAACATTGAAGAAAAGTTCACCTCTTTAGAGAACAAACTAAAAACCACATTAGAACAACAACTGAAGCAACTCACCTTAGTCGTGAAAGAAGGTTTTTCGAGTAGAAGGGTTGAAGTAAATTCCACACAAGAAGTTTATGGATGTTCGTATTGTGGTGTGAATGATCATGAATGGAAGAATTGTCAGAATAATCAAGAGCCCGTGATGTTTGTTTCCAACCGAGGGAATTTCAATTCGAATGGTCAAGGATATCAACCCAACAGAAACCATCCTGGGTTTCAATATTCAAATCCTAATGGGGCAGCAAATCCGACTCACGCATATCAGCCGCGTCCCCAAGGTAACAACTATAATCCAAGACTGCAAAATAATTATCAAGGGGGACAGGATCAAGGAAGTTATATTCAAAGACAACTTCCTCAAGACAATTATGATGACACCATGAACCAAAAAGCCTTACCTGCTCAACCACAAGAATGTACAAATAACCTTCAGAAAACCGTAGAACAATTGATTACCCTCCATGCACAGTCAGCCCAAAGGCTACAAGCTTCTGAAGCACACATTAAGATGTTAGAAAATCAAATTTTGCAAATGTCAAAACAAATGAACCAGCGTCCACAAGGGCAACTTCCTAGTGATACTGAAAATCCAATCCAAATCGAAGATTGCAAAATCATCTCTCTCAAAAGTGGTAAGAACCTTCCTCCACCTCCTTTTCTCGTTATGAAAGAGAAGGCGGTTGTTAGAAAAGAAAAGGATGTGGTGGATAAAGATAAAGAAGTTAAGTAGAAGAAGTGGAGAGGCATGTTGAAGTTCCGAAAAAGAAAGATGATAACATAATAAACCGTCCTCCTCCTCCATTTCCATCGAGAGTTCAAAAGAAGGGATATATGACTGATAATCAAAAATTCTTTAATAAGGTAAGAGGTCTTAGCATAAATATTCCGTTGTTAGAATTTATTAGAGATGTACCCAAGTATGCTAAATTTCTGAAAAGAGCCCTCACCAACAAACGGCCATATTGCGATAATGAGATGATTGGTTTACCTGAAGAACGTAGTGCTATATGTCAGAATAAGTTACCTCCCAAACTACTTGATCCTGGGAGCTTTACAATTCCGATATCTATTGGTAATGAGTTGAAAGGAAAAGCGCTATGCGATTTGGGTGCAAGTATTAATCTTATGCCCAAATCAATCTTTGAGAAATTAAAGATAGGTGATGTGAAACCAACATCTATGGTCTTACAGATGGCTGACAGATCCTTCGTGCATCCAGAGGGACGAATAGAAGATGTCCTCGTCAAGGCAGGTACGTTAATTTTTTCCGTTGATTTTGTTATACTTGTTTACGACGCGGATAGGAATGTCCCCATTAACTTGGGAAGACCATTCCTAGTCACGGGGCATACTTTAATTGATGTAGAAAACGGGGAAATGATTATGAGAATCCAAGACGAAGAGGTGAAGTTCAACGTGTTCAGACCAATGAAATTTCCAGATTCCAAGGAGGATTGCTTTCGTGTAGATGTAGTTGAACAGGTACCAAAAGAGCCAACTAAGGTTGTGGAAACCTTAGGAGTGGAGGAAAAAGCGCTAAGAAAGAAACCACCAATTAAAGTTACTCCAAATCCTAAGGAAAGTCCACACCTCGATCATGCAAAGAAGAAAGCTAAAGCACGTGTCACGAAGGTTCCAAAAGAACCAAAGAAATAAAGAAAGAAAAAAGAGTTTAAAGTGGGCGAAGAAGTCGCTATGAAAAAGCCTAAACCTCCTCCAAAGAACTCTTGGCTAGGACCATTCCTGGTTGCAAAGGTTATCTTAGACAAATTAATTGGAATAGAAGCCAAGGGATGCAAATTTCGAGTAGCAAATGTTGACAATCTCACTTACTGCTGGGGAGGCTATGTTAAAGAATGATACACAAGGTAACCTGTCGAGCTTAACGACGTTAAACAAAAGCCAATTCATTGTATATTAGTTTAAGTCTTTTAATTTTAGTAGTGTATATGATGTCTCCTCATTTGTGATAATAAAATCTACTCATGAGACATCATTTTAGCCTTATTTATTAGTTTATAGGTTGATTTTAGCTTAATTTAGTGCACTTTCCTATTTTGAATCTTGATTTGTAGAATTATTATTTTTAGAGCATATTGGGTTTAATTGTTTATTTAGTGTGAAGCTTTAAAGATAATTATGGAGCTTAATTTGAGTCCAAGTCAAAGATTACAACTTATGGAAAGAGATTTGCATGGAAATTGGAGATAAGGAAACAAAGGCTAAAAAGATGGAAAAGGAAAAGCTGCCTCAATCTGGGATTCTGCATACATGTCTAAAGATATGCGTTTTTACCTAAGAAATAGGCCGATTTTGGTAATTTCCTTTTTTAGGGTCAAGATAATTCTGTTGCGATTCTTTTGGTATCTTATGGAGCTCAATCCGACCAATAACGAAGAAGATACGCTCAAAACGGTCCAGCAGTGTTTATCTTTATTTCTTTACGAATTTGAGTTGGGCTAGGAGTCTATTACTTAACTTATCTCTAAAGAAACGAATTAGGTCAACCTATACACTATAAATACAGCCTCTTAACACTCTTATAATCCATCCTTGGTGAAACCTTAAGCCAAGAGGAAGCATACAACACAAGAGAGAAGTCTGGAAGGAGCTGTCATCAACAATGTCTTCTTCTACCTTTAGATTTGTAATTTCTTTCTTTTCTTGCATGAACTAAATTTCTTTAGCTTGAGTTTTAGAATTAATGTATGAACCCTAGTTTTGATTGACATCTATCTAATTTGGGAATTTAATGTTTTAAATAGAATTATAGTTTTTATTCTCCGTTTATGTGTTTGGAATTATATTCTGTGTTCTTGTGGACTGCAGCCATTAGAATTACCATCTAGTAATTAGGTCACCATTGACAACGGTGTTTAATTTCATGTTTAACACATAACGTCTAGTATTAGGTCTGATCTGACAACCCAACCTAGCTAGATAATCACTATGGTTTAGTCTTTGTGACTATTGGCCAATTACAGGAAAAGTTTGCTTAGGAAGCCTTATTGACACAGGTAAATCCTATTTTAAACTACCGATAGCGAATTGGGACCGATTAGGGAAATACTACATAATTCACCCTTACATGTTTAGAATGGCAAAACTAGTGGGGATTACATGCTAACAACTTGAGCTATATTCTCAAATCTCTTCTCTTTCATATTTATTCTTTTTGTCTTTTAATTCTTAGTTTTAATTTAGTTATTTAGAAAATCAAACAAAAATCTATTTGCCTTTACTTTTAATTGCGTTTAGTTGTTCTAGCTTTAATTTATACTTGATATTTGCATAAGATTCTTCTAACCTTCGTAGTCTCTACGGAACGAATCTCAATCTAAAACTTGCATACGATCTGTATACTTGCAGAACCGTGTAGCTCTAGGGTGTTTTTGCACTTTATTTATATCTTATTTTATCACACCCTAGGCCCCACCAAGTTTTTGGCGCCGCTGCCGGGGACTACATTATTAGTCCTTGTGCATATATCTTGTGCTTTTATTTTTAGTTAGTTCTATTTTACGCTTTTGTTATTAGTTTTTGTTTTTCAGATTTAGTTACAGATGGAGAACCCAAGGCGACTTGAGCTACCCATCAAATTTAGAGTGGGGCCACGAGGAATTCGCGCTCCAGAAATCCAAGCCACAAAATTTAAACCTGATCCTGGGATGCTAACTCAGTTTGCATCTCATGGATTATTTAGCTGAGTTGCACATCAAGATCCGATCCGATATATTCAGAAATTCATGCAGATCTGTGATGCTTATATCGTAAGAAGAGTTACTAGGGAGCAAGTATATTACCTGATGTTCCAGTTCTTCTTGACCGGATGTGCAAGCGATTGGTATGATACCCAATACTCTCATGTTATTCCAGATTGGGACAAGCTTCAAGCATGATTCCTAGACCGTTTTTATCCGGTTAGTAGACGTTTAAAAGAGATATTGGAGCTTGAAAAATTTATACAGAAAGACGAAGAGAGTTAGGGTGAAGCATGGTTACAATTTACAGAGAAGAAGGCGAGGTGTCCCTATCATAGATCCTCGCCAGAATATTATTTAACCTTTTTTATGGAGGCCTTAATGATAAATCAAGAGATAAAGAAGAATCGTTAGGAAACGCAGGTTCTGTGTTGCTAGATCCTGAAGAAGCTGAGTTGGGGATGGAAAGAATTCTTGAGAACGAGAGAAGTTGGCCAAAGAGAGCAGAAAAAGAAAATAATTCAGCATCTCTGAAACTTAAAGAATTGGCTAAACAACTTGAATAACTAAAACAACAAGCCCGAACAATTGCCCAGGTGAATACGGTACGCACAATTCCTTCGTGTCCTGGTTGTGGATCAAGAAATCATGTGTGGGCAGGGTGTATGAATAACCCAGCAGTAGCTTCCGTTCAATATCCTCAAGATAACTATTATTCTAATGGTTATACCGATCCTCAAGAAAGCTACACTAGTTATCAACAACCTCCACAGCAAAAGAGTTGGGTCAGAAAGCAAGAGACTTATCATAAAACCCAACCTCAATCTTATAATTCACCGCAAGCTATTCAGAAAAAGGCACCCATTGTTGAGAAAGCTTGTCAAGAAAAGAAGAAATATCCACCGAAACAATTGATGCAATTGGCAAAACAAGAACAACTCCAGAGTTTGACTTCAAGTATGGCTAAATTAATGCAAACAGTTGAGAAGAAAATGAATAATAGCCAGCAGAAAGTTCAAACCCAGGAGAAGATTATCAAGCAACTAGAGCATACTATATCACAGATGGCGAGTACATTACAAAATCGACCAAAAGGGCAAATCCCAAGTGATACTATTGCTCCTAGAGAAGATTCTTGCCATGCAGTTGAGTTGCGGAGTGGAAAACAACTACCTCCACCAAGACCAGAACCAGAATCAATCCCTATTCCAGAACAAAGGGGGGGAAGAACCAATCAAAGAGACAGTTGAGGAGGTAGTTAAACCAAAGAGTGTCCAAGCCGAGACACCTGAAAAGACAAGAAAACCAGTGGAACTCAATACACGCCCTCCACCACCATACCCTTCACGTGTCAGAAAGAAGGACAATGACCTGGAATTCAAGAAGTTCATTGACATGTTGAAGAAATTGGAAGTTAATATACCCCTTGTTGAAGCCCTCAAGAGAATGCCAACCTATATGAAATTCATGAAAGACATTCTCTCCAACAAGCGAAGTATAGAGACCGGGGAAACAATTGGATTACCTAGGGAGTGCAGTGCTATATGTCAAAGTGAGTTGCCACCAAAATTAGAAGATCACGGGAGTCTTACAATTCCTATCGGCATTGGAGATAGTTGGACCGGGAAAGCATTATGTGATTTAGGCGCGAGCATCGATCTCATGCCTAGATCCCCGTTCGAGAAGCTTAACATTGGAGAAGTAGTACCCACATCTGTGGTATTACAAATGGCGGATCGCTCCCTCTCACGACAATAGGTAAAATTGAAGATGTTTTAGTTAAAGCTGGCTCTTTTATTTTTCCTTGCAATTTTATTATTCTTGACTACAACGCGGATAAGAATGTCCCCATCATTTTGGGTAGACCATTCTTAGCCACGGGGCGTAAACTAATTGATGTTGAGAATGGTGAGTTGATCATGAGAGTACAAGGCGAACAGATACGATTCAATGTGTTTCAGGCTATGAAATTACCAAAGTCAAAAGATGAGTGCTTCAAAATAGATGTCATCGGAAAAATTGCTCAAGAAGTCTTCAATGAAGCAAGCTTAGATGATGATCTTGACAAGGCCTTAGCACTTGAATCACCAGAGGAACTCGAGATTCCCCCTGAAGATGTTGCCGCATTAGGATCAAACGTGCGAGAACTACTTCGAGAACCAGGTGACATTGAACCAATGAAACAACCATCTATAATATCTCCACCTATTCTCAAAGAAAAACCACTTCCAGATCACCTACGCTATGCATATCTAGGTACGAACAAAACTTTGCCTGTTATTATTTCCGCTAACCTTTCAGGTCCTCAAGAGGAGAAGCTACTTCAAGTACTTCGCGCAAACAAAGAAGCAATCGGATGGACTATTGCCGACATCAAGGGAATTACTCCTTCCGTTTGCAAACACAAAATCATTCTTGAGAACGAAGGTGGGCGATCTATAGAAGGACAGAGAAGACTCATGTCAGCTATGAAAGAAGTGGTGAGGAAGGAAGTTATCAAGTTGTTAGACGCAGGAATTATCTATCCGATTGCTAGCAGTGATTGGGTTAGTCCAGTGCAATGTGTTCCGAAGAAAGGAGGTATCACTACGATCCTTAATGATCAAGGCAAAGCCATACCATCAAGACCAGTTTTGGGGTGGCGAGTGTGCATGTATTACCGAAGACTGAACAAAGCAACAAAGAAAGATCACTTCCCGCTACCATTCATTGATCAGATGCTAGACAAACTCGCAGGGAGAGAATATTATTGTTTCCTTGACGGATATTCGGGTTATAATCAGATTTGTGTGGATCCCCTCGATCAACACAAAAAAACTTTTACATGTCCATTTGGTACTTTTGCTTATAGAAGAATGCCGTTTGGTTTATGCAATGCACCTGCCACGTTCCAGAGGTGCATGATGGCGATATTTTGGGACATGATTGATAAATACTTGGAGGTTTTTATGGATGATTTTTCGGTGTTCGGAGATAGCTTTGATGATTGTTTGTATAATCTTGAGAAAGTCCTTGTGAGATGTAGAAAAAAAGATCTTGTGCTTAATTTGGAAAAATGCCACTTCATGGTTCAAGAGGGAATTGTGTTGGGACATAAAGTTTCGAAGGCAGGGATGGAGGTTGATCGTGCTAAAATTGAAGTTATCAAAACACTACCACCTCCAGTTTCTGTTAAAGGAGTGAGAAGTTTCTTGGGTCACGCAGGATTTTATCGAAGATTTATTAAAGATTTCTCCAAGATCACCAAACCGCTTTGCTCTTTACTTGAAAAGGATACTCCTTTTAATTTTACTGAAGAATGTCTTCAAGCGTTATTTACGATTAAAGAGAAGCTGATCTCTACACCTATTGTTATACCTCCTGATTGGAAAGCTCCGTTTGAACTTATGTGCGATGCCAGTGATCACGCTATGGGTGTTGTGTTGGGACAGAGGAAAGACAAGATTTTCCACACGATTTATTATGCAAGTAAGACTTTCAACGCTGCCCAGATGAATTATACGGTGACGGAGAAAGAGATGTTGGTCGTGGTTTATGCTTTTGATAAATTTCGTTCCTATCTGGTTGGGAAGAAAACTGTTGTATACACGGACCATTCAGCTATTAGGTACCTCATGGAGAAAAAGGACGCTAAGCCGCGTCTTATTAGATGGGTATTGTTGCTTCAAGAATTCGACATAGATATTCGAGACCGAAAGGGATGCGAAAATCAAGTTGCTGATCATTTATCAAGGCTCGAAGGATCTGATGCGAACAAAGAACCATTGTTGGTTAAAGAGGTATTCCCTGATGAACAACTTTTTGCTATCAAACATGCTTTTGTGCCATGGTATGCAGATCTAGTCAACCTCATTTTGAGTGGTGTTTTTCTCAAATATTTCCACCCACAACAAAGACAAAGATTAAATCACCAGGCCAAATAGTATTATTGGGATGAACCGTACCTCTGGAAGATTTGTAGTGACCAAGTGGTTAGAAGATGTGTACATGAAGGTGAAATGGAGAAAATCATGGAAGGTTGTCATAGTTCACCTTATGGAGGTCACTTTAAAGGCGATAGAACCGCAGCTAAAATTCTTCAATACGGGTTCTATTGGCCTACCATACATAAAGATTGTCATCGTTTTGTCCAGTCATGTCTAAGATGCCAGTTCACTGGCAACATATCAAAAAGAGACGCGATGCCGCTTAATAATATTCTTGAAGTTGAAATCTTTGATGTATGGGGAATAGATTTCATGGGACCATTCATCACCTCCCATGGAAATCTTTATATTTTGCTTGCAGTAGATTATGTGTCAAAATGGGTAGAAGCAGTGGCAACACCAAAGAACGATGCCCCAAACCGTGATTAATTTCTTAAAATCAAACGTCTTTTCAAGACATGGTACGCCACGTGTTCTCATCAGTGATAAAGGTACTCATTTTCTGAATGCTCCTCTGAGAAACTATCTTCGAAAGTTTGGAGTGAAACACCTCACTTCAACCGGTTATCACCCACAAACTAACGGTCAAGCTGAAGTTTCCAACCGGGAAATCAAATCTATTCTTGAGAAGACCGTGACTAAATCGAGGAAAGATTGGTCTTTAAAGCTAGATGATGCTCTCTGGGCTTACAGAACATCATTTAAAACACTAGTTGGGGCATCTCCATATCGCATGGTCTACGGAAAAGCCTGTCATCTACCGATTGAACTTGAAGCTCGAGCCTACTGGGCTATTAAAACTCTGAATCTAGACCCAGACTTGGCCGGGAAGCAAAGGATGATGCAGTTGAACGAGTTGGAGGAGTTTCGTTATCTTACCTATGAAAATTCACGCCTCTACAAGGAGAAAACAAAGCGATGGCATGATAAACGACTCCGTCCAAAACATTTCGAGATAGGACAAAAGGTTTTATTATACAACTCTCGATTTTCGAACTACCCAGGAAAGCTTAAATCCCGTTGGGGAGGACCTTACATTGTTACTAAAGTCACACCTCATGGAGCGATTGAAATTGAAAATCCAACCGAGCAATGGGTATTCATGGTGAATGGCTAGCGTTTGAAGAGATACCATGACAGTGAGGACTTTGGGCGAGAGGAGACAATCCATCTCGTTGAATTCGCTTAGCCTGAGGTACACGTCTAACTCAAAGACGTTAAACAAAAGTGCTCTTGGGAGACACCCCTTGTTTTAATTGCTTTTTAGATTAGTTTTTATTGCTTTATAGTGTATAATATTAAGTTAGTGTATATTTTTAATTGTGTTTACAAGCTAATGGAAGAGAAAGGTAGTGTGCTATTGTGCAGGAAGTGAGTTTGGGGTCAAAAAATTTCTTGGAAAAATTCGCAGTTCTGTCCGGTATATCACGCCTCACGGCCGGTATACCGCGCCTGGAAATCACGTGCCACGGGGTGGCTGTCACGGGTTTTATACCGAGGAAAAAAAAAATTGGGGCATGATGACCCCGGTATACCGCGCCTCAAGTCCGGTATACCGCGCCAATCAAAAACCCGTACCACGGGATTCATACCGCGGGTTTTTTGACGGAGGTGATAAATTGAAAACCCGTGCCACGGGTTACGTACCACGGGATTTTAGCCGAGACGAAAAATTGGAGCAGCAGAAGCTGCGGTATACCGCGGGTTATGTCCGGTATACCGCGCAGAGGCGGTTTGTGAAGGAATTCTTTCCTAATCAACTTCTTACCTTAACAAGATTAACCCTAGCCTCTCCCATACGAATTTTTCAGACCCAAACACTATATATACACCTTAAAGCTTGTATAAACCTTCACAATTAACACAACAACTCCACAAATTCTCTCCTCCATCCTCCATAAACACAATTTCTTCATCAAATTCATCAAACTACACCATTAAACACTATCAAATTCAACAAGCTTTAAAAATTTCTTCCAAGATCCATCAAGAAACCTTTCTCTTTCATAAATTCCAAGCAACAACATCAAGCTAAACCAAATTTTCCTTAAACTTTTAATCCTTCTTTGGTATAACTTGAGTTGTGGGTAAATCAAGCATGACTAACAGATCTGAAGCTATGGAATACAAGAGAAAGTGCTCTATCCTTGGGAAGAATAAGAAATTGCCTGGAGCCACCATTGAAAAACCCATCAATCTTGATGAGGTTACTGAAGATTCAAAAGAAAAGGCACCAGCACAACCACTACCAAAGAAGAGATTAACTGCTAGAATGTCCATACCATCAAGGAGGCCTTTGAAGAAAATAAAAATCCAAGACCAAGGTTCTTCTACCTCTTCCTCTGAAATTGTTTATGCTCTTCCTCCTTGGGCTCTCAAGTTACAGAACGATATCGAAAGATTACAAGAAGATAACAGAGAACTTTGGACAGAAGTCATACAGTTGAAATCACAGATAGAAGATTTGACCTTGGAAAAGCATATTGATGATTATTCTGATCCTTCAGCTTCGGATGAGGATTAGGATATAATGGATCTCTATGGCCAGCCAGGTAGGTTATTCTAATTTTTCTTAATAGCTTGTATGCATTAGGTAGTTTAGTTAGTTTTAATTTTAATTTTATTCCATACCTGAGTCTTTTTCGAGTCGTGGGGACACGGCTCACTTTTGAGTTGGGGGTGGGGATTCGTTGTCCTCATCTTCTTTTCGTTTTTGCATAAAACTTAAAATTTTTAGGTTGAATTAAGGCATATAATATTTTGAATGTACCTATTTGAGCATGATTTAATTAGGTCAATGATAGTAAGTAGTATGTTTTTGAAAGATGCAACAAATTTGTTTAACATGCATGTATGAAAACAGGAAATAAAGGATAAGAAAGTTAATGAGCAATGCTAAGAAATCACGTTGAAACTTAGGGATAGTTATGAGTGTGTAGAATGTGAGGTTTAAAATTAGTTGAAAACCCACTTGTCTATGAACTAATAATGAAAACGTAACGAAATCCGGTAGTTAGAAAAATGAATAAGGCAGTTCTTTCATGATAAAACACTTGAAGCCTTTTATACTTTCTCACCCTTTTGTTTGATATTATTGTTATTTATCCGTCTTAGCCCCTCTGAGCCTTTCTAAAGCCTTTCTTGAAACACGTTATAATCCTTACCCTAGTTTGTAGGAATTATCTACATGACCCGCACTCGAATCGCAAAACCTGCGACAACTCATTTTAGAGCTTGAGTTTGGGGTGGTTGGTTTCATCATTAGGGAACATTGGGTTTTGGGAATTATATTTGTGATTTTATTGATGATGAAATTGTTATTATTGTAACCCTTTACCGGGGTAATAGTGAATGAAAAAGAAGCTACGAGCTAATTTTGCCAACAAGGGCATAAAAAGAAAGAATATATATATATATATATATATGAGAAAAAATAAATAGTGTGATATCTCAACATCAAAAAGAGAATCATAGCTATACAAAAGAAAAATTGATGTGAAAAGAAAATATATATTCGGACCGGCAAAGTGGATTTTATATCATCAAAGGTTTTAATTGGGAATATTGGGGATGCACATCAAATGCATCAATAAATTGGGTTGAGTGAGAAACATCTTCGAGTGAAAACTCAAGCTCTAGGGCAATTCGTTGATGTCTAGTGAGGATAGAGCCAAAAGCTCACTTTTCATTATCCAAATATACCACACCCGTCCTTAAGCCAAGTTATAACCAAGACCTTAGGATCTCTAACTACTAGATGGAGAAACAATTAAGCTATTAGGTAGTAGGTAAGTGGGCCATTGGATGCTGTATTTGGGACCTACGAACAACCTATATCCATTAACCTGAACTAAGTTATCATCCTCTCCTTCTGGCATTGCAAAATTAATCTTAACTTGAATTTATGGATTGTTGATTACATGTGTATTAAGCATATTTGTGCATTATTTCTTAAGCATTACTACATGAGACTTTTTAGATATTTTTGCTCTAGGATCATTCATTATATTCTGTTCTTATTCTCATCCGACTTCTTCTTGTTCATTTGACTACCCTACTGTTCTTTACTTTTATTGTATCGGGACGATACAACTTTGAGTTGGGGGTCTTGATGTCTCCTCATTTGTGATAATAAAATATACTTCTGACACATCATTTTAGGCTTATTTATTAGTTTATAGGTTGATTTTAGCTTAGTTTAGTGCACTTTCCTATTTTGGGTCTTGATTTAGTAACATAATATTTTTAGAGCATATTGGGTTTAATTGTTTATTTGGTGTGAAGTTTTAAAGATAATTATGGAGATTGATTAGAGTCCAAGTCAAAGACTACAACTTATGGAAAGAGATTTACATGGTAATTGGACATAAAGGTAACAAAGGCTAAAAACATGGAAAAGGAAAAGCTGCCTAATCTGAATTTCTGCAGCACACGCCTAAAGAGGTGATGATTACTCCTACAAGGAAGCCGATTTTGGTAATTTCCTTTGATAGGGACAAAGATAATTCTGTTACGATTCTTTTGGTATATTATGGAGCAAAAACCGACCAATAACGAAGAAGATATGCTCAAAACGGTCCAGCAGTGTTTATCTTTATTTCCTTACAAATTTGAGTTGTGCTAGGAGTCTATTACTTGGCCTTATCTCCAAGAAACGAATTAGGTCAACCTATACACTATAAATACAGCCTCTTAACACTCTTAAATCATCCTTGGTGAAACCTTAAACCAAGAGGAAGCTGACAACACAAGAGAGAAGTCTGGAAGGAGCTGTTCATCAACAATGTCTTCTTCTACCTTTAGTTTTGTAATTTCTTTCTTTTATTGCATGAACTAAATTTCTTTAGCTTGAGTTTTAGCATATATGTGTGAACCCTAGTTTTGATTGACATCTATTAAATTTGGGAATTTAATGTTTTAAATAGAATTATAGTTTTTATTCTCTGTTTATGTGTTTGGATTTATATTCTGTGTTCTTGTGGACTGCAGCCATTAGAATTACCATCTAGTAATTAGGTCACCATTGACAACGGTGTTTAATTGCATGTTTAGCACATAACGTTTAGTTTTAGGTCTGATCTGACAACCCAACCTAGCTAAATAATCACTATGGTTTAGTTCTTGTGACTATTTACCAATTACAGGAAAAGTTTGCTTAGGAAGCCTTATTGACACAGGTAAATCCTATTTGAAACTACCGATAGTGAATTGGGACCGATTAGGGAAATACTACATAATTCACCCTTACATGTTTAGAACGGCAAAACTAGTGGGGATTACATGCTAATAACTTGAGCTATAGTCTCATATCACTTTTCTTCGTATTTACTTGTTAATTTTTTAATTCTTTGTTTAATTTAGTTTAATTAGAAAACCAACAAACATCTATTTGTCTTTACTTTTATTTGCGTTTAGTTAATCTAGCTTTAATTATTTACACTTGATATTTGCATAAGATTCCTCTAACCTTCGTAGTCTCTGCGGAACGAATCTTAATCTAAAACCTGCATACGATCTGTATACTTGCAGAACCGTGTAGTTCTAGGGTGTTTTTGCACTTTATTTATATCTTATTTTATCACACCCTAGGCCCCACCAAAACTCAAGCTCGTGGACAGTTGTTGATGGTAAGTGAGGAGAGGCCAAAAGCTCACTTCAAATTTACCAAATATACATACCACACCGTCCCTAAGCCTACGCTAAAACCGTAAAGTCCTCGTGATTCCTAGGTACATGGTAAGTTAATAGGGAGTATACTAAGTGGATCGTTCAAAGCGAGTAAGGATCGAGGAACAACCTATAGCCATCATAATGAGATAAGTACAAGTGTAACCTTCTCGTATTGCGAAATTAATTTTATGATTGAAGTTATGTGTGTTTGATGTTGCATGATTAGTGTATGTGTATGTTATTTCTTAATGTGTGTTATATGAGATTTATTTTAAGAATTGCTTTAGGGGGTATTTACTAGCTTCTATTTTCTCTTGCATCTACTTCAGTCTCCTTGTTCTTAGTTTTGCTTTGTCGGGACGACAAAGGTTTGAGTTGGGGGTCTTGATGTCTCCCTAAATGTTCTAATTTTATACCCTTGGGAGACATCATTTCTGGTGTTTATTTGATTATTTAGATAGACTTTTGGTATTAAAATGCAATAAATCGATTTTCCTCTTTTAATTCTAGTATTTTTCATTTATTAAACTTTTGCGCGTAATATGGTTTGTTTTGAGTGAAAAGTTGTAGTTTTTGAATACTAGATAGGAGAGGAACTAAAGAATAAAGACAAAGATCGTGTAATGAAGTCAAAGCAAGAAGAAATATCCCGAAAGAATTGATTATTTTAAGCTGCAAATCTAGAAAGTTGTCAAATATTGCTGATTCCGAGCCATCTGAGAGTGGATTTAGCCACTGACTTGTGAAGAGAAAACGTGCCCCACTGAGTTACGGAACTTTAGCAACTGGAATGAGGTCAATCCGAGTTGAAACGATTCGGTTAGAGCTGTTTTAGTGGAGGTGGTGCCGCAGTTACGGGATTTGGGCTTAATTAGTGGACTTGGGCTTTTCTAAATTTCATTTAATCCTTAAGAAAAGCCCTAATCCGATTTTCATCATATAAAAGGGCTTTTGACTTCTATTTTCACACACCCTTTTCATAATTTAACATACGCTTAAGAGTCGGACACCAGAGAAGAAGCTAGGGCAAGGAAGAGAAGAAACAAGAGCTGATGTTCTTCTATTTTATTCTGCAATACATTATGAACCCAATTATGTCTTTAGTTTTTGTCTTTTCAATAATTTTGAGCTAAACTTAAATAGTGCTTGAGAACGCATAATGGGTTAATCCCAATTTGATTTAATTTTATCTGTTTGGATTTGGGATTTTAACAATTGAAATCAAATTGGGTAAATTGTATTTTTCATTCATTTGCTTTTATTTACTATAATTGAAGTCATGAATCAATCATAGGACTTAGTATTTAGGCTATTCCAATTAGTGGCGATTGGATCACCTTCACGGGGGGTTTAGATACGGACCTAGTTAATGAATGTAGGTTAGAAATTAGAGACTCTGAGGAGCTTAATTAAACATATGGCCTATTGGGTAAATTAAACTTAATCACTGTAGAGTGGACTATAATACCCCTGACGGGGTTTGTGGAACTTGATAGTAGCTCCTTAGTCCACCCTGACGGGGGTAAGGAGAATTCTGAATCCCGACCAATACAAGTTTACCAATTTGTCCCTTAAACATGACATGAAATGAATGAGAATTAGGTGAAACCCTTGCGTCTCTCAAGTACTTCTTTCCTACTTTGTGTAAACACTTTATTTTCTTTTGTCTAGATTAATTCTTGCATTAATTTAGTATTTTAATTAATTGTCTTAGTCTTATAAAACCAAACTTCTTAAAACAATTTATCTGCTTTTACGTGCAATTAACTAGTATTCATAAGCATTAGAGTCAACCATTCTGTCCCTGAGAACGAATCTGTTTTATCACTTATATTACTTGGGACAACCGTACACTTGCGGTTGTGGTTCTCTTTTCCTTATTGCATTTATTTTAGAACACACGAATGACCACCACCGGGGACGGTAGCGTGTGACCCCGGTGTTAATCTTTAGTAGTTTAATTGGTTTAGTTATATTTTTCAGTTTTACGCTTTGGGTTGTCTTTCTTTCTCAGGTTTACATGTTTTGGTATATGTTTGAAGATCTCGTGATCCTTGAGAATCCCGAAAACCTAGTTCAAGAAGCAAACAAAAGGAAGAAAGAAGCTAAAGCAAAGGAAAGAGAAGAGCAATTAGCAAGAGAAGCAATGGCTGACATTGATCATCCTCTTTTTCCTCAAGTTCCACAAGTTCAACCCCCTCAGACTAATGATCCGTGGTTCATCAATGGTCCTGAACAAGCTCCATATCGAGCTACTGCACTCGGAATTAGAGCTCCAGATATTGATGTCGCGAGATACAAACCCGATCCTGGTATGTTGATTCAATTTCAGAGTTATGGAAATTTCCGAGGAGCACCTGGCGAAGATCCAATCTGTGTTGTACAGAAGTTCATGCAAATTTGCGATTCCTATATTAAGCAAGGAGTGACAAGAGATCAAATGTAATTTGCGAATTTTAAGTATTTTGTTATTGATGGAGCAAGTGCATGGCATGATTCTCAAGAACCTGGATCAATCACTACTTGGGACGCATTACAAACTGCGTTCTTTGATAGATACTACCCAACAAATATGAGATTAGATGCGCAAGTCGAGTTAAACTCGTTCAGACAAGATCAAGACGAGACCTTGGGTAGAAGTTGGTCAAGATTTCAGATTTGTTTGGGAAGATTCCCTGATCATGGCCTTACAGAGATGCAACAAATGAAGATATTTTATAAAGGCCTTGATGGACCTTCAAGAAAAGATTTAGACCTGCTTTGTGGTGGTGGATTTTTACAGGTACAACCAGTTCATGCAAAGATTATTTTGAATAGAACAGTGACAAATGAGTTGGGTTGGAACACCGTGAGAACACCGCTCTGAGGTGGAAGTAATAAAGAAAGTAGTGTTGTGATCGAAGAAAAATTCTCCTCGTTGGAGAATAAATTGAAGAACACTTTGGAGCAGCAATTGAAACAGCTTACTCTAGCTGTTACAAATGGTTTTGCAGGTAAAAGAGCAGATGTTAATTTTACACAAGAAGTTTATGGGTGTTCTAACTGCGATGTACAAGATCATGATTGGGAGAATTCTCAAAACAATCCAGAAGCCGTAATGTTTGTTTCCAACCGAGGGAACTATAATTCACGTGGTCAAGGTTATCAACCGAATAGAAACCATCTGGGTTTCCAATATTCAAATCCAAATGGGGCCGCTAATCCTACTTATGCATATCAGCCACGTTCCCAAGGTAATAACTATCAACCAAGACCACAAAACAACTACCAAGGAGGACAAAGTTACAGAAATCAAGCTCAGAGACAACCTCCTCAAGACACCTACACCGAGACAATGAATCAGAAAGCTCTACCTGCTCAACCTCAAGAAGGTGCGTTAGATGTTCAGCAAACCTTGTTGACATTAATCAACATTCAAACAAAAGCTATCCTAGAGCAACAATCTACATCCGCAATTAAAATGTTAGAAAATCAGATAGCTCAGATGTCAAAGCAATTGAGTCAACGTCAACAAGGACAAATATCGAGTGACATTGAAGAACCCAAGAAAAGATAAGATTGTAATGCGGTAACACTTAGAAGTTGTAAGAAGCTCCCACAACCTCCTTTTCCTGTGATGAAAGAAAAAGAAACAACTGTGAAAGAAAAACTGGTAAAAGATGTGGTGGAGAAAGAAGATGAACCTGAAGTAGTGGAAGTGGAGAAGATTCCGGAAAAGCCAACAAAGAAAGATATTATAGAAACCCGTCCTCCTCCACCTTTTCCCTCAAGAGTTCAGAAGAAAGGAGACATGACTGACTGTTAGAAGTTCTTAAATATGGTACGAGGTCTTAATATTAATGTGTCGTTGTTAGATGCTATCAGAGATGTCCCGAAGTACGTTAAAGAGCAATCACCAACAAGAGACCATACCGTGAGAATGAGATGATAGGATTTCCAGAAGAATACAGTGCCATATGCCAAAGTAAGCTGCCACCTAAACTACTTGATCCTGGGAGTTTTACAATTTCCATTGGTAATGAGTGGCAAGGAAAAGCTTTGTTTGATTTGGGTGCGAGTATCAATTTGATGCCCAAGTCAATTTTCGAAAAATTGAAGATAGGAAACGCGAAACCTACTTCCATGGTCTTGCAAATGGCTGATAGATCCCTCGCACATCCTGAGGGACGGATATAAAATGTTCTCATCAAGGCAGGTACTTTAATTTTTTCCGTTGATTTTGTTATACTTGAATCCGACACAGATAGGAATGTCCCCATCATCTTGGGTCGACTATTCCTAGACACGGGGCGTACTGTGATTGATGTAGAAAACGTAGAATTAACCATGCGAATCCAAGACGAGAAGGTGATGTTCGACGTGTTTAGGGCCATGAAGTTTCTAGACCCCCAATAGGATTGTTTCCGAATGGATGTACTTGACTTAACTACGCAAGAGGTATTTGATTGTATAAATTTTAATGATATCTTGCAGGCAGCCCTAACACTTGACTTACCGGTGTTAATGGAAGAACTAACCAAAACAGTAGCCGCTTTAAATTATGAAACAGTACGAGAGCCAGGGGAGATAGTATCTAAAAAGAAACCATCTATCGAATCTCCCACACAACTAGAAGAAAAGCCGCTTCCGTCACACTTGAGGTATGCTTATTTAGGTATCAACAACACTTTACCTGTTATTGTTTCAGCTACTTTAACAGGTCCTCAAGAAGACAAATTGTTGCATATACTAAGAGCTAATAAAAAGGCGATTGGTTGGACTATTGCTGACATCAAAGGTATTAGTCCTTCCTACTGCCAACACAAAATTATTCTGGAAAATGAGAATTCACGCTCAGTTGAAGGGCAAAGAAGATTGATGCCAGCTTTGAAGGAAGTAGTGAATAAATAAGTTATTAATATTACTAGATGTGGGAATCATTTATCCCATAGCTTGTAACGAATGGTTGAGTCCAGCTCAATGCGTACCAAAGAAGGGTGGTATCACTACCATCTTGAACGAGCAGAATGAAGCCATTCCCTCAAGGACCGTTGTTGGTTGGAGAGTGTGTGGACTACCGAAAGTTGAACAAGGCCACCAGAAAAGATAACTTCCCCCTTCCGTTTATTGATCAGATGTTAGACAAGCTAGATGGGAGAGAATATTATTGCTTTTTGGACGGATATTCAGGATACAATCAGATTTATGTAGATCTAAAAGACCAACACAAGACAACCTTTACATGTCCTTTTGGTACCTTTGCCTTCCGAAGGATGCCATTTGGATTATATAATGCACCTGCTAATTTTTAACGATGTATGATGGCAATCTTCTGGGACATGATTGATGATTTCCTTGAGGTATTTATGGATGACTTTTCTGTGTTTGATGATAACTTTGAGGAGTGTTTACGGAACTTGGAGAAGGTATTGATTAGATGCAAGGAGACTGATTTGGTTTTGAACTGGGAGAAATGACACTTTATGGTTCGAGAGGGTATAGTGTTGGGTCACAAGGCTTCAAGTGCTGGTTTAGAAGTTCATCGTGCGAAGATTGAGGTAATCAAGACTCTTCCCCCTCCTACTTCTGTAAAAGGTGTAAGAAGCTTTTTGGGTCATGCTGGTTTTTACTGATGTTTTATCAAGGAATTCTCTAAAATCTCTAAGACATTGTGTAACTTACTTGAAAAGGACACCAAATTCCTTTTTGATGAAGCTTGTATAAAGGCATTCAATGAGATCAAAGAGAATCTTATATCTGCACCTATTGTATTACCTCCCGATTGGAAGATTCCGTTTGAAATTATGTGTGATGCTAGTGATCTTGAGATGGGTGTTGTTCTGGGTTTGACAAAAGATAAGGTATTTCATTACATTTATTATGCTAGTAAAGTCTTTACAAGTGGTCAAATAAATTACACCGTAACAGAGAAGGAATTACTAGCTGTTGTGTATGCATTCGACAAATTTCGTTCCTACCTTCTTGGGGCGAAAGTTGTTGTGCTTACTGACCATTCCACGATTAAATACCTTATGGAAAAGAAAGATGCAAAGCCACGTTTAATCAGATGCGTACTACTATTACAAGAGTTTGAATTAGAGATTCGAGATCGAAAGGGTTGTGAAAATCAGGTTGCTAATCATTTGTCGCGTCTTGAAGGTTCTGAGTCTAATGGGGGACCTTAGTTGGTACGAGAAGAGTTTCCTGATGAGAGTTTGTTTTCATTATATACAATGGGATCTCCTTGGTACGCGGATATAGCAAATCTTATTGTGATTGGTTCTTTTCCTCAAGGACCTACCTCACAAGAGAAGAAGAGATTAATCCACCGCTCTAAACAATTATTTTGGAAGGATCCTTTCCTCTACAAAACATGCAGTGATCAAATGGTAAGAAGATGTATACCAGATATGGATATTCAGTCAGTGGTTGCAAGTTGTCATGATTCACCATATGGAGGACACTTCAAAGGTGATCGTACAGCTGCAAAGGTACTACAATCCGGTTTTTATTGGCCTACTCTATATAAGGATTGTCATGAATATGTCAAGAAGTGTCATAGATTCCAGTTTACTGGTAATATATCTAAGAGAGATGAGATGCCATGTAATAATGTTCTTGAAGTTGAGATATTCTATGTATTGGGTATTGATTTCATGGGTCCCTTTGTACAATCTGATGGAAATCTTTACATCCTACTAGCTGTTGATTACGTGTCCAAATGGGTAGAGGATGTTGCTCTACCAACCAATGATTCGCGAGTGACGATAAAATTCTTAAAGTCACACATCTTTAATAGACATGGCACACCTAGAGTCATTATTAGTGATGGAGGTTCTCATTTTGTTAACAGATACTTGAAGGTTGTGTTAGAGAAGTATGGGGTGAGACATCGTGTATCTACTGCTTATCATCCACAAGCAAATGGTCAAGCTGAGGTCTCTAATCGAGAGATCAAATCCATTCTAGAGAAGACAGTTCGTTCCACACGCAAGGATTGGTCAATGAAATTAGATGATGCGTTGTGGGCATATTATACCGCGTTCAAGACGCCTGTTGGTGCATCTCCGTATCGCATAGTTATGGTAAGGCTTGTCACTTACCTCTCGAGCTTAAAATGGGTGCCTATTGGGCGATAGCGGATATGAATATGGATCCTACTTTAGCCGCGGAGAATCATATGATGAAACTGGATGAAATTGATGAGTTTCAATTTCATGCCTATGAGAATGCTAAACTTTATAAAGGAAAGACTAAGAGATGGCTTGATAATTGCATTCGTGAAAAGAAATTCAAAGTGGGACAGATGGTCCTCAAGTATAACTCCAATTTTAGCAATTACCCGAGTAAGTGGAGATCAAAGTGGTCTGGTCCTTTCGTGGTGACCAAAGTTACGCCTCATGGAGCTATATAAATCGAAAATCCATATGAGCAACACACCTTTATGGTGAATGGGCATCAGCTGAAACTTTATCATGTAGGCGAGGATACCAAACGCAGGGTAGATCCACGTCCTGGGGAGGTCATGTACCTCCTTGAAGCTGAATAGTTGCGAGAGGTAACCCGCTGAGCTTAACGACGTTAAACAAAATCCATTTCAATTGTATATTAGTTTATTGATTTATGTTTTTATTCAATTCCTAGTGTAAAATTCTAAGTTATTGTCGAGTATTAGTGTCTACTTTTAAAAGAAGTGATAAAGGTAGTGTGTTAATGGTGCAGGAATTGAGTTTGGGGTGCTAAGGAACGAAAAGGAAAAATTTGTAGCACTAGCCGGCTAGCCGGTCATATTACCGGTATGCAGGTGTAGGAAAAACACGAGCCCTCGTGTCTAAGACTCGGGTTGTTTGCCGAGAGGAAGAAAAAAATTCAAAGAGTGCACCGCTATGCCGCCCAGGGCACCGGTATGCCGACCAGAAGGAAACACGAGCCCTCGGGTTTCATGACTCGTGTATTTTGACGAAGCGAGGAATTTTGAAAAACAGCGCACCGGTATGCTGGTGACACCACCGGTATGCCGGCGCCCATGAACACGAGGCCTCGGGTAGTGGATTCGGGTTTATTGCCGAGAGTTACAAAAAGGAAGGCCCCCAGCATCATTATGCCGGCGATTCCGCCCGTATGCCGATCTGATGGCGGTTTTGAAGAGTTTAATTCCTAATACACTTCTTACCTTATCAAGTGCAAACCCTAGCCTCTCCAATACAAATTTTCCATCCCCTAACCTTATAAGTAGACCTTGAAGCTTGATTAAACCTCCACAACAAACACCACAACATCAATAATCCTCTTCTCCTTCATCCATAAACACAGATTTTTCATCAAATTCATCACACTACACCATAAAACACCATCAAGATCATCAAGCTATCAAGAATTCTTCCAAGAATCATCAAGAAACCTTCTTCTATCATCAAATCCGGTGTCGACTAGGGTGTGATAAGATTATGATATAAATAAGTGCAAATAATAACCCTAGCCTATCATGGTTCTGCAAGTATACAGATCGTATGCAAGGTTTGATAAATAAGTAAGATTCGTTCCTCAGAGACTACGAAGGTTACGAAGATCTTATGCAATAATCAAGTGCAAATATAAAAAGCTAGAACAATTAAAACACAGAAAACTAAAAGACAAATAGATTTTTATTGGGTTTTTGAATAGCTAAATTAAACTAATAAAGTAAAGACAGAAATTTAAATGCAAGAGAAGAAGATAGTAATAGAGTTTAGCTTGAGTAAATAGCATGTAATCCCCACTAGTTTTGCTGTTCTAAACATGTAAGGGTGAATTATGTAGTATTTCAACATTCGGTTCCAATTGCGCTAGGTAGTTTCAAATAGGGTTTACCTGTGTCAATAAGGGGTCCTAAGCAAACTTTTCCTGCAATTGGTTAAATAGCAATACACTAAACTATGGTGTTTATCTAGTTAGGTTGATTTGTCAGATCTAAACCGTACACTAGACGTTATGTGCTAAACCTATAGGCTAATTAAACCATTGTCAATGATTACTTAACTACTATGATGGTAATTCTATATGGTCGCGATCCATAAGAACACATAATATAAACTCCAACACATAAATAGAGAATTAAAACAATAATTCAATTTAAAACATAGAATTCCCAAATTAGATAGATGTCAACCAAAACTAGGGTTCATACATATATTCTAAAACTCAAGCTAAATAGAAATTTAGTTCATACTAATGGAAGAAAAGAAAGAAATTACAAATTCAAAGGTTGAAGAAGACATTATTGATGAACAGCTCCTTCCAGACTTCTTTTCTTGTGTTGTAAGCTTCCTCTTGGCTTAAGGTTTGGCCAGGGATTCTTTTCTAATTTTAAGAGGCTGTATTTCTAGTGTATAGGAAGACCTAATCATTTTCTTGAAGGAGAAGGTAAGTGTTGGACTCCTAGCCCAACTTAAATTTGTAGCCGAAAAATATGGAATCAGCCTCGTTTTTTTTTTGGTCCTAACAGCTTCAATTGTTATCCGTTTGACGCGAATGAGTAGTCAAAATTCATCGTCTCGGAAAAATCTTTAACTTTGCTCTTGACCGTTTATCCAGATTCCTCACCAATTTTGAGATATAAGCCGATTTGTGATCGTAGGTGCTGGAATTCAGATTTATGGCAGCTTTTTTCCTTATCCATATTTTTAGCTTTTGTTTCCTTACTTTCAATTTTCATGTTTATTTTCTTTCCTTTGTCTATTGGAACTAAGCTTGGACTCTAATTAATTACCATATATCTCTAAAGTGTCACACTAAATAAACAATTAAACCCAATATGCTCTTAAAATAATAAATAATTAATTCAAGACACAAAATAGGAAAGTGTACTAAATCATGATAAAATCAACCTATACTATAATAAATACACCTAAAATGATGTCTCAGAAATAGATTTTATTATCACAAATGAGGAGACATCAAGACCCCCAACTCAAAGTTGTATAGTCCCGATACAATAAAAATAAAGAACAGTAGGGTAGTCAATTAAACAAGAAGAAATCGGAGGAAAATAAGAACATAACACAATGAATGATCGCAGAGCATAATATCTAAAAAGTCTCATGTAGTAATGTTCAAGAAATAATGCATAATTAAGCTCAATATACACGTAATCAACAATCCATGAATTCAGTCAAGATTAATTTCGCAGCGCCAGAAGGAGAGGTTGATAACTTAGTTCATGCTACTGGCTATAGGTTGTTCATAGGTCCTAATATAGCATTCAATGGTCCACTTACCTACTACCTAATAGCTCAATTGTTTCTCCACCAAATAGTTAGAAATCCTAAGGTCTTTGGTTATAACTTGGCTTAGGGACGGTGTGGTATATCTGGATAATGAAAAAGTGAGCTTTTGGCTCTCTCCTCATATTCCATCAACGAATCGCCCTAGAGCTTGAGTTTTTTCTCGAAGATGTTCTCACTCAACCCAATCTTTGATTCTTTTGATGTGCATCCCCAATTAATCCCAAATAAAACCTATTCCATGATGATATACAAATTCCACTTTGTCGTTCCGAATATATATTCTTTTCATATCAATTTTTCTTTTGTATAGCTATGAATCTCTTTTTAATGTTGAGATATCACGCAATTTTTTTTATAATTATGCCTTTTATAATTTTAGCTCGTAGCTTCTTTTTCATTCACTATTACCCCGGCAAAGGGTTACAATAATAACTTTTTCATCATTAATAAAATCACAATTACAATTTCCCAAACCCCAATGTTACCTAATGATGAAACCCACCACCCCAAACTCAAGCTCTAAAAACGACTTGTCCCAGGTCTTGCGATTCGAGTGCGGGTCATATAGATAAGTCCTACAAACTAAGGGTATGGATTATAATGTGATTAATAAAAAGGCTTTAGAAAGGCTCAGAGGGGCTAAGACGGATAAATAATAACAATAATCAAATAAAAGGTTGAGAAGGTATAAAAAGGCTTCAAGTGGCTTCAATATGAAAGAACTGCCTTATTCATTTTTCTAGCTACTGGATTTTGTTACTTTTTCACTAATAGTTCATATATAAGCGGGTTTTCAACTAATTTCAAACCTCATGTTCTACACACCAAATAGCTCTTCCTAAGTTTCAACGTAAATTCTTAGCATTTCTCATTAACTTTCCTATCTTTTATTTCCTGCTTTCATGTATGCATACTAAACATATTTCTAATATCTTTCAAAAACATACTACTTACTATCATTGACCTAATTAAATCATGCTCAAATAGGTACATTCAACATATTCTATGCCTAATTCAACCTAAAATTTTTAAATTTTATGCAAAAACGAAAAGAAGATGAGGACAACGAATCCCCACCCCCAACTCAAAAGTGAGTCGTGTCTCCACGACTCGGAAAAGACTCAATAAAGCAATGAAATGTAAAATTAAAACTAAACTAAACTACCTAATGCATACAAGCTATTAAGAAAGAGAATTAGAGTGGTGTACCCAGCTGGCCATAAAGATCCATCATGTCCTCCTCCTCTGAAGAAGAATAATTGTCAATATCCATGGTCGTAGTTACTTCTTCCAATTGTGAATTAATCTATGTAATTTCCGCCCAAAGTTCTCTGTTTTCTTCTCTTAGACGTTCGACTTCATGTTGCAATTTAATAGCCCATGGGGGAATACAAGAATTATCCTTAGAAGAGGAAGAAGAAGAACCTTGATCATGAATATTTGTCTTTTCTTTAGGTTTTGATGGTACAAACATCCTAGCTGTTAATCTCTTTGGTAGTGGTTGTGCTGGTGCCTCTATCTTTGATTATTCAATAGCCTCCTCAAGATTGATAGGCTTTTCAATGGTGGCTCCAGGCAATTTTTTGTTCTTCCCTAGGATGTAACACTTCCTCTTGTAATCCATAGCATCAGTTCTGTTTGTCATGTTTGATTGACCCACAACTCAAGTTACACCAAGGATGAATTTAAAAAGTTAAGAAATATTAGTGTAGCTTGAGTTTTTGCTTGGATTTGATGAAATAAGAAGGTTTCTTAATGAATCTCGAAGAATTCTTGAAAGCTTGATGTTCTTGATGGTGTTTTACGGTGTAGTGTAATGAATTTGATGAAGAATTTGTGTTTATGGAGGATGGCGGAGAGGATTATTGATGTTGTTGTGTTAATTGTGGAGGTTTGTACAAGCTTCAAGGTGTATTTATAGTGTTTGGGTCTGAAAATTTCGTGTAGAGGATGCTAGGGTTAACTCTTGATAAGGTAAGAATTGGAATATGAATAAAACTCTTCAAAACCGACCTAGCGCCGGCATACCGGTGTTGGACGTGATTATTTCTTACACCTTTCTGTCTTGTACCCAGACCATACCCGAGACCACGTGTTTTTGGTTTGCCGGCTTACCAGCGGTATTCACCGGCATGCCGGTTCTTTTTTTCGTCCAGAAGCAACTCCGTCAAAAAACCCGTGCCTTGGAACCCGTGGGCACGTGTTTCTCCTCTGGCCGGCATATTGGTGCCCAGAGCGGCATACCGGTGCGCCTGGACTTTCTTTTACGCACATTCTGTTCAGAACCCAAGTCACCAACCCGTGGGCATGTGTCTCCCCACCGGCATGCCGCTGGTCTGACCGGCCTACCGGCCAGTGAACCGAAATTTTCCCAAATATTTTCTTTTGACCCCAAACTCATTTCCTGCACAATAACACACTACATTTCTCTCCTATTAGCTTGTAAACACAATTAAAAATATACACTAACTTTAGAAATATACACTACAAAGCATAAACCTAATCTAGAAAGCAATCAAAACAAGGGGTGTCTCCCAAGAGCATTTTTCTTTAACGTCTTTGAGTTAGAAGTGTACCTTAGGTTAAGCGTGTTCTGCGAGATGGATTGTCTCCTCTCGACCAAAGTCTTCATTTTCATGGTATCTTTTCAAACGCTGGCTATTCACCATGAATATCCTTTGTTCGGTAGGATGTTCAATTTCAATTGCTCCATTTGGTGTGACTTTCGTAACAATGTAAGGTCCTCCCCAACAGGATTTAAGCTTTCCTGGGTAGTTAGACAATCGAGAGTTGTATAATAAAACATTTTGTCCTCTCTCGAAGTTCTTTGGACGGAGTCGTTTATCATGCCATCTCTTTGTTTTCTCTTTGTAGAGACGTGAATTTTCATAGACAAGATAGCGAAACTCCTCCAACTTGTTCAACTGCATCAACCTTTGTTTCCTGGCCAATTCTAGGTCTAGATTTAGATTTTTAATAGCCCAAAAGGCTCGAGCTTCAATCTCAATAGGTAGATGACACGCTTTGCCGTAGACCATACGCTATGGAGATGCCCCAACTAGTGTTTTAAATGCTATTATGTACGCCCAGAGAGCATCATCTAGCTTTAAAGACCAGTCCTTCCTTGTTTTGTTCACGGTCTTCTCAAGAATAGATTTGATTTCTCGGTTAGAAACTTCGGCTTGACCGTTAGTTTGTGGGTGATAACCGGTTGAAATGCAGTGTCTCACTCCAAACTTCTGAAGGAGGGCTCTCAATTGAACATTGATGAAATGGGTACCTTTGTCACTGATGAGAACACGTGGCGTACCGTGTCTTGAAAAGATATGTGTCTTTAAGAATTTTATCACTGTTTGAGCATCGTTCTTCGGTGTTGCCACTGCTTCTACCCATTTTGATTCATAGTCCACTGCAAGCAAAATATAAAGATTACCATGGGAAGTGATGAAAGGTCCCATGAAATCTATCCCCTATACATCAAAGATTTCGACTTCTAGAATATTGTTGAGCGGCATCGCGTCCCTTTTTGATATATTACCAGTGAACTGGCATCTTTGACATGACTGGACGAAATGATGACAATCTCTGTGTAGGGTAGGCCAATAGAAACCGGATGAAGAATTTTTGCTGCAGTTCTATCGCCTTTAAAATGACCACCATATGGTGATCCATGACAGCTTGCTATAATCTTATCAACTTCACCTTCATGGACACATCTTCGAACTACTTGGTCACTACAAATTTTCCAGAGGTATGGTTCATCCCAAAAGTACTGTTTAGCCTGGTGAGATAATCTTTATCTTTGTTGTGGATTGATATCCACCACTCACGATGAGGTTGACTAGATCTGCATACCATGGCACAAACGCATCTTTAATAGCAAAAAGTTGTTCATCAGGAAATACCTCTTTAACCAATAGTGGTTCTTTGTTTGCATCAGGTCCTTCGAGCCTTGATAAATGATCAGCAACTTGATTCTTGCATCCTTTTCGGTCTCGAATGTCTATGTCAAACTCTTGAAGCAACAGTACCCATCTAATAAGACGCGGATTAGCGTCCTTTTTCTCCATAGGGTATGTGATAGCTGAATGGTCCGTGTATACAACAGTTTTCTTCCTAATCAAATAGGAACGAAATTCATTAAAAGCATATACTACGGCCAACATCTCTTTCTCCATTATTGTATAATTCATCTGGGCAGCGTTGAAGGTCTTACTTGCATAATAAATCGTGCGGAAGAGCTTGTCTTTCCTCTGCCCCAACACAACGCCCATTGCGTGATCACTAGCATCGCACATAAGTTTAAACGGAGCTTTCCAATCAGAAGGTATAACAATAGGTGTGGAGATTAGGTTCTCCTTAATCGTCACAAACGCTTGAAGACATTCGTAAGTAAAGTTAAAAGGAGTATCCTTTTCAAGTAAAGAACAAAGCGGTTGTGCGATCTTGGAGAAATCTTTAATAAATATTTGGTAGAATCCTGCGTGACCCAAGAAACTTCTCACTCCTTTTACAAAAACTGGATGTGGTAATGTTTTGATAACTTCAATTTTAGCACGATCAACCTCCATTCCTGCCTTTGAAATTTATGTCCCAACACAATTCCCTCTTGAACCATGAAGTGGCATTTTTCCCAATTAAGCACAAGATCTTTTTCTCTACATCTCACAAGGACTTTCTCAAGATTATTCAAACAATCATCAAAACTATCTCCAAACACCGAAAAATCATCCATAAAAACCTCAAAGTATTTATCAATCATGTCCCAAAATATAGCCATCATACACCTCTGGAACGTGGCAGGTGCATTACATAAACCAAACGGCATCCTCCTATAAGCAAAGGTGTCAAACAGACAAGTAAAAGTTGTTTTGTGTTGATCAAGAGGATCCACACAAATCTGATTATAACTTGAATATTCGTCAAGAAAACAATAATACTCTCTCCCTGCGAGTTTGTCTAGCATCTGGTCAATGAATGGTAACGGGAAGTGATCTTTCTTTGTAGCTTTGTTGAGTTTTCGGTAATCCATGCATACTCGCCACCCCACAACTGTTCTTGATGGTATGGCTTCACCTTGATCATTAAGGACAGTAGTAATACCTCCTTTCTTTGGAACACATTGCACTGGACTAACCCAATCACTGCTTGCAATCAGGTAGATAATTCCCGCATCTAGTAACTTGATTACCTCCTTCCTTACCACTTCTTTCATAGCTGGCATGAGTCTTCTTTTTGCCTCTATAGATCACCCTCCTTCGTTCTCAATAATAATTTTATGTTTGCAAACGGAAGGACTAATTCCCTTGATGTCGGCAATAGTCCATCCAATTGCTTCCTTGTTAGCGCGAAGCACATGAAGTAGCTTCTCCTCTTGAGGACCTGAAAGGTTAGCAGAAATAATAACAAGAAATTTTTTGTTCGTACCTAAATATGCATAGCGTAGATGGTCTGGAAGGGGTTTTTCTTGGAGAGCAGGTGGACATATTATGGATGGTTTCTTTATAGGTTCAATGTCACCTGATTCTCGAAGTTGTTCTCGTATATTTAATGCAGCAACTTCGTCAATGGTATTTTCGTTTTCCTCTTGTGATTCAAGTGCTAAGGCTTTTTCAAGATCATCATCTAGGCTTACTTCATTGAAGACTTCTTGAGTAATTTTTCCGATGACATCTATTTTGAAACATTCATCTTTCGAATTTGGCAACTTCATAGCTTTAAACACATTGGATCATACCTGTTCGTCTTGGACTCTCATGATCAACTCACCATTCTCAACATCTATTAGAGTATGCCCCGTGGCTAAGAATGGTCTACCCAAAATGATGGGGACATTCTTATCCGCGGCGTAGTCAAGAATAATAAAAATCACAAGGAAAAACAAAAGTACCAGCTTTAACTAAAACATCTTCAATTTTACCTACTAGTCGGGAGAGGGAGCGATCCGCCATTTGTAATACCACAGAAGTGGGTACTACCTCTCCTATATTAAGCTTCTCGAACAGGGATCTTGGAATGAGATTGATAATCGCGCCTAATCACGTAATGCTTTCCCGGTCCAACTGTCTCCAATGCCTATGGGAATTGTAAAACATCCAGGATCTTCTAGCTTCGGTGGTAACTTGTTTTGACAAATAGCACTACACTTCACATGCAATCCAATTGTTTACCCAGTTTCTAAACTTCGTTTGTTAGAAAGAATGTCCTTCATGAATTTCACATATTTTGGCATTCTTTTGAGAGCTTCTACAAACGGCATACTAATATCTAACTTTCTCACCATGTCAACGAACTACTTGAATTCCTGGTCATTGTCCTTTTTCTTAACACGTGAAGGGTATGGTGGTGGAGGGCTGATGTCTCCCTAATTGTTCTTATTTTAGACCCTTGGGAGACATCATTTTTGGTGTTTATTTGATTAATATGATAGACTTTTGGACTAAATATTCAATAATCCGGAATTACCTTCTTATTTCTAGCATTTTTAATTTATTAAACTTTTGCGCGTAATATTGGTATTTTTAGTGTAAAGTTTACAGGTTTTAGATGTTAGCTAGGGGAGGAATCCGAGGAGAAGGTCAAAGATCGTGAATTAGAGTCAAGACTTGAAGACAAATCCCGAAGATATTATTTTTAGAGCTGAAAATCCACTTTCCAGGCCATAGATTGCTGATTTCAAGGTGCTTAAGCGATGATTTAGCCGCTGACCTTTGAAGAAGAATCATTCCTTATCGAGTTACGGAACTTTAGCAACTGGAATGAGGTCAATCGGAGTTGTAACGCATCGGGAAAAGCTGTTTTAGTGAAGGCCTATCATCAGTTACGGGATTTTGGGCTTAGAAAGTGGGCTTGGACATTTAATTAGGCTTTTATTTTCTGGTCCAAGCCCTAGTCCGAATTTTTACTTATAAAAGGAGGTCTGGACTTCTATTTTTCACACAATTCACATTCCACAAGATTAAACACCAGAGAGAAGCAACAGAAGGAAGAAAGAAGAAGCTATAAGAGTTGGAGTGGGTCTATAGCTCCGTTCGTAGCCATTCCAATTCCGGAAATTAGGTTCTTTTCGTATTTTAATTTTGTAAACAATATGAATTCCATTTCTTTTTATTTAGTTTTTAATTTTAATATGAGCTAAGCTTTCATTAGTGCTTGAGAACAAACAATGGGTGAATCCTAGTTTTATTTTATAACGAATGTTGAATTTGGGTTTCTGTTAAATTAAATTAAATCAGGTCTTCTACTCTTTTCGATAATTTGTGATTATTTACTGATTTTAGAGTCGCGAACTAAAATTAGGTATTAGTATCTAAGCTATTCCATATATGTGGCGTATGGATCATCCTGACGGAGGGTTTAGGTATAGAATTAATTATTCAATCTAGGATAAAAGCTATTGATTCTGACGAACTTAGCTAATTCTAGGGCCAATGAGGTAAAACACTTAATCATCCAACGGTGGATCATATTTACCCTGACGGGACTAGTGACACTTTAGGATTGCCTTATAGTCCACCCTGACGGGGGTATAAGGAATTTAGAATCCCGACCATTGTAATTGACTGATTTAGCCCTTAAACAACATAAGTTAGAAAGTAAAATTAGGAGGATCCTTGCGTTCTCAAGTACTACATCTCATATTGTGTTTTCACTTATTTTACTTGCGTTTTAGCTTCTACTTGCATTTAATTATTTGTCTTTTATTCATTAGTTTAAACAACAAAACCAAACAAACATTTTATTATCTTTTATTTTTCATAAGTGCATCAATCACTACTTGCTAAACATTGTGATCAACCATCCGTCCTTGGAACGAATCTGTATTATCATACATACTACTTGGGACAACCGTACACTTGCGGTTGTGGTTCGATTAGCATTTACATTTAATTTTTTAGAACACACAAAGGACCACCAAGTTTTTGGCGCCGCTGCCGGGGACGGTAGCGTGTGACCACGGTGTTTATCCTTTAGTGATAAGTGCATTTATTTTATTTTATTTTATCAGTTTTACGCTTTTTGTTTGTTAGCTTTTTCAGGTTTTTAGGTTTGGTGTATGCGAAGAAGGCTATTCAAGGATCTAGAGCCAACACCTCCGATCCTTAGTAATCCAGAATCGTTGATCAGACTTGCGAACAGAAGAAGAAGAGAACGAGAAGCTTTAGAAGTAGAAGAATTAAGTAACAGAATGGAGAATATCATTATTCAAGGTCAACAGAATGGACAAGGCCAGTTAGATGCAAATGGCCAACCTTTAGCTCCAGGCGTTATTCCTCAAGTTCAACCACTAAATCCTAATCCTCCAGTCCAGATAGTGATGAATCATGATCCGTGGTTCACTAATGGCCCTCCAGAAGTTCCATTCCGCGCTCCAGCTATAGGAGTAGGTTCTCCAGATATTAATGTTCCGAGATTCCGTCCAGATTCGGGTATGCTAGCTCAGTTCCAAAACTTTGGAAATTTTCGCGGAAGACCATCGGAAGATCCTCTTAGAGCGGTACAAAAATTTAAGCAGATATGTGATTCTTATATCACACAAGGGGTTTCAAGAGAACAGATGTATTTTGCTGCTTTCAAATTCTTTGTCATTGATGGAGCAAGTGAATGGCACGATACGCAAGATCCTACGAGGATTACCAATTGGGACCAATTAGAAATTGCTTTCTTTGACAGGTATTACCCAAGTAACATGAGGTTAGATGCTGAACTAGAATTGACACAATTCCGTCAAGAGTATGAGGAAACTGTGGGTAGGAGTTGGACAAGATTTCAGATGTGTTTGCGTAAAGTTCCTAATCATGGCTTTTCAGAACAACAACAGTTAAAGATCTTTTATAGAGGCCTTGATGGAATTTCAAGAGAGAAATTGGATACGCTATGTGGAGCAGGTTTTCTTCAAGTTCAACCCGCTCATGCCAAAATTACTTTAGAGAGAACAGTCAAGAATGAAGTTGGGTGGAGCTCAGTAAGAACACCAGTCAAGGGAGTAAATAATGTTGACATGGAAGAGAAATTCGCTACGTTTGAGAATAAGATCCAAAATACCATAGAGCAACAATTGAAGCAGCTTACTCTAGCTGTGAAAGAAGGATTTTCGGGTAAGAAGGTAACCGTGCATGCTGCACAAGAGGTTTATATTTGTTCAATTTGTAAGGTAGATGATCATGATGAGGAAAGTTGTCCGAATAACCAAGAATCAGTGAATTTTATGTCCAATAGAGGTAATTTCAATTCAAGTGGTAATGGATATCAGCCTAACAGAAACCATCCTGGGTTTCAATACTCAAATCCTAATGGGGCAGCCAATCCTACTTACGCGTATCAGCCGCGTCCTCAAGGAAACAACTATAATCCAAGACCACATAACAATCATCAAGGAGGACAGAATCAAAACAATTATGTACAAAGACAAGCTCCTCAGAATACCTACGATGAGAATTTAAACCAGAAAGCTCTACCTGCCCATCCACAAGAAGGAGTAATTACCCTTCAGAAAACCGTTGAAAATTTGATTGCTCTTCAAACACAAGCTTTGGAACGTCAGAACGCAGCTGAAGCGAATATGAAGATTTTCCAGAATCAGCTTAGTCAAATTAATAAACAGTTGAATCAGCGTCCACAAGGGCAACTTCCTAGCGATACGGAAAATCCAACACAACGTGAAGATTGCAAGGCTGTTACATTAAGAAGTGGTAAGAACCTTCCTCCACCTCCTTTTCCCGTTATGAAAGAGAAAGAAGTTCCAAGAAAAGAAAAGGAAGTAGGTGAGAAAGAGAAAGAGAATGAGAAAGATAGTGAGGTTGAAGAGATAGAAAGACCAAGAGAAATTCCGAAAAAGAGAGATGAAATTGTAAGCAATCGCCCTCCACCACCGTTTCCATCGCGAGTTCAGAAAAAGGGTGATATGGGTGATTTTCAGAAATTCTTCAATAGAGTGAGGGGTTTGAGTATTAATATTCCGTTACTTGAGGCAATTCGAGATATTCCTAAGTATACGAAGTTTTTGAAGAGGGCCCTCACTAATAAAAGGCCCTACTGTGATAATGAGATGATTGGCCTTCCTGAAGAGTGTAGTGCGATTTGCCAGAGCAAATTACCTCCGAAGTTAGTTGATCCGGGGAGTTTCACGATTCCCATATCGATTGGAGAAGAATGGAAAGGAAAGGCGCTATGCGATTTAGGGGCAAGCATCAACTTGATGCCTAAGTTAGTCTTTGATAAGCTTAAAATTGGAAATGCAAGACCCACCTCTATGGTCTTGCAAATGGCGGACAGGTCTCTTGCTCATCCTGAAGGCCGTATTGAGGATGTCCTTGTTAAGGCAGGTACACTTATATTTCCTGTTGATTTCGTAATTCTTGAATACAATGCAGATAGAAATGTCCCCATTATTTTGGGTAGACCCTTCCTAGCTACAGGGAGGACATTGATCGATGTAGAGAATGGCGAATTAACGATGAGGATACAAGATGAGGAAGTGAAATTCAATGTATTTCGAGCTATGAAATTCCCAGATTCTCAGGAAGATTACTTCAGAATGGATGTAGTAGAGCAAGCATCGCAAGAGGTATTTAATTGCTTAAATTTTGAAGATATCTTGCAGGCTGCTTTGACATTAGATTCACCTGAGATGATGGAGGAGCTTACAGAAACAGTGGCAGCTCTAAATTCTGAAAATCCGAAGTATAGGCGTCTTGCCTATGAACCTGTGAGAGAACCGGGGGAGATTATTCCTAAAAAGAAACCTTCAATTGAATCTCCTCCGGAGTTGGAAGAAAAACCATTGCCAGCCCACTTGAGGTATGCTTATTTGGGTACTAATGAAACTCTACCTGTTATTGTTTCAGCTAATTTAACAGGTCCTCAAGAAGATAAACTGTTGCGTGTGTTAAGAGCCAACAAAGAAGCAATAGGTTGGACAATTGCTGACATCAAAGGCATTAGTCCATCCTATTGTCAACACAAAATCATACTAGAAGATGTTAATGCACGCTCAGTTGAAGGTCAGAGAAGATTAATGCCAGCCATGAAGGATGTGGTGAAGAAGGAGGTGATTAAGCTTTTAGATGCGGGGATTATTTATCCCATTTCGAGTAGTGAATGGGTGAGTCCAGTTCAGTGTGTACCGAAGAAAGGAGGAATTACAACAGTTCTTAATGATAAAAATGAGGCGATCCATTCAAGAACGGTAGTAGGTTGGAGAGTTTGCATGGATTACAGAAAGCTGAACAAGGCCACCAGAAAAGATCATTTCCCTTTGCCCTTCATTGATCAGATGTTAGACAAATTAGCCGGAAGAGAATACTATTGTTTCTTGGACGGTTACTCCGGGTACAATCAGATTTACGTGGCTCCAGAAGATCAACATAATACTACCTTTACATGCCCATTTGGTACTTTTTCATATCGCAGAATGCCATTTGGATTGTGTAACGCTCCCGCTACTTTTCAAAGGTGTATGATGGCCATCTTCTGGGACATGATAGATAATTTCCTTGAAGTGTTCATGGATGATTTCTCCGTGTTTGGTGATGATTTTGATATATGTTTGGATAACTTGGAGAAAGTGTTAGTGAGATGCAAGGAAACAGATTTGGTGCTCAACTGGGAGAAGTGTCACTTCATGGTTCGCGAAGGTATTGTTCTGGGTCACAAAGTTTCGAGTGTTGGTTTAGAGGTTGATAGAGCAAAGATAGAGGTAATTAAAACTCTCCCCCCTCCTGTTTCTGTAAAAGGGGTAAGGAGTTTTCTTGGCCATGCTGGCTTTTATAGGCGTTTTATTAAAGATTTTTCTAAGATTGCTAAACCGTTATGCAACTTACTCGAAAAGGATTGCAAATTCCTTTTTGATGAAGCTTGCTTAGCGGCCTTCAAAGCAATCAAAGAAAAGCTTATTTCTGCTCCTATAGTGTTACCTCCAGATTGGAATTTACCGTTTGAAGTTATGTGTGATGCGAGTGATTTGTGTATGGGAGCTGTATTAGGACAGAGGAAAGAGAAGGTTTTTCATTCGATCTACTATGCTAGTAAAACCTTTAGTGGTGCTCAGATTAATTACACAGTTACAGAAAAAGAGTTGCTAGCAGTTGTCTATTCGTTTGATAAATTTCGCTCTTATCTTCTTGGAGCGAAAGTTATTGTTTATACAGATCATTCCGCGATCAGATTTCTTATGGAGAAGAAAGATGCGAAACCAAGGTTAATCAGATGGGTGTTATTGCTTCAAGAGTTCGATTTAGAGATCAAAGATAGAAAGGGTTGTGAGAATCAGGTTGCAGATCATCTATCGCGTTTAGAGGGTTCAGAGATGAATAGTGGTACTGAAGCAGTTAGAGAAGAGTTTCCTGATGAGAGTTTATTCGTTGTTCGAGATTATGAAGCTCCTTGGTATGCAGATATTGCAAATTTAGTGGTGAGTGGTGTTTTTCCTGAAGGTTCTACTTATCAAGAAAGAAAGAGGTTAGCTCATCGTGCTAGACAGTTCTTTTGGGAGGATCCGTTCCTCTATAAAGTTTGTGCTGACCAAATGATACGAAGATGTGTAGCAAGGGAAGAGACTCAAGCCATTATAGCTGGATGCCACGATTCATTATATGGAGGACATTTCAAAGGAGACAGAACTGCTGCAAAAGTGTTTCAATCAGGTTTTTACTGGCCTTCTCTTATAAAAGATTGTCATGAATATGTTAAGAAGTGTACGAGATGTCAGTTTACCGGAAACATATCTAAGAGGGATGAGATGCCGCGCAATAATGTGTTAGAGGTTGAGATATTCGATGTGTGGGGCATAGACTTTATGGGCCCTTTCGTTCCTTCAAATGGTAACCTCTATATCTTATTAGCTGTTGATTATGTGTCTAAGTGGGTAGAAGTGGTGGCTTTACCTACTAATGATTCACGAGTGGTGATTAAGTTCTTGAAGTCACATATTTTCAATAGACATGGCACACCTAGAGTGATTATTAGCGATGGAGGATCTCATTTCGTTAATAAATATCTGAAGACTATTCTAGAGAAATATGGAGTTAGACACCGTGTATCTACTGCATATCATCCACAATTTAATGGTCAAGCTGAAGTTTCGAACCGTGAAGTCAAGTCAATCCTAGAGAAAACCGTTGGTCCTACAAGAAGAGATTGGTCAATGAAGTTAGATGATGCGTTGTGGGCCTATCGTACTGCGTTTAAGACACCAGTTGGTGCATCTCCCTATCGTATGGTGTATGGTAAGGCTTGTCACTTACCTTTAGAGCTTGAAATGGGTGCCTATTGGGCGATTGCGCAGTTGAACTTAGATCCTATCTTAGCCGGAAAGAATCGTATGATGAAGCTTAATGAACTTGACGAATTCCGGTTGCATGCTTATGAAAATGCCAAACTTTACAAAGAAAACACAAAGAAATGGCATGACAATCGGATTCGTCCAAAGAACTTTGAAGTGGGGCAAAAAGTATTAAAGTATAATTCAAAGTTCAGCAATTTTCCGGGTAAGTTAAGATCTAAGTGGTCAGGTCCATACATAGTGACCAAAGTTACACCTCATGGGGCGATAGAAATAGAACACCCGCTAGAGAACCGTACCTTTATGGTTAACGGTCACAGATTAAAGATATACCATGGAGGTGAAGATACCAATCGCTCGGAAGATCCACATCCCGGGGAGGTCATTCATCTCCTCGAGAATCCTTAGAAGCGTGAGGTAACCCGTCGAGCTTAACGACGTTAAACAAAAGCCAATTACTTGTATATTAGCTGAGTTCTTACATTTTTGCAATTTAGATTAGTTTGATTTTCGTAATTTTATTGTTTTTATTAAGAAATGAGGAAGGGTAGTTGTTTTTGATGATTTCAGGGGTAAAAAGGACTTGAGTTTGGGGTCGATTTGGCGAAAACAGAAGAAAAATTGGTTGGATGTCCAGGAGAAACCGGGAACCCGGTTTCGCACAAACCGGGAACCCGGTTTTGGAGCTGGTACCAACCATTCTAACGCAACACTTGGCGTTTTTGGGTAATATCACAGCGTCGGAACCGGGAACCCGCATTTGGCAAAACCGGGTACCCGGTTTTGGTGCTGTGATTTCTGAAAATCCCTGACCCAGCGTTTTGGTGGATTGCGTTTTCGTGCGTTTTAGTTCGCGCCATCGACACAAAACCGGGTACCCGCATTTGGCAGAACCGGGTACCCGGTTTCGGAGCTGTAAACATCCAAAAGTTCTGGTCCAGCGTTTTGAGGTGCTGCGTTTTGGCGCGTTTTGACTCGCGCCATCGAGAAAATCCGGGAACCCGCATTCCACAGAACCGGGTACCCGGTTTCGGCGAGTAAAATCCCTGACCCCGCGTCTTGGGGTCCAGCGTTTTGGTGCGTTTTGAAAAAAAAAAAAAAAAAAAAAAAAAAAAGGGGGAAAAGAAAAAAAAATTTATTTAAGTATTTTTTCCGCGCCGTCACAGCGACGCGGAACCGGGAACCCGGTTTTCGAAGCTGTGATGTCGGTTTTGAGGGGTTTAACCTAGTTTTCTTGGCCTCCTTTGCAAGTATTTACCTAAAACGCACCAATAGCCTCCCTACCTCCGAAATTCATCTACCAAAACACTATATATCATCAAATCCTACCCTCTTTCACCACAAAAACATAAGATCAACTCACCTCCTCTCCAATATAACATCAAATCCTTAGTTTTTCCCAAGATTCTTCTTCACCCAATTCCTTAAATTAAACCCAATTCTTTCTTCTCCCATACAAATTAACCAAGACCCATCTCATATTTCACCTAGTTCTTAAATTCTTAAACCTCAAAACATCAAAATTCTAAACTTTTCCCTAAGTTTTTCATTATTTGAAGTTTTGAGTTTGGGGTGAAAAGAGATGACTAACAGAACCGGTGATTTCCGAAGAACTGCTCCTAGAAGAAAGACCACCATTGGTGGTTCCCAAGAACAAGCTATTGAGATTCCTGATTCGCGTCCTAAACGAAAAATTGACGAAGTTAAGCTTGATTCTAACAAAAAAGAAATCACAGGTCTAAAGAGAAGATTGATTGATGAGATTGAAAGTGAGAAGGAACCAGAAGTGGAAATTGCGAAGAACATTGAGGAAGAAACTGAACAAGAGGTTCCGGAAGCACCCGTTACGAAACCTCCGCGTATGAAGATGTGGGCCCACAAGCCTAAGAGGGTTTACACTTGTTGGAATACTCAGGTTCGTGAAAGAATTGAATTTTTGAAATTTGGTGAGGAGACGAATTTTCCTAAGGGTATTATGAGTAGTGATTACAAGGAATATGCTGTGACATGTGCTAAGTTTAGTTGGAAAGAGTTACAAGAAAGGAAGCTTGAGTTTATTCCTACTTTTGTGCGAGAATTTTACGAAGGTTTAGCTACCTCCCGTGATGCCATTGATGTTCGCAAAAAGGTAGTTCCTTTCTCTATTGAACGTATTCGGAAATCATTGAAACTACCCAACTTTTCTGGAACATGCCCCTTCCAAGAAACTCTTAATGACCCTTCTTTTGATTTTGAATCCCTTTGGGGGACCGTGCTTGTTAATGGGACTAGCCCAATTCCTGAAGGTGAAAGGTATCCTGGACAGTTTTACAGCAGTAGTTTGACACCTAGTGCTAAGGTTTGGTCTCGTTTCATAATACCCACTTTCTTTGGTATTAAACACACTTCCGAGTTGAAGAAAGAGCACATATTTGTTATTAAGTGTATTTTGGAGGAGAAACCATTTAATGTTGCTAAGATCATTTATGATACGATCATGGAGTTCGCGAAATCACCAATGAAACAACAAAATCTGAAGTTTCCTTGTACTATTACTCAGTTGTGTCTAGACGCAAAGATTCCGCGTAAGGACGCAGATATTGATACTGTTTCAGTTGGTGTGAGTATAGCTTTGAGCACAATCAAGAACATCCATGAAGAGGCAACACGAGCTACAAGAAGTCCAAGAACTCCTCAATCAAAGAAAGCGAAAACTGTACCTGAGTTGGAAGCGAAGATTCAGGTGTTGGAAGAGAATCAGGAGAAGATGATTGCTACTTTGGGAAACGTTACAAAAGAACTGGACCTGCTTCGAAATTTAATCCTAGGCGTAAATACACTTCAAAACGCGATTTATGATGCTGTTACGCGAGATAAAGGTCCAGAACGCAACCCCGATAACCAGCCTCGCGCTGGTTAAGATACGTTTTCTAAACTTTCCTCTTAGTGTACATTAGTTTAAATGCTTTATTGAGTCTTTTCGAGTCGTGGGGACACGACTCATTTTTGAGTTTGGGGTGGGGTTCGTTGTCTCATCCCAATTTTTATGTGTTATTTGCTTTCAATAAAAGAATTTTCGGAGTTGCGTTTGACTATAGAAATTTTTAAATATCCCTTTAAGCATACTTTTGATGAATCTATGATAGTAAATAGTGGACTTTAGGGATTGATATAAAACGCACTTACAATTGCATGCGAACATAGGTAATTGATTAGGAAAAATTAATTAACAATGCAAATGAAGTAAGCTTGTACTCAAGGAATATGTTTGGTGTGTAGAACGTGAAATCCTAATTAGTAGAGAACCCACCTAGATATGAACTAAAGACAAGCTATGTACTTAGGAAAATGATAGGGGCAGTTCTTTGTTAGCCATTTGTGCCTTTTTAGCCTTCTATCCCTTGTATTAATTATTATCCGTCTTAGCCCACTTTGAGCCTGTAGCCTTTTCTTTGTAGCCACGATATAAGCCATTATCCCTTAGATTATTAGGCATGACCATATGACCCGCACTTGAATCACAATCCTGAGACATGTCTCGAGCTTGAGTTTGGGGTGGTGGGACCACATATGGGGAATTAAATGGGTAGGGATCGATGTGATTTGTATTGTAGCACAATTGCAGATGATATATACTTGTAACCCTTTGCCGGGAATGAAGAAAAATGAAAAAGAAAGAAAAAATGAAAAAAAATTGAAAATCATACAGTAGGAACCGGGAACCCGGATTCTTCAAAACCGGGAACCCGGTTTGTTCCTGTACAAAAAAAAAGAGAAAAGAAAAGAAAAAGAAAAATATGAATGAATAAAACATCCGGCAAAGTGGAATTTTCTGAAAATCATCTTAGTTATAGTGGGTAGACATGGGACGCTAAATTAGTGCGTATATGGGTGAGTGAGAACATCTTTTTGAGCGTTAACTCAAGCTCGAGGACATTGTTGATGGTAAGTGAGGAGAGAGCCAAAAGCTCACTTCAAATTTACCAAATATACATCCACACCTGTCCTTAAGCCAATATTATAACCGTAAAGACCTCGTGATTCCTAAGTGCATAGTGAATTTATTATTCTGTTGATAGGGAATACACTAGGTGGAGCGTTCAAAGCGAGTTAGGATTAATGACCACCCTATAGCCATCATACAGAGATGAGTACAAGTGTAACCTTCAAGCATTGCGACTTTAATTTTATGATTGATATTATTTATGTTTGATGTTGCATGATTAGTGTATGTGTATATTAGTTTCTAGAGTTTGCTATATGAGATTTATTTTGAGAATTGCTTTAGGGTTTATTTGCTAGCTTCTACTTGTTTATACGCTTACTTCTACCCCTTTGTTTTGTTTTACTTTGTCGGGACGACAAAGGCTTGAGTTGGGGGTCTTGATGTCTCCCTAATTGTTCTTATTTTAGACCCTTGGGAGACATCATTTTTGGTGTTTATTTGATTAATATGATAGACTTTTGGACTAAATATTCAATAATCCGGAATTACCTTCTTATTTCTAGCATTTTTAATTTATTAAATTTTTGCGCGTAATATTGGTATTTTTAGTGTAAAGTTTACAGGTTTTAGATGTTAGCTAGGGGAGGAATCCGAGGAGAAGGTCAAAGATCGTGAATTAGAGTCAAGACTTGAAGACAAATCCCGAAGATATTATTTTTAGAGCTGAAAATCCACTTTCCAGGCCATAGATTGCTGATTTCAAGGTGCTTAAGCGATGATTTAGCCGCTGACCTTTGAAGAAGAATCATTCCTTATCGAGTTACGGAACTTTAGCAACTGGAATGAGGTCAATCGGAGTTGTAACGCATCGGGAAAAGCTGTTTTAGTGAAGGCCTATCATCAGTTACGGGATTTTGGGCTTAGAAAGTGGGCTTGGACATTTAATTAGGCTTTTATTTTCTGGTCCAAGCCCTAGTCCGAATTTTTACTTATAAAAGGAGGTCTGGACTTCTATTTTTCACACAATTCACATTCCACAAGATTAAACACCAGAGAGAAGCAACAGAAGGAAGAAAGAAGAAGCTATAAGAGTTGGAGTGGGTCTATAGCTCCGTTCGTAGCCATTCCAATTCCGGAAATTAGGTTCTTTTCGTATTTTAATTTTGTAAACAATATGAATTCCATTTCTTTTTATTTAGTTTTTAATTTTAATATGAGCTAAGCTTTCATTAGTGCTTGAGAACAAACAATGGGTGAATCCTAGTTTTATTTTATAACGAATGTTGAATTTGGGTTTCTGTTAAATTAAATTAAATCAGGTCTTCTACTCTTTTCGATAATTTGTGATTATTTACTGATTTTAGAGTCGCGAACTAAAATTAGGTATTAGTATCTAAGCTATTCCATATATGTGGCGTATGGATCATCCTGACGGAGGGTTTAGGTATAGAATTAATTATTCAATCTAGGATAAAAGCTATTGATTCTGACGAACTTAGCTAATTCTAGGGCCAATGAGGTAAAACACTTAATCATCCAACGGTGGATCATATTTACCCTGACGGGACTAGTGACACTTTAGGATTGCCTTATAGTCCACCCTGACGGGGGTATAAGGAATTTAGAATCCCGACCATTGTAATTGACTGATTTAGCCCTTAAACAACATAAGTTAGAAAGTAAAATTAGGAGGATCCTTGCGTTCTCAAGTACTACATCTCATATTGCGTTTTCACTTATTTTACTTGCGTCTTAGCTTCTACTTGCATTTAATTATTTGTCTTTTATTCATTAGTTTAAACAACAAAACCAAACAAACATTTTATTATCTTTTATTTTTCATAAGTGCATCAATCACTACTTGCTAAACATTGTGATCAACCATCCGTCCTTGGAACGAATCTGTATTATCATACATACTACTTGGGACAACCGTACACTTGCGGTTGTGGTTCGATTAGCATTTACATTTAATTTTTTAGAACACACAAAGGACCACCAAGGGCGTGCATTAGTTTCCACTAAGCTTTCTTCTTTTCAGGTGTCTTGGCTTGGACACTCTTTGGTTAAACTACCTCTTTGACCTTATCTTATATTGTTTCTTCAACCTCCTTTGGAATAGGGGTTGGTTCTGGTTCTCTTCTAGGTGGAGGTAGTTGTTTTCCACTTCGAAATTCAACTACATGACAAGCATCATCTCGAGAAGCAATAGTATCACTAGGGAGTTGCCCTCTTGGCCTATTTTTCAATGTACTCGCCATGTGTGATAAGGTGTGCTCGAGATTTTTTATCACCTTTTGCTGAGTTTGAAGTCTTCGCTGACTCATCTTCATATTTTTTTCAACTACTTGCATCATCTTAGCCATACATGAATTCAAACTCAAGGGTTGTTCTTTCTTTGCTAGTTGCACTGATTGTTTCGGTGGTTCTTGATAAGCTTTCTCAATAATCTGCGCTTTCTGATGTATAGGTTGTGGTGGATAATAGGGTGGAAGTTGGGGTTGATGATAAGTCTCTTGATTTCTGATCCAACTTCACTGTTGTGGAGGCTGATATCTAGCGTAGCTTTCTTGAGGATGATCATAACCATTAGAGTAAAGGTTATTTTGAGGAGATATAAAAGAAGCTGGGGCTAGATTATTCATACACCTTTCCCACATATGATTTCTTGATCCACAACCTGGACACGAAGGTATAGTATGTACTAGATTTACCTGAGAAATTGTTTGAGCTTGTTCTTGTAGTTCTTTAAGCTGTTGGCTCAATTCCTTGAGCTTCAGAGATTCCGAAGTTTCTTCTTTTTCTTCTGATTCACTTGGCCAACTTCTCTCATTCTCAAGAATTCTCTCCATACAATTTTTGGCTTCTGTAAGATCTAGTAACACAAAACCTTTGTTTCCTAACGAATCTGCTCTTGCCCTGGACTCGTTATTAAGTTCTCCATAGAACATGGTTAAAGAATATTTTGGCGATGATTTATGGTATGGACATCTCGCCTTTTTCTCATTATATCGTAACCATGCTCCACCCAAACTTTCTCCGTCTTTCTGCATAAACTGTTCAAGCTCCAACATATCTTTTAATCGTCTACTAGCCGGATAGAATCGGTCTAGGAATCTTGATTGAAGCTTACCCAATCTTGAATAACGTGAGGATATTGAGTATCATACCAATCGCTTGCACCTCCGTTCAAGAAGAACTGGAACATTACGTAATACATCTGCTCCTTAGTAACTCCTCTTACGATATATGCATCACAGATCTGAATGAATTTCTGAATATATCGGATCAGACCTTGTTGTGCAACACCGCTAAATTGTCCATGATTTGCAAACTGCGCTAACATCCCTGAATCTGGCCTAAATTTAGCGGCTTGGATTTCTGGAGTGCGGATTCTGCGTGGTCGCACTCTGAATGAGATGGGTAATTCAAGTCTCCTTGGATCCTCCATCTGTAACTATCTATAAAACAAAAACTAAAAAGACAAAAGCATAAAAGTGAACTAACTGAAATAAAAACACAAGATATATGCACAAGGACTAACGATGTAGTCCCCGACAGCAGCTCCAAAAACTTGGTATCGACTAGAGTGTGATATATATTATATAAATAAGTGCAAATAATCACCCTAGCCTAGCACGGTTCTGCAAGTATACAAATCGTATGCAAGTCTTAATAAAAAGGTAAGATTCGTTCCTCAGAGACTACAAAGGTTAGGAAGATCTTATGCAATAATCAAGTGCAAATATAAAAAGGTAGAACAATTAAAACGCAGAAAACTAAAAGACAAATAGATTTTTATTGGGTTTTTGAATAAATAAATTAAACTAATAAAGTAAAGACAGAAATTTAAATGCAAGAGAAGAAGATAGTATGAGAGTTTAGCTTGAGTAAATAGCATGTAATCCCCACTAGTTTTCCCGTTCTAAACATGTAAGGGTGAATTATGTAGTATTTCAATAATCGGTCCAATTGCGCTAGGTAGTTTTAAATAGGGTTTACCTGTGTCAATAAGGGGTCCTAAGCAAACTTTTCCTGCAATTGGTTAAATAGCAATACACTAAACCACGGTGATTATCTAGTTAGGTTGATTTGTCAGATCTAAACTGTACACTAGACGTTATGTGCTAAACCTATAGTTAAATATACCGTTGTCAATGATTACTTAACTACTATAATGGTAATTCTATATGGTCGCGATCCATGAGAACACATAATATAAACTCCAACACATAAACAGAGAATAAAAACAATAATTCAATTTAAAACATAGAATTCCCAAATTAGATAGATGTCAACCAAAACTAGGGTTCATACATATATTCTAAAACTCAAGCTAAATAGAAATTTAGTTCATACTAATAGAAGAAAAGAAAGAAATTACAAATTCAAAGGTTGAAGAAGACATTATTGATGAACAGCTTCTTCCAGACTTTTTTCTTGTGTTGTAAGCTTCCTCTTGACTTAAGGTTTGGCCAAGGATTCTTTTCTAATGTTAAGAGGCTGTATTTATAGTGTATAGGAAGACCTAGTCGTTTTCTTGAAGGAGAAGGTAAGTGCTGGACTCCTAGCCCAACTCAAATTCGTAGCCCAAAAATATGGAATCATCCCCATTTTTGTTTTGGTCCTAACAGCTTCAATTCTTATCCGTTTGACGCCAATGAGTAGTCTAAATTCATTGTCTCGGAAAGATCTTTAACTTTGATCTTAACTGTTTCTCCATATACCTCACCGATTTTGAGATATAAGCTGATTTGTGGTCATAGGTGCGGGAATTCAGATTTATGGAAGCTTTTCCTTTTCCTTTTCCATATTTTTAGCTTTTGTTTCCTTATTTTCAATTTCCATGTTTATCTTCTTTCCTTTATCTCTTGGAACCAAGCTTGGACTCTAATTAATTACCATATATCTCTAAAGCTTCACACTAAATAATACAATTAAACCCAATATGCTCTAAAAATAATAAATAATTAATTCAAGACACAAAATAGGAAAGTGTACTAAATCATGATTAAATCGACCTATACTCTAATAAATACACCTAAAATGATGTCTCAGAAATAGATTTTATTATTACAAATGAGGAGACATCAAAATCCAAGCAAGAAACTCAAGCTACACCAATCTTTCTTAACTTTATTTCATCCTTGGTGTAACTTGAGTTTGGGGTCAATCAAAATGACAAAGAACAGATGCTATAGATTATGAGAGGAAGTGTTCAATCCTGGGGAAGAAAAAAGATTTTTTTAGAGCCATAATTGAAAAGGACATCAATCTTGATGACCCTATTGAAAAGAAACAAAAGGTAGAGGCACCATCACAACCACTACACAAGAGATTAACGGCTACGATGACCGTACTATCAAGTCCTAAAGAAAATACACAAATTCAAGATCAAGGTTCTTCTTCTTCCTCGTCATATCAGAATAATTATTGCATACCCCCGTGGGCAATCAAATTGCAACATGAAGTCCGTCATATTAGAAAAGAAAACAAGGCACTTTGGGAGGAAATTGCACAAATTAATTCACAATTGGGTGAGGTAATTAAAATCTTGGATGTTGATAATTATTCTTCTTCGGAGGAGGAGGACATGATGGATCTTTATGGCCATGTACCCCGTTCTAATTCTTCTTCTTAATTGCCTGTAGGCACTAGGTAGTTTAGTTTTTAACTTTATTGCTTTATAGAGTCTTTTTCGAGTCGTGGGGACACGACTCACTTTTGAGTTTGGGGTGGGGTTCGTTGCCTCATCCCAATTTTTTGTGTTTTACATGCTTTAATAAAATTAATCTTAGGGTTGCGTTGACTGTATATTATTTTAAATGCCCCCATCAAGCATGCTTTTTATGAATTTATGATAGAAAATAGTTGACTTTAGGAGTTAGTGTAAAACGCACTTTGATTGCATGCAAATATGAGGTAATTGATAGGAAGAATTAATGAACAATGCAAAAGAAGTAAACTTGTGCTTAAGGATAATGATGGTTTGTAGAACATGAGATCTGAATGAGTAGAGAACCCACTTAGGTATGAACTAGAGGCAAGCTTTGTAAATAAGAAGATGATAGAGGCAGTTCTTTGTTAGCCCTTTGAATCCTTTTTGGCCTTCTATCCCTGAATTTAATTATATCCTTCTTAGCAAATTTTTTAGCCTTTAAGCCTTTCTTTTGTCACCACATTATTATCCAATGTCCCTTCAGTTTGTTAGGCATTACCATATGACCCGCACTTGAATCACGATCCTTAGACTTCCTTTCTTGATCTTGAGTTTGGGGTGGTGGGTCCACTATTATGGGAATTTACACTGGGTTAGGATTTTTGAGCTTATCAATTGTGCGTTGTTTTATATTTTGATGATGATTCACATGTTTATTATATTCTAACCCTTTGTCGGGGTAAGAGTAAATGAAAAAAAATATGAAAAGTTATGAAAAGAAAAAAAATTATGAAAAAAATAACATGATATCTCAACATCAAAAAGAGAGTCATGACTATACAAAAGAAAAAAAGAAAATTCATATGAAAAGAATATATATTTGGACCGGCAAAGAGGAAATTTTTATATGAATCATCTTTAGTGCTTATTGGGTTCATCTGGGGACGCTAAATTAGCACGTCAAATGGGTTGAGTGAGAACATATTCGAGTGAAACTCAAGCTCTTGAAAAGTTTGTTGATGGTAAGTGAGGAGAGAGCCAAAAGCTTACTTCAAATTTACCAAATATACATACCATACCGTCCCTAAGCCTATATTAAAACCGTAAAGACCTCATGATTCATAGATACATAATGAGTATGTGATTCAGCTAATAGGGAGTATGCTAAGTGGGGCGTTTAAAGCAAGTAAGGATCGAGGAACACCCTATAGCCACGATATTGAGATAAGTACTAAGCGTAACCTTCTAGCATTGTGAAATTAATTTTGGATTGATATTATTTTGTGTTTGATTTTTCATGGTATGTGTATGTATATATTAATTCCTAGATCATACTATATGAGAGTTGTTTTATGTTGTGCTCTGGGAATATTTAGTAGATTCTACGTTTAGTGTTCACCTAAAAGGCCTTTGTTTTTATTTTACTTTGTTGGGATGACAAAGGTTTGAGTTTGGGGTCTTGATGTCTCCCTATTTGTTCTAAATATTAGCCCTTTGAGACATCCTTTTAGGTGAATATTTGATTTATTTGATAGACTTTTATTCTTATTTCTTCATATTGCACTTTATCCCCTTAGAATTAGACTATTCGCATTTTTAGAGATTTTGTGCGTTAATTTGTTTGTTTTAGTGCAAAGTTAGTAGGTTTATGAATTCATTAAGAAACCACTACAAGAGGAGAAGTGAGAATTAAATTTTTAGATTATTTTTAGTGTGTTAGGAAGTATTTCATTCGAGTTTCTAATTTTAGAGTGCACTTTCTTATTTCTAGTTTAAATTTAATGATTTATTAATTTTTAAAGCATATACGGTTTAATTATTTATTTATTGTGAATCTTTAAAAGATATATGGTAATTAAGTAGAGACCAAGTCAAGTTTAAGAAGTAAAGGAAAGAGATATACATAGAAATAAGAAGATTAAGGAAGGATATATGCAAAGAAGGAAAAGATAAAGTTACCGAATACATTTGAAATTCCAGCCACGTTCAAAGACGAGGTAATAACTTAAGATTGGATAGGAATTTGGGAGAATGGTCTGGACCAATGGATAGATCTTTCCGAGAAAAGTGATTTCGATATAAAGAACGCGTTAAATGGATAAGTATTGAAGGAGATATGGCCAAAACAAATCAGCAGCATGATCTTACCTTTCCTAGATTTTAGGGCTGCGAATTAAAGAGTTCTTAACTTGTCTTCCACTCCAAGTAAAAACTAATTAGGGCTTCCTAGCACCTATGAATACACCCCTTAGCCTCCTCTTTATACACACTTCAGAAAATTACACAAGAGGCTTAAGGTTTTTCAAGTTAGAGCAAGAAGGCAAGGAGAAACTAGAGGGGGGAGAATTCTGGTCTTCCATCAACAGTCATCCTACCCTTTAGGTTATCTACTTATTTTCTGTATTTGAACATGAATTCCTTTTATTTATTTTCAGTATTTAATTTTATCTTGAGCTAAATTTCCATATACATGAGAATCGCAATAAAGGGATGAACCTTAATTAAATTAATATATGTTTTGAATTTAAAATTGTTATGATTTAAATTGAGTTGAGTATTAGATATTGGATATTATTTTGTTTTCAATACTAATTCTTTTCTCCGCAACTAGAATTAGCTTTTAGTATTTGGGCTATTCACTTTAGTGGCGAAGTTATCATCCGACACGTGGGTTTGAATACAGACTTATGTAATACCTGTGTAATGTCTGTTATTGACCGACAGGGTTAACTAATTACATAGCCAAGAGGTAAATTCATATCATCTGAAGAGGCATATTAGCCCATACAGGGGTTTATAGTACATTAGGATAGCTTGTAGGTCCATCCGACAGGGGGCTAGAAGACTTTAGAGTCATGACTAATATTATAACACCAATTCTACCTTTAAACATAACATAGATTATATTGATTAGGTGGATTCCTTGCGAGACTCAATTATCTCTCATCTCTGAAGTTAGTCAATTTACTTGCTTTATTTCTTTCTAGTTATTTACTTTTAGTCTTTACTTATTTGCATCTTTTAAATATAGAAAACCAAATAAAAATCTTTTATTTTATTTTTCAGTCAACAATTATTCTTACTACTTGATTAATATTTGGGTTTAACCTAATCTGTCCGTGCGAACAAAACCCGATTTATCGGATATTACTTGGACAACCGTGCACTTGCGGTATTGTGGTTCCTTCTATTTATCGCATTATTTTCTAACACCCCATGACCCACCATTAAGCTTTATGGATGTATAAATAGCCAAGATTCTATAAGGAATAAGAACATAGGGACGTCTTTAAATATTAAATGGTTAATATATATTAGGTTAGAACTATATTTTTCGTTAATATTAAGGATATTGTTGAAATCTCCCATGATTATCCTTGGATCAACTATATCAATGCTCCATTTTGAGATTTAATCCCAAAACTTTTCCTTGTCATCGAATTTGGTAGGTACGTGGATGCAAATAAGATAATAAGAAAATGTCAATTCATTAATACATAAAATAAAAGGGGATGACACTGAAAAGACACTGATATATGCACTGAAGAGTGCCACAAAACGAGGAATTATTTTGAGTGGAAGGAGGTTCCTATAGGATCCAATAAAATTATCAAACCCAAATAGACAAATAGTTTCTTGAGAGTCTACTTCTCTTAGAATCGTTCCGCAAAAGATAGCAACTCCTGGTCTAAAATGAGCCAATATCCATCTCATATTAGAAACTGTCAAAGGGGCTCTGATGCCTTGCCAATTCCAAAAATGTTATGCTTATTTTGGCTTTTGGACCATGTCATGGGAATGGTTGCTACCCTTACCATAAATCTCATATTCTCCACTATACTCGCTCTTGTTACCAGCATGGTGGGTCCTGGTGTGTTAGAATTTATTTGGCATCTAATTTATTTCTATATATCTTTAAAGCTTCACATTAACACACAAATTAAACCAAATATGCTATAAAAATAATAATTCATCAAATCAAGACTAGAAATAGGAATATTACAAATTAAGCACAAAATTCAATATAAAAAGACCATTTTATACCTAAAATGATGTCTCCTAAGGGCTTATATTTAGAACAATTAGGGAGTCATCAAGACCCCTAACTCAAACTTGTATCGTCCTGATACAATAAGAAATAAGAACATAGGGAAGTCTCAAAAATATCAGCTAAGTCAATTAAGCACATGGGAAAAGAAGATAGCAGAATATATAGAATAACTCAAAGCAACTACACAGAAAATTTTGTGTAATAATATTTACAAACTACGTACCTGCATACTTGTCATATCTACAATCAACACGACTTGAATTCAAGATTAGATTAGCTTCGCAATGTAAGAAGGATAGGATCTTTACTCTTACCAAGGAGACTATAGATTGTTCATCAAACTTCACTAGTATCCAAATATCCACTTAACTACTCTCTAATGCCTCAATCACTTCTAGTTTACATAGCAAAGAATCAAAAGGTCTTTAGGGTTGTAATGTTAGCTTAGGGACGGTATGATAAGTATATTTGGATAATTTAGAGTGAGCTTATGGCTCTCTTCTCACTAGCCATCAACGAATCGCCCTAGAGCTTGAGTTACTCTCATAAAACGTTCTCACTCAACCCAATGAATTCCTTGATGCACTAGTTAGCATCCCCAATAATCCACTTAAAGCATAAAGATGTTCACATAAAAATTCATCTTTGCTGGTCCATATATATATATATATATATATATATATTCTTTTCATATCAAATTTTTTCTTTTGTATGTCAATGACTCTCTTTTTGATGTTGAGATATCATGCTATTTTTCACATAAATTTTTTTCTTTTCTTTTCATGATTTTCAACTTTTTTCATTTACTCTTACCCCGGAAAAGGGTTACAATATAATAAACATGTGAATCACCATCAAAATATAGAGCAAAGCACAATTACTAAGCTAAAAAATCCCAACCCAATAATATTTCCCATAATGGTGGACCCACCACCCCAAACTCAAGCTCTAAAACAATTGTCTATGCATCGCGATTCGAGGGCGTGTCATATGGAAAAGTCCTATTATCTAAAGGGATATGTCTTATGATGTGACTAATAAAAAGACTTTAGAAAGGCTAAAAGGGTCTGAGAAGGATATATAATATAATAAATGGACAACAAGCTGAAAGGCATCAAGGGGCTTATGAAAGAACCGTCTTAATCACTTTCTAAACTATGTAATTTCGTAATTCTCTTACCTTTAGCACGTTCATTGAATGGGTTTATCAACTAGCTTGGATCTCACGGCCTACACACCACTCATGACTCCCTAAGATCGAACATACTTTCTTTCGCATTGCTAACTAATCTTCTCTTTCCTATCAAGGTGTGTTTTCCTGCAAATACTCAAAGAATACAAAATAAAGCAGCTCATAAACATACTACTTTCTATCATTAACTTACTAGGCTTATGCTTTCAAGCTATTAAACACACTCTACATCTAATCCATCTCTTGAAAATTTCAAAATTCAAATTTCTCTAAAAAAACAGTAAATCACATAAAATGGCGATGAGGGACAACGAATCCCCACACCCCCCAACTCAAAAATGAGTATTGTCCTCACGAATCGAAAAGACTCAATACAGACATTAAAATTTAACAGTTAATGTAGTAGAGAAATGGTAAGGAAGAAAAAAAACATACTCTTCGAGGCTATTGACTCGCATGATTAATACCCGGAAGAGGGTGCAGTGTTTTTCATGTATGCATGCTTCTAATATCACCAATTTAGCTTTCCCTTACATCCTCTTATACTCCATCCCAATCAATCACACTCTAGAAATACTTTATGTTTACCTTTTTCTAACGTCTTTCATAAATTCGTGTTGTGATCACTACTAGGGCCCTTAGAAGCTTCATGTGTTTTCCTCTTGATCTCACCCAATTACTTTCTTTGATTTTTTTCTAACTTGGATGAGAAGTATTTAGGAAATTGGAAAAAGATTTTGAAAATTTGTTTTTGATTCTTCGATTCTAGGTGTTTTGGAATGATTTGGGTGAGTAAATTTTGTTTATATGAGAGTAAGGATGGATTTGGATGTAAAATTATGGTGATTGGATAGTGTTTTGATGTTGGGTGAAGGTTTGCTGAAGCTTTAATGAAGTTTGGAGAGGTTTGGGGAAGAAATAGAGGCTTAAGGATTGAAAAATAGTAGCTATATACTAACCTCTTTCTTCAAACCCAAAAAACAATTCTTCTTTCCAGCGGCGGCAGCCGGCATACCGGTCCCAGACCGTGTCGACACTCACACCCACGGTTTTTCCAACTTTGTCTCGGTAATGAACCCGATTCCTTGTACCGTGCAACGGTTTTTCGCACGCCGGCATACCGGCCATATGGGCGGCATTACCGGTGAACAAATTTTTCAATTTTCAGAAGAGAGTGTCAAAAGGAGAAGCAAGAGCAGGAGCTGGAGAAAGTTATTCTTCCAACTACAGTCATATTTAATCTCTCAATTAGGTTCTTCATTTTATTTTTGTAATTGATAATGAATAATTTCTATTTAATTTTAGTTTTTCTAATTCACCTTTCCTAAACCAATTCAAGCTTGTTCAACCTATAATCAAGAGTTTCAATTTTCAAGAGTTGTTAAAGCTTTGAGTTGGGGTCAATTGAGATGATTAAGAGAACAGAAACATTATCTTACAAGAGGGAGGTGACGAAAAGCAAGGTACTGGGCCTAATTGAGAAGAAATCAAGTCACAAAGGTTCTAGTTCCAAAGCTAAGGGTAAAATCGATGTTGAAGAAGGAGGTAAGCCGGCTATGTTTGATTTAATGGGAAGAAGGGTTTCACTTTTTCCCAAGAAGAGAACTCAACCTCTTTTATTCAAAGGTCCTACACCCGTAGATAAAAAGGAAGCTTCAAAGGCCTTGAAAGCTTCTGCAGAAAACCAATTAAAGGAACTACCTTTTGCTTATGAGAAAGTATTCGATGAAGACGTTGGTACATGAGAGTATAGGAGATTCTTGGAGCTTGGTGAAAGATTGGGTTGGTCTGCGTTCATGGTACGACGTTCTGATTTATGTCATGAGTTAGTTTTAGATTTCTATTTAGGCCTTGTTACCTGAGATAGTGAAGGTTGTGTTCCGATTAGAGGAAAGTTAGTTCCTTTCAAAGTTTAAGAGATTAGAAACCACTTACAGTTTAAAAAATTAATTGGACCTTGCAAGTATAGTGAAGGGGTGGCTAAACGAAAAATCTTTGATGAGGAATACTTTTTGAGCATGTTTTAGACAAGGAGAAAGTGCAATCACATAAGGGAGAACTGAAGGCACCTTGGCCTTATAAATATCTTCAACCAGATGCGAGAATATGGAACAATTTCCTTATCCATAATGTCTTTGGAAACACAAGAACTTTGGATGTGACTAAAAAGAACACTTTACTTTTGGATTGTATTTTGAGAGGAGAAGAAGTGGATGTGAAACTGTTGATCTTTGAGGAGGTGATGTGATTCTCGGTCTCTCCTAAATCGGTTTATAATGTTAAATATCCTATTATGATCACGTGTCTTGTGCGAAAAGAGAATGTTATATTGGGTGAAGAAGAGAAACTGGAATTTAAGAAGAGTTATATTGATAATGCTTGGATCATGAAAGTCTTGAGAGGAGCAGGTTTTACGCAAGTCTCAAAAGAAGAGAATGAGCAAATTTGGCAAGAGAAGATGGAGGAGCATTTAAACAATTTTGAAGAAGCTCAAACTTCCTTAGCCAATGATGTGGCACAAATCAAAGCCAATCAAGTGCACATCATGATACTACTTGAGCAATTAAGGAAAGATCAAGCAAATCCTATCTTGGATGTCGATAATGCGAGGTAATAGCCTCGAGAGTATGTTCTCTTTCTTCCTTACCATTTCTGTAAATGCTTTATCTGCTAATTTTAAATTCTGTTTCGAGTCTTTTGCGAGTCGTGGTGACACGGCTCATTTTTGAGTTGGGGGTATAGGGATTTGTTGTCTCTCATCTCCATTTTTTCTGTTTTTAGGTAGAAATTAAAATTTTTGATACATGGGAATTAGATGTAGAGTGTGTTTAATATCTTGAAAGCATAAGCTCGGTGAATTAATGATAGTAAGTAGTATGTTTATGAGCTTCTGTATTTTGTATGCTTTGAGTATTTGCAGGAAAACACACATTGATAGTAAAGAAAATATTAGTAAGCAATGCGATAGAAAGTATGTTCGATCGCAGGGAGACTTGAGTAGTGTGTAGGCTGTGAGATCCAAGCTAGTTGACAAACCCATTGGATGAAAGTGCAAAAGGTAAGAAAATAACGAAAATTACATGGTGTAGAAAATGATTATGGCAGTTCTTTCATATTGAAGCCACTTGAAGCCCTTTTATACCTTCTCACCTTGTTATTTGATTTTATATTGTATATCCTTCTCAGCCCCTTCTAGCCTTTCTAAAGCTTTTTATTTAAACACGTTATAAGCCATGTCCCTTTAGATTATAGGACTTTTCCATATGACCCGCACTCGAATCGCGATGCATAGACAATTGTTTTAAAGCTTGAGTTTGTGGTGGTGGGTCCACCATTATGGGAAATATTATTGGGTTGGGATTTTTGAGCTTATTAATTGTGCTCTGTTATTATATTGATGATGATTCACAAATTTATAATGTAACCCTTTGCCGGGGTAATAGTGAATGAAAAAGAAGCTACGAGCTAAAGTTATGAAAAGGCATAATTTATGAAAAAAATAGCGTGATATCTCAACATTAAAAAGAGAGTCATAGCTATACAAAAGAAAAAAATGATTTGAAAAGAAAATATATATTCGGACCGGAAAAGAGGAATTTTTATGTGAACATCTTATGCTTTAATTGGGTTATTGGGAATGCTACTTTGTGCATCAAAGAATTCATTGGGTTGAGTGAGAAACGTTTTATGAGAGTAACTCAAGCTCTAGGGAGATTCGTTGATGGCTAGTGAGGAGAGAGCCAAAAGCTCACTCTAAATTATCCAAATATACTACCATACCGTCTCTAAGCCTACATTACAACCTTAAAGACCTTTTGATTCTTTGCTATGTAATCGAGAAGTGATTGAGCCAATAGAGAGTAGTTAAGTGGATCTTTGAATACTAGTGAAGTTCGATGAACAGTCTATAGCTTTCTTGGTGAACTAAGTAAAGTTCCTCTCCTTCTTACATTGTAGAACTAATGTGATCTTGAATTCAAACAATGTTGACTATGGATATGATTAGTGTACAGATATGTAGTTTGTGAATATTACTGCATGAAATTTTCTGAGTAATTGCTTTATGTTTGTTTCATATATTTAGCTATGTTCTTCCCATTGTGTTAAAATTACCTAGGTGTGTATTTAGAGACTTCCCCTTGTTTTTATCTTTATTGTATCGGGACGATACAACTTTGAGTTGGGGGTCTTGATGTCTCCTCATTTTTCATGAATTAATCCTAGTCGGAGACATCATTTTTAGTGATTTCGAAGTCTTTCTAATCGATTTTCTTGAGAAATGTTACACCTTCCTATTTTGAGTCTTGATTTAGTAAATTATTATTTTTAGAGTATATTGGATTTAATTATTTATTTAATGTGAAGATTTAAAGATAATTATGGAGATTAATTAAAATCCAAGTCAAAGACTAAGAGATATGGAAAGAGATTAGCATGGAAATTGGAGATAAGAAAAGAAAAGCTAAAAATATGGAAAAGGAAAAGCTGCCTTAATCCTGAATTTCCCCACCCACGACCACAAATCAGCTTATATCTCAAAATCGGTGGGGAATTGGGAGAAATGGTCAAGAGAAAAGTTACATATATTTCCGAGACGATGAATTTCGACTACTCATACGCGTCAAAAGGATAAGAATTGAAGCTGTTAGGACCAAAACAAAAACGGGCCTGATTCCATGTTTTAGGGTTACGAATTTGAGTTGGGCTTGGAGTCCACTACTTACCTTCTCTTTCAAGAAAACGAATTAGGGCTTCTATACACCTATAAATACACCCTTATATCACTTGTAAATCATCATAGCTCAGTTCTAAACCTTATATTACTTCTTAGTCATTGTAGAGAGCAAAATGAAGTCTTTTATTATTTCTTTTAGTTTATTTCCTTCTGGTGTGAACTAATTTTCTCATAGCTTGGGTTTTGCATCATTTATAAACTATGAATTCTAATTTCTTTCCATATAAGTTTCTTTGAGAATTATATGTTTTAATCTGATATTAGCTTCTTACCTATATATTTGTTTATGTGTTTTGAATTATTGTCTGTCCTAGAACTGATCACTTTAGGCTTTCTTAATAGTAGTTAGATGTTCACCTTAACTGGGTGTCTAATTATTGAAACACCACATAACGTCTAGTGTCGATATTGGTCTTGACAACACTAATTCTAACTAGATAGTCATTAGGGTATAATATAATCACTATCATCATGTTTGGAATTGAATTGCTTAGGAACCTAGTGGCGTAGGATAACCCTAAGTTTAGGCTGCCTCATGATGTGTATGTAGCCCCCTTAGTCGCTTTCCAGGTCTAGGGTATGGGAATTTAGAATCCTGACTAAGTATCTAAGGGCTAATTATCTCCGTTATTAACTAGATTTGATAGAAAGAATTAGAAGGATTAGTGCATACTAGCAAAACCTAAGCTATACTTCTCATCTCATATTTCTTCGTATTTATTTTATTGTTTTTTATTTTCCTTAGTTTAATTATTAATCTCGAATTATTCACTCTTTACTTTCTGTCTTTTAATTAATTACTTCATACTCGTTATTATTTACCCATTCGTATTACACACTAAGTTCCTAAGAATGAATCTAACTTATCATTAAAACTTGCATACGTCTTGTTATACTTGCAGTACTGTGTTTGTCTAGGGTGAAAGTGCATTGTTTTCTGGCTTATTATTATCTTAATTTTTTAACACCCTAGGCGACACCATGCACAAACCGGGAACCCGGTTTCGAAGGCTGGGAAGGCTACAAAGTTATGACCCCTGTGTGAGCTCAGACGCAAGGGGTCGCGTCCAGGCTAGCGCGTCCCACACACCAGACGCAAACTGGGAACCCAGATTTCTCACAAACCGGGAACCCGGTTTTGAGAGCTGCTGATTCATAATTCTCTTACCACTACGTGGATCGAGACGCAGGTCATCTGCGTCCAAGGAGTAAAAAAAAGTATTTCGAATTTTTGAATTTTTTCTCGCCAACATAGCGACGGAAACCGGGAACCCGGTTTCACCACTATGAGAGGCGGTTTTGAGCTGTTTTAACCTATTTATTTAGCCTCTTTCTCAAGTTAGCCTCCATATCCGATTTCAGCTTTACACACCTCCGAAAATCATCATCGAAACAGGTTTTATTCATCAATTCTTACCCTCTTTCTTCCCAAAAACACATAATCAACTCAAGATCTTTCCAAACCTTCACCAAATTCCAACTTTTTCCTCCAATTATTTCTTCACCCAAACCTTAAATTGAACCACTAAACCTTTCCAATCCTTCAAATTGATCCTTACCCATCTCATAACTCACATAAATTCACCTTAATCTTCTCTCAAAACATCAAAGATTGTAACTTTTCCCTAGTTTTCAACTCTTTGAAGTTTTGAGTTTGGGGTGGAAAGCCATGACTAACAGTACAGATTCTTTCAGTTACACGAGAAGAAACAACCCAAGAACAAGAAACAATCCTGGTGCTACACAAGAGATATCTATTGAGATTCCAGACTCGAGTCCAAAACAAAATATTGAAGAGGTTAAGACTGCTATGAAGAGAAAAGAAAACCCAAGTAAGGCTACTCTTAAGCCTACTTTGGTTGATGATGAAGAAGAGGAAGAGATTGAAGAGGAAATTCCCAAAGAACCTGTTCTAGAACCACGAACTCCGAGAAGAAAAGCTATTGCACACAAACCCAAGAGGGTAGCTATGCGTTGGGATGAACAGGTTCGTGATCGAATTAATTACTTGAAGTTTGGTATTGAGAAAACATTCCCTTCTGGTATTATGAATAGCGAATTTAAGAGTTATGCAACTACTCGTGATAAGTTTGGGTGGACTGAATTGAGACAGAGAAAGCTTACATTTATACCCACCTTGGTCCGTGATTTTTATGAAGGATTAGCCTTTTCGAATAAGCAATCAATTATCGTCCGCAAAAAGGTATTATTCTTCTCAGTTGAACTTATTCGCAAAGCCTTGAAACTACCCAAATTTACTGGTCCTTGTCCTTATTTCAAAACGCTTAATAACCCATCTTTTGAGTGGGAATCTCTTTGGGACACAGTTTTAGTTCATGGGAAACGCCCTATTCTGATTGGTGAGAGATGTGATGTGCAGGTTTATAGTAGTTGTTTGTTACCTTGTGCTAAGGTATGGTCAAGATTCGTAGTACCCACTTTCTTTGGTATTAATCACACTTCTGAATTGAAGAAGGAGCGTATTATCTTTATCAAGTGCATTGTTGAGAATCGAGAGATGGATGTTGCGCGTGTAATTTACAAGACTATAATGGAGTTTGAAAAAATCCATACTAGTCAACAGAACCTAAAGTTTCCTTGTACCATCACTACCTTGTGTCTAGAAGCAAAAATACCGCGAAGGAACGAAGAGGTTGACGCGTCAGAAGAGGGAGATGCAATGACATTGAATTTCATTGACAACTCCCACAATGAAGCAACCCATCTGATTAAGAACCCTAGAGCTCCTCCGCCAAAGAAGAAGGTACATACTGATAATGGGTTGGAAGAAGAAATTCAAGTGTTGAAAGAGAATCAAGAAAAGATGATTGCTACTTTAGGAAACGTCACCAAAGAGTTAGATCTTCTTCGCAACATGCTACTTGGGGTGAGCATCATCTAACACGCCACCTATGGTTTACTCGCGAAGGATTCTATACCTGGACGCAACACTGATAACCAGCCTCGCGCTGGTTAAGATACTTTTTCTTTCCTTTCTCATTTAGTGTATATTAGTTTATTTGCGTTGAGTCTTTTCGAGTCGTTGGGACACGACTCATTTTTGAGTTTTGGGTGGGGTTTGTTGCCTCATCCCAGTTTTATGTGTTATGTGTTTTTATCGCTTTCAATAAAAGTAATTAGGAGTTGCGTTTGACTGTAGATGCTCTTAGATGTCCCCATTAAGCATACTTTTGATAAATCAAATGATAGTAAATAGTTGAATTTAGGAATTAGTATAAAACGCGCTTTAATTGCATGCAAACATAGATAATGGATAAGAAAAATTAACGAACAATGCAAAAGAAGTAAGATTGTACTTAAGGAAAATGTTTGGTTTGTAGAACGTGAGATCTAAATTAGTAGAGAACCCACTTAGATACGAACTAGAGACGAACCATGTAACTAGGAAAATGATAGGGGCAGTTATTTGATAGCCATTTGAAGCCTTTTGGCCTTCTATCCCTTATAATAATATTATCCGTCTTAGCCCAATTTTGAGCCTTAAAGCCTTTTCTTTTGTTGCCATGATATAAGCCCATATCACCTTAGTTTATTAGGCATTTCCAAAATGACCCGCACTTGAATCACGATCCTCAGACATGTCTCGAGCTTGAGTTTGGGGTGGTAGGTCCATCTTTTGGGAAATTAAATTGGGAGGGAATTATATGTGTTTGTATTGAGGCACAAATTCAGAAAATGATATTAATTGTAACCCTTTGCCGGTATTTAAAAAAAAGAGAAAAAAAAGTGAAATAAAATTCTCAAGACAGTAGAATCCGGGAACCCGGATTTCACAAAACCGGGAACCCGGTTGCTCCTGTATAAAAAAATTGAGAAAATGAGAAAAAGAAAGGAAATATGAAAAAGAATAAACACCCGGCAAAGTGGAAGTTTCTAAAATCATCTTAGTATAGATTGGGTTAACATGGGGATGCTAACTAAGAGCATCAAATGGGTTGAGTGAGAAAGTTATATGAGTGAAACTCAAGCTCGTGCACATTTGTTGATGGTAAGTGAGGAGAGAGCCAAAAGCTCACTTCAAATTTACCAAATATATATACCACACCATCCCTAAGCCTACGCTAAAACCGTAAAGTCCTCGTGATTCCTAGGTACATGGTAAATTAATAGGGAGTATACTAAGTGGAGCGTTCAAAGGGAGTAAGGATCGAGGAACAACCTATAGCCATCATATTGAGATAAGTACAAGTTTAACCTTCTAGCATTGCGAAGTTAATTTTATGATTGAATTTATTTATGAATGATTTTGCATGATTAGTGTATGTGTATATTATTTCCTAATGTTTGCTATATGAGATTTCTTTTTAGTAATGATTTGGGTGTATTTATTTGCGTCTACCTCTCCGTAATCACCTCTTCCGTTTGTCGGGACGATTGGTGGTCCTTTGTGTGTTCTAAAATAAATGCAAAAGGTGAATGAACAACAACCGCAAGTGTACGGTTGTCCCAAGTAGTAATAATGATTCTAGGATCGTTCGTAGGGACGGTTTAGTTAACTACAATGCTTATCAGATAATGATTGGTTGGTTGTTTTGTATAAGCCCTAAGTATGAAAAGATTAAAGAGAAAATGCAAGTAAATATTAAGACGCAAGTAAATGAATGTGAAACGCAAATATGAGAAGGCAATACTTGAGAGACGCAAGGGATCCTCCTAGTTTTATTTCATAACATATGTTGTTTAAGGGTTAAATTGGTCAAATACACTGGTCGGGATTCTAAATTCCTTGTACCCCTGTCAGGGTGGACTACAAAGCTATTCTAGAGTGTCACTAGTCCCGTCAGGGTAAATATGATCCACTTTCCAATGATTAAGTAATTTTACCACATTGGCCCTAAAATTAACTAAGCTCGTCAAAGTCAAATAGTTTCGATTTTAGATTGAGTAACTAAATCCATACCTAAACCCTCCGTCAGGATGATCCACACGCCACATATGTGGAATAGCCTAGATACTAAAACCTGTTCTTAGTTGATCACTCCAAAAACAGTAAATAATCTTAAATTAAAGAATAATGTAAAAGACCCAACTTAATTTAATTTATAAAAACCCAAATTCATACATATGAAATTTAACAGAATAGGGATTCACCCATTATGCATTCTCAAGTACTATGAAGAAATTAGCTCATGCTAATAGAAAATAAAACTAAATTAAAAGAAAGGGAACTCATAATGTTTTACAGAATTAAAAATAAAGAAAACCTAATTTCTGGAATTGGATTTGGCTGAGAATGGAGATATAGACTCTCTTCAGCTCTACAACTTTCTTCTTCTTCCTTCGTTGACTTATCTCTGATGCTTCTGCTTATGAATAATGAGTTGTCTGTAAAATAGAAGTCAAAAGCCCCTTTTATAATAATAAAAACGGATTAGGCCTTGGACCTAAGATTAAATCACTAATTAAAAGCCCAAGTCCATTTTCTAAGCCCAAAATACCGTAACGGCTGCACCACCTCCACTAAAACAGATCAAACCAATTCGTTATAACTCCGATTGACCTTAAATTACTTGTTAAATTTCAGTAACTTAATAAGGAACATATTCTCTTCAAAGGTCAGCGGCTAAATCAACTCGTAAGCGCCTCGAAATCAGCAATCTTTGGCATGTTTTCCAGATTTGCAACTCCAAAATATAATTCTTTCAGGATTTATTTTCAAGCTTTGACTCCATATCACGATCTTTGACTCTCTTCTCGGATTCCTTTCCTAGCTAATATTCAAAACCTACAAACTTTTCACTAAAATACACAAGATTACGCGCAAAAGTTTAATAAATCAAAAATAATAGAAATAAAATAGAAATTCCGGATTATTGCATTTTTAGCTCAAAAGTCTATCAAAATATTCAATTAAACATCAAAAATGATGTCTCCCAAGGGTCGAAAATAAGAACAATTAGGGAGACATCAACGACAAAGGTTTGAGTTTGGGGTCTTGATGTCTCCTCCTTTCTTCTATATTTATATGCTTAGGAGACATCAAATAAGGTGATTATCTGGCTATTTCGATAGACTTTAAGTAATAATATGTAATATTTCATTTTCTCTCCTTTGATTTTAGTATTTTTGATTTATTAAGCTTTTGCGCGTAATATGGTGTATTTTAGTGAAAAGTTTGTAGGTTTCTAATACTAGCAAGGAGAGGAATCGAGAATAGAAGTCAAAGATCGTGTCAAGGAGTCAAAAGCTACAAAGAATATCCCAAGGAGTTGACAAATTTAAGCTAAAAATCTGGAAGGCTGATGGGAAGTGCTGATTTCGAGCAACCTAATGATGGATTCAGCCTCTTAGTTATGAAGAAGATTCGTACCTTATCGAGTTACGAAGAATTAGCAAGTTGAATTAGTCAATTCGGGGTTATATTGAGAGATTTATGTCCGTTTTCGTGAAGGATGTACAGCAGTTACGGGATTTTGGGCTTGATGAGTGGACTTGGGCTTTTAGTATTTGCTTATTCTTTTAATTAAAAGTCCTAGTCCGAATTTATGAGTATAAAAGGGCTTTTGAACTTCTATTTTCACACACAATTCATTATTCACAAAGTCATACAACGAGAGAAGAAGTAGAAGCAAGGAAGAGAAGAAGCCAAGAGCTGGAGACTGTCTATATCTCCAATTCGCAGCCGAATTAACTCCTCAATTAGGTTTCTTATCTTTATTTCTGTAAAGCAATTATGAATTCCTTTCAATTTATTTTCTTAGTTTTTACGATTATGAGCTAATTTCATTTGGTACTTGAGAACGCATAATGGGTTGAACCCCAATCTTTTTCATTCTATGTTTTTGGATTTGAGATTATTTTAATTGAAATCGAATTGGGTATTTAATATTTTTCTTTAATTTACACTTATTGACTATTATTGAAGTAGCTAATCAATTTTAGGACCTAGTACTTAGGCTATTCCAATTAGTGGAAATTGGATCACCTTGACGGGGGGTCTAGGTACGGAACTAATTAACGAATATAGGATAGAAATTATTTGACCTTGACAAGCTTAATTAATCCTATGGCCTATTGGGTAGTTAGACTTTAATCATTTGAAGGTGGACTATATTCACCTTGACGGGGTTTGTAGCACCTAAGAAGAGCTCCTTAGTCCACCCTGACAGGGGTAAGGAGATAATTGAATCCCGACCAATATTATTTACCGAATTCGTCCCTTAAACAATACATGGAATGATTAGATTTAGATGAAATCCTAGCGTTGCTCAAGTACTACCTCTCATACCTTGTGTCTAGCTATTTTATTTACTTGCGTCTAGCTTAATATTTGCATTAATTTAGTCTTTTAATTTATTGTCTTAGTCTTAAAAAAACCAAACAAACATTCCTAAAACAATTTACTTTCTTTTACGTGCAATTAACTACTATCTGATAAGCATTAGAGTCAACCAATCCGTCCCTGAGAACGAATCTGTATTATCACATATATTACTTGGGACAACTATACACTTGTAGTTGTGGTTCTCTTTTACTTATTGCATTTAGTTTAGAACACACAAAGGACCACCAAGTTTTCGGCGCCGCTGCCGGGGACGGTAGCGTGTTACCCTGGTGTTTATCCTTTAGTGTTAGTTTCATTTTTATTTTTCAATTTTACGCTTTGTTTGTTCATCTTTTTCAGGTTTTTAGGTTTGGTGAGTGCGAAGGAGGCTCTTTAAGGATCTTGAGACATTACCTCCGATCCTTGATAATCCTGAATCATTAGTCAGACTTGCTAACAAGAAAAGAAAAGAACAAGAAGCACAAGAGTTAGAAGAGAGATTAGCTAGAGAGATGGATGACCTTCCGGTTGATAGAATGGTCAGAATGGCTTAGTCCCACCTCTCAATCCTCCTAATTTTCCAGTTCAAGCCCAAGTAGCTGATCCATGGTTCCTTACTGGTCCAGCACAAGAACCATTCCTTGCTCCTCCTCTTGGGATTGGCCCAGCTAATATTGATGTTCCGAGATTCCGTCCAGATTCGGGTATGTTATCTCAATTTCAGAATTTCGGGAATTTTCGTGGAAAACCCGGAGAATATCCTATTTGCGCAGTACAAAAATTTATGCAAATCTGCGATTCTTACATCACTCAAGGAGTAACAAAAGAACAAATGTATTTTGCTACATTCAGATTTTTCGTGATAGATGGAGCGAGTGATTGGCATGATTCACAAGAGCCTGGAAAGATTACGAATTGGGAATAGTTACAGGCTACGTTTTTCGACAGAGACTATCCATCCAACATGAGATTAGATGCTCAACTCGAGCTAACACATTTCCGACAAGAATATGATGAAGCTTTAGGTAGAAGTTGCTCGAGATTCCAGAATTGTTTGCGAAGAGTCCCCAATCATGACCTATCTTGATGGGAAATCTAGAAAAGATTTTGATTTATTATGTTGTGGTGCATTTTTACAGGTCCTACCCGTTCACGCAAGGATTATTTTGGATAGAACGGTTACTAATGAAGTGGGTTGGAATACTGTAAGAATACCTGCTAAAGGGGGAGTCAATAACGTCAATATTGAAGAAAGGTTCACCTCCTTAGAGAACAAAATACAAACACAATTGGAACAGCAATTGAAACAACTTACGTTAGCTGTGAAAAAAGGTTTTTCGAGTAAAAGGGTTGAAGTGAATGCTACGCAAGAAGTGTATGGGTGTTCGAATTGTGGTGTTCAAGACCATGATTGGGAACATTGTGAGTATAATACCGAAGCCGTGATGTTCGTTTCTAATAGGGGAAACTACAATTCAAGTGGACAAGGATATCAGCCCAACAGAAACCGTTCGGGTTTCCAATACTCAAATCCTAATGGGGCATCTAATCCTACTTACGCATATCAAGCGCGCCCCCAAGGTAACACTTATCAACCTAGACCACAAAATAACTATCAAGGAGGACAAAATTACGGAAATCAGGCTCAAAGGCGACCTCCTCAAAATAGTTACAATGATACGATGTATCAAAAGCCTTACCTTCTCAACCTCAAGAAGGAACGGAAGATCTTCGGGTAATAGTAGATAAATTAATGGCACTTCAGGTACAATCCATTCAGAATCAACAAGCTAATGAAGCTGCACTTAAATTATTGGGGAATCAAATGGATCAAATTTCGAACCAATTAAATCAGCGTCCACAAGGAAGACTCCCTAGTGATACTGAAGTCCCAAGACAAACCGAAGATTGTAATGCCATAGCATCGAGAAGTGGTAAGAAACTCCATCCACCCCATGTCCCGTCATGAAAGAAAAATGAGTGATAAATAAAGAAAAACCAGTGGTGGAGGAGATAGAAAAGGAAAATGAACCTGGAGTAATAGAGGTGGAGAGAATTCCAGAAGTTCAGAAAAAGAAAGATATTGTGGAGAACCGTCCTCCTCCGCCTTTTCCTTCGAGAGTTCAAAAAAAGGAGATATGGCCAAGTATCAGAGAATCATCAATATGGTAAGGGGTCTCAACATAAATATTCCATTACTAGAAGCTATTAAAGATATACCGAAATATGTGAAGTTCTTGAAGAGAGCCCTAACCAATAAAAGGTCATATTGTGATAATAAAATCGGCCCCCCATGAAAAGAGGACGGACGACGTCACTAGTAGAAATCAAGATTGTCCCTTGAAGAAGCACATATCAGATCACTAGAGAGAATTAATGAGAAAGCGAAGAGAGCAGAGATATCGAACCACTGAGATGTCAAAAAAGATACTACCAAGGAGCATCCTTAAAGAGGCTGAGAAAGTGAAGTTACCGGATCCCCAAAACATCCAAGATCAGACTACCAAAGAGTACTCGTTAAAGAGGAGAAGAAACAATAAGACATGCCTCCGACTAGAGAAGTCGGGTACTGATATGAAATTTGCCATTATCAGAAGGCATGGACTGACTAGGATACTTGGAGTAAGATGTGTAATACCTAAGGACTAAATGATAATAGATCTTGAGGGTTATTTTATCCTACATGAGACTTAATTTTATCAAACCATCTCCTCAGTAATTTTTTACTCTCGATTTTCCCACTAGTCAATAAATTTCGTCTTTCAACCCTCAAATACCTCTCATCAAGGGCAAACTCCAAGTCTCACGAACCAATCCTAAAAGTTTCAAGCACCTAAATATTGAATTTAAAACCAATCGACCAACGTCGATTTTTCTCTACCATGATACGACACTTAATCTTCATGAGCAAAACTTTATTACAAATTTCAAGGTCCTTTAATCCCAATCCACCTTATATCTTTGGGGTGCGAATTTTCTCCCAAAAGATATATGGTGATTTTTCATTCCAATAATATTATCGACATATACTTATAACATCATGACGCACATTATACGAAATCGGAAACATATAGGACCAAAAGCATATTATACGTTGTAGGATGGTTCATATAAGCTCTAGTCTTCCTACATAAGTCAAGGTCAAAGCATTCCACGATCTCACATGCTTACTCATTTTACCCCTTAGAGGTTGATAATCATTCGTATGCAAACTAGAAGCCCTGAGAAGAACACCTATATAATTAAACGCCATCGTTCCCTCTTGTATTTTTGTCAAGCCCTTAATAACACCAAGTTATTCTTCATCCTTAATACTCGCAAACTATAAAATTAGACGTTAAAAATTCATATTGAGACCTGAGCACTCGCAAAATCATCCATGCATTTTATAAATATTTCCACAGACCTCCAATCTCTTCAAGCCACGAGTATGAGATCACTCGCAATATCAAGGTGAGTGATTTTTAGCTTCCCACATTTTGGGTGATGGTTAAAATTAGTGGTCGTCATTATCTTAATCAATTGAGTCAAATATTCCAGACATAAGAAGAAAATATAAAGAGATAAAGTACCACCTTGATGCAACCCTTTAACACTTTTGGAAAGTCCGTGAGAGCCTCCATTAATAGATAATGAGTACAATGATGATATCACACATGCTATTAATATTATACATCCAATATAGTTTTCTAGAAAATTTAACCCCACGAGTACTTTATGAACATAAATCCATGAAGCCGTGTCAAAATCTTTTCGAAAGTCTATCTTGATCGTGCATCTACGAGAGCTCTTAAGGTTATTGTAACCTATCATCAATTCTTGAATCATATGAATGTTATCAGACATAATATGGGCCGGGACAGAATGCCTTTGTGCCTTATCTACAATTCCATTGAGGACCAGATTCATACCTCGGGCAATTAGCATAATGTTAGCCTTGTAAACTACGTTATAACAAGGTATATGCTGAAAAGCATCCACGGAGGCGGTGGTGTCGCCTAGGGTGTGATAAAAATAAGATAAATATAAGTCTAGAAAACTACGCACTCTCACCCTAGACAGGCACAGTACTTCAAGTATTACAGGACGTATGCAAGTTTTAGTTGATAAGTTGAGTTCGTTTTTAGGGACTTAGTGTGCTAGTCGAATGGGTAGCAATAACGAGGAAGCAATAAATAATTAAAAGACAGAAATTTAAAGGGAATAAATTCGAAATTAATTAATTAAACTAAGAAAATAAAAGACAATAAAATAAATATGAAGAATATGAGATGAGAAATATAGCTTAGGTTTTGCTAGTATGCACTAATCCTTCTAATTCTTTCTATTAGATCTAGTATATAAGGGAGATAATTAGCTCTTGTATACTTAGTCAGGATTCTAAATTCCCATACCTTAGACCTTGAGAGCGACTAAGGGGGCTACGGACACACCACGAGGCTGGTTCAAATAGGGATATCCTGCGCCACTAGGGCCCTAAGTAATCAATTTCCATACATGGTGATAGTGATTAAATTATACCCTAATGACTATCTAGTTAGAATCAGTGTTGTCAGGACTAATATCGACACTAGACGTTATGTGGTGTTTCAATAATTAGACACCTAGCTAAGGTGATCATCTAACTACTATTAAGGTAATCCTATACTCGTGCACTAGCAAGGAAAACAGTCATTAAATCAAAACACATAAACAAATATAAAGGTAAGCAGCTAATATCAGATTAAAACATGTAATTCCCAAAGAAACTTAGATAAAAAGAAATTAGAATTCATAGATTATACATGATGCAAAACCCAAGCTATGGGAGGTTTAGTTCATACCTGAAGGAAATAAACTAAAAGAAATAATAAAAGACATCATCTTGCGATCTACAACAAACTGGAAGAATAAAACCTTAAAAACTAATTACTATGAGGCAAGGATGATTTACAAGTGATATAAGGGTGTATTTATAGGTTTTTAGAAGACCTAATTCGTTTTCTTGAAGGAGAGGTTAAGTAATGGACTCCAAGCCCAACTCAAATTCGTAACCCTAAAAACATGAAATCAGGCCCGTTTTTCTTTTGGTCCTAGAAGCTTCAATTTTCATCCGTTTGATGCGTATGAATATACCAACTTCATCGTCTCGGAAAGATCTTCAACTTTGCTCTTGACCGTTTCTCCAAATTCCACATCGTTTTTGAGATATAAGCTGATTTGTGGTCGTAGGTGCAAAAATTCAGGATTAAGGCAGTTTTTCCTTTTCCATGTTTTTAGCTTTTGTTTCCTTATCTCCAATTTCCATGCTTATCTCCTTCCATATCTTGTAGTCTTTGACTTGGACTCTAATTAATCTCCATAATTATCTTTAAAGCTTCACACTAAATAAATAATTAAACCCAATATGCTCTAAAAATATTATTTTACTAAATCAAGACTCAAAATAGGAAAGTGCACTACTTCTCAAGAAAAACGACTATTATGACTTCTAAATCACTAAAAATGATGTCTCGTCCTAATATAAATCTATCACAAATGAGGAGAAATCAAGACCCACAACTCAAAGTTGTATCGTCCCGATACAATAAAGATAAAAACAAAGGGAAGTCTATAAATACACACTTATGGAATTTTCAATACAATGGGAAGAACATAGCAGAATATATAGAATATACATAAAGCAGCAACTCAGAAAATTTCCTGCAATAATATTCATAAACTACATACCTGCACACTTCACATATCCAAAGTCAATACGGCTTGAATTCAAGATCAGATTAGTTTCGCAATGTAAGAAGGATTGGGACTTTACTAAGTTCTACAAGGAAGCTATAGATTGTTCATCAAACTTCACTAGTATTCAAAGATCCACTTAACTACTCTCTAATGGCTCAATCACTTCTCGATTACATAGCAAAGAATCGAAAGGTCTTTAAGGTTGTAATTTAGGCTTAGGGACGGTATGATAGTATATTTGGATAATTTAGAGTGAGCTTTTGGCTCTCTCCTCACTAGCCATCAACGAATCGCCCTAGAGCTTGAGTTACTCTCATGAAACGTTTCTCACTCAACCCAATGAATTCTTTGATGCACAATTTAGCATCCCCAATAAATCAATTAAAGCATAAGATGTTCACATAAAAATTCCACTTTGCCGGTCCGAATATATATATTTTCTTTTCTTTTCAATTCAATTTCTCTTTTTAAAGCATATGACTCTCTTTTTAATGTTGAGATATCACGCTATTTCCTCATATATATATTTTTTCTTTTAATGCCCTTGTTGGCAAATTTAGCTCGTAGCTTCTTTTTCATTCACTATTACCCCGACAAAGGGTTACAGTAAAAATCTGTGAGTCATCATCAATATAAAGAACAGAGCACAATTAATAAGCTCAAAAATCCCATCCCAATAACAATTCCCATAATGGTGGACCCACCACCCCAAACTCAAGCTCTAAAACAATTGTCTATGCATCGCGATTCGAGTGCGGGTCATATGGAAAAGTCCTATAATCTAAAAGGATATGGCTTATAACGTGTTTCAATAAAAAGCTATAGAAAGTCTAGAAGGGGCTGAGAAGGATATAGCATATAAAATCGAAAATCACAAGGTGAGAAGGTTTAAAAAGGCTTCAAATGGCATCAAATATGAAAGAACCGCCTTAATCACTTTCTACACTATGCAATTTTGTTATTCTCTTACCTTTAGCACTTTCATCAAATGGTTTTGTCAACTAGCTTGGGTCTCACGGCCTACACACTTCTCAAGGTTCCCTTAGATCGAACATACTTTCCATCGCATTGCTCACTAATCTTTTCTTTACTATCAACGTGTGTTTTCCTGCAAATACTCAAAGCATACAAATACATATCTCATAACATACTACTTACTATCATCAATTCACTAAGCTTATGCTTTCAAGCTATTAAACACACTCTACATCTAATTCCCATGTATCAAAAATTTTAATTTCTACCTAAAAACAGAAAAATGGAGATGAGAGACAACGAATCCCCACACCCCAACTCAAAAATGAGCCGTGTCCCCACGACTCGAAAAAGACTGGAAACAGAAATTAAAATTAGCAGATAAATGCATTTACAGAAATGGTAAGGAAGAAAGAGAACATACTCTCGAGGCTATTGCCTCGCATTATTGACATCCAAGGTAGGATTTGCTCGATCTTTCGTTAATTGCTCAAGGAGTTTCATGATGTGCACTTGATTAGCGTTGATTTGTGCCACCTCATTGGCTAAGGAAGTTTGAGCTGCTTCGAATTTGTTTAAACGCTCCTCCATCTTCTCTTGCCAACCTTGCTCCTTTTCTTCTTTCGAGATTTGCGTAAAAATCGCTCCTCTCAAGACTTTCATGACCCAAGCATTATCAATATAACTCGTCTTAAACTCGAGTTTCTCTTCTTCACCAAGTATAACATTCGTTTTTCGCACAAGACACGTGATCATGGTAGGAAAGTTAACATTATAAACTGATTTGGGAGAGACCAAAAATCGCATCACCTCCTCATAGATCAACTGTGCGACATCTACTTCTTCTCCTCTCAAAATACAATCCAAAAGTAGAGCGTTCTTCTTAGTCACATCCAAAGTTCGTGTGTTTCCAAAGACATTAGGAATAAGGAAATTGTGCCAAACTCTAGCGTCCGGTTGAAGATATTTGTAAGGCCAAGGTGCCTTCAATTATCCCTTATGTGATTGCACTTTCTCCTTGTCTAAAACATGCTCAAAAATTAATTCCTCATCAAAGATTTGTCGTTTAGCAACCGCTTCACTATACTTTCAATTTCCAATTACTTTCTTAAACTGGAAGTGGTTTCTAATCTCCTCAACTGTGAAAGGAACTAACTTTCCTCTAATCGGAACACAACCTTCACTATCTCGGCTAAAGAGGCCTAAATAGAATTCCAAAACTAACTCATGACATAATTTAGAACGTCTTACCATGAAAGTAGTCTAACCCAATTGTTCACCAAGCTCTAAGAATCTCTTATAATCTCCTGCACCAACTTCTTCATTGAATACTTTCTCATAAGCAAAAGGTAGTTCTTTTAATTGTTTCTCTGCAGAAGCTATCAAGGCCTTTAAAGCTTCCTCTTTATCTATGGGTGTAGGACCTTTGAGAGGAAGAGGTTGTGTTTTCTTTTTGGAATAAAGAGCAACTCTTTTACCCCTTGAATCGAACATAGCCGGCTTACCTCCTTTCTCAACATCGATTTTACCCTTTAAATTTGAACTAGATCCTTTGTTATTTGATTTCTTCTCAATTGAACCCAATACCTTGCTTTTCTTCACCTCCCCTTTGTTAGATAATGTTTATGTTCTTTTAGTCATCCTCAATTGACCCCCAACTCAAAGCTTTAGCAACTTTTGAAATTTGAACTTTTGAATTTTTGGTTGAACAAGCTTGATTTGGTTTAGGAAAGGTGAATTGATGATGAATCTCTATATGGGTGAGGTTAATTCTTGATGGATTGGTATGGATCTAAGAAATTGTAGGATGAATTTTGAAAAATTAAGCCTTTGATTCTTCAATTGGATGTGTTTGGTGAGAATTGGGTGCTGGAATATCCTTTGTAAATGTATGGAGAGAAGTTTTGATGTGTTTTTCTTGATGATTGGGTAGTGTTTTGATGTTTGGGGAAGGTTTTCATGAGCTTTAATGGAGTTGGGGGAGGCTTAAGGATTAATGAATTCGGAATAAAAACCCACCTCTTTCTTCTTATAAGCAAAAACGCCTATTTTTTCTCTCTCCAGGGGCGCTGGGCGGCATACCGGTGCTGGAGATGCTGATTCCCAAGTTCCGTCAAAATACCCGAGGTCTCTACACGTGGGCACGGGTTTCTTCTGACAGGTATACCAGCGGAATCCACCGGCATGCCGGTGCTGGAGCTGGGACCTTTCTGGAATGAACACGTGGTCGACCCCATGGCCACGGGTTTTCTTTGGCTGGCATACCGGGAAAATCTGCCGGCATAATGCCGGTGGTGAATTTTCTTGATACTGGACCTTTCTGGATGGAACACGTGGCGTACCCCGTGGGCTCGGGTTTTCTGCCCGCCGGTATACCGGGAAATCCGCCGGCATGCCAGTGAGGCAGTCTGAATATACCCAAAACTTGCGTTTTTCTTTCCGAACTCGATTTCTAACAACTAAACATAAAAAAAACTAATACATTTCTCAAATATGCAATATCAGCTAAAAAAACTAAACTAAATATAAACTAAAAACGTAAAAAGCATAAAAACTAAAAAACTGCGGGTTGTCTCCCGTACAGCACTTTTATTTAACGTCTTTCAAAGTTAGACGCATTACCTCTATCAAGATTTGCGAATATATCCTCCCCAACAACGAGTTAGGCTATGAATGTCAACTAATCTGCGCTTGATCCCCTTCTTGGGTCGAATTTCTATCACCTTGGCTGAAACAACCTTAGTGACGATGAATGGTCCCATCCACGAGTCTTTGAAACTTTGTGGCCTATTCTCGCATTTGTGAGCTTTCCATAGTACTTCATGGCCAACCCCAAACTCAATGTTTGGCTCAGTATCTACAGGCTTTAAGCTGATCTTTTCAGGAGGGACTTTGTGATGTGAAAGGTTGTGGGTGACAGGAACGGTGGGATCTAACTTCCTTGGTTTCTTGCCCAAGACATAGAAGGTCTCGGATACATTCTTTGCATGAAGGGTAATGGTCCCTTCTTGGAAGTTGATGACACTTTGACTTGTGGCCATGAAAGGTCGTCCAAGTATGATTGGAACCTGCTTATCTGCATCAAACTCAAGTATAACAAAGTCAGTAGGGATGGCGATACTACATGCACGGACTAAGACGTCCTCCACTGTTCCCCATGTCCTGGTAACTGAGTTGTCAGCGAACTGCAACTTTACTGGAGTTTTCTCTGATTTCTGAAGTCCAAGTCTCTCGAACACGGACTAAGGCATAATATTCACACCAGAACCCACATCGTACATAGCTTTCACCTTGAGCATACCAGTTATTTGAATAGGAAGGTTAAAACTTCCCAGATCTTTAAGCTTTATTGGTAACTCTCGTTCACTTCTTCTTGAAACTCTCAGATTCTCTCTTGGGATCTCTACACTCGCCTCTTTCTCAGTAATAACTTGCGTAAAAACTTGTTGCGGTGTAAGTCCTTTCTTTGCAATCTCAAGCATTTGGGTGTTGATATTTTCAGGTGTATACGCCTCTACAAATGTCTTGAGTTCAGTGTCGTCGTTTGGATTTGTATCAGGAATAGTTGGTGAGACTGTTTGAACAACAGGTGGCGATTCCACCTTCTCTTCTTGTTTCTCTTCTTGCACAGCAGGTGCAACTTCAACTTCCTCCGTGGAGGCTTCTTTCTCTTTCTTTTTATCCAGCTCAGCTTGATAATCCATAACCGATCGAATCTCTTCTTGCATATCCTTTAGAAGCTGTATAAATTCGGCTTTTTCTGAATCGTCATCCTCATCAACCTCAGAACAGTTAGATTCCACGATGCTAGACTTGGTTGGTTCTTCTTCGGTACTCGAAGTTTCCACTGCACTAATGGCAGCATGTGGTACTTCCTTCTTTTCTTCTTCAATTTCAAGGCAAATAGCCTTATAAGCTTTGAAACCAACATTGGCATCACCTCCTTCGATCGCCTTCAATTCTTTTTGTTCCATTAAATTCGTTAGAACTTCGTTCAACTATTCCACTTGAGTACCTAAAATCTGAATTGTGGCATCTTGTCCTCGTAACTTCTCTTCCTGAGTGTTCATATTCGTGGTCAAACGGTCCAAGATTTTTACTACTTGTTGATTATCCATAGATCCTTCTTGAGGATACTATGGTAAAGTTTTCTGATCTAATGCATCGGTATAGGCATCTTGAACAGGTTGTTGAGGGGGAGCAGGTCCATTTTGATGTTGATTTTGATACTGACCTCTTGGTTGGAAAAAGTTGTTCAGGGGGCGCGGTTGATAATGACCAGGTTTAGCTGCCCCCTGTGGATTTGAATATTGCATACCCGGATGATTTCGGTTACCAAATTGATAACCTCCTCAGTTGGATATGAAGTAAACCGATTGTGGATATCCTTCGCACTCTTCCCATGTATGAATATTAACCCCACATTGTTGACAACCTTGTGCTTCTTGTACTACGTTTGCTGCGGCTAAATTCTTCTGCATCTCTAACTTAAGCTCTTTGATTTGATTTTCTAATGCGGATATTTGAGATGAGTTTGCAGTTTCTGCATCTAAACGAAGCGTTCCTCGGGTCTTTGCTACAGGAGCTCTTGTAGAAGGCCAACTCCTTTCTTGTTCAATAATATTTTCCAAAACCTCGGAAGCTTCATTATGATTCATGGACACGAAATTTCCCTTTCCTATGTTATCCACCTTCTCTCTACCTTTATCATTAAGACCTTCATAGAATATAGCAAGTTGTAAAGAGGGGGTATAACCATGGAGCGGACATCTAGCTAATTTATGTTGAAACCTTGTCCATGATTCTCCTACTGTTTCTCCATCTTCTTGACAAAACCTTGCAAGCTCGCTTTGATCTTTGAGTCTCATACTCTTCGGATAAAAACGGTTAAAGAACGTGGCTTGAAGTTCTGTCCATGAGTTAATTGTCCCAGGTGGTTGTCTATCTAGCCATTCGCTAGCTCTACCGGTTAAGAAGAACAAAAACATATGACAATACAGTTGCTCGCGTGTAATGCCTGGAGTAACATAGGCATCACAAATCTGCATGAACTTCTGAATCGATCTTACCGGATCTTGAATTGATGTACCACTGTAGAGTCCATAACTTTTAAATTGACTAAGCATACCCGGATCGGGTCGAAATTTAATATTCTGGATCTCTGGAGGACGGTAACCTATTGGTTGAACATGGAACGGCACATGAAGACCAGGGAGGTCTTGCTCTACTCGATTTTGCCCATTACCTCGTCCTTGTTGTTGTACACCAGGTGGAATGAATGGTGGTGGTCCTCCTGGTGCATAGATTGTAATCCCTCAGGTGGGATTCTAAGTGGATTTACTTGCTCTTGTGCCATAGCTCTTCTTAAGGTTCTCTCCTCACGAACACGTTTGTTATAAGATCTGAAGCTCCTCTCAAGCTCCGGTAACGGAGGCCAAGAATTAAACACTGTGAAACCTGAAAAAGACTAAAGCAAACCACAAGCGTAAATCCGGAAAAACAAAAACTAAATACTAAAAAAATAAAATTTAATTAAAAACTACTACTCGAAATAGATAACCCACACGCTAACGAGACACAAGTCCCCGGCAGCGGCGCCAAAAACTTGGTGTCGCCTAAGGTGTGATAAAAATAAGATAAATATAAGTCTAGAAAACTACGCACTCTCACCCTAGACAGGCACAGTACTGCAAGTATTACAGGACGTATGCAAGTTTTAGTTGATAAGTTGAGTTCGTTCTCAGGGACTTAGTGTGCTAGTTGAATGGGTAGCAATAACGAGTAAGCAATAAATAATTTAAGACAGAAATTTAAAGGGAATAAATTCGAAATTAATTAATTAAACTAAGAAAATAAAAGAAAATAAAATAAATATGAAGAATATGAGATGAGAAATATAGCTTAGGTTTTGCTAGTATGCACTAATCCTTCTAATTCTTTCTATTAGATCTAGTAAATAAGGGAGATAATTAGCTCTTGTATACTTAGTCAGGATTCTAAATTCCCATACCTTAGACCTTGAGAGCGACTAAGGAGGCTACGGACACACCACGAGGCTGGTTCAAATAGGGTTATCATGCGCCACTAGGGCCCTAAGCAATCAATTTCCATACATGGTGATAGTGATTAAATTATACCCTAATGACTATCTAGTTAGAATCAGTGTTGTCAGGACTAATATCGACACTAGACGTTATGTGGTGTTTCAATAATTAGACACCCATCTAAGGTGATTATCTAACTACTATTAAGGTAATCCTATACTCGTGCACTAGTGATGTCTCCTCATTTGTGAGAATAAAATCTATTCATGAGACATCATTTTAGGCGTATTTATGAGTTTATAGGTCGATTTTAACTTAGTTTAGTGCACTTTCCTATTTTGAGTCTTGATTTAGTAACATAATATTTGTAGAGCATATTGGGTTTAATTGTTTATTTAGTTTGAAGTTTTAAAGATGATTATGGAGATTAATTAGAGTCCAAGTCAAAGACTACAAGATATGGAAAGAGATAAGCATGGTAATTGGAGATAAAGGAAAGAAAGGCTAAAATAATGGAAAAGGAAAAGCTGCCTTAATCTGAATTTCTGCATCTACGCCTAAAGAAGTGGTGATAACTCCAAAACCAAGCCGATTTTGGAAGATTCCTTTCATTGGGACGTAGATAATTCTGTGAGGATTCTTTTGGTATATTTGGAGCAAAAACCGACTAATAATGAAGAAGATATGATCAAAACATTTCAGCAATAATTATCTTTATTTCCATACGAATTTGAGTTGGGCTTGGAGTCCATTACTTAACCTCTCCTTCAAGAAACGAATTAGGTCAACCTATACACTATAAATACAGCCTCTTAACACTCTTAAATCATCTTTGGTGAAACCTTAAGCCAAGAGGAAGCTTACAACACAAGAAAAGAAGTCTGGAAGGAGCTGTTCATCGCAATGTCTTCTTCTACCTTTAAATTTGTAATTTCTTTCTTTTCTTGCATTAGTATGAACTAAATTTCTTTAGCTTGAGTTTTAGCATATACGTATGAACCCTAGTTTTGGTTGACATCTATCTAATTTGGGATCTTTATGTTTCAAATTGAATTATTGTTTTTATTCTCTGTTTATGTGTTTGGATTTATATTATGTGTTCTTGTGGAACCTAGGCCATATAGAATTACCATCTAGTAGTTCGGTCACCATTGACAATGGTGTTTAATTACATGTTTAGCACATAACTTCTAGTATTCGGTTTAGATCTGACAAATCAACCTAACTAGATAATCACTATGGTTTAGTACATGTTACTATTTACCAATTACAGGAACAGTTTGCTTATGAAGCCTTATTGACACAGGTAAATCCTATTTAAAACTACCTAGCGTAATTAGAACCGATTATTGAAATACTACATAAATCACCCTTACATGTTTAGAACGGCAAAACTAGTGGGGATTACATGCTATTGACTCAAGCTATATTCTCATACTTCTTCTTCTTCCGTATTTATTTTCTGTCTTTAAATTCTTCGTTTTAATTTAGTTTAATCAAAAACCAAATAAATATCTATTGTCTTTATTTTTCTTGCGTTTTAATTGTTCTAGCTTTAATTATCTGCACTTGATTATTGCATAAGATTCCCCTAACCTTCGTAGTCTCTGCGGAACGAATCTTACTTATCTTCTAAAACTTGCATACGATCTGTATACTTGCAGAACCGTGCTTAGTTTAGGGTGTTATTTACATCTAAATTATATATCTTTTTATCACACCCTAGGCCGTACCAAGTTTTTGGCGCCGCTGCCGGTGACTACATCGTTAGTCCTTGTGCATATATCTTGTGCTTTTATTTTAGTTAGTTCTATTTTACGCTTTTGTCTTTTAGTTTTTGTTTTTCAGATTTAGTTACAGATGGAGAACCCAAGGAGACTTGAGCTACCCATCGAATTCAGAGTGCAACCGAGAGGAATTCGCGCTCCAGAAATCCAAGCCGCTAAATTTAAGCCTGATCCAGGGATGTTAACTCAGTTCGCAACTCGTGGATTATTCAGCGGTGCTGCACATCAAGATCCGATCCGATATATTCAGAAATTCATGCAAATCTGTGATGCTTATATCGTAAGAGGAGTTACTAGGGAACATGTGTATTACGTGATGTTCCAGTTCTTCTTGACCGGAGGTGCAAGCGATTGGTATGATACCCAATACCCTCATGTTATTCTAGATTGGGACAAGCTTCAAGCAAGGATCCTAGACCGCTTCTATCCGGTTAGTAGACGTTTAAAATATATGTTGGAGCTTGAACAATTTATACAGGAAGAAGGAGAGAGTTTGGGCGAAGCATGGTTACGATTTACAGAAAAGAAGGCGAGATGTTCATATCATAAATCATCGCCGGAATATTATTTAATCTTGTTTTATGGAGGCCTTAATGACAAGTCAAGAGAGAAAGAAGATTTGTTAGGACACGCAGGTTTTGTGTTACTAGATCCTGAAGAAGCTGAGTTGGGGATGGAGAGAATTCTTGAGAACGAGAGAAGTTGGCCAAAGAAACCAGAAAAAGAAGACACTTCGGAATCTCTGAAGCTTAAAGAATTGGCACAACAACTCGAAGAACTACAAGAACAAGCCCGAACAATTGCTCAGGTAAAGGTAGTACGTGCAATTCCTTCATGTCCTGGTTGTGGATCAAGAAATCATGTGTGGGAAGGATGTATGAATAATCCAGCAGTAGCTTCCGGTACATATCCTCAAGATAACTATTATTCTAATGGTTATACTTATCCTCAAGAAAGCTACGCTAATTATCAACAACCTCCACAACAAAGAAGTTGGGTCAGAAATCAAGAAACTTATCATCAACCCCAACCTCAATCCCATAATCCACCACAACCTATTCAGAAAAAGGCACCCACTATTGAGAAAGCTTGTCAAGAAACGAAGTAAGATCCACCTAAACAATCAATGCAACTGGCAAAGAAGGAACTAATCACAAGCTTGAATTCGAGTATGGCTAAAATAATGCAAGTAATTGAAAACAGTATGAGTCTTAGCCAACAGAAAGTTCAAGCCCAACAGAAGGTAATCAAGAAACTAGAGCATACTTTATCACATATGGCAAGTACATTACAAAATCGGCTAAAAGGGTAGCTTCCAAGTGATACTATTGCTCCTAGAGATGATTCTTGTCATGCAGTTGAATTGCGAAGTGGAAAACAACTACCTCCACCAAGACCAGAAACAGAACCAATCCCTATTCCAGAAAAGGGGGAGAAGAAACAACCAAAGATAAAGTAGAGGAGGTAGTTCAACCAAAGAGTGTCCAAGCCGAGACACCGGAAAAGACGATAAAACCAGTGGAACTTAATACACGCCCTCCACCACCATTCCCTTCACGTGTCAGAAAAAATGACAATGACCTGGAATTCAAGAAGTTCGTTGACATGTTGAGCAAGTTAGAGATTAATATGCCGCTTGTTGAAGATCTCAAGAGGATGCCCTTATATCTTAAATTCATGAAGGACATTCTCTCCAACAAACGAAGTATAGAAACTGGGGAAACAATTGGACTACCTGTGGAGTGTAGTGCTATATGTCAAAGTAAGTTGCCACCAAAGCTAGAAGATCCCGGAAGTTTTACAATTCCCATTGGCATTGGAGATAATTGGACCGGGAAAGCATTATGCGATTTAGGCGCAAGTATCAATCTCATGCCTAGATCCCTGTTTGAGAAGCTTAATATAGGAGAGGTAGTACCCACATCTGTGGTATTACAAATGGCAGATCGCTCCCTCTCACGACCAGTAGGTAAAATTGAAGATGTTTTAGTTAAAGCTGGTTCTTTTATTTTTCCTTGTGATTTTATTATTCTTGACTACGACGCGGATAAGAATGACCCCATCATCTTGGGTAGACCATTCTTAGCCACGGGGCGTACACTAATCGATGTTGAGAATGGTGAGTTGATCATGAGAATACAAGACGAACAGATACGATTCAATGTGTTTAAGGCTATGAAGTTACCGAAATCGAAAGATGAATGTTTCAAAATAGATGTCATCGGAAAAATTGCGCAAGAAGTCTTCAATGAAGCAAGCTTAGATGATGATCTTGACGGAGCCTTAGCACTTGAATCCCAAGAGGAACTCGAGATACCCCCTGAAGATGTTGTTGCATTAGGATCAAATGTACGAGAAATACTTCGAGAATTAGGTGACATTGAACCAATGAAACAACCATCTATAATTTGTCCACCTGTTCTCGAAGAAAAACCGCTTCCTGATCATCTACGCTATGCATACCTAGGTACGAACAAAACTTTGCCTGTTATTATTTCTGCTAACCTTTCAGGTCCTCAAGAGGAGAATCTACTTCAAGTACTTCGCGCAAACAAAGAAGCAATCGGATGGACTATTGCCGATATCAAGGGAATTAGTCCTTCCGTTTGCAAACACAAAATCATTCTTGAGAACGAAGGTGGGCGATCTATAGAGGGACAAAGAAGACTCATGTCAGCTATGAAAGAAGTGGTGAGAAAGGAAGTTATCAAGTTGTTAGACGCAGGAATTATCTATTCGATTGCTAGCAGCGATTGGGTTAGTCCAGTGCAATGTGTTCCAAAAAAAGGAGGTATCACTACCATCCTTAATGATCAAGGTGAAGCCATACCATCAAGAACAGTTATGGGGTGGCGAGTGTGCATGGATTATCGAAGACTCAACAAAGCTACAAAGAAAGATCACTTCCCGCTACCATTCATTGATCAGATGCTAGACAAACTCGTAGGGAGAGAATATTATTGTTTCCTTGACAGATATTCGGGTTATAATCAGATTTGTGTAGATCCCCTTGATCAACACAAAACAACTTTTACTTGTCCGTTTGGTACTTTTGCTTATAGAAGAATGTCGTTTGGTTATGTAATGCACCTGCCATGTTCCAGAGGTGCATGATGGCTATATTTTGGGACATGATTGATAAATACTTGGAGGTTTTTATGGATGACTTTTTGGTGTTTGGAGATAGTTTTGAGGATTGTTTGAATAATCTTGAGAAAGTCCTTGTGAGATGTAGAGAAAAAGATCTTGTGCTTAATTGGGAAAAATGCCACTTCATGGTTCAAGAGGGAATTGTGTTGGCACATAAAGTTTCGAAGGCAAGGATGGAGGTTGATCGTGCTAAAATTGAAGTTATCAAAACATTGCCACCTCCAATTTCTGTAAAAGGAGTGAGAAGTTTCTTGGGTCACGCAGGATTTTATCGAAGATTTATTAAAGATTTCTCCAAGATCGCCAAACCGCTCTGTTCTTTACTCGAAAAGGATACTCCTTTTAACTTTACTGACGAATGCCTTCAAGCGATTTTGACAATTAAGGAGAAACTAATCTCTACACCTATTGTTATACCTCCTGATTGGAAAGCTCCGTTTGAACTTATGTGCGATGCTAGTGATCACGCTATGGGTGTTGTGTTGGGATAGAGGAAAGACAAGATTTTCCACACGGTTTATTATGCAAGTAAGACTTTCAACGCTGCCCAGATGAATTATACAGTAACGGAGAAAGAGATGTTGGTCGTGGTTTATGCTTTTGATAAATTTCGTTCTTATCTGATTGGAAAGAAAACTGTTGTATACACGGACCATTCAGCTAAAATATGATAAAAAAAACTTGGTGTCGCCTAGGGTGTGATAAAATATGATATAAATAAAGTGCAGATAAACACCCTAAAGCTAGCACGGTTCTGCAAGTATACAGATCGTATGCAAGTTTTAGAAAATAAGTAGATTCGTTCCGCAGAGACTACGAAAGTTAAGAGAATCTTATGCAATAATCAAGTGCAGATAATTAGAGCTAAAACAGATGAAACACAATAAAAGTAAAGTCAAATAAATATTTTTTTGGTTTTTGATTAACTAAATTAAACTAAGAATTTAAAGACAGAAAATTAAATACGAAAGAAAAGTAGTATGAGAATATAGCTTGAGTCGTTAGCATGTAATCCCCACTAATTTTGCCGTTCTAAACATGTAAGGGTGAATTATGTAGTATTTCAATAATCGGTTCCAATTACACTAGGTAGTTTTAAATAAGATTTACCTGTGTCAATAAGGCTTCTTAAGCAAACTGTTCCTGTAATTGGTAAATAGTAACATGTACTAAACCATAGTAATTATCTAGTTAGGTTGATTTGTCAGATCTAACCCGAATACTAGACGTTATGTGCTAAACATGTAAATAAACACCGTTATCAATGGTGACCTAACTACTAGATGGTAATTCTATATGGCTGCAGTCCACAAGAACACAAAATATAAATCCAAACACATAAACAGAGAATAAAAACTATAATTCAATTTAAAATATAAAAATTCCCAAATTAGATAGATGTCAATCAAAACTAGGGTTCATACATATATTCTAAAACTCAAGCTAAAGAAATTTAGTTCATGCAAGAAAAGAAAGAAATTACAAATTTAAAGGTAGAAGAAGACATTGTTGATGAACAGCTCCTTCCAGACTTCTCTCTTGTGTTGTAAGCTTCCTCTTGGTTTAAGGTTTCACCAAGGATCATTTTAGAGTGTTAAGAGGCTGTATTTATAGTGTATAGGTTGACCTAATTCGTTTCTTGGAGGAGAGGTTAAATAATGAACTCTAAGCCCAACTCAAATTCGTATGGAAATAAATATAATTTCTGCTGAACTGTTTTGAGCATATCTTCTTCGTTATTGGTCGGTTTTTGCTCCACAATATACCAAAAGAATCCTCACAGAATTATCTACGTCCCTTTGAAAGGAATCTTCCAAAATATGCTTGGTTTTGGAGTTATCACCACTTCTTTAGGCGTGGCTGTAGAAATTCAGATTTAGGCAGCTTTTCCTTTTCCATGATTTTAGCTTTTGTTTCCTTTATCTCCAATTACCATGCTTATCTCTTTCCATATCTTGTAGTCTTTGACTTGGACTCTAATTAATCTCCATAATTATCTTTAAAGATTCACACTAAATAAACAATTAAACCCAATATGCTCTAAAAATGTTATGTTACTTAATCAAGACCCAAAATAGGAAAGTGCACTAAATTAAGCTAAAATCAACCTATAAACTAATAAATACGCCTAAAATGATGTCTCATGAATAGATTTTATTATCACAAATGAGGAGACATCAACGGTTCTAGAGAAGTATGGTGTGAGACATCGTGTATCTACCGCGTATCATCCACAAGCCAATGGTCAAGCTGAGGTCTCTAATCGAAATGTCAAATCTATTCTGGAAAAGACTGTTGGCCCCACAAGAAAAGATTGGTCTATGAAACTAGACGATGCGTTGTGGGCTTATCGTACTGCGTTCAAAACTCCAGTTGGTGCATCTATGTATCATATGGTTTTTGGTAAGGCATGTCACTTACCTCTTGGACTTGAATTTGGTGCATACTGGGCTATAGCACAGTTGAATTTAGATCCTACTTTGTCCGGTGAAAATCGTATGATGAAGCTGAATGAACTTGATGAGTTTCGATTACATGCCTATGAAAACGCGAAACTTTACAAAGAAAACACGAAGAGGTGGCATGATAATCGCATCCGTGCGAAGACATTTGAAGTTGGACAGAGGCTCCTGAAATACAACTCCAAGTTCAGTAATTATCCGGGAAAGTTGAGATCGAAGTGGTTGGGTCCTTACATTGTGACCAATGTTACGCCTCATGGAGCTATAGAGATTGAACATCCAACTGAACACCGCACCTTTATGGTGAATGGTCATCGTCTGAAAATTTATCATGGAGGCGAGGATACTAATCGCATGGTGGATCCACATCCTGGGGAGGTCATGTACCTCCTTGAAGCTGAGTAGTTGCGAGAGGTAACCCCTCGAGCTTAACGACGTTAAACAAAATCCAGTTCATTGTATATTAGTTTATTGCTTTATGTTTTTCAATTCTTAGTGTATAATGCTAAGTTATAGTCGAGTCTAAGTGTCTACTTTTAAAAGAAATGAGAAAGGTAGTGTGTTAATGGTGCAGGAATTGAGTTTGGGGTGCTAAGGAACGAAAGAGGGAAAAATCTGCTGCACTGACCGGCTAGCCGGCCAGATCACCGGCATGCCGGTGGAACGGAAACACGTGCCCACGGGTAGCGACTCGGGTTCAGGGCAGAAAGTTACAAAAAGATACCCGTCCAGCGCCGGTATGCCGGCCATCATCCCCGGTTAGCCGGCCAGAAGGAAAACACGTGCCCACGGGTTGCTCGACACAGGTATTTTGATGGAGCGCGAAATTGCGAAGACCAGCGCACAGTCATATGCCGGCGAACACCGCCGGTATGTCGGCACCCAAAAACACGTGGCCTCGGGTAGTGGACTCGGGTTCGAGGCAGAATGTTACAAAAAAGACGACGTCCAGCACCGGTATGCCGGCCATTAGCACCGGTATATGCCGGCCAGTAGGTCGGTTTAGAGAGTTTGTTGCCTTGTACACTTCTTACCTTATCAAGAGCAAACCCTAGCCTCTCCCATACAAATTTTACAGCTCCCAACCTTATAAATAGACCTTGAAGCTTGATTAAACCTCTACAACAAACACAATAACATCAATAATTCTCTCCTCCATCCTCCATAAACACATATTCTTCATCAAATTCATCACACCACACCATTAAACACCAACAAGATCATCGAGCTTTCAAGAATTCTTCCAAGATTCATCAAGAAACCATCTTCTTTCATCAAATCCAAGCAAGAAACTCAAGCTACACCAAGATGTCTTAACTTTATTTTATCGTTGGTGTAACTTGAGTTTGGGGTCAAATCAAACATGACAAATAGAACAGATGCTATAGATTATAAGAGGAAGTGTTATATCCTAGGGAAGAACAAAAATTTTCCTGGTTCTAAAATTGAAAAAGGCCATCAATCTTGATGAGCCTATTGAAGAGAAGCAAAAGGAAGAGGCACTTGCACAACCACTACCCAAGAAATTCACAGCTAGGATGAAGGTACCATCAAAGCCTACAGGAAAGACACAAATTCAAGATCAAGGTTCTTCTTCTTCCTCTCAGAATAATTCTTGTACACCCCCATGGGCTATCAAATTGCAACATGAAGTCGATCTTTTAAGAGAAGAAAACAAAGCACTTTGGGTGGAAATTACACAGATTAATTCACAATTGGAAGAGGTAACTACGACCATGGATATTGATATTATTATTCTTCTTCGGAGGAGTACATGATGGATCTTTATGGCCAGGTACCCCGTTCTAATTCTTCTTCTTAATTGATGGTAGGCACTAGATAGGTAGTTTAGTTTAATTTTATTTCTTTATTGAGTCTTTTTGAGTCGTGGGGCCACGGATCACTTTTGAGTTTGGGGTGGGGTTCGTTGTCTCATCCCAATTTTTTGTGTTTTACATGCTTTCAATAAAATTAATTTAAGGGTTGCGTTGACTGTAGAGTATTTTAAATGCCCCCATCAAGCATGCTTTTTATAAATTTATGATAGAAAATAATTGACTTTAGGAGTTAGTGTAAAACGCACGTAGATTGCATGCAAATATGAAGTAATTGATAGGAAGAATTAATGAACAATGCAAAAGAAGTAAACTTGTGCTTAAGGATAATGAGTGGTTTGTAGAACGTGAGATCTAAATGAATAGAGAACCCACTTAGGTATGAACTAGAGGCAACCTGTGTAAATAGGAAGAAGATAGAGGTAGTTCTTTGTTAGCCCTTTGAATCCTTTTTGGCCTTCTATCCCTGAATTAATTATATCCTTCTTAGCCAAATTTTTAGCCTTTAAGCCTTTCTTTTGTCGCCACATTATAAGCCAATATCCCTTTAGATTGTTAGGCATGACCATATGACCCGCACTTGAATCACGATCCTGAGACTTCCTGTCTTGAGCTTGAGTTTGAGGTGGTGGGTCCACTATATGGGAATTTACATTGGGTTGGGATTTTTGAGCTTATCAATTGTGCTCTATGCTATATTTTGATGATGATTCACAGGTTTATTATATTGTAACCCTTTGCGAGGGTAATAGTAAATGAAAAAGAAGCTAAAAAGCTAAAGTTATGAAAAGGCATAGTTTATGAAAAGCTAGCATGATATCCCAACATCAAAAAGGGAGTCATAAATATACAAAAGAAAAAGAAATTTCATATGAAAAATAGATTTGGACCGGCAAAGAGGAAATTTTTAGGTGAATCATCTTTAGTGCTTATTGGGTTAATTTAGGGACGCTAAATTAGCGCGTCAAATGGGTTGAGTGAGAACGTTATTAGAGTGTAAACTCAAGCTCTTAGACATTTTGTTGATGGAAAGTGAGGAGAGAGCCAAAAGCTCACTTCAAATTTACCAAATATACATACCATACCGTCCCTAAGCCTACGCTAAAACCGTAAAGACCTCGTGATTCCTAGATGCACATTGAATTAAAAGGGAATATGCTAAGTGGAGCGTTCAAAGCAAGTAATGATCGAGGAACATCCTATATCCACCATCTTGAGATAAGTAATAAGCGTAACCTTCTGGCATTGTGAAATTAATTTTGGATTGATATTATTTTGTGTTTGATTTTGCATGATATGTTTATGTGTATATTAATTCTTAGATGAGACTATATGAGATTTATTTTAAGTTTTGCTTTAGGAATATTTGCTAGATTCTACCTTCTGCGTTCACCCAAAAGATCCTCTGTTTTTATTTTACTTGCCGGGACGACAAAGGTTTGAGTTTGGGTTCTTGATGTCTCCATATTTGTTCTAATTATTATCCCTTTGGAGACATCCTTTTAGGTGAATATTTGACTTATTTCATAGACTTATTTGATCATATTGCACTTTCTCCCCTTGGAAATTGACTAGTGGCATTTTTAGAACTTTTGTGCATTAATTTGATTATTTTTAGTGCAAAGTTGGTAGGTTCCTGAATTTCATGAAAGACCAATCCAAGGAGGAGAAGTGAGAATTAAAGTCTTAGGATATTTTAGTGTGTTAGGAAGTACTTTTACTCGAGTTTCTATTTTTAGAGTGCACTTTCCTATTTCTAGGCTTGAATTATTGATTTATTATTTTTAAAGCATATGCGGTTTAATCATTTATTTATTGTGAAGCTTTAAAAGATATATGGTAATTAATTAGACACCAAGTCAAGTCAAAGAAGTAAAGTAAAGAAGATTTACATGGAAATAAGAAGATCAAGGTGGGATATATGCAAAGAAGGAAAAGATAAAGCTGTCAAATAAATCTGAAATTCCAGCCACGTTTCAAAGAAGAGCTCATAACTTAAGATTGTCTAGGAATTTAGGAGAATGGTCTGTACCACTGGAAAGATCTTTCCGAGACAAGCGGTTTCGAATATTGGAACGCGTCAAACGGATAAGTATTGAAGGAGATATGACCAAAAAAAATCAGCAGCAGAATCTTACCTTTCCTAGATTTTAGGGTTACGAATTAAAGAGTTCTTGATTTATCTTCCACTCCAAGTAAATTGGACCTAGGGCTTCCTAAATCCTATAAATACACCCCATAGCCTCCTCTTTTCACACACTTCAGAGAATTACACAAGAGGCTTAAGGTTTTCAAGTCAGAGCAAGAAGGCAAGGAGAAGCTAGTGCTGGAGGAGTCATGTTCTTCCATCATCAGTCATCTTACCCTTTAGGTTATCAATATATCTTTTGTATTTGAACATGAATTCCTTTTATTTTATTTCAGTTTTTAATTCCGTTATGAACTAATTCCTTTAGTACTTGAGAATCGATATATGGATTGAACCCAATTCTGTTTAATTTATGTTTTCTGAATTTAAGATTTAATGGTTTAAATTAGACTAGGTATTTTGTGTTGACTATTATTTTGTTTTAATCACTAATTAAGTCATGAATCAAACTTAGATCACAATAATTAGGCTATTCCATATAGTGGCGTATGGATCACCTTGACGGGGGGTTTAATTACAGACATAGATAATAGACGCATAATATCTGTTATTGACCCTGACGGGTTTAATTAACCATGCAGCCAATGAGGTAAATTATTATTTATCTGACAGTATCTTATATTCACCCTGACGGGGTTTGTAATACCGTAGGATAGCTCCTAAGTCCACCCTGACGGGGGTCAGGAGATATTAGAGTCCCGACTAGCACAATAATACCATTTTAGCCCTTAAGCAGAAGCATGCATTAGATAGGTTAGGTGAAACCCTTGCGAGGATCAAGTACCCTTTCTCTTCTGAAGTTAACTTCTCTTTTACATGCTTTATTTTATTTCCGTAGTTTATTTTCTTGCATCTTTTAATTTATAAAAACCAAACAAAAATCTTATCTTTTATTTTTCTGTTAAGCAATTACTACTACTATCTGATTAATACTAGAGTTATACCTAATCTGTCCCTGAGAACAAACTTGATTATCATATATTACTTGGTACAACTGTACACTTGCAGTTAGTGGTTCCTCTATTACTATCTTTATTATTTTCGAACACACCATGACCCACCACATAACTTAAAGTAGTGGCCGGAAGCCATGGCTATTTTTTTAACTGCTCCATTTACATACATAGGCTACAGTGGGCAAGGAAGAGAGGTTTGATCCCCATCCTTTTGTCCCCTAATACGTGTGAAGCATGTGCACATGACTGTCTGGGGTGACGTGATTACTGGAAATTTTTCAAGACAATGTATTTAGCGATTCTAGAGCTAATTTTTTAGGTAATAAATCTTTTTTATGGATATTAATATCTAATTTTAGGAACAAAATCGACGTGTAAATTATTGTTTTCTAAAATATTAGTTTTAATGAAGGCTATCAACCCAAATAAGATCACCTTATTACCACTATGTAAGTGGATCTTAAATGGACCAACAATATAAATTCTTCATCTTTTAAATGATTGGTCCACCTAAACGTGATAAAAAGATTGTGTGAACTAAGATGATATACAACCTTACCTAAATTTATATAGTAATCTCACTAAAGAACATGGTAACAAAATTAAATCCTACCTTATTTAATTAAGGATAAATCTTTAAGTTTAATTATATTATTTTTTATTGGAGGCCCACAAAATAGGAGAATCGTATTTAGTTGAAAAACTTTCTTCCTATAGTTTGGCTAAGATGTAATTAGAAATTGGCTTATCTCTTAACTAAAGTTTATTACCAATAAAATGTGTTCTGCTCTAGGAATTTGTAATCTATTGTGAATAAAATTCATGAAATCCAGGTTCATTTAAAATTATTACTCTTAATATAAAATGTGTTCTGCTCTAGGAATTTGTAATCTACTGTGAATAAAATTCATGAAATCCAGGTTCATTTAATATTATTACTCTTAAAAGATAAAGACTATCTAATATTTAAAATTATTTAATTTCTAAAGGTTATCGTTAAATATTTGTTGATTTTGGTAAAAGACTGGATTTTAAATAGCTAATATATTCCCGTCCAAAAAAAAATAGCTAATATATTATAATATGAGTCACGTGAATTAGTTACACATTACTTACTTTGGCAGCTGGCTTAGTGGTCAAACAAGTGTGCGGCAAGCATCAATAAAACAAATAAATATGCATACTATTTATTGTAAAGTTGAGTCTTGAATGTAATAATACCTAATATAATCTTATTTGTACATTACATTACATTCAGGCTGCAACAAGCTTTTGGAGACATTTACAAAGAATTGTTTGTTGTATAGTCAGTTTGTAGTAGTCAAACGACGACAAGTTTTTTTTTACTTGATTTCCTAGAAAGTATGTTTATAGTATTTTTTATTTTACATGATTATGAGGCGTTATATTTCTTCCTTTACTTTTTTTTTGTATGCATGTGATACATAACTCGTGAGTTTGGTAGTTTATTTGAATTGTGTGAAGTTTGAACGATTATTAAAGGCAACCCGGTAGTACAAATATCACGATTTGATAAAACGGGCCTAATTTGCAATTTTATTAAGTTTGGGGTAAAATTCCAAACTGGATGGAGTGTGTGTTCAGTGTCGTTCCTGAAAGCATGGAAATGATGAACCAAATTTTAAGAATTGAAATTCCACTCTTATTGTGGCAAGACACAAATCCACAAGCTGCGGGTGGTCTAGCTATTGTATCGATTCACTTAAACCTTAGATGTGGTGAACCGATCTACTTACAACATCAAGATCAAGATGTAATCCCCTCGCTAGACTTCCACCTCATCGAGCTAAAAGTTCCTTCACCCATTGCAGTGACACCATTAGCTCCCAAAGGTAAATATTACCTTGATAATTCGTCATCTTCCTAAAGTTGTGATATATATATTTATTCATTTCTTATTACGTGAAAATAATTAAATCCTATCAAAATTAGGTAAAGGTATTCTCTCTCTCTCTATATATATATATATATTTATATATATATATATAGAGGATACCTTTACCTAATTTTGATAGGATTTTATTATTTTCACGTAATAAGAGATGAATAATTCTCTAACTTAACTAAAGTAGTGACCTCACACTCTTCAATATGTCTTGACATACTTAATCACGTGACAAAAGAGATTAACTTTGTGGTTGTATTATATCCAAAACAAATTGCTTAGTGTCCCGGAGTGTATCACTTGCCCACCCGGAACACACCACATCATTGTATTGTTCATGCTCGGTTCATATTTTGAAGAATAAAAAACGAGTATGTCTTATCTCCTTTTGCGTATATAAAGTCACTATTCAAGGCATATGATCCCATCAAGGAGGGATAGATAAAAACTCTGTGGAAATGAAGAAAGGAGAAGCTATAAGACTTCTATTTGCCATCGTACGATCAATTTTACTCATAATATTATGACCACCACGCCAAGTATAATGTTGTCACGTATAAGCCAAATCTTCCAAATCAAGAGAATCACATACATCATTAAAAAACTTTAGATCATAAGTGTGGATATCCCGCTCCATTTACCTTCTCACATGTTGTTGAAGTCTCCCATAAGAAACCAAGAGTCACTAAAAATACCCGCATAGGTAGTCAAGTCCTCCCATAAAGGATTTCTATTATCTTTTTTACTCATTCCATAAATAAAGAAAATGTGAAGAGATTTAGAGGTTTCCTTGCATTTTACTATAGTGTGAATGGCTTGAGTATTGATAAAGAGGCGATTAACCTTCTTTTTGTCCGGATTCCAAGCTAGAAAAATGCGACCTTTACTATTTCTCGTGTTATAATTAAAGTTGTCATCACATAATCAACCTTTAAACATTGTATTAACTCTTGTACGATCGCTTTTTAGTTTCAAGTAAAGCAATACAATCTATTATTTTTTTTTGCGGATGAGGTCACAAACACCTCACAGAACTTTCATCAGTACTCAGCATTCATCCTCTGGAGCAAGTTCTTCAAACGACTCTGATATCTTCTCCACCATCTCGGACGGACGAAGCAGACGTGGCATCTTAATTCTGATGCCACGTCTGCTTCGTCCGTCCGAGATGGAGGAGAAGATGTCACAGTCGTTTGAAGAACTTGCTCCAGAGGAGTAATTTTTATGAAGAATGAATGTTGTGATGAAAGTTGTGTGAGGAGTGATAAATTCAGTATTATATTTAATTTTAAGAGTTGTTTGAAGAACTTGCTCCAGAGTACGTTTTTGTAGTAATAGCGTGTAGTACCCACTATGCTTCCTTGTAGTATCTTCCACGCTGGCTTTGCATTATTATACTACATTTTAAAAATACACAGTTAAAATTAATATTTATATTTAATTTACATAAAAAATAAACAATCATTACTTATTTAATTACCTTGTTTACACTCATATGAAAAGCACGAATCTCCTCTTCAGTTAAACCACCTTCTTCCCCATTTTCATCCCATCCTAGTTTCCTTAAAAACGCAGCTTCTGCTTCTTCTATCGATCCAAAACTTGTTTTTCCATTTTTCTCCTTACCATTACATGTTATATCTGAACTCTCACTCTCCCTTTCCTCAGTAGCCACCGGAGAAGAAGGTAAAAATTCACCGTCTCAGTTGGTGGTGGTGATTCACCACCACCACCACCACCGCTAGGGAGGAGCGTGGAGGAGGAAGATTTTCCAACAGATTTCTGAGCTTGAGATAGAGGTCTTTTCTCCAACAATGGTAAACCAAGCTTATTCTGTTCAATACTCTTCACAGTAGTAACTAAAGGAGTAGCAGAAGAATTTACTACTTTAACCCCATTAATAGAGCTTAAATTATCCTTAACTAAAACAGAAGAAACACCATCTTTTTTCTCCCAAGTAGGTTTAAGAACATGAAGCTGTTTTCCAACACTCGTAGCTCTTGAAAGATCCGGCTTCACGGGCCCACCACGTAACTGTGTTCAAAGATGACATCATCGTATTACTCTGCTGACCTACTTTACTCTTTAATTTATCCAAGTTATTCAAAACCTGTTACAATATACACATTAATATTATTTAAATAAATTTCAGAAATTTTACAATTTTACCTTAGGCATAGATGGTGTAACAGCTAATTCTTCAAGCCTTTGAGTTTCAGTCATTAACTAAACACAACAATATAAATAAATAAATAAATCATTTTAAGGATGTTTTTATTTATTAAATACAATTGTCTGAAAAGAAATAAAACATGCCCTAAGCTATAGTTTCAGCCATATTTAAAGCTCCATGTTTGCTTAAAGACAAAGATGACCCTGTTTTCTCAACTAAACCCGGAACTTCAGCTAAAGCAGATTTCCACTTATCACCACCACCACCTGAGCCACCAACCATGGCTGAGCTCAGGCCAGGAGAAGGAGAAGGTACACGTTATCTTTTCTAGCCCAAGTAGTTTCAACTCGACCTTCATAAACCATGGATCGTGAATGTCTTAACCCATCTTTACTAACCCTAGTTAAAGAAGGATTAGATCTACCTAGGGTTATGCCAATTTTAAACCAATCTCTATCACGATCATTTCTATTAAAGCTATTTGAATTTCGAAGATTATTAGAACCAACGAAAATATGAAGAAGTTGTTCGGTTCACATCATTTTTGTTAGCAAAAGAGTTGTTTCTTGATAAACCACGATCATCTATTAAAACACACAAAATAAAAGTTTAAATAAGGAAATAAAATAAAGTATATAAAGACATTACCGCACCACCAGTTTTCAACCATTGAGGTACTAATGAAGGCTCAGTTTTCTCCATAACTAGCTATGTGCATCATAACTGAAATATACTTGTATTCGATTCTTTACACAAACGAAACAATGTGAATAGTCTTTTCTCAAAAGACTTGTTTTTTGGATTGAACTAACTAAGCACCCTTCATAGCTTAACCTCAATAATCAATCAGTTCAATCACTACCCAGGAATATAGGATAAACCAAATTCTCAATAGTAATTACATATAATAATAATCAAACCCTTTACTCGAACCCTATGATAAAAGGGTCATCTTGTTATTCTCAATTGTCTTCTGTAACGCTCTAGTGATGTAGAGAGAGAAGATAGAGAGAGAAAACAAAAGGGGTACGTATGTGTATGTAGAGAGATGAAGCGAGTTTTAATGAGTGTGTGAGGAAACGAAGGGAGAAGATTGTCTTGGTGATGGTGAATCGGAGCCCAGATCTGATGAATGTGGGGGGTCGTGGTGGTTCAGGTCAGTTGTTAGGGTCTTCCAGTGACGCGAGGGGTGGGGGGTCTTCCATGGTGAGGGTGGTGGTTGGGGTAGTATATAGAGGGTAGAGAGAGAATTAAGGGGGAAGAGAGGGAACAATGGGGTGGGAGGAATAATGGATTCGCGTTCTTTTTTTTTTTTGTTCAAATGCATAATTATATAGATAGTAGAAATAGCGGTTACAAGGTTTAGTCTACCCAGAGGGTTCGGCTTCATTACAAATTATAGTGGTTAAATGGGAAGGGATATAGGTACCCCAATTACCAAACAAGGTGCTAAGGAGCTCCTGTTTGGCAACCCAATCAGCTGCTCCGTTTCTACTCCTAGATACAAAAGAGAAAGAAGGAGAAGATAGTTCAGTGAAATAATAAATATTACAAACTACATTTTTAATTGAATGACTCAAAACTGGAAGCCCTGAAGAAAGAGGTTTCATGATAGTTGCTGAATCATTCTCTATAATCACGCTCCCAAAAGGAAAATTTGAAGCCATCTCCGTACCTTGCAACATTCCCGTGGCCTCTGCCTCTAACACCGAATCTGCCCCAATTTTCCATTAGAGTTTCTTACTACGCAAGCAATTGCAGCTCCCAAATCGGGTAAGAATGGATTGGGGGGCATTTGTGTATTTTTTGTTAGCTTCTAGTTAGGTTTCAATTAGTAGGCTTTTATATATTAAGTGGGTATGGATTTGGACGGTAGGAAATAAAAAACCCGTGGAAATGTTCTCACAGATTATGGCCATAAAACACATAAAGCTAATATGATAAAGTTGGTATTTATTAGTTCAACCAAAAATGATACTTAACAATATCCAAATAATTACCAGACTTTCTATAATAATAGGACACAAAAGTAGCAGGTACACACGAGCTCTATAGCAAAACTAGAAATGCAATATCAGATTAATAAATCTTTTGTTTACAGACCATTCATTCTCATACATTAGATCATTTCCTCAGGTACAAAAATACCTCCTATTTCAGAGGATCTTATAAACTTCTATTAAAAAAAGGGGTTATTGTTGAAAACATCCTCATTAAATTCTCTAATTGTTTTTTTGCCTTCAATAATCTTATTTATAAAAAAATGCCTAATGAAGTAATTATTTATAGAAAACATCCCCTTTATATTTTCTATACCTTTACTACCCTTATTATTAAACATATTATTTTATTTTAATACAATATTAATTTTTAAATATTAAACAAATAGTAGGGTACTTCTTTTTCCTCCTCCTCCTCCACCACCACCACCACCACCACCACCACCACCACCACCACAACCACCACAACCACCATGTATGTAACCACAACTACATCCACCACAACCATCACCACCTCCACCACAATCACCACCACCACCTACTACTACTAATTCCATCGCACGCGCGCGTCCGTGAAATTTTTTTAAAATCGTCATAACTAATTCAAAAAAAATCAGAAAATTAAAAAAATTGTATTTTTGAATAAAGCAAATTAATATTTACGTCTATGAATTTTTTTGATTTTTTTTTGAATTTTTTGATTTTTTTGAATTTTTTTGATTTTTTTTTTCGGAGACACGGATTTTCATGTTTTAAACATGAAATTCCATGTTTTAAACATGAAATTCCATGTTTTAAACCGTGAAATAAACATGAAATTCCATGTTTGAAACATGAAATTCCATGTTTAAAACATGAAATTCCATGTTTAAAACATGTAATTTCGTGTCTGCGAAAATAAAAAAATTAAAAAAAAATCAAAAAAATCAAAAAATTCAGAAAATTCCGAAAAAAATCATAGACGTAAATATTAATTTGATTTATCCAAATATAATTTTTTTTTATTTTTTTGATTTTTTTTGAATTAGTTATGACGATTTTAAAAAAAATTCACGGACGCGCGCGTGTGATTATTAGTTTTTTTCTTATTTTTTAATTGTTAATTATAAGGGTAATTTTGGGATGGGACTGTTTTCAATAAATATTTTTTCCTAGACACCTTTTTCTAAATAAGTTTTTTAATAGGCATTAATCAACAATTGACTCTTAAAAAAAAATACGTTTTACTTCTATGTAAAGATAAAGACACTGCAGATGAATAACAAACCTAAATAAGTTGTTATATTATAGAAACACAAAAGGGCTCAATTACCATGAGTAAAAAAGTCCAAAAATACGAAACAAAATATCAATTGCTTTCTCTAAAAGCAGGCAAAGAGCCTCTATGAAGATCTGATACATACATACCTTTAAGTATTTCACTATTAAAACAAGGTAATCAAAACACTAATTTTACATACATACATACATACATACATACATACCTTTAAGTATATTTCAACTTCTCTTTCAGCAATATCTAAGTTACGAGCTTCTGTTTCAACTTCTTCTACCATTTTTCTTGCTTGATGTGTAATCGTGTGTTTCCTTTCTGATTAAGTTCACGGAATATTAGTATTCGAATAAAAAGGTATAACTAACTAAACTTACTTCTTCAATATGGGATTCAAGAGCAGTTATATGATTCCTTTTTGCTTCGATTTTTGCACTACTTTCAGCTGCTTGTTTTTGAAGTAATATCAATTCCTCTAATTTCTCAATGGAATTTCTCTTTAGTTCCTCCCACTCACTTCTAGCCACTTCTCTCTCTGTAATATCTCTCTCCACAGCCTGTAACTCACGCTTCATTCTTTCAGCATCTCTAGCATTAATCCCTTGCTCCTCCACTTGTGTCCTCAGCTCTTCATTTTCCTCACAAATCCTTTTATTTTCCCCAGCTTTAGCTTCTAATATTCCTTCTCTTTATCTAATATTCCTTTCTCCACAATCAAATTATGAGACTCCAATTGCTCGATAATTGTATGGAACTTCTTTATATCCTCTTCTAACAAACACTTTTGTTTCTCCAACTCCTCGAGTTTATTCTCAGCTTCCTCCACGTTTCCTTCTAGTCCCTGCACATTCTCAGCCATTGCATCATCTTCAACCCTAATGTAATGTATATACTACCTCCATTCCATGATAATTGACTCTTTAGAGTTTTTCACATATATTAAGGAACCTAAAAAGTAGGTAAAAAATAGTTTAAAATGACTAACATGTCCCTAATTATAAGAGAAAGAAAATTAAATATTTAATTGGTAAGACATCTTTAAAGGAGGGTAGAATAGGAAAAATGTCATTTGTTTTACTTTGGAACTTTAAAAGTGACACACATTATGGAATACATTTTTTTTTTTGCTAAAGAGACAATTATTAAGAAATGGAGGTAGTAGTTGTTAATAGCATAATCATTCATCGGGGGATTTATTGATCAGGTGGTCATTGTACATGGAGATCTGAACAAGCCAGTGCATTACACCGAGTAAATTAGGCCACGTGTGAGGCGTACCAGGGGCACGAAGAGTATAATGGGTATGTTGTTTCGCGAGGGAAGGGAAAACATTTTCTTTGGGCCAAGTTTGAAAAGTGAAATGGGAATTAAAGTTGGGCCTAATGGGTTAGGCTAGTAAGGGTGAGGAATTGCATCAAACTATATTTGAACGTGCCGAGTTGGATGACCCCCGAATGTAAACCTCAACTAAAAAATAATTTTATAAAAGGTCTAATTTTTTGAAAATTCTTCCATTTATTATTGGATGCTCCTACACCAATTAGATTCATACACATACATCATGTTTTAAGCTTACAAAAATAACTAATTTATTAATCTAATGACATGTGTTATGTTATATTAATCAATGGATGTGATCTAAACATTGGAGTATCCAATATTAGATGGAAGTCTTACCCCTAATTTTTATAAGGTTAACTAAATTTTTGTTTTATATAAGTTTTATATTAATTTTTTTTGGTTTGAATATTTACCTATTTACTTTTTCCCCCTCTTTTTATTTTTTAATTAATACCTTTGTATTTTTTTTATTACTTTTAATTTATACCCAAAGGTACCTATGTCGGTTTTTAATTTTTGTAATGCGATTTTTTATATAATTAATTTATAAGTTTTAATATCATTTTCGGGGTTCTCTATCTCAAAACCCACTGTACCCTAGGGGTTGTACCCAAGCACAGTCATAAGACCTTATCAGTTTTTGTCCATGTCCATGTCCAATCGTTGTATCCTATGGGTTGTACCCATGTCCATTTCATTTTCGGTCTTAACCACTCTAGCATAGGAACAGGAAAAAAAATCTCATAGGATAAAAAATGGATTTTTTACTACAACACAATTATCACAAGTCTAAGGGGTCCTACTGACTGGACCCAAAGGGCTGAAAGCCAAGGGTGGACCCTACACCCCTTTGTTTACCTGCAAATAATCATAAGAACAAAACCATTGTTCACCCTCTCGGTACCAAAAAAATTATCTTTGATTAGATCTGAGATCTGTTCCCTGGTCCACGTCGGCGAAGAGATCTGAGACAGTGTTATTGTGTAGGCGAACAGATGAAAGTAGAGACTGGGTCCACGAACGGTGTGTAGGTTTTGTGCCTGAGAAATTGTCGGAAATGGTGTGTAGTGTGCCAGATCTAAATGGTGGAGTATTGTGCAGAAGATAGTGTGAATATGGTGATGGTGTGCAGCATCTGAACGGCGGTGTGATGATGATGCTGCGTCGTGTTTCATGAGCAAAATAAATGAAGGCTTAGGGCTTTCATATCCACCATGACGAAGGGAAGGAGAGGCCAGATGGGCGGTTGTCTTGTACGGGGTTGCAATCTGGTGGGAATGGGAGATCTGGTGAGGCGGTTTTATGGTGGATAACTGGCCACGATGGGGCGACGGTTTTCTTGTGGCGATCTGGAAATACAGAGAGAAGATAATAATGTTAGAGATGAGAGAGGGTTGTGGCGTCCGTGATGGTGGTGGTGAAGATGGCATGCGTGATGATGGTAGTGATGATTTCTGCGAGCTGTGGACATGGTGGAGATGGGTGGGTTATCCACCGTGATTACAAAGAGAGAAATATATGGAGGATAGAGATTAACTATGGGTTTTCTAAGTCTAAACCCTAATAGGAAATTTGTTTTGGATGTAGGTTTGAGTATAGTGTCCACCGTCTATAAGAAAAGGGTGGATGGTTTTTAGTCTTTTTTTCTTTTTTAGTTGGGGTGTAATGGGCTGGTTGGGGGTATGCCTTTGTTTATAAATCCACATGTCATGGGGCCTTTGTTCCTACTTCCCCTTACACTTATCCCTTTTGTTGTCCTGGGAGATAATTCTTTTAGATTTTTTCATGGGTACGAACCGATTAATGCTCAGACCTATTTACGTTAATTAAACAATGATGGGTACGGACCCGTGCCGATTGTAAAATTTTATTAATTCTTTAATTAAATTTAATTAAGTCCTTGATGGTTGTCCATGTAAAAGTCCATGTGGGTACGGACCAATCTCGAACAAATAGCTAGATGGGTACGGACCCATCTCGAACAAATAGCTATATGAGTACGGACCCAACTCGAACAAAAAACAAATCGCCATCTCTTCACTCGTTGCAATAGAACAAAAATTAAAACTAAATCTCTTCACACACGTTGCAGTGGAATTAAAAACAAATCGAAATCTCTTCAAGTCCAGACCTATTGCAGAGGTTTTCTTGGGTTGTACCCATTGTAGAGGTGTTTTTGGGTTGTACCCATGGCAGAGTTGTTCTTGGGTTGTACCCATGGCAGAGTTGTTCTTGGGTTGTACCCATGGCAGAGTTGTTATTGGGTTGTACCCATCACCATAATACAAACAAAAAAACAAAAACGAATCTATACACACTCGCATAATAAGAAGAAAAAAAAAACAAAAACTCTTTACACTCGCAACATAGGAACAAAACATAAAAAAAATCTCTGCACACTCATCACCATTGGAATAAAATACAAAAAGAAAATTGATCCACAGAAGAGGGCTTGGTGGTGGTTTTCTTGTGCACCACGAACGGTGGCGGTTTGTACAGGAGAGAGGTTGAATGGTGGAGAATGGCTACGAACGGCGGCAGGTTGTTGCAACTGAGCGACGGTTTTCTTGTAGGAGATAGGCTAAATGGTTGAGAATGGCCACGAACAACGGCGGTTTGTTAGTAGGAATGTGAGATCAGCTTGGTTAATGTTTGTTGGTGGAAATGTGAGATTTGAGTAGGAAGGTAGGATCTGAGTGGGCAGGTGAGAACCGAGTGAGAAGGTGTGATGGTGAGATAGGGAGAGAGAAGACAGAGGGAGGGGAGGGGAGGAGGGGGAGTGGTGTCGGTGGGTTGGTGAGAGAATAGAGTGGGAGGGGAGACAGTGCATGAGATAGAAAAATGAATGAGGTGAGGGGGTCTGGTCCCTTATTATGGTTGTGGTTTGGTTTTTGGGTTTTCACTATGATTAAGAGGGAAGGGGAGGGTTTTTGGGGTATTTTAGGCCTTTTAGCTGGGTTGCTAATGGGGTAGTTAGGTTAGGGATGTTATGAGTATGTTGACTAGGCTTTGGGTCTTATAAAATCAATACCCCCATTTTCATAGACAAGGATGAGATGACCTTTTGTAATATTAGATCTATACGTCATGCCAGATTGATAAAATATATAAAAAATATTCCACCCATTATTGGATGGTTCAATACTAATCGCATTATGACTATAGATGTCAATAAGGTGTGGGTTTGCGGTACCCACACGACCTCACTTTAAACAGGGTGGGTTTGAAGGTACTAAATGGGGCTTGGATGGATTACGGAGATGAATTTTCAAGACCCGCACAGGGTGGGACGGATTGTGGAGATATATATTCCCCATCCTGCAAACCCGCCCCCACAATATTGTATTTATAATATATAATATATTTTAACTTCAATAATTATTCAAATCACAATTTGTGTGTGTCTATTATCCAAATATTGTATTAAAAAAGTATAAGCAAAAATATTAAAAATATAAAACTAAAAACTGCTTTATTCTTAAATCATCTTAATCAACTCTTTTTCAATTATTAATCTTTTTTATCTTTTATTTAATAAGTTTCTAATTATCTGTGATATATGGAAATACAATTTTAGTGAAAAATATAAATAAATTATATTTTAATATAATACTTTAATAATTATCTTAAAGAATTATATTATTAAAAAATTTGAGGAAATGAAATAATATAAATAAATTTTATTACACTGTAATGTATACATATTATAAACTAATAAAATACAGAGGTTTTTTTTATATCTAACATTTTGTAATAAAATAATCGCATCATAAACGTATTTGGGAAAATATTTGCGGAACTAACGTGGAGGCGCTCCTCCGAGGAATGCCTCCATCTTAATTTTTTTAAATAACGAATTAGCGAGGCGCTCTTCCAGGGAGCGCCTCCCTTAATTATTTTGTACGGGTTATGAGGCGTTCCCCCGGAGAGCGCCTACCTTACAATATAAATACCCCCCACCGGAAATGAAACCCTAACCCATCTCTTCCACCATTTTCTTTCATTCTTTTACTCCAAAAATCAGAAAAATCAAACCAAATAATCAACCAACTCACTAAATTCACCTTAATCTTCTAAAAAGGTAATCATTTTAACTAATACAACTACTATTTATTTCAATTCTAATAATTTTTGTTTTTTTTTGTTTTATTATCTGTATAAATGTGATATAATTAGTAGCCGTTTTATCAATTGTTGTATATCTAATGCATGTTGGTATAACTAATAAATGTTAGCATTTTGTTATTGAAGCTTAAATTGCTTGGAATAATAATTAAATTATGGTTAATTATTGAATTAAATTTTTTATTTTAGGTTTGTTAATATGGAATTTAATTGGTTATATCATTATGGTGGAAGAATTTCGAATGGTAGTAATGGTGCGGTAGATTATATCGGTGGAGAAAGTGGTATGTTTACGACGAAGGAAAATACAACTCTTCGGGACCTTAAACATAAGATATGCGCAAATTGTAATTGGATCGAAAGAGAGGTTAGTTTTGATATACTTTGGCGTTGTCTCATTTAGAAATATATGAAAACTTAGGTGCCTTTAAGTAATATTAGATAGTTTAGTGTGTAAGAAAATTTAAAAAAAACATTAAGGGCATTTCAGTAATTTTAGGTATTTTAGGGGTAAATCTGGAAATATATGAAAAGTTAGTTGCCTTCAATTAATATTAGATAGTTTAGTGTGTAAGAAAAAAACATTAGGGCAATTTTAGTAAATTTAGGTAGTTTAGGGGTGAATTTGGAAATATATGAAAACTTAAGTGTCTTTAAGTAAACATAAGGGGCCTTACAGGTGGCAGAGGTAGCACGCGGGCATGATGGGGATGGTAATGGACATGACCCCCTAGGAATCAATATATTCCTATCTCGGGCTGCAATACGGAAGGTATTCTCTTTATTTAAGCTTCACTTGTAAAATTGCAAATTTATTCGTAAAATACAACAGGGAGCAAGACCACCACCAGGAAGAAAAAGGGCAAGACTACTCTCGCCTCAGTCACTAAGGCGAGGGATAGACACGGAGGGAGACTGCCCGTGGAATTCTGCACAATGGAAGGTACCTGGAACCCTGTAGGTCGATATTCCCACCACGTGACACAGGTGATCGACCTTACTGTTTGGGAGAAGATTCCACTTTATTACAAACACTGGAGTCAAGTCCCCTTTGATGATCAGGAGCAGATATTGCGGCGCCTGAGGGTAATTAACTTAAACTTTTATTTTTCTTATTCATGAACTATATATACACTTATATTGAATTTGTTTTAATTGTTAACATGACTTCTTTTTAGTCGAGGAGTGGGAGGCTCGGCCTGATTGGGAGAAATTCAAGGTTATGGTCACCAACAAGTGCGGAATATGATATAGCGACCACAAAAACCGAGTGAAGAAGGAGTTTTATGAAAGTCGTGAGATTCCGAATGACCATACACCCGAGAGTTGGGCGAAGACTTTGGAGATGTGGGACTTAGTGGAATGTCAGGTACTTATCTTAATTTAAGATGTTATATAGAATATTCCTGGTGTTGACTAACTTATTTTCTTTTGTTTATATTTTAAAAAAACCAGAACCAAGCTAAGAAGAATAAGGAGAATATGGAGCAATTGAAGAACTAGAGCGGGGCAGGTTCGATGACACACTCGAGGAAGATATTTTCATTGATAACTCAAGAGATACCATCTTTTCTTCAATAATTCGTATCATCTTATTTGTTTGACTAATTGACTGATTGACTAAAACAGGGGGAGGGGAGTAGTAAGGTCCCTCGTACATCAGAGGGCTTGGGATCCGAGCCACAGATAAATGAGACTTTGCCTCTGCCACCCATTAACATATTCTTTTTCGAAATAGGATTTGACACGAAAAAGACCGAGTAGAGAAGCAATTATGTTCCTGCCGTAAATATATCGTTAGCCTAGATTTACGAAATATTATGGAATATTTTAATACTTTCTCTTAAGCGAGAAAATTAACGAATTATTGATTCAAAAGGCCTGAAACCTATATGTATTTTAGAAGGCCCCAAACTAATTATTAATTTTAAAGGGCTCGAACCCTTATTAAAATTCAAAAGCCCGAAGCTAAAATTAATGATGTAGACTCGAAGTCTCAATTTCTCGTAGATTATGAACTTGAGACATAAGATGGCTATATATTTATTTTGTCTTTTATTAGTAATTTTTGAAGAATATACTCTACAATTATATATTTTATTATATATTATTTACATTCTACAATTTATAGGCTCGAATCCTACATAGAAATTTATATATCGGACCATATACAAAATTTATGGGCCCGAAGCCAACAAAGAATTTTGTATGCCAGAATTATAAAACAAAATTTTATAGGCCGGAAAACCATCAAAATTTTATGTGTCAGAAAAATAAAATAAATCTCGTAGGCTTGAAGCCTTGAATACAATTTATATGCCCGAAGAAAAAAAAAATAATTTAAAGGCTTGAAGTCTGGATCAAATTTTAAAGGTTTGAAACCTATATCAATTTTACTATAATTTCCATAAAAGAATTGAGAAATGAAATTTAACTTTTAAAGAAAAAATCGTTCATTCATCTTGTGAAGAGAATTTCATTGAATATAAATTATTAATCTCAATTCACTGAAGTAAATCTTATTGAATTCTTAAATAACTGTATTTTCACGAAGTGTATAAAATTTGTAGGCATGAAACCTGTAACTAATTCTACATGTCACAAGCATAAAGAAAAATCATAGACATGAAACCTACAACATATAGTCCCGAAGCCTACATCGAAATATATACAAAGTCTATATGCCAAAAGCATAAAATAAATAAATTAATTGGCTTGAAGCCTGATTTTTTTTTTATGCCTGAAACTTTTAACAAATTTTACTGGTCCGCAACCTTCAACAGATGTTGTATGCCTGAAGCATACACCAATTTTCTTTTAAGGCTCGAAGCCTAAATATAATTTTTAAAGGGTGAAGTTTGGATTAAATTTTGAAGACTCGAAACCTATATGGATTTTTAAAGGTTTGAAGGTTAGACTAAATTTTAACGGGTCGAGATTTAAAAGAATTGCAAACACTTGAAGTCTTAATTAAAATTTATGGGTTTGAAAAAAAAAGGTGTGATATAAAAAAAATCTCATATAGATATCATGGATATTTTCGAATCAAATTGTGTCATATGTGACACAATGATTTCATTCATAAAAAGTGCATAAAATTATGGGAAGATTAGTTAGACTACATAATTTTATGATGTGCAAATTTTGCATGATAAGGATTTCGAACGTGCACCCTCCCTTGTAAATGTTTATAGTCTTACCATTTGGAAAGTCTAATAATTTGTTAATATTACTAACACTCCATAACCTCGAGTAAAAATCCAGAAGATTTACTAATTAACGTTTCATTAAGGACGACATCAAGGTACATGTATGCAAGTATCTAATATATTAGGAAATATGTAATGTCGTAATGAGGGGGATAATATATTGAAATTATGCATTGTTTTCCTTCACCACGGTTTTTCCGTTGGGTTTTCCTAGTAAGGTTTTAACGAGACAAATTTGATATGTCTGATAACCCCCAAGGATTGATGTACTCTTTTCCCTTCATCAAGTTTTGTCCCGATGGATTTTCTTGATAAGGTTTTAAAGAGGCATATCCTTCAATGAATATCCAAAACGGAGTGGTATGAAATATTTATTAAGTGGATTATTCAACATACCAAAAGGAAGTGTGGTTTATCTCCAACAAGAATATATAGATGGTATTTTATGATTATTGCTTGTACCACACATAATTATAATGACTACATCAAATGAGACAGAACAAAACATATATTACAAAAGTCTCCTACACACGAGAGCTACATAAAAATGTGGATATTGACACTTGACAGATACAATCGCACAAGAATTTCGTAGATTTTCCTAATGAAATTATTGTCAACCACAATATTCAAGAAGTAGGTCCACAATATTAAAATACAACAACTCAGAGATCTATTGCCAACATCAGGGGGAGCGTAAACAAGATTGTACTCTTTTCCCTTTTGGTGGTCCTTTGTGTGTTCTAAAATAAATGCAAATGTAATCGAACCACAACCGCAAGTGTACGGTTGTCCCAAGTAGTAATAAGTGATTCTGGGAACGTTCGCAGGGACGGTTTGGTTAATCACAATGCTTATCCACTAATGAATGATTGCACTTATGAAAGCAAATAAGATAAAATGATTGATTTGATTTTTGTATTAATTCTAAGTAATAAAAGACTAAATGGAAAATGCAATTAAAAGCTAAGACGCAAGTAAAATGATGTAAAACGCGAGTATGAGATGATATCACTTGAGAACGCAAGGGGTCTTCCTAATCCTATTTCATAACCTATGCTGTTTAAGGGTTAAATTGGTCAATTACAATGGTCGGGATTCTAAATTCCTTATACCCCCGTCAGGGTGGACTATAAGGCTATCCTAGAGTGTCACTAGTCCCGTCAGGGTAAATATGATCCACTTTTGGATGTTTAAGTTAATTACCTCATTGGCCCTAGAATTAGCTAAGTTTTTTTTTTAGTAAAAAATTCTTATATTAAAGGGATAAAAAAACTGGAAGTAGTTAACCTACTCCAGTAGAGTCAAGGGACATAGAATCATTACAGCATATAGTTCCAAGATCAAATGGAATATTACAAAACCAATTAAAACATAAAATATTTCTAGAGTAAGCCTTACCAATCCAATCAGCAGCCTTGTTTGCACTTCTTCTAATCCCACGAATCTTGATTAAGGGGTGGGATTTACTCATACTTCTAATATTTTCAAGGATGGGCCTAACCTTCTAATGGCAGGCCACGCTTGGAGAATGCACGGCTTGAAGAACTGCTTCTGCATCAGACTCTATACTGGTGCATGAAGAAACGTGTTCAATAGCAAAATGAAGAGCACTTCGCAATGCTATTGCTTCAGCTTCAAAACTAGAGCAGGCAGATGTTGACATAGCAAAACATGTGATAACATTTCCTGCACTATTACGGGCTACTGCGGCTGAAAAGGCTTTCTCAGGAACAAAGGACGCATCAACATTAATCTTGACTTCATTAGGGGGAGGGTTGATCCAAAAGGGGGATAGGGACTTCCAACTTGGCGTGTCTTGTTGAAGGGGAGCTTGATTAAAATCCTCCTGGTAATCCTCAGCACTAAAGATATCCCTGCAATTTGATTTCATAAGGGTCAGACCTGTATCAAAGTTAATAGGGATGTCTTCAATAACTTTTTGTTGCGCATAGTCCATATTGTCCACATACAAGCTATAATAGTTAAAAGGATATAATTTTTGTCTTTTTTATTCTTCCCTAGGTCAATTAAGGATCCAATCCAACAATTTAACCCTTCCATGGACGTGGGATCAACACTACAGTGAAGAGGGGATAAACACCACATCTTCCTAGCCCATTCACAATGAAGGAATAGATGTTCAGAATTTTCTTCTTCTTTAAGGCAAATCTTGCATAGATATGAACTAGAGCATTTCCTAATAAATCTGTTTCTTTCAGTTGATAGAGCATTAAGAAGAACCCTCCAAAAGAAGAATTTAAATTTAGAGGGAGCTTTAGATGCCCAATTAAGAGCAAGAAGGTCATGATTAGGAAATAACGAGGGGGTAGGAAAATTGGGAGGGAGTATATAATTCTCTATCACATTAGAATAACCAGACTTGCTCATATAATTCCCATGTTTGGTGTGAGGCCAGATATAGTCCACAGAAACTTCAGTCCAGGGGATATTAAGAGCAAGTATTTGATTAGTTATACTCGGGGGGAATAGAGAGTTAATTGTCTCAACCTTCCAGGTTTTGGAAGTAGAATTGATCAGATCAGCAACAAATTTAGGGAAGCTGGGGTCCTCACTGTAGTGAGGAGGTTTGGGGAGTAAAGCCCCGGCCCAGTTATCTTCCCAAATAGAGGTATAGTGCCCATCACCAATAGGTTTGATGATGTGTTGCTTTAGCAAATATCGTCCATTAATAATACTATTCCAGGATGCTCCTCGAAAATTCGAGGAGGAGATAAATTCTTTATCATGGAAGTACAACCCTTTAAGGACCAGAAAGACAAGGGAATCTGGGTTATTTAGAATGGACCAGCCCTGTTTGGCCAACAGAGAGATATTAAAGGCTTCCAAATTTTTGATACCAAGTCCACCATTGAACTTAGGGGAAGAAACTTTATTCCAATTCAACCAATGAATGCCTGAATCCTCATCTCTGCCCCAAAGAAATTGGCAGGTTAGGGAGTTAATTTTCTTAATTATACCTTTAGGGATAGCGAGTAAGGACATAAAATATGTGGGGAAAGCATGGATAATTGAGGTTATAAGAGTAGTTCTGCCTACTAATGAAAGAAGTGATTGTTTCCATCCACTAAGCTTATCACCTATTTTGGATACCAAAGTATCCATAGCTTTAGTTTTAGAGTTACCCCATTCAGTTGGAATACCTAAATACAGCCCTAAATCTGAAGTAATGGGCATGCGAAAGGCTTCTTCAAGTTGGATTCTCATAATGGGGGTTGTGTTAGGACTTAAGAGGATGGAGGATTTATTTAAATTAAGTTCTAATCCAGAAGCAAAACAGAACTTGTAAAGAATTTCACGAAAAGCATGAATTTCTGCTGCAGAATTTTGGAGAAAGAAGATAGAGTCATCTGCAAATAGCAGGTGATGAATATTGGGTCCAAATCTGCTAAGTTTTAGGCCTTTGATAAGGCCATTATTGAAATCCTTCTCAATAAGGGATGAGAGTAAATTAGAGACAATGGTAAAAAGGTAGGGAGATAAAGGTCCCTGTCTTAGCCCTCGAGAAGGCAAGAAGGAGCTAGAGGAATGACCATTAAGGATAATATTAAAATTAACAGAGGTTACGCACTCCTTGATGAAATTCACCCAGTTTTCTGAAAACCCCATCTTAAGCAGAAGGGAGAACAGAAAGTTCCAGCTAACTCTATCATAAGCTTTATGAATATCAGCTTTAATGATAGAATAGCTGTTTCTGGAATTTGACCTTAGATGTTTAAATTTGTGAATAACCTCATGTACAATGATGATATTATCCTGGATAAGCCTACACTTAATAAAGGCTGATTGGCAGGGAGATATTATTCTTGGGATAATCTTACTTAGCCTAATTACCATGACTTTGGAGAGGATTTTGTATAGAAAGTTCGTGCAAGAAATAGGTCTGAATTGTGTAATCTTCTGGGGGTTTTTACACTTAGGGATTAATATGATATTGGTTTCATTGATTTTATCGAGGGGAATATCTCCCATAAGAACTCCATTACAGATGTTTAAGATGTCGAGATTTATCAGATCCCAAAATTGGTGGAAAAAGGCTGCTGGAAGACCATCAGGTCCAGGTGACTTGGAAGGGTTTAACTGCCAAGCAGCATTTTTTAGTTCTTCCATAGTTATGGGCTGCATGAGAGAGATATTCTCTTCCTCAGTAATGAGGGATTGGATATCATTCAGAATTGGATCAATAGCCCTTAATCCAGGGTCTTTGTATAAATCATTAAAGAACTCTGTAACATGATCTTTTAACTCAGAGGAACCATTAGTCCAAGAATTATCTTCTTTACGAAGACAATAGACTCGGTTGGAGGCTCTCCTAATTTTAGTAGATAGATGGAAAAATCTGGTCTTTTTATCCCCCAGTTTTAACCGTCTAACGCGAGACCTAGTAGCCCAATATTTCTCCTCTAATGACCAAAATCTCTCTATCTCTTCAGATATAGCAGAGAATTGTTCAGAAAGGGAAGCATTAGAGTTAGAAGAAGGAGGGCAAGAGGACATAAGCTTCTCCAACTTATTAGTAAGAGCATTGATCATAATAGCATTGTTCTTTAGATTTGTTTTTTCCATCTCAGGACTGTTTTTTTACATCTTAAAAGTCTTTTTGCTAGCTTTTTATGGGGTGGACCACTGAAATTAGACGAACTTGAAAGGCAATCTCTAATAGAAGTTTTGCAAGAGGGAATTTTAAGCCAGTTTGGATCAAGTTTAAAACCTTTTTTAAGGTTAGTGGCAGGAGGGTCAAAGAGATGAAGGATTAGAGGAGAGTGGTCTGATCCAATTGGGGGAGCATTATGGATCCACGCTTCAGGGAAATTGTTCATCCAATTGGGGATGCACAGTCCTCTATCTAATTTTTGGAGGATAAGCGCATCATCATCTCGATTGTTCCTCCAGGTAAAGGAACAACCTTTGACAGGGATTTCAGTTAACATATTAAGGGATATATGGTTATTAAAGGTGCGCATTTCAGTTAACCTTTTAGGATTACCCCCAATTTTTTCCTGTGGATTTCTAATGTCATTAAAATCACCTATGAAAATATTAGGGGAGTCTGGGCTAGCCTTAACAGAATGATTAATAAAATCCCATAATTTTTCTTTGTTTGCCTTATCAGGGATAGTATAGATAAAATTTAATGTCCAAGGGGAGCCATCAGGGCCAATAAGTGAAACAGAAATATGATTATCAGCAAAAGAAAGTACCTCACATACTATGTTATCCACGCTAAAAAGGGCCAGTCCACCAGAAAGTCCAACGGGATCAACACTCCATACCAACTTTATTTTTAACTTCTTCGCCAGTAGTAGCAGTTTCTTCTTTTTAGTCTTAGTCTCTGAAAGACCAAGAACCTGGGGTTTTTCCCTAGAGATAATTTCCCTAAGGTTTTGGACTGTCAAGGGGGACCCCGTCCCTTGACAGTTCCAGAATACCCCTATCATTTATCTTGTGGGGGTTGCGGTTTGCAACCTCCCACGTCCACTGGAGCTATCATTTGAAGAGGAGGAACATTCACGACGATGTCTAGAAGGGGCACTTCAACCAAATTATCTTTAACCTCACTAAAGCCAACCATCTCTTCACGAGTAAGCTTTCTTTTCTTCGCGCTTTGACTTATCTTCGAACATGAAGGACCAGACATACCCACAACAATATCAACTAACTTCGAATCGCCATCCGAATTAAACACTTCTTGGTTAGGGGGATTTTGAGGATTGAGTGTAGGGGGATTGGGGTTAATCTCCTGTTCATTCTTAGAAGGAGAAATAGCCATAGGGGATTGAGCTTCAACATTCGTCTCAGTGATGGGAGGAGGGATGGAAGAGGGAAGCGTAGGTGAGATAGAAGGAGATTTCTGATTAGGGATGTTCTGATTAGAATAGCCTAGATACTAACACATGTTCCTAGTTCATGACTCTAAAAGCAGTAAATATTCTCAATTTATCGAAAAGAGTAAAAGACACAATCTAATTTAATTTAACAGAAACCCAAATTCAACATATGAAATTCAATACGATTGTGAATTACCCATATAGCATTCTCAAGCACTAAAGTTTGTTTAGCTCATACTAATTAAAAGAAAAACTAAATTAAATAAAATGGAATTCATATTGTTTACAGAATTAAAGATAAAAGAAACCTAATTTCCGGAATTGGAATGACTGAGAACGGAGATATAGACCCTCTCCAGCTCTTGCAGCTTCTTCTTTCTTCCTTCTGTTGCTTTTCTCTGGTGTTTCATCTTGTAGAATGTGAATTGTTCTGAAAATAGAAGTCAAAGGCTCCTTTTATAAGTGGAAAAACGGATTAGGGCTTGGACCTAAGAATAAAACACTAATAAAATGTCCAAGCCCAATTTCTAAGCCCAAAATCCCGTAACTACTGATACACCTCTACTAAAACGGCTTTTCCCGCTTCGTTATGACTCCGATTGACTTGATTCCAGTTGCTAAAGTTCCGTAACTCGATAAGGAATGTTTTCTCTTCAAAGGTCAGCGGCTAAATCAACTCTTAAGCGCCTTGAAATCAGCAATCTATGGCCTGGAAAACAGATTTTTAGCTCTAAAAATAATTTCTTTCGGGATTTATCTTCAAGTCTTGACTCCATATCATGATCTTTGACTCTCTTCTCGGATTCCATTCTTAGATAATATTCAAAACCTACAAACTTTCCACTAAAATACACAAGATTACGCGCAAAAGTTTAATAAATCAAAAATACTAGAAATAAAATGGGAATTACGAATTATTGCATTTTTAACTCAAAAGTCTATCAATTTAATCAAATAAACACAAAAAATGATGTCTCCTAAGGGTCGAAAATAAGAAAAATTAGGGAGACATCAAGACCCCCAACTCAAACCTTTGTCGTCCCGATAAAGCAAAACAAAACAAAACAAGGGGTAGAAGTAAACACAAGAACAAATAGAAGCTAGCAGATACACCTAAAGCAATTCTTAAGATAAATCTCATATAGCAAAACTCTAGGAACTAATATACACATACATTAATCATGCTAAATCGAACATAAATAATCTCAATCATAAAATTAAAGTTGCAATGCTTGAAGTTTACACTTGTACTCATATCTGTATGATGGCTATAGGGTGGTCATTAATCCTAACTCGCTTCGAACGCTCCACCTAGTATATTCCCTATCAACAGAAACATAAATTCACTATGCACTTAGGAATCACGAGGTCTTTACGGTTTTAATAATGGCTTAAGGACGGTATGGATGTATATTTGGTAAATTTGAAGTGAGCTTTTGGCTCTCTCCTCACTTACCATCAACAATGTCCTCGAGCTTGAGTTTACGCTCAAAAAATGTTCTCACTCACCCATTTGACGCACTAATGTTGCGTCCCCAATGTCAACCCAATAAAACTAAGATGATTTCCAAAAAAATATTCCACTTTGCCGATTTCTTTATTTATTTATTTTTCTTTTTATTTTCTTTTTCATTTCTATTCTTTTTTTTTGTTTAAGATACCCATGACCCTTATTTTTATATGGAAGGTCATGTCTCTTATGATTTTCTTTTCTCTCTTTTTTTTTTAAATCCCGGCAAAGGGTTACAAGTAATAATATCATCTTTTATTTTTGTGCCTCAATACAAACACATATAATCCCTTCCCAATGTAAATTCCTAAATGTGGACCCTCCACCCCAAACTCAAGCTCGAGACAAGTCTCAGGGTTGTGATTCAAGTGCGGGTCATTTGGTCATGCCTAATAATCTAAAGGATAATGGGCTTATATCATGGCTACAAAAGAAAAGGCTTAAGGCTCAAACTTGGGCTAAGACAGATAAAATTATAATAATGGATAGCAAGCTAAAAGGCTTCAAATGGCTATCAAAGAACTGCCCCTATCATTTTCCTAAGTACATAGCTTGTCTTTAGTTCATATCTAAGTGGGTTCTCTACTAATTAGGATTTCACGTTCTACACACCAAACATATTCCTTAAGTACAAGCTTACTTCATTTGCATTGTTCATTAATTTTTCCTATCAATTACCTATGTTCGCATGCAATTCTAAGTGCGTTTTATATTATTCCCTAAAGTCCACTATTTACTATCATTAATTCATCAAAAGTATGCTTAAAGGGACATTTAAAATCTTCTACAGTCAAACGCAACTCCGAAAATTATTTTATTGAAAGCAAATAAAACATATAACACATAAAAACTGGGATGAGGCAACGAACCCCACCCCAAACTCAAAAATGAGTCGTGTCCCCACGACTCGAAAAGACTCAACGCAATAAAAAGAAACTTAACTAACTAAAACGCGAAAGGGATAGAAAACGTATCTTAACCAGCGCATGGCTGGTTATCGGTGTTGCGTCCATGAACTTTCTCCTGCGTAAGTAGACCATAGGTGGCGTGTTGAATTGTGCTCACCCCCATTAACATGTTTCGGAGAAGTTCTAACTCTTTTGTAACGTTTCCCAAAGACGCAATCATCTTCACTTGATTTTCTTCTAACACCTTCACTTTCGCTTCCAACTCATTAGTGGTATGCATCTTCTTCTTTGGAGGAGCTCTAGGAGTTATCACTGCTCTTAACACTTCATCATGAATATTCTGAACCAAAGCCATACCCATGTTCTCACCAACCACAACACGATCAATCTCTGCGTCTTTACGCGGAACTTTTGCGTCTAGGCACAAAGTAGTGATGGTACAAGGAAATTTGAGATTTTGTTGTGAAGTAGGAATTCTAGCAAATTCCATGATGGTATCATATATAACACGAGCAACATCCATAGGTTTCTTCTCAATAATACACTTAATGAACAAAAGATGTTCCTTCTTCACTTCCGATATATGTTTATTTCCGAAGAAGGTAGGGATTATGAAACGGGACCATACCTTAGCACATGTTAACAAATTACTACTATACATCTGTCCAGGATATCTCTCTCCTTCGGGAATTGGGCGGGCCCCATCAACAAGTACTTTTCCCCAAAGGGACTCATAATCAAAGGAAGGTTCATTAAGAGATTCTTGGAAAGGACATATTCCGGAAAATTCGGGTAATTTCAACGATTTGCGAATAAGCTCAACGGAGAAAGGAACTACCTTTTTGCGAATCACAACTGCATCTTTAGAGAAGGCGATTCCTTCATAAAAATCGCGCACCAAGGTAGGAATATACTCAAGCTTCCTTTCTCTTAATTCTTTCCAACCCAATTTGTCACAAGTAATACCATAATCTTTGTAAGCACTAGTCATAATACCCTTTGGAAGATTCATCTCCTCACCAAACTTCAATAATTGAATTCTATCACGAACCTGAGTATCCCATGGAATGAAGACTCTTTTAGGCTTTTGAGCCCATGTTTTCCTACGCGGAGGTTTCTGTTGTTGCACGGGTTCTTCGGGAACTTCTTTTTCTGTTTCTTCCTCAATCTCTTCTTCAACTTCTTCTTCAATCTCTCTATCACTTTCATCAATTAACCTACTCTTTTTCGGATTAGCCTTACTTGGATTTACCTTTCTTTTCGGAGCAATTGGGATTTGATCAGTCTTTTTGGATCGCGACTCCGGAATCTCAATTGCTTGGTCTGGGCTAGCTTCAACATTGTTCATGTTTCTTGGTATGTTTCTTCGATAGTTACACATGGAAGCAGTTCTGTTAGTCATCTCTTTTCACCCCAAACTCAAAACTTCAAATAGAGAAAAAGCTAGAGAAAAGCTTTGAAATTTGATGTTTTGAGGCTTAAAACTTGAAGAATATGGTGGAATATGAGATGGGTTAAGGTTATTTTAGATGAATTGTGGAATAATTGGGTTTAATTTATAGGTTAGGAAGAGGGAATTTATGGGGAAAATATGAAATTTGGTGATGTTTTGGAGAAGTTATGAGTTGATTTTGTGTTTTTGTGATGAAAGAAGGCTTGCTTTGATGATTTTATAGCTATTTGTTGATGATTTTCGGAGTAGGTGGAGGCAAGGATTCGGAATACAAGGTTGGCTTGGAAAAAGAGGCAAAAACTAGGTTTAATAAGCTCAAAACCGCCTCTCGCAACAGCGCACCGGCTAGCCGGTGGATTCACTGGCATGCCGGTCGCGAGGGCGGCGAATAAAAAATTACTAAATTCGATTTTTTTTTTACCTCAGTCGCAAGCATCTTGCGTCATTGCTGATGCAGTGATCAGAGACTTCGTTCTCCTTGGCCGGCTAGCCGGTCATCTTACCGGCATTCCGGCGGCATGTCGATGGCGCAACTCGAGACGCAGCATCCTTGCGTCGTTGCTGACCCAAGGACCAGAAACTTCAACCTTCTTGGCGGGCTAGCCGGTCAGCTGACCGGCATGCCGGCGAAATCTCGCTGGCGCAAATCGTGACGCAGCAATGTTGCGTCATTGCTGACGTAGTGGTCAGAGAGTTGGGGTCCTTTAGCTCTTTTGGCCGGTATGCCGGCCAGCTCGCCGGCTAGCCGGTCAAACCTGCTGTGGACTCCAAATTTTTCGTTTTCTCATCGTTTTGACCCCAAACTCATGACCATTATACCCCTGAAATCATAAAAAACAAACACCCTTCCTCATTTCTTAATAATAAACATTAAATTCAACGAAAATTAAACTAATTTACACTACGAAAATTGAAATAATTAAACTAATATACAAGAAATTGGCATTTGTTTAACGTCGTTAAGCTCGACGGGGTACCTCGTGCTTCTAAGGAACTTCGAGGAGGTACATGACCTCTCCGGGATGTGGGTCTTTTGCACGATCGGTATCTTCACCTCCATGATATATCTTTAAACGATGTCCGTTCACCATGAATGTACGGTTTTCAAGTGGATGTTCTATCTCTATAGCTCCATGAGGTGTTACTTTGGTCACGATGTATGGTCCTGACCACTTCGATCTTAATTTCCCCGGATAATTACTGAACTTTGAATTGTATTTCAACACCCTTTGTCCCACTACAAATTTCTTCTCTCGAATTCGATTATCATGCCATCTCTTGGTATTTTATTTTTAAAGTTTAGCGTTTTCATAAGCATGTAATAGAAATTCATCAAGCTCATTAAGTTTCATCATTCGATTCTGACCAGCTAGAGTAGGATCTAGGTTTAACTTCGCAATAGCCCAATATGCACCCATCTCAAGCTCAAGAGGTAAGTGACAAGCCTTACCATATATCATTCGATACGGAGAAGCACCAACTGGAGTTTTGAATGCAGTACGATATGCCCATAATGCATCATCTAATTTCATTGACCAATCTTTTCTAGTAGGACCAACGGTTTTCTCTAAGATAGATTTTACCTCACGATTTGAGACTTCGGCTTGACCATTGGCTTGTGGATGATAAGCAGTAGATACACGATGTCTCACCCCATATTTCTCTAAGACTGTTTTTAAATACTTATTAACGAAATGAGTACCTCCATCGCTAATAATTACCCTCGGAGTGCCATGTCTAGTGAAAATATGCGATTTCAAGAACTTAATGACTACTCGTGAATCATTGGTTGGTAAAGCCACCGCTTCTACCCACTTAGATACGTAATCAACAACTAATAAGATGTAGAGGTTGCCATTTGACGGAACGAAAGGACCCATAAAGTCTATACCCCAAACATCGAATATTTCAACTTCTAACACATTATTACGTGGCATCTCATCCCTCTTGGATATGTTTCCGGTAAATTGACATCTTTCACATCTTTTAGCATATTCATGACAATCTTTTATAATAGTAGGCCAATAAAAACCAGATTGTAATACCTTAGCAGCAGTTCGATCTCCTTTAAAATGTCCACCATAAGGTGAATCGTGACACCCAGCTATAATCGCCTCAATTTCTTCCTTGGCTACACATCTTCTTACCATTTGATCAGCACATACTTTGTAGAGTAAAGGATCCTCCCAAAAGAATTGTCTTGCACGGTGAGCTAATCTTTTTCTCTCTTGACAAGTTGAATCTTCAAGAAAAGAACCACTTACCACTAAATTTGCAATATCCGCATACCAAGGAGCTTCATAATCATGAACAACAAATAAACTCTCATCAGGAAATTCTTCTCTAACTGCTTCAGTACCACTATTCATCTCTGAACCCTCTAAACGTGATAGGTGATCTGCAACCTGATTCTCACACCCTTTTCTATCCTTGATCTCTAAATCGAACTCTTGAAGCAATAAAACCCATCTGATTAACCTCGGTTTAGCATCCTTCTTCTACATAAGATATCGAATCGCTAAATGATCTGTATAAACAATAACTTTCGCTCCAAGAAGATAAGAGCGAAATTTATCGAATGAATACACAACCGCTAGCAACTCCTTTTCTGTAACTGTATAATTAACTTGAGCACCATTAAAAGTTTTACTAGCATAATAAATCGAATGAAAAACTTTCTCTTTTCTTTGTCCTAATACAGCTCCCATACACAAATCACTCGCATCACACATAACCTCAAACGGTAAATTCCAATCTGGAGGTACTACTATAGGAGCAGAAATAAGCTTTTATTTGATTGCTTTGAAGGCTGCTAAACAAGCCTCATCAAAACGGAATTTGGAATCCTTTTCAAGTAAGTTGCATAACGGTTTAGCAATTTTGGAAAAGTCTTTGATAAATCGCCTATAAAAGCCAGCATGGCCAAGAAAACTTCTTACCCCTTAAACAGAAACAGGAGGGGGAAGAGTTTTTATTACCTCTATCTTTGCTCTATCGACTTCTAATCCACCACTCGAAACTTTGTGACCCAGAACAATACCTTCACGAAGCATAAAATGACACTTTTCCCAGTTTAAAACCAAATCTGTTTCTTTGCATCTGATTAACACTTTCTCCAAATTATCTAAACATTTATCAAAATCATCACCAAATACAGAGAAATCGTCCATAAACACTTCAAGAAAGTTATCGATCATATCCCAGTAGATGGCCATCATACATCTTTGAAAGGTGGCAGGAGCATTACACAACCCAAAGGGCATTCTGCGATGCAAAAGTGCCAAAGGGACATGTAAATGTTGTTTTATGTTGATCTTCCGGAGCCACGTAAATTTGATTATACCCAGAATAACCATCCAAGAAACAGTAATATTCTCTTCCGGCTAATTTATCTAACATTTGATCAATGAAGGACAAAGGGAAGTGATCTTTTATGGTGGCTTTGTTCAGCTTTCTGTACTCCATGCAAACTCTCCAACCAACTACCGTTCTTGAAGGAATCACTTCATTTTTATCATTAAGAACTGTTGTCATTCCTCCTTTCTTCGGTACACACTGAACTGGACTCACCCATTCACTACTCGAGATGGGGTAAATAATCCCCGCATCTAAAAGCTTGATCACCTCTTTCTTCACTACATCCTTCATAACGGGCATTAATCTCCTTTGACCTTCAACTGAGCGTGCGTTATCATCTTCAAGTATAATTTTGTGTTGACAATAGGATGGACTAATGCCTTTGATGTCAGAAATTGTCCAACCTATTGCTTCTTTGTTGGCTCTCAACACACGCAACAGTTTATCTTCTTGAGGACCTGTTAAATTAGCTGAAACAATAACAGGTAGAGTTTCATTAGTACCTAAATACGCATACCTCAAGTGCTGGCAAGGGTTTTTCTTCCAATTCCGGAGGAGATTCAATTGAAGGCTTCTTTTTAGGAATAATCTCCCCCGGTTCTCTCACAGGTTCATAGGCAAGACGCCTATACTTCGGATTTTCAGAATTGAGAGCTGCCACTGTTTCGGCAAGCTCTTCCATCATCTCAGGCATATCTAATATTAAATCGGCCTGCAAAATATCATCATAATAAAACAATCAAATACCTCTTGCGATGCCTGCTCAACTACATCCATTCGGAAGCAATCTTCCTGAGAATCCGGGAATTTCATAGCTCGAAATACATTGAATTTGACTTCCTCATCTTGAATTCTCATCGTTAATTCGCCATTCTACATCAATTAATGTACGCCCCGTGGATATAAATGGTCTACCCAAAATAATGAGGACATTTCTATCCGTGTCGTATTCAAGTATAACAAAATCAACTGGAAATATAAGTGTACCTGCCTTAACGAGGACATCCTCAATTCGGCCTTCAGGATGTGCAAGAGACCTGTCCGCCATTTGCAAGACCATAGAAGTAGGTCTTGCTTCTCCAACTTTTAGCTTATCAAAGATCGATTTGGGCATCAGATTGATGCTTGCACCCAAATCGCATAGCGCTTTTCCTTTCCATTCTTCCCCAATCAAAATCGGAATAGTGAAACTCCCCGGATCAACTAACTTTGGAGGTAATTTACTCTGACAAATCGCACTACACTCTTCAGGAAGACCAATCATCTCATTATCACAATAAGGCCTTTTGTTAGTGAGGGCCCTCTTCAAAAACTTTGTATACTTAGGAATATCTCGAATAGCCTCTAGTAACGGAATATTAATACTTAAGCCCTTCACTCTATTAAAGAATTTTGAAAAATCGGCCAAATCACCCTTTTTCTGAACTCGAGATGGAAACGGTGGTGGAGGGCGATTACTAACAATATCATCTTTCTTCTTTGGAATTTCAATTGGCCTCTCTATTTCTTCAATCTCAACATCTTTCTCTTTCTCACCCACTTCCTTCTCTTTTCTTGAAACTTCTTTCTCTTTCATAACGGGAAAAGGAGGTGGAGGAAGGTTCTTACCACTTCTTAGTGTAACAGCTTTACAATCTTCATGTTGTCTTGGATTTTCTGTGTCACTGAGAGTTGCCCCTGTGGACGCTGATTAAGCTGTTTTGCAAATTGCTCCATTTGATTCTGTATTAACTTCATATTTGCTTCAGATGCTTGTTGGCGTTCCATAGCTTGTGTCTGAAGAGCAATTAAACTTTCAACGGTTTTCTGAAGGGTAACTACTCCTTCTTGTGGATGGGCAGGTAAGGCTTTTTGGTTCAAGGTTTCATCGTAAGTATTTTGAGGAGCTTGTCTTTGTACATAATTACCCTGATTCTGTCCTCCTTGATAATTGTTGTGTGGTCTTGGATTGTAGTTGTTACCTTGGGGACGCGGCTGATACGCATATGTAGGATTGGCTGCCCCATTAGGATTTGAGTATTGAAACCCAGGATGGTTTCTGTTAGGCTGATATCCATTACCACTCAAATTAAAGTTACCTCTGTTGGACACAAACATCACAGGCTCTTGGTTATTCAGACAATTTTCCTCATCATGATCATCTACCCTGCAAATCGAACACATATAAACCTCTTGTGCAGCTTGCACAGATACCTTCTTACCCGAAAATCCCTCTTTTACAGCTAGTGTAAGCTGTTTCAATTGTTGCTCTATGGTAGTTTGAATCTTATTCTCAAGCGTAGCAAATTTTTCTTCGATATTAACATTATTCACTCCTTTAACCGGGGTTCTCACCGAGGTCCACCCAACTTCATTCTTGACTGTTCTTTCCAAAATGATTTTAGCATGAACGGGTTGAACTTAAAGAAATCCCGCACCACATAGCAAATCCAATTTCTCTCTTGAAGTCCCATCAAGGCCTTTGTAAATTATTTTTAGCTGTTATTGTTCTGTAAAGCCATGATCGGGAACCCTTCGTAAACACATCTGAAATCTTGTCCAGCTCTTACCCAAAGTTTCATCATACTCTTGACGGAAATGTGTTAACTCAAGTTGATCATCTAACCTCATGTTACTTGGGTAATACCTGTCAAAGAAAGCAGTTTCTAATTGGTCCCAGTTTGTTATCTTCGTAGGATCTTGTGTATCGTGCCATTCACTTGCTCCATCAATGACAAAAAATCGAAACGCAACAAAATAAAGTTGTTCTCTTGAAACCCCTTGTGTGATGTAAGAATCACATATCTTCTTGAATTTCTGTACAGCTCGGATAGGATCTTCTCCTGGTCTACCACGAAAATTTCAAAATTTTTGGAATTGAGCTAGCATACCCGAATATGGACGAAATATTGGAACATTGATATCTGGATCACCTACTCCTAAAGAAGGAACACGAAATGGAGCTTCTGGTGGACCATTAACAAACCATGGATCTTGATTCATCACTATCTGAACTTGAGGATTAGGATTTAGTGGTTGAACTTGAGGAATAATGCCTGGTGGCGCTATTGGTTGGCCATTTGCGTCTAGCTGACCTTTTCCATTATTTTGTTGATTCTGAAGATTGATATTCTCCATTCTGTTAATTAATTCTTCTACTTCTAAAGCTTCTTGTTATCTCCTTCTCTTGTTAGCAAGTCTGATTAACGATTCTGGATTATTAAGGATCGGAGGTGTTGGCTCTAGATCCTTGAATAGTCTTCTTCGCATACACCAAACCTAAAAACCTGAAAAAGCTAAACAAACGGAAAGCGTAAAACTGAAATAAAAATAAATGCAACTATCACTAAAGGAATAAACACCGCGGTCACACGCTACCGTCCCCGGCAGCGGCGCCAAAAACTTGGTGGTCCTTTGTGTGTTCTAAAATAAATGCAAATGTAATCGAACCACAACCGCAAGTGTACGGTTGTCCCAAGTAGTATTAAGTGATTCTAGGATCGTTCGTAGGGACAGTTTGGTTAATCACAATGCTTATCCACTAATGAATGATTGCACTTATGAAAGCAAATAAGATAAAATGATTGATTTGATTTTTGTATTAATTCTAAGTAATAAAAGACTAAATGGAAAATGCAATTAAAAGCTAAGACGCAAGTAAAATGATGTAAAACGCGAGTATGAGAAGTTAGCAATTGAGAACGCAAGGGGTCTTCCTAATCCTATTTCATAACCTATGCTGTTTAAGGGTTAAATTGGTCAATTACAATGGTCGGGATTCTAAATTCCTTATACCCCCGTCAGGGTGGGCTATAAGGCTATCCTAGAGTGTCACTAGTCCCGTCAAGGTAAATATGATCCACTTTTGGATGTTTAAGTTAATTACCTCATTGGCCCTAGAATTAGCTAAGTTCGTCAGAATCAATAGCTTCTATTCTAGATTGAATAAATATTTCCGTCCCTAGACCCTCCGTCAGGATGATCCAATCGCCACTAATTAGAATAGCCTAGATACTAACACCTGTACCTAGTTCATGACTCTAAAAGAAGTAAATATTCTCAATTTATCGAAAAGAATAAAAGACACAATCTAATTTAATTTAACAGAAACCCAAATTCAACATATGAAATTCAATACGATTGGGAATTACCCATATAGCATTCTCAAGCACTAAAGTGTGTTTAGCTCATACTAATTAAAAGAAAAACTAAATTAAATAAAATGGAATTCATATTTTTTACAGAATTAAAGATAAAAGAAACCTAATTTCCGGAATTGGAATGACTGAGAACGGAGATATAAACCCTCTCCAGCTCTTGCAGCTTCTTCTTTCTTCCTTCTGTTGCTTCTCTCTGGTGTTTAATCTTGTAGAATGTGAATTGTTCTGAAAATAGAAGTCAAAGGCTCCTTTTATAAGTGGAAAAACGGATTAGGGCTTGGACCTAAGAATAAAACACTAATTAAATGCCCAAGCCCAATTTCTAAGCCCAAAATCCCGTAACTGCTGATACACCTCTACTAAAACGGCTTTTCCCGCTTCGTTATGACTCTGATTGACTTGATTCCAGTTGCTAAAGTTCCGTAACTCGATAAGGAATGTTTTCTATTCAAAGGTCAGCGGCTAAATAAGCTTTTAAGAGCCTTGAAATCAGCAATCTATGGCCTGGAAAACAGATTTTCAGCTCTAAAAATAATTTCTTTCGGGATTTATCTTCAAGTCTTGACTCCATATCACGATATTTGACTCTCTTCTCGGATTCCATTCCTAGCTAATATTCAAAACCTACAAACTTTCCACTAAAATACACAAGTTTACGCGCAAAAGTTTAATAAATCAAAGATACTAGAAATAAAATGGGAATTCCGAATTATTGCATTTTTAACTCAAAAGTCCATCAATTTAGTCAAATAAACACAAAAAATGATGTCTCCTAAGTGTCGAAAATAAGAACAATTGGGGACATCACCTTTGTCTAAGTTTTGTCCCAATGAGTTTTCTTGACAAGGTTTTAACGAGGCAACGTTTCAAGATGATTAGTTCCATATATATGTACTATTTACCCTTCGACCAAGTTTTTATCCCAAAGGGTTTTTCTTGGCAAGGTTTTAACGAGGCATATTTCTAATGGATGGACATCCAAGGATACGTATTATGAATAAATTATTCTATAATGGTGGATGTCCAAAGAGTTGTAGATTAATTCTTTCTATTCATTGCTTGTAAATATGTCTAGTGAAGGGTCTTCTATTACCCTATAAATACAAGGTTCATTTCATTGTAATAGACTAGTTGATGTGGGAATACAAAGAAACGTTCTCACTATATTATCTCTTGTTTCTTTATTTTATAACATTTTAATCTCATTTTTTAGTACGCTTCATTATTTTCTAAATTCCAAAGCGGAACAAAAAGGTAGAAGAGAGAGTAAGGGATGGATAATTCACTTTCCTCCATCAACATGTCAATCCAACACCTTAATTAAGTTCTTTATTTTATTTTTGTAATTTAGGAACATGAATGCCTTTATTTTATTGTTAGTTTTTAGTTTGAATATGAACTAAACATCTTATTACATGAGAATCACACTATGGGTTAAGCCATAGTTTCTTTAATTTAATGTTATTTAATTCTAAGATTGTTTCAATTTAATTCAAATTGGGTATTCTGTATTGACTATTATTTTGAGCTTATTTACTATTTTTGAATTAGATAATTAGAAATAGGTACTGGTAATTGGGATATTAACTAGTGGCGGCGGTCACCTTGACAAGGGGTTTAATTATGGACCTATGTAATAGACGTGTGGTATTCATCAATGATCCTTACGGGCTTGACTAACCATGCAAAACAATTGGGTAAAACACTTCAACATTCAAAAGTAGGTATAATCACCGTGACGGGGTTTGTAATACTGTAGGATAGCTCCTAAGTCCACCCTGACGGGGTTAGGAGATATAAGAGCCCTAACTAATACATGTATACTGATTTGACTCTTAAAAGAAAACATTAATTATAGAAACTTAGGTGGTCCCCTTGTGAGACTTAAGTACCTCTCTCATATTTGCGTCCACATCTCTTTAGTTTTAAGTTATTTACTTTTTTTTAAGCTTTTGTTATTTGTTAAATTGCGTCTAATAGTTTAATCTTCAAAACCAAACAAAAAATCTTTATATTTTATTTTTTGTAATTGCAATTACTACTATTTATCTGTTAAATGCTTGAGTTATAACAGTTCAATCCCTGAGAACAAAATCGTTTTATCTATGTATTACTTGGACGACTCGTACACTTGCGGTTAGTGGATTCTTTTATTTACTGTTAATTTTGTCACACCCAAAGACCCACAAATATACTAGAGATGACTCGTACCTGAAGGTAGTTGTTAATTTAAAAAATCATAATTGATTGTGCACAATTCATAATTTAGTTTATATTAATAATTTAATGACGATCATATATAAAGAAGTTACAAATCATTCTATTACTCGTAGAAATATAAAAAATATCTAAATTATAAATATAAAATATATCAATACATATAATCACCATTTTCTATGTATATCTTTGCATATCTCTCATAATTCTACAAAATGTAATAGTATCTACATATTTATACTTTTCAATCATAGGAATATAAACAAGAAGTATGTGATTCAAATGTCAACTATCCAATCGTCTTTCTTTGATCCAATCATGTTCCGCAATTTTCTCTCATGCCTACAAATATCACGATTAATCAAAACTCACAAATTTATTATTTATGATTTTATCGAATATAATATAAGTTTATCGCATATGATGACTTAAGTTTAACATTTCCCTACTCGTCTCGTTTCTGAATTATCATACTTTTTTCTCGAAGAATATATGTGCGCATGTGAATTTAAATTTGTATTACAACATTATTCAATACAAAATATTGTGGTTGTGATAAGATAACGTTAACTTACTGTCCTATCAAACTCATAGTTAGGTCATAATTGTATATTAGTTTTACATGTAATCTTAGATATGAAAACAAATAACTCATGATATTTTTTTCGGATAATATATTGTAATTCTCTATTAGGATTTCACAAATAAATTTTTTTGTCAAAATTTCATCTCATATATAAAAAAATCAATTAAATTTTAGAAGCAAAATTTATATCTAATAGGGAGTAATGTTTTTGTTATAAAAAGTATAAAGAAAGTTTGTTTTGAATAGTTTTTAAAGCTTGCTGTATTTTTTTTCATTTGCTAAATTATTGGGTTAGTCTTATTGTTTTCCAGAATCACAAAACATTATGTACCTTGTACCCTTATTTTAGTTCCTACTTTCATTTCACAATAAAAAAACTGTGATATGTAAACTCTTTTTTCCCTACCCCCTATGAATTAGTTGTTAAAAAAACATCCAAATTGCATTTGTCTACTTTACCTTAAGAAGAGCAGTCTATTACTTCTATCAATTGCCTACTCCATTCTAATAATAGTAGTCTAATATTTCTAAAACTTTCCAACCCATCTTAATAGAAGTTAAATATTTACATATTTGTCTACTCCGTCAAACAAAAATGGTTATAAATATAAGTTTCGAAATTAAATAAATATCCAAAATTTAAAAAAAAATTATAAATAAATAATTCACCACTTCATTTATCCATAATATTTTAAAAAAAAAATTAAAATTCATAATTGATTTAAAAAATAAAAAAACATTAAAAAAACATTACAAAAATTAATTCAATTTTTTTGGACTGTAATTTAAAAAATCACAATTAATTTATAAAAAATAAATTTATTTCTAAAATATTCAAATAAGTATTTTATAATTTTTTTAAAATAGAAAAACATTACAAAAGTCTTTTGCATGTTTAAAGGGGAAAGTTCCATAAAATTTTCCGTTCTCTAAAATTAAAATTTTGTATTATATATCACCATAAAAAATAATAAAGTTAATCCGATTGACAAATAAACTTCACACTTTCTCAATAAAATGAATTTAAGGTAGGGGATTTTGAGTCTGTAAACGACGAAGACAACCGCAGTTCTGCGGCAGCTAGGTTGGGTTGTCAGGCCTTCGATACGAGTTGATTAGGGTAGGGTTTGTTCGTTCTCGGGCCGGAAATTGCAAGATGGGACTCACAACCGACGGTAACGGTCAACTTATTAGTAAGGATAAACGGCTATCATAATAAACACGGTAGACGGCGGAGTCTGTACATGGCACGGAGGAGAAGGTTGCTGGAGGTATTTTCAGTCTTCAAGAGAAAGAGGGGGAAACTTGCAGGGAAACTCTTCCTTGTGGGCGGTGGGACACCATAATATTTTCAGGATTTATGGTGGAGAGGAGTATCGACTAACCGGAGTTACGGTAAAATATTATCTCAAGGAAGGACACCAGATTAAGGGCTTGTTCGGAGTATAGGATGACGATATAAGGATAAAGGAAAGTGGAAGGCAAGGAGACATGGGTACACGCTATACGGTGGAGCAATTAAATTCTGCTAGACGAAGGAGGAATAGTGTTAAAGGGGTGAAGGGGAGGAGTTTGATTATCGGAGAAATGGAAATTGTTAGGATACGGATTAAAAGAAGGTATAGGGTAATGAAGGGGTTTTGGTTCAGAGCAAAAGGGATTAGCTGGCACGCATGCACTCACGCCTCCTCGTTTCGTTCAAGGCTGATAGACAAATGGAGCTTTCCAAAACAAAGAAGACGATTCAGTTGCTTTAGTGCGATCCACGCGGTGAAAGAAAAAAAAAGAAAAAGAGTTCACACTACGGGAATAAGACACCTGGCCCACTATCTCGGGGATTCTCACCGTTTCGAGAAGAACAACTTTAAAACTTCTCTTTTTATTCTTTGTTTACATTTCATTTTAACTTTCTGCATAACCTTTTCATATTCCAAAATCTTCTCTCTCTACACTTCTTTCTCTTTCAGTTTATACAGGCAAATGGCAACCTATTCAAGACATGCTTTACCGGTGACTTACCTACATCCAGAAGAAGAAGAAGAGCTCGGGGTCATCGAACTGGACATTAAGGTACGTCGTGTGGAGAACTTGGATCGTGGTAGAGTGTTGATGGTTCGAATAATGGGTGACGACAAGGTAAACTTGGTTGGGTTTCGACGATGGGTTTTTGACCGCTGGCAAGTTCGAGGTAATGTAGTAATCTCTGAAATCTCTCAGAACTACTTTAAGCTTGAGATTGATAACCCTAAGGAAAGGGATAGATTGTGGAATCTCCATCCGGGTATCATGATAGATCTCCACGCTGGGTTTACTAAAGGTAATGGCAGTTTTGATGGAATCTTCACACCTTCCAATTACTCTGCTGCATGGGTTCAGGTGGGGGGTTTAGCGCACATCCAGAATACGATTGGTACTATTAAGAACATTGCTCGAAGTTTCACGGATTTGGAGGAGATAGACTTCCCTGAAGATGACATGGCGGTGGTGCCGGTGCTTCGATTTCGTGCAGGTTTTAGGGTGATTGATCCACTTCCTCCTGGGAAATTCCTTAGACAACAAGATGGAGTAGGATGGGTAACATTTAAATACGAGAATATTGGTTTTTTTTGCTTCTCTTGTGGAAAGCTTGGTCACAAACGAGAGAACTGTGACGAACCAGCTGATCGGGAGGGGCTTTCGGCGCCTAAACTTCAATTGATTACGTGGAGTCCGGAGAATATCATTAAAGATACACTGGAGAAACCTTTATACGGTGTTAGGAAACGAGTGGGTGATTCGTTCTTATCACATGCAAGCTTTTTCAACTGGGATAGAGACGATGAGGGTTCACATCCAAATCAAGATGGGGGTCAGGACAGAGAGTTTCGATCCAAACGTGGTAATGACAGAAGGGGTACCTCAAGGAATGATACTATGGGTGATAGTTCTGACACTAGGGGTGATGTTGATATGGGTGGTGATTATGCTGGTAAACGACAACTAGGTCTTGATGAAGTAATATTGGAAGCACAGAGACAAGGAAAGTTTGTGCAACAGGCAGTGAGAACGGTTTTTATTAGTGATGATGACAATGATAAGTCAAAAATAACAGGTGATATGGCAGGGTTGGTAATGAAGAGAACTCTCTTGATGATAAAAGGAACTCAGATAATACTAGTGACACTACAGACTCAGATAAAACGAGTACGACTCGTTTTAAAGGTATCTCTAACGCAACTGCAAAGAAACGTCGAAATGAGTATATGAGGTTTCACACTGTAGCGAACAAAAGGCAGAAAACCCAAAATAGTGTCTATAGTGTGGAGGGCAACAAATTAAGGAAGCTGAGCTTGGAAGAAAGGATTGCATTACAGGAGGTAGATACGGAAGGAAATTTAGGTAAACTACTGGAAGACACTATGGATGTGGAGAATCAGGATCAGGATCAGAATGCTGAAGGTGGTTTGGTTGAGGGTGCTGGTATTGAGATGGGTGCAGACACAGATGCAGTTAATGAGGGAGAGAATACTAACCAAGATAAACAGGTTGAGAAACAGCAGCAAGGAATGGTATTTGGTGGCATCGAGCAAGGAATTGAATTGAATGTTGAACAAGATTATAAGAGAACTCGTGGGAGGGGAGGAGCTAGAGTTCGTGGTAAGGTGAGACGTGGAGGACGAGGTAGACGAGGAGGCAGCCACCCGGAGATGGTTGCGGAGGAGAAATGAGCACGATCTTCTGGAACTGTCAGGGAATTAGGGCTCCCCTGACAGTCCAGGTACTTCGAGCCATGGTGGCGGATTATCGTCCCTTTATGGCTTGTTTTTGTGAAACCATGTTAAATGAAGTGGATGCTGTAATTTTTGTTAGGAACTTAAACTTTGATAATCATTTTGTGGTTAATCCCCAGGGGAGCTTGGAGCACTCTAAGGGTTTTTGCTGGTCTGGAATGACCCTTTGACTGTATCTATTTTGAACTTTAGCACTCACTTTATTATGCTTGCTATTAATGATAATGGTTTCTTGTATTATTGTGTTTTTGTGCATGCTCCCTCTACGTATCAGGAAAGAAATCAGGTGTACAGCCAAATCACGAATTGGAGAAACAATCGTGCTGATCCTCTTATTGTGACGGGGTATTTCAACGATATTAGCAGCGGGGGTCAACGCCTCAGTTTGACCCCACCTAACCAGCAACATATTTTAAATTTTAATTTGTTTATCACTAATAATATGCTAGCTGAAATTCACACTTATGGTAGTTTTTTCACCTGGACAAATAGACGCCATGATGAAACAGTGGTTAAGTCTAGAATTGACAAAGTATTTGGGTCCACTGAATGGGTGGACAGATTCCCGAATACAATTGCGTACCTTCCCCCTGCTGTGGGTTCTGATCACTCGCCTATGATTTTATTCCCTGAGGGCAAGGGTCGCAGAAATGTAAGACATTTTTGTTTTGAAACTAATTGGTTTGAGCACGAAAGTTGCAAGGGAATTATTCAAAACGCTTGGAATGAACAATTAATGGATACACCTTTCCAAATGGTCATACAAAAGAGGACTAACACAACACATGCTCTAACACAGTGGAGTAAAGTTAATTTCCCGAATAATAAAACAAAAATAAAAGAACTTGAACAACAACTCATTGATAATGGTAACACTCCGGTAACGGAGCAGCAACAAATGGAGGAGACAGTTATTAGAGGACAACTCGAGATGTATTGGAAAAGAGAGGAAATCTATTGGGTTGACCGGGCTAGGTATCAGTGGATCAAATATGGAGACAAGAATACTAAATATTTTTCTACCCTTACTGCTGAAAGACGCAATTTGAATAGGATTGCGGGTATCCAAGCACCAACAGGAGAGTGGTTACAAACGGATACTGAAATTAAGCAACAATTTAATACCTACTACACGAATCTTCTTGCAGAACAGCAACCTACGGAGTTAGAGGAGGCACTACGGGATCTGTCAGCAAAAGTTACTACTGATATGAATGCAGACTTGACTAGAATACCTGATGAAGAAGAGATCAAGAGCGCTGTTTTTGAGCTCAATGCTACGAAAGCACCGGGACCGGATGGTCTAAATGGTAAATTCTTTCATGAATACTGGGATATTATAGGAAATGACTTGGTAGCTTTGGTTATAGACTTCTTTGAGAATAATACATCACTTATTACGCTCAATGAGACATTAATTACACTCATCCCTAAAGGAGATTGTCAGACAGGGGTAAGGGACTACAGACCTATCTCTTGTGCTAACTTTGTTTATAAGATCATTGCGGAAATATTGGCTAACAGACTACAGTTGATTATTAGCAAGATCACCTCCCCAACACAGTCGGCTTTCATTAAAGGAAGATCCATTCAAGACAATATTCTCATTGCCCAGGAAGTTTCTTTCTTTATGAAACACAAACTTAAAGATCAGGCGTGTTTTGTAGCGATTAAATTAGATATGGAAAAGGCTTGAGATCAGGTTCGATGGGATTTCCTCCGTTTATTACTTCTTAAAATGGGTTTTGCCCAACAATGGGTAGATTGGGTCTGGAACTGTATTTCTATGGTAACCTTTCAACTGAATATTAATGGGGAACGACAACCCCCTTTTCAATCCGGACAAGGAATTCGTCAAGGGGACCCATTATCACCTTTACTTTTTGCTTTGCTAACAAAATCACTTATCTCTCTTATTGAATCTAAGGTTCAAAAGGGGACTATTGTAGGAATTAGAATAACACGGAATTGCCCAGTTATTTCTCACCTTCTTTTTGCAGAAGATTCACTTTTCTTTTTATCTTTACACGGAAACGAATTATTATAATTTCAAGAATGCATTGATACTTATTGTAGGTGTTCAGGCCAGAAGGTTAATTTTAACAAATCATCTGTTTGTTTTAGCAAACTCACACCGGAAGACTTGAGGTACGAAGTCACGAACACATTACAGATTCAGGAAAAGTAGGACCTGGGAAAGTACCTTGGTATTCCCCTGTGTCATAAACGGTCAAGAATGGAAACGTTATCTAGGATAGTGGATAAGGTATTTAACAAAGCACAAGGATGGATAGCAAAACTTCTTTCAAAAGGCGGGAAAGAAGTTTTAGTTAAAGCAGTGTTACAGGCTATTCCGTGTTATGCTATGTCTATTTTTTCCTTTCCTATTGGCTTTTGCAGGAAACTATCATCGATTATTGCGCGGTTTTGGTGGAATTCTTTAGAAAAGAGAAATATTCATTGGTTGGAATGGGAAAAGATGACAATTTCCAAGACTATTGGCGGAATGGGATTCAGAGACCTAAAAAAAGCTAATTCAACACTTTTGGGAGCACAAGCCTGGCGAATACTGAGCAATCCGGATTCATTGGTGGCACAGGTTCTGAAAGGTATCTACTATCCGCAGGGATCCTTCTTAGATGTGAAACTTCGCCAAAGTAGAACATGGTCTTGGGCCAGCCTACTGGAAGGACGGGACTTAATTGTTCGAGAAGGTATTATTCAAATTGGAAACGGGGAATCTACAAACATTTGGAAACATAAATGGGTACCCTCTGGGGTTATTAAAGAAAAACCAACTCACACTAACCTTGAAACGGTGGATCAACTGATGAATACACAAAAATATGATTGGGACTGGGAAAAAATAGATAATGAAATACCTATACCAGTACATGGAGAGATAAGGAAAATTCCACTGCTCAACACGAAGGAGCAAGATACTTTTATCTGGCCCCACGCTAAATCTGGTACGTATACAACTAAAACTGGATACAAAAAACTTATGCAGGTGGCACAGACGGAGGGTGCGCAAACATCCAACCAAGCAAGTAACTATAACTCGCTGCTATGGAAGCGGGTATGGAAGTCAAACGTTGCTAATAAAGTCAGATATTTTACATGGAAAGCATGCCGGAATCTGTTACCAACTAAACAGAATTTGTACCATCGCCATTGTAGTGACACAAAGAATTGCCAATGGTGTGAAAACATAACAGATACTGTGGTTCACCTGCTAATATGTTGTAATTTTCCTAAACATGTATGGGCAGGGACAACGATTCAGATAAGAATACCTGAAGAGGAACCAGATTCTATCGGGGAATGGATTACCGCATTATGTGATAAGATGGATAATTCAATCTGGGAACAGGAGGTCCTTATCGCATATATACAATTAACACTGTGGAATATCTGGAAATCGAAAATGAAAATGATACACGATAACACTAACATTAATCCTGCTACTGTTATACAAAATGTTCTTGCAGGAATGAAATACCTATTTGGACCAAATTGGTCTGCCCCAGCCCAACAATCAGAACAATCTCCACGACCCACAACAACGGATCCATGGGATACTGAGGAGCTACGCGATACTCAATTCATCTACACTTGTGATACATCCTTTGTCTCTCCGGCTGAGGTGGCAGGAATTGGAATTATTAAGCGGGACACAAGACCAGGAAGGCGAGTCACCTTTTCTAAAACCATCTGGACAGACACTGTAGCCGAAGGAGAAGCCTCAGCGGTACTTGAGGCTACTAAACTGAGTATGGAACATCGAAACTCCAAGACCATTATCTGCTCGGACAACCTTGATTTAATTCAAGGTATCAAGTTGTTGCCAGCTACAGGGTGGAAGGTCAAACCATTCATCAAATGCATTCTGAAATTAGCTGAGGATCATCGGTGTGTGATCTTTAAGCATATTCCGCGTAATCGGAATGGGTTGGCGGACTGCGCTGCTCGTAGAGCTAGGCAATCGACGTCATCTATCTCACGATGTGGGGAGCTGTCTTTCCCCTTTACGAGACTAGGGATTGGCTAATAGATTATTGTGTAATGAGTTTACGACTGTAAAAAAAAACAATAAAATGAAAACAGTTTAAAAAAATCACTTTCGAATAAAAAATCCATTAAATGTTCTCACCTGAACAAAAAAAATTAAATGTTCTCACTCTTTTCACTTTCATTCTCTCTTAAGATCAAATTTGTGCCCTAAACGATTCTGCCATTGTTGGCTACATCATTCTAACCCGTAATCCCCATAGTAATAGTATATCAAAGCTATAATCATTACTTCTTAACCGTTTCTCTTTGTCAAATCTCGTCCTCTATCCCTTCAATTAGTGATGTAAGGTTTAAAGTCAGTAATCGATAATGCTTAGTGGATGGTTGAGTGTTTGATTTTAGCTTCAACCTTTTGTTATCATCACTGTCCATGTTATCATTTTCATTATTGATTTCATCGTGTCGCCGTTGATTTTTCCCATACTTCGAGATATCGGCGATGGCTGAAGAGCGGGGAAAGGAGGATGACACAAATGTATGAGGAGGGAAACTGGAGGGGAGAGAACGATAATACTAAACCAGTTTCGTCTTCTCGTATCTTCAATATCCTCATTTGCATCGTTCATCTCACATTTCGGCAAATTGCAGGTCTAATTTTGCCTCTCAATCTTCATTTATAGGTCTCCTCTTCTTACTAATACTGTTGTGTGGATTTTGTGTGTTATTTTTTCCTTTTTTGACTAATACGGTGATTTTGTATGTATGAAGGAATTAATACACCGACTTCTCAGTTTGTTACTAAATTATGTGTTGTTGGCGTTGATTTATGGATCAATTTTAACTTAGAGATGGAAAGCACTTAAGGTTAGTGCTTATTTGGTGCTCCAAAAGGCTATTTATGGCTTAAAGTTTTGTATCTTAATTAATAGTAGATATATCACGTTTGTATGCTATTTGATTATTCAACAATGTTTCTTTGCGTTTTGGCCAATAGGCGCATATTTGATCATGTAACTATATGCAGATATTAATTTATGTGATTCTTTAGAAAAGACCAAGGCTACTAAAAAGTCGGTATGAATTTTGCTTAAAAGTGATTTTCTTAATGACCCGTGTATCTTTTTAACTCCTATCAACTAATTATAATAATTTTTTAAGCCAACTTGATCTAATAAGTACGTAAAGCTTCAAGCTTGAAAGGGAAATGGTCAAATTATCTGAATTGAGCATTTTGAGGTATCAAATGGATAAGAGTAAAATCAGGAATTATTAATTGAAGTCTAGAAGTCTGTAAATTGGGTCCATTTGGAAGTGCTTATTTTAGAGTAAAAAAACGCTTTTAGAATAAAATTCAAAATTTAAAAAAATTATTAAAAATTTTAAGTGTTTTTTTTAAGAAGCACCAAATCGGTGCTTCACATAAAAGTGCTTTTAAAAGTTAAAAAAACTCTTAAAATAGTAAAAGCACTTTAAGCTTTTTAATCAACCTCCATTGATGAGTTTCAAAGCTCCACCTTTAAGCTTGATTGGATTATATTATCTCGCGAATACTTGCTTCATGAATAGTGCTCTCTAATGTTTAGTCCATACAGATAAGCTCGTTGATTATTTTTTTAGCAAATTTTCGAAAAGATCAAAATTTTGACAATCCTTTGGGTATGAATGTAAGTATTTTCTTAGTATCGAGTCTTTTGTTATCTCTGTGGGCTTTTCTGAAGTTATTTTCTTGTTCAGGGCAAGTTACTATGATTCTTTTATTGTCCAGATGAAGAAGTAGCAAACGAGCATTGGAAAGTAATCTAGCACGTAATAGCTCAATCATAGTCAATGTATGCCAAGTAAGTATATCATTATTTACGCAAAAGGTCCTTTAAGTTCTTACATTCGATCTGTTTATGTATCAATATTTACCCCTTCCTCCCGTCACAGTAAATATGCCTAATGATGGAAAATTAAATTATCTTATTCAAGCTTTATCCACATCTTGTGAGTTGATTTTCCTTTTACTACAGATATACAATAGTCGGATATTTAGTTATTGTGTATAGAATACCAAAGGATTATATTAACTCTCACTTGATCGTATTTAATATATAAGATAAGTAAGTGTTGTTAATTTGTAACTTTTTTTGCAAAGTATTATATAATTGTTTAGTTGGTCATGGTCAGGTTCTTTTTTTTGTTCCAAAGTCATGGTCAGGTTCAGTTACTCGTACTATTAAATGTTTAATTGGGTAAATTTCACCTTTGGTCCCTGTTGTATGTGAAGTAATCACGTATACACAACATGCGAGTGTTTCTAACCTTTTGAAACACAAGGCTATTTCATATAATACAGGGACCAAGAATGCAGTTTATTAGATGTACTAGTTAGAGGCCGGTTTTCTCTAACATTGAGCTCTTTCCTAATCAAAAAGGGTATGACCTAGTCATGGATATGGAATATAATAAGCATATTCTTTGTGCTAAATATTTTTGAAATTGATTGTTTCTAATTAGTTAAGAAACTAAAGATTTTATTTCGTATGAATTATGGATATACTTATCTTATGTTATAGAAACAAGAAGACATGTCAAAATATTCTTCGCTCACAATTAAAAAAGTTTGACAAGCATCTATTATAATAATTCTCATACGTATCCTATAATCTAGAACTTTACGATTAATCATCATTTTAAAATTTAAAGTAGTCAACCATTGAAAACTTAATTTTTATTAACAACTATTTTAGTGTTATGCATGTCCATCTAACATTGTATTAATACTCGAACTTCTTTTCTTCATCTTGTTATCATAATCTCCACATTTCAGACTAAATTTCTTGTTTAAGGTACTTCATGTCTTAACCCTATATATATATGGGTGAATTATCTATAGGGTCCTAGGAGCACTATTTTTTCTCTATAGAGTAGTGTCTTGAAAGTTGTTATTCTTAGGGACCTTATTTTTGACAATAGTCTTTCCTACCCTTACTAACACTAAAAGACAAAAAGATATGATGTCACTGCTTCTCTCTCCTCTACCACTACCCACCTACCACCTACCCACCTACCACCCATCTCCGACCTCCGGCCATCTACCACCGACCTCCGACCACCGACCACCGACCTCCGACCACCGACCACCGACCACCTCAGGCCACCAGTCACCGGAAAAACATAGAGTATCGGAAAAAACTGAGAGTACTCTCAGTTTTTCCCGATACCAGTCACCGGAAAAAACATAGAGTATCGGAAAAAACTGAGAGTACTCTATGAAAAAGAGAGAGTACTCTCAGTTTTTCCCGATACTCTATGAAAATAGAGAGAGTACTCCGAGAATTAAAAGAATACTCTAACAATTTAACCGAATACTCTGTAAAAAAGTCGGAGTACTCTATAAAATAGATGGAGTACTCTTAGAAATTACATAAATACTCTATAAAAACAAGGCATAAAAAATAGTCAAAAAAAAGCTTTTATTCACATTTATTACACTTTTTTAAACAATTACAAAAAGATATACAATTAAAAAATAAAAAAAATAAAAACATTAAGTGGTTTGACCAGATCTAGATCTGGTCAACCATTTCAAACTAAACAAAAAAAAAATAGCCTTAGCTTCACGCGTGAAACGCCATTACCACCAAAACACCACCACCATACACACCACCACCATATACAACACCACCACCGTAACACTGACAAACTGCAAATCACAACAACACTGACCAACTGCCTCTTCACCGCCTGCAATGGCTACACACACTACACCCATAAATAGGGAAGAGGGAAGCTGCAACGGAGCAGCGAAGAGGGAAGCTGCAACGAAGAGGGAAGAGGGAAGCTGCAAACACCGGAGGTTCACGTCGACGAAGAAGGAGCCTGAAGAAGGTGCACACTCCGGCGAAACACAAACTGTAACCTCCGGCGAAAACACTGTTGGATCTCGTCCTGTCCCGGTGGTCCCACGAGCTCGCCAAAACACTGCTGGATCTCCGCCTGTCCCGGTGGTCACGAACTCGCGAATGGAAGCTTTCCAAGGCCGCTTCCATAGCTGCTTCCATCTCCGGTGGTCACGAGCTCAGATCTGTTCGCAGGGGTAGCCATGAGAACGGGAGAATAGAAGAGGTCCAAATACGGCGGCATATCAGAGTTAGGACGGCGGTTGAGGAGCGTTTCAGGCGCGGTGGCAGCCACCGATGCGAGCTTCTTCAGGAAAGGGTCGTTAGGGTGCATATCGGTGGTGGTTGTGGCCATAGGTGGTGTCGGTGGTTGTTGAGAGGAGAGAGGCTGTGAGAAAGGAGAGAGGAGGTGAGAGAGGAGAGAGGAGGTGAGGTATTGATTTCTGATTTAGAATGGGAATGAATTTAGAAATGGAATTAATTAGTATATATAGGGAAAAAAAACAAAAGAGGGGTAGTCTAGTAATTGGGGTTTTGGGGTTCATGTGTTAAAAAGTTGTTGAGGTCTTTAGTAAGAAGAGGCTCTAGGTGGGGGTGCTAACTCGAAGAGGGGTGTGTCTTCAAGACCCTAGGTGTAATTATATCTATATATATATATATATATATTCGTTAATAATTCTCACTAAAATTTATTAAAAAATATTATAACTACAAGCATCTGGAATACTTTATTTATTTACACTTATGATAATTGATGCTGACTTCTGGTGAGTTATTTACTAACCATGGTTAAGTTTATTAGCATCTTTAGTTTAGTACTAAAAAACATTACTTGTGTAATCTATGATTTATTGCAGTCTTTCAAAGAAATGGTGGCAATGTGTTTGGTAAAAGATCAATCTAAAATACCAACTGTTGAGAAATTATTGAAGCATTTCGTTTTCAAGCAAGCCAAACCTCCGCATAAAATCCCTTGAGGTATATTTCATATTTTAAAGAAGCTTGTGAAAGATATTGTTTGAACGTGCTTGTGAAATAATACAACTGCACAATTAGCTTTGAAAAAAATGTCTTCTTTTCAACAAGAAGCTATATCTCAGGTTAGAGCATGATCTAAAAAAATATATAAAAAAAAATTAGCACTCATGTGCTTTTTTGTATTGTCAGAGTATTATGAGGTGTTAGTGTTTGGACCTTTAATATCGAGGATTTGAAGTCACATGCTTCATTGGTATGTATTCAAGTTATTATTTATTTATTAGTTTTTAAAGAAAACTGAGGTTAATTTTTTTGTTTTTCAGGCTTAAGATGGGGATAAATTACCATAAATAAAGGAAGTAGACGAAAGAATAAAATCTTCTTATAAATACTACAATAATTCTTTTTGCATATTCACACTTGATGATGGCACTGGACGAACTGAATGCTTTAAATGGTATATTCTTTTTGCATCTTTGTTATGAAACACAGGTAGATTAATCTATTTTCTAAGTATATATAGGCGACTCTTTTTTAGAAGGGAGATGGGAAAGGGGGATGCCAATAGCCGACTCTATTCGAGAAGGTAGCCGCGAAACGGGAAAGGGGGTGTCAATAGCCGGCCCTATTTGAGAAGAGAGTCGGGAAAATGTGTCTCAATAGCCGACACTTGAGAAGGGAGCCGGGAAAAGGGGTGTCAATAGACGAGACTATTTTAGAAGGAGCTGGGAAAAAGGGGTTTCAATACCCGACACTATTTTAGAAGGAGTGGAAAGGGGGTATCAATAGCCGACACACATATAAAAGTGTAGGCATAACATTGGCAACACGAGTAGCAGGCAAAGATAAAAACAACACTTTAAAAGTGTCGTCTAAAGGTCAAAATAAAGTTGGCAAAAACCATTTTTCTTGTTGTGCTTCATTGCCTCAATTGTCTATATGCAAGGCTAATATAATAATTGTGAACTCCCAACATAACCTTAGTAAACCACTTGTAATAACTTTGACAAAATTAATTTGAAGAATTACAATTGAAAGTGCATACTTTATAATTTTAAATAAAAGAAATAACAAATTATTCTACTAGTAAAATTAACTAAAAGAAAATGATTAAATATATCCGTACATATAATCACCATCTTCTATTTGTATCTATACATTTCTCTCACAACTCTACAAAATATCGTTGTATCAACATACACATATTGTCCAATGTGAGAAACATGAACGACAACTTGTTAATTTGAAAAGTATAAAAATTACTATATAATTTAAATATGATACACATTAGTGTTTAATTTATGATAATTTGACCATATGATTGATATTCTATCTACGTAAGCATTTTTCTTTTATCTAGCCATCATGCATGATTTTCTTCCAATGCTACAAAAATAATTGAAATGAACTATTATTCTAAAAAAACGAACTTGTAAGAAAAAAATATTATAAATTAGAGTTTGTATTGTCTCACTTGTGTGTATTTTATGCGATATAATTTTTCATCGTCCCTTAACGTTACATTCATATTTTCTGTACTAAGGAATTGTAACTAAAAATAAATGTAAGGGTATATTACAAATAAAATATACACCATAGAATTATGTATTTTATATAAGATTTTTTTTAAGACATTCATGAGTTGTTGATTACGTTGTAAAATTCAGCACAGTCTATTGCACGATTCGTGTAGATAGTCATTTTTTTATTTTTTTATTTTTCAATTAAACACGTATAATAATTTCAATTATATGTTTGTTACAATATAATGAAACATATGAAAATATATATTAATTATCTGTGTTATATGCTTACCTATAATATACATTATATCAAAATTTCAGGGTATACAGTATCAATTAATAAGATACGATATAGTATTTTATCATTCATATAGTACGCATACCTTTTATACATGGATTATAGAAGAATCTCGGTATATACAATATTTGTGGCTTGATTATCATCAAAAGGGAGAAGAAAACTTATGTTATCATAAGCAGTGCATCTGGATAATGCAACATATAATTGTCCATGACTAAACACGGGTGTTCAAAAACCAACATCAACAAATTTCACCGATTGCCATATAAAATTATTGATGGTCATGGCAAAGGCCAATCAAAATGAAAATTGTCGTGTTATCATTATAAATGGTATTTTTGATGAGGCAGTAGATTTGGATATTGTTGAAATAAACACCAATTTCACATCTTTATCCCATTCAAAATGCACGTTTCAAAAACACGCGAAGAATACTTGACAATCACCAGATTTGTACCATTACAAATTCCGTCCCTGGGGGAAATATTCTTTAGCGGCATAATGGGGTACATCTATATATAGTTTTTGCCTAAATTGAGGCAACCCACTTGGATTGAAGGTGTTCTGATATTCGTTTAGATAACACGGTGTGATGGTCTAATCAACTTCATCTTTCTCACATATTTTATATGCTGCTAAATATGTCAACATTTCTCGATGAAAAATATTCAATGACAAATGATTGATATCAGCATTATCATCGTTGCATACTGGAAAAATAGTTCGTTCATCAAGATATATGTTTGTTACGTTTTTGGGGTCATTCAGATAAGGATATATAGTATAAATTAGAATATTTATGGTTGTACACTTCCAGATTCTTGTCAGGATATGGACAATATGTTCAAGGCTAGAACCAATCTAGGAACAATAAGGAATTTTTTAGATTTAAGTAAACGACAAGAACATGTAAGTAAATGAAAATTGCATGAATTTAGAAACCGTTGATAAGAATGTTGTGACATCAGAGTGTCCTGATGTATCTTTCAATCGGATGTTCATATCAAATGTCAATACATTGATGTTACTCCAAATATAAGAACGTTTTAATGAGGCTCCTAAATTTGATTGCAGATACCTAGAGGAATTACTGGTAAAATCTGTAAAAAATATTCTTCAAGGATAATCGTGATACCCCCAAAAGCTTTTTCACTTCCATACACATCTTGTGGGGTTCGCTTAATAGATTCAATGCAATGCCAATCTTCCATCTGAACTTCAACCCAAATTACGAGTTTTGTGGCCCATATCATCTTAGCCTTTAGCGATTGTTTTTAACATTACACTTTGGTTTTTCATGGGCATTCAATATGATTGAAAATGTCGAATGTGCAGTTCGCCCTCCTTTAAACACCAACTATGCTCGGATGAAGCCAATGCGATAACAATATACCCGAGGCTACGACATTTACATGCAACCGTATTGTATAAAAATGTCATTTCTGTTCCAGCACTTCCATGTAGAAAAAATGTTACTCTTTATTTTAAAAAACAGTCCATGACTTTATTATAGGCACGATTTTTTGCACTGTTAAGTCGATCGATGTCACTTTGAACATCAGTTTCTCGCGCCTCCGCCTGAACTTGTGTATGTTCTGATAATAATCGGCTACATACATGAGAGCTCCAATTACATGTTGATTGTGGCATTGGAGGAAAGTCAAGTAGAGCATTTCCAATTTCCACCAATAGTGTGTTTATAAAATACAACCCATAATCTTCTATTTCTTCACCTATGGGCTCAAGAATAGAAATATGATGCACGAATCTTGTGTTAAAGATATCACATATGTGCTTTGAATGTCTTTTACTAAGGCTATGTATTTTAACATCGCGCTTAATTAGCTCAGAAGATTATTTCATAGCTCAGAAGATTATTACGGGAGGCCTTTTGGGACTCTTATTGCTAATGTATCTGCAGCTTGTGTAATGGCAGGTTTAGCAATTTTAAAGAAAGAGGTAATTTTGTTTTAAAATACTGTTAATTGTATGTGTTAGTATTATAGTTATGATATTGATGAATAAATAATAACAGGTAATTACAGAGAGATGTGATACTATTGCGACAGGTTTTCAATTTGGTTTACTAGGTTGTTTAAGTACTGTTTCTACTTTTATTGCGGAGTTTCATTCAATGAGAGAGAGTGAGTATCCTTGGAGAGGTTATGCTTATGCGATACCTACAATATTAATTTCATTTATTTTGGGGACACTTATATATTCTGTACCTGTTTGGAGTAACGGATTTGATTAGATTATGTGATTTATTACTTGAACCGAGAATTATAAAGAAGTTGTGTATGTGTTAGTATTTAGTACTATTCCAGAGCTATTGATGAACAATTGGAACGATTAATTTAAGAATATCTGATACACGATAAAAACAAATAGACATGTGAATTGTGATACTGTAGCAACAGAAATCATGTTTGGTTTATTTGTTGTCCAACTGTTGTTTCTACTTTCATCTTGATTTCCCTGCAATGAGGGAGAGATTACCGAATTGATTAACAAAATAATTACATAAATGTAACTATATATTTAAAATTTTAAAAATCTAACCAATTAACCTCAATCATTTAATTCATCTGATGGTAATAACAAAAATGAAAAATTTAGATTTTTCTCCAACAGATGAGTAAACATGTTATGAAAAAAAAAGATGGTTCTTGTTTTAATTGCATCTTGCTTCTAATTATGGGTTGATATCGCTTTTTGTGATAGATTTATAAGATTACGAAATGTCATTTTTAGGAATTTATGAACTTAATTGTTTGGATTACCCCTATTATTTGATATTATTTGAAGTATAGTTTTATCTCAGATGTTATTGTATTTTTGGAGTTATTTGCGTTAATTGTGTAAATCCTAGGTACGTGTATGATACGAAATCCCGAGATTGAGCTAAGAAGTTAAAATCAAACCCGAGTCAAGTTATGAATGAACAAAAGATCTTCTTAATTGATCAAGTGGTATATCCGGTAAAATATCACCATCGACTTAGAGAAAATCACCGTAATTATTGGTGAGGTTTAGGATCATATATGCCCAAACTATCCAAGATAGACGCTTAGAGCAAGGAAGAGAAGAGGAGCAAGTAAAAAAAAACACCATTTTACCTTCATTAATCATCCCATTCTATGTTCTTGTGTAATTCTTCATCTTTTTACATTCTACTCTTTAATATGAATGATTTGAACTTTGTAATTCCAATTTTAGTATAAACTAAACTTTAATTTGGCTTGAAATGATCGAGAATGAACCCTATGTTATATGATTCTATCGTAGTTTGTTTAATTTTTTATTATTTGACTATCACATGGAATGGGGGTTTGATTGTGGAAGTAGTATAAGAATGTATGAATTAGTTTAAACTTGTGTCACATCCCAAAAAACGCGACAGAACTAGATATATATCACCCAAATTCTTATGTACTCATGATTCAAGAAACTGGCGTTATTGACATTCAACAGATAAGTTCGAGTAAAAAATCCAGCATATTTTTTCACTAAATCTTTACCAACGACGACATTCAAGCAATATGTCACCAAATGTGAAACACGTCATCGGAAATACTCGATGTAAGTGTTATCTTCAGTGAGTTATTTTGATTCAAAAAGCAAAAAGGAGAAAAAACAAAATGATGTCTCCTCATTTGTGATAGATTTATATTAGGATGAGACATCATTTTTAGTGATTTAGAAGTCATTATTGTCGATTTTCTTGAGAAATGCTACACTTTCCTATTTTGAGTCTTGATTTAGTAAAATAATATTTTTAGAGCATATTGGGTTTAATTATTTATTTAGTGTGAAGCTTTAAAGATAATTATGGAGATTAATTAGAGTCTAAGTCAAAGACAACAACTTATGGAAAGAGATTAGCATGGTAATTGGAGATAAGGAAATAAAAGCTAAAAAGATGGAAAAGGAAAAGCTGCCTAAATCTGGGATTCTGCAGAACACGTCCAAAGATATGCGTTTTTACCTAAGAAATAGGCCGATTTTGGTAATTTCCTTCTTCAAGGGCAAGATAATTCTGTTGCGATTCTTTTGGTATATGCTCAAAACGGTCCAGCAGTGTTTATCTTTATTTCCATACGAATTAGAGTTGGGCTTGGAGTCCACCACTTACTTCTCCTTCAAGAAAATGAATTAGGGCTTCCAAGATACCTATAAATACACCCTCTTATCATTGTAAACATGTCCTTGCTCAGTTCTAAACATTAGCTTAAATTATAAACAATAGCTTAGTCCTTTACATTAATATTCATCCTTAGAATCAAGCTATTCATCCAAGGAGCAAGCTGACCTATAGAACAAGACAAGAAGAAGAAGATTGGAGACTGACAACCCCTCTTCTACATCTCACCTTCTCTATACTTAGAGTAATTAGCTATAGATCTATTCTTAACCATATTTCTAAGATTTTATTCTGTAAGTTTACTTTTAATTGTTGGATTATTATTTTGTCTTTAAATACAATTTTGTTATTTTAATTAATTGAGCTTGGCGTATATTGTTATTATGTGTTTTGACTTATTGTTACACCTTAGATTTGGCCAATCTTAGGATTAATCTTAGTTATTGACAACACCACATAATCGTCTAGTTTTGATTCTTCGCCTAACTAGATAGCCATTAAGGTTTGATTTAATCACTAATCATTACTTAGGAATCCCTAGTAGTGGAGAGGGTTCTCCTAAGTCTAGAAAAAGCTAGGCTAGGTAGAATTTAGAATCCTGGTTAATATATAATGCTTAATGTGACAGGTTAGAATAACAATTTAGTAAAAGACCTAGTAATCCTAATCTACTTGACTTACTTTCATATTTATTTATTTGTTTTGTTTAATTAATTGCATTAGATAATTATTTATCTTTATATATTTTTATTCTAAACATCTAAATTCATCTACGCTTGTTAAACATAAATTGATCTAACGGATACAATCCCTGCTAACGAACTTGACTTATCATTAAAACTTGCAAACGATCTGTGATACTTGCAGTGAGTTCCGTGGTTCTCAAGGGTGTGTGACTCTTATTTTTTATCCTTATTTATCTATTATTTTATCACACCTTTGCCCCCACCAAGTTTTTGGCGCCGCTGCCGGGGATTTATCTTTAAGTTAAATCTATTTTGTGTTTATTTAGTGTAGAAGTTTTTATTTGTTTTTAGTTTTACGCTTTCTTTTTGTTTTAGTCTTTCTCAGGATTTTAGATGGATAATCAACGGTTAGAGCTAGGTTTACCTAGTAAATTTCGAGTTCAACGCATTGGGATTCGCGTCCCAACTATCCAAGCCGTTAGATTCAAGCCTGATCCTGATTTAATTAATCAATTCGCGAGCTATGGGAAATTTAATGGTGATACAAATCAAGATCCGGTCAAAAATTCATGCAATTTTGTGATGCCTACATTAATGAAGGTGTTACGCAAGAACAAATGTATTATTTAATGTTTCAATTTTTCTTGACCGGGAAAGCAAGCGATTGGTTCGATGATCAACCTCCCGAGCTAATAACCGATTGGGACAAGCTTCAAGAAAGATTCCTCGATAAATTTTATCCTACAAGTATGCGCGTGAAGGAACTGTTGGAGCCTATGAATTTCTTACAAGAAGCCGGAGAGAGTGTTGGTGAAGCATGGACGAGATTTCAAAAGATGTTGGCAAGATGTCCACTACATGGATACACGCCACAATTACAATTATCCATGTTCTATAATGGACTTAATAGAGAGTCAAGGCTGAGAGCAGATAATATGGGTCGTGGAAATTTTGTCTCTATGGATCCAAAAGAAGCAAAAAGTGGTATGGAAACAATCATTGAGAACAACATGAGTTGGCCACAAGGAAAAACTCCTACCACTAACGAAGAAGAAGACGCGAGGATTTCAAGCTTGCAAGATCAAATACAACAACTCGCTATAACTGTTAAGGAAAGCATCCCAAAGCCACCTCAACAGTTATACCTACAAGAGCAAGCCTATGAAAATCAAGTTGATCAACCACCGAGCTATACTGTGCATAATGTAAGTCAAGCTCAATCACGTCCTCAAGAAGAGATTACTGAGTTAAAAGAGACTATTAGTCAATTCATCAACTTCTCGAAGGAAAATATGAGCAGACTTGAATCAAAGATCGATGCATCAGTAGTGCAAAGCCTGCAACAACAGAATCAAGATCTTAAACGACATAACCAACTTTTAGAGAAGAATGTGATGCAGCTCACTACAATCATAGAACAGATGCAAAGTCAACTCCTACAATTGACCCAAGATACAACATCTAACATGAAGAAGATCCAATACGTAGACGATAAGGTTAAGACTATTAGTCTTCAAACTCAAAAGATAAAAGAACACGGTGAGATAATCACCGAAGCGCCACCATCTCCCTCAAAAGGGGATGTTCTACCAAACAAGTCAAACGTAAAACGGATGAACTTAGATGAGATAATTGTTGAAGATTGGGTTGAAGAAGTTGAACATGATGAGATTAAGAAGCCTAGAGTGGTTGATGAACCAATAATTGAAGAGAGAAGTAGAGCAAGACAAACACCCATACATTACCACTATCCCGCGGAGCAACATCAGAAGTTTATAGAGGCGTTAAAACAAGTAAAAATTAACGTCCCTTTACTCGAAGCTATGGAAGGAAGGAGAAACTATGATCGATTCTTTATGGAGGCACTCTCCAATAAGAAAAGATTCACAAGAGCCAAATCTGTAGCAATCAACGAAGGGGTATCAGCACGAGTTCAACGAAGATTACCACCGAAGCGTAAAGATCCGGGAAGTTTCAATCTCCCAATCAAAATAGGTGGTATATTTCATGGAAAAGCCATGTGTGATTTAGGGGCAAGTGTGAATATCATGCCCAAAAGTGTATTCAAGAAGATTGGTATTAGTGAAGCGAAACCGACATCCGTAATCTTACAACTTGCGGATCAATCTACTGTTAAGCCGTGGGGAGTAATAGAGGATGTACTCGTTCAAGTAGGTAACCTTGTTATTCCAACGGACTTTATTATTCTTGACTACAGAGCAGATAAGAACGTCCCATTCATTCTTGGGCGTCCATTCCTAGCCACCAGCGATACTATAGTGAATGTGAATGAAGGAACCGTGACTCTGAGTATTAAAGATAACGCTGAAACATTCTATGTTTCGGGAAAGAAGAGGAAAAAGAAGTCAAAAGAACTATATTCAATCAGAGCAGTAACCAAGAAGCTAGAACCTAAAAGTCTCCAAGAAACCGTAGAGAAAAAGATTGGGTTTGGGGTAGGAGACGAGGTGGCATGGAAACCTCCCAACCCCAAACAGAGCAGTTCTGGGAAGGGACCTTATGTTATCACGCAAATTTTCTCAGAAGGAGTGGTCGAAATCAAGGCTATCAAAGTTTGCAAGCTCGAGTTGGTAAGCGTTAATCATCTCACTCACTGCTGGGGAGGCTATAAAAAGAAATAACCGAGGTAACTCGTCTAACTTTGAAAGACGTTAAACAAAAGTGCTACACGGGAGACAACCCGTAATCTCGTTTATGTTTTTACATTTTTAGTTTTTAATTTATGTTTAGTTTAGTTAATTTTAGTTGATATTGCATATTTGAGGAAGGTATTAGTGTTTTTGATGATTAGGTATTGGAGAAAGTTAGGGAAGCGAGCAAAATTTTTTGGAACGGAGAAACTTCGGCAAGTCATATCTTTGCGCTCGGATGTCGAAATCAGGTGATCTTTGAGCCTAAACTGCATAACTTTTCGAGATCTAGCTGTAGGGGAGGTATTTGCCAGGTGCGGTACACCGGACCTCAGCCGCGGTGCACCGCAGAGGAGAAACCCGTGCCACGGGGTAGAGCCACGTGTTTTGTCCAGAAACGAAAAAAAATATAGCTGATGGGTCCGGTATACCGGACCCTATACCGCGCCATGCACCGCACAAACACGTGCCACGGGGTCCTACCACGGGTATTTTGACGTAGGAGGTGCGGAGCACCCCCGCGGTACACCGGACCCTGGTCTGCAGCTCAAAAACGCGTGCCACGGGGTCCTACCACGGGTCCAATCCAGTGAGCAAAAATTTTCACCCATCAGATGCTGCGGTGTACCCCGCGATATACCCCCTGGTCCGCAAGGTAGTCCGCACGAGCCGCCAGAGAGAGAAAAGAAAGGGTTTCAAGCTTATAAGGAGATCTAATGCTTATTATTCCGAATTTATCAAACCTTAAACCTCTTTCGTCTCTCCAGAACTCTCCCAACTCCATTAAAGCTTCAAAAAACCTTCACCTAACATCAAAACATCACCAAATCACCATGAGTTCTTATCCAAATCCTTCCCTACAACATTACAAAGAAGATTCAAGCACCCAAATCATATCAAAACACCTAGAAACCAAGAATCAAAGCCATGAATCTCAACATCTTTTTCTAAAAATCCTTAAACCCATATCATCAAAGCTTAATTCAATCATACCCACATGGAGAATTGTCATCCTAACACCTTTCCTAACCAAAATAAAGCTTGTTCCACCTATGATCATAAAGTACAAATTTCAAGAGTGTTCAAAGCTTTGAGTTGGGGGTCAAAAGAGATGATGAAGAGAATAAAGAAATTATCAAGTGTTATGGGATATGAAGAATCAAAGCAAGGTATTGGGTAAGTTCTAGATGAAATCAGTTGAGATGTGTACTAGTTTGGGAATAAATTACAAGGTAAATCGGATCAAGAGAATAGAGGAAAGCTAGCTGTGGTGAATTCAAAGAGCAAAAAGGTTTCAACTTTCATAGAGAAGACACCATAACCTATCCTTATCAAGATCCATCTACCCGAGATGAACAAAAGCTTCTGGGACGCTAGTAGCGGTGTTCAAAACATATTCCTGGATGAACAACTGTCACATGAGAGATTATTCAAAGAGAAAAGTTGGAAGAAGATTAACAAGAGATTTCTAGGGTGTGATTGATTGGGATGGGGCATAAGAAGACGTAAGGGAAAGTGAAATTGGTGATACATAGAAGTTTTCATACATGGAAAGCACTGCACCCTACTCCGGGTATTGATCAGGCGAGGTAAATAGCCTCGAAGAGTATGTTTTCTTTCTTCCTTACCTTTTCTTTATGTGCAATATCTGTAAAATTTTAATTTTCTTTTATTTTCGAGTCTTTTCGAGTCGTGGGGACACGGCTCATTTTTGAGTTGGGGGTGTGGGGATTCGTTGTCTCTCATCTCCATTTTTCTTTTTTTTAGGTATAATTAAAATTTTTGAAGGTTTAGATGTTTTTAGAGTGTGTTTAATAGCTTGAAAGCATAAGCTCAGTGAATTAATGATAGTATGTAATATGTTTATGAGCTATTTTATTTGTATGCTTTGAAGTATTTGCAGGAAAACACACGTTGATAGTAAAGAAAAGATAAGTTAGCAATGCGATAGAAAGTATGTTCGATCTCATGGAACCTTGAGAAGTGTGTAGGCCGTGAGATCCAAGCTAGTTGATAAACCATTTGATGAAAGTGCTAAAGGTAAGAAAATAACGAAATTACATAGTGTAGAAAGTGATTAAGGCGGTTCTTTCATATTTGAAGCCCTTGAAGCCTTTTTATACTTTCTCACCTTGTTATTTGATTTAATATGCTATATCCTTCTAGCCCCTTCTAGCCTTTCTAAAGCCTTTTTATTGAACCATATTATAAGCCATATCCCTTTAGATTATAGGACTTTTCCATATGACCCGCACTCGAATCGCGATGCATAGACAATTGTTTTAGAGCTTGAGTTTGAGGTGGTGGGTCCACCATTATGGGAAATATTATTGGGATGGGATTTCTGAGCTTATTAATTGTGCTCTGTTATTACATTGATGATTCACAAATTTGTATTGTAACCCTTTGCCGGGGTAATAGTGAATGAAAAAGAAGCTACGAGCTAAATTTGCCAACAAGGGCATTAAAAGAAAAAATATATATATATATGGGGAAAATAGCGTGATATCTCATCATTAAAAAGAGAGTCATGGCTATAGAAAAGAATTGATTTGAAAAGAAAATATATATATTCGGACCGGCAAAGTGGAATTTTTATGTGAACATCTTACGCTTTAATTGGGTTATTGGGGATGCTAAATTGTGCATCAAAGAAATCATTGGGTTGAGTGAGAAACGTTTTATGAGAGTAACTCAAGCTCTAGGGCGATTCGTTGATGGCTAGTGAGGAGAGAGCCAAAAGCTCACTCTAAATTATCCAAATATACTTATCATACCGTCCCTAAGCCTAAATTACAACCTTAAAGACCTTTTGATTCTTTGCTATGTAATTGAGAAGTGATTGAGCCAATAGAGAGTAGTTAAGTGGAGCTTTGGATACTAGTAAGGTTCGATGAACAATCTATAGCTTCCTTGGGGAACTGAGTAAAGTCCCTCTCCTTCTTACATTGCGAAACTAATCTGATCTTGAATTCAAGCCGTGTTGACTGTGGATATGAGAAGTGTACAGGTATGTAGTTTTTAAATATTATTACATGAAATTTTCTGAGCAGTTGCTTCGAGTCTATTCTCCATATTCTTCTATCTTCTGTCTTCTGTGCTTAATTGACCTAGGTGTGTATTTAGAGACTTCCCTTTGTTTTTATCTTTATTGTATCGGGACGATACAACTTTGAGTTGGGGGTCTTGATGTCTCCTCATTTGTGATAGATTTATATTAGGATGAGACATCATTTTTAGTGATTTAGAAGTCATTATTGTCGATTTTCTTGAGAAATGCTACACTTTCCTATTTTGAGTCTTGATTTAGTAAAATAATATTTTTAGAGCATATTGGGTTTAATTATTTATTTAGTGTGAAGCTTTAAAGATAATTATGGAGATTAATTAGAGTCCAAGTCAAAGACAACAACTTAAGGAAAGAGATTAGCATGGTAATTGGAGATAAGGAAATAAAAGCTAAAAAGATGGAAAAGGAAAAGCTGCCTAAATCTGGGATTCTGCAGAACACGTCCAAAGATATGCGTTTTTACCTAAGAAATAGGCCGATTTTGGTAATTTCCTTCTTCAAGGGCAAGATAATCTGTTGCGATTCTTTTGGTATATTATGGAGCAAAAACCGACCAATAACGAAGAAGATATGCTCAAAACGGTCCAGCAGTGTTTATCTTTATTTCCATACGAATTAGAGTTGGGCTTGGAGTCCACCACTTACTTCTCCTTCAAGAAAACGAATTAGGGTTTCCAAGATACCTATAAATACACCCTCTTATCATTGTAAACATGTCCTTGCTCAGTTCTAAACATTAGCTTAAATTATAACAATAGCTTAGTCCTTTACATTAATATTCATCCTTAGAATCAAGCTATTCATCCAAGGAGCAAGCTGACCTATAGAACAAGACAAGAAGAAGAAGATTGGAGACTGACAACCCCTCTTCTACATCTCACCTTCTCTATACTTAGAGTAATTAGCTATAGATCTATTCTTAACCATATTTCTAAGCTTTTATTCTGTAAGTTTACTTTTAATTGTTGGATTATTATTTTGTCTTTAAATACTATTTTGTTATTTTAATTAATTGAGCTTGGCGTATATTGTTATTATGTGTTTTGACTTATTGTTACACCTTAGATTTGGCCAATCTTAGGATTAATCTTAGTTATTGACAACACCACATAATCGTCTAGTTTTGATTCTTCGCCTAACTAGATAGCCATTAAGGTTTGATTTAATCACCAATCATTACTTAGGAATCCCTAGTAGTGGAGAGGGTTCTCCTAAGCCTAGAAAAAGCTAGGCTAGGTAAAATTTAGAATCCTGGTTAATATATAATGCTTAATGTGATGGGTTAGAATAACAATTTAGTAAAAGACCTAGTAATCCTAATCTACTTGACTTACTTTCATATTTATTTATTTGTTTTGTTTAATTAATTGCATTAGATAATTATTTATCTTTATATATTTTTATTCTAAACATCTAAATTCATCTACGCTTGTTAAACATAAATTGATCTAACGGATACAATCCCTGCGAACGAACTTGACTTATCATTAAAACTTGCAAACGATCTGTGATACTTGCAGTGAGTTCCGTGGTTCTCAAGGGTGTGTGACTCTTATTTATTATCCTTATTTATCTATTATTTTATCACACCTTTGCCCCCACCAAGTTTTTGGCGCCGCTGCCGGGGATTTATCTTTAAGTTAAATCTATTTTGTGTTTATTTAGTGTAGAAGTTTTTATTTGTTTTCAGTTTTACGCTTTCTTTTTGTTTTAGTCTTTCTCAGGATTTTAGATGGATAATCAACGGTTAGAGCTAGGTTTACCTAGTAAATTTCGAGTTCAACGCATTGGGATTCGCGTCCCAACTATCCAAGCCGTTAGATTCAAGCCTGATCCTGATTTAATTAATCAATTCGCGAGCTATGGGAAATTTAATGGTGATACAAATCAAGATCCGGTCAGATCTGTTCAAAAATTCATGCAATTTTGTGATGCCTACATTAATGAAGGTGTTACGCAAGAACAGATGTATTATTTAATGTTTCAATTTTTCTTGACCGGGAAAGCAAGCGATTGGTTCGATGATCAACCTCCCGAGCTAATAACCGATTGGGACAAGCTTCAAGAAAGATTCCTCGATAAATTTTATCCTACAAGTATGCGCGTGAAGGAACTATTGGAGCCTATGAATTTCTTACAAGAAGCCGGAGAGAGTGTTGGTGAAGCATGGACGAGATTTCAAAAGATGTTGGCAAGATGTCCACTACATGGATACACGCCACAATTACAATTATCCATGTTCTATAATGGACTTAATAGAGAGTCAAGGCTGAGAGCAGATAATATGGGTCGTGGAAATTTTGTCTCTATGGATCCAAAAGAAGCAAAAAGTGGTATGGAAACAATCATTGAGAACAACATGAGTTGGCCACAAGGAAAAACTCCTACCACTAACGAAGAAGAAGACGCGAGGATTTCAAGCTTGCAAGATCAAATACAACAACTCGCTATAACTGTTAAGGAAAGCATCCCAAAGCCACCTCAACAGTTATACCTACAAGAGCAAGCCTATGAAAATCAAGTTGATCAACCACCGAGCTATACTGTGCATAATGTAAGTCAAGCTCAATCACGTCCTCAAGAAGAGATTACTGAGTTAAAAGAGACTATTAGTCAATTCATCAACTTCTCGAAGGAAAATATGAGCAGACTTGAATCAAAGATCGATGCATCAGTAGTGCAAAGCCTGCAACAACAGAATCAAGATCTTAAACGACATAACCAACTTTTAGAGAAGAATGTGATGCAGCTCACTACAATCATAGAACAGATGCAACGTCAAATCCTACAATTGACCCAAGATACAACATCTAACATGAAGAAGATCCAATACGTAGACGATAAGGTTAAGACTATTAGTCTTCAAACTCAAAAGATAAAAGAGCACGGTGAGATAATCACCGAAGCGCCACCATCTCCCTCAAAAGGGGATGTTCTACCAAACAAGTCAAACGTAAAACGGATGAACTTAGATGAGATAATTGTTGAAGATTGGGTTGAAGAAGTTGAACATGATGAGATTAAGAAGCCTAGAGTGGTTGATGAACCAAGAATTGAAGAGAGAAGTAGAGCAAGACAAACACACATACATTACCACTATCCCGCGGAGCAACATCAGAAGTTTATAGAGGCGTTAAAACAAGTAAAAATTAACGTCCCTTTACTCGAAGCTATGGAAGGAAGGAGAAACTATGATCGATTCTTTATGGAGGCACTCTCCAATAAGAAAAGATTCACAAGAGCCAAATCTGTAGCAATCAACGAAGGGGTATCAACACGAGTTCAACGAAGATTACCACCGAAGCATAAAGATCCGGGAAGTTTCAATCTCCCAATCAAAATAGGTGGTATATTTCATGGAAAAGCCATGTGTGATTTAGGGGCAAGTGTGAATATCATGCCCAAAAGTGTATTCAAGAAGATTGGTATTAGTGAAGCGAAACCGACATCCGTAATCTTACAACTTGCGGATCAATCTACTGTTAAGCCGTGGGGAGTAATAGAGGATGTACTCGTTCAAGTAGGTTACCTTGTTATTCCAACGGACTTTATTATTCTTGAATACAAAGCAGATAAGAACGTCCCATTCATTCTTGGGCGTCCATTCCTAGCCACCAGCGATACTATAGTGAATGTGAATGAAGGAACCGTGACTCTGAGTATTAAAGATAACGCTGAAACATTCTATGTTTCGGGAAAGAAGAGGAAAAAGAAGTCAAAAGAACTATATTAAATCAGAGCAGTAACCAAGAAGCTAGAACCTAAAAGTCTCCAAGAAACCATAGAGAAAAAGATTGGGTTTGGGGTAGGAGACGAGGTGGCATGGAAACCTCCCAACCCCAAACAGAGCAGTTCTGGGAAGGGACCTTATGTTATCACGCAAATTTTCTCAGAAGGAGTGGTCGAAATCAAGGCTATCAAAGTTTTCAAGCTCGAGTTGGTAAGCGTTAATCATCTCACTCACTGCTGGGGAGGCTATAAAAAGAAATAACCGAGGTAACTCGTCTAACTTTGAAAGACGTTAAACAAAAGTGCTACACGGGAGACAACCCGTAATCTCGTTTATGTTTTTACATTTTTAGTTTTAAATTTATGTTTAGTTTAGTTAATTTTAGTTGATATTGCATATTTGAGGAAGGTATTAGTGTTTTTGATGATTAGGTATTGGAGAAAGTTAGGGAAGCGAGCAAAATTTTTTGGAACGGAGAAACTTCGGCAAGTCATATCTTTGCGCTCGGATGTCGAAATCAGGTGATCTTTGAGCCTAAACTACATAAATTTTCGAGATCTAGATGTTGGGGAGGTTTTTGCCAGGTACGGTACACCGGACCTCAGCCGCGGTGCACCGCAGAGGAGAAACCCGTGCCACGGGGTAGAGCCACGTGTTTTGTCCAGAAACGAAAAAAAATATAGCTGATGGGTCCGGTATACCGGACCCTATACCGTGCCATGCACCGCACAAACATGTGCCACGGGGTCCTACCACGGGTATTTTGACGTAGGAGGTGCGGAGCACCCCCGCGGTACACCGGACCCTGGTCCGCAGCTCAAAAACGCGTGCCTTGGGGTCCTACCACGGGTCCAATCCAGTGAGCAAAAATTTTCACCCATCAGATGCTGCAGTGTACCCCACGGTATACCCCCTGGTCCGCAAGGTAGTCCGCACGAGCCGCCAGAGAGAGAAAAGAAAGGGTTTCAAGCTTATACGGAGATCTAATGCTTATTATTCCGAATTTATCAAACCTTAAACCTCTTTCTTCTCTCCAGAACTCTCCCAACTCCATTAAAGCTTCAAAAAACCTTCACCTAACATCAAAACATCACTAAATCACCATGAGTTCTCATCCAAATCCTTCCCTACAACATTACTAAGAAGATTCAAGCACCCAAATCATATCAAAACACCTAGAAACCAAGAATCAAAGCCATGAATCTCAACATATTTTTCTAAAAATCCTTAAACCCATATCATCAAAGCTTAATTCAATCATACCCACATGGAGAATTGTCATCCTAACACCTTTCCTAACCAAAATAAAGCTTGTTCCACCTATGATCATAAAGTACAAATTTCAAGAGTGTTCAAAGCTTTGAGTTGGGGGTCAAAAGAGATGATGAAGAGAATAAAGAAATTATCAAGTGTTATGGGATATGAAGAATCAAAGCAAGGTATTGGGTAAGTTCTAGATGAAATCAGTTGAGATGTGTACTAGTTTGGGAATAAATTACAAGGTAAATCAGATCAAGAGAATAGAGGAAAGCTAGCTGTGGTGAATTCAAAGAGCAAAAAGGTTTCAACTTTCATAGAGAAGACACCATAACCTCTTCTTATCAAGATCCATCTACCCGAGATGAACAAAAGCTTCTGGGACGCTAGTAGCGGTGTTCAAAACATATTCCTGGATGAACAACTGTCACATGAGAGATTATTCAAAGAGAAAAGTTGGAAGAAGATTAACAAGAGATTTCTAGGGCGTGATTGATTGGGATGGGGCATAAGAAGACGTAAGGGAAAGTAAAATTGGTGATACATAGAAGTTTTCATACATGGAAAGCACTGCACCCTACTCCGGGTATTGATCAGGCGAGGTAAATAGCCTCGAAGAGTATGTTTTCTTTCTTCCTTACCTTTTCTTTATGTGCAATATCTGTAAAATTTTAATTTTCTTTTATTTTCGAGTCTTTTCGAGTCGTGGGGACACGGCTCATTTTTGAGTTGGGGGTGTGGGGATTCGTTGTCTGTCATCTCCATTTTTCTTTTTTTTAGGTATAATTAAAATTTTTGAAGGTTTAGATGGTTTTAGAGTGTGTTTAATAGCTTGAAAGCATAAGCTCAGTGAATTAATGATAGTATGTAATATGTTTATGAGCTATTTTACTTGTATGCTTTGAAGTATTTGCAGGAAAACAAACGTTGATAGTAAAGAAAAGATAAGTTAGCAATGCGATAGAAAGTATGTTCGATCTCATGGAACCTTGAGAAGTGTGTAGGCCGTGAGATCCAAGCTAGTTGATAAACCATTTGATGAAAGTGCTAAAGGTAAGAAAATAACGAAATTACATAGTGTAGAAAGTGATTAAGGCGGTTCTTTCATATTTGAAGCCCTTGAAGCATTTTTATACTTTCTCACCTTGTTATTTGATTTAATATGCTATATCCTTCTAGCCCCTTCTAGCCTTTCTAAAGCCTTTTTATTGAACCATATTATAAGCCATATCCCTTTAGATTATAGGACTTTTCCATATGACCTGCACTCGAATCGCGATGCATAGACAATTGTTTTAGAGCTTGAGTTTGGGGTGGTGGGTCCACCATTATGCGAAATATTATTGGGATGGGATTTCTGAGCTTATTAATTGTGCTCTGTTATTACATTGATGATTCACAAATTTGTATTGTAACCCTTTGCCGGGGTAATAGTGAATGAAAAAGAAGCTACGAGCTAATTTTGCCAACAAGGGCATTAAAAGAAAATATATATATATATATATATATGGGGAAAATAGCGTGATATCTCATCATTAAAAAGAGAGTCATGGCTATAGACAAGAATTGATTTGAAAAGAAAATATATATATTCGGACCGGCAAAGTGGAATTTTTATGTGAACATCTTACGCTTTAATTGGGTTATTGGGGATGCTAAATTGTGCATCAAAGAAATCATTGGGTTGAGTGAGAAACGTTTTATGAGAGTAACTCAAGCTCTAGGGCGATTCGTTGATGGCTAGTGAGGAGAGAGCCAAAAGCTCACTCTAAATTATCCAAATATACTTATCATACCGTCACTAAGCCTAAATTACAACCATAAAGACCTTTTGATTCTTTGCTATGTAATTGAGAAGTGATTGAGTCAATAGAGAGTAGTTAAGTGGAGCTTTGGATACTAGTAAGGTTCGATGAACAATCTATAGCTTCCTTGGGGAACTGAGTAAAGTCCCTCTCCTTCTTACATTGCGAAACTAATCTGATCTTGAATTCAAGCCGTGTTGACTGTGGATATGAGAAGTGTACAGGTATGTAGTTTTTAAATATTATTACATGAAATTTTCTGAGCAGTTGCTTCGAGTCTATTCTCCATATTCTTCTATCTTCTGTCTTCTGTGCTTAATTGACCTAGGTGTGTATTTAGAGACTTCCCTTTGTTTTTATCTTTATTGTATCGGGACGATACAACTTTGAGTTGGGGGTCTTGATGTCTCCTCATTTGTGATAGATTTATATTAGGATGAGACATCATTTTTAGTGATTTAGAAGTCATTATTGTCGATTTTCTTGAGAAATGCTACACTTTCCTATTTTGAGTCTTGATTTAGTAAAATAATATTTTTAGAGCATATTGGGTTTAATTATTTATTTAGTGTGAAGCTTTAAAGATAATTATGGAGATTAATTAGAGTCCAAGTCAAAGACAACAACTTATGGAAAGAGATTAGCATGGTAATTGGAGATAAGGAAATAAAAGCTAAAAAGATGGAAAAGGAAAAGCTGCCTAAATCTGGGATTCTGCAGAACACGTCCAAAGATATGCGTTTTTACCTAAGAAATAGGCCGATTTTGGTAATTTCCTTCTTCAAGGGCAAGATAATTCTGTTGCGATTCTTTTGGTATATTATGGAGCAAAAACCGACCAATAACGAAGAAGATATGCTCAAAACGGTCCAGCAGTGTTTATCTTTATTTCCATACGAATTAGAGTTGGGCTTGGAGTCCACCACTTACTTCTCCTTCAAGGAAACGAATTAGGGCTTCCAAGATACCTATAAATACACCCTCTTATCATTGTAAACATGTCCTTGCTCAGTTCTAAACATTAGCTTAAATTATAAACAATAGCTTAGTCCTTTACATTAATATTCATCCTTAGAATCAAGCTATTCATCCAAGGAGCAAGCTGACCTATAGAACAAGACAAGAAGAAGAAGATTGGAGACTGACAACCCCTCTTCTACATCTCACCTTCTCTATACTTAGAGTAATTAGCTATAGATCTATTCTTAACCATATTTCTAAGCTTTTATTCTGTAAGTTTACTTTTAATTGTTGGATTATTATTTTGTCTTTAAATACTATTTTGTTATTTTAATTAATTGAGCTTGACGTATATTGTTATTATGTGTTTTGACTTATTGTTACACCTTAGATTTGGCCAATCTTAGGATTAATCTTAGTTATTGACAACACCACATAATCGTCTAGTTTTGATTCTTCGCCTAACTAGATAGCCATTAAGGTTTGATTTAATCACCAATCATTACTTAGGAATCCCTAGTAGTGGAGAGGTTGCTCCTAAGCCTAGAAAAAGCTAGGCTAGGTAGAATTTAGAATCCTGGTTAATATATAATGCTTAATGTGACAGGTTAGAATAACAATTTAGTAAAAGACCTAGTAATCCTAATCTACTTGACTTACTTTCATATTTATTTATTTGTTTTGTTTAATTAATTGCATTAGATAATTATTTATCTTTATATATTTTTATTCTAAACATCTAAATTCATCTACGCTTGTTAAACATAAATTGATCTAACGGATACAATCCCTGCGAACGAACTTGACTTATCATTAAAACTTGCAAACGATATGTGATACTTGCAGTGAGTTCTGTGGTTCTCAAGGGTGTGTGACTCTTATTTATTATCCTTATTTATCTATTATTTTATCACACCTTTGCCCCCACCACAAAAAATGCTGAAAAGAAAATAAACAAAAAACCTGTTATTGATCGAGGCTAGGATTGGATCCCATGTCTTTAAGTTTTATTAGCCACGCACTGGTGTCTTACGTTTTTGTTTGGCTTCAACCTCCAGGATACAACGATCAACACTGCAAATATCAGACACTTGAAAATCTGCAGAAACTTCAAACTTTCAATGGTGTTTAATCCCTCTCGCTTTTATGTAATTTGTTTGCAAAAAAATGAATGACTGAAAACAAGTTTTGGCCATGTATTTATAGGTGTAGAAGCACCTGTTTAAACCAGACCAGCAGCGTTTTAGAAATGGATGATGCCGTTTGAGGAAGAAGTGTTGTTTCAGAAAGATCAGAACGTTGGAACCATTTAAATCAAATTTAATCAAAACGACGTCGTTTTGTTTTGTCCAAACATTTTAATTAAACATTAAACGACAGCGTTTTAATTTTTAATTAATCTTCTTATTCCTTACATTTAACACTCAATTTTTCATTCACCTTTCATTTATTTTACACAAGTGAATATATGAAATTCATTACCGAAGTAAGACGAACAACTTTTGTTTTTGTCACGACTTATAACGAGGTGGGACCCACGTAAAAATTGAGTTAATGTAAGCAATTTCACTTGGGTAAATACCCAAATGATAACAGTAAGAATGAGAGGAGAAGGTATTGACGTATTGTACTCTTTTTCCTTCACCATGGTTTTTTCCACTGGGTTTTTCCTTTGTAAGATTTTAAAGAGGCAATCCATATATCATGTATCTCTCGCTTCAAATTTTTTTTTTGGGATACCTAAGGGAGATTATTATTAAATATTAAAGATTAGGTGGATATACACCAGCAACATCCCCGATGATATCTCCATCTGTTTTACAGAATAATCTAATTTAGAGACATTATTTTAGGTGTATTATGTGCTTAGCTGAGGGAGTTTCCCTTATTAATTGTTAGTTTCTCAATTCTTACCTTGTTTTGGAGGTTTGCTACTTTTGGAGCATTTTTGGTATAATTTGTATGTTAAATGTGAATATCTTAGGTACAATTATTATATTAAATGTCAAATAAATGTCAAGGAGTTGAGGAAAGAAGATACAAGGCGAAATCAAGAGTTAAAAGCCCAAAGGAGCTGTTTTAAGAAAGTGCAAAAGCTACTAAAAGGTGTTAGCAGATTTGGAGACGTGTAGTATTTTCAATGCTGCATAAAACTGGCAAAGAATTCGAAGGAACCCTTTTATATCAAGAAAGGTATTTGAACATGGCCACTGGTTTCAAGTGATTTGGAGTTGTAACGAAGGAGTTATGATTTATGTAAGTTTTAATGATAAGTTAGATTCGTTCTCAAGGAATTATTGTGTTATACGTATGAATTAAAAGAAAGTGTAGAAAGAATTAACTCATGGAATTGAAAGACAATAAAAGTAAATATGGATAATGGTGGAGAGAATATGATCAAATTAAAGACTAATGCAATAAACAAAAATGTAAGAATAAGATGAGAGATATAGCTCAGGTTTGCTTGTATGCACTTATCCTTCTATTTCTTCTACTGTTATAAGGGTGATTGAAACTCTTAAAGTAAGTAGCCAGAATTCTATATTCCTCCTAACCCCCTTCCGAGTAGACGTATGTGGCGACCTAACAATTACCAGGGGACTTGAGTATGAGGACCCTGTAGAATGATTGGTGGTTACTCTCAAACCCTAATGACTATCTAGTTAGGCAATCCCGTTTGGATCACCACCATACACTAGACGTTTATGTGATGTTTCAACAATTACACACCCCTTCCGGGTACCATCCAACTACTATTAATGGGGTAGTCTATACTCGTGCACTAGCAAGAACTACAGTCAATACATCAAAGAACATAAAACAAATATAAAGTTTAAGAAGCTCAATCGATTTAAAAAGGTTTTTCCCAAACAAACTTAGATAGAGGAAAATAGTATTAAAAAATTATACGTATGCAAAACCCAAGCTATGGGAAAACTAGTTCATGATTCAAATAAATAAACTAAAATAAAGATACATACTATCAACTTGATTCTCCTAATGATTCTACTTGAGACTAAGGACTAATAATTAAGAAAGGACATGTTTACAATGATAAGAGAGTGTATTTATAGGAGTTTTCTAACCCTAGGTTTAAATCTTGGAGTGGAAGAAAAGTAATTTGAGTCCAAGTCCAACTCAAATTTGTTTCCTAAAATATAGGTCAGGATAAACATTACTCACTGTTTTGGTCATATATACTTCATTATTGGGCCAATTTTTGCCCACATTAAATCAAAACGACCACAGCAGAAAATGTTTTCCTTCACAATATTAAGAATCTCTCTAAGAAAGTGCTTGAAAAGTTGTACCAAACATGTGATTTTATTCTCATAAAAGATTATATTTTTGTTCATGCATATAATAATGTGCTATTTAATTTACAGAAAAATGATTGTTGGTCATGACATTTCAAGAAAAGAGAACATTTATTGGACGTGCAGCTTCTTTCATTGATTTCCCATTCAAGGTATGAGCCTAGAGTTGGTCCATCTAATTTTCCAGTTTCTTTAATGATGGGATTGGATTTTCTTACCTCATTGTACCATGTTGGTTCATATTGCTCACTTGTGATGTTTATTAAAAAATGGTCAACCCTTAATCTTTAACTTATTATTCTAAAGATGGTAAATTTTAGTTTTCAATTGGTGTGTTCAATTATGATTAAAGGAGTAAATACAAGTATTTGTGTTATGCTATCATACTAATTAAAGATCTCCAATCTAATTGCATGGGGAGAATTAAACATCATGTAGACACAATTTAACATCTAACACATTATTAAATATTATGTAGAAAAATATTGAATGGGCGTAAAGAATAACAAGTTTAGTATGTAAACTGAAACTGAAAATATTTAGCATGTTTTTTGTTTGTAGATCATAAATCTTTTTAAGTAATTTTTAGCAGTCACTATACATAAACACAATATAAAAGAATTATATTAACTATGGTGATCATAGGTTGGATCAATAATTCTTCTAGCAAGACTAGGATGTGGGGAAAGTTTTCTTTTAATAGGAGAAGACTCATTTTGTTGGTTTTTGGAGGTTCAAATGTAGCCTAGAATGCAATTACTACCATTGCAACATCACCAAGATAAAGAAAATGGGAGATCATAAGGGTTAATATATGAAGATCAGATACATTTACCATTTAGTATCACCAGGATAAAGTTACTGATGAAATTACGAACAAAAATTAAAGAGAAAATCTCCCAGGCAAAGAGGCTTTGTCATCCCTTCCATACAACAATACGACAACAATATTGATGATACAACACATTAAATTGTTATGTATTTAACCAAAAAACTCAATATGAGACAAAATATAGCTAATGAACTTGTAATATACCCTTGTACATTATCATTTTGTTTGCAATATAACTTATGGTTATCTTTTTCTGCAGGCTGCTTAACCTGATACACACCGATTGATTGTTGACTTAATCTTTTGGTTCCATAATAGTTAAAAGTTATATTTAATAACAGATTTGAAATTTTATACGTGATCATGGGACGCCTCTCGATGTAAAGAAAGGAAATGTTAGATGTCACTACTATGACATGATTATGAGCATTGGCTTTAATCGCCTTAGATACCATATAGCTGGCATTCATGAAGATGTTGTTAGTTGTAAAAATGTACCTACACAAGTTAAGAAATTTTGTCTAAATGAGCTACTCGAGAATAGAGATAATTAGCCAAGGAAGATGAGGAGCTTCAGACTCCTCCAAAGAGAAAGAGAGTGATTACTCATGCGTCCACTTCAGGGGCTAAGATTTTGGCACGAGAGATCAAAGTGGGTTGTAGAATATTGTTAGAGGAATGTCTAGATCATTTAAATAGGTCTATAGTGAATGTTTTTGTCAATCATTTTGGAGAAGTTAGAGCGTCTATCAGTGAAGTACTAAAACCACTTGATTTAGTCACCACGATTACTGGTCATAGTTTACGAAAAATATCATTTTGATTTGGATATTGCTTGAAGTCAGTGATGCTTGAGAAGTGACGAAAGTCAATTAGGAGTAGAGATCAATAAGGTCATAGTCCACTGTGGCTCGAACTAGTCCGACAATAAGTAAAAACGAGTTGGGCTATTTACTCCATCTAATTATGCCCGGTCCCCACCCAAACGTTTTTAGGATGATATATAAGTGTTTCAGAAGCTCATAACATAAGACTACACAATTTTGGAGAGCTAAAAAACGCTGGAGTCAGCAACAAGACGTAAGAAGAAGGAGAAGAAGGGTTACCATTCCAAATCCGTTTCCGAATCTCGACTAGTGTGAAAATACTAATTCTCCCTTACATTTATAAACATCTAATTAGTTAACTTTGAGAGTTACTAGAAATACTCAAATATATCTCTCCCATATTCAAATCATTTAGTAGTTTAAATTGCAATTCCATCTTAACTTTTACTTTTGGTTCTTTATCAACAATCCTACTTAATATTTATTCCCGCACTTTTGTTTTTATAATCATAAACTCATCAAATATATTTAGTTAATTACTTTTATTCGAAACTCAATCTACCATACTTGTAAACACAATCATCTTAACTTTCATAATCCATGTGGAGACGATAACCCCTTCATATATTTATTATTACTTTTCAATATCCCGTACACTTGTGGGAAGTAAACCTTTCCTATACTATATACTTATTTATCACACTCTTGGGTATGACAATCACCGACATCACTACCAGAGGTGGCACTAATCCTGCTCTGAGAGTCTTTGAGTAGAAAAGTATCCTAGCATGAAAGTCTATGAGAATGCAAATTATCTAAGAGTGCAAAAGTATTTGATTGAGAAGTGGGTATGCATATATAATGCATATAAAGGTAATGAGTGAGTACATATTCGAGTGTAAACTCAAATTCTTAGACAATTATTTTTTTTGGTTAGTGAGGAGAGAGCCAAAAGCTTAGTCTAAATTGTTCAAATATATATATCCTACCTTACCATATGCGTACGTTATACTAAAAAACCTTAATATTATTAGATATGTGGTTTGATTGAAATGAGTGAAAAGGAAGTTAGTAAGTACGTCATTCAAATGTCATGGATTTGTCGAGGATCACCCTGTAACAACCACTTTAAGCTTGGTTTTTTAGTCTCCCTTTTTGTATTGTGAAGTTAATTGTGTTTTACATTATAATATTGTGATTTTTTCAATGATAAGTATTTTTGTGGATTAGTTTTTGGAGTATGAATTACTTGAGATTATAACATGCTTACTCCTTGGAAAACAATTGGAAATTAGGCCTAATTTGTGTTTACTTTGTCGAGACGACAAAGATTTGAGTTGGGGTTCCAGATGTCTCGCATTTTGCGATCAATGTAGAGACTCACTAGACATACTTTAGGGATATGTTTTATAATTATTGTGAGATTTATCACTTTATTTTGCATGATTTGAGTTTGTATCAAATCTTGGGTATATATATGTATTTTTGGTGCAATAGAGATGATTTTTGTTTTGAGTGCGTAGATCCTACGATCATGGATGATAATAGACACCAAGATGAAGCTAATAATTTACAAGCTAAGGACGAACTCGAGTCAAGTCGCGGAGGAGCCAAAAGTTTCTCTAGAAGCTCAACAAAAATTGTCGACAAAACGTCTACATCAGTTTTGGAATTCACGCTAAATAATTTTGAGGATCTTGATCATGAAATAACATCTCAACATATATCTTTGAGTGTAGGTTGCAGGAGAATAAAAGGTTTTCAAATCGGAGTTGAAATGAAAAAGTTATGGACATCTTTCTATGAAGGCCCAAGATGTCCAACTTCAATAAAGAGTCCACTAAGCCACTTATGACTTGCGTAAGTGGTCCCAACTTGTTTAAACGTCTTTAGGGGTATAAAATATGTTTTTATCCTCAAAACAAAATACTTATCATTGTATAGAGTTGTGAAAACATGGACAAAGATTGGGAGCATGAGAAGCAATAACACAAACCTTCTTTCACTTTATTTCTATATTAAATAATGAAATTTTATTTTTTTCCTTTATTTCTTGGAATTATGAATTTATTATATTTTATTTCTTTCTCCAAACATGAACTAAACATATTTTAGCTTGATATTGCATATGCATGAAACCTAGATTTTATTTGAGATTATTTTCCATGAAATTTGGAATTGCATGCATTCTTATGTTTCATGTAATTATTGTTCTTGATCACATATTGAGTTGTGTTAGGGATTAAAGTACCCCCGGGAAAGGGGAGTTTAGTATTTAGAAAATGAATTATAAATGTTTAGTTGAGTTTGAGCATCGAGAGATCTAATCTAGCTACATAACTAATTTAGGATTTGAACTTAGATGTTAGCTAATTTTGTCGGATTACTCGGAACAGGTTTCTAGGATTAGGTAGTATCCCCTATTACCCAAGAGGGATTTAGGGTGTACCTTAGAATCCCAGTTAGCAAGTGAAATTCTCAATTTATCCTTTAATCAACGAATAGTCCTAAAGCATGCTAGTGGCGAGTACGCAATCTTGAGATATTCCCATATATATCGTATCTTAAGCTTTATTATTTTACTTCTTTAATTTTGTTTTAGTTAATCCTTAGTTCTGTGTTTCCTAGTAATATTAATCTTTTAAAAACAAATTAAAAATCCTTTTTGTTTTAGTTTTAGTTTTAATTTTTTCCACCGATATCTTAATAAGAATAAAAACTACGTGTTTAACTTCTATTTCCCTGTGAGACAATAACTTATCACTTTTTATTACTTATGACAACTCATACACTCGCATGTAGTCTTCAACAAATGTTGATTTTTATATCACACTTTGTAAAAAAAAACAATAAATTATACTTGCACTATAGGTCCCTCAGTTTTTGAAACTATAACATAGTTTAGTTAGAAGGTTATTTTAAACCCACTGATCCCACTGGCTAGATGTTTAATTGAAATATATGCATTTTTAAGCATGTGTTAGTTATATCTTATATCAAGTGTTCTTTTCTAGTTATTCGATATAAAGGGTCCTTTTTATTTTCATGGATGGAGAGGATAAATATATATCCTTGATGCACTTGTATAGTGTAACACAATGGGAGAATGTGCATCCATTGCAACACAATAATATTTTACAACAAGACATCTTTGCGGGGTCCTTTATAATATCATTCATGTATCACCATATATGTAAGCATTTTTATGTCGAGGTCAAGTCATATTGTTACCAATTCATCTATGAAGGGGCTATAAGACCATTAATATATGACTTGCAAAACATTAATATTAAATTGATATGTTGGCTTCAATAGGACTGTATTGTAACCCTTAATGTATTAACTGTGGTATATTATTATTTTTATATGCATGATTTTAATATATATGAACACATTTTTATGAGATCTTGATTTTTGGAACCCTTATCGTAATCCTTTTCTTTTAAATATATAATTTACCGGCAAGTTAAACGGTAGCTTTATATTCACAAGAGTTCTGTGTGCATGCCTAAAATTTGTGTGACATGGTATATACCCATAATCCGTGTGACATAAGTATATAACAGAAATTTGTGTTACATGGGTATATAACAGAGGGTATAAACATGTGGTGTGGCACGATATATAACTTGGTATATACCCATCAATCTGCATTTTCTTTCAATGTTAAGTAGTGGATATATACCCACCAATATACATACTACATGTATGTTTAGCAATGTGCATATATTAGTTGTTACAAAATACATAAGATGGGTTCATACCCATAAATTTTTTATATTATTTTGTTGTAACACGCCCTGGAAATGCTATCATTGAGGATTGAACAAGGAAGATGTTAAATGGTAAATTTTCATGTAATACAGTGGGTTATGCCACCATAGATAATCAGGTTTTTATTTTAAACTCTCACATATTAAGTTTAGTCTTTATTGAGTTTATAAAGTGATTAAACTACTTTTTTTTGGGGCTTACATAGTGCTTAATGGTAAACGTGTAGGGATTTACATATTAATTGTTGTTTATAAGTCCTTATTCAGTAACAATTATGGGTTTTGTACATCCACACTCATCATAAAAAACCAAAATTGTATTAAAAACTGCTACAAGATGTCTAATATATCGCAAAAAATAAGGGCTAACAATTGTATCCTTGCACATGACAATAAAAAAAAGGGAACATTCTTAATCATTTGCGTCACATAGGCTTAAAAATATCCAAAAGTATTAAAGTTCATAAAAAAATCCAAGCTGGTAATAAACACTGCTACAAGATGTCTATTCCATTGCAAAAACAATAGTAAACAATTTATTCTTACACATGACCATAAAAAAAAGGGCATATTATTAAATATTTGCCTCACATAGGCTTACAAAAGTTCTTTATATTAGAAAATCAGTAAAAGTAATTCGAGTCTTGCCCACCTTCATTGTCAAGTAGGCTAGATAAAAAATAAGTCCAAATCACATCATTGTCAAGTAGATCATTTTTTTTATATTTAGTATCAATTTAGTTTTTACATGACCAATCTATATAGTACAACCTTATAATATAACACTTACACACACTTCGTACATCTTAAAAAAAATTTAACCTAAAAAATAAAGCCGCCCGCAGAAATCTACCTCTTTGTTTTGGGTGTTCTTCTATATAGTCTCTTGGACTAGGAAGACATTGTTAGCCTGTCAATAGCAAGCAATATGGATGACACTTTCTTAAAAGTACTTACTTACTTGTTTAATACTTGGAAAAATTAGTTTGGACCAATCTTGTTTTTTTGTCATTTAGTGTGCAGGTTGTATCAGGTTCCACTGATAAATACATAGGGAAAAGTGCAAGATTGATTCGTGAAATATTCAATTATGCACGTGATCATCAAGTAAGAAAGGACGCATTAGATGTATATTATATGCACGTTTTTTATATATACTAATTATTTACATGTTGTTGTTCTTGTCCAACCCAACTCTTCTTTGTCTAGGTATATTAGATAGAAAAAACGAGATACCTTTACCTAACTAGCAATACAGATTGAAATGTCTCGAGATTCATTCCTATGTAAAATTTAAACTTGTCGAGGTACCAGACTAATATTTGATATTAAGTTACTTCGTAAATCATTAAAGTATTTATTGAAAACTAGTATGTACACAAGGTTCTAATAGAGCTAATTTTTGTAATATTTGTATTGAAGCTGTTATGGAAGCTATTAGTGAAAAGTTTGATTATGTCTTCCATGAAGATTTCGTGAAGGTAAAATTTTAATTATTGGTTTTGATTAATAGTGCAACTAACTTAAAAAATGCATTTCAATAACGATAATTTGTATTTTAATTTTTGCTCATGCATATGATATGTGTTATTTAATTTACTCTAAAAGTTCGATGGTTATGATATTTCAAAAATAATGAATATTCATTATAATTAACCTGGTAAGTCTATTGATTTTGCTGTTTTTTTATATATGGGATTAGATTTTATTGACACATTTTACTATATCGATTTAATTAGTTGTGATAGTTAATAACAAATAGTCAACTATTGATGATTAACTTATTGTTCTAAACATGGTAAATTTTTGTTTGACAATAGGTGTGTTCAAATTGGATTAGAGGAGTAAAATCAATTATTTGTGTTATACTATTATATTAAACGAAGATATATCCAATCTAACTGTGGGGGGAGAAAAAACATCATGTAGAAAAAATTTAAAATCAGACACATTATTAAAGATTATGTAGACAAATATTGAATGAGCGTAAAGAATAACAGTTTTAGTGTGTAACTGAATCTATCTGCACATAGTTGACATGTTTTTTTTCTAGATCATAAAATGCTTAGCTAACAATGTTGGAAGCATTTGTTAGGGTATTCGTTATCATGTTCCATTTTTAGTTGCTTGACTTGTTTTAACATTGGTAATCACAAAGTAATTCCATATCCTCAATTTGTCAAAAAAATTTGTGCATCAATATAACATTTGCAGCTTTTGTTTAGAGCTGTTTAATATGCACATATTAATCATGATTGTATATTGTTAATATAGATATTGGACAGCTAATATACTAATATAATGTAGTTAAGTAAGTAATTGACAGCTGGAGAAATATGTTGAGTCTTCTCCTTAACATCCCACTCAATAAAAAAATTGCATAGAAGATAGCAAGGCATATAGTAAAAATGAGCCACTTGTTCTTGAGTGGGTATATATCTAAGACTTAAAAAGGTTTTAAGAGCAACCTGATCTCTAATAAAGTGTATGCTTTGTTATTGATAAATACGGGATTAGTGGCCAATGTAAGAGCTGACTTGTTATCACAAGCTAGAAGAGCAGAGATAAGAGGTACTTTGAGATCAGGCCTTGTGATATTTTACTATATTTATAGAATTAAATATAGATGAGCGTTTAACAGGTCAAAGGATCTTGATGAGCCTTTGGATTTATTAAATTGTCATTTTCTTTCCAACGTACGTTGTAATTTGCTAATAAGATTTAATAGATAATGATTGGGTCGGTTTCCATTTAGGACCTAAAAGGTGAAAGTTCTCAAATGATCACAATTAGTCCCGGTTACAGGATTTTGTTACCGGAATTGTTAGTTCAAGGAACATTTGAGGACCATTCAAAAGGCCTAAAAATTGACCAAAAGGTCAAAGGTGTTCGATTTTGAAAATCTATTGGACAAATTTTACCATCAAAAGTTCCATTATAAAAGACATTCTCTTCTCTGTAGTATCAGTAAGGAGGACAACAATTCTTTTAATGACACGAAATAAAATACTATAACCATTTATTTTATTATGAGACATAATTGGGTATCTCATTGATTAGGTTAATTTGAATGCAGGTAGGCAAAATGACGTAAGGGAGATGTCTGAAAGTGGGCCCTCTTATTTGGGGAAGGCTGTGAAGTGTAACAAGCATCTTCTCCCTAGTTTTCGAGTACTCGGTGAGAGCGGAGGAAAGAATTGGGAGCCATCTGATTGATCAAAACAGGGGTTATGTCACTGCTGCAACAGTTTCTTGAATGCTCCACCTGCTGCTAAGCTTATTCCTACTAAACACAATCAAGAAGAATCTGGCACCTTCAATCAAAGCAGAAGAAGAAGACTTGTTCTCCAAGTTGTGCACACGTTGAAAGATGTTATTCATACGTCTCGCTTTGCAGGAAACACATGTCTCTTCTCCCAATCAAAACGAGGATCCTCTTGCTCCTGCTCCTACTGCAGGCTGATTTTTCTTTCTCACTAAAAAATTTAATTAATTGTTTAAATGTGCTCCGACTAATCGATTTTTTTTTCGATTTCTAATTTTGGCAAGAAAGTAGGAAGAAAGTCTTCGTCAGCTAAATCCCAGCGCGAACATAAGAGAAAGAGGGAGGAGACTTCGGAGTCAGAGTCTGACAAGGATGATTAAGATTAATTGGGTTTTCAGAACCAAAATATAGAGTGCTCAGACAGGTCCCAACACCTACTACCCAGTGTATATATCTCTCCACTTTTTTCTCAAATCTATTCTCACTTCTCTTGCACATAACCCACAAACATCTCTCTAAGACATTCACACTTTACATTTAAATGTTGATGTATAACAATGAACACTATTACAATTTTCCGAGTCTCTTTTCTTTACCAAGTAATTTTCCTAGCCTTTATAATACTTTTTTTGATTGTTACTATTATATAGATGGAAGGGGAGACATGATAATTGTACGAATTATTGTTTTGAATTTTTATCTTTTGTCGAATCATGAATTATAAAATATTGTTACAAAGTATCTCTTATAGTTTTTTGTCATTAAAACAAGAAAAATGAGATATTACCATCCCTTTCTACAAAGATTTAGAAGAACCAATTAGTGAAATGTCTTATCATTCTAAAATGTTGATATTTTATCTAACACATCTAGCTAAGGAATCTACAACTCCGTTAAAACTTCTTTTGATGTGTAAATATTTTCAACTCTAAAAAACTTCATCTATTTTTAGATTTTGTCAACTATTGGCTAGAATTTTTAATTGATTCCCGTCAATTTTATGTCTAACTTGGAAAACTCTTATTGTTTTAATATATGATGTTTTCATGTATTTGTAAAGCTGATTTTGTTTAATACAATGGAGGTTTTAAGACCGTAGAAAACGACATATTACATGTTCAAAACATCTATTAATTCTGACGTGAATATTCTTTTACGAGCTTTCCATCCTATCCTGTTTCTTATGAGAACTCCCGAAATGTCATCAGGTGGGTCAATGAAGGATGAATAACAACTTAATTTCCCAAGTCCATTGCGCTAAACAATCGTCACATGCATTTACTTCTCGATAAATACCTTTAATTTTGAATGACACATTATTTTCCAACAACACCCGAATCTCTTCAATCCAAAAAGCCTCTGAACCTCTTTCATACTCCACATGATTAATCGCGCTTATGGCCTCATGCGAATCCACTTCCACCCATAACTCTCTCACTCCCATACCCACAACTGTTCGGAGTCCCTCGATAATCACAATTCACTCAGAGACTACCGTCGAGTATCCTCTAATATTCATGGTAATAAATTTCACCCAATTGCCCTCCTTGTCCCTCAAGACACCATATGCACCTCCTTTCCCTTGATCCTTACTCCAACTCCCATCTATTTTTAATTTATATCCATGAATCGATTAATTCCACCCAATCTATTCCACGTGATCATTGTGCTTAACAGATTTCCTTAGATGTGATCACCACACTTTTAAATAATTGACGTCAAACCATTTCGCCTTTTTAATTAAAATATCTCCACCCATGAATGGCCCACTATTAAACACCATCTCAGTGTGTTCCTTCCACACCACACGTAGTAGAGGCGAAAAACATATCACAACTTAGAGTACTTTCCCAGATTTTTATTCCACCATATCACGTCACTCAACCTCCTAGATTTGTCTCAAGATTGCAGATGCAGTCACTCGGGCTATTGCAGCGCCTCCTGGATACTGCGTGCCTCTTCTAGTACCCTGCCACTATTCGCAACCCTATTGCTGCTGCTGTTGGATGTGATTTCGTCATGTTTGGTAATAACACTATAGTCCTTGTTCAGTTTTAAACTTGGACCCCTGAATGTTGTAAAATTGTTGCCACAGGTCCCTACCCTAATATCTTTTGTATGTTCTGTAATATGACGATACTGTATCTCATCGGAAGCTGCAATATTTACAGCAATCTAGCATTACGTTGGTATCCTCTCCCGACCCACCGATCTTTTATCCCCAGAGTCTGTCCCAACCCGCTCTATTATACTAGAATCCCCTCCATCTCTAAACCGACTCCACTAAATCTCCTTTCTAACAATTTGCAACATATTCCTTACACATTCATAGTTCCGGAACAAATGTATAAGTCTTATCCCCGTCTGCCCCACACCATAGACAAAAACTCGATACCACCATCCCTCGCTTCGCTAAATTTTGACCTGTGGCCAATATTTTTTGGGCTGCTCTCCATAAGAGCACTCTAATGTTTTCCGGATATCATAAGTTCCAATTTCCCCCATTAAATCTCTCCCTCGTGCTCATGCTCTAGAGGCTCCAAAATTGTCGACTTGACCGAGTAAATCCAATTTGTCTCATTTAGCGAAGATAGTACATCCCTCTCTCCTTTATTTTATGAGACCTCAATCCTTTTAATTTCATGAAGCTTATGAGTAGGTAGTAGGTACTAGAATCGATCCCAATCCCAAGACTCATCATCCCAATCGTAATCTCTAACCTTGTCATTTTTAATATCGCTCCTAGTCGTGACTAATCCTACTCCATTAGAGGTTATTCGCCTATCCAAATGTCCACCTAGAATGCTATGCTTACACCATTACGAATTGTCCAACAGATCCCTGTCTAAACAAGAGAATACCTTCTACAATGGATCGACATACTTGTAAATTATTTGGTTTCGCTGAATACTGAAGATAGATCCTCCTAAAATACTCTTGATGTAACACTATTACCCACAAGGCCGCGTTATCATGTATGACTTTCCATCCCAACTTACCAAGGAGTGCTTTGTTCATGTCTCATGTCATCCCAAAGCCTAAACCCCCGATTCTTTAGAACACATATTCTCTCCCATGCTACCCAACATATTTTCCATTGTTCTTTCGCCGACCCCCAAATAAAATCTCTAGAAATATGATCTATATCCTCGCAGACATACCCTGGTAAGACCTCCGCTTGCATGATGTGCAAGAGTGATATAACCTGCTAGAGAGAGTGATTTCCCCTTCCATCCTTCAAGCTTACTCCTTAAACCATTGATCATGTATCCACAGAAACCCTTCGGCCTCCTCCCAAATAGAATCAGCACGCCTAGGTATTTACTTAAGCCATAGCTGCGACAGTAACCACTTCGGCTCGTAATGCTTTCCACGATATCCAAGTCCATAATTCTGGAGACATGTATTAGCAACTTCTCTACTTATATATTAGCCAACATTTTGAGAAAATAACTCAAGTGATTCGTGTACAAGATTGGCCTGCTTGGTGTATATACATATTTGATCTATAAAAATATCTTTACGTGATTGGAATTAGGGTTGTGCATCCTGTTAGAAAATCCCACCAACCGGATCAACCTTCATAAACTACTCCAAAATTAGATGGGTTATTCTTCTATGAGCTAGTTATTGAACATCGTCCATAGAAAGACTTAATTGTTAAAAACAACCATAATAAATACTTCTATTAAAAGCAAAAAATACCTTTATTTCATTATTTTAATTACTTTATCATCTATATAATAATATATTTAAATTTAACCAACCCTTACTACAACATCTGATCACCACCACCTTCGATTACTACCACCACCAGCCACCATCCCCACCACTTCCATGCAATTTTTTTGTTTGAAACTTTTTTTGAAAAATATCTAGACCACTACCACCAACCACCACTACAGTCAGCACCACCACCTCCACCTCTATCTATGATTTATTTGAATATGATGCACCAATTGAGATTTAATCTGCAGGTATCTAACAAATTAGTTTTTTTTTGTGAATTATGTTTGAGATGATATTTGTCCCACCAACATTGATATGGTATTTTCTTGCAATATAATAAAATTGACCAGCAGCACAGCTTCCCCTATTGGAAAAGAAGAAAATCCTCCAAACACCCCGTTGATTGAAAAGAAAAAAAATTGACACCCACCCTCCACCGCCCCCACCTTGTGTTGGAAAATAATTTTTTTTATCCCTTTTCCCTGAGGGAAAAGTTTTTTTGCCCCCGACCCTGCTACGTGGAAAAAAAAGAAAAAATATTTATAAAAGATCAAAGAAATTACTCCCAACCCTACAACGCGTCCCCTTGCTAGAAAACAATTTTTCACCTCCTCATACATTTTTTTCCTACACCAACCCCTTACCCCTTCGGGGACAGGTAAAATAAAATTCCATTTATTTTTACCTGCAGGGGTCGCTAGGGGTCGGAAGGGGTGCACGGGTAGGGTGTGGTTAAGTGTGGTGTAATTTTTTTTTCATTTTCCTGATTGGAGGGGGTAGTACCGCGGGTAGGTTAGGGGCAAAAAGAATTCCAATTTTTTTTTATTTTCCAACAGGGGTGGGAAGGAGGTTCCTTTTTTTCCAACAATGGAGCATCGTAAAGGGGAAAGTGTTTAATAATTTTCATCTATAATTTCTTTGAATATGATGCATATATTGTTTTTAATCCGCAAATTAATTATTTTTTATGAATTTTGTATGTTATTAAATTTGCCTCTTCCACCAACACTGAGATGGGACTCCACCATTCTAAAACTGAGACATATTTTATTACAAGATAAAAAAATTTGACCTTCCCCAATGCGTTTGCTGGAAAAGAAAAAAATTTAACCTGTGCCACCTGTTTGCTGATTGAAAAGAATAAAAATTTGACCACCACCATCCTTTAGCGTCCCTCTGCTGAAAAAGAAAATAAATATATCCTCCAACCACCTGCACCCTCCTTATTGGTAAAGAATTTCTTTACCCCTACCCATCTGTTCGCTCAATTGAAAAACAAATTACCCCACGTCACACCCCGTGAAACGAACGAAGTAGGATATGACTCTATTATTTAATTATCTTCCACCAGATTTTTCTATGATCGTACATATTCCAAGGCTATCACACAATTCTTCAGCATCTGTTTTACAAAACTATGTGTGATGCGAATGTGTCTCCTCTTCCAATTCTAGGAACTATTATGAGCGACTCCAATGGCTATTTGTGAATCACAGTGAATATACTTTCTTCCAAAAGTGGCACATCACTCCTCAACCACTCAGCTTCTTACCCAACCAACTCTAGTACTCTGAATCAGATTCCATGGAGTAGTGTGCTATACAAGTCTGTGTTAAAAACTTCCACTATACAACAACTCCCCTTAATGAGAACACATAGCTACTGGTGGAGTTCGTCATTATCAAAAATCCATTTGCATAAAAAAATCCCTCAAGAACTACATGGAATTTGTTATAATGCAAGTCTATACTCAAATTTCAAACCTGCCTCGAGTAATAAAGTATAATGCAAGTTAGACTCAATTTTGTTCAACCCTAACCCTAAGAATAAACATATCTCGAAAAGTTTCAGCGCAAAATAAACACCCCCACCTCTTTGGTAACTTTTTTGTTAAATATAAACGCTTCACTCCTCAATACATCAAGGTGTTTGTTATGTATTGTATATGTTGTCTTAATCTGATTTATGTTATATGTATTATTTCCATTTTTTTGGGTATTTTAAATGAATTTAGTTTCATAGGAATGTGTTTTTATAAAATTTGACTTAAGTAGAGTTTTGGGTAATTGTATTAAAGGCTTCTAGTTGATATAAAATGCAACTGGATAATATAATACATAGAAATAAAGAGGGTTTTCACAACATGGCAAAGAGCTACCAAAGATAAGTTCACTAGAAAACTAGCCAATATTTACAATTCAGAATCTCTTGGAAATTCTCCTAATCACTATGAGGCCTAATCTTGGTTTTGAGAATTTTTTGTTTGGGGAAGGGGATGCACCTTTAATAAAATTCCAACTTAATTGCAAATAGGTCCCTAAATATATTCCATTATAGGTCCATATATTATATGAAATTTAAATTATATGTATTGATATTAATTTTGTTGTGAAGGCCATAAGCTAAGAATATATATTTATGTATATGCGTAGATAGTTTTTCATAAAAAGACCAGCCCCTTGAAATGTCATGTGGCTTTGCAACTATGAAATTTTTACGTTAAGATGCCTAATTTCATTAATGAAAACCACCAATTTAAATGATGATGAAGTGGATAAGATTATTAGTAAAAATTAATGTACTACATCAAGTTTAGCTATTTGATTGAGTAGTACCAGGCATGTGATTTCATCCTCATACAAAAATATATTTTTGTCCATGCATATCATAATGTGATATTCAATTTAGAGGAAAATAATCGCTGGTCATGTCATTTCAAGAACAAAAATATTTATTGGATGTGTAGCTATATGCCTAGAGTTGGTCCATCTATTTTTTTTTTTTGATTGGTAGAGTTGGTCCATCTAATTTTGCTGTTTCTTTAATTATGAGATTGGAATTTCTAATCTCATTGTACTCTATAATTGGTTCATATTACTTGTAATGTTTCATATCTGTTTGCTCACTTGTGATGTTTAATAACAAATGGTCCACCCTTAATGTTTAACTTATTGTTCTAAATATGGTAAATTTTAATTTTCAATGGGCGTTCAATTTGGATTAGAGGAGCAGAAGCAAGTCTTTGCGTTATGCTATTATACTAAATGAATATCTCCAATCTAATTGCATGTGGAGGATTAAACATTATGTAGACACAATTTAACATCTAACACACTATTAAAGATAATGTAAACAAATATTGAATAGACCTAAAGAATAACAGATTTAGTATGTAAATTGGATCTGGACATATTTGACATGTTTTTTATTTGTAGTTTGTAAATTTTTTTAAGTAAATTTTAGCAGTCACAATATAAAAGAAGTATATTATCTACGATTATCATAGGCTGCAGGGGCGGAGTCAGGAATTTTTGTTAGGGGGCCAAGGGAATTTCTTTATAAGTAAATATATTATGTAAAATATCAAAAAAGGTCCTTATATTATGCAAAATAGCACTATAAGTCCTTATATTTTGTAAATATTGCAATATAAGTCTCGTTATTATAATTTTTTTATTTAATTACTCTATAAGTTCTTTTTTTTATAAAAACTGACATATATTATATGTAAAAAAAGTTAAAAGTCGTATAATAAAAATAATTTATAACCTAAAAAAATAAATTTTAAAAGTTAAGGGGGGCCAAATGAAGATTTTACAAAAATTTGGGAATTATTTACTTATATATATATATATATATATATTTAATGTTAGTTATATATATTTTTTTAGAAAATTCAAGGAGGGCTAGGATGTATGTATGTATATATATATATATATATATATATATATATATATATATATATATATATAATGTTACTTATATATATTTAATTCTTCTAGCAAGACTAGGATGTGGGGAAAATTTTGTTTTAATTAGAGAAACTTATTTTATGGGTTTTTGGAAGTTCAAATGCAGCCTAGAATGTAATTAGTACCATGTCAGTATCATCAGGATAAAGAAAGTGTGAAATCACAAGGTTAATAATATGAAGATCAAATATAGTTACCAATTCAGTATCACCTGGATAAAATTACAAATGACATCAAGAAAATAAATTAAAGAGAAAATGTTCCCATGCAAAGAGGCTTTGTCATCCCTTCCATACAGCAATGCGACAATAATATTGATGATACAACACATTAAATTGTTGTGTATTTAACCACAAAAATCAAACTGAGACAAAAAACTTAGCTAATGACCTTGTAATATACCCTTGTGCATTCTCAGTTTGTCTTCAATATATACTTATGCTTATCTTTTTTAGCAGGCTGCTTCACCTGATACACAAAGATTAATTGCGAACTTAATCTTTTGGTTCCATCCGAAAGATTTTATACGTCAGCATGGGACTCTTCTCGATGAAAAGAAAGGAAAAGTAAGATGTGTGACAAGGTTATAAGTAGTGGCTTTTATCGCCTTAGATACCATTTAGCTGGCATTCGCATATATGTGGCCAGTTGTAAGAATGTACCTACACATGTTAAGAAAGGATGTTTGTCTGAATGAGCTACTCGAGAAAAGAGAAATATTAGCCAAGGATGATGAGGAGCTTCACACTCCTCTGAAGAGAAAGAGTGTGCTCACACATGTTTCCACTTCAGGGACTATGATTTTGGAGAGAGAGATCAAAATGGGTTGTAGCATCTTGTTAGAGGAATGTGTAGATCCTTTAAATAGGATCATAGTGAAGGTTTTTGTTAAATTCTATAAACACACAGTACCCCTCAGAACATTCATCATTTCAGATATAGATGGAAATGTGGATGAGATGGTGAGGATATGCGATACAAGCTATTGAAGAAGTCAGAGTTAAAATTATTATTCAAATTATCACTTATTCGACCAAAGGTTTCATGAAGGAGGCATGTGAGGGAGTATTGGCTAAGCACAAAACAGTTTTTTGGACAGTATGTGCATCTCACTGTTTAGAGATTATGCTAAACAGAATCTTAGCCTTAAACATGTTCAAAAACACACTAGATAAGGCAAAAACGTTGATATCTTATTTACCCTGATGATGCTGGGACCACTCAGTTTTTAACTCTCGAGCATATCGTTAACGAGGAAGAAAGGGTACAAAAATTCTTCAAATCATCGAACTAGAATAACTCCACATGGGCAGATACAACAGAGGGTAATGAGTTAGCTATATTGGTAGCAGATCATGGGTTCTGGAGCGGGTTAAAGTTGGTCATAAATGCAACCATGCCAATAGTGGAATCTCGTGAATTTCTTAACGACAAAAATAAAGCAATCATTGGTTTCATATATGAAAAACTTGATCAAGTGAAGGAGGAGATTAAAGAGAATTTTTAAAGAAAAAAAACCTCTTTACTTACCAGTATGGGAAGCTATAGTTGAGATATGGAACTCAGATCTTCATAGTCTTCATTTAGCAGGATACTTTTTGAATCCTTGTTTTCTCTAATCTAGCAGTTTCTTATGCGATTATGAAGTCATTTCAGGTTTGTTTACATGTGTTACCAAAATGACTGAGAGCCAAAATATATAAACTTGATTTTTAAGAAATTATATGAGTATAGAATGAAGAAGGGAGCCTTTGGTGAAGGAAGTTTACGAGAAAATCGATCCCGCCTTGCTCTAGGTTTGCATCTTTTTTTCACTTTCTTTTTTTTTCTTCAATTTTTGCATAAGATCTATAGTTTTCATGCTCTTTAATATATTTTGTTTAAATTTATATATTGACGGTTTGTTTCGGAAACATGATGGTTGAAATACGAGGTCAGTTTCCTCAACTAAAAGGAGTTGCTATTCGGATCCTAAGCCAGACATATAATGGTGTCTCAAAGGGCAATCTTAAATGGATTTTTTAGGCGATGTTGTAAACTGATCAAGGAATCTGATGAGCAACAAATGAAATGACCTTGCATTTGTTAATTATATCTTCATCTGCTTCATATACTAAGTGTGAGGATTGCGAAACAAGATTGCCAACCATAGATCAATTTAAAGTGGATTAATCAAACTAGTTTTTGTCCTAGAATGTTTACTTCTCTAAGTTATATCCAACTAATCCTTTACTCCAGATTTTTCCTTTTTTTTCTATTTTATTTAGTTTTATTAATAATTTTTGAATTGGAACTACATCCTTTTTTATATCTTTCTTTCTCAACAAAAACATTTTCTTCATCCCTCCTCCAATCGATACTGCCATGTTGGACCACCATCTCTATGAACATAGCACAAGTGATAGAGGTGAGTAAATGATCTGGCATGTGACCGCATGATGCGCCACAAACCAGCTCATATGGCACATTCTAGGGGATCCTGAATCTTACTTGGGCTTAGATTTAGCAAACTTGTAAGTTTGGACCTATACAAAACTTCTATGTTGATAAAATCCGCTCGATCCAACCCAACCCGTCATTTATATAAATGTATTTATTTTTATTATATTATATTATGTATACTATATAATATCTAACTTATTTATATTATTCTTTGATAACTTAAAGAATTTGTTTGAATTTTGTCAAATTATTTTTTGTATAACTAAATTTGCGTCAATAATAATATTTTTTTTGTATAAGTGTTACGCCATTATTTTACCTACACTAGAATATAATATTATATTGATACCAAGTTCTAAACAATATGACTTTCACATGATAAATAATATTATTTCAATGTGATTGTCTATTCGATTTGTCTTAAAAATGTGATTGTCTATTCGGTGATGTAATAAAAAAAATAAAGGTATCATAGAATTTCTGTACGATAAATATGGATATTTATTCTTTACTATCTTGTGAACACTAATAATATATATAAATATAACCATTTGGGATTAGCTCACTGACCAAGGGTTTTGGTCATCCAATCTGGTGCAAGTTCGAACCAAGACAATGACTCCGAGTCCAAAGTGGCTCTCCTATGTAAGAAAAAATAATAATTTATATAAATATATTAAAAATATACACGTTGTGGGTCAATATTTGATAAAATAATTAAAGAAAAATAATATAGTATTAAAAAAGTCATTTAATACAAAGTTAAGTCTAATTAATAACAAATTTGTAGATAAAAGTATTTTAATAAAGGTCGGCAAAGAACCTGAACCCTCCAAGAACTCGTCGAGAATCTGTCAAAAGCCCGCCACTTAAAACCCGTCAAAGACCTCTAGATCGGGCCTTGAAAAAATAGGTTTGCCACTAGACGGACCCCTATTGAACCTTACCAAAACCTGTGGATTTTGGGACCGTGCAGACCCCTACATAGCAATATGAGCTCGCTTTGAAAAGAGTTTGAGCATGAGTGGTGTCGCCTAGGGTGTGATAAAAATAAGATCAATTTAAGTATGGAAAACTATGCACTCTCACCCTAGACAGGCACAGTACTGCAAGTATTACAGGACGTATGCAAGTTTTAATGATAAGTAGAGTTCGTTCTCAGGGATTTAAGTGTGTTAAACGCGTAGGAACAAATAACGATTAAAAGTAAATAACTAGAAAACAGTAAATAAAAGATTTGGATTTTCAAATTTATGAATTAAACTAATTTAAACTAGGAAAATAAAGAAAATAAAGTAAAAGATTAAGAATATGAGATGAGAAGTATAGCTTAGGTTTTGCTAGTATGCACTAATCCTTCTAATTCTATCTATAGATCTAGTTCATAAGGGAGAATATTAGCTCTTGGTAATACTTAGTCAGGATTCTAAATTCCACTACCTTAGACCTTGAGAGCGACTAAGGGGGCTACGTCACAACCAAGAAGTGATTTAAAATAGGGTTATCAAACGCCACTAAGGCCCTAAGCAAATACTGCAAGTCTTGGTGATACGGTGGTTAAAACAAACCTTAATGACTATCTAGTTAGAAGTATGTTTTGTCAGAACTGCTATCGACACTAGACATTATGTGGTGGTTCAATAGTTAAACACCCTGTCAAGGAGACCATCTAACTACTCTTAAAACAATCCTAAAGTGATCAATTCTAGGAAAGACATTAAATCAAAACACATAAGCAAATATAAAGTAAGAAGCTAATATCAGATTAAAACATGTAATTCCCAAAGAAACTTAGATAGACGAATTAGAATTCATAGATTATACATATGCAAAACCCAAGCTATGGGAGGTTTAGTTCATACCTGATGGGAATAAACTAAAAGAAATAATAAAAGACATCATCTTGCTCTCTACAATAAACTGGAAGAATAAAACCTTAAGAACTAATTACTATGAGGCAAGGATGATTTACAAGTGATATAAGGGTGTATTTATAGGTGTTTAGAAGACCTAATTCGTTTTCTTGAGGAAGAGTTAAGGTAATGGACTTCTAGCCCAACTCAAATTCGTATGGAAATAAAGATAAACACTGCTGCGTTGTTTTGGTCATAACTTCTTTATTATTGGTCCGATTTTGCTCCACAAGATACCAAAAGAATCGCAACAGAATTATCTAGGCCCTTTAGGAGTAATCTACCAAATTCGGCCTCTTTATTAGGTAAAAACGCCTATCTTTGCAGAATCCCAGACTTAGGCAGCTTTTCCTTTTCCATCTTTTTAGCAATTCTTTCCTTATCTCCAATTACCATGCATATCTCCTTCCATAAGTTGTTGTCTTTGACTTGGACTCTAATTAATCTCCATAATTATCTTTAAAGCTACACACTAAATAAACAATTAAACCCAATATGCTCTAAAAACATTAATTCTACAAATCAAGACACAAAATAGGAAAGTGCACTAAAACTCAAGAAAATCGACATTATTGACTTCTAAAACACTAAAAATGATGTCTCATCTTAACATAAATCTATCACAAATGAGGAGACATCAAGACCCCCAACTCAAAGTTGTATCGTCCCGATACAATAAAAGATAAAAACATAGGGAAGTCTAGAAATACACACTTATAAAATTCTCAACACAAGGGAAAAGCATAGCAGAATATATAGAATAAACCTAAAGCACATAACTCAGAAAATTTCATGCAATAATATTCATAAACTACATACATGTACACTTCTCATATCCACAGTCAACACGGTTTGATTTCAAGATCAGATTAGTTTCGCAATGTAAGAAGGATTGGGACTTTACTCAGTTCCCCTTGAGAGCTATAGATTGTTCATCAAACCTTACTAGTATCCAAGAATCCACTTAACTAATCTCTAATGGCTCAATCACTTCTCAATTACATAACAAAGAATCACAAGGTCTTTAAGGTTGTACTGTAGGCTTAGGGACGGTATGATAGTATATTTGGATAATTTGGAGTGAGCTTTTTGGCTCTCTCCTCACTAGCCATCAACGAATCGCCCTAGAGCTTGAGTTACTCTCATAAACGTTTCTCACTCAACCCAATGAATTCCTTGATACACAATTTAGCATCCCCAATAACCCAATTAAGCTTTAAGATGTTCACATAAAAGTCCACTTTGCCGGTCCGAATATATATATATTTTCTTTTCTTTTCAAATCAATTTTCTTTTATATTAGAGCTATGATTCTCTTTTAATGTGAGATATCACGCTAATTTCTCATATATATTTTTTTTCTTTTAATGCCCTTGTTGGAAATATTAGCTCGAAGCTTCTTTTTCATTCACTATTACCCCGGCAAAGGGTTACAATACAATTCTGTGAAACATCATTAATATAAAGCACAAAGAACAATAATAAGCTCAAAAATCCCAACATAATAATTCCCATAATGGTGGACCCACCACCCCAAACTCAAGCTCTAAAACAACTGTCTATGCATCGCGATTCGAGTGCGGGTCATATGGAAAAGTCCTAAAATCTAAAGGATATGGCTTATAATGTGTTTCAATAAAAAGGCTTTAGAAAGGCTAGAAGGGGCTAAGAAGGATATAACTTTTAAACTCAAAAATCACAAGGTGAGAAGGTATAAAAAGGCTTCAAAGGCTTAAAAATATGAAAGAACCGCCTTGATCACTTTCTACACTATGTAATTCAGAAAATTTCTTACCTTTAGCACTCTCATCAAATGGTTTTTCAACTAGCTTGGATCTCACGGCCTACACACTTTCAAGGTTCCCTGAGATCGAACATACTTTCTATCGCATTGCTCACTAATCTTTTCTTTACTATCAACGTGTGTTTTCCTGCAAATACTCAAAGCATACAAATACATAGCTCATAAACATATCACTTACTATCATCAATCTACTGAGCTTATGCTTTCAAGCTATTAAACACACTCTACATCTAATTCCCATGCATCAAAAATTTTAATTTCACTCAAAAACAGAAAAATGGAGATGAGAGACAACGAATCCCCACACCCCCAACTCAAAAATGAGTCGTGTCCCCACGACTCGAAAAAGACTCGAAAACAGAAATTAAAATTAGCAGATAGGCATATTTACAGAAATGGTAAGGAAGAAAGAGAACATACTCTCGAGGCTATTGCCTCGCATCATTGATATCCAAGGTTGGAATTGCTGGACCTTTCGTTAATTGCTCAAGGAGTTTCATGATGTGCACTTGATTAGCGTTGATTTGTGCCACATCATTGACTAAGGAAGTTTGAGCTGCTTCAAATTTCGTTAAACGCTCCTCCATCTTCTCTTGCCAAGATTGCTCCTTTTCTTCCTTCGAGACTTGAGTAGAACCCGCTCTTCGAAGGCTTTCTTTGATCCATGCATTATCAATATAACTCATTTTGAACTCGAGTTTCTCTTCTTCACCCAATACTACATTCGCTTTTCGTACAAGACACGTGATCATAGTTGGAAATTTAACATTATAAACTGATTTAGGAGAGACCGAGAATCGTATCACCTCCTCATAGATCAACTGTGCCACATCAACTTCTTCTCCTCTCAAAATACAGTCCAACAGTAGCGCGTTCTTCATGGTCACCTCCAAAGTTCGTGTGTTTCCAAAGACATTAGGGATAAGGAAATTGTGCCAAATTCTAGCATCTGCTTGAAGATATTTGTAAGGCCAAGGTGCCTTCAATTCTCCCTTATGTAATTGCACTTTCTCCTTGTCTAAAACATGCTCAAAAAGTAATTCCTTATCAAAGATTTTTCGTTTAGCAACTGCTTCCTCAAATTTGCAAAAACCTTTCAGTTTCTTAAACTTGAAGTGGTTCCTAATCTCCTCAACTGTAAAAGGAACTAACTTTCCTCTAATCGGAACACAATCACTATCTCGGCTAACAAGGCCCAGATAGAACTCGAAAACTAATTCATGACATAATTCAGAACGGCTTACCATGAACGTAGACCAACCCAATTTCTCACCAAGCTCAAAGAATCTCTTGTATTCTCCATCTCTAATTTCTTCCTTGAATACTTTCTCATAGGCAAAAGGTAGATCTTTTAATTGTTTCTCTGCAGAAATCTTCAAGGCATTTGAAGTATCCACTTTCTCTATAGGTATAGGATTTTGTTGAGGTTGTGTTCTTTCCTTTGCATAAAAATAAAGCTTTTTACCATTACTATCATACGAAGGTTTCCCACTCTTCAATTTATCTTTACCCTTTGATCTGGAACTAGCACCTTTGTCAATTGATTTGTTCTTGTTTAAATCCACTCCCTTGTTACTCTTCACCTCCCTCTTGCTAGATAAGATTGTTGTTCTATTAGTCATCCTCAATTAACCCCCAACTCAAAGCTTTAGCAACCCTTTAAATTTAACTTTTGAATGAATGGATGAACAAGCTTGATTTGTCCTAGGATGGTTGAATTGGTGATGAATCTCTATGTGGGTGAGGATGATTTGTAATGGGTAGGCTTGGATTTTAGAAATTGTGTGATGAATTTGTGAAATTTGGCTCTTTGATTCTTCAATTTGAATGAATTTGGTGATGATTGGTAGCTTGATTCTCTCTTGTAATGATGTGGAGAGAAGGTTTGATGTGTTTTTCTTGATGATTGGGTAGTGTTTTGGTGATTGGTGAAGGTTTTGATGAGCTTTAATGGAGTTAGGAGAGTTGTGGAGAAGAAAGAGAGGGTTAAGGTTTAATAAATTCGGAATAATAGGCTCAATACCTCCTTTATAACTCAATCCCGTAGCTTTCTCTCTCCTCTGGCGGCGCTGCGGACTACCCCTGCGGACCATGGGGTGCACCGCAGGGTAGTCCGTGACATCTGATGCTCGAAATTTTTTGCTCACTGACCTAAACCCGTGGTAGGACCCCGTGGTACGGGTTTTTGGCTCGCGGACTAGGGTCCGGTGTACCGGAGGGTACACCGCGGCTTCTGCTGTTAACTCCGTCAAAATACCCGTGGTACTCACCCCGTGGTACGGGTTTTTGGGGCGCGGACCATGGCGCGGTGCACCGCGGGGTAGTCCGTGGAATTTTTTCTTGTTTCTGGATCAAACCCGCGGTAGCAACCCGTGGTACGGGTTTTGACCTCGCGGACCATTCTTGCGGACCATGGGGTAGTCCGTGAGGGTAGTCCGCGGGGTGCTTTCTTTGCTCCAAAAATTTTCCTCGCGTTCCCTAACTTGATTTCTCCGATTCCTACACACCAAAAACACTAATACCTTTCTCAAATATGCATTATCAACTAAAAACAACTAAAATAAACTTAAACTAAGAATGTAAAAGACATGAAAACATAAAAAACTTCGGGTTGTCTCCCGAACAGCACTTTTGTTTAACGTCTTTCAAAGTTAGACGTGTTACCTCTGTCAAGATTTGCGAATATAGCCTCCCCAACAGCAAGTAAGGCTATGAACGTCAACTAATCTGCGCTTGACCCCAGTTTTGGGGCGAATTTCTATCACCTTGGCTGAAACAACCTTAGTGACAATGAATGGTCCCATCCACGAGTCTTTGAAACTTCGTGGCCTGTTCTCGCGTTTATGGGCTTTCCATAGGACTTCATGGCCAACCCCAAACTCAATGTTTGGCTCAGTATCCACAGGTTTTAAGTGGATTTCTTCAGGAGGGACTTTGTGATGTGAAAGGCTGTGGATGATAGGCACTGTGGGATCCAACTTCCTCGGTTTCTTACCCAAGACATAGAAGGTCTCAGATACGTTTTTAGCATGAAGGGTGATGGTCCCATCTTGGAAGTTGATCACACTTTGACTTGTGGCCATGAAGGGCCGTCCAAGTATGATTGGAACCTGCTTATCTGCATCAAACTCAAGAATTACAAAGTCAGTAGGGATGGCGATATTACCTGCACGGACTAAGACGTCCTCCACTGTTCCCCATGCCCTCTTCACTGAGTTGTCAGCAAACTGCAACTTCACTGGAGTTTTCTCTGATTTTTGAAGTCCAAGTCTCTCGAACACGGACTTAGGCATAAGATTTACACCAGAACCCACATCGTACATTGCTTTCACCTTGAGCCTACCATGTAATTGAATAGGAAGGTTGAAACTTCCCGGATCTTTAAGCTTAGTAGGTAGCTCTTTCTCACTTCTTCTCGAAACCCTCAGGTTCTCTCTTGGGATCTCTACACTCGCCTCTTTTTCAGGACTAACTTGCGTAAAAACTTGTTGCGGTGTAAGTCCTCTCTTCGCAATCTCAAGCATTTGGGCGTTGATATTTTCAGGTTGGTACGCCTCTACAAATGTCTTGAGAGCAGTGTCATCTTTAGGATTTGTATCAGGAATAGTTGATGACACTGGTTGAACACTAGGTGGCGATTCCACCTTCTCTTCTTCTTTCCCCTCTAGCACAGCAGGTGCCACTTCATCTTCTTTCGATTCTTCTTTTGAGGCTTCTTCCTCTTTCTCTCTCGCTAACTCCGCTGCATACTCTACCATCGATCGCATCTCCTCTTGCACCTTTCTCAGTAGCTCTATGAACTCGTCTCTCTCTTCATCGCTTTCCAGATGATAAACTTCTAGACAGTCGGACTCCTCGGGGTTAGACTCGGTTGGTTCTTTTTCAATACTGGGAACTTCCACGGCACTAATGGCAGCATGTGGTGCTTCCTCCTTTTCTTTTTCGATTTCAAGGCATATAGCCTTGCAAGCTTCGAGCCCAACATTGTTTTCACCTCCTTCGACTGCCTTTACTTCCTTTTGTTCTTTTAGATTCTTGTTTATTTGGTCTAATTGAGTACTTAGCATCTGAAGTATGGCATCGTGTCCTCGGACTTTTTCCTCTTGAGCGTTTACAGTTGTGTTCAAACGGTCTAGAGCTTGTACTATCTGTGTATTGTCCATAGACCCTTCTTGCGGATACTGAGGTAAAGCTTTTTGATCTAAAGTATCGGTATAGGTGTCTTGAGCAGGTTGTTGTGGAGGAGTAGGTCGATTCTGATATTGGTTTTGGTACTGACCTCTCTGTTGGTAAGAGTTGTTATGGGGTCGCGATTGATATTGACCAGGATTAGCGGCCCCTTGTGAATTTGAATACTGCATACCCGGATGGTTGCGGTTGCCCCATCGGTTAGATATAAAGTAAACAGATTGCGGATTTGATTCGCACTCTTCCCATACATGATCGTTAACTCCACATTGTTGACAACCTTGTGCCTCTTGAACTACCTTTGTAGCAGCTAAATTCTTCTCCATCGTGATTCTCAGCTCCTTGATTTGATTTTCTAAAGAGGATATTTGAGCTGAATTCGCCGTCTCTGCATCTAAACGAAGCGTTCCTCGGGTTTTTGTAATAGAAGCTCGCGTTGAAGGCCAACTTCTTTCTTGTTCCATAATATTTTCTAACACCTCGGAAGCTTCATTGTGATTCATGGACACAAAATTACCCTTTCCAATGTTATCCACCTTGTCTCTACCCTTGTCATCAAGACCTTCATAGAATATAGCAAGTTGTAGAGCAGGTGTATAGCCATGGAGCGGACATCTAGCTAATTTTTGTTGAAACCTTGTCCATGCTTCTCCCACTGTTTCTCCATCTTCTTGAGAAAATCTTGCAAGCTCGGTTTGATCTTTAAGTCTCATGCTCTTCGGATAAAATCGGTTAAAGAATGCGGCTTGAAGCTCTCTCCAAGAGTGAATGGTTCCATGTGGTTGTCTTTCTAGCCAATCGCTAGCTCTTCCGGTCAAGAAAAACGAAAACATATGACAATACAGTTGCTCGCGTGTAATGCCAGGAGTAATGTAGGCATCACAAATCTGCATAAACTTCTGAATCGCTTTTACCGGATCTTGAATTGCAGTACCAGTATATAGTCCGAAACTTTGAAATTGACTAAGCATACCCGGATCGGGTCTAAATTTGATATTCGGAATCTCAGGAGGGCGGTAACCGATGGGTTGAACATGGAATGGTATGTTAAGGCCAGGTAGATCTTGTTCAACTCGGTTCTGTTGATTATTGAGATTATTCTGCCCATTACCTTCTCCTACTGGTAATTGTACACCAGGTGGAATGTATGCTGGAGGTCCTCCTGGTGCAAAGTAAACTAACTCCGGATCGTTATCATGTATGTCTGCCATAGCTCTTCTCAAGGCTCTTTCCTCACGAATTCGTTTGTTATAAACTCTGAAGCTCCTCTCAGGCTCCGGTAAGGGAGGCCAAGAATTAAACACTGTGAAACCTGCAAAAGACTAAAGCAAACCACAAGCGTAAATCTGGAAAAATAAAAACTAAAACTAAACTAAAAACTGAAAAGTAAAAAATAATTAAAAACTAAAACTCGAAATAGATAACCCACACGCTAACGAGACACAAGTCCCCGGCAGCGGCGCCAAAAACTTGGTGTCGCCTAGGGTGTGATAAAAATAAGATCAATTTAAGTATGGAAAACTATGCACTCTCACCCTAGACAGGCACAGTACTGCAAGTATTACAGGACGTATGCAAGTTTTAATGATAAGTAGAGTTCGTTCTCAGGGATTTAAGTGTGTTAAACGCGTAGGAACAAATAACGATTAAAAGTAAATAACTAGAAAACAGTAAATAAAAGATTTGGATTTTCAAATTTATGAATTAAACTAATTTAAACTAGGAAAATAAAGACAATAAAGTAAAAGATTAAGAATATGAGATGAGAAGTATAGCTTAGGTTTTGCTAGTATGCACTAATCCTTCTAATTCTATCTATAGATCTAGTTCATAAGGGAGAATATTAGCTCTTGGTAATACTTAGTCAGGATTCTAAATTCCACTACCTTAGACCTTGAGAGCGACTAAGGGGGCTATGTCACAACCAAGAAGTGATTTAAAATAGGGTTATCAAACGCCACTAAGGCCCTAAGCAAATACTGCAAGTCTTGGTGATACGGTGGTTAAAACAAACCTTAATGACTATCTAGTTAGAAGTATGTTTTGTCAGAACTGCTATCGACACTAGACATTATGTGGTGGTTCAATAGTTAAACACCCTGTCAAGGAGACCATCTAACTACTCTTAAAACAATCCTAAAGTGATCAATTCTAGGAAAGACATTAAATCAAAACAAATAAGCAAATATAAAGTAAGAAGCTAATATCAGATTAAAACATGTAATTCCCAAAGAAACTTAGATAGACGAATTAGAATTCATAGATTATACATATGCAAAACCCAAGCTATGGGAGGTTTAGTTCATACCTGATGGGAATAAACTAAAAGAAATAATAAAAGACACCATCTTGCTCTCTACAATAAACTGGAAGAATAAAACCTTAAGAACTAATTACTATGAGGCAAGGATGATTTACAAGTGATATAAGGGTGTATTTATAGGTGTTTAGAAGACCTAATTCGTTTTCTTGAGGAAGAGTTAAGGTAATGGACTTCTAGCCCAACTCAAATTCGTATGGAAATAAAGATAAACACTGCTGCGTTGTTTTGGTCATAACTTCTTTATTATTGGTCCGATTTTGCTCCACAAGATACCAAAAGAATCGCAACAGAATTATCTAGGCCCTTTAGGAGTAATCTACCAAATTCGGCCTCTTTATTAGGTAAAAACGCCTATCTTTGCAGAATCCCAGACTTAGGCAGCTTTTCCTTTTCCATCTTTTTAGCAATTCTTTCCTTATCTCCAATTACCATGCATATCTCCTTCCATAAGTTGTTGTCTTTGACTTGGACTCTAATTAATCTCCATAATTATCTTTAAAGCTACACACTAAATAAACAATTAAACCCAATATGCTCTAAAAATATTAATTCTACAAATCAAGACACAAAATAGGAAAGTGCACTAAAACTCAAGAAAATCGACATTATTGACTTCTAAAACACTAAAAATGATGTCTCATCTTAACATAAATCTATCACAAATGAGGAGACATCAATGAGCCACTACATTAAAATTCACAAAAACAAATTAACAAAGGAAAAAGTAAAAAGTTTCGAGATGTTGTAACTAAATACTACTACTTCCGAATGTACTACGATTATTTACATATTTAGGGATTCCAAGGAAAAGTTGATAAGGAAGGAATAAAGGACCCCACCGAGTATAAACTTTATCTCTTCAAACACCTTAATTTTGAGATCTTCTATAACAAGGATTGTATGATCAAGATTAATGCTCGCTCAAATCCTAACGCACTTGTCGAGACAAGACATTACAGAGGATAAGGATGTTGATGTGGAGTTTATGTACTCGATAAAAATGGAAAAACTAACACTATTTCTAGAATTGAATGGAGAAATACTCTCATTCTTCTTCATTACCACACCATGTAGAGATTCCCTAGTTCTCTTGCATCTATTCTCATGTGAGTGCTTAAAAATGCTTTTGATAAGTAGGTAGAGCATTGATAGACCCAAGTAGAAGTGGTATCCCAAATTGATTTTGAAACAACCTATCGAAGATTAGACACTTGATGGTTAAGAAGGGGTAATTTTAATCTTGAGAAAATTAAATGCTTAAAGGTATGATATTTTAGACCAAAGGTTTTCAACAGTACCACTTTAAGTCATTTCACTAATTCTGTGAGATATTATATAGATTTTAAGGGCAATTTTGGACATGTCAAATAAACTATTTCTTAATTAGCTATATCACAAACTACATTTCTATTGAAGGGTCCTAATTGTCTGTAAAATTTATAAAATATCTCACGAAATTGAGTTTTTTTCAAGGTTAGCATTCTTTTTATAAATAATTGGCAATTTGGCCTATAAAGGAAAGTATTTTCAGATTTAGCACAAGGGCGGCATCCCGAACACCGCCCTTAGGCAAAATTGTAAGGGCGGTCATTCAACCACCGCCCTTAACAAAAATACAATTTTGCCTAAGGGCGGTGTTCGGGATGCCGCCCTTGTGCTAAATCTGAAAATACTTTCCTTTATATGCCAAATTGCCAATTATTTATTAAAAATATGTTAATATTAAAAAAAACTCCACGAAATTAGTAAAATGACCTAAAATGATGCTTTTGAATTCGTTTGGCCTAAACATGATATTTTGACATGTTAGAGCTACACATATTTTTAAACCATAGATAATGGCCTAAAAATGAAATTTTCTAAAGATTAAAATTATCCCAACCTAGTGTAACCCCTAACATGTACTTTGTAATAGGACTTTGGTGAAATTGGGATCACACCGATTTGAGATTAAGATTCTATTAAGCAACAAAATGTGGGAAGTGGTCGAGTATTTTTATACTTATGTATGGATAAATGGGTGTGTAAGAGAAGAAACTCAGAGATCAATTGAATTAACTTATAAATGGGGTGGGTTTAGACTATTAGTATTAAACTATGAGGTATATGTCATTTTATGCCACTTAATCCATATGTCTTCCGACGATAGTCTGATATTAACACACTTCCCATGTATTAACTTTAGACCAAATTGAACAACATTAACTTCAAATAGGAATTCGTACCCCAAAATATATCTATTTTCTATTTTATATATCCAAACCTTCCAAAAACTCTACCCATCCAACTTTTTTTCCTCTCCATCATGAAAAACAAAATACCCAAAAAAACCTTAAACTAAAGTCATTGAATTTCACAATATCACAACCTCCTCTCCCACTGCCATGCAACCTCGTAATAAAAGTCACAAGATCACCCAATGGTATAACATAATAGGGACGACCTGATATATACACTTTAGCATGCTAACCCAAAGTGCTGGATCATTCCGAAGTACTTTCCAACCTAACTTAGCTAAAAGGGCTTTGTTATAGCTTCTCTCCCCCCCTCAATCCTAACCCTCCACATTTCTTAGAACGATACAAAATCTCCCAGAATAGCCAATGAACTTTCCGTGCCTCCTCAGAAGACCCCCATATAAAATCAAAGATAATTCTATCTATTTCCTCACATACATGGACCGACAATTTCATACTTTGCATAATATAAGTAGGTATAGCCATCACTACCGTTTGTGCAAGGGTGATCCTCCCAGCTAATGATAAGTTTTGGCTTTTCCAATTCGGCAACTTGTCTCTCATTTTAGAAGTTACCCGGTGAAAGAAACCTCTCGGGAGGCGTTGTGAACGTATCGAAGTTCCTAAGTAAGTTCCCAACGAATCGCTCAATGTGAACCCACTTCTGCTAGCCAGATTTTCAGCCTCTTCTATGTGAACATTCCTTGAAAAATATATCAAAGATTTCACCTCGCTAATTGTATGTCCAGCCCCATCGCAAAACATTCTAAGAACCACCTTAATGAGATCCACTTGAGCTTCCATGGCCTCAGCGAATAACAGCAAGTCATCTGCAAAAAAAATATGCGAGACCGGGGGTCCTTGTCGGCGGAGTCGAATAGGAAGCCATTCTCCTCCTCCGAAAAGCCCCTAAATTATACTAGATAATCATTCCATACATAACACAAATAAATAAGGGGAAAGAGGGTCTCTCTGCCGAATGCCCCTTTAAGGGGTGAATTCTTCTAGCTGCTCCCCATTCCACAATACTCGCATAGAGTTAGTAGCCATGGCTGACATAATTAAGTCTACCCAAGAATCTGGAAACCCAAAATGTGTGATAGTATCTCTGATGAACCTCTAATTCAACTTGTCGTAAGGTTTGGCTAAATCGATTTTAATCGCCATATATCCCTTTTTTGACGAAAGCTTCTGAAACCGATGATCTATCTCTTGCACCAAAACCACATTGTGAATAGTTGATCTTCCCAGAAGAAAACTACTCTGATTTGGGCTGATCTTCTTCGCTAGGAAAGGCCGGACTCGATTAACCATAGCTTTCGTGACAAATTTGACCGGCGCATTAATGAGGCTGATTGGTCTAAGTTTCCCTACCACTTCTAACTCTGTTACCTTCGGAATCAAATGGATTAACGTCCCATTTAATTCCGAAGAGAACAAACCTGTACGGATCGACCTCCTAACCATCTCACAAACATCGGATCCAATTGTATCCCAACACTTCTGATAGATAGATGATGGTATTCCATCTAACCCTGGAGCTTTAGTCGGATTAGATTGAAAGACAGTGGTTCGAATCTCTTCATTAGTGAACTCTTCTTCCAACATATTCCTCTCAATGTCATCTAACCCTCTACTGTATGGTAATTCAAAGGGTCTCACAAACTTATCTAGTTCAGAGTAAAGATCCACAAAATAATCTCGAACAAGCGTTTTAAGCGCATCTTCCTCCTCAACCCAAATACCATTCGCGTCTTTAAGTCTTGTAATATTCCTTACTCGTCTCTTCTTTATCGTAGCTATGTGAAAGAACCTGGTGTTACGGTCCCCGGATCTATTCCAATTCTCCTTACATCGTTGAAACCAAAACGCCTCCTCTTCTTCCAACGCACTCAAATATTCTTCCCTTAACCTTTTACCTAGTCTAAATAACGAAAGGTTATATTCATTCTGAAGAGATATTTGAATACCTTTAAGCCTCGCCAAAAGTATTAATTTTTTCTTATGGATATTCCCAAACACGGTATCTTTCCATTCTAGCAATTGACTCTTCAGATCCACTAAGCTATTACCTAAATCTGTGTCTGATGATTTTCAATTTCTGTGAACAAAACCCTTAAACTCTTTGTGTAGACACCAGTCAGTTTCGAATTTAAACCTCTTATTCACCTGCTGCTATTCCATCAGAGATACTTGAATCAGAGTAGGTGCATGATCTGAATGCCTTCGATCTAAGGGTGAAACCTTAATAAGGGGAAAGAGAGACAAAAGATTTGTATTTCCATAAGCTCTATCCAATCTTCTTAATATCAGTTGTCCCGTATTCCACGAGTCACGCCATGTATACCTCAGCCCCTGAATCCTAAGTCTGTTAAATCGCAACTATGACGCCATTCCTCAAATTTCACCATCCGTCTGGTAACCCCTAGCTCTCCTCCTTTCTTATCCACCTCTTGTCCAACCTGGTTAAAATCTCCCGCGATTAACCACGGCTCCCCGATATTACTAAAGGTTTGATGAAGATCATTCCAAAGGGGTTCTCTATCTGTTGAGTTGGGCCGCGCATAAATCGCTGAGAAAAAACCAAGAATCACAATTAGTTCTAGAAACCTCAATATTCATTACCCGTTTCCTAACTGATAAAACTCGAACTCCAATATCCGAATTATCCCATAAAAGCCAGATTCCTCCTTTGTAGTTGTTTGCTTCCACTCTCGTAGAGTTTCATTTTCCCAATCCTCAGATAATGTCCTTAGCCTTAGACCCGCTAACTCGCGGTTCAATAATAACCGTCAGCCAGACCTTATGAATACACATCATTTCACGGACCACTCGTTGAAAATTTGCTGCTACCGCTCCATGACAGTTCCATATCAAAATGTTAAGTGGCTGAGAAAGGCCTCCCCAACACCCTTTTTCCTATTTTGTATACACATAAAAACAAGTTAGTTTAAAAAGATAGAGAGGTCTAAGAAGATACTTGTCAGTTAACCTCTTCCGGTCTCTGGTAGTAGCTCCATCTGTTCATCTCGTTCAATCCCTCTGAATTGTGTTTCAGGCACCATAGATACCTCGTGCTCGCCTAGTTTAAGGTGATCCCAGCTTGGACCACAGCTTGGTAGAAAACCCGGTGAACTATTTACCTCGAGTTGCTCTTCATCTTCAAGGTTTACTGGGTTTTCAAAGCCATCGCCGGCGTTAGCTACTCTAGACATCCCGCGTGACGTTGTAACCCATCCATTAGCTGAAGAATGTATATTTTTGAAAATTGCATTGCAGGTCCCTGTTGCATTTTCGGCCCCTGCTGCAGAAATTTTCCCATGCTGTTGCGCCAGGTCATTGTCTGAACCAGCCTGATCAGCTACTCTTATTTCATTCGATCCTTGCCCAACATAAGCCACCTGCCCGTTCTCTTTTACAGTCATGATTTCCGCCCCTAGAACTGGTCCGAAGTCTTCTGTTGCACCTCTAGTTGACATGTTGCCTTCGAATTTCTAACCCCATCAGTACCTGTTTTTGCACCCACTTTCCTTGCGCTGGTAACCTTATTTTCCAAGGTATTAGAACTTTCAAATGTTACAACTTCTGGTATTGATGTGAGCTTCATCCTTGTTTCAAAATCAGGGTCAATAAATATTTTTGTGACCCCTCCTGAACGCGTTTCGACATCTACTGATTTTATTTTATTCTTATTGTTGCTTTTTTTCTTTTCCTTTTTCCTGCTTTCAACTCTCCTCAGTCTTATAACCTACCGAGTTATCAATTTTTCTGCTACTACCCTTATGATTCGAGGATTGTCCCACATTGAAGATAACACCCTTCTCAACATACAGCGCGCCATACCTAGGGCCAAGGTCCTTACTCAGTTTACCGCAATAACCATTCTTCGGGGAAGTTTTATTATTTTTATTAAACACCCGTTGATTTCTCTTGACAGTCACCCACTCACCATAAGTAGATTGTACATCAGTGGCGGGGCTTATTTCATGACCCTGATTAAGCGCTCCATTATTAATATTAATCCCCTTATCCTGGGGCGTTTGTTGTGATACATTAGTCCCAAAATTCTCTTTTTGATGACCGAACTTTTCGCAAGAGAAGCAAACTAGATGAAGTCCTTCGTATTCAACTAAGCAAGTCTCACCACGGTATAAGTGCCTGATTCAGGTCCAACTCCACTGCTAGCCTTGCATAGTTACCTTTTTTCGCGCTTTAGTTAACGGGTCAATACAGACAGTCTTCCCAATAAGGTTCCCCATTTTTCTCAGGATGCGAGCAGTATAGTTTTGCATACCTACATTAGAGAGATCCTAACCCAGTAGAAGTAGTAATCTGTGTGGGACATGAACTCCGAAGTCCACTCCCTCACCACAAGGTAATGATCAAAGATCGTCCACGGCCCCTTGCTAACGCAAAATCACAATTAACCTTATTAGCAAACTTAACCATATGGTACCCATACCCTACATCAACTAGCTCAATCTTGTTTTTCGGGCTCCAGATTTGCTGTAATTTCGATACCAAATACCCATAACTAACCTTTGAACCCAAAAGTCTAATCACAACCGTATTACTCCATAGATTAATTCCCTCTAATATTTCTTCCTTAGACTTCAAAACTTGAGGACATTCACATATAGGAATCAATACATTATCTTTAATTGAGTCTAAAAAGCCAGTATCAAATCCATTATTCCTATTCAATTTGGCTTCCGCTTCATCTATTACAGAAGGAATAATCGAAATCTCATCAACTAGTGCGTCGTGCCATCCAGAATTCTTCCTAGGCGGGATGTTCATTGACTCGCCTCTTTGTTGGGGTTCTGTAGCCGCGTTCTGATCCTGCTGGATGTTAGCGCCAGATTCAATTGAGTAATTAATGGGCCTGGCCCTTTTGAAGTTTCTCAGCGTCGCGGCCTCCAGAGGCGGAAATTCTAAAGCCTCTCTGCTGTTTTCAATTGGGTCCACCGTCATATGATCCTGTATTCCTCCACCTTCGAGTGACAATTTACTGATTAACTTTTTAAGTGATATATAGCATTACTTTTTTCTCTATTAACGTTCATAATTTTTCAAATTTTTCATAATTCTTCCTAAATTTTCATAAACCCCTTCAATATATCATTCATCCTTTCATTTTTTTTTATACATAAGAGGCTATAAAGCGTTAAGAAAAAACGATTACATATAGATCAAAAGATCTTATTGACTATCTAGTACAACTCTAGCAGTTGCACATTCTCTTCTGTCTCTTGTAATCAACTTCCAAATATATTCTGGAGATCCTTCAACGTTGCTGGTTGAATGTTCATCACTGCCCCTTTCTTTGCTAATTTATCAGCATAAAGGTTGGCTTCTCGAAAGACATGATTAAGCTCAAAATTGGGGAATCTTCTTAACAATGCATAACACTCCTTTATAATTGAAACGGCGCGACTACCTAAGTTCCCACCGCCCTTCACTAGCGCATGGAACTTCCTCGAGTCCATCTCATAATGAGTTGAGCTCCCACCGCCCTTCACTATATTGCCACCTCTACATTCGAATCTCAGGTAGAGTTCCTTCGATAAAAATAAATTCATATATTAAAATTCAACCCCTTTCTCTCTCTAGGGCTGCTTCATACTCATGGTACTCTCTCCCTTTATCTGTTTCCGTTTATGTTTATGTTTTAGTTTCCAATTCCGGCTATATTGTATAATTCTCGATTAATTCAATTTTTAACTCCAACTTATAAAAGGTGGACTTTCTATGCAATGTAATTCTGTTACCCTGGAGTATATGTCTTTCGTTGTTGTTATGTTAGTGGAGTAGGTGGTTTTAATATGGTATAATAATAGTGTTAAATATATTAAATCAATGTTTGAATACATATGATACTTTCATTTCGTTTGTTTATAAGTGGCATAATTTGTTACAGTTCTGAGTGAATCGAGCAGTTGACTTTAGCTAATATCTCAACCATCACTAAATGCACGTTTGTTTGTAGAATGAAGCAGTTTTAGAAACTTAACAGCAAGACTATATGGATGGTGAAACAAACGAATCTGAATATAAAAGAAGTGGATCATCATTGAGAAGCCATGATGATGATCACGAGTCCGTTTCAGAAGCTGGAGATATTGGTGATCGTGCGTTATATAGCAATAGATATAGTGGTAGTGGAAAGTTTCGCTTCTCTGAAGATGATCATTTAAATAATGATGCATCTGCTACTACTACTGATCAGGACATTATATCTCCTCTTTCAATAGATGCAATTATACACACCAGTAACGATAAGAAAGTAAATTTTATTTTCTCGAATCTCAACTATATCAATTCATGATGCTCTAATTTAACATGATTATATATACAGGTAAGTGAAAAGAAAGTGTCTTGGCTGTTGGAGTATATATCATCCTTCGTATTTCTTGCTTTCTTTGGAATTTTAGGGGTACTTTAAATTCACTCATTGGGTATTGACTATTTTGTTACATTAAGTATACAAACTGAAGCTTTGTTGCAATATTTTACAGGTTTTGTTACGGTATGGTCTTCAAAAGTTGTTTGGACCTGGAATAATTGGTGCCACAAGTGATCAAAGCTATATGTATTTAGATCTTCCTTCTAATATGGTCTCTTTCTCTTAACCTTGTACGTGAAATCGTTTAATAAAATTGGTATATATATCTAGTTTTAGATATGATACTTATTCTGATACAAGTTTTGTTAATCTTATAAAAGGTTGGATCATTCTTGATGGGCTGGTTTGGTGTAGTTTTAAAAAAAGACATCTCTGGGTTTTCGGATAAATTAGCCATCGGATTATCAACTGGTTTTTTAGGAAGTTTAACCACTTTTAGTGGTTGGAATCAAAAGATGCTTGATCTCAGTGTTAAAGGCCATTGGGTTTTTGCTGTTTTAGGTATTCTAATAGGCTTGTTTCTTGTTGCGTATTCTATAATATTTGGGATTGAAACTGCTAAAGGAGTTAAATGGCTTTACAAAAGATCAACTAAGACTAGAGTATCTCAATGTCAAAGCGGGAATAAAAACACGGGAAAGCGTGATTTAATCCTATTAATAGTAATTGTAATGCTTTTAGTCAGTTTATGGTGTATGAGTGTGATTCTAGCGAGAAAGGAATTTAGACAAGAGCTCAGCTATGGATAGCTTGTATTGTGGGACCCATTGGTGTATGGATCAGATGGTTATTAGCTCGGCTTAATGGGCGTGGTTTAGGAAAAACTGGGTATTTAAAGTGGATGCCTTTTGGGACTCTTATTGCTAATGTATCTGCAGCTTGTGTAATGGCAGGTTTAGCAATTTTAAAGAAAGAGGTAATTTTGTTTGGAAAAACTGTTAATTGTATGTGTTAGTATTATATTTATGATATTGATGAGTAATTAATAACAGGTAACTACAGAGAGATGTGATACTATTGCGACAGGTTTTCAATTTGGTTTACTAGGTTGTTTAAGTACTGTTTCTACTTTTATTGCGGAGTTTCATGCAATGAGAGAGAGTGAGTATCCTTGGAGAGGTTATGCTTATGCGATAACTACAATATTAATTTCATTTACTTTGGGGACGCTTATATATTCTGTACCTGTTTGGACTAAGGGATTTGATTAGATTATGTGATTTGTTTACTTGAACCAAGAAATATAAAGAAGTTGTGTATGTGTTAGTACTATTCTATAGCTATTGATGAACAATTGGACGATTAATTGAAGAATATCTGATACACGATAAAAACAAATAGACATGTGAATTGTGATACTGTAGCAACAGAAATCATGTTTGGTTTATTTGTTGTTCAACTGTTGTTTCTACTTTCATCTCGATTTCCCTGCAATGAGGGAGAGATTACCGAATTGATTAACAAAATAATTACATAAATATAACTATATATTTAAAATTTTAAAATTCTAACCAATCCTCAATCATTTAATTCATCTGACGACTATAACAAAAATGAAAAATTTAGATGTTTTTCCAACAAATGAGTAAACATGTTACGAAAAAAAAAGATGGTTCTTGTTTTAATCCTATAATTGCATCTTGCTTCTAATTATGGGTTGATATCGCTTTTTGTGATAGATTTATAAGATTACGAAATGTCATTTTTAGGAATTTATGAACTTAATTGTTTGGATTACCCCTATTATTTGATATTATTTGAAGTATAGTTTTATCTCGGATGTTATTGTATTTTTGGAGTTATTTGCGTTAATTCTGTATATCCTAGGTACGTGTATGATACGAAATCCCGAGATTGAGCTAAGAAATTAAAATCAAACCCGAGTCAAGTTATGAATGAACAAAAGATCTTCTTAATTGATCAAGTGGTATATCCGGTAAAATATCACCATCGACTTAGAGAAAATCACCGTAATTATTGGTGAGGTTTAGGATCATATATGCCCAAACTATCCAAGATAGACGCTTGGAGCAAGGAAGAGAAGAGGAGCAAGTAAACAACCACACCATTTTACCTTTATTAATCATCCCATTCTATGTTCTAGTGTAACTCTTCATCTTTTTACATTCTACTCTTTAATATGAATGATTTGAACTTTGAATTCCATATTTTAGTATAAACTAAACTTTAATTTGGCTTGAAATGATCGAGAATGAACCCTATGTTATATGATTCTATCCTAGTTTGTTTAATTTTTTATTATTTGACTATCACATGGAATGGGGGTTTGATTGTGGAAGTAGTATAAGAATGTATGAATTAGTTTAAACTTGTGTCACACCCCAAAAAACGCGATAGAACTAGATATATATCACCCAAATTCTTATGTACTCATGATTCAAGAAAATGGCGTTATTGACATTCAACAGATAAGTTCGAGTAAAAAATCCAGCATATTTTTTCACTAAATCTTTACCAACGACGACATTCAAGCAATATGTCACCAAATATGAAACACGTCATCGGAAATACTCGATGTAAGTGTTATCTTCAGTGAGTTATTTTGATTCAAAAAGCAAAAAGGAGAAAGAACAAAAAATGCTGAAAAGAAAATATACAAAAAACCTGTTACTGATCGAGGCTAGGATTGGATCCCATGTATTTAAGTTTTATTAGCCACGCACTGGTGTCTTACGTTTTTGTTTGGCTTCAACCTCCAGGATAACACTGCAAATATCAGACACTTGAAAATCTGCAGAAACTTCGAACTTTTAATGGTGTTTAATCCCTCTCGCTTTTATGTAATTTGTTTGCAAAAAACTGAAAGAATGAAAACAAGTTTTGGCCATGTATTTATAGGTGTAGAAGCACCTGTTTAAACCAGACCAGCATCGTTTCAGAAATGGAAGATGACGTTTGAGGAAGAAGTGTTGTTTCAGAAAAATCAGAAAGTTAAAACCATTTAAATCAAATTTAATCAAAACGACGTCGTTTTGTTTTGTCCAAACATTTTAATTAAACATTAAACGACAACGTTTTAATTTTTAATTAATCTTCTTATTCCTTACATTTAACACTCAATTTTTCATTCACCTTTCATTTATTTTACACAAGTGAATATATGAAATTCATTACCGAAGTAAGACGAACAACTTTTGTTTTTGTCACGACTTATAACGAGGTGGGACCCACGTAAATATTGAGTTAATGTAAGCAATTTCACTTGGGTAAATACCCAAATGATAACAGTAAGAATGAGAGGGAGAAGGTATTGACGTATTGTACTCTTTTTCCTTCACCATGGTTTTTCCCACTGGGGTTTTCCTTTGTAAGATTTTAACGAGGCAATCCATATATCATGTATCTCCCGCTTCAATTTTTTTTTGGGATACCTAAGGGAGATTATTATTAAATATTAAAGATTAGGTGGATATACACCAGCAACATCCCCGATGATATCTCCATCTTTTTTACAGAATAATCTAATTTAGAGACATTATTTTAGGTGTATTATGTGCTTAGCTGAGGGAGCTTCCCCTATTAATTGTTAGTTTCTCAATTCTTACCGTGTTTTGGTGGTTTGCTTCTTTTGGAGCATTTTTGGTATAATTTATATGTTAAATGTGAATATCTTAGGTACAATGATTATATTAGATGCCAAATAAATGTCAAGGAGTTGAGGAAAGAAGATACAAGGCGAAATCAAGAGTTAAAAGCCCAAAGGAGCTGTTTTAAGAAAGTGCAAAAGCTACTAAAAGGTGTTAGCAGATTTGGAGACGTGTAGTATTTTCAATGCTGCATAAAACTGGCAAAGAATTCGAAGGAACCCTTTTATATCAAGAAAGGTATTTGAACATGGCCACTGGTTTCAAGTGATTTGGAGTTGTAACGAAGGAGTTATGATTTATGTAAGTTTTAATGATAAGTTAGATTCGTTCTCAGGGAATTATTGTGTTATACGTATGAATTAAAAGAAAGTGTAGAAAGAATTAGCTCATGGAATTGAAAGACAATAAAAGTAAATATGGATAATGGTGGAGAGAATATGATCAAATTAAAGACTAATGCAATAAACAAAAATGTAAGAATAAGATGAGAGATATAGCTCAGTTTTGCTTATATGCAATTATCCTTCTATTTCTTCTACTGTTATAAGGGTGATTGAAACTCTTAAAGTAAGTAGCCAGAATTCTATATTCCTCCTAACCCCCTTCCGAGTAGACGTATGTGGCGACCTAACAATTACCAGGGGACTTGAGTATGAGGACCCTGTAGAATAATTGGTGGTTACTCTCAAACCCTAATGACTATCTAGTTAGGCAATCCCGTTTGGATCACCACCATACACTAGACGTTTATGTGGTGTTTCAATAATTAGACACCCCTTCCGGGTACCATCCAACTACTATTAATGGGGTAGTCTATACTCGTGCACTAGCTAGAACTACAGTCAATACATCAAAGAACATAAAACAAATATAAAGTTTAAAAAGCTCAATCGATTTAAAAAGGTTTTTCCCAAACAAACTTAGATAGAGGAAAGTAGAATTCAAAAATTATACGTATGCAAAACCCAAGCTATGGGAAAACTAGTTCATGATTCAAATAAATAAACTAAAATAAAGATACATACTATCAACTTGATTCTCCTAATGATTCTACTTGAGACTAAGGACTAATAATTAAGAAAGGACATGTTTACAATGATAAGAGAGTGTATTTATAGGAGTTTTCTAACCCTAGGTTTAAATCTTGGAGTCGAAGACAAGTAATTTGAGTCCAAGTCCAACTCAAATTCGTTTCCTAAAATATAGGTCAGGATAAACATTACTCACTGTTTTGGTCATATATACTTCATTATTGGGCCGATTTTTGCCCACTTTAAATTAAAACGACCACATCAGAAAATGTTTTCCTTCACAATATTAAGAATCTCTCTAAGAAAGCGCTTGAAAAGTTGTACCAAACATGTGATTTTATTTTCATAAAAGATTATATTTTTGTTCATGCATATAATAATGTGCTATTTAGTTTACAGAAAAATGATTGTTGGTCATGACATTTCAAGAAAAGAGAACATTTATTGGACGTGCAGCTTCTTTCATTGATTTCCCATTCAAGGTATGTGCCTAGAGTTGGTCCATCTAATTTTCCAGTTTCTTTAATGATGGGATTGGATTTTCTTACCTCATTGTACCATGTTGGTTCATATTGCTCACTTGTGATGTTTAATAAAAAATGGTCAACCCTTAATCTTTAACTTATTATTCTAAAGATGGTAAATTTTAGTTTTCAATTGGTGTGTTCAATTATGATTAAAGGAGTAAATACAATATTTGTGTTATGCTTTCATACTAATTGAAGATCTCCAATCTAATTGCATGGGGAGAATTAAACATCATGTAGACACAATTTAACATCTAACACACTATTAAATATTATGTAGAAAAATATTGAATGGGCGTAAAGAATAACAAGTTTAGCATGTAAACTGAAGCCGAAAATATTTAGCATGTTTTTTGTTTGTAGATCATAAATCTTTTTAAGTAATTTTTAGCAGTCACTATATATAAACACAATATAAAAGAATTATATTAACTATGGTGATCATAGGTTGGATCAATAATTCTTCTAGCAAGTCTAGGAAGTGGGGAAAGTTTTCTTTTAATAGGAGAAGACTCATTTTGTTGGTTTTTGGAGGTTCAAATGTAGCCTAGAATGCAATTACTACCATTGCAACATCACCAAGATAAAGAAAATGGGAGATCATAAGGGTTAATATATGAAGATCATATACATTTACCATTTAGTATCACCAGGATAAAGTTACAGATGAAATTACGAACAAAAATTAAAGAGAAATTCTCCCAGGCAAAGAGGCTTTGTCATCCCTTCCATACAACAATACGACAACAATATTGACGATACAACACATTAAATTGTTATGTATTTAACCAAAAAAATCAATCTGAGACAAAATATAGCTAATGACCTTGTAATATACCCTTGTACATTATCATTTTGTTTGCAATATAACTTATGGTTATCTTTTTCTGCAGGCTGCTTAACCTGATACACACCGATTGATTGTTGACTTAATCTTTTGGTTCCATAATAGTTAAAAGTTATAATCTAATAACAGATTTGAAATTTTATACGTGAGCATGGGACTCTTCTCGATGTAAAGACAGGAAATGTTAGATGTCACTACTATGACAAGATTATGAGTATTGGCTTTAATCGCCTTAGATACCATGTAGCTGGTATCCATGAAGATGTTGTTAGTTGTAAAAATGTACCTACACAAGTTAAGAATTTTTTTCTAAATGAGCTACTCGAGAATAGAGATAATTAGCCAATGAAGATGAGGAGCTTCAGACTCCTCCGAAGAGAAAGAGAGTGATTACTCACGCATCCACTTCAGGGGCTAAGATTTTGGCAGGAGAGATCAAAGTGGGTTGTAGAATATTGTTAGAGGAATGTGTAGATCATTTAAATAGGTCTATAGTGAATGTTTTTGTCAATAATTTTGGAGAAGTTAGAGAGTCTATCAGTGAAGTACTAAAACCACTTGATTTAGTCACCACGATTACTGGTCATAGTTTACGAAAAATATCATTTTGATTTGGATATTGCTTGAAGTCAGTGATGCTTGAGAAGTGACGAAAGTCAATTAGGAGTAGAGATCAATAAGTTATGCTAATGTCTCCACTGTGGCTCGAACTAGTCCGTCAATAAGTAAAAACGAGTTGGGCTATTTACTCCATCTAAGTATGCCCGGTCCCCACCCAAACTTTTTTAAGATGCTATATAAGTGTTTCAGAAGCTCATAACATAAGACTACACAATTTTGGAGAGCTAAAAAACGCTGGAGTCAGCAACAAGACGTAAGAAGAAGGAGAAGAAGGGTTACCATTCCAAATCCGTTTCCGAATCCCGACTAGTGTGAAAATACTAATTCTCCCTTACATTTATAAACATCTAATTAGTTAACTTTGAGAGTTACTAGAAATACTCAAATATATATCTCCCATATTCAAATCATTTAGTAGTTTAAATTGCAATTCCATCTTAACTTTTACTTTTGGTTTTTTATCAACAATCCTAGTTAATATTTATTCCCGCACTTTTGTTTTTATAATCATAAACTCATCAAATATATTTAGTCAATTACTTTTATTCGAAACTCAATCTACCATACTTGTAAACACAATCATGTTAACTTTCATAATCCATGTGGAGACGATAACCCCTTCATATATTTATTATTACTTTTCAATATCCCGTACACTTGTGGGAAATAAACCTTTCCTATACTATATACTTATTTATCACACTCTTGGGTATGACAATCACCGACATCACTACTACAGGTGGCACTAATCCTGCTCTGAGAGTCTTTGAGTAGAAAAGTATCCTAGCATGAAAGTCTATGAGAATGTAAATTATCTAAGAGTGCAAAAGTATTTGATTGAGAAGTGGGTATGCATATATAATGCATAAAAAGGTAATGAGTGAGTACATATTCGAGTGTAAACTCAAATTCTTAGACAATTAGTTTTTTTGGTTAGTGAGGAGAGAGCCAAAAGCTTAGTCTAAATTGTTCAAATATATATCCTACCTTACCATACGCGTACGTTATACTAAAAAACCTTAATATTATTAGATATGTGGTTTGATTGAAATGAGTGAAAAGGAGGTTAGTAAGTACGTCATTCAAATGTCATGGATTTGTCGAGGATCACCCTGTAACAACCACTTTAAGCTTGGTTTATTAGTCTCCCTTTTTTTATTGTGAAGTTAATTGTGTTTTACATTATAATATTGTGATTTTTTCAATGATAAGTATTTTGTGGATTAGTTTTTGGAGTATGAATTACTTGAGATTATAACATGCTTACTCCTTGGAAAACAATTGGAAATTAGGCCTAGTTTGTGTTTACTTTGTCGAGACGACAAAGATTTGAGTTGGGGTTCCAGATGTCTCGCATTTTGCGATCAATGTAGAGACTCACGAGACATACTTTAGGGATATGTTTTATAATTATTGTGAGATTTATCACTTTATTTTGCATGATTTGAGTTTGTATCAAATCTTGGGTATATATATGTATTTTTGGTGCAATAGAGATGATTTTTGTTTTGAGTGCGTAGATCCTACGATCATGGATGATAATAGACACCAAGATGAAGCTAATAATTTACAAGCTAAGGACGAACTCGAGTCAAGTCGCGGAGGAGCCAAAAGTTTCTCTAGAAGCTCAACAAAAATTGTCGACAAAACGTCTACATCAGTTTTGGAATTCACGCTAAATAATTTTGAGGATCTTGATCATGAAATAACATCTCAACATATATCTTTGAGTGTAGGTTGCAGGAGAATAAAAGGTTTTCAAATCGGAGTTGAAATGAAAAAGTTATGGACATCTTTCTATGAAGGCCCAAGATGTCCAACTTCAATAAAGAGTCCACTAAGCCACTTATGACTTGCGTAAGTGGTCCCAACTTGTTTAAACGTCTTTAGGGGTATAAAATATGTTTTTATCCTCAAAACAAAATACTTATCATTGTATAGAGTTGTGAAAACATGGACAAAGATTGGGAGCATGAGAAGCAATAACACAAACCTTCTTTCACTTTATTTCTATATTAAATAATGAAATTTTATTTTTTTCCTTTATTTATTGGAATTATGAATTTATTATATTTTATTTCTTTCTCCAAACATGAACTAAACATATTTTAGCTTGATATTGCATATGCATGAAACCTAGATTTTATTTGAGATTATTTTCCATGAAATTTGGAATTGCATGCATTCTTATGTTTCATGTAATTATTGTTCTTGATCACATATTGAGTTGTGTTAGGGATTAAAGTACCCCTGGGATAGGGGAGTTTAGTATTTAGAAAAGGAATTATAAATGTTTAGTTGAGTTTGAGCATCGAGAGATCTAAACTAGATATATAACTAATTTAGGATTTGAACTTAGATGTTAGCTAATTTTGTCGGATTACTCGGAACAGGTTTCTAGGATTAGGTAGTATCCCCTATTACCCAAGAGGGATTTAGGGTGTACCTTAGAATCCCAGTTAGCAAGTGAAATTCTCAATTTATCCTTTAATCAACGAATAGTCCTAAAGCATGCTAGCGGCGAGTACGCAATCTTGAGATATTCCCATATACATCGTATCTTAAGCTTTATTATGTTAGTTCTTTAATTTTGTTTTAGTTAATCCTTAGTTCTGTGTTTCCTAGTAATATTAATCATTTAAAAACAAATTAAAAATCCTTTTTGTTTTAGTTTTAGTTTTTTCCACCGATATCTAAATAAGAATTAAAACTACGTGTTTAACTTCTATTTCCCTGTGAGACAATAACTTATCATTTTTTATTACTTATGACAACTCGTACACTCGCATGGAGTCTTCAACAAATGTTGATTTTTATATCACACTTTGTAAAAAAAAACAATCATTTATACTTGCACTATAGGTCCCTCAGTTTTTGAAACTATAACATAGTTTAGTTAGAAGGATATTTTAAACCCACTGATCCCACTGGTTAGATGTTTAATTGAAATATATGCATTTTTAAGCATGTTTTAGTAATATCTTATATCAAGTGTTATTTTCTAGTTATTCGATATAAAGGGTCCTTTTAATTTTCATGGATGGAGAGGATAAATATATATCCTTGATGCACTTGTATAGTGTAACACAATGGGAGAATGTGCATGCATTGCAACACAATAAGATTTTACAACAAGACATCTTTGCGGGGTCCTTTATAATATCATTCATGTATCACCATATATGTAAGCATTTTTATGTTGAGGTCAAGTCATATTGTTACCAATTCATCTATGAAGGGGCTATAAGACCATTAATATATGAATTTCAAAACATTAATATTAAATTGATATGTTGGCTTCAATAGGACCGTATTGTAACCCTTAATGTATTAACTGTGGTATATTATTATTTTTATATGCATGATTTTAATATATATGAACACATTTTTATGAGATCTTGATTTTTGGAACCCTTATCGTAATCCTTTTCTTTTAAATATATAATTTACCGGCAAGTTAAACGGTAGCTTTATATTCACAAGAGTTCTGTGTGCATGCCTAAAATTTGCGTGACATGGTATATACCCATAATCCGTGTGACATAAGTATATAACCAAAATTTGTGTTACATGGGTATATAACAGAGGGTATAAACATGTGGTGTGGCACGATATATAGCTTGGTATATACCCATCAATCTGCATTTTCTTTCAGTGTTAAGTAGTGGATATATACCCACCAATATACATACTACATGTATGTTTAGCAATGTGCATATATTAGTTGTTACAAAATACATAAGATGGGTTCATACCCATAAATTTTTTATATTATTTTGTTGTAACACGCCCTGGAAATGCTATCATTGAGGATTGAACAAGGAAGATGTTAAAGGGTAAATTTTCATGTAATACAGTGGGTTATGCCACCATAGATAATCAGGTTTTTATTTTAAACTCTCACATATTAAGTTTAGTCTTTATTGAGTTTATAAAGTGATTAAACTAGTTTATTTGGGGCTTACATAGTGCTTAATGGTAAACGTGTAGGGATTTACATATTAATTGTTGTTTATAAGTCCTTAGTCAGTAACAATTATGGGTTTTGTACATCCACACTCATCATAAAAACCAAAATTGTATTAAAAACTGCTACAAGATGTCTAATATATCGCAAAAAATAAGGGCTAACAATTGTATCCTTGCACATGACAATAAAAAAAAGGGAACATTCTTAATCATTTGCGTCACATAGGCTTAAAAATATCCAAAAGTATTAAAGTTCATAAAAAAAAATCCAAGCTGGTAATAAACACTGCTACAAGATATCTATTCCATTGCAAAAACAATAGTAAACAATTTATTCTTACACATGACCATAAAAAAAGGGCATATTATTAAATATTTGCCTCACATAGGCTTACAAAAGTTCTTTATATTAGAAAATCAGTAAAAGTAATTCGAGCCTTGCCCACCTTCATTGTCAAGTAGGCTAGATAAAAAATAAGTCCAAATCACATCATTGTCAAGTAGATCATTTTTTTATATTTAGTCTCAATTTAGTTTTTACATGACCAATCCATATAGTACATACCTTATAATATAACACTTACACACACTTTCGTACATCTTAAAAAAAATTTAACCTAAAAAATAAAGCCGCCTGCAGAAATCTACCTCTTTGTTTAGGGTGTTCTTCTATATAGTCTCTTGGTCTAGGAAGACATTGTTATCCTGTCAATAGCAAGAAATATGGATGACACTTTCTTATAAGTACTTACTTGTTTAATACTTGGAAAAATTAGTTTGGACCAATCTTGTTTTTTGTCATTTAGTGTGCAGGTTGTATCAGGTTCCACTGATAAATACATAGGGAAAAGTGCAAGATTGATTCGTGAAATATTCAATTATGCACGTGATCATCAAGTAAGAAAGGACGCATTAGATGTATATTATATGCACGTTTTTGATATATACTAATTATTTACATGTTGTTGTTCTTGTCCAACCCAACTCTTCTTTGTCTAGGTATATTAGATAGAAAAAACGAGATACCTTTACGTAACTAGCAATACAGATTGAAATGTCTCGAGATTCATTCCGCTGTAAAATTTAAACTTGTCGAGGTACCAGACTAATATTTGATATTAATTTACTTCGTAAATCATTAAAGTATTTATTGAAAACTAGTATGTACACAAGGTTCTAATAGAGCTAATTTTTGTAATATTTGTATCGAAGCTGTTATGACAGCTATTAGTGAAAAGTTTGATTATGTCTTCCATGAAGATTTCGTGAAGGTAAAATTTTAATTATTGGTTTTGATTAATAGTGCAACTAACTGAAAAAATGCATTTCAAAAACGATAATTTGTATTTTAATTTTTGCTCATGCATATGATAAGCGTTATTTAATTTACACGAAAAGTTCGATGGTTATGATATTTCAAAAATAATGAATATTCATTATAATTAACCTGGTAAGTCTATTGATTTTGCTGTTTTTTATATATGGGATTAGATTTTATTGACACATTTTACTATATCTATTTAATTAGTTGTGATAGTTAATAACAAATAGTCAACTATTGATGATTAACTTATTGTTCTAAACATGGTAAATTTTAGTTTGACAATAGGTGTGTTCAAATTGGATTAGAGGAGTAAAATCAATTATTTGCGTTATGCTATTATATTAAACGAAGATATATCCAATCTAATTGTGGGGGGAGAAAAAACATCATGTAGAAAAAATTTAAAATCAGACACATTATTAAAGATTATGTAGACAAATATTGAATGAGCGTAAACAATAACAGTTTTAGTGTGTAACTGAATCTATCTGCACATATTTGACATGTTTTTTTTCTAGATCATAAAACGCTTAGCTAACAATGTTGGAAGCATTTGTTAGGGTATTCGTTATCATGTTCCATTTTTAGTTGCTTGACTTGTCTTAACATTGGTAATCACAAAGTAATTCCATATCCTCAATTTGTCAAAAAATCTTGTGCATCAATATAACATTTGCAGCTTTTGTTTAGAGCTGTGTAATACGCACATATTAATCATGATTGTATATTGTTAATGTTACCTATTAAATTAAATAGTAAAGGTTTTAGACAAACCTTCTTACACAGCGGATTGATTTCTGAATTCTTGCTTTCTGATCGCGAACTTAGTTACTAGAATTAAGCTCTTTGTTTTCACCACCTAAGAGTCTGAGAATTTGTTGTTAAGTGTATAAGAAAAGAGATTGATTTATGCTGTAGTGTTTGTTGTGTTTGGAGAGGAGAAGCAGACTTTTATTTATAGAGGGATAGGAGCGTTGGTTTATTAACTGATAATAAACCATCACTCCACTATCTCCACTATCTCCACTATATCCACTATATCCATCTCTCTTAGTGGGCAAGTTACCATTGTAACTTCCTGACTAACTTCCCAGAGTACGTTCATGTTACCCCATCATGGGTGACATGGAATAAAATAATATTTAATTTATTTTATTTCTTTCATTCTCCCACTCGCACATGATGGGGTTACCATCTTGTTATTAGGTACGTGCACCACAATGTCCCATACATCAAAATTTGTCAAAATTCCCTCATATACACACTACTACAATAATTCATCATACTTGACAAATAGGTCGTGCGACCGACAAGCATACAAGCATATGTTACTATTAACCTGTTAGGGTACATAGTTGCTCAAATGAAATCTCATTCCTTACGTATCTTGTAGTACCCCAGACTAACAATATGTTGTATCATATTACAGTAACTCTGACCCCTTCAAATTTATATCACAACTTCTATGTGAAAAAAAGAGTTCACTGTCATTTCGTTTATGTGTCTCACTATCATGTTATAGTCCGTATTGACTTACATGATCGGTTAACCTGCAAGCACACATTCAATACACAATTCTAGTCTTCCCTTTACACTTATATCCTTTTATATTGATTAGGTTGCTTTCCCAAACATACCCCATTAGACCGAATCACTCATGATCATTGGTAATGTGTTCAAAGTAGCATATACCTAATCAAAATATCAAGATATAGTCAAAAGTAATAAGGGCACAAATCAAAGGTATCACACAGTGAAGAAACAGGGATCAATTCTTCACTTCCTTTTGGTCGAAAGCAGACGTGGTATGACACACATGTTATGGTATTATTTATATATCTCAAATTGTATGTCACAATTTTACAAATACCATACGGATATATAATTAGACAAGCCTCGTTGCCTAAGATGAATTCTTCGATCGATCAACCCTTCTATGAAATCAATCAATCAACTCATATCTGGCTATTATAGACTAAGTAGATAGTGGGATTTTGCTTCGATCATAATATAAGCTTAACATGGTTTATCCATGTTTATGATCTCATCTTAACACTTAGTTAAGGCGACTATCTTAACTCAAGTTATCTTAAGGGTTCTTCACTGCTATGAGTTAGTCTCATCTTTGCACACTTCTTATGCCAAAGGCGATTGCCCTATGACAGGGCCAATCTCAGTCTATAGGACATACATACTTACAAAATCACACGCAATATATATAATACATATCAAACATGATATCATTAAAATAAACAGTTAAATAAACATACTAATGGAAATATATACATGAATGCACATAAACTAGCAATAATTCATACATTATATCTTGCTTAATCCTATAGATCTAACATGATCCATGAATACATCCCTTCAGATAGCCTTTGTGAATGGATCAGCAAGCATATTGCGTGTGGGTATATATTGCAAAGTAACATCCTTTTGTGCAATTATATCTCTAACGAAGTTATACTTTATATCAATGTGTTTGGTCTTGCTGTGATATTTTGGACCTTTCACATAAGCCATTGCAGCTTGACTATCACAGTATATTGTTATTGGACTCCCACTATCACCAGAGAATCCTAAATGTTCAAAGAACCTTTTTAACCAAACAGCCTCCTGAACCGCAGCTGAGCAAGCTACAAACTCACCTTCCATCGTTGACAAAGCTACACAGGTTTGTTTCTTGCTACTCTATGAGATTGCGCAATTATTTAGCAAGAATACATAACCTGAAGTGGATTTATGCCCATCTATATCACCAGCCCAATCAGCGTCTGTATATCCCTCTAGGCGTAATCTATCTCCTCGAAAGCATAAGGCATGATCTTTGGTGCCTTTTAGGTATCTCAATATCCTTTTCACAGCTTTCCAATGCTCTTGTCCTGGGTTCGATTGAAAACGACTAACTAAACCTACTGCATAACATATATCTGGTCTCGTACACATCATAACATACATAAGACTACCAATGGAACTAGAATATGGTACTGTTGACATTTTCTGTTTTTCTTCTGTAGTACTAGGACACATGTCGAGAGTTAGGTTTATTCCCTTTGCTACAGGAGTGTCAATGGCATTGCACGTAGTCATACCAAAGCGCTCAAGTACATTCATGATGTAAGGTTCTTGAGATAAAGATAATAGTCTTCTAGACCTATCTCTATGAATCTTAATACCAAGAATATAATTTGCTTCTCCCATATCTTTCATATCGAATTGAGAAGCTAGCCACTCCTTGTTAGCTTGAATAAACTCTTTATCATTCCCAGCTAATAGGATGTCATCCACATATAGAGATAAAATCATGAAATTCTTCTTGGAACGTTTAATATAAACACAGTGGTCTTCACTTATCATCTCAAATCCATTTGACGAGATAACTTCATGAAATCTCAAATTCCACTGTCTCGAGGCTTGCTTAAGACCATAGATTGATTCCAACAATCTACATACTTTATTCTCTTGATCTTTTGCAATGAAATCTGAGGGTTGTTCCATGAAAATTACCTCTTCTAAATCTCCATTTAGAAATACAGTTTTAACATCCATTTGGTGCAACTCCAGATCGAGATGCGCCACTATAGCTAAAATAAGATGTATTGAGGTAAATCTAATAACAGGAGAAAAAGTTTCATCAAAATCTATTCCTTCCCGTTGAGTATAGCCCTTCGCTACCAAGCGAGCTTTATACCTGTCAATGGATTTGTCAGGTTTCCTCTTTATTTTGAGAGCCCATTTGTTCCCAATTGCCTTACGTCCTTTCGGGAGATCAACCAGTTCCCATACCTGGTTTTTCTTCATCGACTCCATTTCTTCTTCCATTGCTTTCCTCCATTCATTCTTAGTGGGACATATGAGTGCTTCATTAACTGTTCGAGGTTCTTCTTCGTCTTGTGGAGTTATCATAAATACTTCTCCTTCGATTTCAAATCGGCTACGAGGAACTAAACCTCTAGCACTTCTCTTAAGTTGAGAATCTTGAGAAATAGGATTACTAGATGATGCAATGGTTTCTTCCGTCTCAAGATTTAGAGGAGTGTCCGTCTCTATCTCTTGAGTATGTGTTACCTCATCAGGCGACACATTTGTTTGCATATCATCTTCCTGAATCTCATATAATTCACATAAAATGGAATTTCTGTCAACCTCACCTCTGCTAGGAAAATCATTCTCTAAGAATGTAACATCTCGTGACTCAATTTCTGTAAGACCCCCATCATTATGTTCACCAATAAACACATATCCTTTAGAGTGATCTGGGTATCTAATAAAGATACACTTCTTACCTCTTGGACCTAACTTCCCATACTTATGAGATAGATCATGAACATAGCCCGCCGACCCCCAAGGTCGCAAGTATGACAGATTAGGTTTCCTGCCTGTCCATAGTTCATAAGGAGTTGATGGAATAGTCTTCGTGGGTACTCGGTTAAGTATATAACAGGCGGTTAGCAAGGCATCTTCCCAATAAGATATTGGAAGATTTGCTTGTGCGATCATAGACCTAACCATTTCTAGGAGTGTTCTATTCCTCCTTTTAGCCACACCATTCTGTTGTGGAGTTCTAGGAATTGTAAGTTGCCTTACTATCCCTTTTTCATCACACAGTTCTTTAAACTGATCAGATAGATATTCCCGTCCTCGATCGGTTCTTAGGGTTTTCACCTTCCTCTCTAACTGATTTTCCACTTCATTGATAAATGTCATAAAACATTTCAATGCTTCGGATTTGTGAGAAATCAGGTAGACATAACCAAACCTAGTGAAATCATCTATAAAGGTGATGAAATAATGTTCCCAACGTCTAGTTTGAACACTCATTGGGCCACAGATGTCTGAATGAATTACTTGTAATGCGTACTCGACTCGTTTAGCCTTTCCAAATGGTTTCCGTTTTGCTTTACCTGCTAGACAATTTTCACAAGTTGGCAAGTTGACTTTAGATAACAAACCCAAAAGGTTCGACTTAGCCAACAAATTCATACGGTCTTGACCAATATGACCTAATCTAGCATGCCATACATTTTCTTCTACATTAGAATGACTAGAAGAAGAAGTATTAGTGGAAAAGCAACTACTTAAACAATAACTATTAAACGAGTTATCATCATCTAGTACAATTAAACCATGCGAAATAAAACCAGAACCATAATACCTAGCATCATAATAGATATCTACTTGTTTGTTATGAAAATGCAAATTAAAACCTAATCCTAGAAGAACAGTGACCGAGACTAAGTTCCGTCGAATATCAGGTGCGTAAAGTACTTCATGCAGGTACAAGGTTTGACCACCTCACAAGTTCAACTTGCAAGTGCCAACTCCTTTGACTTCAACCTTATTGTTGTCTCCTACATATATCCACCTTGATCCCTCTGGAATCCGACGGTACTCTACATATGCCTCTCGGTCTTTGGCTACATGGTCTGTCGCTCCTGAGTCCACAGTCCACAAAGGATTAGAATCAGCAAGCAATACAGTACTGGTAACATAAGTAAAATTACAAGAAGTAAATGACATTGCTACCTTTCTGGGCTCGCTGCACTCGCGAGCGAAGTGACCCATTTTCTCACAGTTAAAGCATTTCATCTTACTCTTGTCTTTCTTCTTACGAAAACGTTTTCCATTATTGTTACCACCCTTCTTGTTCTTCTTGGAAACATGCTCATTTCCGTTCTTCTTCCCATTGTTCTTGCACTTATTGCTAGAAACTTTGTGGGAACTTGATTCAGCAACATAAGCCTGACCCTGAGGCTTAATTGCATCTAGACGTTCATCTTCCAATGTCACATGACGAGCAGCATCATCAAAGGTTTTGATGTTGTCATTGTGAGTCAAGTTTATCTTCAAATGCTCCCAGTTATTTGGAAGAGATCGGATCACAGCTTGAACTTGTTGTTCATCAGTAAGGTTATGACCTGCATTCTTAAGTTCCCTAATCATGTTACACATCTCTCGGAGATGTTGTTGCATGGTTTGATTAGGCTTCTTCTTGCAAGTGTCAAACTTAATGGTCAATTGACGCAACTTAGTCACAGTCGTACCCCCATACTTCTCCTTAAGAGCATTCCACATTTCGTGAGCAGTGAGGTATCATTGACATTCATAGACAAGATCGTCATTCATGGATTCTATCAAGATGCCTCTTGCAGTGGAATCTTTCTTTTTCCACTTCTCATAAGCCTCCATGTCCCTTCTGTTTTGAGCTGTGTTGCCTTCCTCAGGCTGAGCCATGACATTGTTAACAGCCTCAAGAACATCTTGCTCTTCTAGAACATAGTGTATCTTGAGCTTCCAAAGGTTATAGTTCTCACCATTCATCTTTTCTCCTTTGTTGAGATCAGCAATGATGGTTTTCGATGCCATTTTCTCTATAGAGTAAGAGATTTCCATTAATATCATACATTTATTTAACAACTCTATGCTATTAATGCAAACGGAATGAATAAGAAAGATAACAAAATAAGTGATAAAGAAAGTTCACTATGTTCCCAATCATGAACTACTATATTTTGTTTGTCTTGACCATTCAATCAATTTCATTAACTGCAAAATTAAGTTCTTCAAGAACTCCCACTTACTCTAACATGGATAGAGCAAAAATGTATGAAAACTAAACAACTAATAACATAAAAGCAAATAATCTAGTTGAATTCATACATAAATGAAAAAACATGTTTGGTAAACAAATAACCAAATAAAATCAAAGACTAACATTTGAAACGAACTACCAAAATAAACTACCTAGCAAAGAAACTCTAACTTATACATGACAATCACTCGTATCTCGTTTTCAAAGGAATCGATTTTTCAAAACCCTCTTTTACATAGAGACTTATCGGATTATACTTAGTAGGCGAATTTATCTCACAAGGACATTTGAAAAAACTTGTATGCCTTTTAAAATGATTCCACATATGAGATTCAGTGAAAGCATATACGACCCAACCATATGTTTTTGATCTCCTATCTACATAATTTTCGGGATTCACATTCCTCCATAGATCAAGGAGATCTTTTCTCAAGTCTTTTGGCAAAGTCCTGAGAAGGGCATCAACCTTGCCATTCTCATTCATGTGATAGGAATATTTTATGACACCTTGTATCATATCATTTACAATCTTCACGTGTTGTATTAAAGAATGTGATGATTTCATCTTATAATTTCGAAGTGTCATTATTTTGTTTTTCAAATCTTCTCTTGGTTTATCGGGTTCTTTGGCGGTGTAAACCAATTTTGGTTTATTAGTATTCTTTATGTTCTTGTAATCAGTCCTGTAGTTCATCAACATGTCGCGTCTGAATGCACGTAATCCCCAGGATCGTGTAATCACCATTTTCCTCTATTGAAAAATTAAGAACAAAAAATAATTCACCACCTTTTTGAATTAAAATAATACATTTCTGAAATTTGTTATAAATAAAACATATATATTCTTTTAAGTAGCAACTAATTGTATAGAAGAAGTGGTTAAGTTATTAGTCTCTAGTATTGTTGGTCAGGGTTCGAACCTCTACGGAGCAGATACACGCATAAAAAATGTTTTCTTTTCTTTTCTAAAACAAAAAAAATAATTGCTTCGGCAATCTTTTTTTAATCGCATGAAAAAAACAGAAGAAGAAGCAAATAATTATTCAGGTAACAAACGCTCTGATACCAATTGTTACCTATTAAATTAAATAGTAAAGGTTTTAGACAAACCTTCTTACGCAGCGGATTCCAATTAAAAAACAATAAGGGCGTGATTAAAATTGGGCTATATATTCAGGCCAAAAAAAAATAACTTACGCAGCAGATACACGCATAAAATAAAACTTTTCTTTTCTTTTCTAAAACAAAAAAATTCGACAGCAGCAAAAAAAATAATTGCTTCAGCAGAGTTTTTTTTAATCGCATGAAAAAAACAATTATTCAGGTAACAAAAGCTCTGATACCAATTGTTACCTATTAAATTAAATAGTAAAGGTTTTAAACAAACCTTCTTACGCAGCGGATTGATTTCTGAATTCTTGCTTTCTGAATTCTTGCTTTCTGATCGTGAACTTAATTACTAGAATTAAGCTCTTTGTTTTCACCACCTAAGAGTCTGAGAATTTGTTGTTATGTGTATAAGAAAAGAGATTGATGTTTGCTGTAGTGTTTGTTGTGTTTGGAGAGGAGAAGCAGACTCCTATTTATAGAGGGATAGGAGCGTTGGTTTATTAACTGATAATAAACCATCACCCCACTATCTCCACTATCTCCACTATCTCCACTATATCCATCTCTCTTGGTGGGCAAGGTACCATTGTAACTTCCTGACTAACTTCCCAGAGTACGTTCATGTTACCCCATCATGGGTGACATGGAATAAAATAATATTTAATTTATTTTATTTCTTTCAGTTAATATAGATATTGGACAGCTAATATACTAATATAATGTAGTTAAGTAAGTAATTGACAGCTGGAGAAATATGTTGAGTCTTCTCCTTAACATCCCACTCAATAAAAGATTGCATAGAAGATAGCAAGGCATATAGTAAAAATGAGCCACTTGTTCTTGAGTGGGTATGTATCTAAGACTTAAAAAGTTTTTAAGAGCAACCTGATCTCTAATAAAGTGTATGCTTTGTTATTGAGAAATACGGGATTAGTGGCCAATGTAAGAGCTGACTTGTTATCACAAGCTAGAAGAGCAGAGATAAGAGGTACTTTGAGATCAGGCCTTGTGATATAATACTATATTTATAGAATTAAATATAGATGAGCGTTTAACAGGTCAAAGGATCTTGATGAGCCTTTGGATTTATTAAATTGTCATTTTCTATCCAACGTACTTCGTTATTTGCTAATAAGATTTAATAGAAAATGATTGGGTCGGTTTCCATTTAGGACCTAAAAGGTAAAAGTTCTCAAATGATCACAATTAGTCCCGGTTACAGGATTTTGTTACCGGAATTGTTAGTTCAAGGAACATTTGAGGACCATTCAAAAGGCCTAAAAATTGACCAAAAGGTCAAAGGTGTTCGATTTTGAAAATCTATCGGACAAATTTTACCATCAAAAGTTCCATTATAAAAGACATTCTCTTCTCTGTAGTATCAGTAAGGAGGACAACAATTCTTTTAATGACACGAAATAAAATACTATAACCATTTATTTTATTATGAGACATAATTGGGTATCTCATTGATTAGGTTAATTTGAATGCAGGTAGGTAAAATGACGTAAGGGAGATGTCTGAAAGTGGGCCCTCTTATTTGGGTAAGGCTGTGAAGTGTAAGAAGCATCTTCTCCCTAGTTTTCGAGTACTCGGTGAGAGCGGAGGAAAGAATTGGGAGCCATCTAACTGATCAAAACAGGGGTTATGTCACTGCTGCAACAGTTTCTTGAATGCTCCCCCTGCTGCTAAGCCTATTCCTACTCCTACTAAACACAATCAAGAAGAATTTGGCACCTTCAATCAAAGCAGAAGAAGAAGACTTGTTCTCCAAGTTGTGCACACGTTGAAAGATGTTATTCATACGTCTCGCTTTGCAGGAAACACATGTCTCTTCTCCCAATCAAAACGAGGATCCTCTTGCTCATGCTCCTACTGCAGGATGATTTTTCTTTTTCACTAAACAATTTAATTAATTGTTTAAATGTGCTCCGACTAATCGATTTTTTTTTTCCGATTTTTAATTTTGGCAAGAAAGTAGGAAGAAAGTCTTCGTCAGCTAAATCCCAGCGCGAACATAAGAGAAAGAGGGAGGAGACTTCTGAGTCAGAGTCTGACAAGGATGATTAAGATTAATTGGGTTTTCAGAACCAAAATATAGAGTGCTCGGACAGGGTCCCAACGCCTACTACCCAAGGTATATATCTCTCTACTTTTTTCTCAGATCTATTCTCACTTCTCTTGCACATAACCCACAAACATCTCTCTAAGACATTCACACTTTACATTTAAATGTTGATGTATAACAATGAACACTATTACAATTTTCCGAGTCTCTTTTCTTTACCAAGTAATTTTCCTAGCCTTTATAATACTTTTTTTGATTGTTACTATTATATAGATGGAAGGGGAGACATGATAATTGTACGGATTATTGTTTTGAATTTTTATCTTTTGTCGAATCATGAATCATAAAATATTCTTACAAAGTATCTCTTATAGTTTTTTGTCATTAAAACAAGAAAAATGAGATATTACCATCCCTTTCTACAAAGATTTAAAAGAACCAATTAGTGAAATGTCTTATCATTCTAAAATTTTGATATTTTATCTAACACATCTAGCTAAGGAATCCACAACTCCGTTAAAACTTCTTTTGATGTGTAAATATTTTCACCTCTAAAAAACTTCATCTATTTTTAGATTTTGTCAACTATTGGCTAGAATTTTTAATTGATTCCCGTCAATTTTATGTCTAACTTGGAAAACTCTTATTGTTTTAATATATGATGTTTTCGTGTATTTGTAAAGATGATTTTTTTAATACAATGGAGGTTTTAAGACCGTAGAAAACGACATATTACATGTTCAAAACATCTATTAATTCTGACGTGAATATTCTACAAGCTTTCCATCCTATCCAGTTTCTTATGAGAACTCCCGAAATGAAATTAGGTGGGTCAATGAAGGATGAATAACAACTTAATTTCCCAAGTCCATTGCGCTAAACAATCGTCACATGCATTTACTTCTCAATAAATACCTTTAATTTTGAACGAGACATAATTTTCCAACAACACCCGAATCCCTTCAATCCAAAAAGCCTCTGAACCTCTTTCATACTCCACATGATTAATCACGCTTATGGCCTCATGCGGATCCACTTCCACCCATAACTCTCTCACTCCCATACCCACAACTGTTCGGAGTCCCTCGACAATCACAATTCACTCAGAGACTACCACCGAGTATCCTCTAATATTCATGGTAATAAATTTCACCCAATTGCCCTCCTTGTCCCTCAAGACACCATATGCACCTCCTTTCCCTTGATCCTTACTCCAACTCCCATCTATTTTTAATTTATATCCATGAATCGATTAATTCCACCCAATCTATTCCACGTGATCATTATGCTTAACAGATTTCCTTAGATGTGATCACCACACTTTTAAATAATTGACGACAAACCATTTCGCCTTTTTAATTAAAATATTTCCACCCATGAATGGCCCACTATTAAACACCATCTCAGTGTGTTCCTTCCACACCACACCTAGTAGAGGCGAAAAACACATTCCAACTTAGAGTACTTTCCCAGATTTTTATTCCACCATATCACGTCACTCAACCTCCTAGATTTGTCTCAAGATTGCAGATGCAGTCACTCGGGCTATTGCAGCGCCTCTTGGATACTGCGCGCCTCTTCTATTACCCTGCCACTATTCGCAACCCTATTGCCGCTGCTGTTGGATGTGATTTCGTCATGTTCGGTAATATCACTATTGTCCTTGTTCAGTTTTAAATTTGGACCCCTGAATGTTGTAATATTGTTGCCACAGGTCCCTACCCTAATATCTTTTGTATGCTCTGCAATATGACGATACTGTCGGAAGCTGCAATTTTTACGTCAATCTAGCATTACGTTGGTATCCTCTCCCGACCCACCGATCTTTTATCCCCAGAGTCTGTCCCAACCCGCTCTATTATACTAGCATCCCCTCCATCTCTAAACCGACTCCACTAAATCTCCTTTCTAACAATTTGCAACATATTCCTTACACTTTCATAGTTCCGGAACAAATGTATAAGTCTTATCCCCGTCTGCCCCACACCATGGACAACAACTCGATACCACCATCCCTCGCTTCGCTAAATTTTGACCTGTGGCCAATATTTTTTGGGCTGCTCTCCATAAGAGCACTCTAATATTTTGCGGATATCGTAAGTTCCAATTTCCCCCATTAAATCCCTCCCTCGTGCTCATGCTCTGGAGGCTCCAAAATTGTCGACTTGACCGAGTAAATCCAATTTGTCTCATTTAGCCAAGATAGTACATCCCTCTCTCCTTTATTTTATGAGACCTCAATCCTTTTAATTTCATGAAGCTTATGAGTAGGTAGTAGGTACTAGAATCGATCCCAATCCCAAGACTCATCATCCCAATCGTAATCTCTAACCTTGTCATTTTGAATATCGCTCCTAGTCATGACTAATCCCACTCCATTAGAGGTTATTCACCTATCCAAATGTCCACCTATAATGCTATGCTTACACCATTACGAATTGTCCAACATATCCCTGTCTAAACAAGAGAATACCTTCTACAATAGATCGACATACTTGTAAATAATTTGGTTTCGCTGAATACTGAAGATAGATCCTCCTAAAATACTCTTGATGTAACACTATTACCCACAAGGACACGTTATCATGTATGAATTTCCATCCCAACTTACCAAGGAGTGCTTTGTTCATGTCTCATGTCATCCCGAAGCCTAAACCCCCGATTCTTTAGAACACATATTCTCTCCCATGCTACCCAACATATTTTCCATTGTTCTTTCGCCGACCCCCAAATAAAATCTCTAGAAATATGATCTATATCCTCGCAGACATACCCCGGTAAGACCTCCGCTTGCATGATGTGCAAGAGTGATATGACCTGCTAGAGAGAGTGATTTCCCCTTCCATCCTTCAAGCTTACTCCTTAAACCATTGATCATGTATCCACAGAAACCCTTCGGCCTCCTCCCAAATAGAATCAGCACGCCTAGGTATTTACTTAAGCCATAGCTGCGACAGTAACCACTTCGGCTCGTAATGCTTTCCACGATATCCAAGTCCATAATTCTGGAGACATGTATTAGCAACTTCTCTACTTATAGATTAGCCAGCATTTTGAGAAAATAACTCAAGTGATTCGTGTACAAGATTGGCCTGCTTGGTGTATATACATATTTGACCTATAAAATTTTTATTTACGTGATTGGAATTAGGGTTGTGCATCCTGTTAGAAAATCCCACCAACAGGATCAACCTTCATAAACTACTCCAAAATTAGATGGGTTATTCTTTTACGAGCTAGTTATTGAACATCGTCCATAGAAAGACTTAATTGTTAAAAACAACCATAATCAATACTTCTATTAAAAGCAAAAAATACCTTTATTTCATTATTTTAATTACTTTATCATCTATATAATAAAATATTAAAATTTAACCAACCCTTACTACAACCTCTGATCACCACCACCTTCGATTACTACCACCACCAGCCACCATCCCCACCACTTCCATGCAATTATTTTGCTTGTAACTTTTTTTGAAAAATATCTAGACCACTACCACCAACCACCACTACAGTCAGCACCACCACCTCCACCTCTATCTATGATTTATTTGAATATGATGCACCAATTGAGATTTAATCTGCAGGATCTAACAAATTAGTTTTTTTTTTGTTAATTATGTTTGAGATGATATTTGTCCCACCAATATTGATATGGGATTTTCTTGTAATATAAAAAAATTGACCAGCACAGCTTGCCCTGTTGGAAAAGAAGAAAATCCTCCAAACACCCCGTTGATTGAAAAGAAAAAAAATTGACACCCACCCTCCACCGCCCCACCTTGTGTTGGAAAATAATTTTTTTTATCCCTTTTCCCGGAGGGAAAAGTTTTTTTGCCCCCGACCCTGCTACGTGGACAAAAAAGAAAAAATATTTTTAAAAGATCAAAGAAATTACTCCCAACCCTACAACGCGTCCCCTTGCTAGAAAACAATTTTTCACCTCCTCATACATTTTTTTCCTACACCAACCCCTTATCCCTTTGGGGACAGGTAAAATAAAATTCCATTTATTTTTACGTGCAGGGGTCGCCAGGGGTCGGAAGGGGTGCACGGGTAGGGTGTGGGTAAGTGTGGTGTAATTTTTTTTTTCATTTTCCTGATTGGAGGGGGGAGTACCGCGGGTAGGTTAGGGGCAAAAAGAATTCCAATTTTTTTTATTTTCCAACAAGGGTGGGAAGGGGGTTCTTTTTTTTTCCCAACAATGGAGCATCGAAAAGGGGAAAGTGTTTAATAATTTTCATCTATAATTTCTTTGAATATGATGCATATATTGTTTTTAATTCGCAAATTAATTATTTTTTATGAATTTTGTATGTGATTAAATTTGCCTCTTCCACCAACACTGAGATGGGACTCCACCATTCTAAAACTGAGACATCTTTTATTACAAGATAAAAAAATTTGACCTTTCCCATTGCGTTTGCTGGAAAAGAAAATAATTTAACCTCTGCCACCTGTTTGCTGATTGAAAAGAATAAAAATTTGACCACCACCATCCTTTAGCGTCCCTCTGCTGAAAAAGAAAATAAATATATCCTCCAACCACCTGCACCCTCCTTATTGGTAAAGAATTTCTTTACCCCTACCCATATGTTCGCCCAATTGAAAAACAAATTACCCCACGTCACACCCCGTGAAACGAACGGAGTAGGATATGACTCTATTACTTAATTATCTTCCACCAGATTTTTCTATGATCGTACATATTCCAAGGCTATCACACAATTCTTCAGCATCTGTTTTACAAAACTATGTGTGATGCGAATGTGTCTCCTCTTCCAATTCTAGGCACTAATATGAGCGACTCCAATAGCTATTTGTGAATCACAGCGGATACACTTTCTTCCCAAAGTGGCACATCACTCCTCAACCACTCAGCTTCTTACCCAACCAACTCTAGTGCTCTGAATCAGATTCCATGGAGTAGTGTGCTATACAAGTCTGTGTTAAAAACTTCCACTATACAACAACTCCCCTTAATGAGAACACATAGCCACTGGTGGAGTTCGTCATTATCAAATATCCAGTTTGCATAAAAAAATCCCTCAAGAACTACATGGAATTTGTTATAATGCAAGTCTATACTCAATTTCAAACCTGCCTCGAGTAATCAAGTATAATGCAAGTTAGACTCAATTTTGTTCAACCCTAACCCTAAGAATAAACATATCTCGAAAAGTTTCAGCGCAAAATAAACACCCCCACCTCTTTGGTAATTTTTTTGTTAAAAATAAACGCTCCACTCCTCAATACATCAAAGTGTTTGTTATGTGTCGTATATGTTGTATATGTTGTCTTAATCTGATTTATGTTATATGTATTATTTCCAATTTTTTTTTGGATATTTTAAATTAATTTAGTTTCATAGGAATGTGTTTTTATAAAATTTGACTTAAGTAGAGTTTTGGGTAATTGTATTAAAGGCTTTCAGTTGATATAAAATGCAACTGGATAATATAATACATAGAAATAAAGAGGGTTTTCACAACATGGCAAAGAGCTACCAAAGATAAGTTCACTAGAAAACTAGCCAAGATTTACAATTCAGAATCTCTTGGAAATTCTCCTAATCACTATGAGGCCTAATCTCGGTTTTGAGAATTATTTGTTTCAGGAAGGGGATGCACCTTAAATAAAATTCCAACTTAATTGCAAATAGGTCCCTAAATATATTCCATTATAGGCCCATATATTATATAAAATTTAAACTATATGTATTGATATTAATTTTGTTGTGAAGGCCATAAGCTAAGAAATATGCGTAGATAGTTTTTCATAAAAAGACCAGCCCCCTGAAATGTCATGTGGCTTTGCAACTATGAAATTTTTACGTTAAGATGCCTAATTTCATTAATGAAAACCACCAATATAAATGATGATGAAGTGGATAAGATTATTAGTAAAAATTAATGTACTACATCAAGTTTAGCTATTTGATTGAGTTGTACCAGGCATGTGATTTCATCCTCATAAAAAATTATATTTTTTTCCATGCATATCATAATGTGATATTCAATTTACAGGAAAATAATCGCTGGTCATGCCATTTCAAGAAAAAAAACATTTATTGGATGTGTAGCTATATGCTTAGAGTTGGTCCATCTATTTTTTTTATTGGTAGAGTTGGTCCATCTAATTTTGTTGTTTCTTTAATTATGAGATTGAAATTTCTTATCTCATTGTACTCTATAATTGGTTCATATTACTTGTAATGTTTCATATCTGTTTGCTCACTTGTGATGTTTAATTATAAATGGTCCACCCTTAATGTTTAACTTATTGTTCTAAATATGGTAAATTTTAATTTTCAATGGGCGTTCAATTTGGATTAGAGGAGTAGAAGCATGTCTTTGCGTTATGCTATTATACTAAATGAATATCTCCAATCTAATTGCATGTGGAGGATTAAACATCATGTAGACACAATTTAACATCTAACACACTATTAAAGGTAATGTAAACAAATATTGAATGGACCTAAAGAATAACAGATTTAGTATGTAAATTGGATCTGGACATATTTGACATGTTTTTTATTTGTAGTTTGTAAATTTTATAAGTAAATTTTAGCAGTCACTATATATAAACACAATATAAAAGAAGTATATTATCTACGATTATCATAGGCTGCAGGGGCGGAGTCAGAAATTTTTGTTAGTGGGCCAAGGGAATTTTTTTATAAGTCAATATATTATGTAAAATATCAAAAAAGGTCCTTATATTATGCAAAATAGCACTATAAGTCCATATATTTTATAAATATTGCAATATAAGTCTCGTTATTATTATTTTTTTAATTAATTACTCTATAAGTTCTTTTTTTTTATAAAAACTAACATATATTATATGTAAAAAAAGTTAAAAGTCGTATAATAAAAGTAAATTATAACCTAAAAAAATAAATTTTAAAAGTTAAGGGGGGCCAAATGAAGATTTTACAAAAATTTGGGAATTAATTACTTATATATATATATATATATATATATATATATATATATATATATATATATATATATATATTTAATGTTAGTTATATATATTTTTTTAGAAAATTCAAGGAGGGCTAGGATGTGTATATATATATATATATATATATATATATATATTTAATGTTACTTATATATATTTAATTCTTCTAGCAAGACTAGGATGTGGGGAAAATTTTGTTTTAATTAAAGAAACTTATTTTATGGGTTTTTGGAAGTTCAAATGCAGCCTAAAATGCAATTAGTACCATTTCAGTATCATTAGGATAAAGAATGTGTGAAATCACAAGGTTAATAATATGAAGATCAGATATAGTTACCAATTCAGTATCACCTGGATAAAATTACAAATGACATCAAGAAAATAAATTAAAGAGAAAATGTTCCCAGGCAAAGAGGCTTTGTCATCTCTTCTATACAGCAATGCGACAATAATATTGATGATACAACACATTAAATTGTTGTGTATTTAACCACAAAAATCAAGCTGAGACAAAAAACTTAGCTAACGACCTTGTAATATACCCTTGTGCATTCTCATTTTGTCTTCAATATATACTTATGGTTATCTTTTTTAGCAGGCTGCTTCACCTGATACATAAAGATTAATTGCGAACTTAATCTTTTGGTTCCATCCGAAAGATTTTATACGTCAGCATGGGACTCTTCTCGATAGAAAGAAAGGAAAAGTAAGATGTGTGACAAGGTTATAAGTAGTGGCTTTTATCGCCTTAGATACCATTTAGCTTGCATTCACATATATGTGGCCAGTTGTAAGAATGTACCTACACATGTTAAGAAAGGATGTTTGTCTGAATGAGCTACTCGAGAAAAGAGAAATATTAGCCAAGGATGATGAGGGGCTTCACACTCATCTGAAGAGAAAGAGTGTGCTCACACACGTGTCCACTTCAGGGACTATGATTTTGGAGAGAGAGATCAAAATGGGTTGTAGCATCATGTTAGAGGAATGTGTATATCCTTTAAATAGGATCATAGTGAAGGTTTTTGTTAATTTCTATAAACACACAGTACCCCTCAGAACATTCATCATTTTAGATATAGATGGAAATGTGGATGAGATGGTGAGGATATGCGATACAAGCTATTGAAGAAGTCAGAGTAACAATTATTATTCAAATTATCACTTATTCGACTAAAGGTTTCATGAAGGAGGCATGTGAGGGATTATTGGCTAGGCACAAAACAGTTTTTTGGAAAGTATGTGCATCTCACTGTTTAGAGATTATGCTAAACATAATCTTAGCCTTAAACATGTTCAAAAACACACTAGATAAGGCAAAAACGTTGATATCTTATTTACCCTGATGATGCTGGGACCACTCAGTTTTTAACTCTCGAGCATATCGTTAACAAGGAAGAAAGGGTAAAAAAATTCTTCAAATCATCGAACTAGAATAACTCCACTTTGGCAGATACAACAGAGGGTAATGAGTTAGCTATATTGGTAGCAGATCATGGGTTCTGGAGCGGGTTAAAGTTGGTCATAAATGCAACCATGCCAATAGTGGAATCTCTTGAATTTCTTAACGACAAAAATAAAGCAATCATTGGTTTCATATATGAAAAACTTGATCAAGTGAAGGAGGAGATTAAAGAGAATTTATAAAGAAAAAAAACCTCTTTACTTACCAGTATGGGAAGCTATAGTTGAGATATGGAACTCAGATCTTCATAGTCTTCATTTAGCCGGATACTTTTTGAATCCTTGTTTTCTCTAATCTAGCAGTTTCTTATGCGATTATGAAGTCATTTCAAGTTTGTTTACATGTGTTACCAAAATGACTAAGAGCCAAAAGATATAAACTTGATTATTAAGAAATTATATTAGTATAGAATGAAGAAGGGAGCCTTTGGTGAAGGAAGTTTACGAGAAAATCGATCCCGCCTTGCTCTAGGTTCTGCATCTTTTTTTTTCTTCAATTTTTGCATAAGATCTATAGTTTTCATGCTCTTTAATATATTTTGTTTAAATTTATATATTGACGGTTTGTTTCAGAAACATGATGGTTGAAATACGAGGTCAGTTTCCTCAACTAAAAGGAGTTGCTATTCGGATCCTAAGCCAGACATATAATGGTGTCTCAAAGGGCAATCTTAAATGGATTTTGTAGGCGATGTTGTAAACTGATCAAGGAATCTGATGAGCAACAAATGTAATGACCTTGCATTTGTTAATTATATCTTCATCTGCTTCATATACTAAGTGTGAGGAATGCGAAACAAGATTGCCAACCATAGATCAATTTAAAGTGGATTAATCAAACTAGTTTTTGTCCTAGAATGTTTACTTGTCTAAGTTATATCCAACTAATCCTTTACTTCGGATTTTTCCTTTTTTTCTATTTTATTTAGTTTTATTAATAATTTTTGAATTGGAACTACATCCTTTTTTTATATCTTTCTTTCTCAACAAAAACATGTTCTTCATCCCTCCTCCAATCGATACTGCCATGTTGGACCACCATCTCTATGAACATAGCACAAGTGATAGAGGTGAGTAAATGATCTGGCATGTGACCGCATGATGCGCCACAAACCAGCTCATATGGCTCATTCTAGGGGATCCTGAATCTTACTTGGGCTTAAATATAGCAAACCTGTAAGTTTGGACCTATACAAAACTTCTATGTTGATAAAATCCGCTCGATTCAACCCAACCCGTCATTTATATAAATGTATTTATTTTTATTATATTATATTATTTTATATTATGTATACTATATAATATTTAACTTATTTATATTATTCTTTGATAACTTAAAGATTTTTTTTGAATTTTGTCAAATTATTTTTTGTATAACTAAATTTGCGTCAATAATAATATTTTTTTGTATAAGTGTTACGCCATTATTTTACCTACACTAGAATATAATATTATATTGATACCAAGTTCTAACCAATATGACTTTCACATGATAAATAATATTATTTCAATGTGATTGTCTATTCGATTTGTCTTAGAAATGTGATTGTCTATTCGGTGATATAATAAAAAAATAAAGGTATCCTTGAATTTCTGTACGATAAATATGAATATTTATTCTTTACTATCTTGTGAACACTAATAATATATATAAATATAACCATTTGGGATTAGCTCACTGACCAAGGGTTTTGGTCATCCAATCTGGTGCAAGTTCGAACGAAGACAATGAATCCGAGTCCAAAGTGGCTCTCCTATGTAACAAAAAATAATAATTTATATAAGTGTATTAAAAATATACATGTTGTGGGTCAAGATTTGACAAAATAATTAAAGAAAAATAATATAGTATTAAAAAGTCATTTAATACAAAGTTAAGTCTAATTAATAACAAATTTGTAGATAAAAAGTATTTTAATAAAGGTCGGCAAAGAACCTGAACCCTCCAAGAACTCGTCGAGAATCTGTCAAAAGCCCGCCAGTTAAAACCCGTCAAAGACCTCTAGATCGGGCCTTGAAAAAATAGGTTTGCCACTAGATGGACCCCTATCGAACCTTACCAAAACCTGTGGATTTTGGGACCGTGCAGACCCCTACATAGCAATATGAGCTCGCTTTGAAAAGAGTTTGAGCACGAGCTACTACATTAAATTTCACAAAAACAAATTAACAAAGGAAAAAGTAAAAAGTTTCGAGATGTTGTAACTAAATACTACTACTTCCGAATGTACTACGATTATTTACATATTTAGGGATTCCAAGGAAAAGTTGATAAGGAAGGAATAAAGGACCCCACCGAGTATAAACTTTATATCTTCAAACACCTTAATTTTGAGATCTTCTATAACAAGGATCGTATGATCAAGATTAATGCTCGCTCAAATCCTAACGCACTTGTCGAGACAAGACATTACAGAGGATAAGGATGTTGATGTGGAGTTTATGTACTCGATAAAAATGGAAAAACTAACAGTATTTCTAGAATTGAATGGAGAAATACTCTCATTCTTCTTCATTACCACACCATGTAGAGATTACCTAGTTCTCTTGCATTTATTCTCATGTGAGTGCTTAAAAATGCTTTTGATAAGTAGGTAGAGCATTGATTGACCCAACTAGAAGTGGTATCCCAAATTGATTTTTAAACAACCTATCGAAGATTAGACACTTGATGGTTAAGAAGGGGTAATTTTAATCTTGAGAAAATTAAATGTTTAAAGGTATGATATTTTAGACCAAAGGTTTTCAACAGTACCACTTAAGTAATTTCACTAATTCTGTGAGATATTATATAGATTTTAAGGGCAATTTTGGACATGTCAAATAAACTATTTCTTAATTAGCTATATCACAAACTAAATTTCTATTGAAGGGTCCTAATTGTCTGTAAAATTTATAAAATATCTCACGAAATTAGTAAAATGACCTAAAAATGATGCTTTTGAATTCGTTTGGCCTAAACATGAGCTACACATATTTTTAAACCATAGATAATGGCCAAAAAATGAAATTTGCTAAAAATTAAAATTATCCCAACCTATTGTAACCCCTAACATGTACATTGTAATAGGACTTTGGTGAAATTGGGATCACACCGATTTGAGATTAAGATTCTATTAAGCAACAAAATGTGGGAAGTGGTCGAGTATTTTTATACTTATGTATGGATAAATGGGTGTGTACGAGAAGAAACTCAGAGATCAATTGAATTAACTTATAAATGGGGTGGGTTTAGACTATTAGTATTAAACTATGAGGTATATGTCATTTTATGCCACTTAATCCATATGTCTTCCGACGATAGTCTGATATTAACACACTTCCCATGTATTAACTTTAGACCAAATTGAACAACATTACCTTCAAATAGGATTTCGTACCCCAAAATATATCTATTTTCTATTTTGTATATCCAAACCTTCCAAAAACTCTACCCATCCAACTCGTTTTCCTCTCCATCATGAAAAACAAAATACCCAAAAAAACCTTAAACTAAAGTCATTGAATTTCACAATATCACAACCTCCTCTCCCACTGCCATGCAACCTCGTAATAAAAGTCACAAGATCACCCAATGGTATAACATAATAGGGACGACCTGATATATACATTAGAGCACGCCCATAAGATGAAAGGTTGGTGAACGAGAAAAGGACTAACCAACTTGTTTTGATAAGAATACAAAACATCACAGTTCATAGTAACTGCCATCACCATCCTCTCGAACACTTATTGTACTTCAAAGGACTAAGGAAAACTCGTAATTTGATATAATATTGGCACTAATCCCGCTCAGAGAGTCTTTGAGCAGAAAGGTCTCCTAGCATGAAAGTCTATGAGAATGCGAATTATCTAAGCGTGCAAAAGTATTTGACTGAGAAGTGGATATGAATATATAATGCATAAAAAGGGCATGAGTGAGTACATCTTAGAGTGTAAACTCAAATTCTTAGATAATTATTTGTTTGGTTAGTAAGGAGAGAGCTAAAAACTCAGTCTAAATTGTTCAAATATATATCCTACCTTACCGTAAGCCTACGTTAACTAAAAAAACCTTAAGATTATTGATATATGGGTTGATAAAATATGAGTCAAATGAAGGTTTGTAAGTAGGTCATTGAAATGTCATGCACTGATCGAGGATCACCCTATAACAGCCACTTTAAGCTTGGTATTTTACTCTGCGTTTTTGCATTGTGAAGTTAATCGTTTTTATATTATAATATTGTTATTTTTTGAATGAAAAGTATTTTTATGGATTTTTTTAGAATATGAATTTATGAGAAGTTGTTAGTTCATTGCTTGAGATTATAACATTCTTCCTCCTTGGGAAATATTTGGACATTAGGCCTAGTTTGTGTTTTACGTTTTCGAGATGACAAAGATTTGGGTTAGGGGTTTTGATGTCTCGCCTTTTGTGATTCAATTGAGACTCACGAGACTTACTTTAGGGATATATTTTAGAATTATTGTGGGAGTTATCCCTTATTTTGAATGAATTAGTTGTTAGCAAATCTTGGATTTATATATATATATGTGTGTGTGTGTGTTTTTATAACAATTTAAGATGATTTTTGTGTTAAGTATGTAGATCCTAGGATCATGGATGATAATTGTGAGGAATTTGATCAGAAATAAAATCTCACTGTTTACCTCTGATTCTAGGTTGTGTGATAATAAAAGGTTTGCAAATCGGAGTTGAAATGAGAAAGTCATGGACATATTTCTATGAAGGCCTAAGCTGTCCAACTTCAACAAAGGGTCCACTAAGCCACTTATGACTTGCCTAACTGTGCACAACTTGTCTAGACGTTTTCCGGGGGTATAAAATATGTTTTTAGCCTCAAACAGAACACTTATTATTGTATAAGGATATGAAAAGGTGGATAAATATTGGGAGCAAGGAGAAGCAATAACACACACATTCTTTCATTTTATTTCCATATTAATTAGTGTTATTTTATTGTTTCCCTTTATTTCTTGAAATTATTAATTAATTTTATTTTTTTCTTTCTTCAAACATGGACTAAACATATTTTACCTTGATATTGCATATGTATGAACCCTAACTTTCATTTGGGATATTTTTCCATGAAATTTGAAATTGCATGCATACTTATGTTTCATGTAATTATTGTTCTTAGTCACATATTGAGCTGTGTTAGGGATTAAAGTACCTCCGGGAAAAGGGAGTTTAGTGTTTAGAAAATAAATTATAAATGTTTAGTTGAGTTTGAGCACTTAGATATCTAAATTAGCTATATAACTAATTTAGGATTTAAAATTAGATGTTTGCTAATTTTGTCGGATTACTCGGAACAGGTTTCTAGGATTAGGTAGTATCCCCTATTACCCAGGAGGGACGTAAGGTGTACCTTAAAATCCTGGTTAGCAAGTGAAATTCCCAATTTATCCTTTAATCAAAGAATAGTCCTAAAGCATGCTAGTGGTGAGTACGCAATCTTGAGATACACCTCTATACATTGTATCTTAAGCTTTATTAATTTAGTTCTTTAATTTTATTTTAGTTAATTCTTAGATATGTGTTTCCTAGTAATACTTAATCTCTCAAAAACCAATTAAAAATACTTTTAGTTTTAGTTTTTTCCAACGATATCTAAATTAGAATTAAAACTACATGTTTAACTTCTAATTCCCTGTGAGACAATAACTTATCACTTTTCATTACTCTTGATGACTCGTAAACATGCGTGGAGTCTTCAAAAGATGTTGATTTTTATATCAAACCTTGTAAAAGAAACAATCATTTATACTTGCACTATAGGTCCCTCAGTTTTTGAAACTATAACATAGTTTAGTTTGAAGGTGATTTTAAACCAACTGATCCCACTGGCTAGATATTTAATTTTAATATATGCATTTTTAAGCACGGGTTAGTTATATCTTCTGTCATGTGTTTTTTCTAGTTATTTGATATAAAGGGTCCTATTTATTTTCATGGATGGAGAGGATAAATATCTATCCTTGATGTACTTGTATAGTGTAACACAGTGGGATGAGGTGCGTCCATTGCAACACAATAACAAGACTTCTTGTCGGGCTCCTTTATAATATGTGTCATGTATCACCATATATGTAATCATTTTATATGTTGAGGTCAATTCATATTGTTACTAATTAATTTATGAAGGGGTATAAAACCATTAATATATGAATTGTAAAGCATTAATATTAAACTGATATGTTGGCTTCAATAGGACCGTATTGTAACCCTTAATATATTATTAGTGGTATATTCTTTTATAGGCATGATTTTAATATATATATATGAACATATTGTTATGAGATCTTGATTTTTGAAACCCTTATCGTAATCCTTGTTTTAATGCATAATTTACCGGTAAGTTAAAAGGAACCTTAATATTCCAATAAGAGTTATGGGTGCATGCCCAAAATTTGCGTGACATGGTATATACCCATAATCTGTGTGACAGAAGTATATAACTGAACTTTGTGTGACATGGGTATATAATAGTAGGCATAAACATGTGGTGTGGCACTATATATAGCTTGATATATACCAATTAAGCTGTATTTTCTTTCACTGTCAAGTAGTGGATATATACCTATATATATATATATATATATATATTAAATGTATGTCTAGGAATGGGTATATAGTAGTTGTTATAAAATACATAAGATGGGTTCATACCCACAAAGTTTTTAAATTATTTTGCTGTAACACGCCCTGAAAATGCTATGACTGAGGATAGAACAAGGGAGATGTTAAAGGGTAGATTTACATGTAATATAGTGGGTATCTATGAACCACCATTGGTAATCAGGTTTTCATTTATAACTCTCACGTATTAAGTTTAGTCTTTATCGAGTTTATAGAGTGACTAACCTAGAGTATTTGGGGTTTACATAATGTTTAATGTTTAATGTGTAGAGATTTACTTATTGATTAATGCTTATAGGTCCTTGGTCAATAACAATTGTGAGTTTTGAACATCCAAAATCATCATAGAAACTAAAATGGTAATAAAAACTGCTACAAAATGTCTAATACATCGCAAAAATAAGGGTAAACAATTGCATCCTTACACATGAAAAAAAGGGAATAATCTTAATCGTTTGCGTCACATAGGCTTAAAAATATACAAAAGTATTAAAATTCATTAAAAAAATTCAAGCTGGTAGTAAACACTGCTACAAGATGTCTAATCCATTGCAAAAACAAGGGTAAACAATTTATCCTTACACATGACAATAAAAAAGGGCATATTCTTAAATATTTGCCTCACATAGGCTTGCAAAGGTCCAATTTAGTAAAACATTATTAAAAATAATTCAAGCCTTGCCCTCCTTCCAATCTGGGGAGAAGATAGATAATGATCTATATCGTAATTAACTTTGTTATCAAATTGCGTTATAAGTCTCTAGAAATTTTATGTCACAAAACCAGCACTGCAACTACATGGAACTTTGTTATCAAATTTCACTATAGGTCCCTGAGAGATTTATGTAGGTATAAACCCCAAAAAAAGAAAATGGATATAAGCCTACCACAGAAATGGGTACAACCCACCATTGAAACTGCAGAGTCCTTTGTTATAAAATTTCACTATAGACATTTGAAAATATATGTCACATACAAAAAGTGGGTATAACCCCCACCTCTACAATTGCAAGGACTTTTGTTATCAAATTGCATCATAGGTCCCTGAAAATTCTATATACATACATAAAACGGGTACATAGTCACATAATCAACATACATAACATTATGAATAAATTACTACTTATATACATAACACAATACACACATGTCTATACCCAATACTAAATGATATACACATAAAACCAAAAGAATTATATAAAACTACATAAAACATTACTTTGTGAATAGGTTCAAATACAAAATACACGACGTACTAATTTATACAATATTATATAATAATTAGGGTTAATAAAAACACTCTATATCAACTAATAAAGGATTAAAAAATTAGGGGTATTTTTTTAAAAGTTAATCATTAAAATTCAGTGTTTCTTAATAATATTAGATAATAAAGAAGCAAAATTTAATACAACCACTATAAGGAGGTCATTTTCAACCTATAAAATAATTTTTTATTTAATATATTTAAAAATATTGTTTTTAGTGAACTAAACCCCTGCAATGACCAAACTATTTTTCTCTTTGAATATAATACTTTACTTGTCATAAAAAAAGAGTGTTATTGTTAAGTGGGCTAGATATAAAAATAAATCCAAATCACATCATTGTTAAGTAGACATCATTTTTTTATATTTTTATTCTCCATTTAGTTTGTACATGACTAGTCCATATAGTACCAGACTTATAACATAACACGTACCCACACTCATGCATCTTAAAAAATTTAACCTAAATAATAAAGTCCTGCGGAAATTGAACCTTTTTGTTCAAGGTGTTCTTCTATATGGCCTCATGCTGGGAAGACATTGATATCATGACAATATCAAGAAATATAGATGTCACTTTTTTAAAGGTAATTACTTGTTTGTTTAATACTTGAAAAAACCAGTTTGGACCAATCTATTATTTGTCATTTGGTGTGCAGGTTGTATCAAGTGCGATTGTTAAATACATAGGGGAAAGTGAAAGATTGATTCGTGAAATGTTCAATTATACACGTGATTATCAAGTAAGAAATGACACATTAGATGATTATTATATACACGCTTTTGATATATGATAATTATTTACATCTTGTTGTTCTTGTCCATCCAAACTTGCATAATCTTTATATATGCGATTGATGTGATTGGTGGACGTAAATTCAGTAAAAGAACAATTACTGATCGTGAAATCTAGAGAATTTGAATGGAGGTCGGAAAGGTACCTCAATTAAATCAAAAAATAAATTAGTACTTTACATGTTGAGATAAATAAAATTGGTATATATATCCAGGAAGAAATGATGTAGTGGTCCCGAGTCTTCTTTGTCTAGGTAGATTAGATAGAAAAATGAGATACCTTTACCTGACCAGCAATAAGGATTGAAAAGTCTCAAGATTCATTCCGTTTTGAAATGTAAAGTTGCCGAGGTACTACACTTATATTTTTTATTAAGTTATTTCGTGAATCATCAGAGTATTTATTGAAAACTAGTTTGTGCACAGGGTTCCAATGGAGCCGATTTTTGTAATATTTGTACGTAAATTGGTATGGAAGCTATTCGTGAAAAGTTTTATTATGTCATCCATCAAGATTTCGTGAAGGTAAAATTTAATTATCGGTTCGATTAATAGTGCAATTAACTTATAAATGTATTTCAAGAAACGATAGTTTGTATTTATTTTTGTACATGCATATCATAAGTGTTATTCAATTTACAGGAAAAAATAATTGGTCATGACATTTCAAAAAGAAATAATATTCATTATAATTAACCTGGTAAGTCTATTGATTTTGCTATTTTTCTATATATGTGATTAGATTTTTTTGACTCATTGTACATTCAACTATTTGTGATGGTTAATAAGAATTGGTCAAACATTGATGATTTAATTATTGTCCTAAACATGGTAAATTTTAGTTTGACAATGGACGTGTTCAAATAGGATTAGAGGAGTAAAAACAATTATTTGCTTTATGCTATTATATTAAATGAAGACATATCCAATCTAAATGTCGAGGGAGGATATAACATCATGTAGATACAATTTAAATTCTGACACATTATTAAAGATTATGTAGATAAATATTGAATGGGCGTAACGAATAACATGCCAAATATGTGCAGATAGATTCAGTTACCTACTAAACCTAAATATGTGCATATAGATTTATTAAAAATATTTTTAGGCCATAGGTAATAGCCTAAAAATAGAATTTACTAGGAATAATGTAACAATTTTAGACTTGTACCTGCAATAAAATGCGTACAAGTTCTATGCTACCAAAACGTGAAGTTTCGGGAAAGCATTGATTAACATTATCGGCCCCACATTATGGTATGTTAGTTGAACGTGGGGCCGATAATGTTAATCAATGCTTTCTCGAAGCTTCACGTTTTGGTAGCACATAACTTGTACGCATTTTATTATAGGTATAAGTCTAAAATTGTTATATTATTCCTAGTAAATTCCATTTTTATGCTATTATCTATGGCCTAATAACATTTTTAATGAATCTATCTGCACATTTTTAGGTTTAGTATGTAACTGAATCTCTCTGCACATATTTGACATGTTTTTTGTTTCTAGATCGTAAAACGTTTAGCTAACAAAGTTAGAAGTATTTGTTAGGGTAATTGTTATCATGTTCCATTTTTAGTTGCTTAACTTGTTTTAACATTGGTAAAAACCATGTGAATAAATATAACATTTGCATCTTTTGTACCTGTAATAAAATATACATATCAATAATGAATGTATATTGGTAATATGAGTTACAGCTGTTACATAAAGATACAGGACATCTAATATATTAACAATAGTTAAGTAATTCACAGGTGCAGAAGTATGTTAAGTCTTCTGCTTAACACCCCACTCAAGATTAGCAGAGAATTATTTAGCCACTAGATTCGATCATATCTCTGATGTTCAAGGACTCACGCTCCATATATGTTCGAGAATCGGGTTTTTAGCTCCTACTATGAATCGTTGGATCAACAAAGTAATTAGTAAAAATGTGCAAGAGATTGATATTCATTTGCATGATCAAAACAGTTATTACCGATTACCTAAAGTGGTTTACTTTAGTAAAACTATAACCTCATTAAATCTATATAACACATGGTTTGAAAAATCTAGTGAGATAAATATAGTTAATGAATCATGTTAAGAAAATTTAATCAACAGGGAAAAAAGTGAGTAATGCTTAATTTTAATTTATTTTAGTGTTGTTTGTTATTTTAATTTATTTGTTTATTATTAATTAGAATTTAATCACATATCTTAGCTCAATGTTATGAATTATGCAAAAATTTCTAGGTTTACGAACTTTGAAACGGTGAACTAAGGAGCTATATACATCTTCGTTTTTTATTAGGTCATCGTGGAAAACTCGAACAGAGCAGGAACGTAAAAAAATTTCACTTATATTACCTTATGTTTAAGGAAATTACACAATTTCTTTTAACTTTTTACCAATTGATTTTACAGTTAGAGAATTAGGGTCACAATTAAAGTAAATTTTTTTAAAACTTCTTTTGATGTGTAGATTTTTTCAACTCAGGAAATATATTATCTATTTTCAGATTTTGTCAACTATTGACTGAATTTTTCAATTGATTCTCGTCATTTTATGTCTAACTTGGAAAACTCTTATTGTTTTAATATATGATGTTTTCTTGTATTTGTAAAGCTAGTTTTTTTAATACAATGGAGGTTTTAAAACCATAGAAAATGACCTATTACATGTCCAAAACATCTATTAATTTCGATGTGAATATTATCCTACGAGCTTTCCATTCGAAGCTGTTTATTATAAGAACTCCCCAAATGTCATCAGGTGGGTCAATGAATGATGAATAACCACTTGATTTCCTAAGTCTCAGATCGTGCTACCTTTAATTTTAAACAAGGCATTATTTTCCAACAACACCCGAATCCCATCAATCCAAAAAGCCGCTGAACCTCTTCCCCACTCCACATGATTAATCGTGCTTATGACCTCATGAGATTCCACTTTCACCCATATCTCTCTCAGTCCTATACCTATAACCGTTCGGAGTCCCTTGTAAATAGCATTAACTCCAAGACTACCGCCGAGTATCCCCTAATATTCATGTAAAACTTTCACCCAATTTCCCTCCTTGTCCCTCAAGACACCACATGCACCTCCTTTCCCTTGATCCTCGCTCCAACTCCCATGTATGTTTAGTTTATATCCAAGAATCAGGTTATTCCACCCAATACATTCCACATGATCATTATGCTTAACAATTTTCTTCTGATGTCATCGCCACAAACCATTTCACCTTTTAATTAAAATTTCTCCACCCGGGAATGACCCACAATTAAACACCATCTCATTGTGTTCCTTCCAATCCACAACTACTAAAGAGGTGAAAAACACATTCCAAATCCGCGGTCTCTCCTAGATTTTTGTTCTACCACATCACGTCACTCAACCTACTAGATCTGTCTCGAGATCGCAGGTGAAGTCGCCCGGGTTGGAACCCTGCCACAACCCTGCTATCGCTGCTGATGGATGTGCTTTCCTCATGTTTGGTAATACCACTATAGTCCTTGTTCTCTTGTAAACTTGGACCCCTAAATATTGTAAAATTGTAGCCACATGTCCCTACTCAAATCTCTACTGTATGTCCAGCAATATGGCGATAGAGTACCTCTTGAAAACTGCAATTTCTGCAGCAAATTTGGCTTACGTTGGTATTCGCTCCCGACCCGCCGATCTTCTATCCCCAGAGTCATACCGATTTTTTCCAGTTTATATCAAAACAACCGCAAGAAGAATATGTTTTTCTTCACACTATTAAGAATCTCTCAAAGAAAGAGCTTCAAGAGTCGTACCAAACATGTGATTTATGTTTCATAAAAGATTATGTTTTTGTTCATGCATATAATAGTGTGCTATTTAATTTATAGGAAAATGATTATTGGTAATGATAATTAAAAAAAAGAGAACATTTAATGGATGTGTAGCTTCTTTCATTGATTCCCCATTCAAGGTATGTGCCTAGAGTTGGTCCATCTAATTTTTCGGTTTCTTTAATAATGAGATTGGATTTTCTTACCTCGTTGTACTCTATTGGTTCATATTGCTCACTTGTGATGTTTAATGAAAAACGCTCAACACTTAATGTTTAACTTATTGTTCTAAAGGTGGTAATTTTAGTTTTTAAGTGGTTTGTTCAATTATGATTAAAAGAGTAAAAGAAAGTATTTGTGTTATGCTATTATACTAATTGAAGATCTCCAATCAAATTGCATGGGAAGAATTAAATATCATGTAGACACAATTTAACATCTAACACACTATTAAAGATTATGTAGAAAAATATTGAATGGGCATAAACAATAACAAGTTTAGTACGTAAACTGAAACTGAACCTATTTAGCATCTTTTTTGTTTGTAGATCATAAATATTTTAAAGTAATTTTTAGAAGTCACTATATATAAACACAATTTAGAAAAAGTATATTAACTTTGGTGATCATAGGTTGGATAAATAGTTCTTCTAGCAAGACTAGGAAGTGGGGAAAGTTTTGTTTTAATAGGAGAAGACTCATTTTGTGGGGTTTTTGGAGGTTCAAATGAAGCCTAGAATGCAATTACTACCATTTCAGCATCACCAGGATAAAGAAAAAGGGAGATCATAAGGGCTAATATATTACTATCAGATATGGTTACCATTTAGTATCACTAGGATAAAATTACAAATGAAATTAAAAAAAAATTAAAGAGAAAATCTCACAGGCAAAGAGGCTTTGTTATCCCTTCCATACAACAATCTGACAACAATATTAATAATACAACACATTAAATTGTTATGTATTTAACCAAAAAAATCAATCTGAGACAAAAACCTTAGCTAATGACCTTGTAATATACCATTGTACATTATCATTATTGTTTGCAATATAACTTATGGTTATCTTTTTCTGCAGGCTGCTTAACCTGATGCACACAGATTGATTGTGAACATAATCTTCTGGTTCCGTCATAGTTAAAAGTTATAATCTAATAACGGTTTTGAAAGATTTTATACGTGAGCATGGAACTCTTCTAGATGGAAAGAAATGAAAACTTAGATGTCAGTGACAAGGTTATGAGCACTGGCTTTAGTCGCCTTAGATACCATGTAGCTGGCATTCATGAAGATGTTGTTAGTTGTAAGAATGTACCTACACATGTTAAGTATATTTGTCTAAATGAGCTACTCGATAATAGAGATAATTAGCCAAGTAAGATGAGAAGCATCAGACTCCTCTAAAGAAAAAAGAGAGTGCCTACTCATGCGTCCATTTCAGGGACTAAGATTTTAACAGGAGAGATCAAAGTGGGTTGTAGAATCTTGTTAGAGGAATGTGTAGATAATTTAAATAGGTATATAGTGAATTTTATTGTTGATCACTTTGGAGAAGTTAGAGAATTTATCGGTGAAGTACTGAAAAAACTTGATTCAGTCAGCACGATTATTGGTCATAGTTTTCGAAATATATCCTTTTGATTTGGATATTGCTTGAAGTCAGTGATGCTTGATAAGTGACGGAAGTCAATTAGAAGTTGAGATTAAGAAGTTATGCGAATGCCTCCACTGTGGCTCGAACTAGTCCGACAATAAGTAAAAACGAGTTAGGCTATTTTACTCCATCTAAGTCAGCCCATTTGGACCCAAACGTTTTTAGGATGATATATAAGTGTTTTAGAAGCTCATAACATATGACTACACAATTTTGGAGAGCTAAAAAATGCTGGAGTCAGCAGCAAGACATAAGAAGAAGGGGAAGAAGGATTCCACCATTCTTTACCATTTCAAATCCGTTTCCGAATTCCGACTAGTGTGAAAAGACTAATTATTCCTTACCTTTATAAACATTTAATTAGTTAACTTTAAGAGTTACCATAAATACTCAAATATATTTCTCTCATATTCAAATTGTTTAGTAGTTTAAATTGCAATTCAATCTTAGATTTTACTTTTCGTTCTTTATCAACAATCCTAGTTAATCTTTATTTATCGCACTTTTGTTTTTATAATCATAAACCAAACAAATAAATTTAGTCAATTACTTTTATTCGAATCTCAGTCTAGCATATTTGTAAACACAACCATCTTAACTTTCACAGTGCATGTGGAAACGATAACCCCTTCATATATTTATTATTAGTTTTCAATATCCCGTACACTTGCGGGTAGTAAAACTTTCCTATACTATATACTTATTTATCACACTCTTGGGTATTACAATAACCGACACCACTGCCAGAGGTGGCACTAATCTTGCTCAGAGAGTTTTTGACCAGAAATGTCTCCTAGCATGAAAGTCTATGAGAATGCGAATTATCTAAGAGTGCAAAATTATTTGATTGACAAGTGGGTATGCATATATAATGCATGAAAAGGGAATGATTGAGTACATATTAGAGTGTAAACTCAAATTCTTAGACAATTATTTGTTTGGTTAGTAAGGAGAGAGCCAAAAGCTCTGTCTTAATTGTTCAAATATATATCCTACCCTAGCATAAGCCTACGTTATACTAAAAAAACCTTAATATTATTAGATATGTGGTTTAATTAAAATGAGTGAAAATGAGGTTAGTAATTAGGTCATTAAAATGTCATGCATTTGTCGAGGATCACCCTATAACAACAACTTTAAGCTTGGTATTATAGTCTCTCTTTTTGTATTGTGAAGTTAATCGTTTTTCACATTGTAATATTGTGAGTATTTAAATGAAAAGTATATTTGTGGATTAATTTTTAGAATATGAATTTATGAGAATTTGTTTGTTCATTATTTGAAATTATAACATGCTTCCTCCTTGGAAAAAATTTGAACATTAGGCCTAGTTTGTGTTTACTTTTTCGAGACGACAAAGATTTGAGTTGGGGGTCCTGATGTCTCGCATTTTGTGATCAATGTAGAGACTCACGAAACATACTTTAGGGAAATGTTTTAGAATTATTGTGGGATTTATCCATTTATTTAGCATGATTTGAGTTTGTAGCAAATCTTGGATATATATGTATTTTTGGTGCAATTAGAGATGATTTTTGTGTTAAGTGTATAGATCCTAGGATCATGGATGATACTAGACACCATCATGAAGTTAAGAAGTTACAAGCTAAGGAAAAACACAAGTCAAGTCGCGGAGGAGCCCAATGGCCAAACTATTTTTCTCTTTGAATATAATATTTTACTTGTCATAAAAAGAGAGTGTTATTTTTAAGTGGGCTAGATAAAAAAAAATAAGCCCATATCACATCATTTTCAAGTAGACATCATTTTTTTATCCTTAGTCTCAATTGAGTTTGTACATGACGAATCCAGCCTTATAATATAACACTTACACACACTCGTACATCTTAAAAAAATGAGTAATGCTAGGTATCACCTAAAAAGGTATCACCAAAACATCACCCATGGCAGTTAGGTGGCCCAATGATGTTATTTCTCTTTCCATGTTTACTTTTTTCTCTTTCTTCTATGATTGGGCCACCTAACCGCCACGGTGATGTTTAGGCGATGTCTTTTTGGGTGATACCCAGCATTACTCTAAAAAAAATTTACCTAAAAAATAAAGACGGCCGCCCGAAATCTAACCTCTTTGTTCAGTCCTTCTGTATAGGAAGACATTGTTAGTTTGTCAATAGCATGCAATATAGATGCCACTTTCTTAAAGGTACTTACTTACTTGTTTAATACTTGAAAAAATTAGTTTGGGCCAATCTTGTTTTTTTGTCATTTGGTGTGCAGGTTGTATCAGGTTCCACTGATAAATACATAAGGGAAAGTGCAAGATTGATTCGTGAAATGTTCAATTATGAACGTGATTATCAAGTAAGACAGGACATATTAGATGTTTATTATAGGCACACTTTTATATATAATAACTATTTACATCTTGTTGCTCTTGTCCTTCCAGACATGCATAATCTTTATAGATGAGATTGATGTGATTGGTGGACGTAAATTCAGTGAAAGAACAACTGCTGATCGTGAAATCTAGAGAATTTGAATGGAGGTTGGAAAAGTATTTCAATTAAATTAAAAAAAAATTAGTATTTTACATGTTGAGACAAATAATATTGGTATATATATATCCAGGATGAAATGATGTAGTGGTCCCAGGTCTTCTTTGTCTAAATAGATTAGGTAGAAAATTCGAGATACATTTACCTGAGCAATAAGGATTGAAAAGTCTCAAGATTTATTCCGTTTTGAAATTTAAACTTTCCGAGTTACTACATTAATATTTTTTATTAAGTTATTTCGTGAATCATTAAAGCATTTATTGAAAACTAGTTTGTGCACAGGATTCCAATGAAGCCGATTTTCATAATATTAGTATCTAAATAGGTATGGAAGCTATTCGTGCAAAGTTTGATTATGTCATCCACAAAGATTTTGTGAAGGTAAAATTTAATTATCGGTTCAATTAATATTGCAATTAACTTAAAAAATGTATTTCAAGAAACTATCATTTCAATTTTTATTTTTGTACATGCATATCATAAGTGTTATTCAATTTACAGGAAAAGATAGTTGGTCATGACATTTCAAAAGGAATAATATTCATTATAATTAACCTGGTAAGTCTATTTATTTTCCTATTTTCTATATATGCGATTAGATTTTTTGTCTTATTTAATCTGTCGATTCAATTAGTTGTAATGATTAATAACAATTGGTCAACCATTGATGATTAAATTATTGTTTAAAACATGGTAAATTTTAATTTGACAAAGGACGTGTTCAAATTGGATTAGAGAAGTAAAAACAATTATTTGCGTTATGCTATTATATTAAAAGAAGACATATCCAATCCAATTGTCGATGGAGGATATAACATCATGTAGATACAATTTAAAATTTGCCACATTATTAAAGATTATGTAGATAGATATTGAATGGGCGTAAATAATAACATGCCAAATATGTGCAGATAGATTCAGGTACATACTAAACCTAAATATGTGCATATAGATTGATCAAAATTATTTTTAGACCATAGGTAATAGCCTAAAAATGAAATATATTAGGAATAATAAAACAATTTAGACTTGTACATGCAATAAAATGCATACAAGTTTTGTGGTACCAAAATGTGAAGCTTCGAGAAGGCATTGATTAACATTATCGGGCCCACATTCAACTAACATACCGAGTAGATCCTGAAATGCAGTTTCAGATATACCTGAAGACCAACAAGGTGAAAATGAACTAGAGAAAAGTGTGAGTGGAAAATAAGCTGCATCCAATGTGTGAGTGGAAAAATACAGCTTGTTTGCCACTCACACTTTTCTCTAGTTCATTTGACCCTGGTTGGGCTTTAGGTATATCTACAACTGCAGTTCAAGGTTTATTTAGTATGTTAGTTGAAGGTGGGGCCGATAATGTTAATCAATTTTTTCTCGAAGCTTCACGTTTTAGTAGCACTGAACTTGTACGCATTTTATTGCAGGTACAAGTTTAAAATTGTTATATTATTCCTAGTAAATTCTTTTTCTAGGCTATTACCTATGGCATAAAAACATTTTTAATGAATCCATTTGCACATTTTTAGGTTTAGTATGTCACTAAATCTATCTACACATATTTGGCATGTTTTTTTTTCTAGATCGTAAGACGTTTAGCTAACAAAGTTGGATGTATTTATTAGGGTAATTGTTATCATGTTCCATTTTTAGTTGCTTGAATTGTTTTAACATTGGTAAAAACCTTGTGAATGAATATAAAATTTGCATCTTTTTTACTTGTAATATATAAATATCAATCATGACTGTATATTGTTAAGTATGAGTTACAACTGTTAAATAAAGATATAGGACATCTAATATACTAACAATAGTTAAGTAATTGACAGGTGGAGAAGTATGTTAAGTCTTCTCCTTAACACCACACTCAAGATCAGCAAAGAATTATCTAGCCACTAGACTCGATCATATCTCTTATGTTCAAAGATTCAAGCTTCATATATGTTCGAGAATCGGTTTTTTAGCTCCTACTATGAATCGTTGGATCAACACAGTAATTAGTAAAAATGTGCAAGAGATTGATATTCATTTGCATGATCAAAACAGTTATTATCGATTACCTAAAGTGGTTTACTTTAGTAAAACTTTAACCTCATTAACGCTATATAACACATGGTTTGAAGGATCTAGTGAGATAAATCTAGTTAATGAATCATGTGAAGAAAATTAAATCAAATGGGAAAAAAGTGAGTAATGCTTAATTTTTATTTATTTTAGTGTTGTTTGTGATTTTAATTTATTTGTTTATTATTTATTAGAATTTAATCACATATTTTAGCTTAATGTTATGTATTATGCAAAAATTGCTAGGTTTAGGAACTTCGAAACGGTGAACTAACGAGCTATATACATCTTTGTATTTTATTAGGTCATCGTGGAAACCTCGAGCAAGGCAGGAAGGTAAAAAATTTCACTCATATTACCTTTATTTTAAGGAAATTACACAATTTCTTTTAACTAATTTACCAATTGATTTTACAGTAAGAGAAAGAGGGTCACAGTTAGTGTAAATTTTTTAAAACTTCTTGTAATGTGTAAATTTTTTCAAGTTGGGAAATATTTTATCTATTTACTTATTTTGTCAACTATTGACTGTATTTGTCAATTGAATCTCGTCATTTTATGTCTAACTTGGAAAACTCTAATTGTTTTAATATATGATGTTTTCATATATTTGAAAAAGCTAGTTTTTTTTTAATAAAATGGAGGTTTTAAGACCATATAAAATGACCTATTACATGTTCAAAACATCTATTAATTCCAATGTGAATATTCTCCTACGAGATTTCCATTCGAAGGTGTTTATTATAAGAACTACTAAAATGTCAATGAATGATGAATAACCACTTGATTGCCTAAGTCACGATCGTGCTAAACAAAGGGCACATACATTTACTTTTCGATATATACCTTTAATTTTGAACGAGGTATTATTTTCCAACAACACCCGAATCCCATCTATCAAAAAAGCCGTTGAACCTCTTCCCCACTCCACATGATTAATCGTACTTATGACCTCATGAGAATCCACTTTCACCCATAGCTTTCTCACTCCCATACCCGTAACCATTTGGAGTCCCTCGCAAATAGAATTGACTCCGAGACTACCGCCGAGTATCCGCTAATATTCATGGTGAAAACTTTCACCCAATTCTCTCCTTGTCCCTAAAGACACCACATGCACCTCCTTTCCCTTGATCCTCGCTGCAACTCCCATCTATGTTATGTTTATATCCATGAATTGTTTAATTCCACCCAATCCATTCCACATGATCATTATGCTTAAAGGTTTTATTTTTATGTCATCACTAGGCTTTCAAATAATTGACGGCAACTCATTTGGCCTTTTTAATTAAAATTTCTCAACCCGGGAATGGCCCACTATTAAACACCATCTCATCGTGTTCCTTACAATCCACAACTACTAAAGAGGCTAAAAATACATTCCAACTCAGCGTTCTCGCCTAGATTTTTATTCTACCACATCACGTCACTCAGCCTACAAGATCTGTCTCGATATTGCAGGTGAAGTCACCCGGGCTATTGCAGCGCCTCCTGGATATTGTGCACCTCTTTTGGAACCCTTCCACTATTAAGAACCCTGCTGCCCGCTGCTGACAGATTTGTTTTCCTCATGTTTGGTAATACCACTACAATCCATGTTCCCTTGTAAACTTGGACCCCTAGATGTTGTAAAATTGTAGCCACAGTTTCCTACCCAAATCTCTAATGTATGTTCTGCAATGTCTGCATCATGTTTGGCTTACGTTGGTATCTGGTATCCACTCCTCACCCACCGAACTTCTATCACCAGAGTCATATACAAGAAAAAATGTTTTCCTTCACATATTACGAATCTCTCAAAGAAAGAGCTTCAAGAGTTTTACCAAACATGTGATTTATGTCTCAGAAAAGATTATATTTTGTTCATGCATATCATAATGTGCTATTTAATTTACAGGAAAATGATTGTTGGTCATGATAATTAAAAAAAAAAGAACATTTATTGGATGCGTAGCTTCTTTCATTGATTTACCATTCAAGGTATGTGTCTAGAGTTGGTCTATTTAATTTTTCGGTTTCTTTAATGATGGGATTGGATTTTCTTACCTTGTTGTACTCAATTGGTTCATATTGCTCACTTGTGATGTTTAATAGAAAATGGTCAATGCTTAAGGTTTAACTTATTGTTCTAATGGTGGTAATTTTAGTTTTCAAGTGGTGTGCTCAATTAGGATTAGAATATTAAAAGCAAGTATTTGTGTTATGCTATTATACTAATTGAAGATCTCCAATCAAATTGCATGGGGAGAATTAAACATCACGTAGACACAATTTAACATCTAACACACTATTAAAGTTATGTAGAAAAACATCGAATGTGCGTAAAGAATAACAAGTTTAGCATGTAAACTGAAACTAAACAAATTTAGCATGTTTTTTGTTTGTAGATCATAAATATTTTAAAGTAATTTTTAGAAGTCATTATATATAAATACAATATAAAAGAAGTATATTAACTATGGTGATCATAGGTTGGATCAATAATTCTTCTAGCAAGAACTAGGAAGTTGTGAAAGTTTTGTTTTAATAGGAGAAGACTCATTAAGTGGGGTTTTTGGAGGTTCAAATGGCCTAGAATGCATTTACTACCATTTCAGCATCACCCGGATAAAAAAAAGGGAGATCATAAGGGTTAATATATGACTATCATAAGGGTTAGTATATGACTATCAGATATGGTTACCATTTAGTATCACCAGGATAAAATTATAGATGAAATTAATAACAAAAATAAAAGAGAAAATCTCCCAAGGCTTTGTTACCCCTTCCATACAACAATATGACAACAATATTGATGATACAATACATTAAATTGTTATGTATTTAACAAAAAAATTCAATCTGAGACAAATACCATAGCTAATGACCTTGTAATATACCATTGTACATTATCATTTTGTTTGCAATATAACTTATGGTAATCTTTTTCTGCAGGCTGCTTAACCTGATACACACAGATTGATTGTGGACTTAATCTTCTGTTTCCATCATAGTTAAAAGTTATAATCTAATGACGGCTTTGAAATATTTTATACGTGAGCATGGGACTCTTCCCGACGGAAAGAAATGAAAACTTAGATGTCAGTGACAAGGTTATGAGCACTGGCTTTAATCGCCTTAAATTCCATGTAGCTGGCATTCGTGAAGACGTTGTCAGTTGTAAGAATGTACCAACGTGTGTTAAGTATGTTTGTCTAAATGAGCTACTCGACAATAGAAATAATTAGCCAAGGAAGATGAGAAGCTCCAAACTCCTTTAACGAGAAATAGAGTGCTTACTCATGCATCCATTTCAGGAACTATGATTTGTTAGGAGAGATTAAAGTGGGTTGTAGAATCTTGTTAGAGGAATGTGTAGATAATTTAAATAGGTCCATAGTGAATGTTTTTGTTGATCACTTTGGAGAAGTTAGAGAATTTATCAGTGAAGTACTGAAACCACTTGATTCTGTCACCACAATTATTGGTCATAGTTTTCAAAATATATCCTTTTGATTTGGATATTGCTTGAAGTTAGTGATGCTTGATAAGTAACGGAAGTCAATTAGGAATTGAGATTAAGAAGTTATGCTAATGCCTCCATTGTGGCTCGAACTAGTCCGACAATAAGTAAAAACGAGTTAGGCTATTTTACTCCATTTAAGTAGGCCCATTTGGACCCAAACGTTATTAGGAAGCTATATAAGTGTTTTAGAAGCACATAACATATGACTACACAACTTTGGAGAGCTAAAAAATTCTAGAGTCAGCAGCAAGACGTAAGGAGAAGGAGAAGAAGGGTTCCACTATTCTTTACCCTTCTAAATCTGTTTTCAAATTACGACTAGTGTGAAAAGACTAATTATCCCTGTGTGAAAAGACTAATTATCCCTTACATTTATAAACATCTAATTACTTACCTTTGAGAGTTACTAGAAATACTTGAATATATTTCTTCCATATTCAAATCGTTTAGTAGTTTAAATTGCAATTCAATCTTAGATTTTATTTTTCGTTCTTTATCAACAATCCCAGTTAATCTTTATTTACCGTACTTTTGTTTTTATAATCATAAACCCATCAAATATATTTATTGCCCGTTTGGAAGTGCTTTTTTGGAAAAGCACTTAAAAGTGCTTCTAGCATTTTAAAAGTTTTTTTAATCCTGAAAAGCACTTTTATGAGAAGCACCTAATTAGTGCTTCTTGAAAAAAGCACTTAAAATAATTTTATATTTCAAAATTATTTTTAATAATTTTTTTAAACTTTAAATTTTATTCCAAAAGCGCTTTTTTTCTCCAAAATAAAAACTTCTAAACGAGCCCTTAGTAAATTACTTTGAGTCGAATCTCAATCTACCATACTTGTAAAAACAATCATCTTAACTTTCATAGTGCATGTGGAAACGATAACCCCTTCATATATTTATTATTACTTTTCAATATCATGTACACTTGTGGGTAGTAAACCTTTCCAATACTATATACTTATTTATCACACTCTTGGGTATTACAATAACCGACACCACTGCCGGAGGTGGCACTAATCTTGTTCAGAGAGTCCTTGAGTGAAACGTCTCCTAGCAGGAAAGTCTATGAGTATGCGAATTATCTAAGAGTGCAAAACTATTTGATTGGCAAGTGGGTAGGCATATATAATGCATAATAAGGGAATAATTGAGTACATATTAGAGTGTAAATTCAAGTTCTTTGACAATTATTTGTTTGGTTAGTGAGGAGAGACCCAAAAGCTTAGTCTTAATTGTTAAAATATATATATACTACCTTACCATAAGCCTAATTTAAACTAAAAAAACCTTAAGATTAATATATATGTGGTTTAATTAAAAGAGTGAAAAATAAGTTAGTAAGTAGGTCATTAAAATTTCATGCATTTGTCGAGGATCGCCCTATACCAACCACTTTAAGGTTGGTATTTTAGTCTCTCTTTTTGTATTGTGAAAGTTAATTATTTTTTACATTATAATATTGTGAGTTTGTAAATAAAAAGTATTTGTGTGGATTAATTTTTAGAGTATGAATTTATGAGAAGTGTTTGTTCATTACTTTAGATTATAACATGCTTCTTCCTTGGAAAACATTTGAACATTAGGCCTAGTTTGTGTTTACTTTGTCGAGACGACAAAGATTTGAGTTGGGGGTCCTGCTGTCTCGCATTTTGTGATCAATAAAGAGACTCACGAAACATACTTTAGGGAAATGTTTTAGAATTATTGTGGGATTTATCCCTTTATTTTGCATGATTTGAGTATGTAGCAAATCTTGGATATATATATTTTAGGTGCAATTAGAGATGATTTTTGTGTTAAGTGTATAGATCCTAGGAACAGGGATGATACTAGACACCGTCATGAAGATTAGAAGTTACGAGCTAAGGACGGACACAAGTCAAGTCGCGGAGGAGCCAAAAGTTTCTCTAGAAGCTGAACAAAAATTGTCGATAAAACATCTACACCAATTTTGGAAATTCACGTTAGATAATTTTGAGGAGTTTGATCATGAAATAACATCTCAATGTATACCTTTGAGTCTAGGTTGCGTGATAATAAAAGGTTTGAAAATCAGAGTTGAAATGAGAAAGTTATGGACATTTTTCTACGAAGGCCCAAGATGTCCAACTTCAAAAAAGAGTCCACTAAGCCACTTATGACTTATTTAAGTGGGCCCAACTAGTCCAAACGTCTTTATGGGTATAAAAATTTGTGTTTAGCTTCAAAACAAACCACTTATAATTGTATAGAGTTGTGAAAATATGGACAAAGATTTAGAGCAAAAGAAGCAATAACACACACCTTCTTTCACTTTATTTCCATATTAAATAATGTAATTTATTTTTTCCCTTAATTTCTTGGAATTATGAATTAATTATTTTTATTTCTTTCTCTAAGCATGAGCTGAAGATATTTAGCTTGATATTTCATATGTATGAACTCTAGCTTTCATTTAGGATTATTTTCCATGAAATTTGGAATTGCATGCATACTTATGTTTCATGTAGTTATTTTTCTCGATCACATATTGAGTTGTGATAGATTAAAGTACCCCCGGGCTAGGAGATTTTAGTGTTTAGAAAATAAATTATAAATGTTTAGTTAAGTTTGAGAATCGGGAGATCTACTCTAGCTAGATAAATAATTTAGGATTTCAACTTAGATATTATCTAATTTTGTCGAATTAATCGGAAGAGGTTTCTAAGATTAGGTAGTATCCCCTACTACCCAGGAGCAACATATGGTGTACCTTAGAATTTTGGTTAGCAACTGAAATTTCCAATTTATCCTTTAATCAAAGAATTGTCCTAAAGCATGCTAGTGGTGAGAATGCAATCTTGAGATATTCCTGTATACATCGTATCTTAATATTTATTATTATAGTTCTTTGATTTTTTTTAGTAATCCTTAGTTTTGTGTTTCCTAGTAGAACTTAATCTCTAAATAACAAATTAGAAATCCTTTTTGTTTTAGTTGTAGTTTTTCCAACGATATCTAAATTAGAATTAAAATCACGTGTTTAACTTCTACTTCCCTGTGGGGACAGTAACTTATCACTTTTTATTACTTATGACAACTCGTACACTTGCACGGAGTCTTCAACAAATGTTAATTTTTATATCACACCTCGTAAAAAATTAATCATTTATACTTGCACTATAGTTCCCTCAGTTTTTGAAACTATAATATAGTTTAGTTAGAAGGTTATTTTAAACTCATTGATCCCACTGGCCAGATGTTTAATTGAAATATATGCATTTTTAAGCATGTGTTAGTTATATCTTATATCAAGTGTTCTTTTCTAGTTATTCGATATAAAGGGTCCTTTTTATTTTCATGGATGGAGAGGATAAATATCTATCCTTGATGCACTTGTATAGTGTAACACAATTCGAGGATGTGCGTCCATTGCAACAGAATAAGATTTCACAACAAGACATCTTTGCGGGCTCCTTTATAATATTGCGGATTACACAATGAAGATGTTAAGGGTTAAATTTACATGTAATGCAATGGGTATATGCCACCACAGATAATCAGGTTTTTATTTTAAACTCTCACATATTATGTTTAGTCATTATTGAGTTTATAAAGTGATTAACATAGTTTATTTGGGGTTTACATAATGCTTAATGGTTAATGCGTAGGAATTTACATATTAATTATTGTTTATAGGTCACTGGTCAGTAACAATTGTGGGTGTTGAACATCCACCCTCAACATAAAAACCAAATATGTAATAAAAACTGCTACAAGATAAGTAATATATTGCAAAAATAAGGGAACATTCTTAATCATTTGCGTCACATAGGTTTAAAAATATCCAAAAGTATTAAAGTGCATTAAAAAGATTCAAGCTGGTAATAAACACTGCTACAAGATGTCTAATCCATTGCAAAAACAAGAGTAAACAATTCATCCTTACACTTGACGATATAAAATGACATATTCTTAAATATTTGCCTCACATAGGCTTACAAAATTTCATTATATTAGAAAATTTGTAAAAATAATTCGAGCCTTTCCCACTTTCCAATATGGGGAGAAGATAGACAATGATCTATATCGTCATTAACTTTGTTATCAAATTGCGTTATAAGTATCTTGGAATTCAATGTCACATACCCAGCACTGCAACTACATGGACTTTTGTTATCAAATTGCACTATAGGTCCCTAAAAGATTTATGGAGGTATAAACCCCATAAAAAGAAAGTGGCTAATAGCCTACCAAATAAATGGGTAAAACCCACCATTGAAACTGCATACCTTTATTTTAAAATGTCACTATCGACACCTGAAAATCTATGTCATATACAAAAATGGGTATAACCCCCACCTCTACAATTGCAGGGACTTTGTTATCAAATTGCACTATAGGTTCTTGAAATTTCTATATCACATACATAAAACGGGTACATATTAACATAATCAGAATACATAACATTATGTGTAAATTACTACCTATATATACATAAATTATACTCAAAACACACATATCTATAACCAATACTAAACAATACACACATACAACCAAAAAATTACATAAAACTACATAAATCATTAATTTGTGAATAAGTTCAAATACCAAATATAAGACGTACTAATTTATACAACATCATAAATAATTAGGGTTAATAAAAACACTCTATATCAACAAATAAAAGATAAAAAAAATTAGGTGTTACTCAATAATTATAGAAAAAAAAGAAACAAATTTTAATACAATCCCTATAAGAAAACCTTATTCAACCTATAAAATAAATTATTATTTAGTATCTTTGAAAATATTAATTCTAGTGAACTAAAACTCTCCAATGGCCAAACTATTTTTCTCTTTGAATATAAAATTTTACTTGTCATAAAAAGAGAGTGTTATTGTTAAGTGGGCTACAAAAAAACAATAAGCCCAAATCACATGATTGTCAAGTAGGCATCATTTTTTTAATCTTTAGTCTCAGTATAGTTTGTACATGACCAATCCATAACACACCGGGCTTAAAATACAACACTAACACACACTCGTACATCTTAAAAAAATTTAACCTAAAAAATAAAGACGACCGGCGAAATCAAACTTCTTTGTTCAAGGTTTCCTTCTATATAGCCTCCTGGATTAGGAAGACATTGTTAGTCTGTCAATAGCAAACAATATAGATGGCACTCTCTTAAAGGTACTTACTTACTTGTCTAATACTTGGAACAATTAGTTTGGACCAATCTTGTTTTTTGTCATTTGGTTAAGTATATAACAGGCGGTTAGCAAGGCATCTCCCCAATAAGATATTGGAAGATTTGCTTGTGCGATCATAGACCTAACCATTTCTAGGAGTGTTCTATTCCTCCTTTTAGCCACACCATTCTGTCCTGGAGTTCTAGGAATTGTAAGTTGCCTTACTATCCCTTTTTCATCACACAGTTCTTTAAACTGATCAGATAGATATTCCCGTCCTCGATCGGTTCTTAGGGTTTTCACCTTCCTCTCTAACTGATTTTCCACTTCATTGATAAATGTCATAAAACATTTCAATGCTTCGGATTTGTGAGAAATCAGGTAGACATAACCAAACCTAGTGAAATCATCTATAAATGTGATGAAATAATGTTCCCAACGTCTAGTTTGAACACTCATTGGGCCACAGATGTCTGAATGAATTACTTGTAATGGGTACTCGACTCGTTTAGCCTTTCCAAATGGTTTCCGTTTTGCTTTACCTGCTAGACAATTTTCACAAGTTGGCAAGTTGACTTTAGTCAACAAACCCAAAAGGTTCGACTTAGCCAACAAATTCATACGGTCTTGACCAATATGACCTAATCTAGCATGCCATACATTTTCTTCTACATTAGAATGACTAGAAGAAGAAGTATTAGTGGAAAAGCAACTACTTAAACAATAACTATTAAACGAGTTATCATCATCTAGTACAATTAAACCATGCGAAATAAAACCAGAACCATAATACCTAGCATCATAATAGATATCTACTTGTTTGTTATGAAAATGCAAATTAAAACCTAATCCTAGAAGAACAGTGACCGAGACTAAGTTCCGTCGAATATCAGGTGCGTAAAGTACTTCATGCAGGTACAAGGTTTGACCACCTCGCAAGTTCAACTTGCAAGTGCCAACTCCTTTGACTTCAACCTTATTGTTGTCTCCTACATATATCCACCTTGATCCCTCTGGAATCCGACGGTACTCTACATATGCCTCTCGGTCTTTGGCTACATGGTCTGTCGCTCCTGAGTCCACAGTCCACAAAGGATTAGAATCAGCAAGCAATACAGTACTGGTTACATAAGTAAAATTACAAGAAGTAAATGACATTGCTACCTTTCTGGGCTCGCTGCAATCGCGAGCGAAGTGACCCATTTTCTCACAGTTAAAGCATTTCATCTTACTCTTGTCTTTCTTCTTACGAAAACGTTTTCCATTATTGTTACCACCCTTCTTGTTCTTCTTGGAAACATGCTCATTTCCGTTCTTCTTCCCATTGTTCTTGCACTTATTGCTAGAAACTTTGTGGGAACTTGATTCAGCAACATAAGCCTGACCCTGAGGCTTAATTGCATCTAGACGTTCATCTTCCAATGTCACATGACAAGCAGCATCATCAAAGGTTTTGATGTTGTCATTGTGAGTCAAGTTTATCTTGAAATGCTCACAGTTATTTGGAAGAGATCGGATCACAGCTTGAACTTGTTGTTCATCAGTAAGGTTATGACCTGCATTCTTAAGTTCCCTAATCATGTTACACATCTCTCGGAGATGTTGTTGCATGGTTTGATTAGGCTTCTTCTTGCAAGTGTCAAACTTAATGGTCAATTGACGCAACTTAGTCACAGTCGTACCCCCATACTTCTCCTTAAGAGTATTCCACATTTCGTGAGCATTGAGGTATCATTGACATTCATAGACAAGATCGTCATTCATGGAGCCTATCAAGATGCATCTTGCAGTGGAATCTTTCTTTTTCCACTTCTCATAAGCCTACATGTCCCTTCTGTTTTGAGCTGTGTTGCCTTCCTCAGGCTGAGCCATGACATTGTTAACAGCCTCAAGAACATCTTGCTCTTCTAGAACATAGTGTATCTTGAGCTTCCAAAGGTTATAGTTCTCACCATTCATCTTTTCTCCTTTGTTGAGATCAGCAATGATGGTTTTCGATGCCATTTTCTCTATAGAGTAAGAGATTTCCATCAATATCATACATTTATTTAATAACTCTATGCTATTAATGCAAACGGAATGAATAAGAAAGATAACAAAATAAGTGATAAAGAAAGTTCACTATGTTCCCAATCATGAACTACTATATTTTGTTTGTCTTGACCATTCAATCAATTTCATTAACTGCAAAATTAAGTTCTTCAAGAACTCCCACTTACTCTAACATGGATAGAGCAAAAATGTATGAAAACTAAACAACTAATAACATAAAAGCAAATAATCTAGTTGAATTCATACATAAATGAAAAAACATGTTTGGTAAACAAATAACCAAATAAAATCAAAGACTAACATTTGAAACGAACTACCAAAATAAACTACCTAGCAAAGAAACTCTAACTTATACATGACAATCACTCGTATCTCGTTTTCAAAACCCTCTTTTACATAGAGACTTATCGGATTATACTTAGTAGGCGAATTTATCTCACAAGGACATTTGAAAAAACTTGTATGCCTTTTAAAATGATTCCACATATGAGATTCAGTGAAAGCATATACGACCCAACCATTTGTTTTTGATCTCCTATCTACATAATTTTCGGGATTCACATTCCTCCATAGATCAAGGAGATCTTTTCTCAAGTCTTTTGGCAAAGTCCTGAGAAGGGCATCAACCTTGCCATTCTCATTCATGTGATAGGCATATTTTATGACACCTTGTATCATATCATTTACAATCTTCACGTGTTGTATTAAAGAATGTGATGATTTCATCTTATAATTTCGAAGTGTCATTATTTTGTTTTTCAAATCTTCCCTTGGTTTATCGGGTTCTTTGGCGGTGTAAACCAATTTTGGTTTATTAGTATTCTTTATGTTCTTGTAATCAGTCCTGTAGTTCATCAACATGTCGCGTCTGAATGCACGTAATCCCCAGGATCGTGTAATCACCATTTTCCTCTATTGAAAAATTAAGAACAAAAAATAATTCACCACCTTTTTGAATTAAAATAATACATTTATGAAATTTGTTATAAATAAAACATATATATTCTTTTAAGTAGCAACTAATTGTATAGAAGAAGTGGTTAAGTTATTAGTCTCTAGTATTGTTGGTCAGGGTTCGAACCTCTACAGAGCAGATACACGCATAAAAAATGTTTTCTTTTCTTTTCTAAAACAAAAAAATAATTGCTTCGGCAATTTTTTTTTAATCGCATGAAAAAAACAGAAGAAGAAGCAAATAATTATTCAGGTAACAAACGCTCTGATACCAATTGTTACCTATTAAATTAAATAATAAAGGTTTTAGACAAACCTTCTTACGCAGCGGATTCCAATTAAAAAACAATAAGGGCGTGATTAAAATGTGGCTATATATTCAGGCCAAAAAAAAAAACTTACGCAGCAGATACACGCATAAAATAAATCTATTCTTTTCTTTTCTAAAACAAAAAAAATTCGACAGCAGCAAAAAAAATAATTGCTTCAGCAGATTTTTTTTTAATCGCATGAAAAAAACAGAAGAAGAAGAAGCAAATAATTATTCAGGTAACAAACGCTTTGATACCAATTGTTACCTATCAAATTAAATAGTAAAGGTTTTAAACAAACCTTCTTACGCAGCGGATTGATTTCTGAATTCTTGCTTTCTGAATTCTTGCTTTCTGATCGTGAACTTAATTACTAGAATTAAGCTCTTTGTTTTCACCACCTAAAAGTCTGAGAATTTGTTGTTATGTGTATAAGAAACGAGATTGATGTTTGCTGTAGTGTTTGTTGTGTTTGGAGAGGAGAAGCAGACTCCTATTTATAGAGGGATAGGAGCGTTGGTTTATTAACTGATAATAAACCATCACCCCACTATCTCCACTATCTCCACTATCTCCACTATCTCCACTATATCCATCTCTCTTGGTGGGCAAGGTACCATTGTAACTTCCTGACTAACTTCCCAGAGTACGTTCATGTTACCCCATCATGGGTGACATGGAATAAAATAATATTTAATTTATTTTATTTCTTTCAGTTAATATAGATATTGGACAGCTAATATACTAATATAATGTAGTTAAGTAAGTAAATGACAGCTGGAGAAATATGTTGAGTCTTCTCCTTAACATCCCACTCAATAAAAGATTGCATAGAAGATAGCAAGGCATATAGTAAAAATGAGCCACTTGTTCTTGAGTGGGTATGTATCTAAGACTTAAAAAGTTTTTAAGAGCAACCTGATCTCTAATAAAGTGTATGCTTTGTTATTGAGAAATACGGGATTAGTGGCCAATGTAAGAGCTGACTTGTTATCACAAGCTAGAAGAGTAGAGATAAGAGGTACTTTGAGATCAGGCCTTGTGATATTTTACTATATTTATAGAATTAAATATAGATGAGCGTTTAACAGGTCAAAGGATCTTGATGAGCCTTTGGATTTATTAAATTGTCATTTTCTTTCCAACGTACGTTGTAATTTGCTAATAAGATTTAATAGAAAATGATTGGGTCGGTTTCCATTTAGGACCTAAAAGGTAAAAGTTCTCAAATGATCACAATTAGTCCCGGTTACAGGATTTTGTTACCGGAATTGCTAGTTCAAGGAACATTTGAGGACCATTCAAAAGGCCTAAAAATTGACCAAAAGGTCAAAGGTGTTCGATTTTGAAAATCTACCGGACAAATTTTACCATCAAAAGTTCCATTATAAAAGGCATTCTCTTCTCTGTAGTATCAGTAAGGAGGACAACAATTCTTTTAATGACACGAAATAAAATACTATAACCATTTATTTTATTATGAGACATAATTGGGTATCTCATTGATTAGGTTAATTTGAATGCAGGTAGGTAAAATGACGTGAGGGAGATGTCTGAAAGTGGGCCCTCTTATTTGGGGAAGGCTGTGAAGTGTAAGAAGCATCTTCTCCCTAGTTTTCGAGTACTCGGTGAGAGCGGAGGAAAGAATTGGGAGCAATCTGACTGATCAAAACAGGGGTTATGTCACTGCTGCAACAGTTTCTTGAATGCTCCACCTGCTGCTAAGCCTATTCCTACTCCTACTAAACACAATCAAGAAGAATCTGGCACCTTCAATCAAAGCAGAAGAAGAAGACTTGTTCTCCAAGTTGTGCACACGTTGAAAGATGTTATTCATACGTCTCGCTTTGCAGGAAACACATGTCTCTTCTCCCAATCAAAACGAGGATCCTCTTGCTCATGCTCCTACTGCAGGCTGATTTTTCTTTCTCACTAAACAATTTAATTAATTGTTTAAATGTGCTCCGACTATTCGATTTTTTTTTCCGATTTTTAATTTTGGCAAGAAAGTAGGAAGAAAGTCTTCGTCAGCTAAATCCCAGCGCGAACATAAGAGAAAGAGGGAGGAGACTTCTGAGTCAGAGTCTGACAAGGATGATTAAGATTAATTTGGTTTTCAGAACCAAAATATAGAGTGCTCAGACAGGGTCCCAACGCCTACTACCCAAGGTATATATCTCTCTACTTTTTTCTCAGATCTATTCTCACTTCTCTTGCACATAACCCACAAACATCTCTCTAAGACATTCACACTTTACATTTAAATGTTGATGTATAACAATGAACACTATTACAATTTTCCGAGTCTCTTTTCTTTACCAAGTAATTTTCCTAGCCTTTATAATACTTTTTTTGATTGTTACTATTATATAGATGGAAGGGGAGACATGATAATTGTACGGATTATTGTTTTGAATTTTTATCTTTTGTCGAATCATGAATCATAAAATATTCTTACAAAGTATCTCTTATAGTTTTTTGTCATTAAAACAAGAAAAATGAGATATTACCATCCCTTTCTACAAAGATTTAAAAGAACCAATTAGTGAAATGTCTTATCATTCTAAAATGTTGATATTTTATCTAACACATCTAGCTAAGGAATCCACAACTCCGTTAAAACTTCTTTTGATGTGTAAATATTTTCAACTCTAAAAAACTTCATCTATTTTTAGATTTTGTCAACTATTGGCTAGAATTTTTAATTGATTCCCGTCAATTTTATGTCTAACTTGGAAAACTCTTATTGTTTTAATATATGATGTTTTCGTGTATTTGTAAAGCTGATTTTTTAATACAATGGAGGTTTTAAGACCGTAGAAAACGACATATTACATGTTCAAAACATCTATTAATTCTGACGTGAATATTCTTTTACAAGCTTTCCATCCTATCCTGTTTCTTATGAGAACTCCCGAAATGAAATCAGGTGGGTCAATGAAGGATGAATAACAACTTAATTTCCCAAGTCCATTGCGCTAAACAATCGTCACATGCATTTACTTCTCGATAAATACCTTTAATTTTGAACGAGACATAATTTTCCAACAACACCCGAATCCCTTCAATCCAAAAAGCCTCTGAACCTCTTTCATACTCCACATGATTAATCACGCTTATGTCCTCATGCGGATCCACTTCCACCCATAACTCTCTCACTCCCATACCCACAACTGTTCGGAGTCCCTCGATAATCACAATTCACTCAGAGACTACCACCGAGTATCCTCTAATATTCATGGTAATAAATTTCACCCAATTGCCCTCCTTGTCCCTCAAGACACCATATGCACCTCCTTTCCCTTGATCCTTACTCCAACTCCCATCTATTTTTAATTTATATCCATGAATCGATTAATTCCACCCAATCTATTCCACGTGATCATTATGCTTAACAGATTTCCTTAGATGTGATCACCACACTTTTAAATAATTGACGACAAACCATTTCGCCTTTTTAATTAAAATATTTCCACCCATGAATGGCCCACTATTAAACACCATCTCAGTGTGTTCCTTCCACACCACACCTAGTAGAGGCGAAAAACACATTCCAACTTAGAGTACTTTCCCAGATTTTTATTCCACCATATCACGTCACTCAACCTCCTAGATTTGTCTCAAGATTGCAGATGCAGTCACTCGGGCTATTGCAGCGCCTCTTGGATACTGCGCGCCTCTTCTATTACCCTGCCACTATTCGCAACCCTATTGCCGCTGCTGTTGGATGTGATTTCGTCATGTTCGGTAATATCACTATAGTCCTTGTTCAGTTTTAAACTTGGACCCCTGAATGTTGTAAAATTGTTGCCACAGGTCCCTACCCTAATATCTTTTGTATGCTCTGCAATATGACGATACTGTCGGAAGCTGCAATTTTTACGTCAATCTAACATTACGTTGGTATCCTCTCCCGACCCACCGATCTTTTATCCCCAGAGTCTGTCCCAACCCGCTCTATTATACTAGCATCCCCTCCATCTCTAAACCGACTCCACTAAATCTCCTTTCTAACAATTTGCAACATATTCCTTACACTTTCATAATTCCGGAACAAATGTATAAGTCTTGTCCCCGTCTGCCCCACACCATGGACAAAAACTCGATACCACCATCCCTCGCTTCGCTAAATTTTGACCTGTGGCCAATATTTTTTGGGCTGCTCTCCATAAGAGCACTCTAATGTTTTGCGGATATCATAAGTTCCAATTTCCCCCATTAAATCCCTCCCTCGTGCTCATGCTCTGGAGGCTCCAAAATTGTCGACTTGACCGAGTAAATCCAATTTGTCTCATTTAGCCAAGATAGTACATCCCTCTCTCCTTTATTTTATGAGACCTCAATCCTTTTAATTTCATGAAGCTTATGAGTAGGTAGTAGGTACTAGAATCGATCCCAATCCCAAGACTTATCATCCCAATCGTAATCTCTAACCTTGTCATTTTGAATATCGCTCCTAGTCATGACTAATCCCACTCCATTAGAGGTTATTCACCTATCCAAATGTCCACCTAGAATGCTATGCTTACACCATTACGAATTGTCCAACAGATCCCTGTCTAAATAAGAGAATACCTTCTACAATAGATCGACATACTTGTAAATTATTTGGTTTCGCTGAATACTGAAGATAGATCCTCCTAAAATACTCTTGATGTAACACTATTACCCACAAGGACACGTTATCATGTATGACTTTCCATCCCAACTTACCAAGGAGTGCTTTGTTCATGTCTCATGTCATCCCAAAGCCTAAACCCCCGATTCTTTAGAACGCATATTCTCTCCCATGCTCCCAACATATTTTCCATTGTTCTTTCGCCGACCCCCAAATAAAATCTCTAGAAATATGATCTATATCCTCGCAGACATACCCCGGTAAGACCTCCGCTTGCATGATGTGCAAGAGTGATATGACCTGCTAGAGAGAGTGATTTCCCCTTCCATCCTTCGAGCTTACTTATAGATTATCCAGCATTTTGAGAAAATAAATCAAGTGAATCAGAAACCCTTCGGCCTCTGCCCAAATAGAATCAGCACGCCTAGGTATTTACTTAAGCCATAGCTGCGACAGTAACCACTTCGGCTCGTAATGCTTTCCACGATATCCAAGTCCATAATTCTGGAGACATGTATAAGCAACTTCTCTACTTATAGATTAGCCAGCATTTTGAGAAAATAAATCAAGTGATTCGTGTACAAGATTGGCCTGCTTGGTGTATATACATATTTGACCTATAAAAATTTTATTTACGTGATTGGAATTAGGGTTGTGCATCCTGTTAGAAAATCCCACCAACCGGATCAACCTTCATAAACTACTCCAAAATTAGATGGGTTATTCTTTTACGAGCTAGTTATTGAACATCGTCCATAGAAAGACTTAATTGAAAAAATCAACCATAATCAATACTTCTATTAAAAGCAAAAAATACCTTTATTTCATTATTTTAATTACTTTATCATCTATATAATAAAATATTAAAATTTAACCAACCCTTACTACAACCTCTGATCACCACCACCTTCGATTACTACCACCACCAGCCACCATCCCACCACTTCCATGCAATTATTTTGCTTGTAACTTTTTTTGAAAAATATCTAGACCACTACCACCAACCACCACTACAGTCAGCACCACCACCTCCACCTCTATCTATGATTTATTTGAATATAATGCACCAATTGAGATTTAATCTGCAGGATCTAACAAATTAGTTTTTTTTTTGTGAATTATGTTCGAGATGATATTTGTCCCACCAATATTGATATGGGATTTTCTTGTAATATAAAAAAATTGACCAGCACAGCTTCCCCTGTTGGAAAAGAAGAAAATCCTCCAAACACCCCGTTGATTGAAAAGAAAAACAATTGACACCCACCCTCCACCGCCCACACCTTGTGTTGGAAAATAATTTTTTTTATCCCTTTTCCCTGAGGGAAAAGTTTTTTTGCCCCCGACCCTGCTACGTGGACAAAAAAGAAAAAATATTTTTAAAAGATCAAAGAAATTACTCCCAACCCTACAACGCGTTCCCTTGCTAGAAAACAATTTTTCACCTCCTCATACATTTTTTTTCCTACACCAACCCCTTACCCCTTTGGGGACAGGTAAAATAAAATTCCATTTATTTTTACGTGCAGGGGTCGCCAGGGGTCGGAAGGGGTGCACGGGTAGGGTGTGGGTAAGTGTGGTGTAATTTTTTTTCATTTTCCTGATTGGAGGGGGAGTACCGCGGGTAGGTTAGGGGCAAAAAGAATTCCAATTTTTTTTATTTTCCAACAGGGGTGGGAAGGGGGTTCCTTTTTTTTTCCCAACAATGGAGCATCGAAAAGGGGAAAGTGTTTAATAATTTTCATCTATAATTTCTTTGAATATGATGCATATATTGTTTTTAATTCGCAAATTAATTATTTTTTATGAATTTTGTATGTGATTAAATTTGCCTCTTCCACCAACATTGAGATGGGACTCCACCATTCTAAAACTGAGACATCTTTTATTACAAGATAAAAAATTTGACCTTCCCCATTGCTTTTGCTGGAAAAGAAAATAATTTAACCTCTGCCACCTGTTTGCTGATTGAAAAGAATAAAAATTTGACCACCACCATCCTTTAGCGTCCCTCTGCTGAAAAAGAAAATAAATATATCCTCCAACCACCTGCACCCTCCTTATTGGTAAAGAATTTCTTTACCCCTACCCATATGTTCGCCCAATTGAAAAACAAATTACCCCACGTCACACCCCGTGAAACAAACGGAGTAGGATATGACTCTATTACTTAATTATCTTCCACCCGATTTTTCTATGATCGTACATATTCCAAGGCTATCACACAATTCTTCAGCATCTGTTTTACAAAACTATGTGTGATGCGAATGTGTCTCCTCTTCCAATTCTAGGCACTATTATGAGCGACTCCAATAGCTATTTGTGAATCACAGCGGATACACTTTCTTCCCAAAGTGGCACATCACTCCTCAACCACTCAGCTTCTTACCCAACCAACTCTAGTGCTCTGAATCAGATTCCATGGAGTAGTGTGCTATACAAGTCTGTGTTAAAAACTTCCACTATACAACAACTCCCCTTAATGAGAACACATAGCCACTGGTGGAGTTCGTCATTATCAAATATCCAGTTTGCATAAAAAAATCCCGCAAGAACTACATGGAATTTGTTATAATGCAAGTCTATACTCAATTTCAAACCTGCCTCGAGTAATCAAGTATAATGCAAGTTAGACTCAATTTTGTTCAACCCTAACCCTAAGAATAAACATATCTCGAAAAGTTTCAGCGCAAAATAAACACCCCCACCTCTTTGGTAATTTTTTTGTTAAAAATAAACGCTCCCCTCCTCAATACATCAAAGTGTTTGTTATGTGTCGTATATGTTGTATATGTTGTCTTAATCTGATTTATGTTATATGTATTATTTCCAAATTTTTTTTGGATATTTTAAATTAATTTAGTTTCATAGGAATGTGTTTTTATAAAATTTGACTTAAGTAGAGTTTTGGGTAATTGTATTAAAGGCTTTCAGTTGATATAAAATGCAACTGGATAATATAATACATAGAAATAAAGAGGGTTTTCACAACATGGCAAAGAGCTACCAAAGATAAGTTCACTAGAAAACTAGCCAAGATTTACAATTCAGAATCTCTTGGAAATTCTCCTAATCACTATGAGGCCTAATCTCGGTTTTGAGAATTATTTGTTTCAGGAAGGGGATGCACCTTAAATAAAATTCAAACTTAATTGCAAATAGGTCCCTAAATATATTCCATTATAGGTCCATATATTATATAAAATTTAAACTATATGTATTGATATTAATTTTGTTGTGAAGGCCATAAGCTAAGAATATATATTTATGTATATGCGTAGATAGTTTTTCATAAAAAGACCAGCCCCCTGAAATGTCATGTGGCTTTGCAACTATGAAATTTTTACGTTAAGATGCCTAATTTCATTAATGAAAACCACCAATATAAATGATGATGAAGTGGATAAGATTATTAGTAAAAATTAATGTACTACATCAAGTTTAGCTATTTGATTGAGTTGTACCAGGCATGTGATTTCATCCTCATAAAAAATTATATTTTTTTCCATGCATATCATAATGTGATATTCAATTTACAGAAAAATAATCGCTGGTCATGCCATTTCAAGAAAAAAAACATTTATTGGATGTGTAGCTATATGCTTAGAGTTGATCCATCTATTTTTTTTTATTGGTAGAGTTGGTCCATCTAATTTTGCTGTTTCTTTAATTATGAGATTGAAATTTCTTATCTCATTGTACTCTATAATTGGTTCATATTACTTGTAATGTTTCATATCTGTTTGCTCACTTGTGATGTTTAATAACAAATGGTCCACCCTTAATGTTTAACTTATTGTTTTAAATATGGTAAATTTTAATTTTCAATGGGCGTTCAATTTGGATTAGAGGAGTAGAAGCAAGTCTCTGCGTTATGCTATTATACTAAATGAATATCTCCAATCTAATTGCATGTGGAGGATTAAACATCATGTAGACACAATTTAACATCTAACACACTATTAAAGGTAATGTAAACAAATATTGAATGGACCTAAAGAATAACAGATTTAGTATGTAAATTGGATCTGGACATATTTGACATGTTTTTTATTTGTAGTTTGTAAATTTTATAAGTAAATTTTAGCAGTCACTATATATAAACACAATATAAAAGAAGTATATTATCTACGATTATCATAGGCTGCAAGGGGCGGAGTCAGAAATTTTTGTTAGTGGGCCAAGGGAATTTTTTTATAAGTCAATATATTATGTAAAATATCAAAAAAGGTCCTTATATTATGCAAAATAGAACTATAAGTCCTTATATTTTATAAATATTGCAATATAAGTCTCGTTATTATTATTTTTTTAATTAATTACTCTATAAGTTCTTTTTTTTATAAAAACTAACATATATTATATGTAAAAAAAGTTAAAAGTCGTATAATAAAAGTAATTTATAACCTAAAAAAATAAATTTTAAAAGTTAAGGGGGGCCAAATGAAGATTTTACAAAAATTTGGGAATTAATTACTTATATATATATATATATATATATATATATATATATATTTAATGTTAGTAATATATATTTTTTTAGAAAATTCAAGGAGGGCTAGGATGTGTATATATATATATATATATTTAATGTTACTTATATATATATTTAATTCTTCTAGCAAGACTAGGATGTGGGGAAAATTTTGTTTTAATTAAAGAAACTTATTTTATGGGTTTTTGGAAGTTCAAATGCAGCCTAAAATGCAATTAGTACCATTTCAGTATCATCAGGATAAAGAATGTGTGAAATCACAAGGTTAATAATATGAAGATCAGATATAGTTACCAATTCAGTATCACCTGGATAAAATTACAAATGACATCAAGAAAATAAATTAAAGAGAAAATGTTCCCAGGCAAAGAGGCTTTGTCATCTCTTCTATACAGCAATGCGACAATAATATTGATGATACAACACATTAAATTGTTGTGTATTTAACCACAAAAATCAAGCTGAGACAAAAAACTTAGCTAACGACCTTGTAATATACCCTTGTGCATTCTCATTTTGTCTTCAATATATACTTATGGTTATCTTTTTTAGCAGGCTACTTCACCTGATACATAAAGATTAATTGCGAACTTAATCTTTTGGTTCCATCCGAAAGATTTTATACGTCAGCATGGGACTCTTCTCGATGGAAAGAAAGGAAAAGTAAGATGTGTGACAAGGTTATAAGTAGTGGCTTTTATCGCCTTAGATACCATTTAGCTGGCATTCACATATATGTGGCCAGTTGTAAGAATGTACCTACACATGTTAAGAAAGGATGTTTGTCTGAATGAGCTACTCGAGAAAAGAGAAATATTAGCCAAGGATGATGAGGGGCTTCACACTCCTCTGAAGAGAAAGAGTGTGCTCACACACGTGTCCACTTCAGGGACTATGATTTTGGAGAGAGCGATCAAAATGGGTTGTAGCATCATGTTAGAGGAATGTGTATATCCTTTAAATAGGATCATAGTGAAGGTTTTTGTTAATTTCTATAAACACACAGTCCCCCTCAGAACATTCATCATTTTAGATATAGATGGAAATGTGGATGAGATGGTGAGGATATGCGATACAAGCTATTGAAGAAGTCAGAGTAACAATTATTATTCAAATTATCACTTATTCGACTAAAGGTTTCATGAAGGAGGCATGTGAGGGAGTATTGGCTAAGCACAAAACAGTTTTTTGGACAGTATGTGCATCTCACTGTTTAGAGATTATGCTAAACAGAATCTTAGCCTTAAACATGTTAAAAAACACACTAGATAAGGCAAAAACGTTGATATCTTATTTACCCTGATGATGCTGGGACCACTCATTTTTTAACTCTCGAGCATATCGTTAACGAGGAAGAAAGGGTAAAAAAATTCTTCAAATCATCGAACTAGAATAACTCCACTTTGGCAGATACAACAGAGGGTAATGAGTTAGCTATATTGGTAGCAGATCATGGGTTCTAGAGTGGGTTAAAGTTGGTCATAAATGCAACCATGCCAATAGTGGAATCTCTTGAATTTCTTAACGACAAAAATAAAGCAATCATTGGTTTCATATATGAAAAACTTGATCAAGTGAAGGAGGAGATTAAAGAGAATTTATAAAGAAAAAAAACCTCTTTACTTACCAGTATGGGAAGCTATAGTTGAGATATGGAACTCAGATCTTCATAGTCTTCATTTAGCCGGATACTTTTTGAATCCTTGTTTTCTCTAATCTAGCAGTTTCTTATGCGATTATGAAGTCATTTCAAGTTTGTTTACATGTGTTACCAAAATGACTGAGAGCCAAAAGATATAAACTTGATTATTAAGAAATTATATTAGTATAGAATGAAGAAGGGACCCTTTGGTGAAGGAAGTTTACGAGAAAATCGATCCCGCCTTGCTCTAGGTTCTGCATCTTTTTTTTTCTTCAATTTTTGCATAAGATCTATAGTTTTCATGCTCTTTAATATATTTTGTTTAAATTTATATATTGACGGTTTGTTTCAGAAACATGATGGTTGAAATACGAGGTCAGTTTCCTCAACTAAAAGGAGTTGCTATTCGGATCCTAAGCCAGACATATAATGGTGTCTCAAAGGGCAATCTTAAATGGATTTTGTAGGCGATGTTGTAAACTGATCAAGGAATCTGATGAGCAACAAATGTAATGACCTTGCATTTGTTAATTATATCTTCATCAGCTTCATATACTAAGTGTGAGGATTGCGAAACAAGATTGCCAACCATAGATCAATTTAAAGTGGATTAATCAAACTAGTTTTTGTCCTAGAATGTTTACTTGTCTAAGTTATATCCAACTAATCCTTTACTTCAGATTTTTCCTTTTTTTCTATTTTATTTAGTTTTATTAATAATTTTTGAATTGGAACTACATCCTTTTTTTATATCTTTCTTTCTCAACAAAAACATGTTCTTCATCCCTCCTCCAATCGATACTGCCATGTTGGACCACCATCTCTATGAACATAGCACAAGTGATAGAGGTGAGTAAATGCTCTGGCATGTGACCGCATGATGCGCCACAAACCAGCTCATATGGCTCATTCTAGGGGATCCTGAATCTTACTTGGGCTTAAATATAGCAAACCTGTAAGTTTGGACCTATACAAAACTTCTATGTTGATAAAATCTGCTCGATCCAACCCAACCCGTCATTTATATAAATGTATTTATTTTTATTATATTATATTATATTATATTATGTATACTATATAATATTTAACTTATTTATATTATTCTTTGATAACTTAAAGATTTTTTTTGAATTTTGTCAAATTATTTTTTGTATAACTAAATTTGCGTCAATAATAATATTTTTTTGTATAAGTGTTACGCCATTATTTTACCTACACTAGAATATAATATTATATTGATACCAAGTTCTAACCAATATGACTTTCACATGATAAATAATATTATTTCAATGTGATTGTCTATTCGATTTGTCTTAGAAATGTGATTGTCTATTCGGTGATATAATAAAAAAATAAAGGTATCATTGAATTTCTGTACGATAAATATGAATATTTATTCTTTACTATCTTGTGAACACTAATAATATATATAAATATAACCATTTGGGATTAGCTCACTGACCAAGGGTTTTGGTCATCCAATCTGGTGCAAGTTCGAACGAAGACAATGAATCCGAGTCCAAAGTGGCTCTCCTATGTAACAAAAAATAATAATTTATATAAGTGTATTAAAAATATACATGTTGTGGGTCAAGATTTGACAAAATAATTAAAGAAAAATAATATAGTATTAAAAAGTCATTTAATACAAAGTTAAGTCTAATTAATAACAAATTTGTAGATAAAAAGTATTTTAATAAAGGTCGGCAAAGAACCTGAACCCTCCAAGAACTCTTGGATTTATATATATATATATATATGTGTGTGTGTGTTTTTATAACAATTTAAGATGATTTTTGTGTTAAGTATGTAGATCCTAGGATCATGGATGATAATTGTGAGGAATTTGATCAGAAATAAAATCTCACTGTTTACCTCTGATTCTAGGTTGTGTGATAATAAAAGGTTTGCAAATCGGAGTTGAAATGAGAAAGTCATGGACATATTTCTATGAAGGCCTAAGCTGTCCAACTTCAACAAAGGGTCCACTAAGCCACTTATGACTTGCCTAACTGTGCACAACTTGTGTAGACGTTTTTTGGGGGTATAAAATATGTTTTTAGCCTCAAACAGAACACTTATTATTGTATAAGGATATGAAAAGGTGGATAAATATTTGGAGCAAGGAGAAGCAATAACACACACATTCTTTCATTTTATTTCCATATTAATTAGTGTTATTTTATTCTTTCCCTTTATTTCTTGAAATTATTAATTAATTTTATTTTTTTCTTTCTTCAAACATGGACTAAACATATTTTACCTTGATATTGCATATGTATGAACCCTAACTTTCATTTGGGATATTTTTCCATGAAATTTGAAATTGCATGCATACTTATGTTTCATGTAATTATTGTTCTTAGTCACATATTGAGCTGTGTTAGGGATTAAAGTACCTCCGGGAAAAGGGAGTTTAGTGTTTAGAAAATAAATTATAAATGTTTAGTTGAGTTTGAGCACTTAGATATCTAAATTAGCTATATAACTAATTTAGGATTTAAAATTAGATGTTTGCTAATTTTGTCGGATTACTCGGAACAGGTTTCTAGGATTAGGTAGTATCCCCTATTACCCAGGAGGGACGTAAGGTGTACCTTAAAATCCTGGTTAGTAAGTGAAATTCCCAATTTATCCTTTAATCAAAGAATAGTCCTAAAGCATGCTAGTGGTGAGTACGCAATCTTGAGATACACCTCTATACATTGTATCTTAAGCTTTATTAATTTAGTTCTTTAATTTTATTTTAGTTAATTCTTAGATATGTGATTCCTAGTAATACTTAATCTCTCAAAAACCAATTAAAAATCCTTTTAGTTTTAGTTTTTTCCAACGATATCTAAATTAGAATTAAAACTACATGTTTAACTTCTAATTCCCTGTGAGACAATAACTTATCACTTTTCATTACTCTTGATGACTCGTAAACATGCGTGGAGTCTTCAAAAGATGTTGATTTTTATATCAAACCTTGTAAAAGAAACAATCATTTATACTTGCACTATAGGTCCCTCAGTTTTTGAAACTATAACATAGTTTAGTTTGAAGGTGATTTTAAACCCACTGATCCCACTGGCTAGATATTTAATTTTAATATATGCATTTTTAAGCACGGGTTAGTTATATCTTCTGTCATGTGTTTTTTCTAGTTATTTGATATAAAGGGTCCTATTTATTTTCATGGATGGAGAGGATAAATATCTATCCTTGATGTACTTGTATAGTGTAACACAGTGGGATGAGGTGCGTCCATTGCAACACAATAACAAGACTTCTTGTCGGGCTCCTTTATAATATGTGTCATGTATCACCATATATGTAATCATTTTATATGTTGAGGTCAATTCATATTGTTACTAATTAATTTATGAAGGGGTATAAAACCATTAATATATGAATTGTAAAGCATTAATATTAAACTGATATGTTGGCTTCAATAGGACCGTATTGTAACCCTTAATATATTATTAGTGGTATATTCTTTTATAGGCATGATTTTAATATATATATGAACATATTGTTATGAGATCTTGATTTTTGAAACCCTTATCGTAATCCTTGTTTTAATGCATAATTTATCGGTAAGTTAAAAGGAACCTTAATATTCCAATAAGAGTTATGGGTGCATGCCCAAAATTTGCGTGACATGGTATATACCCATAATCTGTGTGACAGAAGTATATAACTGAACTTTGTGTGACATGGGTATATAATAGAGGGCATAAACATGTGGTGTGGCACTATATATAGCTTGATATATACCAATTAAGCTGTATTTTCTTTCACTGTCAAGTAGTGGATATATACCTACAAATATATATATATATATATATATATATATATATATATATATATATATATATATATATATATATTAAATGTATGTCTAGGAATGGGTATATAGTAGTTGTTATAAAATACATAAGATGGGTTCATACCCACAAAGTTTTTAAATTATTTTGCTGTAACAAGCCCTGAAAATGCTATGACTGAGGATAGAACAAGGGAGATGTTAAAGGGTAGATTTACATGTAATATAGTGGGTATCTATGAACCACCATTGGTAATCAGGTTTTCATTTATAACTCTCACGTATTAAGTTTAGTCTTTATCGAGTTTATAGAGTGACTAACCTAGAGTATTTGGGGTTTACATAATGTTTAATGTTTAATGTGTAGAGATTTACTTATTGATTAATGCTTATAGGTCCTTGGTCAATAACAATTGTGAGTTTTGAACATCCAAAATCATCATAGAAACTAAAATGGTAATAAAAACTGCTACAAAATGTCTAATACATCGCAAAAATAAGGGTAAACAATTGCATCCTTACACATGAAAAAAAGGGAATAATCTTAATCGTTTGCGTCACATAGGCTTAAAAATATACAAAAGTATTAAAATTCATTAAAAAAATTCAAGCTGGTAGTAAACACTGCTACAAGATGTCTAATCCATTGCAAAAACAAGGGTAAACAATTTATCCTTACACATGACAATAAAAAAGGGCATATTCTTAAATATTTGCCTCACATAGGCTTGCGAAGGTCCAATTTAGTAAAAAATTATTAAAAATAATTCAAGCCCTGCCCTCCTTCCAATCTGGGGAGAAGATAGATAATGATCTATATCGTAATTAACTTTGTTATCAAATTGCGTTATAAGTCTCTAGAAATTTTATGTCACAAAACAAGCACTGCAACTACATGGAACTTTGTTATCAAATTTCACTATAGGTCCCTGAAAGATTTATGTAGGTATAAACCCCAAAAAAAGAAAATGGCTATAAGCCTACCACAGAAATGGGTACAACCCACCATTGAAACTGCAGAGTCCTTTGTTATAAAATTTCACTATAGACATTTGAAAATATATGTCACATACAAAAAGTGGGTATAACCCCCACCTCTACAATTGCAAGGACCTTTGTTATCAAATTGCATCATAGGTCCCTGAAAATTCTATATACATACATAAAACGGGTACATAGTCACATAATCAACATACATAACATTATGAATAAATTACTACTTATATACATAACACAATACACACATGTCTATACCCAATACTAAATGATATACACATAAAACCAAAAGAATTATATAAAACTACTTAAAACATTACTTTGTGAATAGGTTCAAATACAAAATACACGACGTACTAATTTATACAATATTATATAATAATTAGGGTTAATAAAAACATTCTATATCAACTAATAAAGGATTAAAAAATTAGGGGTATTTTTTTAAAAGTTAATCATTAAAATTGAGTGTTTCTCAATAATATTAGAAAATAAAGAAGCAAAATTTAATACAACCACTATAAGGAGGTCATTTTCAACCTATAAAATAATTTTTTATTTAGTATATTTAAAAATATTGTTTTTAGTGAACTAAACCCCTGCAATGACCAAACTATTTTTCTCTTTGAATATAATACTTTACTTGTCATAAAAAAAGAGTGTTATTGTTAAGTGAGCTAGATATAAAAATAAATCCAAATCACATCATTGTTAAGTAGACATCATTTTTTTATATTTTTATTCTCCATTTAGTTTGTACATGACTAGTCCATATAGTACCAGCCTTATAACATAACACGTACCCACACTCATGCATCTTAAAAAATTTAACCTAAATAATAAAGTCATGCGGAAATTGAACCTTTTTGTTCAAGGTGTTCTTCTATATAGCCTCATGCTGGGAAGACATCGATATCATGACAATATCAAGAAATATAGATGTCACTTTTTTAAAGGTAATTACTTGTTTGTTTAATACTTGAAAAAACCAGTTTGGACCAATCTATTATTTGTCATTTGGTGTGCAGGTTGTATCAAGTGCGATTGTTAAATACATAGGGGAAAGTGAAAGATTGATTCGTGAAATGTTCAATTATACACGTGATTATCAAGTAAGAAATGACACATTAGATGATTATTATTGACACGCTTTTGATATATGATAATTATTTACATCTTGTTGTTCTTGTCCATCCAAACCTGCATAATCTTTATATATGCGATTGATGTGATTGGTGGACGTAAATTCAGTAAAAGAACAATTACTGATCGTGAAATCTAGAGAATTTGAATGGAGGTCGGAAAGGTACCTCAATTAAATCAAAAAATAAATTAGTACTTTACATGTTGAGATAAATAAAATTGGTATATATATCCAGGAAGAAATGATGTAGTGGTCCCGAGTCTTCTTTGTCTAGGTAGATTAGATAGAAAAATGAGATACCTTTACCTGACCAGCAATAAGGATTGAAAAGTCTCAAGATTCATTCCGTTTTAAAATGTAAAGTTGCCGAGGTACTACACTTATATTTTTTATTAAGTTATTTCGTGAATCATCAGAGTATTTATTGAAAACTAGTTTGTGCACAGGGTTCCAATGGAGCCGATTTTTGTAATATTTGTACGTAAATTGGTATGGAAGCTATTCGTGAAAAGTTTGATTATGTCATCCATCAAGATTTCGTGAAGGTAAAATTTAATTATCGGTTCGATTAATAGTGCAATTAACTTAAAAATGTATTTCAAGAAACGATAGTTTGTATTTATTTTTGTACATGCATATCATAAGTGTTATTCAATTTACAGGAAAAAATAGTTGGTCATGACATTTCAAAAAGAAATAATATTCATTATAATTAACCTGGTAAGTCTATTGATTTTTCTATTTTTCTATATATGTGATTAGATTTTTTTGACTCATTGTACATTCAACTAGTTGTGATGGTTGATAAGAATTGGTCAAACATTGATGATTTAATTATTGTCCTAAACATGGTAAATTTTAGTTTGACAATGGACGTGTTTAAATAGGATTAGAGGAGTAAAAACAATTATTTGCTTTATGCTATTATATTAAATGAAGACATATCCAATCTAAATGTCGAGGGAGGATATAACATCATGTAGATACAATTTAAATTCTGACACATTATTAAAGATTATGTAGATAAATATTGAATGGGCGTAACGAATAACATGCCAAATATGTGCAGATAGATTCAGTTACCTACTAAACCTAAATATGTGCATATAGATTCATTAAAAATATTTTTAGGCCATAGGTAATAGCCTAAAAATAGAATTTACTAGGAATAATGTAACAATTTTAGACTTGTACCTGCAATAAAATGCGTACAAGTTCTATGCTACCAAAACGTGAAGTTTCGGGAAAGCATTGATTAACATTATCGGCCCCACATTATAGTATGTTAGTTGAACGTGGGGCCGGTAATGTTAATCAATGCTTTCTCGAAGCTTCACGTTTTGGTAGCACATAACTTGTACGCATTTTATTATAGGTATAAGTCTAAAATTGTTATATTATTCCTAGTAAATTCCATTTTTATGCTATTATCTATGGCCTAAAAACATTTTTAATGAATCTATCTGCACATTTTTAGGTTTAGTATGTAACTGAATCTCTCTGCACATATTTGACATGTTTTTTGTTTCTAGATTGTAAAACGTTTAGCTAACAAAGTTAGAAGTATTTGTTAGGGTAATTGTTATCATGTTCCATTTTTAGTTGCTTAACTTGTTTTAACATTGGTAAAAACCATGTGAATAAATATAACATTTGCATCTTTTGTACCTGTAATAAAATATACATATCAATAATGAATGTATATTGGTAATATGAGTTACAGCTGTTACATAAAGATACAGGACATCTAATATATTAACAATAGTTAAGTAATTCACAGGTGCAGAAGTATGTTAAGTCTTCTCCTTAACACCCCACTCAAGATTAGCAGAGAATTATTTAGCCACTAGATTCGATCATATCTCTGATGTTCAAGGACTCACGCTCCATATATGTTCGAGAATCGGGTTTTTAGCTCCTACTATGAATCGTTGGATCAACAAAGTAATTAGTAAAAATGTGCAAGAGATTGATATTCATTTGCATGATCAAAACAGTTATTACCGATTACCTAAAGTGGTTTACTTTAGTAAAACTATAACCTCATTAAATCTATATAACACATGGTTTGAAAAATCTAGTGAGATAAATATAGTTAATGAATCATGTTAAGAAAATTTAATCAAAAGGGAAAAAAGTGAGTAATGCTTAATTTTTATTTATTTTAGTGTTGTTTGTTATTTTAATTTATTTGTTTATTATTAATTAGAATTTAATCACATATCTTAGCTCAATGTTATGAATTATGCAAAAATTTCTAGGTTTACGAACTTTGAAACGGTGAACTAAGGAGCTATATACATCTTCGTTTTTTATTAGGTCATCGTGGAAAACTCGAACAAAGCAGTAATGTAAAAAAATTTCACTTATATTACCTTATGTTTAAGGAAATTACACAATTTCTTTTAACTTTTTACCAATTGATTTTACAGTTAGAGAATTAGGGTCACAATTAAAGTAAATTTTTTTAAAACTTCTTTTGATGTGTAGATTTTTTCAACTCAGGAAATATATTATCTATTTTCAGATTTTGTCAACTATTGACTGAATTTTTCAATTGATTCTCGTCATTTTATGTCTAACTTGGAAAACTCTTATTGTTTTAATATATGATGTTTTCTTGTATTTGTAAAGCTAGTTTTTTTAATACAATGGAGGTTTTAAGACCATAGAAATTGACCTATTACATGTCCAAAACATCTATTAATTTCGATGTGAATATTATCCTACCAGCTTTCCATTCGAAGCTGTTTATTATAAGAACTCCCCAAATGTCATCAGGTGGGTCAATGAATGATGAATAACCACTTGATTTCCTAAGTCTCAGATCATGCTACCTTTAATTTTAAACAAGGCATTATTTTCCAACAACACCCGAATCCCATCAATCCAAAAAGCCGCTGAACCTCTTCCCCACTCCACATGATTAATCGTGCTTATGACCTCATGAGATTCCACTTTCACCCATATCTCTCTCAGTCCTATACCTATAACCGTTCGGAGTCCCTTGTAAATATCATTAACTCCAAGACTACCGCCGAGTATCCCCTAATATTCATGTAAAACTTTCACCCAATTTCTCTCCTTGTCCCTCAAGACACCACATGCACCTCCTTTCCCTTGATCCTCGCTCCAACTCCCATCTATGTTTAGTTTATATCCAAGAATCAGGTTATTCCACCCAATACATTCCACATGATCATTATGCTTAACAATTTTCTTCTGATGTCATCGCCACAAACCATTTCACCTTTTAATTAAAATTTCTCCACCCGGGAATGACCCACAATTAAACACCATCTCATTGTGTTCCTTCCAATCCACAACTACCAAAGAGGTGAAAAACACATTCCAAATCCGCGGTCTCTCCTAGATTTTTGTTCTACCACATCACGTCACTCAACCTACTAGATCTGTCTCGAGATCGCAGGTGAAGTCGCCCGGGTTGGAACCCTGCCACAACCTGCTATCGCTGCTGATGGATGTGTTTTCCTCATGTTTGGTAATACCACTATAGTCCTTGTTCTCTTGTAAACTTGGACCCCTAAATGTTGTAAAATTGTAGCCACATGTCCCTACTCAAATCTCTACTGTATGTCCAGCGATATGGCGATAGAGTACCTCTTGAAAACTGCAATTTCTGCAGCAAATTTGGCTTACGTTGGTATTCGCTCCCGACCTGCCGATCTTCTATCCCCAGAGTCATACCAATTTTTCCCAGTTTATATCAAAACAACCGCAAGAAGAAAATATTTTTCTTCACACTATTAAGAATCTCTCAAAGAAAGAGCTTCAAGAGTCGTACCAAACATGTGATTTATGTTTCATAATAGACTATATTTTTGTTCATGCATATAATAGTGTGCTATTTAATTTATAGGAAAATGATTATTGGTAATGATAATTAAAAAAAAGAGAACATTTAATGGATGTGTAGCTTCTTTCATTGATTCCCCATTCAAGGTATGTGCCTAGAGTTGGTCCATCTAATTTTTCGGTTTCTTTAATAATGAGATTGGATTTTCTTACCTCGTTGTACTCTATTGGTTCATATTGCTCACTTGTGATGTTTAATGGAAAACGCTCAACACTTAATGTTTAACTTATTGTTCTAAAGGTGGTAATTTTAGTTTTTAAGTGGTTTGTTCAATTATGATTAAAAGAGTAAAAGAAAGTATTTGTGTTATGCTATTATACTAATTGAAGATCTCCAATCAAATTGCATGGGAAGAATTAAATATCATGTAGACACAATTTAACATCTAACACACTATTAAAGATTATGTAGAAAAATATTGAATGGGCGTAATTAAACAATAACAAGTTTAGTATGTAAACTGAAACTGAACCTATTTAGCATCTTTTTTGTTTGTAGATCATAAATATTTTAAAGTAATTTTTAGAAGTCACTATATATAAACACAATTTAGAAAAAGTATATTAACTATGGTGATCATAGGTTGGATAAATAGTTCTTCTAGCAAGACTAGGAAGTGGGGAAAGTTTTGTTTTAATAGGAGAAGACTCATTTTGTGGGGTTTTTGGAGGTTCAAATGAAGCCTAGAATGCAATTACTACCATTTCAGCATCACCAGGATAAAGAAAAAGGGAGATCATAAGGGCTAATATATTACTATCAGATATGGTTACCATTTAGTATCACTAGGATAAAATTACAAATGAAATTAAAAAAAAATTAAAGAGAAAATCTCACAGGCAAAGAGGCTTTGTTATCCCTTCCATACAACAATCTGACAACAATATTGATAATACAACACATTAAATTGTTATGTATTTAACCAAAAAAATCAATCTGAGACAAAAACCTTAGCTAATGACCTTGTAATATACCATTGTACATTATCATTATTGTTTGCAATATAACTTATGGTTATCTTTTTCTGCAGGCTGCTTAACCTGATGCACACAGATTGATTGTGAACATAATCTTCTGGTTCCATCATAGTTAAAAGTTATAATCTAATAACGGTTTTGAAAGATTTTATACGTGAGCATGGGACTCTTCTAGATGGAAAGAAATGAAAACTTAGATGTCAGTGACAAGGTTATGAGCACTGGCTTTAGTCGCCTTAGATACCATGTAGCTGGCATTCATGAAGATGTTGTTAGTTGTAAGAATGTACCTACACATGTTAAGTATATTTTTCTAAATGAGCTACTTGATAATAGAGATAATTAGCCAAGTAAGATGAGAAGCTTCAGACTCCTCTAAAGAAAAAAGAGAGTGCCTACTCATGCGTCCATTTCAGGGACTAAGATTTTAACAGGAGAGATCAAAGTGGGTTGTAGAATCTTGTTAGAGGAATGTGTAGATAATTTAAATAGGTATATAGTGAATGTTATTGTTGATCACTTTGGAGAAGTTAGAGAATTTATCGGTGAAGTACTGAAAAAACTTGATTCAGTCAGCACGATTATTGGTCATAGTTTTCGAAATATATCCTTTTGATTTGGATATTGCTTGAAGTCAGTGATGCTTGATAAGTGACGGAAGTCAATTAGAAGTTGAGATTAAGAAGTTATGCGAATGCCTCCACTGTGGCTCGAACTAGTCCGACAATAAGTAAAAACGAGTTAGGCTATTTTACTCCATCTAAGTCGGCCCATTTGGACCCAAACGTTTTTAGGATGATATATAAGTGTTTTAGAAGCTCATAACATATGACTACACAATTTTGGAGAGCTAAAAAATGCTGGAGTCAGCAGCAAGACATAAGAAGAAGGGGAAGAAGGATTCCACCATTCTTTACCATTTCAAATCCGTTTCCGAATTCCGACTAGTGTGAAAAGACTAATTATTCCTTACATTTATAAACATTTAATTAGTTAACTTTGAGAGTTACCATAAATACTCAAATATATTTCTCTCATATTCAAATTGTTTAGTAGTTTAAATTGCAATTCAATCTTAGATTTTACTTTTCGTTCTTTATCAACAATCCTAGTTAATCTTTATTTATCGCACTTTTGTTTTTATAATCATAAACCAAACAAATAAATTTAGTCAATTACTTTTATTCGAATCTCAGTCTAGCATATTTGTAAACACAACCATCTTAACTTTCACAGTGCATGTGGAAACGATAACCCCTTCATATATTTATTATTAGTTTTCAATATCCCGTACACTTGCGGGTAGTAAAACTTTCCTATACTATATACTTATTTATCACACTCTTGGGTATTACAATAACCGACACCACTGCCAGAGGTGGCACTAATCTTGCTCAGAGAGTTTTTGACCAGAAATGTCTCCTAGCATGAAAGTCTATGAGAATGCGAATTATCTAAGAGTGCAAAATTATTTGATTGACAAGTGGGTATGCATATATAATGCATGAAAAGGGAATGATTGAGTACATATTAGAGTGTAAACTCAAATTCTTAGACAATTATTTGTTTGGTTAGTAAGGAGAGAGCCTAAAGCTCTGTCTTAATTGTTCAAATATATATCCTACCCTAGCATAAGCCTACGTTATACTAAAAAAAACCTTAATATTATTAGATATGTGGTTTAATTAAAATGAGTGAAAAAGAGGTTAGTAATTAGGTCATTAAAATGTCATGCATTTGTCGAGGATCACCCTATAACAACAACTTTAAGCTTGGTATTATAGTCTCTCTTTTTGTATTGTGAAGTTAATCGTTTTTCACATTGTAATATTGTGAGTATTTAAATGAAAAGTATATTTGTGGATTAATTTTTAGAATATGAATTTATGAGAATTTGTTTGTTCATTATTTGAAATTATAACATGCTTCCTCCTTGGAAAAAATTTGAACATTAGGCCTAGTTTGTGTTTACTTTTTCGAGACGACAAAGATTTGAGTTGGGGGTCCTGATGTCTCGCATTTTGTGATCAATGTAGAGACTCACGAAACATACTTTAGGGAAATATTTTAGAATTATTGTGGGATTTATCCATTTATTTAGCATGATTTGAGTTTGTAGCAAATCTTGGATATATATGTATTTTTGGTGCAATTAGAGATGATTTTTGTGTTAAGTGTATAGATCCTAGGATCATGGATGATACTAGACACCATCATGAAGTTAAGAAGTTACAAGCTAAGGAAAAACACAAGTCAAGTCGCGGAGGAGCCCAATGGCCAAACTATTTTTCTCTTTGAATATAATATTTTACTTGTCATAAAAAGAGAGTGTTATTTTTAAGTGGGCTAGATAAAAAAAAATAAGCCCATATCACATCATTTTCAAGTAGACATCAATTTTTTAACCTTAGTCTCAATTGAGTTTGTACATGACTAATCCAGCCTTATAATATAACACTTACACACACTCGTACATCTTAAAAAAATTTAACCTAAAAAATAAAGACGGCCGACCCGAAATCTAACCTCTTTGTTCAGTCCTTCTGTATAGGAAGACATTGTTAGTTTGTCAATAGCATGCAATATAGATGCCACTTTCTTAAAGGTACTTACTTACTTGTTTAATACTTGGAAAAATTAGTTTGGGCCAATCTTGTTTTTTTGTCATTTGGTGTGCAGGTTGTATCAGGTTCCACTGATAAATACATATGGGAAAGTGCAAGATTGATTCGTGAAATGTTCAATTATGAACGTGATTATCAAGTAAGACAGGACATATTAGATGTTTATTATAGGCACACTTTTATATATGATAACTATTTACATCTTGTTGCTCTTGTCCTTCCAGACATGCATAATCTTTATAGATGAGATTGATGTGATTGGTGGACGTAAATTCAGTGAAAGAACAACTGCTGATCGTGAAATCTAGAGAATTTGAATGGAGGTTGGAAAGGTATTTCAATTAAATTAAAAAAAATTAGTATTTTACATGTTGAGACAAATAATATTGGTATATATATATATCCAGGATGAAATGATGTAGTGGTCCCAGGTCTTCTTTGTCTAAGTAGATTAGGTAGAAAATTCGAGATACCTTTACCTGAGCAATAAGGATTGAAAAGTCTCAAGATTTATTCCGTTTTGAAATTTAAACTTTCCGAGTTACTACATTAATATTTTTTATTAAGTTATTTCGTGAATCATTAAAGCATTTATTGAAAACTAGTTTGTGCACAGGATTCCAATGAAGCCGATTTTCATAATATTAGTATCTAAATAGGTATGGAAGCTATTCGTGCAAAGTTTGATTATGTCATCCACAAAGATTTTGTGAAGGTAAAATTTAATTATCGGTTCAATTAATATTTCAATTAACTTAAAAAATGTATTTCAAGAAACTATCATTTCAATTTTTATTTTTGTACATGCATATCATAAGTGTTATTCAATTTACAGGAAAAGATAGTTGGTCATGACATTTCAAAAGGAATAATATTCATTATAATTAACCTGGTAAGTCTATTTATTTTCCTATTTTTCTATATATGCGATTAGATTTTTTGTCTCATTTAATCTGTCGATTCAATTAGTTGTAATGATTAATAACAATTGGTCAACCATTGATGATTAAATTATTGTTTAAAACATGGTAAATTTTAGTTTGACAAAGGACGTGTTCAAATTGGATTAGAGAAGTAAAAACAATTATTTGCTTTATGCTATTATATTAAAAGAAGACATATACAATCCAATTGTCGATGGAGGATATAACATCATGTAGATACAATTTAAAATTTGCCACATTATTAAAGATTATGTAGATAGATATTGAATGGGCGTAAATAATAACATGCCAAATATGTGCAGATAGATTCAGGTACATACTAAACCTAAATATGTGCATATAGATTGATCAAAATTATTTTTAGACCATAGGTAATAGCCTAAAAATGAAATATATTAGGAATAATAAAACAATTTAGACTTGTACATGCAATAAAATGCATACAAGTTTTGTGGTACCAAAACGTGAAGCTTCGAGAAGGCATTGATTAACATTATCGGGCCCACATTCAACTAACATACCGAGTAGATCCTGAAATGCAGTTTCAGATATACCTGAAGCCCAACAAGGTGAAAATGAACTAGAGAAAAGTGTGAGTGGAAAATAAGGTGCATCCAATGTGTGAGTGAAAAAATGCAGCTTGTTTTCCACTCACACTTTTCTCTAGTTCATTTGACCCTTGTTGGGCTTTAGGTATATCTACAACTGCAGTTCAAGGTTTACTTAGTATGTTAGTTGAAGGTGGGGCCGATAATGTTAATCAATTTTTTCTCGAAGCTTCACGTTTTGGTAGCACTGAACTTGTACGCATTTTATTGCAGGTACAAGTTTAAAATTGTTATATTATTCCTAGTAAATTCTTTTTCTAGGCTATTACCTATGGCATAAAAACATTTTTAATGAATCTATTTGCACACTTTTAGGTTTAGTATGTCACTAAATCTATCTACACATATTTGGCATGTTTTTTTTTCTAGATCGTAAGACGTTTAGCTAACAAAGTTGGATGTATTTATTAGGGTAATTGTTATCATGTTCCATTTTTAGTTGCTTGAATTGTTTTAACATTGGTAAAAACCTTGTGAATGAATATAAAATTTGCATCTTTTTTACTTGTAATATATAAATATCAATCATGACTGTATATTGTTAAGTATGAGTTACAACTGTTAAATAAAGATATAGGACATCTAATATACTAACAATAGTTAAGTAATTGACATGTGGAGAAGTATGTTAAGTCTTCTCCTTAACACCACACTCAAGATCAGCAAAGAATTATCTAGCCACTAGACTCGATCATATCTCTTATGTTCAAAGATTCAAGCTTCATATATGTTCGAGAATCGGTTTTTTAGCTCCTACTATGAATCGTTGGATCAACATAGTAATTAGTAAAAATGTGCAAGAGATTGATATTCATTTGCATGATCAAAACAGTTATTATCGATTACCTAAAGTGGTTTACTTTAGTAAAACTTTAACCTCATTAACGCTATATAACACATGGTTTGAAGAATCTAGTGAGATAAATCTAGTTAATGAATCATGTGAAGAAAATTAAATCAAATGGGAAAAAAGTGAGTAATGCTTAATTTTTATTTATTTTAGTGTTGTTTGTGATTTTAATTTATTTGTTTATTATTTATTAGAATTTAATCACATATTTTAGCTTAATGTTATGTATTATGCAAAAATTGCTAGGTTTAGGAACTTCGAAACGGTGAACTAACGAGCTATATACATCTTTGTATTTTATTAGGTCATCGTGGAAACCTCGAGCAAGGCAGGAAGGTAAAAAATTTCACTCATATTACCTTTATTTTAAGGAAATTACACAATTTCTTTTAACTAATTTACCAATTGATTTTACAGTAAGAGAAAGAGGGTCACAGTTAGTGTAAATTTTTTAAAACTTCTTGTAATGTGTAAATTTTTTCTAGTTGGGAAATATTTTATCTATTTACTTATTTTGTCAACTATTGACTGTATTTGTCAATTGAATCTCGTCATTTTATGTCTAACTTGGAAAACTCTAATTGTTTTAATATATGATGTTTTCATGTATTTGAAAAAGCTAGTTTTTTTTAATAAAATGGAGGTTTTAAGACCATATAAAATGACCTATTACATGTTCAAAACATCTATTAATTCCAATTTGAATATTCTCCTATGAGATTTCCATTCGAAGGTGTTTATTATAAGAACTACCAAAATGTCAATGAATGATGAATAACCACTTGATTGCCTAAGTCACGATCGTGCTAAACAATAGGCACATACATTTACTTTTCGATATATACCTTTAATTTTGAACGAGGTATTATTTTCCAACAACACCCGATTCCCATCTATCAAAAAAGCCGTTGAACCTCTTCCCTACTCCACATGATTAATCGTACTTATGACCTCATGAGAATCCACTTTCACCCATAACTTTCTCACTCCCATACCCGTAACCATTTGGAGTCCCTCGTAAATAGCATTGACTCCGAGACTACCGCCGAGTATCCGCTAATATTCATGGTGAAAACTTTCACCCAATTCTCTCCTTGTCCCTAAAGACACCACATGCACCTCCTTTCCCTTGATCCTCGCTGCAACTCCCATCTATGTTATGTTTATATCCATGAATTGTTTAATTCCACCCAATCCATTCCATATGATCATTATGCTTAAAGGTTTTATTTTTATGTCATCACTAAGCTTTCAAATAATTGACGTTAACTCATTTGGCCTTTTTAATTAAAATTTCTCAACCCGGGAATGGCCCACTATTAAACACCATCTCATCGTGTTCCTTACAATCCACAACTACTAAAGAGGCTAAAAATACATTCCAACTCAGCGTTCTCGCCTAGATTTTTATTCTACCACATCACGTCACTCAGCCTCCTACATCTGTCTGGATATTGCATGTGTTGCAGCGCCTCCTGGATATTGTGCACCTCTTTTGGAACCCTTCCACTATTAAGAACCCTGCTGCCCGCTGCTGACGGATTTGTTTTCCTCATGTTTGGTAATACCACTACAATCCATGTTCCCTTGTAAACTTGGAACCCTAGATGTTGTAAGATTGTAGCCACAGTTTCCTACCCAAATCTCTACTGTATGTTCTGCAATGTCTGCATCATGTTTGGCTTACGTTGGTATCTGGTATCCACTCCTCACCCACCGAACTTCTATCACCAGAGTCATATACAAGAAAAAATGTTTTCCTTCACATATTACGAATCTCTCAAAGAAAGAGCTTCAAGACTTGTACCAAACATGTGATTTATGTCTCATAAAAGATTATATTTTGTTCATGCATATCATAATGTGATATTTAATTTACAGGAAAATGATTGTTGGTCATGATAATTAAAAAAAAGAACATTTATTGGATGCGTAGCTTCTTTCATTGATTTACCATTCAAGGTATGTGTCTAGAGTTGGTCTATTTAATTTTTCGGTTTCTTTAATGATGGGATTGGATTTTCTTACCTTGTTGTACTCAATTGGTTCATATTGCTCACTTGTGATGTTTAATAAAAAATGGTCAATGCTTAAGGTTTAACTTATTGTTCTAATGGTGGTAATTTTAGTTTTCAAGTGGTGTGCTCAATTAGGATTAGAATATTAAAAGCAAGTATTTGTGTTATGCTATTATACTAATTGAAGAACTCCAATCAAATTGCATGGGGAGAATTAAACATCTCGTAGACACAATTTAACATCTAACACACTATTAAAGATTATGTAGAAAAACATTGAATGTGCGTAAAGAATAACAAGTTTAGCATGTAAACTGAAACTAAACAAATTTAGCATGTTTTTTGTTTGTAGATCATAAATATTTTAAAGTAATTTTTAGAAGTCATTATATATAAATACAATATAAAAGAAGTATATTAACTATGGTGATCATAGGTTGGATCAATAATTCTTCTAGCAAGAACTAAGAAGTTGTGAAAGTTTTGTTTTAATAGGAGAAGACTCATTAAGTGGGGTTTTTGGAGGTTCAAATGGCCTAGAATGCATTTACTACCATTTCAGCATCACCCGGATAAAAAAAAGGGAGATCATAAGGGTTAATATATGACTATCAGATATGGTTACCATTTAGTATCACCAGGATAAAATTATAGATGAAATTAATAACAAAAATAAAAGCGAAAATCTCCCAAGGCTTTGTTACCCCTTCCATACAACAATCTGACAACAATATTGATGATACAATACATTAAATTGTTATGTATTTAACAAAAAAATTCAATCTGAGACAAATACCATAGCTAATGACCTTGTAATATACCATTGTACATTATCATTTTGTTTGCAATATAACTTATGGTAATCTTTTTCTGCAGGCTGCTTAACCTGATACACACAGATTGATTGTGGACTTAATCTTCTGTTTCCATCATAGTTAAAAGTTATAATCTAATAACGGCTTTGAAATATTTTATACGTGAGCATGGGACTCTTCCCGACGGAAAGAAATGAAAACTTAGATGTCAGTGACAAGGTTATGAGCACTGGCTTTAATCGCCTTAAATTCCATGTAGCTGGCATTCGTGAAGATGTTGTCAGTTGTAAGAATGTACCAACATATGTTAAGTAAGTTTGTCTAAATGAGCTACTCGACAATAGAAATAATTAGCCAAGGAAGATGAGAAGCTCCAAACTCCTTTAACGAGAAATAGAGTGCTTACTCATGCATCCATTTCAGGAACTATGATTTGTTAGGAGAGATTAAAGTGGGTTGTAGAATCTTGTTAGAGGAATGTGTAGATAATTTAAATAGGTCCATAGTGAATGTTTTTGTTGATCACTTTGGAGAAGTTAGAGAATTTATCAGTGAAGTACTGAAACCACTTGATTCTGTCACCACAATTATTGGTCATAGTTTTCAAAATATATCCTTTTGATTTGGATATTGCTTGAAGTTAGTGATGCTTGATAAGTAATGGAAGTCAATTAGGAATTGAGATTAATAAGTTATGCTAATGCCTCCATTGTGGCTCGAACTAGTCCGACAATAAGTAAAAACGAGTTAGGCTATTTTACTCCATTTAAGTAGGCCCATTTGGACCCAAACGTTATTAGGAAGCTATATAAGTGTTTTAGAAGCACATAACATATGACTACATAACTTTGGAGAGCTAAAAAATTCTGGAGTCAGCAGCAAGACGTAAGGAGAAGGAGAAGAAGGGTTCCACTATTCTTTACCCTTCCAAATCTGTTTTCAAATTACGACTAGTGTGAAAAGACTAATTATCCTTGTGTGAAAAGACTAATTATCCCTTACATTTATAAACATCTAATTACTTACCTTTGAGAGTTACTAGAAATACTTGAATATATTTCTTCCATATTCAAATCGTTTAGTAGTTTAAATTGCAATTCAATCTTAGATTTTATTTTTCGTTCTTTATCAACAATCCCAGTTAATCTTTATTTACCGTACTTTTGTTTTTATAATCATAAACCCATCAAATATATTTATTGCCCGTTTGGAAGTGCTTTTTTGGAAAAGCACTTAAAAGTGCTTCTAGCATTTTAAAAGTTTTTTTAATCCTGAAAAGCACTTTTATGAGAAGCACCTAATTAGTGCTTCTTGAAAAAAGCACTTAAAATAATTTTATATTTCAAAATTATTTTTAATAATTTTTTTAAACTTTAAATTTTATTCCAAAAGCGCTTTTTTTCTCCAAAATAAAAACTTCCAAACGAGCCCTTAGTAAATTACTTTGAGTCGAATCTCAATCTACCATACTTGTAAAAACAATCATCTTAACTTTCATACTGCATGTGGAAACGATAACCCCTTCATATATTTATTATTACTTTTCAATATCATGTACACTTGTGGGTAGTAAACCTTTCCAATACTATATAATCATTTATCACACTCTTGGGTATTACAATAACCGACACCACTGCCGGAGGTGGCACTAATCTTGTTCAGAGAGTCTTTGAGTGAAACGTCTCCTAGCATGAAAGTCTATGAGAATGCGAATTATCTAAGAGTGCAAAACTATTTGATTGGCAAGTGGGTAGGCATATATAATGCATAATAAGGGAATAATTGAGTACATATTAGAGTGTAAATTCAAATTCTTTGACAATTATTTGTTTGGTTAGTGAGGAGAGACCCAAAAGCTCAGTCTTGATTGTTAAAATATATATACTACCTTACCAGAAGCCTAATTTAAACTAAAAAAACCTTAAGATTAATATATATGTGGTTTAATTAAAAGAGTGAAAAATAAGTTAGTAAGTAGGTCATTAAAATTTCATGCATTTGTCGAGGATCGCCCTATACCAACCACTTTAAGGTTGGTATTTTAGTCTCTCTTTTTGTATTGTGAAAGTTAATTGTTTTTTATATTATAATATTGTGAGTTTGTAAATAAAAAGTATTTGTGTGGATTAATTTTTAGAGTATGAATTTATGAGAAGTGTTTGTTCATTACTTTAGATTATAACATGCTTCTTCCTTGGAAAACATTTGAACATTAGGCCTAGTTTGTGTTTACTTTGTCGAGACGACAAAGATTTGAGTTGGGGGTCCTGCTGTCTCGCATTTTGTGATCAATAAAGAGACTGACGAAACATACTTTAGGGAAATGTTTTAGAATTATTGTGGGATTTATCCCTTTATTTTGCATGATTTGAGTATGTAGCAAATCTTGGATATATATATTTTCGGTGCAATTAGAGATGATTTTTGTGTTAAGTGTATAGATCCTTGGACCAGGGATGATACTAGACACCGTCATGAAGATTAGAAGTTACGAGCTAAGGACGGACACAAGTCAAGTCGCGGAGGAGCCAAAAGTTTCTCTAGAAGCTGAACAAAAATTGTCGATAAAACATCTACACCAATTTTGGAAATTCACATTAGATAATTTTGAGGAGTTTGATCATGAAATTACATCTCAATGTATACCTTTGAGTCTAGGTTGCGTGATAATAAAAGGTTTGAAAATCAGAGTTGAAATGAGAAAGTTATGGACATTTTTCTACGAAGGCCCAAGATGTCCAACTTCAAAAAAGAGTCCACTAAGCCACTTATGACTTATTTAAGTGGGCCCAACTAGTCCAAACGTCTTTATGGGTATAAAAATTTTTGTTTAGCTTCAAAACAAACCACTTATAATTGTATAGAGTTGTGAAAATATGGACAAAGATTTAGAGCAAAAGAAGCAATAACACACACCTTCTTTCACTTTATTTCCATATTAAATAATGTAATTTATTTTTTCCCTTAATTTCTTGGAATTATGAATTAATTATTTTTATTTCTTTCTCTAAGCATGAGCTGAAGATATTTAGCTTGATATTTCATATGTATGAACTCTAGCTTTCATTTAGGATTATTTTCCATGAAATTTGGAATTGCATGCATACTTATGTTTCATGTAGTTATTTTTCTCGATCACATATTGAGTTGTGATAGATTAAAGTACCCCCGGGCTAGGAGATTTTAGTGTTTAGAAAATAAATTATAAATGTTTAGTTAAGTTTGAGAATCGGGAGATCTACTCTAGCTAGATAAATAATTTAGGATTTCAACTTAGATATTATCTAATTTTGTCGAATTAATCGGAAGAGGTTTCTAAGATTAGGTAGTATCCCCTACTACCCAGGAGCAACATATGGTGTACCTTAGAATTTTGGTTAGCAACTGAAATTTCCAATTTATCCTTTAATCAAAGAATTGTCCTAAAGCATGCTAGTGGTGAGAATGCAATCTTGAGATATTCCTTTATACATCGTATCTTAATATTTATTATTATAGTTATTTGATTTTTTTTAGTAATCCTTAGATTTGTGTTTCCTAGTAGAACTTAATCTCTAAAAAACAAATTAGAAATCCTTTTTGTTTTAGTTGTAGTTTTTCCAACGATATCTAAATTAGAATTAAAATCACGTGTTTAACTTCTACTTCCCTGTGGGGACAGTAACTTATCACTTTTTATTACTTATGACAACTCGTACACTTGCACGGAGTCTTCAACAAATGTTAATTTTTATATCACACCTCGTACAAAATTAATCATTTATACTTGCACTATAGTTCCCTCAGTTTTTGAAACTATAACATAGTTTAGTTAGAAGGTTATTTTAAACTCATTGATCCCACTGGCCAGATGTTTAATTGAAATATATGCATTTTTAAGCATGTGTTAGTTATATCTTATATCAAGTGTTCTTTTCTAGTTATTCGATATAAAGGGTCCTTTTTATTTTCATGGATGGAGGGGATAAATATCTATCCTTGATGCACTTGTATAGTGTAACACAATGCGAGGATGTGCGTCCATTGCAACAGAATAAGATTTCACAACAAGACATCTTTGCGGGCTCCTTTATAATATTGCGGATCACAGAAGGAAGATGTTAAAGGTTAAATTTACATGTAATGCAATGGGTATATGCCACCACAGATAATCAGGTTTTTATTTTAAACTCTCACATATTATGTTTAGTCATTATTGAGTTTATAAAGTGATTAACATAGTTTATTTGGGGTTTACATAATGCTTAATGGTTAATGCGTAGGAATTTACATATTAATTATTGTTTATAGGTCACTGGTCAGTAACAACTGTGGGTGTTGAACATCCACCCTCATCATAAAAACCAAATTTGTAATAAAAACTGCTACAAGATAAGTAATATATTGCAAAAATAAGGGAACATTCTTAATCATTTGCGTCACATAGGTTTAAAAATATCCAAAAGTATTAAAGTGCATTAAAAAGATTCAAGCTGGTAGTAAACACTGCTACAAGATGTCTAATCCATTGCAAAAACAAGAGTAAACAATTCATCCTTACACTTGACGATATAAAATGGCATATTCTTAAATATTTGCCTCACATAGGCTTACAAAATTTCATTATATTAGAAAATTTGTAAAAAAATAATTCGAGCCTTTCCCACTTTACAATATGGGGAGAAGATAGACAATGATCTATATCGTAATTAACTTTGTTATCAAATTGCGTTATAAGTATCTTGGAATTCAATGTCACATACCCAGCACTGCAACTACATGGACTTTTGTTATCAAATTGCACTATAGGTCCCTAAAAGATTTATGGAGGTATAAACCCCATAAAAAGAAAGTGGCTAATAGCCTACCAAATAAATGGGTAAAACCCACCATTGAAACTGCATACCTTTATTTTAAAATGTCACTATCGACACCTGAAAATCTATGTCATATACAAAAATGGGTATAACCCCCACCTCTACAATTACAATTGCAGGGACTTTGTTATCAAATTGCACTATAGGTCCTTGAAATTTCTATATCACATACATAAAACGGGTACATATTAACATAATCAGAATACATAACATTATGAGTAAATTACTACCTATATATACATAAATTATACTCAAAACACACATATCTATAACCAATACTAAACAATACACACATACAACCAAAAAATTACATAAAACTACATAAATCATTAATTTGTGAATAAGTTCAAATACCAAATATAAGACATACTAATTTATACAACATCATAAATAATTAGGGTTAATAAAAACACTCTATATCAACAAATAAAAGATAAAAAAAATTAGATGTTACTCAATAATTATAGAAAAAAAAAGAAACAAATTTTAATACAATCCCTATAAGAAAACCTTATTCAACCTATAAAATAAATTATTATTTAGTATCTTTGAAAATATTAATTCTAGTGAACTAAAACTCTCCAATGGCCAAACTATTTTTCTCTTTGAATATAAAATTTTACTTGTCATAAAAAGAGAGTGTTGTTGTTAAGTGGGCTAGAAAAAAACAATAAGCCCAAATCACATGATTGTCAAGTAGGCATCATTTTTTTAATCTTTAGTCTTAGTATAGTTTGTACATGACCAATCCATAATACACCGGGCTTAAAATACAACACTAACACACACTCGTACATCTTAAAAAAATTTAACATAAAAAATAAAGACGGCCGGCGAAATCAAACTTCTTTGTTCAAGGTTTCCTTCTATATAGCCTCCTCGATTAGGAAGACATTGTTAGTCTGTCAATAGCAAACAATATAGATGGCACTCTCTTAAAGGTACTTACTTACTTGTCTAATACTTCGAACAATTAGTTTGGACCAATCTTGTTTTTTGTCATTTGGTGTGCAAGTTGTATGAGGTTCCACTGATAAATACATAGGGGAAAGTGCAAGATTGATTAGTGAAATGTTCAATTATGCACGTGATTATCAAGTAAGAAAAGACATAATATATGTTTATTATATGCACGGTTATGATATATGATAAATATTTACATCATATTGTTCTTGTCCATCCAGACTTGCATAATCTTTATAGATAAGATTGATGTGATTGGTGGACGTAAATTCAGTGAAAAAATAATTGTTAATCGTGAAATCTAGAGAATTTGAATGGAGGTCGGGAAAGGTACCTCTATTAAATTAAAAAATTAATTAGTACTTTACATGTTGAGATAAATTATACTGCTATATATATCCAGGAAAAAATGATGTAGTGGTCCCGGGTCTTTTTTTGTCTAAGTAGATTAGATAGAAAAATCGAGATACATTTACCTGACGAGCAATAAGGATTAAAAAGTCTCAAGGTTCATTTCGTTTAGAAATTTAAACTTGCCGAGTTACTACACTAATATTTTTATTAAGTTATTTCGTGAATCATCAAAGTATTTATTGAAAACTAGTTTGTGCACAGGGTTCCAATGGAGCCGACTTTCGTAATAGTTTTACCTAAATCGATATGGAAGCTATTAGTGCAAAGTTTGATTATGTCATCCATCAAGATTTTGTGAAGGTAAAATTTAATTATCAGGTTAATAGTGCAATTAACTTAAAAAATGTATTTCAAGAAACGATAATTTGTATTTTTTTTACATGTATATCATAAGTATTATTCAATTTACAGGAAAAGATAGTTGGTCATGATATTTAAAAAAGAAATAATATTCATTATAATTAGGGTATAACCCTCCTAATTATAATGAAAATAGCATGAATAACGAGATTCCTAAGGTGATTGATATGAGAGCAGCCACGATCTTATTAGTTGCTGCAAAAAATTGATGTTATATCGATGAATAATGCTGCTACAGCTGCAAGGGCAGAAGCGGAAAGAAAAGCAAAAGAGGCGGTAATTTCCAGAAAACGAGCTAGGGAGGCTTTAGAGGATGTTATTTATCTCGCAGCTAAGGAGAAGATGAAGAGGAATCAAGCTTTATTAGCATCTGGAGTTGTTAACAGTAGAGCTATGAATTTGAATGGCGTTGGAGTGGTGGTCGGAGATGGATCTCGAGCCGTAGCCGGAGTAATGCCGGAAATGCACCACCATATGGGGAATAACATGGAGAGAATGGATATCTCAGACGAGGTATTAGGAGCTTTAAACTCAGTTGAGTTAAGAGAGAAACATAGGTTAGTTTCAGGACAATCATCAAACAATGGTGAAGCTATGAATCATCACACTGGAGCTACTGTGAATGAAATTCAACATAAAATGGGTAATGCGATGGTACTAGTTCATGTTCAAGAAGTTTTTCCGATTCAAATCCTGGACGATGAAAATCAAATGCACGTTGTGGAAAATGGGCATAAGTAATCACCATAGTAAATGTTGTAATATTAATTTGTTTTTGTCTAATTATTTTAAGTTCTTTTTGGTTATAATTATGTTTTGATTTTAGGTTTGATTTAATGTTTAGAGGAGAGTTTTTGTGGGAAGAGAGAGAAATTCAGAGGCGTGTTATGTGTAAAGCTTCTGTGTAAGTAGAAAAAGTCGAATCACAATTGATGTAGGTATTTAGAGAATTTTGTTTGAACAACAAAATAAACTTAGATTTCATTTTCTTTGTTTAGAGTTGTTAAAATGCTTTGCAATAGAATGTAAAAATGTTGGAATTTTGTATTATTGAATGAAATTTTAACTACTTATTAGCTTTTTGTTTCCTCCATTGTTGAAGATAAACATTCAAACATTCAAAGATTTTTTTTAGTTAGGGACGATGATAACGAAGACGGTTGGAGCTGACGTGGCGGTGACATGGCGTCATGTGGCGTTGACTAACGATCAACCGACATAAAAATAGAAAAAGGGCTAACGGTGTCAAAAACTAGTTAGGCGCGAAAGGGTAAAAACAAAGATCAAGGGCTAATGCTGCACTTTGGCCATAGTTAGAGTGTTTCGGGAGGGCTTTACCCTTATAATTAACCAGTTAAATCTATTGATTCTGCTATTTTTCTATATATGCGATTAGATTTATTTGACTCAATTTGTCGATTCAATTATTTGTGATGGTTAATAACAATTGGTCAACCATTGATGATTAAATTATAGTTTTAAAGCGTGTAAATTTTATTTTGACGTGTTCAAAATTGGATTAGAGGAGTAAAAGAAATTATTGGTGTTGTGCTATTATATTAAAAGAAGACATATCCAATATAATTGTCTATAGAGGATATAACATCATGTAGATACAATTTAAAATTTGCCACATTATTAAAGATTATGTAGATAGAAATTGAATGGACGTAAAGAATAACATGTTAAATATGTGCAAATAAATCCAGTTACATACTAACCCTAAATATGTTCATATAGATTCATTAAAAAAAAATTAGGCCATAGGTAATAGCCTAAAAATAGAATTTATTAGGAATAATATAACAAATTTAGACTTGTACCTGCAATAAAATGTGTACAAGTTCTGTGCTACCAAAACGTGAAGCTTTCAGAAAGCATTGGTTAACATTATCGGCCCCACCTTCAAATAACATACCGAGTAAACCTTGAACTGCAGTTGCAGATATACCTTGAAGCCCAAACAGGGGCAAATGAACTAGAGAAAAGTGTGAGTGGTAAACAAGATGCATTGTGAGTGGAAAAATGCAGCTTGTTTTTCACTTACACTTTTCTCTAGTTCATTTGACCCTGGTTGGGCTTCAGGTATATCTGCAATTCAAGGTTAACTCAATATGTTAGTCGCAGGTGGGGCCGATAATGTTAATCAATTCTTTCTCGAAGCTTCACGTTTTGGTAACACCGAACTTGTAAGCATTTTATTGCAGGTACAAGTCTAAAGTTGTTATATTATTCCTAGTAAATTCCATTTCTATGGTATTACCTATGGCATAAAAACATTTTTAATGAATCTATCTACACATTTTTAGGTTTAGTATGTAACTAAATCTATCTACACATATTTGTCATGTTTTTTATTTCTAGATCGTAAAACATTTAGCTAACAAAGTTGGAAGTATTTATTAGGGTACTTGTTATCATGTTCCATTTTTAATTGCTTGACTTGTTTTAACATTGGTAAAAACCTTGTGAATGACTATAAAATTTGCATCTTTTGTACCTGTAATATATACATATCAATCATGATTGTATATTGTTAAGGATGGGTTACATTGTTAAGTATGAGTTACAGTTGTTAAATAAAGATATAGGACATCTAATATACTAAGAATAGTTAAGTAATTGACAGGTGGAGAAGTATGTTAAGTCCTCTCCTTAATATCCCACTCAAGATCAGCACATAATTATTTAGCCACTAGACTCGATCGTATCTCTTATGTAAAAAGATTCAAGCTTCATATATGTTCAAGACTCGGTGCTTTAGTTCCTACTATGAATCTTTGGACCAGCACAGTAATTAGTAAAAATGTGCAAGAGATTGATATTCATTTACATGATCAAAACAGTTTTTATCGATTACCTAAAGTGGTTTACTTTAGTAAAACGTTAACCTCATTAAAGCTATATAACACATGGTTTGAAGAATATAGTGAGATAAATCTAGTTAATGAATCTTGTGAAGAAAATTTAATCAAAAGGGAAAAAAGTGATTAATGCTTAATTTTATTTATTTTAGTACTGTTTGTGATTTTAATTCATTTTTTTATTATTTATTAGAATTTAATCACATATCTTAGCTCAATGTTATGTATTATGCAAAAATTGCTAGGTTTACGAACTTTGAGACAGTGAACTAACAAGCTATATACATCTTTGTTTTTTATTAGGTCATCCTGGAAAATTTGAACAAGGCAAGAAGGTAAAAAATTTCTCTCATATTACCTTATCTTTAAGGAAATTACACAATTTCTTTTAACTAATTTACCAATTGATTTTACAGTAAGAGAAAAGTAAGAGAAAGAGGGTCACAATTAGTGTAGATTTTTTTAAAACTTCTTTTGATGTGTCAATTTTTTCAACTCCGGAAATATTTTATCTATTTACAGATTTTGTCAACTATTGACTGTATTTGTCAATTGAATCTCGTCATTTTATGTCTAACTTGGAAAACTCTTATTGTTTTAAAATATGATGTTTTCTTGTATTTCTAAAGCTAGTTTATTTAATACAATGGAGATTTTAAGACCATATAAAACGACCTATTACATGTTCAAAACATCTATTAATTCCGAAGTGAATATTCTCAGATGACCTTTCCATTCGAAACCGTTTATTATAAGAACTACCAAAATTTCATTGAATGATGAATAACCACTTGATTGCCTAAGTCTCGATCGTGCTAAACAATGGGCACATACATTTACTTCTCGATATATACCTTTAATTTTGAACGAGGCATTATTTTCCAACAACACCCGAATCCCATCTATCCAAAAAGCTGATGAACCTCTTCCCCACTCCACATGATTAATCGTGCGTAAATAGAATTAACTCTGAGACTACCGCCGAGTATCCCCTAATATTCATGGTAAAAACTTTCACCCAATTTCGCTCCTTGTCTCTCAAGACACCACATGCACCTCCTTTCGCTTGATCCTCGCTCCAACTCCCATCTATGTTAAGTTTATATCCATGAATCGGTTAATTCCACCCAATCCATTCCACATGATCATTATGTTTAACAGTTTTCTTTTTATGTCATCACCAGGCTTTCAAATAATTGATGGCAAACCATTTCTCCTTTTTAATTACAATTTCTCCACCCGGGGATGGCCCACTATTAAACACCATCTCATTGTGTTCCTTCCAATCCACAACTACTAAAGAGGTGAAAAACACATTCCAAATCCGCGGTCTCTCCTAGATTTTTGTTCTACCACATCACGTCACTCAACCTACTAGATCTGTCTCGAGATCGCAGGTGAAGTCGCCCGGGTTGGAACCCTGCCACAACCCTGCTATCGCTGCTGATGGATGTGCTTTCCTCATGTTTGGTAATACCACTATAGTCCTTGTTCTCTTGTAAACTTGGACCCCTAAATGTTGTAAAATTGTAGCCACATGTCCCTACTCAAATCTCTACTGTATGTCCAGCAATATGGCGATAGAGTACCTCTTGAAAACTGCAATTTCTGCAGCAAATTTGGCTTATGTTGGTATTAGCTCCCGACCCGCCGATCTTCTATCCCCAGAGTCATACCGATTTTTCCCAGTTTATATCAAAACAACCGCAAGAAGAAAATGTTTTTCTTCACACTATTAAGAATCTCTCAAAGAAAGAGCTTCAAGAGTCGTACCAAACATGTGATTTATGTTTCATAAAAGATTATATTTTTGTTCATGCATATAATAGTGTGCTATTTAATTTATAGGAAAATGATTATTGGTAATGATAATTAAAAAAAAGAGAACATTTAATGGATGTGTAGCTTCTTTCATTGATTCCCCATTCAAGGTATGTGCCTAGAGTTGGTCCATCTAATTTTTCGATTTCTTTAATAATGAGATTGGATTTTCTTACCTCGTTGTACTCTATTGGTTCATATTGCTCACTTGTGATGTTTAATGAAAAACGCTCAACACTTAATGTTTAACTTATTGTTCTAAAGGTGGTAATTTTAGTTTTTAAGTGGTTTGTTCAATTATGATTAAAAGAGTAAAAGAAAGTATTTGTGTTATGCTATTATACTAATTGAAGATCTCCAATCAAATTGCATGGGAAGAATTAAATATCATGTAGACACAATTTAACATCTAACACACTATTAAAGATTATGTAGAAAAATATTGAATGGGCGTACACAATAACAAGTTTAGTATGTAAACTGAAACTGAACCTATTTAGCATCTTTTTTGTTTGTAGATCATAAATATTTTAAAGTAATTTTTAGAAGTCACTATATATAAACACAATTTAGAAAAAGTATATTAACTATGGTGATCATAGGTTGGATAAATAGTTCTTCTAGCAAGACTAGGAAGTGGGGAAAGTTTTGTTTTAATAGGAGAAGACTCATTTTGTGGGGTTTTTGGAGGTTCAAATGAAGCCTAGAATGCAATTACTACCATTTCAGCATCACCAGGATAAAGAAAAAGGGAGATCATAAGGGCTAATATATTACTATCAGATATGGTTACCATTTAGTATCACTAGGATAAAATTACAAATGAAATTAAAAAAAAAAAATTAAAGAGAAAATCTCACAGGCAAAGAGGCTTTGTTATCCCTTCCATACAACAATCCGACAACAATTTTGATTATACAACACATTAAATTGTTATGTATTTAAACAAAAAAATCAATCTGAGACAAAAACCTTAGCTAATGACCTTGTAATATACCATTGTACATTATCATTATTGTTTGCAATATAACTTATGGTTATCTTTTTCTGCAGGCTGCTTAACCTGATGCACACAGATTGATTGTGAACATAATCTTCTGGTTCCATCATAGTTAAAAGTTATAATCTAATAACGGTTTTGAAAGATTTTATACGTGAGCATGGGACTCTTCTAGATGGAAAGAAATGAAAACTTAGATGTCAGTGACAAGGTTATGAGCACTGGCTTTAGTCGCCTTAGATACCATGTAGCTGGCATTCATGAAGATGTTGTTAGTTGTAAGAATGTACCTACACATGTTAAGTATATTTGTCTAAATGAGCTACTCGATAATAGAGATAATTAGCCAAGTAAGATGAGAAGCTTCAGACTCCTCTAAAGAAAAAAGAGAGTGCCTACTCATGCGTCCATTTCAGGGACTAACATTTTAACAGGAGAGATCAAAGTGGGTTGTAGACTCTTGTTAGAGGAATGTGTAGATAATTTAAATAGGTATATAGTGAATGTTATTGTTGATCACTTTGGAGAAGTTAGAGAATTTATCGGTGAAGTACTGAAAAAACTTGATTCAGTCAGCACGATTATTGGTCATAGTTTTCGAAATATATCCTTTTGATTTGGATATTGCTTGAAGTCAGTGATGCTTGATAAGTGACGGAAGTCAATTAGAAGTTGAGATTAAGAAGTTATGCGAATGCCTCCACTGTGGCTCGAACTAGTCCGACAATAAGTAAAAACGAGTTAGGCTATTTTACTCCATCTAAGTCGGCCCATTTGGACCCAAACGTTTTTAGGATGATATATAAGTGTTTTAGAAGCTCATAACATATGACTACACAATTTTGGAGAGCTAAAAAATGCTGGAGTCAGCAGCAAGACATAAGAAGAAGGGGAAGAAGGATTCCACCATTCTTTACCATTTCAAATCCGTTTCCGAATTCCGACTAGTGTGAAAAGACTAATTATATCTTACATTTATAAACATTTAATTAGTTAACTTTGAGAGTTACCATAAATACTCAAATATATTTCTCTCATGTTCAAATTGTTTAGTAGTTTAAATTGCAATTCAATCTTAGATTTTACTTTTCGTTCTTTATCAACAATCCTAGTTAATCTTTATTTATCGCACTTTTGTTTTTATAATCATAATCCAAACAAATAAATTTAGTCAATTACTTTTATTCGAATCTCAGTCGCATATTTGTAAACACAACCATCTTAACTTTCACAGTGCATGTGGAAACGATAACCCCTTCATATATTTATTATTAGTTTTCAATATCCCGTACACTTGCGGGTAGTAAAACTTTCCTATACTATATACTTATTTATCACACTCTTGGGTATTACAATAACCGACACCACTGCCAGAGGTGGCACTAATCTTGCTCAGAGAGTTTTTGACCAGAAATGTCTCCTAGCATGAAAGTCTATGAGAATGCGAATTATCTAAGAGTGCAAAATTATTTGATTGACAAGTGGGTATGCATATATAATGCATGAAAAGGGAATGATTGAGTACATATCAGAGTGTAAACTCAAATTCTTAGACAATTATTTGTTTGGTTAGTAAGGAGAGAGCCAAAAGCTCTGTCTTAATTGTTCAAATATATGTCCTACCCTAGCATAAGCCTACGTTATACTAAAAAAACCTTAATATTATTAGATATGTGGTTTAATTAAAATGAGTGAAAAAGAGGTTAGTAATTAGGTCATTAAAATGTCATGCATTTGTCGAGGATCACCCTATAACAACAACTTTAAGCTTGGTATTATAGTCTCTCTTTTTGTATTGTGAAGTTAATCGTTTTTCACATTGTAATATTGTGAGTATTTAAATGAAAAGTATATTTGTGGATTAATTTTTAGAATATGAATTCATGAGAATTTGTTTGTTCATTATTTGAAATTATAACATGCTTCCTCCTTGGAAAAAATTTGAACATTAGGCCTAATTTGTGTTTACTTTTTCGAGACGACAAAGATTTGAGTTGGGGTTCCTGATGTCTCGCATTTCGTGATCAATGTAGAGACTCACGAAACATACTTTAGGGAAATGTTTTAGAATAATTGTGGGATTTATCCATTTATTTAGCATGATTTGAGTTTGTAGCAAATCTTGGATATATATGTATTTTTTGTGACATTAGAGATGATTTTTGTGTTAAGTGTATAGATCCTAGGATCATGGATGATACTAGACACCATCATGAAGCTAAGAAATTACAAGCTAAGGAAAAACACAAGTCAAGTCGCGGAGGAGTCCAATGGCCAAACTATTTTTCTCTTTGAATATAATATTTTACTTGTCATAAAAAGAGAGTGTTATTTTTAAGTGGGCTAGATAAAAAAAATAAGCCCATATCACATCATTTTCAAGTAGACATCATTTTTTTTATCCTTAGTCTCAATTGAGTTTGTACATGACGAATCCAGCCTTATAATATAACACTTACACACACTCGTACATCTTAAAAAAATTTAACCTAAAAAATAAAGACGGCCGCCCGAAATCTAACCTCTTTGTTCAGTCCTTCTGTATAGGAAGACATTGTTAGTTTGTCAATAGCATGCAATATAGATGCCACTTTCTTAAAGGTACTTACTTACTTGTTTAATACTTGGAAAAATTAGTTTGGGCCAATCTTGTTTTTTTGTCATTTGGTGTGCAGGTTGTATCAGGTTCCACTGATAAATACATAAGGGAAAGTGCAAGATTGATTCGTGAAATGTTCAATTATGAACGTGATTATCAAGTAAGACCGGACATATTAGATGTTTATTATAGGCACACTTTTATATATGATAACTATTTACATCTTGTTGCTCTTGTCCTTCCAGACATGCATAATCTTTATAGATGAGATTGATGTGATTGGTGGACGTAAATTCAGTGAAAGAACAACTGCTGATCGTGAAATCTAGAGAATTTGAATGGAGGTTGGAAAGGTATTTCAATTAAATTAAAAAAAATTAGTATTTTACATGTTGAGACAAATAATATTGGTATATATATATCGAGGATGAAATGATGTAGTGGTCCCAGGTCTTCTTTGTCTAAGTAGATTAGGTAGAAAATTCGAGATACCTTTACCTGAGCAATAAGGATTGAAAAGTCTCAAGATTTATTCCGTTTTGAAATTTAAACTTTCCGAGTTACTACATTAATATTTTTTATTAAGTTATTTCGTGAATCATTAAAGCATTTATTGAAAACTAGTTTGTGCACAGGATTCCAATGAAGCCGATTTTCATAATATTAGTATCTAAATAGGTATGGAAGCTATTCGTGCAAAGTTTGATTATGTCATCCACAAAGATTTTGTGAAGGTAAAATTTAATTATCGGTTCAATTAATATTGCAATTAACTTAAAAAATGTATTTCAAGAAACTATCATTTCAATTTTTATTTTTGTACATGCATATCATAAGTGTTATTCAATTTACAGGAAAAGATAGTTGGTCATGACATTTCAAAAGGAATAATATTCATTATAATTAACCTGGTAAGTCTATTTATTTTCCTATTTTTCTATATATGCGATTAGATTTTTTGTCTCATTTAATCTGTCGATTCAATTAGTTGTAATGATTAATAACAATTGGTCAACCATTGATGATTAAATTATTGTTTAAAACATGGTAAATTTTAGTTTGACAAAGGACGTGTTCAAATTGGATTAGAGAAGTAAAAACAATTATTTGCGTTATGCTATTATATTAAAAGAAAACATATCCAATCCAATTGTCGATGGAGGATATAACATCATGTAGATACAATTTAAAATTTGCCACATTATTAAAGATTATGTAGATAGCTATTGAATGGGCGTAAATAATAACATGCCAAATATGTGCAGATAGATTCAGGTACATACTAAACCTAAATATGTGCATATAGATTGATCAAAATTATTTTTAGATCATAGGTAATAGCCTAAAAATTAAATATATAAGGAATAATAAAACAATTTAGACTTGTACATGCAATAAAATGCATACAAGTTTTGTGGTACCAAAACGTGAAGCTTCGAGAAGGCATTGATTAACATTATCGGGCCCACATTCAACTAACATACCGAGTAGATCCTGAAATGCAGTTTCAGATATACCTGAAGCCCAACAAGGTGAAAATGAACTAGAGAAAAGTGTGAGTGGAAAATAAGCTGCATCCAATGTGTGAGTGGAAAAATGCAGCTTGTTTTCCACTCACACTTTTCTCTAGTTCATTTGACCCTTGTTGGGCTTTAGGTATATCTACAACTGCAGTTCAAGGTTTACTTAGTATGTTAGTTGAAGGTGGGGCCGATAATGTTAATCAATTTTTTCTCGAAGCTTCACGTTTTGGTAGCACTGAACTTGTACGCATTTTATTGCAGGTACAAGTTTAAAATTGTTATATTATTCCTAGTAAATTCTTTTTCTAGGCTATTACCTATGGTATAAAAACATTTTTAATGAATCTATTTGCACATTTTTAGGTTTAGTATGTCACTAAATCTATCTACACATATTTGGCACGTTTTTTTTTCTAGATCGTAAGACGTTTAGCTAACAAAGTTGGATGTATTTATTAGGGTAATTGTTATCATGTTCCATTTTTAGTTGCTTGAATTGTTTTAACATTGCTAAAAACCTTGTGAATGAATATAAAATTTGCATCTTTTTTACTTGTAATATATAAATATCAATCATGACTGTATATTGTTAAGTATGAGTTACAACTGTTAAATAAAGATATAGGACATCTAATATACTAACAATAGTTAAGTAATTGACAGGTGGAGAAGTATGTTAAGTCTTCTCCTTAACACCACACTCAAGATCAGCAAAGAATTATCTAGCCACTAGACTCGATCATATCTCTTATGTTCAAAGATTCAAGCTTCATATATGTTCGAGAATCGGTTTTTTAGCTCCTACTATGAATCGTTGGATCAAAACAGTAATTAGTAAAAATGTGCAAGAGATTGATATTCATTTGCATGATCAAAACAGTTATTATCGATTACCTAAAGTGGTTTACTTTAGTAAAACTTTAACCTCATTAACGCTATATAACACATGGTTTGAAGAATCTAGTGAGATAAATCTAGTTAATGAATCATGTGAAGAAAATTAAATCAAATGGGAAAAAAGTGAGTAATGCTTAATTTTTATTTATTTTAGTGTTGTTTGTGATTTTAATTTATTTGTTTATTATTTATTAGAATTTAATCACATATTTTAGCTTAATGTTATGTATTATGCAAAAATTGCTAGGTTTAGGAACTTCGAAACGGTGAACTAACGAGCTATATACATCTTTGTATTTTATTAGGTCATCGTGGAAACCTCGAGCAAGGCATCAAGGTAAAAAATTTCACTCATATTACCTTATTTTTAAGGAAATTACACAATTTCTTTTAACTAATTTACCAATTGATTTTACAGTAAGAGAAAGAGGGTCACAGTTAGTGTAAATTTTTTAAAACTTCTTGTAATGTGTAAATTTTTTCAAGTTGGGAAATATTTTATCTATTTACTTATTTTGTCAACTATTGACTGTATTTGTCAATTGAATCTCGTCATTTTATGTCTAACTTGGAAAACTCTAATTGTTTTAATATATGATGTTTTCATGTATTTGTAAAGCTAGTTTTTTTTAATAAAATGGAGGTTTTAAGACCATATAAAATGACCTATTACATGTTCAAAACATCTATTAATTCCAATGTGAATATTCTCCTACGAGATTTCCATTCGAAGGTGTTTATTATAAGAACTACCAAAATGTCAATGAATGATGAATAACCACTTGATTGCCTAAGTCTCGATCGTGCTAAACAATGGGCACATACATTTACTTTTCGATATATACCTTTAATTTTGAACGAGGTATTATTTTCCAACAACACCCGAATCCCATCTATCAAAAAAGTCGTTGAACCTCTTCCCCACTCCACATGATTAATCGTACTTATGACCTCATGAGAATCCACTTTCACCCATAGCTTTCTCACTCCCATACCCGTAACCATTTGGAGTCCCTCGTAAATAGCATTGACTCCGAGACTACCGCCGAGTATCCGCTAATATTCATGGTGAAAACCTTCACCCAATTCTCTCCTTGTCCCTAAAGACACCACATGCACCTCCTTTCCCTTGATCCTCGCTGCAACTCCCATCTATGTTATGTTTATATCCATGAATTGTTTAATTCCACCCAATCCATTCCACATGATCATTATGCTTAAAGGTTTTATTTTTATGTCATCACTAGGCTTTCAAATAATTGACGGCAACTCATTTGGCCTTTTTAATTAAAATTTCTCAACCCGGGAATGGCCCACTATTAAACACCATCTCATCGTGTTCCTTACAATCCACAACTACTAAAGAGGCTAAAAATACATTCCAACTCAGCGTTCTCGCCTAGATTTTTATTCTACCACATCACGTCACTCAGCCTCCTAGATCTGTCTCGATATTGCAGGTGAAGTCACCCGAGCTATTGCAGCGCCTCCTGGATATTGTGCACCTCTTTTGGAACCCTTCCACTATTAAGAACCCTGCTGCCCGCTGCTGACGGATTTGTTTTCCTCAGGTTTGGTAATACCACTACAATCCATGTTCCCTTGTAAACTTGGACCCCTATATGTTGTAAAATTGTAGCCACAGTTTCCTACCCAAATCTCTACTGTATGTTCTGCAATGTCTGTATCATGTTTGGCTTACGTTGGTATCTGGTATCCACTCCTCACCCACCGAACTTCTATCACCAGAGTCATATACAAGAAAAAATGTTTTCCTTCACATATTACGAATCTCTCAAAGAAAGAGCTTCAAGAGTTGTACCAAACATGTGATTTATGTCTCATAAAAGATTATATTTTGTTCATGCACATCATAATGTGCTATTTAATTTACAGGAAAATGATTGTTGGTCATGATAATTAAAAAAAAAGAACATTTATTGGATGCGTAGCTTCTTTCATTGATTTACCATTCAAGGTATGTGTCTAGAGTTGGTCTATTTAATTTTTCGGTTTCTTTAATGATGGGATTGGATTTTCTTAACTTGTTGTACTCAATTGGTTCATATTGGTCACTTGTGATGTTTAATAAAAAATGGTCAATGCTTAAGGTTTAACTTATTGTTCTAATGGTGGTAATTTTAGTTTTCAAGTGGTGTGCTCAATTAGGATTAGAAGATTAAAATCAAGTATTTGTGTTATGCTATTATACTAATTGAAGATCTCCAATCAAATTGCATGGGGAGAATTAAACATCACGTAGACACAATTTAACATCTAACACACTATTAAAGATTATGTAGAAAAACATCGAATGTGCGTAAAGAGTAACAAGTTTAGCATGTAAACTGAAACTAAACAAATTTAGCATGTTTTTTGTTTGTAGATCATAAATATTTTAAAGTAATTTTTAGAAGTCATTATATATAAATACAATATAAAAGAAGTATATTAACTATGGTGATCATAGGTTGGATCAATAATTCTTCTAGCAAGAACTAGGAAGTTGTGAAAGTTTTGTTTTAATAGGAGAAGACTCATTAAGTGGGGTTTTTGGAGGTTCAAATGGCCTAGAATGCATTTACTACCATTTCAGCATCACCCGGATAAAAAAAAGGGAGATCATAAGGGTTAATATATGACTATCATAAGGGTTAATATATGACTATCAGATATGGTTACCATTTAGTATCACCAGGATAAAATTATAGATGAAATTAATAACAAAAATAAAAGAGAAAATCTCCCAAGGCTTTGTTACCCCTTCCATACAACAATCTGACAACAATATTGATGATACAATACATTAAATTGTTATGTATTTAACAAAAAAATTCAATCTGAGACAAATACCATAGCTAATGACCTTGTAATATACCATTGTACATTATCATTTTGTTTGCAATATAACTTATGGTAATCTTTTTCTGCAGGCTGCTTAACCTGATACACACAGATTGATTGTGGACTTAATCTTCTGTTTCCATCATAGTTAAAAGTTATAATCTAATAACGGCTTTGAAATATTTTATACGTGAGCATGGGACTCTTCCCGACGGAAAGAAATGAAAACTTAGATGTCAGTGACAAGGTTATGAGCACTGGCTTTAATCGCCTTAAATTCCATGTAGCTGGCATTCGTGAAGATTTTGTCAGTTGTAAGAATGTACCAACATATGTTAAGTATGTTTGTCTAAATGAGCTACTCGACAATAGAAATAATTAGCCAAGGAAGATGAGAAGCTCCAAACTCCTTTAACGAGAAATAGAGTGCTTACTCATGCATCCATTTCAGGAACTATGATTTGTTAGGAGAGATTAAAGTGGGTTGTAGAATCTTGTTAGAGGAATGTGTAGATAATTTAAATAGGTCCATAGTGAATGTTTTTGTTGATCACTTTGGAGAAGTTAGAGAATTTATCAGTGAAGTACTGAAACCACTTGATTCTGTCACCACAATTATTGGTCATAGTTTTCAAAATATATCCTTTTGATTTGGATATTGCTTGAAGTTAGTGATGCTTGATAAGTAACGGAAGTCAATTAGGAATTGAGATTAAGAAGTTATGCTAATGTCTCCATTGTGGCTCGAACTAGTCCGACAATAAGTAAAAACGAGTTAGGCTATTTTACTCCATTTAAGTAGGCCCATTTGGACCCAAACGTTATTAGGAAGCTATATAAGTGTTTTAGAAGCACATAACATATGACTACACAACTTTGGAGAGCTAAAAAATTCTGGAGTCAGCAGCAAGACGTAAGGAGAAGGAGAAGAAGGGTTCCACTATTCTTTACCCTTCCAAATCTGTTTTCAAATTACGACTAGTGTGAAAAGACTAATTATCCCTGAGTTAAAAGACTAATTATCCCTTACATTTATAAACATCTAATTACTTACCTTTGAGAGTTACTAGAAATACTTGAATATATTTCTTCCATATTCAAATCGTTTTGTAGTTTAAATTGCAATTCAATCTTAGATTTTACTTTTCGTTCTTTATCAACAATCCCAGTTAATCTTTATTTACAGTACTTTTGTTTTTATAATCATTAACCCATCAAATATATTTAGTGCCCGTTTGGAAGTGCTTTTTTGGAAAAACACTTAAAAGTGCTTCTAGCATTTTAAAAGTTTTTTTAATCCTGAAAAGCACTTTTATGAGAAGCACCTAATTAGTGCTTCTTGAAAAAAGCACTTAAAATAATTTTATATTTCAAAATTATTTTTAATAATTTTTTTAAACTTTAAATTTTATTCCAAAAGCGCTTTTTTCCTCCAAAATAAAAACTTCCAAACGAGCCCTTAGTAAATTACTTTGAGTCGAATCTCAATCTACCATACTTGTAAAAACAATCATCTTAACTTTCATAGTGCATGTGGAAACGATAACCCCTTCATATATTTATTATTACTTTTCAATATCATGTACACTTGTGGGTAGTAAACCTTTCCAATACTATATACTTATTTATCACACTCTTGGGTATTACAATAACCGACACCACTGCCGGAGGTGGCACTAATCTTGTTCAGAGAGTCTTTGAGTGAAACGTCTCCTAGCATGAAAGTCTATGAGAATGAGAATTATCTAAGAGTGCAAAACTATTTGATTGGCAAGTGGGTAGGCATATATAATGCATAATAAGGGAATAATTGAGTACATATTAGAGTGTAAATTCAAATTCTTTGACAATTATTTGTTTGGTTAGTGAGGAGAGACCCAAAAGCTCAGTCTTGATTGTTAAAATATATATACTACCTTACCATAAGCCTAATTTAAACTAAAAAAACCTTAAGATTAATATATATTTGGTTTAATTAAAAGAGTGAAAAATAAGTTAGTAAGTAGGTCATTAAAATTTCATGCATTTGTCGAGGATCGCCCTATACCAACCACTTTAAGGTTGGTATTTTAGTCTCTCTTTTTGTATTGTGATAGTTAATTGTTTTTTACATTATAATATTGTGAGTTTGTAAATAAAAAGTATTTTTGTGGATTAATTTTTAGAGTATGAATTTATGAGAAGTGTTTGTTCATTACTTTAGATTATAACATGCTTCTTCCTTGGAAAACATTTGAACACTAGGCCTAGTTTGTGTTTACTTTGTCGAGACGACAAAGATTTGAGTTGGGGGTCCTGCTGTCTCGCATTTTGTGATCAATAAAGAGACTCACGAAACATACTTTAGGGAAATGTTTTAGAATTATTGTGGGATTTATCCCTTTATTTTTCATGATTTGAGTATGTAGCAAATCTTGGATATATATATTTTCGGTGCAATTAGAGATGATTTTTGTGTTAAGTGTATAGATCCTAGGACTAGGGATGATACTAGACACCGTCATGAAGATTAGAAGTTACGAGCTAAGGACGGACACAAGTCAAGTCGCGGAGGAGCTAAAAGTTTCTCTAGAAGCTGAACAAAAATTGTCGATAAAACATCTACACCAATTTTGGAAATTCACGTTAGATAATTTTGAGGAGTTTGATCATGAAATTACATCTCAATGTATACCTTTGAGTCTAGGTTGCGTGATAATAAAAGGTTTGAAAATCAGAGTTGAAATGAGAAAGTTATGGACATTTTTCTACGAAGGCCCAAGATGTCCAACTTCAAAAAAGAGTCCACTAAGCCACTTATGACTTATTTAAGTGGGCCAACTAGTCCAAACGTCTTTATGGGTATAAAAATTTGTGTTTAGCTTCAAAACAAACCACTTATAATTGTATAGAGTTGTGAAAATATGGACAAAGATTTAGAGCAAAAGAAGCAATAACACACACCATATTAAATAATGTAATTTATTTTTTCCCTTAGTTTCTTGGTATTATGAATTAATTATTTTTATTTCTTTCTCTAAGCATGAGCTGAAGATATTTAGCTTGATATTTCATATGTATGAACTCTAGCTTTCATTTAGGATTATTTTCCATGAAATTTGGAATTGCATGCATACTTATGTTTCATGTAGTTATTTTTCTCGATCACATATTAAGTTGTGATAGATTAAAGTACCCCCGAGCTAGGAGATTTTAGTGTTTAGAAAATAAATTATAAATGTTTAGTTAAGTTTGAGAATCGGGAGATCTACTCTAGCTAGATAAATAATTTAGGATTTCAACTTAGATATTATCTAATTTTGTCGAATTAATCGGAAGAGGTTTCTAAGATTAGGTAGTATCCCCTACTACATAGGAGCAACATATGGTGTACCTTAGAATTGTGGTTAGCAACTGAAATTTCCAATTTATCCTTTAATCAAAGAATTGTCCTAAAGCAAGCTAGTGGTGAGAATGCAATCTTGAGATATTCCTTTATACATCGTATCTTAATCTTTATTATTATAGTTCTTTGATTTTGTTTTAGTAATCCTTAGTTTTGTGTTTCCTAGTAGAACTTAATCTCTAAAAAACAAATTAGAAATCCGTTTTGTTTTAGTTGTAGTTTTTCCAACGATATCTAAATTAGAATTAAAATCACGTGTTTAACTTCTACTTCCCTGTGGGGACAGTAACTTATCACTTTTTATTACTTATGACAACTCGTACACTTGCACGGAGTCTTCAACAAATGTTAATTTTTATATCACACCTGGTAAAAAATTAATCATTTATACTTGCACTATAGTTCCCTCAGTTTTTGAAACTATAACATAGTTTAGTTAGAAGGTTATTTTAAACTCATTGATCCCACTGGCAAGATGTTTAATTGAAATATATGCATTTTTAAGCATGTGTTAGTTATATCTTATATCAAGTGTTCTTTTATAGTTATTCGATATAAAGGGTCCTTTTTATTTTCATGGATGTAGAGGATAAATATCTATCCTTGATGCACTTGTATAGTGTAACACAATGCAAGGATGTGCGTCCATTGCAACAGAATAAGATTTCACAACAAGACATCTTTGCGGGCTCCTTTATAATATTGCGGATTACACAAGGAAGATGTTAAAGGTTAAATTTACATGTAATGCAATGGGTATATGCCACCACAGATAATCAGGTTTTTATTTTAAACTCTCACATATTATGTTTAGTCATTATTGAGTTTATAAAGTGATTAACATAGTTTATTTGGGGTTTACATAATGCTTACTTCGTAGGAATTTACATATTAATTATTGTTTATAGGTCACTGGTCAGTAACAACTGTGGGTGTTGAACATCTACCCTCATCATAAAAACCAAATTTGTAATAAAAACTGCTACAAGATAAGTAATATATTGCAAAAATAAGGGAACATTCTTAATCATTTGCGTCACATAGGTTTAAAAATATCCAAAAGTATTAAAGTGCATTAAAAAGATTCAAGCTGGTAATAAACACTGCTACAAGATGTCTAATCCATTGCAAAAACAAGAGTAAACAATTCATCCTTACACTTGACGATATAAAATGGCATATTCTTAAATATTTGCCTCACATAGGCTTACAAAATTTCATTATATTAGAAAATTTGTAAAAATAATTCGAGCCTTTCCCACTTTCCAATATGGGGAGAAGACAGACAATGATCTATATCGTAATTAACTTTGTTATCAAATTGCGTTATAAGTATCTTGGAATTCAATGTCACATACCCAGCACTGCAACTACATGGACTTTTGTTATCAAATTGCACTATAGGTCCCTAAAAGATTTATGGAGGTATAAACCCCATAAAAAGAAAGTGGCTAATAGCCTACCAAATAAATGGGTAAAACCCACCATTGAAACTGCAGACCTTTATTTTAAAATGTCACTATTGACACCTGAAAATCTATGTCATATACAAAAATGGGTATAACCCCCACCTCTACAATTACAATTGCAGGGACTTTGTTATCAAATTGCACTATAGGTCCTTGAAATTTCTATATCACATACATAAAACGGGTACATATTAACATAATCAGAATACATAACATTATGCGTAAATTACTACCTATATATACATAAATTATACTCAAAACACACATATCTATAACCAATACTAAACAATACACACATACAACAAAAAAATTACATAAAACTACATAAATCATTAATTTGTGAATAAGTTCAAATACCAAATATAAGACGTACTAATTTATACAACATCATAAATAATTAGGGTTAATAAAAACACTCTATATCAACAAATAAAAGATAAAAAAAAATTAGGTGTTACTCAATAATTATAGAAAAAAAAGAAACAAATTTTAATACAATCCCTATAAGAAGACCTTATTCAACCTATAAAATAAATTATTATTTAGTATCTTTGAAAATGTTAATTCTAGTGAACTAAAACTCTCCAATGGCCAAACTATTTTTCTCTTTGAATATAAAATTTTACTTGTCATAAAAAGAGAGTGTTATTGTTAAGTGGGCTAGAAAAAAACAATAAGCCCAAATCACATGATTGTCAAGTAGGCATCATTTTTTTTTATCTTTAGTGTAAGTATAGTTTGTACATGACCAATCCATAACACACCGGGCTTAAAATACAACACTAACACACACTCGTACATCTTAAAAAAATTTAACCTAAAAAATAAAAACGGCCGGCGAAATCAAACTTCTATGTTCAAGGTTTCCTTCTATATAGCCTCCTGGATTAGGAAGACATTGTTAGTCTGTCAATAGCAAACAATATAGATGGCACTCTCTTAAAGGTACTTACTTACTTGTCTAATACTTGGAACAATTAGTTTGGACCAATCTTGTTTTTTGTCATTTGGTGTGCAAGTTGTATGAGGTTCCACTGATAAATACATTGGGGAAAGTGCAAGATTGATTAGTGAAGTTCAATTATGCACGTGATTATCAAGTAAGAAAAGACATAATATATGTTTATTATATGCACTGTTATGATATATGATAAATATTTACATCATATTGTTCTTGTCCATCCAGACTTGCATAATCTTTATAGATGAGATTGATGTGATTGGTGGACGTAAATTCAGTGAAAAAATAATTGTTAATCGTGAAATCTAGAGAATTTGAATGGAGGTCGGAAAGGTACCTCTATTAAATTAAAAAATTAATTAGTACTTTACATGTTGAGATAGAAAAATCGAGATACATTTACCTGACGAGCAATAAGGATTAAAAAGTCTCAAGGTTCATTTCGTTTAGAAATTTAAACTTGCCGAGTTACTACACTAATATTTTTATTAAGTTATTTCGTGAATCATCAAAGTATTTATTGAAAACTAGTTTGTGCACAGGGTTCCAATGGAGCCGATTTTCGTAATAGTTTTACCTAAATCGATATGGAAGCTATTAGTGCAAAGTTTGATTATGTCATCCATCAAGATTTTGTGAAGGTAAAATTTAATTATCAGGTTAATAGTGCAATTAACTTACAAAATGTATTTCAAGAAACGATAATTTGTATTTTTTTTACATGTATATCATAAGTATTATTCAATTTACAGGAAAAGATAGTTGGTCATGATATTTAAAAAAGAAATAATATTCATTATAATTAGGGTATAACCCTCCTAATTATAATGAAAATAGCATGAATAACGAGATTCCTAAGGTGATTGATATGAGAGCAGCCACGATCTTATTAGTTGCTGCAAAAAATTGATGTTATATCGATGAATAATGCTGCTACAGCTGCAAGGGCAGAAGCGGAAAGAAAAGCAAAAGAGGCGGCAATTTCCAGAAAACGAGCTAGGGAGGCTTTAGAGGATGTTATTTATCTCGCAGCTAAGGAGAAGATGAAGAGGAATCAAGCTTTATTAGCATCTGGAGTTGTTATCAGTAGAGCTATGAATTTGAATGGTGTTGGAGTGGTGGTCGGAGATGGAACTCAAGCCGTAGCCGGAGTAATGCCGGAAATGCACCACCATATGGGGAATAACATGGAGAGAATGGATATCTCAGACGAGGTATTAGGAGCTTTAAACTCAGTTGAGTTAAGAGAGAAACATAGGTTAGTTTCAGGACAATCATCAAACAATGGTGAAGCTATGAATCATCACACTGGAGCTACTGTGAATGAAATTCAACATAAAGTGGGTAATGCGATGGTACTAGTTCATGTTCAAGAAGTTTTTCCGATTCAAATCCTGGACGATGAAAATCAAATGCACGGTGTGGAAAATGGGCATAAGTAATCACCATAGTAAATGTTGTAATATTAATTTGTTTTTGTCTAATTATTTTAAGTTCTTTTTGGTTATAATTATGTTTTGATTTTTGGTTTGATTTAATGTTTAGAGGAGAGTTTTGTGGGAAGAAAGAGAAATGCAGAGGCGTGTTATGTGTAAAGCTTCTGTGTAAGTAGAAAAAGTCGAATCACAATTGATGTAGGTATTTAGAGAATTTTGTTTGAACAACAAAATAAATTTAGATTTCATTTTCTTTGTTTAGAGTTGTTAAAATGCTTTGCAATAGAATGTAAAAATGTTGGAATTTTGTATTATTGAATGAAATTTTAACTACTTATTAGCTTTTTGTTTCCTCCATTGTTGAAGATAAACATTCAAACATTCAAAGATTTTTTTTAGTTAGGGACGATGATAACGAAGACGGTTGGAGCTGACGTGGCGGTGACATGGCGTCATGTGGCTTTGACTAACGATCAACCGACATAAAAATAGAAAAAGGGCTAACGGTGTCAAAAACTAGTTAGGCGCGAAAGGTAAAAACAAAGATCAAGGGCTAATGCTGCACTTTGGCCATAGTTAGAGTGTTTCGGGAGGGCTTTACCCTTATAATTAACCAGTTAAATCTATTGATTCTGCTATTTTTCTATATATGCGATTAGATTTATTTGACTCAATTTGTCGATTCAATTATTTGTGATGGTTAATAACAATTGGTCAACCATTGATGATTAAATTATAGTTTTAAAGCGTGTAAATTTTATTTTGACGTGTTCAAAATTGGATTAGAGGAGTAAAAGAAATTATTGGTGTTATGCTATTATATTAAAAGAAGACATATCCAATATAATTGTCTATAGAGGATATAACATCATGTAGATACAATTTAAAATTTGCCACATTATTAAAGATTATGTAGATAGAAATTGAATGGGCGTAAAGAATAACATGTTAAATATGTGCAAATAAATCCAGTTACATACTAACCCTAAATATGTTCATATAGATTCATTAAAAAAAAATTAGGCCATAGGTAATAGCCTAAAAATATAATTTATTAGGAATAATATAACAAATTTAGACTTGTACCTGCAATAAAATATGTACAAGTTCTGTGCTACCAAAATGTGAAGCTTCGAGAAAGCATTGGTTAACATTATCGGCCCCACCTTCAAATAACATACCGAGTAAACCTTGAACTGCAGTTGCAGATATACCTCGAAGCCCAAACAGGGGCAAATGAACTAGAGAAAAGTGTGAGTGGTAAACAAGATGCATTGTGAGTGGAAAAATGCAGCTTGTTTTTCACTTACACTTTTCTCTACTTCATTTGACCCTGGTTGGGCTTCAGGTATATCTGCAATTCAAGGTTAACTCAGTATGTTAGTCGCAGGTGGGGCCGATAATGTTAATCAATTCTTTCTCGAAGCTTCACGTTTTGGTAACACCGAACTTGTAAGCATTTTATTGCAGGTACAAGTCTAAAGTTGTTATATTATTCCTAGTAAATTCCATTTCTATGGTATTACCTATGGCATAAAAACATTTTTAATGAATCTATCTACACATTTTTAGGTTTAGTATGTAACTAAATCTATCTACACATATTTGTCATGTTTTTTGTTTCTAGATCGTAAAACATTTAGCTAACAAAGTTGGAAGTATTTATTAGGGTACTTGTTATCATGTTCCATTTTTAACTGCTTGACTTGTTTTAACATTGGTAAAAACCTTGTGAATGACTATAAAATTTGCATCTTTTGTACCTGTAATATATACATATCAATCATGATTGTATATTGTTAAGGATGGGTTACATTGTTAAGTATGAGTTACAGTTGTTAAATAAAGATATAGCACATCTAATATACTAAGAATAGTTAAGTAATTGACAGGTGGAGAAGTATGTTAAGTCCTCTCCTTAATATCCCACTCAAGATCAGCACATAATTATTTAGCCACTAGACTCGATCGTATCTCTTATGTAAAAAGATTCAAGCTTCATATATGTTCAAGACTCGGTGCTTTAGCTCCTACTATGAATCTTTGGACCAACACAGTAATTAGTAAAAATGTGCAAGAGATTGATATTCATTTGCATGATCAAAACAGTTATTATCGATTACCTAAAGTGGATTAATTTAGTAAAACGTTAACCTCATTAAAGCTATATAACACATGGTTTGAAGAATCTAGTGAGATAAATCTAGTTAATGAATCTTGTGAAGAAAATTTAATCAAAAGGGAAAAAAGTGATTAATGCTTAATTTTATTTATTTTAGTACTGTTTGTGATTTTAATTCATTTTTTTTATTATTTATTAGAATTTAATCACATATCTTAGCTCAATGTTATGTATTATGCAAAAATTGCTAGGTTTACGAACTTTGAGACGGTGAACTAACAAGCTATATACATCTTTGTTTTTTATTAGGTCATCCTGGAAAATTTGAACAAGGCAAGAAGGTAAAAAATTTCTCTCATATTACCTTATCTTTAAGGAAATTACACAATTTCTTTTAACTAATTTACCAATTGATTTTACAGTAAGAGAAAAGTAAGAGAAAGAGGGTCACAATTAGTGTAGATTTTTTTAAAACATCTTTTGATGTGTCAATTTTTTCAACTCCGGAAATATTTTATCTATTTACAGATTTTGTCAACTATTGACTGTATTTGTCAATTGAATCTCGTCATTTTATGTCTAACTTGGAAAACTCTTATTGTTTTAAAATATGATGTTTTCTTGTATTTCTAAAGCTAGTTTATTTAATACAATGGAGATTTTAAGACCATATAAAACGACCTATTACATGTTCAAAACATCTATTAATTCCGAAGTGAATATTCTCAGATGACCTTTCCATTCGAAACCGTTTATTATAAGAACTACCAAAATTTCATTGAATGATGAATAACCACTTGATTGCCTGAGTCTCGATCGTGCTAAACAATGGGCACATACATTTACTTCTCGATATATACCTTTAATTTTGAACGAGACATTATTTTCCAACAACACCCGAATCCCATCTATCCAAAAAGCCGATGAACCTCTTCCCCACTCCACATGATTAATCGTGCGTAAATAGAATTAACTCTGAGACTACCGCCGAGTATCCCCTAATATTCATGGTAAAAACTTTCACCCAATTTCGCTCCTTGTCCCTCAAGACACCACATGCACCTCCTTTCACTTGATCCTCGCTCCAACTCCCATCTATGTTAAGTTTATATCCATGAATCGGTTAATTCCACCCAATTCATTCCACATGATCATTATGTTTAACGGTTTTCTTTTTATGTCATCACCAGGCTTTCAAATAATTGATGGCAAACCATTTCGCCTTTTTAATTACAATTTCTCCACCCAGGGATGGCCCACTATTAAACACCATCTCATTGTGTTCCTTCCAATCCACAACTACTAAAGAGGTGAAAAACACATTCCAAATCCGCGTCTCTCCTAGATTTTTGTTCTACCACATCACGTCACTCAACCTACTAGATCTGTCTCGAGATCGCAGGTGAAGTCGCCCGGGTTGGAACCCTGCCACAACCCTGCTATCGCTGCTGATGGATGTGCTTTCCTCATGTTTGGTAATACCACTATAGTCCTTGTTCTCTTGTAAACTTGGACCCCTAAATGTTGTAAAATTGTAGCCACATGTCCCTACTCAAATCTCTACTGTATGTCCAGCAATATGGCGATAGAGTACCTCTTGAAAACTGCAATTTCTGCAGCAAATTTGGCTTATGTTGGTATTCGCTCCCGACCCGCCGATCTTCTATCCCCAGAGTCATACCGATTTTTCCCAGTTTGTATCAAAACAACCGCAAGAAGAAATTGTTTTTCTTCACACTATTAAGAATCTCTCAAAGAAAGAGCTTCAAGAGTCGTACCAAACATGTGATTTATGTTTCATAAAAGATTATATTTTTGTTCATGCATATAATAGTGTGCTATTTAATTTATAGGAAAATGATTATTGGTAATGATAATTAAAAAAAAAGAGAACATTTAATGGATGTGTAGCTTCTTTCATTGATTCCCCATTCAAGGTATGTGCCTAGAGTTGGTCCATCTAATTTTTCGGTTTCTTTAATAATGACATTGGATTTTCTTACCTCGTTGTACTCTATTGGTTCATATTGCTCACTTGTGATGTTTAATGAAAAACGCTCAACACTTAATGTTTAACTTATTGTTCTAAAGGTGGTAATTTTAGTTTTTAAGTGGTTTGTTCAATTATGATTAAAAGAGTAAAAGAAAGTATTTGTGTTATGCTATTATACTAATTGAAGATCTCCAATCAAATTGCATGGGAAGAATTAAATATCATGTAGACACAATTTAACATCTAACACACTATTAAAGATTATGTAGAAAAATATTGAATGGGCGTAAACAATAACAAGTTTAGTATGTAAACTGAAACTGAACCTATTTAGCATCTTTTTTGTTTGTAGATCATAAATATTTTAAAGTAATTTTTAGAAGTCACTATATATAAACACAATTTAGAAAAAGTATATTAACTATGGTGATCATAGGTTGGATAAATAGTTCTTCTAGCAAGACTAGGAAGTGGGGAAAGTTTTGTTTTAATAGGAGAAGACTCATTTTGTGGAGTTTTTGGAGGTTCAAATGAAGCCTAGAATGCAATTACTACCATTTCAGCATCACCAAGATAAAGAAAAAGGGAGATCATAAGGGCTAATATATTACTATCAGATATGGTTACCATTTAGTATCACTAGGATAAAATTACAAGTGAAATTAAAAAAAAAATTAAAGAGAAAATCTCACAGGCAAAGAGGCTTTGTTATCCCTTCCATACAACAATCCGACAACAATTTTGATAATACAACACATTAAATTGTTATGTATTTAACCAAAAAAATCAATCTGAGACAAAAACCTTAGCTAATGACCTTGTAATATACCATTGTACATTATCATTATTGTTTGCAATATAACTTATGGTTATCTTTTTCTGCAGGCTGCTTAACCTGATGCACACAGATTGATTGTGAACATAATCTTTTGGTTCCATCATAGTTAAAAGTTATAATCTAATAACGGTTTTGAAAGATTTTATACGTGAGCATGGGACTCTTCTAGATGGAAAGAAATGAAAACTTAGATGTCAGTGACAAGGTTATGGGCACTGGCTTTAGTCGCCTTAGATACCATGTAGCTGGCATTCATGAAGATGTTGTTAGTTGTAAGAATGTACCTACACATGTTAAGTATATTTGTCTAAATGAGCTACTCGATAATAGAGATAATTAGCCAAGTAAGATGAGAAGCTTCAGACTCCTCTAAAGAAAAAAGAGAGTGCCTACTCATGCGTCCATTTCAGGGACTAACATTTTAACAGGAGAGATCAAAGTGGGTTGTAGACTCTTGTTAGAGGAATGTGTAGATAATTTAAATAGGTATATAGTGAATGTTATTGTTGATCACTTTGGAGAAGTTAGAGAATTTATCGGTGAAGTACTGAAAAAACTTGATTCAGTCAGCACGATTATTGGTCATAGTTTTCGAAATATATCCTTTTGATTTGGATATTGCTTGAAGTCAGTGATGCTTGATAAGTGACGGAAGTCAATTAGAAGTTGAGATTAAGAAGTTATGCGAATGCCTCCACTGTGGCTCGAACTAGTCCGACAATAAGTAAAAACGAGTTAGGCTATTTTACTCCATCTAAGTCGGCCCATTTGGACCCAAACGTTTTTAGGATGATATATAAGTGTTTTAGAAGCTCATAACATATGACTACACAATTTTGGAGAGCTAAAAAATGCTGGAGTCAGCAGCAAGACATAAGAAGAAGGGGAAGAAGGATTCCACCATTCTTTACCATTTCAAATCCGTTTCCGAATTCCGACTAGTGTGAAAAGACTAATTATTCCTTACATTTATAAACATTTAATTAGTTAACTTTGAGAGTTACCATAAATACTCAAATATATTTCTCTCATATTCAAATTGTTTAGTAGTTTAAATTGCAATTCAATCTTAGATTTTACTTTTTGTTCTTTATCAACAATCCTAGTTAATCTTTATTTATCGCACTTTTGTTTTTATAATCATAATCCAAACAAATAAATTTAGTCAATTACTTTTATTCGAATCTCAGTCGCATATTTGTAAACACAACCATCTTAACTTTCACAGTGCATGTGGAAACGATAACCCCTTCATATATTTATTATTAGTTTTCAATATCCCGTACACTTGCGGGTAGTAAAACTTTCCTATACTATATACTTATTTATCACACTCTTGGGTATTACAATAACCGACACCACTGCCAGAGGTGGCAGTAATCTTGCTCAGAGAGTTTTTGACCAGAAATGTCTCCTAGCATGAAAGTCTATGAGAATGCGAATTATCTAAGAGTGCAAAATTATTAGATTGACAAGTGGGTATGCATATATAATGCATGAAAAGGGAATGATTGAGTACATATTAGAGTGTAAACTCAAATTCTTAGACAATTATTTGTTTGGTTAGTAAGGAGAGAGCCAAAAGCTCTGTCTTAATTGTTCAAATATATATCCTACCCTAGCATAAGCCTACGTTATACTAAAAAAACATTAATATTATTAGATATGTGGTTTAATTAAAATGAGTGAAAAAGAGGTTAGTAATTAGGTCATTAAAATGTCATGCATTTGTCGAGGATCACCCTATAACAACAACTTTAAGCTTGGTATTATAGTCTCTCTTTTTGTATTGTGAAGTTAATCGTTTTTCACATTGTAATATTGTGAGTATTTAAATGAAAAGTATATTTGTGGATTAATTTTTAGAATATGAATTTATGAGAATTTGTTTGTTCATTATTTGAAATTATAACATGCTTCCTCCTTGGAAAAAATTTGAACATTAGGCCTAATTTGTGTTTACTTTTTCGAGACGACAAAGATTTGAGTTGGGGGTCCTGATGTCTCGCATTTTGTGATCAATGTAGAGACTCACGAAACATACTTTAGGGAAATGTTTTAGAATAATTGTGGGATTTATCCATTTATTTAGCATGATTTGAGTTTGTAGCAAATCTTGGATATATATGTATTTTTGGTGACATTAGAGATGATTTTTGTGTTAAGTGTATAGATCCTAGGATCATGGATGATACTAGACACCATCATGAAGCTAATAAATTACAAGCTAAGGAAAAACACAAGTCAAGTCGCGGAGGAGCCCAATGGCCAAACTATTTTTCTCTTTGAATATAATATTTTACTTGTCATAAAAAGAGAGTGTTATTTTTAAGTGGGCTAGATAAAAAAAATAAGCCCATATCACATCATTTTCAAGTAGACATCATTTTTTTTATCCTTAGTCTCAATTGAGTTTGTACATGACGAATCTAGCCTTATAATATAACACTTACACACACTCGTACATCTTAAAAAAATTTAACCTAAAAAATAAAGACGGCCGCCCGAAATCTAACCTCTTTGTTCAGTCCTTCTGTATAGGAAGACATTGTTAGTTTGTCAATAGCATGCAATATAGATGCCACTTTCTTAAAGGTACTTACTTACTTGTTTAATACTTGGAAAAATTAGTTTGGGCCAATCTTGTTTTTTTGTCATTTGGTGTGCAGGTTGTATCAGGTTCCACTGATAAATACATAAGGGAAAGTGCAAGATTGATTCGTGAAATGTTCAATTATGAACGTGATTATCAAGTAAGACAGGACATATTAGATGTTTATTATAGGCACACTTTTATATATGATAACTATTTACATCTTGTTGCTCTTGTCCTTCCAGACATGCATAATCTTTATAGATGAGATTGATGTGATTGGTGGACGTAAATTCAGTGAAAGAACAACTGCTGATCGTGAAATCTAGAGAATTTGAATGGAGGTTGGAAAGGTATTTCAATTAAATTAAAAAAAATTAGTATTTTACATGTTGAGACAAATAATATTGGTATATATATATCCAGGATGAAATGATGTAGTGGTCCCAGGTCTTCTTTGTCTAAGTAGATTAGGTAGAAAATTCGAGATACCTTTACCTGAGCAATAAGGATTGAAAAGTCTCAAGATTTATTCCGTTTTGAAATTTAAACTTTCCGAGTTACTACATTAATATTTTTTATTAAGTTATTTCGTGAATCATTAAAGCATTTATTGAAAACTAGTTTGTGCACATGATTCCAATGAAGCCGATTTTCATAATATTAGTATCTAAATAGGTATGGAAGCTATTCGTGCAATGTTTGATTATGTCATCCACAAAGATTTTGTGAAGGTAAAATTTAATTATCGGTTCAATTAATATTGCAATTAACTTAAAAAATGTATTTCAAGAAACTATCATTTCAATTTTTATTTTTGTACATGCATATCATAAGTGTTATTCAATTTACAGGAAAAGATAGTTGGTCATGACATTTCAAAAGGAATAATATTCATTATAATTAACCTGGTAAGTCTATTTATTTTCCTATTTTTCTATATATGCGATTAGATTTTTTGTCTCATTTAATCTGTCGATTCAATTAGTTGTAATGATTAATAACAATTGGTCAACCATTGATGATTAAATTATTTTTTAAAACATGGTAAATTTTAGTTTGACAAAGGACGTGTTCAAATTGGATTAGAGAAGTAAAAACAATTATTTGCGTTATGCTATTATATTAAAAGAAAACATATCCAATCCAATTGTCGATGGAGGATATAACATCATGTAGATACAATTTAAAATTTGCCACATTATTAAAGATTATGTAGATAGCTATTGAATGGGCGTAAATAATAACATGCCAAATATGTGCAGATAGATTCAGGTACATACTAAACCTAAATATGTGCATATAGATTGATCAAAATTATTTTTAGACCATAGGTAATAGCCTAAAAATGAAATATATTAGGAATAATAAAACAATTTAGACTTGTACATGCAATAAAATGCATACAAGTTTTGTGGTACCAAAACGTGAAGCTTCGAGAAGGCATTGATTAACATTATCGGGCCCACATTCAACTAACATACCGAGTAGATCCTGAAATGCAGTTTCAGATATACCTGAAGCCCAACAAGGTGAAAATGAACTAGAGAAAAGTGTGAGTGGAAAATAAGCTGCATCCAATGTGTGAGTGGAAAAATGCAGCTTGTTTTCCACTCACACTTTTCTCTAGTTCATTTGACCCTTGTTGGGCTTTAGGTATATCTACAACTGCAGTTCAAGGTTTACTTAGTATGTTAGTTGAAGGTGGGGCCGATAATGTTAATCAATTTTTTCTCGAAGCTTCACGTTTTGGTAGCACTGAACTTGTACGCATTTTATTGCAGGTACAAGTTTAAAATTGTTATATTATTCCTAGTAAATTCTTTTTCTAGGCTATTACCTATGGCATAAAAACATTTTTAATGAATCTATTTGCACATTTTTAGGTTTAGTATGTCACTAAATCTATCTACACATATTTGGCACGTTTTTTTTTCTAGATCGTAAGACGTTTAGCTAACAAAGTTGGATGTATTTATTAGGGTAATTGTTATCATGTTCCATTTTTAGTTGCTTGAATTGTTTTAACATTGGTAAAAACCTTGTGAATGAATATAAAATTTGCATCTTTTTTACTTGTAATATATAAATATCAATCATGACTGTATATTGTTAAGTATGAGTTACAACTGTTAAATAAAGATATAGGACATCTAATATACTAACAATAGTTAAGTAATTGACAGGTGGAGAAGTATGTTAAGTCTTCTCCTTAACACCACACTCAAGATCAGCAAAGAATTATCTAGCCACTAGACTCGATCATATCTCTTATGTTCAAGGATTCAAGCTTCATATATGTTCGAGAATCGGTTTTTTAGCTCCTACTATGAATCGTTGGATCAACACAGTAATTAGTAAAAATGTGCAAGAGATTGATATTCATTTGCATGATCAAAACAGTTATTATCGATTACCTAAAGTGGGTTACTTTAGTAAAACTTTAACCTCATTAACGCTATATAACACATGGTTTGAAGATCTAGTGAGATAAATCTAGTTAATGAATCATGTGAAGAAAATTAAATCAAATGGGAAAAAATTGAGTAATGCTTAATTTTTATTTATTTTAGTGTTGTTTGTGATTTTAATTTATTTGTTTATTATTTATTAGAACTTAATCACATATTTTAGCTTAATGTTATGTATTATGCAAAAATTGCTAGGTTTAGGAACTTCGAAACGGTGAACTAACGAGCTATATACATCTTTGTATTTTATTAGGTCATCGTGGAAACCTCGAGCAAGGCAGGAAGGTAAAAAATTTCACTCATATTACCTTATTTTTAAGGAAATTACACAATTTCTTTTAACTAATTTACCAATTGATTTTACAGTAAGAGAAAGAGGGTCACAGTTAGTGTAAATTTTTTAAAACTTCTTGTAATGTGTAAATTTTTTCAAGTTGGGAAATATTTTATCTATTTACTTATTTTGTCAACTATTGACTGTATTTGTCAATTGAATCTCGTCATTTTATGTCTAACTTGGAAAACTCTAATTGTTTTAATATATGATGTTTTCATGTATTTGTAAAGCTAGTTTTTTTTTTAATAAAATGGAGGTTTTAAGACCATATAAAATGACCTATTACATGTTCAAAACATCTATTAATTCCAATGTGAATATTCTCCTACGAGATTTCCATTCGAAGGTGTTTATTATAAGAACTACCAAAATGTCAATGAATGATGAATAACCACTTGATTGCCTAAGTCTCGATCGTGCTAAACAATGGGCACATACATTTACTTTTCGATATATACCTTTAATTTTGAACGAGGTATTATTTTCCAACAACACCCGAATCCCATCTATCAAAAAAGCCGTTGAACCTCTTCCCCACTCCACATGATTAATCGTACTTATGACCTCATGAGAATCCACTTTCACCCATAGCTTTCTCACTCCCATACCCGTAACCATTTGGAGTCCCTCGTAAATAGCATTGACTCCGAGACTACCGCCGAGTATCCGCTAATATTCATGGTGAAAACTTTCACCCAATTCTCTCCTTGTCCCTAAAGACACCACATGCACCTCCTTTCGCTTGATCCTCGCTGCAACTCCCATCTATGTTATGTTTATATCCATGAATTGTTTAATTCCACCCAATCCATTCCACATGATCATTATGCTTAAAGGTTTTATTTTTATGTCATCACTAGGCTTTCAAATAATTGACGGCAACTCATTTGGCCTTTTTAATTAAAATTTCTCAACCCGGGAATGGCCCACTATTAAACACCATCTCATCGTGTTCCTTACAATCCACAACTACTAAAGAGGCTAAAAATACATTCCAACTCAGCGTTCTCGCCTAGATTTTTATTCTACCACATCACGTCACTCAGCCTCCTAGATCTGTCTCGATATTGCAGGTGAAGTCACCCGGGCTATTGCAGCGCCTCCTGGATATTGTGCACCTCTTTTGGAACCCTTCCACTATTAAGAACCCTGCTGCCCGCTGCTGACGGATTTGTTTTCCTCATGTTTGGTAATACCACTACAATCCATGTTCCCTTGTAAACTTGGACCTCTATATGTTGTAAAATTGTAGCCACAGTTTCCTACCCAAATCTCTACTGTATGTTCTGCAATGTCTATATCATGTTTGGCTTACGTTGGTATATGGTATCCACTCCTCACCCACCGAACTTCTATCACCAGAGTCATATACAAGAAAAAATGTTTTCCTTCACATATTACGAATCTCTCAAAGAAGCTTCAAGAGTTGTACCAAACATGTGATTTATGTCTCATAAAAGATTATATTTTGTTCATGCACATCATAATGTGCTATTTAATTTACAGGAAAATGATTGTTGGTCATGATAATTAAAAAAAAAAAACATTTATTGGATGAGTAGCTTCTTTCATTGATTTACCATTCAAGGTATGTGTCTAGAGTTGGTCTATTTAATTTTTTGGTTTCTTTAATGATGGGATTGGATTTTCTTACCTTGTTGTACTCAATTGGTTCATATTGCTCACTTGTGATGTTTAATAAAAAATGGTCAATGCTTAAGGTTTAACTTATTGTTCTAATGGTGGTAATTTTAGTTTTCAAGTGGTGTGCTCAATTAGGATTAGAAGATTAAAAGCAAGTATTTGTGTTATGCTATTATACTAATTGAAGATCTCCAATCAAATTGCATGGGGAGAATTAAACATCACGTAGACACAATTTAACATCTAACACACTATTAAAGATTATGTAGAAAAACATCGAATGTGCGTAAAGAGTAACAAGTTTAGCATGTAAACTGAAACTAAACAAATTTAGCATGTTTTTTGTTTGTAGATCATAAATATTTTAAAGTAATTTTTAGAAGTCATTATATATAAATACAATATAAAAGAAGTATATTAACTATGGTGATCATAGGTTGGGTCAATAATTCTTCTAGCAAGAACTAGGAAGTTGTGAAAGTTTTGTTTTAATAGGAGAAGACTCATTAAGTGGGGTTTTTGGAGGTTCAAATGGCCTAGAATGCATTTACTACCATTTCAGCATCACCCGGATAAAAAAAAGGGAGATCATAAGGGTTAATATATGACTATCATAAGGGTTAATATATGACTATCAGATATGGTTACCATTTAGTATCACCAGGATAAAATTATAGATGAAATTAATAACAAAAATAAAAGAGAAAATCTCCCAAGGCTTTGTTACCCCTTCCATACAACAATCTGAAAACAATATTGATGATACAATACATTAACTTGTTATGTATTTAACAAAAAAATTCAATCTGAGACAAATACCATAGCTAATGACCTTGTAATATACCATTGTACATTATCATTTTGTTTGCAATATAACTTATGGTAATCTTTTTCTGCAGGCTGCTTAACCTGATACACACAGATTGATTGTGGACTTAATCTTCTGTTTCCATCATAGTTAAAAGTTATAATCTAATAACGGCTTTGAAATATTTTATACGTGAGCATGGGACTCTTCCCGACGGAAAGAAATGAAAACTTAGATGTCAGTGACAAGGTTATGAGCACTGGCTTTAATCGCCTTAAATTCCATGTAGCTGGCATTCGTGAAGATGTTGTCAGTTGTAAGAATGTACCAACATATGTTAAGTATGTTTGTCTAAATGAGCTACTCGACAATAGAAATAATTAGCCAAGGAAGATGAGAAGCTCCAAACTCCTTTAACGAGAAATAGAGTGCTTACTCATGCATCCATTTCAGGAACTATGATTTGTTAGGAGAGATTAAAGTGGGTTGTAGAATCTTGTTAGAGGAATGTGTAGATAATTTAAATAGGTCCATAGTGAATGTTTTTGTTGATCACTTTGGAAAAGTTAGAGAATTTATCAGTGAAGTACTGAAACCACTTGATTCTGTCACCATAATTATTGGTCATAGTTTTCAAAATATATCCTTTTGATTTGGATATTGCTTGAAGTTAGTGATGCTTGATAAGTAACGGAAGTCAATTAGGAATTGAGATTAAAAAGTTATGCTAATGCCTCCATTGTGGCTCGAACTAGTCCGACAATAAGTAAAAACGAGTTAGGCTATTTTACTCCATTTAAGTAGGCTCATTTGGACCCAAACGTTATTAGGAAGTTATATAAGTGTTTTAGAAGCACATAACATATGACTACACAACTTTGGAGAACTAAAAAATTCTGGAGTCAGCGGCAAGACGTAAGGAGAAGGAGAAGAAGGGTTCCACTATTCTTTACCCTTCCAAATCTGTTTTCAAATTACGACTAGTGTGAAAAGACTAATTATCCCTGTGTTAAAAGACTAATTATCCCTTACATTTATAAACATCTAATTACTTACCTTTGAGAGTTACTAGAAATACTTGAATATATTTCTTCCATATTCAAATCGTTTAGTAGTTTAAATTGCAATTCAATCTTAGATTTTACTTTTCGTTCTTTATCAACAATCCCAGTTAATCTTTATTTACCGTACTTTTGTTTTTATAATCATTAACCCATCAAATATATTTAGTGCCCGTTTGGAAGTGCTTTTTTGGAAAAGCACTTAAAAGTGCTTCTAGCATTTTAAAAGTTTTTTTAATCCTGAAAAGCACTTTTATGAGAAGCACCTAATTAGTGCTTCTTGAAAAAAGCACTTAAAATAATTTTATATTTCAAAATTATTTTTAATAATTTTTTTAAACTTTAAATTTTATTCCAAAAGCGCTTTTTTTCTCCAAAATAAAAACTTCCAAACGAGCCCTTAGTAAATTACTTTGAGTCAAATCTCAATCTACCATACTTGTAAAAACAATCATCTTAACTTTCATAGTGCATGTGGAAACGATAACCCCTTCATATATTTATTATTACTTTTCAATATCATGTACACTTGTGGGTAGTAAACCTTTCCAATACTATATACTTATTTATCACACTCTTGGGTATTACAATATCCGACACCACTGCCGGAGGTGGTACTAATCTTGTTCAGAGAGTCTTTGAGTGAAACGTCTCCTAGCATGAAAGTCTATGAGAATGAGAATTATCTAAGAGTGCAAAACTATTTGATTGGCAAGTGGGTAGGCATATATAATGCATAATAAGGGAATAATTGAGTACATATTAGAGTGTAAATTCAAATTCTTTGACAATTATTTGTTTGGTTAGTGAGGAGAGACCCAAAAGCTCAGTCTTAATTGTTAAAATATATATACTACCTTACCATAAGCCTAATTTAAACTAAAAAAACCTTAAGATTAATATATATGTGGTTTAATTAAAAGAGTGAAAACTAAGTTAGTAAGTAGGTCATTAAAATTTCATGCATTTGTCGAGGATCGCCCTATACCAACCACTTTAAGGTTGGTATTTTAGTCTCTCTTTTTGTATTGTGAAAGTTAATTGTTTTTTACATTATAATATTGTGAGTTTGTAAATAAAAAGTATTTTTGTGGATTAATTTTTAGAGTATGAATTTATGAGAAGTGTTTGTTCATTACTTTAGATTATAACATGCTTCTTCCTTGGAAAACATTTGAACACTAGGCCTAGTTTGTGTTTACTTTGTCGAGACGACAAAGATTTGAGTTGGGGGTCCTGCTGTCTCGCATTTTGTGATCAATAAAGAGACTCACGAAACATACTTTAGGGAAATGTTTTAGAATTATTGTGGGATTTATCCCTTTATTTTGTATGATTTGAGTATGTAGCAAATCTTGGATATATATATTTTCGGTGCAATTAGAGATGATTTTTGTGTTAAGTGTATAGATCCTAGGACCAGGGATGATACTAGACACCGTCATGAAGATTAGAAGTTACGAGCTAAGGACGGACACAAGTCAAGTCGCGGAGGAGCTAAAAGTTTCTCTAGAAGCTGAACAAAAATTGTCGATAAAACATCTACACCAATTTTGGAAATTCACGTTAGATAATTTTGAGGAGTTTGATCATGAAATTACATCTCAATGTATACCTTTGAGTCTAGGTTGCGTGATAATAAAAGGTTTGAAAATCAGAGTTGAAATGAGAAAGTTATGGACATTTTTCTACGAAGGCCCAAGATGTCCAACTTCAAAAAAGAGTCCACTAAGCCACTTATGACTTATTTAAGTGGGCCAACTAGTCCAAACGTCTTTATGGGTATAAAAATTTGTGTTTAGCTTCAAAACAAACCACTTATAATTGTATAGAGTTGTGAAAATATGGACAAAGATTTAGAGCAAAAGAAGCAATAACACACACCTTCTTTCACTTTAATTCCATATTAAATAATGTAATTTATTTTTTCCCTTAGTTTCTTGGTATTATGAATTAATTATTTTTATTTCTTTCTCTAAGCACGAGCTGAAGATATTTAGCTTGATATTTCATATGTATGAACTCTAGCTTTCATTTAGGATTATTTTCCATGAAAATTGGAATTGCATGCATACTTATGTTTCATGTAGTTATTTTTCTCGATCACATATTAAGTTGTGATAGATTAAAGTACCCCCGAGCTAGGAGATTTTAGTGTTTAGAAAATAAATTATAAATGTTTAGTTAAGTTTGAGAATCGGGAGATCTACTCTAGCTAGATAAATAATTTAGGATTTCAACTTAGATATTATCTAATTTTGTCGAATTAATCGGAAGAGGTTTCTAAGATTAGGTAGTATCCCCTACTACCTAGGAGCAACATATGGTGTACCTTAGAATTTTGGTTAGCAACTGAAATTTCCAATTTATCCTTTAATCAAAGAATTGTCCTAAAGCAAGCTAGTGGTGAGAATGCAATCTTGAGATATTCCTTTATACATCGTATCTTAATCTTTATTATTATAGTTCTTTGATTTTGTTTTAGTAATCCTTAGTTTTGTGTTTCCTAGTAGAACTTAATCTCTAAAAAACAAATTAGAAATCCTTTTTGTTTTAGTTGTAGTTTTTCCAACGATATCTAAATTAGAATTAAAATCACGTGTTTAACTTCTACTTCCCTGTGGGGACAGTAACTTATCACTTTTTATTACTTATGACAACTCGTACACTTGCACGGAGTCTTCAACAAATGTTAATTTTTATATCACACCTGGTAAAAAATTAATCATTTATACTTGCACTATAGTTCCCTCAGTTTTTGAAACTATAACATAGTTTAGTTAGAAGGTTATTTTAAACTCATTGATCCCACTGGCCAGATGTTTAATTGAAATATATGCATTTTTAAGCATGTGTTAGTTATATCTTATATCAAGTGTTCTTTTCTAGTTATTCGATATAAAGGGTCCTTTTTATTTTCATGGATGTAGAGGATAAATATCTATCCTTGATGCACTTGTATAGTGTAACACAATGCGAGGATGTGCGTCCATTGCAACAGAATAAGATTTCACAACAAGACATCTTTGCGGGCTCCTTTATAATATTGCGGATTACACAAGGAAGATGTTAAAGGTTAAATTTACATGTAATGCAATGGGTATATGCCACCACAGATAATCAGGTTTTTATTTTAAACTCTCACATATTATGTTTAGTCATTATTGAGTTTATAAAGTGATTAACATAGTTTATTTGGGTTTTACATAATGCTTACTGCGTAGGAATTTACATATTAATTATTGTTTATAGGTCACTGGACAGTAACAACTGTGGGTGTTGAACATCTACCCTCATCATAAAAACCAAATTTGTAATAAAAACTGCTACAAGATAAGTAATATATTGCAAAAATAAGGGAACATTCTTAATCATTTGCGTCACATAGGTTTAAAAATATCCAAAAGTATTAAAGTGCATTAAAAAGATTCAAGCTGGTAATAAACACTGCTACAAGATGTCTAATCCATTGCAAAAACAAGAGTAAACAATTCATCCTTACACTTGACGATATAAAATGGCATATTCTTAAATATTTGCCTCACATAGGCTTACAAAATTTCATTATATTAGAAAATTTGTAAAAATAATTCGAGCCTTTCCCACTTTCCAATATGGGGAGAAGACAGACAATGATCTATATCGTAATTAACTTTGTTATCAAATTGCGTTATAAGTATCTTGGAATTCAATGTCACATACCCAGCACTGCAACTACATGGACTTTTGTTATCAAATTGCACTATAGGTCCCTAAAAGATTTATGGAGTTATAAACCCCATAAAAAGAAAGTGGCTAATAGCCTACCAAATAAATGGGTAAAACCCACCATTGAAACTGCAGACCTTTATTTTAAAATGTCACTATTGACACCTGAAAATGTATGTCATATACAAAAATGGGTATAACCCCCACCTCTACAATTGCAGGGACTTTGTTATCAAATTGCACTATAGGTCCTTGAAATTTCTATATCACATACATAAAACGGGTACATATTAACATAATCAGAATACATAACAGTATGCGTAAATTACTACCTATATATACATAAATTATACTCAAAACACACATATCTATAACCAATACTAAACAATACACACATACAACCAAAAAATTACATAAAACTACATAAATCATTAATTTGTGAATAAGTTCAAATACCAAATATAAGACGTACTAATTTATACAACATCATAAATAATTAGGGTTAATAAAAACACTCTATATCAACAAATAAAAGATAAAAAAAATTAGGTGTTACTCAATAATTATAGAAAAAAAAGAAACAAATTTTAATACAATCCCTATAAGAAGACCTTATTCAACCTATAAAATAAATTATTATTTAGTATCTTTGAAAATGTTAATTCTAGTGAACTAAAACTCTCCAATGGCCGAACTATTTTTCTCTTTGAATATAAAATTTTACTTGTCATAAAAAGAGAGTGTTATTGTTAAGTGGGCTAGAAAAAAATAATAAGCCCAAATCACATGATTGTCAAGTAGGCATCATTTTTTTTATCTTTAGTCTCGGTATAGTTTGTACATGACCAATCCATAACACACCGGGTTTAAAATACAACACTAACACACACTCGTACATCTTAAAAAAATTTAACCTAAAAAATAAAGACGGCCGGCGAAATCAAACTTATTTGTTCAAGGTTTCCTTCTATATAGCTTCCTGGATTAGGAAGACATTGTTAGTCTTTCAATAGCAAACAATATAGATGGCACTCTTTTAAAGGTACTTACTTACTTGTCTAATACTTGGAACAATTAGTTTGGACCAATCTTGTTTTTTGTCATTTGGTGTGCAAGTTGTATGAGGTTCCACTGATAAATACATAGGGGAAAGTGCAAGATTGATTAGTGAAGTTCAATTATGCACGTGATTATCAAGTAAGAAAAGACATAATATATGTTTATTATATGCACGGTTATGATATATGATAAATATTTACATCATATTGTTCTTGTCCATCCAGACTTGCATAATCTTTATAGATGAGATTGATGTGATTGGTGGACGTAAATTCAGTAAAAAAATAATTGTTAATCGTGAAATCTAGAGAATTTGAATGGAGGTCGAAAAGGTACCTCTATTAAATTAAAAAATTAATTAGTACTTTACATGTTGAGATAAATTATACTGGTATATATATCCAGGAAAAAATGATGTAGTGGTCCCGGGTCTATTTTTGTCTAAGTAGATTAGATAGAAAAATCGAGATACATTTACCTGACGAGCAATAAGGATTAAAAAGTCTCAAGGTTCATTTCGTTTAGAAATTTAAACTTGCCGAGTTACTACACTAATATTTTTATTAAGTTATTTCGTGAATCATCAAAGTATTTATTGAAAACTAGTTTGTGCACAGGGTTCCAATGGAGCCGATTTTCGTAATAGTTTTACCTAAATCGATATGGAAGCTATTAGTGCAAAGTTTGATTATGTCATCCATCAAGATTTTGTGAAGGTAAAATTTAATTATCAGGTTAATAGTGCAATTAACTTACAAAATGTATTTCAAGAAACGATAATTTGTATTTTTTTTACATGTATATCATAAGTATTATTCAATTTACAGGAAAAGATAGTTGGTCATGATATTTAAAAAAGAAATAATATTCATTATAGTTAGGGTATAACCCTCCTAATTATAATGAAAATAGCATGAATAACGAGATTCCTAAGGTGATTGATATGAGAGCAGCCACGATCTTATTAGTTGCTGCAAAAAATTGATGTTATATCGATGAATAATGCTGCTACAGCTGCAAGGGCAGAAGCGGAAAGAAAAGCAAAAGAGGCGGCAATTTCCAGAAAACGAGCTAGGGAGGCTTTAGAGGATGTTATTTATCTCGCAGCTAAGGAGAAGATGAAGAGGAATCAAGCTTTATTAGCATCTGGAGTTGTTATCAGTAGAGCTATGAATTTGAATGGTGTTGGAGTGGTGGTCGGAGATGGAACTCGAGTCGTAGCCGGAGTAATGCCGGAAATGCACCACCATATGGGGAATAACATGGAGAGAATGGATATCTCAGACGAGGTATTAGGAGCTTTAAACTCAGTTGAGTTAAGAGAGAAACATAGGTTAGTTTCAGGACAATCATCAAACAATGGTGAAGCTATGAATCATCACACTGGAGCTACTGTGAATGAAATTCAACATAAAGTGGGTAATGCGATGGTACTAGTTCATGTTCAAGAAGTTTTTCCGATTCAAATCCTGGATGATGAAAATCAAATGCACGGTGTGGAAAATGGGCATAAGTAATCACCATAGTAAATGTTGTAATATTAATTTGTTTTTGTCTAATTATTTTAAGTTCTTTTTGGTTATAATTATGTTTTGATTTTTGGTTTGATTTAATGTTTAGAGGAGAGTTTTTGTGGGAAGAAAGAGAAATGCAGAGGCGTGTTATGTGTAAAGCTTCTGTGTAAGTAGAAAAAGTCGAATCACAATTGATGTAGGTATTTAGAGAATTTTGTTTGAACAACAAAATAAATTTAGATTTCATTTTCTTTGTTTAGAGTTGTTAAAATGCTTTGCAATAGAATGTAAAAATGTTGGAATTTTGTATTATTGAATGAAATTTTAACTACTTATTAGCTTTTTGTTTCCTCCATTGTTGAAGATAAACATTCAAACATTCAAAGATTTTTTTTAGTTTGGGACGATGATAACGAAGACGGTTGGAGCTGACGTGGCGGTGACATGGCGTCATGTGGCGTTGACTAACGATCAACCGACATAAAAATAGAAAAAGGGCTAACGGTGTCAAAAACTAGTTAGGCGCGAAAGGGTAAAAACAAAGATCAAGGGCTAATGCTGCACTTTGGCCATAGTTAGAGTGTTTCGGGAGGGCTTTACCCTTATAATTAACCAGTTAAATCTATTGATTCTGCTATTTTTCTATATATGCGATTAGATTTATTTGACTCAATTTGTCGATTCAATTATTTGTGATGGTTAATAACAATTGGTCAACCATTGATGATTAAATTATAGTTTTAAAGCGTGTAAATTTTATTTTGACGTGTTCAAAATTGGATTAGAGGAGTAAAAGAAATTATTGGTGTTATGCTATTATATTAAAAGAAGACATATCCAATATAATTGTCTATAGAGGATATAATATCATGTAGATACAATTTAAAATTTGCCACATTATTAAAGATTATGTAGATAGAAATTGAATGGGCGTAAAGAATAACATGTTAAATATGTGCAAATAAATCCAGTTACATACTAACCCTAAATATGTTCATATAGATTCATTAAAAAAAAAATTAGGCCATAGGTAATAGCCTAAAAATATAATTTATTAGGAATAATATAACAAATTTAGACTTGTACCTGCAATAAAATATGTACAAGTTCTGTGCTACCAAAACGTGAAGCCCAAACAGGGGCAAATGAACTAGAGAAAAGTGTGAGTGGTAAACAAGATGCATTGTGAGTGGAAAAATGCAGCTTGTTTTTCACTTACACTTTTCTCTACTTCATTTGACCCTGGTTGGGCTTCAGGTATATCTGCAATTCAAGGTTAACTCAGTATGTTAGTCGCAGGTGGGGCCGATAATGTTAATCAATTCTTTCTCGAAGCTTCACGTTTTGGTAACACCGAACTTGTAAGCATTTTATTGCAGGTACAAGTCTAAAGTTGTTATATTATTCCTAGTAAATTCCATTTCTATGGTATTACCTATGGCATAAAAACATTTTTAATGAATCTATCTACACATTTTTAGGTTTAGTATGTAACTAAATCTATCTACACATATTTGTCATGTTTTTTGTTTCTAGATCGTAAAACATTTAGCTAACAAAGTTGGAAGTATTTATTAGGGTACTTGTTATCATGTTCCATTTTTAATTGCTTGACTTGTTTTAACATTGGTAAAAACCTTGTGAATGACTATAAAATTTGCATCTTTTGTACCTGTAATATATACATATCAATCATGATTGTATATTGTTAAGGATGGGTTACATTGTTAAGTATGAGTTACAGTTGTTAAATAAAGATATAGCACATCTAATATACTAAGAATAGTTAAGTAATTGACAGGTGGAGAAGTATGTTAAGTCCTCTCCTTAATATCCCACTCAAGATCAGCACATAATTATTTAGCCACTAGACTCGATCGTATCTCTTATGTAAAAAGATTCAAGCTTCATATATGTTCAAGACTCGGTGCTTTAGCTCCTACTATGAATCTTTGGACCAACACAGTAATTAGTAAAAATGTGCAAGAGATTGATATTCATTTGCATGATCAAAACAGTTATTATCGATTACCTAAAGTGGATTAATTTAGTAAAACGTTAACCTCATTAAAGCTATATAACACATGGTTTGAAGAATCTAGTGAGATAAATCTAGTTAATGAATCTTGTGAAGAAAATTTAATCAAAAGGGAAAAAAGTGATTAATGCTTAATTTTATTTATTTTAGTACTGTTTGTGATTTTAATTCATTTTTTTTATTATTTATTAGAATTTAATCACATATCTTAGCTCAATGTTATGTATTATGCAAAAATTGCTAGGTTTACGAACTTTGAGACGGTGAACTAACAAGCTATATACATCTTTGTTTTTTATTAGGTCGTCCTGGAAAATTTGAACAAGGCAAGAAGGTAAAAAATTTCTCTCATATTACCTTATCTTTAAGGAAATTACACAATTTCTTTTAACTAATTTACCAATTGATTTTACAGTAAGAGAAAAGTAAGAGAAAGAGGGTCACAATTAGTGTAGATTTTTTTAAAACATCTTTTGATGTGTCAATTTTTTCAACTCCGGAAATATTTTATCTATTTACAGATTTTGTCAACTATTGACTGTATTTGTCAATTGAATCTCGTCATTTTATGTCTAACTTGGAAAACTCTTATTGTTTTAAAATATGATGTTTTCTTGTATTTCTAAAGCTAGTTTATTTAATACAATGGAGATTTTAAGACCATATAAAACGACCTATTACATGTTCAAAACATCTATTAATTCCGAAGTGAATATTCTCAGATGACCTTTCCATTCGAAACCGTTTATTATAAGAACTACCAAAATTTCATTGAATGATGAATAACCACTTGATTGCCTGAGTCTCGATCGTGCTAAACAATGGGCACATACATTTACTTCTCGATATATACCTTTAATTTTGAACGAGACATTATTTTCCAACAACACCCGAATCCCATCTATCCAAAAAGCCGATGAACCTCTTCCCCACTCCACATGATTAATCGTGCGTAAATAGAATTAACTCTGAGACTACCGCCGAGTATCCCCTAATATTCATGGTAAAAACTTTCACCCAATTTCGCTCCTTGTCCCTCAAGACACCACATGCACCTCCTTTCACTTGATCCTCGCTCCAACTCCCATCTATGTTAAGTTTATATCCATGAATCGGTTAATTCCACCCAATCCATTCCACATGATCATTATGTTTAACGGTTTTCTTTTTATGTCATCACCAGGCTTTCAAATAATTGATGGCAAACCATTTCGCCTTTTTAATTACAATTTCTCCACCCGGGGATGGCCCACTATTAAACACCATCTCATTGTGTTCCTTCCAATCCACAACTACTAAAGAGGTGAAAAACACATTCCAAATCCGCGTCTCTCCTAGATTTTTGTTCTACCACATCACGTCACTCAACCTACTAGATCTGTCTCGAGATCGCAGGTGAAGTCGCCCGGGTTGGAACCCTGCCACAACCCTGCTATCGCTGCTGATGGATGTGCTTTCCTCATGTTTGGTAATACCACTATAGTCCTTGTTCTCTTGTAAACTTGGACCCCTAAATGTTGTAAAATTGTAGCCACATGTCCCTACTCAAATCTCTACTGTATGTCCAGCAATATGGCGATAGAGTACCTCTTGAAAACTGCAATTTCTGCAGCAAATTTGGCTTATGTTGGTATTCGCTCCCGACCCGCCGATCTTCTATCCCCAGAGTCATACCGATTTTTCCCAGTTTGTATCAAAACAACCGCAAGAAGAAATTGTTTTTCTTCACACTATTAAGAATCTCTCAATGAAAGAGCTTCAAGAGTCGTACCAAACATGTGATTTATGTTTCATAAAAGATTATATTTTTGTTCATGCATATAATAGTGTGCTATTTAATTTATAGGAAAATGATTATTGGTAATGATAAGTAAAAAAAAGAGAACATTTAATGGATGTGTAGCTTCTTTCATTGATTCCCCATTCAAGGTATGTGCCTAGAGTTGGTCCATCTAATTTTTCGGTTTCTTTAATAATGACATTGGATTTTCTTACCTCGTTGTACTCTATTGGTTCATATTGCTCACTTGTGATGTTTAATGAAAAACGCTCAACACTTAATGTTTAACTTATTGTTCTAAAGGTGGTAATTTTAGTTTTTAAGTGGTTTGTTCAATTATGATTAAAAGAGTAAAAGAAAGTATTTGTGTTATGCTATTATACTAATTGAAGATCTCCAATCAAATTGCATGGGAAGAATTAAATATCATGTAGACACAATTTAACATCTAACACACTATTAAAGATTATGTAGAAAAATATTGAATGGGCGTAAACAATAACAAGTTTAGTATGTAAACTGAAACTGAACCTATTTAGCATCTTTTTTGTTTGTAGATCATAAATATTTTAAAGTAATTTTTAGAAGTCACTATATATAAACACAATTTAGAAAAAGTATATTAACTATGGTGATCATAGGTTGGATAAATAGTTCTTCTAGCAAGACTAGGAAGTGGGGAAAGTTTTGTTTTAATAGGAGAAGACTCATTTTGTGGAGTTTTTGGAGGTTCAAATGAAGCCTAGAATGCAATTACTACCATTTCAGCATCACCAAGATAAAGAAAAAGGGAGATCATAAGGGCTAATATATTACTATCAGATATGGTTACCATTTAGTATCACTAGGATAAAATTACAAGTGAAATTAAAAAAAAAATTAAAGAGAAAATCTCACAGGCAAAGAGGCTTTGTTATCCCTTCCATACAACAATCCGACAACAATTTTGATAATACAACACATTAAATTGTTATGTATTTAACCAAAAAAATCAATCTGAGACAAAAACCTTAGCTAATGACCTTGTAATATACCATTGTACATTATCATTATTGTTTGCAATATAACTTATGGTTATCTTTTTCTGCAGGCTGCTTAACCTGATGCACACAGATTGATTGTGAACATAATCTTCTGGTTCCATCATAGTTAAAAGTTATAATCTAATAACGGTTTTGAAAGATTTTATACGTGAGCATGGGACTCTTCTAGATGGAAAGAAATGAAAACTTAGATGTCAGTGACAAGGTTATGAGCACTGGCTTTAGTCGCCTTAGATACCATGTAGCTGGCATTCATGAAGATGTTGTTAGTTGTAAGAATGTACCTACACATGTTAAGTATATTTGTCTAAATGAGCTACTCGATAATAGAGATAATTAGCCAAGTAAGATGAGAAGCTTCAGACTCCTCTAAAGAAAAAAGAGAGTGCCTACTCATGCGTCCATTTCAGGGACTAACATTTTAACAGGAGAGATCAAAGTGGGTTGTAGACTCTTGTTAGAGGAATGTGTAGATAATTTAAATAGGTATATAGTGAATGTTATTGTTGATCACTTTGGAGAAGTTAGAGAATTTATCGGTGAAGTACTGAAAAAACTTGATTCAGTCAGCACGATTATTGGTCATAGTTTTCGAAATATATCCTTTTGATTTGGATATTGCTTGAAGTCAGTGATGCTTGATAAGTGACGGAAGTCAATTAGAAGTTGAGATTAAGAAGTTATGCGAATGCCTCCACTGTGGCTCGAACTAGTCCGACAATAAGTAAAAACGAGTTAGGCTATTTTACTCCATCTAAGTCGGCCCATTTGGACCCAAACGTTTTTAGGATGATATATAAGTGTTTTAGAAGCTCATAACATATGACTACACAATTTTGGAGAGCTAAAAAATGCTGGAGTCAGCAGCAAGACATAAGAAGAAGGGGAAGAAGGATTCCACCATTCTTTACCATTTCAAATCCGTTTCCGAATTCCGACTAGTGTGAAAAGACTAATTATTCCTTACATTTATAAACATTTAATTAGTTAACTTTGAGAGTTACCATAAATACTCAAATATATTTCTCTCATATTCAAATTGTTTAGTAGTTTAAATTGCAATTCAATCTTAGATTTTACTTTTCGTTCTTTATCAACAATCCTAGTTAATCTTTATTTATCGCACTTTTGTTTTTATAATCATAATCCAAACAAATAAATTTAGTCAATTACTTTTATTCGAATCTCAGTCGCATATTTGTAAACACAACCATCTTAACTTTCACAGTGCATGTGGAAACGATAACCCCTTCATATATTTATTATTAGTTTTCAATATCCCGTACACTTGCGGGTAGTAAAACTTTCCTATACTATATACTTATTTATCACATTCTTGGGTATTACAATAACCGACACCACTGCCAGAGGTGGCAGTAATCTTGCTCAGAGAGTTTTTGACCAGAAATGTCTCCTAGCATGAAAGTCTATGAGAATGCGAATTATCTAAGAGTGCAAAATTATTTGATTGACAAGTGGGTATGCATATATAATGCATGAAAAGGGAATGATTGAGTACATATTAGAGTGTAAACTCAAATTCTTAGACAATTATTTGTTTGGTTAGTAAGGAGAGAGCCAAAAGCTCTGTCTTAATTGTTCAAATATATATCCTACCCTAGCATAAGCCTACGTTATACTAAAAAAACCTTAATATTATTAGATATGTGGTTTAATTAAAATGAGTGAAAAAGAGGTTAGTAATTAGGTCATTAAAATGTCATGCATTTGTCGAGGATCACCCTATAACAACAACTTTAAGCTTGGTATTATAGTCTCTCTTTTTGTATTGTGAAGTTAATCGTTTTTCACATTGTAATATTGTGAGTATTTAAATGAAAAGTATATTTGTGGATTAATTTTTAGAATATGAATTTATGAGAATTTGTTTGTTCATTATTTGAAATTATAACATGCTTCCTCCTTGGAAAAAATTTGAACATTAGGCCTAATTTGTGTTTACTTTTTCGAGACGACAAAGATTTGAGTTGGGGGTCCTGATGTCTCGCATTTTGTGATCAATGTAGAGACTCACGAAACATACTTTAGGGAAATGTTTTAGAATAATTGTGGGATTTATCCATTTATTTAGCATGATTTGAGTTTGTAGCAAATCTTGGATATATATGTATTTTTGGTGACATTAGAGATGATTTTTGTGTTAAGTGTATAGATCCTAGGATCATGGATGATACTAGACACCATCATGAAGCTAATAAATTACAAGCTAAGGAAAAACACAAGTCAAGTCGCGGAGGAGCCCAATGGCCAAACTATTTTTCTCTTTGAATATAATATTTTACTTGTCATAAAAAGAGAGTGTTATTTTTAAGTGGGCTAGATAAAAAAAATAAGCCCATATCACATCATTTTCAAGTAGACATCATTTTTTTTATCCTTAGTCTCAATTGAGTTTGTACATGACGAATCTAGCCTTATAATATAACACTTACACACACTCGTACATCTTAAAAAAATTTAACCTAAAAAATAAAGACGGCCGCCCGAAATCTAACCTCTTTGTTCAGTCCTTCTGTATAGGAAGACATTGTTAGTTTGTCAATAGCATGCAATATAGATGCCACTTTCTTAAAGGTACTTACTTACTTGTTTAATACTTGGAAAAATTAGTTTGGGCCAATCTTGTTTTTTTGTCATTTGGTGTGCAGGTTGTATCAGGTTCCACTGATAAATACATAAGGGAAAGTGCAAGATTGATTCGTGAAATGTTCAATTATGAACGTGATTATCAAGTAAGACAGGACATATTAGATGTTTATTATAGGCACACTTTTATATATGATAACTATTTACATCTTGTTGCTCTTGTCCTTCCAGACATGCATAATCTTTATAGATGAGATTGATGTGATTGGTGGACGTAAATTCAGTGAAAGAACAACTGCTGATCGTGAAATCTAGAGAATTTGAATGGAGGTTGGAAAGGTATTTCAATTAAATTAAAAAAAATTAGTATTTTACATGTTGAGACAAATAATATTGGTATATATATCCAGGATGAAATGATGTAGTGGTCCCAGGTCTTCTTTGTCTAAGTAGATTAGGTAGAAAATTCGAGATACCTTTACCTGAGCAATAAGGATTGAAAAGTCTCAAGATTTATTCCGTTTTAAAATTTAAACTTTCCGAGTTACTACATTAATATTTTTTATTAAGTTATTTCGTGAATCATTAAAGCATTTATTGAAAACTAGTTTGTGCACATGATTCCAATGAAACCGATTTTCATAATATTAGTATCTAAATAGGTATGGAAGCTATTCGTGCAAAGTTTGATTATGTCATCCACAAAGATTTTGTGAAGGTAAAATTTAATTATCGGTTCAATTAATATTGCAATTAACTTAAAAAATGTATTTCAAGAAACTATCATTTCAATTTTTATTTTTGTACATGCATATCATAAGTGTTATTCAATTTACAGGAAAAGATAGTTGGTCATGACATTTCAAAAGGAATAATATTCATTATAATTAACCTGGTAAGTCTATTTATTTTCCTATTTTTCTATATATGCGATTAGATTTTTTGTCTCATTTAATCTGTCGATTCAATTAGTTGTAATGATTAATAACAATTGGTCAACCATTGATGATTAAATTATTTTTTAAAACATGGTAAATTTTAGTTTGACAAAGGACGTGTTCAAATTGGATTAGAGAAGTAAAAACAATTATTTGCGTTATGCTATTATATTAAAAGAAAACATATCCAATCCAATTGTCGATGGAGGATATAACATCATGTAGATACAATTTAAAATTTGCCACATTATTAAAGATTATGTAGATAGCTATTGAATGGGCGTAAATAATAACATGCCAAATATGTGCAGATAGATTCAGGTACATACTAAACCTAAATATGTGCATATAGATTGATCAAAATTATTTTTAGACCATAGGTAATAGCCTAAAAATGAAATATATTAGGAATAATAAAACAATTTAGACTTGTACATGCAATAAAATGCATACAAGTTTTGTGGTACCAAAACGTGAAGCTTCGAGAAGGCATTGATTAACATTATCGGGCCCACATTCAACTAACATACCGAGTAGATCCTGAAATGCAGTTTCAGATATACCTGAAGCCCAACAAGGTGAAAATGAACTAGAGAAAAGTGTGAGTGGAAAATAAGCTGCATCCAATGTGTGAGTGGAAAAATGCAGCTTGTTTTCCACTCACACTTTTCTCTAGTTCATTTGACCCTTGTTGGGCTTTAGGTATATCTACAACTGCAGTTCAAGGTTTACTTAGTATGTTAGTTGAAGGTGGGGCCGATAATGTTAGTCAATTTTTTCTCGAAACTTCACGTTTTGGTAGCACTGAACTTGTACGCATTTTATTGCAGGTACAAGTTTAAAATTGTTATATTATTCCTAGTAAATTCTTTTTCTAGGCTATTACCTATGGCATAAAAACATTTTTAATGAATCTATTTGCACATTTTTAGGTTTAGTATGTCACTAAATCTATCTACACATATTTGGCACGTTTTTTTTCTAGATCGTAAGACGTTTAGCTAACAAAGTTGGATGTATTTATTAGGGTAATTGTTATCATGTTCCATTTTTAGTTGCTTGAATTGTTTTAACATTGGTAAAAACCTTGTGAATGAATATAAAATTTGCATCTTTTTTACTTGTAATATATAAATATCAATCATGACTGTATATTGTTAAGTATGAGTTACAACTGTTAAATAAAGATATAGGACATCTAATATACTAACAATAGTTAAGTAATTGACAGGTGGAGAAGTATGTTAAGTCTTCTCCTTAACACCACACTCAAGATCAGCAAAGAATTATCTAGCCACTAGACTCGATCATATATCTTATGTTCAAGGATTCAAGCTTCATATATGTTCGAGAATCGGTTTTTTAGCTCCTACTATGAATCGTTGGATCAACACAGTAATTAGTAAAAATGTGCAAGAGATTGATATTCATTTGCATGATCAAAACAGTTATTATCGATTACCTAAAGTGGGTTACTTTAGTAAAACTTTAACCTCATTAACGCTATATAACACATGGTTTGAAGATCTAGTGAGATAAATCTAGTTAATGAATCATGTGAAGAAAATTAAATCAAATGGGAAAAAAGTGAGTAATGCTTAATTTTTATTTATTTTAGTGTTGTTTGTGATTTTAATTTATTTGTTTATTATTTATTAGAATTTAATCACATATTTTAGCTTAAGGTTATGTATTATGCAAAAATTGCTAGGTTTAGGAACTTCGAAACGGTGAACTAACGAGCTATATACATCTTTGTATTTTATTAGGTCATCGTGGAAACCTCGAGCAAGGCAGGAAGGTAAAAAATTTCACTCATATTATCTTATTTTTAAGGAAATTACACAATTTCTTTTAACTAATTTACCAATTGATTTTACAGTAAGAGAAAGAGGGTCACAGTTAGTGTAAATTTTTTAAAACTTCTTGTAATGTGTAAATTTTTTCAAGTTGGGAAATATTTTATCTATTTACTTATTTTGTCAACTATTGACTGTATTTGTCAATTGAATCTCGTCATTTTATGTCTAACTTGGAAAACTCTAATTGTTTTAATATATGATGTTTTCATGTATTTGTAAAGCTAGTTTTTTTTTTAATAAAATGGAGGTTTTAAGACCATATAAAATGACCTATTACATGTTCAAAACATCTATTAATTCCAATGTGAATATTCTCCTACGAGATTTCCATTCGAAGGTGTTTATTATAAGAACTACCAAAATGTCAATGAATGATGAATAACCACTTGATTGCCTAAGTCTCGATCGTGCTAAACAATGGGCACATACATTTACTTTTCGATATATACCTTTAATTTTGAACGAGGTATTATTTTCCAACAACACCCGAATCCCATCTATCAAAAAAGCCGTTGAACCTCTTCCCCACTCCACATGATTAATCGTACTTATGACCTCATGAGAATCCACTTTCACCCATAGCTTTCTCACTCCCATACCCGTAACCATTTGGAGTCCCTCGTAAATAGCATTGACTCCGAGACTACCGCCGAGTATCCGCTAATATTCATGGTGAAAACTTTCACCCAATTCTCTCCTTGTCCCTAAAGACACCACATGCACCTCCTTTCGCTTGATCCTCGCTGCAACTCCCATCTATGTTATGTTTATATCCATGAATTGTTTAATTCCACCCAATCCATTCCACATGATCATTATGCTTAAAGGTTTTATTTTTATGTCATCACTAGGCTTTCAAATAATTGACGGCAACTCATTTGGCCTTTTTAATTAAAATTTCTCAACCCGGGAATGGCCCACTATTAAACACCATCTCATCGTGTTCCTTACAATCCACAACTACTAAAGAGGCTAAAAATACATTCCAACTCAGCCTAGATTTTTATTCTACCACATCACGTCACTCAGCCTCCTAGATCTGTCTCGATATTGCAGGTGAAGTCACCCGGGCTATTGCAGCGCCTCCTGGATATTGTGCACCTCTTTTGGAACCCTTCCACTATTAAGAACCCTGCTGCCCGCTGCTGCTGACGGATTTGTTTTCCTCATGTTTGGTAATACCACTACAATCCATGTTCCCTTGTAAACTTGGACCTCTATATGTTGTAAAATTGTAGCCACAGTTTCCTACCCAAATCTCTACTGTATGTTCTGCAATGTCTGTATCATGTTTGGCTTACGTTGGTATCTGGTATCCACTCCTCACCCACCGAACTTCTATCACCAGAGTCATATACAAGAAAAAATGTTTTCCTTCACATATTACGAATCTCTCAAAGAAGCTTCAAGAGTTGTACCAAACATGTGATTTATGTCTCATAAAAGATTATATTTTGTTCATGCACATCATAATGTGCTATTTAATTTACAGGAAAATGATTGTTGGTCATGATAATTAAAAAAAAAGAACATTTATTGGATGAGTAGCTTCTTTCATTGATTTACCATTCAAGGTATGTGTCTAGAGTTGGTCTATTTAATTTTTCGGTTTCTTTAATGATGGGATTGGATTTTCTTACCTTGTTGTACTCAATTGGTTCATATTGCTCACTTGTGATGTTTAATAAAAAATGGTCAATGCTTAAGGTTTAACTTATTGTTCTAATGGTGGTAATTTTAGTTTTCAAGTGGTGTGCTCAATTAGGATTAGAAGATTAAAAGCAAGTATTTGTGTTATGCTATTATACTAATTGAAGATCTCCAATCAAATTGCATGGGGAGAATTAAACATCACGTAGACACAATTTAACATCTAACACACTATTAAAGATTATGTAGAAAAACATCGAATATGCGTAAAGAGTAACAAGTTTAGCATGTAAACTGAAACTAAACAAATTTAGCATGTTTTTTGTTTGTAGATCATAAATATTTTAAAGTAATTTTTAGAAGTCATTATATATAAATACAATATAAAAGAAGTATATTAACTATGGTGATCATAGGTTGGATCAATAATTCTTCTAGCAAGAACTAGGAAGTTGTGAAAGTTTTGTTTTAATAGGAGAAGACTCATTAAGTGGGGTTTTTGGAGGTTCAAATGGCCTAGAATGCATTTACTACCATTTCAGCATCACCCGGATAAAAAAAAGGGAGATCATAAGGGTTAATATATGACTATCATAAGGGTTAATATATGACTATCAGATATGGTTACCATTTAGTATCACCAGGATAAAATTATAGATGAAATTAATAACAAAAATAAAAGAGAAAATCTCCCAAGGCTTTGTTACCCCTTCCATACAACAATCTGAAAACAGTATTGATGATACAATACATTAACTTGTTATGTATTTAACAAAAAAATTCTATCTGAGACAAATACCATAGCTAATGACCTTGTAATATACCATTGTACATTATCATTTTGTTTGCAATATAACTTATGGTAATCTTTTTCTGCAGGCTGCTTAACCTGATACACACAGATTGATTGTGGACTTAATCTTCTGTTTCCATCATAGTTAAAAGTTATAATCTAATAACGGCTTTGAAATATTTTATACGTGAGCATGGGACTCTTCCCGACGGAAAGAAATGAAAACTTAGATGTCAGTGACAAGGTTATGAGCACTGGCTTTAATCGCCTTAAATTCCATGTAGCTGGCATTCGTGAAGATGTTGTCAGTTGTAAGAATGTACCAACATATGTTAAGTATGTTTGTCTAAATGAGCTACTCGATAATAGAAATAATTAGCCAAGGAAGATGAGAAGCTCCAAACTCCTTTAACGAGAAATAGAGTGCTTACTCATGCATCCATTTCAGGAACTATGATTTGTTAGGAGAGATTAAAGTGGGTTGTAGAATCTTGTTAGAGGAATGTGTAGATAATTTAAATAGGTCCATAGTGAATGTTTTTGTTGATCACTTTGGAGAAGTTAGAGAATTTATCAGTGAAGTACTGAAACCACTTGATTCTGTCACCATAATTATTGGTCATAGTTTTCAAAATATATCCTTTTGATTTGGATATTGCTTGAAGTTAGTGATGCTTGATAAGTAACGGAAGTCAATTAGGAATTGAGATTAAAAAGTTATGCTAATGCCTCCATTGTGGCTCGAACTAGTCCGACAATAAGTAAAAACGAGTTAGGCTATTTTACTCCATTTAAGTAGGCCCATTTGGACCCAAACGTTATTAGGAAGTTATATAAGTGTTTTAGAAGCACATAACATATGACTACACAACTTTGGAGAACTAAAAAATTCTGGAGTCAGCGGCAAGACGTAAGGAGAAGGAGAAGAAGGGTTCCACTATTCTTTACCCTTCCAAATCTGTTTTCAAATTACGACTAGTGTGAAAAGACTAATTATCCCTGTGTTAAAAGACTAATTATCCCTTACATTTATAAACATCTAATTACTTACCTTTGAGAGTTACTAGAAATACTTGAATATATTTCTTCCATATTCAAATCGTTTAGTAGTTTAAATTGCAATTCAATCTTAGATTTTACTTTTCGTTCTTTATCAACAATCCCAGTTAATCTTTATTTACCGTACTTTTGTTTTTATAATCATTAACCCATCATATATATTTAGTGCCCGTTTGGAAGTGCTTTTTTGGAAAAGCACTTAAAAGTGCTTCTAGCATTTTAAAAGTTTTTTTAATCCTGAAAAGCACTTTTATGAGAAGCACATAATTAGTGCTTCTTGAAAAAAGCACTTAAAATAATTTTATATTTCAAAATTATTTTTAATAATTTTTTTAAACTTTAAATTTTATTCCAAAAGCGTTTTTTTTCTCCAAAATAAAAACTTCCAAACGAGCCCTTAGTAAATTACTTTGAGTCAAATCTCAATCTACCATACTTGTAAAAACAATCATCTTAACTTTCATAGTGCATGTGGAAACGATAACCCCTTCATATATTTATTATTACTTTTCAATATCATGTACACTTGTGGGTAGTAAACCTTTCCAATACTATATACTTATTTATCACACTCTTGGGTATTACAATAACCGACACCACTGCCGGAGGTGGTACTAATCTTGTTCAGAGAGTCTTTGAGTGAAACGTCTCCTAGCATGAAAGTCTATGAGAATGAGAATTATCTAAGAGTGCAAAACTATTTGATTGGCAAGTGGGTAGGCATATATAATGCATAATAAGGGAATAATTGAGTACATATTAGAGTGTAAATTCAAATTCTTTGACAATTATTTGTTTGGTTAGTGAGGAGAGACCCAAAAGCTCAGTCTTAATTGTTAAAATATATATACTACCTTACCATAAGCCTAATTTAAACTAAAAAAACCTTAAGATTAATATATATGTGGTTTAATTAAAAGAGTGAAAACTAAGTTAGTAAGTAGGTCATTAAAATTTCATGCATTTGTCGAGGATCGCCCTATACCAACCACTTTAAGGTTGGTATTTTAGTCTCTCTTTTTGTATTGTGAAAGTTAATTGTTTTTTACATTATAATATTGTGAGTTTGTAAATAAAAAGTATTTTTGTGGATTAATTTTTAGAGTATGAATTTATGAGAAGTGTTTGTTCATTACTTTAGATTATAACATGCTTCTTCCTTGGAAAACATTTGAACACTAGGCCTAGTTTGTGTTTACTTTGTCGAGACGACAAAGATTTGAGTTGGGGGTCCTGCTGTCTCGCATTTTGTGATCAATAAAGAGACTCACGAAACATACTTTAGGGAAATGTTTTAGAATTATTGTGGGATTTATCCCTTTATTTTGTATGATTTGAGTATGTAGCAAATCTTGGATATATATATTTTCGGTGCAATTAGAGATGATTTTTGTGTTAAGTGTATAGATCCTAGGACCAGGGATGATACTAGACACCGTCATGAAGATTAGAAGTTACGAGCTAAGGACGGACACAAGTCAAGTCGCGGAGGAGCTAAAAGTTTCTCAAGAAGCTGAACAAAAATTGTCGATAAAACATCTACACCAATTTTGGAAATTCACGTTAGATAATTTTGAGGAGTTTGATCATGAAATTACATCTCAATGTATACCTTTGAGTCTAGGTTGCGTGATAATAAAAGGTTTGAAAATCAGAGTTGAAATGAGAAAGTTATGGACATTTTTCTACGAAGGCCCAAGATGTCCAACTTCAAAAAAGAGTCCACTAAGCCACTTATGACTTATTTAAGTGGGCCAACTAGTCCAAACGTCTTTATGGGTATAAAAATTTGTGTTTAGCTTCAAAACAAACCACTTATAATTGTATAGAGTTGTGAAAATATGGACAAAGATTTAGAGCAAAAGAAGCAATAACACACACCTTCTTTCACTTTAATTCCATATTAAATAATGTAATTTATTTTTTCCCTTAGTTTCTTGGTATTATGAATTAATTATTTATATTTCTTTCTCTAAGCACGAGCTGAAGATATTTAGCTTGATATTTCATATGTATGAACTCTAACTTTCATTTAGGATTATTTTCCATGAAAATTGGAATTGCATGCATACTTATGTTTCATGTAGTTATTTTTCTCGATCACATATTAAGTTGTGATAGATTAAAGTACCCCCGAGCTAGGAGATTTTAGTGTTTAGAAAATAAATTATAAATGTTTAGTTAAGTTTGAGAATCGGGAGATCTACTCTAGCTAGATAAATAATTTAGGATTTCAACTTAGATATTATCTAATTTTGTCGAATTAATCGGAAGAGGTTTCTAAGATTAGGTAGTATCCCCTACTACCTAGGAGCAACATATGGTGTACCTTAGAATTTTGGTTAGCAACTGAAATTTCCAATTTATCCTTTAATCAAAGAATTGTCCTAAAGCAAGCTAGTGGTGAGAATGCAATCTTGAGATATTCCTTTATACATCGTATCTTAATCTTTATTATTATAGTTCTTTGATTTTGTTTTAGTAATCCTTAGTTTTGTGTTTCCTAGTAGAACTTAATCTCTAAAAAACAAATTAGAAATCCTTTTTGTTTTAGTTGTAGTTTTTCCAACGATATCTAAATTAGAATTAAAATCACGTGTTTAACTTCTACTTCCCTGTGGGGACAGTAACTTATCACTTTTTATTACTTATGACAACTCGTACACTTGCACGGAGTCTTCAACAAATGTTAATTTTTATATCACACCTGGTAAAAAATTAATCATTTATACTTGCACTATAGTTCCCTCAGTTTTTGAAACTATAACATAGTTTAGCTAGAAGGTTATTTTAAACTCATTGATCCCACTGGCCAGATGTTTAATTGAAATATATGCATTTTTAAGCATGTGTTAGTTATATCTTATATCAAGTGTTCTTTTCTAGTTATTCGATATAAAGGGTCCTTTTTATTTTCATGGATGTAGAGGATAAATATCTATCCTTGATGCACTTGTATAGTGTAACACAATGCGAGGATGTGCGTCCATTGCAACAGAATAAGATTTCACAACAAGACATCTTTGCGGGCTCCTTTATAATATTGCGGATTACACAAGGAAGATGTTAAAGGTTAAATTTACATGTAATGCAATGGGTATATGCCACCACAGATAATCAGGTTTTTATTTTAAACTCTCACATATTATGTTTAGTCATTATTGAGTTTATAAAGTGATTAACATAGTTTATTTGGGTTTTACATAATGCTTACTGCGTAGGAATTTACATATTAATTATTGTTTATAGGTCACTGGACAGTAACAACTGTGGGTGTTGAACATCTACCCTCATCATAAAAACCAAATTTGTAATAAAAACTGCTACAAGATAAGTAATATATTGCAAAAATAAGGGAACATTCTTAATCATTTGCGTCACATAGGTTTAAAAATATCCAAAAGTATTAAAGTGCATTAAAAAGATTCAAGCTGGTAATAAACACTGCTACAAGATGTCTAATCCATTGCAAAAACAAGAGTAAACAATTCATCCTTACACTTGACGATATAAAATGGCATATTCTTAAATATTTGCCTCACATAGGCTTACAAAATTTCATTATATTAGAAAATTTGTAAAAATAATTCGAGCCTTTCCCACTTTCCAATATGGGGAGAAGACAGACAATGATCTATATCGTAATTAACTTTGTTATCAAATTGCGTTATAAGTATCTTGGAATTCAATGTCACATACCCAGCACTGCAACTACATGGACTTTTGTTATCAAATTGCACTATAGGTCCCTAAAAGATTTATGGAGGTATAAACCCCATAAAAAGAAAGTGGCTAATAGCCTACCAAATAAATGGGTAAAACCCACCATTGAAACTGCAGACCTTTATTTTAAAATGTCACTATTGACACCTGAAAATGTATGTCATATACAAAAATGGGTATAACCCCCACCTCTACAATTGCAGGGACTTTGTTATCAAATTGCACTATAGGTCCTTGAAATTTCTATATCACATACATAAAACGGGTACATATTAACATAATCAGAATACATAACATTATGCGTAAATTACTACCTATATATACATAAATTATACTCAAAACACACATATCTATAACCAATACTAAACAATACACACATACAACCAAAAAATTACATAAAACTACATAAATCATTAATTTGTGAATAAGTTCAAATACCAAATATAAGACGTACTAATTTATACAACATCATAAATAATTAGGGTTAATAAAAACACTCTATATCAACAAATAAAAGATAAAAAAAATTAGGTGTTACTCAATAATTATAGAAAAAAAAGAAACAAATTTTAATACAATCCCTATAAGAAGACCTTATTCAACCTATAAAATAAATTATTATTTAGTATCTTTGAAAATGTTAATTCTAGTGAACTAAAACTCTCCAATGGCCGAACTATTTTTCTCTTTGAATATAAAATTTTACTTGTCATAAAAAGAGAGTGTTATTGTTAAGTGGGCTAGAAAAAAATAATAAGCCCAAATCACATGATTGTCAAGTAGGCATCATTTTTTTTATCTTTAGTCTCAGTATATTTTGTACATGACCAATCCATAACACACCGGGTTTAAAATACAACACTAACACACACTCGTACATCTTAAAAAAATTTAACCTAAAAAATAAAGACGGCCGGCGAAATCAAACTTATTTGTTCAAGGTTTCCTTCTATATAGCTTCCTGGATTAGGAAGACATTGTTAGTCTTTCAATAACAAACAATATAGATGGCACTCTTTTAAAGGTACTTACTTACTTGTCTAATACTTGGAACAATTAGTTTGGACCAATCTTGTTTTTTGTCATTTGGTGTGCAAGTTGTATGAGGTTCCACTGATAAATACATAGGGGAAAGTGCAAGATTGATTAGTGAAGTTCAATTATGCACGTGATTATCAAGTAAGAAAAGACATAATATATGTTTATTATATGCACGGTTATGATATATGATAAATATTTACATCATATTGTTCTTGTCCATCCAGACTTGCATAATCTTTATAGATGAGATTGATGTGATTGGTGGACGTAAATTCAGTAAAAAAATAATTGTTAATCGTGAAATCTAGAGAATTTGAATGGAGGTCGAAAAGGTACCTCTATTAAATTAAAAAATTAATTAGTACTTTACATGTTGAGATAAATTATACTGGTATATATATCCAGGAAAAAATGATGTAGTGGTCCCGGGTCTATTTTTGTCTAAGTAGATTAGATAGAAAAATCGAGATACATTTACCTGACGAGCAATAAGGATTAAAAAGTCTCAAGGTTCATTTCGTTTAGAAATTTAAACTTGCCGAGTTACTACACTAATATTTTTATTAAGTTATTTCGTGAATCATCAAAGTATTTATTGAAAACTAGTTTGTGCACAGGGTTCCAATGGAGCCGATTTTCGTAATAGTTTTACCTAAATCGATATGGAAGCTATTAGTGCAAAGTTTGATTATGTCATCCATCAAGATTTTGTGAAGGTAAAATTTAATTATCAGGTTAATAGTGCAATTAACTTACAAAATGTATTTCAAGAAACGATAATTTGTATTTTTTTTACATGTATATCATAAGTATTATTCAATTTACAGGAAAAGATAGTTGGTCATGATATTTAAAAAAGAAATAATATTCATTATAGTTAGGGTATAACCCTCCTAATTATAATGAAAATAGCATGAATAACGAGATTCCTAAGGTGATTGATATGAGAGCAGCCACGATCTTATTAGTTGCTGCAAAAAATTGATGTTATATCGATGAATAATGCTGCTACAGCTGCAAGGGCAGAAGCGGAAAGAAAAGCAAAAGAGGCGGCAATTTCCAGAAAACGAGCTAGGGAGGCTTTAGAGGATGTTATTTATCTCGCAGCTAAGGAGAAGATGAAGAGGAATCAAGCTTTATTAGCATCTGGAGTTGTTATCAGTAGAGCTATGAATTTGAATGGTGTTGGAGTGGTGGTCGGAGATGGAACTCGAGTCGTAGCCGGAGTAATGCCGGAAATGCACCACCATATGGGGAATAACATGGAGAGAATGGATATCTCAGACGAGGTATTAAGAGCTTTAAACTCAGTTGAGTTAAGAGAGAAACATAGGTTAGTTTCAGGACAATCATCAAACAATGGTGAAGCTATGAATCATCACACTGGAGCTACTGTGAATGAAATTCAACATAAAGTGGGTAATGCGATGGTACTAGTTCATGTTCAAGAAGTTTTTCCGATTCAAATCCTGGACGATAAAAATCAAATGCACGGTGTGGAAAATGGGCATAAGTAATCACCATAGTAAATGTTGTAATATTAATTTGTTTTTGTCTAATTATTTTAAGTTCTTTTTGGTTATAATTATGTTTTGATTTTTGGTTTGATTTAATGTTTAGAGGAGAGTTTTTGAGGGAAGAAAGAGAAATGCAGAGGCGTGTTATGTGTAAAGCTTATGTGTAAGTAGAAAAAGTCGAATCACAATTGATGTAGGTATTTAGAGAATTTTGTTTGAACAACAAAATAAATTTAGATTTCATTTTCTTTGTTTAGAGTTGTTAAAATGCTTTGCAATAGAATGTAAAAATGTTGGAATTTTGTATTATTGAATGAAATTTTAACTACTTATTAGCTTTTTGTTTCCTCCATTGTTGAAGATAAACATTCAAACATTCAAAGATTTTTTTTAGTTTGGGACGATGATAACGAAGACGGTTGGAGCTGACGTGGCGGTGACATGGCGTCATGTGGCGTTGACTAACGATCAACCGACATAAAAATAGAAAAAGGGCTAACGGTGTCAAAAACTAGTTAGGCGCGAAAGGGTAAAAACAAAGATCAAGGGCTAATGCTGCACTTTGGCCATAGTTAGAGTGTTTCGGGAGGGCTTTACCCTTATAATTAACCAGTTAAATCTATTGATTCTGCTATTTTTCTATATATGCGATTAGATTTATTTGACTCAATTTGTCGATTCAATTATTTGTGATGGTTAATAACAATTGGTCAACCATTGATGATTAAATTATAGTTTTAAAGCGTGTAAATTTTATTTTGACGTGTTCAAAATTGGATTAGAGGAGTAAAAGAAATTATTGGTGTTATGCTATTATATTAAAAGAAGACATATCCAATATAATTGTCTATAGAGGATATAACATCATGTAGATACAATTTAAAATTTGCCACATTATTAAAGATTATGTAGATAGAAATTGAATGGGCGTAAAGAATAACATGTTAAATATGTGCAAATAAATCCAGTTACATACTAACCCTAAATATGTTCATATAGATTCATTAAAAAAAAAATTAGGCCATAGGTAATAGCCTAAAAATATAATTTATTAGGAATAATATAACAAATTTAGACTTGTACCTGCAATAAAATATGTACAAGTTCTGTGCTACCAAAACGTGAAGCTTCGAGAAAGCATTGGTTAACATTATCGGCCCCACCTTCAAATAACATACCGAGTAAACCTTGAACTGCAGTTGCAGATATACCTCGAAGCCCAAACAGGGGCAAATGAACTAGAGAAAAGTGTGAGTGGTAAACAAGATGCATTGTGAGTGGAAAAATGCAGCTTGTTTTTCACTTACACTTTTCTCTACTTCATTTGACCCTGGTTGGGCTTCAGGTATATCTGCAATTCAAGGTTAACTCAGTATGTTAGTCGCAGGTGGGGCCGATAATGTTAATCAATTCTTTCTCGAAGCTTCACGTTTTGGTAACACCGAACTTGTAAGCATTTTATTGCATGTACAAGTCTAAAGTTGTTATATTATTCCTAGTAAATTCCATTTCTATTGTATTACCTATGGCATAAAAAAAAATTTAATGAATCTATCTACACATTTTTAGGTTTAGTATGTAACTAAATCTATCTACACATATTTGTCATGTTTTTTGTTTCTAGATCGTAAAACATTTAGCTAACAAAGTTGGAAGTATTTATTAGGGTACTTGTTATCATGTTCCATTTTTAATTGCTTGACTTGTTTTAACATTGGTACAAACCTTGTGAATGACTATAACATATGCATCTTTTGTACCTGTAATATATACATATCAATCATGATTGTATATTGTTAAGTATGGGTTACATTGTTAATTATGAGTTACAACTGTTAAATAAAGATATAGGACATCTAATATACTAAGAATAGTTAAGTAATTGACAGGTGGAGAAGTATGTTAAGTCCTCTCCTTAATATCCCACTCAAGATCAGCACATAATTATTTAGCCACTAGACTCGATCGTATCTCTTATGTAAAAAGATTCAAGCTTCATATATGTTCAAGACTCGGTGCTTTAGCTCCTACTATGAATCTTTGGACCAACACAGTAATTAGTAAAAATGTGCAAGAGATTGATATTCATTTGCATGATCAAAACAGTTATTATCGATTACCTAAAGTGGATTACTTTAGTAAAACGTTAACCTCATTAAAGCTATATAACACATGGTTTGAAGAATCTAGTGAGATAAATCTAGTTAATGAATCTTGTGAAGAAAATTTAATCAAAAGGGAAAAAAGTGATTAATGCTTAATTTTATTTATTTTAGTACTGTTTGTGATTTTAATTCATTTTTTTATTATTTATTAGAATTTAATCACATATCTTAGCTCAATGTTATGTATTATGCAAAAATTGCTAGGTTTACGAACTTTGAGACGGTGAACTAACAAGCTATATACATCTTTGTTTTTTATTAGGTCATCCTGGAAAATTTGAACAAGGCAAGAAGGTAAAAAATTTCTCTCATATTACCTTATCTTTAAGGAAATTACACAATTTCTTTTAACTAATTTACCAATTGATTTTACAGTAAGAGAAAAGTAAGAGAAAGAGGGTCACAATTAGTGTAGATTTTTTTAAAACTTCTTTTGATGTGTCAATTTTTTCAACTCCGGAAATATTTTATCTATTTACAGATTTTGTTAACTATTGACTGTATTTGCATGAAAAAAACAGAAGAAGAAGAAGCAAATAATTATTCAGGTAACAAACGCTTTGATACCAATTGTTACCTATCAAATTAAATAGTAAAGGTTTTAAACAAACCTTCTTACGCAGCGGATTGATTTCTGAATTCTTGCTTTCTGATCGTGAACTTAATTACTAGAATTAAGCTCTTTGTTTTCACCACCTAAAAGTCTGAGAATTTGTTGTTATGTGTATAAGAAACGAGATTGATGTTTGCTGTAGTGTTTGTTGTGTTTGGAGAGGAGAAGCAGACTCCTATTTATAGAGGGATAGGAGCGTTGGTTTATTAACTGATAATAAACCATCACCCCACTATCTCCACTATCTCCACTATCTCCACTATCTCCACTATATCCATCTCTCTTGGTGAGCAAGGTACCATTGTAACTTCCTGACTAACTTCCCAGAGTACGTTCATGTTACCCCATCATGGGTGACATGGAATAAAATAATATTTAATTTATTTTATTTCTTTCAGTTAATATAGATATTGGACAGCTAATATACTAATATAATGTAGTTAAGTAAGTAAATGACAGCTGGAGAAATATGTTGAGTCTTCTCCTTAACATCCCACTCAATAAAAGATTGCATAGAAGATAGCAAGGCATATAGTAAAAATGAGCCACTTGTTCTTGAGTGGGTATGTATCTAAGACTTAAAAAGTTTTTAAGAGCAACCTGATCTCTAATAAAGTGTATGCTTTGTTATTGAGAAATACGGGATTAGTGGCCAATGTAAGAGCTGACTTGTTATCACAAGCTAGAAGAGTAGAGATAAGAGGTACTTTGAGATCAGGCCTTGTGATATTTTACTATATTTATAGAATTAAATATAGATGAGCGTTTAACAGGTCAAAGGATCTTGATGAGCCTTTGGATTTATTAAATTGTCATTTTCTTTCCAACGTACGTTGTAATTTGCTAATAAGATTTAATAGAAAATGATTGGGTCGGTTTCCATTTAGGACCTAAAAGGTAAAAGTTCTCAAATGATCACAATTAGTCCCGGTTACAGGATTTTGTTACCGGAATTGCTAGTTCAAGGAACATTTGAGGACCATTCAAAAGGCCTAAAAATTGACCAAAAGGTCAAAGGTGTTCGATTTTGAAAATCTACCGGACAAATTTTACCATCAAAAGTTCCATTATAAAAGGCATTCTCTTCTCTGTAGTATCAGTAAGGAGGACAACAATTCTTTTAATGACACGAAATAAAATACTATAACCATTTATTTTATTATGAGACATAATTGGGTATCTCATTGATTAGGTTAATTTGAATGCAGGTAGGTAAAATGACGTGAGGGAGATGTCTGAAAGTGGGCCCTCTTATTTGGGGAAGGCTGTGAAGTGTAAGAAGCATCTTCTCCCTAGTTTTCGAGTACTCGGTGAGAGCGGAGGAAAGAATTGGGAGCAATCTGACTGATCAAAACAGGGGTTATGTCACTGCTGCAACAGTTTCTTGAATGCTCCACCTGCTGCTAAGCCTATTCCTACTCCTACTAAACACAATCAAGAAGAATCTGGCACCTTCAATCAAAGCAGAAGAAGAAGACTTGTTCTCCAAGTTGTGCACACGTTGAAAGATGTTATTCATACGTCTCGCTTTGCAGGAAACACATGTCTCTTCTCCCAATCAAAACGAGGATCCTCTTGCTCATGCTCCTACTGCAGGCTGATTTTTCTTTCTCACTAAACAATTTAATTAATTGTTTAAATGTGCTCCGACTATTCGATTTTTTTTTCCGATTTTTAATTTTGGCAAGAAAGTAGGAAGAAAGTCTTCGTCAGCTAAATCCCAGCGCGAACATAAGAGAAAGAGGGAGGAGACTTCTGAGTCAGAGTCTGACAAGGATGATTAAGATTAATTGGGTTTTCAAAACCAAAATATAGAGTGCTCAGACAGGGTCCCAACGCCTACTACCCAAGGTATATATCTCTCTACTTTTTTCTCAGATCTATTCTCACTTCTCTTGCACATAACCCACAAACATCTCTCTAAGACATTCACACTTTACATTTAAATGTTGATGTATAACAATGAACACTATTACAATTTTCCGAGTCTCTTTTCTTTACCAAGTAATTTTCCTAGCCTTTATAATACTTTTTTTGATTGTTACTATTATATAGATGGAAGGGGAGACATGATAATTGTACGGATTATTGTTTTGAATTTTTATCTTTTGTCGAATCATGAATCATAAAATATTCTTACAAAGTATCTCTTATAGTTTTTTGTCATTAAAACAAGAAAAATGAGATATTACCATCCCTTTCTACAAAGATTTAAAAGAACCAATTAGTGAAATGTCTTATCATTCTAAAATGTTGATATTTTATCTAACACATCTAGCTAAGGAATCCACAACTCCGTTAAAACTTCTTTTGATGTGTAAATATTTTCAACTCTAAAAAACTTCATCTATTTTTAGATTTTGTCAACTATTGGCTAGAATTTTTAATTGATTCCCGTCAATTTTATGTCTAACTTGGAAAACTCTTATTGTTTTAATATATGATGTTTTCGTGTATTTGTAAAGCTGATTTTTTAATACAATGGAGGTTTTAAGACCGTAGAAAACGACATATTACATGTTCAAAACATCTATTAATTCTGACGTGAATATTCTTTTACAAGCTTTCCATCCTATCCTGTTTCTTATGAGAACTCCCGAAATGAAATCAGGTGGGTCAATGAAGGATGAATAACAACTTAATTTCCCAAGTCCATTGCGCTAAACAATCGTCACATGCATTTACTTCTCGATAAATACCTTTAATTTTGAACGAGACATAATTTTCCAACAACACCCGAATCCCTTCAATCCAAAAAGCCTCTGAACCTCTTTCATACTCCACATGATTAATCACGCTTATGTCCTCATGCGGATCCACTTCCACCCATAACTCTCTCACTCCCATACCCACAACTGTTCGGAGTCCCTCGATAATCACAATTCACTCAGAGACTACCACCGAGTATCCTCTAATATTCATGGTAATAAATTTCACCCAATTGCCCTCCTTGTCCCTCAAGACACCATATGCACCTCCTTTCCCTTGATCCTTACTCCAACTCCCATCTATTTTTAATTTATATCCATGAATCGATTAATTCCACCCAATCTATTCCACGTGATCATTATGCTTAACAGATTTCCTTAGATGTGATCACCACACTTTTAAATAATTGACGACAAACCATTTCGCCTTTTTAATTAAAATATTTCCACCCATGAATGGCCCACTATTAAACACCATCTCAGTGTGTTCCTTCCACACCACACCTAGTAGAGGCGAAAAACACATTCCAACTTAGAGTACTTTCCCAGATTTTTATTCCACCATATCACGTCACTCAACCTCCTAGATTTGTCTCAAGATTGCAGATGCAGTCACTCGGGCTATTACAGCGCCTCTTGGATACTGCGCGCCTCTTCTATTACCCTGCCACTATTCGCAACCCTATTGCCGCTGCTGTTGGATGTGATTTCGTCATGTTCGGTAATATCACTATAGTCCTTGTTCAGTTTTAAACTTGGACCCCTGAATGTTGTAAAATTGTTGCCACAGGTCCCTACCCTAATATCTTTTGTATGCTCTGCAATATGACGATACTGTCGGAAGCTGCAATTTTTACGTCAATCTAGCATTACGTTGGTATCCTCTCCCGACCCACCGATCTTTTATCCACAGAGTCTGTCCCAACCCGCTCTATTATACTAGCATCCCCTCCATCTCTAAACCGACTCCACTAAATCTCCTTTCTAACAATTTGCAACATATTCCTTACACTTTCATAATTCCGGAACAAATGTATAAGTCTTGTCCCCGTCTGCCCCACACCATGGACAAAAACTCGATACCACCATCCCTCGCTTCGCTAAATTTTGACCTGTGGCCAATATTTTTTGGGCTGCTCTCCATAAGAGCACTCTAATGTTTTGCGGATATCGTAAGTTCCGATTTCCCCCATTAAATCCCTCCCTCGTGCTCATGCTCTGGAGGCTCCAAAATTGTCGACTTGACCGAGTAAATCCAATTTGTCTCATTTAGCCAAGATAGTACATCCCTCTCTCCTTTATTTTATGAGACCTCAATCCTTTTAATTTCATGAAGCTTATGAGTAGGTAGTAGGTACTAGAATCGATCCCAATCCCAAGACTTATCATCCCAATCGTAATCTCTAACCTTGTCATTTTGAATATCGCTCCTAGTCATGACTAATCCCACTCCATTAGAGGTTATTCACCTATCCAAATGTCCACCTAGAATGCTATGCTTACACCATTACGAATTGTCCAACAGATCCCTGTCTAAATAAGAGAATACCTTCTACAATAGATCGACATACTTGTAAATTATTTGGTTTCGCTGAATACTGAAGATAGATCCTCCTAAAATACTCTTGATGTAACACTATTACCCACAAGGACACGTTATCATGTATGACTTTCCATCCCAACTTACCAAGGAGTGCTTTGTTCATGTCTCATGTCATCCCAAAGCCTAAACCCCCGATTCTTTAGAACGCATATTCTCTCCCATGCTACCCAACATATTTTCCATTGTTCTTTCGCCGACCCCCAAATAAAATCTCTAGAAATATGATCTACATCCTCGCAGACATACCCCGGTAAGACCTCCGCTTGCATGATGTGCAAGAGTGATATGACCTGCTAGAGAGAGTGATTTCCCCTTCTATCCTTCGAGCTTACTTATAGATTATCCAGCATTTTGAGAAAATAAATCAAGTGAATCAGAAACCCTTCGGCCTCCTCCCAAATAGAATCAGCACGCCTAGGTATTTACTTAAGCCATAGCTGCGACAGTAACCACTTCGGCTCGTAATGCTTTCCACGATATCCAAGTCCATAATTCTGGAGACATGTATAAGCAACTTCTCTACTTATAGATTAGCCCGCATTTTGAGAAAATAAATCAAGTGATTCGTGTACAAGATTGGCCTGCTTGGTGTATATACATAGTTGACCTATAAAAATTTTATTTACGTGATTGGAATTAGGGTTGTGCATCCTGTTAGAAAATCCCACCAACCGGATCAACCTTCATAAACTACTCCAAAATTAGATGGGTTATTCTTTTACGAGCTAGTTATTGAACATCGTCCATAGAAAGACTTAATTGAAAAAATCAACCATAATCAATACTTCTATTAAAAGCAAAAAATACCTTTATTTCATTATTTTAATTACTTTATCATCTATATAATAAAATATTAAAATTTAACCAACCCTTACTACAACCTCTGATCACCACTACCTTCGATTACTACCACCACCAGCCACCATCCCACCACTTCCATGCAATTATTTTGCTTGTAACTTTTTTTGAAAAATATCTAGACCACTACCACCAACCACCACTACAGTCAGCACCACCACCTCCACCTCTATCTATGATTTATTTGAATATAATGCACCAATTGAGATTTAATCTGCAGGATCTAACAAATTAGTTTTTTTTTGTGAATTATGTTTGAGATGATATTTGTCCCACCAATATTGATATGGGATTTTCTTGTAATATAAAAAAATTGACCAGCACAGCTTCCCCTGTTGGAAAAGAAGAAAATCCTCCAAACACCCCGTTGATTGAAAAGAAAAACAATTGACACCCACCCTCCACCGCCCACACCTTGTGTTGGAAAATAATTTTTTTTATCCCTTTTCCCTGAGGGAAAAGTTTTTTTGCCCCCGACCCTGCTACGTGGACAAAAAAGAAAAAATATTTTTAAAAGATCAAAGAAATTACTCCCAACCCTACAACGCGTTCCCTTGCTAGAAAACAATTTTTCACCTCCTCATACATTTTTTTTCCTACACCAACCCCTTACCCCTTTGGGGACAGGTAAAATAAAATTCCATTTATTTTTACGTGCAGGGGTCGCCAGGGGTCGGAAGGGGTGCACGGGTAGGGTGTGGGTAAGTGTGGTGTAATTTTTTTTCATTTTCCTGATTGGAGGGGGAGTACCGCGGGTAGGTTAGGGGCAAAAAGAATTCCAATTTTTTGTATTTTCCAACAGGGGTGGGAAGGGGGTTCCTTTTTTTTTCCCAACAATGGAGCATCGAAAAGGGGAAAGTGTTTAATAATTTTCATCTATAATTTCTTTGAATATGATGCATATATTGTTTTTAATTCGCAAATTAATTATTTTTTATGAATTTTGTATGTGATTAAATTTGCCTCTTCCACCAACATTGAGATGGGACTCCACCATTCTAAAACTGAGACATCTTTTATTACAAGATAAAAAAATTTGACCTTCCCCATTGCTTTTGCTGGAAAAGAAAATAATTTAACCTCTGCCACCTGTTTGCTGATTGAAAAGAATAAAAATTTGACCACCACCATCCTTTAGCGTCCCTCTGCTGAAAAAGAAAATAAATATATCCTCCAACCACCTGCACCCTCCTTATTGGTAAAGAATTTCTTTACCCCTACCCATATGTTCGCCCAATTGAAAAACAAATTACCCCACGTCACACCCCGTGAAACAAACGGAGTAGGATATGACTCTATTACTTAATTATCTTCCACCCGATTTTTCTATGATCGTACATATTCCAAGGCTATCACACAATTCTTCAGCATCTGTTTTACAAAACTATGTGTGATGCGAATGTGTCTCCTCTTCCAATTCTAGGCACTATTATGAGCGACTCCAATAGCTATTTGTGAATCACAGCGGATACACTTTCTTCCCAAAGTGGCACATCACTCCTCAACCACTCAGCTTCTTACCCAACCAACTCTAGTGCTCTGAATCAGATTCCATGGAGTAGTGTGCTATACAAGTCTGTGTTAAAAACTTCCACTATACAACAACTCCCCTTAATGAGAACACATAGCCACTGGTGGAGTTCGTCATTATCAAATATCCAGTTTGCATAAAAAAATCCCGCAAGAACTACATGGAATTTGTTATAATGCAAGTCTATACTCAATTTCAAACCTGCCTCGAGTAATCAAGTATAATGCAAGTTAGACTCAATTTTGTTCAACCCTAACCCTAAGAATAAACATATCTCGAAAAGTTTCAGCGCAAAATAAACACCCCCACCTCTTTGGTAATTTTTTTGTTAAAAATAAACGCTCCCCTCCTCAATACATCAAAGTGTTTGTTATGTGTCGTATATGTTGTATATGTTGTCTTAATCTGATTTATGTTATATGTATTATTTCCAAATTTTTTTTGGATATTTTAAATTAATTTAGTTTCATAGGAATGTGTTTTTATAAAATTTGACTTAAGTAGAGTTTTGGGTAATTGTATTAAAGGCTTTCAGTTGATATAAAATGCAACTGGATAATATAATACATAGAAATAAAGAGGGTTTTCACAACATGGCAAAGAGCTACCAAAGATAAGTTCACTAGAAAACTAGCCAAGATTTACAATTCAGAATCTCTTGGAAATTCTCCTAATCACTATGAGGCCTAATCTCGGTTTTGAGAATTATTTGTTTCAGGAAGGGGATGCACCTTAAATAAAATTCAAACTTAATTGCAAATAGGTCCCTAAATATATTCCATTATAGGTCCATATATTATATAAAATTTAAACTATATATATTGATATTAATTTTGTTGTGAAGGCCATAAGCTAAGAATATATATTTATGTATATGCGTAGATAGTTTTTCATAAAAAGACCAGCCCCCTGAAATGTCATGTGGCTTTGCAACTATGAAATTTTTACGTTAAGATGCCTAATTTCATTAATGAAAACCACCAATATAAATGATGATGAAGTGGATAAGATTATTAGTAAAAATTAATGTACTACATCAAGTTTAGCTATTTGATTGAGTTGTACCAAGCATGTGATTTCATCCTCATAAAAAATTATATTTTTTTCCATGCATATCATAATGTGATATTCAATTTACAGAAAAATAATCGCTGGTCATGCCATTTCAAGAAAAAAAACATTTATTGGATGTGTAGCTATATGCTTAGAGTTGATCCATCTATTTTTTTTTATTGGTAGAGTTGGTCCATCTAATTTTGCTGTTTCTTTAATTATGAGATTGAAATTTCTTATCTCATTGTACTCTATAATTGGTTCATATTACTTGTAATGTTTCATATCTGTTTGCTCACTTGTGATGTTTAATAACAAATGGTCCACCCTTAATGTTTAACTTATTGTTTTAAATATGGTAAATTTTAATTTTCAATGGGCGTTCAATTTGGATTAGAGGAGTAGAAGCAAGTCTCTGCGTTATGCTATTATACTAAATGAATATCTCCAATCTAATTGCATGTGGAGGATTAAACATCATGTAGACACAATTTAACATCTAACACACTATTAAAGGTAATGTAAACAAATATTGAATGGACCTAAAGAATAACAGATTTAGTATGTAAATTGGATCTGGACATATTTGACATGTTTTTTATTTGTAGTTTGTAAATTTTATAAGTAAATTTTAGCAGTCACTATATATAAACACAATATAAAAGAAGTATATTATCTACGATTATCATAGGCTGCAGGGGCGGAGTCAGAAATTTTTGTTAGTGGGCCAAGGGAATTTTTTTATAAGTCAATATATTATGTAAAATATCAAAAAAGGTCCTTATATTATGCAAAATAGAACTATAAGTCCTTATATTTTATAAATATTGCAATATAAGTCTCGTTATTATTATTTTTTTAATTAATTACTCTATAAGTTCTTTTTTTTATAAAAACTAACATATATTATATGTAAAAAAAGTTAAAAGTCGTATAATAAAAGTAATTTATAACCTAAAAAAATAAATTTTAAAAGTTAAGGGGGGCCAAATGAAGATTTTACAAAAATTTGGGAATTAATTACTTATATATATATATATATATATATATTTAATGTTAGTTATATATATTTTTTTAGAAAATTCAAGGAGGGCTAGGATGTGTATATATATATATATATTTAATGTTACTTATATATATTTAATTCTTCTAGCAAGACTAGGATGTGGGGAAAATTTTGTTTTAATTAAAGAAACTTATTTTATGGGTTTTTGGAAGTTCAAATGCAGCCTAAAATGCAATTAGTACCATTTCAGTATCATCAGGATAAAGAATGTGTGAAATCACAAGGTTAATAATATGAAGATCAGATATAGTTACCAATTCAGTATCACCTGGATAAAATTACAAATGACATCAAGAAAATAAATTAAAGAGAAAATGTTCCCAGGCAAAGAGGCTTTGTCATCCCTTCTATACAGCAATGCGACAATAATATTGATGATACAACACATTAAATTGTTGTGTATTTAACCACAAAAATCAAGCTGAGACAAAAAACTTAGCTAACGACCTTGTAATATACCCTTGTGCATTCTCATTTTGTCTTCAATATATACTTATGGTTATCTTTTTTAGCAGGCTACTTCACCTGATACATAAAGATTAATTGCGAACTTAATCTTTTGGTTCCATCCGAAAGATTTTATACGTTAGCATGGGACTCTTCTCGATGGAAAGAAAGGAAAAGTAAGATGTGTGACAAGGTTATAAGTAGTGGCTTTTATCGCCTTAGATACCATTTAGCTGGCATTCACATATATGTGGCCAGTTGTAAGAATGTACCTACACATGTTAAGAAAGGATGTTTGTCTGAATGAGCTACTCGAGAAAAGAGAAATATTAGCCAAGGATGATGAGGGGCTTCACACTCCTCTGAAGAGAAAGAGTGTGCTCACACACGTGTCCACTTCAGGGACTATGATTTTGGAGAGAGAGATCAAAATGGGTTGTAGCATCATGTTAGAGGAATGTGTATATCCTTTAAATAGGATCGTAGTGAAGGTTTTTGTTAATTTCTATAAACACACAGTCCCCCTCAGAACATTCATCATTTTAGATATAGATGGAAATGTGGATGAGATGGTGAGGATATGCGATACAAGCTATTGAAGAAGTCAGAGTAACAATTATTATTCAAATTATCACTTATTCGACTAAAGGTTTCATGAAGGAGGCATGTGAGGGAGTATTGGCTAAGCACAAAACAGTTTTTTGGACAGTATGTGCATCTCACTGTTTAGAGATTATGCTAAACAGAATCTTAGCCTTAAACATGTTCAAAAACACACTAGATAAGGCAAAAACGTTGATATCTTATTTACCCTGATGATGCTGGGACCACTCATTTTTTAACTCTCGAGCATATAGTTAACGAGGAAGAAAGGGTAAAAAAATTCTTCAAATCATCGAACTAGAATAACTCCACTTTGGCAGATACAACAGAGGGTAACGAGTTAGCTATATTGGTAGCAGATCATGGGTTCTAGAGTGGGTTAAAGTTGGTCATAAATGCAACCATGCCAATAGTGGAATCTCTTGAATTTCTTAACGACAAAAATAAAGCAATCATTGGTTTCATATATGAAAAACTTGATCAAGTGAAGGAGGAGATTAAAGAGAATTTATAAAGAAAAAAAACCTCTTTACTTACCAGTATGGGAAGCTATAGTTGAGATATGGAACTCAGATCTTCATAGTCTTCATTTAGCCGGATACTTTTTGAATCCTTGTTTTCTCTAATCTAGCAGTTTCTTATGCGATTATGAAGTCATTTCAAGTTTGTTTACATGTGTTACCAAAATGACTGAGAGCCAAAAGATATAAACTTGATTATTAAGAAATTATATTAGTATAGAATGAAGAAGGGACCCTTTGGTGAAGGAAGTTTACGAGAAAATCGATCCCGCCTTGCTCTAGGTTCTGCATCTTTTTTTTTTCTTCAATTTTTGCATAAGATCTATAGTTTTCATGCTCTTTAATATATTTTGTTTAAATTTATATATTGACGGTTTGTTTCAGAAACATGATGGTTGAAATACGAGGTCAGTTTCCTCAACTAAAAGGAGTTGCTATTCGGATCCTAAGCCAGACATATAATGGTGTCTCAAAGGGCAATCTTAAATGGATTTTGTAGGCGATGTTGTAAACTGATCAAGGAATCTGATGAGCAACAAATGTAATGACCTTGCATTTGTTAATTATATCTTCATCAGCTTCATATACTAAGTGTGAGGATTGCGAAACAAGATTGCCAACCATAGATCAATTTAAAGTGGATTAATCAAACTAGTTTTTGTCCTAGAATGTTTACTTGTCTAAGTTATATCCAACTAATCCTTTACTTCAGATTTTTCCTTTTTTTCTATTTTATTTAGTTTTATTAATAATTTTTGAATTGGAACTACATCCTTTTTTTTATATCTTTCTTTCTCAACAAAAACATGTTCTTCATCCCTCCTCCAATCGATACTGCCATGTTGGACCACCATCTCTATGAACATAGCACAAGTGATAGAGGTGAGTAAATGCTCTGGCATGTGACCGCATGATGCGCCACAAACCAGCTCATATGGCTCATTCTAGGGGATCCTGAATCTTACTTGGGCTTAAATATAGAAAACCTGTAAGTTTGGACCTATACAAAACTTCTATGTTGATAAAATCTGCTCGATCCAACCCAACCCGTCATTTATATAAATGTATTTATTTTTATTATATTATATTATATTATATTATGTATACTATATAATATTTAACTTATTTATATTATTCTTTGATAACTTAAAGATTTTTTTTGAATTTTGTCAAATTATTTTTTGTATAACTAAATTTGCGTCAATAATAATATTTTTTTGTATAAGTGTTACGCCATTATTTTACCTACACTAGAATATAATATTATATTGATACCAAGTTCTAACCAATATGACTTTCACATGATAAATAATATTATTTCAATGTGATTGTCTATTCGATTTGTCTTAGAAATGTGATTGTCTATTCGGTGATATAATAAAAAAATAAAGGTATCATTGAATTTCTGTACGATAAATATGAATATTTATTCTTTACTATCTTGTGAACACTAATAATATATATAAATATAACCATTTGGGATTAGCTCACTGACCAAGGGTTTTGGTCATCCAATCTGGTGCAAGTTCGAACGAAGACAATGAATCCGAGTCCAAAGTGGCTCTCCTATGTAACAAAAAATAATAATTTATATAAGTGTATTAAAAATATACATGTTGTGGGTCAAGATTTGAAAAAATAATTAAAGAAAAATAATATAGTATTAAAAAGTCATTTAATACAAAGTTAAGTCTAATTAATAACAAATTTGTAGATAAAAAGTATTTTAATAAAGGTCGGCAAAGAACCTGAACCCTCCAAGAACTCTTGGATTTATATATATATATATATATGTGTGTGTGTGTTTTTATAACAATTTAAGATGATTTTTGTGTTAAGTATGTAGATCCTAGGATCATGGATGATAATTGTGAGGAATTTGATCAGAAATAAAATCTCACTGTTTACCTCTGATTCTAGGTTGTGTGATAATAAAAGGTTTGCAAATCGGAGTTGAAATGAGAAAGTCATGGACATATTTCTATGAAGGCCTAAGCTGTCCAACTTCAACAAAGGGTCCACTAAGCCACTTATGACTTGCCTAACTGTGCACAACTTGTGTAGACGTTTTTTGGGGGTATAAAATATGTTTTTAGCCTCAAACAGAACACTTATTATTGTATAAGGATATGAAAAGGTGGATAAATATTGGGAGCAAGGAGAAGCAATAACACACACATTCTTTCATTTTATTTCCATATTAATTAGTGTTATTTTATTCTTTCCCTTTATTTCTTGAAATTATTAATTAATTTTATTTTTTTCTTTCTTCAAACATGGACTAAACATATTTTACCTTGATATTGCATATGTATGAACCCTAACTTTCATTTGGGATATTTTTCCATGAAATTTGAAATTGCATGCATACTTATGTTTCATGTAATTATTGTTCTTAGTCACATATTGAGCTGTGTTAGGGATTAAAGTACCTCCGGGAAAAGGGAGTTTAGTGTTTAGAAAATAAATTATAAATGTTTAGTTGAGTTTGAGCACTTAGATATCTAAATTAGCTATATAACTAATTTAGGATTTAAAATTAGATGTTTGCTAATTTTGTCGGATTACTCGGAACAGGTTTCTAGGATTAGGTAGTATCCCCTATTACCCAGGAGGGACGTAAGGTGTACCTTAAAATCCTGGTTAGCAAGTGAAATTCCCAATTTATCCTTTAATCAAAGAATAGTCCTAAAGCATGCTAGTGGTGAGTACGCAATCTTGAGATACACCTCTATACATTGTATCTTAAGCTTTATTAATTTAGTTCTTTAATTTTATTTTAGTTAATTCTTAGATATGTGTTTCCTAGTAATACTTAATCTCTCAAAAACCAATTAAAAATCCTTTTAGTTTTAGTTTTTTCCAACGATATCTAAATTAGAATTAAAACTACATGTTTAACTTCTAATTCCCTGTGAGACAATAACTTATCACTTTTCATTACTCTTGATGACTCGTAAACATGCGTGGAGTCTTCAAAAGATGTTGATTTTTATATCAAACCTTGTAAAAGAAACAATCATTTATACTTGCACTATAGGTCCCTCAGTTTTTGAAACTATAACATAGTTTAGTTTGAAGGTGATTTTAAACCCACTGATCCCACTGGCTAGATATTTAATTTTAATATATGCATTTTTAAGCACGGGTTAGTTATATCTTCTGTCATGTGTTTTTTCTAGTTATTTGATATAAAGGGTCCTATTTATTTTCATGGATGGAGAGGATAAATATCTATCCTTGATGTACTTGTATAGTGTAACACAGTGGGATGAGGTGCGTCCATTGCAACACAATAACAAGACTTCTTGTCGGGCTCCTTTATAATATGTGTCATGTATCACCATATATGTAATCATTTTATATGTTGAGGTCAATTCATATTGTTACTAATTAATTTATGAAGGGGTATAAAACCATTAATATATGAATTGTAAAGCATTAATATTAAACTGATATGTTGGCTTCAATAGGACCGTATTGTAACCCTTAATATATTATTAGTGGTATATTCTTTTATAGGCATGATTTTAATATATATATGAACATATTGTTATGAGATCTTGATTTTTGAAACCCTTATCGTAATCCTTGTTTTAATGCATAATTTATCGGTAAGTTAAAAGGAACCTTAATATTCCAATAAGAGTTATGGGTGCATGCCCAAAATTTGCGTGACATGGTATATACCCATAATCTGTGTGACAGAAGTATATAACTGAACTTTGTGTGACATGGGTATATAATAGAGGGCATAAACATGTGGTGTGGCACTATATATAGCTTGATATATACCAATTAAGCTGTATTTTCTTTCACTGTCAAGTAGTGGATATATACCTACAAATATATATATATATATATATATATATATTAAATGTATGTCTAGGAATGGGTATATAGTAGTTGTTATAAAATACATAAGATGGGTTCATACCCACAGAGTTTTTAAATTATTTTGCTGTAACACGCCCTGAAAATGCTATGACTGAGGATAGAACAAGGGAGATGTTAAAGGGTAGATTTACATGTAATATAGTGGGTATCTATGAACCACCATTGGTAATCAGGTTTTCATTTATAACTCTCACGTATTAAGTTTAGTCTTTATCGAGTTTATAGAGTGACTAACCTAGAGTATTTGGGGTTTACATAATGTTTAATGTTTAATGTGTAGAGATTTACTTATTGATTAATGCTTATAGGTCCTTTGTCAATAACAATTGTGAGTTTTGAACATCCAAAATCATCATAGAAACTAAAATGGTAATAAAAACTGCTACAAAATGTCTAATACATCGCAAAAATAAGGGTAAACAATTGCATCCTTACACATGAAAAAAAGGGAATAATCTTAATCGTTTGCGTCACATAGGCTTAAAAATATACAAAAGTATTAAAATTCATTAAAAAAATTCAAGCTGGTAGTAAACACTGCTACAAGATGTCTAATCCATTGCAAAAACAAGGGTAAACAATTTATCCTTACACATGACAATAAAAAAGGGCATATTCTTAAATATTTGCCTCACATAGGCTTGCGAAGGTCCAATTTAGTAAAAAATTATTAAAAATAATTCAAGCCTTGCCCTCCTTCCAATCTGGGGAGAAGATAGATAATGATCTATATCGTAATTATCTTTGTTATCAAATTGCGTTATAAGTCTCTAGAAATTTTATGTCACAAAACAAGCACTGCAACTACATGGAACTTTGTTATCAAATTTCACTATAGGTCCCTGAAAGATTTATGTAGGTATAAACCCCAAAAAAAGAAAATGGCTATAAGCCTACCACAGAAATGGGTACAACCCACCATTGAAACTGCAGAGTCCTTTGTTATAAAATTTCACTATAGACATTTGAAAATATATGTCACATACAAAAAGTGGGTATAACCCCCACCTCTACAATTGCAAGGACCTTTGTTATCAAATTGCATCATAGGTCCCTGAAAATTCTATATACATACATAAAACGGGTACATAGTCACATAATCAACATACATAACATTATGAATAAATTACTACTTATATACATAACACAATACACACATGTCTATACCCAATACTAAATGATATACACATAAAACCAAAAGAATTATATAAAACTACATAAAACATTACTTTGTGAATAGGTTCAAATACAAAATACACGACGTACTAATTTATACAATATTATATAATAATTAGGGTTAATAAAAACATTCTATATCAACTAATAAAGGATTAAAAAATTAGGGGTATTTTTTTAAAAGTTAATCATTAAAATTGAGTGTTTCTCAATAATATTAGAAAATAAAGAAGCAAAATTTAATACAACCACTATAAGGAGGTCATTTTCAACCTATAAAATAATTTTTTATTTAGTATATTTAAAAATATTGTTTTTAGTGAACTAAACCCCTGCAATGACCAAACTATTTTTCTCTTTGAATATAATACTTTACTTGTCATAAAAAAAGAGTGTTATTGTTAAGTGAGCTAGATATAAAAATAAATCCAAATCACATCATTGTTAAGTAGACATCATTTTTTTATATTTTTATTCTCCATTTAGTTTGTACATGACTAGTCCATATAGTACCAGCCTTATAACATAACACGTACCCACACTCATGCATCTTAAAAAATTTAACCTAAATAATAAAGTCATGCGGAAATTGAACCTTTTTGTTCAAGGTGTTCTTCTATATAGCCTCATGCTGGGAAGACATCGATATCATGACAATATCAAGAAATATAGATGTCACTTTTTTAAAGGTAATTACTTGTTTGTTTAATACTTGAAAAAACCAGTTTGGACCAATCTATTATTTGTCATTTGGTGTGCAGGTTGTATCAAGTGCGATTGTTAAATACATAGGGGAAAGTGAAAGATTGATTCATGAAATGTTCAATTATACACGTGATTATCAAGTAAGAAATGACACATTAGATGATTATTATTGACACGCTTTTGATATATGATAATTATTTACATCTTGTTGTTCTTGTCCATCCAAACTTGCATAATCTTTATATATGCGATTGATGTGATTGGTGGACGTAAATTCAGTAAAAGAACAATTACTGATCGTGAAATCTAGAGAATTTGAATGGAGGTCGGAAAGGTACCTCAATTAAATCAAAAAATAAATTAGTACTTTACATGTTGAGATAAATAAAATTGGTATATATATCCAGGAAGAAATGATGTAGTGGTCCCGAGTCTTCTTTGTCTAGGTAGATTAGATAGAAAAATGAGATACCTTTACCTGACCAGCAATAAGGATTGAAAAGTCTCAAGATTCATTCCGTTTTGAAATGTAAAGTTGCCGAGGTACTACACTTATATTTTTTATTAAGTTATTTCGTGAATCATCAGAGTATTTATTGAAAACTAGTTTGTGCACAGGGTTCCAATGGAGCCAATTTTTGTAATATTTGTACGTAAATTGGTATGGAAGCTATTCGTGAAAAGTTTGATTATGTCATCCATCAAGATTTCGTGAAGGTAAAATTTAATTATCGGTTCGATTAATAGTGCAATTAACTTAAAAATGTATTTCAAGAAACGATAGTTTGTATTTATTTTTGTACATGCATATCATAAGTGTTATTCAATTTACAGGAAAAAATAGTTGGTCATGACATTTCAAAAAGAAATAATATTCATTATAATTAACCTGGTAAGTCTATTGATTTTTCTATTTTTCTATATATGTGATTAGATTTTTTTGACTCATTGTACATTCAACTAGTTGTGATGGTTAATAAGAATTGGTCAAACATTGATGATTTAATTATTGTCCTAAAAATGGTAAATTTTAGTTTGACAATGGACGTGTTCAAATAGGATTAGAGGAGTAAAAACAATTATTTGCTTTATGCTATTATATTAAATGAAGACATATCCAATCTAAATGTCGAGGGAGGATATAACATCATGTAGATACAATTTAAATTCTGACACATTATTAAAGATTATGTAGATAAATATTGAATGGGCGTAACGAATAACATGCCAAATATGTGCAGATAGATTCAGTTACCTACTAAACCTAAATATGTGCATATAGATTCATTAAAAATATTTTTAGGCCATAGGTAATAGCCTAAAAATAGAATTTACTAGGAATAATGTAACAATTTTAGACTTGTACCTGCAATAAAATGCGTACAAGTTCTATGCTACCAAAACGTGAAGTTTCGGGAAAGCATTGATTAACATTATCGGCCCCACATTATGGTATGTTAGTTGAACGTGGGGCCGGTAATGTTAATCAATGCTTTCTCGAAGCTTCACGTTTTGGTAGCACATAACTTGTACGCATTTTATTATAGGTATAAGTCTAAAATTGTTATATTATTCCTAGTAAATTCCATTTTTATGCTATTATCTATGGCCTAAAAACATTTTTAATGAATCTATCTGCACATTTTTAGGTTTAGTATGTAACTGAATCTCTCTGCACATATTTGACATGTTTTTTGTTTCTAGATTGTAAAACGTTTAGCTAACAAAGTTAGAAGTATTTGTTATGGTAATTGTTATCATGTTCCATTTTTAGTTGCTTAACTTGTTTTAACATTGGTAAAAACCATGTGAATAAATATAACATTTGCATCTTTTGTACCTGTAATAAAATATACATATCAATAATGAATGTATATTGGTAATATGAGTTACAGCTGTTACATAAAGATACAGGACATCTAATATATTAACAATAGTTAAGTAATTCACAGGTGCAGAAGTATGTTAAGTCTTCTCCTTAACACCCCACTCAAGATTAGCAGAGAATTATTTAGCCACTAGATTCGATCATATCTCTGATGTTCAAGGACTCACGCTCCATATATGTTCGAGAATCGGGTTTTTAGCTCCTACTATGAATCGTTGGATCAACAAAGTAATTAGTAAAAATGTGCAAGAGATTGATATTCATTTGCATGATCAAAACAGTTATTACCGATTACCTAAAGTGGTTTACTTTAGTAAAACTATAACCTCATTAAATCTATATAACACATGGTTTGAAAAATCTAGTGAGATAAATATAGTTAATGAATCATGTTAAGAAAATTTAATCAAAAGGGAAAAAAGTGAGTAATGCTTAATTTTTATTTATTTTAGTGTTGTTTGTTATTTTAATTTATTTGTTTATTATTAATTAGAATTTAATCACATATCTTAGCTCAATGTTATGAATTATGCAAAAATTTCTAGGTTTACGAACTTTGAAACGGTGAACTAAGGAGCTATATACATCTTCGTTTTTTATTAGGTCATCGTGGAAAACTCGAACAAAGCAGTAATGTAAAAAAATTTCACTTATATTACCTTATGTTTAAGGAAATTACACAATTTCTTTTAACTTTTTACCAATTGATTTTACAGTTAGAGAATTAGGGTCACAATTAAAGTAAATTTTTTTAAAACTTCTTTTGATGTGTAGATTTTTTCAACTCAGGAAATATATTTTCTATTTTCAGATTTTGTCAACTATTGACTGAATTTTTCAATTGATTCTCGTCATTTTATGTCTTTTGGAAAACTCTTATTATTTTAATATATGATGTTTTCTTGTATTTGTAAAGCTAGTTTTTTTAATACAATGGAGGTTTTAAGACCATAGAAATTGACCTATTACATGTCCAAAACATCTATTAATTTCGATGTGAATATTATCCTACCAGCTTTCCATTCGAAGCTGTTTATTATAAGAACTCCCCAAATGTCATCAGGTGGGTCAATGAATGATGAATAACCACTTGATTTCCTAAGTCTCAGATCATGCTACCTTTAATTTTAAACAAGGCATTATTTTCCAACAACACCCGAATCCCATCAATCCAAAAAGCCGCTGAACCTCTTCCCCACTCCACATGATTAATCGTGCTTATGACCTCATGAGATTCCACTTTCACCCATATCTCTCTCAGTCCTATACCTATAACCGTTAAGAGTCCCTTGTAAATAGCATTAACTCCAAGACTACCGCCGAGTATCCCCTAATATTCATGTAAAACTTTCACCCAATTTCTCTCCTTGTCCCTCAAGACACCACATGCACCTCCTTTCCCTTGATCCTCGCTCCAACTCCCATCTATGTTTAGTTTATATCCAAGAATCAGGTTATTCCACCCAATACATTCCACATGATCATTATGCTTAACAATTTTCTTCTGATGTCATCGCCACAAACCATTTCACCTTTTAATTAAAATTTCTCCACCCGGGAATGACCCACAATTAAACACCATCTCATTCTGTTCCTTCCAATCCACAACTACCAAAGAGGTGAAAAACACATTCCAAATCCGCGGTCTCTCCTAGATTTTTGTTCTACCACATCACGTCACTCAACCTACTAGATCTGTCTCGAGATCGCAGGTGAAGTCGCCCGGGTTGGAACCCTGCCACAACCCTGCTATCGCTGCTGATGGATGTGTTTTCCTCATGTTTGGTAATACCACTATAGTCCTTGTTCTCTTGTAAACTTGGACCCCTAAATGTTGTAAAATTGTAGCCACATGTCCCTACTCAAATCTCTACTGTATGTCCAGCAATATGGCGATAGAGTACCTCTTGAAAACTGCAATTTCTGCAGCAAATTTGGCTTACGTTGGTATTCGCTCCCGACCTGCCGATCTTCTATCCCCAGAGTCATACCAATTTTTCCCAGTTTATATCAAAACAACCGCAAGAAGAAAATATTTTTCTTCACACTATTAAGAATCTCTCAAAGAAAGAGCTTCAAGAGTCATACCAAACATGTGATTTATGTTTCATAATAGATTATATTTTTGTTCATGCATATAATAGTGTGCTATTTAATTTATAGGAAAATGATTATTGGTAATGATAATTAAAAAAAAGAGAACATTTAATGGATGTGTAGCTTCTTTCATTGATTCCCCATTCAAGGTATGTGCCTAGAGTTGGTCCATCTAATTTTTCGGTTTCTTTAATAATGAGATTGGATTTTCTTACCTCGTTGTACTCTATTGGTTCATATTGCTCACTTGTGATGTTTAATGAAAAACGCTCAACACTTAATGTTTAACTTATTGTTCTAAAGGTGGTAATTTTAGTTTTTAAGTGGTTTGTTCAATTATGATTAAAAGAGTAAAAGAAAGTATTTGTGTTATGCTATTATACTAATTGAAGATCTCCAATCAAATTGCATGGGAAGAATTAAATATCATGTAGACACAATTTAACATCTAACACACTATTAAAGATTATGTAGAAAAATATTGAATGGGCGTAAACAATAACAAGTTTAGTATGTAAACTGAAACCGAACCTATTTAGCATCTTTTTTGTTTGTAGATCATAAATATTTTAAAGTAATTTTTAGAAGTCACTATATATAAACACAATTTAGAAAAAGTATATTAACTATGGTGATCATAGGTTGGATAAATAGTTCTTCTAGCAAGACTAGGAAGTGGGGAAAGTTTTGTTTTAATAGGAGAAGACTCATTTTGTGGGGTTTTTGGAGGTTCAAATGAAGCCTAGAATGCAATTACTACCATTTCAGCATCACCAGGATAAAGAAAAAGGGAGATCATAAGGGCTAATATATTACTATCAGATATGGTTACCATTTAGTATCACTAGGATAAAATTACAAATGAAATTAAAAAAAAATTAAAGAGAAAATCTCACAGGCAAAGAGGCTTTGTTATCCCTTCCATACAACAATCTGACAACAATATTGATAATACAACACATTAAATTGTTATGTATTTAACCAAAAAAATCAATCTGAGACAAAAACCTTAGCTAATGACCTTGTAATATACCATTGTACATTATCATTATTGTTTGCAATATAACTTATGGTTATCTTTTTCTGCAGGCTGCTTAACCTGATGCACACAGATTGATTGTGAACATAATCTTCTGGTTCCATCATAGTTAAAAGTTATAATCTAATAACGGTTTTGAAAGATTTTATACGTGAGCATGGGACTCTTCTAGATGGAAAGAAATGAAAACTTAGATGTCAGTGACAAGGTTATGAGCACTGGCTTTAGTCGCCTTAGATACCATGTAGCTGGCATTCATGAAGATGTTGTTAGTTGTAAGAATGTACCTACACATGTTAAGTATATTTGTCTAAATGAGCTACTTGATAATAGAGATAATTAGCCAAGTAAGATGAGAAGCTTCAGACTCCTCTAAAGAAAAAAGAGAGTGCCTACTCATGCGTCCATTTCAGGGACTAAGATTTTAACAGGAGAGATCAAAGTGGGTTGTAGAATCTTGTTAGAGGAATGTGTAGATAATTTAAATAGGTATATAGTGAATGTTATTGTTGATCACTTTGGAGAAGTTAGAGAATTTATCGGTGAAGTACTGAAAAAACTTGATTCAGTCAGCACGATTATTGGTCATAGTTTTCGAAATATATCCTTTTGATTTGGATATTGCTTGAAGTCAGTGATGCTTGATAAGTGACGGAAGTCAATTAGAAGTTGAGATTAAGAAGTTATGCGAATGCCTCCACTGTGGCTCGAACTAGTCCGACAATAAGTAAAAACGAGTTAGGCTATTTTACTCCATCTAAGTCGGCCCATTTGGACCCAAATGTTTTTAGGATGATATATAAGTGTTTTAGAAGCTCATAACATATGACTACACAATTTTGGAGAGCTAAAAAATGCTGGAGTCAGCAGCAAGACATAAGAAGAAGGGGAAGAAGGATTCCACCATTCTTTACCATTTCAAATCCGTTTCCGAATTCCGACTAGTGTGAAAAGACTAATTATTCCTCACATTTATAAACATTTAATTAGTTAACTTTGAGAGTTACCATAAATACTCAAATATATTTCTCTCATATTCAAATTGTTTAGTAGTTTAAATTGCAATTCAATCTTAGATTTTACTTTTCGTTCTTTATCAACAATCCTAGTTAATCTTTATTTATCGCACTTTTGTTTTTATAATCATAAACCAAACAAATAAATTTAGTCAATTACTTTTATTCGAATCTCAGTCTAGCATATTTGTAAACACAACCATCTTAACTTTCACAGTGCATGTGGAAACGATAACCCCTTCATATATTTATTATTAGTTTTCAATATCCCGTACACTTGCGGCTAGTAAAACTTTCCTATACTATATACTTATTTATCACACTCTTGGGTATTACAATAACCGACACCACTGCCAGAGGTGGCACTAATCTTGCTCAGAGAGTTTTTGACCAGAAATGTCTCCTAGCATGAAAGTCTATGAGAATGCGAATTATCTAAGAGTGCAAAATTATTTGATTGACAAGTGGGTATGCATATATAATGCATGAAAAGGGAATGATTGAGTACATATTAGAGTGTAAACTCAAATTCTTAGACAATTATTTGTTTGGTTAGTAAGGAGAGAGCCAAAAGCTCTGTCTTAATTGTTCAAATATATATCCTACCCTAGCATAAGCCTACGTTATACTAAAAAAACCTTAATATTATTAGATATGTGGTTTAATTAAAATGAGTGAAAAAGAGGTTAGTAATTAGGTCATTAAAATGTCATGCATTTGTCGAGGATCACCCTATAACAACAACTTTAAGCTTGGTATTATAGTCTCTCTTTTTGTATTGTGAAGTTAATCGTTTTTCACATTGTAATATTGTGAGTATTTAAATGAAAAGTATATTTGTGGATTAATTTTTAGAATATGAATTTATGAGAATTTGTTTGTTCATTATTTGAAATTATAACATGCTTCCTCCTTGGAAAAAATTTGAACATTAGGCCTAGTTTGTGTTTACTTTTTCGAGACGACAAAGATTTGAGTTGGGGGTCCTGATGTCTCGCATTTTGTGATCAATGTAGAGACTCACGAAACATACTTTAGGAAAATGTTTTAGAATTATTGTGGGATTTATCCATTTATTTAGCATGATTTGAGTTTGTAGCAAATCTTGGATATATATGTATTTTTGGTGCAATTAGAGATGATTTTTGTGTTAAGTGTATAGATCCTAGGATCATGGATGATACTAGACACCATCATGAAGTTAAGAAGTTACAAGCTAAGGAAAAACACAAGTCAAGTCGCGGAGGAGCCCAATGGCCAAACTATTTTTCTCTTTGAATATAATATTTTACTTGTCATAAAAAGAGAGTGTTATTTTTAAGTGGGCTAGATAAAAAAAAATAAGCCCATATCACATCATTTTCAAGTAGACATCATTTTTTTATCCTTAGTCTCAATTGAGTTTGTACATGACGAATCCAGCCTTATAATATAACACTTACACACACTTGTACATCTTAAGAAAATTTAACCTAAAAAATAAAGACGGCCGACCCGAAATCTAACCTCTTTGTTCAGTCCTTCTGTATAGGAAGACATTGTTAGTTTGTCAATAGCATGCAATATAGATGCCACTTTCTTAAAGGTACTTACTTACTTGTTTAATACTTGGAAAAATTAGTTTGGGCCAATCTTGTTTTTTTGTCATTTGGTGTGCAGGTTGTATCAGGTTCCACTGATAAATACATAAGGGAAAGTGCAAGATTGATTCGTGAAATGTTCAATTATGAACGTGATTATCAAGTAAGACAGGACATATTAGATGTTTATTATAGGCACACTTTTATATATGATAACTATTTACATCTTGTTGCTCTTGTCCTTCCAGACATGCATAATCTTTATAGATGAGATTGATGTGATTGGTGGACGTAAATTCAGTGAAAGAACAACTGCTGATCGTGAAATCTAGAGAATTTGAATGGAGGTTGGAAAGGTATTTCAATTAAATTAAAAAAAAATTAGTATTTTACATGTTGAGACAAATAATATTGGTATATATATATATATCCAGGATGAAATGATGTAGTGGTCCCAGGTCTTCTTTGTCTAAGTAGATTAGGTAGAAAATTCGAGATACCTTTACCTGAGCAATAAGGATTGAAAAGTCTCAAGATTTATTCCGTTTTGAAATTTAAACTTTCCGAGTTACTACATTAATATTTTTTATTAAGTTATTTCGTGAATCATTAAAGCATTTATTGAAAACTAGTTTGTGCACAGGATTCCAATGAAGCCGATTTTCATAATATTAGTATCTAAATAGGTATGGAAGCTATTCGTGCAAAGTTTGATTATGTCATCCACAAAGATTTTGTGAAGGTAAAATTTAATTATCGGTTCAATTAATATTGCAATTAACTTAAAAAATGTATTTCAAGAAACTATCATTTCAATTTTTATTTTTGTACATGCATATCATAAGTGTTATTCAATTTACAGGAAAAGATAGTTGGTCATGACATTTCAAAAGGAATAATATTCATTATAATTAACCTGGTAAGTCTATTTATTTTCCTATTTTTCTATATATGCGATTAGATTTTTTGTCTCATTTAATCTGTCGATTCAATTAGTTGTAATGATTAATAACAATTGGTCAACCATTGATGATTAAATTATTGTTTAAAACATGGTAAATTTTAGTTTGACAAAGGACGTGTTCAAATTGGATTAGAGAAGTAAAAACAATTATTTGCTTTATGCTATTATATTAAAAGAAGACATATCCAATCCAATTGTCGATGGAGGATATAACATCATGTAGATACAATTTAAAATTTGCCACATTATTAAAGATTATGTAGATAGATATTGAATGGGCGTAAATAATAACATGCCAAATATGTGCAGATAGATTCAGGTACATACTAAACCTAAATATGTGCATATAGATTGATCAAAATTATTTTTAGACCATAGGTAATAGCCTAAAAATGAAATATATTAGGAATAATAAAACAATTTAGACTTGTACATGCAATAAAATGCATACAAGTTTTGTGGTACCAAAACGTGAAGCTTCGAGAAGGCATTGATTAACATTATCGGGCCCACATTCAACTAACATACCGAGTAGATCCTGAAATGCAGTTTCAGATATACCTGAAGCCCAACAAGGTGAAAATGAACTAGAGAAAAGTGTGAGTGGAAAATAAGGTGCATCCAATGTGTGAGTGAAAAAATGCAGCTTGTTTTCCACTCACACGTTTCTCTAGTTCATTTGACCCTTGTTGGGCTTTAGGTATATCTACAACTGCAGTTCAAGGTTTACTTAGTATGTTAGTTGAAGGTGGGGCCGATAATGTTAATCAATTTTTTCTCGAAGCTTCACGTTTTGGTAGCACTGAACTTGTACGCATTTTATTGCAGGTACAAGTTTAAAATTGTTATATTATTCCTAGTAAATTCTTTTTCTAGGCTATTACCTATGGCATAAAAACATTTTTAATGAATCTATTTGCACATTTTTAGGTTTAGTATGTCACTAAATCTATCTACACATATTTGGCATGTTTTTTTTTCTAGATCGTAAGACGTTTAGCTAACAAAGTTGGATGTATTTATTAGGGTAATTGTTATCATGTTCCATTTTTAGTTGCTTGAATTGTTTTAACATTGGTAAAAACCTTGTGAATGAATATAAAATTTGCATCTTTTTTACTTGTAATATATAAATATCAATCATGACTGTATATTGTTAAGTATGAGTTACAACTGTTAAATAAAGATATAGGACATCTAATATACTAACAATAGTTAAGTAATTGACATGTGGAGAAGTATGTTAAGTCTTCTCCTTAACACCACACTCAAGATCAGCAAAGAATTATCTAGCCACTAGACTCGATCATATCTCTTATGTTCAAAGATTCAAGCTTCATATATGTTCGAGAATCGGTTTTTTAGCTCCTACTATGAATCGTTGGATCAACACAGTAATTAGTAAAAATGTGCAAGAGATTGATATTCATTTGCATGATCAAAACAGTTATTATCGATTACCTAAAGTGGTTTACTTTAGTAAAACTTTAACCTCATTAACGCTATATAACACATGGTTTGAAGAATCTAGTGAGATAAATCTAGTTAATGAATCATGTGAAGAAAATTAAATCAAATGGGAAAAAAGTGAGTAATGCTTAATTTTTATTTATTTTAGTGTTGTTTGTGATTTTAATTTATTTGTTTATTATTTATTAGAATTTAATCACATATTTTAGCTTAATGTTATGTATTATGCAAAAATTGCTAGGTTTAGGAACTTCGAAACGGTGAACTAACGAGCTATATACATCTTTGTATTTTATTAGGTCATCGTGGAAACCTCGAGCAAGGCAGGAAGGTAAAAAATTTCACTCATATTACCTTTATTTTAAGGAAATTACACAATTTCTTTTAACTAATTTACCAATTGATTTTACAGTAAGAGAAAGAGGGTCACAGTTAGTGTAAATTTTTTAAAACTTCTTGTAATGTGTAAATTTTTTCTAGTTGGGAAATATTTTATCTATTTACTTATTTTGTCAACTATTGACTGTATTTGTCAATTGAATCTCGTCATTTTATGTCTAACTTGGAAAACTCTAATTGTTTTAATATATGATGTTTTCATGTATTTGAAAAAGCTAGTTTTTTTTAATAAAATGGAGGTTTTAAGACCATATAAAATGACCTATTACATGTTCAAATGAATATTCTCCTATGAGATTTCCATTCGAAGGTGTTTATTATAAGAACTACCAAAATGTCAATGAATGATGAATAACCACTTGATTGCCTAAGTCACGATCGTGCTAAACAATGGGCACATACATTTACTTTTCGATATATACCTTTAATTTTGAACGAGGTATTATTTTCCAACAACACCCGATTCCCATCTATCAAAAAAGCTGTTGAACCTCTTCCCTACTCCACATGATTAATCGTACTTATGACCTCATGAGAATCCACTTTCACCCATAACTTTCTCACTCCCATACCCGTAACCATTTGGAGTCCCTCGTAAATAGCATTGACTCCGAGACTACCGCCGAGTATCCGCTAATATTCATGGTGAAAACTTTCACCCAATTCTCTCCTTGTCCCTAAAGACACCACATGCACCTCCTTTCCCTTGATCCTCGCTGCAACTCCCATCTATGTTATGTTTATATCCATGAATTGTTTAATTCCACCCAATCCATTCCACATGATCATTATGCTTAAAGGTTTTATTTTTATGTCATCACTAAGCTTTCAAATAATTTACGGTAACTCATTTGGCCTTTTTAATTAAAATTTCTCAACCCGGGAATGGCCCACTATTAAACACCATCTCATCGTGTTCCTTACAATCCACAACTACTAAAGAGGCTAAAAATACATTCCAACTCAGCGTTCTCGCCTAGATTTTTATTCTACCACATCACGTCACTCAGCCTCCTACATCTGTCTGGATATTGCAGGTGAAGTCATCCGGGCCATTGCAGCGCCTCCTGGATATTGTGCACCTCTTTTGGAACCCTTCCACTATTAAGAACCCTGCTGCCCGCTGCTGACGGATTTGTTTTCCTCATGTTTGGTAATACCACTACAATCCATGTTCCCTTGTAAACTTGGACCCCTAGATGTTGTAAAATTGTAGCCACAGTTTCCTACCCAAATCTCTACTGTATGTTCTGCAATGTCTGCATCATGTTTGGCTTACGTTGGTATCTGCTATCCACTCCTCACCCACCGAACTTCTATCACCAGAGTCATATACAAGAAAAAATGTTTTCCTTCACATATTACGAATCTCTCAAAGAAAGAGCTTCAAGAGTTGTACCAAACATGTGATTTATGTCTCATAAAAGATTATATTTTGTTCATGCATATCATAATGTGCTATTTAATTTACAGGAAAATGATTGTTGGTCATGATAATTAAAAAAAAGAACATTTATTGGATGCGTAGCTTCTTTCATTGATTTACCATTCAAGGTATGTGTCTAGAGTTGGTCTATTTAATTTTTCGGTTTCTTTAATGATGGGATTGGATTTTCTTACCTTGTTGTACTCAATTGGTTCATATTGCTCACTTGTGATGTTTAATAAAAAATGGTCAATGCTTAAGGTTTAACTTATTGTTCTAATGGTGGTAATTTTAGTTTTCAAGTGGTGTGCTCAATTAGGATTAGAATATTAAAAGCAAGTATTTGTGTTATGCTATTATACTAATTGAAGAACTCCAATCAAATTGCATGGGGAGAATTAAACATCTCGTAGACACAATTTAACATCTAACACACTATTAAAGATTATGTAGAAAAACATTGAATGTGCGTAAAGAATAACAAGTTTAGCATGTAAACTGAAACTAAACAAATTTAGCATGTTTTTTGTTTGTAGATCATAAATATTTTAAAGTAATTTTTAGAAGTCATTATATATAAATACAATATAAAAGAAGTATATTAACTATGGTGATCATAGGTTGGATCAATAATTCTTCTAGCAAGAACTAGGAAGTTGTGAAAGTTTTGTTTTAATAGGAGAAGACTCATTAAGTGGGGTTTTTGGAGGTTCAAATGGCCTAGAATGCATTTACTACCATTTCAGCATCACCCGGATAAAAAAAAGGGAGATCATAAGGGTTAATATATGACTATCAGATATGGTTACCATTTAGTATCACCAGGATAAAATTATAGATGAAATTAATAACAAAAATAAAAGCGAAAATCTCCCAAGGCTTTGTTACCCCTTCCATACAACAATCTGACAACAATATTGATGATACAATACATTAAATTGTTATGTATTTAACAAAAAAATTCAATCTGAGACAAATACCATAGCTAATGACCTTGTAATATACCATTGTACATTATCATTTTGTTTGCAATATAACTAATGGTAATCTTTTTCTGCAGGCTGCTTAACCTGATACACACAGATTGATTGTGGACTTAATCTTCTGTTTCCATCATAGTTAAAAGTTATAATCTAATAACGGCTTTGAAATATTTTATACGTGAGCATGGGACTCTTCCCGACGGAAAGAAATGAAAACTTAGATGTCAGTGACAAGGTTACGAGCACTGGCTTTAATCGCCTTAAATTCCATGTAGCTGGCATTCGTGAAGATGTTGTCAGTTGTAAGAATGTACCAACATATGTTAAGTAAGTTTGTCTAAATGAGCTACTCGACAATAGAAATAATTAGCCAAGGAAGATGAGAAGCTCCAAACTCCTTTAACGAGAAATAGAGTGCTTACTCATGCATCCATTTCAGGAACTATGATTTGTTAGGAGAGATTAAAGTGGGTTGTAGAATCTTGTTAGAGGAATGTGTAGATAATTTAAATAGGTCCATAGTGAATGTTTTTGTTGATCACTTTGGAGAAGTTAGAGAATTTATCAGTGAAGTACAGAAACCACTTGATTCTGTCACCACAATTATTGGTCATAGTTTTCAAAATATATCCTTTTGATTTGGATATTGCTTGAAGTTAGTGATGCTTGATAAGTAATGGAAGTCAATTAGGAATTGAGATTAATAAGTTATGCTAATGCCTCCATTGTGGCTCGAACTAGTCCGACAATAAGTAAAAACGAGTTAGGCTATTTTACTCCATTTAAGTAGGCCCATTTGGACCCAAACGTTATTAGGAAGCTATATAAGTGTTTTAGAAGCACATAACATATGACTACATAACTTTGGAGAGCTAAAAAATTCTGGAGTCAGCAGCAAGACGTAAGGAGAAGGAGAAGAAGGGTTCCACTATTCTTTACCCTTCTAAATCTGTTTTCAAATTACGACTAGTGTGAAAAGACTAATTATCCCTGTGTGAAAAGACTAATTATCCCTTACATTTATAAACATCTAATTACTTACCTTTGAGAGTTACTAGAAATACTTGAATATATTTCTTCCATATTCAAATCGTTTAGTAGTTTAAATTGCAATTCAATCTTAGATTTTATTTTTCGTTCTTTATCAACAATCCCAGTTAATCTTTATTTACCGTACTTTTGTTTTTATAATCATAAACCCATCAAATATATTTATTGCCCGTTTGGAAGTGCTTTTTTGGAAAAGCACTTAAAAGTGCTTCTAGCATTTTAAAAGTTTTTTTAATCCTGAAAAGCACTTTTATGAGAAGCACCTAATTAGTGCTTCTTGAAAAAAGCACTTAAAATAATTTTATATTTCAAAATTATTTTTAATAATTTTTTTAAACTTTAAATTTTATTCCAAAAACGCTTTTTTTCTCCAAAATAAAAACTTCCAAACGAGCCCTTAGTAAATTACTTTGAGTCGAATCTCAATCTACCATACTTGTAAAAACAATCATCTTAACTTTCATACTGCATGTGGAAACGATAACCCCTTCATATATTTATTATTACTTTTCAATATCATGTACACTTGTGGGTAGTAAACCTTTCCAATACTATATACTTATTTATCACACTCTTGGGTATTACAATAACCGACACCACTGCCGGAGGTGGCACTAATCTTGTTCAGAGAGTCTTTGAGTGAAACGTCTCCTAGTATGAAAGTCTATGAGAATGCGAATTATCTAAGAGTGCAAAACTATTTGATTGGCAAGTGGGTAGGCATATATAATGCATAATAAGGGAATAATTGAGTATATATTAGAGTGTAAATTCAAATTCTTTGACAATTATTTGTTTGGTTAGTGAGGAGAGACCCAAAAGCTCAGTCTTGATTGTTAAAATATATATACTACCTTACCAGAAGCCTAATTTAAACTAAAAAAACCTTAAGATTAATATATATGTGGTTTAATTAAAAGAGTGAAAAATAAGTTAGTAAGTAGGTCATTAAAATTTCATGTATTTGTCGAGGATCGCCCTATACCAACCACTTTAAGGTTGGTATTTTAGTCTCTCTTTTTGTATTGTGAAAGTTAATTGTTTTTTATATTATAATATTGTGAGTTTGTAAATAAAAAGTATTTGTGTGGATTAATTTTTAGAGTATGAATTTATGAGAAGTGTTTGTTCATTACTTTAGATTATAACATGCTTCTTCCTTGGAAAACATTTGAACATTAGGCCTAGTTTGTGTTTACTTTGTCGAGACGACAAAGATTTGAGTTGGGGGTCCTGCTGTCTCGCATTTTGTGATCAATAAAGAGACTGACGAAACATACTTTAGGGAAATGTTTTAGAATTATTGTGGGATTTATCCCTTTATTTTGCATGATTTGAGTATGTAGCAAATCTTGGATATATATATTTTCGGTGCAATTAGAGATGATTTTTGTGTTAAGTGTATAGATCCTAGGACCAGGGATGATACTAGACACCGTCATGAAGATTAGAAGTTACGAGCTAAGGACGGACACAAGTCAAGTCGCGGAGGAGCCAAAAGTTTCTCTAGAAGCTGAACAAAAATTGTCGATAAAACATCTACACCAATTTTGGAAATTCACATTAGATAATTTTGAGGAGTTTGATCATGAAATTACATCTCAATGTATACCTTTGAGTCTAGGTTGCGTGATAATAAAAGGTTTGAAAATCAGAGTTGAAATGAGAAAGTTATGGACATTTTTCTACGAAGGCCCAAGATGTCCAACTTCAAAAAAGAGTCCACTAAGCCACTTATGACTTATTTAAGTGGGCCCAACTAGTCCAAACGTCTTTATGGGTATAAAAATTTGTGTTTAGCTTCAAAACAAACCACTTATAATTGTATAGAGTTGTGAAAATATGGACAAAGATTTAGAGCAAAAGAAGCAATAACACACACCTTCTTTCACTTTATTTCCATATTAAATAATGTAATTTATTTTTTCCCTTAATTTCTTGGAATTATGAATTAATTATTTTTATTTCTTTCTCTAAGCATGAGCTGAAGATATTTAGCTTGATATTTCATATGTATGAACTCTAGCTTTCATTTAGGATTATTTTCCATGAAATTTGGAATTGCATGCATACTTATGTTTCATGTAGTTATTTTTCTCGATCACATATTGAGTTGTGATAGATTAAAGTACCCCCGGGCTAGGAGATTTTAGTGTTTAGAAAATAAATTATAAATGTTTAGTTAAGTTTGAGAATCGGGAGATCTACTCTAGCTAGATAAATAATTTAGGATTTCAACTTAGATATTATCTAATTTTGTCGAATTAATCGGAAGAGGTTTCTAAGATTAGGTAGTATCCCCTACTACCCAGGAGCAACATATGGTGTACCTTAGAATTTTGGTTAGCAACTGAAATTTCCAATTTATCCTTTAATCAAAGAATTGTCCTAAAGCATGCTAGTGGTGAGAATGCAATCTTGAGATATTCCTTTATACATCGTATCTTAATATTTATTATTATAGTTATTTGATTTTTTTTAGTAATCCTTAGATTTGTGTTTCCTAGTAGAACTTAATCTCTAAAAAACAAATTAGAAATCCTTTTTGTTTTAGTTGTAGTTTTTCCAACGATATCTAAATTAGAATTAAAATCACGTGTTTAACTTCTACTTCCCTGTGGGGACAGTAACTTATCACTTTTTATTACTTATGACAACTCGTACACTTGCACGGAGTCTTCAACAAATGTTAATTTTTATATCACACCTCGTACAAAATTAATCATTTATACTTGCACTATAGTTCCCTCAGTTTTTGAAACTATAACATAGTTTAGTTAGAAGGTTATTTTAAACTCATTGATCCCACTGGCCAGATGTTTAATTGAAATATATGCATTTTTAAGCATGTGTTAGTTATATCTTATATCAAGTGTTCTTTTCTAGTTATTCGATATAAAGGGTCCTTTTTATTTTCATGAATGGAGGGGATAAATATCTATCCTTGATGCACTTGTATAGTGTAACACAATGCGAGGATGTGCGTCCATTGCAACAGAATAAGATTTCACAACAAGACATCTTTGCGGGCTCCTTTATAATATTGCGGATCACAGAAGGAAGATGTTAAAGGTTAAATTTACATGTAATGCAATGGGTATATGCCACCACAGATAATCAGGTTTTTATTTTAAACTCTCACATATTATGTTTAGTCATTATTGAGTTTATAAAGTGATTAACATAGTTTATTTGGGGTTTACATAATGCTTAATGGTTAATGCGTAGGAATTTACATATTAATTATTGTTTATAGGTCACTGTCAGTAACAACTGTCGGTGTTGAACATCCACCCTCATCATAAAAACCAAATTTGTAATAAAAACTGCTACAAGATAAGTAATATATTGCAAAAATAAGGGAACATTCTTAATCATTTGCGTCACATAGGTTTAAAAATATCCAAAAGTATTAAAGTGCATTAAAAAGATTCAAGCTGGTAGTAAACACTGCTACAAGATGTCTAATCCATTGCAAAAACAAGAGTAAACAATTCATCCTTACACTTGACGATATAAAATGGCATATTCTTAAATATTTGCCTCACATAGGCTTAAAAAATTTCATTATATTAGAAAATTTGTAAAAATAATTCGAGCCTTTCCCACTTTACAATATGGGGAGAAGATAGACAATGATCTATATCGTAATTAACTTTGTTATCAAATTGCGTTATAAGTATCTTGGAATTCAATGTCACATACCCAGCACTGCAACTACATGGACTTTTGTTATCAAATTGCACTATAGGTCCCTAAAAGATTTATGGAGGTATAAACCCCATAAAAAGAAAGTGGCTAATAGCCTACCAAATAAATGGGTAAAACCCACCATTGAAACTGCATACCTTTATTTTAAAATGTCACTATCGACACCTGAAAATCTATGTCATATACAAAAATGGGTATAACCCCCACCTCTACAATTGCAGGGACTTTGTTATCAAATTGCACTATAGGTCCTTGAAATTTCTATATCACATACATAAAACGGGTACATATTAACATAATCAGAATACATAACATTATGAGTAAATTACTACCTATATATACATAAATTATACTCAAAACACACATATCTATAACCAATACTAAACAATACACACATACAACCAAAAAATTACATAAAACTACATAAATCATTAATTTGTGAATAAGTTCAAATACCAAATATAAGACATACTAATTTATACAACGTCATAAATAATTAGGGTTAATAAAAACACTCTATATCAACAAATAAAAGATAAAAAAAATTAGATGTTACTCAATAATTATAGAAAAAAAAGAAACAAATTTTAATACAATCCCTATAAGAAAACCTTATTCAACCTATAAAATAAATTATTATTTAGTATCTTTGAAAATATTAATTCTAGTGAACTAAAACTCTCCAATGGCCAAACTATTTTTCTCTTTGAATATAAAATTTTACTTGTCATAAAAAGAGAGTGTTGTTGTTAAGTGGGCTAGAAAAAAACAATAAGCCCAAATCACATGATTGTCAAGTAGGCATCATTTTTTTAATCTTTAGTCTTAGTATAGTTTGTACATGACCAATCCATAATACACCGGGCTTAAAATACAACACTAACACACACTCGTACATCTTAAAAAAATTTAACCTAAAAAATAAAGACGGCCGGCGAAATCAAACTTCTTTGTTCAAGGTTTCCTTCTATATAGCCTCCTCGATTAGGAAGACATTGTTAGTCTGTCAATAGCAAACAATATAGATGGCACTCTCTTAAAGGTACTTACTTACTTGTCTAATACTTCGAACAATTAGTTTGGACCAATCTTGTTTTTTGTCATTTGGTGTGCAAGTTGTATGAGGTTCCACTGATAAATACATAGGGGAAAGTGCAAGATTGATTAGTGAAATGTTCAATTATGCACGTGATTATCAAGTAAGAAAAGACATAATATATGTTTATTATATGCACGGTTATGATATATGATAAATATTTACATCATATTGTTCTTGTCCATCCAGACTTGCATAATCTTTATAGATGAGATTGATGTGATTGGTGGACGTAAATTCAGTGAAAAAATAATTGTTAATCGTGAAATCTAGAGAATTTGAATGGAGGTCAGGAAAGGTACCTCTATTAAATTAAAAAATTAATTAGTACTTTACATGTTGAGATAAATTATACTGCTATATATATCCAGGAAAAAATGATGTAGTGATCCCGGGTCTTTTTTTGTCTAAGTAGATTAGATAGAAAAATCGAGATACATTTACCTGACGAGCAATAAGGATTAAAAAGTCTCAAGGTTCATTTCGTTTAGAAATTTAAACTTGCCGAGTTACTACACTAATATTTTTATTAAGTTATTTCGTGAATCATCAAAGTATTTATTGAAAACTAGTTTGTGCACAGGGTTCCAATGGAGCCGACTTTCGTAATAGTTTTACCTAAATCGATATGGAAGCTATTAGTGCAAAGTTTGATTATGTCATCCATCAAGATTTTGTGAAGGTAAAATTTAATTATCAGGTTAATAGTGCAATTAACTTAAAAAATGTATTTCAAGAAACGATAATTTGTATTTTTTTTACATGTATATCATAAGTATTACTCAATTTACAGGAAAAGATAGTTGGTCATGATATTTAAAAAAGAAATAATATTCATTATAATTAGGGTATAACCCTCCTAATTATAATGAAAATAGCATGAATAACGAGATTCCTAAGTTGATTGATATGAGAGCAGCCACGATCTTATTAGTTGCTGCAAAAAATTGATGTTATATCTGCAAGGGCAGAAGCGGAAAGAAAAGCAAAAGAGGCGGTAATTTCCAGAAAACGAGCTAGGGAGGCTTTAGAGGATGTTATTTATCTCGCAGCTAAGGAGAAGATGAAGAGGAATCAAGCTTTATTAGCATCTGGAGTTGTTAACAGTAGAGCTATGAATTTGAATGGTGTTGGAGTGGTGGTCGGAGATGGATCTCGAGCCGTAGCCGGAGTAATGCCGGAAATGCACCACCATATGGGGAATAACATGGAGAGAATGGATATCTCAGACGAGGTATTAGGAGCTTTAAACTCAGTTGAGTTAAGAGAGAAACATAGGTTAGTTTCAGGACAATCATCAAACAATGGTGAAGCTATGAATCATCACACTGGAGCTACTGTGAATGAAATTCAACATAAAGTGGGTAATGCGATGGTACTAGTTCATGTTCAAGAAGTTTTTCCGATTCAAATCCTGGACGATGAAAATCAAATGCACGTTGTGGAAAATGGGCATAAGTAATCACCATAGTAAATGTTGTAATATTAATTTGTTTTTGTCTAATTATTTTAAGTTCTTTTTGGTTATAATTATGTTTTGATTTTAGGTTTGATTTAATGTTTAGAGGAGAGTTTTTGTGGGAAGAAAGAGAAATTCAGAGGCGTGTTATGTGTAAAGCTTCTGTGTAAGTAGAAAAAGTCGAATCACAATTGATGTAGGTATTTAGAGAATTTTGTTTGAACAACAAAATAAACTTAGATTTCATTTTCTTTGTTTAGAGTTGTTAAAATGCTTTGCAATAGAATGTAAAAATGTTGGAATTTTGTATTATTGAATTAAATTTTAACTACTTATTAGCTTTTTGTTTCCTCCATTGTTGAAGATAAACATTCAAACATTCAAAGATTTTTTTTAGTTAGGGACGATGATAACGAAGACGGTTGGAGCTGACGTGGCGGTGACATGGCGTCATGTGGCGTTGACTAACGATCAACCGACATAAAAATAGAAAAAGGGCTAACGGTGTCAAAAACTAGTTAGGCGTGAAAGGGTAAAAACAAAGATCAAGGGCTAATGCTGCACTTTGGCCATAGTTAGAGTGTCTCGGGAGGGCTTTACCCTTATAATTAACCAGTTAAATCTATTGATTCTGCTATTTTTCTATATATGCGATTAGATTTATTTGACTCAATTTGTCGATTCAATTATTTGTGATGGTTAATAACAATTGGTCAACCATTGATGATTAAATTATAGTTTTAAAGCGTGTAAATTTTATTTTGACGTGTTCAAAATTGGATTAGAGGAGTAAAAGAAATTATTGGTGTTATGCTATTATATTAAAAGAAGACCTATCCAATATAATTGTCTATAGAGGATATAACATCATGTAGATACAATTTAAAATTTGCCACATTATTAAAGATTATGTAAATAGAAATTGAATGGGCGTAAAGAATAACATGTTAAATATGTGCAAATAAATCCAGTTACATACTAACCCTAAATATGTTCATATAGATTCATTAAAAAAAAAAATTAGGCCATAGGTAATAGCCTAAAAATAGAATTTATTAGGAATAATATAACAAATTTAGACTTGTACCTGCAATAAAATGTGTACAAGTTCTGTGCTACCAAAACATGAAGCTTTCAGAAAGCATTGGTTAACATTATCGGCCCCACCTTCAAATAACATACCGAGTAAACCTTGAACTGCAGTTGCAGATATACCTTGAAGCCCAAACAGGGGCAAATGAACTAGAGAAAAGTGTGAGTGGTAAACAAGATGCATTGTGAGTGGAAAAATGCAGCTTGTTTTTCACTTACACTTTTCTCTAGTTCATTTGACCCTGGTTGGGCTTCAGGTATATCTGCAATTCAAGGTTAACTCAATATGTTAGTCGCAGGTGGGGCCGATAATGTTAATCAATTCTTTCTCGAAGCTTCACGTTTTGGTAACACCGAACTTGTAAGCATTTTATTGCAGGTACATGTCTAAAGTTGTTATATTATTCCTAGTAAATTCCATTTCTATGGTATTACCTATGGCATAAAAACATTTTTAATGAATCTATCTACACATTTTTAGGTTTAGTATGTAACTAAATCTATCTACACATATTTGTCATGTTTTTTATTTCTAGATCGTAAAACATTTAGCTAACAAAGTTGGAAGTATTTATTAGGGTACTTGTTATCATGTTCCATTTTTAATTGCTTGTCTTGTTTTAACATTGGTAAAAACCTTGTGAATGACTATAAAATTTGCATCTTTTGTACCTGTAATATATACATATCAATCATGATTGTATATTGTTAAGGATGGGTTACATTGTTAAGTATGAGTTACAGTTGTTAAATAAAGATATAGGACATCTAATATACTAAGAATAGTTAAGTAATTGACAGGTGGAGAAATATGTTAAGTCCTCTCCTTAATATCCCACTCAAGATCAGCACATAATTATTTAGCCACTAGACTCGATCGTATCTCTTATGTAAAAAGATTCAAGCTTCATATATGTTCAAGACTCGGTGCTTTAGCTCCTACTATGAATCTTTGGACCAACACAGTAATTAGTAAAAATGTGCAAGAGATTGATATTCATTTACATGATCAAAACAGTTTTTATCGATTACCTAAAGTGGTTTACTTTAGTAAAACGTTAACCTCATTAAAGCTATATAACACATGGTTTGAAGAATCTAGTGAGATAAATCTAGTTAATGAATCTTGTGAAGAAAATTTAATCAAAAGGGAAAAAAGTGATTAATGCTTAATTTTATTTATTTTAGTACTGTTTGTGATTTTAATTCATTTTTTTATTATTTATTAGAATTTAATCACATATCTTAGCTCAATGTTATGTATTATGCAAAAATTGATAGGTTTACGAACTTTGAGACAGTGAACTAACAAGCTATATACATCTTTGTTTTTTATTAGGTCATCCTGGAAAATTTGAACAAGGCAAGAAGGTAAAAAATTTCTCTCATATTACCTTATCTTTAAGGAAATTACACAATTTCTTTTAACTAATTTACCAATTGATTTTACAGTAAGAGAAAAGTAAGAGAAAGAGGGTCACAATTAGTGTAGATTTTTTTAAAACTTCTTTTGATGTGTCAATTTTTTCAACTCCGGAAATATTTTATCTATTTACAGATTTTGTCAACTATTGACTGTATTTGTCAATTGAATCTCGTCATTTTATGTCTAACTTGGAAAACTCTTATTGTTTTAAAATATGATGTTTTCTTGTATTTCTAAAGCTAGTTTATTTAATACAATGGAGATTTTAAGACCATATAAAACGACCTATTACATGTTCAAAACATCTATTAATTCCGAAGTGAATATTCTCAGATGACCTTTCCATTCGAAACCGTTTATTATAAGAACTACCAAAATTTCATTGAATGATGAATAACCACTTGATTGCCTAAGTCTCGATCGTGCTAAACAATGGGCACATACATTTACTTCTCGATATATACCTTTAATTTTGAACGAGGCATTATTTTCCAACAACACCCGAATCCCATCTATCCAAAAAGCTGATGAACCTCTTCCCCACTCCACATGATTAATCGTGCGTAAATAGAATTAACTCTGAGACTACCGCCGAGTATCCCGTAATATTCATGGTAAAAACTTTCACCCAATTTCGCTCCTTGTCTCTCAAGACACCACATGCACCTCCTTTCGCTTGATCCTCGCTCCAACTCCCATCTATGTTAAGTTTATATCCATGAATCGGTTAATTCCACCCAATCCATTCCACATGATCATTATGTTTAACAGTTTTCTTTTTATGTCATCACCAGGCTTTCAAATAATTGATGGCAAACCATTTCTCCTTTTTAATTACAATTTCTCCACCCGGGGATGGCCCACTATTAAACACCATCTCATTGTGTTCCTTCCAATCCACAACTACTAAAGAGGTGAAAAACACATTCCAAATCCGCGGTCTCTCCTAGATTTTTGTTCTACCACATCACGTCACTCAACCTACTAGATCTGTCTCGAGATCGCAGGTGAAGTCGCCCGGGTTGGAACCCTGCCAAAACCCTGCTATCGCTGCTGATGGATGTGCTTTCCTCATGTTTGGTAATACCAATATAGTCCTTGTTCTCTTGTAAACTTGGACCCCTAAATGTTGTAAAATTGTAGCCACATGTCCCTACTCAAATCTCTACTGTATGTCCAGCAATATGGCGATAGAGTACCTCTTGAAAACTGCAATTTCTGCAGCAAATTTGGCTTATGTTGGTATTCGCTACCGACCCGCCGATCTTCTATCCCCAGAGTCATACCGATTTTTCCCAGTTTATATCAAAACAACCGCAAGAAGAAAATGTTTTTCTTCACACTATTAAGAATCTCTCAAAGAAAGAGCTTCAAGAGTCGTACCAAACATGTGATTTATGTTTCATAAAAGATTATATTTTTGTTCATGCATATAATAGTGTGCTATTTAATTTATAGGAAAATGATTATTGGTAATGATAATTAAAAAAAAGAGAACATTTAATGGATGTGTAGCTTCTTTCATTGATTCCCCATTCAAGGTATGTGCCTAGAGTTGGTCCATCTAATTTTTCGGTTTCTTTAATAATGAGATTGGATTTTCTTACCTCGTTGTACTCTATTGGTTCATATTGCTCACTTGTGATGTTTAATGAAAAACGCTCAACACTTAATGTTTAACTTATTGTTCTAAAGGTGGTAATTTTAGTTTTTAAGTGGTTTGTTCAATTATGATTAAAAGAGTAAAAGAAAGTATTTGTGTTATGCTATTATACTAATTGAAGATCTCCAATCAAATTGCATGGGAAGAATTAAATATCATGTAGACACAATTTAACATCTAACACACTATTAAAGATTATGTAGAAAAATATTGAATGGGCGTACACAATAACAAGTTTAGTATGTTAACTGAAACTGAACCTATTTAGCATCTTTTTTGTTTGTAGATCATAAATATTTTAAAGTAATTTTTAGAAGTCACTATATATAAACACAATTTAGAAAAAGTATATTAACTATGGTGATCATAGGTTGGATAAATAGTTCTTCTAGCAAGACTAGGAAGTGGGGAAAGTTTTGTTTTAATAGGAGAAGACTCATTTTGTGGGGTTTTTGGAGGTTCAAATGAAGCCTAGAATGCAATTACTACCATTTCAGCATCACCAGGATAAAGAAAAAGGGAGATCATAAAGGCTAATATATTACTATCAGATATGGTTACCATTTAGTATCACTAGGATAAAATTACAAATGAAATTAAAAAAAAAAATTAAAGAGAAAATCTCACAGGCAAAGAGGCTTTGTTATCCCTTCCATACAACAATCCGACAACAATTTTGATTATACAACACATTAAATTGTTATGTATTTAACCAAAAAAATCAATCTGAGACAAAAACCTTAGCTAATGACCTTGTAATATACCATTGTACATTATCATTATTGTTTGCAATATAACTTATGGTTATCTTTTTCTGCAGGCTGCTTAACCTGATGCACACAGATTGATTGTGAACATAATCTTCTGGTTCCATCATAGTTAAAAGTTATAATCTAATAACGGTTTTGAAAGATTTTATACGTGAGCATGGGACTCTTCTAGATGGAAAGAAATGAAAACTTAGATGTCAGTGACAAGGTTATGAGCACTGGCTTTAGTCGCCTTAGATACCATGTAGCTGGCATTCATGAAGATGTTGTTAGTTGTAAGAATGTACCTACACATGTTAAGTATATTTGTCTAAATGAGCTACTCGATAATAGAGATAATTAGCCAAGTAAGATGAGAAGCTTCAGACTCCTCTAAAGAAAAAAGAGAGTGCCTAACCATGCGTCCATTTCAGGGACTAACATTTTAACAGGAGAGATCAAAGTGGGTTGTAGACTCTTGTTAGAGGAATGTGTAGATAATTTAAATAGGTATATAGTGAATGTTATTGTTGATCACTTTGGAGAAGTTAGAGAATTTATCGGTGAAGTACTGAAAAAACTTGATTCAGTCAGCACGATTATTGGTCATAGTTTTCGAAATATATCCTTTTGATTTGGATATTGCTTGAAGTCAGTGATGCTTGATAAGTGACGGAAGTCAATTAGAAGTTGAGATTAAGAAGTTATGCGAATGCCTCCACTGTGGCTCGAACTAGTCCGACAATAAGTAAAAACGAGTTAGGCTATTTTACTCCATCTAAGTCGGCCCATTTGGACCCAAACGTTTTTAGGATGATATATAAGTGTTTTAGAAGCTCATAACATATGACTACACAATTTTGGAGAGCTAAAAAATGCTGGAGTCAGCAGCAAGACATAAGAAGAAGGGGAAGAAGGATTCCACCATTCTTTACCATTTCAAATCCGTTTCCGAATTCCGACTAGTGTGAAAAGACTAATTATTCCTTACATTTATAAACATTTAATTAGTTAACTTTGAGAGTTACCATAAATACTCAAATATATTTCTCTCATATTCAAATTGTTTAGTAGTTTAAATTGCAATTCAATCTTAGATTTTACTTTTCGTTCTTTATCAACAATCCTAGTTAATCTTTATTTATCGCACTTTTGTTTTTATAATCATAATCCAAACAAATAAATTTAGTCAATTACTTTTATTCGAATCTCAGTCGCATATTTGTAAACACAACCATCTTAACTTTCACAGTGCATGTGGAAACGATAACCCCTTCATATATTTATTATTAGTTTTCAATATCCCGTACACTTGCGGGTAGTAAAACTTTCCTATACTATATACTTATTTATCACACTCTTGGGTATTACAATAACCGACACCACTGCCAGAGGTGGCACTAATCTTGCTCAGAGAGTTTTTGACCAGAAATGTCTCCTAGCATGAAAGTCTATGAGAATGCGAATTATCTAAGAGTGCAAAATTATTTGATTGACAAGTGGGTATGCATATATAATGCATGAAAAGGGAATGATTGAGTACATATTAGAGTGTAAACTCAAATTCTTAGACAATTATTTGTTTGGTTAGTAAGGAGAGAGCCAAAAGCTCTGTCTTAATTGTTCAAATATATGTCCTACCCTAGCATAAGCCTACGTTATACTAAAAAAACCTTAATATTATTAGATATGTGGTTTAATTAAAATGAGTGAAAAAGAGGTTAGTAATTAGGTCATTAAAATGTCATGCATTTGTCGAGGATCACCCTATAACAACAACTTTAAGCTTGGTATTATAGTCTCTCTTTTTGTATTGTGAAGTTAATCGTTTTTCACATTGTAATATTGTGAGTATTTAAATGAAAAGTATATTTGTGGATTAATTTTTAGAATATGAATTTATGAGAATTTGTTTGTTCATTATTTGAAATTATAACATGCTTCCTCCTTGGAAAAAATTTGAACATTAGGCCTAATTTGTGTTTACTTTTTCGAGACGACAAAGATTTGAGTTGGGGTTCCTGATGTCTCGCATTTCGTGATCAATGTAGAGACTCACGAAACATACTTTAGGGAAATGTTTTAGAATAATTGTGGGATTTATCCATTTATTTAGCATGATTTGAGTTTGTAGCAAATCTTGGATATATATGTATTTTTTGTGACATTAGAGATGATTTTTGTGTTAAGTGTATAGATCCTAGGATCATGGATGATACTAGACACCATCATGAAGCTAAGAAATTACAAGCTAAGGAAAAACACAAGTCAAGTCGCGGAGGAGCCCAATGGCCAAACTATTTTTCTCTTTGAATATAATATTTTACTTGTCATAAAAAGAGAGTGTTATTTTTAAGTGGGCTAGATAAAAAAAATAAGCCCATATCACATCATTTTCAAGTAGACATCATTTTTTTTATCCTTAGTCTCAATTGAGTTTGTACATGACGAATCCAGCCTTATAATATAACACTTACACACACTCGTACATCTTAAAAAAATTTAACCTAAAAAATAAAGACGGCCGCCCGAAATCTAACCTCTTTGTTCAGTCCTTCTGTATAGGAAGACATTGTTAGTTTGTCAATAGCATGCAATATAGATGCCACTTTCTTAAAGGTACTTACTTACTTGTTTAATACTTGGAAAAATTAGTTTGGGCCAATCTTGTTTTTTTGTCATTTGGTGTGCAGGTTGTATCAGGTTCCACTGATAAATACATAAGGGAAAGTGCAAGATTGATTCGTGAAATGTTCAATTATGAACGTGATTATCAAGTAAGACAGGACATATTAGATGTTTATTATAGGCACACTTTTATATATGATAACTATTTACATCTTGTTGCTCTTGTCCTTCCAGACATGCATAATCTTTATAGATGAGATTGATGTGATTGGTGGACGTAAATTCAGTGAAAGAACAACTGCTGATCGTGAAATCTAGAGAATTTGAATGGAGGTTGGAAAGGTATTTCAATTAAATTAAAAAAAATTAGTATTTTACATGTTGAGACAAATAATATTGGTATATATATATCCAGGATGAAATGATGTAGTGGTCCCAGGTCTTCTTTGTCTAAGTAGATTAGGTAGAAAATTCGAGATACCTTTACCTGAGCAATAAGGATTGAAAAGTCTCAAGATTTATTCCGTTTTGAAATTTAAACTTTCCGAGTTACTACATTAATATTTTTTATTAAGTTATTTCGTGAATCATTAAAGCATTTATTGAAAACTAGTTTGTGCACAGGATTCCAATGAAGCCGATTTTCATAATATTAGTATCTAAATAGGTATGGAAGCTATTCGTGCAAAGTTTGATTATGTCATCCACAAAGATTTTGTGAAGGTAAAATTTAATTATCGGTTCAATTAATATTGCAATTAACTTAAAAAATGTATTTCAAGAAACTATCATTTCAATTTTTATTTTTGTACATGCATATCATAAGTGTTATTCAATTTACAGGAAAAGATAGTTGGTCATGACATTTCAAAAGGAATAATATTCATTACAATTAACCTGGTAAGTCTATTTATTTTCCTATTTTTCTATATATGCAATTAGATTTTTTGTCTCATTTAATCTGTCGATTCAATTAGTTGTAATGATTAATAACAATTGGTCAACCATTGATGATTAAATTATTGTTTAAAACATGGTAAATTTTAGTTTGACAAAGGACGTGTTCAAATTGGATTAGAGAAGTAAAAACAATTATTTGCGTTATGCTATTATATTAAAAGAAAACATATCCAATCCAATTGTCGATGGAGGATATAACATCATGTAGATACAATTTAAAATTTGCCACATTATTAAAGATTATGTAGATAGCTATTGAATGGGCGTAAATAATAACATGCCAAATATGTGCAGATAGATTCAGGTACATACTAAACCTAAATATGTGCATATAGATTGATCAAAATTATTTTTAGACCATAGGTAATAGCCTAAAAATGAAATATATTAGGAATAATAAAACAATTTAGACTTGTACATGCAATAAAATGCATACAAGTTTTGTGGTACCAAAACGTGAAGCTTCGAGAAGGCATTGATTAACATTATCGGGCCCACATTCAACTAACATACCGAGTAGATCCTGAAATGCAGTTTCAGATATACCTGAAGCCCAACAAGGTGAAAATGAACTAGAGAAAAGTGTGAGTGGAAAATAAGCTGCATCCAATGTGTGAGTGGAAAAATGCAGCTTGTTTTCCACTCACACTTTTCTCTAGTTCATTTGACCCTTGTTGGGCTTTAGGTATATCTACAACTGCAGTTCAAGGTTTACTTAGTATGTTAGTTGAAGGTGGGGCCGATAATGTTAATCAATTTTTTCTCGAAGCTTCACGTTTTGGTAGCACTGAACTTGTACGCATTTTATTGCAGGTACAAGTTTAAAATTGTTATATTATTCCTAGTAAATTCTTTTTCTAGGCTATTACCTATGGCATAAAAACATTTTTAATGAATCTATTTGCACATTTTTAGGTTTAGTATGTCACTAAATCTATCTACACATATTTGGCACGTTTTTTTTTCTAGATCGTAAGACGTTTAGCTAACAAAGTTGGATGTATTTATTAGGGTAATTGTTATCATGTTCCATTTTTAGTTGCTTGAATTGTTTTAACATTGCTAAAAACCTTGTGAATGAATATAAAATTTGCATCTTTTTTACTTGTAATATATAAATATCAATCATGACTGTATATTGTTAAGTATGAGTTACAACTGTTAAATAAAGATATAGGACATCTAATATACTAACAATAGTTAAGTAATTGACAGGTGGAGAAGTATGTTAAGTCTTCTCCTTAACACCACACTCAAGATCAGCAAAGAATTATCTAGCCACTAGACTCGATCATATCTCTTATGTTCAAAGATTCAAGCTTCATATATGTTCGAGAATCGGTTTTTTAGCTCCTACTATGAATCGTTGGATCAAAACAGTAATTAGTAAAAATGTGCAAGAGATTGATATTCATTTGCATGATCAAAACAGTTATTATCGATTACCTAAAGTGGTTTACTTTAGTAAAACTTTAACCTCATTAACGCTATATAACACATGGTTTGAAGAATCTAGTGAGATAAATCTAGTTAATGAATCATGTGAAGAAAATTAAATCAAATGGGAAAAAAGTGAGTAATGCTTAATTTTTATTTATTTTAGTGTTGTTTGTGATTTTAATTTATTTGTTTATTATTTATTAGAATTTAATCACATATTTTAGCTTAATGTTATGTATTATGCAAAAATTGCTAGGTTTAGGAACTTCGAAACGGTGAACTAACGAGCTATATACATCTTTGTATTTTATTAGGTCATCGTGGAAACCTCGAGCAAGGCAGGAAGGTAAAAAATTTCACTCATATTACCTTATTTTTAAGGAAATTACACAATTTCTTTTAACTAATTTACCAATTGATTTTACAGTAAGAGAAAGAGGGTCACAGTTAGTGTAAATTTTTTAAAACTTCTTGTAATGTGTAAATTTTTTCAAGTTGGGAAATATTTTATCTATTTACTTATTTTGTCAACTATTGACTGTATTTGTCAATTGAATCTCGTCATTTTATGTCTAACTTGGAAAACTCTAATTGTTTTAATATATGATGTTTTCATGTATTTGTAAAGCTAGTTTTTTTTAATAAAATGGAGGTTTTAAGACCATATAAAATGACCTATTACATGTTCAAAACATCTATTAATTCCAATGTGAATATTCTCCTACGAGATTTCCATTCGAAGGTGTTTATTATAAGAACTACCAAAATGTCAATGAATGATGAATAACCACTTGATTGCCTAAGTCTCGATCGTGCTAAACAATGGGCACATACATTTACTTTTCGATATATACCTTTAATTTTGAACGAGGTATTATTTTCCAACAACACCCGAATCCCATCTATCAAAAAAGTCGTTGAACCTCTTCCCCACTCCACATGATTAATCGTACTTATGACCTCATGAGAATCCACTTTCACCCATAGCTTTCTCACTCCCATACCCGTAACCATTTGGAGTCCCTCGTAAATAGCATTGACTCCGAGACTACCGCCGAGTATCCGCTAATATTCATGGTGAAAACTTTCACCCAATTCTCTCCTTGTCCCTAAAGACACCACATGCACCTCCTTTCCCTTGATCCTCGCTGCAACTCCCATCTATGTTATGTTTATATCCATGAATTGTTTAATTCCACCCAATCCATTCCACATGATCATTATGCTTAAAGGTTTTATTTTTATGTCATCACTAGGCTTTCAAATAATTGACGGCAACTCATTTGGCCTTTTTAATTAAAATTTCTCAACCCGGGAATGGCCCACTATTAAACACCATCTCATCGTGTTCCTTACAATCCACAACTACGAAAGAGGCTAAAAATACATTCCAACTCAGCGTTCTCGCCTAGATTTTTATTCTACCACATCACGTCACTCAGCCTCCTAGATCTTTCTCGATATTGTAGGTGAAGTCACCCGGGCTATTGCAGCGCCTCCTGGATATTGTGCACCTCTTTTGGAACCCTTCCACTATTAAGAACCCTGCTGCCCGCTGCTGACGGATTTGTTTTCCTCAGGTTTGGTAATACCACTACAATCCATGTTCCCTTGTAAACTTGGACCCCTATATGTTGTAAAATTGTAGCCACAGTGTCCTACCCAAATCTCTACTGTATGTTCTGCAATGTCTGTATCATGTTTGGCTTACGTTGGTATCTGGTATCCACTCCTCACCCACCGAACTTCTATCACCAGAGTCATATACAAGAAAAAATGTTTTCCTTCACATATTACGAATCTCTCAAAGAAAGAGCTTCAAGAGTTGTACCAAACATGTGATTTATGTCTCATAAAAGATTATATTTTGTTCATGCACATCATAATGTGCTATTTAATTTACAGGAAAATGATTGTTGGTCATGATAATTAAAAAAAAAAGAACATTTATTGGATGCGTAGCTTCTTTCATTGATTTACCATTCAAGGTATGTGTCTAGAGTTGGTCTATTTAATTTTTCGGTTTCTTTAATGATGGGATTGGATTTTCTTACCTTGTTGTACTCAATTGGTTCATATTGCTCACTTGTGATGTTTAATAAAAAATGGTCAATGCTTAAGGTTTAACTTATTGTTCTAATGGTGGTAATTTTAGTTTTCAAGTGGTGTGCTCAATTAGGATTAGAAGATTAAAAGCAAGTATTTGTGTTATGCTATTATACTAATTGAAGATCTCCAATCAAATTGCATGGGGAGAATTAAACATCACGTAGACACAATTTAACATCTAACACACTATTAAAGATTATGTAGAAAAACATCGAATGTGCGTAAAGAGTAACAAGTTTAGCATGTAAACTGAAACTAAACAAATTTAGCATGTTTTTTGTTTGTAGATCATAAATATTTTAAAGTAATTTTTAGAAGTCATTATATATAAATACAATATAAAAGAAGTATATTAACTATGGTGATCATAGGTTGGATCAATAATTCTTCTAGCAAGAACTAGGAAGTTGTGAAAGTTTTGTTTTAATAGGAGAAGACTCATTAAGTGGGGTTTTTGGAGGTTCAAATGGCCTAGAATGCATTTACTACCATTTCAGCATCACCCGGATAAAAAAAAGGGAGATCATAAGGGTTAATATATGACTATCATAAGGGTTAATATATGACTATCAGATATGGTTACCATTTAGTATCACCAGGATAAAATTATAGATGAAATTAATAACAAAAATAAAAGAGAAAATCTCCCAAGGCTTTGTTACCCCTTCCATACAACAATCTGACAACAATATTGATGATACAATACATTAAATTGTTATGTATTTAACAAAAAAATTCAATCTGAGACAAATACCATAGCTAATGACCTTGTAATATACCATTGTACATTATCATTTTGTTTGCAATATAACTTATGGTAATCTTTTTCTGCAGGCTGCTTAACCTGATACACACAGATTGATTGTGGACTTAATCTTCTGTTTCCATCATAGTTAAAAGTTATAATCTAATAACGGCTTTGAAATATTTTATACGTGAGCATGGGACTCTTCCCGACGGAAAGAAATGAAAACTTAGATGTCAGTGACAAGGTTATGAGCACTGGCTTTAATCGCCTTAAATTCCATGTAGCTGGCATTCGTGAAGATTTTGTCAGTTGTAAGAATGTACCAACATATGTTAAGTATGTTTGTCTAAATGAGCTACTCGACAATAGAAATAATTAGCCAAGGAAGATGAGAAGCTCCAAATTCCTTTAACGAGAAATAGAGTGCTTACTCATGCATCCATTTCAGGAACTATGATTTGTTAGGAGAGATTAAAGTGGGTTGTAGAATCTTGTTAGAGGAATGTGTAGATAATTTAAATAGGTCCATAGTGAATGTTTTTGTTGATCACTTTGGAGAATTTAGAGAATTTATCAGTGAAGTACTGAAACCACTTGATTCTGTCACCACAATTATTGGTCATAGTTTTCAAAATATATCCTTTTGATTTGGATATTGCTTGAAGTTAGTGATGCTTGATAAGTAACGGAAGTCAATTAGGAATTGAGATTAAGAAGTTATGCTAATGTCTCCATTGTGGCTCGAACTAGTCCGACAATAAGTAAAAACGAGTTAGGCTATTTTACTCCATTTAAGTAGGCCCATTTGGACCCAAACGTTATTAGGAAGCTATATAAGTGTTTTAGAAGCACATAACATATGACTACACAACTTTGGAGAGCTAAAAAATTCTGGAGTCAGCAGCAAGACGTAAGGAGAAGGAGAAGAAGGGTTCCACTATTCTTTACCCTTCCAAATCTGTTTTCAAATTACGACTAGTGTGAAAAGACTAATTATCCCTGTGTTAAAAGACTAATTATCCCTTACATTTATAAACATCTAATTACTTACCTTTGAGAGTTACTAGAAATACTTGAATATATTTCTTCCATATTCAAATCGTTTTGTAGTTTAAATTGCAATTCAATCTTAGATTTTACTTTTCGTTCTTTATCAACAATCCCAGTTAATCTTTATTTACAGTACTTTTGTTTTTATAATCATTAACCCATCAAATATATTTAGTGCCCGTTTGGAAGTGCTTTTTTGGAAAAACACTTAAAAGTGCTTCTAGCATTTTAAAAGTTTTTTTAATCCTGAAAAGCAATTTTATGAGAAGCACCTAATTAGTGCTTCTTGAAAAAAGCACTTAAAATAATTTTATATTTCAAAATTATTTTTAATAATTTTTTTAAACTTTAAATTTTATTCCAAAAGCGCTTTTTTTCTCCAAAATAAAAACTTCCAAACGAGCCCTTAGTAAATTACTTTGAGTCGAATCTCAATCTACCATACTTGTAAAAACAATCATCTTAACTTTCATAGTGCATGTGGAAACGATAACCCCTTCATATATTTATTATTACTTTTCAATATCATGTACACTTGTGGGTAGTAAACCTTTCCAATACTATATACTTATTTATCACACTCTTGGGTATTACAATAACCGACACCACTGCCGAAGGTGGCACTAATCTTGTTCAGAGAGTCTTTGAGTGAAACGTCTCCTAGCATGAAAGTCTATGAGAATGAGAATTATCTAAGAGTGCAAAACTATTTGATTGGCAAGTGGGTAGGCATATATAATGCATAATAAGGGAATAATTGAGTACATATTAGAGTGTAAATTCAAATTCTTTGACAATTATTTGTTTGGTTAGTGAGGAGAGACCCAAAAGCTCAGTCTTGATTGTTAAAATATATATACTACCTTACCATAAGCCTAATTTAAACTAAAAAAACCTTAAGATTAATATATATTTGGTTTAATTAAAAGAGTGAAAAATAAGTTAGTAAGTAGGTCATTAAAATTTCATGCATTTGTCGAGGATCGCCCTATACCAACCACTTTAAGGTTGGTATTTTAGTCTCTCTTTTTGTATTGTGAAAGTTAATTGTTTTTTACATTATAATATTGTGAGTTTGTAAATAAAAAGTATTATTGTGGATTAATTTTTAGAGTATGAATTTATGAGAAGTGTTTGTTCATTACTTTAGATTATAACATGCTTCTTCCTTGGAAAACATTTGAACACTAGGCCTAGTTTGTGTTTACTTTGTCGAGACGACAAAGATTTGAGTTGGGGGTCCTGCTGTCTCGCATTTTGTGATCAATAAAGAGACTCACGAAACATACTTTAGGGAAATGTTTTAGAATTATTGTGGGATTTATCCCTTTATTTTTCATGATTTGAGTATGTAGCAAATCTTGGATATATATATTTTCGGTGCAATTAGAGATGATTTTTGTGTTAAGTGTATAGATCCTAGGACCAGGGATGATACTAGACACCGTCATGAAGATTAGAAGTTACGAGCTAAGGACGGACACAAGTCAAGTCGCGGAGGAGCTAAAAGTTTCTCTAGAAGCTGAACAAAAATTGTCGATAAAACATCTACACCAATTTTGGAAATTCACGTTAGATAATTTTGAGGAGTTTGATCATGAAATTACATCTCAATGTATACCTTTGAGTCTAGGTTGCGTGATAATAAAAGGTTTGAAAATCAGAGTTGAAATGAGAAAGTTATGGACATTTTTCTACGAAGGCCCAAGATGTCCAACTTCAAAAAAGAGTCCACTAAGCCACTTATGACTTATTTAAGTGGGCCAACTAGTCCAAACGTCTTTATGGGTATAAAAATTTGTGTTTAGCTTCAAAACAAACCACTTATAATTGTATAGAGTTGTGAAAATATGGACAAAGATTTAGAGCAAAAGAAGCAATAACACACACCTTCTTTCACTTTAATTCCATATTAAATAATGTAATTTATTTTTTCCCTTAGTTTCTTGGTATTATGAATTAATTATTTTTATTTCTTTCTCTAAGCATGAGCTGAAGATATTTAGCTTGATATTTCATATGTATGAACTCTAGCTTTCATTTAGGATTATTTTCCATGAAATTTGGAATTGCATGCATACTTATGTTTCATGTAGTTATTTTTCTCGATCACATATTAAGTTGTGATAGATTAAAGTACCCCCGAGCTAGGAGATTTTAGTGTTTAGAAAATAAATTATAAATGTTTAGTTAAGTTTGAGAATCGGGAGATCTACTCTAGCTAGATAAATAATTTACGATTTCAACTTAGATATTATCTAATTTTGTCGAATTAATCGGAAGAGGTTTCTAAGATTAGGTAGTATCCCCTACTACATAGGAGCAACATATGGTGTACCTTAGAATTGTGGTTAGCAACTGAAATTTCCAATTTATCCTTTAATCAAAGAATTGTCCTAAAGCAAGCTAGTGGTGAGAATGCAATCTTGAGATATTCCTTTATACATCGTATCTTAATCTTTATTATTATAGTTCTTTGATTTTGTTTTAGTAATCCTTAGTTTTGTGTTTCCTAGTAGAACTTAATCTCTAAAAAACAAATTAGAAATCCTTTTTGTTTTAGTTGTAGTTTTTCCAACGATATCTAAATTAGAATCAAAATCACGTGTTTAACTTCTACTTCCCTGTGGGGACAGTAACTTATCACTTTTTATTACTTATGACAACTCGTACACTTGCACGGAGTCTTCAACAAATGTTAATTTTTATATTACACCTGGTAAAAAATTAATCATTTATACTTGCACTATAGTTCCCTCAGTTTTTGAAACTATAACATAGTTTAGTTAGAAGGTTATTTTAAACTCATTGATCCCACTGGCAAGATGTTTAATTGAAATATATGCATTTTTAAGCATGTGTTAGTTATATCTTATATCAAGTGTTCTTTTCTAGTTATTCGATATAAAGGGTCCTTTTTATTTTCATGGATGTAGAGGATAAATATCTATCCTTGATGCACTTGTATAGTGTAACACAATGCAAGGATGTGCGTCCATTGCAACAGAATAAGATTTCACAACAAGACATCTTTGCGGGCTCCTTTATAATATTGCGGATTACACAAGGAAGATGTTAAAGGTTAAATTTACATGTAATGCAATGGGTATATGCCACCACAGATAATCAGGTTTTTATTTTAAACTCTCACATATTATGTTTAGTCATTATTGAGTTTATAAAGTGATTAACATAGTTTATTTGGGGTTTACATAATGCTTACTGCGTAGGAATTTACATATTAATTATTGTTTATAGGTCACTGGTCAGTAACAACTGTGGGTGTTGAACATCTACCCTCATCATAAAAACCAAATTTGTAATAAAAACTGCTACAAGATAAGTAATATATTGCAAAAATAAGGGAACATTCTTAATCATTTGCGTCACATAGGTTTAAAAATATCCAAAAGTATTAAAGTGCATTAAAAAGATTCAAGCTGGTAATAAACACTGCTACAAGATGTCTAATCCATTGCAAAAACAAGAGTAAACAATTCATCCTTACACTTGACGATATAAAATGGCATATTCTTAAATATTTGCCTCACATAGGCTTACAAAATTTCATTATATTAGAAAATTTGTAAAAATAATTCGAGCCTTTCCCACTTTCCAATATGGGGAGAAGACATACAATGATCTATATCGTAATTAACTTTGTTATCAAATTGCGTTATAAGTATCTTGGAATTCAATGTCACATACCCAGCACTGCAACTACATGGACTTTTGTTATCAAATTGCACTATAGGTCCCTAAAAGATTTATGGAGGTATAAACCCCATAAAAAGAAAGTGGCTAATAGCCTACCAAATAAATGGGTAAAACCCACCATTGAAACTGCAGACCTTTATTTTAAAATGTCACTATTGACACCTGAAAATGTATGTCATATACAAAAATGGGTATAACCCCACCTCTACAATTGCAGGGACTTTGTTATCAAATTGCACTATAGGTCCTTGAAATTTCTATATCACATACATAAAACGGGTACATATTAACATAATCAGAATACATAACATTATGCGTAAATTACTACCTATATATACATAAATTATACTCAAAACACACATACCTATAACCAATACTAAACAATACACACATACAACAAAAAAATTACATAAAACTACATAAAACTACATAAATCATTAATTTGTGAATAAGTTCAAATACCAAATATAAGACGTACTAATTTATACAACATCATAAATAATTAGGGTTAATAAAAACACTCTATATCAACAAATAAAAGATAAAAAAAATTAGGTGTTACTCAATAATTATAGAAAAAAAAGAAACAAATTTTAATACAATCCCTATAAGAAGACCTTATTCAACCTATAAAATAAATTATTATTTAGTATCTTTGAAAATGTTAATTCTAGTGAACTAAAACTCTCCAATGGCCAAACTATTTTTCTCTTTGAATATAAAATTTTACTTGTCATAAAAAGAGAGTGTTATTGTTAAGTGGGCTAGAAAAAAACAATAAGCCCAAATCACATGATTGTCAAGTAGGCATCATTTTTTTTTTATCTTTAGTGTCAGTATAGTTTGTACATGACCAATCCATAACACACCGGGCTTAAAATACAACACTAACACACACTCGTACATCTTAAAAAAATTTAACCTAAAAAATAAAAACGGCCGGCGAAATCAAACTTCTTTGTTCAAGGTTTCCTTCTATATAGCCTCCTGGATTAGGAAGACATTGTTAGTCTGTCAATAGCAAACAATATAGATGGCACTCTCTTAAAGGTACTTACTTACTTGTCTAATACTTGGAACAATTAGTTTGGACCAATCTTGTTTTTTGTCATTTGGTGTGCAAGTTGTATGAGGTTCCACTGATAAATACATTGGGGAAAGTGCAAGATTGATTAGTGAAGTTCAATTATGCACGTGATTATCAAGTAAGAAAAGACATAATATATGTTTATTATATGCACGGTTATGATATATGATAAATATTTACATCATATTGTTCTTGTCCATCCAGACTTGCATAATCTTTATAGATGAGATTGATGTGATTGGTGGACGTAAATTCAGTGAAAAAATAATTGTTAATCGTGAAATCTAGAGAATTTGAATGGAGGTCGGAAAGGTACCTCTATTAAATTAAAAAATTAATTAGTACTTTACATGTTGAGATAGAAAAATCGAGATACATTTACCTGACGAGCAATAAGGATTAAAAAGTCTCAAGGTTCATTTCGTTTAGAAATTTAAACTTGCCGAGTTACTACACTAATATTTTTATTAAGTTATTTCGTGAATCATCAAAGTATTTATTGAAAACTAGTTTGTGCACAGGGTTCCAATGGAGCCGATTTTCGTAATAGTTTTACCTAAATCGATATGGAAGCTATTAGTGCAAAGTTTGATTATGTCATCCATCAAGATTTTGTGAAGGTAAAATTTAATTATCAGGTTAATAGTGCAATTAACTTACAAAATGTATTTCAAGAAACGATAATTTGTATTTTTTTTACATGTATATCATAAGTATTATTCAATTTACAGGAAAAGATAGTTGGTCATGATATTTAAAAAAGAAATAATATTCATTATAATTAGGGTATAACCCTCCTAATTATAATGAAAATAGCATGAATAACGAGATTCCTAAGGTGATTGATATGAGAGCAGCCACGATCTTATTAGTTGCTGCAAAAAATTGATGTTATATCGATGAATAATGCTGCTACAGCTGCAAGGGCAGAAGCGGAAAGAAAAGCAAAAGAGGCGGCAATTTCCAGAAAACAAGCTAGGGAGGCTTTAGAGGATGTTATTTATCTCGCAGCTAAGGAGAAGATGAAGAGGAATCAAGCTTTATTAGCATCTGGAGTTGTTATCAGTAGAGCTATGAATTTGAATGGTGTTGGAGTGGTGGTCGGAGATGGAACTCGAGTCGTAGCCGGAGTAATGCCGGAAATGCACCACCATATGGGGAATAACATGGAGAGAATGGATATCTCAGACGAGGTATTAGGAGCTTTAAACTCAGTTGAGTTAAGAGAGAAACATAGGTTAGTTTCAGGACAATCATCAAACAATGGTGAAGCTATGAATCATCACACTGGAGCTACTGTGAATGAAATTCAACATAATGTGGGTAATGCGATGGTACTAGTTCATGTTCAAGAAGTTTTTCCGATTCAAATCCTGGACGATGAAAATCAAATGCACGGTGTGGAAAATGGGCATAAGTAATCACCATAGTAAATGTTGTAATATTAATTTGTTTTTGTCTAATTATTTTAAGTTCTTTTTGGTTATAATTATGTTTTGATTTTTGGTTTGATTTAATGTTTAGAGGAGAGTTTTGTGGGAAGAAAGAGAAATGCAGAGGCGTGTTATGTGTAAAGCTTCTGTGTAAGTAGAAAAAGTCGAATCACAATTGATGTAGGTATTTAGAGAATTTTGTTTGAACAACAAAATAAATTTAGATTTCATTTTCTTTGTTTAGAGTTGTTAAAATGCTTTGCAATAGAATGTAAAAATGTTGGAATTTTGTATTATTGAATGAAATTTTAACTACTTATTAGCTTTTTGTTTCCTCCATTGTTGAAGATAAACATTCAAACATTCAAAGATTTTTTTTAGTTAGGGACGATGATAACGAAGACGGTTGGAGCTGACGTGGCGGTGACATGGCGTCATGTGGCGTTGACTAACGATCAACCGACATAAAAATAGAAAAAGGGCTAACGGTGTCAAAAACTAGTTAGGCGCGAAAGGTAAAAACAAAGATCAAGGGCTAATGCTGCACTTTGGCCATAGTTAGAGTGTTTCGGGAGGGCTTTACCCTTATAATTAACCAGTTAAATCTATTGATTCTGCTATTTTTCTATATATGCGATTAGATTTATTTGACTCAATTTGTCGATTCAATTATTTGTGATGGTTAATAACAATTGGTCAACCATTGATGATTAAATTATAGTTTTAAAGCGTGTAAATTTTATTTTGACGTGTTCAAAATTGGATTAGAGGAGTAAAAGAAATTATTGGTGTTATGCTATTATATTAAAAGAAGACATATCCAATATAATTGTCTATAGAGGATATAACATCATGTAGATACAATTTAAAATTTGCCACATTATTAAAGATTATGTAGATAGAAATTGAATGGGCGTAAAGAATAACATGTTAAATATGTGCAAATAAATCCAGTTACATACTAACCCTAAATATGTTCATATAGATTCATTAAAAAAAAATTAGGCCATAGGTAATAGCCTAAAAATATAATTTATTAGGAATAATATAACAAATTTAGACTTGTACCTGCAATAAAATATGTACAAGTTCTGTGCTACCAAAATGTGAAGCTTCGAGAAAGCATTGGTTAACATTATCGGCCCCACCTTCAAATAACATACCGAGTAAACCTTGAACTGCAGTTGCAGATATACCTCGAAGCCCAAACAGGGGCAAATGAACTAGAGAAAAGTGTGAGTGGTAAACAAGATGCATTGTGAGTGGAAAAATGCAGCTTGTTTTTCACTTACACTTTTCTCTACTTCATTTGACCCTGGTTGGGCTTCAGGTATATCTGCAATTCAAGGTTAACTCACTATGTTAGTCGCAGGTGGGCCCGATAATGTTAATCAATTCTTTCTCGAAGCTTCACGTTTTGGTAACACCGAACTTGTAAGCTTTTTATTGCAGGTACAAGTCTAAAGTTGTTATATTATTCCTAGTAAATTCCATTTCTATGGTATTACCTATGGCATAAAAACATTTTTAATGAATCTATCTACACATTTTTAGGTTTAGTATGTAACTAAATCTATCTACACATATTTGTCATGTTTTTTGTTTCTAGATCGTAAAACATTTAGCTAACAAAGTTGGAAGTATTTATTAGGGTACTTGTTATCATGTTCCATTTTTAATTGCTTGACTTGTTTTAACATTGGTAAAAACCTTGTGAATGACTATAAAATTTGCATCTTTTGTACCTGTAATATATACATATCAAGCATGATTGTATATTGTTAAGGATGGGTTACATTGTTAAGTATGAGTTACAGTTGTTAAATAAAGATATAGGACATCTAATATACTAAGAATAGTTAAGTAATTGACAGGTGGAGAAGTATGTTAAGTCCTCTCCTTAATATCCCACTCAAGATCAGCACATAATTATTTAGCCACTAGACTCGATCGTATCTCTTATGTAAAAAGATTCAAGCTTCATATATGTTCAAGACTCGGTGCTTTAGCTCCTACTATGAATCTTTGGACCAACACAGTAATTAGTAAAAATGTGCAAGAGATTGATATTCATTTGCATGATCAAAACAGTTATTATCGATTACCTAAAGTGGATTAATTTAGTAAAACGTTAACCTCATTAAAGCTATATAACACATGGTTTGAAGAATCTAGTGAGATAAATCTAGTTAATGAATCTTGTGAAGAAAATTTAATCAAAAGGGAAAAAAGTGATTAATGCTTAATTTTATTTATTTTAGTACTGTTTGTGATTTTAATTCATTTTTTTTTATTATTTATTAGAATTTAATCACATATCTTAGCTCAATGTTATGTATTATGCAAATATTGCTAGGTTTACGAACTTTGAGACGGTGAACTAACAAGCTATATACATCTTTGTTTTTTATTAGGTCATCCTGGAAAATTTGAACAAGGCAAGAAGGTAAAAAATTTCTCTCATATTACCTTATCTGTAAGGAAATTACACAATTTCTTTTAACTAATTTACCAATTGATTTTACAGTAAGAGAAAAGTAAGAGAAAGAGGGTCACAATTAGTGTAGATTTTTTTAAAACATCTTTTGATGTGTCAATTTTTTCAACTCCGGAAATATTTTATCTATTTACAGATTTTGTCAACTATTGACTGTATTTGTCAATTGAATCTCGTCATTTTATGTCTAACTTGGAAAACTCTTATTGTTTTAAAATATGATGTTTTCTTGTATTTCTAAAGCTAGTTTATTTAATACAATGGAGATTTTAAGACCATATAAAACGACCTATTACATGTTCAAAACATCTATTAATTCCGAAGTGAATATTCTCAGATGACCTTTCCATTCGAAACCGTTTATTATAAGAACTACCAAAATTTCATTGAATGATGAATAACCACTTGATTTCCTGAGTCTCGATCGTGCTAAACAATGGGCACATACATTTACTTCTCGATATATACCTTTAATTTTGAACGAGACATTATTTTCCAACAACACCCGAATCCCATCTATCCAAAAAGCTGATGAACCTCTTCCCCACTCCACATGATTAATCGTGCGTAAATAGAATTAACTCTGAGACTACCGCCGAGTATCCCCTAATATTCATGGTAAAAACTTTCACCCAATTTCGCTCCTTGTCCCTCAAGACACCACATGCACCTCCTTTCACTTGATCCTCGCTCCAACTCCCATCTATGTTAAGTTTATATCCATGAATCGGTTAATTCCACCCAATCCATTCCACATGATCATTATGTTTAACGGTTTTCTTTTTATGTCATCACCAGGCTTTCAAATAATTGATGGCAAACCATTTCGCCTTTTTAATTACAATTTCTCCACCCGGGGATGGCCCACTATTAAACACCATCTCATTGTGTTCCTTCCAATCCACAACTACTAAAGAGGTGAAAAACACATTCCAAATCCGCGTCTCTCCTAGATTTTTGTTCTACCACATCACGTCACTCAACCTACTAGATCTGTCTGGAGATCGCAGGTGAAGTCGCCCGGGTTGGAACCCTGCCACAACCCTGCTATCGCTGCTGATGGATGTGCTTTCCTCATGTTTGGTAATACCACTATAGTCCTTGTTCTCTTGTAAACTTGGACCCCTAAATGTTGTAAAATTGTAGCCACATGTCCCTACTCAAATCTCTACTGTATGTCCAGCAATATGGCGATAGAGTACCTCTTGAAAACTGCAATTTCTGCAGCAAATTTGGCTTATGTTGGTATTCGCTCCCGACCCGCCGATCTTCTATCCCCAGAGTCATACCGATTTTTCCCAGTTTGTATCAAAACAACCGCAAGAAGAAATTGTTTTTCTTCACACTATTAAGAATCTCTCAAAGAAAGAGCTTCAAGAGTCGTACCAAACATGTGATTTATGTTTCATAAAAGATTATATTTTTGTTCATGCATATAATAGTGTGCTATTTAATTTATAGGAAAATGATTATTGGTAATGATAATTAAAAAAAAGAGAACATTTAATGGATGTGTAGCTTCTTTCATTGATTCCCCATTCAAGGTATGTGCCTAGAGTTGGTCCATCTAATTTTTCGGTTTCTTTAATAATGAGATTGGATTTTCTTACCTCGTTGTACTCTATTGGTTCATATTGCTCACTTGTGATGTTTAATGAAAAACGCTCAACACTTAATGTTTAACTTATTGTTCTAAAGGTGGTAATTTTAGTTTTTAAGTGGTTTGTTCAATTATGATTAAAAGAGTAAAAGAAAGTATTTGTGTTATGCTATTATACTAATTGAAGATCTCCAATCAAATTGCATGGGAAGAATTAAATATCATGTAGACACAATTTAACATCTAACACACTATTAAAGATTATGTAGAAAAATATTGAATGGGCGTAAACAATAACAAGTTTAGTATGTAAACTGAAACTGAACCTATTTAGCATCTTTTTTGTTTGTAGATCATAAATATTTTAAAGTAATTTTTAGAAGTCACTATATATAAACACAATTTAGAAAAAGTATATTAACTATGGTGATCATAGGTTGGATAAATAGTTCTTCTAGCAAGACTAGGAAGTGGGGAAAGTTTTGTTTTAATAGGAGAAGACTCATTTTGTGGAGTTTTTGGAGGTTCAAATGAGGCCTAGAATGCAATTACTACCATTTCAGCATCACCAGGATAAAGAAAAAGGGAGATCATAAGGGCTAATATATTACTATCAGATATGGTTACCATTTAGTATCACTAGGATAAAATTACAAATGAAATTAAAAAAAAAATTAAAGAGAAAATCTCACAGGCAAAGAGGCTTTGTAATCCCTTCCATACAACAATCCGACAACAATTTTGATAATACAACACATTAAATTGTTATGTATTTAACCAAAAAAATCAATCTGAGACAAAAACCTTAGCTAATGACCTTGTAATATACCATTGTACATTATCATTATTGTTTGCAATATAACTTATGGTTATCTTTTTCTGCAGGCTGCTTAACCTGATGCACACAGATTGATTGTGAACATAATCTTCTGGTTCCATCATAGTTAAAAGTTATAATCTAATAACGGTTTTGAAAGATTTTATACGTGAGCATGGGACTCTTCTTGATGGAAAGAAATGAAAACTTAGATGTCAGTGACAAGGTTATGAGCACTGGCTTTAGTCGCCTTAGATACCATGTAGCTGGCATTCATGAAGATGTTGTTAGTTGTAAGAATGTACCTACACATGTTAAGTATATTTGTCTAAATGAGCTACTCGATAATAGAGATAATTAGCCAAGTAAGATGAGAAGCTTCAGACTCCTCTAAAGAAAAGAGAGAGTGCCTACTCATGCGTCCATTTCAGGGACTAACATTTTAACAGGAGAGATCAAAGTGGGTTGTAGACTCTTGTTAGAGGAATGTGTAGATAATTTAAATAGGTATATAGTGAATGTTATTGTTGATCACTTTGGAGAAGTTAGAGAATTTATCGGTGAAGTACTGAAAAAACTTGATTCAGTCAGCACGATTATTGGTCATAGTTTTCGAAATATATCCTTTTGATTTGGATATTGCTTGAAGTCAGTGATGCTTGATAAGTGACGGAAGTCAATTAGAAGTTGAGATTAAGAAGTTATGCGAATGCCTCCACTGTGGCTCGAACTAGTCCGACAATAAGTAAAAACGAGTTAGGCTATTTTACTCCATCTAAGTCGGCCCATTTGGACCCAAACGTTTTTAGGATGATATATAAGTGTTTTAGAAGCTCATAACATATGACTACACAATTTTGGAGAGCTAAAAAATGCTGGAGTCAGCAGCAAGACATAAGAAGAAGGGGAAGAAGGATTCCACCATTCTTTACCATTTCAAATCCGTTTCCGAATTCCGACTAGTGTGAAAAGACTAATTATTCCTTACATTTATAAACATTTAATTAGTTAACTTTGAGAGTTACCATAAATACTCAAATATATTTCTCTCATATTCAAATTGTTTAGTAGTTTAAATTGCAATTCAATCTTAGATTTTACTTTTCGTTCTTTATCAACAATCCTAGTTAATCTTTATTTATCGCACTTTTGTTTTTATAATCATAATCCAAACAAATAAATTTAGTCAATTACTTTTATTCGAATCTCAGTCGCATATTTGTAAACACAACCATCTTAACTTTCACAGTGCATGTGGAAACGATAACCCCTTCATATATTTATTATTAGTTTTCAATATCCCGTACACTTGCGGGTAGTAAAACTTTCCTATACTATATACTTATTTATCACACTCTTGGGTATTACAATAACCGACACCACTGCCAGAGGTGGCAGTAATCTTGCTCAGAGAGTTTTTGACCAGAAATGTCTCCTAGCATGAAAGTCTATGAGAATGCGAATTATCTAAGAGTGCAAAATTATTTGATTGACAAGTGGGTATGCATATATAATGCATGAAAAGGGAATGATTGAGTACATATTAGAGTGTAAACTCAAATTCTTAGACAATTATTTGTTTGGTTAGTAAGGAGAGAGCCAAAAGCTCTGTCTTAATTGTTCAAATATATATCCTACCCTAGCATAAGGCTACGTTATACTAAAAAAACCTTAATATTATTAGATATGTGGTTTAATTAAAATGAGTGAAAAAGAGGTTAGTAATTAGGTCATTAAAATGTCATGCATTTGTCGAGGATCACCCTATAACAACAACTTTAAGCTTGGTATTATAGTCTCTCTTTTTGTATTGTGAAGTTAATCGTTTTTCACATTGTAATATTGTGAGTATTTAAATGAAAAGTATATTTGTGGATTAATTTTTAGAATATGAATTTATGAGAATTTGTTTGTTCATTATTTGAAATTATAACATGCTTCCTCCTTGGAAAAAATTTGAACATTAGGCCTAATTTGTGTTTACTTTTTCGAGACGACAAAGATTTGAGTTGGGGGTCCTGATGTCTCGCATTTTGTGATCAATGTAGAGACTCACGAAACATACTTTAGGGAAATGTTTTAGAATAATTGTGGGATTTATCCATTTATTTAGCATGATTTGAGTTTGTAGCAAATCTTGGATATATATGTATTTTTGGTGACATTAGAGATGATTTTTGTGTTAAGTGTATAGATCCTAGGATCATGGATGATACTAGACACCATCATGAAGCTAATAAATTACAAGCTAAGGAAAAACACAAGTCAAGTCGCGGAGGAGCCCAATGGCCAAACTATTTTTCTCTTTGAATATAATATTTTACTTGTCATAAAAAGAGAGTGTTATTTTTAAGTGGGCTAGATAAAAAAAATAAGCCCATATCACATCATTTTCAAGTAGACATCATTTTTTTTATCCTTAGTCTCAATTGAGTTTGTACATGACGAATCCAGCCTTATAATATAACACTTACACACACTCGTACATCTTAAAAAAATTTAACCTAAAAAATAAAGACGGCCGCCCGAAATCTAACCTCTTTGTTCAGTCCTTCTGTATAGGAAGACATTGTTAGTTTGTCAATAGCATGCAATATAGATGCCACTTTCTTAAAGGTACTTACTTACTTGTTTAATACTTGGAAAAATTAGTTTGGGCCAATCTTGTTTTTTTGTCATTTGGTGTGCAGGTTGTATCAGGTTCCACTGATAAATACATAAGGGAAAGTGCAAGATTGATTCGTGAAATGTTCAATTATGAACGTGATTATCAAGTAAGACAGGACATATTAGATGTTTATTATAGGCACACTTTTATATATGATAACTATTTACATCTTGTTGCTCTTGTCCTTCCAGACATGCATAATCTTTATAGATGAGATTGATGTGATTGGTGGACGTAAATTCAGTGAAAGAACAACTGCTGATCGTGAAATCTAGAGAATTTGAATGGAGGTTGGAAAGGTATTTCAATTAAATTAAAAAAAATTAGTATTTTACATGTTGAGACAAATAATATTGGTATATATATATCCAGGATGAAATGATGTAGTGGTCCCAGGTCTTCTTTGTCTAAGTAGATTAGGTAGAAAATTCGAGATACCTTTACCTGAGCAATAAGGATTGAAAAGTCTCAAGATTTATTCCGTTTTGAAATTTAAACTTTCCGAGTTACTACATTAATATTTTTTATTAAGTTATTTCGTGAATCATTAAAGCATTTATTGAAAACTAGTTTGTGCACATGATTCCAATGAAGCCGATTTTCATAATATTAGTATCTAAATAGGTATGGAAGCTATTCGTGCAAAGTTTGATTATGTCATCTACAAAGATTTTGTGAAGGTAAAATTTAATTATCGGTTCAATTAATATTGCAATTAACTTAAAAAATGTATTTCAAGAAACTATCATTTCAATTTTTATTTTTGTACATGCATATCATAAGTGTTATTCAATTTACAGGAAAAGATAGTTGGTCATGACATTTCAAAAGGAATAATATTCATTATAATTAACCTGGTAAGTCTATTTATTTTCCTATTTTTCTATATATGCGATTAGATTTTTTGTCTCATTTAATCTGTCGATTCAATTAGTTGTAATGATTAATAACAATTGGTCAACCATTGATGATTAAATTATTTTTTAAAACATGGTAAATTTTAGTTTGACAAAGGACGTGTTCAAATTGGATTAGAGAAGTAAAAACAATTATTTGCGTTATGCTATTATATTAAAAGAAAACATATCCAATCCAATTGTCGATGGAGGATATAACATCATGTAGATACAATTTAAAATTTGCCACATTATTAAAGATTATGTAGATAGCTATTGAATGGGCGTAAATAATAACATGCCAAATATGTGCAGATAGATTCAGGTACATACTAAACCTAAATATGTGCATATAGATTGATCAAAATTATTTTTAGACCATAGGTAATAGCCTAAAAATGAAATATATTAGGAATAATAAAACAATTTAGACTTGTACATGCAATAAAATGCATACAAGTTTTGTGGTACCAAAACGTGAAGCTTCGAGAAGGCATTGATTAACATTATCGGGCCGACATTCAACTAACATACAGAGTAGATCCTGAAATGCAGTTTCAATATACCTGAAGCCCAACAAGGTGAAAATGAACTAGAGAAAAGTGTGAGTGGAAAATAAGCTGCATCCAATGTGTGAGTGGAAAAATGCAGCTTGTTTTCCACTCACACTTTTCTCTAGTTCATTTGACCCTTGTTGGGCTTTAGGTATATCTACAACTGCAGTTCAAGGTTTACTTAGTATGTTAGTTGAAGGTGGGGCCGATAATGTTAATCAATTTTTTCTCGAAGCTTCACGTTTTGGTAGCACTGAACTTGTACGCATTTTATTGCAGGTACAAGTTTAAAATTGTTATATTATTCCTAGTAAATTCTTTTTCTAGGCTATTACCTATGGCATAAAAATATTTTTAATGAATCTATTTGCACATTTTTAGGTTTAGTATGTCACTAAATCTATCTACACATATTTGGCACGTTTTTTTTTCTAGATCGTAAGACGTTTAGCTAACAAAGTTGGATGTATTTATTAGGGTAATTGTTATCATGTTCCATTTTTAGTTGCTTGAATTGTTTTAACATTGGTAAAAACCTTGTGAATGAATATAAAATTTGCATCTTTTTTACTTGTAATATATAAATATCAATCATGACTGTATATTGTTAAGTATGAGTTACAACTGTTAAATAAAGATATAGGACATCTAATATACTAACAATAGTTAAGTAATTGACAGGTGGAGAAGTATGTTAAGTCTTCTCCTTAACACCACACTCAAGATCAGCAAAGAATTATCTAGCCACTAGACTCGATCATATCTCTTATGTTCAAGGATTCAAGCTTCATATATGTTCGAGAATCGGTTTTTTAGCTCCTACTATGAATCGTTGGATCAACACAGTAATTAGTAAAAATGTGCAAGAGATTGATATTCATTTGCATGATCAAAACAGTTATTATCGATTACCTAAAGTGGGTTACTTTAGTAAAACTTTAACCTCATTAACGCTATATAACACATGGTTTGAAGATCTAGTGAGATAAATCTAGTTAATGAATCATGTGAAGAAAATTAAATCAAATGGGAAAAAAGTGAGTAATGCTTAATTTTTATTTATTTTAGTGTTGTTTGTGATTTTAATTTATTTGTTTATTATTTATTAGAATTTAATCACATATTTTAGCTTAATGTTATGTATTATGCAAAAATTGCTAGGTTTAGGAACTTCAAAACGGTGAACTAACGAGCTATATACATCTTTGTATTTTATTAGGTCATCGTGGAAACCTCGAGCAAGGCAGGAAGGTAAAAAATTTCACTCATATTACCTTATTTTTAAGGAAATTACACAATTTCTTTTAACTAATTTACCAATTGATTTTACAGTAAGAGAAAGAGGGTCACAGTTAGTGTAAATTTTTTAAAACTTCTTGTAATGTGTAAATTTTTTCAAGTTGGGAAATATTTTATCTATTTACTTATTTTGTCAACTATTGACTGTATTTGTCAATTGAATCTCGTCATTTTATGTCTAACTTGGAAAACTCTAATTGTTTTAATATATGATGTTTTCATGTATTTGTAAAGCTAGTTTTTTTTTAATAAAATGGAGGTTTTAAGACCATATAAAATGACCTATTACATGTTCAAAACATCTATTAATTCCAATGTGAATATTCTCCTACGAGATTTCCATTCGAAGGTGTTTATTATAAGAACTACCAAAATGTCAATGAATGATGAATAACCACTTGATTGCCTAAGTCTCGATCGTGCTAAACAATGGGCACATACATTTACTTTTCGATATATACCTTTAATTTTGAACGAGGTATTATTTTCCAACAACACCCGAATCCCATCTATCAAAAAAGCCGTTGAACCTCTTCCCCACTCCACATGATTAATCGTACTTATGACCTCATGGGAATCCACTTTCACCCATAGCTTTCTCACTCCCATACCCGTAACCATTTGGAGTCCCTCGTAAATAGCATTGACTCCGAGACTACCGCCGAGTATCCGCTAATATTCATGGTGAAAACTTTCACCCAATTCTCTCCTTGTCCCTAAAGACACCACATGCACCTCCTTTCGCTTGATCCTCGCTGCAACTCCCATCTATGTTATGTTTATATCCATGAATTGTTTAATTCCACCCAATCCATTCCACATGATCATTATGCTTAAAGGTTTTATTTTTATGTCATCACTAGGCTTTCAAATAATTGACGGCAACTCATTTGGCCTTTTTAATTAAAATTTCTCAACCCGGAATGGCCCACTATTAAACACCATCTCATCGTGTTCCTTACAATCCACAACTACTAAAGAGGCTAAAAATACATTCCAACTCAGCGTTCTCGCCTAGATTTTTATTCTACCACATCACGTCAGCCTCCTAGATCTGTCTCGATATTGCAGGTGAAGTCACCCGGGCTATTGCAGCGCCTCCTGGATATTGTGCACCTCTTTTGGAACCCTTCCACTATTAAGAACCCTGCTGCCCGCTGCTGCCCGCTGCTGCCCGCTGCTGACGGATTTGTTTTCCTCATGTTTGGTAATACCACTACAATCCATGTTCCCTTGTAAACTTGGACCCCTATATGTTGTAAAATTGTAGCCACAGTTTCCTACCCAAATCTCTACTGTATGTTCTGCAATGTCTGTATCATGTTTGGCTTACGTTGGTATCTGGTATCCACTCCTCACCCACCGAACTTCTATCACCAGAGTCATATACAAGAAAAAATGTTTTCCTTCACATATTACGAATCTCTCAAAGAAGCTTCAAGAGTTGTACCAAACATGTGATTTATGTCTCATAAAAGATTATATTTTGTTCATGCACATCATAATGTGCTATTTAATTTACAGGAAAATGATTGTTGGTCATGATAATTAAAAAAAAAGAACATTTATTGGATGAGTAGCTTCTTTCATTGATTTACCATTCAAGGTATGTGTCTAGAGTTGGTCTATTTAATTTTTCGGTTTCTTTAATGATGGGATTGGATTTTCTTACCTTGTTGTACTCAATTGGTTCATATTGCTCACTTGTGATGTTTAATAAAAAATGGTCAATGCTTAAGGTTTAACTTATTGTTCTAATGGTGGTAATTTTAGTTTTCAAGTGGTGTGCTCAATTAGGATTAGAAGATTAAAAGCAAGTATTTGTGTTATGCTATTATACTAATTGAAGATCTCCAATCAAATTGCATGGGGAGAATTAAACATCACGTAGACACAATTTAACATCTAACACACTATTAAAGATTATGTAGAAAAACATCGAATGTGCGTAAAGAGTAAGAAGTTTAGCATGTAAACTGAAACTAAACAAATTTAGCATGTTTTTTGTTTGTAGATCATAAATATTTTAAAGTAATTTTTAGAAGTCATTATATATAAATACAATATAAAAGAAGTATATTAACTATGGTGATCATAGGTTGGATCAATAATTCTTCTAGCAAGAACTAGGAAGTTGTGAAAGTTTTGTTTTAATAGGAGAAGACTCATTAAGTGGGGTTTTTGGAGGTTCAAATGGCCTAGAATGCATTTACTACCATTTCAGCATCACCCGGATAAAAAAAAGGGAGATCATAAGGGTTAATATATGACTATCATAAGGGTTAATATATGACTATCAGATATGGTTACCATTTAGTATCACCAGGATAAAATTATAGATGAAATTAATAACAAAAATAAAAGAGAAAATCTCCCAAGGCTTTGTTACCCCTTCCATACAACAATCTGAAAACAATATTGATGATACAATACATTAAATTGTTATGTATTTAACAAAAAAATTCAATATGAGACAAATACCATAGCTAATGACCTTGTAATATACCATTGTACATTATCATTTTGTTTGCAATATAACTTATGGTAATCTTTTTCTGCAGGCTGCTTAACCTGATACACACAGATTGATTGTGGACTTAATCTTCTGTTTCCATCATAGTTAAAAGTTATAATCTAATAACGGCTTTGAAATATTTTATACGTGAGCATGGGACTCTTCCCGACGGAAAGAAATGAAAACTTAGATGTCAGTGACAAGGTTATGAGCACTGGCTTTAATCGCCTTAAATTCCATGTAGCTGGCATTCGTGAAGATGTTGTCAGTTGTAAGAATGTACCAACATATGTTAAGTATGTTTGTCTAAATGAGCTACTCGACAATAGAAATAATTCGCCAAGGAAGATGAGAAGCTCCAAACTCCTTTAACGAGAAATAGAGTGCTTACTCATGCATCCATTTCAGGAACTATGATTTGTTAGGAGAGATTAAAGTGGGTTGTAGAATCTTGTTAGAGGAATGTGTAGATAATTTAAATAGGTCCATAGTGAATGTTTTTGTTGATCACTTTGGAGAAGTTAGAGAATTTATCAGTGAAGTACTGAAACCACTTGATTCTGTCACCACAATTATTGGTCATAGTTTTCAAAATATATCCTTTTGATTTGGATATTGCTTGAAGTTAGTGATGCTTGATAAGTAACGGAAGTCAATTAGGAATTGAGATTAAAAAGTTATGCTAATGCCTCCATTGTGGCTCGAACTAGTCCGACAATAAGTAAAAACGAGTTAGGCTATTTTACTCCATTTAAGTAGGCCCATTTGGACCCAAACGTTATTAGGAAGTTATATAAGTGTTTTAGAAGCACATAACATATGACTACACAACTTTGGAGAGCTAAAAAATTCTGGAGTCAGCAGCAAGACGTAAGGAGAAGGAGAAGAAGGGTTCCACTATTCTTTACCCTTCCAAATCTGTTTTCAAATTACGACTAGTGTGAAAAGACTAATTATCCCTGTGTTAAAAGACTAATTATCCCTTACATTTATAAACATCTAATTACTTACCTTTGAGAGTTACTAGAAATACTTGAATATATTTCTTCCATATTCAAATCGTTTAGTAGTTTAAATTGCAATTCAATCTTAGATTTTACTTTTCGTTCTTTATCAACAATCCCAGTTAATCTTTATTTACCGTACTTTTGTTTTTATAATCATTAACCCATCAAATATATTTAGTGCCCGTTTGGAAGTGCTTTTTTGGAAAAGCACTTAAAAGTGCTTCTAGCATTTTAAAAGTTTTTTTAATCCTGAAAAGCACTTTTATGAGAAGCACCTAATTAGTGCTTCTTGAAAAAAGCACTTAAAATAATTTTATATTTCAAAATTATTTTTAATAATTTTTTTAAACTTTAAATTTTATTCCAAAAGCGCTTTTTTTCTCCAAAATAAAAACTTCCAAACGAGCCCTTAGTAAATTACTTTGAGTCAAATTTCAATCTACCATACTTGTAAAAACAATCATCTTAACTTTCATAGTGCATGTGGAAACGATAACCCCTTCATATATTTATTATTACTTTTCAATATCATGTACACTTGTGGGTAGTAAACCTTTCCAATACTATATACTTATTTATCACACTCTTGGGTATTACAATAACCGACACCACTGCCGGAGGTGGTACTAATCTTGTTCAGAGAGTCTTTGAGTGAAACGTCTCCTAGCATGAAAGTCTATGAGAATGAGAATTATCTAAGAGTGCAAAACTATTTGATTGGCAAGTGGGTAGGCATATATAATGCATAATAAGGGAATAATTGAGTACATATTAGAGTGTAAATTCAAATTCTTTGACAATTATTTGTTTGGTTAGTGAGGAGAGACCCAAAAGCTCAGTCTTAATTGTTAAAATATATATACTACCTTACCATAAGCCTAATTTAAACTAAAAAAACCTTAAGATTAATATATATGTGATTTAATTAAAAGAGTGAAAACTAAGTTAGTAAGTAGGTCATTAAAATTTCATGCATTTGTCGAGGATCGCCCTATACCAACCACTTTAAGGTTGGTATTTTAGTCTCTCTTTTTGTATTGTGAAAGTTAATTGTTTTTTACATTATAATATTGTGAGTTTGTAAATAAAAAGTATTTTTGTGCTGCTGTCTCGCATTTTGTGATCAATAAAGAGACTCACGAAACATACTTTAGGGAAATGTTTTAGAATTATTGTGGGATTTATCCCTTTATTTTGCATGATTTGAGTATGTAGCAAATCTTGGATATATATATTTTCGGTGCAATTAGAGATGATTTTTGTGTTAAGTGTATAGATCCTAGGACCAGGGATGATACTAGACACCGTCATGAAGATTAGAAGTTACGAGCTAAGGACGGACACAAGTCAAGTCGCGGAGGAGCTAAAAGTTTCTCTAGAAGCTGAACAAAAATTGTCGATAAAACATCTACACCAATTTTGGAAATTCACGTTAGATAATTTTGAGGAGTTTGATCATGAAATTACATCTCAATGTATACCTTTGAGTCTAGGTTGCGTGATAATAAAAGGTTTGAAAATCAGAGTTGAAATGAGAAAGTTATGGAAATTTTTCTACGAAGGCCCAAGATGTCCAACTTCAAAAAAGAGTCCACTAAGCCACTTATGACTTATTTAAGTGGGCCAACTAGTCCAAACGTCTTTATGGGTATAAAAATTTGTGTTTAGCTTCAAAACAAACCACTTATAATTGTATAGAGTTGTGAAAATATGGACAAAGATTTAGAGCAAAAGAAGCAATAACACACACCTTCTTTCACTTTAATTCCATATTAAATAATGTAATTTATTTTTTCCCTTAGTTTCTTGGTATTATGAATTAATTATTTTTATTTCTTTCTCTAAGCATGAGCTGAAGATATTTAGCTTGATATTTCATATGTATGAACTCTAGCTTTCATTTAGGATTATTTTCCATGAAATTTGGAATTGCATGCATACTTATGTTTCATGTAGTTATTTTTCTCGATCACATATTAAGTTGTGATAGATTAAAGTACCCCCGAGCTAGGAGATTTTAGTGTTTAGAAAATAAATTATAAATGTTTAGTTAAGTTTGAGAATCGGGAGATCTACTCTAGCTAGATAAATAATTTAGGATTTCAACTTAGATATTATCTAATTTTGTCGAATTAATCGGAAGAGGTTTCTAAGATTAGGTAGTATCCCCTACTACCTAGGAGCAACATATGGTGTACCTTAGAATTTTGGTTAGCAACTGAAATTTCCAATTTATCCTTTAATCAAAGAATTGTCCTAAAGCAAGCTAGTGGTGAGAATGCAATCTTGAGATATTCCTTTATACATCGTATCTTAATCTTTATTATTATAGTTCTTTGATTTTGTTTTAGTAATCCTTAGTTTTGTGTTTCCTAGTAGAACTTAATCTCTAAAAAACAAATTAGAAATCCTTTTTGTTTTAGTTGTAGTTTTTCCAACGATATCTAAATTAGAATTAAAATCACGTGTTTAACTTCTACTTCCCTGTGGGGACAGTAACTTATCACTTTTTATTACTTATGACAACTCGTACACTTGCACGGAGTCTTCAACAAATGTTAATTTTTATATCACACCTGGTAAAAAATTAATCATTTATACTTGCACTATAGTTCCCTCAGTTTTTGAAACTATAACATAGTTTAGTTAGAAGGTTATTTTAAACTCATTGATCCCACTGGCCAGATGTTTAATTGAAATATATGCATTTTTAAGCATGTGTTAGTTATATCTTATATCAAGTGTTCTTTTCTAGTTATTCGATATAAAGGGTCCTTTTTATTTTCATGGATGTAGAGGATAAATATCTATCCTTGATGCACTTGTATAGTGTAACACAATGCGAGGATGTGCGTCCATTGCAACAGAATAAGATTTCACAACAAGACATCTTTGCGGGCTCCTTTATAATATTGCGGATTACACAAGGAAGATGTTAAAGGTTAAATTTACATGTAATGCAATGGGTATATGCCACCACAGATAATCAGGTTTTTATTTTAAACTCTCACATATTATGTTTAGTCATTATTGAGTTTATAAAGTGATTAACATAGTTTATTTGGGTTTTACATAATGCTTACTGCGTAGGAATTTACATATTAATTATTGTTTATAGGTCACTGGACAGTAACAACTGTGGGTGTTGAACATCTACCCTCATCATAAAAACCAAATTTGTAATAAAAACTGCTACAAGATAAGTAATATATTGCAAAAATAAGGGAACATTCTTAATCATTTGCGTCACATAGGTTTAAAAATATCCAAAAGTATTAAAGTGCATTAAAAAGATTCAAGCTGGTAATAAACACTGCTACAAGATGTCTAATCCATTGCAAAAACAAGAGTAAACAATTCATCCTTACACTTGACGATATAAAATGGCATATTCTTAAATATTTGCCTCACATAGGCTTACAAAATTTCATTATATTAGAAAATTTGTAAAAATAATTCGAGCCTTTCCCACTTTCCAATATGGGGAGAAGACAAACAATGATCTATATCGTAATTAACTTTGTTATCAAATTGCGTTATAAGTATCTTGGAATTCAATGTCACATACCCAGCACTGCAACTACATGGACTTTTGTTATCAAATTGCACTATAGGTCCCTAAAAGATTTATGGAGGTATAAACCCCATAAAAAGAAAGTGGCTAATAGCCTACCAAATAAATGGGTAAAACCCACCATTGAAACTGCAGACCTTTATTTTAAAATGTCACTATTGACACCTGAAAATGTATGTCATATACAAAAATGGGTATAACCCCCACCTCTACAATTGCAGGGACTTTGTTATCAAATTGCACTATAGGTCCTTGAAATTTCTATATCACATACATAAAACGGGTACATATTAACATAATCAGAATACATAACATTATGCGTAAATTACTACCTATATATACATAAATTATACTCAAAACACACATATCTATAACCAATACTAAACAATACACACATACAACCAAAAAATTACATAAAACTACATAAATCATTAATTTGTGAATAAGTTCAAATACCAAATATAAGACGTACTAATTTATACAACATCATAAATAATTAGGGTTAATAAAAACACTCTATATCAACAAATAAAAGATAAAAAAAATTAGGTGTTACTCAATAATTATAGAAAAAAAAGAAACAAATTTTAATACAATCCCTATAAGAAGACCTTATTCAACCTATAAAATAAATTATTATTTAGTATCTTTGAAAATGTTAATTCTAGTGAACTAAAACTCTCCAATGGCCGAACTATTTTTCTCTTTGAATATAAAATTTTACTTGTCATAAAAAGAGAGTGTTATTGTTAAGTGGGCTAGAAAAAAATAATAAGCCCAAATCACATGATTGTCAAGTAGGCATCATTTTTTTTATCTTTAGTCTCAGTATAGTTTGTACATGACCAATCCATAACACACCGGGTTTAAAATAAAACACTGACACACACTCGTACATCTTAAAAAAATTTAACCTAAAAAATAAAGACGGCCGGCGAAATCAAACTTATTTGTTCAAGGTTTCCTTCTATATAGCTTCCTGGATTAGGAAGACATTGTTAGTCTGTCAATAGCAAACAATATAGATGGCACTCATTTAAAGGTACTTACTTACTTGTCTAATACTTGGAACAATTAGTTTGGACCAATCTTGTTTTTTGTCATTTGGTGTGCAAGTTGTATGAGGTTCCACTGATAAATACATAGGGGAAAGTGCAAGATTGATTAGTGAAGTTCAATTATGCACGTGATTATCAAGTAAAAAAAGACATAATATATGTTTATTATATGCACGGTTATGATATATGATAAATATTTACATCATATTGTTCTTGTCCATCCAGACTTGCATAATCTTTATGGATGAGATTGATGTGATTGGTGGACGTAAATTCAGTAAAAAAATAATTGTTAATTGTGAAATCTAGAGAATTTGAATGGAGGTCGGAAAGGTACCTCTATTAAATTAAAAAATTAATTAGTACTTTACATGTTGAGATAAATTATACTGGTATATATATCCAGGAAAAAATGATGTAGTGGTCCCGGGTCTTTTTTTGTCTAAGTAGATTAGATAGAAAAATCGAGATACATTTACCTGACGAGCAATAAGGATTAAAAAGTCTCAAGGTTCATTTCGTTTAGAAATTTAAACTTGCCGAGTTACTACACTAATATTTTTATTAAGTTATTTCGTGAATCATCAAAGTATTTATTGAAAACTAGTTTGTGCACAGGGTTCCAATGGAGCCGATTTTCGTAATAGTTTTACCTAAATCGATATGGAAGCTATTAGTGCAAAGTTTGATTATGTCATCCATCAAGATTTTGTGAAGGTAAAATTTAATTATCAGGTTAATAGTGCAATTAACTTACAAAATGTATTTCAAGAAACGATAATTTGTATTTTTTTTACATGTATATCATAAGTATTATTCAATTTACAGGAAAAGATAGTTGGTCATGATATTTAAAAAAGAAATAATATTCATTATAGTTAGGGTATAACCCTCCTAATTATAATGAAAATATCATGAATAACGAGATTCCTAAGGTGATTGATATGAGAGCAGCCACGATCTTATTAGTTGCTGCAAAAAATTGATGTTATATCGATGAATAATGCTGCTACAGCTGCAAGGGCAGAAGCGGAAAGAAAAGCAAAAGAGGCGGCAATTTCCAGAAAACGAGCTAGGGAGGCTTTAGAGGATGTTATTTATCTCGCAGCTAATGAGAAGATGAAGAGGAATCAAGCTTTATTAGCATCTGGAGTTGTTATCAGTAGAGCTATGAATTTGAATGGTGTTGGAGTGGTGGTCGGAGATGGAACTCGAGTCGTAGCCGGAGTAATGCCGGAAATGCACCACCATATGGGGAATAACATGGAGAGAATGGATATCTCAGACGAGGTATTAGGAGCTTTAAACTCAGTTGAGTTAAGAAAGAAACATAGGTTAGTTTCAGGACAATCATCAAACAATGGTGAAGCTATGAATCATCACACTGGAGCTACTGTGAATGAAATTCAACATAAAGTGGGTAATGCGATGGTACTAGTTCATGTTCAAGAAGTTTTTCCGATTCAAATCCTGGACGATGAAAATCAAATGCAAGGTGTGGAAAATGGGCATAAGTAATCACCATAGTAAATGTTGTAATATTAATTTGTTTTTGTCTAATTATTTTAAGTTCTTTTTGGTTATAATTATGTTTTGATTTTTGGTTTGATTTAATGTTTAGAGGAGAGTTTTTGTGGGAAGAAATAAAGCTTCTGTGTAAGTAGAAAAAGTCGAATCACAATTGATGTAGGTATTTAGAGAATTTTGTTTGAACAACAAAATAAATTTAGATTTCATTTTCTTTGTTTAGAGTTGTTAAAATGCTTTGCAATAGAATGTAAAAATGTTGGAATTTTGTATTATTGAATGAAATTTTAACTACTTATTAGCTTTTTGTTTCCTCTATTGTTGAAGATAAACATTCAAACATTCAAAGATTTTTTTTAGTTAGGGACGATGATAACGAAGACGGTTGGAGCTGACGTGGCGGTGACATGGCGTCATGTGGCGTTGACTAACGATCAACCGACATAAAAATAGAAAAAGGGCTAACGGTGTCAAAAACTAGTTAGGCGCGAAAGGGTAAAAACAAAGATCAAGGGCTAATGCTGCACTTTGGCCATAGTTAGAGTGTTTCGGGAGGGCTTTACCCTTATAATTAACCAGTTAAATCTATTGATTCTGCTATTTTTCTATATATGCGATTAGATTTATTTGACTCAATTTGTCGATTCAATTATTTGTGATGGTTAATAACAATTGGTCAACCATTGATGATTAAATTATAGTTTTAAAGCGTGTAAATTTTATTTTGACGTGTTCAAAATTGGATTAGAGGAGTAAAAGAAATTATTGGTGTTATGCTATTATATTAAAAGAAGACATATCCAATATAATTGTCTATAGAGGATATAACATCATGTAGATACAATTTAAAATTTGCCACATTATTAAAGATTATGTAGATAGAAATTGAATGGGCGTAAAGAATAACATGTTAAATATGTGCAAATAAATCCAGTTACATACTAACCCTAAATATGTTCATATAGATTCATTAAAAAAAAAAATTAGGCCATAGGTAATAGCCTAAAAATATAATTTATTAGGAATAATATAACAAATTTAGACTTGTACCTGCAATAAAATATGTACAAGTTCTGTGCTACCAAAACGTGAAGCTTCGAGAAAGCATTGGTTAACATTATCGGCCCCACCTTCAAATAACATACCGAGTAAACCTTGAACTGCAGTTGCCGATATACCTCGAAGCCCAAACAGGGGCAAATGAACTAGAGAAAAGTGTGAGTGGTAAACAAGATGCATTGTGAGTGGAAAAATGCAGCTTGTTTTTCACTTACACTTTTCTCTACTTCATTTGACCCTGGTTGGGCTTCAGGTATATCTGCAATTCAAGGTTAACTCAGTATGTTAGTCGCAGGTGGGGCCGATAATGTTAATCAATTCTTTCTCGAAGCTTCACGTTTTGGTAACACCGAACTTGTAAGCATTTTATTGCAGGTACAAGTCTAAAGTTGTTATATTATTCCTAGTAAATTCCATTTCTATGGTATTACCTATGGCATAAAAAAAATTTTAATGAATCTATCTACACATTTTTAGGTTTAGTATGTAACTAAATCTATCTACACATATTTGTCATGTTTTTTGTTTCTAGATCGTAAAACATTTAGCTAACAAAGTTGGAAGTATTTATTAGGGTACTTGTTATCATGTTCCATTTTTAATTGCTTGACTTGTTTTAACATTGGTACAATCCTTGTGAATGACTATAACATATGCATCTTTTGTACCTGTAATATATACATATCAATCATGATTGTATATTGTTAAGTATGGGTTACATTGTTAATTATGAGTTACAACTGTTAAATAAAGATATAGGACATCTAATATACTAAGAATAGTTAAGTAATTGACAGGTGGAGAAGTATGTTAAGTCCTCTCCTTAATATCCCACTCAAGATCAGCACATAATTATTTAGCCACTAGACTCGATCGTATCTCTTATGTAAAAAGATTCAAGCTTCATATATGTTCAAGACTCGGTGCTTTAGCTCCTACTATGAATCTTTGGACCAACACAGTAATTAGTAAAAATGTGCAAGAGATTGATATTCATTTGCATGATCAAAACAGTTATTATCGATTACCTAAAGTGGATTACTTTAGTAAAACGTTAACCTCATTAAAGCTATATAACACATGGTTTGAAGAATCTAGTGAGATAAATCTAGTTAATGAATCTTGTGAAGAAAATTTAATCAAAAGGGAAAAAAGTGATTAATGCTTAATTTTATTTATTTTAGTACTGTTTGTGATTTTAATTCATTTTTTTATTATTTATTAGAATTTAATCACATATCTTAGCTCAATGTTATGTATTATGCAAAAATTGCTAGGTTTACGAACTTTGAGACGGTGAACTAACAAGCTATATACATCTTTGTTTTTTATTAGGTCATCCTGGAAAATTTGAACAAGGCAAGAAGGTAAAAAATTTCTCTCATATTACCTTATCTTTAAGGAAATTACACAATTTCTTTTAACTAATTTACCAATTGATTTTACAGTAAGAGAAAAGTAAGAGAAAGAGGGTCACAATTAGTGTAGATTTTTTTAAAACTTCTTTTGATGTGTCAATTTTTTCAACTCCGGAAATATTTTATCTATTTACAGATTTTGTCAACTATTGACTGTATTTGTCAATTGAATCTCGTCATTTTATGTCTAACTTGGAAAACTCTTATTGTTTTAAAATATGATGTTTTCTTGTATTTCTAAAGCTAGTTTAATTAATACAATGGAGATTTTAAGACCATATAAAACGACCTATTACATGTTCAAAACATCTATTAATTCCGAAGTGAATATTCTCAGATGACCTTTCCATTCGAAACCGTTTATTATAAGAACTACCAAAATTTCATTGAATGATGAATAACCACTTGATTGCCTGAGTCTCGATCGTGCTAAACAATGGGCATATACATTTACTTCTCGATATATACCTTTAATTTTGAACGAGGCATTATTTTCCAACAACACCCGAATCCCATCTATCCAAAAAGCCGATGAACCTCTTCCCCACTCCACATGATTAATCGTGCGTAAATAGAATTAACTCTGAGACTACCGCCGAGTATCCCCTAATATTCATGGTAAAAACTTTCACCCAATTTCGCTCCTTGTCCCTCAAGACACCACATGCACCTCCTTTCGCTTGATCCTCGCTCCAACTCCCATCTATGTTAAGTTTATATCCATGAATCGGTTAATTCCACCCAATCCATTCCACATGATCATTATGTTTAACGGTTTTCTTTTTATGTCATCACCAGGCTTTCAAATAATTGACGGCAAACCATTTCGCCTTTTTAATTACAATTTCTCCACCCGGGGATGGCCCACTATTAAACACCATCTCATTGTGTTCCTTCCGATCCACAACTACTAAAGAGGGGAAAAACACATTCCAACTCAGCGTTCTCGCCAAGATTTTTATTCTACACATCATGTCACTCAGCCTCCTAGATCTGTCTCGAGATTGCAGGTGAAGTCACCTGGGCGGTTGCAGGGCCTCCTGGATACTGTTCACCTCTTCAGGAACCCTGCTGCCGCTGACGGATGTGCTTTCCACATGTTTGGTAATACCACTATAGTCCTTGTTCTCTTGTAAACTTGGACCCCTAAATGTTGTAAAATTGTAGCCACAGTTTCCTACTCTACTCTATGTTCTGCAATATGGCGACAGAGTGGCTCATCGAAAACTGCAATTTTCTGCAGCAAATTTGGCATAAGTTGGTATCCGCTCCCGACCCGTATCTTCTATCCCCAGAGACATATATCCTGCGTTATTGGGCCGACTTTTGTCCACTTTATATAAAAAACGACCACAACCAAAAAATGTTTTCCTTCAAAATATTAAGAATCTCTCAAAGATAGAGCTTCAAGAGTTGTACCAAACATGTGATTTATGTCTCATAAAAGATTATATTTGTGTTCATGCATATAATACTGTGTTTGGAATTTACAGGAAAATGATCATTGGTCATGATAATTAAAAAAAATATTTATTGGATGTGTAGCTTTTTTCATTGATTTCCCATTCAAGGTATGTTCCTAGAGTTGGTCCATCTAATTTTTTGGTTTCTTTAATGATGGGATTGGATTTTCTTACCTCGTTATATTCTATTGGTTCATATTTCTCACTTGTGATGTTTAATAAAAAATGATCAATGCTTAATGTTTAACTTATTATTCTAAAGGTGGTAAATTTAGTTTTCAAGTGGTATGTTCAATTATGATTAAAAAAGCAAAAGAAAGTATTTGTGTTATGCTATTATACTAATTGAAGATCTCCAATCAAATTGCATGGGGAAAAATAAACATTATGTAGAAAAAAATTTAACATCTAACACCCTATTGAAGATTATGTAGAAAAATATTGAATGGGCGTAAAGAATAACAAGTTTAGTATTTAAACTGAAACTGAACATATTTAGCATGTTTTTTGTTTGTAGATCATAAATACTTTAAAGTAATTTTTAGAAGACACTATATATAAATACAATATAAAAGAAGTATATTAGCTATAGTGATCATAGGTTGGATCAATAATTCTTCTAGCAAAGCTAGGAAGTGGAGAAAGTTTTGTTTTAATAGGAGAACACTCATTAAGTGGGGGTTTTTGGAGGTTCAAATGAAGCCTAGAATGCAATTACTACCAATTCAGCATCACCAGGATAAAGAAAAAGGGAGATCATAAGGGTTAATATATGACTATCAGATATGGTTACCATTTAGTATCACCAGGACAAAATTATAGATGAAATTAATAACAAAAATTAAAAAGAAAATCTCCCAGGCAAAGAGGCTTTGTTACCCCTTCCATACAACAATCTGACAACAATATTGATGATACAACACATTAAATTGTTATGTATTTAACAAAAAAAATCAATCTGATACAAAAACCATAGCTAATGACCTTGTAATATACCATTGTACATTATCATTTTGTTTGCAATATAACTTATGGTCATCATTTTCTGCAGGCTGCTTAACCTGATACACAAAGATTGATTGTGGACTTAATCTTTTGGTTCCATCATAGTTAAAAGTTATAATCTAATAACGGCTTTGAAAGATTTTATACGTGAGCATGGGACTCTTCTCGGCGGAAAGAAATGAAAACTTAGATATCAGTGACAAGGTTATGAGCATTGGATTTAACCGCCTTAGATACCATGTAGCTGGCATTCATGAAGATGTTGTCAGTTGTAAGAATGTATCTACACATGTTAAGTATGTTTGTCTAAATGAGCTACTCGATAATAGAGATAATTAGCCAAGGAAGATTAGAAGCTCTATACTCCTCTAAAGAGAAAGAGAGTGCTTACTCATGCATCCATTTCAGGGACTAAGATTTTGTCAGGAGAGATCAAAGTGGGTTGTAGAATCTAATTAGAGGAATGTGTAGATAATATAAATAGGTCCATATTGAATATTTTTGTTGATCAGTTTGGAGAAGTTGAAGCATTTATCAGTGAAGTAATGAAACCACTTGATCCAGTCACGACGATTATTGGTCATTGTTTTCGAAATATATCCTTTTGATTTGGATATTCCTTAAAGTCAGGGATACTTGATAAGTAACGGAAGTCAATTAGGAGTTGAGATTAAGAAGTTATGCTAATGCCTCCACTTTGGCTCGAACAAGTCTGGCAATAAGTAAAAACGAGTTAGGCTATTTTACTCCATCTAAGTAGGCCCATTTGGACCCAAACGTTTTTAGGATGCTATAGAAGTTTTTTAGAAGCTCATAACATATGACTACACAATTTTGGAGAGCTAAAAAATGCTGGAGTAGAAGCAAGACGTAAGAAGAAGGAGAAAAAGGGTTCCACCATTCTTTAACATTCCAAATCCGTTTTCGAATTACGACTAGTGTGAAAAGACTAATTATCCCTGTGTGAAAAGACTAATTATCCCTTACACTTATAAACATCTAATTACTTACCTTTGAGAGTTACTATAAATACTTGAATATATTTCTTCCATATTCAAATTGTTTAGTAGTTTAAATTGCAATTCAATCTTAGATTTTACTTTTCGTTCTTTATCAACAATCCTAGTTAATCTTTATTTACCATACTTTTGTTTTTATAATCATAAAGCCATCAAATATATTTAGTAAATTACTTTTATTCGAATCTCAATCTACCATACTTGTAAAAACAATCATCTTAACTTTCATAGTGCATGTGGAAACGATAACCCCTTCATATATTTATTATTACTTTTCAATATCATGTACACTTGCGGGTAGTAAACCTTTCCTATACTATATACTTATTTATCACTCTCTTGGGTATTACAATAACCGACACCACTTCCGGAGGTGGCACTAATCCTGTTCAGAGAGTCTTTGAATGAAACGTCTCCTAGCATGAAAGTCTATGAGAATGCGAATTATCTAAGAGTGCAAAACTATTTGATTGGCAAGTGGGTAGGCATATATAATGCATAAAAAAGTAATAATTGAGTACATATTAGAGTGTAAATTCAAATTCTTAGACAATTATTTGTTTGGTTAGTGAGGAGAGACCCAAAAGATAAGTCTTAATTGTTCAAATATATATACTACCATACCATAAGCCTAATTTAAACTAAAAAAACCTTAAGATTAATATATATGTGGTTTAATTAAAAAGAGTGAAAAAGAAGTTAGTAAGTAGGTCATTGAAATTTCATGCATTTGTCGAGGATCGCCCTATACCAACCACTTTAAGGTTGGTATTTTAGTCTCTCTTTTTGTATTGTGAAAGTTAATCGTTTTTTACATTATAATATTGTGAGTTAAATAAAAAGTATTTTTGTGGTATAATTTTTAGAGTATGAATTTATGAGAAGTGTTTGTTCATTACTTGAGATTATAATATGCTTCTACCTTGGAAAACATTTGAACATTAGGCCTAGTTTTTGTTTACTTTGTCGAGACGACAAAGATTTGAGTTGGGGGTCCTGATGTCTCGCATTTTGTGATCGATGTAGAGACTCACGAAACATACTTTAGGGAAATGTTTTAGAATTATTGTGGGATTTATCCCTTTATTTTGCATGATTTGAGTCTGTAGCAAATCTTGGATATATATGTATTTTCGGTGCAATTAGAGATGATTTTTGTGTAAAGTGTATAGATCCTAGGACCAGGGATGATACTAGACACCATCATGAAGATAAGAAGTTACAAGCTAAGGAAGGACACAAGTCAAGTCGTGGAGGAGCCAAAAGTTTCTCTAGAAGCTCAACAAAAATTGTCGATAAAATGTCTACACCAATTTTGGAAATTCACGTTAGATAATTTCGAGGAGTTTGATCATGAAATTACATCTCAATGTATACCTTTGAGTCTAGGTTGCGTGATAATAAAAGGTTTGAAAATCAAATTTGAAATGAGAAAGTTATGGACATTTTTCTACGAAGGCCCAAGATGTCCAACTTCAAAAAAGAGTCCACTAAGCCACTTATGACTTATTTAAGTGGGTCCAACTTGTCGAAACATATTTCTGGGTATAATTTTTTTTTTTTAGCTTCAAAACAAACCACTTATAATTGTATAGAGTTGTGATAATATGGACAAAGATTTAGAGCAAAAGAAGCAATAACACACACCTTCATTCACTTTATATCCATATTAAATAATGCAATTTATTTTTTCCCTTTATTTCTTGGAATTATGAATTAATTATATTTATTTCTTTCTCTAAGCATGAGCTGAAGATATTTAGCTTGATATTTCATATGTATGAACTCTAACTTTCATTTAGGGTTATTTTCCATGAAATTTGGAATTGCATGCATACTTATGTTTCATGTAGTTATTTTTCTTGATCACATATTGAGTTGTGATAGATTAAAGTACCCCCGGGCTAGGAGAGTTTAGTGTTTAGAAAATAAATTATAAATGTTTAGTTGAGTTTGAGAATCGGGAGATCTACTCTAGCTAGATAAATAATTTAGGATTTGAACTTAGATATTATCTAATTTTGTCGGATTAATCGGAAGAGGTTTCTAGGATTAGGTAATATCCCCTACTACCCAGGAGCAACATATGGTGTACCTTAGAATTTTAGTTAGCAACTGAAATTTCCAATTTATCCTTCAATCAAATAATTGTCCTAAAGCATGCTAGTGGTGAGAATGCAATCTTGAGATATTCCTTTATACATCGTATCTTAAACTTTATTATTGTAGTTCATTGATTTTGTTTTAGTAATCCTTAATTTTGTGTTTCCTAGTAGTACTTAATCTCTCAAAAACAAATAAGAAATCCTTTTTGTTTTAGTTGTAGTTTTTCCAACGATATCTAAATTCTAATTAAAATCACGTGTTTCACTTCTACTTCCTTGTGAGGACAGTAACTTATCACTTTTTATTACTTATGACAACTCGTACACTTGCACGGAGTCTTAAACAAATGTTAATTTTTATATCACACCTCATAAAATCATTTATACTTGCACTATAGTTCCCTCAGTTTTTGAAACTATAACATAGTTTAGTTAGAAGGTTATTTTAAACTCATTGATCCCACTGGCCAGATGTTTAATTGAAATATATGCATTTTTAAGCATGTGTTAGTTATTTCTTATATCAAGTGTTCTTTTCTAGTTATTCGATATAAAGGGTCCTTTTTATTTTCATGGATGGAGAGGATAAATATCTATCCTTGATGCAATTGTATAGTGTAACAGAATGGGAGGATGTGCGTCCATTGCAATAGAATAAGATTTCACAACAAGACATCTTTGCGGACTCCTTTATAAATGTTTAGTTGAGTTTGAGAATCGGGAGATCTACTCTAGCTAGATAAATAATTTAGGATTTGAACTTAGATATTATCTAATTTTGTCGGATTAATCGGAAGAGGTTTCTAGAACTTAGATATTATCTAAATTATAAATGTTTAGTTGAGTTTGAGAATCGGGAGATCTACTCTAGCTAGATAAATAATTTAGGATTTGAACTTTGATATTATCTAATTGTGTCGGATTAATTGGAAGAGGTTTCTAGGATTAGGTAATATCCCCTACTACCCAGGAGCAACATATGGTGTACCTTAGAATTTTGGTTAGCAACTGAAATTTCTAATTTATCCTTCAATCAAATAATTGTCCTAAAGCATGCTAGTGGTGAGAATGCAATCTTGAGATATTCATTTATACATCGTATCTTAAGCTTTATTATTATAGTTCTTTGATTTTATTTTAGTAATCCTTAGTTTTGTGTTTCCTAGTAGAATTAATCTCTCAAAAACAAATTAAAAATCCTTTTTGTTTTAGTTCTAGTTTTTCCAACGATATCTAAATTAGAATTAAAATCACGTGTTTAACTTTTACTTCCCTGTGGGGACAGTAACTTATCACTTTTTATTACTTATGACAACTCGTACACTTGCACAAAGTCTTCAACAAATGTTAATTTTTATATCACACCTCGTCAAAAATCAATCATTTATACTTGCACTATAGTTCCCTCAGTTTTTGAAAGTATAACATAGTTTAGTTAGAAGGTTATATTAAACTCATTGATCCCACTGGCCAGGTGTTTAATTTATATATATGCATTTCTAAGCATGTGTTAGTTATATCTTATATCAAGTGTTCTTTTCTAGTTATTCGATATAAAGGGCCCTTTTTATTTTCATGGATGGAGAGGATAAATATCTATCCTTGATGCAATTGTATAGTGTAACAGAATGGGAGGATGTGCGTCCATTGCAATAGAATAAGATTTCACAACAAGACATCTTTGCGGGCTCCTCTATAATATTTGTCATGTATCACCATATATGTAAGCATTTTTTATGTTGAGGTCAAGTCATATTGTTACCAATTCATCTACGAAGGGGTATAAAACCATTAATATATGAATTGTAAAGCATTAATATTAAACTACTATGTTGGCTTTAATAGTGTCATATTGTAACCCTTAATGTATTAACAGTGGTATATTATTATTTTTATATGCATGATTTTAATCTATATATACACATAGTTATGAGATCTTGATTTTTGGAACCCTTATCGTAATCCTTGTCTTTTTAATGTATAATTTACCGGTAAGTTAAAAGGTATTGTGTGAGATGGTATATACCCATAATCCGTGTGACATAAGTATAAAACACGCCCTGAAAATGCTATCATCGCGGATTACACAAGGAAGATGTTAAAGGTTAAATTTACATGTAATGCAGTGGGTATATGCCACCATAGATAATCAGGTTTTTATTTTAAACTCTTACATATTAAGTTTAGTCGTTATTGAGTTTATAAAGTGATTAACATAGTTTATTTGGGATTTACATAATGCTTAATGGTTAATGTGTAGGAATTTACATATTAATTATTGTTTATAGGTCATTCGTCAGTAACAATTGTGGGTGTTGAACATCCACACTCATCATAAAAACCAAATTTGTAATAAAAACTGCTACAAGATGTGTAATATATTGCAAAAATAAGGGTAAACAATTGTATCCTTGCACAAGACAATAAAAAAAAGGAACATTCTTAATCATTTGCGTCACATAGGTTTAAAAATATCCAAAAGTATTAAAGTGCATTAAAAAGATTCAAGCTGGTAATAAACACCGCTACAAGATGTCTAATCCATTGCAAAAACAAGAGTAAACAATTCAACCTTACACATGACGATATAAAAGGGCATATTCCTAAATATTTGCCTCACATAGGCTTAAAAAATTTCATTATATTAGAAAATTTGTAAAAATAATTCGAGCCTTTCCCACCTTCCAATATGGGGAGAAGATAGACACTGATCTATATCATAATTAACTTTGTTATAAAATTGCGTTTATAAGTATCTTGTAATTCCATGTCATATACCCAGCACTGCAACTACATGGAGTTTGTTATCAAACTGCACTATAGGTCCCTAAAAGATTTATGGATGTATAAACCTCATAAAAAGAAAGTGGCTAATAGCCTACCAAATAAATGGGTAAAACCCACAATTGAAACTGCAGACCTTTGTTTTAAAATGTCACTATCCACACGTGAAAATCTATGTCACATACAAAAATAGGTATAACCCCCACCTCTACAATTGCAGGGACTTTGTTATCAAATTGCACTATAGGTCCTTGAAAATTCTATATCACATACATAAAAAAGGTACATATTAACATAATCAGAATACATAACATTATGATTACTACCTATATATACATCAATTATACACAAAACACACATATGTATAACCAATACTAAACAATACACACATACAACCAAAAATATTACATAAAACTACATAAATCATTAATTTGTGAATAAGTTCAAATACCAAATATAAGACGTACTAATTTATACAACATCATAAATAATTAGGGTTAATAAAAACACTCTATATCAACAAATAAAGGATAAAAAAATTAGGTGTTACTCAATAATTTTCGAAAAAAAAAGAAACAAATTTTAATACAATCCCCATAAGAAGGCTCTATTCAACCTATAAAATAATTTTTTATTTAGTATCTTTGAAAATATTAATTCTAGTGAACTAAAACTCTACAATGGCAAAACTATTTTTCTCTTTGAATATAACATTTTGGAAATTTTTTCCATCCAATATTGGATGATCCTACACCAATTATATTAATACACATACCCCATGTTTTAAACTTGTAAAAGTAACTAACATATTAATCTAGTGACATGTGTTTTGTTAAAATAATCAATGGCTTCGATATGAATGTTGGACAATCCAATATTGGATGGAAGTCTTACCCTAAAACTTTACTTGTCATAAAAAGAGAGTGTTATTGTTAAGTGGGCTAGAAAAAAAATAAGCCCAAATCACATGATTGTCAAGTGGGCTTAAAATACAACACTTACACACACTCGTACATCTTAAAAAAATTTAACCTAAAAAATAAAGACGGGCCGCTGAAATCAAACTTCTTTGTTCAAGGTTTCCTTCTATATAGCCTCTTGGATTAGGAAGACATTGTTATTCTGTCAATAGCAAGCAATATAGATGGCACTTTCTTAAAGGTATTTACTTACTTGTTTAATACTTGGAACAATTAGTTTGGACCAATCTTGTTTTTTGTCATTTGGTGTGCAGGTTGTATGAGGTTCCACTGATAAATACATAGGGGGAAAGTGCAAGATTGATTAGTGAAATGTTCAATTATGCACGTGATTATCAAGTAAGAAAGGACATATTAGATGTTTATTATATGCACGCTTTTGATATATGATAAATATTTACATCTTGATGTTCTTGTCCATCCAGACTTGCATAATCTTTATTGATGAGATTGATGTGATTGGTGGACGTAAATTCAGTGAAAAAACAATTGCTGGTCTTGAAATCTAGAGAATTTGAATGGAGGTCGGAAAGGTACCTCAATTAAATTAAAAAATAAATTAGTACTTTACATGTTGAGATAAATTATATTGGTATATATGTCCAGGATAAAATGATGTAGTGGTCCCAGATCTTTTTTGTCTAAGTAGATTACATAGAAAAATCGAGATACCTTTACCTGACGAGCAATAAGGATTAAAAAGTCTCAAGATTCATTTCGTTTTGAAATTTAAACTTGCCGAGTTACTACACTAATATTTTTATTAAGTTATTTCGTGAATCATCAAAGTATTTATTGAAACTAGTTTGTGCACAGGGTTCCAATGGAGCCGATTTTCGTAATATTTTTACGTAAATCGGTATGGAAGCTATTCGTTCAAAGTTTGATTATGTCATCCATCAAGATTTTGTGAAGGTAAAATTTAATTATCGGTTCGATTAATAGTGCAATTAACATAAAAAATGAATTTCAAGAAACGATCATTTGTACTTTTTTTATATGTATATCATAAGTATTATTCAATTTAAAGGAAAAGATAGTTGGTCATGATATTTCAAAAAAGAAATAATATTCATTATAATTAGGGTATAGCCCTCCCAATTATAATGGAAATAGCATGAATAACGAGATTCCTAAGGTGATTGATATGAGAGCAACCACGATCTTATTAGTTTCTGCAAGAAATTGCTGCTATATCGATGAATAATGCTTCTACAGCTGCAAGGGTAGAAGCGGAAAGAAAAGCAAAAGAGGCGGCAATTTCCAGAAAACGAACTAGGGAGGCTTTAGATGATGTTATTTATCTCGCAGCTAAGGAGAAGATGAAGAGGAATCAAGCTTTATTAGCATATGGAGTTGTTAATAGTAGAGCTATGAATTTGAATGGTGTTGGAGTGGTGGTCGGAGATGGAACTCGAGACGTAGCCGGAGTAATGCCGGAAATGCACAACCATATGGGGAATAACATGGAAAGAATGGATATCTCAAACGAGGTATTAGGAGCTTTAAACTCAGTTGAGTTAAGAGAGAAACATAGGTTAGTTTCATGACAAACATCAAACAATGGTGCAGCTATGAATATCGGAGCACCTAGGGTAGCTTCTAGCTCAATCACTATGAATTCAAGTCTTCAAAATCATCATCACACAAGAACTACTGTGAATGAAATTCAACAGAAAGTGGGTAATGCGATGGTACTAGTTCATGTTCAAGAAGTTGTTCCGATTCAAATCCTGGACGATGAAAATCAAATGCACGGTGTGGAAAATGGGCATAAGAAACCGCCATAGTAAAGGTTGTAATATTAATTTGTTTTTGTCTAATTAATTTAAGTTCTTTTTGGTTATAATTATGTTGTTTTGATTTTAGGTTTGAGTTAATGTTTTTGTAGGTATAAAAAGTCGAATCACAATTGATGTAGGTATTTAGAGAATTTCGTTTGAACAACAAAATAAATTTAGATTTCATTTTCTTTGTTTAGAGTTGTTAAAATGCTTTGCGATAGAATGTTAAAATGTTGGAATTTTGTATTATTGAATGAAATTTTAACAACTTATTAGCTTTTTGTATCCTCATTGTTGAAGATTAGAAACATTCAAACATTCAAACATTCAAAGATTTTTTTTAGTTAGGGACGATGATGACGAACACGGTTGGAGCTGACGTGGCGGTGACATGGCGTCATGTGGCGTTGACTAACGATCAACCGACAGAAAAATAGAAAAAGGACTAACGGTGTCAAAATCTAGTTAGATCAAGAGCGCGAAAATGTAAAAACAAAGATCAGTGGCCATAGTTAGAGAGTTTCGGGAGGGCTTTACCCTTATAATTAATCTGTTAAATTTATTGATTTTACTATTTTCTATATATGCGTTTAGATTTATTTGACTCAATCTATCGATTCAATTATTTGTGATGGTTAATAACAATTGGTCAATCATTGATGATTAAATTATAGTTCTAAACAGTGTAAATTTTATTTTGACAATTGACGTGTTCAAAATTGGATTAGAGGAGTAAAAGAAATTATTGGTGTTATGCTATTATATTAAAAGAAGACATATCCAATATAATTGTCTATAGAGGATATAACATCATGTAGATACAATTTAAAATTTGCCACATTATTAAAGATTATGTAGATAGATATTGAATGGGAGTAAAGAATAATATGTTAAATATGTGCAGATAAATTCAGTTACATACTAACCCTAAATATGTTCATATAGATTTATTAAAGATAGCCTTAGGTAATAGCCTAAAAATAGAATTTATTAGGAATAATATAACAATTTTAGACTTGTACCTGCAATAAAATGTGTACAAGTTCTGTGCTACCAAAACGTGAAGCTTCGAGAAAGCATTGGTTAACATTATCGGCCCCACCTTCAAATAACATACCGAGTAAACCTCGAGATGCATTTGCAGATATACCAGGAAGCCCAAAAAGGGGCAAATAAACTAGAGAAAAGTGTGAGTGGAAAACAAGATGCATTGTTAGTGGAAAAATGCAGCTTGTTTTCCACTTACATTTTTCTCTAGTTCATTTGACCCTGGTTGGGCTTCAGGTATATCTGCAATTCAAGGTTTACTCGGTATGTTAGTTGAAGGTGGGGCCGATAATGTTAATCGATTCTTTCTCGAAGCTTCACGTTTTGGTAACACCAAACTTGTAAGCATTTTATTGCAGGTAAAAGTCTAAAGTTGTTATATTATTCCTAGTAAATTCCATTTCTAGGGTATTACCTATGGCATAAAAACATTTTTAATGAATCTATCTACACATTTTTAGGTTTAGTATGTAACTTAATTTATCTACACATATTTGGCATGTTTTTTTTTGTTTCTAGATCGTAAAACGTTTAGCTAACAAAGTTGGAAGTATTTATTAGGGTACTAGTTATCATGTTCCATTTTTAATTGCTTGACTTGTTTTAACATTGGTAAAAACCTTGTGATTGACAATAACATTAGCATCTTTTGTACCTGTAATATATACATATCAATCATGATAGTATATTGTTAAGTATCGGTTACATTGTTAAGTATGAGTTACAGCTATTAAATAAAGTTAGGACATCTAATATACTAACAATAGTTAAGTAATTGATAGGTTGAGAAGTATGTTAAGTCTTCTCCTTAACATCCCACTCAAGATCAGCACATAATTATTTAGCCACTAGACTCGATCGTATCTCTTATGTTCAAAGATTCAAGCTTCATATATGTTCAAGACTCGGTTTTTTAGCTCCTACTATGAATCTTTGGATCAACACAGTAATTAGTACAAATGTGAAAGAGATTGATATTAATTTGCATGATCAAAACAGTCATTATCGATTACCTAAAGTAATTTACTTTAGTAAAACTTTAACCTCATTAAAGCTATATAACACATGGTTTGAAGAATCTAGTGAGATAAATCTAGTTAATGAATCTTGTGAAGAAAATTAAATCAAAAGGGAAAAAAGTGAGTAATGCTTAATTTTTATTTATTTTAGTGTTGTTAGTGATTTTAATCATTTTTTTTATTATTTAGTAGAATTTAATCACATATCTTAGCTCAATGTTATGTATTATGCAAAAATTGCTAGGTTTACGAACTTTGAGATGGTTAACTAACAAGCTATATACATCTTTGTTTTTTATTAGGTCATCGTGGAAAATTTGAACAAGGCAAGAAGGTAAAAAATTTCACTCATATTACCTTATCTTTAAGGAAATTACACAATTTCTTTTACCTAATTTACCAATTGATTTTACAGTAAGAGAAAAGTAAGAGAAAGAGGGTAACAATTAGTGTAGATTTTTTAAAACTTCTTTTGATGTGTCAATTTTTTCAACTCCAGAAATATTTTATCTATTTACAGATTTTGTCAACTATTGACTGTATTTGTCAATGGAATCTCATCATTATATGTCTAACTTGGAAAACTCTTATTGTTTTAAAATATGATGTTTTCTTGTATTTCCAAAGCTAGTTTATTTAATACAATGGAGATTTTAAGACCATATAAAACGACCTATTACATGTTCAAAACATCTATTAATTCCGACGTGAATATTCTCAAATGACCTTTCCATTCGAAACCATTTATTATAAGAACTACCGAAATTTCATTGAATGATGAATAACAACTTGATTGCCTAAGTCTCGATCGTGCTAAACAATGGGCACATACATTTACTTCTCGATATATACCTTTAATTTTGAACGAGGCATTATTTTCCAACAACACCCGAATCCCATCTATCCAAAAAGCCGCTGAACCTCTTCCCCACTCCACATGATCAATCGTGCATATGACCTCATGAGAATCCACTTTCACCCATAGCTCTCTCACTCCCATACCCATAACTGTTTGGAGTCCCTCGTAAATAGCATTAACTCTGAGACTACTGCCGAGTATCCCCTAATATTCATGGTAAACACTTTAACCCAATTTCGCTCATTGTCCCTCAAGACACCACATGCACCTCCTTTCGCTTGATCCTCGCTCCAACTACCATCTATGTTAAGTTTATATCCATGAATCGGTTAATTCCACCCAATCCATTCCACATGATCATTATGCTTAACGGTTTTCTTTTTATGTCATCACCAGGCTTTCAAATAATTGACGGCAAACCATTTTGCCTTTTTAATTAAAATTTCTCCACCCGGGGATGGCCCACTATTAAACACCATCTCATTGTGTTCCTTCCAATCCACAACTACTAAAGAGGGGAAAAACACATTCCAACTCAGCGTTCTGGCCTAGATTTTTATTCTACACATCACGTCACTCAGCCTCCTAGATCTGTCTCGAGATTGCAGGTGAAGTCACCTTGGCTGTTGCAGGGCCTCCTGAATACTGTTCACCTCTTCTGGAACCTCCACTATTCACAACCCTGCTGCCGCTGCTGACGGATGTGCTTTCCTCATGTTTGGTAATACCACTATAGTCCTTGTTCTCTTGTAAACTTGGACCCCTAGATGTTGTAAAATTGTAGCCACAGTTTCCTACTCTACTCTATGTTCTACAATATGGCGACAGAGTACCTCATCGAAACTACCACAACCAAAAAATGTTTTCCTTCAAAATATTAAGAATCTCTCAAAGATAGAGCTTCAAGAGTTGTACCAAACATGTGATTTATGTCTCATAAAAGATTATATTTTTGTTCATGCATATAATAATGTGTTTGAAATTTACAGGAAAATGATCATTGGTCATGATAATTAAAAAAAACATTTTTTGGATGTGTAGCTTCTTTGATTGATTTCCCATTCAAGGTATGTTCCTAGAGTTGGTCCATCTAATTTTTTGGTTTCTTTAATGATGGGATTGGATTTTCTTACCTCGTTATACTCTATTGGTTCATATTTCTCACTTGTGATGTTTAATAAAAAATGGTAAATGCTTAATGTTTAACTTATTGATCTAAAGGTGGTAATTTTAGTTTTCAAGTGGTGTGTTCAATTATGATTAAAAGAGTAAAAGCAAGTATTTGTGTTATTCTATTATACTAATTGAAGATCTCCAATCAAATTGCATGGGGAAAAATAAACATTATGTAGACAAAATTTAACATCTAACACCCTATTGAAGATTATGTATAGAAATATTGAATGGGCGTAAAGAATAACAAGTTTAGTATTTAAACTGAAACTGAACATATTTAGCATGTTTTTTGTTTGTAGATCATAAATACTTTAAAGTAATTTTTAGAAGACACTATATATAAATACAATATAAAAGAAGTATATTAACTATAGTGATCATAGGTTGGATCAATAATTCTTCTAGCAAGACTAGGAAGTGGGGAAAGTTTTGTTTTAATAGGAGAACACTCATTAAGTGGGGTTTTTGGAGGTTCAAATGAAGCCTAGAATGCAATTACTACCAATTCAGCATCACTAGGATAAAGAAAAAGGGAGATCATAAGGGTTAATATATGACTATCAGATATGGTTACCATTTAGTATCACCAGGACAAAATAATAGATGAAATTAATAACAAAAATTAAAGAGAAAATCTCCCAAGGCTTTGTTACCCCGTCCATACAAAAATCTGACAACAATATTGATGATACAACACATTAAATTGTTATGTATTTAACAAAAAAAATCAATCTGATACAAAAACCATAGCTAATGACCTTGTAATATACCATTGTACATTATCATTTTGTTTGCAATATAACTTATGGTCATCATTTTCTGCAGGCTGCTTAACCTGATACACAAAGATTGATTGTGGACTTAATCTTTTGGTACCATCATAGTTAAAAGTTATAATCTAATAACGGCATTAAAAGATTTTATACGTGAGCATGGGACTCTTCTCGACGGGAAGAAATGAAAACTTAGATATCAGTGACAAGGTTATGAGCACTGGCTTTAACCGCCTTAGATACCATGTAGCTGGCATTCATGAAAATGTTGTCAGTTGTAAGAATGTACCTACACATGTTAAGTATGTTTGTCTAAATGAGCTACTCGATAATAGAGATAATTAGCCAAGGAAGATTAGAAGCCCTATACTCCTCTAAAGAGAAAGAGAGTGCTTACTCATGCATCCATTTCAGGGACTAAGATTTTTTCAGGAGAGATCAAAGTGGGTTGTAGAATCTAGTTAGAGGCATGTGTAGATAATATAAATAGGTCCATATTGAATATTTTTGTTTATCACTTTGGAGAAGTTAAAGCATTTATCAGTGAAGTAATGAAACCACTTGATTCAGTCACCACGATTATTGGTCATAGTTTTCGAAATATATCCTTTTGATTTGGATAATCCTTAAAGTCAGGGATACTTGATAAGTAACGGAAGTCAATTAGGAGTTGAGATTAAGAAGTTATGCTAATGCCTCCACTTTGGCTCGAACAAGTCTGACAATAAGTAAAAACGAGTTAGGCTATTTTACTCCATCTAAGTAGGCCCATTTTGGACCCAAACGTTTTTAGGATGCTATAGATGTTTTTTAGAAGCTCATAACATATGACTACAGAATTTTGGAGAGCTAAAAATGCTGGAGTAGAAGCAAGACGTAAGAAGAAGGAGAAGAAGGGTTCCACCATTCTTTAACATTCCAAATCCTTTTTCGAATTACGACTAGTGTGAAAAGACTAATTATCCCTGTGTGAAAAGACTAATAATCCCTTACACTTATAAACATCTAATTACTTACCTTTGAGAGTTACTAGAAATACTTGAATATATTTCTTCCATATTCAAATCGTTTAGTAGTTTAAATTGCAATTCAATCTTATATTTTACTTTTCGTTCTTTATCAACAATCCTAGTTAATCTTTATTTACCGTACTTTTTTTTATAATCATAAACCCATCAAATATATTTAGTAAATTACTTTTATTCGAATCTCAATCTACCATACTTGTAAAAACAATCATCTTAACTTTCATAGTGCATGTGGAAACGATAACCCCTTCATATATTTATTATTACTTTTCAATATCATGTACACTTGCGGGTAGTAAACCTTTCCAATACTATATACTTATTTATCACAGTCTTGGGTATTACAATAACCGACACCACTGCCGGAGGTGGCACTAATCCTGTTCAGAGAGTGTTTGAGTGAAACGTCTCCTAGCATGAAAGTCTATGAGAATGCGAATTATCTAAGAGTGCAAAACTATTTGATTGGCAAGTGGGTAGGCATATATAATGCATAAAAAGGGAATAATTGAGTACATATTAGAGTGTAAATTCAAATTCTTAGACAATTATTTGTTTGGTTAGTGAGGAGAGACCCAAAAGCTCAGTCTTAATTGTTCAAATATATATACTACCATACCATAAGCCTAATTTAAACTAAAAAAACCTTAAGATTAATATATATGTGGTTTAATTAAAAGGAGTGAAAAAGAAGTTAGTAAGTAGGTCATTAAAATTTCATGAATTTGTCGAGGATCGCCCTATACCAACCACTTTAAGGTTGGTATTTTAGTCTCTCTTTTTGTATTCTGAAAGTTAATCGTTTTTTACATTATAATATTGTGAGTTTTTAAATAAAAAGTATTTTTGTGGATTAATTTTTAGAGTATGAATTTATCAGAAGTGTTTGTTCACTACTTGAGATTATAACATGCTTCTTCCTTGGAAAACATTTGAACATTAGGCCTAGTTTGTGTTTACTTTGTCGAGACGACAAAGATTTGAGTTGAGGGACCTGATGTCTCGCATTATGTGATCAATGTAGAGACTCACGAAATATACTTTAGGGAAATGGTTTAGAATTATTATGGGATTTATCCCTTAATTTTGCATGATTTGAGTCTGTAGCAAATCTTGGATATATATGTATTTTCGGTGCAATTAGAGATGATATTTGTGTTAAGTGTATAGATCCTAGGACCAGGGATGATACTAGACACCATCAAGCTAAGGACGGACAAGAGTCAAGTCGCGGAGGAGCCAAAAGTTTCTCTAGAAGCTCAACAAAAATTGTCGATAAAACATCTACACAAATTTTGGAAATTCACGTTAGATAATTTTGAGAAGTTTGATCATGAAATTACATCTCAATGTATACCTTTCAGTCTAGGTTGCGTGATAATAAAAGGTTTGAACATCAGAGTTGAAATGAGAAAGTTATGGACATTTTTCTACGAAGGCCCAAGATGTCCAACTTCAAAAAAGAGTCCACTAAGCCACTTATGACTTATTTAAGTGGGCCCAACTTGTCCAAACGTCTTTATGGGTATAAAAATTTGTTTTTAGCTTCAAAACAAACCACTTATAATTGTATAGAGTTGTGAAAATATGGACAAAGATTTAGAGCAAAAGAAGCAATAACACACACCTTCTTTCACTTTATTTCCATATTAAATAATTTAATTTATTTTTTCCCTTTATTTCTTGGAATTATGAATTAATTATTTTTATTTCTTTCTCTAAGCATGAGCTGAAGATATTTAGCTTGATATTTCATATGTATGAACTCTAGCTTTCATTTAGGATTACTTTCCATGAAATTTGGAATTGCATGCATACTTATGTTCATGTAGTTATTTTTCTTGATCACATATTGAGTTGTGATAGATTAAAGTACCCCCGGGCTAGGAGAGTTTAGTGTTTAGAAAATAAATTATAAATATTTAGTAGAGTTTGAGAATCGGGAGAACTACTCTAGCTGGATAAATAATTTAGGATTTAAACTTAGATATTATCTAATTTTGTCAGATTAATCGGAAGAGGTTTCTAGGATTAGGTAGTATCCCCTACTACCCAAGAGTAACATATGGTGTACCTTAGAATTTTGGTTAGAAACTGAAATTTCCAATTTATCCTTTAATCAAAGAATTGTCCTAAAGCATGCTAGTGGTGAGAATGCAATTTTGAGATATTCCTTTATACATCGTATCTTAAGCTTTATTATTATAGTTCATTGATTTTGTTTTAGTAATCCTTAATTTTGTGTTTCCTAGTAGTACTTAATCTCTCAAAAACAAATTAGAAATCCTTTTTGTTTTAGTTGTAGTTTTTCCAACGATATCTAAATTCGAATTAAAATCACGTGTTTCACTTCTACTTCCTTGTGAGGACAGTAACTTATCACTTTTTATTACTTATGTCAACTCGTACACTTGCACAGAGTCTTCAACAAATGTTAATTTTTATATCACACCTCATAAAAAATCAATCATTTATACTTGCACTATAGTTCCCTCAGTTTTTGAAACTATAACATAGTATAGTTAGAAGGTTATTTTAAACTCATTGATCCCACTGGCTAGATGTTTAATTGAAATATATGCATTTTTAAGCATGTGTTAGTTATTTCTTATATCAAGTGTTATTTTCTAGTTATTCGATAATAAGGTTCCTTTTTATTTTCATGGATGGAGAGGATAAATATCTATCCTTGATGCACTTGTATAGTGTAACACAATGCGAGGATGTGCGTCCATTGCAACATAATAAAATTTCACAACAAGACATCTCTGCGGGCTCCTTTATAATATTGCGGATTACACAAGGAAGATGTTAAAGGTTAAATTTACATGTAATGCAGTGGGTATATGCCACCATAGATAATCAGGATTTTTAAACTCTCACATATTTATTTTAGTCTTTATTGAGTTTATAAAGTGATTAACATAGTTTATTTGGGGTTTATATAATGCTTAATGGTTAATGTGTAGGAATTTACACATTAATTATTGTTTATAGGTCATTGGTCAGTAACAACTGTGGGTGTTGAACATCCACCCTCATCATAAAAACCAAATTTTGTAATAAAAACTGCTACAAGATAAGTAATATATTGCAAAAATAAGTGTAAACAATTGTCTCCTTGCACAAGACAGTAAAAAAAGGGAACATTCTTAATTATTTGCGTCACATAGGTTTAAAAATATCCAAAAGTATTAAAGTGCATTAAAAAGATTCAAGCTGGTAATAAAAAATGCTACAAGATGTCTAATCCATTGCAAAAACAAGAGTAAACAATTCATCCTTATACATGACGATATAAAAGGGCATATTCTTAAATATTTGCCTCACATAGGCTTACAAAATTTCATTATATTAGAAAATTTGTAAAAACAATTCGAGCCTTTCCCACCTTCCAATATGGGGAGAAGAGAGACAATGATCTATATTGTAATTAACTTTGTTACCAAATTACGTTATAAGTATCTTGGAATTCTATGTCACATACGTAGCACTGCAACTACATGGACTTTTGTTATCAAATTGCACTATAGGTCCCTAAAAGATTTATGAACCCCATAAAAAGAAAGTGGCTAATAGCCTACCAAATAAAGAGGTAAAACCCACCATTGAAACTGTAGTCCTTTGTTTTAAAATGTCACTATCGACACCCGAAAATCTATACAAAAATGGGTATAACCCCCACCTCTACAATTTCAGGGACTTTGTTATCAAATTGCACTATAGGTCCTTGAAAATTCTATATCACATACATAAAACAGGTACATATTAACATTATCAGAATACATAACATTATGCGTAAATTACTACCTATATATACATAAATTATACTCAAAACACACATATCTATAACCAATACTAAACAATACACACATACAACCAAAAATATTACATAAAACTACATAAATCATTACTTTGTGAATAAGTTCAAATACCAAATATAAGACGTACTAATTTATACAACATCATAAATAATTAGAGTTAATAAAAACACTCTATATCAACAAATAAAGGATAAAAAAATTCGGTGTTACTCAATAATTATAGAAAAAAAAAGAAACAAATTTTAATACAATCCCTATAAGAAGGCCTTATTCAACCTATACAATAAATTTTTATTTAGTATCTTTAAAAATATTAATTCTAGTGAACTAAAACTCTCCAATGGCCAAACTATTTTTCTCTTTGAATATAAAATTTTACTTGTCATAAAAAGAGAGTGTTATTGTTAAGTGGGCTAGAAAAAAACAATAAGCCCAAATCACATGATTGTCAAGTAGGCATCATTTTTTTTATCTTTAGTCTCAGTATAGTTTGTACATGACCAATCCATAACCCACCGGGCTTAAAATACAACACTAACACACACTCGTACATCTTAAAAAAATTTAACCTAAAAAATAAAAACGGCCGGCGAAATCAAACTTCTTTGTTCAAGGTTTCCTTCTATATAGCCTCCTGGATTAGGAAGACATTGTTAGTCTGTCAATAGCAAACAATATAGATGGCACTCTCTTAAAGGTACTTACTTACTTGTCTAATACTTGGAACAAGTAGTTTGGACCAATCTTGTTTTTTGTCATTTGGTGTGCAAGTTGTATGAGGTTCCACTGATAAATACATAGGGGAAAGTGCAAGATTGATTAGTGAAATGTTCAATTATGCACGTGATTATCAAATAAGAAAAGACATAATATATGTTTGTTATATGCACGGTTATGATGTATGATAAATATTTACATCATATTGTTCTTGTCCATCCAGACTTGCATAATCTTTATAGATGAGATTGATGTGATTGGTGGACGTAAATTCAGTGAAAAAATAATTGTTAATCGTGAAATCTAGAGAATTTGAATGGAGGTCGGAAAAGTACCTCTATTAAATTAAAAAATTAATTAGTACATTACATGTTGAGATAAATTATACTGGTATATATATCCAGGAAAAAATAATGTAGTGGTCCCGTGTCTTTTTTTGTCTAAGTAGATTAGATAGAAAAATCGAGATACATTTACCTGACGAGCAATAAGGATTAAAAAGTCTCAAGGTTCATTTCGTTTAGAAATTTAAACTTGCCGAGTTACTACACTAATATTTTTATTAAGTTATTTCGTGAATCATCAAAGTATTTATTGAAAACTAGTTTGTGCACAGGGTTCCAATGGAGCCGATTTTCGTAATAGTTTTACCTAAATCGATATGGAAGCTATTAGTGCAAAGTTTGATTATGTCATCCATCAAGATTTTGTGAAGGTAAAATTTAATTATCAGGTTAATAGTGCAATTAACTTAAAAAATGTATTTCAAGAAACGATAATTTGTATTTTTTTTACATGTATATCATAAGTATTATTCAATTTACAGGAAAAGATAATTGGTCATGATATTTCAAAAAGAAATAATATTCATTATAATTAGGGTATAGCCCTCCTAATTATAATGAAAATAGCATGAATGACGAGATTCCTAAGGTGATTGATATGAGAGAAGCAACGATCTTATTAGTTGCTGCAAAAAATTGATGTTATATCGATGAATAATGCCGCTACAGCTGCAAGGGCAGAAGCGGAAAGAAAAGCAAAAGAGGCGGCAATTTCCAGAAAACGAGCTAGGGAGGCTTTAGAGGATGTTATTTATCTCGCAGCTAAGGAGAAGATGAAGAGGAATCAAGCTTTATTACCATCTGGAGTTGTTAACAGTGTAGCTATGAATTTGAATGGTGTTGGAGTGGTGGTTGGAGATGGAACTCGAGCCGTAGCCGGAGTAATGCCGGAAATGCACCACCATATGGGGAATAACATGGAGAGAATGGATATCTCAGACGAGGTATTTGGAGCTTTAAACTCAGTTGAGTTAAGAGAGAAACATAGGTTAGTTTCAGGACAATCATCAAACAATGGTGCAGCTATGAATATCGGAGCTCCTAGGGTAGCTTCTAGCTCAATCACTATGACTTCAAGTCTTCAAAATCATCATCACACTAGAGCTACTGTGAATGAAATTCAACATAAAGTGGGTAATGTGATGGTACTAGTTCATGTTCAAGAAGTTGTTCCGATTCAAATCCTGGACCATGAAAATCAAATACAAGTGTGGAAAATGGGCATAAGAAACCACCATAGTAAAGGTTGTAATATTAATTTGTTTTTGTCTAATTAATTTAAGTTCTTTTTGGTTATAATTATGTTTTTTTGATTTCAGGTTGAGTTAATGTTTTTGTAGGTAGAAAAAGTCGAATCACAATTGATGTAGGTATTTAGAGAATTTCGTTTGAACAACAAAATAAATTTAGATTTCATTTTCTTTGTTTAGAGTTGTTAAAATGCTTTGCGATAGAATGTTAAAATGTTGGAATTTTGTATTACTGAATGAAATTTTAACAACTTATTAGCTTTTTGTTTCCTCATTGTTGAAGATTTGAAACATTCAAACATTCAAAGATTTTTTTTAGTTAGCTGACGTGGCGGTGACATGGCGTCATGTGGCATTGACTAACGATCAACAGACAGAAAAATAGAAAAAGGGCTAACGGTGTCAAAAACTAGTTAGATCAAGGGCGCGAAAGGGTAAAAAAAAAGATCAGTGGCCATAGTTAGAGAGATTATGGAGGGCTTTACCCTCATAATTAACCTGTTAAATCTATTGATTTTGCTATTTTTCTATATATGCGATTAGATTTATTTGACTCAATCTTTTGATTCAATTATTTGTGATGGTTAATAACAATTGGTCAACCATTGATGATTAAATTATAGTTCTAAACAGTGTAAATTTTATTTTGGCAATGGACGTGTTCAAAATTGGATTAGAGGAGTAAAAGAAATTATTGGCGTTATGCTATTATATTAAAAAAAGACATATCCAATATAATTGTCTATAGAGGATATAATATCATGTAGATACAATTTAAAATTTGCCACATTATTAAAGATTATGTAGTTAGATATTGAATGGGCTAAAGAATAACATGTTAAATATGTGCAGATAAATTCAGTTACATACTAACCCTAAATATGTTCATATAGATTCATTACAAATACTTTTAGGCCATAGGTAATAGCCTAAAAATAGAATTTATTAGGAATAATATAACAATTTTAGACTTGTACCTGCAATAAAATGTGTATAAGTTCTGTTCTACCAAAACGTGAAGCTTCGAGAAAGCATTGGTTAACATTATCGGCCCCACCTTCAAATAACATACTGAGTCAGATATACGTGGAAGCCCAAACCGGGGCAAATGAACTAGAGAAAAGTGTGAGTGATAAACAAGCTGCATTGTGAGTGGAAAAATGTAGCTTGTTTTTCACTTACACTTTTCTCTAGTTCATTTGACCCTGGTTGGGCTTCAGGTATATCTGCAATTCAAGGTTAACTTGGTATGTTAGTTGAAGGTGGGCCGATAATGTTAATCAATTCTTTCTCGAAGCTTCACGTTTCGGTAACATCGAACTTGTATGCATTTTATTGCAGGTACAAGTCTAAAGTTGTTATATTATTCCTAGTAAATTTCATTTCTGTGGTATTACCTATGGCAATGAATCTATCTACACATTTTTAGGTTTAGTATGTAACTAAATCTATCTACACATATTTGGCATGTTTTTTGTTTCTAGATCATAAAACATTTAGCTAAAAAAGTTGGAAGTATTTATTAGGGTACTTGTTATCATGTTCCATTTTTAATTGCTTGACTTGTTTTAACATTGGTAAAAACCTTGTGAATGACTATAACATTTGCATCTTTTGTACCTGTAATATATACATATCAATCATGATTGTATATTGCTAAGTATGGGTTACATTGTTAAGTATGAGTTACAGCTATTAAATAAAGATATAGGACATCTAATATACTAACAATAGTTAAGTAATTGACAGGTGGAGAAGTATGTTAAGCCTTCTCCTTAACATCCCACTCAAGATCAGCACATAATTATTTAGCCACTATACTCGATCTAAACTCGTATGTTCAAAGATTCAAGCTTAATATATGTTCAAGACTCGGTGCTTTAGCTCCTACTATGAATCTTTGGATCAACACAGTAATTAGTAAAAATGTGCAAGAGATTGATATTCATTTGCATGATCAAAACACTCATTATTGATTACCTAAAGTGGTTTACTTTAGTAAAACGTTAACCTCATTAAAGCTATATAACACATGGTTTGAAGAATCTAGTGAGATAAATCTAGTTAATGAATCTTGTGAAGAAAATTTAATCAAAAGAGAAAAAAGTGAGTAAGGCTTAATTTTTATTTATTTTATTGGTGTTTGTGATTTTAATTCTTTTTTTTTATTTACTAGAATTTAATAACATATCTTAGCTCAATGTTATGTATTATGCAAAAATTGCTAGGTTTACGAACTTTGAGACGGCAAACTAACAAGCTATACACATCTTTGTTTTTTATTAAGTCATCGTGGAAAATTTGAACAAGGCAAGAAGGCAAAAAATTTCACTCATATTACCTTATTTTTAAGGAAATTACACAATTTCTTTTAACTAATTTACCAATTGATTTTACAGTAAGAGAAAAGTAAGAGAAAGAGGGTCACAATTAGTGTAGATTTTTTTAAAACTTCTTTTGATGTGTCAATTTTTTCAACTCCGGAAATATTTTTCTATTTACAGATTTTGTCAACTATTGACTGTATTTGTCAATTGAATCTCGTCATTTTATGTCTAACTTGGAATACTCTTATTGTTTTAAAATATGACGTTTTCTTGTATTTCTAAAGCTAGTTTATTTAATATAATGGAGATTTTAAGACCATATAAAACGACCTATTACATGTTCAAAACATCTATTAATTTTGACATGAATATTCTCAGATGATCTTTCCATTCGAAACCATTTATTATAAGAACTACCAAAATTTCATTGAATGACGAATAACCACTTGATTGCCTAAGTCTTGATCGTGCTAAACAACGGGCACATACATTTACTTCTCGATATATACCTTTAATTTTGAACGAGGCATTATTTTCCAACAACACCCGAATCCCATCTATCTAAAAAGCCGCCGAACCTCTTCCCCACTCCACATGATTAATCGTGCATATGACCTCATGAGAATCCACTTTCACCCATAGCTCTCTCACTCCCATACCCATAACTGTTTGGAGTCCCTCGTAAATATCATTAACTCTGAGACTACCGCCGAGTATCCCCTAATATTCATGGTAAAAACTTTTACCCAATTTCGCTCCTTGTCCCTCAAGACACCACATGCACCTCCTTTCGCGTGATCCTCGCTCCCACTCCCATCTATGTTAAGTTTATATCCATGAATCGGTTAATTTCACCCAATCCATTCCACATGATCATTATGATTAACGGTTTTCTTTTTATGTCATCACCAGGCTTTCAAATAATTGACGGCAAACCATTTCGCCTTTTTAATTAAAATTTCTCCACCCGGGGATGGCCCACTATTAAACACCATCTCATTGTGTTCCTTCCAATCCACAACTACTAAAGAGGGAAAAACACATTCCAACTCAGCGTTCTCGCCTAGATTTTTATTCTACACATCACGTCACTCAGCCTCCTAGATCTGTCTCGAGATTGCACGTGAAGTCACCTGGGCTGTTGCAGGGCCTCCTGGATACTGTTCACCTCTTCTGGAACCCTGCCACTATTCACAACCCTGCTGCCGCTGCTGACGGATGTGCTTTCCTCACGTTTGGTAATACCACTATAGTCCTTGTTCTCTTGTAAACTTGGACCCCTAAATGTGTTTCCTACTCTACTCTATGTTCTGAAATATGGCGAAAACTGCAATTTTTGCAGCAAATTTGGCATAAGTTGGTATCCGCTCCCGACCCGTCGATCTTCTATCCCCAGAGACATATATCCTGCGTTATTGGGCCGATTTTTGTCCATTTTATATCAAAACGGCCACAACCAAAAAATGTTTTCCTTCAAAATATTGAGAATCTCTCAAAGATAGAGGTTCAAGAGTCGTACCAAACATGTGATTTATGTCTCATAATATAATAATATGTTTGGAATTTACAGGAAAATGATTATTGGTCATGATAATTAAAAAAAGAACATTTATTGGATGTGTAGCTTCTTTCATTGATTTCCCATTCAAGGTATGTTCGTAGAGTTGGTCCATCTAACTTTTTGGTTTCTTTAATGATGGGATTGGATTTTCTTACCTCGTTATACTCTATTGGTTCATATTTCTCACTTGTGATGTTTAATAAAAAATTGTCAATGCTTAATATTTAACTTATTGTTCTAAAGGTGGTAATTTTAGTTTTCAAGTGGTGTGTTCAATTATGATTAAAAGAATAAAAGCAAGTATTTGTGTTATGCTATTATACTAATTGAAGATCTCCAATAAAATTGCATGGAGAAAAATAAACATCATGTAGACAAAATTTAACATCTAACACACTATTAAAGACTATGTAGAAAAATATTGAATGGGCGTATTTAAACAAGTTTAGTATTTAAACTGAAACTGAACATATTTAGCATGTTTTTTGTTTGTAGATCATAAATACTTTATAGTAATTTTTAGAAGACACTATATATAAATACAATATAAAAAAAGTATATTAACTATGGTGATCATAGGTTGGATCAATAATTCTTCTAGCAAGACTAGGAAGTGGGGAAAGTTTTGTTTTAATAGGAGAACACTCATTAAGAGGGGTTTTTGGAGGTTCAAATGAAGCCTAGAATGCAATTACTACCAATTCAGCATCACCAGGATAAAGAAAAAGGGAGATCATAAGGGTTAATATATGACTATCAGATATGGTTACCATTTAGTATCACCAGGACAAAATTATAGATGAAATTAATAACAAAACTTAAAGAGAAAATCTCCCAGGCAAAGAGGCTTTGTTACCCCTTCCATACAACAATCTGACAACAATATTGATGATACAACACATTAAATTGTTATGTATTTAACAAAAAAAATCAATCTGATACAAAAACCATAGCTAATGACCTTGTAATATACCATTGTACATTATCATTTTGTTTGCAATATAACTTATGGTCATCATTTTCTGCAGGCTGCTTAACCTGTTACACAAAGATTGATTGTGGACTTAATCTTTTGGTACCATCATAGTTAAAAGTTATAATCTAATAACGGCATTGAAAGATTTTATACGTGAGCATGGGACTCTTCTCGACGGGAAGAAATGAAAACTTAGATATCAGTGACAAGGTTATGAGCACTGGCTTTAACCGCCTTAGATACCATGTAGCTGGCATTCATGAAAATGTTGTCAGATGTAAGAATGTACCTACACATGTTAAGTATGTTTGTCTAAATGAGCTACTCGATAATAGAGATAATTAGCCAAGGAAGATTAGAAGCCCTATACTCCTCTAAAGAGAAAGAGAGTGCTTACTCATGCATCCATTTCAGGGACTAAGATTTTGTCAGGAGAGATCAAAGTGGGTTGTAGAATCTAGTTAGAGGCATGTGTAGATAATATAAATAGGTCCATATTGAATATTTTTTTTTATCACTTTGGAGAAGTTAAAGCATTTATCAGTGAAGTAATGAAACCACTTGATTCAGTCACCACGATTATTGGTCATAGTTTTCGAAATATATCCTTTTGATTTGGATATTCCTTAAAGTCAGGGATACTTGATAAGTAACGAAAGTCAATTAGGAGTTGAGATTAAGAAGTTATGCTAATGCCTCCACTGTGGCTCGAACTAGTCTGCCAATAAGTAAAAACGAGTTAGGCTATTTTACTCCATCTAAGTAGGCCCATTTGGACCCAAACGTTTTTAGGATGCTATAGAAGTTTTTTAGAAGCTCATAACGTATGACTACAGAATTTTGGAGAGCTAAAAAATGCTGGAGTAGAAGCAAGACGTAAGAAGAAGGAGAAGAAGGATTCCACCATTCTTTAACATTCCAAATCCGTTTTCGAATTACGACTGGTGTGAAAAGACTAATTATCCCTGTGTGAAAAGACTAATTATCCCTTACATTTATAAACATCTAATTACTTACCTTTGAGAGTTACTAGAAATACTTGAATATATTTCATGCATATTCAAATTGTTTAGTAGTTTAAATTGCAATTCAATCTTAGATTTTACTTTTCGTTCTTTATCAACAATCCTAGTTAATCTTTTTTTACCATACTTTTGTTTTTATAATCATAAATCCATCAAATATATTTAGTAAATTACTTTTATTCGAATCTCAATCTACCATACTTGTAAAAACAATCATCTTAACTTTCATAGTGCATGTGGAAACGATAACCCCTTCATATATTTATTATTACTTTTCAATATCATGTACACTTGCGGGTAGTAAACCTTTCCAATACTATATACTTATTTATCACAGTCTTGGGTATTACAATAACCGACACCACTGCCGGAGGTGGCACTAATCCTGTTCAGAGAGTGTTTGAGTGAAACGTCTCCTAGCATGAAAGTCTATGAGAATGCAAATTATCTAAGAGTGCAAAACTATTTGATTGGCAAGTGGGTAGGCATATATAATGCATAATAAGGGAATAATTGAGTACATATTAGAGTGTAAATTCAAATTCTTAGACAATTATTTGTTTGGTTAGTGAGGAGAGACCCAAAAGCTCAGTCTTAATTGTTCAAATATATATACTACCATACCATAAGCCTAATTTAAACTAAAAAAACCTTAAGATTAATATATATGTGGTTTAATTAAAAGGAGTGAAAAAGAAGTTAGTAAGTAGGTCATTAAAATTTCATGAATTTGTCGAGGATCGCCCTATACCAACCACTTTAAGGTTGGTATTTTAGTCTCTCTTTTTGTATTCTGAAAGTTAATCGTTTTTTACATTATAATATTGTGAGTTTTTAAATAAAAAGTATTTTTGTGGATTAATTTTTAGAGTATGAATTTATGAGAAGTGTTTGTTCACTACTTGAGATTATAACATGCTTCTTCCTTGGAAAACATTTGAACATTAGGCCTAGTTTGTGTTTACTTTGTCGAGACGACAAAGATTTGAGTTAGGGGACCTGATGTCTCGCATTTTGTGATCAATGTAGAGACTCACGAAATATACTTTAGGGAAATGGTTTAGAATTATTATGGGATTTATCCCTTAATTTTGCATGATTTGAGTCTGTAGCAAATCTTGGATATATATGTATTTTCGGTGCAATTAGAGATGATATTTGTGTTAAGTGTATAGATCCTAGGACCAGGGATGATACTAGACACCATCAAGCTAAGGACGGACACGAGTCAAGTCGCGGAGGAGCCAAAAGTTTCTCTAGAAGCTCAACAAAAATTGTCGATAAAACATCTACACAAATTTTGGAAATTCACGTTAGATAATTTTGAGAAGTTTGATCATGAAATTACATCTCAATGTATACCTTTGAGTCTAGGTTGCGTGATAATAAAAGGTTTGAACATCAGAGTTGAAATGAGAAAGTTATGGACATTTTTCTACGAAGGCCAAAGATGTCCAACTTCAAAAAAGAGTCCACTAAGCCACTTATGACTTATTTAAGTGGGCCCAACTTGTCCAAACGTCTTTATGGGTAGAAAAATTTGTTTTTAGCTTCAAAACAAACCACTTATAATTGTATAGAGTTGTGAAAATATGGACAAAGATTTAGAGCAAAAGAAGCAATAACACACACCTTCTTTCACTTTATTTCCATATTAAATAATTTAATTTATTTTTTCCCTTTATTTCTTGGAATTATGAATTAATTATTTTTATTTCTTTCTCTAAGCATGAGCTGAAGATATTTAGCTTGATATTTCATATGTATGAACTCTAGCTTTCATTTAGGATTACTTTCCATGAAATTTGGATTTGCATGCATACTTATGTTCATGTAGTTATTTTTCTTGATCACATATTGAGTTGTGATAGATTAAAGTACCCCCGGGCTAGGAGAGTTTAGTGTTTAGAAAATAAATTATAAATATTTAGTAGAGTTTGAGAATCGGGAGAACTACTCTAGCTGGATAAATAATTTAGGATTTAAACTTAGATATTATCTAATTTTGTCAGATTAATCGGAAGAGGTTTCTAGGATTAGGTAGTATCCCCTACTACCCAAGAGTAACATATGGTGTACCTTAGAATTTTGGTTAGAAACTGAAATTTCCAATTTATCCTTTAATCAAAGAATTGTCCTAAAGCATGCTAGTGGTGAGAATGCAATTTTGAGATATTCCTTTATACATCGTATCTTAAGCTTTATTATTATAGTTCATTGATTTTGTTTTAGTAATCCTTAATTTTGTGTTTCCTAGTAGTACTTAATCTCTCAAAAACAAATTATAAATCCTTTTTGTTTTAGTTGTAGTTTTTCCAACGATATCTAAATTCGAATTAAAATCACGTGTTTCACTTCTACTTCCTTGTGAGGACAGTAACTTATCACTTTTTATTACTTATGTCAACTCGTACACTTGCACGGAGTCTTCAACAAATGTTAATTTTTATATCACACCTCATAAAAAATCAATCATTTATACTTGCACTATAGTTCCCTCAGTTTTTGAAACTATAACATAGTATAGTTAGAAGGTTATTTTAAACTCATTGATCCCACTGGCCAGATGTTTAATTGAAATATATGCATTTTTAAGCATGTGTTAGTTATTTCTTATATCAAGTGTTCTTTTCTAGTTATTCGATATAAAGGGTCCTTTTTATTTTCATGGATGGAGAGGATAAATATCTATCCTTGATGCACTTGTATAGTGTAACACAATGCGAGGATGTGCGTCCATTGCAACATAATAAGATTTCACAACAAGACATCTCTGCGGGCTCCTTTATAATATTGCGGATTACACAAGGAAGATGTTAAAGGTTAAATTTACATGTAATGCAGTGGGTATATGCCACCATAGATAATCAGGATATTTAAACTCTCACATATTAATTTTAGTCTTTATTGAGTTTATAAAGTGATTAACATAGTTTATTTGGGGTTTATATAATGCTTAATGGTTAATGTGTAGGAATTTACACATTAATTATTGTTTATAGGTCATTGGTCAGTAACAACTGTGGGTGTTGAACATCCACCCTCATCATAAAAACAAAATTTGTAATAAAAACTGCTACAAGATAAGTAATATATTGCAAAAATAAGTGTAAACAATTGTCTCCTTGCACAAGACAGTAAAAAAAGGGAACATTCTTAATTATTTGCGTCACATAGGTTTAAAAATATCCAAAAGTATTAAAGTGCATTAAAAAGATTCAAGCTGGTAATAAAAAATGCTACAAGATGTCTAATCCATTGCAAAAACAAGAGTAAACAATTCATCCTTACACATGACGATATAAAAGGGCATATTCTTAAATATTTGCCTCACATAGGCTTACAAAATTTCATTATATTAGAAAATTTGTAAAAACAATTCGAGCCTTTCCCACCTTCCAATATGGGGAGAAGAGAGACAATGATCTATATTGTAATTAACTTTGTTACCAAATTACGTTATAAGTATCTTGGAATTCTATGTCACATACGTAGCACTGCAACTACATGGACTTTTGTTATCAAATTGCACTATAGGTCCCTAAAAGATTTATGAACCCCATAAAAAGAAAGTTGCTAATAGCCTACCAAATAAATAGGTAAAACCCACCATTGAAACTGTAGTCCTTTGTTTTAAAATGTCACTATCGACACCCAAAAATCTATACAAAAATGGGTATAACCCCACCTCTACAATTTCAGGGACTTTGTTATCAAATTTCACTATAGGTCCTTGAAAATTCTATATCACATACATAAAACAGGTACATATTAACATTATCAGAATACATAACATTATGCGTAAATTACTACCTATATATACATAAATTATACTCAAAACACACATATCTATAACCAATACTAAACAATACACACATACAACCAAAAATATTACATAAAACTACATAAATCATTACTTTGTGAATAAGTTCAAATACCAAATATAAGACGTACTAATTTATACAACATCATAAATAATTAGAGTTAATAAAAACACTCTATATCAACAAATAAAGGATAAAAAAATTAGGTGTTACTCAATAATTATAGAAAAAAAAAGAAACAAATTTTAATACAATCCCTATAAGAAGGCCTTATTCAACCTATACAATAAATTTTTATTTGGTATCTTTAAAAATAGTAATTCTAGTGAACTAAAACTCTCCAATGGCCAAACTATTTTTCTCTTTGAATATAAAATTTTACTTGTCATAAAAAGAGAGTGTTATTGTTAAGTGGGCTAGAAAAAAACAATAAGCCCAAATCACATGATTGTCAAGTAGGCATCATTTTTTTTATCTTTAGTCTCAATATAGTTTGTACATGACCAATCCATAATCCACCGGGCTTAAAATACAACACTAACACACACTCGTACATCTTAAAAAAATTTAACCTAAAAAATAAAAACGGCCGGCGAAATCAAACTTCTTTGTTCAAGGTTTCCTTCTATATAGCCTCCTGGATTAGGAAGACATTGTTAGTCTGTCAATAGCAAACAATATAGATGGCACTCTCTTAAAGGTACTTACTTACTTGTCTAATACTTGGAACAATTAGTTTGGACCAATCTTGTTTTTTGTCATTTGGTGTGCAAGTTGTATGAGGTTCCACTGATAAATACATAGGGGAAAGTGCAAGATTGATTAGTGAAATGTTCAATTATGCACGTGATTATCAAGTAAGAAAATACATAATATATGTTTGTTATATGCACGGTTATGATGTATGATAAATATTTACATCATATTGTTCTTGTCCATCCAGACTTGCATAATCTTTATAGATGAGATTGATGTGATTGGTGAACGTAAATTCAGTGAAAAAATAATTGTTAATCGTGAAATCTAGAGAATTTGAATGGAGGTCGGAAAAGTACCTCTATTAAATTAAAAAATTAATTAGTACATTACATGTTGAGATAAATTATACTGGTATATATATCCAGGAAAAAATAATGTAGTGGTCCCGTGTCTTTTTTTGTCTAAGTAGATTAGATAGAAAAATCGAGATACATTTACCTGACGAGCAATAAGGATTAAAAAGTCTCAAGGTTCATTTCGTTTAGAAATTTAAACTTGCCGAGTTACTACACTAATATATTTATTAAGTTATTTCGTGAATCATCAAAGTATTTATTGAAAACTAGTTTGTGCACAGGGTTCCAATGGAGCCGATTTTCGTAATAGTTTTACCTAAATCGATATGGAAGCTATTAGTGCAAAGTTTGATTATGTCATCCATCAAGATTTTGTGAAGGTAAAATTTAATTATCAGGTTAATAGTGCAATTAACTTAAAAAATTTCAAGAAACGATAATTTGTATTTTTTTTACATGTATATCATAAGTATTATTCAATTTACAGGAAAAGATAGTTGGTCATGATATTTCAAAAAGAAATAATATTCATTATAATTAGGGTATAGCCCTCCTAATTATAATGAAAATAGCATGAATGACGAGATTCCTAAGGTGATTGATATGAGAGCAGCAACGATCTTATTAGTTGCTGCAAAAAATTGATGTTATATCGATGAATAATGCCGCTACAGCTGCAAGGGCAGAAGCGGAAAGAAAAGCAAAAGAGGCGGCAATTTCTAGAAAACGAGCTAGGGAGGCTTTAGAGGATGTTATTTATCTTGCAGCTAAGGAGAAGATGAAGAGGAATCAAGCTTTATTACCATCTGGAGTTGTTAACAGTGTAGCTATGAATTTGAATGGTGTTGGAGTGGTGGTTGGAGATGGAACTCGAGCCGTAGCCGGAGTAATGCCGTAAATGCACCACCATATGGGGAATAACATGGAGAGAATGGATATCTCAGACGAGGTATTTGGAGCTTTAAACTCAGTTGAGTTAAGAGAGAAACATAGGTTAGTTTCAGGACAATCATCAAACAATGGTGCATCTATGAATATCGGAGCTCCTAGGGTAGCTTCTAGCTCAATCACTATGACTTCAAGTCTTCAAAATCATCATCACACTAGAGCTACTGTGAATGAAATTCAACATAAAGTAGGTAATGTGATGGTACTAGTTCATGTTCAAGAAGTTGTTCCGATTCAAATCCTGGACCATGAAAATCAAATACAAGTGTGGAAAATGGGCATAAGAAACCACAATAGTAAAGGTTGTAATATTAATTTGTTTTTGTTTAATTAATTTAAGTTCTTTTTGGTTATAATTATGTTTTTTTGATTTCAGGTTGAGTTAATGTTTTTGTAGGTTGAAAAAGTCGAATCACAATTGATGTAGGTATTTAGAGAATTTCGTTTGAACAACAAAATAAATTTAGATTTCATTTTCTTTGTTTAGAGTTGTTTAAATGCTTTGCGATAGAATGTTAAAATGTTGGAATTTTGTATTATTGAATGAAATTTTAACAACTTATTAGCTTTTTGTTTCCTCATTGTTGAAGATTTGAAACATTCAAACATTCAAAGATTTTTTTTAGTTAGCTGACGTGGCGGTGACATGGCGTCATGTGGCATTGACTAACGATCAACAGACAGAAAAATAGAAAAAGGGCTAACGGTGTCAAAAACTAGTTAGATCAAAGGCGCGAAAGGGTAAAAAAAAAGATCAGTGGCCATAGTTAAAGAGATTATGGAGGGCTTTACCCTCATAATTAACCTGTTAAATCTATTGATTTTGCTATTTTTCTATATATGCGATTAGATTTATTTGACTCAATCTTTTGATTCAATTATTTGTGATGGTTAATAACAATTGGTCAACAATTGATGATTAAATTATAGTTCTAAACAGTGTAAATTTTATTTTGGCAATGGACGTGTTCAAAATTGGATTAGAGGAGTAAAAGAAATTATTGGCGTTATGTTATTATATTAAAAAAAGACATATCCAATATAATTGTCTATAGAGGATATAATATCATGTAGATACAATTTAAAATTTGCCACATTATTAAAGATTATGTAGTTAGATATTGAATGGGCTAAAGAATAACATGTTAAATATGTGCAGATAAATTCAGTTACATACTAACCCTAAATATGTTCATATAGATTCATTACAAATACTTTTAGGCCATAGGTAATAGCCTAAAAATAGAATTTATTAGGAATAATATAACAATTTTAGACTTGTACCTGCAAAAAAATGTGTATAAGTTCTGTTCTACCAAAACGTGAAGCTTCGAGAAAGCATTGGTTAACATTATCGGCCCCACCTTCAAATAACATACTGAGTCAGATATACGTGGAAGCCCAAACCGGGGCAAATGAACTAGAGAAAAGTGTGAGTGATAAACAAGCTGCATTGTGAGTGGAAAAATGTAGCTTGTTTTTCACTTACACTTTTCTCTAGTTCATTTGACCCTGGTTGGGCTTCAGGTATATCTGCAATTCAAGGTTAACTTGGTATGTTAGTTGAAGGTGGGCCGATAATGTTAATCAATTCTTTCTCGAAGCTTCACGTTTCGGTAACATCGAACTTGTATGCATTTTATTGCATGTACAAGTCTAAAGTTGTTATATTATTCCTAGTAAATTTCATTTCTGTGGTATTACCTATGGCAATGAATCTATCTACACATTTTTAGGTTTAGTATGTAACTAAATCTATCTACACATATTTGGCATGTTTTTTGTTTCTAGATCATAAAACATTTAGCTAAAAAAGTTGGAAGTATTTATTAGGGTACTTGTTATCATGTTCCATTTTTAATTGCTTGACTTGTTTTAACATTGGTAAAAACCTTGTGAATGACTATAACATTTGCATCTTTTGTACCTGTAATATATACATATCAATCATGATTGTATATTGCTAAGTATGGGTTACATTGTTAACTATGAGTTACAGCTATTAAATAAAGATATAGGACATCTAATATACTAACAATAGTTAAGTAATTGACAGGTGGAGAAGTATGTTAAGCCTTCTCCTTAACATCCCACTCAAGATCAGCACATAATTATTTAGCCACTAGACTCGATCTAAACTCGTATGTTCAAAGATTCAAGCTTAATATATGTTCAAGACTCGGTGCTTTAGCTCCTACTATGAATCTTTGGATCAACACAGTAATTAGTAAAAATGTGCAAGAGATTGATATTCATTTGCATGATCAAAACACTCATTATTGATTACCTAAAGTGGTTTACTTTAGTAAAACGTTAACCTCATTAAAGCTATATAACACATGGTTTGAAGAATCTAGTGAGATAAATCTAGTTAATGAATCTTGTGAAGAAAATTTAATCAAAAGAGAAAAAAGTGAGTAAGGCTTAATTTTTATTTATTTTATTGGTGTTTGTGATTTTAATTCTTTTTTTTTATTTATTAGAATTTAATAACATATCTTAGTTCAATGTTATGTATTATGCAAAAATTGCTAGGTTTACGAACTTTGAGACGGCAAACTAACAAGCTATACACATCTTTGTTTTTTATTAAGTCATCGTGGAAATTTTGAACAAGGCAAGAAGGCAAAAAATTTCACTCATATTACCTTATTTTTAAGGAAATTACACAATTTCTTTTAACTAATTTACCAATTGATTTTACAGTAAGAGAAAAGTAAGAGAAAGAGGGTCACAATTAGTGTAGATTTTTTTAAAACTTCTTTTGATGTGTCAATTTTTTCAACTCCGGAAATATTTTTCTATTTACAGATTTTGTCAACTATTGACTGTATTTGTCAATTGAATCTCGTCATTTTATGTCTAACTTGGAATACTCTTATTGTTTTAAAATATGACGTTTTCTTGTATTTCTAAAGCTAGTTTATTTAATATAATGGAGATTTTAAGACCATATAAAACGACCTATTACATGTTCAAAACATCTATTAATTCCGACATGAATATTCTCAGATGATCTTTCCATTTGAAACCATTTATTATAAGAACTACCAAAATTTCATTGAATGACGAATAACCACTTGATTGCCTAAGTCTTGATCGTGCTAAACAACGGGCACATACATTTACTTCTCGATATATACCTTTAATTTTGAACGAGGCATTATTTTCCAACAACACCCGAATCCCATCTATCTAAAAAGCCGCCGAACCTCTTCCCCACTCCACATGATTAATCGTGCATATGACCTCATGAGAATCCACTTTCACCCATAGCTCTCTCACTCCCATACCCATAACTGTTTGGAGTCCCTCGTAAATATCATTAACTCTGAGACTACCGCCGAGTATCCCCTAATATTCATGGTAAAAACTTTTACCCAATTTCGCTCCTGGTCCCTCAAGACACCACATGCACCTCCTTTCGCGTGATCCTCGCTCCCACTCCCATCTATGTTAAGTTTATATCCATGAATCGGTTAATTTCACCCAATCCATTCCACATGATCATTATGATTAACGGTTTTCTTTTTATGTCATCACCAGGCTTTCAAATAATTGACGGCAAACCATTTCGCCTTTTTAATTAAAATTTCTCCACCCAGGGATGGCCCACTATTAAACACCATCTCATTGTGTTCCTTCCAATCCACAACTACTAAAGAGGGAAAAACACATTCCAACTCAGCGTTGTCTCCTAGATTTTTATTCTACACATCACGTCACTCAGCCTCCTAGATCTGTCTCGAGATTGCACGTGAAGTCACCTGGGCTGTTGCAGGGCCTCCTGGATACTGTTCACCTCTTCTGGAACCCTGCCACTATTCACAACCATGCTGCCGCTGCTGACGGATGTGCTTTACTCACGTTTGGTAATACCACTATAGTCCTTGTTCTCTTGTAAACTTGGACCCCTAAATGTGTTTCCTACTCTACTCTATGTTTTGAAATATGGCGACAGAGTACCTCATTGAAAACTGCAATTTTTGCAGCAAATTTGGCATAAGTTGGTATCCGCTCCCGACTCGTCGATCTTCTATCCCCAGAGACATATATCCTGCGTTATTGGGCCGATTTTTGTCCATTTTATATCAAAACGGCCACAACCAAAAAATGTTTTCCTTCAAAATATTGAGAATCTCTCAAAGATAGAGGTTCAAGAGTCGTACCAAACATGTGATTTATGTCTCATAATATAATAATATGTTTGGAATTTACAGGAAAATGATTATTGGTTATGATAATTAAAAAAAAGAACATTTATTGGATGTGTAGCTTCTTTCATTGATTTCCCATTCAAGGTATGTTCGTAGAGTTGGTCCATCTAACTTTTTGGTTTCTTTAATGATGGGATTGGATTTTCTTACCTCGTTATACTCTATTGGTTCATATTTCTCACTTGTGATGTTTAATAAAAAATGGTCAATGCTTAATATTTAACTTATTGTTCTAAAGGTGGTAATTTTAGTTTTCAAGTGGTGTGTTCAATTATGATTAAAAGAATAAAAGCAAGTATTTGTGTTATGCTATTATACTAATTGAAGATCTCCAATAAAATTGCATGGAGAAAAATAAACATCATGTAGACAAAATTTAACATCTAACACACTATTAAAGACTATGTAGAAAAATATTGAATGGGCGTAAAGAATAACAAGTTTAGTATTTAAACTGAAACTGAACATATTTAGCATGTTTTTGTTTGTAGATCATAAATACTTTATAGTAATTTTTAGAAGACACTATATATAAATACAATATAAAAAAACTATATTAACTATGGTGATCATAGGTTGGATCAATAATTCTTCTAGCAAGACTAGGAAGTGGGGAAAGTTTTGTTTTAATAGGAGAACACTCATTAAGAGGGGTTTTTGGAGGTTCAAATGAAGCCTAGAATGCAATTACTACCAATTCAGCATCACAGGATAAAGAAAAAGGGAGATCATAAGGGTTAATATATGACTATCAGATATGGTTACCATTTAGTATCACCAGGACAAAATTATAGATGAAATTAATAACAAAACTTAAAGAGAAAATCTCCCAGGCAAAGAGGCTTTGTTACCCCTTCCATACAACAATCTGACAACAATATTGATGATACAACACATTAAATTGTTATGTATTTAACAAAAAAATCAATCTGAGACAAAAACCATAGCTAACGACCTTGTAATATACCATTGCACATTATCATTTTGTTTGCAATATAACTTATGGTCATCATTTTCTGCAGGCTGCTTAACCTGATACACAAAGATTGATTGTGGACTTAATCTTTTGGTACCATCATAGTTAAAAGTTATAATCTAATAACGGCTTTGAAAGATTTTATACATGAGCATGGGACTCTTCTCGACGGAAAGAAATGAAAACTTAGATATCAGTGACAAGGTTATGAGCACTGGCTTTAACCGCCTTAGATACCATGTAGCTGGCATTCATGAATATGTTGTCAGTTGTAAGAATGTACCTACACATGTTAAGTATGTTTGTCTAAATGAGCTACTCGATAATAGAGATAATTAGCCAAGGAAGATTAGAAGCTCTATACTCCTTTAAAGAGAAAGAGAGTGCTTACTCATGCATCCATTTCAGGGACTAAGATTTTGTCAGGAGAGATCAAAGTGGGTTGTAGAATCTAGTTAGAGGAATGTGTAGATAATATAAATAGGTCCATATTGAATATTTCTGTTGATCACTTTGGAGAAGTTAAAGCATTTATCAGTGAAGTAATGAAACCACTTGATTCAGTCATCACGATTATTGGACATAGTTTTCGAAATATATCCTTTTGATTTGGATATTCCTTAAAGTCAGGGATACTTGATAAGTAACGGAAGTCAATTAGGAGTTGAGATTAAGAAGTTATGCTAATGCCTCCACTGTGGCTCGAACTAGTCTGCCAATAAGTAAAAACGAGTTAGGCTATTTTACTCCATCTAAGTAGGCCCATTTGGACCCAAACGGTTTTAGGATGCTATAGAAGTTTTTTAGAAGCTCATAACGTATGACTACACAATTTTGGAGAGCTAAAAAATGCTGGAGTAGAAGCAAGACGTAAGAAGAAGGAGAAGAAGGGTTCCACCATTCTTTAACATTCCAAATCCGTTTTCGAATTACTACTAGTGTGAAAAGACTAATTATCCCTGTGTGAAAAGACTAATTATCCCTTACATTTATAAACATCTAATTACTTACCTTTGAGAGTTACTAGAAATACTTGAATATATTTCATGCATATTCAAATCGTTTAGTAGTTTAAATTGCAATTCAATCTTAGATTTTACTTTTCGTTCTTTATCAACAATCCTAGTTAATCTTTTTTTACCATACTTTTGTTTTTATAATCATAAATCCATCAAATATATTTAGTAAATTACTTTTATTCGAATCTCAACCTACCATACTTGTAAAAACAATCATCTTAACTTTCATAGTGCATGTGGAAACGATAACCCCTTCATATATTTAAGATTACTTTTCAATATCATGTACACTTGCGGGTAGTAAACCTTTCCAATACTATATACTTATTTATCACACTCTTGGGTATTACAATAACCGACACCACTGCCGGAGGTGGCACTAATCCTGTTCAGAGAGTCTTTGAGTGAAACGTCTCCTAGCATGAAAGTCTATGAGAATGCGAATTATCTAAGAGTGCAAAACTATTTGATTAGCAAGTGGGTAGGCATATATAATGCATAATAAGGGAATAATTTAGTACATATTAGAGTGTAAATTCAAATTCTTTGACAATTATTTGTTTGGTTAGTGAGGAGAGACCCAAAAGCTCAGTCTTAATTGTTCAAATATATATACTACCTTACCATAAGCCTAATTAAAACTAAAAAAACCTTAAGATTAATATATATGTGGTTTAATCCAAAAGAGTGAAAAAGAAGTTAGTAAGTAGGTCATTAAAATTCCATGCATTTGTCGAGGATCGCCCTATACCAACCACTTTAAAGTTGGAATTTTAGTCTCTCTTTTTGTATTGTGAAAGTTAATCGTTTTTTACATTATAATATTGTGAGTTTTTAAATAAAAAGTATTTTTGTGGATTAATTTTTAGAGTATGAATTTATGAGAAGTGTTTGTTCATTACTTGAGATTATAACATGCTTCTTCCTTGGAAAACATTTGAACATTAGGCCTAGTTTGTATTTACTTTGTCGAGACGACAAAGATTTGAGTTGGGGGTCCTGATGTCGTGCATTTTTTGATCAATGTAGAGACTCACGAAACATACTTTAGGGAAATGTTTTAGAATTATTTTGGGATTTATCCCTTTATTTTGCTTGATTTGAGTCTGTAGCAAATCTTGAATATATGTGTATTTTCGGTGCAATTAGAGATGATTTTTGTGTTAACTGTATAGATCCTAGGACCACGGATGATACTAGACACCATCATGAAGATAAGAAGTTACAAGCTAAGGACGGACACAAGTCAAGTCGCGGAGGAGCCAAAAGTTTCTCTAGAAGCTCAACAAAAATTGTCGATAAAACGTCCACACCAATTTTGGAAACTCAGTTAGATAATTTTGAGGAATTTGATCATGAAATTACATCTCAATGTATACCTTTGAGTCTAGGTTGCGTGATAATAAAAGGTTTGAAAATCAGAGTTAAAATGAGAAAGTTATGGACATTTTTCTACGAAGGCCCAAGATATCCAACTTCAAAAAAGATTCAACTAAGCCACTTATGACTTATTTAAGTGGGCCCAACTTGTCCAGACGTCTTTATGGGTATAAAAAATTTGTTTTTAGCTTCAAAACAAACCACTTATAATTGTATAGAGTTGTGAAAATATGGACAAAGATTTAGAGCAAAAGAAGCAATAACACACACCTTATTTCACTTTATTTCCATATTAAATAATGTAATTTATTTTTTCCCTTTATTTCTTGGAATTATGAATTAATTATATTTATTTCTTTCTCTAAGCATGAGGTGAAGATATTTAGCTTGATATTTCATATGTATGAACTCTAGCTTTCATTTACGATTATTTTTCATGAAATTTGGAATTACATGTATACTTATGTTTCATGTAGTTATTTTTCTTGATCACATATTAAGTTGTGATAGATTAAAGTACCCCCGGGCTAGGAGAGTTTAGTGTTTAGAAAATAAATTATAAATGTTTAGTTGAGTTTGAGAATCGGGAGATCTACTTTGCTAGATTAATAATTTAGGATTTGAACTTAGATATTATCTAATTTTGTCGGATTAATCGGAAGAGGTTTCTAGGATTAGGTAGTATCCCCTACTACCCAGGAGCAACATATGGTGTACCTTAGAATTTTGGTTAGCAACTGAAATTTCCAATTTATCCTTCAATCAAAGAATTGTCCTAAAGAATGCTAGTGGTGAGAATGCAATCTTGAGATATTCCTTTATACATCGTATCTTAAGCTTTATTATTATAGTTCTTTAATTTTGTTTTAGTAATCCTTAGTTTTGTGTTTCCTAGTAGAACTTAATCTTTCAAAAACAAATTAAAAATCCTTTTTTTTAGTTGTAATTTTTTCCAACGATATCTGAATTAGAATTAAAATCACGTGTTTAAATTTTACTTCCCTGTGGGGACAGTAACTTATTACTTTTTATTACTTATGACAACTCGTACACTTGCACGGAGTCTTCAACAAATGTTAATTTTTATATCACACCTCGTAAAAAATCAATCATTTATTCTTGCACTATAGTTCTCTCAGTTTTTGAAACTATAACATAGTTTAGTTAGAAGGTTATTTTACACTCATTGATCCCACTGGCCAGATGTTTAATTTAAATATATGCATTTTTAAGCATGTGTTAGTTATATCTTATATCAAGTGTTCTTTTCTAGTTATTCGATATAAAGGGTCCTTTTTATTTTCATGGATGGAGAGGATAAATATCTATCCTTGATGCACTTGTAAAGTGTAACACAATGGGAGGATGTGCGTCCATTGCAACAGAATAAGATTTCACAACAAGACATCTTTGCGGGCTCCTTTATAATATTTGTCATGTATCACCATATATGTAAGCATTTTTTATGTTGAGGTCAAGTCATATTGTTACCAATTCATCTATGAAGGGGTATAAAACCATTAATATATGAATTGTAAAGCATTAAATTTAAACTGATATGTTGGCTTTAATACTGTTGTATTGTAACACTTAATGTATTAACAGTGGTATATTATTATTTTTATACGCATGATTTTAATCTATATGAACACATTGTTATGAGATCTTGATTTTGGAACCCTTATCGTAATCCTTGTCTTTTTAATGTATAATTTACCGGTAAGTTAAAAGGTGTTGTGTGAGATGGTATATACCCATAATCCGTGTGACATAAGTATATAACACGCCCTGGAAATGCTATCATTGCGGATTACACAAGGAAGATGTTAAAGGTTAAATTTACATGTAATGTAGTGGGTATATGCCACCATAGATAATCAGGTTTTTATTTTAACCTCTCACATATTAAGTTTAGTCTTTATTGAGTTTATAAAAAAATTAACATAGTTTATTTGGGGTTTACATAATGCTTAATGGTTAATGTGTAGGAATTTACATATTAATTATTGTTTATAGGTCATTCGTCAGTAACAATTGTGGGTGTTGAACATCCACACTCATCATAAAAACAAAATTTGTAATAAAAACTGCTACAAGATGTGTAATATATTGCAAAAATAAGGGTAAACAATTGTATCCTTGCACAAGACAATAAAAAAGGGAACATTTTTAATCATTTGCGTCACATAGGTTTAAAAATATCCAAAAGTATTAAAGTGCATTAAAAAGATTCAAGTTGGTAATAAACACTGCTACAAGATGTCTAATCCATTGCAAAAACAAGAGTAAACAATTCAACCTTACACATGACGATATAAAAGGGCATATTCCTAAATATTTGCCTCACATAGGCTTACAAAATTTCATTATATTAGAAAATTTGTAAAAATAATTCGAGTCTTTCCCACCTTCCAATATGGGGAGAAGATAGACAATGATCTATATCGTAATTAACTTTGTTATCAAATTGCGTTATAAGTATCTTGGAATTCTATGTCACATACCTAGCACTGCAACTACATGGACTTTTGTTATCAAATTGCACTATAGGTCCCTAAAAGATTTATGGAGGTATAAACCCCATAAAAAGAAAGTGGCTAATAGCCTACCAAATAAATGGGTAAAACCCACAATTGAAACTGCAGACCTTTGTTTTAAAATGTCACTATCGACACGTGAAAATCTATGTCACATACAAAAATAGGTATAACCCCTACCTCTACAATTGCAGGGACTTTGTTATCAAATTGCACTATAGGTCCTTGAAAATTCTATATCACATACATAAAACGGGTACATATTAACATAATCAGAATACGTAACATTATGCGTAAATTACTACCTATATATACATAAATTATACACAAAACACACATATCTATAACCAATACTAAACAATACACACATACAACCAAAAATATTATATAAAACTACATAAATCATTACTTTGTGAATAAGTTCAAATACCAAATATAAGACGTACTAATTTATACAACATCATAAATAATTAGAGTTAATAAAAACACTCTATATCAACAAATAAAGGATAAAAAAATTATGTGTTACTCAATAATTTTAGAAAAAAAAGAAACAAATTTTAATACAATCCCTATAAGAAGGCTCTATTCAACCTATAAAATAAATTTTTTTTTAGTATCTTTGAAAATATTATTACTAGTGAACTAAAATTCTCCAATGGTCAAACTATTTTTCACTTTGAATATAAATTTTTGGAAAATTTTACTTGTCATAAAAAGAGAGTGTTATTGTTAAGTGGGCTAGAAACAAAATAAGCCCAAATCACATGATTGTCAAGTAGGCATCATTTTTTTTTATCTTTAGTCTCAATTTAGTTTGTACATGACCAATCCATGACACACCTGGCTTATAATATAACACTTCACACACTCGTACATCTTAAAAAATTTTAACCTAAAAAATAAAGACGGCCGCCGAAATCAAACTTCTCTGTTCAAGGTTTCCTTCTATATAGGCTCCTGGATTAGGAAGACATTGTTAGTCTGTTAATAGCAAGAAATATAGATGGCACTTTCTTAAAGGTACTTACTTACTTGTTTAATACTTGGAAAAATTAGTTTGGACCAATCTTGTTTTTTGTCATTTGGTGTGCAGGTTGTATGAGGTTCCACTGATAAATACATAGGGAAAAGTGCAATATTGATTAGTGAAATGTTCAATTATGCACGTGATTATCAAGTAAGAAAGGACATATTAGATGTTTATTATATGCAGGCTTTTGATATATGATTAATATTTACATCTTGTTGTTCTTGTCCATCCAGACTTGCATAATCTTTATAGATGAGATTGATGTGATTGGTGGACGTAAATTCAGTAAAAAAACAATTGCTAGTCTTGAAATATAGAGAATTTGAATGGAGGTCGGAAAGGTACCTCAATTAAATTTTAAAAAAAAATTAGTACTTTACATGTTGAGATAAATTATATTGGTATATATATCAGGGAAAAAATGATGTAGTGGTCCCGGGTCTTTTTTTCTAAGTAGATTAGATAGAAAAATCAAGATACCTGAGCAATAAGGATGGAAAAATCTCAAGATTCATTTTGTTTTGAAATTTAAACTTGCCGAGTTACTACACTAATATTTTTATTAAGTTATTTCGTGAATCATCAAAGTATTTATTGAAAACTAGTTTGTGCACAGGGTTTCAATGGAGCCGATTTTCGTAATGAGTAATGATATTTGTCACCCTTTTCGTATCACCCTTTTATCACCTCCCACGTGTATGCCTACATGTACCAATGAATTGATTTCTCTATCCTATTTAATTTTTCTCTATCTTCTATTCAAGGAAATCAAAACATATATATAGCAGGGTGATAAAAGGGTGACATAAAAAAGGGTGATATATATCATTACTCTTTCGTAATATTTTTACGTAAATCGGTATGGAAGCTAATCCTGCAAAGTTTGATTATGCCATCCATCAAGATTTAGTGAAGGTAAAATTTAATTATCGGTTCGATTATTAGTGCAATTAACTTAAAAAACATGTATATCATAAGTATTATTCAATTTACAGGAAAAGATAGTTGGTCATGACATTTCAAAAAGAAATAATATTCATTATAATTAGGGTATAGCCCTCCTAATTATAATGGCAAAAGCATGAATAACGAGATTTCGAAGGTGATTGATGTGAGAGAAGCCACAATCTTATTAGTTGCTGCAAAAAATTGCTGCTATATTCTATGAATTCACGTCTTCAAAATCATCATCACACTGGAGCTACTGTGAATGAAATTCAACCGAAAGTGGGTAATGCGACAGTACTAGTTCATGTTCAAGAATTTGTTCCGATTCAAATCCTGAACGATGAAAATCAAATGCACGGTGTGGAAAATGGGCATAAGAAACCACCATAGTAAAGGTTGTAATATTAATTTTTTTTGTCTAATTAATTTAAGTTCTTTTTGGTTATAATTATGTTGTTTTGATTTTAGGTTTGAGTTATTGTTTAGAGGAGAGTTTTTGTGGGAAGAAAGAGAAATGCAGAGGCTTGTTATGTGTAAAGTTTCTGTGTAAGTAGAAAAAGTCGAATCACAATTGATGTAAGTATTTAGAGAATTTTGTTTGAACAACAAAAAAAATTTAGATTTCATTTTCTTTGTTTAGAGTTGTTAAAATGCTTTGCGATAGAATGTTAAAATGTTGAAATTTTGTATTATTAAATGAAATTTTAACAACTTATTGGAAAATACTTCCATCCAATATTGCATGATCCTACACCAATGATATTAATACACATACCCCATGTTTTAAACTTGCAAAAGTAATTAACATATTAATCTAGTGACATGTGTTTTGTTAAAATAATCAATGGTTGTGATATGAATATTGGACCATCCAATATTGGATGGAAGTCTTACCCCAACTTATTAGCTTTTTGTTTTCTCCATTATTGAAGATTTCAAACATTCAAACATTCAAAAAAAAAAATTAGTTAGCGACAACGACTAAGACGGTTGGTGCTGACGTGGCGATGACATGGCATCATGTTGCGTTGACTAACGATCAACCAACGGTGTAAATTTTATTTTGACAATGGATGTGTTCAAAATTGGATTAGAGGAGTAAAAGAAATTATTGGTGTTATGCTATTATATTAAAAGAAGACATATCCAATATAATTGTCTATGGAGGATATAACATCCCGTAGATACAATTTAAAATTTGCCACATTATTAAAGATTATGTAGATAGATATTGAATGGGCTTAAAGAATAACATGTTAAATATGTGCAGATAAATTCTGTTACATACTAACCCTAAATATGTGCATATAGATTCATTAAAAATATTTTTAGGCCATAGGTAATAGCCTAAAAATAGAATTTATTAGGAATAATATAACAATTTTAGACTTGTACCTGCAATAAAATGCGTATGTGCTACCAAAACGTGAAGCTTCGTGAATGCATTAATTAACATTATCGGTCCCACCTTCAAATAACATACCGAGTAAACCTTGAACTGCAGTTGCAGATATACCTGGAAGCCCAAACAGGGGAAAATGAACTAGATAAAAGTGTGAGTGGAAAATAAGATACATTGTGAGTGGAAAAATACAGCTTGTTTTCCACCTACACTTTTCTCTAGTTCATTTGACCTTGGTTGGGTTTCAGGTATATCTGCAACTGCAGTTCAAGGTTTACTCGGTATGTTAGTTGAAGGTGAGGCCGATAATGTTAATCAATTCTTTCTCGAAGCTTCACGTTTTGGTAACACCGAACTTGTACGCACTTTATTGCAGGTACAAGTCTAAAGTTGTTATATTATTCCTAGTAAATTCCATTTCTATGGTATTACCTATGGCATAAAAACATTTTTAATGAATCTATCTACACATTTTTAGGTTTAGTATGTAACTGAATCTATCTACACATATTTGGCATGTTTTTTGTTTCTAGATCGTAAAACGTTTAGCTAACAAAGTTGGAAGTATTTATTAGGGTACTTGTTATCATGTTCCATTTTTAATTGCTTGACTTGTTTTAACATTAGTAAAAACCTTGTGAATGACTATAACATTTGCATCTTTTGTACCTGTAATATATACATATCAATCATGACTCTATATTGTTAAGTATGGGTTACATTGTTAAGTATGAGTTACAGTTGTTAAACAAAGATATAGGACATCTAATATACTAACAATAGTTAAGTAATTGACATGTGGAGAAGTATGTTAAGTCTTCTCCTTAACATCCCACTCAAGATCAGCACATAATTGTTTAGCCACTAGACTCGATCGTATCTCTTATGATCAAAGATTCAAGCTTCATATATGTTCAAGACTCGGTTTTTTAGCTCCTACTATGAATCTTTGGATCAACACAGTAATTAGTAAAAATGTGCAAGAGATTGATATTCATTTGCATGATCAAAACAGTCATTATCGATTACCTAAAGTGGGTTACTTTAGTAAAACTTTAACCTCATTAAAGCTATATACCACATGGTTTGAAGAATCTAGTGAGATAAATCTAATTAATTAATCTTGTGAAGAAAATTAAATCAAAAAGGGAAAAAAGTTAATAATGCTTAATTTTTATTTATTTTAGTCTTGTTTTTTATTTTAATTAATTTGTTTATTATTTATTAGAATTTAATCACATATCTTAGCTCAATATTATGTATTATGCAAAAAATCTCTAGGTCTACAAACTTTGAGATGGTGAACTAACGAGCTATATACATCTTTGTTTTTTAGTAGGTCATCGTGGAAAACTCGAACAAGGCAGGAAGGTAAAAAATTTTACTCATATTACCTTATTTTTAAGGAAATTACACAATTTCTTTTAACTAATTTACCAATTGATTTTACAGTAAGAGAAAGAGGGTCACAATTAGTGTACATTTTTTTAAAACTTCTTTTGATGTGTAAATTTTTTCAACTCCGGAAATATTTTATCTATTTACAGATTTTGTCAAATATTGAATGTATTTGTCAATTGAATCTCTTCATTTTATGTCTAAGTTGGAAAACTCTTATTATTTTAAAATATGATGTTTTCTTATATTTGTAAAGCTAGTTTTCTTAATACAATTGAGTTTTTAAGACCATATAAAACGACCTATTACATGTTCAAAACATCTATTAATTCTGACGTGAATATTCTCATATGAGCTTTCCATTCGAAGCTGTTTATTAAAAGAACTCCCAAAATGTCAATGAATGATGAATAACCACTTGATTGCCTAAGTCTCATTCTTGCTAAACAGTGGCCACATACATTTACTTCTCAATAAGTACCTTTAATTTTGAACGATATTTTCCAACAACACCCGAATCACATCAATCCAAAAAGCCACTGAACCTCTTCCCCACTCCACATGATTAATCGTGCTTATGACCTCATGAGAATCCACTTTCACCCATAGCTCTCTCACTCTTATACCCATAACCGTTTGGAGTCCCTCGTAAATAGCATTAACTTCGATACTACCGCTGAGTATCCCCTAATATTCATGGTAAAAACTTTCACCCAATTTCCCTCCTTGCCCCTCAAGACACCACATGCACCTCATTTCCCTTGATTCTCGCTCCAACTCCCATCTATGTTAAGTTTATATCCATGAAAAGGTTATTTCCACCCAATCCATTCCACGTGATCATTATGCTTAACGGTTTTCTTTTTATGTCATCACCACGCTCAAATAATTGACGGCAAACCATTTCGCCTTTTCAATTAAAGTTTCTCCACCCGGGAATGGCCCACTATTAAACACCATCTCATTGTGTTCCTTCCAATCCACAACTACTAAAGAGGCGAAAAACACATTCTAACTCAACATTCTCGCCTAGATTTTTATTCTACCACATCACGTCACTCAGCCTCCTATATCTGGCTCGATATTGCAGGTGAAGTCACTGGTGCTGTTACAGCGCCTCTTGGATACTGTGCACCTATTCTGGAACCCTCAACTATTCACTAACCTGCTTCCGCTGCCGACGGATGTGCTTTCCTCATGTTTGGTAATACCACTATAGTCCTTGTTCCCTTGTAAACTTGGACCCCTAAATGTTTTAAAATTGTAGCCACAGTTTCCTACCCAAATCTCTACACTATGTTCTGCAATTTATGCAGCAAATTTGGCTTACGTTTGGTATCCGCTCCTGACACGCCGATCTTCTATCCCTATAGTCATATATCGTGGTTATTGGGCAGATTTTTGTCCACCTTATATCAAAACGACCGCAAGCAAAAAATGTTTTCCTTCACAATATTAAGAATCTCTCAAAGAAAGAGCTTCAAGAGTTGTACCAAACATGTTATTTATGTCTCATAAAAGATTATATTTTGTTCATGCATATAATAATGTGCTATTTAATTTACAGGAAAATGATTGTTGTTCATGATAATTAAAAAAATAGAACATTTATTGGATGTGTAGCTTCTTTCATTTATTTCTCATTCAAGGTATGTGCCTAGAGTTGGTCCATCTAATTTTTCTGTTTCTTTAATGATGGGATTGGATTTTCTTACCTTGTTGTACTCTATTGGTTCATATTGCTCACTTGTGATGTTTAATAAAAAATGGTCAACACTTAATGTTTAACTTATTGTTCTAAAGGTGGTAATTTTAGTTTTCAAGTGGTGTGTTCAGTTTTGATTAAAAGAGTAAAAGCAAGTATTTGTGTTATGCTATAATACTAATGGAAGATCTCCAATCAAATTGAGAATTAAACATCATGCATCTAACACACTATTAAATATTATGTAGAAAAATATTGAATGGGCTTAAAGACTAACAAGTTTAGTATGTAAACTGAACTGAACAAATTTAGCATGTTTTTTGTTTGTAGATCATAAATATTTTGAAGTAATTTTTAGAAGTCATTATATATGAATACAATATAAAAGAATTATATAAACTATGGTGATCATAGGTTGGATCAATAATTCTTCTAGCAAGACTAAGAAGTGGGAAAAGTTTTGTTTTAATAGAAGAAGACTCATTAAGTGGGGGTTTTTGGAGGTTCAAATGAAGCCTAGAATGCAATTACTACCATTTCAGCATCACCCGGATAAAAAAAGGAAGATCATAAGGGTTAATATATGAATATCAGATATGGTTACCATTTAGTATCACCAAGATAAAATTATAGATGAAATTAATAAAAAAAATTAAAGAGAAAATCTCCCAGGCAAAGAGGCTTTGTTATCCCTTCCATACAACAATCTGATAACAATATTGATGATACAACACATTAAATTGAAATGTATCTAACCAAAAAAATCAATCTGAGACAAAAACCTTAGCAAATGACCTTGTAATATACCATTGTGCATTATCATTTTGTTTGCAATATAACTTATGGTTATCTTTTTTTTGCAGGCTGCTTAGCCTAATACACACAGATTGATTGTGGACTTAATCTTCTGGTTCCATCATAGTTAAAAGTTATAATCTAATAACGGCTTTGAAAGATTTTATACGTGAGCATGAAATGAAAACTTAGATGTTTGTGACGAGGTTATGAGCACGGGCTTTAATCGCCTTAGATGCATATTGAACCTATAAAATAAATTTCTATTTAGTATCTTTGAAAATATTGTTTCTACTGAACTAAACTCCTCCAATGGCCAAACTATTTTTATCTTTGAATATAATACTTTACTTGTAATAAAAAGATACTGTCATTGTTAAGTGGGCTAGATAAATAAATAATCCCAAATCACATCATTGTCAAGTAGACATCATTTTTTGTACATGACCAGTCCATATAGTATCTGCCTTATAACATAACACTTACCCACACTCGTACACCTTAAGAAAAATTAACCTAAAAACTAAAGAGACGCCAAATTCATACCTCTTTTGGTCTAATCTAACAAAGATTAAGATATTATGGTCTTTTTCTATATAGTTTCCTGTACTGGGAAGACATTGTTAGCCTGGAAATAGCTAAACGAAAATTACTTAGAGGTAATTACTTAATTGTTTAATACTTGGAAGAATCATATTGGACTAATCTTGTTTTTTGTCATTTGGTGTGCAGGTTGTATCAAGTGCGACTGATAAATACTGATAAATAGATAAGGGAAAGTGCAAGATTGATTTGTGAAATATTCAATTACGCACATGATCATCAAGTAAGAAAGGACACATTAGATCTGTATTGTAAGCAAGCTTTTGATATATAATAATTATTTACATCTTGTTGTTCTTGTTCATCCAGACTTGTATAATCTTTACAAATGAGATTGATGTGATTGGTGGGTGTAGATTCAGTAAAAGAACAATTGTTGATCGTAACATCCAAAGAACTTCAATGGAGGTCCGAAAGGTACCTTAATTAAATTAAAAAATAATTTAGTATTTTACATGTTAAGATAAATAATATTGGTATATATATCCAGGTAAAAATGATAATGACTACTAACAAACCTGATGTAGTGGACTCGGGTCTTCTTATTCTAGGTAGATTAGATAGAAAAATTGAGATACCTATGAAAAAGTCTCCAGATTCATTCTGTTGTGAAATTTAAACTTGTCTTGGTACTATACTTATATTTGTTATTAAGTTACTTCATAAATCATCAAAGTATTGTATGGAAGCTGCTATGGCGGATATTCGTGCAAAGTTTTATTATGTCATCCATGAAGATTTCATGAAGGTAAAATTTAATTTTCGATGTGATTAATAGTGTAATTAACTTAGAAATGTATTTCAAGAAACAATTGTTTGTATTTTTATTTTTGTTCATGCATATCATAAAGTACTATTTAATTTACAGAAAAAAAAGATCGATGGTCATGACATTTCAAGAAGGGACAATTTCATTATAATTAACTTGGTTAGTCTATTGATTTTGCTATTCTTTTATATATGGGGTTAGATTTTCTTGACTCAAATTGTACTCTGTAGATTCAATTAGCGGGTTGATAACAAATGGTCAACCATTGATGATTAAGTTATTGTTCTAAATATGGTAAATTTTAGTTTGACCATTGATGTGTTCAAATTGATAATCGTCCCAAGATGGAGAATTACCTATATGTTATGGACTATTTAGAAAACTTCTAACTAAAGTGATCGATTTCAATAAGTTAAGATAATGAAATCGATCACTTTAAGGTGGTACTATCATTCACACCAGAAACCAGAAACCCTAGATTATGCCTTTCATCGGCAACTTTCCCGTTTAATAGGTATATTATTTCTTCTATTTCGTTATACATACTATATTAATTAAATATCATACCTGTTTCATTTATTAGGTGTATATGTTCATTAATTTATACATGCATTCTGTATTTATTATGAATATCATACCCATTAGTTTTACTCGTTTGATTAAATAATGTTTATATATGGGTAAATTGCACCTTTATTATGCACGTTTCTAAAGTAGTTAAAATTACCCTTGTATGATACAGAGGTGTTAAATTAGCAATGATGAAGGCTAATTTAAAGAATAGAGTTTTAAATTCAGGTTGTTTAAAGCGAATAGTTCTAACTAATTCAATAGATGTGAAGGGACTTGAAGTGCAAAAAAAGAAAGGTCTTAAAAGAAAAAGACAAAAAATCGAAGAATCTCCATCAATCATATCATAGATTGTTTCTCTTGCTTACCCGGACATATAGTTCACCCTGTACTCAGTCTAATTCAATCCCAAAAAGACGTCACCCGAAGAAGTATCTTCTCAAAAAATGGAAAAATATATTCAATTCATTCCCAATTTTGGATAATGATGAAAAAAGCTTCAAGCCACAATATGAATACAAAAAACGAGGTAAATATCACGCTAAAGGATATAGCGAATTTCTCAAGATTAGCAGAGAAATATTTAGCCACTAGACTCCACTATATCTCTTATGCTCAAAGATTCAAGCTTCATATATGTTCGAGAATTTGTTTTTTTAGCTCTTACTATGAATCGTTGGATCAATAAAAACGTGCAAGAGATTAATATTCATTTGCATGATCGATACTCTAGTAAAACTTTAACCTCATTAAAGTTTTATAACACATGTTTTGAAGAATCTAGTTAGATAAATCTAGTTAATGAATCATGTGAAGAAAATTAAATCAAAAGCAAAAAAAGTGAGTAGTCTTTAATTTTTATTTATTTTAGTGTTATTTGTGATTTTAATTTGTTTGTATATTATTTATTAGCATTTAATCACATATCTTAGCTTAGTTATGTAGTGCAAATATGTGAAAATTGCTAGGTTTACGAATTTTGAAACAATTAACTAACGAGCGATATACATCATCGTTTTTTATTAGGTAATCGCGGAGAACTCGAACAAGGCAGGAAGGTAAAAAATTTCACTTATACTATTCTTATCTTGAAGTAAAATTACACAATTTTTTTAACTAATTTACCATTTAATTTTACAGTAAGAGAAAGAGGGTCACGATTAATGACGTATATGATGATCTCGAAGCTAAGTTTTGTGTGATGGAGCGAGCTGGAAAATTTTTGTCCTGTGTAAAAGATGAAGCCCCGAGCTTAGTGAAGAGTATGATGCTACCAAATGTTACTTACAGCTTGTTGGTAAGCTTAAAATATTTTACTAATTTTCTTATGATCCCTCAAATTTTCAGAATCTTCATGTGGACTCTCTCGAAAAAGTTTCTGTTTAGGGTTAGATATTTGTACAAAAAATAGTTGGTAGTATGAAAATGATATATGTTATACTGTTACTTACTCAAAAAAGAATTTACTATAGGGACCTAAACTGCTTTTTTGCATAATATAGGAACCTATATTGCAATTAACTACAAAATTTAGGGTGTTGACCCGTAACTCATATGGCCTATATGAAACTACTTTTCAGTGTTTTCTCTTGGTCCCTCTGCTTTTTAAAATTATTTTTTCAGGGTTCAATTTATTTTGTTGTTTGTATGATAAAATATGGGTTTATTGCTAGCAACTATTAAAAATTAATATACTACCTTAAGTGCAATATTAGCATTACATAGGGACCTAAACCCCCCACCCCCACCCCTTCCTCCTCAGACGGTGGTGCCTTCGTGTGAAAGGCGGGCGAGGTAGGAACCATTCAAAAGGCCTATAAATTGACAAAAAGGTCAAAGGTGTTCGATTTTTTAAATCTATTGAAACAAAATTTTACCATCAAAAGTTCCATTATAAAAGACATTCTCTGTAGTATTAGTAAGGAGGACAGCTGTTTAGTTTAATGGCAGGAAAATAAAATACTATAACCATTTATTTTATTATGAGACATAACTGGGTATCTCATTGATTAGGTTAATTTGAATGCAGGTAGGTAAAATAAAGTAAGGTAGATGTCTGAAAGTGGGCCCTCTTGTTTTGGAAAGGTTGTGAAGTGTAAGAAGCATCTTCTCCCTTGTTTTGGGTACTCGGTGAGAGCGAGGAAGGAATTGGGAGGCATCAGACAGGGGTTATTAATAGTGAAGAAAGGCTGCAACAGTTTCTTGAATGCTCCACCTGCTGCTAATTCTATTCCTACTCCTTCTCAACAAAATTAAGAAGAATCAGCACCTTCACTCAAAAGCAGCAGAAGAAGAAGACTTTCTCTCCAAGTTGTGCACATGTTGAAAGATGTTATTAATAGTGTGATCTAAGACCCGTCACTGTTTATCTCTCACACTTGTCAAGTAAGTCATTACATTTGCTTCATCTTTTTATTTTATTTCTTGTGTTTTCAGACAATAATCCTTGTGCGTCTCAGGAAACACTTGTCTTTCTCCCAATCAAAACGAGGATCCTCTTGCTCCTGCTGCACTGCAGGGTAATTTTTCTTTTTCACTAAACAATTTAATTAATTGTTTAAATGTGGTCCGATTATAATCGAATTTTTTTTTTTTGATTTTTTATTTTGACAGGAAAGTAGGAAGAAAGTCCTCATCAGCTAAATCCAAGCGCGGACATAAGAGAAAGAGGGAGGAGACTTCTGAGTTAGAGTCTTGTTGGAAATTAAAGGCTTTTGAAGGGGTTTTCATTCTCTTAGAAAAAGAGAAAACCAATAGTCTTTTCTTTGAAAAGTCTCACATCGAAAAGGGAGATGGTTAAAATATTGGTTTATAATATTATCTCTCCCTATACATTTTAAAAGGCTTAAACATAGAGGTCCTAGATTAAATGAGAAAATAAGTCATGTGAAATGTAGACAACCAGGGTTTGAACCCTTATGAATACAATTTTGTGGATGAGTTTGCTTTACTACCCACAAAAAACTCTACCGCACCAATAGGCAGTGGCGCGGCGTGGTCGTGGGAGGGTGTTAGGAAGTCCTGATAAAAATAAAACATATATTGGGAACCAGTATTTATTTTATCGGAACTTAGTCATCTCATACCTGGATTTATTTAGTCGGAACTGAGTCGTCTCGTACCCGCCGAAGATTTGTTGGTCATCTTCATGGCATTTACTTTTAACAGTTAGAAACTCGCGCATTAAAAGACCGTCATTATTGCTCCCACACTTATGACTCGAAAGTTAGAAATTTTGACAAGAATGCTCTCAGTGGTAACTCCCGCATTTATGGCTCGGGAGTTACAAAGGCTAACCAGATTCATTTTGCCCTTGTTAAAGAATACGTCCAGGTTCTTGCCAGTTTTTAAGAAAAGAGAAACGGTTTTTTGGATTTATGGAGAAATCTTTATGACGCCATTTATTGTTAACGTTATGAAACTCACATGACTAATATATAAAGAGGTTGAAGTCATATTCTTTAATACACCAAAAATTCATCTTCAACATCTAGAATTCAAAAGTTCTCTCATCTTTTCCAAAATATATATATTAGTTTAGAATAGAGTAGTAATAGTAATATCTTTGAGGATACCGGTCATACCCTGAAAATCCTTTTTTAACGAAGTAATGTTAGAAGTCATGCTATTACTCAATAGTTCTAAAATATGTTGTAAGTTTTTTGTTATAATATTTATTTATCTACGTATAACTTGTTGTAAGTTTATTTAATAAATAAATATATAATTATTTATATTACCAATTTACGATAAGTGTTTGTTAGTTTTCCCAACAACTGACAAGGATGATGAAGATTAATTGGGTTTTCAAAACCAGAAGATAGAGTGCTCGGGCAAGGGCCAAACGCCTACTACCCAAGGTATGTATCTCTCTACTTTTCCCAAATCTATTCTCATTCTCATGCAAATAACCCACAAACATCTCTCTCTGAGACACTTTACATGTAACTGTTGATATATAACAATGAGCACTATTATAATTTTCTAAGTCTCTTTTCTTCACTAATAAATTTTCCTAGTCTTTATAAACATTGTTGTTAATTACCCTTTTGCAGTAAGCTTGTTGGAAGGCACTTGGAATTCTGGAAGTATCGGAGGATTCTTTTGTTTCCAGATAAAAGGTGATATAAATATGAAATAATTAGTAATGATATATAGCAATACTCTTTTTTATTGTTACTATTATAAACATGGAAGGAAAGACATGATAATTTTTGTTGTTTTGAATACCTATCTTTTGTCCAATCGTAAATCATAAATATTCTAAAACGTATATCTTATAGTTTTTTTCATTAAAACAAGAAAAATGAGACATTATCCAACCATTTTTACAAAGATTTAAAAGAACTAATTAGTGAAATGTCTTATCATCCTAAAATGTTGATATTTTGTCTAGTGCATTTAGCTAAGTTATCCACAACTTCATCAAACTTTTTTTGATGTGTAAATTTATTCAACTCGAAAAATATTTCATCTATTTTCAGATTTTGTCAACTATTGGCTGGATTTTTCAATTGATTCTCGTCATTTTATGTCTAACTTGGAAAACTCTTGTTATCTTAATATATGATATTTTCTTGTATTTGCAAAGCTAATTTTTTTAAATACAATGGAGGTTCTAAAACTGCATAAAATGTCCTATTACATGTTCAAAACATCTATTAATTCCAACATGAATATTCTCCTACGAGCTTTCCATTCGAACCTGTTTCTTATAAGAACTCCCCAAATGTCATCAGGTAGGTCAATGAAGGATGAATAACCACTTAATTTCCTAAGTCCTGATCGTGCTAAACAATCGGCACATGCAATTACTTCTCGATAAATACCTTTAATTTTGAATGAGACAATATTTTCCAACAACACCCGAATCCATCAATCCAAAAAGCCGTTAAACCTCTTCCCACTCCACATGATTAAACGCGCTTATGGCCCCATGTGAATCCACTCCCACCCAGAGCTTTCTCAATCCCATACCCTACAACCGTCCGAGTCCCTTGTAAATCGCATTTAACTCCGAGACTACCACCGAGTATCCCTTAATATTCATGGTAAAAACTTTCACCCAATTGCCTTCCTTGTCCATCAAGACACCACATGCACCTCTTTTCCCATGATCCTCGCTCCAACTTCCATCTATGTTTAGTTTATATCCATGAATCGGTTAATTTCACCCAATCCATTCCACATGATTATTATGCTTAACGGATTTCCTCGGATGCGATCATCACGCTTTCAAATAATCGACAGCAAACCATTTTTCCTTTTTAATTAAAATTTCTCCACCCAGGAATGGCCCACTATTGAAAACCATCTTATTGTGTTCCTTCCACACCACACCTACTAGAGAGGCAAAAACACATTCCAACTCAGCGTTCTCTCATATATTTTTATTTTACCACATCATGTCACTCAGACTCCAAGATCTGTCTAGAGATTGCAGATGCAGTTGCCCAGGCTGTTGCAGCGCCTCCTGGATAATGCGTGTCTATTTTGGAATCCTGTCACCATTTTCTAACCCTGCTTCCCCTGCTGATGGATGTGTTTTCCTCATGTTCGGTAATACCACTATAGTCCTTGTTCTGTTGTAAACTTGGACCTCTGAATATTGTAAAATTGTAGCCGCTGGTCCCTTCCCTAATCTCTTATTTGTGTTATACAATATGGAGATAGTGTACCTCATCGAAAACTACAATTTATACAACAATCTCGAGACAGATCCTTTGTGCATTACAAAGCTAATTTGATCTTGAACTTAAAACGTGATAATCATTTGTATGATAAGTGTGTGTGTATATATATAATTTAGTTTGTAAATATTATTACATAAAACTTGTTAGGTAGTTCCTTTGTGATTATTACGTATATTCTTCATTCTTCTTTTCATTATGCTTACTTGACTTAGCAGGTATATTTAGAGTCTTCCTCATGTTCTTATTTCTTATTGTGTCGGGACAACACAACTTTGAGTTGGTGTTCGTGATGTCTCTATATTTGTGATAAAATAATTTAGTCACGAGACATTATTCTAGGTGTATTATGTGCTTAGCTGGGGGGTTTTCCCTATTATTTGTTTAATCTTATTTTTTGCCTTGTTTTGGAGATTTGTTACTTTTAGAACATTTTTTGTGTAATTTATGTGTTAAATGTGAAACTCTTATGTGAAAAGATGATATTATATGCCAAAGCATGGAGAAGAAGTAGAGGAAAGAAGATCAAAAACGAAATCCACAGTTAAAAGACAAAAGAAGTTGTTTTTAGAAAGTGCAAAAGCTGTCAGCCAGATGTGAAAAGTGTAGTATTTTGATTCCATGTAAAATTGACAGAGATTTGAAGGTTCCCTTTTATATACAACTAGATACTGAATTAGGTACACGTGGCCACTAGCGACTCATAATTTGGAGTTATAACGAAAAAATTGTTAGGCTTACAACTAATATGGGCCAACCAAACCCCTTCTTAAGGAAAATAGGTTTGAGTTAGATACGAACTCTAAAACCTAGTGATGTTTCCTCATTTGAGATAATAAAATCTATTTCCGAGACATCATTTTAGGTGTATTTAATAGAGTATATGTCGATTTTCTCATGATTTAGTACACTTTCATATTTTGTGTCTTGAATTGATTATTTATTATTTTTAGAGTATATTGGGTTTAATTATTTATTTAGTGTGAAGCTTTAGAGATATATGGTAATTAATTAGAGTCCAAGTCAAAGTCTAAGAGCTAAAGGAAAGAGATAAACATCGGAATTGAAGATAAGGAAGTAAAAGCTAAAAACATGGAAAAGGAAAACCTGCCTTAAATCTGGATTTCTGCACCTACGACCACAAATCAGATTATATCTTAAACACTGTTAGGAATTTGGAGAAACAGTGAAGAGAAACGTTGAAGATCTTTCCAAAACGATGAATTTGGTGTACTCATACGCATCAATCGGATAAGTATTGAAGCTGTTAGGTACAAAAGAAAAACGGGGCTTATTGCATGTTTTTGGGCTACGAATTTGAGTTGGGCTAGGAGCCAATATTTACCTTTTCCTTCAAAAAAACGAATTAGGTCAACCTATACACTATAAATACAACCTCTTAACAATAGAAAAACATCCTTGACCAAACCTTAAGGTTAGGAAGAAGCTATAACACAAGAAGAGAAGTCTTGAAGGAGCTGTGCATCAATTATGTCTCCTTCAACCTTTAATTCTCTAATTCTTTTCTTTTCTCTTCTTAGTATGAACTAAATTCTATTTAGCTTGATTTTTAGCATATATGTATGAACCCTAGTTTTGATTGACATCTATCTAATTTGATTGAATTTATGTTTTGATTTCTCTGTTTATGTGTTGGATTTATATTATGTGTTCTTTATGGTTGCAAACATATAGGATTACCATCATAGTAGTTAGATAACCGGTATATTTGACAATAGGATTAGCACATAAATTCTAGAATAAGGTTTCATCTGACAACCCAGCCTAACTAGATAGTAAATGGTTTAGTGTATTTCTATTTTATCAATTGCAGGAACAGTTTGCTTAGGTCCTTATTGACACAAGTAAATTCTATTTGAAACTACCTAGCACAATTGAAACCAAACTATGTAGATAATACATGATTCATGCCTTACATGTTTAGAACGGAAAAACTAGTGGGGATTACATGCTAATTACTCAAACTAAACTTTCATACTATCTTCTTTTCTTTTCTTTTATTTATTTTCTGTCTTTTAATTTATTTAAAGTTTAATTTTCTTTTAACAAAAACCAAATAAAAATCTATCTTTCTCTTCTTTACTCTTGCGTATTATTATTCTAGCTTAATTATATACACTTGAATATTTTCATAAGTTCTTCTTAACCTTCGTAGTCCGTGATGAATGAATTCTACTTATTCATTAAAACTTGCATACGATCTGTATAATTGCAGAACTGTGCTCAGTTTAGGGTTTTTGTTTGGACTTATTTATTACATTATTTTATCACACCTTAGGCGACACCACCTAGTCCATGACCTAATTTGTTTTCAAACACTATACATATATATATATCAATTATTGACTTAAGAAACAAGTTCTTGCCTTTAGAGCCTCCGAAATTCATTAGAGAGAGAGTAAGTTGACTTGAGAAGGAAGCAATAGAAGTTGGAGTATCACGACTTTTCTTCTTCCTCATTATCCTCCTACCATTAGTGCAATTTGTACAAGACTCTTCTATTAATTATGTTTTCAATCTATTTACTCTTTATTTTCAATATTTTTATTATCAACTTATTTTCCCATAGCTTGGGTTTACAATATGTATAATCTTTGAATCTTTTATTTCTATTTAATTATTATTTAGGATTGAATTTAATTGATTTGAGTTGGTTTCATAACTATATTTTGTGTTTGCATTTATTCGAGCCTTAACCTCGATTACGTTATGACTATTTTTAGTAATTAAGTTTGTCACCCTAATTGGGAATTCAATTACATAAAACAACACATAATCGTCTAGTGTGCGGTAGTATACCTGACGGGCTTGCCTAACTAGATAGTCATTAGGGTTTGAATTTTCACCACTTATCTCTACGCAAGGTCCTCTTACCAATTCCCTTTGTAGTTCTGAGTTTGCCTTCTATGGTACCTTGACGGGAATTAGAGGTATTGTAGAATTTCAACTACTTATATATGTTTAATTCACCCTTATAATTAGAATAGTGATTTAGAAAGATAGACGCATACTAGCATACCTAAACTATATATTATCTCCATTAATTTAGTTATTTTATTTGCATTAGTAGTTTAATTAATTTCTTTAATTCATATTTCGAAAACCAAGCAAATATTTCTCTTTATTTATATTTTTAGTTTAAACAATTAATCCTTTCATGCACTATCAGAACACGATTTTGTGCTAACCGATATCCCTGAGAACGGACTTTATTTATCATTAATTACTTGCGAATAATTTGTACACTTGCAGTGAGTTTCTCGTAATGGTCTAAGGTGTGTTCTTTCTGATTGTTTATTTATCACACAATTGCCACCACCAGAATCATACATGTGAAATCTTAAGTTAATGATGTTCAGTTTATGCTTCAACTCTGATTTGTGAACCGTTCATCTCATGCAATCTAGACTCTAAGACCTATTTTGTATGTAAGTATCATGATCAAAATTATCACCAATTATTTTTCGTGAATTTTTAAAGTTGATATAGATGCTTGGCCAGTAATTTCTGTTGAGTTTCTCATGTTATTGTTAGATCCTTTGCAACTTGACTTGGATTTTTACTTGACTATTTGAATTCGTAGTTTCACCTCGGGGTCTCATATCATCCATGTTTACAAGAGCGGTACACTTAACATACAAATAATCTCAAATTGATCCAAAAACACATTTATATCCATAATTTGCTAACAATGCAAAACATGTAAAATAAAAGGGATAAATCCTACATTCACTCTCAAATACCCACCTAAATTATATCTTGTATATCTCAAAATATATCATAAAAAGAGAGAAATCACTTGGCCTCGATCCACGAGGTTTAAATTAATCAGATTTTCCCTCTAGTAACATACCAGTAGTACTCAATTTACCTTAATTGGCATAATCTCGTAAATTTCAAGCATTTAACTTAAATATTATCAATAATACCTAAATATTTTTTGAACATACCGAGTACAAAAGTTTCTAAACGTGCAAAAGTCTCTTAGAAAGTTCAGAAATAGTTAAGAACTCTGAGCATTTTCAATATTATTTATTAATCGTGATATTTTTTAGGAAAATTCTTCCATCCAATATTGGATGGTTCTACACCAATTATATTAATACACATATCTCATGTTTTAAACTTACAAAGTAACTCACTTATTAATCTAATTACATTTGTTTTTTATGTCTCCTCATTTGTGATGATTTAATATATCTCGGAGACATCATTTTAGTTGTATTTATTAGTTTATAGGTCGATTTTCTCATGATTTAGTACACTTTCCTTTTTTGGGTCTTGAATTGATTATTTATTATTTTTAGAGCATATTGGGTTTAATTATTTATTTAGTGTGAAGCTTTAGAGATATATGGTAATTAATTAGAGTCGAAGTTGGTTCAAAGAGCTAAAGGAAAGAAGATCAACATGGGAATTGAAGATAAGGAAGTAAAAGCTAAAAATATGGAAAAGGAAAAGCTGCCTTAAATATGAATTCCTGCACCTACGACCACAAATCACCTTATATCTTAAAATAGGTGTGGAATCTGGAGAAACGGTCAAGAGCAAAGTTAAAGATCTTTCCGAGACGATGAATTTCGACTACTCATACGCGTCAATCTGATGAGTATTGAAGATGCTAGGACCAAAACAAAAACGGCACTGATTCTATGTTTTTGGGCTACGAATTTGAGTTGGGCTAGGATCCCAATATTTACCTTTTCCTTCAAGAAAACGATTAGGTCAACCTATACACTATAAATACCGCCTCTTAACACTAGAAAATCATCCTTGGTTAAATATTAAGCCAACAGGAAGCTTACAACACAAGAAAAGAATTCTGGAAGGAGCTGTTCATCATTAATGTCTTCTTCAACCTTTGAATTTGTAACTTCTTTCTTTTCTTCCATTAGTATGAACTAAATTTCCATTAGCTTGAGTTTTAGCATATATGTATGAACCCTAGTTTTGGTTGACATCTATCTAATTTGGGAATTCTATGTTTTAAATTGAATTATTGTTTTTATTCTCTGTTTATGTGTTTGGATTTATATTTTGTGTTCTTGTGGATCGCGACCATATAGAATTACCATCTAGTAGTTAGGTCACCATTGACAATAGTGTTTAATTACATGTTTAGCACATAACGTCTAGTGTACGGTTTAGATCTGACAAATCAACCTAACTAGATAATCACCATGGTTTAGTGTATTGTTATTTTACCAATTGCAGGAACAGTTTGCTTAGGACTCCTTATTGACACAGGTAAACTCTATTTAAACTACCTAGTGCAATTGAAACCGATTATTGAAATACTACATAATTCGTCCTTACATGTTTAGAACGGAAAAACTAGTGGGGATTACATGCTATTTACTCAAGCTAAACTCTCATACTAACTTCTTCTCTTGCATTTAAATTTCTGTCTTTACTTTATTAGTTTAATTTAGTTAATTGAAAATCAAATAAAAATCTATTTGTCTTTTACTTTTCTGCATTTTATTTGTTTTAGCTTTGAATATTTGCACTTGATTATTGCATAATATTCCTCTAACCCTCGTAGTCTCTGCGGAACGAATCTTACTTATTTATTAAAACTTGCATACGATCTGTATACTTGCAGAACCGTGCTAGACTAGGGTGATTAATTGCACTTATCTATCTTATATTTTTATCACACCCTAGGCGACACCAAGTTTTTGGCACCACTGCCGGGGATTGCAGCGTGTGACCCGGCTGTTTAATCTTTAAGTAGTTTTAATTGTTTATTTATTTTTATTTTGCAGTTTTACGGTTGGTTTTTGTTTTTATTTTCTTTTACAAGTTCTTTATTCAGGTAATGATTAAGAGATTCTATTGAAGATGTATAGAGAACATTACCCAGATCCCGATCCATATGATTATTGGGAAGATTTTTTGGGACAACAGCAATGGGGTAGTAACTTCTACCAACCTTATCAATACCCGCAAGAGAAAGAATGGAACAACCAATGGATCGGGAATAATCAACAACAATTTCCGTATCACTATCATCAAGAACAACCATCTTATCACTATCAACAAGATCAAAGATGGAACATTTCACAACCTCCACATATTATTCTGGCCAATTTGAATGAAACACTTGCTAAATACATTCGCAACAGCGAGGAAAGCAGTGCAAAAATAGACTGGATGCTAGAAAGGGGTTCCATATAATTCTCATGGCTTTTCCGAGAGCAATAGCAGGTCTTATGAACTAAAACTCTCCAATGGCCAAACTATTTTTCTCTTTGAATATAAAATTTTAGAAAAATTTTCCATCCAATATTGGATGATCCTATACCAATTATATTAATACACATACCCCATGTTTTAAACTTGTAAAAGTAACTAACATATTAATCTAGTGACATGTGTTTTGTTAAAATAATTAATGGCTTCGATATGAATGTTGGACCATCCAATATTGGATGGAAGTCTTACCCTAAAAATTTTCTTGTCATAAAAAGAGAGTGTTATTGTTAAGTGGGCTAGAAAAAAAAAAGCCCAAATCACATGATTGTCAAGTAGGCATCATTTTTTTTATAATTAGTCTCAATATAGTTTGTACATGACCAATCCATAACACACCGGGCTTAAAATACAACACTTACACACACTCGTACATCTTAAAAAAATTTAACCTAAAAAATAAAGACGGCCGCCGAAATCAAACTTCTTTGTTCAAGGTTTCCTTCTATATAGCCTCCTGGATTAGGAAGACGTTGTTAGTCTGTAAATAGCAAGCAATATATATGGCACTTTCTTAAAGGTATTTACTTACTTGTTTAATACTTGGAACAATTAGTTTGGACCAATCTTGTTTTTTGTCATTTGGTGTGCAGGTTGTATGAGGTTCCACTGATAAATACATAGGGGAAAGTGCAAGATTGATTAGTGAAATGTTCAATTATGCACGTGATAATCAAGTAAGAAAGGACATATTAGATGTTTATTATATGCATTGATATATGATAAATATTTACATCTTGTTGTTCTTGTCCATCCAGACTTGCATAATCTTTATAGATGAGATTGATGTGATTGGTGGACGTAAATTCAGTGAAAAAACAATTGCTGGTCTTGAAATCTAGAGAATTTGAATGGAGGTCGGAAAGGTACCTCAATTAAATTAAAAAATAAATTAGTACTTTACATGTTGAGATAAATTATATTGGTAATATATCCAGGAAAAAATGATGTAGTGGTCCCGGGTCTTTTTTGTCTAAGTAGATTAGATAGAAAAATCTAAATACCTTTACCTGACGAGCAATAAGGATTAAAAAGTCTCAAGATTCATTTAGTTTTGAAATTTAAACTTGCCGAGTTACTACACTAATATTTTTATTAAGTCATTTCGTGAATCATCAAAGTATTTATTGAAACTAGTTTGTGCACAGGGTTCCAATGGAGCCGATTTTCGTAATATTTTTACGTAAATCGGTATGGAAGCTATTCGTGCAAAGTTTGATTATGTTAATAGTGTAATTAACTTAAAAAATGTATATCAAGAAACGATCGTTTGTATTTTTTTACATGTATATCATAAGTATTATTCAATTTACAGGAAAAGATAGTTGGTCATGATATTTCAAAAAGAAATAATATTCATTATAATTAGGGTATACCCCTCCTAATTATAATGGAAATAGCATGAATAACGATATTCCTAAGGTGATTGATATGAGAGCAGCCACGATCTTATTAGTTGCAGCAAAAAATTGTTGCTATACCGATGAATAATGCTGCTACAGCTGCAAGGGCAGAAGCGGAAAGAAAAGCAAAAGAGGTAGCAATTAGCAGAAAACGAGCTAGGGAGGCTTTAGAGGATGTTATTTATCTCGCAGCTAAGGAGAAGATGAAGAGGAATCAAGCTTTATTAGGAGCTTTAAACTCAGTTGAGTTAAGAGAGAAACATAGGTTAGTTTCAGGACAATCATTAAACAATGGTGCAGCTATGAATATCGGAGCACCTAGGGTAGCTTCTAGCTCAATCACTATGAATTCAAGTCTTCAAAATCATCATCACATTGGAGCTACTGTGAATGAAATTCAACGGAAAGTGGGTAATGCGATGGTACTAGTTCATGTTCAAGAAGTTGTTCCGATTCAAATCCGATGAAAATCAAATGCACTGTGTGAAAAATAGGCATAAGAAACCACCATAGTAAAGGTTGTAATATTAATTTGCTTTTGTCTAATAAATTTAATTTCTTTTTGGTTATAATTATGTTGTTTTGACTTTAGGTTTGAGTTAATGTTTAGAGGAGAGTTTTTGTGGGAAGAAAGAGAAATACAGAGGCGTGTTATGTATAAAGCTTCTGTGTAAGTAGAAAAAGTCGAATCACAATTGATGTAGGTATTTAGAGAATTTCGTTTGAACAAAAAAATAAATTTAGATATCATTTTCATTGTTTAGATTTGTTAAAATGTTTTGCGATAGAATGTTAAAATGTTGGAATTTTGTATTATTGAATGAAATTTTAACAACTTATTAGCTTTTTGTTTCCTCCATTGTTGGAAGATTTGAAACATTCAAACATTTAAAGATTTTTTTTAGTTAGGGACGATGATGACGAAGACGGTTGGAGCTGACGTGGCGGTGACATGGCGTCATGTGGCGTTGACTAACTATCAACCGACAGAAAAATAGAAAAAGGGCTAACGGTGTCAAAAACTAGTTAGAATAAGGGCGTGAAAGGGTAAAAACAAAGATCAGGGGCTGACGCTGCACTTTGTCCATAGTTAGAGGGTTTCGGGAGGGCTTTACCCTTATAATTAACCTGTTAAATCTATTGATTTTGATATTTTTCTATATAAGCGATTAGATTTATTTGACTCAATCTGTCGATCCAATTATTTGTGATGGTTAATAACAATTGGTCAACCATTGATGATTAAATTATAGTTCTAAACAGTGTAAATTTTATTTTGACAATGGACGTGTTCAAAATTGGATTAGAGGAGTAAAAGAAATTATTGGCGTTATGCTATTATATTAAAAGAAGACATATCCAATATAATTGTCTATAGAGGATATAACATCATGTAGATACAATTTAAAATTTGCCACATTATTAAAGATTATGTAGATAGATATTGAATGGGCGTAAAGAATAACATGTTAAATATGTGCAGATAAATTCAGTTACATACTAACCCTAAATATGTTCATATAGATTCATTAAAAATATTTTTAGTCCATAGGTAATAGCCTAAAAATAGAATTTATTAGGAATAATATAACAATTTTAGACTTGTACCTGCAATAAAATGTGTACAAGTTATGTGCTACCAAAACATGAAGCTTCGAGAAAGCATTGGTTAACATTATCGGCCCTACCTTCAAATAACATACCGAGTAAACCTTGAACTACAGTTGCAGATATACCTGGAAGCCCAAACAGGGGCAAATGAACTAGAGAAAAGTTTGAGTGGTAAACAAGATGCATTGTGAGTGGAAAAATGCAGCTTGTTATCCACTTAGTGGGACCGATAATGTTAATCAATTCTTTCTCGAAGCTTCACGTTTTGGTAACACCGAACTTGTACGCGTTTTATTGCAGGTACAAGTCTAAAGTTGTTATATAATTCCTAGTAAATTCCATTTCTAGGGTATTACCTATGGCATAAAAACATTTTTAATGAATCTCTCTACACATTTTTAGGTTTAGTATGTAACTGAATCTATCTACACATATTTGGCATGTTTTTTGTTTCTAGATCGTAAAACGTTTAGCTAACAAAGTTGGAAGTATTTATTAGGGTACTTGGTATCATGTTCCATTTTTAATTGCTTGACTTGTTTTAACATTGGTAAAAACCTTGTGAATGACTATAACATATGCATCTTTTGTACCTTTAATATATACATATCAATCATGATTGTATATTGTTAAGTATGGGTTACATTGTTAATTATGAGTTACAACTGTTAAATAAAGATATAGGACATCTAATATAATAACAATAGTTAAGTAATTGATAGGTGGAGAAGTATGTTAAGTCTTCTCCTTAACATCCCACTCAAGATTAGCACATAATTATTTAGCCACTAGACTCGATCGTATCTCTTATGTTCAAAGATTCAAGCTTCATATATGTTCAAGACTCGGTTTTTTAGCTCCTACTATGAATCTTTGGATACAGTAATTAGTAAAAATGTGCAAGAGATTGATATTCATTTGCATGATCAAAACAGTCATTATCGATTACCTAAAGTGGTTTACTTTAGTAAAACTTTAACCTCATTAAAGCTATATAACACATGGTTTGAAGAATCTAGAGAGATATATCTAGTTAATGAATCTTGTGAAGAAAATTTAATGAAACGGGAAAAAAGTGAGTAATGCTTAATTTTAATTAATTTTAGTGTTGTTTGTGATTTTAATTCATTTTTTATTATTTATTATAATTTAATCACATATCTTAGATTAATGTTATGTATTATGCAAAAATTGCTAGGTTTACGAACCTTGAGACAGTGAACTAACAAGCTATATACATCTTTGTTTTTTATTAAGTCATCGTGGAAAATTTGAACAAGGCAATAAGGTAAAAAATTTCACTCATATTACCTTATTTTTAAGGAAATTACACAATTTCTTTTAACTAATTAACCAATTGATTTTACAGTAAGAAAAAGAGGGTCACAATTAGTGTAGATTTTTTTTAAACTTCTTTTGATGTGTCAATTTTTTCAACTCCGAAAATATTTTAACTATTTACAGATTTTGTCAACTATTGACTGTATTTGTCAATTGAATCTCGTCATTTTATGTCTAACTTGGAAAACTCTTATTGTTTTAAAATATGATGTTTTCTTGTATTTCTAAAGCTAGTTTATTTAATACAATGGAGATTTTAAGACCATATAAAACGACCTATGACATGTTCAAAACATCTATTAATTCCGATGTGAATATTATCTGATGACCTTTCCATTCGAAACCGTTTATTATAAGAACTACCAAAATTTCATTGAATGATGAATAACCACTTGATTGCCTAAGTCTTGATCGTGCTAAACAATGGGCACATACATTTACTTCTTGATATATACCTTTAATTTTGAACGAGGCATTATTTTCCAACAACACCCGAATCCCATCTATCCAAAAATCCACTGAACCTCTTCCCCACTCCACATGATTAATCGTGCATATGACCTCATGAGAATCCACTTTCACCCATATCTCTCTCACTCCCATACCCATAACTATGTGGAGTCCCTCCTGAATAGCATTAACTCTGAAACTATCGCTGAGTATCCCCTTATAATCATGGTAAAAACTTTCACCCAATTTCGCTCCATGTCCCTCAAGACACCACATGCACCTCCTTTCGCTTGATCCTCGCTCCAACTCCCATCTATGTTAAGTTTATATCCATGAATCGGTTAATTCCACCCAATCCATTCCACATGATCATTATGCTTAACGGTTTTCTTTTTATGTCATCACCAGGCTTTCAAATAATTGACGGCAAACCATTTCGCCTTTTTAATTAAAATTTCTCCACCCGGGGATGGCCCACTATTAAACACCATCTCATTGTATTCTTTCTAATCCACAACTACTAAAGAGGGGAAAAACACATTCCAACTCAGCGTTCTAGCCTAGATTTTTATTCTATCACATCACGTCACTCAGCCTCCTAGATTTGTCTCGAGATTGCAGGTGAAGTCACCCGGGCTATTGCAGGGCCTCCTGGATATTGTGCACTTCTTCTGGAACCCTGCCACTATTCACATCCCTGTTGCCGCTACTGACGGATGTGCTTTCCTCATGTTTGGTAATACCATTATAGTCCTTGTTCTCTTGTAAACTTGGACCCCTAAATGTTGTGAAATTGTAGCCACAGTTTCCTACTCTACTCTATGTTCTGCAATATGGCGACAGAGTACCTCATCGAAAACTGCAATTTCTGCAGCAAATTTGGCATAAGTTGGTATCCACTCCCGACCCGCAGATCTTCTAACCCAGAGACATATATCCTGCGTTATTGGGCCAATTTTTGTCCACTTTATATCAAAACGAACACAACCAAAAAATGTTTTCCTTCAAAATATTAAGAATCTCTCAAAGATAGAGCTTAAAGAGTTGTACCAAAGATGTGATTTATGTCTCATAAAAGGTTATATTTTTGTTCATGCATATAATAATGTGTTTGGAATTTACAGGAAAATGATCATTGGTCATGATAATTTTAAAAAAAAAGAACATTTATTGGATGTGTAGCTTCTTTCATTGATTTCCCATTCAAGGTATGTTCCTAGAGTTGGTCCATCTAATTTTTTGGTTTCTTTAATGATGGGATTGGATTTTCTTACCTTGTTGTACTCTATTGGTTCATATTGCTCACTTGTGATGTTTAATAAAAAATGGTCAATGCTTAATGTTTAACTTATTGTTCTAAAGGTGGTAATTTTAGTTTTCAAGTGGTGTGTTCAATTATGATTAAAAGAGTAAAAGCAAGTATTTGTGTTATGCTATTATACTAATTGAAGATCTCCAATCAAATTGCGTGGGGAGAAATAAACATCACGTAGACAAAATTTAACATCTAACAAACTATTATAGATTATGTAGAAAAATATTGAATGGGCGTAAAGAATAACAAGTTTAGTATTTAAACTTAAATTGAACATATTTAGCATGTTTTTGTTTGTAGATCATAAATACTTTAAAGTAATTTCTAGAAGACACTATATATAAATACAATATAAAAGAAGTATATTAACTATGGTGATCATAGGTTGGATCAATAATTCTTCTAGCAAGACTAGGAAGTGGGGAAATTTTTGTTTTAATAGGAGAACACTTATTATGGGGGGGTTTTGGAGGTTCAAATGAAGCCTAGAATGCAATTACTACCATTTCAGCATCACCATGATAAAGAAAAAGGGAGATCATAAGGGTTAATATATGACTATCAGCTATGGTTACCATTTAGTATCACCAGGACAAAATTATAGATGACATTAATAACAAAAATTAAAGAGAAAATCTCCCAGACAAAGAGGCTTTGTTACCCCTTCCATACAACAATCTGACAACAATATTGATGATACAACACATTAAATTCTTATGTATTTAACAAAAAAAATTAATCTGAGACAAAAACCATAGCTAACGACCTTGTAATATACCATTGTACATTATCATTTTGTTTGCAATATAACTTATGGTTATCATTTTCTGCAGGCTGCTTAACCTGATACACACAGATTGATTGTGGAGTTAATCTTTTGGTTCCATCATAGTTAAAAGTTATAATCTAAAAACGGCTTTGAAAGATTTTATACGTGAGCATGGGACTCTTCTCGACGGAAAGAAATGAAAACTTCGATATCAGTGACAAGGTTATGAGCACTGGCTTTAACCGCCTTAGATAAGCTGGCATTCATGAAGATGTTGTCAGTTGTAAGAATGTACCTACACATGTTAAGTATGTTTGTGTAAATGAGCTACTCGATAATAGAGATAATTAGTCAAGGAAGATTAGAAGCTCTATACTCCTCTAAAGAGAAAGAGAGTGCTTACTCATGCATCCATTTCACGGACTAAGAATTTGTCAGGAGAGATCAAAGTGGGTTGTAGAATCTAGTTAGAGGAATGTGTAGATAATTTAAATAGGTCCATATTGAATATTTTTGTTGATCACTTTGCAGAAGTTAAAGCATTTATCAGTGAACCAATTAAACCACTTGATTTAGTCACCACGATTATTGGTCATAGTTTTCGAAATATATCCTTTTGATTTGGATATTCCTTAAAGTCACGGATACTTGATAACTAACGGAAGTCAATTCGGAGTTGATATTAAGAAGTTATGCTAATGCCTCCATTGTGGCTCGAACTAGTGTGACAATAAGTAAAAACGAGTTAGGTTATTTTACTCCATCTAAGTAGGCCCATTTGGACCCAAACGTTTTTAGGATGCTATAGAAGTTTTTTAGAAGCTCATAACATATGACTACACAATTTTGGAGAGCTAAAAAATGTTGGAGTAGATGAAAGACGTAAGAAGAAGGAGAAGAAGGGTTCCACCATTCTTTAACATTCTAAATCCGTTTTTGAATTCCGACTAGTGTGAAAAGACTAATTATCCCTGTTTGAAAAGACTAATTATCCCTTACATTTATAAACATCTAATTACTTACCTTTGAGAGTTACTAGAAATACTTAAATATATTTCTTCCATATTCAAATCGTTTAGTAGTTTAAATTGCAATTCAATCTTAGATTTTACTTTTCGTTCTTTATCAACAATCCTAGTTAATCTTTATTTACCGTACTTTTGTTTTTATAATCATAAACCCATCAAATATATATAGTAAATTACTTTTATTCGAATGTCAATCTACCATACTTGTAAAAACAATCATCTTAACTTTCATAGTGCACGTGGAAACGATAACCCCTTCATATATTTATTATTACTTTTCAATATCATGTACACTTGCGGGTAGTAAACCTTTCCTATACTAAATACTTATTTATCGCACTCTTGGGTATTACAATAACCGACACCACAACCGGAGGTGGCACTAATCCTGTTCAAAGAGTCTTTGAGTGAAACGCCTCCTAGCATGAAAGTCTATGAGAATGCGAATTATCTAAGAGTGCAAAATTATTTGATTGACAAGTGGGTAGGCATATATAATGCATAAAAAGGGAATAATTGAGTACATATTAGAGTGTAAATTCAAATTCTTAGACAATTATTTGTTTGGTTAGTGAGGAGAGACCCAAAGCTCAGTCTTAATTGTTCAAATATATATACTACCTTACCATAAGCCTACTCTATACTAAAAAAACCTTAAGATTAATATATATGTGATTTAATTAAAAAGAGTGAAAAGAAGTTAGTAAGTAGGTCATTAAAATTTCATGCATTTGTAGTGGATCGCCCTATACCAACCACTTTAAGGTTGGTATTTTAGTCTCTCTTTTTGTATCGTGAAAGTTAATCGTTTTTTATATTATAATATTGTGAGTTTTTACATAAAAAGTATTTTTGTGGATTAATTTTTAGAGTATGAATTTATGAGAAGTGTTTGTTCATTACTTGATATTATAACATGCTTCTTCCTTGGAAAACATTTGAACATTAGGCCTAGTTTGTGATTACTTTGTCGAGACGATAAAGATTTGAGTTGGGGGTCCTGATGTCTCGTATTTTGTGATCAATAGAGACTCACGAAACATACTTTAGGGAAATTTTTTAGAATTATTGTGGGATTTATCCCTTTATTTTGCATGATTTGAGTCTGTAGCAAATCTTGGATATATATGTATTTTTGGTGCAATTAGAGATGATTTTTGTGTTAAGTGTATAGATCCTAGGACCAGGGATGATACTAGACACCATCATGAAGCTAAGAAGTTACAAGCTAAGGACGGACACAAGTCAAGTCGTGGAGGAGCCAAAAGTTTCTCTAGAAGCTCAACAAAAATTATCGATAAAACATCTACACCAATTTTGGAAATTCACGTTAGATAATTTTGAGGAGTTTGATCATGAAATAAAATCTCAATGTATACCTTTGAGTCTAGGTTGCGTGATAATAAAAGGTTTGAAAATCAGAGTTGAAATGAAAAAGTTATGGACATTTTTCTACAAAGGCCCAAGATGTCCAACTTCAACAAAGAGTCCACTAAGCCACTTATGACTTATTTAAGTGGGCCCAACTAGTCCAAACGTCTTTATGGGTATAAAAATTTGTTTTTAGCTTCAAAACAAACCACTTATAATTGTATAGAGTTGTGAAAATATGGACAAAGATTTAGAGCAAAAGAAGCAATAACACACACCTTCTTTCACTTTATTTCCATATTAAATAATGTAATTTATTTTTTCCCTTTATTTCTTGGAATTATGAATTAATTATATTTTATTTCTTTCTCTAAGCATGAGCTGAAGATATTTAGCTTGATATTTCATATGTATGAACTCTAGCTTTCATTTAGGATTATTTTCCATGAAATTTGGAATTGCATGCATACTTATGTTCCATGTAGTTATTTTTCTTGATCACATATTGAGTTGTGATAGATTAAAGTACCCCGGGGCTAGGAGAGTTTAGTGTTTAGAAAATAAATTATAAATGTTTAGTTGAGTTTGAGAACCGGGAGATTCACTCTAGCTAGATAAATAATTTAGGATTTGAACTTAGATATTATTTAATTTTGTCGGATTAATCGGAAGAGGTTTCTAGGATTAGTTAGTATCCCCTACTTCCCACGAGCAACTTATGGTGTACCTTAGAATTTTGGTTAGCAACTGAAATTTCCAATTTATCCTTTAATCAAAGAATTGTCCTAAAGCATACTAGTGGTGAGAATGTAATCTTGAGATATTCCTTTATACATCGTATCTTAAGCTTTATTATTATAGTTCTTTGATTTTGTTATAGTAATCCTTAGTTTTGTGTTTCCTAGTAGTACTTAATCTCTCAAAAATAAATTAAAAATCCTTTTAGTTTTAGTTGTAGTTTTTCCAACGATATCTAAATTAGAATTAAAATCACGTGTTTAACTTCTACTTCCTTGTGGGGACAGTAACTTATCACTTTTTATTACTTATGACAACTCGTACACTTGCACGGAGTCTTCAACAAATGTTAATTTTTATATCACACCTCGTAAAAAATCAATCATTTATACTTGCACTATAGTTCCCTCAGTTTTTGAAACTATAACATAGTTTAGTTAGAAGGTTATTTTAAACTCATTGATCCCACTGTCCAGATGTTTTATTGAAATATATGCATTTTTAAACATGTGTTAGTTATATCTTATATCAAGTGTTCTTTTCTAGTTATTCGATATAAAGGGTCCTTTTTATTTTCATGGATAGAGAGGATAAATATATATCCTTGATGAACCTGTATAGTGTAACACAATGGGAGGATGTGCATCCATTGCAACAGAATAAGATTTCGCAACAAGACATCTTTGCGGGCTCCTTTATAATATTTGTCATGTATCACCATATATGTAAGCATTTTTTATGTTGAGGTCAAGTCATATTGCTACCAATTCATCTATGAAGGGGTATAAAACCATTAATATATGAATCGTAAAGCATTAAATTTAAACTGATATGTTGGCTTTAATAGTGTTGTATTGTAACCTTTAATGTATTAACAGTGGTATATTATTATTTTTATATGCATGATTTTAATCTATATGAACACATTGTTATGAGATCTTGATTTTTGGAACCCTTATCGTAATCCTTGTCTTTTTAATGTATAATTTACCGGTAAGTTAAAAGGTATTGCGTGAGATGGTATATACCCATAATCCGTGTGACATAAGTATATAACACGCCCTGAAAATGCTATCATTGCGGATTACACAAGGAAGATGTTAAAGGTTAAATTTACATGTAATGTAGTGGGTATATGCCACCATAGATAATCAGGTTTTTATTTTAAACTCTCACATATTAAGTTTAGTCTTTATTGAGTTTATATAAGTGATTAACATAGTTTATTTGGGGTTTACATAATGCTTAATGGTTAAAGTGTATGAATTTACATATTAATTATTGTTTATAGGTCCTTGGTCGGTAACAATTGTGGGTGTTGAACATCCACACTCATCATAAATACCAAATTTGTAATAAAAACTGCTACAAGATGTGTAATATATTGCATAAATAAGGGTAAACAATTGTATCCTTGCACAAGACAATAAAAAAAGGTAACATTCTTAATCATTTGCGTCACATAGGTTTAAAAATATCCAAAAGTATTAAAGTGCATTAAAAAGATTCAAGCGGGTAATAAACACTGCTACAAGATGTCTAATACATTGCAAAAACAAGAGTAAACAATTCATCCTTACGCATGACGATATAAAAGGGCATATTCTTAAATATTTGCCTCACATAGGCTTACAAAATTCCATTATATTAGAAAATTAGTAAAAATAATTCGAGCCTTTCCCACCTTCCAATATGGGGAGAAGATAGACAATGATCTATATCGTAATTAACTTTGTTATCAAATTGCGTTATAAGTATCTTGGAATTCTATGTCACATACCCAGCACTGCAACTACATGGACTTTTGTTATCAAATTGCACTATAGGTCCCTAAAAGATTTATGGAGGTATAAACCCCATAAAAAGAAAGTGGCTAATAGCCTACCACATAAATGGGTAAAACCCACCATTGAAACTGCATACCTTTGTTTTAAAATGTCACTATCGACATCTTAAAATCTATGTCACATATAAAAATGGGTATAATCCCCACCTCTACAATTGCAGGGACTTTTTTTATCAAATTGCATTATAGGTCCTTGAAAATTCTATATCACATACATAAAACGGGTACATATTAACATAATCAGAATACATAACATTATGCGTAAATTACTACCTATATATACATAAATTATAAACAAAACACACATATCTATATTCAATACTAAATAATACACACATACAACCAATAATATTACATAAAACTACATAAATCATTAATTTGTAAAAAAGTTCAAATACCAAATATAAGACGTACTAATTTATACAACATAATAAATAATTAGGGTTAATAAAAACACTCTATATCAACCAATAAAGGATAAAAAAATTAGGTGTTACTCAATAATTTTAGAAAAAAAAGAAACAAAATTTAATACAATCCCTATAAGAGGGCCTTATTCAACCTATAAAATAAATTTTTATTTAGTATCTTTGAAAATATTATTTCTAGTGAATTAAAACTCTCCAATGGCAAAACTATTTTTCTCTTTAAATATAAAATTTTACTTATCATAAAAAGAGAGTGTTATTGTTAAGTGGGCTAGAAACAAAATAAGCCCAAATCACATGATTGTCAAGTAGGCATCATTTTTTTATCTTTAATCTCAATTTAGTTTGTACATGACCAATCCATAACACACCGGGCTTACACACACTCGTACATCTTAAAAAAAATTAACCTAAAAAATAAAGACGGCCGCCGAAATCAAACTTCTCTGTTCAAGGTTTCCTTCTATATAGCCTCCTGGATTAGGAAGACATTGTTAGTCTGTTAATAACAAGCAATATAGATGGAACTTTTTTAAAGGTACTTACTTACTTGTTTAATACTTGGAAAAATTAGTTTGGACCAATCTTGTTTTTTGTCATTTGGTGTGCAGGTTGTATGACGTTCCACTGATAAATACATAGGGAAAAGTGCAATATTGATTAGTGAAATGTTCAATTATGCGCGTGATTATCAAGTAAGAAAGGACATATTAGATGTTTATTATATACAGGCTTTTGATATATGATAAATATTTACATCTTGTTTTTCTTGTCCATCCAGACTTGCATAATCTTTATAGATGAGATTGATGTGATTGGTGGACGTAAATTCAGTGAAAAAACAATTGCTGATCGTGAAATCTAGAGAATTTGAATGGAGGTAGGAAAGGTACCTCAATTAAATTTAAAAAAAAAATTAGTACTTTACATGTTGAGATAAATTATATTGGTATATATATCCAGGAAAAAATGATTTAGTGGTCGCGGGTCTTCTTTGTCTAAGTAGATTAGATAGAAAAATCGAGATACCTGAGCAATAAGGATGGAAAAATCTCAAAATTCATTTCATTTTGAAATTTAAACTTGCCGAGTTACTACACTAATATTTTTATTAAGTTATTTCGTGAATCATCAAAGTATTTATTGAAAACTAGTTTTTGCACAGGGTTCCAATGGAGCCGATTTTCGTAATATTTTTACGTAAATCAGTATGGAAGCTAATCCTTTAAAGTTTGATTATGTCATCCATCAAGATTTAGTGAAGGTAAAATTTAATTATCGGTTAGATTATTAGTGCAATTAACTTAAAAAATGTATTTCAAGAAACGAATCGTTTGTATTTTTTTTTGTACATGTATATCATAAGTATTATTCAATTTACAGGAAAAGATAGTTGGTCATGATATTTCAAAAAAAAATAATATTCATTTTAATTAGGGTATAGCCCTCCTAATTATAATGGCAAAAGCATGAATAACGAGATTTCGAAGGTGATTGATATGAGAGCAGATCTTATTAGTTGCTGCAAAAAATTGCTGCTATATTCTATGAATTCACGTCTTCAAAATCATCATCACACTGGAGCTAATGTGAATGAAATTCAACAGAAAGTGGGTAATGCGACGGTACTAGTTCATGTTCAAGAAGTTGTTCCGATTCAAATCCTGGAAGATGAAAATCAAATGCACGGTGTGGAAAATGGGCATAAGAAACCACCATAGTAAAGGTAATAATATTAATTTTTTTGTCTAATTAATTTAAGTTCTTTTTGGTTATAATTATTTTGTTTTGATTTTAGGTTTGAGTTAATGTTTAGAGTAGAGTTTTTGTGGGAAGAAAGAGAAATACAGAGGCGTGTTATGTGTAAAGCTTCTGTGTAAGTAGAAAAAGTCGAATCACAATTGATGTAGGTATTTAGAGAATTTCGTTTGAACAACAAAAAAAATTTAGATTTCATTTTCTTTGTTTAGAGTTGTTAAAATGCTTTGCGATAGAATGTTAAAATGTTGAAATTTTGTATTATTGAATGAAATTTTAACAACTTATTAGCTTTTTGTTTCCTCCATTATTGAAGATTTCAAACATTCAAACATTCAAAAAAAAAAATTAGTTAGCGACAATGACAACGAAGACGGTTGGCGCTGACGTGGCGGTGACATGGCGTCATGTTGCGTTGACTAACGATCAACCAACGGTGTAAATTTTATTTTGACAATAGATGTGTTCAAAATTGGATTAGAGGAGTAAAAGAAATTATTGGCGTTATGCTATTATATTAAAAGAAGACATATCCAATATAATTGTCTATGGAGGATATAACATCATGTAGATACAATTTAAAATTTGCCACATTATTAAAGATTATGTAGATAGATATTGAATGGGCGTAAAGAATAACATGTTAAATATGTGCAGATAAATTATGTTACATACTAACCCTAAATATGTGCATATAGATTGATTAAAAATATTTTTAGGCCATAGGTAATAGCCTAAAAATAAAATTTGTTAGGAATAATATAACAATTTTAGACTTGTACTTGCAATAAAATGTGTACAAGCTCTGTGCTACCAAAACGTGAAGCTTCGAGATAGCATTAATTAACATTATCGGCCCCACCTTCAAATAACATACCGAGTAAACCTTGAACTGCAGTTGCATTGTGAGTGGAAAAATGCAGCTTGTTTTCCACCTACACTTTTCTCTAGTTCATTTGACCCTGGTTGGGCTTCAGGTATATCTGCAACTGCAGTTCAAGGTTTACTCGGTATGTTAGTTGAAGGTGAGGCCGATAATGTTAATCAATTCTTTCTCGAAGCTTCACGTTTTGGTAACACCGAACTTGTACGCACTTTATTGCAGGTACAAGTCTAAAGTTGTTATATTATTCCTAGTAAATTCCATTTCTAGGCTATTACCTATGGCATAAAAACATTTTTAATGAATCTATCTACACATTTTTAGGTTTAGTATGTAACTGAATCTATCTACACATATTTGGCATGTTTTTTGTTTCTAGATCGTAAAACGTTTAGCTAACAAAGTTGGAATTATTTATTAGGGTACTTGTTATCATGTTCCATTTTTAATTGCTTGACTTGTTTTAACATTGGTAAAAACCTTGTGAATGACTATAACATTTGCATCTTTTTTACTTGTAATATATACATATCAATCATGACTCTATATTGTTAAGTATGGGTTACATTGTTAAGTATGAGTTACAGCTGTTAAATAAAGATATAGGACATCTAATATACTAACAATAGTTAAGTAATTGACAGGTGGAGAAGTATGTTAAGTCTTCTCCTTAACATCCCACTCAAGATCAGCACATAATTATTTAGCCACTAGACTCGATCGTATCTCTTATGTTCAAAGATTCAAGCTTCATATATGTTCAAGACTCGGTTTTTTAGCTCATACTATGAATGTTTGGATCAACACAATAATTAGTAAAAATGTGCAAGATTTTGATATTCATTTGCATGATCAAAACAGTCATTATCGATTACCTAAAGTGGTTTGAAGAATCTAGTGAGATAAATCTAATTAATTAATCTTGTGAAGAAAATTAAATCAAAAGGGAAAAAAGTGAATAATGCTTAATTTTTATTTATTTTAGTGTTGTTTTTTATTTTATTTCATTTGTTTATTATTTATTAGAATTTAATCACATATCTTAGCTCAATATTATGTATTATGCAAAAAATCTCTAGGTTTACAACCTTTGAGATGGTGAACTAACAAGCTATATACATCTTTGTTTTTTATTAGGTCATCGTGGAAAACTCGAACAAGGCAGGAAGGTAAAAAATTTCACTCATATTACCTTATTTTTAAGGAAATTACACAATTTCTTTTAACTAATTTACCAATTGATTTTACAGTAAGAGAAAGAGGGTCACAATTAGTGTAGATTTTTTTAAAACTTCTTTTGATGTGCAAATTTTTTCAACTCCGGAAATATTTTATCTATTTACAGATTTTGTCAAATATTGAATGTATTTGTCAATTGAATCTCTTCATTTTATGTCTAAGTTGGAAAACTCTTATTGTTTTAAAATATGATGTTTTCTTGTATTTGTAAAGCTAGTTTTCTTAATACAATTGAGTTTTTAAGACCATATAAAATGACCTATTACATGTTCAAAACATCTATTAATTCCGAAATGAATAGTCTCATATGAGCTTTCCATTCGAAGTTGTTTATTAAAAGAACTCCCAAAATGTCAATGAATGATGAATAACCACTTGATTGCCTAAGTCTCATTCTTGCTAAACAGTGGGCACATACATTTACTTATCGATAAATACCTTTAATTTTGAACGATATTTTCCAACAACACCCGAATCACTTCAATCCAAAAAGCCACTGAACCTCTTCCCCACTCCAAATGATTAATCGTGCTTATGACCTCATGAGAATCCACTTTCACCCATAGCTCTCTCACTCCCATACCCATAACCGTTTGGAGTCCCTCGTAAATAGCATTAACTTCGATACTACCGCTGAGTATCCCCTAATATTCATGGTAAAAACTTTCACCCAATTTCCCTCCTTGCCCCTCAAGACACCACATGCACCTCATTTTCCTTGGTTCTCGCTCCAACTCCCATCTATGTTAAGTTTATATCCATGAATCGGTTATTTCCACCCAATCCATTCCACGTGTATGCTTAACGGTTTTCTTTTTATGTCATCACCACGCTCAAATAATTGACGGCAAACCATTTTGCCTTTTCAATTAAAATTTCTCCACCCGGGAATGGCCCACTATTAAACACCATCTCATTGTGTTCCTTCCAATCCACAACTACTAAAGAGGCGAAAAACACTTTCTAACTCAGCATTCTCGCCTAGATTTTTATTCTACCACATCACGTCACTCAGCCTCCTATATATGTCTCGATATTGCAGGTGAAGTCACACGGGCTGTTGCAGCGCATCCTACTGTGCACCTATTCTGGAACCCTCAACTATTCACTAACCTGCTTCCGCTGCTGACGGATGTGCTTTCCTCATGTTTGGTAATACCACTATAGTCCTTGTTCCCTTGTAAACTTGGACCCCTAAATGTTTTTAAAATTTTAGCCACAGTTTCCTACCCAAATCTCTACACTATGTTCTGCAATTTATACAGCAAATTTGGCTTACGTTTGGTATCCGCTCCTGACCCGCCGATATTCTATCCCTAGAGTCATATATCGTGGTTATTGGGCCGATTTTTGTCCACCTTATATCAAAACGACCGCAAGCAAAAAATGTTTTCCTTCACAATATTAAGAATCTCTCAAAGAAAGAGCTTCAAGAGTTATACCAAACATGTTATTTATGTCTCATAAAAGATTATATTTTGTTCATGCATATAATAATGTGCTATTTAATTTACAGGAAAATGATTGTTCTTCATGATAATTAAAGAAATAGAACATTTATTGGATGTGTAGCTTCTTTCATTGATTTCCCATTCAAGGTATGTGCCTAGAGTTGGTCCATCTAATTTTTCGGTTTCTTTAATGACGGGATTGGATTTTCTTACCTTGTTGTACTCTATTAGTTCATATTGCTCACTTGTGATGTTTAATAAAAAATGGTCAACACTTAATGTTTAACTTATTGTTCTAAAGGTGGTAATTTTAGTTTTCAAGTGGTGTGTTCAATTTTGATTAAAAGAGTAAAAGCAAGTATTTGTGTTATGCTATAATACTAATTGAAGATCTCCAATCAAATTGCATGGGGAGAATTAAACATCATGTAGACACAATATAACATCTAACACACTATTAAATATTATGTAGAAAAATATTGAATGGGCTTAAAGAATAACAAGTTTAGTATGTAAACTGAACTGAACAAATTTAGCATGTTTTTTGTTTGTAGATCATAAATATTTTGAAGTAATTTTTAGAAGTCATTATATATGAATACAATATAAAAGAATTATATAAACTATGGTGATCATAGGTTGGATCAATAATTCTTCTAGCATGACTAGGAAGTGGTAAAAGTTTTGTTTTAATAGGAGAAGACTCATTAAGTGGGGTTTTTGGAGGTTCAAATGAAGCCTAGAATGCAATTACTACCATTTCAGCATCACCTAGATAAAAAAAAGGGAGATCATAAGGATTAATATATGACTATCGGATATGGTTACCATTTAGTATCACCAAGATAAAATTATAGATGAAATTAATAAAAAAAAATTAAAGAGAAAATCTCCCAGGCAAAGAGGCTTTGTTACCCCTTCAATACAACAATCCGATAACAATATTGATGGTTGTGACGAGGTTATGAGCACGGGCTTTAATCGCCTTAGATACATATTGAACCTATAAAATAAATTTCTATTTAGTATTTTTGAAAATATTGTTTCTACTGAACTAAACTCCTCCAATGGCCAAACTATATTTATCTTTGAATATAATACTTTACTTGTAATAAAAAGATACTGTCTTTGTTAAGTGGGCTAGATAAATAAATAATCCCAAATCACATCATTGTCAAGTAGACATCATTTTTTGTACATGACCAGTCCATATAGTATCTGCCTTATAACATAACACTTACCCACACTCATACACCTTAAGAAAAATTAACCTAAAAACTAAAGAGACGCCAAATTCTAACCTCTTTTGGTCTAATCTAACAAAGATTAAGATATTATGGTGTTCTTCTATATAGTTTCCTGTACTGGGAAGACATTATTAGCCTGGAAATAGCTAAACAAAAATTACTTAGAGGTAATTACTTTATTGTTTAATACTTGGAAAAATCATATTGGACTAATCTTGTTTTTTGTCATTTGGTGTGCAGGTTGTATCAAGTGCGACTGATAAATACTGATAAATACATAAGGGAAAGTGCAAGATTGATTTGTGAAATATTCAATTACGCACATGATCATCAAGTAAGAAAGGACACATTAGATATGTATTGTAAGCAAGCTTTTGATATATAATAATTATTTACATCTTGTTGTTCTTGTTCATCCAGACTTGCATAATCTTTACAAATGAGATTGATGTGATTGGTGGGTGTAGATTCAGTAAAAAAACAATTGTTGATCGTAACATCCAAAGAACTTCAATGGAGGTCGGAAAGGTACCTTAATTAAATTAAAAAAAAAATTAGTACTTTACATGTTAAGATAAATAATATTGGTATATATATCCAGGTAAAAATGATAATGACTACTAACAAACCTGATGTAGTGGACCCGGGTCTTCTTAGTCTAGGTAGATTAGATAGAAAAATTGAGATACCTATGAAAAAGTCTCCAGATTCATTCTGTTGTGAAATTTAAACTTGTCTTGGTACTATACTTATATTTGTTATTAAGTTACTTCATAAATCATCAAAGTATTGTATGGAAGCTGGTATGGCGGCAATTAGTGCAAAGTTTTATTATGTCATCCATGAAGATTTCATGAAGGTAAAATTTAATTTTCGATGTGATTAATAGTGTAATTAACTTAGAAATGTATTTCAAGAAACAATTGTTTGTATTTTTGTTTTTGTTCATGCATATCATAAAGTACTATTTAATTTACAGAACAAAAGATCGATGGTCATGACATTTCAAGAAGATATAATATTCATTATAATTAACTTGGTTAGTCTATTGATTTTGCTATTTTTTTATATATGGGGTTAGATTTTCTTGACTCAAATTGTACTCTGTAGATTCAATTAGCAGGTTGATAACAAATGGTCAACCGTTGATGATTAAGTTATTGTTCTAAATATGGTAAATTTTAGTTTGACCATTGATGTGTTCAAATTGATAATCGTTTAAATTTCAGGTCCCAAGAGGGAGAATTACCTATATGTTATGGACTATTTAGAAAACTTCTAACTAAAGTGATCGATTTCAATAAGTTAAGATATTGAAATCGATCACTTTAAGGCGGTACTATCATTCACACCAGAAACCAGAAACCCTAGATTACGCCTTTCATCGGCAACTTTCCCGTTTAATAGGTATATTATTTCCTGTATTTCGTTATACATACTATATTAATTAAATACATACCTGTTTCATTTATTAGGTGTATATGTTCATTAATTTATACATGCATTCTGTATTTATTATGAATATCGTACCCATTAGTTTTACTCGTTTGATTAAATAATGTTTATATATGGGTAAATTGCACCTTTATTATGCACGTTTCTAAAGTAGTTAAAATTACCCTTGTATGATACAGAGGTGTTAAATTAGCAATGATGAAGGCTAATTTAAAGAATAGAGTTTTAAATTCAGGTTGTTTAAAGCGAATAGTTCTAACTAAAGCACCAAAAAGCAATACTTTGGGGGATTCAATAGATGTGAAGGGACTTGAAGTGCAAAAAAAGAAAGGTCTTAAAAGAAAAAGACAAAAAATCGAAGAATCTCCATCAATCATATCATAGATTGTTTCTCTCACTTACCCGGACATATAGTTCACCCTGTACTCAGTCTAATTCAATCCCAAAAAGACGTCACCCGAAGAAGTATCTTCTCAAAAAAATGGAAAAATATATTCAATTCATTCCCAAATTTGGATAATGATGAAAAAAGCTTCAAGCCACAATATGAATACAAAAAACGAGGTAAACATCACGCTAAAGGATATAGCGAATTTCTCAAGATTAGTAGAGAAATATTTAGCCACTAGACTCCACTATATCTCTTATGCTCAAAGATTCAAGCTTCATATATGTTCGAGAAATGGTTTTTTTAGCTCTTACAATGAATCGTTGGATCAATAAAAACGTGCAAGAGATTGATATTCATTTGCATGATCGATACTCTAGTAAAACTTTAACCTCATTAAAGCTTTATAACACATGGTTTGAAGAATCTAGTTAGATAAATCTAGTTAATGAATCATGTAAAGAAAATTAAATCAAAAGCAAAAAAAGTGAGTGGTCTATAATTTTTATTTATTTTAGTGTTATTTGTGATTTTAATTTTTTTGTATATTATTTATTAGCATTTAATCGCATATCTTAGCTTAGTTATGTAGTGCAAATATGTGAAAATTGCTAGGTTTATGAATTTTGAAACAACTAACTAACGAGCGATATACATCATCGTTTTTTATTAGGTAATCGCGGAGAACTCGAACAAGGCAGGAAGGTAAAAAATTTCACTTATACTATTCTTATCTTGAAGGAAAATTACACTATTTTTTTAACTAATTTACCATTTAATTTTACAGTAAGAGAAAGAGGGTCACGATTAATGACGTATATGATGATCTCAAAGCTAAGTTTTGTGTGATGGAGCGAGCTGGAAAACTTTTGTCCTGTGTAAAAGATGAAGCCCCGAGCTTAGTGAAGTGTATGATGCCACCAAATGTCACTTACAGCTTGTTGGTAAGCTTAAAATATTTTACTAATTTTCTTATGATCCCTCAAATTTTCAGAATCTTCATGTGGACTCTCTCGATTCTTTTTAAAAGTTTCTGTTTAGGGTTAGATATTTGTACAAAAAATAGTTGGTAGTATGAAAATGATATATGTTATACTGTTACTTACTCAAAAAAGAATTTACTATAGGGACCTAAACTTCTTTTTTTGCATAATATAGGAACCTATATTGCAATTAACTACAAAATTTAGGGTGTTGACCGGTAACTCATATGGCCTATAGGAAACTACTTTTCAGTGTTTTCTCTTGGTCCCTCTGCTTTTTAAAAATATTTTTTCAAGGTTCAATTTATTTTGTTGTTTGTATGATAAAATATGGGTCTTATTGCTAGCAACTATTAAAAATTAAGATACTACCTTAAGTGCAATATTTTCATTACATAGGGACCTAAATCCCCACCCCCACCCCTTCCTCCTCAGACGGTGGTGCCTTCGTGTGAAAGGCGGGCGAGGTAGGAACCATTCAAAAGGCCTATAAATTGACAAAAAGGTCAAAGGTGTTCGATTTTTTAAATCTATTGAAACAAAATTTTACCATCAAAAGTTCCATTATAAAAGACATTCTCTGTAGTATTAGTAAGGAGGACAGCTGTTTAGTTTAATGGCAGGAAAATAAAATACTATAACCATTAATTTTATTATGAGACATAACTGGGTATCTCATTGATTAGGTTAATTTGAATGCAGGTAGGTAAAATAAAGTAAGGTAGATGTCTGAAAGTGGGCCCTCTTGTTTTGGAAAGGCTGTGAAGTGTAAGAAGCATCTTCTCCCTAGTTTTGGGTACTCGGTGAGAGCGAGGAAGGAATTGGGAGGCATCAGACAGGGGTTATTAATAGCGAGGAAAGGCTGCAACAGTTTCTTGAATGCTCCACCTGCTGCTAATTCTATTCCTACTCCTACTCAACAAAATTAAGAAGAATCAGCACCTTCACTCAAAAGCAGCAGAAGAAGAAGACTTGCTCTCCAAGTTGTGCACATGTTGAAAGATGTTATTAATAGTGTGATCTAAGACCCGTCACTGTTTATCTCTCACACTTGTCAAGTAAGTCATTACATTTGCTTCATCTTTTTATTTTATTTCTTGTGTTTTCAGACAATAATCCTTGTGCGTCTCAGGAAACACTTGTCTTTCTCCCAATCGAAACGAGGATCCTCTTGCTCCTGCTGCACTGCAGGGTAATTTTTCTTTTTCACTAAACAATTTAATTAATTGTTTAAATGTGGTCCGATTATAATCGAATTTTTTTTTCGATTTTTTATTTTGACAGGAAAGTAGGAAGAAAGTCCTCATCAGCTAAATCCAAGCGCGGACATAAGAGAAAGAGGGAGGAGACTTCTGAGTTAGAGTCTTGTTGGAAATTAAAGGCTTTTAAAGGGGTTTTCATTCTCTTAGAAAAAGAGAAAACCAATAGTCTTTTCCTTGAAAAGTCTCACATCGAAAAGGGAGATGGTTAAAATATTGGTTTATAATATTATCTCTCCCTATACATTTTAAAAGGCTTAAACATAGAGGTCCTAGCTTAAATGAGAAAATAAGTCATGTGAAATGTAGAAAACCAGGGTTTGAACCCTTATGAATACAATTTTGTGGATGAGTTTGCTTTACTACCCACAAAAAACTCTACCGCACCAATAGGCAGTGGCGCGGCGTGGTCGTGGGGGGGTGTTAGGAAGTCCTGATAAAAATAAAACATATATTGGGAACGAGTATTTATTTTATCAGAACCTAGTCATCTCATACCTGGATTTATTTAGTCGGAACTGAGTCGTCTCGTACCCGCCGAAGATTTGTTGGTCATCTTCATGGCATTTACTTTTAACAGTCAGAAACTCGCGCATTAAAAGACCGTCATTATTGCTCCCACACTTATGACTCAAAAGTTACAAATTTTGACAAGAATGCTCTCAGTGGTAACTCCCGCATTTATGGCTCAGGAGTTACAAAGGCTAACCAGATTCATTTTGCCCTTGTTAAAGAATACGTCCATGTTCTTGCCAGTTTTTAAGAAAAGAGAAACGGTTTTTTGGATTTATGGAGAAATCTTTATGACGCCATTTATTGTTAACGTTATGAAACTCACATGATTAATATATAAAGAGGTTGAAGTCATATTCTTTAATACACCAAAAATTCATCTTCAACATCTAGAATTGAAAAGTTCTCTCATCTTCTTCAAAATATATATATTAGTTTAGAATAGAGTAGTAATAGTAATATCTTTGAGGATACCGGTCATACCCGGAAAATCCTTTTTTAACGAAGTGATGTTAGAAGTCACGCTATTACTCAATGGTTCTAGAATATGTTGTAAGTTTTTTGTTATAATATTTATTTATCTACGTATAACTTGTTGTAAGTTTATTTAATAAATAAATATATAATTATTTATATTACCAATTTACAATAAGTGTTTGTTAGTTTTCCCAACAAATGACAAGGATGATGAAAATTAATTGGGTTTTCAAAACCAGAAGAAAGAGTGCTCGGGCAAGGGCCAAACGCCTACTACCCAAGGTATGTATCTCTCTACTTTTCCCAAATCTATTCTCATTTTCATGCAAATAACCCACAAACATCTCTCTCTGAGACACTTTACATGTAACTGTTGATATATAACAATGAGCACTATTATAATTTTCTAAGTCTCTTTTCTTCACTAATAAATTTTCCTAGTCTTTATAAACATTGTTGTTAATTACCCTTTTGCAGTAAGCTGGTTGGAAGGCACTTGGAATTCTGGAAGTATCGGAGGATTCTTTTGTTTCCAGATAAAAGGTGATATAAATATGAAATAATTAGTAATGATATATAGCAATACTCTTTTTTATTGTTACTATTATAAACATGGAAGGAAAGACATGATAATTTTTGTTGTTTTGAATACCTATCTTTTGTCCAATCGTAAATCATAAATATTCTAAAACGTATATCTTATTGTTTTTTTCATTAAAACAAGAAAAATGAGACATTATCCAACCATTTTTACAAAGATTTAAAAGAACTAATTAGTGAAATGTCTTATCATCCTAAAATGTTGATATTTTGTCTAGTGCATTTAGCTAAGTTATCCACAACTTCATCAAACTTTTTTTGATGTGTAAATTTATTCAACTCGAAAAATATTTCATCTATTTTCAGATTTTGTCAACTATTGGTTGGATTTTTCAATTGATTCTCGTCATTTTATGTCTAACTTGGAAAACTCTTATTGTCTTAATATATGATGTTTTCTTGTATTTGCAAAGCTAATTTTTTTAAATACAATGGAGGTTCTAAAACTGCATAAAATGTCCTATTACATGTTCAAAACATCTATTAATTCCAACATGAATATTCTCCTATGAGCTTTCCATTCGAACATGTTTCTTATAAGAACTCCCAAAATGTCATCAGGTGGGTCAATGAAGGATGAATAACCACTTAATTTCCTAAGTCCTGATCGTGCTAAACAATCGGCACATGCAATTACTTCTCGATAATACCTTTAATTTTGAACGAGACAATATTTTCCAACAACACCCGAATCGATCAATCTAAAAATCCGTTAAACCTCTTCCCACTCCACATGATTAATCGCGCTTATGGCCTCATGTGAATCCACTTCCACCCAGAGCTTTCTCAATCCCATACCCTACAACCGTCCGAGTCCCTCGTAAATCGGAATTAACTCCGAGACTACCACCGAGTATCCCTTAATATTCATGGTAAAAACTTTCACCCAATTGCCTTCCTTGTCCATCAAGACTCCACATGCACCTCTTTTCCCATGATCCTCGCTCCAACTTCCATCTATGCTTAGTTTATATCCATGAATCGGTTAATTTCACCCAATCCATTCCACATGATTATTATGCTTAACGGATTTCCTCAGATGCGATCATCACGCTTTCAAATAATCGACAGCAAACCATTTTCCCTTTTTAATTAAAATTTCTCCACCCAGGAATGGCCCACTAATGAAAACCATCTTATTGTGTTCCTTCCACACCACACCTACTAGAGAGGCGAAAACACATTCCAACTCAGTGTTCTCTCATAGATTTTTATTCTACCACATCATGTCACTCAGATTCCAAGATCTGTCTCGAGATCGCAGATGCAGTTGCCCAGGCTGTTGCAGCGCCTCCTGGATAATGCGTGTCTATTTTGGAATCCTGTCACTATTTTCTAACCCTGCTTCCCCTGCTGATGGATGTGTTTTCCTCATGTTCGGTAATACCACTATAGTCCTTGTTCTGTTGTAAACTTGGAACTCTGAATATTGTAAAATTGTAGCCGCTTGTCCCTTCCCTAATCTCTTATTTGTGTTATACAATATGGCGTTAGTGTACCTCATCGAAAGCTGCAATTTCTACAACAATCTCGAGACAGATCCTTTGTGCATTACAAAGCTAATTTGATCTTGAACTTAAAACGTGATGATCATTTGTATGATAAGTGTGTGTGTATATATATAATTTAGTTTGTAAATATTATTACATAAAACTTGTTAGGTAGTTCCTTTGTGATTATTACCTATATTCTTCATTCTTCTTTTCATTATGCTTACTTGACTTAGTAGGTATATTTAGAGTCTTCCTCATGTTCTTATTTCTTATGGTGTCGGGACAACACAACTTTGAGTTGGTGTTCGTCATGTCTATATATTAGTGATAAAATAATTTAGTCACGAGACATCATTCTAGGTGTATTATGTGCTTAGCTGGGGGGTTTTCCCTATTATTTGTTTAATCTTATTTTTTGCCTTGTTTTGGAGATCTGTTACTTTTAGAACATTTTTTGTGTAATTTATGTGTTAAATGTGAAACTCTTATGTGAAAAGATGATATTATATGCCAAAGCATGGAGACGAAGTAGAGGAAAGAAGATCAAAAACGAAATCCACAGTTAAAAGACAAAAGAAGTTTTTTTTAGAAAGTGCAAAAGCTGTCAGCCAGATGTGAAAAGTGTAGTATTTTGATTCCATGTAAAATTGACAGAGATTTGAAGGTTCTCTTTTATATACAACTAGATACTGAATTAGATACACCTGGCCACTAGCGTCTCATAATTTGGAGTTATAACGAAAAAATTGTTAGGCTTACAACTAATATGGGCCAACCAAACCCCTTCTTAAGGAAAATAGGTTTGAGTTAGATACGGACTCTAAAACCTAGTGATGTCTCCTCATTTGTGATAATAAAATCTATTTCCGAGACATCATTTTAGGTGTATTTAATAGAGTATAGGTCGATTTTCTCATGATTTAGTACACTTTCTTATTTTGTGTCTTGAATTGATTATTTATTATTTTTAGAGCATATAGGGTTTAATTATTTATTTAGTGTGAAGCTTTAGAGATATATGGTAATTAATTAGAGTCCAAGTCAAAGTCTAAGAGCTAAAGGAAAGAGATAAACATGGGAATTGAAGATAAGGAAGTAAAAGCTAAAAACATGGAAAAGGAAAACCTGCCTTAACTCTGGATTTCTGCACCTACGACCACAAATCAGCTTATATCTTAAATACGGTTAGGAATTTGGAGAAACAGTGAAGAGCAAAGTTAGAGATCTTTCCGAGACGATGAATTTGGTGTACTCATACGCATCAATCGGATAAGTATTGAAACTGTTAGGACCAAAAGTAAAACGGGGTTGATTGCATGTTTTTTGGGCTACGAATTTGAGTTGGGCTAGGAGCCCATATTTACCTTTTCCTTCAAGAAAACGAATTAGGTCAACCTATACACTATAAATACAGCCTCTTAACAATAGAAAAATATCCTTGACCAAACCTTAAGGTCAGGAAGAAGCTATAACACAAGAAGAGAAGTCTGGAAGGAGTTGTGCATCAATTATGTCTCCTTCAACCTTTAATTCTCTAATTCTTTTCTTTTCTCTTCTTAGTATGAACTAAATTCTATTTAGCTTGATTTTTAGCATATATGTATGAACCCTAGTTTTGATTGACATCTATCTAATTTGATTGAATTTATGTTTTGATTTCTCTGTTTATGTGTTGGATTTATATTATGTGTTCTTTATGGTTGCAAACATATAGGATTACCATCATAGTAGTTAGATAACTGGTATATTTGACTATAGGATTAGCACATAAATTCTATAATAAGGTTTCATCTGACAACCCAGCCTAACTAGATAGTCAATGGTTTAGTGTATTTCTATTTTATCAATTGCAGGAACAGTTTGCTTAGGTCCTTATTGACACAGGTAAATCCTATTTGAAACTACCTAGCACAATTGAAACCAAACTATTGAAATACTACATGATTCATACCTTACATGTTTAGAACGGCAAAACTAGTGGGGATTACATGCTAATTACTCAAGCTAAACTTTCATACTATCTTCTTTTCTTTTCTTTTATTTATTTTCTGTCTTTTAATTTATTAGTTTAATTTTCTTTTAACAAAAACCAAAAAAAATCTATCTTTCTCTTCTTTACTCTTGCGTATTTTTATTCTAGCTTAATTATATACACTTGAATATTTGCATAAGTTCTTCTTAACCTCCGTAGTCCCTGAGGAACGAATTCTACTTATTCATTAAAACTTGCATACGATCTGTATACTTGCATAACTGTGCTCAGCTTAGGGTTTTTATTTGCACTTATTTATTACATTATTTTATCACACCTTAGGCGACACCACCTAGTCCATGACCTAATTTTTTTTCAAACACTATACACATATATATATATATATATATATCAATTATTGACTTAAGAAACAAGTTCTTGCCTTTAGAGCCTCCGAAATTCATTAGAGAGAGAGTAAGTTGACTTGAGAAGGAAGCAATAGAAGTTGGAGTATCACGACTTTTCTTCTCCCTCATTATCCTCCTACCATTAGTGTAATTTGTACAAGACTCTTCGATTAATTATGTTTTCAATCTATTTACTCTTTATTTTCAATATTTTTACTATCAACTTATTTTCCCATAGCTTGGGTTTACAATATGTATAATCTTTGAATCTTGTATTTATATTTAATTATTATTTAGGATTGAATTTAATTGATTTGAGTTGGTTTCATAACTATATTTTGTGATTGCATTTATTCGAGCCTTAACCTCGATTACGTTATGACTATTTTTAGTAATTAAGTTTGTCACCCTAATGGGGAATTCAATTACATAAAACAACACATAATCGTCTAGTGTGCGGTAGTAATCCTGACGGGCTTGCCTAACTAGATAGTCATTAGGGTTTGAATTTTCACCTCTTATCTCTACGCAAGGTCCTCTTACCAATTCCCTTGGTAGTTTTGAGTTTGCCTTCTATGGTACCTTGACGGGAATTAGAGGTATTGTAGAATTTCGACTACTTATATATGTTTAATTCACCCTTATAATTAGAATAGTGATTTAGAAAGATAGATGCATACTAGCATACCTAAACTATATATTATCTCCATTTAATTAGTTATTTTATTTACATTAGTAGTTTAATTAATTTCTTTAATTCATATTTTTAAAACCAAACAAATATTTCCTTTTATTTATATTTTTAGTTTAAACAATTAATCCTTTCATGCACTATCGGAACACGATTTTGTGCTAACCGATATCCCTGAGAACAGACTTTATTTATCATTAATTACTTGCGAATAATTTGTACACTTGCAGTGAGTTTCTCGTAATGGTCTTAGGTGTGTTCTTTCTGATTGATTATTTATCACACATTTGCCACCACCAGAATCATACATGTGAAATCTTAAGTTGATGATGTTCAGCTTATGCTTCAACTCTGATTTGTGAACCGTTCATCTCATGCAATCTAGACTTTAAGACCTATTTTGTATGTAAGTATCATGATCAAAATTATCACCAATTATTTTTTGTTAATTTTTAAAGTTGATATAGATGCTTGGCCAGTAATTTCTGTTGAGTTTCTCATGATATTGTTAGATCCTTTGCAACTTGAATTGGATTTTTTACTTGACTATTAGAATTCTTAGTTTCACCTCGGGGTCTCATATCATCCATGTTTATAAGAGCGGTACACTTAGCATACAAATAATCTCAAATTGATCCAAAAACACATTGATATCCATAATTTGCTAACAATGCAAAACATGTAAAATAAAAGGGATAAATCCTACATTCACTCTCAAATACCCACCTAAATTATATCTTGTATATCTCAAAATATATCATAAAAAGAGAGAAATCCTTGGTCTCGATCCACGAGGTTTAAATTAATCAGATTTTCCCTCTAGTAACATACCAGTAGTACTCAATTTACCTTAATTGGCATAATCTCGTAAATTTCAAGCATCTAACTTAAATATTATCAATAATACCTAAATATTTTTTGAACATACAGAGTACAAAAGTTTCTAAACATGCAAAAGTCTCTTAGAAAGTTCAGAAATAGTTAAGAACTCTGAGCATTTTCAATATTATTTATTAATCGTGATATTTTTTACGAAAATTCTTCCATCCAATATTAGATGGTTCTACACCAATTATATTAATACACATATCTCATGTTTTAAACTTACAAAGTAACTCACTTATTAATCTAATGACATGTGTTTTTTATGTCTCCTCATTTGTGATGATTTAATATATCTCAGAGACATCATTTTAGTTGTATTTATTAGTTTATAGGTCGATTTTCTCATGATTTAGTACACTTTCCCTTTTTGGGTCTTGAATTGATTATTTATTATTTTTAGAGCATATTGGGTTTAATTATTTATTTAGTGTGAAGCTTTAGAGATATATGGTAATTAATTAGAGTCCAAGTTGGTTCAAAGAGCTAAAGGAAAGAAGATAAACATGGGAATTGAAGATAAGGAAGTAAAAGCTAAAAATATGGAAAAGGAAAAGCTGCCTTAAATATGAATTCCTGCACCTACGACCACAAATCAGCTTATATCTTAAAATAGGCGTGGAATCTGGAGAAACGGTCAAGGTAAAAGTTAAAGATCTTTCCGAGACGATGAATTTCGACTACTCATACGCGTCAATCTGATGAGTATTGAAGCTGCTAGGACCAAAACAAAAACGGGACTGATTCTATATTTTTGGGCTACGAATTTGAGTTGGGCTAGGAGCCCAATATTTACCTTTTCCTTCAAGAAAACGATTAGGTCAACCTATACACTATAAATACAGTCTCTTAACACTAGAAAATCATCCTTGGTTAAATATTAAGCCTAGAGGAAGCTTACAACACAAGAAAAGAATTCTGGAAGGAGCTGTTCATCATTAATGTCTTCTTCAACCTTTGAATTTGTAACTTTTTTCTTTTCTTCCATTAGTATGAACTAAATTTCCATTAGCTTGAGTTTTAGCATATATGTATGAACCCTAGTTTTGGTTGACATCTATCTAATTTGGGAATTCTATGGTTTAAATTGAATTATTGTTTTTATTCTCTGTTTATGTGTTTGGATTTATATTTTGTGTTCTTGTGGATCGCGACCATATAGAATTACCATCTAGTAGTTAGGTCACCATTGACAACAGTGTTTAATTACATGTTTAGCACATAACGTCTAGTGTACGGTTTAGATCTGACAAATCAACCTAACTAGATAATCACCATGGTTTAGTGTATTGCTATTTTACCAATTGCAGAAACAGTTTGCTTAGGACTCCTTATTGACACAGGTAAACCCTATTTAAACTACCTAGTGCAATTGGAACCGATTATTAAAATACTACATAATTCGCCCTTACATGTTTAGAACGGAAAAACTAGTGGGGATTACATGCTATTTACTCAAGCTGAACTCTCATACTAACTTCTTCTCTTGCATTTAAATTTCTGTCTTTACTTTATTAGTTTAATTTAGTTAATTGAAAATCAAACAAAAATCTATTTGTCTTTTACTTTTCTGCGTTTTATTTGTTCTAGCTTTGAATATTTGCACTTGATTATTGCATAAGATTCCCCTAACCTTCGTAGTCTCTGCGGAACGAATCTTACTTATTTATTAAAACTTGCATACGATCTGTATACTTGCAGAACCGTGCTAGACTAGGGTGATTAATTGCACTTATTTATCTTATATTTTTATCACACTCTAGGCGACACCAAGTTTTTGGCGCCACTGCCGGGGATTGCAGCGTGTGACCCGGGTGTTTAATCTTTAAGTAGTTTTAATTGTTTATTTATTCTTATTTTGCAGTTTTACGGTTGGTTTTTGTTTTTATTTTCTTTTACAGGTTCTTTATTCAGGTAATGATCAAGAGATTTTATTGAAGATGTATAGAGGACATTACCCAGATCCCGATCCATATGATTATTGGGAAGATTCTACGGGACAACAGCAATGGGGTAGTAACTTCTACCAACCTTATCAATACCCGCAAGAGAAAGAATGGAACAACCAATGGATCGGGAATAATCAACAACAATTTCTGTATCACTATCATCAAGAACAACCATCTTATCACTATCAACAAGATCAAAGACGGAACATTTCACAACCTCCACATATTATTCTAGCCAATTTGAATGAAACACTTGCTAAATACATTCGCAAAAGCGAGGAAAGCAGTGCTAAAATAGACCGGATGCTAGAAAGGGGTTCCATATAATTCTCATGGCTTTTCCGAAAGCAATAGCAGGTCTTATGAGGACCCCAGATTCGAATGTCGTTACGAAGAGAAAATCATGGGAAGAATTCAAGAGAAAAAGTCAAGAGATGAGGAAAGCAATGCCAGAATGAGAAAAATAAAAACAGATGCTCGATGAACTAGCTTCCCAGTATGATTCTCATGAACTTGTCAAGAGTAGTAGAAAGTCTTATGAACTGGAAGTAGTTGAGGAGGAAACGTTGAAAGACAATGTTAGTGATAGTGATACGACCACCGTGCTGATTATAAATGAAGACCACCATGTGGTTGAGAATCTTGTTAGCATGGTAGAAGAAGGAGTAGCAACGCAATTCCTAGAAGTTAACACAGAAATTGCTATTCCTATGGTGTATGCGCATGATTAAGATTTGGAACGCAAACAAGAAGAGGTGGTGATCGAGGTTATAGAAATTACAAAGCAAAAATTGGACGAGGTAATAGTAGAAGATTGGATTAACAGCGAAGACGAATCTGAAGTGGTCGGAGAATCAATTGAAGAAACCAAAGTTCACGCTAAAACAAAAGTTGAATCTCCACCACAAAAAGTTCACCAATTACCATATCTACCCCGAATCATGAATAAGATTAGAGCTGAGAAATTCGAATCACCTCCACCACCACAAAGTTCAACCATGTGCTATACAAGCAAGGTGCCTCACCGCGAGAGTAAAGCGGCAAGGAGGAGCACCTACCCACCACATTTTAAGGAGGAACGTGAGATTGAAACGAATTATAAAAGTGAGCGTATACCATGGAAAACGTTCATCTACTATTGTGTGGGGGAAAATGAGTTTTTCGTGAAAATAAGAAGGCGAAACGAAGTACTTACCCACCCCCTTTCAGAGATCGATTGAATAAAATTTTAAGGGGTAAGATCCCAAAGCTTACATGCCAAGGACGAGGAGAATTCAAGCGGAGGAAAACCGCAAGGGCCTCAATACCATCTTCATGGAAGGTAACGCGTCGAACTTAAAGACGTAATAAACGAAAGTGCTTCTTGGGAGACAACCCAAGCTTTAATTGCTTTCTTAGTTTAGTTTTTTTAGGGTATATTAGTTAGTTACGCAATTTTTGTTAATTGATAGTGCATTATTGAGGAAGGTATTAGTGTTTTCAATGATCAGGTAGCATAGAAATCGAGTGTGGGAAGCGAAAACGGAATTATATGGAAGTATTCTGACCTGCCACCGGTATACCGCAGGTCAAAAAACCCGAGGCCATGGGTACTAGCCACGAGTTCTATGTCGAGAGGTAAAATCCGAAAGCAAGCAGCTCCGGTATACCGGGCCATATCTCCGGTATACCGGACAGGACAAAAACCCGAGACCACAGATTCGCAACACGGGTTTTTTGACAAAGCTTGGATCTGATGGAACAGTATCTCCGGTATACCGGGCCCTACGGCCGGTATACTGCTCAACCCCGCTGGAGAAAAAAATTCGCGTTTTTAAGGTTATAAGAAGGAAGAGGTGAGTTCTAGTCTGAAGTTCTCAATCCTTAGACCTCACTTTCTTCCCCAAACCTCTCCCAACTCCATTAAAGCTTCAACAAACCTCCACCTAACATTAAAACACAACCAAATCACCATGAATTCATATCCAAATCCTTCCCTACATCATTACAAAGAGGAACCAACCACCCAAATCATATCAAAACACCTAGAATCCATGAATCAAGAGCCTAAATTTTCGAAATTCATCCAAAAATCCTTAAACCCATATCATCAAAACTTGATTCCATCATACCCACATAGAGAATTGTCATTCGAATACCTTTCCTAATCCTAATAAAGCCTGTACCACCTATGATCAAGAGTTACAAATTTCAAGAGTGTTCAAACTTTGAGTTGGGGGTCAAAAGATATGATAGAGATGAAAGAGCTATTATCAAGTGTTAAGGGAGATGGAGTATCAATGCAAGGTATTGGGTAAATTCTAGAAGAAATCAGTTGAGATGGGTACTAGTTCAGGAATAAATTACAAGATAATTCGAGTCAAGCAATTGGAGAGGAACCGGTTTTTGGTGGGTTCAAATCCTAAAAGTAAGCAATTTTGATTAGGAAGTAGAAGATGCCAATACCTCTTCTAATCAAAGATTCCTATATCAGAGATGAATAAAAGGTTCTGGGACGCTAGTAGCTATGTTTAAAACATGTTCATGGATGAACACTATCACATGATAGAGTATTTGAGAGTTGGAAGAAGATGAGAAACAAGAGATCTCTAGAGTGTGATTGATTGGGATGGAGCAAAAGAGGATGTAGAGGAAAGCAAAATTGGTGATACTAGAAGTTTACGTACAAGGCAATCACTGCACCCTATCTTGGGTATTAATCAAACGAGGCAATAGCCTCGAAGAGTATGTTTTCTTTCTTCATTACCATTTCTCTATATGCACTATCTGATATTTTTATTTCCTTGAGTCTTTTTCAAGTCGTGGGGACACGACTCATTTTTTAGTTTGGGGTGGGGTTCGTTGCCTCATCCCAATTTTATGTGTTTTACTGCTTTTTTTTAAAAATTAGTTTGAGGAATGTTTTGACTGTAGAGTATTTTAAATACCCCCATCAAGCATGATTTTTATGAATTAATGATAGAAAATAGTTGACTTTAGGAGTTAGTGTAAAACGCACTTTGATTGCATGCAAATATGAGGTAATTGATAGAAATAATTTATTGAACAATGCAAAAGAAGTAAACTTGTGCTTAAGGATAATGGGTGGTTTGTCGAACGTGAGATCTAAATGAGTAGAGGACCCCACTTAGGTATGAACTAGAGGCAATCTGTGTAAATAGAAAGATGATAGAGGTAGTTCTTTGTTAGCCCTTTGAATCCTTTTGGCCTTCTATCCCTGAATTAATTTTATCCTTCTTAGCCAAATTTTTAGCCTTTAAGCCTTTCTTTTGTCGCCACATTATAAGCCAATATCCCTTTAGATTGTTAGGCATTATCATATGACCCGCACTTGAATCACGATCCTGAGACTTCCTGTCTTGAGCTTGAGTTTGGGGTGGTGGGTCCACTATATGGGAATTTACATTGGGTTGGGAATTTTGAGCTTATCAATTGTGCTCGTGCTATATTTTGATGATGATTCACAGGTTTATGATATTGTAACCCTTTGTCGGGGTAATAGTGAATGAAAAAGAAGCTACGAGCTAAAGTTATGGATAGGCATAACGTATAAAAAATAGCATGATATCTCAACATCAAAAAGAGAGTCATGACTATAGATTAGAAAAAATAAGTGAATAAATGATTTGAAAAGAATATATATTTGGACCGGCAAAGTGGAATTTTATGTGAATCATCTTTAGTGCTTATTGGGTTAATTTGGGGACGCTACATTAGCGCATCAAATGGGTTGAGTGAGAACGTTATTCGAGTGTAAACTCAAGCTCTTGGACAATTTGTTGATGGTAAGTGAGGAGAGAGCCAAAAGCTCACTTCAAATTTACCAAATATACATACCATGCCGTCCCTAAGCCTACGCTAAAACCGTAAAGACCTCGTGATTCCTAGATGCACAATGAGTTAATAGGGAGTATGTTAAGTGGAGCGTTCAAAGAAAGTAAAGATCGAGGAACACCCTATAGCCACCATCTTGAGATAAGTAATAAGCGTAACCTTCTAGCATTGTGAAATTAATTTTGGAATGATATTATTTTGTGTTTGATTTTGCATGATAAGTGTATGTGTATATTAATTCCTCGATTAGACTATATGAGATTTGATTTAAGTTGTGCTTTGGGAATATTTACTAGATTCTACCTTCTGCATTCACCTAAAAGGCCTTTGTCTTTATTTTACTTTGTCGGGACGACAAAAGTTTGAGTTTGGGGTCTTGATGTCTCCCTATTTGTTCTAAATATTAGCCCTCTGGAGACATCCTTTTCGGTGAATAAAAGACGTATTTGATAGACTTTTGTGCTTATTTGATCATATTACACTTTCTCCCCTTGGAATTTAACTATTTGCGAGCTTTTGTGCGTTAATTTGACTATTTTTAGTGCAAAGTTAATAGGTTCTTGAATTTCATGAAATACCAATCCAAGGAGGAGAAGTGAGAATTAGATTCTTAGCTATTTTTAGTGTGTTAGGAAGTAATTTTACTCGAGTTTCTATTTTTAGAGTGCACTTTCCTATTTCTATTACTTGAATTATTGATTTATTATTTTTAAAGCATATGAGGTTTAATTATTTATTTAATGTGAAGCTTTAAAAGATATATGGTAATTACTTAGAGACCAAGTCAAGATAAAGAAGTAAAGGAAAGAAGATTTACATGGAAATAAGAAGATTTTAGAAAGATATATGCAAAGAAGGAAAAGATAAAGCTGTCTTATGAATCTGAAATTCCAGCCACATTTCAAAGACGAGCTCATAACTTAATATTGGCTAGGAATTTGGGCGAGTGGTCTGCAAAAATAGAAATCTCTTTCCAAGACAAGCAGTTTCCTATATTGGAACTCCTCAAACGGATAAGTATTGAAGGAGATATGACCAAAAACAAATCAGCAGCAAAATCTTACCTTTCCTAGATTTTAGGGCTACGAATTTAAGAGTTCTTGCCTTGTCTTCCACTCCAAGTAATTCGACCTAGGGTTTGCTAACACCTATAAATACACCTCTTAGACCTCATTATTCAGTACCTCTCACAATTCATTCAATATATACATCTTTAGAGAGAGTGTCAAGAGGCGGAAGCAAGAGCAGAAGCTGGAGAATCCTTTTCCTCCAACAACAGTTCAAGCCAATTCCTCTATCTAGGTTCTTAATTTATTTCTGTTATTAGGACATGTATATTATTAATCTATTTATTGTTTTTACTTTTCAATATGAGCTAAACTTTAATTACTTGAGAATCGTAATGGGATGAACCCTAATTTGTTTAATTCATGTATTTCAATTTGGGATTAGTTTCTAGTTTAATTTGAATTAGGTATTTCATATTGTTTCTTATTTTATATTAATTTCACTATCAATGAATTAGCTAATCGGAGATAGGTCATAGTAATTAAGCTATTCACTTTGGTGGGGAAGTGATCTCCTTGACGGGGGGTTTAATTACTGAACTAGATAATAAACGTAAGGTAGAAATTATTGATCATGACGGACTTAGTTAACCTTATAGCCAATTGGGTAAAATAGTATTCATTCGAAGGTGGATTATTATCGCCCTGACGGGGTTTGTAACACCTGAGAATAGCTCCTAGGTCCACCCTAACGGGGGATAGGAGATTATAGAGTCCCGACTAATATAGAAATATCAGTTATGCCCTTAAAGAAAGCATTAGTTAGATAAGTTTAGGTGATTCCCTAGCGAGACTCAAGTATAGCTCATATCTGCGTCTAGTCCATTAGTATTTATTTTCAGAAATTTGTTTCGTTGCGTCTAGTAGTTTAATAACTCGAAACCAAATTAATATTTCTTATCTTTTATTTTCTGTATTTGCAATTAATACTACTTGTTTATTGAACACTTGGGTTATACCAGTCCAATCCCTGAGAACGAAACCCGACTTGTCGGAGTATTACTTGGACAACCGTACACTTGCGGTATTGTGGTTCCTTTTATTTTCGCATTTATTTTATAACACACAAGGACCCACCATTTATTTAAGTGTATTTTAATACATGATCACCCATAAGTGTGGTAACCTCTTTGAAGAAGAACCTAGCCACATGTCCTCTATAGGTCACTAAGTTTACCTCCAATACCTCATAGGTCAATCACATGTGTATTTTTGTTTCCATCATAAATTATTTTTGGAAAACCTATTATAATTATAGTAACATAAATTGAATCATCCTACAAAAGAGAGACCAACATAAATATTTACCCAGAACTATTAGCGTACTAGGATAAACTCCAAAGGTATGATGATCAACTCTCATAGAAGGATAACTTGCAAGTGTATGAGTCGTCACATGTAGTAGAAGTGATAAAAATCTTCATAGGAAATAAAAGTTTAAATACATACTTTTATCTTTAAACTAAATTAAATTGAAGTATAACTAAAATAAACTATTAGTGGCCCTGTAGAATTATTAAAGCCTAAAGTTCTAACCTATGTGATTATCTAACTAGTTTAGATCTTCTGATTCTCAAACTCAACTAGAAGTATATAATTATAACTCCGAAAACTATTGCAACCTCCTCTCAGGTGTATTTTAATACCTAACACAATTCAATTAATTGGCCAAATAATATAAATAAACATTACACACAAGATTTATAACCAACAAGGCATCCACAATCTAAAGAAATTAACATATAATCCCAAATTTCATAAAAATAAATTCAAAATCATAGCCAAGATTCATAAATGTGAAATCTCAAGTTAAATATGGTTAGTTCATGCTTGGAGAAAGAAAAACATAATAAAGTTGTTGATAATTAAATGGAAAAATTAAGGTTAACACAAATTAATTAGGGAAGATTTGATAAAATAGGTGTTGCCCTTGATTCCTTCCTTGCTCCAAGCGTTCATAGCTCTATAATAAGATAAGTGACCCACTTTAAGGCTAAAAACTGGTATATATGTTAACCAAAATGTTTCGCATCAGTTAGGCCAACTCAAATGAGTTAAAAGTGGCATAATGGATTATTTTGTAAATTCTAGATAGCTTGGTCTTCATATTAAACAACTACAACTTTATCAATTCAACTCCGATTTCTGAACAGTTCGTCTCACGTGATATACACACCAATATCTATCTTGTGTGTAAGTATCATGATCATAACTCTCACCAATTATTTTTGTGAATTTTCAAAGTTGATGAAAACGTTTGGCTGGTAATTTTTGTTGAGTTCTCATGAATATTTTGGATTCTTTGCGACTTGACTTGGGTTTTTCCTTAAAAATCTGACTTCTTAAGTTCACCTTGGGGTCTCGTATTATCCATGTTCCCAAGAGTTTCACACTTAGCATACAAATAATCTGAAATTGCTCCAAAAACACAAATATATCCAGAATTAGCTAACAACTCAAAACATGTCAAATAAAGCGATAAATCTCACATTCACTCTCATAAATCCACCTAAATGATATCATGTATATCTCAAAATTATCACGAAGATAGAGACATGACTTATCCTTGACCAACCCTGTTTAAATTGGCCAGATTTCCCTCTAGTAATACACTAGGCCGTGATAGTAGTCAGACTACCTTAATTGGTATAATCTTGTAGATTGCAAGCATCCAACTTAAAACTCAGTAATACCTAAATATTTTTTGAACAAAAACATACATCTCCCAGTATGAAAATCTCTAAACATGCAAAATCTCTCAGCAAGTTCAAAAAAAATTGAGTTTGGTAAAAAAAGTCTCTATTTTTGTTGAGTTAAAAAGAATAAAAGTATTTAAATAAAATAATTGAATTATTTTGAATTATTTATATTGGAAAAATAAAAAAATTACAAACTTTAATTAATTCAAAAAAAATATTTTCACTGAAACCCGTACTGTAAACCCTAACCACACAGATAGTTCGCCTAAGCCTAAAAATATTTTGCCCTAAAAATAAATAGTCTCTGAAAAGTTTTGAGTTTTGATTCCCTGCATAAACATTCCATTCCTTTTCTCTTGTCAGAAAAAGAAGAAACATACTTCATCTCCCCAGTAAATTAAGGTGAACTTTGTTATAAACTAAAGAAAAGAAAAAGATAAAATATAGGGAAGGACATTTTCTTGTATATTAACATAATCAACTAACTCTATTACAATGAAAGGGTCTTCTATTTATAGGAAAGGAATGACCCTTCACTTGCCACATTAGGAAGATATAAGTAGGATGACCTTTGGCCTTTCGACATCCACCTTTATTAAAGTAAACTATTCATAATACTCCCCCTCGGATTTCCATCTATTAGAAAATATGCCTCGTTAAAACCTTTCCAAGAAAACCTTGTGGGATAAAAACTTGGTCGGAGGGAATAGAGTACATATAGATGGAACTAATCATATTGAAACGCTGCCTTGTTAAAAGCTTGCAAAGAAAACCCATTAGGACAAAACTTGGACGAAGGGAAAAGAGTACAGTCTTGTTTACGCTCCCCCTGATGTTGGCAAGAGATATCTGAGTTGTCATATTTCAATATTGTGGACCTACTTCTTGAATGTTGTGGTTGACAATGATTTCATAAGGAAAATCTACAAAATTATTACGTGATTGTATCTGTCGAGTGTCAATATCCACATTCTTCTGTAGCTCATATGTGTAGGAGACTTTGATGAAATATGTTTTGTTTTGTCTCCTTTGATGCAGCCATTCTAATTATTTATGGTACAAGCAATAGTATCCTCATATAATACCATCAATATATTCTTGTTGAAATTATACCACACTTCTTTTAGGTATGTTGAATAATCCACTTAAATAAATATTTCATACCTCTCCCCTTTGGATATTCGCTAAAAGATATGCCTCATTAAAACCTTATCAAGAAAATCTATCGGGACAAAACTTGATGAAGGGAAAAGAGTACATCATGTGTTGGTTAGATGCATTACATGCTTAACACACTTCATGCTTTGGTTTGATACATTTGTTGGAATATTTGTTATATGTCTATATGGGACAATAACCTATGTTGGAGCATTTACAACATAGTTTGGGATTTTGAAATATTCTACTTTAGAATGTATTAGGTATATTATTTGCAATAATTTTAAAATAGAGTTCCTTTTAAATTCAATTTCCTACTCTTTAGTTGTGGATATAAATGATATAATAAATTGTAATCTACCATACATCATGCAACTTCAAGTTGCCTTGTCTATATGTTACTCAACTTCAGGTTGACTTGTCTCTCCCCCTAATAAGGGGGTAGTCACTTGGTAAAATGAATCTTCTGGTTCTTTTAAGTAGATACCAAGTAAGTAATCAATTATTTGACATATCATTACTGCACTAGTTGACCAATTCGGTCTTGTAATAATACAAAGTTATTTGGATTATGACATCTTTTCTTTTGCATAATGAGCGTTTCAACTGCTTGAATCTGTATATATATATATATAACCCCAAAGAAATAACATATTTTATTTTCATACACACTTCTGGTGAGACTTTTAGTAAATAATGCAAAAGATATACATTGTTACGGACACTTGTGGCTTATACAAAATACTAATTTTGGATATTATCCTTTAAATTTAGTAAATTTCTTCGGGATTTACTTTTAATATAATTTTACAATTTTGTAGCACAAGGTAACATAACTTTTGAGCATCCAAAAACATTTAATTAGATCAACGAAATGTCTTAGTATTCCACGAGTACGCGAACACTATATATCTCCACTTTATCGATAATATTCATGCTTATCATTTCGTGATGGCTTATTTACCGTGACGTTTTACTTTCAATATATTCCTTATCATCCACTTTTGGTGGTAAGGATTTTTTTTCTTACGTTAACCTCGTCTGAAGTTTGGGTCACCAAGATGTTAATTTTAGACACATTAAAAGACATTGCATTTTCCTTTAGAAACGCACTTCCATTCACTTCAAGGAATGGTTTTTAGTTAGAAAAATAATATTTAAGTCACTCCAGGTCAACTTTTGTAAAAGCTGGAAATAATGTATTTCCTTCGGAGAATAATGTGATTATGTATCTCCAGAGAATAATTTCCAATCATAGAATACAACATTAGTTCACTTGTTTTGTCATCGTCACGTCTATTTATTTAGATAATGAAAACATTTACATTCACTTTAGGGAATGTAGCTCCACTCACTTCGAGGAATGAAATGGTATAGTTTACAAGGAAATAGAATGCTAAACCCTAATATTGGGATAAAACTCTACTTATGATATTACTACTTTGGGAGTATTTACATGACATGAACTGTGTAAAAGGTCTTAATGTATCTTTCAAAAAAAATCTACAGTTTTTATTTTTAATACATATTTGAAATTTATTGCATTCGTTATAAGAATATAATTCTAATCACTTCAGGGAATAGTATTATGTAAATGGAACATGAATTATGATTTTACGAGACAAACAATCTCATAGTATTTTGTAAAACTTTTATTCGTGTTATAACTGCTTCAGGAGTATATGCGTGATCTGCTACAAGGAGACGTATATTTGTTCCACTTGATAAAATTACATTTGCCCGATTGAAACCCTCACTAAATTTAGTAGTACCTGAATTGTACTAAGATTTCCTTTTATCCAACTTACTAACAGATAATTAGATTGTCCAAATGGTAAAACTATTATTATTTATAAAGGAGGTTGCAAGTTCGGAACTTTTATCATGCAAACTTTGAACAAGATATCCAATAAAATTGTGCATTTCATTAAATTTTATTTAGTTCAACTTATCTCCCCCTAATTTTATGTCATTTTCATGAATAGAATTATTTTGTTAACGAACTTCTGGTTCATTATTTCAGGAATTATATATATGAACAGACTTTTGGTTCATGAAAAGTATCTCCATTAATGTGTAATCAACGAACTCCGGGTTCATAAAAGTTGGAATAATTTCATCATCAAGTCTTTTAAAAGATAGTCTATATTCCTTTTTATGTGGGAAAAAAATTATCATTCTTACATATTCATGAAATTCATATGAGTTTTTCATCATTTTTTTTTTTTGCTTCAAACCTAATATTTTTTTTAAATTCTCGATCCACTAAATAGACTTCTGGTGTATTGAGATTTGTTACAACTTTCGTGTCAAAAATACTTAATTTATACTTCAAGGCATAAATATTTTTTTGTTCAAGATTTTGGACCTAAATAATAATATTATGCTTCGGGCATTTTTTTGTCTTTAGTCATCGGGCCTATAACAATTTAGGCTTCATGCCTATAGGATTCATTTTATACTTTTGGTATATGAGATTTTATCTTTAGGCTTCGACCCTATAAAATTTCTTTTATGCTTCTAGCATATAAAGTTCGTTGTAAGTTTTTCTTGAAAGAAATAATTATAATTTCATTGCACCCTTCATGGATCTCTAGTTAATTTCTCGATTTATTTCTTCAATGATTTTCCAATATTAAGAAAATTCATTAAAAATAGTCATTTAAATTTATATTAGCAATTATACTTTATTCCTTAATTCTTTTGTGTAATTTTTTTTAAACAAAAACTGATACAGGCTTCTAGCCTTAAAAATTTGATCTACGCTTCAAGTCTTTAAATAAATAAATAAAATTCATGCTTCAGGCATATAGATTGTATTCAAAGCTTCAAGCCTATGAGATTTATTTTATTTTTCTGGCATATAAAATTTGTGATAGGTTTCCGGCCTATAAAATTTGTTATATACTTTTGGCATATAAATTGAGTTCTAAGCTTCAGGCCTATAATTTTTGATATATGCTCTCGATAATATAAAAATCTATTTAGGTTTTGGGCCTATATATTGTAGAATGTGAATAATATATAACAAAATGTAGATGGGGGAATATTTTTATACAGCCCCACAACTGTGAATGTTCTAAACTAAAGCTTCCATTACCTAGTAGTTGTATCCCAACCAAAACCCAACTAAAATAACAAATACCCCTTACTACACTGATAGAAACCAAAAATCAAAACAAAGACCCCATTAGGGTATCATGCACCTGCCTTCTCTCTCACACTGTGCCCTCTCTCTGCTTCACTGTGCCATCGAACACCAAAAACACATCCACTGCCACTCTTCTCACACAACCTTCCACCTTCCGCCTCCACCTTCCCACCGCTCCACCATGGCCTTCCACCACTGTTGTTGCTGCAGGTCTGACGAAGCCACCACCGAAACTGCAACACTGCTTCGCGTGGACTAGACCGCTCCACGACGCCAGAACAGCACCACACAAACTCCGTTGCAGCAGCACTTCGTTCGTGGAGAAGAGCAGGAACAAGACCATTGCGAATCCATCATCCTCCAAGAACTCTGATTCAATGACTCGCTGCTCCACCCCCTTCCTCCCCACCTTCAGATCTCTTCTGCGAACCTGCAACACCACCACAACGAAGATCCGTGCCACTGTGACGAAGCCAGATCCGTAGCCACCATCTGTGCCGCCCTCTTTTCACTCTTCCCCATCACCATCGAGCTTCGACGAAGCCTGACCTCCATCGAGCAGTGCCTCCAGCGAACCATTCTCGCCGCCGCATCACCGGAGTCCACCAACACGTACCCAACTTGTCAATAGCACAGCCCCTTGTGTCAAGCCCATTGGATTTGGATGTAATTGTACTTCAGTCTGAGGCCCAACCTTATGTTCCCTTGTTGTTGGTCCAGCCCATTAGGGGCTGTAGCTTGGTTTTATTATTTTTTTTTAAACTTTGTTGTCCAGCCCATTAGGGGCTATAGTTTTTTTTTAAACTTAGGTGTATTTAGTGTGAGTGGGGTAAGGGGTCAGCCCATTTTATTAGTCTTGGGTGTATTAGGATAAATTGGGCTTGGGTATGGCCCTAGGGGTATAGTCTTAGATCATTTTTTACTTCATTGGACATGTGTTTTAGACAAAAAGGCTTGGGTACAGCCCTATGGGTGCAGACTTGGGTAAATTTTGACTTGGACAAACCCGGTAAATTTTGACTTGGACAAAAACGAAGTTTGGGTACCGCCCCATGTCCATGGACTTTAACATGTATATAACGTATAGCAATGCTACACTAAAATATTAAAAGGGTATAGCCCTATGGGTGCAGACTTGGACAAACCCGTAGCTTAGGTACATTTTGACTTGGACAAATACGCAGCTTAGGTACATCCTATAGCCACGGACTTTTACATGGAAATAACATAAAAAAACGCTACACGAAAATAATAGGTCCGTACCCGAGGGTACGGATTGGATACGGATTAGTGGAAATAACAAAAGAATAAAAAAATGAATTGTGTGTCAGGAAAAGTAAGAGAGAGACTATGCTTGTTTAGTTTGGTTAGGCTTTTAAAAGAACAATTCTTAACTTAGGCTTTAAAATGGGGGTGGGAATGAAATTGGGCTGTAATATAAGATTCCTCAATGTAGATAGTAGAGTATATTGTTAAAAAATTAATGTTATAAGACAAAATAAATGTATAGCCTAGTGGTTATACCCAAATACTCTATTATCTAAAGTCTTAAGTTCAAATCCCCCATACTTCTCAAAGTTATACCAATTCTATTTTTTTTTAATTTCGATATGATAAATAAATATACATATAGTATAATTTATATTAATCAAAATTGTGACTTTGAGTCTACACCATTAATTTTTATAGTTTCGGGGTTTTGAATTTTATTAAGGGTTCGATCCCTTTAAAATAAATAATTAGCTTTAGGCTTTCAAAAAATGCATATAGGCTTCAAGCCTTTAAATTTCTGTATATGCTTCTGGCATATAGAATTTTGTTTTAGGCATCGTACCTATAATTTAAAAATGTTTCGTATGTTACTCCATATGATATAATTTTCGCCCTTTATAGCGTTAGTTTCTGATTTTTTTATGCTTCGGGCATATAATTTATTTCCTAGGTTTCGGGCCTATAATATAAAATTTAGGCTTCAGACCTATACGATTTTTTTTCCATGCTTATACGGTTATTTTTCCATGCTTTGGGCATTGTAGTCTTCAAGCCTAGAAAAACATCTCGTTTCATTTATAAGCCATTCAAAATTATATTTACAAATAGGCTTCATGCCTCTTTTTTTTCTAAAGTGATAACCGATTTATCTGCTTGAATAGTATAGGAGTATTGTATAGGATGCAATGGAAGTCCATCTAATATTTATTGGATGCAATGGAAAGTCCATATAATACTCTCTCTTATTTTCTTTGTGAAAAATAATATATATATATATATAAATTAGAACAATAGAAATCATACCTGGAAATATTCTTCCTTGATTCGATCGGCAGAGGCTCGTGCTGATAACGTGTTATAAACTAAAGAAAAGAAGAAGATAAAATATAGGGAAGGACATTTTCTTGTATATTAACATAATCAACTAACTCTATTACAATGAAAGGGTCTTTTATTTATAGGAAAGGAATGACCCTTCACTTGCCACATTAAGAAGATATAAATAGGATGACCTTTGGCCTTTGGACATCCACCTTTATTAAAGTAAACTATTCATAATAAACTTGTTATATTTCTTACTCAATTTTGTGTTTTATATATGTAGATTGTTTAACTAAATTTGATTTAATTCTATTTTTTATCCCGTTGTTAAATGTAGAGATTATTATCCAAAGGGTCTTGAAGACACCCCCTACAACCCAATAAGACCGGGTGAATTCCCTCTTCTTACTAAAGGTCACAATCAAATTTTAACACTAGGCTAAAATTCCAATTACTCTTTTACCCTTTTTTGTTTTATTTTTCCTATATATACTTATTTAATCAGAATTATTATAAAAACCTAATATTTATTCGTTCTCTCTCATCTCTCATCTCTCATCTCTCTAGCCTCCCCTCTCTCTCTCACACGTGAAAGCTTCCAAAACTCTGTGTTGGGTTAGTTCCTCTTCATTGGAGGACAACTCATACATTGGAATGTGGGAAGCTCATTGGAACCAATGAAGTCAAACCTTGGAAACCATGAAAGAGTGTATTGGGAATACACTAGTTGCTTTGGTATCTTCAAGCTATTAACTCAAGTCTTGAAAGGCCTTTTCTCTCTCCTCTCTTGAGTCCTATATAAGGAGGACCATTAGCTATCATTTTCAGCAAGAAAGAGAAAGAGTGAAACACTTAGAGAGTGAGTTTAGAGAGCACAAAAGATAGAAATCCGTAGAGGAGTTCCGCAAAATCCTTCTGCGACAGAATCTTGAGAGTCTCGGTTGGATGGTCAAATCAAGCCCGATCCAGACGAAATTTTGACACGATGTTCCTAACATCTTGAAGTTCAGATCCAACGGTGGGATTGTTAAGTTAACGGTTCAAACTAAAGTTATAGCCTCATTTCAGGCCTGGTGAGTTTATTCCGGTTTTGTATATTCCATTAGTTGATGTATTCGGTAATCCTCTAGTGTTGTCTAGAGAGAACCTCTTGTAATCCCATTATTATATTCTTATAGTGGAGTATTTGGACCCTTGGTCCACCCGTGGTTTTTACCTTCTCTTTGGAGGGTTTTCCACGTAAATCTTTGTGTCGTTTACTTTCTTTTCTTGCCTATTCATATCACACAAGTGGGGGAAAACGAGATCCAATCTATTTCCGCTGCGTTTATTAGTTACCTTTCCCAACAAAGTGGTATCAGAGCCGTGGTTCTTTGAATATATTGTGTGATATAATGGATGAATCTTCTAGTGTTTCAGGCATGATTAAGTTAACGTGTTCGAACTATTCGTTATGGAAAATGAAGATGGAGGATATCTTGTATTGCAAAGATCTGTATGAGCCAATTACTAGTGAAGACAAGCCGGCGAAATATAATGATTCTCAATGGCAAGTTTTACATCGAAAAGCCATCGGTATGATCCGACAATATATTGACCACAGTGTTATCCAGGATGTGACCGATGAGAGGAATGCACTAGAGTTATGGAACAAACTCAATGCAACGTTTGCTCGTCAAACTGGTGTAAACAAAGCCTCGCTTATGAGAAGAATTGTGAAGTTGCAGTACAAAGATGGACGAAGTGTGGTCGAGCACTTGAATGACTTTCAAGGTCTCACGAACCAGCTCAAGGCTGTTGGAATCACCTTGGACGATGAGGTATTGGCTTTACTTATGCTTAGTTCTCTTCCTGACAGTTGGGAGACATTGTTCATGTCCTTGAGTAACTCCACACCGAAGCTTTCCATGGAGATTGTTAAGAATAGTATTCTGAACGAAGAAGCTCGACGAAAGGATCTTAGCTCGTCGTCTCACTCAGATGCTAATTTTGTTGAGAGTCGAGGAAGAAACAAATCCCGAGACTTATCACATTCCGACAAGTCAAAGTTCCGAGGTACGTCTAAATCAAACACGAGAAAATCTCTTACTTGTTTCTATTGTAAGAAAGATGGACACAAGAAAAGCGAGTGTCGGAAGTTTAAGCGTGATCAAGGAAACAATAACCTTGACAATGTCATCAACAAATCAGAACAAAAGGAAGAAAGCAATACATCGGCTATTGCAACCACCGAAGAAGTCTTTCTCATTGGTGATGATGGTTCCTTAAATCTTGCTTGTGAAGAATGTTCGTGGGTTGTTGACTCAAGTGCCTCATTCCATCTTACCTCACATCGTAATTTCTTCTCTTCTTACACTTCTGGTGACTTTGGGCATGTAAGAATGGGAAATGATGATTTTTCTAAAATCATTGGTATTGGTAATGTTTGTTTGGAGACTAATACTGGTTGTAGGTTGACATTACGAGATGTGAGGCATGTGCCAGATATTCGATTGAATCTAATATCTACAGGGAAACTAGATGATGAAGGCTACTCGAGCTATTTCGGTGGAGGAAAATGGAAGCTCACCAATGGATCATTGATCGTAGCTCGAGGTAATAAACAGAGGACCCTCTATATGATGCAAGCAAAACTCGAGAACAGAGAAGTTAATACCGTCGAGGACGATACCGAGCTATGGCATAAGCGGCTCGGACATATGAGTGAAAAAGGTTTGCAAATTCTCTCAAGGAAGAACCTTATCCCAGGTATAAAGAATAATTCTTTAAAGCCTTGTGTTGATTGTTTGGCGGGTAAGCAACATCGTGTAGCATTCCATAGAACCCCTTCATCGAGAAGAAAGAATATCCTCGATCTTGTTCATACTGATGTTTGCTCCATGACAGATAGATCACTTGGTGGTGCACAGTATTTTGTTACTTTTATCGATGATCATTCCAGGAAGGTGTGGGCCTTTCCCTTGAAGACCAAGGATCAAGTTCTTGAGACATTTAAGAACTTCCATGCCAAGGTTGAACGAGAAACTGGTAAGAAGTTAAAAGTTGTTCGAGCAGACAATGGGGGTGAATATCGAGGACCTTTCGAAGAGTACTGTCGAGAACACGGTATAAAGCTCGAAAAGACTGTCCCGAAGACACCGCAACAGAATGGTATAGCCGAAAGAATGAATCGAACCATCTCCGAACGTATCCGAAGTATGCTTTCTCATGCAAAGCTGTCGAAGTCATTCTGGGCTGAGGCTATGAACAGTGCCGTGTATCTGATCAATCTTTCTCCTTCAGTTCCTTTGGACGGTGATATCCCAGAGAGAGTTTGGACCGGAAGAGATGTTTCCTACAAACATTTGAAGGTGTTCGGGTGTAGAGCATTTGTGCATATTCCGAGGGACGAAAGATCAAAGCTCGATAGTAAGACCAAGCAATGTATACTCTTGGGTTATCCTCAAGAAGAATTTGGTTATAGACTGTGGGATCCCGTTGCTAAGAAAATTGTCCGAAGTAGAGATGTGGTATTCTTTGAAGACCAAACAAGAGAAGACTTTGAGAAACCAGAAAAGCCAGAATCTTCTACTCCTACTATTCCAGTGAACTTGGACCCAATTCAACCTATTGTGATAGACGAAGAATTGGGGGGAGACCAAGAGAATATCGATGATAATGCTCATCATGAACAAGAAGGTGAACCGAATCAACCTGTACAACAACCACCAAGACGTGGTACTAGAATTCGAAGGCAGAATACGAGGTATCCAGAAAACGAGTATGTGACGCTGACAGATCATGGGGAGCCCCAGAGTTTTGATGAAGCTATGTCAGATCCACAAAGTCAAGAGTGGTTAAAAGCCATGCAAGATGAGATCAGTTCCTTGCACGAGAACCACACATTTGATTTAGTCCCTTTGCCAGAAAAGAAACGTTCCTTGAAGAACAAATGGGTTTACAGGTTGAAGACTGAAGAGGGTAATCCACAACCGAGGTACAAAGCGAGACTAGTTGTGAAGGGTTTCAGTCAGAAGAAAGGAATAGATTTTGATGAAATCTTTTCTCCAGTGGTTAAAATGTCTTCTATCCGAGTTATCCTTGCTTTAGCTGCTAGCATGGATTTGGAGATTGAACAACTCGATGTTAAGACTGCTTTTCTACATGGTGACCTCGAGGAGGAAATTTACATGGATCAACCCGAGGGATTTCAGGTTAAGGGTAAAGAAGACTTGGTATGCCGACTGAAGAAGAGTCTATATGGCTTGAAACAAGCACCTCGACAGTGGTACAAGAAGTTCGAGTCTTTCATGATAGACCATGGGTTCAACAAAACTATGACCGACCACTGTGTATTCGTGAAGAGGTATGACAATGATGATTTTATCATTCTTCTCCTTTATGTCGATGATATGTTGATCGTAGGACGCAACACAGCAAAGATAACTGCTTTAAAGAATGCCTTGAACAAATCTTTTTCTATGAAAGATTTAGGACCAGCTAGACATATGTTGGGTATGAGAATTTCTCGAGACCGTACTAATAAGAAGCTGTGGTTATCACAAGAAAGGTACATCGAGAAAGTGTTGCAGAGGTTCAACATGGACAAGGCAAAACCAGCTAGTTCTCCACTTGCTGGACATTTCAAATTAAGCTCAAAGGAATGTCCTACGAGCAAAGAAGATCAAGTGGAGATGGGTAATGTTCCATATGCATCAGCCGTCGGTAGCTTGATGTATGCGATGGTATGTACAAGACCCGATTTAGCATATGTCGTGGGAGTTGTAAGTCGTTATCTATCAAATCCAGGTAAGGCACATTGGGCTGCTGTTAAATGGATTCTCAGGTATCTTCGAGGAACTTCAAATATGTGTTTGTGTTTTGATTCCGGGGAACCAGTGTTAGATGGGTATACTGATGCTGATATGGCTGGAGATGACGATTCTCGCAAATCCACATCAGGGTACATGATGACTTTTGCAGGGGGAGCCGTATCGTGGCAATCGAAACTACAGAAGTGTGTTGCTTTATCAACTACCGAGGCTGAGTACATCGCTGCAACCGAAGCTTGCAAAGAGTTACTATGGATGAAAAATTTCTTAAAGGAATTGGGTTCTACACAAGAAGACTTCATCCTTTACTGTGACAATCAAAGTGCAATTCACTTGGCCAAGAATCCTGCTTATCATTCTCGGACCAAGCACATTGATGTAAGGTATCATTGGATACGAGACCAGATAGAGTCAAAGTTGTTTCAACTCGAGAAGATCCATACCGACGATAATGGGTCGGATATGATGACAAAGAACCTTCCATTGAAGAAGTTCGAGACTTGTTGTTCGAAGGCCGGGTTAGTCGTTCCTCCCAACTGATTCGGAAGGGGGAGATTTGTTGGGTTAGTTCCTCTTCATTGGAGGACAACTCATACATTGGAATGTGGGAAGCTCATTGGAACCGATGAAGTCAAACCTTGGAAACCATGAAAGAGTGTATTGGGAATACACTAGTTGCTTTGGTATCTTCAAGCTATTAACTCAAGTCTTGAAAGGCCTTTTCTCTCTCCTCTCTTGAGTCCTATATAAGGAGGACCATTAGCTATCATTTTCAGCAAGAAAGAGCAAGAGTGAAACACTTAGAGAGTGAGTTTAGAGAGCACAAAAGATAGAAATCCGTAGAGGAGTTCCGCAAAATCCTTCTGCGACAGAATCTTGAGAGCCTCGGTTGGATGGTCAAATCAAGCCCGATCGAGACGAAATTTTGACACGATGTTCCTAACATTTTGAAGTTCAGATCCAACGGTGGGATTGTTAAGTTAACGGTTCAAACTAAAGTTATAGCCTCATTTCAGGCCTGGTGAGTTTGTTCCGGTTTTGTATATTCCATTAGTTGATGTATTCGGTAATCCTCTAGTGTTGTCTAGAGAGAACCTCTTGTAATCCCATTATTATATTCTTATAGTGGAGTATTTGGACCCTTGGTCCACCCGTGGTTTTTACCTTCTCTTTGGAGGGTTTTCCACGTAAATCTTTGTGTTGTTTACTTTCTTTTCTTGCCTATTCATATCACACAAGTGGGGGAAAACGAGATCCAATCTATTTCCGTTGCGTTTATTAGTTACCTTTCCCAACACTCTGAACCTCCAGCATATGAAAACCCTAGCTCCGGCGGGTCGAGATCTGTGTCGTAACAACTCTGACGAGTACAAATGCACATATTTCTTCTAATTTAAGTGCTTTATCTCGTCCATTGAAGCTTCGACTGTGTAAAGCTGAAGATGAAAAGTCTTTACGAGACTACTCTTCAAAATTTAGCCTTATTGATCTGTTTGCAAGTTTGATAGCTGTTGAAGAGTAAAAATCCTAGCTTCGGCGGTTCGAGGTCCGTGTCGTAACAACTCCGGTGAGTACAAATGCACGTCTTTTTTCTAATTAAAGTGTTTTATCTCAAGCTTTGACGGTGTAAAGTTGAAGGTTAAAAGTATTTACGAGACTACTCTTCAATTATCGCTCGATCTGTGCGTGAAGACTCGTCAGAGATGGAAGCGAAGCCATGGATCTCTAATGCCTGCTCCTGCTTCCGAAGTTCGACAGTGAACTGATTTTGCCGTTCAGTTCCTTGATCAAATACTTGCTTAAGAATATTAAGCTGGAGAGTAGTTTGCCGAAGAGCATTTTGTATTTTGAATTGGCCAAAGGTTTTCCGGCGTCCAGGGAAGTCGTATCCACCGGCGGAGGAAGCAGTGAAGTTAGGAGTTGTGATAAGGTGGCGCATGGTTCTAGTTTGTAATGTTTTTCATTTTTATTCTTTTTAATTGTAATACTCGTCAACTTTAGACCCTTTCTTTGTTCTTTTTATTCCTTTATTTTGTAATAGCTGTAAAAGAATGCAAGCATTCCTTTTTTTAGGGCATTTAAATCCTCTTATAATATCAATTTTTTTGAAATTCATTGTTAGCAATTACTGAATATTCTCATTGAATTTTTTTGCATACCCAGTAAAATTACTGAGCATGCTCAGTAAACTTATTGAGCACACGAAAATACTCAGTAAAGATACTGAGCAAACGAGCATACTCAGTATATTTACTCATTAATACTAATCGAATACTCAGTAACTTTTTTCGATACTCATTAAATTTTTCCATATTTAGTACTCTATACTCTGAACTTTTTTTATGCTTAGTACTCCATGCTCAGTAACTTTTTCTATGCTCAGAACTTTTTCCGGTGGTGGTCGGTGGTTGTGGTCGGAGCTGGAAATCATTGATAGTTAATGAAGGATGAGAGAGAAAAGAATGATAAAGGAGGAAAAAGATTAATATGAATGGAAGAGAGGGAAAAATGGTAATGGGGGAGAGAGAAGAATCCATTTTATTTTGTCTTATATATACTTATAAAGGTAGTAATGACAATGGGCATCTTAGGGGCCTCTTTGGAGGATTTGGAGGAGAGATGAATGAGATGGTTCCTTTATGACACTAAGATGGTCTCCAAGAACTTACAGGTAATTCACCCTTAAATGTATTAGTTTTAAGATTTTTAGATATGTTTATATTTATATATCTTTTTCAAAATTTGAATTAAAATAGACTTTGGATCATTTCAACGAAGAGGTGAACCATAGGACCCTATATGATGGAAAAATTGCATTATACGTCTCTATAATATATAAAATATTACTATATGTCCAAATATTAATTTATTTAAAATAAATTTCATATTAAATTCTATATTATACAAAATAACCTATCTTTTATTATAGTAAAACAAAATATGCATAATATATATATATAAAAGCATAATAAGATGATGATTATTTATTTAAAGTCAGGTGACCTGATTTTAGAATAGTCTTAATATTTTGACCAATATATGAACTTTTTTACGTCAAACCACTAATATAGAGGATGATATAGATATAATTCATCAAGTTTGACTAACTGATTGAATTATTGAATTATTGAATTTTTATAATCTATTTCAATACACTTAATTAACTCAACATATAACCAAGTACAAAACATGTACTTAATTTTTTCTATTAATGGGAAATAGAAAGTCATGTTACATAATTCATACAAACATAGTTTGTATTTTATTTATAAGAATATGTTTTGCTCATATATCTGATAGAGTGTTATTTAGTTTACAGAAAAATGACCGTTGGTCATGATATTTCAAGAAAAAAATATTTATTATAATAAACCTAGTAAATCTATTAGTTTGCTTAGTTCTTGAATATGAGATTAGATTTCATATATGTTGTACTCTATTGGTTCATATTACTTGTAATGCTTCATACATGTTAGTTCACTGGTAAATAACAAATGGAAACCTTTTATGTTTGAACTATTTTTCTAAAGATGGTAAATTTTAGTTTGTGGTAATGTGTGTGTTTAATTTGGATTAAAGGAGTAAAAGAAAATAATTACGTATGGATAATTAAAGATTGTGTATACATAGGTGAATATTTAATACACGATTAAAAGTTATGTAGACCAATATTGAATACACCAATAAAGAATAACAGTTTAATTAAATCTGCACATATTAATTTGACACGTTTTTTGATGAGGAATATACGTTTATAGGCCTCAAATTCTGAAATGAGATTTTTAAAGGGCTGGTTAGATTTCATTTTTTTTAAAGCTTGTTAGATTTTTCTAGATTGAAAATGGATTCAAATATGTTATGATTTCACTTTGATACACTTCTTCTATTTTTGGGGGTATACGATAAGGGGTATATACCCATTATTTTAATTTTTTTTTAATTACACTATAATTCCCTGTTGAAATTTTCAGGTTTTAATTTTTTGGTTTATTGTCCTTTTTTTATGCCGAGGTTCGTACTATAATTCGGGGGTATATTCTGTTTTCACAATAATTTTTTCCTTGTCAAGGTGCATGTCATTCAATCTCAATGATAAAGATCCAAAACCATAAAAATGCAAAATAACGGGTATACATCCACAAAAAATACAAAACAGGGGGTATATACACAGAAAATGCAAAAAAATGGAAACGTTACCCTAATGACTAGACCCAAGGGCTGGACACAAAAGATCGTTTTACCTGCAACTAAACTCCCATTTAAATCACAAGAAGAAAAAACAGATCTGAGATGTTAATAAATAAACTTACCAAATCTGCGAATGGTGGAGAAGAAGAAGGTAGAGCGGGATTCGATAATTTGTGCAGAAGAAGGTGGACAATGACTAGATCTAAAGAGATCTGGCCAGATCTGGTACACGACGGCGATTTTCTGGTGTAGTAGGGACATTGGGTATATACCCACAGAATATGCAAAAAAGTGGGTACAGATCTGAAGGAATAGATCTAAGAACGACGAATGGGGATTTCAGCTTGATTGTAGCGGTGAAGGTGGGATGGTGAGATCCGAACGGCGTCGGTTTTATGATGGTGATGGTGGAGAATGGCCACTGGTATCTTGTGCAGAGGAGTAGTGGCGGTGGGAAGGTGGGAATGGTCCACGAATAGTCGTTAATGGTGATGGTCTATGATAGATTGATTTATGGAGGTAAGAGACGAAGGTATATGCCTTGTTAATGGTGGTGGAGATTTGGTTAGCGCACCGAAGGTGCAAGCGGCAAAAATGGAAAAAGAAAAAAAAGAAGAATAAAAGTTTGGTGGTAAAAATAAATGGAAAAAAATATATAGTAAAAATAAAGAATATTTTTGTCTTTAGTTTTTATTTAGTTAATATCAAAATGGCATATAATAATATTGGGTCTTTTATTATAAAACTATAGTTTGTTAAGTCTACAAATATAATTTTTTTTATTATCAAACCTCTTATCTAACAAAGATTAGAAGACCGCACCGCTCTATCAGCCCATCCATTAAGCCGCCTTGGAACATGGTAGAAAGACATTTTGTCGTGTCTTTGTGACAGCTGCTGAACCTGCTTCGCGAATGGTCTGATCTTCCACGACGCTGATGACAAATTCTGAATACCTTGAATAATTTCAAGGTTATCTGAGTAAATTTCGCGGTTTGCTAGGCAAAGACGCTATGATTGGGCAGTGCACAACATGAGTCGTTGGGCCTAGTGCACAACATGAGTCGTTGGGCCTGGACTTCTGAAGACTAGGAATCGATTGATTTTCCCCCGAGAGTACGGCCGAACAAAAAAAAATATTAGAAATAATAGTTACGGTAATTCTTATTATATATACCTTTATGTTCAAAATCATATATACCCTTACATTCCATTTTGAATTGCTTGACTTGTTTTAATATTGGTAATCAATCATAAAGTAATTTCTGTTCCGTAGTTTGTATAACTTTGTGAAGAAAAAGTAAAATATATTGTATATGAGGATCGAGCTCAAATAAGTACACAAACTTGATTATATATTTTTCAAGTCATCCAAGAAATGTTGTGGATTTTTATCACTATAATTTGACTTGGTATTGAATTTCCACTTATAATCACTCTTGATTGTTCCATGTATCTATATCATCTGCGTTTCTTTTCTAACATTTTGATATTAAAAAGTTTTATAATGTATACGTCAATGAGATAAATAATTAAACAATTTTTGGAAAGTATAATTTTTTTTTTGTTGATTCAGTTTCCATATTTTTCTATAATACAACCTATTAAATTCTTGAGCTTTTAATTCTTTGAAGACTTTTAGTGAACTTGGACTATTTTTAATTTTTTTATTTAATTTCAAAATTATGATATAAGTAATATCCATTCCAGGGGCTGTGGTATAGTTAGGGGGTCCATGGCCCCTTTTGAATTTTTAAAAAAAAAAATTATAACTATCTTTAAAGAAAAAAAAATTATGAGTAATTAACTTTTATATTTTTTAAAAACATTCATTTGGTCTCCCTAACTTTTATAATTTATTTTATTAGACTATAAATTATTTTATGTATTAATTAAAAAGTTAATATCGAGACTTATATTGTAATATTTACACAATATAGGGACTTATAGTGCATTTTTGCATAATATAAGGACCTATTTGCAATTTTGGCATAGACTTGTCGTGTAAATACGGTAAAAAAAATTCAGGGTTGTTGCCCTCGAACCCCCTTAGCCCCCCTAACAATAATTCCTAACTCCGCTCCTGATCCATTCAGTTTTATTAATTCTTTTAGGATAAACAGGGGAAATTATATGTTAAGCTCTGGAATCGGCCTTCTCTTCTGTTTTTTGTCTAACACAAAGACCTGAAAGGTATGATCTTTATCATTAGTTCTATTATGTATCTTTTTATCGGTTCATAAATGCTTTTTCGGGGAGAGTAGGATTTTGATTTTATACGGTATACAAGTTCAATTATAAATAACATCAGAATCAATATTTTCATGCAGAGCTTATTCGAAAGAGGAGGACTTCAGTTTTGGGTCCCGGATTAATCTAAAACAAAAATATTTCTTTAAACAATAATTTTTATTTTCTTTATTTAGTTATTATAAGATTTAATGTTAGAAAAGCGAGTGACATTCCTGTTAGAGGAGGCAATTGATGAAACAAAGGAAAGGGAAAAGCAAATGCAGGAATTTCAAAAGGCTGATAGGATATTCTGGATGATCGCGATGCTACTGAGTCAGCTCCGAGAAAAATCAAACGGGTCATCAAGAAGATCTATACCTGTGACTAATGAAGGTGGAAGAAGGCAAAGATCATCGACAAAATATACCTGTTCTATATTTGACAGATTTATGTTGTTTCATTAGGTTGTAATGGATTGTAATACTTTATTATTCAAATTATTTTGTTCGACCCATGGTGCTTGTACCCCCTTTCATTTGAGATTATCAACATCCTAGATATCTTTGAAAAGCCAACATCTCAATAATTAAATTACTAGAGCTGTTGTACAGAAGAACACAACACAGGTTACAGTTTCAACATTTGGGTGGGTGGTTATGCCATGACAATGGTGTGTTAGCCTCCATGGCCAACCTGTATTCTGTAAAAGTCAGTGTCAGGATACGAATTCTACAGAAACATTCTTTTCACTTTTCTTTTTCCTTATTACTTCAAAATGGTGCTCATTCTTTAAGCGAAAAGAGTAATGAAGCTTCTTTAATATTTTCCGGGCCTCAAAAAAATCACACGTGATTCAGTATATACCTTTCTTCTTCTGTTAGAACCTAACAACTTACTATGGCCACAACACAATATTTTTTTTATTTCTTTCGTGGCTTAATGAGACGAATGGAATCTACTCGATCAAGTCGGCCTTTTTGGAACCTCCGCTAGATGAGCCAGGAGAGTCGGTTAATTGGGAGACAGTTTGGAAATTAAGTTGCCCCCGAAAAATCAGAGTTTTCTTGCGATTCAAGATAGATTAGCGGCGGGAGGTAAATTAACTGAGGGAGATGAATGTTAGCGCTATGTGTCCATGTTGTGGTACTTGCGAGGAAAAAGAACTCCATTTATTTAGGGACTGTGTTAAAGCCAAGAATATGTGAAAGCGTATTAGAAAGGAAATTGATAGATACAGTAATAGTGGAAATAATGTGATGGTAATGCTCGGTACACAGGGGAAAGATTAGATGACACGCTGAAAGTTTTATTTCGTGGGCAAAAGGTGCCGCGTGCTGTGTATAACGAGAATAGTGACTCTAGACCACAGATGCAAGAATTGGGTGATATGAGTGGAAACAACAGGTCAGGATTACCAAACTTTTTTCCTCATTATTTGGTCAGTCTGCAGTGAATTACACATTATTTGGGAGCTCAGAAGATGATTCGCAGGCTACTGGTGGTTTTGATCATCTTAGTGGGTCCCCTCGCGTGATGGAAAAACTTCATGGGTCAAAGAGATGTTTCAAGAAATAGTAGGCTGCTTTAGTTTTAGCGGTAGTGCTTGAAAGTGACAGTTTTCACTTAGTCCCAAGAGACTTTTGGATTCGCATGGTCAGCCGTCAACCAGGGTGCAATTGCCACCTGCTACTGTCATAATTGTACTCCTCCCACTATCTAATTAATGATATTAAGATGGTGGAATAAAAATCTTGCGACTAAAGGTATTTTTGCTGGTGGGAATTGGCATATATTTTTTTGCACTAATTGTAGTGTAGAGGGAACATAACAAGGCTGTATTTAATAATGTGTCCATTCTGTACGGAGATATCTTGGTAAAGAAAGCAAAGTACCTTGCTTTGGAATATGTTAGAGCGTGGAAAAGCAAACCAGAAAAATTGGTAATCACAACGACTTTGTGGAGTTTATCGGTTGGTGTACACCAAACGAGGCTATAAGTTTAATATAGATGGAAGCTGTGTTACAAGCCGAGGGGTCAGTGGAGCTGGAGGGGTGTTTAGTGACTCTTAGGGTAACTGGATCCGAGGAAGGTTCTCTGCGAAATTTTGCTGTTTCATGTCAATGGTTGTTGAGTTAGTTGCACTTTATGATGGGTTGCGTATAGCGGAGGAGTGTGGTATTAAAAATAAACTTTGGGTGAAGGTTGACTTGCTGGAAGCCGTTAAGCGATATCACAGGTGAAGTATGACAGAGAACTGGCAGCTATTTGGATGGAAGGAATCAGGAGATATCATTAGAAGGAATAACATATACAGAGAGGCGGCGAACATGTGCGCGGATTGGTTTGCTTGTTTGGGTATTCGTCATATTCATGTGCACTCGACTTTTATTGATCCTCATGATGGGATTTAGGGAGTGCTTGCTCGGGACAGACTTGGTTGGAAGACTACAAGGAGTCTTTATAGTCCGGGTTTACCCGACATAATTGATTATGTGATATTCGGTTGTCCTGTTTTTCCACGGTGCAAGTACCTCCCATGTAACAAAAAAATATAGTACATGCTAGCATATCTAAGCAAACCAATAGATAGTTGATACAAAAAATATTGCTATAAAAAAAAACAGTCGACCCAAACACATCACAAGTCAGCCGATTACTCCATGTTACAAAATCCGCTTAGATATTCTAGTAAGTCTATCTGCCTTGCCTTGACATCCAAAGATTTGGCGATCTCTAGAGTTTGTGTAGTATCTACCATCAGCTATGGCCACACCCAGAACTGAACACGAAAAGCTTAGGTCCAATGTCTAGACATGCTAAGTAAGAAATGTGCACGTAAAGTTCGGAATTTGAAACTCGCTTAAACCAATTTGTTCTGGAATCTTTATAATGACCCGAAGAGAGATAATATCTCATGGAATTGGTTAAAATAAAAAAAGAATATCCCATGGACAGTGCAAAAACTCATTAAGAATTAAAGATGGAATATCCCATTCTATACAGTTATCTTATTGTAGATTTCTCAATTTTGATCATATCTTTCAATTTCATTTATTCTTTTGGCCACATCTTATACTATACTAACGTTTGTGTTTGGTGTCCATCTTATTACAAATGAAAGATGTGATCAAAATCGGAAAAAACTAGTATAAGATAGTTGTGCACAATGAGAGTTACTCTTAAAGGATATATCATATCGCCAATTTGCTAGCCTTGAGAGTTCTGTATATGCACTTGGTCTATCTCGTCTCATATTTTATTCCAGAAAATTAGAAAATGAAATCAGAGTTTAATGCATATGAGTTTAAAAAACACAAAAGATAATCAAAATCCCACACCAACACAGAAGAATAGCTACTTGCCAAATCCAGCTAGTAACAATCTGTTCAACCCTATATGCGTTAATGATCATAACTAATCGTACACATCTTAAACATCCCAAATTCCAAACTGCTCATAAATCTAGGCACTATAACTAACAATTGTTACACAATACAATTTAAAATCATACAACTAGTAAATCAAAATGTATCTCTCATAAACCATGTTGAGCAATCTTCTTTTCAAGTGAACTTTTATCTGCTCCCACTACCTCATCAACTACTTTATGATTCTTTATAAAGAAAAAAGTTGGAACACTACAAATATTCCATTTCGAAGCCACATCCCTTGCTTCATCAATATCTACTTTCAAAAACACAACTTTTGGATACTTCAAAGCCAAGCTTGTATAAACAGGCGAAATAAATCTACATGGCCCACACCATGTTGCTGTAAAATATAAAATAGAAAGACGCGATGTTTTCGAAGCAGCGCTTAATTTCGAAGCAACGCTTAATTTCGAACCTGCCATTCTAGACGCGATGTTAGTATCAATGAAAATAATCTTCTGAGCTAATAACCAATGTTCATAATTGAGGCCTCCCGTAGACATTGTACCCATTCGTTAGCATCCTCTTGAAGGCATATGACAACACACTCTAACTTGAATGAACCATAAAACTTACTATTGAACGTATTCAGACACTTAAATGATTGAGGTCCTTTTACATATGGAAGTAACAAACGAAGATAAAATATCTCTCTAGAATTACGGCTAGCGAAATGCATTCGTCTAATAGCAAATCCCCTTTCTCTAGGTTTCCATTTTCCCTCTATACAATTCAAAACAAAATGTTGCGGGAACTCCAAGTATTTGTATTGAAAGACTATTAAATTTGTGGCACGAGAATCAAAAAACAATATTATAGTTGTTTTATGAGGCCTAACACCCAAATTAATTGTATTTAGTGATTTATCAGGATCAATAACAATTACTTGTTCTTCGGGTAAATGTATTTGGAAGCGTGTACTACTGTAGGAACCTCTTGGTGCACAGGATATCCTAATATATGCAAATCTGCTTCATAGGGTCTAATATATCTAGCATCGGTATATTGTTGAATCTCGTCTTTACGTAGAACCATTGTTTCTCGATCGTGACCTTCGTATATATATACTCATGGATGTATTTCACACTTCTTACCCCCGCACAAACTTCAACATTTATGTGACAATTGAATATTTTTTTACATATAGGGATTGTATGGTACCACATCCCTATTACCAACATTCTAGTCACTCACACCAAAAACACGACCATCGTCACGACGACGATAAATCGGATAAACATCTTCGTTCTTAATTTTGGTATCCATAAACTGTTTATGGTAATGTTTTTGCAGTGAATATCCACGATGCATGGTGCAGTTTCATTTCGAGTTCCACATGTGACATGAACCATTCAATGTTTCACGATCTCAAAGAGAACTGGACCATCAGACGTGTCGAGAAATCCGACACTCACTAAGTTATCATTTTGATCAGTAGATCAGATATTTTCTGTTCCCTCCGAGAATATCAACATATGCCCATGCGGTAGACCTCTTATTTGAATTTCGACTGTTAAGAATGTTCTACGTTGTGTCTAAATACATTTCTTGAATCTATTTCTTTGATTAGATGATCTTTCGTCATTCTGAATACACACTCCACTAAATATGGCCTATCAATATGGTTTTGATGCAGAAGCAAAGATGATGTTATTTCTTGACAATTCGGGTTTGGTGTCATGGTAAGTAACATATATGGATGTTGGTTATAACGGACAATTGCAATTGAATCCTGATAAATCTCAAACATTTTTATAGAACTTCCCGCAAATGATGATGGAAGAATCATCTGCTTTCCAACTTTTGTTGGTAATATCCCATTCAACTTGCATATGCCAGATCATCATAAAGTTAAACGTGGAATTTGTCTTGATTTAGCTTATACTATGTCAACCTATTTTGCTCTGGTGAGACCCATGCCTATACTAGAAACTCATGAAATAATTTATCGCTTCTTTAGATAGTCAATATTCTCTATGACAGTGAAAGATACGGTAAAGATAGTAGTCTAGTTGTGTTAATTTATACTTTGAAGGTACATTATCACTAGTATTCCATCGGGTTATCCCTAGGTCCTGTCCCAATTCTCCGCGTGGAAACAAGAGTACGTATTGTAAACGTAGATAAGCTGGATGGAATTCTGAAATAAAATAATGTCACACATTACATTTATCTCAGTTCTATCCCATGTGTTATTACAACCACTTCTTTGGATGTTGGACGATTATATCTCTGACGATCACTCACTTGCGGATAATGTAGGAGTGTCATTGTGAGATGCCAAGTTCCCTTTGCTCAGTATCTCAGTAGCTTGTTTATAATTTTTAGGAAATTGATTATTTAGGAGCAATAAGTGTTAAATTGTTCGAAGAACATCTGATCATAGATCTAGTTGTCTATCATTACGATAAAAATGTGCATGATCAAGATCATATTTATATAATTAAGCATACATGGGTACTCGACCCATTTATGGGATAACTAGTCCAGTTCGATGCCGGGGTTCTCCATGAATTGTGAAGCACGTTGGGTCTATTTTGTTTATAATTCGACTATCGATTTTCTTTCCAAATTGGTGAACACATTAGCTGCATTATAATTCTAGATGTGGTTACGAGATGAAGTAGATTGTCAGCTTGACCTGTTATATAGCTGTCTAAGCTCTCGTGGGGGTATTATAAGACCCGGTAGCTTAACCTAGCCTTATAACCAACAATTTTGATGTTGTCAATTTCTCGTCTTTCAAATACAAAGCATTGAAATGCGGGCATTTGAATTTCCTTTAACCAAGAGATAATTAGCGTACTATACTAATATTGATGATTTTTTATACTTATCTCGATTTGTACGATTAATTTTGGCTAATTGACGCCGATAACACTCGTTTTTAGCATACTAACTAATTTTTTGAAACTTCTCTCATTTTCCAACGAATTTAAAGCACTATTCGGTTGGGTGAACTGACGGTGAGAACATCCATCAGGATATTCTCGACTTTCTGATTCTCCTCTATCTTGCTCGCTAGCCGTGTGCGTATTCGAAATGTTAATCGTCCGTTTATGATCTCGGTGTCGACGTTGGGCTAACGTGTTTGTTAATAAACTATTATCTTTAGATGACAAATTGCGATGGGTTGATCGTACCAAATCTTGACGCCGACTTTGAGTTAGTACATCTCTTGACAGATTAGTATTCCCTTGATCCTATATTTTATATTTTTTTTAAATTATTCAAGTATATCTATATTGGTTATTAACATAAACTATACAAATTAAATTGTTCCACTAACTTTACACATTATGAATTAAATCAATATATATATATATATATATACTAATATAAAATCACATTAACTAAATATCAATTAATTATATTACTTAATCATCATATCGAGAATCAAAATTCTATTTTTTTTAATTTATGTCTGGTATCGAATTGTGAATGTAATGATGTAAAAAATTTAAAATATATATACCTAATATAAAATATAGGATTTTTTTAATTGAAAATACTAGAAATGATAAATAAATTTTATTGAAAAGATTCTTCAATTTGGATACTACATAATAGAATACTCAAATGTAAACTAAAAAAAAAATTATTTTTAAGCATCCAATTATATTCTACAAAATAATTAGTTAAATGACCAAAACCCAAACATAAAAAGGATCTAATGTTGGGTCTTGGTTATTTTGTACCTTCTCTAACCAGGTTTTACTTATCAATGGGCCAATATTAGCTTTATTTTTATGAAGGGCATTTTTTGTACATTAAGAGACAATTTACAGTTTCCAGTGTAGCCCATAGAAATATCGTTTCTTACTAACACTTTTTAAAAACGTCTCTCTAAATAAAAAAAACAAAAAAAACCTTGATTTTAGCAGCTTTAGTTTTTAATTTTGAAGGTTTAATCCAAAGATCAAAGTGATCAACTGTTATCCCAGACTAAGGTAAGCATTATAACCATTCTATTTATTTTTATAACTTTTTTGTTTTAGCTACGTAATTGGTAATTACATTTTGTAACTCGTTTTTAGTTTTCATACTATATAGTTTGTAAATCGTAGTTAGGGTTCATATTTATGGCTCGTAAATTGTAGTTAGGGTTCATATGTATTAATTTGGTAATAAATTAGTAGATTTTAATTTTTTTTAAATTTTAAACTCATTTTCCCTTAATGATGAGTAGTTATTCAAATAGTATTATTAATCGGTTAAATATCTAGTATAATTAGATGTAAATCCTAATTTGTATTAAGTTTTTATTACAATGGTCTTCCAATTAATATTGGGTTTGGTTTATAGAACTTGTATTGGGAATTAGGGTTTATAAGAAGATGAATTGGGATTAAAATAAATTGGTAAGATTAAGGGTTTAATATATTGAGTTTATTATTGAATAGTTAAATTAACTATGTTCTTTGTTTTTTATAATAGCTAATAGTGATTGTAATTGCTAAGCTATATCCTTTGGTTTTTCCTTTTGGCAGAACACCCCTAACTCCCAAATCTTAAATCTACACTGGAGTGAAATCTAATTCTTAAATTTTATATGTAACAAGTGTTTCTTACATTTTTAAACTTTCTAATTTTTTTTTCTAATTTTTTTGTTTATAATATTTTATTTATAAAGAAAAAGATCGTTGGCCATGTCATTTCAGTAATGGAAAATATTTATATTTATGTAATTTATCTTGGTAAGTCTTATATTTATATTTATATTTATATATGATATATTTCTTATTCTTTCTTTTGGATGTTATGAAGTTATGTTGGCATCAAAATGCAAAACTATTCTGCCACCTTTGACATATGGCTGCGAAATAGATATGGAGTTTTCTACGGAAGAAATTGCTAATATTTTTTCGGACGACCTTTTGGTTCCAAGCTCGACAGCCAATTCATGATTACTTTAAGATTTTTTCGTTGAAGGGACTGTTTATCCCAAAATATTAGGTTTATATAAAATGTAATTGATGGATCATACTAATTTCATATTTAATTATGATAATTATTATTCTATTTATTGGTATAATTTGAATTTAATTACCTTTTTAGGTTTGATTATATGAAATATTATTGATCTTTTGACTGCTTAAATATTTTATAAGGTTGTTTAGTATTAAAATTAGTAAGAAATTATGGACTCGGATTATTAAATTTAGTAGTTTATGAATAGAAATTTGGTAACAATTATTTTAATTACAATGTGTGCTTATGCCAATTAAAGAGGATAGTCGATCCATTAGCATCCCTAGTTAAACAAATTTTTTTTACCAGACCCTAATTTATATCTTGTAGATATAAGTTTAAGATACTATTCCATATTTGGTCTCTTAGTTTTGTATCGTTATGCTTCCATATAGGACTCACACCTCCTACAATGTGTCAATATGATAGTGGTTACTCTTGGAATATTGTCGTCCCAACAGTTCGATAATTAAATCAACACCCGAGCGAGTTACTACTCGCAAGTGTATGAATCGTTTACATTTAATAAAACGTAAGGATGGGACTTATCGATAGTTTCAATTAATGTCGTGTATTTTGCCTTTTTGGAAATATTTTAGGTGAACTTATAGATGGTAAGAATAACCGGTGAGAATAATTGAAACAAGAGTTTTTTTCTATACTAACTGGTGAGAATAATTGTTCTCAAGTGATCAAGCCGCTTAAAGCCTATTCATAAACTTAAACTGTGAGGTTTTGGTATATGTTTATGGTCATTTGTATGCAACCTTGGTTGCAAACATGTAAACAAATAAGGTGATATGTTATATATATAACAGTAATTAATATTTTTGAATATGTGTAACGAAATAAAATGCACGTGTTTAAGAATTATTTGCTTAGTATCTGGAGAAATATGTAAATAAATTATATATTCGTGATTTTGTTGATTTATTATATAACTGAAGAACAACCCCTATCAAGTAGAGAGAAATAACAACTTAACTAAATAAAAAATTGTAAGATAAATTGCATATTTAATGTAGCCGAGAATTGGATTGTTACCATCAATATCATAGTGCAATGTGACATATATAGAAATACTTATCATTCTTGCAACTATAATTTATATCATCCATAATTCACGAAATTCGAGAAGCACTTCACCAGAAAATTCAAAAGTTTTTGTTGCAATTTTAGAATAATGTGTTAAAGGCTAATATGATATATTGGTTTTGTTTTTGCAATTTAAGGGTGTATCATAGAGGAGGTGGGCTACATATCATAATGGGAATCTAAATAGTTATCAATAACTAGATTTGGTAATTGTACATCATAAATGGATTTCGGAAAAGCACTAGTTAGATATACAGTTAGTATAACTTCTTCAATCAAGAAATGAACAAATCGGGGTTAAAGATAAAAGATGCTCTAGGCTATCTTAATTCGATTAATACTATTATACTCTCAAATGAAACAAAAACTAAATAAAGACAAAAAATAAGCAGTAAAATGATTTACACGTTGTGTGTGAGTTGAGATGGTTTTAGGAAAAGTGGGTAAATAATTTGGTTTGTGTGTGAGTTTTAGGATTTCCGATATATGTGTGTGTGCGCGCGTGTAATAGGAAAAGTGACCAACACGGATGGATCCCCAATTTATGGGGTGCAGAATCGTTATTCATTGGTGCAAGTCCCATTACCATACCTTGTTTACGGTGTAATTGGAAGCATAATATTCCTTGTTATGTTTGATCACCGGTGAAGGGATAGAGATCGATCCTTCCTTACTGAGAATCGTGTCCTTTATTGAAAATGATGATGAAGAATAGAACGACTCATTGGATAAGTACATAGACGGTCCATCTATGAAGCCTATATACATCGACAATGACGAAGATATCATTAGCGTTGGTTATTACGAGACAGACAAAGTATTACAAGAAGTCTTTATGTAATTAGTTTGGGACATTATTAATCTTTAATGGAAATTATAAATCTGATTTTGGAATTTTGATGATAATTTTCTTTTTGCATTAGATTGCTATATATTTCTTTATTGGTAGAGTCGAATTAAACAAGTTTAAAAAAATGTGGTATGTATTTTCAAGTAAAAAGCGAAAAAATATATATTTTATTATTAGCAACAACATAAGTCGTCACTAATAATTTATGTATTCTTATCGAGAAATAAGGAGCAATTGCATTGAGTTGTTGCAACAGAACTCGTCGCGAGAGATTTATGTCAAACGCGAAGAAGTTTTTTGTCGCTAATGACAATTTAATTTATTTTTATATCTCTTGAGATTAAAAATATTAGTTGTGGTGAAACTTTCCGTCACTAGTAAGCCTTTTCAACTTTCGATAACAAATTTATGTGTTATTTCTTAATTAATTTACTTTTAGGGGTTATAGTACAATTTGAATAATATTTAGGGGTTATTGTATATAAAAATAGAATTAGATATTTTATGTAATTAATATATAATTTAGGAATAATAATGTAACTAAAATTAAGTATAAGGGCTATTTTGGAATTTAAATGAAATTTACAAGTTTTAACAAATTTGGAATAAAAATTAGAACTAATTTGTAATTAATATAATAATTATGGTTATATAGGAATTAAAATACTTTAGAGGATACTATGAAATTGAAATATTTTTAGGGATTATAGTGTATTTTAAGAATATTCTTGCGGTTGTGAAATATTTTAAGGGGATTAATTATATTTTAAAATACTTTAAGGTGATTTAATGTAATTTTAATTATTTTTATGGGCTTTAGTGTAATTAACTATACAATTGTAGGCTTTTGTGTAATTTAAATTATATTAGGTTGTTTAGTGTAATTTAAATTATATTTATGAACTTAAGTGAAATAAAAATTATTTTTAATTAAATTTTTTAAGGGATTATTATTTTTTAAAATTATTATAGGTGATTTAGTGTAATCTAAAAACATTTTTAGGGCCTTAAGTGTAATTTAATATTATTTTAGGTTTTATAGTGTAATTTAGATTTTTTTAGGAGCTTTAGTGTAACTTAAAAATCTTTTAGGGGATTTAGTATTATGTTAAATTATTTTGGGGGCTTTAATGTATTATAATTTTTTTATGTTTTAGTGTAATTTAAAACAATTGTAGGGGCCTTAACATAATTTAAAATTACTTTAGGGGCTTAAGTATAATCTAAAATCATTTTATGGGCTTTAGTGTAATTCAAAATATTTTTAGAGGTATTAGTTTCTTTATTTTTAAATGCAAGTGGCATTTGTAATTGCCCTGGGGCAAAGACAAAGTTGGTGACGGGCATGATCCCACACGTAACGTAAATCAAGCTCTCATAAACTATAATGCCCATAGTATAATATTAACATGAATTAGTTGTTTTTATTATAGTATGTTTAATTAATTATGTATTATAATAAAAAAAATTTATTTGTAACCTATTTAGAAGAAATAATTTTAAGAAAAAAGTATTTTAAAAAATAATTGCAAAACTATCATGTAGAGCGCCTCTATCATTTAATAAGCCCATTAGATTAGTGGTCCATTAATTAACTTAAATAAGAGACAATCCTTTAAGGGGTCGGACAACTATACAGTTAGAGTACAAGGCGATGTAAGAGGCGTGAGGTCATCACCCTGTAGATTAATGCATATTTGATAACACGTGGAATTCAGGGACTAAATATGGGAAGCATGTTATTGATGTCTCCTCATTTGTGATAGATTTATGTTAAGATGAGACATCATTTTTAGTGTTTTAGAAGTTAATAATGTCGATTTTCTTGAGTTTTAGTGCACTTTCCTATTTTGTGTCTTGATTTGTAGAAATAATATTTTTAGAGCATATTGGGTTTAATTGTTTATTTAGTGTGTAGCTTTAAAGATAATTATGGAGATTAATTAGAGTCCAAGTCAAAGACAACAACTTATGGAAAGAGAGTAGCATGGTAATTGGAGAAAAGGAAATAAAAGCTAAAAAGATGGAAAAGGAAAAGCTGCCTAAATCTGGAATTCTGCACACACGTCTAAAGATTGGTGTTTTTACCTAAGAAATAGGCTGAATTTGGAGATTTCCTTCTTTGGTGGCAAGATAATTCTGTTGCGATTCTTTTGGTATCTTGTGGAGCAAAATCGGACCAATAACGAAGAAGATATGATCAAAACGGTGCAGCAGTGTTTATCTTTATTTCCATACGAATTTGAGTTGGGCTAGAAGTCCATTACCTTAACTATTTCTCAAGAAAACGAATTAGGTCTTCTAAACACCTATAAATACACCCTTATATCACTTGTAAATCATCCTTGCCTCATAGTAATTAGTTCTTAAGGTTTTATTTTTCCAGTTTATTGTAGAGAGCAAGATGATGTCTTTTGTAATTTCTTTTAGTTTATTTCCTTCAGGTATGAACTAAACCTCCCATAGCTTGGGTTTTGCATTTGTATAAACTATGAATTCTAAATCTTCTATCTAATTTTCGTTGGGAATTATATGTTTTAATCTGATATTAGCTACTTACTTTATATTTGCTTATGTGTTTTGATTTATTGTCTTTCCTAGAACTAATCACTTTAGGATTGTTTTAATAGTAGTTAGATGGTCACCGTAACTGGGTGTTTAACTATTGAACCACCACATAATGTCTAGTGTCGATAGCAGTTCTGACAAAACATACTTCTAACTAGATAGTCATTAGGGTTTGTTTTAACCACCGTATCACCAAGACTGCAGTATTTGCTTAGGGCCTTAGTGGCGTTTGATAATCCTATTTGAAATCACTTCTTGGTTGTGACGTAGCCCCCTTAGTCGCTCTCAAGGTCTAAGCTTGGGGAATTTAGAATCCTGACTAAATATTACCAAGAGCTAATATTCTCCCTTATGAACTAGATTTATAGATAGAATTAGAAGGATTAGTGCATACTAGCAAAAACTAAGCTATACTTCTCATCTCATATTCTTAATCTTTTACTTTATTGTCTTTATTTTCTTAGTTTTAATTGTTTAATCTCGAAATTATTTGCTTTAGTTTACTGTCTTCTAGTTATTTACTTTTACTCGTTATTTGTTCCTACGCGATTAACACACTTAAGTCCCTGAGAACGAACTCTACTTATCATTAAAACTTGCATACGTCCTGTAATACTTGCAGTACTGTGCCTGTCTAGGGTGAGAGTGCATAGTTTTCCATACTTAATTTGATCTTATTTTTATCACACCCTAGGCGACACCAGTTATCAACATCATCGTGCTCACTGTAAGGGAGAAGGTCATTTAATGCTTCAAGAGTTGGAAAATTAAGCTTAGAAATGTAACAACAAGTACATGATCGAGTGAGAATTATTTTTCTTTACTATATTGCTATATTATTCATACACATTGTTTGGCGAGAAAAATAGTTGATGTGTTGATTTGTTATAGACATGACTTCTCTCGTATTGATGGTTGGAAGAAGAGGTCAGACTAAACAAAAGTATTGTGCAACATTGAAATTACATGGTCCAAGTGATATAGTGACTTCAAGCATAGGATGAAAAGGGATTACTAATGTACAGGCAAAATTCCCGATGACCAGGTGTCCGAGAACCGGAAAAGGATCTGCAAGGTTTGGGATGACACTTCTTCGAGCATAATATGGCATTATAAGTTATAATTATTATTTAGGTTTAAAAAATGAAATAGGTGTTGTGCAGGGTTGAAGACTTATTCCGGATGCGGGAGGATTTGTTTTAGGTAAATATTTGAAGTAATTTTTTTTAATTTAGTCGTGCTAATACTTTGACCGTTGAATGAAACTGGAGGGGAGAAGAACCCACCGATGGTACATGAACTAGTTAGGGAGAAGAGTTGGAGGTGCCATTTTTTCGTATAGCTAACTTCTTCTACGAGCTCGGGTATGACAAACATGAAAAGTAGTGGAAGACGGTCTGTTAAGAAAAATCTGGTGTAAGTGTTCAAATAATGTGATTTCAATTTTTATGTCACGTTTGAATTTTTATTAATAACTATGTATTTATTTTATGTAATAGGCTAAGCTAAAATCCTTGATTTGTGCACGAGTCACGCAACAAAACCCACACTCAGGATCCATGAAAGATTTATCCTCTAATACTTTTACGCATATAGATCATGTCAATAATTATGTAGCAGCAGCACACAAACAGATTGGTCTAGCTATGCAGAGTTGTGTGGTTATTATTGGAGCCCCTCTGAAGGCCCAACATTCGAGAACTGTTGAGCCATCCACTCGTATGGTGTGGTATTTTAACAGGATAATTTCTACCATCATTGACTATTTAATTTTGAAGGGCCAACAACAATACGAATGGGAGGTAGATAGATCTACAAGCTCGACAACTACCAGTAATCCCACTTATAGCATAGAACAACAAATTGGAGCCCTCGCTTGATTTAATTAGATTAGAGAAGACGAGGTCCTTTCAACTTTTGATCCTGCCTGTTCTCCCAGTCCTACTTTTGGTCTTTCCAAAAGTTCATCAACTAATCTTCGCCAAATACATATCAAAGATGACGAAGAAGAAAACATATCCAATGATTGATTTTGATTTTCATCTCCCACTGATGATATTGATATTAGTATGTATCATTTGGACTTTAATTCAATCTATTTAAATCATATTTTTATTTGTGTAGATTAATGTATTTTGGGATTTTGGGTTTTGTTGTAATTTAACCATATTATCATTCATAAAAAATTAAATAAGAATAATACTAATTAAAAAAACTATTGATAAATAAGTAAATTTTTTTACTAGCGATGTTAGAAATATATACTCCAAATCGCAGGTTAATCGCAAAGGATTGTCTAGCGATGATGTATTTCATTGCAAATGATTGTTTAGCGACGACATGATTTCTTCACATAAGTTCGGCATACTAGAGACGAATGGCTTTCGTCGCAAAATGATCGTCTAATTAGTGGAAAAATATTTCGTCGCACGAAAAAAATTCTCATAGGCGAGAACATCCAGTATTCATTACGAATTGTGATCTCTAACGATGAGATATTAGCGACAAAAAGGAGGTCTTTCTCAATGACAGGTAGCAACACTAGCGATGACAAATTTCTTCGATAGTGATAGGAAGGGTAAAAGTTGTCTAACACAAAATTTATCTTCAACCTTCATGAAATAATGACAAATAAGATAGTGAAATAGATACATTCAACTTTAAAATAACTAAAAATTTGATAATGTTTTTACCTCTATCTCTCTCGTTTTAATGTAAATAGATTTTGAAAAAATTTATGGTCATATAATTATGGATTCAATACACACAATAAACACGATAAGCATGAACCAAAAAGTTATCAAGTATGGAGATGTCCTTTAAAGAAAGAACTCGTTCGAAAAATGGTTGTTATGCTGCTGAATAGACATGCTTAGAGAAGATAACTATTCAAAATTATTTCTTCCAATTGTAAGTATTTTGAAAACATAATTAATTAATTCAATTGATAATAACTATTTTATCAAAAACGTAATTTGGATAAGTGAAAAATTGATATAATTTTTGTTTGAGTGAAAATTGTGAAATTCTCCTCGATATATGTGAACAAGAATGCTTGGGAGGTAGATAGATCTACAAGCTCGACAACTACCAGTAATCCCACTTATAGCATAGAACAACAAAGTGGAGCCCTCGCTTGATTTAATTAGATTAGAGAAGACGAGGTCCTTTCAACTTTTGATCCTGCCTGTTATCCCAGTCCTACTTTTGGTCTTTCCAAAAGTTCATCAACTAATCTTCGCCAAATAAATATCAAAGACGACGAAGAAGAAAACATATCCAATGATTGATTTTGATTTTCATCTCCCACTGATGATATTGATATTAGTATGTATCATTTGGACTTTAATTCAATCTATTTAAATCATATTTTTATTTGTGTAGATTAATGTATTTTGGGATTTTGGGTTTTGTTGTAATTTAACCATATTATCATTCATAAAAAATTAAATAAGAATAATACTAATTAAAAAAACTATTGATAAATAAGTAAATTTTTTACTAGCGATGTTAGAAATATATACTCCAAATCGCAGGTTAATCGCAAAGGATTGTCTAGCGATGATGTATTTCATTGCAAATGATTGTTTAGCGACGACATAATTTCTTCACATAAGTTCGGCATACTAGAGACGAATGGCTTTAGTCGCAAAATGATCGTCTAATTAGTGGAATAGTATTTCGTCGCACAAAAAAAATTTTCATAGGCGAGAACATCCAGTATTCATCACGAATTGTGATCTCTAACGATGAGATATTAGCGACAAAAAGGAGGTCTTTCTCAATGACAGGTAGCAACACTAGCGATGACAAATTTCTTCGATAGTGATAGGAAGTGTAAAAGTTGTCTAACACAAAATTTATCTTCAACCTTCATGAAATAATGACAAATAAGATAGTGAAATAGATACATTCAACTTTAAAATAACTAAAAATTTGATAATGTTTTTACCTCTATCTCTCTCGTTTTAATGTAAATAGATTTTGAAAAAATTTATGGTCATATAATTATGGATTCAATACACACAATAAACACGATAAGCATAAAACAAAAAGTTATCAAGTATGGATGTGTCCTTTAAAGAAAGAACTCATTCGAAAAATGGTTGTTATGCTGCTGAATAGACATGCTTAGAGAAGATAACTATTCAAAATTATTTCTTCAAATTGTAAGTATTTTGAAAACATAATTAATTAATTCAATTGATAATAACTATTTTATCAAAAACGTAATTTGGATAAGTGAAAAATTGATATAATTTTTGTTTGAGTGAAAATTGTGAAATTCTCCTCGATATATGTGAACAAGAATGCTTGGGAGGTAGATAGATCTACAAGCTCGACAACTACCAGTAATCCCACTTATAGCATAGAACAACAAAGTGGAGCCCTCGCTTGATTTAATTAGATTAGAGAAGACGAGGTCCTTTCAACTTTTGATCCTGCCTGTTATCCCAGTCCTACTTTTGGTCTTTCCAAAAGTTCATCAACTAATCTTCGCCAAATAAATATCAAAGAGGACGAAGAAGAAAACATATCCAATGATTGATTTTGATTTTCATCTCCCACTGATGATATTGATATTAGTATGTATCATTTGGACTTTAATTCAATCTATTTAAATCATATTTTTATTTGTGTAGATTAATGTATTTTGGGATTTTGGGTTTTGTTGTAATTTAACCATATTATCATTCATAAAAAATTAAATAAGAATAATACTAATTAAAAAAACTATTGATAAATAAGTAAATTTTTTACTAGCGATGTTAGAAATATATACTCCAAATCGCAGGTTAATCGCAAAGGATTGTCTAGCGATGATGTATTTCATTGCAAATGATTGTTTAGCGACGACATAATTTCTTCACATAAGTTCGGCATACTAGAGACGAATGGCTTTCGTCGCAAAATGATCGTCTAATTAGTGGAAAAGTATTTCGTCGCACGAAAAAAATTCTCATAGGCGAGAACATCCAGTATTCATCACGAATTGTGATCTCTAACGATGAGATATTAGCGACAAAAAGGAGGTCTTTCTCAATGACAGGTAGCAACACTAGCGATGACAAATTTCTTCGATAGTGATAGGAAGTGTAAAAGTTGTCTAACACAAAATTTATCTTCAACCTTCATGAAATAATGACAAATAAGATAGTGAAATAGATACATTCAACTTTAAAATAACTAAAAATTTGATAATGTTTTTACCTCTATCTCTCTCGTTTTAATGTAAATAGATTTTGAAAAAATTTATGGTCATATAATTATGGATTCAATACACACAATAAACACGATAAGCATGAACCAAAAAGTTATCAAGTATGGAGGTGTCCTTTAAAGAAAGAACTCGTTAGAAAAATGGTTGTTATGCTGCTGAATAGACATGCTTAGAGAAGATAACTATTCAAAATTATTTCTTCCAATTGTAAGTATTTTGAAAACATAATTAATTTAATTCAATTGATAATAACTATTTTATCAAAAACGTAATTTGGATAAGTGAAAAATTGATATAATTTTTGTTTGAGTGAAAATTGTGAAATTCTCCTCGATATATGTGAACAAGAATGCTTGGGAGGTAGATAGATCTACAAGCTCGACAACTACCAGTAATCCCACTTATAGCATAGAACAACAAAGTGGAGCCCTCGCTTGATTTAATTAGATTAGAGAAGACGAGGTCCTTTCAACTTTTGATCCTGCCTGTTATCCCAGTCCTACTTTTGGTCTTTCCAAAAGTTCATCAACTAATCTTCGCCAAATAAATATCAAAGACGACGAAGAAGAAAACATATCCAATGATTGATTTTGATTTTCATCTCCCACTGATGATATTGATATTAGTATGTATCATTTGGACTTTAATTTAATCTATTTAAATCATATTTTTATTTGTGTAGATTAATGTATTTTGGGATTTTGGGTTTTGTTGTAATTTAACCATATTATCATTCATAAAAAATTAAATAAGAATAATACTAATTAAAAAAACTATTGATAAATAAGTAAATTTTTTACTAGCGATGTTAGAAATATATACTCCAAATCGCAGGTTAATCGCAAAGGATTGTCTAGCGATGATGTATTTCATTGCAAATGATTGTTTAGCGACGACATAATTTCTTCACATAAGTTCGGCATACTAGAGACGAATGGCTTTCGTCGCAAAATGATCGTCTAATTAGTGGAAAAGTATTTCGTCGCACGAAAAAAAATCTCATAGGCGAGAACATCCAGTATTCATCACGAATTGTGATCTCTAACGATGAGATATTAGCGACAAAAAATAGGTCTTTCTCAATGACAGGTAGCAACACTAGCGATGACAAATTTCTTCGATAGTGATAGGAAGTGTAAAAGTTGTCTAACACAAAATTTATCTTCAACCTTCATGAAATAATGACAAATAAGATAGTGAAATAGATACATTCAACTTTAAAATAACTAAAAATTTGATAATGTTTTTACCTCTATCTCTCTCGTTTTAATGTAAATAGATTTTGAAAAAATTTATGGTCATATAATTATGGATTCAATACACACAATAAACACGATAAGCATGAACCAAAAAGTTATCAAGTATGGAGGTGTCCTTTAAAGAAAGAACTCGTTCGAAAAATGGTTGTTATGCTACTGAATAGACATGCTTAGAGAAGATAACTATTCAAAATTATTTCTTCCAATTGTAAGTATTTTGAAAACATAATTAATTAATTCAATTGATAATAACTATTTTATCAAAAACGTAATTTGGATAAGTGAAAAATGGATATAATTTTTGTTTGAGTGAAAATTGTGAAATTCTCCTCGATATATGTGAACAAGAATGCTTGGGAGGTAGATAGATCTACAAGCTCGACAACTACCAGTAATCCCACTTATAGCATAGAACAACAAAGTGGAGCCCTCGCTTGATTTAATTAGATTAGAGAAGACGAGGTCCTTTCAACTTTTGATCTTGCCTGTTATCCCAGTCCTACTTTTGGTCTTTCCAAAAGTTCATCAACTAATCTTCGCCAAATAAATATCAAAGACGACGAAGAAGAAAACATATCCAATGATTGATTTTGATTTTCATCTCCCACTGATGATATTGATATTAGTATGTATCATTTGGACTTTAATTCAATCTATTTAAATCATATTTTTATTTGTGTAGATTAATGTATTTTGGGATTTTGGGTTTTGTTGTAATTTAACCATATTATCATTCATAAAAAATTAAATAAGAATAATACTAATTAAAAAAACTATTGATAAATAAGTAAATTTTTTACTAGCGATGTTAGAAATATATACTCCAAATCGCAGGTTAATCGCAAAGGATTGTCTAGCGATGATGTATTTCATTGCAAATGATTGTTTAGCGACGACATAATTTCTTCACATAAGTTCGGCATACTAGAGACGAATGGCTTTCGTCGCAAAATGATCGTCTAATTAGTGGAAAAGTATTTCGTCGCACGAAAAAAATTCTCATAGGCGAGAACATCCAGTATTCATCACGAATTGTGATCTCTAACGATGAGATATTAGCGACAAAAAGGAGGTCTTTCTCAATGACAGGTAGCAACACTAGCGATGACAAATTTCTTCGATAGTGATAGGAAGTGTAAAAGTTGTCTAACACAAAATTTATCTTCAACCTTCATGAAATAATGACAAATAAGATAGTGAAATAGATACATTCAACTTTAAAATAACTAAAAATTTGATAATGTTTTTACCTCTATCTCTCTCGTTTTAATGTAAATAGATTTTGAAAAAATTTATGGTCATATAATTATGGATTCAATACACACAATAAACACGATAAGCATGAACCAAAAAGTTATCAAGTATGGAGGTGTCCTTTAAAAAAAGAACTCATTCGAATAATGGTTGTTATGCTGCTGAATAGACATGCTTAGAGAAGATAACTATTCAAAATTATTTCTTCCAATTGTAAGTATTTTGAAAACATAATTAATTAATTCAATTGATAATAACTATTTTATCAAAAACGTAATTTGGATAAGTGAAAAATTGATATAATTTTTGTTTGAGTGAAAATTGTGAAATTCTCCTCGATATATGTGAACAAGAATGCTTGGGAGGTAGATAGATCTACAAGCTCGACAACTACCAGTAATCCCACTTATAGCATAGAACAACAAAGTGGAGCCCTCGCTTGATTTAATTAGATTAGAGAAGACGAGGTCCTTTCAACTTTTGATCCTGCCTGTTATCCCAGTCCTACTTTTGGTCTTTCCAAAAGTTCATCAATTAATCTTCGCCAAATAAATATCAAAGACGACGAAGAAGAAAACATATCCAATGATTGATTTTGATTTTCATCTCCCACTGATGATATTGATATTAGTATGTATCATTTGGACTTTAATTCAATCTATTTAAATCATATTTTTATTTGTGTAGATTAATGTATTTTGGGATTTTGGGTTTTGTTGTAATTTAACCATATTATCATTCATAAAAAATTAAATAAGAATAATACTAATTAAAAAAACTATTGATAAATAAGTAAATTTTTTACTAGCGATGTTAGAAATATATACTCCAAATCGCAGGTTAATCGCAAAGGATTGTCTAGCGATGATGTATTTCATTGCAAATGATTGTTTAGCGACGACATAATTTCTTCACATAAGTTCGGCATACTAGAGACGAATGGCTTTCGTCGCAAAATGATCGTCTAATTAGTGGAAAAGTATTTCGTCGCACGAAAAAAATTCTCATAGGCGAGAACATCCAGTATTCATCATGAATTGTGATCTCTAACGATGAAATATTAGCGACAAAAAGGAGGTCTTTCTCAATGACAGGTAGCAACACTAGCGATGACAAATTTCTTCGATAGTGATAGGAAGTGTAAAAGTTGTCTAACACAAAATTTATCTTCAACCTTCATGAAATAATGACAAATAAGATAGTGAAATAGATACATTCAACTTTAAAATAACTAAAAATTTGATAATGTTTTTACCTCTATCTCTCTCGTTTTAATGTAAATAGATTTTGAAAAAATTTATGGTCATATAATTATGGATTCAATACACACAATAAACACGATAAGCATGAACCAAAAAGTTATCAAGTATGGAGGTGTCCTTTAAAGAAAGAACTCATTCGAAAAATGGTTGTTATGCTGCTGAATAGACATGCTTAGAGAAGATAACTATTCAAAATTATTTCTTCAAATTGTAAGTATTTTGAAAACATAATTAATTAATTCAATTGATAATAACTATTTTATCAAAAACGTAATTTGGATAAGTGAAAAATTGATATAATTTTTGTTTGAGTGAAAATTGTGAAATTCTCCTCGATATATGTGAACAAGAATGCTTGGGAGGTAGATAGATCTACAAGCTCGACAACTACTAGTAATCCCACTTATAGCATAGAACAACAAAGTGGAGCCCTCGCTTGATTTAATTAGATTAGAGAAGACGAGGTCCTTTCAACTTTTGATCCTGCCTGTTATCCCAGTCCTACTTTTGGTCTTTCCAAAAGTTCATCAACTAATCTTCGCCAAATAAATATCAAAGACGACGAAGAAGAAAACATATCCAATGATTGATTTTGATTTTCATCTCCCACTGATGATATTGATATTAGTATGTATCATTTGGACTTTAATTCAATCTATTTAAATCATATTTTTATTTGTGTAGATTAATGTATTTTGGGATTTTGGGTTTTGTTGTAATTTAACCATATTATCATTCATAAAAAATTAAATAAGAATAATACTAATTAAAAAAACTATTGATAAATAAGTAAATTTTTTACTAGCGATGTTAGAAATATATACTCCAAATCGCAGGTTAATCGCAAAGGATTGTCTAGCGATGATGTATTTCATTGCAAATGATTGTTTAGCGACGACATAATTTCTTCACATAAGTTCGGCATACTAGAGACGAATGGCTTTCGTCGCAAAATGATCGTCTAATTAGTGGAAAAATATTTCGTCGCACGAAAAAAATTCTCATAGGCGAGAACATCCCGTATTCATCACGAATTGTGATCTCTAACGATGAGATATTAGCGACAAAAAGGAGGTCTTTCTCAATGACAGGTAGCAACACTAGCGATGACAAATTTCTTCGATAGTGATAGGAAGTGTAAAAGTTGTCTAACACAAAATTTATCTTCAACCTTCATGAAATAATGACAAATAAGATAGTGAAATAGATACATTCAACTTTAAAATAACTAAAAATTTGATAATGTTTTTACCTCTATCTCTCTCGTTTTAATGTAAATAGATTTTGAAAAAATTTATGGTCATATAATTATGGATTCAATACACACAATAAACACGATAAGCATGAACCAAAAAGTTATCAAGTATGGAGGTGTCCTTTAAAGAAAGAACTCATTCGAAAAATGGTTGTTATGCTGCTGAATAGACATGCTTAGAGAAGATAACTATTCAAAATTATTTCTTCAAATTGTAAGTATTTTGAAAACATAATTAATTAATTAAATTGATAATAACTATTTTATCAAAAACGTAATTTGGATAAGTGAAAAATTGATATAATTTTTGTTTGAGTGAAAATTGTGAAATTCTCCTCGATATATGTGAACAAGAATGCTTGGGAGGTAGATAGATCTACAAGCTCGACAACTACCAGTAATCCCACTTATAGCATAGAACAACAAAGTGGAGCCCTCGCTTGATTTAATTAGATTAGAGAAGACGAGGTCCTTTCAACTTTTGATCCTGCCTGTTATCCCAGTCCTACTTTTGGTCTTTCCAAAAGTTCATCAACTAATCTTCGCCAAATAAATATCAAAGACGACGAAGAAGAAAACATATCCAATGATTGATTTTGATTTTCATCTCCCACTGATGATATTGATATTAGTATGTATCATTTGGACTTTAATTCAATCTATTTAAATCATATTTTTATTTGTGTAGATTAATGTATTTTGGGATTTTGGGTTTTGTTGTAATTTAACCATATTATCATTCATAAAAAATTAAATAAGAATAATACTAATTAAAAAAACTATTGATAAATAAGTAAATTTTTTACTAGCGATGTTAGAAATATATACTCCAAATCGCAGGTTAATCGCAAAGGATTGTCTAGCGATGATGTATTTCATTGCAAATGATTGTTTAGCGACGACATAATTTCTTCACATAAGTTCGGCATACTAGAGACGAATGGCTTTCGTCGCAAAATGATCGTCTAATTAGTGGAAAAATATTTCGTCGCACGAAAAAAATTCTCATAGGCGAGAACATCCCGTATTCATCACGAATTGTGATCTCTAACGATGAGATATTAGCGACAAAAAGGAGGTCTTTCTCAATGACAGGTAGCAACACTAGCGATGACAAATTTCTTCGATAGTGATAGGAAGTGTAAAAGTTGTCTAACACAAAATTTATCTTCAACCTTCATGAAATAATGACAAATAAGATAGTGAAATAGATACATTCAACTTTAAAATAACTAAAAATTTGATAATGTTTTTACCTCTATCTCTCTCGTTTTAATGTAAATAGATTTTGAAAAAATTTATGGTCATATAATTATGGATTCAATACACACAATAAACACGATAAGCATGAACCAAAAAGTTATCAAGTATGGAGGTGTCCTTTAAAGAAAGAACTCGTTCGATAAATGGTTGTTATGCTGCTGAATAGACATGCTTAGAGAAGATAACTATTCAAAATTATTTCTTCCAATTGTAAGTATTTTGAAAACATAATTAATTAATTCAATTGATAATAACTATTTTATCAAAAACGTAATTTGGATAAGTGAAAAATTGATATAATTTTTGTTTGAGTGAAAATTGTGAAATTCTCCTCGATATATGTGAACAAGAATGCTTGGGAGGTAGATAGATCTACAAGCTCGACAACTACCAGTAATCCCACTTATAGCATAGAACAACAAAGTGGAGCCCTCGCTTGATTTAATTAGATTAGAGAAGACGAGGTCCTTTCAACTTTTGATCCTGCCTGTTATCCCAGTCCTACTTTTGGTCTTTCCAAAAGTTCATCAACTAATCTTCGCCAAATAAATATCAAAGACGACGAAGAAGAAAACATATCCAATGATTGATTTTGATTTTCATCTCCCACTGATGATATTGATATTAGTATGTATCATTTGGACTTTAATTCAATCTATTTAAATCATATTTTTATTTGTGTAGATTAATGTATTTTGGGATTTTGGGTTTTGTTGTAATTTAACCATATTATCATTCATAAAAAATTAAATAAGAATAATACTAATTAAAAAAACTATTGATAAATAAGTAAATTTTTTACTAGCGATGTTAGAAATATATACTCCAAATCGCAGGTTAATCGCAAAGGATTGTCTAGCGATGATGTATTTCATTGCAAATGATTGTTTAGCGACGACATAATTTCTTCACATAAGTTCGGCATACTAGAGACGAATGGCTTTCGTCGCAAAATAATCGTCTAATTAGTGGAAAAGTATTTCGTCGCACGAAAAAAATTCTCATAGGCGAGAACATCCAGTATTCATCACGAATTGTGATCTCTAACGATGAGATATTAGCGACAAAAAGGAGGTCTTTCTCAATGACAGGTAGCAACACTAGCGATGACAAATTTCTTCGATAGTGATAGGAAGTGTAAAAGTTGTCTAACACAAAATTTATCTTCAACCTTCATGAAATAATGACAAATAAGATAGTGAAATAGATACATTCAACTTTAAAATAACTAAAAATTTGATAATGTTTTTACCTCTATCTCTCTCGTTTTAATGTAAATAGATTTTGAAAAAATTTATGGTCATATAATTATGGATTCAATACACACAATAAACACGATAAGCATGAACCAAAAAGTTATCAAGTATGGAGGTGTCCTTTAAAGAAAGAACTCGTTCGAAAAATGGTTGTTATGCTGCTGAATAGACATGCTTAGAGAAGATAACTATTCAAAATTATTTCTTCCAATTGTAAGTATTTTGAAAACATAATTACTTAATTCAATTGATAATAACTATTTTATCAAAAACGTAATTTGGATAAGTGAAAAATTGATATAATTTTTGTTTGAGTGAAAATTGTGAAATTCTCCTCGATATATGTGAACAAGAATGCTTGGGAGGTAGATAGATCTACAAGCTCGACAACTACCAGTAATCCCACTTATAGCATAGAACAACAAAGTGGAGCCCTCGCTTGATTTAATTAGATTAGAGAAGACGAGGTCCTTTCAACTTTTGATCCTGCCTGTTATCCCAGTCCTACTTTTGGTCTTTCCAAAAGTTCATCAACTAATCTTCGCCAAATAAATATCAAAGACGACGAAGAAGAAAACATATCCAATGATTGATTTTGATTTTCATCTCCCACTGATGATATTGATATTAGTATGTATCATTTGGACTTTAATTCAATCTATTAAAATCATATTTTTATTTGTGTAGATTAATGTATTTTGGGATTTTGGGTTTTGTTGTAATTTAACCATATTATCATTCATAAAAAATTAAATAAGAATAATACTAATTAAAAAAACTATTGATAAATAAGTAAATTTTTTACTTGCGATGTTAGAAATATATACTCCAAATCGCAGGTTAATCGCAAAGGATTGTCTAGCGATGATGTATTTCATTGCAAATGATTGTTTAGCGACGACATAATTTCTTCACATAAGTTCGGCATACTAGAGACGAATGGCTTTCGTCGCAAAATGATCGTCTAATTAGTGGAAAAATATTTCGTCGCACGAAAAAAATTCTCATAGGCGAGAACATCCCGTATTCATCACGAATTGTGATCTCTAACGATGAGATATTAGCGACAAAAAGGAGGTCTTTCTCAATGACAGGTAGCAACACTAGCGATGACAAATTTCTTCGATAGTGATAGGAAGTGTAAAAGTTGTCTAACACAAAATTTATCTTCAACCTTCATGAAATAATGACAAATAAGATAGTGAAATAGATACATTCAACTTTAAAATAACTAAAAATTTGATAATGTTTTTACCTCTATCTCTCTCGTTTTAATGTAAATAGATTTTGAAAAAATTTATGGTCATATAATTATGGATTCAATACACACAATAAACACGATAAGCATGAACCAAAAAGTTATCAAGTATGGAGGTGTCCTTTAAAGAAAGAACTCGTTCGAAAAATGGTTGTTATGCTGCTGAATAGACATGCTTAGAGAAGATAACTATTCAAAATTATTTCTTCCAATTGTAAGTATTTTGAAAACATAATTACTTAATTCAATTGATAATAACTATTTTATCAAAAACGTAATTTGGATAAGTGAAAAATTGATATAATTTTTGTTTGAGTGAAAATTGTGAAATTCTCCTCGATATATGTGAACAAGAATGCTTGGGAGGTAGATAGATCTACAAGCTCGACAACTACCAGTAATCCCACTTATAGCATAGAACAACAAAGTGGAGCCCTCGCTTGATTTAATTAGATTAGAGAAGACGAGGTCCTTTCAACTTTTGATCCTGCCTGTTATCCCAGTCCTACTTTTGGTCTTTCCAAAAGTTCATCAACTAATCTTCGCCAAATAAATATCAAAGACGACGAAGAAGAAAACATATCCAATGATTGATTTTGATTTTCATCTCCCACTGATGATATTGATATTAGTATGTATCATTTGGACTTTAATTCAATCTATTTAAATCATATTTTTATTTGTGTAGATTAATGTATTTTGGGATTTTGGGTTTTGTTGTAATTTAACCATATTATCATTCATAAAAAATTAAATAAGAATAATACTAATTAAAAAAACTATTGATAAATAAGTAAATTTTTTACTTGCGATGTTAGAAATATATACTCCAAATCGCAGGTTAATCGCAAAGGATTGTCTAGCGATGATGTATTTCATTGCAAATGATTGTTTAGCGACGACATAATTTCTTCACATAAGTTCGGCATACTAGAGACGAATGGCTTTCGTCGCAAAATGATCGTCTAATTAGTGGAAAAATATTTCGTCGCACGAAAAAAATTCTCATAGGCGAGAACATCCCGTATTCATCACGAATTGTGATCTCTAACGATGAGATATTAGCGACAAAAAGGAGGTCTTTCTCAATGACAGGTAGCAACACTAGCGATGACAAATTTCTTCGATAGTGATAGGAAGTGTAAAAGTTGTCTAACACAAAATTTATCTTCAACCTTCATGAAATAATGACAAATAAGATAGTGAAATAGATACATTCAACTTTAAAATAACTAAAAATTTGATAATGTTTTTACCTCTATCTCTCTCGTTTTAATGTAAATAGATTTTGAAAAAATTTATGGTCATATAATTATGGATTCAATACACACAATAAACACGATAAGCATGAACCAAAAAGTTATCAAGTATGGAGGTGTCCTTTAAAGAAAGAACTCGTTCGAAAAATGGTTGTTATGCCGCTGAATAGACATGCTTAGAGAAGATAACTATTCAAAATTATTTCTTCCAATTGTAAGTATTTTGAAAACATAATTAATTAATTCAATTGATAATAACTATTTTATCAAAAACGTAATTTGGATAAGTGAAAAATTGATATAATTTTTGTTTGAGTGAAAATTGTGAAATTCTCTTCGATATATGTGAACAAGAATGCTTGGGGTAATATTTGTGTGTAAACAATCATATATGTGATCAGAGAGTGTACAATATATGATAAGAGATTGTAAATGGTACATTTACAAACAAAAAACTCACTTCCCTATTCCCGATTTTATATTGAAATTACTTTTTCATATTTTTTATATTTTATTCATTTTCTATTATATTATATTTAAGGAACAAGATTTATAATGATTTGCATTAAAGAAACTAAGCACAAGAATTCAATAAAGTGTATCTGCCATATTAAGTTTGTGACTAATGTAACCCAGAGAGAAGTGAAAAGTTAAATTTTTATGTTTCTTCTTTTATCAATGATGTGTCTACTTATATAAGACATGATCCAATCCTGGAATGAGTGAGGCTCTACATGAGACTAATAATACAATTTTTATGAGCTCAGATTTAGTTGAAAAGGTGCAAGTGGAAGATATTTTTCCTATAATGGATGAGGTCAAGGTATGAAGCCAATGCAAGCTTGGAAAAAGAAGTTTAGAGGTAAGATCAAGAACTATATTAAGATTGAAATTCACCCTTGTTTGAAATATTTCGTAACAGTCTGATTATATCTCAGACTAATGTCTCTGAGAAAGGAAGACCCTATTAGGAATCTAGATTAAATGGTAATTTTGTATATAACCCCTTTAATTTTACATCAAACAGTATATTGTGAAAATTAGTGGATAAGGTTTGGTAAAAAAGACATAAGAAACTTGCATTGGTCCCTAGTTGTTTCGATTTAACTATGAGAAAGTGTGCGGTAAAATCAATGATCAAATATGGCATGTCAAGTCTAGGCACATCTATAAGAGATATCGGAGTAAAACTTAAAGTCACCCGTTTTCAAAACAGAAGAAATGGAATTCCAAGAAAAATAATACTTCTGTTAAAGTAAACTAACTATTACATAAATGGAAGTACGATTACAAAAGAAACAATTACACGGAAAAACAGAAAAGAACTACAACGATTACACAGTATATGGTGTGAAAAAGTTATTTTGACGTACCGGTAATCTCTAAAGGAAATTCTAACAACTATAGTTTTCACAGAGAAGAGAGGTAGAATATTGGTTCTTTTCGGTGTGTTTTGTAGCTGAAGGGATATGAGGAGGTGATGTATTTATAGGGGAAGGGAGTAGGTAGAGAAAGCCTTTGTCAGAAATGTCCCACAATTAGTGCCCTTCATTGCCTCCATAATTGAATAGAGATTTGAATTGACCCACGTTTTTAATTTCAGCAATGAACCTAGACACGCATTTGACCACGTTCTGTAACAGTTGACTGGTGCGTAATTGGTGGACGCTTGTCTTCTGGTGCAAAATTGGTGGGCGTTTGTCTTCTGGCTGAAAGGGTTTGACTTGCCACCGACTACTATAAGAGCTAGTCTTCTTCCAACAGATTCACTTCAGAAAATTATTTCATTTTTATTTTTTTACTCCCCAAACTCCCCAACTCCTCGACTCCCCAACTCCTTTACGAGCCCACGACCCACACCAACACCGTTGTCGTTGCCTAACCAGGCAGGTGGTAGTGGTCGTGGTGCACGCGTGTGGGGCTTTTCCATTTCCCTTTTGGCTTTCATAGCCTTTAGTTCTTTTGAAAGTAATCGATGGGTAAAATATTATATTCAATTATTTTTTACATCTCTCGTCAAATGTGGGACTTTTTCTTCACAAAAAGTGACTTTCCCACTTCCTCGAAAGAATATGAATGGATTGATTTAATACATCATATTAAATTGAATCTTTTCCACTTTCTCACAAAGATAATGAGTGGATTTATGCTAATTATTAGTATAAATATTTACAATCCCCCACTCAGGGTCTTTGGGAGAGAAGGTGAACAGGTTTTCATATCTACCAGCATTTGGGTGAATTGTACTTAAGTGTCAATATCTTGCGATTTGAATTAACACGTAGTGAAGTGAGGCAACTACCGAACTCCGTTTAAGTGAACTTACTCATGAACTTTAATAGGTTTCGATCAAGACCCTCACATCACGTACTCTACCCAACTGAATGTTATAGTTCCCTCGAACATCATCTTCCAGTTAGTTAATCAAGTCCTTCTCTAAGGACCACCCTTTAAGATTGTTTAAGGACGTCTCCTTTAAGATTCTATCACGAATTTTGGGTCTCACTATTACCTGTGAATTCATCATGTCCTTCTCAAAAGGATCAGAATACATGCTATGAATTGGCTATGAGTTTAAACACTCAGTACGTCTTATTCATCAAGTCCTTATCAAAAGGACCACCACGAGTGACTATGAATTTTAAGATGATTAGATTTTGAGCCATAAGAATGGAGAGAATCACATTGACTCACTAGTAACATGTTCCCCTTTAATGGGTTTCAATACCATCCCCCTCGACATCTTCCGGACTACTCTCCTTGTTAGGCCTTTGGTTAACGGATTAAATAGATTGTTCTCTGATTGTACATATTCCAAGGATATGGCACCATTATTCAGTAATTATCTTACTGACCCATGTCTGGTGTGAATATGTCTCCTCTTCCCATTATAGGCGTTATTATGAGCGACTTTAGTGGCAGCTTATGTATCACAGTGGATACACACAGGTGTGACACTTCCTTCCCAAAGTGGCACATCTAGTAGGAGAGTCCTCAACCACTCAGCTTCTTGCCCAGCCAACTCTACTGCTATGAAATCGGACTCCATGGTGGAACGTGCTATACCATAGCCACTAGTGGAGTTTACTTCATCATTGTCAAAAATCGAGTTTTCATCAACAAATTCTCAAGGACTGCAGGAAATTTGCTATAATACAAGCTTAGATCAATGGTACCCCTTAAGTACTTTAATAGATGACGAAGTGCAACCCAGTGGTCACTACTCGGGTTATGAGTATATTGACTAAGTATACTTACGTCACATGCTATATCGGGTCGAGTGTAGTTCATTAAGAACATCACACTACCTATGATCTTAGCGGATTCATTTTGGGATACAACATCCCCATTTTTTTTGAGAAAATGAATACCAGAATCATAAGGAGTTTTTACAAGTGTTACCTTTAAAGGAGTCTAATTTCTTCACCATCCGTTCTACGTAATGAGTCCGATTCAGGGAAATACCATAAATGCTTCTAATTATTTTCATTATGAGTATCACATCAGGTTCTCCCATATATTTCATATCTAAACTAGATGACAAGAAGCGTTTAGTATCATTTATGATATGAATAGAAGTACCAAAGATGAGCATGTCATCTACATAAATACAAATGATAACACACTTTGAGCTTGTTAATTTGGAGTAAACACATGAATCAAAAGTGTTAGCCACAAAGCCATCTGTAATGAGAATATTGTCTAGTTTTTCATACCATTTTTTGGTGCCTGTTTTAAATCATACAAAGACTTTTCTAGCTTACAAACTTTGTTCGTTTAGGAACCACACACCCTTCAGGTTGCGCCATGTAGACCTCTTCATATAGATCTCCATTTAAATACACAGTTTTAACATCCATTTGTTGTATAACTAGTTTGTGAATGACGGCTAAAGCAATAAGGGTTCTTATAGGGGAAATTTGGTCACAGGAGTAAGTGTCAAAGTAATATAAACCTTTATTTTGGGTAAAATCCTTAATAACAAACCTCGTTTTGAATTTTTCTATTGCTATTAATGGGTTTGCTACCTTTAGGTAAGTCAATTAATTCGTATGTATGGTTATTTTTAATAGACTCAAGTTCACTATTAATGTCTTCTTTCCAATTACTAGCATCTATAGATTTTAAAGCATCTTCATAAGTTTTCTGGTTTTCCTCCATGAGGAGGAGGTGACAACCTATTTGCTTACAAGGACAATGTAAAACCATTCGGTCATAAAGGCTATGATTAAGTCAGGTTTAAAGCTGGAGTCGATCCTATGCCTCTTTCTTCTCTTGGGTTCTTCCTCGTGAATACTACTAGGCGCCATAGAAGTAGAGAGGCCAGGGGAAACATCAAAAAGAGGTAAATCAACATTACTTGATAAGATATCAACAGGTAGAGAAGCATTAACACAATTCAAAGTTTTCAAAGGTAAAATGTGTTCAAAGAACTTAGCATCTCTAGATTCACAAATCGAGTCATCATCTAAAGACAAGAATTTATAAGCTGCGCTATCCTGAGCGTACCATATGAATATGAGTCTATGGTTTTGGGTCCAATTGTGACTCTTTGACAAGCAAGTAGTTTAACTTTTGTAAGGCACCCCCACACTTGTAAAAATTTCGGGGTTGGTGGAAAGCCTTTCCACATCTCATATGGGGTCTTATCTAGGGATTTATGGGTACCCAATCGAGTACATAAAAGGCTGACAAAACAGCATCCCTCCATATATTAGTTGGTAAACCTATACTTATTAACATGGCATTCATAGTCTCTTTAAGGGACCTATTCTTTCTTTCGGCTATGCCATTTTGTTGGGCCGTATAAGGGGTACTAAGTTCATGGATAATTATATTAGTTTTACAAAACTCTTTAAGGGAATTAAAACTATTCTCGCCTCCTCTATCAGACCTATGTCGTTTTATTTTACAGTCTAGTTGGTTTTCAACCTCGGCTTTATATTTTAAAAACGCACTTTTAGCCTCATCTTTAGTTTTAAGAAGGTATACTTTCGCGAACCTATAGTACTCATCTACAAAGGTTATATAGTAATGTTTTTCTTCTTTACTAGCGAAATTTACAAAATCTACTAAGTCAGAATGTACTAATTCTAGCAGTTTAGTCTTTCTCGTGGTAATGGATTTAAATGGTTTTTTTCCAAGTTTGGACTCTACACATATTTGACATCTGACAAATTGTGAAGAGGTATTAGTCCAATATTTTTTAAGCCTTTTAATAGATGCAAAAATTAAATGACCTAATCTACCATGCCTCGTATCCACATACTCAACATTATAAGCAAAATTAGAAGCATTTTCATTAAAGGTTAACGTGTTTAAAACAATCAAACTATAATTTAAATACCATTTCTCCACAAACTCATAATTTTTGGAAATAATGATTTTTCACCTCTCGAAAACTAGTTTGAGTTCCACTTTTTTAAGAACTGCTCCAGAAGCTAAGTTCCTATGGAGAGAGGGGATGGAGAGAATGTCATTTAACTCTAAAATGACAATTTTTCTATTTCTTTGAGTAGGCGAGAAGGCCAAAGATGTATTTTTGTTGAGATATTAAAATTCTATTTTTGAATGTGCAACTTAAATTCCAAGGAAATATTTAAGCCTTCCCAAATCTATAATCTCATAATCTTTTACCAATTTACTTTTTGAAATCTGACTTTCTTTTTCATCGTCTTATGTAACAATTATATCATAAATATATACAAGAAAATTGTTAACTCCCCCGCATTTAAATGTTTAACAAAAAATAAAGGATCTCCTTAACTTTTTTTATATCCCGTACTTATTATTACCTTTTAGAATCTTCTGAACCAAGACGTCTGTGATTGTTTTATACCATACAATGCTTTTTTCGATTTACACACCATATTTACAACTTGATCATTAGCAAAACCTAGTGGAATCTCCATATAATTTTCATCTTTAAGGTCTACATATAAGAATGTATTTTTCACATCAAATTGTTTCAAATTTCATCCATAATTAGCTGCCAATGATAAGAGAATTCTTACTGTGTTTATTTTCGTAACAAGGAAAAAAACTTTCTTGATAATCTATAACATAGGCTTGAGACCACCTTTTAGCTGCTATCCTTGATTTGTATCTTTCCAATGATCCGGTGACATTATATTTCAAAGAACAAATCCATTTACATCCTACAAGTTTTTTTTCGGAGATAAATTCACCAATTCATGTGTTTGATTCTTTTCTAAAGCTTCAATTTCAACATAGATAGCTTATTTCCGATTTTGATTTGATAAAGCCTCATATGCAGTGGTAGGTACATAAATTGTGTTAAGGCTTGTAAGAAAGTTTCTATTAGATGGTGAAAATGCTCAAATGTTACAAAATTAGATATAGGATCAAGTGGGATTTTAATGAATTCTCTAGTATTTTTTTCTTAACGTAAATAGGCATATCATTATCTATATTATTTTTTAAGAATTTTTCAAGGTAAACATGAGAATTAGGATTAGGAATAGTTACATTTTCTTTAGTTTTCAGGTTAGATATTTGAACTTGTTCAGGTGCAGGTGTTGTACTCTTCTTCCTTGAGAATACTTAACCAGATTTCATATTACTAAGACCACCAACATTATTATTGGTCTACAATTTTTCAGTATTTTGAAAAAGGATGCCTTCTAAAGTAATAGGAATAGATCTTGGTAGTAAAATATCAATTAAAAATATCTTTTTGTTATCCTTATCTTCTATAGTTAATTTATCCCCTTGGAGATAAAAATTTGTAAAAATCCGATTCATTTTCATTAAAAGTGACATTATTTAGGACATTAAATTTGACGGCGGATGGTAACATGTATACTCTTCTTGAGTTGAGGAATATCCTACAAAAACACATCTTATTATACTTGGATCTGATTTTCCATGATGGTAAATATGAACAAACAAAACACAGCCAAATATCTTAAGAATAAGATTATTTGTAGTACATAACGTGGGATAAAACTAAGAAAGTTTTTCCATAGGAATTTGAAAATCTAAGACTCTAGAAGACAATCTATTTATAATATGGGCAGATGCGAGGACTGCTTAACCCAAATAGGATTTACACACATTGTGTTGAAAAAGGAATGCATGAGTAGTATAGAATAAATACCGATTTTTCCTCTATGCTAACTCATTTTTTGTGGGGTATTTACACGGGATGACTAAGGAAATTCACCTCCTTTTTAAAATATAGAGTTAAAGTTTGATTATATTGATCCCTAGTATTATCTACCTGAAACCTTATAGTTGTAACCCCAAACTGATTTCTCATCATGGTATGCAAATTTGAAAGAATAACACTAAGATCATACTTATATTTTAAAGAAATATCCAAGATATTCTAGTATAATCTTTAATAAAAGACACAAACCATCGTGCACCTGAAACATTAGGTACTGACGAAGGACCTATATATCACTATGCACTAAAGAAAAAGGAGTTGATATTATTTTATTACCATGTGTGACACACATCACAATGAAAAATATTTTCTTTTAATTTTTAAAATAGAGAAAGACATAAAATATGAAAAGTTCTAAACCAAGGGTTTCCTAACTTACGACGATGAAGTAGAATTTTTCCTTTATTTGATGAATAACCGTTAGACAAGAATAAAGTTTAAGATGTCTCTTTGATAATATTGTGATTTATTTATGTTTGAACAAAATAGAGTCCATCATGTTCCTTAACATGTCTAATCAGATACCCTGAATCCTAATCTTGAAAAGCACGATAGGTAGGAAAAAATTACGTTACAATTAAGATTTCGAGTGAGTCTATGGACAAAAATAAGATTAATTGAATTTTTGGAACATGGATCATTTATAAGCATGAATGAAGATTTAATATGAGAATCTCTACCTGCTACTGTGGTTAAAGCCATATGATATAACTATTTTTCATACTACTAGGGCATGAAAGGTATACACAAAAAACTTTGTTTGAGTTTGTCATATGCTCAGTGGTTCCTGAGTCCATGACCCAAAAGTTTGAAATAAAATGATTTGATATTTTTTAATTCAATGTAAATTAGAAGTGTACTTGAATATGTCAATGAAAAACTACATGAACCTGTTTTTCAAATTTCTTAACAAAGCTCTCAATTTTTTGATCACCTCGTGGTTAAATTCATCTTTCCCTTCAAAATTTACTTTATTTGGATGAATAAAGCTCAATTTTACGTGTCCAAATTTTTTTTTATTGTTCTCATATGTAAAACCATTTCATGGTATGTTGTTTTTTGCGGAGATTCCAACATTTCTATACCATATGTCGTGTTTTCTCGCAATAAGTGCACGACAAACTATCTATTCCATCTCAATTTGAAACCTTTGATAATTCTGCTTTTCCATTTGCATGAGTTGACATTTGGTCAAGAGTTAGATCTTGTTTATTACCCCCTTAAGATACCATGGCTAAGCCTTCCAACATTTGAGGTTCCAACATGACTCCACGCCTACTTTATTCAGCCCGAATTATATAGATTACCTCGTTTAGAGATGACAATTATTCTTCTCTAAGACCTTATACTCTAACCTGATCAAATTCATTATTCAGGCCGACAACAAAGTCATAAAATCGATCTTTTTCAATAAAGTTTGTTATGATAACTGCAACTTCAGTATTTGTTGTTTGATACTTTGATAATGGTCGAGTTCTTGCCAAAAATTCTGCAGTAAATTAGTATATTTAGTAATTTTCATGTATGTTTGTTTCATCGCATCCCAAATATCTTTTGCAGTCTCTAAAAAATATAACTGGATCACTGGGTTTATTGATTTCCATAACCAAGCGATGACCATAGAGTCCTCCTCATCACATGAATCAACGAGTATCTCCTTCATTTGGGGTCGTTCCAAGAAAATGAGACAGCTTTCATTTACCTTTTGAAAAGGTGGAAACCAAATGAGACCACTTCAAATAATTTTTTCTAGTCGATATGTATTATGATTAAATATTTTGTAAATCTCCAAATAGTTGGAAAGACGTTAACTCATTATGTGTAGACATTGAAGTAACTGACTAGCAATGAAGGCTAGAAAAAAATTTCTATAAATTTTTTCTTTGAAACACAAAACCTGACGATGAAGGTAAAAAGGAAATCCCAGAATTTTCTTTTTAAAGCTTTGATACCATGTAAAAAAGAAATTTTGGAAAAAAGTTATATTACTCAATAATATATATAGAGTCTAGCTTGAATGTAGAAACTAACTTGGCTATAATATAAGATCTAACTATCAAATATATTTAAGCATTTAAATCTGAATCTTATCTTCTCCTAAATATTCAAATACAATTTTATTGATAAATATGAACTTATATTTATCCAATATTAACCTCTCTGCTAGTCTCTTGAGTTATTTTCCTTAGATATCGAAGGGCCTACACTACGTAATTTCCTTTAGTAGAGATATGAAAATACCTATAATTTATGTTGAAAGAATAATTCTAGTTTTCATTGCAATATAGGTTCCTATGTTATGCGAAAATTGTAGTACAAACCTTGATATAATTTATATAGAAAGAATTGTTGTAGTTGTAATCACTAGCCTGGACAAATATATATTATTGCAGTATAGAGTCACATGAAATCCAAAAAAAATTAGCATAGGTCCATATACTATAAACAAAAAAGCACTACAAGATTTCTATAGTTGTTTTCTCATGTTTTGATAGGGCAACACTATTTACTTAAATTAATTATGAAAATGCATGAGATAAAATGGTTTAAATTTTGTGTCTGGTTTAGAAGGAAAAGAGGAAAGATGATGTTTGGTTAGTTGGCAAATTTCACATTGAAAAATAAAAGGGTTTTTATTTTTTAAATCGATGGATATAACTTACTCAAATATATGAAATTAGGATGTCTCAATCTATAGTGCCATTACATTATTTCATCTTTAGCAAATAGAAAAAATAGACTACTTGACATTTTTGTTTGTCTAACCAAGCGAACATTACATTCAAAGTAGTAGAGTTGATCAACTTCTTTAGCACTACCAATCATCTTTCCCGAACTAATATCTTGAAATTCACATCGAGATTGAGTAAATTTAGCTACACAATTTGAGTCCTGAGTGAGTTTTCTAATGGACAAGAGGTTAGATGACATCTTTGGAACATGAAGGACAGATTGTAAAGTTAGATTCGCAGAAATAACAATAGAACCTTTTCCCGCGACTAGAGAGAAAGACCTATCTACGATACGAACTCTAAGATTACCAGGACAAGGAGGGTAAGATGAGTATAAATGGGAAAGACTCGTCATGTGATCACTAGCGCCTAAATCAATTACCCATAATTCGTTATCAGAAGAAGTGTAAAACGGAATAAAAATCACTTTTTTAACAAGAAAATTAGTCAAAGAGGTGTTAGGAATAAATCCGGATAAATTTAATAATCCGTACAAATGCTCTAATTATTCCTTGTTGAATGGAGCTCTTTTGGAGATATTAGGTCTGATTTGAGTAGTTACGTGTATACTTGTTTCATATTTATTAGAAAAGTAAATGATTCAAAAGTCTCAAGTATATCTATATTTGTTATTAACATAAACTACACAAATTAAAATGTTCCACTAACTTTACACATTATGAATTAAATTAAAAAAATTTAAACAAATATATACTAATATGAAATCACATTAACTAAATATCAATTAATTATATTACTTAATCATCATATCGAGAATCAAAATTCTTTTTTTTTCTTTCTAATTTATGTCTTGGATCGAATTGTGAATGTAATGATGTAAAACATTTAAAATGTATATACCTAATATAAAATATATGATTTTTTTAATTGAAAATACTAGAAATGGTAAATAAATTTTATTGAAAAGATTCTCTAATTTGGATACTACATAATAGAATACTCAAATGTAAACTAAAAAAAGAAATTATTTTTAAGCATCCAATTATATACTACAAAATAATTAGTTAAATGACAAAAACCCAAACATAAAAAGGGTTTCTTTCATTAATATGGTATATGTAATATTGGGCCTTGGTAATTCTGTACCTTCTCTAACCAGCTTTTACTTATCAATGTGCCAATATTACCTTTTTTTATGAAGGGTATTTTTTGTATAATAGGAGAAAATTTACGAGTTTCCGGTGTAGCCTATAGAAATATCATTTCTTACTAACACTTTTAAAAATCGTCTCTCTAACTAAAAAAACCAAAAAAACCTTGATTTTAGAAGCTTTAGTTTTTAATTTTGAAAGTTTAATCCAAATATCAAAGTGATCAACTGTTATCCCAGACTAAGGTAAGCATTATAACCGTTCTATTTTTGTATAACTTTTTGTTTTAGCTAAGTAATTGGTAATTACGATTTGTAACTCGATTTTAGTTTTTGTAATTATATATATAGTTTGTAAATCGTAGTAAGGGTTCATATTTATGGCTTGTAAAATGTAGTTAGGATTTTGTAGGTATTAATTTGGTAATAAATTAGTAGATTTTAATTTAATTTTTTTTCAATTTTGAACTCATTTTCCATTAATGATGAATAGTTATTCATATAGTATTATTAATCGATTAAAGATTTAGTATAATTAGTTGTAAATCCTAATTTGTATTAAGTTTTTATTACAATGGTCTCCCAGTTAATGTTGAGTTTGGTTTATAGAACTTGTTTTGGGAATTAGGGTTTATAAGAATATGAATTGGTATTAAAATAAAATGGTAAGATTAAGGGTTTAATATATTGAGTTTATTATTGAATAGTTAAATTTACTATGTTCTTTGTTTTTTATAATAGTTAGTAGTGATGGTAATTGCTAAGCTATATCCTTTGGTTTTTCTTTTTTGTAGAACACCCCTAACTCCCAAATCTTAAATCTACAATGGAGTGAAATCTAATTCTTAAATTTTGTATGTAACTAGTGTTTCGTTCATTTTTATACTTTCTAATTTTTTTTCTAATTTTTTAATTTATAATATTTAATTTATAAATAAAAAGATCTTTGGCCATGTCATTTCAGTACTGGAAAATATTTATATTTATGTAAGTTATCTTGGTAAGTCTTATATTTATATTGATATTTATATATGCTATATATTTTATTCTTTCTTTTGAATGTTATGAAGTTATGTTTGCATCAAAATGCAAAACTATTCTGGCACTTTTGACATATGGCTGGGAAATAGATATGGAATTTTCTACGAAGAAATTGCTAATATATTTTCGGACGACCTTGTGGTTCCAAGCTCGACAACAAGATCATGATTACTTTAAGATTTTTTCGTTGAAGAGACTGTTTATCCCAAAATATTAGGTTTATATAAAATATAATTAAGGGCTCATACTAATTGCATATTTATTTATGATAATTATTGTTCTATTTATTGGTAGAATTCGAATTTAATTACCTTTTCAGGTTTAATTATATGAAATGTTATTGATCTTTTGACTGCTTAAATATTTTATAAGGTTATTTAGTTTTAAAATTAGTAAGAAATTATGGACTCGGATTATTAAATTTGGTAGTTTATACATAGAAATTTGGTTAAATTTTTTTTAATTACAGTGTGTGCTTATGACAATTAGAGAAGATAGTCGATCTATTACCATCCCTAGTTAAACAATTTTTTTACCAGGCCGTAATTTACATCTTGTAGATACAAGTTTAAGATACTATTCCATAATTGGTCTCTCAGTTTTGTAATCGTTATGTTTCCATATATGACTCACACCTCCTACAATGTGTCAATGTGATAGTGGTTACTCTTGGATTATTGTCGTCCCAATAGTTTGATAATTAAATCAAGACCCGAGTGAGTTACTAACCGCAAGTGTATGGATCGTTTACAATTAATAATAACGTAAGTATGGTGCTTATCGTTCTCTACAGGGATTATGAAGTTAATGATAGTTTCAATTAATGTCGTGTATTTTGCCTTTTCGAAATTTATTTAGGTGAACTTATAGATGGTAAGAATAACTGGTGAGAATAACTGAAACAAGAGTTTTTTCTGTACTAACTTGTGAGAATAATTGTTCTCAAGTGATCAAGCCACTTTAAGCCTATTCATAAACTTAAACTCGGAGGTTTTGGTATATGTGTATGGTCCTTTGTATGCAAACTTGGTAGCAAACATGTAAACAAATAAGGTGACATGTTATATATATAACAGTAATTGATATCTTTTAATATGTGTAACAGAATAAAATGCACGTGTTTAAGAATTATTTGCTTAGCATCTGGAGAAATATGTAAATAAATTATATATTCATGATTTTGTTGATTTATTATATTACTGAAGAACAACCCCTGTCAAGTAGAGATAAATAACAACTTAACTAAATAAAAATTTGTAAGATAAATTGCATATTTAATGTAGCCGAGAATTGGATTGTTATCATCAATATCATAGTGCAATGTGACATATAAAGAAATACTTATCACTCTTGCAACTATAATTTATATCATTCATAATTCATGAAATTCGAGGAGCACTTCACCAGAAAATTCAAAAGTTCTTTTTTCAATTTTAGAATAATGTGTTAAAGGCTAATATGATATATTGGTTTTGTTTTTTGCTATTTAAGGTGTGTATTATAGTGGAGGCGGGCTACATATCATAATGAGAATATAAATAGTTATCAATAACTAGATTTGGTAATTGTACATCCTAAATGGATTTCGGAATTACACTAGTTAGATATACAGTGAGTATAACTTCCTCAATTAAGAAATAAACAAATCGGGGTTAAAGATAAAAGATGCTTTAGGCTATCTTATTTGAATAAATACTGTTATACTCTCAAATGAAACAAAAACTAAATAAAGACAAAAAATAAGCCGTAAAATGATCATTGAGTATCTGAATGCCAACCACAGATCCCTAATCAACACCACCATAAGAGTTTGACTCAAAGAGTCTCTGAGTAGAAAAAGTCTCTCACCAAGCCTAAAAAGTCTTTTCGCGGACCTTAATAAGTTTTTGAGCCAGCTAAAATAATTGCCAAAAAAATCTCTTAGTGTGTCAATAAATTTATGTGCATGCTTAAAAGATATCTTAGCACGTGTTTTTTCCACTAAACATGTTCGTTTATATTACAAAGAGTATAGAAAATCTATTTTTTTAAATAAAAATAACACAATTGTGCTTAAATAAAAAATGAAGTCCATTGTGTTGACGTTATCAATATCATCATCGTAATTGTCAAACTAGGTCTAAAACCATCCATAGCCTTCGAACACAGATTCACCATCGGAAATGCAAAGCCAAAGCTTCACCACTATATTCCCTCACTAAATAACCTTCTGAGCTCACGACGTCAAAACTTCATCATTCTCATTACCTCGCCTGAGCACAACCTATACTCACAAAGATAGAACTTCACCATTACATATAATGCAAATCTACTACCATAAAGGAAAATATCCAAAGATGAGCTTTTAACACAATGAAGACACTACCACTGCCTCCATCTCAATGTTCGGAGCACAACACCACCAGTTTTTAGTGTTGCAATACCTTCAATCTCCATTGTGCCGCAATTAGATATATTTGAGAAATCTGACAAGTTGGTGAGTTGAGAGGGTTTTAGGAAAAGTGGGTAAATAATTTGGTTTGTGTGTGAGTTTTAGGATTTTCGATATATATATGTGTGTGTGCATGCAATAGGAAAAAGTGACCAACACGGATGGATCCCCAATTTATCGGGTGCAGAATCGTAATTCATTGGTGCAAGTCCCATCACCTTACCTTGTTTATGGTGAACTTAGACGCATAATATTCTTTATTATTTTTTATCACTGGTGAAGGGATAGAGACCGATCCTTCCTTATTGAGAATTGTGTCCTTGATTGAAAAAGATGATGAAGAATAGAACGACTCATTGGATAAGTACAGAGACGGTCCATCTATGAAGCCTATATACATCGACAGTGATAAAGATATCATTAGTGTTGGTTATTACGAGACAGACAAAGTGTTACAAGAAGTCTTTCTGTAATTAGTTTGGGATATTATTAATCTCTAATGAAAATTATAAATTTGATTTTGGAATTTTGATGATAATGTTCTTTTTGCATTATATTGTTATATATTTTGTAATTGGTAGAGTCGAATTAAACAAGTTTATAAAAATGTGTTATGTATTTTCAAGTAAAAAGCGAAAAAATATATATTTTATTATTAGCAACAACAGAAGTCGTCACTCATAATTTATGTACTCTTTTCGAGAGATAAGGAGCAATTGCATTGAGTCATTGCAACATAACTTGTAGCGAGAGATTGATGTCAAACACGAAGAAGTTTTTTGTCGCTAATGACAATTTTTTAATTTATATTTTTATCTCTTGAGATTGAAAATATTAGTCGCGGTGAAACTTTTCGTCACTAGTAAGCCTATTCAATTTTCGATACCAAATTTATGTGTTATTTCGTAATTAATTTAGTTTTAGTGGTTATAGTACAATGTGAAAAATATATAGGGGTTATTGAATATAAAAATAGAATTACGGATTGTATGTAATTACTATATAAATTAGGAATAATGATTTAATTAAAATTAAATATAAGGGTTATTTTGGAATTTAAATAAAATTTACGGGATATAACAAATTTGGAACAAAAATTAGGACTAATTTTGTAATTAATATAAAAATTATGGTTATTTAGGAATTAAAATACTTTAGGGAATTCTATGAAATTGAAATATTTTTAGGGATTATAGTGTATTTTAAGATTATTCTTGGGGTTGTGAAATATTTTAAGGGGCTTAATTATAACTTAAAATACTTTTAGGTGATTTAATGTAATTTAAATTATTTTTATGGGCTTTAGTGAAACTAAATATATTATTGTAGACTTTTGTGTAATTTAAATTATATTAGGTTGTTTTAGTGTAATTTAAATTATTTTTATGAACTTAAGTGAAATAAAAATTATTTTTAATTTAATTTTTTAAGGGATTCATTATAGTTTAAAATTATTATAGGTGATTTAGTGTAATCTAAAAACATTTTTAGGTCCTTAAGTGTAATTTAATATTATTTTATATTTTATTGTGTAATTTAAATTTTTTTAGGAGCTTTAGTGTAATTTAAAAATATTTTAGGAGATTTAGTATTATTTTAAATTATTTTGGGGGCTTTAATGTATTATAAAAATGTATGCTTTAGTTTAATTTAAAATAATTATAGGGGACTTAACGTGATTTAAAATTAGTTTAGGGGATTTAGTATAATATAAAATCATTTTATGGGCTTTAGTGTAATTCAAAATATTTTTAGAGGTATTTGTATAATTTCTTTATTTTTAAATGCCAGTGGCATTTAAAATTGCCCCTGGGGCAAAGACAAAGTTGGTGACGGGCATGATCCCACACGTAACGTAAATCAAGATCTCACAAACTATAATGCCCTTAGTATAATATTAAGATGAATTAGTTGTTTTTATTATAGTATATCTAATTAACTATGTATTATACTAAAGTTTTTTTTATTTGTAACCTATTTAGAAAAAATAATTTTAAGAAAAACTTATTTAAAAAAATAATTGCAAAACTATCATGTAGGCGCTCTTTCGAAGAGTGCCTTTATCATTTAATAAGCCCATTAGATTAGTGGTCCATTCATTAACTTAAATAAGAGGCCATCCTTTAAGGGGTTTGGAAACTATACAGTTAGAGTACAAGGCGATGTAGGAGGCGGTAGGTCATCACCCTGTATATTTATGCATATTTGATAACACGTGGAATCCAGGGACTAAATATGGGAAGCATGTTGCCAACATCATCGTGCTCACTGTAAGGGAGAAGGTCATTTAATGCTTCAAGAGTTAGAAAATTAAGCCTAGAAATGCAACAACAAGTACATGATCGAGTGAGAGTTATTTTTCTTTACTATATTGTTATTTTATTCATACACATTGTTTAGGGAGAAAAATAGTTGATGTGTTTATTTGTTGTAGACATTACTTCACTTGTATTGATGGGTGGAAGAAGAGGTTGGACTAAACAAAACTATTGGGCAACATTGAAATTACATGGTCCAAGTGATATAGTGACTTTAAGCATAGGATGAAAAGGGATTACTACTTTACAAGCAAAATTCCGATGACCAGGTGTCTGAGAACTGGAAAAGGAGCTGCAAGGTTTTGGATGACACTTCTTCAAGGATAATATTGCATTAAGCTATAAGTTATAATTATTGTTTAGGTCTGAATATTTTCTTAAAAAAAGAAATAGGTGTTGTGCAGGGTCGAACACTTACTCTGGATGCGGGAGGATTTATTTTAGGTAAATATTTGAAGTAAAATTTCTTTTATTTAGTCGTCCTAATACTTTGACCGTTGAATGAAACTGAAGGGGAGAAGAACCCACCGGTGGTACATGAACTAGTTAGGAAGAAGACTTAGAGGTGCCATTTTTATGTATGGCTAACTTCTTCTATGAGGTCGGGTATGACAAACATGACAAGTAGTGGAAGGCGGCCTGTTAAGAAAAATCTAGTGTAAGTGTTCAAATAATGTGATTTCATTTTTTTATGTCACGATTGAATTTTTATTAATGACTATGTATCAATTTTATGTAATAGGCTGAGCTAAGATCCTTGATTTGTGCACGAGTCACGCAACCAAACCCACACTTAGGATCCTCGAAAGATTTATCCTCTAATACTTTTACGCATATAGATCATGTCAATAATTTTGTAACAGCAGCACGCAAATGGATGGATCCAGTTATGCAGAGTTGGGTGGTTATTGTTGGAGCCCCTCTGCACGCCCGACATTCGAGAATCGCTGAGCCATCCACTCGTATGGTGTGTTATTTTAACGGGATAATTTCTTCCATCATTGATTATTTATTTTTGAAGGGCCATAAACAATACGAATGGAAGGTAGATAGATCTAAAAGCTCGACAACTACCATTAATCCAACTTATAGCATAGAGAAACTAAGTGGAGACCTCACTCGATTTAATTAGATTATAGAAGACGAGGTCCTGTCAACTTTTGATCCAGCCTGTTCTCCCAGTCCTACTCTTGGTCTTTCCAAAAGTTCATCTACTAATCGTCGCCAAAGAAATTTCAAAGACGAAGAAGAAGAAAACATATCCAATGATTGCTTTTGATTTTCATCTTCCACTAATGATATTGATGTTAGTATGTATTATTTGGACTTTAATTCAATCTATTTTAATCACATTTTTATTTGTGTAGATAAATGTATTTTGGGATTTTGAGTTTTGTTGTAATTTATCTATATTATTATTCATAAAAAATTTAATTAGAATAATACTAATTAAAAAAACTATTGATAAATAAGTAAATTTTTTACTAGTGATGTTAGAAATATATTCTCCAAATCGCAGGTTAATCGCAAAGGATTGTCTAGCGATGATTGTAATTCATTGCAAGTGATTGTTTGGCGAGGACATGATTTCGTCACAAAAGTTCGGCATACTCGAGACGAATGGCTTTCGTCGCAAATGATCGTCTAATTAGTGGAAAAATATTTTATCGCACGAAATAAATTCTCATAGGAGAGAACATCAAGTATTCATCACGAATTGTGATCTCTAACGATGAGATATTAGCGACAAAAAAGGAGGTCTTTCGCGATGACAGGTAGCAACACTAGCGACGTCAACTTTCTTCGCTAGTGATAGGAAGTGTAGAAGTTGTCTAACATAATTTATCTTCTACCTTCATGAAATAATGACAAATAAGATTAAACTTTCAAATAACTAAAAATATTATAATTTTTTTATTATCTCGATCACTCTCATTATAAAGTATATAGATTTTGAAAAAATTTATGGTCATATAATTATGGATTCATCAATACACACGATAAACATGAACCAAAAAGTTATCAAGTATGGAGGTGTCCTTTAAAGAAAGAACTCGTTCAGAAAATGGTTGTTATGCTGCTGAATAGACATGCTTAGAGAAGATAACTATTCAAAATAATTTCTTCCAATTGTAAGTATTTTTTAAAAAATAATCAATTAATTCAATTAATAATAACTATTTTATCAAACACGTAATTTGGATAAGTCAAAAATTGATATAATTTTTGATTGAGTGAAAATTGTAAAATTCTCCTCGATATATGTGAACAAGAATGCTTGGGGTAAAACCATTAGGACTAGCTCAATGGCCAGGACCTTGTCTCTCAACTAGGAGGTACAGGGTTCGAATCCCCTCAACCTTGTTATTTCATGAACATGGGTAACCTAGATGTGTCTAGTTATATTAGACAAGATCCAAGGTGTAAGTGGAAGATTTTCTTCCTATAATGGATGAGGTCAAGGTATGAAGACAATGCAAGCTTGGAAAAAGATGTTTAGAGGTAAGATCAAGAACTATATTAAGATTGAAATTCACCCTTGTTTGAAATATTTCGTAACAGTCTGATTATATCTCACACTAATGTCTTTGAAAAAGGAAGATCCTATTAGGAATCTAGATTAAATGGTAATTTTGTTTATAACCCCCTTTCATTTTACATCAAGCAGTATATTGTGAAAATTAGTGGGTAAGGTTCGGTAAAAATGACATAAGAAACATGTATTGGTCCCTAGTTGTTTTGATTTAACTATGAGAAAGTGTGTGGTAAAATCAGTGATAAAATATGGCATGTCAAGTCTAGGCACATCTATAAGAGATATCAGAGTAAAAATAAAAGTCACTGGTTTTCAAAACAGAAGAAATGGAATTCCAAGAAAAATAATACTTCTATTGAAGTAAACTAACTATTACAGAAATGGAAGTACGATTACAAAAGAAAAAAGTACACGGAAAAACAGAAAAGAACTACAACGATTACACATTAGTATGGTGTGAAAAAGTTATTTTGGCGTACCGGTTATCTCTAAAGGAAATTCTATCAACTATAGTTTTCACAGAGAAGAGAGGTAGAATATTGGTTCTTTTCAGTGTGTTTTGTAGCTTAAGGGAAATGAGGAGCTGATGTATTTATAGGGGAAGGGAGTAGGTGAAGAAAGACTTTATCAGAAATGTCCCACAATTAGTGCCCTTCATTGCCTGCATAATTGATTGACGTTTTGATTGGACCCACGTTTTTAATTTCAGCAATGAACCTAGGCACGTGTTTGACCACGTTCTGTAACAGCTGACTGATTCCTAAATTATGGACGCTTGTCTTCTGGTGCAAAATTGGTGGGCGTTTGTCTTCTGGCTAAATAGGTTTGACTTGCCACCTACTACTATAAGAGCTAGTCTTCTTCCAATGGATTCACTACAGAAAAACTATTTCATTTTTTATTTTTTACTCCCCAAACTCCCCAACTCCCCAACTCCCCGACTCCCCGACTCCACAACTCCCCCACGAGCCCACGACCCACGCCTACGCCCACACAGTTGCCGTTGCCGAACCAGGCATGTGGTAGTGGTCGTGGTGCGCGCGTGTGGGGGTTTTCCATTTTCCTTTTGGCTTTCATAGCCTTTAGTTATTTTGAAAGTAATAGATGGGTAAAATATTATATGCAATTATTTTTCCATCTCTCCTCAAATGTGGGACTTCTTCATCACAAAAAGTGACTTTCCAACTTCCTCAAAATAATAGGAATGGATTGATTTAATACATCATATTAAATTGAATCTTTTCCACTTTCTCCAAAAGATAATGATTGGATTTATGCTAATCAATAGTATAAATTCTTACAATCCCCCACTCAGGGCCTTTGGGAGAAAAGGTGAACAAGTTTTCATATCTACCAGCATTTGGGTGAATTGTACTTAAGTGGCAATATCTTTCGATTTGAATTGACACGTAGTGAAGGGAGGCAACCACCGAATTCTGTTTAAATGAACTTACTCCTGAACCTTAATAGGTTTCGATCAAGACCCTCACAACACATACTCTACCCAACTGAATGTTATAGTTCCCTCGAACATCATCTTCCAGTTAGTTAATCAAGTCCTTCTCTAAGGACCACCCTTTAAGATTGTTTAACGACGTCTCCTTTAAGATTCTATCACGAATTTTGGGTCTCACTATTACCCGTGAATTCATAATTTCCTTCTCAAAAGGATCAGAATACAGGCTATGAATTCTCTATGAGTTTAAACACTCAATACGTCTTATTCATCAAGTCCTTCTCAAAAGGACCACCACGAGTGACTATGAATTTTAAGATGATTATGTTTTGAGCCATAGGAATGGAGAGAATCACATTGACTCACTAGTAACATGTTCCCCTTTAATGGGTTTCAATACCATCCCCCTCGAAATCTTCCGGACTACTCTCCTTGTTAGGCCTTTGGTTGACGGATTAAATAGATTGTTCTCTGATCGTACATATTCCAAGGATATGGCACCATTATTCAGTAATTATCTTACTGACCCATGTCTGGTATGAATATGTCTCCTCTTCCCATTATAGGCGCTATTATGAGTGACTCTAGTGGCAGCTTGTGTATCACAGTGGATACACACAGGTGTGACACTTCCTTCCCAAAGTGGCACATCTAGTAGGAGAGTCCTTAACCACTCAGCTTCTTGCCCAGCCAACTCTACTGCTATGAAATCAGACTCCATGGTGGAACGTGCTATACCATAGCCACTGGTGGAGTTTACTTCATCATTGCCAAAGATCGAGTTTGCATAAATAATTTCTCAAGGACTGCAGGAAATTTGCTATAATGCAAGCCTAGATCAATGGTACCCCTTAAGTACTTTAATAGACGACGAAGTGAAACCCAGTGGTCACTACTCGGGTTATGAGTATGTTGACTAAGTATACTTACGGCACATGCTATATCGGGTCGAGTGTAGTTCATTAAGAACATCACACTACCTATCATCTTAGCGGATTCATTTTGGGATACAACATCCCCATTGTTTTTGGAGAAAATAAATACTAGAATCATAAGGAGTTTTTACACGTGTTACCTCAAATGATTTTAATTTCTTCACCATCCTTTCTACGTAATGAGGCCGATTCAGGGAAATACCATAAATCCTTCTAATGATTTTCATTATGAGTATCACATCAGGTTCTCCCATATCATTCATATCTAAACTAGAAGACAAGAAGCGTTTAGTCTCATTTATGATATGAATTGAAGTACAAAAGATGAGCATGTCATCTACATAAAGACAAATGATAACACACTTTGAGCTTGTTACTTTTGAGTAAACACATAAATCAAAAGTATTAGCCACAAAGCATCTGTAATGAGAATATTGTCTAGTTTTTCAAACCATTTTTAAGGTGCCTGTTTCAAACCATACAAAGACTTTTCTAGCTTACAAACTTTGTTCCTTTAGGAACCACACACCATTCAGTTTGCGCCATGTAGATCTCTTCATCTAGATCTCCATTTAAATACACAGTTTTAACATCCATTTGATGTATATCTAGTTTGTGAATGAAGGCTAAAGAAATAAGGGTTCTTATTGGGGCAATTTTGGTCACAGGAGTAAGTGTCAAAGTAATATAAACCTTTCTTTTGGGTTAAACCCTTAATAACAAGTCTCGTTTTGAATTTTTTTATTGTTATTATTTGGTTTGCTACCTTTAGGTAAGTCAATTAATTCATATGTATGGTTATTTTTAATAGACCCAAGTTCACTATTAATGGCTTCTCTACAAATACTAGCATCTATAGATTTTAAAGCATCTTCATAAGTTTTCCGGTCTTCCTCCATGAGGAGGCAGGTGACAACCTATTCGCTTACAAGGACAATGTGAAAGCATTCGGTCATAAAGGCTATGATTAAGTCAGGTCCAAAGCTGGAGTCGATCCTATGCCGCTTACTTCTCTTGGGTTCTTCCTCGGGGATACGACTAGGCTCCATAGAAGTAGAGTGGCCAGGGGAAACATCAAAAAGAGGTAAATCAACAATACTAGATAAGATATCAACAGGTAGAGAAGCATTAACATAATTCAAAGTTTTCAAAGGTAAAATGTGTTCAAAGAACTTAGCATCTCTAGATTCACAAATCGAGTCGTCATCTAAAGAAAAGAATCTATAAGCTGCACTATCCTGAGCGTACCATATGAATATGATGTTATATTAAATAACCACCAGTTGTACAAGAGAAAATGGTTTCCGAAAAAACAAATGAAAAGGAAAAAGTTTTTGAAAGAAACTAACTATTACAAAAATCGAAATACGATTACAACAATCGAATAACAATTAAACGGAAATACGATTACAAAAATCGGAATCAAAACGTTACACAGAAATAACAAAAACGATACACTTACACGGAAAAGGAAAAACACACAATCGTCACCGTTGTTAAAAAGATATTCCGGCGTGACCGGTATCTCTAACAGAACTACTACGAAGGTAGGAAAAATATAGAGAGAGGTGGTGAGGCAGAGTGTTTGTAGCTGTAGAGAGTGGAATGAGAGCACTATATATAAGGGTGAGGAGTGGTATACCCAAGTCAAATCCCATGATTCCCTCCCGGAATTGATTTGAAGTTTTTGATTGCCTTGTAACCCCCACAACCTTGTAACTGATACGTTTTGACTTTCCTATTCTCAATTCCCACGTTTTTATTTGACTAAGTAACAGCAGCTGGATATCCTTTCCCTTTAACGCGTGCGAGATTGGTGGAGGTTTGTCTTCTACGTTTGAGTTGGAGTGGTCAACTACTACTATAAGAGCTGGTACAAAATCCATTTCATTTTTCATTTCTTGACTCCCCAAACTCCCCAAACTCCCCACGACCCACGACCCACGACCCACGCCTTACGCAGTCGCCGTCGCCGGTGCCGGTGCCGGGCCGGGTCGGGCGGGTGGGTGGTGGTGGTGGTGCGCGCGTGTGGGCTAGATCATTGCTTTGCCATGTACATGGTTATTGGCTATTTGAACTTAGTTAAAATCACTAAGTATAAAAATGGTCATGAGTCCTTATATCCCACCGATGTGGGAAATGTAAAAAACCATTTTTTGACTTATCAAATGGATCATTGGAGAAAGTATATCTCCAACAATCCCCCACACATTTGAATGTCAACAAAAGGTTTTGTGAGAAGGTTCCAGAAAGAAGAATAGGTGAATTGTACTTAAGTGTCAATATCTTGCGATTTGAATTGACACGTAGTGAAGTGAGGCAACCACCGAATTCCGTTTAAGTGAACTTACTCTTGAACTTTAACGGTTATCGATCGAGACCCTCACAGCACATACTCTACCCGATTCAAGGTTATGGTCCCCTCTGACATCACCTTTTGGTTCATCAGGTCCTTCTCAAAAGAACCACCACAAGTGGCTATGAACAAGACGATTTAGGTTTGAGCCTTAGGGATGGTTAAATTACATTGACTCATTAGTCACATGTTCCCACTTAGTGGGTTTTAGTCCCATCCCCCTCGACGTCTCCAGGACTAGTCTCCTGGTCAAGCCTTTGGTGAACGGATCAGCTAGATTCTCCTCTGATCGTACAAATTCCAAGGCTATCACACCATTCTTCAGTAATTGTCTTACTGACCCATGTCTGATGCGAATATGTCTCTTTTTCCCATTATAGGCGCTATTATGAGCGACTCCAATGGCTGCTTGTGAATCACAGTGGATACATACAGGTGTGGCACTTCCTTCCCAAAGTGGCACATCCGATAAGAGACTTTTCAACCACTCAGCTTCTTGCCCAACTAACTCTAGTGCTATGAACTCAGACTCCATGGTGGAGCGTGCTATACAAGTCTGTTTGGAAGACTTCCACGATATAGCACCTCCCCCTAAGGAGAACACATAACCACTGGTGGAGTTTACTTCGTCATTGTCAGAGATCCAGTTTGCATCACAAAAACCCTCAAGGACTGCAGGGAATTTGTTATAGTGCAAGCCTAGATCGATGGTACCCCTCAAGTATTTCAATAGACGGCGAAGTGCAACCCAGTGGTCACTACTCGGGTTATGAGTATAGCGACTAAGTCTACTCATGGTATAGGAAATATTGGGTCGAGTATAGTTCATTAAGAACATTACACTTCCTATGATTTTAGCATATTCATTTTGGGATACCGCATCCCCAACATGTTTGGATAAGTTGATGCTAGAATCATAAGGAGTATTTACAGGCGTTACCTCAAAGGAATTGAACTTCTTCAGCATCCTTTCTACGTAATGAGACTGATTCAGGGTAATACCATTACTGCTTCTAATGATTTTTACCCCAAGTATTACATTAGCTTCTCCCATATCTTTCATGTCGAATCTAGAAGACAAGAAGCGTTTAGTCTCGTTTATAATATGAATAGTAGTACCAAAGATGAGCATGTCATCTACATAAAGGAAGATGATAACACACTCTGAATTTGTTACCTTGGAGTAAACACATGAGTCAGAAGTGTTAGCTATAAACCAATATGAAATGAGAGTACTATCTAGTTTTTCATACCATTTTTCCGGTGCCTGTTTCAAACCATACAAGGATTTTTTCAACTTACAAACTTTGTCCCCTTGACCAGGGACCACACACCCTTTAGGTTGAGCCATGTAGATCTCTTCATCTAGATCTCCGTTCAAGAACGCGGTTTTGACATCCATTTGATGTATTACAAGTTCGTGAATGACGGCTAAAGCAATAAGGGTTCTTATCGTGGCAATTTTGGTCATTGGGGAATAGGTGTCAAAGTAATCTTGACTTTTATTTTGGGTGAAGCCCTTAATAACAAGTCTGGCTTTGAATTTTTCTATTGAGCCATCGGTTTTCAACTTTTTCTTAAAAATCCATTTGCTACTAATCGCTTTGTTACCCCTAGGTAAGTCGGTTAATTCCCATGTATGGTTACTTTTAATTGACTCAAGTTCACTATTAATAGCCTCTTCCAAAAACTAGCATCTATAGATTTTAAAGCATCATCATAAGTTTTTGGGTCATCCTCTATGAGGAAGCAATTGACTACCTGTTCGTCTAATAGATCAATGTGAGAACCTTCTGTTATAAAGGCTGTTATAAAGTCAGGGCCGAAGCTAGACTCGATCCTGCGCCTCTTACTTCTCCTAGGCTCTTCCTCTGGAATACTACTAGGCTCCAAGGACGTGGAGGGGTTAGGAAAAACATCACAAAGAGGTACAAAATCATTAGTAGATAAGTTATCAAAAGGTAAAGAAGCATTGACAGTATTTAAATCTTTCAAAGGGAAAACATGTTCAAAGAACTCAGTGTCTCTAGATTCACAAATAGAGTTATCTTCTAATGACAAGAATCTGTAAGCCGCACTATTCTGAGCGTACCCTATGAAAATTGAGTCAACGGTTTTGGGACCAACGGTGACAGTTTTAAAATCAGGTAGTTTGACTTTGGCTAGGCACCCCCACACTTTCAAAAATTTCAGGTTTGGTGGAAAACCCTTCCACATTTCATACGGGGTCTTTTCTATGGATTTATGTGGTACCCTAATAAGTACATAACAGGCTGACAAGACAGCTTCCCCCCACATGTTGTTTGGTAAACCTGAACTTATTAACATGGAATTCATAGTCTCTTTAAGGGACCTATTCTTTCTTTCTGCTATGCCATTTTGTTGGGGTGTATAAGGGGCACTTAGTTCGTGGATAATTCCATTTGTTTCACAAAACTCTTTAAGGGAATTAGAACTATACTCGCCTCCTCTATCGGACCTAAGTCGTTTGATTTTACAATCTAGTTGGTTTTCAACTTCGGCTTTATATTTTAAAAACGCATTTTCCGCCTCATCTTTAGTTTTAAGAAGATACACTTTAGAAAACCTAGAGTAGTCATCTACGAAGGTTATGTAATAAAGTTTTCCACCTCTACTAGCGGAGTTTTTAAAATCAGCTAAGTCCGAATGAACTAATTCAATCAATTTGGTTTGTCTCGTGGTAACAGATTTAAAAGGTTTTTTCGCAAGTTTGGACTCTACACATATTTGACATTTTTCAAAGTCATCCACGTTGTTAACGGGTATTAGTCCAAGTTTTTAAAGCCTTTTAATAGACGCAACATTCAAATGGCCTAATCTACCGTGCCACGTTTGAACGGACTCAACAATATAAGCGGAATTAGATGCATTCTCATTAAGGGTTACAGTGTTTAAAACAAACAAGCCATTATTAAGGTACCCTTTCCCCACGAATTCGTCATTTTTGGTGATAATGACTTTACCCCCCTCGAAGACAAGTTTGAGACTAACTTTGTTAAGGAGAGCCCCGGAAACTAAGTTCCTACGGAGAGAGGGGACAAAGAGAACATCATTTAGTTCAAGAGTCTTACCAGAGGTGAGTTTGAGGGGAACCTGACCTTTCCCAAGAACAGTAGCGGTGGAAGAGTCACCCAAGTACACACACTCACCATTAGTTGCCTTTTCGAATTTCTTGAACAAGGCTTTGTTTGCGCAGAAATGGCGAGAAGCTCCAGTGTCAAGGATCCACTCGCTCTTATTCTCTACCAAGTTTACCTCAACCATTACCGCAGCGATTATTTCTTCGGTCTCAGTCAGATTCGCGGTGGCTTTGGGACCCTGGCCAGCTCTCTGGGGACATTCGAAAGCTTTGTGCCCTTCTTTGCCACAACAGTAACAGGCCCTTTTAGGTTTTTGAATCTTACCAGAGATCTTGAACCCTCCACCTTGTTTGTTGGTGTTGCCGCGATTCTTATTTCCCCCAGATTTAGATTTGTTGGACCCTTGTTGCTTTCCCTTCCCTTTGAACCTATCTTTGTTACCTTGGCCAGAACCTTCAACTAGATTAGCTTTGGAGGAATGAGAAGGGAAAGAGATTGACTTATCCTTTAGTCGATTCGCTTCTTCGACTTGGATGTGGCTGATGAGCTCTTGGAGGGTCATTTCTTTCTTTTTGTGCTTGAGGTGGTTGCGGTATTCACTCCAAGATGGGGGAAATTTCTCAAGCAAAATGTTGGCTTGAAGAATTTCACACATCTTCATGCCTTCGGCGATTAGCTCCGCAAATAGGTTCTCGTACACGTGAAGTTGTTCAGTCATGGGTTTCTGATCCGTAAGTCTAAAGTTATACCAATTCCCAGTCACGTACTTTTTCTTACCCGAATCATCAGCCCCATACTTCTTCTCGAGAGTTTCCCATATGACCTTTGTCGATTTCTCTTTGGCAAGGAGGTAAAAAATGGGATTAGTAACGTTGTTCAACATCCAGCCCCGAGCCATGGTGTTAGCTCTTTTGAACGTAGATTCGAGGGCAGCATGCCTAGCTAGCTCTTGTTCAGTATGAGCTCCAATCTCCAAAAGTGGAGGAGCCTCGACTATAGCAAAGTCAAGTTCATACTGTTCAAGGCATATCATTATTTTTTGCGCCCAACGCTTATAGTTAGAACCATTAAGGGGTTCCAACTTATTCGCGTCGAGAAGTGGCTTAGTGTTCAAAGAGGAACCAACAGCCGAAACAGGAAGAGCCATTTTCTAAAATAACCGGTGGAAAAGAAAATGAATATCTTTTTAAATTGTTATATTAAATAACCACCAGTTGTACAAGAGAAAATGGTTTCCGGAAAACAAATGAAAAGGAATTTTTTTTGAAAGAAACTAACTATTACAATAATCGAAATACGATTACAACAATCGAATAACAATTACACGGAAATACGATTACAAAAATCGGAATCAAAACGTTACACGGAAATAACAAAAACGATACACTTACACGGAAAATGAAAAACACACAACCGTCACCGTTGTTAAAAAGATATTCCGGCGTGACCGGTATCTCTAACAGAACTACTACGAAGGTAGGAAAAATATAGAGAGAGGTGGTGAGGCAGAGTGTTTTTTTTCTTTAGAGTGTTCGTAGCTGTAGAGAGTGGAATGAGAGCACTATATATAGGGGTGAGGAGTGGAATACCCAAGTCAGAAACGTCCATTAAATCCCATGATTCCCTCCCGGAATTGATTTGACGTTTTTGATTGCCTTGTAACCCCCACAACCTTGTAACTGATACGTTTTGACTTTCCTATTCTCAATTCCCACGTTTTTATTTGACTAAGTAACAGCAGCTGGATATCCTTTCCCTTTAACGCGTGCGAGATTGGTGGAGGTTTGTCTTCTACGTTTGAGTTGGAGTGGTCAACTACTACTATAAGAGCTGGTACAAAATCCATTTCATTTTTCATTTTTTGACTCCCCAAACTCCCCAAACTCCCCACGACCCACGACCCACGACCTACGCCTTACGCCGTCGCCGTCGCCGGTGCCGGGCCGGGTCGGGCGGGTGGGTGGTGGTGGTGGTGCGCGCGTGTGGGCTAGATCATTGCTTTGCCATGTACATGGTTATTGGCTATTTGAACTTAGTTAAAATCACTAAGTATAAAAATGGTCACGAGTCCTTATATCCCACCGATGTGGGAAATGTAAAAAACCATTTTTTGACTTATCAAATGGATCATTGGAGAAAGTATATCTCCAACATATGAGTCTATGGTTTTTGGTCCAATTGTGACTGTTTTACAAGCAAGTAGTTTAACTTTTGTAAGGCACCCCCAGACTTGTAAACATTTCTGGGTTGGTGGAAAGCCTTTCCACATCTCATATGGGGTCTTATCTAGGAATTTATTGGTACCCAATCGAGTACATAAAAGGCTGACAAAACAGCTTCCCCCCACATATTAGTTGGTAAACCTGAACTTATTAACGTGGCATTCATAGTCTCTTTAAGGGGACCTATTCTTTCTTTCGGCTATGCTATTTTGTTGGGCCGTATAAGGGGCACTAAGTTCATGGATAATTATATTAGTTTTACAAAACTCTTTAAGGGAATTAGAACTATACTCGCCTCCTCTATCGGACCTAAGTCGTTTGATTTTACAGTATTGTTGGTTTTCAACCTCGACTTTATATTTTAAAAACACACTTTCAGCTTCATCTTTAGTTTTAAGAAGGTATACTTTCGTGAACCTATAGTAGTCATCTAAAAAGGTTATATAGTAAAGTTTTTCTCCTTTACTAGCGAAATTTCCAAAATCAGCTAAGTCAGAATGTACTAATTCTAGCAGTTTAGTCTTTCTCGTAGTAATGGATTTAAAAGATTTTTTTGCAAGTTTGGACTCTACACATATTTGACATCTAACAAATTGTGAAAGGGTATTAGTCCAATATTTTTAAGCCTTTTAATAGATGCGACAATTAAATGACCTAATCTACCATGCCTCGTATCTACAAACTAAACATTATAAGCAAAATTAGAAGCATTTTTATTAAAAGTTATAGTGTTTAAAACAAACATACCAGAATTTAAATACCCTTTCCCCACAAACACATAATTTTTGAAAATAATGATTTTTCACCTCTAAAAAACAAGTTTGATTTCCAATTTTTTAAGAAGTGCTCCGGAAACTAAGTTCCTACAATGAGAGGGGACGAAGAGAACGTCATTTAACTCTAAAATGCCAATTTTTCTATTTCTTTGAGTAGGCGAGAAGGCCAGAGATGTATTTTACTGAGAAATTAAAATTTCTTTTTTGAATGTCAACTTAAATTCCAAGGAAGTATTTAAGCCTTCCCAAATCTATAATCTCATAATCTTTTACCAATTTATTTTTTAAAATCTGACTTTCTTTTTCATTGTCTTATGTAACAATTATATCATAAATATATGCAAGAGAATTGTTAACTCCCCCGCATTTAAATGTTTAACAAAAAATAAAGGATCTCCTTGAATTTTTTTATATCCCATACTTATTATTACCTTTTAGAATCTTCTGAACCAAGACGTCTCAGATTGTTTTTATACCATACAATGCTTTTTTCGATTTACACACCATATTTACAACTTGATCATTAGCAAAACCTAGTGGAATCTCCATATAATTTTCATCTTTAAGGTCTACATATAAGAATGTATTTTTCACATAAAATTGTTTCAAATTTCATCCATAATTAGCTACCAATGATAAGAGAATTCTAACTTTGTTTATTTTCGTAACAAGGGAAAAAACTTTCTTGATAATCTATACCATAGGCTTTAGTATACTCTTTAGCTGCTATCCTTGATTTGTATCTTTCCAATGATCTGGTGACATTATATTTCAAAGAACAAATCCATTTACATCCTACAAGTTATTTTTCGGAGGTAAATTCACCAACTCTCGTGTTTGATCTTTAGTTTCCAGGTTAGATATTTGAACTTGTTCAGGTGCAGGTGTTGTACTCTTCTTCCTTGAGAATACTTTACCAGAGTTCATATTACTAAGACCACCAAAATTATTATTGGTCTACTATTTTTCACCATTTTGAAAAAGGATGCCTTCTAAAGTAATAGGAATAGATCTTGGTAGGAAAAATATCAATTAAAAATATATTTGTGTATTCCTTCTCTTCTATAGTTAATTTATCCCCTTGGAGATAAAAATTTGTAAAATACTATTCATTTTCATTAAAAGTGACATTATTTAGGACATAAAAAAATTTGACGGCGGATGATAACATGTATATTCTTCTTGAGTTGAGGAATATCCTACAAAAACACATCTTGTTATACTTGGATTTGATTTTCCACGATGGTGAATATGAACAAATGAAATACACCCAAATATCTTAGGAATAAGATTATTTGTAGTACATAACGTGGGATAAAACTAAGAAAGTTTTTTTATAGGAATTTGAAAATCTAAGACTCTAGAAGACAATCTATTAATAATATGGGCAGATGTGAGGACTGCTTAACCCCAATAGGATTTACGCACATTGTGTTGAAAAAGGAATGCACGAGTAGTATCAAGTAAATACCGATTTTTCCTCTATGCTAAACAATTTTTTGTGGGGTATTTACACGAGATGACTAAGGAATTTCCCCTCCTTTTTAAAATATAGAGTTAAAGTTTGATTATATTGATCCCTAGTATTATCTACCTGAAACCTTATAGTTGTAACCCCAAACTGATTTCTCATCATGGTCTGCAAATTTGAAAGAATAACACTAAGATCAGATTTATATTTTAAAGAAATATCCAAGATATTCTAGTACAATATTTAATAAAAGACACAAACCATCGTGCACCTGAAACATTGGGTACTGACGAAGGACCTATATATCACTATGTAGTAAAGAAAAATGAGTTAAAATTATTTTATTACCATGTGTGACACACATCACAATGAAAAATATTTTCTTCTAAGTTTTAAAATAGAGAAAGACATAAAATATGAGAAGTTTTAAACCAAGGGTTCCCTAACCGATGATGAAGTGGAATTTTTCCTTTATTTGATGAATAACTGTTAGACAGGAATAATTATCAAGATGTATCTTTGATAATATTATGATTTCTTTTTGTTTGAACAAAGTAGAGTCCATCATGTTCCTTAGCATGTCTAATCATATACCCTGAATCCTGGTCTTGAAAAGCACGATAGGTAGGAAAAAATTACGTTACAATTAAGATTTCGAGTGAGTATATGAACAAAATAAGATTAATTGATTTTTTGGAACATGGATCATTTATAAGCATGAATGAAGATTTAATTTGAACATCTCTACCTACTACTGTGGTTAAAGCCATTTGATATTACTATTTCTCATACTACTAGGGCATGAAAGGTATACACAAATTTTTTAGTTTGAGTTTGTCATATGCTCGTTGGTTCCTGAGTCCATGACCCAAAAGTTTGAAATAAAATGATTTGATAAATTAGAAGCGTACCTGAATATGTCAATGAACAACTACATGAACATGTCTTTCAAATTTTTCAACAAAGCTCTCAATTTTTTGATCACCTCGTGGTTAAATTCATCTTTCCCTTCAAAATTTACTTTATTTGGCTGAATAATGCTCAATTTTACGTGTCCAAAATTTATTTATTGTTATCATGTGTAAAACCATTCCATGTTATGTTTTTTTTACGGTGTTTCCAACATTTCAATTCCGTATGTCGTGTTTTCTCGCAATAAGTGCACCACAAACTATCTATTCCATCTCAATTTGAACCCTTTGATAATCTGCTTTTCCATTTACTTGAGTTGACATTTGGTCAAGAGTTAGATCTTGTTTATTACCCCATTTAGATACCATGGCTGAGCCCTCCAAATTTGAGGTTCCAACATGACTCCACGTCTACTTTATTCAGCCCGAATTATATAGATTACCTCGTTTAGAGATGACAATTATTCTTCTCTAAGACCTTATACTCTAACCTGATCAAATTCATTATTCAGGCCAACCACACAGTCATAAAATCGATCTTTTTCAATAAAGTTTGTTATGATAACTGCAACTTCAGTATTTGTTGTTTGATACTTTGATAATGGTCGAGTTCTTGCCAAAAATTCTGCAGTAAATTAGTATATTCTATAATTTTTCTTGTATGTTTGTTTCATCATATCCTAAATATCTTTTGCAGTCTTTAAAAAATCTAACTGGATCACTGGGTTTATTGATTTCCATAACCAAGCGATGACCATAGAGTCCTCCTCGTCACATGCATCAACGAGTATCTCCTTCATTTGGGTTCGTTCCAAGAAAATGAGACAACTTTCATTTACCTTTTGGAAAGGTGGAAACCAAATGAGACCACTTCAAATAATTTTTTCTAGTCGATATGTATTATGATTAAATATTTTTTGTAAATCTCCAAATAGTTAGAAAGACGTTAACTCATTATGTGTAGACATTGCAATAACTGACTAGCAAAGAAGGCTAGAAAACATTTTCCATAAATTTTTTCTTTGAAACACAAAACCTGACAATGAAGGTAAAAAAGAAATCCCACAATTTTCTTTTTAAAGCTTTGATACCATGTAAAAAAGAAATTCTTTAAAAAAGTTATATTACTCAATAATATATACAGACTCTAGCTAGAATTTAGAAACTAATTAGGCTATAATATAAGATCTAACTATCAAATATATTTAAGCATTTAAATCAGAATCTTATCTTCTCCTAAATATTCAAATACAATTTTATTGATAAATATGAACTTATATTTATCCAATATTAACCTCTCTGCTAGTCTCTTGAAATATTTTCCTTAGATATTGAAGGGCATACACTACGTAATTTCCTTTAGTAGAGATATGAAAATACATATAATTTATGTTGAAAGAATAATTCTAGTTTTAATAGCAATATACGTTCCTATGCAAGGCGAAAATTATAGTACTGACCTTGATATAATTTATATAGAAAGAATTGTTGTAGTTGTAATCACTAGCCTAGAAAAATATATATTATTGCAGTATAGGGTCACATGATATCCAAAAAAATTAGCATAGGTCCATATACTATAAACAAAAAATGCACTACAAGTTTTCTATAGTTTTTTTCTCAAGTTTTGATAGGGCGACACTATTTACTTAAATTAATTATGAAAATACATGAGAGAAAATGGTTTAAATTTTGTGTCTGGTTTAGAAGGAAAAGAGGAAAGATGATGTTTGGTTAGTTGGCAAATTTCACACTGAAAAATAAAAGGGTTTTTATTTTTTAAATCGATGGATATAACTTACTCAAATATATGAAATTAGGATGTCCTATAGTGCCATAACATTATTTCATCTTTAGGAAATAGAGAAAATAGACAACTTGACATTTTTGTTTGTCTAACCAAGGGAACATTACCTTCAAAGTAGTAGAGTTGATCAACTTCTCTAGCACTACCAATCATCTTTCCCGAACTAATATCTTGAAATTCACATCGAGATTGAGTAAATTTAGCTACACAACGAGTTGATATAGCTCATCTGGCCAGGGCTCTCTCTCTCAAGTGAGAGGTACAGGGTTCGAATCCCGCAGGCGGCAGATTCGAATCTCGCAAGCGGAAGAAAGTTATTATGCTTGGAAAGTTTCCAAGGTCCGAAACCCTCCCCTGGACAACCTAGTTCTGATTGCCTAGAGGTATGGTTGGGGAGGCAGTCATATCTCTCGGGGGACTAGTCGGGTGTAAGCCCGGGAACCCTCGTCATCAAAAAAAAAAAAAAAAATTAGCTACACAATTTGAGTCCTGAGTGAGTTTTCTAATGGACAAGAGGTTAGATGACATCTTTGGAACATGAAGGACAGATTGTAAAGTTAGATTCGCAGAAATAACAATAGAACCTTTTCCCGCGACTAGAGAGAAAGACCAATCTACGATACGAACTCTAAGATTACCAGGACAAGGAGTGTAAGATGAGTATAAATGGGAAAGACTCGTCATGTGATCACTAGCGCCTAAATCAATTACCCATATTTCATTATCAGAAGAAGTGTAAAATGGAATAAAAATCACTTTTTTTTAACAAGAAAATTAGTCAAAGAGGTGTTACGAATAAATTTAATAATCTGTACAAATGCTCTAATTATTTCTTGCTGAATGGAGCTCCTTTGGAGATATTACTTGTATACTTGTTTCATATTTATAAGAAAACTAAATGATTCAAAAGTCTCAAGTATATCTATATTTGTTATTAACATAAACTACACAAATTAAATTGTTCCACTAACTTTACACATTATGAATTAAATTACAAAAATTTAAATAAATATATACTAATATAAAATCACATTAACTAAATATCAATCAATTATATTACTTAATCATCATATCGAGAATCAAAATTCTATTTTTTTAAGTTATGTCTGGTATTGAATTGTGAATGTAATGATGTAAAAAATTTAAAATGTATATACCTAATATAAAATATATGATTTTTGTAATTTTTTTTTGTCAATATATGATTTTTGTAATTGAAAATTCTAGAAATGATAAATAAATTTTATTGAAAAAATTCTCCAATTTGGATACTACATAATAGAATACTCGAATGTTAACTAAAAAAAGAAATTATTTTTAAGCATCCAATTATATACTACAAAATAATTAGTTAAATGACCAAAACCCAAAAATAAAAAGGGCCTATTTCTTTAATATGGTATATGTAATATTGGGTATTCGTAATTTTGTACCTTCTCTAACCAGGTTTTACTTATCAATGGGCCAATATTACCTTTTTTATGAGGGTATTTTTTGTATATTAGGAGACAATTTACGACTTTCCCGTGTAGCCTATAGAAATATCGTTTCTTACTAACAATTATAAAAAATTTCTCTCTGAATAAAAAAATAAACAAAACCTTGATTTTAGCAGCTTTAGTTTTTAATTTTGAAGTTTTAATCCAAAGATCAAAGAGATCAACTGTTATCCCACACTAAGGTAAGCATTATAGCCGTTCTATGTTTGTATAACTTTTTTGTTTTAGCTACGTAATTGGTAATTATATAGTTTGTAAATCGTAGTTAGGCTTCATATTTATGGCTTGTAAATTGTAGTTAGGGTTCGTAGGTGTTAATTTGGTAATAAAGTAGTAGATTTTAATTTAATTTTTTTTTCAATTTTAAACTCATTTTCCATTAATGATGAATAGTTATTCAAATTGTATTATTATATCAAGTATAATTAGTTGTAAATCTTAATTTGTATTAAGTTTTTATTACAATGGTCTCCCAGTTAATGTTGGGTTTGGTTTATAGAACTTCTTTTGGGAATTAGGGTTTAAAAGAATATGAATTGGGATTAAAATAAAATGGTAAAATTAAGGGTTTAATATATTGAGTTTATTATTGAATAGTTAAATTGACTATGTTCTTTGTTTTTTATACTAGCCAGTAGTGACTGTATTTGCTAAGCTATATCCTTTGGTTTTTCTTTTTTGCAGAACACCCCTAACTCCCAAATCTTAAATTTACAATGGAGTGGAATCTAATTCTTAAATTTTGTATGTAACTAGTGATTCGTTCATTTTTATACTTTCTAATTTTTTTTCTAATTTTTTAATTTATAAAGAAAAAGATCGTTGGGCTAGTCATTTCAGTACTAAAAAAATATTTATATTTATATAAGTTATCTTCTTAAGTCTTATATTTATATTTATATTTATACATGCTATATTTCTTTTTCTTTCTTTTGGATGTTATGAAGTTATGTTCGCATTAAAATGCAAAACTATTCTTCCACCTTTGACATATGGCTGTGAAATAGATATGGAATTTTCTACAGAAGAAATTGCTAATATTTTTCAGGACGACCTTGTGGTTCCAAGCTCGACAACAAAATCATGATTACTCTAATATTTTCGTTGAACAGACTGTTTATCCCAAAATATTAGGTTTATATAAAATGTAATTGATGGATCATACTAATTGCATATTTATTTATGATGATTATTGTTCTCTGTATTGGTAGAATTTGAATTTAATTACCTTTTTAGGTTTAATTATATGAAATGTTATTGATCTTTTGACTGCTTAAATATTTTATAAGGTTGTTTAGTTTTAAAATTAGTAAGAAATTATGGACTCGGATTATTAAATTTGGTAGTTTATGAATAGAAATTTGGTTAAATTTTTTTTAATTACAATGTGTGCTTATGAAAATTAGAGAGGATAGTCGATCTATTACCATCCCTAGTTAAACAATTTTTTTTACGAGACCCTAATTTTCATCTTGTAGATACAAGTTTAAGATACTATTTAATAATTGGTCTCTCAGTTTTGTATCGTTGTTATGTTTCATATAGGACTCACACCTCCTACAATGTGTCAATATGATAGTGGTTACCCTTGGATTATTGTCGTCTCAACAGTTTGATAATTAAATCAACACCCGAGCGAGTTACTACCGCAAGTGTATGGATCATTTACAATCAATAATAACGTAAGTATGGGGCTTATCGTTCTCCACAAGGATTATGAGGTTAATGATAGTTCCAATTAATGTCGTGTATTTTGCCTTTTTGGAAATTTTTTAGGTGAACTTATAGATGGTAAGAATGACTGGTGAGAATAACTTAAACAAGAGTTTTTTCTATACTAACTGGTGAGAATAATTGTTCTCAAGTGATCAAGCCGCTTTAAGCCTATTCATAAACTTAAAACTCTTAGGTTTTGGTATATGTGTATGGTCCTCTGTATGCACCCTTGGTAGCAAACATGTAAACAAATAAGGTGACATGTTATATATATATATATAACAGTAATGGATATCTTTTAATATGTGTAACAAAATAAAATGAACGTGTTTAAGAATTAATTGTTTAGAATCTGCAGAAATATGTAAATAAATTATATATTCGTGATTTTGTTGATTTATTATATTACTGAAGAACAACCCCTATCAAGTAGAGATAAATAACAACTTAACTAAATAAAAAATTGTAAGATAAATTGCATATTTAATGTAGCCGAGAATTGGATTGTCATCATCAATATCATAGTGCAATGTGATATATAAAGAAATACTTATCATTATTGCAACTATAATTTATATCAGTCATAATTCATGAAATTCGAGGAGCACTTCACCAGAAAATTCAAAAGTTTTTGTTGCAATTTTAGAATAATGTGTTAAAGGTTAATATGATATATTGGTTTTGTTTTGTGCAATTTAAGGTGTCATCATAGTTGAGGCGGGTTACATATCATAATGAGAATCTAAATAGTTATCACTAACTAGATTTGGTAATTGTACATCCTAAATGGATTTTGGAATTGCACTAGTTAGCTATACAGTTAGTATAACTTCTTTAATTAAGAAATAAACCAATCGGGGTTAAAGATAAAAGATGCTCTAGGCTATCTTATTTGAAAAAATACTATTATACTCTCAAATGAAAAAAAACTAAATAAAGACAAAAATAAGCCGTAAAATGATCATTGAGTATCTAAATGCCAACCACCGATCCCAATCAACCCCACCATTGGAGTTTGACTCAAAGAGTCTCTGAGTAGAAAAAGTCTCTCACCAAGCCTAAAAAGTCTTTTCATAGACCTTAATAGGTTTTTGAGCCAGCTAAAATAATTGCCAAAAAAATCTCTTAGTGTGTCAATAAATTTATGTGCATGCTTAAAAGATATCTTAGCACGTGTTTTTTCCACTAAACATGTTCGTTTATTGAGCATTTTATAAAGGTAGTTTATAGGTATGCTCGAATCTTTGCGAAACTTGAAATCACCACATATAAATGAAAATATGTTTATATTACAAAGAGTATAAAAAAATATTTTTTTAAGTAAAAATAACAGAATTGTGCTTAAATAAAAAAGGAAGTCCATTGTGTTGAGTTTATCAATATCATCATCGTAACTGTCACAATAGGTCTAAAACCATCCATAGCCTTCGAACACAGATTTACCATTGGAAATGCAAAACCAAAGCTTCACCACTATATTCCCTCACTTGATAACCTTCTGAGCTCATGAAGTCAAAACTTCACCATTGTCATTACCTCGCCTGAGCACCACCTTTACTCACAAAGATAGAACTTCACCATTACATATAATGCAAATCTACTACCATAAAGGAAAATAACCAAAGATGCGCTTTTAACACAATGGAGACACTACCACTACCTCCATCTCAATGTTCGGAGCACAACACCACGAGTGTTTAGTGTTGCAATACCTTCAATCTCCATTGTGCTGCAATTAGATATATTTGAGAAATCTGACAAGTTGGTGAGTTGAGAGGGTTTTAGGAAAAGTGGGTAAATAATTTGGTTTGTGTGTGAGTTTTAGGATTTCCGATATATATATATATATATATATATATATATATATATATATATATATATACATATATGTATATATATATATATATATATATATGTGTGTGTGTGCATGCAATAGGAAAAAGTGACCAACACGGATGGATCCCCAATTTATGGGGTGCAGAATCGTAATTCATTGTTGCAAGTCCCATCACCATACCTTGTTTACGGTGAACTTGGACGCATAATATTCCTTATTTTGTTTGATCACTGGTGAAGGGATAGAGACCGATCCTTCCTTATTGAGAATCGTGTCCTTGATTGAAATAGATGATGAAGAATAGAACGACTCATTGGATAAGTACAGAGACAATCCATTTATGAAGCCTATATACATCGATAGTGATGAAGATATCATTAGTGTTGGTTATTACGAGACAGACAAAGTATTACAGGAAGTCTCTCTGTAATTAGTTTGGGATATTATTAATCTTTAATGAAAATTATAAATTTTATTTTTAAATTTTGATGATAATGTTCTTTTTGCATTAAATTTTTATATATTTTGTAATTGGTAGAGTCAAATTAAACAAGTTTAAAAAAAATGTGTTATGTATTTTCAAGTAAAAAGAGAAAAAATATATATTTTATCATTAGGAACAATATAAGTCGTCACTAATAATTTATGTACTCTTTTCGAGAGATAAGGAGCAATTGCATTGAGTCGTTGCAACAGAACTTGCCGCGAGAGATTGATGTCAAACACGAAGAAGATTTTTGTCGCTAATGACAGTTTTTTAATTTATATTTATATCTCTTGAGATTGAAAAAATTAGTCGCGGTGAAACTTATTGTCACTAGTAAGCCTATTCAATTTTCGATACCAAATTTATGTGTTATTTCGTAATTAATTTAGTTTTAGGGGTTATAGTACAATTTGAATAATATATAGGGGTTATTGAATATAAAAATAGAATTAGGGATTGTATGTAATTAAAATATAAATTAGGAATAATGATGTAATTAAAATTAAATATAAGGGTTATTTTGGAATTTAAATGAAATTTACGGGTTTTAACAAATTTGGAATAAAAATTAGGACTAATTATGTAATTAATATAAAAATTATGGTTATTTATTTAGGGGATTCTATGAAATTGAAATATTTTTAGGGATTATAGTGTATTTTAAGATTATTCTTGGGGTTGTGAAATATTTTAAGGGGCCTAATTATATATTAAAATACTTTTAGGTGATTTAATGTAATTTAAAATATTTTTATGGGCTTTAGTGAAATTAAATATATTATTGTAGGCTTTTGTGTAATTTAAATTATATTAGGTTGTTTAGTGTAATTTAAATTATTTTTATGAACTTAAGTGAAATAAAAATTATTTTTAATATAATTTTTTAAGGGATTCATTATAGTTTAAAATTATAGGTGATTTAGTGTAATCTGAAAACATTTTTTGGGCCTTAAGTGTAATTTAATATTATTTTAGGTTTTACAGTGTAATTTAATTTTTTTTAGGAGCTTTAGTGTAATTTAAAAATATTTTAGGAGATTTAGTATTATTTTAAATTATTTTGGGGGCTTTAATGTATTATAAAAAATGTATGCTTTAGTGTAATTTAAAATAATTATAGGGGCCTTAACATAATTTAAAATTACTTTAGGGGATTAAGTATAATATAAAATCATTTTATGGGCTTTAGTGTAATTCGAAATATTTTTAGAGGTATTTGTATAATTTCTTTATTTTTAAATGCCAGTGGCATTTGCAGTTGCCCCAGGGGCAGAGACAAAGTTGGTGACGGGCATGGTCCCACACGTAACGTAAATCAAGATCTCACAAACTATAATGCCCTTAGTATAATATTAAGATGAATTAGTTGTTTGTATTATAGTATGTCTAATTAACTATGTATTATAATAAAGTTTTTTTTATTTGTAACCTATTTAGAAAAAATAATTTTATGAAAAACTTATTTAAAAAAATAATTGCAAAACTATCATGTAGGCGCTCTTTCAAAGAGAGCCTTTATCATTTAATAATCCCATTAGATTAGTGGTCCATCAATTAACTTAAATAAGAGGTCATCCTTTAAGGGGTTTGGCAACTATACAGTTAGAGTCAAGGCGATGTAGGAGGCGGTACGTCATCACCCTGTATATTTATGCATATTTGATAACACATGGAATCCAGGGACTAAATATGGGAAGCATGTTGCCAACATCATCGTGCTCACTGTATGGGAGAAGGTCATTTAATGCTTCAAGAGTTGGAAAATTAAGCCTAGAAATGTAACAACAATTACATGATCGAGTGAGAGTTATTTTTCTTTAATATTTTTATTTTATTCATACACATTGTTTGGGGAGAATAATAGTTGATGTGTTGATTTGTTGTAGACATGACTTCTCTCGTATTGATGGTTGGAGGAAGAGGTCGGACTAAACAAAAGTGGGCAACATTGAAATTACATGGTCCAAGTGATATAGTGACTTCAAGTATATGATAAAAAGGGATTACTACTTTACAGGAAAAATGCTCGATGAGCAGGTGTCCGAGAACTGGAAAAGGATCTTCAAGGTTTGGGATGAAACTTCTTCAATCATAATATTGAATCAAGCTATAAGTTATAATTATTATTTTTGGTTATCAAACGCCATTAAGGCCCTAAGCAAATACTGCAATCTTGGTGATACGGTGGTTAAAACAAATCCTAATGACTATCTAGTTAGAAGTATGTTTTGTCAGAACTACTATCGACACTAGACATTATGTGGTGGTTCAATAGTTAAACACCCAGTTACGGTGACCATCTAACTACTCTTAAAACAATCCTAAAGTGATCAGTTCTAGGAAAGACATTAAATCAAAACACATAAGCAAATATAAAGTAAGTAGCTCATATCAGATTAAAACATATAATTCCCAAAGAAACTTAGATAGAAGAATTAGAATTCATAGTTTATACATGATGCAAAACCCAAGCTATGGGAGGTTTAGTTCATACCTGATGGAAATAAACTAAAAGAAATTACAAAAGACATCATCTTGCTCTCTACAATAAACTGGAAGAATAAAACCTTAAGAACTAATTACTATGAGGCAAGGATGATTTACAAGTGATATAAGGGTGTATTTATAGGTGTTTAGAAGCCCTAATTCGTTTTCTTGAGGAATAGTTAAGGTAATGGACTTCTAGCCCAACTCAAATTCGTATAGAAATAAAGATAAACACTGCTGCACCGTTTTGAGCATATCTTCTTCGTTATTGGTCCGATTTTGCTCCACAAGATACCAAAAGAATCGCAACAGAATTATCTTGCCATTAAAGAAGGAAATTTCCAAATTCGGCCTATTTCTTAGGTAAAAACCCATATCTTTGGACGTGTATGCAGAATCCCAGATTTAGGCAGCTTTTCCTTTTCCATCTTTTTAGCTTTTATTTCTTTTTCTCCAATTACCATGCAAATCTCTTTCCATAAGTTGTTGTCTTTGACTTGGACTCTAATTAAGCTCCATAATTATCTTTAAAGCTATACACTAAATAAACAATTAAACCCAATATGCTCTAAAAACATTAATTCTACAAATCAAGACACAAAATACGAAAGTGCACTAAAACTCAAGAAAATCGACATTATTGACTTCTAAAACACTAAAAATGATGTCTCATGCTAATAATAATCTATCACAAATGAGGAGACATCAAAACTATACAAAGACTTTTCTAGCTTACAAACTTTGTTCCTTTAGGAACCACACACCCTTCAGGTTGCGCCATGTAGATCTCTTCATCTAGATCTCCATTTAAATACGCAGTTTTAACTTCCATTTGATGTATAACTAGTTTGTGAATGACGACTTAAGCAATAAGTGTTCTTATAGGGGCAATATTGGTCACATGAGTAAGTGTCAAAGTAATATAAACCTTTCTTTTTGGGTAAAACCCTTAATAACAAGTCTCGTTTTGAATTTTTCTATTGTTATTAATGGGTTTGCTATATTTGGGTAAGTCAGTTAATTCATATGTATGATTATTTTTAATATACTCAAGTTCACTATTAGTGGCATACTAGCATCTATAGATTTTAAAGCATCTTTATAAGTTTTCCAGTCTTCCTCCATGAGGAGGCAGGTGACAACCTATTCTCTTACAAGGACAATGTGAAAGCATTCGGTCATAAAGGCTATGATTAAGTCAGGTCCAAAGCTGGAGTCGATCCTATGCCTCTTACTTCTCTTGGGTTCTTTCTCAGGAATACTACTAGGCTCCATAGAAGTAGAGGGGCTAGGGGAATCATCAAAAAGAGGTAAATCAACATTACTAGATAAGATATCAACAGGTAGAGAAGCATTAACATAATTCAAAGTTTTCAAAGGTAAAATGTGTTCAAAGAACTTAGCATCTCTAGATTCACAAATCGAGTCGTCATCTAAAGACAAGAATCTATAAGCTGCGCTATCCTGAGCGTACCATATGAATATGAGTCTATAGTTTTGGGTCCAATTGCGACTTTTTTGCAATCAAGTAGTGTAACTATTGCAAGGCACCCCCACACTTGTAAACATTGCAGGGTTGGCGGAAAGCCTTTCCACATCTTATATGGGGTCTTATCTAGGGATTTATGGGTACCCAATCGAGTACATAAAAGACTGACAAAACAGCTTCTTCCCCACATATTAGTTGGTAAACCTTAACTTATTAACATGGCATTCATAGTCTCTTTAAGGGACCTATTCTTTCTTTCGGCTATGCCATTTTGTTGGGCCGTAGGAGCACAAAGTTCATGGATAATTATATTTGTTTTACAAAACTCTCTAAGGGAATTAGAACTATACTCATCTCCTCTATCGGACCTAAGTCGTTTGATTTTATAGTCTAGTTGGTTTTCAACCTCGGCTTTATATTTTAAAAACGCATTTTCAGCCTCATCTTTAGTTTTAAAGTCTACTAAGTCAGAATGTACTAATTCTAGCAGTTTACTCTTAGTCGTGGTAATGGATTTAAATGGTTTTTTTCCAAGTTTGGACTCTACACATTTTTGACATCTGACAAATTGTGAAGGGGTATTAGTCCAATATTTTTAAAACTTTTAATAGATGCGACAATTAAATGACCTAATCTACCATGCCTCGTATCCACAGACTCAACATTATAAGCAAAATTAGAAGCATTCTCATTAAAGGTTACAGTGTTTAAAACAAACAAACCAGAATTTAAATACCTTTTCCCCACAAACTCATAATTTTTGGAAATAATGATTTTTCACCTCTAGATAACAAGTTTGAGTTCCACTTTTTTAAGAAGTTCTCCGGACACTACGTTCCTACAGAGAGAGGGGACGAAGAGAACGACATTTATATCTAAAACGCTAATTTTTCTATTTCTTTGAGTAGGAGAGAAGGCCAGAGATGTATTTTTGTTGAGAAATTAAAATTTCTTGTTTTGAATGTGCAACTTAAATTCCAAGGAAGTATTAAGTCTTCCCAAATCTATAATCTCATAATCTTTTACCAATTTATTTTTTAAAATCTGACTTTCTTTTTCATCATCTTATGTAACAATTATATCATATATATATACAAGAAAATTGGTAACTCCCCCGCATTTACATGTTTAACAAAAAATAAAGGATCTCCTTGACTTTTTTATATCCCATACTTATTATTACCTTTTAGAATCTTCTGAACCAAGACGTCTCCGATTATTTTATACCATACAATGCTTTTTTCGATTTACACACCATATTTACAACTTGATCATTAGCAAAACCTAGTGGAATCTCCATATAATTTTCATCTTTAAGGTCTACATATAAGAATTTATTTTTCACATCAAATTGTTTCAAACTTCATCCATAATTAGCTGCCAATGATAAGAGAATTCTTACTGTGTTTATTTTCGTAACAAAGGAAAAAACTTTCTTGATAATCTATACCATAGGCTTGAGTATGCCCTTTAGCTGCTATCCTTGATTTGTATCTTTCCAATGATCCGGTGACATTATATTTCAAAGAACAAATCCATTTACATCCTACAAGTTATTTTTCGGAGGTAAATTCACCAACTCCTGTGTTTGATTCTTTTCTAGAGCTTTCATTTCAACATACATAGCTTATTTCTTATTTTGATTTGATAAAGCCTCATATGCAGTGGTAGGTATAGAAATTATGTTAAGGCTTGTAAGAAAGTTTCAATTAGATGGTGAAAATGCTCAAATGTTACAAAATTAGATATAGGATCAAGTGGGATTTTAATGAATTCTCTAGTATTTTTTCTTAACGTAAATAGGCAAATCATGATCTATATTATTTTTTAAGAAAGTTTCAAGGTAAACATGAGAGTTAGGATTAGGAATAATTACATTTTCTTTAGTTTTCAGGTTAGATATTTGAACTTGTTCAGGTGCAGGTGTTGTACTCTTCTTCCTTGAGAATACTTTACCAGATTTCATATTACTAAGACCACCAATATTACTATTGGTCAACTATTTTTCAGCATTTTGAAAAAGGATGCCTTCTAAAGTAATAGGAATAGATCTTGGTAGGAAAATATCAATTAAAAATATCTCTATGATTTCCTTATCTTCTATAGTTAATTTATCCCCTTGGAGATAAACATTTGTAAAATACATTCATTTACATTAAAAGTGACATTATTTAGGACATAAAAAAATTTGACGGCAGATGATAACATGTATATTCTTCTTGAGTTGAGGAATATCCTACAAAAACACATCTTATTAGACTTGGATTTGATTTTCCACGATGGTGAATATGAACAAACGAAACACACCCAAATATCTTATGAATAAGATTATTTGTAGTACATAACATGGGATAAAACTAAGAAAATTTTTCCAAAGGAATTTAAAAATCTAAGACTCTAGAAGACAATCTATTAATAATATGGGCAGATGTGAGGACTGTTTAACCCCAATAGGATTTACGCACATTGTGTTGAAAAAGGAATGCACAAGTAGTATCAAGTAAATACCGATTTTCCTCTACGCTAACCCATTTTTTGTGGGGTATTTACACGAGATGACTAAGGAATTACCCCTCCTTTTTGAAATATAGAGTTAAAGTTTGATTATATTGATACCTAGTATTATTTACCTAAAACCTTATAGTTGTAACCCCAAACTGATTTCTCATCATGGTATGCAAATTTGAAAGAATAACACTAAGATCAGATTTATATTTTAAAGAAATATCCAAGATATTCTAGTACACTATTTAATAAAAGACACAAACCATCGTGCACCTGAAACATTGGGTACTGACGAAGGACCTATATATCACTATGCACTTAAGAAAAAGGAGTTAAAATGATCTTATTACCATGTGTGACACACATCACAATGAAAAATATTTTATTCTAAGTTTTAAAATAGAGAAAGGCATAAAATATGAAAAGTTCTAAACCAAGGATTCCCTAACTTACGATAATGAAGTGGAATTTTTCCTTTATTTGATGAATAACCGTTAGACAAGAATATTGATCAAGATGTTTCTTTGATAATATTGTGATTTATTTATGTTTGAACAAAGTATAGTCAATCATGTTCCTTAGCATGTCTAATCATATACCCTTAATCCAGGTCTTGAAAAGCACGATAGGTAGGAAAAAAGTACGTTACAATTAAGATTTCGAGTGAGTCTATGAACAAAAATAATTCATTGGTGCAAGTCCCATCACCATACCTTGTTTACGGTGAACTTGGACGCATAATATTCCTTATTTTGTTTGACCACTGGTGAAGGGATAGAGACCGATCCTTCCTTATTGAGAATTGTGTCCTTGATTGAAATATATGATGAAGAATAGAATGACTCATTGGATAAGTACAGAGACAATCCATCTATGAAGCCTATATACATCGATAGTGATGAAGATATCATTAGTGTTGGTTATTACGAGACAGACAAAGTATTACATGAAGTCTTTCTGTAATTAGTTTGGGATATTATTAATCTTTAATGAAAATTATAAATTTTATTTTTTAATTTTGATGATAATGTTCTTTTTGCATTAGATTTTTATATATTTTGTAATTGGTAGAGTCAAATTAAACAAGTTTAAAAAAATGTGTTATGTATTTTCAAGTAAAAAGAGAAAAAATATACATTTTATTATTAGGAACAACATAAGTCGTCACTAATAATTTATGTACTCTTTTCGAGAGATAAGGAGCAATTGCATTGAGTCGTTGCAACAGATTTTGTCGCGAGAGATTGATGTCAAACACGAAGAAGTTTTTTGTCGCTAATGACAGTTTTTTAATTTATTTTTATATCTCTTGAGATTGAAAATATTAGTCGCGGTGAAACTTTTTGTCACTAGTAAGCCTATTCAATTTTCGATACCAAATTTATGTGTTATTTCATAATTAATTTAGTTTTAGGGGTTACAGTACAATTTGAATAATATATAGGGGTTATTGAATATAAAAATAGAATTAGGGATTGTATGTAATTACAATATAAATTAGGAATAATGATGTAATTATAATTAAATATAAGGGTTATTTTGGAATTTAAATGAAATGTACGGGTTTTAACAAATTTGGAATAAAAATTAGGACTAATTATGTAATTAATATAAAAATTATGGTTATTTATTTAGGGGATTCTATGAAATTAAAATATTTTTAGGGATTATAGTGTATTTTAAGATTATTCTTGGGGTTGTGAAATATTTTAAGGGGCTTAATTATATTTTAAAATACTTTTAGGTGATTTAATGTAATTTAAATTATTTTTATGGGCTTTAGTGAAATTAAATATATTATTGTAGGCTTTTGTGTAATTTAAATTATATTAGGTTGTTTAGTGTAATTTAAATTATTTTTATGAACTTAAGTGAAATAAAAATTATTTTTAATTTAATTTTTTAATGGATTTATTATAGTTTAAAATTATTATAGGTGATTTACTGTAATGTAAAAACATTTTTTGGGCCTTAAGTGTAATTTAATATTATTTTAGGTTTTATAGTGTAATTTAATTTTTTTTAGGAGCTTTAGTGTAATTTAAAAATATTTTAAGGGATTTAGTATTATTTTAAATTAGTTTGGGGGCTTTAATGTATTTTAAAAAATGTATGCTTTAGTGTAATTTAAAATAATTATAGGGGCCTTAACATAATTTAAAATTACTTTAGGGGATTAAGTATAATATGAAATCATTTTATGGGCTTTAGTGTAATTCGAAATATTTTTAGAGGTATTTGTATAATTTCTTTATTTTTAAATGCCAGTGGCATTTGTAGTTGCCCCGGGGGCAGAGACAAAGTTGGTGACGGGCATGATCCCACACGTAACGTAAATCAAGATCTCACAAACTATAATGCCCTTAGTATAATATTAAGATGAATTAGTTGTTTGTATTATAGTATGTCTAATTAACTATGTATTATAATAAAGTTTTTTTTATTTGTAACCTATTTAGAAAAAACTTATTTAAAAAAATAATTGCAAAACTATCATGTAGGCGCTCTTTCAAAGAGAGACTTTATCATTTAATAATCCCATTAGATTAGTGGTCCATCAATTAACTTAAATAAGAGGTCATCCTTTAAGGGGTTTGGCAACTATACAGTTAGAGTCAAGGCGATGTAGGAGGCGGTAGGTCATCACCCTGTATATTTATGCATATTTGATAACGCATGGAATCCAGGGACTAAATATGCGAAGCATGTTGCCAACATCATCGTGCTCACTGTATGGGAGAAGGTCATTTAATGCTTCAAGAGTTGGAAAATTAAGCCTAGAAATGTAACAACAATTACATGATCGAGTGAGAGTTATTTTTCTTTAATACTTTTATTTTATTCATACACATTGTTTGGGGAGAATAATAGTTGATGTGTTGAATTGTTGTAGACATGACTTCTCTCGTATTGATGGTTGGAGGATGAGGTCGGACTAAACAAAAGTATTGCGCAACATTGAAATTACATGGTCCAAGTGATATACCCGATGAGCAGGTGTCCGAGAACTGGAAAAGGATCTTCAAGGTTTGGGATGACACTTCTTCAATCATAATATTGAATCAAGCTATATGTTATAATTATTATTTAGGTTTCAATATTTTCTTAAAAAAAGAAATAGGTGTTGTACAGGGTCGAAGAATTATTCCGGATGCGGGAGGATTTGTTTTAGGTAAATATTTAAAGTAATTTTTTTTATTTAGTCATGCTAATACTTTGACTGTTGAATGAAACTGAAGGGGAGAAGAACCCACCGGTGGTACATGAACCATTTAGGGAGAAGACTCGGAGGTGCCATTTTTTCGTATAGCTAACTTCTTCTACGAGCTCGGGTATGACAAACATGAAAAGTAGTGGAAGACGGTTAAGAAAAATATGTTGTAAGTGTTCAAATAATGTGATTTCAATTTTTTATGTCACGTTTCAATTTTTATTAATAACTATGTATTTAGTTTATGTAATAGGCTGAGCTAAGATCCTTGATTTGTGCACGAGTCACGCAACAAAACCCACACTCAGGATCCATGAAAGATTTATCCTCTAATACTTTTACGCATATAGACCATGTCAATAATTATGTAACATCAGCACGCAAATGGATTGGTCTAGCTATGCAGAGTTGGGTTGTTATTATTGGAGCTCCTCTGAAGGCCCGACATTCGAGAACTGCTAAGCCATCCACTCGTATGGTGTGGTATTTTAACGGGATAATTTCTTCCGTCATTGTCTATTTAATTTTGAAGGGCCAACAACAATACGAATGGGAGGTAGATAGATCTACAAGCTCGACAACTACCATTAATTCCACTTATAGAATAGAACAACAAAGTGGAGCCCTCACTTGATTTAATTAGATTAGAGAAGACGAGGTCATGTCAACTTTTGATCCTGCCTGTTCTCCCAGTCCTACTCTTGGTCCTTCCAAAAGTTCATCTACTAATCGTCGCCGAATAAATATCAAAGACGAAGAAGAAGAAAATATATCCAATGATTTATTTTGATTTTCATCTCCCACTGACGTTATTGATGTTAGTATGTATTATTTGGACTTTAATTCAATATATTCAAATCATATTTTTATTTGTGTAGATTAATGTATTTTGGGATTTTGGGTTTCGTTGTAATTTACCAGTATTATCATTCATAAAAAATTAAATTAGAATAATACTAATTAAAAAAACTATTGATAAATAAGTAAATTTTTTACTAGCGATGTTAGAAATATATCCTCCAAATCGCAGGTTAATCGCAAAGGATTGTCTAGCGATGATTGTAATTCATTGCAAATGATTGTGTGGTGACGACATGATTTCGTCCCAAAAGTTCGGCATACTAGAGACAAATGTTTTTCGTCGCAAATGATCGTCTAATTAGTGGAAAAATATTTCGTCGCACGAAATAAATTCTCATAGGCGAGAACATCCAATATTCATCACGAATTTTTATCTCTAACGATGAGATATTAGCGAGAAAAAGAAGGTCTTTTGCGATGACAGGTAGCAACACTAGCGACGACAACTTTCTTCGCTAGTGATAGGAAGTGTATAAGTTGTCTAACATAATTTATCTTCAACCTTCATGAAATAATGACAAATAAGATAGTGAAATAGATACATTAAACTTTCAAATAACTAACAATTTGGTAATGTCTTTACTATCTCTATCTCTCTCGTTTTAATATAAATAGATTTTGAAAAAATTTATGGTCATATAATTATGGATTCAATACACACAATACACACGATAAGCATGAACCAAAAATTTATCTAGTATGGAGGTGTCCTTTAAAGAAAGAACTTGTTCGAAAAATGGTTGTTATGTTGCTGAATAGACATGCTTAGAGAAGATAACTATTCAAAATTATTTCTTCCAATTTTAAGTATTTTATAAACATAATTAATTAATTCAATTAATAATAACTATTTTATAAAAAACGTAATTTGGATAAGTGAAAATTGATATAATTTTTTTTTGAGTGAAAATTGTTAAATTCTCCTCGATATATGTGAACAAGAATGCTTGGGGTAATATTTGTGTGTAAACAATCATATATGTGATAAGAGAGTGTACAATATATGATAAGAGATTGTACATGGTAATTTTACAAACAAAAAACTCACTTCCCTATTCCCGATTTTATATTGAAATTCTTTTTTCATATTTTTTATACTTTATTCATTTTCCATTATATTATATTTAAGGAACAAGATTTATAATGATTTGCATTAAAGAAACTAAGCACAAGAATTCAATAAAGTGTATCTGACATATTAAGTTTGTGACTAATGTAACCCAGAGAGAAGTGAAAAGTGAAATTTTTATGTTTCTTCTTTTATCAATGATGTGTCAACTTATATAAGACAAGATCCAATCCTGGAATGAGTGAGGCTCTACATGAGACTAATAATACAATTTTTATGAGCTCGGATTTAGTTGAAAAGGTGCAAGTGGAAGATATTTTTCCTATAATGGATGAGGTCAAGGTATGAAGCCAATGCAAGCTTGGAAAAAGATGTTTAGAGGTAAGATCAAGAACTATATTAAGATCTAAATTCACCCTTGTTTGAAATATTTTGTAACAGTCTGATTATATCTCAGACTAATGTCTTTGAGAAAGGAAGATCCTATTAGGAATCTAGATTAAATGGTAATTTTGTTTATAATCCCCTTTCATTTTACATCAAACAGTATATTGTGAAAATTAGTGGATAAGGTTTGGTAAAAATGACATAAGAAACTTGCATTGGTCCCTAGTTGTTTTGATTTAACTATGAGAAAGTGTGTGGTAAAATAGAGATCAAATATGTCATGTCAAGTCTAGGCACATCTATAAGAGATATCGGATTAAAAATAAAAGTCACCGGTTTTCAAAACAGATTAAATGGAATTCCAAGAAAAATAATACTTTTATTAAAGTAAACTAACTATAACAGAAATGGAAGTACGGTTACAAAAGAAACAATTACACAGAAAAAACAGAAAAGAACTACAACGATTACATAGTAGAGATATGAAAATACATATAATTTATGTTGATAGAATAATTATAATTTTAATTTCAATATAGGTTCCTATGCTATGTGAAAATTGTAGTATAGACCTTGATATAATTTATATAGAAAGAATTGTTGTAGTTGTAATCACTAGCCTGGACAAATATATATTACTGCAGTATAGGGTCACATGATATCCAAAAAAATTAGCATAGGTCCATATACTATAAACAAAAAATGCACTACAAGTTTTATATTGTTTATTTTCTCAAGTTATGATAGGGCGACAGGGCGACACTATTTACTTAAATTAATTATGAAAATGCATGAGAGAAAATGGTTAAAATTTTGTGTCTTGTTTAGAAGGAAATGAGGAAAGATGATGTTTGGTTAGTTGGCAAATTTCACATTGAAAAATAAAAGGGTTTTTATTTTTTAAATCGATGGATATAACTTACTCAAATATATGAAATTAGGATGTCCCATTCTATAGTGCCTTAACATTATTTCATCTTTAGCAAATAGAGAAAATAGACAACTTGACATTTTTGTTTGTCTAACCAAAGGAACATTACCTTCAATGTAGTAGAGTCGATCAACTTCTCTAGCACTACCAATCATCTTTCCCGAACAAATATCTTGAAATTTACATCGATTGAGTAAATTTAGCTACACAATTTGGGTCCCGAGTGAGTTTTCTAATGGACAAGAGGTTACATGACATCTTTGGAACATGAAGGACAGATTGTAGAGTTAGATTCGCAGAAAGAAAAATAGAACCTTTTCCCGCGACTAGAGAGAAATACCTATCTACGATACGAACTCTAAGATTACCAGGACAAGGAGTGTAAGATGAGTATAAATGGGAAAGACTCGTCATGTGATCACTAGCGCCTAAATCAATTACCCATAATTCGTTATCAGAATAAGTGTAAAACGGAATAAAAATCACTTTTTTTAACAAGAAAATTAGTCAAAGAGGTGTTAGGAATAAATTCGGATAAATTTAATAATCCGTACAAATGCTCTAATTATTCCTTACCGAATGGAGCTCTTTTGGAGATATTAGGTCTGATTTGAGTAGTTACCTGTATACTTGATTCATATTTATCAGAAAAGTAAATGATTCAAAAGTCTCAAGTATATCTATATTTGTTATTAACATAAACTACACAAATTAAATTTTTCCACTAACTTTACACATTATGAATTAAATTTAAAAAATTTAAATAAATATATACTAATATAAAATCACATTAACTAAATATCAATTAATTATATTACTTAATCATCATATCGAGAATCAAAATTCTTTTTTTTATTTATGTCCGGTATCGAATTGTGAATGTAATGATGTAAAAAATTTAAAATGTATATACCTAATATAAAATATATGATTTTTTTAAATTAAAAATACTAGAAATGATAAATAAATTTTATTGAAAATATTCTCCAATTTGGATACTACATAATAGAAAACTAAATGTAAACGGAAAAAAATTATTTTTAAGCATCCAATTATATACAACAAAATAATTAGTTAAATGACCAAAACCCAAATATAAAAAACGCCTTTTTATTTAATATGTTATATGTAATATTGGGCCTTGGTAATTTTGTACCTTCTCTAACCAGGTTTTTCTTATCAATGGGCCAATATTACCTTTTTTTATGAAGGGTATTTTTTGTATATTAGGAGACAATTTACGAGTTTCCAGGGTAGCCTATAGAAATATCTTTTCATACTAACAACTATAAAAAAAATCACTCTAAATAATAACTTATAAAATACATTGATTTTAGCAGCTTTAGTTTTTAATTTTGAAGGTTTAATCCAAAGATTAAAGTGATCAACTGTTATCCCACAATAAGGTAAGTATTATAACCGTTCTATTTTTGTATTACTTTTTTGTTTTAGCTACGTAATTGGTAATTACAATTTGTAACTCGATTTTAGTTTTTGTAATTATATAGTTTGTAAATCGTAGTTAGGGATCATATTTATGGCTTGTAAATTGTAGTTAGGGTTCGTAGGTATTATTTTGCTAATAAATTAGTAGATTTTATTTTAACTTTTTTTTCATTTTTGAACTCATTTTCCATTAATGATGAATAGTTATTCAAATAATATTATTAATCAATTAAAGATCTTGTATAATTAGCTGTAAATCCTAATTCGAATTAAGTTTTTATTACAATGGTCTCCTAGTTAATGTTGGGTTTGGTTTATAGAACTTGTTTTGGGAATTAAGGTTTATAAGAATATGAATTGGGATGTTCTTTTTTTTTATACTAGCTAGTAGTGACGGTAATTTCTAAGCTATATCCTTTGGTTTTTATTTTTTGCAGAACACCCTTAACTCCCAAATATTAACTTTACAACGGAGTGGAATCTAATTCTTAAATTTTGTATGTAACCAGTGTTTCGTTCATTTTTATACTTTATAATTTTTTTTTCTAATTTTCTAATTTATAATATTTCATTTATAAAGAAAAAGATCGTTGGCCATGTCATTTCAGTACTGGAAAATATTTATATTTATATAATTTATCTTGGTAAGTCTTATATTTATATTTATATTTATATATGCTATATTTCTTATTCTTTCTTTTGGATGTTATGAAGTTATGTTTGCATCAAAATGCAAAACTATTCTTCCATCTTTGACATATGGCTGGGAAATAGATATGGATTTTTCTACCGAAGAAATTGCTAATATTTTTCGGACGACCTTGTGGTTCCAAGCTCGACAACAAAATCATGATTACTTTAAGATTTTTTCGTTGAACAGATTGTTTATCCCAAAATATTAGGTTTATATAAAATGTAATTGATGGATCATACTAATTGCATATTTATTTATGATAATTATTGTTCTATTTATTGGTAGAATTCGAATTTTATTACCTTTTTTGGATTAGTTATATGAAATGTTATTGATCTTTTTACTGCTTAAATATTTTATAAGGTTGTTTAGTTTTAAAATTAGTAAGAAATTATGGACTCGGATTATTAAATTTGGTAGTTTATGAATAGAAATTTGGTTAATTTTTTTTAATTACAATTTGTGCTTATGACAATTAGAAAGCATATTCGATCTATTACCATCCCTAGTTAAACAATTTTTTTTTCCAGACCCTAATTTACATCTTGTAGATATAAGTTTAAGATACTATTCCATAATTGGTCTCTCAGTGAGTTACTACCGCAAGTGTATGGATCGTTTACAATTAATAATAACATAAGTATGGGGCTTATCGTTCTCCACAAGGATTATGAGGTTAATGATAGTTTCAATTAATATCATGTATTTTGCCTTTTTGGAAATTTTTTAGGTGAACTTATAGATGGTAAGAATGACTGGTGAGAATAACTAAATAAGAGTTTTTTCTATATTAACCGGTGAGAATAATTGCTTTCAAGTGATCAAGCTGCTTTAAGCCTATTCGTAAACTTAAACTCTAAGGTTTTGGTATATGTGTATGGTCCTTTGTATGCAACCTTGGTAGCAAACATGTAAACAAAAAAGGTGACATGTTATATATATATACTAGGTATGAACCCGTGCCTGAAGGCACTCTAACACTATTGATTTAGAAAAATAAATTTAATTTGGAATAAATAAACAATTCTTCAAGGTAAAAATAAACTGAAGAATATTTAACCAAGCTTAAAAAGTATGATATGTTTTACATAAACAATATATCTAACTATATATATACGTTTAGAAAAAACATAAACAATATATCCAATTTTATATATACATTTAGAAAAAAGTTATAATTTTAGTATATGAAAAATAAATGTAATTTAGTTAAGCATGAGCATCAAGCACAAAGAAAAAATTGTGCATTAATGGAAATTAAGTGTCACAAAGAAGAGATTGTTTTTGTACGAAAAGGAAATAAAGATCATTGATATACAAAAAGGAAGAGATCGTCGACGCATGAAAAAAAAATCATTGGTATACAAAAAAAAAGTAAAAGATCGTTGGAACGGAATAAATTGTCTGAAAGAAAAGAATGCAAGTGATTATAGGGACCGTATAGTGTAATTTTCAACAAAAAGACTAATAGTAATTTCAAAAACCAATAGTGCAATTAACTCGAACAATGAATATAAGGACCTAAAGTGTAATTTTTGCATAATATATGGACCAATGAGGAAAATTCAATCAAGAGACCTACATTGCAGTTAACTATAAATAATTGACTCTTGTTGGAGAGCTCCCAATCAAAAATCCTGATTACACCTATGTCTAAAGGAATTATAGAAATATACAAAACAATTGGTGCAATATTTATACGAAACATATATACATGTAACTAACTAAGGACTGAACTGAAGATGAGTAGATATCCCGAAACAGGTTGCCAAGGGACGAAACAGATATTTTATTTTCTTTTCCAGCCACTAACAATTATAAAAAGTATTCGAATCTTTGGCGTGATCACAGAACCGCACATGATCTTACTTGCTGGTGAAAAGGACTGGTGCAAGAGGAGTAACCCACTCTAAACTTACCAAATAGAAAAAGTTACTACTTTAATGTTGATTTCATTGCATCATAAAATCACACGATATATAAAATACCATCTATACCTTTAAATGGAATTTTTTCAATTATAAAAAACGCAAATATAGGTGAAATCACTAAAAGTCAAACCATTAATGCAGACCATATAACAAAATTTTGAATATTGGCCAGCTTAAAATTACCCTTGCAAGGAGAATTGAAATTTAACATATAAATTTACAATAAATACCCTTCTCCTCTAAAGACAATTATATTGAAAAAATCAGCAAAAATAAAGCAAAATCTTTGAGTAAACTTAGTAAATTCCAGTGCGACCTACACACATTACCATTCTTGTATGTAGCTAGATTACCCCAAAGCCAACATGCTTCATTTTTACTATTACACCAGTATCTAAGCATACACGGTAAATTTTGGAAGTGGAATCAAATTAAAATAATGTAAACTGAAAGTATCAATTAACTGAAAGTGGAGAAGTTGCTAATTGAGGAGATTAAATGACCGCAGCCTGTATTTCCCAACCAAAAACCAAGTATGGAATCAAATTAAAATAATGCGAACTGAAGGAAACATATCAATTAACTGAAAGTGGAGAAATTGCCAGTTGAGGAGATGAAAAGACTGGAGCTTGTATTTCCCAACCAAAAATCAAGTATAACCTGGATTAGCAAGTAAGATTAAATATGAAATAAATATACCATGGTGCTAATCTTTAAAAACAATAAATATACGCGTGTTGTTAATGTAAAAGAAAAGTAGAAAAAAAGTAAAAAAAATAGTAAAAAAGTACGTATACTTTCGCCGAGGATGATTTGCAACATTGAAATGTTCCAAATAGTATAGTAGTCCATTATATGATCCCGTGGCAAATGACATTCCCTCCCCATATCAGCTATTCTCAGCGAATCACTTCTTATAAGGTAAAGGCTTCCTACGGTCATATGGCCATTGTAGATTAGTATAAAAATATAATAAACAACAGGTAAAAGACTTTCAACGGGCCATTGTAGAATTAGTATAAAAATATAATAAACAACACGAAAACTGTAGAAATAATGAGATTATGTTTTAAGAAATTCATTTTTTTAGAATTCAAAATTGTAGGATTAATATAAAGATATAATTGTAAAAATAATGAAATTAAGTTAAAAAATAATTTAATCTTTTCAAGTTTTAATAGAAAAATTTAATTGATTGTTTACCTTAATATGGAATGGTGAGAATGGTCCCTGACTTGCGGCAATTTTCTTATTTAGGAGACGGCTTGGTGGGAAGGTGATTAAAAATAATTACTATAGAATTATTAATCACCTTAATTTAATAAAAGAAATGCCGTATAAGGCCAAAGTGTTCACTTCAACAGACAAAAAGGATATTGTCAGCTATTGCTATATCTTCTTTTTCTCTTTTGCTTTTCATACTTTGGTAAATTAACAATAATGTTAAATAAAAATGTAATCTAAAACACTTTTTATTAATTTTATCAAACTCGGGGGTGCCTGCAATTAAACAAATCACAGGGATCAATTATGTAATTTATTATAATAAATCATTATAATTAAACTAAATTAAAATTTGGGCTTACAAATGGGAAAGAAGAAGCTTTATCATTCCAAATAGCTAATAATCCAATTCCTGTTGATAATTAAATCAGATGATTCTGAAAATTTGTAAAAGTGATGATATTAGGTTAAAAGAATTCAATTTTTAAGAGTTTCAATGGTAAACCTTAATTTTTTACCTTAATTTGGTTCTTCAATTATTGATGGAGTTTTTGAGAAGTTCTTTTCCAGGAAGTTGTTCTAGGAAATAGTCTAGAAATTCAAGGGTACCTACTTTACAAATACCACCTTTTAATGCACGCCAGCTAACCCAATGGGTCATAGTAACAGCTCGTAAAACTCTCAACATAGCTTCTAAACAACAGAGTCGAACCAAGGGATTTTCACTGGTTCAGAAGATACATAAAGACCTGCAATACTAAAAAAATATCACAATAGTTATGTTCAGATTATGGAATAAAAGAAAATAAATTTTAACCTGATTTTGCCATCATAGCAGCTAAACTAATTGTTTTCAATAAAATAGTTTTCCCGCCAGTATTTGGTCCCATTATTACCAAAACTCTTGTATTTTTTTCAGCAAAAATATCAACAGGAATTGGGGAGATCTTTTACTTTACCAACCTGCATTAAACAAAAATAGCCTAACATATTAAGGTAACTAAATCCTATCTCCAGCAAACAATAAATATAAAATAAAAGGAAAAGTAGGTCAATATGGCTCTATGAGTTACCTGTTTTTCTAAGGATGATGTATGAATGTTAGTTTCTTCTTTCACACTTAATATTCCCCCTTGTTTTTTTGTCCTCTTCATATCGTAAAATTAACAAACAAATTGTCATGTATTCTTGCATGTAATTTAAAATTGAATAGAAGGATTCTGAAAAGTCTACAGAAATAGCATAATTCTACTGATATTAACAATTTGCAGGATCAATTTCAAATACTAATCGATTGACACTTAATCAAATTATAAATGAAAAAACTGCACTAATCAGTCCCTGGAAAAATAACACCGTTTGTGCTTTACATGGAACAGGTTTTCACCTGTGTAAACAGGTCAACTCAGGTCCAATCCCACCTTTCTTCAAGTCAAATCTCCATTATTCACCTGCACCCAAGGTTTTCTCTAACTAAGATTCATAATTCTCAATTAAAGAAAAGAAAAATAAAAAAAGATTAATACCAATTGCAAAAGTGCAGAAAATGTTTGTGCCATGTCCTACTTTTCTTGACCCCTTACAACATCTCCACAAGACATGGGATTTTTTCCAGGTTCAGCTTCAGACTATAATTTATCTATTATATAGAGACCTATAGTGCAATTAACTCGAAAAAAGAAACCAGGAGAGTGCTATTAACTCAAAAAAATTACAAATCACATTAGAATCGAAGAAACCTCATATATGTGTGTTTGGAGATTTCAATTTCGGAGCTAAACGGAGCTAGCGTTGGAGCTCTTCACTTTTGGAATCGACGGAATCAAAAATTATCAATTTCCCTAATTTAATTTGAATTAAGACACAATTAACAAAGTTAAAACATTTTTTTTTACCTCAGAATCATTATAATCCGAGGAAAAATAATAATCAAAATATAAACCTAAACGGCTCCCATATGCATCAATAAACAGATGATAGTTACCTTGATTTGGGTATCCCTTTCTATTTCTTCTTCATCGGAGCTGGAGATTGGATTTGTGGAGGGTCTTCGATTCGATTGAGCGGCTTGGTGGGAGAGACGTGAAATGGTGAAGTGAAGAGTGCTTCTTCGATTCAGTTGAGCGGCTTGGTGGGAAGAGATGAGAGGCCTGGTGGGAAGGTGCATTCGAGGAGATTTCTTTTTCTGTACGTGAAGTGGTGAAGTGAAGAGGTGAAGTAATTTGAGTGACGCTGTAAAAGATAAAATAAATAAAATGGCCCATACATTTAATCCAACGGCTGAAAAATATAGAGGAGACATCAAGATATTTTAAACCGTGGATTAAATTTAGACAATCTGACCATTAATTATAATCGATCTAAAGGTCGAAAATGATTGAATTTAATCCAAAGGCTAAAAAATATGGAGAAAAACAGGAGACATTTTGGGGCATTGGCCCAGGAGAAATATGTAAATAAATTATATATTCGTGATTTTGTTGATTTATTATATTACTGAAGAACAACCCTATCAAGTAGAGATAAATAACAACTTAACTAAATAAAAAATTGTAAGATAAATTGCATATTTAATGTAGCCGAGAATTGGATTGTCATCATCAATATCATAGTGCAATGCGACATATAAAGAAATACTTATCATTCTTGCAACTATATTTTATATCATTCATAATTCATGAAATTCGAGAACCACTTCACCAGAAAATTCAAAAGTTTTTGTTGCAATTTTAGAATAATGTGTTAAAGGCTAATATGATATATTTGTTTTGTTTTGTGCAATCTAAGGTGTGTATCATAGTTTAGCCGGGCTACATATCATAATGAGAATCTAAATCGTTATCAATAACTAGATTTGGTAATTGTACATCCTAAATGGATTTCGGAATTGCACTAGTTAGATATACAGTTAGTATAACTTCTTTAATTAAGAAATAAACCAATCGGGGTTAAAGATAAAAGATGCTCTAGACTATCTTAATTGAATAAATACTATTATACTCTCAAATGAAAAAAAAACTAAATAAAGACAAAAATTAGCCGTAAAATGATCATTGAGTATCTAATTGTCAACCACCATTGGAGTTTGACTCAAAGAGTCTCTGAGTAGAAAAAGTCTCACCAAGCCTAAAAAGTCTTTTTGCAGACTTTAATAGGTTTTTGAGCCAGCTAAAATAATTGCCAAAAAAATCTCTTAGTGTGTCAATAAATTTATGTGCATGCTTAAAAGATATCATAGCACGTGTTTTTTCCACTAAACATGTTCGTTTATTGAGCATTTTATAAAAGTAGTTTACAGGTATGCTCGAATCTTTGCGAAACTTGAAATCAACACATATAAATGAAAATATGTTTATATTACAAAGAGTATAAAAAAACTATTTTTTTAAATAAAAATAACAGAATTGTGCTTAAATATAAAAGGAAGTCCATTGTGTTGAGTTTATCAATATCACAATAGGTCTAAAACCATCTATAGCCTTCGAACACAGATTCACCATTGGAAATGCAAAACCAAAGCTTCGCCACTATATTCCCTCACTTGATAACCTTCTGAGCTCATGAAGTCAAAACTTCACCATTGTCATTACCTCGCCTGAGCACCACCTATACTCACAAAGATTGAACTTCACCATTACATATAATGCAAATCTACTACCATAATGGAAAATAACCAAAGATGGGCTTTTAACACAATGAAGACACTACCACTACCTCCATATCAATGTTCGGAGCATAACACCACGAGTGTTTAGTTTTGCAATACCTTCAATCTCCATTGTGCTGCAATTAGATATATTTGAGAAATCTGACAAGTTGATGAGTTGAGAGGGTTTTAGGAAAAGTGGGTAAATAATTTGGTTTGTGTGTGAGTTTTAGGATTTTCGATATATATATATATATATATATATATATATATATATATATATATATATATATATATATATATGTGTGTGTGTGTGTGTGTGTGTGCATGCAATAGGAAAAAGTGACCAACACGGATGGATCCCCAATTTATGGGGTGATTCATTGGTGCAAGTCCCATCACCATACCTTGTTTACGGTGAACTTGGACGCATAATATTCCTTATTTTGTTTGATCACTGGTGAAGGGATAGAGACCGATCCTTCCTTATTGAGAATCGTGTCCTTGATTGAAATAGATGATGAAGAATAGAACGACTCATTGGATAAGTACAGAGACAATCCATCTATGAAGCCTATATACATCGATAGTGATGAAGATATCATTAGTGTTGGTTATTACGAGACAGACAAAGTATTACAAGAAGTCTTTCTGTAATTAGTTTGGGATATTATTAATCTTTAATGAAAATTATAAATTTTATTTTTGAATTTTGATGATAATGTTCTTTTTGCATTAGATTTTTATATATTTTGTAATTGGTAGAGTCAAATTACACAAGTTTAAAAAAATGTGTTATGTATTTTCAAGTAAAAAGAGAAAAAATATATATTTTATTATTAGGAACAACATAAGTCGTCACTAATAATTTATGTACTCTTTTCGAGAGATAAGGAGCAATTGCTTTGAGTCGTTGCAACAGAACTTGTCGCGAGAGATTGATGTCAAACACGAAGAAGTTTTTTGTCGCTAATGACAGTTTTTTAATTTATATTTATATCTCTTGAGATTGAAAATATTAGTCGCGGTGAAACTTATTGTCACTAGTAAGCCTATTCAATTTTCGATACCAAATTTATGTGTTATTTCGTAATTAATTTAGTTTTAGGGGTTATAGTACAATTTGAAAATATATGGGGGTTATTGAATATAAAAATAGAATTAGGGATTGTATGTAATTACAATATAAATTAGGAATAATGATGTAATTAAAATTAAATATAAGGGTTATTTTGGAATTTAAATGAAATTTACGGGTTTTAACAAATTTGGAATAAAAATTAGGACTAATTATGTAATTAATATAAAAATTATGGTTATTTATTTAGGGGATTCTATGAAATTGAAATATTTTTAGGGATTATAGTGTATTTTAAGATTATTCTTGGGGTTGTGAAATATTTTAAGGGGCTTAATTATATTTTAAAATACTTTTAGGTGATTTAATGTAATTTAAATTATTTTTATGGGCTTTAGTGAAATTAAATATATTATTGTAGGCTTTTGTGTAATTTAAATTATATTAGGTTGTTTAGTGTAATTTAAATTATTTTTATGAACTTAAGTGAAATAAAAATTATTTTTAATTTAATTTTTTAAGGGATTCATTATAGTTTAAAATTATAGGTGATCTAGTGTAATCTGAAAACATTTTTTGGGCCTTAAGTGTAATTTAATATTATTTTAGGTTTTATAATGTAATTTAATTTTTTTAGGAGCTTTAGTGTAATTTAAAAATATTTTAGGGGATTTAGTATTATTTTATATTATTTTGGGGGCTTTAATGTATTATAAAAAATGTATGCTTTAGTGTAATTTAAAATAATTATAGGGGCCTTAACATAATTTAAAATTACTTTAGGGGATTAAGTAAAATATAAAATCATTTTATGGGCTTTAGTGTAATTCGAAATATTTTTAGAGGTATTTGTATAATTTATTTATTTTTAAATGCCAGTGGCATTTGCAGTTGCCCCAGGGGCAGAGACAAAGTTGGTGACGGGCATGATCCCACACGTAACGTAAATCAAGATCTCACAAACTATAATGCCCTTAGTATAATATTAAGATGAATTAGTTGTTTGTATTAAAGTATGTCTAATTAACTATGTATTATAATAAAGTTTTTTTTATTTGTAACCTATTTAGAAAAAATAATTTTATGAAAAACTTATTTAAAAAAATAATTGCAAAACTATCATGTAGGCGCTCTTTCAAAGAGAGCCTTTATCATTTAATAATCCCATTAGATTAGTGGTCCATCAATTAACTTAAATAAGAGGTCATCCTTTAAGGGATTTGGCAACTATACAGTTAGAGTCAAGGCGATGTAGGAGGCGGTAGGTCATCACCCTGTATATTTATGCATATTTGATAACATATGGAATCCAGGGACTAAATATGGGAAGCATGTTGCCAACATCATCGTGCTCACTGTATGGGAGAAGGTCATTTAATGCTTCAAGAGTTGGAAAATTAAGCCTAGAAATGTAACAACAATTACATGATCGAGTGGGAGTTATTTTTCTTTAATATTTTTATTTTATTCATACACATTGTTTGGGGAGAATAATAGTTGATGTGTTGATTTGTTGTAGACATGACTTCTCTCGTATTGATGGTTGGAAGAAGAGGTCGGACTAAACAAAAGTATTGGGCAACATTGAAATTACATGGTCCAAGTGATATAGTGACTTCAAGTATTGGATGAAAAGGGATTACTAATTTACAGGAAAAATGCCCGATGAGCAGGTGTCCGAGAACTGGAAAAGGATCTTCAAGGTTTGGGATGACACTTCTTCAATCAAAATATTGAATCAAGCTATAAGTTATAATTATTATTTAGGTTTCAATATTTTCTTAAAAAAAGAAATAGGTGTTGTACAGGGTCGAAGAATTATTCCGGATGCGGGAGGATTTGTTTTAGGTAAATATTTGAAGTAAATTTTTATTATTTAGTCATGCTAATACTTTGACCGTTGAATGAAACTGAAGGGGAGAAGAACCCACGGGTGGTACATGAACTATTTAGGGAGAAGACTCGGAGGTGCCATTTTTCCGTATAGCTAACTTCTTCTACGAGCTCGGATATGACAAACATGAAAAGTAGTGGAAGACGGTTAAGAAAAATATGGTGTAAGTGTTCAAATAATGTGATTTCAATTTTTTATGTCACGTTTGAATTTTTATTAATAACTATGTATTTAGTTTATGTAATAGGCTGAGATAAGATCCTTGATTTGTGCACGAGTCACGCAACAAAACCCACACTCAGGATCCATGAAAGATTTATCCTCTAATACTTTTACGCATATAGATCATGTCAATAATTATGTAACATCAGCACGCAAATGGATTGGTCTAGCTATGCAGTGTTGGGTTGTTATTATTGGAGCCCCTCTGAAGGCCCGACATTCGAGAACTGCTGAGCCATCTACTCGTATGGTGTGGTATTTTAACGGGATAATTTCTTCCGTCATTGTCTATTTAATTTTGAAGGGCCAACAACAATACGAATGGGAGGTAGATAGATCTACAAGCTCGACAACTACCATTAATTCCACTTATAGAATAGAACAACAAAGTGGAGCCCTCACTTGATTTAATTATATTAGAGAAGACGAGGTCATGTCAACTTTTGATCCTGCCTGTTCTCCCAGTTCTACTCTTGGTCCTTCCAAAAGTTCATCTACTAATCGTCGCCGAATAAATATCAAAGACGAAGAAGAAGAAAATATATCCAATGATTTATTTTGATTTTCATCTCCCACTGACGTTATTGATGTTAGTATGTATTATTTGGACTTTAATTCAATCTATTCAAATCATATTTTATTTGTGTAGATTAATGTATTTGGAGATTTTGGGTTTTGTTGTAATTTAACCAAATTATCATTCATAAAAAATTAAATTAGAATAATACTAATTAAAAAAACTATTGATAATTAAGTAATTTTTTTACTAGCGATGTTAGAAATATATTCTCAAAATCGCAGGCAAAGGATTGTCTAGCGATGATTGTAATTCATTGCAAATGATTGTTTGGCGATGACATGATTTCGTCACAAAAGTTCGGCATACTAGAGACAAATGGCTTTCGTCGCAAATGATCGTCTAATTAGTGGAAAAATATTTCGTCGCACGAAATAAATTCTCATAGGCGAGAACATCCAGTATTCATCACGAATTTTTATCTCTAACGATGAGATATTAGCGAGAAAAAGGAGGTCTTTCGCGATGACAGGTAGCAACACTAGCGACGACAACTTTCTTCGCTAGTGATAGGAAGTGTATAAGTTGTCTAACATAATTTATCTTCAACCTTCATGAAATAATGACAAATAAGATAGTGAAATAGATACATTAAACTTTCAAATAACTAAAAATTTGATAATGTTTTTACTATCTCTATCTCTCTCGTTTTAATGTAAATAGATTTTGAAAAAATTTATGGTCATATAATATGGATTCAATACACACAATACACACGATAAGCATGAACCAAAAATTTATCAAGTATGGAGGTGTCCTTTAAAGAAAGAACTTGTTCGAAAAATGGTTGTTATGTTGCTGAACAGACATGCTTAGAGAAGATAACTATTCAAAATTATTTCTTCCAATTTTAAGTATTTTATAAACATAATTAATTAATTCAATTAATAATAACTATTTTATAAAAAACGTAATTTGGATAAGTGAAAATTGATATAATTTTTGTTTGAGTGAAAATTGTTAAATTCTCCTCGATATATGTGAACAAGAATGCTTGGGGTAATATTTGTGTGTAAACAATCATATATGTGATAAGAGACTGTACAATATATGATAAGAGATTATATATGGTACATTTACAAACAAAAAACTCACTTCCCGATTCCTGATTTTATACTGAAATTCTTTTTTCATATTTTTTATACTTTATTCATTTTCCATTATATTATATTTAAGGAACAAGATTTATAATGATTTGCATTATATAAACTAAGCACAAGAATTCAATAAAGTGTATCTGCAATATTAAGTTTGTGACTAATGTAACCTAGAGAGAAGTGAAAAGTTAAATTTTTATGTTTCTTCTTTTATCAATGACGTGTCTACTTATATAAGACAAGATCCAATCCTGGAATGAGTGAGGCACTACATGAGACTAATAATACAATTTTTATGAGCTCGGATTTAGTTGAAAAGGTGCAAGTGGAAGATATTTTTCCTATAATGGATGAGGTCAAGGTATGAAGCCAATGCAAGCTTGGAAAAAGATGTTTAGAGGTAAGATCAAGAACTATATTAAGATCTAAATTCACCCTTGTTTGAACTATTTTGTAACAGTCTGATTATATCTCGGACTAATGTCTTTGAGAAAGGAAGATCCTATTAGGAATCTAGATTAAATGGTAATTTTGTTTATAATCCCCTTTCATTTTACATCAAGCAGTATATTGTGAAAATTAGTGGATAAGGTTTGGTAAAAATGACATAAGAAACTTGTGTTGGTCCCTAGTTGTTTTGATTTAACTATGAGAAAGTGTGTGGTAATATCAGCTATCAAATATGGCATGTCAAGTCTAGGCACATCTATAAGAGATATCGGATCAAAAATAAAAGTCACCGGTTTTAAAACAGATCAAATGGAATTCCAAGAAAAATAATACTTCTATTAAAGTAAACTAACTATAACATAAATGGAAGTACGGTTACAAAAGAAACAATTACACAGAAAAAATAGAAAAGAACTACAACGATTACATAGTAGAGATATGAAAATACATATAATTTATGTTGAAAGAATAATTATAGTTTTATTTGCAATATAGGTTCCTATGCTATGCGAAAATTGTAGTATGGACCTTGATATAATTTATATAGAAAGAATTGTTGTAGTTGTAATCACTAGCCTGGACAAATATATATTACTGCAGTAGGGTCACATGATATCCAAAAAAATTAGCATAGGTCCATATACTATAAACAAAAAATGCACTACAAGTTTTCTATAGTTTTTTTCTCAAGTTTTGATAGTGCGACACTATTTACTTAAATTAATTATGAAAATGCATGAGAGAAAATGGTTTAAATTTTGTGTCTGGTTTAGAAGGAAATGAGGAAAGATGATGTTTGGTTATTTGGCAAATTTCACATTGAAAAATAAAAGGGTTTTTATTTTTTAAATCGATTGATATAACTTACTCAAATATATGAAATTAGGATGTCCCATTCTGTAGTGCCATAACATTATTTCATCTTTAGCAAATAGAGAAAATAGACAACTTGACATTTTTGTTTGTCTAACCAAAGGAACATTACCTTCAAAGTAGTAGAGTCGATCAACTTCTCTAGCACTACCAATCATCTTTCCCGAACTAATATCTTGAAATTTACATCGAGATTGAGTAAATTTAGCTACACAATTTGAGACCCGAGTCAGTTTTCTAATGGACAAGAGGTTACGTTACATCTTTGGAACATGAAGGACTGATTGTAGAGTTAGATTCGCAGAAAGAAAAATAGAGCCTTTTCCCGCGACTAGAGAGAAATACCTATCTACGATACGAACTCTAAGATTACCAGGACAAGGAGTGTAAGACGAGTATAAATGGGAAAGACTCGTCATGTGATCACTAGCGCCTAAATCAATTACCCATAATTCGTTATCAGAAGAAGTGTAAAACGGAATAAAAATCACTTTTTTTAACAAGAAAATTAGTCAAAGAGGTGTTAGGAATAAATTCGGATAAATTTAATAATCTGTACAAATGCTCTTATTATTCCTTACAGAATGGAGCTCTTTTGGAGATATTAGGTCTGGTTTGAGTAGTTACATGTATACTTGATTCATATTTATCAGAAAAGTAAATGATTCAAAAGTCTCAAGTATATCTATATTTGTTATTAACATAAACTACACAAATTAAATTGTTCCACTAACTTTACACATTATGAATTAAATTTAAAAAATTTAAATAAATATATACTAATATAAAATCACATTAACTAAATATCAATTAATTATATTACTTAATCATCATATCGAAAATCAAAATTCTATTTTTTTTATTTATGTCCGGTATCGAATTGTAAATGTAATGATGTAAAAAATTTAAAATGTATATACATAATATAAAATATATGATTTTTTTAAATTGAAAATACTAAAAATGATAAATAAATTTTATTGAAAAGATTCTCCAATTTGGATACTACATAATAGAATACTGAATGTAAAAGGAAAAAAAATTATTTTTAAGCAATCCAATTATATACTACAAAATAATTAGTTAAATGACCAAAACCCAAATATAAAAAACGCCTTTTTATTTAATATGTTATATGTAATATTAGGCTTTGGTAATTTTGTACCTTCTCTAACCAGGTTTTTCTTATTAATGGGACAATATTACCTTTTTTTTATGAAGGGTATTTTTTGTATATTAGGAGACAATTTACGAGTTTCCAGGGTAGCCTATAGAAATATCGTTTCTTACTAACAATTATAAAAAATCGCTCTAAATAAAAAACGATAAAAAATACATTTATTTTGGCAGCTTTAGTTTTTAATTTTGAAGGTTTAATCCAAAGATTAAAGTGATCAACTGTTATCCCACACTAAGGTAAGTATTATAACCGTTCTATTTTTGTATAACTTTTTTGTTTAAGCTACGTAATTGGTAATTACAATTTGTAACTCGATTTTAGTTTTTGTAATTATATAGTTTGTAAATCGTAGTTAGGGATCATATTTATGGCTTGTAAATTGTAGTTAGGGTTGTAGGTATTATTTTGGTAATAAATTAGTAGATTTAATTTTAATTTTTTTTTTCAATTTTGAACTCATTTTCCATTAATGATGAATAGTTATTCAAATAATATTATTAATCAATTAAAGATCTTGTATAATTAGGTTTAAATCCTAATTCGTATTAAGTTTTATTACAATGGTCTCCCAGTTAATGTTGGGTTTGGTTTATAGAACTTGTTTTGGGAATTAGGGTTTATAAGAATATGAATTGGGATGTTCTTTGTTTTTGATACTAGCTAGTAGTGACGGTAATTTCTAAGTTATATCCTTTGGTTTTTATTTTTTGCAGAACACCCTTAACTCCCAAATATTAACTTTACAATGGAGTGGAATCTAATTCTTAAATTTTGTATGTAACCAGTGTTTCGTTCATTTTTATACTTTATAATTTTTTTTCTAATTTTTTAATTTATAATATTTCATTTATAAAGAAAAAGATCGTTGGCCATGTCATTTCAGTACTGGAAAATATTTATATTTATATAATTTATCTTGGTAAGTCTTATATTTATATTTATATTTATATATGCTATATTTCTTATTCTTTCTTTTGGATGTTATGAAGTTATGTTTGCATCAAAATGCAAAACTATTCTGCCACCTTTGACATATGGCTGGGAAATAGATATGGATTTTTCTACCGAAGAAATTGCTAATATTTCTTGGACGACCTTGTGGTTCCAAGCTCGACAACAAAATCATGATTACTTTAAGATTTTTTCGTTGAATAGACCGTTTATCCCAAAATATTAGGTTTATATAAAATGTAATTGATGGATCATACTAATTGCATATTTATTTATGATAATTATTGTTCTATTTATTGGTCGAATTCGAATTTAATTACCTTTTTAGGTTTAGTTATATGAAATGTTATTGATCTTTTGACTGCTTAAATATTTTATAAGGGTGTTTAGTTTTAAAATTAGTAAGAAATTATGGACTCTGGATTATTAAATTTGGTAGTTTATGAATAGAAATTTGGTTAATATTTTTTTAATTACAATTTGTGCTTATGACAATTAGAGAGCGATCTATTACCATCCCTAGTTAAACAAATTTTTTACCAGACCCTAATTTACATCTTGTAGATATAAGTTTAAGATACTATTCCATAATTGGTCTCTCAGTGAGTTACTACCCGCAAGTGTATGGATCGTTTACAATTAATAATAACATAAGTATGGGGCTTATCGTTCTCCACAAGGATTATGAGGTTAATGATAGTTTCAATTATTATCGTGTATTTTGCGTTTTTGGAAATTTTTTAGGTGAACTTATAGATGGTAAGAATGAATGGTGAGAATAACTGAAAAAAGAGTTTTTTCTATATTAACTGGTGAGAATAATTGTTTTCAAGTGATCAAGCTGCTTTAAGCCTATTCATAAACTTAAACTCTAAGGTTTTGGTATATGTGTATGGTCCTTTGTATGCAACCTTGTTAGCAAACATGTAAACAAATAAGGTGACATGTTATATATATATATATACAAGGTATGAACCCGTGCCTGAAGGCACTCTAACACTATTGATTTAGAAAAATAAATTTAATTTGGAATAAATAAACAATTCTTCAGGTAAAAATAAACTGAAGAATATTTAACCAAGATTAAAAAGTATGATATGTTTTACATAAACAATATATCTAACTATATATATACGTTTAGAAAAAACATAAACAATATATCCAATTTTATATATACATTTAAAAAAAAAGTTATAATTTTAGTATATGAAAAAATAAATGTAATTTAGTTAAGCATGAGCATCCAGCACAAAGAAAAATTTGTGAATTAATGGAAATTAAGTGTCACAAAGAAGAGATTGTTTTCGCACGAAAAGGAAATAAAGATCATTGATATAAAAAAGGAAGAGATTGTCGACGCATGAAAAAAAATCATTGGTATACGAAAAAAAGTAAAAGATCGTTGGAACGGAATAAATTGTCTGAAAGAAAAGAATGCAAGTGATTTTAGGGACCATATAGTGTAATTTTCAACAAAAAGACTAATAGTAATTTCACAAACCAATAGTGCAATTAACTAGAACAATGAATATAAGGACCTAAAGTGTAATTTTTGCATAATATATGGACCAATGAGAAAAATTCAATCAAGAGACCTACATTGCAGTTAACTATAAATAATTGAATCTTGCTGGAGAGCTCCCAATCAAAATTCCTGATTAACACGTGTGTCTAAAGGAATTATAGAAATATACAAAACAATTGGTGCAATATTTATACGAAACATATATACATGTAACTAACTAAGGACTGAACTGAAGATGAGTAGATATCCCGAAACAGGTTGCCAAGGGACGAAGCAGATATTTTATTTTCTTTTCCAGCCACTAACAATTATAAAAAGTACTCGAATTTTTGGCGTGATCACAGAACCGCACATGATCTTACATGCTGGTGAAAAAGACTGGTGCAAGAGGAGTAACCCACTGCAAACTTACCAAATAGAAAATATTACTACTTTAATGTTGATTTCATTGCATCATAAAATCACACAGATGTATAAAATACCATCCATACCTTTAAATGGAATTTTTTCAATTATAAAAAACGCAAATATAGGTGAAGTCACTAAAAGTCCAACCATTAATGCAGACCATATAACACCATTTTGAAAATTGGCTCGCTTAAAATTACCCCTGCAAGGAGAATTGAAATTTAACATATAAATTTACAATCAATACCCTCCTCCCCTAAAGATAATTATATTGAAAAAATCAGCAAAAATAAAGCAAAATCTTTGAGTAAACTTACTGAATTCCAGTGCGACCTACACACATTACCATTCTTGTATGTAGCTAGATTACCCCAAAGCCAACATGCTTCCTTTTTACTATTACACCAGTATCTAAGCATACACGGTAAATTTTGGAAGTGGAATCAAATTAAAATAATGTAAACTGAAGGTATCAATTAACTGAAAGTGGAGAAATTGCCAATTGAGGAGATGAAAAGACCGGAGCCTGTATTTCCCAACCAAAAACCAAGTATGGAATCAAATTAAAATAATGTGAACTGAAGGAAACATATCAATTAACTGAAAGTGGAGAAATTGCCAGTTGAGGAGATGAAAAGACTAGAGCTTGTATTTCCCAACAAAAAACCAAGTATAACCTGGATTAGCAAGTAAGATTAAATATGAAATAAATATACCCTGGTGCTAATCTTTAAAAACAACAAATATACGCGTGTTATTAATGTAAAAAAAAATAGAAAAAAAAGTTAAAAAAATAGTAAAAAAGTAAGTATACTTTCACCGAGGATGATTTGCAACATTGAAATGTTCCAAATAGTATAGTAGTCCATTATATGATCCCGTGGCAAATGACATTCCCTCCCCATATCAGCTATTCTCAGCGAATCACTTCTTATAAGGAAAAGGCTTCCTACGGTCATATGGCCATTGTAGATTAGTATAAAAATATAATAAACAACACTATACGATTACAATAGGTAAAAGACTTTCAACGGGCCATTGTAGAATTAGTATAAAAATATAATAAACAACACGAAAACTGTAGAAATAATGAGATTAGGTTTTAAGAAATTAATTTTTTTAGAATTCAACATTGTAGGATTAATATAAAAATATAATTGTAAAAATAATGAAATTAAGTTAAAAAATAATTTAATCTTTTCAAGTTTTAATAGGAAAATTTAATTGATTTTTTACCTTAATATGGAATGGTGAGAATGGTCCCTGACTTGCGGCAATTTTCTTGTTCAGGAGACGGCTTGGTGGGAAGGTGATTAAAAATAATTACTATAGAATTATTAATCACCTTAATTTAATAAAAGAAATGCCGTATAAGGCCAAAGTGTTCACTTCAACAGACAAAAAGGATATTGTCAGCTATTGCTATATCTTCTTTTTCTCTTTTGCTCTTCATACTTTGGTAAATCAACAATAATTGTAAATAAAAATATAATCTAAAATACTTTTTATTAATTTTATCAAACTCGGGGTTGCCTGCAATTAAACAAATCACAGGGATCAATTATGTAATTTATTATAATAAATCATTATAATTAAAAATAAATTAAAATTTGGGCTTACAAATGGGATAGAAGAAGCTTTATCATTCCAAATAGCTAATAATCCAATTCCTGTTGATACTTAAATCAAATGATTCTGAAAATTTGTAAAAGTGATGATATTAGGTTAAAAGAATTCAATTTTTAAGAGTTTCAATGGTAAACCTTAATTTTTTACCTTAATTTGGTTCTTCAATTATTGATGGCGTTTTTGAGAAGTTCTTTTCCAGTAAGTTGTTCTAGGAAATAGTCTAGAAGTTCAAGGGTATCTACTTTACAAATACCACCTTTTAATGCACGCCAGCTAACCCAATGGGTCACACTAACAGCTCGTAAAACTCTCAACATAGCTTCTAAACAACAGAGTCGAACAAGGGATAACCAGAAGATATCACATAAAGACCTGCAATACTAAAAAAATATCACAATAGTTATGTTCAGATTATGGAATAAAAGAAAAGAAATTTTAACCCGATTTTGCCATCATAACAGCTAAACCAATTGTTTTCAAGAAAATAGTTTTCCCGCCAGTATTTGGTACCATTATTACCAAAACTCTTGTATTTTTTTCAGCAAAAATATCAACAGGAATTGGGGGAGATTTTTTACTTTAGCAACCTGCAATAAACAAGAATAGCCAAACATATTAAGGTAACTAAATCCCATCTCGAGCAAACAATAAATATAAAATAAAAGGAAAAGTAGGTGAATATGGCTCTATGAGTTACCTGTTTTTCTAAGGATGATATATGAATGTTAGTTTCTTCTTTCACACTTAATATCCCCCTTGTTGTTTTCTCCTCTTCATATCCTATAATTAACAAACAAATTGTCATGTATTCTTGCATGTAATTTAAAATTGAATAGAAGGATTCTGAAAAGTCTACAGAAATAGCATAATTCTACTGATATTAACAATTTGCAGGATCAATTTCAAATACTAATCGATTGACACTTAATCAAATTATAAATGAAAAAACTGCACTAATCAGTCCCTGGACAAAAAACACCGTTTGTGCTTTACATGGAATAGGTTTTCACCTGTGTAAACAGGTCAACTCAGGTCAACTCAGGTCCAATCCCACCTTTCTTCAAGTCAAATCTCCATTATTCACCTGCACCCAAGGTTTTCGCTAACTAAGATTCATAGTTCTCAATTAAAGAAAAGAAAAATCAAAAAAGATTAATACCAATTGCAAAAGTTCATAAAATGTTTGTGCCACGTCCAACTTTTCTTAACCCCTTACAACATCTCCACAAGACATGGGATTTTTTCCAGGTTCAGCTTCAGACTATAATTTATCAATTATATAGAGACCTATAGTGCAATTAAATCGAAAAAAGAAACCAAGAGAGTGCTATTAACTCAAAAAAATTACAAATCACATTAGAATCGAAGAAACCTCATATATGTGTGTTTGGAGATTTCAATTTCGGAGCTAAACGGAGCTAGCGTTGGAGCTCTTCACTTTTGGAATCGACGGAATAAAAACTTATCAATTTCCCCAATTTAATTTGAATTAAGACACAATTAGCAAAGTTAAAACAAATTTTTTTTTACCTCATAATCATTATAATCCGAGGAAAAATAATAATCAAAATATAAACCTAAACGGCTCCCATATGCGTCAATAAGCAGATACCTTGATTTGGGTATCCCTTTATATTTCTTCTTCATCGGAGCTGGAGATTGGATTTGTGGAGGGTCTTCGATTCGATTGAGCGGCTTGGTGGGAGAGACGTCAAATGGTGAAGCTTTGAGTGCTTCTTCGATTCGGTTGAGCGGCTTGGTGGGAAGAGATGAGAGGCCTGGTGGGAAGGTGCATTTGAGGAGATTTCTATTTCTTTACGTGAAGTGGTGAAGTGAAGAGGTGAAGTAATTTGAGTGACGCTGTAAAAGATAAAATAAATAAAATGGCCCATACATTTAATCCAAGGGCTGAAAAATATAGAGGAGACATCAAGATATTTTAAACCATGGATTAAATTTAGACAATCTGGATCATTAATTATAATCGATCTAAATGTCGAAAATGATTGAAATTTAATCCAAAGGCTAAAAAATATGGTGAAAAACAGGAGACATTTCGGGGCGTTGGCCCTGGAGAAATATGTAAATAAATTATATATTCGTGATTTTGTTGATTTATTATATTACTGAAGAACAACCCTATCAAGTAGAGATAAATAACAACTTAACTAAATAAAAAATTGTAAGATAAATTGCATATTTAATGTAGCCGAGAATTGGATTGTCATCATCAATATCATAGTGCAATGTGACATATAAATAAATACTTAACATTCTTGCAACTATAATTTATATCATTCATAATTCATGAAATTCGAGGACCACTTCACCAGAAAATTCAAAAGTTTTTGTTGCAATTTTAAAATAATGTGTTAAAGGCTAATATGATATATTGGTTTTGTTTTGTGCAAGCTAAGTTGTGTATCATAGTTTAGGCGGGCTACATATCATAATGAGAATCTAAATAGTTATCAATAACTAGATTTGGTAAATGTACATCCTAAATGGATTTCGGAATAGCACTAGTTAGATATACAGTTAGTATAACTTCTTTAATTAAGAAATAAACCAATCGGGGTTAATGATAAAAGATGCTCTAGACTATCTTATTTGAATAAATACTATTATACTCTCAAATGAAAAAAAAACTAAATAAAGACAAAAATTAGCCGTAAAATGATCATTGAGTATCTAAATGTCAACCACCATTTGAGTTTGACTCAAAGAGTCTCTGAGTAGAAAAAGTCTCTCACCAAGCCTAAAAAGTCTTTTCGCAGACCTTAATAGGTTTTTGAGCCAGCTAAAATAATTGCCAAAAAAATCTCTTAGTGTGTCAATAAATTTATGTGCATGCTTAAAAGATATCTTAGCACGTGTTTTTTCCACTAAACATGTTCGTTTATTGAGCATTTTATAAAAGTAGTTTATAGGTATGCTCGAATCTTTGCGAAACTTGAAATCAACACATATAAATGAAAATATGTTTATATTACAAAGAGTATAAAAAAACTATTTTTTAAATAAAAATAACAGAAATGTGCTTAAATAAAAAAGGAAGTCCATTGTGTTGAGTTTATCAATATCATTATCGTAACTGTCACAATAGGTCTAAAACCATCCATAGCCTTCGAACACAGATTCACCATTGGAAATGCAAAACCAAAGCTTCACCACTATATTCCCTCACTTGATAACCTTCCGAGCTCATGAAGTCAAAACTTCACCATTGTCATTACCTCGCCTGAGCACCACCTATACTCACAAAGATAGAACTTCACCATTACATATAATGCAAATCTACTACCATAAAGGAAAATAACCAAAGATGAGCTTTTAACACAATGAAGACACCACCACTACCTCCATCTCAATGTTCGGAGCACAACACCACGAGTGTTTAGTGTTGCAATACCTTCAATCTCCATTGTGCCGCAGTTAGATATATTTGAGAAATCTAACAAGTTGGTGAGTTGAGACGGTTTTAGGAAAAGTGGGTAAATAATTTGGTTTGTGTGTGAGTTTTAGGATTTCCGATATATATATATATATGTGTGTGTGTGTGCATGGAATAGGAAAAAGTGACCAACACGGATGGATCCCCAATATATGGGGTGCATAATCGTAATTAATTTGTGCAAGTCCCATCACCATACCTTGTTTACGGTGAACTTGGACGCATAATATTCCTTATTTTGTTTGATCACTGGCGAAGGGATAGAGACCGATCCTTCCTTATTGAGAATCGTGTCCTTGATGAGACAATCCATCTATGAAGCCTATATACATTGATAGTGATGAAGATATCATTAGTGTTGGTTATTAAGAGACAGCCAAAGTATTACAAGAAGTCTTTCTGTAATTAGTTTGGGATATTATTAATCTTTAATGAAAATTATAAATTTCATTTTTGAATTTTGATGATAATGTTCTTTTTGCATTAGATTTTTATATATTTTTTAATTGGTAGAGTCAAATTAAACAAGTTTAAAAAAATGTGTTATGTATTTTCAAGTAAAAAGAAAAAAAATATATATTTTATTATTAGGAACAACATAAGTCGTCACTAATAATTTATGTACTCTTTTCGAGAGATAAGGAGCAATTGCATTGAGTCGTTGCAACAGAATTTGTTGCGAGAGATTGATGTCAAACACGAAGAAGTTTTTTGTCGCTAATGACAGTTTTTTAATTTATTTTTATATCTCTTGAGATTGAAAATATTAGTCGCGGTGAAACTTTTTGTCACTAGTAAGCCTATTCAATTTTCGATACCACATTTATGTGTTATTTTGTAATTAATTTAGTTTTAGGGGTTATAGTACAATTTGAATAATATATAGTGGTTATTGAATATAAAAATAGAATTAGGGATTGTATGTAATTACAATATAAATTAGGAATAATGATGTAATTAAAATTAAATATAAGGGTTATTTTGGAATTTAAATGAAATTTACGGGTTTTAACAAATTTGGAATAAAAATTAGGACTGATTATGTAATTAATATAAAAATTATGGTTATTTATTTAGGGGATTCTATGAAATTGATATATTTTTAGGGATTATAGTGTATTTGAAGATTATTCTTGGGGTTGTAAAATATTTTAAGGGGCTTAATTATATTTTAAAATACTTTCAAGGTGATTTAATGTAATTTAAATTATTTTTATGGTCTTTAGTGAAATTAAATATATTATTGTAGGCTTTTGTGTAATTTAAATTATATTAGGTTGTTTAGTGTAATTTAAATTATTTTTATGAACTTAAGTGAAATAAAAATTATTTTTAATTTAATTTTTTAAGGGATTCATTATAGTTTAAAATTATAGGTGATTTAGTGTAATCCGAAAACATTCTTTGGGCCTTAAGTGTAATTTAATATTATTTTAGGTTTTATAGTGTAATTTAATTTTTTTAGGAGCTTTAGTGTAATTTAAAAATATTTTAGGGGATTTAGTATTATTTTAAATTATTTTGGGGGCTTTAATGTATTATAAAAAATGTATGCTTTAGTGTAATTTAAAATAATTATAGGGGCCTTAACATAATTTAAAATTACTTTAGGGGATTAAGTATAATATAAAATCATTTTATGGGCTTTAGTGTAATTCAAAATATTTTTAGAGGTATTTGTATAATTTCTTTATTTTTAAATGCCAGTGGCATTTGCAATTGCCCCGGGGGAAGACAAAGTTGGTGACGGTCATGATCTCACACGTAACGTAAATCAAGATCTCACAAACTATATTCCCTTAGTATAATATTAAGATGAATTAGTTGTTTGTATTATAGTATGTCTAATTAACTATGTATTATAATAATGTTTTTTTATTTGTAACCTATTTAGAAAAAATAATTTTATGAAAAACTTATTTAAAAAAATTATTGCAAAACTATCATGTAGGCGCTCTTGCAAAGAGAGCCTTTATCATTTAATAATCCCATTAGATTAGTGGTCAATCAATTAACTTAAATAAGAGGTCATCCTATAAGGGGTTTGGAACCTATACAGATAGAGTCAAGGCGATGTAGGAGGCGATAGGTCATCACCCTGTATATTTATGCATATTTGATAACACATGGAATCCAGGGACTAAATATGGGAAGCATGTTGCCAACATCATCGTGCTCACTATATGAGAGAAGGTCATTTAATGCTTCAAGAGTTGGAAAATTAAGCCTAGAAGTGTAACAACAATTACATGATCGAGTGAGAGTTATTTTTCTTTAATATTTTTATTTTATTCATACACATTGTTTGGGGAGAATAATAGTTGATGTGTTGATTTGTTGTAGACATGACTTCTCTCGTATTGATGGTTGGAAGAAGAGGTCGGACTAAGCAAAAGTATTAGGCAACATTGAAATTACATGGTCCAAGTGATATAGTGACTTCAAGTATAGGATGAAAAGGGATTACTACTTTACAGGAAAAATGCCCGATGACCAGGTGTCCGAGAACAGGAAAAGGATCTTCAAGGTTTGGGATGACACATCTTCAATCAAAATATTGAATCAAGCTATAAGTTATAATTATTATTTAGGTTTCAATATTTTCTTAAAAAAAGAAATAGGTGTTGTACAGGGTCAAAGAATTATTCCGGATGCGGAAGGATTTGTTTTAGGAAAATGTTTAAAGTAAATTTTTTTTATTTAGTCATGCTAATACTTTGACCGTTGAATGAAACTGAAGGGGAGAAGAACCCACCGGTGGTACATGAACCATTTAGGGAGAAGACTCGGAGGTGCCATTTTTCCGTATAGCTAACTTCTTCTACGAGCTCGGGTATGACAAACATGAATAGTAGTGGAAGACGGTTAAGAAAAATATGGTGTAAGTGTTCAAATAATGTGATTTCAATTTTTTATGTCACGTTTGAATTTTTATTAATAACTATGTATTTAGTTTATGTAATAGGCTGAGCTAAGATCCTTGATTTTTGCACGAGTCACGCAAAAAAACCCACACTCAGGATCCATAAAAGATTTATCCTCTAATACTTTTACGCATATAGATCATGTCAATAATTATGTAACATCAGCACGCAAATGGATTGGTCTAGCTATGCAGAGTTGGGTTGTTATTATTGGAGCCCCTATGAAGGCCTGACATTTGAGAACTGCTGAGCCATCCACTCGTATGGTGTGGTATTTTAACGGGATAATTTCTTCCGTCATTGTATATTTAATTTTGAAGGGCCAACAACAATACGAATGGGAGGTAGATAGATCTACAAGCTCGACAACTACCATTAATTCCACTTATAGAATAGAACAACAAAGTGGAGCACTCACTTTATTTAATTAGATTAGAGAAGACGAGGTCATTTCAACTTTTGATCCTGCCTGTTCTCCCAGTCCTACTCTTGGTCCTTCCAAAAGTTCATCTACTAATCGTCGCCGAATAAATATCAAAGACGAAGAAGAAGAAAATATATCCAATGATTTATTTTGATTTTCATCTCCCACTGACGTTATTGATGTTAGTATGTATTATTTGGACTTTAATTCAATCTATTCAAATCATATTTTATTTGTGTAGATTAATGTATTTGGAGATTTTGGGTTTTGTTGTAATTTAACCAAATTATCATTCATAAAAAATTAAATTAGAATAATACTAATTAAAAAAACTATTGATAATTAAGTAATTTTTTTACTAGCGATGTTAGAAATATATTCTCCAAATCGCAGGCAAAGGATTGTCTAGCGATGATTGTAATTCATTGCAAATGATTGTTTGGCGATGACATGATTTCGTCACAAAATTTCGGCATACTAGAGACAAATGGCTTTCGTCGCAAATGATCGTCTAATTAATGGAAAAATATTTCATCGCACGAAATAAATTCTCATAGGCGAGAACATCCAGTATTCATCACGAATTTTTATCTCTAACGATGAGATATTAGCGAGAAAAAGGAGGTCTTTCGCGATGACAGGTAGCAACACTAGCGACGACAAGTTTCTTCGCTAGTGATAGGAAGTGTATAAGTTGTCTAACATAATATATCTTCAACCTTCATGAAATAATGACAAATAAGATAGTGAAATAGATACATTAAACTTTCAAATAACTAAAAATTTGATAATGTTTTTACTATCTCTATCTCTCTCGTTTTAATGTAAATAGATTTTGAAAAAATTTATGGTCATATAATTATGGATTCAATACACACAATACACACGATAAGCATGAACCAAAAATTTATCAAGTATGGAGGTGTCCTTTAAAGAAAGAACTTGTTCGAAAAATGGTTGTTATGTTGCTGAACAGACATGCTTAGAGAAGATAACTATTCAAAATTATTTCTTCCAATTTTAAGTATTTTATAAACATAATTAATTAATTCAATTAATAATAAGTATTTTATAAAAAAACGTAATTTGGATAAGTGAAAATTGATATAATTTTTGTTTGAGTGAAAATTGTTAAATTCTCCTCGATATATGTGAACAAGAATGCTTGGGGTAATATTTGTGTGTAAACAATCATATATGTGATAAGAGAGTGTACAATATATGATAAGAGATTGTACATGGTACATTTACAAACAAAAAACTCACTTCCCTATTCCCGATTTTATATTGAAATTCTTTTTTCATATTGTTTATACTTTATTCATTTTCCATTATATTATATTTAAGGAACAAGATTTATAATGATTTGCATTAAAGAAACTAAGAACAAGAATTCAATAAAGTGTATCTGCCATATTAAGTTTGTGACTAATGTAACCCAGAGAGAAGTGAAAAGTTGAATTTTTATGTTTCATCTTTTATCAATGATGTGCCTACTTATATAAGACAAGATCCAATCGTGGAATGAGTGAGGCTCTACATGAGACTAATAATACAATTTTTATGAGCTCGGATTTAGGTGAAAAGGTTCAAGTAAAAGATATTTTTCCTATAATGGATGAGGTCAAGGTATGAAGCCAATGCAAGCTTGGAAAAAGATGTTTAGAGGTAAGATCAAGAACTATATTAAGATCTAAATTCACCCTTGTTTGAAATATTTCATAACAGTCTGATTATATCTCAGACTAATGTCTTTGAGAAAGGAAGATCCTATTAGGAATCTAGATTAAATGGTAATTTTGTTTATAATCCCCTTTCATTTTACATCAAGCAGTATATTGTTTAAAATTAGTGGATAAGGTTTGGTAAAAATGACATAAGAAACTTGCATTGGTCCCTAGTTGTTTTGATTTAACTATGAGAAAGTGTGTGGTAAAATCAGCGATCAAATATGGCATGTCAAGTCTAGGCACATCTATAAGAGATATCAGATTAAAAATAAAAGTCACCGGTTTTCAAAACAGATTAAATGGAATTCCAAGAAAAATAATACTTCTATTAAAGTAAACTAACTATAACAGAAATGGAAGTACGGTTACAAAAGAAACAATTACACAGAAAAAACAGAAAAGAACTACAACGATTACATAGTAATATGGTGTGAAAAAGTTATTTTCGCGTACCGGTTATCTCTAAAGGAGATTCTAACAACTATAGTTTTCACAGAGAAGAGAGGTAGAATATTGGTTCTTTTCGGTGTGTTTTGTAGCTTATGGGAAATGAGGAGCTAATGTATTTATAGGGGAAGGGAGAAGTAGAGAAAGCCTTTGTCAGAAACGTCGCACAATTAGTGTCCTTCATTGCCTCCATAATTTATTGGAGTTTTGAATTGACCCACGTTTTTAATTTCAGCAATGAACCTAGACACGTGTTTGACCACGTTCTGTAACAGTTGACTTGTGCGTAATTGGTGGACGCTTGTCTTCTGGTGCAAAATTGGTGGGCGTTTGTCTTCTGGCTGAAAGGGTTTGACTTCCACTGACTACTATAAGAGCTAGTCTTCTTCCAACGGATTCACTTCCAAAATATTATTTCATTTTTAATTTTTTACTCCCAAACTCCCCAATTCCCCAACTCCCCCACGAGCCCACATCGTCGCCGTTGCCGGACCTGGTAGGTGGTAGTGGTCGTGGTGCGGGAGTGTGGGGCTTTTCCATTTCCCTTTTGGCTTTGATAGCCTTTAGTTCTTTTGAAAGTAATAGATGGGCCAAATATTATATGCAACTATTTTTTCCATCTCTCCTCAAATGTGGGACTTTTTCTTCACAAAAAGTGACTTTCCCACTTCCTCAAAAGAATAGGAATGGATTGATTTAATAAATCATATTAAATTGAATCTTTTCCACTTTCTCCAAAAGATAATGATTGGATTTATGCTAATAAATAGTATAAATCCATACAATCCTCCACTCAGGGTGTTTGGGAGAGAAGATGAACAGGTTTTCATATCTACCAGCATTTGGGTGAATTGTACTTAAGTGTCAATTTCTTTCGATTTGAATTAACACGTAGGGAAGTGAGGCAACTACAGAATTCCATTTAAGTGAACTTACTCATGAACTTTAATAGGTTTCTATCAAGACCCTCACAACACGTACTCTACCCAACTGAATGTTATAGTTCCCTCGAACATCATCTTCTAGTTAGTTAATCAAGTCCTTCTCTAAGGACCACCCTTTAAGATTGTGTAAGGACGTATCCTTTAAGATTCTATCACGAATTTTGGGTCTCACTATTACCCGTGAATTCATCATGTCCTTCTCAAAAGGATCATAATACATGCTATGAATTTTCTATCAGTTTAAACACTTAGTACGTCTTATTCATCATGTCCTTATCAAAAGGACCACCACGAGTGACTATGAATTTTAAGATGATTATGTTTTGAGCCATAGGAATGGAGAGAATCACTTGTAAAAATTTCGGGGTTGGTGGAAAGCCTTTCCACATCTCATATGGGGTCTTATCTAGGGATATATGGGTACCCAATCGAGTACATAAAAGGCTGACAAAACAGCATCCCCCCACATATTAGTTGGTAATCCTGAACTTATTAACATGGCATTCATAGTCTCTTTAAGGGTCCTATTCTTTCTTTCGACTATTCCATTTTGTTGGGCCGTATAAGGGGCACCAAGTTCATGGAAAATTATATTAGTTTTACAAAACTCTTTAAGGGAATTAGAACTATACTCGCCTCCTTTATCGGACCTAAGTCGTTTGATTTTACAGTCTAGTTGGTTTTCAACCTCGGCTTTATATTTTAAAAACGCACTTTCAGCCTCATCTTTAGTTTTAAGAATGTATACTTTCGCGAACCTATAGTACTCATCTACAAAGGTTATATAGTAAAGTTTTTCTTCTTTACTAGCGAAATTTACAAAATCTACTAAGTCAGAATGTACTAATTCTAGCAGTTTAGTCTTTCTCGTGGTAATGGATTTAAATGGTTTTTTTCCATGTTTGGACTCTACACATATTTGACATCTGACAAATTGTGAAGGGGTATTAGTCCAATATTTTTTAAGCCTTTTAATAGATGCGACAATTAAATGACCTAATCTACCATGCCTCGTATCCACAGACTCAACATTATAAGCAAAATTAGAAGCATTCTCATTAAAGGTAAACGTGTTTAAAACAATCAAACCAGAATTTAAATACCCTTTCCCCACAAACTCATAATTTTTGGAAATAATGATTTTTCACCTCTCGGAAACAAGTTTAAGTTCCACTTTTTTAAGAACTGCTCCATAAGCTAAGTTCCTATGGAGAGAGGGGACGGAGAGAACGTCATTTAACTCTAAAATGCCAATTTTTCTATTTCTTTGAGTAGGCGAGAAGGCCAGAGATGTATTTTTGTTGAGAAATTAAAATTTCTTGTTTTGAATGTGCAACTTAAATTCCAAGGAAGTATTTAAGTCTTCCCAAATCTATAATCTCATAATCTTTTACCAACTTATTTTTTAAAATCTGACTTTCTTTTTCATCATCTTATGTAACAATTATATCATATATATATACAAGAAAATTGGTAACTCCCCCGCATTTACATGTTTAACAAAAAATAAAGGATCTCCTTGACTTTTTTATATCCCATACGTATTATTACCTTTTAGAATCTTCTGAACCAAGACGTCTCCAATTATTTTATACCATACAATGCTTTTTTCGATTTACACACCATATTTAAAACTTGATCATTAGCAAAACCTAGTGGAATCTCCATATAATTTTCATCTTTAAGGTCTATATATAAGAATTTATTTTTCACATCAAATTGTTTCAAACTTCATCCATAATTAGCTGCCAATGATAAGAGAATTCTTACTGTGTTTATTTTCGTAACAAGGGAAAAAACTTTCTTGATAATCTATACCATAGGCTTGAGTATGCCCTTTAGCTGCTCTCCTTGATTTGTATCTTTCCAATGATCCGGTGACATTATATTTCAAAGAACAAATCCATTTACATCCTACAAGTTATTTTTCGGAGGTAAATTCACCAACTCCTGTGTTTGATTCTTTTCTAGAGCTTTCATTTCAACATACATAGCTTATTTCTTATTTTGATTTGATAAAGCCTCATATGAAGTGGTAGGTATAGAAATTATGTTAAGGCTTGTAAGAAAGTTTCAATTAGATGATGAAAATGCTCAAATGTTACAAAATTAGATATAGGATCAAGTGGGATTTTAATGAATTCTCTAGTATTTTTTCTTAACGGAAATAGGCAAATCATGATCTATATTATTTTTTAAGAAAGTTTCAAGGTAAACATGAGAGTTAGGATTAGGAATAATTACATTTTCTATAGTTTTCCGGTTAGATATTTGAACTTGTTCAGGTGCAGGTGTTGTACTCTTCTTCCTTGAGAATACTTTACCAGATTTCATATTACTAAGACCACCAATATTATTATTGGTCTACTCTTTTTCAGCATTTTGAAAAAGGATGCCTTCTAAAGTAATAGGAATAGATCTTGGTAGGAAAATATCAATTAAAAATATCTCTGGGATTTCCTTATCTTCTATAGTTAATTTATCCCCTTGGAGATAAAAATTTGTAAAATACATTCATTTACATTAAAAGTGACATTATTTAGGACATAAAAAAATTTGACGGCAGATGATAACATGTATATTCTTCTTGAGTTGAGGAATATCCTACAAAAACACATCTTATTAGACTTGGATTTGATTTTCCACGATGGTGAATATGAACAAACGAAACACACCCAAATATCTTACGAATAAGATTATTTGTAGTACATAACATGGGATAAAACTAAGAAAATTTTTCCAAAGGAATTTAAAAATCTAAGACTCTAGAAGACAATCTATTAATAATATGGGCAGATGTGAGGACTGTTTAACCCCAATAGGATTTACGCACATTGTGTTGAAAAAGGAATGCACAAGTAGTACCAAGTAAATACCGATTTTCCTCTATGCTAACCCATTTTTTGTGGGGTATTTACACGAGATGACTAAGGAATTACCCCTCCTTTTTGAAATATAGAGTTAAAGTTTGATTATATTGATCCCTAGTATTATTTACCTAAAACCTTATAGTTGTAACCCCAAACTGATTTCTCATCATGGTAGGCAAATTTGAAAGAATAACACTAAGATCAGATTTATATTTTAAAGAAATATCCAAGATATTCTAGTACAATATTTAATAAAAGACACAAACCATCGTGCACCTGAAACATTGGGTACTGACGAAGGACCTATATATCACTATCCACTAAAGAAAAAGGAGTTAAAATGATCTTATTACCATATGTGACACACATCACAATGAAAAATATTTTATTCTAAGTTTTAAAATAGAGAAAGACATAAAATATGAAAAGTTCTAAACCAAGGGTTCCCTAACTTACGATGATGAAGTGGAATTTTTCCTTTATTTGATAAATAACCGTTAGACAAGAATATTGATCAAGATGTTTCTTTGATAATATTGTGATTTATTTATGTTTGAACAAAGTAGAGTCCATCATGTTCCTTAGCATGTCTAATCATATACCCTGAATCCAGGTCTTGAAAAGCACGATAGGTAGGAAAAAAGTACGTTACAATTAAGATTTCGAGTGAGTCTATGAACAAAAATAAGATTAATTGAATTTTTGGAACATGGAGCATTTATAAGCATGAATGAAGATTTAATTTGAACATCTCTACCTACTACTGTGGTTAAAGCCATCTGATATAACTATTTTTCATACTACTAGGGCATGGAAGGTATACACAAAATTTTTTGTTTGAGTTTGTCATATGCTCATTGGTTGCTGAGTCCATGACCCAAAAGTTTGAAATAAAATGATTTGATATTTTTTAATTCAATGTAAATTAGAAGCGTACCTAAATATGTCAATGAACAACTACATGAACATGTCTTTCCAATTTCTTAATAAAGCTCTCAATTTTTTGATCACCTCATGGTTAAATTCATCTTTCCCTTCAAAATTTACTTTATTTGGCTGAATAATGCTCAATTTTATGTGCCCAAAATTTATTTATTGTTATCATGTGTAAGACCATTCCATGTTATGTTGTTTTTTGCGGAGTTTCCAACATTTCAATTACGTATGTCGTGTTTTCTCGTAATAAGTGCACCACAAACTATCTATTCCATCTCAATTTGAACCCTTTGATATTCTGCTTTTCCATTTACTTGAGTTGACATTTGGTCAAGAGTTAGATCTTGATTTTTACCCCATTTAGATACCATGGCTGAGCCCTCCAACAATTGAGGTTCCAACATGACTCCACGCCTACTTTATTCAGCCCGAATTATATAGATTACCTCGTTTAGAGATGACAATTATTCTGGTCTAAGACCTTATACTCTAACCTGATTAAATTCATTATTCAGGCCGACCATAAAGTCATAAAATCGATCTTTGTCAATTAAGTTTGTTATGATAACTGCAACTTCAGTATTTGTTGTTTGATACTTTGATAATGGTAGAGTTCTTGCCAAAAATTCTGCAGTAAATTAGTATATTCTATAATTTTCATGTATATTTGTTTCATCGCATCACAAACATCTTTTGCAGTCTTTAAAAAATATAATTGGATCACTGGGTTTATTAATTTCCATAACCAAGCGATGACCATAGAGTCCTCCTCATCACATGCATCAACGAGTATCTCCTACATTGGGTTCGTCCCAAGAAAATGAGACAACTTTCATTTACCTTTTGGAAAGGTGGAAACCAAATGAGACCACTTCAAATAATTTTTTCTAGTCGATATGTATTATGATTAAATATTTTGTAAATCTCCAAATAGTTGGAAAGACGTTAACTCATTATGTGTAGACATTGCAGTAATAGTACCTGACTATCAATGAAGGCTAGAAAAAAAATTTCATAAATATTTTCTTTCAAACACAAAATCTGACGATGAAGGTAAAAAAGAAATCTCAGAATTTTCTTTTTAAAGTTTTGATACCATGTAAAAAAGAAATTTTGGAAAAAAGTTATATTACTCAATAATATATACAGACTCTAGCTAGAATGTAGAAACTATCTTGGCTATAATATAAGATCTAAATATCAAATATATTTAAGCATTTAAATCAGAATCTTATCTTCTCCTAAATATTCAAATACAATTTTATTGATAAATATGAACTTATATTTATCCAATATTAACCTCTGTGCTAGTCTCTTGAGTTATTTTCCTTAGATATCGAAGGGCCTACACTACTTATCTTCCTTCAGTAGAGATATGAAAATACATATAATTTATGTTGAAAGAATAATTATAGTTTTAATTGCAATTATAGTTTTAACCTTTGTAATTTGAGTGACGCTGTAAAAGATAAAATAAATAAAATGGCCCATACATTTAATCCAAGGGCTGAAAAATATAGAGGAGACATCAAGATATTTTAAACCGTGGATTAAATTTAGACAATCTGGACCATTAATTATAATCGATCTAAAGGTCGAAAATGATTGAAATTTAATCCAAAGGCTAAAAAATATGGAGAAAAACAGGAGACATTTCGGGGCGTTGGCCCTGGAGAAATATGTAAATAAATTATATATTAGTGATTTTGTTGATTTATTATATTACTGAAGAACAACCCTATCAAGTAGAGATAAATAACAACTTAACTAAATAAAAAATTGTAAGATAAATTGCATATTTAATGTAGCCGAGAATTTGATTGTCATCATCAATATCATAGCGCAATGGGACATATAAAGAAATACTTATCATTCTTGCAACTATAATTTATATCATTCATAATTCATGAAATTCGAGAACCACTTCACCACAAAATTCAAAAGTTTTTGTTGCAATTTTAGAATAATGTGTTAAAGGCTAATATGATATATTGGTTTTGTTTTGTGCAATCTAAGGTGTGTATCATAGTTTAGCCGGGCTACATATCATAATGAGAATCTAAATCGTTATCAATAACTAGATTTGGTAATTGTACATCCTAAATGGATTTCGGAATTGCACTAGTTAGATATACAGTTAGTATAACTTCTTTAATTAAGAAATAAACCAATCGGGGTTAAAGATAAAAGATGCTCTAGAGTATCTTATTTGAATAAATACTATTATACTCTCAAATGAAAAAAAAACTAAATAAAGACAAAAATTAGCCGTAAAATGATCATTGAGTATCTAAATGTCAACCACCATTGGAGTTTGACTCAAAGAGTCTTTGAGTAGAAAAAGTCTCTCACCAAGCCTAAAACGTCTTTTCGCAAACCTTAATAGGTTTTTGAGCCAGCTAAAATAATTGCCAAAAAAATCTCTTAGTGTGTCAATGAATTTATGTGCATGCTTAAAAGATATCTTAGCACGTGTTTTTTCCACTAAACATTTTCGTTTATTGAGCATTTTATAAAAGTAGTTTATAGGTATGCTCAAATCTTTGCGAAACTTGAAATCAACACATATAAATGAAAATATGATTATATTACAAAGAGTATAAAAAACTATTTTTTTAAACAAAAATAACAGAATTGTGCTTAAATATAAAAGGAAGTCCATTGTGTTGAGTTTATCAATATCACAATAGGTCTAAAACCATCCATAGCCTTCGAACACAGATTCACCATTGGAAATGCAAAACCAAAGCTTCACCACTATATTCCCTCACTTGATAACCTTCTGAGCTCATGAAGTCAAAACTTCACCATTGTCATTACCTCGCCTGAGCACCACCTATACTCACAAAGATAGAACTTCACCATTACATATAATGCAAATCTACTACCATAAAGGAAAATAACCAAAGATGAGCTTTTAACACAATGAAGACACTACCACTACCTCCATATCAATGTTCGGAGCACAACACCACGAGTGTTTAGTGTTGCAATACCTTCAATCTCCATTGTGCTGCAATTAGATATATTTGAGAAATCTGACAAGTTGGTGAGTTGAGAGGGTTTTAAGAAAAGTGGGTAAATAATTTGGTTTGTGTATGAGTTTTAGGATTTCCGATATATATATATATATATATATATATATATATATATATATATATATTGATGTCTCCTCATTTGTGATAGATTTATGTTAGGATGAGACATCATTTTTAGTGATTTAGAAGTCATAATAGTCGATTTTCTTGAGAAATAGTGCACTTTCCTATTTTGAGTTTTGATTTAGTAAAATGATATTTTTAGAGCATATTGGGTTTAATTATTTATTTAGTGTGAAACTTTAAAGATAATTATGGAGATTATGATGTCTCCTCATTTGTGATAGATTTATATTAGGATAAGACATCATTTTTAGTGATTTAGAAGTCATTATAGTCGATTTTCTTGAGAAATGCTACACTTTCCTATTTTGAGTCTTGATTTAGTAAAATAATATTTTTAGAGCATATTGGGTTTAATTATTTATTTAGTGTGAAGCTTTAAAGATAATTATGGAGCTTAATTAGAGTCCAAGTCAAAGACAACAACTTATGGAAAGAGATTTACATGGTAATTGGAGATAAGGAAATAAAAGCTAAAAAGATGGAAAAGGAAAAGCTGCCTAAATCTGGGATTCTGCATACACGTCCAAAGATATGCGTTTTTACCTAAGAAATAGGCCGAATCTGGTGATTTCCTTTTAAAGGGTCAAGATAATTCTGTTGCGATTCTTTTGGTATATTATGGAACAAAAACCGACCAATAACGAAGAAGATATGGTCAAAACGGTCCAGCAGTGTTTATCTTTATTTCCATACGAATTAGAGTTGGGCTTGGAGTCCACTACTTACTTCTCCTTGAAGAAAACGAATTAGGGCTTCCAAGATACCTATAAATACACCCTTTTATCATTGTAAACATGTCCTTGCTCAGTTCTAAACATTAGCTTAAATTATAAACAATAGCTTAGTCCTTTACATTAATATTCATCCTTAGAATCAAGCTATTCATTTAAGAAGCAAGCTGACCTGTAGAGGAAGACAAGAAGAAGAAGATTGGAGACTGACAAACTCCTCTTCTACATCTCACCTTCTCTATATTTAGGGTAATTAGCAATAGATTGTGGCTTCACCATAGATCTAAGCTTTTATTCGGTAAGTTTTACTTTTTATTGTTGGGTTATTATTTTGTCTACATTCATATATACTATTTGTTATTTTAATTGATTGAGCTTGGCGTATATTGTTATTATGTGTTTTGACTTATTGTTGCATCCCTAGATTTAGCCAATCTTAGGATTAATCTTAGTTATTGACAACACCACATAATCGTCTAGTTTTGATACCTTGCTTAACTCGATAGCCATTAAGGTTTGATTTAATCACCAATCATTACTTAGGAATCCCTAGTAGTGGAGAGGTTGCTCCTAAGCCTAGAGAAGGCTAGGTAGAATTTAGAATCCTTGTTAATATATAATGCTTAATCTGTGACAGGTTAGAATAACGATTTAGTAATAGACTCATATTAGTAATCCTAATCTATTAGACTTACATTCATATTTATTTATCTGCATTCATATTTGTTTATTTCATATCAGATAATTATTCCTTTTATTATATTTTATCCCAAGCATCTAAATTCATCTACGCTTGTTAAACATAAATTGATCTAACGGATACAATCCCTGCGAACGAACTTGACTTATCATTAAAACTTGCAAACGATCTGTGATACTTGCAGTGAGTTCTGTGGTTATCAAGGGTGTGTGACTCTTTATTGTTATCTTTATTTATCTATTTATTTATCACACCTTTGCCCCCACCATGTTTTTGGCGCCGCTGCCGGGGATTTATCTTTAAGTTAAATCTATTTGGTGTTTATTTAGTGTAGAAGTTCTTATTTGTTTTCAGTTTTACGCGTTTTCTTTTTAGTCTCTTCTCAGGTTTATTAGGTATGGAGAATTATTACGCACCAAATATGCATGGGGCCCATAGTCAAAAATTTTATCAAGAAGGTTCGAGCTATCAATTACAAGCTCTACCACTACCCATGCATAATCCACAAAATGAAGCTATGACAGAAATGATGGATAAATTATTGATTCTGGTTGAAACTTTTACGCAGCTCAACAATAAAACATCCAAGGAGCTAGCTGAAAAAGTGGAAGCCCTGGAGACACAAGTCACTCAAGTGACCAAATCTTCTCTAAAATTCAAACAAGAGTTTCCACCGTTAATCCGAAGTATCATAGAAGAACAGGTTCGACAAGCTCTTCCGTCTCATCAATTTTTTGAAAGTATAAGTTATTTGGAAAACATGGAAGAGCAACATGCGGAAAATATAGATGCTAATACAACCTTAATACGTTCTATGCACCAAAAATATCAAGCAATGGAGCAAAGATTAACGGACCTCACTACGATCAATCAACAGTTACAACAAGAATTACATAAGAAACTGGGTTATAGCAATGTTGGGTTCGGAATTTCAACCGTAGAAGAACCAACCAAGCTTAGCTTAGAAGAAGTAATTGTTAAAGATCAAATTACGAAGGAGGTTGAACCAGAATTCAAGCATGTGGAAGAAGAAAAAGAAACCGATGAAGAAGAGACAACAGCACAAAAGGTGCAAAAAGAAGAAAGAAAGGTGGAACCGCCACCTACACATCCGTTACTATCACCACCTCATCTACAAAGAATTACTTATCCTAGTGGTGATACTAAATCTGAAACGTCAAGCCCAGAAGAAATCATTGTTCCTATACTCGATGTCCCATACATGCAAACTGGCCTAGGTAAACAAATTGATGATGATGCCACTGAAATCGATAGCGATGTTTGGTTCGATGTTGTTGAAGAGTTCAGCCTTCAAGAAGAGGAGGAAGTGGAATCATCACAAATCCACTTAATGAGCTAGAAGAACAAAACACGATATGCATAGAGGACGTAATCGCATATAAAGAGCCTACACCACCACTAGTCTGCAAGGAAGATGGTGCTTTCATTGAGAGTGAAAGTGTAGAAGTTGAGATTGAGAATAGGGACCGTACTAAAGAAATCTTGACAACCATTCCAAAGAAATTACCATAAAAGATGCAAGATCTTGGAGCTTTATATCTCCATATTAATATAGGTGGTAATTTCAAGGCCAAAGCGATGTGTGACTTGGGTTCAGGAAGGAATATCATGCCCAAGAGTCTGTTCGAGAAGTTAGGCATGGGAGATGCCAAAAGAAAAGATATTGATTTGCTGCTCCTAGATAATTCAACGATAAAGCCATGGGGAGTCATTGAAGACGTGCTTGTCCAAGTAGGTACTTTAACTATACCTACAGATTTTGTTATCCTTGATAGCATTGCAGGTCAACATGTTCCATTGATACTTGGACGCCCATTCTTGGCGACAAGTCACAGCATAATTGATATACATAGGGGAACCGTGACTTTCCGAGTGGGAAAAGAATCTAAAACATTCCACTTGGTGGATGAAAAGAATGAGGAATCACGTATAGAAAAAGCCCCGACACTTCGAGTTGTGACAAAAGAAATTAGAAAGAAAGTCCACAGTAAACCCGTGAAAAAGAGAATCAAAAGTGAGTTTGGGGTTGGTGACATGGTTGCATGGAAAGCCCCCAAACAAGAGAATAGACCATGGGGATTCAAGGATTCGTGGATGGGTCTGTTTGTAGTTACGAGAGTTATTTCGTCAAAACGGATCGAGATACAAGCTAAGAAGGGTCACAAACTTCGGATAGTAGATGAGCATAACCTAACCCGTTGTTGGGGAGGTTATGTACGCAAGCCTTAATCGAGGTAACACGTCTAACTTTGAAAGACGTTAAACAAAAGTGCTGTACGGGAGACAACCCGTAGTTTTTTAATTTTCATGTCTTTTACGTTTTTAATTTATGTTTAGTTTAGTTAATTTTAGTTGATATTGCATATTTGAGGAAGGTATTAGTGTTTTTGATGATTAGGTATTGGAGAAATCGAGTTAGGGAAGCGAGCAAAATTTTTCGGAACGGAGAAACTTCGGCAAGTCATATCTTTGCGCTCGGATGTCGAAATCAGGTGATCTTTGAGCCTAAACTGCATAACTTTTCGAGATCTAGCTGTTGGGAAGGTTTTTGCCAGGTGCGGTACACCGGACCTCAGCCGCGGTGCACCGCAGGGTAAAAACCCGTGCCACGGGTAGCAGCCACGTGTTGTGTACAGAAAAGAAAAAAAAATATAGCTGATGGGTCCGGTATACCGGACCCTATACCGCGCCATGCACCACACAAACACGTGCCACAGGGTCCTACCACGGGTTTTTTGAAGTAGAAGGCACGGTGTATCCCGCGGTACACCCCCTGGTCCGCAGGGGTAGTCCGCACGAGCCGCCAGAGAGTGTATAAAGGAGGTATTAAGCTTTTAATTCCGAATTTATTAAACCTTAAGCTTCTCCTTCTTCCCCAAAACTTTCCCAACTCCATTGAAGCTCATAAAAACCTTCACCAATCATCAAAACACTACCAAATCACCATGAATTCTCATCCAAATCCTTCCCTACATCATTACAAAGAAGATTCAGGCACCCAAATCATATCAAAACACCTAGAAACCAGGAATCAAAGCCATGAATATCAACATCTTTTTCTAAAAATCCTTAAACCCACACCATTAAAGCTTGATTCCATCATACCCACATGGAGAATTGTCATCCTAACACCTTTCCTAACCAAAATAAAGCTTTTTCCACCTATAATTAAGTTACAAATTTCAAGAGTGTTCAAAGCTTTGAGTTGGGGGTCAAAAGAGATGATGAAGAGAATAGAGATATTATCAAGTGTATGGGATATGAAGAATCAAAGCAAGGTATTGGGTAAGTTCTAGATGAAATCAATTGAGATGGATAATAGTTTGGGAATATATTACAAGATAATTGGAGTCAAGCAATTAGAGAGGAACTGGTTTTTGGTGGATTCAAATCCTAAAAAGCAAGCAATTGTAATTAGGGAACAGAAGATGCCAATACCTCTTCTAATCAAAGATTTCTATATCAAAGATGAACAAAAGCTTCTGGGACGCTAGTAGCTGTATTCAAAACATATTCCTGAATGAACAACTGTCACATGAGAGATTATTCAAAGAGCAAAGTTGGAAGAGGATAAACAAGAGATTTCTAGAGTGTGATTGATTGGGATGAAGCATAAGAAGATGTAAGGGAATGCGAAATTGGTGATACATAGAAATTTACATACATGAAAGCACTGCACCCTATTCCGGGTATTGATCAGGCGATGTAAATGACCTCGAAGAGTATGTTTTCTTTCTTCCTTACCTTTTCTTTATGTGCAATATCTGTAAATTTTAATTTTCTTTTATTTTATTTTATTTTTGAGTCTTTTCGAGTCGTGGGGACACGGCTCATTTTTGAGTTGGGGGTGTGGGGATTCGTTGTCTCTCATCTCCATTTTTCTGTTTTTAGGTAAAATTAAAATTATTGAAGGTTTAGATGTATGTAGAGTGTGTTTAATAGCTTGAAAGCATAAACTCAGTAAGTTAATGATAGAAAGTAGTATGTTTATGAGCTATTTTATTTGTATGCTTTGAAGTATTTGCAGGAAAACACACATTGATAGTAAAGAGAAGATTAGTGAGCAATGCGATAGAAAGTATGTTCGATCTCAGGGAACCTTGAGAAGTGTGTAGGCCGTGCGATCCAAGCTAGTTGACAAACCCATTTGATGAAAGTGCTAAAGGTAAGAAAATAACGAAATTGCATAGTGTAGAAAGTGATTAAGGCGATTCTTTCATATTTGAAGCCACTTGAAGCCTTTTTATACCTTCTCACCATGTTATTTTTGATTTTATGCTATATCCTTCTCAGCCCCTCTAGCCTTTCTAAAGCCTTTTATTGAAACACATTATAAGCCATATCCCTTTAGATTATAGGACTTTTCCATATGACCCGCGCTCGAATCGCGATGCATAGACAGTTGTTTTAGAGCTTGAGTTTGGGGTGGTGGGTCCACCATTATGGGAAATATTATTGGAATGGAATTTTGAGCTTATTAATTGTGCTCTGTTATTTATATTGATGATGATTCACAGATTTGTATTGTAACCCTTTGTCGGGGTAATAGTGAATGAAAAAGAAGCTACGAGCTAATTTTGCCAATAAGGGCATTAAAAGAAAAATATATATATGAGAAATTAGTGTGATATCTCAACATTAAAAAGAGAGTCATGGCTATAGAAAAAAAATTGATTTGACAAGAAAAGAAAATATATATTCGGACCGGCAAAGTGGAATTTTTATGTGAACATCTTTATACTTTAATTGGGTTATTGGGGATGCTAAATTGTGCATCAAGAAATCATTGGGTTGAGTGAGAAACGTTTCATGAGAGTAACTCAAGCTCTAGGGCGATTCGTTGATGGCTAGTGAGGAGAGAGCCAAAAGCTCACTCTAAATTATCCAAATATACTTATCATACCATCCCTAAGCCTACATTACAAACTTAAAGACCCTTTGATTCTTTGCCATGTAATTGAGAAGTGATTGAGCCAATAGAGAGTAGTTAAATGGATCTTTGGACACTAGTGAAGTTTGATGAACAATCTATAGCCTCCTTGGTGAACTGAGTAAAGTTTCTCTCCTTCTTACATTGCGAAACTAATCTGATCTTGAATTCAAGCCGTGTTGACTATGGATATGAGAAGTGTACAGGTATGTAGTTTCTAATTATTATTACATGAAATTTTCTGAGTAGTTGTTTCGAGTCTATTCTCCATATTCTTCTATCTTGTCTTCTGTGCTTAATTGACCTAGGTGTGTATTTAGTGACTTCCCTTTGTTTTTATCTTTATTGTATCGGGACGTTACAACTTTGAGTTGGGGGTCTTGATGTCTCCTCATTTGTGATAGATTTATGTTAGGATGAGACATCATTTTTTGTGATTTAGAAGTCATAATAGTGGATTTTCTTAAGAAATAGTGCACTTTCCTATTTTGAGTTTTGATTTAGTAAAATAATATTTTTAGAGCATATTGGGTTTAATTATTTTTTAGTGTGAAACTTTAAAGATAATTATGGAGATTATGATGTCTCCTCATTTGTGATAGATTTATATTAGGATGAGACATCATTTTTAGTGATTTAGAAGTCATTATAGTCGATTTTCTTGAGAAATGCTACACTTTCCTATTTTGAGTCTTGATTTAGTAAAATAATATTTTTAGAGCATATTGGGTTTAATTATTTATTTAGTGTGAAGCTTTAAAGATAATTATGGAGCTTAATTAGAGTCCAAGTCAAAGACAACAACTTATGGAAAGAGATTTGCATGGTAATTGGAGATAAGGAAATAAAAGCTAAAAAGATGGAAAAGGAAAAGCTGCCTAAATCTGGGATTCTGCATACACGTCCAAAGATATGCGTTTTTACCTAAGAAATAGGCCGAATCTGGTGATTTCCTTCTAGAGGGTCAAGATAATTCTGTTGCGATTCTTTTGGTATATTATGGAGCAAAAACCGACCAATAAAGAAGAAGATATGCTCAAAACGGTCCAGCAGTGTTTATCTTTATTTCCATACGAATTAGAGTTGGGCTTGGAGTCCACTACTTACTTCTCCTTCAAGAAAATGAATTAGGGCTTCCAAGATACCTATAAATACACCCTTTTATCATTATAAACATGTCCTTGCTCAGTTCTAAACATTAGCTTAAATTATAAACAATAGCTTAGTCCTTTACATTAATATTCATCCTTAGAATCAAGCTATTCATTCAAGAAGCAAGCTGACCTGTAGAGGAAGACAAGAACAAGAAGATTGGAGACTGACAAACTCCTCTTCTACATCTCACCTTCTCTATATTTAGGGTAATTAGCTATAGATTGTGGCTTCACCATAGATCTAAGCTTTTATTCTGTAAGTTTTACTTTTTATTGTTGGGTTATTATTTTGTCTACATCCATAAATACTATTTGTTATTTTAATTGATTGAGCTTGGCGTATATTGTTATTATGTGTTTTGACTTATTGTTGCATCCCTAGATTTAGCCAACCTTAGGATTAATCTTAGTTATTGACAACACCACATAATCGTCTAGTTTTGATACCTTGCTTAACTAGATAGCCATTAAGGTTTGATTTAATCACCAATCATTACTTAGGAATCCCTAGTAGTGGAGAGGTTGCTCCTAAGCCTAGAGAAGGCTAGGTAGAATTTAGAATCCTGGTTAATATATAATGCTTAATCTGTGACAGGTTAGAATAACGATTTAGTAATAGACTCATATTAGTAATCCTAATCTATTAGACTTACATTCATATTTATTTATCTGCATTCATATTTGTTTATTTCATATCAGATAATTATTCCTTTTATTATATTTTATCCCAAGCATCTAAATTCATCTACGCTTGTTAAACATAAATTGATCTAACGGATACAATCCCTGCGAACGAACTTGACTTATCATTAAAACTTGCAAACGATCTGTGATACTTGCAGTGAGTTCCGTGGTTATCAAGGGTGTGTGACTCTTTATTGTTATCTTTATTTATCTATTTATTTATCACACCTTTGCCCCCACCATATATATATATATATATGTGTGTGTGTGTGTGTGTGCATGCAATAGGAAAAAGTGACCAACACGGATGGATCCCCAATTTATGGGGTGATTCATTGGTGCAAGTCCCATCACCATACCTTGTTTACAGTGAACTTGGACGCATAATATTCCTTATTTTGTTTGATCACTGGTGAAGGGATAGAGACCGATCCTTCCTTATTGAGAATCGTGTCCTTGATTGAAATAGATGATGAAGAATAGAACGACTCACTGGATAAGTACAGAGACAATCCATCTATGAAGCCTATATACATCGATAGTGATGAAGATATCATTAGTGTTGGTTATTACGAGACAGACAAAGTATTACAAGAAGTCTTTCTATAATTAGTTTGGGATATTATTAATCATTAATGAAAATTATAAATTTTATTTTTGAATTTTGATGATAATGTTCTTTTTGCATTAGATTTTTATATATTTTGTAATTGGTAGAGTCAAATTAAACAAGTTTAAAAAAAATGTGTTATGTATTTTCAAGTAAAAAGAGAAAAAATATATATTTTATTATTAGGAACAACATAAGTCGTCACTAATAATTTATGTACTCTTTTTGAGAGATAAGGAGCAATTGCATTGAGTCGTTGCAACAGAACTTGTCGCGAGAGATTGATGTCAAACACGAAGAAGTTTTTTGTCGCTAATGACAGTTTTATAATTTATATTTATATCTCTTGAGATTGAAAATATTAGTCGCGGTGAAACTTATTGTCACTAGTAAGCCTATTCAATTTTCGATACCAAATTTATGTGTTATTTCGTAATTAATTTAGTTTTAGGGGTAATAGTACAATTTGAATAATATATAGGGGTTATTGAATATAAAAATAGAATTAGGGATTGTATGTAATTACAATATAAATTAGGAATAATGATGTAATTAAAATTAAATATAAGGCTTATTTTGGAATTTAAATGAAATTTACGGGTTTTAACAAATTTGGAATAAAAATTAGGACTAATTATGTAATTAATATAAAATTTATGGTTATTTATTTAGGGGATTCTATGAAATTGAAATATTTTTAGGGATTATAGTGTATTTTAAGATTATTCTTGGGGTTGTGAAATATTTTAAGGGGCTTAATTATATTTTAAAATACTTTTAGGTGATTTAATGTAATTTAAATTATTTTTATGGGCTTTAGTGAAATTAAATATATTATTGTAGGCTTTTGTGTAATTTAAATTATATTAGGTTGTTTAGTGTAATTTAAATTATTTTTATGAACTTAAGTGAAATAAAAATTATTTTTAATTTAATTTTTTAAGGGATTCATTATAGTTTAAAATTATAGGTGATTTAGTGTATTCTGAAAACATTTTTTGGGCCTTAAGTGTAATTTAATATTATTTTAGGTTTTATAGTGTAATTTAATTTTTTTTAGGAGCTTTAGTGTAATTTAAAAATATTTTAGGGGATTTAGTATTATTTTAAATTATTTTGGGGGCATTAATGTATTATAAAAAATGTATGCTTTAGTGTAATTTAAAATAATTATAGGGGCCTTAACATAATTTAAAATTACTTTAGGGGATTAAGTATACTATAAAATCATTTTATGGGCTTTAGTGTAATTCAAAATATTTTTAGAGGTATTTGTATAATTTCTTTATTTTTAAAAGCCAGTGGCATTTGCAGTTGCCCCAGGGGCAGAGACAAAGTTGGTGACGGGCATGATCCCACACGTAACGTAAATCAAGATCTCACAAACTATAATGCCCTTAGTATAATATTAAGATGAATTAGTTGTTTGTATTATAGTATGTCTAATTAACTATGTATTATAATAAAGTTTTTTTTATTTGTAACCTATTTAGAAAAAATAATTTTATGAAAAACTTATTTAAAAAAATAATTGCAAAACTATCATGTAGGCGCTCTTTCAAAGAGAGCCTTTATCATTTAATAATCCCATTAGATTAGTGGTCCATCAATCAACTTAAATAAGAGGTCATCCTTTAAGGGGTTTGGCAACTATACAGTTAGAGTCAAGGCGATGTAGGAGGCGGTAGGTCATCACCCTGTATATTTATGCATATTTGATAACATATGGAATCCAGGGACTAAATATGGGAAGCATGTTGCCAACATCATCGTGCTCACTGTATGGGAGAAGGTCATTTAATGCTTCAAGAGTTGGAAAATTAAGCCTAGAAATGTAACAACAATTACATGATTGAGTGGGAGTTATTTTTCTTTAATATTTTTATTTTATTCATACACATTGTTTGGGGAGAATAATAGTTGATGTGTTGATTTGTTGTAGACATGACTTCTCTCGTATTGATGGTTGGAAGAAGAGGTCGGACTAAACAAAAGTATTGGGCAACATTGAAATTACATGGTCCAAGTGATATAGTGACTTCAAGTATAGGATGAAAAGAGATTACTAATTTACAGGAAAAATGCCCGATGAGCAGGTGTCCGAGAACTGGAAAAGGATCTTCAGGGTTTGGGATGACACTTCTTCAATCAAAATATTGAATCAAGCTATAAGTTATAATTATTATTTAGGTTTCAATATTTTCTTAAAAAAAGAAATAGGTGTTGTACAGGGTCGAAGAATTATTCCGGATGCGGGAGGATTTGTTTTAGGTAAATATTTGAAGTAAATTTTTATTATTTAGTCATGCTAATACTTTGACCGTTGAATGAAACTGAAGGGGAGAAGAACCCACCGGTGGTACATGAACCATTTAGGGAGAAGACTCGGAGGTGCCATTTTTTCGTATAGCTAACTTCTTCTACGAGCTCGGATATGACAAACATGAAAAGTAGTGGAAGACGGTTAAGAAAAATATGGTGTAAGTGTTCAAATAATGTGATTTCAATTTTTTATGTCACGTTTGAATTTTTATTAATAACTATGTATTTAGTTTATGTAATATGCTGAGCTAAGATCCTTGATTTGTGCACGAGTCACGCAACAAAACCCACACTCAGGATCCATGAAAGATTTATCCTCTAATACTTTTACGCATATAGATCATGTCAATAATTATGTAACATCAGCACGCAAATGGATTGGTCTAGCTATGCAGAGTTGGGTTGTTATTATTGGAGCCCCTCTGAAGGCCCGACATTCTAGAACTGCTGAGCCATCCACTCGTATGGTGTGGTATTTTAACGGGATAATTTCTTCCGTCATTGTCTATTTAATTTGTAAGGGCCAACAACAATACGAATGGGAGGTAGATAGATCTACAAGCTCGACAACTACCATTAATTCCACTTATAAAATAGAACAACAAAGTGGAGCCCTCACTTGATTTAATTAGATTAGAGAAGACGAGGTCATGTCAACTTTTGATCTTGCCTGTTCTCCCAGTCCTACTCTTGGTCCTTCCAAAAGTTCATCTACTAATCGTCGCCGAATAAATATCAAAGACGAAGAAGAAGAAAATATATCCAATGATTTATTTAGATTTTCATCTCCCACTGACGTTATTGATGTTAGTATGTATTATTTGGACTTTAATTCAATCTATTCAAATCATATTTTTATTTGTGTAAATTAATGTATATTGGGATTTTGGGTTTTGTTGTAATTTAACCATATTACCATTCATAAAAAATTAAATTAGAATAATACTAATTAAAAAAACTATTGATAAATAAGTAATTTTTTTACTAGCGATGTTAGAAATATATTCTCCAAATCGCAGGTTAATCGCAAAGGATTGTCTAGTGATGATTGTAATTCATTGCAAATGACTGTTTGGCGACGACATGATTTCGTCACAAAAGTTCGGCATACTACAGACAAATGTTTTTCGTCGCAAATGATCGTCTAATTAGTGGAAAGATATTTCGTCGCACGAAATAAATTCTCATAGTAGAGAACATCCAGTATTCATCACGAAATTTTATCTTTAACGATGAGATATTAGCGAGAAAAAGGAGGTCTTTCGCGATGACAGGTAGCAACACTAGCGACGACAACTTTCTTCGCTAGTGATAGGAAGTGTATAAGTTGTCTAACATAATTTATCTTCAACCTTCATGAAATAATGACAAATAAGATAGTGAAATAGATACATTAAACTTTCAAATAACTAAAAATTTGATAATGTTTTTACTATCTCTATCTCTCTCGTTTTAATGTAAATAGATTTTAAAAAAATTTATGGTCATATAATTATGGATTCAATACACACAATACACACGATAAGCATGAACCAAAAATTTATCAAGTATGGAGGTGTCCTTTAAAGAAAGAACTTGTTTGAAAAATTGTTGTTATGTTGCTGAACACACATGCTTAGAGAAGATAACTATTCAAAATTATTTCTTCCAATTTTAAGTATTTTATAAACATAATTAATTAATTCAATTAATAATAACAATTTTATAAAAAACGTAATTTGGATAAGTGAAAATTGATATAATTTTTGTTTGAGTAAAAATTGTTAAATTCTCCTCGATATATGTGAACAAGAATGCTTGGGGTAATATTTGTGTGTAAACAATCATATATGTGATAAGAGACTGTACAATATATGATAAGAGATTATACATGGTACATTTACAAACAAAAAACTCACTTCCCGATTCCCGATTTTATACTGAAATTCTTTTTTCATATTTTTTATACTTTATTCATTTTCCATTATATTATATTTAAGGAACAAGATTTATAATGATTTGCATTAAATAAACTAAGCACAAGAAATCAATAAAGTGTATCTGCAATATTAAGTTTGTGACTAATGTAACCCAGAGAGAAGTGAAAAGTTAAATTTTTATGTTTCTTCTTTTATCAATGATGTGTGTACTTATATAAGACAAGATCCAATCCTGGAATGAGTGAGGCACTACATGAGACTAATAATACAATTTTTATGAGCTCGGATTTAGTTGAAAAGGTGCAAGTGGAAGATATTTTTCCTATAATGGATGAGGTCAAGGTATGAAGCCAATGCAAGCTTGGAAAAAGATGTTTAGAGGTAAGATCAAGAACTATATTAAGATCTAAATTCACCCTTGTTTGAAATATTTCGTAACAGTCTGATTATATCTCAGACTAATGTCTTTGAGAAAGGAAGATCCTATTAGGAATCTAGATTAAATGGTAATTTTGTTTATAATCCCCTTTCATTTTACATCAAGCAGTATATTGTGAAAATTAGTGGATAAGGTTTGGTAAAAATGACATAAGAAACTTGCGTTGGTCCCTAGTTGTTTTGATTTAACTATGAGAAAGTGTGTGGTAATATCAGCGATCAAATATGGCATGTCAAGTCTAGGCACATTTATAAGAGATATCGGATCAAAAATAAAAGTCACCGGTTTTTAAAATAGATCAAATGGAATTCCAAGAAAAATAATACTTCTATTAAAGTAAACTAACTATAACAGAAATGGAAGTACGGTTACAAAAGAAACAATTACACAGAAAAAACAGAAAAGAATTACAACGATTACATAGTAGAGATATGAAAATACATATAATTTATGTTGAAAGAATAATTATAGTTTTATTTGCAATATAGGTTCCTATGCTATGTGAAAATTGTAGTATAGACCTTGATATAATTTATATAGAAAGAATTGTTGTAGTTGTAATCACTAGCCTGGACAATATATATTACTGCAGTATAGGGACACATGATATCCAAAAAAATTAGCATAGGTCCATATACTATAAACAAAAAATGCACTACAAGTTTTCTATAGTTTTTTTCTCAAGTTTTGATAGTGCGACACTATTTACTTAAATTAATTATGAAAATGCATGAGAGAAAATGGTTTAAATTTTGTGTCTGGTTTAGAAGGAAATGAGGAAAGATGATGTTTGGTTATTTGGCAAATTTCACATTGAAAAATAAAAGGGTTTTTATTTTTTAAATCGATGGATATAACTTACTCAAATATATGAAATTAGGATGTCCCATTCTATAGTGCCATAACATTATTTCATCTTTAGCAAATAGAGAAAATAGACAACTTGACATTTTTGTTTGTCTAACCAAAGGAACATTACCTTCAAAGTAGTAGAGTCGATCAACTTCTCTAGCACTACCAATCATCTTTCCCGAACTAATATCTTGAAATTTACATCGAGATTGAGTAAATTTAGCTACACAATTTGAGACCCGAGTGAGTTTTCTAATGGACAAGAGGATACGTGACATCTTTGGAACATGAAGGACTGATTGTAGAGTTAGATTCGCAGAAAGAAAAATAGAGCCTTTTCCCGCGACTAGAGAGAAATACCTATCTACTATACGAACTCTAAGATTACCAGGACAAGGAGTGTAAGACGAGTATAAATGGGAAAGACTCGTCATGTGATCACTAGCGCCTAAATCAGTTACCCATAATTCGTTATCAGAAGAAGTGTAAAACGGAATAAAAATCACTTTTTTTAACAAGAAAATTAGTCAAAGAGGTGTTAGGAATAAATTCGGATAAATTTAATAATAAGTACAAATGCTCTAATTATTTCTTACCGAATGGAGCTCTTTTGGAGATATTAGGTCTAATCAGAGTAGTTACATGTATACTTGATTCATATTTATCAAAAAAGTAAATGATTCAAAAGTCTCAAGTATATCTATATTTGTTACTAACATAAACTACACAAATTAAATTGTTCCACTAACTTTACACATTATGAATTATATTTAAAAAATTTAAATAAATATATACTAATATAAAATCACATTAACTAAATATCAATTAATTATATTACTTAATCATCATATCGAGAATCAAAATTCTATTTTTTTTATTTATGTCCGGTATCGAATTGTAAATGTAATGATGTAAAAAATTTAAAATGTATATACATAATATAAAATATATGATTTTTTTAAATTGAAAATACTAGAAATGATAAATAAATTTTATTGAAAAGATTCTCCAATTTGGATACTACATAATAGAATACTGAATGTAAACGAAAAAAAAAACTTTTAAGCATCCAATTATATACTACAAAATAATTAGTTAAATGACCAAAACCCAAATATAAAAAACGCCTTTTTATTTAATATGTTATATGTAATATTGGGCCTTGGTAATTTTGTACCTTCTCTAACTAGGTTTTTCTTATCAATGGGCCAATATTACCTTTTTTTTATGAAGGGTATTTTTTGTATATTAGGAGACAATTTACGAGTTTCCAGGGTAGCCTATAGAAATATCGTTTCTTAATAACAATTATAAAAAAATCGCTCTAAATAAAAAACGATTAAAAATACATTGATTTTAGCAGCTTTAGTTTTTAATTTTGAAGGTTTAATTCAAAGATTAAAGTGATCAACTGTTATCCCACACTAAGGTAAGTATTATAACCGTTCTATTTTTGTATAACTTTTTTGTTTAAGCTACGTAATTGGTAATTACAATTTGTAACTCGATTTTAGTTTTTGTAATTATATAGTTTGTAAATCGTAGTTAGGGATCTTGTAAATTGTAGTTAGGGTTGTAGGTATTATTTTGGTAATAAATTAGTAGATTTAATTTTAATTTTTTTTCTCAATTTTGAACTCATTTTCCATTAATGATGAATAGTTATTCAAATAATATTATTAATCAATTAAAGATCTTGTATAATTAGGTTTAAATCCTAATTCCTACTAAGTTTTATTACAATGGTCTCCCAGTTAATGTTGGGTTTGGTTTATAGAACTTGTTTTGGAAATTAGGGTTTATAAGAATATGAATTGGGATGTTCTTTGTTTTTGATACTAGCTAGTAGTGACGGTAATTTCTAAGCTATATCCTTTGGTTTTTATTTTTTGCAGAACACCCTTAACTCCCAAATATTAACTTTACAATGGAGTGGAATCTAATTCTTAAATTTTGTATGTAACCAGTGTTTCGTTCATTTTTATACTTTATAATTTTTTTTCTAATTTTTTAATTTATAATATTTCATTTATAAAGAAAAAGATCGTTGGCCATGTCATTTCAGTACTGGAAAATATTTATATTTATATAATTTATCTTGGTAAGTCTTATATTTATATTTATATTTATATATGCTATATTTCTTATTCTTTCTTTTGGATGTTATGAAGTTATGTTTGCATCAAAATGCAAAACTATTCTGCCACCTTTGACATATGGCTGGGAAATAGATATGGATTTTTCTACCGAAGAAATTGCTAATATTTCTTGGACGACCTTGTGGTTCCAAGCTCGACAACAAAATCATGATTACTTTAAGATTTTTTCGTTGAACAGACTGTTTATCCCAAAATATTAGGTTTATATAAAATGTAATTGATGGATCATACTAATTGCATATTTATTTATGATAATTATTGTTCTATTTATTGGTCAAATTCGAATTTAATTACCTTTTTAGGTTTAGTTATATGAAATGTTATTGATCTTTTGACTGCTTAAATATTTTATAAGGGTGTTTAGTTTTAAAATTAGTAAGAAATTATGGACTCTGGATTATTAAATTTGGTAGTTTATGAATAGAAATTTGGTTAATATTTTTTTAATTACAATTTGTGCTTATGACAATTAGAGAGCGATCTATTACCATCCCTAGTTAAACTAATTTTTTACCAGACCCTAATTTACATCTTGTAGATATAAGTTTAAGATACTATTCCATAATTGGTCTCTCAGTGAGTTACTACCCGCAAGTGTATGGATCGTTTACAATTAATAATAACATAAGTATGAGGCTTATCGTTCTCCACAAGGATTATGAGGTTAATGATAGTTTCAATTATTATCGTGTATTTTGCATTTTTGGAATTTTTTTAGGTGAACTTATAGATGGTAAGAATGACTGGTGAGAATAACTGAAAAAAGAGTTTTTTCTATATTAACTGGTGAGAATAATTGTTTTCAAGTGATCAAGCTGCTTTAAGCCTATTCATAAACTTAAACTCTAAGGTTTTGGTATATGTGTATGGTCCTTTGTATGCAACCTTGTTAGCAAACATGTAAACAAATAAGGTGACATGTTATATATATATATATATACAAGGTATGAACCCGTGCCTGAAGGCACTCTAACACTATTGATTTAGAAAAATAAATTTAATTTGGAATAAATAAACAATTCTTCAGGTAAAAATAAACTGAAGAATATTTAACCAAGATTAAAAAGTATGATATGTTTTACATAAACAATATATCTAACTATATATATACGTTTAGAAAAAACATAAACAATATATCCAATTTTATATATACATTTAAAAAAAAAAGTTATAATTTTAGTATATGAAAAAATAAATGTAATTTAGTTAAGCATGAGCATCCAGCACAAAGAAAAATTTGTGAATTAATGGAAATTAAGTGTCACAAAGAAGATATTGTTTTCGCACGAAAAGGAAATAAAGATAATTGATATAAAAAAGGAAGAGATTGTCGACGCATGAAAAAAAATCATTGGTATACGAAAAAAAAGTAAAAGATCGTTGGAACGGAATAAATTGTCTGAAAGAAAAGAATGCAAGTGATTTTAGGGACCATATAGTGTAATTTTCAACAAAAAGACTAATAGTAATTTCACAAACCAATAGTGCAATTAACTAGAACAATGAATATAAGGACCTAAATTGTAATTTTTGCATAATATATGGACCAATGAGGAAAATTCAATCAAGAGACCTACATTGCAGTTAACTATAAATAATTGACTCTTGTTGGAGAGCTCCCAATCAAAATTCCTGATTAACACGTGTGTCTAAAGGAATTATAGAAATATACAAAACAATTGGTGCAATATTTATACGAAACATATATACATGTAACTAACTAAGGACTGAACTGAAGAAGAGTAGATATCCCGAAACAGGTTGCCAAGAGACGAAGCAGATATTTTATTTTCTTTTCCAGCCACTAACAATTATAAAAAGTACTCGAATTTTTGGCGTGATCACAGAACCGCACATGATCTTACTTGCTGGTGAAAAAGACTGGTGCAAGAGGAGTAACCCACTGCAAACTTACCAAATAGAAAATATAGAAAATATTACTACTTTAATGTTGATTTCATTGCATCATAAAATCACAGAGATGTATAAAATACCATCTATACCTTTAAATGGAATTTTTTCAATTATAAAAAACGCAAATATAGGTGAAGTCACTAAAAGTCCAACCATTAATGCAGACCATATAACACCATTTTGAAAATTGGCCAGCTTAAAATTACCCCTGCAAGGAGAATTGAAATTTAACATTAAATTTACAATAAATACCCTCCTCCCCTAAAGATAATTATATTGAAAAAATCAGCAAAAATAAAGCAAAATCTTTGAGTAAACTTACTGAATTCCAGTGCGACCTACACACATTACCATTCTTGTATGTAGCTAGATTACCCCAAAGCCAACATGCTTCCTTTTTACTATTACACCAGTATCTAAGCATACACGGTAAATTTTGGAAGTGGAATCAAATTAAAATAATGTAAACTGAAGGTATCAATTAACTGAAAGTGGAGAAATTGCCAATTGAGGAGATGAAAAGACCGGAGCCTGTATTTCCCAACCAAAAACCAAGTATGGAATCAAATTAAAATAATGTGAACTGAAGGAAACATATCAATCAACTGAAAGTGGAGAAATTGCCAGTTGAGGAGATGAAAAGGCTAGAGCTTGTATTTCCCAACCAAAAACCAAGTATAACCTGGATTAGCAAGTAAGATTAAATATGAAATAAATATACCCTGGTGCTAATCTTTAAAAACAACATATATACGCGTGTTATTAATGTAAAAAAAGTAGAAAAAAAAGTTAAAAAAATAGTAAAAAAGTAAGTATACTTTCGCCGAGGATGATTTGCAACATTGAAATGTTCCAAATAGTATAGTAGTCTATTATATGATCCCGTGGCAAATGACATTCCCTCCCCATATCAGCTATTCTCAGCGAATCACTTCTTATAAGGTAAAGGCTTCCTACGGTCATATGACCATTGTAGATTAGTATAAAAATATAATAAACAACACTGTACGATTACAATAGGTAAAAGACTTTCAACGGGCCATTGTAGAATTAGTATAAAAATATAATAAACAACACGAAAACTGTAGAAATAATGAGATTAGGTTTTAAGAAATTAATTTTTTTAGAATTCAACATTGTAGGATTAATATAAAAATATAATTGTAAAAATAATGAAATTAAGTTAAAAAATAATTTAATCTTTTCAAGTTTTAATAGGAAAATTTAATTGATTTTTTACCTTAATATGGAATGGTGAGAATGGTCCCTGACTTGCGGCAATTTTCTTGTTCAGGAGACGGCTTGGTGGGAAGGTGATTAAAAATAATTACTATAGAATTATTAATCACCTTAATTTAATAAAAGAAATGCTGTATAAGGCCAGAGTGTTCACTTCAACAGACTAAAATGCTATTGTCAGCTATTGCTATATCTTCTTTTTCTCTTTTGCTTTTCATACATTGGTAAATTAACAATAATTGTAAATAAAAATATAATCTAAAATACTTTTTATTAATTTTATCAAACTCGGGGGTGCCTGCAATTAAACAAATCACAGGGATCAATTATGTAATTTATTATAATAAATCATTATAATTAAAAATAAATTAAAATTTGGGCTTACAAATGGGATAGAAGAAGTTTTATCATTCCAAATAGCTAATAATCCAATTCCTGTTGATACTTAAATCAGATGATTCTGAAAATTTGTAAAAGTGATGATATTAGGTTAAAAGAATTCAATTTTTAAGAGTTTCAATGGTAAACCTTAATTTTTTACCTTAATTTGGTTCTTCAATTATTGATGGCGTTTTTGAGAAGTTCTTTTCCAGTAAGTTGTTCTAGGAAATAGTCTAGAAGTTCAAGGCTATCTACTTTACAAATACCACCTTTTAATGCACGCCAGCTAACCCAATGGGTCACACTAACAGCTCGTAAAACTCTCAACATAGCTTCTAAACAACAGAGTCGAACCAAGGGATTTTCACTGGTTCAGAAGATATCACATAAAGACCTGCAATACTAAAAAAATATCACAATAGTTATGTTCAGATTATGGAATAAAAGAAAAGAAATTTTAACCTGATTTTGCCATCCTAGCAGCTAAACCAATTGTTTTCAAGAAAATAGTTTTCCGCCAGTATTTGGTCCCATTATTACCAAAACTCTTGTATTTTTTCAGCAAAAATATCAACAGGAATTGGGGGAGATTTTTTACTTTAGAAACCTGCAATAAACAAGAATAGCCTAACATATTAAGGTAACTAAATCCCATCTCGAGCAAACAATAAATATAAACTAAAAGGAAAAGTAGGTCAATATGGCTCTATGAGTTACCTGTTTTTCTAAGGATGATATATGAATGTTAGTTTCTTCTTTCACACTTAATATCCCCCTTGTTGTTTTCTCCTCTTCATATCCTAAAATTAACAAACAAATTGTCATGTATTCTTGCATGTAATTTAAAATTGAATAGAAGGATTCTGAAAAGTCTACAGAAATAGCATAATTCTACTAATATTAACAATTTGCAGGATCGATTTCAAATACTAATCGATTGACACTTAATCAAATTATAAATGAAAAAACTGCACTAATCAGTCCCTGGACAAATACACCGTTTGTGCTTTACATGGAACAGGTTTTCACCTGTGTAAACAGGTCAACTCAGGTCAACTCAGGTCCAATCCCACCTTTCTTCAAGTCAAATCTCCATTATTCACCTGCACCCAAGGTTTTCGCTAACTAAGATTCATAATTCTCAATTAAAGAAAAGAAAAATCAAAAAAGATTAATACCAATTGCAAAAGTGCAGAAAATGTTTGTGCCACGTCCTACTTTTCTTGACCCCTTACAACATCTCCACAAGACATGGGATTTTTTTCAGGTTCAGCTTCAGACTATAATTTATCAATTATATAGAGACCTATAGTGCAATTAACTCGAAAAAAGAAACCAGGAGAGTGCTATTAACTCAAAAAAATTACAAATCACATTAGAATCGAAGAAACCTCATATATGTGTGTTTGGAGATTTCAATTTCGGAGCTAAACGGAGCTAGCGTTGGAGCTCTTCACTTTTGGAATCGACGGAATAAAAAATTATCAATTTCCCCAATTTAATTTGAATTAAGACACAATTAGCAAAGTTAAAACAAATTTTTTTTTTACCTCAGAATCATTATAATCCGAGGAAAAATAATAATCAAAATATAAACCTAAACGGCTCCCATATGCGTCAATAAGCAGATACCTTGATTTGGGTATCCCTTTATATTTCTTCTTCATCGGAGCTGGAGATTGGATTTGTGGAGGGTCTTCGATTCGATTGAGCGGCTTGGTGGGAGAGACATCAAATGGTGAAGCTTTGAGTGCTTCTTCGATTCGGTTGAGCGGCTTGGTGGGAAGAGATGAGAGGCCTGGTGGGAAGGTGCATTTGAGGAGATTTCTATTTCTTAACGTGAAGTGGTGAAGTGAAGAGGTGAAGTAATTTGAGTGACGCTGTAAAAGATCAAATAAATAAAATGGCCCATACATTTAATCCAAGGGCTGAAAAATATAGAGGAGACATCAAGATATTTTAAACCATGGATTAAATTTAGACAATCAGGACCATTAATTATAATCGATCTAAAGGTCGAAAATGATTGAAATTTAATCCAAAAGCTAAAAAATATGGAGAAAAACACGAGACATTTCGGGGCGTTGGCCCTGGAGAAATATGTAAATAAATTATATATTCGTGATTTTGTTGATTTATTATATTACTGAAGAACAACCCTATCAAGTAGTGATAAATAACAACTTAACTAAATAAAAAATTGTAAGATAAATTGCATATTTAATGTAGCCTAGAATTGGATTGTCATCATCAATATCATAGCGCAATGGGACATATAAAGAAATACTTATCATTCTTGCAACTATAATTTATATCATTCATAATTCATGAAATTCGAGGAGCACTTCACCATAAAATTCAAAAGTTTTTGTCGCAATTTTAAAATAATGTGTTAAAGGCTAATATGATATATTGGTTTTGTTTTGTGCAATCTAAGGTGTGTATCATAGTTTAGGCGGGCTACATATCATAATGAGAATCTAAATAGTTATCAATAACTAGATTTGGTAAATGTACATCCTAAATGGATTTCGGAATAGCACTAGTTAGATATACAGTTAGTATACCTTCTTTAATTAAGAAATAAACCAATCGGGGTTAAAGATAAAAGATGCTCTAGACTATCTTATTTGAATAAATACTATTATACTCTCAAATGAAAAAAAAACTAAATAAAGACAAAAATTAGCCGTAAAATGATCATTGAGTATCTAAATGTCAACCACCATTTGAGTTTGACTCAAAGAGTCTCTGAGTAGAAAAAGTCTCTCACCAAGCCTAAAAAGTCTTTTCGCAGACCTTAATAGGTTTTTGAGCCAGCTAAAATAATTGCCAAAAAAATCTCTTAGTGTGTCAATAAATTTATGTGCATGCTTAAAAGATATCTTAGCACGTGTTTTTTCCACTAAACATGTTCGTTTATTGAGCATTTTATAAAAGTAGTTTATAGGTATGCTCGAATCTTTGCGAAACATGAAATCAACACATATAAATGAAAATATGTTTATATTACAAAGAGTATAAAAAACTATTTTTTAAATAAAAATAACAGAATTGTGCTTAAATAAAAAAGGAAGTCCATTGTGTTGAGTTTATCAATATCATTATCGTAACTGTCACAATAGGTCTAAAACCATCCATAGCCTTCGAACACAGATTCACCATTGGAAATGCAAAACCAAAGCTTCACCACTATATTCCCTCACTTGATAACCTTCCGAGCTCATGAAGTCAAAACTTCACCATTGTCATTACCTCGCCTGAGCACTACCTATACTCACAAAGATAGAACTTCACCATTACATATAATGCAAATCTACTACCATAAAGGAAAATAACCAAAGATGAGCTTTTAACACAATGAAGACACCACCACTACCTCCATCTCAATGTTCAGAGCACAACACCACGAGTGTTTAGTGTTGCAATACCTTCAATCTCCATTGTGCCGCAATTAGATATACTTGAGAAATCTAACAAGTTGGTGAGTTGAGACGGTTTTAGGAAAAGTGGGTAAATAATTTGGTTTGTGTGTGAGTTTTAGGATTTCCGATATATATATATATATGTGTGTGTGTGCATGGAATAGGAAAAAGTGACCAACATGGATGGATCCCCAATATATGGGGTGCATAATCGTAATTAATTGGTGCAAGTCCCATCACCATACCTTGTTTACGGTGAACTTGGACGCATAATATTCCTTATTTTGTTTGATCACTGGCGAAGGGATAGAGACCGATCCTTCCTTATTGAGAATCGTGTCCTTGATGAGACAATCCATCTATAAAGCCTATATACATTGATAGTGATGAAGATATCATTAGTGTTGGTTATTACGAGACAGCCAAAGTATTACAAGAAGTCTTTCTGTAATTAGTTTGGGATATTATTAATCTTTAATGAAAATTATAAATTTTATTTTTGAATTTTGATGATAATGTTCTTTTTGCATTAGATTTTTATATATTTTGTAATTGGTAGAGTCAAATTAAACATGTTTAAAAAAATGTGTTATGTATTTTCAAGTAAAAAAAGAAAAAATATATATTTTATTATTAGGAACAACATAAGTCGTCACTAATAATTTATGTACTCTTTTCGAGAGATAAGGAGCAATTGCATTGAGTCGTTGCAACAGAATTTGTCGCGAGAGATTGATGTCAAACACAAAGAAGTTTTTTGTCGCTAATGACAGTTTTTTAATTTATTTTTATATCTTTTGAGATTGAAAATATTAGTCGCGGTGAAACTTTTTGTCACTAGTAAGCCTATTCAATTTTCGATACCAAATTTATGTGTTATTTCGTAATTAATTTAGTTTTAGGGGTTATAGTACAATATGAATAATATATAGTGGTTATTGAATATAAAAATAGAATTAGGGATTGTATGTAATTACAATATAAATTAGGAATAATGATGTAACTAAAATTAAATTTAAGGGTTATTTTGGAATTTAAATGAAATTTACGGGTTTTAACAAATTTGGAATAAAAATTAGGACTGATTATGTAATTAATATAAAAATTATGGTTATTTATTTAGGGGATTCTATGAAATTGAAATATTTTTAGGGATTATAGTGTATTTTAAGATTATTCTTGGGGTTGTGAAATATATTAAGGGGCTTAATTATATTTTAAAATACTTTTAGGTGATTTAATGTAATTTAAATTATTTTTATGGTCTTTAGTGAAATTAAATATATTATTGTAGGCTTTTGTGTAATTTAAATTATATTAGGTTGTTTAGTGTAATTTAAATTATTTTTATGAACTTAAGAGAAATAAAAATTATTTTTAATTTAATTTTGTAAGGGATTCATTATAGTTTAAAATTATAGGTGATTTAGTGTAATCTGAAAACATTTTTTGGGCCTTAAGTGTAATTTAATATTATTTTAGGTTTTATAGTGTAATTTAATTTTTTTTAGGAGCTTTAGTGTAATTTAAAAATATTTTAGGGGATTTAGTATTATTTTAAATTATTTTGGGGGCTTTAATGTATTATAAAAAATGTATGCTTTAGTGTAATTTAAAATAATTATAGGGGCTTTAACATAATTTAAAATTACTTTAGGGGATTAAGTATAATATGAAATCATTTTATGGGCTTTAGTGTAATTCAAAATAATTTTAGAGGTATTTGTATAATTTCTTTATTTTTAAATGCCAGTGGCATTTGCAATTGCCGGGGGAAGACAAAGTTGGTGACGGTCATGATCCCACACGTAACGTAAATCAAGATCTCACAAACTATATTCCCTTAGTATAATATTAAGATGAATTAATTGTTTGTATTATAGTATGTCTAATTAACTATGTATTATAATAATTTTTTTTTTTATTTGTACCCTATTTAGAAAAAATAATTTTATGAAAAACTTATTTAAAAAAATAATTGCAAAACTATCATGTAGGCGCTCTTTCAAAGAGAGCCTTTATCATTTAATAATCCCATTAGATTAGTGGTCAATCAATTAACTTAAATAAGAGGTCATCCTTTAAGGGGTTTGGAAACTATACAGTTAGAGTCAAGGCGATGTAGGAGGCGGTAGGTCATCACCCTGTATATTTATGCATATTTGATAACACATGGAATCCAGGGACTAAATATGGGAAGCATGTTGCCAACATCATCGTGCTCACTATATGAGAGAAGGTCATTTAATGCTTCAAGAGTTGGAAAATTAAGCCTAGAAATGTAACAACAATTACATGATCGAGTGAGAGTTATTTTTCTTTAATATTTTTATTTTATTCATACACATTGTTTGGAGAGAATAATAGTTGATGTGTTGATTTGTTGTAGACATGACTTCTCTCGTATTGATGGTTGGAAGAAGAGGTCAGACTAAACAAAAGTATTGGGCAACATTGAAATTACATGGTCCAAGTGATATAGTGACTTCAAGTATAGGATGAAAAGGGATTACTACTTTACAGGAAAAATGCCCGATGACCAGGTGTCCGAGAACAGGAAAAGGATCTTCAAGGTTTGGGATGACACATCTTCAATCAAAATATTGAATCAAGCTATAAGTTATAATTATTATTTAGGTTTCAATATTTTCTTAAAATAAGAAATAGGTGTTGTACAAGGTCAAAGAATTATTCCGGATGCGGGAGGATTTGTTTTAGGTAAATATTTGAAGTAAATTTTTTTTATTTAGTCATGCTAATACTTTGACCGTTGAATGAAACTGAAGGGGAGAAGAACCCACCGGTGGTACATGAACCATTTAGGGAGAAGACTCGGAGGTGCCATTTTTCCGTATAGCTAACTTCTTCTACGAGCTCGGGTATGACAAACATGAATAGTAGTGGAAGACGGTTAAGAAAAATATGGTGTAAGTGTTCAAATAATGTGATTTCAATTTTTTATGTCACGTTTGAATTTTTATTAATAACTATGTATTTAGTTTATGTAATAGGCTGAGCTAAGATCCTTGATTTTTGCACGAGTCACGCAACAAAACCCACACTCAGGATCCATGAAAGATTTATCCTCTAATACTTTTACGCATATAGATCATGTCAATAATTATGTAACATCAGCACGCAAATGGATTGGTCTAGCTATGCAGAGTTGGGTTGTAGCCCCTATGAAGGCCTGACATTCGAGAACTGCTGAGCCATCCACTCGTATGGTGTGGTATTTTAACGGGATAATTTCTTCCGTCATTGTCTATTTAATTTTGAAGGGCCAACAACAATACGAATGGGAGGTAGATAGATCTACAAGATCGACAACTACCATTAATTCCACTTATAGAATAGAACAACAAAGTGGAGCCCTCACTTGATTTAATTAGATTAGAGAAGACGAGGTCATTTCAACTTTTGATCCTGCCTGTTCTCCCAGTCCTACTCTTAGTCCTTCCAAAAGTTCATCTACTAATCGTCGCTGAATAAATATCAAAGACGAAGAAGAAGAAAATATATCCAATGATTTATTTTGATTTTCATCTCCCACTGACGTTATTGATGTTAGTATGTATTATTTGGACTTTAATTCAATCTATTCAAATCATATTTTTATTCGTATAAATTAATGTATTTGGAGATTTTGGGTTTTGTTGTAATTTAACCAAATTATCATTCATAAAAAATTAAATTAGAATAATACTAATTAAAAAAACTTGATAATTAAGTAAATTTTTTACTAGCGATGTTAGAAATATATTCTCCAAATCGCAGGCAAAGGATTGTCTAGCGATGATTGTAATTCATTGCAAATGATTGTTTGGCGATGACATGATTTCGTCACAAAAGTTCGGCATACTAGAGACAAATGGCTTTCGTCGCAAATGATCGTCTAATTAGTGGAAAAATATTTCGTCGCACGAAATAAATTCTCATAGGCGAGAACATCCAGTATTCATCACGAATTTTTCTCGCTAAAATTTTTCTCTCTAACGATGAGATATTAGCGAGAAAAAGGAGGTCTTTCGCGATGACAAGTAGCAACACTAGCGACGACAACTTTCTTCGCTAGTGATAGGAAGTGTATAAGTTGTCTAACATAATTTATCTTCAACCTTCATGAAATAATGACAAATAAGATAGTGAAATAGATACATTAAACTTTCAAATAACTAAAAATTTGATAATGTTTTTACTATCTCTATCTCTCTCGTTTTAATGTAAATAGATTTAGAAAAAATTTATGGTCATATAATTATGGATTCAATACACACAATACACACGATAAGCATGAACCAAAAATTTATCAAGTATGGAGGTGTCCTTTAAAGAAAGAACTTGTTCGAAAAATGGTTGTTATGTTGCTGAACAGACATGCTTAGAGAAGACAACTATTCAAAATTATTTCTTCCAATTTTAAGTATTTGATAAACATAATTAATTAATTCAATTAATAATAACTATTTTATAAAAAACGTAATTTGGATAAGTGAAAATTGATATAATTTTTGTTTGAGTGAAAATTGTTAAATTCTCCTCGATATATGTGAACAAGAATGCTTGGGGTAATATTTGTGTGTAAACAATCATATATGTGATAAGAGAGTGTACAATATATGATAAGAGATTGTACATGGTACATTTACAAACAAAAAACTCACTTCCCTATTCCCGATTTTATATTGAAATTCTTTTTTCATATTGTTTATACTTTATTCATTTTCCATTATATTATATTTAAGGAACAAGATTTATAATGATTTGCATTAAAGAAACTAAGAACAAGAATTCAATAAAGTGTATCTGCCATATTAAGTTTGTGACTAATGTAACCCAGAGAGAAGTGAAAAGTTAAATTTTTATGTTTCATCTTTTATCAATGATGTGTATACTTATATAAGACAAGATCCAATCCTGGAATGAGTGAGGCTCTACATGAGATTAATAATACAATTTTTATGAGTTCGGATTTAGGTGAAAAGGTGCAAGTAAAAGATATTTTTCCTATAATGGATGAGGTCAAGGTATGAAGCCAATGCAAGCTTGGAAAAAGATGTTTAGAGGTAAGATCAAGAACTATATTAAGATCTAAATTCACCCTTGTTTGAAATATTTCATAACAGTCTGATTATATCTCAGACTAATGTCTTTGAGAAAGGAAGATCCTATTAGGAATCTAGATTAAATGGTAATTTTGTTAATAATCCCCTTTAATTTTACATCAAGCAGTATATTGTGAAAATTAGTGGATAAGGTTTGGTAAAAATGTCATAAGAAACTTGCATTGGTCCCTAGTTGTTTTGATTTAACTATGAGAAATTGTGTGGTAAAATCAGCGATCAAGTATGGCATGTCAAGTCTAGGCACATCTATAAGAGATATCGGATTAAAAATAAAAGTCACCGGTTTTCAAAACAGATTAAATGGAATTCCAAGAAAAATAATACTTCTATTAAAGTAAACTAACTATAACAGAAATGGAAGTACGGTTACAAAAGAAACAATTACACAGAAAAAACAGAAAAGAACTACAACGATTACATAGTAATATGGTGTGAAAAAGTTATTTTGGCGTACCGGTTATCTCTAAAGGAGATTCTAACAACTATAGTTTTCACAGAGAAGAGAGGTAGAATATTGGTTCTTTTCGGTGTGTTTTGTAGCTTAAGGGAAATGAGGAGCTAATGTATTTATAGGGGAACGGAGAAGTGGAGAAAGTCTTTGTCAGAAACGTCCCACAATTAGTGTCCTTCATTGCCTCCATAATTTATTGGAGTTTCGAATTGACCCACGTTTTTAATTTCAGCAATGAACCTAGACACGTGTTTGACCACGTTCTGTAACAGTTGACTTGTGCGTAATTGGTGGACGCTTGTCTTCTGGTGCAAAATTGGTGGGCGTTTGTCTTCTGGCTGAAAGGGTTTGACTTCCACCGACTACTATAAGAGCTAGTCTTCTTCCAATGGATTCACTTCCAAAATATATTTCATTTTTATTTTTTTATTCCCAAACTCCCCAACTCCCCCACGAGCCCACATCGTCGCCGTTGCCGGACCTGGTAGGTGGTAGTGGTCGTGGTGCAGGAGTGTGGGGCTTTTCCATTTCCCTTTTGGCTTTGATAGCCTTTAGTTCTTTTGAAAGTAATAGATGGGCCAAATATTATATGCAACTATTTTTTCCATCTCTCCTCAAATGTGGGACTTTTTCTTCACAAAAAGTGACTTTCTCACTTCCTCAAAAGAATAGGAATGGATTGATTTAATAAATCATATTAAATTGAATCTTTTCCACTTTCTCCAAAAGATAATGATTGGATTCATGCTAATAAATAGTATAAATCCTTACAATCCTCCACTCAGGGTGTTTGGGAGAGAAGATGAACAGGTTTTCATATCTACCAGCATTTGGGTGAATTGTACTTAAGTTTCAATATCTTTCGATTTGAATTAACACGTAGTGAAGTGAGGCAACTACATAATTCCATTTAAGTGAACTTACTCATGAACTTTAATAGGTTTCTATCAAGACCCTCACAACACGTACTCTACCCAACTGAATGTTATAGTTCCCTCGAACATCATCTTCTAGTTAGTTAATCAAGTCCTTCTCTAAGGACCACCCTTTAAGATTGTGTAAGGACGTATCCTTTAAGATTCTATCACGAATTTTGGGTCTCACTATTACCCGTGAATTCATCATGTCCTTCTCAAAAGGATCATAATACATGCTACGAATTTGCTATGAGTTTAAACACTCAGTACGTCTTATTCATCAAGTCCTTATCAAAAGGACCACCACGAGTGACCATGAATTTTAAGATGATTATGTTTTGAGCCATAGGAATGGAGAGAATCACTTGTAAAAATTTCGGGGTTGGTGGAAAGCCTTTCCACATCTCATATGGGGTCTTATCTAGGGATTTATGGGTACCCAATCGAGTACATAAAAGGCTGACAAAACAGCATCCCCCCACATATTAGTTGGTAAACCTGAACTTATTAACATGGCATTCATAGTCTCTTTAAGGGTCCTATTCTTTCTTTCGACTATGCAATTTTGTTGGGCCGTATAAGGGGCACCAAGCTCATGGATAATTATATTAGTTTTACAAAACTCTTTAAGGGAATTAGAACTATACTCGCCTCCTCTATCGGACCTAAGTCGTTTGATTTTACAGTCTAGTTGGTTTTCAACCTCGGCTTTATATTTTAAAAACGCACTTTCAGCCTCATCTTTAGTTTTAAGAAGGTATACTTTCGCGAACCTATAGTACTCATCTACAAAGGTTATATAGTAAAGTTTTTCTTCTTTACTAGCGAAATTTACAAAATCTACTAAGTCAGAATGTACTAATTCTAGCAGTTTATTCTTTCTCGTGGTAATGGATTTAAATGGTTTTTTTCCAAGTTTGGACTCTAAACATATTTGACATCTGACAAATTTTGAAGGGGTATTAGTCCAATATTTTTTAAGCCTTTTAATAGATGCGACAATTAAATGACCTAATCTACCATGCCTCGTATCCACAGACTCAACATTATAAGCAAAATTAGAAGCATTCTCATTAAAGGTAAACGTGTTTAAAACAATCAAACCAGAATTTAAATACCCTTTCCCCACAAACTCATAATTTTTGGAAATAATGATTTTTCACCTCTCGGAAACAAGTTTAAGTTCCACTTTTTTAAGAACTGCTCCAGAAGCTAAGTTCCTATGGAGAGAGGGGACGAAGAGAACGTCATTTAACTCTAAAATGCCAATTTTTCTATTTCTTTGAGTAGGCGAGAAGGCCAGGGATGTATTTTTGTTGAGATATTAAAATTTCTTTTTTTGAATGTGCAACTTAAATTCCAAGGAAATATTTAAGCCTTCCCAAATCTATAATCTCATAATCTTTTACCAATTTATTTTTTGAAATCTTACTTTCTTTTTCATTCTCTTATGTAACAATTTTATCATAAATATATACAAGAAAATTGTTAACTCCCCCGCATTTAAATGTTTAACAAAAAATAAAGGATCTCCTTGACTTTATTTATATCCCATACTTATTATTACCTTTTAGAATCTTCTGAACCAAGACGTCTCTGATTGTTTTATACCATACAATGCTTTTTTCGATTTACACACCATATTTACAACTTGATCATTAGCAAAACCTAGTGGAATCTCCATATAATTTTCATCTTTAAGGTCTACATATAAGAATGTATTTTTCACATCAAATTGTTTCAAATTTCATCCATAATTAGCTGCCAATAATAAGAGAATTCTTACTGTGTTTATTTTCGTAACAAGGGAAAAAACTTTCTTGATAATCTATACCATAGGCTTGAGACCACCTTTTAGCTGCTATCCTTGATTTGTATCTTTCCAATGATCCGGTGACATTATATTTCAAAGAACAAATCCATTTACATCCTACAAGTTTTTTTCGGAGGTAAATTCACCAATTCATGTGTTTGATTCTTTTCTAGAGCTTCAATTTCAACATAGATAGCTTATTTCCGATTTTGATTTGATAAAGCCTCATATGCAGTGGTAGGTACATAAATTGTGTTAAGGCTTGTAAGAAAGTTTCTATTAGATGATGAAAATGCTCAAATGTTACAAAATTAGATATAGGATCAAGTGGGATTTTAATGAATTCTCTAGTATTTTTTTCTTAACGTAAATAGGCAAATCATTATCTATATTATTTTTTAAGAAATTTTCAAGGTAAACATGAGAATTATGATTAGGAATAGTTACCTTTTCTTTAGTTTTCAGGTTAGATATTTGAACTTGTTCAGGTGCAGGTGTTGTACTCTTCTTCCTTGAGAATACTTAACCAGATTTCATATTACTAAGACCACCAACATTATTATTGGTCTACTATTTTTCAGCATTTTGAAAAAGGATGCCTTCTAAAGTAATAGGAATAGATCTTGGTAGGAAAATATCAATTAAAAATATCTTTTTGTTATCCTTATCTTCTATAGTTAATTTATCCCCTTGGAGATAAAAATGTGTAAAATACGATTCATTTTCATTAAAAGTGATATTATTTAGGACATAAACAAATTTGACGGCGGATGGTAACATGTATATTCTTCTTGAGTTGAGGAATATCCTACAAAAACACATCTTATTATACTTGGATATGATTTTCCATGATGGTGAATATGAACAAACGAAACACACCCAAATATCTTAAGAATAAGATTATTTGTAGTACATAACGTGGTATAATACTAAGAAAGTTTTTCCATAGGAATTTGAAAATCTAAGACTCTAGAAGACAATCTATTAATAATATGGGCTGATGTGAGGACTGCTTAACCCAAATAGGATTTACACACATTGTGTTGAAAAAGGAATGCATGAGTAGTATCAAATAAATACCGATTTTTCCTCTATGCTAACCCATTTTTTGTGGGGTATTTTCACGGGATGACTAAGGAATTTCCCCTCCTTTTTAAAATATAGAGTTAAAGTTTGATTATATTGATCCCTAGTATTATCTACCTGAAACCTTATAGTTGTAACCCCAAACTGATTTCTCATCATGGTATGCAAATTTGAAAGAATAACACTAAGATCATACTTATATTTTAAAGAAATATCCAAGATATTCTAGTATAATCTTTAATAAAAGAAACAAATCATCGTGCACCTGAAACATTAGGTACTAACGAAGGACCTATATATCACTATGCACTAAAGAAAAAAAAGTTGAAATTATTTTATTACCATGTGTGACACACATCACAATGAAAAATATTTTCTTCTAAGTTTTAAAATAGAGAAAGACATAAAATATGAAAAATTCTAATCCAAGGGTTCCCTAACTTACGATGATGAAGTGGAATTTTTGTTTTATTTGATGAATAACCGTTAGACAAGAATAATGATCAAGATGTCTCTTTGATAATATTGTGATTTCTTTATGTTTGAAAAAAGTAGAGTCCATCATGTTCCTTAACATGTCTAATCAGATACCCTATATCCTGGTCTTGAAAAGCACGATAGGTAGGAAAAAATTACGTTACAATTAAGATTTCGAGTGAGTCTATGAACAAAAATAAGATTAACTGAATTTTTGGAACATGGAGCATTTATAAGCATGAATGAAGATTTAATTTGAGAATCTATACCCGCTACTGTGGTTAAAGCCATATGATATAACTATTTTTTATACTACTAGGGCATGGAACTTATACACAAAAAAAATTTGTTTGAGTTTGTCATATGCTCAGTGGTTCTTGAGTCCATGACCCAAAAGTTTGAAATAAAATGATTTGATATTTTTTAATTCAATGTAAATTAGAAGTGTACTTGAATATGTCAATGAAAAACTACATGAACCTGTTTTCCAAATTTCTTAACAAAGCTCTCAATTTTTTGATCAGCTCGTGGTTAAATTCATCTTTCCCTTCAAAATTTACTTTATTTGGATGAATAATGCTCAATTTTACGTGTCCAAAATTTATTTATTGTTCTCATATGTAAAACCATTCCATGGTATGTTTTTTTTTTGTGGAGTTTCCAACATTTCTATTCTATATGTCGTGTTTTCTCGCAATAAGTGCACCACAAACTATATATTCCATCTCAATTTGAAACCTTTGATAATTCTGCTTTTCCATTTGCATGAGTTGACATTTGGTCAAGAGTTAGATCTTGTTTATTACCCCCTTTAGATACCATGGCTAAGCCCTCCAACATTTGAGGTTCTAACATGACTCCACGCCTACTTTATTCAACCCGAATTATATAGATTACCTCGTTTAGAGATGACAATTATTCTTCTCTAAGACCTTATACTCTAACCTGATCAAATTCATTATTCAGGCCGACAACAAAGTCATAAAATCGATCTTTTTCAATAAAGTTTGTTATGATAACTGCAACTTCATTATTTGTTGTTTGATACTTTGATAATGGTCGAGTTCTTGCCAAACATTCTGCAGTAAATTAGTATATTCTGAAATTTTCATGTATGTTTGTTTCATCGCGTCCCAAATATCTTTTCCAGTCTTTAAAAAATATAACTGGATCACTGGGTTTATTGATTTCCATAACCAAGCGATGACCATAGAGTCCTTCTCATCACATAAATCAACGAGTATCTCCTTCATTTGGGGTCGTTCTAAGAAAATGAGACAGCTTTCATTTACCTTTTGAAAAAGTGGAAACCAAATGAGACCACTTCAAAAAAAAATTGTAGTCGATATGTATTATGATTAAATATTTTGTAAATCTCCAAATAGTTGGAAAGACGTTAACTCATTATGTGTAGACATTTAAGTAACTAACTAGCAATGAAGGCTAGAAAAAAATTTCCATAAATTTTTTCTTTGAAACACAAAACCTGACGATGAAGGTAAAAAGGAAATCCCAGAATTTTCTTTTTAAAGCTTTGATACCATGTTAAAAAGAAATTTTGGAAAAAAGTTATATTACTCAATAATATATACAGACTCTAGCTAGAATGTAGAAACTAACTTGGCTATAATATAAGATCTAACTATCAAATATATTTAAGCATTTAAATCTGAATCTTATCTTCTCCTAAATATTCAAATACAATTTTATTGATAAATATGAACTTATATTTATCCAATATTAACCTCTCTGCTAGTCTCTTGAGTTATTTTCCTTAGATATCGAAGGGCCTACACTACGTAATTTCCTTTAGTAGAGAATGAAAATACCTATAATTTATGTTGAAAGAATAATTCTAGTTTTAATTGCAATATAGGTTCCTATGTTATGCGAAAATTGTAGTACAGACCTTGATATAATTTATATAGAAAGAATTGTTGTAGTTGTAATCACTAGCCTGGATGAATATATATTATTGAAGTATAGGGTCACATGATATCCAAAAAAATTAGCATAGGTCCATATACTATAAACAAAAAAGCACTACAAGTTTTCTATAGTTTTTTTCTCAAGTTTTGATAGGGCGACACTATTTACTTAAATTAATTATGAAAATGCATGAGATAAATTGGTTTAAATTTTGTGTATAGTTTAGAAGGAAAAGAGGAAAGATGATAATTGGTTAGTTGGCAAATTTCACATTGAAAAATAAAAGGGTTTTAATTTTTTAAATCGATGGATATAACTTACTCAAATATAAGAAATTAGGATGTCTCAATTTATAGTGCCATTACATTATTTCATCTTTAACAAATAGAAAAAATAGACTAGTTGACATTTTTGTTAGTCTAACCAAGGGAACATTACCTTCAAAGTAGTAGAGTTGATCAACTTCTCTAGCACTACCAATCATCTTTCCCGAACTAATATCTTGAAATTCACATCGAGATTGAGTAAATTTAGCTACACAGTTTGAGTCCTGAGTGAGTTTTCTAATGGACAAGAGGTTAGATGACATCTTTGGAACATGAAGGACAGATTGTAAAGTTAGATTCGCAAAAAGAACAATAGAACCTTTTCCCGCGACTAGAGAGAAAGACCTATCTACGATACGAACTCTAAGATTACCAAGACAAGGAGTGTAAGATGAGTATAAATGGGAAAGACTCGTCATGTGATCACTAGCGCCTAAATCAATTACCCATAATTCGTTATCAGAAGAAGTGTAAAACGGAAGAAAAATCACTTTTTAACAAGAAAATTAGTCAAAGAGGTGTTAGGAATAAATTCGGATAAATTTAATAATCCGTACAAATGCTCTAATTATTCATTGTTAAATGGACCTCTTTTGGAGATATTAGGTCTGATTTGAGTAGTTACTTGTATACTTGTTACTTATTTATCAGAAAAGTAAATGATTCAAAAGTCTCAAGTTCACTAACTTTACACATTATGAATTAAATTAAAAAAAATTAAATAAATATATACTAATATGAAATCACATTAACTAAATATCTATTAATTATATTACTTAATCATCATATCGAGAATCAAAATTCTATTTTTTTTTTCTAATTCATGTCTTGTATCGAATTGTGAATGTAGTGATGTAAAATTTTAATTGTATATACATAATATAAAATATATGATTTTTTTAATTGAAAATACTAGAAATGGTAAATAAATTATATTGAAAAGATTCTCCAATTTGGATACTACATAACAGAATACTCAAATGTAAACTAAAAAAAGAAATAATTTTTAAGCATCCAATTATATACTACAAAATAATTAGTTAAATGACCAAAAGTCAAACATAAAAAGGGTTTCTTTCTTTAATATGGTATATGTAATATTGGGCCTTGGTAATTTTGTACCTTCTCTAACCAGCTTTTACTTATCAATGGGCCAATATTACCTTTTTTATGAAGGGTATTTTTTGTATATTAGGAGAAAATTTACGAGTTTCAGTGTAGCCTATAGAAATTTTGTTTCTTACTAACACTTTTAAAAAACGTCTCTCTAACTAAAAAAACAAAAAAAACCTTGATTTTAGCAGCTTTAGTTTTTAATTTTGAAAGTTTAATCTAAATATCAAAATGATCAACTGTTATCCCACACTAAGGTAATCATTATAACCGTTCTAATTTTGTATAACATTTTGTTTTAGCTAAGTAATTGGTAATTACTATTTGTAACTCGATTTTAGTTTTTTTAATTATATAGTTTGTAAATCGTAGTTAGGGTTCATATTTATGGATTGGAAAACGTAGTTAGGGTTTTGTAGGTATTAATTTGGTAATAAATTAGTAGATTTTAATTTAATTTTTTTTTCAATTTTGAACTCATTTTCCATTAATGATGAATAGTTATTCAAATAGTATTATTGATCGATTAAAGATCTAGTACAATTAGTTGTAAATCATAATTTGTATTAAGTTTTTATTACAATGGTCTCCCAGTTAATGTTGAGTTTGGTTTATAGAACTTGTTTTGGGAATTAGGCTTTATAAGAATATGAATTGGGATTAAAATAAAATGGTAAGCTTAAGGGTTTAATATATTGAGTTTATTATTGAATAGTTAAATTTACTATGTTCTTTGTTTTTTATACTAACTAGTAGTGATGGTAATTGCTAAGCTATATCCTTTGGTTTTTCTTGTTTGCAGAACACCCCTAACTCCCAATTCTTAAATCTACAATGGAGTGGAATCTAATTCTAAAATTTTGTATGTAACCAGTGTTTCGTTCATTTTTATACTTTCTAATTTTTTTTTCTAATTTTTTAATTTATAATATTTAATTTATAAAGAAAAAGATAGTTGGCCATGTCATTTTAGTACTGGAAAATATTTATATTTATGTAAGTTATCTTGGTAAGTCTTATATTTATATTTACATTTATATATGCTATATTTTTTTATTCTTTCTTTTGAATGTTATGAAGTTATGTTTGCATCAAAATGCAAAACTATTCTACCACCTTTGACATATGGCTGGGAAATAGATATGGAATTTTCTACCAAAGAAATTGCTAATATTTTTTCGGACCACCTTGTGGTTCCAAGCTCGACAACAAGATCATGATTACTTTAAGATTTTTTCGTTGAAAAGACTATTTATCCCAAAATATTAGGTTTATATAAAATATAATTGAGGGATCATAATAATTGCATATTTATTTATGATAATTATTGTTCTATTTATTGGTAGAATTCGATTTTAATTACCTTTTCAGGTTTAATTATATGAAATGTTATTGATATTATGACTGCTTAAATATTTTATAAGGTTGTTAAGTTTTAAAATTAGTAAGAAATTATGGAATCGGATTATTATATTTGTTAGTTTATGAATAGAAATTTTGTTACAATTTTTTTAATTACAATGTGTGCTTATGACGATTAGAGAGGATAGTTGATTTATTTCCACCCCTAGTTAAACAATTTTTTTACCGTAATTTACATCTTGTAGATAGAAGTTTAAGATTCTATTCCATAATTGGTCTCTCAGTTTTGTAATCGTTATGTTTTTATATAGGACTCACACCTCCTACAATGTGTCAATATGATAGTGGTTACTCTTGGATTATTGTCGTCCCAACAGTATGATAATTAAATCAACACCTGAGCGAGTTACTACCTGCAAGTGTATGGATTGTTTACAATTAATAATAACGTAAGTATGGGGCTTATCGTTCTCTATAGAGATTATGAAGTTAATGATAGTTGTAATTAATGTCGTGTATTTTGCCTTTTTGAAATTTTTTTAGGTCAACTTATAGATGGTAAGAATAACTGGTGAGAATAACTGAAACAAGAGTTTTTTCTGTACTAACTGGTGAGAATAATTGTTCTCAAGTGATCAAGCCGCTTTAAGCCAATTCATAAACTTAAACTCTGAGGTTTTGGTATATGTGTATGGTCCTTTGTATGCAAACTTGGTAGCAAACATGTAAACAAATAAGGTGACATGTTATATATATAACAGTAATTGATATCTTTTAATATGTGTAACAGAATAAAATGCACCTGTTTAAGAATTACTTGCTTAGCATCTGGAGAAATATGTAAATAAATTATATATTCGTGATTTTGTTGATTTATTATATCAACCCCTGTCAAGTAGAGATAAATAACAACTTAACTAAATAAAGAATTGTAAGATAAATTGCATATTTAATGTAGCCGAGAATTGGATTGTTATCATCAATATCATAGTGCAATGTGACATATAAAGAAATACTTATCATTCTTGTAACTATAATTTATATCATTCATAATTCATGAAATTCGAGGAGCACTTCACCAGAAAATTCAAAAGTTCTTTTTGCAATTTTAGAATAATGTGTTAAAGGCTAATATGATATATTGGTTTAGTTTTGTGCAATTTAAGGTGTGTATTATAGTGGAGGCGAGCTACATATCATAATGAGAATATAAATAGTTATCAATAACTAGATTTGGTAACTGTACATCCTAAATGGATTTCGGAATTGCACTAGTTAGATATACAGTTAGTATAACTACCTCAATTAAGAAATAAACAAATCGGGGTTAAAGATAAAAGATGCTCTAGGCTATCTTATTTGAATAAATACTATTATACTCTCAAATGAAACAAAAACTAAATAAAGACAAAAAATAAGCCGTAAAATGATCATTGAGTATCTGAATGCCAACCACCGATCCCTAATCAACACCACCATAGGAGTTTGACTGAAAGAGTCTTTGAGTAGAAAAAGTCTCTCAGCAAGCTTAAAAAGTCTTTTCGCAGACCTTAATAGGTTTTTGAGCCAGCTAAAGTAACTGCCAAAAACATCTCTTAGTGTGTCAATAAATTTATGTGCATGCTTAAAAGATATCTTAGCACGTGTTTTTTCCACTAAACATGTTCGTTTATTGAGCATTTTATAAAGGTAGTTTATAGGTATGCTCGAATCTTTGCGATATATGAAATCAACACATATAAATGAAAATATGTTTATATTACAAAGATTATAGAAAATCTAATTTTTTAAATAAAAATAACACAATTGTGCTTAAATAAAAAATTAGAAGCATTTTTATTCAAAGTTACAGTGTTTAAAACAAACATACCAGAATTTAAATACCCTTTCCCCACAAACTCATAATTTTTGGAAATAATGATTTTTTACCTCTAGAAAACAAGTTTGATTTCCACTTTTTTAAGAATTTCTCCGGAAACTAAGTTCCTACAAAGAGAAGGTACGAAGAGAACGTCATTTAACTCTAAAATGCCAATTTTTCTATTTCCTTGAGTAGGCGAGAAGGCCAGAGATGTATTTTACTGAGAAATTAAATTTTTTTTTTGAATGTGCAACTTAAATTCCAAGGAAGTATTTAAGCCTTCCCAAATCTATAATCTCATAATCTTTTACCAATTTATTTTTTAAAATCTGACTTTCATTTTCATTGTCTTATGTAACAATAATATCATAAATATATACAAGAAAATTGTTAACTCCCCCGCATTTAAATGTTTAACAAAAAATAAAGGATCTCCTTGAATTTTTTTATATCCCATACTTATTATTACCTTTTAGAATCTTATGAACCAAGACATCTCCGATTGTTTTATACCATACAATGCTTTTTTCGATTTACACACCATATTTACAACTTGATCATTAGCAAAACCTAGTGGAATCTCCATATAATTTTCATCTTTAAGGTCTACATATAAGAATGTATTTTTCACATCAAATTGTTTCAAATTTCATCCATAATTAGCTACCAATAATAAGAGAATTCTAACTTTGTTTATTTTCGTAACAAGGGAAAAAACTTTCTTGATAATCTATACCATAGGCTTGAGTATACCCTTTAGCTGCTATCCTTGATTTGTATCTTTCCAATGATCCGGTGACATTATATTTCAAAGAACAAATCCATTTACATCCTACAAGTTATTTTTCGGAGGTAAATTCACCAACTCCCGTGTTTGATTCTTTTCTAGAGCTTCCATTTCAACATACATAGCTTATTTCCGGTTTTGATTTGATAAAGCCTCATATGCAGTGGTAGGTATATAAATTGTGTTAAGGCTTGTAAGAAAGTTTCTATTAGATGGTGAAAATGTTCAAATGTTACAAAATTAGATATAGTATCAAGTGGGATTTTAATGAATTCTATAGTATTTTTTCTTAATGTAAATAGGCAAATCATGATCTATATTTTTTTTGAGAAAGTTTCAAGGTAAACATGAGAATTAGGATTAGAAATAGTTACCTTTTCTTTAGTTTTCAGGTTAGATATTTGAACTTGTTCAGGTGCAGGTGTTGTACTCTTCTTCCTTGAGAATACTTTACCAGAGTTCATATTACTAAGACCACCAACATTATTATTGGTCTACTTTTTTTCAGCATTTTGAAAAAGGATGCCTTCTAAAGTAATAGGAATAGATCTTGGTAGGAAAATATCAATTAAAAATATCTTTGTGTATTCCTTCTCTTTTATAATTAATTTATCCCCTTAGAGATAAAAATTTGTAAAATACGATTCATTTTCATTAAAAGTGACATTATTTAGGACATAAAAAAATTTGACGGCGGATGATAGCATGTATATTCTTCTTGAGTTGAGGAATATCCTACAAAAACACATCTTATTATACTTGGATTTGATGTTCCACGATGGTGAATATGAACAAACGAAACACACCCAAATATCTTAGGAATAAGATTATTTGTAGTACATAACGTGGGATAAAACTAAGAAAGTTTTTCCATAGGAATTTGAAAATCTAAGACTCTAGAAGACAATCTATTAATAATATGGGCAGATGTGAGGACTGCTTAACCCCAATAGGATTTACGCACATTGTGTTGAAAAAGGAATGCACGAGTAGTATCAAGTAAATACCAATTTTTCCTCTATGCTAAACCATTTTTTGTGGGGTATTTACACGAGATGACTAAGGAATTTCCCCCACTTTTTAAAATATAGAGTTAAAGTTTGATTATATTGATCCCTAGTATTATCTACCTGAAACCTTATAGTTGTAACCCCAAACTGATTTCTCATCATGGTATGCATATTTGAAAGAATAACACTAAAATCAGATTTATATTTAAAGAAATATCCACGATATTCTAATACAATATTTAATAAAAGACACAAACCATCGTGCACCTGAAACATTGGGTACTGACGAAGGACCTATATATCACTATGCAGTAAAACAAAAGGAGTTAAAATTATTTTATTACCATGTGTGACACACATCACAATGAAAAATATTTTCTTCTAAGCTTTAAAATAGAGAAAGACATAAAATATGAAAAGTTCTAAACCAAGGGTTGCCTAACGTACGATGATGAAGTGGAATTTTTCCTTTATTTGATGAATATAGACAAGAATAATTATCAAGATGTCTCTTTGATAATATTGTGATTTCTTTTTGTTTGAACAAAGTAGAGTCCATCATGTTCCTTAGCAAGTCTAATCATATACCCTGAATCCTGGTCTTCAAAAGCACGATAGGTACGAAAAAGGAAGTCCATTGTGTTGAGTTTATCAATATCATCATCGTAACTGTCACAATAGGTCTAAAACCATCAATAGCCTTCGAACACAGATTCACCATTGGAAATGCAAAACAAAAGCTTCACCACTATATTCCCTCACTTGATAACCTTCTGAGCTCACGAAGTCAAAACTTCACCATTGTCATTACCTCGCCTGAGCACCACCTATACTCACAAAGATAGAACTTCACCATTACATATAATGCAAATCTACTACCATAAAGGAAAATAACCAAAGATGAGCTTTTAACACAATGAAGACACCACCACTACCTCCATCTCAATGTTCGGAGCACAACACCACGAGTGTTTAGTGTTGCAATACCTTCAATCTCCATTGTGCTGCAATCAGATATATTTGAGAAATCTTACAAGTTGGTGAGTTGAGAGGGTTTTAGGAAAAGTGGGTAAATAATTTGGTTTGTGTGTGAGTTTTAGGATTTCCGATATATATATATACGTGTGTGTGTGCATGCAATAGGAAAAAGTGACCAACACGGATGGATCCCCAATTTATGGGGTGTAGAATCGTAATTCATTGGTGCAAGTCCCATCACCATACCTTGTTTAGGGTGAACTTGGTCGCATAATATTCCTTATTTTGTTTGATCACTGGTGAAGGGATAGAGACCGATCCTTCCTTATTAAGAATCGTGTCCTTGATTGAAATATATGATGAAGAATAGAACGACTCATTGGATAAGTACAGAGACAATCCATCTATGAAGCCTATATACATCGATAGTGATGAAGATATCATTAGTGTTGGTTATTACGAGACAGACAAAGTATTACAAGAAGTCTTTCTGTAATTAGTTTAGGATATTATTAATCTTAAATAAAAATTATAAATTTAATTTTTTAATTTTGATGATAATGTTCTTTTTGCATTAGATTTTTATATATATTCTAATTGGTAGAGTCAAATTATACAAGTTTAAAAAAATGTGTTATGTATTTTCAAGTAAAAAGAGAAAAAATATATATTTTATTATTAGAAACAACATAAGTCGTCACTAATAATTTATGTACTCTTTTCGAGAGATAAGGAGCAATTGCATTGAGTCGTTGCAACAGAACTTGTCGCGAGAGATTGATGTCAAACACGAAGAAGTTTTATCGCTAATGACAGTTTTTTAATTTATTTTTATATCTCTTGAGATTGAAAATATTAGTCGCAGTGAAACTTTTTATCACTAGTAAGCCTATTCAATTTTCGATACCAAATTTATGTGTTATTTCGTAATTAATTTAGTTTTCGGGGTTATAGTACAATTTGAATAATATATAGGGGTTATTGAATATAAAAATAGAATTAGGGATTGTATGTAATTACAATATAAATTAGGAATAACGATGTAATTAAAATTAAATATAAGGGTTATTTTGGAATTTAAATGAAATTTACGGGTTTTAACAAATTTGGAATAAAAATTAGGACTAATTATGTAATTAATATAAAAATTATGGTTATTTATTTAGGGGATTCTATGAAATAGAAATATTTTTAGGGATTATAGTGTATTTTAAGATTATTCTTGGGGTTGTGAAATATTTTAAGGGGCTTAATTATATTTTAAAATACTTTTAGGTGATTTAATGTAATTTAAATTATTTTTATGGGCTTTAGTGAAATTTAATATATTATTGTAGGCTTTTGTGTAATTTAAATTATATTAGGTTGTTTAGTGTAATTTAAATTATTTTTATGAACTTAAGTGAAATAAAAATTATTTTTAATTTAATTTTTTAAGGGATTTATTATAGTTTAAAATTATAGGTGATTTAGTGTAATCTGAAAACATTTTTTGGGCCTTAAGTGTAATTTAATATTATTTTAGGTTTTATAGTGTAATTTAAATTTTTTTAGGAGCTTTAGTGTAATTTATAAATATTTTAGGGGATTTACTATTATTTTAAATTATTTTGGGGGCTTTAATGTATTTTAAAAAATATATGCTTTAGTGTAATTTGAAATAATTATAGGGGCCTTAACATAATTTAAAATTACTTTAGGGGATTAAGTATAATATAAAATTATTTTATGGGCTTTAGTGTAATTAGAAATATTTTTAGAGGTATTTGTATAATTTCTTTATTTTTAAATGCTAGTGGCATTTGCAGTTGCCCCGGGGGCAGAGACAAAGTTGGTGACGGGCATGATCCCACACGTAACGTAAATCAAGATCTCACAAACTATAATGCCCTTAGCATAATATTAAGATGAATTAGTTGTTTGTATTATAGTATGTCTAATTAACTATGTATTATAATAAAGTTTTTTTTATTTGTAACCTATTTAGAAAAAATAATTTTATGAAAAACTTATTTAAAAAAATAATTGCAAATCTATCATGTAGGCGCTCTTTCAAAGAGAGCCTTTATCATTTAATAATCCCATTAGATTAAGTGTCCATCAATTAACTTAAATAAGAGGTCATCCTTTAAGGGGTTTGGCAACTATACAGTTAGAGTCAAGGCGATGTAGGAGGCGGTAGGTCATCACCCTGTATATTTATGCATATTTGATAACACATGGAATCCAGGGACTAAATATGGGAAGCATGTTGCCAACATCATCGTGCTCACTGTATGGGAGAAGGTCATTTAATGCTTCAAGAGTTGGAAAATTAAGCCTAGAAATGTAACAACAATTACATGATCGAGTGAGAGTTATTTTTCTTTAATATTTTTATTTTATTCATACACATTGTTTGGGGAGAATAATAGTTGATGTGTTGATTTGTTGTAGGCATGACTTCTCTCGTATTGATGGTTGGAGGAAGAGGTCGGACTAAACAAAAGTATTGGGCAACATTGAAATTACATGGTCCAAGTGATATAGTGACTTCAAGTATAGGATGAAAAGGGATTACTACTTTACAGGAAAAATGCCCGATGAGCAGGTGTCCGAGAACTGGAAAAGGATCTTCAAGGTTTGGGATGACACTTCTTCAATCATAATACTGAATCATGCTATAAGTTATAATTATTATTTAGGTTTCAATATTTTCTTAAAAAAAGAAATAGGTGTTGTACAGGGTCGAAGAATTATTCCGGATGCGGGAGGATTTGTTTTAGGTAAATATTTGAAGTAATTTTTTTTTATTTAGTCATGCTAATACTTTGACCGTTGAATGAAACTGAAGGGGAGAAGAACCCACCGGTGGTACATGAACCATTTAGGGAGAAGACTCGGAGGTGCCAATTTTTCGTATAGCTAACTTCTTCTACGAGCTCGGGTATGACAAACATGAAAAGTAGTGGAAGACTGTTAAGAAAAATATGGTGTAAGTGTTCAAATAATGTGATTTCAATTTTTTATGTCACGTTTGAATTTTTATTAATAACTATGTATTTAGTTTATGTAATAGGCTGAGCTAAGATCGTTGATTTGTGCACGAGTCACGCAACAAAACCCACACTCAGGATCCATGAAAGATTTATCCTCTAATACTTTTACGCATATAGATCATGTCAATAATTATGTAACATCGGCACGCAAATGGATTGGTCTAGCTATGTAGAGTTGGGTTGTTATTATTGGAGCCCCTCTGAAGGCCCGACATTCGAGAACTGCTGAGCCATCCACTCGTACGGTGTGGTATTTTAACGGGATAATTTCTTCCGTCATTGTCTATTTAATTTTGAAGGGCCAACAACAATACGAATGGGAGGTTGATAGATCTACAAGCTCGACAACTACCATTAATTCCACTTATAAAATAGAACAACAAAGTGGAGCCCTCACTTGATTTAATTAGATTAGAGAAGACGAGGTCATGTCAACTTTTGATCCTGCCTGTTCTCCCAGTCCTACTCTTGGTCCTTCCAAAAGTTCATCTACTAATCGTCGCCGAATAAATATCAAAGACGAAGAAGAAGAAAATATATCCAATGATTTATTTTGATTTTCATCTCCCAATGACGTTATTGATGTTAGTATGTATTATTTTGACTTTAATTCAATCTATTCAAATCATATTTTTATTTGTGTAGATTAATGTATTTTGGGATTTTAGGTTTCGTTGTAATTTAACCATATTATCATTCATAAAAAATTAAATTAGAATAATACTAATTAAAAAAACTATTGATAAATAAGTAAATTTTTTACTAGCGATGTTAGAAATATATTCTCCAAATCGCAGGTTAATCGCAAAGGATAGTCTAGCGATGATTGTAATTCATTGCAAATGATTGTTTGGCGACGACATGATTTCGTCACAAAAGTTCGGCATACTAGAGACAAATGTTTTTCGTCGCAAATGATCGTCTAATTAGTGGAAAGATATTTCGTCGCACGAAATAAATTCTCATAGGAAAGAACATCCAATATTCATCACGAAATTTTATCTTTAACGATGAGATATTAGCGAGAAAAAGGAGGTCTTTCGCGATGACAGGTAGCAACACTAGCGACGACAACTTTCTTCGCTAGTGATAGGAAGTGTATAAGTTGTCTAACATAATTTATCTTCAACCTTCATGAAATAATGACAAATAAGATAGTGAAATAGATACATTAAACTTTCAAATAACTAAAAATTTGATAATGTTTTTACTATCTCTATCTCTCTCGTTTTAATTTAAATAGATTTTGAAAAAATTTATGGTCATATAATTATGGATTCAATACACACAATACACACGATAAGCATGAACCAAAAATTTATCAAGTATGGAGGTGTCCTTTAAAGAAAGAACTTGTTTGAAAAATGGTTGTTATGTTGCTGAATAGACATGCTTAGAGAAGATAACTATTCAAAATTATTTCTTCCAATTTTAAGTATTTTATAAACATAATTAATTAATTCAATTAATAATAACTATTTTATACAAAATGTAATTTGGATAAGTGAAAACTGATATAATTTTTGTTTGAGTGAAAATTGTTAAATTCTCCTCGATATATGTGAACAAGAATGCTTGGGGTAAAACCACTGGGACTAGCTCAGTGGCCAGGACACTGTCTCTCAACTAGGAGGTACAGGGTTCGAATCCCCTCAATCGTGTTATTTCTTGAGCCCTTAAAGGGGGTAAGCAAAGGGTGCATGGTTCGAGTCTCCTCCCTGAACATGGGTAACCTAGTTCTGATTAAGTGGGAGTATGCATGAGGTAATATTTGATAAGAGACTGTACAATATATGATAAGAGACTGTACAATATATGATAAGAGATTGTACATGGTACATTTACAAACAAAAAACTCACTTCCCGATTCCCGATTTTATACTGAAATTCTTTTTTCATATTTTTTATACTTTATTCACTTTCCATTATATTATATTTAAGGAACAAGATTTATAATGATTTGCATTAAAGAAACTAAGCACAAGAATTCAATAAAGTGTATCTGCCATATTAAGTTTGTGACTAATGTAACCCAGAGAGAAGTGAAAAGTTACATTTTTATGGTTCTTTTTTTATCAATGATGTGTCTACTTATATAAGACAAGATCCAATCCTGGAATGAGTGAGGCTCTACATGAGACTAATAATACAAATTTTATGAGCTCGGATTTAGTTGAAAAGGTGCAAGTGGAAGATATTTTTCCTATAATGGATGAGGTCAAGGTATGAAGCCAATGCAAGCTTGGAAAAAGATGTTTAGAGGTAAGATCAAGAACTATATTAAGATCTAAATTCACCCTTGTTTGAAATATTTCGTAACAGTCTGATTATATCTCAAACTAATGTCTTTGAGAAAGGAAGATCCTATTAGGAATCTAGATTAAATGGTAATTTTGTTTATAATCCCCTTTCATTTTACATCAAGCAGTATATTGTGAAAATTAGTGGATAAGGTTTGGTAAAAATGACATAAGAAACTTGCGTTTGTCCCTAGTTGTTTTGATTTAACTATGAGAAAGTGTGTGGTAATATCAGCGATCAAATATGGCATGTCAAGTCTAGGCACATCTATAAGAGATATCGGATTAAAAATAAAAGTCACCGGTTTTCAAAACAGATCAAATGGAATTCCAAGAAAAATAATACTTCTATTAAAATAAACTAACTATAACAGAAACGGAAGTACGGTTACAAAAGAAACAATTACACAGAAAAAACAGAAAAGAACTACAACGATTACATAGTAGAGATATGAAAATACATATAATTTATGTTGAAAGAATAATTATAGTTTTATTTGCAATATAGGTTCCTATGCTATGTGAAAATTGTAGTATAGACCTTGATATAATTTATATAGAAAGAATTGTTGTAATTGTAATCACTAGCCTGGACAAATATATATTACTGCAGTATAGGGTCACATGATATCCAAAAATATTAGCATAGGTCCATATACTATAAACAAAAAATGCACTATAAGTTTTCTATAGTTTTTTTCTCAAGTTTTGATAGTGCGACACTATTTACTTAAATTAATTATGAAAATGCATGAGAGAAAATGGTTTAAATTTTGTGTCTGGTTTAGAAGGAAATGAGGAAAGATGATGTTTGGTTAGTTGGCAAATTTCACATTGAAAAATAAAAAGGTTTTTATTTTTTCAATCGATGGATATAACTTACTCAAATATATGAAATTAGGATGTCCCATTCTATAGTGCCATAACATTATTTCATCTTTAGCAAATAGAGAAAATAGACAACTTGACATTTTTGTTTGTCTAACCAAAGGAACATTACCTTCAAAGTAGTAGAGTCGATCAACTTCTCTAGCACTACCAATCATCTTTCCCGAACTAATATCTTGAAATTTACATCGAGATTGAGTAAATTTAGCTACACAATTTGAGACCCGAGTGAGTTTTCTAATGGATAAGAGGTTACATGACATCTTTGGAACATGAAGGACAGATTGTAGAGTTAGATTCGCAGAAAAAATAGAACCTTTTCCTGCGACTAGAGATAAATAGCTATCAACGATACGAACTCTAAGATTACCAGGACAAGGAGTGTAAGACGAGTATAAATGGGAAACACTCGTCATGTGATCACTAGCGCCTAAATCAATTACCCATAATTCGTTATCAGAAGAAGTGTAAAACGGAATAAAAATCACTTTTTTTAACAAGAAGATTAGTCAAAGAGGTGTTAGGAATAAATTCGGATAAATTTAATAATCCGTACAAATACTCTAATTATTCCTTACCGAATAGAGCTCTTTTGGAGATATTAGGTCTGATTTGAGTAGTTACATGTATACTTGATTCATATTTATCAGAAAAGTAAATGATTCAAAAGTCTCAAGTATATCTATATTTGTTATTAACATAAACTACACAAATTAAATTGTTCCACTAACTTCACACATTATGAATTAAATTTAAAAAATTTAAATAAATATATACTAATATAAAATCACATTAACTAAATATCAATTAATTATATTACTTAATCATCATATCGAGAATAAAAATTCTATTTTTTTTTATTTATGTCTGGTATCGAATTGTGAATGTAATGATGTAAAAAATTTAAAATGTATATACATAATATAAAATATATGATTTTTTTAAATTGAAAATACTAGAAATGATAAATAAATTTTATTGAAAAGATTCTCCAATTTGGATACTACATAATAGAATACTGAATGTAAACGGAAAAATTACATTATTTTTAAGCATCCAATCATATACTACAAAATAATTAGTTAAATGACCAAAACCCAAATATAAAAAACGCCTTTTTATTTAATATTTTATATGTAATAACCAGGTTTTTCTTATCAATGGGCCAATATTACCTTTTTTTATGAAGGGTATTTTTTGTATATTAGGAGACAATTTACGAGTTTCCAGGGTAACCTATAGAAATATAGTTTCTTACTAACAATTATAAAAAAAATCGCTCTAAATAAAAAACGATAAAAAATACATTGATTTTAGCAGCTTTAGTTTTTAATTTTGAAGGTTTAATCCAAAGATTAAAGTGATCAACTGTTATCCCACACTAAGGTAAGTATAATAATCGTTCTATTTTTGTATAACTTTTTTGTTTAAGCTACGTAATTGGTAATTACAATTTGTAACTCGATTTTAGATTTTGTAATTATATAGTTTGTAAATCTTAGTTAGGGATCATATTTATGGCTTGTAAATTGTAGTTAGGGTTGTAGGTATTATTTTGGTAATAAATTAGTAGATTTAATTTTAATTTTTTTTTTCAATTTTGAACTCATTTTCCATTAATGATGAATAGTTATTCAAATAATATTATTAATCAATTAAAGATCTTGTATAATTAGCTGTAAATCCTAATTCGAATTAAGTTTTAATTACAATGGTCTCCCAGTTAATGTTGGGTTTGGTTTATAGAACTTGTTTTGGGAATTAGGGTTTATAAGAATATGAATTGGGATGTTCTTTGTTTTTGATACTAGCTAGTAGTGACTGTAATTTCTAAGCTATATCCTTTGGTTTTTATTTTTTGCAGAACACCCTTAACTCCCAAATATTAACTTTACAATGGAGTGGAATCTAATTCTTAAATTTTGTAGGTAACCAGTGTTTCGTTCATTTTTATACTTTATAATTTTTTTTCTAATTTTTAATTTATAATATTTAATTTATAAAGAAAAAGATCGTTGGCCATGTCATTTCAGTATTGGAAAATATTTATATTTATATAATTTATCTTGGTAAGTCTTATATTTATATTTATATTTATATATGCTATATTTCTTATTCTTTCTTTTGGATGTTATGAAGTTATGTTTGCATCAAAATGCAAAACTATTCTGCCACCTTTGACATATGGCTGGGAAATAGATATGGATTTTTCTACCGAAGAAATTGCTAATATTTTTTGGACGACCTTGTGGTTCCAAGCTCGACAACAAAATCATGATTACTTTAAGATTTTTTCGTTGAAAAGACTGTTTATCCCAAAATATTAGGTTTATATAAAATGTAAATGATGGATCATACTAATTGCATATTTATTTATGATAATTATTGTTCTATTTATTGGTAGAATTCAAATTTAATTACCTTTTTAGGTTTAGTTATATGAAATGTTATTGATCTTTTGACTGCTTAAATATTTTATAAGGTTGTTTAGTTTTAAAATTAGTAAGAAATTATGGACTCAGATTATTAAATTTGGTAGTTTATGAATAGAAATTTAGTTAATTTTTTTTTAATTACAATTTGTGCTTATGACAATTAGAGAGCATATACGATCTATTACCATCCCTAGTTAAACAAATTTTTTACCAGACCCTAATTTACATCTTGTAGATATAAGTTTAAGATACTATTCCATAATTGGTCTCTCAGTGAGTTACTACCCGCAAGTGTATAGATCGTTTACAATTAATAATAACATAAGTATGGGCCTTATCGTTCTCCATAAGGATTATGAGGTTAATGATAGTTTCAATTATTATCGTGTATTTTGCCTTTTTGGAAATTTTTTAGGTGAACTTATAGATGGTAAGAATGACTGGTGAGAATAACTGAAACAAGAGTTTTTTCTATATTAACTGGTGAGAATAATTGTTTTCAAGTGATCAAGCTGCTTTAAGCCTATTCATAAACTTAAACTCTAAGGTTTTGGTATATGTGTATGGTCCTTTGTATGCAACCTTGTTAGCAAACATGTAAATAAATAAGGTGACATGTTATATATATATATACAAGGTATGAAGCCGTGCCTGAAGGCACTCTAACACTATTGATTTAGAAAAATAAATTTAATTTGGAATAAATAAACAATTCTTCAGGTAAAAATAAACTGAAGAATATTCAACCAATCTTAAAAAGTTTGATATGTTTTACATAAACAATATATCTAACTATATACATACGTTTAGAAAAAACATAAACAATATATCCAATTTTATATATACATTTAAAAAAAAGTTATAATTTTAGTATAATTATGGATTCAATACACACAATACACACGATAAGCATGAACCAAAAATTTATCAAGTATGGAGGTGTCCTTTAAAGAAAGAACTTGTTTGAAAAATGGTTGTTATGTTGCTGAATAGACATGCTTAGAGAAGATAACTATTCAAAATTATTTCTTCCAATTTTAAGTATTTTATAAACATAATTAATTAATTCAATTAGTAATAACTATTTTATACAAAATGTAATTTGGATAAGTGAAAACTGATATAATTTTTGTTTGAGTGAAAATTGTTAAATTCTCCTCGATATATGTGAACAAGAATGCTTGGGGTAAAACCACTGGGACTAGCTCAGTGGCCAGGACACTGTCTCTCAACTAGGAGGTACAGGGTTCGAATCCCCTCAATCGTGTTATTTCTTGAGCCCTTAAAGGGGGTAAGCAAAGGGTGCATGGTTCGAGTCTCCTCCCTGAACATGGGTAACCTAGTTCTGATTAAGTGGGAGTATGCATGAGGAGGCGTGTATATTTCCTATGGGATTAGTCGTGGTGCGCGTAAGCTAGCCCGGACACCCATACATCGAAAAAAAAAAAAAAAAAAAGAATGCTTGGGGTAATATTTGTGTGTAAACAATCATATATGTGATAAGAGACTGTACAATATATGATAAGAGATTGTACATGGTACATTTACAAACAAAAAACTCACTTCCCGATTCCCGATTTTATACTAAAATTCTTTTTTCATATTTTTTATACTTTATTCACTTTCCATTATATTATATTTAAGGAACAAGATTTATAATGATTTGCATTAAAGAAACTAAGCACAAGAATTCAATAAAGTGTATCTGCCATATTAAGTTTGTGACTAATGTAACCCAGAGAGAAGTGAAAAGTTACATTTTTATGTTTCTTTTTTTATCAATGATGTGTCTACTTATATAAGACAAGATCCAATCCTGGAATGAGTGAGGCTCTACATGAGACTAATAATACAAATTTTATGAGCTCGGATTTAGTTGAAAAGGTGCAAGTGGAAGATATTTTTCCTATAATGGATGAGGTCAAGGTATGAAGCCAATGCAAGCTTGGAAAAAGATGTTTAGAGGTAAGATCAAGAACTATATTAAGATCTAAATTCACCCTTGTTTGAAATATTTCGTAACAGTCTGATTATATCTCAAACTAATGTCTTTGAGAAAGGAAGATCCTATTAGGAATCTAGATTAAATGGTAATTTTGTTTATAATCCCCTTTCATTTTACATCAAGCAGTATATTGTGAAAATTAGTGGATAAGGTTTGGTAAAAATGACATAAGAAACTTGCGTTGGTCCCTAGTTGTTTTGATTTAACTATGAGAAAGTGTGTGGTAATATCAGCGATCAAATATGGCATGTCAAGTCTAGGCACATCTATAAGAGATATCGGATTAAAAATAAAAGTCACCGGTTTTCAAAACAGATCAAATGGAATTCCAAGAAAAATAATACTTCTATTAAAATAAACTAACTATAACAGAAACGGAAGTACGGTTACAAAAGAAACAATTACACAGAAAAAACAGAAAAGAACTACAACGATTACATAGTAGAGATATGAAAATACATATAATTTATGTTGAAAGAATAATTATAGTTTTATTTGCAATATAGGTTCCTATGCTATGTGAAAATTGTAGTGTAGACCTTGATATAATTTATATAGAAAGAATTGTTGTAATTGTAATCACTAGCCTGGACAAATATATATTACTGCAGTATAGGGTCACATGATATCCAAAAATATTAGCATAGGTCCATATACTATAAACAAAAAATGCACTATAAGTTTTCTATAGTTTTTTTCTCAAGTTTTGATAGTGCGACACTATTTACTTAAATTAATTATGAAAATGCATGAGAGAAAATGGTTTAAATTTTGTGTCTGGTTTAGAAGGAAATGAGGAAAGATGATGTTTGGTTAGTTGGCAAATTTCACATTGAAAAATAAAAAGGTTTTTATTTTTTCAATCGATGGATATAACTTACTCAAATATATGAAATTAGGATGTCCCATTCTATAGTGCCATAACATTATTTCATCTTTAGCAAATAGAGAAAATAGACAACTTGACATTTTTGTTTGTCTAACCAAAGGAACATTACCTTCAAAGTAGTAGAGTCGATCAACTTCTCTAGCACTACCAATCATCTTTCCCGAACTAATATCTTGAAATTTACATCGAGATTGAGTAAATTTAGCTACACAATTTGAGACCCGAGTGAGTTTTCTAATGGATAAGAGGTTACATGACATCTTTGGAACATGAAGGACAGATTGTAGAGTTAGATTCGCAGAAAAAATAGAACCTTTTCCTGCGACTAGAGATAAATAGCTATCAACGATACGAACTCTAAGATTACCAGGACAAGGAGTGTAAGACGAGTATAAATGGGAAACACTCGTCATGTGATCACTAGCGCCTAAATCAATTACCCATAATTCGTTATCAGAAGAAGTGTAAAACGGAATAAAAATCACTTTTTTTAACAAGAAGATTAGTCAAAGAGGTGTTAGGAATAAATTCGGATAAATTTAATAATCCGTACAAATACTCTAATTATTCCTTACCGAATAGAGCTCTTTTGGAGATATTAGGTCTGATTTGAGTAGTTACATGTATACTTGATTCATATTTATCAGAAAAGTAAATGATTCAAAAGTCTCAAGTATATCTATATTTGTTATTAACATAAACTACACAAATTAAATTGTTCCACTAACTTCACACATTATGAATTAAATTTAAAAAATTTAAATAAATATATACTAATATAAAATCACATTAACTAAATATCAATTAATTATATTACTTAATCATCATATCGAGAATAAAAATTCTATTTTTTTTTATTTATGTCTGGTATCGAATTGTGAATGTAATGATGTAAAAAATTTAAAATGTATATACATAATATAAAATATATGATTTTTTTAAATTGAAAATACTAGAAATGATAAATAAATTTTATTGAAAAGATTCTCCAATTTGGATACTACATAATAGAATACTGAATGTAAACGGAAAAATTACATTATTTTTAAGCATCCAATCATATACTACAAAATAATTAGTTAAATGACCAAAACCCAAATATAAAAAACGCCTTTTTATTTAATATTTTATATGTAATAACCAGGTTTTTCTTATCAATGGGCCAATATTACCTTTTTTTATGAAGGGTATTTTTTGTATATTAGGAGACAATTTACGAGTTTCCAGGGTAACTTATAGAAATATAGTTTCTTACTAACAATTATAAAAAAAATCGCTCTAAATAAAAAACGATAAAAAATACATTGATTTTAGCAGCTTTAGTTTTTAATTTTGAAGGTTTAATCCAAAGATTAAAGTGATCAACTGTTATCCCACACTAAGGTAAGTATAATAATCGTTCTATTTTTGTATAACTTTTTTGTTTAAGCTACGTAATTGGTAATTACAATTTGTAACTCGATTTTAGATTTTGTAATTATATAGTTTGTAAATCTTAGTTAGGGATCATATTTATGGCTTGTAAATTGTAGTTAGGGTTGTAGGTATTATTTTGGTAATAAATTAGTAGATTTGATTTTAATTTTTTTTTTTCAATTTTGAACTCATTTTCCATTAATGATGAATAGTTATTCAAATAATATTATTAATCAATTAAAGATCTTGTATAATTAGCTGTAAATCCTAATTCGAATTAAGTTTTAATTACAATGGTCTCCCAGTTAATGTTGGGTTTGGTTTATAGAACTTGTTTTGGGAATTAGGGTTTATAAGAATATGAATTGGGATGTTCTTTGTTTTTGATACTAGCTAGTAGTGACTGTAATTTCTAAGCTATATCCTTTGGTTTTTATTTTTTGCAGAACACCCTTAACTCCCAAATATTAACTTTACAATGGAGTGGAATCTAATTCTTAAATTTTGTAGGTAACCAGTGTTTCGTTCATTTTTATACTTTATAATTTTTTTTCTAATTTTTAATTTATAATATTTAATTTATAAAGAAAAAGATCGTTGGCCATGTCATTTCAGTACTGGAAAATATTTATATTTATATAATTTATCTTGGTAAGTCTTATATTTATATTTATATTTATATATGCTATATTTCTTATTCTTTCTTTTGGATGTTATGAAGTTATGTTTGCATCAAAATGCAAAACTATTCTGCCACCTTTGACATATGGCTGGGAAATAGATATGGATTTTTCTACCGAAGAAATTGCTAATATTTTTTGGACGACCTTGTGGTTCCAAGCTCGACAACAAAATCATGATTACTTTAAGATTTTTTCGTTGAAAAGACTGTTTATCCCAAAATATTAGGTTTATATAAAATGTAAATGATGGATCATACTAATTGCATATTTATTGTTCTATTTATTGGTAGAATTCAAATTTAATTACCTTTTTAGGTTTAGTTATATGAAATGTTATTGATCTTTTGACTGCTTAAATATTTTATAAGGTTGTTTAGTTTTAAAATTAGTAAGAAATTATGGACTCGGATTATTAAATTTGGTAGTTTATGAATAGAAATTTAGTTAATTTTTTTTTAATTACAATTTGTGCTTATGACAATTAGAGAGCATATACGATCTATTACCATCCCTAGTTAAACAAATTTTTTACCAGACCCTAATTTACATCTTGTAGATATAAGTTTAAGATACTATTCCATAATTGGTCTCTCAGTGAGTTACTACCCGCAAGTGTATAGATCGTTTACAATTAATAATAACATAAGTATGGGCCTTATCGTTCTCCATAAGGATTATGAGGTTAATGATAGTTTCAATTATTATCGTGTATTTTGCCTTTTTGGAAATTTTTTAGGTGAACTTATAGATGGTAAGAATGACTGGTGAGAATAACTGAAACAAGAGTTTTTTCTATATTAACTGGTGAGAATAATTGTTTTCAAGTGATCAAGCTGCTTTAAGCCTATTCATAAACTTAAACTCTAAGGTTTTGGTATATGTGTATGGTCCTTTGTATGCAACCTTGTTAGCAAACATGTAAATAAATAAGGTGACATGTTATATATATATATACAAGGTATGAAGCCGTGCCTGAAGGCACTCTAACACTATTGATTTAGAAAAATAAATTTAATTTGGAATAAATAAACAATTCTTCAGGTAAAAATAAACTGAAGAATATTCAACCAATCTTAAAAAGTTTGATATGTTTTACATAAACAATATATCTAACTATATACATACGTTTAGAAAAAACATAAACAATATATCCAATTTTATATATACATTTAAAAAAAGTTATAATTTTAGTATATGAAAAAATAAATGTAATTTAGTTAAGCATGAGCATCCAGCACAAATAAAAGTTTATGAATTAATGGAAATTAAGAGTCACAAAGAAGAGATTGTTTTCGCACGAAAAGGAAATAAAGATCATTGATATACAAAAAGGAAGAGATCGTCGACGCATGAAAAAAAATCATTGGTATACGAACGTAATAAATTGTCTGAAAGAAAAGAATGGAAGTGATTATAGGGACCGTATAGTGTAATTTTCAACAAAAAGACTAATAGCAATTTCACAAACCAATAGTGCAATTAACTCGAACAATGAATATAAGGACCTAAAGTGTAATTTTTGCATAATATATGGACCAATGAGGAAAATTCAATCAAGAGACCTACATTGCAGTTAACTATAAATAATTGACTCTTGCTGGAGAGCTCCCAATCAAAATTCCTGATTAACACCTGTGTCTAAAGGAATTATAGAAATATACAAAACAATTGGTGCAATATTTATACGAAACATATATACATGTAACTAACTAAGGACTGAACTGAAGATGAGTAGATATCCCGAAACAGGTTACCAAGGGACGAAGCAGATATATTATTTTCTTTTCCAGCCACTAACAATTATAAAAAGTACTCGAATTTTTGGCGTGATCACAGAACCGCACATGATCTTACTTGCTGGTGAAAAGGACTGGTGCAAGAGGAGTAACCCACTGCAAACTTACCAAATAGAAAAAGTTACTACTTTAATGTTGATTTCATTGCATCATAAAATCACACGATATATAAAATACCATTTATACCTTTAAATGGAATTTTTTCAATTATAAAAAACGCAAATATTGGTGAAGTCACTAAAAATCCAACCATTAATGCAGACCATATAACACCATTTTGAAAATTGGCCAGCTTAAAATTACCCCTACAAGGAGAATTGAAATTTAACATATAAATTTACAATAAATACCCTCCTCCCCTAAAGACAATTATATTGAAAAAATCAGCAAAAATAAAGCAAAATCTTTGAGTAAACTTATTGAATTCCAGTGCGACCTACACACATTACCATTCTTGTATGTAGCTAGATTACCCCAAAGCCAACATGCTTCCTTTTTACTATTACACCAGTATCTAAGCATACACGGTAAATTTTGGAAGTGGAATCAAATTAAAATAATGTAAACTGAAGGTATCAATTAACTGAAAGTGGAGAAATTGCCAGTTGAGGATATAAAAAGACCGGAGCCTGTATTTCCCAACCAAAAACCAAGTATGGAATCAAATTAAAATAATGTGAACTGAAGGAAACATATCAATTAACTGAAAGTGGAGAAATTGCCAGTTGAGGAGATGAAAAGACTGGAGCTTGTATTTCCCAACCAAAAACCAAGTATAACCTGGATTAGCAAGCAAGATTAAATATGAAATAAATATACCCTGGTGCTAATCTTTAAAAACAACAAATATACGCGTGTTATTAATGTAAAAAAAATTAGAAAACAAAAGTTAAAAAAATAGTAAAAAAGTAAGTATACTTTCGCCGAGGATGATTTGCAACATTGAAATGTTCCAAATAGTATAGTTGTCCATTATATGATCCGTGGCAAATGACATTCCCTCCCCATATCAGCTATTCTCAGCGAATCACTTCTTATAAGGTAAAGGCTTCCTACGGTCATATGGCCATTGTAGATTAGTATAAAAATATAATAAACAACACTGTACGATTACAATAGGTAAAAGACTTTCAACGGGCCATTGTAGAATTAGTATAAAAATATAATTAACAACACGAAAACTGTAGAAATAATGAGATTAGGTTTTAAGAAATTAATTTTTTTAGAATTCAACATTGTAGGATTAATATAAAAATATAATTGTAAAGATAATGAAATTAAGTTAAAAAATAATTTAATCTTTTCAAGTTTTAATAGGAAAATTTAATTGATTTTTTACCTTAATATGGAATGGTGAGAATGGTCCCTGACTTGCGGCAATTTTCTTGTTCAGGAGACGGCTTGGTGGGAAGGTGATTAAAAATAATTACTATAGAATTATTAATCACCTTAATTTAATAAAAGAAATGCCGTATAAGGCCAAAGTGTTCACTTCAACAGACAAAAAGGCTATTGTCAGCTATTGCTATATCTTCTTTTTCTCTTTTGCTCTTCATACTTTGGTAAATTAACAACAATTGTAAATAAAAATATAATCTAAAATACTTTTTATTAATTTTATCAAACTCGGGGGTACCTGCAATTAAACAAATCACAGGGATCAATTATGTAATTTATTATAATAAATCATTATAATTAAAAATAAATTAAAATTTGGGCTTAAAAATGGGATAGAAGAAGCTTTATCATTCCAAATAGCTAATAATCCAATTCCTGTTGATACTTAAATCAGATGATTCTGAAAATTTGTAAAAGTGATGATATTAGGTTAAAAGAATACAATTTGTAAGAGTTTCAATGGTAAACCTTAATTTTTTACCTTAATTTGGTTCTTCAATTATTGATGGCGTTTTTGAGAAGTTCTTTTCCAGCAAGTTGTTCTAGGAAATAGTCTAGAAGTTCAAGGGTACCTACTTTACAAATACCACCTTTTAATGCACGCCATCTAACCCAATGGGTCACACTAACAGCTAGTAAAACTCTCAACATAGCTTCTAAACAACAGAGTCGAACCAAGGGATTTTCACTGGTTCAGAAGATATCACATAAAGACCTGCAATACTAAAAAAATATCACAATAGTTATGCTCAGATTATGGAATAAAAGAAAAGAAATTTTAACCTGATTTTGCCATCATAGCAGCTAAACCAATTGTTTTCAAGAAAATAGTTTTCCCGCCAGTATTTGGTCCCATTATTATCAAAACTCTTGTATTTTTTTCAGCAAAAATATCAACAGGAATTGGGGGAGATTTTTTACTTTAGCAACCTGCATTAAACAAAAATAGCCTAACATATTAAGGTAACTAAATCCCATCTCGAGCCAACAATAAATATAAAATAAAAGGAAAAGTAGGTCAATATGGCTCTATGAGTTACCTGTTTCTCTAAGGATGAAATATGAATGTTAGTTTCTTCTTTCACACTTAATATCCCCCCTTGTTGTTTTCTCCTCTTCATATCCTAAAATTAACAAACAAATTGTCATGTATTCTTGCATGTAATTTAAAATTGAATAGAAGGATTCTGAAAAGTCTACAGAAATAGCATAATTCTACTGATATTAACAATTTGCAGTATCAATTTCAAATACTAATCGATTGACACTTAATCAAATTATAAATGAAAAAACTGCACTAATCAGTCCCTGGACAAATAACACCGTTTGTGCTTTACATGGAACAGGTTTTCACCTGTGTAAACAGGTCAACTCAGGTCCAATCCCACCTTTCTTCAAGTCAAATCTCCATTATTCACCTGCACCCAAGGTTTTCTCTAACTAAGAATCATAATTCTCAATTAAAGAAAAGAAAAATAAAAAAATATTAATACCAATTGCAAAAGTGCAGAAAATGTTTGTGCCACGTCCTACTTTTCTTGACCCCTTACAACATCTCCACAAGACATGGGATTTTTTCCAGGTTCATCATGCACATGTTTTGTGTACTGAGGTACGTTTCTTATTTTCACAATTTTGATTCAATTTTCGTTTAGTGTGTAGTTCTTGAATGTCCTGATTTCATTTGCTTTAAACTTAGATACAATTATAACCTAGATACAGTTATGAAATTCCCAAACATGTAAGTATAAACTAATAAATGCTACTTGTTCTCGATACTACTCGAAAGTATCGAATTTAAAGCAGCATTTTGTGCATTTTTTTGCTTAAATAGGAGGATCTAGTCTGTATTCTCTTATGGTGTAGTTTTTTTATTAATATGGAAGATTTTATAACATTTATGTCAAATAAATGCACCAATGGTCCTTGTGTTATGCACTGGTTGCATTAACAGGAGTGGATAAATCTCCATTGTTATTCCAAAATATAGAAATTAATACCTTACATAGGGATAGATTTGCTATTTACACATATATACAGCTCTCTCTTCAAATCTTTAACCTCGCTTGAGATCTTCCTTTTTAGCTTCGGTTGTAAAAGTAAAAGAGGTTCTTCAGCAAGAGGTTCAAGTACATTGTCAGAAATATTTTCAAGAAATAGTAGGTCCCACTTTATCTTGTAACTGAATAATAATAATAATAATTGTTCTGACCTGATTCAATTGTTTTTTTTTGTACTGAGATTATCATTGAATAATAATATTAATAATAATAGCCAAAATGAAGAGGAACCTTTTTCTCTGATTATTTATGGGCTTTATGCTTTCCTCCACACTACTTTTTCTCTGAACAATTTGCAAACTTTCGGGTTCAGTTACTTAGTTTCTCATCTTTTAGCTTTTTCTTCATCTTTATCAGAGGTTTTGCATAAATAGTGCATATCTTATTTTTTTAATTACTAAATCTTTCTTGGATTTGATCAAAACCAAATGATATATAACTTAATAGGATCATTGAAATCAACATAGCTTTCCTTATTGAAATCTATATTCCATTTTCAGAGTTTGCTGATTATATAGAGTTTATTTAGGTGATCATGGAGAACTTTTCTGGAGGTGTTAATGTTACGGAACAACGTCAAATGGAATTACCGCCTGGTTTTCGCTTTCATCCAACCAATGAGGAGCTGATCACTCATTATCTAATCAAAAAAAGTTCTTGATGGTAACTTTACAGCTAGAGCCATTGGAGAAGTTGACATGAACAAATTTGAGGTAGTTTGGTTGTGAAGGAACTGAACTCGATCTTCCCCACTAACTTTATGCAAAGTTCAGAGACAAAACAATTAAATTTTAAGTGTGAATCTGGTTAAAGAATTTGGATATGATTCTGGTGGGAGTGGTGGTTCTCAGATTCGCAGGGTCAAAGGAATGTCGATATTCATATGGAGGAAATCACAAAAAAGAGCCCCAATAACATATAACTTTTTTTAAAAAGCCCCTCCCTTTACTTCTTCTCACAAAGTCCTCAGTTAGATTTTTAGTTAGAATACTTTACCTTTATATACTTACCATTTAATTAATAGTTTTTTTTAATGTCATTTTTTTTCTACGTTTTCAGATTCGTAATCTGTGTTTAAATGTGTGTTTAAATGTGTACAGACCCAGGACTAGTATATAGTTTGATTAATGGATGTGGAGGTTATCTTATTCTTACCCTAATTAATCCTAACTTCAAATTATGAATCACAATGGAAAGGAACAATTAAAGACATTGAATAGAATGTAGATTCAGAATATCAATCCAAACATAAACTTTACATACGCTAACTGATGCTACAATTTTTTATACAGATGAGATTCACGGAAAACTATACTTGCAAAACCACTAAACTAAAGTGTCGAAAGAAGATTCAAAATACATGGTTGTACCCAGGTGGGGCTGTACCCCAGTGGGGCTGTACCCATATCAAATGGTCCAAAGACATGGGTTAACGTTGTCAAAAGCATGTGCGGTTTTTGGATGGTAAAAGGGCTGTGCCCAGTGGGGGGTTCAAGGGTCTTTACCAGTGTGCCATTTATCCTGCTTTGATTCTGCAAAAGACAACAACTAAATTAAATTTTAAAAAAAATTAAAAAAAAAGAAAACATGTAAACACAAACTCACCTAATGCAGATCTGGGCGGCGGAATGGCCACGACGGCTTACACTGGTGGCGGATCTGAGATATAATGGATAAGAACAAGGTTTTTATTGTGCAGATGAGGAGTTTTATGAACAATATGAGTTGATGAATGGTGATGGAGAGTCAGATCTTCGATGGAATGGCCACGACGAGCGGGGCTATGGCCATGAACAGCGCTAGAACGTCGTCTCAAAGGCACGGCGGTGACGAAGGGGTGGATAACGGCCCACTGTAACGGCGGCAGAGGCGGTTTGAAACGCTAGACGGGGTTTCATGGTGAAACTAGATTTGCAGAAAAGAGACGAGTTTTCATGGAGATATGCTGAGATCGGTGGCTTTACCGAGAGAGAGGGGAGTGGATGGGGTGGGTTTACAGAGAGCAGGGGAGTGGAGGGGGTGAGTTCGTGTAAATCTAATGGTATAATGGATTGGGTTTTTTAGTTTCCACTGTAATAAGAACTGATATATAGGGGGCAATTTGGGTCTTTTGGGCTTGTGTAACTAGATAGTTACAAAGAGGACTTTTAATAGGAAGTCCAATGTTATGTGGATCGTGATTTATAATTCACCCGTTCATATGGGTTTTGGTGGGATTCGCCTTGCTTTCATTATTTTCATTTAAAATGTTAGACAAAATTTTAAAGTGCTAGAAACTTTTGGTATTATTTAGATTTAAAGGATGACCTACATGGAATTGGATCCACTTTGTGAATTGTGTGGCAAATTTTTTGAGTCAATTAAACATTTTTTCTTTGAATATGTGATGTCTCCCTTTTTGTTCTAAATATAAGCCCTTAGGAGACATCATTTTTGGTAGAAAATGGTCTTTTTATATTGACTTTTGTGCTTAATTCCTAATATTCTCATTTCTTGTCTTGATTTGATGAATTATTATTTTTAGAGCATATTTTGTTTAATTTGTGTGTTAATGTGAAGCTTTAAAGATAATATGAAAATAAATTAGATTTCAAATCAATTCTAAGAAGATAAGGAAAGAAGATCTTGAAGAGTTCATGAGATAGAAGGAAACAGAGTTCAATTAGGAAAAGAAAAGTTGTCAGATAAATCTGAATTTCTGTAGCTACGTCTGAAGAAGTGAATATAACTCCAAATCCGAGATGATTCTGAAAGAGCCCTTATAGAGGTATATAGATCTTTCTGTGAGGATTCTTTTGATATCTTACGGGCCCAAAACGGCCCCGTAACGAAGAAGATATGGTCAAAACAAGTCATCACTAATTATCCTTATCTACTTACGAATTTGAGTTGGGTTTAGACTCTTTTACTTGGTCCCTACTCCAAGATTTCGACCTAGCACCTATATATCAGTTCTAAACCTTAGAAAATCATCTCTTGGTTGCATAAGCTTAATATACATACATAATTCATCATAGAAGCAATCAAAAGGATATAGAGGAGGAAGAAGTAAGAAGTAAGACCTAGAGCTTAATTACATTAATTCAACACTTCTCCATCTCTATTCTTTGGGTAAATTAGTATTAGCTCTATTATGTCTATGAGGTATTTCTAAGCTATTTATTCAAGAGTTTTAGTATGCATAATTTCTCTTTAGGATTGTAATTATATGAACCTTTAAATATATGAAGTAATCCAAAAATTTATGGATTACTTCTAATGGACTCTTGTCTTCTGGTGCAAAATTGGTGTGCGTTTGTCTTCTAACTGAAAGGGTTTGACTTGCCACCGTCTACTATAATAGCTAGTCCTCTTCCAATGGATTCACTTCAGAAAAATTATTTCATTTTTTATTTTTTTACACCCAAAACTCCCCAACATCCGACTCCACAACTCCCCCACAAGCCCACGACCCATGCCCACACCGTCGCCGTTGCCGGACCAGGCAGGTTGTAGTGGTCGTGGTGCACGCATGTGGGGCTATTCCAATTCCCTTTTGGATTTCATAGCCTTTAGTTCTTTTAAAAGTAATAGATGGGTAAAATATTATATGCAAATATTTTTCCATCTCTCCTCAAATGTGGGACTTCTTCTTCACAAAAATTGACTTTCCAACTTCCTCAAAATAATAGGAATGGATTGATTTAATACATCATATTAAATTGAATCTTTTCCACTTTCTCCAAAAGATAATGATTGGATTTATGCTAATCAATAGTATAAATCCTTTCAATCCACCACTAGTGGCAGCTTGTGTATCACAGTGGATACACATAGGTGTGACACTTCCTTCCCAAAGTGGCACATCTAATAGGAGAGTCCTCAACCACTTAACTTCTTGCCCAACCAACTCTACTGCTATGATATCGGACTCCATGGTGGAACGTGTTATACCATAGCCACTGGTGGAGTTTACTTCATCATTGTCAAAGATCGAGTTTGCATCAAAAAATTGTCAAGGACTGCAGGAAATTTGCTATAATGCAAGCCTAGATCGATGGTACCCCTTAAGTACTTTAGTAGACGACGAAGTGCAACCCAGTGGTCACTACTCGGGTTATGAGTATAGTGACTAAGTATACTTACGGCACAGACTATATCGGGTCGAGTGTAGTTCATTAAGAACTTCACACTACCTATGATCTTAGCGGATTTATTTTGGGATACAACATCCCCATTGTTATTGGAGAAAATGAATACTATAATCATAAGGAGTTTTTACAGGTGGTACCTCAAAGGAGTCTAATTTCTTCACCATCCTTTCTACGTAATGAGGCTGATTCAGGGAAATACCATATGTGCTTCTAATGATTTTCATTTTGAGTATCACATCAGGTTCTCCCATATCAATCATATCTAAATTATAAGACAAGAAGCGTTTAGTCTCATTTATGATATGAATAGAAGTACCAAAGATGAGCATGTCATCTACATAGAGACAGATGATAACACACTTTGAGCTTGTTACATTGGAGTAAAGAAATGAATCAAAAGTGTTATCCACAAAGCCATCTGTATTTAGAATATTGTCTAGTTTTTCATACCATTTTTTAGGTGCCTATTTCAAACCATACAAAGACTTTTCTAGCTTACAAACTTTGTCCCCTTAGGAACCACACGCCCTTCAGGTTGCGCCATGTACATCTCTTCATCTAGATCTCCATTTAAATACGCAGTTTCAACATCCATTTGATGTATAACTAGTTTGTGAATGACGGCTAAAGCAATAAGGGTTCTTATAGTAGCAATTTTGGTCATAGGAGTAAGTGTCAAAGTAATATAAACCTTTCTTTTGGGTAAAACTCTTAATAACAATTCTCGTTTTGAATTCCTCTATTGCTATTAATGGGTTTTCTACCTTTATGTAAGTCAGTTAATTCATATGTATTGTTGTTTTTAATAGAATTAAGTTCACTATAAATGGCTTCTCTCCTAATACTAGCATCTATAGATTTTAAAGCATCGTCATAAGTTTTCCGGTCTTCCTCCATAAGGAGGCAGGTGACAACCTGTTCGCGTATAAGGTCAATGTGAAAGCCTTCGGTCATAAAGGTCGTGATTATGTCAGGTCCAAAGCTGGAGTCGATCCTATGCCTCTTACTTCTCCTGGTTTCTTCCTCAGGAATACTACTAGGCTCCATAGAAGTAGAGGGGCCAGGGGAAACAATCACAAAGAGGTAAATCGACATTACTAGATAAGATATCATTAGGTAGAGAAGCATTAACATAATTGAAAGATTTCAAATGTAAAATGTGTTCAAAGAACTTAGCATCTCTAGATTCACAAATCAAGTCGTCATCTAAAGACACGAATCTATAAGCTGCGCTATCCTGAGCGTACCATCTGAATATGAGTCTATGGTTTTTGGTCCAATCGTGACTGTTTTACAATCAAGTAGTTTAACTTTTGCAAGTCACCCCCACACTTTTAAAAATTTCAGGGTTGGTGGAAAGCCTTTCCACATCTCATATGGGGTCTTATCTAGGGATTTATGGGTACCCAATTGAGTACATTAAAGGCTGACAAAACAGCTTCCCCCCACATATTAGTTAGTAAACCTGAACTTATTAACTGGCATTCATAGTCTCTTTAAGGGACCTATTCTTTCTTTCGGCTATGTCATTTTGTTTGGCCGTATAAGGGGCACTAAGTTCATGGATAATTATATTAGTTTTACAAAACTCTTTAATGGAATTAGAACTATACTCGCCTCCTCTATCGGACCTAAGTCGTTTGATTTTACAGTCTTGTTGGTTTTCAACCTCGGCTTTATATGTTAAAAACGCACTTTCAGCCTCATCTTTAGTTTAAAGAAGGTATTCTTTCGCGAACCTATAGTAGTCATCTACAAAGGTTATATAGTAAAGTTTTTTTTCTTTACTTGCGAAATTTTTAAAATCAGCTAAGTTAGAATGTACTAATTCTAGCAGTTTAGTCTTTCTCGTTGTACCGGATTGAAAAGGTTTTTTTGCAAGTTTGGAGTCTACACATATTTGATATCTGACAAATTATGAAGGGGTATTAGTCCAATATTTTTAAGCCTTTTAATAGATGCGACAATTAAATGACCTAATCTACCATGCCACGTATCCATAGACTCAACGTTATAAGCAAAATTAGTAGCATTCTCATTAAAGGTTACAATGTTTAAAACTAACAAACCAGAATTTAAATGTTCTCTCCCCACAAACTCATAATTTTTGGTAATAATGATTTTTCAACTCTCGAAAACAAGTTTGAGTTCCACTTTTTTAAGAAGTGCTCCAGAAACTAAGTTCCTAAGGAGAGAGGGGACGAAGAGAACATTATTTAACTCTAAAATACCAATTTTCTGTTTCATTGAGTAGGCGAGAAGGCCAGAGATGTATTTTTGTTGAGAAATTAAAATTTCTTTTTTTGAATGTGCAACTTAAATTCCAAGGAAGTATTTAAGCCTTCCCAAATCTATAATCTCATAATCTTTTACTGACTCCCCCGCATTTAAATGTTTAACCAAAAATAAAGGATCTCCTTGAGTTTTTGTTGTATCCCATACTTATTATTACCTTTTAGAATCTTTTGAACCAAGACGTCTTGGATTGTTTTATACCATACAATGCTTTTTCCGATTTACACACCATATTTACAACTTGATCATTAGCAAAAACTAGTGGAATCTCCATATAATTTTCATCTTTCAGGTCTACATATAAGAATGTATTTTACATCAAAATGTTTTAAATTTCATCCATAATTAGCTGCCAATCTTATCGTGTTTATTTTCGTAACAAGGGAAAAAACCTTCTTGATAATCTATACCATAGGCTTGAGTAAACCCTTTAGCTGCTATCCTTGATTTATATCTTTCCAATGATCCGGTGACATTATATTTCAAAGAAAAAATCCATTTACATCCTACAAGTTTTTTTTCGAAGGTAAATTCACCAAGTCCTGTGTTTGATTCTTTTCTAGAGCTTCCATTTCAACATACGTAGCTTATTTCCAATTTTGATTTGATAAAGCCTCGTATGCAGTGGTAGGTACATAAATTATGTTAAGGCTTGTAAGAAAGTTTCTATTAGATGGTGAAAATGCTCAAATGTTACAAAATTAGATATAGGATCAAGTGGGATTTTAATGCATTCTCTACGTAAACAGATCTCGAATTACATTAACTGACCACGAACATTGGGCTCCAACACCCACTTAATAAATGGACCAACTTTTGACTTATTGACATATTTGAAATAATAATTAAAATAATATTGCACTTTGTATGGAATATAGTTTATCAAAATGTCCTGCAGTTAAGTCAACTGAAAAGCACCGGAAGTATTAAAAGAAAAAATCTAGAGGCTTGATGTGTTGTTTTGCAGCCAATGAAACTAAAAAGCACCCTAAGCACGAAAAAAAATATTCTTGATTTATTGTCGATTTGAAGTTTGATGCTTCATTAGGAAAATATAAATATGCCACTGTTGGCATAACATGAGCAAGAGAGAAATCACTAAGATACATAACCTTGATCTCGATGAGAAGCTCGGGAATAGTTCAGTCATCAAATCAACATATCCAGAATATATAAACTATATACTTGATTGATATACCTATGTCTTGGTTGTCCGGAATTCTTTAGCAACTCATTTTTTCTTTGCAAGTGATTGCCAAAAACTTTTATTATTCTATATCTTGTCATGAGTTGCAAGAAGGGTATTTTAAAAAATATTTAAGAGTTCAATTTTATGGTGAAAACCCCTGCAAATTTAATAAGAAACAAAATTAAAATTTCACAACCAAAAACAAAGCAAAGGAGAATAATACAAAGTAGAGAATCGGTAACACAGAAAGCCGAGTAGAAGATCAGTGATCCAGGAAAAAGGATTAGAAGATCAACGACATAATTTATATATATATATATATATATATATATATATATATATATATTACTCCGCAACTTGTGAAAAAATTAAATTAAAGTCACAGATCTAATTTAGTACATAATAAACGTAGTAAACAGTTTAAACTGTTATCTTTAATCTTGCCGTTTATATATTAAAGCCATCTTTTATCAATAGAGGTGAACCATATATAATAGTTTACAATTCAGATTCCTAGCCACATTTTATAGAGCAATATCAAAGTTTTTTGTTTCGGAGTTTTTTGTCAACAAAATACTTGTCTCACCAACTCATTTGATTCATAAATGCATTATAAACAAATTCGGCCACGATGAATAATTAGTAGATTAAATACATGGCTTTATAAGGTTCATGGTTACTGGTTGACCTGAATTAGGTAGTAATATTATCTCCCTAGTGTTTGATTACATAAATACTATAAATATAACTATATCATTAGATAATATCATTTTATATATCCTACCATACCAAAACAGTATTATGTGACAATCAATTTCTTATATGATATATCTATATGAATTAGCAAATAGACAGAATAATTAATGATTGGCTTAAATTATAAATGTGACATAATCTTCGACTGTTTGAAAATCCCAAGGGATCTTGATTTGCGTGAAGCTCTCATTATTAATTCATCTTCAACGGACCAACAAAGCAATTAGTTGATTTTGCATTTTGCAACAACATGAAGTACCATGACGGATCCCAAAGTATATCAATTCCAAATCCAAGAATGGTACCCGAGCAAAGTGACCTAACTCACCAAATTCATTGCTATTCATTGAACGAATCCACCTTTAGAAGTTTGTCATCTAAAGACTCGGCAGCTCGTTCTTTTTCTCATAAACTCTCGGGTCTACCTCCATTTTTAACCACTTCTAAGATAACCTTGTTGGGAAAGGGCTAGTTCTTATTTTTATTACCGATTTCTTTAAGGAATATTTTATTTGATATCCTATCTTAATAGGGGTAAAACCTAGGATAATCTTCTTGATTCTTCCCTTCTGCTTCTAATAGAACACCTGAAGCCTTTTCTGAACATTTCACGTGAGTGTTTAAATTTTCGATTTATCAAATTTCAATTTAAATCGAAACTAATGAACTTTTGATGCAGAAAAGAGGAATTTTAGATATACATATAGGGTCTAAGCATGTAAATATATAGTTGATACGGCCTAAGAACAAACATAAAGAGATTACAAAGCAAATGCAGTCTAGCACATGTACATTCAATTAACATCTTAGGCAACTACAAATAAACATATAATTAGGTCATTGGGAACTATAAAAAATTGATCAAGAGGTAAAATTGAACATGTTATGCAATTAATTGTTGTAAAATTGGAAAGTGAAATTACCGTAGTGTTTAAGAATGACGAATTGTGCAACTTTTCTGAGAGATGAACCAGGAGCTTCTGTAGCAATGGAACACCTCCCAATTTTTTATTTGGGGCCATTAATCGAACACCTCTAGTGCGATACTTATCTCTTAACTTATAATTTAGGTTTTGGAGGATTTGATGGCGTACTTTGTTGGTAATGAAGATGATAACAGCGCATGGTGTAATTGTGATGAAGATGATAACAGCGCTTGGTGTAACTGTGATTGGATACAGGCGATAATGATGGTTGATACATGGGTTCTGAGTCAGACTTAATTACGATTGGGCTTGGGCTTGGGTGATGGTGTGGTTTCCATCACAAAAGCCCTAATTTTAAGTAATGAAATGATATTGACCGTCTGATCTAACACATTTTTTGCCTAAAACCGATTCTGACCCCTCTTTATACTCCTATATATATATATATATATATAATAGTAATGGATATATGTTGATATTTGTAACAGAATAATTTAAAGAGATAATTTCTAATTAAGTCCAGAATCCAAAAAATTGTTTCTTAAGAAGTCCAGCCCAAAAGTTTGTATAAAAAAGGTCCAAAATTTATTTTAAGGCTTATGATATACCCAGTATAACCCTATTCTTCTTTTATACACTAAAGTCTTTTTTCTAATTCTTCTATACACGCTGCTGAAAAAGAAAAATAGTTATTCCTTCTAACTCTCCCTTCTTCACCAGCCATGGCCAACGCTAGAAGACCGCCGCCAGTCCAAACTCTCTCTCTCACTTCCGACCTCCACATCACAGCATCAACCCAACACAACCGTCCTTCCTTCTCTCCCACTAACACAGCCGCCACTCTCCGACCAGTTAGATCTATCCCCGCCCGTTGTAGCAAACCCTCTCCAGCCATCGCCAAACCTCCGCCAACCCAAACCATCTCCGTCACCTTCGATCTCCACATCACAGCAGCAACCCAACACAGCCGCCACCCCTTCTGCCTGTTTGAGCCCACCAACACAGCCACCACTCTCTGACCAGTTAGCAGCCCCGCCTCTCCACAAATCCATCCAAAACCCACCGCCGCCGATCACTGTGCGAGGGTTTCTGTTTGGACAGCAGGTAGCAGCGGCCCCATTCACAAATCTGACCACAACCCTTTCCGATCCAAATTTTATCAACGAACTTAGCAATATCACACTTTTCCTTCCTCCAGATCGAGCCCACCACCATGCCTCATTTCAAAATATACAACCCACACCCATTTCTGAAATCATATGCCCAACATAAAATCATTACCTTGCGCCTAGCCAACAATGTCCAATCATCCACCACCATAGGCCCTATCCAAACTCCAATGTTAAAGTTTTGGTTAATCGAGAGCCCATTTCTAAAACTTCCCAAGATTCTGAAAGATAAGGACTCGAGACTCCAGATTCACGATCAATGGCGGTTTCCACTTCTTTCCCAATTCTTTACAATCAAACGTGTGTACAGAGCCCACTAAATGTGTGTACATAGCTCACCAAGTGTTTTCGTACATAACCCACCAAACGTGTGTACAGAGCCCACCAAATGTGTTTACAAAGCCCACAAATCTCATGACAGTGGCTTGGTTTTTTTATTGGCTGTCCACTAAACATATGCACAAAGCCCACCAAAACGTGTGTATGGAGTAATAAGAAGTTTGTAAATTGGCATGGTTTTTTAATTGGCTGTCCACCAAACATGGTCGTGTTTTTATGAATACGAATGTATGCCTTTTGATCTTTGTAAATTTTATTGCCTGAGAATCGTGTTGATGAGATCTCTGTTGCTTGTAGCGATGGTGTTTTGACTGTTATTGTTCAGAAATTGCCTCCTCCTCAGCCCAAGAAGCCCAAGACCATAGAAGTTCAATAATTTCTTGATTAGTGGTTTTCCATGGTTGTGTTTTTATGAGTATGAATGTATGCCTTTTGATCTTTGTAAATTTTATTCTCCTAAACTATCTAGTCTAACTCAAAAATTTTCAAATTAGGAATTATGTAGAGTAATAAGAAGTTTGTAATGTTGTGCTTAAGTTTGTCACCCAAAATTAAATAGATATATTCCAATAAAAAAATAATGTCTTGTGAATGATTAGTGAATTTGTTACCCATCGTTTGAATCTTCAAAAGCGATTATACAAAGCTGCTAACCTGCACAAGAGCCCACCAAACGCGTGTAAAGAGCCCACCAAACGCGTGTTAAGAGCCCACCAAACAGCGTGTAAAGAGCCACCAAACGTGTATACCGAGCCCCACCAAACATGTGTACAAAGCCTAGATAAACGTGTGTATAGAGTCCACCAACCGTGTGTACAGAGCCCACTAAGCATGTTTACAGAGCCCACTAAACATGTTTACAAAGCCCACCAAGGGTATTACTGACTATGAATATTTTAAAAATGGGCTGGACCTGTTAAAGAAAGTAATTTTGGCTTTGGACCTTTTGGATTAATCACCCTAATTTAAATGAAAGAAACTCACGTGTTTAAAAATTATTTGCTTAGCATCCGGAGATAAATCAAAATAAATTATATATTCGTGATTTTGATGTTTTTTATATTACTCAAGAACAACCTCTATCAAGTAGAGAGATATAAAAACTTAACTAAATAAAAAATTGCGAGATCAATTGCACATTTAATGTAATTGAGAATTGGATTGTTATCAGCATAACATATTGCAATGTGATATATAAATATATATTTATTATTCTTTCAACTATACTTTATATCATTCATAAGTCATGAAATTCGAGGAGCACTTCAGTAGAAAATTTGAAAGATTTTATTGCAATTTTATAACAATGTGTTAAAGGCTAATCGGATATATTGGTTTTGTTTTGTGTAGTTTATGGTGTGTATCATAGTGGAGGCGGGCTACATATCATAATTGGAATCTAAATAGTTATCAATAACTAGATTTGGTAATTTTGCATTCTAAATAGATTTTCAAAAAGCACGGATTAGATATACAATTAGTATAACTTCTTCAATTAAGAAATAAACATTTAGGGTTAAAGATAATAGATGCTCTAGGCTACCTTATATGAATAAATACTATTATGCTCTAAAATGAAATAAAAACTAAATAAAGACAAAAAATAAGCAGTAAAATGATCATTGAGTATCTGAATGCCAACCACCGATCCCCGTCATCGAAACCACCATTGGAGCTTGACTCAAAGAGTCTTTGAGTAGAAAAAGTCTCTCACCAAGCCTAAAAAGTCTTTTCGCAGGCCTTAATAGGTTTTTGAGTCAGCTAAAATAATTGCTTAAAAAATCTCGTAGTGTCTCAAAAAATTTATGTCTGCTTAAAAGATACCTTATCACGATTTTTTTTCACTAAACATGTTCGTGTATCGAGTCTTTTATAAATATAGTTTTAGAAAACAACACATATAAATGAAAATATCTTTATATTACAAAGAGTATACAAAAATATTTGTTTTACTTAAAAATAACACGATTGTGATTAAATAAAAAAATTAAACAACCTATTAGATCTGAAACAAAATAGAGAGAAAAAAAAAAGAAAGTCCATTGTGTTGACGTTATTAATATCTTCATCGTAACCGTCATAATAGGTCTAAAACCATCTATGGCCTTCGACACAGATTCAACATTGGAAATGCAAAGCCAAAGCTTCACCACTATATTGCCTCACTTGATAACCTTCTGAGCTCTCGAAGTCAAGAATTCACCACTGTCATTACCTCGCACGAGTACCACCTGTACTCACAAAGATAGAACTTCACACTGCATATAATGAAAATCTACCACCATAAAGCAAAAATATCCAAAGCTAAGATTCTAACACCATGAAGACACCACCACTACCTTTATCTCAATGTTCGAAGCATAGCGCCACCAGTTTTTACTGATGCAATACCTCCAATCTCCACTGTTCCGCAATTTAAATATTTTCGAGAAATTTGACAAATTGGTGAGTTGAGAGGGTTTTAGGAAACGTGGGTAAATATTTTGTTTTGTGTGTGAGTTTTAGGATTTTTGATACATACATATATATGTGTGTGTGCGCGTGCGCGCAATAGGAAAAAGAGACCAACACGGATGGAGTTCTAATTTATGGGGTACAGAATCGATATTCATTAGTGCAAATCCAATCACCGTACCATGTTTACGATGAACTTGGAGCATAATATTCCTTATTATGTTTGAATACCGGTGAAGGGTTAGATATCGATCCTTCCTTGTTGGAAATCGAGTCATTTATTGAAAAAGATGATGAAGAATAGAATGAATCATTGGATGAGTACAGAGACAGTCCATCTATGAAGCCTATATACATCGATAGTGATGTAGATATCTTTAGCGTTGGTTATTACGAGACAGAAAAAGTATTACAAGAAGTCTTTTTGTAATTATTTCGGGATATTATTATCTTGAATGGAAATTATAAATTTGATCTTGGAATTTTAATGATGATATAATTTTTACGTTATGTTGTTATATATCGTGTAATTGGTAGAGTCGAATTAAACATGTTTAAAAACTGAGTTATATATTTTCAAGTAAAAAGAAAAAAAAAATTTCTTATTAGCAACGACATAAGTCGTCACTAATATTTTATGTACTCTTTGCGATAGTTAAGGAGCAATTGCATTGAGTTCTTACAACAGAACTCGTCGCGCGAGATTGACTTCAAACGCGACAAAGTTTTTTGTCGCTAATCACAGTTTAATTTATTTTTACATTTCTAGAGATTGGAAATATTACTCGCGATAAAACTTTTCGTCACTAGTAATCCTTTTAAATTTCAAATACCAAATTAATGGAAGCTTATCTTTGCGCGTAAGGTTCGAGCTAAGTATTGGCTACAGAATGAGGTCATTGCTAATAAAAAATTGTATTAAAACCCACAAACGGCTTTTTTCAGCCATAACAACATATTACCCAAATTAAATACGAAGAGGAATACAAGGGTAGCTTCTATTTCAACATTAACCTAATCAACCAGGTCCTAATCCATCTCTTATACACTATTTTTGTATATTGAAAAATTTTATTCTAAAAAATCATAAACATTAACACCTATTTTTTTGTTTGCTTTCGTATATTTTGTATGGTTTGTTAGTGAATCAAGCTTAATACCCAACACTTAAGGTACGCTTTCAATCCATAATTATTATTGTTGTTAATTCATATATGTTTATAATTCGGTTATAGTTGTGTTTGATGTGTTTAAATTATTCAGATATGTTTTCTTGCATAATTAATTTAGTTTTGGGGTTATTGTATAATTTGAATAATATATATAGGGGTTATTGTATATAAAAATAGAATTAGGGATTTTATGTAATTACTATATAAATTAGGAATAATTATGTAATTAAAATTAAAAATAAGGGCTATTTTTTAATTCAAATAAAATATAGGGGTTTTAACAAATTTGGAATAAAAATCAGGACTAATTTTGTAATTAGTATGTAAATTATGGCTATTTAGGAATTAACATACTTTAGGGGATTCTATGAAATAGAAATATTTTTAGGGATTCTAGCGTACTTTAAGATTATTCTTGGATTTGTGATATATCTTAAGGGGCTTAATTATATTTTAAAATACTTTTCGATGATTTAAGTTAATTTAAATTATTTTTAGGGGTTTTTGTGAAATTAAATATATTATTGTGGGCTTTAGTGTAATTTAAATTATATTAGGTTGTTTAGTGTAAATTAAATTATTTTTATGAACTTTAGTGAAATAAAAACTATTTTTAGGGGTTTTATTGTAATTTATAATCATTTTTAGGTCTGTTGTTGAAATTTATTTTTTAAGGGATTCATTATAGTGTAAAATTATTATAGGTGATTTAGTGTAATTTAAAAACTTTTTAAGGGGCTTCAGTTAATTTAATATTAATTTAGGTTTTGTAGTGTAATTTAAATTTTTAGGAGTTTTAGTGTAATTTATAAATATTTTAGAAGATAAAGTATAATTTTAAATTATTTTAAGAGCTTTAGTGTATTTTTAAAAAATTGGTGATTTTGTGTAATTTTAAAATAATTTTTGGGGCTTAGAATACTTTAAAGTTACTTTAGTGGCTTAAGTATAATCTAAAATTATTTTATTGGTTTTAGTGTAATTCAAAATATTTTTAGGGGTATTAGTATAATTTTATTAATTGTAAGTGCCAATGGCATTTGTAATTGCCCCGGGGGCAAAGACAAAGTTGGTGACGGCCAGGATTCCACACGTAACGTAAATCTAGCTCTCACGAAGTAAAATGCCCCTAGTATAATATTAAGCCGAATTAGTTGTTTTTATTATAGTATGTTTAATTAATTATTTATTATAATGGGAAAAACACCGAAAAAGCCAAGGGGTCGGGCAACTATATAGTTAGCGTATAAGGCGATGTAGGAGGCAGGAGGGCATCTCCCTATAAATTTATGATTATTTGATAACATGTGGAACTTAGGGACTAAATATGGGAAACATGTTTCTAACATTATCGTGCTCAGTGTAAGGGAGAATGTCATTTAATGCTTCAAGATTTGGCTGAAAGTAACCCCAGAAATGCAACAACAAGTACATGATCGACTAAGAGTTATTTTTCTTTACTATCTTGTTTATATATTCATTCACGTTGTTTGGGGAGAAAATAGTTGATATATTGATTTGTTGTAGACAAGACTTCTTTTGTCTTGATAGGTGAAAGAAGAGGCCGGACTAAGCAAGAGTATTGGGAAACATTGAATTTACATGGTCCAAGAAATATAGTGGTGTCTCCTAGGGCGTGATAAATATATGATATAAATTAATTGCAAAAATAGACACCCTACGCTAAACACGGTTCTGCAAGTATACATGACGTATGCAAGTTTTACTGATAAATAAGATTCGTTCCTCAGAGACTACGAAATTTAGAGAGAACCTATGCAAATTATCAAGTACAGATAAGAAAGCTAGATCAAATAATACGCAAGAAAACTAAAGACTAAAGATTTTTGTTTGGATTTGTAAATAGAAAATTAGACTAATAAATTAAAGACAAAAAATTAAATAAGCAAGGAATAGATAGTATGAGAATTTAGATCGAGAAACTAGCAAATAATCCCACTAGCCTTATTTATTCTAAACATGTAAGGGCAAATTCTGTAGAATTGCAATAATGAAGTTTCTAAACTTCTCCCTATCCCCGGAGAGCGAACTAGTGAGGTGACCGCACAATCAAGAGGTGATTTCAAATAGTTGTCCTACGCCACTAGGTTCCTAAGCGATTCTTTCCTTTAATTGATAATTGGTGATTAAAATAAAGCTTGATGATTATCTAGTCAGGCTGGTGTTGTCAGGACCAATTCCTAATTCTAGACGTTTTATGGTGTTTCAATAATTAGACACCCCTTCCGGGTGAACATCTGACTACTATTAAGGTAATCCTATACTCGCGCACTAGCAAGGAAAACAAAAAATAAATCAAAGCACATAAACAAAGAATAAAACATGAATTTAAATTAAATATGATGGTATCCCAAATTAGATAGATGTAATATAAGTCTAGGTTTCATACATAAATGCTAAATCTCAAGCTAAAAGTAAATTAGTTCATACTATAAAAAGAAAACAAAACAATTACAAATTCGAAGGTTTGTGAAGATATGGTGTTCAGCTCATCCTAAACATCTCTTCTTGTGTTGTAAGCTTCCTCTTGGCTTATAATTTGCCAATGATGTGTTTCTTCTGATAAGATGATGTATTTATAGGGTTTAGGAAACCCTAAAACATTTTCATGGAGTGGAAGACAAGTAATTAGAAATCTAGCCCAACTCAAATTCGTAGCCCTAACATATAGAAAATGTGAGATTTTGGTGCTGTTTTATTTTGGCCGTAACTCCTTCAATACTTATACGTTTGACGCGTTATTTATGTCCAAACCAATCGGCTAGGAAAGGTCTACAACTTTATTTCATACCATTCTTCCAAATTCCCAGCTAATCTTGAGTTATTGATGTCTCCTCATTTGTGATAGATTTATATTAGGATGAGAGATCATTTTTAGTGATTTAGAAGTCATAATAGTCGATTTTCTTGAGAAATAGTGCACTTTCCTATTTTAAGTCTTGATTTAGTAAAATAATATTTTTAGAGCATATTGGATTTAATTGTTTATTTAGTGTGAAGCTTTAAAAGATAATTATAGGGATTAATTAGAGTCCAAGTCAAAGACTACAACTTATGGAAAGAGATTAGCATGGTAATTGGAGATAAGGAAACAAAGGCTAAAAATATGGAAAAGGAAAAGCTGCCTAAATCTGAATTCTGCAGCACACGCCTAATAAAGTGGTGATTACTCCAAGAAATAAGCCGATTTTGGTAAATTCCTTTCATAGGGACGTAGATAATTCTCTGAGGATTATTTTGGTATATTATGGGAGCAAAAACCGACCAATAACGAAGAAGATATGCTCAAAACAAATCAGCAGAATTTATCTTTATTTCCATACGAATTTGAGTGGGCTTGGAGTCCACCACTTTGCTTCTCCCTCAAGAAAACGAATTAGGTCTTCTAAACACCTATGAATACACCCTTATATCACTTGTAAATCATCATTTCCTCATAGTAATTAGTTCTTAAGGTTTTATTCTTCCAGTTTATTGTAGAGAGCAAGATGATGTCTTTTGTAATTTCTTTTAGTTTATTTCCATCAGGTATGAACTAAACCTCTCATATCTTGGGTTTTGCATCATGTATAAACTATGAATTCTAATTCTTCTATCTAAGTTTCTTTGGGAATTACGTGTTTTAATTTGATATTAGCTTCTTACCTTTATATTTGTTTATGTGTTTTGATTTATTGTCTTTCCTAGAACTGATCACTTTAGGATTGTTTTAATAGTAGTTAGATGATCACCTTAGCTGGGTGTTTAACTATTGACCCACCACATAGCGTCTAGTGTCGATATTAGTTCTGACAAAACATGATACTAACTAGATAGTCATTAGGGTTTGTTTTAATCACCATATCACCAATTGATTGAAGTGTGTGCTTAGGGCCTTGGTAGGCTTGATAACCCTATTTGAAACCACGTCTTGGTTTTGCCGTAGCCCCCTTAGTCGCTCTCAAGGTCTAAGGAATGGGAATTTAGAATCCTGACTAAGTATACAAGAGCTAATATTCTCCCTTATTAACTAGATTTATTAGAAAGAATTAGAAGATTAGTGCATACTAGCAAAACCTAAGCTATATCTCTCATCTCATATTCTCAGTATTTTATTTATTGTCATTTATTTTCTTAGTTTTAATTCTTAAATTCGAAAATCCAAATCCTTTATTTTCTGTCTTTAATTATTTACTTTTACTCGTTATTTCTACCCACGTGTATAACACATTTAAGGTCCTGAGAACGAACTCAACTTACTAACTAAAACTTGCATACGTCCTGTAATACTTGCAATACTGTGCCTGTCTAGGGTGAGAAAGCGTAGTTTTCTTGACCTTTATTTGTATTAATTTTATTACACCCTAGGCGACACCAAGTTTTTGGCGCCGCTGCCGGGGACTTGTGTCTCGTTAGCGTGTGGGTTATCTATTTCGAGTAGTAGTTTTTAATTAGTTTTTATTTTTCATTTTTTAGTTTTTATTTTTCTGGATTTGCGCTTGTGGTTTGCTTTAGTCTTTTTCAGGTTTCACAGTGTTTAATTCTTGGCCTCCTTTATCGGAGCCTGAGAGGAGCTTCAGGCCTTACAACAAACGAGTTCGTGAGGAAAGAGGCTTAAGAAGAGAAATGGCAGCCCAACTGAATCCACCACTTGGAGTCCTAACGGGAGGACTACAGCAAGATCCACCTGGGATCCAACAACAGGATCCACCTGGTGTACAACAACAGGATCCTCCTGGTGTACAAGGACAACAAGGACAACATCCTTTAGGAGGAGGTAATGGGCAGAATAACTTGGTGTGGCCTAAGGTGTGATAAATTAATGATATAAATAAGTGCAAATACACACCCTAAACTAACACTGTACTGCAAGTATTACAGGACGTATGCAAGTTTTAATGATAAGAGATTCGTTCCTCAGGGACTAACGAAAGTTAGAGAGAACTTATGCAAATTATCAAGTGCAGATATTAAAGATAGATAATAATACGCAAGTAGAAAGAAGAGAAAGATAGATATTTATTTGGTTTTTAATAAGAAAACTAAACTACTAAATTAAAGACAGAAAATAAATAACAGGAAAGGAAAGAAGATAGTATGAAAGATATAACTTAGGTTTTACTAGTATGCACTAATCCTTCTAATTCTATCTATTAAATCTAGTTCATAAGGGAGAATATTAGCTCTTGGTATACTTAGTCAGGATTCTAAATTCCCATACCTTAGACCTTGAGAGCGACTAAGGGGGCTACGTCACAACCAAGAAGTGATTTCAAATAGGGTTATCAAACGCCACTAAGGCCCTAAGCAAATACTGCAATCTTGGTGATACGGTGATTAAAACAAACCCTAATGACTATCTAGTTAGAAGTATGTTTTGTCAGCACTGCTATCGAAACTAGACGTTATGTGGTGGTTCAATAGTTAAACACCCAGTTACGGTGACCATCTAACTACTATTAAGGTAATCCTATACTCGTGCACTAGCAAGGAAAACAATCATTAAATCAAAACACATAATCAAATATAAAGGTAAGTAGCTAATATCAGATTAAAACATATAATTCCCAAAGAAACTTAGATAGAAGAATTAGAATTCATAGTTTATACATTATGCAAAACCTAAGCTAAGAGAATTAGTTCATACAAAGAAAAGAAGAAAAAAGAATTACAAAATAAGAGGTTGAAGGAGACATAGTTGTTGCACAGCTCCCTCCAGACTTCTTCTCTTGTGTTGCAGCTTCCTCTTGGCCTTAAGGTCTGGCCAAGGATGATTTTAGAGTGTTAAGAGGCTGTATTTATAGTGTATAGGAAGACCTAATTCGTTTTCTTGAAGGAGAAGGAAAGTAATGGACTCCTAGTCCAACTCAAATTCGTAAGGAAATAAAGATAAACACTGCTGGACCGTTTTGAGCATATCTTCTTCGTTATTGGTCGGTTTGAGATCCATAAGATACCAAAAGAATCGCAACAGAATTATCTTGACCCTTAAGAAGGAAATTACCAAAATTGGCCTATTTCTTAGGTAAAAACACCAATCTTTAGACGTGTGTGCAGAATCCCAGATTTAGGCAGCTTTTCCTTTTCCATCTTTTTAGCCTTTGTTTCCTTATCTCCAATTTCCATGCAAATCTCTTTCCATAAGTTGTTGTCTTTGACTTGGATTCTAATTAATCTCTATAATTATCTTTAAAGCTTCACACTAAATAAACAATTAAACCCAATATGCTCTAAAAATAATAACTCAACAAATCAAGACTCAAAATAGGAAAGTGCACTAAACTAAGCTAAGATCGACCTATAAACTAATAAATAAGCCTAAAATGATGTCTCTGAAGTATATTATATTATCACAAATGAGGAGACATCAAGACCCCCAACTTAAAGTTGTATCGTCCCGATACAATAAAAGTAAAGAACAGTAGGGTAGTCAAGAAGAAGAAGTAGGAGGAGAATAAGAACAGAACACAATGAATGATCCTAGAGCAAAATATCTAAAAAGTCTCATGTAGTAATGCTTAAGAAATAATGCACAACTATGCTTAATATACATGTAATCAATAATCCATAAATTCAAGTTAAGATTAATTTCGCAATGCCAGAAGGAGAGGATGATAACTTAGTTCAGATTAATGGCTATATGTTGTTCATAGGTCCCAAATACAGCATCCAATGGTCCACTTACCTACTACCTAATAGCTCAATTGTTTCTCCACCAAGCAATTAGAAATCCTAAGGTCTTGGGTTATAACTTGGCTTAAGGACGGGTGTGGTATATTTGGATAATGAAAAGTGAGCTTTTGGCTCTCTCCTCACTAGCCATCAACGAATCGCCTAGAGCTTGAGTTTTCACTCGAAGATGTATCTCTCTCAACCCAATTTATTGATGCTTTTGATTTGCATCCCCAATAATCCCAAATAAAACCTTTTATGATGATATACAAATTCCACTTTGCCGGTCCAAATATATATTCCTTTCATTTCAATTTTTTCTTTTGTATAGCTATGACTCTCTTTTTGATGTTCGAGATATCACGCTATTTTTCATATATATATTCTTTTTATGCCCTTGTTGGCAAATTTAGCTCGTAGCTTCTTTTCCATTCACTCTTACCCCGGCAAAGGGTTACAATAATAACAATTTCATCATCAATAAAATCACAAAGATAATTCCCAAACCCAATGTTCCCTAACAATGAAACCCACCACCCCAAACTCAAGCTCTAAAACGAGTTGTCTCAGATTTTGCAATTCGAGTGCGGGTCATATAGATAAGTCCTAAAAACTAAGGGTATGGATTATAATGTGGTTAAATAAAAGGCTTTAGAAAGGCTCAGAGGGGCTAAGACGGATAAATAATAACAAATATCAAATAAAAGGGTGAGAAAGTATAAAAGGCTTCAAGTGTTTTATCATGAAAGAACTGCCTTATTCATTTTTCTAACTACCAGATTTCGTTACGTTTTCATTATTAGTTCATAGACAAGTGGGTTTTCAACTAATTTTAAACCTCACGTTCTACACACCAACAACTCTCCCTAAGTTTCAACATACTTCTTAGCATTGCTTATTAACTTTTCTATCCTTTATTTCCTGTTTTCCTGCATGCATCTAAACAATTTGTAACATCTTTAAAAAACATACTACTTACTATCATTAACTTAATAAAATCATGCTCTCATAGGTACATTCAATGATATTCTATGCCTAATTCAACCCAAAATTTTAAAATTTATGTAAAAACAAAAAAGGAAGATGATGACAACGAATCCCCACCCCCAACTCAAAAATGAGCCGTGTCCCCACGACTCGAAAAAGACTCAAGAAAAATAAAATTTTAAAATTAGCATACATATTGCACATAAATAAATGGTAGGGAAGAAAGAAAACATACTCTTCGAGGCTATTACCTCGCCTTAGCGATGCTCGGATTAAATCTAATGTATCTTCTTCACCCAACTTCTTGTTCGCTTTTTGTTCATGACACGTGATCATAATAGGATATTGCATTAAATAACGTCATGGGAGAGATCGAAAACTTCGTATAACCTCCTTATAGATCAACTTTCCTACATCTTCGTCTTCTCCTCACACACTACAATTCTCAAACAACCTCATCATTCCAAATCTCCACAAATCTTCATGTATTCACCTTCAACTTCTTCTTCAAATACTTTCTTATAAGAAAAAAGGTAGTCCCTTTAATTGTTACTTCGGAGAAGCTATCATGGCCATTGAAGCTTTCTCTTTTTCTTTGGGTATAAGGTCTTTGATTTGTAGAGGCTGTGTTGTCATCTTCACTATAGTTAGAATCTTTTTGCTTATCGAATCAAACACAGCTAGCTAACCTCTCTTTTCATGACCTATGTTACCCTTTGAATTGGAACTAGGACTTCTTTCACTTGATTTCTTCTTAATTAAATCCAATACCTTGATTTTTTCATCTCCCTTTCAGTAGATAATGTTCATGTTCTCTTAATCATCTCAATTGACCCCCAACTCAAAGCTTTAACCACTCTTGAAATTTGGAACTCTTGATTATTGGTTGTACAAGCTTAATTTGGGTTAGAAAAGGTGATTTGATGATGATTCTCTATGTGGGTAAGATGGATTCTTCATGGATTGGTATGGATTTAAGAAATTGTAGGATGAATTTTTGAAATTTAAGCTTTTGATTCTTGGATTCAAGGTGTTTTGGGATGATATAGGTGGTTGAATCTTCCTTGTAATGATGTGGAGAATGAAATGGATGTGTTTTCATGGTGATTGGGTAGTGTTTTGATGATTGGGGAAGGTTTTATGAAGCTTTAATGGAGTTATGAGAGTCTTGGAGAGAAGAAAGAGGTTTAAGGTTTAATAAATTCGGAATAATAAGCTTTAGATCTTCATATAGACTTGAAACCCTTTATTTTCTCTCTCTGGCGGCTCGTGCGGACTACCCCTGCGGACCATGGGGTGTACCGCGGGGTACACCGCGCCTCCTACGTCAAAATACCCATGGTAGGACCCCGTGGCACGTGTTGGTGCGGTGCATGGGACGGTATAGGGTCCGGTATACCGGACCCATCAGCTATATTTTTTTTTTCTTTTCTGTACACAACATATGGCTGCTACCCGTGGCACGGGTTTTTACCTTGCGGTGCACCACGGCTGAGGTCCGGTGTACCGCACTTGGCAAAAACCTCCCCATCAGCTAGATCTCGAAAAGTTATGCAGTTTAGGCTCAAAGATCACCTGATTTCGACATCCGAGCGCAAAGATATGACTTGTTTTTTGCTCGCTTCCCTAACTCGATTTCTCCAATACCTAATCATCAAAAACACTAATACCTTTCTCAAATATGCAATATCAACTAAAATTAACTAAGCTAAACATAAATAAATAAATAAAAAAACTAAAAATGTAAAAACATAAACGAAATTACGGGTTGTCTCCCGTTTAGCACTTTTGTTTAACGTCTTTCAAAGTTAGACGTGTTACCTCGATTAAGGATGACGAAATTTCCACCCTTTGCCTTTAATTCCCACGAACTTTTTCAGCTCGATTCTTTATAATCATGGATGGTGCCATCCAAGATTTCGTGGGAATAGGTGGTAACTCGATTTCATTTGCAGCACTACATTCCTCTAGCAATCCATTCATCTCTTTAGCTTCGAATCTTCGTTTGTTAGAAAGAATGTCCTTCATGAATTGACCGTATTTTGACATTCTTGTAAGAGCTTCTACAAATGGGCTGCTGATCTTTAACTTGTTCATCATGTCAACGAACTTCTTGAATTCCAGGTCATTGTCCTTTCTGACATGTGAAGGGAATGGTGGAGGAGGACATGTGTTAGTTACCACTGGGCTCTCTTTCTTTTCTGGTGTCTTCTCTTGGACACTTTTTTGTTCAACTACCTCTTTGACCTTATCTTCTGTTGTTTTTTCTCCCCCCGTTTCTGGAATAGGGACTGGTTCTGGTTCTGGTCTTGGTGGAGGTAGTTGTTTTCCACTTACTAATTCAACTGCATGACAAACTTTGTTTTCTGGAGCACTAGTATCACTTCGGAGTTGCCTTTCTGCAAGGATTTTAGTTTTTTCCACTATTTGTGACATTGTCTGCACAAGCTTGTCAATCGCATCATCTGAGTTTTGGATTCTTTGCTGGTTATTCTCCATCTTTTCAATTAGGTTCATCATCTTAGCCATGCTTGAATTCAAACTCGGAGGTTGTTCTTGTATGGTTTGCTGCATTGAATAAGGATGTGGTTCTTGATAAGCTTCATTATAAATCGGCGTTTCTTGATAGATAGGTTGTGGAGGATAGTAGGATTGTGGTCGTGGTTGATAATAATCATCATAATAATGATTATTATGATTATAATTCTGTTGATCTCCAACCCAATTGTAACTCTGTGGGGGTTTATAGTCAGCGTAATTTCCTTGAGATTGATAATAAACATCATAATAATGGTCTCTTTGATAAGGCATGAAGGAAATTGAAGTTGGATTGTTCATGCAATGTCCCCACGAGTGATCTCTTGCTCCACAACTAGGACATGAAGGTGAGGTATGTACTAGAGTCCTCCGAGCTAGTTGTTGCGATTGTTCTCGTAATTCCTCAAGTTGATGGCTCAACTCCTTGAGCTTTAGAGATTCCATCTTGAATTAGCTTCTTCAGGATCTAATAGCACGACACCTTTATCTCCTAATAAATATGCTTTCGCCTAAAAAAATCTGTAAAACAAAAACTAAAAAGAAAAGCGTAAAATAGAACTAACTAAAATATAAGCACAAGATAATTGCACAAGGACTAACGATGTAGTCCCCGGCAGCGGCGCCAAAAACTTGGTGTGGCCTAAGGTGTGATAAATTAATGATATAAATAAGTGCAAATACACACCCTAAACTAACACTGTACTGCAAGTATTACATGACGTATGCAAGTTTTAATGATAAGAGATTCGTTCCTCAGGGACTGACGAAAGTTAGAGAGAACTTATGCAAATTATCAAGTGCAGATATTAAAGATAGATAATAATACGCAAGTAGAAAGAAGAGAAAGATAGATATTTATTTGGTTTTTAATAAGAAAACTAAACTACTAAATTAAAGACAGAAAATAAATAACAGGGAAGGAAAGAAGATAGTATGAAAGATATAACTTAGGTTTTACTAGTATGCACTAATCCTTCTAATTCTATCTATTAAATCTAGTTCATAAGGGAGAATATTAGCTCTTGGTATACTTAGTCAGGATTCTAAATTCCCATACCTTAGACCTTGAGAGCGACTAAGGGGGCTACGTCACAACCAAGAAGTGATTTCAAATAGGGTTATCAAACGCCACTAAGGCCCTAAGCAAATACTGCAATCTTGGTGATACGGTGATTAAAACAAACCCTAATGACTATCTAGTTAGAAGTATGTTTTGTCAGAACTGATATCGACACTAGACGTTATGTGGTGGTTCAATAGTTAAACACCCAGTTACGATGACCATCTAACTACTATTAAGTTAATCCTATACTCGTGCACTAGCAAGGAAAACAATCATTATATCAAAACACATAATCAAATATAAAGGTAAGTAGCTAATATCAGATTAAAACATATAATTCCCAAAGAAACTTAGATAGAAGAATTAGAATTCATAGTTTATACATTATGCAAAACCTAAGCTAAGAGAATTAGTTCATACAAAGAAAAGAAGAAAAAAGAATTACAAAATAAGAGGTTGAAGGAGACATAGTTGTTGCACAGCTCCCTCCAGACTTCTTCTCTTGTGTTGCAGCTTCCTCTTGGCCTTAAGGTCTGGCCAAGGATGATTTTAGAGTGTTAAGAGGCTGTATTTATAGTGTATAGGAAGACCTAATTCGTTTTCTTGAAGGAGAAGGAAAGTAATGGACTCCTAGTCCAACTCAAATTCGTAAGGAAATAAAGATAAACACTGCTGGACCGTTTTGAGCATATCTTCTTCATTATTGGTCGGTTTGAGATCCATAAGATACCAAAAGAATCACAACAGAATTATCTTGACCCTTAAGAAGGAAATTACCAAAATCGGCCTATTTCTTAGGTAAAAACACCAATCTTTAGACGTGTGTGCAGAATCCCAGATTTAGGTAGCTTTTCCTTTTCCATCTTTTTAGCCTTTGTTTCCTTATCTCCAATTTCCATGCAAATCTCTTTCCATAAGTTGTTGTCTTTGACTTGGATTCTAATTAATCTCCATAATTATCTTTAAAGCTTCACACTAAATAAACAATTAAACCCAATATGCTCTAAAAATAATAATTCAACAAATCAAGACTCAAAATAGGAAAGTGCACTAAACTAAGCTAAGATCGACCTATAAACTAATAAATAAGCCTAAAATGATGTCTCTGAAGTATATTATATTATCACAAATGAGGAGACATCAATAACGTTAATCAACAGAATCGAGTACAGCAAGACCTCCCTGGTCTTCATGTACCGTTTCATGTTCAACCAATCAGTTACCACCCTCCAGAGATCCAGAATATCAAATTTAGACCTGATCCGGGTATGCTTAGTCGGTTTCAAAGTTTTAGACTCTACAATGGTACAGCAATTCAAGATCCGGTAAGATCGATTCAGAAATTCATGCAGATTTGTGATGCCTACATTACTGCTGACATTACACGCGAGCAACTGTATTGTCATATGTTTCCGTTCTTCCTGACCGGTAGAGCTAACGAATGGCTAGAAAGACAACCACATGGAACAATTCATTCTTGGAGAGAACTTCAAGCCGCATTCTTTAACCTTTTTTATCCAAAGAGTATGAGACTCAAAGATCAAACCGAGCTTGCAAGATTTTGTCAAGAAGATGGAGAAACAGTAGGAGAGTCATGGACAAGGTTTCAACAGAAATTAGCTAGATGTCCGCTCCATGGTTATACACCCGCTCTACAACTTGCTATATTCTATGAAGAACTTAATGATAAAGGTAGAGAAAAGGTTGATAACATTGGAAAAGGTAATTTTGTGTCCATGAACCATAATGAAGCTTCCGAGGTTTCGGAAAATATTATGTAACAAGAAAGGAGTTGGCCTTCAACGCGAGCTCCTATTACAAAGACTCGAGGAACGCTTCGTTTAGATGCAGAAACTGCAAACTCAACTCAAATATCCGCGTTAGAAAATCAAATCAAATAGTTGAAGTTAGAGATGCAATAGAATTTAGCCCCAGCAAACGTAGTACAAGAAGCACAAGGTTGTCAACAATGTGGGGTTAATAATCATACATGGGAAGAGTGCGAATCAAATCCACAATCTGTTTACTTCATATCCAACCGAGGAGGCTATCAATGGGGTAACCGAAATCATCCGGGTATGCAGTACTCAAATCCACAAGGGGCCGCTAATCCTGGTCATTATCAACCGCGCTCCCAGAACAACTCTTTCCAATCGAGAGGTCAGTATAAAAATCAATATCAAAATAGACTTGCGCCCCCTCAACAACCTGTTCAAGATGCCTATACGGTTCATTAGATCAGAAAGTTTTACCTCAGTATCCTCAAGAAGGATCTATGGATAATCAACAGATAACACAAGCTCTGGAACATTTGACCACGACTATGAACGCTGAGGAAGAGAAAGTCCGAGGACAAGATGCCGTACTTCAGATTTTAGGTACTCAAATAGCACAATTAAACAAAGTTCTAACAATTTTAATGGAACAGAAGGAAGTGAAGGCAATCGAAGGAGGTGATGACAATGTTGGGTTCGAAGCTTGCAAGGCTATTTGCCTTGAAATTGAAGAAAAAGAGGAAGTACTGCATGCTGCCGTTAGTGCCGTGGAAGTTCCGAGTACCGAAGAAGAACCAACCAAGTCTAGCCCGTGGAATCTGACTCTTCTGAGGTTTATGTGGAGAACGATCAAGAGAAAGCAGAGTTTATACAACTTTTGAGGAAAATGCAAGAGGAGATTCGATCGGTTATGGATTATCAAGCTGAGCTAAATTCGAAAGAGAAAGAAGATAAAGTTGTACCTACTGTGCAAGAAGAGGAAGAAGAAGAAAAGGTGGAACAGCCACCTGTAGTTCAACCAGTGTCATCAACTATTCCAGATACAAATCCTAAGGATGACATTGAACTCAAGACATTTGTAGAGGCGTATACACCCGAAAATATCAACGCCCAAATGCTTGAGATTGCAAAGAAAGGACTTACACCGCAACAAGTTTTTACGCAAGTTATTCCTGAGAAAGAGGCGAGTGTAGAGATCCCAAAAGAGAATCTGAGAGTTTCAAGAAGAAGTGAAAGAGAGCTACCAACAAAGCTTAAAGATCCGGGAAGTTTTAACCTTCCTATTCAAATGAATGGTATGCTCAAGGTGAAAGCTATGTACGATGTGGTTTCTGGTGTGAATCTTATGCCTAAGTCCGTGTTCGATAGACTTGGACTTCAGAAATCAGAGAAAACTCCAGTGAAGTTGCAGTTCGCTGACAACTCAGTTACGAGGACATGGGGAACAGTGGAGGACGTCTTAGTCTGTGCAGGTAGTATCGCCATCCCTATTGACTTTGTTATACTTGAGTTTGATGCAGATAAGCAGGTACCAATCATACTTGGACGGCCTTTCATGGCCACAAGTCAAAGTGTCATCAACTTCCAAGAAGGGACCATTACCCTTCATGCAAAAACTGTATCCGAGACCTTCTATGTCTTGGGTAAGAAACCAAGGAAGTTAGATCCCACTGTTCCTGTCATCCACAGCCTTTCACATCACAAAGTCCCTCCTGAGAAGATCCACTTAAAGCCTGTGGATACTGAGCCAAACATTGAGTTTGGGGTTGGCCATGAAGTTCTATGGAAAGCTCACAAACGCGAGAATAGGCCACGAAGTTTCAAAGACTCGTGGATGGGGCCATTCATTGTCACTAAGGTTGTTTCAACCAAGGTGATAGAAATTCGACCCAAAACTGGGATCAAGCGCAGATTAATTGACGTTCATAGCCTAACTCGTTGTTGGGGAGGCTATATTCGCAAATCTTGATAGAGGTAACACATCTAACTTTGAAAGACGTTAAATAAAAGTGATGTACGGGAGACAACCCGCAATTTTTTAAGTATTTATGTCTTTTATGTTTTTAGTTTATGTTTAGATTAGTTGTTTTTAGCTGATAATGCATATTTGAGAAAGGTATTAGTGTTTTTGATGCTTAGGTATTGGAGAAATCGAGTTAGGGAAGCGAACAAAATTTTCCGAAGAGCTGAAACAGGGGTGCGGTATACCGGACCTCAGCCGCGGTATACCGCAGAGGAAGAAACCCGTGCCACGGGTCAATGCCACGTGTTTTATACCGAGACGAAAATTTTTGAAGCTATTGGCTGCTGTACACCGGACCCTAGTCCGTGCCTACACCGCACGCCTAAAACACGTGCCACGGGGTGCTACCACGGGTATTTTGTCGAAGAAAGCTACAGAAGCTGCGGTGTACCCCTATACCGCACCCATGGTCCGCACACCCAAAAACCCGTGCCACGGGTGCTACTACGGGTATTTTGCCGAGGCGAAAATTTTCGAGCTACAGAAGCTGCGGTACACCCTGCGGTGTACCCCTAGTCTGCACCTATGGACCGCACGGCGCCGCCAGAGAGAGAAAGTTACTGGATTCAAGGTTTTAAAGAGGTATAATGCTTATTAATACGAATTTCATAAACCTTAAGCCTATTTCTCTTCTCCAAAACTCTCCCAACTCCATTACATCAAAACACTACCCAATCATCAAGAAAAACACATCAAATCTTCTCTCCACATCATTACAAGAGAAATTCAAGCACCCAATTCTCACCAAATCCATCAAATTGAAGAATCAAGAGCTCAAATTTCACAAATTCATCCTACAATTTCTCAAATCCAAGCCTACCCATTAAGAATCCACCTCACCTACATAGAGATTCATCATCCATTCATCTTTCCTAAGCCAAATCAAGCTTGTTCAACCAAAAATTCACAAGTTAAAATTTCAAGGGTTGCTAAAGCTTTGAGTTGGGGGTTAATTGAGGATGACTAATAGAACAACAATATTAGCTAACAAGAGGGAGGTAAAGAAGAGCAAGGTATTGGATTCAATCAAGAAGAAATCAAATTACAAAGGTTCTAGTTCTAAATCAAAGGGTAAAGATAATGTTGAAGATGGAGGTATAACTTTGTGTGATCGTAATGGTAAAAAGCTTTACTTTTATGCAAAGGAGAAAACACAACTTCCACAAGGTCCTACACCCAAGGAGAAAGAGGAAGCTTCAAGGGCCCTGAAAGCTTCTGCAGAGAAACAATTAAAAGAACTACCTTTTGCTTATGAGAAAGTACTCAAGGAAGAAGTTGGTACAGGAGAATACAAGAGATTCTTAGAGCTTGGTGCGATATTGGGCGTGTCTACGTTCATGGTAAGACGTTCTGAATTATGTCATGAATTAGTTTTGGAATTCTATTTAGGCCTCTTTAGCCAAGATAGTAAAGGTTGTGTTCCGATTAGAGGAAAGCTAGTTCCTTTTACAGTTGATGAGATTAGAAACCACTTCAAGTTTAAGAAATTGAATGGTTGTTGCAAATTTGATGAAGCGGTTGCTAAACGAAAAATCTTTGATGAGGAATTAATTTTTGAGCATGTTTTAGACAAGGAGAAAGTGCAATCACATAAGGGAGGATTGAAGGCACCTTGGCCTTACAAATATCTTCAATCGGATGCGAGAATTTGGCACAATTTCCTTATTCCTAATGTCTTTGGAAACACACGAACTTTGGATGTGACTATGAAGAACGATCTACTTTTGGATTGTATTTTGAGAGGAGAAGAAGTTGATGTGGCACAGTTGATCTATGAGGAGGTGATACGATATTCAGTCTCTCCTAAATCAGTTTATAATGTTAAATTTCCAACTATGATCACGTGTCTTGTGCGAAAAGCGAATGTTACATTGGGTGAAGAAGAGAAACTCGAATTTAAAGGGAGTTATATTGATAATGATTGGATCAAGGATATCTTTCGAAGGGCGGGTTCTACGCAAGTCTCGAAAGAAGAAAAGGAGCAGAATTGGCAAGAGAAGATGGAGGAGCGTTTAACAAAATTCGAAGCAGCTCAAACTTCCTTAGTCAATGATGTGGCACAAATCAACGCTAATAAAGTGCACATCATGAAACTCCTCAAGCAATTAACGAAAGGTCCAGCAAATCCTACCATGGATATCAATGATGCCAGGCAATAAGCCTCGAGAGTATGTTCTCTTTCTTCCTTACCATTTCTGTAAATGCTTTTATCTGCTAATTTTAATTTTTGTTTTTCGAGTTTTTTTTCGAGTCGTGGGGACACGGCTCATTTTTGAGTTGGGGGTGTGGGGATTCGTTGTCTCTCATCTCCATTTTTCTGTTTTAAGGTAGAAATTAAATTTTTTGATACATGGGAATTAGATGTAGAGTGTGTTTAATAGCTTGAAAGCATAAGCTCAGTGAATTGATAGTAACTATATGTTTATGAGCTATTTTATTTGTATGCTTTGAGTATTTGCAGGAAAACACACGTTGATAGTAAAGAAAAGATTAGTGAGCAATGCGATAGAAAGTATGTTCGATCTCAGGGAACCTTGAAAAGTGTGTAGGCTGTGAGATCCCAACTAGTTGACAAACCATTTGATGAAAATGATAAAGGTAAGAAAATAACAAAATTACATAGTGTAGAAAGTGATTAAGGTGGTTTTTCCATATTTGAAGCCTTTGAAGCCTTTTTATACCTTCTCACCTTGTGATTTTTGATTTTATATGATATATCCTTCTCAGCCCCTTCTAGCCTTTCTAAATCTTTTTATTGAAACACATTATAAGCCATATCCTTTAGATTATAGGACTTTTCCATATGACCCGCACTCAAATCGCGATGCATAGACAGTTGTTTTAGAGCTTGAGTTTGGGGTGGTGGGTCCACCATTATGGGAATTATTATTGGGATGGGATTTTTGAGCTTATTAATTGTGCTTTGTGCTTTAAATCGATGATGATTCACAGATTTTTATTGTAACCCTTTGCAGGGGTAATAGTGAATGAAAAAGAAGCTACGAGCTAATTTTGCCAACAAGGGCATTAAAAGAAAAATATATATATATGAGAAAATTAGCATGATATCTCAACATTAAAAGAGAGTCATAGCTTAAGAATTGATTTGAAAAGAAAAGAAAATATATATATATATTCGGAACGGCCAAATGGAATTTTTAAGTGAGCATCTTATGCTTTAATTGGGTTATTGGGGATGCTAAATTGTGCATCAAGGAATTCATTGGGTTGAGTGAGAAACGTTTTATGAGAGTAACTCAAGCTCTAGGGCGATTCGTTGATGGCTAGTGAGGAGAGAGCCAAAAGCTCAGTCCAAATTATCCAAATATACTATCATACAGTCCGTAAGCCTAAATACCTTAAAGACCTTGTGATTCTTTGCTATGTAACTGAGAATTGATTGAGCCATTAGAGAGTAGTTGAATGGAGATTTGAATTGTGAAGTCCCGTATAAATAAATAATTTTTAATACCTTACTTATTTTCTTATTTAGGTTACTTTGCGATTTACTAATTTATTTAAATGAATATTTAGTTTAATCAAAGTAATTATAAAAGAAAAGAAAATCTATGTTATTAAATAGAATTACATATATTGCATGTTTTATGTACAAGGCGAAAGAAATATGGTCAATTGGTATTTTTAATTTTAGCTTACCACTTTATCATGTTAGGAAATTTAATTTTAAACATATATATATATATATATATATATATATACTATAAGAGAATATAAGTAAATGATTAGTTTATTATTTTAATTTCTATACCTTGAACTGATTATAGCATTAAAGCTTATGATTAAAAGTTCTTTCGTAATTTATCCACACCCATCTTATTACACCTAATACCTTTATCATTATATTTACGCGTGTAACGACTCCCACTTCTTCTTTCACTATATAAGGCTATCATGTGACTGATGAAATCATACAGAAGAAAGAAATCATACATATAATTAAATTAGAAGAAAATATATACAGAGGATCTTATAACAAAATATATTTAATGAAGAGTTATAGCAGTGTAATCGGCATCAATAATCATTAGATTAAACTATCGTTCTTGGCCTCTTTTTCAGGTGAGGGCTTAAATAATCTTTGATATGTTTATCTTTAACCTTATTTTAAATTATCCAGTAATATATTTAATTCGATGGTTTTGGACTCTATGTGGTGTTATCTATCTGAATTATATTGTCTCGTAATTATTTAATTAATTGTATTATTTCGTTATCGTATGATTAATTGTATATTTGGGATAGCACGGCCTACTTTGCTGTCTATCCATTAATTGTTAATCGCTATCGTTGTTGAATCGACATACTTAGTCAATTCATATTTGATATTTGATATATCTATCGACCGATTGTTCGACATGGTACAATCGTGTTACACTGGGCGGCAGCGGGCTTGCCAGGGTTAATACGACTACCATGATCTATTCCCACCTGGCGCATGTGACGGAGAGTTCCTTGGCCAGTGGGTCGTAGGTTCGGTTTACCCGGGGTATAACCAGTGGGAGTGATAAGGGATCGAGAGTTCCGGCGGGAGTCATAAGGGCAAGACCACAGTATCCTTTGCAACATGATTATTACTTGCTAGTGTATACAGCTTGCTGGGTAGTATGGGCTGCCTAGTTTGATATGTACACTTATCTGATTTATTTATTTATCGCTTTATAAATGTTTAATTTATATTCAGACCTATACCAGTTCAATGACAGCGTCTTAAATATAATTACTGCCCCTAGGTTAAAGTTTACATATGACCATTATTTACTTTCTCACTGAGCTAGTGGAAGCTCACCCCTCTTTCCCCCACCCTTTCAAGTGCTAGATAACTTAAGATTTGGGTAGTGGTCAGTATCCTAGGAGCAAGTTGAAGAAGAAGATTTTGTATTTAACTTGTAATTATTTATTTTAAATCGTGTAATGTAATGTAATAGATAATTAATTATTGTAATAAAATGTATATTTATTTATTTTAAATTAGATAGATAGCCTTGTTTTTCGGGGCGTGACAAGTGGTATCAGAGCTTAGAGTAGTCTCTAGGCGTACCCGGGGATAAGATTCTCAGACTGTGGAAAATGGGTAGAGAAATAATTAAAATCAATAAGAATTAGAATTAATTAGTTGTTGTCATTGAACCAACCCCAAGATAACTCTTGAGGTTGATCCCTTGTCTAGTACAGAATGTGGTGATAATTTCTTGAGTCTGGCCAGCTCGAGGAGATGTCATTGTTTTCGGTTACTAGATTGACCTATATTTGGACACTTAGGATCGTAATAGCTTTTTAATCATAGAATTTTATATGATTTTAAAATGTTTGAATTTTTCTATATCTATATTAGATAATTTGAAAATTTGTCATAAATTATATTCTACACCATATATTATTAGAACTAATGAATTGAATTAGTGTTGGACATAAATATCTGAGGATTTCGTAAATAAACTTAAAATTTAATAGTTAGATGAATTTCGAGGGCGAAATTCTTTTAAGGAGGAGCGAATGTGAAGTCCTGTATAAATAAATAATTTTTATACCTTACTTATTTTCTTATTTAGGTTACTTTGCGATTAACTAATTTATTTAAATGAATATTTAGTTTAATCAAAGTAATTATAAAAGAAAAGAAAATCTATGTTATTAAATGGAATTACATATATTGCATGTTTTATGTACAAGGCGAAAGAAATATGGTCAATTGGTATTTTTAATTTTTGCTTACCACTTTATCATGTTAGGAAATTTAATTTTAAACATATATATATATATATATATATATATATATATATACTATAAGAGTATATAAGTAAATGATTAGTTTATTATTTTAATTTCTATACCTTGAACTGATTATAGCATTAAAGCTTATGATTAAAAGTTCTTTCGTAATTTACTCCTATTATTTTGACACGTGAAATACACCCATCTACACCCATCTTATTACACCTAATACCTTTATCATTATATTTACGCGTGTAACGACTCCCACTTCTTCTTTCACTATATAAGGCCATCATGTGACTAATGAAATCATACAGAAGAAAGAAATCATACATATAATTAAATTAGAAGAAAATATATACAGAGGATCTTATAACAAATTATATTTAATGAAGAGTTATAGCAGTGTAACCGGCATCAATAATCATTAGATTAAACTATCGTTCTTGGCCTCTTTTTCAGGTGAGGGCTTAAATAATCTTTGATATGTTTATCTTTAACCTTATTTTAAATTATCCAGTAATATATTTAATTCGATGGTTTTGGAATCTATGTGGTGTTATCTATCTGAATTATATTGTCTCGTAATTATTTAATTAATTGTATTATTTCGTTATCGTATGATTAATTGTATATTTGGGGTAGCACGGCCTACTTCGCCGTCTATCCATTAATTGTTAATCGCTATCGTTGTTGAATCGACCTACTTAGTCAATTCATATTTGATATTTGATATATCTATCGACCGATTGTTCGACATGGTACAATCGTGTTACACTGGGCGGCAGCGGGCTTGCCAGGGTTAATACGACTACCATGATCTATTCCCACCTGGCGCATGTGACGGAGAGTTCCTTGGCCAGTGGGTCGTAGGTTCGGTTTACCCGGGGTATAACCAGTGGGAGTGATAAGGGATCGAGAGTTCCGGCGGGAGTCATAAGGGCAAGACCACAGTATCCTTTGCAACATGATTATTACTTGCTAGTGTATACAGCTTTCTGGGTAGTATGGGCTGCCTAGTTTGATATGTACACTTATCTGATTTATTTATTTATCGCTTTATAAATGTTTAATTTATATTCAGACCTATACCAGTTCAATGACAGCGTCTTAAATGTAATTATTGCCCCTAGGTTAAAGTTTACATATGACCATTATTTACTTTCTCACTGAGCTAGTGGAAGCTCACCCCTTTTTCCCCCACCCTTTCAGGTGGTAGATAACTTAAGATTTGGGTAGTGGTCAGTATCCTAGGAGCAAGTTGAAGAAGAAGATTTTGTATTTAACTTGTAATTATTTATTTTAAATCATGTAATGTAATGTAATAGATAAATAATTATTGTAATAAAATGTATATTTATTTATTTTAAATTAGATAGATAGCCTTGTTTTTCGGGGCGTGACATGAATACTAGTGAGGTTTGATGAACAATCTATAGCTTTCTTGGGGAACTGAGTAAAGTCCCAATACTTCTTACATTGCGAAACTAATCTGATCTTGAATTCAAGCCGTGTTGACTGTGGATATGATAAGTGTACAGGTATGTAGTTTATGAATATTATTGCATGAAATTTTCTGAGTTGTGTGCTTTAGGATTATTCTATATATTCTGCTATGTTCTTCCCATTGTGTTGAGAATTTTATAAGTGTGTATTTACAGGCTTCCCTTTGTTTTTATCTTAATTGTATCGGTACGATACAACTTTGAGTTGGGGGTCTTGATGTCTCCTCATTTGTGATAAATTTATATTAGGATGAGACATCATTTTTAGTGATTTAGAAGTCATAATAGTCGATTTTCTTGAGAAATAGTGCACTTTCCTATTTTGAGTCTTAATTTAGTAAAATAATATTTGTAGAGCATATTGGATTTAATTGTTTATTTAGTGTGAAGCTTTAAAAGATAATTATAGATATTAATTAGAGTCCAAGTCAAAGACTACAACTTAAGGAAAGAGATTAGCATGGTAATTGGAGATAAGGAAACAAAGGCTAAAAATATAGAAAAGGAAAAGCTGCCTAAATCTGAATTCTGCAGCACACGCCTAAAGAAGTGGTGATTACTCCAAGAAATAAGCCGAATTTGGTAAATACCTTTCATAGGGACGTAGATAAGGAAACAATTGCTAAAAAGATGGAAAAAGGAAAAGCTGCCTAAATCTGGGATTCTGCACACACGTCTAAAGATTGGTGTTTTTACCTAATAAATAGGCCGAATTTGGTAATTTCCTTCTAAAGGGTCAAGATAATTCTGTTGCGATTCTTTGGGTATCTTATGGAGCAAAATCCGACCAATAACGAAGAAGATACACTCAAAACAACGCAGCAGTGTTTTCCTTACGAATTTGAGTTGGGCCAGGAGTCCATTACTTGAAGTTATCTCCACCAAACGAATTAGGTCAACCTCTACACTATAAATACAGCCTCTTAACACTCTTAAATCATCCTTGGTGAAACCTTAAACCAAGCGGAAGCTTAGATCACAAGAGAGAAGTCTGGAAGGAGCTGTCATCAACAATGTCTTCTTCTACCTTTAATTTTGTAATTTCTTTCTTTTCTTTCATGAACTAATTTTCTTTAGCTTAAGTTTTAGCATTAATGTATGAACCCTAGTTTTGATTGACAACTATCTAATTTGGGAATTTAATGTTTTAAATAGAATTATAGTTTCTATTCTCTTATTATGTGTTTGGATTTATATTTAGTGTTCTTGTGGACTGCAGTCATTAGAATTACCATCTAGTAATTAGGATACCATTGACAACGGTGTTTAATTACATGTTTAGCACATAACGTTTAGTCTTAGGTTTGATCTGACAACCCAACCTAGCTAGATATTCACTATGGTTTAGTCTTTGTGACTATTTACCAATTACAGGAAAAGTTTGCTTAGGAAGCCTTATTGACACAGGTAAATCCTATTTGAAACTACCGATAGCATATTGGGACCGATTAGGGAAATACTACATAATTCACCCTTACATGTTTAGAACGGCAAAACTAGTGGGGATTACATGCTAATAACTTAAGCTATATTCTCATATTCTTCTCTTTCATATTTATTTTCTGTCTTTTAATTCTTAGTTTAATTTAGTTAATTAGAAAATCAAACAAAAATCTATTTGTCTTTACTTTTAATTGTGTTTAGTTGTTCTATCTTTATTTTACTTGCACTAGGTATTTGCATAAGATTCTCCTAACCTCTGTAGTCTCTGCGGAACGAATCTTTATCTAAAACTTGCATACGATCTGTATACTTGCAGAACCGTGTAGTTTTAGGGTGTTTTTGCACTTTATTTATATCTTATTTTATCACACCCTAGGCCCCACCAAGTTTTTGGCGCCGCTGCCGGGGACTACATCGTTAGTCCTTGTGCATATATCTTGTGCTTTTATTTTTAGTTAGTTCTATTTTACGCTTTTGTTTTTAGTTTTTGTTTTTCAGATTTAGTTACAGATGGAGAACCCAAGGAGACTTGACCTACCCATCGAGTTCAGAGTGGAGCCACGAGGAATTCGCGCTCCAGAAATCCAAGCCGCTAAATTTAAACCTGATCCAGGGATGCTAACTCAGTTTGCATCTCATGGATTATTCAGCGGAGATGCACATCAAGATCCGATCCGATATATTCAGAAATTCATGCAAATATGTGATGCTTATATCGTAAGAGGAGTTACTAGGGAGCAAGTATATTACCTGATGTTCCAGTTCTTCTTGACCGGATGTGCAAGCGATTGGTATGATACCCAATACCCTCATGTTATTCCAGATTGGGACAAACTCCAAGCAAGATTCCTAGACCGTTTCTATTCAGTTAGTAGACGTTTAAAAGATATGTTGGAGCTTGAACAATTTATATAGAAAGAGGAAGAGAGTTTGGGTGAAGCATGGTTACGATTTACAGAAAAGAAGGCGAGATGTCCCTATCATAGATCCTCGCCGGAATATTACTTAACCTTGTTTTATGGAGGCCTTAATGTTAAATCAAGAGAAAAAGCAGATTCGTTGGGAAACGCAGGTTTTGTGTTACTAGACCCTGAAGAAGCTGAGTTGGGGATGGAGAGAATTCTTGAGAACGAGAGAAGTTGGCCAAAGAAAGCAGCAAGGGAGAACACTTCAGAATCTCTGAAACTTAAAGAATTGGCTAAACAACTTGAAGAACTAAAAGAACAAGCCCGAACAATTGCTCAGGTTAATACGGTACGCACAATTCCTTCATGTCCTGGTTGTGGATCAAGAAATCACGTGTGGAAAGGGTATATGAGTAATCCGGCAGTAGCTTCCGTTCAATATCCTCAAGATAACTATTATTCTAATGGTTATACTTATCCTGAAGAAAGCTACACCCATTATCAACAACCTCCACATCAAAAGAGTTGGGTCAGAAAGCAAGAAACTTATCATCAACCCCAACTTCCATCTTATAATCCACCACAACCTATTCAGAAAAAGGCACCCATTGTTGAAAAAGCTTGTCAAGAACCAAAGAAAGATCCACCTAAACAATCAATGCAACTGGCAAAGCGAGAACAAATCCAAGACTTGAATTCGAGTATGGCTAAATTAATACAAGCAGCTGAGAAAATGAGTCATAGCCAACAGAAAGTTCAAACCCAGGATAAGATTATCAAGCAACTAGAGCATACTATATCACATATGGCGAGTAAATTACAAAATCGGCCAAAAGGGCAACTTCCAAGTGATACTATTGCTCCTAGAGATGATTCTTGCCATGCAGTTGAGTTGCGAAGTGGAAAACAACTACCTCCACCTAGACCAGAAACAGAACCAATCCCTATTCCAGAACAAAGGGGGGAAGAATCAATCACAGATACAGTTGAGGAGGTAGTTAAACCAAAGAGTGTCCAAACCGAGACACCTGAGAAGACAAGAAAACCAGTGGAACTTAATACACGCCCTCCACCACCATACCCTTCACGTGTCAGAAAGAAGGACAATGACCTGGAATTCAAGAAGTTCGATGACATGGTGAGCAAGGTTGAGATTAAAATGTCCTTTGTTGAAGCTATCAAAAGAATGCCGAAATATCTAAAATTCATGAAGGACATTCTTTCGAACAAACGAAGTATAGAAACCGCGGATAAGAGTGGATCACCAGAGGGGTGTTATGCTATCAAGTTACCACCAGAAGAGCCCCTTCCCACGAGATCTTGGATGGAACCATCCATACTTATGAAGAATCGAGCTGAAAAGTTCGTGGTAATCAAAGGAAAGGGGTGGAAATTTCGTCATTATTAATCAAATTAACTGCAGTTGAACGAATTGGAGGAGTTCCGTTATCTTGCCTATGAAAATTCACGTCTCTATAAGGAGAAAACAAAGCGATGTCATGATAAACGACTCCGTCCAAAGCATTTTGAGATAGGACAGAAGGTTTTATTATACAACTCTCGATTTTCGAACTACCCAGGAAAGCTTAAATCCCGTTGGGGAGGACCTTACATTGTTACCAAAGTCACACTCCATGAAGCGATTGAGATTGAAAATCCAGCCGAGCAACGGACATTCATGGTGAATGGCCAGCGTTTGAAGAGATACTATGGCAGTGAGGACTTTGGGCAAGGGGAGAAAATCTACCTTGTTGAATGCGCTTAGCCTGAGGTACACGTATAACTCAAAGACGTTAAACAAAAGTGCTCTTGGGAGACACCCCTTGTTTTAATTGCTTTTTAGATTAGTTATTTTTGCTTTGTAGTGTCTAATTTTAGGTTAGTGTATATTTTTAATTGTGTTTACAAGCTAATAGGAGAGAAAGGTAGTGTGTTATTGTGCAGGAAACGAGTTTGGGGTCGAAAGAAAAAAATTGGAGGAACTCAAGGCCTGGCGCGGACTACCCCGCGGACTTCCCCATGGTCCGCAAGGATGCACCGTGCCCAGAAAACCCGTACCACGGGTTTCATCCAGAAAGTTAAATAAAATTTGATGGACAGGCGCGGTACACCGGACCCTGGTCCGCACGCCCAAAACGCGTGCCACGGGGTCGGGTACCACAGGTTTTTTTTACGGACATGGCGCGGACTACCCCCTGCACCGCACCCCTGGTCCGCAGGCACAAAACACGTGCCACGGGGTGCTAGCTCGGGTATTATCCAGTGGGCAAAAATTTGGAGCAACAGAAGCTGCGGTATACCGCACGAACCGTCCGGTGCACCGCAGGAGGCGGTTTGTGAAGGAATTCTTTTCCTAATCAAATTCTTACCTTATGAGATTAACCCTAGCCTTCCATACACGAATTTTCAGACCCAAACCCTATATATACACCTTAAAGCTTGTGCATACCTTCACAATTAACACAACAACTCATCAAATCCTCTCCATCATCTTCCATAAACACAATTCTTCATCAAACCCATCACACTACACCATCAAAACACCATCAAATTCAACAAGCTTTAAAGAATTCTTCCAAGATCAATCAAATAACCTTTCTCTTTCATCAATTCCAAGCAACAACATCAAGCTACACCAATTTTCCTTAAACTTTTAATCCATCCTTGGTATAACTTGAGTTGTGGGTGAAACAAGCATGACTAACAGATCTGAAGCTATAGAATACAAGAGAAAGTGCTCAATCCTTGGGAAGATCAAATAAAATTGCATGGAGCCACCATTGAAAAACCCATCAATCTTGATGAGGTTTCTGAAAAATCAAAAGAAAAGGCACCTGAACAACCACTACCAAAGAAGAGATTAACTGCTAGAATGTCCACACCATCAAGGAGGCCCTTAAAGAAAATAAAAATCCAAGACCAAGGTTCTTCTACCTCTTCCTCTGAAATTGCTTATGATCTTCCTCCTTGGGCTATCAAGTTACAGAACGAAGTTGAAAGATTACGTGAAGATAACAAAGACCTCTGGGTAGAAATCATGCAGTTGGAAACACGGGTTGATAATTTGACCTTGTACAAGAATGTAGATGATTACACCGATCCCTCAGCTTCAGAAGATGAGGATGATATGATGGATCTCTATGGCCAGCCAGGTAGGTCATTCTAATTTTTCTCAATAGCTTGTATGCATTAGGTAGTTTAGTTAGTTCTATTTTAAATTTTATTTCATGCTTGAGTTTTTTCGAGTCGTGGGGACACGGCTCACTTTTGAGTTGGGGGTGGGGATTCGTTGTCCTCATCTTCCTTTATGTGTTTTTCATAAAATTTAAAATTTTTTGGGTTGAATTAGGCATAGAATATCTTTGAATGTACCTATTGAGCATGATTTAACTAGGTCAATGATAGTAGGTAGTATGTTTTTGAAAGATGCAACAAAATTGTTTAGATGCATGCATGAAAACAGGAAATAAAAGATAGAAAAGTTAATGAGCAATGCTAAGAAGTATGTTGAAACTTAGGCATAGTTATTTGGTGTGTAGAACGTGAGGTTTAAAATTAGTTGAAAACCCACTTGTCTATGAACTAGTAGTGAAAAAGTAACAAAATCCGGTAGTTAGAAAAATGAATAAGGCAGTTCTTTCATGTAAAACACTTGAAGCCTTTTATTGAACCACATTATATTCAATACCCTAGTTTTTAGGACTTATCTATATGACCCACACTCGAATCGCAAAACCTGAGACACTCGTTTTAGAGCTTTAGTTTGGGGTGGTGGGTTTCATCATTAGACTACTTTGGGATTTGGGAATTATTTGTGTGATTTTATTGATGATGAATTGTTATTATTGTAACCCTTTGCCGGAGTAATAGTGAATGAAAAAGAAGCTACGAGCTAATTTTGCCAACAAAGGGCATAAAAAGAAAGAATATATATATGAAAAAAATAGTGTGATATCTCGAACATCAAAAAGAGAATCATAGCTATACAAAAGAAAAAATGATATGAAAAGAATATATATTCGGACCGGCAAAGTGGATTTTAAATCATCAAAGGTTTTAATTAGGATTATTGGGGATGCAAATTAAAGCATCAATAAATTGGGTTGAGTGAGAACATCTTCGAGTGAAAACTCAAGCTCTAGGGCGATTCGTTGATGGCTAGTGAGGAGAGAGCCAAAAGCTCACTTTTCATTATCCAAATATACCACACCCGTCCTTAAGCCAAGATTATAACCCAAGACCTTAGGATTTCTAACTACTAGGTGGAGAAACAATTGAGTTATTAGGTAGTAGGTAAGTGGACCATTGGATGCTGTATTTGGGACCTATGAACAACCTATAGCCATTAACCTGAACTAAGTTATCATCCTCTCCTTCTGGCATTGCGAAATTAATCTTAACTTGAATTTATGGATTGTTGATTACATGTATATTAAGCATATTTGTGCATTATTTCTTGAGCATTACTACATGAGACTTTTTAGATATTTATGCTCTAGGATCATTCATTGTATTATGTTCTTATTCTCCTCCTACTTCTTCTTCTTAACTACCCTACTGTTCTTTACTTTTATTGTATCGGGACGATACAACTTTGAGTTGGGGGTCTTGATGTCTCCTCATTTGTGATAGTAAAATATCCTCATGAGACATCATTTTAGGCTTATTTATTAGTTTATAGGTTGATTTTAGCTTAATTTAGTGCACTTTCCTATTTTGGGTCTTGATTTGTAGAATTATTATTTTTAGAGCATATTGGGTTTAATTGTTTGTTTAGTGTGAAGCTTTAAAGATAATTATGGAGATTAATTAGAGTCCAAGTCAAAGACTACAACTTATAGAAAGAGATTTGCATGGAAATTGGAGATAAGGAAACAATTGCTAAAAAGATGGAAAAAGGAAAAGCTGCCTAAATCTGGGATTCTGCACACACGTCTAAAGATTGGTGTTTTTACCTAAGAAATAGGCCGAATTTGGTAATTTCCTTCTACAGGGTCAAGATAATTCTGTTGCGATTCTTTTGGTATCTTATGGAGCAAAATCCGACCAATAACGAAGAAGATACACTCAAAACAACGCAGCAGTGTTTTCCTTACGAATTTGAGTTGGGCCAGGAGTCCATTACTTGAAGTTATCTCCACCAAACGAATTAGGTCAACCTCTACACTATAAATACAGCCTCTTAACACTCTTAAATCATCCTTGGTGAAACCTTAAACCAAGAGGAAGCTTAGATCACAAGAGAGAAGTCTGGAAGGAGCTGTCATCAACAATGTCTTCTTCTACCTTTAATTTTGTAATTTCTTTCTTTTCTTTCATGAACTAATTTTCTTTAGCTTAAGTTTTAGCATTAATGTATGAACCCTAGTTTTGATTGACATCTATCTAATTTGGGAATTTAATGTTTTAAATAGAATTATAGTTTTTATTCTCTGTTTATGTGTTTGGATTTATATTCTGTGTTCTTGTGGACTGCAGCCATTAGAATTACCATCTAGTAATTAGGATACCATTGACAACGGTGTTTAATTACATGTTTAGCACATAACGTTTAGTCTTAGGTTTGATCTGACAACCCAACCTAGCTAGATAATCACTATGGTTTAGTCTTTGTGACTATTTACCAATTACAGGAAAAGTTTGCTTAGGAAGCCTTATTGACACAGGTAAATCCTATTTGAAACTACCGATAGCATATTGGGACCGATTAGGGAAATACTACATAATTCACCCTTACATGTTTAGAACGGCAAAACTAGTGGGGATTACATGCTAATAACTTAAGCTATATTCTCATATTCTTCTCTTTCATATTTATTTTCTGTCTTTTAATTCTTAGTTTAATTTAGTTAATTAGAAAATCAAACAAAAATCTATTTGTCTTTACTTTTAATTGCGTTTAGTTGTTCTATCTTTATTTTACTTGCACTAGGTATTTGCATAAGATTCTCCTAACCTCTGTAGTCTCTGCGGAACGAATCTTTATCTAAAACTTGCATACGATCTGTATACTTGCAGAACCGTGTAGTTTTAGGGTGTTTTTGCACTTTATTTATATCTTATTTTATCACACCCTAGGCCCCACCATTGAGCGGCATCTCGTCCCGTTTTGATATATTACCAGTTAACTAGCATCTTTGACATGTCTAAACGAATTGATGACAATCTTTGTGTAGGGTTGGCCAATAGATACCGGACTGAAAATTTTTAGCTAAAGTTCTATTGCCTTTAAAATGGCCACCATATGGTGAGCCATGACAACTTGCCACAATCTTAATAATTTCGCCCTCATGGACGCATCTTCTGATAACTTGATCATTGCAAACCTTGAAGAGGTAGGGTTCGTCCCAAAAAAATTGTTTGGAACTATAACTTAACCTCGGTCTTTGTTGTGAATAGAAGTCCGTAGGGAATACACCACTTACAAGGAAGTTAACTATATCTGCATACCAAGGCACAAACACATCTTTAATAGCAAAAAGTTGTTCATCAGGGAATACCTCTTTGACCAATAAAGGTCCGTTGTTGGCATCAGATCCTTCGAGCCAGGATAAGTGATCAGCTAATTGATTCTCGCATCCTTTTTTTATCTCGAATGTCTATGTAAAACTCTTGTAGCAACAATACACATCTAATAAGATGCGGCTTAGTGTCCTTTTTCTCCATAAGGTATTTGATTGCTGAATGATCCGTGTATACAATAGTTTTGTTCCCAATCAAGTAGAAACGAAATATGTCGAAAGAATATTTCTCCATTGATGTATAGTTTATTTGGGCAGCGTTAAAGGTTTTACTTGCATAATAAATCGTGTCAAATATCTTGTCTTTCCTTTGTCCTAACACAACACCCATTGCGTGATCACTTACATCGCACATAAGTTAAAACGGAGCATTCCAATCTGAAGATATAATAATTGGCGTGGAGATGAGCTTCTCTTTGATAGTCACAAACTCTTGAAGACATTTGTCATTAAAATTAAAAGGAGTATACTTTGCAAGTAAAGAACAATGCGGTTTGGTGATTTTGGAGAAATCTTTAATAAATATTCTGAAAAATGCTACGTGACCCAAGAAACTTCTCACTCTCTTGACAGAAACTGGATGTGGTAAGGTTTTTATAACTTCAATTTTAGCACGATCAACCTCCATCCCCGCCTTCAAAACTTTATGTCCCAACACAATTTCTTCTTGAACCATGAAGTGACATTTTTACCAATTAAGCACAAGATCCTTTTCTCTACATCTCCCAAGGACTTTCTCAAGATTATTTAAGCAATCATCAAAACTATCTCCAAAACCGAAAAATCATCCATCAAAACCTCCAAGTATTTATCAATCATGTCCAAAAATATAGCCATCATGCACCTCTAGAACGTGGAAGGTGCATTGCATAAACCAAAAGGCTTCCTTCTATAAGAAAAGGTGTCAAATGGACAAGTAAAAGTTGTTTTGTGTTGATCTAGGGGATCCACACAAATCTGATTATCGCCTGAATATCCGTCAAGAATACAATAATACTCTCTCCATGCGAGGTTGTCTAGCATCTGATCAATGAACAATTAAGGGAAGTGATATTTATTCGTAGCTTTGTTGAGTCTTAGGTAATCCATGCATACTCGCCACCCCACAACTGTTCTTGATGGAATGGCTTCACCTTGATCATTAAGGATGGTAGTGATACCTCCTTTCTTTGGTACACATTGCACTGGACTAACCCAATCACCGCTTGCAATCGGAAAGATAATACCCGCGTCTAATAACTTGATTACTTCCTTCCTTACCAACTCTTTCACAGCTGGCATGAGCCTTCTTTGTCCCTCTATAGATCATCCTCCTTCGTTCTCAAAAATAATATTATGTTTACAAATGGGCGGACTAATTCCCTTGATATCGGAAATAGTCCATTCAATTGCTTATTTGTTAGCACGAAGCACACGGAGTAGCTTATCCTCTTGAGGACCTGAAAGGTTAGCAGAAATAATAACAGGCAAAGTATTGTTCATACCTAAATACGCACAGCGCAGATGGTCTAGAAGTTGTTTTTCTTGAGAACAGGTGGACATATTATAGATGGTTTCTTTATTGGTTCAATATCTCCTAATTCCCGAAGTTGTTCTCATGTGTTTGATCCTAATGCTGCAACTTCGTCAATGGTATCATCATCGTCTAGTTCATCATTTAAGCTTGCTTCATCAAAGACTTCTTGTGTATGTTTTCCGATGACATCTATTTTTAAGCACTTATCTTTCGTATCACGATATTTTATAGCCTTAAACACATTGAATCGTACCTGTTCGTCTAGTACCCTCATGATCAATTCACCATTCTCTACATCTATTAGTGTATGACCCGTGGCTAATAATGGTCTACCAAAGATGATGAGGACATTCTTATCCACGTCGTAGTCAAGAATAATAAAATCACAAGGAAATATAGAAGTACCAGCTTTAACTAAACATCTTCAATATTACCTACTAGTTGGAAGAGGAAGCGATCCGCTATTTGTAATACCACAGATGTGGGTACTACATCTCCTAAGTTGAGCTTATCGAATAGGTATTTCGGCATGAGATTGATACTCGCGCCTAAATCACATAACGCTTTCCCGGTCCAACTATCCCTAATACTGATGGGAATTGTAAAACTTCCGAGATCTTGTAGCTTCAGTGGTAACTTGTTCTGGTAAATAGCACTACACTCCTCTGGTAATCCAATTGTTTCCCCAGTTTCTAAACTTTGTTTGTTAGAAAGAATGTCCTTCATTAATTTTAGATATATCGGCATTCTCTTAAGAGCGTCTACAAATGGAATATTAATATCTAGCTTGCTCACCATATTAATGAACTTCTTGAATTTTTTTTCATTGTCCTTTTTATTAACACGTGATGGGTATGGTGGAGGACAGCGTGTATTAGTTTCCACTGAGCTTTTCTTCTATTCATGTGTCTTTTCTGCGAAACTTCTTGGTTCAACTACCTCTTCGACCTTATCTTCAACTGTTTCTTCAACCACTTTCTCAGGAATAGAGGTTGGTTCTGGTTCTATTCTAGGTGGAGGTAATTGTTTTCCACTTCGTAATTCAATTGCATGACAAGCATAATTTGTAGGAGCAATAGTATCACTTGAATGTTTCCCTTTTTTCCTTTTTTGAAGTGTACTCGCCATTTTTGACAATGTTTGCTTGATATTCTTAATCACGTTGGATTGAGTTTGGAGTCTTCGCTGGCTTTTCTTCGTATTTTCTTCAACTAGTTTCATCATCTCAGCCATATTTGAATTCAAACTCGAAGGTTGCTTTTGTGGAGCTTGTTGCATAGAATGTCGAGGTTGTTCTTGATAAGTTTCTTCGTAAATTGGAGTTTTTTGATAGATAGGTTGTGGCTGATAATACGATTGAGGTAGAGTTTGATAATAAGTCTCTTTATTTCCGACCCAATTTTGATTCCGTGGGGGATGATAATTAGCGTATTTTCCCTGATGTTGATAGTAACCATTAGAATAACTAATTATTTGATGTGATACGAAGGAAATTGAGGTTGGATTATTCATACACTTTTCCCACGTATGATTTCTTGCTCCACGAGATGAAGGTAAAGTTTGTACTAGATTTACCTGAGCTATTGTTCAAGCATGTAATCGTAATTCCTTGAGTTGTTGGTTTAATTCTTCGAGCTTCAGAGCTTCTTAAGTCTCTTCTTGGTTTTCTGATTCAATCAGCCAACTTCTCTCGGTTTCAAGAACTTTCTCCATAATAGTTTCGACTTCTGCAGGGTCTAATAATACGAAACCTTTATCTCCTAAGAAATCTACTCTTGCCTTGGACTCGTCATTGAGTCCTCCATAGAACATGGTTAAAGAATATTCTGGCGAAGACACATGGAATGGACATATGGCCTTCTTCTCGTTAAAACGTAAACATGCTTCACCAACACTTTCCCTTTTTTCTTGCATAAACTGTTCAAGCTCCAACATATCTTTTAAGCGTCTACTGACCGGATAGAATCGGTTTAGGAATTTGGATTGAAGCTTGTCCCAATCTGAAATAATATCGGGGTGTTGCGAGTTGTACCAATCGCTTGCACCTCTGGTAAAAAAGAACTGGAACATAACGTAATACATCTGCTCCTTTATAACACCTTTTATGATATAAGTGTCACAGATCTGCATGAATTTCTTAACATACCAGATCGGATCTTGTTGTGCAGCACCGCTAAATTATCCATGACTCGCAAATTGCGCTATTATGCCTGGACCTAGTCTAAATTTAGCGGCTTGGATTTCTAGAGTGCGGATTCCTCGTCGTTGCACTCTGAATGAGATGGGAAGATCAAGTCTCCTCGGGCTTGCCATCTATAAAATTCTGTAAAACAAAACTAAAAGCAGAAGTGTAAAATAGATCTAATTGAACTAAAAGCCCAAAATAAATGCACAAGGACTACGGATGTAGTCCCCGGCAGCAGCGCCAAAAACTTGGTGTCGCCTAGGGCATGATAAAAATATGATATAAAACAAGTGCAATAATAGACACCCTAGGCTAAGCACGATTCTACAAGTATACATGACATATGCATGTTTTACTTATAAATAAGATTTGTTCCTCAGAGACTACGAAAGTTAGAGAGAACTTATGCAAATTATCACGTGCAAATAAGAAATATAGATCAAATAATACGCAAGAAAATAAAAGGATAAAGATTTTTGTTTGGTTTTGTAACTAGAAAATAAGAAAGGAACGGATAGTATGAGAATTTAGCTCAAGAAACTAGCAAGTAATCCCCACTAGCCTTATTTATTCTAAAAAGGTAATGGCGAATTATGTATAATTGCAATAATCGGGATTCTAAACTCCTCCCTATCCCGGAGTGCGAACTAGGGAGGCGACCGCACAATCACGAGGTGATTTCAAATAGGTTTGTCCTTCGCTAGTAGGTTCCTAAGCAAATCTTCTCTTTAATTGATGATTGGTAATTAAAATAAACCTTAATGATTATTTAGTCAGGCTGGTGTTGTCAGGACTAATTCCTAATTGTAGACGTTAGGTGGTGTTTCAATAATTAGACACCCCTTACGGGTGAACATCTAACTACTATTAAGGTAATCCTATACTCGTGCAATAGCAAGGAAAATAGACAATAAATCAAAGCACATAAACAGATAATAAAACATAAATTCATATAAAATACGATGGTATTCCAAATTAGATAGATGTAAAATAAGTCCAGGGTTCATAAATATATGTTAAATCACAAGATACAAGTAAATTAGTTCATACTAGAAAAAGAAATGAAAACAATTACAAATTCAGAGGTTTGTGAAGACATTATATGGTGTTCAGCTCCTACCAAACTTCTCAACCTTCATGAAATAATGACAAATAAGATAGTGAAATAGATACATTAAACTTTCAAATAACTAAAAATTTGATAATGTTTTTACTATATCTATCTCTCTCGTTTTAATGTAAATAGATTTTGAAAAAATTTATGGTCATATAATTATGGATTCAATACACACAATACACACGATAAGCATGAACCAAAAAGTTATCAATTATGGAGGTGTCCTTTAAGGAAAGAACTCGTTCGAAAAATGGTTGTTATGCTGCTGAATAGACATGCTTAGAGAAGATAACTATTCAAAATTATTTCTTCCAATTTTATGTATTTTGAAAACATAATTAATTAATTCAATTAATAATAACTATTTTATCAAAAACGTAATTTGGATAAGTAAAAAATTAATATAATTTTTGTTTGAGTGAAAATTGTGAAATTATCCTCGATATATGTGAACAAGAATGCTTGGGGTAATATTTGTGTGTAAACAATCATTTATGTGATAAGAGAGTGTACAATATATGATAAGAGATTGTACATGGTACATTTACAAACAAAAAACTCACTTCCCTATTCCGGATTTTATATTGAAATTATTTTTTCATATTCTTTATACTTTATTCATTTTACATTATACTATATTTAAGGAACAAGATTTATAATGATTTGCATTAAAGAAACTAAGCACAAGAATTCTATAAAGTGTATCTGCCATATTAAGTTTGTGACAAATGTAACCCAAAGAGAAGTGAAAAGTTAAAATTTTTATGTTTCTTCTTTTATCAATGATGTGTCTACTTATATAAGACAAGATCCAATCCTGGAATGAGTGAGGCTCTACATGAGACTAAGAATACAATTTTTATGAGCTCGTATTTAGTTGAAAAGGTGCAAGTGGAAGATATTTTTCCTATAATGGATGAGATCAAGGTATGAAGCCAATGCAAGATTGGAAAAAGATGTTTAGAGGTAAGATCAAGAACTATATTAAGATTTAAATTCACCCTTGTTTGAAATATTTCGTAACAGTCTGATTATATCTCAGACTAATGTATTTGAGCAAGGAAGATTCTATTAGGAATCTAGATTAAATGGTAATTTTGTTTATAATACCCTTTCATTTTACATCAAGCAGTATATTGTGAAAATTAGTGGATAAGGTTTGGTAAAAATGACATAAGAAACTTGCATTGGTCCCTAGTCGTTTAGATTTAACTATGAGAAAGTGTGTGATAAAATCAGTGATCAAATATGGTATGTCAAGTCTAGGCAGATCTATAGGAGATATCGGAGTAAAAATAAAAGTCACTGGTTTTCAAAACAGAAGAAATGGAATTCCAAGAAAAATAATACTTCTATTAAAGTAAACTAACTATAACAGAAATGGAAGTACGATTACAAAAGAAACAATTACACGGAAAAAATAGAAAAGAATTACAACGATTACACAGTAATATGGTGTGAAAATGTTTTTTGGCGCACCGGTTATCTCTAAAGGAAATTCTAACAACTATAGTTTTCACAGAGAAGAGAGCTAGAATATTGGTTCTTTTTGGTGTGTTTTGTAGGTTAAGGGAAATCTGGAGCTGATGTATTTATAGGGGAAGGGAGTAGGTGGAGAAAGCCTTTGTTATTAAAGTCAGAAATGTCCCTCAATTAGTGCCCTTCATTGCCTCAATAATTTATTGGATTTTTGAATTGACCCACGTTTTTAATTTCAGCAATGAACCTAGACACGCCTTTGACCACGTTCTGTAGTAGTTGACTGGTGCGTAATTGGTGGACGCTTGTCTCCTGGTGCAAAATTGGTGGGCGTTTGTCTTCTGGCTAAAAGTGTTTGACTTGCCACCGACTACTATAAGAGCTAGTCTTCTTCCAACGGATTCACTTCAGAAAAATTATTTCATTTTTATTTTTTTACTCCCCAAACTCCCAAACTCCCCAACTCCCCGACTCCCCCACGAGCCCACGACCCACGCCCACACCGTCGCCGTCGCCGGACCAGGTAGGTGGTAGTGGTCGTGGTGCGCGCGTGTGGGGTTTTTCCATTTCCCTTTTGGCTTTCATAGCCTTTAGTTCTTTTGAAAGTAATAGATGGGTAAAATATTATATGCAATTATTTTTTCCATCTCTCCTGAAATGTGGGACTTTTTCTTCAAAAAAAGTGACTTTCCCACTTCCTCGAAAGAATAGGAATGGATTGATTTAATATATCATATTAAATTGAATCTTTTCCACTTTCTCCAATAAATAATGATTGAAATTATGCTAATCAATAGTATAAATCCTTACAATCCCCCACTCAGGGTGTTTGGGAGAGAAGATGAACAGGTTTTCATATCTACCAGCATTTGGGTGAATTGTACTTAAGTGTCAATATCTTTCGATTTGAATTAACACATAGTGAAGTGAGGCAACTACCGATTTCTATTTAAGTGAACTTACTCATGAACTTTAATAGGTTTCTATCAAGACCCTCACAACACGTACTCTACCCAACTGAATGTTATAGTTCCCTCGAACATCGTCTTCTAGTTAGTTAATCAAGTCCTTCTCTAAGGACCACCCTTTAAGATTGTTTAAGGACGTCTCCTTTAAGATTCTATCACGAATTTTGGGTCTCACTATTACCCGTGAATTCATCATGTCCTTCTCAAAAGGATCAGAATACATGATATGAATTGGCTATGAGTTTAAACACTCAATACGTCTTATTCATCAAGTCCCTATCAAAAGGACCACCACGAGTGACTATGAATTTTAAGATGATAATGTTTTAAGCCATAGGGATGGAGAGAATCGCATTGACTCACTAGTAACATGTTCCCCTTTAATGGGTTTCAATACCATCCCCCTCGACGTCTCCCGGACTACTCTCCTAGTTAGGCATTTGGTCAACGGATCAACTAGATTGTTTTCTGATCGTACATATATCAAGGATATCGCACCAATATTCAGTAATTGTCTTACTGACCCATGTCTGGTGAGAATATGTCTCCTCTTCCCATTATAGGTGCTATTGTGCGCGACTCTAGTGGCAGCTTGTGTATCACAGTGGATACACACAGGTGTGACACTTCCTTCCCAAAGTGGCACATCTAATAGGAGAGTCCTCAACCACTCAACTTCTTGCCCATCCAACTCTACTGCTATGAAATCGGACTCGATGGTGGAACGTGCTATACCATAGCCACTAGTGGAGTTTACTTCATTGTCAAAGATCGAGTTTGCATAAAAAAAATCTTAAGGACTGTAGGAAATTTGCAATAATGCAAGCCTAGATCAATGGTAACCCTTAAGTACTATAATAGACGACGAAGTGCAACCCAGTGGTCACTACTCGGGTTATGAGTATATTTACAGCACATGCTATATCGGGCCGAGTGTAGTTCATTAAGAACATCACACTACCTCATCCCCTTTGTTTTTGGAGAAAATGAAAACTAGAATCATAAGGAATTTTTACAGGTGTTACCTCAAAGGAGTCTAATTTTTTCACCATACTTTCTACATAATGAGTCCGATTCAGGGAAATACCGTAAGTGCTTCTACTGATTTTCATTATTAGTATCACATCAGGTTCTCCCATATCATTCATATCTAAACTAGAAGACAAGAAGCGTTTAGTCTCATTTATGATATGAATAGAAGTACAAAAGATGAGCATGTCATCTACATAAAGACAAATGATAACATACTTTGAGCTTGTTACTTTGGAGTAAACACAGTAATCAAAAGTGTTAGCCACAAAGCCATTTGTAATGAGAATATTGTCTAGTTTTTCATACCATTTTTAGGTGCCTGTTTCAAATCATACAAAGACTTTTCTAGCTTACAAACTTTGTTTGTTTAGGAACCACACACCATTCAGGTTGCGCCATGTAGATCTCTTCATCTAGATCTCCATTTAAATACGCAGATTTAACATCCATTTGATGTATAACTAGTTTGGGAATGACGGCTAAAGCAATAAGGGTTCTTATTGGGGCAATTTTGGTCACAGGAGTAAGTGTCAAAGTAATATAAACATTTCTTTTGGGTAAAACCCTTAATAACAAGTCTCGTTTTGAATTTTTCTATTGCTATTAATGGGTTTGCTACCTTTAGGTAACTCGGTTAATTCATATGTATGGTTATTTTTAATAGACTCAAGTTCACTATTAATGGATTCTCTCCAAATACTAGCATCTATAGATTTTAAAGTATCTTCATAAGTTTTTCGGTCTTCCTCCATGAGGAGGCAGGTGACAACCTATTCGCTTACAAGGACAATGTGAAAGCATTCGGTCATAAAGGCTATAATTAAGTCAGGTCCAAAGCTGGAGTCGATCCTATGCCTCTTACTTCTCTTGGGTTCTTCCTCGGGAATACTAATAGGCTCCATAGAAGTAGAGGGGCCAGGGAAAACATCAAAAAGAGGTAAATCAACATTACTTGATAAGATATCAACTTGTAGATAAGCATTAACATAATTCAAAGTTTTCAAAGGTAAAATGTGTTCAAAGAACTTAGCAACTCTAGATTCACAAATCGAGTCATCATCTAAAGACAAGAATCTATAAGCTGCGCTATCCTGAGCGTACCATATGAATATGAGTCTATGGTTTTGGGTCCAATTGTGACTGTTTTACAAGCAAGTAGTTTAACTTTTGCAAGGCATCCCCACACTTGTAAAAATTTCAGGGTTGGTGGAAGGCCTTTCCACATCTCATATGGGGTCTTATCTAGGGATTTATAGGTACCTAATCAAGTACATAATAGGCTGACAAAACAGCTTCCCCCACATATTAGTTGGTAAACCTGAACTTATTAACATGGCATTCATAGTCTCCTTAAGGGACCTATTCTTTCTTTCGGCTATGCCATTTCGTTGGGCCGTATAAGGGGCACTACGTTCATGGATAATTATATTAATTTTACAAAACTCTTTAACGGAATTAGAACTATACTCGCCTCCTCTGTCGGTCCTAAGTCATTTGATTTTACAGTCTAGTTGGTTTTCAACCTTGGCTTTATATTTTAAAAACGCACTTTCACCCTCATCTTTAGTTTTAAGAAGGTATACTTTCGCGAATCTATAGTAGTCATCTACAATGGTTATATAGTAAAGTTTTTCTTCTTTACTAGCGAAATTTCCAAAATCAGCTAAGTCAGAATGTACTAATTCTAACAGTTTAGTCTTTCTCGTGGTAATGGATTTAAAAAGTTTTTTTGCAAGTTTTGACTCTACACATATTTCACATCTGGCAAATTGTGAAGGGGTATTAGTCCAATATTTTTTAAGCCTTTTAATAGATGCGACAATTAAATGACCTAATCTACCATGCCTCGTATCCACAGACTCAATGTTATAAGCAAAATTAGAAGCATTCTCATTAAAGGTTACAGTGTTTAAAACAAACAAACCAGAATTTAAATACCCTTTCCCCACAAACTCCTAATTTTTGGAAATAATGATTTTTCACCTCTCAAAAACAAGTTTGAGTTCCACCTTTTTAAGAAGTGCTCCTGAAACTAAGTTCCTACGGAGAGAGGGGACAAAGAGAACGTCATTAAACTCTAAAATGCCAATTTTTCTATTTCTTTGAGTAGGCGAGAAGGCCAGAGATGTATTTTTGTTGAGAAATTAAAATTTCTTTTTTTGAATGTGCAACTTAAATTCCAAGGAAGTATTTAAGCCTTCCCAAATCTATAATCTCATAATCTTTTACCAATTTATTTTTTAAAATCTGACTTTCTTTTTCCATCGTCTTATGTAACAATTATATCATAAATATATACAAGAAAATTGTTAACTCGCCCGCATTTAAATGTTTAACAAAAAATAAAGGATCTCCTTGACTTTTTTATATCCCATACTTATTATTACCTTTTAGAATCTTCTAAACCAAGACGTCTCCGATTGTTTTATACCATACAATGTTTTTTTCGATTTACACACCATATTTACAACTTGATCATTAGCAAAAACTAGTGGAACCTCCATATAATTTTCATCTTTAAGGTCTACATAAAAGAATGTATTTTTCACATAAAATTGTTTCAAATTTCATCCATAATTAGCTGCCAATGATAAGAGAATTCTTACTGTGTTTATTTTCGTAACAAGGGAAAAAACATTCTTGATAATCTATACCATAGGCTTGAGTATACCCGTTAGCTGCTATCCTTGATTTGTATCTTTCCAATGATCTGGTGAACTTATATTTCAAAGAACAAATCCATTTACATCCTACAAGTTTTTTTTCAAGGTAAATTCACCAACTCCTGTGTTTGATTCTTTTCTAGAGCTTCAATTTCGACATAAATAGCTTATTTCCGATTTTGATTTGATAAAGCCTCATATACAGTGGTAGATACATAAATTGTGTTAAGGCCTGTAAGAAAGTTTCTATTAGATGGTGAAAATGCTCAAATGTTACAAAATTAGATATAGGATCAAGTGGGATTGTAATGAATTCTCTAGTATTTTTTCTTAACGTAAATAGGCAAATCATGATCTATATTATTTTTTAAGAAAGTTTCAAGGTAAATTTTTTAATTAGGATTAGGAATAGTTACCTTTTTTTTTTCAGGTTAGATATTTGAACTTGTTCATGTGCAGGTGTTGTACTCTTCTTCCTTGAGAATACTTTACCAGATTTCATATTACTAAGACCACCAACATTATTATTGGTCTACTATTTTTCAGCATTTTGAAAAATGATGCCTTCTAAAGTAATAGGAATAGATCTTGGTAGGAAAATATCAATTAAAAATATCTATGTGTTATCCTTATCTTCTATAGTTAATTTATCCCCTTGGAGATAAAAATTTGTAAAATACGATTCATTTTCATTAAAAGTGACATTATTTAGGACATAAAAAAATTTGATGGCGGATGGTAACATGTATATTTTTGTTGTGTTGAGGAATATCCTACAAAAACACATCTTATTATACTTGGATCTGATTTTCCATGATGGTGAATATAAACAAACGAAACACACCCAAATATCTTAGGAATAAGATTATTTGTAGTACATAACGTGGGATAAACCTAAGAAAGTTTTTCCATAGGGGTTTGAAAATCTAAGACCCTAGAAGATAATCTATTAATAATATGGGCAGATGTGAGGACTGCTTAACCCCAATAGGACATACGCACATTGTGTTGAAAAAAGAATGCACGAGTAGTATCAAGTAAATACCGATTTTTCCTCTATGCTAACCCATTTTTTGTGGGGTATTTACACGGGATGACTAAGGAATTCCCGGCCTTTTTAAAATATAGAGTTAAATTTTGATTATATTGATCCCTAGTATTATCTACCTGAAACCTTATAGTTGTAACCCCAAATTGATTTCTTATCGTGGTATGTCAATTTGAAAGAATAACACTAAGATTAGATTTATATTTTAAAGAAATATCCAAGATATTCTAGTACAATCTTTAATAAAAGACACAAACCATCGTGCACCTGAAACATTGGGTACTGACGAAGGACCTATATCACTAGGCACTAAAGAAAAAGGAGTTAAAATTATTTTATTACCATGTGTGACACACATCACAATGAAAAATATTTTCTTCTAAGTTTTAAAATAGAAAAAGACATAAAATATGAAAAGTTCTAAACCAAGGGTTCCCTAACTTACGATGACGAAGTGGAATTTTTCTTTTATTTTATGAATAACCGTTAGACAAGAATAATGATCAAGATGTCTCTTTGATAATATTATGATTTCTTTAGTTTTGAATAAAGTAGATTCCATCATGTTCCTTAGCATGTCTAATCAGATACCCTGAATCCTGGTCTTGAAAAGCACGATAGGTAGGAAAAAATTACGTTACAATTAAGATTTCGAGTGAGTCTATGAACAAAAATAAGATTAATTGAATTTTTGGAACATGGAGCATTTATAAGCATGAATGAAGATTTAATTTAAAAATCTCTACCTGCTACTGTGATTAAAGCCATCTGATGTAACTATTTTTCATACTACTAGGGCATGGAAGGTATACACAAAAAAATTTGTTTGAGTTTGTCATATGCTCACTTGTTCCTGAGTCCATGACCCAAAAGTTTGAAATAAAATGATTTGATATATTTTAATTCAATTTAAATTAGAATTGTACTTGAATATGTCAATGAAAAACTACATGAACCTGTTTTTTAAATTTCTTAACAAAGCTCTCAATTTTTTGATCACCTCGTCGTTAAATTCATATTTCCCTTCAAAATTTACTTTATTTGGATGAATAATGCTCAATTTTACGTGTCCAAAATTTATTTATTGTTCTCATATGTAAAACCAATCCATGGTATGTTGTTTTTTGCGAATTTTCCAGCATTTCTATTCCGTATGTCGTGTTTTCTCGCAATAAGTGCACTACAAACTATCTATTCCATCTCAATTTGAACCCTTTGATAATTCTGCTTTTCCATTTACACGAGTTGACATTTGGTCAAGAGTTAGATCTTGTTTATTACCCCCTTTAGATACCATGGCTGAGTCCTCCAACATTTGAGGTCCCAACATGACTCCACGCCTCCTTTATTCAGCCCGAATTATATAGATTACCTCGTTTAGAGATGACAATCATTCTTCTCTAAGACCTTATACTCTAACCTGATCAAATTCATTATTCAGGCCGACCACAAAGTCTTAGAATCGATCTTTTTTCAATAAAGTTTGTTATGATAACTGCAACTTCAGTATTTGTTGTTTGATACTTTGATAATGGTCGAGTTCTTGCCAAGCATTCTGCAGTAAATTAGTATATTCTGTAATTTTCATGTATGTTTGTTTCATCGCATCCCAAATATCTTTTGCAGTCCTTAAAAATTATAACTGGATCACTGGGTTTATTTATTTCCATAACCAAGCGATGACCATAGAGTCATCCTCATCACATGCATCAACGAGTATCACCTTCATTTGGGTTCGTTCCAAGAATATGAGACAACTTCCATTTACCTTTTGGAAAGGTGGAAACCAAATGAGACCACTTCAAATAATTTTTTCTAGTCGATATGTATTATGATTAAATATTTTGTAAATCTCCAAATAGTTGGAAAGACATTAACTCATTATGTGTAGACATTTTAGTAACCGACTAGCAATAAAGGCTAGAAAAATATTTCCATAATTTTTTTCTTTGAAACACAAAACCTGGCAATGAAGGTAAAAAAGAAATCCCAAAACTTTCTTTTTAAAGCTTTGATACCATGTAAAAAAAATTCTTTAAAAAAGTTATATTACTCAATAATATATACATACTCTAGTTAGAATGTAGAAACTAACTCGGCTATAATATAAGATCTAACTATCAAATATATTCAAGCATTTAAATCTGAATCTTATCTTCTCCTAAATATTCAAATACAATTTTATTGATAAATATGAACTTATATTTATCCAATATTAACCTCTTTGCTAGTCTCTTGAGTTATTTTCCTTAGATATCGAAGGGCCTACACTACGTAATTTAATTTAGTAGATATATGAAAATACATATAATTTATGTTGAAAGAATAATTCTAGTTTTAATTGCAATATAGGTTCCTATGCTATGCGAAAATTGTAGTACAGACCTTGATATCATTTATATAGAAATAATTGTTGTAGTTGTAATCACTAGCCTGGACAAATATATATTATTGCAGAATAGGGTTACATGATATCCAAAAAAATTAGCATATGTCCATATACTATAAACGAAAAACGCACTACAAGTTTTCTATAGTTTTTTTCTCAAGTTTTAATAGGGCGACACTATTTACTTAAATTAATTATGAAAATGCATGAGAGAAAATGGTTTAAATTTTGTGTCTTGTTTAGAAGGAAAAGAGGAAAGATAATGTTCGGTTAGTTGACAAATTTCACATTGAAAAATAAAAGGGTTTTCATTTTTTAAATCGATGGATATAACTTACTTAAATATATGAAATTAGGATGTCCCAATCTATATTGCCATAACATTATTTCATCTTTAGCAAATTGAGAAAATATACAACTTGACCTTTTTGTTTGTCTAACCAAGGGAACATTACCTTCAAAGTAGTAGAGTTGATAAAATTCTCTAGCACAACCAATCATCTTTCCCGAACTAATATCTTAAAATTTACATCGAGATTGAATAAATTTAGCTACACAATTTGAGTCCCGAGTGAGTTTTATAATGGACAAGAGGTTACATGACATCTTTGGAACATGAAGGACAGATTGTAAAGTTTGATTCGCAGAAAGAAGAATAGAACCTTTTCCCGCAACTAGAGTGAAAGACCTATCTACGATACGAACTCTAAGATTACCAGGACAAGGAGTGTAAGATGAGTATAAAATGGAAAGACTCGTCATGTGATCACTAGCGCCTAAATCAATTACCCATAATTCGTTATCAGAAGAAGTGTAAAACGAATTAAAAATCACTTTTTTAACAAGAAAATTGGTCAAAGAGGTGTTAGGAATAAATTCGGATAAATTTAATATTCTGTACAAATGCTCTAATTATTCCTTGCTGAATGGAGCTCTTTTGGAGATATTAGGTGTGATTTGAGTAGTTACTTGTATACTTGTTTCATATTTATCAGAAAAGTAAATGACTAACTTTACACATTATGAATTAAATAAAAAAAATTATATAAATATATACTAATATAAAATCACTTAACTAAATATCAATCAATTATATTACTTAATCATCATATCGAGAATCAAAATTCAATTTTTTTTAGTTATGTCTGGTATCGAATTGTGAATGTAATGATGTAAAAAATTTAAAATGCATATACCTAATATAAAATATATGATTTTTTTAATTGAAAATACTAGAAATGATAAATAAATTTTATTGAAAAGATTCTCCAATTTGGATACTACATAATAGAATACTCGAATGTAAACTAAAAAAAGAAATTATTTTTAAGCATTCAGTTATATACTACAAAAGAATTAGTTAAATGACCAAAACAAAAATATAAAAAGGGTCTCTTTCTTTAATATGGTATATGTAATATTGGGTCTTTGTAATTTTGTACCTTCTCTAACCAGGTTATACTTATCAATGGGCCAATGAAGGGTATTTTTTGTATATTAGGAGACAATTTACGAGTTTCCAGTGTAGCCTATAGAAATATCATCGCTCTAAATAAAAAAATAAAAAAAACCTTGATTTTAGCAGCTTTAGTTTTTAATTTTGAAGTTTAATCCAAAGATCAAAGTGATCAAATGTTATCCCACACTAAGGTAAGCATTATAACCGTTCTATTTTTGTATAACTTTTTTGTTTTAGCTACGTAATTGGTAATTACAATTTGTAACTTGATTTTAGTTTTTGTAATTATATAATTTGTAAATCGTAGTTAGGGTTCATATTTATGGCTTATAAATTGTAGTTAGGGTTGTAGGTATTAATTTGGTAATAAATTAGTAGATTTTAATTTGATTTTTTTAATTTTGAACTCATTTTCCATTAATGATGAATAGTTATTCAAATAGTATTATTAATCGATTAAATATCTAGTGTAATTTGATGTAAATCCTAATTTGTATTAAGTTTTTATTACAATGGTCTCCCAGTTAATGTTGGATTTGGTTTATTGAACTTGTTTTGGGAATTAGGGTTTATAAGAATATGAATTGGGATTAAAATAAAATGGTAAGATTAAGGGTTTAATATAATGAGTTTATTATTGAATAGTTAAATTTACTATGTTCTTTGTTTTTTATACTAGCTAGTAGTGACGGTAATTCCTAAAGCTATATCCTTTGGTTTTTCTTTTTTGCAGAACATACCTAACTCCCAAATCTTAAATTTACAATGGAGTGGAATCTAATTCTTAAATTTTGTATGTAACCAGTGTTTCATTCATTTTTATACTTTCAAATTTTTTTTCTAATTTTTTAATTTATAATATTTCATTTATATAGAAAAAGATCGTTGGCCATGTCATTTCAGTAATGGAAAATATTTATATTTATATAAGTTATCTTGGTAAGTCTTATATTTATATTTATATTTATATATGCTATAGAGTAAATAGCACTTTTGCCCCTGCGTTTATACCCGATTGACAGGTTTCCCCCTAACCTTTAAAATGCGACTCGTTCCCCCTTAAGTTTTGCTTTTGTTCCCCGTTACCCCCTGACCGTGTGTTCCGTCCATTTTTTGCCGTTAAAAGTGACGTGGCATTTCCATGTTACTTTTTTTTTTTAATCTTAATCCTAATTAATCATTTAATTAAATTAAAGTAAGGGTAAAATAGGTTTTTTATACCATTAAAAATAAATAATAAAATAAACCTGATGTCTCCCTAATTGTTCTTATTTTAGACCCTTAGGAGACATCATTTTTGGTGTTTATTTAATTAATTCGATAGACTTTTGAATGAAATATGCAATAATTCGGATTTCCCTTTTTATTTCTAGCATTTTTGAATTATTAAACTTTTGCGCGTAATATTGGTATTTTTAGTGTAAAGTTTACAGGTTTTTAGATGTTAGCTAGGAAAGGAATCCGAAGATAAAGTCAAAGATCAAAAGATAGAGTCAAGACTTGAAGAGAAATCCCGAAGATTTTATTTTAGAGCTAAAAATCCATTTTCCAGGCCCTTGATTGCTGTTTTCGAGGTACTTAAGAGCTGATTGAGCCGCTGACCTTTGAAGAGAAAACATTCCTTATCGAAGTACGGAACTTTAGCAACTGGAATGAGGTCAATCGGAGTTGTAACGCATCGGGAAAAGCAGTTTTAGTGAAGGCCTGTCATCAGTTACGGGATTTTGGGCTTAGAAAGTGGGCTTGGACATTTAATTAGGCTTTTATTTTCTGGTCCAAGCCCTAGTCCGAATTTTTAACTATAAAAGGAGGTCTGGACTCTTATTTTAAATACAATTCACTTTCCACAAGATTAAAAACACCAGAGAAGCTACAGCAGGAAGAAAGGAGAAGCTACAAGAGCTGGAGTGGGTCTATAGCTCCGTTCGTAGTCATTCTTATTCCGAAAATTAGGTTTTTCTTATATTTTAATTTTGTAACGAATATGAATTCCATTTCTTTTTATTTTGTTTTTAATTTTAATATGAGCTAAATTTCCATTAGTGCTTGAGAACAAAACAATGGGTGAATCTTGATTTTATTATTATAACGAATGTTGAATTTGGGTTTTTATTGAATTAAATTAAATTAGGGCTTTTACTCTTTTCGACAATTTGTGAATGTTTACTGATTTTAGAGTCGCGAACTAAAATTAGGTATTAGTATTTAAGCTATTCCATATATGTGGCGTATGGATCATCCTGACGGGGGGTTTAGGTACAGAAATAATTGTTCAATCTAGGATAAAAACTATTGATTCTGACGAACTTAGTTAATCCTAGGGCCAATGTGGTAATAAATCTTAATCATCCAACGGTGGATCATATTTACCCTGACGGGACTAGTGACACTTTAGGATCGCCTTATAGTCCACCCTGACGGGGGTATAAGGATATTAGAATCCCGACCATTGTAATTGACTGATTTAACCCTTAAACAACATAAGTTAGAAAGTAAAATTAGGAGGATCCTTGCGTTCTCAAGTACTACATCTCATATTGCGTTTTCACTTATTTTACTTGCGTCTTAGCTTCTACTTGCATTTAATTATTTGTCTTTCATTTATTTAGAATTAATAAACAAAACCAAACAAACAATTTATTGTCTTTTATTTTCATAAGTGCATAAATCACTACTTGCTAAACATTGTGATCAACCATCCGTCCTTGGAACGAATCTGATTATCAGAATTACTACTTGGGACAACCGTACACTTGCGGTTGTGGTTCGATTAGCATTTACATTTATTTTTAGAACACACAAAGGACCACCAAGTTTTTGGCGCCGCTGCCGGGGACGGTAGCGTGTGACCACGGTGTTTATCCTTTAGTGATAAGTGCATTTATTTTATTTTATCAGTTTTACGCTTTTTGTTTGTTAGCTTTTTCAGGTTTTTAGGTTTGGTGTATGCGAAGAAGGCTATTCAAGGATCTAGAGCCAACACCTCCGATCCTTAGTAATCCAGAATCGTTGATCAGACTTGCGAACAGAAGAAGAAGAGAACGAGAAGCTTTAGAAGTAGAAGAATTAAGTAACAGAATGGAGAATATCATTATTCAAGGTCAACAGAATGGACAAGGCCAGTTAGATGCAAATGGCCAACCTTTAGCTCCAGGCGTTATTCCTCAAGTTCAACCATTACACCCTAATCCTCCAGTCCAGTTCGTAATGAATCAAGATCCATGGTTCACTAATGGCCCTCTAGAAATCCCATTTCATGCTCCTGCTATAGGAGTAGGCGCTCCAGATATTGATGTTCCGCGATTCCGTCCAGATTCGGGTATGTTAGCGCAATTTCAAAATTTTGGGAATTTTCGTGGAAGACCTTCTGAAGATCCTATTAGAGCGGTTCAGAAATTCAAACAAATTTGTGATTCTTACATCACACAAGGCGTCTCTAGAGAGCAGATGTATTTTGCAGCATTCAAATTCTTTGTCATAGATGGAGCAAGCGAATGGCATGATACACAAGATCCGACGAAGATAACAAATTGGGATCAATTAGAAGCCGCATTTTTCGACAGGTATTATCCGAGCAATATGAGGTTAGATGCTGAATTGGAGTTGACTAATTTTCGTCAAGAATACGATGAGACTGTGGGTAAGAGTTGGACTAGATTTCAGATGTGTTTGCGTAGAGTTCCAAATCATGGTTTTTCAGAATTACAGCAGTTAAAGATTTTTTATAGAGGCCTTGATGGAACTTCGAGAGAAAAGTTAGATACGTTATGTGGTGCAGGTTTCCTTCAAGTTCAACCAGCTCATGCCAAAATTATTTTAGAACGAACAGTTAAGAACGAAGTTGGTTGGAAATCAGTGAGAACACCTGTTAAGGGTGTTAATAATGTTGACATAGAAGAGAAATTTGCTACCTTTGAAACGAAGATTCAAAACACTTTGGAACAACAATTGAAGCAGCTTACTTTAGCTGTAAAAGAAGGATTTTCGGGTAAGAAAGTAGCTGTGCAAGCTGCACAAGAGGTTTATATGTGTTCAATTTGTAGAGTTGATGATCATGATGAAGAGAATTGTCCGAATAATCAAGAATCAGTGATGTTTATGTCCAACAGAGGTAATTTTAATTCGAGTGGTAATGGATATCAACCTAACAGAAACCATCCTGGGTTTCAATATTCGAATCCTAATGGGGCAGCCAATCCTACATATGCGTATCAGCCGCGTCCCCAAGGTAATAACTATAATCCTAGACCACAAAACAATTATCAAGGAGGACAGAATCAGAATACTTATGTACCAAGACAAGCTCCTCAGAATACTTACGATGAAACGCTAAACCAGAAAGCTTTACCTGCACATCCACAAGAAGGGGTACTCACCCTTCAGAAAACTGTTGAAAATTTGATTGCTCTACAAGCACAAGCGATGGAACGTCAGAACGCAGCAATAGAACGTCAGAACGCTGCAATAGAAAGACAAAATGCAGCTGAAGCAAATATGAAGATGTTCCAGAATCAGTTGAGTCAAATCAGTAAACAGCTCAATCAACGTCCACAAGGACAACTTCCTAGCGATACGGAAAATCCAACACAACATGAAGATTGCAAGGCTGTTACATTAAGAAGTGGTAAGAACCTTCCTCCACCTCCTTTTCCCGTTATGAAAGAGAAAGAAGTGCCAAGAAAAGAAAAGGAAGTGGGTGAGAAAGAGAAAGAGAATGAGAAAGATAGTGAGGTTGAAGAGATAGAAAGACCAAGAGAAATTCCGAAAAAGAGAGATGAAATTGTAAGCAATCGCCCTCCACCACCGTTCCCATCGCGAGTTCAGAAAAAGGGTGATATGGGTGATTTTCAGAAATTCTTCAATAGAGTGAGGGGTTTGAGTATTAATATTCCGTTACTTGAGGCAATTCGAGATATTCCTAAGTATACGAAGTTTTTGAAGAGGGCCCTCACTAATAAAAGGCCCTACTGTGATAATGAGATGATTGGCCTTCCTGAAGAGTGTAGTGCGATTTGCCAGAGCAAATTACCTCCGAAGTTAGTTGATCCGGGGAGTTTCACGATTCCCATATCGATTGGAGAAGAATGGAAGGGAAAGGCACTATGCGATTTGGGGGCAAGCATCAACTTGATGCCCAAGTCAGTCTTTGATAAGCTTAAAATTGGAAACGCAAGACCTACCTCTATGGTCTTGCAAATGGCGGACAGGTCTCTTGCTCATCCTGAAGGCCGTATTGAGGATGTCCTTGTTAAGGCAGGTACACTTATATTTCCTGTTGATTTCGTAATTCTTGAATACAATGCAGATAGAAATGTCCCCATTATTTTGGGTAGACCCTTCCTAGCTACAGGGAGGACATTGATCGATGTAGAGAATGGCGAATTAACAATGAGGATACAAGATGAGGAAGTGAAATTCAATGTATTTCGAGCCATGAAATTCCCAGATTCTCAGGAAGATTGCTTCAGAATGGATGTAGTAGAGCAAGCATCGCAAGAGGTATTTAATTGTTTAAATTTTGATGATATCTTGCAGGCTGCTTTGACATTAGATTCACCTGAGATGATGGAGGAGCTTACAGAAACAGTGGCAGCTCTCAATTCTGAAAATCCGAAATATAGGCGTCTTGCCTATGAACCTGTGAGAGAACCGGGGGAGATTATTCCTAAAAAGAAACCTTCAATTGAATCCCCTCCGGAGTTGGAAGAAAAACCATTGCCAGCACACTTGAGGTATGCTTATTTGGGTACTAATGAAACTCTACCTGTTATTGTTTCAGCTAATTTAACAGGTCCTCAAGAAGATAAACTGTTGCGTGTGTTAAGAGCCAACAAAGAAGCAATAGGTTGGACAATTGCTGATATCAAAGGCATTAGTCCATCCTATTGTCAACACAAAATCATACTAGAAGATGTTAATGCACGCTCAGTTGAAGGTCAGAGAAGATTAATGCCAGCCATGAAGGATGTGGTGAAGAAGGAGGTGATTAAGCTTTTAGATGCGGGGATTATTTATCCCATTTCGAGTAGTGAATGGGTGAGCCCAGTTCAGTGTGTACCGAAGAAAGGAGGAATTACAACAGTTCTTAATGATAAAAATGAAGCGATTCCCTCAAGAACGGTAGTTGGATGGAGAGTTTGTATGGATTACAGAAAGCTGAATAAGGCCACCAGAAAAGATCATTTCCCTTTGCCCTTCATCGATCAAATGTTAGATAAATTAGCCGGAAGAGAGTACTATTGCTTCTTGGATGGTTACTCTGGGTACAATCAGATTTACGTGGCTCCAGAAGATCAACATAAGACTACCTTTACATGTCCATTTGGTACTTTTGCATATCGCAGAATGCCATTTGGATTGTGTAACGCTCCCGCTACTTTTCAAAGGTGTATGATGGCCATCTTCTGGGACATGATAGATAATTTCCTTGAAGTGTTTATGGACGATTTCTCCGTGTTTGGTGATGATTTTGATATATGTTTAGATAACTTGGAGAAAGTGTTAGTGAGATGCAAGGAAACAGATTTGGTGCTCAACTGGGAGAAGTGTCATTTCATGGTTCGCGAAGGTATTGTTCTGGGTCACAAAGTTTCGAGTGCTGGTTTAGAGGTTGATAGAGCAAAGATAGAGGTAATTAAAACTCTTCCCCCTCCTGTTTCTGTTAAAGGGGTAAGGAGTTTTCTTGGCCATGCTGGTTTTTATAGGCGTTTTATTAAGGATTTTTCTAAGATTGCTAAACCGTTATGCAACTTACTCGAAAAGGATTGCAAATTCCTTTTTGATGAAGCTTGTTTAGCGGCCTTCAAAGCAATCAAGGAAAAACTCATTTCTGCTCCTATAGTGTTACCTCCAGATTGGAATTTACCGTTTGAGGTTATGTGTGATGCGAGTGATTTATGTATGGGAGCTGTATTGGGACAGAGAAAAGAGAAAGTTTTTCATTCAATTTACTATGCTAGTAAAACTTTTAGTGGTGCTCAGATTAATTACACAGTTACAGAAAAAGAGTTGCTAGCAGTTGTCTATTCGTTTGATAAATTTCGCTCTTATCTTCTTGGAGCGAAAGTTATTGTTTATACAGATCATTCCGCGATCAGATTTCTTATGGAGAAGAAAGATGCGAAACCAAGGTTAATCAGATGGGTGTTATTGCTTCAAGAGTTCGATTTAGAGATCAAAGATAGAAAGGGTTGTGAGAATCAGGTTGCAGATCATCTATCGCGTTTAGAGGGTTCAGAGATGAATAGTGGTACTGAAGCAGTTAGAGAAGAGTTTCCTGATGAGAGTTTATTCGTTGTCCGAGATTATGAGGCTCCGTGGTATGCAGATATTGCGAATTTAGTGGTAAGTGGTGTTTTCCCTGAAGGTTCTACCTATCAAGAAAGAAAGAGATTAGCTCATCGTGCTAGACAGTTCTTTTGGGAGGATCCTTTCCTCTACAAAATTTGTGCTGATCAAATGATACGAAGATGTGTAGCGAGGGAAGAAACACAAGCCATTATAGCTGGATGCCATGATTCATTATATGGAGGACATTTCAAGGGAGATAGAACTGCTGCTAAGGTATTCCAATCAGGTTTTTACTGGCCTTCTGTTATTAAAGATTGTCATGAATATGTCAAGAGATGTTCGAGATGCCAGTTTACCGGAAACATATCCAAGAGGGATGAGATGCCACGTAATAATGTATTAGAGGTTGAGATATTCGATGTTTGGGGCATAGACTTCATGGGTCCCTTCGTTCCTTCAAATGGTAACCTTTATATACTATTAGCTGTTGATTATGTTTCTAAGTGGGTAGAAGCGGTGGCTTTACCTACTAATGATTCACGAGTGGTGATCAAGTTCTTGAAATCTCATATCTTCACTAGACATGGCACACCTAGAGTGATTATTAGCGATGGAGGATCTCATTTCGTTAATAAATATCTGAAGACCGTTCTAGAGAAATATGGAGTTAGACACCGTGTATCTACTGCATACCATCCACAATCCAATGGTCAAGCTGAAGTTTCGAACCGTGAAGTCAAGTCAATCCTAGAGAAAACCGTTGGTCCTACAAGAAAAGATTGGTCAATGAAGTTAGATGATGCATTGTGGGCCTATCGTACTGCGTTTAAGACTCCAGTTGGTGCATCTCCATATCGTATGGTGTATGGTAAGGCTTGTCACTTACCTTTAGAGCTTGAAATGGGTGCCTATTGGGCGATTGCGCAGTTGAACTTAGATCCTATCTTAGCCGGAAAGAATCGTATGATGAAGCTCAATGAACTTGACGAATTCCGATTGCATGCCTATGAAAATGCTAAACTTTACAAAGAAAATACAAAGAAATGGCATGACAATCGGATTCGTCCAAAGAACTTTGAAGTGGGGCAAAAAGTATTAAAGTATAATTCAAAGTTCAGCAATTTTCCGGGTAAGTTAAGATCTAAGTGGTCAGGTCCATACATAGTGACCAAAGTTACACCTCATGGGGCGATAGAAATAGAACATCCGCTAGAGAACCGTACCTTTATGGTTAACGGTCACAGATTAAAGATATACCATGGAGGTGAAGATACCAATCGCTCGGAAGATCCACATCCCGGGGAGGTCATGTATCTCCTCGAGAATCCTTAGAAGCGTGAGGTAACCCGTCGAGCTTAACGACGTTAAACAAAAGCCAATTACTTGTATATTAGCTGAGTTTTTCTATTTTTGCAATTTAGATTAGTTTGATTTTCGTAATTTTATTGTTTTTATTAAGAAATGAGGAAGGGTAGTTGTTTTTGATGATTTCAGGGGTAAAAAGGACTTGAGTTTGGGGTCGATTTGGCGAAAACAGAAGAAAAAGAGGTTGGATGTCCAGGAGAAACCGGGAACCCGCATTCCACAGAACCGGGTACCCGGTTTTGGTGCTGTAATTTCTGAAATTCCCTGACCCAGCGTCTTGGTGGCTTGCGTTTTCGTGCGTTTTGATTCGCGCCATCGACACAAATCCGGGTACCCGCATTTGGCAGAACCGGGTACCCGGTTTCGGGGCTGCTGTTGGTGAAATTTTCTGGTCCAGCGTTTCAGGGTGCTGCGTTTTGGCGCGTTTTCATTCGCGCCATCGAGAAAATCCGGGAACCCGCATTCCACAGAACCGGGTACCCGGTTTCGGCGAGCAAAATCCCTGACCCAGCGTCTTGGGGTCCAGCGTTTTGGTGCGTTTTCAAAAAAAAAAAAAAAAAAAAAAAAAAAAAAAAAAAAAGTCCACAATTATTTTTCCGCGCCGTCACAGCGACGCGGAACCGGGGACCCGGTTTTCCAAATCCGGGAACCCGGTTTGAAAGCTGTGAGAGGCGGTTTTGGGTATTTTAACCTAGTTTTCTTAGCCTCTTTTGCAAGTTTTTACCTAAAACGCACCAATAGCCTCCCCACCTACGAAATTCATCTACCAAAACACTATATATCATCAAATCCTACCCTCTTTCACCACAAAAACATAAGATCAACTCACCTCCTCTCCAAAATAACATCAAATCCTTAGTTTTTCCCAAGATTCTTCTTCATCAAATCCTAAACTAAAACCCAATTCTTTCTTCTCCCACTCAAATTAATCAAGACCCATCTCATATTCACCCTAGTTCTTCAATTCCTAAGCCTCAAAACATCAAAATTCTAAACTTTTTCTCTAAGTTTTTCATTATTTGAAGTTTTGAGTTTGGGGTGAAAAGAGATGACTAACAGAACCGGTGATTTTCGAAGAACTGCTCCTAGAAGAAAGACCACCATTGGTGGTTCACAAGAACAAGCTATTGAGATTCCTGATTCGCGTCCTAAACGAAAAATTAACGAAGTTAAGCTTGATTCTAACAGAAAAGAAATCACAGGTCTAAAGCGGAGATTGATTGATGAGATAGAAAGTGAGATGGAACAAGAAGAGGAAATTGCGAAGAACATTGAGAAGGAAACTGAACAAGAGATTCCGGAAGCAACTGTTCAAAAACCCCCGCGTATGAAGATGTGGGCCCACAAACCTAAGAGGGTCTACACTTGTTGGAATACTCAGGTTCGTGAAAGAATTGAATTTTTGAAATTTGGTGAGGAGACGAATTTTCCTAAGGGTATTATGAGTAGTGATTACAAGGAATATGCTGTGACATGTGCTAAGTTTGGTTGGAAAGAGTTACAAGAAAGGAAGCTTGAGTTTATTCCTACTTTTGTGCGAGAATTTTACGAAGGTTTAGCTACCTCACATGATGCCATTGATATCCGCAAAAAGGTAGTTCCTTTCTCTATCGAACGTATTCGGAAATCATTGAAACTACCCAACTTTTCTGGAACATGCCCCTTCCAAGAAACTCTTAATGACCCTTCCTTTGATTTTGAATCCCTTTGGGGGACCGTGCTTGTTAATGGGACTAGCCCAATTCCTGAAGGTGAAAGGTATCCTGGACAGTTTTACAGCAGTAGTTTGACACCTCGTGCGAAGGTTTGGTCTCGTTTCATAATACCCACTTTCTTTGGTATTAAACACACTTCCGAGTTGAAGAAAGAGCACATATTTGTTATTAAGTGTATTTTGGAGGAGAAACCATTTGATGTTGCTAAGATCATTTATGATACAATCATGGAGTTCGCGAAATCACCAATGAAACAACAAAATCTGAAGTTTCCTTGTACTATTACTCAGTTGTGTTTAGACGCAAAGATTCCTCGTAAGGACGCAGATATTGACATTGTTTCAGTTGGTGTGAGTATAGCTTTGAGCACAATCAAGAACATCCATGAAGAAGCAACACGAGCTACAAGAAGTCCAAGAACTCCTCAATCAAAGAAAGCGAAAACTGTACCTGAGTTGGAAGCGAAGATTCAGGTGTTGGAAGAGAATCAGGAGAGGATGATTGCTACCTTGGGAAACGTTACAAAAGAATTGGACCTACTTCGAAATTTAATCCTAGGCGTAAATACACTTCAAAACGCGATTTATGATGCTGTTACGCGAGATAAAGGTCCAGAACGCAACACCGATAACCAGCCTCGCGCTGGTTAAGATACGTTTTCTAAACTTTCCTCTTAGTATATATTAGTTTAAATGCTTTATTGAGTCTTTTCGAGTCGTGGGGACACGACTCCTTTTTGAGTTTGGGGTGGGGTTCGTTGCCTCATCCCAATTTTTATGTGTTATTTGCTTTATTTGCTTTCAATAAAAGAATTTTCGGAGTTGCGTTTGACTGTAGAAATTTTTAAATATCCCTTTAAGCATACTTTTGATAAATCTATGATAGTAAATAGTGGACTTTAGGGATTGATATAAAACGCACTTACAATTGCATGCGAACATAGGTAATTGATAGGAAAAATTAATTAACAATGCAAATGAAGTAAGCTTGTACTCAAGGAATATGTTTGGTGTGTAGAACGTGAAATCCTAATTAGTAGAGAACCCACCTAGATATGAACTAAAGACAAGCTATGTACTTAGGAAAATGATAGGGGCAGTTCTTTATTAGCCATTTGTGCCTTTTTAGCCTTCTATCCCTTGTATTAATTATTATCCGTCTTAGCCCACTTTGAGCCTGTAGCCTTTTCTTTGTAGCCACGATATAAGCCATTATCCCTTAGATTATTAGGCATGACCATATGACCCGCACTTGAATCACAATCCTGAGACATGTCTCGAGCTTGAGTTTGGGGTGGTGGGACCACATATGGGGAATTAAATGGGTAGGGATCGATGTGTTTTGTATTGTAACACAATTGCAGATGATATATACTTGTAACCCTTTGCCGGGAATGAAGAAAAATGAAAAAGAAAGAAAAAATGAAAATTTTTGAAAAATCATACAGTAGGATCCGGGAACCCGGATTCATCAAAACCGGGAACCCGGTTTGCTTCTGTACAAAAAAAAAAAAAAAAAAAAAGAGAAAAGAAGAGAAAAAGAAAAATATGAATGAATAAAACATCCGGCAAAGTGGAATTGTCTGAAAATCATCTTGTTAATAGTGGGTAGACATGGGACGCTAAATTGTTGCGTATATGGGTGAGTGAGAACATCTTTTTGAGCGTTAACTCAAGCTCGAGGACACTGTTGATGGTAAGTGAGGAGAGAGCCAAAAGCTCACTTCAAATTTACCAAATATACATCCATACCCGTCCTTAAGCCAATATTATAACCGTAAAGACCTCGTGATTCCTAAGTGCATAGTGAATTTATTATTCTGTTGATAGGGAATACACTAGGTGGAGCGTTCAAAGCGAGGTAGGATTAATGACCATCCTATAGCCATCATACAGAGATGAGTACAAGTGTAACCTTCAAGCATTGCGACTTTAATTTTATGATTGAGATTATTTATGTTTGATGTTGCATGATTAGTGTATGTAGATGTTAATTTTTAAAGTTTGCTATATGAGATTTATCTTAGGAATTGCTTTAGGGTTTATTTGCTAGCTTCTATGTGTTTATACGTTTGCTTCTACCCCTCGTTTTATTTTGTTTTGCTTTGTCGGGACGACAAAGGTTTGAGTTGGGGGTCTTGATGTCTCCCTAATTGTTCTTATTTTAGACCCTTAGGAGACATCATTTTTGGTGTTTATTTAATTAATTCGATAGACTTTTGAATGAAATATGCAATAATTCGGATTTCCCTTTTTATTTCTAGCATTTTTGAATTATTAAACTTTTGCGCGTAATATTGGTATTTTTAGTGTAAAGTTTACAGGTTTTTAGATGTTAGCTAGGAAAGGAATCCGAAGATAAAGTCAAAGATCAAAAGATAGAGTCAAGACTTGAAGAGAAATCCCGAAGATTTTATTTTAGAGCTAAAAATCCATTTTCCAGGCCCTTGATTGCTGTTTTCGAGGTACTTAAGAGCTGATTGAGCCGCTGACCTTTGAAGAGAAAACATTCCTTATCGAAGTACGGAACTTTAGCAACTGGAATGAGGTCAATCGGAGTTGTAACGCATCGGGAAAAGCAGTTTTAGTGAAGGCCTGTCATCAGTTACGGGATTTTGGGCTTAGAAAGTGGGCTTGGACATTTAATTAGGCTTTTATTTTCTGGTCCAAGCCCTAGTCCGAATTTTTAACTATAAAAGGAGGTCTGGACTCTTATTTTAAATACAATTCACTTTCCACAAGATTAAAAACACCAGAGAAGCTACAGCAGGAAGAAAGGAGAAGCTACAAGAGCTGGAGTGGGTCTATAGCTCCGTTCGTAGTCATTCTTATTCCGAAAATTAGGTTTTTCTTATATTTTAATTTTGTAACGAATATGAATTCCATTTCTTTTTATTTTGTTTTTAATTTTAATATGAGCTAAATTTCCATTAGTGCTTGAGAACAAAACAATGGGTGAATCTTGATTTTATTATTATAACGAATGTTGAATTTGGGTTTTTATTGAATTAAATTAAATTAGGGCTTTTACTCTTTTCGACAATTTGTGAATGTTTACTGATTTTAGAGTCGCGAACTAAAATTAGGTATTAGTATTTAAGCTATTCCATATATGTGGCGTATGGATCATCCTGACGGGGGGTTTAGGTACAGAAATAATTGTTCAATCTAGGATAAAAACTATTGATTCTGACGAACTTAGTTAATCCTAGGGCCAATGTGGTAATAAATCTTAATCATCCAACGGTGGATCATATTTACCCTGACGGGACTAGTGACACTTTAGGATCGCCTTATAGTCCACCCTGACGGGGGTATAAGGATATTAGAATCCCGACCATTGTAATTGACTGATTTAACCCTTAAACAACATAAGTTAGAAAGTAAAATTAGGAGGATCCTTGCGTTCTCAAGTACTACATCTCATATTGCGTTTTCACTTATTTTACTTGCGTCTTAGCTTCTACTTGCATTTAATTATTTGTCTTTCATTTATTTAGAATTAATAAACAAAACCAAACAAACAATTTATTGTCTTTTATTTTCATAAGTGCATAAATCACTACTTGCTAAACATTGTGATCAACCATCCGTCCTTGGAACGAATCTGATTATCAGAATTACTACTTGGGACAACCGTACACTTGCGGTTGTGGTTCGATTAGCATTTACATTTATTTTTAGAACACACAAAGGACCACCAAAACCCCCCCTCAACAGAAAGTTATTTTAAAGGATCAGATTTAAGGTTACATTTAGATTGGGGTAATGGCAATTGGATTCGTCCTTGTAAGAAGGTTCATTTCAAAATTTCAACCTTTTTAATTACTGTTTTTGTTCTTAGCTAGTGTTGTTTGCTCTAATTAGTAGATATTCTGATTAGATTGTTAAATAATTATCACATTTAGCTTATATGGTAAAAGAGTTAGATTCTAGCTTTTTGTTATGTTTATTTATTAATTGATTAATAGATTTAGCTAAAGATTCTTAATCCTTCTATTTTAATGTTAACTTTTTCATCTCTTAACAGACTGATCTAATGAATGAAGAGCAATCAATACACAAAAACTCCACAAATATATTATCAATAGGAGCTCCTGAGCAGCCATGAACGAACATATATATGTTGGCTATGTGAACACGTGAGCACTTCAGACCCATGCTTCCTAAACGAATGAGGAGAAGATCAATATCCTCCGCCACCAAGCTTCTAAGCGTCTTCTTAGGACATCATCTCCGGTGATGCTGCTACTAGATCGGAGATCTTTTTGCACAAGAGTACTACTAGAAACAAGAACAGTGTTGCTTGGAAAGTCGGATCTCGAAAACGCCGTTAAGCTGCAAAGAGAAGGGCTTGTGAGCTCCGACGAGCTGAGCTTGTGGAGGAACAGAGCATGTGCCTTATTTTATTGGCGACTGCTTGTGGTGGCTTCGCAGCAATGGAACAGAAATCAAGCAGCGATGGTGGGAGGTGCGATGTTTGTATTCACATTGTAAAAATTTATTTATTTGATTAATGTTATATTATCTCAGAAAATTTATTGCTTTGTAAATTTGTTAACCATTAGACGTTTTAAATGTGGAGTATAAGAATGGATGGAGATTCAATGGATGGATGGAGGGAGGCTTATTGATTTTTTTTTTAACAAGAGTTGCAGGTGGTCGGGGAAGAAGAAGGGGGGTGGGGTAGGGGTGCGGTGGGGTGGGGGGGGGGGGTTATTATATTATTTATATTTAATAATATAAAAACTATTTATAAAATTTCTTTTTTGCCCTTGGTTTAACTTAATTAAATGATTAATTAAGATTAGGATTAAAAAAAATGTGACATGGAAATGCCACATCACTTTTAACGACAAAAATGGACGGAACACACAGTCGGGGGGTAACGGGACACGAAAGTAAAACTTAAGGGGGAACGAGTCGCATTTTAAAGGTTAGGGGGCAACCTGTCAATCGGGTATAAACGCAGGGGGCAAAAGTGCTATTTACTCTATGCTATATTTCTTATTCTTTCTTTTGAATGTTATGAAATTATGTTTGCATCAAAATGCAAAACTATTCTGCCACCTTTGATAAATGGATGGGAAATAGATATGTAATTTTCTACCGAAGAAACTGCTAATATTTTTTCGGACGACCTTGTGCTTCCAAGCTCGACATCAAAATCATGATTACTTTAAGATTTTTCGTTGAAGAGACTGTTGATCCCAAAATATTAGGTTTATATAAAATGTAACTGATGGATCAAACTTATTGCATATTTATTTATGATAATTATTGTTCTATTTATTAGTAGAATTTGAATTTAATTACCTCTTTAGGTTTAATTATATAAAATGTTATTGATCTTTTGACTGCTTAAATATTTTATGAGGTTGTTTACATTTAAAATTAGTAAGAAATTATGGACTCAGATTATTAAATTTGGTAGTTTATGAATAGAAATTTGGTTAAATTTTTTTTAATTACAATGTGTGCTTATGACAATTAGAGAGGATAGTCGATCTATTACCATCCCTAGTTAAACAATTTTTTTACCAGACCCTAATTTATATCTTGTAGATACAAGTTTATGATACTATTCCATAATTGGTCTCTCTGTTTTGTATCGTTATGTTTCCATATAAGACTCACACCTCCTACAATGTGTCAATATGATAATGGTTACTCTTGGATTATTGTCGTCCCAAAAGTTTGATAATTAAATCTACACCGAGAGAGTTACTACCCGCAAGTGTATGGATCGTTTACAATTAATAATAACGTAAGTATGAGGCTTATCGTTCTCCACAAGGATTATGAGGTTAATGATAGTTCCAATAATGTTGTGTATTTTGCCCTTTGGAATTTTTTTAGGTAAACTTATTGATGGTAAGAGTGACTGGTGAGAACAACTGTAACAAGAGTTTTTTATATACTAACTGGTGAGAATAATTGTTCTCGAGTGATCAAGCCGCTTTAAGCCTATTCATGACTTAAACTCTGAGGTTTTGGTATATGTGTATGGTCCTTTGTATGCAACCTTGGTAGCAAACATGTAAACAAATAAGGTGACATGTGTTATATATATAACCGTACTGGATATCTTTTAATATGTGTAACAAAATAAATTGCACGTGTTTAAGAATTATTTGCTTAGCATCTGCAGAAATATGTAAATAAATTATATATTTGTGATTTTGTTGATTTATTATATTACTGAAGAACAATCCCTATCAAGTAGAGATAAATAACAAATTAACTAAATAAAAAATTGTAAGATAAATTGCATATTTAATGTAGTCGATAATTGGATTGTCATCATCAATATCATATTGTAATGTGACATATAAAGAAATACTTATCATTCTTGCAACTATAATTTATATCATTCATAATTCATGAAATTCGAGGAGCACTTCACCAGAAAATTCAAAAGTTTTGTTGCAATTTTAGAATAATGTGTTAAAGGCTAATATGATATATTGGTTTTGTTTCGTCCAATTTAAGGTATGTATCATAGTTGATGCGGGCTACATGTCATAATGAGAATCTAAATAGTTATCAATAACTAGATTTGGTAATTGTACATCCTAAATGAATTTCGGAATTTCACTATTTAGATATACAGTTAGTATAACTTCTTCAATTAAGAAATAAACAAATCGGGGTTAAAGATAAAAGATGCTCTAGGCTATCTTATTTGAATAAATATTATTATACTCTCAAATGAAACAAAAACTAAATAAAGACAAAAATAAGCTGTAAAATGATCATTGAGTATCTAAATTCCAAACACCGATCCCCAATCAACACCACCATTGGAGTTTGACTCAAAGAGTCTCTGAGTAGAAAAAGTCTCTCACCAAGCCTAAAAAGTCTTTTTGCAGACCTTAATAGGTTTTTGAGCCAGCTAAAATAATTTCCAAAAAAATCTCTTCGTGTGTCAATAAATTTATGTGCATGCTTAAAAGATATCTTAGCACATGTTTTTTTCACTAAACATCTTCGTTTATCGAGCATTTTATAAAGGGAGTTTATAAGTATGCTCGAATCTTTGCGAAACTTGAAATCAACACATATAAATGAAAATATGTTTATATTACAAAGAGTATAAAAAATCTATTTTTTAAATAAAAATAACACAATTGTGCTTAAATAAAAAAGGAAGTCCATTGTGTTGATGTTATCAATATCATCATCGTAACTGTCACAATAGGTCTAAAACCATCCATAGCCTTCGAACACAGGTTCACCATTGGAAATGCAAAGCAAAAGCTTCACCACTATATTCCCTCACTTGATAACCTTCTGAGCTCATGAAGTCAAAACTTCAGCATTGTCATTACCTCGCCAGAGCAACACCTATACTCACAAAGATCGAACTTCACCATTACATATAATGCAAATCTACTACCATAAAGGAAAATAACCAAAGATGAGCTTTTAACACAATGAAGACACCACCACTACCTCCATCTCAATGTTCGGAGCACAAGACCACCAGTTTTTACTATTGCAATACCTTCAATCTCCATTGTGCCACAATTAGATATATTTGAGAAATCTGACAAGTTGGTGAGTTGAGAGGGTTTTAGGAAAAGTGGGTAAATAATTTGGTTTGTGTGTGAGTTTTAGGATTTCTGATATATATATATATATATATATATATATATATATATATATATATATGTGTGTGTGTGTGCATGCAATAGGAAAACGTGACCAACACGGATGGATCCCCAATTTATGGGTTGCAGAATCGTAATTCATTGGTGCAAGTCCCATCACCATACCTTGTTTACGGTGATCTTGGACGCATAATATTCCTTATTATGTTTGATCACTGGTGACGGGATAGATATCGATCGTTCCTTATTGCAAATCGTGTCATTGATTGAAAAAGATAATGAAAAATAGAACGACTCGTTGGATAAGTACAAAGACGGTCCATCTATGAAGCCTATATACATCGATAGTGATGAAGATATCATTAGTGTAGATTATTACGAGACCCACAAAGTATTACAAGAAGTCTTTCTGTAATTAGTTTGGGATATTATTAATCTTTAATGAAAATTATAAATTTTATTTTGGAATTTTGATGATAATGTTCTTTTTGCATTAGATTGTTATATATTTTGTAATTGGTAGAGTCGAATTAAACAAGTTTAAAATATTGTGCTATGTATTTTCAATTAAAAAGAGAAAAATATATATTTTACTATTAGCAACAACATAATTCGTCACTAATAATTTATGTACTCTTTTCGAGAGATAAGGAGCAATTGCATTGAGTCGTTGCAACAGAACTTGTCGCGAGAGATTGATGTCAAACACGAAGAAGACAGTATTTTAATTTATTTTTATATCTCTTGAGATTGAAAATATTAGTTGCGGTGAAACTTTTTGTCACTAGTAAGCCTATTCAATTTTCGATACCACATTTATGTGTTATTTCGTAATTAATTTAGTTTTAGGGGTTATAATCCAATTTGAATAATATATAGGGTTATTGAATATAAAAATAGAATTAGGGATTGTATGTAATTACTATATAAATTAGGAATAATGATGTAATTAAAATTAAATATAAGTGTTATTTTGGAATTTAAATTAAATTTACAGGTTTTAACAAATTTGGAATAAAAATTAGGATTAATTATGTAATTAATATAAAAATTATGGTTATTTAGGAATTAAAATACTTTAGGGGATTCTATGAAATTGAAATATTTGTAGGGATTATAGTGTATTTTAAGATTATTATTGGGGTTGTGAAATATTTTAAGGGGCTAAATTATATTTTAAGATACTATTAGGTGATTTAATGTAATTTAAATTATTTTTGTGGGCTTTAGTGAAATTAAATATATTATTGTAGGCTTTTGTGTAATTTAAATTATATTAGGTTGTTTAGTGTAATTAAAATTATTTTTATGAACTTAAGTGAAATAAAATTATTTTTAATTTAATTTTTTAAGGGATTCGTTATAGTTTAAAATTATTATAGGTGATTTAGTGTAATCTAGAAACATTTTAGGGCCTTAAGTGTATTTTAATATTATTTTAGGTTTTATAGTGTAATTTAAATTTTTTTAGGAGCTTTAGTGTAATTTAAAAATATTTTAGGGGATTTAGTATTATTTTAAATTATTTTGGGGGCTTTAATGTATAATAAAAAATGTATGCTTTAGTGTAATTTAAAATAATTATAGGGGCCTTAAAATAATTTAAAAATACTTTAGGGGCTTAAGTATAATATAAAATTATTTTATGGGCTTTAGTGTAATTCAAAATATTTTTAGGGGTATTTGTATAATTTCTTTATTTTTAAATGCAGTGGCATTTGCAATTGCCCCGGGGGAAGAGACAAACACGTAACGTATATCAAGATCTCACAAACTATAATGCCCTTAGTATAATATTAAGATGAATTAGTTGTTTTTATTATAATATGTCTAATTAACTATGTATTATAATAAAAACTTATTAAAAAAAATAATTGTAAAACTATCATGTAGGTGCTCTTTTGAAGAGAGCCTTTATCATTTAATAATCTCATTAGATTAGTGGTCCATTAATTAACTTAAATAAGATGCCATCCTTTGAGGGGTTTGGCAACTATACAGTTAGAGTACAAGGCGATGTAGAAGGCGGTAGGTCATCGCCCTGTATATTTATGCATATTTGATAACACGTGAAATCCAGGGACTAAATATTGGAAGCATGTTGCCAACATCATCGTGCTCACTGTAAGGGAGAAGGTCATTTAATGCTTCAAGAGTTGGAAAATTAAGCCTAGAAATGCAACAACAAGTACATAATCAAGTGAGAGTTATTTTTCTTTACTATATTGTTATTTTATTCATACACATTGTTTAGGGAGAAAAATAGTTGATGTGTTGATTTGTTGTAGACATTACTTCTCTTGTATTGATGGGTGGAAGAGGAGGTCGGACTAAACAAAAGTATTGGACAACATTGAAATTACATGGTCCAAGTGATATAGTGACTTCAAGCATAGGATGAAAAGGGTTTACTACTTTACAAGCAAAACTCCGATGACCTGGTGCCCGAAAACTAGAAAAGGAGCTGCAAGGTTTGGGATGACATTTCTTCAAGGATAATATTGCATTAAGCTATAAGTTATAATTATTATTTAGGTTTGAATATTTTCTTAAAAAAGGGAAAGGTGTTGTGCAGGGTCGAACACTTATTCTGGATGCGGGGGTGTTTGTTTAAGGTAAATATTTGAAGTAAATTTTCTTTTATTTAGTTGTCCTAATACTTTGACCGTTGAATGAAACTGAAGGGGAGAAGAACCCACCGGTGGTACATGAACCAGTTAGGAAGAAGATTTAGAGGTGCCATTTTATTGTATGGCTAACTTCTTCTACGAGGTCGGGTATGACGAACATGAAAAGTAGTAGAAGACGGTTTGTTAAGAAAAATTTGGTGTAAGTGTTCAAATAATGTGATTTCATTTTTTATGTCACGATTGAATTTTTTTAATGACTATGTATTTATTTTATGTAATAGGCTGAGCTAAGATCCTTGATTTGTGCACGAGTCACGCAACCAAACCCACACTTAGGATCCTCGAAAGATTTATCCTCTAATTTTGTCAATAATTTTGTAACAGCAGCACGCAAATGGATGGGTCCAGTTATGCGAAATTGGGTGGTTATTGTTGGAGCCCCTCTGAAGGCCCGACATTCGAGAACTGCTGAGCCATCCACTCGTATGGTGTGGTATTTTAATGGGATAATTTCTTCCATCATTGATTATTTAATTTTGAAGGGTCAACAACAATACGAATGGAAGGTAGATAGACCTACAAGCTCGACAACTACCATTAATCCCACTTATAGCATAGAGCAACTAAGTGGAGCCCTCACTTGATTTAATTAGATTATAGAAGACGAGGTCCTGTCAACTTTTGATCCTTCCTGTTCTCCCAGTCCTACTCTTGGTCCTTCCAAAAGTTCATCTACTAATCGTCGCCAAAGAAATTTCAAAGACGACGAAGAAGAAAACATATCCAATGATTGATTTCGATTTTCATCTCCCACTGATGATATTGATGTTAGTATGTATTATTTGGACTTTAATTCAATATATTTTAATCATATTTTTATTTGTGTAGATTAATGTATTTTGGGATTTTGGGTTTTGTTGTAATTTAACCATATTATCATTCATAAAAAAAATTAAATTAGAATAATACTAATTAAAAAAACTATTCATAAATAAGTAAATATTTTACTAGTGATGTTAGAAATATATTCTCCAAATCGCAGGTTAATCGCAAAGGAATGTCTAGCGATGATTGTAATTCATTGCAAATGATTGTTTAGCGACGACATGATTTCGTCACAAAAGTATGACATACTCGAGACGAATGGCTTTCGCCGCAAATGATCTTCTAATTAGTGGAAAAATATTTCGTCGCACGAAATAAATTCTCATAGGCGAGAACATCCAGTATTCATCACGAATTGTGATCTCTAACGATGAGATATTAGCGACAAAAAAAGAGGTCTTTCGCGATGATAGGTAGCAACACTAGCGACGACAACTTTCTTCGCTAGTGATAGGAAGTGTAGAAGTTGTCTAACATAATTTATCTTCAACCTTCATGAAATAATGACAAATAAGATAGTGAAATAGATACATTAAACTTTCAAATAACTAAAAAGTTGATAATGTTTAATTATCTCTATCTCTCCCGTTTTAATGTAAATAGATTTTGAAAAAATTTATGGTCATATAATTATGGATTCAATACACACAATACACACGATAAACATGAACGAAAAAGTTATCAAGTATGGAGGTGTCCTTTAAAGAAAGAACTCGTTCAAAAATGGTTCGTATGCTGCTGAATAGACATGCTTAGAGAAGATAAGTATTCAAAATTATTTCTTCCAATTGTAAGTACTTTGAAAACATAATTAATTAATTAATTCAATTAATAATAATTATTTTATCAAAAACGTAATTTGGATAAGTGAAAAATTGATATAATTTTTGTTTGAGCGAAAATTGTGAAATTCTCCTAGATATATGTGAACAAGAATGCTTAGGCTAATAATTGTATGTAAACAATCATATATGTGATAAGAAAGTGTACAATATATGATAAGAGATTGTACATGGTACATTTACAAACAAAAAACTCACTTCCCTATTCCCAATTTTATATTGAAATTCTTTTTTCAAATTTTTTATACTTTATTCCTTTTCCATTAAATTATATTTCAGGAACAAATTTTGTAATGATTTGCATTAAAAAAACTAAGCTCAAGAATTTAATAAAGTGTATCTGCCATATTAAGTTTGTGACTAATATAACACAGAAGAAGTAAAAAGTTAAAATTTTATGTTTCTTCTTTTATCAATGACGTGTCTAGTTATATAAGACAAGATCCAATCCTGGCATGAGTGAGGCTCTACATGAGACTCATAATACAATTTTTATGAGCTCGGATGATCTAGTTGAAAAGGTGTAAGTGGAAGATTTTTTTTCCTATAATGGATGAGGACAAGGTATGAAGACAATGCAAGCTTGGAAAAGGATGTTTAGAGGTAGGATCAAGAACTATATTAAGATTGAAATTCACCCTTGTTTTAAATATTTCGTAACAGTCTGATTATATCTCGCACTAATGTCCTTGAGAAAGGAAGATCCTATTAGGAATCTAGATTAAATGGTAATTTTGTTCATAATCCCCTTTCATTTTACATCAAGCAGTATATTGTGAAAATTAGTGGATAAGGTTTGGTAAAAATGTCATAAAAAACTTGCATTGGTCCCTAGTTGTATTGATTTAACTATGAGAAAGTGTGGTAAAATCAGTGATCAAATATGGCATGTCAAGTCTAGGCACATCTATAAGAGATATCGGAGTAAAAATAAAAATCACTGGTTTTCAAAATAAAAGAAATGGAATTCCAAGAAAAATTATACTTCTATTGAAGTAAACTAACTATTACAGAAATGGAAGTACGATTACAAAAGAAACAATAACACGGAAAATCATAAACGAACTACAACGATTACACAGTAATATGGTGTGAAAAAGTTATTTTGGCGTACCGGTTATCTCTAAAGGAATTTCTAATAACTATAGTTTTCACAGAGAAGAGAGGTAGAGTATTGTATCTTTTTGGTGTGTTTTGTAGCTCAAGGGAAATGAGGAGCTGATGTATTTATAGGGGAAGGGAGTGGGTGGAGAAAGCCTTTGTGAGAAATATCCCACAATTAGTGCCCTTCATTGCCTCCATAATTGATTTACGTTTTGAACCACGATTTTAATTTCAGCAATGAACCTAGATACGCGTTTGACCATGTTCTGTAACAGTTGACTGGTTCCTAAATTGTGGACGCTTGTCTACTAGTGCAAAATTGGTGGGCGTTTGTCTTCTAGCTGAAAGGGTTTGACTTGCCACCGACTACTATAAGAGCTAGTCTTCTTCCAATGGATTCACTTCAGAAAAATTATTTCATTTTTTATTTATTTACTCCCCAAACTCCCAAACTCCCCAACTCCCCAACTCCATAACTCCCCCACGAGCCCACGACCCATGCCCACACCGTCGTCGTTGCCGGACCAGGCAGGTTGTAGTGGTCGTGGTGCACGCGTGTGGGGCTTTTCCAATTCCATTTTGGCTTTCATAGCCTTTAGTTCTTTTTAAAGTAATAGATGGGTAAAATATTATATGCAATTATTTTTCCATCTCTCCTCAAATGTGGGACTTCTTCTTCACAAAAAGTGACTTTCCCACTTTCCCAAAATAATAGGAATAGGTTGATTTAATACATCATATTAAATTGAATCTTTTCCACTTTCTCCAAAAGATAATGATTGGATTTATGCTAATACATAGTATAAATCCTTACAATCCCCCACTCAGGGCCTTTGGGAGAGAAGGTGAACATGTTTTCATATCTACCAGCATTTGGGTGAATTGTACTTAAGTGGCAATATCTTTCGATTTGAATTGACACGTAGTGAAGTGAGGCAAACCGAATTCCATTTAAGTAAACTTACTCCTGAACCTTAATAGGTTTTGATCAAGACCCTCACAACACGTACTCTATCCAACTGAATGTTATAGTTCCCTCGAACATCATCTTCCAGTTAGTTAATCAAGTCCTTCTCTAAGGACCATCCTTTAAGATTGTTTAAGGACGTCTCCTTTAAGATTCTATCACGAATTTTAGGTCTCACTATTACCCGTGAATTCATAATGTCCTTCTCAAAAGGATCAGAATACAGGCTATGAATTCGCTATGAGTTTAAACACTCAGTACGTCTTATTCATCAAGTCCTTCTCAAAAGGACCACCACGAGTGACTATGAATTTTTATGATGATTATGTTTTGAGCCATAGGGATGGAGAAAATCACATTGACTCATTAGTAACATGTTCCCCATTATGGTTTTCAATACCATCCCCCTCGACGTCTCCCGGACAACTATCCTGGTTAGGCCTTTGGTTACCGAATCAACTAGATTGTTCTCTGATCGTACATATTCCAAAGATATCGCACCATTATTCAGTAATTGTCTTACTAACCCATGTCTGGTGCGAATATATCTCCTCTTCCCATAATAGGCGTTATTATGAGCGACTCTAGTGGAAGCTTATGTATCATAGTGGATAAACACAGGTGTGACACTTCCTTCCCAAAGTGCACATCTAATAGGAGAGTCCTTAACCACTCAACTTCTTGCACAACCAACTCTACTGCTATGAAGTCGGACTCCATGGTGAAACGTGCTATACCATAGGCACTGGTGGAGTTTAGTTCGTCATTGTCAAAGATCGAGTTTGCATCAAAAAATTCTCAAGGACTGCAGGAAATTTGCTATAATGCAAGCCTTGATCAATGGTACCCCTTAAGTACTTTAATAGACTTCGAAGTGCAACCCAGTGATCACTACTCGGGTTATGAGTATATTGACTAAGTATACTTACGGCACAGGCTATATCGGGTCGAGTGTAGTTAATTAAGAACATCACACTACCTATGATCTTAGCTGATTCATTTTGGGATACAACATCCCCATTGTTTTTGGAGAAAATGAATACTAAAATCATAAGGAGTTTTACAGGTGTTACCTCAAAGGAGTCTAATTTCTTCACCATCCTTTCTATGTAATGAGGCCGATTCAGGGAAATACACTAAGTGCTTCTAATGATTTTCATTATGAGTATCACATCAGGTTCTCCCATATCATTCATATCTAAACTAGAAGACAAGAAGCGTTTAGTCTCATTTATGATATGAATAGAAGTACCAAAGATGAGCATGTCATCTACATAAAGACAAATGATAACACACTTTGAGCTTGTTGCTTTGGAGTAAACACATGAAGCAAAAGTGTTAGCCACAAAGCATCTGTAATGAGAATATTGTCTATTTTTTCATACCATTTTTAGGTACCTGTTTCAAACTATACAAAGACTTTTCTAGCTTACAAACTTTGTTCCTTTAGGAACCACACACCCTTCAGGTTGCGCCATGTAGATCTCTTCATCTAAATCTCCATTTAAATACGCAGTTTTAAACATCCATTTGATGTATAACTAGTTTGTGAATGACGGCTAAAGCAATAAGGGTTCTTATAGGGGCAATTTTGGTCACAGGAGTAAGTGTCAAAGTAATATAAACCTTTCTTTTTGGGTAAAACCCTTAATAACAAGTCTCGTTTTGAATTTTTCTATTGTTATTAATGGGGTTGCTACCTTTAGGTAAGTCAGTTAATTCATATGTATGGTTATTTTTAATAAAATCAAGTTCGCTATTAATGGATTCTCTCCAAATACTAGCATCTATAGATTTTAAAGCACCTTCATAAGTTTTCCGGTCTTCCTCCATGAGGAGGCAGGTGACAACCTATTCGCTTACAAGGACAATGTGAAAGCATTCGGTCATAAAGGCTATAATTAAGTCAGGTCCAAAGCTGGAGTCGATCCTATGACTCTTACTTCTCTTGGGTTCTTCCCCGGGAATACTACTAGGCTCCATAGAAGTACAGAGGGCCAGGGGAAACATCAAAAAGAGGTAAATCAACACTACTAGATAAGATATCAACAAGTAGAGAAGCATTAACATAATTCAAAGTTTTAAAAGGTAAAATGTGTTCAAAGAACTTAGCATCTCTAGATTCACAAATCGAGTCGTCATCTAAAGACAAGAATCTATAAGCTACGCTATCCTGAGTGTACCATATGAATATCAGTCTATGGTTTTGGGTCCAATCGTAACTGTTTTACAAGCAAGTAGTGTAACTTTTTCAAGGCACCCCCACACTTGTAAACATTTCAGGGTTGGTGGAATGCCTTTCCACATCTCATATGGGGTCTTATCTAGGGATTTATGGGTACCCAATCAAGTACATAAAAGGCTGACAAAACAGCTTCCCACTCTCATATTAGTTGGTAAGCCTGAACTTATTGACATGGCATTCATAGTCTCTTTAAGGGACCTATTCTTTCTTTCGGCTATGCCATTTTGTTGGGTCGTATAAGGGGCACTAAGTTCATGGATAATTATATTAGTTTTACAAAACTCTTTAAGGGAATTAGAACTATACTCGCCTCCTCTATCGGACCTAAGTTGTTTGATTTTATAGTCTAGTTGGTTTTCAACCTCGGCTTTATATTTTTAAAATGCACATTCAGCCTCATCTTTAGTTTTAAGAAGGTATACTTTCGCGAACCTATAGTAGTCATCTGCAAAGGTTATATAGTAAAGTTTTTCTACTTTACTAGTGAAATTTCCAAAATCAGCTAAGTCTGAATGTACTAATTCTAGCAGTTTAGTCTTTCTCGTGGTAATGGATTTAAAAAGTTTTTTTGCAAGTTTGGACTGTACACATATTTGTCATCTAACAAATTGTGAAGGGGTATTAGTCCAATATTTTTATGCCTTTTAATAGATGCGACAATTAAATGACCTAATCTACCATGCCTCGTATCCACAGAGTCAACATTATAAGAAAAATTAGAAGCATTCTCATTAAAGGTTACAGTGTTTAAAAACAAACAAACCAGAATTTAAACACCTTTTCCACACAAACTCATAATTTTTGGAAATAATGATTTTTCACCTTTGGAAAACAAGTTCGAGTTCCACTTTTTTAAGAAGTGCTCCGGAAAATAAGTTCCTACAGAGAGAGGGGACGAAGAGAACGTCATTTAACTCTAAAATGCCAATTTTTCTATTTATTTGAGGAGGCGAGAAGGCTAGAGATGTATTTTTGTTGAGAAATTAAAATTTATTTTTTTGAATGTGCAACTTAAATTCTAAGGAAGTATTTAAGTCTTCCCAAATCTATAATCTCATAATCTTTTACCAATTTATTTTTTAAAATATTACTTTCTTTTTCATCGTCTTATGTAACAATTATAGCATAAATATATACAAGAAAATTATTAACTCCCCCGCATTTAAATGTTTAACAAAAAATAAAGGATCTCCTTGGATTTTTTATATCCCATACTTATTATTACCTTTTAGAATTTTCTGAACCATGACGTCTCCGATTGTTTTATACCATACAATGCTTTTTTCGATTTACACACCATATGTACAACTTGATCATTAGCAAAACCTAGTGGAATCTCCATATAATTTTCATCTTTAAGGTCCACATATAAGAATGTATTTTTCACATCAAATTGTTTCAAATTTCATCCATAATTGGCTGCCAATATTAAGAGAATTCTTACTGTGTTTATTTTTCGTAACAAGGGAAAAAAATTCTTAATAATCTATACCATAGGCTTGAGTACGCCCTTTAGCTGCTATCCTTGATTTGTATCTTTCCAATGATCCGGTGACATTATATTTCAAAGAACAAATCCATTTACATCCTACAAGTTATTTTTCGGAGGTAAATTCACCAACTCCTGTGTTTGATTCTTTTCTAGAGTTTCCATTTCAGCATACATAGCTTATTTCCGATTTTGATTTGATAAAGCCTCATATGCAGTGGTAGGTACAGAAATTGTGTTAAGGCTTGTAAGAAAAATTCTATTAGATGGTGAAAATGCTCAAATATTACAAAATTAGATATAGGATCAAGTGGGATTTTACTGAATTCTCTAGTATTTTTTCTTAACGTAAATAGGCAAATCACGATCTATATTATTTTTTGAGAATGTTTCAAGGTAAACCTGAGAATTAGGATTAGGAATAGTTACCTTTTCTTTAGTTTTCAGGTTAGATATTTGAACTTGTTCAGGTGCAGGTGTTGTACACTTCTTCCTTGAGAATACTTTACCAGATTTCATATTAGTAAGACCACCAACATAATTATTGGTCTACTATTTTTTCATCATTTTGAAAAAGGATGCCTTCTAAAGTAATAGGAATAGATCTTGGTAGGAAAATATCAATTAAAAATATCTCTGTGTTTTCCTTATCTTCTATAGTTAATTTATCCCCTTGGATTTCATTAAAAGTGACATTATTTAGGCCATAAAAAAATTTGACCGTAGATGATAATATGTATATTCTTCTTGAGTTGAGGAATATCCTACAAAAACACATCTTATTATACTTGGATTTGATTTTCCACGATGGTGAATATGAATTAACGAAACACACCCAAATATCTTAGGAATAAGATTATTTGTAGTACATAACGTAAAATAAAACTAAGAAAGTTTTTCCATAGGAATTTGAAAATCTAAGACTCTAGAAGACAATCTATTAATAATATGGGCAGATGTGAGGACTGCTTAACCCCAATAGGATTTACGCACATTGTGTTGAACTAGGAATGCACAAGTAGTATCAAGTAAATACCGATTTTTCCTCTATGCTAACCCATTTTGTGTGGGGTATTTACATGGGATGACTAAGGAATTTCCCCTCCTTTTTAAAATATAGAGTTAAAGTTTGATTATATTGATCCCTAGTATTATCTACCTGAAACCTTATAGTTGGAACCCAAAACTGATTTCTCATCATGTTATGCAAATTTGAAGAATAACAGTAAGATCAGATTTATATTTTAAATAAATATCCAAGATATTCTAGTACAATATTTAATAAAAGACACAAACCATCGTGCATGTGAAGCATTTGGTACTGACGAAGGACCTATATATCACTATGCACTAAACAAAGAGGAGTTAAAATTATTTTATTACCATGTGTGACACACATCACAATGAAAAATATCTTCTTCTAAGTTTTAAAATAGAGAAAGACATAATATAAGAAAAGTTCTAAACCAAGGGTACCCTAACTTACGATGATGAAGTGGAATTTTTCCTTTATTTGATGAATAACCGTTAGACAAGAATAATGATCAAGAGTTTCTTTGATAATATTGTGATTTCTTTATGTTTGAACAAAGTAGAGTCCATCATGTTCCTTAGCATGTCTAATCATATACCCTGAATCATGTTCTTGAAAAGCACGATAGGTAGCAAAAAATTATGTTACAATTAAGATTTCGAGTGAGTCTATGAACAGAAATAAGATTAATTGAATTTTTGGAACATGGAGCATTTATAAGAATGAATGAAGATTTAATTTGAACATCACTACCTGCTACTCTACTGTGGTTAAATCCATCTGATATAACTATTTTCAATACTACTAGGACATGGAAGGTATACACAAAAAAATTTGTTTGAGTTTGTCATATGCTCATTGGTTCCTGAGTCCATGACCCAAACCTTTGAAATAAAATGATTTGATATTTTTTAATTCAATGTAAATTAGAAGCGTACCTGAATATGTCAATGAACAACTACATGAACCTGTCTTTCAAATTTCATAACAAAGCTCTCAATTATTTGATCACCTCGTGGTTAAATTCATCTTTCCCTTCAAAATTTACTTTATTTGGCTGAATAATGCTCAATTTTACGTGTCCAAAATTTATTTATTGTTCTCATGTGTAAAACCATTCCATGTTATGTTGTTTTTTGCGGAGTTTCCAACATTTCAATTCCGTATGTCATGTTTTCTCACAATAAGTGCACCACAAACTATCTATTCCATCTCATTTTGAACCCTTTGATATTCTGCTTTTCCATTTACTTGAGTTGACATTTGGTCAAGAGTTAGATCTTGTTTATTACCCCCTTTAGATACCATGGCTGAGCCCTCCAACAATTAAGGTTCCAACATGACTCCACGCCTACTTTATTCAGCCCGAATTATATAGATTACCTCGTTTAGAGATGACAATTATTCTTTTCTAAGACCTTATACTCTAACCTGATCAAATTCATTATTCAAGCCGACCACAAAGTCATAAAATCGAACTTTTTCGATAAAGTTTGTTATGATAACTGCAAATTTAGTATTTGTTGTTTGATACTTTGATAATGGTCGAGTTCTTGCCAAAAATTCTGTAGTAAATTAGTATATTCTATAATTTTCATGCATGTATGTTTCATCGCATCCCAAATATCTTTTGCAGTCTTTAAAATATATAACTGGATCACTGGGTTTATTAATTTCCATAACCAAGCGATGACCATAGAGTCCTCCTCATCACATGCATCAACGAGTATCTCCTTCATTGGGTTCGTTCGAAGAAAATGAGACAACCTTCATTTACCTTTTGGAAAGGTGGAAACCTAATGAGACCACTTCAAATAATTTTTTCTAGTCGATATGTATTATGATTAAATATTTTGTAAATCTCCAAATAGTTGGAAAGACGTTAACTCATTATGTGTAGACATTGCAGTAACTGACTAGCAATGAAGGCTAGAAAAAAATTTCCATAATTTTTTCTTTGAAACACAAAACCTGACGATGAAGGTAAGAAAGAAATCCCAGAATTTTCTTTTTAAAGCTTTGATACCATGTAAAAAAGAAATTCTGGAAAAAAGTTATATTACTTAGTAATATATACAGACTCTAGCTAGAATGTAGAAACTAATCTGGCTATAATATAAGATCTAACTGTCAAATATATTTAAGCATTCTGAATCTTATCTTCTACTAAATATTCAAATACAATTTTATTGATAAATATGAACTTATATTTATCCAATATTAACCTCTCTGCTAGTCTCTTGAGTTATTTTCCTTAGATATCGCAGGGCCTACACTACGTAATTTCCTTTAGTAGAGATATGAAAATACATATAATTTATGTTGGAAGAATAATTCTAGTTTTAATTGCAATATAGGTTCCTATGCTATGCGAAAATTGTAGTACAGACCTTGATATAATTTATATAGAAAGAATTGTTGTAGTTGTAATCACTAGCCTGGACAAATATATATTATTGCAGTATAGGGTCACATGATATCCAAAAAAACTAGCATATGTCCATATACTATAAACAAAAAATGCACTAAAAGTTTTCTATAGTTTTTTTCTCATGTTTTGATAGGGGGACACTATTTACTTAAATTAATTATGAAAATGCATGAGAGAAAATGGTTTACATTTTGTGTCTGGTTTAGAAGGAAAAGAGGAAAGATGATGATGTTTGGTTAGTTGGCAATTTTTTTTTATTTTTTAAATCGATGGATATAACTTACTCAAATATATGAAATTAGGATGTCCCAATCTATAGACAAATTGACATTTTTGTTTGTCTAACCAAGGAAACATTACCTTCAAAGTAGTAGAGTTGATCAACTTCTCTAGCACTAACAATCATCTTTCTCAAACTAATATCTTAAAATTACATCGAGATTGAGTAAATTTAGCTACACAATTTGAGTCCTAAGTGAGTTTTCTAATGGACAAGAGGTTACATGACATCTTTGGAACATGAAGGACAGATTGTAAAGTTAGATTCACAGAAAGAATAATAGAACCTTTTCCAGCGACTAGAGAGAAAGAACTATCTACGATACGAACTCTAAGATTAATAGGACAAGGAGTGTAAGATGAGTATAAAATGGAAAGACTCGTCATGTGATCACTAGAGCCTAAATCAATTACCCATAATTCGTTATCAGAAGAAGTGTAAAACGGAATAAAAATACCTTTTTAACAAGAAAATTAGTCAAAGAGGTGTTAGGAATAAATTCAGATAAATTTAATAATCCGTACAAATTCTCTAATTATTCCTTGCTGAATGGAGCTCTTTTGGAGATATTAGTCTGATTTAAGTAGTTACTTGTATACTTGTTTCATATTTATCAAAAAAGTAAATGATTCAAAAGTCTCAAGTATATCTATATTTGTTATTAAAATAAACTACACAAATTAAATTGTTCCACTAACTTTACACATCATGAATTAAATTTAAAAAATTAAATAAATATATACTAATATAAAATAACATTAACTAAATATCAATTAATTATATTACTTAATCATAATATCGAGAATCAAAATTCTATTTTTTTTATTTATGTCTGGTATCGAATTATGAATGTAATGATGTAAAAAATTTAAAATGTAAATACCTAATATAAAATATATGATTTTTTTAATTGAAAATACTAAAAATGATAAATAAATTTTATTAAAAAGATTCTCCAATTTGGATACTACATAATAGAATACTCGAATGTAAACTAAAAAAAGAAATTATTTTTAAGCATCCAAATATATACTACAAAATAATTAGTTAAATGACCAAAACCCAAATATAAAAAGCGCCTCTTTCTTTAATATGGTATATGTAATATTGGGCCTTGGTAATTTTCTACCTTCTCTAACCAGGTGTTACTTATCAATGGGCCAGTATTACCTTTTTGTTTATGAAGGGTATTTTTTGTATAGTAGGAGACAATTTACGAGTTTCTAGTGAAGCCTATAGAAATATCGTTTCTTACTAACAATTATAAAAAATATCGGCCTAAATAAAAAAATTAATAATACCTTGATTTTAGAAGCTTTAGTTTTTAATTTTGAAGTTTTAATCCAAAGATCAAAGTGATCAACCGTTATCCCAAACTAAGGTAAGCATTATAACCGTTCTATTTTTGTATAACTTTTTTGTTTTAGCTACGTAATTTGTTAATTACAATTTGTAACCCGATTTTAGTTTGTGTAATTATATAGTTTGTAAATCGTAGTTAGGGTTCATATATATGGCTTGTAAATTGTAGTTAGGGTTAGTAGGTATTAATTTGGTAATAAATTAGTAGATTTTAATTTAATGTTTTTTCAATTTTGAACTCATTTTCCATTAATGATGAATAGTTATTTAAATAATATTATTAATCGATTAAAGATCTAGTATAATTAGTTGTAATTCCTAATTTGTATTAAGTTTTTATTACAATGGTCTCCTAGTTAATGTTGGGTTTGGTTTATAGAACTTGTTTTGGGAATTAGGGTTTAAAGAATATGAATTGGGATTAAATTAAAATGGTAAGATTAAGGGTTTAATATATTGAGTTTATTAAATAGTTAAATTTACTATGTTCTTTGTTTTTTATACTAGTCCGTAGTGACGGTAATTGCTAAGCTATATCCTTTGGTTTTTATTTTTTGCAGAACACCCTTAACTCCCAAATATTCACTTTACAATGGAGTGGAATCTAATTCTTAAATTTTATATGTAACCAATGTTTCGTTCATTTTTATACTTTCTAATTTTTTAATTTATAATATTTCATTTATAAAGAAAAAGATCTTTGGCCATGTCATTTCAGTACTGGAAAATATTTATATTTATATAAGTTATCTTGGTAAGTCTTATATTTATATTTATATGTGCTATATTTCTTATTCTTTCTTTTGGATGTTATGAAGTTATCTTTGCATCAAAATGCAAAACTATTCTGCCACCTTTGACATATGGCTGGGAAATAGATATGGAATTTTCTATCCAAGAAATTGCTAATATTTTTGCGGATGACCTTGTGGTTCCAAGCTCAACAACAAAATCATGATTACTTTAAGATTTTTTCGTTGAAGAGACTGTTTATCCCAAAATATTAGGTTTATATAAAATGTAATTGATGGATGATACTAATTAAAAAAACTATTGACAAATAAGTAAATTTTTTACTAGTGATGTTAGAAATATATTATCCAAATCGCAGGTTAATCGCAAAGGATTGTCTAGCGATGATTGTAATTCATTTCAAATGATTGTTTAGCGACAACATGATTTCGTCACAAAAGTTTGGCATACTCGAGACGATTGGCTTTCGTCACAAACGATCGTCTAATTAGTGGCAAAATATTTCGTCGCACGAAATAAATTCTCATAGGCGAGAACATCCAATATTCATCACGAATTGTGATCTCTAACATTGAGATATTAACGACAAAAAATGAGGTATTTCGCGATGACTGGTAGCAACACTAGCAACGACAACTTTCTTCGCTAGTGATAAGAAGTGTAGAAGTTGTCTAACATAATTTATCTTCAACCTTCATGAAATAATGACAAATAAGATAGTGAAATAGATACATTACACTTTCAAATAACTAAAAATTTGATAATGTTTTATTATCTCTATATCTCTCATTTTAATGTAAATAGATTTTGAAAAAATTTATGGTCATATAATTATGGATTCAATACACACAATACACACGATAAACATGAACAAAAAAGTTATCAAGTATGGAGGTGTCCTTTAAAGAAAGAACTCGTTCGAAAAATGGTTGTTATGCTGCTAAATAGACATGCTTAGAGAAGATAACTATTCAAAATTATTTCTTCCAGTTGTAAGTATTTTGAAAACATAATTAATTAATTCAATTAATAATAATTATTTTATCAAAAATGTAATTTGGATAAGTGAAAAATTGATATAATTTTTGTTTGAGCGAGAATTGTGAAATTCTCCTTGATATATGTGAACAAGAATGCTTGGAGTAATAATTATGTGTAAACAATCATATATGGGATAATAAAGTGTACAATATATGATAAGAGATTGTACATGGTACATTTACAAACAAAAAACTCACTTCCCTATTCCCAATTTTATATTGAAATTCTTTTTTGAATTTTTTTATTCTTTATTCCTTTTCCATTAAATTATATTTAAGGAACAAATTTTATAATGATTTGATTTAAAGAAACTAAGCACAAGAATTCAATAAAGTGTATCTGCCATATTAAGTTTGTGACTAATGTAATCTAGAGGAAGTAAAAAGTGAAAAATTTATGTTTCTTCTTTTATCAATGATGTGTCTAGTTATATAAGACAAGATCCAATCCTGGCTTGAGTGAGGCTCTAGATGAGACTCATAATACAATTTTTATGAGCTCGAATGAGCTAGTTGAAAAGGTGTAAGTGGAAGATTTTTTTCCTATAATGGATGAGGACAAGGTATGAAGACAATGCAAGCTTGGAAAAAGATGTTTAGAGGTAAGATCAAGAACTATATTAAGATTGAAATTTCCCCTTGCTTGAAATATTTCGTAACAGTCTGATTATATCTCACACTAATTTCTTTGAGAAAGGAAGATCTTATTAGGAATCTAGATTAAATGGTAATTTTGTTCATAATCCCCTTTCATTTTACATCAAGCAGTATATTGTGAAAATTAGTGGATAAGGTTTGGTAAAAATGACTTAAGAAACTTGCATTGGTCCCTAGTTATTTTGATTTAACTATGAGAAAATGTGTGGTAAAATCAGTGATCAAATATGGCATGTCAAGTCTAGGCACATCTATAAGAGATATCAGAGTAAATATAGAAGTCACTTGTTTTCAAAACAAAAGAAATGGAATTCCAAGAAAAAAAATACTTCTATTGAAGTAAACTAACTATTACAGAAATGGAAGTACGATTACAAAAGAAATAATAACACGGAAAAACATAAAAGAACTCCAACAATTACACAGTAATATGGTGTGAAAAAGTTATTTTGGCGTACCGGTTATCTCTAAAAGAAATTCTAACAACTATAGTTTTCACAGAGAAGAGAGGTAGAATATTGGTTCTTTTCGGTATGTTTTATACCTTAAGCGAAATGAGGAGCTAATGTATTTATAGGGGAAGGGAGTAGGTGGAGAAAGCCTTTGTCAGAAATATCCCACAATTAGTGTCCTTCATTGCTTACATAATTGATTGATGTTTTGATTTGAACCACGTTTTTTATTTCAGCAATGTACCTAGATACGCGTTTGACCACTTTCTTTAACAGTTGACAGGTTCCTAAATTGTGGACGCTTATTTTCCAATGGATTCTCTTCAGAAAAATTATTTCAATTTTTATTTTTTTGCTCCCCAAACTCCCAAACTCCCCAACTCCCCGACTCCACAACTCCCCTACGAGCCCATGACCCATGCCCACACCGTCGTCGTTGCCGGACCAGGCATGTTGTAGTGGTTGTAATGCACGCGTGTGGGGCTTTTTCATTTCTCTATTGGCTTTCATAGCCTTTAGTTCTTTTGAAAATAATAGAGTGGTAAAATGTTATATGCAATTATTTTTCCATCTCTCCTCAAATGTGGGACTTCATCTTCACAAAAATTGACTTTCCCACTTCCTCAAAATAATAAGAATAGATTGATTTAATACATCATATTAAATTGAATCTTTCCCACTTTCTCCAAATGATAATGATTGGATTTATGCTAATCAATAGTATAAATCCTTTCAATCCCCACTCAGGGCATTTGGGAAAGAAGGTGAACATGTTTTCATATCTACCAGCATTTGGGTGAATTGTACTTAAGTGGCAATATCTTTCGATTTGAATTGACACATAGTGAAGTGAGGCAACCACCAAATTCCGTTTAAGTGAACATACTCCTGAACCTTAACAGGTTTCGATCAAGACCCTCACAACACGTACTTTACCCAACTTAATGTTATAGTTCCCTCGAACATCATCTTCCAGTTAGTTAATCAAGTCCTTCCCGAAGGACAACCCTTTAAGATTGTTTAAGGACGTCTCCTTTAAGATTCTATCACAACCCGTGAATTCATAATGTCCTTCTCTAAAGGATCATAATACAGGCTATGAATTCGCTATGAGTTTAAACACTCAGTACGTCTTATTCATCAAGTCCTTTGCAGAAGAACCACCATGAGTGACTATGAATTTTTATGATGATTATGTTTTGAGCCATAGGGATGGAGAGAATATCATTGACTTATTAGTAACATGTTCCCCATTATGGGTTTCAATACCATCCCCCTTGACGTCTCCCGGACAACTCTCTTGGTTAGGCCTTTGTTTACCGAATCAACTAAATTATTCTATGATCGTACATATTCCAAGGATAACGCACCATTATTCAGTAATTGTCTTACTGACCCATGTATGTTGCGAATATGTCTCCTCTTCCCATTATAGGTGCTATTATGAGCGACTCTAATGGCAGGTTGTGTATCACAGTGGATACACACACGTGTGACACTTCCTTCCCAAAGTGGCACATCTAATAGGAGAGTCTTCAACCACTCAGCTTCTTGCCCAACCAACTCTACTACTATGATATCGGACTCCATGGTGGAACGTGCTATACCATATCCACTGGTGGAGTTTACTTCATCATTGTCAAAGATCGAGTTTGCATCAAAAAATTGTCAAGGACTGCAAGAAATTTGCTCTAATGCAAGCCTAGATCAATGGTACCCCTTAAGTACTTTAATAGACGACGAAGTGCAGCCCAGTGGTCACTACTCGGGTTATGAGTATAGTGACTAAGTATACTTACGGCATAGGCTATATCGGGTCGAGTGTAGTTCATTAAGAACATCACACTACCTATGATCTTAGCGGATTTATTTTGGGATACAACATCCGCATTATTTTTGGAGAAAATGAATACTAGAATCATAAGGAGTTTTTACAGGTGTTACCTCAAAGAAGTCTAATTTCTTCACCATCCTTTCTACGTCATGAGGCTGATTCAGGGAAATACCATAAGTGCCTTTAATGATTTTCATTCTGAGTATCACATCAGGTTCTCCCATATAATTCATATCTAAACTATAAGACAAGAAGCGTTTAGTCTCATTTATGATATGAATAGAAGTACCAAAGATGAGCATGTCATCTACATAGAGACAAATGATAACACACTTTGAGCTTGTTCCTTTAGAGTAAACAAATAAATCAAAAGTGTTATCCACAAAGCCATATGTAATTAGAATATTGTCTAGTTTTTCATACCATTTTTTAGGTGCCTGTTTCAAACCATACAAAGACTTTTCTAGCTTACAAACTTTGTCCCCTTAGGAACCACACGCCCTTCAGGTTACGCCATGTAGATCTCTTCATCTAGATCTCCATTTAAATACGCAGTTTCAACATCCATTTGATGCATAACTAGTTTGTGAATGACGGCTAAAGCAATAAGGGTTCTTATAGTGGCAATTATTTTCACAGGAGTAAGTTTCAAAGTAATATAAACCTTTCTTTTGGGTAAAACCCTTAATAACAAGTCTCGTTTTGAATTTCTCTATTGCTATTAATAAGTTTTCTACCTTTAGGTAAGTCAGTTAATTCATATGTATGGTTGTTTGTAATAGAATCAAGTTCACATTTAATGGCTTCTCTCCTAATACTAGCATCTATAGATTTTAAAGCATCGTCATAAGTTTTCCGGTCTTTCTGCATGAGGAGGCAGGTGACAACCTGTCCGCTTATAAGGTCAATGTGAAAGCCTTCAGTCATAAACGTCGTGATTATGTCAGGTCCAAAGCTGGAGTCGATCCTATGCCTCTTACTTCTCCTGGGTTCTTCCTTAGGAATACTACTAGGCTCCATAGAAGTAGAGGGGCCAGGGGAAACATCACAAAGAGGTAAATCAACATTACTAGATAAGATATCATTGGGTAGAGAAGCATTAACATAATTCAAATATTTAAAAGGTAAAATGTGTTCAAAGAACTTAGTATCTCTAGATTCACAAATCGAGTCGTCATCTAAAGACAAGAATCCATAAGCTGCGCTATCCTGAGCGTACCATATGAATATGAGTCTATAGTTTTTGGTCCAATCGTGACTGTTTTACAATCAAGTAGTTTAACTTTTGCAAGGCACCCCCACACTTTTAAAAATTTCAGGGTTGGTAGAAATCCTTTCCACATCTCATATGGGGTCTTATCTAGTGATTTATGGGTACCCAATTGAGTACATAAAAGGATGTCAAAACAGCTTCCCCCCACATATTAGTTGGTAAACCTGAACTTATTAACTGGCATTCATAGTCTCTTTAACGGACCTATTCTTTCTTTCGGCTATGTCATTTTGTTGGGCCGTATAAGGGGCACTAAGTTCATGGATAATTATATTAGTTTTACAAAACTCTTTAAGGAAATTAGAACTATATTCGCCTCCTCTATCGGACCTGAGTCGTTTGATTTTACAGTCTAGTTGGTTTTCAACCTTGGCTTTAAATTTTAAAAACGCACTTTCAGCCTCATCTTTAGTTTTAAGAAGGTATGTTTTCACGAACCTATAGTAGTCATCTACAAAGTTTATATAGTAAAGTTTTTCTTCTTTACTTGCAAAATTTTCAAAATCAGCTAAGTTAGAATGCACTAATTCTAGTAGTTTAGTCTTTCTTGTTGTACCGGATTTTAAAGGTTTTTTTTCAAGTTTGGACTCTACACATATTTGATATCTGACAAATTGTGAAGGGGTATTAGTCCAATATTTTGAAGCCTTTTAATAGATGCTACAATTTAATGACCTAATCTACCATGCCTTGTATCCACAGACTCAACGTTATAAGCAAAATTAGAAGCATTCTCATTAAAGGTTACAGTGTTTAAAATAAACAAACCATAATTGAAATACCCTTTCCCCACAAACTCATGGTAAAAATGATTTTTCACCTCTCGAAAACAAGTTTGAGTTCCACTTTTTTAAGAAGTGCTCCGGAAACTAAGTTCCTACGGAGAGATGGGACAAAGCAAACGTCATTTAACTCTAAAATGCCAATTTTTCTATTTCTTTGAGTAGGCGAGAAGGCTAGAGATGTATTTTTGTTGAGAAATTAAAATTTCTTTTTTCGAATATGCAACATAAATTCCAAGGAAGTATTTAAGCCTTCCCAAATCTATAATCTCATAATCATTGAAGTCAAAGGCGAGAATAATTGATTTGAAAAAGTAATTAGTGGAGAATGAAATATGGAATGCTGTCACTAATCACTGTTTATGGGCATCATAGCCACCAATTCAGCCTTGGAGCATAAAATGTGGTAGCTAGAGCTTGAAGTCAGGAAGATTTTCCAAGTTGGACGAAGTGATTCCGAGTCTGGACGCAAAAGTTACAGCTGTTTTAGTAACAGCTGGTCACTAGTGACGGGATTTTATTAAATGGATTGGGCTTTTATTTTAAATAACCTAATCCTTATTTTTAATAACCCAATCCGTTTTTCCCACTATAAAAAGACCCTTAACCTCAGTTTTTACACACAATTCATATTAGAGAAGAGACAACGCTTGACAGAAGTTAGAGAAGCAAAAAGGAGAGAGAATAGCTGAAGCTGGAGAATAGCTGAAGCTGGAGAATTCCTTCTTCAACAACAGCAATTCTCAACCCTTTAACCCTTTAATTAGGTTTTCCTATTTCTGTAATTCATTATGAGTCATTTATCGTTTATTTCAGTTAGTTTAAACATTAGTATGATTTAAATATTTTAAGTACTTGATAAACGCATTTATGGGTTGAGCCCTATTTATTTAATTCAGTGTTTTCAATTTTGGGATTGTATGATTTAATTCGAATTTGGCAGTTAATCAATTTCTATTATTTTGAGCTTATTGACTATTAGTGACGTAATTAACTAGTAATAGGATTTAGTATCTAGACTATTTCATATACTGGCATATGGATCACCTTGACGGGGGGTTTAGGTACGGAAATAGATACAGATGTAAGATAAAGTTATTGACCCTGACGGACTTAATTAATCTTATAGCCAATTGGGTAAAAAGTGTTTATCATTCAAAGGTAGATTATGATCGCCCTGACGGTGTTTGTATTACCCTAGAATGGTTTCTAAGTCCACCCTGACGGGGGTTAGAAGAGTATTGAATCCCGACTAATTTTAATTACCAATTTGACCCTTATAGTTAAATAGATTTAGGCGAAACCCTTGCATGAGTCATGTACTACCTCTCATATTTGCGTCCAACCCTTTATTTACTTATTTGCATTTTAATTCTTTCGTTAATTTAGTATTTTAATTTCAATGCGTCTTAGTTCTTAATCAAAAAACCAAAACAAATATTTATATAATTTATTTTCCGCATCACATAGAAATTATCTACACTTATTACATAACATCTAAAGTCATACCTAATCCGTCCATGAGATCAAAATCCCGTTTACCGGATATTACTTGGACGACCCGTACACTTGCGGTATGTGTCTTGCCTTTTTTAAGTGTGTTATTTTAGAAGACACAAGGAGACACCAAGTTTTTGGCGCCGCTGCCGGGGATAATAGCGTGTGACCACGGTGTTATCCGTATGTGTTTTAGTTGTTATTTTTTTCCGGATTTACGCTTATCTTTGTTCTGTTTCTTCTCAGGTTCACAGGTTTGGTGCATGTACTCAAACCCCGAGAGGTTAATTCGAGAGAAAAACAAAATAGATAAAGAAGAAAGAGAACAAGATAGAAAGAGAAATGGAAGAATTAGTTGAGAATCCCGTTCAGTTAGACGAAAATGGTCAACCAATAATACTGCCAATCCTTCCAGATCCCCCAATCATTCCGAATCCAGCTCTTCACAATCAACAAAATCATCCGCTTGCGCAACAAGCTCAACACCCACAGTATTATGATCCATGGTTCATACATGGTCTAGAACAAGCTCCTTATCGCGCCCCTGCTCTCAGTATTGGTCCTGTAGATATCAATGTTGCCCGTTACAGACCTGATCCTGGTATGCTATCCCAATTTCAAAACTATGGAAACTTTCAGGGAACACCTGGAGAAGACCCTATTTGTGAAGTTCAAAAGTTTATGCAAATCTGCGATTCGTACATAACACAAAGAGTGACTAAAGAGCATATATACTTTGCTAATTTAAGATTTTTCGTGACAGACGCAGCAAGTGAGTGGCATGATTCGCAAGAACCAAGAACAATCAATATTTTGGATGAATTACAGAAAGCATTTTTCGATCGCTATTATCCACTTAATATGAGATTAGACGCACAGGTGGAGTTGACATCATTTTTCCAAGAGCAAGATGAGAAGTTGGGAAGATGTTGGACAAGATTTCAATTGTGTTTGAGAAGAGTTCCTGACCATGGCCTTAATGAAATACAACAGTTAAAGATCTTTTATAAAGGCTTGTATGGAGGATCAAGAAAAGACCTTCATTTATTATCTGGTGGTGGATTTCTACAGGTAGCTCAAGTCCATGCGAAGATTATTCTAAATAGAACGGTAACGAATGAGCAAGGTTGGAGTACAGTGAGAACACCTATTCGGGGTAGGAAAGAGATTAATATGGGTATTGAAGAGAAATTCTCTTCTTTGGAGGATAAATTGAAGACTACTTTGGAGCAGCAATTGAAACAGCTCACAATAGCTGTTAAAGAAGGTCTATCAGGTAAGAAGGCAAGTGTTAATGTGACTCAAGAGGTCTATGGGTGTTCGAATTGTGGTGTTCAAGACCATGACTGGGAACATTGTGAGTATAATACCGATGCCGTGATGTTCATTTCTAATAGGGGAAACTACAATTCGAGTGGACAAGGATACAAGCCCAACAGAAACCATCCGGGTTTCCAATACTCAAATCCTAATGGGGCAACTAATCCTACTTATGCTTATCAGCCGCGTCCCCAAGGTAACAATTTTCAACCTAGACCGTAAAATAATTATCACGGAGGACAGAATTACGGAATTCATGTTCAAAGACAGCCTCCTCAAGATAATTACAACGATACAACAAATCAAAAAGTCTTACCTGCTCAACCTCAAGAAGGAACGAATGATCTTCGTCCAACTTTGGAGAAATTAATCGCACTTTAGGCACAATCGATCCAAAATCATAAAGTTTCTGAAGCCGCAATTAAAGGGTTAGAAAATAAGATAACTCAATTGGCAAAACAGTTTCAACAACGTCCACAAGGACAATTACCCAGTAATACAGAGGCTCCTGTCCAATACGAAGATTGTAATGCTATCTCACTCAGAAGTGGTAAGAAGCTTCCCCCACCTCCTTTTCCAGTTATGAAGGAAAAAGAAGTTACCAATAAAGAAAATCGGTAAAGGATGTGAAAGAAAAGAATGATGAACCTGAAGTGATTGAAGTGGAGAAGATTCTTGAAATTCCTAAGAAGAAAGATGTTATAGAATCCCGGCCTCCCCCACCTTTCCCTTCAAGAGTTCAGAAGAAAGGAGATACAGCTGAATATCAATAATTCATTGATATGGTAAGCAAGCTCAACATTAATATACCTTTCTTAGAGACAATCAAGTGGGTACCAAGTATTTAAAATTCTTGATAAGAGCTATCACCAATAATCGCAAATATCTTGAGAATGAAATGATTGGATTGCCAGAAGAATGTAGCAAGATTTGTCAAAGTAATATACCTCCTAAGCTACTTGATCCTAGGAGTTTTACAATTCCGATTTCTATTGGTGATGAATGGCAAGGGAGAGCTCTGTGTGATTTGGGTGCGAGTATTAACGTCATGCCTAGATCGATTTTCGAGAAGTTAAAGATAGGAAATGCGAAACAAACCTCTATGGTCTTACAGATGGCTGATAGATCCCTCGTGCATCCAAAGGGACGAATAGAAGATGTCCTCGTCAAGGCGTGTACGTTAATCTTTCCCGCTGATTTTGTTATACTTGACTACGACGCGGATAGGAATGTCCCCATTATTTTGGGAAGACCATTCCTCGCCACGGAGCGTACTTTGATTGATGTAGAAAACGGAGAATTGACTATGTGTATCCAAGACGAGGAAGTGAAGTTCAACGAGTTTAGGCCTATGAAGTTTCCCGATTCCAACGAAGAGTGCTTTTGGTTGGAGACAGTTGATCAAGAAGGAAAAGAACCAGCCAAGGTAGGGGAAATCTTAGGAAAGAAGGAGAAAAAACTAAGAAAGAAACCACCTAATGAACCTCCTCCAGATCCTAAAGAAAACCCACACCTTGATCGCGCAAGGAAGAAAGCTAAGGAACGTACCATGAAAGTGCCAAAAGAAAAAGCTAAGAAAGAAAAGAAGAAGGAGAAGATAAGAGCGGAAGATGAAGTCTCATTGAGAAAACCTGAACCTCTTTCGAAAACGTGGAAATCAAAAGGTCCTTGGAATGGACTATTCATTGTCACGCAGATTATTTCGGAGAAACTAGTTGGAATCAAAGCCAAAGGATGCAAATTTCGAATAGCTAATGTTGATAACCTCACTCACTGCTGGGAAGGTTATGTTAAGAAATGATGGATGAGGTAATCCGGCAAGCTTAACGACGTTAAAAAAACTACTTCAATTGTATATTAGTTCAAGTGCTTTTACGTCTTTTATTTTGTAATGGTTAAGTTAGTTTTAGTGTATATTCTTAAAAAGAAATGAGAAAGGTTTGGTGTTTTTATGATTATAGGTACTTAAGCCTATGATTTTGGGGTTAAGAGGTGTTAAACGCGAGAAAAAGCGTGTTTTGGTCATAAGGTTGACAACTCGCACCAGCTAGCTGGTCATCTGACCGGCATGTCGGTCAACGAGGGTCAAACGAAGATAATTAAATGTACCTATACAGTGCGTCGCCGAAAAAGACATTTGTTCCACCGGCATGCCGGCCAAAAGAAACACGAGGCCACAAGGTAAAGGCTCGGGTATTTTGCCGAGAGCAAAACTTTGTGAGAAGAAGCCCGTCGGCTAGCCGGTTCGCTGACCGGCTTGCCAGCCAAAGGAAGCGAGCTGCTGTCTTCGCGAGGAGTTACATGCATCTATTTGTGGCATACAAAAAAACGCGAGTGCTCGGGGTCTAGCCTCGGGTATTATACAAAAAGGTGAAAATTCGACGTGTTCTGGGATCGGCTAGCCGGCCATCTGGCCGGTATACCGGCCCAACCAGCGGGAATTTTCCAAAAACCTTATGAAAACCCTAGTTCCCCTCTTTTAACCTAACCTCGTCTGCAAGATATCATTATAAACGACCCCTAACCCATTATATACATGTTATTCATCATCAGAACACCAATTCACATCAAATCCTTCCATCTAAACAACTCCTAATACATAATCATCATCAAGTCCTTCCACCAAACACCAAAATCATTCACTTTCCTTTCATCAAAGCTTCACTATCACCCATCTCCTTTAAAAATCATTACACATATCATACAACACCTTAAACCATCTTTCTTAATTCTCAAAACATCAAAGTTCAAAACTTTTCCCTAGTTTTTGAATTTTTGAAGTTTTGAGTTTGGGGCTCTTTGAAGATGACGAACAGAGTACAGAGTAGCCCCGTTTTTATCCTTTAAACCTTTCTTTTGTCGCCACGATATAAGCCCATATCCCCTTAGATTATTAGGCATTACCATATGACCCGCACTTGAATCACAATCATGAGACTTCATGTATTAAGCTTGAGTTTGGGGTGGTGGACTTCATTAATGGGAGATTACATTGGGCGTGAATTTGCATGCGTTATATTTATGCGCAATTGTTGATGATATATTAATTGTAACCCTTTGCCGGGATTTGAAAAAGAAAAAGAAAAGAAAAGAAAAAAAATTACAAGAGACATGACCTTTCACATCAAAGTGATGGTCATGGGTATCTTGTACAAAAAAAATTGAAATGGAAAAATAAAGTAAGCGGAAAAGTGGAATTTTAGAAATCATTCGTTAGTGCTTATTGGGTAATTCTGGGGACGCTACTTTAGTGCGTCAAATGGGTTGAGTGAGAACGATATACGAGTGTAAACTCAAGCTCAAGGACAGTTTGTTGATGGTAAGTGAGGAGAGAGAGCCAAAAGCTCACTTCAAATTTACCAAATATAAATTTCATACCGTCCCTAATCCTACGCTATAACCATAAAGTGCTCGTGATTCCTAGTTATGTAGTGGATTTCTAATTCAGCTAATAGGGAGTATGCTAAGTGGAGCGTTCAAAGTTAGTGAGGATCGATGACACTTGATTCTACTTATACCCTCTCTCTAGACTTTGTCTCCTAATTTTAATGATCACTCCAGTTAAAGAAATAAGGTCTAAGATGGATTCTGACTTGTTCATAATTGATGATAAATATGAGTTTTTTGCTCGATGCTATAATGTTGTAAACGTTGAATTGGTAGAAGAATGCGGAAGGCTGAGCAGTGCTTATCGATCAATTTCAACTATGCCCTTCCGGTATATATCTCCTCCAATTTCACCTCTTTAAGTTAAATGATTTCTTAGTTCGAGTTCTCTAGATTTTGTATTAACGTATTATAGTTATTCTTTAAATTAAATAATTTGAGTTTAGATTCTTGAAGATTTTCTTTATTAATTTTACTGTTATACATAATGCATGTTTATTGTGTATTTTTAATCAGTGTTCGTGTAATTGGTGAAATTACCTACACCAAGTTAGAGAATAGTTGTCCATTTTAGGGCATTTACTAACTTGAATATTTCTTAGTGCAGTGAAGAAAAACAAGAAAATGAGCATTATCAACAAATAATGGAAGAAGCAGAAAAATTATGTAAAAAAGGAAGAAGAATTACATAAAACCTTACTCACGCCAATTAATTGTCTTTTAATGTTACAATTTCAAATATGTATTCTACCACTGTCTTAATATAATGTAATTGTCATTGAAAATGGATTTCTTGATATATGTTTGTATTGTATATGTTAATGTTGCACGTAGCTAAAATAGGAAGTGATTTGTTAATTTCCTACTATAGTTTAAGTCAAAAAAAGGTAGATATGTATGTAAACATAAATTGATGATGGGCATAATTAAAAAGGTTTTGTGAGTTATTCAATTTTTTATTCTTTCTAACTAAATAAAAAAGCTATCTGAAATGGTTAAAAAAATCAAATGCTCTAAAGTAGTGTTTGAATCTGATATGTTTTATTGTATTGCATCTTTTGATACCTATATTTTTTTATGTTTTACCTATGTTTGTAAGTAATTTTAATATGTTGTAGGGACTAGGATTGAAAATATTGCCATTCTCAAAGCTTAGAATTAAATGGTAAGAAAAGATTGATGAAATACTAGCTTATTCAGCTAGCTTTTTCTTTTGCTTAAAGTCACCCTATATTTTATTGTAGAAAAAACAAAAAATTCATAGGCATTCCAAGAAAATTAATTTTGAAAGCTATAGTTCAATTTTTTGCATTTAGAGATTATTAAGAAGAAGATTATGGATGTGTTCATGATATTGTCACCGTATCAGAAGATAAGACTATTTTGAAAGGTCTAGAAAAGGCTATACTGATTCAAAACAAAATCCTTAAACAAAAATCTAGAATTACATTCACCACTAATAGTGATTGTAGTTCTTTATATTTTGATAAGATGATCAAGAGTAGATTGACTAAAAACAATGTTTCTATTCTTATTAATGATGCACGTATTACTATTACTGATCTCACACTTATTAAAGATGAGTTTGTAAATTTATACAAGAACTTACTTGGACCTGAGGCTACTAATGAAGAAAATCGCCCCAGTTCAACCTTTAAGAAACTTCTTCATTCAAATTTAACTGAAGATCAAGTTGCAGCTCTTGTCTCTCCCATATATAATGATGATATGAAGAGTGCACTTTATTTTCTATCAATTAAAATATGTGTTCTGGGCCTGATGGTCTGAATTCTTGATTTGTTTTTATAAAGAAGCGTGGAGTGTTATTCAAGATGATTTTTGTAATGATGTCAAACAATGTCTTAATTCTAGTGAACTTCTAAGTCGGGTTAATGCTACTAATATAGTATTGATTCCTAAAGAAAAATGACTCTAATGTCAGGAAGTTCAGCGCAAATTAACAGGGTGGAAAAAGTTCTTTTTTCTATTATATCTCTTAATTAGGCAACATATGTAGGAGGGAGGTGTATCACTGATAATATTATTGGGATATTAGAAGAAAGATTCAGCTCTAAATTGCACTGTCAACTTTCATCTTCAAAAAGGATATGATAGTGTAAACTGGTTAATCTTTCTCAATACTCTTAGTGCACTTGGATTTCGTTATAAGTTCATTATTTGGATCAAAATGTTTTTGTACACCCCTCACTGTTAAATATGTGTTAATGGTAAACCTTGTGACTATATTAAGGGAAAGAGAGGACTCAAGTAATGAGATCCTCCTTCTCTTTGTTTATTTGCTATTTGTATGGTAGTTTTTAGTGGATAATTCTCTCAAATTTTTAAGAATCATGGATTCTGTTTTCATCAGAAGTGTAGAAGTCTTAATCTCATACATATAGTGTTTGTAGATGATCAGCTTATATTCTTGAAGTCAGATGTAACTTGCTAGACTTATTAAGGATACTCTAACTTATTTACAAGAATGTCTAGATTACGTATAAATTTTGATAAGAGTGATTTATATTTTGGTGGGACTGATGAATATATACAACAAATAATATCTACAGTTCTGAATATGAAGATTGGAATGTTTCCAGCCAGATATCTTGGGGTCCCACTTCATTCCAAGAAACTAAGTGTTTCAGATAGGAATTTAGTTGTTGAGAAGATGTGCCAGAGTATTAATTAGTGGAGCTCAAATTTGTTATCTTATGCTGGTAGACTGGAATTGACAAAGGTTGTTTTAATTAGTAAAATTCTCTTTAGGTGTAGATTTTTTCTTCTCTATAAGCAAATAATCTAAAAACTCAATCAAAAGATGGCCAGTTTTTATGGAGAGGTAATTTGGATGGAGCTCAGGGTTCTAAGGTTTCTTGGGTTAATGTATGCACTTGTAAGGAAGTTATAGGTCTTGGTATTCCAAACATTGAGGATATTAATAAGGTGCGTTTGATATTTACTTTTTGGAGAATGTAATCTCATGTTGATAAAATGTGTTATAAATGGACTGAATATAATATTAACAAGGATAAGTGTATTCAGAGTTTAAACTCTCAGTAATACCATACTTAATTTTAAGAACAGCTAATTAAGATTAGAAAAGTAGCACAAAATTTCATTTCTCATAAAGTTTACAATGGAAAATATGGGATAATTGGGTTAACAATGAAAGTGTACAAAAAAAACCAAAACACTGAGTTTGGTTATTTAATGTCAGCTGCAATAAGACATATGAATCCTTCTACGGGATAAATACATGGCGACTTCCTCCATCTATTGGGAAGATTATTCCATTGCTTGATAACGTCTCATTAGTACCTGGGAATGACAAGATTACTTTGAGTGAATGTAACAAGAAAAAATTATCTTTTAACAATACATTGAGTATAATCACTGTTTTAAGAGATTGTACTACGTGGAGTTAGATAATTTGGGGAATAAGTTGTATTCCAATATGTTCTTTCATCTCTTTGTTAGTAGTTCAAACCAAATTATCGAGAAAATGTAGAGTCTTGGAATATGGATTTCAAATTAACCCTATTTGCTCTTTCTGCAATCATTATGCGGAGGATGTTGATCATATATTTGTTTGTTTTACCACGAGAAAAATCCTTATTACAATATCGAAGAAGTGTGGTATTAGATTTGCTCTTAGCAGCTTAATTGATATTACTGAAAATGCTATGCAGATGTGCCCTAATGAAGAAGTTGTGCAGATTTTGGGTGTTTGTATTACTACTTACATCTACCGGGTGTAGTGAGAGAAATGTGAGGGAGCATGATGGTGCCCCACTAAATGTAGATCAAGTCTGCAATAGTATTATTGCATATATTGCAATCAAATTGAATAACAAAGTGTTTAAGAAGAAAGGTGCTATTAGTATAGTTGAGAAAATAGGTAATAGCTAATTAGTCCTCAATATTTTTTGTTTTTGTTTGGCCATTCGAGTTTCTTAATGTCTATTGTGCTAGATAGATAACCGAAAGTTGGAAAGATAATGGTTGTTGAGCCATATTTTAATAAAATATTGATTTGTCGATAAAAAAGAAGGGCACTACTTACCAATCAAGACTCGTATACTTTTGTCTTTTATTTAATAACTCAATATCATTTGAAAATCATAAATTCTATCACTATAAAACCCCACTAATCCAACACAATAAATTAATAAAATATAATCTAGGCCCATATGGTGTAGTATTTCCTAACACACATATAATCAATGTTTAACATACAAATATGCAATTAATTGTTTATATTATATCGAACAATAAATCATGTATCAAAGATATAAAAAATAATTCATTTAATCATAACCAATATAGACAAATGGTTTAAATTTCTTATTGGGGTACATATAAGTGTGGCACAATTCATATTATTAAAGAAAACCATAATTTTTATTTTAGTATAATTATTCAAATTAAAGCTTACACTTATACAAATCAACATGCTTTGAACTATGAAAATAAGATGTTTAATCAAATCCCATTAACTTTCTTTAACAGACTTGAAGTTTTCTAGAAAACAAAAGAATTTGAAAAAACAGTCAAATAAATAAAACTTTCAAGGATAAATCAAAAGAAGTTACATTTTTGTAAGGAACTATGTTCCTACAATTAGTAGGGATCAGTGAGTAATCAAATATTTGTTCATTCTTTCCTTAATGAAAACAAAAAATAGCCCAACAATTTATGAGTACGGACATTTAACAAGCAACAAGTAGAGGTTTTAGATATAAGTATAATTTTATTAAAATATTAATTTTTTTAAAGAACTTATTTTATCAAATATATTGTATGTCTTTTCCAGGAAAAAAAAACACAGAATCATTGGAGCAAATTATTCAAAAAAAACATAACTTTAAAAAATTATATCTCTTACTATATTTAACAAAAACTAAAAAAATTTATATGCGTTTAATAGCAATAAATAAAAGAATATATCTATATAAACATATTTACTATTAATATTTTTTATATCTAGAATAATTATTTAAAAAAATTAAAATAACTACAATTTTTGCAGATAATAATTCAACAAACCAATAGATACCATGACTCTAAATTTTCTTTGCCAAGTGAATCCTTACTAGAAAAAATTTATACATCCCTATGATATCAATGTATTTTTTTTATTGAGAAAGGGTTAAGAGTGTTTTAAGAATATAAACAATGTGAGCATTCACTTAGGCCCAAAATATAATAAAATTCTTACATATCTATTGGACTATTGAACAATTAATATTTCATTTCTAATAGAAACATGTTTTCTCCTAAAATGAAATAGGTCATGCATAGGAGTTGACCCCTAGAACCAAAGTGTAACCGTTTCAAATTCTCATAAGATTGATTACAATAATCTTATACTACCACCTTAAAAACTTGAATTCAGTTGATGGTAAGCTTCTAAGAAATTATATTCTATTTACTAATGATTGATAATACACTTCTCAGTATTTACTCCTTCAATAGGTAAATAAATAAAAATATAATCAATGTAACAAACGAATAAGAGCACAAGTATCTACAACTACTTAATTAAACTTTTAATTATCTCTTAAGTTTCCCCTTTTTATTTCTGTTCTTTTTTAAGTATGTAATCCAAAATTACTCAACCTTGTATTTTTTATTGGTCGAACATGGGGTGAATATTCTTTATCTCGAGCTCACTTTTGTGGTAGAGCTTTGTACCTTTTTTATAGCTCAAGGTTCAATCTTCCAATTATTATTTTCCAATAGCTTAATATAGTACTTTCTTTATGGAGGGGACATATCTTCTCACGTTGTCTTACATTCTTTGAAAGGTCTGGAATTAGTCCTTTATCTATCAATTCTAAATTAATAATGAATAACAAAGTAAATTAGACATAACATGTCCCATATAATAGGTAAATATACTGTATTATTGAGTCTAAATGGAGGATAAGGACTATGTTCTATTATGAAAACTAATTAACCAACAATACACAAGATAGGTAAAATCTAAGAAATATGCTAAGGATAAAAGTAAGAGATTAACTATCAAACACTTAGCATGCACGATTTAAATGATATACTATCAATTTATTGAAGAGATAATTACTCAAATACCTAGAAGGAAAGCTTTATAATATGAGCTAACTAACTAAATAAAATAACAAGTGAAACAAATAACATGCAAGAAACTAAAAGGAGGTAAGTAATGAAAAATAAACACACTGCATATAGTGGTTTTATTTCGAAAGGGCTAACTCATTGCCTACTATCTATTTGACCTTAGGATTTTGCAAGATTCTAAACTAAATCTCCAATTTATCATTAAGCAAATAAGTATACAAACCTTTACAACCCCTTCAAATAAAAATTTGAAGCAACCTCTAGTTTAATTACATCGCAAGGTACCTAGTATTCATACAATATTAAAGTTTTATTCTTTCTTAGAAGGAAAATCAATCTCTCAATCTAGAGAAAGAATTAACAAACAAATGTATGTTTATTTGGATCTAATCGAACTAGATCTAAATCCTTTAAGATTGTCTTAAAGAGAACCCTAAGAATGATAATTATGTAGCTTGGTTGCTTCCTAAATCTCAAATTTTAATTTTTGAGGCCAGTTGCTTAAATATTGGATATCTAGTACTTCTCTCGAACTTTCAAACTTCTAAATTGTTGGTTCCCTCTTTTGATCTTTGGTAGGCAAATCTTATTGGAAATTCTTATTAGCTATAATTCATGCTCTGAGATTGGTTCTTCATTGTTAGAGGATCGCTAGTCAAGCCCATACGTACAATTGATGCTTGGAGATCTACTATATTATTGTTGTAAGAATTTAACTTGGAGATTCGAGATAGGAAGGGTTGTGATAACTAGGTTGCAGATCAGTTCTCGCGTCTTGCAGGTTTTGAGTTTAATAGTGGACTAGAGTTGGCCAAAGAAGAGTTTACTAATGAGATATTATTTTCAATATATGCAAATGATACTCCTTGGTACACATACATCGCGAATCTTATTGTGAGTGCTTCTTTTCCAAAAGGGGCCACTTCACAAGAAAGGAATAGATTGATTCTCCGTGTTAAGAAATTCTTATGGGAGGATCCTTTCCTCTATAAAACATGTAGTGATCAGATGGTGAGAAGATGCATACCTGAGGGTAAGAGCCAATCTGTAATTGCAAGTTTTCATGATTCACCATATGGATGACATTTCAGAGGTAACCACACAACTGCTAAGGTATTGCAATCTGGTTTTTATTGGTCTATGCTACATAAAGATGGTCATGAATATGTGAAGAAATGTCATAGATGGCAGTTTACTGGTAACATATCTAAGATAGATGAAATGCCACGTAAAATGTTCTTGAAGTTGAATTATTTGATGTTTGCGGTATTGATTTCATGTGTCCTTTTGTACAATGCAATAAATAAATGCAATAAATAATCGAACCACAACCGCAAGTGTACGGTTGTCCTAAGTAATATAGTTGATAAAACAGATTCGTTCCAAGGACGGGATGGTTGACTACAATGCTTATCTATTAATGATTGATGCACTTATGAAAGCAAATAAAAAAAATATGTTTGTTTGGTTTTGTATTAATGCTAAATAAATGAAAGACAAATATTAAAATGCAAATAAAAGTTATGACGCAAGTAAAACGATGTAAAACGCAATATGAGAAGTAGCACTTGAGAACGCAAGGATCCTCCCAATCTTATTTCCTAACTTATGTTGTTTAAGGGTTAAATTGGTCAATTACAATGGTCGGGATTCTAAATTCCTTATACCCCGGCAGGGTGGACTATAAGGCGATCCTAGAGTGTCACTAGTCCCGTCAGGGTAAATATGATCTACTTTTGGATGTCTAAGTTTTATTAACTCATTGGCCCTAGAATTAGCTAAGTTCATCAGAATCAATAGCTTCTATCCTAGATTGAATAAATGGTTCTGTATCTAAACCGTCCGTCAGGATGATCCAATCGCCACTAATTGGAATAGCCTAGATACTAACACCTGTTCTTAGTTAGCTACTCCAAAAACAGTAAATAATCTCAATTTATTGAAAAGAGTAAAAAAACCAAATTTAATTTAATTTAACAGAAACCCAAATTCAACATTCGTAATTCAATAAGATTGGGATTCACCCATTAATTGTTCTCAAGCGCTATGAAAAGTTTAGCTCATATTAAAAAGAAAAACTAAATTAAATGTAAAGGAATTCATATTTGATTACAAAATTAAAGATAAGAAAAACCTAATTTCCGGAATAGAAATGACTACGAACAGAGATATAGACCCTCTCCAGCTCTTGTAGCTTCTTCTTTCTTCCTTCTGTAGACTTCTCTCTGGTGTTTAATCTTGCAGAATGTGAATTGTCTTGTAAATAGAAGTCAAAGGCTGGTTTAATATGTGGAAAAACGGATTAGGGCTTGGACCTAAGAATAAAATACTCATTAAATGGCCAAGCCCAAATTCTAAGCCCAAAATCCCGTAACTGCTGATACACCTTCACTAAAGCGGCTTTTCCTGATTCGTTATGACTCCGATTGACCTCATTCCAGTTGCTAAAGTTCCGTAACGCGATAAGGAATGTTTTCTCTTCAAAGGTCAGCGGCTAAATCATCGCTTAAGCACCTCGAAATCAGCAATCTATGGCCTGAAAAATGGATTTTCAGCTCTAAAAATAATATCTTCGGGATTTATCTTCAAGTCTTGACTCTATTTCTTGATCTTTTGACTTTCTCCTCGGATTCCTCTTCTAGCTAACATCTAAAACCTGTAAACTTTACACTAAAAATACCAATATTACGCGCAAAAGCTTAATAAATAAAAAATGCTAGAAATAAAAGAGGAAAATCATATTATTGCATATTTAGTCCAAAAGTCTATCAAATTGATTAAATAAACACCAAAAATGATGTCTCCCAAGGGCATAAAATTAGAACATTTAGGGAGACATCAGCAGTTTACTGGTAACATATCTAAGATAGATGAAATGCCACGTAAAATGTTCTTGAAGTTGAATTATTTGATGTTTGCGGTATTGATTTCATGTGTCCTTTTGTACAATGCAATAAATAAATGCAATAAATAATCGAACCACAACCGCAAGTGTACGGTTGTCCTAAGTAATATAGTTGATAAAACAGATTCGTTCCAAGGACGGGATGGTTGACTACAATGCTTATCTATTAATGATTGATGCACTTATGAAAGCAAATAAAGATAATATGTTTGTTTGGTTTTGTATTAATGCTAAATAAATGAAAGACAAATATTAAAATGCAAATAAAAGTTATGACGCAAGTAAAACGATGTAAAACGCAATATGAGAAGTAGCACTTGAGAACGCAAGGATCCTCCCAATCTTATTTCCTAACTTATGTTGTTTAAGGGTTAAATTGGTCAATTACAATGGTCGGGATTCTAAATTCCTTATACCCCGGCAGGGTGGACTATAAGGCGATCCTAGAGTGTCACTAGTCCCGTCAGGGTAAATATGATCTACTTTTGGATGTCTAAGTTTTATTAACTCATTGGCCCTAGAATTAGCTAAGTTCATCAGAATCAATAGCTTCTATCCTAGATTGAATAAATGGTTCTGTATCTAAACCGTCCGTCAGGATGATCCAATCGCCACTAATTGGAATAGCCTAGATACTAACACCTGTTCTTAGTTAGCTACTCCAAAAACAGTAAATAATCTCAATTTATTGAAAAGAGTAAAAAAACCAAATTTAATTTAATTTAACAGAAACCCAAATTCAACATTCGTAATTCAATAAGATTGGGATTCACCCATTAATTGTTCTCAAGCACTATGAAAAGTTTAGCTCATATTAAAAAGAAAAACTAAATTAAATGTAAAGGAATTCATATTTGATTACAAAATTAAAGATAAGAAAAACCTAATTTCCGGAATAGAAATGACTACGAACAGAGATATAGACCCTCTCCAGCTCTTGTAGCTTCTTCTTTCTTCCTTCTGTAGACTTCTCTCTGGTGTTTAATCTTGCAGAATGTGAATTGTCTTGTAAATAGAAGTCAAAGGCTGGTTTAATATGTGGAAAAACGGATTAGGGCTTGGACCTAAGAATAAAATACTCATTAAATGGCCAAGCCCAAATTCTAAGCCCAAAATCCCGTAACTGCTGATACACCTTCACTAAAGCGGCTTTTCCTGATTCGTTATGACTCCGATTGACCTCATTCCAGTTGCTAAAGTTCCGTAACTCGATAAGGAATGTTTTCTCTTCAAAGGTCAGCGGCTAAATCATCGCTTAAGCACCTCGAAATCAGCAATCTATGGCCTGAAAAATGGATTTTCAGCTCTAAAAATAATATCTTCGGGATTTATCTTCAAGTCTTGACTCTATTTCTTGATCTTTTGACTTTCTCCTCGGATTCCTCTTCTAGCTAACATCTAAAACCTGTAAACTTTACACTAAAAATACCAATATTACGCGCAAAAGCTTAATAAATAAAAAATGCTAGAAATAAAAGAGGAAAATCATATTATTGCATATTTAGTCCAAAAGTCTATCAAATTGATTAAATAAACACCAAAAATGATGTCTCCCAAGGGCATAAAATTAGAACATTTAGGGAGACATCAGCAGTTTACTGGTAACATATCTAAGATAGATGAAATGCCACGTAAAATGTTCTTGAAGTTGAATTATTTGATGTTTGCGGTATTGATTTCATGTGTCCTTTTGTACCATCACACATAAATCTTTATATCCTATTAGCTGTTGATTACTTGTCTAAATGGGTAGAGGTTGTAGCACTACCAATTAATGATTAACGAGTGGTGATAAAGTTCTTCAAGTCACACATCTTTACTATACATGGTTCGCCTCGCGTTATTATTAGTGTTGGAGGTTCTGAATTTGTTAACAGATACTTGAAGGCGGTATTAGAGAAGTATGGGGTGAGACATCGTGTATTTACTGCGTATCATCCACAAGCAAATGGTCAAGCTGAGGTCTCTAATCGAGAGATCAAATCCATTCTAGGGAAGACAGTTGGTTCCACATGCAAAGATTAGTCAACAAAATTAGATGATGCGTTTTAGGCATATCGTACTCCGTTTAAGACACCCTTTACTGCATCTCCATATCACATAGTTTATGGTAAAACTTTTTACTTACCTCTTGAGCTTGAATTAGGTGCTTATTGGGCGATAGCGGAGTTGAATTTAGGTCCTACTTTAGATGGTGAGAATCGTATGATGAAACTGAATGAACTTGACGAGTTTCGATTTCATACCAATGAGAATGATAAATTATACAAAGAAAAGACGAAGAAATGGCATGTTGACCGCATTCGTGAGGAAATATTTGAAGTTGTACCAATGGTCCTTAAATACAACTCCAGGTTTAGTAATTATCTAACAAAGTTGAGATAGAAGTGGTATGGTCCTTATATTATGACCATGGTTACACTCATAGTGTTATAGAGATTGAGCATCCAAGCAAACACCAGACCTTTATGGTGAATGTGCATCGATTGAAGATATATCATGGAGGCGAGGATACCAATCACTTAGAAGATCAACATCCTAGGGAAGTCGTGTACCTCTTTGAAGTTGAGTAGAAGCGAGAGGTAACCCGTCGAATTAATCGGCGTTAAACAGAAGTCATTTCAATTGTATATTAATTTATTCCTTTCATGTCTTTTAAATTCTTAGTGTATATTAGATTAAATTGATCTGTATTTATTGTGTATATGAAATAAATGAGAAGGGTTGGCATGTTTTTGATAAGTGCAGGTGTAAAGCCTTGAGTTTGGGGTGCTTGGTGTAAAAAGACGGAGAACAATTCCGCGAAAAAAGTTGTTTCAAAGCAGGAGACAACCGGGAAACCTGTTGCTACCAAACTGGGATCCCGGTTACGCTACTATTGACCAGCCACGTAGACGCAAACTTCTGTTGCGTCAGCAACTTTGGTATTCACGCTCGACACACAACTGGGAACAATGTTTGTCATGTAACCGGGAACCTAGTTTCAACGTTATAACATCTCAAGCGACTGACCTCGATCCTCTTAGTCGCAACAAATTGGTGCGAAAAGTTGAACAAACTAATAGAAGACAACCCGGAACCCAGTTGTCTTGTAGCCTGGAACCTGGTTGCGACACTTCTGTTTAACCAAGCTACTAACTTCGGGGCTCTTACACGCAAGGTTTTGGTGCAAAAAGTTGGGAAGTCCAATAGAAGACAACCGGGAACCCGGTTGTCACTGAACCGGGAACTCAGTTAAGGAGGAAAGCTACTGTCATGAGAAGGCTTACACACAACATTTTGTTTCGAATGAAATTTTTTTTTACTGCGAATAAGAAACACAAACCAGGCGCCTGGACTGTCCACAACCAGGAACCAAGTTTTGTCACTATACGTCGGCCATCATTCAAACCTTAAGGGGTTTGACCTCCTTTTTATGCCTTTCTTCACAAGAAACGTCATTATTCCTCCCCCAAGCTCCATATAAACCAGAAAATTAACAATAAAACACCACAAAATCATCAAGTCTTCTCCCTAAGCACCACAAAAACACATACTAAACTCATAAATCCTTCCAAAACATCATTAAATCACAACTTTTATCTAAAATTCTACTTCATGAAGGGCTTGACTTGAGTACTTAAACCTTTGCAAACCTCAAAATAATCATAACCCATCTCATATCTCACCTTAATCCTTATTTATCTATCGTCAAAACATAAAAATTCTTAACTTTTCTATAGTTTTTGAATTTTTGAAGTTTGAGTTAATGTTGTTTGAGATGACGAACATGACCAATTCCTTATTCTATAATCGAAAGATGAAAAATAATCCTAGAAAGGCTCTTGGGGATACCCTTAAAAGCAAATAAATTCCAGATTCAAGTTCAAAACCTAAGAGTGGAAAAGTCTAGAGTTTGAAGAGGAAAGAGATCCCAAGTAAGACACCACATGAAAAAGGCGTTATGGAAGATAATGAAATTGAGGAGAAAGTTTCTAGTGAAACCGTGATGGAATAGAGATATGTGTGTGGAAAGATGATGGCTACTAAGCCAAAAAGGGTCTTTATTATTTGGAATCATCAAGTTCATGAACGAGTTACAACTTTGAAGTTTGGTTTAGAGGAAGGGTTTCCTCCAGGTATTATAAACGGTAAATCTAAAGATTATGAAATAACATGTGACAAGTTTGGGTGGAAAGAATTGAGAAAGAGAGATTTCACGTATATCCCTGACATGGTTCGTGAGTTTTATGAATAATTGGTTTTTGCGAATGGGGAAGCAATTCAACTACGTAAAAAGGTAATAACTTTCTCAATGGAGTTTTTCCGTGAAACAATGAAATTGCCAAACCTGAAAGGTCCATGAAAATACCATGAAGTATTTAATGATAAGTCCTTTGAATGAAAGTCGTTCTATGATCGAGTCTTGATACGTGGGCGACTACCTATCCTAGAAGGAGAGAGATATCAAGGTCAGGTTTTGAGTAATGACTTGCTACCACGTGGTAGGGTTTGGTCCCGTTCCATAATCCATAAATTCTTTGGCAACAACCATATTTTGGAGGTAACAAAAGAAAAACTTCTTTTTATAAAGTGTATTCTTGAGAGGAAAGAAATAGACTTTGCACGAGTTGTCTATAATCTCATCATGGTTTCACGAAAGCCCCAATTATTCAACGAAACCTCAAGTTCCCGTGCACCATAAACGCCATTTGTTTGGCAGCGAACATACCACACAAGAATGAAGAGGGCGAGACTACAAAAAAAGAGGAAGATATGAAAGAAAAATATATATCAATTGTCAATGAAGGATATGCGAAAATGGGTATAGAGCTAGACAAGCCCTTTGGGGAGGAGAGAGGTGCTAGACCTCCAACACAAAAGAGAAAGACTGTCGCAGAAAATGAGATGAAAGAACAAATGAGAAAATTAGAGGAGAAACGTGATGAGATTATAGCAGTCGTGGGAAAGGTTACAAGAGAGTTGGTATTCATAAAGAATATTCTAGAGAGGGTGAGCAATTTACAATATGCCACCTACTCAATGCTTAGAAGAATGCTCAACCTATGACTACACGTGATCAGCCTAGGGTTGATTGAGATACGTTTCCCTATCCTTTTCTTATTTAGTAATGTATATTAGTTTATTATATTTATTGAGACTTTTCGAGTCGTGGGGACACATCTCATTTTTGAGTTTGCAGAGGGGTACTCGTTGTCCTTATTACCCATATTATGTGTTAATTGTTTTACTACTTTCAATAAAATTAATCAAGGGTCATGTTGACTGAAAAGTGTTTTAAATGTCCCCATAAGCATACTTTTTATAAATTTATGATACATAATAGTGGACTAGGGAGTTAATGAAAAATTCACTTTAATTGCATGCAAACGTTAGGTAAATCAATGAAAAATGCAAAAGAAGTACGCTTGTACTTAGGGAAAATGAGTGGTGTGTAGAACGTGAGATCTAACTGAGTAGAGAAACCACTTAGTTATGAACTAGAGGCAAACTATGTAACTAGGAAAATCATAGAGGTGGTTCATTGATAACCATTTGAAAAAATTTAGCTTTCTAACCCATGATTAATTTTTTTCCTTCATAGCCCCTTTTTAGCCTTTAAGCCTTTCTTTTGTCACCACGATTAAGCCATATCCCCTTAGTCTATAGGCATTTCTGTATGACCCACACTTGAATCACGATCCTGAGACTTCCTATCTTGAGATTGAGTTTGGGGTTGTGGGTTTCATTATTAGGAAAGTAAATTGGGAGGTATTTTTATACATTTGTATTTATGCAAAATTGTTGATAATATATTATTTGTAACCCTTTGTAGGGGTCTTTGATAAAAATGAGAAAAGAAAAAAAATAGAAGAGACATGACCGTTAACATCAAAATGATGGTCAGGGATATCTTATACAAACAAGAAGAAAAATAATGAAAACAAAAAATATATATATGTGAAAAAAAAGTAACCGGCAAACTGGAAATTTAGAAATCATCTTGGACAGTTTGTTGATGGTAAGTCAGGAGAGAGCCAAACACTCACTTCAAATTTACCATATATACATACTATACCATCCCCAAGCCTACGCTAATACCATAAAGTCCTCATGATTCCTAAAAACATAGTGAATTTATAATTCAGCCAATAGGGAGTAAGCAAAGTTGAGCGTTCAAAACGAGTAAGGATCGATGAAGACCCTATAACTACCATCTTGAGTTAAGTTAAGTGTAACATTTTATAACTGTAAAATTAATTTTGGATTGATATTATTTATGTTCTATTTTGCATGAAAGGTTTATGTGTACATTAGTTCTTAGGTCATACTATATGAGATTTATTTTGAGTTATGCTTTGGGTATCATTCACTAGACTCTGCATTTTTGCATCACACCTAGTATCTCTGTTTTGTTTAATTTTGTCGGGACGACAAAGTATTGAGTTTGTTGTCTCGATGTCTCCCTTTTTGTGATAAATATATGTCCTTAGGAGACATCGCTTTAGATGGAAATTATACTTATTTGATAATCTTTTATGCTTATTTTAATATATTGCACTTTCTCCCCTTGGAATTATGTTATTTGTGTTTTCAGAGCTTTTGTGCATTAATTCGTTTTCTTTTAGCATAAAGTTCTTAGGTACATGGATACTACGAAGCACCAAGATCAGGAGGAGAAGTAAAGTTTAAATTCGAAGATCAAGAGGAGAGGTCAAAAGAGAGAAAGTACCACTCAAAGAGTTGAAGAATAGAATAAGAATCTGGGTAGCTGTTATTGTTTCTGATTTCGAGCTACATCGGAACTGATTAAGGTGTGGAGATTCAAAGGAGAAAGCTGTGTCTCTGAGGTAACTCGAATCTAGGATTTTAATCAGGTGATTTGGACTTAAGACACAAAAGTTTCAACGTTTTAATAGACTGTGTAGTATTGAAAAAAAATAAAAGTAAAAGCCCAATCCGATTTAATAAGTATAAATCGTCTTTTTTATTATTAATAAATTATTCTATAATGGTGGATGTCCAAAGTTTTATGGAATAACTTTTTCTATTCATTGCTTGTAAATATGGCTAGTGAAGGGTCTTCTATTACCATATAAATACAATGTTTATTTCATTATAATAGACTAGTTGTTGTGGGAATCCAAAGAAATGTTCTCTCTATATTATCTCTTATTTCTTTATTTTATAACATGTTATCAGCATGAACCTTTGCTAAATTAAAAATTTAAGCATATATGCCCAAAAGGTACGAACTATTTCCTTCTAGTTTATGATGTCTTTGTGGCCCATGCAGGTAAATTGAATAGCAAAACTTGATATGTTAGATTTTGGAATCTATGTTTCTCAACATACCAATAAAAAAATCTATGTTTCTCTCATATGTAGAAAATCAAAACTTGATATATTAGATGTCGGATTATATTATGATGTTTTATGAAACATTCATATTCCATGTGTATTGTGAAGTTTGATGAGAAGTTTTCAAGGATTCATAACATAGGAACCTTTGTGGCAAGATTATAGCATATTGAGTTTGATAGATTTTTCTATCAAATATCAAAAATATAAAAAATAAAAAAAGGATAGAAAATCCTTGCGAAAAAGGGAATGACTTTATGAATCAAAAATAGAAATAATCTTCTATCTAGTCATAAAAGATAGTAAGGAAACAAAATATAATTTATTTCACTAATATAGAAAATCCAAATAATATCAAGTTCATATGAATTTAAATGATTGGTAAATTAATTTATTTCAATCTTAAATAAAATAATATTTATGTAGAATATGTATTCCAGATGAATACATATTAGAGAATTTTTGTCACTAACATTTCCAGCCACAATTATGTTCCTGCAGTAAATATATCGTGAGCGTAGATTTACGAAATATTATGGAATATTTTAATACCTTCTCTTAAAAGAGAAATTTAACGAATTGTTGATTCAAAAGGTCTGAAACCTATATGAATTTTAGAAGGCCTGAAACTAATTATTAAATTTAAAGGGGCTCGAACCCTTAATAAAATTCAAATGCCCGAAGCTAAAATTAATGATGTAGACTCGAAGTCTCAATTTCAGTTCGTAGATTATGAACTTGAGACTTTAGATAGTAGAGTATTTACGTAAAACCGCAAGGCTATATATATATTTTGTCTTTTTTAGTAATTATTGAAGAATATACTCTACAATTTTACATTTTATTATATATTATTTACTATCTACAATTTATAGGCTCAAAGCGTACATAGAATTCTATATATCGGGACCATATACAAATTTTCATAGGCCCGAAGCCAAGAATGAATTTTATATGCCAAAATTATATAACAAAATTTTTTAGGCCAGAAACCTATCAAAATTTTCTATGTTAGAAAAATAAAACAAATCTCTTAGGCTTGAAGCCTTAAATACAATTTATATGCCCGAATCATAAAAAAAATTTAAAGGCTTGAAGCCTGGATCATATTTTAAAGGTTTGAAACCTATATCAATTTTACTATAATTTCCATAAAAGAATTGAGAAATAAAATTTAACTTTTAAAGAAAAAATCGTTCATTCATCTTGTGAAGAGAATTTTATTGAATATAAATTATTAATCTCAATTCACTAAAGTAAATCTTATTGAATTCTTGAATAACTGTATTTTCACGAAGTGAATAAAATTTGTAGGCACAAAACCTATAACGAATTCTACATGTCACAAGCATAAAAAAAATCATAGACATGAAACCTACAACATATAGGCCCGAAGCCTACATCGAAATATATACAAAGTCTATATGCCAAAAGCATAAAATAAATAAATTAATTGGCTTGAAGCCTACATGTTTTTTTATTTTCATGCCTGAAACCTTTAACAAATTTTACGGGTCCGCAACCTTCAACAGGTGTTGAATGCCTGAAGTATACACCAATTTTTTTAAGGCTCGAAGCCTAAATATAATTTTAAAGGGTGAAGTTTGGATTAAATTTTGAAGACTCGAAACCTATATGGATTTATTAAAGTTTGAAGGTTAGACTAAATATTAACGGCTCGAGATTTAAAAGAATTGCAAACACTTGAAGTCTTAATTTAAAATTTTGGGTTTGAAAAAAAAGGTGTGATATAAAAAATAATCTCATATAGATATCATGGATATTTCCGAATCAAATTTTGTCATATGTGACACAATGATTTCATTCATAAAAAGTGCATAAAATTATGGGGAGATTAGTTACACTAGATAATTTTATGATGTGCCAATTTTGCATGATAAGGATTTCAAACATGCATCCTCCCTTGTAAATGTTTATTGTCTTACCATTTGGAAAGTTTAATAATTTGTTAATATTACTAGGTGTAACGAATATGCGTCTCCTTATATCAGATCACGCATATACTCCTGAAGTAGCTATATCGCGAATAAAGGTTTTAGAACATACTATGAGATCATTTATCTTGAAGCGAGCTAAGAAATGAATTTTTGATATAAAAATCATAATTCACGTTCCATCTACATAAGCTATTCCTTGAAGTGATTAAAATTATATTCTCATAAAGAATGCAATAAATTTCAAATATGTATTAAAAAAAAAACAGTAAAAAAAAAACAGTAAAAAAAAATTTGAAGAAAGATACATTAAGACCTTTTATACAATTCATGTCACGTAAATACTCCTAAAGTAGTAACATCGTAAGTAGAGTTTCCCAGTATTAAGGTTTAACATTACATTTTTTGTAAACTACAATGTTTCATCCTCGAAGTGAATGGAGCTACATTCCCTGGAGTGAAATTAACTGTTTTCATAAACTAAATAAATAGGCATATGGATGAAAAACAAGTGGGTTAATGTTGTATTCCCTTATTAGAAATTATTCTCTAAAGAGAATATGATCACATTCTCTGAAGAAAATGTATCATTTCCAGCTTATATAACATTGATCCAGTAATGGAAATAATTGATTGACTTAAATATTGTTTTTCATAGTTTAAAACGATTCTTAAAGTGAATGTAAGTGCGTTTGTGGAAGAAATGCAATGTTTTCAATGTGTATAGAATTGACATCTTCGTAACCCGAACTCCAGACGAGATTAAGGTAATAAAAAAAATCCTCACTACCAGAAGTGGATAATAAGGAATATCTTGAAAGTAAAATGTCACGGTAAATAAGCCATCAGAAATGATAAGCATTAATATTATCAATAAAGTGGAATTATAGAGTGTTCGCGTACTCGTGGAATACTAAGACATTTAGTTTATCTGATTAAAAGTTCTTGGATGCTCAAAAGTTATGTTACCTTGTGGTACAAAATTGGAAAATTATGTTAAAAGTAAATCCGAAGAAATTTACTAAATTTTAAGGATATTATCCAAAATTAGTATTTCGTATAAACCACAAGTGTCCGTAACAATGTTATCTTTTGCATTATTTTCTAAAAGTCTCACCATAAGTGTGTAGGAAAGTAAAATATGTTATTTGTTTGGGATTATATATACACAGATTCAAGCAATGGAAACGCATACTCTGCAAAAGAAAAGATGTCATAATCCAAAGAACTTTGTATTATTAAATAACCAAATTGTTCACCTAGTGTAGTAAGGATATGTCGAATAATTGATTACTTACTTTGTCTCTACTTAAAAAGAACTCGAAGATTCATTTTACCAATTACTACCCCCTTATTAGGGGGAGAGACAAGTCAACTTAAAGTTGAGTAACGTATAGACAAAGCAACCTGAGTTGCATGATGTATGGTAGAATACAATTTATTATATCATCTCTATCCACGAACTAAAGAATAGGAACTTGAAGTTAAAAGGATCTTCATTTGCAAAATATTGCAAATAATATACCAAATACATTCGCAAGTAGAATATTTCGAAATCCCAAAATATGTTGTAAACGCTCCAACATAGGTTATTGTCCCATATAGACACATAACAAGTGTAACAAACCAACGCATGAAACATGTTAAACTTGTAATAAATCTAACCAACACATGAAGTTTGGTAGACTTGTAATGAATATAACCAACACATGAAGTGTGATAAGCCTGTCGGTTGAAAGTATACCATGCCCTAAAGAAGAAAATCTCATGAGTAAATGATTAAATGGTAAATATTGTGGAATGTGCACTCCACATAATATGAAAAGAATTATTAAGCTAACTTATTTTGGCACAAGCATTTTTCCTTAAAGATAGTAATGGTCAGTAAAAGACATAGGTACCTAAATACTTGAAAACTTATGTAGATTATTAGTCTACTAAAAATATTTAAAATTGTTAGATAATCTATGAGATTAATATTTTCATTTAATATTGCGTGTGAAATAAATAATAAGGATCCTAAACCACAAAGTAGTGAAATATGTCGACAATTATAGAAAGGATGATAGTGAATTTTGAAATCTAAAACCCTACATGTATCACGAAGGTTCCTGCAGAAATCTAGAATTAATTATGGGAAGACGTCCTCATTGTTTTGTTATTGATTCGGTGTAGTGGTGATCAGATTGGTATTAAAGTGTTTTATAAACATAATAGGTGCTAGAAGCACCATAGGTGCCTGAAGCATGACATGTGCCCAAGCATAAAAGGTGTTTGAAGCACGATAGGTGCTTGAAGCACGAGAGGTGCTTGAAGCACAATAGGTGCTTGAAGTATGATAGGTTTCTGAAGCACGATAGGTGCCTGAAGTACTTAGAGCGTCTAATTATGAGATTATAGAAGAATGAGAAGTTCCTGAATTATAAAGTTCCCAAAGAGCATAATTTATTTAAAGTACAAGAAAAAAGTGTCTGAATTATGAAAGGATACTCGGATTAATTGTTGTCACAATGAAAAAGATGTGATATTTTTGTAATGCACTCTTTTTACTTCACTGGAGTTTTTTCTCACTGGATTTTTCCTAGTAAGGTTTTAACGAGGCATACCAAATATTCATTGTCAAAGAAATATATATTTTTTCTCGATCAAGAAATGATATTACTAACACTCCATAACCTCGAGTAAACAATCCAGAAGATTTACTAGTTAAAGTTTCATTAAGGACGACATCAAAGTACATGTATGCAAGTATCTAATGTATTAGGAAATATGTAATGTCGTAATGAGGGGATAATATATTGAAATTCTGCATTGTTTTCCTTCACCACGGTTTTTCCCATTGGTTTTTCCTAGTAAGGTTTTAACGAGACAGATTTGATATGTCTAATAACCCCAAGGATTGATGTACTCTTTTCCCTTCATCAAGTTTTGTCCCGATGGATTTTCTTGATAAGGTTTTAAAGAGGCATAACCTTCAGTGAATATCCAAAATAGAGAGGTATAAAATATTTATTAAGTGGATTATTCAACAAACCAAAAGGAAGTGTGGTTTATCTCCAACAAGAATATATTGATGGTATTTTATGAATATTGCTTGTACCACACATAATTATAATGACTACATCAAATGAGACAGAACAAAACATATATTACCAAAGTCTCCTACACACGAGATCTACATAAAAATATGGATATTAACACTTGGCAGATACAATCACGAAAGAATTTTATAGATTTTCCTAATGAAATCATTGTCAACCATAATATTCAAGAAATAGGTCCACAATATTAAAATACAACAACTCAGAGATCTATTGCCAATATCAGGGGGAGCGTAAACAAGATTGTACTCTTTTCTTTTTGTCTAAGTTTTGTCCCAATGAGTTTTCTTGACAAGGGTTTAATGAGGCAGCGTTTCAAGATGATCAGTTGCATCTATATGTACTATTTACCCTTCAACCGAGTTTTTATCCCACAGGGTTTTTCTTGGCAAGGTTTTTTAACAAGGCATATTTCTAATGGATGGACATCCAAGGATGAGTATTATGAATAAATTATTCTAAAATGGTGGATGTCCAAAGAGTTATTGATTAATTCTTTCTATTCATTGCTTGTAAATATGGCTAGTGAAGGGTCTTCCATTACCCTATAAATACAAGGTTCATTTCATTGTAATAGACTAGTTGTTGTGGGAATACAAAGAAATGTTCTCACTATATTATCTCTTCTTTCATTAGTTTATAACATTTTTATCTCATTTTTTAGTACGCTTCATTATTTTCTAAATTCCAAAGCAGAGCAAAAAGGTAAAAGAGAGAGAGAGTAAAGGATGGATAATTCACTTTTCTCCATCGACCGTTCAATCCAACACCTTAATTAAGTTCTTTATTTTCTTTTTGTAATTTAGGAACATGAATGCCTTTATTTTATTTTTAGTTTTTAGTATGAAAATGAACTAAACATCTTATTATTTGAGAATCGCACAATGGGTTAAGCCATAGTTTCTTTAATTTAATGTTATATAATTCTAAGATTGTTTCAATTTAATTCAAATTGGGTATTCTGTATTGACTATTATTTTGAGCTTATTTACTATTTTTTACTTAGCTAATTAGAAATAGGTATTGTTAATTGGGATATTAACTAGTGGCAGCGGTCACCTTTACAGGGGGTTAGTTATGGACCTATATAACAGACGTGTGGTATTAGTCAATGATCCTTATGGGCTTGACTAACTATGCAAAACAATTGGGTAAAACACTTCAACATCCAAAAGTAGGTATAATCACCCTGACGGGATTTGTAATACCGTAGGATAGCTCCTAAGTCCACCTTGACGGGGTTAGGAGATATAAGAGTCCTAACTAATACATAAATACTAATTTGTCTCTTAAAAGAAAACATTTATTATAGAAACTTAGGTGAACCCCTTGTGAGACTTAAGTACCTCTCTCATATTTGCGTCCACGTCTCTTTAGTTTTAAGTTATTTACTTTTTGTTAAGCTTTTGTTATTTGTTAAATTGCGTCTAATATTTTAATCATCAAAACCAAACAAAAAATCTATATATTTTATTTTTTGTAATTGCAATTACTAATATTTATATGTTAAACGCTTGAGTTATAACAGTTCAATCCCTGAGAACAAAATCGCTTTATATATGTATTACTTGGACAACTCGTACACTTGCAGTTAGTGAATTCTTTTATTTATTGTTAACTTTATCACACCCAAAGACCCACCAATATTCTAGAGTTGACCCGGACCTAAAGGTAGATGGCCAAAATTTAATTTAAAAAATCATAATTGATTGTGCATAATTCATAATTTAGTTTATATTAATTATTTAATGAAGATCATATATAAAGAAGTTACAAATTATTCTATTACTCATAGAAATATAAAAATATCTAAAATATAAATATAAAATATATCAATACATATAATCACCATCTTCTATGTATATCTTGGCACATCTCTCATAATTCTACAAAATGTAATACTTACTACATATATATACTTTTCAATCATAGGAATATAAACAAGAAGTATGTGATTGAAATGTCAACTATCAAATCGTCTTTCTTTGATCCAATCATGTTTCGCAATTTTCTCTCATTCCTACAAATATTACGATTAATTTAAACTCACAGATTTACTATTTATGATTTTATCGAATATAATATAAGTTGCTCACATATGATGACTTAAGTTTAACATTTTCCTACTCGTCTCGTTTCTGAATTATCATATTTTTTGCTCGAACAAAATCTATGCGCATGTGAATTCAAATTTGTATTACAACATTATTCAATACTAAATATTGTGGTTGTGATAAGATAACGTTAACTTATTGTCCTATCAAACTCATAGTTAGGTCATAATTGTATATTAGTTTTACATGTAATCTTAGATATAAAAAAATAACTCATGATATTTTTTTCGGATAATATATTGTAATTCTCTATTAGGATTTCAAGAATAAATTCTTTTGTCAAAATTTCATCTCATGTATAAAAGAATCAATTAAATTTTAGAAGAAAAATTTATATCTAGTAGGGAGTAATGTTTTTCTTATAAAAAGTATAAAGAAAGTTTGTTTTGAATAGTTTTTAAAGCTTATTGTATTTTTTTTCATTTGCTAACTTATTGCGTTAGTCTTATTCTTTTCATGAATCCCAAAACATTATGTACCTTGTAACCTTATTTTAGTTCCTACTTTCACTTCACAACAAAAAACTGTGATATGCCAACTCTACATCCAAATTGCGTTTGTCTACTTTACCTTAAGAGTCTATTACTTCTAAGAATTGCCTACTCCATTCTAATAATAGTAGTCTAATATTTCTAAAACTTCCAACCCACCTTCATAGAAGTTAAATATTTATATATTTGTCTACTCCGTCAAACAAAAGTGGTTAAAAATATAAGTTTCAAAATTAAATAAATATCCAAAATTAAAAAAATTATAATAAAAAATTAACAACTTCATTTATCCATAATATTTAAAAAAATATTAAAATTCATAATTGGTTCAAAAAATAAAGAAAAATTAAAAAAATTAATTCAATTTTTTTTGGACTGTAATTTAAAAAATCATAATTAATTTATAAAAAATAAATTTATTCCTAAAATATTCTTTTTTTTTTGTCAAACGTATAAGTAACGAAGTACAAAAGATGATTAGCCTATCCCTAGACGCGTAAAAGCCAACCCTAACTCCGTAGGGTCCAGATGATCCGGTGCCGATTACCTAGCTAAACGCGCAGCACAGTCAGCCAGCCCATTCCACCTACGCGGAAGATGTTTGAAGAAAAGCGCTCCATGCTCTTCAACCATCCTGTTGATCCGCGTAACAAAAGGGCGGACTTTCCACCAAGCAGCTGGCAACGACTTAAGTCCTTGAACAAGATCAATGTTGTCTGAACAGATTACGGTTTTGGATCCTGGGTGACCCATACTGAGCCGAGACGCTTCAAGAACCGCCACAGCTTCCCCTTCCGCTGCTGAATCTGTCCAGATTGGTTTTGAGAAAGTAACACGTTGACCCGTAAGCGTATTCCTTTGTACTATTCTGATACCACTTCGTACATTAGCAGAAACAAATGATGCATCACAGGTATACACAAAGTTGGCATCATTTAGTTCTTGATCATTGATGGGGTTAACCGCCGGTGTCCTGGTAATATGTGGTGCAGGTGCTGGTGCGGAGTCCCAATCGGTTCCAAAAAGATCCGCCATACCTGCATGAATTGAAAATACTATCTGTTGTGGATAAATATGAACTTGCTCATGAAGCATTTTCATTTTGGCCTTCCAAATGTTCCAGAGTGTCATTTGAAGACCTGCAATTAAGATGTTTTCCTCCCAAATAGTATTATCCATCGAGTCGCATGTTTTAGAAAACCAGTCTCCAATAGAGTCTGGATCATCCTCTGGTATCCTTACTTGCAGCGCAATACCTGCCCAGACCTGTTTTGCAAAGTTACAAGATAGAAGCATATGTACCACCGTATAAGTCAAGTTTTCACACCAAATACAACATTTATTGTCACTGCAACGCCTTTTATAAAGATTATGTTTAGTAGGTAGCAAGTTTCGACATGCTTTCCAGTTGAAAGATCGCACTTTGTTGGGAACATTTGATTTCCATACTCGATTCCACAGTTTAGGACTATTCAGTTCAGCTTGGATTGAGGTCTGTGCAGTTCCACTCATCGCCATTTGTGATAAGATCTTGTATCCAGTTTTAGTGGTGTATGTGCCAGACTTAGTAAAAGGCCAAATGAAGGTGTCCTGACCCTCCGGCTCCAGGAGAGGGATTCTAGATATCTCTCTATGGACAAGAAGAGGGATGGTATTGTCAATTATCGTCCAGTCCCAATTAATTCTCTGAGTTGTCATCAATTAGTTAACAGTTTCGATATTAGTATCAACAGGGCGATCCTTAATAATACCTGAGGGTAACCATTTGTGTTTCCAGATATTGGTTGATTCTCCATTTCCTATCTGAATGTGACCATGCTCAACAAGTAAATCTCTTCCTTCAATCAAGCTAGCCCAAGACCACGTCCGATTCTGTCTTAACTTAGTATCCAAGAAAGTCCCGTGAGGGAAGTAAATGCCTTTCAGTACTCTAGAAACAAGCAGATGAGGGTTACTAAGGATACTCCAAGCCTGAGCAGCTAGAAGCGCCTTATTCGCCCTCTTCAGGTCCCGAAAACCCATTCCCCCCACTACCTTGGCGGCAGTCATCTTCTCCCATTCAAGCCAATGTATTTTCCTTTTCTCCAAGGAGTTCCTCCAGAACCTAGCAATAATAGATGAAACTTTCCTGCAAAAACCAACAGGAAAAGAAAAAATAGACATCGCATAGCAAGGTATAGCCTGTAAAACCGCTTTGATTAGTATCTCTTTGCCGCATTCCGAAAGGAGTTTCGCTATCCAACCTTGGGCTTTGTTGAAAACTCGTTCAACTATCCAGTTCAGAGTGTCCATTCGTGATCTCTTGTGGCACAGTGGTATGCCTAGGTATTTCCCCAGGTCTCGAGTCTCATTGATCTGCAGTGCTGCAACTACCTGTTGTCTCAAGGCTTCCGGGGTTTGATTACTAAAACAAATCGAGGATTTATGGTAGTTGATTTTCTGACCTGAACATCGACAGTAAGTCTCTATACATTCCTTGAATTCCTGCAGGTCTTGCCCATCCAAAGAGATAAAAAGCAGCGAATCGTCTACAAAAAGAAGGTGTGATATAGTTGGACAGTTATGTGTCATCTGAATACCAGTAATCAATCCCTATTCAACCTTAGTTTCTAGTAAAGAAATTAGTGATTCAGTAAGTAAAGCAAATAACAGTGGTGATAAAGGGTCCCCCTGCCGAATCCCCTGGCCAGGTTTGAAGGGGGGTTGAGGCTCCCCATTAATGTTGATCTGAAAGGTGACCGTCGATATGCAATTCCATATCCATTGTACCCATTTAGGTGCAAAACCCATTTTCTCAAGAAGCAAGCGGAGAAACTCCCAGCGTACCTGATCATATGCTTTAGCCGTATCAAGTTTAATAGCTGCAAAGTTAGCTTTATTTTTCAATTTCCTCTTCATAAAGTATGATACTTCCTGGGAAATCAGGATATTATCTTGAATTGCCCTTCCTTTAATAAATGCCGCTTGGGTAGGTGAAGTGATATCATTGATTATCGCCTGTGGTCTGTTTGCCAGTATCCTTGCAATTACCTTATAAACAAAGTTAACACATGAGATAGGACGGTAGTCACCCACACCTGTCTGACAGTCACCTTTAGGGATCAAAGTAATCAGTGTTTCATTTAAGAGAGTGAGTGGAGTATTATTAGTAAATAAGTCAACAACAAGATTCACCAAATCATTTCCAATAATGTCCCAGTATTCCTGAAAAAATTTACCGTTCAGGCCATCAGGGCCTGGGGCTTTGTTAGGGCTCATATCAAAAGCAGCTTGTTTAATTTCAATCTCATCTGGTATTTTGGTTAAGAAATCATTCATGTCTTCAGTTACTTTGGGGAGTATCTCTCGTAAGGCATCATTAAGATCTGTGGGTTCCTGTTCATGTAACAAATTAGAATAAAAGGTGTTTAATTGATGTTTAATTTCATTTTCCGTGTGGACCCAATCCCCCTCAGAGTTCTGTATTCCTACTATTCTGTTACAGTTTCTTCTTTGTGATGCAAGGGCGAAAAAGTATTTGGTATTTTTATCCCCATATTTAATCCATTGATCTCTGGCTCAATCAGACCAGTAAATCTCCTCTCTTTTCCAATAAAGTGATAGTTGTTCTCGTATCAAAATCTCCTCCCCTTGTTGCTGAGGGATAAAAGGAGCATTAGAAATATCAATAAGTTGACGTTCCAGTTGTTTAATCTTGGTTTTGTTATTAGGGAAATTTAGTGCCCGTTTGGAAGTGCTTTTAGTATTTTAAAAGATTTTTTTACTTTGAAAAGCACTTTTATGAGAAGCACCAAATAGGTGTTTCTTAAAAAAAGCACTTAAAATAATTTTAGATTTCAAAATTATTTTTAATAATTTTTTTAAATTTTGGATTTTATTCTAAAAGCGCTTTTTTACTCTAAAATAAGCACTTCCAAACGGGCCCTTAGTTTTCCCCATGTAGTCAAAGCATTTGAAGTGATCTCTCTTTTTTGAAGAAAACTTGAAGGGCCGAGTTGTCCACTGGGGTATTCCAAGTGTTATCAACAATATCTTTGCACTGTGGGTGGAGGTACCAGTTTGTTTCAAATCTAAAATATTTCATATGTCTTCTCCCTTTACCATGAGGGAAGAGTATGAGAGGGGAGTAGTCAGATCCAACCGCTGGTGGGATGAACACTGTAGCATTGGGAAAATTGTCAGTCCATTCCGTGGAAGCGAAAACTTTGTCAATTTTTTATTTGACCACGTTCAACTCGTCTTGCCTATTAATCCAGGTAAAGAAACTACCATAGTTATGAAGTTCAGTGAGCATATTATTGGAAATAAAAAGATTAAAGTTAAGAATGTATTGCTGGTTTGGCGGGGATGTGCTAAGTCTCTGGGTACCGCTGGAGATATCATTGAAGTCCCCCATTAAAATAAAAGGACATGCGTGCCGTGATATCCAATCTGTAATAGAGTTATACAAGACTTGCCGCTCAAGGTAAGTATTAGGAGTATGGACAAACATATAATAATACGAATCTAAACTATCATTAATTTTAACAGTAATATAATAGGGGCAGGAGTCCAAAATACACATCGAGACCTTCGAGTCCCACATCATCAAAAATCCCCCAGAGTGATTGAGACTGCCCTGGGGGTTAACCACAAAAAAGTTCTCAAAATTTAAGTTCCTAACAAAAGTTTTAGCATCATAGTCCATCAACAGGGTCTCACAAAAACAAGCCACAGCTCGTTTACACTCCCCAGCCATGGCTTTCAACACGATCATTTCTGGCCCGCAGCCATCTCCGGGTGGCTGCCTCCTCTTCTACCCCTTCCTCCCCGTCTAACCCTACCACGGACTGTAGCACCTCCCCTTCCACGAGTACTCTTATTGTCTTGTTCACTGTTTGGTTCCATTCCATGCTCCACTTCACCGAAGACAATGCCTTGCTGCTGTTCCTCATTATGTTTGTCTTGGTCAGAATTAGCAACCTCATTAGTACCACCTGTATTCTCTATCATCTCCACACCAGCACCATCAACTATACCACCCTCAACAAACTGACGTTGCTCCTGCTTGTCCTTAGCAATAGCGTTTTCAAGTAGTTTCCCAAGATCACCTTCCGAGTCAACATCTTGTAGAGCAATTCGTTCCTCCAAGCTAAGTTTCCTAAGTTTATTACCTTCAACACTGTATACACTAGTCTGAGTTTTTTGCCTTTTGTTCGCAACGGAGTGGAACCATATATATTCATTCCTTCTTTTCTTCGCATTAACATTAGATAAACATTTGAACCGAGCAGTACTTGTCTTATCAGAATCAGTAGTGTCACTAGTGCTATCAGACTGAACTGTTTTCTCAGGAGAGTGAACTACTTTATCCCTACCTGCAGTATCTCTAGTTGTCCTTGATTTATCGTTGTCATCGTCACTGATAAACACCGTTCTCACTGCCTGTTGTACAAACGTGCCTTGTCTCTTTGCTTCCAAGATAACATCTTCAAGCCTAATCTGTTGTCTTCCAGCTTGTTCTCCACCCATATCAATATCACCCCTAGTATCAGAACTATCACCCATCGTTTCGTTTCTAGCAGTACTCCTTCTATCATTACCACGTTTGGAGCGAATCTCCCTATCTTGTCCCTCACCTGGGTTAGGATGTGACCCCTCATCATCTCTATCCCAGTTGAAATAACTAGCATGTGATAAAAAGGCCTCACCATCTCTTTTCCTTACACCATACAAAGGATTCTCTAGCATGTCCTTGATGATATTTTCCGGGCTCCAAGTGATCAAACGATGTTTGGGCGCTGAAAGCCCTTCCCTAACTGCTGGCTCATCACAATTTTCTCGTTTGTGACCAAGCTTGCCACAAGCGAAACTAGAAAAGACCAATGTTTTCATATTTAAAGGTAACCCAACCAATACCATCTTGCTGTCTCAAGAACTTACCAGGGGGAAGTGGGTCAACCACTCTAAAGCTAGCACGAAATCTGAGAATCGGCACCACCGTTGTGTCATCCTCTGGAAAATCTATCTCGTCCAAGTCCTTGAATGTGCGAGCAATATTTTTAATCGTTCCTATTGTATTCTGGATATGTGCCAAACCCCCCAACTTGAATCCATGCAGCGGAGTAGTTGGAGGGTGTAAAAGTTCCGTTGAAACTACCATCACCCTTAGTAAAGCCAGCGTGTTGTCCTATCATAATACCCAGACGTAGATTCCACAATAGATCCCTTTCCTTGGTGTTATCGATCTCAAGTTTGAAATAGTTTGAGAGATTTCAGAGACTGGGACGTTACCTCTAACTTGCCACCGATCAAACACCCATCGTCGAAAACCAGCGAGATTGACCTTATTATCACCCATAACCCGAACCATCAACACCCTTCCACGGTCAAGATTCTCCACACGACGCACCTTGATGTCAAGTTTGATGACCCCGAGCTCTTCCTCTTCTTCTGGATGTAAGTATGTCACCGGTAAAGCATGTCGAGAGTATGTCGCCATTTGTTTGTATAACCTGAAAAAACAGAAAGTGTAGAGAGAGATATTTGGAAAGTGAAGAGATTATGCAGAAAGTAAAAATGAGATGTTTGCAGAGTATAAAAGGAGAAGTTGTATCGGTGATCTTCTCGATTAGATAAGAATAACCGAGATAGTGGGCCAGGTGTAGCGTTCCTGTTACATTAATCCTATTTCTTTTTTTCTTTCTCACTGCGTGTACTCCACTACGGAAAATGAACCGGTTCATTTTTCTTGAAACTCTCCACTTGTTTATCACCTTTGAAGAGAACGAGGTGAAAGTAGTGCATGCGTGCCAGCTTGACTCCTTTACTTCCTTTCTAGTTTCTTCCAAAACACAAAACCCACTATAGACCCTTATCCTAAGGCTTCCCGTATTTCCGATGTTCCTACTACTCCCTAAATCACCATCAAAATTTCCTCTCCTTCTTCCTAAATCCCTAAGACACTCAGCCATACAGTGAAGAACCGAGTCAATTAGCCTCCGTCTTCTCTTAGTTCTAGTACCTTCATCCTGTAAACCTAATAATCCTTACATCTGTATATTTCAGTGAAGAAATCCTTTCCCATAATTCCGCTGTGACTATGCTCTTCGCCGCTGTAGCAGATGAGAGAGATTCGGTGCTCCTCCGACCGCCATAGAGAAGATGTCACGATGTAAATACGTGTTCTCCTATTGGTGTGGTGTAATCTCCAGTTCCCGTCTTCGCCTTTTTCAGACCAAAACCCTCCAGCCAGCGTGACTATTATGATACCTTTAATCCCGCTGCTAATCCATCGATTGTCACCGTCAGAAGTGAGACCCATCGTTCTACCTTCCTACCTATGTAAGAGGCTCCTTTTAGCCCCCTTAACGGTGCCGCTCCTCCTAGATCTGGTCTACGGGTAGAGCGGTGTTCTTCGCCGGTTGATTTAGACGAAACCCTAATCTGACGTCACTCAAAAACCCTAATTGCCTTTATCGCCAGTGAGAGAGAACCTTTTTCATTTGCTTATTCCTAAAATATTCAAATAAGTATTTTATATTTTTTTTTAAATAGAAAAATCATTGCAAAAGTCTTTTTCATATTTTAAGGAGAAAGTTCCATAAAAAAATTTCGTTCTCTAAAATTAAAATTTTAAATTATATATCACCTTAAAAAATAATAAAGTTAACCCGATTGACAAAGGGTCCGTTTGGGATTGCTTTTCAAAATAATCACTTAAAGTGATTTTATATTCATAACAATATTTTAGACTATTAAAATCACTTTTAGGAAAAGCACTAGATTAGTGATTATTAAAATAATCACTTAAAGTGATTTTAGATGTCAAAATATTATTTAATATTTGTTACAAATAATTTAATTTTAATCAAAAAGCGCGCTCCAAAATAATCAATCCCAAACGGGCTCAAATAAACTTCACACTTTCTCAATAAAATAAAAATAGTTTAAAAAAATCACTTTCTAAAGAAAAACATTAAATGCTCTTTTCACTTTTTATTCTCTCTTAAGATCAAATTTGTGCCCTAAACGATTCTGCCATTGTTGGCTACATCACCCTAACCCATAATTGCCATAGTAATAGTATATCAAAGCTATAATCATTACTTCTCAATTGTTTCTCTTTGTCAAATCTCGTCCTCTCTCTCTTCAATTAGTGATGTAAGGTTTAAAGTCAGTAATCGATAATGCTTAGTGGATGGTTGAGTGTTTGATTTTAGCTTCAAGCTTTTGTTATCATCACTGTCCATGTTATCATTTTCATTATTGATTTCATCGTGTCGCCGTTGATTTTTCCCATACTTCGAGATATCGGCGATGGCTGAAGAGCGGGGAAAGGAGGATGACACAAATGTATGAGGAGGGAAACTGGAGGGGAGAGAACGATAATACTAAACCAGTTTCGTCTTCTCGTATCTTCAATATCCTCATTTGCATCGTTCATCTCACATTTCGGCAAATTGCAGGTCTAATTTTGCCTCTCAATCTTCATTTATAGGTCTCCTCTTCTTACTAATACTGTTGTGTGGATTTTGTGTGTTTTTTTTTTCCTTTTTTGACTAATACGGTGATTTTGTATGTATGAAGGAATTAATACACCGACTTCTCAGTTTGTTACTAAATTATGTGTTGTTGGCGTTGATTTATGGATCAATTTTAATTTAGAGATGGAAAGCACTTAAGGTTAGTGCTTATTTGGTGCTCCAAAAGGCTATTTATGGCTTAAAGTTTTGTATCTTAATTAATAGTAGATATATCACGTTTGTATGCTATTTGATTATTCAATGATGTTTCTGTGCGTTTTGGCCAATAGACGCATATTTGATCATGTAACTATATGCAGATATTAATTTATGTGATTCTTTAGAAAAGACGAAGGCTACTAAAAAGTCGGTATGAATTTTGCTTAAAAGTGATTTTCTTAATGACCCGTGTATCTTTTTAACTCCTATCAACTAATTATAATAATTTTTTGAGCCAACTTGATCTAATAAGTACGTAAAGCTTCAAGCTTGAAAGGGAAATGGTCAAATTATCTGAATTGAGCATTTTGAGGTATCAAATGGATAAGAGTAAAATCAGGAATTATTAATTGAAGTCTAGAAGTATGTAAATTGGATCCGTTTGGAAGTGCTTATTTTAGAGTAAAAAAGCGCTTTTAGAATAAAATTCAAAATTTTAAAAAAATTATTAAAAAATTGAAGTGCTTATTTTAAGAAGCACCAAATTGGTGTTTCTCATAAAAGTACTTTTAACAATTAAAAAAACTCTTAAAATAGTAAAAGCACTTTTAAGTGCTTCTCCAAAAAAGCACTTCCAAACGGACACTAAACTTGCTTTTTTAGTGTATTAATTGACTCATTTGTGTATTCATTGTTAGATGCTTTTGGAGTTGCAACTGTATGGTTTATTAAATGAAAATGTATCGAAAGGAAAACAAAATGGTGAGATGTTACTGCTGGGATCCTATATTCGAGAACCTTCACGCAGTAGTTCAAATCAAATAAATGGAAATGGAGAAATTAATCAGTCTTATTCCCTTTTTAATCAACCTCCATTGATGAGTTTCGAAACTCCATCTTTAAGCTTGATTGGATTATATTATCTCGCGAATACTTGCTTCATGAATAGTGCTCTCTAATGTTTAGTCCATACAGATAAGCTCGTTGATTATTTTTTTAGCAAATTTTTGAAAGGATCAAAATTTTGACAATCCTTTGGGTATGAATGTAAGTATTTTCTTAGTATCGAGTCATTTGTTATCTCTGTGGGCTTTTCTGAAGTTATTTTCTTGATCAAGGCAAGTTACTATGAGTCTTTTATTGCCCAGATGAAGAAGTAGCAAACGAGCATTGGAAAGTAATCTAGCACGTAATAGCTCAATCATAGTCAATGTATGCCAAGTAAGTATATCATTATTTACACAAAAGGTCCTTTAAGTTCTTACATTCGATCAGTTTATGTATCAATATTTACCCCTTCCTCCCATCACAGTAAATATGCCTAATGATGGAAAATTAAATTATCTTTTTCAAGCTTTATCCACAGCTTGTGAGTTACGGGATGATGAAACTTTGTTAATAGTCGAGGTATTTTATGTATGAAGAGGGGTCCGGTCCGCTCCCACATTGTAATATGGTAAAACTATAATGTTGATTTTCTTTTTACTACAGATATACAATAGTCGGATATTTAGTTATTGTGTATAGAATGCCAAAGGATTATATTAACTCTCACTTGATCGTATTTAATATACAAGAGAAGTAAGTGTTGTTAATTTGTAACTTTTTTTGCAAAGTATTATATAATTGTTTAGTTGGTCATGGTCAGGTTCTTTTTTTTGTTCCAAAGTCATGGTTAGGTTCAGTTACTCGTACTATTAAATGTTTAATTGGGTAAATTTCATCTTTGGTCCCTGTTGTATGTGAAATAATCACGTATACACAACATGCGAGTGTTTCTAACCTTTTGAAACACAAGGCTATTTCATATAATACAGGGACCAAGAATGCAGTTTATTAGATGTACTAGTTAGAGGCCGGTTTTCTCTGACATTGAGCTCTTTCCTAATAAAAAAGGGTATGACCTAGTCATGGATATGGAATATAATAAGCATATTCTTTGTGCTAAATATTTTTGAAATTGATTGTTTCTAATTAGTTAAGAAACTAAAGATTTTATTTCGTTTGAATTATGGATATACTTATCTTATGTTATAGATACAAGAAGACATGTCAAAATATTCTTCGCTCACAATAAAAAAAGTTTTACAAGCATCTATTATAATAATTCTCATACGTATCCTATAATCTAGAACTTTACGATTAATCATCATTTTAAAGTTTAAAGTAGTCAACCATTGAAAACTTAATTTTTATTAACAACTATGTGAGTGTTATGCATGTCCATCTAACATTGTATTAATACTCGAACTTCTTTTTTTCATCTTGTTATCATAATCTCCACATTTCAGACTAAATTTCTTGTTTAAGGTACTTCAATTCTTAACCCTATATATATATATTTATTCGTTATTAATTCTCACTGAAATTATTAAAAAATATTATAACTACAAGCATCTGGAATACTTTATTTATTTAGATTTATGATAATTGATGCTGACTTCAGGTGAGTTATTTACCAACCATGGTTAAGTTTATTAGCATCTTTAGTTAGTACTAAAAAATATTACTTGTGTAATCTATGATTTATTGCAGTCTTTCGAAGAAATGGTGGCAATGTGTTTGGTAAAAGATCAATCTAAAATACCAACTGTTGAGAAATTATTAAAGCATTTCGTTTTCAAGCAAGCCAAACCTCCGCATAAAATCCCTTGAGGTATATTTCATATTTTAAAGAAGCTTGTGAAAGATATTGTTGAACGTTCTTGTGAAATAATACAACTGCACAATTAGCTTTGAAAAAAATGTCTTCTTTTCAACAAGAAGCTATATCTCAGGTTAGAGCATGATCTAAAAAATTATATAAAAAAAATTAGCACTCATGTGCTTTTTTGTATTGTCAGAGTATTATGAGGTGTGAGTGTTTGGACCTTTAATATCGAGGATTTGAAGTCACATGCTTTATTGGTATGTATTCAAGTTATTAATTACTTATTAGTTTTTAAAGAAAACTAAGGTTAAATTTTTTGTTTTTCAGGCTTAAGATGGGGATAAATTACCATAAATAAAGGAAGTAGACGAAAGAATAAAATCTTCTTATAAATACTACAATAATTCTTTTTGCATATTCAAACTTGATGATGGCACTGGACGAACTGAATGCTTTAAATGGTATATTCTTTTTGCATCTTTGTTATGAAACACGGGTAGATTAATCTATTTTCTAAGTATATATAGCCGACTCTTTTTAGAAGGGAGATGGGAAATGGGGATGCCAATAGCCGACTCTATTCGAGAAGGTAGCCGCGAAACGATAAAGGGGGTGTCAATAGCCGGCCCTATTTGAGAAAAGAGTCGGGAAAATGTGTCTCATTAGCCGACACTTGAGAAGGGAGCCGGGAAAAGGGGTGTCAATAGACGAGACTATTTTAGAAGGAGCTGGGAAAAGGGGGTCTCAATAGCCGACACTATTTTAGAAGGAGTGGAAAGGGGGTATCAATAGCCGACACACATATAAAAGTGTAGGCATAACATTGGCAACACGAGTAGCAGGCAAAGATAAGACAACACTTTAAAAGTGTCGTCTAAAGGTCAAAATAATGTTGGCAAAAACCATTTTTCTTGTTGTGCTTCATTGCCTCAATTGTCTATATGCAAGGCTAATATAATAATTTTGAACTCCCAACATAACCTTAGTAAACCACTTGTAATAACTTTGACAAAATTAATTTGAAGAATTACAATTGAAAGTGCATACTTTATAATTTTAAATAAAAGAAATAACAAATTATTCTACTAGTAAAATTAACTAAAAGAAAATGATTAAATATATCCGTACATATAATCACCATCTTTTATTTGTATCTATACATTTCTCTCACAACTCTACAAAATATCGTTGTATCAACATACACATATTGTCCAATGTGAGAAACATGAACGACAACTTGTTAATTTGAAAAGTATAAAAATTACTATATAATTTAAATATGATACACATTAGTGTTTAATTTATGATAATTTGAACATGTGATTGATATTCTATCTACCTAAGCATTTTTCTTTTATCTAGCCATCATGCATGATTTTCTTCCAATGCTACAAAAATAATTGAAATTAACTATTATTATAAAAAAACGAACTTGTAAGAAAAGAATATTATAAATTAGAGTTTGTATTGTCTCACTTGTGTGTATTTTATGCGATATAATTTCTCATCGTCCCTTAACGTTACATTCATATTTTCTGTACTAAGGAATTGTAACTAAAAATAAATGTAAGGGTATATTACAAATAAAATATACACCATAGAATTATGTATTTTATATAAGATTTTTTCTTAAGACATTCATGAGTTGTTGATTACGTTGTAAAATTCAGCACAGTCTATTGCACGATTCGTGAAGATAGTCATTTTTTATTTTTTTATTTTTCAATTAAACACGTATAATAATTTCAATTATATGTTTGTTACAATATAATGAAACATATGAAAATATATATTAATTATCTGTGTTATATGCTTACCTATAATATACATTATATCAAAATTTCAGGGTATACAATATCAATTAATAAGATATGATATAGTATTTTATCATTCATATAGTACGCATACCTTTTATACATGGATTATAGAAGAATCTCGGTATATACAATATTTGTGGCTTGATTATCATCAAAGGGGAGAAGAAAACTTATGTTATCATAAGCCGTGCATCTGGATAATGCAACATATAATTGTCCATGACTAAACACGGGTGTTCAAAAACCAACATCAACAAATTTCACCGATTGCCATTTAAAATTATTGATGGTCATGGCAAAGGCCAATCAAAATGGAAATTGTCGTGTTATCATTATAAATGGTATTTTTGATGAGGCGGTAGATATGGATATTCTTGAAATAAACACCAATTTTACATCTTTATCCCATTCAAAATGCACGTTTCTAAAACACGCGAAGAATACTTGACAATCACCAGATTTGTACCATTACAAATTCCGTCCTTGAGGGAAATATTCTTTAGCGGCATAATGGGGTACATCTATATATAGTTTTTGCCTAAATGGAGGCAACCCACTTGGATTGAAGGTGTTCTGATATTCATTTAGATAACGCGGTGTGATGGTCTAATCAACTTCATCTTTCTCACATATTTTATATGCTGCTAAATATGTCAACATTTCTCGATGAAAAATATTCAATGACAAACGATTGATATTAGTATTATCATCGTTGCATACTACAAAAATAGTTCGTTCATCAAGATATATGTTTGTTGCGTTTTTGGGGTCATTCAGATAAGAATATATAGTATAAATTAGAATATTTATGTTTGTACACTTCCACATTCTTGTCAGGATATGGACAATATGTTCAAGGCTAGAACCAATCTAGGAACAATTATAAGGAATTTTTTAGATTTAAGTAAACGACAAGAACATGTAAGTAAATGAAAATTGCATGAATTTAGAAACCGTTGATAAGATTGTTGTGACATCAGAGTGTCCTGATGTATCTTTCAATCGGATGTTCATATCAAATGTCAATACATTGATGTTACTCCGAATATAAGAACGTTTTAATGAGGCTCCTAAATTTGATTGCGGATACCTAGAGGAATAACTGGTAAAATCTGTAAAAAATATTCTTCAAGGATAATCGTGATACCCCCAAAAGATTTTTCACTTCCATACACATCTTGTGGGGTTCGCTTAATAGATTCAATGCATTGCCAATCTTCCATCTGAACTTCAACCCAAATTACGAGTTTCGTGGCCCATATCATCTTATCCTCTAGCGATTGTTTTTAACATTACACTTTGGTTTTTCATGGGCATTCAATATGATTGAAAATGTCGAATGTGCAGTTCGCCATCCTTTCAACACCAACTATGCTCGGATGAAGCCAATGCGATAACAATATACCCGAGGCTACGACATTTACATGCAATCGTATTGTATAAAAATGTCATTTCTATTCCAGCACTTCCATGTAGAAAAAAATTTACTCTTTATTTTAAATAATACAATCCATGACTTTATTATAGGCACGATTTTTTGCACTATTAAGTCGATCGATGTCACTTTGAACATCAGTTTCTCGCGCCTCCGCCTGAACTTGAATATGTTCTGATAATAATCGGCTACATACATGAGAGCTCCAATTACATGTTGATTGTGGCATTGGAGGAAAGTCAAGTAGAGCATTTCCAATTTCCACCAATAGTGTATTTATAAAATACAACCCATAGTCTTCTATTTCTTCACCTATGGGCTCAAGAATAGAAATATGATGCACGAATCTTGTGTTAAAGATATCACATATGTGCTTTGAATGTCTTTTACTAAGGCTATGTGGATTGAGTGGATTACATTGTGTTAGTATCAATGAAAATAATCTTCCGAGCTAATAACCAAAGTTCATAATTGAGGCCTCCCGTAGACATTGTACCTATTCGTTAGCATCCTCTTGAAGGCCTATGACAACACACTCTAACTTGAATGAACCATAAAACTTACTATTGAACGTATTCAGACACTTAAATTATTGAGGTCCTTTTACATATGGAAGTAACAAACGAAGATAAAATATCTCTCTAGAATTACGGCTAGCGAAATGCATTCGTCTAATAGCAAATCCCCTTTGTCTAGGTTTCCATTTTCCCTCTATACAATTCAAAACAAAATGTTGTGGGAACTCCAAGTATTTGTATTGAAGGACTATTAAATTTGTGGCACGAGAATCAAAAAACAATATTATAGTTGTTTTATGAGGCCTAACACCCAAATTAATTGTATTTAGTGATTTATCAGGATCAATAACAATTACTTGTTCTTCCGGTAAATTTATTTGTAAGCGTGTACTACTGTAGGAACCTCTTGGTGCAAAGGATATCCTAATATATGCAAATCTTCTTCATAGGGTCTAATATATCTAGCATCGGTATATTGTTGAATCTCGTCTTTACGTAGAACCATTGTTTCTCGACTGTGACCTTCGTATATATATACTCATGGATGTACTTCACACTTCTTACCCCCGCACAAACTTCAACATTTATGTGACAATTGAATATTTTTTTACATATAGGGATTGTATGGTACCACATCCCTATTACCAACATTCTGGTCACTCACACCAAAAACACGACCATAGTCACGACGACGATAAATCGGATAAACATCTTCGTTCATAATTTTGGTATCCATAAACTGTTTATGGTAATGTTTTTGCAGTGACTATCCACCATGAATGGTGAAGTCTCATTTCGAGTTCCACATGTGACATGAACCATTCAATGTTTCACGGTCTCAAAGAGAACTGGACCATCAGACGTGTCGAGAAATCCGACACTCACTAAGTTATCATTTTGATCAGTAGATCAGATCTTTTCTGTTCCCTCTGAGAATATCAACATATGCACATGCGGTAGACCTCTTATTTGAATTTCGACTGTTAAGAATGTTCTACGTTGTGTCTAATTACATTTCTTGAATCTATTTCTTTGATTATATGATCTTTCGTCATTATGAATACACACACCACTAAATATGGCCTATCAATATGGTTTTGATGCAGAAGCAAAGATGATGTTATTTCTTGACAATTCGGGTTTGGTGTCATGGTAAGTAACATATATGGATGTTGGTTATAACGGAAAATTGCAATTGAATCCTGATAAATCTCAAACATTTTTATAGAACTTCCCGCAAATGATGATGGAAGAATCATCTGCTTTCCAACTTTTGTTGGTAATATCCCATTCATCTTGCATATGCTAGATCATCAAAAAGTTGAACGTGGAATTTGTCTTGATTTAGCTTATACTATGTCAACCTATTTTGCTCTGGTGAGACCCATGCCTATACTAGAAACTCATGAAATAATTTATCGCCTCTTTAGATAGTCAATATTCTCTATGACAGTGAAATATACGGTAAAGATAGTAGTCTGGTTGTGTTGATTTATAATTTGAAGGTACATTATCACTAGTATTCCATCGGGTTATCCCTAGGTCCTGTCCTAATTCTCCGCGTGGAAACAAGAGTACGCATTGTAAGAGTACGTGGAAACAATGGAATTCCGAAATAAAATAATGTCACACATTACATTTATCTCAGTTCTATCCCCTGTGTTATTACAACCACTTCTTTGGATGTTGGACGATTATATCTCCGACGATCACTCACTTGCGGATAATGTAGGAGTGTCAGGACATTGTGAGATGCCAAGTTCCCTTTGCTCAGTATCTTAGTAGCTTGTTTATAATTTTTAGGAAATTGATTATTTAGGAGAAATAAGTGTTGAATTCTTTGAAGAACATCTGATCATAGATCTAGTTGTCTATCATTACGATAAAAATGTGCATGATCAAGATCATATTTATATAATTGAGCATACATGGGTACTCAACCCATTTATGGGATAACCAGTCCAGTTCGATGCCGGGGTTCTCCATGAATTGTGAAGCACGTTGGGTCTATTTTGTTTATAATTCGGCTATCGATTTTCTTTCCAAATTGGTGAACACGTTAGCTGCATTATAATTTTAGATGTGGTTACGAGATGAAGTAGATTGTCTGCTTGACCTGTTATATAGCTGTCTAAGCTCTCGTGGGGGTATTATAAGACCGGGTAGCTTAACCTAGCCTTATAAGCAACAATTTTGATGTTGTCAATTTCTCGTCTTTCAAATACAAAGCATTGCAATGCGGGCATTTGAATTTCCTTTAACCAAGAGATAATTAGCGTACTATACTAATATTAAGGATTTTTTATACTTATCTCGATTTGTAGGATTAATTTTGGCTAATTGACGCCGGTAACACTCGTTTTTAGCATACTAACTAATTTTTTGAAACTTCTCTCATTTTCCAACGAATTTAAAGCACTATTCGGTTGGGTGAACTGATGTTGAGAATATCGATCAGGATATTCTCGACTTTTTGATTCTCCTCTATCTTGCTCGCTAGTCGTGTGCGTATTCGAAATGTTAATTGTCCGTTTATGATCTCGGTGTCTACGTTGGGCTACCGTGTTTGTTAATAAACTATTATCTTTAGATGACAAATTGCGATGACTTGATCGTACCAAATCTTGACGTCGACTTTTAGTTAATACATCTCTTGACAGATTAGTATTCCCTTCATCCTATATTTTATATTAGTTTTTTTATTATTCAAGTATATCTATATTGGTTATTAACATAAACTACACAAATTAAATTGTTCCACTAACTTTACACATTATGAATTAAATCAATATATATATACTAATATAAAATCACATTAACTAAATATCAATTAATTATATTACTTAATCTTCATATCGAGAATCTATTTTTTTAATTTATGTCTGGTATCGAATTGTGAATGTAATGATGTAAAAAATTTAAAATGTATATACCTAATATAAAATATAGGATTTTTTTAATTGAAAATACTAGAAATGATAAATAAATTTTATTAAAAAGATTCTCCAATTTAGATACTACATAATAGAATTCTCAAATGTAAACTACAAAAAGAAATTATTTTTAAGCATCCAATTATATTCTACAAAATAATTAGTTAAATGACCAAAACCCAAACATAAAAAGGGCCTAATGTTGGGTCTTGGTTATTTTTTACCTTCTCTATCCAGGTTTTACTTATCAATGGGCCAAAATTAGTTTTATTTTTATGAAGGGCATTTTTTGTACATTAAGAGACAATTTACGAGTTTCCAGTGTAGCCCATAGAAATATCATTTCTTACTAACACTTTTTAAAAACGTCTCTCTAAATAAAAAAAATAAAAAAAACCCTTGATTTTAGCAGCTTAATTTTTAACTTTGAAGGTTTAATCCAAAGATCAAAGTGATCAACTGTTATCCCACACTAAGGTAAGCATTATAACCATTCTATTTTTTTTAAAACTTTTTTGTTTTAGCTACGTAATTGGTAATTACAATTTGTAACTAGTTTTTAGTTTTCATAACTATATAGTTTGTAAATCGTAGGTTCATATTTATGGCTCGTAAATTGTAAAAAAACTAATTAAAAAAACTATTGATAAATAAGTAAAAAATTTACTAGTGATGTTAGAAATATATCCTCCAAATCGCAGGTTAATTGCAAAGGATTGTCTAGTGATGATTGTAATTCATTTCAAACGATTGTTTGGTGACGACATGATTTCGTCACAAAAGTTTGGCATACTCGAGACGAATGACTTTCGTCGCAAATGATCGTCTAATTAGTGGAAAAATATCTCGTCGCACGAAATAAATTCTCATAGGAAAGAACATCCAGTATTCATCACGAATTGTGATCTCTAACGATGAGATATTAGCGACAAAAAAGGAGGTCTTTCCCGATGACAGGTAGCGACACTAGCGACGACAACTTTCTTCGCTAGTGATAGGAAGTGTAGAAGTTCTCTAACATAATTTATCTTCAACCTTCATGAAATAATGACAAATAAGATAGTGAAATAGATACATTAAACTTTCAAATAACTAAAAATTTGATAAAGTTTTATTATCTCTATCTCTCTCGTTTTAATGTAAATAGATTTTGAAAAAAATTTATGGTCATATAATTATGGATTCAATACACACAATACACACGATAAACATGAACCAACAAGTTATAAAGTATGGAGGTTTCCTTTAAAGAAAGACCTCGTTCGAAAAATGGTTGTTATGCTGCTGAATAGACATGCTTAGAGAAGATAACTATTCAAAATCATTTCTTCCAATTGTAAGTATTTTGAAAACATAATTAATTAATTCAATTAATAATAATCATTTTATCAAAAACGTAATTTGGATAAGTGAAAATTGATATAATTTTTGTTTGAGCAAAAATTGTGAAATTCTCCTGGATATATGTGAACAAGAATGCTTGGGGTAATAATTGTGTGTAAACAATCATATATGTGATAAGAAAGTGTACAATGTATTTAAAAACAAAAAACTCACTTCCCTATTCTCAATTTTATATTAAAATTCTTTTTTCAAATTTTTTATACTTTATTCCTTTTCCATTAAATTATATTAAAGGAACAAAATTTATAATGATTTGCATTAAAAAAACTAAGCACAAGAATTCAATAAAGTGTATCTTCCATATTAAGTTTGTGACTAATGTAACCCAAAGGAAGTAAAAAGTTAAAATTTTATGTTTCTTCTTTAATCAATGATGTGTCCAGTTATATAAGACAAGATCCAATCCTGGCATGAGTGAGGCTCTACATGAGACTCATAATACAATTTTTATGAGCTCGGATGAGCTAGTTGAAAAGGTGTAAGTGGAAGATTTTTTTTCCTATAATGGATGAGGACAAGGTATGAAGACAATGCAAGCTTGGAAAAAGATGTTTAGAGGTAAGATCAAGAACTATATTAAGATTTAAATTCACCCTTGTTTGAAATATTTCGTAACAGTCTGATTATATCTCACACTAATGTCTTTGAGAAAGGAAGATCCTATTAGGAATATAGATTAAATGGTAATTTTGTTCATAATCCCCTTTCATTTTACATCAATCAGTATATTGTGAAAATTATTGGATAAGGTTTGGTAAAAATGACATAAGAAACTTGCATTGGTTCCTAGTTGTTTTGATTTAACTATGAGAAAGTGTGGTAAAATCAGTGATCAAATATGGCATGTCAAGTCTAGGCACATCTATAAGAGATATCGGAGTAAAAATAAAAGTCACTGGTTTCCAAAACCGAAGAAATGGAATTCCAAGAAAAATAATACTTCTATTGAAGTAAACTAACTATTACAGAAATGGAAGTACGGTTACAAAAGAAACAATTACACAGAAAAAACAGAAAAGAACTACAACGATTACACAGTAATATGGCATGAAAAAATTATTTTGGCGTACCGGTTATCTTTAAAGGAAATTCTAACACCTATAGTTTTCACAGAGAAGAGAGGTAGAATATTGGTTCTTTTCCCTGTGTTTTGTAGCTTAAGTGAAATGAGGAGCTGATGTATTTATAGGGGAAGGGAGTACGTGAAGAAAGCCTTTGTCAGAAATATCCCACAATTAGTGCCCTTCATTGCCTCCATAATTGATTGATGTTTTGATTTGACCCACGTTTTTAATTTCAGCAATGAACCTAGATACGCGTTTGAACACGTTCTGTAACAGTTGACTGGTTCCTAAATTGTGGACGCTTGTCTTCTGGTGCAAAATTTGTGGGTGTTTGTCTTCAAGCTGAAAGGGTTTGACTTGCCACCGACTACTATAAGAGCTAGTCTTCTTCCAATGGATTCACTTCAGAAAAATTATTTCATTTTTTATTTTTTTACTCCCCAAACTTCCCAACTCCCCGACTCCACAACACCCCCACGAGCCCACGACCCTTGCCCACACCGTCGCCGTTGCCGGACCAGGCAGGTTGTAGTGGTCGTGTTGCACGCGTGTGGGGCTTTTCCATTTCCCTTTTGGCTTTCATAGCATTTAGTTCTTTTGAAAGTAATAGATGGGTAAAATACTATATGCAATTATTTTTCCATCTCTCCTCAAATGTGGGACTTCTTCTTCACAAAAAGTGACTTTCCCACTTCCTCAAAATAATAGGAATGGATTGATTTAATACATCATATTAAATTGAATCTTTTCCACTTTAATCGAAAGATAATGATTGGATTTATGCTAATCAATGGTATAAGTCCTTACAATCCCTCACTCAGGGCCTTTGGGAGAGAAGGTAAACATGTTTTCATATCTACCAACATTTGGGTGAATTGTACTTAAGTGGCAATATCTTTCGATTTGAATTGACACGTAGTGAAGTGAGACAACCACCGAATTCCGTTTAAGTTAAATTACTCATGAACCTTAATAGGTTTCGTTCAAGACCCTCATAACACGTACTCTACCCAACTGAATGTTATAGTTCCCTCGAACATCATCTTCCAGTTAGTTAATCAAGTCCTTCTCTAAGGACCACCCTTTAAGATTGTTTAAGAACGTCTCCTTTAAGATTCTATCATGAATTTTGGGTCTCACTATTACCCATGAATTCATAATTTCTTTCTCAAAAGGATCAGAATACAGGCTATGAATTCGCTATGAGTTTAAACACTGAGTACGTCTTATTCATCAAGTCCTTCTCAAAAGGACCACCACGAGTGACTATGAATTATTATGATGATTATGTTTTGAGTCATAGGGATGGAGAGAATCACATTGACTCATTAGTAACATGTTCCCCAATATGGTTTTCAATACCATCCCCCTCGACATCTCCCAGACAACTATCCTGGTTAGGCCTTTGGTTACCGAATCAACTAGATTGTTCTCTGATCGTACATATTCCAAGGATATCGCACCATTATTCAGTAATTGTCTTACTGAATCATGTCTGGTGTGAATATGTCTCCTCTTCCCATAATAGGCGCTATTATGAGCGACTCTAGTGGAAGCTTGTGTATCACAGTGGATACAAACAGGTGTGACACTTCCTTCCCAAGGTGGAACATCAGATAGGAGAGTCCTCAACCATTCAGCTTCTTGCCCAACCAACTCTATTGTTATGAAATCGAACTCCAGGGTGGAACGTGCTATACCATAGCCACTGGTGGAGTTTACTTCATCATTGTCAAAGATCGAGTTTGCATCAAAAAATTCTCAAGGACTGCAGGAAATTTGCTATAATGCAACCCTAGATCAATGGTACCCCTTAAGTACTTTAGTAGATGACGAAGTGCAACCCAGTGGTCACTACTCGGGTTATGTTTATATTGACTAAGTATACTTACGGCACAGGCTATATTGGGTCGAGTGTAGTTTATTAAGAACATCACACTACCTATGATCTTAGGGGTTTCATTTTAGGATACAACACCCCCATTGATTTTGGAGAAAATGAATACTAGAATCATAAGGAGTTTTTACAGGTGTTACCTCGAAGGAGTCTAATTTCTTCACCATCTTTTCTATGTAATGAGGCCGATTCAGGGAAATACCATAAGTGCTTCTAATGATTTTCATTATGAGTATCACATCTGGTTCTCCCATATCATTCATATCTAAACTAGAAGACAAGAAGCGTTTAGTTACATTTATGATATGAATAGAAGTACCAAAGATGAGCATGTCATCTACATAAAGACAAATGATAACACACTTTGAGCTTGTTACTTTGGAGTAAACACATGAATCAAAAGTGTTAGCCTCAAAGCATCTGTAATGAGAATATTGTCTAGTTTTTCATACCATTTTGTTGGTACCTGTTTCAAACTATACAAAGACTTTTCTAGCTTACAAACTTTATTCCTTTAGGAACCACACACCCTTCAGGTTGCGCCATGTAGACCTCTTCATCTAGATCTCCATTTAAATACGCAGTTTTAACTTCCATTTGATGTATAACTAGTTTGTGAATGATGACTTAAGCAATAAGTGTTCTTATAGGGGAAATATTGGTCACAGGAGTAAGTGTCAAAGTAATATAAACCTTTCGTTTTGGGTAAAACCCTTAATAACAAGTCTCGTTTTGATTTTTTCTATTGTTATTAATGGGTTTGCTACCTTTAGGTAAGTCAGTTAATTCATATGTATGGTTATTTTTAATATACTCAAGTTCACTATTAGTGGTATACTAGCATCTATAGATTTTAAAGCATCTTCATAAGTTTTCCAGTCTTCCTCCATGAGGAGGCAGGTGACAACCTCTTCTCTTACAAGGATAATGTGAAAGTATTCGGTCATAAAGGCTATGATTAAGTCAGGTCCAAAGCTGGAGTCGATCCTATGCCTCTTACTTCTCTTGGGTTCTTCCTTAGGAATACTACTAGGCTCCATAGAAGTAGAGGGGCCAGGGGAATCATCAAAAAGAGGTAAATTAACATTACTAGATAAGATATCAACCGGTAGAGAATCATTAACATAATTCAAAGTTTTCAAAGGTAAAATATGGTCAAAGAACTTAGCATCTCTAGATTCACAAATCGAGTCGTCATCTAAAGACAAGAATCTATAAGCTGCGCTATCCTGAGCGTACCATATGAATATGAGTCTATAGTTTTGGGTCCAATTGTGACTTTTTTACAAGCAAGCAGTGTAACTTTTGCAAGGCAACCCCACACTTGTAAACATTTCAGGGTTGGTCGAAAGCCTTTCCACATCTTATACGGGTCTTATCTAGGGATTTATGGGTACCCAATCGAGTACATAAAAGACTAACAATACAGCTTCTTCCCCACATATTAGTTGGTAAACCTGAACTTATTAACATGGCATTCATAGTCTCATTAAGGGACCTATTCTTTCTTTCGGCTATGCCATTTTGTTGGGCCGTAGGAGCACTAAGTTCATGGATAATTATATTAGTTTTACAAAAATCTTTAAGGGAATTAGAACTATACTCGTCTCCTCTATCGGACCTAAGTCGTTTGATTTTATAGTCTAGTTGGTTTTCAACCTCGGCTTTATATTTTAAAAACGCATTTTCAGCCTCATCTTTAGTTTTAAGAAGGTATACTTCCGCGAACCTATAGTAGTCATTTGCAAATGTTATATAGTAAAGTTTTTCTTCTTTACTAGCGAAATTTCCAAAATCAGCTAAGTCAGAATGTACTAATTCTAGCAGTTTAGTCTTTCTCGTGGTAATGGTTAAAAAGTTTTTTTGCAAGTTTGGACTCTACACATATTTGACATCTAGCAAATTGTGAAGGGGTATTAGTCCAATATTTTTAAGACTTTTAATAGATGCGACAATTAAATGACCTAATCTACCATTCCTCGTATCAACAGACTTAACATTATAAGCAAAATTAGAAGCATTCTCATTAAAGGTTACAGTGTTTAAAACAAACAAACCGGAATTTAAATACCTTTTCCCCACAAACTCATAATTTTTGGAAATAATGATTTTTCACCTCCAGAAAACAAGTTTGAGTTCCACTTTTTTAAGAAGTGCTCCGGACACTAAGTTCCTACAGAGAGAGGGGACGAAGAGAACGACATTTATCTCTAAAACGCCAAATTTTCTATTTCTTTGAGTAGGCGAGAAGGCCAGAGATGTATTTTTGTTGAGAAATTAAAATTTCTTTTTTTGAATGTGCAACTTAAATTCCAAGGAAGTATTTAAGTCTTCCCAAATCTATAATCTCATAATCTTTTACCAATTTATTTTTTAAAATCTGACTTTCTTTTTCATCGTCTTATATAACAATTATATCATAAATATATACAAGAAAATTGTTAACTCCCCCGCATTTAAATGTTTACAAAAAATAAAGGATCTCCTTGACTTTTTTTATATCCCATACTTATGATTACCATTTAGAATCTTCTGAACCAAGACGTCTCCGATTGTTTTATACCATACAAAGCTTTTTTCGATTTACACACCATGTTTACAACTTGATCATTAGCAAAACCTAGTGGAATCTCCATATAATTTTCATCTTTAAGGTCTACATATAAGAATGTATTTTTCACATCAAATTGTTTCAAATTTCATGCATAATTAGCTGCCAATGATAAGAGAATTCTTACTGTGTTTATTTTCGTAACAAGGGAAAAAACTTTCTTGATAATCTATACCATAGGCTTGAGTATGCCCTTTAGCTGCTATCCTTGATTTGTATCTTTGCAATGATCCGGTGACATTATATTTCAAAGAACAAATCCATTTACATCCTACAAGTTATTTTTCAGAGGTAAATTCACCAACTCCCGTGCTTGATTCTTTTCTAGAGCTTTCATTTCAACATACATAGCTTATTTCTTATTTTGATTTGATAAAGCCTCATATGCAGTGGTAGGTATAGAAATTGTGTTAGGGCTTGTAAGAAAGTTTCTATTAGATGGTGAAAATGCTCAAATGTTACAAAATTAGATATAGGATCAAGTGGGATTTTAATGAATTCTCTAGTATTTTTTTCTTAACGTAAATAGGCAAATCATGATCTATATTATTTTTTGAGAAAGTTTCAAGGTAAACATGAGAATTAGGATTAGGTATAATCTCATTTTCTTTAGTTTTCAGGTTAGATATTTGAACTTGTTCAGCTGCAGGTGTTGTACTCTTCTTCCTTGAGAATACTTTACCAGATTTCATATTACTAAGACCACAAATATTATTATTGGTCTATTATTTTTTAGCATTTTGAAAAAGGATGCCTTCTAAAGTATTAGGAATAGATCTTGGTAGGAAAATATCAATTAAAAATATCTCTGTTTTTTCCTTATCTTCTATAGTTAATTTATCCCCTTGGAGATAAAAATTTGTAAAATACATTCATTTTCATTAAAAGTGACATTATTTAGGACATAAAAAAATTTGACGGCGGATGATAACATTAATATTCTTCTTGAGTTGAGGAATATCCTACAAAAACTCATCTTATTAGACTTGGATTTGATTTTCCACGATGGTGAATATGAAAAAACGAAACACACCCAAATATCTTAGGAATAAGATTATTTGTAGTACATAACGTGGGATAAAACTAAGAAAGTTTTTCCAAAGGAATTTAAAAATCTAAGACTCTAGAAGACAATCTATTAGTAATATGGGCAGATGTGAGGACTGCTTAACCCCAATAGAATTTACGCACATTGTGTTGAAAAAGGAATGCACGAGTAGTATCAAGTAAATACCGATTTTTCCTCTATGCTAACCCATTTTTTGTGGGGTATTTACACGAGATGACTAAGGAATTACCCCTCCTTTTTAAAATATAGAGTTAAAGTTTGATTATATTGATCCCTAGTATTATCTAACTAAAACCTTATAGTTGTATCCCCAAACTGATTTCTCATCATGGTATGCAAATTTGAAAGAATAACACTAAGATCAGATTTATATTTTAAAGAAATATCCAAGATATTCTAGTACAATATTTAATAAAAGACACAAACCATCGTGCACCTGAAACATTGGGTACTGACGAAGAACCTATTTATCACTATGCACTAAAGAAAAAGGAGTTAAAATAGAGAAAGACATAAAATATGAAAAGTTCTAAACCAAGGGTTCCCTAACTTACGATGATGAAGTGGAATTTTTCCTTTATTTGATGAATAACCGTTAGACAAGAATAATGATCAAGATGTTTCTTTGATAATATTGTGATTTATTTATGTTTGAACAAAGTAGAGTCCATCATGTTCCTTTGCATGTCTAATCATATACCCTGAATCCTGGTCTTGAAAAGCACGATAGGTAGGAAAAAATTACGTTACAATTAAGATTTCGAGTGAGTCTATGAACAAAAATAAGATTTATTGAATTTTTGGAACATAGAGCATTTATAAGCATGAATGAAGATTTAATTTGAACATCTCTACCTGCTACTGTGGTTAAAGCCATCTGATATAACTATTTTTCATACTACTAGGGCATGGAAGGTATACACAAAATTTTTTGTTTGAGTTTGTCATATGCTCATTGGTTGCTGAGTCCATGACCCAAAAGTTTGAAATAAAATGATTTGATATTTTTTATATCAATGTAAATTAGAATCGTACCTAAATATGTCAATGAACAACTACATGAACATGTCTTTCCAATTTCTTAACAAAGCTCTTAATTTTTTGATCACCTCATGGTTAAATTCATCTTTCCCTTCAAAATTTACTTTATTTGGCTGAATAATGCTCAATTTTACATGCCGAAAATTTATCTATTGTTATCATGTGTAAACCCATTCCATGTTATGTTGTTTTTTGCGGAGTTTCCAACATTTCAATTATTCTCGCAATAAGTGCACCACAAACTATCTATTCCATCTCAATTTGAACCCTTTGATATTCTGCTTTTCCATTTACTTGAGTTGACATTTGGTCAAGAGTTAGATCTTGTTTATTACCCCATTTAGATACCATGGCTGAGCCCTCCAACAATTGAGGTTCCAACATGACTCCACACCTACTTTATTCAGCCCGAATTATATAGATTACCTCGTTTAGAGATGACAATTATTCTTGTCTAAGACCTTATACTCTAACCTGATCAAATTCATTATTCAGGCCGACCACAAAGTCATAAAATCGATCTTTTTCAATTAAGTTTGTTATGATAACTGCAACTTCAGTATTTGTTGTTTGTACTTTGATAATGGTAGAGTTCTTGCCAAAAATTCTGTAGTAAATTAGTATATTCTATAATTTTCATGTATATTTGTTTCATCGCATCCCAAATATCTTTTGCAGCCTTTAAAAAATATAATTGGATCACTGGGTTTATTAATTTCCATAACCAAGCGATGACCATAGAGTCCTCCTCATCACATGCATCAACGAGTATCTCCTTCATTGGGTTCGTTCCAAGAAAATGAGACAACTTTCATTTACCTTTTGGAAAGGTGGAAACCAAATGAGACCACTTCAAATAATGTTTTCTAGTCGATATGTATTATGATTAAATATTTTGTAAATCTCCAAACAGTTGGAAAGACGTTAACTCATTATGTGTAGACATTGTAGTAACTAACTAGCAATGAAGGCTAGAAAAAAATTCCATAAATGTTCTCTTTGAAACACAAAACCTGACGATGAAGGTAAAAAAGAAATCCCAAAATTTTCTTTTTAAAGCTTTGATACCATGTAAAAAAGAAATTTTGGAAAAAAGTTATATTACTCAATAATATATACAGACTCTAGCTAGAATTTAGAAACTAACTTGGCTATAATATAAGATCTAAATATCAAATATATTTAAGCATTTAAATCAGAATCTTATCTTCTCCTAAATATTCAAATACAATTTTATTGAGAAATATGAACTTATATTTATCCAATATTAACCTCTCTGCTAGTCTCTTGAGTTATTTTTCTTAGATATCGAAGGGCCTACACTACTTAATTTCCTTTAGTAGAGATATGAAAATACATATAATTTATGTTGAAAGAATAATTATAGTTTTAATTGCAATATAGGTTCCTATGCTATGCGAAAATTGTAGTACAGACCTTGATATAATTTATATAGAAAGAATTGTTGTAGTTGTAATCACTAGCCTGGACAAATATATATTACTGCAGTATAGGGTCACATGATATCAAAAAAAATTAGCATAGGTCCATATACTATAAACAAAAAATGCACTACAAGTTTTCTATAGTTTTTTTCTCAAGTTTTGATAGGGCGACACTATTTACTTAAATTAATTATGAAAATGCATGAGAGAAAATGGTTTAAATTTTGTGTCTGGTTTAGATGGAAATGAGGAAAGATGATGTTTGGTTAGTTGGCAAATTTCACAATGAAAAATAAAAGGGTTTTTATTTTTTAAATCGATGGATATAACTTACTCAAGTATATGAAATTAGGATGTCCCATTCTATAGTGCCATAACATTATTTCATCTTTGCAAATAGAGAAAATAGGCAACTTGACATTTTTGTTTGTCTAACCAAGGGAACATTACCTTCAAAGTAGTAGAGTCGATCAACTTCTCTAGCACTACCAATCATCTTTCCCGAACTAATATCTTGAAATTTACATCTAGATTGAGTTAATTTAGCTACACAATTTGAGTCCCGAGTCAGTTTTTTAATGGATAAGAGGTTACATGACATCTTTGGAACATGAAGGACAGATTGTAAAGTTAGATTCGCAGAAAGAAAAATAGAACCTTTTCCCGCGACTAGAGAGAAAGACCTATCTACGACACGAACTCTAAGATTACCAGGACAAGGAGTGTAAGATGAGTATAAATGGGAAAGGCTCGTCATGTGATCACTAGCGCCTAAATCAATTACCCGTAATTCGTTATCAGAAGAAGTGTAAATCGGAATAAAAATCACCTTTTTAACAAGAAAATTAGTCAAAGAGGTGTTAGGAATAAATTCGGATAAATTTAATAATCCGTACAAATGCTCTAATTATTCCTTGTTAAATGGAGCTCTTTTGGAGATATTAGGTCTTATTTGAGTAGTTACTTGTATACTTGATACATATTTATCAGAAAAGTAAATGATTCAAAAGTCTCAAGTATATCTATATTTGTTATTAACATAAACTACACAAATTAATCTGTTCCACTAACTTTACACATTATGAATTAAATTAAAAAAAATTAAATAAATATATACTAATATGAAATCACATTAACTAAATATCAATTAATTATATTACTTAATCATCATATCGAGAATCAAAATTCTATTTTTTTCTAATTTATGTCTTGTATCGAATTGTGAATGTAATGATGTAAAATTTTTAATGTATATACCTAATATAAAATATACGATTTTTTTAATTGAAAATACTAGAAATGGTAAATAAATTTTATTGAAAAGATTCTCCAATTTGGATACTACATAATAGAATACTGAAATGTAAACTTAAAAAAAAAATTATTTTTAAGCATCCAATAATATACGACAAAATAATTAGTTAAATGACCAAAACTCAAACATAAAAAGGGTTTCTTTCTTTAATATGGTATATGTAATATTGGGCCTTGGTAATTTTGTACCTTCTCTAACCAGCTTTTACTTATCAATGGGTCAATATTACCTTTTTTATGAAGGATATTTTTTGTATATTAGGAGAAAATTTACTAGTTTCCAGTGTAGCCTATAGAAATTTCTTATCTTACTAACACTTTTAAAAAACGTCTCTCTAACTAAAAAACAAAAAAAAACCTTGATTTTAGCAGCTTTAGTTTTTAATTTTGAAAGTTTAATCCAAATATCAAAATGATCAACTGTTATCCCACACTAAGGTAAGCATTATAACCGTTCTATTTTTGTATAACTTTTTGTTTTAGCTAAGTAATTGGTAATTACGATTTGTAACTCGATTTTAGTTTTTTTAATTATATAGTTTGTAAATCGTAGTTAGGGTTCATATTTATGGTTTGTAAAACATAGTTAGGGTTTTGTAGGTATTAATTTGGTAATAAATTAGTAGATTTTAATTTAATTTTTTTTTTCAATTTTGAACTCAATTTCCATTAATGATGAATAGTTATTCAAATAGTATTATTAATCGATTAAAGATCTAGTATAATTAGTTGTAAATCATAATTTGTATTAAGTTTTTATTACAATGGTCTCCCAGTTAATGTTGAGTTTGGTTTATAGAACTTGTTTTGGGAATTAGGGTTTATAAGAATATGAATTGAGATTAAAATAAAATGGTAAGATTAAGGGTTTAATATATTGAGTTTATTATTGAATAGTTAAATTTACTATATTCTTTATTTTTTATACTAGCTAGTAGTGATGGTAATTGCTAAGCTATATCCTTTTTTTGCAGAACACCCGTAACTCCCAAATCTTAAATCTACAATGGAGTGGAATCTAATTCTTAAATTTTGTATGTAACCAGTGTTTCGTTTATTTTTATACTTTCTAATTTTTTTTCTAATTTTCTAATTTATAATATTTAATTTATAAAGAAAAAGATAGTTGGCCATGTCATTTCTGGAAAATATTTATATTTATGTAAGTTATCTTGGTAAGTCTTATATTTATATCTATTTTTATATATGCTATATTTTTTATTCTTTCTTTTAAATGTTATGAAGTTATGTTTGCATCAAAATGCAAAACTGTTCTGCCACCTTTGACAAATGGCTAGGAAATAGATATGGAATTTTCTACCGAAGAAATTGTTAATATTTTTTCGGACGACCTTGTGGTTCCAAGATCGACAACAATATCATGATTACTTTAAGATTTTTTCGTCGAAGAGACTGTTTATCCAAAAATATTAGGTTTATATAAAATATAATTGAGAGATCATACTAATTGCATATTTATTTATGATAATTATTGTTCTATTTATTGGTAGAATTCAAATTTAATTACCTTTTCAGGTTTAATTATATGAAATGATATTGATCTTTTGACTGCTTAAATATTTTATAAGGTTGTTTAGTTTTAAAATTAGTAAGAAATTATGGACTCGGATTATTAAATTTGGTAGTTTATGAATAGAAATTTGGTTACAATTTTTTTAATTACAATGTGTGCTTATGACGATTAGAGAGGATAGTTAATTTACTACCACCCCTAGTTAAACAATTTTTTTACCAGACCATAATTTACATCTTGTAGATACAAGTTTAAGATACTATTCCATAATTGGTCTCTCAGTTTTGTAATCGTTATGTTTCCATATAGGACTCACACCTCCTACAATGTATCAATATGATAGTGGTTACTCTTGGATTATTGTCGTCCCAACAATTTGATAATTAAATCAACACCCGAGCGAGTTACTACCCGCAAGTGTATGGATCGTTTACAATTAATAATAACGTAAGTATGGGGCTTATCGTTCTCTACAGAGATTATGAAGTTAATGATAGTTTCAATTAATGTCGTGTATTTTGCCTTTTTGAATTTTTGTAGGTGAACTTATAGATGGTAAGAATAACTGGTGAGAATAACTGAAACAAGAGTTTTTTCTATACTAACTGGTGAGAATAATTGTTCTCAAGTGATCAAGCCGCTTTAAGCCTATTCATAAACTTAAACTCTGAGGTTTTGGTATATTTGTATGGTCCTTTGTATGCAAACTTGGTAGCAAACATGTAAACAAATAAGGTGACATGTTATATATACAACATTAATTGATATCTTTTAATATGTGTAACAAAATAAAATGCACGTGTTTAAGAATTATTTGCTTAGCATCTGGAGAAATATGTAAATAAATTATATATTCATGATTTTGTTGATTTATTATATTACTGAAGAACAACCCCTGTCAAGTAGAGATAAATAACAACTTAACTAAATAAAAAATTGTAAGATAAATTGCATATTTAATGTAGCCGAGAATCTGATTGTTATCATCAATATCATAGTGCAATGTGACATATAAATAAATACTTATCATTCTTGCAACTATAATTTATATCATTCATAATTCATGAAATTCGAGGAGCACTTCTCCAAAAAATTCAAAAGTTCTTTTTGCAATTTTAGAATAATGTGTTAAAGGCTAATATGATATATTGGTTTTGTTTTGTGCAATTTAAGGTGTGTATTATAGTGGAGGCGAGCTACATATCATAATGAGAATATAAATAGTTATCAATAACTAGATTTGGTAATTGTACATCCTAAATGGATTTCGGAATTGCACTAGTTAGATATACAGTTAGTATAACTTCCTCAATTAAGAAATAAACAAATCGGGGTTAAAGATAAAAGATGCTCTAGGCTATCTTATTTGAATAAATACTATTATGCTCTCAAATGAAAAAAAATAAATAAAGACAAAAAATAAGCCGTAAAATGATCATTGAGTATCTGAATGCCAACCACCGATCCCTAATCAACACCACCATTGGAGTTTGACTCAAAGAGTCTCTGAGTAGAAAAAGTCTCTCACCAAGCTTGAAAAGTCTTTTCGCAGACCTTAATAGGTTTTTGAGCCGGCTAAAGTAATTGCCAAAAAAATTTCTTAAATTTATGTGCATGCTTAAAAGATATCTTAGAACGTGTTTTTTCCACTAAACATGTTCGTTTATTGAGCATTTTATAAAGGTAGTTTATAGGTATGCTCGAATCTTTGCGATACATGAGATCAACACATATCAATGAAAATATGTTTATATTACAAAGAGTGTAGAAAATCTATTTTTTTAAATAAAAATAACACAATTATGCTTAAATAAAAAAGTAGAAGCATTTTTATTAAAAGTTACAGTGTTTAAAACAAACATACCAGAATTTAAATACCCTTTCCCCACAAACTCATAATTTTTGGAAATAATGATTTTTCACCTCTAGAAAACAAGTTTGAGTTCCACTTTTTTAAGAAGTGCTCCGGAAACTAAGTTCCTACAAAGAGAAGGGACGAAGAGAACGTCATTTAACTCTAAAATGCCAATTTTTCTATTTCTTTGAGTAGGCGAGAAGGCCAGAGATGTATTTTACTGAGAAATTAAAATTTATTTTTTTAAATGTGCAACTTAAATTCCAAGGAAGTATTTAAGCCTTCCCAAATCTATAATCTCATAATCTTTTACCAATTTATTTTTTAAAATCTGACTTTCTTTTTCATTGTCTTATGTAACAATTATATTATAAATATATGCAAGAAAATTGTTAACTCCCCCACATTTAAATGTTTAACAAAAAATAAAGGATCTCCTTGAATATTTTTATATCCCATACTTATTATTACCTTCGATTGTTTTATACCATACAATGCTTTTTTCGATTTACACACCATATTTACAACTTGATCATTATCAAAACCTAGTGGAATCTCCATATAATTTTCATCTTTAAGGTCTACATATAAGAATGTATTTTTCACATCAAATTGTTTCAAATTTCATCCATAATTAGCTACCAATGATAAGAGAATTCTAACTTAGTTTATTTTCATAACAAGGGAAAAAACTTTCTTGATAATCTATACCATAGGCTTGAGTATACCCTTTAGCTGCTATCCTTGATTTGTATCTTTCCACGGTGACATTATATTTCAAAGAACAAGTCCATTTACATCCTACAAGTTATTTTTCGGAGGTAAATTCACTAACTCCCGTGTTTGATTCTTTTCTAGAGCTTCCATTTCAACATACATAGCTTATTTCCGGCTTTGATTTGATAAAGCCTCATATGCAGTGGTAGGTACATAAATTGTGTTAAGGCTTGTAAGAATGTTTCTATTAGATGGTGAAAATGCTCAAATGTTACAAAATTAGATATAGGATCAAGTGGGATTTTAATGAATTCTATAGTATTTTTTCTTAATGTAAATAGGCAAATCATGATCTATATATTTTTTTGAGAAAGTTTCAAGGTAAACATGAGAATTAGGATTAGAAATAGTTACCTTTTCTTTAGTTTTCGGGTTAAATATTTGAACTTTTTCAAGTGCAGGTGTTGTACTCTTCTTCCTTGAGAATACTTTACCAGAGTTCATATTACCAAGACCACCAACATTATTATTGGTCTACTATTTTTCAGCATTTTGAAAAAGGATGCCTTCTAAAGTAATAGGATTAGATCTTGGTAGGAAAATATCAATTAAAAATATCTTTGTGTATTCCTTCTTTTCTATAATTAATTTATCCCCTTGGAGATAAAAATTTGTAAAATACGATTCATTTTCATTAAAAGTGACATTATTTAGGACATAAAAAAAAATTGACGGCGGATGATAACATGTATATTCTTCTTGAGTTGAGGAATATCCTACAAAATCACATCTTATTATACTTGGATTTGATTTTCCACTATGGTGAATATGAACAAACAAAACAAACCCAAATATCATAGGAATAAGATTATTTGTAGTACATAACGTGGGATAAAACTAAGAAAGTTTTTCCATAGGAATTCGAAAATCTAAGACTCTAGAAGACAATCTATTAATAATATGGGCAGATGTGAGGACTACTTAACCCCAATAGGATTTAGCACATTGTGTTGAAAAAGGAATGCACGAGTTGTATCAAGTAAATACCAATTTTTCCTCTATGCTAAACCATTTTTTGTGGGGTATTTACACGAGATGACTAAGGAAGTTCCCCTCCTTTTTAAAATATAGAGTTAAAGTTTGATTATATTGATCCCTAGTATTATCTACCTGAAACCTTATAGTTGTAACCCCAAACTGATTTCTCATCATAGTATGCAAATTTGAAAGAATAACACTAAGATCAGATTTATATTTTAAAGAAATATCCAAGATATTCTAGTACAATATTTAATAAAAGACACAAACCATCGTGTACCTGAAACATTGGGTACTGACGAAGGACCTATATATCACTATGCAGTTAAGAAAAAGGAGTTAAAATTATTTTATTACCATGTGTGACACACATCACAATGAAAAATATTTTCTTCTAAGTTTTAAAATAGAGAAAGATATAAAATATGAAAAGTTCTAAACCAAGGGTTCCCTAACGTACGATGATGAAGTGGAATTTTTCCTTTATAGACAAGAATAATTATCAAGATGTCTCTTTGATAATATTGTGATTTCTTTTTGTTTGAACAAAGTAGAGTCCATCATGTTCCTTAGCATGTCTAATCATATACCCTGAATCCTGGTCTTGAAGAGCACGATAGGTAGGAAAAAATTACGTTACAATTAAGATTTCGAGTGAGTCTATGAACAAAAATAAGATTAATTGAATTTTCGGAACATGGAGCATTTATAAGCATGAATGAAGATTCCATTTGAACATCTCTACCTACTAATGTGGTTAAAGCCATCTGATATAACTATTTTTCATACTACTAGGGCATGGAAGGTATACACAAATTATATTGTTTGAGTTTGTCATATGCTCATTGGTTCCTGAGTCCATGACCCAAAAGTTTGAAATAAAATGATTTGATAAATTAGAAGCGTACCTGAATATTTCAATGAACAACTACATGAACATGTCTTTCAAATTTCTTAACAAAGCTCTCAATTTTTTGATCACCTCGTGGTTAAATTCATCTTTCCCTTTAAAATTTACTTTATTTGGCTGAATAATGCTGAATTTTACGTGTCCAAAATTTATTTATTGTTCTCAGGTGTAAAACCATTCCATGTTATGTTGTTTTATACGGAGTTTCCAACATTTCAATTCCGTATGTCGTGTTTTCTTGCAATAAGTGCACCACAAACTATCTATTCCATCTCAATTTGAACCCTTTGATATTCTGCTTTTCCATTTACTTGAGTTGACATTTGGTCAAGAGTTAGATCTTGTTTATTACCCCCTTTAGATACCATGGCTGGCCCTCCAACATTTGAGGTTCCAACATGACTTCACGCCCACTTTATTCTGCCCGAATTATATAGATTACCTCGTTTAGAGATGACAGTTATTCTTCTCTAAGACTTTATACTCTAACCTGATCAAATTCATTATTCAGGCCGACCACAAAGTCATAAAATCGATCATTTTCAGTAAAGTTTGTTATGATAACTGCAACTTCAGTATTTGTTGTTTGATACTTTGATAATGGTCGAGTTCTTGCCAAAATTTCTGCAGTAAATTAGTATATTCTATAATTTTCATGTATGTTTGTTTCATCGCATCCCGAATAACTTTTGCAGTCTTTAAAAAATCTAACTGGATCGCTGGGTTTATTGATTTCCAAAACCAAGCGATGACCAAAGAGTCCTCCTCATCACATGCATCAACGAGTATCTCCTTCATTTGGGTTCGTTCCAAGAAAATGAGACAACTTTCATTTACCTTTTGGAAAGGTGGAAACCAAATTAGACCAATTCAAATAATTTTTTCTAGTCGATATGTATTATGATTAAATATTTTTTGTAAATCTCCAAATAGTTGGAAAGACGTTAACTCATTATGTGTAGACATTGCAGTAACTGACTAGCAATGAAGGCTAGACCAAAATTTCCATAAATTTTTTCTTTGAAACACAAAACCTGACAATGAAGGTAAAAAAGAAATCCCTCAATTTTCTTTTTAAAGCTTTGGTACCATGTAAAAAAGAAATTCTTTAAAAAAGTTATATTACTCAATAATATATACAGACTCTAGCTAGAATGTAGAAACTAACTAGGCTATAATAAAAGATTTAACTATCAAATATATTTAAGCATTTAAATCAGAATCTTATCTTCTCCTAAATATTCAAATACAATTTTATTGATAAATATGAACTTATATTTATCCAATATTAACCTCTCTGATAGTCTCTTGAGTTATTTTCCTTAGATATCGAAGGGCATACACTACGTAATTTCCTTTAGTAGAGATATAAAAATACATATAATTTAGGTTGAAAGAATAATTCTAGTTTTAATTGCAATATACGTTCCTATGCTATGCGAAAATTGTAGTACATACCTTGATATAATTTATATAGAAAGAGTTGTTGTAGTTGTAATTATTAGCCTGGAAAAATATATATTATTACAGTATAGGGTCACATGATATCCAAAAAAATTAGCATAGGTCCATATACTATAAACAAAAAATGCACTACAAGTTTTCTATAGTTTTTTCTCAAGTTTTGATAGGGTGAAACTATTTACTTAAATTAATTATGAAATTACATGAGAGAAAATGGTTTAAATTTTGTGTCTGGTTTAGAAGGAAAAGAGGAAAGATGATGTTTAATTAGTTGGCAAATTTCACATTGAAAAATAAAAGGGTTTTTATTTTTTAAATCGATGGATATAACTTACTCAAATATATGAAATTAGGATGTCCCAATCTATATTGCCATAACATTATTTGATCTTTAGGAAATAGAGAAAATAGACAGCTTGACATTTTTGTTTGTCTAACCAAGGGAACATTACCTTCAAAGAAGTAGAGTTGATCAATTCTCTAGCACTACCAATCATCTTTCCCGAACTAATATCTTGAAATTTACATCGAGATTGAGCAAATTTAGCTACACAATTTGAGTCCCGAGTGAGTTTTCTAATGGGCAAGAGGTTACATGACATATTTGGAGCATGAAGGACAGCTTGTAAAGTTCGATTCACAGAAAGAACAATAGAACCTTTTCCCGCGACTAGAGAGAAAGACATATCTACGATACGAACTCTAAGATTACCAGGACAAGGATTGTATGATGAGTATAAATGGGAAAGACTCGTCATGTGATCACTAGCGCCTAAATTAATTACCCATATTTCATTATCAGAAGAAGTGTAAAACGGAATAAAAATCACTTTTTTTAACAAGAAAATTAGTCAAAGAGGTGTTACGAATAAATTCAGATAAATTTAATAATCTGTACAAATGCTCTAATTATTCCTTGCCGAATGGAGCTCCTTTGGAGATATTACTTGTATACTTGTTTCATATTTATCAGAAAAGTAAATAATTCAAAAGTCTCAAGTATATCTATATTTGTTATTAACATAAACTACACAAATTAAGTTGTTCCACTAACTTTACACATTATGAATTAAATTACAAAAATTTAAATAAATATATACTAATATAAAATCACATTAACTAAATATCAATCAATTATATTACTTAATCATCATATTGAGAATCAAAATTCTATTTCTTTTAAGTTATGTCTGGTATCGAATTGTGAATGTAGGGATGTAAAATATTTAAAATGTATATACCTAATATAAAATATATGATTTTTGTAATTGAAAATTCTAGAAATGATAAATAAATTTTATTGAAAAAATTCTCCAATTTGGATACTACATAATAGAATACTCGAATGTAAACTAAAAAAAGAAATTATTTTTAAGCATCCAATTATATACTACAAAATAATTAGTTAAATGACCAAAACCCAAAAATAAAAAGGGCCTCTTTCTTTAATATGGTATATGTAATATTGGGTCTTCGTAATTTTGTACCTTCTCTAACCAGGTTTTATTTATCAATGGGCCAATATTACCTTTTTTTATGAAGGGTATTTTTTGTATATTAGGAGACAATCTACGAGTTCCAGTGTAGCCTATAGAAATATCGTTTCTTACTAACAATTATAAAAAAAATTGCTCTGAATAAAAAAATAAAATAAAATCTTGATTTTAGCAGCTTTAGTTTTTTATTTTGAAGGTTTAATCCAAAGATCAAAGAGATCAACTGTTATCCCACACTAAGGTAAGTATTATAACCGTTCTATCTTTGTATAACTTTTTTGTTTTAGCTACGTAATTGGTAATTACAATTTGTAACTCGATTTCAGTTTTTGTAATTATATAGTTTGTAAATCGTAGTTAGGGTTCATATTTATGGCTTGTAAATTGTAGTTAGGTTTCATAGGTGTTAATTTGGTAATAAATTAGTAGATTTTTTTTTTCTATTTTGAACTCATTTTCCATTAATGATGAATAGTTATTCAAATAGTATTATTATATCAAGTATAATTAGTTGTAAATCCTAATTTGTATTAAGTTTTTATTACAATGGTATCCCAGTTAATGTTGGATTTGGTTTATAGAACTTCTTTTGGGAATTAGGGTTTATAAGAATATGAATTGGGATTAAAATAAAATGGTAAGATTAAGGGTTTAATATATTAAGTTTATTACTGAATAGTTAAATTTACTATGTTCTTTGTTTTTTATACTAGCTAGTAGTAACGGTAATTGCTAAGCTATATCCTTTGGTTTTTCTTTTTTGCAGAACACCCCTAACTCCCAAATCTTAAATTTACAATGGAGTGGAATCTAATTCTTAAATTTTGTATGTAACCAGTGTTTCGTTCATTTTTATACTTTCTAATTTTTTTTTTCTAATTTTTTAATTTATAATATTTCATTTATAAAGAAAAAGATCGTTGGGCATGTCATTTCAGTACTGGAAAATATTTATATTTATATAAGTTATCTTGGTAAGTCTTATATTTATATTTATATTTATATATGCTATATTTCTTATTCTTTCTTTTGGATGTTAAGAAGTTATGTTTGCATTAAAATGCAAAACAATTCTTCCACCTTTGACATATGGCTGTGAAATAGATATGGAATTTTCTACCGAATAAATTGCTAATATTTTTCAGAACGACCTTGTGGTTCCAAGCTCGACAACAAAATCATGATTACTTTAAGATTTTTTCGTTGAACAGACCGTTTATCCCAAAATATTATGTTTATATAAAATGTAATTGATGGATCATACTAATTGCATATTTATTTATGATGATTATTGTTCTCTGTATTGGTAGAATTCGAATTTAATTACCTTTTGTAGGTTTAATTATATGAAATGTTATTGATCTTTTGACTGCTTAAATATTTTATAATGTTGTTTAGTTTTAAAATTAGTAAGAAATTATGAACTCGGATTATTAAATTTGGTAGTTTATGATAGAAATTTGGTTAATGTTTTTTAATTACAATGTGTGCTTATGACAATTAGATAGGATTAGATAGGATAGACGATCTATTACCATCCCTAGTTAAAGAATTTTTTTTACCAAACCCTAATTTACATCTTATAGATACAAGTTTAAGATACTATTCCATAATTGGTCTCTCAGTTTTGTATCGTTGTTATGTTTCCATATAGGACTCACACCTACTACAATGTGTCAAAATGATAGTGGTTACTCATGAATTATTGTCGTCCCAACAGTTTGATAATTAAATTAACACCCGAGCGAGTTACTACACGCAAGTGTATGGATAATTTACAATTAATAATAACGTAAGTATGGGGATTATCGTTCTCCACAAGGATTATGAGGTTAATGATAGTTCCAATTAATGTTTTGTATTTTTCCTTTTTGGAATTTTTTTAGGGGAACTTATAGATGGTAAGAATGACTGGTGAGAATAACTGAAACAAGATTTTTTTCTATACTAACTGGTGTGAATAATTGTTCTCAAGTGATCAAGCCGCTTTAAGCCTATTCATAAACTTAAACTCTTAGGTTTTGGTATATGTGTATGGTCCTTTGTATGCACCCTTGGTAGCAAACATGTAAACAAATAAGTTGACATGTTATATATATATATATAACAGTAATGGATATCTTTTAATATGTGTAACAGAATAAAATGCACGTGTTTACGAATTATTTGCTTAGCATCTGGAGAAATATGTAACTAAATTATATATTCGTGATTTTGTTGATTTATTATATTACTGAAGAACAACCCCTATCAAGTAGAGATAAATAACAACTTAACTAAATAAAAAATTGTAAGATAAATTGCATATTTAATGTATCCGAGAATTGGATTGTCATCATCAATATCATAGTGCAATGTGATATATAAAGAAATACTTATCATTCTTGCAACTATAATTTATATCAGTCATAATTCATGAAATTCGAGGAGCACTTAACCAGAAAATTCAAAAGTTTTTCTTGCAATTTTAGAATAATGTGTTAAAGACTAATATGATATATTGGATTTGTTTTGTGCAATTTAAGGTGTGCTTCATAGTTGAGGCGGGCTACATATCATAATGAGAATCTAAATAGTTATCAATAACTAGATATGGTAATTGTACATCCTAAATGGATTTCGGAATTGCACTAGTTAGATATACAGTTAGTATAACTTCTTTAATTAAGAAATAAACCAATCGGGGTTAAAGATAAAAGATGCTCTAGGCTATCTTATTTGAATAAATACTATTATACTGTCAAATGAAAAAAAAAACTAAATAAAGACAAAAATAAGCCGTAAAATGATCATTGAGTATCTAAATGCCAACCACCGATCCCCAATCAACCCCATCATTGGAGTTTGACTCAAAGAGTCTCTGAGTAGAAAAAGTCTCTCACCAAGCCTAAAAAGTCTTTTCGCAGACCTTAATAGGTTTTTGAGCCAGCTAAAATTATTGCCAAAAAAATCTCTTAGTGTGTCAATAAATTTATGTGCATGCTTAAAAGATATCTTAGCACGTGTTTTTTCCACTATACATGTTCGTTTATTGAGCATTTTATAAAGGTAGTTTATAGGTATGCAAGAATCTTTGCGAAACTTGAAATCAACACATATAAATGAAAATATGTTTATATTACAAAGAGTATAAAAAAAATATTTTTTTAAATAAAAATAACAGAATTGTGCTTAAATAAAAAAGGAAGTCCATTGTGTTGAGTTTACCAATATCATCATCGTAACTGTCACAATAGGTCTAAAACCAACCATAGCCTTCGAACACAGATTCACCATTGGAAATGCAAAGCCAAAGCTTCACCACTATATTCCCTCACTTGATAACCTTCTGATCTCATGAAGTCAAAACTTCACCATTGTCATTACCTCGCCTGAGCACCACCTATACTCAAAAAGATAGAACTTCACCGGTACATATAATGCAAATCTACTACCATAAAGGAAAATAACCAAAGATGAGCTTTTAACACAATGAAGACACCACCACTACCTCCATCTTAATGTTCGGAGCACAACACCACCAGTTTTTAGTGTTGCAATACCTTCAATCTCCATTGTGCCGCAATTAGATATATTTGAGAAATCTGACAAGTTGGTGAATTGAGAGGGTTTTAGGAAAAGTGGGTAAATAATTTGGTTTGTGTGAGTTTTAGGATTTCCGATATATATGTGTGTGTGAATGCAATAGGAAAATGTGACCAACACGGATGGATCCCCGATTTATGGGGTGCAGAATCGTAATTCATTGGTGCAAGTCCCATCACCATACCTTGTTTACGGTGAACTTGGACGCATATTATTCCTTATTATGTTTGATCACTGGTGAAGGGATAGAGACCGATCCTTCCTTATTGAGAATCGTGTCCTTGATTGAAATAGATGATGAAGAATAGAACGACTCATTGGATAAGTACAGAGACAATCCATCTATGAAGCCTATATACATCGATAGTGATGAAGATATCATTAGTGTTGGTTATTACGAGACAGACAAAGTATTACAAGAAGTCTTTCTGTAATTAGTTTGGGATGTTATTAATCTTTAATGAAAATTATAAATATTATTTTTGAATTTTGATGATAATGTTCTTTTTGCATTAGATTGTTATATATTTTGTAATTGGTAGAGTCGAATTAAACAAGTTTAAAAAAATGTGTTATGTATTTTTAAGTAAAAAGAGAAAAAAATATATTTTATTATTAGCAACAACATAAGTCGTCACTAATAATTTATGTACTCTTTTCGAGAGATAAGAAGCAATTGCATTGAGTCGTTGCAACAGAACTTTTCGCGAGAGATTGATGTCAAACACAAAAAAGTTTTTTGTCGCTAATGATAGTTTTTTAATTTATTTTTATATCTCTTGAGATTGAAAATATTAGTCGCGGTGAAACTTTTTGTCACTAGTAAGCCTATTTAATTTTCGATACCAAATTTATGTGTTATTTCGTAATTAATTTAGTTTTAGGGGTTATAGTACAATTTGAATAATATATAGGGGTTATTGAATATAAAAATAGAATTAGGGATTGTATGTAATTAAAATATAAAATTAGGAATAATGATGTAATTAAAATTAAATATAAGGGTTTTTTTGGAATTTAAATGAAATTTACCGGTTTTAACAAATTTGGAATAAAAATTAGGACTAATTATGTAATTAATAAAAAAATTATGGTTATTTAGGAATTAAATTACTTTAGGGGATTCTATGAAATTGAAATATTTTTAGGGATTATATTGTATTTTAAGATTATTCTTGGGGTTGTGAAATATTTTAAGGGGCTTAATAATATTTTAAAATACTTTTAGGTGATTTAATGTAGTTTAAATTATTTTTATGGGCTTCAGTGAAATTAAATATATTATTGTAGACTTATGTGTAATTTAAATTATATTAGGTTGTTTAGTGCAATTTAAATTATTTTTATGAACTTAAGTGAAATAAAAAAAAATTAATTTAAATTTTTAAGGGATTCATTATAGTTTAAAATTTTTATAGGTGATTTAGGGTAATCTAAACACATTTTTAGGGCCTTAAGTGTAATTTAATATTATTTTAGGTTTTATTGTGTAATTTAAATTTTTTAGAAGCTTTAGTGTAATTTAAAAATATTTTAGGGGATTTAGTATTATTTTAAATTATTTTGGGGGCTTTAATGTATTATAAAAAATGTATGCTTTAGTATAATTTAAAATAATTATAGGGGCCTTAACCTAATTTAAAATTACTTTAGGGGCTTAAGTATAATATAAATCATTTTATGGGATTTAGTGTAATTCAAAATATTTTTAGAGGTATTTGTATAATTTCTTTATTTTTAAATGCAGTGGCATTTGCAATTGCCCCGGGGCAGAGACAAAGTTGGTGACGGGCATTGATCCCACACGTAACGTAAATCAAGATCTCACAAACTATAATGCCCTTAGTATAATATTAAGATGAATTAGTTGTTTTTATTATAGTATGTCTAATTAACTATGTATTATAATAAAGTTTTTTATTTGTAACCTATTTAGTAAAAATAATTTTAAGAAAAACTTATTTAAAAAAATATTTGCAAAACTATCATGTAGGCGCTCTTTCGGTGAGAGCCATAATAATTTAATAATCCCATTATATTAGTGGTCCATTAATTAACTTACATAAGAGGCCATCCTTTAAGGGGTTTGTCAACTATACAGTTAGAGTATAAGGCGATGTAGGAGGCGGTAGGTCATCACCCTGTATATTTATGCATATTTGATAACACGTGGAATCCAGGGACTAAATATTGGAAGCATCTTGCCAACATCATCGTGCTCACTGTAAGGGAGAAGATCATTTAATGCTTCAAGAGTTGGAAAATTAAGCTTATAAATGCAACAACAAGTACATGATTGAGTGAGAGTTATTTTTCTTTACTATATTTTTATTTTATTCATACACATTGTTTAGGGAGAAAAATAGTTGATGTGTTGATTTGTTGTAGACATTACTTCTCTTGTATTGATGGGTGGAAGAGGAGGTCGGACTAAACAAAAGTATTGGGCAACATTGAAATTACATGGTCCAAGTGAGATAGTGACTTCAAGCATATGATGAAAAGGGATTACTACTTTACAAGCAAAACTCCGATGACCAGGTGTCTGAGAACTGGAAAAGGAGTTGCAAGGTTTGGGATGACACTTCTTCAAGGATAATATTGCATTAAGCTATATGTTATAATTATTATTTAGGTTTGAATATTTTCTTAAAAAAAGGAAATAGGTGTTGTGCAGGGTCGAACACTTATTTTGGATGCGGGAGAATTTATTTTAGGTAAATATTTGAAGTAAATTTTCTTTTATTTAGTCGTCCTAATACTTTGACCGTTGAATGAAACTGAAGGGGAGAATAACCCACCGGTAGTACATGAACCAGTTAGGAAGAAGACTCAGTGGTGCCATTTTTTGTTTTGCTAACTTCTTCTATGAGGTCGGGTATGACAAACATGAAAAGTAGTGGAAGACGGTTTCTTAAGAAAAAGCTGGTGTAAGTGTTCAAATAATGTGATTTCATTTTTTATGTCACGATTGAATTTTTATTAATGACTATGTATTTATTTTACGTAATATGCTGAGTTAAGATCCTTGATTTGTGCACGAGTCACGCAACCAAACCCACACTTAGGATCCTCGAAAGATTTATCCTCTAATACTTTTATGCATATAGATCATGTCAATAATTTTGTAACAGCAGCACGCAAATGGATGGGTCCAGTTATGCAAAGTTGGGTGGTTATTGTTGGAGCCCCTCTGAAGGCCTGAAATTCGAGAACTGCTTAGCCATCCACTCGTATGGTGTGGTATTTTAACGTGATAATTTCTTCCATCATTGATTATTTAATATTGAAGGGCCAACAACAATACGAATGGAAGGTAGATAGATCTACAAGCTCGACAACTACCATTGATCCCACTTATAGCATAGAGCAACTAAGTGGAGCCCTCAATTGATTTAATTAGATTATAAAGGACAAATTGCTGTCAACTTTTGATCCTACCTGTTCTCCCAGTCCTACTCTTGGTCCTTCCAAAAGTTCATCTACTAATCGTCGCCGAAGAAATTTCAAAGACGATGAAGAAGAAAACATATCCAATGATTGATTTCGATTTTCATCTCCCACTAATGATATTGATGTTAGTATGTATTATTTGGACTTTAATTCAATCTATTTTAATCATATTTTTATTTGTGTAGATTAATGTATTTTGGGATTTTGGGTTTTGTTGTAATTTAACCATATTATCATTCATAAAAAAATTAAATTAGAATAATACTAATTAAAAAAAACTATTGATAAATAAGTAAAAAATTTACTAGTGATGTTAGAAATATATCCTCCAAATCGCAGGTTAATCGCAAAGGATTGTCTAGCGATGATTGTAATTCATTTCAAATGATTGTTTGGTGACGACATGATTTCGTCAAAAAAGTTTGGCATACTCGAGACCAATTACTTTCGTCGCAAATGATCGTCTAATTAGTGGAAAACTATCTCGTCGCACGAAATTAATTCTCATAGGCGAGAACATCAAGTATTCATCACGAATTGTGATCTCTAACGATGAGATATTAGCGACAAAAAAGGAGGTCTTTCCCAATGACAGGTAGCGACACTAGCGACGACAACTTTCTTCGCTAGTGATAGGAAGTGTAGAAGTTGTCTAACATAATTTATCTTCAACCTTCATGAAATAATGACAAATAAGATAGTGAAATAGATACATTAAACTTTCAAATAACTAAAAATTTGATAAAGTTTTATTATCTCTATCTCTCTCGTTTTAATGTAAATAGATTTTGAAAAAAAATTATGGTCATATAATTATGGATTCAATACACACAATACACACGATAAACATGAACCAAAAAGTTATCAAGTATGGAGGTTTCCTTTAAAGAAAGACCTCGTTCGAAAAATGGTTGTTATGCTGCTGAATAGACATGCTTAGAGAAGATAACTATTCAAAATCATTTCTTCCAATTGTAAGTATTTTGAAAACATAATTAATTAATTCAGTTAATAATAATTATTTTATCAAAAACGTAATTTGGATAAGTCAAAATTGATATAATTTTTGTTTGAGCAAAAATTGTGAAATTCTCCTGGATATATGTGAACAAGAATTCTTGGGGTAATAATTGTGTGTAAACAATCATATATGTGATAAGAAAGTGTACAATATATTTACAAACAAAAAACTCACTTCCCTATTCTCAATTTTATATTGAAATTCTTTTTCAATTTTTTTATACTTTATTCCTTTTCCATTAAATTTTATTAAAGGAACAAAATTTATAATGATTTGCATTAAAAAAAACTAGGCACAAGAATTCAATAAAGTGTATCTGCCATATTAAGTTTGTGACTAATGTAACCCAGAGGAAGTAAAAAGTTAAAATTTTATGTTTCTTCTTTTATCAATGATGTGTCCAGTTATATAAGACAAGATCCAATCCTGGCATGAGTGAGGCTCTACATGAGATTCATAATACAATTTTTATGAACTCGGATGAGCTAGTTGAAAAGGTGTAAGTGGAAGATTTTTTCCTATAATGGATGAGGACAAGGTATGAAGACAATGCAAGCTTGGAAAAAGATTTTTAGAGGTAAGATCAAGAACTATATTAAGATTGAAATTCACCCTTGTTTGAAATATTTCGTAACAGTCTGATTATATCTCACACTAATGTCTTTGAGAAAGGAAGATCCTATTAGGAATCTAGATTAAATGGTAATTTTGTTCATAATCCCCTTTCATTTTACATCAAGCAGTATATTGTGAAAATTATTGGATAAGGATTGGTAATAATGACATAAGAAACTTGCATTGGTTCCTAGTTCTTTTGATTTAACTATGAGAAAGTGTGGTAAAATCAGTGATCAAATATGGCATGTCAAGTCTAGGCACATCTATAAGAGATATCGGAGTAAAAATAAAAGTCACTGGTTTCCAAAACCGAAGAAATGGAATTCCAAGAAAAATAATACTTCTATTGAAGTAAACTAACTATTACAGAAATAGAATTACGGTTACAAAAGAAACAATTACACAGAAAAAACAGAAAAGAACTACAACGATTACACAGTAATATGGTGTGAAAAAGTTATTTTGGCGTACGAGTTATCTTTAAAGGAAATTCTAACAACTATAGTTTTCACAGAGAAGAGAGGTAGAATATTGGTTCTTTTCGCTGTGTTTTGTAGCTTAAGTGAAATGAGGAGCTGATGTATTTATAGGGGAAGGGAGTACATGGAGAAAGCCTTTCTCAGAAATATCCCACAATTAGTGCCCTTCATTGCCTCCATAATTGATTGATGTTTTGATTTGACCCACGTTTTTAATTTTAGCAATGAACCTAGATACGCGTTTGACCACGTTTTGTAACAGTTGACTGGTTCCTAAATTGTGGACGCTTGTCTTCTGGTGCAAAATTGGTGGGCGTTTGTCTTCAAGCTGAAAGGGTTTGACTTGCCACCGACTACTATAAGAGCTAGTCTTCTTCCAATGGATTCACTTCAGAAAAATTATTTCATTTTTTATTTTTTTACTCCCCAAACTCCCAAACTTCCCAACTCCCCGACTCCACAACTCCCCCACGAGGCCACGACCCTTGCCCACACAGTCGCCGTTGCCGGACCAGGCAGGTTGTAGTGGTCGTGTTGCACGCGTGTGGGGCTTTTCCATTTCCCTTTTGGCTTTCATAGCCTTTAGTTCTTTTGAAAGTAATAGATGGGTAAAATATTATATGCAATTATTTTTCCATCTCTCCTCAAATGTGGGACTTCTTCTTCACAAAAAGTGACTTTCCCACTTCCTCAAAATAATAGGAATGGATTGATTTAATACATCATATTAAATTGAATCTTTTCCACTTTATCCAAAAGATAATGATTGGATTTATGCTAATCAATCGTATAAGTCCTTACAATCCCTCACTCAGGGCCTTTGGGAGAGAAGGTGAACATGTTTTCATATCAACCAACATTTGGGTGAATTGTACTTAAGTGGCAATATCTTTCGATTTGAATTGACACGTAGTGAAGTGAGGCAACCACCAAATTCCGTTTAAGTGAAATTACTCATGAACCTTAATAGGTTTCGTTCAAGACCCTCACAACACGTACTCTACCCAACTGAATGTTATAGTTCCCTCGAACATCATCTTCCAATTAGTTAATCAAGTCCTTCTCTAAGGACCACCCTTTAAGATTGTTTAAGAACGTCTCCTTTATGATTCTATCATGAATTTTGGGTCTCACTATTACCCGTGAATTCATAATTTCCTCCTCAAAAGGATCAGAATACAGGCTATGAATTCGCTATGAGTTTAAACACTGAGTACGTCTTATTCATCAAGTCCTTCTCAAAAGGACCACCACGAGTGACTATGAATTATTATGATGATTATGTTTTGAGCCATGTTCCCCAATATAGTTTTCAATACCATCCCCCGGACAACTATCCTGGTTAGGCCTTTGGTTACCGAATCAACTAGATTGTTCTCTAATCGTACATATTCCAAGGATATCGCACCATTATTCAGTATTTGTCTTACTGACTCATGTCTGGTGTGAATATGTCTCCTCTTCCCATAATAGGTGCTATTATGAGCGACTCTAGTGGAATCTTGTGTATCACAGTGGATACAAATAGGTGTGACACTTCCTTCCCAAAGTTGCACATCTAATGGGAGAGTCCTCAACCACTCAGCTTCTTGCCCAGCCAACTCTACTGCTATGAAATCGAACTCCATGGTGGAACGTGCTATACCATAGCCACTGGTGGAGTTTACTTCATCATTGTCAAAGATCGAGTTTTCATCAAAATATTCTCAAGGACTGCAGGAAATTTGCTATAATGCAACCCTATATCAATGGTACCCCTTAAGTACTTTAGTAGATGACGAAGTGCAACCCAGTAGTCACTACTCGGGATATGAGTATATTGACTAAGTATACTTATGGCACAGGCTATATTGGGTCGAGTGTAGTTTATTAAGAACATCACACTACCTATGATCTTAGCGGATTCATTTTGGGATACAACACACCCATTGATTTTGGAGAAAATGAATACTAGAATTATAAGGAGTTTTTACAAGTGTTACCTCAAAGGAGGTTAATTTCTTCACCATCTTTTCTATGTAATGAGGCCGATTCAGGGAAATACCAAAAGTGCTTCTAATGATTTTCATTATGAGTATCACATCTGGTTCTCCCATATCATTCATATCTAAACTAGAAGACAAGAAGCGTTTAGTTACATTTATGATATGAATAGAAGTACTAAAGATAAGCATGTCATCTACATAAAGACAAATGATAACACACTTTGAGCTTGTTACTTTGGAGTAAACACATGAATCAAAAGTGTTAGCCACAAAGCATCTGTAATGAGAATATAGTCTAGTTTTTCATACCATTTTGTAGGTACCTGTTTCAAACTATATGGTGGTCCTTTGTGTGTTCTAAAATAAATGCAAAAGTAAATCGAACCACAACCGCAAGTGTACGGTTGTCCCAAGTAGTATATCTGATAATACAGATTCGTTCCAAGGACGGGATGGTTGATCACAATGTCTAACAAATAGTGATTGATGCACTTATAAAAATAAAAGATAATAATATCTTTGTTTGGTTTTTGTTATTAAAGCTAATGAATGAAAGACAAATATTAAATTGCAAATAAAAGCTAAGACGCAAGTAAATTGATGTAAAACGCAATATGAGATGTAGCACTTGAGAACGCAAGGATCCTCCCTATCCTATTTCTTAACTTATGTTGTTTAATGGCTAAATTAGTCAATTACAATGGTCGGGATTCTAATTTCCTTATACCCCCGTCAGGGTGGACTATAAGGCGATCCTAAAGTGTCACTAGTCCCGTCAGGGTAAATATGATCCACCGTTGGATGATTAAGTTTTATTACCTCATTGGCCCTAGGATTAGCTAAGTTTGTCAGAATCAATAGCTTCTATCCTAGATTGAATAAATGATTCTGTATCTAAACCCTCCGTCAGGATGATCCAATAGCCAATAATTGGAATAGCCTAGATACTAACACCTGTTCCTAGTTCATGACGCTAAAAACAGTAAACATTCACAATTTATCGAAAAGAGTAAAAGCCCTAATTTAGTTTAATTCAATAAAAACCCAAATTCAACATTCGTTAATTAATAAGTTTGGGATTCACCCATTGTTTGTTCTCAAGCACTATGAAAAGCTTAGCTCATATTAAAATGAAATACGAAATTAAAAGTAATGGAATTCATATTGTTTACAGAATTAAAAAGATAAAAGAACCTAATTTCCGGAATCGGAATGACTACGAACGGAGATATAGACCCTCTCCAGCTCTTGTAGCTTCTTCTCCTTCCTTCAGTTGCTTCTCTCTGGTGTTTTTAATCTTGCAGAATGTGAATTGTATGTAAAATAGAAGTCAAGGGCTGGTTTTATAGGTGGAAATTCGGACTTGGCCCTAATCTTTTAATTAAATGAAATATAAAAGGCCCAAGTCCACTAACTTAGCCCAAAATCCCGTAACTGCTGATATGCCTTCACTAAAACGGCTTTTCCCAATGCGTTATGACTCCGATTGACCTCATTCCAATTGCTAAAGTTCCGTAACTCGATAAGGAGCGTTTTCTCTTCAAAGGTCAGCGGCTAAATATTTGCTTAAGCACCTCGAAATCAGCAATCTATGGCCTGGAAAATGGATTTTCAGCTCTAAAAATAATATCTTCGGGATTTCTTTTCAAATCTTGACTCGATCTTTTGATCTTTTACTTTCTCCTCGGATTCCTCTTCTAGCTAACATCTAAAACCTGTAAAATCTTCACTAAAAATACAAATATTACGCGCAAAAGCTTAATAAATTAAAAATGCTAGAAATAAAAGAGGAAAATCATATTATTGCATATTTAGTCCAAAAGTCTATCAAATTGATTAAATAAACACCAAAAATGATGTCTCCTAAGGGTCGAAAATAAGAACAATTAAGGAGACATCACTATACAAAGACTTTTCTAGCTTACAAACTTTATTCCTTTAGGAACCACACACCCTTCAGGTTGCGCCATGTAGATCTCTTCATCTAGATCTCCATTTAAATACGCAGTTTTAACTTCCATTTGATGTATAACTAGTTTGTGAATGACGACTTAAACAATAAGTGTTCTTATAGGGGCAATATTGGTCACAGGAGTAAGTGTCAAAGTAATATAAACATTTCTTTTTGGGTAAAACCCTTAATAACAAGTCTCGTTTTGAATTTTTCTATTGTTATTAATGGGTTTGCAACCTTTAGGTAAGTCAGTTAATTCATATGTATGGTTATTTTTAATATACTAAAGTTCACTATTAGTGGTATACTATCATCTATAGATTTTAAAGCATCTTCATAAGTTTTCCAGTCTTCCTCCATGAGGAGGCAGGTGACAACCTATTCTCTTACAAGGACAATGTGAAATCATTCGGTCATAAAGGCTATGATTAAGTCAGGTCCAAAGCTGGAGTCGATCCTATGCCTCTTACTTCTCTTGGGTTCTTCCTCAGGAATACTACTAGGCTCCATAGAAGTAGAGGGGTTAGGGGAATCATCAAAAAGAGGTAAATCAACATTACTAGATAACATATCAACATGTAGAGAAGCATTAACATAATTCAAAGTTTTCAAAGGTAAAATGTGTTCAAAGAACTTAGCATCTCTAGATTCACAAATCGAGTCGTCATCTAAAGACAAGAATCTATAAGCTGCGCTATCCTGAGCGTACCATATGAATATGAGTCTATAGTTTTGGGTCCAATTGTGACTTTTTTACAAACAAGTAGTGTAAATTTTGCAACGCACCCCTACACTTGTAAACATTTCAGGGTTGGTGGAAAGCCTTTCCACATCTTATACGGGGTCTTATCTAGGGATTTATGGGTATCCAATCGAGTACATAAAAGACTAACAAAACAGCTTCTTCCCGACATATTAGTTGGTAAACCTGAACTTATTAACATGGCATTCATAGTCTCTTTAAGGGACCTATTCTTTCTTTCGGCTATGCCATTTTGTTGGGCCGTAGGAGCACTAAGTTCATGGATAATTATATTAGTTTTACAAAACTCTTCAAGGGAATTAGAACTATACTCGTCTCCTCTATCGGACCTAAGTCGTTTGATTTTATAGTCCAGTTGGTTTTCAACCTTGGCTTTATATTTTAAAAACGCATTTTCAGCCTAATCTTTAGTTTTAAGAAGGTATATTTTCGCGAACCTATAGTAGTCATTTGCAAATGTTATATAGTAAGGTTTTTCTTCTTTACTAGCGAAATTTCCAAAATCAGCTAAGTCAGAATGTACTAATTCTAGCAGTTTAGTCTTTCTCGTGGTAAATGGATAAAAAGTTTTTTTGTAAGTTTGGACTCTACAAATATTTGACATCTAGCAAATTGTGAAAGGGTATTAGTCCAATATTTTTAAGACTTTTAATAGATGCGACAATTAAATGACCTAATCTACCATTCCTCGTATCCACAGACTCAACATTATAAGCAAAATTAGAAGCATTCTCATTAAAGGTTACAATGTTTAAAACAAACAAACAGGAATTTAAATACCTTTTCCCCACAAACTCATAATTCTTGGAAATAATGATTTTTCACCTCTAGAAAACAAGTTTGAGTTCCACTTTTTGAAGAAGTGCTCCGGACACTAAGTTCCTACAGAAAGAGGGGACGAAGAGAACGACATTTATCTCTAAAACGCCAATTTTTCTATTTCTTTGAGTAGGCGAGAAGGCCAGAGATGTATTTTTGTTGAGAAATTAAAATTTCTTTTTTTGAATGTGCAACTTAAATTCCAAGGAAGTATTTAAGTCTTCCCAAATCTATAATCTCATAATCTTTTACCAATTTATTTTTTAAAATTTGACTTTCTTTTTCATCCTCTCATGTAACAATTATATCATAAATATATACCAGAAAATTGTTAACTCCCCCGCATTTAAATGTTTAACAAAAAATAAAGGATCTCCTTGACTTTTTTTTATATCCCATACTTATGATTACCATTTAGAATCTTCTGAACCAAGACGTCTCTGATTGTTTTTTACCATACAATGCTTTTTTCGATTTACACACCATATTACAAATTGATCATTAGCAAAACCTAGTGGAATCTCCATATAATTTTCATCTTTAAGGTCTACATATAAGAATGTATTATTCACATCAAATTGTTTCAAATTTCATCCATAATTAGCTTCCAATGATAAGAGAATTCTTACTGTGTTTATTTTCGTAACAAGGGAAAAAACTTTCTTGATAATCTATACCATAGGCTTGAGTATGCCCTTTAGCTGCTATCCTTGATTTGTATCTTTCCAATGATCCAGTGACATTATATTTCAAAGAACAAATCCATTTACATCCTACAAGTTATTTTTTGGAGGTAAATTCACCAACTCCCGTGTTTGATTCTTTTTTAGAGCTTTCATTTCGACATACATAGCTTATTTCTTATTTTGATTAGATAAAGCCTCATATGCAGTGGTAAGTATAGAAATTGTGTTAAGGCTTGTACGAAAGTTTCTATTAGATGGTGAAAATGCTCAAATGTTACAAAATTAGATATAGGATCAAGTGGGATTTTAACGAATTCTCTAGTATTTTTTCTTAACGTAAATAGGCAAATCATGATCTATATTATTTTTTGAGAAAGTTTCAAGGTAAACATGAGAATTAGGATTAGGAATAATTACATTTTCTTTAGTTTTCAGGTTAGATATTTAAACTTGTTCAGGTGCAGGTGCTGTACTCTTATTCCTTGAGAATACTTTACCAGATTTCATATTACTAAGACCACCAATAGTATTATTGGTCTACTATTTTTCAGCATTTTGAAAAAGGATGCCTTCTAAAGTATTAGGAATAGATCTTGGTAGGAAAATATCAATTAAAAATATCTCTGTGTTTTCCTTATCTTCTATAGTGAATCTATCCCCTTGGAGATAAAAATTTGTAAAATACATTCATTTTCATTAAAAGTGACATTATTTAGGACATAAAAAAATTTGACGGCGGATGATAACATGTATATTCTTCTTGAGTTGAGGAATATCCTACAAAATCACATCTTATTAGACTTGGATTTGATTTTCCATGATGGTAAATATGAAAAAATGAAACACACCTAAATATATTATGAATAAGATTATTTGTAGTACATAACGTGGGATAAAACTAAGAAATTTTTTCCAAAGGAATTTAAAAATCTAAGACTCTAGAAGACAATCTATTAGTAATATGGGCAGATGTGAGGACTGCTTAACCCCAATAGGATTTACGCACATTGTGTTGAAAAAGGAATGCACGAGTAGTATCAAGTAAATACCGATTTTTCCTCTATGCTAACCCAGACACAAACCATCGTGCATCTGAAACATTGGGTACTTACGAAGGACCTATATATCACTATGCACTAAAGAAAAAGGTGATAAAATGATCTTATTACTATGTGTGACACACATCACAATGAAAAATATTTTCTTCTAAGTTTTAAAATAGAGAAAAACATAAAATATGAAAAGTTCTAAACCAAGGGTTCCCTAACTTACGATGATGAAGTGGATTTTTTCCTTTATTTGATGAATAACCATTAGACAAGAATAATGATCAAGATGTTTCTTTGATAATATTGTGATTTATTTATGTTTGAACAAAGTAGAGTCCATCATGTTCCTTAGCATGTCTAATCATATACCCTGAATCCTAGTCTTGAAAAGCACGATAGGTAGGAAAAAATTACGTTACAATTAAGATTTTGAGTGAGTCTATGAACAAAAATAAGATTAATTGAATTTTTGGAACATGGAGCATTTATAAGCATGAATCAAAATTTAATTTGAGAATCTCTACCTGCTACTGTGGTTAAAGCCATATGATATAACTATTTTTCATACTACTAGGGCATGGAAGTTATACACAACAAAATTTGTTTGAGTTTGTCATATGCTCAGTGGTTGCTGAGTCCATGACCCAAAAGTTTGAAATAAAATGATTTGATATTTTTTAATTCAATGTAAATTAGAAGCGTACCTAAATATGTCAATGAACAACTACATGAACATGTCTTTCCAATTTCTTAACAAAGCTCTCAATTTTTTTATCTTCTCATGGTTAAATTCATCTTTCCCTTCAAAATTTACTTTATTTGGCTGAATAATGCTCAATTTTACGTGCCGAAAATTTATTTATTGTTATCATGTGTAAAACCATTCCATGTTATGTTGTTTTTTGCGGAGTTTCCAACATTTCAATTCCGTATGTCGTGTTTTCTCGCAATAAGTGCACCACAAACTATCTATTCCATCTCAATTTGAACCCTTTGATATTCTGCTATTCCATTTACTTGAGTTGACATTTGGTCAAGAGTTAGATCTTGTTTATTACCCCATTTAAATACCATGGCTGAGCCCTCCAACAATTGAGGTTCCAACATTACTCCACTTGTACTTTATTCAGCCCGAATTATATAGATTACCTCGTTTAGAGATGACAATTATTCTTGTCTAAGACCTTATACTCTAACCTGATCGAATTCATTATTCAGGCCGACCACAAAGTCATAAAATCGATCTTTTTCAATTAAGTTTGTTATGATAACTGCAACATCTATTTGTTGTTTGTACTTTGATAATGGTAGAGTTCTTGCCAAAAATTCTGCAGTAAATTAGTATATTCTATAATTTTTATGTATATTTGTTTCATCACATCCCAAATATCTTTTGCAGTCTTTAAAAAATATAATTGGATCACTGGGTTTATTAATTTCCATAACCAAGCGATGACCATAGAGTCCTTCTCATCACATGCATCAACGAGTATCTCCTTCATTGGTTCGTTCCAAGAAAATGAGACAACTTTCATTTACCTTTTGGAAAGGTGGAAACCAAATGAGACCACTTCAAATAATGTTTTCTAGTTGATATGTATTATGATTAAATATTTTGTTAATCTCCAAATAGTTGGAAAGACGTTAACTCATTATGTGTAGACATTGCAGTAACTGACTAGCAATGAAGGCTAGAAAAAAATTCCATAAATTTTTTCTTTGAAACACAAAACGATGAAGGTAAAAAAGAAATCCCAAAATTTTCTTTTTAAAGCTTTGGTACCATGTAAAAAAAAATTTGGAAAAAAGTTATATTACTCAATAATATATACAGACTCTAGCTAGAATGTAGAAACTAACTTGGCTATAATATAAGATCTAAATATCAAATATATTTAAGCATTTAAATCAGAATCTTATCTTCTCCTAAATATTCAAATACAATTTTATTGATAAATATGAACTTATATTTATCCAATATTAACCTCTCTACTAGTCTCTTGAGTTATTTTCCTTAGATATCGAAGGGCCTACACTACTTAATTTCCTTTAGTAGAGATATGAAAATACATATAATTTATGTTGAAAGAATAATTATAGTTTTAATTGCAATATAGGTTCCTATGCTATGCGAAAATTGTAGTACAGACCTTGATATAATTTATATAGAAAGAATTGTTGTAGTTGTAATCACTAACCTGGACAAATATATATTACTGCAGTATAGGGTCACATGATTTCCAAAAAAATTAGCATAGGTCCATATACTATAAACAAAAAATGCACTACAAGTTTTTTGTAGTTTTTTTCTCAAGTTTTGATAGGGCGACACTATTTACTTAAATTAATTATGAAAATGCATGAGAGAAAATGGTTTAAATTTTGTGTCTGGTTTAGAAGGAAATGAGGAAAGATGATGTTTGGTTAGTTGGCAAATTTCACATTGAAAAATAAAAGGGTTTTTATTTTTTAAATCGATGGATATAACTTACTCAAATATATGAAATTAGGATGTCCCATTCTATAGTGCCATAACATTATTTCATCTTTAGCAAATAGAGAAAATAGACAACTTGACATTTTTGTTTGTCTAACCAAGGGAACATTACCTTCAAAGTAGTAGAGTCGATCAACTTCTCTAGCACTACCAATCATCTTTCCCGAACTAATATCTTGAAATTTACATCGAGATTGAGTAAATTTAGCTACACAATTTGAGTCCCGAGTGAGTTTTTTAATGGACAAGAGGTTACATGACATCTTTGGAACATGAAGGACAGATTGTAAAGTTAGATTCGCAGAAAGAAAAATAGAACCTTTTCCCGCGACTAGAGAGAAAGTCCTATCTACGATACGAACTCTAAGATTACCAGGACAATGAGTGTAAGACGAGTATAAATAGGAAAGACTCGTCATGTGATCACTAGCGCCTAAATCAATTACCCATAATTCGTTATCAGAAGAAGTGTAAAACGGAATAAAAATCACTTTTTTAACAAGAAAATTAGTCAAAGAGGTGTTAGGAATAAATTCGAATAAATTTAATAATCCGTACAAATGCTCTAATTATTCCTTACTGAATGGAGCTCTTTTGGAGATATTAGGTCTGATTTGAGTAGTTACTTGTATACTTGATTCATATTTATCAGAAATGTAAATGATTCAAAAGTCTCAAGTATATCTATATTTGTTATTAACATAAACTACACAAATTAAATTGTTCCACTAACTTTACACATTATGAATTAAATTTAAAAAATTTAAATAAATATATACTAATATAAAATCACATTAACTAACTATCAATTAATTATATTACTTAATCATCATATCGAGAATCAGAATTCTATATTTTTTTTTATGTCCGGTATCGAATTGTGAATGTAATGATGTCAAAAATTTAAAATGTATATACCTAATATAAAATATATGATTTTTTTTTAAATTGAAAATACTACAAATGATAAATAAATTTTATTGAAAAGATTCTCCAATTTGGATACTACATAATAGAATACTGAATGTAAACGGAAAAAAAAAATTATTTTTAAGTATCCAATTATATACTACAAAATAATTAGTTAAATGACCAAAACCCCAATATAAAAAACTGTCTTTTTATTTAATATGGTATATGTAATATTGGGCCTTGGTAATTTTGAACCTTCTCTAACCAGGTTTTTCTTATCAATGGGCCAATATTACCTTTTTTTTATGAAGGGTATTTTTTGTATATTAGGAGACAATTTACGAGTTTCCAGGTAACCTATAGAAATATCGTTTCTTACTAACAATTATAAAAAAAATCGCTCTAAATAAAAACGTAAAAAATACCTTGATTTTAGCAGCTTTAGTTTTTAATTTTGAAGGATTAATCCAAAGATTAAAGTGATCAACTATTATCCCACACTAAGGTAAGTATTATAACCGTTCTATTTTCGTATAACTTTTTTGTTTTAGCTAAGTAATTGGTAATTACAATTTGTAACTCGATTTTAGTTTTTGTAATTATATAGTTTGTAAACCGTAGTTAGGGATCATATTTATTGCTTGTAAATTGTAGTTAGGGTTCGTAGATATTATTTTGGTAATAAATTAGTAGATTTTAATTTAATTTTTTTCAATTTTGAACTCATTTTCCATTAATGATGAATAGTTATTCAAATAATATTATTAATCAATTAAAGATCTTGTATAATTAGTTGTAAATCCTAATTCGTATTAAGTTTTTATTATAATGGTCTCCCAGTTAATGTTGGGTTTGGTTTATAGAACTTGTTTTGGGAATTAGGGTTTATAAGAATATGAATTAGGATGTTCTTTGTTTTTTATACTAGCTAGTAGTGACGGTAATTTCTAAGCTATATCCTTTGGTTTTTATTTTTTGCAGAACACCCTTAACTCCCAAATATTAACTTTACAATGGAGTGGAATCTAATTCTTAAATTTTGTACGTCCATTTTTATACTTTATAATTTTTTTTCTAATTTTTTAATTTATAATATTTCATTTATAAAGAAAAAGATCGTTGGCCATGTCATTTCAGTACTTGAAAATATTTATATTTATATAATTTATCTTGGTAAGTATTATATTTATATTTATATATGCTATATTTCTTATTCTTTCTATTGGATGTTATGAAGTTATGTTTACATCAAAATGCAAAACTATTCTGCCACCTCTGACATATGGCTGGGAAATAGATATGGATTTTTCTACCGAAAAAATTGCTAATATATTTCGGACGACCTTGTGGTTCCAAGCTCGAAAACAAAATCATGATTACTTTAAGATTTTTCGTTGAACAGGCTGTTTATCCCAAAATATTAAGTTTATATAAAATGTAATTGATGGATCATACTAATTGCATATTTATTTATGATAATTATTGTTATTTATTGGTAGAATTCGAATTTAATTACCTTTTTAGGTTTAATTATATGAAATGTTATTGATCTTTTGACTGCTTAAATATTTTATAAGGTTGTTTAGTTTTAAAATTAGTAAGAAATTATGGTCTCGGATTATTAAATTTGGAAGTTTATGAATAGAAATTTGGTTAATTTTTTTTAATTAAAATTTGTGCTTATGACAATTAGAGAGGATATTCGATCTATTACCATCCCTAGTTAAACAATTTTTTTTACCATACCCTAATTTACATCTTGTAGATACAAGTTTAAGATACTATTCCATAATTGGTCTCTCAGTTTTGTATAGTTATGTGAGTTACTACCTGCAAGTGTATGGATAGTTTACAATTAATAATACCATAAGTATGAAGCTTATCGTTCTCCACAAGAATTATGAGGTTAATGATAGTTTCAATTAATATCGTGTATTTTGCCTTTTTGGAAATTTTTTAGGTGAACTTATAGATAGTAAGAATGACTGGTGAGAATAACTGAAACAAGAGTTTTTTCTATATTAGCTGGTGAGAATAATTGTTCTCAAGTGATCAAGCTGCTTTAAGCCTATTCATAAACTTAAACTTTGAGGTTTTGGTATATGTGTATGGTCCTTTGTATGCAACCTTGGTAGCAAACATGTAAACAAATAAGGTGACATGTTATATATATATATACTAGGTATGAACCCGTGCCTGAAGGCACTCTAACACTATTGATTTAGAAAAATAAATTTAACTTGGAATAAATAAATAATTTTTCAGGTAAAAATAAACTGAAGAATATTTAACCAAGCTTAAAAAGTATAATATGTTTTAAATAAACAATATATCTAACTATATATATACGTTTAGAAAAAACATAAACAATATATCCAATTTTATATATACATTTAGAAAAAATTTATAATTTAGTATACGAAAAAATAAATGTAATTTAGTTAAGCATGAGCATCCAGCACCAAGAAAAAATTGTGCATTAATGGAAACTAAGTGTCACAAAGAAGAGATTGTTTTCGCACGAAAAGGAAATAAAGATCATTGACATACAAAAAGGAAGAGATCGTAGATGCATGAAAAAAATCATTGATATACGAAAAAAAAGTAAAAGATCGTTGGAACGGAATAAAATGTCTGAAAGAAAAGAATGCAAGTGATTATAGGGACAGTATAGTGTAATTTTCAACAAAAAGACTAATAGTAATTTCACAAACCAATAGTGCAAATAACTCGAACAATAAATATAAGGACCTAAAGTGTAATTTTTGCATAATATATGGACCAATGAGGAAAATTCAATCAAGAGACCTACATTGCAGTTAACTATAAATAATTGACTCTTGCTGGAGAGCTCCCAATCAAAATTCCTGATTACACCTGTGTCTAAAGGAATTATAGAAATATACACAATTGGTGCAATATTTATAAAAAACATATATACATGTAACTAACTAAGGACTGATTTGAAAATGAGTAGATATCCCGAAACAGGTTGCCAAGGAACGATGCAGATATTTTATTTTCTTTTCCAGCCACTAACAATTATAAAAAGTACTCGAATCTTTGGCGTGACACATGATCTTACTTGCTGGTGAAAAGGACTGGTGCAAGAGGAGTAACCCACTGCAAACTTACCAAATAGAAAAAGTTACTACTTTAATGTTAATTTCATTGCATCATAAAATCACACGATATATAAAATACCATCTATACCTTTAAATGGAATTTTTTCAATTATACAAAACGCAAATATAGGTGAAGTCACTAAAAGTCCAACCATTAATGCAGACCATATAACACCATTTTGAAAATTGGCCAGCTTAAAATTACCCCTGCAAGGAGAATTGAAATTTAACATATAATTTTACAATAAATACCCTCCTCCCCTAAAGACAATTATATTGAAAAAATCAGCAAAAATAAAGCAAATCTTTGAGTAATCTTACTGAATTCCAGTGCGACCTAACACACATTACCATTCTTGTATGTAGCTAGATTACCCCAAAGCAAACATGCTTCCTTTTTACTATTACACCAGTATCTAAGCATACACGGTAAATTTTGGAAGTGGAATCAAATTAAAATAATGTAAACTGAAGGTATCAATTAACTGAAAGTGGAGAAATTGCAAAATAAGGAGATGAAAAGTCTGGAGCCTGTATTTCCCAACCAAAAACCAAGTATGGAATCAAATTAAAATAATGTGAACTAAAGAAAACATATCAATTAACTGAAAGTGGAGAAATTGCCAGTTGAGGAGATGAAAAGATTGGAGCTTGTATTTTCCAACCAAAAACCAAGTATAACCTGGATTAGCAAGTAAGATTAAATATGAAATAAATATACCCTGGTGCGAATCTTTAAAAACAACAAATATACGCATGTTGTTAATGTAAAAAAAAGTAGAAAAAAAAGGTAAAAAAATAGGTAAACAAATAGTAAAAAAGTAAGTATACTTTCGCCGAGGATGATTTGCAACATTGAAATGTTCCAAATAGTATAGTAGTCCATTATATGATCCCATGGCAAATGATATCCCCTCCCCTATTCTCAGCGAATCACTTCTTATAAGGTAAAGGCTTCCTACGGTCATATGGCCATTGTAAATTAGTATAAAAATATAATAAACAACACTGTACGATTACAATAGGTAAAAGGCTTTCAACGGGCCATTGTGGAATTAGTATAAAAATATAATAAACAACACGAAAACTGTAGAAATAATGAGATTAAGTTTTAAGAAATTCATTTTTTTAGAATTCAACATTGTAGGATTAATATAAAAATATAATTATAAAAATAATGAAATTAGGTTAAAAAATAATTTAATCTTTTCAAGTTTTAATAGGAAAATTTAATTGATTTTTAACCTTAATATGGAATGGTGAGAATGGTCCCTGACTAGCGGCAATTTTCTTGTTCAGGAGATGGCTTGGTGGGAAGGTGATTAAAAATAATTACTATAGAATTATTAATCACCTTAATTTAATAAAAGAAATGCCGTATAAGGCCAAAGTGTTCACTTCAACAGACAAAAAGGCTATTGTCAGCTATTGCTATATCTTCTTTTTCTCTTTTGCTCTTCATACTTTGGTAAATTAACAATAATTGTAAATAAAAATATAATCTAAAATACTTTTTATTAATTTTATCAAACTCGGGAGTGCCTGCAATTAAACAAATCACAGGGATCAATTATGTAATTTATTAAAATAAATCATTATAATTAAAAATAAATTAAAATTTGGGCTTGCAAATGGGATAGAAGAAGCTTTATCATTCCAAATAGCTAATAATCCAATTCTTGTTGATACTTAAATATGATGGTTCTGAAAAATTGTAAAAGTGATGATATTAGGTTAAAAGAATTCAATTTTTAAGAGTTTCAATGGTAAACCTTAATTTTTTACCTTAATTTGGTTCTTCAATTATTGATGGCGTTTTTGAGAAGTTCTTTTCCAGCAAGTTGTTCTAGGAAATAGTCTAGAAGTTCAAGGGTACCTACTTTACAAATACCACCTTTTAATGCACGCCAGCTAACCTAATGGGTCACACTAACAGCTCGTAAAACTCTCAACATAGCTTCTAAACAACAGAGTCGAACCAAGGGATTTTCACTGGTTCAGAAGATATCACATAAAGACATGCAATACTAAAAAAATATCACAATAGTTATGTTCAGATTATGGAATAAAAGAAAATAAATTTTAACCTGATTTTGCCATCATAGCAGCTAAACCAATTGTTTTCAAGAAAATAGTTTTCCCGCCAGTATTTGGTCCCATTATTACCAAATCTCTTGTATTTTTTTCATCAAAAATATCAACAGGAATTGGGGGAGATTGTTTACTTAGCAACCTGCATTAAACAAAAATAGCCTAACATATTAAGGTAACTAAATCCTATCCCGAGCAAACAATAAATATAAAATAAAAGGAAAAGTAGGTCAATATGGCTCTATGAGTTACCTGTTTTTCTAAGGATGATATATGAATGTTAATTTCTTCTTTCACACTTAATATTCCCCTTGTTGTTTTCTCCTCTACATATCCTAAAATTAACAAACAAATTGTCATGTATTCTTGCATGTAATTTAAAATTGAATAGAATGATTCTGAAAAGTCTACAGAAATAGCATAATTCTACTGATATTAACAATTTGCAGGATCAATTTCAAATACTAATCGATTGACACTTAATCAAAATATAAATGAAAAAACTGCACTAATCAGTCCCTGGACAAATAACACCGTTTGTGCTTTACATGGAACAGGTTTTCACCTGTGTAAACAGGTCAACTCAGGTCCAATCCCACCTTTCTTCAAGTCAAATCTCCATTATTCACCTGCACCCAAGGTTTTCTCTAACTAAGATTCATAATTCTCAATTAAAGAAAAGAAAAATCAAAAAATATTAATACCAATTGCAAAAGTGCAGAAAATGTTTGTGCTACGTCCTACTTTTCTTGACCCCTTACAACATCTCCACAAGACATGAGATTTTTTCCAGGTTCAACTTCAGACTATAATTTATCTATTATATAGTGACCTATAGTGCAATTAACTCGAAAAAAGAAACCAGGAGAGTGCTATTAACTCAAAAAAATTACAAATCACATTAGAATCGAATAAACCTCATATATGTGTGTTTGGAGATTTCAATTTCGGAGCTTAACGGAGCTAGCGTTGGAGCTTCACTTTTGGAATCGACGGAATAAAAAATTATCAATTTCTCCAATTTAATTTGAATTAAGACACAATTAACAAAGGTAAAACAAAAAAATAAAATTTTACCTCAGAATCAATATAATCCGAGGAAAAATAATTATCAAAATATAAACCTAAACGGCTCCCATATGCGTCAATAAGCATATGATAGTTACCTTTATTTGGGTAACCCTTTATATTTCTTCTTCATCGGAGCTGGAGATTGGATTTGTGGAGGGTCTTCGATTCGATTGAGCGGCTTGGTGGGAGAGACGTGAAATGGTGAAGTAAAGAGTGCTTCTTCGATTCGGTTGAGCGGCTTGGTGGGAAGAGATGAGAGGCCTGGTGGGAAGGTGCATTTGAGGAGATTTCTTTTTCTGTACGTGAAGGGGTGAAGTGAAGAGGTGAAGTAATTTGAGTGACGCTGTAAAAGATAAAATAAATAAAATGGCCCATACATTTAATCCAAGGGCTGAAAAATATAGAGGAGACATCAAGATATTTTAAACAGTAGATTAAATTTAGACAATCTTGACCATTATTATAATCGATCTAAAGGCCGAAAATGATTGAAATTTAATCCAAAGGCTAAAAAATATGGAGAAAAACAGGAGACATTTCGGGCCGCTGGCCCTTCTCCAATATTATATATATATATATATTTATATATAATAGTAATGGATATCCTTTAATATGTGTAACAGAATAAAATGCACGTGTTTAAGAATTATTTGCTTAGCATCTGGAGAAATATGTAAATAAATTATATATTCGTGATTTTGTTGATTTATTATATCACTGAAGAACAACCCTATCAAGTAGAGATAAATAACATCTTAACTAAATAAAAAATTGTAAGATAAATTGCATATTTAATGTAGCCGAGAATTAGATTGTCATCATCAATATCATAGTGCAATGTGACATATAAAGAAATACTTATCATTCTTGCAACTATAATTTATTAATTCATAATTCATGAAATTCGAGGAGCACTTCACCAGAAAATTCAAAAGTTATTGTTGCAATTTTAGAATAATGTGTTAAAGGCTAATATGATATATTGGTTTTGTTTTGTGCAATCTAAGGTGTGTATCATAGTTTAGGCGGGCTACATATCACAATGAGAATCTAAATAGTTATCAATAACTAGATTTGGTAATTGTACATCCTAAATGGATTTCGAAATTGCACTAGTTAGATATACAGTTAGTATAACTTCTTTAATTAAGAAATAAACCAATCGGGGTTAAAGATAAAAGATGCTCTAGACTATCTTATTTGAATAAATACTATTATACTCTCAAATGAAAAAAAAACTAAATAAAGACAAAAATAAGCCGTAAAATGATAATTGAGTATCTAAATGCCAACCACCATTGGAGTTTGACTCAAAGAGTCTCTGAGTAGAAAAAGTCTCTCACCAAGCCTAAAAAGTCTTTTCGCAGACCTTAATAGGTTTTTGAGCCAGCTAAAATAATTGCCAAAAAAATCTCTTAGTGTATCAATAAATTTATGTGCATGCTTAAAAGATATCTTAGCACGTGTTTTTTCCACTAAACATGTTCGTTTATTGAGCATTTTATTAAAGTAGTTTATAGGTATGCTCGAATCTTTGCGAAACTTGAAATCAACACATATAAATGAAAATATGTTTATATTACAAAGAGTATAAAAAAAATATTTTTTTAAATAAAAATAACAGAATTGTGCTTAAATAAAAAAGGAAGTCCATTGTGTTGAGTTTATCAATATCATCATCGTAACTGTCACAATAGGTCTAAAACCAACCATAGCCTTCGAACACAGATTCACCATTGGAAATGCAAAGCCAAAGCTTCACCACTATATTCCCTCACTTGATAACCTTCTGAGCTCATGAAGTCAAAACTTCACCATTGTCATTACCTCGCCTTAGCACCACCTATACTCACAAAGATAGAACTTCACCATTACATATAATGCAAATCTACTTCCATAAAGGAAAATAACCAAAGATGAGCTTTTAACACAATGAAGACACCACCACTACCTCCATCTCAATGTTCGGAGCAGAACACCACCAGTTTTTAGTGTTGCAATACCTTCAATCTCCATTGTGCCGCAATTAGATATATTTGAGAAATCTGACAAGTTGGTGAGTTGAGAGGGTTTTAGGAAAAGTGGGTAAATAATTTGGTTTGTGTGTGAGTTTTAGGATTTCCGATATATATATATATATATAAATATATATATATATGTGTGTGTGTGTGCATGCAATAGGAGAAAGTGACCAACACGGATGGATCCCCAATTTATGGGGTGCAGAATCGTAATTCATTGGTGCAAGTCCCATCACCATACCTTGTTTACGGTGAACTTGGACGCATTATATTCCTTATTTTGTTAGATCACTGGTGAAGGGATAGAGACCGATCCTTCCTTATTGAGAATCGTGTCCTTGATTGAATTAGATGATGAAGAATAGAACGACTCATTGGATAACTACAAAGACAATCCATCTATGAAGCCTATATACATCGATAGTGATGAAGATATCATTAGTGTTGGTTATTACGAGACAGACAAGGATTACAAGAAGTCTTTCTGTAATTAGTTTTGATGAAAATTATAAATTTTATTTTTGAATTTTGATGATAATGTTCTTTTTGCATTCGATTTCTATATATTTTGTAATTGGTAGAGTCGAATTAAACAAGTTTAAAAAAATGTGTTATGTATTTTCAAGTAAAAAGAGAAAATATATATATTTTATTATTAGGAACAACATAAGTCGTCACTAATAATTTATGTACTCTTTTCGAGAGATAAGGAGCAATTGCATTGTGTCGTTGCAACAGAACTTGTCGCGAGAGATTGATGTCAAACACGAAGAAGTTTTTTGTCGCTAATGATAGTTTTTTAATTTATTTTTATATCTCTTGAGATTGAAAATATTAGTCGCGGTGAAACTTTTTGTCACTAGTAAGCCTATTTAATTTTCGATACCAAATTTATGTGTTATTTCGTAATTAATTTAGTTTTAGGGGTTACAATTTGAATAATATATAGGGTTCACTGAATATAAAAATAGAATTGGGGATTGTATGTAATTACAATATAAATTAGGAATAATGATGTAATTAAAATTAAATATAAGGGTTATTTTGAAATTTAAATGAAATTTACGGGTTTTAACAAATTTAGAATAAAAATTAGGACTAATTATGTAATTAATATAAAAATTATGGTTATTTATTTAGGGGATTCTATGAAATCGAAATATTTTTTGAGATTATAGTGTATTTTAAGATTATTCTTGGGGTTGTGAAGTATTTTAAGGCGCTTAATTATATTTTAAAATACTTTAAAGTGATTTAATGTAATTTAAATTATTTTTATGGGCTTTAGTGAAATTAAATATATTATTGTAGGCTTTTGTGTAATTTAAATTATATTAGGTTATTTAGTGTAATTTAAATTATTTTTATGAACTTAAGTGAAATAAAAATTATTTTTAATTTAATTTTTTAAAGGATTCATTATAGTTTAAAATTATAGGTGATTTAGTGTAATCTGAAAACATTTTTTTGGCCTTAAGTGTAATTTAATATTATTTTAGGTTTGATAGTGTAATTTAAATTTTTTTAGGAGATTTAGTGTAATTTAAAAATATTTTAGGGGATTTAGTATTATTTTAAATTATTTTGGGGGCTTTAATGTATTATAAAAAATGTATGCTTTAGTGTAATTTAAAATAATTATAGGGGCCTTAACATAATTTAAAATTACTTTAGCGGATTAAGTATAATATAAAATCATTTTATGGGCTTTAGTGTAATTCAAAATATTATTAGAGGTATTTGTATAATTTCTTTATTTTTAAATGCCAGTGGCATTTACAATTGCCCCGGGGGCAGAGACAAAGTTGGTGACGGGCATGATCCCACACGTAACGTAAATCAAGATCTCACAAACTATAATGCCCTTAGAAAATCAAGTTTTTTTTATTTGTAACCTATTTAGAAAAAATAATTTTATGAAAAAATTATTTAAAAAAATAATTGCAAAACTATCATGTAGGCGCTCTTTCAAAGAGAGCCTTTATCATTTAATAATCCCATTAGATTTGTGGTACATAAATTAACTTAAATAAGAGGTCATCCTTTAAGGGGTTTGGAAACTATACAGTTAGAGTACAAGGCGATGTAGGAGGCGGTTGGTCATCACCCTGTATATTTATGCATATTTGATAACACATGGAATCCAGGGACTAAATATGGGAAGCATGTTGCCAATATCATCGTGCTCACTGTAAGGGAGAAGGTCATTTAATGCTTCAAGAGTTGGAAAATTAAGCCTAGAAATGTAACAACAATTACATGATCGAGTGAGAGTTATGTTTCTTTAATATTTTTATTTTATTCATACACATTGTTTGGGGAGAATAATAGTTGATGTGTTGATTTGTTGTAGACATGACTTCTCTCGTATTGATGGTTGGAAGAAGAGGTCAGACTGAACAAAAGTATTGGGCAACATCGAAATTACATGGTCCAAGTGATATAGTGACTTCAAGTATAGGATGAAAAGGGATTACTACTTTACAGGAAAAATGCCCGATGACCAGGTGTCCGAGAACTGGAAAAGGATCTTCAAGGTTTGGGATGACACTTCTTCGATCAAAATATTGAATCAAGCTATAAGTTATAATTATTATTTAGGTTTCAATATTTTCTTAAAAAAAGAAATAGGTGTTGTACAGGGTCGAAGAATTATTCCGGATGCAGGAGGATTTGTTTTAGGTAAATATTTGAAGTAATTTTTTTTTATTTAGTCATGCTAATACTTTGAACGTTGAATGAAACTGAAGGGGAGAAGAACCCACCAGTGGTACATGAACCATTTAGGGAGAAGACTCGGAGGTGCCATTTTTTCTTATAGCTAACTTCTTCTACGAGCTCGGGTCTGACAAACATGAAAAGTAGTGGAAGACGGTTAATAAAAATATGGTGTAAGTGTTCATATAATGTGATTTCAATTTTTTATGTCACGTTTGAATTTTTATTAAGAACTATGTATTTAGTTTATGTAATAGGCTGAGCTAAGATCCTTGATTTGTGCACGAGTCACGCAACAAAACCCACACTCAGGATCCATGAAAGATTTATCCTCTAATACTTTTACGCATATAGATCATGTCAATAATTATGTAACATCAACACGCAAATGGATTGGTCTAGCTATGCAGAGTTAGGTTGTTATTATTGGAGCCCCTCTGAAGGGCCGACATTCGAGAACTGCTGAGCCATCCAGTCGTATGGTGTGGTATTTTAACGGGATAATTTCTTTCGTCATTGTCTATTTAATTTTGAAGGGCCAACAACAATACGAATGGGAGGTAAATAGATCTACAAGCTCGACAACTACCATTAATTCCACTTATATAATAGAACAACAAAGTGGAGCTCTCACTTGATTTAATTAGATTAGAGAACAAGAGGTTCTGTCAACTTTTGATCCTGCCTGTTCTCCCAGTCCTACTCTTGGTCCTTCCAAAAGTTCATCTACTAATCGTCGCCGAATAAATATCAAAGACGAAGAAGAAGAAAATATATCCAATGATTTATTTTGATTTTCATCTCCCACTGATGTTATTGATGTTAATTGTATTATTTGGACTTTAATTCAATCTATTTAAATCATATTTTTATTGTGTAGATTAATGTATATTGGGATTTTGGGTTTTGTTGTAATTTAACCATATTATCATTCATAAAAAATTAAATTAGAATAATACTAATTAAAAAAACTATTGATAAATAAGTAAATTTTTTACTAGCGATGTTAGAAATATATTTTCCAAATCGCAGGTTAATCGCAAAGGATTGTCTAGCGATGATTGTAATTCATTGCAAATGATTGTTTGGCGATGACATGATTTCGTCACAAAAGTTCGGCATACTAGAGACAAATGGCTTTCGTCGCAAATGATCGTCTAATTAGTGGAAAAATATTTCGTCGCATGAAATAAATTCTCATAGGCGAGAACATCCAGTATTCATCACGAATTTTTATATCTAACGATGAGATATTAGCGAGAAAAAGGAGATCTTTCGCGATGATAGGTAGCAACACTAGCGACGACAACTTTCTTCGCTAGTGATAGGAAGTGTAGAAGTTGTCTAACATAATTTATCTTCAACCTTCATGAAATAATGACAAATAAGATAGTGAAATAGATACATTAAACTTTCAAATAACTAAAAATTTGATAATGTTTTTACTATCTCTATCTCTCTCGTTTTAATGTAAATAGATTTTGAAAAGATTTATGGTCATATAATTATGGATTCAATACACACAATACACACGATAAGCATGAACCAAAAATTTATCAAGTATGGAGGTGTCCTTTAAAGAAAGAGCTTGTTCGAAAAATGGTTGTTATGTTGCTGAATAGACATGCTTAGAGAAGATAACTATTCAAAATTATTTCTTCCAATTTTAAGTATTTTATAAACATGATTAATTAATTCAATTAATAATAACTATTTTATAAAAAACGTAATTTGGATAAGTGAAAATTGATATAATTTTTGTTTGAGTGAAAATTGTTAAATTCTCCTCGATATATGTGAAGATGAATGCTTGGGGTAATATTTTTGTGTAAACAATCATATATGTGATAAGAGAGTGTACAATATATGATAAGAGATTGTACATGGTACATTTACAAACAAAAAACTCACTTCCCTATTCCCGATTTTATATTGAAATTCTTTTTTCATATTTTTTATACTTTATTCATTTTCCATTATATTATATTTAAGGAACAAGATTTATAATGATTTGCATTATAGAAACTAAGCACAAGAATTCAATAAAGTGTATCTGCCATATTGAGTTTGAGACTAATGTAACCCAGAGAGAAGTGAAAAGTTAAATTTTTATGTTTCTTCTTTTATCAATGATGTGTCTACTTATATAAGACAAGATCCAATCCTGGAACGAGTGAGGCTCTACATGAGACTAATAATACAATTTTTATGAGCTCGGATTTAGTTGAAAAGGTGCAAGTGGAAGATATTTTTCCTATAATGGATGAGGTCAAGGTATGAAGCTAATGCAAGCTTGGAAAAAGATGTTTAGAGGTAAGATCAAGAACTATATTAAGATTGAAATTCACCCTTGTTTGAAATATTTCGTAACAGTCTGATTATATCTCAGACTAATGTCTTTGAGAAAGGAAGATCCTATTAGGAATCTAGATTAAATGGTAATTTTGTTTATAATCCCCTTTCATTTTACATCAAGCAGTATATTGTGAAAATTAGTGCATAAGGTTTGGTAAAAATGACATAAGAAACTTGCATTGGTCCCTAGTTGTTTTAATTTAACTATGAGAAAGTGTGTGGTAAAATCAGCGATCAAATATGGCATGTCAAGTCTAGGCACATCTATAAGAGATATCGGATTAAAAATAAAATTCACCGGTTTTCAAAACAGATTAAATGGAATTCCAAGAAAAATAATACTTCTATTAAAGTAAACTAACTATAACAGAAATGGAAGTACAGTTACAAAAGAAACAATTACACAGAAAAAACTGAAAAGAACTACAACGATTACATAGTAATATGGTGTGAAAAAGTTATTTTGGCGTACCGGTTATCTCTAAAGGAGATTCTAACAACTATAGTTTTCACAGAGAAGAGAGGTAGAATATTGGTTCTTTTCGGTGTGTTTTGTAGCTTAAGGGAAATGAGGAGCTGATGTATTTATAGGGGAAGGGAGAAGTGGAGAAAGCCTTTGTCAGAAACATCCCACAATTAGTGTCCTTGATTGCCTCCATAATTTATTGGAGTTTTGAATTGACTTTCCACCGACTATTATAAGAGCTAGTCTTTTTCCAACGGATTCACTTCCAAAATATTATTTCATTTTTATTTTTTTACTCCCAAACTCCCAAACTCCCCAACTCCCCCACGAGCCCACACCGTCGCCGTTGCCGGACCTGGTAGGTGGTAGTGGTTATGGTGCGGGAGTGTGAGGCTTTTCCATTTCCCTTTTGGCTTTGATAGCCTTTAGTTCTTTTGAAAGTAATAGATGGGCCAAATATTATATGCAACTATTTTTTCAATCTCTCCTCAAATGTGGGACTTTTTCTTCACAAAAAGTGACTTTCCCACTTCCTCAAAAGAATAGGAATGGATTGATTTAATAAATCATATTAAATTGAATCTTTTCCACTTTCTCCAAAAGATAATGATTGGATTCATGCTAATAAATAGTATAAATCCTTACAATCCTCCACTCAGGGTGTTTGGGAGAGAAGATGAACATGTTATCATATCTACCAGCATTTGGGTGAATTGTACTTAAGTGTCAATATCTTTCGATTTGAATTAACACGTAGTGAAGTGAGGCAACTATCAAATTCCGTTTAAGTGAACTTACTCATGAACTTGAATAGGTTTATATCAAGACCCTCACAACAGGTACTCAACCCAACTGAATGTTATAGTTCCCTCGAACATCGTCTTCCAGTTAGTTAATCAAGTCCTTCTCTAAGGACCACCCTTTAAGATTGTTTAAGGACGTATCCTTTAAGATTCTATCACGAATTTTGGGTCTCACTATTACCTGTGAATTCAACATGTCCTTCTCAAAAGGATCAGAATACATGCTATGATTTCACTATGAGTTTAAACACTCAGTACGTCTTATTCATCAAGTCCTTACCAAAAGGACAACCACGAGTGACTATGAATTTTAAGATGATTATGTTTTGAGCCATAGGGATGGAGAGAATCACATTGACTCACTAGTAACATGTTCCCCTTTAATGGGTTTCAATACCATCCCCCTCGACGTCTTCCGGACTACTCTTCTGGTTATGCCTTTGGTTAACGGATAAAATAGATTGTTCTCTGATCGTACATATTCCAAGGATATCGCACCATTATTCAGTAATTGTCTTACTGACCCATGTCTGGTGCGAATATGTCTCCTATTCCAATTATAGGCGCTATTATGAACGACTCTAGTGGCATCTTGTGTATCACAGTGGATACACACAGGTGTGACACTTCCTTCCCAAAGTGGCACATCTAATAGGAGAGTCCTCAACCACTCAACTTCTTGCCCAGCCAACTCTACTTCTATGAAATCGGACACCATGGTGGAACGTGCTATACCATAGCCACTGGTGGAGTTTACTTCATCATTGTAAAAAATCTAGTTTGCATCAACAAATTCTCAAGGACTGCAGGAAATTTGCTATAATGCAAGCCTAGATCAATGGTACCCCTTAAGTACTTTAATAGACGACGAAGTGCAACCCAGTGGTCACTGCTCGGGTTATGAGTATATTGACTAAGTATACTTACAACACACGCTATATCGGGTCTAGTGTAGTTCATTAAGAACATCACACTACCTATGATCTTAGCGGATTCATTTTGGGATACAACATCCACATTTTTTGGAGAAAATGAATACTAGAATCATAAGGAGTTTTTACAAGTGTTACCCCACAGGAGTCTAATTTCTTCACCATCCTTTCTACGTAATGAGGCCGATTCAGGGAAATACCATAAGTGCTTCTAATGGTTTTCATTATGAGTATAACATCAGGTTCTCCCATATCATTCATATCTAAACTAGATGACAAGAAGCGTCTAGTCTCATTTAGGATATGAATAGAAGTACCAAAGATGAGCATGTCATCTACATAAAGACAAATGATAACACACTTTGAGCTTGTTACTTTGGAGTAAACACATGAATCAAAAGTGTTAGCCACAAAGCCATCTGTAATGAGAATATTGTCTAGTTTTTCATACCATTTTTTAGGTGCCTGTTTCAAACCATACAAAGACTTTTCTAGATTACAAACTTTGTTCGTTTAGGAACCACACACCCTTCAGGTTGCGCCATGTAGATCTCTTCATATAGATCTCCATTTAAATAAACAGTTTTAACATCCATTTGTTGTATAACTAGTTTGTGAATGACGGCTAAAGCAATAAGGGTTCTTATAGGGGAAATTTGGTCACAGGAGTAAGTGTTAAAGTAATATAAACCTTTCTTTTGGGTAAAACCCTTAATAACAAGCCTCGTTTTGAATTTTTCTATTTCCATTAATGGGTTTGCTACCTTTAGGTAAGTTAGTTAATTCGTATGTATGGTTATTTTTAATAGACTCGAGTTCACTATTAATGGCTTCTCTCCAAATACTAGCATCTATAGATTTTAAAGCATCTTCATAAGTTTTCTGGTCTTCCTCCATGAGGAGGAGGTGACAACCTATTCGCTTACAAGGACAATGTGAAAGTATTCGTTCTTAAAGGCTATGATTAAGTCAGGTCCAAAGCTGGAGTCGATCCTATGCCTCTTTCTTCTCTTGGGTTCTTCCTCGTGAATACTACTAGGCTCCATAGAAGTAGAGGAGCAAGGAGAAACATCAAAAAGAGGTAAATCCACATTACTTGATAAGATATCAACAGGTAGAGAAGCATTAACATAATTCAAAGTTTTCAAAGGTAAAATGTGTTCAAAGAACTTAGCATCTCTAGATTCACAAATCGAGTCATCATCTAAAGACAAGAATCTATAAGTTGCGTTATCCTGAGCGTACCATATGAATATGAGTCTATGGTTTTGGGTCCAATTGTGACTGTTTTACAAGCAAGTAGTTTAACTTTTGTAAGGCACCCCCACACTTGTAAAAATTTCGGGGTTGGTGGAAAGCCTTTCCACATCTCATATGGGGTCTTATCTAGGGATTTATGGGTACCCAATCGAGTACATAAAAGGCTGACAAAACAGTATCCCCCCACATATTAGTTGGTAAACCTGAACTTATTAACATGGCATTCATAGTCTCTTTAAGGGACCTATTCTTTCTTTCGGCTATGACATTTTGTTGGGCCGTATAAGGGGCACCAAGTTCATGGATAATTATATTAGTTTTATAAATCTCTTTAAGGGAATTAGAACTATACTCGCCTCCTCTATCGGACCTAAGTCGTTTGATTTTATAGTCTAGTTGGTTTTCAACCTCGGCTTTATATTTTAAAAACGCACTTTCAGCCTCATCTTTAGTTTTTAGAAGGTATATTTTCACGAACCTATAGTACTCATCAACAAAGGTTATATAGTAAAGTTTTTCTTCTTTACTAGCGAAATTTATAAAATCTACTAAGTCATAATGTACTAATTCTAGCAGTTTAGTCTTTCTCGTGGTAATGGATTTAAATGGTTTTTTTTCCAAGTTTGGACTCTACACATATTTAACATCTGACAAATTGTGAAGGGGTATTAGTCCAATATTTTTAAGCCTTTTAATAGATGCGACAATTAAATGACCTAATCTACCATGCCTCGTATCCATAGACTCAACATTATAAGCAAAATTAGAAGCATTCTCATTAAAGGTTAACGTGTTTAAAACAATCAAATCAGAATTTAAATACCCTTTCCCCACAAACTCATAATTTTTGGAAATAATGATTTTTCACCTCTCGAAAACAAGTTTGAGTTCCACTTTTTTAAGAACTGCTCCAGAAGCTAAGTTCCTATGGAGAGAGGGGACGAAGAGAACGTCATTTAACTCTAAAATGCCAATTTTTCTATTTCTTTGAGTAGGCGAGAAGGCCAGAGATGTATTTTTGTTGAGATATTAAAATTTCTTTTTTTGAATGTGCAACATAAATTCCAAGGAAATATTTAACCCTTCCCAAATCTATAATCTCATAATCTTTTACCAATTTATTTTTTGAAATCTTACTTTCTTTTTCATTCTCTTATGTAATAATTATATCATAAATATATACAAGAAAATTGTTAACTCCCCCGCTTTTAAATGTTTAACAAAAAATAAAGGATCATCTTGACTTTTTTTATATCCCATACTTATTATTACCTTTTAGAATCTTCTGAACCAAGACGTCTCCGATTGTTTTATACCATACAATGCTTTTTTCGATTTACACACCATATTTACAACTTGATCATTAGCAAAACCTAGTGTAATCTCCATATAATTTTCATCTTTAAGGTCTACATATAAGAATGTATTTCTCACATCAAATTGTTTCAAATATAATCCATAATTAGCTGCCAATGATAAGAGAATTTTTGCTGTGTTTATTTTCGTAACAAGGGAAAAAACTTTCTTGATAATCTATACCATAGGCTTGAGACCACCTTTTAGCTGCTATCCTTGATTTGTATCTTTCCAATGATCCGGTGACATTATATTTCAAAGAACAAATCCATTTACATCATACAAGTTTTTTTTCGGAGGTAAATTCACCAATTCATGTGTTTGATTCTTTTCTAGAGCTTCAATTTCAACATAGATAGCTTATTTCCGATTTTGATTTGATAAAGCCTCATATGCAGTGGTAGGTACATAAATTGTGTTAAGACTTGTAAGAAAGTTTCTATTAGATGGTGAAAATGCTCAAATGATACAAAATTAGATATAGGATCAAGTGGGATTTTAATGAATTCTCTAGTATTTTTTTCTTAACGTAAATGGGCAAATCATTATCTATATTATTTTTTAAGAAATTTTCAAGGTAAACATGAGAATTAGGATTAGGAATAGTAAATTTTTCTTTAGTTTTCAGGTTAGATATTTGAACTTGTTCAGGTGCAGGTGTTGTACTCTTCTTCCTTGAGAATACTTAACCAGATTTCATATTACTAAGACAACCAACATTATTATTGGTCTACTATTTTTCAGCATATTGAAAAAGGATGCCTTCTAAAGTAATAGGAATAGATCTTGGTAGGAAAATATCAATTAAAAATATCTTTTTGTTATCCTTATCTTCTATAGTGAATTTATCCCCTTGGAGATAAAAATTTGTAAAATACATTCATTTTCATTAAAAGTGACATTATTTAGGACATAAAAAATTTTGACGGCGGATGGTAACATGTATATTCTTCTTGAGTTGAGGAATATCCTACAAAAACACATCTTATTATACTTGGATCTGATTTTCCACGATGGTGAATATGAAAAAACCAAACACACCCAAATATCTTAGGAATAAAATTATTTGTAGTACATAACGTGGGATAAAACTAAGAAAGTTTTTCCAAAGGAATTTGAAAATATAAGACTCTAGAAGACAATCTATTAATAATATGGGCAGATGTGAGGACTGCTTAACCCAAATAGGATTTACACACATTGTGTTGAAAAAGGAATGCATGAGTAGTATCAAATAAATACTGATTTTTCCTCTATGCTAACCAATTTTTTGTGGGGTATTTACACGGGATGACTAAGGAATTTCCCCTCCTTTTTAAAATATAGAGTTAAAGTTTGATTATATTGATCCCTAGTATTATCTACCTGAAACCTTATAGTTGTAACCCCAAACTGATTTCTCATCATAGGCAAATTTGAAAGAATAACACTAAGATCATACTTATATTTTAAAGAAATATCCAAGATATTCTAGTATAATCTTTAATAAAAGACACAAATCATCGTGCACCTAAAACATTAGGTACTAACGAAGGACCTATATATCACTATGCACTAAAGAAAAAGGAGTTGAAATTATTTTATTACCATGTGTGACACACATCACAATGAAAAATATTTTATTCTAAGTTTTAAAATAGAGAAAGACATAAAATATGAAAAGTTCTAAACCAAGGGTTCCCTAACTTACGATGATGAAGTGGAATTTTTCTTTTATTTGATGAATAACCGTTAGACAAGAATAATGATCAAGATGTCTCTTTGATAATATTGTGATTTCTTTATGTTTGAACAAAGTAGAGTCCATCATGTTCCTTAACATGTCTAATCAGATACCCTGAATCCTAGTCTTGAAAAGCACGATAGGTAGGAAAAAATTACGTTACAATTAAGATTTTGAGTGAGTCTATCAACAAAAATAAGATTAATTGAATTTTTAGAACATGGAGCATTTATAAGCATGAATCAAAATTTAATTTGAGAATCTCTACCTGCTACTGTGGTTAAAGCCATATGATATAACTATTTTTCATACTACTAGGGCATGGAAGTTATACACAAAAAAATTTGTTTGAGTTTGTCATATGCTCAGTGGTTGCTGAATCCATGACCCAAAAGTTTGAAATAAAATGATTTGATATTTTTTAATTCAATGTAAATTAGAAGCGTACCTAAATATGTCAATGAATAACTACATGAACATGTCTTTCCAATTTCTTAACAAAGCTCTCAATTTTTTGATCACCTCATGGTTAAATTCATCTTTCCCTTCAAAATTTACTTTATTTGGCTGAATAATGCTCAATTTTACGTGCTGAAAATTTATTTATTGTTATCATGTGTAAAACCATTCCATGTTATGTTGTTTTTTGCGGAGTTTCCAACATTTCAATTCCGTATATCGTGTTTTCTCGCTATAAGTGCACCACAAACTATCTATTCCATCTCAATTTGAACCCTTTGATATTCTGCTTTTCCATTTACTTGAGTTGACATTTGGTCAAGAGTTAGATCTTGTTTATTACCCCATTTAAATACCATGGCTGAGCCCTCCAACAATTGAGGTTCCAACATGACTCCACGCCTACTTTATTCAGCCCGAATTATATAGATTACCGCGTTTAGATATGACAATTATTCTTGTCTAAGACCTTATACTCTAACCCGATCGAATTCATTATTCAGGCCGACCACAAAGTCATAAAATCGATCTTTTTCAATTAAGTTTGTTATGATAACTGCAACATCTATTTGTTGTTTGTACTTTGATAATGGTAGAGTTCTTGCCAAAAATTCTGCAGTAAATTAGTATATTCTATAATGTTTATGTATATTTGTTTCATCACATCCCAAATATCTTTTGCAGTCTTTAAAAAATATAATTGGATCACTGGGTTTATTAATTTCCGTAACCAAGCGATGACCATAGAGTCCTCCTCATCACATGCATCAACGAGAATCTCCTTCATTGGGTTCGTTCCAAGAAAATGAGACAACTTTCATTTACCTTTTGGAAAGGTGGAAACCAAATGAGACCACTTCAAATAATGTTTTCTAGTCGATATGTATTATGATTAAATATTTTGTAAATCTCCAAATAGTTGGAAAGACGTTAACTCATTATGTGTAGACATTGCAGTAACTGACTAGCAATGAAGGCTAGAAAAAAATTCCATAAATTTTTTCTTTGAAACACAAAACGATGAAGGTAAAAAAGAAATCCCAAAATTTTCTTTTTAAAGCTTTGGTACCATGTAAAAAAAATTTGGAAAAAAGTTATATTACTCAATAATATATACAGACTCTAGCTAGAATGTAGAAACTAACTTGCCTATAATATAAGATCTAAATATCAAATATATTTAAGCATTTAAATCAGAATCTTATCTTCTCCTAAATATTCAAATACAATTTTATTGATAAATATGAACTTATATTTATCCAATATTAACCTCTCTACTAGTCTCTTGAGTTATTTCCCTTAGATATCGAAGGGCCTACACTACTTAATTTCCTTTAGTAGAGATATGAAAATACATATAATTTATGTTGAAAGAATAATTATAGTTTTAATTGCAATATAGGTTCCTATGCTATGCGAAAATTGTAGTACAGACCTTGATATAATTTATATAGAAAGAATTGTTGTAGTTGTAATCACTAGCCTTGACAAATATATATTACTGCAATATAGGGTCACATATATCCAAAAAAATTAGCATAGGTCCATATACTATAAACAAAAAATGCACTACAAGTTTTCTATAGTTTTTTTCTCAAGTTTTGATAGGGCGACACTATATACTTAAATTAATTATGAAAATGCATGAGAGAAAATGGTTTAAATTTTGTGTCTGGTTTAAAAGGAAATGAGGAAAGATGATGTTTGGTTAGTTGGCAAATTTCACATTGAAAAATAAAAGGGTTTTTATTTTTTAAATCGATGGATATAACTTACTCAAATATATGAAATTAGGATGTCCCATTCTATAGTGCCATAACATTATTTCATCTTTAGCAAATAGAGAAAATAGACAATTTGACATTTTTGTTTGTCTAACCAAGGGAACATTACCTTCAAAGTAGTAGAGTCGATCAACTTCTCTAGCACTACCAATCATCTTTCCCGAACTAATATCTTTAAATTTACATCGAGATTGAGTAAATTTAGCTACACAATTTGAGTCCCGAGTGAGTTTTCTAATGGACAAGAGGTTACATGACATCTTTGGAACATGAAGGACAGATTGTAAAGTTAGATTCGCAGAAAGAAAAATAGAACCTTTTCCCGCGACTAGAGAGAAAGACCTATCTACGATACGAACTCTAAGATTACCAGGACAATAACTGTAAGACGAGTATAAATAGGAAAGACTCGTCATGTGATCACTAGCGCCTAAATTAATTACCCATAATTCGTTATCGGAAGAAGTGTAAACGGAATAAAAATCACTTTTTTTAACAAGAAAATTAGTCAAAGAGGTGTTAGGAATAAATTCGGATAAATTTAATAATCCGTACAAATGCTCTAATTATTCCTTACCGAATGGAGCTCTTTTGGAGATATTAGGTCTGATTTGAGTAGTTACCTGTATACTTGATTCATATTTATCAGAAAAGTAAATGATTCAAAAGTCTCAAGTATATCTATATTTGTTATTAACATAAACTACAAAAATTAAATTGTTCCACTAACTTTACACATTATGAATTAAATTTAAAAAATTTAAATAAATATATACTAATATAAAATCACATTAACTAAATATCAATTAATTATATTACTTAATCATCATATCGAGAATCAGAATTCTATTTTTTTTATTTATGTACGGTATCGAATTGTGAATGTAATGATGTCAAAAAATTAAAATGTATATACCTAATATAAAATATATGATTTTTTTTAAATTGAAAATACTAGAAATGATAAATAAATTTTATTGAAAAGATTCTCCAATTTGGATACTACATAATAGAATACTGAATGTAAACGGAAAAAAAAATTATTTTTAAGCATCCAATTATATACTACAAAATAATTAGTTAAATGACCAAAACCCAAATATAAAAAACACGTTTTTATTTAATATGGTATATGTAATATTGGGCCTTGGTAATTTTGTACCTTCTCTAACCAGGTTTTTCTTATCAATGGGCCAATATTACTTTTTTTTATGAAGGGTATTTTTTGTATATTAGGAGACAATTTACGAGTTTCCAGGTAACCTATAGAAATATCGTTTCTTACTAACAATTATAAAAAAAATCGCTCTAAATAAAAACGTAAAAAATACCTTGATTTTAGCAGCTTTAGTTTTTAATTTTGAAGGTTTAATCCAAAGATTAAAGTGATCAACTTTTATCCCACACTAAGGTAAGTATTATAACCGTTCAATTTTTGTATAACTTTTTTGTTTTAGCTACATAATTGGTAATTACAATTTGTAACTCGATTTTAGTTTTTGTAATTATATAGTTTGTAAATCGTAGTTAGGGATCATATTTATGGCTTGTAAATTGTAGTTAGGGTTCATAGGTATTATTTTGGTAATTAATTAGTAGATTTTAATTTAATTTTTTTTCAATTTTGAACTCATTTTCCATTAATGATGAATAGTTATTCAAATAATATTATTAATCAATTAAAGATATTGTATAATTAGTTGTAAATCCTAATTCGTATTAAGTTTTTATTACAATGGTCTCCCAGTTAATGTTGGGTTTGATTTATAGAACTTGTTTTGGGAATTAGGGTTTATAAAAATATGAATTGGGATGTTCTTTGTTTTTTATACTAGCTAGTAGTGACGGTAATTTCTAAGCTATATCCTTTGGTTTTTATTTTTTGCAGAACACCCTTAACTCCCAAATATTAACTTTACAATGGAGTGGAATCTAATTCTTAAATTTTGTACGTTCATTTTTATACTTTATATTTTTTTTCTAATTTTTTAATTTATAATATTTCATTTATAAAGAAAAAGATCGTTGGCCATGTCATTTCAGTACTGGAAAATATTTATATTTATATAATTTATCTTGGTAAGTATTATATTTATATTTATATTTATATTTATATTTATATTTATATTTATATATGCTATATTTCTTATTCTTTCTATTGGATGTTATGAAGTTATGTTTGCATCAAAATACAAAACTATTCTGCCACCTCTGACATATGGCTGGGAAATAGATATGGATTTTTCTACCGAAGAAATTGCTAATATTTTTCGGACAACCTTGTGGTTCCAAGCTCGACAACAAAATCATGATTACTTTAAGATTTTTCGTTGAACAGACTGTTTATCCCAAAATATTAGGTTTATATAAAATGTAATTGATGGATCATACTAATTGCATATTTATTTATGATAATTATTGTTATCTATTGGTAGAATTCGAATTTAATTACCTTTTTAGGTTTAATTATATGAAACGTTATTGATCTTTTGACTGCTTAAATATTTTATAAGGTTGTTTAGTTTTAAAATTAGTAAGAAATTATGGACTCGGATTATTGAATTTGGAAGTTTATGAATAGAAATTTGGTTAATTTTTTTTAATTAAAAATGTGCTTATGACAATTAGAGAGGATATTCGATCTATTACCATCCCTAGTTAAACAATTTTTTTTACCATACCCTAATTTACATCTTGTAGATACAAGTTTAAGATACTATTCCATAATTGGTCTCTCAGTTTTGTATCGTTATGTGAGTTACTACCCGCAAGTGTATGGATTGTTTACAATTAATAATAACATAAGTATGAAGCTTATCGTTCTCCACAAGGATTATGAGGTTAATGATAGTTTCAATTAATATCGTGTATTTTGCCTTTTTGGAAATTTTTTAGGTGAACTTATAGATAGTAAGAATGACTGGTGAGAATAACTGAAACAAGAGTTTTTTCTATATTAACTGGTGAGAATAATTGTTCTCAAGTGATCAAGCTGCTTTAAGCCTATTCATAAACTTAAACTTTTAGGTTTTGGTATATGTGTATGGTCCTTTGTATGCAACCTTGGTAGCAAACATGTAAACAAATAAGGTGACATGTTATATATATACTAGGTATGAACCCGTGCCTGAAGGCAACACTATTGATTTAGAAAAATAAATTTAATTTGTAATAAATAAATAATTCTTCAGGTAAAAATAAACTGAAGAATATTTAACCAAGCTTAAAAAGTATAATATGTTTTTAATAAACAATATATCTAAATATATATATATATATACGTTTAGAAAAAACATAAACAATATATCCAATTTTATATATACATTTAGAAAAAATTTATAATTTTAGTATACGAAAAAATAAATGTAATTTAGTTAAGCATGAGCATCCAGCACAAAGAAAAAATTGTGCATTAATGGAAATTAAGTGTCACAAAGAAGAGATTGTTTTCGCACGAAAAGGAAATAAAGATCATTGACATACAAAAAGGAAGAGATCGTCTATGCATGAAAAAAAATCATTGATATACCGAAAAAAAAGTAAAAGATCGTTGGAACGGAATAAATTGTCTGAAAGAAAAGAATGCAAGTGATTGTAGGGACAGTATAGTGTAATTTTCAACAAAAAGACTAATAGTAATTTCACAAACCAATAGTGCAAATAACTCGAACAATGAATATAAGGACCTAAAGTGTAATAATATATGGACCAATGAGGAAAATTCAATCAAGAGACCTACATTGCAGTTAACTATAAATAATTGACTCTTGCTGGAGAGCTCCCAATCAAAATTCCCGATTACCCCTGTGTCTAAAGGAATTATAGAAATATACACAATTGGTGCAATATTTATAAGAAACATATATACATGTAACTAACTAAGAACTGATTTGAAGTTGAGTAGATATCCCGAAACAGGTTGCCAAAGAAACGAAGCAGATATTTTATTTTCTTTTCCAGCCACTAACAATTATAAAAAGTACTCGAAGCTTTGGCGTGACACATGATCTTACTTGCTGGTGAAAAGGACTGGTGCAAGAGGAGTAACCCACTGCAAACTTACCAAATAGAAAAAGTTACTACTTTAATGTTAATTTCATTGCATCATAAAATCACACGATATATAAAATACCATCTATACCTTTAAATGGAATTTTTTCAATTATAAAAAAAGCAAATATAGGTGAAGTCACTAAAAGTCCAACCATTAATGCAGACCATATAACACCATTTTGAAAATTGGCCAGCTTAATATTAGCCCTGCAAGGAGAATTGAAATTTAACATATAAAATTACAATAAATACCCTCCTCCCCTAAAGACAATTATATTGAAAAAATCAGCAAAAATAAAGCAAATCTTTGAGTAAACTTACTGAATTCCAGTGCGACCTACACACATTACCATTCTTGTATGTAGCTAGATTACCCAAAACAAACATGCTTCCTTTTTACTATTGCACCAGTATCTAAGCATACACGGTAAATTTTGGAAGTGGAATCAAATTAAAATAATGTAAACTGAATGTATGAATTAACTGAAAGTGGAGAAATTGCAAATTGAGGAGATGAAAAGTCTGGAGCCTGTATTTCCCAACCAAAAACCAAGTATGGAATCAAATTAAAATAATGTGAACTAAAGGAAACATATCAATTAACTGAAAGTGGAGATTTTGCCAGTTGAGGAGATGAAAAGACTGAAGCTTGTATTTTCCAACCAAAAACCAAGTATAACCTGGATTAGTAAGTAAGATTAAATATGAAATAAATATACCCTGGTGCTAATCTTTAAAAACAACAAATATACGCGTGTTGTTAATGTAAAAAAAAAGTAGAAAAAAAAGGTAAAAAAATAGTAAAAAAGTAAGTATACTTTCGCCGAGGATGATTTGCAACATTGAAATGTTCCAAATAGTATAGTAGTCCATTATATGATCCCGTGGCAAATGACATCCCCTCTCCATATCAGCTATTCTCAACGAATCACTTCTTATAAGGTAAAGGCTTCCTACGGTCATATGGCCATTGTAAATTAGTATAAAAATATAATAAACAACACTGTACGATTACAATAGGTAAAAGGCTTTCTACGGGCCATTGTAGAATTAGTATAAAAATATAATAAACAACACGAAAACTGTAGAAATAATGAGATTAGGTTTTAAGAAATTCATTTTTTTAGAATTCAACATTGTAGGATTAATATAAAAATATAATTGTAAAAATAATGAAATTAGGTTAAAAAATAATTTAATCTTTTCAAGTTTCAATAGTAAAATTTAATTGATTTTTTACCTTAATATGGAATGGTGAGAATGGTCCCTGACTTGCGGCAATTTTCTTGTTCAGGAGACGGCTTGGTGGGAAGGTGATTAAAAATAATTACTATAGAATTATTAATCACCTTAATTTAATAAAAGAAATGCTGTATAAGGCCAAAGTGTTCACTTCAACAGACAAAAAGGCTATTGTCAGCTATTGCTATATCTTTTTTTTCTCTTTTGCTCTTCATACTTTGGTAAATTAACAATAATTGTAAATAAAAATATAATCTAAAATACTTTTTATTAATTTTATCAAACTCGGGAGTGCCTGCAATTAAACAAATCACAGGGACCAATTATGTAATTTATTAAAATAAATCATTATAATTAAAAATAAATTAAAATTTGGGCTTGCAAATGGGATAGAAGAAGCTTTATCATTCCAAATAGCTAATAATCCAATTCCTGTTGATACTTAAATCAGATGATTCTGAAAAATTGTAAAAGTGATGATATTAGGTTAAAAGAATTCAATTTTTAAGAGTTTCAATGGTAAACCATAATTTTTTACCTTAATTTGGTTCTTCAATTATTGATGGCGTTTTTGAGAAGTTCTTTTCCAGCAAGTTGTTCTAGGAAATAGTCTAAAAGTTCAAGGGTACCTACTTTACAAATACCACCTTTTAATGCACGCCAGCTAACCCAATGGGTCACACTAACAGCTAGTAAAACTCTCAACATAGCTTCTAAACAACAGAGTCGAACCAAGGGATTTTCAGTGGTTCAGAATATATCACATAAAGACATGCAATACTAAAAAAATATCACAATAGTTATGTTCAGATTATGGAATAAAAGAAAATAAATTTTAACCTGATTTTGCCATCATAGCAGCTAAACCAATTGTTTTCAAGAAAATAGTTTTCCCGCCAGTATTTGGTCCCATTATTACCAAATCTCTTGTATTTTTTTCAGCAAAAATATCAACAGGAATTGGGGGAGATTTTTTACTTTAGCAACCTGCATTAAACAAAAATAGCCTAACATATTAAGGTAACTAAATCCCATCTCGAGCAAACAATAAATATAAAATAAAAGGAAAAGTAGGTCAATATGGTTCTATGAGTTACCTGTTTTTCTAAGGATGATATATGAATGTTAGTTTCTTCTTTCACACTTAATATTCCCCCTTGTTGTTTTCTCCTCTACATATCCTAAAATTAACAAACAAATTGTCATGTATTCTTGCATGTAATTTAAAATTGAATAGAATGATTCTGAAAAGTCTACAGAAATAACATAATTCTACTAATATTAACAATTTGCAGGATCAATTTCAAATACTAATCGATTGACACTTAATCAAATTATAAATGAAAAACTGCACTAATCAGTCCCTGGACAAATAACACCATTTGTGCTTTACATGGAACAGGTTTTCACCTGTGTAAACAGGTCACCTTAGGTCCAATCCCACCTTTCTTCAAGTCAAATCTCCATTATTCACCTGCACCCAAGGTTTTCTCTAACTAAGATTCATAATTCTCAATTAAAGAAAAGAAAAATAAAAAAATATTAATACCAATTGCAAAAGTGCAGAAAATGTTTGTGCTACGTCCTACTTTTCTTGACCCCTTACAACATCTCCACAAGACATGGGATTTTTTTCTAGGTTCAGCTTCAGACTATAATTTATCTATTATATAGTGACCTATAGTGCAATTCACTCGAAAAAAGAAACCAGGAGAGTGCTATTAACTCAAAAAAGTTACAAATCACATTAGAATCAAAGAAACCTCATATATGTGTGTTTGGAGATTTCAATTTCGGAGCTAAACGGAGCTAGCGTTGGAGCTCTTCACTTTTGGAATCAACGGAATCAAAAATTATCAATTTACCCAATTTAATTAGAATTAAGACACAATTAACAAAGTTAAAACAAAAAATTTTTTTACCTCATAATCATTATAATCCGAGGAAAAATAATTATCAAAATATAAACATAAACGGCTCCCATATGCGTCAATAAGCAGATGATAGTTACCTTTATTTGGGTAACCCTTTATATTTCTTCTTCATCGGAGCTGGAGATTGGATTTGTGGAGGGTCTTCGATTCGATTGAGCGGCTTGGTGGGAGAAACGTGAAATGGAGAAGTGAAGAGTGCTTCTTCGATTCGGTTGAGCGGCTTGGTGGGAAGAGATGAGAGGCCTGGTGGGAAGGTGCATTTGAGGAGATTTCTTTTTTTGTACGTGAAGTGGTGAAGTGAAGAGGTGAAGTAATTTGAGTGACGCTGTAAAAGATAAAATAAATAAAATGGCTCATACATTTAATCCAAGGGCTGAAAAATATAATATAGAGCAGACATCAAGATATTTTAAACCGTGGATTAAATTTAGACAATCTGGACCATTTTTATAATCGATCTAAAGGCCGAAAATGATTGAAATTTAATCCAAAGGCTAAAAAATATGGAGAAAAACAGGAGACATTTCGGGCCATTGGCCCCTTCTCCAATATTATATATATATATATTTATATATTTATATATAATAGTAATGGATATCTTTTAATATGTGTAACAGAATAAAATGCACGTGTTTAAGAATTATTTGCTTAGCATCTGGAGAAATATGTAAATAAATTATATATTCGTGATTTTGTTGATTTATTATATTACTGAAAAACAATCCTATCAAGTAGAGATAAATAACAACTTAACTAAATAAAAAATTGTAAGATAAATTGCATATTTAATGTAGCCGAGAATTGGATTGTTATCATCAATATCATAGTGCAATGTGACATATAATGAAATACTTATCATTCTTGCAACTATAATTTATATCATTCATAATTCATGAAATTCGAGGAGCACTTCACCAGAAAATTCAAAAGTTTTTGTTGCAATTTTAGAATAATGTGTTAGAGGCTAATATGACATATTGGTTTTGTTTTGTGCAATCTAAGGTGTGTATCATAGTTTAGGCGGGCTACATATCACAATGAGAATCTAAATAGTTATCAATAACTAGATTTGGTAATTGTACATCCTAAATGGATTTCAGAATTGCACTAGTTAGATATACAGTTAGTATAACTTCTTTAATTAAGAAATAAACCAATCGGGGTTAAAGATAAAAGATTCTCTAGACTATCTTATTTGAATAAAAACTATTATACTCTCAAATGAAAAAAAAAACTAAATAAAGACAAAAATAAGCCGTAAAATGATCATTGAGTATCTAAATGCTAACCACCATTGGAGTTTGACTCAAAGAGTCTCTGAGTAGAAAAAGTCTCTCACCAAGCCTAAAAAGTCTTTTCGCAGACCTCAATAGGTTTTTGAGCCAGCTAAAATAATTGCCAAAAAAATCTCTTAGTGTGTCAATAAATTTATCTGCATGCTTAAAAGATATCTTAGCACGTGTTTTTTCCACTAAACATGTTCGTTTATTGAGCATTTTATAAAAGTAGTTTATAGTTATGCTCGAATCTTTGCGAAACTTGAAATCAACACATATAAATGAAAATATGTTTATATTACAAAGAGTATAAAAAACTATTTTATTAAATAAAAATAACAGAATTGTGCTTAAATAAAAAAGGAAGTCCATTGTGTTGAGTTTATCAATATCATCATCGTAACTGTCACAATAGGTCTAAAACCAACCATAGCCTTCCAACACAGATTCACCATTGGAAATGCAAAGCCAAAGCTTCACCACTATATTCCCTCACTTGATAACCTTCTGAGCTCATGAAGTCAAAACTTCACCATTGTCATTACCTCGCCTTAGCACCACCTATACTCACAAAGATAGAACTTCACCATTACATATAATGCAAATGTACTACCATAAAGGAAAATAACCAAAGATGAGCTTTTAACACAATGAAGACACCACCGCTACCTCCATCTCAATGTTCGGAGCACAACACCACCAGTGTTTAGTGTTGCAATACCTTCAATCTCCATTGTGCCGCAATTAGATATATTTGAGAAATCTGACAAGTTGGTGAGTTGAGAGGGTTTTAGGAAAAGTGGGTAAATAATTTGGTTTGTGTTTGAGTTTTAGGATTTCCAATATATATATATATACATATATATATGTGTGTGTGTGTGTGTGCATGCAATAGGAAAAAGTGACCAACACGGATGGATCCCCAATTTATGGGGTGCAGAATCGTAATTCATTGGTGCAAGTCCCATCACCATACCTTGTTTACGGTGAACTTGGACGCATAATATTTCTTATTTTGTTTGATCACTGGTGAAGGGATAGAGACCGATCCTTCCTTATTGAGAATTGTGTCCTTGATTGAAATAGATGATGAAGAATAGAACGACTCATTGGATAAGTACAGACACAATCCATCTATGAAGCCTATTTACATCGATAGTGATGAAGATATCATTAGTGTTGGTTATTACGAGACAGACAAAGTATTACAAGAAGTCTTTCTGTAATTAGTTTGGGATATTATTAATCTTTAATGAAAATTATAAATTTTATTTTTGAATTTTGATGATAATGTTCTTTTTGCATTAGATTTCTATATATTTTGTAATTGGTAGAGTCGAATTAAACAAGTTTAAAAAAATGTGTTATGTATTTTCAAGTAAAAAGAGAAAAAATATATATTTTATTATTAGGAACAACATAAGTCGTCACTAATAATTTATGTACTCTTTTCGAGAGATAAGGAGCAATTGCATTGTGTCGTTGCAACAGAACTTGTCGCGAGAGATTGATGTCAAACACGAAGAAGTTTTTTGTCGCTAATGATAGTTTTTAATTTATTTTTATATCTCTTGAGATTGAAAATATTAGTCGTGGTGAAACTTTTTGTCACTAGTAGGTCTATTCAATTTTCGATACCAAATTTATGTGTTATTTCGTAATTAATTTAGTTTTAGGGGTTATAGTACAATTTGAATAATATATAGGGGTTATTGAATATAAAAATAGAATTAGGGATTGTATGTAATTACAATATAAATTAGGAATAATGATGTAATTAAAATTAAATATAAGGGTTATTTTGGAATTTAAATGAAATTTACGGGTTTTAACAATTTTGGAATAAAAATTAGGACTAATTATGTAATTAATATAAAAATTATGGTTATTTATTTAGGGGATTCTATGAAATTGAAATATTTTTTGAGATTATAGTGTATTTTAAGATTATTCTTAGGGTTGTGAAATATTTTAAGGCGCTTAATTATATTTTAAAATACTTTTAGGTTATTTAATGTTAAGCAAATTATTTTTATGGGCTTTAGTGAAATTAAATATATTATTGTAGGCTTTTGTGTAATTTAAATTATATTAGGTTGTTTAGTGTAATTTAAATTATTTTTATGAACTTAAGTGAAATAAAAAAATATTTTTAATTTAATTTTTTAAGGGATTCATTATAGTTTAAAATTATAGGTGATTTAGTGTAATCTGAAAACATTTTTTGGGCCTTAAGTGTAATTTAATATTATATTAGGTTTGATAGTGTAATTTAAATTTTTTTAGGAGCTTTAGTGTAATTTAAAAATATTTTAGGGGATTTAGTATTATTTTAAATTATTTTGGGGGCTTTAATGTATTATAAAAAATGTATGCTTTAGTGTAATTTAAAATAACTATAGGGGCCTTAACATAATTTAAAATTACTTTAGGGGATTAAGTATAATATAAAATCATTTTATGGGCTTTAGTGTAATTCAAAATATTTTTAGAGGTATTTGTATAATTTCTTTATTTTTAAATACCAGTGGCATTTACAATTGCCCCGGGGGCAGAGACAAAGTTGGTGACGGGCATGATCCCACACGTAACGTAAATCAAGATCGCACAAACTATAATGCCCTTAGTATAATATTAAGATGAATTAGTTGTTTGTATTATAGTATGTCTAATTAACTATGTATTATAATAAAGTTTTTTTTATTTGTAACCTATTTAGAAAAAATAATTTTATGAAAAACTTATTTAAAAAAATAATTGCAAAACTATTATGTAGACGCTCTTTCTTAGAGAGCCTTTATCATTTAATAATCCCATTAGATTAGTGGTACATAAATTAACTTAAATAAGAGGTCATCCTTTAAGGGGTTTGGAAACTATACAGTTAGAGTACAAGGCGATGTAGGAGGCGGTAGGTCATCACCCTGTATATTTATGCATATTTGATAACACATGGAATCCAGGGACTAAATATGGGAAGCATGTTGCCAACATCATCGTGCTCACTGTAAGGGAGAAGGTCATTTAATGCTTCAAGAATTGGAAAATTAAGCCTAGAAATGTAACAACAATTACATGATCAAGTGAGAGTTATTTTTCTTTAATATTTTTATTTTATTCATACACATTGTTTGGGGAGAATAATAGTTGATGTGTTGATTTGTTGTAGACATGACTTCTCTCGTATTGATGGTTGGAAGAAGAGGTCGGACTAAACAAAAGTATTGGGCAACATTGAAATTACATGGTCCAAGTGATATAGTGACTTCAAGTATAGGATGAAAAGGGATTACTACTTTACAGGAAAAATGCCTGATGACCAGGTGTCCGAGAACTGGAAAAGGATCTTCAAGGTTTGGGATGACACTTCTTCGATCAAAATATTGAATCAAGCTATAAGTTATAATTATTATTTAGGTTTCAATATTTTCTTAAAAAAAGAAATAGGTGTTGTACAGGGTCGAAGAATTATTCCGGATGCAAGAGGATTTGTTTTAGGTAAATATTTGAAGTAAATTTTTTTTATTTAGTCATGCTAATACTTTGAACGTTGAATGAAACTGAAGGGGAGAAGACCCCACCGGTGGTACATGAACCATTTAGGGAGAAGACTCGGAGGTGCAATTTTTCGTATAGCTAACTTCTTCTACGAGCTCGGGTATGACAAACATGAAAAGTAGTGGAAGACGATTAATAAAAATATGGTGTAAGTGTTCAAATAATGTGATTTCAATTTTTTATGTCACGTTTGAATTTTTATTAAGAACTATGTATTTAGTTTATTTAATAGGCTGAGCTAAGATCCTTGATCTGTGCACCAGTCACGCAACAAAACCCACACTCAGGATCCATGAAAGATTTATCCTCTAATACTTTTACGCATATAGATCATGTCAATAATTATGTAACATCAGCAGGCAAATGGATTGGTCTATCTATGCAAAGTTGGGTTGTTATTATTGGAGCCCCTCTGAAGGGCCGACATTCGAGAACTGCTGAGCCATCCACTCGTATGGTGTGGTATTTTAACGGGATAATTTCTTCCGTCATTGTCTATTTAATTTTGAAGGGCCAACAACAATACGAATGGGAGGTAGATAGATCTAGAAGCTCGACAACTACCATTAATTCCACTTATATAATAGAACAACAAAGTGGAGCCCTCACTTGATTTAATTAGATTAGAGAACACGAGGTCCTGTCAACTTTTGTTCCTGCCTGTTCTCCCAGTCCTACTCTTGGTCCTTCCAAAAGTTCATCTACTAATCGTCGCCGAATAAATATCAAAGACGAAGAAGAAGAAAATATATCCAATGATTTATTTTAATTTTCATCTCCCACTGATGTTATTGATGTTAGTATGTATTATTTGGACTTTAATTCAATCTATTTAAATCATATTTTTATTGTATAGATTAATGTATTTTGGGATTTTGGGTTTTGTTGTAATTTAACCATATTATCATTCATAAAAAATTAAATTAGAATAATACTAATTAAAAAAACTATTGATAAATAAGTAAATTTTTTACTAGCGATGTTAGAAATATATTTTCCAAATCGCAGGTTAATCACAAAGGATTGTCTAGTGATGATTGTAATTCATTGCAAATGATTGTTTGGCGACGACATGATTTCGTCACAAAAAGTTCGGCATACTAGAGACAAATGGCTTTCGTCGCAAATGATCGTCTAATTAGTGGAAAAATATTTCGTCGCATGAAATAAATTCTCATAGGCGAGAACATCCAGTATTCATCACGAATTTTTATATCTAACGATGAGATATTAGCGAGAAAAAGGAGGTCTTTCGCGATGACAAGTAGCAACACTAGCGACGACAACTTTCTTCGCTAGTGATAGGAAGTGTAGAACTTGTCTAACATAATTTATCTTCAACCTTCATGAAATAATGACAAATAAGATAGTGAAATAGATACATTAAACTTAAAAATAACTAAAAATTTGATAATGTTTTTACTATCTCTATCTCTCTCGTTTTAATGTAAATAGATTTTGAAAAGATTTATGGTCATATAAATATGGATTCAATACACACAATACACACGATAAGCATGAACCAAAAATTTATCAAGTATGGAGGTGTCCTTTAAAGAAAGAACTTGTTCGAAAAATGGTTGTTATGTTGCTGAATAGACATGCTTAGAGAAGATAACTATTCAAAATTATTTCTTCCAATTTTAAGTATTTTATAAACATAATTAATTAATTCAATTAATAATAACTATTTTATAAAAAACATAATTTGGATAAGTGAAAATTGATATAATTTTTGTTTGAGTGAAAATTGTTAAATTCTCCTCGATATATGTGAACAAGATTGCTTGGGGTAATATTTGTGTGTAAACAATCATATATGTGATAAAAGAGTGTACAATATATGATAAGAGATTGTACATGGTACATTTACAAACAAAAAACTCACTTCCCTATTCCCGATTTTATATTGAAATTCTTTTTTCATATTTTTTATACTTTATTCATTTTCCATTATGTTATATTTAAGGAACAAGATTTATAATGATTTGCATTAAAGAAACTAAACACAAGAATTCAATAAAGTGTATCTACCATATTAAGTTTGTGACTAATGTAACCCAGAGAGAAGTGAAAAGTTAAATTTTTATGTTTCTTATCAATGATGTTTCTACTTATATAAGACAAGATCCAATCCTGGAATGAGTGAGGCTCTACATGAGACTAATAATACAAGTTTTATGAGCTCAGATTTAGTTGAAAAGGTGCAAGTGGAAGATATTTTTCCTATAATGGATGAGGTCAAGGTATGAAGCCATTGCAAGCTTGGAAAAAGATGTTTAGAGGTAAGATCAAGAACTATATTAAGATTGAAATTCACCCTTGTTTGAAATATTTTGTAACAGTCTGATTATATCTCAGACTAATGTCTTTGAGAAAGGAAGATCCTATTAGGAATCTAGATTAAATGGTAATTTTGTTTATAATCCCCTTTCATTTTACATCAAGCAGTATATTGTGAAAATTAGTGGACAAGGTTTGGTAAAAATGACATAAGAAACTTGCATTGGTCCCTAGTTGTTTTGATTTAACTATGAGAAAGTGTGTTGTAAAATCAATGATCAAATATGGCATGTCAAGTCTAGGCACATCTATAAGAGATATCAGATTAAAAATAAAAGTCACCGGTTTTCAAAACAGATTAAATGGAATTCCAAGAAAAATAATACTTCTATTAAAGTAAACTAACTATAACAGAAATGGAAGTACGGTTACAAAAGAAACAATTACACAGAAAAATCTGAAAAGAACTACAACGACTACATAGTAATATTGTGTGAAAAAGTTATTTTGGCGTACCAGTTATCTCTAAAGGAGATTCTAACAACTATAGTTTTCACAGAGAAGAGAGGTAGAATATTGGTTCTTTTCGGTGTGTTTTGTAGCTTAAGGGAAATGAGGAGCTGATGTATTTATAGGGGAAGGGAGAAGTGGAGAAAGCCTTTGTCAGAAACATCCCACAATTAGTGTCCTTCATTGCCTCCATAATTTATTGGAGTTTTGAATTGACCCACGTTTTTAATTTCAACAATGAACCTAGACACGCGTTTGACCACGTTCAGTAACAGTTGACTAGTGCGTAATTGGTGGACGCTTGTCTTCTGGTGCAAAATTGATGGGCGTTTGTCTTCTTGCTGAAAGGGTTTGACTTGCCACCGACTACTACAAGAGCTAGTCTTCATCCAACAGATTCACTTCCAAAATATTATTTCATTTTTATTTTTTTACTCCCAAACTCCCAAACTCCCCAACTCCCCAACTCCCCCACGAGCCCACACCGTCGCCGTTGCCGGACAGTGGTAGTGGTCGTGGTGCGGGAGTGTGAGGCTTTTCCATTTCCCTTTTGACTTTGATAGCCTTTAGTTATTTTGAAAGTAATAGATGGGCCAAATATTATATGCAACTATTTTTTCAATCTCTCCTCAAATGTGGGACTTTTTCTTCACAAAAAGTGACTTTCCCACTTCCTCAAAAGAATAGGAATGGATTGATTTAATAAATCATATTAAATTGAATCTTTTCCACTTTCGCCAAAAGATAATGATTGGATTCATGCTAATAAATAGTATAAATCCTTACAATCCTCCACTCAGGGTGTTTGGGAGAGAAGATGAATAGGTTTTCATATCTACCAGCATTTGGGTGAATTGTACTTAAGTGTCAATATCTTTCAATTTGAATTAACACGTAGTGAAGTGAGGCAACTACCAAATTCCGTTTAAGTGAACTTACTCATGAACTTTAATAGGTTTCTATCAAGACCCTCACAACACGTATTCTAGCCAACTGAATGTTATAGATCCCTCGAACATCGTCTTCCAGTTAGTTAATCAAGTCCTTCTCTAAGGACCACCCTTTGAGATTGTTTAAGGACGTATCCTTTAAGATTCTATCACGAATTTTGGGTCTCACTATTACCCGTGAATTCAACATGTCCTTCTCAAAAGGATCAGAATACATGCTATGAATTCGCTATGAGTTTAAACACTCAGTACGTCTTATTCATCAAGTCCTTACCAAAAGGACCACCACGAGTGACTATGAATTTTAAGATGATTATGTTTTGAGCCATGGGATGGAGAGAATCACATTGACTTACTAGTAACATGTTCCCCTTTAATGGGTTTCAATACCATCCCCCTCGACGTCTTACGGACTACTCTTCTGGTTATGCCTTTGGTTAAGGGATAAAATTGATTGTTCTCTGATCGTACATATTCCAAGGATATCGCACCATTATTCAGTAATTGTCTTACTGACCCATGTCTGGTGCGAATATGTCTCCTCTTCCAATTATAGGCGCTATTATGAACGACTCTAGTGGCATCTTGTGTATCACAGTGGATACACACAGGTGTGACACTTCCTTCCCAAAGTGGCACATCTAATAGGAGAGTCCTCAACCACTCAGCTTCTTGCCCAGCCAACCCTACTACTATGAAATCGGACACCATGGTGGAACGTGCTATACCATAGCCACTGGTGGAGTTTACTTCATCATTGTAAAAAATCTAGTTTGCATCAACAAATTCTCAAGGACTACAGGAAATTTGCTATAATGCAAGCCTAGATCAATGGTACCCCTTAAGTACTTTAATAGACGACGAAGTGCAACCCAGTGGTCACTATTCGGGTTATGAGTATATTGACTAAGTATACTTACAACACATGCTATATCGGGTCTCGTGTAGTTCATTAAGAACATCACACTACCTATGATCTTAGCGGATTCATTTTAGGATACAACATCCACATTTTTTTGGAGAAAATGAATACTAGAATCATAATGAGTTTTTACAAGTGTTACCTCACAGGAGTCTAATTTCTTCACCATCCTTTCTACGTAATGAGGCCGATTCAGGGAAATACCATAAGTGCTTCTAATGGTTTTCATTATGAGTATAACATCAGGTTCTCCCATATCATTCATATCTAAACTAGATGACAAAAAGCGTTTAGTCTCATTTATGATATGAATAGAAGTACCAAAGATGAGCATGTCATCTACATAAAGACAAATGAAAACACACTTTGAGCTTGTTACTTTGGAGTAAACACATGAATCAAAAGTGTTAGCCACAAAGCCATCTGTAATGAGAATATTGTCTAGTTTTTCATACCATTTTTTAGGTGCCTGTTTCAAACCATACAAAGACTTTTCTAGCTTACAAACTTTGTTTGTTTAGGAACCACACACCCTTCAGGTTGCGCCATGTAGATCTCTTCATATAGATCTCCATTTAAATACACAGTTTTAACATCCATTTGTTGTATAACTAGTTTGTGAATGACGGCTAAAGCAATAAGGGTTCTTACAGGGATTTTGGTCACAGGAGTAAGTGTCAAAGTAATATAAACCTTTCTTTTGGGTAAAACCCTTAATAACAAGCCTCGTTTTGAATTTTTCTATTTCCATTAATGGGTTTGCTACCTTTAGGTAAGTTAGTTAATTCGTATGTATGGTTATTTTTAATAGACTTGAGTTCACTATTAATGGCTTCTCTCCAAATACTAGCATCTATAGATTTTAAAGCATCTTCATAAGTTTTCTGGTCTTCCTCCATGAGGAGGAGGTGACAACCTATTCGCTTACAAGGACAATGTGAAAGCATTCGTTCTTAAAGGCTATGATTAAGTCAGGCCCAAAGCTGGAGTCGATCCTATGCCTCTTTCTTCTCTTGGGTTCTTCCTCGTGAATACTACTAGGCTCCATAGAAGTAGAGGGGCCAGGGGAAACATCAAAAAGAGGTAAATCAACATTACTTGATAAGATATCAACAGGTAGAGTAGCATTAACATAATTCAAAGTTTTCAAAGGTAAAATGTGTTCAAAGAACTTAGCATCTCTAGATTCACAAATCGAGTTATCATCTAAAGACAAGAATCTATAAGCTGCGCTATCCTGAGCGTACCATATGAATATGAGTCTATGGTTTTGGGTCCAATTGTGACTGTTTTACAAGCAAGTAGTTTAACTTTTGTAAGGCACCCCCACACTTGTAAAAATTTCGGGGTTGGTGGAAAGCCTTTCCACATCTCATATAGGGTCTTATCTAGGGATTTATGGGTACCCAATCGAGTACATAAAAGGCTGACAAAACAGCATCCCCCCACATATTAGTTGGTAAACATGAACTTATTAACATGGCATTCATAGTCTCTTTAAGGGACCTATTCTTTCTTTCGGCTATGCCATTTTGTTGGGCCGTATAAGGGGCACCAAGTTCATGGATAATTATATTAGTTTTACAAAACTCTTTAAGGGAATTAAAACTATACTCGCCTCCTCTATCGGACCTAAGTCGTTTGATTTTACAGTCTAGTTGGTTTTCAACCTCGGCTTTATATTTTAAAAACTCACTTTCAGCCTCATCTTTAGTTTTAAGAGGGTATACTTTCGCGAACCTATAGTACTCATCAACAAAAGTAATATTGTAAAGTTTTTCTTCTTTACTAGCGAAATTTACAAAATCTAAAAAGTCATAATGTACTAATTCTAGCATTTTAGTCTTTCTCGTGGTAATGGATTTAAATGGTTTTTTTCCAAGTTTGGACTCTACACATATTTAACATCTGCCAAATTGTGAAGGGGTATTAGTCCAATATTTTGTAAGCCTTTTAATAGATGCGACAATTAAATGACCTAATCTACCATGCCTCGTATCCATAGACTCAACATTATAAGCAAAATTAGAAGCATTCTCATTAAAGGTTAACGTGTTTAAAACAATCAAACCAGAATTTAAATACCCTTTCCCCACAAACTCATAATTTTTGGAAATAATGATTTTTCACCTCTCGAAAACAAGTTTGAGTTCCACTTTTTTAAGAACTGCTCCAGAAGCTAAGTTCCTATGGAGAGAGGGGACGAAGAGAACGTCATATAACTCTAAAATGCCAATTTTTCTATTTCTTTGAGTAGGCGAGAAGGCCAGAGATGTATTTTTGTTGAGATATTAAAATTTCTTTTTCTGAATGTGCAACTTAAATTCCAAGGAAATATTTAAGCCTTCCCAAATCTATAATTTCATAACCTTTTACCAATTTACTTTTTGAAATCTTACTTTCTTTTTCATTCTCTTATGTAACAATTATATCATAAATATATACAAGAAAATTGTTAACTCCCCCGTATTTAAATGTTTAATAAAAAATAAAGGATCTCCTTGACTTTTTTTATATCCCATACTAATTATTACCTTTTAGAATCTTCTGAACCAAGACGTCTCCGATTGTTTTATACCATACAATGCTTTTTTCGATTTACACACCATATTTACTACTTGATGATTAGCAAAACCTAGTGTAATCTCCATATAATTTTCATCTTTAAGGTCTACATATAAGAATGTATTTTTCACATCAAATTGTTTCAAATATCATCCATAATTAGCTGCCAATGATAACAGAATTTTTACTGTGTTTATTTTCGTAACAAGGGAAAAAACTTTCTTGATAATCTATACCATAGGCTTGAGACTACCTTTTAGCTGCTATCCTTGATTTGTATCTTTCCAATGATCCGGTGACATTATATTTCAAAGAACAAATCCATTTACATCCTACAAGTTTTTTTCAGAGGTAAATTCACCAATTCATGTGTTGGATTCTTTTCTAGAGCTTCAATTTCAACATAGATAGCTTATTTCCTATTTTGATTTGATAAAGCCTCATATGCAGTGGTAGGTACATAAATTGTGTTAAGGCTTGTAAGAAAGTTTCTATTAGATGGTGAAAATGCTCAAATGTTACAAAATTAGATATAGGATCAAATGGGATTTTAATGAATTCTCTAGTATTTTTTTTCTTAACGTAAATAGGCAAATCATTATCTATATTATTTTTTAAGAAATTTTCAAGGTAAACATGAGAATTAGGATTAGGAATAGTTAATTTTTCTTTAGTTTTCAGGTTAGATATTTGAACTTGTTCAGGTGCAGGTGTTGTACTCTTCTTCCTTGAGAATAATTTACAAGATTTCATATTACTAAGACAACCAACATTATTATTGGTCTACTGTTTTTCAGCATTTTGAAAAAGGATGCCTTCTAAAGTAATAGGAATAGATCTTGGTAGGAAAATATCAATTAAAAATATCTTTTTGTTATCCTTATCTTCTATAGTTAATTTATCCCCTTGGAGATAAAAATTTGTAAAATACATTCATTTTCATTAAAAGTGACATTATTTAGGACATAAAAAAATTTGACGGCGGATGGTAACATGTATATTCTTCTTGAGTTGAGGAATATCCTACAAAAACACATCTTATTATACTTGGATCTGATTTTCCACGATGGTGAATATGAAAAAACGAAACAAACCCAAATATCTTAGGAATAAGATTATTTGTAGTACATAACGTGGGATAAAACTAAGAAAGTTTTTCCATAGGAATTCGAAAATCTAAGACTCTAGAAGACAATCTATTAATAATATGGGCAAATGTGAGGACTGCTTAACCCAAATAGGATTTACACACATTGTGTTGAAAAAGGAATGCATGAGTGGTATCAAATAAATACCGATTTTACCTCTATGCTAACCAATTTTTTGTGGGGTATTTACGCGGGATGACTAAGGAATTTCCCCTCCTTTTTAAAATATAGAGTTAAAGTTTGATTATATTGATCCCTAGTATTGTCTACCTGAAACCTTATAGTTGTAACCCCAAACTGATTTCTCATCATGGGCAAATTTGAAAGAATAACACTAAGATCATACTTATATTTTAAAGAAATATCCAAGATATTCCAGTATAATCTTTAATAAAAGACACAAATCATCGTGCACCTGAAACATTAGGTACTGGCGAAGGACCTATATATCACTATGCAGTAAAGAAAAAGGAGTTGAAATTATTTTATTACCATGTGTGACACACATCACAATGAAAAATATTTTCTTCTAAGTTTAAAAATAGAGAAAGACATAAAATATGAAAAGTTCTAAACCAAGGGTTCCCTAACGTACGATGATGAAGTGGAATTTTTCCTTTATTTGATAAATATAGACAAAAATTATTATCAAGATGTCTCTTTGATAATATTTGATTTCTTTTTGTTTGAACAAAGTAGAGTCCATCATGTTCCTTAGCATGTCTAATCATATACCCTGAATCCTGGTCTTGAAAAGCACGATAGGTAGGAAAACATTACGTTACAATTAAGATTTCAAGTGAGTCTATGAACAAAAATAAGATTAATTGAATTTTTGGAACATGGAGCATTTATAAGCATGAATGAAGATTTAATTTTAAAATCTCTACCTACTAATGTGGTTAAAGCCATCTGATATAACTATTTTTAATACTACTAAGGCATGGAAGGTATACACAAAATTTTTTGTTTGAGTTTGTCATATGCTCATTGGTTCCTGAGTCCATGACCCAAAAGTTTGAAATAAAATGATTTGATAAATGGGGTTATTGTTGAAAACATCCTCATTAAACTTTCTAATTGTTTTTTTATGCCTTCAATAATCTTATTTATAAAAAAAAATGCCTAATGAAGTAATTATTTATAGAAAACATCCCCTTTATATTTTCTATACCTTTACTAATTCCATCAGATGCGCGCGTCCGTGAATCTTTTTTAAAATCGTCATAACTAATTTAAAAAAAATCAGAAAATTAAAAAAAATATTTACGTCTATGAATTTTTTTGATTTTTTTTGAATTCTATGAATTTTTTTGGATTTTTTTGATATTTTTTGAATTTTTTCGACTTTTTTTAATTTTTTTTTCGCAGACACGGAATTCCATGTTTTAAACCGTGAAATAAACATGAAATTCCATGTTCCATGTTTTAAACATGAAATTTCGTGTCTACGAAAAAAAAATCAAAAAACTGAGAAAATTCTGAAAAAAATCATAGACGTAAACATTATTTTGATTTATCCAAATATAATTTTTTTTTGATTTTTTTTTTATTTTTTTTGAATTAGTTATGACGATTTTAAAAAAATTTCACGGACGCGTGTTTATTAGTTTTTTTCTTTTTTTTTAATTGTTAATTATAAGGGTAATTTGGGATGGGGTTGTTTTCAATAAATATTTTTTTCTAGGCACCTTTTTCTGAATAAGTTTTTTAATAGGCATCAATCAATTTTTTACGGAGTTTCCAACATTTCAATTCCGTATGTCGTGTTTTCTTGCAATAAGTGCACCACAAACTATCTATTCCATCTCAATTTGAACCCTTTGATGTTCTGCTTTTCCATTTACTTGAGTTGACATTTGGTCAAGAGTTAGATTTTGTTTATTACCCCCTTTAGATACCATGGCTGAGTCCTCCAACATTTGAGGTTCCAACATGACTCCACGCCTACTTTATTCAGCCCGCATTATATAGATTACCTCGTTTAGAGATGAAAGTTATTCTTCTCTAAGACTTTATACTCTAACCTGATCAAATTCATTATTCAGGCCGACCACAAAGTCATAAAATCGATCATTTTCAATAAAGTTTGTTATGATAACTGCAACTTCAGTATTTGTTGTTTGATAGTTTGATAATGGTCGAGTTCTTGCCAAAAATTCTGCAGTAAATTAGTTTATTCTATAATTTTCATGTATGTTTGTTTCATCGCATCCCGAATATTTTTTGCAGTCTTTAAAAAATCTAACTGGATCACTGGGTTTATTGATTTCCAAAACCAAGCGATGACCATAGAGTCCTCCTCATCACATGCATCAACGAGTATCTCCTTCATTTGGGTTCGTTCCAAGAAAATGAGACAACTTTCATTTACCTTTTGGAAAGGTGGAAACCAAATTAGACCACTTCAAATAATTTTCTCTAGTCGATATGTATTATGATTAAATATTTTTTTGTAAATCTCCAAATAGTTGGAAAGAAGTTAACTCATTATGTGTAGACATTGCAGTAACTGACTAGCAATGAAGGCTAGAAAAAAATTTCCATAAATTTTTTCTTTGAAACGCAAAACCTGACAATGAAGGTAAAAAAGAAATCCCACAATTTTCTTTTTAAAGCTTTGATACCATGTAAAAAAGAAGTTCTTTAAAAAAGTTATATAACTCAATAATATATACAAACTCTAGCTAGAATGTAGAAACTAACTAGGCTATAATATGAGATCTAACTATCAAATATATTTAAGCATTTAAATCAGAATCTTATCTTCTCCTAAATATTCAAATACAATTTTATTGATATATATGAACTTATATTTATCCAATATTAACCTCTCTGCTAGTCTCTTGAGTTATTTTCCTTAGATATCGAAGGGCATACACTACGTAATTTCCTTTAGTAGAGATATAAAAATACATATAATTTAGGTTGAAAGAATAATTCTAGTTTTAATTGCAATATACGTTCCTATGATATGCGAAAATTGTAGTACATACCTTGATATAAATTATATAGAAAGAGTTGCTGTAGTTGTAATCATTAGCCTTGAAAAATATATATTATTGCAGTATAGGGTCACATGATTTCCAAAAAAATTAGCATAGGTCCATATACTATAAACAAAAAATGCACTACAAGTTTTCTATAGTTTTTTCTCAAGTTTTGATAGGGCGACACTATTTACTTAAATTAATTATTAGATTACATGAGAGAAAATGGTTTAAATTTTGTGTCTGGTTTAGAAGGAAAAGAGGAAAGATGATGTTTAATTAGTTGGCAAATTTCACATTGAAAAATAAAAGGGTTTTATTTTTTAAATCGATGGATATAACTTACTCAAATATATGAAATTAGGATGTCCCAATGTATAGTGCCATAACATTATTTCATCTTTAGGAAATAGAGAAAATAGACAACTTGACATTTTTGTTTGTCTAACCAAGGGAACATTACCTTCAAAATAGTAGAGTTGATCAACTTCTCTAGCACTACCAATCATCTTTCCCGAACTAATATCTTGAAATTTACATCGAGATTGAGTAAATTTAGCTACACAATTTGAGTCACGAGTGAGTTTTCTAATGGACAAGAGGTTACATGACGTCTTTGGAGCATGAATGACAGCTTGTAAAGTTCGATTCACAGAAAGAACAATAGAACCTTTTCCCGCGACTAGAGAGAAAGACCTATCTACGATACGAACTCTAAGATTACCTGGACAAGGATTGTAAGATGAGTATAAATGGGAAAGACTCGTCATGTGATCATTAGCGCCTAAATCAATTACCCATATTTCATTATCAGAAGAAGTGTAAAATGGAATAAAATCACTTTTTTTAACAAGAAAATTAGTCAAAGAGGTGTTACGAATAAATTCAGATAAATTTAATAATCTGTACAAATGCTCTAATTATTCCTTGCCAAATGGAGCTCCTTTGGAGATATTACATGTATACTTTTTTCATATTTATCAGAAAAGTAAATGATTTAAAAGTCTCAAGTATATCTATATTTGTTATTAACATAAACTACACAAATTAAGTTGTTCCACTAACTTTACACATTATGAATTAAATTACAAAAATTTAAATAAATATATACTAATATAAAATCACATTAACTATAAATATCAGACAATTATATTACTTGATCATCATATCAAGAATCAAAATTCTATTTCTTTTAAGTTATGTCTGGTATCGAATTATGAATGTAGTGATGTAAAATATTTAAAATGTATATACCTAATATAAAATATATGATTTCTGTAATTGAAAATTCTAGAAATGATAAATAAATTTTATTGAAAAAATTCTCCAATTTGGATACTACATAATAGAATACTTGAACGTAAACTAAAAAAAGAAATTATTTTTAAGCATCCAATTATATACTACAAAATAATTAGTTAAATGACCAAAACCCAAAAATAAAAAGGGCCTCTTTTTTAAATATGGTATATGTAATATTGGGTCTTCGTAATTTTGTACCTTCTCTAACCAGGTTTTACTTATCAATGGGCCAATATTAACTTTTTTTTATGAAGGGTATTTTTTGTATATTAGGAGACAATCTACGAGTTTCCAGTGTAGCCTATAGAAATATCGTTTCTTACTAACAATTATAATAAAAATTTCTCTGAATAAAAAAATAAAAAAACCTTGATTTTAGCAGCTTTAGTTTTTAATTTTCAAGGTTTAATCCAAAGATCAAAGAGATCAACTGTTATCCCACACTAAGGTAAGTATTATAACCGTTATATTTTTGTATAACTTTTTTGTTTTAGCTACGTAATTGGTAATTACAATTTGTAACTCGATTTTAGTTTGTGTAATTATATAGTTTGTAAATCGTAGTTAGGGTTCATATTTATGGCTTGTAAATTGTAGTTAGGGTTCGTAGATGTTAATTTGGTAATAAATTAGTAGATTTTAATTTTTTTTCAATTTTGAACTCATTTTCCATTAATGATGAATAGTTATTCAAATAGTATTATTATATCAAGTATAATTAGTTGTAAATCCTAATTTGTATTAAGTTTTTATTACAATGGTCTCCCAGTTAATGTTGGGTTTGGTTTATAGAACTTCTTTTGAGAATTAGGGTTTATAAGAATATGAATTGGGATTAAAATAAAATGGTAAGATTAAGGGTTTAATATATTGAGTTTATTACCGAATAGTTAAATTTACTATGTTCTTTGTTTTTTATACTAGCTAGTAGCGACGGTAATTGCTAAGCTATATCCTTTGGTTTTTCTTTTTTAAAGAACACCCCTAACTCCCAAATCTTAAATTTACAATGGAGTGGAATCTAATTCTTAAATTTTGTATGTAACCAGTGTTTCGTTCATTTTTATACTTTCTAATTTTTTTTCTAATTTTTGAATTTATAATATTTCATGTATAAAGAAAAAGATGTTGGGCATGTCATTTCAGTACTGGAAAATATTTATATTTATATAAGTTATCTTGGTAAGTCTTATATTTATATTTATATTTATATATTCTATATTTCTTATTCTTTCTTTTGGATGTTATGAAGTTATGTTTGCATTAAAATGCAAAACTATTCTTCCACCTTTGACATATGGCTGTAAAATAGATATGAAATTTTCTACCAAAGAAATTGCTAATATTTTTCAGGACGACCTTGTGGTTCCAAGCTCGACAACAAAATCATGATTACTTTAAGATTTTTTCGTTGAACAGACTGTTTATCCCAAAATATTAGGTTTATATAAAATGTAATTGATGGATCATACTAATTGCATATTTATTTATGATTATTATTGTTCTCTCTATTGGTAGAATTCGAATTTAATTACCTTTTTAGGTTTAATTATATGAAATGTTATTGATCTTTTGACTGCTTAAATATTTTATAATGTTTAGTTTTAAAATTAGTAAGAAATTATGGACTCAGGATTATAAAATTTGGTAGTTTATGAATAGAAATTCGGTAAAAAAAAATTTAATTACAATGTGTGCTTATGACAATTAGAGAGGATAGACGATCTATTACCATCCCTAGTTAAACATTTTTTTTACCAAACCCTGATTTACATCTTGTAGATACAAGTTTAAGATACTATTCCATAATTGGTCTCTCAGTTTTGTATCGTTGTTATGTTTCCATATAGGACTCACACCTACTACAATGTGTCAATATGATAGTGGTTACTCTTGAATTATTGTCGTCCCATCAGTTTGATAATTAAATCAACACCCGAGCGAGTTACTACACGCAAGTGTATGGATCATTTACAATTAATAATAACGTAAGTATGGGGCTTATCGTTCTCTACAAGGATTATGAGGTTAATGATAGTTCCAATTAATGTTGTGTATTTTGCCTTTTTGGAAATTTTTCAGGTGAACTTATAGATGGTAAGAATGACTGGTGAGAATAACTAAAACAAGAGTTTTTTCTATACTAACTGGTGTGAATAATTGTTCTCAAGTGATCAAGCCGCTTTAAGCCTATTCATAAACTTAAACTCTTAGGTTTTGGTATATGTGTATGGTCCTTTGTATGCACCCTTGGTAGCAAACATGTAAACAAATAAGTTGACATGTTATATATATATATATAACAGTAACGGATATCTTTTAATATGTGTAACAGAATAAAATGCACGTGTTTAAGAATTATTTGCTTAGCATCTGGAGAAATATGTAAATAAATTATATATTCGTGATTTTGTTGATTTATTATATTACTGAAGAACAACCCCTATCAAGTAGAGATAAATAACAACTTAACTAAATAAAAAATTGTAAGATAAATTGCATATTTAATGTAGCCGAGAATTGGATTGTCATCATCAATATCATAGTGCAATGTGATATATAAAGAAATACTTATCGTTCTTGCAACTATAATTTATATCAGTCATAATTCATGAAATTCGAGGAGCTGGAGATTGGATTTATGGAGGGTCTTCGATTCGATTGAGCGGCTTGGTGGGAGAAACGTGAAATGGTGAAGTGAAGAGTGCTTCTTCGATTCGGTTGAGCGGCTTGGTGGGAAGAGATGAGAGGCCTGGTGGGAAGGTGAATTTGAGGAGATTTCTTTTTTTGTACGTGAAGTGGTGAAGTGAAGAGGTGAAGTAATTTGAGTGACGCTGTAAAAGATAAAATAAGTAAAATGGCCCATACATTTAATCTAAGGGCTGAAAAATATAGAGGAGACATCAAGATATTTTAAACCGTGGATTAAATTTAGACAATCTGGACCATTATTATAATCTATCTAAAGGCCGAAAATGATTGAAATTTAATCCAAAGGCTAAAAAATATGGAGAAATATAGGAGACTTTTCGGGCCGTTGGCCCTTCTCCAATATTATATATATATATATAAATATATATATATTTATATATAATAGTAATGGATATCTTTTAATATGTGTAACAGAATAAAATGCACGTGTTTAAGAATTATTTGCTTAGCATCTGGAGAAATATGTAAATAAATTATATATTCGTGATTTTGTTGATTTATTATATTACTGAAAAACAACCCTATCAAGTAGAGATAAATAACAACTTAACTAAATAAAAAATTGTAAGATAAATTGCATACTTAATGTAGCCGAGAATTGGATTGTCATCATCAATATCATAGTGCAATGTGACATATAAAGAAATACTTATCATTCTTGCAACTATAATTTATATCATTCATAATTCATGAAATTCGAGGAGCACTTCACCAGAAAATTCAAAAGTTTTTGTTGCAATTTTAGAATAATGTGTTAAAGGCTAATATGACATATTGGTTTTGTTTTGTGCAATCTAAGGTGTGTATCATAGTTTAGGCGGGCTACATATCACAATGAGAATCTAAATAGTTATCAATAACTAGATTTGGTAATTGTACATCCTAAATGGAATTCGTAATTGCACTAGTTAGATATACAGTTAGTATAACTTCTTTAATTAAGAAATAAACCAATCGGTGTTAAAGATAAAAGATGCTCTAGGATATCTTATTTGAATAAATACTATTATACTCTCAAATGAAAAAAAACTAAATAAAGACAAAAATAAGCCGTAAAATGATCATTGAGTATCTAAATGCCAACCACCGATCCCCAATCAACCCCACCATTGGAGTTTGACTCAAAGAGTCTCTGAGTAGAAAAAGTCTCTCACCAAGCCTAAAAAGTCTTTTCGCAGACCTTAATAGGTTTTTGAGCCAGCTAAAATTATTGCCAAAAAAATCTCTTAGTGTGTCAATAAATTTATGTGCATGCTTAAAAGATATCTTAGCACGTGTTTTTTCCATTAAACATGTTCGTTTATTGAGCATTTTATAAAGATAGTTTATAGGTATGCATGAATCTTTTCGAAACTTGAAATCAACACATATAAATGAAAATATGTTTATATTACAAAGAGTATAAAAAAAATATTTTTTTAAATAAAAATAACAGAATTGTGCTTAAATAAAAAAGGAAGTCCATTGTGTTGAGTTTATCAATATCATAATCGTAACTGTCACAATAGGTCTAAAACCATCCATAGCCTTCGAACACAGATTCTCCATTGGAAATGCAAAGCCAAAGCTTCACCACTATATTCCCTCACTTGATAACCTTCTGAGCTCATGAAGTCAAAACTTCACCATTGTCAATAACATATTACATGTATACTTGTTTCATATTTATCATAAAAGTAAATGATTTAAAAGTCTCAAGTATATCTATATTTGTTATTAACATAAACTACACAAATTAAGTTGTTCCACTAACTTTACACATTATGAATTAAATTACAAAAATTTAAATAAATATATACTAATATAAAATCACATTAACTATAAATATCAGACAATTATATTACTTGATCATCATATCAAGAATCAAAATTCTATTTCTTTTAAGTTATGTCTGGTATCGAATTATGAATGTAGTGATGTAAAATATTTAAAATGTATATACCTAATATAAAATATATGATTTCTGTAATTGAAAATTCTAGAAATGATAAATAAATTTTATTGAAAAAATTCTCCAATTTGGATACTACATAATAGAATACTTGAATGTAAACTAAAAAAAGAAATTATTTTTAAGCATCCAATTATATACTACAAAATAATTAGTTAAATGACCAAAACCCAAAAATAAAAAGGGCCTCTTTTTTTAATATGGTATATGTAATATTGGGTCTTCGTAATTTTGTACCTTCTCTAACCAGGTTTTACTTATCAATGGGCCAATATTAACTTTTTTTTTATGAAGGGTATTTTTTGTATATTAGGAGACAATCTACGAGTTTCCAGTGTAGCCTATAGAAATATCGTTTCTTACTAACAATTATAATAAAAATTTCTCTGAATAAAAAAATAAAAAAACCTTGATTTTAGCAGCTTTAGTTTTTAATTTTCAAGGTTTAATCCAAAGATCAAAGAGATCAACTGTTATCCCACACTAAGGTAAGTATTATAACCGTTATATTTTTGTATAACTTTTTTGTTTTAGCTACGTAATTGGTAATTACAATTTGTAACTCGATTTTAGTTTTTGTAATTATATAGTTTGTAAATCGTAGTTAGGGTTCACATTTATGGCTTGTAAATTGTAGTTAGGGTTCGTAGATGTTAATTTTGTAATAAATTAGTAGATTTTAATTTTTTTTCAATTTTGAACTCATTTTCCATTAATGATGAATAGTTATTCAAATAGTATTATTATATCAAGTATAATTAGTTGTAAATCCTAATTTGTATTAAGTTTTTATTACAATGGTCTCCCAGTTAATGTTGGGTTTGGTTTATAGAACTTCTTTTGAGAATTAGGGTTTATAAGAATATGAATTGGGATTAAAATAAAATGGTAAGATTAAGGGTTTAATATATTGAGTTTATTACCGAATAATTAAATTTACTATGTTCTTTGTTTTTTATACTAGCTAGTAGCGACGGTAATTGCTAAGCTATATCCTTTGGTTTTTCTTTTTTAAAGAACACCCCTAACTCCCAAATCTTAAATTTACAATGGAGTGGAATCTAATTCTTAAATTTTGTATGTAACCAGTGTTTCGTTCATTTTTATACTTTCTAATTTTTTTTCTAATTTTTGAATTTATAATATTTCATGTATAAAGAAAAAGATAGTTGGGCATGTCATTTCAGTACTGGAAAATATTTATATTTATATAAGTTATCTTGGTAAGTCTTATATTTATATTTATATTTATATATTCTATATTTCTTATTCTTTCTTTTGGATGTTATGAAGTTATGTTTGCATTAAAATGCAAAACTATTCTTCCACCTTTGACATATGGCTGTGAAATAGATATGAAATGTTCTACCAAAGAAATTGCTAATATTTTTCAGGACGACCTTGTGGTTCCAAGCTCGACAACAAAATCATGATTACTTTAAGATTTTTTCGTTGAACAGACCGTTTATCCCAAAATATTAGGTTTATATAAAATGTAATTGATGGATCATACTAATTGCATATTTATTTATGATGATTATTGTTCTCTGTATTGGTAGAATTCGAATTTAATTACCTTTTTAGGTTTAGTTATATGAAATGTTATTGATCTTTTGACTGCTTAAATATTTTATAATGTTTAGTTTTAAAATTAGTAAGAAATTATGGACTCAGGATTATTAAATTTTGTAGTTTATGAATAGAAATTCGGTAAAAAAAATTTTAATTACAATGTGTGCTTATGACAATTAGAGAGGATAGACGATCTATTACCATCCCTAGTTAAACATTTTTTTTACCAAACCCTGATTTACATCTTGTAGATACAAGTTTAAGATACTATTCCATAATTGGTCTCTCAGTTTTGTATCGTTGTTATGTTTCCATATAGGACTCACACCTACTACAATGTGTCAATATGATAGTGGTTACTCTTGAATTATTGTCGTCCCATCAGTTTGATAATTAAATCAACACCCGAGCGAGTTACTACACGCAAGTGTATGGATCATTTACAATTAATAATAACGTAAGTATGGGGCTTATCGTTCTCTACAAGGATTATGAGGTTAATGATAGTTCCAATTAATGTTGTGTATTTTGCCTTTTTGGAAATTTTTCAGGTGAACTTATAGATGGTAAGAATGACTGGTGAGAATAACTAAAACAAGAGTTTTTTCTATACTAACTGGTGTGAATAATTGTTCTCAAGTGATCAAGCCGCTTTAAGCCTATTCATAAACTTAAACTCTTAGGTTTTGGTATATGTGTATGGTCCTTTGTATGCACCCTTGGTAGCAAACATGTAAACAAATAAATTGACATGTTATATATATATATATATATAAATATAATAGTAATGGATATCTTTTAATATGTGTAACAGAATAAAATGCACGTGTTTAAGAATTATTTGCTTAGCATCTGGAGAAATATGTAAATAAATTATATATTCGTGATTTTGTTGATTTATTATATTACTGAAGAACAACCCCTATCAAGTAGAGATAAATAACAACTTAACTAAATAAAAAATTGTAAGATAAATTGCATATTTAATGTAGCCGAGAATTGGATTGTCATCATCAATATCATAGTGCAATGTGATATATAAAGAAATACTTATCATTCTTGCAACTATAATTTATATCAGTCATAATTCATGAAATTCGAGGAGCTGGAGATTGGATTTATGGAGGGTCTTCGATTCGATTGAGCGGCTTGGTGGGAGAAACGTGAAATGGTGAAGTGAAGAGTGCTTCTTCGATTCGGTTGAGCGGCTTGGTGGGAAGAGATGAGAGGCCTGGTGGGAAGGTGAATTTGAGGAGATTTCTTTTTTTGTACGTGAAATGGTGAAGTGAAGAGGTGAAGTAATTTGAGTGACGCTGTAAAAGATAAAATAAATAAAATGGCCCATACATTTAATCCAAGGGATGAAAAATATAGAGGAGACATCAAGATATTTTAAACCGTGGATTAAATTTAGACAATCTGGACCATTATTATAATCTATCTAAAGGCCGAAAATGATTGAAATTTAATCCAAAGGCTAAAAAATATGGAGAAATATAGGAGACATTTCGGGCCGTTGGCCCTTCTCCAATATTATATATATATATATAATAGTAATGGATATCTTTTAATATGTGTAACAGAATAAAATGCACGTGTTTAAGAATTATTTGCTTAGCATCTGGAGAAATATGTAAATAAATTATATATTCGTGATTTTGTTGATTTATTATATTACTGAAAAACAACCCTATCAAGTAGAGATAAATAACAACTTAACTAAATAAAAAATTGTAAGATAAATTGCATACTTAATGTAGCCGAGAATTGGATTGTCATCATCAATATCATAGTGCAATGTGACATATAAAGAAATACTTATCATTCTTGCAACTATAATTTATATCATTCATAATTCATGAAATTCGAGGAGCACTTCACCAGAAAATTCAAAAGTTTTTGTTGCAATTTTAGAATAATGTGTTAAAGGCTAATATGACATATTGGTTTTGTTTTGTGCAATCTAAGGTGTGTATCATAGTTTAGGCGGGTTACATATCACAATGAGAATCTAAATAGTTATCAATAACTAGATTTGGTAATTGTACATCCTAAATGGAATTCGGTATTGCACTAGTTAGATATACAGTTAGTATAACTTCTTTAATTACGAAATAAACCAATCGGTGTTAAAGATAAAAGATGCTCTAGGATATCTTATTTGAATAAATACTATTATACTCTCAAATGAAAAAAAACTAAATAAAGACAAAAATAAGCCGTAAAATGATCATTGAGTATCTAAATGCCAACCACCGATCCCCAATCAACCCCACCATTGGAGTTTGACTCAAAGAGTCTCTGAGTAGAAAAAGTCTCTCACCAAGCCTAAAAAGTCTTTTCGCAGACCTTAATAGGTTTTTGAGCCAGCTAAAATTATTGCCAAAAAAATCTCTTAGTGTGTCAATAAATTTATGTGCATGCTTAAAAGATATCTTAGCACGTGTTTTTTTCACTAAACATGTTCGTTTATTGAGCATTTTATAAAGATAGTTTATAGGTATGCAAGAATCTTTTCGAAACTTGAAATCAACACATATAAATGAAAATATGTTTATATTACAAAGAGTATAAAAAAAAAATTTTAAATAAAAATAACAGAATTGTGCTTAAATAAAAAAGGAAGTCCATTGTGTTGAGTTTATCAATATCATCATCGTAACTGTCACAATAGGTCTAAAACCATCCATAGCCTTCGAACACAGATTCACCATTGGAAATGCAAAGCCAAAGCTTCACCACTATATTCCCTCACTTGATAACCTTCTGAGCTCATGAAGTCAAAACTTCACCATTGTCATTACCTCGCCTGAGCACCACCTATACTCAAAAAGATAGAACTTCACCATTACATATAATGCAAATATACTACCATAAAGGAAAATAACCAAAGATGAGCTTTTAACACAATGAAGACACCACCACTACCTCCATCTCAATGTTCGGAGCACAACACCACCAGTTTTTAGTGTTGCAATACCTTCAATCTCCATTGTGCCGCAATTAGATATATTTGAGAAATCAGACAAGTTGGTGAATTGAGAGGGTTTTAGGAAAAGTGGGTAAATAATTTGGTTTGTGTGAGTTTTAGGATTTCCGATATATATATATATGTGTGTGTGAATGAAATAGGAAAAAGTGACCAACACGGATGGATCCCCAATTTATGGGGTGCAGAATCGTAATTCATTGGTGCAAGTCCCATCACCATACCTTGTTTACGGTGAACTTGGACGCATATTATTCCTTATTATGTTTGATCACTGGTGAAGGGATAGAGACCGATCCTTCCTTATTGAGAATCGTGTCCTTGATTTAAATAGATGATGAAGAATAGAACGACTCATTGGATAAGTACAGAGATAATCCATCTATTAAGCCTATATACATCGATAGTGATGAAGATATCATTAGTGTTGGTTATTACGAGACAGACAAAGTATTACTAGAAGTCTTTCTGTAATTAGTTTGGGATGTTATTAATCTTTAATGAAAATTATAAATTTTATTTTTGAATTTTGATGATAATGTTATTTTTGCATTAGATTGTTATATATTTTGTAATTGGTAGAGTCGAATTAAACAAGTTTAAAAAAATGTGTTATGTATTTTCAAGTAAAAAGAGAAAAAAAAAATTTATTATTAGCAACAACATACGTCGTCACTAATAATTTATGTACTCTTTTCGAGAGATAAGGAGCAATTGCATTGAGTCGTTGCAACAGAACTTTTCGCGAGAGATTGTTGTCAAACACGAAAAAGCTTTTTGTCGCTAGTGACAGTTTTTTAATTTATTTTTATATCTCTTGAGATTGAAGATATTAGTTGCGGTGAAACTTTTTGTCACTAGTAAGCCTATTCAATTTTCGATACCAAATTTATGTGTTATTTCGTAATTAATTTAGTTTTAGGGGTTATAGTACAATTTGAATAATATATAGTGGTTATTGAATATAAAAATAGAATTAGGGATTGTATGTAATTAAAATATAAATTAGGAATAATGATGTAATTAAAATTAAATATTAGGGTTATTTTGGAATTTAAATGAAATTTACAGGTTTTAACAAATTTGGAATAAAAATTAGGACTAATTATGTAATTAATATAAAAATTATGGCTATTTAGGAATTAAATTACTTTAGGGGATTCTATGAAATTGAAATATTTTTAGGGATTATAGTGTATTTTAAGATTATTCTTGGGGTTGTGAAATATTTTAAGGGGCTTAATAATATTTTAAAATACTTTTAGGTGATTTAATGTAGTTTAAATTATTTTTATGGGCTTTAGTGAAATTAAATATATTATTGTAGGCTTATGTGTAATTTAAATTATATTAGATTTTTAGTGTAATTTTAATTATTTTTATGAACTTAAGTGAAATAAAAATTATTTTTAATTTAAATTTTGAAGGGATTCATTATAGTTTAAAATTATTATAGGTGATTTAGTGTAATCTAAACACATTTTTAGGGTCTTAAGTGTAATTTAATATTATTTTTTTGTTTAATTTAATTTTTTTAGGAGCTTTAGTGTAATTTAAAAATATTTTTGGGGATTTAGTATTATTTTAAATTATTTTGGGGACTTTAATGTATTATAAAAAATTTATGCTTTAGTGTAATTTAAAATAATTATAGGGGCCTTAACATAATTTAAAATTACTTTAGGGGCTTAAGTATAATATAAAATCATTTTATGAGATTTAGTGTAATTCAAAATATTTTTAGAGGTATTTGTATAATTTCTTTATTTTTAAATGCCAGTGGTATTTGCCATTGCCCCAGGGCAGAGAAAAAGTTGGTGACGGGCATGATCCCACACGTAACGTAAATCAAGATCTCACAAACTATAATGCCCTTAGTATAATATTAAGATGAATTAGTTGTTTTTATTATAGTATTTCTAATTAACTATGTATTATAATAAAGTTTTTTTATTTGTAACCTATTTTGAAAATATAATTTTAAGAAAAACTTATTTAAAAAATAATTGCAAAACTATCATGTAGGCGCTCTTTCGATGAGACCCATTATAATTTAATAATCCCATTAGATTAGTGTTCCATTAATTAACTTAAATAAGAGGCCATGCTCTAAGGGGTTTGGAAACTATACAGTTAGAGTATAAGGCGATGTAGGAGGCGGTAGGTCATCACCATGTATATTTATGCATATTTGATAACACGTGGCATCTAGGGACTAAATATTGGAAGCATGTTGCCAACATCATCGTGCTCACTGTAAGGGAGAAGATCATTTAATGCTTCAAGAGTTGGAAAATTAAGCCTAGAAATGCAACAACAGGTACATGATCAAGTGAGAGTTATTTTTCTTTACTATATTGTTATTTTTTTCATACACATTGTTTAGGGAGAAAAATAGTTGATGTGTTGATTTGTTGTAGACCTTACTTCTCTTGTATTGATGGGTGGAAGAGGAGGTCGGACTAAACAAAAGTATTGGGCAACATTGAAATTACATGGTCCAAGTGATATAGTGACTTCAAGCATTGGATGAAAAGGGATTGCTACTTTACAAGCAAAATTCCCGATGACCAGATTTTCGAGAACTGAAAAATGAGCTGCAAGGTTTGAGATGACACTTCTTCAAGCATAATATTGCATTAAGCTATAAGTTATAATTATTATTTAGGTTTGAATATTTTGTTAAAAAAAGAAATAGGTGTTGTGCAGGGTCAAACACTTATTCTGGATGCGGGGGGATTTGTTATAGGTAAATATTTGAAGTAAATTTTCTTTTATTTAGTCATCCTAATACTTTGACCGTTGAATGAAACTGAAGGGGAGAAGAACCCACCGGTGGTACATAAACAAGTTAGGAAGAAGACTCAGAGGTGCCATTTTTTGTATGGCTAACTTCTTCTACGAGGTCGGGTATGACAAACATGAAAAGTAGTGGAAGACGGTTTCTTAAGAAAAAGCTGGTGTAAGTGTTCAAATAATGTGATTTCATTTTTTATGTCACGATTGAATTTTTATTAATGACTATGTATTTGTTTTATGTAATATGCTGAGTTAAGATCCTTGATTTGTGCACGAGTCACGCAACCAAACCCACACTTAGGATTCTTGAAAGATTTATCCTCTAATACTTTTATGTATATAGATCATGTCAATAATTTTGTAACAGCAGCACGCAAATGGATGGTCCAGTTATGCAAAGTTGGGTGGTTATTGTTGGATCCCCTCTGAAGGCCTGACATCCGAGAACTGCTGAGCCATCCACTCGTATGGTGTGGTATCTTAACGGGATAATTTTTTCCATCATTGATTATTTAATTCTGAAGGGCCAACAACAATACAAATGGAAGGTAGATAGATCTACAAGCTCGACAACTACCATTAATCCCACTTATAGCATAGAGAAACTAAGTGGAGCCCTCACTTGATTTAATTAGATTATAAAAGGTGAAGTCCTATCAACTTTTGATCCTACCTGTTCTCCCAGTCCTACTCTTGGTCCTTCCAAAAGTTCATCTACTAATCGTGGCCGAAGAAATTTCAAAGACGAAGAAGAAGAAAACATATCCAATAATTAATTTTGATTTTCATCTCCCACTAATGATATTGATGTAGTATGTATTATTTGGACTTTAATTCAATCTATTTTAATCATATTTTTATTTGTGTAGATTAATGTATCTTGGGATTTTGGGTTTTGTTGTAATTTAACCATATTATCATTCTTAAAAAAATTAAATTAGAATAATACTAATTAAAAAAACTATTGATAAATAAGTAAAAAATTTACTAGTGATGTTAGAAATATATCCACCAAATCGCAGGTTAATCGCAAAGGATTGTCTAGCGATGATTGTGATTCATTGCAAATGATTGTTTGGCGATGACATGATTTCGTCACAAAAGTTTGGCATACTCGAGACGAATGGCTTTCGTCGCAAATGATCGTCTAATTAGTCGAAAAATATCTCGTCGCACGAAATAAATTCTCATAGGCGAGAACATCCAGTATTCATCAAGAATTGTGATCTCTAACGATGAGATATTAGCGACAAAAAAGGAGGTCTTTCCCGATGACAGGTAGCGACACTAGCGACGACAACTTTCTTCGCTAGTGATAGGAAGTGTAGAAGTTGTCTAACATAATTTATCTTCAACCTTCATGAAAAAAATGATAAATAAGATAGTGAAATAGATACATTAAACTTTCAAATAACTAAAAATTTGATAAAGTTTTATTATCTCTATCTCTCTCGTTTTAATGTAAATAGATTTTGAAAAAATTTATGGTCACATAATTATGGATTCAATACACACAATACACATGATAAACATGAACCAAAAAGTCATCAAGTATTGAGGTTTTCTTTAAAGAAAGAACTCGTTCGAAAAATGGTTGTTATGCTGCTGAATAGACATGCTTAGAGAAGATAACTATTCAAAATTATTTCTTCCAATTGTAAGTATTTTGAAAACATAATTAATTAATTCAATTAATAATAATTATTTTTTCAAAAAAGTAATTTGGATAAGTGAAAATTGATAAAATATTTGTTTGAGCAAAAATTGTGAAATTCTCCTGGATATATGTGAACAAGAATGCTTGGGGTAATAATTCTGTGTAAACAATCATATATGTGATAAGAAAGTGTACAATATATGATAAGAGATTGTACATGGTACATTTACAAACAAAAAACTCAATTCCCTATTCTCAATTTTATATTGAAATTCTTTTTTCAAATTTTTTATACTTTATTCCTTTTCCATTAAATTATATTAAATTAACAAAATTTATAATGATTTGCATTAAAAAAACTAAGCACAAGAATACAATAAAGTGTATCTGCCATATTAAGTTTGTGACTAATGTAACCCAGAGGAAGTAAAAAGTTAAAATTTTATGTTTCTTCTTTTATCAATGATGTGTCCAGTTATATAAGACAAGATCCAATCCTGGCATGAGTGAGGCTCTACATGAGACTCATAATACAATTTTTATGAGCTCGGATAAGCTATTTTAAAAGGTGTAAGTCGAAGATTTTTTTCCTATAATGGATGAGGACAAGGTATGAAGACAATGCAAGCTTGGAAAAAGATGTTTAGAGGTAAGATCAAGAACTATATTAAGATTGAAATTCACCCTTGTTTGAAATATTTCGTAACAGTCTGATTATATCTCAGACTAATGTCTTTGAGAAAGGAAGATCCTATTAGGAATCTAGACTAAATGGTAATTTTGTTCATAATCCCCTTTCATTTTACATCAAGCAGTATATTGTGAAAATTATTGGATAAGGTTTGGTAAAAATGAAATAAGAAACTTGCATTGGTTCCTAGTTGTTTTGATTCAACTATGAGAAAGTGTGGTAAAATCAGTGATCAAATATGGCATGTCAAGTCTAGGCACATCTATAAGAATTATCGGAGTAAAAATAAAAGTCACTGGTTTCCAAAACAAGAAGAAATGGAATTCCAAGAAAAATAATACTTCTATTGAAGTAAACTAACTATTAAAGAAATGGAAGTACGGTTACAAAAGAAACAATTACACAGAAAAACAAAAAAGAACTACAACGATTACACAGTAATATGGTGTGAAAAAGTTATTTTGGCGTACCGGTTATCTTTAAAGGAAATTCTAACAACTATAGTTTTCACAGAGAAGAGAGGTAGAATATTGGTTCTTTTCGGTGTGTTTTGTAGCTTAAGGGAAATGAGGAGCTGGTGTATTTATAGGGGAAGGGAGTACGTGGAGAAAGCCTTTGTCAGAAATATCCCACAATTAGTGCCCTTCATTGCCTCCATAATTGATTGATGTTTTGATTTGACCCACGTTTTTAATTTCAGCAATGAACCTAGATACGCGTTTGACCACGTTCTGTAACAGTTGACTAGTTCCTAAATTGTGGACGCTTTTCTTCTGGTGCAAAATTGGTGGGCGTTTGTCTTCAAGCTGAAAGCGTTTGACTTGCCATCGACTACTATAAGAGCTATTCTTCTTCCAATGGATTCACTTCAGAAAAATTATTTCATATATTATTTTTTTACTCCCCAAACTCCCAAACTCCCCAACTCCCCGACTCCAAAACTCTCCCACGAGCCCACGACCCTTGCCCACACCGAACCAGGCAGGTTGTAGTGGTCGTGTTGCACGCGTGTGGGGCATTTCCAATTCCTTTTTGGCTTTCATAGCCTTTAGTTCTTTTGAAAGTAATAGATGAGTAAAATATTATATGCATTAATTTTTCCATCTCTCCTCAAATGTGGGACTTCTTCTTCACAAAAAGTGACTTTCCCACTTTCTCAAAATAATATGAATGGATTGATTTAATACATCATATTAAATTGAATCTTTTCCACTTTATCCAAAAGATAATGATTGGATTTATGCTAATCAATGGTATAAGTCCTTACAATCCCTCACTCAGGGCATTTGAGAGAGAAGGTGAACATGTTTTCATATCTACCAACATTTGGGTGAATCGTACTAATGTGGCAATATCTTTCGATTTGAATTGACACGTAGTGAAGTGAGGCAACCACCGAATTCCGTTCAAGTGAACTTACTCATGAACCTTAATAGGTTTCGATCAAGATCCTCACAACACGTACTCTACCCAACTGAATGTTATAGTTCCCTCGAACATCATCTTCCAGTTAGTTAATCAAGTCCTTCTCTAAGGACCACCCTTTAAGATTGTTTAAGAACGTCTCCTTTAAGATTCTATCATGATATTTGGGTCTCACTATTACCCGTGAATTCATAATTTCCTTCTCAAAAGGATCAGAATACAGGCAATGAATTCGCTATGAGTTTAAACACTAAGTACGTCTTATTCATCAAGTCCTTCTCAAAAGGACCACCACGAGTGACTATGATTTATTATGATGATTATGTTTTGAGCCATAGGGATGGAGAGAATCACATTGACTCATTAGTAACATGTTCCCCAGTATGGTTTTCAATACCATCCCCCTCGACATCTCCCGAACAAGTATCCTGGTTAGGACTTTGGTTACTGAATCAACTAGATTATTCTCTGATCATACATATTCCAAGGATATCGCACCATTATTCAGTAATTATCTTACTGACTCATGTCTGGTGCGAATATGTCTCCTCTTCCCATAATAGGCGCTATTATGAGCAACTCTAGTGGAAGCTTGTGTATCACAATGGATACAAACAGGTGTGACACTTCCTTCCCAAAGTGGCACATCTAATAGGAGAGTCCTCAACCACTCAGCTTCTTGCCCAGCCAACTCTACTACTATGAAATCGAACTCCAGGGTGGAACGTGCTATACCGTAGCCACTGGTGGAGTTTACTTCATCATTATCAAAGATCGAGTTTGCATCAAAAAATTCTCAAGGACTGCAGGAAATTTGCTATAATGCAACCCTAGATCAATGGTACCCCTTAAGTACTTTAGTAGACGACGAAGTGCAACCCAGTGGTCACTACTCGGGTTATGAGTATATTGACTAAGTATACTTACGGCACAGGCTATATTGGGTCGAGTGTAGTTTATTAAGAACATCACACTACCTATGATCTTAGAGGATTCATTTTGGGATACAACACCCCTATTGTTTTTGGAGAAAATGAATACTAGAATCATAAAGAGTTTTTACAAGTGTTACCTCAAAGGAGTCTAATTTCTTCAACATCTTTTCTATGTAATGAGGCCGATTCAGGGAAATACCATAAGTGCTTCTAATGATTTTCATTATGAGTATCACATCTGGTTCTCCCATATCATTCATATCTAAACTAGAAGAAAAGAAGCGTTTAGTTACATTTATGATATGAATAGAAGTACCAAAGATGAGCATGTCATCTACATAAAGAAAAATGATAACACACTTTGAGCTTGTTACTTTGGAGTAAACACATGAATCAAAAGTGTTAGCCACAAAGCCTCTGTAATGAGAATATTGTCTAGTTTTTCATACCGTTTTTTAGGTACCTGTTTCAAACTATACAAAGACTTTTCTAGCTTACAAACTTTGTTCCTTTAGGAACCACACACCCTTCAGGTTGCGCCATGTAGATCTCTTCATCTAGATCTCCATTTAAATACGCAGTTTTAACTTCCATTTGATGTATAACTAGTTTGTGAATGACGACTTAAGCAATAAGTGTTCTTATAGGGGCAATATTGGTCACAAGAGTAAGTGTCAAAGTAATATAAACCTTTCTTTTTGGGTAAAACCCTTAATAACAAGTCTCGTTTAGAATTTTTCTATTGTTATTAATTGGTTTGCTACCTTTAGGTAAGTCAGTTAGTTCATATGTATGGTTATTTTTAATATTCTCAAGTTCACTATTAATGGCATACTAGCATCTATAGATTTTAAAGCATCTTCATAAGTTTTCCAGTCTTCCTCCATGAGGAGGCAGGTGACAACCTATTCGCTTACAAGGACAATGTGAAAGCATTCGGTTATAAAGTCTATGATTAAGTCAGGTCCAAAGTTGGAGTCGATCCTATGCCTCTTACTTCTCTTGGGTTCTTCCTCAGGAATACTACTAGGCTCCATAGAAGTAGAGGGGCCAGGTGAATCATCAAAAAGAGGTAAATCAACATTACTAGATAAGATATCAACAGGTAGAGAAGCATTAACATAATTTAAAGTTTTCAAAGGTAAAATGTGTTCAAAGAACTTAGCATCTCTAGATTCACAAATCGAGTCTTCATCTAAAGACAAGAATCTATAAGCTACGCTATCCTGAGCGTACCATATGAATATGAGTCTATAGATTTGAGAACAATTGTGACTTTTTTACAAGCAAGTAGTGTAACTTTTGCAAGGCACCCCCACACTTGTAAACATTTCAGGGTTGGTGGAAAGCCTTTCCACATCTTATATGGGGTCTTATCTAGGGATTTATGGGTACCCAATCGAGTACATAAAAGACTGACAAAACAGCTTCTTCCCCACATATTAGTTGGTAAACCTGAACTTATTAACATGGCAGTCATAGTCTCTTTAAGGGACCTATTCTTTCTTTCGGCTATGCCATTTTGTTGGGCCGTAGGGGCACTAAGTTCATGGATAATTATATTAGTTTTACAAAACTCTTTAAGGGAATTAGAACTATACTCGTCTCCTCTATCGGACATAAATCATTTGATTTTACAGTCTAGTTGGTTTTCAACCTCGGCTTTATATTTTAAAAATGTATTTTCAGCCTCATCTTTAGTTTTAAGAAGGTATACTTTCGCGAACCTATAGTAGTCATTTGCAAAGGTTATATAATAAAGTTTTTCTTCTTTACTAGCGAAATTTCCAAAATCAGTTAAGTTAGAATGTACTAATTCTAGCAGTTTAGCCTTTCTCGTGGTAATGGATAAAAAGTTTTTTTGCAAGTTTGGACTCTACACATATTTGACATCTAGCAAATTGTGAAGGGGTATTAGTCCAATATTTTTAAGACTTTTAATAGATGCGACAATTAAATGACCTAATCTACCATGCCTCGTATCCACAGACTCAACATTATAAGCAAAATTAGAAGCATTCTCATTTAAGGTTATAGTGTTTAAAACAAACAAACCAGAATTCAAATACCTTTTCCCCACAAACTCATAATTTTTGGAAATAATGATTTTTCACCTCTAGAAAACAAGTTTGAGTTCCACTTTTTTAAGAAGTGCTCCGAACACTAAGTTCCTACAGAGAGAGGGGACGAAGAGAACGTCATTTATCTCTAAAATGCCAATTTTTCAATTTCTTTGAGTAGGCGAGAAGGCCAGAGATGTATTTTTGTTGAGAAATTAAAATTTATTTTTTTGAATGTGCAACTTAAATTCCAAGGAAGTATTTAAGTCTTCCCAAATCTATAATCTCATAATCTTTTACCAATTTATTTTTTGAAATCTGACTTTCTTTTTAATCGTCTTATGTAACAATTATATCATAAATATATACAAGAAAATTGTTAACTCCCCCGCATTTACATGTTTAAATAAAGGATCTCCTTGACTTTTTTTTATATCCCATACTTATTATGACCTTTTAGAATATTCTGAACCAAGACGTCTCCGATTGTTTTATACCATACAATGCTTTTTTCGATTTACACACCAAATTTACAACTTGATCATTAGCAAAACCTAGTGGAATCTCCATATAATTTTCATCTTTAAGGTCTACATATAAGAATTTTTTTTTCACATCAAATTGTTTCAAACTTCATCCATAATTAGAGTCCAATGATAAGAGAATTCTTACTGTGTTTATTTTCGTAACAAGGGAAAAAACATTCTTGATAATCTATACCATAGGCTTGAGTATGCCCTTTAGCTGCTATCCTTGATTTGTATCTTTCCAATGATCCGGTGACAATATATTTCAAAGAACAAATCCATTTACATCCTACAAGTTATTTTTCGGAGGTAAATTTCCAACTCCTGTGTTTGATTCTTTTCTAGAGCTTCCATTTCAACATACATAGCTTATTTCTGATTTTGGTTTGATAACGCCTCATATGCAGTGATAGGCATAGAAATTGTGTTAAGGCTTGTAAGAAAGTTTCTATTAGATGGTGAAAATGCTCAAATGTTACAAAATTAGATATAGGATCAAGTGGGATCTTAATGAATTCTCTAGTATTTTTTCTTAACGTAAATAGGCAAATCATGATCTATATTATATTTTGAGAAAGTTTCAAGGTAAACATGAGAATTAAGATTAGGAATAATTACCTTTTCTTTAGTTTTCAGGTTAGATATTTGAACTTGTTCAGGTGCAGGTGTTGTACTCTTCTTCCTTGAGAATACTTTACCAGATTTCATATTACTAAGACCACCAACATTATTATTGGTCTACTATTTTTCAGCATTTTGAAAAAAGGATGCCTTCTAAAGTAATAGGAATAGATCTTGGTAGGAAAATATCAATTCAAAATATCTCTGTGTTTTCCTTATCTTCTATAGTTAATTTATCCCCTTAGAGATAAAAATTTGTAAAGTACATTCATTTTCATTAAAAGTGACATTATTTAGGACATAAAAAAATTTGACGGCGGATGATAACATGTATATTCTTCTTGAATTGAGGAATATCCTACAAAAACACATCTTATTAGACTTGGATTTGATTTTCCACGATGGTGAATATGAACAAACGAAACACACGCAAATATCTTAGGAATAAAATTATTTGTAGTACATAACGTGGGATAAAACTAAGAAAGTTTTTCCAAAGGAATTTAAAAATCTAAGACTCTAGAAGACAATCTATTAATAATATGAGCAGATGTGAGGACTTCTTAACCCCAATAGGATTTACGCTCATTGTGTTGAAAAAGGAATGCACGAGTAGTATCAAGTAAATACCGATTTATCCTCTACGCTAACCGATTTTTGTGGGGTATTTAGACGAGATGACTAAGGAATTACCCCTCCTTTTTAAAATATAGAGTTAAAGTTTTATTATATTGATCCCTAGTATTATCTACCTAAAACCTTATAGTTGTAACCCCAAACTGATTTCTCATCATGGTATGCAAATTTGAAAGAATAACACTAAGATCAGATTTATATTTTAAAGAAATATCCAAGATATTCTAGTACAATATTTAATAAAAGACACAAACCATCGTGCACATGAAACATTGGCTACTGACGAAGGACCTATATATCACTATGCACTAAAGAAAAAAGAGTTAAAATGATCTTATTACCATGTGTGACACACATCACAATGAAAAATATTTTCTTCTAAGTTTTAAAATAGAGAAAGACATAAAATATGAAAAGTTCTAAACCATGGGTTCCCTAACTTACGATGATGAAGTGGAATTTTTCCTTTATTTGATGAATAACCGTTAGACAAGATTAATGATCAAGATGTTTCTTTGATAATATTATGATTTATTTATGTTTGTACAAAGTAGAGTCCAGCGTATTCCTTAGCATGTCTAATCATATACCTTGAATCCTGGTCTTTTAAAGCACGATAGGTAGGAAACAATTACGTTACAATTAAGATTTCGAGTGAGTCTATGAACAAAAATAAGATTAATTGAATTTTTGGAACATGGAGCATTTATAAGCATGAATGAAAATTTAATTTGAACATCTCTACCTGCTACTGTGGTTAAAGCCATCTGATATAACTATTTTTCATACTACTAGGGCATAGAAGGTATACAAAAAAATATTTGTTTGAGTTTGTCATATGCTCATTGGTTGCTGAGTCCATGACCCAAGAGTTTGAAATAAAATGATTTGATATTTTTTAATTCAATGTAAATTAGAAGCGTACCTAAATATGTCAATGAACAACTACATGAACATGTCTTTCCGATTTCTTAACAAAGCTCTCAATTTTTTGATCACCTCGTGGTTAAATTCATCTTTCCCTTCAAAATTTACTTTATTTGGCTGAATAATGCTCAATTTTACGTGCCCAAAATTTATTTATTGTTCTCATGTGTAAAACCATTCAATGTTATGTTGATTTTTGCGGAGTTTCCAACATTTCAATTCCGTATGTCGTGTTTTCTCGCAATAAGTGCACCACAAACTATCTATTCCATCTCAATTTGAACCCTTTATTATTCTGCTTTTCCATTTACTTGAGTTGACATTTGGTCAACAGTTATATCTTTTTTATTACCTATTTAGATACCATGACTGAGCCTTCCAACAATTGAGGTTCCAATATGACTCCACGCCTACTTTATTCAGCCCAAATTATATAGATTACCTCGTTTAGAGATGACAATTATTCTTGTCTAAGACCTTATACTCTAACCTGATCAAATTCATTATTCAGGCCGACCACAAAGTCATAAAATCGATCTTTTTCAATTAAGTTTGTTATGATAACTGCAACTTCAGTAATTGTTGTTTGATACTTTGATAATGGTCGAGTTCTTGCCAAAAATTCTGCAGTAAATTAGTATATTCTATAATCTTCATGTATGTTTGTTTCATCGCATCCCAAATATCTTTTGCAGTCTTTAAAAAATATAATTAGATCACTGGGTTTATTAATTTCCATAACCAAGCGATGACCATAGAGTCCTCCTCATCACATGCATCAACGAGTATCTCCTTCATTGGGTTTGTTCCAAGAAAATGAGACAACTCTCATTTACCTTTTGAAAAGGTGGAAACCAAATGAGACCACTTCAAATAATTTTTTCTAGTCGATATGTATTATGATTAAATATTTTGTAAATCTCCAAATATTTGGAAAGACGTTAACTTATTATGTGTAGACATTGACTGACTAGCAATGAAGGCTAGAAAAAAATTCCATAAATTTTTTCTTTGAACCTGAAAATGAAGGTAAAAAAGAAATCCCACAATTTTCTTTTTAAAGCTTTGATACCATGTAAAAAAGAAGTTCTTTAAAAAAGTTATATAACTCAATAATATATACAAACTCTAGCTAAAATGTAGAAACTAACTAGGCTATAATATAAGATCTAACTATCAAATATATTTAAGCATTTAAATCAGAATCTTATCTTCTCCTAAATATTCAAATACAATTTTATTGATAAATATGAACTTATATTTATCCAATATTAACCTCTCTGCTAGTCTCTTGAGTTATTTTCCTTAGATATCGAAGGGCCTACACTACTTAATTTCCTTTAGTAGAGATATGAAAATACATATAATTTATGTTGAAAGAATAATTATAGTTTTAATTGCAATATAGGTTCCTATTTTATGCAAAAATTGTATTACAGACCTTGATATAATTTATATAGAAAGAATTGTTGTAGTTGTAATCACTAGCCTGGACAAATATATATTACTGCAGTGCAGTATAGGGTCACATGATATCCAAAAAATTAGCATTGGTCCATATACTAAAAACAAAAAATGCACTACAAGTTTTCTATAGTTTTTTTCTGAAGTTTTGATAGGGCGACATTATTTACTTAAATTAATTATGAAAATGCATGAGAGAAAATGGTTTAAATTTTGTGTCTGGTTTAGAAGGAAATGAGGAAAGATGATGTTTGGTTAGTTGGCAAATTTCACATTGAAAAATAAAAGGGTTTTTATTTTTTAAATCGATGGATATAACTTACTCAAATATATGAAATTAGGATGTCCCATTCTATAGTGCCATAACATTATTTCATCTTTAGCAAATAGAGAAAATAGACAACTTGACATTTTTGTTTGTCTAACCAAGGGAACATTACCTTCAAAGTAGTAGAGTCGATCAACTTCTCTAGCACTACCAATCATCTTTCCCGAACTAATATCTTGAAATTTACATCGAGATTGAGTAAATTTAGCTACACAATTTGAGTCCCGAGTGAGTTTTTTAATGGACAAGAGGTTACATGACATCTTTGGAACATGAAGGACAGATTGTAAAGTTAGATTCGCAGAAAGAAAAATAGAACCTTTTCCCGCGACTAGAGAGAAAGACCTATCTACGATACGAACTCTAAGATTATCAAGACAATGAGTGTAAGACGAGTATAAATAGGAAAGACTCGTCATGTGATCACTAGCGCCTAAATCAATTACCCATAATTCGTTATCAGAAGAAGTGTAAAACGGAATAAAAATCACTTTTTTTAACAAGAAAATTAGTCAAAGAGGTGTTAGGAATAAATTCGGATAAATTTAATAATCTGTACAAATGCTCTAATTTTCCTTACTAAATGGAGCTCTTTTGGAGATATTAGGTCTGATTTGAGTAGTTACTTGTATACTTGATTCATATTTATTAGAAAAGTAAATGATTCAAAAGTCTCAAGTATATCTGTATTTGTTATTAACATAAACTACACAAATTAAATTGTTCCACTAACTTTACACATTATGAATTAAATTTAAAAAATTTAAATAAATATATACTAATATAAAATCACATTAACTAAATATCAATTAATTATATTACATAATCATCATATCGAGAATCAGAATTCTATTTTTTTTATTTATGTCCGGTATCGAATTGTGAATGTAATGATGTAAAAAATTTAAAATGTATATACCTAATATAAAATATATGATTTTTTTTAAATTGAAAATACTAGAAATGATAAATAATTTTTATTGAAAAGATTCTCCAATTTGGATACTACATAATAGAATACTGAATGTAAACGGAAAAAAAAAATTATTTTTAAGCATCCAATTATATACTACAAAATAATTAGTTAAATGACCAAAACCCAAATATAAAAAATGCCTTTTTATTTAATATGGTATATGTAATATTGGGCCTTGGAAATTTTGTACCTTCTCTAACCAGGTTTTTCTTATCAATGGGCCAATATTACCTTTTTTTTTATGAAGGGTATTTTTTGTATATTATGAGACAATTTACGAGTTTCCAGGTAACCTATAGAAATATCGTTTCTTACTAACAATTATAAAAAAAACCGCCCTAAATAAAAACGTAAAAAACACCTTGATTTTAGCAGCTTTAGTTTTTAATTTTGAAGGTTTAATCCAAAGATTAAAGTGATCAACTGTTATCCCACACTAAGGTAAGTATTATAACCGTTCTATTTTTGTATAACTTTTTTGTTTTAGTTACGTAATTGGTAATTACAATTTGTAACTCGATTTTAGTTTTTGTAATTATGTAGTTTGTAAATCGTAGTTAGGGATCATATTTATGGCTTGTAAATTGTAGTTAGGGTTCGTAGGTATTATTTTGTTAATAGATTAGTAGATTTTAATATAGGGATCATATTTATGGCTTGTAAATTGTAATTATTTTTCAATTTTGAACTCATTTTCCATTAATGATGAATATTTATTCAAATAATATTATTAATCAATAAAACATCTTGTATAATTAGTTGTAAATCCTAATTCGTATTAAGTTTTTATTACAATGGTCTCCCAATTAATGTTGGGTTTTGTTTATAGAACTTGTTTTTGGAATTAGGGTTTATAAGAATATGAATTGGGATGTTCTTTGTTTTTTATACTAGCTAGTAGTGACGGTAATTTCTATGCTATATCCTTTGGTTTTTATTTTTTGCAAAACACCCTTAACTCCCAAATATTAACTTTACAATGGAGTGGAATCTAATCCTTAAATTTTGTACGTTCATTTTTATAATTTATAATTTTTTTCTAATTTTTTTATTTATAATATTTCATTTATAAAGAAAAAGATCTTTGGCCATGTCATTTTAGTACTGGAAAATATTTATGTTTATATAATTTATCTTGGTAAGTATTATATTTATATTTATATTTATATTTATATTTATATTTATATTTATATTTATATTTATATTTATATTTATATTTATATTTATATATGCTATATTTCTTATTCTTTCTATTGGATGTTATGAAGTTATGTTTGCATCAAAATGCAAAACTATTCTGCCACCTCTGACATATGGCTGGGAAATAGATATGGATTTTTCTACTTAAGAAATTGCTAATATTTTTCGGACGACCTTGTGGTTCCAAGCTCGACAACAAAATCATGATTACTTTAAGATTTTTCGTTGAACAAACTGTTTATCCCAAAATATTAGGTTTATATAAAATGTAATTGATGGATCATACTAATTGCATATTTATTTATGATAATTATTGTTATTTATTGGTAGGATTCGAATTTAATTACCTTTTTAGGTTTAATTATATGAAATGTTATTGATCTTTTGACTGCTTAAATATTTTATAAGGTTGTTTAGTTTTAAAATTAGTAAGAAATTATGGACTCGGATTATTAAATTTGGAAGTTTAAGAATAGATATTTAGTAAATTTTTTTAATTAAAATTTGTGCTTATGACAATTAGAGAGGATATTCGATCTATTACCATCCCTAGTTAAACAATTTTTTTTACCATACCCTAATTTACATCTTGTAGATACAAGTTTAAGATACTATTCCATAATTGGTCTCTCAGTTTTGTATCTTTATGTGAGTTACTACCCGCAAGTGTATGGATCGTTTACAATTAATAATAACATAAGTATGAAGCTTATTGTTCTCCACAAGGATTATGAGGTTAATGATAGTTTCAATTAATATCGTGTATTTTGCCTTTTTGGAAATTTTTTAGGTGAACTTATAGATAGTAAGAATGACTGGTGAGAATAACTGAAACAAGAGTTTTTTCTATATTAACTGGTGAAAATAATTGTTCTCAAGTGATCAAGCTGCTTTAAGCCTATTCATAAACTTAAACTCTAAGGTTTTGGTATATGTGTATGGTCTTTTGTATGCAACCTTGGTAGCAAACATGTAAACAAATAAGGTGACATGTTATATATATATATATATATATATATATATATATATATATATACTAGGTATTAACCCGTGCCTGAAGGCACTCTAACACTATTGATTTAGAAAAATAAATTTAATTTGGAATAAATAAACAATTCTTTAGGTAAAAATAAACTGAAGAATATTTAACCAAGCTTAAAAAGTATGATATGTTTTAAATAAACAATATATCTAACTATATATATACGTTTAGAAAAAACATAAACAATATATCCAATTTTATATATACATTTAGAAAAAAGTTATAATTTTAGTATACGAAAAAATAAATGTAATTTACTTAAGCATGAGCATCCAGCACAAAGAAAAAATTGTGCATTAATGGAAATTAAGTGTCACAAAGAAGAGATTGTTTTCGCACGAAAAGGAAATAAAGATCATTGACATACAAAAAGGAAGAGATCGTCGATGCATGAAAAAAAATCATTTATATACGAAAAAAATGTAAAAGATCGTTGGAACGGAATAAATTGTCTGAAAGAAAAGAATGCAAGTGATTATAGGGACATTATAGTGTAATTTTCAACAAAAAGACTAATAGTAATTTCACAAACCAATAGTGCAATTAACTCGAACAATGAATATAAGGACCTAAAGTGTAATTTTTGCATAATATATGGACCAATGAGGAAAATTCAATCAAGAGACCTACATTGCTGTTAACTATAAATAATTGACTCTTGCTGGAGAGCTCCCAATCAAAATTCCTGATTACACATGTGTCTAAAGGAATTATAGAAATATACAAAACAATTGGTGCAATATTTATAAGAAACATATATACATGTAACTAACTAAGGACTGATTTGAAGATGAGTAGATATCCCGAAACAGGTTGCCAAGGAACGAAACAGATATTTTATTTTCTTTTCCAGCCACTAACAATTATAAAAAGTACTCGAATCTTTGGCGTGACACATGATCTTACTTGCTGGTGAAAAGGACTGGTACAAGAGGAGTAACACACTGCAAACTTACCAAATAGAAAAAGTTACTACTTTAATTTTAATTTCATTGCATCATAAAATCACACGATATATAAAATACCATCTATACCTTTAAATGGAATTTTTTCAATTATAAAAAACGCAAATATAGGTGAAGTCACTAAAAGTCCAACCATTAATGCAGACCATATAACACCATTTTGAAAATTGGCCAGCTTAAAATTACCCCTGCAAGGAGAATTGAAATTTGACATATAAATTTACAATAAATACCCTCCTCCCCTAAAGACAAATATATTGAAAAAATCAGCAAAAATAAAGCAAATCTTTGAGTAAACTTACTGAATTCCAGTGCGACCTACACACAATACCATTCTTGTATGTAGCTAGATTACCCCAAAGCCAACATGCTTCCATTTTACTATTACACCAGTATCTAAGCATACACGGTAAATTTTGGAAGTGGAATCAAATTAAAATAATGTAAACTGAAGGTATCAATTAACTGAAAGTGGAGAAATTGCCAATTGAGGAGATGAAAAGACTGGAGCCTGTATTTCCCAACCAAAAACCAAGTATGGAATCAAATTAAAATAATGAGAACTGAAGGAAACATATCAATTAACTGAAAGTGGAGAAATTGCCAGTTGAGGAGATGAAAAGACTGGAGCTTGTATTTTCCAACCAAAAACCAAGTATAACCTGGATTAGCAAGTAAGATTAAATATGAAATAAATATACCCTGGTGCTAATCTTTAAAAACAACAAATATACACGGGTTGTTAATGTAAAAAAAATTAGAAAAAAAAGTAAAAAAAATAGTAAAAAAGTAAGTATACTTTCGCCGAGGATGATTTGCAACATTGAAATGTTCCAAATAGTATAGTAGTCCATTATATGATCCCGTGGCAAATGACATCCCCTCCCAATATCAGCTATTCTCAGCGAATCATTTCTTATAAGGTAAAGGCTTCCTATGGTCATACGGCCATTGTAAATTAGTATAAAAATATAATAAACAACACTGTACGATTACAATAGGTAAAAGGCTTTCAACGGGCAATTGTAGAATTAGTATAAAAATATAATAAACAACACAAAAACTGTAGAAATAATGAGATTAGGTTTTAAGAAATTCATTTTTTTAGAATTCAACATTGTAGGATTACTATAAAAATATAATTTTGAAAATAATGAAATTAGGTTAAAAAATAATTTAATCTTTTCAAGTTTTAATAGGAAATTTTAATTGATTTTTTACCTTAATATGGAATGGTGAGAATGGTCCCTAACTTGCGGCAATTTTCTTGTTCAGGAGACGGCTTGGTGGGAAGGTGATTAAAAATAATTACTATAGAATTATTAATCACCTTAATTTAATAAAAGAAATGCCGTATAAGGCCAAAGTGTTCACTTCAACAGACAAAAAGGCTATTGTCAGCTATTGCTATATCTTCTTTTTCTCTTTTGCTCTTCATACTTTGGTAAATTAACAATAATTGTAAATAAAAATATAATCTAAAATACTTTTCATTAATTTTATCAAACTCGGTGGTGCCTGCAATTAAACAAATCACAGGGATCAATTATGTAATTTATTAAAATAAATCATTATAATTAAAAGTAAATTAAAATTTGGGCTTGCAAATGGGATAGAAGAAGCTTTATCATTCCAAATAGCTAATAATCCAATTCCTGTTGATACTTAAATCAGATGATTCTGAAAAATTGTAAAAGTGATGATATTATGTTAAAAGAATTCATTTTTTAAGAGTTTCAATGGTAAACCTTAATTTTTTACCTTAATTTGGTTCTTCAATTATTGATGGCGTTTTTGAGAAGTTCTTTTCTAGCAAGTTGTTCTAGGAAATAGTCTAGAAGTTCAAGGGTACCTACTTTACAAATACCACCTTTTAATGCATGCCAGCTAACCCAATGGGTCACACTAACAGCTCGTAAAACTCTCAACATAGCTTCTAAACAACAGAGTCGAAACAAGGGATTTTCACTGGTTCAGAAGATATCACATAAAGACATGCAATACTAAAAAATTATCACAATAGTTATGTTCAGATTATGGAATAAAAGAAAATAAGTTTAACCTGATTTTGCCATCATAGCAGCTAAACCAATTGTTTTCAAGAAAATAGTTTTCCCGCCAGTATTTGGTTCCATTATTACCAAAACTCTTGTATTTTTTTCAGCAAAAATATCAACAGGAATTGGGGGAGATTTTTTACTTTAGCAACCTGCATTAAACAAAAATAGCCTAACATATTAAGGTAACTAAATCCCATCTCGAGCAAACAATAAATATGAAATAAAAGGAAAAGTAGGTCAATATAACATTCATATATATATATGAATGTTAGTAATTCTTTTACACTTAATATTCCCCCTTGTTGTTTTATCCTCTACATATCCTAAAATTAACAAACAAATTGTCATGTATTCTTGCATGTAATTTAAAATTGAATAGAATAATTCTGAAAAGTCTACAGAAATAACATAATTCTACAGATATTAACAATTTGTAGGATTAATTTCAAATACTAATCGATTGACACTTAATCAAATTATAAATGAAAAAACTGCACTAATCAGTCCCTGGACAAATAACACCATTTGTGCTTTACATGGAACAGGTTTTCACCTGTGTAAACAGGTCAACTCAGGTCCAATCCCACCTTTCTTCTAGTCAAATCTCCATTATTCACCTGCACACAAGGTTTTCTCTAACTAAGATTCATAATTCTCAATTAAAGAAAAGAAAAATAAAAAAATATTACTACCAATTGCAAAAGTGTAGAAAATTTTTGTGCTACGTCCTACTTTTCTTGACCCCTTACAACATCTCCATAAGACATGGGATTTTTTCCAGGTTCAGCTTCAGACTATAATTTATCTATTATATAGTGACCTATAGTGCAATTAACTCGAAAAAAGAAACCAGGAGAGTGCTATAAACTCAAAAAAATTACAACTCACATTAGAATCGAAGAAACCTCATATATGTGTGTTTGGAGATTTCAATTTCGGAGTTAAACGGAGCTAGCGTTGGAGCTCTTCACTTTTGGAATCGACGGAATCAAAAATTATCAATTTCCCCAATTTAATTTGAATTAAGACACAATTAACAAAGTTAAAACAAAAAAATAAAATTTTACCTCAGAATCATTATAATCCGAGGAAAATTAATAATCAAAATATAAACCTAAACGGCTCCCATATGCGTCAATAAGCAGATGATAGTTACCTTTATTTGGGTAACCCTTTATATTTCTTCTTCATCGGAGCTGGAGATTGGATTTGTGGAGGGTCTTCGATTCGATTGAGCGGCTTGGTGGGAGAGACGTGAAATGGTGAGGTGAAGAGTGCTTCTTTGATTCGGTTGAGCTGCTTGGTGGGAAGAGATGAGAGGCCTGGTGGGAAGGTGCATTTGAGGAGATTTATTTTTCTGTACGTGAAGTGGTGAAGTGAAGATGTGAAGTAATTTGAGTGACGCTGTAAATGATAAAATAAATAAAATGGCCCATACATTTAATCCAAGGGCTGAAAAATATAGAGGAGACATCAAGATATTTAAATCGTGGATTAAATTTAGACAATCTGGATCATTAATTATAATCGATCTGGCCGAAAATGATTGAAATTTAATCCAAAGACTAAAAAATATGGAGAAAAACAGGAGACATTTCGGACCGTTGGCCTTTCTCTAATATTATATAGATATATATATATATATATATATTTATATATGATAGTAATGGATATCTTTTAATATGTGTAACAGAATAAAATGCACGTGTTTAAGAATTATTTGCTTAGCATCTAGAGAAATATGTAAATAAATTATATATTCGTGATTTTGTTGATTTATTATATTTTATTGAAGAACAACCCTATCAAGTAGAGATAAATAACAACTTAACTAAATAAAAAATTGTAAGATAAATTGCATATTTAATGTAGCCGAGAATTGGATTGTCCTCATCAATATCATAGAGATTGTGTAAATTTAGCTACACAATTTGAGTCGTGAGTGAGTTTTCTAATGGACAAGAGGGTAGATGACATCTTTGGAACATGAAGGACATATTGTAAAGTTAGATTCGCAGAAAGAACAATAGAACCTTTTCCCGCGACTAGAGAGAAAGACCTATCTACGATACGAACTCTAAGATTACCAAGACAAGGAGTGTAAGATAAGTATAAATGGGAAAGACTCGTCATGTGATCACTAGCGCCTAAATCAATTACCCATAATTCGTTATCAGAAGAAGTGTAAAACGGAATAAAAATCACTTTTTTTAACAAGAAAATTAGTCAAAGAGGTGTTAGGAATAAATTCGGATAAATTTTATAATCCGTACAAATGCTCTAATTATTCCTTACTGAATGGAGCTCTTTTGGAGATATTAGGTCTGATTTGAGTAGTTACTTGTATACTTGATTCATATTTATCAGAAAAGTAAATGATTCAAAAGTCTCAAGTATATCTATATTTGTAATTAACATAAACTACACAAATTAAATTGTTCCACTAACTTTACACATTATGAATTAAATTTAAAAAAATTTAAATAAATATATACTAATATAAAATCACATTAACTAAATATCAATTAATTATATTACTTAATCATCATATCGAGAATCAGAATACTATTTTTCTTATTTATGTCCGGTATCGAATTGTGAATGTAATGATGTAAAAAATTTAAAATGTATATACCTAATATAAAATATATGATTTTTTTTAAATTGAAAATACTAGAAATGATAAATAAATTTTATTGAAAAGATTCTCCAATTTGGATACTACATAATAGAATACTGAATGTAAACGGAAAAAAAAATTATTTTTAAGAATCCAATTATATACTACAAAATAATTAGTTAAATGACCAAAAAACCAAATATAAAAAACGCCTTTTTATTTAATATGGTATATGTAATATTGGGCCTTGGTAATTTTGTACCTTCTCTAACCAGGTTTTTCTTATCAATGGGCCAATATTACCTTTTTTTTATGAAGGGTATTTTTTGTATATTAGGAGACAATTTACGAGTTTCCAGGTAACCTATAGAAATATCGTTTCTTACTAACAATTATAAAAAAAATCGCTCTAAATAAAAACGTAAAAAAATACCTTGATTTTAGCAGCTTTAGTTTTTAATTTTGAAGGTTTAATCAAAAGATTAAAGTGATCAACTGTTATCCCACACTAAGGTAAGTATAATAACCGTTCTATATTTGTATAACTTTTTTGTTTTAGCTACGTAATTAGTAATTACCATTTGTAACTCGATTTTAGTTTTTGTAATTATATAATTTGTAAATCATAGTTAGGGATCATATTTATGGCTTGTAAATTGTAGTCAGGGTTAGTAGGTATTATTTTGGTAATAAATTAGTAGATTTTATTTTAATTTTTTTTTCAATTTTGAACTCATTTTCCATTAATGATGAATAGTTATTCAAATAATTAATCAATTAAAGATCTTGTATAATTAGTTGTAAATCCTAATTCGTATTAAGTTTTTATTACAATGGTCTCCCAGTTAATGTTGGGTTTGGTTTATAAAACTTGTTTTGGGAATTAGGGTTTATAAAAATATGAATTGGGATGTTCTTTGTTTTTTATACTCTCTAGTAGTGACGGTAATTTCTAAGCTATATCCTTTGGTTTTTATTTTTTACAGAACACCCTTAACTCCCAAATATTAACTTTACAATGGAGTGGAATCTAATTCTTAAATTTTGTACGTTCATTTTTATACTTTATAATTTTTTTTCTAATTTTTTAATTTATTATATTTCATTTATAAAGAAAAAGATCGTTGGCCATGTCATTTCAGTACTGGAAAATATTTATATTTATATAATTTATCTTGGTAAGTATTATATTTATAATTATATTTATATTTATATATGCTATATTTCTTATTCTTTCTATTGGATGTTATGAAGTTATGTTTGCATCAAAATGCAAAACTATTCTGCCACCTCCGACATATGGCTGGGAAATAGATATGGATTTTTCTACCGAAGAAATGGCTAATATTCGGATTATTAAATTTGGAAGTTTATGAATAGAAATTTGGTAAATTTTTTTTAATTAAAATTTGTGCTTATGAGAATTAGAGAGGATATTCGATCTATTACCATCCCTAGTTGAACAATTTTTTTTACCATACCCTAATTTACATCTTGTAGATACAAGTTTAAGATACTATTCCATAATTGGTCTCTCAGTTTTGTATCGTTATGTGAGTTACTACCCGCAAGTGTATGGATCGTTTACAATTAATAATAACATAAGTATGAAGCTTATCGTTCTCCCAGTGAGAATCTAAATATCACAATGAGAATCTAAATAGTTATCAATAACTAGATTTGGTAATTGTACATCCTAAATGGTTTTCGGAATTGCACTAGTTAGATATACAGTTAGTATAACTTCTTTAATTAAGAAATAAACCAATCGGGGTTAAAGATAAAAGATGCTCTAGACTATCTTATTTGAATAAATACTATTATACTCTCAAATGAAAAAAAACTAAATAAAGACAAAAATAAGTCGTAAAATGATCATTGAGTATCTAAATGCCAACCACCATTGGAGTTTGACTCAAAGAGTCTCTGAATAGAAAAAGTCTCTCACCAAGCCTAAAAAGTCTTTTCGCAGACCTTAATAGGTTTTTGAGCCAGCTAAAATAATTGCAAAAAAAAACTCTTAGTGTGTCAATAAATTTATGTGCATGCTTAAAAGATATCTTAGCACGTGTTTTTTCCACTAAACATGTTCGTTTGTTGAGAATTTTATAAAAGTAGTTTATAGGTATGCTCGAATCTTTGCGAAACTTGAAATCAACACATATAAATGAAAATATGTTTATATTACAAAGAGTATAAAAAACTATTTTTTTAAATAAAAAATAACAGAATTGTGCTTAAATAAAAAAGGAAGTCCATTGTGTTGAGTTTATCAATATCATCATCGTAACTGTCACAATAGGTCTAAAACCAACCATAGCCTTCGAACACAGATTCACCATTGGAAATGCAAAGCCAAAGCTTCACCACTATATTCCCTCACTTGATAACCTTCTGAGCTCATGAAGTCAAAACTTCACCATTGTCATTACCTCGACTTAGCACCACCTATACTCACAAAGATAGAACTTCACCATTACATATAATGCAAATCTACTACCATAAAGGAAAATAACCAAAGATGAGCTTTTAACACAATGAAGACACCACCACTACCTCCATCTCAATGTTCGGAGCACAACACCACCAGTGTTTAGTGTTGCAATACCTTCAATCTCCATTGTGCCGCAATTAGATATATTTGAGAAATCTGACAAGTTGGTGAGTTGAGAGGGTTTTCGGAAAAGTGGGTAAATAATTTGGTTTGTGTGTGAGTTTTAGGATTTCCGATATATATATATATATGTGTGTGTGCATGCAATAGGAAAAAGTGACCAACATGGATGGATCGCCAATTTATGGGGTGCAGAATCGTAATTCATTGGTGCAAGTCCCATCACCATACCTTGTTTACGGTGAACTTGGACGCATAATATTCCTTATTTTGTTTGATCACTGGTGAAGGGATAGAGACCGATCATTCCTTATTGAGAATCGTGTCCTTAATTGAAATAGATGATGAAGAATAGAACGACTCATTGGATAAGTACAGAGACAATCCATCTATGAAGCCTATATACATCGATAGTGACAGAGATATCATTAGTGTTGGTTATTACGAGACAGACAAAGTATTACAAGAAGTCTTTCTGTAATTAGTTTGGGATATTATTAATCTTTAATGAAAATTATAAATTTTATTTTTGAATTTTGATGATAATGTTCTTTTTGCATTAGATTTCTATATATTTTGTAATTGGTAGAGTCGAATTAAACAAGTAAATAATGTGTTATGTATTTTCAAGTAAAAAGAGAAAAAATATATATTTTATTATTAGGAACAACATAAGTCGTCATTAATAATTTATGTACTCTTTTCGAGAGATAAGGAGCAACTGCATTGCGTCGTTGCAACAGAACATGTCGCGAGAGATTGATGTCAAACACGAAGAAGTTTTTTGTCGCTAATGATAGTATTTTAATATATTTTTATATCTCTTGAGATTGAAAATATTAGTCGCGGTGAAACTTTTTGTCACTAGTAAGCCTATTCAATTTTCGATACCAAATTTATGTGTTATTTCGTAATTAATTTAGTTTTAGGGGTTATAGTACAATTTGAATAATATATAGGGGTTATTGAATATAAAAATAGAATTAGGGATTCTATGTAATTACAATATAAATTAGGAATAATGATGTAATTAAAATTAAATATAAGGGTTATTTTGGAATTTAAATGAAATTTACGGGTTTTAACAAATTTGGAATAAAAATTAGGACTAATTATGTAATTAATATAAAAATTATGGTTATTTATTTAGGGGATTCTATGAAATTGAAATATTTTTTGAGATTATAGTGTATTTTAAGATTAATCTTGGGGTTGTGAAATATTTTAAGGCGCTTAATTATATTTTAAAATACTTTTAGGTGATTTAATGTAATTTAAATTATTTTTATGGGCTTTAGTGAAATTAAATATATTATTGTAGGCTTTTGTGTAATTTAAATTATATTAGGTTGTTTAGTGTAATTTAAATTATTTTTATGAACTTAAGTGAAATAAAAATTATTTTTAATTTAATTTTTTAAGGGATTCATTGTAGTTTAAAATTATAGGTGATTTAGTGTAATTTGAAAACATTTTTTGGGCCTTAAGTGTAATTTAATATTATTTTAGGTTTGATAGTGTAATTTAAATTTTTTTAGGAGCATTAGTGTAATTTAAAAATATTTTTGGGGATTTAGTATTATTTTAATTTATTTTGGGGGCTTTAATGTATTATAAAAAATGTATGCTTTAGTGTAATTTAAAATAACTATAGGGGCCTTAACATAATTTAAAATTACTTTAGGGGATTAAGTATAATATAAAATCATTTTATGGTCTTTAGTGTAATTCAAAATATTTTTAGAGGTATTTGTATAATTTCTTTATTTTTAAATGCCAGTGGCATTTACAATTGCCCCGGGAGCAGAGACAAAGTTGGTGACGGGCATGATCCCACACGTAACGTAAATCAAGATCTCACAAACTATAATGCCCTTAGTATAATATTAAGATGAATTAGTTGTTTGTATTATAGTATGTCTAATTAACTATGTATTCTAATAAAGGTTTTTTTATTTGTAACCTATTTAGAAAAAATAATTTTATGAAAAACTTATTTTAAAAAAATAATTGCAAAACTATCATGTAGGCGCTCTTTCAAAGAGAGCCTTTATCATTTAATAATCCCATTAGATTAATGGTACATCAATTAACTTAAATAAGAGGTAATCCTTTAAGGGGTTTGGCAACTATACAGTTAGAGTACAAGGCGATGTAGGAGGCGGTAGGTCATCACCCTGTATATTTATGCATATTTGATAACACATGGAATCCAGGGACTAAATATGGGAAGCATGTTGCCAACATCATCGTGCTCACTGTAAGGGAGAAGGTCATTTAATGCTTCAAGAGTTCGAAAATTAAGCCTAGAAATGCAACAACATGATCGAGTGAGAGTTATTTTTCTTTACTATATTGTTACTTAATTCATACACATTGTTTCGGGAGAAAAATAGTTGATGTGTTGATTTGTTGTAGACATGACTTCTCTCGTATTGATGGTTGGAAGAAGAGGTCGGACTAAACAAAAGTATTAGGCAACATTGAAATTACATGGTCCAAGTGATATAGTGACTTCAAGCATAGGATAAAAGGGGATTGCTACTTTACAAGCAAAATTCCCGATGACCAGGTTTTCGAGAACTGAAAAATGAGCTGCAAGGTTTGAGATGACACTTCTTCAAGCATAATATTGCATTAAGCTATAAGTTATAATTATTATTTAGGTTTGAATATTTTCTTAAAAAAAGAAATAGGTGTTGTGCAGGGTCGAACACTTATTCTGGATGCGGGGGGATTTGTTTTAGGTAAATATTTTAAGTAAATTTCTTTTATTTAGTCATCCTAATACTTTGACCGTTGAATGAAACTGAAGGGGAGAAGAACACAACGGTGGTAAATAAACCAGTTAGGAAGAAGACTCAGAGGTGCCATTTTTTGTATGGCTAACTTCTTCTACGAGGTTGGGTATGACAAACATGAAAAGTAGTGGAAGACGGTTTCTTAAGAAAAAGTTGGTGTAAGTGTTCAAATAATGTGATTTCAATTTTTATGTCGATTGAATTTTTATTAATGACTATGTATTTATTTTATGTAATATGGTGAGTTAAGATCCTTGATTTGTGCACGAGTCACGCAACCAAACCCACACTTAGGATTCTCGAAAGATTTATCCTCTAATACTTTTATGCATATAGATCATGTCAATAATTTTGTAACAGCAGCACGCAAATGGATGGGTCCAGTTATGCAAAGTTGGGTGGTTATTGTTGGATCCCCTCTGAAGGCCTGACATCCGAGAACTGCTGAGCCATCCACTCGTATGGTGTGGTATCTTAACGGGATAATTTCTTCCATCATTGATTATTTAATTTTGAAGGGCCAACAACAATACGAATGGAAGGTAGATAGATCTACAAGCTCGACAACTACCATTAATCCCACTTATAGCATAGAGAAACCAAGTGGAGCCCTCAATTGATTTAATTAGATTATAAAAGATGAAGTCCTGTCAACTTTTGATCCTACCTGTTCTCCCAGTCCTACTCTTGGTCCTTCCAAAAGTTCATCTACTAATCGTCGCCGAAGAAATTTCAAAGACGAAGAAGAAGAAAACATATCCAATGATTGATTTCGATTTTCATCTCCCACTAATGATATTGATGTTAGTATGTATTATTTGGACTTTAATTCAATCTATTTTAATCATATTTTTATTTGTGTAGATTAATGTATTTTGGGATTTTGGGTTTTGTTGTAATTTAACCATATTATCATGTATAAAAAAAATTAAATTATAATAATACTAATTAAAAAAACTATTGATAAATAAGTAAAAAATTTACTAGTGATGTTAGAAATATATCCTCCAAGTCGCAGGTTAATCGCAAAGGATTGTCTAGCGATGATTGTGATTCATTGCAAATGATTGTTTAGCGACGACATGATTTCGTCACAAAAGTTTGGCATACTCGAGACGAATGGCTTTCGTTGCAAATGATCGTCTAATTAGTGGAAAAATATCTCGTCGCACGAAATAAATTCTCATAGGCGAGAACATCCATATTTCATCACGAATTGTGATCTCTAACGATGAGATATTAGCGACAAAAAAGGAGGTCTTTCCCGATGACAGGAAGCGACACTAGCGACGACAACTTTCTTCGCTAGTGATAGGAAGTGTAGAAGTTGCCTAACATAATTTATCTTCAACCTTCATGAAATAATGATAAATAAGATAGTGAAATAGATACATTAAACTTTCAAATAACTAAAAATTTGATAAAGTTTTATTATCTCTATCTCTCTCGTTTTAATGTAAATAGATTTTGAAAAAATTTATGGTCATATAATTATGGATTCAATACACACAATACACATGATAAACATGAACCAAAAAGTCATCAAGTATTGAGGTTTCCTTTAAAGAAAGAACTCGTTCGAAAAATGGTTGTTATGCTGCTGAATAGACATGCTTAGAGAAGATAACTATTCAAAATTATTTCTTCCCAATTGTAAGTATTTTGAAAACATAATTAATTAATTCAATTAATAATAATTATTTTTTCAAAAAAGTAATTTGGATAAGTGAAAATTGATATAATATTTGTTTGAGCAAAAATTGTGAAATTCTCCTGGATATATGTGAACAAGAATGCTTGGGGTAATAATTATGTGTAAACAATCATATATGTGATAAGAAAGTGTACAATATATGATAAGAGATTGTACATGGTACATTTACAAACAAAAAACTCACTACCCTATTCTCAATTTTTTATTGAAATTCTTTTTTCAAATTTTTTATACTTTATTCCTTTTCCATTAAATTATATTAAAGGAACAAAATTTATAATGATTTGCATTAAAAAAACTAAGCACAAGAATACAATAAAGTGTATCTACCATATTAAGTTTGTGACTAATGTAACCCAGAGGAAGTAAAAAGTTAAAATTTTATGTTTCTTCTTTTATCAATGATGTGTCCATTTATATAAGACAAGATCCAATCCTGGCATGAAAGAGGCTCTACATGAGACTCATAATACAATTTTTATGAGCTCGGATGAGCTATTTTAAAAGGTGTAAGTGGAAGTTATTTTTCCTATAATGGATGAGGACAAGGTATGAAGACAATGCAAGCTTGGAAAAAGATGTTTAGAGGTAAGATCAAGAACTATATTAAGATTGAAATTCACCCTTGTTTGAAATATTTCGTAACAGTCTGATTATATCTAACACTAATGTCTTTGAGAAAGGAAGATCCTATTAGGAATCTAGATTAAATGGTATTTTTGTTCATAATCCCCTTTCATTTTACATCAAGCAGTATATTGTGAAAATTATTGGATAAGGTTTGGTAAAAATGAAATAAGAAACTTGCATTGGTTCCTAGTTGTTTTGATTCTACTATGAGAAAGTGTGGTAAAATCAGTGATCAAATATGGCATGTCAAGTCTAGGCACATCTATAAGAATTATCGGAGTAAAAATAAAAGTCACTGGTTTCCAAAACAGAAGAAATGGAATTCCAAGAAAAATAATACTTCTATTGAAGTAAACTAACTATTACAAATGGAAGTACGGTTACAAAAGAAACAATTACATAGAAAAAACAGAAAAGAACTACAACGATTACACAGTAATATGGTGTGAAAAAGTTATTTTGGCGTACCGGTTATCTTTAAAGGAAATTCTAACAACTATAGTTTTCACAAAGAAGAGAGGTAGAATATTGGTTCTTTTCGGTGTGTTTTGTAGCTTAAGGGAAATGAGGAGCTGATGTATTTATAGGGGAAGGGAGTACGTGGAGAAAGCCTTTGTCAGAAATATCCCACAATTAGTGCCCTTCGTTGCCTCCATAATTGATTGATGTTTTGATTTGACCCACGTTTTTAATTTCAGCAATGAACCTAGATACGCGTTTGACCACGTTCTGTAACAGTTGACTAGTTCCTAAATTGTGGACGCTTTTCTTCTGGTGCAAAATTGGTGGGCGTTTGTCTTCAAGCTGAAAGGGTTTGACTTACCAGCGACTACTATAAGAGCTATTCTTCTTCCAATGGATTCACTTCAGAAAAATTATTTCATATATTATTTTTTTACTCCCCAAACTCCCAAACTCCCCAACTCCCCGACTCCACAACTCCCCCACGAGCCCACGACCCTTGCCCACACCGGACCGGGCAGGTTGTAGTGGTCGTGTTGCACGCGTGTGGGGCATTTCCAATTCCCTTTTGGCTTTCATAGCCTTTAGTTCTTTTGAAAGTAATAGATGAGTAAAATATTATATGCATTAATTTTTCCATCTCTCCTCAAATGTGGGACTTCTTCTTCACAAAAAGTGACTTTCCCACTTCCTCAAAATAATATGAATGGATTGATTTAATACATCATATTAAATTGAATCTTTTCCACTTTATCCAAAAGATAATGATTGGATTTATGCTACTCAATGGTATAACTCCTTACAATCCCTCACTCAGGGCCTTTGAGAGAGAAGGTGAACATGTTTTCATATCTACCAACATTTGGGTGAATTGTACTTATGTGGCAATATCTTTCGATTTGAATTGACACGTAGTGAAGTGAGGCAACCACCGAATTCCGTTTAAGTGAACTTACTCATGAACCTTAATAGGTTTCGATCAAGATCCTCACAAAACGTACTCTACCCAACTGAATGTTATAGTTCCCTCGAACATCATCTTCCAGTTAGTTAATCAAGTCCTTCTCTAAGGACCACCCTTTAAGATTGTTTAAGAACGTCTCCTTTAAGATTCTATCATGATATTTGGGTCTCACTATTACCCGTGAATTCATAATTTCCTTCTCAAAAGGATCAGAATACAGGCAATGAATTCGCTATGAGTTTAAACACTGAGTACGTCTTATTCATCAAGTCCTTCTCAAAAGGACCACCACGAGTGACTATGAATTATTATGATGATTATGTTTTGAGCCATAGGGATGGAGAGAATCACATTGACTCATTAGTAACATGTTCCCCAGTATGGTTTTCAATACCATCCCCCTCGACATCTCCCGAACAAGTATCCTGGTTAGGACTTTGGTTACTGAATCAACTAGATTATTCTCTGATCATACATATTCCAAGGATATCGCACTATTATTCAGTAATTATCTTACTGACTCATGTCTGGTGCAAATATGTCTCCTCTTCCCATAATAGGCGCTATTATGAGCAACTCTAGTGGAAGCTTGTGTATCACAATGGATACAAACAGGTGTGACACTTCCTTCCCAAAGTGGCACATCTAATAGGAGAGTCCTCAACCACTCAGCTTCTTGCCCAGCCAACTCTACTACTATGAAATCGAACTCCAAGGTGGAACGTGCTATACCCTAGCCACTGGTGGAGTTTACTTCATCATTATCAAAGATCGAGTTTGCATCAAAAAATTCTCACGGACTGCAGGAAATTTGCTATAATGCAACCCTAAATCAATGGTACCCCTTAAGTACTTTAGTAGACGACGAAGTGCAACCCAGTGGTCACTACTCGGGTTATGAGTATATTGACTAAGTATACTTACGGCACAGGCTATATTGGGTCGAGTGTAGTTTATTAAGAACATCACACTACCTATGATCTTAGAGGATTCATTTTGGGATAAAACACCCCCATTGTTTTTGGAGAAAATGAATACTAGAATCATAAGGAGTTTTTACAAGTGTTACCTCAAAGGAGTCTAATTTCTTCACCATCTTTTCTATGTAATGAGGCCGATTCAGGGAAATACCATAAGTGCTTCTAATGATTTTCATTATGAGTATCACATCTGGTTCTCCCATATCATTCATATCTAAACTAGAAGAAAAGAAGCGTTTAGTTACATTTATGATATGAATAGAAGTACCAAAGATGAGCATGTCATCAACATAAAGACAAATGATAACACACTTTCAGCTTGTTACTTTGGAGTAAACACATGAATCAAAAGTGTTAGCCACAAAGCATCTGTAATGAGAATATTGTCTAGTTTTTCATACCGTTTTTTAGGTACCTGTTTCAAACTATACAAAGACTTTTCAAGCTTACAAACTTTGTTCCTTTAGGAACCACACACCCTTCAGGTTGCGCCATGTAGATCTCTTCATCTAGATCTCCATTTAAATACGCAGTTTTAACTTCCATTTGATGTATAACTAGTTTATGAATGACGACTTAAGCAATAAGTGTTCTTATAGGGGCAATATTGGTCACAGGAGTAAGTGTCAAAGTAATATAAACCTTTCTTTTTGGGTAAAACCCTTAATAACAAGTCTCATTTAGAATTTTTCTATTGTTATTAATTGGTTTGCTACCTTTAGGTAAGTCAGTTAATTCATATGTATGGTTATTTTTAATATTCTCAAGTTCACTATTAATGGCATACTAGCATCTATAGATTTTAAAGCATCTTCATAAGTTTTCCTGTCTTCCTCCATGAGGAGGCAGGTGAAAACCTATTCGCTTACAAGGACAATGTGAAAGCATTCGGTCATAAAGGCTATGATTAAGTCAGGTCCAAAGTTAAAACGATCCTATGCCTCTTACTTCTCTTGGGTTCTTCCTCAGGAATACTACTAGGCTCCATAGAAGTAGAGGGGCCAGGTGAATCATCAAAAAGAGGTAAATCAACATTACTAGATAAGATAACAACAGGTAGAGAAGCATTAACATAATTCAAAGTTTTCTAAGGTAAAATGTGTTCAAAGAACTTAACATCTCTAGATTCACAAATCGAGTCGTCATCTAAAGACAAGAATCTATAAGCTACGCTATCCTGAGCGTACCATATGAATATGAGTCTATAGTTTTGGGAACAATTGTGACTTTTTTACAAGCAAGTAGTGTAACTTTTGCAAGGCACCCCCACACTTGTAAACATTTCAGGGTTGGTGGAAAGCCTTTCCACATCTTATACGTGGTCTTATCTAGGGATTTATGGGTACCCAATCGAGTACATAAAAGACTGACAAAACAGCTTCTTCTCCACATATTAGTTGGTAAACCTAAACTTATTAACATGACATTCATAGTCTCTTTAAGGGACCTATTCTTTCTTTCGGCTATGCCATTTTGTTGGGCCGTAGGGGCACTAAGTTCATGGATAATTATATTAGTTTTACAAAACTCTTTAAGGGAATTAGAACTATACTCGTCTCCTCTATCGGACCTAAATAATTTGATTTTACAGTCTAGTTGGATTTCAACCTCGGCTTTATATTTTAAAAACGCATTTTCAGTCTCATCTTTAGTTTTAAGAAGGTATACTTTCCCGAACCTATAGTAGTCATTTGCAAAGGTTATATAGTAATGTTTTTCTTCTTTACTAGCGAAATTTCCAAAATCAGTTAAGTCAGAATGTACTAATTCTAGCAGTTTAGTCTTTCTCGTGGTAATGGATAAAAAGTTTTTTTGCAAGTTTGGACTCTACACATTTTTGACATCTAGCTAATTGTGAAGGGGTATTAGTCCAATATTTTTAAGACTTTTAATAGACGACAATTTAATGACCTAATCTACCATGCCTCGTATCCACAGACTCAACATTATAAGCAAAATTAGAAGCATTCTCATTTAAGGTTACAGTGTTTAAAACAAACAAACCAGAATTTAAATACCTTTTCCCCACAAACTCATATTTTTTGGAAATAATGATTTTTCATCTCTAGAAAACAAGTTTGAGTTCCACTTTCTTAAGAAGTGCTCCGAACACTAATTTCATACAGAGAGAGGGGACGAAGAGAACGTCATTTATCTCTAAAATGCCAATTTTTCTATATCTTTGAGTAGGCGAGAAGGCCAGAGATGTATTTTTGTTGAGAAATTAAAATTTATTTTTTTGAATGTGCAACTTAAATTCCAAGGAAGTATTTAAGTCTTCCCAAATCTATAATCTCATAATCTTTTACCAATTTATTTTTTGAAATCTGACTTTCTTTTTCATCGTCTTATGTAACAATTATATCATAAATATATACAAGAAAATTGTTAACTCCCCCGCATTTACATGTTTAACAAAAAATAAAGGATCTCCTTCACTTTTTTTATATCCCATACTTATTATGACCTTTTAGAATCTTCTGAACCAAGACGTCTCCAATTGTTTAATACCATACAATGCTTTTTTCGATTTACACACCAATTTTACAACTTGATCATTAGCAAAACCTAGTGGAATCTCCATATAATTTTCATATTTAAGGTATACATATAAGAATTTATTTTTCACATCAAATTGTTTCAAACTTCATCCATAATTAGCTGCCAATGATAAGAGAATTCTTACTGTGTTTATTTTCGTAACAAGGGAAAAAACTTTCTTAATAATCTATACCATAGGCTTCAGTATGCCCTTTAGCTGCTATCCTTGGTTTGTATCTTTCCAATGATCCGGTGACATTATATTTCAAAGAACAAATCCATTTACATCCTACAAGTTATTTTTCGGAGGTAAATTTACCAACTCCTGTGTTTGATTCTTTTCTAGAGCTTCCATTTCAACATACATAGCTTATTTCTGATTTTGGTTTGGTAACGCCTCATATGCAGTGGTAGGTATAGAAATTGTGTTAAGGCTTGTAAGAAAGTTTCTGTTAGATGGTGAAAATGCTCAAATGTTACAAAATTAGATATAGGATCAAGTGGGATTTCAATGAATTCTCTAGTATTTTTTCTTAACGTAAATAGGCAAATCATGATCTATATTATATTTTGAGAAAGTTTCAAGGTAAACATGAGAATTAAGATTAGGAATAATTACCTTTTCTTTAGTTTTCAGGTTAGATATTTGAACTTGTTCATGTGCAGGTGTTGTACTCTTCTTCCTTGAGAATACTTTACCAGATTTCATATTACTAAGACCACCAACATTATTATTGGTCTACTATTTTTAAGCATTTTGAAAAAGGATGCCTTCTAAAGTAAAAGGAATAGATCTTGGTAGGAAAATATCAATTAAAAAATATCTCTGTGTTTTCCTTATCTTCTATAGTTAATTTATCCCCTTGGAGATAAAAATTTGTAAAATACATTCATTTTCATTAAAAGTGACATTATTTAGGACATAAAAAATTTTGATGGCGGATGATAACATGTATATTCTTCTTGAGTTGAGGAATATCCTACAAAAACACATCTTATTAGACTTGGATTTGATTTTCCACGATGGTGAATATGAACAAACGAAACACACGCAAATATCTTAGGAATAAAATTATCTGTAGTACATAACGTGGGATAAAACTAAGAAAGTTTTTCCAAAGGAATTTAAAAATCTAAGACTCTAGAAGACAATCTATTAATAATATGGGCAGATGTGAGGACTTCTTAACCCAAATAGGATTTACGCTCATTGTGTTGAAAAAGGAATACACGAGTAGTATCAAGTAAATACCGATTTTTCCTCTATGCTAACCCATTTTTTGTGGGGTATTTAGACGAGATGACTAAGGAATTACCCCTCCTTTTTAAAATATAGAGTTAAAGTTTGATTATATTGATCTCTAGTATTATCTACCTAAAACCTTATAGTTGTAACCCCAAACTGATTTCTCATCATGGTATGCAAATTTGAAAGAATAACACTAAGATCAGATTTATATTTTAAAGAAATATCCAAGATATTCTAGTACAATATTTAATAAAAGACACAAACCATCGTGCACATGAAACATTGGGTACTGACGAAGGACCTATATATCACTATGCACTAAAGAAAAAGGAGTTAAAATGATCTTATTACCATGTGTGACACACATCACAATGAAAAATATTTTCTTCTAAGTTTTAAAATAGAGAAAGACATAAAATATGAAAAGTTCTAAACCATGGGTTCCCTAACTTACGATGATGAAGTGGAATTTTTCCTTTATTTGATGAATAACCGTTAGACAAGAATAATGATCAAGATGTTTCTTTGATAATATTGTGATTTATTTATGTTTGTACAAAGTAGAGTCCATCGTATTCCTTAGCATGTCTAATCATATACCCTGAATCCTGGTCTTTAAAAGCACCATAGGTAGGAAACAATTACGTTACAATTAAGATTTCGAGTGAGTCTATGAACAAAAATAAGATTAATTGAATTTTTGGATCATGGAGCATTTATAAGCATGAATGAAGATTTAATTTGAACATCTCTACCTGCTACTGTGGTTAAAGCCATCTGATATAACTATTTTTCATACTTCTAGGGCATGGAAGGTATACACAAAAATATTTGTTTGAGTTTGTCATATGCTCATTGGTTGCTGAGTCAATGACCCAAAAGTTTGAAATAAAATGATTTGATATTTTTTAATTCAATATAAATTAGAAGCGTACCTAAATATGTCAATGAATAACTACATGAACATGTCTTTCCGATTTCTTAACAAAGCTCTCAATTTTTTGATCACCTCGTGGTTAAATTCATCTTTCCCTTCAAAATTTACTTTATTTGGCTGAATAATGCTCAATTTTACGTGCCCAAAATTTATTTATTGTTCTCATGTGTAAAACCATTCCATGTTATGTTGATTTTTGCGGAGTTTCCAACATTTCAATTCCGTATGTCGTGTTTTCTCACAATAAGTGCACCACGAACTATCTATTCCATCTCAATTTGAACCCTTTATTATTCTGCTTTTCCATTTACTTGAGTTGACATTTGGTCAAGAGTTAGATCTTGTTTATTACCCATTTAGATACCATGACTGAGCCTTCTAATAATTGAGGTTCTAACATGACTCCACGCCTACTTTATTCAGCCCGAATTATATAGATTACCTCGTTTAGAGATGACAATTATTCTTGTCTAAGACCTTATACTCTAACCTGATCAAATTCATTATTCAGGCCGACCACATCGTCATAAAATCGATCTTTTTCAATTAAGTTTTTTATGATAAATGCAACTTCAGTATTTGTTGTTTGATACTTTGATAATGGTCGAGTTCTTGCCAAAAATTCTGCAGTAAATTAGTATATTCTATAATTTTCATGTATGTTTGTTTCATCGCATCCCAAATATCTTTTGCAGTCTTTAAAAATATAATTGGATCATTGGGTTTATTAATTTCCATAACCAAGCGATGACCATAGAGTTCTCCTCATCACATGCATCAACGAGTATCTCCTTCATTGGGTTCGTTCCAAGAAAATGAGACAACTTTCATTTACCTTTTGAAAAGGTGGAAACCAAATGAGACCACTTCAAATAATTTTTTCTAGTCGATATGTATTATGATTAAATATTTTGTAAATCTCCAAATAGTTGGAAAGACGTTAACTCATTATGTGTAGATATTGCAGTAACTGACTAGCAATGAAGGCTAGAAAAAAATTCCATAAATTTTTTCTTTGAAACACAAAACCTGACGATGAAGGTAAAAAAGAAATCCCAAAATTTTCTTTTTAAAACTTTGATACCATGTAAAAAAGAAATTTTGGAAAAAAGTTATATTACTCAATAATATATATAGACTCTAGCTAGAATGTAGAAACTAACTTGGCTATAATATAAGATCTAAATATCAAATATATTTAAGCATTTAAATCAGAATCTTATCTTCTCCTAAATATTCAAATACAATTTTATTGATAAATATGAACTTATATTTATCCAATATTAATCTCTCTGCTAGTCTCTTGAGTTATTTTCCTTAGATATCGAAGGGCCTACACTACTTAATTTCCTTTAGTAGAGATATGAAAATACATATAATTTATGTTGAAAGAATAATTATAGTTTTAATTGCAATATAGGTTCCTATGTTATGCGAAAATTGTAATACAGACCTTGATATAATTTATATAGAAAGAATTGTTGTAGTTGTAATCACTAGCCTGGACAAATATATATTACTGCAGTATAGGGTCAGATGATATCCAAAAAAATTAGCATAGGTCCATATATTATAAACAAAAAATGCACTACAAGTTTTCTATAGTTTTTTTCTCAAGTTTTGATAGGGCGACACTATTTACTTAAATTAATTATAAAAATGCATGAGAGAAAATGGTTTAAATTTTGTGTCTGGTTTAGAAGGAAATGAGGAAAGACGATGTTTGGTTAGTTGGCAAATTTCACATTGAAAAATAAAAGGGTTTTTATTTTTTAAATCGATGGATATAACTTACTCAAATATATGAAATTAGGATGTCCCATTCTATAGTTCCATAACATTATTTCATCTTTAGCAAATAGAGAAAATAGACAACTTGACATTTTTGTTTGTCTAACCAATGGAACATTACCTTCAAAGTAGTAGAGTCGATCAACTTCTTTAGCACTACCAATCATCTTTCCCGAACTAATATCTTGAAATTTACATCGAGATTGAGTAAATTTAGCTACACAATTTGAGTCCCGAGTGAGTTTTTTAATGGACAAGAGGTTACATGACATCTTTGGAACATGAAGGACAGATTGTAAAGCTCGATTCGCAGAAAGAAAAATATAACCTTTTCCCGCGACTAGAGAGAAAGACCTATCTACGATACGAACTCTAAGATTACCAGGACAATAAGTGTAAGACGAGTATATATAGGAAAGACTCGTCATGTGATCACTAGCGCCTAAATAAATTACCCATAATTCGTTATCAGAAGAAGTGTAAAACGGAATAAAAATCACTTTTTTAACAAGAAAATTAGTCAAAGAGGTGTTAGGAATAAATTCGGATAAATTTAATAATCCTTACAAATGCTCTAATTATTCCTTACTGAATGGAGCTCTTTTGGTGATATTAGGTCTGATTTGAGTAGTTACTTGTATACTTGATTCATATTTATCAGAAAAGTAAATGATTCAAAAGTCTCAAGTATATCTATATTTGTTATTATCATAAACTACACAAATTAAATTGTTCCACTAACTTTACACATTATGAATTAAATTTAAAAAATTTAAATAAATATATACTAATATAAAATCACATTAACTAAATATCAATTAATTATATTACTTAATCATCATATCGAGAATCAGAATTCTATTTTTTTTTATTTATGTCCGGTATCGAATTGTGAATGTAATGATGTAAAAAATTTAAAATGTATATACCTAATATAAAATATATGATTTTTTTTTTAAATTGAAAATACTAGAAATGATAAATAAATTTTATTGAAAAGATTCTCCAATTTGGATACTACATAATAGAATACTGAATGTAAACGGAAAAAAAAATTATTTTTAAGCATCCAATTATATACTACATAATAATTAGTTAAATGACCAAAAAACCAAATATAAAAAACGCCTTTTTATTTAATATGGTATATGTAATATTGGGCTTTGGTAATTTTGTACCTTCTCTAACCAGGTTTTTCTTATCAATGGGCCAATATTACCTTTTTTTTATGAAGGGTATTTTTTGTATATTAGGAGACAATTTATGAGTTTCCAGGTAACCTATAGAAATATCGTTTCTTACTAACAATTATAAAAAAAATCGCTCTAAATAAAAACGTAAAAAATACCTTGATTTTAGCAGCTTTAGTTTTTAATTTTGAAGGTTTAATAGAAAGATTAAAGTGATCAACTGCTATCCCACACTAAGGTAAATATTTTAACTGTTCTATTTTTGTATAACTTTTTTGTTTTAGCTACGTAATTGGTAATTACAATTTGTAACTCGATTTTAGTTTTTGTAATTATATAATTTGTAAATCATAGTTAGGGATCATATTTATGGCTTGTAAATTGTAGTTCGTAGGTATTATTTTGTTAATAAATTAGTAGATTTTATTTTAATTTTTTTTCAATTTTTAACTCATTTTCCATTAATGATGAATAGTTATTCAAATAATATTATTAATCAATTAAAGATCTTGTCTAATTAGTTGTAAATCCTAATTCGTATTATGTTTTTATTACAATGGTCTCCCAGTTAATGTTGGGTTTGGTTTATAGATCTTGTTTTGGATATTAGGGTTTATAAAAATATGAATTGAGATGTTCTTTGTTTTTATACTATCTAGTAGTGACGGTAATTTCTAAGCTATATCCTTTGGTTTTTATTTTTTGCAGAACACCCTTAACTCCCAAATATTAACTTTACAATGGAGTGGAATCTAATTCTTAAATTTTGTACGTTCATTTTTATACTTTATAATTTTTTTTCTAATTTTTTAATTTATTATATTTCATTTATAAAGAAAAAGATCGTTGGCCATGTCATTTCAGTACTGGAAAATATTTATATTTATATAATTTATCTTGGTAAGTATTATATTTATATTTATATTTATATATGCTATATTTCGTATTCTTTCTATTGGATGTTATGAAGTTATGTTTGCATCAAAATGCAAAACTATTCTGCCACCTCTGACATATGGCTGGGAAATAGATATGGATTTTTCTATTGAAGAAATTGCTAATATTTTTCGGACGACCTCGTGGTTCCAAGCTCGACAACAAAATCATGATTACTTTAAGATTTTTCGTTGAACAGACTGTTTATCCCAAAATATTAGGTTTATATAAAATGTAATTGATGGATCATACTAATTGCATATTTATTTATGATAATTATTGTTATTTATTGGTAGAATTCGAATTTAATTAGCTTTTTAGGTTTATTATATGAAATGTTATTGATCTTTTGACTGCTTAAATATTTTATAAGATTGTTTAGTTTTAAAATTAGTAAGAAATTATGGACTCGGATTATTAAATTTGGAAGTTTATGAAAAAAAATTTGGTTAATTTTTTTTAATTAAAATTTGTGCTTATGACAATTAGAGAGGATATTCGATCTATTACCATCCCTAGTTAAACAATTTTTTTACCATACCCTAATTTACATCTTGTAGATACAAGTTTAAGATACTATTCCATAATTGGTCTCTCAGTTTTGTATCGTTATGTGAGTTACTACCCGCAAGTGTATGGATCGTTTACAATTAATAATAACATAAGTATGATGCTTATCGTTCTCCACAAGTATTATGAGGTTAATGATAGTTTCAATTAATATCGTGTATTTTGCCTTTTTGGAAATTTTGTAGGTGAACTTATAGATAGTAAGAATGACTGGTGAGAATAACTGAAACAAGAGTTTTTTCTATATTAACTGGTGAGAATAATTGTTCTCAAGTGATCAAGCTGCTTTAAGCCTATTCATAAACTTAAACTCTGAGGTTTTGGTATATGTGTATGGTCCTTTGTATGCAACCTTGGTAGCAAACATGTAAACAAATAAGGTGACATGTTATATATATATATATATATATTATGTATTAACTCGCCTGAAGGCACTCTAACACTATTTATTTAGAAAAATAAATTTAATTTTGAATAAATAAACAATTCTCCAGGTAAAAATAAACTGAAGAATATTTAACCAAGCTCAAAAAGTATGATATGTTTTAAATAAACAATATATCTAACTATATATATACGTTTAGAAAAAACATAAACAATATATCCAATTTTGTATATACATTGAGAAAAAAGTTATAATTTTAGTATACGAAAAAATAAATGTAATTTAGTTAAGCATGAGCATTCATCACAAAGAAAAAATTGTGCATTAATGGAAATTAAGTGTCACAAAGAAGAGATTGTGTTCGCACAAAAAGGAAATAAAGATCATTGACATACAAAAAGGAAGAGATCGTCGATGCATGAAAAAAAATCATTGATATACGAAAAAAAAAGTAAAAGATCGTTGGAACGGAATAAATTGTCTGAAAGAAAAGAATGCAAGTGATTATAGGGACAGTATAGTGTAATTTTCAACAAAAAGACTAACAATAATTTCACAAACCAATAGTGCAATTAACTCGAACAATGAATATAAAGACCTAAAGTGTAATTTTTGCATAATATGTGGACCAATGAGGAAAATTCAATCAGGAGACCTACATTGCAGTTAACTATAAATAATTGACTCTTGCTGGAGAGCTCCCAATCAAAATTCCTGATTACACCTGTGTCTAAAGGAATTATAGAAATATACAAAACAATTGGTGAAATATTTATAAGAAACATATATACATGTAACTAACTAAGGACTGATTTGAAGATGAGTAGATATCCCGAAACAGGTTGCCAAGGAACAAAGCAGATATTTTATTTTCTTTTCCAGCCACTAACAATTATAAAAAGTACTCGAAATCTTTGGCGTGACACATGATCTTACTTGCTGGTGAAAAGGACTGGTGCAAGAGGAGTAACCCACTGCAAACTTACCAAATAGAAAAATTTACTACTTTAATGTTAATTTCATTGCATCATAAAATCACACGATATATAAAATACCATCTATACTTTTAAATGGAATTTTTTCAATTATAGAAAACGCAAATATAGGTGAAGTCACTAAAAGTCCAACCATTAATGCAGACCATATAACACCATTTTGAAAATTGGCCAACTTAAAATTACCCCTGCAAGGAGAATTGAAATTTAACATATAAATTTACAATAAATACCCTCCTCCCCTAAAGACAATTATATTGAAAAAATCAGCAAAAATAAAGCAAATCTTTGAGTAAACTTACTGAATTCCAGTGCGACCTACACACATTACCATTCTTGTATGTAGCTAGATTACCCCAAATCCAACATGCTTCCTTTTTACTATTACACCAGTATCTAAGCATACACGGTAAACTTTGGAAGTGGAATCAAATTAAAATAATGTAAACTGAAGGTATCAATTAACCGAAAGTGGAGAAGTTGCCAAATGAGGAGATGAAAAGACTGGAGCCTGTATTTCCCAACCAAAAACCAAGTATGGAATCAAATTAAAATAATGAGAACTGAAGGAAACATATCAATTAACTAAAAGTGGAGAAATTTCCAGTTGAGGAGATGAAAAGACTGGAGCTTGTATTTTCCAACCAAAAACCAAGTATAACCTGGATTAGAAAGTAAGATTAAATATGAGATAAATATACCCTGGTGCTAATCTTTAAAAACAACAAATATACGTGTTGTTAATGTAAAAAAAAGTAGAAAAAAAAGTAAAAAAAAATAGTAAAAAAGTAAGTATACTTTCGCCGAGGATGATTTGCAACATTGAAATGTTCCAAATAGTATAGTAGTCCATTATATGATCCCGTGGCAAATGACATCCCCTCCCCAGCTATTCTCAGCGAATCACTTCTTATAAGGTAAAGGCTTCCTACGGTCATACACGGCCATTGTAAATTAGTATACAAATATAATAAACAACACTGTACGATTACAATAGGTTAAAGGCTTTCAACGGGCCATTGTAGAATTAGTATAAAAATATAATAAACAACACGAAAACTGTAGAAATAATGAGATTAGGTTTTAAGAAATTCATTTTTTTAGAATTCAACATTGTAGGATTAATATAAAAATATAATTGTAAAAATAATAAAATTAGGTTAAAAAATAATTTAATCTTTTCAAGTTTTAATAGGAAAATTTAATTGATTTTTTACCTTAATATGGAATGGTGAGAATGATCCCTAACTTGCGGCAATTTTCTTGTTCAGCAGACGGCTTGGTGGGAAGGTGATTAAAAATAATTACTATAGAATTATTAATCTCCTTAATTTAATAAAAGAAATGCCGTATAAGGCCAAAGTGTTCACTTCAACAGACAAAAAGGCTATTGTCAGCTATTGCTATATCTTCTTTTTCTCTTTTGCTCTTCATACTTTGGTAAATTAACAATAATTGTAAATAAAAATATAATCTAAAATACTTTTTATTAATTTTATCAAACTCGGGGGTGCCTGCAATTAAACAAATCACAGGGATCAATTACGTAATTTATTAAAATAAATCATTATAATTAAAAGTAAATTAAAATTTGGGCTTGCAAATGGGATAGAAGAAGCTTTATCATTCCAAATAGCTAATAATCCAATTCCTGTTGATACTTAAATCAGATGATTCTGAAAAATTGTAAAAGTGATGATATTAGGTTAAAAGAATTCAATTTTTAAGAGTTTCAGTGGTAAACCTTAATTTTTACCTTAATTTGGTTCTTCAATTATTGATGGCGTTTTTGAGAAGTTCTTTTCCAGCAAGTTGTTCTAGGAAATAGTCTAGAAGTTCATGGTTACCTACTTTACAAATACCACCTTTTAATGCACGCCAGCTAACCCAATGGGTCACACTAACAGCTCGTAAAACTCTCAACAAGGGATTTTCACTGGTTCAGAAGATATCACATAAAGACATGCAATACTAAAAAAATATCACAATAGTTATGTCCAGATTATGGAATAAAAGAAAATAAATTTTAACCTGATTTTGCCATCATAGTAGCCAAACCAATTGTTTTCCCGCCAGTATTTGGTCCCATTATTACCAAAACTCTTGTATTTTTTTCAACAAAAATATCAACAGGAATTGGGGGAGATTTTTTACTTTAGCAACCTGCATTAAGCAAAAATAGCCTAACATATTAAGGTAACTAAATCCCATCTCGAGCAAACAATAAATATAAAATAAAAGGAAAAGTAGGTCAATATGGCTCTATGAGTTACCTGTTTTTCTAAGGATGATATATGAATGTTAGTTTCTTCTTTCACACTTAATATTCCCCCTTGTTGTTTTCTCTTCTATATATCCTAAAATTAACAAACAAATTGTAATGTATTCTTGCATGTAATTTAAAATTGAATAGAATGATTTTGAAAAGTCTACAGAAATAGCATAATTCTACTGATATTAACAATTTGCAGGATCAATTTCAAATACTAATCGATTGACACTTAGTCCAATTATAAATGAAAAAACTGCACTAATCAGTCCCTGGACAAATAACACCGTTTGTGCTTTACATGGAACAGGTTTTCACCTTTGTAAAGAGGTCAACTCAGGTCCAATCCCACCTTTCTTCAAGTCAAATCTCCATTATTCACCTGCACCCAAGGTTTTATCTAACTAAGATTCATAATTCTCAATTAAAGAAAAGAAAAATCATAAATATTAATACCAATTGCAAAAGTGCAGAAAATGTTTGTGCTACGTCCTACTTTTCTTGACCCCTTACAACATCTCCACAAGACATGGGATTTTTTCCAGGTTCAGCTTCAGACTATAATTTATCTATTATATAGTGACCTATAGTGCAATTAACTCGAAAAAAGAAACCAGGAGAGTGCTATTAACTCAAAAAAATTACAAATCACATTAGAATCGAAGAAACCTCATATATGTGTGTTTGGAGATTTCAGTTTTGGAGCTAAACGGAGCTAGCGTTGGAGCTCTTCACTTTTGGAATCGACGGAATCAAAAATTATCAATTTCCCCAATTTAATTTGAATTAAGACACAATTAACAAAGTTAAAACAAAAAAAATAAAATTTTACCTCAGAATTATTATAATCCGAGGAAAAATAATAATCAAAATATTAACCTAAACTGCTCCCATATGCGTCAATAAGCAGATGATAGTTACCTTTATTTGGGTAACCCTTTATATTTCTTCTTCATCGGAGCTGGAGATTGGATTTGTGGAGGGTCTTCGATTCGATTGAGCGGCTTGGTGGGAGAGACGTGAAATGGTGAAGTGAAGAGTGCTTCTTTGATTCGGTTGAGCGGCTTGGTGGGAAGAGATGAGAGGCCTGGTGGGAAGGTGCATTTGAGGAGATTTCTTTTTCTATACGTGAAGTGGTGAAGTGAAGAGGTGAAGTAATTTGAGTGATGCTGTAAAAGATAAAATAAATAAAATGGCCCATACATTTAATCCAAGGGCTGAAAAATATAGAGGAGACATCAAGATATTTTAAATCGTGGATTAAATTTAGACAATCTGGACCATTAATTATAATCGATCTGGCCGAAAATGATTGAAATTTAATCCAAAGACTAAAATATATGGAGAATAACAGGAGACATTTCGGACCGTTGGCCCTTCTCTAATATTATATAGATATATATATATATATTTATATATTTATATATAATAGTATTGGATATCTTTTAATATGTGTAACAGAATAAAATGCACGTGTTTAAGAATTATTTGCTTAGCATCTGGATAAATATGTAAATAAATTATATATTCGTGATTTTGTTGATTTATTATAATACTGAAGAACAACCTTATCAAGTAGAGATAAATAACAACTTAACTAAATAAAAAATTGTAAGATAAATTGCATATTTAATGTAGCCGAGAATTGGATTGTCATCATCAATATCATAGAGATTGTGTAAATTTAGCTACACAATTTGAGTCCTGAGTGAGTTTTCTAACGGACAAGAGGTTAGATGACATCTTTGGAACATGAAGGACAGATTGTAAAGTTAGATTCGCAGAAAGAACAATAGAACCTTTTCCCGCGACTATAGAGAAAGACCTATCTACGATACGAACTTTAAGATTACCAAGACAAGGAGTGTAAGATGAGTATAAATGGGAAAGACTCGTCATGTGATCACTAGCGCCTAAATCAATTACCCATAATTCGTTATCAGAAGAAGTGTAAAACGGAATAAAAATCACTTTTTTAACAAGAAAATTAGTCAAAGAGGTGTTAGGAATAAATTCGGATAAATTTAATAATCCGTACAAATGCTCTAATTATTCCTTACTGAATGGAGCTCTTTTGGAGATATTAGGTCTGATTTGAGTAGTTACATGTATACTTGATTCATATTTATCAGAAAAGTAAATGATTCAAAAGTCTCAAGTATATCTATATTTGTTATTAACATAAACTACACAAATTAAATTGTTCCACTAACTTTACACATTATGAATTAAATTTAAAAAATTTAAATAAATATTTACTAATATAAAATCACATTAACTAAATATCAATTAATTATATTACTTAATCATCATATCGAGAATCAGAATTCAATTTTTTTTTTTTTATGTCCGGTATCGAATTGTGAATGTAATGATGTAAAAAATTTAAAATGTATATACCTAATATAAAATATATGATTTTTTTTTTAAATTGAAAATACTAGAAATGATAAATAAATTTTATTGAAAAGATTCTCCAATTTGGATACTACATAATAGAATACTGAATGTAAACGGAAAAAAAAAATATTTTTAAGCATCCAATTATATACTACAAAATAATTAGTTAAATGACCAAAAAACCAAATATAAAAAATGCCTTTTTATTTAATATGGTATATGTAATATTGGGCCTTGGTAATTTTGTACCTTCTCTAACCAGGTTTTTCTTATCCATGGGCAAATATTACCTTTTTTTTATGAAAGGGTATTTTTTGTATATTAGGAGACAATTTACGAGTTTCCAGGTAACCTATAGAAATATCGTTTCTTACTAACAATTATAAAAAAATCGCTCTAAATAAAAACGTAAAAAAATACCTTAATTTTAGCAGCTCTAGTTTTTAATTTTGAAGGTTTAATCAAAAGATTAAAGTGATCAACTGTTATCCCACACTAAGGTAAGTATTATAACCGTTCTATTTTTGTATAACTTTTTTGTTTTAGCCACGTAATTGGTAATTACAATTTGTAACTCGATTTTAGTTTTTGTAATTATATAATTTGTAAATCGTAGTTAGGGATCATATTTATGGCTTGTAAATTGTAGGTATTATTTTGGTAATAAATTGGTAGATTTTATTTTAATTTTTTTTCAATTTTGAACTCATTTTCCATTAATGATGAATAGTTATTCAAATAATATTATTAATCAATTAAAGATCTTGTATAATTAGTTGTAAATCCTAATTCGTATTAAGTTTTTATTACAATGGTCTCCTAGTTAATGTTGGGTTTGGTTTATAGAACTTGTTTTGGGAATTAGGGTTTATAAAAATATGAATTGGGATGTTCTTTGTTTTTTATACTATCTAGTAGTGACGGTAATTTCTAAGCTATATCCTTTGGTTTTTATTTTTTGCAGAACACCCTTAACTCCCAAATATTAACTTTACAATGGAGTGGAATCTAATTCTTAAATTTTGTACGTTCATTTTTATACTTTATAATTTTTTTTCTAATTTTTTAATTTATTATATTTCATTTATAAAGAAAAAGATCGTTGGCCATGTCATTTCAGTACTGGAAAATATTTATATTTATATAATTTATCTTGGTAAGTATTATATTTATATTTATATTTATATTTATATTTATATATGCTATATTTCTTATTCTTTCTATTGGATGTTATGAAGTTATGTTTGCATCAAAATGCAAAACTATTCTGCCACCTCTGACATATGGCTGGGAAATAGATATGGATTTTTCTACCGAAGAAATTGCTAATATTTTTTGGACGACCTTGTGGTTCCAAGCTCGACAACAAAATCATGATTACTTTAAGATTTTTCATTGAACAGACTGTTTATCCCAAAATATTAGGTTTATATAAAATGTAATTGGTGGATCATACTAATTGTATATTTATTTATGATAATTATTGTTATTTATTGGTAGAATTCGAATTTAATTACCTTTTTAGGTTTAATTATATGAAATGTTATTGATCTTTTGACTGCTTAAATATTTTATAAGGTTGTTTAGTTTTAAAATTAGTAAGAAATTATGGACTCGGATTATTAAATTTGGAAGTTTATGAATAGAAATTTGGTTAATTTTTTTTAATTAAAATTTGTGCTTATGACAATTAGAGAGGATATTCGATCTATTACCATCCCTAGTTAAACAATTTTTTTTACCATTCCCTAATTTACATTTTGTAGATACAAGTTTAAGATACTATTCCATAATTGGTCTCTCAGTTTTGTATCGTTATGTGAGTTACTACCCGCAAGTGTATGGATCGTTTACAATTAATAATAACATAAGTATGAAGCTTATCGTTCTCCACAAGGATTATGAGGTTAATGATAGTTTCAATTAATATCGTGTATTTTGCCTTTTTGGAAATTTTTTAGGTGAACTTATAGATAGTAAGAATGACTGGTGAGAATAACTGAAACAAGAGTTTTTTCTATATTAACTGGTGAGAATAATTGTTCTCAAGTGATCAAGCTGCTTTAAGCCTATTCATAAACTTAAGCTCTGAGGTTTTGGTATATGTGTATGGTCCTTTGTATGCAACCTTGGTAGCAAACATGTAAACAAATAAGGTGACATGTTATATATATATACTAGGTATTAACTCGTGCCTGAAGGCACTCTAACACTATTGATTTAGAAAAATAAATTTAATTTTGAATAAATAAATAATTCTTCAGGTAAAAATAAACTGAAGAATATTTAACCAAGCTTAAAAAGTATGATATGTTTTAAATAAACTATATATCTAACTATATATACATTAATGGAAATTAAGTGTCACAAAGAAGAGATTGTTTTCGCACGAAAAGGAAATAAAGATCATTGACATACAAAAAGGAAGAGATCGTCGATGCATGGAAAAAAATCATTGATATACGAAAAAAAAAGTAAAAGATCGTTGGAACGGAATAAATTGTCTGAAAGAAAAGAATGCAAGTGATTATAGGGACAGTATAGTGTAATTTTCAACAAAAAGACTAATAGTAATTTCAAAAACCAATAGTGCAATTAACTCGAACAATGAATATAAAGACCTAAAGTGTAATTTTTGCATAATATATGGACCAATGAGGAAAATTCAATCAGGAGACCTACATTGCAGTTAACTATAAATAATTGACTCTTGCTGGAGAGCTCCCAATCAAAATTCTTGATTACACCTGTGTCTAAAGGAATTATAGAACTATACAAAACAATTGGTGAAATATTTATAAGAAACATATATACATGTAACTAACTAAAGACTGATTTGAAGATGAGTAGATATCCCGAAACAGGTTGCCAAGGAACGAAGCAGATATTTTATTTTCTTTTCCAGCCACTAACAATTATAAAAAGTACTCGAATCTTTGGCGTGACACATGATCTTACTTGCTGGTGAAAAGGACTGGTGCAAGAGGAGTAACCCACTGCAAACTTACCAAATAGAAAAATTTACTACTTTAATGTTAATTTCATTGCATCATAAAATCACACGATATATAAAATACCATCTATACCTTTGAATGGAATTTTTTCAATTATAAAAAACGCAAATATAGGTGAAGTCACTAAAAGTCCAACCATTAATGCAGACCATATAACACCATTTTGAAAATTGGCCAGCTTAAAATTACCCCTGCAAGGAGAATTGAAATTTAACATATAAATTTAAAATAAATACCCTCCTCCCCTAAAGACAATTATATTGAAAAAATCAGCAAAAATAAAGCAAATCTTTGAGTAAACTTACTGAATACCAGTGCGACCTACACACATTACCATTCTTGTATGTAGCTAGATTACCCCAAAGCCAACATGCTTCCTTTTTACTATTACACCAGTATCTAAGCATACACGGTAAACTTTGGAAGTGGAATCAAATTAAAATAATGTAAACTGAAGGTATCAATTAACTGAAAGTGGAGAAATTGCCAATTGAGGAGATGAAAAGACTGGAGCCTGTATTTCCCAACCAAAAACCAAGTATGGAATCAAATTAAAATAATGAGAACTGAAGGAAACATATCAATTAACTGAAAGTGGATAAATTGCCAGTTGAGGAGATGAAAAGACTGGAGCTTGTATTTTCCAACCAAAAACCAAGTATAACCTGGATTAGAAAGTAAGATTAAATATGAAATAAATATACCCTGGTGCTAATCTTTAAAAACAACAAATATACGTGTTGTTAATGTAAAATAAAAGTAGAAAAAAAAAGTAAAAAAATAGTAAAAAAGTAAGTATACTTTCGCCGAGGATGATTTGCAACATTGAAATGTTCCAAATAGTATAGTCCCTTCCCCATATCAGTTATTCTCAGTGAATCACTTCTTATAAGGTAAAGGCTTCCTATGGTCATACACGGCCATTGTAAATTAGTATAAAAATATAATAAACAACACTGTACTAGGTAAAAGGCTTTCAACGGGCCATTGTAGAATTAGTATAAAAATATAATAAACAACACGAAAACTTTAGAAATAATGAGATTAGGTTTTAAGAAATTCATTTTTTTAGAATTCAACATTGTAGGATTAATATAAAAATATAATTGTAAAAATAAAGAAATTAGGTTAAAAAATAATTTAATCTTTTAAAGTTTTAATAGGAAAATTTAATTGATTTTTTACCTTAATATGGAATGGTGAGAATGGTCCCTAACTTGCGGCAATTTTCTTGTTCAGGAGACGGCTTGGTGTGAAGGTGATTAAAAATAATTACTATAGAATTATTAATCACCTTAATTTAATAAAAGAAATGCCGTATAAGGCCAAAGTGTTCACTTCAACAGACAAAAAGGCTATTGTCAGCTATTGCTATATCTTCTTTTTCTCTTTTGCTCTTCATACTTTGGTAAATTAACAATAATTGTAAACAAAAATATAATCTAAAATACTTTTTATTAATTTTATCAAACTCGGAGGTGCCTGCAATTAAACAAATCACAGGGATCAATTATGTAATTTATTAAAATAAATCATTATAATTAAAAATAAATTAAAATTTGGGCTTGCAAATGGGATAGAAGAAGCTTTATCATTCCAAATAGCTAATAATCCAATTCCTGTTGATACTTAAATTAGATGATTCTGAAAAATTGTAAAAGTGATGATATTAGGTTAAAAGAATTCAATTTTTAAGAGTTTCAATGGTAAACCTTAATTTTTACCTTAATTTGGTTCTTCAATTATTGATGGCGTTTTTGAGAAGTTCTTTTCCAGCAAGTTGTTCTAGGAAATAGTCTAGAAGTTCAAGGGTACCTATTTTAAAAAATACCACCTTTTAATGCACGCCAGCTAACCCAATGGGTCACACTAACAGCTCGTAAAACTCTTAACATAGCTTCTAAACAACAGAGTCGAACCAAGGGATTTTCACTGGTTCAGAAGATATCACATAAAGACATGCAATACTAAAAAAATATCACAATATTTAAGTTCAGATTATGGAATAAAAGAAAATAAAATTTTAACCTGATTTTGCCATCATAGCAGCTAAACCAATTGTTTTCAAGAAAATAGTTTTCCCGCCAGTATTTGGTCCCATTATTACCAAAACTCTTGTATTTTTTTCAACAATAATATCAACAGGAATTGGGGGAGTTTTTTACTTTAGCAACCTGCATTAAACAAAAATAGCCTAACATATTAAGGTAACTAAATCCCATCTCGAGCAAACAATAAATATAAAATAAAAGGAAAAGTAGGTCAATATGGCTCTATGAGTTACCTGTTTTTCTAAGGATGATATATGAATGTTAGTTTCTTCTTTCACACTTAATATTCCCCCTTGTTGTTTTCTCCTCTACATATCCTAAAATTAACAAACAAATTGTCATGCATTCTTGCATGTAATTTAAAATTGAATAGAATGATTCTGAAAAGTCTACAGAAATAGCATTTAACTACTGATATTAATAATTTGCAAGATCAATTTCAAATACTAATCGATTGACACTTAATCAAATTATAAATGAAAAAAATGCACTAATCAGTCCTGGACAAATAACACCGTTTGTGCTTTACATGGAACAGGTTTTCACCTTTGTAAACAGGTTAACTCAGGTCCAATCCCACCTGTCTTCAAGTCATATCTCCATTATTCACCTGCACCCAAGGTTTTGTCTTACTAAGATTCATAATTCTCAATTGAAGAAAAGAAAAATCAAAACATATTAATACCAATTGCAAAAGTGCAGAAAATGTTTGTGCTACGTCCTACTTTTCTTGACCCCTTACAACATCTCCACAAGACATGGGATTTTTTCCAGGTTCAGCTTCAGACTATAATTTATCTATTATATAGTGACCTATAGTGCAATTAACTCGAAAAAAGAAACCAGGAGAGTGCTATTAACTCAAAAAAATTACAAATCACATTAGAATCGAAGAAACCTCATATATGTGTGTTTGGAGATTTCAATTTCGGAGCTAAACGGAGCTAGCGTTGGAGCTCTTCACTTTTGGAATCAAAAAATATTAATACCAATTGCAAAAGTGCAGAAAATGTTTGTGCTACGTCCTACTTTTCTTGACCCCTTACAACATCTCCACAAGACATGGGATTTTTTCCAGGTTCAGCTTCAGACTATAATTTATCTATTATATAGTGACCTATAGTGCAATTAACTCGAAAAAAGAAACCAGGAGAGTGCTATTAACTCAAAAAAATTACAAATCACATTAGAATCGAAGAAACCTCATATATGTGTGTTTGGAGATTTCAATTTCGGAGCTAAACGGAGCTAGCGTTGGAGCTCTTCACTTTTGGAATCAAAAAATATTAATACCAATTGCAAAAGTGCAGAAAATGTTTGTGCTACGTCCTACTTTTCTTGACCCCTTACAACATCTCCACAAGACATGGGATTTTTTCCAGGTTCAGCTTCAGACTATAATTTATCTATTATATAGTGACCTATAGTGCAATTAACTCGAAAAAAGAGACCAGGAGAGTGCTATTAACTCAAAAAAATTACAAATCACATTAGAATCGAAGAAACCTCATATATGTGTGTTTGGAGATTTCAATTTCGGAGCTAAACGGAGCTAGCGTTGGAGCTCTTCACTTTTGGAATCGACGGAATCAAAAATTATCAATTTCCCCAATTTAATTTGAATTAAGACACAATTAACAAAGTTAAAACAAAAAAATAAAATTTTACCTCAGAATCATTATAATCCGAGGAAAAATAATAATCAAAATATAAACCTAAACGGCTCCCATATGCGTCAATAAGCAAATGATAGTTACCTTTATTTGGGTAACCCTTTATATTTCTTCTTCATCGGAGCTGGAGATTGGATTTGTGGAGGGTCTTCGATTCGATTGAGCGGCTTGGTGGGAGAGACGTGAAATGGTGAAGTGAAGAGTGCTTCTTTGATTCGGTTGAGCGGCTTGGTGGGAAGAGATGAGAGGCCTGGTGGGAAGGTGCATTTGAGGAGATTTCTTTTTCTGTACGTGAAGTGGTGAAGTGAAGAGATGAAGTAATTTGAGTGACGCTGTAAAAGATAAAATAAATAAAATGGCCCATACATGTAATCCAAGGGCTGAAAAATATAGAGGAGACATCAAGATATTTTAAATCGTGGATTAAATTTAGACAATCTGGACCATTAATTATAATCGATCTGGCCGAAAATGATTGAAATTTAATCCAAAGACTAAAATATATGGAGAATAACAGGAGACATTTCGGACCGTTGGCCCTTCTCTAATATTATATAGATATATATATATATATATATATATTTATATATTTATATATAATAGTATTGGATATCTTTTAATATGTGTAACAGAATAAAATGCACGTGTTTAAGAATTATTTGCTTAGCATCTGGATAAATATGTAAATAAATTATATATTCGTGATTTTGTTGATTTATTATAATACTGAAGAACAACCCTATCAAGTAGAGATAAATAACAACTTAACTAAATAAAAAATTGTAAGATAAATTGCATATTTAATGTAGCCGAGAATTGGATTGTCATCATCAATATCATAGAGATTGTGTAAATTTAGCTACACAATTTGAGTCCTGAGTGAGTTTTCTAACGGACAAGAGGTTAGATGACATATTTGGAACATGAAGGACAGATTGTAAAGTTAGATTCGCAGAAAGAACAATAGAACCTTTTCCCGCGACTATAGAGAAAGACCTATCTACGATACGAACTCTAAGATTACCAAGATAAGGAGTGTAAGATGAGTATAAATGGGAAAGACTCGTCATGTGATCACTAGCGCCTAAATCAATTACCCATAATTCGTTATCAGAAGAAGTGTAAAACGGAATAAAAATCACTTTTTTTAACAAGAAAATTAGTCAAAGAGGTGTTAGGAATAAATTCGGATAAATTTAATAATCCGTACAAATGCTCTAATTATTCCTTACTGAATGGAGCTCTTTTGGAGATATTAGGACTGATTTGAGTAGTTACTTGTATACTTGATTCATATTTATCAGAAAAGTAAATGATTCAAAAGTCTCAAGTATATCTATATTTGTTATTAACATAAACTACACAAATTAAATTGTTCCACTAACTTTACACATTATGAATTAAATTTAAAAAATTTAAATAAATATTTACTAATATAAAATCACATTAACTAAATATCAATTAATTATATTACTTAATCATCATATCGAGAATCAGAATTCTATTTTTTTTTATTTATGTCCGGTATCGAATTGTGAATGTAATGATCTAAAAAATTTAAAATGTATATACCTAATATAAAATATATGATTTTTTTTTTAAATTGAAAATACTAGAAATGATAAATAAATTTTATTGAAAAGATTCTCCAATTTGGATACTACATAATAGAATACTGAATGTAAACGGAAAAAAAAAATATTTTTAAGCATCCAATTATATACTACAAAATAATTAGTTAAATGACCAAAAAACCAAATATAAAAAATGCCTTTTTATTTAATATGGTATATGTAATATTGGGCCTTGGTAATTTTGTACCTTCTCTAACCAGGTTTTTCTTATCAATGGGCAAATATTACCTTTTTTTTTATGAAAGGGTATTTTTTGTATATTAGGAGACAATTTACGAGTTTCCAGGTAACCTATAGAAATATCGTTTCTTACTAACAATTATAAAAAAATCGCTCTAAATAAAAACGTAAAAAAATACCTTAATTTTAGCAGCTCTAGTTTTTAATTTTGAAGGTTTAATCAAAAGATTAAAGTGATCAACTGTTATCCCACACTAAGGTAAGTATTATAACCGTTCTATTTTTGTATAACTTTTTTGTTTTAGCCACGTAATTGGTAATTACAATTTGTAACTCGATTTTAGTTTTTGTAATTATATAATTTGTAAATCGTAGTTAGGGATCATATTTATGGCTTGTAAATTGTAGGTATTATTTTGGTAATAAATTGGTAGATTTTATTTTAATTTTTTTTCAATTTTGAACTCATTTTCCATTAATGATGAATAGTTATTCAAATAATATTATTAATCAATTAAAGATCTTGTATAATTAGTTGTAAATCCTAATTCGTATTAAGTTTTTATTACAATGGTCTCCTAGTTAATTTTGGGTTTGGTTTATAGAACTTGTTTTTGGAATTAGGGTTTATAAAAATATGAATTGGGATGTTCTTTGTTTTTTATACTATCTAGTAGTGACGGTAATTTCTAAGCTATATCCTTTGGTTTTTATTTTTTGCAGAACACCCTTAACTCCCAAATATTAACTTTACAATGGAGTGGAATCTAATTCTTAAATTTTGTACGTTCATTTTTATACTTTATAATTTTTTTTCTAATTTTTTAATTTATTATATTTCATTTATAAAGAAAAAGATCGTTGGCCATGTCATTTCAGTACTGGAAAATATTTATATTTATATAATTTATCTTGGTAAGTATTATATTTATATTTATATTTATATTTATATTTATATATGCTATATTTCTTATTCTTTCTATTGGATGTTATGAAGTTATGTTTGCATCAAAATGCAAAACTATTCTGCCACCTCTGACATATGGCTGGGAAATAGATATGGATTTTTCTACCGAAGAAATTGCTAATATTTTTCGGACGACCTTGTGGTTCCAAGCTCGACAACAAAATCATGATTACTAAGATTTTTCGTTGAACAGACTGTTTATCCCAAAATATTAGGTTTATATAAAATGTAATTGATGGATCATACTAATTGTATATTTATTTATGATAATTATTGTTATTTATTGGTAGAATTCGAATTTAATTACCTTTTTAGGTTTAATTATATGAAATGTTATTGATCTTTTGACTGCTTAAATATTTTATAAGGTTGTTTAGTTTTAAAATTAGTAAGAAATTATGGACTCGGATTATTAAATTTGGAAGTTTATGAATAGAAATTTGGTTAATTTTTTTTAATTAAAATTTGTGCTTATGAAAATTAGAGAGGATATTCGATCTATTACCATCCCTAGTTAAACAATTTTTTTTACCATACCCTAATTTACATCTTGTAGATACAAGTTTAAGATACTATTCCATAATTGGTCTCTCAGTTTTGTATCGTTATGTGAGTTACTACCCGCAAGTGTATGGATCGTTTACAATTAATAATAACATAAGTATGAAGCTTATCGTTCTCCACAAGGATTATGAGGTTAATGATAGTTTCAATTAATATCGTGTATTTTGCCTTTTTGGAAATTTTTTAGGTGAACTTATAGATAGTAAGAATGACTGGTGAGAATAACTGAAACAAGAGTTTTTTCTATATTAACTGGTGAGAATAATTGTTCTCAAGTGATCAAGCTGCTTTAAGCCTATTCATAAACTTAAGCTCTGAGGTTTTGGTATATGTGTATGGTCCTTTGTATGCAACCTTGGTAGCAAACATGTAAACAAATAAGGTGACATGTTATATATATATACTAGGTATTAACTCGTGCCTGAAGGCACTCTAACACTATTGATTTAGAAAAATAAATTTAATTTTGAATAAATAAACAATTCTTCAGGTAAAAATAAACTGAAGAATATTTAACCAAGCTTAAAAAGTATGATATGTTTTAAATAAACTATATATCTAACTATATATACATTAATGGAAATTAAGTGTCACAAAGAAGAGATTGTTTTCGCACGAAAAGGAAATAAAGATCATTGACATACAAAAAGGAAGAGATCGTCGATGCATGGAAAAAAATCATTGATATACGAAAAAAAAAGTAAAAGATCGTTGGAACGGAATAAATTGTCTGAAAGAAAAGAATGCAAGTGATTATAGGGACAGTATAGTGTAATTTTCAACAAAAAGACTAATAGTAATTTCAAAAACCAATAGTGCAATTAACTCGAACAATGAATATAAAGACCTAAAGTGTAATTTTTGCATAATATATGGACCAATGAGGAAAATTCAATCAGGAGACCTACATTGCAGTTAACTATAAATAATTGACTCTTGCTGGAGAGCTCCCAATCAAAATTCTTGATTACACCTGTGTCTAAAGGAATTATAGAACTATACAAAACAATTGGTGAAATATTTATAAGAAACATATATACATGTAACTAACTAAAGACTGATTTGAAGATGAGTAGATATCCCGAAACAGGTTGCCAAGGAACGAAGCAGATATTTTATTTTCTTTTCCAGCCACTAACAATTATAAAAAGTACTCGAATCTTTGGCGTGACACATGATCTTACTTGCTGGTGAAAAGGACTGGTGCAAGAGGAGTAACCCACTGCAAACTTACCAAATAGAAAAATTTACTACTTTAATGTTAATTTCATTGCATCATAAAATCACACGATATATAAAATACCATCTATACCTTTGAATGGAATTTTTTCAATTATAAAAAACGCAAATATAGGTGAAGTCACTAAAAGTCCACCATTAATGCAGACCATATAACACCATTTTGAAAATTGGCCAGCTTAAAATTACCCCTGCAAGGAGAATTGAAATTTAACATATAAATTTAAAATAAATACCCTCCTCCCCTAAAGACAATTATATTGAAAAAATCAGCAAAAATAAAGCAAATCTTTGAGTAAACTTACTGAATACCAGTGCGACCTACACACATTACCATTCTTGTATGTAGCTAGATTACCCCAAAGCCAACATGCTTCCTTTTTACTATTACACCAGTATCTAAGCATACACGGTAAACTTTGGAAGTGGAATCAAATTAAAATAATGTAAACTGAAGGTATCAATTAACTGAAAGTGGAGAAATTGCCAATTGAGGAGATGAAAAGACTGGAGCCTGTATTTCCCAACCAAAAACCAAGTATGGAATCAAATTAAAATAATGAGAACTAAAGGAAACATATCAATTAACTGAAAGTGGAGAAATTTCCAGTTGAGGAGATGAAAAGACTGGAGCTTGTATTTTCCAACCAAAAACCAAGTATAACCTGGATTAGAAAGTAAGATTAAATATGAGATAAATATACCCTGGTGCTAATCTTTAAAAACAACAAATATACGTGTTGTTAATGTAAAAAAAAGTAGAAAAAAAAGTAAAAAAAAATAGTAAAAAAGTAAGTATACTTTCGCCGAGGATGATTTGCAACATTGAAATGTTCCAAATAGTATAGTCCCCTCCCCATATCAGTTATTCTCAGCGAATCACTTCTTATAAGGTAAAGGCTTCCTATGGTCATACACGGCCATTGTAAATTAGTATAAAAATATAATAAACAACACTGTACTAGGTAAAAGGCTTTCAACGGGCCATTGTAGAATTAGTATAAAAATATAATAAACAACACGAAAACTTTAGAAATAATGAGATTAGGTTTTAAGAAATTCATTTTTTTAGAATTCAACATTGTAGGATTAATATAAAAATATAATTGTAAAAATAAAGAAATTAGGTTAAAAAATAATTTAATCTTTTAAAGTTTTAATAGGAAAATTTAATTGATTTTTTACCTTAATATGGAATGGTGAGAATGGTCCCTAACTTGCGGCAATTTTCTTGTTCAGGAGACGGCTTGGTGTGAAGGTGATTAAAAATAATTACTATAGAATTATTAATCACCTTAATTTAATAAAAGAAATGCCGTATAAGGCCAAAGTGTTCACTTCAACAGACAAAAAGGCTATTGTCAGCTATTGCTATATCTTCTTTTTCTCTTTTGCTCTTCATACTTTGGTAAATTAACAATAATTGTAAACAAAAATATAATCTAAAATACTTTTTATTAATTTTATCAAACTCGGAGGTGCCTGCAATTAAACAAATCACAGGGATCAATTATGTAATTTATTAAAATAAATCATTATAATTAAAAATAAATTAAAATTTGGGCTTGCAAATGGGATAGAAGAAGCTTTATCATTCCAAATAGCTAATAATCCAATTCCTGTTGATACTTAAATTAGATGATTCTGAAAAATTGTAAAAGTGATGATATTAGGTTAAAAGAATTCAATTTTTAAGAGTTTCAATGGTAAACCTTAATTTTTACCTTAATTTGGTTCTTCAATTATTGATGGCGTTTTTGAGAAGTTCTTTTCCAGCAAGTTGTTCTAGGAAATAGTCTAGAAGTTCAAGGGTACCTATTTTAAAAAATACCACCTTTTAATGCACGCCAGCTAACCCAATGGGTCACACTAACAGCTCGTAAAACTCTTAACATAGCTTCTAAACAACAGAGTCGAACCAAGGGATTTTCACTGGTTCAGAAGATATCACATAAAGACATGCAATACTAAAAAAATATCACAATATTTAAGTTCAGATTATGGAATAAAAGAAAATAAAATTTTAACCTGATTTTGCCATCATAGCAGCTAAACCAATTGTTTTCAAGAAAATAGTTTTCCCGCCAGTATTTGGTCCCATTATTACCAAAACTCTTGTATTTTTTTCAACAATAATATCAACAGGAATTGGGGGAGTTTTTTACTTTAGCAACCTGCATTAAACAAAAATAGCCTAACATATTAAGGTAACTAAATCCCATCTCGAGCAAACAATAAATATAAAATAAAAGGAAAAGTAGGTCAATATGGCTCTATGAGTTACCTGTTTTTCTAAGGATGATATATGAATGTTAGTTTCTTCTTTCACACTTAATATTCCCCCTTGTTGTTTTCTCCTCTACATATCCTAAAATTAACAAACAAATTGTCATGCATTCTTGCATGTAATTTAAAATTGAATAGAATGATTCTGAAAAGTCTACAGAAATAGCATAATTCTACTGATATTAATAATTTGCAAGATCAATTTCAAATACTAATCGATTGACACTTAATCAAATTATAAATGAAAAAAATGCACTAATCAGTCCTGGACAAATAACACCGTTTGTGCTTTACATGGAACAGGTTTTCACCTTTGTAAACAGGTTAACTCAGGTCCAATCCCACCTGTCTTCAAGTCATATCTCCATTATTCACCTGCACCCAAGGTTTTGTCTTACTAAGATTCATAATTCTCAATTGAAGAAAAGAAAAATCAAAACATATTAATACCAATTGCAAAAGTGCAGAAAATGTTTGTGCTACGTCCTACTTTTCTTGACCCCTTACAACATCTCCACAAGACATGGGATTTTTTCCAGGTTCAGCTTCAGACTATAATTTATCTATTATATAGTGACCTATAGTGCAATTAACTCGAAAAAAGAAACCAGGAGAGTGCTATTAACTCAAAAAAATTACAAATCACATTAGAATCGAAGAAACCTCATATATGTGTGTTTGGAGATTTCAATTTCGGAGCTAAACGGAGCTAGCGTTGGAGCTCTTCACTTTTGGAATCAAAAAATATTAATACCAATTGCAAAAGTGCAGAAAATGTTTGTGCTACGTCCTACTTTTCTTGACCCCTTACAACATCTCCACAAGACATGGGATTTTTTCCAGGTTCAGCTTCAGACTATAATTTATCTATTATATAGTGACCTATAGTGCAATTAACTCGAAAAAAGAAACCAGGAGAGTGCTATTAACTCAAAAAAATTACAAATCACATTAGAATCGAAGAAACCTCATATATGTGTGTTTGGAGATTTCAATTTCGGAGCTAAACGGAGCTAGCGTTGGAGCTCTTCACTTTTGGAATCAAAAAATATTAATACCAATTGCAAAAGTGCAGAAAATGTTTGTGCTACGTCCTACTTTTCTTGACCCCTTACAACATCTCCACAAGACATGGGATTTTTTCCAGGTTCAGCTTCAGACTATAATTTATCTATTATATAGTGACCTATAGTGCAATTAACTCGAAAAAAGAGACCAGGAGAGTGCTATTAACTCAAAAAAATTACAAATCACATTAGAATCGAAGAAACCTCATATATGTGTGTTTGGAGATTTCAATTTCGGAGCTAAACGGAGCTAGCGTTGGAGCTCTTCACTTTTGGAATCGACGGAATCAAAAATTATCAATTTCCCCAATTTAATTTGAATTAAGACACAACTAACAAAGTTAAAACAAAAAAATAAAATTTTACCTCAGAATCATTATAATCCGAGGAAAAATAATAATCAAAATATAAACCTAAACGGCTCCCATATGCGTCAATAAGCAAATGATAGTTACCTTTATTTGGGTAACCCTTTATATTTCTTCTTCATCGGAGCTGGAGATTGGATTTGTGGAGGGTCTTCGATTCGATTGAGCGGCTTGGTGGGAGAGACGTGAAATGGTGAAGTGAAGAGTGCTTCTTTGATTCGGTTGAGCGGCTTGGTGGGAAGAGATGAGAGGCCTGGTGGGAAGGTGCATTTGAGGAGATTTCTTTTTCTGTACGTGAAGTGGTGAAGTGAAGAGATGAAGTAATTTGAGTGACGCTGTAAAAGATAAAATAAATAAAATGGCCCATACATGTAATCCAAGGGCTGAAAAATATAGAGGAGACATCAAGATATTTTAAATCGTGGATTAAATTTAGACAATCTGGACCATTAATTATAATCGATCTGGCCGAAAATGATTGAAATTTAATCCAAAGACTAAAATATATGGAGAATAACAGGAGACATTTCGGACCGTTGGCCCTTCTCTAATATTATATAGATATATATATATATATATATATATTTATATATTTATATATAATAGTATTGGATATCTTTTAATATGTGTAACAGAATAAAATGCACGTGTTTAAGAATTATTTGCTTAGCATCTGGATAAATATGTAAATAAATTATATATTCGTGATTTTGTTGATTTATTATAATACTGAAGAACAACCCTATCAAGTAGAGATAAATAACAACTTAACTAAATAAAAAATTGTAAGATAAATTGCATATTTAATGTAGCCGAGAATTGGATTGTCATCATCAATATCATAGAGATTGTGTAAATTTAGCTACACAATTTGAGTCCTGAGTGAGTTTTCTAACGGACAAGAGGTTAGATGACATCTTTGGAACATGAAGGACAGATTGTAAAGTTAGATTCGCAGAAAGAACAATAGAACCTTTTCCCGCGACTATAGAGAAAGACCTATCTACGATACGAACTCTAAGATTACCAAGACAAGGAGTGTAAGATGAGTATAAATGGGAAAGACTCGTCATGTGATCACTAGTGCCTAAATCAATTACCCATAATTCGTTATCAGAAGAAGTGTAAAACGGAATAAAAATCACTTTTTTTAACAAGAAAATTAGTCAAAGAGGTGTTAGGAATAAATTCGGATAAATTTAATAATCCGTACAAATGCTCTAATTATTCCTTACTGAATGGAGCTCTTTTGGAGATATTAGGTCTGATTTGAGTAGTTACTTGTATACTTGATTCATATTTATCAGAAAAGTAAATGATTCAAAAGTCTCAAGTATATCTATATTTGTTATTAACATAAACTACACAAATTAAATTGTTCCACTAACTTTACACATTATGAATTAAATTTAAAAAATTTAAATAAATATTTACTAATATAAATTCACATTAACTAAATATCAATTAATTATATTACTTAATCATCATATCGAGAATCAGAATTCTATTTTTTTTTGTTTATGTCCGGTATCGAATTGTGAATGTAATGATGTAAAAAATTTAAAATGTATATACCTAATATAAAATATATGATTTTTTTTTAAATTGAAAATACTAGAAATGATAAATAAATTTTATTGAAAAGATTCTCCAATTTGGATACTACATAATAGAATACTGAATGTAAACGGAAAAAAAAAATTATTTTTAAGCATCCAATTATATACTACAAAATAATTAGTTAAATGACCAAAAAACCAAATATAAAAAATGCCTTTTTATTTAATATGGTATATGTAATATTGGGCCTTGGTAATTTTGTACCTTCTCTAACCAGGTTTTTCTTATCAATGGGCCAATATTACCTTTTTTTTTATGAAAGGGTATTTTTTGTATATTAGGAGACAATTTACGAGTTTCCAGGTAACCTATAGAAATATCGTTTCTTACTAACAATTATAAAAAAATCGCTCTAAATAAAAACGTAAAAAAATACCTTAATTTTAGCAGCTCTAGTTTTTAATTTTGAAGGTTTAATCAAAAGATTAAAGTGATCAACTGTTATCCCACACTAAGGTAAGTATTATAACCGTTCTATTTTTGTATAACTTTTTTGTTTTAGCCACGTAATTGGTAATTACAATTTGTAACTCGATTTTAGTTTTTGTAATTATATAATTTGTAAATCGTAGTTAGGGATCATATTTATGGCTTGTAAATTGTAGGTATTATTTTGGTAATAAATTGGTAGATTTTATTTTAATTTTTTTTCAATTTTGAACTCATTTTCCATTAATGATGAATAGTTATTCAAATAATATTATTAATCAATTAAAGATCTTGTATAATTAGTTGTAAATCCTAATTCGTATTAAGTTTTTATTACAATGCTCTCCCAGTTAATTTTGGGTTTGGTTTATAGAACTTGTTTTTGGAATTAGGGTTTATAAAAATATGAATTGGGATGTTCTTTGTTTTTTATACTATATAGTAGTGACGGTAATTTCTAAGCTATATCCTTTGGTTTTTATTTTTTGCAGAACACCCTTAACTCCCAAATATTAACTTTACAATGGAGTGGAATCTAATTCTTAAATTTTGTACGTTCATTTTTATACTTTATAATTTTTTTTCTAATTTTTTAATTTATTATATTTCATTTATAAAGAAAAAGATCGTTGGCCATGTCATTTCAGTACTGGAAAATATTTATATTTATATAATTTATCTTGGTAAGTATTATATTTATATTTATATTTATATTTATATTTATATATGCTATATTTCTTATTCTTTCTATTGGATGTTATGAAGTTATGTTTGCATCAAAATGCAAAATTATTCTGCCACCTCTGACATATGGCTGGGAAATAGATATGGATTTTTCTACCGAAGAAATTGCTAATATTTTTCGGACGACCTTGTGGTTCCAAGCTCGACAACAAAATCATGATTACTAAGATTTTTCGTTGAACAGACTGTTTATCCCAAAATATTAGGTTTATATAAAATGTAATTGATGGATCATACTAATTGTATATTTATTTATGATAATTATTGTTATTTATTGGTAGAATTCGAATTTAATTACCTTTTTAGGTTTAATTATATGAAATGTTATTGATCTTTTGACTGCTTAAATATTTTATAAGGTTGTTTAGTTTTAAAATTAGTAAGAAATTATGGACTCGGATTATTAAATTTGGAAGTTTATGAATAGAAATTTGGTTAATTTTTTTTAATTAAAATTTGTGCTTATGAAAATTAGAGAGGATATTCGATCTATTACCATCCCTAGTTAAACAATTTTTTTTACCATACCCTAATTTACATCTTGTAGATACAAGTTTAAGATACTATTCCATAATTGGTCTCTCAGTTTTGTATCGTTATGTGAGTTACTACCCGCAAGTGTATGGATCGTTTACAATTAATAATAACATAAGTATGAAGCTTATCGTTCTCCACAAGGATTATGAGGTTAATGATAGTTTCAATTAATATCGTGTATTTTGCCTTTTTGGAAATTTTTTAGGTGAACTTATAGATAGTAAGAATGACTGGTGAGAATAACTGAAACAAGAGTTTTTTCTATATTAACTGGTGAGAATAATTGTTCTCAAGTGATCAAGCTGCTTTAAGCCTATTCATAAACTTAAGCTCTGAGGTTTTGGTATATGTGTATGGTCCTTTGTATGCAACCTTGGTAGCAAACATGTAAACAAATAAGGTGACATGTTATATATATATACTAGGTATTAACTCGTGCCTGAAGGCACTCTAACACTATTGATTTAGAAAAATAAATTTAATTTTGAATAAATAAACAATTCTTCAGGTAAAAATAAACTGAAGAATATTTAACCAAGCTTAAAAAGTATGATATGTTTTAAATAAACTATATATCTAACTATATATACATTAATGGAAATTAAGTGTCACAAAGAAGAGATTGTTTTCGCACGAAAAGGAAATAAAGATCATTGACATACAAAAAGGAAGAGATCGTCGATGCATGGAAAAAAATCATTGATATACGAAAAAAAAAGTAAAAGATCGTTGGAACGGAATAAATTGTCTGAAAGAAAAGAATGCAAGTGATTATAGGGACAGTATAGTGTAATTTTCAACAAAAAGACTAATAGTAATTTCAAAAACCAATAGTGCAATTAACTCGAACAATGAATATAAAGACCTAAAGTGTAATTTTTGCATAATATATGGACCAATGAGGAAAATTCAATCAGGAGACCTACATTGCAGTTAACTATAAATAATTGACTCTTGCTGGAGAGCTCCCAATCAAAATTCTTGATTACACCTGTGTCTAAAGGAATTATAGAACTATACAAAACAATTGGTGAAATATTTATAAGAAACATATATACATGTAACTAACTAAAGACTGATTTGAAGATGAGTAGATATCCCGAAACAGGTTGCCAAGGAACGAAGCAGATATTTTATTTTCTTTTCCAGCCACTAACAATTATAAAAAGTACTCGAATCTTTGGCGTGACACATGATCTTACTTGCTGGTGAAAAGGACTGGTGCAAGAGGAGTAACCCACTGCAAACTTACCAAATAGAAAAATTTACTACTTTAATGTTAATTTCATTGCATCATAAAATCACACGATATATAAAATACCATCTATACCTTTGAATGGAATTTTTTCAATTATAAAAAACGCAAATATAGGTGAAGTCACTAAAAGTCCACCATTAATGCAGACCATATAACACCATTTTGAAAATTGGCCAGCTTAAAATTACCCCTGCAAGGAGAATTGAAATTTAACATATAAATTTAAAATAAATACCCTCCTCCCCTAAAGACAATTATATTGAAAAAATCAGCAAAAATAAAGCAAATCTTTGAGTAAACTTACTGAATACCAGTGCGACCTACACACATTACCATTCTTGTATGTAGCTAGATTACCCCAAAGCCAACATGCTTCCTTTTTACTATTACACCAGTATCTAAGCATACACGGTAAACTTTGGAAGTGGAATCAAATTAAAATAATGTAAACTGAAGGTATCAATTAACTGAAAGTGGAGAAATTGCCAATTGAGGAGATGAAAAGACTGGAGCCTGTATTTCCCAACCAAAAACCAAGTATGGAATCAAATTAAAATAATGAGAACTGAAGGAAACATATCAATTAACTGAAAGTGGATAAATTGCCAGTTGAGGAGATGAAAAGACTGGAGCTTGTATTTTCCAACCAAAAACCAAGTATAACCTGGATTAGAAAGTAAGATTAAATATGAAATAAATATACCCTGGTGCTAATCTTTAAAAACAACAAATATACGTGTTGTTAATGTAAAATAAAAGTAGAAAAAAAAAGTAAAAAAATAGTAAAAAAGTAAGTATACTTTCGCCGAGGATGATTTATAACATTGAAATGTTCCAAATAGTATAGTCCCCTCCCCATATCAGTTATTCTCAGCGAATCACTTCTTATAAGGTAAAGGCTTCCTATGGTCATACACGGCCATTGTAAATTAGTATAAAAATATAATAAACAACACTGTACTAGGTAAAAGGCTTTCAACGGGCCATTGTAGAATTAGTATAAAAATATAATAAACAACACGAAAACTTTAGAAATAATGAGATTAGGTTTTAAGAAATTCATTTTTTTAGAATTCAACATTGTAGGATTAATATAAAAATATAATTGTAAAAATAAAGAAATTAGGTTAAAAAATAATTTAATCTTTTAAAGTTTTAATAGGAAAATTTAATTGATTTTTTACCTTAATATGGAATGGTGAGAATGGTCCCTAACTTGCGGCAATTTTCTTGTTCAGGAGACGGCTTGGTGTGAAGGTGATTAAAAATAATTACTATAGAATTATTAATCACCTTAATTTAATAAAAGAAATGCCGTATAAGGCCAAAGTGTTCACTTCAACAGACAAAAAGGCTATTGTCAGCTATTGCTATATCTTCTTTTTCTCTTTTGCTCTTCATACTTTGGTAAATTAACAATAATTGTAAACAAAAATATAATCTAAAATACTTTTTATTAATTTTATCAAACTCGGAGGTGCCTGCAATTAAACAAATCACAGGGATCAATTATGTAATTTATTAAAATAAATCATTATAATTAAAAATAAATTAAAATTTGGGCTTGCAAATGGGATAGAAGAAGCTTTATCATTCCAAATAGCTAATAATCCAATTCCTGTTGATACTTAAATTAGATGATTCTGAAAAATTGTAAAAGTGATGATATTAGGTTAAAAGAATTCAATTTTTAAGAGTTTCAATGGTAAACCTTAATTTTTACCTTAATTTGGTTCTTCAATTATTGATGGCGTTTTTGAGAAGTTCTTTTCCAGCAAGTTGTTCTAGGAAATAGTCTAGAAGTTCAAGGGTACCTATTTTAAAAAATACCACCTTTTAATGCACGCCAGCTAACCCAATGGGTCACACTAACAGCTCGTAAAACTCTTAACATAGCTTCTAAACAACAGAGTCGAACCAAGGGATTTTCACTGGTTCAGAAGATATCACATAAAGACATGCAATACTAAAAAAATATCACAATATTTAAGTTCAGATTATGGAATAAAAGAAAATAAAATTTTAACCTGATTTTGCCATCATAGCAGCTAAACCAATTGTTTTCAAGAAAATAGTTTTCCCGCCAGTATTTGGTCCCATTATTACCAAAACTCTTGTATTTTTTTCAACAATAATATCAACAGGAATTGGGGGAGTTTTTTACTTTAGCAACCTGCATTAAACAAAAATAGCCTAACATATTAAGGTAACTAAATCCCATCTCGAGCAAACAATAAATATAAAATAAAAGGAAAAGTAGGTCAATATGGCTCTATGAGTTACCTGTTTTTCTAAGGATGATATATGAATGTTAGTTTCTTCTTTCACACTTAATATTCCCCCTTGTTGTTTTCTCCTCTACATATCCTAAAATTAACAAACAAATTGTCATGCATTCTTGCATGTAATTTAAAATTGAATAGAATGATTCTGAAAAGTCTACAGAAATAGCATAATTCTACTGATATTAATAATTTGCAAGATCAATTTCAAATACTAATCGATTGACACTTAATCAAATTATAAATGAAAAAAATGCACTAATCAGTCCTGGACAAATAACACCGTTTGTGCTTTACATGGAACAGGTTTTCACCTTTGTAAACAGGTTAACTCAGGTCCAATCCCACCTGTCTTCAAGTCATATCTCCATTATTCACCTGCACCCAAGGTTTTGTCTTACTAAGATTCATAATTCTCAATTGAAGAAAAGAAAAATCAAAACATATTAATACCAATTGCAAAAGTGCAGAAAATGTTTGTGCTACGTCCTACTTTTCTTGACCCCTTACAACATCTCCACAAGACATGGGATTTTTTCCAGGTTCAGCTTCAGACTATAATTTATCTATTATATAGTGACCTATAGTGCAATTAACTCGAAAAAAGAAACCAGGAGAGTGCTATTAACTCAAAAAAATTACAAATCACATTAGAATCGAAGAAACCTCATATATGTGTGTTTGGAGATTTCAATTTCGGAGCTAAACGGAGCTAGCGTTGGAGCTCTTCACTTTTGGAATCAAAAAATATTAATACCAATTGCAAAAGTGCAGAAAATGTTTGTGCTACGTCCTACTTTTCTTGACCCCTTACAACATCTCCACAAGACATGGGATTTTTTCCAGGTTCAGCTTCAGACTATAATTTATCTATTATATAGTGACCTATAGTGCAATTAACTCGAAAAAAGAAACCAGGAGAGTGCTATTAACTCAAAAAAATTACAAATCACATTAGAATCGAAGAAACCTCATATATGTGTGTTTGGAGATTTCAATTTCGGAGCTAAACGGAGCTAGCGTTGGAGCTCTTCACTTTTGGAATCAAAAAATATTAATACCAATTGCAAAAGTGCAGAAAATGTTTGTGCTACGTCCTACTTTTCTTGACCCCTTACAACATCTCCACAAGACATGGGATTTTTTCCAGGTTCAGCTTCAGACTATAATTTATCTATTATATAGTGACCTATAGTGCAATTAACTCGAAAAAAGAGACCAGGAGAGTGCTATTAACTCAAAAAAATTACAAATCACATTAGAATCGAAGAAACCTCATATATGTGTGTTTGGAGATTTCAATTTCGGAGCTAAACGGAGCTAGCGTTGGAGCTCTTCACTTTTGGAATCGACGGAATCAAAAATTATCAATTTCCCCAATTTAATTTGAATTAAGACACAACTAACAAAGTTAAAACAAAAAAATAAAATTTTACCTCAGAATCATTATAATCCGAGGAAAAATAATAATCAAAATATAAACCTAAACGGCTCCCATATGCGTCAATAAGCAAATGATAGTTACCTTTATTTGGGTAACCCTTTATATTTCTTCTTCATCGGAGCTGGAGATTGGATTTGTGGAGGGTCTTCGATTCGATTGAGCGGCTTGGTGGGAGAGACGTGAAATGGTGAAGTGAAGAGTGCTTCTTTGATTCGGTTGAGCGGCTTGGTGGGAAGAGATGAGAGGCCTGGTGGGAAGGTGCATTTGAGGAGATTTCTTTTTCTGTACGTGAAGTGGTGAAGTGAAGAGATGAAGTAATTTGAGTGACGCTGTAAAAGATAAAATAAATAAAATGGCCCATACATGTAATCCAAGGGCTGAAAAATATAGAGGAGACATCAAGATATTTTAAATCGTGGATTAAATTTAGACAATCTGGACCATTAATTATAATCGATCTGGCCGAAAATGATTGAAATTTAATCCAAAGACTAAAATATATGGAGAATAACAGGAGACATTTCGGACCGTTGGCCCTTCTCTAATATTATATAGATATATATATATATATATTTATATATTTATATATAATAGTATTGGATATCTTTTAATATGTGTAACAGAATAAAATGCACGTGTTTAAGAATTATTTGCTTAGCATCTGGATAAATATGTAAATAAATTATATATTCGTGATTTTGTTGATTTATTATAATACTGAAGAACAACCCTATCAAGTAGAGATAAATAACAACTTAACTAAATAAAAAATTGTAAGATAAATTGCATATTTAATGTAGCCGAGAATTGGATTGTCATCATCAATATCATAGAGATTGTGTAAATTTAGCTACACAATTTGAGTCCTGAGTGAGTTTTCTAACGGACAAGAGGTTAGATGACATCTTTGGAACATGAAGGACAGATTGTAAAGTTAGATTCGCAGAAAGAACAATAGAACCTTTTCCCGCGACTATAGAGAAAGACCTATCTACGATACGAACTCTAAGATTACCAAGACAAGGAGTGTAAGATGAGTATAAATGGGAAAGACTCGTCATGTGATCACTAGTGCCTAAATCAATTACCCATAATTCGTTATCAGAAGAAGTGTAAAACGGAATAAAAATCACTTTTTTTAACAAGAAAATTAGTCAAAGAGGTGTTAGGAATAAATTCGGATAAATTTAATAATCCGTACAAATGCTCTAATTATTCCTTACTGAATGGAGCTCTTTTGGAGATATTAGGTCTGATTTGAGTAGTTACTTGTATACTTGATTCATATTTATCAGAAAAGTAAATGATTCAAAAGTCTCAAGTATATCTATATTTGTTATTAACATAAACTACACAAATTAAATTGTTCCACTAACTTTACACATTATGAATTAAATTTAAAAAATTTAAATAAATATTTACTAATATAAAATCACATTAACTAAATATCAATTAATTATATTACTTAATCATCATATCGAGAATCAGAATTCTATTTTTTTTTATTTATGTCCGGTATCGAATTGTGAATGTAATGATGTAAAAAATTTAAAATGTATATACCTAATATAAAATATATGATTTTTTTTTAAATTGAAAATACTAGAAATGATAAATAAATTTTATTGAAAAGATTCTCCAATTTGGATACTACATAATAGAATACTGAATGTAAACGGAAAAAAAAAATTATTTTTAAGCATCCAATTATATACTACAAAATAATTAGTTAAATGACCAAAAAACCAAATATAAAAAATGCCTTTTTATTTAATATGGTATATGTAATATTGGGCCTTGGTAATTTTGTACCTTCTCTAACCAGGTTTTTCTTATCAATGGGCCAATATTACCTTTTTTTTTATGAAAGGGTATTTTTTGTATATTAGGAGACAATTTACGAGTTTCCAGGTAACCTATAGAAATATCGTTTCTTACTAACAATTATAAAAAAATCGCTCTAAATAAAAACGTAAAAAAATACCTTAATTTTAGCAGCTCTAGTTTTTAATTTTGAAGGTTTAATCAAAAGATTAAAGTGATCAACTGTTATCCCACACTAAGGTAAGTATTATAACCGTTCTATTTTTGTATAACTTTTTTGTTTTAGCCACGTAATTGGTAATTACAATTTGTAACTCGATTTTAGTTTTTGTAATTATATAATTTGTAAATCGTAGTTAGGGATCATATTTATGGCTTGTAAATTGTAGGTATTATTTTGGTAATAAATTGGTAGATTTTATTTTAATTTTTTTTCAATTTTGAACTCATTTTCCATTAATGATGAATAGTTATTCAAATAATATTATTAATCAATTAAAGATCTTGTATAATTAGTTGTAAATCCTAATTCGTATTAAGTTTTTATTACAATGCTCTCCCAGTTAATTTTGGGTTTGGTTTATAGAACTTGTTTTTGGAATTAGGGTTTATAAAAATATGAATTGGGATGTTCTTTGTTTTTTATACTATCTAGTAGTGACGGTAATTTCTAAGCTATATCCTTTGGTTTTTATTTTTTGCAGAACACCCTTAACTCCCAAATATTAACTTTACAATGGAGTGGAATCTAATTCTTAAATTTTGTACGTTCATTTTTATACTTTATAATTTTTTTTCTAATTTTTTAATTTATTATATTTCATTTATAAAGAAAAAGATAGTTGGCCATGTCATTTCAGTACTGGAAAATATTTATATTTATATAATTTATCTTGGTAAGTATTATATTTATATTTATATTTATATTTATATTTATATATGCTATATTTCTTATTCTTTCTATTGGATGTTATGAAGTTATGTTTGCATCAAAATGCAAAATTATTCTGCCACCTCTGACATATGGCTGGGAAATAGATATGGATTTTTCTACCGAAGAAATTGCTAATATTTTTCGGACGACCTTGTGGTTCCAAGCTCGACAACAAAATCATGATTACTAAGATTTTTCGTTGAACAGACTGTTTATCCCAAAATATTAGGTTTATATAAAATGTAATTGATGGATCATACTAATTGTATATTTATTTATGATAATTATTGTTATTTATTGGTAGAATTCGAATTTAATTACCTTTTTAGGTTTAATTATATGAAATGTTATTGATCTTTTGACTGCTTAAATATTTTATAAGGTTGTTTAGTTTTAAAATTAGTAAGAAATTATGGACTCGGATTATTAAATTTGGAAGTTTATGAATAGAAATTTGGTTAATTTTTTTTAATTAAAATTTGTGCTTATGAAAATTAGAGAGGATATTCGATCTATTACCATCCCTAGTTAAACAATTTTTTTTACCATACCCTAATTTACATCTTGTAGATACAAGTTTAAGATACTATTCCATAATTGGTCTCTCAGTTTTGTATCGTTATGTGAGTTACTACCCGCAAGTGTATGGATCGTTTACAATTAATAATAACATAAGTATGAAGCTTATCGTTCTCCACAAGGATTATGAGGTTAATGATAGTTTCAATTAATATCGTGTATTTTGCCTTTTTGGAAATTTTTTAGGTGAACTTATAGATAGTAAGAATGACTGGTGAGAATAACTGAAACAAGAGTTTTTTCTATATTAACTGGTGAGAATAATTGTTCTCAAGTGATCAAGCTGCTTTAAGCCTATTCATAAACTTAAGCTCTGAGGTTTTGGTATATGTGTATGGTCCTTTGTATGCAACCTTGGTAGCAAACATGTAAACAAATAAGGTGACATGTTATATATATATACTAGGTATTAACTCGTGCCTGAAGGCACTCTAACACTATTGATTTAGAAAAATAAATTTAATTTTGAATAAATAAACAATTCTTCAGGTAAAAATAAACTGAAGAATATTTAACCAAGCTTAAAAAGTATGATATGTTTTAAATAAACTATATATCTAACTATATATACATTAATGGAAATTAAGTGTCACAAAGAAGAGATTGTTTTCGCACGAAAAGGAAATAAAGATCATTGACATACAAAAAGGAAGAGATCGTCGATGCATGGAAAAAAATCATTGATATACGAAAAAAAAAGTAAAAGATCGTTGGAACGGAATAAATTGTCTGAAAGAAAAGAATGCAAGTGATTATAGGGACAGTATAGTGTAATTTTCAACAAAAAGACTAATAGTAATTTCAAAAACCAATAGTGCAATTAACTCGAACAATGAATATAAAGACCTAAAGTGTAATTTTTGCATAATATATGGACCAATGAGGAAAATTCAATCAGGAGACCTACATTGCAGTTAACTATAAATAATTGACTCTTGCTGGAGAGCTCCCAATCAAAATTCTTGATTACACCTGTGTCTAAAGGAATTATAGAACTATACAAAACAATTGGTGAAATATTTATAAGAAACATATATACATGTAACTAACTAAAGACTGATTTGAAGATGAGTAGATATCCCGAAACAGGTTGCCAAGGAACGAAGCAGATATTTTATTTTCTTTTCCAGCCACTAACAATTATAAAAAGTACTCGAATCTTTGGCGTGACACATGATCTTACTTGCTGGTGAAAAGGACTGGTGCAAGAGGAGTAACCCACTGCAAACTTACCAAATAGAAAAATTTACTACTTTAATGTTAATTTCATTGCATCATAAAATCACACGATATATAAAATACCATCTATACCTTTGAATGGAATTTTTTCAATTATAAAAAACGCAAATATAGGTGAAGTCACTAAAAGTCCACCATTAATGCAGACCATATAACACCATTTTGAAAATTGGCCAGCTTAAAATTACCCCTGCAAGGAGAATTGAAATTTAACATATAAATTTAAAATAAATACCCTCCTCCCCTAAAGACAATTATATTGAAAAAATCAGCAAAAATAAAGCAAATCTTTGAGTAAACTTACTAAATACCAGTGCGACCTACACACATTACCATTCTTGTATGTAGCTAGATTACCCCAAAGCCAACATGCTTCCTTTTTACTATTACACCAGTATCTAAGCATACACGGTAAACTTTGGAAGTGGAATCAAATTAAAATAATGTAAACTGAAGGTATCAATTAACTGAAAGTGGAGAAATTGCCAATTGAGGAGATGAAAAGACTGGAGCCTGTATTTCCCAACCAAAAACCAAGTATGGAATCAAATTAAAATAATGAGAACTGAAGGAAACATATCAATTAACTGAAAGTGGATAAATTGCCAGTTGAGGAGATGAAAAGACTGGAGCTTGTATTTTCCAACCAAAAACCAAGTATAACCTGGATTAGAAAGTAAGATTAAATATGAAATAAATATACCCTGGTGCTAATCTTTAAAAACAACAAATATACGTGTTGTTAATGTAAAATAAAAGTAGAAAAAAAAAGTAAAAAAATAGTAAAAAAGTAAGTATACTTTCGCCGAGGATGATTTGCAACATTGAAATGTTCCAAATAGTATAGTCCCCTCCCCATATCAGTTATTCTCAGCGAATCACTTCTTATAAGGTAAAGGCTTCCTATGGTCATACACGGCCATTGTAAATTAGTATAAAAATATAATAAACAACACTGTACTAGGTAAAAGGCTTTCAACGGGCCATTGTAGAATTAGTATAAAAATATAATAAACAACACGAAAACTTTATAAATAATGAGATTAGGTTTTAAGAAATTCATTTTTTTAGAATTCAACATTGTAGGATTAATATAAAAATATAATTGTAAAAATAAAGAAATTAGGTTAAAAAATAATTTAATCTTTTAAAGTTTTAATAGGAAAATTTAATTGATTTTTTACCTTAATATGGAATGGTGAGAATGGTCCCTAACTTGCGGCAATTTTCTTGTTCAGGAGACGGCTTGGTGTGAAGGTGATTAAAAATAATTACTATAGAATTATTAATCACCTTAATTTAATAAAAGAAATGCCGTATAAGGCCAAAGTGTTCACTTCAACAGACAAAAAGGCTATTGTCAGCTATTGCTATATCTTCTTTTTCTCTTTTGCTCTTCATACTTTGGTAAATTAACAATAATTGTAAACAAAAATATAATCTAAAATACTTTTTATTAATTTTATCAAACTCGGAGGTGCCTGCAATTAAACAAATCACAGGGATCAATTATGTAATTTATTAAAATAAATCATTATAATTAAAAATAAATTAAAATTTGGGCTTGCAAATGGGATAGAAGAAGCTTTATCATTCCAAATAGCTAATAATCCAATTCCTGTTGATACTTAAATTAGATGATTCTGAAAAATTGTAAAAGTGATGATATTAGGTTAAAAGAATTCAATTTTTAAGAGTTTCAATGGTAAACCTTAATTTTTACCTTAATTTGGTTCTTCAATTATTGATGGCGTTTTTGAGAAGTTCTTTTCCAGCAAGTTGTTCTAGGAAATAGTCTAGAAGTTCAAGGGTACCTATTTTAAAAAATACCACCTTTTAATGCACGCCAGCTAACCCAATGGGTCACACTAACAGCTCGTAAAACTCTTAACATAGCTTCTAAACAACAGAGTCGAACCAAGGGATTTTCACTGGTTCAGAAGATATCACATAAAGACATGCAATACTAAAAAAATATCACAATATTTAAGTTCAGATTATGGAATAAAAGAAAATAAAATTTTAACCTGATTTTGCCATCATAGCAGCTAAACCAATTGTTTTCAAGAAAATAGTTTTCCCGCCAGTATTTGGTCCCATTATTACCAAAACTCTTGTATTTTTTTCAACAATAATATCAACAGGAATTGGGGGAGTTTTTTACTTTAGCAACCTGCAGTAAACAAAAATAGCCTAACATATTAAGGTAACTAAATCCCATCTCGAGCAAACAATAAATATAAAATAAAAGGAAAAGTAGGTCAATATGGCTCTATGAGTTACCTGTTTTTCTAAGGATGATATATGAATGTTAGTTTCTTCTTTCACACTTAATATTCCCCCTTGTTGTTTTCTCCTCTACATATCCTAAAATTAACAAACGAATTCTCATGTATTCTTGCATGTAATTTAAAATTGAATAGAATGATTCTGAAAAGTCTACAGAAATAGCATAATTCTACTTATATTAATAATTTGCAAGATCAATTTCAAATACTAATCGATTGACACTTAATCAAATTATAAATGAAAAAAAATGCACTAATCAGTCCTGGACAAATAACACCGTTTGTGCTTTACATGGAACAGGTTTTCACCTTTGTAAACAGGTCAACTCAGGTCCAATCCCACCTGTCTTCAAGTCATATCTCCATTATTCACCTGCACCCAAGGTTTTGTCTTACTAAGATTCATAATTCTCAATTGAAGAAAAGAAAAATCAAAAAATATTAATACCAATTGCAAAAGTGCAGAAAATGTTTGTGCTACGTCCTACTTTTCTTGACCCCTTACAACATCTCCACAAGACATGGGATTTTTTCCAGGTTCAGCTTCAGACTATAATTTATCTATTATATAGTGACCTATAGTGCAATTAACTCGAAAAAAGAAACCAGGAGAGTGCGATTAACTCAAAAAAATTACAAATCACATTAGAATCGAAGAAACCTCATATATGTGTGTTTGGAGATTTCAATTTCGGAGCTAAACGGAGCTAGCGTTGGAGCTCTTCACTTTTGGAATCAAAAAATATTAATACCAATTGCAAAAGTGCAGAAAATGTTTGTGCTACGTCCTACTTTTCTTGACCCCTTACAACATCTCCACAAGACATGGGATTTTTTCCAGGTTCAGCTTCAGACTATAATTTATCTATTATATAGTGACCTATAGTGCAATTAACTCGAAAAAAGAAACCAGGAGAGTGCTATTAACTCAAAAAAATTACAAATCACATTAGAATCGAAGAAACCTCATATATGTGTGTTTGGAGATTTCAATTTCGGAGCTAAACGGAGCTAGCGTTGGAGCTCTTCACTTTTGGAATCAAAAAATATTAATACCAATTGCAAAAGTGCAGAAAATGTTTGTGCTACGTCCTACTTTTCTTGACCCCTTACAACATCTCCACAAGACATGGGATTTTTTCCAGGTTCAGCTTCAGACTATAATTTATCTATTATATAGTGACCTATAGTGCAATTAACTCGAAAAAAGAGACCAGGAGAGTGCTATTAACTCAAAAAAATTACAAATCACATTAGAATCGAAGAAACCTCATATATGTGTGTTTGGAGATTTCAATTTCGGAGCTAAACGGAGCTAGCGTTGGAGCTCTTCACTTTTGGAATCGACGGAATCAAAAATTATCAATTTCCCCAATTTAATTTGAATTAAGACACAATTAACAAAGTTAAAACAAAAAAATAAAATTTTACCTCAGAATCATTATAATCCGAGGAAAAATAATAATCAAAATATAAACCTAAACGGCTCCCATATGCGTCAATAAGCAAATGATAGTTACCTTTATTTGGGTAACCCTTTATATTTCTTCTTCATCGGAGCTGGAGATTGGATTTGTGGAGGGTCTTCGATTCGATTGAGCGGCTTGGTGGGAGAGACGTGAAATGGTGAAGTGAAGAGTGCTTCTTTGATTCGGTTGAGCGGCTTGGTGGGAAGAGATGAGAGGCCTGGTGGGAAGGTGCATTTGAGGAGATTTCTTTTTCTGTACGTGAAGTGGTGAAGTGAAGAGATGAAGTAATTTGAGTGACGCTGTAAAAGATAAAATAAATAAAATGGCCCATACATGTAATCCAAGGGCTGAAAAATATAGAGGAGACATCAAGATATTTTAAATCGTGGATTAAATTTAGACAATCTGGACCATTAATTATAATCGATCTGGCCGAAAATGATTGAAATTTAATCCAAAGACTAAAAAATATGGAGAAAAACAGGAGACATTTCGGACCGTTGGCCCTTCTCTAATATTATATAGATATATATATATATATATATATATTTATATATTTATATATAATAGTAATGGATATCTTTTAATATGTGTAACAGAATAAAATGCACGTGTTTAAGAATTATTTGCTTAGCATCTGGAGAAATATGTAAATAAATTATATATTCGTGATTTTGTTGATTTATTATATTACTGAAGAACAACCCTATCAAGTAGAGATAAATAACAACTTAACTAAATAAAAAATTGTAAGATAAATTGCATATTTAATGTAGCCGAGAATTGGATTGTCATCATCAATATCATAGAGATTGTGTAAATTTAGCTACACAATTTGAGTCCTGAGTGAGTTTTCTAATGGACAAGAGGTTAGATGACATCTTTGGAACATGAAGGACAGATTGTAAAGTTATATTCGCAGAAAGAACAATAGAACCTTTTCCCGCGACTAGAGAGAAAGACCTATCTACGATACGAACTCTAAGATTACCAAGACAAGGAGTGTAAGATGAGTATAAATGGGAAAGACTCGTCATGTGATCACTAGCGCCTAAATCAATTACCCATAATTCGTTATCAGAAGAAGTGTAAAACAGAATAAAAATCACTTTTTTTAACAAGAAAATTAGTCAAAGAGGTGTTAGGAATAAATTCGGATAAATTTAATAATCCTTACAAATGCTCTAATTATTCCTTACTGAATGGAGCTCCTTTGGAGATATTAGGTCTGATTTGAGTAGTTACTTGTATACTTGATTCATATTTATCAGAAAAGTAAATGATTCAAAAGTCTCAAGTATATCTATATTTGTTATTAACATAAACTACACAAATTAAATTGTTCCACTAACTTTACATATTATGAATTAAATTTAAAAAATTTAAATAAATATATACTAATATAAAATCACATTAACTAAATATCAATTAATTATATTACTTAATCATCATATCGAGAATCAGAATTCTATTTTTTTATTTATGTCCGGTATCGAATTATGAATGTAAAGATGTAAAAAATTTAAAATGGATATACATAATATAAAATATATGATTTTTTTTAAATTGAAAATACTAGAAATGATAAATAAATTTTATTGAAAAGATTCTCCAATTTGGATACTACATAATAGAATACCGAATGTAAACGGAAAAAAAATTATTTTTAAGCATCCAATTATATACTACAAAATAATTAGTTAAATGACCAAAAAACCAAATATAAAAAACGCCTTTTTATTTAATATGGTATATGTAATATTGGGCCTTGGTAATTTTGTACCTTCTCTAACCAGGTTTTTCTTATCAATGGGCCAATATTACCTTTTTTTATGAAGGGTATTTTTTGTATATTAGGAGACAATTTACGAGTTTCCAGGTAACCTATAGAAATATCGTTTCTTACTAACTATTATAAAAAAAATAGCTCTAAATAAAAACGTAAAAAAATACCTTGATTTTAGCAGCTTTAGTTTTTAATTTTGAAGGTTTAATCAAAAGATTAAAGTGATCAACTGTTATCCCACACTAAGGTAAGTATTATAACTGTTCTACATTTGTATAACTTTTTTGTTTTAGCTACGTAATTGGTAATTACAATTTGTAACTCGATTTTAGTTTTTGTAATTATATAATTTGTAAATCGTAGTTAGGGATCATATTTATGGCTTGTAAATTGTAGTCAGGGTTTAGTTGGTATTATTTTGGTAATAAATTAGTAGATTTTATTTTAATTTTTTTCAATTTTGAACTCATTTTCCATTAATGATGAATAGTTATTCAAATAATATTATTAATCAATTAAAGATCTTGTATAATTAGTTGTAAATCCTAATTCGTATTAAGTTTTTATTACAATGGTCTCCCAGTTAATGTTGGGTTTGGTTTATAGAACTTGTTTTGGGAATTAGGGTTTATAAAAATATGAATTGGGATGTTCTTTGTTTTTATACTATCTAGTAGTGACGGTAATTTCTAAGCTGTATCCTTTGGTTTTTATTTTTTGCAGAACACCCTTAACTCCCAAATATTAACTTTACAATGGAGTGGAATCTAATTCTTAAATTTCGTACGTTCATTTTTATACTTTATAATTTTTTTCTAATTTTTTAATTTATTATATTTCATTTATAAAGAAAAAGATCGTTGGCCATGTCATTTCAGTACTGGAAAATATTTATATTTATATAATTTATCTTGGTAAGTATTATATTTATATTTATATTTATATTTATATTTATATATGCTATATTTCTTATTCTTTCTATTGGATGTTATGAAGTTATGTTTGCATCAAAATGCAAAACTATTCTGCCACCTCTGACATATGGCTGGGAAATAGATATGGATTTTTCTACCGAAGAAATTGCTAATATTTTTCGGACGACCTTGTGGTTCCAAGCTCGACAACAAAATCATGATTACTTTAAGATTTTTCGTTGAACAGACTGTTTATCCCAAAATATTAGGTTTATATAAAATGTAATTGATGGATCATACTAATTGTATATTTATTTATGATAATTATTGTTATTTATTGGTAGAATTCGAATTTAATTACCTTTTTAGGTTTAATTATATGAAATGTTATTGATCTTTTGACTGCTTAAATATTTTATAAGGTTGTTTAGTTTTAAAATTAGTAAGAAATTATGGACTCGGATTATTAAATTTGGAAGTTTATGAATAGAAATTTGGTTAATTTTTTTTAATTAAAATTTGTGCTTATAAAAATTAGAGAGGATATTCGATCTATTACCATCCCTAGTTAAACAATTTTTTTTACCATACCCTAATTTACATCTTGTAGATACAAGTTTAAGATACTATTCCATAATTGGTCTCTCAGTTTTGTATCGTTATGTGAGTTACTACGCGCAAGTGTACATGGATCGTTTACAATTAATAATAACATAAGTATGAAGCTTATCGTCCTCCACAAGGATTATGAGGTTAATGATAGTTTCAATTAATATCGTGTATTTTGCCTTTTTGGAAATTTTTTAGGTGAACTTATAGTTAGTAAGAATGACTGGTGAGAATAACTGAAACAAGAGTTTTTTCTATATTAACTGGTGAGAATAATTGTTCTCAAGTGATCAAGCTGCTTTAAGCCTATTCATAAACTTAAACTCTGAGGTTTTGGTATATGTGTATGGTCCTTTGTATGCAACCTTGGTAGCAAACATGTAAACAAATAAGGTGACATGTTATATATATATACTAGGTATTAACTCGTGCCTGAAAGCACTCTAACACTATTGATTTAGAAAAATAAATTTAATTTAGAATAAATAAACAATTCTTCAGGTAAAAATAAACTGAAAAATATTTAACCAAGCTTAAAAAGTATGATATGTTTTAAATAAACAATATATCTAACTATATATATACGTTTAGAAAAAACATAAACAATATATCCAATTTTATATATACATTTAGAAAAAAGTTATAATTTTAGTTTGCGAAAAAATAAATGTAATTTAGTTAAGCATGAGCATTCAACAAAAAGAAAAAATTGTGCATTAATAGAAATTAAGTGTCACAAAGAAGAGATTGTTTTCGCACGAAAAGGAAATAAAGATCATTGACATACAAAAAGGAAGAGATCGTCGATGCATGAAAAAAAATCATTGATATACGAAAAAAAAAGTAAAAGATCGTTGGAACGGAATAAATTGTCTGAAAGAAAAGAATGCAAGTGATTATAGGGACAGTATAGTGTAATTTTCAACAAAAAGACTAATAGTAATTTCACAAACCAATAGTGCAATTAACTCGAACAATGAATATAAAGACCTAAAGTGTAATTTTTGCATAATATATGGACCAATGAGGAAAATTCAATCAGGAGACCTACATTGCAGTTAACTATAAATAATTGACTCTTGCTGGAGAGCTCCCAATCAAAATTCCTGATTACACCTGTGTCTAAAGGAATTATAGAAATATACAAAACAATTGGTGAAATATTTATAAGAAACATATATACATGTAACTAACTAAGGACTGATTTGAAGATGAGTAGATATCCCGAAACCGAAACAGGTTGCCAAGAAACGAAGCAGATATTTTATTTTCTTTTCCAGCCACTAACAATTATAAAAAGTACTCGGATCTTTGGCGTGACACATGATCTTACTTGCTGGTGAAAAGGACTGGTGCAAGAGGAGTAACCCACTGCAAACTTACCAAATAGAAAAATTTACTACTTTAATGTTAATTTCATTGCATCATAAAATCACACGATATATAAAATACCATCTATACCTTTAAATGGAATTTTTTCAATTATAAAAAACGCAAATATAGGTGAAGTCACTAAAAGTCCAACCATTAATGCAGACCATATAACACCATTTTGAAAATTGGCCAACTTAAAATTACCCCTGCAAGGAGAATTGAAATTTAACATATAAATTTAAAATAAATACCCTCCTCCCCTAAAGACAATTATATTGAAAAAATCAGCAAAAATAAAGCAAATCTTTGAGTAAACTTACTGAATACCAGTGCGACTTACACACATTACCATTCTTGTATGTAGCTAGATTACCCCAAAGCCAACATGCTTCCTTTTTACTATTACACCAGTATCTAAGCATACACGGTAAACTTTGGAAGTGGAATCAAATTAAAATAATGTAAACTGAAGGTATCAATTAACTGAAAGTGGAGAAATTGCCAATTGAGGAGATGAAAAGACTGGAGCCTGTATTTCTCAACCAAAAACCAAGTATGGAATCAAATTAAAATAATGAGAACTGAAGGAAACATATCAATTAACTGAAAGTGGAGAAATTGCCAGTTGAGGAGATGAAAAGACTGGAGCTTGTATTTTCCAACCAAAAACCAAGTATAACCTGGATTAGAAAGTAAGATTAAATATGAAATAAATATACCCTGGTGCTAATCTTTAAAAACAACAAATATACGTGTTGTTAATGTAAAAAAAAGTAGAAAAAAAAGTAAAAAAAATAGTAAAAAAGTAAGTATACTTTCGCCGAGGATGATTTGCAACATTGAAATGTTCCTAATAGTATAGTAGTCCATTATATGATCCCGTGGCAAATGACATCCCCTCCCCATATCAGCTATTCTCAGAGAATCACTTCTTATAAGGTAAAGGCTTCCTACGGTCATACACGGCCATTGTAAATTAGTATAAAAATATAATAAACAACAATGTACGATTACAATAGGTAAAAGGCTTTCAACGGGCCATTGTAGAATTAGTATAAAAATATAATAAACAACACAAAAACTGTAGAAATAATGAGATTAGGTTTTAAGAAATTCATTTTTTTTAGAATTCAACATTAGAGGATTAATATAAAAATATAATTGTAAAAATAATGAAATTAGGTTAAAAAATAATTTAATCTTTTCAAGTTTTAATAGGAAAATTTAATTGATTTTTTACCTTAATATGGAATGGTGAGAATGGTCCCTAACTTGAGGCAATTTTCTTGGTCAGGAGACGGCTTGGTGGGAAGGTGATTAAAAATAATTACTATAGAATTATTAATCACCTTAATTTAATAAAAGAAATGTCGTATAAGGCCAAAGTGTTCACTTCAACGGACAAAAAGGCTATTGTCAGCTATTGCTATATCTTCGTTTTCTCTTTTGCTCTTTATACTTTAGTAAATTAACAATAATTGTAAATAAAAATATAATCTAAAATACTTTTTATTAATTTTATCAAACTCGGGGGTGCCTGCAATTAAACAAATCACAGGGATCAATTATGTAATTTATTAAAATAAATCATTATAATTAAAAATAAATTAAATTTTGGGTTTGCAAATGGGATAGAAGAAGCTTTATCATTCCAAATAGCTAATAATCCAATTCCTGTTGATACTTAAATCAGATGATTCTGAAAAATTGTAAAAGTGATGATATTAGGTTAAAAGAATTCAATTTTAAGAGTTTCAATGGTAAACCTTAATTTTTACCTTAATTTGGTTCTTCAATTATTGATGGCGTTTTTTAGAAGTTCTTTTCCAGCAAGTTGTTCTAGGAAATAGTCTAGAAGTTCAAGGGTACCTACTTTACAAATACCACCTTTTAATGCACGCCAGCTAACCCAATGGGTCACACTAACAGCTCGTAAAACTCTCAACATAGCTTCTAAACAACAGAGTCGAACCAAGGGATTGTCACTGGTTCAGAAGATATCACATAAAGACATGCAATACTAAAAAAATATCACAATAGTTATGTTCAGATTATGGAATAAAAGAAAATAAATTTTAACCTGATTTTGCCATCATAGCAGCTAAACCAATTGTTTTCAAGAAAATAGTTTTCCCGCCAGTATTTGGTCCCATTATTACCAAATCTCTTGTATTATTTTCAGCAAAAATATCAACAGGAATTGGGGGAGATTTTTTACTTTAGCAACCTACATTAAACAAAAATAGCCTAACATATTAAGGTAACTAAATCCCATCTCGAGCAAACAATAAATATAAAATAAAAGGAAAAGTAGGTCAATATGGCTCTAAGAGTTACCTGCTTTTCTAAGGATGATATATGAATGTTAGTTTCTTCTTTCACACTTAATATTCCCCCTTGTTGTTTTCTCCTCTACATATCCTAAAATTAACAAACAAATTGTCATGTATTCTTGCATGTAATTTAAAATTGAATAGAATGATTCTGAAAAGTCTACAGAAATAACATAATTCTACTGATATTAACAATTTGCAGGATCAATTTCAAATACTAATCGATTGACACTTAATCAAATTATAAATGAAAAAACTGCACTAATCAGTCCCTGGACAAATAACACCGTTTGTGCTTTACATGGAACAGGTTTTCACCTGTGTAAACAGGTCAACTCAGGTCCAATCCCACCTTTCTTCAAGTCAAATCTCCATTATTCACCTGCACCCAAGGTTTTGTTTAACTAAGATTCATAATTCTCAATTAAAGAAAAGAAAAATAAAAAAAGATTAATACCAATTGCAAAAGTGCAGAAAATGTTTGTGCTACGTCCTACTTTTCTTGACCCCTTACAACATCTCCACAAGACATGGAATTTATTCCAGGTTCAGCTTCAGACTATAATTTATCTATTATATAGTGACCTATAGTGCAATTAACTCGAAAAAAGAAACCATGAGAGTGCTATTAACTCAAAAAAATTACAAATCACATTAGAATCAAAGAAACCTCATATATGTGTGTTTGGAGATTTCAATTTCGGAGCTAAACGGAGCTAGCGTTGGAGCTCTTCACTTTTGGAATCGACGGAATCAAAAATTATCAATTTCCCCAATTTAATTTGAATTAAGACACAATTAACAAAGTTAAAACAAAAAAATAAAATTTTACCTCAGAATCATTATAATCCGAGGAAAAATAATAATCAAAATATAAACCTAAACGGCTCCCATATGCGTCAATAAGCAGATGATAGTTACCTTTATTTGGGTAACCCTTTATATATCTTCTTCATCGGAGCTGGAGATTGGATTTGTGGAGGGTCTTCGATTCGATTGAGCGGCTTGGTGGGAGAGACGTGAAATGGTGAAGTGAAGAGTGCTTCTTTGATTCGGTTGAGCGGCTTGGTGGGAAGAGATGAGAGGCCTGGTGGGAAGGTGCATTTGAGGAGATTTCTTTTTCTGTACGTGAAGTGGTGAAGTGAAGAGATGAAGTAATTTGAGTGACGCTGTAAAAGATAAAATAAATAAAATGGCCCATACATTTAATCCAAGGGCTGAAAAATATAGAGGAGACATCAAGATATTTTAAATCGTGGATTAAATTTAGACTATCTGGACCATTAATTATAATCGATTTGGCCGAAAATGATTGAAATTTAATCCAAAGACTAAAAAATATGGAGAAAAACAGGAGACATTTCGGACTGTAGGCCCTTCTCTAATATTATATAGATATATATATATATATATATATTTATATATTTATATATTTATATATAATAGTAATGGATATCTTTTAATATGTGTAACAGAATAAAATGCACGTGTTTAAGAATTATTTGCTTAGCATCTGGAGAAATATGTAAATAAATTATATATTCGTGATTTTGTTGATTTATTATATGACTGAAGAACAACCCTGTCAAGTAGAGATAAATAACAACTTAACTAAATAAAAAATTGTAAGATAAATTGCATATTTAATGTAGCCGAGAATTGGATTGTCATCTTCAATACCATAGAGATTGTGTAAATTTAGCTACACAATTTGAGTCCTGAGTGAGTTTTCTAATGGACAAGAGGTTAGATGACATCTTTGGAACATGAAGGACAGATTGTAAAGTTATATTCGCAGAAAGAACAATAGAACCTTTTCCCGCGACTAGAGAGAAAGACCTATCTACGATACGAACTCTAAGATTACCAAGACAAGGAGTGTAAGATGAGTATAAATGGGAAAGACTCGTCATGTGATCACTAGCGCCTAAATCAATTACCCATAATTCGTTATCAGAAGAAGTGTAAAAGAATAAAAATCACTTTTTTTAACAAGAAAATTAGTCAAAGAGGTGTTAGGAATAAATTCGGATAAATTTAATAATCCTTACAAATGCTCTAATTATTCCTTACTGAATGGAGCTCTTTTGGAGATATTAGGTCTGATTTGAGTAGTTACTTGTATACTTGATTCATATTTATCAGAAAAGTAAATGATTCAAAAGTCTCAAGTATATCTATATTTGTTATTAACATAAACTACACAAATTAAATTGTTCCACTAACTTTACACATTATGAATTAAATTTAAAAAATTTAAATAAATATATACTAATATAAAATCACATTAACTAAATATCAATTAATTATATTACTTAATCATCATATCGAGAATCAGAATTCTATTTTTTTTATTTATGTCCGGTATCGAATTATGAATGTAATGATGTAAAAAATTTAAAATGGATATACCTAATATAAAATATATGATTTTTTTTAAATTGAAAATACTAGAAATGATAAATAAATTTTATTGAAAAGATTCTCCAATTTGGATACTACATAATAGAATACCGAATGTAAACGGAAAAAAAATTATTTTTAAGCATCCAATTATATACTACAAAATAATTAGTTAAATGACCAAAAAACCAAATATAAAAAACGCCTTTTTATTTAATATGGTATATGTAATATTGGGCCTTGGTAATTTTGTACCTTCTCTAACCAGGTTTTTCTTATCAATGGGCCAATATTACCTTTTTTTATGAAGGGTATTTTTTGTATATTAGGAGACAATTTACGAGTTTCCAGGTAACCTATAGAAATATCGTTTCTTACTAACAATTATAAAAAAAATCGCTCTAAATAAAAACGTAAAAAAATACCTTGATTTTAGCAGCTTTAGTTTTTAATTTTGAAGGTTTAATCAAAAGATTAAAGTGATCAACTATTATCCCACACTAAGGTAAGTATTATAACCGTTCTATATTTGTATAACTTTTTTGTTTTAGCTACGTAATTGGTAATTACAATTTGTAACTCGATTTTAGTTTTTGTAATTATATAATTTGTAAATCGTAGTTAGGGATCATATTTATGGCTTGTAAATTGTAGTCAGGGTTTAGTAGGTATTATTTTGGTAATAAATTAGTAGATTTTATTTTAATTTTTTTTCAATTTTGAACTCATTTTCCATTAATGATGAATAGTTATTCAAATAATATTATTAATCAATTAAAGATCTTGTATAATTAGTTGTAAATCCTAATTCGTATTAAGTTTTTATTACAATGGTCTCCCAGTTAATGTTGGGTTTGGTTTATAGAACTTGTTTTGGGAATTAGGGTTTATAAAAATATGAATTGTGATGTTCTTTGTTTTTATACTATCTAGTAGTGACGGTAATTTCTAAGCTGTATCCTTTGGTTTTTATTTTTTGCAGAACACCCTTAACTCCCAAATATTAACTTTACAATGGAGTGGAATCTAATTCTTAAATTTTGTACGTTCATTTTTATACTTTATAATTTTTTTTCTAATTTTTTAATTTATTATATTTCATTTATAAAGAAAAAGATCATTGGCCATGTCATTTCAGTACTGGAAAATATTTATATTTATATAATTTATCTTGGTAAGTATTATATTTATATTTATATTTATATTTATATTTATATTTATATTTATATTTATATTTATATATGCTATATTTCTTATTCTTTCTATTGGATGTTATGAAGTTATGTTTGCATCAAAATGCAAAACTATTCTGCCACCTCTGACATATGGCTGGGAAATAGATATGGATTTTTCTACCGAAGAAATTGCTAATATTTTTCGGACGACCTTGTGGTTCCAAGCTCGACAACAAAATCATGATTACTTTAAGATTTTTCGTTGAACAGACTGTTTATCCCAAAATATTAGGTTTATATAAAATGTAATTGATGGATCATACTAATTGTATATTTATTTATGATAATTATTGTTATTGATTGGTAGAATTCGAATTTAATTACCTTTTTAGGTTTAATTATATGAAATGTTATTGATCTTTTGACTGCTTAAATATTTTATAAGGTTGTTTAGTATTAAAATTAGTAAGAAATTATGGACTTGGATTATTAAATTTGGAAGTTTATGAATAGAAATTTGGTTAATTTTTTTTAATTAAAATTTGTGCTTATGACAATTAGAGAGGATATTCGATCTATTACCATCCCTAGTTAAACAATTTTTTTTTACCATACCCTAATTTACATCTTGTAGATACAAGTTTAAGATACTATTCCATAATTGGTCTCTCAGTTTTGTATCGTTATGTGAGTTACTACCCGCAAGTGTACATGGATCGTTTACGATTAATAATAACATAAGTATGAAGCTTATCGTCCTCCACAAGGATTATGAGGTTAATGATAGTTTCAATTAATATCGTGTATTTTGCCTTTTTGGAAATTTTTTACGTGAACTTATAGATAGTAAGAATGACTGGTGAGAATAACTGAAACAAGAGTTTTTTCTATATTAACTGGTGAGAATAATTGTTCTCAAGTGATCAAGCTGCTTTAAGCCTATTCATAAACTTAAACTCTGAGGTTTTGGTATATGTGTATGGTCCTTTGTATGCAACCTTGGTAGCAAACATGTAAACAAATAAGGTGACATGTTATATATATATACTAGGTATTAACTCGTGCCTGAAAGCACTCTAACACTATTGATTTAGAAAAATAAATTTAATTTTGAATAAATAAACAATTCTTCAGGTAAAAATAAACTGAAAAATATTTAACCAAGCTTAAAAAGTATGATATGTTTTAAATAAACAATATATCTAACTATATATATACGTTTAGAAAAAACATAAACAATATATCCAATTTTATATATACATTTAGAAAAAAGTTATAATTTTAGTTTACGAAAAAATAAATGTAATTTAGTTAAGCATGAGCATTCAGCAAAAAGAAAAAATTGTGCATTAATGGAAATTAAGTGTCACAAAGAAGAGATTGTTTTCGCACGAAAAGGAAATAAAGATCATTGACATACAAAAAGGAAGAGATCGTCGATGCATGAAAAAAAATCATTGATATACGAAAAAAAAAGTAAAAGATCGTTGGAACGGAATAAATTGTCTGAAAAGAAAAGAATGCAAGTGATTATAGGGACAGTATAGTGTAATTTTCAACAAAAAGACTAATAGTAATTTCACAAACCAATAGTGCAATTAACTCGACCAATGAATATAAAGACCTAAAGTGTAATTTTTGCATAATATATGGACCAATGAGGAAAATTCAATCAGGAGACCTACATTGCACTTAACTATAAATAATTGACTCTTGCTGGAGAGCTCCCAATCAAAATTCCTGATTACACCTGTGTCTAAAGGAATTATAGAAATATACAAAACAATTGGTGAAATATTTATAAGAAACATATATACATGTAACTAACTAAGGACTGATTTGAAGATGAGTAGATATCCCAAAACAGGTTGCCAAGGAACGAAACAGATATTTTATTTTCTTCTCCAGCCACTAACAATTATAAAAAGTACTCGAATCTTTGGCGTGACACATGATCTTACTTGCTGGTGAAAAGGACTGGTGCAAGAGGAGTAACCTAGTGCAAACTTAACAAATAGAAAAATTTATTACTTTAATGTTAATTTCATTGCATCATAAAATCACACGATATATAAAATACCATCTATACCTTTAAATGGAATTTTTTCAACTATAAAAAACGCAAATATAGGTGAAGTCACTAAAAGTCCAACCATTAATGCAGACCATATAACACCATTTTGAAAATTGGCCAGCTTAAAATTACCCCTGCAAGGAGAATTGAAATTTAACATATAAATGTACAATAAATACCCTCCTCCCCTAAAGACAATTATATTGAAAAAATCAGAAAAAATAAAGCAAATCTTTGAGTAAACTTACTGAATTCCAGTGCGACCTACACACATTACCATTCTTGTATGTAGCTAGATTACCCCAAAGCCAACATGCTTCCTTTTTACTATTACACCAGTATCTAATCATACACGGTAAACTTTGGAAGTGGAATCAAATTAAAATAATGTAAACTGAAGGTATCAATTAACTGAAAGTGGAGAAATTGCCAATTGAGGAGATGAAAAGACTGGAGCCTGTATTTCCCAACCAAAAACCAAGTATGGAATCAAATTAAAATAATGAGAACTGAAGGAAACATATCAATTAACTGAAAGTGGAGAAATTGCCAGTTGAGGAGATGAAAAGACTGGAGCTTGTATTTTCCAACCAAAAACCAAGTATAACCTGGATTAGAAAGTAAGATTAAATATGAAATAAATATACCCTGGTGCTAATCTTTAAAAACAACAAATATACGTGTTGTTAATGTAAAAAAAAGTAGAAAAAAAAGTAAAAAAAATAGTAAAAAAGTAAGTATACTTTCGCCGAGGATGATTTGCAACATTGAAATGTTCCAAATAGTATAGTAGTCCATTATATGATCCTGTGGCAAATGACATCCCCTCCCCATATTAGCTATTCTCAGAGAATCACTTCTTATAAGGTAAAGACTTCCTACGGTCATACACGGCCATTGTAAATTAGTATAAAAATATAATAAACAACACTGTACGATTACAATAGGTAAAAGGCTTTCAACGGGCCATTGTAGAATTAGTATAAAAATATAATAAACAACACGAAAACTGTAGAAATAATGAGATTAGGTTTTAAGAAATTCATTTTTTTAGAATTCAACATTGGAGGATTAATATAAAAATATAATTGTAAAAATAATGAAATTAGGTTAAAAAATAATTTAATCTTTTCAAGTTTTAATAGGAAAATATAATTGATTTTTTACCTTAATATGGAATGGTGAGAATGGTCCCTAACTTGCGGCAATTTTCTTGTTCAGGAGACGGCTTGGTGGGAAGGTGATTAAAAATAATTACTATAGAATTATTAATCACCTTAATTTAATAAAAGAAATGGTGTATAAGGACAAAGTGTTCACTTCAACAGACAAAAAGGCTATTGTCAGCTATTGCTATATCTTCGTTTTCTCTTTTGCTCTTCATACTTTGGTAAATTAACAATAATTGTAAATAAAAATATAATCTAAAATACTTTTTATTAATTTTATCAAACTCGGGGGTGCGTGCAATTAAACAAATCACAGGGATCAATTATGTAATTTATTAAAATAAATCATTATAATTAAAAATAAATTAAAATTTGGGCTTGCAAATGGGATAGAAGAAGGTTTATCATTCCAAATAGCTAATAATCCATTTCCTGTTGACACTTAAATCAGATGATTCTGAAAAATTGTAAAAGTGATGATATTAGGTTAAAAGAATTCAATTTTTAAGAGTTTCAATGGTAAACCTTAATTTTTACCTTAATTTGGTTCTTCAATTTTTGATGGCGTTTTTGAGAAGTTCTTTTCCAGCAAGTTGTTCTAGGAAATAGTCTAGAAGTTCAAGGGTACCTACTTTACAAATACCACCTTTCAATGCATGCCAGCTAACCCAATGGGTCACACTAACAGCTCGTAAAACTCTCAACATAGCTTCTAAACAACAGAGTCGAACCAAGGGATTTTCACTGGTTCAGAAGATATCACATAAAGACATGCAATACTAAAAAAATATCACAATAGTTATGTTCAGATTATGGAATAAAAGTAAATAAATTTTCACCTGATTTTGCCATCATAGCAGCTAAACCAATTGTTTTCAAGAAAATAGTTTTCCCGCCAGTATTTGGTCCCATTATTACCAAAACTCTTGTATTTTTTTCAACAAAAATATCAACAGGAATTGGGGGAGATTTTTTACTTTAGCAACCTGCATTAAACAAAAATAGCCTAACATATTAAGGTAACTAAATCCCATCTCGAGCAAACAATAAATATAAAATAAAAGGAAAAGTAGGTCAATATGGCTCTATGAGTTACCTGTTTTTCTAAGGATGATATATGAATGTTAGTTTCTTCTTTCACACTTAATATTCCCCCTTGTTGTTTTCTCCTCTACATATCCTAAAATTAACAAACAAATTGTCATGTATTCTTGCATGTAATTTAAAATTGAATAGAATGATTCTGAAAAGTCTACAGAAATAGCATAATTCTACTGATATTAACAATTTGCAGGATCAATTTCAAATACTAATCGATTGACACTTAATCCAATTATAAATGAAATAACTGCACTAATCAGTCCGTGGACAAATAACACCGTTTGTGCTTTACATGGAACAGGTTTTCACCTTTGTAAACAGGTCAACTCAGATCCAATCCCACCTTTCTTCAAGTCAAATCTCCATTATTCACCTGCACCCAAGGTTTTGTCTAACTAAGATTCATAATTCTCAATTAAAGAAAAGAAAAATCAAAAAATATTAATACCAATTGCAAAAGTGTAGAAAATGTTTGTGCTACGTCCTACTTTTCTTGACCCCTTACAACATCTCCACAAGACATGGGATTTTTTCCAGGTTCAGCTTCAGACTATAATTTATCTATTATATAGTGACCTATAGTGCAATTAACTCGAAAAAAGAAACCAGGAGAGTGCTATTAACTCAAAAAAATTACAAATCACATTAGAATCGAAGAAACCTCATATATGTGTGTTTGGAGATTTCAATTTCGGAGCTAAACGGAGCTAGCGTTGGAGCTCTTCACTTTTGAAATCGACCGAATCAAAAATTATCAATTTCCCCAATTTAATTTGAATTAAGACACAATTAACAAAGTTAAAACAAAAAAATAAAATTTTTACCTCAGAATTATTATTATCCGAGGAAAAATATTAATCAAAATATAAACCTAAACGGCTCCCATATGCGTCAATAAGCAGATGATAGTTACCTTTATTTGGGTAACCCTTTATATTTCTTCTTCATCGGAGCTGGAGATTGGATTTGTGGAGGGTCTTCGATTCGATTGAGCGGCTTGGTGGGAGAGACGTGAAATGGTGAAGTGAAGAGTGCTTCTTTGATTCGGTTGAGCGGCTTGGTGGGAAGAGATGAGAGGCCTGGTGGGAAGGTGCATTTGAGGAGATTTCTTTTTCTGTACGTGAAGTAGTGAAGTGAAGAGGTGAAGTAATTTAAGTGACGCTGTAAAAGATAAAATAAATAAAATGGCCTATACAATTAATCCAAGGGCTGAAAAATATAGAGAAGAAATCAAGATATTTTAAATCGTGGATTAAATTTAGACAATCTGGACCATTAATTATATTCGACCTGGCCGAGGAGACATTTCGGACCGTTGGCCCTTCTCTAATATTATATAGATATATATATATATATTTATATAATTATATATAATAGTAATGGATATCTTTTAATATGTGTAACAGAATAAAATGCACGTGTTTAAGAATTATTTGCTTAGCATCTGGAGAAATATGTAAATAAATTATATATTCGTGATTTTGTTGATTTATTATATGACTGAAGAACAACCCTGTCAAGTAGAGATAAATATCAACTTAACTAAATAAAAAATTGTAAGATAAATTGCATATTTAATGTAGCCGAGAATTGGATTGTCATCTTCAATACCATAGAGATTGTGTAAATTTAGCTACACAATTTGAGTCCTGAGTGAGTTTTCTAATGGACAAGAGGTTAGATGACATCTTTGGAACATGAAGGACAGATTGTAAAGTTATATTCGCAGAAAGAACAATAGAACCTTTTCCCGCGACTAGAGAGAAAGACCTATCTACGATACGAACTCTAAGATTACCAAGACAAGGAGTGTAAGATGAGTATAAATGGGAAAGACTCGTCATGTGATCACTAGCGCCTAAATCAATTACCCATAATTCGTTATCAGAAGAAGTGTAAAACAGAATAAAAATCACTTTTTTTAACAAGAAAATTAGTCAAAGAGGTGTTAGGAATAAATTCGGATAAATTTAATAATCCTTACAAATGCTCTAATTATTCCTTACTGAATGGAGCTCTTTTGGAGATATTAGGTCTGATTTGAGTAGTTACTTGTATACTTGATTCATATTTATCAGAAAAGTAAATGATTCAAAAGTCTCAAGTATATCTATATTTGTTATTAACATAAACTACACAAATTAAATTGTTCCACTAACTTTACACATTATGAATTAAATTTAAAAAATTTAAATAAATATATACTAATATAAAATCACATTAACTAAATATCAATTAATTATATTACTTAATCATCATATCGAGAATCAGAATTCTATTTTTTTTATTTATGTCCGGTATCGAATTATGAATGTAATGATGTAAAAAATTTAAAATGGATATACCTAATATAAAATATATGATTTTTTTTAAATTGAAAATACTAGAAATGATAAATAAATTTTATTGAAAAGATTCTCCAATTTGGATACTACATAATAGAATACCGAATGTAAACGGAAAAAAAATTATTTTTAAGCATCCAATTATATACTACAAAATAATTAGTTAAATGACCAAAAAACCAAATATAAAAAACGCCTTTTTATTTAATATGGTATATGTAATATTCGGCCTTGGTAATTTTGTACCTTCTCTAACCAGGTTTTTCTTATCAATGGGCCAATATTACCTTTTTTTATGAAGGGTATTTTTTGTATATTAGGAGACAATTTACGAGTTTCCAGGTAACCTATAGAAATATCGTTTCTTACTAACAATTATAAAAAAAATCGCTCTAAATAAAAACGTAAAAAAATACCTTGATTTTAGCAGCTTTAGTTTTTAATTTTGAAGGTTTAATCAAAAGATTAAAGTGATCAACTGTTATCCCACACTAAGGTAAGTATTATAACCGTTCTATATTTGTATAACTTTTTTGTTTTAGCTACGTAATTGGTAATTACAATTTGTAACTCGATTTTAGTTTTTGTAATTATATAATTTGTAAATCGTAGTTAGGGATCATATTTATGGCTTGTAAATTGTAGTCAGGGTTTAGTAGGTATTATTTTGGTAATAAATTAGTAGATTTTATTTTAATTTTTTTTCAATTTTGAACTCATTTTCCATTAATGATGAATAGTTATTCAAATAATATTATTAATCAATTAAAGATCTTGTATAATTAGTTGTAAATCCTAATTCGTATTAAGTTTTTATTACAATGGTCTCCCAGTTAATGTTGGGTTTGGTTTATAGAACTTGTTTTGGGAATTAGGGTTTATAAAAATATGAATTGTGATGTTCTTTGTTTTTATACTATCTAGTAGTGACGGTAATTTCTAAGCTGTATCCTTTGGTTTTTATTTTTTGCAGAACACCCTTAACTCCCAAATATTAACTTTACAATGGAGTGGAATCTAATTCTTAAATTTCGTACGTTCATTTTTATACTTTATAATTTTTTTTCTAATTTTTTAATTTATTATATTTCATTTATAAAGAAAAAGATCATTGGCCATGTCATTTCAGTACTGGAAAATATTTATATTTATATAATTTATCTTGGTAAGTATTATATTTATATTTATATTTATATTTATATTTATATTTATATTTATATTTATATATGCTATATTTCTTATTCTTTCTATTGGATGTTATGAAGTTATGTTTGCATCAAAATGCAAAACTATTCTGCCACCTCTGACATATGGCTGGGAAATAGATATGGATTTTTCTACCGAAGAAATTGCTAATATTTTTCGGACGACCTTGTGGTTCCAAGCTCGACAACAAAATCATGATTACTTTAAGATTTTTCGTTGAACAGACTGTTTATCCCAAAATATTAGGTTTATATAAAATGTAATTGATGGATCATACTAATTGTATATTTATTTATGATAATTATTGTTATTGATTGGTAGAATTCGAATTTAATTACCTTTTTAGGTTTAATTATATGAAATGTTATTGATCTTTTGACTGCTTAAATATTTTATAAGGTTGTTTAGTATTAAAATTAGTAAGAAATTATGGACTTGGATTATTAAATTTGGAAGTTTATGAATAGAAATTTGGTTAATTTTTTTTAATTAAAATTTGTGCTTATGACAATTAGAGAGGATATTCGATCTATTACCATCCCTAGTTAAACAATTTTTTTTTACCATACCCTAATTTACATCTTGTAGATACAAGTTTAAGATACTATTCCAAAATTGGTCTCTCAGTTTTGTATCGTTATGTGAGTTACTACCCGCAAGTGTACATGGATCGTTTACGATTAATAATAACATAAGTATGAAGCTTATCGTCCTCCACAAGGATTATGAGGTTAATGATAGTTTCAATTAATATCGTGTATTTTGCCTTTTTGGAAATTTTTTACGTGAACTTATAGATAGTAAGAATGACTGGTGAGAATAACTGAAACAAGAGTTTTTTCTATATTAACTGGTGAGAATAATTGTTCTCAAGTGATCAAGCTGCTTTAAGCCTATTCATAAACTTAAACTCTGAGGTTTTGGTATATGTGTATGGTCCTTTGTATGCAACCTTGGTAGCAAACATGTAAACAAATAAGGTGACATGTTATATATATATACTAGGTATTAACTCGTGCCTGAAAGCACTCTAACACTATTGATTTAGAAAAATAAATTTAATTTTGAATAAATAAACAATTCTTCAGGTAAAAATAAACTGAAAAATATTTAACCAAGCTTAAAAAGTATGATATGTTTTAAATAAACAATATATCTAACTATATATATACGTTTAGAAAAAACATAAACAATATATCCAATTTTATATATACATTTAGAAAAAAGTTATAATTTTAGTTTACGAAAAAATAAATGTAATTTAGTTAAGCATGAGCATTTAGCACAAAGAAAAAATTGTGCATTAATGGAAATTAAGTGTCACAAAGAAGAGATTGTTTTCGCACGAAAAGGAAATAAAGATCATTGACATACAAAAAGGAAGAGATCGTCGATGCATGAAAAAAAATCATTGATATACGAAAAAAAAAGTAAAGGATCGTTGGAACGGAATAAATTGTCTGAAAGAAAAGAATGCAAGTGATTATAGGGACAGTATAGTGTAATTTTAAACAAAAAGACTAATAGTAATTTCACAAACAAATAGTGCAATTAACTCGACCAATGAATATAAAGACCTAAAGTGTAATTTTTGCATAATATATGGACCAATGAGCAAAATTCAATCAGGAGACCTACATTGCACTTAACTATAAATTATTGACTCTTGCTGGAGAGCTCCCAATCAAAATTCCTGATTACACCTGTGTCTAAAGGAATTATAGAAATATACAAAACAATTGGTGAAATATTTATAAGAAACATATATACATGTAACTAACTAAGGACTGATTTGAAGATGAGTAGATATCCCGAAACAGGTTGCCAAGGAACGAAGCAGATATTTTATTTTCTTTTCCAGCCACTAACAATTATAAAAAGTACTCGAATCTTTGGCGTGACACATGATCTTACTTGCTGGTGAAAAGGACTGGTGCAAGAGGAGTAACCCACTGCAAACTTAACAAATAGAAAAATTTATTACTTTAATGTTAATTTCATTGCATCATAAAATCACACGATATATAAAATACCATCTATACCTTTAAATGGAATTTTTTCAATTATAAAAAACGCAAATATAGGTGAAGTCACTAAAAGTCCAACCATTAATGCAGACCATATAACACCATTTTGAAAATTGGCCAGCTTAAAATTACCCCTGCAAGGAGAATTGAAATTTAACATATAAATGTACAATAAATACCCTCCTCCCCTAAAGACAATTATATTGAAAAAATCAGCAAAAATAAAGCAAATCTTTGAGTAAACTTACTGAATTCCAGTGCGACCTACACACATTACCATTCTTGTATGTAGCTAGATTACCCCAAAGCCAACATGCTTCCTTTTTACTATTACACCAGTATCTAATCATACACGGTAAACTTTGGAAGTGGAATCAAATTAAAATAATGTAAACTGAAGGTATCAATTAACTGAAAGTGGAGAAATTGCCAATTGAGGAGATGAAAAGACTAGAGCCTGTATTTCCCAACCAAAAACCAAGTATGGAATCAAATTAAAATAATGAGAACTGAAGGAAACATATCAATTAACTGAAAGTGGAGAAATTGCCAGTTGAGGAGATGAAAAGACTGAAGCTTGTATTTTCCAACCAAAAACCAAGTATAACCTGGATTAGAAAGTAAGATTAAATATGAAATAAATATACCCTGGTGCTAATCTTTGAAAACAACAAATATACGTGTTGTTAATGTAAAAAAAAGTAGAAAAAAAAGTAAAAAAAATAGTAAAAAAGTAAGTATACTTTCGCCGAGGATGATTTGCAACATTGAAATGTTCCAAATAGTATAGTAGTCCATTATATGATCCAGTGGTAAATGACATCCCCTCCCCATATCAGCTATTCTCAGAGAATCACTTCTTATAAGATAAAGACTTCCTACGGTCATACACGGCCATTGTAAATTAGTATAAAAATATAATAAACAACACTGTACGATTATAATAGGTAAAAGGCTTTCAACGGGCCATTGTAGAATTAGTATAAAAATATAATAAACAACACGAAAACTGTAGAAATAATGAGATTAGGTTTTAAGAAATTCATTTTTTTAGAATTCAACATTGTAGGATTAATATAAAAATATAATTGTAAAAATAATGAAATTAGGTTAAAAAATAATTTAATCTTTTCAAGTTTTAATAGTAAAATTTAATTGATTTTTTACCTTAATATGGAATGGTGAGAATGGTCCCTGACTTGCGGCAATTTTCTTGTTCAGGAGACGGCTTGGTGGGAAGGTGATTAAAAATAATTACTATAGAATTATTAATCACCTTAATTTAATAAAAGAAATGCCGTATAAGGCCAAAGTGTTCACTTCAACAGACAAAAAGGCTATTGTCAGCTATTGCTATATCTTCTTTTTCTCTTTTGCTCTTCATACTTTGGTAAATTAACAATAATTGTAAATAAAAATATAATCTAAAATACTTTTTATTAATTTTATCAAACTCGGGAGTGCCTGCAATTAAACAAATCACAGGGATCAATTATGTAATTTATTAAAATAAATCATTATAATTAAAAATAAATTAAAATTTGGGCTTGCAAATGGGATAGAAGAAGCTTTATCATTCCAAATAGCTACTAATCCAATTCCTGTTGATACTTAAATCAGATGATTCTGAAAAATTGTAAAAGTGATGATATTAGGTTAAAAGAATTCAATTTTTAAGAGTTTCAATGGTAAACCTTAATTTTTTACCTTAACTTGGTTCTTCAATTATTGATGGCGTTTTTGAGAAGTTCTTTTCCAGCAAGTTGTTCTAGGAAATAGTCTAAAAGTTCAAGGGTACCTACTTTACAAATACCACCTTTTAATGCACGCCAGCTAACCCAATGGGTTACACTAACAGCTCGTAAAACTCTCAACATAGCTTCTAAACAACAGAGTCGAACCAAGGGATTTTCACTGGTTCAGAAGATATCACATAAAGACATGCAATACTAAAAAAATATCACAATAGTTATGATCAGATTATGGAATAAAAGAAAATAAATTTTAACCTGATTTTGCCATCATAGCAGCTAAACCAATTGTTTTCAAGAAAATAGTTTTCCCGCCAGTATTTGGTCCCATTATTACCAAATCTCTTGTATTATTTTCAGCAAAAATATCAACAGGAATTGTGGGAGATTTTTTACTTTAGCAACCTGCATTAAACAAAAATAGCCTAACATATTAAGGTAACTAAATCCCATCTCGAGCAAACAATAAATATAAAATAAAAGGAAAAGTAGGTTAATATGGCTCTATGAGTTACCTGCTTTTCTAAGGATGATATATGAATGTTAGTTTCTTCTTTCACACTTAATATTCCTCCTTGTTGTTTTCTCCTCTACATATCCTAAAATTAACAAACAAATTGTCATGTATTCTTGCATGTAATTTAAAATTGAATAGAATGATTCTGAAAAGTTTACACAAATAACATAATTCTACTGATATTAACAATTTGCAGGATCAATTTCAAATACTAATCGATTGACACTTAATCAAATTATAAATGAAAAAACTGCACTAATCAGTCCCTGGACAAATAACACCGTTTGTGCTTTACATGGAACAGGTTTTCACCTGTGTAAACAGGTCAACTCAGGTCCAATCCCACCTTTCTTCAAGTCAAATCTCCATTATTCACCTGCACCCAAGGTTTTGTCTAACTAAGATTCATAATTCTCAATTAAAGAAAAGAAAAATAAAAAAAGATTAATACCAATTGCAAAAGTGCAGAAAATGTTTGTGCTACGTCCTACTTTTCTTGACCCCTTACAACATCTCCACAAGACATGGGATTTTTTCCAGGTTCAGCTTCAGACTATAATTTATCTATTATATAGTGACCTATAGTGCAATTAACTCGAAAAAAGAAACCAGGAGAGTGCTATTAACTCAAAAAAATTACAAATCACATTAGAATCAAAGAAACCTCATATATGTGTGTTTGGAGATTTCAATTTCGGAGCTAAACGGAGCTAGCGTTCGAGCTCTTCACTTTTGAAATAGACTGAATAAAAAATTATCAATTTCCCCAATTTAATTTGAATTAAGACACAATTTACAAAGTTAAAACAAAAAAATAAAATTTTACCTCAGAATCATTATAATCTGAGGAAAAATAATTATCAAAATATAAACCTAAACGGCTCCCATATGCGTCAATAAGCAGATAATAGTTACCTTTATTTGGGTAACCCTTTATATTTCTTCTTAATCGGAGCTGGAGATTGGATTTGTGGAGGGCCTTCGATTCGATTGAGCGGCTTTGTGGGAGAAACGTGAAATGCTGAAGTGAAGAGTGCTTCTTCGATTCGGTTGAGCGGCTTGGTGGGAAGAGATGAGAGGCCTGGTGGGAAGGTGCATTTGAGGAGATTTCTTTTTTTGTACGTGAAGTGGTGAAGTGAAGTGGTGAAGTGAAGAGGTGAAGTAATTTGAGTGACGCTGTAAAAGATAAAATAAATAAAATGGCCCATACATTTAATCCAAGGGCTGAAAAATATAGAGGAGACATCCAGATATTTTAATCCGTGGATTAAATTTAGACAATCTGGACCATTATTATAATCGATCTAAAGGCAGAAAATGATTGAAATTTAATCCAAAGGCTAAAAAGTATGGAGAAAAACAGGAGGCATTTCGGGTCGTTGGCCCTTTTCCAATATTATATATATATATATTTATATATTTATATATAATAGTAATGAATATCTTTTAATATGTGTAACAGAATAAAATGCACGTGTTTAAGAATTATTTGCTTAGCATCTGGAGAAATATGTACATAAATTATATATTCGTGATTTTGTTGATTTATTATATTACTGAAGAACAACCCTATCAAGTAGAGATAAATAACAACTTAACTAAATAAAAAATTGTAAGATAAAATGCATATTTTATGTAGCCGAGAATTGGATTGTCATCATCAATATCATAGTGCAATGTGACATATAATGAAATACTTATCATTCTTGCAACTATAATTTATATCATTCATAATTCATGAAATTCGAGGAGCACTTCACCAGAAAATTCAAAAGTTTTTGTTGCAATTTTAGAATAATGTGTTAAAGGCTAATATGACATATTGGTTTTGTTTTGTGCAATCTAAGGTGTGTATCATAGTTTAGGCGGGCTACATATCACAATGAGAATCTAAATAGTTATCAATAACTAGATTTGGTAATTGTACATCCTAAATGGATTTCAGAATTGCACAAGTTAGATATACAGTTAGTATAACTTCTTTTATTAAGAAATAAACCAATCGGGGTTAAAGATAAAAGATTCTCTAGACTATCTTATTTGAATAAAAACTATTATACTCTCAAATGAAAAAAAAAACTAAATAAAGACAAAAATAAGCCGTAAAATGATCATTGAGTATCTAAATGCCAACCACCGATCCCCAATCAACCCCACCATTGGAGTTTGACTCAAACAGTCTCTGAGTAGAAAAAGTCTCTCACCAAGCCTAAAAAGTCTTTTCGCATATCTTAATAGGTTTTTGAGCCAGCTAAAATTATTGCCAAAAAAATCTCTTAGTGTGTCAATAAATTTATGTGCATGCTTAAAAGATATCTTAGCACGTGTTTTTTCAACTAAACATGTTCGTTTATTTGGCATTTTATAAAGATAGTTTATAGGTATGCAAGAATCTTTTCGAAACTTGAAATCAACACATATAAATGAAAATATGTTTATATTACAAAGAGTATAAAAAAATATTTTTTTAAATAAAAATAATAGAATTGTGCTTAAATAAAAAAGGAAGTCCATTGTGTTGAGTTTATCAATATCATCATCGTAACTGTCACAATAGGTCTAAAACCATCCATAGCCTTCGAACACAGATTCACCATTGGAAATGCAAAGCCAAAGCTTCACCACTATATTCCCTCACTTGATAACCTTCTGAGCTCATGAAGTCAAAACTTCACCATTGTCATTACCTCGCCTGAGCACCACCTATACTCAAAAAGATAGAACTTCACCATTACATATAATGCAAATCTACTACCATAAAAAAATAACCAAAGATGAGCTTTTAACACAATGAAGACACCACCACTACCTCCATCTCAATGTTCGGAGCACAACACCACCAGTTTTTAGTGTTGCAATACCTTCAATCTCCATTATGCCGCAATTAGATATATTTGAGAAATCTGACAAGTTGGTGAGTTGAGAGGGTTTTAGGAAAAGTGGGTAAATAATTTGGTTTGTGTGAGTTTTAGGATTTCCGATATATAAATGTGTGTGTGTGAATGCAATAGGAAAAAGTGACCAACACGGATGGATCCCCAATTTATGGGGTGCAGAATCGTAATTCATTGGTGCAAGTCCCATCACCATACCTTGTTTACGGTGAACTTGGACGCATATTATTCCTTATTATGTTTGATCACTGGTGAAGGGATAGAGACCGATCCTTCCTTATTGAGAATCGTGTCCTTGATTTAAATAGATGATGAAGAATAGAACGACTCATTGGATAAGTACATAGACAATCCATCTATGAAGCCTATATACATCGATAGTGATGAAGATATCATTAGTATTGGTTATTACGAGACAGACAAAGTATTACAAGAAGTCTTTCTATAATTAGTTTGGGATGTTATTAATCTTTAATGAAAATTATAAATTTTATTTTTGAATTTTGATGATAATGTTCTTTTTGCATTAGATTGTTATATATTTTGTAATTGGTAGAGTCAATGTGTTATGTATTTTCAAGTAAAAAGAGAAAAAAATATATATTTTATTATTAGCAACAACATAAGTCGTCACTAATAATTTATGTACTCTTTTCGAGAGATAAGGAGCAATTGCATTGAGTCGTTGCAACTGAACTTTTCGCGAGAAATTGATGTCAAACACGAAAAAGTTTTTTGTCGCTAATGACAGTTGTTTAATTTATTTTTATATCTCTTGAGATTGAAAATATTAGTCGCGGTGAAACTTTTTGTCACTAGTAAGCCTATTCAATTTTCGATACCAAATTTATGTGTTATTTCGTAATTAATTTAGTTTTAGGGGTTATAGTACAATTTGAATAATATATAAGGGTTATTGAATATAAAAATAGAATTAAGGATTGTATGTAACTAAAATATAAATTAGGAATAATGATCTAATTAAAATTAAATATTAGGGTTATTTTGGAATTTAAATGAAATTTACAGGTTTTAACAAATTTGGAATAAAAATTAGGACTAATTATGTAATTAATATAAAAATTATGGTTATTTAGGAATTAAATTACTTTAGGGGATTCAATGAAATTGAAATATTTTTAGGGATTATAGTGTATTTTAAGATTATTCTTGGGGTTGTGAAATATTTTAAGGGGCTTAATAATATTTTAAAATACTTTTAGGTGATTTAATGTAGTTTAAATTATTTTTATGGGCTTTAGTGAAATTAAATATATTATTGTAGGCTTATATGTAATTTAAATTATATTAGGTTTTTAGTGTAATTTTAAATATTTTTATGAACTTAAGTGAAATAAAAATTATTTTTAATTAAAATTTTTAAGGGATTCATTATAGTTTAAAATTATTATAGGTGATTTAGTGTAATCTAAACATATTTTTAGGGTCTTAAGTGTAATTTAATATTATTTTTTTGTGTAATTTAATTTTTTTTAGGAGCTTTAGTGTAATTTAAAAATATTTTAGGGGATTTAGTATTATTTTAAATTATTTTGGGGGCTTTAATGTATTATAAAAAATTTATGCTTTAGTGTAATTTAAAATAATTATAGGGGCCTTAACATAATTTAAAATTACTTTAGGGGCTTAAGTATAATATAAAATCATTTTATGGGATTTAGTGTAATTCAAAATATTTTTAGAGGTATTTGTATACTTTCTTTATTTTTAAATGCCAGTGGTATTTGCAATTGCCCCGGGGCAGAGAAAAAGTTGGTGACGGGCATGATCCCACACGTAACGTAAATCAAGATCTCACAAACTATAATGCCCTTAGTATAATATTAAGATGAATTAGTTGTTTTTATTATAGTATGTCTAATTAACTATGTATTATAATAAAGTTTTTTTATTTTGTAACCTATTTAGAAAATATAATTTTAAGAAAAACTTATTTAAAAAAATAATTGCAAAACTATCATGTAGGCGCTCTTTCGATGAGAGCAATTATAATTTAATAATCCCATTAGATTAGTGTTCCATTAATTAACTTAAATAAGAGGCCATTCTTTAAGGGGTTTGGAAACTATACAGTTAGAGTATAAGGCGATGTAGGAGGCGGTAGGTCATCACCATGTATATTTATGCATATTTGATAGCACGTGGAATCCAGGGATTAAATATTGGAAGCATGTTGCCAACATCATCGTGCTCACTGTAAGGGAGAAGATCATTAAATGCTTCAAGAGTTGGAAAATTAAGCCTAGAAATGCAACAACAAGTACATGATCAAGTGAGAGTTATTTTTCTTTACAATATTGTTATTTTATTCATACACATTGTTTAGGGAGAAACATAGTTGATGTGTTGATTTGTTGTAGACATTACTTCTTTTGTATTGATGGGTGGAAGAGGAGGTCGGACTAAACAAAAGTATTGGGAAACATTGAAATTACATGGTCCAATTGATATAGTGACTTCAAGCATAGGATGAAAAGGGATTGCTACTTTACAAGCAAAATTCCCGATGACCAGGTTTTCGAGAACTGAAAAAAGAGCTGCAAGGTTTGAGATGACACTTCTTCAAGCATAATATTGCATTAAGCTATAAGTTATAATTATTATTTAGGTTTGAATATTTTCTTAAAAAAAGAAATAGGTGTTGTGCAGGGTCGAACACTTATTCTGGATGCGGGGGGATTTGTTTTAGGTAAATATTTGAAGTAAATTTTCTTTTATTTAGTCATCCTAATACTTTGACCGTTGAATGAAACTGAAGGGGAGAAGAACCCACCGGTGGTAAATAAACAAGTTAGGAAGAAGACTCAGAGGTGCCATTTTTTGTATGGCTAACTTCTTCTACGAGGTCGGGTATGACAAACATGAAAAGTAGTGGAAGACGGGTTCTTAAGAAAAAGCTGGTGTAAGTGTTCAAATAATGTGATTTCATTTTTTATGTCACGATTGAATTTTTATAAATGACTATGTATTTGTTTTATGTAATACGCTGAGTTAAGATCCTTGATTTGTGCACGAGTCACGCAACCAAACCCACACTTAGGATTCTCGAAAGATTTATCCTCTATTACTTTTATGCATATAGATCATGTCAATAATTTGGTAACAGCAGCACGCAAATGGATGGGTGCAGTTATGCAAAGTTGGGTGGTTATTGTTGGATCCCCTCTGAAGGCCTGACATCCGAGAACTGCTGAGCCATCCACTCGTATGGTGTGGTATCTTAACGGGATAATTTTTTCCATCATTGATTATTTAATTTTGAAGGGCCAACTACAATACGAATGGAAGGTAGATAGATCTACAAGCTCGACAACTACCATTAATCCCACTTATAGCATAGAGAAACTAAATGGAGCCCTCACTTGATTTAATTAGATTATAAAAGATGAAGTCCTATCAACTTTTGATCCTACCTGTTCTCCCAGTCCTACTCTTGGTCCTTCCAACAGTTCATCTACTAATCGTCGCCGAAGAAATTCTAAAGACGACGAAGAAGAAAACATATCCAAGAATTAATTTCGATTTTCATCTCCCACTAATGATATTGATGTTAGTATGTATTATTTGGACTTTAATTCAATCTATTTTAATCATATTTTTATTTGTGTAGATTAATGTATTTAGGGATTTTGGGTTTTGTTGTAATTTAACCATATTATCATTCATAAAAAAATTAAATTAGAATAATACTAATTAAAAAAACTATTGATAAATAAGTAAAAAATTTACTAGTGATGTTAGAAATATATCCTCCAAATCGCAGGTTAATCGCAAAGGATTGTCTAGCGATGATTGTGATTCATTGCAAATGATTGTTTGGCGACGACATGATTTCGTCACAAAAGTTTGGCATACTCGAGACGAATGGCTTTCGTCGCAAATGATCGTCTAATTAGTGGAAAAATATCTCGTCGCACGAAATAAATTCTCATAGGCGAGAACATCCAGTATTCATCAAGAATTGTGATCTCTAACGATGAGATATTAGCGACAAAAAAGGAGGTCTTTCCCGATGACAGGTAGCGACACTAGCGACGACAGCTTTCTTCGCTAGTGATAGGAAGTGTAGAAGTTGTCTAACATAATTTATCTTCAACCTTCATGAAATAATGATAAATAAGATAGTGAAATAGATACATTAAACTTTCAAATAACTAAAAATTTGATAAAGTTTTATTATCTCTATCTCTCTCGTTTTAATGTAAATAGATTTTGAAAAAATTTATGGTCATATAATTATGGATTCAATACACACAATACACATGATAAACATGAACCAAAAAGTCATCAAGTATTGAGGTTTCCTTTAAAGAAAGAACTCGTTCGAAAAATGGTTGTTATGCTGCTGAATAGACATGCTTAGAGAAGATAACTATTCAAAATTATTTCTTCCAATTGTAAGTATTTTGAAAACATAATTAATTAATTCAATTAATAATAATTATTTTATCAAAAACGTAATTTGGATAAGTGAAAATTGATATAATATTTGTTTGAGCAAAAATTGTGAAATTCTCCTGGATATATGTGAACAAGAATGCTTGGGGTAATAATTATGTGTAAACAATCATATATGTGATAAGAAAGTGTACAATATATGATAAGAGATTGTACATGGTACATTTACAAACAAAAAACTCAATTCCCTATTCTCAATTTTATATTTAAATTCTTTTTTCAAGTTTTTTATACGTTATTCCTTTTCCATTAAATTATATTAAAGGAACAAAATTTATAATGATTTGCATTAAAAAAACTTAGCACAAGAATACAATAAAGTGTATCTGCCATATTAAGTTTGTGACTAATGTAACCTAGAGGAAGTAAAAAGTTAAAATTTTATGTTTCTTCTTTTATCAATGATGTGTCCAGTTATATAAGACAAGATCCAATCCTGGCATGAGTGAGGCTCTACATGAGACTCATAATACAATTTTTATGAGCTCGGATGAGCAATTTTAAAAGGTGTAAGTGGAAGATTTTTTTCCTATAATGGATGAGGACAAGGTATGAAGACAATGCAAGCTTGGAAAAAGATGTTTAGAGGTAAGATCAAGAACTATATTAAGATTGAAATTCACCCTTGTTTGAAATATTTCGTAACAGTCTGATTATATCTCACACTAATGTCTTTGAGAAAGGAAGATCCTATTAGGAATCTAGATTAAATGGTAATTTTGTTCACAATCCCCTTTCATTTTACATCAAGTAGTATATTGTGAAAATTATTGGATAAGGTTTGGTAAAAATGAAATAAGAAACTTGCATTGGTTCCTAGTTGTTTTGATTCAACTATGAGAAAGTGTGGTAAAATAAGTGATCAAATATGGCATGTCAAGTCTAGGCACATCTATAAGAATTATCGGAGTAAAAATAAAAGTCACTGGTTTCCAAAACAGAAGAAATGGAATTCCAAGAAAAATAATACTTCTATTGAAGTAAACTAACTATTACAGAAATGGAGGTACGGTTACAAATGAAACAATTACACTAAAAACAGAAAAGAACTACAACGATTACACAGTAATATGGTGTGAAAAAGTTATTTTGGCGTACCGGTTATCTTTAAAGGAAATTCTAACAACTATAGTTTTCACAGAGAAGAGAGGTAGAATATTGGTTGTTTTCGGTGTGTTTTGTAGCTTAAGGGAAATGAGGAGCTGATGTATTTATAGGGGAAGGGAGTACGTGGAGAAAGCCTTTGTCAGAAATATCCCACAATTAGTGCCCTTCATTGCCTCCATAATTGATTGATGTTTTGATTTGACCCACGTTTTTAATTTCAGCAATGAACCTAGATACGCGTTTGACCACGTTCTGTAACAGTTGACTAGTTCCTAAATTGTGGACGCTTTTCTTCTGTTGCAAAATTGGTGGGCGTTTGTCTTCAAGCTGAAAGGGTTTGACTTGCCATCGACTACTATAAGAGCTATTCTTCTTCCAATGGATTCACTTCAGAAAAATTATTTCATATTTTTTTTTACTCCCCAAACTCCCAAACTCCATAACTCCCCGACTCCACAACTCCCCCACGAGCCCTCGACCCTTGCCCACACCAGACCAGGCAGGTTGTAGTGGTCGTGTTGCACGCGTGTGGGGCATTTCCAATTCCCTTTTGGCTTTCATAGCCTTTAGTTCTTTTGAAAGTAATAGATGGGTAAAATATTATATGCAATAATTTTTCTATCTCTCCTCAAATGTGGGACTTCTTCTTCACAAAAAGTGACTTTCCCACTTCCTCAAAATAATAGGAATGGATTGATTTAATACATCATATTAAATTGAATATTTTCCACTTTATCCAAAAGATAATGATTGGATTTATGCTAATCAATGGTATAAGTCCTTACAATCCCTCACTCAGGGCCTTTGAGAAAGAAGGTGATCATGTTTTCGTATCTACCAACATTTGGATGAATTGTACTTATGTGGCAATATCTTTCGATTTGAATTGACACGTAGTGAAGTGAGGCAACCACCGAATTCCGTTTAAGTGAACTTACTCATGAACCTTAATAGGTTTCGATCAAGACCCTCACAACACGTACTCTACCCAACTGAATGTTATAGTTCCCTCGAATATCATCTTCCAGTTAGTTAATCAAGTCCTTCTCTAAGGAACACCCTTTAAGATTGTTTAAGAACGTCTCCTTGAAGATTCTATCATGATATTTGGGTCTCACTATTACCCGTGAATTCATAATTTCCTTCTCAAAAGGATCAGAATACAGGCAATGAATTCGCTATGAGTTTAAACACTGAGTACGTCTTATTCATCAAGTCCTTCTCAAAAGGACCACCACGAGTGACTATGAATTATTATGATGATTATGTTTTGAGCCATAGGGATGGAGAGAATCACATTGACTCATTAGTAACATGTTCCCCATTATGGTTTTCCATACCATCCCCCTCGACATCTCCCGAACAAGTATCCTGGTTAGGACTTTGGTTACTGAATCAACTAGATTATTCTCTGATCATACATATTCCAAGGATATCACACCATTATTCAGTAATTGTCTTACTGACTCATGTCTGGTGCGAATATGTCTCCTCTTCCCATAATAGGCGCTATTATGAGCAATTCTAGTGGAAGCTTGTGTATCACAGTGGATACAAACAGGTGTGACACTTTCTTCCCAAAGTGGCACATCTAATAGGAGAGTCCTCAACCTCTCAGCTTCTTGCCCAGCCAACTCTACTGCTATGAAATCGAACTCCAGGGTGGAACGTGCTATACCGTAGCCACTGGTGGAGTTTACTTCATCATTGTCAAAGATCGAGTTTGCATCAGAAAATTCTCAAGGACTGCAGGAAATTTGCTATAATGCAACCCTAGATCAATGGTACCACTTAAGTACTTTAGTAGACGACGAAGTGCAACCCAGTGGTCACTACTCGGGTTATGAGTATATTGACTAAGTATACTTACGGCACAGGCTATATTGGGTCGAGTGTAGTTTATTAAGAACATCACACTACCTATGATCTTAGCGGATTCATTTTAGGATACAACACCCCCATTGTTTTTGATGAAAATGAATACTAGAATCATAATGAGTTTTTACAAGTGTTACCTCAAAGGAGTCTAATTTCTTCACCATCTTTTCTATGTAATGAGGCCGATTCAGGGAAATACCATAAGTGCTTTTAATGATTTTCATTATGAGTATCACATCTATTTCTCCCATATCATTCATATCTAAACTAGAAGAAAAGAAGCGTTTAGTTACATTTATGATATGAATAGAAGTACCAAAGATGAGCATGTCATCTACATAAAGACAAATGATAACACACTTTGAGCTTGTTACTTTGGAGTAAACACATGAATCAAAAGTGTTAGCCATAAAGCATCTGTCATGAGAATATTGTCTAGTTTTTCATACCGTTTTTTAGGTACCTGTTTCAAACTATACAAAGACTTTTCTAGCTTACAAACTTTGTTCCTTTAGGAACCACACACCCTTCAGTTTGCGCCATGTAAATCTCTTCATCTAGATCTCCATTTAAATACGCAGTTTTAACTTCCATTTGATGTATAACTAGTTTTTGAATGACGACTTAAGCAATAAGTGTTCTTATAGGGACAATATTGGTCACAGGAGTAAGTGTCAAAATAATATAAACCTTTCTTTTTGGGTAAAACCCTTAATAACAAGTCTCGTTTAGAATTTTTCTATTGTTATTAATTGGTTTGCTACCATTAGGTAAGTCAGTTAATTCATATGTATGGTTATTTTTAATATTCTCAAGTTCACTATTAATGGCATACTAGCATCTATAGATTTTAAAGCATATTCATTAGTTTTCCAGTCTTCCTCCATGAGGAGGCAGGTGACAACCTATTCGTTTACAAGGACAATGTGAAAGCATTCGGTCATAAAGGCTATGATTAAGTCAGGTCCAAAGTTGGAGTCGATCCTATGCCTCTTACTTCTCTTGGGTTCTTCCTCAGGAATACTACTAGGCTCCATAGAAGTAGAGGGGCCAGGTGAATCATCAAAAAGAGGTAAATCAACATTACTAGATAAGATATCAACAGGTAGAGAAGCATTAACATAATTCAAAGTTTTCAAAGGTAAAATGTGTTCAAAGAACTTAGCATCTCTAGATTCACAAATCGAGTCGTCATCTAAAGACAAGAATCTATAAGCTACGCTATCCTGAGCGTACCATATGAATATGAGTCTATAGTTTTGGGAACAATTGTGACTTTTTTACAAGCAAGTAGTGTAACTTTTGCAAGGCACCCCCACACTTGTAAACATTTCAGGTTTGGTGGAAATCCTTTCCACATCTTATACGGGGTCTTATCTAGGGATTTATGGGTACCCAATCGAGTACATAAAAGACTGACAAAACAGCTTCTTCCCCACATATTAGTTGGTAAACCTGAACTTATTAACATGGCATTCATAGTCTCTTTAAGGGACCTATTCTTTCTTTCGGCTATGCCATTTTGTAGGGCCGTAGGGGCACTAAGTTCATGGATAATTATATTACTTTTACAAAACTCTTTAAGGGAATTAGAACTATACTCGTCTCCTCTATCGGACCTAAATCATTTGATTTTACAGTCTAGTTGGTTTTCAACCTCGGCTTTATATTTTAAAAACGCATTTTCAGCCTCATCTTTAGTTTTAAGAAGGTATACTTTCGCGAACCTATAGTAGTCATTTGCAAAGGTTATATAATAAAGTTTTTCTTCTTTACTAGCGAAATTTCCTGTACTAATTCTAGCAGTTTAGCCTTTCTCGTGGTAATGGATAAAAAGTTTTCTTGCAAGTTTGGACTCTACACATATTTGACATCTAGCAAATTGTGAAGGGGTAGTAGTCCAATATTTTTAAGACTTTTAATAGATGCGACAATTAAATGACCTAATCTACCATGCCTCGTATCCACAGACTCAATATTATAAGCAAAATTAGAAGCATTCTCATTTAAGGTTACAGTGTTTAAAACAAACAAACCAGAATTTAAATACCTTTTCCCCACAAACTCATAATTTTTGGAAATAATGATTTTTCACCTCTAGAAAACAAGTTTGAGTTCCACTTTTTTAAGAAGTGCTCCGAACACTAAGTTCCTACAGAGAGAGGGGAAGAAGAGAACGTCATTTATCTCTAAAATGCCAATTTTTCTATTTCTTTGAGTAGGCGAGAGGCCAGAGATGTATTTTTGTTGAGAAATTAAAATTTATTTTTTTGAATGTGCAACTTAAATTCCAAGGAAGTATTTAAGTCTTCCCAAATCTATAATCTCATAATCTTTTACCAATTTATTTTTTGAAATCTGACTTTCTTTTTCATCGTCTTATGTAACAATTATATTATAAATATATACAAGAAAATTGTTAACTCCCCGCATTTACATGTTTAACAAAAAATAAAGGATCTCCTTGACTTTTTTTTATATCCCATACTTATTATGACCTTTTAGAATCTTCTGAACCAAGACGTCTCCGATTGTTTTATACCATACAATGCTTTTTTCGATTTACACACCAAATTTACAACTTGATCATTAGAAAAACCTAGTGGAATCTCCATATAATTTTCATCTTTAAGGTCTACATATAAGAATTTATTTTTCACATCAAATTGTTTCAAACTTCATCCATAATTAGCTGCCAATGATAAGAGAATTCTTACTGTTTTTATTTTCGTAACAAGGGAAAAAACTTTCTTGATAATCCATACCATAGGCTTGAGTATGCCCTTTAGCTGCTATCCTTTATTTGTATCTTTCCAATGATCCGGTGACATTATATTTCAAAGAACAAATCCATTTATATCCTACAAGTTATTTTTCAGAGGTAAATTTCCAACTCCTGTGTTTGATTCTTTTCTAGAGCTTCCATTTCAACATACATAGCTTATTTCTGATTTTGGTTTGATAACGCCTCATATGCAGTGGTAGGTATAGAAATTGTGTTAAGGCTTGTAAGAAAGTTTCTATTAGATGAAGAAAGTTTCTATTAGATGGTGAAAATGCTCAAATGTTACAAAATTAGATATAGGATCAAGTGGGATTTTAATGAATTCTCTAGTATTTTTTCTTAACGTACATAGGCAAATCATGATCTATATTATATTTTGAGAAAGTTTCAAGGTAAACATGAGAATTAAGATTAGGAATAATTACCTTTTCTTTAGTTTTCAGGTTAGATATTTGAACTTGTTCAGGTGCAGGTGTTGTACTCTTCTTCCTTGAGAATACTTTACCAGATTTCATATTACTAAGACCACCAACATTATTATTGGTCTACTATTTTTCAGCATTTTGAAAAAGATGCCTTCTAAAGTAATAGGAATAGATCTTGGTAGGAAAATATCAATTAAAAATATCTCTGTGTTTTCCTTATCTTCTATAGTTAATTTATCCCCTTGGAGATAAAAATTTGTAAAATACATTCATTTGCATTAAAAGTGACATTATTTAGGACATAAAAAAATTTGACGGCGGATGATAACATGTATATTCTTCTTGAGTTGAGGAATATCCTACAAAAACACATCTTATTAGACTTGGATTTGATTTTCTACGATGGATAATATGAACAAACGAAACACACGCAAATATCTTACGAATAAAATTATTTGTAGTACATAACGTGGGATAAAACTAAGAAAGATTTTCCAAAGGAATTTAAAAATCTAAGACTCTAGAAGACAATCAATTAATAAAATGGGCAAAAGTGAGGACTTCTTAACCCCAATAGGATTTACGCTCATTGTGTTGAAAAAGGAATGCACGAGTAGTATCAAGTAAATACCGATTTTTCCTCTATGCTAACCCATTTTTTGTGGGGTATTTAGACGAGATGACTAAGGAATTACCCCTCCTTTTTAAAATATAGAGTTAAAGTTTGATTATATTGATCCCTAGTATTATCTACCTAAAACCTTATAGTTGTAACCCCAAACTGATTTCTCATCATGGTATGCAAATTTCAAAGAATAACACTAAGATCAGATTTATATTTTAAAGAAATATCCAAGATATTCTAGTACAATATTTAATAAAAGACACAAACCATCTTGCACATGAAACATTGGGTACTGACGAAGGACCTATATATCACTATGCACTAAAGAAAAAGGAGTTAAAATGATCTTATTACCATGTGTGACACACATCACAATGAAAAATATTTTCTTCTAAGTTTTAAAATAGAGAAAGACATAAAATATGAAAAGTTCTAAACCATGGGTTCCCTAACTTACGATGATGAAGTGGAATTTTTCCTTTATTTGATGAATAACCGTTAGACAAGAATAATGATCAAGATGTTTCTTTGATAATATTGTGATTTATTCATGTTTGTACAAAGTAGAGTCCATCGTATTCCTTAGCATGTCTAATCATATACCTTGAATCCTGGTCTTTTAAAGCACGATAGGTAGGAAACAATTACGTTACAATTAAGATTTCGAGTGAGTCTATGAACAAAAATAAGATTAATTGAATTTTTGGAACATGGAGCATTTATAAGCATGAATGAAAATTTAATTTGAACATCTCTACCTGCTACTGTGGTTAAAGCCATCTGATATAACTCTTTTTCATACCACTAGGGCATAGAAGGTATACACAAAAATATTTGTTTGAGTTTGTCATATGCTCATTGGTTGCTGAGTCCATGACCCAAAAGTTTGAAATAAAATGATTTGATATTTTTTAACTCAATGTAAATTAGAAGCGTACCTAAATATGTCAATGAACAACTACATGAACATGTCTTTCCGATTTCTTAACAAAGCTCTCAATTTTTTGATCACCTCGTGGTTAAATTCATCTTTCCCTTCAAAATTTACTTTATTTGGATGAATAATGCTCAATTTTACGTGCCCAAAATTTATTTATTGTTCTCATGTGTAAAACCATTCAATGTTATGTTGATTTTTGCGGACTTTCCAACATTTCAATTCCATATGTCGTGTTTTCTCGCAATAAGTGCACCACAAACTATCTATTCCATCTCAATTTGAACCCTTTATTATTCTGCTTTTCCATTTACTTGAGTTGACATTTGGTCAAGAGTTAGATCTTGTTTATTACCCATTTAGATACCATGACTGAGCCTTCCAACAATTGAGGTTCCAATATGACTCCACGCCTACTTTATTCAGCCCGAATTATATAGATTACCTCGTTTAGAGATGACAATTATTCTTGTCTAAGACCTTATACTCTAACCTGATCAAATTCATTATTCAGGCCGACCACAAAGTCATAAAATCGATCTTTTTCAATTAAGTTTGTTATGATAATTGCAACTTCAGTAATTGTTGTTTGATACTTTTATAATGGTCGAGTTCTTGCCAAAAATTCTGCAGTAAATTAGTATATTCTATAATTTTCATGTATGTTTGTTTCATCGCATCCCAAATATCTTTTGCAGTCTTTAAAAAATATAATTAGATCACTGGGTTTATTAATTTCCATAACAAAGCGATGACCATAGAGTCCTCCTCATCACATGCATCAACAAGTATCTCCTTCATTGGGTTCGTTCCAAGAAAATGAGAGAACTTTCATTTACCTTTTGAAAAGGTGGAAACCAAATGAGACCACTTCAAATAATTTTTTCTAGTCGATATGTATTATGATTAAATATTTTGTAAATCTCCAAATAGTTGGAAAGACGTTAACTCATTATGTGTAGACATTGTAGTAACTGACTAGCAATGAAGGCTAGAAAAAAATTCCATAAATTTTTTCTTTGAAACACAAAACCTGACGATGAAGGTAAAAAAGAAATCCCAAAATTTTCTTTTTAGAACTTTGATACCATGTAAAAAAGAAATTCTGGAAAAATTTTTTATTACTCAATATTATATATAGACTCTAGCTAGAATGTAGAAACTAACTTCGCTATAATATAAGATCTAAATATCAAATATATTTAAGAATTTAAATCAGAATCTTATCTTCTCCTAAATATTCAAATACAATTTTATTGATAAATATGAACTTATATTTATCCAATATTAACCTCTCTGATAGTCTCTTGAGTTATTTTCCTTAGATATCGAAGGGCCTACACTACTTAATTTCCTTTAGTAGAGATATGAAAATACATATAATTTATGTTGAAAGAATAATTATAGTTTTAATTGCAATATAGATTCCTATGTTATGCGAAAATTGTAGTATAGACCTTGATATAATTTATATAGAAAGAATTGTTGTAGTTGTAATCACTAGCCTAGACAAATATATATTACTGCAGTATAGGGTCACATGATATCCAAAAAAATTAGCATAGGTCCATATACTAAAAACAAAAAATGCACTACAAGTTTTCTATAGTTCTTTTCTCAAGTTTTGATAGGGCGACATTATTTACTTAAATTAATTATGAAAATGCATGAGAGAAAATGGTTTAAATTTTGTGTCTGGTTTAGAAGGAAATGAGGAAAGATGATGTTTGGTTAGTTAGCAAATTTCACATTGAAAAATAAAAGGGTTTTTATTTTTTAAATTGATGGATATAACTTACTCAAATATATGAAATTCGGATGTCCCATTCTATAGTGTCATAACATTATTTCATCTTTAGCAAATAGAGAAAATAGAAAACTTGACATTTTTGTTTGTCTAACCAAGGGAACATTACCTTCAAAGTAGTAGAGTCGATCAACTTCTCTAGCACTACCAATCATCTTTTCCGAACTAATATCTTGAAATTTACATCGAGATTGAGTAAATTTAGCTACACAATTTGAGTCCCGAGTGAGTTTTTTAATGGACAAGAGGTTACATGACATCTTTGGAACATGAAGGACAGATTGTAAAGTTAGATTTGCAGAAAGAAAAATAGAACCTTTTCCCGCGACTAGAGAGAAAGACCTATCTACGATACGAACTCTAAGATTACCAGGACAATGAGTGTAAGACGAGTATAAATAGGAAAGACTCGTCATGTGATCACTAGCGCCTAAATCAATTACCCATAATTTGTTATCAGAAGAAGTGTAAAACGGAATAAAAATCACTTTTTTTAACAAGAAAATTAGTCAAAGAGGTGTTAGGAATAAATTCGGATAAATTTAATAATCCGTACAAATGCTCTAATTATTCCTTACTAAATGGAGCTCTTTTGGAGATATTAGGTTTGATTTGACTAGTTACTTGTATACTTGATTCATATTTATCCGAAAAGTAAATGATTCAAAAGTCTCAAGTATATCTGTATTTGTTATTAACATAAACTACACAAATTAAATTGTTCCACTAACTTTACACATTATGAATTAAATTTAAAAAATTTAAATAAATATATACTAATATAAAATCACATTAACTAAATATCAATTAATTATATTACTTAATCATCATATCGAGAATCAGAACTCTATTTTTTTTATTTATGTCCGGTATCGAATTGTGAATGTAGTGATGTAAAAAATTTAAAATGTATATACCTAATATAAAATAAATGATTTTTTTTAAATTGAAACTACTAGAAATGATAAATAAATTTTATTGAAAAGATTCTCCAATTTGGATACTACATAATAGAATACTAAATGTAAACGGAAAAAAAAATTATTTTTAAGCATCCAATTATATATTACAAAATAATTAGTTAAATGACCAAAACCCAAATATAAAAAACGCTTTTTTATTTAATATGGTATATGTAATATTGGGCCTTGGAAATTTTGTACCTTCTCTTACCAGGTTTTTCTTATCAATGGGCCAGTATTACCTTTTTTTTATGAAGGGTATTTTTTGTATATTAGGAGACAATTTACGAGTTTCCAGGTAACCTATAGAAATATCGTTTCTTACTAACAATTATAAAAAAAATCGCTCTAAATAAAAACGTAAAAAATACCTTGATTTTAGCAGCTTTAGTTTTTAATTTTGAAGGTTTTAATCCAAAGATTAAAGTGATCAACTGTTATCCCACACTAAGGTAAGTATTATAACCGTTCTATTTTTGTATAACTTTTTTGTTTTAGCTATGTAATTGGTAATTACAATTTGTAACTCGATTTTAGTTTTTGTAATTATGTAGTTTGTAAATCGTAGTTAGGGATCATATTTATGGCTTGTAAATTGTAGTTAGGGTTCGTAGGTATTATTTTGGTAATAAATTAGTAGATTTTATTTTAATTTTTTTTCAAATTTGAACTCATTTTCCATTAATGATGAATAGTTATTCAAATAATATTATTAATCAATTAAACATCTTGTATAATTAGTTGTAAATCCTAATTCGTATTAAGTTTTTATTACAATGGTCTCCCAGTTAATGTTGGGTTTGGTTTATAGAACTTGTTTTGGGAAATAGGTTTTATAAGAATATGAATTGTGATGTTCTTTGTTTTTTATACTAGCTAGTAGTGACGGTAATTTCTAAGCTATATCCTTTGGTTTTTATTTTTTGCAGAACACCCTTAACTCCCAAATATTAACTTTACAATTGAGTGGAATCTAATTCTTAAATTTTGTACGTTCATTTTAATACTTTATAATTTTTTTTCTAAGTTTTTAATTTATAATATTTCATTTATAAAGTAAAAGATCGTTGGCCATGTCATTTCAGTACTGGAAAATATTTATGTTTATATAATTTATCTTGGTAAGTATTATATTTATATTTATATTTATATTTATATATGCTGTATTTCTTATTCTTTCTATTGGATGTTATGAAGTTATGTTTGCATCAAAATGCAAAACTATTCTACCACCTCTGACATATGGCTGGGAAATAGATATGGATTTTTCTGCCGAAGAAATTGCTAATATTTTTCGGACGACCTTGTGGTTCCAAGCTCGACAACAAAATCATGATTACTTTAAGATTTTTCGTTGAACACTTTAAGATTTTTCGTTGAACACTTTAAGATTTTTCGTTGAACAGACTGTTTATCCAAAAATATTAGGTTTATATAAAATGTAACTGATGGATCATACTAATTGCATATTTATTTATGATAATTATTGTTATTTATTGGTAGAATTCGAATTTAATTACCTTTTTAGGTTTAATTATATGAAATGTTATTGATCTTTTGATTGCATAAATATTTTATAAGGTTGTTTAGTTTTAAAATTAGTAAGAAATTATGGACTCGGATTATTAAATTTGGAAGTTTATGAATAGAAATTTGGTAAATTTTTTTTAAATAAAATTTGTGCTTATGACAATTAGAGAGGATATTCTATCTATTACCATCCCTAGTTAAACAATTTTTTTTACCATACCCTAATTTACATCTTGTAGATACAAGTTTAAGATACTATTCCATAATTGGTCTCTCAGTTTTGTATCGTTATGTGAGTTACTACTCGCAAGTGTATGGATCGTTTACAATTAATAATAACATAAGTATGAAGCTTATCGTTCTCCACAAGAATTATGAGGTTAATGATAGTTTCATTAATATCGTGTATTTTGCCTTTTTGGAAATTTTTTAGGTGAACTTATAGATAGTAAGAATGACTGGTGAGAATAACTGAAATAAGAGTTTTTTCTATATTAACTGGTGAGAATAATTGTTCTCAAGTGATCAAGCTGCTTTAAGCCTATTCATAAACTTAAACTCTGAGGTTTTGGTATATGTGTATGGTCCTTTGTATGCAACCTTGGTAGTAAACATGTAAACAAATAAGGTGACATGTTATATATATATACTAGGTATTAACCCGTGTCTGAAGGCACTCTAACACTATTGATTTAGAAAAATAAATTAAATTTGGAATAAATAAACAATTCTTCAGGTAAAAATAAACTGAAAAATATTTAACCAAACTTAAAAAGTATGATATGTTTTAAATAAACAATATATCTAACTATATATATACGTTTAAAGAAAACATAAACAATATATCCAATTTAATATATACATTTAGAAAAAAGTTATAATTTTAGTATACGAAAAAATAAATGTAATTTAGTTAAGCATGAGCATCCAGCACAAAGAAAAAATTGTGCATTAATGGAAATTAAGTGTCACAAAGAAGAGATTGTTTTCGCACGAAAAGGAAATAAAGATCATTGACATACAAAAAGGAAGAGATCGTCGATGCATGAAAAAAAATCATTGATATACGAAAAAAAAGTAAAAGATCGTTGGAACGGAATAAATTGTCTGAAAGAAAAGAATGCAAGTGATTATAGGGACAGTATAGTGTAATTTTCAACAAAAAGACTAATAGTAATTTCACAAACCAATAGTGCAATTAACTCGAAAAATGAATATAAGGACCTAAAGTGTAATTTTTGCATAATATATGGACCAATGAGGAAAATTCAATCAAGAGACGTACATTGCAGTTAACTATAAATAATTGACTCTTGCTAGAGGGCTCCCAATCAAAATTCCTGATTACACATGTGTCTAAAGGAATTATAGAAATATACAAAACAATTGGTGCAATATTTATAAGAAACATATATACATGTAACTAACTAAGGACTGATTTGAAGATGAGTAGATATCCCGAAACAGGTTGCCAAGGAACGAAACAGATATTTTATTTTCTTTTCCAGCCACTAACAATTATAAAAAGTACTCGAATCTTTGGCGTGACACATGATCTTACTTGCTGGTGAAAAGGACTGGTGCAAGAGGAGTAACCCACTGCAAACTTACCAAATAGAAAAAGTACTACATTAATGTTAATTTCATTGCATCATAAAGTCGCACGATATATAAAATACCATCTATACCTTTAAATGGAATTTTTTCAATTATAAAAAACGCAAATATAGGTGAAGTCACTAAAAGTCCAACCATTAATGCAGACCATATAACACCATTTTGAAAATTGGCCAGCTTAAAATTACCCCTGCAAGGAGAATAAGGAGAATTGAAATTTAACATATAAATTTACAATAAATACCCTCCTCCCCTAAAGACAAATATATTGAAAAAATCAGCAAAAATAAAGCAAATCTTTGAGTAAACTTACTGAATTCCAGTGCGACCTACACACATTACCATTCTTGTATGTAGCTAGATTACCCCAAAGCCAACATGCTTCCATTTTACTATTACACCAGTATCTAAGCATACACGGTAAATTTTGGAATTGGAATCAAATTAAAATAATGTAAACTGAAGGTATCAATTAACTGAAAGTGGAGAAATTGCCAATTGAGGAGATGAAAAGACTGGAGCCTGTATTTCCCAACCAAAAACCAAGTATGGAATCAAATTAAAATAATGAGAACTGAAGGAAACATATCAATTAACTGAAAGTGGAGAAATTGCCAGTTGAGGAGATGAAAAGACTGGAGCTTGTATTTTCCAACCAAAAACCAAGTATAACCTGGATTAGCAAGTAAGTAAATATGAAATATATATACCCTGGTGCTAATCTTTAAAAACAACAAATATACGGAGGTTGTTAATGTAAAAAAAATTAGAAAAAAAAAAGTAAAAAAAATAGTAAAAAAGTAAGTATACTTTCGCCTAGGATGATTTGCAACATTGAAATGTTCCAAATAGTATAGTAGTCCATTATATGATCCCGTGGCAAATGACAACCCCTCCCAATATCAGCTATTCTCAGCGAATCACTTCTTATAAGGTAAAGGCTTTCTATGGTCATACGGCCATTGTAAATTAGTATAAAAATATAATAAACAACACTGTACGATTACAATAGCTAAAAGGCTTTCAACGGGCAATTGTAGAATTAGTATAAAACTATAATAAACAACACGAAAACTGTAGAAATAATGAGATTAGGTTTTAAGAAATTCATTTTTTTAGAATTCAACATTGTAGGATTAATATAAAAATATAATTGTAAAAATAATAAAATTAGGTTAAAAAATAACTTGATCTTTTCAAGTTTTAATAGGAAAATTTAATTGATTTTTTACCTTAATATGGAATGGTGAGAATGGTCCCTAACTTGCGGCAATTTTCTTGTTCAGGAGACGGCTTGGTGGGAAGGTGATTAAAAATAATTACTATAGAATTATTAATCACCTTAATTTAATAAAAGAAATGCCGTATAAGGCCAAAGTGTTCACTTCAACAGACAAAAAGGCTATTGTCAGCTATTGCTATATCTTCTTTTTCTCTTTTGTTCTTCATACTTTGGTAAATTAACAATAATTGTAAATAAAAATATAATCTAAAATACTTTTTATTAATTTTATCAAACTCGGTGGTGCCTGCAATTAAACAAATCACGGGGATCAATCATGTAATTTATTAAAATAAATCATTATAATTAAAAATAAATTAAAATTTGGGCTTGCAAATGGGATAGAAGAAGCTTTATCATTCCAAATAGCTAATAATCCAATTCCTGTTGATACTTAAATCAGATGATTCTGAAAAATTGTAAAAGTGATGATATTATGTTAAAAGAATTCTTTTTTTAAGAGTTTCAATGGTAAACCTTAATTTTTTACCTTAATTTGGTTCTTCAATTATTGATGGCGTTTTTGAGAAGTTCTTTTCCAGCAAGTTGTTCTAGGAAATAGTCTAGAAGTTCAAGGGTACCTACTTTACAAATACCACCTTTCAATGCATGCCATCTAACCCAATGGGTCACACTAACAGCTCGTAAAACTCTCAACATAGCTTCTAAACAACAGAGTCGAACCAAGGGATTTTCACTGGTTCAGAAGATATCACATAAAGACATGCAATACTAAAAAAATACCACAATAGTTATGTTCAGATTATGGAATAAAAGAAAATAAGTTTTAACCTGATTTTGCCATCATAGCAGCTAAACCAATTGTTTTCAAGAAAATAGTTTTCCCGCCAGTATTTGGTCCCATTATTACCAAAACTCTTGTATTTTTTTCAGCAAAAATATCAACAGGAATTGGGGGAGATTTTTTACTTTAGCAACCTGCATTAAACAAAAATAGCCTAACATATTAAGGTAACTAAATCCCATCTCGAGCAAACAATAAATATGAAATAAAAGGAAAAGTAGGTCAATATAACATTCATATATATATATGAATGTTAGTAATTCTTTCACACTTAATATTCCCCCTTGTTGTTTTCTCCTCTACATATCCTAAAATTAACAAACAAATTGTCATGTATTCTTGCATGTAATTTAAAATTGAATAGAATGATTCTGAAAAGTCTACAGAAATAGAATAATTCTACTGATATTAACAATTTGTAGGATCAATTTCAAATACTAATCGATTGACACTTAATCAAATTATAAATGAAAAAACTGCACTAATCTGTCCCTGGACGAATAACACCATTTGTGCTTTACATGGAACAGGTTTTCACCTGTGTAAACAGGTCAACTCAGGTCCAATCCCACCTTTCTTCTAGTCAAATCTCCATTATTCACCTGCACCCAAGGTTTTCTCTAACTAAGATTCATAATTCTCAATTAAAGAAAAGAAAAATAAAAAAATATTAATACCAATTGCAATAGTGTAGAAAATTTTTGTGCTACGTCCTACTTTTCTTGACCCCTTACAACATCTCCACAAGACATGGGATTTTTTCCAGGTTCAGTTTCAGACTATAATTTATCTATTATATAGTGACCTATAGTGCAATTAACTCGAAAAAAGAAACCAGGAGAGTGCTATAAACTCAAAAAAATTACAACTCACATTAGAATCGAAGAAACCTCATATATGTGTGTTTGGAGATTTCAATTTCGGAGCTAAACGGAGCTAGCGTTGGAGCTCTTCACTTTTGGAATCGACGGAATCAAAAATTATCAATTTCCCCAATTTAATTTGAATTAAGACACACTTAACAAAGTTAAAACAAAAAAATAAAATTTTACCTCAGAATCATTATAATCAGAGGAAAAATAATAATCAAAATATAAACCTAAACAGCTCCCATATGCGTCAATAAGCAGATGATAGTTACCTTTATTTGTGTAACCCTTTATATATCTTCTTCATCGGAGCTGGAGATTGGATTTGTGGAGGGTCTTCGATTCGATTGAGCGGCTTTGTGGGAGAGACGTGAAATGGTGAAGTGAAGAGTGCTTCTTCGATTCGGTTGAGCGGCTTGGTGGGAAGAGATGAGAGGCCTGGTGGGAAGGTGCATTTGAGGAGATTTCTTTTTCTGTACGTGAAGTGGTGAAGTGAAGAGGTGAAGTAATTTGAGTGACGCTATAAAAGATAAAATAAATAAAATGGCCCATACATTTAATCCAAGGGTTGAAAAATATAGAGGAGACATCAAGATATTTTAAACATATTATATATATATATTTATATATTTATATATAATAGTAATGGATATCTTTTAATATGCGTAACAGAATAAAATGCATGTGTTTAAGAATTATTTGCTTAGCATCTGGAGAAATATGTAAATAAATTATATATTCGTGATTTTGTTGATTTATTATATTACTGAAGAACAACCCTATCAAGTAGAGATAAATAACAACTTAACTAAATAAAAAATTGTAAGATAAATTGCATATTTAATGTAGCCGAGAATTGGATTGTCATCATCAATATCATAGTGCAATGTGACATATAAAGAAATACTTATCATTCTTGCAACTATAATTTATATCATTCATAATTCATGAAATTCGAGGAGCACTTCACCAGAAAATTCAAAAGTTTTTGTTGCAATTTTAGAATAATGTGTTAAAGGCTAATATGATATATTGGTTTTGTTTTGTGCAATCTAAGGTGTGTATCATAGTTAAGGCGGGCTACATATCACAATGAGAATCTAAATAGTTATCAATAACTAGATTTGGTAATTGTACATCCTAAATGGATTTCGGAATTGCACTAGTTAGATATACAGTTAGTATAACTTCTTTAATTAAGAAATAAACTAATCGGGGTTAAAGATAAAAGATGCTCTAGACTATCTTATTTGAATAAATACTATTATACTCTCAAATGAAAAAAAAACTAAATAAAGACAAAAATAAGCCGTAAAATGATCATTGAGTATCTAAATGCCAACCAACATTGGAGTTTGACTCAAAGAGTCTCTGAGTAGAAAAAGTCTCTCACCAAGCCTAAAAAGTCTTTTCGTAGACCTTAATAGGTTTTTGAGCCAGCTAAAATAATTGCCAAAAAAATCTCTTAGTGTGTCAATAAATTTATGTGCATTCTTAAAAGATATCTTAGCACGTGTTTTTTCCACTAAACATGTTCGTTTATTGAGCATTTTATAAAAGTAGTTTATAGGTATGCTCGAATCTTTGCGAAACTTGAAATCAACACATATAAATGAAAATATGTTTTTATTACAAAGAGTATAAAAAACTATTTTTTTAAATAAAAAATATTAGAATTGTGCTTAAATAAAAAAGGAAGTCCATTGTGTTGAGTTTATCAATATCATCATCGTAACTGTCACAATAGGTCTAAAACCAACCATAGCCTTCGAACACAGATTCACCATTGGAAATGCAAAGCCAAAGCTTCACCACTATATTCCCTCACTTGATAACCTTCTGAGCTCATGAAGTCAAAACTTCACCATTGTCATTACCTCGCATTAGCACCACCTATACTCACAAAGATAGAACTTCACCGTTACATATAATGCAAATCTACTACCATAAAGGAAAATAATCAAAGATGAGCTTTTAACACAATGAAGACACCACCACTACCTCCATCTCAATGTTCGGAGCACAACACCACCAGTGTTTAGTGTTGCAATACCTTCAATCTCCATTGTGCCGAAATTAGATATATTTGAGAAATCTGACAAGTTGGTGAGTTGAGAGGGTTTTAGGAAAAGTGGGTAAATAATTTGGTTTGTGTGTGAGTTTTAGGATTTCCGATATATATATATATATATGTGTGTGCATGCAATAGGAAAAAGTGACCAACACGGATGGATCGCCAATTTATGGGGTGCAGAATCGTAATTCATTGGTGCAAGTCCCATCACCATACCTTGTTTACGGTGAACTTGGACGCATAATATTCCTTATTTTGTTTGATCACTGGTGAAGGGATAGAGACCGATCCTTCCTTATTGAGAATCGTGTCCTTGATTAAAATAGATGATGAAGAATAGAACGACTCATTGGATAAGTACAAAGACAATCCATCTATGAAGCCTATATACATCGATAGTGACGAAGATATCATTAGTGTTGGTTATTACGAGACAGACAAAGTATTACAAGAAGTCTTTCTGTAATTAGTTTGGGATATTATTATTCTTTAATGAAAATTATAAATTTTATTTTTGAATTTTGATGATAATGTTCTTTTTGCATTAGATTTCTATATATTTTGTAATTGGTAGAGTCGAATTGAACAAGTTTAAAAAAATGTGTTATGTATTTTCAAGTAAAAAGAGAAAAAATATATATTATATTATTAGGAACAACATAAGTCGTTACTAATAATTTATGTACTCTTTTCGAGAGATAAGGAGCAATTGCATTGTGTCGTTGCAACAGAACTTGTCGTGCGAAGAAGTTTTTTGTCGCTAATGATAGTTTTTTAATATATTTTTATATCTCTTGAGATTGAAAATATTAGTCGCGGTGAAACTTTTTGTCACTAGTAAGCCTATTCAATTTTCGATACCAAATTTATGTGTTATTTCCTAATTAATTTAGTTTTAGGGGTTATAGTACAATTTGAATAATATATAGGGGTTATTGAATATAAAAACAGAATTAGGGATTCTATGTAATTACAATATAAATTAGGAATAATGATGTAATTAAAATTAAATATAAGGGTTATTTTGGAATTTAAATGAAATTTACGGGTTTTAACAAATTTGGAATAAATATTAGGACTAATTATGTAATTAATATAAAAATTATGGTAATTTATTTAGGGGATTCTATGAAATTGAAATATTTTTTGAGATTATAGTGTATTTTAAGATTATTCTTGGGGTTGTGAAATATTATAAGGCGCTTAATTATATTTTAAAATACTTTTAGGTGATTTAATGTAGTTTAAATTATTTTTATGGGCTTTAGTGAAATTAAATATATTATTGTAGGCTTTTGTGTAATTTAAATTATATTAGGTTGTTTAGTGTAATTTAAATTATTTTTATGAACTTAAGTGAAATAAAAATTATTTTTAATTTTAATTTTTAAGGGATTCATTATAGTTTAAAATTATTATAGGTGATTTAGTGTAATCTAAACACATTTTTAGGGTCTTAAGTGTAATTTAATATTATTTTTTTGTGTAATTTAAATATTTTTAGGAGCTTTAGTGTAATTTAAAAATATTTTAGGGGATTTAGTATTATTTTAAATTATTTTGGGGGCTTTAATGTATTATAAAAAATGTATGCTTTAGTGTAATTTAAAATAATTACAAGGGCCTTAACATAATTTAAAATTACTTTAGGGGCTTAAGTATAGTATAAAATCATTTTATGGGATTTAGTGTAATTCAAAATATTTTTAGAGGTATTTGTATAATTTCTTTATTTTTAAATGCCAGTGGTATTTGCAATTACCCTGGGGCACAGAAAAAGTTGGTGACGGGCATGATCCCACACGTAACGTAAATCAAGATCTCACAAACTATAATGCCCTTAGTATAATATTAAGATGAATTAGTTGTTTTTATTATAGTATGTCTAATTAACTATGTATTATAATAAAGTTTTTTTATTTGTAACCTATTTAGAAAAAATAATTTTAAGAAAAACTTATTTAAAAAAATAATTGCAAAACTATCATGTAGGCGCTCTTTCGATGAGACCCATTATAATTTAATAATCCCATTAGATTAGTGTTCCATTAATTAACTTAAATAAGAGGCCATGCTCTAAGGGGTTTGGAAACTATACAGTTAGAGTATAAGGCGATGTAGGAGGCGGTAGGTCATCACCATGTATATTTATGCATATTTGATAACACGTGGCATCTAGGGACTAAATATTGGAAGCATGTTGCCAACATCATCGTGCTCACTGTAAGGGAGAAGATCATTTAATGCTTCAAGAGTTGGAAAATTAAGCCTAGAAATGCAACAACAGGTACATGATCAAGTGAGAGTTATTTTTCTTTACTATATTGTTATTTTTTTCATACACATTGTTTAGGGAGAAAAATAGTTGATGTGTTGATTTGTTGTAGACCTTACTTCTCTTGTATTGATGGGTGGAAGAGGAGGTCGGACTAAACAAAAGTATTGGGCAACATTGAAATTACATGGTCCAAGTGATATAGTGACTTCAAGCATTGGATGAAAAGGGATTGCTACTTTACAAGCAAAATTCCCGATGACCAGATTTTCGAGAACTGAAAAATGAGCTGCAAGGTTTGAGATGACACTTCTTCAAGCATAATATTGCATTAAGCTATAAGTTATAATTATTATTTAGGTTTGAATATTTTCTTAAAAAAAGAAATAGCTGTTGTGCAGGGTCGAACACTTATTCTGGATGCGGGGGGATTTGTTTTAGGTAAATATTTGAAGTAAATTTTCTTTTATTTAGTCATCCTAATACTTTGACCGTTGAATGAAACTGAAGGGGAGAAGAACACACCGGTGGTAAATAAACCAGTTAGGAAGAAGACTCAGAGGTGCCATTTTTTGTATGGCTAACTTCTTCTACGAGGTTGGGTATGACAAACATGAAAAGTAATGGAAGACGGTTTCTTAAGAAAAAGTTGGTGTAAGTGTTCAAATAATGTGATTTCATTTTTTATGTCGATTGAATTTTTATTAATGACTATGTATTTATTTTATGTAATATGCTGAGTTAAGATCCTTGATTTGTGCACGAGTCACGCAACCAAACCCACACTTAGGATTCTCGAAAGATTTATCCTCTAATACTTTTATGCATATAGATCATGTCAATAATTTTGTAACAGCAGCACGCAAATGGATGGGTCCAGTTATGCAAAGTTGGGTGGTTATTGTTGGATCCCCTCTGAAGGCCTGACATCCGAGAACTGCTGAGCCATCCACTCGTTTGGTGTGGTATCTTAACAGGATAATTTCTTCCATCATTGATTATTTAATTTTGAAGGGCCAACAACAATACGAATGGAAGGTAGATAGATCTACAAGCTCGACAACTACCATTAATCCCACTTATAGCATAGAGAAACTAAGTGGAGCCCTCACTTCATTTAATTAGATTATAAAAGATGAAGTCCTGTAACCTTTTGATCCTACCTGTTCTCCCAGTCCTACTCTTGATCCTTCCAAAAGTTCATCTACTAATCGTCGCCGAAGAAATTTCAAAGACGAAGAAGAAGAAAACATATCCAATGATTGATTTCGATTTTCATCTCCCACTAATGATATTGATGTTAGTATGTATTATTTGGACTTTAATTCAATCTATTTTAATCATATTTTTATTTGTGTAGATTAATGTATTTTGGGATTTTGGGTTTTGTTGTAATTTAACCATATTATCATTCATAAAAAAATTAAATTAAAAAATTTACTAGTGATGTTAGAAATATATCCTCCAAATCGCAGGTTAATCGCAAAGGATTGTCTAGCGATGATTGTGATTCATTGCGAATGATTGTTTGGCGACGACATGATTTCGTCACAAAAGTTTGGCATACTCGAGACGAATGGCTTTCGTCGCAAATGATCGTCTAATTAGTGGAAAAATATCTCGTCGCACGAAATAAATTCTCATAGGTGAGAAAATCCAGATTTCATCACGAATTGTGATCTCTAACGATGAGATATTAGCGACAAAAAAGGAGGTCTTTCCCGATGACAGGTAGTGACGCTAGCGACGACAACTTTCTTCGCTAGTGATAGGAAGTGTAGAAGTTGTCTAACATAATTTATCTTCAACCTTCATGAAATAATGATAAATAAGATAGTGAAATAGATACATTAAACTTTCAAATAACTAAAAATTTGATAAAGTTTTATTATCTCTATCTCTCTCGTTTTAATGTAAATAGATTTTGAAAAAATTTATGGTCATATAATTATGGATTCAATACACACGATACACATGATAAACATGAACCAAAAATTCATCAAGTATTGAGGTTTTCTTTAAAGAAATAACTCGTTCGAAAAATGGTTGTTATGCTGCTGAATAGACATGCTTAGAGAAGATAACTATTCAAAATTATTTCTTCCAATTGTAAGTATTTTGAAAACATAATTAATTAATTCAATTAATAATAATTATTTTATCAAAAACGTAATTTGGATAAGTGAAAATTGATATAATATTTGTTTGAGCAAAAATTGTGAAATTCTCCTGGATATATGTGAACAAGAATGCTTGGGGTAATAATTATGTGTAAACAATCATATATGTGATAAGAAAGTGTACAATATATGATAAGAGATTGTACATGGTACATTTACAAACAAAAAACTCACTTCCCTATTCTCAATTTTATATTGAAATTCTTTTTTCAAATTTTTTATACTTTATTTGTTTTCCATTAAATTATATTAAAGGAACAAAATTTATAATGATTTGCATTAAAAAAACTAAGCACAAGAATACAATAAAGTGTATCTTCCATATTAAGTTTGTGACTAATGTAACCCAGAGGACGTAAAAAGTTAAAATTTTATGTTTCTTCTTTTATCAATGATGTGTCCATTTATATAAGACAAGATCCAATCCTGGCATGAGTGAGGCTCTACATGAGACTCATAATACAATTTTTATGAGCTCGGATGAGCTATTTTAAAAGGTGTAAGTGGAAGATTTTTTTCCTATAATGGATGAGGACAAGGTATGAAGACAATGCAAGCTTGGAAAAAGATGTTTAGAGGTAAGATCAGGAACTATATTAAGATTGAAATTCACCCTTGTTTGAAATATTTCGTAACAGTCTAATTATATCTCACACTAATGTCTTTGAGAAAGGAAGATCCTATTAGGAATCTAGATTAAATGGTAATTTTGTTCATAATCCCCTTTCATTTTACATCAAGCAGTATATTGTGAAAATTATTGGATAAGGTTTGGTAAAAATGAAATAAGAAACTTGCATTGGTTCCTAGTTGTTTTGATTCAACTATGAGAAAGTGTGGTAAAATCAGTGATCAAATATGGCATGTCAAGTCTAGGCACGTCTATAAGAATTATCGGAGTAAAAATAAAAGTCACTGGTTTCCAAAACAGAAGAAATGGAATTCCAAGAAAAATAATACTTCTATTGAAGTAAACTAACTATTACAAAAATGGAAGTACGGTTACAAAATAAACAATTACACAGAAAAAACATAAAAGAACTACAACGATTACACAGTTAATATGGTGTGAAAAAGTTAATTTGGCGTACCGGTTATCTTTAAAGGAAATTCTAACAACTATAGTTTTCACAGAGAAGAGAGGTCGAATATTGGTTCTTTTCGGTGTGTTTTGTAGCTTAAGAGAAATGAGGAGCTGATGTATTTATAGGGGAAGGGAGTACGTGGAGAAAGCCTTTGTCAGAAATATCCCACAATTAGTGCCCTTCATTGCCTCCATAATTGATTGATGTTTTGATTTGACCCACGTTTTTAATTTCAGCAATGAACCTAGATACGCGTTTGACCACATTCTGTAACAGATGACTAGTTCTAAATTGTGGACGCTTTTCTTCTGGTGCAAAATTGGTGGGCGTTTGTCTTCAAGCAGAAAGGGTTTGACTTGCCAGCGACTACTATAAGAGCTATTCTTCTTCCAATGGATTCACTTCAGAAAAATTATTTCATATTTTATTTTTTTACTCCCCAAACTCCCAAACTCCCCAACTCCCCGACTCCATAACTCCCCCACGAGCCCACGACCCTTGCCCACACCGCACCAGGCAGGTTGTAGTGGTCGTGTTGCACGCGTGTGGGGCATTTCCAATTCCCTTTTGGCTTTCATAGCCTTTAGTTCTTTTGAAAGTAATAGATGAGTAAAATATTATATGCATTAATTTTTCCATCTCTCCTCAAATGTGGGACTTCTTCTTCACAAAAAGTGACTTTCCCACTTCCTCAAAATAATAGGAATGGATTGATTTAATACATCATATTAAATTGAATATTTTCCACTTTATCCAAAAGATAATGATTGGATTTATGCTAATCAATGGTATAAGTCCTTACAATCCCTCACTCAGGGCCTTTGAGAGAGAAGGTGAACATGTTTTCATATCTACCAACATTTGGGTGAATTGTACTTATGTGGCAATACCTTTCGATTTGAATTGACACGTAGTGAAGTGAGGCAACCACCGAATTCCGTTTAAGTGAACTTACTCATGAACCTTAATAGGTTTCGATCAAGACCCTCACAACACGTACTCTACCCAACTGAATGTTATAGTTCCCTCGAACATCATCTTCCAGTTAGTTAATCAAGTCCTTCTCTAAGGACCACCCTTTAAGATTGTTTAAGAACATCTCCTTTAAGATTCTATCATGATATTTGGGTCTCACTATTACCCGTGAATTCATAATTTCCTTCTCAAAAGGATCAGAATACAGGCAATGAATTCGCTATGAGTTTAAACACTGAGTACGTCTTATTCATCAAGTCCTTCTCAAAAGGACCACCACGAGTGACTATGAATTATTATGATGATTATGTTTTGAGCCATATGGCTGGAGAGAATCACATTGACTCATTAGTAACATGTTCCCCAGTATGGTTTTCAATATTATCCCCCTCGACATCTCCCGAACAAGTATCCTGGTTAGGACTTTGGTTACTGAATCAACTAGATTATTCTCTGATCATACATATTTCAAGGATATCGCACCATTATTCAGTAATTGTCTTACTGACTCATGTCTGTTGCGAATATGTCTCCTCTTCCCATAATAGGCGCTATTATGAGCAACTCTAGTGGAAGCTTGTGTATCACAATGGATACAAACAGGTGTGACACTTCCTTCCCAAAGTGGCACATCTAAAAGGAGAGTCCTCAACCACTCAGCTTCTTGCCCAGCCAACTCTACTGCTATGAAATCGAACTCCAGGGTGGAACGTGCTATACCGTAGCCACTGGTGGAGTTTAATTCATCATTATCAAAGATCGAGTTTGCATCAAAAAATTCTCAAGGGCTGTAGGAAATTTGCTATAATGCAACCCTAGATCAATGGTACCCCTTAAGTACTTTAGTAGACGACGAAGTGCAACCCAGTGGTCACTACTCGGGTTATGAGTATATTGACTAAGTATACTTACGGCACAGGCTATATTGGGTCGAGTGTAGTTTATTAAGAACATCACACTACCTATGATCCTAGCGGATTCATTTTGGGATACAACACCCCCATTGTTTTTGGAGAAAATGAATACTAGAATCATAAGGAGTTTTTACAAGTGTTACCTCAAAAGAGTCTAATTTCTTCACCATCTTTTCTATGTAATGAGGCCGATTCAGGGAAATACCATAAGTGCTTCTAATGATTTTCATTATGAGTATCACATCTGGTTCTCCCATATAATTCATATCTAAACTAGAAGAAAAGAAGCGTTTAGTTACATTTATGATATGAATAGAAGTACCAAAGATGAGCATGTCATCTACATAAAGACAAATGATAACACACTTTGAGCTTGTTACTTTGGAGTAAACACATGAATCAAAAGTGTTAGCCACAAAGCATCTGTAATGAGAATATTGTCTAGTTTTTCATACCGTTTTTTAGGTACCTGTTTCAAACTATACAAAGACTTTTCTAGCTTACAAACTTTGTTCCTTTAGGAACCACACACCCTTCAGGTTGCGCCATGTAGATCTCTTCATCTAGATCTCCATTTAAATACGCAGTTTTAACTTCCATTTGATGTATAACTAGTTTGTGAATGACGACTTAAGCAATAAGTGTTCTTATAGGGGCAATATTGGTCACAGGAGTAAGTGTCAAAGTAATATAAACCTTTCTTTTTGGGTAAAACCCTTAATAACAAGTCTCGTTTAGAATTTTTCTATTTTTATTAATTGGTTTGCTACCTTTAGGTAAGTCAGTTAATTCATATGTATGGTTATTTTTAATATTCTCAAGTTCACTATTAATGGCATACTAGCATCTATAGATTTTAAAGCATCTTCATAAGTTTTCCAGTCTTCCTCCATGAGGAGGCAGGTGAAAACCTATTCGCTTACAAGGACAATGTGAAGGCATTCGGTCATAAAGGCTATGATTAAGTCAGGTCCAAAGCTAAAAAGATCATATGCCTCTTACTTCTCTTGGGTTCTTCCTCAGGAATACTACTAGGCTCCATAGAACTAGAGGGGCCAGGTGAATCATCAAAAAGAGGTAAATCAATATTACTAGATAAGATATCAACAGGTAGAGAAGCATTAACATAATTCAGAGTTTTCAAAGGTAAAATGTGTTCAAAGAACTTAGCATCTCTAGATTCACAAATCGAGTCGTCATCTAAAGACAAGAATCTATAAGCTACGCTATCCTGAGCGTACCATATGAATATGAGTCTATAGTTTTGTGAACAATTGTGACTTTTTTACAAGCAAGTAGTGTAACTTTTGCAAGGCACCCCCACACTTGTAAACATTTTAGGGTTGGTGGAAAGCCTTTCCACATCTTATACGGGGTCTTATCTAGGGATTTATGAGTACCCAATCGAGTACATAAAAGACTGACAAAACAGCTTCTTCCCCACATATTAGTTGGTAAACCTGAACTTATTAACATGACATTCATAGTCTCTTTAAGGGACCTATTCTTTCTTTCGGCTATGCCATTTTGTTGGGCCGTAGGGGCACTAAGTTCATGGATAATTATATTAGTTTTACAAAACTCTTTAAGGGAATTAGAACTATACTCGTCTCCTCTATCGGACCTAAATAATTTGATTTTACAGTCTAGTTGGTTTTCAACCTCGGCTTTATATTTTAAAAATGCATTTTAAGTCTCATCTTTAGTTTTAAGAAGGTATACTTTCCCGAACCTATAGTAGTCATTTGCAAAGGTTATATAGTAAATTTTTTCTTCTTTACTAGCGAAATTTCCAAAATTAGTTAAGTCAGAATGTACTAATTCTAGTAGTTTAGTCTTTCTCGTGTTAATGGATAAAAAGTTTTTTTGCAAGTTTGGACTCTACACATATTTGACATCTAGCAAATTGTGAAGGGGTATTAGTCCAATATTTTTATGACTTTTAATAGATGCAACAATTAAATGACCTAATCTACCATGCCTCGTATCTACAGACTCAACATTATAAGCAAAATTAGAAGCATTCTCATTTAAGGTTACAGTGTTTAAAACAAACAAACCAGAATTTAAATACCTTTTCCCCACAAACTCATAATTTTTGGAAATAATGATTTTTCACCTCTAGAAAACAAGTTTGAGTTCCATTTTTTTAAGAAGTGCTCCGAACACTAAGTTCCTACAGAGAGAGGGGACGAAGAGAACGTCATTTATCTCTAAAATGCCAATTTTTCTATTTCTTTGAGTATGCGAGAAGGCCAGAGATGTATTTTTGTTGAGAACTTAAAATTTATTTTTTTGAATGTGCAACTTAAATTCCAAGAAATTATTTAAGTCTTCCCAAATCTATAATCTCATAATCTTTTACCAATTTATTTTTTGAAATCTGACTTTCTTTTTCATCGTCTTATGTAACAATTATATCATAAATATATACATGAAAATTGTTAACTCCCCCGCATTTACATGTTTAACAAAAAATAAAGGATCTCCTTCACTTTTTTTATATCCCATACTTATTATGACCTTTTAGAATCTTCTGAACCAAGACGTCTCCAATTGTTTTATACGATACAATGCTTTTTTCGATTTACACACCAAATTTACAACTTGATCATTAGCAAAACCTAGTGGAATCTCCATATAATTTTCATCATTAAGGTCTACATATAAGAATTTATTTTTAACATCAAATTGTTTCAAACTTCATCCATAATTAGTTGACAATGATAAGAGAATTCTTACTGTGTTTATTTTCGTAACAAGGGAAAAAACTTTCTTGATAATCTATACCATAGGCTTGAGTATGCCCTTTAGCTGCTATCCTTGATTTGTATCTTTCCAATGATCCGGTGACATTATATTTCAAAGAACAAATCCATTTACATCCTACAAGTTATTTTTCGGAGGTAAATTTACCAACTCCTGTGTTTGATTCTTTTCAAGAGCTTCCATTTTAACATACATAGCTTATTTCTGATTTTGGTTTGATAACGCCTCATATGCAGTGGTAGGTATAGAAATTGTGTTAAGGCTTGTAAGAAAGGTTCAATTAGATGGTGAAAATGCTCAAATGTTACAAAATTAGATATAGGATCAAGGTGGATTTTAATGAATTCTCTAGTATTTTTTCTTAACGTAAATAGGCAAATCATGATCTATATTATATTTTGAGAAACTTTCAAGGTAAACATGAGAATTAAGATTAGGAATAATTACCTTGTCTTTAGTTTTCAGGTTAGATATTTGAACTTGTTCAGGTGCAGGTGTTGTACTCTTCTTCCTTGAGAATACTTTACCAGATTTCATATTACTAAGACCACCAACATTATTATTGGTCTACTATTTTTTAGCATTTTGAAAAAGGATGCCTTCTAAAGTATTAGGAATAGATCTTGGTAGGAAAATATCAATTAAAAAATATCTCTGTGTTTTCCTTATCTTCTATAGTTAATTTATCCCCTTGGAGATAAAAATTTGTAAAATACATTCATTTTCATTAAAAGTGACATTATTTAGGACATAAAAAATTTTGAAGGCGGATGATAACATGTATATTCTTCTTGAGTTGAGGAATATCCTACAAAATCACATCTTATTAGACTTGGATTTGATTTTCCACGATGGTGAATATGAACAAACGAAACACACGCAAATATCTTAGGAATAAAATTATCTGTAGTACATAACGTGGGATAAAACTAAGAAAGTTTTTCCAAAGGAATTTAAAAATCTAAGACTCTAGATTACAATCTATTAATAATATGGGCAGATGTGAGGACTTCTTAACCCCAATAGGATTTACGCTCATTGTGTTGAAAAAGGAATGCACGAGTAGTATCAAGTAAATACCGATTTTTCCTCTATGCTAACCCATTTTTTGTGGGGTATTTAGACGAGATGACTAAGGAATTACCCCTCCTTTTTAAAATATAGAGTTAAAGTTTGATTATATTGATCCCTAGTATTATCTACCTAAAACCTTATAGTTGTAACCCCAAACTGATTTCTCATCATGGTATGCAAATTTGAAAGAATAACACTAAGATCAGATTTATATTTTAAAGAAAGATCAAAGATATTCTAGTACAATATTTAATAAAAGACACAAACCATCGTGCACATGAAACATTGGGTACTGACGAAGGACCTATATATCACTATGCACTAAAGAAAAAGGAGTTAAAATGATCTTATTACCATGTGTGACACACATCACAATGAAAAATATTTTCTTCTAAGTTTTAAAATAGAGAAAGACATAAAATATGAAAAGTTCTAAACCATGGGTTCCCTAACTTACGATGATGAAGTGGAATTTTTCCTTTATTTGATGAATAACCGTTAGACAAGAATAATGATCAAGATGTTTCTTTGATAATATTGTGATTTATTTATGTTTGTACAAAGTAGAGTCCATCGTATTCCTTAGCATGTCTAATCATATACCCTGAATCCTGGTCTTTAAAAGCACCATAGGTAGGAAACAATTACGTTACAATTAAGATTTCTAGTGAGTCTATGAACAAAAATAAGATTAATTGAATTTTTGGAACATGGAGCATTTATAAGCATGAATGAAGATTTAATTTGAACATCTCTACCTGCTACTGTGGTTAAAGACATCTGATATAACTATTTTTCATACTACTAGGATATGGAAGGTATACACAAAAATATTTGTTTGAGTTTGTCATATGCTCATTGGTTGCTGAGTCCATGACCCAAAAGTTTGAAATAAAATGATTTGATATTTTTTAATTCAATATAAATTAGAAGCGTACCTAAATATGTCAATGAATAACTACATGAACATGTCCTTCCGATTTCTTAACAAAGCTCTCAATTTTTTGATCACCTCGTGGTTAAATTCATCTTTCCCTTCAAAATTTACTTTATTTGGCTGAATAATACTCAATTTCACGTGCCCAAAATTTATTTATTGTTCTCATGTGTAAAACCATCCCATGTTATGTTGAGTTTTGCGGAGTTTCCAATATTTCAATTCCGTATGTCGTGTTTTCTCGCAATAAGTGCACCACGAACTATCTATTCCATCTCAATTTGAACCCTTTATTATTCTGCTTTTCCATTTACTTGAGTTGACATTTGGTCAAGAGTTAGATCTTGTTTATTACCCATTTAGATACCATGACTGAGCCTTCCAACAATTGAGGTTCCAACATGACTCCACGCCTACTTTATTCAGCCCGAATTATATAGATTACCTCGTTTAGAGATGACAATTATTCTTGTCTAAGACCTTATACTCTAACCTGATCAAATTCATTATTCAGGCCGACCACAAAGTCATAAAATCGATCTTTTTTCAATTAAGTTTGTTATGATAACTGCAACTTCAGTATTTGTTGTTTGATACTTTGATAATGGTCGAGTTCTTGCAAAAATTCTGCAGTAAATTAGTATATTCTATAATTTTCATGTATTTTTGTTTCATCGCATCCCAAATATCTTTTGCAGTCTTTAAAAAATATAATTGGATCACTGGGTTTATTGATTTCCATAACCAAGCGATGACCATAGAGTCCTCCTCAGCACATGCATCAACGAGTATCTCCTTCATTGGGTTCGTTCCAAGAAAATGAGACAACTTTCATTTACCTTTTGAAAATGTGGAAACAAAATGAGACCACTTCAAATAATTTTTTCTAGTCGATATGTATTATGATTAAATATTTTGTAAATCTCCAAATAGTTGGAAAGACGTTAACTCATTTTGTGTAGACATTGCAGTAACTGACTAGCAATGAAGGCTAGAAAAAAATTCCATAAATTTTTTCTTTGAAACACAAAACCTGACGATGAAGGTGAAAAAGAAATCCCAAAATTTTCTTTTTAAAACTTTGATACCATGTAAAAAAGAAATTTTGGAAAAAAGTTATATTACTTAATAATATATATAGACTCTAGCTAGAATGTAGAAACTAACTTGGCTATAATATAAGATCTAAATATCAAATATATTTAAGCATTTAAATCAGAATCTTATCTTCTCCTAAATATTCAAATACAATTTTATTGATAAATATGAACTTATATTTATCCAATATTAACCTCTCTGCTAGTCTCTTGAGTTATTTTCCTTAGATATCGAAGGGCCTACACTACTTAATTTCCTTTAGTAGAGATATGAAAATACATATAATTTATGTTGAAAGAATAATTATAGTTTTAATTGCAATATAGGTTCCTATGTTATGCGAAAATTGTAGTACAGACCTTGATATAATTTATATAGAAAGAATTGTTGTAGTTGTAATCACTAGCCTGGACAAATATATATTACTGCAGTATAGGGTCATATGATATCCAAAAAAATTAGCATAGGTCCATATATTATAAACAAAAAATGCACTACAAGTTTTCTATAGTTTTTTTCTCAAGTTTTGATAGGGCGACACTATTTACTTAAATTAATTATGAAAATGCATGAGAGAAAATGGTTTAAATTTTGTGTCTGGTTTAGAAGGAAATGAGGAAAGATGATGTTTGGTTAGTTGGCAAATTTCACATTGAAAAATAAAAGGGTTTTTATTTTTTAAATCGATGGATATAACTTACTCAAATATATGAAATTAGGATGTCCCATTCTATAGTGCCATAACATTATTTCATCTATAGCAAATAGAGAAAATAGACAACTTGACATTTTTGTTTGTCTAACCAAGGGAACATTACCTTCAAAGTAGTAGAGTCGATCAACTTCTCTAGCACAACCAATCATCTTTCCCGAACTAATATCTTGAAATTTACATCGAGATTGAGTAAATTTAGCTACACAATTTGAGTCCCGAGTGAGTTTTTTAGTGGACAAGAGGTTACATGACATCTTTGGAACATGAAGGACAGATTGTAAAGTTCGATTCGCAGAAAGAAAAATATAACCTTTTCCCGCGACTAGAGAGAAAGACCTATCTACGATACGAACTCTAAGATTACCAGGACAATGAGTGTAAGACGAGTATATATAGGAAAGACTCGTCATCTGATCACTAGCGCCTAAATCAATTACCCATAATTCGTTATCAGAAGAAGTGTAAAACGGAATAAAAATAACTTTTTAACAAGAAAATTAGTCAAAGAGGTGTTAGGAATAAATTCGGATAAATTTAATAATCCGTACAAATGCTCTAATTATTCCTTACTGAATGGAGCTCTTTTTGAGATATTAGGTCTGATTTGAGTAGTTACTTGTATACTTGATTCATATTTATCAGAAAAGTAAATGATTCAAAAGTCTCAAGTATATCTATATTTGTTATTATCATAAACTACAAAAATTAATTTGTTCCACTAACTTTACATATTATGAATTAAATTTAAAAAATTTAAATAAATATATACTAATATAAAATCACATTAACTAAATATCAATTAATTATATTACTTAATCATCATATCAAGAATCAGAATTCTATTTTTTTTATTTATGTCCGGTATCGAATTGTGAATGTAATGATGTAAAAAATTTAAAATGTATATACCAAATATAAAATATATGATTTTTTTTAAATTGAAAATACTAGAAATGATAAATAAATTTTATTGAAAAGATTCTCCGATTTGGATACTACATAATAGAATACTGAATGTAAACGGAAAAAAAAATTATTTTTAAACATCCAATTATATATTACAAAATAATTAGTTAATTGACCAAAAAACCAAATATAAAAAACGCCTTTTTATTTAAAATGGTATATTTAATATTGGGCCTTGGTAATTTTGTACCTTCTCTAACCAGGTTTTTCTTATCAATGGGCCAATATTACCTTTTTTTTATGAAGGGTATTTTTTGTATATTAGGAGACAATTTACGAGTTTCCAGGTAACCTATAGAAATATCGTTTCTTACTAACAATTATAAAAAAAATCGCTCTAAATAAAAACGTAAAAAATACCTTGATTTTAGCAGCTTTAGTTTTTAATTTTGAAGGTTTAATCAAAGATTAAAGGGATCAACTGTTATCCCACACTAAGGTAAGTATTATAACCATTCTATTTTTGTATAACTTTTTTGTTTTAGCTACGTAATTGGTAATTACAATTTGTAACTCGATTTTAGTTTTTGTAATTATATAATGTGTAAATCGTAGTTAGGGATCATATTTATGGCTTGTAAATTGTAGTAGTCAGGTTTCGTAGGTATTATTTTGTTAATAAATTAGTAGATTTTATTTTAATTTTTTTTCAATTTTGAACTCATTTTCCATTAATGATGAATAGTTATTCAAATAATATTATTAATCAATTAAAGATCTTGTATAATTAGTTGTAAATCCTAATTCGTATTAAGTTTTTATTACAATGGTCTACCAGTTAATGTTGGGTTTGGTTTATAGAACTTGTTTTGGGAATTAGGGTTTATAAATATATGAATTGGGATGTTCTTTGTTTTTTATACTAGCTAGTAGTGACGGTAATTTCTAAGCTATATCCTTTGGTTTTTATTTTTTGCAGAACACCCTTAACTCCCAAATATTAACTATACAATGGAGTGGAATCTAATTCTTAAATTTTGTACGTTCATTTTTATACTTTATAATTTTTTTTCTAATTTTTTAATTTATTATATTTCATTTATAAAGAAAAAGATCGTTGTCCATGTCATTTTAGTACTGGAAAATATTTATATTTATATAATTTATCTTGGTAAGTATTATATTTATATTTATATTTATATTTATATATGCTATATTTCTTATTCTTTCTATTGGATGTTATGAAGTTATGTTTGCATCAAAATGCAAAACTATTATGCCACCTAGATATGGATTTTTCTAGCGAAGAAATTGCTAATATTTTTCGAACGACCTTGTGGTTCCAAGCTCGACAACAAAATCATGATTACTTTAAGATTTTTCGTTGAACAGACTGTTTATCCCAAAATATTAGGTTTATATAAAATGTAATTGATGGATCATACTAATTGCATATTTATTTATGATAATTATAGTTATTTATTGGTAGAATTCGAATTTAATTACCTTTTTAGGTTTAATTATATGAAATGTTATTGATCTTTTGACTGCTTAAATATTTTATAAGGTTGTTTAGTTTTAAAATTAGTAAGAAATTATGGACTCGGATTATTAGATTTGGAAGTTTATGAATAGAAATTTGGTTAATATTTTTAATTAAAATTTGTGCTTATGACAATTAGAGAGGATATTCAATCTATTACCATCCCTAGTTAAACAATTTTTTTTACCATACCCTAATTTACATCTTCTAGATACAAGTTTAAGATACTATTCCATAATTGGTCTCTCAGTTTTGTATCATTATGTGAGTTACTACCCGCAAGTGTATGGATCGTTTACAATTAATAATACATAAGTATGAAGCTTATCGTTTTCCACAAGGATTATGAGGTTAATGATAGTTTCAATTAATATCGTGTATTTTGCCTTTTTGGAAATTTTTTAGGTGAACTTATAGATAGTAAGAATGACTGGTAAGAATAACTGAAACAAGAGTTTTTTCTATATTAACTGGTGAGAATAATTGTTCTCAAGTGATCAAGCTGCTTTAAGCCTATTCATAAACTTAAACTCTGAGGTTTTGGTATATGTGTATGGTCCTTTGTATACAACCTTGGTAGTAAACATGTAAACAAATAAGGTGACATGTTATATATATACTAGGTATTAACTCGTGCCTGAAGGCACTCTAACAATATTGATTTAGAAAAATAAATTTAATTTTGAATAAATAAACAATTCTTCAGGTAAAAATAAACTGAAGAATATTTAACCAAGCTTAAAAAGTATGATATGTTATAAATAAACAATATATCTAACTATATATATACGTTTAGAAAAAACATAAACAATATATCCAATTTTATATATACATTTAGAAAAAAGTTATAATTTTAGTATACGAAAAAATAAATGTAATTTAGTTAAGCATGAGCATTTAGCACAAAGAAAAAAATGTGCATTAATGGAAATTAAGTGTCACAAAGAAGAGATTGTTTTCGCACAAAAAGGAAAAAAAGATCATTGACATACAAAAAGGAAGAGATCGTCGATGCATGAAAAAAAATCATTGATATACGAAAAAAAAAGTAAAAGATCGTTGGAATGGAATAAATTGTCTGAAAGAAAAGAATGCAAGTGATTATAGGGACAGTATAGTGTAATTTTCAACAAAAAGACTAATAGTAATTTCACAAACCAATAGTGCAATTAACTCGAACAATGAATATAAAGACCTAAAGTGTAATTTTTGCATAATATATGGACCAATGAGGAAAATTCAATCAAGAGACCTACATTGCAGTTAACTATAAATAATTGACTCTTGCTGGAGAGCTCCCAATCAAAATTCCTGATTACACCTGTGTCTAAAGGAATCATAGAAATATACAAAACAATTGGTGAAATATTTATAAGAAACATATATACATGTAACTAACTAAGGACTGATTTGAAGATGAGTAGATATCCCGAAACAGGTTGCCAAGGAACGAAGCAGATATTTTATTTTCTTTTCCAGCCACTAACAATTATAAAAAGTACTCGGATCTTTGGCGTGACACATGATCTTACTTGCTGGTGAAAAGGACTGGTGCAAGAGGAGTAACCCACTGCAAACTTACCAAATAGAAAAATTTACTACTTTAATGTTAATTTCATTGCATCATAAAATCACACGATATATAAAATACCATCTATACCTTTAAATGGAATTTTTTCAATTATAAAAAACGCAAATATAGGTGAAGTCACTAAATGTCCAACCATTAATGCAGACCATATAACACCATTTTGAAAATTGGCCAGCTTAAAATTACGCCTGCAAGGAGAATTGAAATTGAACATATAAATTTACAATAAATACCCTCCTCCCCTAAAGACAATTATATGGAAAAAATCAGCAAAAATAAAGCAAATCTTTGAGTAAACTTACTGAATTCCAGTGCGACCTACACACATTACCATTCTTGTATGTAGCTAGATTACCCCAAAGCCAACATGCTTCCTTTTTACTATTACACCAGTATCTAAACATACACGGTAAACTTTGGAAGTGGAATCAAATTAAAATAATGTAAACTGAAGGTATCAATTAGCTGAAAGTGGAGAAATTGCCAATTAAGGAGATGAAAAGACTGGAGCCTGTATTTCCCAACCAAAAACCAAGTATGGAATCAAATTAAAATAATGAGAACTGAAGGAAACATATCAATTAACTGAAAGTGGAGAAATTGCCAGTTGAGGAGATGAAAAGACTGGAGCTTGTATTTTCCAACCAAAAACCAAGTATAACCTGGATAAGAAAGTAAGATTAAATATGAAATAAATATACCCTTGTGCTAATCTTTAAAAACAACAAATATACGTGTTGTTAATGTAAAAAAAAGTAGAAAAAAAATAGTAAAAAAGTAAGTATACTTTCGCCGAGGATGATTTGCAACATTGAAATGTTCCAAATAGTATAGTAGTCCATTATATGATCCCGTGGCAAATGACATCCCCTCCCCATATCAGCTATTCTCAGCGAATCACTTCTTATAAGGTAAAGGCTTCCTACGTCATACACGGCCATTGTAAATTAGTATAAAAATATAATAAACAACACTGTACGATTACAATAGGTAAAAGGCTTTCAACGGGCCATTGTAGAATTAGTATAAAAATATAATAAACAACACGAAAACTGTAGAAATAATGAGATTAGGTGTTAGGAATAAAAATCACTTTTTTTAACAAGAAAATTAGTCAAAGAGGTGTTAGGAATAAATTCGGATAAATTTAATAATCCGTACAAATGCTCTAATTATTCCTTACTGAATGGAGCTCTTTTGGAGATATTAGGTCTGATTTGAGTAGTTACTTGTATACTTGATTCATATTTATCAGAAAAGTAAATGATTCAAAAGTCTCAAGTATATTTATATTTGTTATTAATATAATCTACACAAATTAAATTGTTCCACTAACTTTACACATTATGAATTAAATTTAATTTTTTTTAATAAATATATACTAATATAAAATCACATTAACTATATATCAATTAATTATATTACTTAATCATCATATCGAGAATCAGAATTCTATTTTTTTTATTTATGTCCGAATTGTGAATGTAATGATGTAAAAAATTTAAAATGTATATACCTAATATAAAATATATGATTTTTTTTAAATTGAAAATACTAGAAATGATAAATAAATTTTATTGAAAAGATTCTCCAATTTGGATACTACATAATAGAATACTGAATGTAAACGAAAAAAAAATTATTTTTAAGCATCCAATTATATACTACAAAATAATTAGTTAAATGACCAAAAAACCAAATATAAAAAACGCCTTTTTATTTAATATGGTATATGTAATATTGGACCTTGGTAATTTTGTACCTTCTCTAACTAGGTTTTTCTTATCAATGGGCCAATATTACCTTTTTTTTATGAAGGGTATTTTTTTGTATATTAGGAGACAATTTACGAGTTTCCAGGTAACCTATAGAAATATCGTTTCTTACTAACAATTATAAAAAAATCGCTCTAAATAAAAACGTAAAAAAATACCTTGATTTTAGCAGCTTTAGTTTTTAATTTTGAAAGTTTAATCAAAAGATTAAAGTGATCAACAGTTATCCCACACTAAGGTAAGTATTATAACCTTTCTATTTTTGTATAACTTTTTTGTTTTAGCTACGTAATTGGTAATTACAATTTGTAACTCGATTTTAGTTTTTGTAATTATATAATTTGTAAATCGTAGTTAGGGATCATATTTATGGCTTGTAAATTGTAGCCAGGGTTCGTAGGTATTATTTTGGTAATAAATTAGTAGATTTTATTTTAATTTTTTACAATTTTGAACTCATTTTCCATTAATGATGAATAGTTATTCAAATAATATTATTAATCAATTAAAGATCTTGTATAATTAGTTGTATATCCTAATTCGTATTAAGTTTTTATTACAATGGTCTCCCAGTTAATGTTGGGTTTGATTTATAGAACTTGTTTTGGGAATTAGGGTTTATAAAAATATGAATTGGGATGTTCTTTGTTTTTTATACTATCTAGTAGTGACGATAATTTCTAAGCTATATCCTTTGGTTTTTATTTTTTGCAGAACACCCTTAACTCCAAAATATTAACTTTACAATGGAGTGGAATCTAATTCTTAAATTTTGTACGTTCATTTTTATACTTTATAATTTTTTTTCTAATATTTTAATTTATTATATTTCATTTATAAAGAAAAAGATCGTTGGCCATGTCATTTCAGTACTGGTAAATATTTATATTTATATAATTTATCTTGGTAAGTATTATATTTATATTTATATATGCTATATTTCTTATTCTTTCTATTGGATGTTATGAAGTTATGTTTGCATCAAAATGCAAAACTATTCTGCCACCTCTGACATATGGCTGGGAAATAGATATGGATTTTTCTACCGAAGAAATTGCTAATATTTTTCGGACGACCTTGTGGTTCCAAGCTCGACAACAAAATCATGATTACTTTAAGATTTTTCGTTGAACAGACTGTTTATCCCAAAATATTAGGTTTATATAAAATGTAATTGATGGATCATACTAATTGCATATTTATTTATGATAATTATTGTTATTTATTGGTAGAATTCGAATTTAATTACCTTTTTAGGTTTAATTATATGAAATGTTATTGATCTTTTGACTGCTTAAATATTTTATAAGGTTGTTTAGTTTTAAAATTATTAAGAAATTATAGACTCGGATTATTAAATTTGGAAGTTTATGAATAGAAATTTGGTTAATATTTTTAATTAAAATTTGTGCTTATGACAATTAGAGAGGATATTCGATCTATTACCATCCCTAGTTAAACAATTTTTTTACCATACCCTAATTTACATCTTGTAGATACAAGTTTGAGATACTATTCCATAATTGGTCTCTCAGTTTTGTATCGTTATGTGAGTTACTACCCACAAGTGTATGGATCGTTTACAATTAATAATAACATAAGTATGAAGCTTATCGTTCTCCACAAGGATTATGAGGTTAATGATAGTTTCAATTAATATCGTGTATTTTGCCTTTTTGGAAATTTTTTAGGTGAACTTATAGATAGTAAGAATGACTGGTGTGAATAACTGAAACAAGAGTTTTTTCTATATTAACTGGTGAGAATAATTGTTCTCAAGTGATCAAGCTGCTTTAAGCCTATTCATAAACTTAAACTCTGAGGTTTTGGTATATGTGTATGGTCCTTTGTATGCAACCTTGGTAGCAAACATGTAAGCAAATAAGGTGACATGTTATATATATACTAGGTATTAACTCGTGCCTGAAGGCACTCTAACACTATTGATTTAGAAAAATAAATTTAATTTTGAATAAATAAACAATTCTTCAGGTAAAAATAAACTGAAAAATATTTAACCAACCTTAAAAAGTATGATATGTTTGAAATAAACAATATATCTAACAATATATATACGTTTAGAAAAAACATAAACAATATATCCAATTTTATATATACATTTAGAAAAAAGTTATAATTTTAGTATACGAAAAAATAAATGTAATTTAGTTAAGCATGAGCATTCAGCACAAAGAAAAAATTGTGCATTAATGGAAATTAAGTGTCACAAAGAAGAGATTGTTTTCGCACAAAAAGGAAATAAAGATCATTGACATACAAAAAGGAAGAGATCGTCGATGCATGAAAAAAAATCATTGATATACGAAAAAAAAGTAAAAGATCGTTGGAACAGAATAAATTTTCTGAAAGAAAAGAATGCAAGTGATTATAGGGACAGTATAGTGTAATTTTCAACAAAAAGACTAATAGTAATTTCACAAACCAATAGTGCAATTAACTCGAACAATGAATATAAAGACCTAAAGTGTAATTTTTGCATAATATATGGACCAATGAATAAAATTCAATCAAGAGACCTACATTGCAGTTAACTATAAATAATTGACTCTTGCTGGAGAGCTCCCAATCAAAATTCCTGATTACACCTGTGTCTAAAGGAATTGTAGAAATATACAAAACAATTGGTGAAATATTTATAAGAAACATATATACATGTAACTAACTAAGGACTGATTTGAAGATGAGTAGATATCCCGAAACAGGTTGCCAAGGAACGAAGCAGATATTTTATTTTCTTTTCCAGCCACTAACAATTATAAAAAGTACTCGAATCTTTGGCGTGACACATGATCTTACTTGCTGGTGAAAAGGACTGGTGCAAGAGGAGTAACCCACTGCAAACTTACCAAATAGAAAAATTTACTACTTTAATGTTAATTTCATTGCATCATAAAATCACACGATATATAAAATACCATCTATACCTTTAAATGGAATTTTTTCAATTATAAAAAACGCAAATATAGGTGAAGTCACTAAAAGTCCAACCATTAATGCAGACCATATAACACCATTTTGAAAATTGGCCAGCTTAAAATTACCCCTGCAAGGAGAATTGAAATTTAACATATAAATTTACAATAAATACCCTCCTCCCCTAAAGACAATTATATTGAAAAAATCAGCAAAAATAAAGCAAATCTTTGAGTAAACTTACTGAATTCCAGTGCGACCTACACACATTACCATTCTTGTATGTAGCTAGATTACCCCAAAGCCAACATGCTTCCTTTTTACTATTACACCAGTGTCTAAGCATACACGGTAAACATTGGAAGTGGAATCAAATTAAAATAATGTAAACTGAAGGTATCAATTAACTAAAAGTGGAGAAATTGCCAATTGAGGAGATGAAAAGACTGGAGCCTGTATTTCCCAACCAAAAACCAAGTATGGAATCAAATTAAAATAATGAGAACTGAAGGAAACATATCAATTAACTGAAAGTGGAGAAATTGCCAGTTGAGGAGATGAAAAGACTGGAGCTTGTATTTTCCAACCAAAAACCAAGTATAACCTGGATTAGAAAGTAAGATTAAATATGAAATAAATATACCCTAGTGCTAATCTTTAAAAACAACAAATATACGTGTTGTTAATGTAAAAAAAAGTAGAAAAAAAAAAGTAAAAAAAATAGTAAAAAAGTAAGTATACTTTCGTCGAGGATGATTTACAACATTGAAATGTTCCAAATAGTATAGTAGTCCATTATATGATCCCGTGGCAAATGACATCCCCTCCCCATATCAGCTATTCTCAGCGAATCACTTCTTATAAGGTAAAGGCTTCCTACTTCATACACGGCCATTGTAAATTAGTATAAAAATATAATAAACAACACTGTACGATTACAATAGGTAAAAGGCTTTCAACAGGCCATTGTAGAATTAGTATAAAAATATAATAAACAACACGAAAACTGTAGAAATAATGAGATTAGGTTTTAAGAAATTCATTTTTTTAGAATTCAACATTGTAGGATTAATATAAAAATATAATTGTAAAAATAATGAAATTAGGTTAAAAAATAATTTAATCTTTTCAAGTTTTAATAGGAAAATTTAATTGATTTTTTACCTTAATATGGAATGGTGAGAATGGTCCCTAACCTGCGGCAATTTTCTTGTTCAGGAGACGGCTTGGTGGGAAGGTGATTAAAAATAATTACTATAGAATTATTAATCACCTTAATTTAATAAAAGAAATGCCGTATAAGGCCAAAGTATTCACTTCAACAGACAAAAAGGCTATTGTCAGCTATTGCTATATCTTCTTTTTCTCTTTTGCTCTTCATACTTTGGTAAATTAACAATAAATAAAAATATAATCTAAAATACTTTTTTTTAATTTTATCAAACTCGGGGGTGCCTGCAATTAAACAAATCACAGGGATCAATTATGTAATTTATTAAAATAAATCATTATAATTAAAAATAAATTAAAATTTGGGCTTGCAAATGGGATAGAAGAAGCTTTATCATTCCAAATAGCTAATAATCCAATTCCTGTTGATACTTAAATCAGATGATTCTGAAAAATTGTAAAAGTGATGATATTAGGTTAAAAGAATTCAATTTTTAAGAGTTTCGGTGGTAAACCTTAATTTTTACCTTAATTTGGTTCTTCAATTATTGATGGCGTTTTTGAGAAGTTCTTTTCCAGCAAGTTGTTTTAGGAAATAGTCTAGAAGTTCAAGGGTGCCTACTTTACAAATACCACCTTTTAATGCACGCCAGCTAACCCAATGGGTCACACTAACAGCTCGTAAAACTCTCAACATAGCTTCTAAACAACAGAGTCGAACCAAGGGATTTTCACTGGTTCAGAAGATATCACATAAAGACATGCAATACTAAAAAAATATCACAATAGTTATGTTCAGATTATGGAATAAAAGAAAATAAATTTTAACCTGATTTTGCCATCATAGCAGCTAAACCAATTGTTTTCAAGAAAATAGTTTTCCCGCCAGTATTTGGTCCCATTATTACCAAAACTCTTGTATTTTTTTCAACAAAAATATCAACAGGAATTGGGGGAGATTTTTTACTTTAGCAACCTGCATTAAACAAAAATAGCCTAACATATTAAGGTAACTAAATCCCATCTCGAGCAAACAATAAATATAAAATAAAAGGAAAAGTAGGTCTATATGGCTCTATGAGTTACCTGTTTTTCTAAGGATGATATATGAATGTTAGTTTCTTCTTTCACACTTAATATTCCCCCTTGTTGTTTTCTCCTCTACATATCCTAAAATTAACAAACAAATTGTCATGTATTCTTGCATGTACTTTAAAACTGAATAGAATGATTCTGAAAAGTCTACAGAAATAGCATAATTCTACTGATATTAACAATTTGCAGGATCAATTTCAAATACTAATCGATTGACACTTAATCAAATTATAAATGAAAAAACTACACTAATCAGTCCCTGGACAAATAACACCGTTTGTGCTTTACATGGAACAGGTTTTCACCTTTGTAAACAGGTCAACTCAGGTCCAATCCCACCTTTCTTCAAGTCAAATCTCCATTATTCACCTGCACCCAAGGTTTTGTCTAACTAAGATTCATAATTCTCAATTAAAGAAAAGAAAAATCAAAAAATATTAATACCAATTGCAAAAGTGCAGAAAATGTTTGTGCTACGTCCTACTTTTCTTGACCCCTTACAACATCTCCACAAGACATGGGATTTTTTCCAGGTTCAGCTTCAGACTATAATTTATCTATTATATAGTGACCTATAGTGCAATTAACTCGAAAAAAGAAACCAGGAGAGTGCTATTAACTCAAAAAAATTACAAATCACATTAGAATCGAAGAAACCTCATATATGTGTATTTGGAGATTTCAATTTCGGAGCTAAACGGAGCTAGCGTTGGAGCTCTTCACTTTTGGAATCGAAAGAATCAAAAATTATAAATTTCCCCAATTTAATTTGAATAAAGACACAATTAACAAAGTTAAAACAAAAAAATAAAATTTTACCTCAGAATCATTATAATCCGAGGAAAAATAATAATCAAAATATAAACCTAAACGGCTCCCATATGCGTCAATAAGCAGATGATAGTTACCTTTATTTGGGTAACCCTTTATATTTCTTCTTCATCGGAGCTGGAGATTGGATTTGTGGAGGGTCTTCGATTCGATTGAGCGGCTTGGTGGGAGAGACGTGAAATGGTGAAGTGAAGAGTGCTTCTTTGATTCGGTTGAGCGGCTTGGTGGGAAGAGATGAGAGGCCTGGTGGGAAGGTGCATTTGAGGAGATTTCTTTTTCTGTACGTGAAGTGGTGAAGTGAAGAGGTGAAGTAATTTGAGTGACGCTGTAAAAGATAAAATAAATAAAATGGCCCATATATTTAATCCAAGAGCTGAAAAATATAGAGGAGACATCAAGATATTTTAAATCGTGGATTAAATTTAGACAATCTGGACCATTAATTATAATCGATCTGGCCGAAAATGATTGAAATTTAATTCAAAGACTAAAAAATATGGAGAAAAACAGGAGACATTTCGGACCGATGGCCCTTCTCTAATATTATATAGATATATATATATATATTTATATATTTATATATTTATATATAATAGTAATGGATATCTTTTAATATGTGTAACAGAATAAAATGCACGTGTTTAAGAATTATTTGCTTAGCATCTGGAGAAATATGTAAATAAATTATATATTCGTGATTTTGTTGATTTATTATATTACTGAAGAACAACCCTATCAAGTAGAGATAAATAACAACTTAACTAAATAAAAAATTGTAAGATAAATTGCATATTTAATGTAGCCGAGAATTGGATTGTCATCATTAATATCATAGAGATTGTGTAAATTTAGCTACACAATTTGAGTCCTGAGTGAGTTTTCTAATGGACAAGAGGTTAGATGACATCTTTGGAACATGAAGGACAGATTGTAAAGTTAGATTCACAGAACGAACAATAGAACCTTTTCCCGCGACCAGATAGAAAGACCTATCTACGATACGAACTCTAAGATTACCAAGACAAGGAGTGTAAGATGAGTATAAATGGGAAAGACTCGTCATGTGATCACTAGCGCCTAAATCAATTACCCATAATTCGTTATCAGAAGAAGTGTAAAAAGGAATAAAAATCACTTTTTTAACAAGAAAATTAGTCAAAGAGGTGTTAGGAATAAATTTGGATAAATTTAATAATCCGTACAAATGCTCTAATTATTCCTTACTGAATGGAGCTCTTTTGGAGATATTAGGTCTGATTTGAGTAGTTACTTGTATACTTGATTCATATTTATCAGAAAAGTAAATGATTCAAAAGTCTCAAGTATATTTATATTTGTTATTAACATAAACTACACAAATTAAATTGTTCCACTAACTTTACACATTATGAATTAAATTTAAAAAATTTAAATAAATATATACTAATATAAAATCACATTAAATAAATATCAATTAATTATATTGCTTAATCATCATATCGAGAATCAGAATTCTATTTTTTTTATTTATGTCCGGTATCAAATTGTGAATGTAATGATGTAAAAAATTTAAAATGTATATACCTAATATAAATTATATGATTTTTTTTAAATTGAAAATACTAGAAATGATAAATAAATTTTATTGAAAAGATTCTCCAATTTGGATACTACATAATAGAATACTGAATGTAAACGGAAAAAAAAATTATTTTTAAGCATCCAATTATATACTACAAAATAATTAGTTAAATGATTAAAAAAACAAATATAAAAAACGCCTTTTTATTTAATATGGTATATGTAATATTGGGTCTTGGTAATTTTATACCTTCTCTAACCAAGGTTTTTCTTATCAATGGGCCAATATTACCTTTTTTTTATGAAGGGTATTTTTTTGTATATTAGGAGACAATTTACGAGTTTCCAGGTAACCTATAGAAATATCGTTTCTTACTAACAATTATAAAAAAAATCGCTCTAAATAAAAACGTAAAAAAATACCTTGATTTTAGCAACTTTAGTTTTTAATTTTGAAGGTTTAATCAAAAGATTAAAGTGATCAACTGTTATCCCACACTAAGGTAAGTATTATAACCGTTCTATTTTTGTATAACTTTTTTGTTTTAGCTACGTAATTGGTAATTATAATTTGTAACTGGATTTTAGTTTTTGTAATTATATAATTTGTAAATCGTAGTTAGGGATCATATTTATGGCTTGTAAATTGTAGTCAGGGTTCGTAGGTATTATTTTGGTAATAAATTAGTAGATTTTATTTTAATTTTTTTTCAATTTTGAACTCATTTTCCATTAATGATGAATAGTTATTCAAATAATATTATTAATCAATTAAAGATCTTTTATAATTAGTTGTAAATCCTAATTCGTATTAAGTTTTTATTACAATGGTCTCCCAGTTAATATTGGGTTTGATTTATAGAACTTGTTTTGGGAATTAGGGTTTATAAAAATATGAATTGGGATGTTCTTTGTTTTTTATACTATCTAGTAGTGACGGTAATTTCTAAGCTATATCCTTTGGTTTTTATTTTTTGCAGAACACCCTTAACTCCCAAATATTAACTTTACAATGGAGTGGAATCTAATTCTTAAATTTTGTATCGTTCATTTTTATACTTTATAATTTTTTTTCTAATATTTTAATTTATTATATTTCATTTATAAAGAAAAAGATCGTTGGCCATGTCATTTCAGTACTGGAAAATATTTATATTTATATAATTTATCTTGGTAAGTATTATATTTATATTTATATATGCAATATTTTTTATTCTTTCTATTGGATGTTATGAAGTTATGTTTGCATCAAAATGCAAAACTATTCTGCCACCTCTGGCATATGGCTGGGAAATAGATATGGATTTTTCTACCGAAGAAATTACTAATATTTTTCGGACGACCTTGTGGTTCCAAGCTCGACAACAAAATCATGATTACTTTAAGATTTTTCGTTGAACAGACTGTTTATCCCAAAATATTAGGATTATATAAAATGTAATTGATGGTTCATACTAATTGCATATTTATTTATGATAATTATTGTTATTTATTGGTAGAATTCGAATTTAATTACCTTTTTAGGTTTAATTATATGAAATGTTATTAATCTTTTGACTGCTTAAATATTTTATAAGGTTGTTTAGTTTTAAAAATATTAAGAAATTATGGACTCGGATTATTAAATGTGGAAGTTTATGAATAGAAATTTGGTTAATTTTTTTAATTAAAATTTGTGCTTATGACAATTAGAGAGGATATTCGATCTATTACCATCCCTACTTAAACAATTTTTTTTACCATACCCTAATTTACATCTTGTAGACACAAGTTTAAGATACTATTCCATAATTGGTCTCTCAGTTTTGTATCGTTATGTTAGTTACTACCCGCAAGTGTATGGATCGTTTACAATTAATAATAACATAAGTATGAAGCTTATCGTTCTCCACAAGGATTATGAGGTTAATGATAGGTTCAATTAATATCGTGTATTTTGCCTTTTTGGAAATTTTTTAGGTGAACTTATAGATAGTAAGAATGACTGGTGAGAATAACTGAAACAAGAGTTTTTTCTATATTAACTGGTGAGAATAATTGTTCTCAAGTGATCAAGCTGCTTTAAGCCTATTCATAAACTTAAACTCTGAGGTTTTGGTATATGTGTATGGTCCTTTGTATGCAACCTTGGTAGCAAACATGTAAACAAATAAGGTGACATGTTATATATATACTAGGTATTAACTCGTGCCTGAAGGCACTCTAACACTAATGATTTAGAAAAATAAATTTAATTTTGAATAAATAAACAATTCTTCAGGTAAAAATAAACTGAAGAATATTTAACCAAGCTTAAAAAGTATGATATGTTTTAAATAAACAATATATCTAACAATATATATACGTTTAGAAAAAACATAAACAATATATCCAATTTTATATATACATTTAGAAAAAAGTTATAATTTTAGTATAGGAAAAAATAAATGTAATTTAGTTAAGCATGAGCATTCGGCACAAAGAAAACATTGTGCATTAATGGAAATTAAGTGTCACAAAGAAGAGATTGTTTTCGCACGAAAAGGAAATAAAGATCATTGACATACAAAAAGGAAGAGATCGTCGATGCATGAAAAAAAAATCATTGATATACGGAAAAAAAAGAGTAAAAGATCGTTGGAACGGAATAAATTGTCTGAAAGAAAAGAATGCAAGTGATTATAGGGACAGTATAGTGTAATTTTCAACAAAAAGACTAATAGTAATTTTACAAACCAATAGTGCAATTAACTCGAACAATGAATATAAAGACCTAAAGTGTAATTTTTGCATAATATATGGACCAATGAGGAAAATTCAATCAAGAGACCTACATTGCAGTTAACTATAAATAATTGACTCTTGCTGGAGAGCTCCCAATCAAAATTCCTGATTACACCTGTGTCTAAAGGAATTATAGAAATATACAAAACAATTGGTGAAATATTTATAAGAAACATATATACATGTAACTAACTAAGGACTGATTTGAAGATGAGTAGATATCCGGAAACAGGTTGCCAAGGAACGAAGCAGATATTTTATTTTCTTTTCCAGCCACTAACAATTATAAAAAGTACTCGAATCTTTGGCGTGACACATGATCTTACTTGCTGGTGAAAAGGACTGGTGCAAGAGGAGTAACCCACTGCAAACTTACCAAATAAAAAAATTTACTACTTTAATGTTAATTTCATTGCATCATAAAATCACACGATATATAAAATACCATCTATACCTTTAAATGAAATTTTTTCAATTATAAAAAACGCAAATATAGGTGAAGTCACTAAAAGTCCAACCATTAATGCAGACCATATAACACCATTTTGAAAATTGGCCAGCTTAAAATTACCCCTACAAGGAGAATTGAAATTTAACATATAAATTTACAATAAATACCCTCCTCCCCTAAAGACAATTATATTGAAAAAATCAGCAAAAATAAAGCAAATCTTTGAGTAAACTTACTGAATTCCCGTGCGACCTACACACATTACCATTCTTGTATGTAGCTAGATTACCCCAAAGCCAACATGCTTCCTTTTTACTATTACACCAGTATCTAAGCATACACGGAAAACTTTGGAAGTGGAATCAAATTAAAATAATGTAAACTGAAGGTATCAATTAACTAAAAGTGGAGAAATTGCCAATTGAGGAGATGAAAAGACTGGAGCCTGTATTTCCCAACCAAAAACCAAGTATGGAATCAAATTAAAATAATGAGAACTGAAGGAAACATATCAATTAACTGAAAGTGGAGAAATTGCCAGTTGAGGAGATGAAAAGACTGGAGCTTGTATTTTCCAACCAAAAACCAAGTATAACCTGGATTAGCAAGTAAGATTAAATATGAAATAAATATACCCTGGTGCTAATCTTTAAAAACAACAAATATACGTGTTGTTAATGTAAAAAAAGTAGAAAAAAAAGTAAAAAAAATAGTAAAAAAGTAAGTATACTTTCGCCGAGGATGATTTGCAACATTGAAATGTTCCAAATAGTATAGTAGTCCATTATATGATCCCGTGGCAAATGACATCCCTTCCCCATATCAGCTATTCTCAGCGAATCACTTCTTATAAGGTAAAGGCTTCCTACGGTCATACACGGCCATTGTAAACTAATATAAAAATATAATAACCAACACTGTACGATTACAATAGGTAAAAGACTTTCAACGGGCCATTGTAGAATTAGAATAAAAATATAATAAACAACACGAAAACTGTAGAAATAATGAGATTAGGTTTTAAGAAATTCATTTTTTTAGAATTCAACATTGTAGGATTAATATATAAATATAATTGTAAAAATAATGAAATTAGGTTAAAAAATAATTTAATCTTTTCAAGTTTTAATAGGAAAATTTAATTGATTTTTTACCTTAATATGGAATGGTGAGAATGGTCCCTAACTTGCGGCAATTTTCTTGTTCAGGAGACAGGCTTGGTTGGTGGGAAGGTGATTAAAAATAATTACTATAGAATTATTAATCACCTTAATTTAATAAAAGAAATGCCGTATAAGGCCAAAGTGTTCACTTCAACAGACAAAAAGGCTATTGTCAGCTATTGCTATATTTTCTTTTTCTCTTTTGCTCTTCATACTTTGGTAAATTAACAATAATTGTAAATAAAAATATAATCTAAAATACTTTTTATTAATTTTATCAAACTGGGGGTGCATGCAATTAAACAAATCACAGGGATCAATTATGTAATTTATTAAAATAAATCATTATAATTTAAAATAAATTAAAATTTGGGCTTGCAAATGGGATAGAAGAAGCTTTATCATTCCAAATAGCTAATAATCCAATTCCTGTTGATACTTAAATCAGATGATTCTGAAAAATTGTAAAAGTGATGATATTAGGTTAAAAGAATTCAATTTTTAAGAGTTTCAATGGTAAACCTTAATTTTTTGCCTTAATTTGGTTCTTCAATTATTGATGGCGTTTTTGAGAAGTTCTTTTCCAGCAAGTTGTTCTAGGAAATAGTCTAGAAGTTCAAGGGAACCTACTTTACAAATACCACCTTTTAATGCACGCCAGCTAACCCAATGGGTCACACTAACAGCTCGTAAAACTCTCAACATAGCTTCTAAACAACAGAGTCGAACCAAGGGATTTTCACTGGTTCAGAAGATATCACATAAAGACATGCAATACTAAAAAATATCACAATAGTTATGTTCAGATTATGGAATAAAAGAAAATAAATTTTAACCTGATTTTACCATCATAGCAGCTAAACCAATTGTTTTCAAGAAAATAGTTTTCCCGCCAGTATTTGGTCCCATTATTACCAAAACTCTTGTATTTTTTTCAACAAAAATATCAACAGGAATTGGGGGAGATTTTTTACTTTAGCAACCTGCATTAAACAAAAATAGCCTAACATATTAAGGTAACTAAATCCCATCTCGAGCAAACAATAAATATAAAATAAAAGGAAAAGTAGGTCAATATGGCTCTCTGAGTTACCTGTTTTTCTAAGGATGATATATGAATGTTAGTTTCTTCTTTCACACTTAATATTCCCCTTTGTTGTTTTCTCCTCTACATATCCTAAAATTAACAAACAAATTGTCATGTATTCTTGCATGTAATTTAAAATTGAATAGAATGATTCTGAAAAGTCTACAGAAATAGCATAATTCTACTGATATTAACAATTTGTAGGATCAATTTCAAATACTAATCGATTGACAATTAATCAAATTATAAATGAAAAAACTGCACTAATCAGTCCCTGGACAAATAACACCATTTGTGCTTTACATGGAACAGGTTTTCACCTGTGTAAACAGGTCAACTTAGGTCCAATCCCACCTTTCTTCTAGTCAAATCTCCATTATTCACCTGCACCCAAGGTTTTCTTTAACTAAGATTCATAATTCTCAATTAAAGAAAAGAAAAATAAAAAAATATTAATACCAATTGCAAAAGTGTAGAAAATTTTTGTGCTACGTCCTACTTTTCTTGACCCCTTACAACATCTCCACAAGACATGGGATTTTTTCCAGGTTCATCTTCAGACTATAATTTATCTATTATATAGTGACCTATAGTGCAATTAACTCGAAAAAAGAAACCAGGAGAGTGCTATAAACTCAAAAAAATTACAACTCACATTAGAATCGAAGAAACCTCATATATATGTGTTTGGAGATTTCAATTTCGGAGCTAAACGGAGCTAGCGTTGGAGCTCTTCACTTTTGGAATCGACGGAATCAAAAATTATCAATTTCCCCAATTTAATTTGAATTAAGACACAATTAACAAAGTTAAAACAAAAAAATAAAATTTTACCTCAGAATCATTATAATCCGAGGAAAAATAATAATAAAAATATAAACCTAAACGACTCCCATATGCGTCAATAAGCAGATGATAGTTACCTTTATTTGGGTAACCCTTTATATTTCTTCTTCATCGGAGCTGGAGATTGGATTTGTGGAGGGTCTTCGATTCGATTGAGCGGCTTGGTGGGAGAGACGTGAAATGGTGAAGTGAAGAGTGCTTCTTCGATTCGGTTGAGCGGCTTGGTGGGAAGAGATAAGAGGCCTGGTGGGAAGGTGCATTTGAGGATTTCTTTTTCTGTACGTGAAGTGGTAAAGTGAAGAGGTGAAGTAATTTGAGTGACGCTGTAAAAGATAAAATAAATAAAATGGCCCATACATTTAATCCAAGGGCTGAAAAATATAGAGGAGACATCAAGATATTTTAAACCGTGGATTAAATTTAGACAATCTGGACCATTAATTATAATCGTTCTAAAGGCCGAAAATGATTGAAATTTAATCCAAAGGCTAAAAAATAAGGAGAAAAACAGGAGACATTTCGGGCCGTTGGCCCTTCTCCAATATTATATATATATATATTTATATATTTATATATAATAGTAATGGATATCTTTTAATATGTGTAACAGAATAAAATGCATGTGTTTAAGAATTATTTGCTTAGCATCTGGAGAAATATGTAAATAAATTATATATTCGTGATTTTGTTGATTTATTATATTTTGTTAAAGATAAAGACCGGTCAAATGAGAGTCAACTTAAAAAATTCTCTCTCAACTCATTCATAGCCACTAAAATTATTCCATCTCCAAAAAACCAAAATAAACCAAAAAACCCTCTTTTCTTTCACTTTTTAGCTTTTTAGGTTATCCGATTGAGTGTTATTTCCCAAATCTGGGATCTAATATTCATCGGCTCTCTCTCTCTCCTCTTATATTAACCCTAGCCCACCCTTTTCAAAACCCTTCATCTCATTTCTTACGCATTTTCCTTTTGATTTTCTCTTTCTAAGTTGCATCTCAGATTGGTAGAATGACGAAAATGATTAACTCGAATCGTCTTAGTAGTACAAGCTCTAAAGCGAAAGCAAAAACAAAATATATGGATATCACTAAGATGATGTTTTCGCCTCAAAGTAATAGCAGTGTTGTCACTCCTCCGACGAGTCCTTGTATCAAGGATTCAAATAGCGAGGAGGAAGACTCACAAAAATCGGTTGCTCAAAGTAAGGATTCGGCAGTGGTTGCCCAGATTGATGAAAATCAAACTGAGGTAGCGCCGAAACCTAAGGTATGGTCAAAATTGTTCGGTAAAAATGATAACCCAGATCTGAATCTGGAGTATCATGTCCCGATGCGCAAAGAAGGTAAACGTATTATTACTCCTGATAAAGATGTCTTAAATGAGGGATATGCGCAGTGGGAAAACTGTCTAATCGGGCAGTTCCTTGACTCACCTCCTTTGTTCTATTATATTGTTAATTTTATAAAGTTTCAATGGTCAAAGTTTGGTAAGATTGATGTTAAATCTAGTAGCAATGGCACTTTTATCTTTAAATTTGAGAATGAACAGATGTGTGCTAAAGTGCTAGAACAGATGTGGCATCTTAATGGCTCTCCTCTATTGTTAAGGCCATGGAAAATTGGTATGCAGTTTGAAAAATTAGATGTTGCTAAAATTCCAATATGGGCCAAATTTATTAACATTCCTATGGTCATGTGGACAAAGAAAGGATTAGGGTATATTGCTAGTGGTATTGGTGTACCATTACAGATGGATAGTATGACTCAGTCCATGACTAGACTGGGATATGCTAGAGTTTGTGTGGAAATTGAAACTAAAGAGGAATTGCCTGATGAACTTTATGTTGATATTGGGTTAGAGGAATTGCAGATTGTTAAGGTAGAATATGATTGGAAACCGAAAATTTGCACTAAGTGCAATAAAATTGGGCACTTGGAAAATAAGTGTAATAATATTACTAAAGTATGGATTCCAAAAGCTGGTAACAATGAAAAGAAGGATAAAGGGAAAGGAAAAGTTGATGAGAAAGAATAGGAAGTTGTGGGGAGAAAATCTCACAACAGAAAGGACTATGATTAGTCATCTAATGAGGTTTCTTGTTCTAATAGATTTGATAATATTGAGAAACATATGATTACTGATATTGATAGGGATATACAGAAATTTATTGACAATGGTGGAGAAGGTGAGATTACTAGACCACCTAATATATGAGTCTTGTTTCATGGAATGTAAGAGGGTTTAATAGCCTTCTTAGACAATTAGATGTTAAAGATTTTATGATTAGCAATAAAATCAAGCTTATTGGGCTCCTGGAAACCAAGGTAAGGATCCAAAACAGCTTGAAAATGATAAGTGATCATTTTCCTCACTTGGAAATGATTCACAATTATAATAAATGTGATAGTGGGAGAATTTGGATAATGTGGGATAAGAATTATGCTGAGGTTGTGAAGTTATTTGAAACATCTCAACTGATTTTTATTAAAGTTAAAATATTACAATTAAATATAACTATCTATGTTGGTTATGTTTATGCTAGTAATGATGATGATAAAAGGAAGGCTTTATGGTATGATATGGTGAAATTAAGCAATGATTATAATGATCAGTGCTTATGTTATACAGGGGACTTTAATGAGATACTTAAAATTGCGGATAGGCTCAACTGTGACTCTATCCCTAACAGTTCTGTTTTATTCTCTAATTGTATTGAAGATGCTAATCTTTTTGAGCATCAATATGCAGGACAATACTTTACTTGGACTAATAAAAATGATAGTGGGAATTTGCGCGCAAGTAAGATTGATAGGGTGTTCATCAATACAAAGTGGATGAATACATATCAATCTAATGCCATTCTTGTGCCTCCCTCTACCTCTGATCACTGTGCTATTAAAGTGTTGATTGATCAAAAAGAGAAATCTGGGTCTTGCTCTTTTAAATTCTTTAATATATTGACTAAACATGAGGGCTTTAAAGACATTATAAAGAGAGTGTGGGATACCAGTGTAAATGGCAATAAAATGTTTCAGGTGTGCATGAAACTGAAGCTAGTTAAAGGTGAACTGAAAAAATTTAATAATAAATACTTTAGGAGGAACTCTGAGGATATTGAGAATTTAAAAACTCAACTTGAGATTGTGCAAAAAAGAATTATGATGGGAATCTGTACTGATGCTGATATTTCTGAAGAAAAAGTCCTTATTCTTCAATTAGAAGAGACTGTAATTACTCATCATGAAGTATTGAAGCAAAAATCGAGGGCCTTGTTTATTAATGATTATGATATTAGCTCAGCTTATTATTATAGAATGAATAAAGGTAGAGTAGCAAAAAACTTTGTATCTACTCTATCTTGTGATGATGGAAGAATTATTACTGAACAAGATGAAATTAAGAATGAATTTGTGGGATATTATAAGAAGTTACTTGGTACTGAAGAATCTAACCAAGAAATATGTTCTATAAGCACTATTGCAGCTATACTAAACAAAAGTGTCCCTGAAAATTTAATTGAGGGCTTGATTGCCCCCATTACTGATAAGGAAATTAAAAGTGCCTTATTTGCTATGGGAGATGCGAAAAGCCCGGGATCTGATGGATATACTGCCTGCTTTTATAAACAATCTTGGGATATTATTGGTGATAGTATATGCTTGGCTATTAAAGAAACCTTTGAGTCAGGTAAAATCCTTACTCAGATTAATGCTACAAATATTGTCCTAATACCTAAAGAGAAAAATCCATCCTGTGTTAAGAAATTTAGGCCTATTTCATGTACTAATATCATATACAAAACAATTTCTAGAGTAATAATGAATAGACTTAAAAAAGTGATGAGTTATATAATTTCTCTAAATCAAGGGGCCTATGTTAGTGGAAGGAATATTACTGACAATATACTAGTTGCGCAAGAAGTAGTTACTGGGTATGAGAAGAAATCTATGAAGTATTCTTGTACCATTAACTTAGACCTACAAAAGGCCTATGATAGTGTCAATTGGCAACTCTTATTAAATACTCTTTATGCTTTAAAGTTTCCTGATAAGTTTATTAAATGGATTCACATGTGTATAAGTACTCCTTATTACTCTATATGCATAAATGGTGAAGCCTGTGGATATTTTAAGGGCAAAAGAAGGTTAAGGCAGGGTGATCCCCTATCACCGTACCTATTTGCTATTTGTATGGAAGTATTCTCCATGCTACTGTATAATGTGGCTCAAAAGAAAAAGTTTACCTTTCACCCCAAGTGTAATGAAATCAAGTTGAATCACTTGGTTTTTACTGATGATATATTAATATTTATGGGGAGTAATACTGAATCTGCTGAGGTAGTAAAAAAAGCCCTTGATCTGTTCTCTAGATGTTCTGGGCTAAATATAAATTTTGCTAAAAGTGAAATTTACTTTAGTGAAGGAGTAAATGATAGAATTAAAAATAATATCTCTCAGTTGCTTAATATTAAAATAGGCTTTATGCCTGTTAGATACTTGGGTGTTCCTTTAAACTCAAAAAAAATGAGTGTTACTGATGGGAACAAACTAATTGAGAGGATTTGGCAAAGTATAAATCAATGGAGTTCTAAATTGTTATCATATGCAGGAAGAGTTTAATTAATTAGAGTGGTGCTTATTAGTAAGACTATGTTCTGGTGCAGAGTGTTTCTACTGCCTAAACAAGTCATTTACAAATTGAATCAAAAATTATCAATGTTTCTTTGGGGGTATAATGAAAATTCTCATGGTGCGCGAGTTTCTTGGGCTAAGATATGTTATCCCAAAGAAGAAGGGTGGCTAAATATTCCTAACATTGAGAATTTAAACAAGGTCTGTTTACTTTACAACTTTTGGAGATTTTACTGTCTTGATCAAAATCTATGGTCTAAGTGGGTTAAAGTGAACATTCTGAAAAGTAAATTTATTTGGAGTATTAGTCACAAACAATACCATTCTTGGATGTGGAAGCAGATTTTAAAGGTTAGAGATGAGGCCTTTAAACTTATATATCATGAGGTGGGAAATGGTGAAAAAACTTACATAATGTGGGACAGATGGCTTGATAAAAAGAATATTCAGTAAATATTGGAAATAAAAATGGAAGAACATGATATTAACTGTAATAAAACAGTCAAAGACTGTTATGGCCGAGGCAGGTGGAGAATTCCTCCAATAATTGCGCAAATTGTCCCTAAAATTCAAAATATAATACTCAATGATGCCAAAGATAAAATCACATGGACTGAGAGTATAAAAAATAAGTTTTCCTTTAGGAAAACTATGATTAAGATTTCAAGTCATGAATTGAAAGTTGATTGGTTTGATATAGTGTGAGCAAAGACTTGTATTCCTAGGTGTTCATTTGTTCCTTGGCAAGTTGCAATGAATAGGCTTCCTACTAAAGATAGGATGTTGAGTTGGGGATTGAGTATTAACCCAGTTTGCCTACTATGTGATAGTGAGAATGAAAATAATGATCACTTATTTGTCACCTGTAAATTCTCAGGTTCAATACTTAAGCGCTTATTGACAATATGTGGCTATAATAATAATATCAGGAATGTGGAGGATCTAGTAGTAAACGTGAAGAATGGTGCAAGTCCAGAAGCTTTGAAAGTTATTAGTGTTTGTATTACAACTTACATATACTTTATTTGGACTGAGAGAAATAGGAGGGAACATGGAGAATATGCAGCTAATGAGGAAAGGATTTACAACAAGATTCTTGCCTATGTTGCTGTCAAGCTCATGAAAAGGACCTTTAATAACTGCAAAGTGAAAAATGTAGTTGAATATTTATGTAATAGATAGGCATTTAAGTTTTAATTTGATGTAAGTTTGTAATGTCTATTCTATTTCAAATGCGTGTAATAGTTAAGCTAAGCTAATAGGTTAATGCCCATTGTACATGGGTCAAAGTTGTAATGTTTTGACAGTTGTGGTCTTCATTTTAATAAAAAGTTTGATTTGCCGATCAAAAAAAAAAAAAAAGAAGAACAACCCTATCAAGTAGAGATAAATAACAACTTAACTAAATAAAAAATTGTAAGATAAATTGCATATTTAATGTAGCCGAGATATTGGATTGTCATCATCAATATCATTGTGCAATGTGACATATAAAGAAATACTTATCATTCTTGCAACTATAATTTATATCATTCATAATTCATGAAATTCGAGGAGCACTTCACCAGAAAATTCATAAGTTTTTGTTGCAATTTTAGAATAATGTGTTAAAGGCTAATATGATATATTGGTTTTGTTTTGTGCAATCTAAGGTGTGTATCATAGTTAAGGCGGGCTACATATCACAATGAGAATCTAAATAGTTATCAATAACTAGATTTGGTAATTTTACATCCTAAATGGATTTTGGAATTGCACTAGTTAGATATACAGTTAGTATAACTTCTTTAATTAAGAAATAAACCAATCGGGGTTAAAGATAAAAATGCTCTAGACTATCTTATTTGAATAAATACTATTATACTCTCAAATGAAAAAAAAACTAAATAAAGACAAAAATAAGCCGTAAAATGATCATTGAGTATCTAAATGCCAACCACCATTGGAGTTTGACTCAAAGAGTCTCTGAGTAGAAAAAGTCTTTCACCAAGCCTAAAAAGTCTTTTTGCAGACCTTAATAGGGTTTTGAGCCAGCTAAAATAATTGCCAAAAAAATCTCTTAGTGTGTCAATAAATTTATGTGCATGCTTAAAAGATGTCTTAGCACGTGTTTTTTCCACTAAACATGTTCGTTTATTGAGCATTTTATAAAAGTAGTTTATAGGTATGCTCGAATCTTTGCGAAACTTGATATCAACACATATAAATGAAAATATGTTTATATTACAAAGAGTATAAAAAACTATTTTTTTAAATAAAAAATAACATAATTGTGCTTAAATAAAAAAGGAAGTCCATTGTGTTGAGTTTATCAATATCATCATCGTAACTGTCACAATAGGTCTAAAACCAACCATAGCCTTCGAACACAGATTCACCATTGGAAATGCAAAGCCAAAGCTTCACCACTATATTCCCTCACTTGATAACCTTCTGAGCTCATGAAGTCAAAACTTCACCATTGTCATTACCTCGCCTTAGCACCACCTATACTCACAAAGATAGAACTTCACCATTACATATAATGCAAATCTACTACCATAAAGGAAAATAACCAAAGATGAGCTTTTAACACAATGAAGACACCACCACTACCTCCATCTCAATGTTCGGAGCACAACACCACCAGTGTTTAGTGTTACAATACCTTCAATCTCCATTGTGCCGCAATTAGATATATTTGAGAAATCTGACAAGTTGGTGAGTTGAGAGGGTTTTAGGAAAAGTGGGTAAATAATTTGGTTTGTGTATGAGTTTTAGGATTTCCGATATATATATATATGTGTGTGTGTGTGTGTGTGTGCATGCAATAGGAAAAAGTGACCAACATGGATGGATCGCCAATTTATGGGGCGTAGAATCGTAATTCATTGGTGCAAGTCCCATCACCATACCTTGTTTACGGTGAACTTGGACGCATAATATTCCTTATTTTGTTTGATCACTGGTGAAGGGATAGAGACCGATCCTTCCTTATTGAGAACCGTGTCCTTGATTGAAATAGATGATGAAGAATAGAACGACTCATTGGATAAGTACAGAGACAATCCATCTATGAAGCCTATATACATCGATAGTGACGAAGATATCATTAGTGTTGGTTATTACGAGACAGACAAAGTATTACAAGAAGTCTTTCTGTAATTAGTTTGGGATATTATTAATCTTCAATGAAAATTATAAATTTTATTTTTGAATTTTGATGATAATGTTCTTTTCGCATTAGATTTCTATATATTTTGTAATTGGTAGAGTCGAATTAAACAAGTTTAAAAAAATGTGTTATGTATTTTCAAGTAAAAAGAGAAAAAATATATATTTTATTATTAGGAACAACATAAGTCGTCACTAATAATTTATGTACTCTTTTTGAGAGATAAGGAGCAATTGCATTGTGTCGTTGCAACAGAACTTGTCGCGAGAGATTGATGTCAAACACGAAGAAGTTTTTTGTCGCTAATGATTGTTTTTTAATATATTTTTATATCTCTTGAGATTGAAAATATTAGTCGCGGTGAAACTTTTTGTCACTAGTAAGCCTATTCAATTTTCGATACCAAATTTATGTGTTATTTCGTAATTAATTTAGTTTTTGGGGTTATAGTACAATTTGAATAATATATAGGGGTTATTGAATATAAAAATAGAATTAGGGATTCTATGTAATCACAATATAAATTAGTAATAATGATGTAATTAAAATTAAATATAAGGGTCATTTTGGAATTTAAATGAAATTTACGGGTTTTAACAAATTTGGAATAAAAATTAGGACTAATTATGTAATTAATATAAAAATTATGGTTATTTATTTAGGGGACTCTATGAAATTGAAATATTTTTTGAGATTATAGTGTATTTTAAGATTATTCTTGGGGTTGTGAAATATTTTAAGGCGTTTAATTATATTTTAATATACTTTTAGGTGATTTAATGTAATTTAAATTATTTTTATGGGCTTTAGTGAAATTAAATATATTATTGTAGGCTTTTGTGTAATTTAAATTATATTAGGTTGTTTAGTGTAATTTAAATTATTTTTATGACCTTAAGTGAAATAAAAATTATTTTTAATTTAATTTTTTAAGGGATTCATTATAGTTTAAAATTATAGGTGATTTAGTGTAATATGAAAACATTTTTTGGGCCTTAAGAGTAATTTAATATTATTTTAGGTTTCATAGTGTAATTTAATTTTTTTTAGGAGCATTAGTGTAATTTAAAAATATTTTAGGAGATTTAGTATTATTTTAAACTATTTTGGGGGCTTTAATGTATTATAAAAATTGTATGCTTTAGTGTAATTTAAAATAACTATAGGGGCCTTAACATAATTTAAAATTACTTTAGGGGATTAAGTATAATATAAAATCATTTTATGGGCTTTAGTGTAATTCAAAATATTTTTAGAGGTATTTGTATAATTTCTTTATTTTTAAATGCTAGTGGCATTTAAAAATTGCCCCGGGAGCAGAGACAAAGTCGGTGACGGGCATGATCCCACACGTAACGTAAATCAAGATCTCACAAACTATAATGCCCTTGGTATAATATTAAGATGAATTAGTTGTTTGTATTATAGTATGTCTAATTAACTATGTATTATAATAATGTTTTTTTTATTTGTAACCTATTTAGAAAAAATAATTTTATGAAAAACTTATTTAAAAAAATAATTGCAAAACTATCACGTAGGCGCTCTTTCAAAGAGAGCCTTTATCATTTAATAATCCCATTAGATTAGTGGTACATCAATTAACTTAAATAAGAGGTCATCCTTTAAGGGGTTTGGCAACTATACAGTTAGAGTACAAGGCGATGTAGGAGGTGGTAGGTCATCACCCTGTATATTTATGCATATTTGATAACACATGGAATCCAGGGACTAAATATGGGAAGCATGTTGCCAACATCATCATGCTCACTGTAAGGGAGAAGGTCATTTAATGCTTCAAGAGTTGGAAAATTAAGCCTAGAAATGTAACAACAATTACATGATCGAGTGAGAGTTATTTTTCTATAATATTTTTATTTTATTCATACACATTGTTTGGGGAGAATAATAGTTGATGTGTTGATTTGTTGTAGACATGGCTTCTCTCGTATTGATGGTTGGAAGAAGAGGTCGGACTAAACAAAAGTATTGGGCAACATTGAAATTACATGGTCCAAGTGATATAGTGACTTCAAGTATAGGATGAAAAGGGATTACTACTTTACAGGAAAAATGCCCGATGACCAGGTGTCCGAGAACTGGAAAAGGATCTTCAAGGTTTGGGATGACACTTCTTCGATCAAAATATTGAATCAAGCTATAAGTTATAATTATTATTTAGGTTTCAATATTTTCTTAAAAAAAGAAATAGGTGTTGTACAGGGTCGAAGAATTATTCCGGATGCGGGAGGATTTGTTTTATGTAAATATTTGAAGTAAATTTTTTTTATTTAGTCATGCTAATACTTTGAACGTTGAATGAAACTGAAGGGGAGAAGAACCCACCGGTGGTACATGAACCATTTAGGGAGAAGACTCGGAGGTGCCATTTTTTCGTATAGCTAACTTCTTCTACGAGCTCGGGTATGACAAACATGAAAAGTAGTGGAAGACGGTTAATAAAAATATGGTGTAAGTGTTCAAATAATGTGATTTCAATTTTTTATGTCACGTTTGAATTTTTATTAAGAACTATGTATTTAGTTTATGTAATAGGCTAAGCTAAGATCCTTGATTTGTGCACGAGTCACGCAACAAAACCCACACTCAGGATCCATGAAAGATTTATCCTCTAATACTTTTACGCATATAGATCATGTTAATAATTATGTAACATCAGCACGCAAATGGATTGGTCTAGCTATGCAGAGTTGGGTTGTTATTATTGGAGCCCCTCTGAAGGGCCGACATTCGAGAACTGCTGAGCCATCCACTCGTATGGTGTGGTATTTTAACGGGATAATTTCTTCCATCATTGTCTATTTAATTTTGAAGGGCCAACAACAATACGAATGGTTGGTAGATAGATCTACAAGCTCGACAACTACCATTAATTCCACTTATATAATAGAACAACAAAGTGGAGCCCTCACTTGATTTAATTAGATTAGAGAACACGAGGTCCTGTCAACTTTTGATCCTGCCTGTTCTCCTTGTCCAACTTTTGGTCCTTCCAAAAGTTCATCTACTAATCGTCGCCGAATAAATATCAAAGACGAAGAAGAAGAAAATATATCCAATGATTTATTTTGATTTTCATCTCCCACTGATGTTATTGATGTTAGTATGTATTATTTGGACTTTAATTCAATCTATTTAAATCATATTTTTATTGTGTAGATTAATGTATTTTGGGATTTTGGGTTTTGTTGTAATTTAACCATATTATCATTCATAAAAAATTAAATTAGAATAATACTAATTAAAAAAACTATTGATAAATAAGTAAATTTTTTACTAGCGATGTTAGAAATATATTTTCCAAATCGCAGGTTAATCGCAAAGGATTGTCTAGCGATGATTGTAATTCATTGCAAATGATTGTTTGGCGATGACATGATTTCGTCACAAAAGTTCGGCATACTAGAGACAAATGGCTTTCGTCGCAAATGATCGTCTAATTAGTGGAAAAATATTTCGTCGCATGAAATAAATTCTCATAGGCGAGAACATCCAGTATTCATCACGAATTTTTATATCTAACGATGAGATATTAGCGAGAAAAAGGAGGTCTTTCGCGATGACAGGTAGCAACACTAGCGACGACAACTTTCTTCGCTAGTGATAGGAAGTGTAGAAGTTGTCTAACATAATTTATCTTCAACCTTCATGAAATAATGACAAATAAGATAGTGAAATAGATACATTAAACTTTCAAATAACTAAAAATTTGATAATGTTTTTACTATCTCTATCTCTCTCGTTTTAATGTAAATAGATTTTGAAAAGATTTATGGTCATATAATTATGGATTCAATACACACAATACACACGATAAGCATGAACCAAAAATTTATCAAGTATGGAGGTGTCCATTAAAGAAAGAACTTGTTCGAAAAATGGTTGTTATGTTGCTGAATAGACATGCTTAGAGAAGATAACTATTCAAAATTATTTGTTCCAATTTTAAGTATTTTATAAACATAATTAATTAATTCAATTAATAATAACTATTTTATAAAAAACGTAATTTGGATAAGTGAAAATTGATATAATTTTTGTTTGAGTGAAAATTGTTAAATTCTCCTCGATATATGTGAACAAGAATGCTTGGGGTAATATTTATGTGTAAACAATCATATATGTGATAAGAGAGTGTACAATATATGATAAGAGATTGTACATGGTACATTTACAAACAAAAAACTCACTTCCCTATTCCCGATTTTATATCGAAATTCTTTTTTCATATTTTTTATACTTTATTCATTTTCCATTATATTATATTTAAGGAACAAGATTTATAATGATTTGCATTAAAGAAACTAAGCACAAGAATTCAATAAAGTTTATCTGCCATATTAAGTTTGTGACTAATGTAACCCAGAGAGAAGTGAAAAGTTAAATTTTTATGTTTCTTCTTTTATCAATGATGTGTCTACTTATATAAGACAAGATCCAATCCTGGAATGAGTGAGGCTCTACATGAGACTAATAATACAATTTTTATGAGCTCGGATTTAGTTGAAAAGGTGCAAGTGGAAGATATTTTTCCTATAATGGATGAGGTCAAGGTATGAAGCCAATGCAAGCTTGGAAAAAGATGTTTAGAGGTAAGATCAAGAACTATATTAAGATTGAAATACACCCTTGTTTGAAATATTTCGTAACAGTCTGATTATATCTCAGACTAATGTCTTTAAGAAAGGAAGATCCTATTAGGAATCTAGATTAAATGGTAATTTTGTTTATGATCCCCTTTCATTTTACATCAAGCAGTCTATTGTGAAAATTAGTGGATAAGGTTTGGTAAAAATGACATAAGAAACTTGCATTGGTCCCTAGTTCTTTTGATTTAACTATGAGAAAGTGTGTGGTAAAATCAGCGATCAAATATGGCATGTCAAGTCTAGGCACATCTATAAGAGATATCGGATTAAAAATAAAAGTCACCGGTTTTCAAAACAGATTAAATGGAATTCCAAGAAAAATAATACTTCTATTAAAGTAAACTAACTATAACAGAAATGGAAGTACGGTTACAAAAGAAACAATTACACAGAAAAAACTGAAAAGAACTACAACGATTACATAGTAATATGGTGTGAAAAAGTTATTTTGGCGTACCGGTTATCTCTAAAGGAGATTCTAACAACTATAGTTTTCACGGAGAAGAGAGGTAGAATATTGGTTCTTTTCGGTGTGTTTTGTAGCTTAAGGGAAATGAGGAGCTGATGTATTTATAGGGGAAGGGAGAAGTGGAGAAAGCCTTTGTCAGAAACATCCCACAATTAGTGTCCTTCATTGCCTCCATAATTTATTGGAGTATTAAATTGACCCACGTTTTTAATTTCAGCAATGAACCTAGACACGCGGTTGACCACGTTCAGTAACAGTTGACTGGTGCGTAATTAGTGGACGCTTGTCTTCTGGTGCAAAATTGGTGGGCGTTTGTCTTCTGGCTGAAAGGGTTTGACTTGCCACCGACTACTATAAGAGCTAGTCTTCTTCCAACGGATTCACTTCCAAAATATTATTTCATTTATATTTTTTTACTCCCAAACTCCCAAACTCCCCAACTCCCCCACGAGCCCACACCGTCGCCGTTGCCGGACCTGGTAGGTGGTAGTGGTCGTGGTGCGGGAGTGTGAGGCTTTTCCATTTCCCTTTTGGCTTTGATAGCCTTTAATTCTTTTGAAAGTAATAGTTGGGCCAAATATTATATGCAACTATTTTTTCAATCTCTCCTCAAATGTGGGACTTTTTCTTCACAAAAAGTGACTTTCCCACTTCCTCAAAAGAATAGGAATGGATTGATTTAATAAATCATATTAAATTGAATCTTTTCCACTTTCTCCAAAAGATAATGATTGGATTCATGCTAATAAATAGTATAAATCCTTACAATCCTCCACTCAGGGTGTTTGGGAGAGAAGATGAACAGGTTTTCATATCTACCAGCATTTGGGTAAATTGTACTTAAGTGTCAATATCTTTCGATTTGAATTAACATGTAGTGAAGTGAGGCAACTACCGAATTCCGTTTAAGTGAACTTACTCATGAACTTTAATAGGTTTCTATCAAGACCCTCACAACACGTACTCTACCCAACTGAATGTTATAGTTCCCTCGAACATCGTCTTCCAGTTAGTTAATCAAGTCCTTCTCTAAGGACCACCCTTTGAAATTTTTTAAGGACGTATCCTTCAAGATTCTATCACGAATTTTGGGTCTCACTATTACCCGTGAATTCAACATGTCCTTCTCAAAAGGATCAGAATACATGCTATGAGTTTAAACACTCAGTATGTCTTATTCATCAAGTCCTAACCAAAAGGACCACCACGAGTGACTATGAATTTTAAGATGATTATGTTTTGAGCCATAGGGATGGAGAGAATCACATTGACTCACTAGTAACATGTTTCACTTTAATGGGTTTCAATACCATCCCCCTCGACGTCTTCCGGACTACTCTTCTGGTTATGCCTTTGGTTAACGGATAAAATAGATTGTTCTCTGATCGTACATATTCCAAGGATATCGCACCATTATTCAGTAATTGTCTTACTGACCCATGTCTGGTGCGAATATGTCTCCTCTTCCCATTATAGGCGCTATTATGAGCGACTCTAGTGGCATCTTGTGTATCACAGTGGATACACACAGGTGTGACACTTCCTTCCCAAAGTGGCACATCTAATAGGAGAGTCCTCAACCACTCAGCTTCTTGCCCAGCCAACTCTACTGCTATGAAATCGGACACCATGGTGGAACGTGCTATACCATAGCCACTGGTGGAGTTTACTTCATCATTGTAAAAAATCTAGTTTGCATCAACAAATTCTCAAGGACTGCAGGAAATTTGCTATAATGCAAGCCTAGATCAATGGTACCCCTTAAGTACTTTAATAGATGATGAAGTGCAACCCAGTGGTCGCTACTCGGGTTATGAGTATATTGACTAAGTATACTTACAAGACATGCTATATCGGGTCTAGTGTAGTTCATTAAGAACATCACACTACCTATGATATTAGCGGATTCATTTTGGGATACAACATCCACATTTTTTTTTGGAGAAAATAAATACTAGAATCATAAGGAGTTTTTACAAGTGTTACCTCACAGGAGTCTAATTTCTTCACCATCCTTTCTACGTAATGAGGCTGATTCAGGGAAATACCATAAGTGCTTCTAATGGTTTTCATTATGAGTATAACATCAGGTTCTCACATATCATTCATATCTAAACTAGATGACAAGAAGCGTTTAGTCTCATTTATGATATGAATAGAAGTACCAAAGATGAGCATGTCATCTACATAAAGACAAATGATAACACACTTTGAGCTTGTGAGTTTGGAGTAAACACATGAATCAAAAGTGTTAGCCACAAATCCATCTGTAATGAAAATATTGTCTAGTTTTTAATACCATTTTTTAGGTGTCTGTTTCAAACCATACAAAGACTTTTCTAGCTTACAAACTTTGTTCGTTTAGGAACCATACATCCTTCAGGTTGCGCCATGTAGATCTCTTCATATAAATCTCCAGTTAAATACACAGTTTTAACATCCATTTGTTGTATAACTAGTTTGTGAATGATGGATAAAGCAATAAGGGTTCTTATAGGGGAAATTTGGTCACAGGAGTAAGTGTCAAAGTAATATAAACCTTTCTTTTGGGTAAAACCCTTAATAACAAGCCTCGTTTTGAATTTTTCTATTTCCATTAATGGGTTTGCTACCTTTAGGTAAGTTAGTTAATTCGTATGTATGGTTATTTTTAATAGACTCGAGTTCACTATTAATGGCTTCTCTCCAAATACTAGCATCTATAGATTTTAAAGCATCTTCATAAGTTTTCTGGTCTTCCTCCATGAGGAGGAGGTGACAACCTATTCGCTTACAAGGACAATGTGAAAGCATTCGTTCATAAAGGCTATGATTAAGTCAGGTCCAAAGCTGGAGTCGATCCTATGCCTCTTTCTTCTCTTGGGTTCTTCCTCGTGAATACTACTAGGCTCCATAGAAGTAGAGGGGCCAGGAGAAACATCAAAAAGAGGTAAATCAACATTACTTGATAAGATGTCAACAGGTAGAGAAGCATTAACATAATTCAAAGTTTTCAAAGGTAAAATATGTTCAAAGAACTTAGCATCTCTAGATTCACAAATCGAGTCATCATCTAAAGACAAGAATCTATAAGCTGCGCTATCCTGAGCGTACCATATGAATACGAGTCTATGGTTTTGGGTCCCATTGTGACTGTTTTACAAGCAAGTAGTTTAACTTTTGTAAGGCACCCCCACACTTTTAAAAATTTCGGGGTTGGTGGAAATCCTTTCCACATCTCATATGGGGTCTTATCTAGGAATTTATGGGTACCCAATCGAGTACATAAAAGGCTGACAAAACAGCATCCCCCCACATATTAGTTGGTAAACCTGAACTTATTAACATGGCATTCATAGTCTCTTTAAGGGACCTATTCTTTCTTTCGGCTATGCCATTTTGTTGGGCCGTATAAGGGGCACCAAGTTCATGGATAATTATATTAGTTTTACAAAACTCTTTAAGGGAATTAGAACTATACTCGCCTCCTCTATCGGACCTAAGTCGTTTGATTTTACAGTCTAGTTGGTTTTCAACCTCGGCTTTATATTTTAAAAATGCACTTTCAGCCTCATCTTTAGTTTTAAGAAGGTATACTTTCGCGAACCTATAGTACTCATCTACAATGGTGATATAGTAATGTTTTTCTTCTTTACTAGTGAAATTTACAAAATCTACTAACTCATAATGTACTAATTCTAGCAGTTTAGTCTTTCTCGTGGTAATGGATTTAAATGTTTTTTTTCCATGTTTGGACTCTACACATATTTAACATCTGACAAATTGTGAAGGGGTATTAGTCCAATATTTTTTAAGCCTTTTAATAGATACGAAAATTAAATGACCTAATCTACCATGCCTCGTATCCATAGACTCAACATTATAAGCAAAATTAGAATCATTCTCATTAAAGGTTAACGTGTTTAAAACAATCAAACCAGAATTTAAACACCCTTTCCCCACAAACTCATAATTTTTGGAAATAATGATTTTTCACCTCTCGAAAACAAGTTTGAGTTCCACTTTTTTAAGAACTGCTCCAGAAGCTAAGTTCCTATGGAGAGAGGGGCCGAAGAGAACGTCATTTAACTCTGAAATGCGAATTTTTCTATTTCTTTGAGTAGGCGAGAAGGCCAGAGATGTATTTTTGTTGAGATATTAAAATTTCTTTTTTTGAATGTGCAACTTAAATTCCAAGGAAATATTTAAGCCTTCCCAAATCTATAATCTCATAACCTTTTACCAATTTATTTTTTTAAATCTTACTTTCTTTTTCATTCTCTTATGTAACAATTATATCATAAATATATACAAGAAAATTGTTAACTCCCCCACATTTAAATGTTTAACAAAAAATAAAGGATCTCCTTGACTTTTTTTATATCCCATACTTATTATTACCTTTTAGAATCTTCTGAACCAAGACGTCTCCGATTGTTTTATACCATACAATGCTTTTTTCGATTTACACACCATATTTACAACTTGATCATTAGCAAAACCTAGTGTAATCTCCATATAATTTTTATCTTTAAGGTCTACATATAAGAATGTATTTTTCACATCAAAATTTTCAAATATCATCCATAATTATCTGCCAATGATAAGAGAATTTTTACTGTGTTTATTTTCGTAACAAGGGAAAAAACTTTCTTGATATTCTATACCATAGGCTTGACACCACCTTTTAGCTGCTATCCTTGATTTGTATCTTTCCAATGATCCGGTGACATTATATTTCAAAGAACAAATCCATTTACATCCTATAAGTTTCTTTTCGGAGGTAAATTCACCAATTCATGTGTTTGATTCTTTTCTAGAGCTTCAATTTCAACATAGATAGCTTATTTCCGATTTTGATTTGATAAAGCCTCATATGCAGTGGTAGGTACATAAATTGTGTTAAGGCTTGTAAGAAAGTTTCTATTAGATGGTGAAAATGCTCAAATGTTACAAAATTAGATATAGGATCAAGTGGGATTTTAATGAATTCTCTAGTATTTTTTTCTTAACGTAAATAGGCAAATCATTATCTATATTATTTTTTAAGAAATTTTCAAGGTAAACATGAGAATTAGGATTAGGAATAGTTAATTTTTCTTTAGTTTTCAGGTTAGATATTTGAACTTGTTCAGGTGCAGGTGTTGTACTCTTGTTCAGCATTTTGAAAAATGATGCCTTCTAAAGTAATAGGAATAGATCTTGGTAGGAAAATATCAATTAAAAATATCTTTTTGTTATCCTTATCTTCTATAGTTAATTTATCCCCTTGGAGATAAAAATTTGTAAAATACATTCATTTTCATTAAAAGCGACATTATTTAGGACATTAAAAAATTTGACGGCGGATGGTAACATGTATATTCTTCTTGAGTTGAGGAATATCCTACAAAAACACATCTTATTATACTTGGATCTGATTTTCCACGATGGTGAATATGAAAAAACGAAACACACCCAAATATCTTAGGAATAAGATTATTTGTAGTACATAACGTGGGATAAAACTAAGAAAGTTTTTCCAAAGGAATTTGAAAATCTAAGACTCTAGAAGACAATCTATTAATAATATGGGCAGATGTGAGGACTGCTTAACCCAAATAGGATTTACACACATTGTGTTGAAAAAGGAATGCATGAGTAGTATCAAATAAATACCGATATTTCCTCTATGCTAACCCATTTTTTTGGGGTATTAACACGGGATGACTAAGGAATTTCCCTGGTGGGTCCTAGGGTGTCATAAAATAAATTGCAAAATAGAGGAACCACTTAACCGCAAGTGTACGGTTGTCCCAAGTAATATATGATAATCAAGTTCGTTCTCAGGGACGGATTAGGTTCAACCCAAATAACAATCAAGTAGTAGGAATAATTGCTAAACAGAAAAATAAAAGATACAATTTTTGTTTGGTTTTTGTAAATTAAAAGATGCAAATAAAATAAAGACTAAATTAAATAAACAGAAAAGAAATAAAGTAAATAAAAGACTAACTTTAGATAATGGAGATATACTTGATCCTCGCAAAGGAATCCACTTAATCAATGTAATCTATGCTATGGTTAAGGGTAGAATTGGAATTATAATATTAGTCGGGACTCTAATATCTCCTAGCCCCCTGTCGGGTGGACCTAGAAGCTATCCTAAAGTATCATAAACACCTGCATGGTCGAATATGGCTTGTCGGATGATAAGATTTTACCTCTTTGGCTATGTAACTAGTTAAGCCTGTCGGTCAATAACGGACATTACACGGGTATTACCTAGATCTGTATTCAAACCCCCCTGTCGGATGATCACTTCGCCACTAAAGTGAATAGCCCAAATACTAAAAGCTAATTCTAGTTGTTCCTAAAAGAATTAGTAATGAAAACAAAGTAATATCCAATACCTAAAACTCAATTCAATTTAAATCTAAACAATCCCAAATTCAAAACATAGAAAACATTAATTAAGGTTCATCCCTTTTATGCGATTCTCAAGTATAAAGAAATTTAGCTCATGATGGAATTAAAGACTAACATTAAATAAAAGGAATTCATGTTCAAAATACAAAAGATAAATAAAAACCTAAAGGGTAGAATGACTATGGATGGAAGAACAGGATTCCTCAAGCTTCTAGCTTCTTCTCTCCTTCGTGCTCTGACTTGAAAACCTTAAGCTTCTTGTATATTCTCTGAAGTGTGTGACTCTCTCTCTAAGGATGTATATATTGAATGGTTATTGAGAGGTGCTGAATAATAAGGTCTAAGGGGTGTATTTATAGGTGTTGGAAGACCCTAGGTCGAAATTGCTTGGAGCGGAAGACAAGTCAAAGACTCTTAAATTCGTAGCTCTAAAAGATAAGATTCTGCTGATTTGATTTGGTCATATCTTTTTCAATACTTATCCGTTTGAGAAGTTCAAATATATGAAACTGCTTGTCTTGGAAAGCTCTTTCTATTGGTGCAGACCATTCGTCCAGAATCCTAGCCAATCTTTTATTATGATTTAATCTCTAAAACGTGGCTGGATTTCAGATTTCAAAAGGCAGCTTTATCTTTTCCTCCTTTGAATAAATCTTTACCAAATCTTCTTATTTCCATATAAATCTTCTTTCCTTTCATCTTTATCTTGACTTGGCCTCTAAGTAATTACCATTTATCTCTTTAAAGTTTCACATTAAATAAATAATTAAACCGCATATGCTTAAAAAGAATAAATCAATAAATCAAGAAATCAAAATAGGAAAGTGTACTCTAAAAATAGAAACTCGACTCAAAATCATTTCCTAACACTCTAAAGTAGACTAAGACTTTATTCTCACTTTTTCTCCTTGGATTGGTCTTTTATGGAATTTAAGAACCAATTAACTTTGCATTAAAAATAGTCAAATTTACGCACAAAAGCTCAGATTCTGCAAATAGTTAATTTCCAAGGGGAGAAAGTGCAATATGATCATTTAAGCCTAAAAATCTATCAAATAACTTATTTATTCACCTAAAAGGATGTCTCCAGTGGGCTAAGAATTAGAACAAATAGGGAGACATCAAGACCCCAAACTCAAACCTTTGTCGTCCCGACAAAGTAAAATAAAAACAAAGGCCCCTTTTAGGTGAATGCAGAAGGTAGAATCTAGAAAATAATCCCAAAGCAAAACTTAAAACAAATCTCATATAGTCTAATCTAGGAATTAATATACACCTATACTTATCATGCAAAATCAAACAAAAATAATGTCAATCCAAAATTAATTTCACAATGCTAGAAGGTTACGCTTAATACTTATCTCAAGATGGTGGCTATAGGGTGTTCCTCGATCTTTACTTGTGTTGAATGTTCCACTTAGAATAATCCCTATTAACTCACTGTGCATTTAGGAATCACGAGGTCTTTACGGTTTTAGCATAGGCTGAAGGACTTTATGGTATGTATATTTGGTAAATTTGAAGTGAGCTTTTGGCTCTCTCCTCACTTACCATCAACAAAACTGTCCAAGAGCTTGAGTTTACACTCTAATAACGTTCTCACTCAACCCAATTGACGTGCTTAATTAGCGTCCCCAAATTAACCCAATAAGCACTAAGGATGATTCACCTAAAAATTTCCACTTTGCCGGTCCGAATATGTATATTCTTTTCAAATCATTCGTTTTTTTCTTATAGATATGACTCTCTTTATGATGTTTGAGATATCATGCTATTTTTCATAGTTATTCCTATTCATAACTTGAGCTCGAAGCTTCTTTTCCATTCACTATTACCCCGGCAAAGGGTTACAATACAATAAACCTGTGAATCATCATCACGTATAGCACAAAGCATCATTGATAAGCTCAAAAACTCCCAACCCAATGTAAATTCCCAAATAGTGGACCCACCACCCCAAACTCAAGCTCAAGACAGGAAGTCTCAGGATCGTGATTCAAGTGCGGGTCATATGGTCATGCTTAACAATCTAAAGGGAAATTGGCTTATAATGTGGCGACAAAAGAAAGGCTTAAAGGCTAAAAATTTGTCTAAGAAGGATAACATTAATTCAGGGATAGACAGCTAAAAAGGATTCAAAGGGCTAACAAAGAACTGCCTCTATCATCTTCCTATCTACATAACTTGTCTCTAGTTCATACCTAAGTGGGTTCTCTACTCATTTAGATCTCACGTTCTACAAACCACCTATTATCCTTAAGCACAAGTTTACTTCTTTTGCATTGTTCATTAATTCTTCCTATCAATTACTTCATATTTGCATGCAATCAAAGTGCGTTTTACACTAACTCCTAAAGTCAACTATTTTCTATCAGAAATTTATAAAAAGCATGCTTGATGGGGGCATTTAAAACACTCTACATCTCTACAGTCAAAACATTCCTCAAACTAAATTTTAAAAAAACTGTAAAACACATAAAATTGGGATGAGGCAACGAACCCCACCCCAAACTCAAAAATGAGTCGTGTCCCCACGACTCGAAAAAGACTCAAGAAAGCAAATAAACAAATAAAACAAATAAGAAAGGGATAGGAAAACGTATCTGAACCAGCATGAAGCTGGTTTCCATGGTTGCGTGTAGGTTGAGCTCCTTGTGTTGCGTAGGTGGCATGTTGAACATTGCTCACTCCACGTAATATGATTTGCATAAGCTCCAACTCTTTTGTGATTTTCCTATGGGTTTCAACACCTCTTCATGATTATCCTCCCAAAATTATTTCAACTACATCTTTCAACACCCAAAAGTAATACAAGCTTCTCCAACTTCTCTTTTCTCTTCATGGTATTCTTGACCTCCCAATCTTTGACATCTCAATGGACCCCAAACTCAAAACTTCAAATAATCAAAAACTAGAGAGGAGTTTTGAAATTTGATGTTTTGAGGATTTGTAATGAAGTATTATGGAGTCATATGAGATGGGTAATGGATATGTAATGGCTTGGGGAAGGTTTAATGAATAGGATTGAAGCTTTGATGAAGAGGCTTAAGCTTGAAGTAGAAGATTTCTTGATGTTCTTGAAGGATTGTGGAGTTAGATGTTTGTTTGGAATGGATTAGGAGGAAGGATTTAATGTTCTTTGGTGTTGTAGTGGTCTTTGTGCATGTATATAAGGGTTAGAATCTGGAAAATTCGTTTTTGAAGAGGCTAGGGTTTATCTCCTTTTGTTAGAAGTTGACTGGGCTTTGTTCTCTTCACAAACCGCCTGGCGCGGTGCATCCCTGCGGTGCTTGGGTAGTCCGCGGGGATGTACCGTGCGCAACAGCTGTTGATTTTTGTTCGCTCCTGTCTTGACCTCGTGCTAGCACCCCGTGGCACGGGTTTTGCCGTGCGGTGCATGGGGTAGTCCGCACATGCTCCGTCAAAAAACCCGCGGTATACACCCCGTGGCACGCGTTTTGGGCGTGCGGTGTAGGGCGCGGTGCACCGCGGCTATCAGCTTCGTTTTTTCTCGCCTCTGGATAAGACCCGTGGTGCGTGACCCGTGGTACGGGTTTTTGGGGCGCGGTACATCCCTGCGGTATAGGGGGTACACCGCGGGGGTAGTCCGCGCCAGTCTTTGAGTCTCTCCAAGAATTTTCTTTTGCGTTTCCTAGCACCCCAAATTATTCCTGCACCAATAACACACTACCTTTCTCATTTCTTTTAAAAGTAGACACTAAAACTTGACACTAACTTATAATTATACACTAGGAGTTGAAAAACAGAAAGCAAATTAAACATGGGTTGTCTCCCAAGAAGCACTTTTGTTTATTACGTCTTTAAGTTCGACGCGTTACCTTCCATGAAGATGGTATTGAGGCCCTTGCGGTTATCCTCCGCTTGAATTCGCCTGGTCCTTGGTATGTAAGCTTTGAAACCTTCCCCCTTAAAATTTTATTCAATCGATCTCTGAAAGGGGGAGGGTAGTATCTCCGTTTCGCCTTTTTACTTTCATGACGAAACGTATTCTTCACCACACGATAGTAGATGACCGTCCTCAACGGTATAAGCTCATTTTTATTCTCTTCAATCTCGCGTTCCTCTTTAAAGTGTGGTGGGTAGGTGCTCCTCCTTGCCGCTTTACTCTCGCGGTGTAGCACCTTTCTTGCGTAGCACCTATGGATCATTTTTAGTAATAGAGGTGATTCCAATATGTTATCTCTAATGATGAGTTGTGGTGGAGATAGTGATTGGTGAACTTTTTGTGGTCGGAATTTGATTTCTCTTTTATTATGAAGCTTTAACTCTTCAATTGATTTCTCAACCACTTCACATTCGTCTTCGCTTTCAACCCAATCTTCCACTATTACTTCATCATATTCTTGATGAATCTGAATCTCGATCACCTCTTTTTCTTGGTTGCGTTCTGTATCATGATCATGTGCACGCACCATAGGAATAGCAACCTCAGTTTCTAGGATTTTCTTTGCTACTCCTTCTTCCACCATGCTAATAAGATTGTCAACCACATGGTGGTCTTCATTTATAACCGGCATGATGGTCATATCACTATCACTAATATCTTCCTTCAACACCTCCTCCTCAACTACTTCTTTCGGTTGATCGCTTCCAGCCCTCTGGGGAGTGGAATCTTCATAAGACATACTACCCCATTCTTCTGCCATCTGTTGCAAGCGTGCAACGTTGGCGTTTGTTTCTTCTACTATGCGCTGGAGTTTAGAACGTATCTCATTGTTAATTTCTTGCTGATAGTGATGAGGTGGAGGTTTTTGAATGTTTCCAACCCATTGGTTGTTCCATCCTTGCTCTTGGGGATAGTGATATGATGATTGTTGTTGATTATTCCCGATCCATTGGTTGTTCCAATTCTGCTCTTGCGGGTGTTGATAAGATTGTTGGTAGAAGTTTCTACCCCATTGTTGTTGTCCCGAAGAGTCTTCCCAATGGTCATATGGATCGGGGTCCGGGTAATGTCCTCTATACATCTTCAATAAAACTCTTGAGCATTACCTGAATAAAAATCTGTACAACAAAAACAAAAACCAAGCGTAAATCTGAAAAAATAAATAAACAATTACAACTACTAAAGATTAACACCGGGGTCTCACGCTACCGTCCCCGGCAGCGGCGCCAAAAACTTGGTGGGTCCTAGGGTGTTATAAAATAAAGTAAAAAATAGAGGAACCACTTAACCGCAAGTGTACGGTTGTCCCAAGTAATATATGATAATCAAGTTCGTTCTCAGGGACGGATTAGGTTCAACCCAAATATCAATCAAGTAGTAGGAATAATTGCTAAACAGAAAAATAAAAGATAGAATTTTTGTTTGGTTTTTGTAAATTAAAAGATGCAAATAAAATAAAGACTAAATTAAATAAACAGAAAAGAAATAAAGTAAATAAAAGACTAACTTTAGATAATGGAGATATACTTGATCCTCGCAAAGGAATCCACTTAATCAATGTAATCTATGCTATGGTTAAGGGTAGAATTGGAATTATAATATTAGTCGGGACTCTAATATCTCCTAGCCCCCTGTCGGGTGGACCTAGAAGCTATCCTAAAGTATCATAAACACCTGCATGGTTGAATATGGCTTGTCGGATGATAAGATTTTACCTCTTTGGCTATGTAACTAGTTAAGCCTGTCGGTCAATAACGGACATTACACGGGTATTACCTAGATCTGTATTCAAACCCCCCTGTCGGATGATCACTTCGCCACTAAAGTGAATAGCCCAAATACTAAAAGCTAATTCTAGTTGTTCCTAAAAGAATTAGTAATGAAAACAAAGTAATATCCAATACCTAAAACTCAATTCAATTTAAATCTAAACAATCCCAAATTCAAAACATAGAAAACATTAATTAAGGTTCATCCCTTTTATGCGATTCTCAAGTATAAAGAAATTTAGCTCATGATGGAATTAAAGACTAACATTAAATAAAAGGAATTCATGTTCAAAATACAAAAGATAAATAAAAACCTAAAGGGTAGAATGACTATGGATGGAAGAACAGGATTCCTCAAGCTTCTAGCTTCTTCTCTCCTTCGTGCTCTGACTTGAAAACCTTAAGCCTCTTGTATATTCTCTTAAGTGTGTGACTCTCTCTCTAAGGATGTATATATTGAATGGTTATTGAGAGGTGCTGAATAATGAGGTCTAAGGGGTGTATTTATAGGTGTTGGAAGACCCTAGGTCGAAATTGCTTGGAGTGGAAGACAAGTCAAAGACTCTTAAATTCGTAGCTCTAAAAGATAAGATTCTGCTGATTTGATTTGGTCATATCTTTTTCAATACTTATCCGTTTGAGAAGTTCAAATATATGAAACTGTTTGTCTTGGAAAGCTCTTTCTATTGGTGCAGACCATTCGTCCAGAATCCTAGCCAATCTTTTATTATGATTTAATCTCTAAAACGTGGCTGGATTTCAGATTTCAAAAGGCAGCTTTATCTTTTCCTCCTTTGAATAAATCTTTACCAAATCTTCTTATTTCCATATAAATCTTCTTTCCTTTCATCTTTATCTTGACTTGGCCTCTAAGTAATTACCATTTATCTCTTTAAAGCTTCAAATTAAATAAATAATTAAACCGCATATGCTTAAAAAGAATAAATCAATAAATCAAGAAATCAAAATAGGAAAGTGTACTCTAAAAGTAGAAACTCGACTCAAAATCATTTCCTAACACTCTAAAGTACACTAAGAATTTATTCTCACTTTTTCTCCTTGGATTGGTCTTTTATGGAATTTAAGAACCAATTAACTTTGCATTAAAGATAGTCAAATTTACGCACAAAAGCTCAGATTCTGCAAATAGTTAATTTCCAAGGGGAGAAAGTGCAATATGATCATTTAAGCCTAAAAATCTATCAAATAACTCATTTATTCACCTAAAAGGATGTCTCCAATGGGCTAAGAATTAGAACAAATAGGGAGACATCATTCCCCTCCTTTTTAAAATATAGAGTTAAAGTTTGATTATATTGATCCCTAGTATTATCTACCTGAAACCTTATAGTTGTAACCCCAAACTTATTTCTCATCATGGGCAAATTTGAAAGAATAACACTAAGATCATACTTATATTTTAAAGAAATATCCAAGATATTCAAGTATAATCTTTAACAAAAGACACAAATCATCGTGCACCTGAAACATTAGGTACTGACGAAGGACCTATATATCACTATGCACTAAAGAAAAAGGAGTTGAAATTATTTTATTACCATGTGTGACACACATCACAATGAAAAATATTTTCTTCTAAGTTTTAAAATAGAGAAAGATATAAAATATGAAAAGTTCTAAACCAAGGGTTCCCTAACTTACGATGATGAAGTGGATTTTTTCTTTTATTTGATGAATAACCGTTAGACAAGAATAATGATCAAGATGTCTCTTTGATAATATTGTGATTTCTTTATGTTTGAACAAAGTAGAGTCCATCATGTTCCTTAACATGTCTAATCAGATACCCTGAATCCTAGTCTTGAAAAGCACTATAGGTAGGAAAAAATTACGTTACAATTAAGATTTCGAGTGAATCTATGAACAAAAATAAGATTAACTGAATTTTTGGAACATGGAGCATTTATAAGCATGAATGAAGATTTAATTTGAGAATCTCTACCTGCTACTGTGGTTAAAGCCATATGATATAACTATATTTCATACTACTAGGGCATGGAAGTTATACACAAAAAAATTTGTTTGAGTTTGTCATATGCTCAGTGGTTCCTGAGTCCATGACCCAAAAGTTTGAAATAAAATGATTTGATATTTTTTAATTCAATGTGAATTAGAAGTGTACTTGAATATGTCAATGAAAAACTACATGAAAATGTTTTCCAAATTTCTTAACAAAGCTCTCAATTTTTTGATCACCTCGTGGTTAAATTCATCTTTTCCTTCAAAATTTACTTTATTTGGATGAATAATGCTCAATTTTACGTGTCCAAAATTTATTTATTGTTCTCATATGTAAAACCATTCCATGGTATGTTGTTTTTTGCGGAGTTTCCAACATTTCTATTCCGTATGTCGTGTTTTCTCGCAATAAGTGCACCACAAACTATATATTCCATCTCAATTTGAAACCTTTGATAATTCTGCTTTCCCATTTGCATGAGTTGACATTTGGTCAAGAGTTAGATCTTGTTTATTACCCCCTCTAGATACCGTGGCTAAGCCCTCCAACATTTGAGGTTCCAACATGACTCCACGCCTACTTTATTCAGCCCGAATTATATAGATTACCTCGTTTAGAGATGACAATTATTCTTCTTTAAGACCTTATACTCTAACCTGATCAAATTCATTATTCAAAATCGATCTTTTTCAATAAAGTTTGTTATGATAACTGCAACTTCAATATTTGTTGTTTGATACTTTGACAATGGTCGAGTTCTTGCCAAACATTCTGCAGTAAATTAGTATATTCTGTAATTTTCATGTATGTTTGTTTCATCGCGTCCCAAATATCTTTTGCAGTCTTTAAAAAATATAACTGGATCACTGGGTTTTTGATTTCCATAACCAAGCGATGAACATAGAGTCCTCCTCATCACATAAATCAACGAGTATCTCCTTCAATTGGGGTCGTTCCAAGAAAATGAGACAGCTTTCATTTACCTTTTGAAAAGGTGGAAACCAAATTAGACCACTTCAAATAATTTTTTCTAGTCGATATGTATTATGATTAAATATTTTGTAAATTTCCAAATAGCTGGAAAGACGTTAACTCATTATGTGTAGACATTGAAGTAACTGACTAGCAGTGAACGCTAGAAAAAAATTTCCATAAATTTTTTCTTTGAAACACAACGCCTGATGATGAAGGTAAAAAGGAAATCCCAGAATTTTCTTTTTAAAGCTTTGATACCATGTTAAAAAGAAATTTTGAAAAAAAGGTATATTACTAAATAATATATACAGACTCTAGCTAGAATGTAGAAACTAACTTGGCTATAATATAAGATCTAACTATCAAATATATTAAAGCATTTAAATCTGAATCTTATTTTCTCCTAAATATTCAAATACAATTTTATTGATAAATATGAACTTATATTTATCCAATATTAACCTCTCTGCTAGTCTCTTGAGTTATTTTCCTTAGATATCGAAGGGCCTACATTACGTAATTTCCTTTAGTAGAGATATGAAAATACCTATAATTTATGTTGAAAGAATTATTCAAGTTTTAATTGCAATATAGGTTCCTATGTTATGTGAAAATTGTAGTACAGACCTTGATATAATTTATATAGAAAGAATTGTTGTAGTTGTAATCACTAGCCTGGACAAATATATATTATTGCAGTATAGGGTCACATGTTATCCAAAAAAATTAGCATAGGTCCATATACTATAAACAAAAAAGCACTACAAGTTTTCTATAGTTTTTTTCTCAAGTTTTGATAGGGCGACACTATTTACTTAAATTAATTATGAAAATGCATGAGATAAAATGGTTTAAATTTTGTGTTTGGTATAGAAGGAAAAGAGGAAAGATGATGTTTGGTTAGTTGACAAATTTCACATTGAAAAATAAAAGGGTTTTTATTTTTTAAATCGATGGATATAACTTACTCAAATATAAGAAATTAGGATGTCTCAATCTATAGTGCCATTACATTATTTCATCTTTAGCAAATAGAAAAAATAGACTACTTGACATTTTTGTTTGTCTAACCAAGGGAACATTACCTTCAAAGTAGTATAGTTGATCAACTTCTCTAGCACTACCAATCATCTTTCCCGAACTAATATCTTGAAATTCACATCGAGATTGTGTAAATTTAGCTACACAATTTGAGTCCTGAGTGAGTTTTCTAATGGACAAGAGGTTAGATGACATCTTTGGAACATGAAGGACAGAATGTAAAGTTAGATTCGCAGAAAGAACAATAGAACCTTTTCCCGCGACTAAAGAGAAAGACCTATCTACGATACGAACTCTAAGATTACCAAGACAAGGATTGTAAGATGAGTATAAATGGGAAAGACTCGTCATGTGATCACTAGAGCCTAAATCAATTACCCATAATTCGTTATCAGAAGAAGTGTAAAACAGAATGAAAATCACTTTTTTAACAAGAAAATTAGTCAAAGAAGTGTTAGGAATAAATTCGGATAAATTTAATAATCCGTACAAATGCTCTAATTATTCCTTGTTAAATGGAGCTCTTTCGGAGATATTAGGTCTGATTTGAGTAGTTACTTGTATACTTGTTACATATTTATCAGAAAAGTAAATGATTCAAAAGTCTCAAGTATATCTATATTTGTTATTAACATAAACTACACAAATTAAACTGTTCCACTAACTTTACACATTATGAATTAAATACCAAAAATTTAAATAAATATATACTAATATAAAATCACATTAACTAAATATCAATCAATTATATTACTTAATCATCATATCGAGAATCAAAATTCTATTTCTTTTAAGTTATGTCTGGTATCGAATTGTGAATGTAGTGATGTAAAATATTTAAAATGTATATACCTAATATAAAATATATGATTTTTGTAATTGAAAATTCTAGAAATGATAAATAAATTTTATTGAAAAAATTGTCCAATTTGGATACTACATAATAGAATACTTGAATGTAAACTAAAAAAAGAAATTATTTTTAAGCATCCAATTATATAATTAGTTAAATGACCAAAACCCAAAAATAAAAAGGGCCTCTTTCTTTAATATGGTATATGTAATATTGGGTCTTCGTAATTTTGTACCTTCTCTAACCAGGTTTTACTTATCAATCGGCCAATATTACCTTTTTTTATGAAGGGTATTTTTTGTATATTAGGAAACAATCTACGAGTTTCCAGTGTAGCCTATAGAAATATAGTTTCTTACTAACAATTATAAAAGAAATTGCTCTTAATAAAAAAAACCTTGATTTTAGCAGCTTTAGTTTTTAATTTTGAAGGTTTAATCCAAAGATCAAAGAGATCAACTGTTATCCCACACTAAGGTAAGTATTATAACCGTTCTATTTTTGTATAACTTTTTTGTTTTAGCTACGTAATTGGTAATTACAATTTGTAACTTGATTTTAGTTTTTGTAATTATATAGTTTGTAAATCGTAGTTAAGGTTCATATTTATGGCTTGTAAATTGTAGTTAGGGTTCGTAGGTGTTAATTTGGTAATAAATTAGTAGATTTAAATTTTTTTTCAATTTTGAACACATTTTCCATTAATGATGAATAGTTATTCAAATAGTATTATTATATCAAGTATAATTAGTTGTAAATCCTAATTTGTATTAAGTTTTTATTACAATGGTCTCCCAGTTAATGTTGGGTTTGGTTTATAGAACTTCTTTTGGGAATTAGGGTTTATAAGAATATGAATTGGGATTAAAATAAAATGGTAAGATTAAGGGTTTAATATATTGAGTTTATTACTGAATAGTTAATTTTACTATGTTCTTTGTTTTTTATACTAGCTAGTAGTGACGGTAATTGCTAAGCTATATCCTTTGGTTTTTCTTTTTTGCAGAACACCCTAACTCCCAAATCTTAAATTTAAAATGGAGTGGACTCTAATTCTTAAATTTTGTATGTAACCAGTGTCTCGTTCATTTTTATACTTTCCAATTTGTTTTTCTAATTTTTTAATTTATAATATTTCATTTATAAAGAAAGAGATAGTTGGACATGTCATTTCAGTACTAGAAAATATTTATATTTATATAAGTTATCTTGGTAAGTCTTATATTTATATTTATATTTATATTTATATATGCTATATTTCTTATTCTTTCTTTTGGATGTTATGAAGTTATGTTTGCATTAAAATGCAAAACTATTCTTCCACCTTTGACATATGGCTGTGAAATAGATATGAAATTTTCTACCGAAGAAATTGCTAATATTTTTCAGGACGACCTTGTGGTTTAAGATTTTTTCGTTGAACAGACCGTTTATCCCAAAATATTAGGTTTATATAAAATGTAATTGATGGATCATACTAATTGCATATTTATTTATGATGATTATTGTTCTCTGTATTGGTAGAATTCGAATTTAATTACCTTTTTAGGTTTAATTATATGAAATGTTATTGATCTTTTGACTGCTTAAATATTTTATAATGTTGTTGTTTTAAAATTAGTAAGAAATTATGGGCTCGGATTATTAAATTTGGTAGTTTATGAATAGAAATTTGGTTAAATTTTTTTTTAATTACAATGTGTGCTTATGACAATTAGAGAGGATAGACGATCTATTACCATCCCTAGTTAAACAATTTTTTTTACCAAACCCTAATTTACATCTTGTAGATACAAGTTTAAGATACTATTCCATAATTGGTCTCTTAGTTTTGTATCGTTGTTATGTTTCCATATAGGACTCACACCTACTACAATGTGTCAAGATGATAGTGGTTACTCTTGAATTATTGTCGTCCCAACAGTTTGATAATTAAATCAACACCCGAGCAAGTGTATGGATCATTTACAATTAATAATAACGTAAGTATGGGGCTTATCGTTTTCCACAAGGATTATGAGGTTAATGATAGTTCCAATTAATGTTGTGTATTTTGCCTTTTTGGAATTTTTTTTGGTGAACTTATAGATGGTAAGAATGACTGGTGAGAATAACTAAAACAAGAGTTTTTTCTATACTAACTGGTGTGAATAATTGTTCACAAGTGATCAAGCCGCTTTAAGCCTATTCATAAACTTAAACTCTTAGGTTTTGGTATATGTGTATGGTCCTTTGTATGCACCCTTGGTAGCAAACATGTAAACAAATAAGTTGACATGTTATATATATATATAACTGTAATGGATATGTTTTAATATGTGTAACAGAATAAAATGCACGTGTTTAAGAATTATTTGCTTAGCATCTGGAAAAATATGTAAATAAATTATATATTCGTGATTTTGTTGATTTATTATATTACTGAAGAACAACCCCTATCAAGTAGAGATAAATAACAACTTAACTAAATAAAAAAATTGTAAGATAAATTGCATATTTAATGTAGCCGAGAATTGGATTGTCATCATCAATATCATAGTGCAATGTGATATATAAAGAAATACTTATCATTCTTGCAACTATAATTTATGTCAGTCATAATTCATGAAATTCGAGGAGCACTTCACCAGAAATTCTAAAGTTTTTCTTGCAATTTTAGAATAATGTGTTAAAGGCTAATATGATATATTGGTTTTGTTTTGTGCAATTTAAGGTGTGCATCATAGTTGAGGCGGGCTGCATATCATAATGAGAATCTAAATAGTTATCAATAACTAGATTTGGTAATTGTACATCCTAAATGGATTTCGAAATTGCACTAGTTAGATATACAGTTAGTATAACTTCTTTAATTAAGAAATAAACCAATCGGGGTTAAAGATAAAAGATGCTCTAGACTATCTTATTTGAATAAATACTATTATACTCTCAAATGAAAAAAAACTAAATAAAGACAATAATAAGCCGTAAAATGATCATTGAGTATCTAAATGCCAACCACCGTTCCCCAATCAACCCCACCATTGGAGTTTGACTCAAAGAGTCTCTGAGTAGAAAAAGTCTCTCACCAAGCCTAAAAAGTCTTTTCGCAGACATTAATAGGTTTTTGAGCCAACTAAAATTATTGCCAAAAAAATCTCTTAGTGTGTCAATAAATTTATGTGCATGCTTAAAAGATATCTTAGCACGTGTTTTTTCCACTAAACATGTTCGTTTATTGAGCATTTTATAAAGGTAGTTTATAGGTATGCAAGAATCTTTGCGAAACTTGAAATCAACACATATAAATGAAAATATGTTTATATTACAAAGAGTATAAAAAAAATATTTTTTTAAATAAAAATAACAGAATTGTGCTTAAATAAAAAAGGAAGTCCATTGTGTTGAGTCTATCAATATCATCATCGTAACTGTCACAATAGGTCTAAAACCATCCATAGCCTTCAAACACAGATTCACCATTGGAAATGCAAAGCCAAAGCTTCACCACTATATTCCCTCACTTGATAACCTTCTGAGCTCATGAAGTAAAAAATTCACCATTGTCATTACCTCGCCTGAGCACCACCTATACTCAAAAAGATAGAACTTCACCATTACATATAATGCAAATCTACTACCATAAAGGAAAATAACCAAAGATGAGCTTTTAACACAATGAAGACACCACCACAACCTCCATCTCAATGTTCAGAGCACAACACCACCAGTTTTTAGTGTTGCAATACCTTCAATCTCCATTGCGCCGCAATTAGATATATTTGAGAAATCTGACAAGTTGGTGAATTAAGAGGGTTTTAGGAAAAGTGGGTAAATAATTTGGTTTGTGTGAGTTTTAGGATTTTCGATATATATATATGTGTGTGTGAATGCAATAGGAAAAAGTGACCAACACGGATGGTGCAGAATCGTAATTCATTGGTGCAATTCCCATCACGATACCTTGTTTACGGTGAACTTGGACGCATATTATTCCTTATTATGTTTGATCACTGGTGAAGGGATAGAGAACGATCCTTCCTTATTGAGAATCATGTCCTTGATTGAAATAGATGATGAAGAATAGAACGACTCATTGGATAAGTACAGAGAGAATCCATCTATGAAGCCTATATACATCGATAGTGATGAAGATATCATTAGTGTTGGTTATTACGAGACAGACAAAGTATTACAAGAAGTCTTTCTGTAATTAGTTTGGGATGTTATTAATCTTTAATGAAAATTATAAATTTTATTTTTGAATTTTGATGATAATGGTCTTTTTGCATTAGATTGTTATATATTTTGTAATTGGTAGAGTCGGATTAAACAAGTTTAAAAAAATGTATTATGTATTTTCAAGTAAAAAGAAAAAAAATATATATTTTATTATTAGCAACAACATAAGTCGTCACTAATAATTTATGTACTCTTTTCGAGAGATAAGGAGCAATTGCATTGAGTCGTTGCAACAGAACTTTTCGCGAGAGATTGATGTCAAACACGAAAAAGTTTTTTGTCGCTAATGACAGTTTTTTAATTTATTTTTATATCTCTTGAGATTGAAAATATTAGTCGCGGTGAAACTTTTTGTCACTAGTAAGCCTATTCAATTTTCGATACCAAATTTATGTGTTATTTCGTAATTAATTTAGTTTTAGGGGTTATAGTACAATTTGAATAATATATAGGGGTTATTGAATATAAAAATAGAATTAGGGATTGTATGTAATTAAAATATAAATTAGGAATAATGATGTAATTAAAATTAAATATTAGGGTTATTTTGGAATTTAAATGAAATTTACAGGTTTTAACAAATTTGGAATAAAAAAGTAGGACTAATTATGTAATTAATATAAAAATTATGGTTATTTAGGAATTAAATTACTTTAGGGGATTCTATGAAATTGAAATATTTTTAGGGATTATAGTGTATTTTAAGATTATTCTTGGGGTTGTGAAATATTTTAAGGGGCTTAATAATATTTTAAAATACTTTTAGGTGATTTAATGTAGTTTAAATTATTTTTATGGGCTTTAGTGAAATTAAATATATTATTGTAGGCTTATGTGTAATTTAAATTATATTAGGTTGTTTAGTGTAATTTAAATTATTTTTATGAACTTAAGTGAAATAAAAATTATTTTTAATTTTAATTTTTAAGGGATTCATTATAGTTTAAAATTATTATAGGTGATTTAGTGTAATCTAAACACATTTTTAGGGTCTTAAGTGTAATTTAATATTATTTTTTTGTGTAATTTAAATTTTTTTAGGAGCTTTAGTGTAATTTAAAAATATTTTAGGGGATTTAGTATTATTTTAAATTATTTTGGGGGCTTTAATGTATTATAAAAAATGTATGCTTTAGTGTAATTTAAAATAATTACAGGGGCCTTAACATAATTTAAAATTACTTTAGGGGCTTAAGTATAATATAAAATCATTTTATGGGATTTAGGTATTTGTATAATTTCTTTATTTTTAAATGCCAGTGGTATTTACAATTGCCCCGGGGCACAGAAAAAGTTGGTGACGGGCATGATCCCACACGTAACGTAAATCAAGATCTCACAAACTATAATGCCCTTAGTATAATATTAAGATGAATTAGTTGTTTTTATTATAGTATGTCTAATTAACTATGTATTATAATAAAGTTTTTTTATTTGTAACCTATTTAGGAAAAATAATTTTAAGAAAAACTTATTTAAAAAAATAATTGCAAAACTATCATGTAGGCGCTCTTTCGATGAGACCCATTATAATTTAATAATCCCATTAGATTAGTGTTCCATTAATTAACTTAAATAAGAGGCCATCCTCTAAGGGGTTTGGAAACTATACAGTTAGAGTATAAGGCGATGTGGGAGGAGGTAGGTCATCACCATGTATATTTATGCATATTTGATAACACGTGGAATCTGGGGACTAAATATTGGAAGCATGTTGCCAACATCATCGTGCTCACTGTAAGGGAGAAGATCATTTAATGTTTCAAGAGTTGGAAAATTAAGCCTATAAATGCAACAACAAGTACGTGATCAAGTGAGAGTTATTTTTCTTTACTATATTGTTATTTTATTCATACACATTGTTTAGGGAGAAAAATAGTTGATGTGTTGATTTGTTGTAGACCTTACTTCTCTTGTATTGATGCGTGGAAGAGGAGGTCGGACTAAACAAAAGTATTGGGCAACATTGAAATTACATGGTCCAAGTGATATATTGACTTCAAGCATAGGATGAAAAGGGATTGCTACTTTACAAGCAAAATTCCCGATGACCAGATTTTCGGGAACTGAAAAATGAGCTGCAAGGTTTGAGATGACACTTCTTCAAGCATAATATTGCATTAAGCTATAAGTTATAATTATTATTTAGGTTTGAATATTTTCTTAAAAAAAAATAGGTGTTGGGCAGGGTCGAACACTTATTCTGGATGCGGGGGGATTCGTTTTAGGTAAATATTTGAAGCAAATTTTCTTTTATTTAGTCGTCCTAATACTTTGACCGTTGAATGAAACTGAAGGGGAGAAGAACACACCGGTGGTAAATAAACCAGTTAGGAAGAAGACTCAGAGGTTCCATTTTTTGTATGGCTAACTTCTTCTACGAGGTTGGGTATGACAATCATGAAAAGTAGTGGAAGACGGTTTCTTAAGAAAAAGTTGGTGTAAGTGTTCAAATAATGTGATTTCATTTTTTATGTCGATTGAATTTTTATTAATGACTATGTATTTATTTTATGTAATATGCTGAGTTAAGATCCTTGATTTGTGCACGAGTCACGCAACCAAACCCACACTTAGGATTCTCGAAAGATTTATCCTCTAATACTTTTATGCATATAGATCATGTAAATAATTTTGTAACAGCAGCACGCAAATGGATGGGTCCAGTTATGCAAAGTTGGGTGGTTATTGTTGGATCCCCTCTGAAGGCCTGACATCCGAGAACTGCCGAGCCATCCACTCGTTTGGTGTTGTATCTTAACAGGATAATTTCTTCCATCATTGATTATTTAATTTTGAAGGGCCAACAACAATACGAATGGAAGGTAGATAGATCTACAAGCTCGACAACTACCATTAATCCCACTTATAGCATAGAGAAACTAAGTGGAGCCCTCACTTTATTTTATTAGATTATAAAAGATGAAGTCCTGTAACCTTTTGATCCTACCTGTTCTCCCAGTCCTACTCTTGATCCTTCCAAAAGTTCATCTACTAATCGTCGCCGAAGAAATTTCAAAGATGAAGAAGAAGAAAACATATCCAATGATTGATTTCGATTTTCATCTCACACTAATGATATTGATGTTAGTATGTATTATTTGGACTTTAATTCAATCTATTTTAATCATATTTTTATTTGTGTAGATTAATGTATTTTGGGATTTTGGGTTTTGTTGTAATTTAACCATATTATCATTCATAAAAAAATTAAATTAGAATAATACTAATTAAAAAAACTATTGATAAATAAGTAAAAAATTTACTAGTGATGTTAGAAATATATCCTCCAAATCGCAGGTTAATCGCAAAGGATTGTCTAGCGATGATTGTGATTCATTGCGAATGATTGTTTGGCGACGACATGATTTCGTCACAAAAGTTTGGCATACTCGAGACGAATGGCTTTCGTCGCAAATGATCGTCTAATTAGTGGAAAAATATCTCGTCGCACGAAATAAATTCTCATATGCGAGAACATCCAGATTTCATCACGAATTGTGATCTCTAACGATGAGATATTAGCGACAAAAAAGGAGGTCTTTCCCGATGACAGGTAGCGACACTAGCGACGACAACTTTCTTCGCTAGTGATAGGAAGTGTAGAAGTTGTCTAACATAATTTATCTTCAACCTTCATGAAATAATGATAAATAAGATAGTGAAATAGATACATTAAACTTTCAAATAACTAAAAGTTTGATAAAGTTTTATTATCTCTATCTCTCTCGTTTTAATGTAAATAGATTTTGAAAAAATTTATGGTCATATAATTATGGATTCAATACACACGATACACATGATAAACATGAACCAAAAAGTCATCAAGTATTGAGGTTTCCTTTAAAGAAAGAACTCGTTCGAAAAATGGTTGTTATGCTGCTGAATAGACATGCTTAGAGAAGATAACTATTCAAAATTATTTCTTCCAATTGTAAGTATTTTGAAACATAATTAATTAATTCAATTAATAATAATTATTTTATCAAAAACGTAATTTGGATAATTGAAAATTGATATAATATTTGTTTGAGCAAAAATTGTGAAATTCTCCTAGATATATGTGAACAAGAATGCTTGGGGTAATAATTATGTGTAAACAATCATATATGTGATAAGAAAGTGTACAATATATGATAAGAGATTGTACATGGTACATTTACAAACAAAAAACTCACTTCCCTATTCTCAATTTTATATTGAAATTCTTTTTTCAAATTTTTTATACTTTATTTGTTTTCCATTAAATTATATTAAAGGAACAAAATTTATAATGATTTGCATTAAAAAAACTAAGCACAAGAATACAATAAAGTGTATCTGCCATATTAAGTTTGTGACTAATGTAACCCAGAGGAAGTAAAAAGTTAAACTTTTATGTTTCTTCTTTTATCAATGATGTGTCCATTTATATAAGACAAGATCCAATCCTGGCATGAGTGAGGTCCACATGAGACTCGTAATACAATTTTTATGAGCTCGGATTAGCTATTTTAAAAGGTGTAAGTGGAAGATGTTTTTCCTATAATGGATGAGGACAAGGTATGAAGACAATGCAAGCTTGGAAAAAGATGTTTAGAGGTAAGATCATGAACTATATTAAGATTGAAATTCACCCTTGTTTGAAATATTTCGTGACAGTCTGATTATATCTCACACTAATGTCTTTGAGAAAGGAAGATCCTATTAGGAATCTAGATTAAATGGTAATTTTGTTCATAATCCCCTTTCATTTTACATCAAGCAGTATATTGTGAAAATTATTGGATAAGGTTTGGTAAAAATGAATTAAGAAACTTGCATTGGTTCCTAGTTGTTTTGATTCAACTATGAGAAAGTGTGGTAAAATCAGTGATCAAATATGGCATGTCAAGTCTAGGCACATCTATAAGAATTATCGGAGTAAAAATAAAAGTCACTGGTTTCTAAAACAGAAGAAATGGAATTCCAAGAAAAATAATACTTCTATTGAAGTAAACTAACTATTACAAAAATGGAAGTACGGTTACAAAATAAACAATTACACAGAAAAAACATAAAAGAACTACAACGATTACATAGTAGTATGGTGTGAAAAAGTTATTTTGGCGTACCGGTTATCTTTAAAGGAAATTCTAACAAGTATAGTTTTCACAGAGAAGAGAGGTAGAATATTGGTTCTTTTCGGTGTGTTTTGTAGCTTAAGGAAAATGAGGAGCTGATGTATTTATAGGGGAAGGGAGTACGTGGAGAAAGCCTTTGTCAGAAATATCCCACAATTAGTGCCCTTCATTGCCTCCATAATTGATTGATGTTTTGATTTGACCCACGTTTTTAATTTCAGCAATGAACCTAGATACGCGTTTGACCACATTCTGTAACAGTTGACTAGTTCCTAAATTGTGGACGCTTTTCTTCTGGTGCAAAATTGGTGGGCGTTTGTCTTCAAGCAGAAAGGGTTTGACTTGCCAGCGACTACTATAAGAGCTATTCTTCTTCCAATGGATTCACTTCAGAAAAATTATTTCATATTTTATTTTTTTACTCCCCAAACTCCCAAACTCCCCAACTCCCCGACTCCACAACTCCCCCACGAGCCCACGACCCTTGCCCACACCGGACCAGGCAGGTTGTAGTGGTCGTGTTGCACGCGTGTGGGGCATTTCCAATTCCCTTTTGGCTTTCATAGCTTTTAGTTCTTTTGGAAGTAATAGATGAGTAAAATATTATATGCATTAATTTTTCCATCTCTCCTCAAATGTGGGACTTCTTCTTCACAAAAAGTGACTTTCCCACTTCCTCAAAATAATAGGAATGGATTGATTTAATACATCATATTAAATTGAATCTTTTCCACTTTATCCAAAAGATAATGATTGGATTTATGCTAATCAATGGTATAAGACCTTACAATCCCTCACCCAGGGCCTTTGAGAGAGAAGGTGAACATGTTTTCATATCTACCAACATTTGGGTGAATTGTACTTATGTGGCAATATCTTTCGATTTGAATTGACACGTAGTGAAGTGAGGCAACCACCGAATTCCGTTTAAGTGAACTTACTCATGAACCTTAATAGGTTTCGATCAAGACCCTCACAACACGTACTCTACCCAACTGAATGTTATAGTTCCCTCGAACATCATCTTCCAGTTAGTTAATCAAGTCCTTCTCTAAGGACCACCCTTTAAGATTGTTTAAGAACATCTCCTTTAAGATTCTATCATGATATTTGGGTCTCACTATTACCCGTGAATTCATAATTTCCTTCTCAAAAGGATCAGAATACAGGCAATGAATTCGCTATGAGTTTAAACAGTGAGTATGTCTTATTCATCAAGTCCTTCTCAAAAGGACCACCACGAGTGACTATGAATTATTATGATGATTATGTTTTGAGCCATATGGATGGAGAGAATCACATTGACTCATTAGTAACATGTTCCCCAGTATGGTTTTCAATACCATCCCCCTCGACATCTCCCGAACAAGTATCCTGGTTAGGACTTTGGTTACTGGATCAACTAGATTATTCTCTGATCATACATATTCCAAGGATATCACACCATTATTCAGTAATTGTCTTACTGACTCATGTTTGGTGCGAATATGTCTCCTCTTCCCATAATAGGCGCTATTATGAGCAACTCTAGTGGAAGCTTGTGTATCACAATGGATACAAACAGGTGTGACACTTCCTTCCCAAAGTGGCACATCTAATAGGAGAGTCCTCAACCACTCAGCTTCTTGCCCAGCCAACTCTACTGCTATGAAATTGAACTCCAGGGTGGAACGTGCTATACCGTAGCCACTGGTGGAGTTTACTTCATCATTATTAAAGATCGAGTTTGCGTCAAAAAATTCTCAAGGACTGTAGGAAATTTGCTATAATGCAACCCTAGATCAATGGTACCCCTTAAGTACTTTAGTAGACGACGAAGTGCAACCCAGTGGTCACTACTCGGGTTATGAGTATATTGACTAAGTATACTTACGGCACAGGCTATATTGGGTCGAGTGTAGTTTATTAAGAACATCACACTACCTATGATCTTAGCGGATTCATTTTGGGATACAACACCCCCATTGTTTTTGGAGAAAATGAATACTAGAATCATAAGGAGTTTTTACAAGTGTTACCTCAAAGGAGTCTAATTTATTCACCATCTTTTCTATGTAATGAGGCCGATTCAAGGAAATACCATAAGTGCTTCTAATGATTTTCATTGTGAGTATCACATCTGGTTCTCCCATATCATTCATATCTAAACTAGAAGAAAAGAAGCGTTTAGTTACATTTATGATATGAATAGAAGTACCAAAGATGAGCATGTCATCTACATAAAGACAAATGATAACACACTTTGAGCTTGTTACTTTGGAGTAAACACATGAATCAAAAGTGTTAGCCACAAAGCATCTGTAATGAGAATATTGTCTAGTTTTTCATACCGTTTTTTAGGTACCTGTTTCAAACTATACAAAGACTTTTCTAGCTTACAAACTTTGTTCCTTTAGGAACCACACACCCTTTAGGTTGCGCCATGTAGATCTCTTCATCTAGATCTCCATTTAAATACGCAGTTTTAACTTCCATTTGATGTATAACTAGTTTGTGAATGACGACTTAAGCAATAAGTGTTCTTATAGGGGCAATATTGGTCACAGGAGTAAGTGTCAAAGTAATATAAACCTTTCTTTTTGGGTAAGACCCTTAATAACAAGTCTCGTTTAGAATTTTTCTATTGTTATTAATTGGTTTGCTACATTTAGGTATGTCAGTTAATTCATATGTATGGTTATTTTTAATATTCTCAAGTTCACTATTAATGTCATACTAGCATCTATAGATTTTAAAGCATCTTCATAAGTTTTCCAGTCTTCCTCCATGAGGAGGCAGGTGAAAACCTATTCGCTTACAAGGACAATGTGAAAGCATTCGGTCATAGAGGCTATGATTAAGTCAGGTCCAAAGTTAAAACGATCCTATGCCTCTTACTTCTCTTGGGTTCTTCCTCAGGAATACTACTAGGCTCCATAGAAGTAGAGGGGCCAGGTGAATCGTCAAAAAGAGGTAAATCAACATTACTAGATAAGATATCAACAAGTAGAGAAGCATTAACATAATTCAGAGTTTTCAAAGGTAAAATGTGTTTAAAGAACTTAGCATCTCTAGATTCACAAATCGAGTCGTCATCTAAAGACAAGAATCTATAAGCTACGCTATCCTGAGCGTACCATATGAATATGAGTCTATAGTTTTGGGAACAATTGTGACTTTTTTACAAGCAAGTAGTGTAACTTTTGCAAGGCACCCCCACACTTGTAAACATTTCAGGGTTGGTGGAAAGCCTTTCCACATCTTATACGGGGTCTTATCTAGGGATTTATGGGTACCCAATCGAGTACATAAAATACTGACAAAACAGCTTCTTCCCCACATATTAGTTGGTAAACTGAACTTATTAACATGACATTCATAGTCTCTTTAAGGGACCTATTCTTTCTTTCGGCTATGCCATTTTGTTGGGCCGTAGGGGCACTAAGTTCATGGATAATTATATTAGTTTTACAAAACTCTTTAAGGGAATTAGAACTATACTCGTCTCCTCTATCGGACCTAAATAATTTGATTTTACAGTCTAGTTGGTTTTCAACCTCGGCTTTATATTTTAAAAACGCATTTTCAGTCTCATCTTTAGTTTTAAGAAGGTATACTTTCCCGAACCTATAGTAGTCATTTGCAAAGGTTATATAGTAAATTTATTCTTCTTTACTAGCGAAATTTCCAAAATTAGTTAAGTCAGAATGTACTAATTCTAGCAGTTTAGTCTTTCTCGTGGTAATGGATAAAAAGTTTTTTTGCAAGTTTGGACTCTACACATATTTGACATCTAGCAAATTGTGAAGGGGGTATTAGTCCAATATTTTTAAGACTTTTAATAGATGCGAAAATTAAATGACCTAATCTACCATGCCTCGTATCCACAGACTCAACATTATAAGCAAAATTAGAAGCATTCTCATTTAAGGTTACAGTGTTTAAAACAAACAAACAAGAATTTAAATACCTTTTCCCCACAAACTCATAATTTTTGGAAATAATGATTTTTCACCTCTAGAAAACAAGTTTGAGTTCCACTTTTTTAAGAAGTGCTCCGAACACTAAGTTCCTACAGAGAGAGGGGACGAAGAGAACGTCATTTATCTCTACAATGCCAATTTTTCTATTTCTTTGAGTAGGCGAGAAGGCCAGAGATGTATTTTTGTTGAGAAATTAAAATTTATTTTTTTGAATGTGCAACTTAAATTCCAAGGAAGTATTTAAGTCTTCCCAAATCTATAATCTCATAATCTTTTACCAATTTATTTTTTGAAATATGACATTCTTTTTCATCGTCTTATGTAACAATTATATCATTGATATATACAAGAAAATTGTTAACTCCCCCACATTTACATGTTTAACAAAAAATAAAGGATCTCCTTCACTTTTTTTATATCCCATTCTTATTATGACCTTTTAGAATCTTCTGAACCAAGACGTCTCCAATTGTTTTATACGATACAATGCTTTTTTCGATTTACACACCAAATTTACAACTTGATCATTAGCAAAACCTAGTGGAATCTCCATATAATTTTCATCTTTAAGGTCTACATATAAGAATTTATTTTTCACATCAAATTGTTTCAAACTTCATCCATAATTAGCTGCCAATGATAAGAGAATTCTTACTGTGTTTATTTTCGTAACAAGGGAAAAAACTTTCTTGATAATCTATACCATAGGCTTGAGTATGCCCTTTAGATGCTATCCTTGATTTGTATCTTTCCAATGATCCGGTGACATTATATTTCAAAGAACAAATCCATTTACATCCTACAAGTTATTTTTCGGAGGTAAATTTACAAACTCCTGTGTTTGATTCTTTTCTAGAGCTTCCATTTCAACATACATAGCTTATTTCTGATTTTGGTTTGATAACGCCTCATATGCAGTGGTAGGTATAGAAATTGTCTTAAGGCTTGTAAGAAAGTTTCTATTAGATGGTGAAAATGCTCAAATGTTACAAAATTAGATATAGGATCAAGTGGGATTTTAATGAATTCTCTAGTATTTTTTCTTAACGTAAATAGGCAAATCATGATCTAAATTATATTTTGAGAAAGTTTCAAGGTAAACATGAGAATTAAGATTAGGAATAATTACCTTTTCTTTAGTTTTCAGGTTAGATATTTGAACTTGTTCAGGTGCAGGTGTTGTACTCTTCTTCCTTGAGAATACTTTACCAGATTTCATATTACTAAGACCACCAACATTATTATTGGTCTACTATTTTTCAGCATTTTGAAAAAGGATGCCTTCTAAAGTAATAGGAATAGATCTTGGTAGGAAAATATCAATTAAAAAATATCTCTATGTTTTCCTTATCTTCTATAGTTAATTTATCCCCTTGGAGATAAAAATTTGTAAAATACATTCATTTTCATTAAAAGTGACATTATTTAGGACATAAAAAAATTTGACGGCGGATGATAACATGTATATTCTTCTTGAGTTGAGGAATATCCTACAAAAACACATCTTATTAGACTTGGATTTGATTTTCCATGATGGTGAATATGAACAAACGAAACACACGCAAATATCTTACGAATAAAATTATCTGTAGTACATAACGTGGGATAAAACTAAGAAAGTTTTTCCAAAGGAATTTAAAAATCTAAGACTCTAGAAGACAATCTATTAATAATATGGGCAGATGTGAGGACTTCTTAACCCCAATACGATTTACGCTCATTGTGTTGAAAAAGGAATGCACGAGTAGTATCAAGTAAATACCGATTTTTCCTCTTTGCTAACCCATTTTTTGTGGGGTATTTAGACGAGATGACTAAGGAATTACCCCTCCTTTTTAAAATATAGAGTTAAAGTTTGATTATATTGATCCCTAGTATTATCTACCTAAAACCTTATAGTTGTAACCCCAAACTGATTTCTCATCATGGTATGCAAATTTGAAAGAATAACACTAAGATCAGATTTATATTTTAAAGAAATATCCAAGATATTCTAGTACAATATTTAATAAAAGACACAAACCATCGTGCACATGAAACATTGGGTACTGACGCAGGACCTATATATCACTATGTACTAAAGAAAAAGGAGTTAAAATGATCTTATTACCATGTGTGACACACATCACAATGAAAAATATTTTCTTCTAAGTTTTAAAATAGAGAAAGACATAAAATATGAAAAGTTCTAAACCATGGGTTCCCTAACTTACGATGATGAAGTGGAATTTTTCCTTTATTTGATGATTAACCGTTAGACAAGAATAATGATCAAGATGTTTCTTTGATAATATTGTGATTTATTTATGTTTGTACAAAGTAGAGTCCATCGTATTCCTTAGCATGTCTAATCATATACCCTGAATCCTGGTCTTTAAAAGCACCATAGGTAGGAAACAATTACGTTACAATTAAGATTTCGAGTGAGTCTATGAACAAAAATAAGATTAATTGAATTTTTGGATCATGGAGCATTTATAAGCATGAATGAAGATTTAATTTGAACATCTCTACCTGCTACTGTGGTTAAAGCCATCTGATATAACTATTTTTCATACTTCTAGGGCATGGAAGGTATACACAAAAATATTTGTTTGAGTTTGTCATATGCTCATTGGTTGCTGAGTCAATGACCCAAAAGTTTGAAATAAAATGATTTGATATTTTTTAATTCAATATAAATTAGAAGCGTACCTAAATATGTCAATGAATAACTACATGAACATGTCTTTCCGATTTCTTAACAAAGCTCTCAATTTTTTGATCACCTCGTGGTTAAATTCATCTTTCCCTTCAAAATTTACTTTATTTGGCTGAATAATGCTCAATTTTACGTGCCCAAAATTTATTTATTGTTCTCATGTGTAAAACCATCCCATGTTATGTTGATTTTTGCTGAGTTTCCAACATTTCAATTCCGTATGTCGTGTTTTCTCGCAATAAGTGCACCACGAACTATCTATTCCATCTCAATTTGAACCCTTTATTATTCTGCTTTTCCATTTACTTGAGTTAACATTTGGTCAAGAGTTAGATCTTGTTTATTACCCATTTAGATACCATGACTGAGCCTTCCAACAATTGAGGTTCCAACATGACTCCACGCCTACTTTATTCAGCCCGAATTATATAGATTACCTCGTTTAGAGATGACAATTATTCTTGTCTAAGACCTTATACTCTAACCTGATCAAATTCATTATTCAGGCCGACCACAAAGTCATAAAATCGATATTTTTCAATTAAGTTTGTTATGATAACTGCAACTTCAGTATTTGTTGTTTGATACTTTGATAATGGTCGAGTTCTTGCCAAAAATTCTGTAGTAAATTAGTATATTCTATAATTTTCATTTATGTTTGTTTCATCGCATCCCAAATATCTTTTGCAGTCTTTAAAAAATATAATTGGATCACTGGGTTTATTGATTTCCATAACCAAGCGATGACCATAGAGTCCTCCTCATCACATGCATCAACGAGTATCTCCTTCATTGGGTTCGTTCCAAGAAAATGAGACAACTTTCATTTACCTTTTGAAAAGGTGGAAACAAAATGAGACCACTTCAAATAATTTTTTCTAGTCGATATGTATTATGATTAAATATTTTGTAAATCTCCAAATAGTTGGAAAGACGTTAACTCATTCTGTGTAGACATTGCAGTAACTGACTAGCAATGAAGGCTAGAAAAAAATTCCATAAATTTTTTCTTTGAAACACAAAACCTGATGATGAAGGTAAAAAATAAATCCCAAAATTTTCTTTTTAAAACTTTGATACCATGTAAAAAAGAAATTTTGGAAAAAAGTTATATTACTCAATAATATATATAGACTCTAGCTAGAATGTAGAAACTAACTTGGCTATAATATAAGATCTAAATATCAAATATATTTAAGCATTTAAATCAGAATCTTATCTTCTCCTAAATATTCAAATACAATTTTATTGATAAATATGAACTTATATTTATCCAATATTAACCTCTCTGCTAGTCTCTTGAGTTATTTTCCTTAGATATCGAATGGCCTACACTACTTAATTTCCTTTAGTAGAGATATGAAAATACATATAATTTATGTTGAAAGAATAATTATAGTTTTAATTGCAATATAGGTTCCTATGTTATGCGAAAATTGTAGTACAGACCTTGATATAATTTATATAGAAAGAATTGTTGTAGTTGTAATCACTAGCCTGGACAAATATATATTACTGCAGTATAGGGTCAGATGATATCCAAAAAAATTAGCATAGGTCCATATATTATAAACAAAAAATGCACTACAAGTTTTCTATAGTTTTTTTCTCAAGTTTTGATAGGGCGACACTATTTACTTAAATTAATTATGAAAATGCATGAGAGAAAATGGTTTAAATTTTGTGTCTGGTTTAGAAGGAAATGAGGAAAGATGATGCTTGGTTAGTTGGCAAATTTCACACTGAAAAATAAAAGGGTTTTTATTTTTTAAATCGATGGATATAACTTACTCAAATATATGAAATTAGGATGTCCCATTCTATAGTGCCATAACATTATTTCATCTTTAGCAAATAGAGAAAATAGACAACTTGACATTTTTGTTTGTCTAACCAAGGGAACATTAACTTCAAAGTAGTAGAGTCGATCAACTTCTCTAGCACTACCAATCATTTTTCCCGAACTAATATCTTGAAATTTACATCGAGATTGAGTAAATTTAGCTACACAATTTGAGTCCCGAGTGAGTTTTTTAGTGGACAAGAGGTTACATGACATCTTTGGAACATGAAGGACGGATTGTAAAGTTCGATTCGCCAGAAAGAAAAATATAACCTTTTCCCGCGACTAGAGAAAAGACCTATCTACGATACGAACTCTAAGATTACCAGGACAATGAGTGTAAGACAAGTATATATAGGAAAGACTCGTCATGTGATCACTAGCGCCTAAATCAATTACCCATAATTCGTTATCAGAAGAAGTGTAAAACGGAATAAAATCACTTTTTTAACAAGAAAATTAGTCAAAGAGGTGTTACGAATAAATTCGGATAAATTTAATAATCCGTACAAATGCTCTAATTATTCCTTACTGAATGGAGCTCTTTTGCATATATTAGGTCTGATTTGAGTAGTTACTTGTATACTTGATTCATATTTATCAGAAAAGTAAATGATTCAAAAGTCTCAAGTATATCTATATTTGTTATTATCATAAACTACACAAATTAAATTGTTCCACTAACTTTACATATTATGAATTAAATTTAAAAAATTTAAATAAATATATACTAATATAAAATCACATTAACTAAACATCAATTAATTATATTACTTAATCATCATATCGAGAATCAGAATTCTATTTTTTTTTTATTTATGTCCGGTATCGAATTGTGAATGTAATGATGTAAAAAATTTAAAATGTATATACCTAATATAAAATATATGATTTTTTTAAATTGAAAATACTAGAAATGATAAATAAATTTTATTGAAAAGATTCTCCAATTTGGATACTACATAATAGAATACTGAATGTAAACGAAAAAAAAATTAATTTTAAGCATCCAATTATATACTACAAAATAATTAGTTAAATGACCAAAAAACCAAATATAAAAAACGCCTTTTTATTTAATATGGTATATGTAATATTGGGCCTTGGTAATTTTGTATCTTCTCTAACCAGGTTTTTCTTATCAATGGGCCAATATTACCTTTTTTTTATGAAGGGTATTTTTTGTATATTAGGAGACAATTTACGAGTTTCCAGGTAACCTATAGAAATATCGTTTCTTACTAACAATTATAAAAAAAATCGCTCTAAATAAAAATGTAAAAAAATACATTGATTTTAGCAGCTTTAGTTTTTAATTTTGAAGGTTTAATCAAAAGATTAAAGTGATCAACTGTTATCCCACACTAAGGTAAGTATTATAACCGTTCTATTTTTGTATAACTTTTTTGTTTTAGCTACGTAATTGGTAACTACAATTTGTAACTCGATTTTAGTTTTTGTAATTATATAATTTGTAAATCGTAGTTAGGGATCATATTTATGGCTTGTAAATTGTAGTCAGGGTTTGTAGGTATTATTTTGGTGATAAATCAGTAGATTTTATTTTAATTTTTTTTCAATTTTGAACTCATTTTCCATTAATGATGAATAGTTATTCAAATAATATTATTAATCAATTAAAGATCATGTATAATTAGTTGTAAATCCTAATTCGTATTAAGTTTTTATTACAATGGTCTCCCAGTTAATGTTGGGTTTGATTTATAGAACTTGTTTTGGGAATTAGGGTTTATAAAAATATGAATTGGGATGTTCTTTGTTTTTTATACTATGTAGTAGTGACGGTAATTTCTAAGCTATATCCTTTGGTTTTTATTTTTTGCAGAACACCCTTAACTCCAAAATATTAACTTTACAATGGAGTGGAATATAATTCTTAAATTTTGTACGTTCATTATTATACTTTATAATTTTTTTTCTAATATTTTAATTTATTATATTTCATTTATAAAGAAAAAGATCGTTGGCCATGTCATTTCAGTACTGGAAAATATTTATATTTATATAATTTATCTTGGTAAGTATTATATTTATATTTATATTTATATTTATATATGCTATATTTATTATTCTTTCTATTGGATGTTATGAAGTTATGTTTGCATCAAAATGCAAAACTATTCTGCCACCTCTGACATATGGCTGGGAAATAGATATGGATTTTTCTACCGAAGAAATTGCTAATATTTTTCGGACGACCTTGTGGTTCCAAGCTCGACAACAAAATCATCATTACTTTAAGATTTTTCGTTGAACAGACTGTTTATCCCAAAATATTAGGTTTATATAAAATGTAATTGATGGATCATACTAATTGCATATTTATTTATGATAATTATTGTTATTTATTGGTAGAATTCGAATTTAATTACCTTTTTAGGTTTAATTATATGAAATGTTATTGATCTTTTGACTGCTGAAATATTTTATAAGGTTGTTTAGTTTTAAAATTAGTAAGAAATTATGGACTCAGATTATTAAATTTGGAAGTTTATGAATAGAACTTTGGTTAATTTTTTTTAATTAAAATTTGTGCTTATGACAATTAGAGAGGATATTCGATCTATTACCATCCCTAGTTAAACAATTTTTTTTACCATGCCCTAATTTACATCTTGTAGATACAAGTTTAAGATACTATTCCATAATTGGTCTCTCAGTTTTGTATCGTTATGTGAGTTACTACCCGCAAGTGTATGGATCGTTTACAATTAATAATAACATAAGTATGAAGCTTATCGTTCTCCACAAGGATTATGAGGTTAATGATAGTTTCAATTAGTATCGTGTATTTTGCCTTTATGGAAATTTTTTAGGTGAACTTATAGATAGTAAGAATGACTGGTGAGAATAACTGAAACAAGAGTTTTTTCTATATTAACTGGTGAGAATAATTGTTCTCAAGTGATCAAGCTGCTTTAAGCCTATTCATAAACTTAAACTCTGAGGTTTTCGTATATGTGTATGGTCCTTTGTATGCAACCTTGGTAGCAAACATGTAAACAAATAAGGTGACATGTTATATATATATATATATATACTAGGTATTAACTCGTGCCTGAAGGCACTCTAACACTATTGATTTAGAAAAATAAATTTAATTTTGAATAAATAAACAATTCTTCAGGTAAAAATAAACTGAAGAATATTTAACCAAGCTTAAAAAGTATGATATGTTTTAAATAAACAATATATCTAACAATATATATACGTTTAGAAAAAACATAAACAATATATCCAATTTTATATATACATTTAGAAAAAAGTTATAATTTTAGTATACGAAAAAATAAATGTAATTTAGTTAAGCATGAGCATTCTGCACAAAGAAAAAATTGTGCATTAATGGAAATTAAGTGTCACAAAGAAGAGATTGTTTTCGCACGAAAAGGAAATAAAGATCATTGACATACAAAAAGGAAGAGATTGTCGATGCATGAAAAAAAATCATTGATATACGAAAAAAAAGTAAAAGATCGTTGGAACGGAATAAATTGTGTGAAAGAATAGAATGCAAGTGATTATAGGGACAGTATAGTGTAATTTTCAACAAAAAGACTAATAGTAATTTCACAAACCAATAGTGCAATTAACTCGAACAATGAATATAAAGACCTAAAGTGTAATTTTTGCATAATATATGGACCAATGAAGAAAATTCAATCAAGAGACCTACATTGCAGTTAACTATAAATAATTGACTCTTGCTGGAGAGCTCCCAATCAAAATTCCTGATTACACCTGTGTCTAAAGGAATTATAGAAATATACAAAACAATTGGTGAAATATTTATAAGAAACATATATACATGTAACTAACTAAGGACTGATTTGAAGATGAGTAGATATCCCGAAACAGGTTGCCAAGGAACGAAGCAGATATTTTATTTTCTTTTCCAGCCACTAACAATTATAAAAAGTACTCGAATCTTTGGCGTGACACATGATCTTACTTGCTGGTGAAAAGGACTGGTGCAAGAGGAGTAACCCACTGCAAACTTACCAAATAGAAAAATTTACTACTTTAATGTTAATTTCATTGCATCATAAAATCACACGATATATAAAATACCATCTATACCATTAAATGGATTTTTTTCAATTATAAAAAACGCAAATATAGGTGAAGTCACTAAAAGTCCAACCATTAATGCAGAACATATAACACCATTTTGAAAATTGGTCAGCTTAAAATTACCCCTACAAGGAGAATTGAAATTTAACATATAAATTTACAATAAATACCCTCCTCCCCTAAAGACAATTATATTGAAATAATCAGCAAAAATAAAGTAAATCTTTGAGTAAACTTACTGAATTCCCTACACACATTACCATTCTTGTATGTAGCTAGATTACCCCAAAGCCAACATGCTTCCTTTTTACTATTACACCAGTATCTCAGCATACACGGTAAACTTTGGAAGTGGAATCAAATTAAAAGAATGTAAACGGAAGGTATCAATTAACTGAAAGTGGAGAAATTGCCAATTGAGGAGATGAAAAGACTGGAGCCTGTATTTCCCAACCAAAAACCAAGTATGGAATCAAATTAAAATAATGAGAACTGAAGGAAACATATCAATTAACTGAAAGTGGAGAAATTGCCAGTTGAGGAGATGAAAAGACTGGAGCTTATATTTTCCAACAAAAAACCAAGTATAACCTGGATTAGAAATTAAGATTAAATATGAAATAAATATACCCTGGTGCTAATCTTTAAAAACAACAAATATACATGTTGATAATGTAAACAAAAGTAGAAAAAAAAAGTAAAAAAAATAGTAAAGAAGTAAGTATACTTTCGCCGAGGATGATTTGCAACATTGAAATGTTCCAAATAGTATAGTAGTCCATTATATGATCCCGTGGCAAATGACATCCCCTCCCCATATCAGCTATTCTCAGCGAATCACTTCTTATAAGGTAAAGGCTTCCTACGGTCATACACGGCCATTGTATATTAGTATAAAAATATAATAAACAACACTGTACGATTACAATAGGTAAAAGACTTTCAACGGGCCATTGTAGAATTAGTATAAAAATATAATAAACAACACGAAAACTGTAGAAATAATGAGATTAGGTTTTAAGAAATTCATTTTATTAGAATTCAACATTGTAGGATTAATATAAAAATATAATTGTAAAAATAATGAAATTAGGTTGAAAAATAATTTAATCTTTTCAAGTTTTAATAGGAAAATTTAATTGATTTTTTACCTTAATATGGAATGGTGAGAATGGTCCCTAACTTGCGGCAATTTTCTTGTTCAGGAGACGGCTTGGTGGGAAGGTGATTAAAAATAATTACTATAGAATTATTAATCACCTTAATTGAATAAAAGAAATGCCGTATAAGGCCAAAGTGTTCACTTCAACAGACAAAAAGGCTATTGTCAGCTATTGCTATATCTTCTTTTTCTCTTTTGCTCTTCATACTTTGGTAAATTAACAATAATTGTAAATAAAAATATAATCTAAAATACTTTTTATTAATTTTATCAAACTCATGTGTGCCTGCAATTAAACAAATCACAGGGATCAATTATGTAATTTATTAAAATAAATCATTATAATTAAAAATAAATTAAAATTTGGGCTTGCAAATGGGATAGAAGAAGCTTTATCATTCCAAATAGCTAATAATCCAATTCCTGTTGACACTTAAATCAGATGATTCTGAAAAATTGTAAAAGTGATGATATTAGGTTAAAAGAATTCAATTTTTAAGAGTTTCAGTGGTAAACCTTAATTTTTACCTTAATTTGGTTCTTCAATGATTGATGGCGTTTTTGAGAAGTTCTTTTCCAGCAAGTTGTTCTAGGAAATAGTCTAGAAGTTCAAGGGTACCTACTTTACAAATACCACCTTTTAATGCACGCCAGCTAACCCAATGGGTCACACTAACAGCTCGTAAAACTCTCAACATAGCTTCTAAACAACAGAGTCGAACCAAGGGATTTTCACTGGTTCAGAAGATATCACATAAAGACATGCAATACTAAAAAAATATCACAATAGTTATGTTCAGATTATGGAATAAAAGAAAATAAATTTTAACCTGATTTTGCCATCATAGCAGCTAAACCAATTGTTTTCAAGAAAATAGTTTTCCCGCCAGTATTTGGTCCCATTATTACCAAAACTCTTGTATTTTTAAAACAAAAATATCAACAGGAATTGGGGGAGATTTTTTACTTTAGCAACCTGCATTAAACAAAAATAGCCTAACATATTAAGGTAACTAAATCCCATCTGGAGTAAACAATAAATATAAAATAAAAGGAAAAGTAGGTCAATATGGCTCTATGAGTTACCTGTTTTTCTAAGGATGATATATGAATGTTAGTTTCATCTTTCACACTTAATATTCCCCCTTGTTGTTTTCTCCTCTACATATCCTACAATTAACAAACAAATTGTCATGTATTCTTGCATGTAATTTAAAATTGAATAGAATGATTATGAAAAGTCTACAGAAATAGCATAATTCTACTGATATTAACAATTTGCAGGATCAATTTCAAATACTAATCGATTGACACTTAATCAAATTATAAATGAAAAAACTACACTAATCAGTCCCTGGACAAATAACACCGTTTGTGCTTTACATGGAACAGGTTTTCACCTTTGTAAACAGGTCAACTCAGGTCCAATCCCACCTTTCTTCAAGTCAAATCTCCATTATTCACCTGCACCCAAGGTTTTGTCTAACTAAGATTCATAATTCTCAATTAAAGAAAAGAAAAATCAAAAAATATTAATACCAATTGCAAAAGTGCAGAAAATGTTTGTGCTACGTCCTACTTTTCTTGACCCCTTACAACATCTCCACAAGACATGGGATTTTTTCCAGGTTCAGCTTCAGACTATAATTTATCTATTATATAGTGACCTATAGTGCAATTAACTCGAAAAAGAAACCAGGAGAGTGCTATTAACTCAAAAAAATTACAAATCACATTAGAATCGAAGAAACCTCATATATGTGTGTTTGGAGATTTCAATTTCGGAGCTAAACGGAGCTAGCGTTGGAGCTCTTCACTTTTGGAATCGACGGTATCAAAAATTATCAATTTCCCCAATTTAATATGAATTAAGACACAATTAACAAAGTTAAAACAAAAAAATAAAATTTTACCTCAGAATCATTATAATCCGAGGAAAAATAATAATCAAAATATAAACCTAAACGGCTCCCATATGCGTCAATAAGCAGATGATAGTTACATTTATTTGGGTAACCCTTTATATTTCTTCTTCATTGGAGCTGGAGATTGGATTTGTGGAGGGTCTTCGATTCGATTGAGCGGCTTGGCGGGAGAGACGTGAAATGGTGAAGTGAAGAGTGCTTCTTCGATTCGGTTGAGCGGCTTGGTGGGAAGAGATGAGAGACCTGGTGGGAAGGTGCATTTGAGGAGATTTCTTTTTCTGTACGTGAAGTGGTGAAGTGAAGAGGTGAAGTGATTTGAGTGACGCTGTAAAAGATAAAATAAATAAAATGGCCCATACATTTAATCCAAGGGCTGAAAAATATAGAGGAGACATCAAGATATTTTAAATCGTGGATTAAATTTAGACAATCTAGACCATTAATTATAATCGATCTGGCCGAAAATGATTGAAATTTAATCCAAAGACTAAAAAATATGGAGAAAAACAGGAGACATTTCGGACCGTTGGCCCTTCTCTAATATTATATATATATATATATATATATATATATATATATATATATATATATATATATATATATATATATATTTATATATTTATATATAATAGTAATGAATATCTTTTAATATGTGTAACAGAATAAAATGCACGTGTTTAAGAATTATTTGCTTAGCATCTGGAGAAATATGTAAATAAATTATATATGCGTGATTTTGTTGATTTATTATATTACTGAAGAACAACCCTATCAAGTAGAGATAAATAACAACTTAACTAAATAAAAAATTGTAAGATAAATTGCATATTTAATGTAGCCGAGAATTGGATTGTCATCATCAATATCATAGAGATTGTGTAAATTTAGCTACACAATTTGAGTCCTGAGTGAGTTTTCTAATGGACAAGAGGTTAGATGACATCTTTGGAACATGAAGGACAGATTGTAAAGTTAGATTCGCAGAAAGAACAATAGAACCTTTTCCCGCGACTAGAGAGAAAGACCTATCTACGATACGAACTCTAAGATTACCAAGACAAGGAGTGTAAGATGAGTATAAATGGGAAAGACTCGTCATGTGATCACTAGCGCCTAAATCAGTTACCCATAATTCGTTATCAGAAGAAGTGTAAAACGGAATAAAAATCACTTTTTTTAATAAAAAAATTAGTCAAAGAGGTGTTAGGAATAAATTTGGATAAATTTAATAATCCGTACAAATGCTCTAATTATTCCTTACTGAATGGAGCTCTTTTGGAGACATTAGGTCTGATTTGAGTAGTTACTTGTATACTTGATTCATGTTTATCAGAAAAGTAAATGATTCAAAAGTCTCAAGTATATCTATATTTGTTATTAACATAAACTAAACAAATTAAATTGTTCCACTAACTTTACACATTATGAATTAAATTTAAAAAATTTAAATAAATATATACTAATATAAAATCACATTAACTAAATATCAATTAATTATATTACTTAATCATCATATCGAGAATCAGAATTCTATTTTTTTTATTTATGTCCGGTATCGAATTGTGAATGTAATGATGTAAAATATTTAAAATGTATATACCTAAATAAATTGATAATACTAGAAATGATAAATAAATTTTATTTAAAAGATTCTCCAATTTGGATACTACATAATAGAATACTGAATGTAAACGGAAAAAAAAATTATTTTTAAGCATCCAATTATATACTACAAAATAATTAGTTAAATGATTAAAAAACCAAATATAAAAAACGCCTTTGTATTTAATATGGTATATGTAATATTGGGTCTTGGTAATTTTGTACCTTCTCTAACCAGGTTTTTCTTATCAATGGGCCAATATTACCTTTTTTTTATGAAGGGTATTTTTTTGTATCTTAGGAGACAATTTACGAGTTTCCAGGTAACCTATAGAAATATCGTTTCTTACTAACAATTTTTAAAAAAATCGCTCTAAATAAAAACGTAAAAAAATACCTTGATTTTAGCAGCTTTAGTTTTTAATTTTGAAGTTTTAATCAAAAGATTAAAGTGATTAAATGTTATCCCACACTAAGGTAAGTATTATAACCGTTCTATTTTTGTATAACTTTTTTGTTTTAGCTACGTAATTGGTAATTACAATTTGTAACTCGATTTTAGTTTTTGTAATTATATAATTTGTAAATCGTAGTTAGGGATCATATTTATGGCTTGTAAATTGTAGTCAGGGTTCATAGGTATTATTTTGGTAATAAATTAGTAGATTTTATTTTAATTTTTTTTCAATTTTGAACTCATTTTCCATTAATGATGAATAGTTATTCAAATAATATTATTAATCAATTAAAGATCTTGTATAATTAGTTGTAAATCCTAATTCGTATTAAGTTTTTATTACAATGGTCTACCAGTTAATGTTGGGTTTGATTTATAGAACTTGTTTTGGGAATTAGGGTTTATAAAAATATGAATTGGGATGTTCTTTGTTTTTTATACTATCTAGTAGTGACGGTAATTTCTAAGCTATATCCTTTGGTTTTTATTTTTTGTAGAACACCCTTAACTCCCAAATATTAACTTTACAATAGAGTGGAATCTAATTCTTAAATTTTGTATGTTCATTTTTATACTTTATAATTTTTTTTCTAATATTTTAATTTATTATATTTCATTTATAAAGAAAAAGAACGTAGGTCATGTCGAAAATATTTATATTTATATAATTTATCTTGGTAAGTATTATATTTATATTTATATATGCTATATTTTTTATTCATTCTATTGGATGTTATGAAGTTATGTTTGCATCAAAATGCAAAACTATTCTGCCACCTCTGACATATGGCTAGGAAATAGATATGGATTTTTCTACAGAAGAAATTTCTAATATTTTTCGGACGACCTTGTGGTTCCAAGCTCGACAACAAAATCATGATTACTTTAAGATTTTTCGTTGAACAGACTGTTTATCCCAAAATATTAGGTTTATATAAAATGTAATTGATGGATCATACTAATTGCATATTTTTTTATGATAATTATTGTTATTTATTGGTAGAATTCGAATTTAATTACCTTTTTAGGTTTAATTATATAAAATGTTATTGATCTTTTGACTGCTTAAATATTTTATAAGGTTGTTTAGTTTTAAAATTATTAAGAAATTATGGACTCGGATTATTAAATTTGGAAGTTTATGAATAGAAATTTGGTTAATTTTTTTAATTAAAATTTGTGCTTATGACAATTAGAGAGGATATTCGATCTATTACCATCCCTAGTTAAACGATTTTTTTTACCATACCCTAATTTACATCTTGTAGATACAAGTTTAAGATACTATTCCATAATTGGTCTCTCAGTTTTGTATCGTTATGTGAGTTACTACCCGCAAGTGTATGGATCATTTACAATTAATAATAACATAAGTATGAAGCTTATCGTTCTCCACAAGGATTATGAGGTTAATGATAGGTTCAATTAATATCGTGTATTTTGCCTTTTTGGAAATTTTTTAGGTGAACTTATAGATAGTAAGAATGACTGGTGAGAATAACTGAAACAAGAGTTTTTTCTATATTAACTGGTGAGAATAATTGTTCTCAAGTGATCAAGCTGCTTTAAGCCTATTCATAAACTTAAACTCTAAGGTTTTGGTATATGTGTATGGTCCTTTGTATGCAACCTTGGTAGCAAACATGTAAACAAATAAGGTGACATGTTATATATATATACTAGGTATTAACTCGTGCCTGAAGGCACTCTAACACTATTGATCTAGAAAAATAAATTTAATTTTGAATAAATAAACAATTCTTTAGGTAAAAATAAACTGAAGAATATTTAACCAAGCTTAAAAAGTATGATATGTTTTAAATAAACAATATATCTAACAATATATATACGTTTAGAAAAAATATAAACAATACATCCAATTTTATATATACATTTAGAAAAAAGTTATAATTTTAGTATACGAAAAAATAAATGTAATTTAGTTAAGCATGAGCATTCAGCACAAAGAAAAAATTGTGCATTAATGGAAATTAAGTGTCACAAAGAAGAGATTGTTTTCGCACAAAAAGGAAATAAAGATCATTGACATACAAAAAAGAAGAGATCGTCGATGCATGAAAAAAAATCATTGATATACGAAAAAAAAAGTAAAAGATCATTGGAACGGAATAAATTGTCTGAAAGAAAAGAATGCAAGTGATTATAGGGACAGTATAGTGTAATTTTCAACAAAAAGACTAATAGTAATTTCACAAACCAATAGTGCAATTAACTCGAACAATGAATATAAAGACCTAAAGTGTAATTTTTGCATAATATATGGACCAATGAGGAAAATTCAATCAAGAGACCTACATTGCAGTTAACTATAAATAATTGACTCTTGCTGGAGAGCTCCCAATCAAAATTCCTGATTACACCTGTGTCTAAAGGAATTATAGAAATATACAAAACAATTGGTGAAATATTTATAAGAAACATATATACATGTAACTAACTAAGGACTGATTTGAAGATGAGTAGATATCCCGAAACAGGTTGCCAAGGAACGAAGCAGATATTTTATTTTCTTTTCCAGCCACTAACAATTATAAAAAGTACTCGAATCTTTGGCGTGACACATGATCTTACTTGCTGGTGAAAAGGACTAGTGCAAGAGGAGTAACCCACTGCAAACTTACCAAATAAAAAAATTTACTACTTTAATGTTAATTTCATTGCATCATAAAATCACACGATATAAAAAATACCATCTATACCTTTAAATGGAATTTTTTCAATTATAAAAAACGCAAATATAGGTGAAGTCACTAAAAGTCCAACCATTAATGCAGACCATATAACACCATTCTGAAAATTGGCCAGCTTAAAATTACCCCTGCAAGGAGAATTAAAAGTTAACATATAAATTTACAATAAATACCCTCCTCCCCTAAAGACAATTATATTGAAAAAATCAGCAAAAATAAAGCAAATCTTTGAGTAAACTTACTGAATTCCAGTGCGACCTACACACATTACCATTCTTGTATGTAGCTAGATTACCCCAAAGCCAACATGCTTCCTTTTTACTATTACACCAGTATCTAAGCATACACGGTAAACTTTGGAAGTGGAATCAAATTAAAATAATGTAAACTGAAGGTATCAATTAACTGAAAGTGGAGAAATTGCCAATTGAGGAGATGAAATGACTGGAGCCTGTATTTCCCAACCAAAAACCAAGTATGGAATCAAATTAAAATAATGAGAACTGAAGGAAACATATCAATTAACTGAAAGTGGAGAAATTGCCAGTTGAGGAGATGAAAAGACTGGAGCTTGTATTTTCCAACCAAAAACCAAGTATAACCTGGATTAGCAAGTAAGATTAAATATGAAATAAATATACCCTAGTGCTAATCTTTAAAAACAACAAATATACGTGTTGTTAATGTAAAAAAGGTAGAAAAAAAAGTAAAAAAATAGTAAAAAAGTAAGTATACTTTCGCCGAGGATGATTTGCAACGTTGAAATGTTCCAAATAGTATAGTAGTCCATTATATGATCCCGTGGCAAATGACATCCTTTCCCCATATCAGCTATTCTCAGCGAATCACTTCTTATAAGGTAAAGGCTTCCTACGGTCATACACGACCATTGTAAATTAATATAAAAATATAATAAACAACACTGTACGATTACAATAGGTAAAAGGCTTTCAACCGGCCATTGTAGAAATAGTATAAAAATATAATAAACAACACGAAAACTGTAGAAATAATAAGATTAGGTTTTAAGAAATTCATTTTTTTAGAATTCAACATTGTAGGATTAATATATAAATATAATTGAAAAAATAATGAAATTAGGTTAAAAAATAATTTAATCTTTTCAAGTTTTAATAGGAAAATTTAATTGATTTTTTACCTTAATATGGAATGGTGAGAATGGTCCCTAACTTGCGGCAATTTTCTTGTTCAGGAGACGGCTTGGTTAATGGGAAGGTGATTAAAAATAATTACTATAGAATTATTAATCACCTTAATTTAATAAAAGAAATGTCGTATAAGGCCAAAGTGTTCACTTGAACAGACAAAAAGGCTATTGTCAGCTATTGCTATATCTTCTTTTTCTCTTTTGCTCTTCATACTTTGGTAAATTAACAATAATTGTAAATAAAAATATAATCTAAAATACTTTTTATTAATTTTATCAAACTCGGGGGTGCATGCAATTAAACAAATCACAGGGATCAATTATGTAATTTATTAAAATTAATCATTATAATTAAAAATAAATTAAAATTTGGGCTTGCAAATGGGATAGAAGAAGCTTTATCATTCCAAATAGCTAATAATCCAATTCCTGTTGATACTTAAATCAGACGATTCTGAAAAATTGTAAAAGTGATGATATTAGGTTAAAAGAATTCAATTTTTAAGAGTATGGTAAACCTTAATTTTTTGCCTTAATTTGGTTCTTCAATTATTGATGGCGTTTTTGAGAAGTTCTTTTCCAGCAAGTTGTTCTAGGAAATAGTCTAGAAGTTCAGGGGTACCTACTTTACAAATACCACCTTTTAATGCACGCCAGCTAACCCAATGGGTCACACTAACAGCTCGTAAAACTCTCAACATAGCTTCTAAACAACAGAGTGGAACCAAGGGATTTTCACTGCTTCAGAAGATATCACATAAAGACATGCAATACTAAAAAAATATCACAATAGTTATGTTCAGATTATGGAATAAAAGAAAATAAATTTTAACCTGATTTTGCCATCATTACAGCTAAACCAATTGTTTTCAAGAAAATAGTTTTCCCGCCAGTATTTGGTCCCATTATTACCAAAACTCTTGTATTTTTTTCAACAAAAATATCAACAGGAATTGGGGGAGATTTTTAACTTTAGCAACCTGCATTAAACAAAAATAGCCTAACATATTAAGGTAACTAAATCCCATCTCGAGCAAACAATAAATATAAAATAAAAGGAAAAGTAGGTCAATATGGCTCTCTGAGTTACCTGTTTTTCTAAGGATGATATATGAATGTTAGTTTCTTCTTTCACACTTAATATTCCCCCTTGTTGTTTTCTCCTCTACATATCCTAAAATTAACAAACAAATTGTCATGAATTTTTGCATGTAATTTAAAATTGAATAGAATGATTCTGAAAAGTCTACAGAAATAGCATAATTCTACTGATATTAACAATTTGCAGGATCAATTTCAAATACTAATCGATTGACACTTAATCAAATTATAAATGAAAAAACTGCACTAATCAGTCCCTGGACAAATAACACCGTTTGTGCTTTACATGGAACAGGTTTTCACCTTTGTAAACAGGTCAACTCAGGTCCAATCCCACCTTTCTTCAAGTCAAATCTCCATTATTCACCTGCACCCAAGGTTTTGTCTAACTAAGATTCATAATTCTCAATTAAATAAAAGAAAAATCAAAAAATATTAATACCAATTGCAAAAGTGCAGAAAATGTTTGTGCTACGTCCTACTTTTCTTGACCCCTTACAACATCTCCACAAGACATGGGATTTTTTCCAGGTTCAGCTTCAGACTATAATTTATGTATTATATAGTGACCTATAGTGAAATTAACTCGAAAAAAGAAACCAGGAGACTGCTATTAACTCAAAAAAATTACAAATCACATTAGAATCGAAGAAACCTCATATATGTGTGTTTGGAGATTTCAGTTTTGGAGCTAAACGGAGCTAGCGTTGGAATCGACGGAATAAAAAATTATCAATTTCCCCAATTTAATTTGAATTAAGACACAATTAACAAAGTTAAAACAAAAAAATAAAATTTTACCTCAGAATCATTATAATCCGAGGAAAAATGATAATCAAAATATAAACCTAAACGGCTCCCATATGCGTCAATAAGCAGATGATAGTTACCTTTATTTGGGTAACCCTTTATATTTCTTCTTCATTGGAGATGGAGATTGGATTTGTGGAGGGACTTCGATTCGATTGAGCGGCTTGGCGGGAGAGACGTGAAATGGTGAAGTGAAGAGTGCTTCTTCGATTCGGTTGAGCGGCTTGGTGGGAAGAGATGAGAGGCCTGGTGGGAAGGTGCATTTGAGGAGATTTCTTTTTCTGTACGTGAAGTGGTGAAGTGATGAGGTGAAGTAATTTGAGTGACGCCTGTAAAAGATAAAATAAATAAAATGGCCCATACATTTAATCCAAGGGCTGAAAAATATAGAGGAGACATCAAGATATTTTAAATCGTGGATTAAATTTAAACACTGGACCATTAATTATAACCGATCTGGCCGAAAATGATTGAAATTTAATCCAAAGACTAAAAAATATGGAGAAAAATAGGAGACGTTTCGGACCGTTGGCCCTTCTCTAATATTATATAGATATATATATATATATTTATATATTTATATATAATAGTATTGGATATCTTTTAATATGTGTAACAGAATAAAATGCACGTGTTTAAGAATTATTTGCTTAGCATCTGGAGAAATATGTAAATAAATTATATATTCGTGATTTTTTTGATTTATTATATTACTGAAGAACAACCCTATCAAGTAGAGATAAATAACAACTTAACCAAATAAAAAATTGTAAGATAAATTGCATATTTAATGTAGCCGAGAATTGGATTGTCATCATCAATATCATAGTGCAATGTGACATATAAAGAAATACTTATCGTTCTTGCAACTATAATTTATATCATTCATAATTCATGAAATTCGAGGAGCACTTCACCAGAAAATTCAAAAGTTTTTGTTGCAATTTTAGAATAATGTGTTGAAGGCTAATATGATATATTGGTTTTGTTTTGTGCAATCTAAGGTGTGTATCATAGTTTAGGCGGGCTACATATCACAATGAGAATCTAAATAGTTATCAATAACTAGATTTTGTAATTGTACATCTTACATGGATTTCGAAATTGCATTAGTTAGATATACAGTTAGTATAACTTCTTTAATTAAGAAATAAACCAATCGGGGTTAAAGATAAAAGATGCTCTAGACTATCTTATTTGAATAAATACTATTATACTCTCAAATGAAAAAAAAACTAAATAAAGACAAAAATAAGCCGTAAAATGATCATTGAGTATCTAAATGCCAACCACCATTGGAGTTTGACTCAAAGAGTCTCTGAGTAGAAAAAGTCTCTCACCAAGCCTAAAAAGTCTTTTCGCAGACCTTAATAGGTTTTTGAGCCAGCTAAAATAATTGCCAAAAAAATCTCTTAGTGTGTCAATAAATTTATGTGCATGCTTAAAAGATATCTTAGCACGTGTTTTTTCCACTAAATATGTTCGTTTATTGAGCATTTTATAAAAGTAGTTTAAAGGTATGCTCGAATCTTTGCGAAACTTGAAATCAACACATATAAATGAAAATATGTTTATATTACAAAGAGTATAAAAAAACAATTTTTTTAAATAAAAATAACAGAATTGTGCTTAAATAAAAAAGGAAGTCCATCGTGTTGAGTTTATCAATATCATCATCGTAACTGTCACAATAGGTCTAAAACCATCCATAGCCTTCGACCACAGATTCACCATTGGAAATGCAAAGCCAAAGCTTCACCACTATATTCCCTCACTTGATAACCTTCTGAGCTCATGAAGTCAAAACTTCACCATTGTCATTACCTCGCCTTAGCACCACCTATACTCACAAAGATAGAACTTCACCATTACATATAATGCAAATCTACTACCATAAAAGAAAATAACCAAAGATGAGCTTTTAACACAATTAAAACACCACCACTACCTCCATCTCAATGTTCGGAGCACAACACTACCAGTGTTTAGTGTTGCAATACCTTCAATCTCCATTGTGCCGCAATTAGATATATTTGAGAAATCTGACAAGTTGGTGAATTGAGAGGGTTTTAGGAAAAGTGGGTAAATAATTTGGTTTGTGTGTGAGTTTTAGGATTTCCGATATATATATATATGTGTGTGTGTGTGCATGCAATAGGAAAAAGTGACCAACACGGATGGATCCCCAATTTATGGGGTGCAGAATCGTAATTCATTGGTGCAAGTCCCATCACCATACCTTGTTTACGGTAAACTTGGACGCACAATATTCCTTATTTTGTTTGATCACTGGTGAACGGATAGAGACCAATCCTTCCTTATTGAGAATCGTGTCCTAGATTGAAATAGATGATGAAGAATAGAACGACTCATTGGATAAGTACAGAGACAATCCATCTATGAAGCCTATATACATCGATAGTGATGAAGATATCATTAGTGTTGGTTATTACGAGACAGACAAAGTATTACAAGAAGTCTTTCTGTAATTAGTTTGGGATATTATTAATCTTTAATGAAAATTATAAATTTTATTTTTGAATTTTGATGATAATGTTCTTTTTGCATTAGATTTCTATATATTTTGTAATTGGTAGAGTCGAATTAAACAAGTTTAAAAAAATGTGTTATGTATTTTCAAGTAAAAAGAGAAAAAATATATATTTTATTATTAGGAACAACATAATTCGTCACTAATAATTTATGTACTCTTTTCGAGATATAAGGAGCAATTGCGTTGTGTCGTTGCAACAGAACTTGTCGCGAGAGATTGATGTCAAACACGAAGAAGTTTTTTGTCGCTAATGATAGTTTTTTAATTTATTTTTATATCTCTTGAGATTGAGAATATTAGTCGCGGTGAAACTTTTTGTCACTAGTAAGACTATTCAATTTTCGATACCAAATTTATGTGTTATTTCGTAATTAATTTAGTTTTAGGGGTCATAGTACAATTTGAATAATATATAGGGGTTATTGAATATAAAAAATAGAATTAGGGATTGTATGTAATTACAATATAAATTAGGAATAATGATGTAATTAAAATTAAATATAAGGGTTATTTTGGAATTTAAATGAAATTTACGGGTTTTAACAAATTTGGAATAAAAATTAGGACTAATTATGTAATTAATATAAAAATTATGGTTATTTATTTAGGGGATTCTATGAAATTGAAATATTTTTTGAGATTATAGTGTATTTTAAGATTATTCTTGGTGTTGTGAAATATTTTAAGGCGCTTAATTATAATTTAAAATACTTTTAGGTGATTTAATGTAATTTAAATTATTTTTATGGGCTTTAGTGAAATTAAATATATTATTGTAGGCTTTTGTATAATTTAAATTATATTAGGTTGTTAAGTGTAATTTAAATTATTTTTATGAACTTAAGTGAAATAAAAATTATTTTTAATTTAATTTTTTAAGGGATTCATTATAGTTTAAAATTATAGGTGATTTAGTGTAATCTGAAAACATTTTTTGGGCCTTAAGTGTAATTTAATATTATTTTAGGTTTGATAGTGTAATTTAATATTTTTAGGAACTTTAGTGTAATTTAAAAATATTTTAGGGGATTTAGTATTATTTTAAATTATTTTGGGGGCTTTAATGTATTATAAAAAATGTATGCTTTAGTGTAATTTAAAATAATTATAGGGGCCTTAACATAATTTAAAATTACTTTAGGGGATTAAGTATAATATAAAATCATTTTATGGGCTTTAGTGTAATTCAAAATATTTTTAGAGGTATTTGTATTATTTCTTTATTTTTAAATGCCAGTGGCATTTACAATTGCCCCGGGGGCAGAGACAAAGTTGGTGACGGGCATGATCCCACACGTAACGTAAATCAAGATCTCACAAACTATAATGCCCTTAGTATAATATTAAGATGAATTAGTTGTTTGTATTATAGTATGTCTAATTAACTATGTATTATAATAAAGTTTTTTTTATTTGTAACCTATTTAGAAAAAATATTTTTATGAAAAACTTATTTAAAAAAATAATTGCAAAACTATCATGTAGGCGCTCTTTCAAAGAGAGCCTTTATCATTTAATAATCCCATTAGATTAGTGGTACATCAATTAACTTAAATAAATGGTCATCCTTTAAGGGGTTTGGCAACTATACAGTTAGAGTACAAGGCGATGTAGGAGGCGGTAGGTCATCACCCTGTATATTTATGCATATTTGATAACACATGGAATCCAGGGACTAAATATGGGAAGCATGTTGCCAACATCATCGTGCTCACTGTAAGGGAGAAGGTCATTTAATGCTTCAAGAGTTGGAAAATTAAGCCTAGAAATGTAACAACAATTACATGATCGAGTGAGAGTTATTTTTCTTTAATATTTTTATTTTATTCATACACATTGTTTAGGGAGAATAATAGTTGATGTGTTCATTTGTTGTAGACATGACTTCTCTCGTATTGATGGTTGGAAGAAGAGGTCGGACTAAACAAAAGTATTGGGCAACATTGAAATTACATGGTCCAAGTGATATAGTGACTTCGAGTACAGGATGAAAAGGGATTACTACTTTACAGGAAAAATGCCCGATGACCAGGTGTCTGAGAACTGGAAAAGGATCTTCAAGGTTTGGGATGACACTTCTTCGATCAAAATATTGAATCAAGCTATAAGTTATAATTATTATTTAGGTTTCAATATTTTCTTAAAAAAAGAAATAGGTGTTGTACAGGGTCGAAGAATTATTCCGGATGCGGGAGGATTTGTTTTAGGTAAATATTTGAAGTAAATTTTTTTTATTTAGTCATGCTAATACTTTGAACGTAGAATGAAACTGAAGGGGAGAAGAACCCACCGGTGGTACATGAACCATTTAGGGAGAAGACTCGGAGGTGCCATTTTTTCGTATAGCTAACTTCTTCTACGAGATCGGGTATGACAAACATGAAAAGTAGTGGAAGACGGTTAATAAAAATATGGTGTAAGTGTTCAAATAATGTGATTTCAATTTTTTATGTCACGTTTGAATTTTTATTAAGAACTATGTATTTAGTTTATGTAATAGGCTGAGCTAAGATCCTTGATTTGTGCACGAGTCACGCAACAAAACCCACACTTAGGATCCATGAAAGATTTATCCTCTAATACTTTTACGCATATAGATCATTTCAATAATTATGTAACATCAGCACGCAAATGGATTGGTCTAGCTATGCAGAGTTGGGTTGTTATTATTGGAGCCCCTCTAAAGGGACGACATTCGAGAACTGCTGAGCCATCCACTCGTATGGTGTGGTATTTTAACGAGATAATTTCTTCCGTCATTGTCTATTTAATTTTGAAGGGCCAACAACAATACGAATGGGATGTAGATAGATCTACAAGCTCGACAACTACCATTAATTCCACTTATATAATAGAACAACAAAGTGGAGCCCTCACTTGATTTAATTAGATTAGAGAACACGAGGTCCTGTCAACTTTTGATCCTGCCTGTTCTCCCAGTCCTACTCTTGGTCCTTCCAAAAGTTCCTCTACTAATCGTCGCCGAATAAATATCAAAGACGAAGAAGAAGAAAATATATCCAATGATTTATTTTGATTTTCATCTCCCACGGATGTTATTGATGTTAGTATATCTTATTTGGACTTTAATTCAATCTATTTAGATCATATTTTTATTGTGTAGATTAATGTATTTTGGGAGTTTGGGTTTTGTTGTAATTTAACCATATTATCATTCATAAAAAATTAAATTAAAATAATACTAATTAAAAAAACTATTGATAAATAAGTAAATTTTTTACTAGCGATGTTAGAAATATATTTTCCAAATCGCAGGTTAATCGCAAAGGATTGTCTAGCGATGATTGTAATTCATTGCAAATGATTGTTTGGCGACGACATGATTTCGTCACAAAAGTTCGGCATACTAGAGACAAATGGCTTTCGACGCAAATGATCGTCTAATTAGTGGAAAAATATTTCGTCGCATGAAATAAATTCTCATAGGCGAGAACATCCAGTATTCATCACGAATTTTTATATCTAACGATGAGATATTAGCGAGAAAAAGGAGGTCTTTCGCGATGACAGGTAGCAACACTAGCGACGACAACTTTCTTCGCTAGTGATAGGAAGTGTAGAAGTTGTCTAACATAATTTATCTTCAACCTTCATGAAATAATGACAAATAAGATAGTGAAATAGATACATTAAACTTTCAAATAACTAAAAATTGATAATGTTTTTACTATCTCTATCTCTCTCGTTTTAATGTAAATAGATTTTGAAAAGATTTTTGGTCATATAATTATGGATTCAATACACACAATACACACGATAAGCATGAACCAAAAATTTATCAAGTATGGAGGTATCCTTTAAAGAAAGAACTTGTTCGAAAAATGGTTGTTATGTTGCTGAATAGACATGCTTAGAGAAGATAACTATTCAAAATTATTTCTTCCAATTTTAAGTATTTTATAAACATAATTAATTAATTCAATTAATAATAACTATTTTATAAAAAACGTAATTTGGATAAGTGAAAATTGATATAATTTTTGTTTGAGTGAAAATTGTTAAATTCTCCTCGATATATGTGAACAAGAATGTTTGGGGTAATATTTGTGTGTAAACAATCGTATATGTGATAAGAGAGTGTACAATATATGACAAGAGATTGTACATGGTACATTTACAAACAAAAAACTCACTTCCCTATTCCCGATTTTATATTGAAATTCTTTTTTCATATTTTTTATACATTATTCATTTTCCATTATATTATATTTAAGGAACAAGATTTATAATGATTTGCATTAAAGAAACTAAGCACAAGAATTCAATAAAGTGTATCTACCATATTAAGTTTGTGACTAATGTAACCCAGAGAGAAGTGAAAAGTTAAATTTTTATGTTTCTTCTTATATCAATGATGTGTCTACTTATATAAGACAAGATCCAATCCTGGAATGAGTGAGGCTCTACATGAGACTAATAATACAATTTTTATGAGCTCGGGTTTAGTTGAAAAGGTGCAAGTGGAAGATATTTTTCCTATAATGGATGAGGTCAAGGTATGAAGCCAATGCAAGCTTGGAAAAAGATGTTTAGAGGTAAGATCAAGAACTATATTAAGATTGAAATTCACCCTTGTTAGAAATATTTCGTAACTGTCAGATTATATCTCAGACTAATGTCTTTGAGAAAGGAAGATCCTATTAGGAATCTAGATTAAATGGTAATTTTGTTTATAATCCCCTTTCATTTTACATCAAGCAGTATATTGTGAAAATTAGTGGATAAGGTTTGGTAAAAAAGACATAAGAAACTTGCATTGGTCCCTAGTTGTTTTGATTTAACTATGAGAAAGTGTGTGGTAAAATCAGCGATGAAATATGGCATGTCAAGTCTAGGCACATCTATAAGAGATATCAGATTAAAAATAAAAGTCACCGGTTTTCAAAACAGATTAAATGGAATTCCAAGAAAAATAATACTTCTATTAAAGTAAACTATCTATAACAGAAATGGAGGTCGGTTACAAAAGAAACAATTACACAGAAAAAACAGAAAAGAACTACAACAATTACATAGTAATATGGTGTGAAAAAGTTATTTTGGCGTACCGGTTATCTTTAAAGGAGATTCTAACAACTATAGTTTTCACAGAGAAGAGAGGTAGAATATTAGTTCTTTTCGGTGTGTTTTGTAGCTTAAGGGAAATGAGAAGCTGATGTATTTATAGGGGAAGGGAGAAGTGGAGAAAGCCTTTGTCAGAAACATCCCACAATTAGTGTCCTTCATTGCCTCCATAATTTATTGGAGTTTTGAATTGACCCACGTTTTTAATTTCAGCAATGAACCTAGACACGCGTTTGACCACGTTCAGTAACAGTTGACTGGTGTGTAATTGGGACGCTTGTCTTCTAGTGCAAAATTGATGGGCGTTTGTCTTCTGGCTGGAAAGGTTTGACTTGACACCGACTACTATAAGAGCTAGTCTTCTTCCAACGGATTCACTTCCAAAATATTATTTTATTTTTATTTTTTTACTCCCAAACTCCCAAACTCCCCAACTCCCCCACGAGCCCACACCGTCGCCGTTGCCGGACCTGGTAGGTGGTAGTGGTCGTGGTGCGGGAGTGTGAGGCTTTTCCATTTCCCTTTTCGCTTTGATATCCTTTAGTTCTTTTGAAAGTAATAGATGGGCCAAATATTATATGCAACTATTTTTTCAATCTCTCCTCAAATGTGGGACTTTTTCTTCACAAAAAGTGACTTTCCCACTTCCTCAAAAGAATAGGAATGGATTGATTTAATAAATCATATTAAATTGAATCTTTTCCACTTTCTCCAAAAGATAATGATTGGATTCATGCTAATAAATAGTATAAATCCTTACAATCCTCCACTCAGGGTGTTTGGGAGAGAAGATGAACAGGTTTTCATATCTACCAGCATTTGGGTGAATTGTACATACGTGTCAATATCTTTCGATTTAAATTAACACGTAGTGAAGTGAGGCAACTACCAAATTCCGTTTAAGTGGACTTACTCATAAAATTTAATAGGTTTCTATCAAGACCCTCACAACACGTACTCTACCCAACTGAATGTTATAATTCCCTCGAACATCGTCTTCCAGTTAGTTAATCAAGTCCTTCTCTAAGGACCACCCTTTGAGATTGTTTAAGGACGTATCCTTTAAGATTCTATCATGAATTTTGGGTCTCACTATTACCCGTGAATTCAACATGTCCTTCTCAAAAGGATCAGAATACATGCTATGAATTTGCTATGAGTTTAAACACTCAGTACGTCTTATTCATCAAGTCCTTACCAAAAGGACCACCACGAGTGACTATGAATTTTAACATGATTATGTTTTGAGCCATAGGGATGGAGAGAATCACATTGACTCACTACCATCCCCCTCGACGTCTTCCGGACTACTCTTCTGGTTATGCCTTTGGTTAACGGATAAAATATATTGTTCTCTGATCGTACATATTCCAAGGATATCGCACCATTATTCAGCAATTGTCTTACTGACCCATGTCTGGTGCGAATATGTCTCCTCTTCCCATTATAAGCGCTATTATGAGCGACTCTAGTGGCATCTTGTGTATCACAGTGGATACACACAGGTGTTACACTTCTTTCCCAAAGTGGCACATCTAATAGGAGAGTCCTCAACCACTCAACTTCTTGCCCAGCCAACTCTACTGCTATGAAATCGGACACCATGGTGGAACGTGCTATACCATAGCCACTGTTGGAGTTTACTTCATCATTGTAAAAAATCTAGTTTGCATCAACAAATTCTCAAGGACTGCAGGAAATTTGCTATAATGCAAGCCTAGATCAATGGTACCCCTTAAGTACTTTAATAGACGATGAAGTGCAACCCAGTGGTCACTACTCGGGTTATGAGTATATTGACTAAGTATACTTACAACACATGCTATATCGGGTCTAGTGTAGTTCATTAAGAACATCACACTACCTATGATCTTAGCGGATTCATTTTGGGATACAACATCCACATTTTTTTTGGAGAAAATGAATACTAGAATCATAAGGAGTTTTTACAAGTGTTACCTCACAGGAGTCTAATTTCTTCACCATCCTTTCTACGTAATGAGGCCGATACAGGGAAATACCATAAGTGCTTCTAATGGTTTTCATTATGAGTATAAAATCAGGTTCTCCCATATCATTCATATCTAAACTAGATGACAAGAAGCGTTTAGTCTCATTTATGATATGAATAGAAGTACCAAAGATGAGCATGTCATCTACATAAAGACAAATGATAACACACTTTGAGCTTGTTACTTTGGAGTAAACACATGAATCAAAAGTATTAGCCACAAAACCATCTGTAATGAGAATATTGTCTAGTTTTTCATACCATTTTTTAGGTGCCTGTTTTAAACCATACAAAGACTTTTCTAGCTTACAAACTTTGTTCGTTAAGGAACCACACACCCTTCAGGTTGCACCATGTAGATCTCTTCATATAGATCTCCATTTAAATACACAGTTTTAACATCCATTTTTTGTATAACTAGTTTGTGAATGACGGCTAAAGCAATAAGGGTTCTTATAGGGGAAATTTGGTCACAGGAGTAAAACCCTTAATAACAAGCCTCGTTTTGAATTTTTCTATTTCCATTAATGGGTTTGCTACCTTTAGGTAAGTTAGTTAATTCGTATTTATGGTTATTTTTAATAGACTCGAGTTCACTATTAATGGCTTCTCTCCAAATACTAGCATCTATAGATTTTAAAGCATCTTCATAAGTTTTCTGGTCTTCCTCCATGAGGAGGAGGTGACAACCTAATCACTTACAAGGACAATGTGAAAGCATTCGTTCATAAAGGCTATGATTAAGTCAGGTCCAAAGCTGGAGTCGATCCTATGCCTCTTTCTTCTCTTGGGTTCTTTCTCGTGAATACTACTAGGCTCCATAGAAGTAGAGGGGCCAAGGGAAACATCAAAAAGAGGTAAATCAACATTACTTGATAAGATATCAACAGGTAGAGAAGCATTAACATAATTCAAAGTTTTCAAAGGTAAAATGTGTTCAAAGAACTTAGCATCTCTAGATTCACAAATCGAGTCATCATCTAAAGACAAGAATCTATAAGCTGCGCTATCCTGAGCGTACCATATGAATATGAGTCTATGGTTTTGGGTCCAATTATGACTGTTTTACAAGAAAGTAGTTTAACTTTTGTAAGGCACCCCCACACTTGTAAAAATTTCGGGGTTGGTGGAAAGCCTTTCCACATCTCATATGGGGTCTTATCTAGGGATTTATGGGTACCCAATCGAGTACATAAAAGGCTGACAAAACAGCATCCCCCCACATATTAGTTGGTAAACCTGAACTTATTAACATGGCATTCATAGTCTCTTTAATGGACCTATTCTTTCTTTCGGCTATGCCATTTTGTTGGGTCGTATAAGGGGCACCAATTTCATGGATAATTATATTAGTTTTACAAAACTCTTTAAGGGAATTAGAACTATACTCGCCTCCATTATCGGACCTAAGTCGTTTGATTTTACAGTCTAGTTGGTTTTCAACCTCGGCTTTATATTTTAAAAACGCACTTTCAACCTCATTTTTAGTTTTAAGAAGGTATACTTTCGCGAACCTATATTACTCATCTACAAAGGTTATATAGTAAAGTCATAATGTACTAATTCTAGCAGTTTAGTCTTTCTCGTGGTAATGGATTTAAATGGTTTTTTTCCAAGTTTGGACTCTACACATATTTAACATCTGACAAATTGTGAAGGGGTATTAGTCCAATATTTTTAAGCCTTTTAATAGATGCGACAATTAAATGACCTAATCTACCATGCCTCGTATCCATAGACTCAACATTATAAGCAAAATTAGAAGCATTCTCATTAAAGGTTAACGTGTTTAAAACAATCAAACCAGAATTTAAATACCCTTTCCCCACAAACTCATAATTTTTGGAAATAATGATTTTTCACCTCTCGAAAACAAGTTTGAGTTCAACTTTTTTAAGAACTGCTCCAGAAGCTTAGTTCCTACGGAGAGAGGGGACGAAGAGAACGTCATTTAACTCTAAAATGCCATTTTTTCTATTTCTTTGAGTAGGCGAGAAGGCCAGAGATGTATTTTTGTTTAGATATTAAAATTTCTTTTTTTGAATGTGCAACTTAAATTCCAAGGAAATATTTAAGCCTTCCCAAATCTATAATCTCATAACCTTTTACCAATTTATTTTTTTGAAATCTTACTTTGTTTTTCATTCTCTTATGTAACAATTATATCATAAATATATACAAGAAAATTGTTAACTCCCCCGCATTTAAATGTTTAACAAAAAATAAAGGATCTCCTTGACTTTTTTTATATCCCATACTTATTATTACCTTTTAGAATCTTCTGAACCAAGACGTCTCCGATTGTTTTATACCATACAATGCTTTTTTCGATTTACACACCATATTTACAACTTGATCATTAGCAAAACCTAGTGTAATCTCTATATAATTTTCATCTTTAAGGTCTACATATAAGAATGTATTTTTCACATCAAATTGTTTCAAATATAATCCATAATTAGCTGCTAATGATAAGAGAATTTTTACTGTGTTTATTTTCGTAACAAGGGAAAAAAACTTTCTTGATAACCTATACCATAGGCTTGAGACCACCTTTTAGCTGCTATCCTTGATTTGTGTCTTTCCAATGATCCGGTGACATTATATTTCAAAGAAAAAATCCATTTACATCCTACAAGTTTTTTTTCGGAGGTAAATTCACCAATTCATGTGTTTGATTCTTTTCTAGAGCATCAATTTCAACATAGATAGCTTATTTCCGATTTTGATTTGATAAAGCCTCATATGCAGTGGTAGGTACATAAATTGTGTTAAGGCTTGTAAGAAAGTTTCTATTAGATGGTGAAAATGCTCAAATGTTACAAAATTAGATATAGGATCAAGTGGGATTTTAATGAATTCTCTAGTATTTTTTTCTTAACGTAAACAGGCAAATCATTATCTATATTATTTTTTAAGAAATTTTCAAGGTAAACATGAGAATTAGGATTAGGAATAGTTAATTTTTCTTTAGTTTTCAGGTTAGATATTTGAACTTGTTCAGGTGCAGGTGTTGTACTCTTCTTCCTTGAGAATACTTTACCAGATTTCATATTACTAAGACAACCAACATTATTATTGGTCTACCATTTTTCAGCATTTTGAAAAAGGATGCCTTCTAAAGTAATAGGAATAGATCTTGGTAGGAAAATATCAATTAAAAATATCTTTTTGTTATCCTTACCTTCTATAGTTAATTTATCCCCTTGGAGATAAAAATTTGTAAAATACGATTCATTTTCATTAAAAGTGACATTATTTAGGACATAAAAAAATTTGACGGCGGATGGTAACATGTATATTCTTCTTGAGTTGAGAAATAAAACACATCTTATTATACTTGGATCTGATTTTCCATGACGGTGAATATGAACAAACGAAACACACCCAAATATCTTAAGAATAAGATTATTAGTAGTACATAACGTGGTATAAAACAAAGAAAGTTTTTCCATAGGAATTTGAAAATCTAAGACTCTAGAAGACAATCTATTAATAATATGGGCAGATGTGAGGACTACTTAACCCAAATAGGATTTACACACATTCTGTTGAAAAAGGAATGCATGAGTAGTATCAAATAAATACCGATTTTTCCTCTATGCTAACCCATTTTTTGTGGGGTATTTACACAGGATGACTAAGGAATTTCCCCTCCTTTTTAAAATATAGAGTTAAAGTTTGATTATATTGATCCCTAGTATTATCTACCTGAAACCTTATAGTTGTAACCCCAAACTGATTTCTCATCATGGGCAAATTTGAAAGAATAACACTAAGATCATACTTATATTTTAAAGAAATATCCAAGATATTCTAGTATAATCTTTAATAAAAGACACATATCATCGAGCACCTGAAACATTAGGTACTGACGAAGGACCTATATATCACTATGCACTAAAGAAAAAGGAGTTGAAATTATTTTATTACCATGTGTGACACACATCACAATGAAAAATATTTTATTCTAAGTTTTAAAATAGAGAAAGACATAAAATATGAAAAGTTCTAAACCAAGGGTTCCTTAACTTACGGTGATGAAGTAGAATTTTTCTTTTATTTGATGAATAACCGTTAGACAAGAATAATGATCAAGATGTCTCTTTGATAATATTGTGATTTCTTTATGTTTGAACAAAGTAGAGTCCATCATGTTCCTTAACATGTCTAATCAGATACCCTGAATCCTAGTCTTGAAAAGCACGATAGGTAGGAAAAAATTACGTTACAATTAAGATTTCGAGTGAGTCTATGAACAAAAATAAGATTAATTGAATTGTTGGAACATGGAGCATTTATAAGCATGAATGAAGATTTAATTTGAGAATCTCTACCTGCTACTGTGGCTAAAGCCATATGATATAACTATTTTTCATACTACTAGGGCATGGAAGTTATACACAAAAAAATTTGTTTGAGTTTGTCATATGCTCAGTGGTTCCTGAGTCCATGACCCAAAAGTTTGAAATAAAATGATTTGATATTTTTTAATTCAATGTGAATTAGAAGTGTACTTGAATATGTCAATGAAAAACTACATGAAAATGTTTTCCAAATTTCTTAACAAAGCTCTCAATTTTTTGATCACCTCGTTGTTAAATTCATCTTTTCCTTCAATATTTTCTTTATTTGGATGAATAATGCTCAATTTTACGTGTCCAAAATTTATTTATTGTTCTCATATGTAAAACCATTCCATGGTATGTTGTTTTTTGCGTAGTTTCCAACATTTCTATTCTGTATGTCGTGTTTTCTCGCAATAAGTGCACCACAAACTATATATTCCATCTCAATTTGAAACCTTTGATAATTCTGCTTTTCCATTTGCATGAGTTGACATTTGGTCAAGAGTTAGATCTTGTTTATTATCCCCTTTAGATACCATGGCTAAGCCCTCCAACATTTGAGGTTCCAACATGACTTCACGCCTACTTTATTCAGCCCGAATTATATAGATTACCTCGTTTAGAGATGACAATTATTCTTCTTTAAGACCTTATACTCTAACCTTATACTCTAACCTGATCAAATTCATTATTCAAAATCGATCTTTTTCAATAAAGTTTGTTATGATAACTGCAACTTCAGTATTTGTCGAGTTCTTGCCAAACATTCTGCAGTAAATTAGTATATTCCGTAATTTTCATGTATGTTTGTTTCATCGCGTCCCAAATATCTTTTGCAGTCTTTAAAAAATATAACTGGATCACTGGGTTTATTGACTTCCATAACCAAGCGATGACCATAGAGTCCTCCTCATCACATAAATAAACGAGTATCTCCTTCAATTGGGGTCGTTCCAAGAAAATGAGACAACTTTAATTTACCTTTTGAAAAGGTGGAAACCAAATTAGACCACTTCAAAAAAAAAAATTCTAGTCGATATGTATTATGATTAAATATTTTGTAAATTTCCAAATGGTTGGAAAGACGTTAACTCATTATGTGTAGACATTGAAGTAACTGACTAGCAATGAAGGCTAGAAAAAAATTTCCATAATTTTTTTCTTTGAAACACAAATCCTGACAATGAAGGTAAAAAGGAAATCCGAGAATTTTCTTTTTAAAGCTTTGATATCATGTTTAAAAGAAATTTTGAAAAAAAGGTATATTACTCAATAATATATACAGACTCTAGCTAGAATGTGGAATCTAACTTGGCTATAATATAAGATCTAACTATCAAATATATTTAAGCATTTAAATCTGAATCTTATCTCTTCCTAAATATTCAATTACAATTTTATTGATAAATATGAACTTATATTTATCCAATATTAACCTCTCTACTAGTCTCGTGAGTTATTTTCCTTAGATATCAAAGGGCCTACACTACGTAATTTCCTTTAGTAGAGATATGAAAATACCTATAATTTATGTTGAAAGAATAATTCAAGTTTTAATTGAAATATAGGTTCCTATGTTATGTGAAAATTGTAGTACAGACCTTGATATAATTTATATAGAAAAAATTGTTGTAGTTGTAATCACTAGCCTGGACAAATATATATTATTGCAGTATAGGGTCACATGATATCCAAAAAAATTAGCATAGGTCCATATACTATAAACAAAAAAGCACTACAAGTTTTCTATAGTTTTTTTCTCAAGTTTTGATAGGGCGACACTATTTATTTAAATTAATTATGAAAATGCATGAGATAAAATGGTTTAAATTTTGTGTCTGGTTTAGAAGGAAAAGAGGAAAGATGATGTTTGGTTAGTTGGAAAATTTCACATTGAAAAATAAAAGGGTTTTTATTTTTTAAATCGATGGATATAACTTACTCAAATATAAGAAATTAGGATGTCTTAATCTAAAGTGCCATTACATTATTTCATCTTTAGAAAATAGAAAAAATAGACTACTTGACATTAGCTCGACCACATACTTATTCACAGAAGTCACATGATTTATATTATGAGTAAATTAAGAAGATTTTTTTGGGCTTGCTTTAGGAAAAACATACTCATGCGGGAAGTACATGGGCTCACCCCTCTCAGGGTTATATAGATAAGTTTCTGGAACATGAAGTACATTCAAGCTCAAGTATAATAAATCACATATTAACAAATTAAGAAAGCCCATTTATAAGATAAATAATGATTTTTTAATTAATTTTTGAACATGATCTTTTTCTTAATATTAAATTTTTTCATGTAATAATAATAATATTAAATTATTTTTTTTGTCCTAAGAAACAAAATAGGGATAGTGAACAACAAAACAAACATAATTGGATAGTTTATATATCATTGGATCTAAAATCCATTTATAATTTCTAAATATGTATGAGATTCTATCCCTATTTTAATATGTACTCCTGTTTTTTTTATAAACTTCTAGTATTTTCTTTCACTTGAAATTAACTTTTTCTATTTAGATCTCGTCTGCTTTCTCTCCAAATCTCTTAAATTTTTTCTATCTAGATATCATTTGTTTTCTCTCAAATCTCGTAAATCTCATAAATAGGTTCTTATAACTCATCTGTTTTGTTTGAATTATTAACTTATAGATTCAGATCCATCCAATTAACTACTATAAAGCTATCACCATGTCGGACCTCAAATTACAATAAAGAAAGTCATTGATGGTACACGTTTCTACTCCCATTTTTTTAAACATTGTTCTATTAATTGATTGAACCTAATTTGATTTCTATTTAGAATTATGGGATTAGTTTTGGAAGTTATGTTTTAATTACTTAATATGTGCTAACCAATTGTGTAGATTCTTGTTACAAATATGTGATCTAAATTATTTCATATTGATGGAAATTTTGATCTATGATGTGTGTAATTCATTATATTTAAGAAAGTTATAATGAAGTGCGAAAAGTCTATATGTGGTTGAGTGATTGCATTATAAAGTAGTGCTTGTAATTATTAATTTTAGTAGGCATGATATAGAAGAGGAGTCATAAATTTTTGTTGAGATTTTCTTTTTCAGATACCTAAAATATGCAAATATCGCACCTTTGGACTACATTATGTAAAACATTCATTATATGTCTCTATATTAGTCCAAGTTAATGGTATATGTATATGATAACTAGTAAATACCGAAATATTTTTTTGTAAGTAATTTTAAGTGTTACGATATATTAATGTGTGATTATAATGAATTTTAAAATATCCCCACTCTATATATATATATATATATATTTATTATTAGTGTTATATTATTATAGTTGATTTTAGGAATTAGTAGTAATGCGCTGTTTGAGAGTTTAATTATATGGATTTGTTACTCTTCATATATATTATTAGTGTTGTATTTATATAGTTAATATTAGCAATTAGTATTAAACCTTTGTTTGAGGGTTTAATTAAATGAATTTTTTACTCTTCATGATGTAAACTAACCTAATATCTTTGTAGAAAATCATACATATTAACTAACATTATTTTTGTTTATTTTTTCAGATTGAGTTGAATATACAGTGAATAACATGATCCTTGACCAGGACATTTCATATTTTTAGCAAACAGTGAGTTGTCCAAGGACCAAAATTTTTACTGTCTTCGGTAAAGAAGAAAGAAGGGCATATTTGCCTCGACATAGTGTAAGAGAATCAGATTAGTAATGAATTCTTTATCACATATAGGGCAATGGATTAATGTTTTCTCATATGTGTTTTGGAAATTATTATTAGATTGATCCATTTTGAAAAGAGAAAAAGAATATGATAGGTATATAAGGTATAAGCAGAAAAAGGTAAGACGAGACATAAGGAAGAGAGGATGAAGATAAAGAGGGAGTCTATACACCATATATATAAGTAAGAATATTTATTAATTTTATCGTAATGTTAATAAGTGCAAAAGCATGTGGAAGGCTCACCGGGCCAAGTAGTAGTTGTAATAATGATGTATTTATAAGCACTAATGATATTTTTAATGATATATTTTTTGTAAGTAAGATTGTATATCATGAATTCAATCATAATTTTATCATTAGTTACAAGAATTCGACAAAAAGAATTATTAAAATGTAATAGATTAATATCTTTATATTAGATAGGAAGTCAATGTTTCTGAACATTACCTCTACTTCTCTTTGTATAAGTGTATTTGATTTATAATTTATAATCATAAGGCTTATGAATGGGTTATTCATGCGATTGTTTTCTTTATTGAGTTAGGAAAAAACCAAAACAAAGAATTTTAATATTGGTACCATTGCTCTATTTATGGTTTTAAAATTCAAGCATACCGATTAATGGTAAGAATGGGATTTTATCGGCCCATATCTTTAAGATTCTTCTTGTTGTCTATCTTAATAAATATTATTCAAAACAATAATAAAAAATTATATATTTAATTGTCGAATATTAATTTATCTCAAAGTTATATATGTGTTATGAAAATAAATAAAAATACAAATATTGCTCATACAAGCATTTATCTAGAGAAGGTCTTTGGTAGCTATATATAAGAAGTCTTCTCCCTTATGAAACACACCAACAAAGAGAAGAAAGACAAAAAATCTAATAATTTACCCTTTCCAAACTCGTTTGTGTTGAAAAGATTATTTTGGTAGTTCGAGCAATACACAACACACATTTGGAGCGTCCATTTTAAATAAGATAGTGGCACTCATAACATGGGGAATGACTAGTGTATACACACCCGGCACCGTAAATAATTTTTTTGTCTTGTCCTTGCTACCACAATGTCAACTTTAGGTTCTTTAACGTTAAGTTTTCCATTTTATATTTTTATTTTATATTTTCCTTTTTATTTCTTGTGTCGCCTAAGGTGTGATAAAAATATGATAAATAAATACGGATAATGATGCACTAACACCCTAGACTAAACACGATACTCGCTGCAAGTATCACAGATCGTATACAAGTTTCATTAGTAAGAAAGATTCGTTCCACAGAGACTTAGTGTGTTATGCTTATGGGTAATAAATTAAAGTAGCAATTAATAATTAAAAGAAAGGAAAAACAAATAAATATGATGATTGATGAGAGTAATGATTAAACTTAATAAAATAAAGATGAGTAAATAAATATGGAAGAAATAAGATGAGAAAATACAGTTCATGTTTTGCTAGTATACACTAATTCTTCTATTTCTTCGATCAGTTAATAACGGTGATAATAACTCTTAGAAAAGTAGTCAGGATTCTAAATTCCTCCCCACCCCTTTCTGGTGGACTAGGGTGGTGACCTCACAATCACGAGGAGACTTAACTAAGGCGCTCCTACGCCACTAGGTTCTTAGATGAGACTGGCCTTCTAAAGATGATCGGTGATGTGATCAAACCCTAATGACTATCTAGTTAGGAAAACCTTTCCGGATCACTACCACACACTAGACGTTTTTGTGGTGTTTCGATAATTAGACACCCCTTCCGGGTAACCATCTAACTACTATTAGCACAACCCTAAATTGATCATTTAAGACAGACAATAAATCAAAGCACATAAAATAAATATATGGTTAACAGCTAGAATCAATTTAAAACAGTTCTCCCAAAAAAACATAGATAGAAGAAAATAGAATTCATAGATTATACATATCCAAATCCCAAGCTATTGGAAAATTAGTTCATACTAGAAAAAATTAAACCAAATTAAAGATACATACTGTCAACTTACTCTCTTGAATGATCTCTAATGATGAATAAGCGTAAGGACTAATTGTGGGAGGCAAGGACCTGTTTACAATACTTAAAGGGTGTATTTATAGGAGTTTAGGAAGCCCTGATTCGGATTCTTGGAGTAGAAGGCAAGTAATAGGACTGTTTTCCAAATCAAATTCGTAACCCTAAAATATAGAAAAGGTAATAAAATGTTGATGTCTTGTTTTAGCTGTAACTTCTTCAACATTGCTCCGATTTACGCGTTCTTTATATCGAAACTGATCGACTCGGAAAACTCTACACTTTTTCGTCAGACCATTCTTCCAAATTCCCAGCCAAGCTCGAGTTATGATCATTTTACTGGACGTAGCTGCTGAAATTCAGATTTACTTGAGAACTTTTCTTTTCCTATTATCTTTTACTTCTTTATCTCCAATTTCCATCATTATCTTAGTTCCTTTATCTATTGGAATTGATTTGCCATCTAATTAATTACCATATATCTTTAAAGCTTCACGATTAATAAACAATTAAACTAAATATGCTTTAAAAATAATAAATCACCAAATCAAGACAAGAAATAAGAAATTTCAAATAATTAAGAAAGTACTTCCTAAATAATCCTAAAATGATGTCTTCAACTATGATTAAATCATCACAAATAGGGAGACATCAATTTCATTATTTTCCAAAAATTTGAAAATGATTATGATATTTCAAATAATGGTTGCATCTGGAGTTAATGTGAACATGGTTGGGGAAAAGGGGGAAATACTTGCGATAATGATTTGACGCAATTTTTTGGTGGAAATTGATTGTGAACATGTGAGAATCACTAATTTTTATGCTAAAACTTCAAGATTTTCATATGATTTAGAGAAGGTGTTTGATAATAAAAAACGAATACATATGAAACTTGGTTGCAGTTCTCGTAAAAGGAAAAGATAAAACTTATTACTTGAAAAAATCTCATTATACTTGATATTTTTTAGGATCCCTCATATTATTATGTATCAATTTTTTTCTCTAAATGAAGTAGGATTAGAACCTAATTTCTAGAGCGTGAAGATAATTATAATCTAGTGTGATAAGTGTAACAGGTGGTTCAATTTATTTGAAAATCTTCATCAAATTTAATATGATTATATTCTAAGATTATTGTGATATGTGGCATGATAATATTTAACATGTAATTGTTAAGATTTTTAAAGTTCTAGATGCTTTAACATAATTGGTGATTGTGTTAAATGTCACAAATTTAAAAAGAGAAAAGCATGCCAAAGAATCTGTAAAGACCACTAAGAGACTTAATTATTAAAAAAAAATAGTATTTTATGACTTAACTGGTTTTACAAAATTGCCTTTAGTAGAAATGATACATTGACACACTTATTATTTATCTCCTAAAAATAATTCATAAAGATTTTTTAGATATAATGTCGTAGTCAACAAAAAAACTTGATAGAAAGACAAGAGCCTTAGGGTAGAGAATATATTTCCACTATCTTATAAAGTTATGTGAAACTATTAGGATCGCATATGAATTTTGTTGCCTTTACAAACATCATTAAAATTGTATAGCTAAAATAATGAGCACATCTTTTAATTTTAATGAATTCTAATCTAATACATTTAGTGTTTCCATATTTGGGGAATGAGAAATTATAAAACTGTTATGTGATTAACTTGTTTAACTCATAAGATTCTAGTTAAAACCCCTTTAATTATGGAAATATATTTTCCTAACGTAAAACAATCAAGAATGTGGAGGTGACAGACCATGATTGGCCTATAAGACTTATATTAAATCACATAAAACTATAAATTCTATTTGTTTTAAAATCTTTTAAATATAAAATCCTATCCTTATCCGATAAACTCTATAGATAATTCTAAACATGCATAAATATTTTCAAGTATATGGGTTTTTTAAAAGTTAATATTAATGTTTCATATTTGTTATTATGTCATATAGTAATAACTTACTCGTTAACACTGATATACGTGAGAATATACCCTCTAGTTTGTACTCCTTTAGTTTTTAGATTATCCGTGATAAAAAGTGCACAATGCACCATCATCTAATCATGTGAGCTCTTATTTTTAAAACTGCATGAAAAAAATTGTTAGTATATCATATATATATATATATATAAATTGAGAAGTGAGAAAATGTATGTGAACAGACAAGTTAGTGGACGAAGTGGGGGTGGATTTTGTGCCATAGGAGGGTTCATTGATGGCATTGAAGTTTTTTGTTAAGTAAATGGGAAGGGTGAGTTGTCTAGGAACTTGTGACCTCTTAGAGGATTGTTCCATTCTTAGAGGATTAAGGGTCGATACATGGCAATCCGTAAACACCCAGATAGGCGTGGAGCCAATTGTATTGTATTTCAGAGGGGACCACGGATCCACCTCTCCGTTATTTTTTTCAAAATATACACCTACCGTTACAAAAATATAAGTAATTGATCTCCAAATTTGTTAAGATTCTTCATTTTGTCTTCCCTAATTTTTAAATTTTTTTAATTAGATTTTATATTATTTTATTTGTATAATTTTTTTTAATTACATGAAAATATATATTACTTTTAATAAAAAAAGAACTTATAAACTAAGCAATTAAAAAAGTTAATATTAGCACTTATGTTAAAATCTTTTTAAAATATAGAGACATATAGTACATTTTACGTCTCCAATTGGGAGATACTAGAATAGTTTGATCCGGAGGAATTGTAGGATGCATAATATAATTTTTGAAGTTGTTACATCCCTCCGAAAGATCCACCACATCCTAAAAAATGATCGTTTTATTAGCTTCCATCTTCAGAGACGAGAATAGGCCTAAACCACCATCAAAAGAATATATACAGAGGGTTTGCAGAAACAAGATGGATCGCATAATGTTAGAGTATTAAAAAATTCTTGACTTTAGGGACTGGTCAAAAAATTGCAGAATGTTCCATGCATTATCCGTCAATCTAGGTGACTTACGCCTAGATTCTGGATGGACTCTGGTGTTATAATTCATTACTCAACACCTGAAAAATATAGTTAGGAAGGAGGGAGGGCCGATTACTTAGAGAGAGATTCAAAGCGATCAGCAATTCTCAACATTTATTATTAAGCTTGACCACATACTTATTCATAGAAGTCACATGATTTATATTATGAGAAATTTTTGCAAAATATTTCGGGCTTCCTTTAGGAAAAATATACTTTGTTCCGGGAAGTACATGTGTTGAACATGATATACTGCAAGTTGAGGTGATTGATCTCAATGCTCATCACCAGAATGCAAAAACGGCTCACTTATATAGACAAGTCTTTTGAACATGGAGTAGATGGAAGCTCAAATATAATGAATCACATGTTAAGAAATTAAGAAAGCCCACTTATAATATAAACAAAGTTTTTTTAATTAATATTTGAACATGATCTTTTTCTTAATATTAAATTATTTTTATGTAACAATAATAATATTAAATTATTTTTTAGTCCTAAGAAACAAAATAGGGATACTAATCAACAAAACAAAAGTAATTGGATATTTTATATGACATTCAGTATTAAATTCGGTTATAATTTTTAAATATGTATGGGCTTCTATCCCTGTTTTAATATATACTCCTGTTTTTTTTATAAATTCCAAGTATTTTCTTTCACTTTAGATCTTTTTTCTATTTAGATCTCATCTGCTTTCTCTCCAATTTTTTTAAATTTTTTCTATCCAGATCTTGTTTGTTTTCTCTAGAGATCTCATAAATCTCATAAATAGGTTTTCATAAATCATATATAATATTTGAATTATTAACTTACAGATCTAGATCTAGATTCAAATCCAAATCCAGATTCAGATCCAGATCTAGATTCAGATCCAGATCCAGTTAGCTACTATATAGCTATCACCATGGCTGGCGGCAAAGTTCAAATCACCATAAAGAAATTCAATGATGGTATATGTTTTTACTCCCATTTTTTTCAATTGTTTTAAAAATTTATTGAACCTAATTAGATTTCTACTGAGAATTGTGATATTAGTTTTGATAATTATGTTCAATTAATTAAAATGTGTTAATATTTGTGTAGATCCTTGTTACAAATATCTGATCTAAATTATTTCATATTGCTAAAAATTTTGATTTATGATGTGTGTATTTCATTATAATTAAGAAAGTCAGAATGAAGTGCCAAAAGTCTATATGTGGTTGAGTGGTTGCATCATAAAGTAGTGTTTGTAATTATTAATGTTAGTTTGCATGATATAGAAGAGGAGTCATAAATTTTTGTTTACATTTTCTTTTCCAGATACCTAAAAGTATTTCACCCTAGGTCACTACATTATGTAAAAGAATAGTATTTAAGCGTTGTTTGAGGGTTTAATTATATGGATTTATTAATCTTTATATATATATACACATATATATATTATTAGTGTTATATTTTTGTAGTTGATATTAGCATTTAGTATTAAAGCCTCGTTTGAGGGTTTAATTTGATGTAAACTAACCTAATATCTGTGTATGAATATCATACATATTAACTAACATTATTTTTTTTATTTTTTCAGATTGAGTTGACTATACAGTGAATAACATGATCCTTGACCATGACATTTCATATTTTTAGCAAACAATGAGTTGTCCAAAGCCGAATATTTACTCCTGAGTATCAGGAGCAGGAGCTGTGATAGCAGCCGTTGGGAGAGTCTTAGTATAGTTAGACATGGTGGCCGTAAAGAAAGTGAAATAGGTAATATTTTAAAAGAAGGTTAACGTGAAAAGATTAAGAATCCTAATCCTTTAATGGTAATTGAAATTTGAGATAGAAGAAAGAGAGAGAGAAAAGATGAAGAAGGAGGGTTTCTGGTGGTGCTTTCTCTGTAGGAGCTTAACTATTGAAGTTTAGGATGTAATAAATATGTTACCTATCTACCTATTATTTTATTTATTAACCCAATCTTAAATATGCCTTGAATATTCTCATTTAACTAGATTTTTTAAATAATATGATTAATTTTTTTAATTAATTAAGACCATGTTTGTTTGTTTTACTTGGTATAACCGCGTTTAATAGTCGAATGGTTGAATGTAGGAACTTTGGCTCGGTGCCTTATTAAATTATTAAGTAGACTACTGAATGCAAACAAACAAACATGGCCTTATCTTCTGGCGTTAATGTACCTCGAGTAGTGAGAAAAAAAAGATATATAATGCATAGTTGATTCCTTATATGCATTTAAAGATTATTGATCTGAAAAATAATATATGTAAATAACAATAATACGCCTTAACTGTAATCGCGACATTTTTTTCAATTAATGATATTGTTCGCATTAAATAGAGATCAATATATTTTTATTATAAATTGTTAAGTGTTCAGTAACGTCTGTTGAGAAATTTGATTATTAGGGGACGGTTAGGGTGAATGGCCCAGGAGATGGGCCTAACTTAGAGAGATGGGGTGGTGGGGCCCACGGTCTTGGACATAGTGAGAATTAAGTAAATATTTTAAAAAAATTCAATACCCTTTTTATCAAAAATAATTTTTAAATCATCATTTTTTAATATAAATGGATATAATATACTACCCAACCTAATTAATTAATTAATTAATTAATATTCGATTAATGATTATAAATTTATATATATACATACATATAAATTGAGAAGTGAGAAAATGTATGTGAACAGACAAGTTAGTGGACGAAGTGGGGGTGGATTGTGTGCCATAGGAGGGTTCATTGGTGGCATTGAAGTTTTTTGCTAAGTAAATGGGAAGGGTGAGTTGTCTGGGAACTTGTGACCTCTTAGAGGATTGTTCCATTCTTAAAGGATTAAAGGTCGATACATGGCAATCCGTCAACACCCAGATAGGCGTGGAGCCAACTTTATTTTAGAGAGGACCACGGATCCACCTCTCCGTTATTTTTTTCAAAATATACACCTACCATTACAAAAATATAAGTAATTGATCTCCAAATTTGTTAAGAATCTTCATTTGGTCTTCCCTAACTTTTAAATTTTTTTAAATAGATTTTATATTATTTTATTTGTATAATTTTTTTATTTACAAGAAAATATACATTACTTTTAATGAAAAAGGAAATTATAAACTAAGCAATTAAAAAAGTTAATATCAGAACTTATGTTAAAATCTTTATAAAATATATAGACATATAGTACATTTTACGTCTCCAATTGGGAGATACTAGAATAGTTTGATCCGGAGGAATTTTAGGATGCATAATATAATTTTCGAAGTTGTTACATCCCTCCGAAAGATCCACCACATCCTAAAAAATGATCGTTTTAATAGCTTCCATCATGAGAGACGAGAATTGGCCTAAACCATCATCAAAAGAATATATACAGAGGGTTTACAGAAACAAGATGGATCGCAAAATGTGAGAGTATTAAAAAATTCTTTACTTTAGGGACTTGTAAAAAAATTGCAGAGTGTTCTATGCATTATCCGTCAATCTAGGTGACTTATGCCTAGGTTCTAGATGGGCTCTAGTGTTATAATTGTTTACTCAGCACCTGAAAAATATAGTTAGGAAGGAGGGAGGGCCGCTTACTTAGAGAGAGATTCAGAGCGATCAACAATGATCAACATTTATTATTAAGCTCGACCACATAATTATTCATATAAGTCACATGATTTCTATTATGAGAAATTTTGGCAAAATTTTTCGGGCTTCCTTTAAGAAAAATATACTCTGTTCCGGGAAGTACATGTGTTGAACATGATATACTACAAGTTGAGGTGATTGATCTCTATGCTCATCACCAGAATGCAAAAACGGCTCACTTATATAGAGAAGTCTTTTGAACATGGAGTAGATGGAAGCTCAAGTATAATGAATCACATGTTAAGAAATTAAGAAAGCCCACTTATAATATAAACAATGCTTTTTTTAATTAATATTTGAACATGATCTTTTTCATAATATTAAATTTTCGTATGTAATAATAATAATATTAAATTATTTTTTAGTCCTAAGAAAAAAAATGGGGATACTAAACAGCAAAACAAAAGTAATTGGATAGTTTATATGACATGTATTTAATCCGGTTATAATTTTTAAATATGTATGAGCTTCTATTCCTGTTCTAATATATACTCCTATTTTTATAAACTTAAAGTATTTTCCTTCTATTTAAATCTTTTTTCTATTTAGATCTTGTCTGCTTTCTCTCCAAAAAAAATTTAAATTTTTTCTATCCAGATCTCATTTATTTTCTTTAGAAATCTCATAAATCTCATAAATAGGTTTTCAAAAATCACATATATAATATTTGAATTATCAACTTACAGATCTAGATCTAGATTCAGATCCAGATCTAATTAGCTACTATATAGCTATCACCATGGCTGGCGCAAACCTCAAATCACCATAAAGAAATTCATTGATGGTATATATTTCTACTCCCATTTTTTCAATTGTTTTATAAATTGATTGAACTTAATTTGATTTCTATTGGGAATTGTTGGATTAGTTTTGATAATTATGTTTAATTATTTAAAATGTGTAACACAATTGTGTAGATCCTTGTTACAAATATATGATCTAAATTATTTCATATTGCTAAAAAAATTGATTTATGATGTGTGTATTTCATTATAATTAAGAAAGTCAGAATAAAGTGCCAAAAGTCTATATGTGGTTGAGTGGTTGCATCATAAAGTAGTGCTTGTAATTATTAATGTTAGTTTTCATGATATAGAAGAGGAGTCATAAATTTTTGTTTAGATTTTCTTTTCCAGATACCTAAAAGTATTTCACCCTAGGTCACTACATTATGTAAAAGAATAGTATTTATGCGTTGTTTGAGAGTTTAATTATATGGATTTATTACTCTTTAATAATATATATATATATATATATATATATATATTATTATTATTAGTGTTATATTTTTGTAGTTGATATTAGCATTTACTATTAAAGCGTCGTTTGAGGGTTTAATTTGATGTAAACTAACCTAATATCTTTGTATGAATATCATACATATTAACTAACATTATTTTTGTTTATTTTTTCAGATTGAGTTGACTATACAGTGAATAACATGACCCTTGACCATGACATTTTATATTTTTAGCAAACAATGAGTTGTCTTTTCTCAGAGTATCAGGAGTAGGAGCAGTGATAGCAGCTACCGTTGGGAGAGTCTTGGTATAGTTAGACATGGTAGCGGTAAAGAAAGTGAAATAGGTAATATTTTAAAAGAAGGTTAATGTGAAAAGATTAAGAATCCTAATCTTTTAACGGTAATTGAAATTTGAGATAGAAGAAAGAGAGAGAGAAAAGATGAAGAAGGAGGGTTTGTGGTGGTGCTTTCTCTGTAGGAGCTTAACTATTGAAGTTTTGGATGTAATAAATATGTTACCTATCTACTTATTATTTCATTTGTTAACCCAATCTTAAATATGCCTTGACTATTCTCATTTAACTAGACTTTTTAAATAATATGATTAATTTTTTTTAATTAATTAAGACCATGTTTGTTTGTTTTTCTTGGTATAACCGCGTTTAATAGTCGAATGGTTGAATGTATGAACTTTGGCTCGGTGCCTTATTAAATTATTAAGTAAACTACTGAATGCAAACAAACATGGCCTTATCTTCTGGCGTTAATGTACCTCGAGTAATGAGAAAAAAAAAATATAATGCATAGTTGATTCCTTATATGCATTTAAAGATTATTGATCCAAAAAATAATATATGTAAATAATAATAATACGCCTTAACTATAATCGCGACATTTTTTTTTTTTTCAATTAATGATATTGTTCGCATTAAATCGAGTTGAATATATTTTTATTATAAATTTTTGAGTGTTCAGTAACGTCTGTTGAGAAATTTGATTATTAGGGGACGGTTAGGGTGAATGGGCCCAGGAGATGGGCCAAACTTAGAGAGCTGGGTGGTGGGGCCACTGTCTTGGACATCATAAAAATTATGTAAATATTTAAAAAAAAATTGAATACCCTTTTTATCAAAAATAATTTTTAAATCATCATTTTTTAATATAAATGGATATAATATACTACCCAAGCTAATTAATTAATTAATTAATATTCGATTAATGATTACAAATTTATATATATATACATATATATTGAGAAGTGAGAAAATGTATGTGAACAGACAAGTTAGTGGACGAAGTGGGGGTGGATTGTGTGACATATAAGGGTTAATTGGTGGCATTGATGTTTTTTGCTAAGTAAATGGAAAGGGTGAGTTGTCTAGGAACTTGTGACCTCTTAGAGGATTGTTCCATTCTTAGAGGATTAAGGGTCTATACATGCCAATCCGTAAACACCCAGATAGGCGTAGAGCCAACTATATTTCAGAGGGGACCACAGATCCATCTCTCCGTTATTTTTTTCAAAATATACACCTACCATTACAAAAATATAAGTTATTGATCTCGAAATTTGTTAAGAATCTTCATTTGGTCTTCCCTAACTTTTAAATTTTTTTATTTAGATTTTATATTATTTTATTTGTATAATTTTTTTATTTACAAGAAAATATATATTACTTTTAATAAAAAAGGAACTTATAAACTAAGCAATTAAAAAAGTTAATATCAGCACTTATATTAAAATCTTTATAAAATATAGAGACATATAGTAAATTTTACGTCTCCGATTGGGAGATACTAGAATAGTTTGATCCTGAGGAATTGTAGGATGCATAATATAATTTTCGAAGTTGTTACATCCCTCCGAAAGATCCACCACATCCTAAAAAATTATCGTTTTATTAGCTTCCATCTTGAGAGACGAGAATAGGCCTAAACCATCATCAAAAAAATATATACAGAGGGTTTCCAGAAACAAGATGGATCGCATAATGTGAGAGTATTAAAAAATTCTTGACTTTAGGGACTGGTCAAAAAATTGCAGAATATTCCATGCATTATCCGTCAATCTAGGTGACTTATGCCTAGGTTGTTGATGGGCTCTGGTGTTATAATTCTTTAATAAGCACCTGCAAAATATAGTTAGGAAGGAGAGACGGCCGCTTACTTAGAGAGAGATTCAGAGCGATCAGCAATTATCAACATTTATTATTAAGGTCGACCACATACTTATTCATAGAAGTCACATGATTTCTATTATGAGAAATTTTGGCAAAATTTTTCGGGCTTCCTTTAGGAAAAATATACTCTGTTACAGGAAGTATATGTGTTGAACATGATATACAGCAAGTTGAGGTGATTGATCTCAATGCTCATCACCAGAATGCAAAAACGGCTCACTTATATAGACAAGTATTTTGAACATGGAGTAGATGGAAGCTCAAGTATAATGAATCACATGTTAAGAAATTAAGAAAGCCCACTTATAATATAAACAATTCTTTTTTAATTAATATTTGAACATGATCTTTTTCTTAATATTAATTTTTTTTTATGTAACAATAATAATATTAAATTATTTTTTAGTCCAAAGAAACAAAATGGGGATATTAAACAACAAAACAAAAGTAATTGGATAGTTTATATGACATGTATTAAATCCGATTATAATTTTTAAATATGTATGGGCTTCTATTCATGTTCTAATATATACTCCTATTTTTATAAAATTAAAGTATTTTCCTTCACTTTAAATCTTTTTTCTATTTAGATCTTGTTTGCTTTCTCTCCATTTTTTTTAAAATTTTTTCTATCCAGATCTGTTTGTTTTCTATAGAAATCTTATAAATAGGTTTTCATAAATCATATATAATATTTGAATTATGAACTTACAGATCTAGATCTAGATTCAGATCCAGATCTAGTTAGCTACTATATAGCTATCACCATGGCTAGTGCAAAACTCGAATCACCATAAAGATATTCATTGATGGTATATATTTCTACTCCCATTTTTTTCAATTGTTTTATAAATTGATTGAACCTAATTTGATTTCTATTGAGAATTGTAGGATTAGTTTTGATAATTATGTTTAATTAATTAAAATGTGTTACACAATTGTGTAGATCCTTAATATAAATATGTGATCTAAATTATTTCATATTGCTGGAAATTTTAATTTATGATGTGTGTATTTCATTATAATTAAGAAAGTCAGAATGAAGTGCCAAAAGTCTATATGTGGTTGAGTGGTTGCATCATAAAGTAGTGCTTGTAACTATTAATGTTAGTATGCATGATATATAAGAGAAGTCATAAATTTTTGTTGAGATTTTCTTTTCCAGATACCTAAAAGTATTTTACCTTAGATCACTACATTATGTAAAAGAATTATTACATGACTCTATGTTAGTCCGTGTTATTGGTATATGTAAATGAAAACTAGTAAATATTGATTTTTTTAGAGTAATTTTATGTGTTACGATATATTAATGTGTGATTATACTGAATTTAAAAAAAACTCTCTCTCTATATATATATATATATGTATGTATGTATATTATTAGTGTTATATTTCTGTAGTTAATTTTAGGAATTAGTATTAAAGCTTTGTTTAAGGGTTCAATTATATAGATTTGTTACTCTTTATATATATACACATATAATATTAGTGTTATATTTTTGTAATTGATATTAGAATTTAGTATTCAAGCGTTGTTTGAGGGTTTAATTTGATGTAAACTAACCTAATATCTTTGTATGAATATTATACATATTAACTAACATCATTTTTGTTTATTTTTTCAGATTGAGTTGACTATACAGTGAATAACATGATCCTTGACCACGACATTTCATATTTTTAGCAAACAATGAGTTGTCCAAGGACAAATTTTTTACTGTCTTTGGTAAAGAAGAAAGAAGGGCATATGTGCCTCGACATGGTGTAAGAGGATCAGATTGGTATTAAATTCCTCATCACATATAGGGCATCCATTTAATGATTTCTCATATGTGTTTGAATTTATTTTTAGATTGATCCATGTTAAAAGAGAAAAATAATGTGATAGGTATAGAAGGTATAGGTAGAAAACAGAAAGACGGGACATAAGTAAGAGAGGTGAAGATAGAATGTATAATTACCATATATATAGTGTATGAATATTTATTAATTTTTTCATAATATCAATCAGTGCAAAAGCATGTGGAAGGCCCACCAGGCCAAGTAGTAGTTGTAATAATGATGTTTGTAACGATTATAAACACTAGTAATATTTTTAATGGTATATTATTTGTAATTAAGATTGTATTTCATGAATTATATCATACTTTTATCATTAGAATCTTCTTATGTTCAAACTTCATTAGTAACAAGGATTCGACAAAAAGAATTATAAATAAAGTAATAGATTAATATCTATATATTCTATAGGAAGTCAATGTTTCTGAACATTACCTCTTCATGGGATTATTTTCTTTATTGTACTAGGAAATAACCGAAGCAAGGAACTTTGACATTGGTAACATTTCTCTATTGACGGTTTCAAAATCAAGCATATTAATTAGTGGTAAGAATGGGTAAATTATCAGTCCATATCTTTAAGATTCTTCTTATTGTCTATCTTAATAAATATTATTCAACACAATAATAAAAAAATGTAGTTCTTGATTATTAATTTATCTTAAAGTTATAAAGGTGTTACGAAAATAAATAAAAGTAGAAATATTGCTCATACAAGCATTTATCTAGAAAAGGTCTTTGGTGGATATATATACTAAGCCTTCTCCCTTATGAAATACACCAAGAAAGAGAAGAAAGGATAAATCTTTAATAATCCACCCTTTCCAAACTCGCTTGTGTTTAAAAGATTATTTTGGTAGTTCGAGCAATACGCCAACACTCATTTAGAGGACCTTGGGGAAAGACCAGTGAATACGCACCCCGCACCGTAAATCATTTTTTGATCTTGTGCCTACTACTACAATGTCGTCTTTAACGTTAAGTTTTCCATTTTCTATTTTTATTTTCTATTTTCAGTTTTGTTTCATGATTTCCAACAAGTTGAAAACGGTTATGATATTTCAAATAATGGGTGAATCTAGAGTTAACATGAACTTGGTTAGGGAAAAGGGGGAAATATTTGTGGTAATGATTTGACGCAATTTTTTGTGGAAATTGATGTGAACATGGGAGAATCACTACTTTTTATGCTAAAACTTTTATATGATTTAGATGAGGTGTTTGATAAGAAAAAGGAATAATATGAAACTCAATTCTCCTAAAAAGAAAAGTTAAAACTTATTACTTGAAAATATCTCTTTATACGTGATATTTTTTAGTTTCTCTCATATTATTATGTATCAATTTATTTCTCTAAATGACGTAGGATTAAAACCTAATTTCTGGAGGGTGAAGATAATTATCATCTAGCGTGATAAGTGTAATAGCTGGTTCAATATATTTAAAAAACTTTTTCAAATTTAATATGACTATATTTTTTTGTTATTGTGGTATATAGCATGACAATGTTTAACATGTAATTGTTAAAATTATTGAAATTCTAGATGCTTTAACATAATTGGTGATTGTGTTAAATGTAAAAAAATTAAAAAGAGAAAAGCATGCCAAGGAATCTTTAAACACTTGTCCACTAAGAGACTCAAATATTAAAAAAAATAGTATTTTATGACTTAACTGATTTTACAAAATTACCTTTAGTAGAAAGTATACGTGTACACACTGCTTATTTATCTCCTAAAAATAATTCATAAAGTTTTTTTAAATGTAAAGTTGAAGTCAACAAAACAAATTGATAGAAAGATAAGAGTCTTAGGGTAGAGAATATATTTCCACTATCTTATAAAGTTATGTGAAACTAATAGGATTGCATATGAATTCAGTTGCCTTTACACACCAAATTAAAATGGTATAGCTAAAATAATGAGTAGTTCTTTTAATTATAATGGATTCTAATTTAATACATTTAGTGAGCCCATATGTGGGGAATGAGGTCTTATAAAACGGTTATGTGCTCAACAGGTTTAACTCATAAGATTCTAGTTAAAACCCCTTGAATTATGAAATGATATTTTTCCTAACCTAAAATACATAAGAATGTGGAGGTGAGAAGTCATGAGTGGCTTACACGACTTATTTTAAATCATATCAAAACTATAAATTCTATTTGTATTAAAAAATGATGAATATAGAATCTTATCTTTATCTGATAAACACTATTGGTGATTCTAGACATGCATAAATATTTTTAGGTATATGGTTTTTTTAAAAGACAATATTAATGTTTTATATATGTTATTATGTCATATAGTCATAACTTACTCATTAACACTGATATACACGGTAGAATATACCCTCTAGTTAGTTATTCTTTAGTTTTGAAATTATCCTTGATAAAAAGTGTAGGCACAATGCTCCATTATCTAATCATGTGAGCTCTAATTTTTTTTACTACATGAAAAAAAAATTGTCAGTATATCATATATATATATATATATTTATAAATTGAGAACTAAGAAAATGCATGTGAACAGACAAATTAGTGGACAAAGATAGGGTGGATTGTGTGCCATACGAGGGTTCATTGGTGGCGTTGAAGTTTTTTGCTAATTAAATGGGAAGGGTGAGTTGTCTAGGAACTTGTGACCTCTTAGAGGATGTTTCCATTCTTAGAGGAATAAGGGCCAATACATGGAAATCTGAAAACACCCATATAGAGATGGAGCCAAGTGTACTTGAGAGGGGTCCATGGATCCCCCTTCCTGATATTTTTAAAAAATATACAACTACCATTACAAAAATATATGTGATTGATCTCCAAATTTGTTCAGAATCTTCATTTGGTCTTCCCTAACTCTTAAATTTTATTTTATTATATAATTTTTTTTATTTTTTTACAATAAAATATATATTACTTTGTATAAAAAAGGAACTTACAGATTAAGCAATTAAAAAATTTAATATCCGCACTTATATTAAAATCTTTATACAATATAGAGACCTATAGTGTATTTTATGTCTCCAATTGGGAGATACTAGAATAGTTTGATCCAGAGCAATTGTAGTGTTATATTTTTGTAGTTAATATTAGCAATTAGGGTTTAATTAAATGGATTTGTTACACTTTATGATGTAAAATTTCCTAATATCTTTGTATAAATATCATACATATTAACTAACATTATTTTTGTTTATTTTTTCTGATTGAGATTAATTTACAGTGAATAACATGATCATTGACCATGACATTTTATATTTTTAGCAAACAATGAGTTGTCTAAGGACAAAATATTATTGTCTTTGGTAAAAAAGAAAGAAGGGCATATGTGCCTCGACATGGTGTAAGAGGATCAGATTAGTAATGAATTCCATATCATATATAGTGAAATCGATTAATGTTTGCTCATATGTGTTTTGGAAATTTTTATTATATTGATCCATTTCGAAAAGAGAATAAGAGTATGATAGGTATATAAGGTATAGGCAGAAAAAGGAAAGACGGGACATAAGGAAGAAAGGATGAAGATAAAGAGGATGTCTATACACCATATATATAAGTATGAATAGTTATCAATTTTGTCATAATGTTTATCAGTGCAAAAGTATGTTGAAGGCCCAACAGACCAAGTAGTAGTTGTAATAATGATGTACATATAAGCACTAATGATATTTTTAATGATATTTTTTTTTGTAATTAAGATTGTATTTCATGAATTCTATCATACCTTTATCATTAGAATATTCTTATTTTAAAACTTTATTAGTTACACGGATTCGACTAAAAGAATTATAAAATAAAGTAATAGATTAATATCTATATATTCGACAAGAAGTCAATATCTCTAAACATTGCCTCCAGTTCTCTTTGCATAAGTGAATATGATTTGTAATTTATAATCAAAAGGCTTATGAATGGGGTATTCATAGGATTGTTTTCTTTATTGTGTTAGGAAAAAACTAAAGCAAGAAATTTTGATATTGGTACCATTTCTCTTTTGATGGTTTCAATATCAAGCATACCGATTAATGGTAAGAATGGTAAATTATCAGTCCATATATTTAAGATTCTTGTTATTGTCTATCTTATATATTATTCAAAACAATATTAAAAAACAAAAATATATGTAGTTTTTAATTATTAATTTATCTCAAAGTTATAAAGGTGTTACGAAAATAAATAAAATTACATATATTGCTCATACAAGCATTTATCTAGAGAAGGTCTTTGGTGGCTAAATAAACTAAGCCTTCTCCCTTATGAAACACACCAAAAAAGAGAAGAAAGATGAAATATTTAAAAATATACCCTTGCCAAACTCCCTTGTATTGAAAAAATTATTTAGGTAGTTCGAACAATACTCCAACACTTAAATAAGGTAGTAGCAGTCATATCTTGGGGAATGACCCGTGAATACAGTTTAGCACCCCACCACAAATTTTTTTATGGTCTTGTCCACGCTACTACAATGTCCTTTTTAGTTCCTATAATGTTAAGTTTTTCATTTTCAATTCATATTTTATATTTTCAGGTTAATTTCATTTTTTTCCAACAGTTTGAAAAGATATCAAATAATGGTTACATTTGGAGTTAATGTGAATTTGTTTAGGGAGAAGAGGAAATTTTTGCGGTAATGATTTGAAGCAATTTGGAAGAAATTGATTATGGACATGTGAGAATCACTACTTTTTATGCTAAAACTTCATGGTTTTCATATGATATAGAGGAGGTGTTTGGTATGAAAAACGAATACATATGAAACTCGGCTGCAGTTCTAGTAAAAGGAAAACTTAAAACTTATTACTTAAATATCCATTTATACATGATGCTTTTTAGTTTCCATCATATTTTTATGTATCAAATTTTTTTTCTAAATGAAGTAGGATTAAAACCTAATTTCTAGTGGGTGAAGATAATTATTATCTAGTGTGATAAGTGTAACAAGTGGTTATATTTATTTAATAAACTTTTTTAAATTTAATATGATTATATATTCTGATTATTGTAATACGTGGCATGGCAATATTTAACATGTAATTGTTAAAATTATTAAAGTTCTAGATGCTTTAACATAATTGGTGATTTTTTTAAATATAAAAAATTTAAATAGAGAAAATCATGCCAAGGTATCTTTAAACACTGACCACTAAGAGATCAATTATTAAAACTAGTATTTTATGACTTAACGTTTTATGCTCTAGGCACACTGCTTATTTATCTCCTAAGAATAATTCATAAAGTTTTTTTAAAATATAAAGTTGAAGTCAAAAAAACTACTTGATAGAAAGACAAGAGCCTTAGGGCAGAGAATATATTTCCACCTTCTTATAAAGTTTGTGAACCTAATAGGACCGCATATAAATTCAGTTGCATTGACACACCCTATCAAAATGGTATAGCTAAAATAATGAGTAGATCTTTTAATTTTAATGAATTATATTCTAACACATTTAGTGTCCCCATATGTAGGGGAATGAGGTCTTATAAAACTGTTATGTTCTTAACAGGTTTAACTCATAAGATTTTAGTTAAAACCCCTTGAATTATGGGAAGACATTTTTCCTAACCTAAAATAGTTAAGAATATGGAGGTGACAGACCAAGATTGTCCTACACGACTTATATTAAATCATATCAAAACTATAAATTCTTTTTGTATTAGAAACTGATGAATATAGAATCCTATCCTTATCTTATAAACTCTATTGGTGATTGTAGACAAGCATAAATATTTTTATGTATATGGTTTTTTTCAAAAGATAATATATATGTTTCATATTTTTTATTATGTCATTTACTAATAACTTACGCGTTAATACTGATATACGTGATGGTGAGAATATACGGTCTAGATTGTTCTCCTGTAGTTTTGAAATTACCTTGATAAAAAGTGGAGGCACAATGTGCCATCATCTAACCATGTGAGCTATTATTTTATTACTGCGTGAAAAAATAGTTAGTATAACATATAAATATAAATTAAGAACTAAGAAAATGTAGGTGAACATACAAGTTAGTGGACGAAGATGGGGTGGATTATGCGATAGGAAGGTTCGTTGGTGGCATTGATGTTCTTGACTAAGTAAATGGGAAGGGTGAGTTGTCTAGGAATTTGTGACCTCTTAGAGGATGTTACCATTCTTAGAGGATTAAAGGTCGATACATGGCAATCTGAAAACACCCAGATAGGGGTGGAGCCAAGTGTATTTGAGAGGGGTCCATAGATCCCCTCCCTGATATTTATTTAAAATATACAACAAACATTACAAAAATATAAGTAACTGATCTCCAAATTTATTCAGAATCTTCATTTGGTCTTCCCTACTCTTAAATTTTATTTTATTATATAATTTTTTTATTCTTCTACAAGAAATTATATATTACTTTGCATAAAAAAGGAACTTACAGATTAAGCAATTAAAAAATTTAATATCTACACTTATATTAAAATCTTTATACAATATAGAGACCTATAGTGCATTTTATGTCTCAAATTGGGAGATACTAGAATAGTTTGATCTGGAGCACTTGTAGGATGTATTATATAATTTTCAGAGGTGTTCCATCCCTCCGAGAGATCCACCACATCCTACTAAAAATGAGCGTTCCATTACCCTCTATCTTCAGAGATGAGAAAAGGCCTAAACCATCATCAAAATGATATAAATGAGGGTTTTTAGAAACAAGAGGGATCTCCTAATGTGGGAGTATTAAAAAATTCTTCACTTTATGGGCTGGTCGAAAAATTGCAGATATTCCTTGCATTATCCGTCAATCTAGGTGACTTATGTCTAGGTTCTAGATGGCTCTAGTGTTATAGTTCTTTACTCATTACTTGCGAAAAATAGTTAGGAGGAGAAAGGGTCGCTTACTTAGAGAGAGATTCAGAGCGAGCGATTCCCAACATTAGCTCGACCACATACTTATTCATAGAAGTCACATGATTTATATTATGAGAAAATTTAGAAGATTTTTCGGCTTCCTTTAGGAAAAACATACTCATGCGGAAAGTACACGGGCTCACCCCTCTCAGGGTTATATAGATAAGTTTCTGGAACATGAAGTACATTCAAGCTCAAGTATAACAAATCACATATTAACAAATTAAGAAAGCCCACTTATAAGATAATAATGATTTTTTAATTAATATTCAAGTATAACAAATCACATATTAACAAATTAAGAAAGCCCACTTATAAGATAATACTGATTTTTTAATTAATATTTGAACATGGTCTTTTTCTTAATATTAAATTTTTTCATGTAATAATAATAATATTAAATTATTTTTTTAGTCATAAGTAACAAAATGGGGATAGTGAACAACAAAACAAACATATTTAGATAGTTTATATATCATTGGGTCTTAAATCCATTTATAATTTTTAAATATGTATGAGCTTCTATCCCTATTTTAATATATACTCCTGTTTTTTTATAAACTTCTAGTATTTTCTTTCACTTGAAATTAACTTTTTTCGATTTAGATCTCGTTTCCTTTCTCTCCAAATCTCTTAAATTTTTTCACTCTAGATGATCTTATTGGGTTTTTTCTCGAAATGTCGTAAATCTCATAAATAGGTTCTCAAAACTCATCTATTTTGTTTGAATTATTAACTTATAGATCTAGATCTAGATTCAGATCCATCCTATTATCTACTTTATAGATATCACCATGGCTGAGCTCAAATTATCATAAAGAAAGTCATTGATGGCACATGTTTCTACTCCCATTTTTTTTCAATAGTTTTTTTAATTGATTGAACCTAATTTGATTTCTATTTAGAATTGTGGGATTATTCTTGGAAGTTATGTTTTAATTACTTAATATGTGCTAAATGATTGTGTAGATCCATGTTACAAATATGTGATATAAATCATTTCATATTGTTGGAAATTTTGATCTATGATGTGTGTATTTCATTATATTTAAGAAAGTCATAATGAAGTATGAAAAGTCTATATGTGGTTGAGTGATTGCATTATAAAGTAGTGCTAGTAATTATTAATTTTAGTAGTCATGATATAGAAGAGGAGTCATAAATTTTTGTTGAGATTTTCTTTTTCGGATACCTAAAATATGCAATTTCATATTTTACCTTAGGACTACATTATGTAAAACATTCATTATATGTCTATATATTAGTCCAAGTTAATGGTATATGTAAATGATAACTAGTAAATACCAAAATATTTTTTTGTAAGTAATTTTAAGTGTTACGATATATTAATGTGTGATTATAATAAATATTAAAATATACCTCCCCCCCTCTCTCTCTCTCTCTCTCTCTCTATATATATATATATATATATATATATTTATTATTAGTGTTATATTATTATAGTTGATTTTAGGAATTAGTAGTAATGCGCTGTTTGATAGTTTAATTATATGGATTTGTTACTCTTCATATATATATTATTAGTGTTTATTTTTATAGTTAATATTAGAAATTAGTATTAAAGCTTTGTTTGAGGTTTAATTAAATGGATTTTTTACTCTTCATGATGTAAACTAACCTATTATCTTTGTAGAAAATCATACATATTAACTAACATTATTTTTGTTTATTTTTTCAGATTGAGTTGAATATACCGTGAATAACATGATCCTTGACCATGACATTTCATATTTTTAGCAAACAGTGAGTTGTCCAAGGGCCAAAATTTTTACTGTCTTTGGTAAAGAAGAAAGAAGGGCATATGTGCCTCGACATAATGTAAGAGGATCAAATTAGTAATGAATTCTTTATCACCTATAGGGAAACCAATTAATGTTTGCTCATATGTGTTTTGGAAATTATTATTAGATTGATCCATCTTGAAAAGAGAAAAAGAATATGATAGGTTTATAAGGTATAAACAGAGAAAGGTAAGACGAGACATAAGGAAGAGAGGATGAAGATAAAGAGGGTGTCTATACACCATATATATAAGTAAGAATATTTATTAATTTTTTCGTAATGTTAATCAGTGCAAAAGCATTTGGAAGGCTCACCGGGCTAAGTAGTAGTTGTAATAATGATGTATTTATAAGCACTAATGACATTTTTAATGATATATTTTTTGTAAGTAAGATTGTATATCATGAATTCTATCATAATTTTATCATTAGTTACAAGGTTTCGACAAAAAGAATTATTAAAATGTAATAGATTAATATCTTTATATTAAATAGGAAGTCAATGTTTCTGAATATTAGATAGGAAGTCAATTTTTAAGTGTATTTGATTTATAATTTATAATCATACGGCTTATGAATAGGTTATTCTTGGGATTGTTTTCTTTATTGAGTTAGGAAAAGACCGAAGCAAATAATTTTAAGATTGGTACCATTGCTCTATTTATGGGTTTAAAATCAAGCATACCGATTAATGGTAAGAACGGGATAATTTATCGGCCCATATCTTTAAGATTCTTCTTGTTGTCTATCTTAATGAATATAATTCAAAACAATAATAAAACATTATATATTTAATTGTTAAATATTAATTTATCTCAAGTTATAAAGGTGTTATGAAAATAAATAAAAATACAAATATTGCTCATACAAGCATTTTTCTAGAGAAGGTCTATGGTAGTTATAATAAGAAGTCTTCTCCCTTATGAAACACAACAACAAAGAGAAGAAAGACAAAATCTATAATAATTTACCCTTTCCAAACTCGTTTGGGTTGAAAACATTATTTTGGTAGTTCGAGCAATACGCAACACTCATTTAGAGCGTCCATTTTAAATAAGATAGTGGCACTCATAACATGGGGAATGACTAGTGTATACACACCCGACACCGTAAATCATTTTTTGGTCTTGTCCTTGCTACTACAATGTCAACTTTAGGTTCTTTAACGTTACGTTTTCCATTTTCTATTTTTATTTTATATTTTCCGTTTTATTTCTTGTGTCGCGTAAGGTGTGATAAAAATATGATAAATAAATACGGATAATGATGCACTAACACCCTAGACTAAACACGATACTCACTACTAGTATCACAAATCGTATGCAAGTTTCACTAGTAAGAAAGATTCGTTCCACAGAGACTTAGTGTGTTATGCTTATAGGTAATAAATTTAAGTAGCAATTAATAATCAAAAGAAAGGAAAAAAAATAAATATGATGATTGATGAGAGTAATGATTAAACTTAATAAAATAAAGATGAGTAAATAAATATGGACGAATTAAGATGAGAAAATATAGCTCAGGTTTTGCTAGTATACACTAATCCTTCTATTTCTTCGATCAGTTAATAACGTTGATAATAACTCTTAGAAAAGTAGTCAGGATTCTAAATTCCTCCCTACCCCCTTTCGGGTCGACTGGGGTGGCGAACTCACAATCACGAGGAGAGTTAACTAAGGTGCTCCTACGCCACTAGGTTCTTAGATGAGACTGGCCTTCTAAAGATGATCGATATGTGATCAACCCTAATGACTATCTAGATAGGCAAGCCTTTCCGGATCACTACCACACATTAGACGTTTATGTGGTGTTTCGATAATTAGATACCCTTTCCGGGTGACCATCTAATTACTATTAGCACAACCCTAAATTGATCATTTAAGACAGACAATAAACCATAGCACATAAAGCAAATATATGGTTAAGCAACTAGAATCAATTTAAAACAGTTCTCCCAAAAAAACATAGATTGAAGAAAATAGAATTCATAGATTATGCATATCCAAAACCCAAGCTATTGGAAAATTAGTTCATACTAGAAAGAAATAAACTAAAATAAAGATACATACTGTCAACTTGCTCTCTTGAATGATCTCTAATGATGAATAAGCTTAAGGAGTAATTGTGGGAGGCAAGGACCTGTTTACAATAGGTAAAGGGTGTATTTATAGGAGTTTAGGAAACCCTAATTCGGATTCTTGGAGTAGAAGGCAAGTAATAGGACTGTTTTCCAAATCAAATTCGTAACCCTAAAATATAGAAAAGGTCATAAACGGTTGATGTCTTGTTTTGGCTGTAACTTCTTCAACATTGCTCCGATTTGCGCGTTCTTTATATCGAAACTGATCGACTCGGAAAGCTCTACACTTTTTCTTCAGACCATTCTTCCAAATTCCCAGCCAAGCTTGAGTTATGATCACTTTACTGGACGTAGCTGCTGAAATTCAGATTTACTTGAGAACTTTTCTTTTCCTATTTTATCTTTTACTTCCTTATCTCCAATTTCCATCATTATCTTATTTCCTTTATCTATTGGAATTGATTTTCCATCTAATTAATTACCATATATCTTTAAAGCTTCACGATTAATAAACAATTAAACTAAATATGCTCTAAAAATAATAAATCACCAAATCAAGACAAGAAATAAAAAAATACTAATATATGAATAAAAATCGACTAAGTACTTCCTAAATAATCCTAAAATGATGTCTCCAACTATGATTAAATCATCACAAATAGGGAGACATCAATTTCATTATTTTCCAAAAATTTGAAAATGATTATGATATTTCAAATAATGGTTGCATATGGATAAACGTGAACTTGGTTGGGAAAAGGGGGAAATACTTGCGATAATGATTTTATGCAATTTTTTGGTAGAAATTGATTGTGAACATGGGAGAATCACTACTTTTTATGCTAAAACTTCAAGATTTTCATATGATTTAGAGAAGGTGTTTGATAAAAAAACGAATACATATGAAACTTGGTTGCAGTTCTTGTAAAAGGAAAAGATAAAACTTATTACTTGAAAAAAATATCATTATACTTGATATTTTTTAGGATCCCTCATATTATTATGTATCAATTTTTTTCTCTAAATGAAGTAGGATTAAAACCTAATTTCTAGAGGGTGAAGATAATTATAATCTAGTGGGATAAGTGTACCAGGTGGTTCAATTTATTTAAAAAACTTTATCAAATTGAATATGATTATATTCTAAGATTATTGTGATATGTGGCATGATAATATTTAACATGTAATTGTTAAGATTATTAAAGTTCTAGATGCTTTAACATAATTGGTGATTGTGTTAAATGTCACAAATTTAAAAAAAGAAAAGCATGCCAAGGAATCCGTAAAGACCACTAAGTGACTTAATTATTAAAAAAAATTAGTATTTTATAACTTAACTCGTTTTACAAAATTACCTTTAGTAGAATTGATAAATTGACACACTTATTATTTATCTCCTAAAAATAATTCATAAGGTTTTTTTAGATATAATGTCGTAGTCAACAAAACAACTTGATAGAAAGACAAGAGCCTTAGGGTAGAGAATATATTTCCACTATCTTATAAAGTTATGTGAATCTTTTAGGATCGCATATGAATTCTGTTGCCTTTACAAACCCCATTAAAATTGTATAGCTAAAATAATGAGCACATCTTTTAATTTTAATGGATTCTAATCTAATACATTTAGTGTTTCCATATTTGGGGAATGAGAAATTATAAAACTGTAATGTGATTAACATGTTTTTAACTCATAAGATTCTAGTTAAAACCCCTTTAATTATGGAAATATATTTTCCTAACGTAAAATAATCAAGAATGTGGAGGTGACAGGCCATGATTGGCCTATAAGACTTATATTAAATCACATAAAAACTATAAATTCTATTTGTTTTAAAATCTGTTGAATATAAAATCCTATCCTTATCCGATAAACTCTATAGATAATTTTAAACATGCATAAATATTTTCAAGTATTTGGGTTTTTTAAAAGTTAATATTAATGTTTCATATTTGTTATTATGTCATATAGTAATTACTTACTCGTTAACACTGATATACGTGAGAATATACCCTCTAGTTTGTTCTCCTTTAGTTTTGAGATTATCCGTGATAAAAAGTGCACAATGCACCATCATCTAATCATGTGAGCTCTTATTTTTATTACTGCATGAAAAAAATTGTTAGTATATCATATATATATATATATATATATATATATATAGGGCCATAAAGCTTGTAAAATTTGGGATTCAGTGTTTAATAAATGGGAAGTAGCACACAACTATAACCATCATGAACTTGGAAGAATTTGGACCTTTTGGGACAAGAAAGTCTATGATGTTACAGTCATTGAGAAAACCAGCCAAGCAATGCTATGCAAGGTGGTTATAATCAAATCTCAGACTGTCTTTTTTTACTCTCCAGTATATGCCTTGAATAAACCTGAGGAAAGGCAAAATCTTTGGAATACATTGAGAAGTTGGGAATGTATAGTCAATAAGTCTCCATGGACTATTCAAGGAGATTTCAATGAAGTTATGGAAATTAATGAGAGACTTAATGGGACAGTACTTTCAGATGGGGCTATTGATATGAGAAGTTGTGTCAATGATTTAGAGCTGACTGACATGAAATATGTGCGTCCAAAATACACTTGGACTAATAAAGCAGCTAATGGGGACATGAGAGCTAGCAGGATTGATAGAACCCTCATAAATGAGAGTTGGATCAACACTTATAAAAATTCATGTTTAACTCTGGAATTTCCATACCTATCAGATCACTGTAGGCAGGTTTTGAGATTCATGGAGGTGGAAAATAAAAGAAAATACCCTTTTAGATTCTACAATGTGTGGATGGATCACCCTGAATTTCTTAACCTTGTACAAGAAACTTGGAACACCACCTTCCAGGGTACCCCTATGTACAGAGTTATTAGGAAGTTGAAGATCCTCAAAGAAAAACTTAAAAAATTCAATGAGAAATACTTCAAGGGCTCGCAAGACAAGATAAGGAAACTTCAAGCTGATCTGAAAATGATACAAACAAGTAGATTACAAGGTAACACTGATAAAGAACTGCTTGATAAGGAAAATGAGTTGATCCAGGAACTTACCAAGGAGCTTTTAACTGAGGAAGCTATTGTTAAATAGAAATCCAGAGATCAATGGGTGGAGAAGGGTGATCTTAACACCTCTTACTTTCAGAAAATTATGAGGGGTAGAAGGACTCAAAATAGTATATTCAGTATAATTGATAGCCAAGGCACTTGTAAGACTGATGAAAAAGAAATCTCAGAGGTATTTGTAAATCATTTTACTAATATCCTGGGCACAAAAAGAGATAAAGAGGGTCAATATAGTACAAATACCTTAAGAAATATACTGAGAAAGACTATTAATCAAGAAGAAAGTAATGACATTATTCAACCTATATCTGAAGCTGAGATTAAGGAGGCATTATGGTATATTGATAGTAATAAAAGTCCTGGACCTGATGGCTTCTCATCAGGTTTCTTCAAAAAATGTTGGGATATTGTCAAATCTGATATGATCTTAGCTATAAAAAGCTCTTTTGAAGACTGTCAAATCCTGAAAGAGATTAATTCAGCTAATATTTCACTTGTGCCTAAAGTAATCAACCCCAGTACTACAAAAGATTTCAGGCCTATAGCCTGTTGTAATATTATTTACAAGATAATTTTAAAGATTATTGCCAATAGGCTAAAAGGAACACTTCAGAGTATTATATCTCACAATCAATCTGCCTTTGTACCTGGTAGGCTGATTGGGGAAAATATTTTAATTGCTCAGGACATTGTAAGAGGCTATTCAAGAGCAAATATTTCAAAAAGGTGCACCTTAAAACTGGACCTCATGAAAGCCTATGATTCAGTTGATTGGGAGTTTATTCTGAAGACACTGGAAGCTCTAGGCTATCCAAATAAGTTTATTAAATGGATAGCCATGTGCCTCACAAGCACTTCATAATCTATAATCATCAATGGGCCCCACAAGGTTTCTTTAAAGGGGAAAGAGGGCTCAGACAAGGAGACCCTGTCTCTCCCTATCTCTTTGTACTAGGTATGGAGGTATTATCTCAAATACTGTTTCATGTGGGACAGAAGAAAAATTTCAGTTGGCACCCAAAGTGTGGCAAGCTAAAGATTAACAATCTCATATTTGTAGATGACCTTTTAGTATTCTCTACCCCCACTGCTGAATCAGCAACATGGGTTAAAAAGGGGCTAAATCTATTTTTTAACCTCTCAGGTCTCAAAATAAGTGACAGTAAAAGTAATATTTTTTATGGAGGGGTACCTGGAGAACTTAAAGAGCATATTAACCACATCCTTAATATACCTGAAGGTTCTTTACCCATGAAGTATCTTGGACTACCTCTGATTACAGGTAGACTTAACTTAGCCGATTGTAAACCTCTGGTAGACAAAATGACTAAGAAAATAGACCATTGGAGTTCAAGACATCTGTCCTATGCTGGAAGGATTCAGCTAATTAAATCAGTCTTGGGAGGTATAGCAAGTCATTGGTGCAGTGTATTTACTCTACCAAAGAAGATTATAAAGATGTTGCAAAGCAAAGCTATGGCCTTCCTATGGTGTGGTAAGAGTGTGTATGAGGGAGGTGCTAAGGTATCTTGGGATACTGTTTGTAAACCTCTAGATGAAGGTGTGTTAGGAATTAGAGATCTGGATGCTCAAAACAAGGTTTGGGCTATTAAACTACTCTGGGGGTGTTGCCTTCCTAGAGGGACACTTTGGTCCCAATGGTTGCATATCAACCACCTCAAGAGTAAATCTATTTGGCAAATTGAAATACCTGTAGACTGTTCTTGGGGTTGGAGGAAGATTTTAAAGGTCAGAGGTATAGCTAAGAAACTCTTCAGATATAAGGTGGGTAATGGTAAGGATATAGCTCTCTGGTGGGATTATTGGCTACCAAACAATAAAACACTTGATGAATTGAATTGTAGCAATATGGCTTCAGGTTACTACACTAATAGTAAGGTATCCCAATTTATATACAAAGGGAAGTGGAGATGGCCAGCTGAATTGAGCTTTATGAATGAACTCACCAAGGATATTACTGTCTCTAATAACAGAGACTCAGTTAGCAGTACCTGCACAAAGAGTGGTAAGTTTAAATTCTCAGAAATCTATGAGGAAATTAGGGTAAAAGGCATTAAAAATAAATGGTTCTCTCCTGTGTGGAAGAATAAAGCCTTACCTAAGTATAAGTTCATATTATGGCTGGGGAATCTGGATAGACTACCAACAAAACAACGCCTTTTGAATTGGGGGTTAATATCAAACCCTATTTGCGAATTTTGTAAGATTAACAGCGAAGACAGAGATCATCTCTTATGGAGTTGCCCTTATACGAAACGTATTTGGAACATATGCAAAAAGAGAGCGAGAATTAAACTAAAGAGTAATGATTTAAGCTCTATTCTGAAATATATAGATTCACAAAAATCTAAAAGAATAGAGTGTGAGATTACCAGAATGATTCTTCCGATTGCTGTTCATACGATCTGGGAGGAGAGAAATAACCGCATCTTCAGCCAATCATTCTTAACGGAAGAGGGCTTAGTGGAGAAGATATTAAGCCGTTTGATAGAGAACATGGTTAATCTGAAGAGAGTTTCTAAGGATGAGATAGAAGTCGAGATGAAGGGCTGGAGAGAGGGTTAGGGTTTGTAGTGACAGAGTTGTACTTGAAATGTAATAGATGGTTGTGTGTGGGTTATGACCCATACTTTAGTTAGATCTTAGTAAGTCTATTTTGTATTATTATGTTCTAGTTTGTTGGTTTTGTCCGGTCAAAGTTTTGACCGGGACTTAAGTGTAAACTCTTATTTGTTTTGATATATATAAAAATCTGGCTGGCTTAGCAAAAAAATATATATATATATATATATATATAAATTGAGAAGTGAGAAAATGTATGTGAACATACAAGTTAGTGGATGAAGTGGGCGTGGATTGTGTGCCATAGGAGGGTTCATTGGTGGCATTGAAGTTTTTTGCTAAACAAATGGGAAGGGTGAGTTGTCTAGGAACTTGTGACCTCTTAGAGGATTTTTCCATTCTTAGAGGATTAAGGGTCGATACATGGCAATCCGAAAACACCTAGATAGGCAGGCGTGGAGCCAACTGTATTTGCAAGGTGTCCACAGATCCAACTCCCGTTATTTTTTAAAAATATACACCTACCATTACAAAAATATAATTAAATGATCTCCAAATTAGTTAAGACTCTTCATTTGGTCTTCCCTAACTTTTATGTTTTTTAATTATATTTTAAATTACTTTATTTGTATAATTTTTATTTATTTACAAGAAAATATATTACTTTAAATAAGAAAGGAACTTATAAACTAAGCAATTACAAAATTTAATATTTGCACTTATATTAAATTTTATATAAAATATAGAGACCTATAGTACATTTTACATCTCCAATTAGGAGATACTAGAATAGTTTGATCTGGAGCAATTGTAGGATGCACAATATAATTTTCTAAGTTGTTACATCCCTCCGAAAGACACAGCATATCCTAAAAAAATGATCATTTAATTAGCTTCCATCTTGAGAGACGAGAATAGGCCTAAATCATCATCAAAAGGATATATATGGAGGGTTTCCAGAAACAAGATGGATCGCATAATGTGCGAGTATTCAAAAATTATTGAATTTACGGACTGGTCGAAAAATTGCAGAATGTTCCATGCATTATCCGTCAATCTAGGTGACTTATGCCTAGAATCTAGATGGGCTCTGGTGTTATAATTCTTTCTGCACCTAAAAAATATAGTTAGGAAGGAGGGAGGATCTCTTACTTAGAGAGAGATTCAGAGCGATCAGCGATTCAAAACATTTATTATTAAGCTCGACCACATACTTATTCATATAGTCACATGATTTCTATTATGAGAAATTTTGGCAAAATTTTTCCGGCTTCCTTTAGGAAAAACATACTCATGCTGTTCAGGGAAGTACATGTGACGAACATGATATACTGCAAGTTTAGGTGATTGATCTCAATGTTCATCACCAGAATACAAAAACAGCTCACCTATATAGACAAGTCTTTTGAACATGAAGTAGATGGAAGCTCAAGTTTAATAAATCACATGTTAAGAAATTAAGAAAGCCCACTGATAATATAAATAATCATTTTTTAATTAATATTTGAACATGATCTTTTTTTTAATATTAATTTTTTTTATATAATAATAATAATATTAAATTATTTTTTAGTCCTAAGAAACAAAATGGGGATACTAAATAACAAAACAAAAGTAATTGGATAGTTTATATGACATTCAGTATTAAATCCGTTATAATTTTTAAATATGTATGGGCTTCTATCCCTGTTTTAATATATACTCCTTTTTTTTTATAAATTTTAAGTATTTTCTTTCACTTTAAATCTTTTTTCTATTTAGATCTCGGTCTGCTTTCTCTCAGAATCCTTTAAATTTTTTCTATCCAGATCTTGTTTGTTTTCTCTAGAAATCTCATAAATCTTATAAATAGGTTTTCATAAATCATATATAATATTTGAATTATCAACTTACAGATCTAGATCTAGATTCAGATCCAGATCTAGATTCAGATCCAGTTAGCTCCTATATAGTTATCACCATGGCTGGCGGCAAAGCTCAAATCACCATAAAGAAATTCACCGATGGTATATGTTTCTACTCCTATTTTTTTCAATCGTTTTATAAATTTATTGAACCTAATTTGATTTCTATTGAGAATTGTGAGATTAGTTTTGATAATTATGTTTAATTAATTAAAATGTGTTAAACAATTGTGTAGATCCTTGTTACAAATATCTTATCTAAATTATTTCATATTGCTGGAAATTTTGATTCATGATGTGTGTATTTCATTATAATTAAAAAAGTCAGAATAAAGTGCCAAAATTCTATATGTGGTGGAGTGGTTGTATCATAAAGTAGTGTTTGTAATTATTAATGTTAGTTTACATGATATAGAAGAGGAGTCATAATTTTTTGTTCAGATTTTCTTTTCCAGATACCTAAAAGTATTTCACCTTAGGTCACTACATTATGTAAAAGAATAGTATTTAAGCATTGTTTGAGGGTTTAATTATATGAATTTATTACTCTATATATATATACATATATATTATTAGTGTTATATTTTTGTAGTTGATATTAGCATTTAGTATTAAAGCTTCGCGAGGGTTTAATTTGATGTAAACTAACCTAATATCATTGTATGAATATCATACATATTAACTAACATTATTTTTGTTTATTTTTCCAGATTGAGTTGACTATACAGTGAATAACATGATCCTTGACCATGACATTTCATATTTTTAGCAAACAATGAGTTGACCAAAGCCGGAGATTTTCTCCGAGTATCAGGAGTGATAGCAGCTGCCGTTGGGAGAGTCTTAGTATAGTTAGACATGGTAGCGGTAAATAAAGTGAAATAGGTAATATTTTAAAAGAAGGTTAATGTGAAAAGATTACGAATCATAATCCTTTAATGGTAATTGCAATTTGAGATAGAAGAAAGAGAGAGAGAGAAAAGTTGAAGAAGGAGGGTTTGTGGTGGTGCTTTCTCTGTAGGAGATTAACTATTGAAGTTTAGGATGTAATAAATATGTTACCTATCTACTTATTATTTCATTTATTAACCCAATCTTAAATATGCATTGACTATTCTCATTTAACTATACTTTTTAAATAATATGATTAATTTTTTTTACTTAATTAAAACCATGTTTGTTTGTTTTTCTTGGTATAACCGCTTTTAATAGTCGAATTGTTGAATGTAGGAACTTTGGCTCGATGCTTTATTAAATTATTAAGTGGACTACTGAATGCAAACAAACATGGCCTTATCTTCTGGCATTAATGTACCTCGGGTAATGAGAAAAAAAAAGATATATAATGCATAGTTGATTCCTTATCTGCATTTAAATATTATTGACCTGAAAAATAATATATGTAAATAATAATAATACGCCTTAACTGTAATCGAGACTTTTTTTTTTCAATTAATGATATTGTTCACATTAAATCGAGTTCAATATATTTTTATTATAAATTGTTGAGTGTTCAGTAAAGTCTGTTGAGAAATTTGATTATTAGGCTACGGTTAGGGTGAATGGGCCGAGGAGATGGGCCAAACTTAGAGAGCTGGGGTGGTGGGGCCACAACTTGGACATAGTGAGAATTATTTAAAAAAAAATTGAATACCCTTTTTATCAAAAATAATTTTTAAATCATCATTTTTTAATATAAATGGATATAATATACTACCCAACCTAATTAATTAATTAATTAATTAATATTCGATTAATGATTATAAATTTATATATATACATATAAATTGAGAATTGAGAAAATGTATGTGAGCAGAAAAGTTAGTGGACAAAGTGGGGGTGGATTGTGTGCCATAGGAGGGTTCATTGGTGGCATTGAAGTTTTTTGCTAAGTAAATGGGAAGGGTGAGTTGTCTAGGAACTTGTGACCTCTTAGAGAATTTTTCCATTCTTAGAGGATTAAGGGTCGATACATGGCATTCCGTAAACACCCAGATAGGCGTGGAGCCAACTGTATTTCAGAGGAGTCCACGGATCCACCTCTCTTTTATTTTTTTCAAAATATACACTTACCACTACAAAAATATAAGTAATTGATCTCCAAATTTGTTAAGAATCTTCATTTGGTCTTCCTTAACTTTTAAATTTTTTTAATTACATTTTATATTATTTTATTTGTATAATTTTTTTTATTTACAAGAAAATATATATTACTTTTAATAAAAAAGGAACTTATAAACTAAGCAATTATAAAATTTAATTTCAGCACTTATATTAAAATATTTATAAAATATAGAGACATATAGTACATTTTACGTCTCCAATTGGGAGATACTAGAATAGTTTGATCCGGAGGAATTGTAGGATGCATAATATAATTTTCGAAGTTGTTACATCCCTCCGAAAGATCCACCACATCCTAAAAAATGATCGTTTTATTAGCTTCCATCTTGAGAGACGAGAATAGGCCTAAACCATCATCAAAAGAATATATACAGAGGGTTTCCAGAAACAAGATGGATCGCATAATGTGAGAGTATTAAAAAGTTGTTGACTAAAGGGACTGGTAAAAAAATTGCAGAATGTTCCATGCATTATCCGTCAATCTAGGTGACTTATGCCTAGGTTCTAGATGGGCTCTGGTGTTATAATTCTTTAATAAGCACCTGAAAAATATAGTTAGGAAGGAGGGAGGGCCGTTTACTTAGAGAGAGATTCAGAGCGATCAGCAATTCTCAACATTTATTATTAAGCTCCACCACATACTTATTCATAGAAGTCACATGATTTCTACTATGAGAAATTTTTGCAAAATTTTTCAGGCTTCCTTTAAGAAAAATATACTCTGTTCTGGGAAGTACATGTGTTGAACATGATATACAGCAAGTTGAGGTGATTGATCTCAATGCTCTTCACCAGAATTCAAAAACGGCTCACTTATATAGACAAGTCTTTTGAACATAGAGTAGATGGAAGCTCAAGTATAATGAATCACATGTTAAGAAATTAAGAAAGCCCACTTATAATATAAACAATGTTTTTTTAATTAAAATTTGAACATGATCTTTTTCTTAATATTAAATTTTTTTATGTAAAAATAATAATATTAAATTATTTTTTAGTCCTAAGAAACAAAATGGGGATACTAAACAACAAAACAAAAGTAATTGGATAGTTTATATGATATGTATTAAATCGGATTATAATTTTTAAATATGTATGGGCTTCTATTCATGTACTAATATATACTCCTATTTTTATAAACTTAAAGTATTTTCCTTCACTTTCAATCTTTTTTCTATTTAGATCTTGTATGCTTTCTCTCCAATTTTTTTGTTTAAATTTTTTCTATCCAGATCTCATTTGTTTTCTTTAGAAATCTCATAAATAGGTTTTCATATATCATATATAATATTTGAATTATCAACTTACAGATCTAGATCTAGATTCAGATCCAGATCTAGTTAGCTACTATATAGCTATCACCATGGCTGGTGCAAAGCTCAAATCACAATAAAGATATTCATTGATGGTATATATTTCTACTCCCAATTTTTTCAATTGTTTTATAAATTGATTGGACCTAATTTGATTTCTATTGGGAATTGTAGGATTAGTTTTGATAATTATGTTTAATTAATTAAAATGTGTTACACAATTGTGTAGATCCTTGATACAAATATGTGATCTAAATTATTTCATATTGCTGGAAATTTTGATTTATGATGTGTGTATTTCATTATAATTAAGAAAATCAGAATAAAGTGCCAAAAGTCTATATGTGGTTGAGTGGTTGCATCATAAAGTAGTGCTTGTAACTATTAATGTTAGTATGCATGATATATAAGAGGAGTCATAAATTTTTGTTGAGATTTTCTTTTCCAGATACCTAAAAGTATTTTACCTTAGGTCACTACATTATGTAAAAGAATTATTACATGACTCTATGTTAGTCCGTGTTATTGGTATATGTAAATGAAAACTAGTAAATATTGATTTTTTTAGAGTAATTTTATCTGTTACGATATATTAATGTGTGATTATACTGAATTTAAAAAAAATCTCTCTCTCCCTCTCTCTCTCTATATATATATATATATATATGTATATTATTAGTGTTATATTTCTGTAGTTGATTTTAGGAATTATTATTAAAGCTTTGTTTAAGGGTTTAATTATATAGATTTGTTACTCTTTATATATATACACATATAATATTAGTGTTATATTTTTGTAGTTGATATTAGAATTTAGTATTAAAGCGTTGTTTGAGGGTTTAATTTGATGTAAACCAACCTAATATCTTTGTATGAATATCATACATATTAACTAACATCATTTTTGTTTATTTTTTCAGATTGAGTTGACTATACAGTGAATAACATGATCCTTGACCACGTCATTTCATATTTTTAGCAAACAATGAGTTGTCCAAAGACAAATTTTTTACTATCTTTGGTAAAGAAGAAAGAAGGGCATATGTGCCTCGACATGGTGCAAGAGGATCAGATTGGTATTAAATTCCTCATCACATATAGGGCAACCAATTCATGATTTCTCATATGTGTTTGAATTTATTTTTCGATTGATCCATGTTAAAAGAGAAAAAGAATGTGATAGGTATAGAAGGTATAGGTAGAAAACAGAAAGACGGGACATAAGTAAGAGAGGTGAAGATAGAATGTATAATTACCATATATATAGTGTATGAATATTTATTAATTTTTTCATAATGTCAATCAGTGCAAAAGCATGTGGAAGGCCCACCAGGCCAAGTAGTAGTTGTAATAATGATGTTTGTAACGATTATAAACACTAGTAATATTTTTAATGGTATATTATTTGTAATTAAGATTGTATTTCATGAATTATATCATACTTTTATCATTAGAATCTTCTTATGTTCAAACTTCATTAATAACAAGGATTCGACAAAAAGAATTATAAATAAAGTAATAGATTAATATCTATATATTCTACAGGAAGTCAATGTTTCTGAACATTACCTCTTCATGGGATTATTTTCTTTATTGTGCTAGGAAATAACCGAAGCAAGGAACTTTGATATTGGTAACATTTCTCTATTGACGGTTTCAAAATCAAGCATACCAATTAGTGGCAAGAATGGGTAAATTATCAGTCCATATCTTTAAGATTATTCTTATTGTCTATCATAATAAATATTATTCAAAACAATAATAAAAAAATGTAGTTCATGATTATTAATTTATATTAAAGTTATGAAGGTGTTACGAAAATAAATAAAAATAGAAATGTTTCTCATACAAGCATTTATCTAGAAAAGGTCTTTGGTGGATATATATACTAAGCCTTCTCCCTTATGAAACACACCAAGAAAGAGAAGAAAGACTAAATCTCTAATAATCTTCCCTTTCCAAACTCGCTTGTGTTGAAAAGATTATTTTGGTAGTTCGAGCAATACGCCAACACTCATTTTGAGGACCTTGGGGAAAGACCAGTGAATACGCACCCCACACCGAAAATCATTTTTTGATCTTGTACCTACTACTACAATGTCGTCTTTAACGTTAAGTTTTCCATTTTCTATTTTTATTTTCTATTTTCAGTTTTGTTTCATTATTTCCAACAATTTGAAAACGGTTATGATATTTCAAATAATGGGTGAATCTAGAGTTAACATGAACTTGGTTAGGGAAAAGGGGGAAATATTTGTGGTAATGATTTGACGCAATTTTTGGTGGAAATTGATGTGAACATTGGAGAATCACTACTTTTTATGCTAAAAGTTTTATATGATTTAGATGAGGTGTTTGATAAGAAAAAGGAATAATATGAAACTCAATTCTCGTAAAAAGAAAAGGTAAAACTTATTACTTGAAAATATCTCTTTATACGTGATATTTTTTAGTTTCTCTCATATTATTATGTATCAATTTATTTCTCTAAATGACGTAGGATTAAAACCTAATTTCTAGAGGGTGAAGATAATTATCATCTAGCGTGATAAGTGTAATAGCTGGTTCAATATATTTAACAAACTTTTTCAAATTTAATATGACTATATTTTTTTATTATTGTGGTATATAGCATGACAATGTTTAACATGTAATTGTTAAAATTATTGAAATTCTAGATGCTTTAACATAATTGGTGATTGTGTTAAATGTAAAAAAATTAAAAAGAGAAAAGCATGCCAAGGAATCTTTAAACACTTTTCCACTAAGAGACTCAAATATTAAAAAAATAGTATTTTATGACTTAACTGATTTTACAAAATTACCTTTAGTAGAAAGGATACGTGTACACACTCCTTATTTATCTCCTAAAAATAATTCATAAAGTTTTTTAAAATATAAAGTTGAAGTCAACAAAACAAATTGATAGAAAGATAAGAGTCTTAGGGTAGATAATATATTTTCACTATCTTATAAAGTTATGTGAAACTAATAGGATTGCATATGAATTCAGTTGCCTTTACACACCAAATTAAAATGGTATAGCTAAAATAATGGGTAGTTCTTTTAATTATAATAGATTCTAATCTAATACATTTAGTTATCCCATATGTGGGGAATGAGGTCTTATAAAACGGTTATGTGCTCAACAGGTTTAACTCATAAGATTTTAGTTAAAACCCCTTGAATTATGAAATGATATTTTTCCTAACCTGAAATACATAAGAATGTGGAGGTGAGAAGTCATGAGTGGCTTACACGACGTATTTTAAATCATATCAAAACTATAAATTCTATTTGTATTAAAAAATGTTGAATATAGAATCCTATCTTTATCTGATAAACTCTATTGGTGATTCTAGACATGCATAAATATTTTTAAGTATATAGTTTTTTTAAAAGACAATATTTAATGTTTTATATATGTTATTATGTCATGTAGTCATAACTTACTCATTAACACTGATATACGGTAGAATATACCCTCTAGTTAGTTATTCTTTAGTTTTGAAGTTATCCTTGATAAAAAGTGTAGGCACACTGCTCCATTATCTAATCATGTGAGCTCTAATTTTTTTTACTGTATGAAAAAAAATTCTCAGTATATCACATATATATATATATATATATATTTATAAATTGAGAACTAAGAAAATGTATGTGAACAAACAAATTAGTGGACAAAGATAGGGTGGATTGTGTGCCATACGAGGGTTCATTGATGGCGTTGAAGTTTTTTGCTAATTAAAGGGGAAGGGTGAGTTGTCTAGGAACTTGTGACCTCTTAGAGGACGTTTCCATTTTAGAGGAATAAGGGCCGATACATGGAAATCTGAAAACACCCAGATAGGGATGGAGCCAAGTGTAGTTGAGAGGGGTCCATGGATCCCCCTTCCTGATATTTTTTAAAAATATACAACTACCATTACAAAAATATATGTGATTGATCTCCAAATTTGTTCAGAATCTTCATTTACTCTTCCCTAACTCTTAAAGATTATTTTATTTTATAATTTCTTTTATTTTTTGACAATAAAATATATATTACTTTGTATACAAAAATGAACTTACAGATTAAGCAATTAAAAAATTTAATATCCGCACTTATATGTAATATTAATAATATTGAATTATTTTTTAGTCTTAAGAAACAAAATGAGGATAGTGAACAACAAAACAAAAGTAATTGGATAGTTTATATATCATTGGGTTTTAAATCCATTCATAATTTTTGAATATGTACGGGCTTCTATCCCTATTTTAATATATGCTCCTGTTTTTTTAAACTTCTACTATTTTTTTTCACTTGAAATTAACTTTTTCTATTTAGATCTCGTCTGCTTTCTCTGCAAATCTCTCAAGTTTTTTCTAACTAGATATCATTTGTTTTCTCTCAAATCTCATAAAACTCATAAATAGGTTCTCATAACTCATCAGTTTTGTTTGAATTTTTAACTTATAGATCTAGATATAGATTCAGATCCATCCAATTAACTACTATAAAGCTATCACCATGGCCGAGCTCAAATTACAATAAAGAAAGTCATTGATGGTACATGTTTCTAGTCCCATTTTTTTAAAATTGTTCTATTAATTGATTGAACCTAATTTGATTTCTATTGAGAATTATGGCATTAGTTTTGGAAATTATATTTTAATTACTTAATATGTGCTAAACAATCGTGTAGATCCTTGTTACAAATATGTGATCTAAATTATTTTATATTGTTGGAAATTTTGATCTACGATGTGTGTATTTCATTATATTTAAGAAAGTCATAATAAAGTGCGAAAAGTCTATATGTGGTTGAGTGAATGAATTATAAAGTAGTGCTCGTAAATATTAATTTCAGTAGGCATGATATAAAAAAGGAGTCATAAATTTTTGTTGAGATTTTCTTTTTCGGATACCTAAAATATGCAATTGCATATTTTACCTTAGGAATACATTATGTAAAACATTCATTATATGTCTGTATATTAGTCCAAGTTAATTGTATATGTAAACGATAACTAGTAATTTGAAGTGTTACAATATATTAATGTGTGATTATACTGAATTTGAAAATACCCCCTATATATATATATTATTAGTGTTATATTTTTGTAGTTATTATTAGCAATTAGGGTTTAATTAAATGGATTTGTTACTCTTTATGATGTAAACTTTCCTAATATCTTTGTATAAATATCATACATATTAACTAACATTATTTTTGTTTATTTTTTCTGATTGAGATTAATTTACAATGAATAACATGATCATTGACCATGACATTTTATATTTTTAGCAAACAATGAGTTGTCTAAGGACAAATTTTTTATTGTCTTTGGTAAAAAAGAAAGAAGGGCATATGGAAATCGACATGGTGTAAGAGGATCAGATTAGTAATGAATTCCTTGTTGTGTTTTAACTTGTATAAACCAGTAAAACAATATAAAACTAAAGCATAAATTAAATAAAAGTATATATAAATAAATAACTCTACTTGTCGAGGCTCGGATTGGATCCGATGTAGTATTTAGGCCACGTACCGGTGTCTTACGTTTGCTGGCTTCAACCTCCAGGATACAACGACAAAACTATTCAAAAGAAACTGACACATGAATTCTTAAGAATTTCGACGAACTTAATAATGCTGCTTCTTTCTATCTCTCTCTTATAACTTTAATGCTTTTAAAAATGAATGAATAAAATGGTTTACTTGGCCAACTATTTATAGAAAATGAAAAGGTGGATTTGGCAAAGAGTTGTGATGGTTCATTTAAAGATGCCCAAGTTTAAACCCCCAGCCCAGCAATCCTTTTTTTTTTCTTTCTGCTTTTCTTTACTTCATAACCAAATAAATAAAATAAAAAACATGTATTATTATTATTTTTTTTATCTTTTAATTTCTTCAAATTCTATGACTCAATTTCTCATTCAATTTCAAATGATTTTAACCAGATGAATATATTACGTTAAATAGAATAAACGTATCAATATTCGAGAATCATTTCTTTAGAATGCGTCACCCACTGTTATCGTAGACATGGTCATCACTTGGGTAATCTCATTTGACCAACATTCCTTATCACATATAGGGAAATCGATTAATGTTTGCTCATATGTGTTTTGGAAATTATTATTAGATTGATCCATTTTGAAAAGAGAAAAAGAATATGATAGGTATATAAGGTATAGGCAAAAAAAGGAAAGACGGGACATAAGGAAGAAAGGATGAAGATAAAGCGGATGTCTATACACCATATATATAAGTATGAATAGTTATCAATTTTGTCATAATGTTTATCAGTGCAAAAGTATGTTATAAAGTAATAGATTAATATTTATATATTCCACAGGAAGTCAATATCTCTGAACATTGCCTCCAGTTCTCTTTGCATAAGTGAATGTGATTTGTAATTTATAATCAAAAGGCTTATGAATGGGGTATTCATGGGATTGTTTTCTTTATTGTGTTAGGAAAAAACTAAAGTAAGAAATTTTGATATTGGTACCATTTCTCTTTTGATGGTTTCAAAATCAAGCATACCGATTAATGGTAAGAATGGGTAAATTATCAGTTCATATATTTAAGATTCTTGTTATTGTCTATCTTATATATTATTCAAAACAATATTAAAAAACAAATATCTATAGTTCTTAATTATTAATTTATCTCAAAGTTATAAAGGTGTTACGGAAATAAATAAAATTAATATATTGCTCATACAAGCATTTATCTAGAGAAGGTCTTTGGTGGCTAAATAAACTAAGCCTTCTCTCTTATGAAACACACCCAGAAAGAGAATAAAGATGAAATATTTAATAATCTACCCTTGCCAAACTCCCTTGTACTAAAAAATTATTTAGGTAGTGCGAATAAGGTAGTAGCAGTCATATCTTGGGGAATGACCCGTAAATACGGTTTAGCACCCCACCACAAATTTTTTTATGGTCTTGTCCACGCTACTACAATGTCCTTTTTAGTTCCTATAATGTTTAAGTTTTTCATTTTCAATTCTTATTTTATATTTTCAGGTTAAAATAATTATTTTCCAACAGTTTGAAAAGATATCAAATAATGGTTACATTTGGAGTTAATGTGAATTTGTTTAGGGAAAAGGGGAAATTCTTGCGGTAATGATTTGAAGCAATTTGGAAGAAATTGATTATGGACATGTGAGAATCACTACTTTTTATGCTAAAACTTCATGGTTTTCATATGATATAGAGAAGGTGTTTCATATGAAAAACGAATACATATGAAACTCGGCTGCAGTTCTAGTAAAAGGAAAACTTAAAACTTATTACTTAAATAAGATAGTGGCACTCATAACATGGGGAATGACTAGTGTATACACACCCGACACCGTAAATAATTTTTTGGTCTTGTCCTTGCTACTACAATGTCAACTTTAGGTTCTTTAACGTTAAGTTTTCCATTTTCTATTTTTATTTTATATTTTCCGTTTTATTTCTTGTGTCGCGTAAGGTGTGATAAAAATATGATAAATAAATACGGATAATGATGCACTAACACCCTAGACTAAACACGATACTCACTGCTAGTATCACAGATCGTATGCAAGTTTCACTAGTAAGAAAGATTCGTTCCACAGAGACTTAGTGTGTTATGCTTATAGGTAATAAATTTAAGTAGAAATTAATAATCAAAAGAAAGGAAAAAAAATAAATATGATGATTGATGAGAGTAATGATTAAACTTAATAAAATAAAGATGAGTAAATAAATATGGACGAATTAAGATGAGAAAATATATCTCAGGTTTTGCTAGTATACACTAATCCTTCTATTTCTTCGATCAGTTAATAACGTTGATAATAACTCTTAGAAAAGTAGTCAGGATTCTAAATTCCTCCCTACCCCCTTTCGGGTCGACTGGGGTGGCGAACTCACAATCACGAGGAGAGTTAACTAAGGTGCTCCTACGCCATTAGATTCTTAGATGAGACTGGCCTTCTAAAGATGATCGATATGTGATCAAACCCTAATGACTATCTAGATAGGCAAGCCTTTCCGGATCACTACCACACACTAGACGTTTATGTGGTGTTTCGATAATTAGATACCCTTTCCGGGTGACCATCTAACTACTATTAGCACAATCCTAAATTGATCATTTAAGACAGACAATAAACAAGAGCACATAAAACAAATATATGGTTAAGCAACTAGAATCAATTTAAAACAGTTCTCCCAAAAAAACATAGATTGAAGAAAATAGAATTCATAGATTATGCATATCCAAAACCCAAGCTATTGGAAAATTAGTTCATACTAGAAAGAAATAAACTAAAATAAAGATACATACTGTCAACTTGCTCTCTTGAATGATCTCTAATGATGAATAAGCTTAAGGAGTAATTGTGGGAGGCAAGGACCTGTTTACAATAGGTAAAGGGTGTATTTATAGGAGTTTAGGAAACCCTAATTCGGATTCTTGGAGTAGAAGGCAAGTAATAGGACTGTTTTCCAAATCAAATTCGTAACCCTAAAATATAGAAAAGGTCATAAACTGTTGATGTCTTGTTTTGGCTGTAACTTCTTCAACATTGCTCCGATTTGCGCGTTCTTTATATCGAAACTGATCGACTCGGAAAGCTCTACACTTTTTCTTCAGACCATTCTTCCAAATTCCCAGCCAAGCTTGAGTTATGATCACTTTACTGGACGTAGCTGCTGAAATTCAGATTTACTTGAGAACTTTTCTTTTCCTATTTTATCTTTTACTTCCTTATCTCCAATTTCCATCATTATCTTATTTCCTTTATCTATTGGAATTGATTTTCCATCTAATTAATTACCATATATCTTTAAAGCTTCACGATTAATAAACAATTAAACTAAATATGCTCTAAAAATAATAAATCACCAAATCAAGACAAGAAATAAAAAAATACTAATATATGAATAAAAATCGACTAAGTACTTCCTAAATAATCCTAAAATGATGTCTCCAACTATGATTAAATTATCACAAATAGGGAGACATCAATTTCATTATTTTCCAAAAATTTGAAAATGATTATGATATTTCAAATAATGGTTGCATCTGGATAAACGTGAACTTGGTTGGGAAAAGGGGGAAATACTTGCGATAATGATTTGACGCAATTTTTTGGTAGAAATTGATTGTGAACATGGGAGAATCACTACTTTTTATGCTAAAACTTTAAGATTTTCATATGATTTAGAGAAGGTGTTTGATAAAAAAACGAATACATATGAAACTTGGTTGCAGTTCTTGTAAAAGGAAAAGATAAAACTTATTACTTGAAAAAAATATCATTATACTTGATATTTTTTAGGATCCCTCATATTATTATGTATCAATTTTTTTCTCTAAATGAAGTAGGATTAAAACCTAATTTCTAGAGGGTGAAGATAATTGTAATCTAGTGGGATAAGTGTACCAGGTGGTTCAATTTATTTAAAAAACTTTATCAAATTGAATATGATTATATTCTAAGATTATTGTGATATGTGGCATGATAATATTTAACATGTAATTGTTAAGATTATTAAAGTTCTAGATTCTTTAACATAATTGGTGATTGTGTTAAATGTCACAAATTTAAAAAGAGAAAAGCATGCCAAGGAATCCGTAAAGACCACTAAGAGACTTAATTATTAAAAAAAATTAGTATTTTATGACTTAACTCGTTTTACAAAATTACCTTTAGTAGAATTGATAAATTGACACACTTATTATTTATCTCCTAAAAATAATTCATAAAGTTTTTTTAGATATAATGTCGTAGTCAACAAAACAACTTGATAGAAAGACAAGAGCCTTAGGGTAGAGAATATATTTCCACTATCTTATAAAGTTATGTGAATCTTTTAGGATCGCATATGAATTCTGTTGCCTTTACAAACCCCATTAAAATTGTATAGCTAAAATAATGAGCACATCTTTTAATTTTAATGGATTCTAATCTAATACATTTAGTGTTTCCATATTTGGGGAATGAGAAATTATAAAACTGTTATGTGATTAACATGTTTTTAACTCATAAGATTCTAGTTAAAACCCCTTTAATTATGGAAATATATTTTCCTAACGTAAAATAATCAAGAATGTGGAGGTGACAGGCCATGATTGGCCTATAAGACTTATATTAAATCACATAAAAACTATAAATTCTATTTGTTTTAAAATCTGTTGAATATAAAATCCTATCCTTATCCGATAAACTCTATAGATAATTCTAAACATGCATAAATATTTTCAAGTATTTGGGTTTTTTAAAAGTTAATATTAATGTTTCATATTTGTTATTATGTCATATAGTAATTACTTACTCGTTAACACTGATATACGTGAGAATATACCCTCTAGTTTGTTCTCCTTTAGTTTTGAGATTATCCGTGATAAAAAGTGCACAATGCACCATCATCTAATCATGTGAGCTCTTATTTTTATTACTGCATGAAAAAAATTGTTAGTATATCATATATATATATATATATATATAAATTGAGAAGTGAGAAAATGTATGTGAACATACAAGTTAGTGGATGAAGTGGGCGTGGATTGTGTGCCATAGGAGGGTTCATTGGTGGCATTGAAGTTTTTTGCTAAACAAATGGGAAGGGTGAGTTGTCTAGGAACTTGTGACCTCTTAGAGGATTTTTCCATTCTTAGAGGATTAAGGGTCGATACATGGCAATCCAAAAACACCTAGATAGGCAGGCGTGGAGCCAACTGTATTTGCAAGGTGTCCACAGATCCACCTCCCGTTATTTTTTAAAAATATACACCTACCATTATAAAAATATAATTAAATGATCTCCAAATTAGTTAAGACTCTTCATTTGGTCTTCCCTAACTTTTATGTTTTTTAATTATATTTTAAATTACTTTATTTGTATAATTTTTATTTATTTACAAGAAAATATATTACTTTAAATAAGAAAGGAACTTATAAACTAAGCAATTACAAAATTTAATATTCGCACTTATATTAAATTTTTTATAAAATATAGAGACCTATAGTACATTTTACGTCTCCAATTAGGAGATACTAGAATAGTTTGATCTGGAGCAATTGTAGGATGCACAATATAATTTTCTAAGTTGTTACATCCCTCCGAAAGATACAACATATCCTAAAAAATGATCATTTAATTAGCTTCCATCTTGAGAGACGAGAATAGGCCTAAATCATCATCAAAAGGATATATATGGAGGGTTTCCAGAAACAAGATGGATCGCATAATGTGCGAGTATTCAAAAATTATTGAATTTACGGACTGGTCGAAAAATTGCAGAATGTTCCATGCATTATTCGTCAATCTAGGTGACTTATGCCTAGAATCTAGATGGGCTCTGGTGTTATAATTCTTTCTGCACCTAAAAAATATAGTTAGGAAGGAGGGAGGATCTCTTACTTAGAGAGAGATTCAGAGCGATCAGCGATTCTAAACATTTATTATTAAGCTCGACCACATACTTATTCATATAGTCACATGATTTCTATTATGAGAAATTTTGGCAAAATTTTTCCGGCTTCCTTTAGGAAAAACATACTCATGCTGTTCAGGGAAGTACATGTGATGAACATGATATACTGCAAGTTTAGGTGATTGATCTCAATGCTCATCACCAGAATACAAAAACAGCTCACCTATATAGACAAATCTTTTGAACATGAAGTAGATGGAAGCTCAAGTTTAATAAATCACATGTTAAGAAATTAAGAAAGCCCACTGATAATATAAATAATAATTTTTTAATTAATATTTGAACATGATCTTTTTTTTAATATTAATTTTTTTTTATATAATAATATTAATATTAAATTATTTTTTAGTCCTAAGAAACAAAATGGGGATACTAAACAACAAAACAAAAGTAATTGGATAGTTTATATGACATTCAGTATTAAATCCGTTATAATTTTTAAATATGTATGGGCTTCTATCCCTGTTTTAATATATACTCCTGTTTTTTTATAAATTTTAAGTATTTTCTTTCACTTTAAATCTTTTTTCTATTTAGATCTCGGTCTGCTTTCTCTCAGAATCCTTTAAATTTTTTCTATCCAGATCTTGTTTGTTTTCTCTAGAAATCTCATAAATCTTATAAATAGGTTTTCATAAATCATATATAATATTTGAATTATCAACTTACAGATCTAGATCTAGATTCAGATCCTGATCTAGATTCAGATCCAGTTAGCTCCTATATAGTTATCACCATGGCTGGCGGCAAAGCTCAAATCACCATAAAGAAATTCACTGATGGTATATGTTTCTACTCCTATTTTTTTCAATCGTTTTTTAAATTTATTAAACCTAATTTGATTTCTATTGAGAATTGTGAGATTAGTTTTGATAATTATGTTTAATTAATTAAAATGTGTTAAACAATTGTGTAGATCCTTGTTACAAATATCTGATCTAAATTATTTCATATTGCTGGAAATTTTTATTCATGATGTGTGTATTTTATTATAATTAAAAAAGTCAGAATGAAGTGCCAAAATTCTATATGTGGTGGAGTGGTTGTATCATAAAGTAGTGTTTGTAATTATTAATGTTAGTTTGCATGATATAGAAGAGGAGTCATAATTTTTTGTTCAGATTTTCTTTTCCAGATACCTAAAAGTATTTCACCTTAGGTCACTACATTATGTAAAAGAATAGTATTTAAGCATTGTTTGAGGGTTTAATTATATGAATTTATTACTCTTTATATATATATATATACATATATATTATTAGTGTTATATTTTTGTAGTTGATATTAGCATTTAGTATTAAAGCTTCGCGAGGGTTTAATTTGATGTAAACTAACCTAATATCATTGTATGAATATCATACATATTAACTAACATTATTTTTGTTTATTTTTCCAGATTGGGTTGACTATACAGTGAATAACATGATCCTTGACCATGACATTTCATATTTTTAGCAAACAATGAGTTGTCCAAAGCCGGAGATTTTCTCCGAGTATCAGGAGTGATAGCAGCTGTCATTGGGAGAGTCTTGGTATAGTTAGACATGGTAGCGGTAAATAAAGTGAAATAGGTAATATTTTAAAAGAAGGTTAATGTGAAAAGATTACGAATCATAATCCTTTAATGGTAATTGCAATTTGAGATAGAAGAAAGAGAGAGAGAGAAAAGTTGAAGAAGGAGGGTTTGTGGTGGTGCTTTCTCTGTAGGAGATTAACTATTGAAGTTTAGGATGTAATAAATATGTTACCTATCTACTTATTATTTCATTTATTAACCCAATCTTAGATATGCATGGACTATTCTCATTTAACTATACTTTTTAAATAATATGATTAATTTTTTTTACTTAATTAAAACCATGTTTGTTTGTTTTTCTTGGTATAACCGCTTTTAGTAGTCGAATTGTTGAATGTAGGAACTTTGGCTCGATGCTTTATTAAATGATTAAGTGGACTACTGAATGCAAACAAACATGGCCTTATGTTCTGGCATTAATGTACCTCGAGTAATGAGAAAAAAAAAAGATATATAATGCATAGTTAGTTCCTTATCTGCATTTAAATATTATTGACCCGAAAAATAATATATGTAAATAATAATAATACACCTTAACTGTAATCGAGACTTTTTTTTTCAATTAATGATATTGTTCACATTAAATCGAGTTCAATATATTTTTATTATAAATTGTTGAGTGTTCAGTAAAGTCTGTTGAGACGGTTAGGGTGAATGGGCCGAGGAGATGGGCCAAACTTAGAGAGCTGGGGTGGTGGGGCCACAACTTGGACATAGTGAGAATTAAGTCGATATTTAAAAAAAAATTGAATACCCTTTTTATCAAAAATAATTTTTAAATCATCATTTTTTAATATAAGTGGATATAATATACTACCCAACCTAATTAATTAATTAATTAATTAATATTCGATTAATGATTATAAATTTATATATATACATATAAATTGAGAATTGAGAAAATGTATGTGAGCAGAAAAGTTAGTGGACAAAGTGGGGGTGGATTGTGTGCCATAGGAGGGTTCATTGGTGGCATTGAAGTTTTTTGCTAAGTAAATGGGAAGGGTGAGTTGTCTAGGAACTGTGACCTCTTAGAGAATTTTTCCATTCTTAGAGGATTAAGGGTCGATACATGGCATTCCGTAAACACCCAGATAGGAGTGGAGCCAACTGTATTTCAGAGGGGTCCACGGATCCACCTCTCTGTTATTTTTTTCAAAATATACACTTACCACTACAAAAATATAAGTAATTGGTCTCCAAATTTGTTAAGAATCTTCATTTGGTCTTCCTTAACTTTTAAATTTTTTTAATTAGATTTTATATTATTTTATTTGTATAATTTTTTTTATTTACAAGAAAATATATATTACTTTTAATAAAAAAGGAACTTATAAACTAAGCAATTACAAAATTTAATCTCAGCACTTATATTAAAATCTTTATAAAATATAGCGACATATAGTACATTTTACGTCTCCAATTGGGAGATACTAGAATAGTTTGATCCGGAGGAATTGTAGGATGCATAATATAATTTTCGAAGTTGTTACATCCCTCCGAAAGATCCACCACATCCTAAAAAATGATCGTTTTATTAGATTCCATCTTGAGAGACGAGAATAGGCCTAAACCATCATCAAAAGAATATATACAGAGGGTTTCCAGTAACAAGATGGATCGCATAATGTGAGAGTATTAAAAAGTTCTTGACTAAAGGGACTGGTAAAAAAATTGCAGAATGTTCCATGCATTATCCGTCAATCTAGGTGACTTATGCCTAGGTTCTAGATGGGATCTGGTGTTATAATTCTTTAATAAGCACCTGAAAAATATAGTTAGAAAGGAGGGAGGGCCGTTTACTTAGAGAGAGATTCAGAGCGATCAGCAATTCTCAACATTTATTATTAAGCTCGACCACATACTTATTCATATAAGTCACATGATTTCTATTATGAGAAATTTTTGCAAAATTTTTCAGGCTTCCTTTAGGAAAAATATACTCTGTTCTGGGAAGTACATGTGTTGAACATGATATACAGCAAGTTGAGGTGATTGATCTCAATGCTCTTCACCAGAATTCAAAAACGGCTCACTTATATAGACAAGTCTTTTGAACATAGAGTAGATGGAAGCTCAAGTATAATGAATCACATGTTAAGAAATTAAGAAATCCCACTTATAATATAAACAATGCTTTTTTAATTAAAATTTGAACATGATCTTTTTCTTAATATTAAATTTTTTTATGTAAAAATAATAATATTAAATTATTATTTAGTCCTAAGAAACAAAATGGGGATACTAAACAACAAAACAAAAGTAATTGGATAGTTTATATGATATGTATTATATCGGATTATAATTTTTAAATATGTATGGGCTTCTATTCATGTTCTAATATATACTCCTATTTTTATAAACTTAAAGTATTTTCCTTCACTTTCAATCTTTTTTCTATTTAGATCTTGTCTGCTCTCTCTCCAATTTTTTTTTTAAAATTTTTTTCTATCCAGATCTCATTTGTTCTCTTTAGAAATCTCATAAATAGGTTTTCATATATCATATATAATATTTGAATTATCAACTTACAGATCTAGATCTAGATTCAGATCCAGATCTAGTTAGCTACTATATAGCTATCACCATGGCTGGTGCAAAGCTCAAATCACCATAAAGATATTCATCGATGGTATATATTTCTACTCCCAATTTTTTCAATTGTTTTAAAAATTGATTGAACCTAATTTGATTTCTATTGGGAATTGTAGGATTAGTTTTGATAATAATGTTTAATTAATTAAAATGTGTTACACAATTGTGTAGATCCTTGATACAAATATGTGATCTAAATTATTTCATATTGCTGGAAATTTTGATTTATGATGTGTGTATTTCATTATAATTAAGAAAATCAGAATAAAGTGCCAAAAGTCTATATGTGGTTGAGTGGTTGCATCATAAAGTAGTGCTTGTAACTATTAATGTTAGTATGCATGATATATAAGAGGATTCATAAATTTTTGTTGAGATTTTCTTTTCCAGATACCTAAAAGTATTTTACCTTAGGTCACTACATTATGTAAAAGAATAAGTACATGACTCTATGTTAGTCCGTGTTATTGGTATATGTAAATGAAAACTAGTAAATATTGATTTTTTTAGAGTAATTTTATGTGTTACGATATATTAATGTGTGATTATACTGAATTTAAAAAAAATCTCTCTCTCCCTCTCTCTCTATATATATATGTATATGTATATTATTAGTGTTATATTTCTGTAGTTGATTTTAGGAATTATTATTAAAGCTTTGTTTAAGGGTTTAATTATATAGATTTGTTACTCTTTATATATATACACATATAATATTAGTGTTATATTTTTGTAGTTGATATTAGAATTTAGTATTAAAGCGTTGTTTGAGGGTTTAATTTGATGTAAACCAACCTAATATCTTTGTATGAATATCATACATATTAACTAACATCATTTTTGTTTATTTTTTCAGATTGAGTTGACTATACAGTGAATAACATGATCCTTGACCACGTCATTTCATATTTTTAGCAAACAATGAGTTGTCCAAGGACAAATTTTTTACTGTCTTTGGTAAAGAAGAAAGAAGGGCATATGTGCCTCGATATGGTGCAAGAGGATCAGATTGGTATTAAATTCCTCATCACATATAGGGCAACCAATTCATGATTTCTCATATGTGTTTGAATTTATTTTTAGATTGATCCATGTTAAAAGAGAAAAAGAATGTGATAGGTATAGAAGGTATAGGTAGAAAACAGAAAGACGGGACATAAGTAAGAGAGGTGAAGATAGAATGTATAATTACCATATATATAGTGTATGAATATTTATTAATTTTTTCATAATGTCAATCAGTGCAAAAGCATGTGGAAGGCCCACCAGGCCAAGTAGTAGTTGTAATAATGATGTTTGTAACGATTATAAACACTAGTAATATTTTTAATGGTATATTATTTGTAATTAAGATTGTATTTTATGAATTATATCATACTTTTATCATTAGAATCTTCTTATGTTCAAAATTCATTAGTAACAAAGATTCGACAAAAAGAATTATAAATAAAGTAATAGATTAATATCTATATATTCTACTTTATTTACTTTATTGTGCTAGGAAATAATCGAAGCAAGGAACTTTGATATTGGTAACATTTCTCTATTGACGGTTTCAAAATCAAGCATACCAATTAGTGGCAAGAATGGGTAAATTATCAGTCCATATCTTTAAGATTATTCTTATTGTATATCATAATAAATATTATTCAAAACAATAATAAAAAAATGTAGTTCATGATTATTAATTTATCTTAAAGTTATGAAGGTGTTACGAAAATAAATAAAAGTAGAAATGTTTCTCATACAAGCATTTATCTAGAAAAGGTCTTTGGTGGATATATATACTAAGCCTTCTCCCTTATGAAACACACCAAGAAAGAGAATAAAGACTAAATCTCTAATAATCATCCCTTTCCAAACTCGCTTGTGTTGAAAAGATTATTTTGGTAGTTCGAGCAATACGCCAACACTCATTTTGAGGACCTTGGGGAGAGACCAGTGAATACGCACCCCGCACCGTAAATCATTTTTTGATCTTGTGCCTACTACTACAATGTCGTCTTTAACGTTAAGTTTTCCATTTTCTATTTTTATTTTCTATTTTCAGTTTTGTTTCATGATTTCCAACAATTTGAAAACGGTTATGATATTTCAAATAATGGGTGAATCTAGAGTTAACATGAACTTGGTTAGGGAAAAGGGGGAAATATTTGTGTTAATGATTTGATGCAATTTTTTGTGGAAATTGATGTGAACATGGGAGAATCACTACTTTTTATGCTAAAACTTTTATATGATTTAGATGAGGTGTTTGATAAGAAAAAGGAATAATATGAAACTCAATTCTCCTAAAAAGAAAAGTTAAAACTTATTACTTGAAAATATCTCTTTATACGTGATATTTTTTAGTTTCTCTCATATTATTATGTATCAATTTATTTCTCTAAATGACGTAGGATTAAAACCTAATTTCTAGAGGGTGAAGATAATTATCATCTAGCGTGATAAGTGTAATAGCTGGTTCAATATATTTAAAAAACTTTTTCAAATTTAATATGACTATATTTTTTTGTTATTGTGGTATATAGCATGACAATGTTTAACATGTAATTGTTAAAATTATTGAAATTCTAGATGCTTTAACATAATTGGTGATTGTGTTAAATGTAAAAAAATTAAAAAAAGAAAAGCATGCCAAGGAATCTTTAAACACTTGTCCACTAAGAGACTCAAATATTAAAAAAAATAGTATTTTATCACTTAACTGATTTTACAAAATTACCTTTAGTAGAAAGGATACGTGTACACACTGCTTATTTATCTCCTAAAAATAATTCATAAAGTTTTTTTAAATATAAAGTTGAAGTCAACAAAACAAATTGATAGAAAGATAAGAGTCTTAGGGTAGAGAATATATTTCCACTATCTTATAAAGTTATGTGAAACTAATAGGATTGCATATGAATTCAGTTGCCTTTACACACCAAATTAAAATGGTATAGCTAAAATAATGGGTAGTTCTTTTAATTATAATGGATTCTGATTTAATACATTTAGTGAGCCCATATGTGGGGAATGAGGTCTTATAAAATGGTTATGTGCTCAACAGGTTTAACTCATAAGATTCTAGTTAAAACCCCTTGAATTATGAAATGATATTTTTCCTAACCTAAAATACATAAGAATGTGGAGGTGAGAAGTCATGAGTGGCTTACACGACTTATTTTAAATCATATCAAAACTATAAATTCTATTTGTATTAAAAAATGATGAATATAGAATCTTATCTTTATCTGATAAACTCTATTGGTGATTATAGACATGCATACATATTTTTAGGTATATGGTTTTTTTAAAAGACAATATTAATGTTTTATATATGTTATTATGTCATATAGTCATAACTTACTCATTAACACTGATATACACGGTAGAATATACCCTCTAGTTAGTTATTCTTTAGTTTTGAAATTATCCTTGATAAAAAGTGTAGGCACAATGCTCCATTATCTAATCATGTGAGCTCTAATTTTTTTTACTACATGAAAAAAAAATTGTCAGTATATCATATATATATATATATATTTATAAATTGAGAACTAAGAAAATGTATGTGAACAGACAAATTAGTGGACAAAGATAGGGTGGATTGTGTGCCATACGAGGGTTCATTGGTGGCGTTGAAGTTTTTTGCTAATTAAATGGGAAGGGTGAGTTGTCTAGGAACTTGTGACCTCTTAGAGGATGTTTCCACTCTTAGAGGAATAAGGGCCGATACATGGAAATCTGAAAACACCCAGATAGGGATGGAGCCAAGTGTACTTGAGAGGGGTCCATGGATCCCCCTTCCTGATAATTTTAAAAAATCTACAACTACCATTACAAAAATATATGTGATTGATCTCCAAATTTGTTCAGAATCTTCATTTGGTCTTCCCTAACTCTTAAATTTTATTTTATTATATAATTTTTTTATTTTTTTACAATAAAATATATATTACTTTGTATAAAAAAGGAACTTACAGATTAAGCAATTAAAAAATTTAATATCCGCACTTATATTAAAATCTTTATACAATATAGAGACCTATAGTGTATTTTGTGTCTCCAATTGGGAGATACTAGAATAGTTTGATCCAGAGCAATTGTAGGATGCATTATATATTTTTAATGTAATATTAATAATATTAAATTATTTTTTAGTCCTAAGAAACAAAATGGGGATAGTGAACAACAAAACAAAAGTAATTGGATAGTTTATATATCATTAGGTTTTAAATCCATTCATAATTTTTGAATATGTATGGGCTTCTATCCCTATTTTAATATATACTCCTGTTTTTTTAAACTTCTACTATTTTCTTTCACTTGAAATTAACTCTTCCTATTTAGATCTCGTCTGCTTTCTCTACAAATCTCTCAAGTTTTTTCTATCTAGATATCATTTGTTTTCTCTCAAATCTCATAAATCTCATAAATAGGTTCTCATAACTCATTTGTTTTGTTTGAATTTTTTACTTATAGATCTGGATATAGATTCAGATCCATCCAGTTAACTACTATAAAGCTATCACCATGGCTGAGCTCAAATTACAATAAAGAAAGTCACTGATGGTACATGTTTCTAGTCCTATTTTTTTAAAATTGTTCTATTAATTGATTGAACCTAATTTGATTTGTATTGAGAATTATGACATTAGTTTTGGAAATTATGTTTTAATTACTTAATATGTGCTAAAAAAATTGTGTAGATCCTTGTTACAAATATGTGATCTTAATTATTTTATATTGTTGGAAATTTTGATCTATGATGGGTGTATTTCATTTTATTTAAGAAAGTCATAATAAAGTGCGAAAAGTCTATATGTGGTTGAGTGATTGAATTATAAAGTAGCGCTCGTAATTATTAATTTCAGTAGGCATGATATAGAAAAGGAGTCATAAATTTTTGTTGAGATTTTCTTTTTCAGATACCTAAACTATGTAAATATTGCACCTTAGGACTACATTATGTAAAACATTCATTATATGTCTGTATATTAGTCCAAGTTAATTGTATATGTAAACGATAACTAGTAATTTGAAGTGTTACGATATATTAATGTGTGATTATACTGAATTTGAAAATACCCCCTATATATATATATATTATTAGTGTTATATTTTTGTAGTTAATATTAGCAATTAGGGTTTAATTAAATGGATTTGTTACACTTTATGATGTAAAATTTCCTAATATCTTTGTATAAATATCATACATATTAACTAACATTATTTTTGTTTATTTTTTCTGATTGAGATTAATTTACAGTGAATAACATGATCATTGACCATGACATTTTATATTTTTAGCAAACAATGAGTTGTCTAAGGACAAAATTTTTATTGTCTTTGGTAAAAAAGAAAGAAGGGCATATGTGCCTCGACATGGTGTAAGAGGATCAGATTAGTAATGAATTCCATATCACATATAGGGAAATCGTTTAATGTTTGCTCATATGTGTTTTGGAAATTTTTATTAGATTGATCCATTTCGAAAAGAGAAAAAGAGTATGATAGGTATATAAGGTATAGGCAGAAAAAGGAAAGACGTGACATAAAGAAGAAAGGATGAAGATAAAGAGGATGTCTATACACCATATATATAAGTATGAATAGTTATCAATTTTGTCATAATGTTTATCAGTGCAAAAGTATGTTGAAGGCCCAGCAGACCAAGTAGTAGTTGTAATAATGATGTACATATAAGCACTAATGATATTTTTAATGATATTTTTTTTGTAATTAAGATTGTATTTCATGAATTCTATCATACCTTTATCATTAGAATATTCTTATGTTAAAACTTTATTAGTTACACGGATTCGACAAAAAGAATTATAAAATAAAGTAATAGATTAATATCTATATATTCGACAAGAAGTCAATATCTCTGAACATTACCTCCAGTTCTCTTTGCATAAGTGAATATGATTTGTAATTTATAATCAAAAGGCTTATGAATGGGGTATTCATAGGATTGTTTTCTTTATTGTGTTAGGAAAAAACTAAAGCAAGAAATTTTGATATTGGTACCATTTCTCTTTTGATGGTTTCAATATCAAGCATACCGATTAATGGTAAGAATGGGTAAATTATCAGTCCATACATTTAAGATTCTTGTTATTGTCTATCTTATATATTATTCAAAACAATATTAAAAAACAAAAATATATGTAGTTTTTAATTATTAATTTAACTCAAAGTTATAAAGGAGTTACGAAAATAAATAAAATTACATATATTGCTCATACACGCATTTATCTAGAGAATGTCTTTGGTGGCTAAATAATCTAAGCCTTCTCCCTTATGAAACACACCAAAAAAGAGAAGAAAGATGAAATATTTAAAAATCTACCCTTGCCAAACTCCCTTGTATTGAAAAAATTATTTAGGTAGTTCGAACAATACTCCAACACTTAAATAAGGTAGTAGCAGTCATATCTTGGGGAATGACCCGTGAATACAGTTTAGCACCCCACCACAATTTTTTTTTATGGTCTTGTCCACGCTACTACAATGTCCTTTTTAGTTCCTATAATGTTAAGTTTTTCATTTTCAATTCTTATTTTATATTTTCAGGTTAATTTCATTTTTTTTCCAACAGTTTGAAAAGATATCAAATAATGGTTACATTTGGAGTTAATGTGAATTTGTTTAGGGAAAAGAGGAAATTTTTGCGGTAATGATTTGAAGCAATTTGGAAGAAATTGATTATGGACATGTGAGAATCACTACTTTTTATGCTAAAACTTCATGGTTTTCATATGATATAGAGGAGGTGTTTGGTATGAAAAACGAATACATATGAAACTCGGCTGCAGTTCTAGTAAAAGGAAAACTTAAAACTTATTACTTAAATATCCATTTATACATGATGCTTTTTAGTTTCCATCATATTTTTATGTATCAAATTTTTTTTTCTAAATGAAGTAGGATTAAAACCTAATTTCTAGTGGGTGAATATAATTATTATCTAGTGTGATAAGTGTAACAAGTGGTTATATTTATTTAATAAACTTTTTTAAATTTAATATGATTATATATTCTGATTATTGTAATACGTGGCATGGCAATATTTAACATGTAATTGTTAAAATTATTAAAGTTCTAGATGCTTTAACATAATTGGTGATTTTTTTAAATATAAAAAATTTAAATAGAGAAAATCATGCCAAGGTATCTTTAAACACTGACCACTAAGAGATCAATTATTAAAACTAGTATTTTATGACTTAACGTTTTATGCTCTAGGCACACTGCTTATTTATCTCCTAAGAATAATTCATAAAGTTGTTTTAAAATATAAAGTTGAAGTCAAAAAAACTACTTGATAGAAAGACAAGAGCCTTAGGGCAGAGAATATATTTCCACCTTCTTATAAAGTTTGTGAACCTAATAGGACCGCATATAAATTCAGTTGCATTGACACACCCTATCAAAATGGTATAGCTAAAATAATGAGTAGATCTTTTAATTTTAATGAATTATATTCTAACACATTTAGTGTCCCCATATGTAGGGGAATGAGGTCTTATAAAACTGTTATGTTCTTAACAGGTTTAACTCATAAGATTTTAGTTAAAACCCCTTGAATTATGGGAAGACATTTTTCCTAACCTAAAATAGTTAAGAATGTGGAGGTGATAGACCAAGATTGTCCTACACGACATATATTAAATCATATCAAAACTATAAATTCTTTTTGTATTAGAAACCGATGAATATAGAATCCTATCCTTATCTTATAAACTCTATTGGTGATTGTAGACAAGCATAAATATTTTTATGTATATGGTTTTTTTCAAAAGATAATACACATGTTTCATATTTTTTATTATGTCATTTACTAATAACTTACGCGTTAATACTGATATACGTGATGGTGAGAATATACGGTCTAGATTGTTCTCCTGTAGTTTTGAAATTACCTTGATAAAAAGTGGAGGCACAATGTTCCATCATCTAACCATGTGAGCTATTATTTTATTACTCCGTGAAAAAATAGTTAGTATAACATATAAATATAAATTAAGAACTAAGAAAATGTAGGTGAACATACAAGTTAGTGGACGAAGATGGGGTGGATTATGCGATAGGAAGGTTCGTTGGTGCATTGATGTTATTGACTAAGTAAATGGGAAGGGTGAGTTGTCTAGGAATTTGTGACCTCTTAGAGGATGTTACCATTCTTAGAGGATTAAAGGTCGATACATGGCAATCTGAAAACACCCAGATAGGGGTGGAGCCAAGTGTATTTGAGAGGGGTCCATAGATCCCCCTCCCTGATATTTATTTAAAATATACAACAAACATTACAAAAATATAAGTAACTGATCTCCAAATTTGTTCAGAATCTTCATTTGGTCTTCCCTACTCTTAAATTTTATTTTATTATATAATTTTTTTATTCTTCTACAACAAATTATATATTACTTTGCATAAAAAAGGAACTTACAGATTAAGCAATTAAAAAATTTAATATCTACACTTATATTAAAATCTTTATACAATATAGAGACCTATAGTGCATTTTATGTCTCTAATTGGGAGATACTAGAATAGTTTGATCTGGAGCACTTGTAGGATGTATGATATAATTTTCAGAGGTGTTCCATCCCTCCGAGAGATCCACCACATCCTACTAAAAATGAGCGTTCCATTACCCTCTATCTTCAGAGATGAGAATAGGCCTAAACCATCATCAAAATGATATAAATGAAGGGTTTTTAGAAACAAGAGGGATCTCCTAATGTGGGAGTATTAAAAAATTCTTCACTTTACGGGCTGGTCGAAAAATTGCAGATATTCCTTGCATTATCCGTCAATCTAGGTGACTTATGTCTAGGTTCTAGATGGCTCTAGTGTTATAGTTCTTTACATATTACTTGCGAAAAATAGTTAGGAGGAGAAAGGGTCGCTTACTTAGAGAGAGATTCAGAGCGAGCGATTCCCAACATTAGCTCGACCACATACTTATTCATAGAAGTCACATGATTTATATTATGAGAAAATTTAGAAGATTTTTTGGGCTTCCTTTAGGAAAAACATACTCATGCGGAAAGTACACGGGCTCACCCCTCTCAGGGTTATATAGATAAGTTTCTGGAACATGAAGTACATTCAAGCTCAAGTATAACAAATCACATATTAACAAATTAAGAAAGCCCACTTATAAGATAATAATGATTTTTTAATTAATATTTAAGTATAACAAATCACAAATTAACAAATTAAGAAAGCCCACTTATAAGATAATAATGATTTTTTAATTAATATTTGAACATGGTCTTTTTCTTAATATTAAATTTTTTCATGTAATATTAATAATATTAAATTATTTTTTTAGTCATAAGTAACAAAATGGGGATAGTGAAGAACAAAACAAACATAATTAGATAGTTTATATATCATTGGGTCTTAAATCCATTTATAATTTTTAAATATGTATGAGTTTCTATCCCTATTTTAATATATACTCCTGTTTTTTTATAAACTTCTAGTATTTTCTTTCACTTGAAATTAACTTTTTTCGATTTAGATCTCGTTTCCTTTCTCTCCAAATCTCTTAAATTTTTTCACTCTAGATGATCTTATTGGGTTTTTCTCGAAATGTCGTAAATCTCATAAATAGGTTCTCATAACTCATCTATTTTGTTTGAATTATTAACTTATAGATCTAGATCTAGATTCAGATCCATCCTATTAACTACTTTATAGATATCACCATGGCTGAGCTCAAATTATCATAAAGAAAGTCATTGATGGCACATGTTTCTACTCCCATTTTTTTTCAATAGTTTTTTTAATTGATTGAACCTAATTTGATTTCTATTTAGAATTGTGGGATTATTCTTGGAAGTTATGTTTTAATTTTTTAATATGTGCTAAATAATTGTGTAGATCCATGTTACAAATATGTGATATAAATTATTTCATATTGTTGGAAATTTTGATCTATGATGTGTGTATTTCATTATATTTAAGAAAGTCATAATGAAGTATGAAAAGTCTATATGTGGTTGAGTGATTGCATTATAAAGTAGTGCTAGTTATTAATTTTAGTAGTCATGATATAGAAGAGGAGTCATAAATTTTTGTTGAGATTTTCTTTTTCGGATACCTAAAATATGCAATTTCATATTTTACCTTAGGACTACATTATGTAAAACATTCATTATATGTCTCTATATTAGTCCAAGTTAATGGTATATGTAAATGATAACTAGTAAATACCAAAATATTTTTTTGTAAGTAATTTTAAGTGTTACGATATATTAATGTGTGATTATAATAAATATGAAAATATCCCTCCTCTCTCTCTCTCTATATATATATATATATATATATATATATATATATTTATTATTAGTGTTATATTATTATAGTTGATTTTAGGAATTAGTAGTAATGCGCTGTTTGATAGTTTAATTATATGGATTTATTACTCTTCATATATATATTATTAGTGTTTATTTTTATAGTTAATATTATAAATTAGTATTAAAGCTTTGTTTGAGGTTTAATTAAATGGATTTTTTACTCTTCATGATGTAAACTAACCTATTATCTTTGTAGAAAATCATACATATTAACTAACATTATTTTTGTTTATTTTTTCAGATTGAGTTGAATATACCGTGAATAACATGATCCTTGACAATGACATTTCATATTTTTAGCAAACAGTGAGTTGTCCAAGGACCAAAATTTTTACTGTCTTTGGTAAAGAAGAAAGAAGGGCATATGTGCCTCGACATAATGTAAGAGGATCAAATTAGTAATGAATTCTTTATCACCTATAGGGAAACCAATTAATGTTTGCTCATATGTGTTTTGGAAATTATTATTAGATTGATCCATCTTGAAAAGAGAAAAAGAATATGATAGGTTTATAAGGTATAAACAGAAAAAGGTAAGACGAGACATAAGGAAGAGAGGATGAAGATAAAGAGGGTGTCTATACACCATATATATAAGTAAGAATATTTATTAATTTTTTCGTAATGTTAATCAGTGCAAAAGCATGTGGAAGGCTCACCGGGCTAAGTAGTAGTTGTAATAATGATGTATTTATAAGCACTAATGACATTTTTAATGATATATTTTTTGTAAGTAAGATTGTATATCATGAATTCTATCATAATTTTATCATTAGTTACAAGGTTTCGACAAAAAGAATTATTAAAATGTAATATATTAATATCTTTATATTAAATAGGAAGTCAATGTTTCTGAATATTAGATAGGAAGTCAATTATTAAGTGTATTTGATTTATAATTTATAATCATACGGCTTATGAATAGGTTATTCTTGGGATTGTTTTCTTTATTGAGTTAGGAAAAGACCGAAGCAAATAATTTTAAGATTGGTACCATTGCTCTATTTATGGGTTTAAAATCAAGCATACCGATTGATTGATGGTAAGAACAGGATAATTTATCGGCCCATATCTTTAAGATTCTTCTTGTTGTCTATCTTAATGAATATACTTCAAAACAATAATAAAAAATTATATATTTAATTGTTGAATATTAATTTATCTCAAGTTATAAAGGTGCTATGAAAATAAATAAAAATACAAATATTGCTCATACAAGCATTTTTCTAGAGAAGGTCTATGGTAGTTATATATAAGAAGTCTTCTCCCTTATGAAACACAACAACAAAGAGAAGAAAGACAAAATCTCTAATAATTTACCCTTTCCAAACTCGTTTGGGTTGAAAACATTATTTTGGTAGTTCGAGCAATATGCAACACTCATTTAGAGCGTCCATTTTAAATAAGATAGTGGCACTCATAACATGGGGAATGACTAGTGTATTCACACCCGACACCGTAAATCATTTTTTGGTCTTGTCCTTGCTACTACAATGTCAACTTTAGGTTCTTTAACGTTACGTTTTCCATTTTCTATTTTTATTTAATATTTTCCGTTTTATTTCTTGTGTCGTGTAAGGTGTGATAAAAATATGATAAATAAATACGGATAATGATGCACTAACACCCTAGACTAAACACGATACTCACTGCTAGTATCACAGATCGTATGCAAGTTTCACTAGTAAGAAAGATTCGTTCCACAGAGACTTAGTGTGTTATGCTTATAGGTAATAAATTTAAGTAGCAATTAATAATCAAAAGAAAGGAAAAAAAATAAATATGATGATTGATGAGAGTAATGATTAAACTTAATAAAATAAAGATGAGTAAATAAATATGGACGAATTAAGATGAGAAAATATAGCTCAGGTTTTGCTAGTATACACTAATCCTTCTATTTCTTCGATCAGTTAATAACGTTGATATTAACTCTTAGAAAAGTTGTCATGATTCTAAATTCCTCCCTACCCCCTTTCGGGTCGACTGGGGTGGCGAACTCACAATCACGAGGAGAGTTAACTAAGGTGCTCCTACGCCACTAGGTTCTTAGATGAGACTGGCCTTCTAAAGATGATCGATATGTGATCAAACCCTAATGACTATCTAGATAGGCAAGCCTTTCCGGATCACTACCACACACTAGACGTTTATGTGGTGTTTCGATAATTAGATACCCTTTCCGGGTGACCATCTAATTACTATTAGCACAACCCTAAATTGATCATTTAAGACATACAATAAACCATAGCACATAAAACAAATATATGGTTAAGCAACTAGAATCAATTTAAAACAGTTCTCCCAAAAAAACATAGATTGAAGAAAATAGAATTCATAGATTATGCATATCCAAAACGCAATCTATTGGAAAATTAGTTCATACTAGAAAGAAATAAACTAAAATAAAGATACATACTGTCAACTTGCTCTCTTGAATGATCTCTAATGATGAATAAGCTTAAGGAGTAATTGTGGGAGGCAAGGACCTGTTTACAATAGGTAAAGGGTGTATTTATAGGAGTTTAGGAAACCCTAATTCGGATTCTTGGAGTAGAAGGCAAGTAATAGGACTGTTTTCCAAATCAAATTCGTAACCCTAAAATATAGAAAAGGTCATAAACTGTTGATGTCTTGTTTTGGCTGTAACTTCTTCAACATTGCTCCGATTTGCGCGTTCTTTATATCGAAACTGATCGACTCGGAAAGCTCTACACTTTTTCTTCAGACCATTCTTCCAAATTCCCAGCAAAGCTTGAGTTATGATCACTTTACTGGACGTAGCTGCTGAAATTCAGACTTACTTGAGAACTTTTCTTTTCCTATTTTATCTTTTACTTTCTTATCTCCAATTTCCATCATTATCTTATTTCCTTTATCTATTGGAATTGATTTTCCAGCTAATTAATTACCATATATCTTTAAAGCTTCACGATTAATAAACAATTAAACTAAATATGCTCTAAAAATAATAAATCACCAAATCAAGACAAGAAATAAAAAAATACTAATATATGAATAAAAATCGACTAAGTACTTCCTAAATAATCCTAAAATGATGTCTCCAACTATGATTAAATCATCACAAATAGGGAGACATCAATTTCATTATTTTCCAAAAATTTGAAAATGATTATGATATTTCAAATAATGGTTGCATCTGGATAAACGTGAACTTGGTTGGGAAAAGGGGGAAATACTTGCGATAATGATTTTACGCAATTTTTTGGTAGAAATTGATTGTGAACATGGGAGAATCACTACTTTTTATGCTAAAACTTTAAGATTTTCATATGATTTAGAGAAGGTGTTTGATAAAAAAACGAATACATATGAAACTTGGTTGCAGTTCTTGTAAAAGGAAAAGATAAAACTTATTACTTGAAAAAAATATCATTATACTTGATATTTTTTAGGATCCCTCATATTATTATGTATCAATTTTTTTCTCTAAATGAAGTAGGATTAAAACCTAATTTCTAGAGGGTGAAGATAATTATAATCTAGTGGGATAAGTGTACCAGGTGGTTCAATTTATTTAAAAAACTTTATCAAATTGAATATGATTATATTCTAAGATTATTGTGATATGTGGCATGATAATATTTAACATGTAATTGTTAAGATTATTAAAGTTCTAGATGCTTTAACATAATTGGTGATTGTGTTAAATGTCACAAATTTAAAAAGAGAAAAGCATGCCAAGGAATCCGTAAAGACCACTAAGAGACTTAATTATTAAAAAAAATTAGTATTTTATGACTTAACTCGTTTTACAAAATTATCTTTAGTAGAATTGATAAATTGACACACTTATTATTTATCTCCTAAAAATAATTCATAAAATTTTTTTAGATATAATGTCGTAGTCAACAAAACAACTTGATAGAAAGACAAGAGCCTTAGGGTAGAGAATATATTTCCACTATCTTATAAAGTTATGTGAATCTTTTAGGATCGCATATGAATTCTGTTGCCTTTACAAACCCCATTAAAATTGTATAGCTAAAATAATGAGCACATCTTTTAATTTTAATGGATTCTAATCTAATACATTTAGTGTTTCCATATTTGGGGAATGAGAAATTATAAAACTGTTATGTGATTAACATGTTTTTAACTCATAAGATTCTAGTTAAAACCCCTTTAATTATGGAAATATATTTTCCTACCGTAAAATAATCAAGAATGTGGAGGTGACAGGCCATGATTGGCCTATAAGACATATATTAAATCACATAAAAACTATAAATTCTATTTGTTTTAAAATCTGTTGAATATAAAATCCTATCCTTATCCGATAAACTCTATAGATAATTCTAAACATGCATAAATATTTTCAAGTATTTGGGTTTTTTAAAAGTGAATATTAATGTTTCATATTTGTTATTATGTCATATAGTAATTACTTACTCGTTAACACTGATATACGTGAGAATATACCCTCTAGTTTGTTCTCCTTTAGTTTTGAGATTATCCGTGATAAAAAGTGCACAATGCACCATCATCTAATCATGTGAGCTCTTATTTTTATTACTGCATGAAAAAAATTGTTAGTATATCATATATATATATATATATATATATATATAAATTGAGAAGTGAGAAAATGTATGTGAACATACAAGTTAGTGGATGAAGTGGGCGTGGATTGTGTGCCATAGGAGGGTTCATTGGTGGCATTGAAGTTTTTTGCTAAACAAATGGGAAGGGTGAGTTGTCTAGGAACTTGTGACCTCTTAGAGGATTTTTCCATTCTTAGAGGATTAAGGGTCGATACATGGCAATCCGAAAACACCTAGATAGGCAGGCGTGGAGCCAACTGTATTTGCAAGGTGTCCACAGATCCAACTCCCGTTATTTTTTAAAAATATACACCTACCATTACAAAAATATAATTAAATGATCTCCAAATTAGTTAAGACTCTTAATTTGGTCTTCCCTAACTTTTATGTTTTTTAATTATATTTTAAATTACTTTATTTGTATAATTTTTATTTATTCACAAGAAAATATATTACTTTAAATAAGAAAGGAACTTATAAACTAAGCAATTACAAAATTTAATATTTGCACTTATATTAAGTTTTTTATAAAATATAGAGACCTATAGTACATTTTACGTCTCCAATTAGGAGATACTAGAATAGTTTGATCCGGAGTAATTGTAGGATGCACAATATAATTTTCTAAGTTGTTACATCCCTCCGAAAGATACAGCATATCCTAAAAAAATGATCATTTAATTAGCTTCCATCTTGAGAGACGAGAATAGGCCTAAATCATCATCAAAAGGATATATATGGAGGGTTTCCAGAAACAAGATGGATCGCATAATGTGGGAGTATTAAAAAATTATTGAATTTACGGACGGGTCGAAAAATTGCAGAATGTTCCATGCATTATCCGTCAATCTAGGTGACTTATGCATAGAATCTAGATGGGCTCTGGTGTTATAATTCTTTCTGCACCTAAAAAATATAGTTAGGAAGGAGGGAGGATCTCTTACTTAGAGAGAGATTCAGAGCGATCAGCGATTCTAAACATTTATTATTAAGCTCGACCACATACTTATTCATATAGTCACATGATTTCTATTATGAGAAATTTTGGCAAAATTTTTCCTACTTCCTTTAGGAAAAACATACTCATGCTGTTCAGGGAAGTACATGTGATGAACATGATATACTGCAAGTTTAGGTGATTGATCTCAATGCTCATCACCAGATTACAAAAACAGCTCACCTATATAGACAAGTCTTTTGAACATGAAGTAGATGGAAGCTCAAGTTTAATAAATCACATGTTAAGAAATTAAGAAAGCCCACTGATAATATAAATAATAATTTTTTAATTAATATTTGAACATGATCTTTTTTCTAATATTAATTTTTTTTATATAATAATAATAATATTAAATTATTTTTTAGTCCTAAGAAACAAAATGGGGATACTAAACAACAAAACAAAAGTAATTGGATAGTTTATATGACATTCAGTATTAAATCCGTTATAATTTTTAAATATGTATGGGCTTCTATCCCTGTTTTAATATATACTCCTGTTTTTTTTATAAATTTTAAGTATTTTCTTTCACTTTAAATCTTTTTTCTATTTAGATCTCGGTCTGCTTTCTCTCAGAATCCTTTAAATTTTTTCTATCCAGATCTTGTTTGTTTTCTCTAGAAATCTCATAAATCTTATAAATAGGTTTTCATAAATCATATATAATATTTGAATTATCAACTTACAGATCTAGATCCAGATTCAGATCCAGATCTAGATTCAGATCCAGTTAGCTCCTATATAGTTATCACCATGGCTGGCGGCAAAGCTCAAATCACCTTAAAGAAATTCACTAATGGTATATGTTTCTACTCCTATTTTTTTCAATCGTTTTATAAATTTATTGAACCTAATTTGATTTCTATTGAGAATTGTGAGATTATTTTTGATAATTATGTTTAATTAATTAAAATGTGTTAAACAATTGTGTAGATCCTTGTTACAAATATCTGATCTAAATTATTTCATATTGCTGGAAATTTTGATTCATGATGTGTGTATTTCATTATAATTAAAAAAGTCAGAATGAAGTGCCAAAATTCTATATGTGGTGGAGTGGTTGTATCATAAAGTAGTGTTTGTAATTATTAATGTTAGTTTGCATGATATAGAAGAGGAGTCATAATTTTTTGTTCAGATTTTCTTATCCAGATACCTAAAAGTATTTCACCTTAGGTCACTACATTATGTAAAAGAATAGTATTTAAGCATTGTTTGAGGGTTTAATTATATGAATTTATTACTCTTTATATATATACATATATATTATTAGTGTTATATTTTTGTAGTTGATATTAGCATTTAGTATTAAAGCTTCGCGAGGGTTTAATTTGATGTAAACTAACCTAATATCATTGTATGAATATCATACATATTAACTAACATTATTTTTGTTTATTTTTCCAGATTGAGTTGACTATACAGTGTATAACATGATCCTTGACCATGACATTTCATATTTTTAGCAAACAATGAGTTGTCCAAAGCCAGAGATTTTCTCCGAGTATCAGGAGTGATAGCAGCTGCCGTTGGGAGAGTCTTGGTATAGTTAGACATGGTAGCGGTAAATAAAGTGAAATAGGTAATATTTTAAAAGAAGGTTAATGTGAAAAGATTACGAATCATAATCCTTTAATGGTAATTGCAATTTGAGATAGAAGAAAGAGAGAGAGAGAGAAAAGTTGAAGAAGGAGGGTTTGTGGTGGTGCTTTCTCTGTAGGAGATTAACTATTGAAGTTTAGGATGTAATAAATATGTTACCTATCTACTTATTATTTCATTTATTAACCCAATCTTAAATATGCATTGACTATTCTCATTTAACTATACTTTTTAAATAATATGATTAATTTTTTTTACTTAATTAAAACCATGTTTGTTTGTTTTTCTTGGTATAACCGCTTTTAATAGTCGAATTGTTGAATGTAGGAACTTTGGCTCGATGCTTTATTAAATTATTAAGTGGACTACTGAATGCAAACAAACATGGCCTTATCTTCTGGCATTAATGTACCTCGAGTAATGAGAAAAAAAAATATATAATGCATAGTTGATTCCTTATCTGCATTTAAATATTATTGACCTGAAAAATAATATATGTAAATAATAATAATACGCCTTAACTGTAATCGAGACTTTTTTTTTCAATTAATGATATTGTTCATATTAAATCGAGTTCAATATATTTTTACTATAAATTGTTGAGTGTTCAGTAAAGTCTGTTGAGAAATTTGATTATTAGGTGACGGTTAGGGTGAATGGGCCGAGGAGATGGGCCAAACTTAGAGAGCTGGGGTGGTGGGGCCACAACTTGGACATAGTGAGAATTAAGTCGATATTTAAAAAAAAATTGAATACCCTTTTTATCAAAAATAATTTTTAAATTATCATTTTTTAATATAAATGGATATAATATACTACCCAACCTAATTAATTAATTAATTAACTAATATTCGATTAATGATTATAAATTTATATATATACATATAAATTGAGAATTGAGAAAATGTATGTGAGCAGAAAAGTTAGTGGACAAAGTGGGGGTGGATTGTGTGCCATAGGAGGGTTCATTGGTGGCATTGAAGTTTTTTGCTAAGTAAATGGGAAGGGTGAGTTGTCTAGGAACTTGTGACCTCTTAGAGAATTTTTCCATTCTTAGAGGATTAAGGGTCGATACATGGCATTCCGTAAACACCCAGATAGGCGTGGAGCCAACTGTATTTCAGAGGGGTCCACGGATCCACCTCTCTGTTATTTTTTTCAAAATATACACTTACCACTACAAAAATATAAGTAATTGATCTCCACATTTGTTAAGAATCTTCATTTGGTCTTCCTTAACTTTTAAATTTTTTTAATTAGATTTTAAATTATTTTATTTGTATAATTTTTTTATTTACTAGAAAATATATATTACTTTTAATAAAAAAGGAACTTATAAACTAAGCAATTATAAAATTTAATCTCAGCACTTATATTAAAATCTTTATAAAATATAGAGACATATAGTACATTTTACGTCTCCAATTGGGAGATACTAGAATAGTTTGATCCGGAGGAATTGTAGGATGCATAATATAATTTTCGAAGTTGTTACATCCCTCCGAAAGATCCACCACATCCTAAAAAATGATCGTTTTATTAGCTTCCATCTTGAGAGACGAGAATAGGCCTAAACCATCATCAAAAGAATATATACAGAGGGTTTCCAGAAACAAGTTCTTGACTAAAGGGACTGGTAAAAAAATTGCAGAATGTTCCATGCATTATCCGTCAATCTAGGTGACTTATGCCTAGGTTCTAGATGGGCTCTGGTGTTATAATTCTTTAATAAGCACCTGAAAAATATAGTTAGGAAGGAGGGAGGGCCGTTTACTTAGAGAGAGATTCAGAGCGATCAGCAATTCTCAACATTTATTATTAAACTCGACCACATACTTATTCATAGAAGTCACATGATTTCTATTATGAGAAATTTTTGCAAAATTTTTCAGGCTTCCTTTAGGAAAAATATACTCTGTTCTGGGAAGTACATGTGTTGAACATGATATACAGCAAGTTGAGGTGATTGATCTCAATGCTCTTCACCAGAATTCAAAAACGGCTCACTTATATAGACAAGTCTTTTGAACATAGAGTAGATGGAAGCTCAAGTATAATGAATCACATGTTAAGAAATTAAGAAAGGCCACTTATAATATAAACAATGCTTTTTTAATTAAAATTTGAACATGATCTTTTTCTTAATATTAAATTTTTTTATGTAAAAATAATAATATTAAATTATTTTTTAGTCCTAAGAAACAAAATGGGGATAATAAACAACAAAACAAAAGTAATTGGATAGTTTATATGATATGTATTAAATCGGATTATAATTTTTAAATATGTATGGGCTTCTATTCATGTTCTAATATATACTCCTATTTTTATAAACTTAAAGTATTTTCCTTCACTTTCAATCTTTTTTCTATTTAGATCTTGTCTGCTTTCTCTCCAATTTTTTTTTAAATTTTTTCTATCCAGATCTCATTTGTTTTCTTTAGAAATCTCATAAATAGGTTTTCATATATCATATATAATATTTGAATTATCAACTTACAGATCTAGATCTAGATTCAGATCCAGATCTAGTTAGCTACTATATAGCTATCACCATGGCTGGTGCAAAGCTCAAATCACCATAAAGATATTCATTGATGGTATATATTTCTACTCCCAATTTTTTCAATTGTTTTATAAATTGATTGAACCTAATTTGATTTCTATTGGGAATTGTAGGATTAGTTTTGATAATTATGTTTAATTAATTAAAATGTGTTACACAATTGTGTAGATCCTTGATACAAATATGTGATCTAAATTATTTTATATTGCTGGAAATTTTGATTTATGATGTGTGTATTTCATTATAATTAAGAAAATCAGAATAAAGTGCCAAAAGTCTATATGTGGTTGAGTGGTTGCATCATAAAGTAGTGCTTGTAACTATTAATGTTAGTATGCATGATATATAAGAGGAGTCATAAATTTTTGTTGAGATTTTCTTTTCCAGATACCTAAAAGTATTTTACCTTAGGTCACTACATTATGTAAAAGAATTATTACATGACTCTATGTTAGTCCGTGTTATTGGTATATGTAAATGAAAACTAGTAAATATTGATTTTTTTAGAGTAATTTTATGTGTTACGATATATTAATGTGTGATTATACTGAATTTAAAAAAAATCTCTCTCTCCCTCTCTCTCTCTCTCTATATATATATATGTATATTATTAGTGTTATATTTCTGTAGTTGATTTTAGGAATTATTATTAAAGCTTTGTTTAAGGGTTTAATTATATAGATTTGTTACTCTTTATATATATACACATATAATATTAGTGTTATATTTTTGTAGTTGATATTAGAATTTAGTATTAAAGCGTTGTTTGAGGGTTTAATTTGATGTAAAACAACCTAATATCTTTGTATGAATATCATACATATTAACTAACATCATTTTTGTTTATTTTTTCAGATTGAGTTGACTATACAGTGAATAACATGATCCTTGACCACGTTATTTCATATTTTTAGCAAACAATGAGTTGTCGAAGGACAAATTTTTTACTGTCTTTGGTTAAGAAGAAAGAAGGGCATATGTGCGTCGACATGGTGCAAGAGGATCAGATTGGTATTAAATTCCTCATCACATATAGGGCAACCAATTCATGATTTCTCATATGTGTTTGAATTTATTTTTAGATTGATCCATGTTAAAAGAGAAAAAGAATGTGATAGGTATAGAAGGTATAGGTAGAAAACAGAAAGACGGGACATAAGTAAGAGAGGTGAAGATAGAATGTATAATTACCATATATATAGTGTATGAATATTTATTAATTTTTTCATAATGTCAATCAGTGCAAAAGCATGTGGAAGGCCCACCAGGCCAAGTAGTAGTTGTAATAATGCTGTTTGTAACGATTATAAACACTAGTAATATTTTTAATGGTATATTATTTGTAATTAAGATTGTATTTCATGAATTATATCATACTTTTATCATTAGAATCTTCTTATGTTCAAACTTCATTAGTAAAAAGTATTCGACAAAAAGAATTATAAATAAAGTAATAGATTAATATCTATATATTCTACAGGAAGTCAATGTTTCTGAACATTACCTCTTCATGGGATTATTTTCTTTATTGTGCTAGGAAATAACCGAAGCAAGGAACTTTGATATTGGTAACATTTCTCTATTGACGGTTTCAAAATCAAGCATACCAATTAGTGGCAAGAATGGGTAAATTATCAGTCCATATCTTTAAGATTATTCTTATTGTCTATCATAATAAATATTATTCAAAACAATAATAAAAAAATGTAGTTCATGATTATTAATTTATCTTAAAGTTATGAAGGTGTTACGAAAATAAATAAAAGTATAAATGTTTCTCATACAAGCATTTATCTAGAAAAGGTCTTTGGTGGATATATATACTAAGCCTTCTCCCTTATGAAACACACCAAGAAAGAGAAGAAAGACTAAATCTCTAATAATCTTCCCTTTCCAAACTCGCTTGTGTTGAAAAGATTATTTTGGTAGTTCGAGCAATACGCCAACACTCATTTTGAGGACCTTGGGGAAAGACCAGTGAATACGCACCCCGCACCGTAAATCATTTTTTGATCTTGTGCCTACTACTACAATGTCGTCTTTAACGTTAAGTTTTCCATTTTCTATTTTTATTTTCTATTTTCAGTTTTGTTTCATGATTTCCAACAATTTGAAAACGGTTATGATATTTCAAATAATGGGTGAATCTAGAGTTAACATGAACTTGGTTAGGGAAAAGGGGGAAATATTTGTGGTAATGATTCGACGCAATTTTTTGTGGAAATTGATGTGAATATGGGAGAATCACTACTTTTTATGCTAAAAGTTTTATATGATTTAGATGAGGTGTTTGATAAGAAAAAGGAATAATATGAAACTCAATTCTCCTAAAAAGAAAAGTTAAAACTTATTACTTGAAAATATCTCTTTATACGTGATATTTTTTAGTTTCTCTCATATTATTATGTATCAATTTATTTCTCTAAATGACGTAGGATTAAAACCTAATTTCTAGAGGGTGAAGATAATTATCATCTAGCGTGATAAGTGTAATAGCTGGTTCAATATATTTAAAAAACTTTTTCAAATTTAATATGACTATATTTTTTTGTTATTGTGGTATATAGCATGACAATGTTTAACATGTAATTGTTAAAATTATTGAAATTCTAGATGCTTTAACATAATTGGTGATTGTGTTAAATGTAAAAAAATTAAAAAGAGAAAAGCATGCCAAGGAATCTTTAAACACTTGTCCACTAAGAGACTCAAATATTAAAAAAAATAGTATTTTATGACTTAACTGATTTTACAAAATTACCTTTAGTAGAAAGGATACGTGTACACACTGCTTATTTATCTCCTAAAAATAATTCATAAAGTTTTTTTAAATATAAAGTTGAAGTCAACAAAACAAATTGATAGAAAGATAAGAGTCTTAGGGTAGAGAATATATTTCCACTATCTTATAAAGTTATGTGAAACTAATAGGATTGCATATGAATTCAGTTGCCTTTACACACCAAATTAAAATGGTATAGCTAAAATAATGGGTAGTTCTTTTAATTATAATGGATTCTAATCTAATACATTTAGTGAGCCCATATGTGGGGAATGAGATCTTATAAAACGGTTATGTGCTTAACAGGTTTAAATCATAAGATTTTAGTTAAAACCCCTTGAATTATGAAATGATATTTTTCCTAACCTAAAATACATAAGAATGTGGAGGTGAGAAGTCATGAGTGGCTTACACGACTTATTTTAAATCATATCAAAACTATAAATTCTATTTGTATTAAAAAATGTTGAATATAGAATCCTATCTTTATCTGATAAACTCTATTGGTGATTCTAGACATGCATAAATATTTTTAAGTATATAGTTTTTTTAAAAGACAATATTTAATGTTTTATATATGTTATTATGTCATGTAGTCATAACTTACTCATTAACACTGATATACGGTAGAATATACCCTCTAGTTAGTTATTCTTTAGTTTTGAAGTTATCCTTGATAAAAAGTGTAGGCACACTGCTCCATTATCTAATCATGTGAGCTCTAATTTTTTTTACTGTATGAAAAAAAAATTGTCAGTATATCATATATATATATATTTATAAATTGAGAACTAAGAAAATGTATGTGAACAAACAAATTAGTGGACAAAGATAGGGTGGATTGTGTGCCATACGAGGGTTCATTGGTGGCGTTGAAGTTTTTTGCTAATTAAAGGGGAAGGGTGAGTTGTCTAGGAACTTGTGACCTCTTAGAGGACGTTTCCATTTTAGAGGAATAAGGGCCGATACATGGAAATCTGAAAACACCCAGATAGGGATGGAGCCAAGTGTAGTTGAGAGGGGTCCATGGATCCCCCTTCCTGATATTTTTAAAAAATATACAACTACCATTACAAAAATATATGTGATTGATCTCCAAATTTGTTCAGAATCTTCATTTGCTCTTCCCTAACTCTTAAAGATTATTTTATTATATAATTTCTTTTATTTTTTGACAATAAAATATATATTACTTTGTATACAAAAAGGAACTTACAGATTAAGCAATTAAAAAATTTAATATCCGCACTTATATTAAAATCTTTATACAAGAGACCTATAGTGTATTTTGTGTCTCCAATTGGGAGATACTAGAATAGTTTGATCCGGAGCAATTGTAGGATGCATTATATATTTTTGATGTAATATTAATAATATTGAATTATTTTTTAGTCTTAAGAAACAAAATGGGGATAGTGAACAACAAAACAAAAGTAATTGGATAGTTTATATATCATTGGGTTTTAAATCCATTCATAATTTTTGAATATGTATGGGCTTCTATCCCTATTTTAATATATACTCCTGTTTTTTTAAACTTCTACTATTTTCTTTCACTTGAAATTAACTTTTTCTATTTAGATCTCGTCTGCTTTCTCTGCAAATCTCTCAAGTTTTTTCTATCTAGATATCATTTGTTTTCTCTCAAATCTCATAAAACTCATAAATAGGTTCTCATAACTCATCAGTTTTGTTTGAATTTTTAACTTATAGATCTGGATATAGATTCAGATCCATCCAATTAACTACTATAAAGCTATCACCATGGCCGAGCTCAAATTACAATAAAGAAAGTCATTGATGGTACATGTTTCTAGTCCCATTTTTTTAAAATTGTTCTATTAATTGATCGAACCTAATTTGATTTCTATTGAGAATTATGGCATTAGTTTTGGAAATTATATTTTAATTACTTAATATGTGCTAAACAATCGTGTAGATCCTTGTTACAAATATGTGATCTAAATTATTTTATATTGTTGGAAATTTTGATCTATGATGTGTGTATTTCATTATATTTAAGAAAGTCATAATAAAGTGCGAAAAGTCTATATGTGGTTGAGTGAATGAATTATAAAGTAGTGCTCGTAAATATTAATTTCAGTCGGCATGATATAAAAAAGGAGTCATAAATTTTTGTTGAGATTTTCTTTTTCGGATACCTAAAATATGCAATTGCATATTTTACCTTAGGAATACATTATGTAAAACATTCATTATATGTCTGTATATTAGTCCAAGTTAATTGTATATGTAAACGATAACTAGTAATTTGAAGTGTTACAATATATTAATGTGTGATTATACTGAATTTGAAAATACCCCCTATATATATATATTATTAGTGTTATATTTTTGTAGTTAATATTAGCAATTAGGGTTTAATTAAATGGATTTGTTACTCTTTATGATGTAAACTTTTCTAATATCTTTGTATAAATATCATACATATTAACTAACATTATTTTTGTTTATTTTTCCTGATTGAGATTAATTTACAGTGAATAACATGATCATTGACCATGACATTTTATATTTTTAGCAAACAATGAGTTGTCTAAGGACAAATTTTTTATTGTCTTTGGTAAAAAAGAAAGAAGGGCATATGTGCCTCGACATGGTGTAAGAGGATCAAATTAGTAATGAATTCCTTCTTGTGTTTTAACTTGTATAAACCAGTAAAACAATATAAAACTAAAGCATAAATTAAATAAAAGTATATATAAATAAATAACTTTACTTGTCGAGGCTCGGATTGGATCCGATGTAGTATTTAGGCCACGTACCGGTGTCTTACGTTTGTTGGCTTCAACCTCCAGGATACAACGACAAAACTATTCAAAAGAAACTGACACACGACGAACTTAATAATGCTGCTTCTTTCTATCTCTCTCTTATAACTTTAATGCTTTTAAAAATGAATGAATAAAATGGTTTACTTGGCCAACTATTTATAGAAAATGAAAAGGTGGATTTGGCAAAGAGTTGTGATGGTTCATTTAAAGATGCCCAAGTTTAAACCCCCAGCCCAGCAATCCTTTTTTTTTCTTTCTGCTTTTCTTTACTTCATAACCAAATAAATTAAATAAAAAACATGTATTATTATTATTTTTTTATCTTTTAATTTCTTCAAATTCTATGACTCAATTTCTCATTCAATTTCAAATGATTTTAACCAGATGAATATATTACGTTAAATAGAATTAGCGTATCAATATTCGAGAATCATTTCTTTAGAATGCGTCACCCACTGTTATCGTAGACATGGTCATCACTTGGGTAATCTCATTTGACCAACATTCCTTATCACATATAGGGAAATCGATTAATGTTTGCTCATATGTGTTTTGGAAATTATTATTAGATTGATCCATTTTGAAAAGAGAAAAAGAATATGATAGGTATATAAGGTATAGGCAAAAAAAGGAAAGACGGGACATAAGGAAGAAAGGATAAAGATAAAGCGGATGTCTATACACCATATATATAAGTATGAATAGTTATCAATTTTGTCATAATGTTTATCAGTGCAAAAGTATGTTATAAAGTAATAGATTAATATCTATATATTCCACAGGAAGTCAATATCTCTGAACATTGCCTCCAGTTCTCTTTGCATAAGTGAATGTGATTTGTAATTTATAATCAAAAGGCTTATGAATGGGGTATTCATGGGATTGTTTTCTTTATTGTGTTAGGAAAAAACTAAAGTAAGAAATTTTGATATTGGTACCATTTCTCTTTTAATGGTTTCAAAATCAAGCATACCGATTAACGGTAAGAATGGGTAAATTATCAGTTCATATATTTAAGATTCTTGTTATTGTCTATCTTATATATTATTCAAAACAATATTAAAAAACAAATATCTATAGTTCTTAATTATTAATTTATCTCAAAGTTATAAAGGTGTTACGAAAATAAATAAAATTACATATATTGCTCATACAAGCATTTATCTAGAGAAGGTCTTTGGTGGCTAAATAAACTAAGCCTTCTCCCTTATGAAACACACCCAGAAAGAGAATAAAGATGAAATATTTAATAATCTACCCTTGCCAAACTCCCTTGTACTGAAAAAATTATTTAGGTAGTGCGAATAAGGTAGTAGCAGTCATATCTTGGGGAATGACCCGTAAATACAGTTTAGCACCCCACCACAAATTTTTTTATGGTCTTGTCCACGCTACTACAATGTCCGTTTTAGTTCTTATAATGTTTAAGTTTTTCATTTTCAATTCTTATTTTATATTTTCAGGTTAATTTAATTATTTTCCAACAGTTTGAAAAGATATCAAATAATGGTTACATTTAAAGTTAATGTGAATTTGTTTAGGGAAAAGGGGAAATTCTTGCGGTAATGATTTGAAGCAATTTGGAAGAAATTGATTATGGACATGTGAGAATCACTACTTTTTATGCTAAAACTTCATGGTTTTCATATGATATAGAGGAGGTGTTTGATATGAAAAACGAATACATATGAAACTCGGCTGCAGTTCAAGTAAAAGGAAAACTTAAAACTTATTACTTAAATAAGATAGTGGCACTCATAACATGGGGAATGACTAGTGTATACACACCCGACACCGTAAATCATTTTTTGGTCTTGTCCTTGCTACTACAATGTCAACTTTAGGTTCTTTAACGTTAAGTTTTCCATTTTCTATTTTTATTTTATATTTTCCGTTTTATTTCTTGTGTCGCGTAAGGTGTGATAAAAATATGATAAATAAATATGGATAATGATGCACTAACACCCTAGACTAAACACGATACTCACTGCTAGTATCACAGATCGTATGCAAGTTTCACTAGTAAGAAAGATTCGTTCCACAGAGACTTAGTGTGTTATGCTTATATGTAATAAATTTAAGTAGCAATTAATAATCAAAAGAAAGGAAAAAAAAATAAATATGATAATTGATGAGAGTAATGATTAAACTTAATAAAATAAAGATTAGTAAATAAATATGGACGAATTAAGATGAGAAAATATAGCTCAGGTTTCGCTAGTATACACTAATCTTTCTATTTCTTCGATCAGTTAATAACGTTGATAATAACTCTTAGAAAAGTAGTCAGGATTCTAAATTCCTCCCTACCGCCTTTCGGGTCGACTGGGGTGGCGAACTCACAATCACGAGGAGAGTTAACTAAGGTGCTCCTACGCCACTAGGTTCTTAGATGAGACTGGCCTTCTAAAGATGATCGATATGTGATCAAACCCTAATGACTATCTAGATAGGCAAGCCTTTCCGGATCACTACCACACACTAGACGTTTATGTGGTGTTTCGATAATTAGATACCCTTTCCGGGTGACCATCTAATTACTATTAGCACAACCCTAAATTGATCATTTAAGACAGAAAATAAACCATAGCACATAAAACAAATATATGGTTAAGCAACTAGAATCAATTTAAAACAGTTCTCCCAAAAAAACATAGATTAAAGAAAATAGAATTCATAGATTATGCATATCTAAAACCAAAGCTATTGGAAAATTAGTTCATACTAGAAAGAAATAAACTAAAATAAAGATACATACTGTCAACTTGCTCTCTTGAATGATCTCTAATGATGAATAAGCTTAAGGAGTAATTGTGGGAGGCAAGGACCTGTTTACAATAGGTAAAGGGTGTATTTATAGGAGTTTAGGAAACTCTAATTCGGATTCTTGGAGTAGAAGGCAAGTAATAGGACTTTTTTCCAAATCAAATTCGTAACCCTAAAATATAGAAAAGGTCATAAACTGTTGATGTCTTGTTTTGGCTGTAACTTCTTCAACATTGCTCCGATTTGCGCGTTCTTTATATCGAAACTGATCGACTCGGAAAGCTCTACACTTTTTCTTCAGACCATCCTTCCAAATTCCCAGCCAAGCTTGAGTTATGATCACTTTACTGGACGTAGCTGCTAAAATTCAGATTTACTTGAGAACTTTTCTTTTCCTATTTTATCTTTTACTTCCTTATCTCCAATTTCCATCATTATCTTATTTCCTTTATCTATTGGAATTGATTTTCCATCTAATTAATTACCATATATCTTTAAAGCTTCACGATTAATAAACAATTAAACTAAATATGCTCTAAAAATAATAAATCACCAAATCAAGACAAGAAATAAAAAAATACTAATATATGAATAAAAATCGACTAAGTACTTCCTAAATAATCCTAAAATGATGTCTCCAACTATGATTAAATCATCACAAATAGGGAGACATCAATTTCATTATTTTCTAAAATTTTGAAAATGATTATGATATTTCAAATAATGGTTGCATCTGGATAAACGTGAACTTGGTTGGGAAAAGGGGGAAATACTTGCGATAATGATTTGACGCAATTTTTTGGTAGAAATTGATTGTGAACATGGGAGAATCACTACTTTTTATGCTAAAACTTCAAGATTTTCATATGATTTAGAGAAGGTGTTTGATAAAAAAAACGAATACATATGAAACTTGGTTGTAGTTCTTGTAAAAGGAAAATATAAAACTTATTACTTGAAAAAAATATCATTATACTTGATATTTTTTAGGATCCCTCATATTATTATGTATCAATTTTTTTCTCTAAATGAAGTAGGATTAAAACCTAATTTCTAGAGGGTGAAGATAATTATAATCTAGTGGGATAAGTGTACCAGGTAGTTCAATTTATTTAAAAAACTTTATCAAATTGAATATGATTATATTCTAAGATTATTGTGATATGTGGCATGATAATATTTAACATGTAATTGTTAAGATTATTAAAGTTCTAGATGCTTTAACATAATTGGTGATTGTGTTAAATGTCACAAATTTAAAAAGAGAAAAGCATGCCAAGGAATCCGTAATGACCACTAAGAGACTTAATTATTAAAAAAAATTAGTATTTTATGACTTAACTTGTTTTACAAAATTACCTTTAGTAGAATTGATAAATTGACACACTTATTATTTATCTCCTAAAAATAATTCATAAAGTTTTTTTAGATATAATGTCGTAGTCAACAAAACAACTTGATAGAAAGACAAGAGCCTTAGGGTAGAGAATATATTTCCACTATCTTATAAAGTTATGTGAATCTTTTAGGATCGCATATGAATTCCGTTGCCTTTACAAACCCCATTAAAATTGTATAGCTAAAATAATGAGCACATCTTTTAATTTTAATGGATTCTAATCTAATACATTTAGTGTTTCCATATTTGGGGAATGAGAAATTATAAAACTGTTATGTGATTAACATGTTTTTAACTCATAAGATTCTAGTTAAAACCCCTTTAATTATGGAAATATATTTTCCTAACGTAAAATAATCAAGAATGTAGAGGTGACAGGCCATGATTGGCCTATAAGACTTATATTAAATCACATAAAAACTATAGATTCTATTTGTTTTAAAATCTATTGAATATAAAATCCTATCCTTATCCGATAAACTCTATAGATAATTCTAAACATGCATAAATATTTTCAAGTATTTGGGTTTTTTAAAAGTTAATATTAATGTTTCATATTTGTTATTATGTCATATAGTAATTACTTACTCGTTAACACTGATATACGTGAGAATATACCCTCTAGTTTGTTCTCCTTTAGTTTTGAGATTATCCGTGATAAAAAGTGCACAATGCACCATCATCTAATCATGTGAGCTCTTATTTTTATTACTGCATGAAAAAAATTGTTAGTATATCATATATATATATATATAAATTGAGAAGTGAGAAAATGTATGTGAACATACAAGTTAGTGGATGAAGTGGACGTGGATTGTGTGCCATAGGAGGGTTCATTGGTGGCATTGAAGTTTTTTGCTAAACAAATGGGAAGGGTGAGTTGTCTAGGAACTTGTGACCTCTTAGAGGATTTTTCCATTCTTAGAGGATTAAGGGTCGATACATGGCAATCCGAAAACACCTAGATAGGCAGGCGTGGAGCCAACTGTATTTGCAAGGTGTCCACAGATTCACCTCCCGTTATTTTTTAAAAATATACACCTACCATTACAAAAATATAATTAAATGATCTCCAAATTAGTTAAGACTCTTCATTTGTTCTTCCCTAACTTTTATGTTTTTTAATTATATTTTAAATTACTTTATTTGTATAATTTTTATTTATTTACAAGAAAATATATTACTTTAAATAAGAAAGGAACTTATAAACTAAGCAATTACAAAATTTAATATTTGCACTTATATTAAATATTTTATAAAATATAGAGACCTATAGTACATTTTACGTCTCCAAATAGGAGATACTAGAATAGTTTGATCTGGAGCAATTGTAGGATGCACAATATAATTTTCTAAGTTGTTACATCCCTCCGAAAGATACATCATATCCTAAAAAATGATCATTTAATTAGCTTCCATCTTGAGAGACGAGAATAGGCCTAAATCATCATCAAAAGGATATATATGGAGGGTTTCCAGAAACAAGATGGATCGCATAATGTGCGAGTATTCAAAAATTATTGAATTTACGGACTGGTCGAAAAATTGCAGAATGTTCCATGCATTATCCGTCAATCTAGGTGACTTATGCCTAGAATCTAGATGGGCTCTGGTGTTATAATTCTTTCTGGACCTAAAAAATATAGTTAGGAAGGAGGGAGGATCTCTTACTTAGAGAGAGATTCAGAGCGATCAGCGATTCTAAACATTTATTATTAAGCTCGACCACATACTTATTCATATAGTCACATGATTTCTATTATGAGAAATTTTGGCAAAATTTTTCCGGCTTCCTTTAGGAAAAACATACTCATGCTGTTCAGGGAAGTACATGTGATGAACATGATATACTGCAAGTTTAGGTGATTGATCTCAATGCTCATCACCAGAATACAAAAACAGCTCACCTATATAGACAAGTCTTTTGAACATGAAGTAGATGGAAGCTCAAGTTTAATAAATCACATGTTAAGAAATTAAGAAAGCCCACTGATAATATAAATAATAATTTTTTAATTAATATTTGAACATGATCTTTTTTTTAATATTAATTTTTATATAATAATATTAATATTAAATTATTTTTTTGTCCTAAGAAACAAAATGGGGATACTAAACAACAAAACAAAAGTAATTGGATAGTTTATATGACATTCAGTATTAAATCCGTTATAATTTTTAAATATGTATGGGCTTCTATCCCTGTTTTAATATATACTCCTGTTTTTTTTTTATAAATTTTAAGTATTTTCTTTCACTTTAAATCTTTTTTCTATTTAGATCTCGGTCTGCTTTCTCTCAGAATCCTTTAAATTTTTTCTATCCAGATCTTGTTTGTTTTCTCTAGAAATCTCATAAACCTTATAAATAGGTTTTCATAAATCATATATAATATTTGAATTATCAACTTACAGATCTAGATCTAGATTCAGATCCAGTTAGCTCCTATATAGTTATCACCATGGCTGGCGGCAAAGCTCAAATCACCATAAAGAAATTCACTAATGGTATATGTTTCTACTCCTATTTTTTTCATTCGTTTTATAAATTTATCGAACCTAATTTGATTTCTATTGAGAATTGTGAGATTAGTTTTGATAATTAGGTTTAATTAATTAAAATGTGTTAAACAATTGTGTAGATCCTTGTTACAAATATCTGATCTAAATTATTTCATATTGCTGGAAATTTTGATTCATGATGTGTGTATTTCATTATAATTAAAAAAGTTAGAATGAAGTGCCAAAATTCTATATGTGGTGGAGTGGTTGTATCATAAAGTAGTGTTTGTAATTATTAATGTTAGTTTGCATGATATAGAAGAGGAGTCATAATTTTTTGTTCAGATTTTCTTTTCTAGATACCTAAAAGTATTTCACCTTAGGTCACTACATTATGTAAAAAAATAGTATTTAAGCATTGTTTGAGGGTTTAATTATATGAATTTATTACTCTTTATATATATATACATACATATTATTAGTGTTATATTTTTGTAGTTGATATTAGCATTTAGTATTAAAGCTTCGCGAGGGTTTAATTTGATGTAAACTAACCTAATATCATTGTATGAATATCATATATATTAACTAACATTATTTTTGTTTATTTTTCCAGATTGAGTTGACTATACAGGGAATAACATGATCCTTGACCATGACATTTCATATTTTTAGCAAACAATGAGTTGTCCAAAGCCGGAGATTTTCTCCGAGTATCAGGAGTGATAGCAGCTGCCGTTGGGAGAGTCTTGGTATAGTTAGTCATGGTAGCGGTAAATAAAGTGAAATAGGTAATATTTTAAAAGAAGGTTAATGTGAAAAGATTACGAATCATAATTCTTTAATGGTAATTGCAATTTGAGATAGAAGAAAGAGAGAGAGAGAAAAGTTGAAGAAGGAGGGTTTGTGGTGGTGCTTTCTCTGTAGGAGATTAACTATTGAAGTTTAGGATGTAATAAATATGTTACCTATCTACTTATTGTTTCATTTATTAACCCAATCTTAAATATGCATGGACTATTCTTATTTAACTATACTTTTTAAATAATATGATTAATTTTTTTTACTTAATTAAAACCATGTTTGTTTTTTTTTCTTGGTATAACCGCTTTTAATAGTCGAATTGTTGAATGTAGGAACTTTGGCTCGATGCTTTATTAAATTATTAAGTGGACTACTGAATGCAAACAAACATGGCCTTATGTTCCGGCATTAATGTACCTCGAGTAATGAGAAAAAAAAAGATATATAATGCATAGTTAGTTCCTTATCTGCATTTAAATATTATTGACCCGAAAAATAATATATGTAAATAATAATAATACGCCTTAACTGTAATCGAGACTTTTTTTTCAATTAATGATATTGTTCACATTAAATCGAGTTCAATATATTTTTATTATAAATTGTTGAGTGTTCAGTAAAGTCTGTTGAGAAATTTGATTATTAGGCGACGGTTAGGGTGAATGGGCCGAGGAGATGGGCCAAACTTAGAGAGCTGGGGTGGTGGGCCACAACTTGGACATAGTGAGAATTAAGTCGATATTTAAAAAAAAAATTGAATACCTTTTTTATCAAAAATAATTTTTAAATCATCATTTTTTAATATAAATTGATATAATGTACTACCCAACCTAATTAATTAATTAATTAATTAATATTCGATTAATGATTATAAATTTATATATATACATATAAATTGAGAATTGAGAAAATGTATGTGAGCAGAAAAGTTAGTGGACAAAGTGGGGGTGGATTGTGTGCCATAGGAGGGTTCATTGGTGGCGTTGAAGTTTTTTGCTAACTAAATGGGAAGGGTGAGTTGTCTAGGAACTGTGACCTCTTAGAGAATTTTTCCAAAATTGTTAAGAATCTTCATTTGGTCTTCCTTAACTTTTAAATTTTTTTAATTAGATTTTATATTTTTTTATTTGTATAATTTTTTTTATTTACAAGAAAACATGTATTACTTTTAATAAAAAAGGAACTTATAAACTAAGTAATTATAAAATTTAATCTCAGCACTTATATTAAAATCTTTATAAAATATAGAGACATATAGTACATTTTACGTCTCCAACTGGGAGATACTAGAATAGTTTGATCCGGAGGAATTGTAGGATGCATAATATAATTTTCGAAGTTGTTACATCCCTCCGAAAGATCCACCACATCCTAAAAAATGATCGTTTTATTAGCTTCCATCTTGAGAGACGAGAATAGGTCTAAACCATCATCAAAAGAATATATACAGAGGGTTTCCAGAAACAAGATGGATCGCATAATGTGAGAGTATTAAAAAGTTCTTGACTAAAGGGACTGGTAAAAAAATTGCAGAATGTTCCATGCATTATCCGTCAATCTAGGTGACTTATGCCTAGGTTCTAGATGGGATCTGGTGTTATAATTCTTTAATAAGCACCTGAAAAATATAGTTAGAAAGGAGGGAGGGCCGTTTACTTAGAGAGAGATTCAGAGCGATCAGCAATTCTCAACATTTATTATTAAGCTCGACCACATACTTATTCATATAAGTCACATGATTTCTATTATGAGAAATTTTTGCAAAATTTTTCAGGCTTCCTTTAGGAAAAATATACTCTGTTCTGGGAAGTACATGTGTTGAACATGATATACAGCAAGTTGAGGTGATTGATCTCAATGCTCTTCACCAGAATTCAAAAACGGCTCACTTATATAGACAAGTCTTTTGAACATAGAGTAGATGGAAGCTCAAGTATAATGAATCACATGTTAAGAAATTAAGAAAGCCCACTTATAATATAAACAATGCTTTTTTAATTAAAATTTGAACATGATCTTTTTCTTAATATTAAATTTTTTTATGTAAAAATAATAATATTAAATTATTTTTTAGTCCTAAGAAACAAAATGGGGATACTAAACAACAAAACAAAAGTAATTGGATAGTTTATATGATATGTATTAAATCGGATTATAATTTTTAAATATGTATGGGCTTCTATTCATGTTCTACTATATACTCTTATTTTTATAAACTTAAAGTATTTTCCTTCACTTTCAATCTTTTTTCTATTTAGATCTTGTCGGCTTTCTCTCCAATTTTTTTTAAAGTTTTTCTATCCAGATCTCATTTGTTTTCTTTAGAAATCTCATAAATAGGTTTTCATATAACATATATAATATTTGAATTATCAACTTACAGATCTAGATCTAGATTCAGATCTAGTTAGCTACTATATAGCTATCACCATGGCTGGTGCAAAGCTCAAATCACCATAAAGATATTCATTGATGGTATATATTTCTACTCCTAATTTTTTCCATTGTTTTATAAATTGATTGAACCTAATTTGATTTCTATTGGGAATTGTAGGATTAGTTTTGATAATTATATTTAATTAATTAAAATGTGTTACACAATTGTGTAGATCCTTGATACAAATATGTGATCTAAATTATTTCATATTGCTGGAAATTTTGATTTATGATGTGTGTATTTCATTATAATTAAGAAAATCAGAATAAAGTGTCAAAAGTCTATATGTGGTTGAGTGGTTGCATCATAAAGTAGTGCTTGTAACTATTAATGTTAGTATACATGATATATAAGAGGAGTCATAAATTTTTGTTGAGATTTTCTTTTCCAGATACCTAAAAGTATTTTACCTTAGGTCACTACATTATGTAAAAGAATTATTACATGACTCTATGTTAGTCCGTGTTATTGGTATATGTAAATGAAAACTAGTAAATATTGATTTTTTTAGAGTAATTTTATGTGTTATGATATATTAATGTGTGATTATACTGAATTTAAAAAAAATCTCTCTCTCCCTCTCTCTCTATATATATATATATGTATATTATTAGTGTTATATTTCTGTAGTTGATTTTAGGAATTATTATTAAAGCTTTGTTTAAGGGTTTAATTATATAGATTTGTTACTCTTTATATATATACACATATAATATTAGTGTTATATTTTTGTAGTTGATATTAGAATTTAGTATTAAAGCGTTGTTTGAGGGTTTAATTTGATGTAAACCAACCTAATATCTTTGTATGAATATCATACATATTAACTAACATCATTTTTGTTTATTTTTTCAGATTGAGTTGACTAAACAGTGAATAACATGATCCTTGACCACGTCATTTCATATTTTTAGCAAACAATGAGTTGTCCAAGGACAAATTTTTTACTGTCTTTGGTAAAGAAGAAAGAAGGGCATATGTGCCTCGACATGGTGCAAGAGGATCAGATTGGTATTAAATTCCTCATCACATATAGGGTAACCAATTCATGATTTCTCATATGTGTTTGAATTTATTTTTAGATTGATCCATGTTAAAAGAGAAAAAGAATGTGATAGGTATAGAAGGTATAGGTAGAAAACAGAAAGACGGGACATAAGTAAGAGAGGTGAAGATAGAATGTATAATTACAATATATATAGTGTATAAATATTTATTAATTTTTTCATAATGTCAATCAGTGCAAAAGCATGTGGAAAAGGCCCACCAGGCCAAGTAGTAGTTGTAATAATGATGTTTGTAACGATTATAAACACTAGTAATATTTTTAATGGTATATTATTTGTAATTAAGATTGTATTTCATGAATTATATCATACTTTTATCCTTAGAATCTTCTTATGTTCAAACTTCATTAGTAACAAGGATTCGACAAAAAGAATTATAAATAAAGTAATATATTAATATCTATATATTCTACAGGAAGTCAATGTTTCTGAACATTACCTCTTCATGGGATTATTTTCTTTATTGTGCTAGGAAATAACCGAAGCAAGGAACTTTGATATTGGTAACATTTCTCTATTGACGGTTTCAAAATCAAGCATACCTTTTAGTGGCAAGAATGGGTAAATTATCAGTCCATATCTTTAAGATTATTCTTATTGTCTATCATAATAAATATTATTCAAAACAATAATAAAAAAATGTAGTTCATGATTATTAATTTATCTTAAAGTTATGAAGGTGTTACGAAAATAAATAAAAGTAGAAATGTTTCTCATACAAGCATTTATCTAGAAAAGGTCTTTGGTGGATATATATACTAAGCCTTCTCCCTTATGAAACACACCAAGAAAGAGAAGAAAGACTAAATCTCTAATAATCTTCCCTTTCCAAACTCGCTTGTGTTGAAAAGATTATTTTGGTAGTTCGAGCAATACGCCAACACTCATTTTGAGGACCTTGGGGAAAGACCAGTGAATACGCACCCCGCACCGTAAATCATTTTTTGATCTTGTGCCTACTACTACAATGTCGTCTTTAACGTTAAGTTTTCCATTTTCTATTTTTATTTTCTATTTTCAGTTTTGTTTCATGATTTCCAACAATTTGAAAACGGTTATGATATTTCAAATAATGGGTGAATCTAGAGTTAACATGAACTTGGTTAGGGAAAAGAGGGAAATATTTGTGGTAATGATTTGACGCAATTTTTTCTGGAAATTGATGTGAACATGGGAGAATCACTACTTTTTATGCTAAAACTTTTATAATGGGTAGTTTTTTAATTATAATGGATTCTGATCTAATACATTTAGTGAGCCCATATGTGGGGAATGAGGTCTTATAAAACGGTTATGTGCTCAATAGGTTTAACTCATAAGATTTTAGTTAAAACCCCTTGAATTATGAAATGATATTTTTCCTAACCTAAAATACATAAGAATGTGGAGGTGAGAAGTCATGAGTGGCTTACACGACTTATTTTAAATCATATCAAAACTATAAATTCTATTTGTATAAAAAAATGTTGAATATAGAATCCTATCTTTATCTGATAAACTCTATTGGTGATTCTAGACATGCATAAATATTTTTAAGTATATAGTTTTTTTAAAAGACAATATTTAATGTTTTATATATGTTATTATGTCATGTAGTCATAACTTACTCATTAACACTGATATACGGTAGAATATACCCTCTAGTTAGTTATTCTTTAGTTTTGAAGTTATCCTTGATAAAAAGTGTAGGCACACTCCTCCATTATCTAATCATGTGAGCTCTAATTTTTTTTACTGTATGAAAAAAAATTGTCAGTATATATATATATATATATATATATATATATATATTTATAAATTGAGAACTAAGAAAATGTATGTGAACAAACATATTAGTGGACAAAGATAGGGTGGATTGTGTGCCATACGAGGGTTCATTGGTGGCGTTGAAGTTTTTTGCTAATTAAAGGGGAAGGGTGAGTTGTCTAGGAACTTGTGACCTCTTAGAGGACGTTTCCATTTTAGAGGAATAAGGGCCGATACATGGAAATCTGAAAACACCCAGATAGGGATGGAGCCAAGTGTAGTTGAGAGGGGTCCATGGATCCCCCTTCCTGATATTTTTAAAAAATATACAACTACCATTACAAAAATATATGTGATTGATCTCCAAATTTGTTCAGAATCTTCATTTGCTCTTCCCTAACTCTTAAAGATTATTTTATTATATAATTTCTTTTATTTTTTGACAATAAAATATATATTACTTTGTATACAAAAAGGAACTTACAGATTAAGCAATTAAAAAATTTAATATCCGCACTTATATTAAAATCTTTATACAATATAGAGACCTATAGTGTATTTTGTGTCTCCAATTGGGAGATACTAGAATAGTTTGATCCGGAGCAATTGTAGGATGCATTATATATTTTTGATGTAATATTAATAATATTGAATTATTTTTTAGTCTTAAGAAACAAAATAGGGATAGTGAACAACAAAACAAAAGTAATTGGATAGTTTATATATCATTGGGTTTTAAATCCATTCATAATTTTTGAATATGTATGGGCTTCTATCCCTATTTTAATATATACTCCTGTTTTTTTAAACTTCTACTATTTTCTTTCACTTGAAATTAACTTTTTCTATTTAGATCTCGTCTGCTTTCTCTACAAATCTCTCAAGTTTTTTCTATCTAGATATCATTTGTTTTCTCTCAAATCTCATAAAACTCATAAATAGGTTCTCATAACTCATCAGTTTTGTTTGAATTTTTAACTTATAGATCTGGATATAGATTCAGATCCATCCAATTAACTACTATAAAGCTATCACCATGGCCGAGCTCAAATTACAATAAAGAAAGTCATTGATGGTACATGTTTCTAGTCCCATTTTTTTAAAATTGTTCTATTAATTGATTGAACCTAATTTGATTTCTATTGAGAATTATGGCATTAGTTTTGGAAATTATATTTTAATTACTTAATATGTGCTAAACAATCGTGTAGATCCTTGTTACAAATATGTGATCTAAATTATTTTATATTGTTGGAAATTTTGATCTATGATGTGTGTATTTCATTATATTTAAGAAAGTCATAATAAAGTGCCAAAAGTCTATATGTGGTTGAGTGAATGAATTATAAAGTAGTGCTCGTAAATATTAATTTCAGTAGGCATGATATAAAAAAGGAGTCATAAATTTTTGTTGAGATTTTCTTTTTCGGATACCTAAAATATGCAATTGCATATTTTACCTTAGGAATACATTATGTAAAACATTCATTATATGTCTGTATATTAGTCCAAGTTAATTGTATATGTAAACGATAACTAGTAATTTGAAGTGTTACAATATATTAATGTGTGATTATACTGAATTTGAAAATACCCCCTATATATATATTATTAGTGTTATATTTTTGTAGTTAATATTAGCAATTAGGGTTTAATTAAATGGATTTGTTACTCTTTATGATGTAAACTTTTCTAATATCTTTGTATAAATATCATACATATTAACTAACATTATTTTTGTTTATTTTTTCTGATTGAGATTAATTTACAGTGAATAACATGATCATTGACCATGACATTTTATATTTTTAGCAAACAATGAGTTGTCTAAGGACAAATTTTTATTGTCTTTGGTAAAAAAGAAAGAAGGGCATATGTGCCTCGACATTGTGTAAGCGGATCAAATTAGTAATGAATTCCTTCTTGTGTTTTAACTTGTATAAACCAGTAAAACAATATAAAACTAAGGCATAAATTAAATAAAAGTATATATAAATAAATAACTTTACTTGTCGAGGCTCGGATTGGATCCGATGTAGTATTTAGGCCACGTACCGGTGTCTTACGTTTGTTGGCTTCAACCTCCAGGATACAACGACAAAACTATTCAAAAGAAACTGACACACGACGAACTTAATAATGCTGCTTCTTTCTATCTCTCTCTTATAACTTTAATGCTTTTAAAAATGAATGAATAAAATGGTTTACTTGGCCAACTATTTATAGAAAATGAAAAGGTGGATTTGGCAAAGAGTTGTGATGGTTCATTTAAAGATGCCCAAGTTTAAACCCCCAGCCCAGCAATCCTTTTTTTTTTCTTTCTGCTTTTCTTTACTTCATAACCAAATAAATTAAATAAAAAACATGTATTATTTTTTTTTTATCTTTTAATTTCTTCAAATTCTATGACTCAATTTCTCATTCAATTTCAAATGATTTTAACCAGATGAATATATTACGTTAAGTAGAATTAGCGTATCAATATTCGAGAATCATTTCTTTAGAATGCGTCACCCACTGTTATCGTAGATATGGTCATCACTTGGGTAATCTCATTTGACCAACATTCCTTATCACATATAGGGAAATCGATTAATGTTTGCTCATATGTGTTTTGGAAATTATTATTAGATTGATCCATTTTGAAAAGAGAAAAAGAATATGATAGGTATATAAGGTATAGGCAAAAAAAGGAAAGACGGGACATAAGGAAGAAAGGATAAAGATAAAGCGGATGTCTATACACCATATATATATAAGTATGAATAGTTATCAATTTTGTCATAATGTTTATCAGTGCAAAAGTATGTTATAAAGTAATAGATTAATATCTATATATTCCACAGGAAGTCAATATCTCTGAACATTGCCTCCAGTTCTCTTTGCATAAGTGAATGTGATTTGTAATTTATAATCAAAAGGCTTATGAATGGGGTATTCATGGGATTGTTTTCTTTATTGTGTTAGGAAAAAACTAAAGTAAGAAATTTTGATATTGGTACCATTTCTCTTTTGATGGTTTCAAAATCAAGCATACCGATTAATGGTAAGAATGGGTAAATTATCAGTTCATATATTTAAGATTCTTGTTATTGTCTATCTTATATATTATTCAAAACAATATTAAAAAACAAATATCTATAGTTCTTAATTATTAATTTATCTCAAAGTTATAAAGGTGTTACGAAAATAAATAAAATTACATATATTGCTCATACAAGCATTTATCTAGAGAAGGTCTTTGGTGGCTAAATAAACTAAGCCTTCTCCCTTATGAAACACACCCAGAAAGAGAATAAAGATGAAATATTTAATAATCTACCCTTGCCAAACTCCCTTGTACTGAAAAAATTATTTAGGTAGTGCGAATAAGGTAGTAGCAGTCATATCTTGGGGAATGACCCGTAAATACAGTTTAGCACCCCACCACAAATTTTTTTATGGTCTTGTCCACGCTACTACAATGTCCGTTTTAGTTCCTATAATGTTTAAGTTTTTCATTTTCAATTCTTATTTTATATTTTCAGGTTAATTTAATTATTTTCCAACAGTTTGAAAAGATATCAAATAATGGTTACATTTAAAGTTAATGTGAATTTGTTTAGGGAAAAGGGGAAATTCTTGCGGTAATGATTTGAAGCAATTTGGAAGAAATTGATTATGGACATGTGAGAATCACTACTTTTTATGCTAAAACTTCATGGTTTTCATATGATATAGAGGAGGTGTTTGATATGAAAAACGAATACATATGAAACTCGGTTGCAGTTCAAGTAAAAGGAAAACTTAAAACTTATTACTTAAATAAGATAGTGGGACTCATAACATGGGGAATGACTAGTGTATACACACCCGACACCGTAAATCATTTTTTGGTCTTGTCCTTGCTACTACAATGTCAACTTTAGGTTCTTTAACGTTAAGTTTTCCATTTTCTATTTTTATTTTATATTTTCCGTTTTATTTCTTGTGTCGCGTAAGGTGTGATAAAAATATGATAAATAAATACGGATAATGATGCACTAACACCCTAGACTAAACACGATACTCACTGCTAGTATCACAGATCGTATGCAAGTTTCACTAGTAAGAAAGATTCGTTCCACAGAGACTTAGTGTGTTATGCTTATAGGTAATAAATTTAAGTAGCAATTAATAATCAAAAGAAAGGAAAAAAAATAAATATGATGATTGATGAGAGTAATGATTAAACTTAATAAAATAAAGATGAGTAAATAAATATGGACGAATTAAGATGAGAAAATATAGCTCAGGTTTCGCTAGTATACACTAATCTTTCTATTTCTTCGATCAGTTAATAACGTTGATAATAACTCTTAGAAAAGTAGTCAGGATTCTAAATTCCTCCCTACCCCCTTTCGGGTCGACTGGGGTGGCGAACTCACAATCACGAGGAGAGTTAACTAAGGTGCTCCTACGCCACTAGGTTCTTAGATGAGACTGGCCTTCTAAAGATGATCGATATGTGATCAAACCCTAATGACTATCTAGATAGGCAAGCCTTTCCGGATCACTACCACACACTAGACGTTTATGTGGTGTTTCGATAATTAGATACCCTTTCCGGGTGACCATCTAATTACTATTAGCACAACCCTAAATTGATCATTTAAGACAGACAATAAACCATAGCACATAAAACAAATATATGGTTAAGCAACTAGAATCAATTTAAAACAGTTCTTCCAAAAAAACATAGATTGAAGAAAATAGAATTCATAGATTATGCATATCTAAAACCCAAGCTATTGGAAAATTAGTTCATACTAGAAAGAAATAAACTAAAATAAAGATACATACTGTCAACTTGCTCTCTTGAATGATCTCTAATGATGAATAAGCTTAAGGAGTAATTGTGGGAGGCAAGGACCTGTTTACAATAGGTAAAGGGTGTATTTATAGGAGTTTAGGAAACTCTAATTCGGATTCTTGGAGTAGAAGGCAAGTAATAGGACTGTTTTCCAAATCAAATTCGTAACCCTAAAATATAGAAAAGGTCATAAACTGTTGATGTCTTGTTTTGGCTGTAACTTCTTCAACATTGCTCCGATTTGCGCGTTCTTTATATCGAAACTGATCGTCTCGGAAAGCTCTACACTTTTTCTTCAGACCATCCTTCCAAATTCCCAGCCAAGCTTGAGTTATGATCACTTTACTGGACGTAGCTGCTAAAATTCAGATTTACTTGAGAACTTTTCTTTTCCTATTTTATCTTTTACTTCCTTATCTCCAATTTCCATCATTATCTTATTTCCTTTATCTATTGGAATTGATTTTCCATCTAATTAATTACCATATATCTTTAAAGCTTCACGATTAATAAACAATTAAACTAAATATGCTCTAAAAATAATAAATCACCAAATCAAGACAAGAAATAAAAAAATACTAATATATGAATAAAAATCGACTAAGTACTTCCTAAATAATCCTAAAATGATGTCTCCAACTATGATTAAATCATCACAAATAGGGAGACATCAATTTCATTATTTTCTAAAATTTTGAAAATGATTATGATATTTCAAATAATGGTTGCATCTGGATAAACGTGAACTTGGTTGGGAAAAGGGGGAAATACTTGCGATAATGATTTGACGCAATTTTTTGGTAGAAATTGATTGTGAACATGGGAGAATCACTACTTTTTATGCTAAAACTTCAAGATTTTCATATAATTTAGAGAAGGTGTTTGATAAAAAAACGAATACATATGAAACTTGGTTGCAGTTCTTGTAAAAGGAAAATATAAAACTTATTACTTGAAAAAAATATCATTATACTTGATATTTTTTAGGATCCCTCATATTATTATGTATCAATTTTTTTCTCTAAATGAAGTAGGATTAAAACCTAATTTCTAGAGGGTGAAGATAATTATAATCTAGTGGGATAAGTGTACCAGGTAGTTCAATTTATTTAAAAAACTTTATCAAATTGAATATGATTATATTCTAAGATTATTGTGATATGTGGCATGATAATATTTAACATGTAATTGTTAAGATTATTAAAGTTCTAGATGCTTTAACATAATTTGTGATTGTGTTAAATGTCACAAATTTAAAAAGAGAAAAGCATGCCAAGGAATCCGTAAAGACCACTAAGAGACTTAATTATTAAAAAAAATTAGTATTTTATGACTTAACTTGTTTTACAAAATTACCTTTAGTAGAATTGATAAATTGACACACTTATTATTTATCTCCTAAAAATAATTCATAAAGTTTTTTTAGATATAATGTCGTAGTCAACAAAACAACTTGATAGAAAGACAAGAGCCTTAGGGTAGAGAATATATTTCCACTATCTTATAAAGTTATGTGAATCTTTTAGGATCGCATATGAATTCCGTTGCCTTTACAAACCCCATTAAAATTGTATAGCTAAAATAATGAGCACATCTTTTAATTTTAATGGATTCTAATCTAATACATTTAGTGTTTCCATATTTGGGGAATGAGAAATTATAAAACTGTTATGTGATTAACATGTTTTTAACTCATAAGATTCTAGTTAAAACACCTTTAATTATGGAAATATATTTTCCTAACGTAAAATAATCAAGAATGTAGAGGTGACAGGCCATGATTGGCCTATAAGACTTATATTAAATCACATAAAAACTATAAATTCTATTTGTTTTAAAATCTGTTGAATATAAAATCCTATCCTTATCCGATAAACTCTATAGATAATTCTAAACATGCATAAATATTTTCAAGTATTTGGGTTTTTTAAAAGTTAATATTAATGTTTCATATTTGTTATTATGTCATATAGTAATTTCTTACTCGTTAACACTGATATACGTGAGAATATACCCTCTAGTTTGTTCTTCTTTAGTTTTGAGATTATCCGTGATAAAAAGTGCACAATGCACCATCAGCTAATCATGTGACCTCTTATTTTTATTACTGCATGAAAAAAATTGTTAGTATATCATATATATATATATAAATTGAGAAGTGAGAAAATGTATGTGAACATACAAGTTAGTGGATGAAGTGGACGTGGATTGTGTGCCATAGGAGGGTTCATTGGTGGCATTGAAGTTTTTTGCTAAACAAATGGGAAGGGTGAGTTGTCTAGGAACTTGTGACCTCTTAGAGGATTTTTCCATTCTTAGAGGATTAAGGGTCGATACATGGCAATCCGAAAACACCTAGATAGGCAGGCGTGGAGCCAACTGTATTTGCAAGGTGTCCACAGATCCACCTCCCGTTATTTTTTAAAAATATACACCTACCATTACAAAAATATAATTAAATGATCTCCAAATTAGTTAAGACTCTTCATTTGGTCTTCCCTAACTTTTATGTTTTTTAATTATATTTTAAATTACTTTATTTGTATAATTTTTATTTATTTACAAGAAAATATATTACTTTAAATAAGAAAGGAACTTATAAACTAAGCAATTACAAAATTTAATATTTGCACTTATATTAAATTTTTTATAAAATATAGAGACCTATAGTACATTTTACGTCTCCAATTAGGAGATACTAGAATAGTTTGATCTGGAGCAATTGTAGGATGCACAATATAATTTTCTAAGTTGTTACATCCCTCCGAAAGATACAGCATATCCTAAAAAATGATCATTTTATTAGCTTCCATCTTGAGAGACGAGAATAGGCCTAAATCATCATCAAAAGGATATATATGGAGGGTTTCCAGAAACAAGATGGATCGCATAATGTGCGAGTATTCAAAAATTATTGAATTTACGGACTGGTCGAAAAATTGCAGAATGTTCCATGCATTATCCGTCAATCTAGGTGACTTATGCCTAGAATCTAGATGGGCTCTGGTGTTATAATTCTTTCTGCATCTAAAAAATATAGTTAGGAAGGAGGGAGGATCTCTTACTTAGAGAGAAATTCAGAGCGATCAGCGATTCTAAACATTTATTATTAAGCTCGACCACATACTTATTCATATAGTCACATGATTTCTATTATGAGAAATTTTGGCAAAATTTTTCCGGCTTCCTTTAGGAAAAACATACTCATGCTGTTCAGGGAAGTACATGTGATGAACATGATATACTGCAAGTTTAGGTGATTGATCTCAATGCTCATCACCAGAATACAAAAACAGCTCACCTATATAGACAAGTCTTTTGAACATGAAGTAGATGGAAGCTCAAGTTTAAGAAATCACATGTTAAGAAATTAAGAAAGCCCACTGATAATATAAATAATAATTTTTTAATTAATATTTGAACATGATCTTTTTTTTAATATTAATTTTTATATAATAATATTAATATTAAATTATTTTTTTGTCCTAAGAAACAAAATGGGGATACTAAACAACAAAACAAAAGTAATTGGATAGTTTATATGACATTCAGTATTAAATCCGTTATAATTTTTAAATATGTATGGGCTTCTATCCCTGTTTTAATATATACTCCTGTTTTTTTTTATAAATTTGAAGTATTTTCTTTCACTTTAAATCTTTTTTCTATTTAGATCTCGGTCTGCTTTCTCTCAGAATCCTTTAAATTTTTTCTCTCCAGATCTTGTTTGTTTTCTCTAGAAATCTCATAAATCTTATAAATAGGTTTTCATAAATCATATATAATATTTGAATTATCAACTTACAGATCTAGATCTAGATTCAGATCCAGATCTAGATTCAGATCAAGTTAGCTCCTATATAGTTATCACCATGGCTGGCAGGCAAAGCTCAAATCACCATAAAGAAATTCACTGATGGTATATGTTTCTACTCCAATTTTTTTCAATCGTTTTATAAATTTATTGAACCTAATTTGATTTCTATTGAGAATTGTGAGATTAGTTTTGATAATTATGTTTAATTAATTAAAATGTGTTAAACAATTGTGTAAATCCTTGTTACAAATATCTGATCTAAATTATTTCATATTGCTGGAAATTTTGATTCATGATGTGTGTATTTCATTATAATTAAAAAAGTCAGAATGAAGTGCCAAAATTCTATATGTGGTGGAGTGGTTGTATCATAAAGTAGTGTTTGTAATTATTAATGTTAGTTTGCATGATATAGAAGAGGAGTCATAATTTTTTGTTCAGATTTTCTTTTCCAGATACCTAAAAGTATTTCACCTTAGGTCACTACATTATGTAAAAGAATAGTATTTAAGCATTGTTTGAGGGTTTAATTATATGAATTTATTACTCTTTATATATATATACATACATATTATTAGTGTTATATTTTTGTAGTTGATATTAGCATTTAGTATTAAAGCTTCGCGAGGGTTTAATTTGATGTAAACTAACCTAATATCATTGTATGAATATCATGTATATTAACTAACATTATTTTTGTTTATTTTTCCACATTGAGTTGACTATACAGTGAATAACATGATCCTTGACCATGACATTTCATATTTTTAGCAAACAATGAGTTGTCCAAAGCCGGAGATTTTCTCCGAGTATCAGGAGTGATAGCAACTGCCGTTGGGAGAGTCTTGGTATAGTTAGTCATGGTAGCGGTAAATAAAGTGAAATAGGTAATATTTTAAAAGAAGGTTAATTTGAAAAGATTACGAATCATAATCCTTTAATGGTAATTGCAATTTGATATAGAAGAAAGAGAGAGAGAGAAAAGTTGAAGAAGGAGGGTTTGTGGTGGTGCTTTCTCTGTAGGAGATTAACTATTGAAGTTTAGGATGTAATAAATATGTTACCTATCTACTTATTATTTCATTTATTAACCCAATCTTAAATATGCATGGACTATTCTTATTTAACTATACTTTTTAAATAATATGATTAATTTTTTTTACTTAATTAAAACCATGTTTGTTTGTTTTTCTTGGTATAACCGCTTTTAATAGTCGAATTGTTGAATGTAGGAACTTTGGCTCGATGCTTTATTAAATTATTAAGTGGACTACTGAATGCAAACAAACATGGCCTTATGTTCCGGCATTAATGTACCTCGAGTAATGAGAAAAAAAAAGATATATAATGCATAGTTAGTTCCTTATCTGCATTTAAATATTATTGACCCGAAAAATAATATATGTAAATAATAATAATACGCCTTAACTGTAATTGAGACTTTTTTTTCAATTAATGATATTGTTCACATTAAATCGAGCTCAATATATTTTTATTATAAATTGTTGAGTGGTCAGTAAAGTCTGTTGAGAAATTTGATTATTAGGCGACGGTAAGGGTGAATGGGCCGAGGAGATGGGCCAAACTTAGAGAGATGGGGTGGTGGGGCCACAACTTGGACATAGTGAGAATTAAGTCGATATTTAAAAAAAAATTGAATACCTTTTTTATCAAAAATAATTTTTAAATCATCATTTTTTAATATAAATGGATATAATGTACTACCCAACCTAATTAATTAATTAATTAATTAATATTCGATTAATGATTATAAATTTATATATATACATATAAATTGAGAATTGAGAAAATGTATGTGAGCAGAAAAGTTAGTGGACAAAGTGGGGGTGGATTGTGTGCCATAGGAGGGTTCATTGGTGGCATTGAAGTTTTTTGCTAAGTAAATGGGAAGGGTGAGTTGTCTAGGAACTGTGACCTCTTAGAGAATTTTTCCATTCTTAGAGGATTAAGGGTCGATACATGGCATTCCGTAAACACCCAGATAGGCGTGGAGCCAACTGTATTTCAGAGGGGTCCACGGATCCACCTCTTTGTTATTTTTTTCAAAATATACACTTACCACTACAAAAATATAAGTAATTGATCTCCAAAATTGTTAAGAATCTTCATTTGGTCTTCCTTAACTTTTAAATTTTTTTAATTAGATTTTATATTATTTTGTTTGTATAATTTTTTTTATTTACAAGAAAATATGTATTACTTTTAATAAAAAAGGAACTTATAAACTAAGTAATTATAAAATTTAATCTCAGCACTTATATTAAAATCTTTATAAAATATAGAGAAATATAGTACATTTTACATCTCCAATTGGGAGATACTAGAATAGTTTGATCCGGAGGAATTGTAGAATGCATAATATAATTTTCGAAGTTGTTACATCCCTCTGAAAGATCCACCACATCCTAAAAAATGATCGTTTTATTAGCTTCCATCTTGAGAGACGAGAATAGGCCTAAACCATCATCAAAAGAATATATACAGAGGGTTTCCAGAAACAAGATGGATCGCATAATGTGAGAGTATTAAAAAGTTCTTGACTAAAGGGACTGGTAAAAAAATTGCAGAATGTTCCATGCATTATCCGTCAATCTAGGTGACTTATGCCTAGGTTCTAGATGGGCTCTCGTGTTATAATTCTTTAATAAGCACCTGAAAAATATAGTTAGGAAGGAGGGAGGGCCGTTTACTTAGAGAGAGATTCAGAGCGATCAGCAATTCTGAACATTTATTATTAAGCTCGACCACATACTTATTCATATAAGTCACATGATTTCTATTATGAGAAATTTTTGTAAAATTTTTCAGGCTTCCTTTAGGAAAAATATACTCTGTTCTGGGAAGTACATGTGTTGAACATGATATACAGCAAGTTGAGGTGATTGATCTCAATGCTCTTCACCAGAATTCAAAAACGGCTCACTTATATAGACAAGTCTTTTGAACATAGAGTAGATGGAAGCTCAAGTATAATGAATCACATGTTAAGAAATTAAGAAAACCCACTTATAATATAAACAATGCTTTTTTAATTAAAATTTGAACATGATCTTTTTCTTAATATTAAATATTTTTATGTAAAAATAATAATATTAAATTATTTTTTAGTCCTAAGAAACAAAATGGGGATACTAAACAACAAAACAAAAGTAATTGGATAGTTTATATGATATGTATTAAACCGGATTATAATTTTTAAATATGTATGGGCTTCTATTCATGTTCTACTATATACTCTTATTTTTATAAACTTAAAGTATTTTCCTTCACTTTCAATCTTTTTTCTATTTAGATCTTGTCTGCTTTCTCTCCAATTTTTTTTTAAATTTTTTCTATCCAGATCTCATTTGTTTTCTTTAGAAATCTCATAAATAGGTTTTCATATATCATATATAATATTTGAATTATCAACTTACAGATCTAGATCTAGATTCAGATCCAGATCTAGTTAGCTACTATATAGCTATCACCATGGCTGGTGCAAAGCTCAAATCACCATAAAGATATTTATTGATGGTATATATTTCTACTCCCAATTTTTTCCATTGTTTTATAAATTGATTGGACCTAATTTGATTTCTATTGGGAATTGTAGGATTAGTTTTGATAATTATATTTAATTAATTAAAATGTGTTACACAATTGTGTAGATCCTTGATACAAATATGTGATCTAAATTATTTCATATTGCTGGAAATTTTGATTTATGATGTGTGTATTTCATTATAATTAAGAAAATCAGAATAAAGTGCCAAAAGTCTATATGTGGTTGAGTGGTTGCATCATAAAGTAGTGCTTGTAACTATTAATGTTAGTATGCATGATATATAAGAGGAGTCATAAATTTTTGTTGAGATTTTCTTTTCCAGATACCTAAAAGTATTTTACCTTAGGTCACTACATTATGTAAAAGAATTATTACATGACTCTATGTTAGTCCGTGTTATTGGTATATGTAAATGAAAACTAGTAAATATTGATTTTTTTAGAGTAATTTTATGTGTTACGATATATTAATGTGTGATTATACTGAATTTAAAAAAAATCTCTCTCTCCCTCTCTCTCTCTATATATATATATATGTATATTATTAGTGTTATATTTCTGTAGTTGATTTTAGGAATTATTATTAAAACTTTGTTTAAGGGTTTAATTATATAGATTTGTTACTCTTTATATATATACACATATAATATTAGTGTTATATTTTTGTAGTTGATATTAGAATTTAGTATTAAAGCGTTGTTTGAGGGTTTAATTTGATGTAAACCAACCTAATATCTTTGTATGAATATCATACATATTAACTAACATCATTTTTGTTTATTTTTTCAGATTGAGTTGACTATACAGTGAATAACATGATCCTTGACCACGTCATTTCATATTTTTAGCAAACAATGAGTTGTCCAAGGACAAATTTTTTACTGTCTTTGGTAAAGAAGAAAGAAGGGCATATGTGCCTCGACATGGTGCAAGAGGATCAGATTGGTATTAAATTCCTCATCAAATATAGGGCAACCAATTCATGATTTCTCATATGTGTTTGAATTTATTTTTAGATTGATCCATGTTAAAAGAGAAAAAGAATGTGATAGGTATAGAAGGTATAGGTAGAAAACAGAAAGACGGGACATAAGTAAGAGAGGTGAAGATAGAATGTATAATTACCATATATATAGTGTATGAATATTTATTAATTTTTTCATAATGTCAATCAGTGCAAAAGCATGTGGAAAAGGCCCACCAGGCCAAGTAGTAGTTGTAATAATGATGTTTGTAACGATTATAAACACTAGTAATATTTTTAATGGTATATTATTTGTAATTAAGATTGTATTTCCTGAATTATATCATACTTTTATCATTAGAATCTTCTTATGTTCAAACTTCATTAGTAACAAGGATTCGACAAAAAGAATTATAAATAAAGTAATAGATTAATATCTATATATTCTACAGGAAGTCAATGTTTCTGAACATTACCTCTTCATGGGATTATTTTCTTTATTGTGCTAGGAAATAACCGAAGCAAGGAACTTTGATATTGGTAACATTTCTCTATTGACGGTTTCAAAATCAAGCATACCAATTAGTGGCAAGAATGGGTAAATTATCAGTCCATATCTTTAAGATTATTCTTATTGTCTATCATAATAAATATTATTCAAAACAATAATAAAAAAATGTAGTTCATGATTATTAATTTATCTTAAAGTTATGAAGGTGTTACGAAAATAAATAAAAGTAGAAATGTTTCTCATACAAGCATTTATCTAGAAAAGGTCTTTGGTGGATATATATACTAAGCCTTCTCCCTTATGAAACACACCAAGAAAGAGAAGAAAGACTAAATCTCTAATAATCTTCCCTTTCCAAACTCGCTTGTGTTGAAAAGATTATTTTGGTAGTTCGAGCAATACGCCAACACTCATTTTGAGGACCTTGGGGAAAGACCAGTGAATACGCACCCCGCACCGTAAATCATTTTTTGATCTTGTGCCTACTACTACAATGTCGTCTTTAACGTTAAGTTTTCCATTTTCTATTTTTATTTTCTATTTTCAGTTTTGTTTCATGATTTCCAACAATTTGAAAACGGTTATGATATTTCAAATAATGGGTGAATCTAGAGTTAACATGAACTTGGTTAGGGAAAAGGGGGAAATATTTGTGGTAATGATTTGACGCAATTTTTTGTGGAAATTGATGTGAACATGGGAGAATCACTACTCTTTATGCTAAAACTTTTATAATGGGTAGTTCTTTTAATTATAATGGATTCTGATCTAATACATTTAGTGATCCCATATGTGAGGAATGAGGTCTTATAAAACGGTTATGTGCTCAACAGGTTTAACTCATAAGATTTTAGTTAAAACCCCTTGAATTATGAAATGATATTTTTCCTAACCTAAAATACATAAGAATGTGGAGGTGAGAAGTCATGAGTGGCTTACACGACTTATTTTAAATCATATCAAAACTATAAATTCTATTTGTATTAAAAAATGTTGAATATAGAATCCTATCTTTATCTGATAAACTCTATTGGTGATTCTAGACATGCATAAATATTTTTGAGTATATAGTTTTTTTAAAAGACAATATTTAATGTTTTATATATGTTATTATGTCATGTAGTCATAACTTACTCATTAATACTGATATACGGTAGAATATACCCTCTAGTTAGTTATTCTTTAGTTTTGAAGTTATCCTTGATAAAAAGTGTAGGCACACTGCTCCATTATCTAATCATGTGAGCTCTAATTTTTTTTACTGTATGAAAAAAAATTGTCAGTATATCATATATATATATTTATAAATTGAGAACTAAGAAAATGTATGTGACCAAACAAATTAGTGGACAAAGATAGGGTGGATTGTGTGCCATACGAGGGTTCATTGGTGGCGTTGAAGTTTTTTGCTAATTAAAGGGGAAGGGTGAGTTGTCTAGGAACTTGTGACCTCTTAGAGGACGTTTCCATTTTAGAGGAATAAGGGCCGATACATGGAAATCTGAAAACACCCAGATAGGGATGGAGCCAAGTGTAGTTGAGAGGGGTCCATGGATCCCCCTTCCTGATATTTTTTAAAAATATACAACTACCATTACAAAAATATATGTGATTGATCTCCAAATTTGTTCAGAATCTTCATTTGCTCTTCCCTAACTCTTAAAGATTATTTTATTATATAATTTCTTTTATTTTTTGACAATAAAATATATATTACTTTGTATACAAAAAGGAACTTACAGATTAAGCAATTAAAAAATTTAATATCCGCACTTATATTAAAATCTTTATACAATATAGAGACCTATAGTGTATTTTGTGTCTCCAATTGGGAGATACTAGAATAGTTTGATCCGGAGCAATTGTAGGATGCATTATATATTTTTGATGTAATATTAATAATATTGAATTATTTTTTAGTCTTAAGAAACAAAATGGGGATAGTGAACAACAAAACAAAAGTAATTGGATAGTTTATATATCATTGGGTTTTAAATCCATTCATAATTTTTGAATATGTATGGGCTTCTATCCCTATTTTAATATATACTCCTGTTTTTTTAAACTTCTACTATTTTCTTTCACTTGAAATTAACTTTTTCTATTTAGATCTCGTCTGCTTTCTCTACAAATCTCTCAAGTTTTTTCTATCTAGATATCATTTGTTTTCTCTCAAATCTCATAAAACTCATAAATAGGTTCTCATAACTCATCAGTTTTGTTTGAATTTTTAACTTATAGATCTGGATATAGATTCAGATCCATCCAATTAACTACTATAAAGCTATCACCATGGCCGAGCTCAAATTACAATAAAGAAAGTCATTGATGGTACATGTTTCTAGTCCCATTTTTTTAAAATTGTTCTATTAATTGATTGAACCTAATTTGATTTCTATTGAGAATTATGGCATTAGTTTTGGAAATTATATTTTAATTACTTAATATGTGCTAAACAATCGTGTAGATCCTTGTTACAAATATGTGATCTAAATTATTCTATATTGTTGGAAATTTTGATCTATGATGTGTGTATTTCATTATATTTAAGAAAGTCATAATAAAGTGCGAAAAGTCTATATGTGGTTGAGTGAATGAATTATAAAGTAGTGCTCGTAAATATTAATTTCAGTAGGCATGATATAAAAAAGGAGTCATAAATTTTTGTTGAGATTTTCTTTTTCGGATACCTAAAATATGCAATTGCATATTTTACCTTAGGAATACATTATGTAAAACATTCATTATATGTCTGTATATTAGTCCAAGTTAATTGTATATGTAAACGATAACTAGTAATTTGAAGTGTTACAATATATTAATGTGTGATTATACTGAATTTGAAAATACCCCCTATATATATATATATATATATATATTATTAGTGTTATATTTTTGTACTTAATATTAGATATTAGGGTTTAATTAAATGGATTTGTTACTCTTTATGATGTAAACTTTCCTAATATCTTTGTATAAAAATCATACATATTAACTAACATTATTTTTGTTTATTTTTTCTGATTGGGATTAATTTACAGTGAATAACATGATCATTGACCATGACATTTTATATTTTTAGCAAACAATGAGTTGTCTAAGGACAAATTTTTTATTGTCTTTGGTAAAAAAGAAAGAAGGGCATATGTGCCTCGCATGGTGTAAGAGGATCAGATTAGTAATGAATTCCTTGTTGTGTTTTAACTTGTATAAACCAGTAAAACAATATAAAACTAAAGCATAAATTAAATAAAAGTATATATAAATAAATAACTTTACTTGTCGAGGCTCGGATTGGATCCGATGTAGTATTTAGGCCACGTACCGGTGTCTTACGTTTGTTGGCTTCAACCTCCAGGATACAACGACAAAATTATTCAAAAGAAACTGACACACGAATTCTTAAGAATTTCGACGAACTTAATAATGCTGCTTCTTTCTATCTCTCTCTTATAACTTTAATGCTTTTAAAAATGAATGAATAAAATGGTTTACTTGGCCAACTATTTATAGAAAATGAAAAGGTGGATTTGGCAAAGAGTTGTGATGGGTCATTTAAAGATGCCCAAGTTTAAACCCCCAGCCCAGCAATCCTTTTTTTTTTCTTTCTGCTTTTCTTTACTTCATAACCAAATAAATAAAATAAAAAACATGTATTATTATTATTTTTTTTATCTTTTAATTTCTTCAAATTCTATGACTCAATTTCTCATTCAATTTCAAATGATTTTAACCAGATGAATATATTACGTTAAATAGAATAAACGTATCAATATTCGAGAATCATTTCTTTAGAATGCGTCACCCACTGTTATCGTAGACATGGTCATCACTTGGGTAATCTCATTTGACCAACATTCCTTATCACATATAGGGAAATCGATTAATGTTTGCTCATTTGTGTTTTGGAAATTATTATTAGATTGATCCATTTTGAAAAGAGAAAAAGAATATGATAGGTATATAAGGTATAGGCAAAAAAAGGAAAGACGGGACATAAGGAATAAAGGCTGAAGATAAAGCGGATGTCTATACACCATATATATAAGTATGAATAGTTATCAATTTTGTCATAATGTTTATCAGTGCAAAAATATGTTATAAAGTAATAGATTAATATCTATATATTCCACAGGAAGTCAATATCTCTGAACATTGCCTCCAGTTCTCTTTGCATAAGTGAATGTGATTTGTAATTTATAATCAAAAGGCTTATGAATGGGGTATTCATGGGATTGTTTTCTTTAATGTGTTAGGAAAAAACTAAAGTAAGAAATTTTGATATTGGTACCATTTCTCTTTTGATGGTTTCAAAATCAAGCATACCGATTAATGGTAAGAATGGGTAAATTATCAGTTCATATATTTAAGATTCTTGTTATTGTCTATCTTATATATTATTCAAAACAATATTAAAAAACAAATATCTATAGTTCTTAATTATTAATTTATCTCAAAGTTATAAAGGTGTTACGAAAATAAATAAAATTACATATATTGCTCATACAAGCATTTATCTAGAGAAGGTCTTTGGTGGCTAAATAAACTAAGCCTTCTCCCTTATGAAACACACCCAGAAAGAGAATAAAGATGAAATATTTAATAATCTACCCTTGCCAAACTCCCTTGTACTGAAAAAATTATTTAGGTAGTGCGAATAAGGTAGTAGCAGTCATATGACCCGTAAATACAGTTTAGCACCCCACCACAAATTTTTTTATGGTCTTGTCCACGCTACTACAATGTCCTTTTTAGTTCCTATAATGTTTAAGTTTTTCATTTTCAATTCTTATTTTATATTTTCAGGTAAATTTAATTATTTTCCAACAGTTTGAAAAGATATCAAATAATGGTTACATTTGGAGTTAATGTGAATTTGTTTAGGGAAAAGGGAAAATTCTTGCGGTAATGATTTGAAGCAATTTGGAAGAAATTGATTATGGACATGTGAGAATCACTACTTTTTATGCTAAAACTTCATGGTTTTCATATGATATAGAGGAGGTGTTTGATATGAAAAACGAATACATATGAAACTCGGCAGCAGTTCTAGTAAAAGGAAAACTTAAAACTTATTACTTAAATATCCATTTATACATGATGCTTTTTAGTTTCCATCATATTTTTATGTATAAAATTTTTTTCTCTAAATGAAGTAGGATTAAAACCTAATTTCTAGTTGGTGAAGATAATTATTATCTAGTGTGATAAGTGTAGCAAGTGGTTATATTTATTTAATAAACTTTTTTAAATTTAATATGATTATATATTCTGATTATTGTAATATGTGGCATGACAATATTTAACATGTAATTGTTAAAATTATTAAAGTTCTTGATGCTTTAACATAATTGGTGATTTTTTTAAATATGAAAAATTTAAATAGAGAAAATCATGTCAAGGTATCTTTAAACACTGACCACTAAGAGATCAATTATTAAAACTAGTATTTTATGACTTAACGTTTTACAAAATTACCTTTGGTATAAAGGATCTGCGTGCTCTAGGCACACTGCTTATTTATCTCCTAAGAATAATTCATAAAGTTTTTTTAAAATATAAAGTTGAAGTCAACAAAACTACTTGATAGAAAGACAAGAGCCTTAGGGCAGATAATATATTTCCACGTTCTTATAAAGTTTGTGAAACTAATAGGACCGCATATAAATTCAGTTGCATTGACACACCCTATCAAAATGGTATAGCTAAAATAATAAGTAGATCTTTTAATTTTAATGAATTATATTCTAACACATTTAGTGTCCCCATATGTAGGGGAATGAGGTCTTATAAAACTGTTATGTTCTTAACAGGTTTAACTCATAAGGTTTCAGTTAAAACCCCTTGAATAATGGGAAGATATTTTTCCTAACCTAAAATAGTTAAGAATGTGGAGGTGACAGACCAAGATTGTCCTACCCGACTTATATTAAATCATATCAAAACTATAAATTCTTTTTGTATTAGAAACTGATGAATATAGAATCCTATCCTTATCTTATAAACTCTATTGGTGATTGTAGACAAGCATAAATATTTTTATGTATATGGTTTTTTTCAAAAGATAATATACATGTTTCATATTTTTTATTATGTCATTTAGTAATAACTTACTCGTTAATACTGATATACGTGATGGTGAGAATATACGGTCTAGATTGTGCTTTTCTAGTTTTGAGATTACCTTGATAAAAAGTGGAGGCACAATGTGCCATCATCTAACCCTGTAAGCTATTATTTTATTACTGCATGAAAAAAATAGTTAGTATAACATATAAATATAAATTGAGAACTAAGAAAATGTAGGTGAACATACAAGTTAGTGGACGAAGATGGGGTGGATTATGCCATAGGAAGGTTCATTGGTGGCATTGATGTTCTTGACTAAGTAAATGGGAAGGGTGAGTTGTCTAGGAATTTGTGACCTCTTAGAGGATTTTTCCATTCTTAGAGGATTAAAGGTCGATACATGGCAATCTGAAAACACCCAGATAGGGGTGGAGCCAAGTGTATTTGAGAGGGGTCCATAGATCCCCCTCCCTGATATTTATTTAAAATATACAACTAACATTACAAAAATATAAGTAATTGATCTCCAAATTTGTTCAGAATCTTCATTTGGTCTTCCTTACTCTTAAATTTTATTTTACAACAAAATATATATTACTTTGTATAAAAAAGGAACTTACAGATTAAGCATTTAAAAATTTAATATCTACACTTATATTAAAATCTTTATACAATATAGAGACCTATAGTGCATTTTGTGTCTCTAATTGGGAGATACTAGAATAGTTTGATCTGGAGCACTTGTAGGATGTATTATATAATTTTCTGAGGTGTTCCATCCCTCCGAGAGACCCACCACATCCTACTAAAAATGAGCGTTCCATTACCCCCTATCTTCAGAGATGAGAATAGGCCTAAACCATCATCAAAATTATATAAATGAAGGGTTTCTAGAAACAAGAGGGATCTTCTAATGTGGGAGTATTAAAAAATTCTTCACTTTACGGGCTGGTCGAAAAATTGCAGATATTTCTTGCATTATCCGTCAATCTAGGTGACTTATGTCTAGGTTCTAGATGGCTCTAGTGTTATAGTTCTTTACTCATTACTTGCGAAAAATAGTTAGGAGGAGAAAGGGTCGCTTACTTAGAGAGAGATTCAGAGCGAGCGATTCCAAACATTAGCTCGACCACATACTTATTCACAGAAGTCACATGATTTATATTATGAGAAAATTTAGAAGATTTTTTTGGGCTTCCATTAGGAAAAACATACTCATGCGCGAAGTACACGGGCTCACCCCTCTTAGGGTTATGTAGATAAGTTTCTGGAACATGAAGTACATTCAAGCTCAAGTATAATAAATCACATATTAACAAATTAAGAAAGCCCACTTATAAGATAAATAATGATTTTTTAATTAATATTTGAACATAATCTTTTTCTTAATATTAAATTTTTTCATGTAATAATAATAATATTAAATTATTTTTTTAGTCATAAGTAACAAAATGGGGATCGTGAACAACAAAACAAACATAATTAGATAGTTTATATATCATTGGGTCTTAAATCCATTTATAATTTTTAAATATGTATGAGATTCTATCCCCATTTTAAAATATACTCCTGTTTTTTATAAACTTCTAGTATTTTCTTTCACTTGAAATTAACTTTTTTCGATTTAGATCTCGTTTGCTTTCTCTCCAAATATCTTAAATTTTTTCTCTCTAGATGATCTCATTGGGTTTTTCTCGAAATGTCGTAAATCTCATAAATAGGTTCTCATAACTCATCTATTTTGTTTGAATTATTAACTTATAGATCTAGATCTAGATTCAGATCTATCCAATTATCTACTTTATAGATATCACCATGGCTGAGCTCAAATTACCATAAAGAAAGTCATTGATGGTACATGTTTCTACTCCCATTTTTTTTCAATAGTTTTTTTAATTGATTGAACCTAATTTGATTTCTATTTAGAATTGTGGGATTATTCTTGGAAGTTATGTTTTAATTACTTATTATGTGCTAAATAATTGTGTAGATCCTTGTTACAAATATGTGATATAAATTATTTCATATTGTTGGAAATTTTGATCTATGATGTTTGTATTTAATAATATTTAAGAAAGTCAGAATGAAGTGCAAAAAGTCTATATGTGGTTGAGTGATTGCATTATAAATTAGTGCTCGTAATTATTAATTTTAGTAGTCATGATATAGAAGAGGAGTCATACATTTTTGTTGAGATTTTCTTTTTCGGATACCTAAAATATGCAATTGCATATTTTACCTTAGGACTACATTATGTAAAACATTCATTATATGTCTCTATATTAGTCCAAGTTAATGGTATATGTAAATGATAACTAGTAAATACCGAAATATTTTTTTGTAAGTAATTTTAAGTGTTACGATATATTAATGTGTGATTATAATGAATATGAAAATATCCCCCCTATATATATATATATATATATATATATATATATATATATATTATTAGTGTTATATTATTATAGTTGATTTTAGGAATTAGTAGTAATGCGCTGTTTGATAGTTTAATTATATGGATTTGTTACTCTTTATATATATAATTAGTGTTTATTTTTATAGTTAATATTAGAAATTAGTATTAAAGCTTTGTTTGAGGGTTTAATTAAATGGATTTTTTACTCTTCATGATGTAAACTAACCTATTATCTTTGTAGAAAATCATACATATTAACTAACATTATTTTTATTTATTTTTTCAGATTGAGTTGAATATACAATGAATAACATGATCCTTGACCATGACATTTCATATTTTTAGCAAACAGTGAGTTGTCCAAGGACCAAAATTTTTACTGTCTTCGGTAAAGAAGAAAGAAGGGCATATGTGCCTCGACATAATGTAAGAGGATCAGATTAGTAATGAATTCTCTATCACATATAGGGCAACCGATTAATGTTTGCTCATATGTGTTTTGGAAATTATTATTAGATTGATCCATCTTGAAAAGAGAAAAAGAATATGAAAGGTTTATAAGGTAGAAACAAAAAAAGGTACGACGAGACATAAGGAAGAGAGGATGAAGATAAAAAGGGGTGTCTATACACCATATATATAAGTAAGAATATTTATTAATTTTTCAGTAATGTTAATCAGTGCAAAAGCATGTGGATGGCTCACCGGGCTAAGTAGTAGTTGTAATAATGATGTTTTTATAAGCACTAATGACATTTTTAATGATATATTTTTTGTAAGTAAGATTGTATATCATGAATTCTATCATAATTATATCATTAGTTACAAGGTTTTGACAAAAAGAATTATTAAAATGTAATAGATTAATATCTTTATATTAGATAGGAAGTCAATGTTTCTGAACATTACCTCTACTTCTCTTTGTATTAGTGTATTTAATTTATAATTTATAATCATAAGGCTTATGAATGAGTTATTCATGGGATTGTTTTCTTTATTGAGTTAGGAAAAAACCGAAGCAAATAATTTTAATATTAGTACCATTGCTCTATTTATGGGTTTAAAATCAAGCATACCGATTAATGGTAAGAATGGGATAATTTATCGGCCCATATCTTTAAGATTCTTCTTGTCGTCTATCTTAATGAATATAATTCAAAACAATAATAAAAAATTATATATTTAATTGTTGAATATTAATTTATCTCAAGTTATAAAGGTGTTATGAAAATAAATAAAAATAAAAATATTGCTCATACAAGCATTTTTCTAGAGAAGGTCTATGGTAGTTATATATAAGAAGTCTTCTCCCTTATGAAACACAACAACAAAGAGAAGAAAGACAAAATCTCTAATAATTTACCCTTTCCAAACTCGTTTGGGTTGAAAAGATTATTTTGGTAGTTCGAGCAATACGCAACACTCATTTAGAGCGTCCATTTAAAATAAGATAGTGGCACTCATAACATGGGGAATGACTAGTGTATACACACCCGACACCGTAAATCATGTTTTGGTCTTGTCCTTGCTACTACAATGTCAACTTTAGGTTCTTCAACGTTAAGTTTTCCATTTTCTATTTTTATTTTATATTTTCCATTTTATTTCTTGTGTCGCGTAAGGTGTGATAAAAATATGATAAATAAATACGGATAATGATGCACTAACACCCTAGACTAAACACGATACTCACTGCAAGTATCACAGATCGTATGCAAGTTTCACTAGTAAGAAAGATTCGTTCCACAGAGACTTAGTGTGTTATGCTTATAAGTAATAAATTAAAGTAGCAATTAATAATTAAAAGAAAGGAAAAACAAATAAATATGATGGTTGATGAGAGTAATGATTAAACTTAATAAAATAAAGATGAGTAAATAAATAAGGAAGAATTAAGATGAGAAAATATAGCTTAGGTTTTGCTAGTATACACTAATCCTTCTATTTCTTTGATCAGTTAATAACGTTGATAATAACTCTTAGAAAAGTAGTCAGGATTCTAAATTCCTCCCTACCCTCTTTCGGGTTGACTGGGGTGGCGAACTCACAATCACGAGGAGACTTTGTTATCTCCAGTGATTTATTTTGATTCAGAAAGCAAAAATGCAAAAATGACAGAAATGAAAATTAACAGAAAACCTGTTACTGATTGAGGCTAGGATTGGATCCTATGTCTTTAAGGTTTATTTGCCACGCACTGGTGTCTTTCGTTTTGTAATGGCTTCAACCTCCAGGATACAACGATCAACACTTCAAATATCAGACACTTGAAAATCTGCAGAACTTCGAACTTTAAATGGCGTTTAATCTCTCTCTTTTATGATATTTGTTTGTAAAAAAATATTAAATGATGAAAATGATTTTTGGCCAAGTATTTATAGGTGTAGAAGCACCTGTTTAAAACTGACCTGCAACGTTTCAGACATAGGAGATGACGTTTGAGGAAGAAGAAGCTGTTTTAAAAAATTAGGACGTTAAAGACATAACGTTTTAATTTTACAAAATATAGTCCAGCCAAGCCCAAGCCCAGGCCCAAAAGCTGGTGCCCCCAAAGGCCCAATCCTTAAGTGCTAAGCTAAGTGACTATTATTTCCTTACTTTTCCAAAACTCTTCATATACCTCACATTTAACACTCAATTTCTCATTCACCTTCCATTTGTTTTACACAAGTGAATACATGAAATTCATTACCAAAGTAAGACGAACAACATTCGTCTTTGTCCTGACCTATAAAGAGGTCCATGACCCACTTAAAAATTGAGCTAAAGTGAGCAATTTCACTTGGGTAAAGACCCAAATGATAACATTCCCCACATGAATGAAATTGACTGGTCATAATGCATATAAAAAAACAAAATGAGAGAGAAAAAACATGGAAGAATACTACGTCGAGAAAGGTAGCTAATGGCCTTGAACCTTCTCTAGTAAGGGCTATCGGATTTACTTGTTAACCAGTGAACTTGATGTCTTGAACTGTTCAGCTTTGATGTAAATCAAGTCAATAGAACTTACATAGTACCCTGCCGACCATTATATGGTTCTCACGGTTGTGTCCATTTTTTGCCCTGGACAACTCCTGGATTCATGAGTCATTTTTCAGAAAATCAGCCTTTCAAATTTTCTTAGGAGCGGCCCTCACTCCTTTACTCATATAGGTGGTCTCTTGTCAAGAGTATCATGTTATACCCTATCTTTTAATTTAAGATACAAGAACCATTAAAAGCTTTGCTTAACCTCATCTTTGTACAAGAAGCATTGTATTTAGGTTCTAGGAATGGTTTCGAGAGAAATCCCCACAATGCTTAGCACCGAGTTGCTTTTTGCATAATTCGGTTTTCCCTTTAAACTTAGATCATGGGATCTCCAATCTACTAAGTAGGGTTTCCATTATGGCAACTCATTTCAATAGGCTTTAGACACATTCCCCTAGATAAGTTACGCACTTGCTCTTTTGGTAATCCTTTAGTCAAGGGATCTGCAATGTTATCCTTTGACCTTACTTAGTCAATTGTGATAACCCCATTTGAGAGAAGTTGTCTTACGGTATTGTGTCTACGACGTATATGTCTAGACTTACCATTATACATTTCATTTGAGGCTCTACCGATGGCAGCCTGACTATCACAGTGTATGCAGAGAGCTGGAACTGGTTTTTGCCAATTAGGAAAATCTTCTAGGAAATTACGAAGCCATTCGGCTTCCTCAGCAGCTTTATCCAAAGCTATAAATTCAGATTCCATGGTGGATCGAGCTATACATGTTTGTTTAGAAGATTTCCACGAGACTGCTGCTCCTCCTAACATAATGACAAATCCGCTCGTGGATTTTGAGTCGGAGGAATCAGATATCCAGTTAGCATCGCTATATCCTTCTAATACAGCTGGTTCTCCAGTGTAGTGCACTCCTTCGTTTAGAGTGTATCTCAAGTACCGTAGAACTCTTACTATTGCAATCCAGTGATCTCTTCCTCGATTTATTGTAAATCTACTTAACTTACTAACTGCATGTGCAATATCAGGCCTTGTGCAGTTCATTAAGTATATTAGACTTCCAATTATACGAGAATACTCTAACTGATTGATTGTATCGCCAGTATTCTTTGCCAAGTGTAGATTTACGTCAACTGGAGTCTTTGCAATATTAGTATCGCCTTTACTAAACTTATTTAGTATTTTTTCAATGTAATGGGATTGATTTAATACTAACCCCTCAGATTTTCTCATTATCTTAATACCTAAGATAACATCAGCAATGCCTAAATCTTTCATGTCGAACTTACTTGAGAGCATCTTCTTTGTAGAAGTGATTATGTCATTATTACTCCCAATAATTAACATATCGTCTACATATAAACAAACAATGACATATCCTTTATCAATGCCTTTTACATATACACATTTGTCACACTCATTTATTTTAAAGCCATTACCAATCATGACTTTATCAAATTTTTCATGCCATTGTTTGGGTGCTTGCTTTAATCTATATAAGGATTTGATCAGTCTACACACCATCCTTTCTTTTCCCGGAACTTTATATCCTTCGGGTTGTTCCATATAGATTTCCTCTTTAAGTTCCCCGTTGAGAATAGCAGTTTTAACATCCATTTGATGAATTTCAAGCTTATAGATAGATGATATTGCAATAAGCATTCTTATGGATGAAATTCTGGTTACTGGTGAAAAGGTATCAAAATAGTCAAGTCCTTCTTTTTGACTATAACCTTTTACTACCAATCTTGCCTTATACTTCTCGATAGATCCATCAGTTTTCAATTTTCTTTTGAAAATCCATTTACTTCCCAGTGGTTTACTCCCAGGGGGAAGATCTACTAACTCCCATGTATGGTTCTGCATGATAGAATCTATCTCACTTTTAACCGTTTCTTTCCAATAAGGGGCTTCTGGAGTAGACATAGCTTCTTTGAAAGTTCGCGGTTCATCTTCCAATAAAAAGGTAAGGAAGTCAGGACCAAAAGAAGTAGAGGTTCTCATTCTCTTACTTCTTCTCGGTTCATCGTTATCTTGTAATGCTTCTTGGTCCTTCTCTTGATGACCATCTTCTTTGTCAACATGAGTCCTTTTTAAAGAACTTTGTTCTTGTGTAATTTTGTAAGGGAAACTTGTTTCAAAGAAATATGCATTTCTTGATTCAATTACCGCGTTAACACTGATGTCAACATTGTTTGATCGATGCACAAGAAACCGATAGGCTGCACTATTGTGAGCATATCCAATGAATACACAGTCTATCGTTTTTGGTCCTATCTTGACCATTTTTTGTGCTGGAACAGCAACCTTTGCTAAGCATCCCCACACTTTTAAGTATTTGAATGAAGGCGGTTTTCCTTTTCAAAGTTCGTAGGGGGTCTTATCTAGTTACTTGTGGGGTACTTTATTTAAGATATGATTTGCACTAAGCAAAGATTCTCCCCACAAGTTTTGCGGTGCTCCCGAGTTTATCAAAAGAGCATTCATCATTTCTTTTAATGTACGGTTCTTGCGTTCCGCAATACCGTTTTGTTGAGGCGAATAAGGGGCTGTTGTTTGATGGATTATTCCATGTTCGGCACAATATTCTTCAAAAGGAGAGACATATTCTCCTCCCCTATCTGTTCTGAGATTTTTGATCTTTTTACTTAGTTGATTCTCAACCTCAGTTTTATATTGCTTAAATGCTTCTAATGCCTCATCCTTACTATGAAACAAGTAGATATAGCAATATCTTGTGCAATCATCTATAAAGGTAATGAAGTATTTCTTACCACTTCTAGTTTGCACGAACTTTAAGTCACATATGTCACTGTGAATTAACTCTAAAGGTTCTGATGACCTTTCAACATATTTAAACGAGTTTCTTGTCAACTTGGACTCTACGCATATCTCACATTTTTCTTGAGATTTAGAGTTAACATTTGGTAACAAACCATCGTTTACAAGTTTAGTTAATGAACCAAAATTAACATGTCCTAATCTATCATGCCATAAATTAGGAGAATACAACAAGTAAACAGAAGAAATATTCTTATTCATCACATCATTTGTTACATTTTTAGGAGGTACCACGGTCATTACATTTAGCTGAAACAGACCGTCACATAGGTACCCCTTGCCTACATACATCTCATTTTTCGAAAGTACAAATTTATCAGCTACAAATACAAGCTTAAATCCGGCCTTGTTAAGCAAGGAACTAGAAACTAGATTCTTACGAATATCAGGTACATGTAGCACATTGTTCAAGGTTAACTCCTTTCCAGAGGTCATCTTCAACACAACTTGCCCCACTCCTTGAACTTTTGAGGTTGACGAATTTCCCATATAAAGAATTTCTTCATTTGGAGACGTCTTGTAGGTCTTGAACATGTTTTTCTCCGAACACACATGCCTTGTTGCTCCAGTGTCAACCAACCACTGTTTTGGGTTTCCAACGAGATTCACCTCAGAAATCATTGCAGCGAGATTCATCTCTTCAACACCATCAGAAAGCTCTGTCATATTTTCTTGACTATTGTTACCTTTCTTCTGGTTACCTTGTGCCTTATTGTTTCGACAATCTTTTGCGCGATGACCATGTTTGCCACAGTTGTGACAATTTCCGTCAAACTTAGCCTTCTTCTTGGTGTCATTAGATTGTCCTTGCCTTTTCCGTTTGTTGTTGTGGTTAGACCTCGGTTGTTCCACAACATTAACCTTGGCTTCAAACGAACGAAAGTTACTTCCTTTCTCGGCTAGTCGGTTGTCTTCTTCAATCCTCAACCGTACGATTAAATCTTCAAGACTGATCTGCTTGCGCTTGTGCTTCAGATAGTTCTTGAAGTCTTTGTACATTGGTGGTAATTTTTCAACCAATGCAGCAACTTGGAAGGATTCCACCAATCTCATTCCTTCAGCATCTAACTCATGTAGTATTAACTGAAACTGCTGCACCTGCGACATCAGAGATTTCGAGTCTACCATTTTAAACTCCAAAAAGAAAAACTTACCAACCACAAACTTTTTAGTACCGGCGTCTTCAGTTTTGTATTTTTTCTCTAGGGAATCCCAGAGTTTTTTAGCCGAATTCATAGTGCAATACACATTATACAGAGAATTGTCTAGACAATTGAGAATGTAGTTTTTGCACAAAAAGTCTGAATGGTTCCATGCTTCTACGGCATGAACAGTTTGAGCATTGGGATCATCTCCCATTTCTGGAGCATCTTCTTTGAGAAGCCTTGCAAGACTCAAAGTAGTCAAATAGAACAACATTTTCTGTTGCCATGTTTTGAAGTTTGCACCACCAAACTTCTCTGGTTTTTCAGCAGGACCCATAGGTGTTGTCATATGCATGTTATGCCTTGAACTACCACCAATTTCATTTTGCTTTTGCATTGTTGCAGTAGCATTTGCATTTTCTGATTCGTTAGACATTCTGTTACTTTCAACAAAACAAAACAGAAGATGAAATTTGATACAGTAGAAGTATAAAATAAAATCGTCTTACAACTGAATATCTAGATTCTTATCTTTCCCAAGAGTTTAGCCCTTGTTAGGCAGATTAAAGTCCCAAGTTTTTAGATCTTGTTGTAGAACTTAGAATTCAGATACAACAGTTGGAAAAACAATTCCTGAATCAAAACAACTTGTGAAGTAATAAACCTTAAATTGTTATCTCCAGTGATTTATTTTGATTCAGAAAGCAAAAATAGAGGAAAAACAAAAATGCAGAAATGACAGAAATGAAAATTAACAGAAAACCTGTTACTGATCGATGCTAGGATTGGATCCTATGTCTTTAAGGTTTATTAGCCACGCACTGGTGTCTTTCGTTTTGTAATGGCTTCAACCTCCAGGATACAACGATCAACACTTCAAATATCAGACACTTGAAAATCTGCAGAACTTCGAACTTTAAATGGCGTTTAATCTCTCTCTTTTATGATATTTGTTTGTAAAAAAATATTGAATGATGAAAATGATTTTTGGCCAAGTATTTATAGGTGTAGAAGCACCTGTTTAAAACTGACCTGCAACGTTTCAGACATAGGAGATGACGTTTGAGGAAGAAGAAGTTGTTTTAAAAAATTAGGACGTTAAAGACATAACGTTTTAATTTTACAAAATATAGTCCAGCCAAGCCCAAGCCCAGGCCCAAAAGCTGGTGCCCCCAAAGGCCCAATCCTTAAGTGCTAAGCTAAGTGACTATTATTTCCTTACTTTTCCAAAACTCTTCATATACCTCACATTTAACACGCAATTTCTCATTCACCTTCCATTTGTTTTACACAAGTGAATACATGAAATTCATTACCAAAGTAAGACGAACAACATTCGTCTTTGTCCTGACCTATAAAGAGGTCCATGACCCACTTAAAAATTGAGCTAAAGTGAGCAATATCACTTGGGTAAAGACCCAAATGATAACAGACTTAACTAAGGTGCTCCTACGCCACTAGGTTCTTAGATGAGACTGACCTTCTAAAGATGATCGATATGTGATCAACCCCTAATGACTATCTAGTTAGGCAAGCCTTTCCGGATCACTACCACACACTAGACGTTTATGTGGTGTTTCAATAATTAGATACCCCTTCCGGGTGACTATCTAACTACTATTAGCACAACCCTAAATTGATCATTTAAGACAGACAATAAATCATAGCACATAAAACAAATATATGGTTAAGCAACTAGAATCAATTTGAAACAGTTCTCCCAAAAACACATAGATTGAAAAAAATAGAATTCATATATTATGCATATCCAAAACCCAAGCTGTTGGAAAATTAGTTCATACTAGAAAGAAATAAACTAAAATAAAGATACATACTGTCAACTTGCTCTCTTGAATGATCTGTAATGATGAATAAGCTTAAGGAGTAATTGTGGGAGGCAAGGACCTGTTTACAATAGGTAAAAGGTGTATTTATAGGAGTTTAGGAAGTCCTAATTCAGATTCTTGGAGTAGAAGGCAAGTAATAGGACTGTTTTTCAAATCAAATTCGTAACCCTAAATATAGAAAAGGTCATAAGCTATTGATGTCTTGTTTTGGCTGTAACTTCATCAACATTGCTCCGATTTACGCGTTCTTTATATCGAAACCAATCTACTCGGAAAGCTCTACACTTCTTCTTCAGACCATTCTTCCAAATTCCCAGCCAAGCTAGAGTTATGATCACTTTACTCGACATAGCTGCTGAATTCATATTTACTTGAGAACTTTTCTTTTCCTATTTTATCTTTTACTTCCTTATCTCCAATTTCCATCATTATCTTATTTCCTTTATCTATTGGAATTGATTTTCCATCTAATTAATTACCATATATCTTTAAAGCTTCAAGATTAATAAACAATTAAACTAAATATGCTCTAAAAATAATAAATCACCAAATCAAGACAAGAAATAAGAAAATACTAATATATGAATAAATATCGACTAAGTACATCCTAAATAATCCTAAAATGATGTCTCCAACTATGATTAAATCATCACAAATAGGGAAACATCAATTTCATTATTTTCCAACAATTTGAAAATGATTATGATATTTCAAATAATGGTTGCATCTGGATTAACGTGAACTTGGTTGGGGAAAAGGGGGAAATACTTGCGATAATGATTTGACGCAATTTTTTGGTGGAAATTGATTGTGAACATGGGAGAATCACTACTTTTTATGCTAAAACTTCAAGATTTTCATATTATTTAGAGAAGGTGTTTGATAAAAAAACAAATACATATGAAACTTGGTTGCAGTTCTCGTAAAAGGAAAAGATAAAACTTATTACTTGAAAAAAATCTCATTATACTTGATATTTTTTAGGATCCCTCATATTATTATGCATCAATTTTTTTCTTTAAATGAAGTAGGATTAAAACCTAATTTCTAGAGGGTGAAGATAATTATAATCTAGTGGGATAAGTGTAACAGGTGGTTCAATTTATTTAAAAAACTTTATCAAATTGAATATGATTATATTCTAATATTATTGTGATATGTGGCATGATAATATTTAACATGTAATTGTTAAGATTATTAAAGTTCTAGATGCTTTAACATAATTGGTGATTGTGTTAAATGTCACAAATTTAAAAAGAGAAAAGCATGCCAACGAATCCGTAAAGACCACTAAGAGACTTAATTATTAAAAAAAATTAGTATTTTATGATTTAACTGGTTTTACAACATTACCTTTAGTAGAAATGATACATTGACACACTTATTATTTATCTCCTAAAACTAATTCATAAAGTTATTTTTAGATATAATGTCATAGTCAACAAAACAACTTGATAGAAAGACAAGAGCCTTAGGGTAGAGAATATTTTTCCACTATCTTATAAAGTTATGTGAAACTAATAGGATCGCATATGAATTTTGTTGCCTTTACAAACCCCATTAAAATTGTATAGCTAAAATAATGAGCACATCTTTTAATTTTAATGGATTCTAATCTAATACATTTAGTGTTTCCATATTTGGGGAATGAGAAATTATAAAACTGTTATGTGATTAACATGTTTTTAACTCATAAGATTCTAGTTAAAACCCCTTTAATTATGGAAATATATTTTCCTAAGGTAAAATAATCAAGAATGTGGAGGTGACAGGCCATGATGTGCCTATAAGACTTATATTAAATCACATAAAAACTATAAATTCTATTTGTTATAAAATCTGTTGAATATAAAATCCTATCCTTATCTGATAAACTCTATAGATAATTCTAAACATGCATAAATATTTTCAAGTATTTGAGTTTTTTAAAAGTTAATATTAATGTTTCATATTTGTTATTATGTCATATAGTAATAACTTACTCGTTAACGCTGATATACGTGAGAATATACCCTCTAGTTTGTTCTCCTTTAGTTTTGAGATTATCCGTGATAAAAAGTGCACAATGCACCATCATCTAATCATGTGAGCTCTTATTTTTATTACTGCATGAAAAAAATTGTTAGTATATCATATATATATATATATAAATTGAGAAGTGCGAAAATGTATGTGAATATACAAGTTAGTGGATGAAGTGGGCGTGGATTGTGTGCCATAGGAGGGTTCATTGATGGCATTGAAGTTTTTTGCTAAATAAATGGGAAGGGTGAGTTGTCTAGGAACTTGTGACCTCTTAGAGGATTTTTCCATTCTTAGAGGATTAAGGGTCGATACATGGCAATCCGAAAACACCTAGATAGGCAGGCGTGGAGCAAACTGTATTTGCAAGGTGTCCACAGATCCACCTCCCGTTATTTTTTCAAAATATACACCTACCATTACAAAAATATAATTAATTGATCTCAAAATTAGTTAAGACTCTTCATTTGGTCTTCCCTAACATTTATGTTTTTTAATCATATTTTAAATTACTTTATTTGAATAATTTTTATTTATTTACAAGAAAATATATTACTTTAAATAAGAAAGGAACTTATAAACTAAGCAATTATTAAATTTAATATCTGCACTTATATTAAAAAATTTATAAAATGTAGAGACCTATAGTACATTTTACGTCTCCAATTGGGAGATACTAGAATAGGTTGATCTGGAGCAATTGTAGGATGCACAATATAATTTTCTAAGTTGTTACATCCCTCCGAAAGATACACCATATCCTAAAAAATGATCATTTATTATCTTCCATCTTGAGAGACGAGAATAGGCCTAAACCATCATCAAAAGGATATATATGGACGGTTTCTAGAAACAAGATGGATCGCATAATGTGCGAGTATTCAAAAATTATTGAATTTACGGACTGGTCGAAAAATTGCGGAATGTTCCATGCATTATCCGTCAATCTAGGTGACTTATGCCTAAGTTCTAGATGGGCTCTGGTGTTATAATTCTTTCTGCACCTAAAAAATATAGTTAGGAAGGAGGGAGGATCTCTTACTTAGAGAGAGATTCAGAGCGATCAGCGATTCTAAACATTTATTATTAAGCTCGACCACATACCTATTCATAGAAGTCACATGATTTCTATTATGAGAAATTTTAACAAAATTTTCTCCGGCTTCCTTTAGGAAAAACATACTCATGCTGTTCAGGGAAGTACATGTGATGAACATGATATACTGCAAGTTTAGGTGATTGATCTCAATGCTCATCACCAGAATGCAAAAACAGCTCACCTATATAGACAAGTCTTTTGAACATGAAGTAGATGGAAGCTCAATTATAATAAATCACATGTTAAGAAATTAAGAAAGCCCACTTATAATATAAATAATAATTTTTTAATTAATATTTGAACATGATCTTTTTTTTAATATTAATTTTTTTATATAATAATATTAAATTATTTTTTAGTCCTAAAAAACAAAATGGGGATACTAAACAACAAAAAACAAAGTAATTGGAAAGTTTATATGACATTCAGTATTAAATCCGTTATAATTTTTAAATATGTATGGGCTTCTATCCCTGTTTTAATATATACTCCTGTTTTTTTATAAATTTCAAGTATTTTCTTTCACTTTAAATCTTTTTTCTATTTAGATCTCGTCTGCTTTCTCTCCAAATCTTTTAAATTTTTTCTATCCAGATCTTGTTTGTTTTCTCTAGAAATCTCATAAATTTCATAAATAGGTTTTCATAAATCATATATAATATTTGAATTATCAACTTACATATCTAGATCTAGATTCAGGTCCAGATTCAGATCCAGATCCAGTTAGCTACTATATAGTTATCACCATGGCTGGCGGCAAAGCTCAAATCACCGTAAAGAAATTCACTGATGGTATATGTTTCAACTCCTATTTTTTCAATCGTTTTATAAATTTATTAAACCTAATTTGATTTCTATTGAGAATTGTGAGATTAGTTGTGTAGATCCTTGTTACAAATATGTGATCAAAATTATTTCATATTGCTGGAAATTTTGATTCATGATGTGTGTATTTCATTATAATTAAAAAAGTCAGAATGAAGTGCCAAAATTCTATATATGGTGGAGTGGTTGTATCATAAAGTAGTGTTTGTAATTATTAATGTTAGTTTGCATGATATAGAAGAGGAGTAATAAATTTTTGTTCAGATTTTCTTTTCCAGATACCTAAAAGTATTTCACCTTAGGTCACTACATTATGTAAAAGAATAGTATTTAAGCGTTGTTTGAGGGTTTAATAATATGAATTTATTACTCTTTATATATATATATATTATTAGTGTTATATTTTGGTAGTTAATATTAGTATTTAGTATTAAAGCTTCGCGAGGGTTTAATTTGATGTAAACTAACCTAATATCATTGTACGAATATCATATATATTAACTAACATTATTTTTGTTTATTTTTTCAGATTGAGTTGACTATACAGTGAATAACGTGATCATTGACCATGACATTTCATATTTTAATCAAACAATGAGTTGTCCAAAGCCAGAGATTTTCTCCGAGTATCAGGAGCAAGCAGTGATAGCAGCTGCCGTTGGGAGAGTCTTGGTATAGTTAGACATGGTAGCGGTAAATAAAGTGAAATAGGTAATATTTTAAAAGAAGGTTAATGTGAAAAGATTAAGAATCCTAATCCTTTAATGGTAATTGCAATTTGAGATAGAAGAAAGAGAGAGAGAAAAGTTGAAGAAGGAGGGTTTGTGGTGGTGCTTTCTCTGTAGGAGCTTAACTATTGAAGTTTAGGATGTAATAAATATGTTACCTATCTACTTATTATATCATTTATTAACCCAACCTTAAATATGCCTTGACTATTCTCATTTAACTATACTTTTTAAATAATATGATTAATTTTTTTTAATTAATTAAAACCATGTTTGTTTGTTTTTCTTGGTATAACCGCGTTTAATAGTCGAATGGTTGAATGTAGGAACTTTGGCTCGGTGCTTTACTAAATTATTAAGTGGACTACTGAATGCAAACAAACATGCCCTTATCTTCTGGGATTAATGTACCTCGCGTAATGAGAAAAAAAAAAGATATATAATACATAGTTGATTCCTTATCTGCATTTAAAGATTATTGACCCGAAAAATAATATATGTAAATAATAATAATATTGTTCACATTAAATCGAGTTCAATATATTTTTATTATAAATTGTTGAGTGTTCAGTAACGTCTGTTGAGAAATTTGATTATTAGGGGACGGTTAGGGTGAATGGGCCGAGGAGATGGGCCAAACTTAGAGAGCTGGGGTGGTGGGGCCCACAACTTGGACAACGTGAGAATTAAGTCCATATTTAAAATAAAATTGAATACCCTTTTTATAAAAAATAATTTTTAAATCATCATTTTTTAATATAAATGGATATAATATACTACCCAACCTAATTAATTAATTAATTAATATTCGATTAATGATTATAAATTTATATATATACATATAAATTGCGAAGTGAGAAAATGTATGTGCATAGACAAGTTAGTGGACGAAGTGGGGGTGGATTGTGTGCCATATGAGGGTTCATTGGTGGCATTGAAGTTTTTTGCTAAGTAAATGGGAAGGGTGATTTGTCTAGGAACTTGTGACCTCTTAGAGGATTAAGGGTCGATAGCGTGGAGCCAACTGTATTTCACAGGGGTCCACGGATCCACCTCTCCGTTATTTTTTTCAAAATATACATCTACCATTACAAAAATATAAGTAATTGGTCTCCAAATTTGTTAAGAATCTTCATTTGGTCTTCACTAACTTTTAATTTTTTTTAATTAGATTTCATATTACAAGAAAATATATATTACTTTTAGTAAAAAAGGAACTTATAAACTAAGCAATTAAAAAATTTAATATCAGCACTTATATTAAAATCTTTATAAAATATAGAGACATATAGTAAATTTTACGTCTCCAATTGGGAGATACTAGAACAGTTTGATCCTGAGGAATTGTAGGATGCATAATATAATTTTTCGAAGTTGTTACATCCCTCCAAAAGATCCACCACATCCTAAAAAATGATCGTTTTATTAGCTTCCATCTTGAGAGACGAGAATAGGCCTAAAACATCATCAAAAGAATATATACAGAGGGTTTCCAGAAACAAGATGGATCACTTAATGTGAGAGTATTAAAAAATTCTTGACTTTAGGGACTGGTCAAAAAATTGCAGAATGTTCCATGCATTATCCGTCAATCTAGGTGACTTATGCGTGGGCTCTGCTGTTATAATGCTTTACTCAGCACCTGAAAAATATAGTTAGGAAGGAGGGAGGGTCACTTACTTAGAGAGAGATTTAGAGCGATAAGCAATTCTCAACATTTATTATTAAGCTCGAACACATACTTATTCATAGAAGTCACATGAATTCTATTATGAGAAATTTTATCAAAATTTTTCGAGCTTCCTTTAGGAAAAATATACTCTGTTCCGGGAAGTACATGTGTTGAACATGATATACTGCAAGTTGAGGTGATTGATCTCAATTCTCATCACAGGAATGCAAAAACGGCTCACTTATATAGACAAGTCTTTTGAACATGGAGTAGATGGAAGCTCAAGTATAATGAATTACATGTTAAGAAATTAAGAAAGCCCACTTATAATATAAATAATGCTTTTTTAATTCATATTTGAACATGATCTTTTTCTTAATATTAAATTTTTTTTATGTAACAATAATAATATTAAATTAATTTTCAGTCCTAAAAAATAAAATGGGGATACTAAACAACAAAACAAAAGTTATTGGATAGTTTATATGACATGTATTAAATCCGATTATAATTTTTAAATATGTATGGGCTTCTATTCATGTTCTAATATATACTCCTATTTTTATAAACTTAAAGTATTTTCCTTCACTTTAAATCTTTTTTCTATATAGATCTCGTCTGCTTTTTCTCCAAATTTTTTTTACATTTTTTCTATCCAGATCTCGTTTTTTCTCTAGAAATCTCATAAATCTCATAAATAGCTTTTCATAAATCATATATAATATTTGAATTGTCAACTTCCAGATCCAGATCCAGATCCAGATCCAGATCTAGCTATCACCATGGCTGGCGCAAAGCTCAAATCACCATAAAGAAATTCATTGATGGTATATGTTTCTACTCCTATTTTTTTCAATTATTTCATAAATTGATTGAACCTAATTTGATTTCTATTCCGAATTGTAGGATTAGTTTTGATAATTATGTTTAATTAATTAAAATGTGTTACACAACTGTGTAGATCTTTTTTACAAATATGTGATCTAAATTATTTCATATTGCTGGAAATTTTGATTTATGATGTGTGTATTTCATTATAATTAAGAAAGTCAGAATGAAGTGCTAAAAGTCTATATGTTGTTGAGTTATTGCATCATAAAGTAGTGCTTGTAACTATTAATGTTAGTATGCATGATATATAAGAGGAGTCATAAATTTTTGTTGAGATTTTCTTTTCCAGATACCTAAAAGTATTTTACCTTAGGTCACTACATTATGTAAAATAATTATTATGTGACTCTATGTTAGTCCAAGTTATTGGTATATGTAAATGAAAACTAGTAAATATTGATTTTTTAGAGTAATTTTATGTGTTACGATATATTAATGTGTGATTATACTGAATTAAAAAAAAACTCTCTCTCTCTCTCTCTCTATATATATATTATTAGTGTTATATTTCCTAGGGTATTTTAGGAATTACTATTAAAGCGTTGTTTGAGGGTTTAATTTGATGTAAACTAACCTAATATCTTTGTATGAATATCATACATATTAACTAACATCCTTTTTGTTTATTTTTTCAGATTGAATTGACTATACAGTGAATAACATGATCCTTGACCACGACATTTCATTTTTTTAGCAAACAATGAGTTGTCCAAGGACAAAAATTTTAATGTCTTTGGTAAAGAAGAAAGAAGGGCATATGTGCCTCGACATGGTGTAAGAGGATCAGATTAGTAATGAATTCCTTATCACATATAGGGAAATCGATTAATGTTTGCTCATATGTGTTTGGAAATTATTATTAGATTGATCCATTTTGAAAAGAGAAAAATAATATGATAGGTATATAAGGTATAAGAACAAAAAGGAAAGGCAGGACATAAGGAAGAGAGGATGAAGATAAAGAGGATGTTCTATACACCATATATATAAGTATGAATAGTTATTAATTTTGTCGTAATGTTTATCAGTTCAAAAGTATGTGGAAGGCCCACTACACCAAGTAGTAGTTGTAATAATGATGTACATATAAGCACTAATGATAGATTTTTTGTATTTCATGAATTCTATCATACCTTTATCATTAGAATATTCTTATGTTAAAACTTTATTAGTTACAAGGATTCCACAAAAAGAATTATAAAATAAAGTAATAGATTAATATCTATATATTCGACAGGAAGTCAATATTTCTGAACATTGCCTCCAGTTCTCTTTGCATAAGTGAATATGATTTGTAATTTATAATCAAAAGGCTTATGAATGGGGTATTCATGGTATTGTTTTATTTATTGTGTTAGGAAAAAACTAAAGGAAGAAATTTTGATATTGGTACCATTTCTCTTTTGATGGTTTCAAATCAAGCATACCGATTAATGGTAAGAATGGGTAAATTATCAGTCCATATATTTCAGATTCTTGTTATTTTCTATCTTATATATTATTCAAAACAATATTAAAAAACAAATATCTATAGTTTTTAATTATTAATTTATCTCAAAGTTATAAAGGTGTTACGAAAATAAATAAAATTACATATATTGCTCATACAAGCATTTATCTAGAGAAGGTCTTTGGTGGCTAAATAAACTAAGCCTTCTACCTTATGAAACACACCAAGAAAGAGAAGAAAGATGAAATATTTAATAATTTACCCTTTCCAAACTCCCATGTATTAAAAAAATTATTTAGGTAGTTAATCAGTGCAAAAGCATGTGGAAGGCTCACCGGGCTAAGTAGTAGTTGTAATAATGATGTATTTATAAGCACTAATGACATTTTTAATGATATATTTTTTGTAAGTAAGATTGTATATCATGAATTCTATCATAATTTTATCATTAGTTACAAGGTTTCAACAAAAAGTATTATTAAAATGTAATAGATTAATATCTTTATATTAGATAGGAAATGAATGTTTCTGAACATTACCTCTACTTCTCTTTGTATAAGTGTATTTGATTTATAATTTATAATCATAAGGCTTATGAATGGGTTATTCATGAGATTGTTTTCTTTATTGAGTTAGGAAAAAACCGAAGCAAATAATTTTAATATTGGTACCATTGCTATATTTATGGGTTTAAAATCAAGCATACCGATTAATTGTAAGAATGGGATAATTTATCGGCCCATATCTTTAAGATTCTTCTTGTTGTATATCTTAATGAATATAATTCAAAACAATAATAAAAAATTATATATTTAATTGATGAATATTAATTTATCTCAAAGTTATAAAGGTGTTATGAAAATAAATAAAAATACAAATATTGCTAATACAAGCATTTATCTAGAGAAGGTCTATGGTAGTTATATATAAGAAGTCTTCACCCTTATGAAACACAACAACAAAGAGAAGAAAGACAAAATCTCTAATAATTTACCCTTTCGAAACTCGTTTGTGTTGAAAAGATTATTTTGGTTGTTCGAGCAATACGCAACACTTATTTAGAGCGTCCATTTTAAATAAGATAGTGGAGCTCATAACATGGGGAATGACTAGTGTATACACACCCGACACCGTAAATCATTTTTTGGTCTTGTCCTTGCTACTACAATGTCAACTTTAGGTTCTTCAACGTTAAGTTTTCCATTTTATATTTTTATTTTCTATTTTCCGTTTTATTTCTTGTGTCGCGTAAGGTGTGATAAAAATATGATAAATAAATACGGATAATGATGCACTAACACCCTAGACTAAACACGATACTCACTGCAAGTATCACAGATCGTATGCAAGTTTCACTAGTAAGAAAGATTCGTTCCACAGAGACTTAGTGTGTTATGCTTATAGGTAATAAATTAAAGTAGCAATTAATAATTAAAAGAAAGGAAAAACAAATAAATATGATGATTGATGAGAGTAATGATTAAACTTAATAAAATAAAGATGAGTAAATAAATATGGAAGAATTAAGATGAGAAAATATAGCTCAGGTTTTGCTAGTATACACTAATCCTTCTATTTTTTTGATCATTTAATAACAGTGATAATAACTCTTAGAAAAGTAGTCAGGATTCTAAATACCTCCCTACCCCATTTCGGGTCGACTGGGGTGGCGACCTCACAATCACGAGGAGACTTAACTAAGGTGGTCCTACGCCACTAGGTTCTTAGATAAGACTAGCCTTCTAAAGATGATCGATATGTGATCAAACCCTAATGACTATCTAGTTAGGCAAGCCTTTCCGGATCACTACCACACACTAGATGTTTATGTAGTGTTTCGATAATTAGATACCCCTTCCAGGTGACCATCTAACTACTATTAGCACAACCCTAAATTGATCATTTAAGACAGACAATAAATCATAGCACAAAAAAACAAATATATGGTTAAGCAACTACAATCAATTTAAAACAGTTCTCCGAAAAACACATAGATTGAAGAAAATAGAATTCATAGATTATGCATATCCAAAACCCAAGCTATTGGAAAATTATTTCATACTAGAAAGAAATAAACTAAAATAAAGATACATACTGTCAACTTGCTCTCTTTAATGATCTCTAATGATGAATAAGCTTAAGGAGTAATTGTGGGAGGCAAGGACCTGTTTACAATAGGTAAAGGGTGTATTTATAGGAGTTTAGGAAGCCCTAATTCAGATTCTTGGAGTAGAAGGCACGTAATAGGACTGTTTTCCAAATCAAATTCGTAACCCTAAAATATAGAAAAGGTCATAAACTGTTGATTTATTTTGGCTGTAACTTCTTCAACATTGCTCCAATTTACGCGTTCTTTATATCGAAACTGATCGACTCGGAAAGCTCTACCCTTTTTCTTCAAACCATTCTTCCAAATTCCCAGCCAAGCTTGAGTTATGATCACTTTACTGGACGTAGCTGCTGAAATTCAGATTTACTTGAGAACTTTTCTTTTCCTATTTTATCTTTTACTTCCTTATCTCCAATTTCCATCATTATCTTATTTCCTTTATCTATTGGAATTGATTTTCCATCTAATTAATTACCATATATCTTTAAAGCTTCACGATTAATAAATAATTAAACTAAATATGCACTAAAAATAATAAATCACCAAATCAAGACAAGAATTAAGAAAATACTAATATATGAATAAAAATCGAATACATATGAAACTTGGTTGCAGTTCTCGTAAAAGGAAAAGATAAAACTTATTACTTGAAAAAATCTCATTATACTTGATATTTTTTAGAATCCCTCATATTATTAAGTGTCAATATTTTTCTCTAAATGAAGTAGGATTAAAACCTAATTTCTAGAGGGTGAAGATAATTATAATCTAGTGTGATAAGTGTAACAGGTGGTTCAATTTATTTAAAAAACTTTATCAAATTGAATATGATTATATTCTAAGATTATTGTGATATGTGGCATGATAATATTTAACATGTAATTGTTAAGATTATTAAATTTCTAGATGCTGTAACATAATTGGTGATTGTGTTAAATGTCACAAATTTAAAAAGAGAAAAGCATACCAAGGAATCCGTAAAGACCACTAAGAGACTTAATTATTAAAAAAAATTAGTATTTTATGACTTAACTGGTTTTACAAAATTACCTTTAGTAGAAATGATACATTGACACACTTATTATTTATCTCCTAAATATAATTCATAAAGTATTTTTTAGATATAATGTCGCAGTCAACAAAACAACTTGATAGAAAGACAAGAACCTTAGGGTAGAGAATATATTTCCACTATCTTATAAAGTTATGTTAAACTAATAGGATCGCATATAAGTTCTGTTGCCTTTACAAACCCCATTAAAATTGTATAGCTAAAATAATGAGCACATCTTTTAATTTTAATGGTTCTAATCTAATACATTTAGTTTTTCCATATTTGGGGAATAAGAAATTATAAAACTGTTATGTGATTGACATGTTTAACTCATAAGATTCTAGTTAAAACCCCTTTAATTATGGAAATATATTTTCCTAACGTAAAATAATCAAGAATGTGGAGGTGACAGGCCATGACTGGCCTATAAGACTTATATTAAATCACATAAAAACTATAAATTCTATTTGTTTTAAAATCTGTTGAATATAAAATCCTATCCTTATCCGATAAACTCAATAGATAATTCTAAACCTGCATACATATTTTCAAGTATATAGGTTTTTTAAAAGTTAATATTAATGTTTCATATTTGGTATTATGTCATATAGTAATAACTTACTCGTTAACACTAATATACGTGAGAATATACCCTCTAGTTTGATCTCCTTTAGTTTTGAGATTATCTGTGATAAAAAGTGCACAATGCACCATCATCTAATCATGTGAGCTCTTATTTTTATTACTGCATGAAAAAAATTGTTAGTATATCATATATATATATATATATATATATATATATATATATATATTGAGAAGTGAGAAAATGTATGTGAACATACAGGTTAGTGGATGAAGTAGGGGTGGATTGTGTATCATTGGGGGGGGTTCATTGGTGGCATTGAAGTTTTTTGCTAAATAAATGGGAAGGGTGAGTTGTCTAGGAACTTGTGAACTCTTAGAGGATTTTTCCATTCTTAGAGGATTAAGGGTCGATACATGGCAATCCGAAAACACCTAGATAGGCAGGCGTGGAGCCAACTGTATTTGCAAGGTGTCCACAGATCCACCTCCCGTTATTTTTTCAAAATATACACCTACCATTACAAAAATATATTTAATTGATCTCCAAATTAGTTAATACTCTTCATTTGGTCTTCCCTAACTTTTATATTTTTTAATTATATTTAAAAATATTTTATTTGTATAATTTTTATTTATTTACAAGAAAATATATTACTTTAAATAAGAAAGGAACTTATAAACTAAGCAATTAAAAAATTTAATATCTGCACTTATATTAAATTTTTTATAAAATATAGAGACCTATAGTACATTTTACGTCTCCAATTGGGAGATACTAGAATAGTTTGATCTGGAGCAATTGTAGGATGCACAATATAATTTTCTAAGTTGTTACATCTCTCCGAAAGATACACCATATCCTAAAAAATGATCACTTTATTAGCTTCCATCTTCAGAGACGAGAATAGGCCTAAACTATCATCAAAAGGATATATATGGAGGGTTTCCAGAAACAAGATGGATCGCATAATGTGCGAGTATTCAAAAATTATTGAATTTACGGACTTGTCGAAAAATTGCAGAATGGCCATGCATTATCCGTCAATCTAGTAGACTTATGCCTAGGTTCTAGATGGGCTCTGGTGTTATAATTCTTTCTGCACCTAAAAAATATAGTTAGGAAGGAGGGAGGATCTCTTACTTAGAGAGAGATTCAGAGCGATAAGCGATTCTAAACATTTATTATTAAACTCGACCACATACTTATTCATAGAAGTCACATGATTTCTATTATGAGAAATTTTGGCAAAATTTTTCCGGCTTCCTTTAGGAAAAACATACTCATGCTGTTCAGGGAAGTACATGTGATGAACATGATATACTGCAAGTTTAGGTGATTGATCTCAATGCTCCTCACCAGAAATGCAAAAACAGCTCACCTTTATAGACAAGTCTTTTGAACATGAAGTAGATGGAAACTCAACATAATAAATCACATGTTAAGAAATTAAGAAAGCCCACTTATAATATAAATAATAATTTTTTAATTAATATTTGAACATGATCTTTTTTTTTATATAAAAATAATAATATTAATTTATTTTTTAGTCCTAAGAAACAAAATACGGATACTAAACAACAAAACAAAAGTAATTGGATAGTTTATATGACATTCAGTATTAAATTCGGTTATAATTTTTAAATATGTATGGGCTTCTATCCCTGTTTTAATATATACTCCTGTTTTTTTTATAAATTTCAAGTATTTTCTTTCACTTTAAAGCTATTTTCTATTTAGATCTCGTCTGCTTTCTCTCCAAATCTTTTAAATTTTTTCTATCCAGATCTTGTTTGTTTTCTCTAGAAATCTCATAAATAGGTTTTCATAAATCATATATAATATTTGAATTATCAACTTACAGATCTAGATCTAGATTCAGATCCAGATTCAGATCCAGATCTAGATTCAGATCCAGATCCAGTTAGCTACTATATAGTTATCACCATGGCTAGCTGCAAAGCTCAAATCACCATAAAGAAATTCAATAATGGTATATGTTTCTACTCATATTTTTTTCAATTGTTTTATAAATTTATTGAACCTAATTTGATTTCTATTGAGCATTGTGAGATTAGTTTTGATAATTATATTTAATTAATTAAAATGTGTTAAACAATTGTGTAGATCCTTGTTACAAATATCTGATCTAAATTATTTCATATTTCTGGTAATTTTGATTCATGATGTGTGTATTTCATTATAATTAAAAAAGTCAAAATGAAGTGCCAAAAGTCAATATGTGGTGGAGTGGTTGTATCATAAAGTAGTATTTGTAATTACTAATGTTAGTTTGCATGATATAGAAGAGAAGTCATAAATTTTTGTTGAGATTTTCTTTTTCAGATACCTAATAGTATATCACCTTAGGTCACTACATTATGTAAAAGAATAGTATTTAAGCGTTGTTTGAGTGTTTAATTATATGGATTTATTACTCTTTATATATATATATACATATATATTATTAGTGTTATATTTTTGTAGTTGATATTAGCATTTAGTATTAAAGCTTCGTGAGGGTTTAATTTGATGTAAACTAACCTAATATCTTTGTATGAATATCATACATATTAACTAACATTATTTTTGTTTATTTTTTCAGATTGAGTTGACTATACAGTGAATAACATGATCATTGACCATGACATTTCATATTTTTAGCAAACAATGAGTTGTCCAAAGCCGGAGATTTTCTCCGAGTATCAGGATAGTGATAGCAGCTGCCGTTGGGAGAGTCTTGGTATAGTTAGACATGGTAGCGATAAATAAAGAGAAATAGGTAATATTTTAAAAGAAGGTTAATGTGAAAAGATTAAGAATCCTAATCCTTTAATGGTTATTGCAATTTGAGATAGAAGAAAGAGAGAGAGAAAAGTTGAAGAAGGAGGGTTTGTGGTGGTGCTTTCTCTATAGGAGATTAAAGATTAACTATTGAAGTTTAGGATGTAATAAATATGTTACCTATCTACTTATTATTTCATTTATTAAGCCAATCTTAAATATGTCTGGACTATTCTCATTTAACTATACTTTTTAAATAATATGATTAATTTTTTTTACTTAATTAAAACCATGTTTCTTTGTTTTTCTTGGTATAACCGCGTTTAATAGTCGAATGGTTGAATGTAGGAACTTTGGTTCGGTGCCTTATTAAATTATTAAGTGGACTACTGAATGCAAACAAACATGGCCATATCTTCTGGCATTAATATACCTCGAGTAATGAGAAAAAAAAGGATATATAATGCATAGTTGATTCCTTATCTGCATTTAAAGATTATTGACCCGAAAAATAATATATGTGAATAATAATAATACGCCTTAACTGTAATCGCCACTTTTTTTTCAATTAATGATATTGTTCGCATTAAATAGAGTTCAATATATTTTTATTATAAATTGTTGAGTGTTCAGTAATGTCTGTTGAGAAATTTGATTATTAGGGGACGGTGAGAATTAAGTCGATATTTAAAAGAAAATTGAATACCCTTTTTATCAAAAAATAATTTTTAAATCATCATTTTTTAATATAAATGGATATAATATACTACCCAACCTGATTAATTAATTAATATTCAATTAATGATTATAAATTTATATATATACATATAAATTGAGAAGTGAGAAAATGTATATGAACAGACAAGTTAGTGGACGAAGTGGGGTGGATTATGTGTCATAAGAGGGTTCATTGGTGGCATTGAAGTTTTTTGCTATGTAAATGGGAAGGGTGAGTTGTCTAGGAACTTGTGACCTCTTAGAGGATTGTTCCATTCTTAGAGGATTAAGGGTCGGGAATCCGTAAACACCCAGATAGGCGTGGGGCCAACTGTATTGTATTTCAGAGGGGACCCCAGATCCACCTCTCCGTTATGTTTTTCAAAATATACACCTACCATTACAAAATATAAGTAATTGATCTCCAAATTTGTTAAGAATCTTCATTTGGTCATCCCTAACTTTTAAATTTTTTTAATTAGATTTTATATTATTTTATTTGTATAATCTATTTTATTTACAAGAAAATATATATTACTTTTGATAAAAAAAGAACTTATAAACTAAGCAATTAAAAAAGTTAATATCAACACTTATATTAAAATCTTTATAAAATATAGAGACATATAGTACATTTTAAGTCTCCAATTGGGAGATACTAGAATAGTTTGATCCGGAGGAATTGTAGGATGCATAATATAATTTTCGAAGTTGTTACATCCCTCCGAAAGATCCACCACATCCTAAAAAATGATCGTTTTATTAGCTTCCATCTTGAGAGATGAGAATAGGCCTAAACAATCATCAAAAGAATATATACAGAGGGTTTCCAGAAACAAGATGGATCGCATAATGTGAGAGTATTAAAAAATTCTTGACTTTAGGGACTGGTCAAAAAATTGCAGAATGTTCCATGCATTATCTGTCAATCTAGGTGACTTATGCCTAGGTTCTAGATGGGCTCTGGTGTTATAATTCTTTACTCGGCACCTGAAAATATAGTTAGGAAGGAGGGAGGGCCGCTTACTTAGAGAGAGATTCAGAGCGATCAACAATTATCAACATTTATTATTAAGCTCGACCACATACTTATTCATATAAGTCACATGATTTCTATTATGATAAATTTTGGCAAAATTTTTCCGGCTTCCTTTCAGAAAAACATACTCATGCTGTTCAGGGAAGTACATGTGATGAACATGATATACTGCAAGTTTAGGTGATTGATCTCAATGCAAATCACCAGAATGCAAAAACAGCTCACCTATATAGACAAGTCTTTTGAACATGAAGTAGATGGAAGCTCAAGTATAATAAATCACATGTTAAGAAATTAAGAAAGTCCACTTATAATATAAATAATAATTTTTTAATTAATATTTGAACATGATCTTTTTTTTAATATTAAATTTTTTTATATAAATAGTAATAATATTAAATTATTTTTTAGTCCTAAGAAACAAAATGGGGATACTAAACAACAAAACAAAAGTAATTGGAGTAATGATATATATCACCCCTTCACCTCCTATGTGGAGCCTATGTGGAGGTTAAATGAAAGAGAGAGAAAAAAGTCATTCAAGAAAGGGAAACATTATAATTGGTTTTTAAAACCTCGACATAGGCTCCACATAGGAGGTGAAGGGGTGAAGGGGTGATATATAACATTACTCAAGTAATTGGATAGTTTATATGACATTCACTATTAAATCTGGTTATAATTTTTAAATATGTATGGGCTTCTATCCCGGTTTTAATGTATACTCCTGGTTTTTTTTATAAATTTCAAGTATTTTATTTCACTTTAAATCTTTTTTCTATTTAGATCTCGTCTTCTTTTTCTCGAAATATTTTAAATTTTTTCTATCCAGATCATGTTTGTTTTCTCTAGAAATCTCATAAATCTCATAAATAGGTTTTCATAAATCATATATAATATTTGAATTATCAACTTACAGATCTAGATCTAGATTCAGATCCAAATTCAGATCCAGATCTAGATTCAATCCAGATCCAGTTAGCTACTATATAGTTATCACCATGGCTGGCGGCATAGCTCAAATCACCATAAAAAAAATTCACTGATGGTATATGTTTCTACTCCTATTTTTTCAATTGTTTTATAAATTTATAGAACCTACTTTGATTTCTATTGAGAATTGTGAGATTAGTTTTGATAATTATGTTTAATTAATTAAAATGTGTTAAACAATTGTGTAGATCCTTGTTACAAATATCTGATCTAAATTATTTCATATTGCTGGTAATTTTGATTCATGATGTGTGTATTTCATTATAATTAAAGAAGTCAAAATGAAGTGCCAAAAGTCTATATGTGGTGGAGTGGTTGTATCATAAAGTAGTGTGTGTAATTATTAATGTTAGTTTGCATGATATAGAAGAGGAGTTATAAATTTTTGTTGAGATTTTCTTTTTCAGATACCTAAAAGTATTTCACCTTAGGTCACTACATTATGTAAAAGAATAGTATTTAAGCGTTGTTTGAGTGTTTAATTATATGAATTTATTACTCTTTATATATATATATATATACATATATATTATTAGTGTTATATTTTTTGTAGTTGATATTAGCATTTAGTATTAAAGCTTCGTGAGGGTTTAATTTGATGTAAACTAACCTAATATCTTTGTATGAATATCATACATATTAACTAACATTATTTTTGTTTATTTTTTCAGATTGAGTTTACTATACAGTGAATAACATGATCCTTGACCATGACATTTCATATTTTTAGCAAACAATGAGTTGTCCAAAGCCGGAGATTTTCTCCGAGTATCAGGAGCAAGCAGTGATAGTAGCTGCCGTTGGGATAGTCTTGGTATAGTTAGACATGGTAGCGGTAAATAAAGTGAAATAGGTAATATTTTAAAATAAGGTTAATGTAAAAAGATTAAGAATCCTAATCCTTTAATGGTAATTGCAATTTGAGATAGAAGAAAGAGAGAGAGAGAGAGAGAGAGAAAGAGAGAAGTTGAAGAAGGAGGGTTTGTGGTGGTGCTTTCTCTGTAGGAGATTAACTATTGAAGTTTAGGATGTAATAAATATGTTACCTATCTACTTATTATTTCATTTATTAACCCAATCTTAAATATGCCTGAACTATTCTCATTTAACTATACTTTTTAAATAATATGATTAATTTTTTTAACTTAATTAAAACCATGTTTGTTTGTTTTTCTTGCTATAACCGCGTTTAATAATCGAATGGTTGAATATAGGAACTTTGGCTCGGTGCCTTATTAAATTATTAAGTGGACTACTGAATGCAAACAAACATGGCCTTATCTTCTGGCATTAATTAACCTCGAGTAATGAGAAAAAAAAAGATATATAATGCATAGTTGATTCCTTATCTGCATTTAAAGATTATTGACCCGAAAAATAATATATGTAAATAATAATACGCCTTAACTGTAATCGTGACTTTTTTTTTCAATTAATGATATTGTTCGCATTAAATCGAGTTCAATATATTTTTATTATACATTGTTGAGTGTTCAGTAACGTCTGTTGAGAAATTTGATTATTAGGGGACGGTTAGGGTGAATGGGCCGAGGAGATGGGCCAAACTTAGAGAGCTGGGGTGGTGGGGCCCACAACATGGACATCGTGAGAATTAAGTCGATATTTAAAAGAAAATTGAATACCCTTTTTATCAAAAATAATTTTTAAATCATCATTTTTTAATATAAATGGATATAATATACTACCCAACCTGATTAATTAATTAATTAATATTCGATTAATGATTATAAATTTATATATACATATAAATTGAGAAGTGAGAAAATGTATGTGAACAAACAAGTTAGTGGACGAAGTGGGGGTGGATTGTGTGTCATAAGAAGGTTCATTGGTGGCATTGAAGTTTTTTGCTAAGTAAATGGGAAGGGTGAGTTGTCTAGGAACTTGTGACCTCTTAGAGGATTGTTCCATACTTAGAGGATTAGGGGTCGATACATAAGAATCCGTAAACACCCAGATAGGCGTGGAGCCAACTGTATTGTATTTCAGAGAAGACCACGGATCCACCTCTCCATTATTTTTTTCAAAATATACACCTACCATTACAAAAATATAAGTAATTGATCTCCAAATTTGTTAAGAATCTTCATTTGGTCTTCCCTAACTTTTAAATTTTTTTAATTAGATTTTATATTATTTTATTTGTATAATTTGTTTTATTTACAAGAAAATATATATTACTTTTAATAAAAAAAGAACTTATAGGTCTCTATTTTAGTCCATGTCAATGGTATATATAAATGATAACTAGTAAATACCGAAATATTATTTTGTAAGTAATTTTAAGTGTTACGATATAGTAATGTGTAATTATAATGAATTTGAAAATATCCCTCCCCCTCTCTCTATATATATATTATATATATATATATATATATATATATATATATATATATATATATATCTATTATTAGTGTTATATTATTATAGTTGATTTTAGGAATTAGTAGTAATGTGTTGTTTGAGGGTTTAATTATATGGATTTGTTACTCTTTATATATATATATATATATATATATATATATATTATCAGTTTTATATTTTTATAGTTAATATTAGCAAGGGTTTAATCAAATGGATTTGTTACTCTTTTTGATGTAAACTAACCTAATATCTTTGTATAAATATCATACATATTAACTAACATTATTTTTGTTTATTTTTTCTGATTGAGTTGAATATACAGTGAATAACATGATCCTTGACCATGACATTTCATATTTTTAGCAAACAATGAGTTGTCCAAGGACAAAATTTTTACTGTCTTTGGTAAAAAAGAAAGAAGGGCATATGTGCCTCGACATAGTGTAAGAGGATCAGATTAGTAATGAATTCCTTATCACATATAGGGCAACCAATCAATGTTTGGTCATATGTGTTTTGGAAATTATTATTAGATTGATCCATTTTGAAAAGAAAAAAAGAATATGATAGGTATATAAGGTATAACAGAAAAAGGAAAGACTGGGACATAAGGAAGAGAGGATGAAGATAAAGAGCATGTCTAAACACCATATATATAAGTATGAATATTTATTAATTTTGTTGTAATGTTAATCAGTGCAAAAGTATGTGGAAGGCCCATCAGGCCAAGTAGTAGTTGTTATATTGATGTATATATAAGCACTAATGATATTTTTAATGTTATATTTTTTTTAATTAAGATTGTATTTCATGAATTCTATCATACCTTTATCATTAGAATATTCTTATGTTAAAACTTTATTAGTTACAAGAAGGCTTAATATCTGTATATTCGACAGGAAGTCAATAGTTCTGAACATTACCTCCAGTTCTCTTTGCATAAGTGAATATGATTTATAATTTATAATCAAAATGCTTATGAATGGGGTATTCATGTGATTGTTTTCTTTATTGTGTTAGGAAAAAACTGTAGCAAGAAATTTTGATATTGGTACCATTTCTCTTTTGATGGTTTGAAGCATACATATTAATGGTAAGAATGCGTAATTTACCAGTCCATATTTTTAAGATTCTTTTTATTGTCTATCTTATATATTATTAAAAACAATATTAAAAAACAATTATATGTAGTTTTTAATTATTAATTTATCTCAAAGTTATAAAGGTGTTACGAAAATAAATAAAAATACATATATTGCTTATACAAGCATTTATCTAGAGAAGGTCTTTGGTGGCTATATAAACTAAGCCTTCTCCCTTATGAAACACACCAAGAAAGAGAAGAAAGATGAAATATTTAATAATCTACCCTTGCCAAACTCCCTCGTGTTGAAATTTTTTTTAGGTAGTTCGAACAATACTCCAACACATAAATAAGGTAGTAGCAGTCATATATTGGGGAATAACCCGTGAATACAGTTTAGCACCCCACCGCAAATTGTTTTATGGTCTTGTCCACGCAACTACAATGTCTCTTTTAGGTCCTATAATGTTAAGTTTTTCATTTTACATTCTTATTTTATATTTTCAGGTTAATATCATTATTTTCCAATAGTTTGAAAAGATATCAAATAATGGTTGCATTTGGAGTTAATGTGAATTTGCTTAGGGAAAAGGGAAAATTTTTGCGGTAATGATTTGAAGCAATTTTTTGGCAGAAATTGATTATGGACACGGGAGAATCACTAATTTTTATGCCAAAACTTCAATATTTTTATATGATATAGAGGAGGTGTTTGATAAGGAAAATGAATACATATGAAACTCGGCCGCATTTTAGCTAAAGGAAAACTTAAAACTTATTACTTAAATATCCATTTATACGTGATGCTTTTTAGTTTTCCTCAAATTTTTATGTATCAAATTTTTTTCTCTAAATGAAGTAGGATTTAAACCTAATTTCTAGTGGGTGAAGATAATTATCATCTAGTGTGATAAGTGTAACAGGTGGTTATATTTATTTAAAAAACTTTTTTAAATTTAATATGATTTTATTTTCTGATTATTGTAATATATGGCATGGAAATATTTAACATGTAATTGTTAAAATTATTAAAGGTCTAGATGCTTTAACATAATTGGTGATTTTGTTAAATATCAAAAATTTAAATAGAGAAAAGCGTGCCAAGGTATCTTTAAACACGTGACCACTAAGAGATCAATTATTAAAACTAGTATTTTATGACTTAACGTTTTGCAAAATTACCTGTAGTATAAAGGATCTGTGTGCTCTAGGCACACTGCTTATTTATCTCCTAAGAATAATTCATTAAGTTTTTTTTTAATATAAAGTTTAAGTCAAGAAAACTACTTGATAGAAAGACAAGAGCCTTAGCTTAGAGAATATATTTCCACCATCTTATAAAGTTTGTGAACCTAATAGGATCGCATATAAATTCAGTTGCATTGACATGCCTCATTAAAATGGTATAGCTAAAATAATAAGTAGATCTTTTAATTTTAATGAATTATATTCTAACACATTTAGTGTTCCCATATGTAGGGGAATGAGGTCTTATAAAACTGTTATGTTCTTAACAGGTTTAACTCATAAGATTTTAGTTAAAACCCCTTTAATTATGGGAAGATATTTTTCCTAACCTAAAATAGTTAAGAATGTGGAGGTGACCGGTGGTGTTGTCTAGGGTGTGATAAAATAATATAATAAAAGATATACAAACGATGCACAATTCACCCAGAATAAGCACGGTACTGCAAGTATTACATGACGTATGCAAGTTTAAATGATAAGAAAGTTCATTCTCAGGGACTTAGTGTGTTATACGAATGAGTAAATAGTACGAGTAGAAAGTAATTAATACATAGATAGAAAATAAAGATGATTGATTGAGAAAATATTAATTAAACTAATGAAAATTAAAGACAATAAAATAAATACGAAGAAATATGAGATGAGAGATATATCATAGATTTTGCTAGTATACACTAATCCTTCTAATTATTTCTATCAAGTACTAGTTAATAAGGGGATAATTAGTTTTTAAATACTTAGTCAGGATTCTAAATTCCCATACCCTAGACCTTGAGAGCGACTATGGGGCCTACGGCACAACAACGAGGCAACCTAAACTTAGGGTTATCAAGCGCCACCAAGGCCCTAAGCAATTCAATTCCAAACATGGTGATAGTGGCTTAAATATACCCTAATGACTATCTAGTTAGAATCGGTGTTGTCAGGACCAATATCGGCCACTAGACATTATGTGTTGTTTCAGTAATTAGACACCCCTTCCGGACGACCATCTAACTACTATTAAGAAAGCCTAAAGTGATCAAGTTTAGGACAGGCAATAATTCAAAACACATAAACAAATATATGGGTAAGCAGCTAATATCAATATAAGACATATAATTCCCAAAGAAACTTAGATAGAAAGAAAATAGAATTAATATATTATACATAATGCAAAACCCAAGCTATTCATACCTGAAGGAAATAAACCAAAAGAATAAATAAAAAATGTCATCTTTCTCTTTACAATAACTTTAATGATAATAAACCTAAGGACAAATTAATGGGAGGCAAGGATGATTTACAAGTGATATAAGGGTGTATTTATAGGTGTTTGGATGACCTAATTCGTTTTCTTGGAGTAGAAGACAAGTAATGGACTCATAGCCCAGCTCAAATTCAAAACTCTAGAATATAGAAAAGGTAATAATCAGCCACGTTTTTGTTTTGGTCATAACTACTTCAATTCTTATATGGTTGATGTGTTCCAATAGTCGGAACTGATCGTCTTGGAAAGCTATTTAACTTTGCTCTTGACCATTCTTCCAAATTCCTCACTAATCTTAAGACATAAGCCCATTTGTGATCGTGGGTGCTTGAATTCAGATTTATTTGGCAACTTTATCTTTCCATATCCTAGCTTTTTCTTTCTTTTCTCCAATTTCCATGTATATCTTATTTCCTTTATCTCTTAAAATTGACTTGGAATCTAATTAATCTCCATATATACCTTTAAAGCTTTACACTAAATAAATAATTAAACCCAATATGCTCTAAAAATAATAAACTATTAAATCTAGACTAGAAATAGGAAAGTGCACTACATCATGTGAAAATAGAGTATTTAGCCTTCTAAAACACTAAAAATGATGTCTCCAACTAATATTAAATCATGAAAAATGGAGAGACATCAAGACCCCCAACTCAAAGTTGTATCGTCATGATACAATAAAGATAAAAACAAAAGGAAGTCTCTAAATACACACCTAGATCATTTAAACACAATGGGAAAGGAGACAACAGAATATACAAAATAGACATAAAGCAACTACTCAGAAAATTTCATATAATAATATTTACAAAGTACATACATGTACACATCTGATATTCACAGTCAACACGGTTTGAATTCAAGATTAGATTAGCTTTGCAATGTAAGAAGGAGAGGAACTTTACTCAGTTCACCAAGGAGGCTATAGATTGTTCATCGAACTTCACTAGTATCAAAAGATCCACTTAACTACTCTCTATTGGCTCAATTACTTATAGATTACATAGAAAAGAATCAAAAGGTATTTAAGGTTGTAATGTCGACTTAGGGACGGTATGATAAGTATTTTTGGATAATTTAGAGTGAGCTTTTGGCTCTCTCCTCACTAGCCATCAACGAATCGCCCTAGAGTTTGAGTTACTTTCATAAAATGTTTCTCACTCAACCCAATGATTTGATGCACAAAGTAGCATCCCCAATAACCCAATTAAAGCATAAGATGTTTTCATAAAAATTTCTCTTTGCCGGTCCGAATATATATTCTTTTTTAAAAAAAAATTCTCTTTTGTATAGATATGACTCTCTTTTTGATGTTCGCGATATCACGCTATTTTCTCATTGATTTTTTTCTTTTCTTTTCATGCTTTTTAGCTTTTTTCATTCCCTACTACCCCGGCAAAGGGTTACAATATAAACTCGTGAATCATCATCAATATAATAATCGAGCAAAATCAATAAGCTCAAAGATCCCAACCCTATAACAATTCCCATAATGGTGGAGCCACCACCCCAAACTCAAGCACTAAAACATCTGTCTATGCATCGCGATTCGAGCGCAGGTCATATGGATTAGTCCTATAACCTAAAGGGATATGGCTTATAACGTGGTTAAATAAAAAGGCTTTAGAAAGGCTAGAAGGGGTTGAGAAGGATATAAAATATTAAACCAAATAACAGGATGAGAAAGTTAAAAGGCTTCAAGTGGCTTAAATATGAAAGAACTGCCTTAATCATTTTCTACACCATGCAATTTCGTTATTCTCTTACCTTTAGTACGTTCATCAAATGTGTTTGTAAACTAGCTTGGATCTCACGGCCTACAAACCACTCAAGGCTCCCTGAGATCGAACATACTTTCTATCGCATTGCTTACTATTCTTTTCTTTACTTACCAATGTGTGTTTTCTTGCAAATACTTAAAGCATACAAAATAAAATAGCTCACAAACATACTACTTTCTATCATTAACTCACTGATCTTATGCTTTCAAGCTTAAACACACTCTACATCTAATTTCCATGTATCAAAAATTATAATTTCTACCTAAAAACAGAAAATTGGAGATGAGAGGCAACGAATCCCCACACCCCAAACTAAAAAATGAGTCGTGTCCCCACGACTCAAAAAGACTCGAAAATAAAATTAAAAAATTTAAATTTTACAGATATTGCACATAAAGAAATGGTAAGGAAGAAAGAAAACATACTCTTCGAGGCTATTTACCTCGCCTTATCGACATCAAAGATGGGATTTGCTGGATATTTCTTTAATTGCTCAAGGAGTGTTATGATGTGCACTTGATTGGCTTTGATTTTTGCCACATCTTCGGCTAAGGAAGTTTGAGTTGCTTCGACTTTATTTAAACGCTCCTACATCTTCTCTTGCCAACTTTGCTCCTTTTCTTCTTTTGAGATTTTCGTATAACCCGCTCCTCTCAAGACTTTCATGATCCAAGCATCATCAGTATTACTCTTTTTAAATTCAAGTTTCTCTTCTTCACCCAAAATTACATTCTTTTTCGCACAAGACATGTGATCATAGTATGATATTTTACATTATAAATCGATGTACGAGAGACCGGAAATCACATCACTTCCTCAAAGATCAATTGTGCAACATCCACTTCTTCTCCTCTCAGAATACAATTCAAAAGTAGAGCCTTTTTTTACTTACGTCCAAAACTTTTGTGTTTCCAAAGATGTTAGGGATAAGGAAATTATGCCGAATTCTAGCATCCGGTTGAAGATATTTGTAAGGCCAAGGTTCCTTCAATTCTACCTTATATGATTGCACTTTATCCTTGTCTAAAACATGCTCAAAAAGTAAATTCCAATGGTAGATTTTTTGTCCATCCACCGCTTCTCTATACTTGCATGGTCCAACCAATTTCTTAAACTGTAAGTGGTTTCTAATCTCTTCAACTGTGAAAGGGACTAACTTTCCTCTAACTGGAACACAACCTTCACTATCTCGGCTAAAGAGGCCTAAATAAAACTCTAAGACTAACTCATGACATAAATCAGAAAGTCTTACCATGAATGTTGACCAACCCAATCTTTCATCAAACTCCAAGAATCTCTTGTACTCTCCTTTTCCCACTTCTTCATCAAATACTATCTCATAAGAAAAAGGTAGTTCCTTTAATTGTTTCTGCAGAAGCTATCATGACCTTTAAAGCTTTCTCTTTTTCTACGGGTATAGGATCTTTTAATTGGAGAGGTTGTGTTGTCTTCTTCACAAAAAGGTTAACCATTTTGCCCTTTGAATCAAACGCAGCTAGCTCACCTCTCTTTACAATATCTATCTTACCTTTGTGTTGGAACTAGAACTTTTCTCGCTTGATTTCTTCCCAATGGAACCCAATACCTTGCTTTTCTTCATCTCCCTCTTAGTAGATAATGTTTCTGTTCTTTTAGTCATCTCAATTGACCCCCAACTCAAAGCTTTAACCACTCTTGAAATTTGAAACTCTTGATTATTGGTTGAACAAGCTTTAATTAGGTTAGGAAAGGTGTTTTGATGATGAATCTCTATGTGGGTAAGATAAATTCTTGATGAATGGTATGGATCTAAGAAATTGTAGGATGAATTTTTGAAATTTAAGCTTTTAATTCTTGGATTTAATGTGTTTTGGTATGATTTGGATGGTTGAATCTTCTTTGTAATGATGTGGAGAAAAGGTTTGATGTGTTTCTATGGTGATTGGGTAGTGTTTTAATTGAGTTGGGAGAGGTTTGGAGAAGAAAGAGAGGCTTAAGGATTGTAAAATTCGTGATAGACTAACGTCCTCTTCTTTATAACTTGAAAACACAACTTTTTTCTCTCTCCAGTGGCGCTGGCCGGCATGCCGATGCTACAGTTCCTTGAAAATCATGCTTCGGCAAAAAACACGAATTGTGCACACGTGGGCTCGGGTTTTGTCTTGACCGGCATATCGGCGGAATGACCCGGCATGCCGGTGTTGCTTTCTTTCTAAAATCTCCTCTCGGCAAAAAACACGTGACGAGTACCCGATGGCTCGTGTTTCTGACCCGCCGGCTTACCGGCGGTGTGACCCGGTATGCCGTTGGCAGGTCAGAACATGCCCAAAAAATTCGTTTTTCCTCGCAAACTCGATTTCTTTAACACCTGAACATCAAAACCACTAATATATTTCTCAAATATGCAATTACAACTAAAACAACTAAACTAAACACGAATTAAAAACATAAGAACATAAAAAAAATTACGGGTTGTCTCCCGTACAACACATTTATTTATCGTCTTTTAAAGTTAGACGCGTTACCTCTATCAAGATTTGTGAATATAGCCTCCCCAGCAACGAGCAAGGCTATCAACGTCAACTAATTTATGCTTAATGCCGTTCTTTGGCCTGATCTCTATCACCTTAGCTGAAACAACTTTAGTGACTATAAATTGTCCCATCCACGAGTCTTTGTAACTTCGTGGCCTATTCTCTGATTTGTGGGCTTTCCATAAAACTTCATGGCCGACCCCAAACTCGATGTTTGGCTCAGTATCCACAGACTTTTTATGGATCTTCTCTTTGGGGACTTTGTGATGTCTCCTCTTTTGTTCTATATTTATATGCTTAGGAGACATCAATTTAGGTGATTATCTTACTATTTTGATAGACTTTTGGACTAAATATGCAATAATCCGATTTTCCTCTTTAATTTCTAGTAATTTTAATTTATTAAACTTTTTGCGCGTAATATTGTGTATTTTTGTGAAACTTTTATAGGTTTTGAATGCTATCTATGAGAGGAATTCGAGAATAAAGTCAAAGATCGTGATATGGAGTCAAAGCATGAAGACAAATCCCGAAAGAATTGATATTTTAAAGTTGCAAATCTGGAAAACTGATAAAGATTTCTGATTTCGAGCCACCTAACAGTAGATTTAGCCGCTGACCTTTGAAGAGAAATTGTGCCCCATTGGGTTACGGAACTTTAGCAACTGGAATGAGGTTAATCTGAGTTGAAATGAATCAACTAGAGCTGATTTAGTGGAGGTGGTGCAGCAGTTACGGGATTTTGGGCTAAGATAATGGACTTAGGCCTTTATTATTTCACTTAAACATAAGCCTAAGGTCCAAGTCCGATTTTTATAGTATAAATAAGTTTTTTTTACTTCTATTTTTTCACACAATTCATTATTCACTAAGTTAGATAAGAAGAAAAGAAGCAGAACCAAGGAAAAGAAGAAGTCTAAGAGCTGGAGACTGTCTATATCTCCACTTCGCATCCGAATGAACTTCCTAACTAGGTTTCTTATTTCTATTTCTGTAAAACAATTATGAATTCCTTTCAATTTATTTGCTTAGTTTCTACGATTATGAGCTAATTTCATTTGGTACTTGAGAACGCGTAATGGGTTGAACCCCAATCTTTTCCATTCTATATCTTTGAATTTGGGATTATTTTAATTGAAATCGAATTGGGTATTTAATATTTTTCTTTAATTTACACTTATTGAATTTTATTGAAGTAGCTAATCAATATTAGGACCTAGTACTTAGGCTATTCCAATTAGAGGCAATTGGATCACCTGGACGTGGGGTCTAGGTACGGAACTAATTAACGAATGTAGGATAGAAATTATTTAACCTTGACAGGCTTAATTATCCTACGGCCAATTGGGTAGTTAAACTTTAATCTTTCGAAGGTGGACTATATTCACCCTGACGGGGTTTGTAGCACCTAAGAAGAGATCCTTAGTCCACCGTGACGGGGTAAGGAGATAATTGAATCCCGACCAATATTAATTACCGAATTCGTCCCTTAAAAATACATGGAATGATTAGATTTAGGTGAAACCATAGCGTTGCTCGAGTACTACCTCTCATATCTTGCGTCCAGTTATTTTCACTTGCGACTAGCTTTATATTTGCATTAATTTAGTCTTTTCATTATTTGTCTTACTTATTAGAAAAACAAACAACCAATCTTAAACTCATTTACCTGCTTTACGTGCATTTAATCACTATCTGAAAAGCATTAGAGTCAACCAAATTGTCCCTGAGATCGAATCTGTTTTATCACTATTATAACTTGAGACAACCGTACACTTGCGGTTGTGGTTCTCTTATCTTATTGCATTTATTTTAGAACACACAAAGGACCACCAAGTTTTTGGCGCCGCTGCCGGGGACGGTAGCGTGTGACCCCGGTGTTTATCCTTTAGTTTAGTTTAATTTTTATTTTTTTCAGTTTTACGCTTGTTTGTTCATCTTTATTAGGTTTTTAGGTTTGGTGTATGCGAAGGAGACTCTTTAAGGATCTTGAGACATTGCCTCCGATCCTTGATAATCCTGAATCATTAGTCAGACTTGCTAACAAGAGAAGGAAAGACCAAGAAGCACAAGAGTTAGAAAGACTAGCTACGAAATGGCACATTTTTATATCCATAACAACTATGAACCAGGAGTTCAACTAGACGCGAATGGTTAGCCAATAGTGCCACCAATTATTCCTTATCCTCCAGTTCAAGTCCAAGTAGTTGATCCATGGTTCCTTATTGGTCCAGCACAAGAACCCTTCCTTGCTCCTCCTCTTGGAATTGGCCCAGCTACTATCGATATTCCGAGATTCTGTCCAGATTCGGGTTTGTTAGCTCAATTTCAGAATTTCGGGAATTTTCATGGCAAGCTAGAGAAGATCCTATTCGCGTAGTACATAAATTTATGCAAATCTGCGATTCATACATCACTCAAGGAGTAACAAAAGAGCAAATGTATTTTGCTACATTCAGATTTTTCGTGATAGATGGAGCGAGTGATTGGCACGATTCACAAGAGCCGGGAAAGATTACGAATTGGGAACAGCTACAGGCTACATTTTTCGACAGATACTATCCATCCAACATGCGATTAGATGCTCAACTCGAGTTGACACATTTCCGACAAGAATTTGATGAAGCTTTGGGTAAAGGTTGGTCGAGATTCCAGAATTGTTTGCGAAGAGTCCCCAATCATGACCTTTCAGAACAACAACAATTGAAGTTTTTTTATAATGGTCTTGATGGGAAGTCTAGAAAAGATTTTGATTTATTGTGTGGTGGTGCATTTTTACAGGTTCTTCCCGTTCACCCAAAGATTATTTTGGATTGAACGGTCACTAATGAAGTGGGATGGAATACTGTTAGAACACCTGCAAAAGGGGGAGTCCATAATGTCAATATTGAAGAAAGGTTCACCTCCTTAGAGAACAAATTACAAACCACATTGGAACAGCAATTGAAACAACTTACGCTAGCCGTGAAAGATGGTTTTTCGAGTAAAAGGGTTTAAGTGAATGCTACGCAAGAAGTGTATGGGTGTTCGAATTGTGGTGTTCAAGACCATGATTGGGAACATTGTGAGTATAATAACGAAGCCGTGATGTTTGTTTCTAATAGGGGAAACTATAACTCGAGTGGACAAGGATATCAGCCCAACAGAAAACATCCGGGTTTCCAATACTCAAATACTAAAGGGGAAGCTAATCCTACTTACGCATATCAACCGCGTCTCCAGGGTAACACTTATCAACCCAGACCACAAAATAACTATCAAGGAGGACAAAATTACGGAAATCATGCTCAAAGGCAACCTCCACAAAATAGTTATAATGAAACAATGAATCAAAATGCCTTACCCTATCATCCTCAAGAAGGAACGGAAGATCTTCGGATAATAGTAGATAAATTAATGGCACTTCAGGCACAATCCATTCAGAGTCATCAAGCTCATGAAGTCGCACTTAAATTATTGGGGACTCAAATGGATCAAATTTCGGAACAATTAAATCAGTGTCCACAAGGAAGACTCCCTAGTGATACTGAAGTCCCAAAACACACCGAAGATTGTAATGCCATAGCGTTGAGAAGTGGTAAGAAACTTCGTCCACCCCCATTTCCAGTCATGACGGATAAGAAGTGATTAATAAAGAAAAACTAGTAGTGGAGGAGGTAGAAAAAGAAAATGAACCTGAAGTAATAGAGGTGGAGAAAATTCCAGAAGTTCAGAAAAAGAAAGAGATTGTGGAGAACCGTCCTCCTCCGCCTTTTCCTTTAAGAGTTTAGTAAAAATGAGATATGGCCGAGTATCAGAGATTCATCAATAGGGTAAGGGGTCTAAACATAAATATTCCGTTACTTGAAGCTATTAAAGATATACCAAAATACGTGAAGTTTTTTAAGAGAGCCCTAACCAATAAAAGGTCGTATTTTGATAATGAGATGATTGGTTTACCCGAAGAGTGCAGCGCTATCTGCCAAATTAAGTTTCCACCTAAGTTGCTTGACCCTGGGAGTTTTACAATTCCGATATCGATTGGTAAGGAGTGGCAAGGAAAAGCACTATGTGATTTGGGTGCAAGTATTAATCTTATGCCCAAATCGATCTTTAATAATTTGAGAATAGGAGATTTGAGACCTACTTCTATGGTCTTGCAAATGGCTGATAGATCCCTCGTTCATCCGGAGGGACGAATCGAGGATGTCCTCGTCAAGGCAGGTACTTTAGTTTTTCTCGTTGATTTTGTTATTCTTGAATACGACGCGGATAGGAATGTCCCAATCATTTTGGGACTACCATTCCTAGCCACAGGGCGTACTTTAATTAATGTAGAAAACAGAGAATTGACCATAAGAATCAAAGACGAGGAGGTAAAGTTTAATGTGTTCAGAGCCATGAAATTTCCAGATGTTCCAGGAGATTGCTTTCGAATGGATGGGGCTTAACATGCCACGCAAGAGGTATTTGATTGTTTTAATTATGATGATATCTTGCATGATGCGTTGACACTAGACTTACCTGAGATGGTGGAAGAGCTTGCCGATACAGTGGCAGCTCTCAATTCGGAAAACCCAAAATATAGGCGTCCTGCCTATGAACCTGTGAGGGAACCGGGGGACATGGTCGTTAAAAATAAACCATCCATTGAATCTCCTCCGAAGTTAGAAGAAAAATCATTGCCAACTCACTTGAGGTATGCGTATTTGGGTACTAATAATACTTTACCTGTTATTGTTTCCGCAAATTTAACAGGTTTTCAAGAACATAAACTGCGACGTGTACTAAGGGCGAACAAAGAGGCGATATGCTAGACCATTGCTGATATCAAAGACATTAGTCCATCCTATTGTCAACATAAAACTATTCTTGAAGATGATAGTGCACGTTCAGTTGAAGGTTAAAGGAGATTAATGCTGGCAATGAAGGACGTGGTGAAGAAAGAAGTGATTAAGTTGCTAGACGCGGGAATCATCTTTCCCATAGCTAGTAGTGAGTGGGTTAGTCCAGTTCAGTGTGTACCGAAGAAAGTAGGAATGACTACCATCCTCAATGCACGAAATGAAGCCATCTCCACAAGAACAGTTGTTGGTTGGAGGGTTTGTATGGATTACCGTAAGTTGAACAAGGCCACTAAGAAAGACCTTTTTCCTCTTCCTTTCATTGATCAGATGTTAGACAAATTGGCTGGTAGAGAGTATTACTTTTTCTTGGATGGTTATTCGGGGTATAATCAGATTTATGTAGATCCAGCTGATAAACACAAAACCACATTTACATGCCCTTTCGGTACCTTTTCCTATCGAAGAATGCCTTTTAGGTTATGTAACGCACCCGCTACCTTTCATAGATGTATGATGGCTATTTTCTTGGATATGATAGATAATTTCCTTGAGATATTTATGGATGACTTTTCCGTATTTGGTGATAACTTTGATGAGTGTTTATCGAATCTGGAGAAGGTGCTAATAAGATGCAAGGAAACAGATTTGGTGTTGAATTGGGAAAAGTGTCATTTTATGGTTCGAGAAGGTATAGTGTTGGGTCATAAAGTTTCAAGTGCGGGGTTAAAAGTTGATCGTGCAAATATTGAGGTAATATAAACTCTTCCCCCTCCCATTTCTGTAAAAGGGGTAAGAAGTTTTTTAGGCCATGCTGAATTCTATCGTCGTTTCATCAAGGATTTTTCAAAGATTACAAAGCCTTTGTGTAACCTACTCGAGAAGGACACCAAATTCCATTTTGATGAGGCTTGCATGAAGGCATTTCAAGAGTTAAAGGAGAAGCTTATTACTACACCGATAGTGTTACCTCCTGATTGGAAAATCCCTTTTGAAGTGATGTGTGATGCAAGAAATTTAGCTATGGGTGATGTGTTGGGTCAAAGGAAGAACAAGGTATTTCACTCTATCTATTATGCAAGTAAGACCTTCACTAGTGCTCAAGTTAATTATATATTGACTGAGAAGGAAATTTTAGCGGTAGTTTATGCTTTTGACAAGTTTCGTTCCTATCATCTTGGAGCAAAAATTGTTGTATTTACCGACCACTCCGCTATAAAGTACCTTATGGAGAAGAAAGATGCTAAGACGAGGTTAATCAGATGAGTTTTATTGCTTCAAGAGTTTGATTTAGAGATTCGAGATCGAAAGGGTTGTGAGAATCAGGTTACAGATCATTTGTCGCGTCTTGAAGGTTCTGAATCAAGCAGTAGTCCAGAGTTAGTACGAGAAGAATTCCAAGATGAAAGTTTATTTGCTATTTTTAATGGATCACCGTGGTATGCTGATATTGCAAATCTTGTGGTAAGTGGTTCTTTTCCTGAAGGAGCTACTTCCCAAGACAAGAAGAGGTTAAGTACACGTGTTAAACAGTTCTTTTGGGAGGACCCTTTCCTCTACAAAGTGTGTGGTGATCAAATGGTAAGAAGATGTATACCTGAGAATGAGATTTATGGAGTTATTGCAGGTTGTCAGGATTCACCCTATGGAGGACATTTTAAAGGTGATCGCACAGCTGCTAAGGTACTTCAATCTGGTTTTTATTGGCCCACGTTACATAAAGATTGTCATGAATATGTAAAGAAGTTTAACAGATGTCAATTTACTGGGAATATATCCAAGAGGGAGGAAATGCCACGATATAACATTCTTGAGGTAGAAATATTTGATGTGTGGGGTATTGATTTCATGGGTCCTTTTGTACCATCCAATGGGAATCTATATACCCTGCTATTTGTTGACTACGTGTCCAAATGGGTAGAGGTTGTAGCTCTACCAACGAATGATTCGCGCGTGGTAATTATGTTTTTGAAATCTCATATATTCACTAGACATGGCATACCTCGAGTGATTATAATTGATGGCGGTTCACATTTTGTGAACAAATATTTGAAAAATGTTATAGAGAAATATGGGGCGAGACATCGTATATCTACTGCTTATCACCCACAATCCAATGGTCAAGCTGAGGTTTCGAATCGTGAAGTGAAATCAATCCTAGAGAAGACTATTGGTCCTACGAGAAAAGATTGGTCTTTAAAGTTAGATGATGCACTATGGGCTTATCGTACTGCTTTTAAAACTCCTGTTGGTGCATCTCCGTATCGAATGGTGTATGGTAAGGCTTGACATTTACCTCTCGAGCTTGAATTCGGTGCATATTGGGCCATAGCTGAATTGAATTTAGATCCTACCTTAGCCGCTGAGAATAGAATGATGAAATTAAATGAACTCGATGAGTTTCGATTACATGCTTATGAGAATGCTAAATTGTATATAGAAAATACGAAGAGATGGCATGATAATCGAATTAGAGTGAAGAAGTTTGAATTTGGACAAAAGGTCCTTAAATATAACTCAAAGTTCAGCACTGATCCGGGTAAGTTGAGGTCAAAATGGTCAGGTCCGTATATCGTAACAAAAGTCACGCCTCATGGGCTACTGAGATTGAGAATCCGATCGAGTACCGTACATTCATGGTAAACTGTCATTGGTTGAAGATTTATCACGGAGGCGAAGATATTAATCGTGTGGTGGATCCACATCCCGGAGAGGTTATGTACCTCCTTGAAGCACCTTAGAATGTGAGGTAACCGTTGAGCTTAACAACGTTAAACAAAAGCCAATTCATTGTATATTAGCTTCGTATTTTCGTTAATTTGTAGTGTAAATTAGTTAAATTTTTTTGATTAGTGTTTATTTCTAAGAAATGAGAAAGGGTAGCTATTTTTTATGATTTCAGGTGTACAAAAAGTCCTGAGTTTGAGGTTAAAAGCGTTAAGAAGTGGAAATTTTCAGAAAATTGCAGAGGAAAAACCGGGAACCCGGTTTCGTGAGCTGTGATGACCAATTCTCTGACCATGGCGTGGCGCGAGACACAAGTGGCTGCGTCTGCATTCGCGCCAGCGACAAAATCCGGGACCCTGGTTTTGCACAAACCGGGAACCCGGTTTCGAAGGCTGGGAAGACCAAAATATATAGATTGGGAATTGAAAAAATATATGTGAACAGACAAGTTAGGAGACGAAGATGGGGGTATTGGGTTCCATAGGAGGGTTCATTGGTGGCATTGACAATTTTGGCTAAGTAAATCTGAAAGGTGAGTTGTCTAGGAACATTGACCTCTTAGAGGATGGTTCCATGCTTAGAGGATTTAGGGTCGATACATGGAAATCTGAAAACACTTACACCTAGATAGGGGGTGGAGCCAAGTGTATTTGAGAGGGGTCCATCGCTCCCCCTCCTCGATATTTTTTAAAAATATACACCTACCATTACAAAAATATAAGTAATTGATCTCCAAATTTTTTTAGAATCTTCATTTGGTCTTCCCTAAATTTTAAATTTTATGTTATTAGATTTAAATTTTTTTATTTATGTAATTTTTTTAAATTTTTTTACAACCAAAAATCTATATTACTTTGTATAAAAAAGGAACTTATAGATTAAGAAATTAAAATATTTATTATCGGAACTTATATTAAAATCTTTATACAATATAGAAACCTGTAGTGCATTTTGCGTTTCCAATTGGGTTATACTAGAATAGTTTGGACAGGAGTAATTGTAGGATGCATAATATAATTTTTTGAGTTGTTCCCTCCCTCCGAAAGATACACCACAACCTATGTTATTCGTCAATCCAGGTGACTTAGAGATAGATTCAGGGTGATCAGCGATTCTCAACATTTATTACTAAGCTCGACCACATACTTATTCACAGAAGTTACAGGATTTCTATGATGAGAAATTTTGGCAGAGTTTACGGGATTCCTTTAGGAAAAACATACTCATGTTGTTTCGTCGGGAAAGACATGTGTTGAACATGATGGACTTCAAGTTGAGGTGATTGATCTCCATGCTCATCACCAGAATGCAAAAACAATCATGTATTAATAATAATATTAATTTATTTTTTAGTTTTAAGAAACAAAATCGGGATAGTGAACAACAAAACAAAAGTAATTGGATAGTTGTCATAATTTTTAAATATGTATGGTTATCCCTTTTAATATATACCCCTATTTTTTTTTATAAATTTATAGTATTTTCTTTCACTTAAAATTAACCTTTTTCAACTTAGATCTTGTCTGCTTTCTCTCCAAATCTCTTATTTTTTTTATCTAGATTTCATTTGTTTTACTCCGAACATCGTAAATCTCATAAATAGGTTCTCATAAATCATGTATAATCTTTGCATTACCAATACAAGTCTAGATTTAAATCCAGATCCAGATCCAGTTAGGTACTATATAGCTATCACCATGTGGAGGCAACAAAGCTCAAATTACCATAAAGAAAGTCATTGATGGTACATGTTTCTACACTCATTTTTTCAATTGTTTTATTAAGTGATTGAACCTAATTTGATTTTTATTTAGAATTGTGGAATTAGTTTTGGTAATTATGTTTTAACTGCTTACAATGTGTTAAACAATTGTGTATATACTTGTTACAAATATGTGATCTAAATCATTTCATATTGTTGGAAATTTTGATTTATGATGTGTATTTCATTATATTTAAGAAACTCAGAATAAAGTGAAACAATTCTATATGTGGTTGAGTGATTGCATAATAAAGTAGAGCTCATAATTATTGATTTGAGTATTCACAAATAGAAGAGAAGTCATAAATTTTTGTTGAGATTTTCTTTTTCAAATTAATTGCACTATAGATATCTAAACGGTGAAAATATTGCACCTTAGGTCATACATTATGTAAAAAATCCATTATATATCTCTATATTAGTGTTAATGGTATATGCAAATAATAACTAGTCAATACTAAAATGTTTTTTTGTAAGTAATTTTATATTATAGTATATTAAAGTGTGATTATACTAAATTTGAAAATATATGTATATATATATATATATATATATTCTTAGTGTTATATTTTGTAGCAGAGTTTAGCAATTGGTATTAAAGTGTTGTTTGAGGATTTAATTATATGGATTTGTTACTCGTTATGACGTAAATTAGCCTAATAACTTTATATAAATATCGTACATATTAACTAACATTATTTTTGTTTATTTTTCCAGATTGAGTTGAATATATAGTGAATAACATAATCCTTGACCATTACATTTCATCATTTTAGCAAACAATGAGTTGTCTAGGGACAGAAATATCCTTGTCTTCGGTAAAGAAGAAAGAACTAGTTGGGACATATGAGCCTCGACATGGTGTAAGAGGATTAGATTGGTAGTGAATTCCTTATCACATATAGGGCAACCAATCAATGTTTCCTCATATGTGCTTTGGAAATTATTTCCTGATTGATCCATTTTAATAAGAGTAAAAAATATGATAGGTATATATGGTATAGGTAGATAAAGGAAAGACGGGACATAAAGAAGAGACGATGAAGATAAAGGGGGTGTCCATACACCATATATATTGTATGAATATTTATTAATTTTGAGTTTATGTTAATCAGTGCAAAAGCATGTGGAAAGCCTACCGGGCCAAGTAGTAGTTGTAATAGTGATGTTAGTAACGATATATAAGCACTAGTGATTTTTTCGATGATATATTTTTTGTAATTAAGATTGTATTTTGTGAATTCTATCATACTTTTATCATTAATTTTTTCTCATGTTAAAACTTCATTAGTTACAAGGATTCGACAAAATGAATTATTAAAAAAGTAATAGATTAATATATTTATATTCGACAGGAAGTCCATGTTTCTGAACATTATCCCCAATTATTTTTGCATAAGTGAATTTGATTTGTAATTTATAATCATAAGGTTTATGAATGGGTTATTCATGGGATTGTTTCTTTATTGTGTTAAGAAAAAATGAATCAATGAATTTTGATATTGGTACCACTGCTCTATTGATGGTTTTAGAATCAAGCATACTGAATAATGGTAAGGAAGGTGTAAATTATCTGTTCATATCTTTAAGATTCTTCTTATTGTCTATCTTTATAAATATCATTCAAAACAATAATATAAAAGAAATATATGTAATTTTTAATTATTAATTTATCTCAAAGTTAGAAAGGTGGTACAAAAATAAATAAAAATACAAATGTTGTACATACAAGCATTTATCTAGAGAAGTTCTTTGGTGGCTATATGTACTAAGCCTTCTCCTTATTGAAACACTCCAACAAAGACAATAAAGATGAAATCTCTAATAATCTACCCTTTCCAAACTCCCTCGTGTTGAAAAAATTATTTGAGAAGTTCGAGCAATACTTTAAAGACTTAGTTAGAGTGTGCACTTTAAACAAGGTAGTAGTCATCATTCCTTGGGGAACGACTAGTGAATACATTTTAACACCCTGCGCCACAAATCATTTTTTGGTCTTGTCCACGCTACTAAAATGTCGTCTTTAGGTTCTTTAACGTTAAATTTGCCATTTCAATTCTTATTTTATATTTTCAGGTCTATTTCAATTTTCCAACAATTTGGAAGCGATTATGATACATCAAATAATGGTTGCATCTGGAGTTAACGTGAATTTGGTTAGGGTAAAGGTGGAAATCTTTGTTGTAATAATTTGGCGCATTTTATTGGTGGAAATTGATTATGGACATGGAAGAATCACTACTTTTCATAATAAAACTTCAATATTTTTATATGATGTAGAAGGGGTGTTTGATAAGAAAAACGAATACATATGAAACTCAACCATGCCTAAAATTCTCGCAAAGGAAAAAGTTTAAACTTGAAAATATCCCTTTATACATGATGTTTTTTTATTTCCTTCATATTATTATGTATCAATTTTTTTATCTAAATGAAGTAGGATTAAAACCTAATTTCTAGTGGCTTAAGATAATTATCATTTAGTGTGGTAAGTGTAACAGGTGGTTTAATTTATTTAAAAAACTTTTTCAAAATTAATATGATTATAATTTTTTTACTATTGTAATATGTGGCGTTACAATATTAAACATGTATTTGTTACAATCATTAAAGGTCTAGATGCTTTAACATATTTGGTGATTTGTTAAATGTCAAAAAATTTAAAAATCATGCCAAGGAATCTTTGAACACGTAACCATTGAGAGACTCAATTATTAAAACTAGTATTTTATGACTTAACATTTACCAATATTACCTTTAGTAAAAAGGATACGTGTACTCTAGGCACACTTCTTATTTATCTCCTAAAAATAATTCATAAAGTTTTTTTAAAAATATAAAGTTGAAGTCAACTTGATAGAAAGACAAGAGCCTTAGGGCTGAGAATACATATCAACTATCTTATAAAGTTATGTGAAACTAATATGATCGCATATGAATTTAGTCGTCTTTACACACCCCGCAAAAATTGTATAGCTAAAATAATAAGTAGATCTTTTAATTTTAATGAATTCTATTTTAACACATTCAGTTTTCCCATATGTGGGGAATGAGGTCTTATAAAACTGTTATGTGCTTAACAGATTTAACTCATAAGATTCTAGTTAAAAGCCCTTGAGTTATGGAAAATATTTTTCCTACCCTAAAATACTTAAGAATGTGGAGGTGACAGGCCATGACTGGCCTACACGGCTTTGATTAAATCACATCAAAACTATAAATTCTATTTTGTTTAAAACCTGTTGAATATAGAATCCTATCATTATTTGATCTATTCATGATTCTAGACATGCATCAATATTCTTGAGTATATGGTTTTTTTAAATTATAATATTGATGTTTCTTATTTTATTATGTCATATAGTAATAACTTACTCGTTACCACTGTGATACGTGATAGTGAGAAAACCTCTAGTTTGTTCTCCTTTAGTTTTGAGATTATCCGTGATAAAAAGTGGAGGCATAATCTGCCATCATTTGATAATGTGAGCTCTTATTTTTATTACTATCATATATATATATATATATATATATTGAGAACTGGGAAAATATATATGAACAGACAAGTTAGTGGACGAAGATGGGGGTATTGTGTGCCATAGGTTCAACCCAAATATTAATCAGATAGTAGAAATAATTGTTTGACAGGAAAGTAAAATAATATGATTTTTGTTTGGTTTTTCTAATAACTAAGATGCAAAAAAATAAATACTAAAATTAAATAGCTGAAATGAAATAAAGCAAATAAAAGATGACTTCGGATATGAAAGATACTTGAGTCTCGCAAGGAATCTACCTAATTAACGTAATCTGTGCTATGTTTAAGGGTAGAATTTGTATTAGTATATTAGTCGGGAATCTAACATAGCCTAGCCCTCGTCAGGGTGGACCTAAGAGCTATCCTACGGTATTACAAACCCCATCAGGGTGAATATAAGCTACCTTCAGATGAATAATAATTTACCTCTTTGGCTATGTAAATCATATGACTTTCGTCCATTACACGTGTATTACCTAAGTCTGTATTCAAATCCCCCTATCGGATGATCACTTCGCCACTAAAGTGAATAGCCCAAATACTAAAACTTATTTCTAGTTGCGCGCAAAAGAAATAGTGATTAAGAACAAATTAATATCCAATATATAAGACTCAATTCAATTTAAATCATAACAATCCCAAATTCAAAACATAAATTAAATTAACTAGGGTTCATCCCTTTATTGCGATTCTCAAGTATATGGAAATTTAGCTCATAAAATTAAAGACTAAAAATAAACAAAAGGAATTCATAATTCAATTACAGAAAATAAAGTGATAACCAAAAGGGTAGGATGACTGTTGTTGGAAGAACAGAATTCCTCCAGCACTAGCTTCTCCTTGCCTGCTCTGACTTGAAAACCTTTAGCCTCTTGTGTAATTCTCTGAAGTGTGCGGAAAGAGGAGGCTAAGGGGTGTATTTATAGGTGTTAGAAATCCCTAGGTCGAATTAACTTGGAGTGGAAGACAAGTTAAGAACTCTTTAATTCGTAACCCTAAAATCTAGTAAGATTCTGCTGCTGATTTGTTTTGGTCATATCTCATTCAATACTTATCCGTGCATTCCAATATTTGAAACCGCTTGTCTCGGAAAGCTCTTTCCATTGGTGCAGAACATTCTCCCAAATTCCGAGCCAATATTAAGTTATGGACTCGTCTTTGAAACGTGGCTGGAATTTCAGATTTATTTGGCAGCTTTATCTTTTCCTTCTTTGCATATATCCTTCCTTAATCTTCTTATTTTCATGTAAATCTTCTTTCCTTTACTTCTTTGACTTGACTTGGTCTCTAATTAATTACCATATATCTTTTAAAGCTTCACAATAAATAAATAATAAAACCGCATATGCTTTAAAAATAATAAATCCATAATTCAAGAAATATAAATAGGAAAGTGCACTCTAAAAATAGAAAATCGAGTAAAAATACTTCCTAACACACTAAAATACCCTAAGACTCTAATTCTAACTTCTCCTCCTTGTAGTGGTCTTTCATGAAATTCAAGAACCTACTAACTTTGCACTAAAAATAATCAAATTAATGCATAAAAGCTTTAAAAACACAAATAGTCAATTTCCAAGGGGAGAAAGTGCAATATGACAAATTAAGCTTAAAAGTCTATCAAATCAGTCTATTATTCACCTAAAATGATGTCTCCAAAGGGCTAATAATTAGAACAAATAGAGAGACATCACACATTATAGAACATTGATTATAACATATAATCTAGTTCAGAGTGGCAAACCAAGTTATAAAAAAATTTAGCTCATAATATTTTTATTGTACATATATTTACTGAATTTGAAATAATGGAACATATTAGAGATTATCAATACAAATAAAACAATTGCGAAAAAGCAAGTAACACAAACACTTATCGTGGTTCAGCCAACATTACCTGTATCCAAGTTGAACTCTAATGAGAGTAGCTCGTTCGCTAGATACTCCAGATTACATATTACAATATCAATTTCGAACCATGCACCACACTTAGTTACAAATTTCGCAAAGCTAACCACAAATCTCTATCCAACCAACTACGTTAAAGACTATAATTGATGAATCGAGGAGATTATTACTTTTATAATATATTAGCTCGCTATATTAGTGATTCTATCCAATCTAGAGTGAATATTAAAGAACCGAAGATTTAAAAAAAATCTTATCCCTCTCTAGTTCTAAACTCTTTCCTTTATTCTCAAAATAAGATCCTAAACTACTGGACACTATCGACATTATAAACAGATCCTTAAACGGGAGAACACATGATTTCTATTTGTAGTAGACACTTAAAATCCGGGCCTCTGCCTAGTCATTTTTGCAATGGTATCAACCCAACTATTCAAGGATCCATTGATATGATGGAGCATTATTGGGTCGTAATGCTCCGTCATCTCTGCGGTCCACCTTAAAGTGGGTTGAATAGACCACCTGGTTATTGACAGTTGTCTGATACTATTACTCTTGAATATAAAACAAGAAGGTTTATTAGACAAACATTATACGCAGCGGATTGGAATGAAGAGTCCTGAATTTAGCCTTCTTGTAATTGATTGAATTGGAATGAATCACTTATGCTATCTGGTCATAAGTTTAATTACTAGAACTAAACTCTTTGTTTTCACCACCTAAATGTCTCAGAAGTATCTATGGTGTGTTATTGATTTGGAGAGAAATATTGTACGCTTAACAAGCTGTTGATTGTCTGTGTTGTTGTTGTATTTTTGTGAGAAACAAAGGCTCTATTTATAGAGCTGGAGAGTTGGTTTATTAGCTGATAATAAACCACTCTTCCACTTTCTCCACTTCCTCCACCATCAAAGTGGGAAGTTATCTTTGATAACTTTCCTGTACGCTCATGTCTTTCCCATCATGGGTGACATGGGATAAAAATAATTTTTTATCTCTTTCATTCTCCCACTCGCACATGATGGAGTTACAATCATTACCTTTAGGTATATGCATGTCAATGCACCATACATCAATATTTCTCAAATCTTCTCATATACACATTTCTAGAATAATTCATCATACTTGACAAAATAGGTCGTGCGACCGACAAGCATACGAGCATACGTTACTAATAACCTGTTAGGGTACATAGTTGCTCAAATGAAACCTCATTCCTTACGTATCTTGTAGTACCCCAGACTAATAATTTATTGTATCATATTCAGTAACTCTGACCCCTTCAAATTTATAACACATCGTTTATGTGATCAAAAGAGTTCACTGACATAACTTCATGTGTCTCACTATCATGTTATGGTCCAAATTGACTTACATGATCGATACCTGCAAGCACACACTTTGATACAGAATTTTAGTCTTCCCTTTACACTTATATCCTTTTACGTTGATTAGGTTGCTTTCCCAAACATACCCCATTAGACCGAATCATTCATGGTCATTGGTAGTATGTTCAAAGTAGCATACACCTAATCAAAATATCAAGACATAGTCAAAAGTATTAAGGGCACAATTTTGAAGGCATCACACAATGAAGAGACAGGGATCGACTCTTCACTTCCTTCTGGTCGAAAGCACACGTGGTATGACACACGTGTTATGGTATTATTCATATAGCTCCAATTGTATGTCACAATTTTATAAATACCATACAAATATATAATTAGACAAGTCTCGTTGCCTAAGATGAATTCTTCGATTGATCAACCCTTCTATGAAATCAATCAAGCAACTCATATCTGGCTCTTATAGATTAAGTAGATAGTGGGATTCTCCTTCGATCATAATATAAGCTTAACATGGTTTATCCATGTTTATGATCTCATCTTAACACTTAGTTAAGGCGACTATCTTAACTTTAGTTATCTCAAGGGTTCTTCACTACTATGAGTCAGTCTCATCTTTGCGCACTTCTTGTGCCAAAGGCGATTGCCCGTGTGATAGGGTCAATCTCAGTCTATAGGACATACATACTTCAAATATTACACGCATTATAATATATATTAAATATGATATTATTAAAATAAATAGTTAAATAAACATACTAATGAAAATATATACATGAATGCACATAAATTCGCAATATTCATACATTATATCTTGCTTAATCATATAGATTTAACATATCCATAAATATATCTCTTCGGATATCCTTTGTGAATGGATCAACAAGCATATTGCGTGTGTGTATGTATTGCAAATCAATATCCTTTTGTGCAATAATATCTCTAACAACGTTATACTTTATATCAATGTGTTTGGTCATACTGTGATACTTAGGAGCTTTCACACAAGCCTTTTCAGCTTGATTATCACAATGTATAATAACGGGACTCCCACTATCGCCTGAGAATCCTAAATGTTCATAATAACCTTTTTAACCAAACAACCTTTGGAACCACAGCTAAGCATGCTACAAACTCAGCTTCCATTGTGGACAAAAATTATACAGGTTTGTTTCTTGCTACTTCAAGAAATTGCGCAATTATTCAACATGAATACATCACCTGAGGTAGATTTACCCCCATATATATCACTATCCCAAATAGCGTAATATATCCTTCTAGGTGTAATCTATTTCCTCGAAAGCAAAGGCATAATCCATAGTGCCTTTTAGATATCTCAATATCTTTTTCACAACTTTCGGATTTTCTTGTCCTGGGTTCAATTAAAATGACTAACTAAATCTACCACATAACATATGTCTGGCCTAATTCACATCATAACATATATAAGACTATCCATGAACTAAAATATGAAATTGTATACATTTTCTGTTTCTCTTCTAGAGTACTAGGACACATGTCGAGAGTTAAGTTTATTCCAATTGCTACAGGAGTGTCAATGGAATTGCACTTATTCATATTAAAGCGCTCAATTATATTCATGATTTAAGGTTCTTGAGACAAAGATAATAGTCCTCTAGACCTATCTCTACTAATCTTAACACCAAGAATATAATTTGCTTGTCCCATATATTTCATATAACATTGAGAAGCTAGCTACTCCTTATTAGCTTGAATAAACTCTTTATCATCCCCTGCTAATAGGATGTCATCTACATATATAGATAAAATCACAAAATTTCTTGGAACATTTAACATAAACACAGTGATTTTCACTTATCATCTCAAATCCATTTGATGAAATGACTTCATGAAATCTCAAATTCCAATGTCTCGAGGCTTGATTAAGATCATATATTGATTTTAACAATCTACATACTTTATTCTCTTGATCTTTTGCAACGAAACCCGAGGGTTGTTCCATGAAAATAACCTTTTCTAAATCTCCATATAGAAATGTAGTTTTAATATCCATTTGGTGCAACTCCAGATCGAGATGAGCCAGAATAGCTAAAATAAAACATATTCAGGTAAATCTAACAACAGGAGAAAAAATTTCCTCAAAATCTATTCCTTCCCGTTGAGTTTAGCCTTTCGCTACCAAGCGAGCTTTATTACTTGTCAATGGAATTGTCAAGTTTCCTCTTTATTTTGAGAACCCATTTATTCCCAATCGCCTTCGTCTTTTCGGGAGATTAACCAGTTCCCATACCTGGTTTTTCTTCATCGACTCCATTTCTTCTTCCATTGCTTTCTTTCATTCATTCTTAGAAGGACATGAGAATGCTTCATTAACTGATCGAGGTTCTTCGTCGTCTTGTGGAGTTATCATAAAGACTTCTCCTTCAATTTCAAATCGACGACGAGGAATTAAACCTCTAGCACTTCTCTTAAGTTAGAATCCTGAGAAATAGGATTACTAGATGATGCAATGGTTTCTTCCATCTCAAGATTTAGAGTAGTGTCTGTCTCGATTTCTTGAGTATGTGTTACCTCATTAGGTGTTACATTTGTTTGCATATCATCTTCCTGAATCTCATATAATTCACATAAAATAGAATTTCTGTCAACTTCACCTCTGCTGGGAAAATCATTCTCTAAGAATGTAACATCTCGTAACTCAATTTCAGTGAGACCCCCATCGTTATGTTCACCAATAAACACATATATTTTAGAGTGAGCTGGGTATCTAATAAAGATACACTTCTTACCTCTTGGACCTAACTTCCCATATTTATGAGATAGATCATGAACATAGTCTGCCGACCCTAGGGTCACAAGTAGTTCATAAGGAGTTTGATGGAACAGTCATTGTGGGTATTTGGTTAAGTATATAACTAGCAGTAGGCAAGGCATCTCCACAGATTAGCTTGTGCCATCATTGACTTAACCATTTCTAGGAGAGTTCTCACTTTTTCATCACACAGTTCTTTCAACTGATCCAATAGATATTTACGTGATTAAGGTTTTCATTTTCCTATCTAACTGATTTTCTACTTCATTGAAATATATCATAAGAAAATTTCAATGCTACAGATGTATGAAAAATCAGGTAGACATAACCAAAACTAGTGAAATTATCTATAAAAGTGATAAAATAAAGTCACCCCTGTATATTTTGAACATTCATTCGGTCACAGATGTCTACATGAATTACTTGCAATGAGTACTCGACTCGTTTAGCCTTTTCAAAAATGGTTTCCCTTTGCTTTATCTGCTAGACAATTTTCATAATTTGGCAAGTTGACTCTAGTCAATGAACCCAAAAAATTCGCCTTAGCCAACAAATTCATACGGTCTTGTCCAATATGAACTAGTCTAGCATTCCATACTTTTCTTCTACGTTAAAATTACTAGAAGAAGTATTAGTAGAAAAGCAACTACTTACATAATAACTATTAAATGAGTTATCATCATCTAGTACTACTAAAACATGAGAAATAAAACCAAAAAACATAACACTTAGTGTCATAATAGATGTCTACTTGATTGTTATGAAAAATGCATATTAAAACTTAATCCTAGAAGAACAATGACCAAGACCAAATTCCTTCGAATTTCAAGTGCGTAAAGTGCATTATCCAGCTATAAGGTTTTACCACCTTGCAAGTTAAACTTGCAAGTGTCAAATCTGTTGACTTCAACCTTGTTGTTGTCTCCTAACTAATATTCATCACACTTCCTCTGGAATTAGATGGTACTCTACATATGCCTCTTGGTCTTAGGCTACATGGTCTGTCACTTCTGAATCCACAATCCACAAAGGATTAGAATCAACTAGCAAACAGTATTGGTAACATATGTAAAGTTATATGAAGTAAATGATATTGCTATCTTTATCCTCACTTGCGAGCGAAGTGACCTATCTTGTCACAATTATAGCATTTTACTTTACTCTCGTATTTCTTAAAAAACGTTGTTACCACCATTCTTGTTCTTCTTGGAAGCATGCTCATTTTTTTTTCTCTTCCCATTGTTCTTGCACTTAATGCCAGAACCTTTGTGAGAACTTGACTCAGCAATATATAAGTCTGACCCTGAAACTTAATTGCACCAAGACGTTTATCTTCCAACGCCACATGACGAGCAACATTATCAAAAGTTATGATATGGTCATTTTGAGTCAAGTTTATCTTCAAATGCTCCCGCTTATTTGAAAGATATTGGATCACAGCTTGAACCTGATGTTCATCAACAAAAAACTTATTACCTGCAGTCCAAGTTCCCTAATCATATTAGACATCTCCCAAAGATGCTTGGTTTGATTAGGCTTCCTCTTGTAAGTGTCAAACTTAATGATCAATTGACTCAACTTAGTCATAGTTGTACCCTTTTACTTTTCATTAAGAGCGTACCACATCTCGTGAGCAGTGGGGTATTATTGACACTCATGGACAAGATCGTCATACATGGATCTTATCAAGATGCCTCTTGCAGTGGAATATCTCTTTTTCCAATTCTCATAAGCCTCCATGTCCCTTTTGTTTTGAGCTGTGATGCCTTTCTTAGGCTGAGCCATGACATTGTTAATAACCTCAAGAATTCTTGTTCCTCTAGAACATAATGTATTTTGAGTTTACCAGGGTATAGTTCTCACCATTCATTATGTCTCCATTGAGATCATCAATGACGGTTGTCATTTTCTTATAAAGTAAGAGATTTTTCATTAGTATACATACAATTATTTAACTACCCAATGCTTTTAATGCAAATAGAATGAATAAGAAAGATAACAAAATAAGTGATAAAGAAAGTTCACTATGTTCCCAATCATGAACCACCATATTTTGTTTGTCTTAGTGATTCAATCAATTTCATTAACTGCAAAAATTAAGTTCTCCAAGAACTCCCACTTACTCTAACATAAATAGAGCGAAATTGTATGGAAATAAACAACTAATAACATAAAAAAAGAAATTAGTTGAATTCATACATAAATGAAATACATGTTCAATAAAGAAATAACTGAATCAAAGCAACTAATGCAATTCCTAACAAACAGGGATTAAAAATAATTTGGAAAAACAAACCACAAGCAAACTACCTATTGTAAGTCCTAACTAGCATACGCTTTTCATATCCAAAACCTTAATTTAGGAATTGACTGCTCAAAGTTCACTTCCTCATAGAGTCTAATTGGAAAATAATTATCAACACTAGTAGTTCGATAATGTATTCCACAGTTGCACTGATCTGACCTAGTAGAATTATTATAGTGCCTCCACAAGTGAGATTCAGTCAAAGCATAGACTAGCCACTCATATGTAGCTTGTCTCCCATGAACATAGTTCTCCGGAAAATCATACTCCCATAAGATTTCGATATCCCTCTTCATCTCTCTTGGTAGAGATTTGTAAAGAACTTCAACCTTATGTCCTTCACATATGATATCACCCCAATTTATGACATCCTGAATCAACCTATTGACAATTGACACATGTTGCACTAGGGTGTGATGAGGTTTCTTCTTATAACGGAGTGCTTTGATACTATTTTTCAAAGACTGTTTTTCTTTCAGTGTCCTTGCAACTTTTGGTCTATGGATCTCTGATGATCCATTACGATTTCTTACATTCCTGTTGAGCCATCTGTACACTGTCAGTTGCTCAAACCTTACTGCTCGTGATCCCCTGAATCGTGTCAACACCATTTTTCTACAGATAGAAAAAATTAAGAACACTAAAATTGATTAGGAAACAAGAAAAATAATAATAGTATCTTTCCAGAAACTCTTTTCATTAACAACAAGTTAAGGTAGAAAATCGGCTAAGGCTACTAGTTACTGGATCTAATGGTTCAGGTTCGCATCCTCTAACTGACATGCATTTCTATTTTTCAAAAAAAAAATAGGTCTGAAAAATATTAAAAAATTAACCAGCGGCCAAACTCAAAAAAAAATGTTCAAAAGCCCAAAAAATAAAATATTCAGGCCCAATACAATTTGATAAGTCACATGGGCTGCTGAATACATATCGACAAAAAAAATAAAAACTCTAACAAATCAAAGGTTTTTCTTTTCTTTTTCTACTTAAATGACAGAACCAAAAAAAAAAGAAAATCTCATTTTCTGTTTTTTTTTCTTTGGTTCGACACAGAAAAAAAATTCTACATTAGTCTAGAACAAAACGCATGAGCCTATCTTATTAGTCCAGAACAACAAAAAAACAGATACAAATTGAAGAGCGCACAAAAATATTCTAAATATCTTAAACCCTTATTTTTCTTTTTCTTTTCCTTTTTCGACAGAACTCAAAAAAATTCTAATTCTTTTTCTTCTTATCGGCAAAAAAAATTGCTCAAAAATTTCATTTATATATTTAATTGAGTAACATGCTCTGATACCAATTGTTACTCTTGAATATAAAACAAGAAGGTTTATTAGACAAACCTTATACGCAGCGGATTGGAATGAACAGTCCTGAATTTAGCCTTCTTGTAATTGATTGAATTGGAATGAATCGCTTCTGCTATCTGGTCGTAAGTTTAATTACTAGAACTAAACTCTTTGTTTTCACCACCTAAATGTCTCAGAAGTATCTATGGTGTGTTATTGATTTGGAGAGAAATATTGTACGCTTAACAAGCTGTTGATTGTCTGTGTTGTTGTTGTATTTTTGTGAGAAAGAAAGGCTCTATTTATAGAGATGGAGAGTTGGTTTATTAGCTGTTAATAAACCACTATCCCACTTTCTCCACTTCCTCCACCATCAAAGTGGTAAGTTATCTTTGATAACTTCCCTGTACGCTCATGTCTTTCCCATCATGGGTGACATGGGATAAAAATAATTTTTTATCTCTTTCAGATACCCTAAGCAACGTCAAGGTTATCAGAGAAGATACTTTTCTCTGCATCATTAAACTGTTTGCATAGCTCGGTAGCGTTAAGTAGCACATGGGCTTCTCCTTCAATAGTTTTTTAACACTGCATCACCCATGAGTGGTTAATCCTCAAAAATTCTTTGACCCATGAGTGGTTGATCCTAAAAAATTCTTGACTTTATGGACTAGTCGAAAAATTATAGAATGTTCCTTGCTTTATCCATCAATCTAGGTGACTTATGCCTAGGCTCCAGATAGAAACCGGTGTTACAATTCTTTACTTAGCACCTACGAAGTATAATCAGGAAGAAGGGAGGGTCGTTTACTTAGAGAGAGATTCAGAGCGATCAACGATTCCCAACATTTATTACTAAGCTTGACCACATACTTATTCACATAAGTCACAAAATTTCTATCAAGAAAAATTTTGGTAGATTTTTCCGGGCTTCCTTAAGTAAATACATACTCACGTTGTCTCGCTAAGGACATGTGTTGAACATGATATACTGCAAGTTGAGGTGATTGATCTCTATGCTCATCACCAAAATGCAAAAACGGATTTTGAACATGAAGTAGATGGAAGCTCAAGTAAAATACAATCACTGATTAAGAAGTTAAGAAAATCTACTTATAATATAAATAATGATTTTTTAATTAATATTTAAGCATGATTTTTTAATTAATATTTGAACATGATTTTTATATTAATTATTAAATTTTTTCATGTAATAATAATAATATTAAATTATTTTTTAGTCCTAAGAAACAAAATCAGGATGGTGAACAACAAAACAAAAGTAATTGGATAGTTTATTTGACATTGGGTCTTAAATCTGGTCATAATTTTAAAATATGTATGGGTGTTTATCACTGTTTTAAAATATACCCATGTTTTACATAAACTTCTAATATTTTCTTTCCCTTAAAACTAACTTTTTTTCTATTCAGATCTTTTTCTCTCCAAATCTCTTAAATTATGTCTATCTAGATCTCATTTGTTTTCTCTCAATATCAAGTAAATATCATAAATGGTCTCTCATAAATCATCAATAATTTTGAATTACCAACTTAAAGATCTAGATCTAGATTCAGATAGCTGTTATATAGATATCACCATGGTGGTCGCAAAACTCAAATCACCATAAAAAAAGTCCTTGATGGTTAGTGTTTCTACTCCTATTTTTTAATTGTTTTATTAATTCATTGAACCTAATTTGTTTCTATTGATAATTGTGGGATTAGTTATGGTGATTATGTTTTAATTAGTTAAAATGTGTTATAAACAATTTTGTATATCCTTGTTACATATATGTAATCTAAATTATTTCATATTGTTGGAAATTTTGATTTATGATTGGTGTATTTCATTATATTTAAGAACGTCTGTATAAAGTGTCACAAGTCTATATGTAGTTGACTGATTGTATCATAAACGGCTGCTCGTAATTATTAATTTGAGTATGCACGATATAGAAGAGGAGTCATAAATTTTTGTTGAGATTTAACTATGAAAATATTACACATTAGATCACTACATTATATAAAAAAATCATTATATGTCTCTATATTAGTCCAAGTTAATGGTATTTGTATATGATAACTAGTAAATACAAACAAGTTTTTTCTAAGCAATTTTTACGTGCTAGGACATATTAAAGTGTGATTATACTGAATTTGCATATATATATATATATATATATATATATATATATATATATATATATATGTGTGTGTGTTTTTCTTTTGGTCAGTATATATATATATGTTCTCAGTGTTATATTTTTGTAGTTGATTTTATAAATTAGTATTATCTGTGTATAAATATCATACATATTAACTAATATTATTTTTGTTTATTTTTTTAGAATTAGTTGAATATACAGTGAATAGCATGATCCTTGACCATGACATTTCATCTTTTTAGTAAACAATGAGTTGTCCAAGGATATAAATTTCCTTGTCTTTGATAAAGAAAAAAGAATTGGTTGGGACATATGGGCCTCAACATGGTGTAAGAGGATCAAATTGGGACTGAACTCGTTATCACATATAGTGCAACCAATCAATGTTTCATCATATGTGTTTTGGAAGTTATTCTAGATTGATCCTTTTTGAAAAGATAAAAAGAATGTGATAGGTATAGAAGGTATATGTAAAAAAAAGAAAGACGGGACATAAGTAAGAGATGATGAATATAAAGAGAATGTTTATACACCATATATATACTATTTGTTAGTTTTTTTTGTAATGTTAATCAGTGCAAAAGCATGTGGAAGGCCCACCGAGTCAAGTAATAGTTGTAATAATAATGTTCCTAATGATATATAAGCACTAGTGATGTTTTTAGTGATATATGTTTTGTAATTAGGATTGTATTTCATGAATTCTATCTTATACTTTTATCATTCGGATCATCATATATTAAAACTTCATTAGTTACAAGTCTTCGACAAAAATAATTATTAAAAGAAGTAAGAGATTAATATCTATATATTCGACAGGAAGTCAATGTTTCTAACATTAACTCCAGTTCTCTTTGCATAAGTGAATTTAATTTGTAATTAATAATCATTAGGATTATGAATGAGTTATTCATGAGATTGTTTCTTTATTGTGTTAGGAAAAAATAAAAGCAAGGAATTTTTATATTGGTACCATTGCTCTGTTGATGGTTTCAAAGTCAAGCATACCGATTAATGGTAAGAATGGGGTACATTATTAGTCCATATCTTTAAGCTTCTTCTTATTGTCTATCTTAACAAAAATTATTCAAAACAATAATAAAAACAAATATATGTAATTGTTAATTATTAATTTATCTCAAAGTTATAAAGGTGTTACGAAAATAAATAAAAATACAAATATTGCTCATACAAGCATTTATCTATAGAAGGTTTTTGGTGGATATATATACTAAGCCTTCTCCCATATGAAACACACCAACAAAGAGAAGAAAGACGAAATTTCTAATAATATACCCTTTCCAAACTCCCTTGTTTTAAAAAAATTATGTGGGTAGTTCGAGCAATACTCTAACAGTTATTTATAGCGTGCACTTTAAATAAGGTAGTAGCAGTCATACCTTAGGAATGGCCAGTATATACAGTTCAGCACCCTGCACCCGTACATCATTTTTTGGTCTTGTCCACGGTACTACAGTGACGATTTAGGTTCTTTAATGTTAAGTTTTCCATTTTCTATTCTTACTTTCTTTTTTTTAGGTTTATTTCATTATTTTCCAACAATTCGAAAACTATTATGATATAGTAAATAATGGTTGCATTTTAAGTTAACATGAATTTGGTTAGGGAAAAGGGGAAAATATTAACGGTATTACTTTTTATGCTAAAAGATCAAGATTTTTATATGATTTACATACGAAACTCATCCACAGCTGCAAAAGGAAAAGTTAAAACTTATTACTTGAAAATATCCCTTTATACGTGATGATTTTTAGTTTCCCTCATATTATTATGTATCAAAATTTTTTATCTAAAAGAAGTAGGATAAAAACCTAATTTTTAGTGGGTGATGATAATTATCATCCAGTGTGATAATGTAACAGGTAGTTCAATTTATTTAAATACTTTTTCAAATTTAATATGATTATATTTTCTGATTATTGTAATATGTGGCATGACAATATTTAACATGTAATTTTTAAAATTATTGAACGTCTAGATGCTTTAGCATAATTGGTGATTTTGTCAAATGTCAAAAATTTAAAAAGAGAAAAGAAAGTTAGGGAATCTTTATTTACGTGACCACTAAGAGACTCAAATCATAAAACTAGTATATTATGACTTAACTGGTTTTACAAAATTACCTTTAGTAGAAATGATACATGTACTCTAGGCACACTGCTTATTTGTCTCCTAACAATAATTCATAAAGATTTTTCTTAAATATAAAGTTAAAGTCAACAAAACTACTTGATAGAAGGACAAGAGCCTTAAGGGAAAGAATATATTTCTACTGTCTTATAAAGCTTCGTGAAACTAATAGATCACATATGAATTCAGTTTCCTTTAAAACACCCATTAAAATGGTATAGCTAAAATAATGAGTAGCTCTTTAAATTTTAATGAATTCTATTCTAACACATTCAGATTTCCCATATTTGGGGGAATAAGGTCTTATAAAACTGTTATGTAGTTAACATGTTTAACTCATAAGATTCTAGTTAAAACCCCTTGAATTATGGAAAGATATTTTTCCTAACCTTAAATACTTGATAATGTGGAGGCGACAGGCCATGATTGGCTTACACGACTTTGATTAAATCACAACAAAACTATAAATTCTATTTGTATTAAAAACTGGTTAATATAGAATCATATTCTTATCTGATAAACTCTATTGGTGATTTTATACATGCATAAATATTTTAAAGTATATGATTTTTTTATAAAGATAATATTAATGTTACATATTTTTTATTATGTCATATAGTAATAACTTACTCATTAACACTAATGTACGTGATGGTAAGAATATACACTCTATTTTATTCTTCTTTAGTTTTGATATTATCTGTGATAAAAGGTGGAGGTACAATGCGCCATCATCTACTCATGTGATCACTTATTTTTATTCCTACATGTAAAAAAAATAGTTAGTATATCATATATATATATTTATATATATATATATATATAATTGAAAATTGAGAAAATGTATGTGAACAGACAAGTTAACGGACGAAGATGGGGTGGATTGTGTGCCATGTGAGGGTTCATTGGTGGCATTGAAGTTTTTGGCAAAGTAAATGGGAAGGGTGAGATGTATAGGAACTTGTGACCTATTAGAGGACGGTTCCATGCTTATTGGATTAAGGATCGATACATGGCAATTAATATTAAAGTTTTGTTTGAGGTTTTAATTCTATGGATATGTTACTCTTTATTATGTAAACTAGCCTAATATCTTTGAATAATACATATTAACTAACATTGTTTTTGTTTATTTTTTTAGATTGAGTCTAATACATAGTGAATAGCATGATCCTTGATCATGACATTTCATATTTTTAGCAAACAATGAGTTGTCCAAGTTTATAAATTTCCTTGTCTTTGGTAAAGAAGAAAGAATTGGTTGGGGCATATGGGCTCGACATGCTGTAAGAGGATGTATTGGTAGTGAAAACTTTATCATATATAGTACAACTAATCAATGTTTCCCCTATGTGTTTTGGAAATTATTTCCAGATTGATCCACTTTGAAAAGATAAAAAGAACGTGATAGGTATAGAAGGTAATTGTAGAAAAAGGAAAGAATTTGAACAAAAAAAATAGAAAAAGGAAAGACGAGACATAAGAAAAGATGATGAAGATAAAGAGAATGTCTATACACCATATATGTACTATTTATTGATTTTGTCGTAATGTTAATCACTAAAAAAGAATGTTAAAGGCCCATCAGGCCAAGTGGTAGTTGCAATAATGATGTTCGTAATGATATATAAGCACTAGTGTTGTTTTTACTGATATAATTGTTTATAATTAGGATTGTATTTCATGAATTTTATCATACTTTTATCATTCGAATCTTTTTATGTTAAAACTTCATTAGTTACAACGCTTCGACAAAAATAATTATTAAAAAAAGTAATAGATTAATATTTATATATTCAACAATAAGTCAATGTTTCTAACATTACCTCCAGTTCTCTTTGTATAAGTTAATTTAATTTGTAATTTATAATCATTAGGATTATGAATGAGTTATTCATGAGATTTTTTTCTTTATTGTGTTAGGATTAAACAAAGAAAGGAATTTTGATATTGGTACCATTGCTCTGTTGATGGTTTCAAAATCAAGCATACTGATTAATGGTAATAATGGGGTACATTATCAGTCCATATCTTTAAGCTTCTTTTCTTATAGATCTTAATAAATATTATTCAAAACAATAATTAAAAACAAATATATGTAATTTTTAGTTATTAATTTATCGCAAAGTTATAAAGGTGTTACAAAATAAATAAAAATACAAATATTGCTCATACGAGCATTTATCTAGAGAAGGTATTTGGTGGATATATATACTAATCCTTCTCCCTTATGAAACACACCAACAAAGAGAAGAAAGGTGAAATATCTAATAATATACCCTTTTCAAACCCCCTTGTTTTGAAAAAATTATTTGGGTTGTTTGAGCAATACTCTGAAAGTCATTTATAAAGTGCACTTTAAATAATAGTAGCAGCCATAACTTGGGGAATGGCCAGTGAATACAGATTAACACCCCGCTCCCGCAAATCATTTTTTGGTCTTTTCCACGCTACTACAATGACGTCTTTAGGTTCTTTAACATTAAGTTTTCTATTTTCTATTTTTACGTTTATTTCATTATTTTCCAATAATTTGAAAACGATTATGATATATTAAATAATGGTTGCATCTAAAGTAACGTGAATTTGGTTAGGGAAAAGGAGGAAATATTAACGATATTACTTTTTATGCGAAAACGTCAAGATTTTTATATGATTTGAAGGAGGTGTTTGATAAGAAAAACGGATACATATGAAACTCAACTGCAGTTCTTGCAAAAGGAAAAGTTAAAACTTATTACTTGAAAATATCCCTTTATACATGATATTTTTTTAGTTTCCCTCATATTATTATGTATCAAACTTCATTCCCTAAAAGAAATAGGATTAAAACCTAATTTCTTGTGGGTGGGGATAATTATCATCTAGCGTGATAAGTGTAACAGGTGGTTCAATTTATTTGAAAAACTTTTTCAAATTTAATATCATTATATTTTCTTATTATTGTACAATGTGGCATGACAATATTTAACATGTAATTTTTAAAATTATTAAAGATCTAGATGTTTTAGCATAATTGGTGATTTTTTAAAATGTAATAAAGTTTATAAAGAAAATAGCATGCCAGGGAATTTTTAAACACGTGACCACTAAGAGACTCAATTCATAAAACTAGTATTTTATGACTTAACTGGTTTTACAAAATTACCTTTAGTAGAAATGATACATGTACTCTAGGCACATTTCTTATTTATCGCCTAACAATAATTCATAAAGATTTTTTATAAATATGAAGTTAAAGTCAACAAAACTACTTGATAGAAAGACACGAGCCTTAAGGGAAAGAATATATTTCTACTGTCTTATAAAGTTTCGTGAAACTAATAGGATCGCATATGAATTCAGTTTCCTTTACAAACCCCATTAAAATGGTATAGATAAAATAATGAGTAACTCTTTAAATTTTAATGAATTCTATTCTAACACATTCAATTTTCCCATATGTGGGGGAATGAGGTCTTATAAAACTGTTATGTAGTTAACGGGTTTAACTCATAAGGTTCTAGTTAAAACCCCTTGAATTATGGAAAGATATTTTTCCTAACCTTAAATACTTAATAATGTCGAGGTGACAGTACATGATTGTCCTACACAACTTTGATTAAATCACATCAAAATTATAAATTATATTTATATTAAAAACTGTTGAATACAGAATCCTATCCTTATCTTATAAACTCTATTGGTGATTCTAGTCATGCATAAATATTTTAAATTATATCTTTTTTTTAAAATATAATATTAATGTTTCATATTTTTTATCATGTCATATAGCAATAACTTAATCGTTAACACTAATATACGTGATGGTGAGAATATACCCTCTATTTTATTCTTCTTTAGTTTTCAGATTATCTGTGATAAAAAGTGGAGCCACAATGCGCCATCATCTAATCATGTGATCCATTTTTTTTATTCCTCCATGTAAAAAATAGTTAGTATATCATATATACATATATATATATATATTGAGAATTGAGAAAATGTATGTAAATAGACAAGTTAATGGACGAAGATGGGGTGGATTGTGTGCCATGTGAGGGTTTATTGGTGGCATTGAAGTTTTTGGCTAAGTAAATGGGAAGGGTGAGATGTCTAGGAACTTGTCACCTATTAGAGAACGGTTCCATGCTTAGAGGATTAAAGGTCGATGCATGGCAATTCGTATTAAAGTTTTGTTTGAGGGTTTAATTATATGAATATATTACTCTTTATGTTGTAAACTAGCCTAATATCTTTGTAAAAATATCATATATATTAACTAATATTGTTTTTGTTTATATTTTTAGATGGAGTTGAATATAGTGAATAGCATGATCCTTGAGCATGACATTTCATCTTTTTAACAAATAATGAGTTGTCTAAGGATATAAATTTCCTTGTCTTTGGTAAAGAAGAAAGAACTGATTGCATATGGGCCACGACATGGTGTAAGAGGATCATATTGGTAGTGAATTCCTTATCATATATAGTGCCACCAATAACTATTTCCCCATATGTGTTTTGGAAGTCGTTTCCAGATTGATCCATTTTGAAAAGATGAAAAGAATGTGATAGGTATAGAAGGTATATGTAGAAAAAGGAAAGAATTTGAACATAAAAAATAGGAAAAAGAAAGACGAGACATAAGGAAGAGATGATGAAGATAAAGAGAATCTCTATACACCATATATATAATATTTATTGATTTTTTCGTAATGTTGATTAGTGCAAAAGTATGTGGAAGGCCCACCGGGACAAGTAGTAGTTTCAATAATGATGTTCGTAATGATATATAAGCACTAGTGATGTTTTTAATGATATATTTGTTTGTAATTAGGATTGTATTTCATGAATTTTATCATACTTTTATCATTCGAATCTTCTTATGTTAAAACTTTATTAGTTACAACTCTTCGACAAAAAGAATTATTAAAAAAAGTAATTGATTAATATCTATATATTCGAAAAGAAGTCAATGTTTCTAACATTCCCTCCAGATCTCTTTGCATAAGTAAAATTTGATTTGTAATTTATGATCACTAGGATTTTGAATGATCTATTCATGAGATTCTTTTCTTTATTGTGTTAGGATAAAACAGAAGAAAGAAATTTTGATATTGGTACCATTGCTTTGTTGATGGTTTAGAAATCAAGCATACTGACTAATGGTAAGAATGGGGTACATTATCATACCTTATCTTTAAGCTTGTTTTTATTGTCTATCTTAATAAATATTATTCAAAACAATTATTAAAAACAAATATACGTAATTGTTAATTATTAATTTATCTCAAAGTTATAAAGGTGTTACAAAAATAAATAAAAATACAGATATTTCTCATACAAGCATATATCTAGAGAAGGTCTTTGGTGGATATATATAATAAGCCTTCTCCTTTATGAAACAAACCAACAAAGATAAGAAAGATGAAATATCTAATCATATTCCGTGTCCAAACTCCCTTGTTTTGAAAAAATTATTTGGGTAGTTCGAGCAATACTCTACAATCATTTATAAAGTACACTTTAAATAATAGTAGCAACCACACCTTGGGGAATGGCCAGTGAATACGGCTTAACACCCTGCACCCACAAATCATTTTTTGATCTTGTCCACGCTACTACAATGACGTCTTTAGGTTCTTTAACGTTATGTTTTCCATTTTCTATTCTTAGTTTCTATTTTTAGGTTTATTTCATTATTTTCCAACAATTTGAAAGCGATTATGATATATTAAATAATGGTTGCATCTGAAGTTAACGTGAATTTGGTTAGGGAAAGGGGAAAATCTTAACGGTATTACTTTTTATGTTAAAACGTCAAGATTTTTATATGATTTAAAGGAGGTGTTTGCTAAGAAAAACGGATACATATGAAACTCAGTTCCATTTCTCGCAAAAGGAAAAGTTAAAACTTATTACTTGAAAATATCCCTTTATACATGATGTTATTTAGTTTCCTTCATATTATTATGTATCAAATTTTATTCACTAATAGATGTAGGATTAAAACCTAATTTCTAGTGGTTGGGGATAATTATCATCTAGTGTGATAAGTGTAACAGGTGGTTCAATTTATTTAAAAAACTTTTTCAAATTTTAATATCATTATATTTTCTGATTATTATACTACGTGGCATGACAATATTTAACATGTAATTGTTAAAATTTATTGAAGATCCATATGCTTTAGCATAATTGGTATTTTTTTTAAATGTCAAAAATTTAAAAAGAGAAAAGCATGCCAGGGAATCTTTAAACACATGACCACTAGAAGACTCAATTTATAAAACTAGTATTTAATGACTTAATTGGTTTTACAAAATTACCTTTAGTAGAAACTATACATGTACTCTAGGCACATTTTTTATTATCTCCTAACAATAATTCATAAATATTTTTTTAAATATAAAGTTAAAGTCAACAAAAATACTTGATAGAAGGACAAGAGCCTTAACGGAAAGAATATATTTCTACTGTCTTATAAAGTTTCGTGAAACTAATAGGATCGCATATGAATTCAGTTGTCTTTACACACCCCATTAAAATGGTATAGCTAAAAAAATGAGTATCTCTTTCAATTTTAATGAATTCTATTCTAACACATTCAGTTTCCCCATATGTGGGGGAATGAGGTCTTATAAAACTGTTATGTAGTTAACAGGTTTAACTCATAAGATTCTAGTTAAAACCCCTTGAACTATGGAAAAATATTATTCCTAACCTTAAATATTTAAAAATTTGGAGGTGACAGGACATGATTGCCCTACACGACTTTGATTAAATCACTTCAAAACTATAAATCCTATTTGTATTAAAAACTGTTGTATATAAATCTTATCCTTATTTGATACTCAATTGGTGATTTTAGACATGCATAAATATTTTGAAGTATATGGTTCTTTAAGAGATAATATTAATGTTTCATATTTGTTATTATGTCATATAGTAATAACTTACTCGTTAACACTGATATACGTGATGGTGAGAATATACCCTCGAGTTTATTCTCCTTTAGTTTTTAGATTATATGTGATAAAAAGTGGAGGCACAATTCACCATCATCTAATCATGTGATCTCTCATTCCTGCATGAAAAAAATTGTTAATATATCATATATATAAATTGAAAATTTAGAAAATGTATGTGAACTGACAAGTTAGTGCACGAAGATGGGTGGATTGTCTGTCATATGAGGGTTCATTGGTGACATTGAAGTTTTTTGGCTAAGTAAATGGGAAGGGTGAGTTGTCTTGGAACTTGTGACCTATTAGAGGACGGTTCCATCCTAAGAGGATTAAGGGTAGATACATGGCAATCTGAAAACACTTACACCTAGATAGGGGTGGAGCCAAGTGTATTTTAGAGGGGTCCATGGACCCCTCCCCGATATTTTTTAAAATATACACCTACCATTAAAAGTTATAAGTAATTGATCTCCAATATTTTAAGATTCTTCATTGGTCTTCCCTAGCTTTTAAATCTTATTTTATTTGATTTTAAATTTTTATACTTATACAAATATTTTTATATTTTTTTACAACAAAATATATATTACTTTGTATAAAAAACCAACTTATAAAATAATCAATTAAAAAATTTAATAAAGCACTATATTAAAATCTTTATAGGACCTATAGTGAATTTTATGTCTCCAACTAAGATATACTAGAATAGTTTGGATGGGAGCAATTGTAGGTTGTATAATATAATTTTCTGAGTTGTTCCATCCTTCTGAAAGATCCACCACATCCTAAATAAGGATCGTTGTATTACTCTCTATCTTGAGAGACAATAATAGGCATAAACCATCATCAAAATGTTCCCTACGTTATCCGTCAATCTAGGTGACTTAGAGAGAGATTCAAAGCTATCTGCGATTCCCAATAGTTATTACTGAGCTCGACCACATACTTATTAGCAGAAGTCACGGGATTTCTATTATGAGAAATTTTTGCATATTTTTATGGGCTTCCTTTAGGAAAAACATAATCATGCTGTTTTGGAGAAGACATGTGTTGAACATGATGTACTGCAAGTTGAGGTGATTGATCTCCATGCTCATCACCAGAATGCATAAACAACTCACCCCTCTGAGGGTTATATAGACCATAAGACACAAGTCTTGAACATGACGTCAATGGAAACTCAAGTATAATACAATCACATATTAAGAAATTAAGAAAGCTCACTTATAATATAAATAATGATTTTTTAAATAATATTTGAACATGATTTTCTTCTAAATATTAAAAAATTCATGTAATAATAATAATAATATTAAATTACTTTTTAGTCCTAAGAAACGAAATCGGGATAGTGAACAATAAAACAAAAGTAATTAGATAGTTGTCATAATTTTAAAATATGTACGGGCTTCTGTCCCTATTTTAATATATACCCCTGCTTTTTATAAACTTCTAGTATTTTCTTTCACTTAAAAATAATTTTTTTTCTATTTAGACCTCGTCTTCTCTCCAAATCTCTTAAATTTTTTCTATCCAGATCTCATTTGTTTTCTATCCAAATCTCGTAAATCTCAAAACTAGGTTCTCATAGCTAGATCTAGATCTAGAGCTAGATCTAGATCCAGATTCAGTTAGCTACTATATAGCTATCACCATGGCGGTCACAAAACTCAAATCACCATAAGGAAAGTCATTGATGGCACATGTATCTACTCTCATTTTTTTCAATTATTATATTAATTGAGTGAACCTAATTTGATTTTTATTGAGAATTGTGGAATTAGTTTTGGTAATTATATATTACTTGCTTAAAATGTGTTAAACAATTCTATAGATATTTATTACAAATATGTGATCTAAATTATTTCATATTATTGGAAAATTTAATTTATTATGTATGTATTTCATTTTATTTAAGAGGGTCAGAATAAAGTGCAGCAAGTATATATGTGGTTGAGTGCTTGCATTATAAATTAGTGCTTGTGATTATTAATTTGAGTATGCTTAATTTGAGTATGCACGATATAGAAGAGGAGTCATAAAAAAAATTGAGATTTTCTTTTTCAAATTAATTGCACTATAGATACCTAAACTATGCAAATATTGCACCTTAGGTCATACATTATATAAAAATTCATTATATGTCTCCATATTAGCCCAAGTTAATGTTATATATATGTAAATAATATTTAGTAAATACCAAAATGTTTTTTTGTAAGTAATTTTATGTTAAGGTATATTAAAGTGTGATTATACTGGATTTGCAAATATATATATATATATATATATATATATATATATATGTTTAGAGTTATATTTTGTAGTTGATTTTAGAAATTAGTATTAAAGCGTTGTTTGAAGGTTTAATTGTATGGTTGTTACTCTTTATGATGTAAACTAACCTAATATCTTTGTATAAATATCATACATATTAACTAAAATTACTTTTGTTTAGTTTTACAGATTGAGTTGAATATACAGTGAATAAAATGATCCTTGACCATGACATTTCATCATTTTAGTAAACAATGAGTTGTCCAAGGACAGAAGTTTCCTTGTCTTCGGTAAATAAGAATGAACTAGTCGGGGCATATGAGCCTCGTGTAAGAGGAGCAGATCCGTCTTGAATTCCTTATCACATATAGGGAAACAAAATAATGTTTCCTCATATGTGTTTTGGAAGTTTTTTTAGATTGGTCCATGTTAATAAGAGAAAAAGAATGTGATAGGTATAGATGGTATATGTAGAAAAAGGAAAGAATGACATAAGGAAGAGACAGTGACGATAAATAGTGTGTCTATACACCAAGTATATATATTTTTTAATTTGAATATTTATTAATTTTGTCTTAATGTTAATCAGTGAAAAAGCATGTGAAAGGCACACCGGGCCAAGTAGTAGTTGTAACAGTGATGTTCGTAACGATATATAAGCATTCGTGATGTTTATAATGATATATTTTTTGTAATTAAGATTGTATGTCGTGAATTATATATACTTTTATCATTAATTTCTTCTCATGTTAAAACTTATTTAGTTACAAAGATACGACAAAATGAATTATTAAAAAAAGTCATAGCTTAATATCTATATCTTCGACATTAAGTCAATGTTTCTGAAAATTACCCCTAGTTCTCATTCAGAAGTGAATTTAATTTTTAATTCATAATCATAAGGCCTATGATTGGGTTATTAGTGGGGTTGTTTTCATTACTATGCTAGGAAAACAAAATGAAGGAATTTTGGTATTGGTACCATTGCTCTATTGATGGTTTCAAAATCAAGCATACCAATTAATGGTAAGAATGGTGTGAATTATTAGTCCATATCTTTAAGATACTTCTTATTGTCTATCTTAATAAATATTATTCAAAACAATAATAAACAAAATATATGTAATTTTTAATTATTAATTTATCTCAAAGTTATAAAGGTGTTACGGAAATAAATAAAAATATAAATGTTCCTCATACAAGAATTTATCTAGAGAAGGTCTTTGGTGGCTATATATACTAAGGCTTCTTCCTTATGAAACACACCAATAAAGAGGAGAAAGACGAAATCTCTAGTGGTCTACCCTTTCCAGACTCCCTCGTGTTGAAAAAGTTATTTGGGTAGTTCGAGCAATACTCCGACACTCATTAGAGCATGCACTTTAAATAAGGTAGTAGCAGTCATACCTTAGGGAATGACTAGTGAATACATTTTAGCACCCCGCATTGCATATAGTTGGTCTTGTCCACTCTACTACAATGGCGTTTTTAGGTTCTTTAACGTTAAATTTTTCATTTTCTATTCCTATTTTATGTTTTCAGGTTTAATTAATTATTTTCCAACAATTTAAAAATGATTACTATATATGAAATAATGGTTGCTTTTGGAATTAACGTGGATTTGGTTAGGATAAAGGGGGAAATCTTTGAAGTAATGAGTTGACGAATTTTTTTGTGGAAATTGATAATGGTCATGGGAGAATCACTACTTTTTATGCTAAAACTTCAAGATTTTTATATGATCTAACAGAGGTGTTTGATAAAAAAAAAACAAATACATGTGAAACTTAGCCACTGCTACAGTTCTCGCAAAAGGAAAAGTTAAAACTTGAAAATATTCCTTTATACGTGATGATTATTTGTTTCTATCATATTATTATGTATCAAATATTTTTTTCTCTAAATGAAGTAGTATTAAAATCTAATTTCTAGTGGGTGAAGATAATTATCATTTAGTGTGATAAGTGTAACAGGTGGTTTAGTTTATGTAAAAAACCTTTTTAAACTTAATATATGATTATATTTTTGGACTGTTGTAATATGTGGCATTACAATATTTAACATTTAATTGTTAAAATTATTAAAGGTCTAGATGCTTTAACATAATTGGTTAGTTTGTTAAATGTCAAATATTTAATAAGAGAAAAGCATGCCAAGGAATCTTTAAACACGTGACCACTACGAGACTCAATTATTTAAACTAGTATTTTATGACTTAACTGGTTTTACAAATATTATGTTTAGTGGTAAGGATACGTGTACTCTAGGTACACTGCTTATTTATCTCCTAAAAATAATTCATAAAGTTTTTTTTTGAAAATATAAAGTTGAAGTCAACTAGATACAAAGACAAGAGCCTTAGGGTAGAGAATATATTTCAACTATCTTATAACGTTTTGTGAAACTAATAGGATCGTATATAAATTTTACACACCCCATATGTGAGAAATTAGGTCTTACAAATATGTGCTTAACAGATTTTACTCATAAGGTTCTAGTTAAAACCCCTTAAATTATGGAAAGATATTTTTCCTAAACTAAATTATTTAAGAATGTGGAGGTGACAGACCATTTGGCCTACACGGCTTTGATTAAATCACATCAAAACTATAAGTTCTATTTTGTATTAAAAACTATTTAATATAGAATCCTATCCTTATTTGATAAACTCTATTTGTGATTCTAGACATGCATAAATATTTTGAAGTATATGGCTTTTTTAAAAGATAATATTAGTGTTTCCTAATTGTTATTATGTCATATAGTAATAACTTACTCGTTAACACTGATATACGTGATAGTGAGAATATAACCTCTAGTTGTTCTCCTTTAGTTTTGAGATTATCCGTGAAAAAAAGTGGAGGCATAATGCGCCATAATCTGATCATGTGAGCTCTAATTTTTATTACTAAATGAAAAAAATAGATAGTATATCAAATATATATATATATAGATTGAGAATTGAAAAAATATATGTGAACAGACAAGTTAAGAGACGAAGATGGGGGTATCGGGTTCCATAGGAGGGTTCATTCGTGGCATTGACAATTTTGGCTAAGTAAATGGGAAGGGTGAGTTGTCTAGGAACATTGACCTCTTAGAGGATGGTTCCATGCTTAGAGTATTTAGGGTCTATACATGTAAATCTGAAAACACTTACACCTAGATAGGGGGTGGAGCCGAGTGTATTTGAGAGGGGTCCATGGCTCCCCCTCCCCGATATTTTTTAAAAATATACACCTACAATTACAAAAATATAAGTAATTGATCTCCAAATTTTTTTAGAATCTTCATTTGGTCTTTCCTAACTTTTAAATTTAATGTTATTAGATTTAAATTTTTTTATTTGGGTAATTTTTTTAAATTTTTTTACAACTAAAAATATATATTACTTTGTATAAAAAAGGAACTTATAGATTAAGAAATTAAAATATTTATTATCGGAACTTATATTAAAATCTTTATACAATATAGAAACCTGTAGTGCACTTTTCGTCTCCAATTGGGTTATACTAGAATAGTTTGGATGGGAGTAATTGTAGGATACATAATATAATTTTTTGAGTTGTTCCCTCCCTCCGAAAGATACACCACAACCTATGTTATTTGTCAATCCAGGTGACTTAGAGATAGATTCAGGGTGATCAGCGATTCTCAACATTTATTACTAAGCTCGACCACATACTTATTCACAGAAGTTACAGGATTTCTATGATGAGAAATTTTGGCAGAGTATACGGGATCCCTTTAGGAAAAACATACTCATGTTGTTTCGTCGGGAAAGACATGGGTTGAACATGATGGACTGCAAGTTGAGGTGATTGATCTCCATGCTCATCACTAGAATGAAAAACAATTATGTATTAATAATAATATTAAGTTATTTTTTAGTTTTAAGAAACAAAATCGGGATAGTGAACAACAAAACAAAAGTAATTGGATAGTTGTCATAATTTTTAAATATGTATGGTTATCCCTTTTAATATATACCCCTATTTTTTATAAATTTATAGTATTTTCTTTCACTTAAAATTAACCTTTTTCTACTTAGATCTTGTCTGCTTTCTCTCCAAATCTCTTATTTTTTTTATCTAGATTTCATTTGTTTTTCTCCGAACATCGTAAATCTCATAAACAGGTTCTCATAAATCATCTATAATCTTGCATTACCAATACAAGTCTAGATTTAAATCTAGATCCCAGTTAGGTACTATATAGCTATCACCATATGGAGGCAACAAAGCTCAAATTACCATAAATAAAGTCATTGATGTTACATGTTTCTACTCTCATTTTTTCAATTATTTTATTAATTGATTGAACCTAATTTGATTTTTATTTAGAATTGTGGAATTAGTTTTGGTAATTATGTTTTAACTGCTTACCATGTTTTAAACAATTGTGTATATCCTTGTTACAAATATGTGATCTAAATCATTTCGTATTGTTGGAAATTTTGATTTATGATGTGTATTTCATTATATTTAAGAAACTCAGAATAAAGTGCAACAATTCTATATGTGGTTGAGTGATTGCATAATAAAGTAGAGCTCATAATTATTGATTTGAGTATTCACAAATAGATAAGAAGTCATAAATTTTTGTTGAGATTTTTTTTTTCAAATTAATTGCACTATAGATACCTAAACTATGAAAATATTGCACCTTAGGTCATACATTATGTAAAAAATCCATTATATGTCTCCATATTAGTGTTAATGGTATATGTAAATAATAACTAGTCAATACTAAAATGTTTTTTTGTAAGTAATTTAATGTTACAGTATATTAAAGTGTGATTATACTAAATTTGAAAATATATGTGTATATATATATATTCTTAGTGTTATATTTTGTAGCAGAGTTTAGCAATTGGTATTAAAGTGTTGTTTGAGGATTTAATTATATGGATTTGTTACTCGTTATGACGTAAATTAACCTAATAACTTTATATAAATATCATACATATTAACTAACATTATTTTTGTTTATTTTTCCAGATTGAGTTGAATATATAGTGAATAACATAATCCTTGACCATTACATTTCATCATTTTAGCAAACAGTGAGTTGTCTAGGGACAGAAATATCCTTGTCTTCGGTAAAGAAGAAAGAACTAGTTGGGACATATGAGCCTCGACATGGTGTAAGAGGATCAGATTGGTAGTGAATTCCTTATCACATATAGGGAAACCAATCAATGTTTCCTCATATGTGCTTTGGAAATTATTTTCTGATTGATCCATCTTAATAAGAGTAAAAAATATGATAGGTATTGATGGTATAGGTAGATAAAGGAAAGACGGGACATAAAGAAGAGACGATGTAGATAATGGGGGTGTCTATACACCATATATATTGTATGAATATTTATTAATTTTGAGTTTATGTTAATCAGTGCAAAAGCATGAGGAAAGCCTACCGGGCCAAGTAGTAGTTGTAATAGTGATGTTAGTAACGATATATAAGCACTAGTGATTTTTTCAATGATATATTTTTTGTAATTAAGATTGTATTTCGTGAATTCTATCATACTTTTATCATTAATTTTTTTCTCGTGTTAAAACTTCATTAGTTAAAATAATTATTAAAATAAGTAAGAGATTAATATCTATATATTCGACAGGAAGTCAATGTTTCTAACATTAACTCCAGTTCTCTTTGCATAAGTAAATTTAATTTGTAATTTATAATAATTAGGATTATGAATGAGTTATTCATGAGATTGTTTCTTTATTGCGTAGGAAAAAACAAAAGCAAGGAATTTTTATATTGGTACCATTGCTCTGTTGATGGTTTCAAAATCAAGCATACGGATTAATCGTAAGAATGAGGTACATTATTAGTCCATATCTTTAAGCTTCTTCTTATTGTCTATCTTAACAAAAATTATTTAAAACAATAATAAAAAAAATATATATAATTGTTAATTATTAATTTATCTCAAAGTTATAAAGGTGTTACGAAAATAAATAAAAATACAAATATTGCTCATACAAGCATTTATCTATAGAAGGTCTTTGGTGGATATATATACTAAGCCTTCTCCCTTATGAAACACACCAACAAAGAGAAGAAAGACGAAATTTCTCATAATATACCCTTTCCAAACTCCCTTGTTTTAAAAAAATTATGTGGGTAGTTCGAGCGATACTCTAACAGTTATTTATAGCGTGCACTTTAAATAAGGTAGTAGCAGTCATACCTTGGGAATGGCCAGTATATACAGTTCAACACCCCGCACCCGTAAATAATTTTTTTGGTCAGTGACGTCTTTAGGTTCATTAATGTTAAGTTTTCCGTTTTCTATTCTTACTTTTTTTTTTTTTTTAGGTTTATTTCATTATTTTCCAACAATTTGAAAACTATTATGATATAGTAAATCATGGTTGCATTTGAAGTTAACATGAATTTGGTTAGGGAAAAGGGGAAAATATTAACGGTATTACTTTTTATGCTAAAAGATCAAGATTTTTATATGATTGACATACGAAACTCATCCACATCTGCAAAAGGAAAAGTAAAAACTTATTACTTGAAAATATCCCTTTATACGTGATATTTTTTAGTTTCCCTCATATAATTATGTATCAAAAAAATTTCTCCAAAAGAAGTAGGATTAAAACCTAACTTTTAGTGGGTGATGATAATTATCATCAGAGTGTAATAAGTGTAACAAGTAGTTCAATTTATTTAAAATACTTTTTCAAATTTAATATGATTATATTTTCTGATTATTGTAATATGTGGCATGACAATATTTAACATGTAATTTTTATAATTTTTTTTTTTGCTCGGCAAGTAGAACTTATATTAATCAAACTTTCAAGTTACATGGGCTCACTAAAGGGCCTATTACATTTTAACTTGGGCCAGTCCACTTGGACCCCCTTACACTTAGAAAGCTAAAAAACAAAACGTACAAAGTAAAGTACCACATATCACGTGTACACAAGTACATTACACCGAATCTAACAATCCCATCTAACCCTAATCGGATCTATAACCCTCTTCTCTTCCACTTTCTTGAATCTACAAAGCGCTTCTTTGAACGCCATTGAGATACTTTCAACTATTTTCTCTTCAGTTTTCCAGATATTGTTTAAAATTCTCTCATTTCTTTCGATCCAGATGATATAAGTAGCAATCGAAAGAAGTATTCTCATTACCTCTTGGTTCGTAGCTTTGCCGCTTTGAAAGTCAATGAACCATTTCATAAGGTTCTCCCAATCTGAGATCTTGGTAGAAACCCTATGAATGTTCAAGCATCTGAACCATATTCTCTTCGTAACCCCACATTCCCAGAATAGGTGATTTCTGTCTTCACTTGTTAATTTGCAGAACTCACACAGTGAATTAGCTATAACGCCCCAAGAAGCTAACCGATATTTGGTCGTATTCTATCCAAGTGGATCAACCACAATATAAATTTGTATTTCGGAGGGCTTTTGGAACTCCAGATGATTCCAGACCATTCATTGAGCGGTTTTTTTGGTCTCAGATATTCATAAGTTTCTCTAAAGGAAAAGGTACCTTTTTTACTACAGCTCCATATAATTTTGTCTTTTTTATTAGGCTCAATAGTGATATTTGCGGTGACTTTTTCCATGAATTTGAAATTTGCAGGCCATCACCATCTTGTACCATTAACGAATTTGCTCAGTTTACAATCAATATAGTAGCCTGAGACCAAACTACTGCTCTGAATATCTTGGAGACACCTGTTGTGAGGCATCCAAAAGTCACCCCATAGCGAGATGTCTTTGCCATTTCCAATCTGGTATGATATTAACTTACTCGCAATATGTCTTAATTTGAGAATTTTCCTCCAACCCCAAGAGGCATTTTGGGGAATTTGGATTAACCAGAAGGATTTTCCCTTTAGTAAGTTAACTTGAACCCAATTTGACCATAAGGTATTCTTTGGGAAACAGCAATTCCATAATAGTTTAAGAATAGCTGTTTGGTTTGAATGAGTAAGTCCCTTATCCCTAAGCCACCTTCCTGAGTAGGGTAGCAAATAGCTTCCCATGAGACCTTGGCCCCTCCTTTAAATTCACTAGAACCTCTCCACAGAAAAGCCATAATCTTTTGTTGAAATACTTTAATAATTTTCTTAGGAATGGCAAATATATTAAACCAGAAACTTGATAGATTGTTGAGAACTGATTTGATTAATTGAAGTCTTCCAGCATAATATAGATATTTTGTTGAAGTAATTTTTATAATTATTGAACGTCTAGATGCTTTAGCATAATTGGTGATTTTGTCAAATGTCAAAAATTTAAAAAGAGAAAAGAAAGTTAGGGAATCTTTATTTACGTGACCACTAAGAGACTTAAATCATAAAACTAGTATATTATGGCTTAACTGGTTTTACAAAATTACCTTTAGTAGAAATGATACATGTACTCTAGGCACACTGCTTATTTGTCACCTAACAATAATTCATAAAGATTTTTCTTAAATATAAAGTTAAAGTCAACAAAACTACTTGATAGAAGGACAAGAGCCTTAAGGGAAAGAATATATTTCTATTGTCTTATAAAGCTTCGTGAAACTAATAGGATCGCATATGAATTCAGTTTCCTTTACACACTTATTAAAATGGTATAGCTAAAATAATGAGTAGCACTTTAAATTTTAATTAATTCTATTCTAACACATTCATATTTCCCATATTTGGGGGAATAAGATCTTATAAAACAGTTATGTAGTTAACAGGTTTAACTCATAAGATTCTAGTTAAAACCCCTTGAATTATGGAAATATATTTTTCCTAACCTTAAATACTTAATAATGTGGAGGCGACAGACCATGATTGGCCTACACGACTTTGATTCAATCGCAAAAAAACTATAGATTCTATTTGTATTAAAAACTGGTTAATATAGAATCATATCCTTATCTGATAAACTCTATTGGTGATTTTAGACATGCATAAATATTTTAAAGTATATAATTTTTTTATAAAGATAATATTAATGTTACATACTTTTTATTATGTCATATATCAATAACTTACTCATTAACACTAATGTACGTGATGGTAAGAATATACACTCTATTTTATTCTTCTTTAGTTTTGAGATTATCTGTGATAAAAGGTGGAGGTACAATGCGCCATCATCTACTCATGTGATCACTTATTTTTATTCCTACATGTAAAAAAAATAGTTAGTATATCATATATATATATATATATATATATATATATATATATATATATATATATTGAGGATTGAGAAAATGTATGTGAACAGACAAGTTAACGGACGAAGATGGGGTGGATTGTGTGCCATGTGAGGGTTCATTGGTGGCATTGAAGTTTTTGGCTAAGTAAATGGGAAGGGTGAGATATCTAGGAACTTGTGACCTATTAGAGGACGGTTCCATGCTTATTGGATTAAGGATCTATACATGGTAATTAATATTAAAGTTTTGTTTGAGGGTTTAATTATATAGATATGTTACTCTTTATTATGTAAACTAGCCTAATATCTTTGTATAAATATCATACATATTAACTAACATTGTTTTTGTTTACTTTTTTAGACTGAGTCTAATACATAGTGAATAGCATGATCCTTGACCATGACATCTCATATTTTTAGCAAACAATGAGTTGTCCAAGGTTATAAATTTCCTTGTCTTTGGTAAAGAAGAAAGAACTGGTTGGGGCATATGGGCCTCGACATGCTGTAAGAGGATTGTATTGGTAGTGAAAACCTTATCATATATAGTGCAACTAATCAATGTTTCCCCTATGTATTTTGGAAATTATTTCCAGATTGATCCATTTTGAAAAGATAAAAAGAACGTGATAGGTATAGAAGGTAAATGTAGAAAAAGGAAAGAATTTGAACAAAAAAAATAGAACAAGGAAAGACGAGACATAAGAAAAGATGATGAAGATAAAGAGAATGTCTATAGACCATATATGTACTATTTATGGATTTTGTCGTAATCTTAATCACTCCAAAAGCATGTTGAAGGTCCATCAGGCCAAGTGGTAGTTGCAATAATGATGTTCGTAATGATATATAAGCACTAGTGTTGTTTTTACTGATATAATTGTTTATAATTAGGATTGTATTCATGAATTTTATCATACTTTTTTCATTCGAATCTTTTTATGTTAAAACTTCATTAGTTACAACGCTTCGACAAAAAGAATTATTAAAAAAAGTAATAGATTAATATTTATATATTCGACAGTAAGTCAATGTTTCTAACATTTCCTCCAGTTCTCTTTGCATAAGTGAATTTAATTTTGTAATTTATAATCATTAGGATTATGAATGAGTTATTCATGAGATTTTTTTCTTTATTGTGTTAGGATAAAACAAAGCAAGGAATTTTGATATTGGTACCATTGCTCTGTTGATGGTTTCAAAATCAAGCATACTGATTAATGGTGATAATGGGGTACATTATCAGTCCATATCTTTAAACTTCTTTTTATTATCAATCTTAATAAATATTATTCAAAACAATAATTAAAAACAAATATATGTAATTTTTATTTATTGATTTATCACAAAGTTATAGAGGTGTTACAAAATAAATAAAAATACAAATATTGCTCATACGAGCATTTATCTAGAGAAGGTATTTGGTGGATATATATACTAAACCTTCTCCCTTATGAAACACACCAACAAAGAGAAGAAAGGTGAAATATCTAATAATATACCCTTTTCAAACCCCCTTGTTTTGAAAAAATTATTTAGGTTGTTCGAGCAATACTCTGAAAGTCATTTATAAAGTGCACTTTAAATAATAGTAGCGGTCATAACTTGGGGAATGGCCAGTGAATACAGTTCAACACCCCGCACCCGCAAATCATTTTTTAGTCTTTTCCACGCTACTACAATGACGTCTTTAGGTTCTTTAACATTAAGTTTTCCATTTTCTATTCTTATTTTCTATTTTTACGTTTATTTCATTATTTTCCAATAATTTGAAAACGATTATGATATATTAAATAATGGTTGCATCTAAAGTTAATGTGAATTTGGTTAGGTAAAAGGAGGAAATATTAACGATATTACTTTTTATGCGAAAACGTCAAGATTTTTATATGATTTGAAGGAGGTGTTTGATAAGAAAAACGGATACATATGAAACTCAACTGCAGTTCTTGCAAAAGGAAAAGTTAAAACTTATTATTTGAAAATATCCCTTTATACATGATATTTTTTTAGTTTCCCTCATATTATTATGTATTAAATTTCATTCTCTAAAAGAAGTAGGATTAAAACCTAATTTCTAGTGGGTGGGGATAAGTATCATCTAGTGTGATAAGTGTAACAGGTGGTTCAATTTATTTGAAAAACTTTTTCAAATTTAATATCATTATATTTACTTATTATTGTACAATGTGGCATGACAATATTTAACATGTAATTTTTAAAATTATTAAAGATCTAGATGTTTTAGCATAATTGGTGATTTTTTAAAATGTAAAAAGTTTAAAAAGAAAATAGCATGTCAGGGAATTTTTAAACACGTGACCACTAAGAGACTCAATTCATAAAACTAGTATTTTATGACTTAACTGGTTTTACAAAATTACCTTTAGTAGAAATGATACATGTACTCTAGGCACACTTCTTATTTCTCTCCTAACAATAATTCATAAAGATTTTTTATAAATATGAAGTTAAAGTCAACAAAACTACTTGATAGAAAGACAAGAGCCTTAAGGGAAAGAATATATTTCTACGGTCTTATAAAGTTTCGTGAAACTAATAGGATCGCATATGAATTCAGTTTCATTTACACACCCCATTAAAATGGTATAGTTAAAATAATGAGTAACTCTTTAAATTTTAATGAATTCTATTCTAACACATTCAATTTTCCCATATGTGGGGGAATGAGGTCTTATAAAACTGTTATGTAGTTAACGGGCTTAACTCATAAGGTTCTAGTTAAAACCCCTTGAATTATGGAAAGATATTTTTCCTAACCTTAAATACTTAATAATGTCGAGGTGATAGGCCATGATTGTCCTAACACAACTTTGATTAAATCACATCAAAATTATAAATTCTATTTATATTAAAAACTGTTGAATACAGAATCCTATCCTTATCTTATAAACTCTATTGATGAATCTAGACATGCATAAATATTTTAAATTATATGGTTTTTTCAAAATATAATATCAATGTTTCATATTTTTTATTATGTCATATAGCAATAACTTAATCGTTAACACTGATATACGTGATGGTGAGAATATACCCTCTATTTTATTCTTCTTTAGTTTTCAGATTATCTATGATAAAAAGTGGAGGCACAATGCGCCATCATCTAATCATGTGATCCATTTTTTTTATTCCTCCATGTAAAAAAGTAGTTTGTATATCATATATATATTGAGAATTGAGAAAATGTATGTAAATAGACAAGTTAATGGATGAAGATGGGGTGGATTGTGTGCCATGTGAGGGTTCATTGGTGGCATTGAAGTTTTTGGCTAAGTAAATGGGAAGGGTGAGATGTCTAGGAACTTTTCACCTATTAGAAGACGGTTCCATGCTTAGAGGATTAAGTGTCGATACATGGAAATTCGTATTAAAGTTTTGTTTGAGGGTTTAATTATATGAATATGTTACTCTTTATGATGTAAACTAGCCTAATATCTTTGTAAAAATATCATATATATTAACTAATATTGTTTTTGTTTATATTTTTAGATTGAGTTGAATGTAGTGAATAGCATGATCCTTGAGCATGACATTTCATCTTTTTAACAAACAATGAGTTGTCTAAGGATATAAATTTCCTTGTCTTTGGTAAAGAAGAAAGAACTGCTTGGGGCATATGGGCCACGACATGGTGTAAGAGGATCATATTGGTAGTGAATTCCTTATCATATATAGTGTCACCAATCACTATTTCCCCATATGTGTTTTGGAAGTTGTTTCCAGATTGATCCATAATGAAAAGATAAAAAGAATGTGATAGGTATAGAAGGTATATGTAGAAAAAGGAAAGAATTTGAACAGAAAAAATAGGAAAAAGAAAGACGAGACATAAGGAAGAGATGATGAGGATAAAGAGATCTCTATACACCATATATATAATATTTATTGATTTTGTCGCAATGCTGATTAGTGCAAAAGTATGTTGAAGGCCCACCGGGACAAGTAGTAGTTTCAATAATGATGTTCGTAATGATATATAAGCACTAGTGATATTTTTAATGATATATTTGTTTGTAATTAGGATTGTATTTCATGAATTTTATCATACTTTTATCATTCGAATCTTCTTATGTTAAAATTTCATTAGTTACAACGCTTCGACAAAAAGAATTATTGAACAAAATGTAATAGATTAATATCTATATATTCGAAAAGAAGTCAATGTTTCTAACATTACCTCCAGTTCTCTTTCCATAAGTAAAATTTGATTTGTAATTTATGATCACTAGGATTTTGAATGATCTATTCATGAGATTCTTTTCTTTATTGTGTTGGGATAAAACAGAAGAAAGGAATTTTGATATTGGTACCATTGCTCGGTTGATGGTTTAAAAATCAAGCATACTGATTAATGGTAAGAATGGGGTACATTGTGATACCTTATCTTTATGCTTATTTTTATTGTCTATCTTAATAAATATTATTCAAAACAATTATTAAAAACAAATATACGTAATTGTTAATTATTAATTTATCTCAAAGTTATAAAGGTGTTACAAAAATAAATAAAAATACAAATATTTCTCATTCAAGCATATATCTAGAGAATGTCTTTGGTGGATATATATATAATAAGCCTTCTCCTTTATGAAACAAACCAACAAAGATAAGAAAGATGAAATATTTAATAATATTCGATAAGCACACATGAAAACGGTTCTGATAAGCATCTTTTTCCACCCCAAACTCAAAAATTCAAATAGTGAGAAGCTAAGGCTTAGAAATTTGATGTTTTGAGGCTTAAGACTTGAAGATTATGGTGGAATATGAGATGGGTAAAGGCTAATTGATGTGTGGGAAGAGGGAATTGGATTTTATTTGAAGCTTGGATGAAGAACAATTGAACAAAAGTGGGAATTCCATGGTTCTTTGGATAGGAGATGAATTAAGTGTATGTTATTGTGGTGAAAGATGGTAGGATTTGATGATTATGTGGTTGTAGATGATGATGTTCAGGAAATTTTGGGTTTTGGGAGTGTTTTTGGAGGCTGGTTTGAAGAAAGAGGTAAAAATCTAGGGCTAAAAAGCTTCAAAACGGCCTTGTCACAATGAAACCGGGTACCCGCATTTGCAAATGCGGGGCCCAGTTTCGCGTCGCTGTGTCGACGCGAAAAAAATAATTTTAATTTTTTTTTTTTTGGCGTCTGACAATAAAGGACGCAATAATTTTTTTTTTTTTTCTTTTTTTTTTTACCTCAAAACGCAGCCAAAACGCGGGGTCAGAGAATTGCCCTTCGAAACCGGGTTCCCGCATTTGCAAATGCGGGTACCCGCATTCTCGTCTATGGCGCGAGCCAAGACGCACCAAAACGCAACCTCCCAAGACGCCGGGTCAGAGAATTTGGAAAAGTACAGCTCCGAAACCGGGTACCCGCATTTGCAAATGCGGGGACCCGGTTTGTGTCGATGGCGCGAATCCAAAACGCAGCAAAACGCAGTGGTGACGCAGCAAAACGCGGGACCCAAGACGCTGGGTCAGAAAGTTAGAATTTTTAGTTTTCGAAACCGGGTACCCGCATTTGCAAATGCGGGGACCCGGTTTGGCCCTTGGAACACCACAAATTTTTCTCCTATTTTCGCCTTTTCGACCCCAAACTCATGACTTTTTTATCCCTGAAATCATAAAAAACAACTACCCTTCCTCATTTCTTAATAATAAACACTAAAATTACGGAAATCAAACTATTCTAAATTGCAAAAATTTAAAAACTCAGCTAATATACAAGGAATTGGCTTTTGTTTAACGTCGTTAAGCTCGACGGGTTACTTCATTCATTAGTCATTGACATAACCTCCCCAGCAGTGAGTGAGGTTGTCAATATTTGCAACTCGCAATTTGCATCCTTTAGCTTTTGTTCCCACTAGTTTATCTGAGATAACCTTCGCGACCATGCATGGTCCTATCCAAGAACTTTTTGATTCACGTACCTTTGGAGGGGGTTTAGGATTTTTCATAGCTACCTCTTCACCTACTTTGAACCCCTTTTTCTTTCTTTCTTTCTTAGGTTCCTTCGGAATCTTCGTGGCACGTGCTTTCTCTTTCTTTTTCGCATGATTTAGTTGTGGATTTTTAGGGTATGGAGGAGCTTTATTCGGTGGTTTCTTTCGTAGTTCTTTCTCCTCCACTCCTAAAGTGTCCACAACATTAATTGGCTCTTTTCTTACCGGTTCCATTACATCTACACGAAAACATTCTTCCTTGGAATCCGGAAACTTCATAGGTCTGAACACGTTAAACTTCATTTCCTCGTCTTGGATTCTCATAATCATTTCGCCGTTTTCTACATCAATCAAAGTACGCCCCGTGGCTAGGAATGGTCTTCCCAAAATAATGGGGACATTCCTATCCGCGTCGTAATCAAGTATAATGAAATCAGCGGGAAAAATTAACGTACCTGCCTTAACGAGGACATCTTCGATTCGGCCTTCTGGATGTGCAAGAGATCGATCCGCCATTTGCAAGACCATAGAAGTGGGTCTTGCTTCAATTTTAAGCTTGTCAAAGATTGATTTGGGCATAAGATTTATGCTTGCACCCAAATCGCATAGCGCTTTTCCTTTCCACTCATTACCAATAGATATCGGAATTGTAAAGCTCGCAGGATCAACTAACTTTGGAGGTAATTTACCTTGACAAATAGCACTACATTCCTCAGGGAGACCAATCATCTCATTATCACAATACGGCCTTTTGTTGGTGAGGGCTCTTTTCAGAAACTTAGCATACTTGGGCACATCTCGAATAGCTTCTAGCAACGGAATATTTATGCTAAGACCTCTTACCTTGTTAAAGAATTTTTGATAATCAGCCATATCACCCTTCTTTTGAATTCGCGATGGAAATGGTGGAGGTGGACGATTGATTATAGTATCATTTTTCTTTTTCGGAATCTCATTAGACCTCTCCACTTCTTCCACTTCAACTTCTTGATCTTCATTCACCACCTCTTTCTCTTTTCTAACTTCTTTTTCTTTCATAACCGGAAAAGGAGGTGGAGGAAGGTTCTTACCACTTCTGAGAGTAATAGCTTTACAATCTTCGATTTGGATTGGATTCTCAGTATCGCTAGGGAGTTGCCCTTGTGGACGTTGATTCAGTTGTTTATTTATTCGACTTAGCTGATTCCGGAACAACTTCATATTTGCTTCGGCTGTATTCTGACGTTCCATAGCTTGTGTCTGAAGAGCAATCAAACTTTCAACGGTTTTCTGAAGGGTAAATACTCCTTCTTGTGGATGGGCAGGTAAAGCTTTCTGGTTTAGATTCTCATCGTAGGTATTCTGAGGAGCTTGTCTTTGTACATAATTGTTTTGATTCTGTCCTCCTTGATGATTGTTGTGTGGTCTTGGATTATAGTTGTTGCCTTGAGGATGCGGCTGATACGCGTAAGTAGGATTGGCTGCCCCATTAGGATTTGAGTATTGAAACCCAGGATGGTTTCTCTTAGGCTGATATCCATTACCACTTGAATTGAAATTACCTCTATTGGACATAAAATTCACTGATTCTTGGTTATTCGGACAACTTTCTTCATCATGATCATCTACCTTACAAATTGAACACATATAAACCTCTTGTGCAGCATGCACATCTACCTTCTTACTCGAAAAACCTTCTTTTACAGCTAAAGTAAGCTGCTTCAACTGTTGCTCTATAGTATTCTGAATCTTATTCTCAAACGTAGAAAATTTCTCTTCCATGTCAACATTATTTACTCCCTTAACTGGTGTTCTTACTGAGCTCCACCCAACTTCATTCTTGACTGTTCTTTCTAAAATGATCTTGGCATGAGCGGGTTGAACTTGAAGAAAACCTGCACCACATTGCGTATCCAACTTCTCTCTCGAAGTTCCATCAAGGCCTCTATAAAAAATCTTTAACTGTTGTTGTTCTGAAAAGCCATGATTGGGAACTTTCCGCAAACACATCTGAAATCTTGTCCAACTCCTACCTACAGTTTCATCATACTCTTGACGGAAATGTGTCAATTCTAATTCAGCATCTAACCTCATGTTACTTGGGTAATACCTGTCAAAGAACGCAATCTCTAATTGGTCCCAATTAGTAATCTTCGTAGGATCTTGCGTATCGTGCCATTCACTTGCTCCATCAATGACAAAGAATTTAAAAGCATCAAAATACATCTGTTCTCTTGAAACCCATTGTGTGATATAAGAATCACATATCTGTTTGAATTTCTGTACTGCTCTGAGAGGATCTTCCGATGGTCTTCCGCGAAAATTTCCAAAGTTTTGGAACTGAGCTAGCATACCCGAATCTGGACGGAATCTCGGAACATTAATATCTGGATCACCTACTCCTATAGCTGGAGCGCGGAATGGAACTTCTGGAGGACCATTAGTAAACCACGGATCTTGATTCATCACTATCTGGACTTGAGGATTAGGATTTAGTGGTTGAACTTGAGGAATAACGCCTGGAGCTAAAGGTTGGCCATTTGCATCTAGCTGGCCTTGTCCATTATTCTGTTGACCTTGAAGAGTGATATTCTCCATTTTGTTACTTAATTCTTATACCTCTAAAGCTTCTCGTTCTCTTCTTCTTCTGTTCGCAAGTCTGATCAACGATTCTGGATTACTAAGGATCGGAGGTGTTGGCTCTAGATCCTTGAATAGCCTTCTTCGCATACACCAAACCTAAAAACCTGAAAAAGCTAACAAACAAAAAGCGTAAAACTGATAAAATAAAATAAATGCACTTATCACTAAAGGATAAACACCGTGGTCACACGCTACCGTCCCCGGCAGCGGCGCCAAAAACTTGGTGGTCCTTTGTGTGTTCTAAAAATAAATGCAAATGCTAATCGAACCACAACCGCAAGCGTACGGTTGTCCTAAGTAGTATGTATGATAATACAGATTCGTTCCAAGGACGGATGGTTGATCACAATGTTTAGCAAGTAGTGATTGATGCACTTATGAAAGTAAAAGATAATAAAATGTTTGTTTGGTTTTGTTGATTAAAGCTAATAAATAAAAGACAAATAATTAAATGCAAGTAGAAGCTAAGACGCAAGTAAAATAAGTGAAAACGCAATATGAGATGTAGTACTTGAGAACGCAAGGATCCTCCTAATCTTACTTCCTAACTTATGTTGTTTAAGGGCTAAATTGGTCAATTACAATGGTCGGGATTCTAAATTCCTTATACCCACGTCAGGGTGGACTATAAGGCGATCCTAAAGTGTCACTAATCCCGTCAGGGTAAATATGATCCACCGTTGGATGATTAAGTGTTTTACCTCATTGGCCCTAGAATTAGCTAAGTTCGTCAGAATCAATAGCTTTTATCCTAGATTGAATAATTAATTCTATACCTAAACCCTCCGTCAAGATGATCCACACGCCACATATATGGAATAGCTTAGATACTAATACCTAATTTTAGTTCGCGACTCTAAAATCAGTAAATAATCACAAATTATCGAAAAGAGTAATGAACCCAATCTAATTTAATTTAGCATAAACCCAAATTCAACATTCGTTATTTCATAAAATTAAGATTCACCCATTGTTTGTTCTCAAGCACTATGAAAAGCTTAGCTCATATTAAAATTAAAAACTAAATTAAAAGAAATGGAATTCATATTGTTTATAGAATTAAAATATAAAAAAGAACCTAATTTCCGGAATTGGAATGACTACGAACGGAGCTATAGACCCACTCCAGCTCTTGTAGCTTCTTCTTTCTTCCTTCTATTGCTTCTCTCTGATGTTTTAATCTTGTGGAATGTGAATTGTGTGTAAAATAGAAGTCCAGACCTCCTTTTATAAGCATAAATTCGTATTAGGGCTTGGACCAGAAAAGAAAATAGAATATTAATTAAATGTCCAAGCCCACTTTCTAAACCCAAAATCCCGTAACTGCTGATACACATTCACTAAAGCGGCTTTTCCCGATGGGTTATGACTCCGATTGACCTCATTCCAGTTGCTAAAGTTCCGTAACTCGATAAGGAATGTTTTCTCTTCAAAGGTCAGCGGCTAAATCATCGCGTAAGCACCTCGAAATCAGCACTCTATGGCCTGGAAAATGGATTTCAGCTCTAAAAATAATATCTTCGGGATTTATCTTCAAGTCTTGACTCTAATTCACGATCTTTGACTTTCTCCTCGGATTCCTCTCCTAGCTAACATCTAAAACCTGTAAACTTTACACTAAAAATACCAATATTACGAGCAAAAGCTTAATAAATTAAAAATGCTAGAAATAAAAAGGGAATTCCGGATTATTGCATATTTAGTCCAAAAGTCTATCTAATTAATTAAATAAACACCAAAAATGATGTCTCCTAAGGGTCGAAAATAAGAATAATTAGGGAGACATCACTTGCAGAACCGTGTAGTTTAGGGTGTTATTTTCACGTTAATTATATCTTATTTTATCACACCCTAGGCCCCACCAAGTTTTTGGCGCCGCTGCCGGGGACTACATCGTTAGTCCTTGTGCAAATCTTGTGCTTTTTATTTTAGTTAGTTCTATTTTACGCTTTTGTTTTTAGTTTTTGTTTTTCAGATTTAGTTACAGATGGAGGACCCAAGGAGACTTGAGCTACCCATCGAGTTCAGAGTGGAGCCACGAGGAATTCGCGCTCCAAAAATCCAAGCCGCAAAATTTAAACCTGATCCAGGGATGCTAACTCAATTTGCATCTCATGGATTATTTAGCGGAGTTGCACATCAAGATCCGATCCGATATATTCAGAAATTCATGCAGATCTATGATGCTTATATCGTAAGAGGAATTACGAGGGAGCAAGTATATTATTTGATGTTCCAGTTCTTCTTGACCGGATGTGCAAGCGATTGGTATGATACCCAATACCCTCATGTTATTCCAGATTGGGACAAGCTTCAAACAAGATTCCTAGACCATTTCTATCCGGTTAGTAGACGTTTAAAAGATATGTTGGAGCTTGAACAATTTATACAGAAAGATGAAGAGAGTTTGGGTGAAGCATGGTTATGATTTACAGAAAAGAAGGCGAGATGTCCCTATCATAAATCCTCGCCGGAATATTATTTAACCTTGTTTTATAGAGGCATTAATGATAAATAAAGAGAGAAAGCAGATTCGTTAGGAAACACAGGTTTTGTGTTGCTAGATCCTGAAGAAGCTGAGTTAGGGATGGAAAGAATTCTTGAGAATGAGAGAAGTTGGCCAAAGAGAGCAGTAAAAGAAGATAATTCAGAATCTCTGAAGCTTAAAGAATTGGCTAAACAACTCGAAGAACTACAAGAACAAGCCCGAACAATTGCTCAGGTGAATACAGTACGTGCAGTTCCTTCGTGTCCTGGTTATGGATCAAGAAATCATGTGTGGGAAGGATGTATGAATAATTCGGCTGTAGCTCCCGTTCCACAAAATTACTATTATTCTAATGGTTATACTTATCCTCAAGAAAGCTACACTAATTATCAACAACCTCCACAACAAAAGAGTTGGGTCAGAAAGCAAGAGACTTATCATAAACCCCAACCTCAATCCTATAATACACCACAACCTATTCAGAAAAAGGCACCCATTGTTGAAAAAGCTTGTCAAGAACCAAAGAAAGATCCACCTAAACAATCAACGCAACTGGCAAAGAAGGATCTAATCCCAAGTTTGAAGTCGAGTATGGCTAAATTAATGAATCATAGCCAACAAAAAGTTCGAACCCAGGAGAAGATTATCAAGCAACTGGAGCATACTATATCATATTTGGCGAGTACATTACAAAATCGGCCAAAAGGGCAACTCCCTAGTGATACTATTGCTCCTAGAGATGATTCTTTCCATGCAGTTGAATTGCGAAGTGGAAAAAAATTACCTCCACCAAGACCAGAACCAGAACAAGAACCAATCCCTATTCCAGAACAAAGGGGGGAAGAAACAATCAAAGATACAGTTGAGGAGGTAGTTAAACCAAAGAGTGTTCAAGCCGAGACACCTGACCAGACAAGAAAACTAGTGGAACTTAATACACGCCCTCCACCACCATACCCTTCACGTGTCAAAAAGAAGGAAACTGACCTGGAATTCAAGAAGTTCGTTGACATGTTGAAGAAATTGGAAGTTAATATACCCCTTGTGGAAGCTCTCAAAAGAATGTCAACCTATCTTAAATTCATGAAAGACATTCTCTCCAACAAGCGAAGTATAGAGACTGGGGAAAAAATTGGTTTACCTAGGGAGTGCAGTGCTATATGTCAAAGTGAGTTGCCACCCAAATTAGAAGATCCTGGAAGTTTTACAATTCCTATCGGCATTGGAGATAGTTGGACCGGTAAAGCATTATGTGATCTAGGTGCGAGCATCAATCTCATGCCTAGATCCCTGTTTGAAAAGCTTAATATTGGAGAAGTAGTACCCACATCTGTGGTATTACAAATGGCGGATCGCTCCCTCTCACGACCAATAGGTAAAATTGAAGATGTTTTAGTTAAAGCTGGCTCTTTTATTTTTCCTTGTGATTTCATTATTCTTGACTACGACGCGGATAAGAATGTCTCCATCATTTTGGGTAGACCATTCTTACCCACGGGGCGTAAGCTAATTGATGTTGAGAATGGTGAGTTGATACTGAGAGTACAAGGCGAACAGATACGATTCAATGTGTTTTAGGCTATGAAATTACCAATGTCAAAAGATGAGTGTTTCAAAATAGATATCATCAGAAAAATGGCGCAAGAAGTCTTCAATGAAGAAAGCTTAGATGATGATCTTGACAAAGCCTTAGCACTTGAATCAGCAGAGGAACTCGAGATTCCCTCTGAAGATGTAGCTGCATTAGGATCAAATGTGCGAGAACTACTTCGAGAACCAAGTGACATTGAACCAATGAAACAACCATCTATAATATGTCCACCTGTTCTCGAAGAAAAACCACTTCCATATCATCTACGCTACGCATATCTAGGTACGAACAAAACTTTGCCTGTTATTATTTCTACTAACCTTTCAGGTCCTCAAGAGGAGAAGCTACTTCAAGTACTTCGAGCAAACAAAGAAGCAATCGGATGGACTATTGCCGACATCAAGGGAATTAGTCCTTCCGTTTGCAAACACAAAAATCATTCTTGAGAACGAAGGTGGGCGTTCTATAGAAGGACAGAGAAGACTCATGCCAGCTATGAAAGAAGTAGTGAGAAAGGAAGTTATCAAGTTGTTAGACGCATGAATTATCTATCTGATTGCTAGCAGTGATTGGGTTAGTCCAGTGCAATGTGTTCCGAAGAAAGGAGGTATCACTACCATCCTTAATGATCAAGGCGAAGCCATACCATCAAGACCAGTTGTGGGGTGGTGAGTGTGCATGGATTACCGAAGACTGGACAAAGCAACAAAGAAAGATCACTTCCTGCTACCATTCATTGATCAGATGCTAGACAAACTTGCAGGGAGAGAATATTATTGTTTCCTTGATGGATATTCGGGTTATAATCAGATTTGTGTGGATCCCCTCGATCAACACAAAACAACTTTTACATGTCCGTTTGGTACTTTTGCTTATAGAAGAATGTCTTTTGGTTTATGCAATGCGCTTGCCACGTTCCAGAGGTGCATGATGGCGATATTTTGGGACATGATTGATAAATATTTGGAGGTTTTTATGGATGATTTTTCGGTGTTTGGAGATAGTTTTGATGATTGTTTGAATAATCTTGAGAAAGTCCTTGTGAGATGTAGAAAAAAAGATCTTGTGCTTAATTGGGAAAAATGCCACTTCATGGTTCAAGAGGGAATTGTGTTGGGACATAAAGTTTCAAAGGCAGGGATGGAGGTTGATCGTGCTAAAATTGAAGTTATCAAAACACTACCACCTCCAGTTTCTGTTAAAGGAGTGAGAAGTTTCTTGGGTCACGCAGGATTTTATCGAAGGTTTATTAAAGATTTCTCCAAGATCGCCAAACCGCTTTGCTCTTTACTTGAAAAGGATACCCCTTTTAATTTCACTGAAGAATGTCTTCAAGCGTTTTTGACGATTAAAGAGAAACTAATCTCTACACCTATTGTTATACCTCCTGATTGGAAAGCTCCGTTTGAACTTATGTGCGATGCTAGTGATCACGCTATGGGTGTTGTGTTGGGACAGAGGAAAGACAAGATTTTCCACACGATTTATTATGCAAGTAAGACTTTCAACGCTGCCCAGATGAATTATACAGTGACGGAGAAAGAGATGTTGGCCGTGGTTTATGCTTTTGATATATTTCGTTCCTATCTGGTTGGGAAGAAAACTGTTGTATACACGGACCATTCATCTATTAGGTACCTCATGGAGAAAAAGGACGCTAAGCCGCGTCTTATTAGATGGGTACTATTACTTCAAGAATTCGACATAGATATTCGAGACCGAAAGGGATGCGAAAATCAAGTTGCCGATCATTAATCAAGGCTCGAAGGATCTAATGCGAACAAAGAACCATTGTTGGTTAAAGAAGTATTCCCTGATGAACAACTTTTTGCTATTAAACATGCTTTTGTGCCATGGTATGCAGATCTGGTCATCCTCATTGTGAGTGGTGTCTTTCCCAAAGATATCCACCCGCAACAAAAACACAGATTAAGCCACCAGGCCAAGGAGTATTATTGGGATGAACCGTACCTCTGGAAGATTTGTAGTGACCAAGTGGTTAGAAGATGTGTACATGAAGGTGAAATGGAGAAAATCATTGAAGGTTGTCATAGTTCACCTTACGGAGGTCACTTTAAAGGCGATAGAACCGCAGCTAAAATTCTTCAATCCGGGTTCTATTGGCCTACTATACACAAAGATTGTCATCGTTATGTCCAGTCATGTCACAGATGCCAGTTCACTGGCAACATATCAATAAGAGACGCGATGCCGCTTAATAATATTCTTGAAGTTGAAATCTTTGATGTATGGGGAATAGATTTCATGGGACCTTTCATCACTTCCCATGGAAATTTGTATATTTTTCTTGCGGTAGATTATGTGTCAAAATGGGTAGATTATGTGGCAACACCAAAGAACGATGCTCAAAATGTGATTAAGTTCTTAAAATCAAACATCTTTTCAAGACATGGTACACCACGTGTTCTAATCAGTGATAAAGGTACCCATTTTCTGAATGCTCCCCTGAGAAATTATCTTCGAAAGTTTGGAGTGAGACACCGTACATCAACCGGTTATCACCCACAAACTAACGGTCAAGCTGAAGTTTCCAAACTGGAAATTAAATCTATTCTTGAAAAGACCGTGAGTAAATCGAGGAAAGATTGGTCTTTAAAGCTAGATGATGCTCTCTGGGCTTACAGAACAGCATTTAAAACACCAGTTGGGGCATCTCCATATCGCATGGTCTACGGAAAAGCATGTCACCTACCGATTGAACTGGAAGCTCGAGCCTACTGGGCTATTAAAACTCTGAATCTAGACCCAGACTTGACCGGGAAACAAAGGATGATGCAATTGAATGAACTGGAGGAGTTTCGTTATCTTGCCTATGGAAATTCACGCCTCTATAAAGATAAAACAAAGCGATGGCATGATAAACGGCTCCGTCCAAAGCATTTCGAGATAGGACAAAAGGTGTTATTATACAACTCTCGATTTTCAAACTACCCAGGAAAGCTTAAATCCCGTTGGGGAGGACCTTACATTATCACTAAAGTCACACCTCATGGAGCGATTGAAATTGAAAATCCAACCGAGCAACGGGCATTCATGGTGAATGGCCAGCGTTTGAAGAGATACCATGACAGTGAGGAATTTGGGAGAGAGGAGACAATCCATCTCGTTGAATGCGCTTAGCCTGAGGTACACGTCTAACTCAAAGACGTTAAACAAAAGTGCTCTTGGGAGACACCCCTTGTTTAAATTGCTTTTTAGATTAGTTGTTTTTGCTTTGTAGTGTAGAATTTTAAGTTAGTGTACATTTTTAATTGTGTTTACAAGCTAATAGGAGAGAAAGGTAGTGTGCTATTGTGCAGGAAACGAGTTTGGGGTCAAAAGGAAAAAGCTGGAAAAACTCTTTGGCTGGCGCGGACTACCCTATTGTCCGCGGGGATGCACCGTGCCCAGAAAACACGTACCACGGGTCGGGTACCACGGGTTTCATCCAGAAGCGCGAAAAAAACAGCACTGATAGGCGCGGTACACCGCACCCTGGTCCGCACGCACAAAACGCATGCCACGGGGTCGGGTACCACGGGTTTTTTGACGGATATGGCGCGGACTATCCCCTGCACCGCACCCATGGTCCGCAGGCACAAACACGTGCCACGGGGTGCTAGCTCGGGTATTATCCAGTGGACAAAAATTTGAAGGCTGTTGGGTCCGGTATACCGTGGGTTTGGTCCGGTACACCGCACAGAGGCGGTTTGTGATGGAATTCTTTCCTAATCAACTTCTTACCTTACAAGATAAACCCTAGCCTCTCCCACACGAATTTTTCAGACCCAAACCCTATATATATATCTGAAAGCTTGTGCAAACCTTCACAACTAACACAACAACTCATCAAATCCTCTCCTCCATCCTCTATAAACACAAATTCTTCATCAAATTCATCACACTACACCATTAAAACACCATCAAATTCAACAAGCTTTACAGAGTTCTTACAAGATCAATTAAATAACCTTTCTCTTCCACCAATTCCAAGCAACAACATCAAGCTACACAAAATTTTCCTTAAACTTTTAATCCATCCTTCGTATAACTTGAGTTGTGGGTAAATCAAGCATGACTAACAGATCTGAAGCTATGGAATACAAGAGAAAGTGCTCAATCCTTGGGAAGAATAAGAAATTGCCTGGGGCCACCATTGAAAAACCCATCAATCTTGATGAGGTTACTGAAGAATCAAAAGAAAAGGCACCAGCACAACCACTACCAAAGAAGTTAACTGCTAGAATGTCCATACCATCAAGGAGGCTTTTGAAGAAAATAAAAATCCAAGACCAAGGTTCTTCTACCTCTTCCTCTGAAATTGTTTATGATCTTCCTCCTTGGGCTCTCAAGTTACAAAACGAAGTAGAAAGATTACGCGAAGATAACCGAGATCTTTGGACAGAAGTCATACAGTTGGAATCACAGATAGAAGATTTGACCTTGGTAAGGGATATTGATAGTTATACCGATCCTTCAGCTTCGGATGAGGAGGATGATATGATGGATCTCTATGGCCAGCCAGGTAGGTCATTCTAATTTTTCTTAATAGCTTGTATGCATTAGGTAGTTTAGTTAGTTTTATTTTAAATTTTATTCCATTCTTGAGTATTTTTCGAGTCATGGGGACACGGCTCACTTTAGAGTTGGGGGTGGGGATTCGTTGTCCTCATCTTCTTTTCGTTTTTGCATAAAATTTAAATTTTTTAGGTTGAATTAAGGCATAGAATATCTTGAATGTACCTATTTGAGCATGATTTTATTAGGTCAATGATAGTAAGTAGTATGTTTTTAAAAGATGTAACAAATTTGTTTACATGCATGTATGAAAACAGGAAATAAAGGATAGAAAAGTTAATGAGCAATGCTAAGAATTCACGTTGAAACTTAGGAATAGTTATTTGGTGTGTAGAACGTGAGGTTTAAAATTAGTTGAAAACCCACTTGTCTATGAACTAATAATGAAAACGTAACGAAATCCGGTAGTTAGAAAAATGACTAAGGCAGTTGTTTCATGATAAAACACTTGAAGCCTTTATACTTTCTCACCCTTTTATTTGATTATTGTTATTATTTATCCGTCTTAGCCCCTCTGAGCCTTTCTAAAGCCTTTTATTTGAAACACATTATAATCCATACCCTAGTTTTTAGGACTTATCAATATGACCCGCACTCGAATCGCAAAACCTGAGACAAACTCGTTTTAGAGCTTGAGTTTGGGGTGGCGGGTTTCATAATTAGGGAATGTGGGAATTATCTTTGTGATTTTATTGATGATGAATTGTTATTATTGTAACCCTTTGTCGGGGTAATAGTGAATGAAAAAGAAGCTACGAGCTAATTTTGCCTACAAGGGCATAAAAAGAATATATATGAAAAAAAATAGTGTGATATCTCAGCATCAAAAGAGAATCATAGCTATACAAAGAAAAAATTGATGTGAAAAGAGAATATATATTCGGACCGGCAAAGTGGATTTTATATCATCAAAGGTTTTAATTGGGATTATTGGGGATGCACATAAAAAAGCATCAATAAATTGGGTTGAGTGAGAACATCTTCGAGTGAAAAATCAAGCTCTAGGGCGATTCCTTGATGGCTAGTGAGGAGAGAGCCAAAAGCTCACTTTTCATTATCCAAATGTACCACACCCATCCTTAAGCAAAGTTATAACCAAGACCTTAGGATTTCTAACTGCTAGATGGAGAAACAATTAAGCTATTAGGTAGTAGGTAAGTGGACCATTGGATGCTGTATTTGGAACCTATGAACAACCTATAGCAATTAACCTGAAGTAAGTTATCATCCTCTCCTTCTGGCATTGCAAAATTAATCTTAACTTGAATTTATGGATTGTTGATTACATGTGTATTAAGCATACTTGTGCATTATTTCTTGAGCATTACTACATGAGACTTTTTAGATATTTATGCTCTAGGATCATTCATTATATTCTGTTCTTGTTCTCCTCCGACTTCTTCTTGTTTATTTGACTACCCTACTGTTCTTTACTTTTATTGTATCGGGACGATACAACTTTGAGTTGGGGGTCTTGATATCTCCTCATTTGTGATAATAAAATCTACTCATGAGACATCATTTTAGGCTTGTTTATTAGTTCATAGGTTGATTTTAGCTTAGTTTAGTGCACTTTCCTATTTTGGGTCTTGATTTAGTGACATAATATTTTTAGAGCATATTGGGTTTAATTGTTTATTTGTTGTGAAGCTTTAAAGATAATTATGGAGATTAATTAGAGTCCAAGTCAAAGAATACAACTTATGGGAAGAGATATGCATGGAAATTGGAGATAAAGGTAACAAAGGCTAAAAACATGGAAAAGGAAAAGCTGCCTAATCTGAATTTCTGCAGCACACGCCTAAAGAAGTGGTAATTACTCCTACAAGGAAGCCGATTTTGGAAGATTCCTTTCATAGGGCTAGAGATAATTCTGTTACAATTCTTTTGGTATCTTATGGAGCTCAATCCGACCAATAACGAAGAAGATATGTCCAAAACGGTCCAGCAGTGTTTATCTTTATTTCCTTACGAATTTGAGTTGGGCTAGGAGTCCTTTACTTAACTTATCTCTAAAGAAACGAATTAGGTCAACCTATACACTATAAATACAGCCTCTTAACACTCTTAAATCATCATTGGTGAAACCTTAAACCAAGAGGAAGCTTACAACACAAGAGAGAAGTCTGGAAGGAGCTGTTCATCAACAATGTCTTCTTCTACCTTTAGATTTGTAATTTCTTTCTTTTCTTTCATGAACTAAATTTCTTTAGCTTGAGTTTTACCATTAATTTATGAACCCTAGTTTTGAGTTGATATCTATCTGATTTGGTAATTTAATGTTTTAAATAGCATTATAGTTTTTATTCTCTGTTTATGTGTTTGGATTTATATTTTGTGTTCTTGTGGACGGCCGCCATATAGAATTACCATATCAAGAAAAATTTTGGTAGATTTTTTCGGGCTTCCTTAAGTAAAAACATACTCACGTTGTCTCGCTAAGGACATGTGTTGAACATGATATACTGCAAGTTGAGGTGATTGATCTCTATGCTCATCACCAAAATGCAAAAACGGATTTTGAACATGAAGTAGATGGAAGCTCAAGTAAAATACAATCACTGATTAAGAAGTTAAGAAAATCTACTTATAATATAAATAATGATTTTTTAATTAATATTTAAGCATGATTTTTTAATTAATATTTGAACATGATTTTTATATTAATTATTAAATTTTTTCATGTAATAATAATAATATTAAATTATTTTTTAGTCCTAAGAAACAAAATCAGGATGGTGAACAACAAAACAAAAGTAATTGGATAGTTTATTTGACATTGGGTCTTAAATCTGGTCATAATTTTAAAATATGTATGGGTGTTTATCACTGTTTTAAAATATACCCATGTTTTACATAAACTTCTAATATTTTCTTTCCCTTAAAACTAACTTTTTTTCTATTCAGATCTTTTTCTCTCCAAATCTCTTAAATTATGTCTATCTAGATCTCATTTGTTTTCTCTCAATATCAAGTAAATATCATAAATGGTCTCTCATAAATCATCAATAATTTTGAATTACCAACTTAAAGATCTAGATCTAGATTCAGATAGCTGTTATATAGATATCACCATGGTGGTCGCAAAACTCAAATCACCATAAAAAAAGTCCTTGATGGTTAGTGTTTCTACTCCTATTTTTTAATTGTTTTATTAATTCATTGAACCTAATTTGTTTCTATTGATAATTGTGGGATTAGTTATGGTGATTATGTTTTAATTAGTTAAAATGTGTTATAAACAATTTTGTATATCCTTGTTACATATATGTAATCTAAATTATTTCATATTGTTGGAAATTTTGATTTATGATTGGTGTATTTCATTATATTTAAGAACGTCTGTATAAAGTGTCACAAGTCTATATGTAGTTGACTGATTGTATCATAAACGGCTGCTCGTAATTATTAATTTGAGTATGCACGATATAGAAGAGGAGTCATAAATTTTTGTTGAGATTTAACTATGAAAATATTACACATTAGATCACTACATTATATAAAAAAATCATTCTATGTCTCTATATTAGTCCAAGTTAATGGTATTTGTATATGATAACTAGTAAATACAAACAAGTTTTTTCTAAGCAATTTTTACGTGCTAGGACATATTAAAGTGTGATTATACTGAATTTGCATATATATATATATATATATATATGTGTGTGTGTGTTTTTCTTTTGGTCAGTATATATATATATGTTCTCAGTGTTATATTTTTGTAGTTGATTTTATAAATTAGTATTATCTGTGTATAAATATCATACATATTAACTAATATTATTTTTGTTTATTTTTTTAGAATTAGTTGAATATACAGTGAATAGCATGATCCTTGACCATGACATTTCATCTTTTTAGTAAACAATGAGTTGTCCAAGGATATAAATTTCCTTGTCTTTGATAAAGAAAAAAGAATTGGTTGGGACATATGGGCCTCAACATGGTGTAAGAGGATCAAATTGGGACTGAACTCCTTATCACATATAGTGCAACCAATCAATGTTTCATCATATGTGTTTTGGAAGTTATTCTAGATTGATCCTTTTTGAAAAGATAAAAAGAATGTGATAGGTATAGAAGGTATATGTAAAAAAAAGAAAGACGGGACATAAGTAAGAGATGATGAATATAAAGAGAATGTTTATACACCATATATATACTATTTGTTAGTTTTTTTTGTAATGTTAATCAGTGCAAAAGCATGTGGAAGGCCCACCGAGTCAAGTAATAGTTGTAATAATAATGTTCCTAATGATATATAAGCACTACTGATGTTTTTAGTGATATATGTTTTGTAATTAGGATTGTATTTCATGAATTCTATCTTATACTTTTATCATTCGGATCATCATATATTAAAACTTCATTAGTTACAAGTCTTCGACAAAAATAATTATTAAAAGAAGTAAGAGATTAATATCTATATATTCGACAGGAAGTCAATGTTTCTAACATTAACTCCAGTTCTCTTTGCATAAGTGAATTTAATTTGTAATTAATAATCATTAGGATTATGAATGAGTTATTCATGAGATTGTTTCTTTATTGTTTTAGGAAAAAATAAAAGCAAGGAATTTTTATATTGGTACCATTGCTCTGTTGATGGTTTCAAAGTCAAGCATACCGATTAATGGTAAGAATGGGGTACATTATTAGTCCATATCTTTAAGCTTCTTCTTATTGTCTATCTTAACAAAAATTATTCAAAACAATAATAAAAACAAATATATGTAATTGTTAATTATTAATTTATCTCAAAGTTATAAAGGTGTTACGAAAATAAATAAAAATACAAATATTGATCATACAAGCATTTATCTATAGAAGGTTTTTGGTGGATATATATACTAAGCCTTCTCCCTTATGAAACACACCAACAAAGAGAAGAAAGACGAAATTTCTAATAATATACCCTTTCCAAACTCCCTTGTTTTAAAAAAATTATGTGGGTAGTTCGAGCAATACTCTAACAGTTATTTATAGCGTGCACTTTAAATAAGGTAGTAGCAGTCATACCTTGGGAATGGCCAGTATATACAGTTCAACACCTTGCACCCGTACATCATTTTTTGGTCTTGTCCACGGTACTACAGTGACGATTTAGGTTCTTTAATGTTAAGTTTTCCATTTTCTATTCTTACTTTCTTTTTTTTAGGTTTATTTCATTATTTTCCAACAATTTGAAAACTATTATGATATAGTAAATAATGGTTGCATTTTAAGTTAACATGAATTTGGTTAGGGAAAAGGGGAAAATATTAACGGTATTACTTTTTATGCTAAAAGATCAAGATTTTTATATGATTTACATACGAAACTCATCCACAGCTGCAAAAGGAAAAGTTAAAACTTATTACTTGAAAATATCCCTTTATACGTGATGATTTTTAGTTTCCCTCATATTATTATGTATCAAAATTTTTTATCTAAAAGAAGTAGGATAAAAACCTAATTTTTAGTGGGTGATGATAATTATCATCCAGTGTGATAATGTAACAGGTAGTTCAATTTATTTAAATACTTTTTCAAATTTAATATGATTATATTTTCTGATTATTGTGATATGTGGCATGACAATATTTAACATGTAATTTTTAAAATTATTGAACGTCTAGATGCTTTAGCATAATTGGTGATTTTGTCAAATGTCAAAAATTTAAAAAGAGAAAAGAAAGTTAGGGAATCTTTATTTACGTGACCACTAAGAGACTCAAATCATAAAAACTAGTATATTATGACTTAACTGGTTTTACAAAATTACCTTTAGTAGAAATGATACATGTACTATAGGCACACTGCTTATTTGTCTCCTAACAATAATTCATAAAGATTTTTCTTAAATATAAAGTTAAAGTCAACAAAACTACTTGATAGAAGGACAAGACCCTTAAGGGAAAGAATATATTTCTACTGTCTTATAAAGCTTCGTGAAACTAATAGATCACATATGAATTCAGTTTCCTTTAAAACACCCATTAAAATGGTATAGCTAAAATAATGAGTAGCTCTTTAAATTTTAATGAATTCTATTCTAACACATTCAGATTTCCCATATTTGGGGGAATAAGGTCTTATAAAACTGTTATGTAGTTAACATGTTTAACTCATAAGATTCTAGTTAAAACCCCTTGAATTATGGAAAGATATTTTTCCTAACCTTAAATACTTGATAATGTGGAGGCGACAGGCCATGATTGGCCTACACGACTTTGATTAAATCACAACAAAACTATAAATTCTATTTGTATTAAAAACTGGTTAATATAGAATCATATTCTTATCTGATAAACTCTATTGGTGATTTTATACATGCATAAATATTTTAAAGTATATGATTTTTTTATAAAGATAATATTAATGTTACATATTTTTTATTATGTCATATAGTAATAACTTACTCATTAACACTAATGTACGTGATGGTAAGAATATACACTCTATTTTATTCTTCTTTAGTTTTGATATTATCTGTGATAAAAGGTGGAGGTACAATGCGCCATCATCTACTCATGTGATCACTTATTTTTATTCCTACATGTAAAAAAAATAGTTAGTATATCATATATATATATATATATATATATATATATATATATATATATATATATATATAATTGAAAATTGAGAAAATGTATGTGAACAGACAAGTTAACGGACGAAGATGGGGTGGATTGTGTGCCATGTGAGGGTTCATTGGTGGCATTGAAGTTTTTGGCAAAGTAAATGGGAAGGGTGAGATATATAGGAACTTGTGACCTATTAGAGGACGGTTCCATGCTTATTGGATTAAGGATCGATACATGGCAATTAATATTAAAGTTTTGTTTGAGGTTTTAATTCTATGGATATGTTACTCTTTATTATGTAAACTAGCCTAATATCTTTGTATAATACATATTAACTAACATTGTTTTTGTTTATTTTTTTAGATTGAGTCTAATACATAGTGAATAGCATGATCCTTGATCATGACATTTCATATTTTTAGCAAACAATGAGTTGTCCAAGTTTATAAATTTCCTTGTCTTTGGTAAAGAAGAAAGAATTGGTTGGGGCATATGGGCTCGACATGCTGTAAGAGGATGTATTGGTAGTGAAAACTTTATCATATATAGTACAACTAATCAATGTTTCCCCTATGTGTTTTGGAAATTATTTCCAGATTGATCCATTTTGAAAAGATAAAAAGAACGTGATAGGTATAGAAGGTAATTGTAGAAAAAGGAAAGAATTTGAACAAAAAAAATAGAAAAAGGAAAGACGAGACATAAGAAAAGATGATGAAGATAAAGAGAATGTCTATACACCATATATGTACTATTTATTGATTTTGTCGTAATGTTAATCACTAAAAAAGAATGTTAAAGGCCCATCAGGCCAAGTGGTAGTTGCAATAATGATGTTCGTAATGATATATAAGCACTAGTGTTGTTTTTACTGATATAATTGTTTATAATTAGGATTGTATTTCATGAATTTTATCATACTTTTATCATTCGAATCTTTTTATGTTAAAACTTCATTAGTTACAACGCTTCGACAAAAATAATTATTAAAAAAAGTAATAGATTAATATTTATATATTCAACAATAAGTCAATGTTTCTAACATTACCTCCAGTTCTCTTTGTATAAGTTAATTTAATTTGTAATTTATAATCATTAGGATTATGAATGAGTTATTCATGAGATTTTTTTCTTTATTGTGTTAGGATTAAACAAAGAAAAGAATTTTGATATTGGTACCATTGCTCTGTTGATGGTTTCAAAATCAAGCATACTGATTAATGGTAATAATGGGGTACATTATCAGTCCATATCTTTAAGCTTCTTTTCTTATAGATCTTAATAAATATTATTCAAAACAATAATTAAAAACAAATATATGTAATTTTTAGTTATTAATTTATCGCAAAGTTATAAAGGTGTTACAAAATAAATAAAAATACAAATATTGCTCATACGAGCATTTATCTAGAGAAGGTATTTGGTGGATATATATACTAATCCTTCTCCCTTATGAAACACACCAACAAAGAGAAGAAAGGTGAAATATCTAATAATATACCCTTTTCAAACCCCCTTGTTTTGAAAAAATTATTTGGGTTGTTTGAGCAATACTCTGAAAGTCATTTATAAAGTGCACTTTAAATAATAGTAGCAGCCATAACTTGGGGAATGGCCAGTGAATACAGTTTAACACCCCGCTCCCGCAAATCATTTTTTGGTCTTTTCCACGCTACTACAATGACGTCTTTAGGTTCTTTAACATTAAGTTTTCTATTTTCTATTTTTACGTTTATTTCATTATTTTCCAATAATTTGAAAATGATTATGATATATTAAATAATGGTTGCATCTAAAGTAACGTGAATTTGGTTAGGGAAAAGGAGGAAATATTAACGATATTACTTTTTATGCGAAAACGTCAAGATTTTTATATGATTTGAAGGAGGTGTTTGATAAGAAAAACGGATACATATGAAACTCAACTGCAGTTCTTGCAAAAGGAAAAGTTAAAACTTATTACTTGAAAATATCCCTTTATACATGATATTTTTTTAGTTTCCCTCATATTATTATGTATCAAACTTCATTCCCTAAAAGAAATAGGATTAAAACCTAATTTCTAGTGGGTGGGGATAATTATCATCTAGCGTGATAAGTGTAACAGGTGGTTCAATTTATTTGAAAAACTTTTTCAAATTTAATATCATTATATTTTCTTATTATTGTACAATGTGGCATGACAATATTTAACATGTAATTTTTAAAATTAATAAAGATCTAGATGTTTTAGCATAATTGGTGATTTTTTAAAATGTAAAAAGTTTATAAAGAAAATAGCATGCCAGGGAATTTTTAAACACGTGACCACTAAGAGACTCAATTCATAAAACTAGTATTTTATGACTTAACTGGTTTTACAAAATTACCTTTAGTAGAAATGATACATGTACTCTAGGCACATTTCTTATTTATCGCCTAACAATAATTCATAAAGATTTTTTATAAATATGAAGTTAAAGTCAACAAAACTACTTGATAGAAAGACACGAGCCTTAAGGGAAAGAATATATTTCTACTGTCTTATAAAGTTTCGTGAAACTAATAGGATCGCATATGAATTCAGTTTCCTTTACAAACCCCATTAAAATGGTATAGATAAAATAATGAGTAACTCTTTAAATTTTAATGAATTCTATTCTAACACATTCAATTTTCCCATATGTGGGGGAATGAGGTCTTATAAAACTGTTATGTAGTTAACGGGTTTAACTCATAAGGTTCTAGTTAAAACCCCTTGAATTATGGAAAGATATTTTTCCTAACCTTAAATACTTAATAATGTCGAGGTGACAGTCCATGATTGTCCTACACAACTTTGATTAAATCACATCAAAATTATAAATTCTATTTATATTAAAAACTGTTGAATACAAAATCCTATCCTTATCTTATAAACTCTATTGGTGATTCTAGTCATGCATAAATATTTTAAATTGTATCTTTTTTTTAAAATATAATATTAATGTTTCATATTTTTTATCATGTCATATAGCAATAACTTAATCGTTAACACTAATATACGTGATGGTGAGAATATACCCTCTATTTTATTCTTCTTTAGTTTTCAGATTATCTGTGATAAAAAGTGGAGCCACAATGCGCCATCATCTAATCATGTGATCCATTTTTTTTATTCCTCCATGTAAAAAATAGTTAGTATATCATATATACATATATATATATATATATTGAGAATTGAGAAAATGTATGTAAATAGACAAGTTAATGGACGAAGATGGGGTGGATTGTGTGCCATGTGAGGGTTTATTGGTGGCATTGAAGTTTTTGGCTAAGTAAATGGGAAGGGTGAGATGTCTAGGAACTTGTCACCTATTAGAGAACGGTTCCATGCTTAGAGGATTAAGGGTCGATGCATGGCAATTCGTATTAAAGTTTTGTTTGAGGGTTTAATTACATGAATATATTACTCTTTATGTTGTAAAAAGGCCTAATATCTTTGTAAAAATATCATATATATTAACTAATATTGTTTTTGTTTATATTTTTAGATGGAGTTGAATATAGTGAATAGCATGATCCTTGAGCATGACATTTCATCTTTTTAACAAATAATGAGTTGTCTAAGGATATAAATTTCCTTGTCTTTGGTAAAGAAGAAAGAACTGATTGCATATGGGCCACGACATGGTGTAAGAGGATCATATTGGTAGTGAATTCCTTATCATATATAGTGCCACCAATAACTATTTCCCCATATGTGTTTTGGAAGTCGCTTCCAGATTGATCCATTTTGAAAAGATGAAAAGAATGTGATAGGTATAGAAGGTATATGTAGAAAAAGGAAAGAATTTGAACAGAAAAAATAGGAAAAAGAAAGACGAGACATAAGGAAGAGATGATGAAGATAAAGAGAATCTCTATACACCATATATATAATATTTATTGATTTTTTCGTAATGTTGATTAGTGCAAAAGTATGTGGAAGGCCCACCGGGACAAGTAGTAGTTTCAATAATGATGTTCGTAATGATATATAAGCACTAGTGATGTTTTTAATGATATATTTGTTTGTAATTAGGATTGTATTTCATGAATTTTATCATACTTTTATCATTCGAATCTTCTTATGTTAAAACTTTATTAGTTACAACTCTTCGACAAAAAGAATTATTAAAAAAAGTAATAGATTAATATCTATATATTCGAAAAGAAGTCAATGTTTCTAACATTCCCTCCAGATCTCTTTGCATAAGTAAAATTTGATTTGTAATTTATGATCACTAGGATTTTGAATGATCTATTCATGAGATTCTTTTCTTTATTGTGTTAGGATAAAACAGAAGAAAGAAATTTTGATATTGGTACCATTGCTTTGTTGATGGTTTAGAAATCAAGCATACTGACTAATGGTAAGAATGGGGTACATTATCATACCTTATCTTTAAGCTTGTTTTTATTGTCTATCTTAATAAATATTATTCAAAACAATTATTAAAAACAAATATACGTAATTGTTAATTATTAATTTATCTCAAAGTTATAAAGGTGTTACAAAAATAAATAAAAATACAGATATTTCTCATACAAGCATATATCTAGAGAAGGTCTTTGGTGGATATATATAATAAGCCTTCTCCTTTATGAAACAAACCAACAAAGATAAGAAAGATGAAATATCTAATCATATTCCCTGTCCAAACTCCCTTGTTTTGAAAAAATTATTTGGGTAGTTCGAGCAATACTCTACAATCATTTATAAAGTACACTTTAAATAATAGTAGCAACCACACCTTGGGGAATGGCCAGTGAATACGGTTTAACACCCTGCACCCACAAATCATTTTTTGATCTTGTCCACGCTACTACAATGACGTCTTTAGGTTCTTTAACGTTAAGTTTTCCATTTTCTATTCTTAGTTTCTATTTTTAGGTTTATTTCATTATTTTCCAACAATTTGAAAGCGATTATGATATATTAAATAATGGTTGCATCTGAAGTTAACGTGAATTTGGTTAGGGAAAGGGGAAAATCTTAACGGTGTTACTTTTTATGTTAAAACGTCAAGATTTTTATATGATTTAAAGGAGGTGTTTGCTAAGAAAAACGGATACATATGAAACTCAGTTCCATTTCTCGCAAAAGGAAAAGTTAAAACTTATTACTTGAAAATATCCCTTTATACATGATGTTATTTAGTTTCCCTCATATTATTATGTATCAAATTTTATTCACTAATAGATGTAGGATTAAAACCTAATTTCTAGTGGGTGGGGATAATTATCATCTAGTGTGATAAGTGTAACAGGTGGTTCAATTTATTTAAAAAACTTTTTCAAATTTTAATATCATTATATTTTCTGATTATTGTACTACGTGGCATGACAATATTTAACATGTAATTGTTAAAATTTATTGAAGATCCATATGCTTTAGCATAATTGGTATTTTTTTTAAATGTCAAAAATTTAAAAAGAGAAAAGCATGCCAGGGAATCTTTAAACACATGACCACTAGAAGACTCAATTCATAAAACTAGTATTTAATGACTTAATTGGTTTTACAAAATTACCTTTAGTAGAAACTATACATGTACTCTAGGCACATTTTTTATTATCTCCTAACAATAATTCATAAATATTTTTTTAAATATAAAGTTAAAGTCAACAAAAATACTTGATAGAAGGACAAGAGCCTTAACGGAAAGAATATATTTCTACTGTCTTATAAAGTTTCGTGAAACTAATAGGATCGCATATGAATTCAGTTGTCTTTACACACCCCATTAAAATGGTATAGCTAAAAAAATGAGTATCTCTTTGAATTTTAATGAATTCTATTCTAACACATTCAGTTTCCCCATATGTGGGGGAATGAGGTCTTATAAAACTGTTATGTAGTTAACAGGTTTAACTCATAAGATTCTAGTTAAAACCCCTTGAACTATGGAAAAATATTATTCCTAACCTTAAATATTTAAAAATTTGGAGGTGACAGGACATGATTGCCCTACACGACTTTGATTAAATCACTTCAAAACTATAAATCCTATTTGTATTAAAAACTGTTGTATATAAATCCTATCCTTATTTGATACTCAATTGGTGATTTTAGACATGCATAAATATTTTGAAGTATATGGTTCTTTAAGAGATAATATTAATGTTTCATATTTGTTATTATGTCATATAGTAATAACTTACTCGTTAACACTGATATACGTGATGGTGAGAATATACCCTCGAGTTTATTCTCCTTTAGTTTTAAGATTATATGTGATAAAAAGTGGAGGCACAATTCACCATCATCTAATCATGTGATCTCTCATTCCTGCATGAAAAAAATTGTTAATATATCATATATATAAATTGAAAATTTAGAAAATGTATGTGAACTGACAAGTTAGTGCACGAAGATGGGTGGATTGTCTGCCATATGAGGGTTCATTGGTGACATTGAAGTTTTTTGGCTAAGTAAATGGGAAGGGTGAGTTGTCTTGGAACTTGTGACCTATTAGAGGACGGTTCCATCCTAAGAGGATTAAGGGTAGATACATGGCAATCTGAAAACACTTACACCTAGATAGGGGTGGAGCCAAGTGTATTTTAGAGGGGTCCATGGACCCCTCCCCGATATTTTTTAAAATATACACCTACCATTAAAAGTTATAAGTAATTGATCTCCAATATTTTAAGATTCTTTATTGGTCTTCCCTAGCTTTTAAATCTTATTTTATTTGATTTTAAATTTTTATACTTATACAAATATTTTTATATTTTTTTACAACAAAATATATATTACTTTGTATAAAAAACCAACTTATAAAATAATCAATTAAAAAATTTAATAAAGCACTATATTAAAATCTTTATAGGACCTATAGTGAATTTTATGTCTCCAACTAAGAGATACTAGAATAGTTTGGATGGGAGCAATTGTAGGTTGTATAATATAATTTTCTGAGTTGTTCCATCCTTCTGAAAGATCCACCACATCCTAAATAAGGATCGTTTTATTACTCTCTATCTTGAGAGACAATAATAGGCATAAACCATCATCAAAATGTTCCCTACGTTATCCATTAATCTAGGTGACTTAGAGAGAGATTCAGAGCTATCTGCGATTCCCAATAGTTATTACTGAGCTCGACCACATACTTATTAGCAGAAGTCACGGGATTTCTATTATGAGAAATTTTTGCATATTTTTATGGGCTTCCTTTAGGAAAAACATAATCATGCTGTTTTGGAGAAGACATGTGTTGAACATGATGTACTGCAAGTTGAGGTGATTGATCTCCATGCTCATCACCAGAATGCATAAACAACTCACCCCTCTGAGGGTTATATAGACCATAAGACACAAGTCTTGAACATGACGTCAATGGAAACTCAAGTATAATACAATCACATATTAAGAAATTAAGAAAGCTCACTAATAATATAAATAATGATTTTTTAAATAATATTTGAACATGATTTTCTTCTAAATATTAAAAAATTCATGTAATAATAATAATAATATTAAATTACTTTTTAGTCCTAAGAAACGAAATCGGGATAGTGAACAATAAAACAAAAGTGATTAGATAGTTGTCATAATTTTAAAATATGTACGGGCTTCTGTCCCTATTTTAATATATACCCCTGCTTTTTATAAACTTCTAGTATTTTCTTTCACTTAAAAATAACTTTTTTTTCTATTTAGACCTCGTCTTCTCTCCAAATCTCTTAAATTTTTTCTATCCAGATCTCATTTGTTTTCTATCCAAATCCCGTAAATCTCAAAACTAGGTTCTCATAGCTAGATCTAGATCTAGAGCTAGATCTAGATCCAGATTCAGTTAGCTACTATATAGCTATCACCATGGCGGTCACAAAACTCAAATCACCATAAGGAAAGTCATTGATGGTACATGTATCTACTCTCATTTTTTTCAATTATTATATTAATTGAGTGAACCTAATTTGATTTTTATTGAGAATTGTGGAATTAGTTTTGGTAATTATATATTACTTGCTTAAAATGTGTTAAACAATTCTATAGATATTTATTACAAATATGTGATCTAAATTATTTCATATTATTGGAAAATTTAATTTATTATGTATGTATTTCATTTTATTTAAGAGGGTCAGAATAAAGTGCAGCAACTATATATGTGGTTGAGTGCTTGCATTATAAATTAGTGCTTGTGATTATTAATTTGAGTATGCACGATATAGAAGAGGAGTCATAAAAAAAAATTGAGATTTTCTTTTTCAAATTAATTGCACTATAGATACCTAAACTATGCAAATATTGCACCTTAGGTCATACATTATATAAAAATTCATTATATGTCTCCATATTAGCCCAAGTTAATATTATATATATGTAAATAATATTTAGTAAATACCAAAATGTTTTTTTGTAAGTAATTTTATGTTAAGGTATATTAAAGTGTGATTATACTGGATTTGCAAATATATATATATATATATATATATGTTTAGAGTTATATTTTGTAGTTGATTTTAGAAATTAGTATTAAAGCGTTGTTTGAAGGTTTAATTGTATGGTTGTTACTCTTTATGATGTAAACTAACCTAATATCTTTGTATAAATATCATACATATTAACTAAAATTACTTTGTTTAGTTTTACAGATTGAGTTGAATATACAGTGAATAAAATGATCCTTGACCATGACATTTCATCATTTTAGTAAACAATGAGTTGTCCAAGGACAGAAGTTTCCTTGTCTTCGGTAAATAAGAATGAACTAGTCGGGGCATATGAGCCTCGTGTAAGAGGAGCAGATCCGTCGTGAATTCCTTATCACATATAGGGAAACAAAATAATGTTTCCTCATATGTGTTTTGGAAGTTTTTTTTAGATTGGTCCATGTTAATAAGAGAAAAAGAATGTGATAGGTATAGATGGTATATGTAGAAAAAGGAAAGAATGACATAAGGAAGAGACAGTGACGATAAATAGTGTGTCTATACACCAAGTATATATATTTTTTAATTTGAATATTTATTAATTTTGTCTTAATGTTAATCAGTGAAAAAGCATGTGAAAGGCACACCGGGCCAAGTAGTAGTTGTAACAGTGATGTTCGTAACGATATATAAGCATTCGTGATGTTTATAATGATATATTTTTTGTAATTAAGATTGTATGTCGTGAATTATATATACTTTTATCATTACTTTCTTCTCATGTTAAAACTTATTTAGTTACAAAGATACGACAAAATGAATTATTAAAAAAAGTCATAGCTTAATATCTATATCTTCGACATTAAGTCAATGTTTCTGAAAATTACCCCTAGTTCTCATTCAGAAGTGAATTTAATTTTTAATTCATAATCATAAGGCCTATGATTGGGTTATTAGTGGGGTTGTTTTCATTACTATGCTAGGAAAACAAAATGAAGGAATTTTGGTATTGGTACCATTGCTCTATTGATGGTTTCAAAATCAAGCATACCAATTAATGGTAAGAATGGTGTGAATTATTAGTCCATATCTTTAAGATACTTCTTATTGTCTATCTTAATAAATATTATTCAAAACAATAATAAACAAAATATATGTAATTTTTAATTATTAATTTATCTCAAAGTTATAAAGGTGTTACGGAAATAAATAAAAATATAAATGTTCCTCATACAAGAATTTATCTAGAGAAGGTCTTTGGTGGCTATATATACTAAGGCTTCTTCCTTATGAAACACACCAACAAAGAGGAGAAAGACGAAATCTCTAGTGGTCTACCCTTTCCAGACTCCCTCGTGTTGAAAAAGTTATTTGGGTAGTTCGAGCAATACTCCGACACTCATTAGAGCATGCACTTTAAATAAGGTAGTAGCAGTCATACCTTAGGGAATGACTAGTGAATACATTTTAGCACCCCGCATTGCATATAGTTGGTCTTGTCCACTCTACTACAATGGCGTTTTTAGGTTCTTTAACGTTAAATTTTTCATTTTCTATTCCTATTTTATGTTTTCAGGTTTAATTAATTATTTTCCAACAATTTAAAAATGATTACTATATATGAAATAATGGTTGCTTTTGGAATTAACGTGGATTTGGTTAGGATAAAGGGGGAAATCTTTGAAGTAATGATTTGACGAATTTTTTGGTGGAAATTGATAATGGTCATGGGAGAATCACTACTTTGTATGCTAAAACTTCAAGATTTCTATATGATCTAACAGAGGTGTTTGATAAAAAAAACAAATACATGTGAAACTTAGCCACTACTACAGTTCTCGCAAAAGGAAAAGTTAAAACTTGAAAATATTCCTTTATACGTGATGATTATTTGTTTCTATCATATTATTATGTATCAAATATTTTTTTCTCTAAATGAAGTAGTATTAAAATCTAATTTCTAGTGGGTGAAGATAATTATCATTTAGTGTGATAAGTGTAACAGGTGGTTTAGTTTATGTAAAAAAAACCTTTTTAAACTTAATATATGATTATATTTTTGGACTGTTGTAATATGTGGCATTACAATATTTAACATTTAATTGTTAAAATTATTAAAGGTCTAGATGCTTTAACATAATTGGTTAGTTTGTTAAATGTCAAATATTTAATAAGAGAAAAGCATGCCAAGGAATCTTTAAACACGTGACCACTACGAGACTCAATTATTTAAACTAGTATTTTATGACTTAACTGGTTTTACAAATATTATATTTAGTGGAAAGGATACGTGTACTCTAGGTACACTGCTTATTTATCTCCTAAAAATAATTCATAAAGTTTTTTTTTGAAAATATAAAGTTGAAGTCAACTAGATACAAAGACAAGAGCCTTAGGGTAGAGAATATATTTCAACTATCTTATAACGTTTTGTGAAACTAATAGGATCGTATATAAATTTTACACACCCCATATGTGAGAAATTAGGTCTTACAAATATGTGCTTAACAGATTTTACTCATAAGGTTCTAGTTAAAACCCCTTAAATTATGGAAAGATATTTTTACTAAACTAAATTATTTAAGAATGTGGAGGTGACAGACCATTTGGCCTACACGGCTTTGATTAAATCACATCAAAACTATAAGTTCTATTTTGTATTAAAAACTATTTAATATAGAATCCTATCCTTATTTGATAAACTCTATTTGTGATTCTAGACATGCATAAATATTTTGAAGTATATGGCTTTTTTCAAAGATAATATTAGTGTTTCCTAATTGTTATTATGTCATATAGTAATAACTTACTCGTTAACACTGATATACGTGATAGTGAGAATATAACCTCTAGTTGTTCTCCTTTAGTTTTGAGATTATCCGTGAAAAAAAGTGGAGGCATAATGCGCCATAATCTGATCATGTGAGCTCTAATTTTTATTACTAAATGAAAAAAATAGATAGTATATCAAATATATATATATAGATTGAGAATTGAAAAAATATATGTGAAAAGACAAGTTAAGAGACGAAGATGGGGGTATCGGGTTCCATAGGAGGGTTCATTCGTGGCATTGACAATTTTGGCTAAGTAAATGGGAAGGGTGAGTTGTCTAGGAACATTGACCTCTTAGAGGATGGTTCCATGCTTAGAGTATTTAGGGTCTATACATGTAAATCTGAAAACACTTACACCTAGATAGGGGGTGGAGCCGAGTGTATTTGAGAGGGGTCCATGGCTCCCCCTCCCCGATATTTTTTAAAAATATACACCTACAATTACAAAAATATAAGTAATTGATCTCCAAATTTTTTTAGAATCTTCATTTGGTCTTTCCTAACTTTTAAATTTAATGTTATTAGATTTAAATTTTTTTATTTGGGTAATTTTTTTAAATTTTTTTACAACTAAAAATATATATTACTTTGTATAAAAAAGGAACTTATAGATTAAGAAATTAAAATATTTATTATCGGAACTTATATTAAAATCTTTATACAATATAGAAACCTGTAGTGCACTTTTCGTCTCCAATTGGGTTATACTAGAATAGTTTGGATGGGAGTAATTGTAGGATACATCATATAATTTTTTGAGTTGTTCCCTCCCTCCGAAAGATACACCACATCCTATGTTATTTGTCAATCCAGGTGACTTAGAGATAGATTCAGGGTGATCAGCGATTCTCAACATTTATTACTAAGCTCGACCACATACTTATTCACAGAAGTTACAGGATTTCTATGATGAGAAATTTTGGCAGAGTATACGGGATCCCTTTAGGAAAAACATACTCATGTTGTTTCGTCGGGAAAGACATGGGTTGAACATGATGGACTGCAAGTTGAGGTGATTGATCTCCATGCTCATCACTAGAATGAAAAACAATTATGTATTAATAATAATATTAAGTTATTTTTTAGTTTTAAGAAACAAAATCGGGATAGTGAACAACAAAACAAAAGTAATTGGATAGTTGTCATAATTTTTAAATATGTATGGTTATCCCTTTTAATATATACCCCTATTTTTTATAAATTTATAGTATTTTCTTTCACTTAAAATTAACCTTTTTCTACTTAGATCTTGTCTGCTTTCTCTCCAAATCTCTTATTTTTTTTATCTAGATTTCATTTGTTTTTCTCCGAACATCGTAAATCTCATAAACAGGTTCTCATAAATCATCTATAATCTTGCATTACCAATACAAGTCTAGATTTAAATCTAGATCCCAGTTAGGTACTATATAGCTATCACCATATGGAGGCAACAAAGCTCAAATTACCATAAATAAAGTCATTGATGGTACATGTTTCTACTCTCATTTTTTCAATTATTTTATTAATTGATTGAACCTAATTTGATTTTTATTTAGAATTGTGGAATTAGTTTTGGTAATTATGTTTTAACTGCTTACCATGTGTTAAACAATTGTGTATATCCTTGTTACAAATATGTGATCTAAATCATTTCGTATTGTTGGAAATTTTGATTTATGATGTGTATTTCATTATATTTAAGAAACTCAGAATAAAGTGCAACAATTCTATATGTGGTTGAGTGATTGCATAATAAAGTAGAGCTCATAATTATTGATTTGAGTATTCACAAATAGATAAGAAGTCATAAATTTTTGTTGAGATTTTCTTTTTCAAATTAATTGCACTATAGATACCTAAACTATGAAAATATTGCACCTTAGGTCATACATTATGTAAAAAATCCATTATATGTCTCCATATTAGTGTTAATGGTATATGTAAATAATAACTAGTCAATACTAAAATGTTTTTTTGTAAGTAATTTAATATTACAGTATATTAAAGTGTGATTATACTAAATTTGAAAATATATGTGTATATATATATATTCTTAGTGTTATATTTTGTAGCAGAGTTTAGCAATTGGTATTAAAGTGTTGTTTGAGGATTTAATTATATGGATTTGTTACTCGTTATGACGTAAATTAACCTAATAACTTTATATAAATATCATACATATTAACTAACATTATTTTTGTTTATTTTTCCAGATTGAGTTGAATATATAGTGAATAACATAATCCTTGACCATTACATTTCATCATTTTAGCAAACAGTGAGTTGTCTAGGGACAGAAATATCCTTGTCTTCGGTAAAGAAGAAAGAACTAGTTGGGACATATGAGCCTCGACATGGTGTAAGAGGATCAGATTGGTAGTGAATTCCTTATCACATATAGGGAAACCAATCAATGTTTCCTCATATGTGCTTTGGAAATTATTTTCTGATTGATCCATCTTAATAAGAGTAAAAAATATGATAGGTATTGATGATATAGGTAGATAAAGGAAAGACGGGACATAAAGAAGAGACGATGCAGATAATGGGGGTGTCTATACACCATATATATTGTATGAATATTTATTAATTTTGAGTTTATGTTAATCAGTGCAAAAGCATGAGGAAAGCCTACCGGGCCAAGTAGTAGTTGTAATAGTGATGTTAGTAACGATATATAAGCACTAGTGATTTTTTCAATGATATATTTTTTGTAATTAAGATTGTATTTCGTGAATTCTATCATACTTTTATCATTAATTTTTTTCTCGTGTTAAAACTTCATTAGTTAAAATAATTATTAAAATAAGTAAGAGATTAATATCTATATATTCGACAGGAAGTCAATGTTTCTAACATTAACTCCAGTTCTCTTTGCATAAGTAAATTTAATTTGTAATTTATAATAATTAGGATTATGAATGAGTTATTCATGAGATTGTTTCTTTATTGTGTTAGGAAAAAACAAAAGCAAGGAATTTTTATATTGGTACCATTGCTCTGTTGATGGTTTCAAAATCAAGCATACGGATTAATCGTAAGAATGAGGTACATTATTAGTCCATATCTTTAAGCTTCTTCTTATTGTCTATCTTAACAAAAATTATTTAAAACAATAATAAAAAAAATATATATAATTGTTAATTATTAATTCATCTCAAAGTTATAAAGGTGTTACGAAAATAAATAAAAATACAAATATTGCTCATACAAGCATTTATCTATAGAAGGTCTTTGGTGGATATATATACTAAGCCTTCTCCCTTATGAAACACACCAACAAAGAGAAGAAAGACGAAATTTCTCATAATATACCCTTTCCAAACTCCCTTGTTTTAAAAAAATTATGTGGGTAGTTCGAGCGATACTCTAACAGTTATTTATAGCGTGCACTTTAAATAAGGTAGTAGCAGTCATACCTTGGGAATGGCCAGTATATACAGTTCAACACCCCACACCCGTAAATAATTTTTTGGTCTAGTCCACGGTACTACAGTGACGTCTTTAGGTTCATTAATGTTAAGTTTTCCGTTTTCTATTCTTACTTTCTTTTTTTTAGGTTTATTTCATTATTTTCCAACAATTTGAAAACTATTATGATATAGTAAATCATGGTTGCATTTGAAGTTAACATGAATTTGGTTAGGGAAAAGGGGAAAATATTAACGGTATTACTTTTTATGCTAAAAGATCAAGATTTTTATATGATTGACATACGAAACTCATCCACATCTGCAAAAGGAAAAGTAAAAACTTATTACTTGAAAATATCCCTTTATACGTGATATTTTTTAGTTTCCCTCATATTATTATGTATCAAAAAAATTTCTCCAAAAGAAGTAGGATTAAAACCTAACTTTTAGTGGGTGATGATAATTATCATCAGAGTGTAATAAGTGTAACAAGTAGTTCAATTTATTTAAAATACTTTTTCAAATTTAATATGATTATATTTTCTGATTATTGTAATATGTGGCATGACAATATTTAACATGTAATTTTCATAATTTTTTTTTTTGCTCGGCAAGTAGAACTTATATTAATCAAACATTCAAGTTACATGGGCTCACTAAAGGGCCTATTACATTTTAACTTGGGCCAGTCCACTTGGACCCCCTTACACTTAGAAAGCTAAAAAACAAAACGTACAAAGTAAAGTACCACATATCACGTGTACACAAGTACATTACACCGAATCTAACAATCCCATCTAACCCTAATCGGATCTATAACCCTCTTCTCTTCCACTTTCTTGAATCTACAAAGCGCTTCTTTGAACGCCATTGAGATACTTTCAACTATTTTCTCTTCAGTTTTCCAGATATTGTTGAAAATTCTCTCATTTCTTTCGATCCAGATGATATAAGTAGCAATCGAAAGAAGTATTCTCATTACCTCTTGGTTCGTAGCTTTGCCGCTTTGAAAGTCAATGAACCATTTCATAAGGTTCTCCCAATCTGAGATCTTGGTAGAAACCCTATGAATGTTCAAGCATCTGAACCATATTCTCTTCGTAACCCCACATTCCCAGAATAGGTGATTTCTGTCTTCACTTGTTAATTTGCAGAACTCACAAGTGAATTAGCTATAACGCCCCAAGAAGCTAACCGATATTTGGTCGGTAATCTATCCAAGTGGATCAACCACAATATAAATTTGTATTTCGGAGGGCTTTTGGAACTCCAGATGATTCCAGACCATTCATTGAGCGGTTTTTTTGGTCTCAGATATTCATAAGTTTCTCTAAAGGAAAAGGTACCTTTTTTACTACAACTCCATATAATTTTGTCTTTTTTATTAGGCTCAATAGTGATATTTGCGGTGACTTTTTCCATGAATTTGAAATTTGCAGGCCATCACCATCTTGTACCATTAATGAATTTGCTCAGTTTACAATCAATATAGTAGCCTGAGACCAAACTACTGCTCTGAATATCTTGGAGACACCTGTTGTGAGGCATCCAAAAGTCACCCCATAGCGAGATGTCTTTGCCATTTCCAATCTGGTATGATATTAACTTACTCGTAATATGTCTTAATTTGAGATTTTTCCTCCAACCCCAAGAGGTATCTTGGGGAATTTGGATTAACCAGAAGGATTTGCCCTTTAGTAAGTTAACTTGAACCCAATTTGACCATAAGGTATTCTTTGGGAAACAGCAATTCCATAATAGTTTAAGAATAGCTGTTTGGTTTTGAATGAGTAAGTCCCTTATCCCTAAGCCACCTTCCTGAGTAGGGTAGCAAATAGCTTCCCATGAGACCTTGGCCCCTCCTTTAAATTCACTAGAACCTCTCCACAGAAAAGCCATAATCTTTTGTTGAAGTACTTTAATAATTTTCTTAGGAATGGCAAATATATTAAACCAGAAACTTGATAGATTGTTGAGAACTGATTTGATTAATTGAAGTCTTCCAGCATAATATAGATATTTTGTTGAAGTAATTTTTATAATTATTGAACGTCTAGATGCTTTAGCATAATTGGTGATTTTGTAAAATGTCAAAAATTTAAAAAGAGAAAAGAAAGTTAGGGAATCTTTATTTACGTGACCACTAAGAGACTTAAATCATAAAACTAGTATATTATGGCTTAACTGGTTTTACAAAATTACCTTTAGTAGAAATGATACATGTACTCTAGGCACACTGCTTATTTGTCACCTAACAATAATTCATAAAGATTTTTCTTAAATATAAAGTTAAAGTCAACAAAACTACTTGATAGAAGGACAAGAGCCTTAAGGGAAAGAATATATTTCTATTGTCTTATAAAGCTTCGTGAAACTAATAGGATCGCATATGAATTCAGTTTCTTTTACACACTTATTAAAATGGTATAGCTAAAATAATGAGTAGCACTTTAAATTTTAATTAATTCTATTCTAACACATTCAGATTTCCCATATTTGGGGGAATAAGATCTTATAAAACAGTTATGTAGTTAACAGGTTTAACTCATAAGATTCTAGTTAAAACCCCTTGAATTATGGAAATATATTTTTCCTAACCTTAAATACTTAATAATGTGGAGGCGACAGACCATGATTGGCCTACACGACTTTGATTCAATCACAAAAAAACTATAGATTCTATTTGTATTAAAAACTGGTTAATATAGAATCATATCCTTATCTGATAAACTCTATTGGTGATTTTAGACATGCATAAATATTTTAAAGTATATAATTTTTTTATAAAGATAATATTAATGTTACATACTTTTTATTATGTCATATATCAATAACTTACTCATTAACACTAATGTACGTGATGGTAAGAATATACACTCTATTTTATTCTTCTTTAGTTTTGAGATTATCTGTGATAAAAGGTGGAGGTACAATGCGCCATCATCTACTCATTTGATCACTTATTTTTATTCCTACATGTAAAAAAAATAGTTAGTATATCATATATATATATATATATATATATATATATAGATATATTGAGGATTGAGAAAATGTATGTGAACAGACAAGTTAACGGACGAAGATGGGGTGGATTGTGTGCCATGTGAGGGTTCATTGGTGGCATTGAAGTTTTTGGCTAAGTAAATGGGAAGGGTGAGATATCTAGGAACTTGTGACCTATTAGAGGACGGTTCCATGCTTATTGGATTAAGGATCTATACATGGTAATTAATATTAAAGTTTTGTTTGAGGGTTTAATTATATAGATATGTTACTCTTTATTATGTAAACTAGCCTAATATCTTTGTATAAATATCATACATATTAACTAACATTGTTTTTGTTTACTTTTTTAGATTGAGTCTAATACATAGTGAATAGCATGATCCTTGACCATGACATCTCATATTTTTAGCAAACAATGAGTTGTCCAAGGTTATAAATTTCCTTGTCTTTGGTAAAGAAGAAAGAACTGGTTGGGGCATATGGGCCTCGACATGCTGTAAGAGGATCGTATTGGTAGTGAAAACCTTATCATATATAGTGCAACTAATCAATGTTTCCCCTATGTATTTTGGAAATTATTTCCAGATTGATCCATTTTGAAAAGATAAAAAGAACGTGATAGGTATAGAAGGTAAATGTAGAAAAAGGAAAGAATTTGAACAAAAAAAATAGAACAAGGAAAGACGAGACATAAGAAAAGATGATGAAGATAAAGAGAATGTCTATAGACCATATATGTACTATTTATGGATTTTGTCGTAATCTTAATCACTGCAAAAGCATGTTGAAGGTCCATCAGGCCAAGTGGTAGTTGCAATAATGATGTTCGTAATGATATATAAGCACTAGTGTTGTTTTTACTGATATAATTGTTTATAATTAGGATTGTATTCATGAATTTTATCATACTTTTTTCATTCGAATCTTTTTATGTTAAAACTTCATTAGTTACAACGCTTCGACAAAAAGAATTATTAAAAAAAGTAATAGATTAATATTTATATATTCGACAGTAAGTTAATGTTTCTAACATTTCCTCCAGTTCTCTTTGCATAAGTGAATTTAAATTTGTAATTTATAATCATTAGGATTATGAATGAGTTATTCATGAGATTTTTTTCTTTATTGTGTTAGGATAAAACAAAGCAAGGAATTTTGATATTGGTACCATTGCTCTGTTGATGGTTTCAAAATCAAGCATACTGATTAATGGTGATAATGGGGTACATTATCAGTCCATATCTTTAAACTTCTTTTTATTATCAATCTTAATAAATATTATTCAAAACAATAATTAAAAACAAATATATGTAATTTTTATTTATTGATTTAACACAAAGTTATAGAGGTGTTACAAAATAAATAAAAATACAAATATTGCTCATACGAGCATTTATCTAGAGAAGGTATTTGGTGGATATATATACTAAGCCTTCTCCCTTATGAAACACACCAACAAAGAGAAGAAAGGTGAAATATCTAATAATATACCCTTTTCAAACCCCCTTGTTTTGAAAAAATTATTTAGGTTGTTCGAGCAATACTCTGAAAGTCATTTATAAAGTGCACTTTAAATAATAGTAGCGGTCATAACTTGGGGAATGGCCAGTGAATACAGTTCAACACCCCGCACCCGCAAATCATTTTTTAGTCTTTTCCACGCTACTACAATGACGTCTTTAGGTTCTTTAACATTAAGTTTTCCATTTTCTATTCTTATTTTCTATTTTTACGTTTATTTCATTATTTTCCAATAATTTGAAAACGATTATGATATATTAAATAATGGTTGCATCTAAAGTTAATGTGAATTTGGTTAGGTAAAAGGAGGAAATATTAACGATATTACTTTTTATGCGAAAACGTCAAGATTTTTATATGATTTGAAGGAGGTGTTTGATAAGAAAAACGGATACATATGAAACTCAACTGCAGTTCTTGCAAAAGGAAAAGTTAAAACTTATTATTTGAAAATATCCCTTTATACATGATATTTTTTTAGTTTCCCTCATATTATTATGTATTAAATTTCATTCTCTAAAAGAAGTAGGATTAAAACCTAATTTCTAGTGGGTGGGGATAAGTACCATCTAGTGTGATAAGTGTAACAGGTGGTTCAATTTATTTGAAAAACTTTTTCAAATTTAATATCATTATATTTACTTATTATTGTACAATGTGGCATGACAATATTTAACATGTAATTTTTAAAATTATTAAAGATCTAGATGTTTTAGACTAATTGGTGATTTTTTAAAATGTAAAAAGTTTAAAAAGAAAATAGCATGTCAGGGAATTTTTAAACACGTGACCACTAAGAGACTCAATTCATAAAACTAGTATTTTATGACTTAACTGGTTTTACAAAATTACCTTTAGTAGAAATGATACATGTACTCTAGGCACACTTCTTATTTCTCTCCTAACAATAATTCATAAAGATTTTTTATAAATATGAAGTTAAAGTCAACAAAACTACTTGATAGAAAGACAAGAGCCTTAAGGGAAAGAATATATTTCTACGGTCTTATAAAGTTTCGTGAAACTAATAGGATCGCATATGAATTCAGTTTCCTTTACACACCCCATTAAAATGGTATAGATAAAATAATGAGTAACTCTTTAAATTTTAATGAATTCTATTCTAACACATTCAATTTTCCCATATGTGGGGGAATGAGGTCTTATAAAACTGTTATGTAGTTAACGGGCTTAACTCATAAGGTTCTAGTTAAAACCCCTTGAATTATGGAAAGATATTTTTCCTAACCTTAAATACTTAATAATGTCTAGGTGATAGGCCATGATTGTCCTAACACAACTTTGATTAAATCACATCAAAATTATAAATTCTATTTATATTAAAAACTGTTGAATACAGAATCCTATCCTTATCTTATAAACTCTATTGGTGATTCTAGACATGCATAAATATTTTAAATTATATGGTTTTTTCAAAATATAATATCAATGTTTCATATTTTTTATTATGTCATATAGCAATAACTTAATCGTTAACACTGATATACGTGATGGTGAGAATATACCCTCTATTTTATTCTTCTTTAGTTTTCAGATTATCTATGATAAAAAGTGGAGGCACAATGCGCCATCATCTAATCATGTGATCCATTTTTTTTATTCCTCCATGTAAAAAAGTAGTTTGTATATCATATATATATATTGAGAATTGAGAAAATGTATGTAAATAGACAAGTTAATGGATGAAGATGGGGTGGATTGTGTGCCATGTGAGGGTTCATTGGTGGCATTGAAGTTTTTGGCTAAGTAAATGGGAAGGGTGAGATGTCTAGGAACTTTTCACCTATTAGAAGACGGTTCCATGCTTAGAGGATTAAGTGTCGATACATGGAAATTCGTATTAAAGTTTTGTTTGAGGGTTTAATTATATGAATATGTTACTCTTTATGATGTAAACTAGCCTAATATCTTTGTAAAAATATCATATATATTAACTAATATTGTTTTTGTTTATATTTTTAGATTGAGTTGAATGTAGTGAATAGCATGATCCTTGAGCATGACATTTCATCTTTTTAACAAACAATGAGTTGTCTAAGGATATAAATTTCCTTGTCTTTGGTAAAGAAGAAAGAACTGCTTGGGGCATATGGGCCACGACATGGTGTAAGAGGATCATATTGGTAGTGAATTCCTTATCATATATAGTGTCACCAATCACTATTTCCCCATATGTGTTTTGGAAGTTGTTTCCAGATTGATCCATAATGAAAAGATAAAAAGAATGTGATAGGTATAAAAGGTATATGTAGAAAAAGGAAAGAATTTGAACAGAAAAAATAGGAAAAAGAAAGACGAGACATAAGGAAGAGATGATGAAGATAAAGAGATCTCTATACACCTTATATATAATATTTATTGATTTTGTCGCAATGCTGATTAGTGCAAAAGTATGTTGAAGGCCCACCGGGACAAGTAGTAGTTTCAATAATGATGTTCGTAATGATATATAAGCACTAGTGATATTTTTAATGATATATTTGTTTGTAATTAGGATTGTATTTCATGAATTTTATCATACTTTTATCATTCGAATCTTCTTATGTTAAAATTTCATTAGTTACAACGCTTCGACAAAAAGAATTATTGAACAAAATGTAATAGATTAATATCTATATATTCGAAAAGAAGTCAATGTTTCTAACATTACCTCCAGTTCTCTTTGCATAAGTAAAATTTGATTTGTGATTTATGATCACTAGGATTTTGAATGATCTATTCATGAGATTCTTTTCTTTATTGTGTTGGGATAAAACAGAAGAAAGGAATTTTGATATTGGTACCATTGCTCGGTTGATGGTTTAAAAATCAAGCATACTGATTAATGGTAAGAATGGGGTACATTATGATACCTTATCTTTATGCTTATTTTTATTGTCTATCTTAATAAATATTATTCAAAACAATTATTAAAAACAAATATACGTAATTGTTAATTATTAATTTATCTCAAAGTTATAAAGGTGTTACAAAAATAAATAAAAATACAAATATTTCTCATTCAAGCATATATCTAGAGAATGTCTTTGGTGGATATATATATAATAAGCCTTCTCCTTTATGAAACAAACCAACAAAGATAAGAAAGATGAAATATTTAATAATATTCGATAAGCACACATGAAAACGGTTCTGATAAGCATCTCTTTCCACCCCAAACTCAAAACTTCAAATAGTGAGAAGCTAAGGCTTAGAAATTTGATGTTTTGAGGCTTAAGACTTGAAGATTATGGTGGAATATGAGATGGGTAAAGGCTAATTGATGTGTGGGAAGAGGGAATTGGATTTTATTTGAAGCTTGGATGAAGAACAATTGAACAAAAGTGGGAATTCCATGGTTCTTTGGATAGGAGATGAATTAAGTGTATGTTATTGTGGTGAAAGATGGTAGGATTTGATGATTATGTGGTTGTAGATGATGATGTTCAGGAAATTTTGGGTTTTGGGAGTGTTTTTGGAGGCTGGTTTGAAGAAAGAGGTAAAAATCTAGGGCTAAAAAGCTTCAAAACGGCCTTGTCACAATGAAACCGGGTACCCGCATTTGCAAATGCGGGGCCCCAGTTTCGCGTCGCTGTGTCGACGCGAAAAAAATAATTTTAATTTTTTTTTTTTTTTTGGCGTCTGACAATAAAGGACGCAATAATTTTTTTTTTCTTTTTTTTTTTACCTCAAAACGCAGCCAAAACGCGGGACTTAAAACGCGGGGTCAGAGAATTGCCCTTCGAAACCGGGTTCCCGCATTTGCAAATGCGGGTACCCGCATTCTCGTCGATGGCGCGAGCCAAGACGCACCAAAACGCAACCTCCCAAGACGCCGGGTCAGAGAATTTGGAAAAGTACAGCTCCGAAACCGGGTACCCGCATTTGCAAATGCGGGGACCCGGTTTGTGTCGATGGCGCGAATCCAAAACGCAGCAAAACGCAGTGGTGACGCAGCAAAACGCGGGACCCAAGACGCTGGGTCAGAAAGTTAGAATTTTTAGTTTTCGAAACCGGGTACCCGCATTTGCAAATGCGGGGACCCGGTTTGGCCCCTGGAACACCACAAATTTTTCTCCTATTTTCGCCTTTTCGACCCCAAACTCATGACCTTTTTATCCCTGAAATCATAAAAAACAACTACCCTTCCTCATTTCTTAATAATAAACACTAAAATTACGGAAATCAAACTATTCTAAATTGCAAAAATTTAAAAACTCAGCTAATATACAAGGAATTGGCTTTTGTTTAACGTCTTTAAGCTTGACAGGTTACCTCATTCATTAGTCATTGACATAACCTCCCCAGCAGTGAGTGAGGTTGTCAATATTTGCAACTCGCAATTTGCATCCTTTAGCTTTTATTCCCACTAGTTTATCTAAGATAACCTTCGCGACCATGCATGGTCCTATCCAAGAACTTTTTGATTCACGTACCTTTGGAGGGGGTTTAGGATTTTTCATAGCTACCTCTTCACCTACTTTGAACCCCTTTTTCTTTCTTTCTTTCTTAGGTTCCTTCGGAACCTTCGTGGCACGTGCTTTCTCTTTCTTTTTCGCATGATTTAGTTGTGGATTTTTAGGGTATGGAGGAGCTTTATTCGGTGGTTTCTTTCGTAGTTCTTTCTCCTCCACTCCTAAAGTGTCCACAACATTAATTGGCTCTTTTCTTACCGGTTCCATTACATCTACACGAAAACATTATTCCTTGGAATCCGGAAACTTCATAGGTCTGAACACGTTAAACTTCATTTCCTCGTCTTGGATTCTCATAATCATTTCGCCGTTTTCTACATCAATCAAAGTACGCCCCGTGGCTAGGAATGGTCTTCCCAAAATAATGGGGACATTCCTATCCGCGTCGTAATCAAGTATAATGAAATCAGCGGGAAAAATTAACGTACCTGCCTTAACGAGGACATCTTCGATTCGGCCTTCTGGATGTGCAAGAGATCGATCCGCCATTTTCAAGACCATAGAAGTGGGTCTTGCTTCAATTTTAAGCTTGTCAAAGATTGATTTGGGCATAAGATTTATGCTTGCACCCAAATCGCATAGCGCTTTTCCTTTCCACTCATTACCAATAGATATCGGAATTGTAAAGCTCGCAGGATCAACTAACTTTGGAGGTAATTTACCTTGACAAATAGCACTACATTCCTCAGGGAGACCAATCATCTCATTATCACAATACGGCCTTTTGTTGGTGAGGGCTCTTTTCAGAAACTTAGCATACTTGGGCACATCTCGAATAGCTTCTAGCAACGGAATATTTATGCTAAGACATCTTACCTTGTTAAAGAATTTTTGATAATCAGCCATATCACCCTTCTTTTGAATTCGCGATGGAAATGGTGGAGGTGGACGATTGATTATAGTATCATTTTTCTTTTTCGGAATCTCATTAGACCTCTCCACTTCTTCCACTTCAACTTCTTGATCTTCATTCACCACCTCTTTCTCTTTTCTAACTTCTTTTTCTTTCATAACCGGAAAAGGAGGTGGAGGAAGGTTCTTACCACTTCTGAGAGTAATAGCTTTACAATCTTCGATTTGGATTGGATTCTCAGTATCGCTAGGGAGTTGCCCTTGTGGACGTTGATTCAGTTGTTTATTTATTCGACTTAGCTGATTCTGGAACAACTTCATATTTGCTTCGGCTGTATTCTGACGTTCCATAGCTTGTGTCTGAAGAGCAATCAAACTTTCAACGGTTTTCTGAAGGGTAAATACTCCTTCTTGTGGATGGGCAGGTAAAGCTTTCTGGTTTAGATTCTCATCGTAGGTATTCTGAGGAGCTTGTCTTTGTACATAATTGTTTTGATTCTGTCCTCCTTGATGATTGTTGTGTGGTCTTGGATTATAGTTGTTGCCTTGAGGATGCGGCTGATACGCGTAAGTAGGATTGGCTGCCCCATTAGGATTTGAGTATTGAAACCCAGGATGGTTTCTGTTAGGCTGATATCCATTACCACTTGAATTGAAATTACCTCTATTGGACATAAAATTCACTGATTCTTGGTTATTCGGACAACTTTCCTCATCATGATCATCTACCTTACAAATTGAACACATATAAACCTCTTGTGCAGCATGCACATCTACCTTCTTACTCGAAAAACCTTCTTTTACAGCTAAAGTAAGCTGCTTCAACTGTTGCTCTATAATATTCTGAATCTTATTCTCAAACGTAGAAAATTTCTCTTCCATGTCAACATTATTTACTCCCTTAACTGGTGTTCTTACTGAGCTCCACCCAACTTCATTCTTGACTGTTCTTTCTAAAATGATCTTGGCATAAGCGGGTTGAACTTGAAGAAAACCTGCACCACATTGCGTATCCAACTTCTCTCTCGAAGTTCCATCAAGGCCTCTATAAAAAATCTTTAACTGTTGTTGTTCTGAAAAGCCATGATTGGGAACTTTCCGCAAACACATCTGAAATCTTGTCCAACTCCTACCTACAGTTTCATCATACTCTTGACGGAAATGTGTCAATTCTAATTCAGCATCTAACCTCATGTTACTTGGGTAATACCTGTCAAAGAACACAATCTCTAATTGGTCCCAATTAGTAATCTTCGTAGGATCTTGCGTATCGTGCCATTCACTTGCTCCATCAATGACAAAGAATTTAAAAGCATCAAAATACATCTGTTCTCTTGAAACCCATTGTGTGATATAAGAATCACATATCTGTTTGAATTTCTGTACTGCTCTGAGAGGATCTTCCGATGGTCTTCCGCAAAAATTTCCAAAGTTTTGGAACTGAGCTAGCATACCCGAATCTGGACGGAATCTCGGAACATTAATATCTGGAGCACCTACTCCTATAGCTGGAGCGCGGAATGGAACTTCTGGAGGACCATTAGTAAACCACGGATCTTGATTCATCACTATCTGGACTTGAGGATTAGGATTTAGTGGTTGAACTTGAGGAATAACGCCTGGAGCTAAAGGTTGGCCATTTGCATCTAGCTGGCCTTGTCCATTATTCTGTTGACCTTGAAGAGTGATATTCTCCATTTTGTTACTTAATTCTTATACCTCTAAAGCTTCTCGTTCTCTTCTTCTTCTGTTCGCAAGTCTGATCAACGATTCTGGATTACTAAGGATCGGAGGTGTTGGCTCTAGATCCTTGAATAGCCTTCTTCGCATACACCAAACCTAAAAACCTGAAAAAGCTAACAAACAAAAAGCGTAAAACTGATAAAATAAAATAAATGCACTTATCACTAAAGGATAAACACCGTGGTCACACGCTACCGTCCCCGGCAGCGGCGCCAAAAACTTGGTGGTCCTTTGTGTGTTCTAAAAATAAATGCAAATGCTAATCGAACCACAACCGCAAGCGTACGGTTGTCCCAAGTAGTATGTATGATAATACAGATTCGTTCCAAGGACGGATGGTTGATCACAATGTTTAGCAAGTAGTGATTGATGCACTTACGAAAGTAAAAGATAATAAAATGTTTGTTTGGTTTTGTTGATTAAAGCTAATAAATAAAAGACAAATAATTAAATGCAAGTAGAAGCTAAGACGCAAGTAAAATAAGTGAAAACGCAATATGAGATGTAGTACTTGAGAATGCAAGGATCCTCCTAATCTTACTTCCTAACTTATGTTGTTTAAGGGCTAAATTGGTCAATTACAATGGTCGGGATTCTAAATTCCTTATACCCACGTCAGGGTGGACTATAAGGCGATCCTAAAGTGTCACTAATCCCGTCAGGGTAAATATGATCCACCGTTGGATGATTAAGTGTTTTACCTCATTGGCCCTAGAATTAGCTAAGTTCGTCAGAATCAATAGCTTTTATCCTAGATTGAATAATTAATTCTATACCTAAACCCTCCGTCAGGATGATCCACACGCCACATATATGGAATAGCTTAGATACTAATACCTAATTTTAGTTCACGACTCTAAAATCAGTAAATAATCACAAATTATCGAAAAGAGTAATGAACCCAATCTAATTTAATTTAGCATAAACCCAAATTCAACATTCGTTATTTCATAAAATTAAGATTCACCCATTGTTTGTTCTCAAGCACTATGAAAAGCTTAGCTCATATTAAAATTAAAAACTAAATTAAAAGAAATGGAATTCATATTGTTTACAGAATTAAAATATAAAAAAGAACCTAATTTCCGGAATTGGAATGACTACGAACGGAGCTATAGACCCACTCCAGCTCTTGTAGCTTCTTCTTTCTTCCTTCTGTTGCTTCTCTCTGGTGTTTTAATCTTGTGGAATGTGAATTGTGTGTAAAATAGAAGTCCAGACCTCCTTTTATAAGCATAAATTCGTATTAGGGCTTGGACCAGAAAAGAAAATAGAATATTAATTAAATGTCCAAGCCCACTTTCTAAACCCAAAATCCCGTAACTGCTGATACACCTTCACTAAAACGGCTTTTCCCGATGCGTTATGACTCCGATTGACCTCATTCCAGTTGCTAAAGTTCCGTAACTCGATAAGGAATGTTTTATCTTCAAAGGTCAGCGGCTAAATCATCGTGTAAGCACCTCGAAATCAGCACTCTATGGCCTGGAAAATGGATTTCAGCTCTAAAAATAATATCTTCGGGATTTATCTTCAAGGCTTGACTCTAATTCACGATCTTTGACTTTCTCCTCGGATTCCTCTCCTAGCTAACATCTAAAACCTGTAAACTTTACACTAAAAATACCAATATTACGCGCAAAAGCTTAATAAATTAAAAATGCTAGAAATAAAAGGGAATTCCGGATTATTGCATATTTAGTCCAAAAGTCTATCTAATTAATTAAATAAACACCAAAAATGATGTCTCCTAAGGGTCGAAAATAAGAATAATTAGGGAGACATCACTTGCAGAACCGTGTAGTTTAGGGTGTTATTTTCACGTTAATTATATCTTATTTTATCACACCCTAGGCCCCACGAAGTTTTTGGCGTCGCTGCCGGGGACTACATCGTTAGTCCTTGTGCAAATCTTGTGCTTTTTATTTTAGTTAGTTCTATTTTACGCTTTTGTTTTTAGTTTTTGTTTTTCAGATTTAGTTACAGATGGAGAACCCAAGGAGACTTGAGCTACCCATCGAGTTCAGAGTGGAGCCACGAGGAATTCGCGCTCCAAAAATCCAAGCCGCAAAATTTAAACCTGATCCAGGGATGCTAACTCAATTTGCATCTCATGGATTATTTAGCGGAGTTGCACATCAAGATCCGATCCGATATATTCAGAAATTCATGCAGATCTATGATGCTTATATCGTAAGAGGAATTACGAGGGAGCAAGTATATTATTTGATGTTCCAGTTCTTCTTGACCGGATGTGCAAGCGATTGGTATGATACCCAATACCCTCATGTTATTCCAGATTGGGACAAGCTTCAAACAAGATTCCTAGACCATTTCTATCCGGTTAGTAGACGTTTAAAAGATATGTTGGAGCTTGAACAATTTATACAGAAAGATGAAGAGAGTTTGGGTGAAGCATGGTTATGATTTACAGAAAAGAAGGCGAGATGTCCCTATCATAAATCCTCGCCGGACTATTATTTAACCTTGTTTTATAGAGGCCTTAATGATAAATAAAGAGAGAAAGCAGATTCGTTAGGAAACACAGGTTTTGTGTTGCTAGATCCTGAAGAAGCTGAGTTAGGGATGGAAATAATTCTTGAAAATGAGAGAAGTTGGCCAAAGAGAGCAGTAAAAGAAGATAATTCAGAATCTCTGAAGCTTAAAGAATTGGCTAAACAACTCGAAGAACTACAAGAACAAGCCCGAACAATTGCTCAGGTGAATACAGTACGTGCAGTTCCTTCGTGTCCTGGTTATGGATCAAGAAATCATGTGTGGGAAGGATGTATGAATAATTCGGCTGTAGCTCCCGTTCCACAAAATTACTATTATTCTAATGGTTATACTTATCCTCAAGAAAGCTACACTAATTATCAACAACCTCCACAACAAAAGAGTTGGGTCAGAAAGCAAGAGACTTATCATAAACCCCAACCTCAATCCTATAATACACCACAACCTATTCAGAAAAAGGCACCCATTGTTGAAAAAGCTTGTCAAGAACCAAAGAAAGATCCACCTAAACAATCAACGCAACTGGCAAAGAAGGATCTAATCCCAAGTTTGAAGTCGAGTATGGCTAAATTAATGAATCATAGCCAACAGAAAGTTCGAACCCAGGAGAAGATTATCAAGCAACTGGAGCATACTATATCACATTTGGCGAGTACATTACAAAATCGGCCAAAAGGGCAACTCCCTAGTGATACTATTGCTCCTAGAGATGATTCTTTCCATGCAGTTGAATTGCGAAGTGGAAAAAAATTACCTCCACCAAGACCAGAACCAGAACAAGAACCAATCCCTATTCCAGAACAAAGGGGGGAAGAAACAATCAAAGATACAGTTGAGGAGGTAGTTAAACCAAAGAGTGTTCAAGCCGAGACACCTGACCAGACAAGAAAACTAGTGGAACTTAATACACGCCCTCCACCACCATACCCTTCACGTGTCAGAAAGAAGGAAAATGACCTGGAATTCAAGAAGTTCGTTGACATGTTGAAGAAATTGGAAGTTAATATACCCCTTGTTGAAGCTCTCAAGAGAATGTCAACCTATCTTAAATTCATGAAAGACATTCTCTCCAACAAGCGAAGTATAGAGACTGGGGAAAAAATTGGTTTACCTAGGGAGTGCAGTGCTATATGTCAAAGTGAGTTGCCACCCAAATTAGAAGATCCTGGAAGTTTTACAATTCCTATCGGCATTGGAGATAGTTGGACCGGGAAAGCATTATGTGTTCTAGGTGCGAGCATCAATCTCATGCCTAGATCCCTGTTTGAAAAGCTTAATATTGGAGAAGTAGTACCCACATCTGTGGTATTACAAATGGCGGATCGCTCCCTCTCACGACCAATAGGTAAAATTGAAGATGTTTTAGTTAAAGCTGGCTCTTTTATTTTTCCTTGTGATTTCATTATTCTTGACTACGACGCGGATAAGAATGTCCCCATCATTTTGGGTAGACCATTCTTACCCACGGGGCGTAAGCTAATTGATGTTGAGAATGGTGAGTTGATCATGAGAGTACAAGGCGAACAGATACGATTCAATGTGTTTTAGGCTATGAAATTACCAATGTCAAAAGATGAGTGTTTCAAAATAGATATCATCGGAAAAATGGCGCAAGAAGTCTTCAATGAAGAAAGCTTAGATGATGATCTTGACAAAGCCTTAGCACTTGAATCAGCAGAGGAACTCGAGATTCCCTCTGAAGATGTAGCTGCATTAGGATCAAATGTGCGAGAACTACTTCGAGAACCAGGTGACATTGAACCAATGAAACAACCATCTATAATATGTCCACCTGTTCTCGAAGAAAAACCACTTCCAGATCATCTACGCTACGCATATCTAGGTACGAACAAAACTTTGCCTGTTATTATTTCTACTAACCTTTCAGGTCCTCAAGAGGAGAAGCTACTTCAAGTACTTCGAGCAAACAAAGAAGCAATCGGATGGACTATTGCTGACATCAAGGGAATTAGTCCTTCCGTTTGCAAACACAAAAATCATTCTTGAGAACGAAGGTGGGCGTTCTATAGAAGGACAGAGAAGACTCATGCCAGCTATGAAAGAAGTAGTGAGAAAGGAAGTTATCAAGTTGTTAGACGCAGGAATTATCTATCTGATTGCTAGCAGTGATTGGGTTAGTCCAGTGCAATGTGTTCCGAAGAAAGGAGGTATCACTACCATCCTTAATGATCAAGGCGAAGCCATACCATCAAGACCAGTTGTGGGGTGGTGAGTGTGCATGGATTACCGAAGACTGGACAAAGCAACAAAGAAAGATCACTTCCTGCTACCATTCATTGATCAGATGCTAGACAAACTTGCAGGGAGAGAATATTATTGTTTCCTTGATGGATATTCGGGTTATAATCAGATTTGTGTGGATCCCCTCGATCAACACAAAACAACTTTTACATGTCCGTTTGGTACTTTTGCTTATAGAAGAATGTCTTTTGGTTTATGCAATGCGCTTGCCACGTTCCAGAGGTGCATGATGGCGATATTTTGGGACATGATTGATAAATATTTGGAGGTTTTTATGGATGATTTTTCGGTGTTTGGAGATAGTTTTGATGATTGTTTGAATAATCTTGAGAAAGTCCTTGTGAGATGTAGAAAAAAAGATCTTGTGCTTAATTGGGAAAAATGCCACTTCATGGTTCAAGAGGGAATTGTGTTGGGACATAAAGTTTCAAAGGCAGGGATGGAGGTTGATCGTGCTAAAATTGAAGTTATCAAAACACTACCACCTCCAGTTTCTGTTAAAGGAGTGAGAAGTTTCTTGGGTCACGCAGGATTTTATCGAAGGTTTATTAAAGATTTCTCCAAGATCGCCAAACCGCTTTGCTCTTTACTTGAAAAGGATACCCCTTTTAATTTCACTGAAGAATGTCTTCAAGAGTTTTTGACGATTAAAGAGAAACTAATCTCTACACCTATTGTTATACCTCCTGATTGGAAAGCTCCGTTTGAACTTATGTGCGATGCTAGTGATCACGCTATGGGTGTTGTGTTGGGACAGAGGAAAGACAAGATTTTCCACACGATTTATTATGCAAGTAAGACTTTCAACGCTGCCCAGATGAATTATACAGTGACGGAGAAAGAGATGTTGGCCGTGGTTTATGCTTTTGATATATTTCGTTCCTATCTGGTTGGGAAGAAAACTGTTGTATACACGGACCATTCATCTATTAGGTACCTCATGGAGAAAAAGGACGCTAAGCCGCGTCTTATTAGATGGGTACTATTACTTCAAGAATTCGACATAGATATTCGAGACCGAAAGGGATGCGAAAATCAAGTTGCCGATCATTAATCAAGGCTCGAAGGATCTAATGCGAACAAAGAACCATTGTTGGTTAAAGAAGTATTCCCTGATGAACAACTTTTTGCTATTAAACATGCTTTTGTGCCATGGTATGCAGATCTGGTCATCCTCATTGTGAGTGGTGTCTTTCCCAAAGATATCCACCCGCAACAAAAACACAGATTAAGCCACCAGGCCAAGGAGTATTATTGGGATGAACCGTACCTCTGGAAGATTTGTAGTGACCAAGTGGTTAGAAGATGTGTACATGAAGGTGAAATGGAGAAAATCATTGAAGGTTGTCATAGTTCACCTTACGGAGGTCACTTTAAAGGCGATAGAACCGCAGCTAAAATTCTTCAATCCGGGTTCTATTGGCCTACTATACACAAAGATTGTCATCGTTATGTCCAGTCATGTCACAGATGCCAGTTCACTGGCAACATATCAATAAGAGACGCGATGCCGCTTAATAATATTCTTGAAGTTGAAATCTTTGATGTATGGGGAATAGATTTCATGGGACCTTTCATCACTTCCCATGGAAATCTGTATATTTTTCTTGCGGTAGATTATGTGTCAAAATGGGTAGATTATGTGGCAACACCAAAGAACGATGCTCAAAATGTGATTAAGTTCTTAAAATCAAACATCTTTTCAAGACATGGTACACCACGTGTTCTAATCAGTGATAAAGGTACCCATTTTCTGAATGCTCCCCTGAGAAATTATCTTCGAAAGTTTGGAGTGAGACACCGTACTTCAACCGGTTATCACCCACAAACTAACGGTCAAGCTGAAGTTTCCAAACTGGAAATTAAATCTATTCTTGAAAAGACCGTGAGTAAATCGAGGAAAGATTGGTCTTTAAAGCTAGATGATGCTCTCTGGGCTTACAGAACAGCATTTAAAACACCAGTTGGGGCATCTCCATATCGCATGGTCTACGGAAAAGCATGTCACCTACCGATTGAACTGGAAGCTCGAGCCTACTGGGCTATTAAAACTCTGAATCTAGACCCAGACTTGGCCGGGAAACAAAGGATGATGCAATTGAATGAACTGGAGGAGTTTCGTTATCTTGCCTATGAAAATTCACGCCTCTATAAAGATAAAACAAAGCGATGGCATGATAAACGGCTCCGTCCAAAGCATTTCGAGATAGGACAAAAGGTGTTATTATACAACTCTCGATTTTCAAACTACCCAGGAAAGCTTAAATCCCGTTGGGGAGGACCTTACATTATCACTAAAGTCACACCTCATGGAGCGATTGAAATTGAAAATCCAACCGAGCAACGGGCATTCATGGTGAATGGCCAGCGTTTGAAGAGATACCATGACAGTGAGGAATTTGGGAGAGAGGAGACAATCCATCTCGTTGAATGCGCTTAGCCTGAGGTACACGTCTAACTCAAAGGCGTTAAACAAAAGTGCTCTTGGGAGACACCCCTTGTTTAAATTGCTTTTTAGATTAGTTGTTTTTGCTTTGTAGTGTAGAATTTTAAGTTAGTGTACATTTTTAATTGTGTTTACAAGCTAATAGGAGAGAAAGGTAGTGTGCTATTGTGCAGGAAACGAGTTTGGGGTCAAAAGGAAAAAGCTGGAAAAACTCTTTGGCTGGCGCGGACTACCCTATTGTCCGCGGGGATGCACCGTGCCCTGAAAACACGTACCACGGGTCGGGTACCACGGGTTTCATCCAGAAGCGCGAAAAAAACAGCACTGATAGGCGCGGTACACCGCACCCTGGTCCGCACGCACAAAACGCGTGCCACGGGGTCGGGTACCACGGGTTTTTTGACGGATATGGCGCGGACTATCCCCTGCACCGCACCCATGGTCCGCAGGCACAAACACGTGCCACGGGGTGCTAGCTCGGGTATTATCCAGTGGACAAAAATTTGAAGGCTGTTGGGTCCGGTATACCGTGGGTTTGGTCCGGTACACCGCACAGAGGCGGTTTGTGATGGAATTCTTTCCTAATCAACTTCTTACATTACAAGATAAACCCTAGCCTCTCCCACACAAATTTTTCAGACCCAAACCCTATATATACATCTGAAAGCTTGTGCAAACCTTCACAACTAACACAACAACTCATCAAATCCTCTCCTCCATCCTCTATAAACACAAATTATTCATCAAATTCATCACACTACACCATTAAAACACCATCAAATTCAACAAGCTTTACAGAGTTCTTACAAGATCAATTAAATAACCTTTCTCTTCCACCAATTCCAAGCAACAACATCAAGCTACACAAAATTTTCCTTAAACTTTTAATCCATCCTTGGTATAACTTGAGTTGTGGGTAAATCAAGCATGACTAACAGATCTGAAGCTATGGAATACAAGAGAAAGTGCTCAATCCTTGGGAAGAATAAGAAATTGCCTGGGGCCACCATTGAAAAACCCATCAATCTTGATGAGGTTACTGAAGAATCAAAAGAAAAGGCACCAGCACAACCACTACCAAAGAAGTTAACTGCTAGAATGTCCATACCATCAAGGAGGCTTTTGAAGAAAATAAAAATCCAAGACCAAGGTTCTTCTACCTCTTCCTCTGAAATTGTTTATGATCTTCCTCCTTGGGCTCTCAAGTTACAAAACGAAGTAGAAAGATTACGCGAAGATAACCGAGATCTTTGGACAGAAGTCATACAGTTGGAATCACAGATAGAAGATTTGACCTTGGTAAGGGATATTGATAGTTATACCGATCCTTCAGCTTCGGATGAGGAGGATGATATGATGGATCTCTATGGCCAGCCAGGTAGGTCATTCTAATTTTTCTTAATAGCTTGTATGCATTAGGTAGTTTAGTTAGTTTTATTTTAAATTTTATTCCATTCTTGAGTATTTTTCGAGTCATGGGGACACGGCTCACTTTAGAGTTGGGGGTGGGGATTCGTTGTCCTCATCTTCTTTTCGTTTTTGCATAAAATTTAAATTTTTTAGGTTGAATTAAGGCATAGAATATCTTGAATGTACCTATTTGAGCATGATTTTATTAGGTCAATGATAGTAAGTAGTATGTTTTTAAAAGATGTAACAAATTTGTTTACATGCATGTATGAAAACAGGAAATAAAGGATAGAAAAGTTAATGAGCAATGCTAAGAATTCACGTTGAAACTTAGGAATAGTTATTTGGTGTGTAGAACGTGAGGTTTAAAATTAGTTGAAAACCCACTTGTCTATGAACTAATAATGAAAACGTAACGAAATCCGGTAGTTAGAAAAATGACTAAGGCAGTTGTTTCATGATAAAACACTTGAAGCCTTTATACTTTCTCACCCTTTTATTTGATTATTGTTATTATTTATCCGTCTTAGCCCCTCTGAGCCTTTCTAAAGCCTTTTATTTGAAACACATTATAATCCATACCCTAGTTTTTAGGACTTATCTATATGACCCGCACTCGAATCGCAAAACCTGAGACAAACTCGTTTTAGAGCTTGAGTTTGGGGTGGCGGGTTTCATAATTAGGGAATGTGGGAATTATCTTTGTGATTTTATTGATGATGAATTGTTATTATTGTAACCCTTTGTCGGGGTAATAGTGAATGAAAAAGAAGCTACGAGCTAATTTTGCCAACAAGGGCATAAAAAGAATATATATGAAAAAAAATAGTGTGATATCTCAGCATCAAAAGAGAATCATAGCTATACAAAGAAAAAATTGATGTGAAAAGAGAATATATATTCGAACCGGCAAAGTGGATTTTATATCATCAAAGGTTTTAATTGGGATTATTGGGGATGCACATAAAAAAGCATCAATAAATTGGGTTGAGTGAGAACATCTTCGAGTGAAAACTCAAGCTCTAGGGCGATTCCTTGATGGCTAGTGAGGAGAGAGCCAAAAGCTCACTTTTCATTATCCAAATGTACCACACCCATCCTTAAGCAAAGTTATAACCAAGACCTTAGGATTTCTAACTGCTAGATGGAGAAACAATTAAGCTATTAGGTAGTAGGTAAGTGGACCATTGGATGCTGTATTTGGGACCTATGAACAACCTATAGCAATTAACCTGAACTAAGTTATCATCCTCTCCTTCTGGAATTGCAAAATTAATCTTAACTTGAATTTATGGATTGTTGATTACATTTGTATTAAGCATACTTGTGCATTATTTCTTGAGCATTACTACATGAGACTTTTTAGATATTTATGCTCTAGGATCATTCATTATATTCTGTTCTTGTTCTCCTCCGACTTCTTCTTGTTTATTTGACTACCCTACTGTTCTTTACTTTTATTGTATCGGGACGATACAACTTTGAGTTGGGGGTCTTGATATCTCCTCATTTGTGATAATAAAATCTACTCATGAGACATCATTTTAGGCTTATTTATTAGTTCATAGGTTGATTTTAGCTTAGTTTAGTGCACTTTCCTATTTTGGGTCTTGATTTAGTGACATAATATTTTTAGAGCATATTGGGTTTAATTGTTTATTTGGTGTGAAGCTTTAAAGATAATTATGGAGATTAATTAGAGTCCAAGTCAAAGAATACAACTTATGGGAAGAGATATGCATGGAAATTGGAGATAAAGGTAACAAAGGCTAAAAACATGGAAATGGAAAAGCTGCCTAATCTGAATTTCTGCAGCACACGCCTAAAGAAGTGGTAATTACTCCTACAAGGAAGCCGATTTTGGAAGATTCCTTTCATAGGGCTAGAGATAATTCTGTTACAATTCTTTTGGTATCTTATGGAGCTCAATCCGACCAATAACGAAGAAGATATGTCCAAAACGGTCCAGCAGTGTTTATCTTTATTTCCTTACGAATTTGAGTTGGGCTAGGAGTCCTTTACTTAACTTATCTCTAAAGAAACGAATTAGGTCAACCTATACACTATAAATACAGCCTCTTAACACTCTTAAATCATCATTGGTGAAACCTTAAACCAAGAGGAAGCTTACAACACAAGAGAGAAGTCTGGAAGGAGCTGTTCATCAACAATGTCTTCTTCTACCTTTAGATTTGTAATTTCTTTCTTTTCTTTCATGAACTAAATTTCTTTAGCTTGAGTTTTAGCATTAATTTATGAACCCTAGTTTTGAGTTGATATCTATCTAATTTGGTAATTTAATGTTTTAAATAGAATTATAGTTTTTATTCTCTGTTTATGTGTTTGGATTTATATTTTGTGTTCTTGTGGACGGCCGCCATATAGAATTACCATCTAGTAATTAGGTCACCATTGACAACGGTGTTTAATTGCATGTTTAGCACATAACGTCTAGTATTAGGTTTGATCTTACAACCCAACCTAGCTAGGTAATCACTATGGTTTAGTTCTTGTGACTATTTACTAATTACAGGAAAAGTTTGCTTAGGAAGCCTTATTGATACGAGTAAATCCTATTTGAAACTACCGATAGCGATTTGGGACCGATTAGGGAAATACTACATAATTCACCCTTACATGTTTAGAATGGCAAAACTAGTGGGGATTACATGCTAATAACTTAAGCTATATTCTCATATCACTTCTCTTTCATATTTATTTTCTGTCTTTTAATTCCTAGTTTTAAGTTAGTTTAATTAGAAAATCAAATCCATCTTTATTTGTCTTTACTTTTAATTGCGTTTAGTTGTTCTATCTTTAATTTATTTGCACTTGGTATTTGCATAAGATTCTCCTAACCTCTGTAGTCTCTGCGGAACGAATCTTAATCTTTTAACTAAAACTTGCATACGATCTGTATACTTGCAGAACCGTGTAGTTTAGGGTGTTATTTGCACGTTAATTATATCCTATTTTATCACACCCTAGGCCCCACCAATCATCATCGTAACCGTCATAGGTCTAAAACCATCTATGTCCTTCGAACACATATTCACCATTGGAAATGCAAAGCCAAAGCTTCACCACTATATTGCCTCACATGATAACCTTCTGAGCTGAGCTTCTAACACTATGAAGACACCACCACTACCTCTATCTCAATGTTCGAAACATAGCGCCACCAATTTTTACTGATGCAATACCTCCAATCTTCACTGTGACGCAGTTAAATATTTTTGAGAAATCTGAAAAATTGGTGAGTTGAGAGGGTTTTAAGAAAAGTAGGTAAATATTTTGTTTTGTGTGTGAGTTTTAGGATTTCTGATACATACATACATATATATATATATATATATATATATATATATATATATATATATATATGTGTGTGTGTGTGTGTGTGTGTATGTGTGTGCGCGCGCACAATAGGAAAAAGAGACCAACACGGATGGAGTCCTAATTTATGGGGTGCAGAATCGATATTCATTGGTGCAAATCCGATCACCGTACCTTGTTTACGATGAACTTGGACGCATAATATTCCTTATTATGTTTGAATACCGGTGAAGGGTGAGAGATCGATCCTTCCTTGTTGGGAGTCGATTCCTGTATTGAAAAAGATGATGAAGAATAGAACGAATCATTTGATGAGTACAGAGACGGTCCATCTATGAAGCCTATATACATCGATAGTGATGTAGATATCATTAGCGTTGGTTATTACGAGACAGACAAAGTATTACAAGAAGACTTTTTGTAATTATTTCAAGATATTATTATCTTGACTGAAAATTATAAATTTGAGCTTGGATTTTTAATGATAATGTTATTTTTGCGTTTTATTGTTATATATTGTGTAATTGGTAGAGACGAATTAAACATGTTTAAAAAATGGGTTATATATTTTCAAGTAAAAAGCAAAAAAATATATATTTTATTATTAGCAACGACATAAGTCGTCACTAATAATTTATGTACTCTTTGCAAGAGTTAAGGAGCAATTGCATTGAGTTCTTACAACAGATTTCGTCGCGAGAGATTGACGTCAAACGCGACAAAGTTTTTTGTCGCTAATCACTGTTTAATTTATTTTTATATTTCTTGAGATTGTAAATATAACTCTCGATAAAACTTGTCGTCACTAGTAAGCCTTTTAAATTTCAAATACCAAATTTATGGAATCTTATCTTCACGTGTAAGGTTCGAGCTAAGTATTTGCTACAGAATGAGGTCATTGCTAATGACAAATTGTATTAAAACCCACAAACGACTTTTTTCAGCCATAACAACACATTACCCAAATTAAATATGAAGAGGAATAAAGGGTAGCTTCTATTTCAGCAATGACCTAATCAACCAGGTCCTAATCCATCTCTTATACACTATTTTTATACATTGAAATTTTTTATTCTCAAAAATCATAAACATTAACACCTATTTTTTTGTTTTCTTTTGTATATTTTGCATAGTTTGTTAGTTAGTCAAGCTTAATGTCCCACACTTAAGGTACGCTTTCAATCCATAATTATCATTGTTGTTAATTCTTATATGTTTATAATTCAGTTATAGTTGTGTTTGATGTGTTTAAATTATTCAGATATGTTTTCTTGCATAATTAATTTAGTTTTATGGGTTATTGTACAATTTGAATAATATATAGGGGTTATTGTATATAAAAATAGAATTAGGGATTTTATGTAATTACTATATAAATTAGGAATAATTATGTAATTAAAATTAAAAATAAGGGCAATTTTTTATTTCAAATAAAATTTAGGGGTTTTAACAAATTTGGAATAAAAATTAGGACTAATTTTGTAATTAGTATAAAAATTATGGCTATTTAGGAATTAAAATACTTTAGGGGATTCTATGAAATTGAAATATTTTTATGGATTCTAGTGTATTTTAAGACTATTCTTGGATTTGTGATATATCTTAAGGGGATTAATTATATTTTAAGATTACAAATGCCATTGGCCGTCACCATGTAACGTAAATCTAGCTCTCACGAAGTATTTTAAAATAAGCGGATGTAGGAGGGGCATCTCCCTGTAGATTTATGATTATTTGATAACACGTGGAACTTAGGGACTAAATATGGAAAACATGTTTCTAACATTATCGTGCTCATTGTAAGGGAGAAGGTCATTTAATGCTTCAAGAGTTGGCCGAAAATAACCTCAGTCTTGCAACAACAAGTACATGATCGACTAAGAGTTATTTTTCTTTACTATCTTGTTTAATTATTCATACACATTGTTTGGGGGAAAATAGTTGATGTGTTGTAGACAAGACTTCTTTTGTCTTGATGGGTGGAAGAAGAGGTCGGACTAAGCAAAAGTATTGTGAAACATTGAATTTACATGGTCCAAGAGATATAGTGGTGTCTCCTAGGGCGTGATAAAAATATGATATAAAATAAGTGCAAAAATAGATACCCTCCGCTAAGCACGGTTCTGCAAGTATACAGGACGTATGCAAGTTTTACTGATAAATAAGATTCGTTCCTCAAAGACTACGAAAGTTAGAGAGAATTTATGCAAATTATCAAGTGCAAATAAGAAAGATAGATCAAATAATACGCAAGAAAATAAAAAACTAAAGATTTTTGTTTGGTTTTGTAAATAGAAAAATAGACTAATAAATTAAAGGAAAAAAATAAGCAAGGAACAGATAGTATGAGAATTTAGCTCGAGAAACTAGCAAGTAATCCCCACTAGCCTTATTTATTCTAAACATGTAAGGGAAAATTCTGTAGAATTGCAATAATCAGGATTCTAAACTCCTCCCTATCCCTGAAGAGCGAACTAGGAAGGCGACCGCACAATCACAAGGTGATTTCAAATAGGGTTGTCCTACTCTACTAGGCTCCTAAGCAAATCTTTCCTTCAATTGATGATTGGTGATTAAAATAAACCTTAATGATTATCAAGTCAGGCTGGTGTTGTTAGGACCAATTCCTAATTCTAGACGTTATGTGGTGTTTCAATAATTAGAAAACCCTTCCGGGTGAACATCTTACACCAATTAAGGTAATCCTATACTCGTGCACTAGCAAGTAACAAACAATAAATCAAAGCACATAAACAGAGAATAAAAAATGAATTCAAATTAAATACGATGGTATCCCAAATTAGATAGATTTAAAATAAGTCTAGGGTTCATACATATATGCTAAATCTCAAGCTAAAAGAAAATTAGTTCATACTATAAAAATAAAACAAAACAATTACAAATTCGAAGGTTTGTGAAGATATGGTGTTCAGCTCCTCCCAAACGTACTGCAATTATATAAAAGATCATTTTATCCACCTTAAACACGTTAAGAAAAACATAGGTCTGTACCCATAAAAAATGTAGGTACATACCCCAATGAATGTACCGAAAAATATATCGGGTAAGTTAATCTAATAAAAATTCAGAAAAAAAAACAAAAAAAAAAACAAAAAAGGGTAGAAAAATAAAAAAGTTAACCAGAAAATTGAATTAGGCTTTAAAAAAATAGTATTTTCTACTTAGGCCTTAAACTTTCTTTTCTACAAATTAGGCTCTAATTTATAGAATCCTCTTACCAATATTATCATTACTCTAACCACTAACCAAGATTATCTCAAGTTCACTCGATTTCTCCCCAAATTCACTAAACCTAAGATTACCCATAAAAGCTACTTTTGAAACTCAAACGATGAAAAAGAAAACACAAAGAGAGAATATTAATTTCAGACTTAAGGTTTTGATTGGAAAAAATATTTATTCTCGTTGACTATCTAGTAGTGTTACAGCGTAGGTGGCGTGCAAACAGAGTATGGTTATGTTGATTATCTAGCCGTGTTGCAGCGACGACGACGATTGGCTAATAGTGGTTATGACTGATTCAGTAGGACAGTGGCCGTGGGTGGGGCGTTGATTTTCTTTTTTAATCGCTGAATGTTTTTTTTTGTTTTTTATTTCTTTTATTTCTTTTTTGGGTAAATTCGGACCGTAGGAAAAATTTCAAAATATAATATAGATATAATATAATTGTTATTAAAATAATTATTTTATATTTAGAGTTGTTTACCATTTTTATAAAATATTATAAATGTTTCTTAGATACTTAACATTGTTTAATTAATATTAAAATTTATTATAAGGTTTAAGTGAATGATTGTGTTGAATAATTTTTTTCTAAATTTTTACCTAATTTGAGTCATATATTTTAAGTAAAATCATAAAAATATAATTGGTTAGAATTTAGATAAAGAATGAATTATGCATTTTCTTTTATTTGATAGATAAATCATGAGAGTTTTTTTAACATGATTAGCTGTTAAATTCAATTAAACATAATTTAAAGAGAACATATCAATATATGAAAAAAAAGAAAAATATATTGATTTTCCCTTAAGAAAAAAAGTGAAGAACTAAATAATTTTTTGCTATTATTGTAAGAATAAATTTATGTTACCTTATTTTATATAAAAAATATAAAATTCAATCTTTCTTTGTGCTTTTGACTGAAAAATAATTAATTTTATTATACAAAATTTAAAAAATTTACCTGAAATTTAAAAATTAGACACTACACATTACTTTTATTTTTTTCATATTTTTATAACATAATTTAATCAATGTTATTTAATATTTTTTTATCTGGTTCTCCATCTTACTCTTTTATATTGGTTTTGTCAAAACTAAAATAATAACTTTTATAATTTATTTAATAAAACATATATCATTAATTATGTTTTATTTAGAAAATTGAAATTAAAAATTTAAAATAATTTTAAAGGATTTTTTTGCCTTAAAAATATGTACACCAACTATAATATTAAAACACAAGGGTATAACTCATTCCTTTTAAAAAACAAAAATATATTTTTTATAATTTTTTATGTAATATATAAATTAATGATAAGGGTTATTTTTGAAATTAAATTATGCCAGATATTTTAATTTGATATAAACTGGAAATAAAAATTGTATATAAAAATAAAACAACAGCTCACCCACAATACACACTTTTATCCTTTACATATTTAGGGGGTGTTTGTTTGCACTTAATGAGATCTGAATCTGATTCATTAAGACAATGGATCAATCAGACTGTTTGTTTTTCCTAACCAATTCAGATCTGAATGGCACTTAACTGGTCTGTTTCATTAAGATTTTAAACTAAGTCTGAATCATTCAGACACCGTCTCTTAACAGAATAAGTTCTATTCAGCTGTTCATTCAACATTCAGCACTTATTACTTAAAAAAACAAACGATACCTTAATTTCACCACAAACTGCAACTATCTTCATCGTTCGCATTCACGATAATAGTTGAAACTGGTATTAAAATTTATGCGAAGAGAAAGATGGATAGATCTAAGGTCAGATTTCTTGCACCTAACCCGCTTTTGTTTTTTGTAAATTCTTATAATATCTACATAATTCTTTTGTTTAATATCATTTTTATTTATATAATTTGTTGTATATGAATTCAGATTTAGTGTTTAATTGCAATTTAGATGTATCTTATTGTTTAATATTTTTAAATTTCTGCAATAGATCTGTAATATTGATAAATTATCAAATTTGTTCATTAAAGATAAAAATCCTCGATGAAGTTATGATTAGCTTTATCTCATACGTTTTTTTTATCAAATTAGGCATAAACAGATTCATGGTATCTTAATGGCGAGACCCGGTCTTGAGGGTTTCCAATGTGTTTTGCAAAAATAGTTTGTGTTTGGACCATACTCGGGGAATTCACTGAGTATACTCAGTGTTTTGCCCGATATTCTAGTAAATTTAACTAATAGTAAATTTTTCATCATACTCAGTTTTTTTCGAGCACTCAATTCTTTTTTCCGAGTACTCAATTTTTTTCCGATCACTCAAGTCTTTTTATGAGCACTCAGTTATTTCTCTGGCGGTGGTCGGAGTTGAAAAGTATCGATACTCATTGAGTTGATACTCAATGAGTTGACACTCGAGTTGACACTCATGACTCATTAATTTGGAGATTAATGTTTAATACCACTTATTTTTTGTCTTTATGTGAGATTTATTTTATTTAAAGGTATTTTAGTATATGATCCCTATAAGATTGGGTGGTGGTCTTTCTATAAAAAAACCACTAAATTATCTCTATAACCTCATAGATAATTCACCTTTTAAATTTTTAGATTAGAGACTAATTTAGCATGATATCAAAGTTATAATAACTGCCTAGTTATATAATTTCAATTGTGACCCGTCCTCTCTTCTTATAAAATCTATTTATCTTTGTCAATTTCCAATCATTGTCAATTTTCGATCAATATGAACGCGTAAAGGGATTGTTGGATTTCCTTTTATATATATATATTTTATATATATATATATATATATATATATATATATATATATATATATAGGGACAATGGCCAATTAATTACACGGAGAGTGTAAAAATTTCCAATTAATTACAAGTTCAACTTAATTACTAATTAAGCACAAAAATATGACAGATTACAAAAATACTCATAGACAATTAATTTTTAATTATAATATTATTTATTTATTTATATTCTTTTAGTTTTTTTATTTTTTTTCTGAATTTTTTTTAAACTTTTTTTTTTCGGAAATTTTTTTATTTATTTATTTTTTCCGGATTTTTTTTTAATTTTTTCCTGAATTTTTTTTTTAAATTTTTTTTCTGAAATTTTTTTAAAATTTCTTTTTATGCGGACTTTTTTTTTCCAAAAAATTTTTTCACCGATTTTTTTTAAAAATAATTTTCCGATTTTTTTAAAAAATAATTTTCCGATTTTTTTTTTTGAAACTTTTTTTTTCCCCAAAATTTATTTTATGTGTTCCATGAACACACAATTCTGAAATATGTGTGTTGCAGCAACACACAAAATTGGAACAACCAAAATCAAGTTTTTTGTATTAAAAAAATACATAAATTTGAGTTTTATGTGTTCAATGAATACACCAATCTCATATTTGTGTGTTGCAGTAATACACAATTTTGCGATTTGTGTGTTCAAGAATACACAAAATTGGAACAAACAAAATCAAGTTTTGTGAACTGGATTTATATGTGTTCCATCAATACACAAATCAAAGACTTGTGTGTTCCAGGAACGCACAACCCTGAGACTTGTGTGTTCCACGAACGCACAAATCAGAGACTTTTGTGTTCCAGGAATGCACAAATCAGAGACTTGTGTGTTCCAGGCACAAATCAGAGACTTGTGTGTTCCAAGAACGCACAAGTCAGAGACTTGTGTGTTCCAGGAACGCACAAATCTGAGACTTGTGTGTTCCAGGCACAAATCTGAGAACAGTGTGGTCCAGGCACAAATTAGAGACTTGTGCGTTCCAATAACGCACAAATCAGAGACTTGTGTGTTCCAGGAACGCCATACCTGAGATTTGTGTGTTCCAGGAACACACAAATATGAGAACTGTGTGTTCCAAGAATACATAAAATTGGAACAAACAAAATCAAGTTTTGTGTATTCTAGTAATACATAAATTCATTTTTTATGTCTTCTATGAATACACAAAATTGAGATTTGTGTGTTCCATAAATACACAAATCTTATATTTGTGTGTTCTAAGAATTCACGGTTGTGAGATTTGTGTGTTCCAGGAATACACAGAATTGGAATAACAAAAAAGAGTTAGACAAAAATATAGTATATCAAGATAATTAAAGACGAATAAAAATGAGGTATATGCGATTAATAAATATAAAAAACAATATTGTTAAAGAAGCGAATCATTTGAATCAATTTTATGACTTTGTGTGTTACATGAACACATAAATCTATATTTGTGTGTTACAGCAACACACAAATCTATATTTGTGTGATAGATTTGTGTGTTGCATCAACATATAACCTGAAATTTCGATTTAAAAAAAAAACAGGGAAAAAATTTCAAAAAAAACAATTTCTGAAAAAAATTCGAAAAAAAATTTAGAAAAATATTTCTGAAAAAATTAAAAAAAAAATTTCGAAAAAAAAAATTAAAAAAAAAATTCTAAAAAAAAAAATTAAATATTTTTTTAGAAAAAAAAAATCGAAAAAAAAAATCTGAAAATAATTATTAAAAAATAATATTAATTAATAAAATAAAAAATATAAAAAATCCCATAAGGGTAACACTGGAAGGTAAATATGACAATGTATTTAATTGGAAATTAGGTTAAAAATTTGTGAGTAAATAGGAAGTAATTTTCTCATTTCCTTTTTTTTTAGAATGAAAAGTAGGGGTGTGCATCGGGTTAGAAAACCCGCATAACCCGACCAACCCGATCACACTAACCCGAAATTATATGGGTTAGTTTTAAATTGGGTGGGTTGCGGTTTACATTTTTGAAAAAATATACACATTTTTGTGGGTTGTGGATTTTAAACTTGAAATCCGCAAACCCGCATATACTCGATTACCTTGTAGTATAAAAATTTAAAAAATTTCGTATTGCTCATTTTATTCAAATAAAATAGTGGGGGTCATGTGCTTTTCACTCTACATTTTTTTATTCCTCCCCCTTTTTTAAAAATATTTTGAAATCCCTCAATATTTCAATAATATTTTAGTTAATGAATATGTTTTTCATTTCAATTATGATATTATTTGTACTCTTTGTTCAATTTATATATTTAGTTTCCTAAAATCTCATTTTATATCTTTTAATCATAGATGATTTGAAATGCATATGTGTATCCTAAACAATATTTTTGTTACAATTTTCATTTGTAATATAAATTTGACTCGCCAAATGAATATGGATACAAATTCGTCTTCTTTATCAAACTAAATCACCTGCAATGCACCCGCAACCCGCCTAACCCGAAACTCAATGGTTAAAGTAATGTATTGGGCGGGTGCGGGTCTTATTTTTCAAAATCCGCACAAGAACGGGCGATTTGTGGGTTGAGCATTTTTCATACAAAACTGACCCGCGCACACCCCTAATGAAAAGTGAGGAAGTGTAATTAATTAGGAATTATCTTTTTTATATATATATATATATATATATATATATATATATATATATATATATTTGTCTCATTATATCATACATAGCTTAAATACAAATAAATTTATTTGTTAAAATTCTAGGCTACTTCACCTATCAATTAATTTTAGGACAACACCTCAAAAACATATTTGTCACATCTACGTTAGGATATCTCCATCACCTCAGTCCCACTTCTTAGTCCTTGTTTGGTACATATAATCTTGAGACTTTCCTAACGATCTCCTCTACCCCAAAAATTACTCGATCAATTATTCTTGCAAATCATTGTTTTATGGGTCCAAACTTTCCTCTTTCTACGGCAGAATTTTGTTTGGTGATTGGTTTGTATTATATGTCTAATTAATCAAAATTAAGGACATTCCGTTACTCAAAGGCCCGTTAAAGACAACTTATACACCTTTCCCGTGACATCATTGACATTCTTACTTGGTCTCTCAATCAATCTTGTTTTCATCTCAATCCTTTAAGACTATTCTTTCAAATGTCCTTTTAAATTCTAGGTTTTCAAATTTCATTTGTAATGTTATGCAGAAAGCCTACATTACCGTTTTTTTACTTATCAAGCAGAAGCCAGTTAACATTTATTATGATATTCAAACAATATATAGATTTTGTAACCTAGGAACTAGAAACATGCTTCTAGTACTTTAATTACAGCTCCCGAATCTTTTGAAATAGTTACATGGATCTCAGTTCTAAGCCTCCCTCTGCAAATATTGTTGGTTTCGTATAAAACTTAATTATTGTTCATTTAAATTTACTACTTTATCACATCTATAGATTTTGTATCCTGATTTATTTTTGCTTTTCTGTAAAGACAGATGAATATAGTCCATGCGGTATATTTTCTATTATACCGGATGATATCTTGATCATGATCCTCCTTTGCTTGCCTGTTGATGTTCTGTACAACGTAATGAGGTATGTATGTGAACGTTGGTATAACATAATCAAATCTCCAGCGTTTATTAATTTACACCTTAACAACTCCAAATTTGGCCTCGTGTTCAAGCAAAACTTGAACAATCGCACTGCATTGTATGTTCTTCAAACAACACCAGGCCATGGTTGTGGTGTCGAGGTGAAAAATTTACAGTCCTTTAGATATGATAATGATATTGAAGCTACTTGTAATGGCTTAAGTTTTGTAATTGGTCCTCGAATAAGCTTAACTAGCTGCCCTTGCTACATTGTGAATCGTATAACGATACAGCAATTGCCCCTCCCGACAATTCCAGAATATAACATTTTATGTGGTAAATTTTATTTTGAGTATGCTCCTATTTCTGGTGTTTATAAAGTGTTGTACTCAGGATCCAAAAAGTTAATATTAAGTGTAGGCACTGATCTATCATGGAGAGAGGTTAATATCAGTGGATTAACAACTACTACTCGTACACTCGTTAATGATAGCTATAGGATGTTCTCCACTTGTGTTTCTGTAAGAGGAGTTTTGTATTGGCTACACCGTAAAGGAGCTCAGTTTATCCATTGTTTCGACATGGAAACTGAAGCATTTAGGCAGATTAATCTTCCTCCACAACATCTTAATAATATAAAGGAGTACGTTCTTCTTGCTATGGAGAGATCTCTTTGCCTGTACATGCATGTACATGGTTACTTCTTTCAGTTTTAGTTGCTAAAAGATGGAGATCAAAACTGGGAAAAGTTGTCTGATGTGAAATTAATATGGAATATATCTCCTTGTGGATGGTTGAAAAATGGGGAGTTATTGGTGTTTTAGACACATGATAGGGCATTGGTTCACAATGTCAAAACTGGACATGATTATCAAATTAAAAAGCCTAAAGTAGTAACAAAAACACAATATCTGAATCTCGACAGTTTGGTTGATTTGTCCTTCGCTATGAACACTGGATTTGCAGAAACTTAAGGGTTTCTGCTATAATCATGATATGAGATTATTTATTAGCTTGCTTGTTGAGTGTTTTACTTTTTATTTCAGAATTTCAGTATTTATCTTCTTGTAATATTGACTACATTTACTAGTTACCGATATTATTTTGATGACGCTGTTCTTATTTTTTATCATTACAGATTTTTTGATCTTGATAGTTAGTTAAGTTTCATTTACATTTCAGCCCCATCCTCTTATTCTTTCTTTTCTAATATCAGATTCGATTAAGGTAAAAGGATATAGATAAATGCATATTATGTTGCTTATTATCTTTAATTTAATCGACATGTTTTTAGCATCAATTGTACTATCATCAATCCAAATGAAAATCAGCTCCAAAAAAATTAATTAATAAACCTCTCTTTCCACCTGATTCATCATTGTAAGTTCTTAATGGGGTTTTTAGCCTATCATCTACCTCAACAAAAACTACAAGTACAACCCCGACAACCAATGGTATTATTAAAACCTCTTCGTCAACCAAAGCAATTAGTAACTCCGAGTGGCGGTGTACAAAAAACTATAGCACAAGCCCCAGAAGGCCAAGAAAAGTTATAAAAATTATCTTTAAATTTATTTATGTAAAATAATAAGAATTAAATATATGAGATAAATGTGATATATTTTATAATAGGTATATATATATATATATATATATATATATATATATGCAAAGAGGGAGAAAGACGAGGCAAGTGCACTGAATTTAGAGTTTATCTTTTTAAGAGACCAATAAATCTGAGAGGAAAAAATCATCATTATTTTCCAAAAAATAATTATTTTCTAAACAAATTTATTTATTATAATAATATAAAGAACCCGACAAAGAAAGTGCATAAAGTATCAAGTGATGGTTTATTTGATATGTGGAATTGTAAAAAATGATGAAAATCATTAAAGACTCTCTATATCCAAGCTTCATTTTTTATTTTATGATTTTCATTTTTTACTAATAGATTTATAGAATAGGTCAATTATCATAACCATTCTAAAAAGTGGTGATATTACTCTTAAAAATCATGTCTAATATAAATAATATAATAGACAATAATATCCTTAATTGTGCCTATTTTATTAAATTTTCCTACTAAAATATTCTTGAAAAAAATTTCCTACCAAAAAGAATTCGGCCAAATTTTTTCCAATCAAAATTTTTCCGCCAAATTTTCTCCAGCCAAAAATTTCTAGCCAAATTTTTTTCCCACTAAAATTTTTTGACCAATTTTTTCCCGTCAACAGAATTTTTTTTCCCCGCTAAATTTTTTCCACCAAAATAAATCTCGTCAAATTTTTTTCATCAAATTGTTCATGTTGTTATTTGGTGGAAAAAATCCCACCAAATTATATTTCGGAGTTTATGCTGTTTTGTAGACAAAAATTTTACGAAACTATATTTTGATTTATTTTGTTGGTTTATACATTAGGGTTTATTTGTTTGGGAATCGAATTCCAACAAACTATATTTGAAAGTTTATGTTTTTCGTTTGGTGGAAAAATCACACCAAATTATAATGGGGGGTTTATGTTGTTTGATAGAAAAACCCCACCAAATTATATCTCATGTAATCGAAATTGAAAGGATTTTACTTAATAACTCATGTATATATATTTAAATACCCACAAAGTAAATATAGATCAAAACGAACATAAACCCTAAAGAACCTTCAAAATAACTAAAAAGTGTAAAGTAAACACTAAGAACTATTAAAATAGGTAAATGTAATTTGGTGAGAAAAATCCCACCAAAAAATTACATAAACTCTTTCTCTAAAAATAAAGTTATTTGGTGGGAGTTGAGCATATTATTCAATAACTTCAGAATAAGTTCTTAATTTTGTCCTATTTGAAAATTTTAACATTAAGTATATGAAAACACAAGAGATAAACATGGATTTTATTAAAAACGCTTGGGACTTTGAGGTCAAAGACAACTATATGTTTCAGTTTATTACTAAACAGAAAGCTGTTAAGAAGGCATTGCGAGAGCTTAATAATAAATACTACAAAATAACCCCTCTACATATAAAAAGCATCAAGGACAACTTATCAGCTATTCAGACTAATATTATGATTGGAGCTGCTGACCCTATAATTCTTGATGAGGAGAAAGTTCTTATTAAATCTTTAGAAGAAGCAGCCATTATAGAACATGAAGGGCTTAAACAGAAATCTAAAGCTACATTCATAAATGACACTGATTGCAGCTCTTTATATTTTTATAAAATGATAAATGGTAGATTAGCTAAAAATACTATCTCTACCTTGATTAAAGAAGATGGAACAGGTAATTCCATAATTGGGGTTGATTTTTGTAATTCCATACACCAATGCCTGGAAACAGGTAAATTATTGCAACAGGTTAATGCCACAAATATAGTCCTAATTCCTAAAGAGAAAAATATATCTAATGTAAAGAAGTTTAGGCCTATTGCATGTGTAAACACTATATACAAAGTTATTGCTAAGCTCTTATCTGGTAGGTTAAGGAAGGTTTTAAACTCCTTAATCTCTATTAACCAATCGACTTATGTTGAAGGCAGATTCCTTTGTGATAATATCTTGGTTGCGCAAGATTTGGTGCTTCGTTATAATAAGAAAAACTTGTCTGTTAGATGCGCTATTAATTTGGACCTTCAGAAAGCTTTTGATAGTATTAATTGGGATTTTCTCCTCAATACTCTCACTGGTATGAAGTTTCCTGCAAAATTTATTAAATGGATTAGAATGTGTATCTGTTCTCCTAGCTACTCTATTTGTCTAAACCGAAAGGGTAATGGTTATTTTAAAGGGAAAAGCGGACTTAGACAAGGAGACCCTCTCTCCCCATATCTCTTCACTATATGTATGCAAGTCTTTACAGACATATTTAAACACATTGCTAAGAAGCAAGACTTCAAATGTCATCCTAAGTTCCAAGCTCTGAGTCTTAATCACATTATTTTTGCTGATGACCTTCTTATGTTTCTTAATGCTGATAAGAATCTGCCTTACTGGTCAAAGAGGTACTTGACCTCTTTTCTAGACTATCTGGTCTCAGAGTTAATTACTCTAAAAGTAAATTTTATTATCGAAGGACTCCTATTCATGTTCAAAAATCTATTTCATCTATACTAGACTATCTGGTCTCATAGTTAATTCTAATATTTAATCTTTCAAAAATTTCTATTTTCATATCTGTCGGCGTATTTTTACAAAATAGAATAGCTGACTTAATTAATTTTGCATTCAAACTCACCAACTAATGTATTGCCAATAATCACATCACCTGTATTAAATTAATTAGTAAATAATAATATTTCGATGATTTAAATCATATATACAAACAAAAACTTAAAAAACATGGTATATTATGCAATTATATATATTTCTATATTAAGTATTAAAATAACTGGATATAATTATTAAAAAAAATTCTGTATTGAAATATATATATTTACTACACCAAACATATTTTTAAATTAAATAAATAATATTTAAATCAATTTCCTTTTCAAATTAAAGAAATAACATAATTATAAAATATCTACAATAATACATATACTGTAGAACCAGCTCATCTGGGCAGGCCATGTCTCTCAACTAAGAGATACAGAGTTCAAACCCCGAAGATCAAGAAAGTTAAAGAAGGTTGTTAGCCAGAGCTCTATTGTCTCAACCATGAGGTACAAGGTTCGAATCCCGAATGTGGAAGAAAGTTAAAAAAAGGTTGTTGGCTAAGGCGCTATTGTCTCATCCATGAGATCCACATATAAAAAATTACCTACATGGTAGAACAAAAAAGATAAATAAAAAAGGAATTATACGTGATTTATACTTTGTCCACAATAAAATAAAAAACATAAAAAATTTGAACCAATTAAAAAATACACGTATCGTATTTATGAAATTATACACACTCCTAAATTAATTAATTCAACTTCTTTTCTGCTTTATTGATTGACCAGTAGTAATTGTACACATGTAACCTTTATGATATCATACAACTCCTTGGTCCACCGAGGGGCATTTAATTAAGACAAAGCATTAAATGGGCCTATCTGCAATTAATGAACTTGTCTACTTGGCGCAGATCACATGGTTTCTCTTGACACATGGCTTCATCTGCTTGGCTTACACATCACATCTCCACGCCGTTAAATTTTTTTCTCGCACTGAAAATTTTTCCTCAACATAACCGTTGTTACTTTGTTAGCGCTCCACCTTCGCTGCAACACTGCTTGATAATCAACGATGATAGACATTCTTTAAAAAGTAAAAATGTAAATTTTGTTTCCCAGTTAAAACCTTAAGTCTGAATACAAGAGGAAGGAAAGTTGGTCGGAGTATATTCGTGACTTTATTATAAAATAGAGGTATATTTGCTACTTTTGTAACACCAGAGTACATTTGGCTACCACATAAAACAGGATAAATGGTGCAATTTATACATTTTTGTATAACTTTTGTTCTGTGGCTTCATTTCTATAGCTTGATTGAGTATGTCTTAGATACTTATTAAGATTATTTGTGTAATCGGTTTCTTTAACTCAGAAGCCAAAATGTGTGATGAATACTAAAGAAGTCAAATTTCTTTTACTTTCTACTAAATGTAAATAAAAGTCGAAATCTTTTTTATTTCTTAATGTGGACAACGTGAATTTTTCTACCTGATTATTTCTAATCTTGAAAATAGAAATAAAAGAGTTCATGATTGTCTTCATCAAAGATGCCAAATGCATCTTGGTCCTGATAAATGATGTTAGCCACACTATTTTGTTTTGATTTTGGAATTTACTATGGACTAAGCTTTGAACTTTAAGTGGAAAACTACTGTGCAAATCATGACACATCTTTAGTGAATTAGTAACACTTTATTTATATTTCAAATCAATTCAATTATGTTTACTTGTTACTACGTAAATGCTAATATTTTTTCCTGGAATCATTTGTTTCCAGCTATTCACACGACTAGTAGATATCACAACCTTATGATTGAGCCCATGACTCGAGATGAAAGCCTGGACAGAAGGTGGATTAGTGATGGAGGCTCATTAGGAGAAGTACAAACATCTCCAGTTATCTATCATAATATCTATTAACAACTAATTAATATTTGTATATTGTGTAATTCTTGTTTTATAAAAATCCAGGGGTTCAATTTCATCCCGAGAGCATCATAAAGGTTATTCAGATTAATGAGAAGACGGAGGCTCAACAGTAAAGTTGTCCATCGATAAAGTTTTGTTTGTTATACCGAAGGTTGTGCGAATATTAATCCACAGTATTATGGTTTAAAACTTGCATCTTCTCCAAGGTGATCTAAATTGTTCTTTCAACCTTCTATTTACGAAAAAGAATGAATGGATTGTATTTGATAACTGGATTTTTTGAGTAATATAAATACTGATAATTTGCAGCCACAAAGTTGGATCTAAATACAATATGGTGTATAGTTTATAATAGAATTGATAATGATTATTGATTTGTATGCTGTGAATAGAGAAGATTCTCCGATCACTAGAGTGGGGACGTACATCCTATTCAATATAACTCATTCAAGGATGCAGCCTCTTCGCAGACGTACTTGCAACTTTGTGTATATGTTGTCTTCTTATTTTTAAAATAGTATGTTTTCTTTTGAGTTTTAGGCACAATTGTGCTATATAGTTTTGTGACTGAATTGCAATCATATTTAGTTGTCTTACAAATTTTTCCTTCATTTTAAAATGAATTTTGTCATGGAATATTGGATGGGATAGAAAATTGTTACCACACAAACAAAAAGATAATATAATCTTGCTAAAATCTCAACGCCAAAATTGAAGAGATATACAATCCAATTTTACATGTTCTCTTGCTTGCAGAAACTCTTTTGAGAAGGGCTATTTTCATCCAATGGATTGCCCTGATGATGTTGGGGTGGTTCTGCAACAACTTCCTACAAGAGACATGCAGAACACGTAACACGAAAACAATTACAATTTGTATGCTAAGGAAATTCAACAACCTTATCATAAAAAAATGAGATCCTTTGCTGTTATGAATAATCTTTATTGCAGAAGTATTCCATGTATTATGAAAAAATTGCACTACAAGTCCCTAAAAGTCTATACATGCAAATTTTTTGACCTTAAAAATCTTCTAATATAAAAAAATACATTTCCAAATCTAAACAAAATACTATCTCTAAATCAAGAAAAACTACTATTAAAGTTGAGAACAAGAACACGGGTTGATGGATCACCATGAGTTGGAATACCGACTCTATCAACAAGGATATTATCAAAAAATTGGAAAGGACACCAATAAATTCAACAATAGGAAGAAAAAATTCGGCCTGCTCAGCATGAAGAAGAAAATTTTGAGTAGTTAAAGTAGCATTTTGACAAAAAAATATAGTTAAAGTAGCACCATGTGCTCTAATTCTTCTCGATGCCTGAATAGAACCACCAAAGTATGCTAATGAATATCAATTTCAAAACCAACTTACCATTCAATTTCTGATCAATTTTTTCAACCAAAGTTCTGATCATATTAATGAACAGATGCAAAAAAGAAATAATTAAAATATGTCGAGTTTCTGAAGATATTATGGTATATACCTAGATTTTTCTTGATGATAAATCTCACTAAATCATCAAATATTACCAATATTATCATTACTCTAACCACTTACCAAGATTATCTCAAGTTCACTAGATTTCTCCCCAAATTCACTAAACCTAAGATTATCCATAAAAGCTAAACTTTAGAAACTCAAACGATGAAAGTGAATGAATTTTTAATAGAAAATAAGAAAAAAAAAACACAAAGATATAATATTAATTTCAGACTTAAGGTTTTGATTGGAAAAAATATTCATTCTCGTTGACTATCAAAAGTAGTTTTGCAGCGTAGGTGGCGTGCAAACAGAGTAACAATGGTTATGTTAATATCTACTCGTGTTGTAGCGACGATGACGGTGGGCTAACAGTGGTTATGAGTGATTGGGTAGGACATTGGTCGTGGGTGGAGCGTTTCTTTTCTTTTTTAATAGCTTAATGTTATTTTTTATTTTTTTATATCTTTATATAATAAGGTATATATATGAGTAAATACACTGTTTACCCCCTGAACTTTGGCCCGATTGACAGACTGCCCCCCAAAGTTTAAAATGCGACTAGTTGCCCCCTAAACTTTAACTTCGTGACTCGATGCCCCTTGTGACCATTTTCCGTCAATTTTTCCCGTTAACTCGCAACATGGGTGCCACGCGCCGTTAACTCGTGACTCGTTGCCCCCTAAAATTTAACTTTGTGACTCGTTGCCCCCGAACTTTTTATTCAGAATTATTTTGATTCGTTGCCCCCTAAATTTTTTTTTCAAAATTAATTATTTAAAAAATCATTTTAACATTGGCAAATTTGGTATTTCAAAACTTCTTCTCCATGATCTTCTTCTCCAAAGCTTCTTCTCCATGATTAAAGCTTCAAAGCTTCAAAGCTTTAAATCTTCAAATCTTTAAATCTTCAAATCTTTAAATCTTTAAATCTTCGAATCTTCAAATCTTTAAATCTTCAAATCTTCAAACCTTAGATCACCACTACGAGCTTCTAAATTACGCTATAATTAATACAAAAATCCAGTCTCATCTTCTTCCTTTCTCCCTGTCGGTCTTCCTGGCGCACGTTAGCAACAGCTACCCCATTTTCTTTGCTTCGTGATCTCTCAAATTCATTGTCGCCAGGTACGGTTTTGTAACAATACCCAACATCGAAAGTTTTCCACTTTCTCACTTAGATCTGTAATTTTTCTACTTTTCTTCTTTAATTTTTGTATATTTTTCTTGAATATATCATTCATTTAATTGAAAATCAATACCAGAAAGAATAGATTAAAAATTTGATACAAATAGTGACTTCTTTTTGGGTCTCCCATTGGTTTTACAAAAATTGATATAATGAAACATAACATGTTCACGTTTAGGTTGACAATATCAAGAATCAATACCAACTGTACAATGTATTGTAGCAAAAACCTTGACTTACAAAAGTAAAACAAAAAGATCTTGCGTTTTGAATATTGGATGTCAAGTTTAATGAATATTGGAAGAAGAATTTAAAGAAAGAAGGGTATGAAATTAATGAAGAGTTTATTCATGAAGATTTTTTTTATCAAACTTTCTCCACTAAAGAAGAAGAAGTGTAAAATACCCAAAATACCCATCTTTAAAAAAAGGATATAATTAACAATTTAAAAAAAAAATCTGGGGGGCCAACTAGTCACGAAATTAAAACTTTAGGGGTCAAAAAGTAGAGGGCAACTAGTCCACGCGCGCGTGTAATGCACGCTGCGAATTAACGGAAAATTTGGACGGAAAACACCAAAAAGGACTAACGAGTCACGAAATTAAAGTTTAGGGGGCAACTAGTCGCATTTTAAAATTTGGGGGGAAGTCTGTCAATCGGGCCAAAGTTCAGGGGGTAAACAGTGTATTTACTCTATATATATATACTAGGTATTGCCCGTGTCTTAAGACACTTTGAAAAATAATTATCTGATTATCAATTTTACTTACTTTGAGCTGTCGTTTTGAGAAGTTAAGTAATAAAAAGTGCACCACGATCATATATTCAATAACATGTGCCATAAACACCCATAATTATAAAAAAAATGCACACATTCATATGTTAGTTGTGTGATCAGTTGTTGTTTGGAATAGGTTCCACCTGGTAAATGTTGGACAAAAGCGGTGATCAATGGATCTCGTTTGGTGTTTGTGTTTCTTGTGTGGCCCTTCTCGGATGAAGTTTAGTTCGACTTTAACCGGTTGATAGTTACAAAAATACTCGTTAATGGATTAGTCGAATAGTAAAGCTTGCTTTGAATAATTAACCACAACAGAAGTAAACTTTACCGTGACAGTCAAGTTTCTCTCTCTATATATTGTAAAACACTATATGTGCCTAGGGGCATTATAAAGAAGGAGATTCTCATCTCTATCTTTCTCTCTCTAATTTATGCTTTTGGGCATTCTCCCAAGGCCATTTGTCCGTTGAAGAAACCAATGATTAGAGTTGAAATATTAAAAAAACCTCCTTCTCCTTGTATTACAACTTTTCAAATCGAATCCGTAATTGTTCTATAAGTTTTATATTAAAAAATTATTATAATTTTTTTACAACTATAAAATTAGCTACTTCATTATTATGTGACCATAAATGGATATTAGTCAATATACTAATAAAATAGATAAAATCAATTAGGTGTTTAATGTATGGAATAATTTTATTTGATCGATATTATGTATGAATTTTGTATATATAGAATATCTTTTATATATATATATATATATATATATATACACACTATACTTTATTCGGATTTTTGAATTACCTGTCGGATTATTTTAAAAAACCAATTCCTAAAGAATTATCCATCACTTATCTTTTGTGAGAGCCAAATCCTCATGAATGAACCATCGGTTCCACTAACAGATTTTTATCGGATTAGATATCCATCGGTTACGGTTAATATTCTAACCATTTCCATCCCTACTCATTTTTACACCACGTTCAAGATTCTTCTATCTTTAAGAAGAAAACAAATTCACATTCTTCAAGTGGATATAACCTATTACGAGGTAATATATATGTCAAATACATGGATATGGACAAATTTCCTTCTGAATTTTCTTTTGACAAAGCTCTTTGCCATAATTCCTCACGAGTCACGAGCTCGATCCCTTCGAGCATATGTTCGGGAATCTTATTTCAATGACCAAATTAAATCTGAGTTGATAGTGTGTGCCGTAAACTAAATGACACCCAAGAAGAATGTTTCTTTTTAGGACTAGCTGGGCCAGGTCATGAAGCAATTAAATAATGAAACGGCTCATTAGAGAACTTAAATTCATCGATCCTTAAGTTGTCATGATATTAATGCAAGAGACTTGTCAAAGTGTCAGATCACCGCCCAATATCCTCAACTTAGTTGAACTATCAATTAGGATAATTTGTGTCTTGAAGAAGATAATTATCTGGGCTCGTACTCCCCAACCTCTTACCATTCCCCAATCATAGTTGAGTGTGAATTACACTTCTCTTTTAGTATCAAAGATAAGTTTTCGTTTGCAAGGATATGCCTTATGTAAGCTTCTATGAAGTTAATGCACAATTAAAATTTATTGCTTCTATATTTATGACGGTACACGTGTGTCCCATGCTTTAGACATGTCATTATGACCCCTTTCTGTAGTTATTCCAAACTTCTCATCTTCTTTTATTCATACTCCAAATACTCCTTTGCCTTCTTACTTTAAAAAGTAGGTGTCCTCTGATTACTCGAGCATTTATGGTAGATAAATTAATACTCCCTCTGTCCACTTTTATTAGTCCTTCTTTCTAAAAATAGGTGTCCAACAATATTTGACTTTTACATTATCAAGACTTTTTTATCCCAATGTTTCGAATATCACCCCTAATTAATTAGTTAAAAACAATGGTGTAATAATTTACCTTAAATTTAATGAATAAAGGTAATATAGTAAAAATAGTATGTAGTTGATGTCTTTTTTAAGATTTGTGCCACAAAAAGTAGGACAAACATAAGTGGCCAAAGGGAGTAGCATAATAACAAAGGAAACTTCCTTGGCTTTTCATACCTCAAAGCAAGATATTAGTGTATAGCTCATGTGTATACTCATCTTGAGGAGTCATAATGTGGTTTTTGCTCCTCAAATAATGAAAAAATAATATAACCGCTAATTTTGTTTGGTTCCTTAGTTATGGACAACATACTGATCCCAACTATTTGCATAAAGGTTATTCACTCTTTATCTGTTTGCAAAGTTACTAAAGGTGACTTTCCTCATGATCATGTTTAGATACACATGTTTCATCATCAACTACTTTATTTAGGCTTTTTGGCATGACTGTGTTTCGCTATTAGAAAGATATTAGACTAGTAGCTACCGAGCTATATTTCATTCAAAACCCCAAAATTATTCTTTTAGGTTGTTGGGCTTAATTTTTATTTTCATTTTGTAGTCTTTATGGGTGATGTGTTCCACTTTTGTTTTGTATGAGCCCAAGACTTAAACTTCTTATATATAATCTAGCATTATTCATAACTTATCTGATAGATTTGTTTCCTCTATTACATTTTGCATACAGTGAACATTATTTATTTACATTATTGGTGAAGATTATTAATCTTGATATGTTTGTCTAACAAAGAGGAAATTGTGACCTTGGTTATAACTCAAATATATACGTATAAACCTATCTAACCTAATCAATATTCAGATGTCTCATCTGAGGGACAACGGATTTCCAACTATGTGGATCCTTTTATGTATCATATGCTTGCTGTTGTGCACCTTCATTATAAAATATCAAATTGATCCGCTTGATAATTCTAAGTTTCAAATGACTTATATTTTTCTTCAAGAATCATTATATGGATTTAATCAATTATGTGGACAACTCCCCGATTTTAACCTGTTTGGATTTAATTTTGATTATTATTGATGGGATGTAACCAAACTTTTTTGGTAACTTAATTTTCCAATCTTAAATTTTGACTTTTGGGAATCTTGCTTAAATATTTGATCCATCGTGTTGTTATTTGAGTTTGACCAAATGAGGTTTCAATTTTGATAACCTTGCATAGGGTTTAGTCGATCTTGCTAGTAACTTTCCAAGTATAACAACCTTAGGTTTCTTATTTGATAAACTTTGTAAGGTTAAATCGAACTTGTTGGTAACTATCTAAGCCGAACCAACTTAGTTTTTATTTTATTTTATAGACTTTATAAGGTTAAATCGAGCTTGTTGGTAACTCTCAAAGTTGAACTAACTTAGGTTTTTTGCTTCGATAACTTTTGTACGGTTTAATCAAGCTTGTTGGTAACTCTTTGAGTTTAACCAACTCATGTTTTCACTTTGTTTGTTATGTTTAATGGAGTTACTTAGTAACTCTCTAAGCTTAACCATCTTAATTTTCTTCTTTGATAGCCTTCATAAGTTTTAACGAACCTATTGGTAACTCTCTGAGTTTAACCAGTTGAACTTATTACTTTGAAAACCTTCATAAGGTTTAATCGATCTTGTTTAGATTTAATTTAGGTTGTCATAATTACGGGTGAACATAATTTATAGTCGTAGTAAAGAATTTTAACTAATGGTAAGATTCAAATCTAATATAAAGCAAACATCATTCTTAATCATCATTCACGTCATTAACTCCCCTCCCCTCCCATAGTGAGGAAAAAGAGTGTGACGAGGCACTATATTGACAGTTTACCCAATTATATTCACAAACCCATTTTCCACCCTAGAGATGAAATTCTTATAAAATTTGAGCAGATGTTCATAATTTCCATGGATTAGGTAAAATCTTTCCATCTTCATAAATAAATATGTGTGTACCTTGATTCACGTTATTTGTATGAAGTCCACCTCAAATTTTGAGTTCAAATTCTGGATTATCCCTATCAAGACTTTATTGCCTCATCTCCAATTCCTCCTCTCCAATGATGAATTCAACCACCAAGCCTCGATTAATCAAGCATGGATCATGGGATTCAGATTGAGTGGTACTTTCACTCGTATCAATTATCCACCATTTAGCAGAGTCGCACGACCTTAATATTTTATCCCTTTTGACCCTACGGTTAGTCCCCAAAAGTTTTGTCGATAGATTTTCATCTTATCAACTATAGAAGCAAACGATATATATACTGAACTACCCGTATTGATTAATATTCTTTTAGAAATGTCATTACCAGTGATAGGAGGAAATATCGGCGCATCATCGTGCATAGACATCATACTCTTTGCATCATCGTAATTGAAATTGACATCATCATTGTGCTTAGGTCCTCCCTGCGGTGTAGGTCCATGGACATGCTTAACATACCAATTTCTTCCAGTATGAGTTGTTGTCGCAAACCACCCGACAATGATATTCAACTCCATTTCAAAAATATTAAAGCAAATTTAAAGGTGCTTCAGCTTTGATTGCCTCCATGAAGTGTTAATTTATTGTTTTTAAGTTGATAATGTTCATGAATTCGTATAATTTTGGAGGGTATCGTTTGGATCAAGTTCTTTTTTACAATTCTTCGCGTATTCTTCCACTTTTATGTTGTATGAGCCGATTGGAGAATAATGCAAGGATAACAGAGATTTCGGAAAATTTAGAGAAAATTTGGAAGCGGAGTTCAACAAAATTCAAATAAGCGTAGAAACTTTGGTATTGACTCATATAGTATATGTACTCTTTCTTTGACCAAAATAAATAAATATAAATTTATTAAATAAAGTTTAAACGAGACATTATCTCGTATTGATATATATTCCGAAATTATTATTATTAACTCAAGAATCAATCTGATCATATAAAATATTCAGCTCTACTTAGCAACCCATCCCATATATATAAAAAAAAAGTTGAAGAGGACAAAAATTTAGAAAAGGAAATAGATTAAATATAGACTTTTAGTCCAAATGAATTAAAATGGACTATGCATTTTTAAGGCCCGTTTGAAAGTGTTTACTTTAGAGTAAAGAACGTTTTTAGAATAAAATATTAAATTTAGAAAAATAATTAAAAATAATTTTGAAATCTAGAATGATTATAGGTGTTTTTTTTTAAAAGAATCAATTCGGTGTTTCTCCTAAAAATGTTTTTCATTGTCTAAGTACCCGTTTGGAAGTGTTTTTTCTGAAAATCACTTAAAAGTACTTCTAGATGTTTAAAAGTATTTTTTCTGAAAAGCACTCTTTGAAAAACTATCTGGGACGCTAATATCCCAAAAAAGATCCGAATTTTTGACTAGAAAGCATGTAAATAATGCAATCCCATCAGCTGAAAATATATATGACCGGAAATGCACCGATTCACCAATCTGTACATGGTGCCAAACAAATAAAGAAACAACCGAACACCTTCTGCTACAGTGTACAATCAACAAATCGATTTGGGCGGCATCGACGTTACAAATTTATGTACAACAAGAGAATATTCAAAATTTAGGAGAAAGGATGCTAGGAGTGATAGAAACGTATAATAACGGAGGATGGGATAGGAAAAAAGTAATGAGCGATTTACTTATCTTTCTGTGGAATATCGCAAAGATGAAAGCCTTCACGAAAATACACGCATCGATATCGATCATATTATCCAGATTACTAATAAACTCATGGGTGAACTACACGAAATTGATTGAGCAAATCAAGATCAGCTAACAACCACTATCGCTTATCAACAACATCCTCACAACATTGCTACACAAATCACAGACGATTTTACTTGCATATGCGATGCATCTTTCAATACTAAATATGAACCAACATGGATATAAATATTAACCATCAGTCGAAGGTGAAACATGAGACAATTACAGAACGGTTAGATGTAACACAATCCTAGAGGGAGAAGTTTTAGCAGTTCTGGAAGCAGTGCAAATGTGAAAGGAACATAAGGAGAACACGAAGACCATTTTTCCTCATAAACTTGAGTTAATACAAGGTATTAGGCAGGTGTTAGCGGCAAGATGGACTATTCAACCGATCCTCCGCCAGATTAGGCAGAGAGGATGGTTATCATTCCGACATTTACCGCGAAGGATGAACAGTCTTGCAGATCGTCTTGCGAAATACACTAGACACGGAGCCACGTTTAAAGGAGATCCCCTCTTGGAGTTGACCGGTTTTTTCAAAAGGATGGGAGTTGGTTGATAGATAGACGGAAGGTTAGCGTGTTTTATCCAAAAAAAGAAATATTCAGTCTTTTATATATATATGAAAAAATTATTATATAATAACACTAATTATAAAAGAATAACTCAAAATATTATTTTAAAAGAAAAAATGAAAAAGGTTTTGTGTAGGGAAAGCAAATGGTTTACTTGACCCGTTTAGACCGTTTGGATCTGGACCTTAGATTTAGCAAATTTAGCAAAACCTGCAGGATCAAACCTATAAATAACTTTTATGTTGACAAATTACGCTCGATCTAAACCGACCCGCTATTCATATAAATATTCATTATAACTAAACAAATAAGCTCAAACAAGCCCTTGACGAATTCAAGCCCAGCCCATGAAAGTATCTTTATTTGCTGCCTTTAGTTGTAATAATGTTTATCAAACTCTAATTTACCCTAATTTTTAATTTCCTGCGTCTTCATCAATAATATAATCGGTAAAATCATTCACATACCCATCTTCATCAGACGCTCCTCTCTCTCGATCTTCCACCAAATACTCTTTTCGACATTGTCTCAGTCTTCTCGTCCATTTGTATTATATTTAGCCCCGGCCGTTAGACCTCTGTTTCAGATCTTCAGGCCAAGTACCGTTCTCTATTTCTCCATCTCACCGGGATCCTCGCATCTCACCGGGATCGCTGATCATGACATTTCAAGTAAGAATTAATGGGCAGGTTTAATTTTGTTAATTATTGGAACATCTTCTTTGTTTTGGCTTTGCAAATAGATTATTGTTTTTCAATTTATATGTATTAATAATTGCTTCTCCTTATTAATATGTATTATGTCTTCTTTTTCATTACTTGTTTACAGAAATTGTACAAGATCAAAGGAGAAAGATCATGCACATGTTTTGTGTACTGAGGTACTTTTCTTATTTTCACAATTTTGATTCAATTTTGGTTTAGTGTGTAGTTCTTGAATGTCCTGATTTCATTTGCTTTAAACTTAGATACAATTATAACCTAGATACAGTTATGAAATTCCCAAACATGTAAGTATAAACTAATAAATGCTACTTGTTCTCGATAAGTATCGAATTTAAAGCAGCATTTTGTGCATTTTTTTGCTTAAATAGGAGGATCTAGTCTGTATTCTCTTATGGTGTAGTTTTTTATTAATATGGAAGATTTTATAACATTTATGTCAAATAAATGCACCAATGGTCCTTGTGTTATGCACTGGTTGCATTAACAGGAGTCGATAAATCTCCATTGTTATTCCAAAATATAGAAATTAATACCTTACGTAGGGATAGATTTGCTATTTACACATATATACAGCTCTCTCTTAAAATCTTTAACCTCGCTTGCGATCTTCCTGTTTAGCTTCGGTTGTAGAAGTAAAAGAGGTTCTTCAGCAAGAGGTTCAAGTTCATTGTCAGAAATATTTTCAAGAAATAGTAGGTCCCACTTTATCTTGTAATTGAATAATAATAATAATAATTGTTCTGACCTGATTCAATTATTTTTTGTAGTGAGATTATCATTGAATAATAATATTAATAATAATAGCCAAATTGAAGAGGAACCTTTTGAACCGCTAGAATAAGTTGAACCCGATCTTCTCCACCGTGAAGTGGTGCTCCACCGTAGACATCTCATAACAAATCAATATCGACAATGGTACTCCAAATCAATCAGGGGTGGATCTAGTAAGATTTACATGGGGTTGAAATTGGTTTAATTAGTTCTCTTCATATAAGGATAATTTTAACATTTTCCATATTTGACATATTTCATAATATAAGGGACAATTGTGCAATTTACATAACTTAGCAACTCAATTGCACATTAAATTATATTGGTAATTAATGATATATTGATTAATTCTCCTCTTTAAAAGAACTTGATATTACCTGTATTTGGTCAAGATAGAATTATTACAGCATACATAGGAAAAACCCAAAAACAACCTCCTCCTCAGTTGCTTTTATATATATATATATATATATATATATATATATATATATCACCATTATTTATGGGCTTTATGCTTTCCTCCACACTACCTTTTCTCTGAACAATTTGCAAACTTTCGAGTTCAGTTACTTAGTTTCTCATCTTTTAGCTTTTTCTTCATCTTTATCAGAGCTTTTTCATAAATTAGTGCATATCTTATTTTTTAATTACTAAATCTTTCTTGGATTTGATCAAAACCAAATGATATATACCTTAATAGGATCACTGAAATCAACATAGCTTTCCTTATTGAAATCTATATTCCATTTTCAGATTTGCTGACTATATAGAGTTTTTTTAGGTGATCATGGAGAACTTTTCTGGAGGTGTTAATGTTACGGAACAACATCAAATGGAATTACCGCCTGGTTTTCGCTTTCATCCGACCAATGAGGAGCTGATCACTCATTATCTAATCAAAAAAAGTTCTTGATGGTAACTTTACAGCTAGAGCCATTGGAGAAGTTGACATGAACAAATTTGAGGTAGTTTGGTTGTGAAGGAACTGAACTCGATCTTCCCCACTAACTTTATGCAAAGTTCAGAGACAAAACAATTAAATTTTAAGTGTGAATCTAGTTAAAGAATTTGGATATGATTCTGGTGGGAGTGGTGGTTCTCAGATTCGCAGGGTCAAATGAATGTCGATATTCATATCGAGGAAATCACAAAAAGAGCCTCAATAACATATAACTTATTTTAAAAATCCCCTCCCTTTACTTCTTCTCACAAAGTCCTCAGTTAGATTTTTAGTTAGAATACTTTACCTTTATATACTTACCATTTAATTAATAGTTTTTTTTAATGTTATTTTTTTTCTACGTTTTCATATTCGTAATCTGTGTTTAAATGTGTGTTTAAATGGGTACGGACTAGTATATAGTTTGATTAATGGATGTGGAGGTTTTCTAATTCTTACCCTAATTAATCCTAACTTTAAATTATGAATCACAGTGGAAAGGAATAATTAAAGACGTTGAATAGAATGTAGATTCAGAATATCAATCCAAACATAAACTTTACATACGCTAACTGATGCTACAATTTTATATACAGATGAGATTCATGGAAAACTATACTTGCAAAACCACTAAACTAAAGTGTCGAAAGAAGATTCAAAATACATGCTCGATTGTTCCCTGCCCACAGAATCACCAGTAATATATTCAATTAACGTTGTTCCCTGTACCCATTGGGGCTGTACCCAGGTGGGGCTGTACCCAGATCAAATGGTCCAAAGACATGGGTTAACGTTGTCAAAAGCATGTGCGATTTTTGGATGGTAAAAGGGCGGTGCCCGGGGTTCAAGGGTCTGTACCAGTGTGCCATTTATCCTGCTTTGATTCTGCAAAAGACAACAACTAACTTAAATTTAAAAAAAATTAAAAACAAAAAGAAAACATGTAAACACAAACTCACCTAACGCATATCTGGGCGGCGGAATGGCCACGACGGCTTACACTGGTGGCGGATCTGAGATATAATGGATAAGAACAAGGTTTTTATTGTGCAGATGAGGAGTTTTATGAAGAATATGAGTTGATGAATGGTGTTGGAGAGTCAGATCTTCGATGGAATGGCCACGAAGAGCGGGGCTATGGCCATGAACAGCGCTAGAACGCCGTCTCAGAGGCACGGCGGTGACGACGGGGTGGATAACGGCCCACTGTAACAGCGGGAGAGGCGGTTTCAAACGCTGGAAAGCGACGGGGTTTCATGGTGGAACTAGATTTGCAGAAAAGCGACGAGTTTTCATGGAGATATGCTGAGATCTGGGCCGAGTCTTCAGGTGGCTGTGGGTGTCGAAGGTCTTCCAGCGGCGGTGTGCAACAGACCTCACGTGTGCAGAGCAGGTGAGAGGACGGCGACAGGGTTGTTGCTGGGGAGGTGATGATGACGAAGGTGGAAGGGGAGTTCTGTGGAGGGTGACAGTGGTGGGGTGCTTTATAGAGAGAAGAGGGTACTGGAGGGGATGACTTTACAGAGAGAGGAGGCGGTGGCTTTACCGAGAGAGAGGGGAGTGGATGGGGTGGGTTTACAGAGAGCAGGGGAGTGGAGGGGGTGGGTTCGTGTAAATCTAATGGTATAATGGATTGGGTTTTTTGGTTTCCACTGTAATAAGAACTGATATAGGGGGCAATTTGGGTCTTTGGGTCTTTTGGGCTTGTGTAACTAGATAGTTACAAAGAGGACTTTTAATAGGAAGTCCAATGTTATGTGGATCGTGATTTATAATTCACCCGTTCATATGGGTTTTGGTGGGGTTCGCCTTGCTTTCATTATTTTCATTTAAAATGTTAGACAAAATTTTAAAGCGCTAGAAACTTTTGGTATTATTTAGATTTAAAGGATGACCTATATGGAATTGAATCCACTTTGTAAATTGTGTGGCAAAATTTTTGATTCAAGTAAACATTTTTTCTTTGAATATGTGATGTCTCCCTTTTTGTTCTAAATATAAGCCCTTAGGAGACATCATTTTAGGTAGAAAATGATCTTTTTATATTGACTTTTGTGCTTAATTCCTAATATTCTCATTTCTTGTCTTGATTTGATGAATTATTATTTTTAGAGCATATTTGGTTTAATTTGTGTGTTAATGTGAAGCTTTAAAGATAAATATGAAAATAAATTAGATTTCAAATCAATTCTAAGAAGATAAGGAAATAAGATCTTGAAGAGTTCATGAGATAGAAGGAATCAGAGTTCAATTAGGAAAAGAAAAGCTGTCAGATAAATCTGAATTTCTGTAGCTACGTCTGAAGAAGTGAATATAACTCCAAATCTGAGACGATTCTGAAAGAGCACTTATAGAGGTATATAGATCTTTCTGTGAGGATTCTTTTGATATCTTACGGGCCAGTAACGAAGAAGATATGGTCAAAACAAGTCATCAGTAATTATCCTTATCTACTTACGAATTGGAGTTGGGCTTAGACACTTTTACTTGGTCCCTACTCCAAGATTTCGACCTAGCACCTATATATCAGTTCTAAACCTTAGAAAATCATCCCTTGGTTGCATAAGCTTAATATACATACATAATTCATCATAGAAGCAATCAAGAGGATATTGAGGAGGAAGAAGTAATAAGTAAGACCTAGAGCTTAATTACATTAATTCAACACTTCTCCATCTCTATTCTTTGGGTAAATTAGTATTAGATCTATTTTGTCTATGAGGTATTTCTAAGCTATTTATTCAAGAGTTTTAGTATGCATAATTTCTCTTTAGGATTGTAATTATATGAACCTTTAATTATATGAAGTAATCCAAAATTTATGGATTTGGTGCAAAATTGTTGGGCGTTTGTCTTCTAGCTGAAAGGGTTTGACTTGCCACCGACTACTATAACAGCTAGTCCTCTTCCAATTGATTCACTTCAGAAAAATTATTTCATTTTTTATTTTTTTACTCCCCAAACTCCCAAACTCCCCAACATCCGACTCCACAACTCCCGCACAATTCCACGACCCATGCCCACACCGTCGCCGTTGCCGGACCAGGCAGGTTGTAGTGGTCGTGGTGCACGCGTGTGGGGATTTCCCAATTCCCTTTTGGATTTCATAGCCTTTAGTTATTTTAAAAGTAATAGATGGGTAAAATATTATATGCAAATATTTCTCCATCTCTCCTCAAATGTGGGACTTCTTCTTCACAAAAATTGACTTTCCAACTTCCTCAAAATAATAGGAATGGATTGATTTAATACATCATATTAAATTGAATCTTTTCCACTTTCTCCAAAAGATAATGATTGGATTTATGCTAATCAATAGTATAAATCCTTTCAATCCCCCACTAGTGGCAGCTTGTGTATCGCAGTGGATACACATAGGTGTGACACTTCCTTCCCAAAGTGGCACATCTAATAGGAGAGTCCTCAACCACTTAGCTTCTTGCCCAACCAACTCTACTGCTATGATATCGGACTCCATGGTGGAACGTGCTATACCATAGCCACTGGTGGAGTTTACTTCATCATTGTCAAAGATCGAGTTTGCATCAAAAAATTGTCAAGGACTGCAGGAAATTTGCTATTATGCAAGCCTAGATCAATTGTACCCCTTAAGTACTTTAATAGACGACAAAGTGCAACCCAGTGGTCACTACTCGGGTTATGAGTATAGTGACTAAGTATACTTACGGCACAGACTATATCGGGTCGAGTGTAGTTCATTAAGAATTTCACACTACCTATGATCATAGTAGATTTATTTTGGGATACAACATCCCCATTGTTTTTGGAGAAAATGAATACTAGAATCATAAGGAGTTTTTACAGGTGGTACCTCAAAGGAGTCTAATTTATTCACCATCCTTTCTACGTAATGAGGCTGATTCAGGGAAATACCATATGTGCTTCTAATGATTTTCATTTTGAGTATCACATCAGGTTCTCCCATATCAATCATATCTAAATTTTAAGACAAGAAGCGTTTAGTCTCATTTATTATATGAATAGAAGTACCAAAGATGAGCATGTCATCTACATAGAGACAGATGATAACACACTTTGAGCTTGTTACTTTGGAGTAAAGAAATGAATCAAAAGTGTTATCCACAAAGCCATTTGTATTTAGAATATTGTCTAGTTTTTCATACCATTTTTTAGGTGCCTATTTCAAACCATACAAAGACTTTTATAGCTTACAAACTTTGTCCCCTTAGGAACCACACACCCTTCAGGTTGCGCCATGTAGATCTCTTCATCTAGATCTCCATTTAAATACACAGTTTCAACATCCATTTGATGTATAACTAGTTTGTGAATGACGGCTAAAGCAATAAGGGTTCTTATAGTAGCAATTTTGGTCACATGAGTAAGTGTCAAAGTAATATAAACCTTTCTTTTGGGTAAAACTCTTAATAACAAGTCTCGTTTTGAATTTCTCTATTGCTATTAATGGGTTTTCTACCTTTATGTAAGTCAGTTAATTCATATGTATTGTTGTTTTTAATAGAATCAAGTTCACTATAAATGGCTTCTCTCCTAATACTAGCATCTATAGATTTTAAAGCATCGTCATAAGTTTTTCGGTCTTCCTCCATAAGGAGGCAGGTGACAACCTGTTCGCGTATAAGGTCAATGTAAAAGCCTTCGGTCATAAAGGTCGTGATTATGTCAGGTCCAAAGTTGGAGTCGATCCTATGCCTCTTACTTCTCCTGGTTTCTTCCTCAGGAATACTACTAGGCTCCATAGAAGTAGAGGGGCCAGGGGAAACAATCACAAAGAGGTAAATCAACATTACTAGATAAGATATCATTAGGTAGAGAAGCATTAACATAATTCAAAGAGTTCAAATGTAACATGTGTTCAAAGAACTTAGCATCTCTAGATTCACAAATCAAGTCGTCATCTAAAGACAAGAATCTATAAACTGCGCTATCCTGAGCGTACCATATGAATATGAGTCTATGGTTTTTGGTCCAATCGTGACTGTTTTACAATCAAGTAGTTTAACTTTTGCAAGGCATCCCCACACTTTTAAAAATTTCAGGGTTGGTGGAAAGCCTTTCCACATCTCATATGGGGTCTTATTTAGGGTTTTATGGGTACCCAATTGAGTACATAAAGGCTGACAAAACAGCTTCACCCCACATATTAGTTGGTAAACCTGAACTTATTAACTGGCATTCATAGTCTCTTTTAGGGACCCATTCTTTCTTTCGGCTATGTCATTTTGTTGGGCCGTATAAGGGGCACTAAGTTCATGGATAATTATATTAGTTTTACAAAACTCTTTAAGGGAATTAGAACTATACTCGCCTCCTCTATCGGACCTAAGTCGTTTGATTTTACAGTCTTGTTGGTTTTCAACCTCGGCTTTATATGTTAAAAACGCACTTTCAGCCTCATCTTTAGTTTTAAGAAGGTATGCTTTCGCGAACCTATAGAAGTCATCTACAAAGGTTATATCGTAAAGTTTTTCTTCTTTACTTGCGAAATTTTTAAAATCAGCTAATTTAGAATGTACTAATTCTAGCAGTTTAGTCTTTCTCGTTGTACCGGATTGAAAAGGTTTTTTTGCAAGTTTGGAGTCTACACATATTTGATATCTGACAAATTGTGAAGGGGTATTAGTCCAATATTTTTAAGCCTTTTAATAGATGCGACAATTAAATGACCTAATCTACCATGCCATGTATCCATAGACTCAACGTTATAAGCAAAATTAGTAGCATTCTCATTAAAGGTTACAATGTTTAAAACTAACAAACCAGAATTTAAATGTTCTTTCCCCACAAACTCATAATTTTTGGTAATAATGATTTTTCAACTCTCAAAAACAAGTTTGAGTTCCACTTTTTGAAGAAGTGCTCCAGAAACTAAATTCCGAAGGAGAGAGGGGACGAAGAGAACGTTATTTAACTCTAAAATATCAATTTTCTGTTTCATTGAGTGGGCGTGAAGGCTAGAGATGTATTTTTGTTGAGAAATTAAAATTTCTTTTTTTGAATGTGCAACTTAAATTCCAAGGAAGTATTTAAGCCTTCCCAAATCTATAATCTCATAATCTTTTACCGACTCCCCCGCATTCAAATGTTTAACAAAAAATAAAGGATCTCCTTGAGTTTTTTTATATCCCATACTTATTATTACCTTTTAGAATCTTTTGAACCAAGACGTCTCTGATTGTTTTATACCATACAATGCTTTTTCCGATTTACACACCATATTTACATCTTGCTCATTAGCAAAACCTAGTGGAATCTCCATATAATTTTTATCTTTAAGGTCTACATATAAGAATGTATTTTACATCAAATTGTTTTAAATTTCATCCATAATTAGCTGCCAATCTTATCGTGTTTATTTTCGTAACAAGGGAAAAAACCTTCTTGATAATCTATACCATAGGCTTGAGTATACCCTTTAGCTGCTATCCTTGATTTGTATCTTTCCAATGATCCGGTGACATTATATTTCAAAGAAAAAATCCATTTACATCCTACAAGTTTTTTTTTCAAAGGTAAATTCACCAAGTCCTGTGTTTGATTCTTTTCTAGAGCTTCCATTTCAACATACGTAGCTTATTTCCAATTTTGATTTGATAAAGCCTCATATGCAGTGGTAGGTACAGAAATTGTTTTAAGGCTTGTAAGAAAGTTTCTATTAGATGGTGAAAATGCTCAAATAATACAAAATTAGATAAAGGATCAAGTCGGATTTTAATGCATTCTCTAGGTAAACCGATCTCGAATTACATTAACTGAACGAACATTGGGCTCCAACACCCACTTAATAATTGGACCAACTTTTGACTTATTGACATATTTGAAATAATAATTAAAATAATATTGCACTTTGTATGGAATATAGTTTATCAATATGTCCTGCAGTTAAGTCAACTGAAAAGCACCGGAAGTATTAAAAGAAAAAAACTAGAGGCTTGATGTGTTGTTTTGCAGCCAATGAAACTAAAAAGCACCCTAAGCACAAAAAAAAATATTCTTGATTTATTGTCGAATTGAAGTTTGATGCTTCGTTAGGAAAATATAAATATGCCACTGTTGGCATAACATGAGCAAGAGAGAAATCACTAAGATACATAACCTTGATCTCGATGAGAAACTCGGGAATAGTGCAGTCATCAAATCAACATATCCAGAATATATAAACTATAGACTTGATTGATATACCTATTTCTTGGTTGTCCGAAATTCTTTAGCAACTCAATTTTTATTTGCAAGTGATTGCCAAAAACTTTTATTATTCTATATCTTGTCATGAGTTGCAAGATGGGTATTTTAAAAAATATTTAAGAGTTCAATTTTATGGTGAAAACCCCTGCAAATTTAATAAGAAACAAAATTAGAATTTCACAATTAAAAACAAAGAAAAGGAGAATAATACAAAGTAGAAAATCGGTAACACAGAAAGCCGAGTAGAAGATCAGTGATCCAGGAAAAAGGATTAGAAGATCAACGATATAATTTATATATATATATATATATATATATATTACTCCGCAACTTGTGAAAAAATTAAATTAAAGTCACAGATCTAATTTAGTACATAATAAATGTAGTAAACAGTTCAACTGTTATCTTTAATCTTGCCGTTTATATATTAAAGCCATCTTTTATCAATAGAGGTGAACCAAATATAATAGTTTACAATTCAGTTTCCTTGGCACATTTTATAGAGCAATATCAAAGTGTTTTGTTTCAGATTTTTTTGTCAACAAAATACTTGTCTCACCAACTCATTTGATTCATAAATGCATTATAAACAAATTCTGCCACGATGAATAATTAGTAGATTCAATACATGGCCTTATAAGGTTCATGGTTACTGGTTGACCTGAATTAGGTAGTAATATTATCTCCCTAGTGTTTTATTACATAAATACTGTAAATATAACTATAACATTAGATAATATCATTTTATATATCCTACCAAAACAGTATTATGTGACAATCATTTTTTTATATGATATATCAATATGAATTAGCAAATAGACAGAATGATTAGTGATTGGCTTAAATTATATATGAGACATAATCTTCGACTGTTTGAAAATCCCGAGAGATCTTAATTTGCGTGAAGCTCTCGTCATTGACTCATCTTCAACGGACCAACAAAGCAATTAGTTGATTTTGCATTTTGCAACACCATGAAGTACAATGAAGGATCCCAAAGTAAATCAATTCTAAATCTAAGAATGGTACCCGAGCAAAGTGACCTAACTCACCACATTCATAGTTATCCATTGAACGAATCCACCTTTAGAAGTTTGTCATTTAAAGACTCGGCAGTTCGTTCTTTTCCCTGAATTACATACTGCTTCGTCTGATAGATTATCAAAAATGATATATGAGTTTGAGCAGGAGAGTGAGGGATGAAATTAAATTACCAAAGTCAATACCAATGTTCGCCTTAGAAATCCCAAACTCATAAATGCTCATAAAATCAATAAAATTATGAAATATAAATTGCCAATCCGAGTTAGAAAATTTCACCTGCATATATGTAGAAATCCTTCTACGTTCGGCTCCACTAGCAGTGTTTGTAATGCCGAAACTCATTCATTTTCTGTTGATCTTTAATCCACCCGACCAATTAAAAAAATCAAAAAATTAATATATAATCAACCAAATAGTAAGTAAAACATAAGTAAAAAACAAAAAAAATTCAATTATATAGCTTATTTTTCATAATATATGACCTACACTACAATTTTTGCATAGTATAGGGAGATACAGGGCAATTTATGCTTAATCTTTAGGACCTATAGTGCAATTAACTCAAAAAAATGTAGTTGTTTCCCTTAATATATTCATAAGACACTCACTTAGAATGAATTTATTAAAAGGAAACCATACCTCTGGTTTTCTTATACATCACAGACATGGTTGAATGACTTTCTGTACTACCTGGTTTCGAAAATCTTGGGGGGCATTTGTTTAATTACCAACTTCTTTGGTGGCAAAGTTTCTGCTAATTTAGTCTCATCCCCCGTAGTTGACTTTGAGGTAACTGGATTTGCTTCGACAGTCCTTCATTAAGAGACATATCCTCACTTAGAATTTAGAAACAAACAAACATGTCATTAAGATAAAAAAGAAGAGTTAATTGCATTGTTAGTCCTTGTATTCAATAAATGCCACAAAAGCAACTATTGAATTGATGATGCAAAATAATTTCAAAGATGCAATAATTTCACACTAAAAATATCCTTCTGTTTAATTTCATCACGTATTTAGAAAGAAAAGACCATTAATCTTTCCTGTAATATTTAAAACGCTTAAACAGGATAATAAAGATTGTCACATACCTCAAACTTGTCTGCTGAGAAAAGTAATTTTCATGAAATTAAATCCATTTTTATGCACCAAATGTCCCATTGAATCTGCAAATGTGATTTTTAGGTTGTATTTTGTTGAGTAATTTTGGTACGAAAGTAGTTTAATTTGGACGTGTATGTACCTGACAGGAAGAGCACCATAAGCATCAAACTTCTCATAATTTTTACCCAGGTAATACATGAAGATCTTCAACCTCCTTTACTCTTTCATTTGTGACATTATTCAAATTATTTGACTCTTTAACACCTTTACTTGTTTTTCGAGTATGGAAAAGAATTGTGCAGTTTAACCATGAAAATACTTGTTTTTCGAAACATTGGTGATCATTAGCGTCATTCAAAATTCCGATCAAACCTGAAACGGTGTTTATACCAATTTAAAAACAAGTCAAATACTATATAAAACTAAAAATATCTAAGCCATGATCAAATCTCATGAACTACAAAAGCTATGATCAGACATAAACTCCTTCCACTTGTCATTAATTCTGAATCGATCGACAACTCCTTTTCCCAAAACTCCTTTCTTCTGTGCAGCAAAATATAGAAATTTATATTGAAACTTATAGTGAAATTACTCAAAAGATAAAGATAGTGGTTTATAGTGCAATTAACTCAAAAAATAATCAACATACAAACCTTTGTTATAGAGGATTACACCAAAAACTGTTAATGAGTGCATTCCAGTTACTGAGACTGAATTTCTAAATATCAATGTTGATATTACCACAACTACAACTCCTTTTGCATTTCGAATAAATATTCAACAAACAAACAAACAAAAAAACCTTGAAAATTTTATGCGAATAGTATTCTAGTCACTTGAGCTCTTTGAAGAGAGTTAAAGAAAAAAACTTGCTATTTTCATAGCTCTTTCTTTTTCTCAGAAACTCATATAACCTTGTTGGGAAAGGGCTAGTTCTTACTTTTATTAGTGATTTTTCTTAAGGAATATTTTATTTGATATCTATTCTTAAGAGGGGTAAAACCTAGGATAATCTTATTGATTCTTCCCTTCTGCTTCTAAGAGAACACCTGAAGCCTTTTCTGAACATTTCACTTGAGTGTTTAAATTTTCGATTTATCAAATTTCAATTTAAATCAAAGCTAATGAACTTTTGATGCAGAAAAGAGGAATTTTAGATATACATATAGTGTCTAATACATGTAAATATATAGTTGATACGACCTAAGAACAAAAATAAAAAATTACAAAGCAAATGCAGTCTAGCACATATACATTCAATTAACATCTTAGGCAACTACAAATAAACATATAATTAGGTCATTGGAAACTATAAAAAATTGATCTAAGAGGTAAAATTGAACATGGTATGCATTTAATTGTTGTAAAATTGGAAAGTGAAATTACCGTAGTGTTTAACAGTGACGAATTGTGCAACTTTTCTGAGAGATGAACATGGGAGCTTCTGTAGCAACTAAACACCTCCCAACTTTTCATCTGGGGCCATTAATCGAACACCTCTAGTGTGATACTTATCTCTTAACTTATAATTTGGGTTTTGGAGGATATGATAGTGTGCTTAGTCGGTAATGAAGATTATAACAATGCTTGGTGTAATTGTCATGATGATGATAACAACGCTTGGTGTAATTGTGATGTTCGTGGATACAGGCGATAATGATGGTTGATACATGGGTTCTGAGTCAAACTAAACTACAATTGGGCTAGGGTGATGCGTGGTTCTTATCACAAAAGCCCTAATTTTAAGTAATGAAATGATATTGACCGTCAGATGTAACACATTTTTTGCTAAAAATCGATCCTGACCCTCTTTATACCCTTATACATATAAAATACTAATGGAATCTGTTGATATTCGTAACAGAATAATTTAAATGAAAGAAACTCACGTGTTTAAAAATTATTTGCTTAGCATCTGGAGATAAATCAAAATAAATTATATATTCGTGATTTTGATGTTTTTGTTATATTACTCAAGAAAAACCTCTATCAAGTAAAGAGATATAACAACTTAATTAAATAAAAAATTGCGAGATTAATTGCATATTTAATGTAATTGAGAATTGGATTGTTATCAGCATATCATATTGCAATGTGATATATAAAGATATATTTATTATTCTTGCAACTAGACTTTATATTATTCATAAGTCATAAAATTCAAGGAGCGCTTCACTAGAAAATTTAAAAGATTTTATTGCAATTTTATAACAATGTGTTAAAGGCTAATCGGATATATTGGGTTTGTTTTGTGTAGTTTAAGGTGTGTATCATAGTGGAGGCGGACTACATATCATAATGGGAATCTAAATAGTTATCAATAACTAGATTTGGTAATTTTACATTCTAAATAGATTTTCGAAAAGCATTGCTTAGATATAAAATTAGTATAACTTCTTCAATTAAGAAATAAACAAATTAGGATTAAAGATAAGAGATTCTCTACGCTATCTTATTTGAATAAATACTATTATACTCTAAAATGAAATAAAAACTAAATAAAGACAAAAAATAAGCAGTAAAATGATCATTGAGTATCTGAATGCCAACCACCGATCCCCGTCATCGAAACCACCATTGAAGCTTGACTCAAAGAGTCTCTGATTAGAAAATGTCTCTCACCAAGCCTAAAAAGTCTTTTTCGCAGGCCTTAATAGGTTTTTGAGTAGGCTAAAATAATTAGCCTAAAAAATCACTTAGTGTCTCAAAAAATTTATGTCTGCTTAAAAGATATCTTAGTACGAGTTTTTTTAACTAAACATGTTCGTGTATAGAGTCCTTTATAAAGGTAGTTTATAGGTATGCTCGAATCTTTACGAAATTAGAAATCAACACATATAAATGAAAATATCTTTATATTACAAAGATTATAAAAAAAATTTTTTTACTTAAAAATAACACGATTGTGCTTAAATAAAAATATTATACAACCTATTAGATCTAAAACAAAATAGAGAGAAAAAAAAAGTCCATTGTGTTGACGTTATCAATATCGTCATCGTAACCGTCATAATAGGTCTAAAACCATCTATGGCCTTCGACACAGATTCACCATTGGAAATGCAAAGCCAAAGCTTTACCACTATATTGCCTCACTTGATAACCTTCTGAGCTCTCGAAGTCAATACTTCACCAATGTCATTACCTCGCATGAGCACCACCTATACTCACAAAGATAGAACTTCACCCTACATATAATGCAAATCTACCACCATAAAGAAAAATATCCAAAGCTGAGCTTCTAACACCATGAAGACACCACCACTACCTCAATCTCAATGTTCGAAGCATAGCGCCACAAGTTTTTACTGATGCAATACCTCCAGTCTCTAGTGTGTCGCAATTAAATACTTTCGAGAAATTTGACAAATTGGTGAGTTGAGAGGGTTTTAGGAAAAGTGGGTAAATATTTTGTTTTGTGTGTGAGTTTTAGGATTTTTGATACATATATATATATATATATATATATATATATATATGTGTGTGTGTGTGCGCGCGCAATAGGAAAAAGAGACCAACACAGATGGAGTCTGTTGATATTCCTAACAGAATAATTTAAATGAAAGAAACTCACGTGTTTAAAAATTATTTGCTTAGCATCTAGAGATAAATCAAAATAAATTATATATTCGTGATTTTGATGTTTTTGTTATATTACTCAAGAACAACCTCTATCAAGTAAAGAGATATAACAACTTAATTATATTAAAAATTGCGAGATTAATTGCATATTTAATGTAATTGAGAATTGGATTGTTATCAGCATATCATATTGAAATGTGATATATAAAGATATATTTACTATTCTTGCAACTATACTTTATATCATTCATAAGTCATGAAATTCAAGGAGCACTTTACTAAAAAATTTAAAAGATTTTATTGCAATTTAATAACAATGTGTTAAAGGCTAATCGGATATATTGGTTTTGTTTTGTGTAGTTTAAGGTGTGTATCGTAGTGGAGGCGGGCTACATATCATAATGGGCATCTAAATAGTTATCAATAACTAGATTTGGTAATTTTACATTCTAAATAGATTTTCGAAAAGCACCGGTTAGATATACAATTAGTATAACTTCTTCAATTAAGAAATAAACAAATTAGGATTAATGATAAGAGATGCTCTACGCTATCTTATTTTAATAAATACTATTATACTCTAAAATGAAATAAAAACTGAATAAAGTCAAAAAATAAGCAGTAAAATGATCATTGAGTATCTGAATGCCAACCACCGATCCCCGTCATCGAAACCACCATTGAAGCTTGACTCAAAGAGTCTTTGAGTAGAAAAAGTCTCTCACCAAGCCTAAAAAGTCTTTTTCGCAGGCCTTAATAGGTTGTTGAGTAGGCTAAAATAATTAGCCTAAAAAATCTCTTAGTGTCTCAAAAAATTTATGTCTGCTTAAAAGATATCTTAGCACGAGTTTTTTTAACTAAACATGTACGTGTATAGAGTCTTTTATAAAGGTAGTTTATAGGTATGCTCGAATCGTTACGAAATTAGAAATTAACACATATAAATGAAAATATCTTTATATTACAAAGATTATAAAAAAAAAAATTTTTACTTAAAAATAACACGATTGTGCTTAAATAAAAATATTATACAACCTATTAGATCTAAAACAAAATAGAGAGAAAAAAAAAGTCCATTGTGTTGACGTTATCAATATCGTCATCGTAACCGTCATAATAGGTCTAAAACCATCTATGGCCTTCGACACAGATTCACCATTGGAAATGCAAAGCCAAAGCTTTACCACTATATTGCCTCACTTGATAACCTTCTGAGCTCTCGAAGTCAATACTTCACCAATGTCATTACCTCGCATGAGCACCACCTATACTCACAAAGATAGAACTTCACACTACATATAATGCAAATCTACCACCATAAAGAAAAATATCCAAAGCTGAACTTCTAACACCATGAAGACACCACCACTACCTCAATCTCAATGTTCGAAGCATAGCGCCACAAGTTTTTACTGATGCAATACCTCCAATCTCTAGTGTGTCGCAATTAAATACTTTCGAGAAATTTGACAAATTGGTGAGTTGAGAGGGTTTTAGGAAAAGTGGGTAAATATTTTGTTTTGTGTGTGAGTTTTAGGATTTTTGATACATATATATATATATATGTGTGTGTGTGCGCGCGCAATAGGAAAAAGAGACCAACACAGATGGAGTCTGTTGATATTCCTAACAGAATAATTTAAATGAAAGAAACTCACGTGTTTAAAAATTATTTGCTTAGCATCTAGAGATAAATCAAAATAAATTATATATTCGTGATTTTGATGTTTTTGTTATATTACTCAAGAACAACCTCTATCAAGTAAAGAGATATAACAACTTAATTATATTAAAAATTGCGAGATTAATTGCATATTTAATGTAATTGAGAATTGGATTGTTATCAGCATATCATATTGAAATGTGATATATAAAGATATATTTACTATTCTTGCAACTATACTTTATATCATTCATAAGTCATGAAATTCAAGGAGCACTTTACTAAAAAATTTAAAAGATTTTATTGCAATTTAATAACAATGTGTTAAAGGCTAATCGGATATATTGGTTTTGTTTTGTGTAGTTTAAGGTGTGTATCGTAGTGGAGGCGGGCTACATATCATAATGGGCATCTAAATAGTTATCAATAACTAGATTTGGTAATTTTACATTCTAAATAGATTTTCGAAAAGCACCGGTTAGATATACAATTAGTATAACTTCTTCAATTAAGAAATAAACAAATTAGGATTAATGATAAGAGATGCTCTACGCTATCTTATTTTAATAAATACTATTATACTCTAAAATGAAATAAAAACTGAATAAAGACAAAAAATAAGCAGTAAAATGATCATTGAGTATCTGAATGCCAACCACCGATCCCCGTCATCGAAACCACCATTGAAGCTTGACTCAAAGAGTCTTTGAGTAGAAAAAGTCTCTCACCAAGCCTAAAAAGTCTTTTTCGCAGGCCTTAATAGGTTGTTGAGTAGGCTAAAATAATTAGCCTAAAAAATCTCTTAGTGTCTCAAAAAATTTATGTCTGCTTAAAAGATATCTTAGCACGAGTTTTTTTAACTAAACATGTTCGTGTATAGAGTCTTTTATAAAGGTAGTTTATAGGTATGCTCGAATCGTTACGAAATTAGAAATTAACACATATAAATGAAAATATCTTTATATTACAAAGAGTATAAAAAATATTTTTTTTTTACTTAAAAATAACACGATTGTGCTTAAATAAAAATATTATACAACCTATTAGATCTAAAACAAAATAGAGAGAAAAAAAAAGAAAGTCCATTGTGTTGACGTTATCAATATCGTCATCGTAACCGTCATAATAGGTCTAAAACCATCTATGACCTTCGACATAGATTCACCATTGGAAATGCAAAGCCAAAGCTTCACCACTATATTGCCTCACTTGATAACCTTTTGAGCTCTCGAAGTTAAAACTTCATCAATGTCATTACCTCGCATGAGCACCACCTGTACTCACAAAGATAGAACTTCACACTACATATAATGCAAATCTACCACCATAAAGCAAAATATCCAAAGCTGAGCTTCTAACACCATGAAGACACCACCACTACCTCTATCTCAATGTTCGAAGCATAGCGCCACATGTTTTTACTGATGCAATACCTCCAATCTCCATTGTGTCGCAATTAAATATTTTCGAGAAATTTGACAAATTGGTGAGTTGAGAGGGTTTTAGGAAAAGTGGGTAAATATTTTGTTTTGTGTGCGAGTTTTAGAATTTTTGATACATATATATATATATATATATATATATATATATATATATATATATATATATATATATATATATATATATATATATGTGTGTGTGTGTGCGCGCGCGCAATATGAAAAAGAGACCAACACAGATGGAGTTCTAATTTCTGGGGTACCGAATCGATATTCATTGGTGCAAATCCGATCACCGTACCTTCTTTACGATGAACTTGGACGCATAATATTTATTATTATGTTTGAATACCGGTGAAGGGTTAGAGATCGATCCTTCCTTGTTGGAAATCGAGTCATTTATTGAAAAAGATGATGAAAAATAGAACGAATCATTGGATGAGTACAGAGACGGTCCATCTATGAAGCCTATATACATCGATAGTGATGTAGATATCATTAGTGTTGGCTATTACGAGACAGAAAAAGTATTACAAGAAGTCTTTTTGTAATTATTTCGGGATATTATTTTCTTGAATGAAAATTATAAATTTGATCTTGGAATTTTAAAGATAATGTTATTTTGCATTATATTGTTATATATTGTGTAATTGGTAGAGTCGAATTAAACATGTTTAAAAAATGGGTTATATATTTTCAAGTAAAAAAAAAATATATATATTTTATTATTAGCAACGACATAAGTCGTCACTAATAATTTATGTACTCTTTGCGAAAGTTAAGGAGCAAATGCATTGAGTTCTTACAACCTCGTCACGCGAGATTGACGTCAAACGCGACAAAGTTTTTTGTCGCTAATCACAGTTTAATTTATTTTTTACATTTCTAGAGATTGGAAATATTACTTCCGATAAAACTTTTTGTCACTAGTAAGCCTTTTAAATTTCAAATACCAAATTTATGGAAGCTTATCTTCGCACGTAAGGTTCGAGCAAAGTATTGGCTACAGAATGAGGTCATTGCTAATGAAAAATTGTATTAAAACCCAAAAACGGCTTTTTTAGCCATAACAACACATTACCCAAATTAAATACGAAGGGGAATACAATGGTAGCTTCTATTTCAGCAATAACTTAATCAACCAGGTCCTAATCCATCTCTTATACACTATTTTTGTACATTGAAATTTTTTATTTTGAAAAATCATAAACATTAACACCTATTTTTTGTTTGCTTTCGTATATTTTGCATTGTTTATTAGTGTATCAAGCATAATATCCCACACTTAAGGTACGCTTTCAATCCATAATTATTATTGTTATTAATTCTTATATGTTTATAATTTGGTTATAATTGTGTTTGATGTGTTTAAATTATTCAGATTTGTTTTCTTGCATAATTAATTTAATTTTAGGGGTTATTGTACAATTTGAATAATATATAGGGGTTATTGTATATAAATATAGAATTAGGGATTTTATGTAATTACTATATAAATTAAGAATAATTATGTAATTAAAATTAAAAATAAGGGCTATTTTTTAATTCAAATAAAAAACAGGTTATAACAAATTTGGAATTAAAATCAGGACTAATTTTGTAATTAGTATAAAAATTATAGCTATTTAGGAATTAAAATACTTTAGAGGATTCTATGTAATAGAATTATTTTTAGGGATTCTGGTATATTTTAAGATTATTTTTGGATTTGTGATATATCTTAAGGGGCTTAATTATATTTTAAAATACTTTTCGGTGAGTTAATTTAAATTATTTTTAGGGGTTTTAGTGAAATTAAATCTACTATTGTGGGATTTAGTGTAATTTTTAAATTATATTAGGTTGTTTAGTGTAAATTAAATTATTTTTATGAATTTAGTGAAATAAAAACTATTTTTAGGGGCTTTATTGTAATTTAAAATTATTTTTATGTCTGTTGTTGTAATTTATTTTTTAAGGGATTCATTATAGTTTAAAATTATTATTGGTGATTTAGTGTAATTTAATTTTTTTAGGGGATTCAGTGTAATTTAATATTAATTTAAGTTTTGTAGTGTAATTTAAAATTTTGAGGAGTTTTTGTATAATTTATAAATATTTTAGAAGATTTAGTATAATTTTAAATTATTTTAAGAGCTTTAGTCTATTTTTAAAAAATGGGTGATTTAGTGTAATTTAAAATAATTTTTGGGGCTTAGAATAATTTAAAGTTAATTACTTTGGTGGCTTAAGTATAATCTAAAATTATTTTATGGGTTTTAGTGTAATTCAAAATATTTTTAAGGGTATTAGTATAATTTCATTAATTTTAAGTTCCAAAGACATTTCTAATTGCCCTGGGGCAAAGACAAAGGTAGTGACGGCCAGGATCCCACACGTAACGTTAATCTAGCTCTCACGAAGTAAGATGCCCCTAGTATAATATTAAGCCGTATTAGTTGTTTTTATTACAGTATGTTTAATTAATTATTTATTATAATGGAAATAAAACCGAAAAAGCCAAGGGGTCGGGCAACTATATAGTTAGCGTATAAGGCGATGTAGGAGGCAGGAGGGCATCTCCCTATAGATTTATGATTATTTGATAACACGTGGAACTTAGAGACTAAATATGGGAAACATGTTTCTAACATTATCGTACTCATTGTAAGGGAGAAGGTCATTTAATGCTTCAAGAATTGGCCGAAAGTAACCCCAGAAATGCAACAACAAGTACATATCGACTAAGAGTTATTTTTCTTTACTATCTTGTTTTTTTATTCATACACATTGTTTGGGGAGAAAATATTTGATGTGTTGATTTGTTGTAGACAAGACTTCTTTTGTCTTGATGGGTGAAGAACAGGTCGGACTAAGCAAGAGTATTGGGAAGCATTGAATTTACATGGTCCAAGAAATATCGTGGTGTATCCTAGGGCATGAAAAAAATATGATATAAAATAAGTGCGAAAATAGACACCGTACGCTAAACACGGTTCTGCAGGTATACAGGACGTATGCAAGTTTAACTGATAAATAAGATTCGTTCCTTAGAGACTACGAAAGTTAGAGAGAACTTATGCAAATTATGAAGTGCATATAAGAAAGCTAGATCAAATAATACGCAAGAAAAGAAAAGACTAAAGATTTTTGTTTGGTTTTGTAAATAGAAAATTAGACTAATAAATTAAAGACAAAAAATTAATAAGCAAGGAATAGATAGTATGCGAATGTAGCTCGAGAAACTAGCAAGTAATCCCACTAACCTTATTATTCTAAACATGTAAGGGCAAATTCTGTAGAATTGCAATAATTAGGATTCTAAACTCCTCCCTATCCCTGGAGAGCGAAGTAGTGAGGTGACCGCACAATCACGAGGTGATTTCAAATAGTTGTCCTACGCCACTAGGTTCCTAAGCAAATCTTTCCTTCAGTTGATGATTGGTGATTAAAATAAAGCTTAATGATTATATAGTCATGTTAGTGTTGTCAGGACCAATTTCTAATTCTAAACGTTATGTGGTGTTTAAATAATTAGACACCCCTTCCGGGTGAACATCTTACTACTATTAAGGTAAATTTATACTCGTGCACTAGCAAGGAAAACAAACAATAAATCAAAGCACATAAACAGAGAATATAACATGAATTCAATTTAAATATGATGGTATCCCAATTTAGATAGATGTAAAATAAGTCTAGGTTTCATAGATATATGCTAAATCTCAAGGTAAAAGTAAATTAGTTCATACTATTTAAAGAAAACAAAACAAATACAAATTCGAAGGTTTGTGAAGATATGGTGTTCAGCTCCTCCTAAACGTCTCTTCTTGTGTTGTAAGCTTCCACTTGGCTTAAGGTTTTCCAAGGATGTGTTTCTTCTGATAAGATGTTGTATTTATAGAATTTAGGAAACCCTAAAACATTTTCGTGGAGTGGAAGACAAGAAATTAGAATTCTAGCCAACTCAAATTCGTAGCCCTAACATATAGAAATGGTAAGATTTTGGTGCTGTTTTATTTTGGCCGTAACTCCTTCAATACTTATACATTTGACGTGTTATTTATGTCGAAACCAATCGGCTCGGAAAGCTCTACAACTTTATTTCATACCATTCTTCCAAATTCCTAGCTAATCTTGGTTATGATCACGTTTATGTTCGTCACTGGAATTCAAATTTATTTAGTAACTTTATCTTTTTCTTTTTCATATTTCTTTTCTTTATCTCTAATTTTCCATGTATATCTTCTTTACCTTATCTCTTAGAATTTTTTTGGAATCAAATTAATTACCATATATCTTTAAGGTTTCAAATTAAACAAACCATTAAACCCAATATGCTCTAAAATAATAAATCATCAAATCAAGACATGAAATAGTAAAGTGCACTAAATACATGTAAAAATCTACTATAACCTAATCAATACACCTAAAATGATGTTTTCAACTAATATTAAATCATCACAAATAGGGAGATATCAAGACCCCCAACTCAAAGTTGTATCGTTATGATACAATAAAAGTAAAGAATACTAGGGTAGTCAAATAAATAGAGAAGACGAAGTAGGTGCAGAAGAAGAATAGAACACAATGACTGGCCCTAGAGAAAAATATCTAAAAAGTCTCATGCAGTAATACCCAAGAAATAATGCATACTTATACCTAATATACACATAATTAACAATCCATAAATTAAAGTCCAGATTAATTTCGCAATGCCAGAGGTTTTCAACTCAGTTCATGTTTATGGCTATAGGTCGTTCATAGATCCTAATATAGCATCCAATGGTCCACTTACCTACAACCTAATAGCTCCATTTTTTTCCATCAAGTAGCTAGAAATCCTAAGGTCTTTACGGTTATAATGTGGATTAGGGATGGTGTGGTATATTTGGAGAATGAAAAGTGAGCTTTTGGCTCTCTCCTCACATTCCATCAACGAATCACCCTAGAGTTCGAGCTTTTCACTCGAAGATTTTCTCACTTAGCCCAATTTTTGATGCTTTGGATGTGCATCCCCTATAACCCAAGTAAAATATTTTCATGATGATATACAAATTCCACTTTGCCGGTCCAAATATTATTCAATCTTTTCATATTTATATTTTTTTGTGTAGCTATGACTCTATTTTTGATGTTGAGATATCATGTTATATTTTCTCATAAATATTTTTTTCTTTTCAATTCATGCTTTTCAGCTTTTTTCATTAACTCTTACATAGGCAAAGGGTTACAATAATAACTTTTTAATCATCAATAAAATCACAATTATAATTTCCCAAACCAAATGTTTCCTAATTATGAAACCCACAACCCCAAACTCAAGCTCTAAAAACGACTTGTCTCAGGTTCTGCTATTCAAGTGCAGGTCATTTGGATAAGTCGTACAAATTAAGGGGTATGGCTTATAATGTTGTCAAATAAAAAGGATTTAGAAAGGCTCAAAGGGGCTAAAACGGATAAATAATAGCAATAATCAAATAAAATGGTGAGATATCTAAAAGGTTTCAAGTGGCTTCAAATATGAAAGAACTACTTTATTCACTTTTCTAACTACCGGATTTTGTTACTTTTTCAATACTAGTTCATAGACAAGTGGGTTTTCAACTACTTTTAAACCTCACGTTCTACACACCAAATAACTCTCCCTAAGTTTCAACGTGACATCTTAGCATTGCTCATTAACTGTCCTACCCTTTATTTCCGGTTTTCATACATGCTAAACATATTTGTTACATCTTTCAAAAACATACTACCTACTATCATAAACTTAATTAAATCATGCTCAATAGGTACATTCAATTTATTCTATGTCAATTCAAACCTAAAAATTTAAAATTTTATGCAAAAAACAAAAAGGAAGATGAGGACAACGAATCCCCACCCCCAACTCAAAAGTGAATCGTGTCCCCACGACTCGAAAAAAGAGTCAATAAAGAAATAAAATTTAAACTAAACAAAACTACCAAATGTATACAATCATTTAAGAAGCAGAATTAGAACTGGGTACCTGGCCATAAAGATATAGCATCTCTTCTTCCGAAGAAGAAGAAGAATAATTATCAATATCCAAGGTCTTAGTTACTTCAGCCAATCTTTGTTGAATCTTGTCAATTTCCTCCCAGATTGCAGCAGATTCTTTTCTTATATAAGACCTCATCTTGTAATTTGAATGCCCAAACTTGTGGCATGCAAGAATTATTCAGTTATGAAGAAGAAGAACCTTAATCTTGAATTGGTGACTTTTCTTTAGGACTTGGTGGTACACTCACCATAGCTGTTAATCTTGTACGTGGTGGTTGTCCTGGTGCCTCTATCTTTGGTTTCTTTTCAATAGGCTCATCAAGGTAAATGGCCTTTTCAATTGTAGCTACAGGCAAATTTTTGTTCTTCCATAAGATTGAACACTTCCTCTTATGATCCATAGCATCAGTTCTATTTGTCATCTCTAATTAACCCACAACTGAAGTTACACCAAGGATGGAAAGAAAGATTGGTGTGGCTTGAGTTTCTTGCTTGAATTTAATGGTAGAAGAAGGTTTCTTGATTTTTCTTGAAAGAATTCTTGATAACTTGATGATCTTGATGGTGTTTTATGGTGTAGTGTGATGATTTTGATGAAGAATTTGTGTTTATGGAGGAAGTAGGAAAGATTTGTTGTTGTTATTGTGTTTGTTGTGGAGGTTTAATCGAGCTACAAGGTCTATTTATAAGGTTTGGTTCTGGAAAATTCGTGTTGGAGAAGCTAGGTTTTGATCTTGGTAAGGTAAGAAGTTGATTAGGAAACAATCTCTTCTCAAACCGCTCGGACAGGCATACCGGTCGCTTCGCCGGCTTACTGGTATTGACATCATAAACCATGTAGTGAAGAGGGTAGTAGAATTAAAGTAGAATTCATCAAAATCTATAAGAATCTTTTGGGAGCAGAAGATAGTAGTGAAGAAGTTCATTCAATCTCAGCAATTGAGCCGATTATTAGCACAAGGTTAACTGAGGAACAAGCCATTGAACTAATTGCTCCTTTCTCAGAAAAGGAAATTAAAGATGCTTTATTTTCTATTAATGAAAACAAGAATCCTGTCCTGATGGACTAAACTCTTATTTTTACAAGGCTTCATGGAGTGTAATAGGAGAGGACTTCATCAAAGCTGTTAGGAAGTGCCTTGAGAATGAAAAATGCTTGGACAGGTAAATGCTACTAATTTGGTCTTAATTCCTAAAGAAAAAATGCCTCTAGTCTCAAAAGGTTTAGTCCCATTTCCTGTGTGAATACCACTTATAAAACCATATCTAGGGCTATATCAAATAGACTTAAAAAATTGTTGGGTCCATCATTTCTTTCAATCAGGCTCCTTATGTGTGTGGTAGATATATCAGTGATAATTTTCTTGTACCTCAGGACATTGTTCTTGGATATGAAAAAAAAAGATTCTGAACCAAAATGTACTATAAAGATGGACCTACAAAAAGCATATAATAGTGTTAATTGGAAGTTTTTGATTAGCACATTATCTGCTTTCAAATTCCTTGAAAAGTTTATCACTTGGATTGAAATGTGTGTTTGTACCCCTTCATATTCAGTGTGTAATAATGGCCAAGTATGTGGGTATTCTGAAAGGAAGAGGGGCCTAAGGCAAGGAGACCCCTCTCCCCTTACCTGTTTGATATTTGTACGGAATTTTTCTCAGCATTGTTTAATCATATGGTGAAAAAGAATCAGTTCAATTGTAATAATAAGTGTAGAGAATTAAAGTTAAATCACAACATTTTTGCTGATGATGTTCTTGTATCCCTCAAAGCTAATGTATGTTCAGCTAAAGTAGTCATGGACGCTCTAAATTTATTTACTAGATTATTAGGTCTTCGGATTAATTACAGTAAGAGTGAACTATATTTTGGTGGTACTGAAAAGAGTGTAATGCAAAGTATATCTTCTGTTCTTGATATAAAGATTAGTAATATGCCAGTTAGATATCTTGGGGTACCACTTAACTCTAAGAAATTAACTATATCAGATGGGAATAAATTGGTGGAGAACATCTGTAGTAGTATACAAATATGTCTTCAAAATTACTATCATATACAGGTAGAGTCGATTTGATTAAATGTGTGCATATAAGTAAAATCTTGTTTGGGTGTACGGTATTCCTATTGCCAAAACATTTAATCTATAAACTTAACCAAAAAATGAGTAGCTTTCTTTGGAAGGGCAATCCAAATGGAGCTTATGGAGCAAAAATTTCTTGGCAAAGCATATGTTCTATCAAAAAGCAAGGAGGTCTAGGAATTCAAAATATTTAGGACTTAAATAAAGTATGCCTTCTCTTCACCTTTTGGAGAATGTATTCACAACCTAACAATTTATGGAGTATGTGGGTGCATCAAAATATTATCAAAGACAAGTGCATATGGAGTTTAGATATCAAGCAGGCACACTCATGGATTTGGAAACAACTTACGAAGATAAGGTACACTGCTTATAACTTTATCTTTCATAAGTTTAGAAATGGCAACAACACATTTATTATATGGGATAAATGGCTAGAAGATAAGAGTGTGCAGGAATTTCTCAGGGATTGAGATTGATAGATATAATATAATAATGATATAACTGTAAGAAGCTTCTAGGGTGGAAATAGATGGAGATTACCTCCTTGTATGGGTAAATTGTTACCTTATATTAACAATATACAACTGCAACAACGTGAAGATCTCAAGTATTGGACAAAAAGTACAAAACGAGGGTTTTCCTTTAAAAAAAGTCTCAATAAAATTGATAATTACAATGATTAAGTAAAGTGGTTTAAAATTGTATGTCAAAGCTTAATAATCTATGTTTTTCTTTTGTAGCTTGGCTTGCTATAAAGGACATATTACCTACTAAATTTAGGATGATCAGTTGGGGTTTACAATTTCATCCACTTTGTGTTTTTTGTAAAGCAAACTCAAAAGAAGTAGAACATCTATTTTTGAATTGTTCTTTCACAAAAAGAGATTTGTGCAAGCTACTAAGAACCTGTTATCTTAAATGCAATCTAGTTGATTTTGAGGAGTTAGTTGATAATACGCTGCAGATTTCTTGTGATGAGGTTATTAGTATTGCAGGTACTTTTCTCACAACTTATATATTTTGTATATGGTGTGAGATAAATGATAGTGATCATAGTATTAATGGTCAAAATGAAGATGTTATGGAAGAAAATAAATGGAATGTTGAGTATAAAGCTAGATAAAAGAAAATTCAAAATGAAAAGAGATGTGGAGTTAATTCAAAAGATGAAAGAGGCTTTCAAAATGAGCTAGAAGTCTTATTGGGCCGACTATTATACCATATTTCTTTATAATGTCTTGTAATGTCTATTTGTAATAGAAAAGTTGGCTTTAACTAATTTGACCTTTTGGGCCTTAGTTTAGTAGTGGGCTAGTTAAAGTATGTAAGGATATTTGAAGTTGACAATATTTTAATAAAATTTGATTTACTGATTAAAAAAATTATTCTAGTGATGACCCTTTCGTCGTAAGAAATAAATTCCCCAAACCGATGATTGTCTAGCGATGATTGTAATTCATTGCAAACGATTGTTTGGCGATGACTAGATTTCGTCACAAAAGTTAGCCATACTTGGACGAATGGTCTTCGTCGCAAATAATTGTCTAATTAGGGGCAAAATATTTCGTCGCAAGAAATAATTTTTTTTATAGGCGAGAACATCCATCATTCGTCACGAATGGTGATCTCTAACAATGATATATTAGCGACAAGAAAGGAGGTCTTTCGCGATGATAGGTAGCAACACTAGCTACGACAACTTTCTTCGCTAGTGATAGGAAGTGTAGCAGTGGTCTAACATAGTTTATATCCAACCTTCATGAAATAATGACAAATAAGATAGTGAAACGGATACATTAAACTTTCAAATAACTACAAATTTAATAATGTTTTTATCAACTCTATCTCTCTCGTTTTAATGTAAATAGATTTTGAAAAAATTTAAAGTCATATAATTATGGATTCAATACACATATTACACACGATAAACATGAACAAAAAAGATATCAAATATGGAGGTGTCCTTTAAAGAAACAACTCGTTCTAAAAAAGGTTGTTATGCTGCTGAATAGACATTCTTAGAGAAGATAACTGTTCAAATGTATTTCTTCCAATTGTAAGTATTTTCTAAACATAATTATTTAATTTAATAAATAATAACTATTTTATCAAAAATTTAATATGGATAAGTGAAAAATTGATATAATTTTTATTTGAGCGAAAATTGTGAGATTCTCCTTGATATATGTGATCAAGAATGCTTAGGGTAATATTTGTGTGTAAAAAATTATATATGTGATAAAGAGAGTGTACAATATATGATAAGAGATTGTACATGGTACATATACAAAATAAAAACTCACTTCCCTATTCCTGATTTTATATTGAACTTCTTTCTTCAATTTTTTTATACGTTATTCCTATTCCATCAAATTATATTTGAGGAACAAGATTTATAATGATTTGCATTAAAGAAACTAAGTACAAGAATTCATTAAAGTGTATCTGCCATATTATGTTTGTTACTATTGTAACCTAGAGAGAAGTGAAAATTTAAGTTTCTTCTTTTATTAGTGATGTCACTAGTTATATAAGACAAGATCCAAGCCTGGAATGACTGAGGCTCTACATGAGACTCATAATACAATTTTTATGAGCTTGGATGAGCTAGTTCAAAAGGTGCAAGTGGAAGATATTTTTCCAATATTGGATGAGGTCAAGGTATGAAGGCAATGCAATCTTGGAAATAGATGTTTATAGGTAAGATCAAGAACTATATTAAGATTGAAATTCACCCTTGTTTGAAATATTTTGTAAATTATGATTATATTTCACACTAATGTCGTTGAGAAGGAAATATCCTATAAGAAATTTAAATTAAATGGTAATTTTTTTTATAATCCCCTTTCATTATACATCAAGTAGTATACTATGAAAATTAGTGGATAAGGTTTGGTAAAAATGACTTAAAAACTTACATTGGTCCATAGTTGTTTTGATTTAACTATGGAAAAGTGTGTGGTAAAATCAGTGATCAAATATGGCATGTCAAGTCTAGGCACATCTATAAAATATTTCAGAGCCGGGAATGCAATATGAGAAGTTAACAATTGATAGGGTTTTTATTCGTGATAAGATTATAATATTCTCCTTAATATCAAGAAGGATTAGGGTTTAGTGCGAATTGGATGCATATGCATTTTAAAATTGGTGCTAGATTTTTGGTTAAGTACTAATTGATTTAAGTAATTATTTAGTTAAGAAAGTGAAACAGTAAACGATCTACAAAGAGCCTTTGTACTGATCAAATCTTTAAATATACTAGTGTTACCCATATAGTTGTCATTTTCTAACGGTCAAGATATATCCGTTTCGGACAAAATTTTATATTTGAAAACCAGCACCCACCATTCGGAGCTTTGCATGTCACGACGGATACATTGTTTGAATCTGTATTGATTCAGGATTGTGTTCTCGTACGAGGGGCATCCATGGCGTGGTTCGTATTCGAGTGTAGTTTTCTTTATTTTCTTCCAATCGTTTTATTCCCGGGTTTGTTTTTTCATTCCAATGATTGTATTTAAAAAAATACATATGTTAAACTTTAGTCAAATATTTGAAGTCTTTTAAAAAAATTGATAGAGTAACATGTTGATACTGCAAGAAATTATCATTAGCCTGAGGCGTCCTTGCTCTTAGATCGGTTATGATGTTATTGCGATGTCCTACTTGTGCGTAAAAATGAAAGTCAACGGTTTTCAAAATAGAATAAATGGAATTCCAAGAAAAATATTACTTCAATTAAATTAAACTAACTATTACATAAATGGAAGTACGATTACAAAAGAAACACTTACACGAAAAAATTAAGAAAAACTACAACGATTACACAGTAATATGGTGTTAAAAAGGTATTCCGGTGTACCGGTTATCTCTAATGAAAATTTTAACGACAATAGTATCCAGAGAGAAGAGAGGTAGACATTTGGTTCTTTTCTAGGGTCGCGTAGCTTAAGGAAAATGAGAAGTTATTGTATTTATAGGGTAGGGGAGTAGGTGGAGATGTTCTTTGTTAAAACTGTCCCACAATCAGTCCCTTTCATTGCCTCCATAATTAAGTGCACCACAAATTATCTATTCCATCTCAATTTGAACCCTTTGATAATTCTGATTTTCCATTTACTTGAGTTGACATTTGGTCAATAGTTAGATCTTGTTTATTATCCCCTTTAGTTACCATGGCTGAGCCCTCCAACATTTGAGGTTCCAACATGACTCCACGCCTACTTTATTCAGCCCGAATTATATAGATTACCTCGTTTAGAGATGACAATTATTCTTCTCTAAGACATTATACTCTAACCTGATCAAATTCATTATTCAGGCCGACCACAATGTCATAAAATCGATCTTTTTCAATAAAGTTTGTTATGATAACTGCAACTTCAGTATTTGTTGTTTGATACTTTGATAATGGTCGAGTTCTTGCCAAACATTCTGTAGTAAATTAGTATATTCTATATTTTTCATGTATGTTTGTTTCATTGCATCCCAAATATCTTTTACAGTCTTTAAAAAATATAATTAGATCACTGGGTTTATTGATTTCCATAACCAAGCGATGACCATAGAGTCCTCCTCATCACATGCATCAACGAGTATCTCCTTCATTTGGGTTCGTTCCAAGAAAATGAGACAACTTTCATTTACCTTTTGGAAAGGTGGAAACCAAATGAGACCACTTCAAATAATTTTTTCTAGTCGATATGTATTATGATTAAATATTTTATAAATCTCCAAATAGTTGGAAAGACGTTAACTCATTATGTGTAGACATTGCAGTAACTGACTAGCAATGAAGGCTAGAAAAAAATGTCCATGAATATTTTCTTTCAAACACAAAACCTGACGATGAAGGTAAAAAAGAAATCCAAGAATTTTCTTTTTAAAGCTTTGATACCATGTAAAAAAGAAATTCTGGAAAAAAATATATTTATAATAATAGAATGTAGAAACTAAATCAAATATATTTAAGCATTTAAATCAGAATCTTATCTTCTCCTAAATATTCAAATACAATTTTATTGATAAACATGAACTTATATTTATTCAATATTAACCTCTCTGCTAGTCTCTTGAGTTATTTTCCTTAGATACCGAAGGGCCTACACTACGTAATTTCCTTTAGTAGAGATATGAAAATACATATAATTTATGTTGAAAGAATAATTCTAGTTTTAATTGCAATATAGGTTCCTATGCTATGCGAAAATTATAGTACAAACCTTGATATAATTTATATAGAAAGAATTGTTTTAGTTGTAATCACTAGCCTGGACAAATATATATTATTGCAGGGTCACATGATATCCAAAAAAAATAGCATAGGTCCATATACTATAAACAAAAAATGCACTACAAGTTTTCTCCAAATTTTTTCTAAAGTTTTGATAGGGCGACACTATTTACTTAAATTAATTATGAAAATGCATGAGAGAAAATGGTTTAAATTTTGTGTCTTGGTTTAGAAGGAAAATAGGAAAGATGATGTTTGGTTAGTTGGAAAATTTCACATTGAAAAATAAAAGGGTTTTTATTTTTAAATCGATGGATATAACTTACTCAAATATATGAAATTAGGATGTCCCAAACTATAGTGCCATAACATTATTTAATCTTTAGCAAATAGAGAAAATAGAGAATTTGACATTTTTTTTGTCTAACCAGGGGAACATTACCTTCAAAGTAGTAGAGTTGATCAACTTCTCTAGCACTACCAATCATCTTTCCCGAACTAATATCTTGAAATTTACATCGAGATTGAGTAAATTTAGCTACACAATTTGAGTCCCGAGTGAGTTTTCTAATGGACAAGAGGTGACATGACACCTTTGGAACATGAAGGACAGATTGTAAAGTTAGATTCGCAGAAAGAACAAAAGAACCTTTTCCCGCGACTAGAGAGAAAGACATATCTACGATACGAACTCCAAGATTACCAGGACAAGGAGTGTAAGATGAGTATAAATGAGAAAGACTTATCATGTGATCACTAGAGCCTAAATCAATTACCCATAATTCGTTATCAGAAGAAGTGTAAAACGGAATAAAAATCACTTTTTTAACAAAAAAATTAGTCAAAGAGGTGTTAGGAATAAATTTGGATAAATTTAATAATCCGTACAAATGCTCTGATTATTCCTTGCTGAATAATGGAGCTCTTTTGGAGATATTAGGTCTAATTTGAGTAGTTACTTGTATACTTGTTTCATATTTATCAGAAAAATAAATGATTCAAAAGTCTCAAGTATATCTATATTTGTTATTAACATAAATTACACAAATTAAATTGTTCCACTAACTTTACACATTATGAATTAAATTAAAAAAATTTAAATAAATATATACTAATATAAAATCACATTAACTAAATATATAATTAATTATATTACTTAATCATCATATCGAGAATCAAAATTCTTTTTTTTTAATTTATGTCTGAATTGTGAATGTAATGATGTAAAAAATTTAAAATGTATATACCTAATATAAAATATATGATTTTTTTAATTCAAAATAATATAAATTATAAATATTTTTTTTGAAAAGATTCTCCAATTTGGATACTACATAATAGAATATCCGAATGTAAACTAAAAAAAGAAATTATTTTTAAGCATCCAATTATATACTACAAAATAATTAGTTAAATGACCAAAACCCAAATATAAAAAGGGCCTCTTTCTTTAATATAGTATATGTAATATTGGGCCTCGGTAATTTTGTACCTTCTCTAACCAGGTTTTACTTATCAATGGGCCAATATTACCTATTTTTTATGAAGGATATTTTTTGTATATTAGGAGACAATTTACAAGTTTCCAGTGTAGCCTTTAGAAATATCGTTTCTTACTAACAATTTAAAATAAAAAAATCGCTCTAAATAAAAAAATAATAAATACCTTTAATCCAAAGATCAAAGTGATCAACTGTTATCCCACACTAAGGTAAGCATCATAACCGTTCTATTTTTGTATAACTTTTTTGTTTTATCTACGTAATTGGTAATTATAATTTGTAACTCGATTTAGTTTTTGTAATTATATAGTTTGTAAATCGTAGTTAGGGTTCATATTATGGCTTGTAAATTGTAGTTAGGTTCGTAGGTATTAATTTGTTAATAAATTAGTAGGTTTTAATTTTTTTTCAATTTTGAACTCAGTTTCCATTAATAATGAATAGTTATTCAAATAGTATTATTAATCGATTAAAGATCTAGTATAATTAGTTGTAAATCCTAATTTGTATTAATTTTTTATTACAATGGTTTTCCAGTTAATGTTGGGATTGGTTTCTAGAACTTGTTTTGGGAATTAGGGTTTATAATAATATGAATTGGGATTAAAATACAATGGTAAGATTAAGGGTTTAATATATTGAGTTTATTATTGAATAGTTAAATTTACGGTGTTCTTTGTTTTTTATACTAGCTAGTAGTGACGGTAATTGCTAAGCTATATCCTTTGGTTTTTCTTTTTTGCAGAACACCCCTAACTCCCAAATCTTAAATTTACAATAGAGTGGAATCTAATTCTTAAATTTTGTATGTAACCAGTGTTTCGTTTATTTTTATACTTTCTAATATTTTTTCTAATATTTTAATTTATAATATTTCATTTATAAAGAAAAAGATCGTTGGTCATGTCATTTCAGTATGGAAAATATTTATATTTATATAAGTTATCTTGGTAAGTCTTATATTTATATATGATATATTTCTTATTCTTTCTTTTGGATGTTATGAAGTTATGTTTGCATCAAAATGCAAAACTATTTTGCCACCTTTGACATATGGCTGGGAAATAGATATGGAATTTTCTACAGAAGAAATTAGTAATATTTTTTCGGAGTGGCTCCAAGCTCGACAACAAAATCATGATTAATTTAAGATTTTTTTAATTTAAGATTTTTTTAGTTGAAGAGACTGTTTATCCCAAATATTAGGTTTATATAAAATGTAATTGATAGATCATACTAATTGCATATTTATTTATGATAATTATTGTTCTATTTATTAGTCGAATTCGAATTTAATTATCTTTTTAGGTTTAATTATATGAAATGTTATTGATCTTTTGACTGCTTAAATATTTTATAAGGTTGTTTAGTTTCAAAATTAATATGAAATTATGGACTCAGATTATTAAATATGGTAGTTTATGAATAGAAATTTGGTTAAATTTTTTTTAATTACAATGTGTGCTTATAACAATTAGAGAGGATAGTCAATCTATTACCATCCCTAGTTAAACAATTTTTTTTTAACAGACCCTAACTTACATCTTGTAGATACAAGTTTAAGATACTATTCCATAATTGGTCTCTCAGTTTTGTATCGTTATGTTTCCATATAGGACTTACACCTCCTACAATGTTTCAATATGATAGTGGTTACTCTTGGATTATTGTCGTCCCAACAGTTTGATAATTAAATCAACACCCGAGCGAGTTACTACCCGCAAGTGTATGGATCTTTTAAAATTAATAATAACGTAAGTATGGGGCTTATCGTTCTCCACAAGGATTATGAGGTTAATGATACTTTCAATTAATATCGTGTATTTTACCTTTTTGGAATTTTTTTAGGTGAACTTATAGATGGTAAGAATGAGTGGTGAGAATAACTGAAACAAGAGTTTTTCTATACTAACTGGTGAGAATAATTATTCTCAAGTGATCAAGCCGATTTAAGCTTATTCATAAACTTAAACTCTGAGGTTTTGGTATATGTGTATGGTCCTTTGTATGCCACCTTTGTATAACACATGTAAACAAATAAGGTGACATGTTATTTATATATATATATATATATATATAACAGTAATGGATATCTTTTAATATGTCTAACAGAATAAAATGCACGTTTTTAAGAATTATTTGCTTAGCATCTAGAGAAATATGTAAATAAATTATATATTCATTATTTTGTTGATTTATTATATTACTGAAGAACAACCCCTATCAAGTAGAGATAAATAAAAACTTAACTAAATAAAAAATTGTAAGATAAATTGCATATTTAATGTAGCCGAGAATTGTATTGTCATCACCATTATCATAGTGCAATGTGACATATAAAGAAATACTTATCATTCTTGCAACTATAATTTATATCATTCATAATTCATGAAATTCGAGGAGCACTTCACCAGAAATTCAAAAGTTTTTGTTGCAATTTTAGAATAATCTGTTAAAGGCTAATATGATATATTGGTTTTGTTTTGTGCAATCTAAGGTGTGTATCATAGTTGAGGCAGGCTACATATCATAATGAGAATCTAAATAGTTATCAATAACTAGATTTGTTAATTGTACATCCTAAATGGATTTTTTAATTGCACTACTTAGATATACCGTTAGTATAACTTCTTCAATTAAGAAATAAACAAATCGGGGTTAAAGATAAAAGATGCTCTAGGCTTTCTTATTTAAATAAATACTATTATACTCTCAAATGAAACAAAAACTAAATAAAGACAAAAATAAGCCGTAAAATGATCATTGAGTATCTAAATGCCAACCACTGATCTCCAATCAACACCGCCATTGGAGTTTGACTTAAAGAGTCCCTGAGTAGAAAAAGTCTCTCACCAAGCCTAAAAAGTCTTTTCGCGGACCTTAATAGGTTTTTGAGCCAGCTAAAATAATTGCCCAAAAAAATCTCTTAGTGTGTCAATAAATTTATGTGCATGATTAAAAGATATCTTAGCACGTGTTTTTTCCACTAAACATGTTCATTTATTGAGCATTTCATAAAGTTAGTTTATAGGTATGCTCGAATATTTGCGAAACTTGAAATCAACACATATAAATGAAAATATGTTTATATTACAAAGAGTATAAAAAATCTATATTTTTAAATGAAAATAACACAATTGTGCTTAACTAAAAAAGGAAGCCATTGTGTTGACGTTATCAATATCATCATCGTAACTGTCACAATAGGTATAAAACCATCCATAGCCTTCGAACACATATTCAACATTGGAAATGCAAAGACAAAGCTTCACCACTATATTCCTTCACTTGATAACCTTCTGAGCTCATGAAGTCACAACTTCACCATTGTCATTACCTCGCCTGAGCACCACCTATACTCACAAAGATAGAACTTCACCATTACATATAATTCAAATCTACTACCATAAAGGAAAATAAACAAAGAAGATCTTTTAACACAATGAAGACACCACCACTACCTGCATCTCAATGTTCGGAGCACAACACCACCAGTTTTTACTGTTGCAATACCTTCAATCTCCATTGTGCCGCAATTTGATATATTTGAGAAATCTGACAAGTTGGTGAGTTGAGAGGGTTTTAGGAAAAGTGGGTAAATAATTTGGTTTGTGTGTGAGTTTTAGGATTTCCAATATATATATATATATATATGAGTGTGTGTGTGCATGCAATAGGAAAAAGTGACCAACACGGATGGATCCCCAATTTATGGTTCAGAATCGTAATTCATTGGTGCAAGTCCCATCACCATACCTTGTTTACGGTGAACCTGGACGCATAATATTCCTTATTATGTTTGATCACTGGTGAAGGAATAGAGATCGATCCTTCCTTATTGAGAATCGTGTCCTTAATTGAAAAAGATCATGCAGAATAGAACGACTCATTGGATAAGTACAGAGACAGACAAAGTATTACAAGAAGACTTTCTGTAATTAGTTTGGGATATTATTAATCTTTAATGAAAATTATGAATTTTATTTTGGAATTTTGATGATAATGTTCCTTTTGCATTAGATTGTTATATATTTTGTAATTGGTAAAGTCGAATTAAACAAGTTTAAAAAAATGTGTTATGTATTTCCAAGTAAAAAGAGAAAAAATATATATTTTATTATTAGCAACAACATAAGACGTCACTAATATTTTATGTTCTCTTTTCGAGAGATAAGGAGCAATTTCATTGAGTAGTTGCAACAGAACTTGTCGCGAGAGATTGTTGTCGAAGAAGTTTTTTGTCGCTTATGACATTTTTTTAATTTATTTTTATATCTCTTGAGATTGAAAATATTAGTCGCGGTGAAACTTTTTGTCACTAATAAGCCTATTCAATTTTCGATACCAAATTTATGTGTTATTTCGTAATTAATTTAGTTTTAGGGGTTATAGTACAATTTGAATAATATATAGGGGTTATTGAATATAACAATAGAATTAGGGATTGTATGTAATTACTATATAAATTAAGAATAATGATATAATTAAAATTTAAATATAAGGGTTATTTTGGAATTTAAATGAAATTTACGGGTTTTAACAAATTTGGAATAAAAATTAGGACTAATTATCTAATTAATATAAAAATTATGGTTATTTAGGAATTAAAATACTTTAGGGGATTGTATGAAATTTAAATATTTTTAGGGATTATATCGTATTTTAAGATTATTCTTAGGGTTGTGAAATATTTTAAGGGGCTTAATTATATTTTAAAATACTTTTAGGTGATTTAATGTAATTTAAATTATTTTTATGGGCTTTAGTGAAATTAAATATATTATTGTAGGCTTTTGTGTAATTTAAATTATATTAGGTTGTTTAGTGTAATTTAAATTATTTTTATGAACTTAAGTGAAATAAAAATTATTTTTAATTTAATTTTATAAGGGATTCATTATAGTTTAAAATTATTATAGGTGATTTAGTGTAATCTAAAAACGTTTTTAGGGACTTAATAGTAATTTAATATTATTTTAGGTTTTATAGGGTAATTTAAATTTTTGTAGGAGTTTTAGTGTAATTTAAAAATATATTAGGGGATTTAGTATTACTCTAAATTATTTTGGGGGCTTTAAAGTATTATAAAAAATGTATGCTTTAGTGTAATTTAAAAAAAGTATAGGGCTCTTAACATAATTTAAAATTAGTTTAGGGGCTTAAGTATAATATAAAATCATTTTATTGGATTTAGTGTAATTCAAAATATTTTTAGAGGTATTAGTATAATTTCTTTATTTTTAAATGCCAGTGGCATTTGCAATTGCCCCGGGAGTAGAGACAAAGTTGGTGACGGGCTTGATCCCACACGTAACGTAAATCAAGATCTCACAAACTATAATGCCCTTAGTATAATATTAAGATGAATTAGTTTTTTTAATATAGTATGTCTAATTAACTATGTATTAAAATATAGTTTCTTTTATTTGTAACCTATTTAGAAAAATTAATTTTAAGTAAAACTTATTTAAAAAAATGATTGCAAAACTATCATGTAGGCGCTCTTTCGAAGAGAGCCTTTATCATTTAATAATCCCATTAGATTAGTGGTCTATTAATTAACTTAAATAAGAGGTCATCCTTTATGGGGGTTTGGCAATGATACAGTTAGAGTACAAGGCGATGCAGGAGGCGGAAGGTCATCACCCTGTATATTTATGCATATTTGATAACACGTGGAATCCAGGGACTAAATATAGGAAGCATGTTTCTAACATCATCGTGCTCACTTTAAGGGAGAAAGTCATTTAATGCTTCAAGAGTTGGAAAATGAAGCCTAGAAATACAACAAAAAGTACATGATCAAGTGAGAGTTATTTTTCTTTACTATGTTGTTATTTTATTCATCCACATTGTTTAGGGAGAAAAATAGTTGATGTGTTGATTTGTTGTAGACATTATTTCTCTTGTATTGATGGGTGGAAGAAAAGGTCAGACTAAACAAAAGTATTGGGCAACATTGAAATTACATGGTCCAAGTGATATAGTGACTTCAAACATAGGATGAAAATGGATTACTACTTTACAAGCAAATTTCCCGATGACCAGGTGTCCGAGAACTGGAAAAGGAGCTGCAAGGTTTGGGATGATACTTCTTCAAGGATAATATTGCATTAAGCTATAAGTTATAATTATTATTTAGGTTGAATATTTTCTTAAAAAAAGAAATAGGTGTTATGCAAGGTCGAACACTTATTTTGGATGCGGGAGGATTTGTTTTAGGTAAATATTTGAAGTAAATTTTCTTTTATTTAGTCGTCCTAATACTTTGACCGTTGAATGAAACTAAAGGGGAGAAGAACCCAACGGTGGTACATGAACCAGTTAGGAAGAAGACTCAGAGGTGCCATTTTTTTGTATGGCTAACTTCTTCTATGAGGTAGGGTATGACAAATATGAAAAGTAGTGGAAGACGGTCTATTAAGAAAAATCTGGTGTAAGTGTTCAAATAATGTGATTTCATTTTTTTATGTCACGATTGAATTTTTATTAATGACTACGTATTTATTTTATGTAATAGGTTGAGCTAAGATCCTTTATTTGTGCACGAGTCAAGCAACCAAACCTACACTTAGGATCCTCGAAATATTTATCCTCTAATACTTCTACGCATATAGATCATGTCAATAATTTTGTAATAGCAGCACGCAAATGGATGGGTCCAGTTATGCAGAGTTGGGTGGTTATTGTTGGTGCCCCTCTGAAGGCCCGACATTCAAGAACTGCTGAGCCATCCACTCGTATGGTGTGGTATTTTAGCGGGATAATTTCTTTCATCATTGATTATTTAATTTTGAAGGGCCAACAACAATACCAATGGAAGGTAGATAGATCTACAAGCTCGACAACTACCATTAATCCCGCTTATATCATACAGAAACTAAGTGGAGACCTCACTTGATTTAATTAGATTATAGAAGACAAGGTCCTGTCAACTTTTGATCTTGCCTGTTCTCCCAGTCCTACTCTTGGTCTTTCCAAAAGTTCATCTACTAATCGTCGCCGAAGAAATTTCAAAGACGAAGAAGAAGAAAACATATCCAATGATTGATTTCGATTTTCATCTCCCACTGATGATATTGATATTAGTATGTATTATTTGGACTTTAATTCAATCTATTTTAATCATATTTTAATTTGTGTAGATTAATGTATTTTGGGATTTTGTGTTTTGTTGTAATTTAACCATATTATTATTCGTAAAAAAATTAAATTAGAATAATACTAATTAAAAAAACTATTGATAAATAAGTAATTTTTTTACTAGTGATGTTAGAAATATATTCTCCAAATCGCAGGTTAATCGCAAAGGATTGTCTAGCGATGATTGTAATTCATTATAGATGATTGTTTAGCGACGACATGATTTCGTCACAAAAGTTCGGCATACTCGAGACGAATGGCTTTCGTCGCAAATGATCGTCTAATTAGTGGAAAAATATTTCGTCGCACGAAATAAATTCTCATAGGCGAGAACATCCACTATTCATCACGAATTGTGATCTCTAATGATGAGATATTAGCGACAAAAAAGGAGGTCTTTTGCGATGACAGGTAGCAACACTAGCGACGACAACTTTCTTCGCTAGTGATAGGAAGTGTAGAAGTTGTCTAACATAATTTATCTTCAACCTTCATGAAATAATGACAAATAAGATAGTGAAATAGATACATTAAACTTTTAAATAACTAAAAATTTGATAATATTTTATTATCTATATCTCTCTCGTTTTAATGTAAATAGATTTTGAAAAAATTTATGGTCATATATTTATGGATTCAATACACACAATACACTCGATAAACATGAACAAAAAGATTTTCAAGTATGGAGGTGTCCTTTAAAGAAAGAACTCGTTCGAAAAATGTTTGTTATACTGCTGAATAGACATGCTTAGAGAAGATAACTATTCAAAATTATTTCTTCCAATTCTAAGTATTTTGAAAACATAATTAATTAATTCAATTAATAATGATTATTTTATCAAAAATGTAATTTGGATATGTGAAAAATTGATATAATTTTTGTTTGAGCGAAAATTGTAAAATTCTCCTGGATATATGTGAACAAGAATGCTTGGGGTAATAATTATGTGTAAACAATCATATATGTGATAAGAAAGTGTACAATATATAATAAGAGATTTTACATGGTACATTCACAAACAAAAAACTCACTTCCCTATTCCCAATTTTATATTGAAATTCATTTTTCAAATTTTTTATACTTTATTCCTTTTCCATTAAATTATATTTAAGGAACAAATTTATAATGATTTGCATTAAAGAAACTAAGCACAAGAATTCAATAAAGTGTATTCGCCATATTAAGTTTGTGACTAATGTAACCCAAAGGAAGTAAAAAGTGAAAATTTTATGTTTCTTCTTTTATCAATGATGTGTCTAGTTATATAAGACAAGATCCAATCTTGGCATGAGTGAGGCTCTACATGAGACTCATAGTACAATTTTTATGAGCTCGGAAGAGCTAGTTGAAAAGGTGTAAGTGGAATATTTTTTTTCCTATAATGGATGAGGACAAGGTATGAAGACAATGCAAGCTTGGAAAAAGATGTTTAGAGGTAAGATCAAGAACTATAATAAGATAGAAATTCACCCTTGTTTGAAATATTTTGTAACAGTGTGATTATATCTCACACTAATGTCTTTGAGAAAGGAAGATCCTATTAAGAATCTAGATTAAATGCTAATTTTGTTTATAATCCCCTTTCATTATACATTAAGCAGTATATTTTGAAAATTAGTGGATAAAGTTTGGTAAAAATGACATAAGAACCTTGCACTGGTCCATAATTGTTTTGATTTAACTATGAGAAAGTGTGTGGTAAAATTAGTTATCAAATATGGCATGTCAAGTCTAGGCACATCTATAAGAGATATCGGAGTAAAAATAAAAGTCACTGGTTTACAAAACAGAAGAAATGGAATTCCAAGAAAAATAATACTTCTATTGAAGTAAACTAACAATTACAGAAATGGAAGTACGATTACAAAAGAAACAATAACACAGAAAAATATAAAAGAACTACAACGATTACACAGTAATATGGTGTGAAAAAATTATTGTGGCGTACCGGTTATCTCTAAAGGAAATTCTAACGACTATAGTTTTCACAGAGAAGAGAGGTAGAATATTGGTTCTTCTCGGTGTGTTTTGTAGCTTAAGGGAAATGAGGAGCTGATGTATTTACAAGGGAAGGGAGTAGGTGGAGAAAGCCTTTGTCAGAAATATCCCACAATTAGTGTCCTTCATTGGCTTCATAATTGATTGACGTTTTGATTTGACCCACGTTTTTAATTTGACTACGTTCTGTAACAGTTGACTGGTTCCTAAATTGTGGACGCTTGTCTTCTGGTGCAAAATTGGTGGGCGTTTGTCTTCTAGCTGAAAGGGTTTGACTTGCCACCGACTACTATAACAACTAGTCCTCTTCCAATAGATTCACTTCAGAAAAATTATATCATTTTTTATTTTTTATTCCCCAAACTCCCAAACTCTCCAACTCTCCGACTCCACAACTCCCCCACGAGCCCACGACCCATGCCCACACCGTCGCCGTTGCCGGACCAGGCAGGTTGTAGTGGTCGTGGTGCACGCGTGTGGGGCTATTCCAATTCCCTTTTTGATTTCATAGCCTTTAGTTATTTTGAAAGTAATAGATGGTTAAAATATTATATGCAATTATTTTTCCATCTCTCCTCAAATGTGGGACTTCTTCTTCACAAAAATTGACTTTCCCACTTCCTCAAAGTAATAGGAATGGATTGATTTAATACATCATATTAAATTGAATCTTTTCCACTTTCTCCTAAAGATAATGATTGGATTTATGCTAATCAATAGTATAAATCCTTTCAATCGCCCACTCAGGGCCTTTGGGTGAATTTTACATAAGTGGCAATATCTTTCGATTTGAATTGACACGTTGTGAAGTGAGGCAACCACCAAATTCTGTTTAAGTGAACTTACTGCTGAACCTTAATAGGTTTCGATCAAGACCCTCACAACACGTACTCTACCCAACTGAATGTTATAGTTCCCTCGAACATCATCTTCCAGTTAGTTAATCAAGTCCTTCTCGAAGGACCACCCTTTAAGATTGTTTAAGGACGTCTCCTTTAAGATTCTATCATGAATTTTGGGTCTCACTATTAACCGTGAATTCATAATGTCCTTCTCAAAGGGATCAGAATACAAGCTATGAATTCGCTGTGAGTTTAAACACTTAGTATGTTTTATTCATCAAGTCCTTCTCAAAAGGACCACCACGACTGACTATGAATTTTTATGATGATTATGTTTTGAGCCATAGGGATGGAGATAATCACATTGACTCATTAGTAACGTGTTCCCCATTATGGGTTTCAATACCATCCCCCTCGACGTCTCTCGGACAACACTCCTAGTTAGGCCTTTGGTTACCGAATCAACTAGATTATTCTATGATCGTACATATTCCAAGGATATCGCACCATTATTCAGTAATTGTCTTACTGACCTATGTCTGGTGCGAATATGTCTCCTCTTCCCATTATAGGCGCTATTATGAGCGACTCTAGTGGCAGCTTGTGTATCACAGTGGATACACATAGGCGTGACACTTCCTTCCCAAAGCGGCACATCTAATAGGAGAGTCCTCAACCACTCAGCTTCTTGCCCAAACAGCTCTACTGCTATGATATCGGACTCCATGGTGGAACGTGCTATACCATAGCCACTGGTGGAGTTTACTTCATCATTGTCAAAGATCTAGTTTGCATCAAAAAATTGTCAAGGACTACAGGAAATTTGTTATAATGCAAGCCTAGATCAATGGTACCCCTTAAGTACTTTAATAGACGACGAAGTGCAACCCAGTGGTCACTATTCGAGTTATGAGTATAGGGACTAAGTATACTTACAGCATAGGCTATATCGGGTCGAGTGTAGTTCATTAAGAACTTCACACTACCTATGATCTTAGCGGATTTATTTTGGGATACAACATCCCCATTGTTTTTGGAGAAAATGAATACTAGAATCATAAGGAGTTTTTACAGGTGCTACCTCAAAGGAGTCTAATTTCTTCACCATCCTTTCTACATAATGAGGCTGATTTAGGGAAATACCATAAGCGCTTCTAATGATTTTCATTCTGAGTAACACATCAGGTTCTCCCATATCATTCATATCTAAACTATAAGACAAGAAGTGTTTAGTCTCATTCATGATATGAATAGAAGTACCAAAGATGAGCATGTCATCTACATAGAGACAGATGATAACACACTTTGAGCTTATTACTTTGGAGTAAACAAACGAATCAAAAGTGTTATCCAAAAAGCTATCTGTAATTAGAATATTGTCTAGTTTTTCATACAATTTTTTAGGTTCCTATTTCAAACCGTACAAAGATTTTTCTAGCTTACAAACTTTGTCGCCTTAGGCACCACACGCCCTTCAGGTTGCGCCATGCAGATCTCTTCATCTAGATCTCCATTTAAATACGCAGTTTCAACATCCATTTGATGTATAACTAGTTTGTGAATGACGGTGAAAGCAATAAGGGTTCTTATAGTAGCAATTTTGGTCACAGGAGTAAGTGTCAAAGTAATATAAACCTTTCATTTGGGTAAAACCCTTAATAACAAGTCTCGTTTTGAATTTCTCTATTGCTATTAATGGGTTTTATACCTTTATGTAAGTAAGTCAGTTAATTCATATGTATTGTTGTTTTTAATATAATCAAGTTCACTATTAATGGCTCCTCTCCTAATACTAGCATCCATAGATTTTAAAGCATCGTCATAAGTTTTCTGGTCTTCCTCCATAAGGAGGCAGGTGACAATCTGTTCGTGTATAAGGTCAATGTGAAAGCCTTCGGTCATAAAGGATCTCCTTGAGTTTTTTTATATCTCATACTTATTATTACCTTTTAGAATCTTTTGAACCAATACGTCTCTGATTGTTTTATACCATACAATGCTTTTTTCGATTTACACACCATATTTACACCTTGATCATTAGTAAAACCTAGTGGAATCTCCATATAATTTTCATCTTTAAGGTCTACATATAAGAATGTATTTTACATCAAATTGTTTCCAATTTCATCCATAATTAGCTGCCGATCTTATCGTGTTTATTTTCCTAACAAGGAAAAAAACTTTCTTGATAATCTATACCATAGGCTTGAGTATACCCTTTAGCTGCTATCCTTGATTTGTATCTCTCCAATGATCGGGTGACATTATATTTCAAAGAAAAAATCCATTTACGTCCTACAAGTTTTTTTCCGGAGGTAAATTCACCAAGTCCTGTGTTTGATTCTTCTCTATAGCTTCCATTTCAACATACATAACTTATTTCCAATTTTGATTTGATAAAGCCTCATATGCAGTGGTAGGTACAGAAATTGTGTTAAGGCTTTTAAGAAAGTTTCTATTAGATGGTGAAAATGCTCAAATGTTACAAAAATAGATATAGGATTAAGTGCGATTTTAATGCATTCTCTAGGTAAACAGATCTCGAATTACATTAACTGACCACGAACATTGGACTCCAACACCCACTTAATAATTGGACCAACTTTTGACTTATTGACATATTTGAAATAATATTTACAATAATATTGCACTTTGTATGGAATATAGTTTATCAAAACGTTCCGCAGTTAAGTCAACTGAAAAGCACCAGAAGTATTAAAAGAAAAAAACCAGAGGCTTGATGTGCTGTTTTGCAGCCAATGAAACTAAAAAGCACCCTAAGCATGAAAAAAAAATAGTCTTGATTTATTGTCGATTTGAAGTTTGATGCTTCATTAGAAAAATATAAATATGCCACTGTTGGCATAACATGAGCAAGAGAGAAATCACTAAGATACATAACCTTGATCTCGATGAGAAGCTTGGAAATAGTTTAGTCATCAAATCAACATATCCAGAATATATAAACTATAGACTTGATTGTATTACCTATTTCTTGGTCGTCTGAAATTCTTTAGCAACTCATTTTTTCTTTGCAATTGATTGCCAAAAACTTTTATTATTCTATATCTTGTTATGAGTTGCAAGATGGGTATTTTAAAAAATATTTAAGAGTTCAATTTTATGGTGAAAACCCCTGCAAATTTAATAAAAAACAAAATTAGAATTTCACAACCAAAAACTAAGCAAAGGAGAATAATACAAAGTAGAGAATCGGTAACACAAAAAGTCAAGTAGAAGATCAGTGATCCAGGAAAAAGGATTAGAAGATCAACGACATAATTTATATATATATATATATATATATATATATTACTCCGCAACTTGTGATAAAATTAAATTAAAGACACAAATCTAATTTAGTACATAATAAATGTAGTACAGAAATATTTCAAATTGTTATCTTTAATCTTGCCGTTTATATATTAAAGCCATCTTTTATCAATAGAGTTGAACCATATATAATAGTTTACAATTCAGATTCCTAGCCACATTTTATAGAGCAATATCAAAGTGTTTTGTTTCAGAGTTTTTTGTCAACAAAATACTTGTCTCACCAACTCATTTGATTCATAAATGCATTATAAACAAATTCGGCCACGATGAATAATCAGTAGATTAAATACATGGCCTTATAAGGTTCATGGTTACTGGTTGACCTTAATTAGGTAGTAATATTATCTCCCTAGTGTTTTATTACATAAATACTGTAAATATAACTATAACATTAGATAATATCATTTTATATATCCTACCAAAACAGTATTATGTGACAATTATTTTCTTATATGATATATCTATATGAATTAGCAAATAGACAGAATGATTAATGATTGGCTTAAATTATAAATGTGACATAATCTTCGACTGTTTGAAAATCCCAAGAGATCTTGATTTGCGTGAAGGTCTCGTCATTAACTCATCTTCAACGGACAAACAAAGTAATTAGTTGATTTTGCATTTTGCAACAACATGAAGTACCATGAAGGATCCCAAAGTAAATCAATTCCAAATCCAAGAATGGTACCCGAGCAAAGTGACCTAACTCACCACATTCATAGCTATCCATTGAACAAATCCACCTTTAGAAGTTTGTCATCTAAAGACTCGACATCTCGTTCTTTTCCCTGAATTACATACTGCTTCGTCTGATAGATTATCAAAAAAGATATATGAGTTTGAGCAGGAGAGTGAGGGATGAAATTAAATTACCAAAGTCAATACCAATGTCCGCCTTAGAAATTCCAAACTCAGAAATGTTCATAAAATCAATAAAATTAATAAATATAAATTGCCAATCCGAGTTATGAAATTACACCTGCATATATATAGAAATCCTTCTTACATTCGGATCCACTAACCGTGTTTGTAATGCCGAAACTCATTCATTTCCTGTTGATCTTTAATCCACCTGACCAATTAAAAAAAATCAAAAAACTAATATATAATCAACCAAATAATAAGTACGGTTGTAACACATAAGTCAAAAACGGAAAACAAAATTCAATTATATAGCTTATTTTGCATATTTAGGACCTATAGTGCAATTAACTCAATAGTTGTTGCCCTTAATATATTCATAAGACACACACATAGAAAGGATTTCTGAAAAGGAAACCATACCTCTGGGTTTTTTTTATATATCACAGACATGGTTGAATGACATAGCCTTTCTGTACTACTTGGTTTCGAAATCTTGGGGGGCATTTATTCGACTCCCAACTTCTTTGGTGGCAATGTTTCTGCTAATTTAGTCTTATTTCCCGTGTAGTTGACTGTGAGGAAACTGGATTTGCTTCTTCATTAAGAGACATATTCTCACTTAGAATTTAGAAACAAACAAACATGTCACACTAAAAATATCCTTCTGTTAGTCCATGTATTCAATAAATGCTACAAAAGCAACTGTTGAATTGATGATGCAAAATGATTTCAAAGATGAAATAATTTCACACTAAAAATATCCTTCTGTTTAATTTCATCACGTATTTAAAAAAGAAAAGACCATTACTCTTTACTGTAATTTTTAAAACACTTAAACGGGATAATAAACATTGTCACGCACCTCAAACTTGTCTGCTGAGAAAAGTAATTTTCATGAAATCAAATCCATTTTCATGCACTAAATGTCCCATTGAATCTGCAAATGTGTTTTTAATGTGTTTTTTAGGTCGTATTTTGTTGAGTAATTTAGGTACGAAAGTAGTTTAGTTTGGACGTGTATGTACCTGATGATAGGAAGATCACCATAAGCATCAAACTTCTCATAATTTTTACAAAGGTTATACATGAAGATCATCAACCTCCTTTACTCTTTCATTTGTGACATTATTCAAATCCTTTGACTCTTTAACACCTTTACTTGTTTTTCGAGCATGGAAAAGAATTGTGCACCTTGAAAATACCTGTTTTTCGAGACACTGGTGATCAGTAGCGTCATTCCAAATTCCAATCAAACCTAAAATAGTCTTTATTTATCAATTAAAAAACAAATCAAATACTATATAAAACTAAAAACATCTAAGCCATGATCAAATCTCATGAACTACAAAAGCTATGATCAGACATAGGGGCTTATAGTGCAATTAACTCACAAAATAATCAACATACAAACCTTTTCTATAGAGGATTACACCAAAAACTGTTAATGAGTATCCAAACATTCCACTGAGACTGGATTCCTAAATATCAATGTTGATACCACCACAACTACAACTCCTTTTACATTTTGAATAAATATTCAACAAACAAACAACAAACAAACAAAAAACCTTGAAAATGTTATGAGAATAATATTACAGTCACTTGAGCTCTTTGAAGAGAGTTAAAGGAAAAATCATGCTATTATCACAGCTCTTTCTTATTCTCAGAAACTCTCGGGTCTACCTTCAGAGACTGTTTTTTAACCACTTCTATGATAACCTTGTTGGAAAAGGGCTAGTTCTTACATTACTGATTTCCTTAGGGAATCTTTGATTTGACATCCATTCTAAATAGGGGTACAACCTAGGATAATCTTCTTGATTCTTCACTTCTACTTCTAAGAGAACACCTGAAGCCTTTTCTGAACATTTCACGTGAGTGTTTAAATATTCGATTTATCAAATTTCAATTTAAAGCGAAGCTAATGAACTTTTGATGCAGAAAGGAAGAATTTTAGATATAAATATAGGGTCTAAGACATGTAAAAATATATAGTTGATACGGCCTAAGAACAAACATAAAGAAATTACAAAGCAAATGCAGTCTAGCAGATGTACATTTATTTAACATCTTAGGCAACTACAAATAAACATATAATTAGGACATTGAAAACTATAAAAAATTAATTAAGAGGTAAATTGAACATGTTATGCAATTAATTGTTGTAAAATCGGAAAGTGAAATTATCATAGTGTTTAACAGTGACGAATTGTGCAACTTTTCTGAGAGATGAACCAGGGAGCTTCTGTAGCAATGGATCACCTCCCAACTTTTCATCTAGGGTAATTAATCGAACAACTCTAGTGCGATACTTATCTCTTAACTTATAATTTGGGTTTTGGGGGATTTGATGGCGCTTAGTCGGTAATGAAGATGATAACAACACTTGGTATAATTGTGATGTTCGTGGATACAGGCGATAATGATGGTTGAAACATGGGTTCTGTGTTGGACTTAACTACGATTGGGCTTGGGTGATGGCGTGGTTTCATGTTGAATGTAACACATTTTTTGGTTAAAACATATCCTTACCCCTTTTAATAGCCCTTAACGATATATATAAATATATATATATATATATAATATTAATGGATATCTGTTGATATTTGTAACAGAATAATTTAAATGAAAGAAACTCACGTGTTTAAAAATTATTTGTTTAGCATCTGGAGATAAATCAGAATAAATTATATATTCGTGATTTTGATTTTTTTGTTATATTACTCAAGAACAACCTCTATCAAGTAGAGAGATATAACAACTTAATTAAATAAAAAATTGCGAGATTAATTGCATATTTAATGTAATTGAGAATTGGATTGTTATCAGCATATCCTATTACAATGTGATATATAAAGAAATACTGATAATTCTTGCACTATACTTTATATCATTCACAAGTCATGAAATTCGAGGAGCACTTCACTAGAAAATTTAAAAGATTTTATTGCAATTTTATAACAATGTGTTAAAGGCTAATTGGATATATTGGTTTTGTTTTGGGTAGTTTAAGATGTGTATCATAGTGGACGCGAGCTACATATCATAATTAATGGGAATCTAAATAGTTATCAATAACTAGATTCGGTAATTTTACATCCTAAATAGATTTTCGAAAAGCACTGGTTAGATATAAAATTAGTATAACTTCTTCAATTAAGAAATACAAATTAGGATTAAAGATAAAAGATGCTCTAGGTTATCTTATTTGAATAAATACTATTATACTCTCAAATGAAATAAAAACTAAATAAAGACAAAAAATAAGCAGTAAAATGATCATTGAGTATCTGAATGCCAACCACTGATCCCCGGTCATCGAAACCACCATTGGAGCTTGACTTAAAGAGTCTATGAGTAGAAAAAGTCTCTCACCAATCCTAAAAAGTCTTTTCACTGGCTTTAATAGGTTTTTGAGTCGGCTAAAATAATTGCCTAAAAAATCTCTTAGTGTATCAAATATACGCGTGTTGTTAATGTAAAAAAAGTAGAAAAAAAGTAAAAAAAAATAGCAAAAAAGTACGTATACTTTCGCCGAGGATGATTTGCAACATTGAAATGTTCCAAATAGTATAGTAGTCTATTATATGATCCTGTGGCAAATGACATTCCCTCCCCATATCAGTTATTCTCAGCGAATCACTTCTTATAAGGTAAAGGCTTCCTACGGTCATATGGCCATTGTAGATTAGTATAAAAATATAATAAACAACACTGTACGATTACAATAGGTAAAAGACTTTCAACGGGCCATTGTAGAATTAGTATAAAAATATAATAAACAACACGAAAACTGTAGAAATAATGAGATTAGGTTTTAAGAAATTCATTTTTTTAGAATTCAACATTGTAGGATTAATATAAAAATATAATTGTAAAAAATAATGAAATTAAGTTAAAAAATAATTTAATCTTTTCAAGTTTTAATAGGAAAATTTAATTGATTTTTTACCTTTATATGGAATGGTGAGAATGGTCCCTGACTTGCGGCAATTTTCTTGTTCAGGACGGCTTGGTGGGAAGGTGATTAAAAATAATTACTATAGAATTATTAATCACCTAAATATAATAAAAGAAATGCCGTATAAGGCCAAAGTGTTCACTTCAACAGACAAAAAGGCTATTGTCAGCTATTGTTATATCTTCTTTTTCTCTTTTGCTCTTCATACTTTGGTAAATTAACAATAATTGTAAATAAAAATATAATCTAAAATACTTTTTATTAATTTTATCAAACTCGGGGGTGCCTGCAATTAAACAAATCACAGGGATCAATTATGTTATTTATTATAATAAATCATTATAATTAAAAATAAATTAAAATTTGGGCTTACAAATGGGATAGAAGAAGCTTTATCATTCCAAATAGCTAATAATCCAATTCCTGTTGATACTTAAATCAGATGATTCTAAAAATTTGTAAAAGTGATGATATTAGGTTAAAAGAATTCAATTTTTAAGAGTTTCAATGGTAAACCTTAATTTTTTACCTTAATTTGGTTCTTCAATTATTGATGGAGTTTTTGAGAAGTTCTTTTCCAGCAAGTTGTTCTAGGAAATAGTCTAGAAGTTCAAGGGTACCTACTTTGCAAATATCACCTTTTAATGCACGCAAGCTAACCCAATGGGTCACACTAACAGCTCGTAAAACTCTCAACATAGCTTCTAAACAACAGAGTCGAACCAAGAGATTTTCACTGGTTCAGAAGATATCACATAAAGACCTGCAATACTAAAAAAATATCACAATAGTTATGTTCAGATTATGGAATAAAAGAAAATAAATTTTAACTTGATTTTGCCATCATAGCAGCTAAACTAATTGTTTTCAAGAAAATAGTTTTCCTTGCCAGTATTTGGTCCCATTATTACCAAAACTCTTGTATTTTTTCAGCAAAAATATCGACATGAATTGGGGGAGATTTTTTACTTTAGCAACCTGCATTAAACAAAAATAGCCTAACATATTAAGGTAACTAAATCCCATCTCGAGCAAACAATAAATATAAAAGGAAAGGAAAAGTAGGTCAATATGGCTCTATGAGTTACCTATTTTTCTAAGGATGATATATGAATGTTAGTTTCTTCTTTCACACTTAATATTCCCTCTTGTTGTTTTCTCCTCTTCATATCCTAAAATTGACAAACAAATTGTCATGCATTCTTGCATGTAATTTAAAATTGAATAGAAGGATTCTGAAAAGTCTACATAAATAGCATAATTCTACTGATATTAACAATTTGCATGATCAATTTCAAATACTAATCGATTGACACTTAATCAAATTATAAATGAAAAAACTGCACTAATCAGTCCCTGGACAAATAACACCGTTTGTGCTTTACATGGAACAGGTTATCACCTGTGTAAACAGGTCAACTCAGGTCCAATCCCACCTTTCTTCAAGTCAAATCTCCATTATTCACCTGCACCCAAGGTTTTCTCTAACTAAGATTCATAATTCTCAATGAAAGAAAAGAAAAATCAAAAAAGATTAATACCAATTGCAAAAGTGCAGAAAATGTTTGTGCCACGTCCTACTTTTCTTGACCCCTTACAACATCTCCACAAGACATGGGATTTTTTCCAGGTTCAGGTTCAGCTTCAGACTATAATTTATCTATTATATAGAGACCTATAGTGCAATTAACTCGAAAAAAGAAACCAGGATAGTGCTATTAACTAAAAAAAATTACAAATCACATTCGAATCGAAGAAACCTCATATATGTGTGTTTGAAGATTTCAATTTCGGAGCTAGCGTTGGAGCTCTTCACTTTTGGAATCGACGGAATAAAAAATTATCAATTTCCCCAATTTAATTTGAATTAAGACACAATTCACAAAGTTAAAACAATTTTTTTTTACCTCAGAATCATTATAATCCGAGGAAAAATAATAATCAAAATATAAACCTAAACGGCTCCCATATGCGTCAATAAGCAGATGATAGTTACCTTGATTTGGGTATCCCTTTATATTTCTTCTTCATCGGAGCTGGAGATTGGATTTGTGGAGGGTCTTCTATTCGATTGAGAGGCTTGGTGGGAGAGACGTGAAATGGTGAAGTGAAGAGTGCTTCTTCGATTCGGTTGAGCGGCTTGGTGGGAAGAGATGAGAGGCCTGGTGGGAAGGTGCATTTGAGGAGATTTCTTTTTTTGTACGTGAAGTGGTGAAGTAATTTGAGTGACGCTGTAATAGATAAAATAAATAAAATGGCCCATACATTTAATCCAAGGGCTGAAAAATATAGCGGAGACATCAAAATATTTTAAACCGTGGATTAAATTTAGACAATCTGGACCATTAATTATAATCGATCTAAAGGTCGAAAATGATTGAAATTTAATTCAAAGGCTAAAAAATATGGAGAAAAACAGGAGATATTTCGGGGCGTTGGCCCTGGAGAAATATGTAAATAAATTATATATTCGTGATTTTGTTGATTTATTATATTACTAAAGAACAACCCTATCAAGTAGAGATAAATAACAACTTAACTAAATAAAAAATTGTAAGATAAATTGCATATTTAATGTAGCCGAGAATTGGATTGTCATCATCAATATCATATTGCAATGTGACATATAAAGAAATACTTATCATTCTTGCAACTATAATTTATATCATTCATAATTCATGAAATTCGAGGACCACTTCATTAGAAAATTCAAAATTTTTTGTTGCAATTTTAGAAAAATGTGTTAAAGGCTAATATGATATATTGGTTTTGTTTTGTGCAATCTAAGGTGTGTATCATAGTTTAGGCGGGCTACATATCATAATGAGTATCTAAATAGTTATCAATAACTAGATTTGGTAATTGTACATCCTAAATGGATTTCGGAATTGCACTAGTTAGATATACAGTTAGTATAAATTCTTTAATTAAGAAATAAACCAATCGGGGTTAAAGATAAAAGATGCTCTAGACTATCTTATTTGAATAAATACTATTATACTCTCAAATGAAATAAAACTAAATAAAAACAAAAATTAGCCGTAAAATGATCATTGAGTATCTAAATGCTAACCACCATTGGAGTTTGACTCAAAGAGTCTCTGAGTAGAAAAAGTCTCTCACCAAGCCTAAAAAGTCTTTTCGCAAACCTTAATAGGTTTTTGAGCCAGCTAAAATAATTGCCAAAAAAATCTCTTAGTGTGTCAATAAATTTATGTGCATGCTTAAAAGATATCTTAGCACGTGTTTTTTCCACTAAGCATGTTCGTTTATTGAGCATTTTATAAAAGTAGTTTATAGGTATGCTCGAACCTTTGCGAAACTTGAAATCAACACATATAAATGAAAATATGTTTATATTACAAAGAGTATAAAAAGCTATTTTTTTAAATAAAAATTACAGAATTGTGCTTAAATAAAAAAGGAAGTCCATTGTGTTGAGTTTATCAATATCATCATCGTAACTGTCACAATAGGTCTAAAACCATCCATAGCCTTCGAACACAGATTCACCATTGGAAATGCAAAACCAAAGCTTCAACACTATATTCCCTCACTTGATAACCTTCTGAGCTCATGAAGTCAAAACTTCACCATTGTCATTACCTCGCCTGAGCACCACCTATACTCACAAAGATAGAACTTCACCATTACATATAATGCAAATCTACTACCATAAAGGAAAATAACCAAAGATGGGCTTTTAACACAATGAAGACACCACCACTACCTCCATCTCAATGTTCGGAGCACAACACCACGATTGTTTAGTGTTGCAATACCTTCAATCTCCATTGTGCTGCAATTAGATATATTTGAGAAATATGACAAGTTGGTGAGTTGAGAGGGTTTTAGGAAAAGTGGGTAAATAATTTGGTTTGTGTGTGAGTTTTAGGATTTCCGATATATATATATATATATATATATATATATATATATATGTGTGTGTGTGTGCATGCAATAGGAAAAAGTGACCAACACGGATGGATCCCCAATTTATGGGGTGCAGAATCGTAATTCATTGGTGCAAGTCCCGTCACCATACCTTGTTTACGGTGAACTTGGACGCATAATATTCCTTATTTTGTTTGATCACTGGTGAAGGGATAGAGACCGATCCTTCCTTATTGAGAATTGTGTCCTTGATTGAAATATATGATGAAGAATAGAACGACTCATTGGATAAGTACAGAGACAATCCATCTATGAAGCCTATATATATCGATAGTGATGAAGATATCATTAGTGTTGGTTATTACGAGACAAACAAAGTATTACAAGAAGTCTTTCTGTAATTAGTTTGGGATATTATTAATCTTTAATGAAAATTATAAATTTTATTTTTTAATTTTGATGATAATGTTCTTTTTGCATTAGAATTTTTATATATTTTGTAATTGGTAGAGTCAAATTAAAGAAGTTTAAAAAATGTGTTATGTATTTTCAAGTAAAAAGAGAAAAAATATATATTTTATTATTAGGAACACCATAAGTCGTCAATAATAATTTATGTACTCTTTTCGAGAGATAAGGAGCAATTGCATTGAGTCGTTGCAATAGAACCTGTAGCGAGAGATTGATGTCAAACACGAAGAAGTTTTTTGTCGCTAATGACAGTTTTTTAATTTATTTTTATATCTCTTGAGATTGAAAATATTAGCCGCGGTGAAACTTTTTGTCACTAGTTAGCCTATTCAATTTTCGATACCAAATTTATGTGTTATTTCGTAATTAATTTAGTTTTAGGGGTTATAGTACAATTTGAATAATATATAGGGGTTATTGAATATAAAAATAGAATTAGGGATTGTATGTAATTACAATATAAATTAGGAATAATGATGTAATTAAAATTAAATATAAGGGTTATTTTGGAATTTAAATGAAATTTACGGGTTTTAACAAATTTGGAATAAAAATTAGGACTAATTATGTAATTAATATAAAAATTATGGTTATTTATTTAGGGGATTCAATAAAATTGAAATATTTTTAGGGATTATAGTGTATTTTAAGATTATTCTTGGGGTTGTGAAATATTTTAAGGGGCTTAATTATATTTTAAAATACTTTTAGGTTATTTAATGTAATTTAAATTATTTTTATGGGGTTTAGTGAAATTAAATATATTATTGTAGGCTTTTGTGTAATTTAAATTATATTAGGTTGTTTAGTGTAGTTTAAATTATTTTTATGAACTTAAGTGAAATAAAAATTATTTTTAATTTAATTTTTTAAGGGATTTATTATAGTTTAAAATTATAGGTGATTTAGTGTAATCTGAAAACATTTTTTGGGCCTTAAGTGTAATTTAATATTATTTTAGGTTTTATAGTGTAATTTAAATTTTTAGGAGCTTTTGTGTAATTTAAAAATATTTTAGGGGATTTAGTATTATTTTAAATTATTTTGGGGGCTTTAATGTATTTTAAAAAATGTATGCTTTAGTGTAATTTAAAATAATTATAGGGGCCTTAACATAATTTAAAATTACTTTAGGGGATTAAGTATAATATAAAATCATTTTATGGGCTTTAGTGTAATTCGAAATATTTTTATAGGTATTTGTATAATTTCTTTATTTTTAAATGCCAGTGGCATTTGCAGTTGCCCCGGGGGTAGAGACAAAGTTGGTGACAGGCATGATCCCACACGTAACGTAAATCAAGATCTCACAAACTATAATGCCCTTAGTATAATATTAAGATGAATTAGTTGTTTGTATTATAGTATGTCTAATTAACTATGTATTATAATAAAGTTTTTTTTATTTGTAACCTATTTAGAAAAAATAATTTTATGAAAAACTTATTTAAAAAAATAATTGCAAAACTATCATGTAGGCGCTCTTTCAAAGAGAGCCTTTATCATTTAATAATCCCATTAGATTAGTGGTCCATCAATTAACCTAAATAAGAGGCCATCCTTTAAGGGGTTTGGCAACTATACAGTTAGAGTCAAGGCGATGTAGGAGGCGGTAGGTCATCACCCTGTATATTTATGCATATTTGATAACACATGGAATCCAGGGACTAAATATGGGAAGCATGTTGCCAACATCATCGTGCTCACTGTATGGGAGAAGGTCATTTAATGCTTCAAGATTTGGAAAATTAAGCCTAGAAATGTAACAACAATTACATGATCGAGTGAGAGTTATTTTTATTTAATATTTTTATTTTATTCATACACATTGTTTGGGGAGAATAATAGTTGATGTGTTGATTTGTTGCAGACATGACTTCTCTCGTATTGATGGTTGGAAGAAGAGGTCGGACTAAACAAAAGTATTGGGAAACATTTAAATTACATGGTCCAAGTGATATAGTGACTTCAAGTATAGGATGAAAAGGGATTACTACTTTACAGGAAAAATGCCCGATGAGCAGGTGTCTTAGAACTGGAAAAGGATCTTCAAGGTTTGGGATGACACTTCTTCAATCAAATATTGAATCAAGCTATAAGTTATAATTATTATTTAGGTTTCAATATTTTCTTAAAAAAAGAAATAGGTGTTGTACAGGGTTGAAGAATTATTCCGGATGCGGGAGGATTTGTTTTAGGTAAATATTTGAAGTAATTTTTTTTATTTAGTCATGCTAATACTTTGACCGTTGAATGAAACTGAATGGGAGAAGAACCCACCGGTGGTACATGAACCATTTAGGGAGAAGACTCGGAGGTGCAATTTTTCCGTATAGCTAACTTCTTCTATGAGCTCGGGTATGACAAACATGAAAAGTAGTGGAAGACGGTTAAGAAAAATATGGTGTAAGTGTTCAAATAATGTGATTTCAATTTTTTATGTCACGTTTGAATTTTTATTAATAACTATGTATTTAGTTTATGTAATAGGCTGAGCTAAGATCCTTGATTCGTGCACGAGTCACGCAACAAAACCCACACTCAGGATCCATGAAAGATTTATCCTCTAATACTTTTACGCATATAGATCATGTCAATAATTATGTAACCTCAGCACGCAAATGGATTGGTCTAGCTATGCAGAGGTGGGTTGTTATTATTGGAGCCCCTCTGAAGGCCCGACATTCGAGAACTGCTGAGCCATCCACTCGTATGGTGTGGTATTTTAACGGGATAATTTCTTCCGTCATTGTCTATTTAATTTGTAAGGGCCAACAACAATACGAATGGGAGGTAGATAGATCTACAAGCTCGACAACTACCATTAATTCCACTTATAAAATAGAACAACAAAGTGGAGCCCTCACTTAATTTAATTAGATTAGAGAAGACGAGGTCATGTCAACTTTTGATCCTGCCTGTTCTCCCAGTCCTACTCTTGGTCCTTCCAAAAGTTCATCTACTAATCGTCGCCGAATAAATATCAAAGACGAAGAAGAAGAAAATATATCCAATAATTTATTTTGATTTTCATCTCCCACTGAAGTTATTGATGTTAGTATGTATTATTTGGACTTTAATTCAATCTATTCAAATCATATTTTTATTTGTGTAGATTAATGTATTTTGGGATTTTGGGTTTCGTTGTAATTTAACCATATTATCATTCATAAAAAATTAAATTAGAATAATACTAATTAAAAAAACTATTGATAAATAAGTAAATTTTTTACTAGCGATGTTAGAAATATATTCTCCAAATCGCAGGTTAATCGCAAAGGATTGTCTAGCGATGATTGTAATTCATTGCAAATGATTGTTTGGCGACGACATGATTTCGTCCCAAAAATTCGGCATACTAGAGACAAATGTTTTTCGTCGCAAATGATCGTCTAATTAGTGGAAAAATATTTCGTCGCACGAAATAAATTCTCATAGGCGAGAACATCCAGTATTCATCACGAATTTTTATCTCTGACGATGAGATATTATCGAGAAAAAGGAGGTCTTTCGCGATGACAGGTAGCAACACTAGCGACGACAACTTTCTTCGCTAGTGATAGGAAGTGTATAAGTTGTCTAACATAATTTATCTTCAACCTTCATGAAATAATGACAAATAAGATAGTGAAATAGATACATTAAACTTTCAAACAACTAAAAATTTATGGTCATATAATTATTGATTCAATACACACAATACACACGATAAGCATGAACCAAAAATTTATCAAGTATGGAGGTGTCCTTTAAAGAAAGATCTTGTTCGAAAAATGGTTGTTATGTTGCTGAATAGACATGCTTAGAGAAGATAACTATTCAAAATTATTTCTTCCTATTTTAAGTATTTTATAAACATAATTAATTAATTCAATTAATAATAACTATTTTATAAAAAACGTAATTTGGATAAGTGAAAATTGATATAATTTTTGTTTGAGTGAAAATTATTAAATTCTCCTCGATATATGACAAGAATGCTTGGGGTAATATTTGCGTGTAAACAATCATATATGTGATAAAAGAGTGTACAATATATGATAAGAGATTGTACATGGTACATTTACAAACAAAAAACTCACTTCCCTATTCCCGATTTTATATTGAAATTCTTTTTTCATATTTTTTTATACTTTATTCATTTTCCATTATATTATATTTAAGGAACAAGATTTATAATGATTTGCATTAAAGAAACTAAGCACAAGAATTCAATAAAGTGTATCTGCCATATTAAGTTTGTGACTAATGTAACCCAGAGAGAAGTGAAAAGTTAAATTTTTATGTTTCTTCTTTTATCAATGATGTGTCTACTTATATAAGACAAGATCCAATCCTGGAATAAGTGAGGCTCTACATGAGACTAATAATACAATTTTTATGAGCTCGGATTTAGTTGAAAAGGTGCAACTGGAAGATATTTTTCCTATAATGGATGAGGTCAAGGTATGAAGCCAATGCAAGTTTGGAAAAAGATGCTTAGAGGTAAGATCAAGAACTATATTAAGATCTAAATTCACCCTTGTTTGAAATATTTCGTAACAGTCTGATTATATCTCAGACTAATGACTTTGAGATAGGAAGATCCTATTAGGAATCTAGATTAAATGGTAATTTTGTTTATAATCCCCTTTCATTTTACATCAAGCAGTATATTGTGAAAATTAGTGGATAAGGCTTGGTAAAAATGACATAAGAAACTTGCATTGGTCCCTAGTTGTTTTGATTTAACTATCAGAAAGTGTGTGGTAAAATCAGCGATCAAATATGGCATGTCAAGTCTAGGCACATCTATAAGAGATATCGAATTAAAAATAAAAGTCACCGGTTTTCAAAACAGATTAAATGGAATTCCAAGAAAAATAATACTTTTATTAAAGTAAACTAACTATAACAGAAATGGAAGTACGGTTACAAAAGAAACAATTACACAGAAAAAACAGAAAAGAACTACAACGATTACATAGTAGAGATATGAAAATACATATAATTTATGTTGAAAGAATAATTATAGTTTTAATTGCAATATATGTTCCTATGCTATGTGAAAATTGTAGTATAGACCTTGATATAATTTATATAGAAAGAATTGTTGTAGTTGTAATCACTAGCCTGGACAAATATATATTACTGCAGTATAGGGTCACATGATATCCAAAAAAATTAGCATAGGTCCATATACTATAAACAAAAAATTCACTACAAGTTTTCTATTTTTTTTTCTCAAGTTATGATAGGGCGACAAGGCGACACTATTTACTTAAATTAATTATGAAAATGCATGAGAGAAAATGGTTTAAATTTTGTGTCTGGTTTAGAAGGAAATGAGGAAAGATGATGTTTGGTTAGTTGGCAAATTTCACATTGAAAAATAAAAGGGTTTTTATTTTTTAAATCGATGGATATAACTTACTCAAATATATGAAATTAGGATGTCCCATTCTATAGTGCCATAACATTATTTCATCTTCAAATAGAGAAAATAGACAACTTGACATTTTTGTTTGTCTAACCAAAAGAACATTACCTTCAAAGTAGTAGAGTCGATCAACTTTTCTAGCACTACCAATCATCTTTCCCGAACTAATATCTTGAAATTTACATCGAGATTGAGTAAATTTAGCTACACAATTTGAGTCCCGAGTGAGTTTTCTAATGGACAAGAGGTTACATGACATCTTTGGAACATAAAGGACAGATTGTAGAGTTAGATTCGCAGAAAGAAAAATAGAACCTTTTCCCGCGACTAGAGAGAAATACCTATCTACGATACGAACTCTAATATTACCAGGACAAGGAGTGTAAGACGAGTATAAATGGGAAAGACTCGTCATGTGATCACTAGCGCCTAAATCAATTACCCATAATTCGTTATCAGAATAAGTGTAAAACGGAATAAAAATCACTTTTTTTAACAAGAAAATTAGTCAAAGAGGTGTTAGGAATAAATTCGGATAAATTTCATAATCCGTACAAATGCTCTAATTATTCCTTACCGAATGGAGCTCTTTTGGAGATATTAGGTCTGATTTGAGTAGTTACATGTATACTTGATTCATATTTATCAGAAAAGTAAATGATTCAAAAGTCTCAAGTATATCTATATTTGTTATTAACATAAATTACACAAATTAAATTTTTCCACTAACTTTACACATTATGAATTAAATTTAAAAAATTTAAATAAATATATACTAATATAAAATCACATTAACTAAATATCAATTAATTATATTACTTAATCATCATATCGAGAATCAAAATTCTATTTTTTTTTATTTATGTCCGGTATCGAATTGTGAATGTAATGATGTAAAAAATTTAAAATGTATATACCTAATATAAAATATATGATTTTTTTAAATTGAAAATACTAGAAATGATAAATAAATTTTATTGAAAATATTCTCCAATTTGGATACTACATAATAGAATACTGAATGTAAACGGAAAAAAAATTATTTTTAAGCATTCAATTATATACTACAAAATAATTAGTTAAATGACCAAAACCCAAATATAAAAACGCCTTTTTATTTAATATGTTATATGTAATATTGGGTCTTGGTAATTTTGTACCTTCTTATCAATGGGTCAATATTACCTTTTTTTATGAAGGGTATTTTTTGTATATTAGGAGACAATTTACGAGTTTCCAGGGTAGCCTATAGAAATATCGTTTCTTGCTAACAATTATAAAAAAAATCGCTCTAAATAAAAACGTAAAAAATACATTGATTTTAGCAGCTTTAGTTTTTAATTTTGAAGGTTTAATCCAAAGATTAAAGTGATCAACTGTTATCCCACACTAAGGTAAGTATTATAACCGTTCTATTTTTGTATAACTTTTTTGTTTTAGCTACGTAATTGGTAATTACAATTTGTATCTCGATTTTAGTTTTTGTAATTATATAGTTTGTAAATCGTAGTTAGGGATCATATTTATGGCTTGTAAATTGTAGTTAGGGTTCGTAGGTATTATTTTGATGATAAATTAGTAGATTTTATTTTAATTTTTTTTTCAATTTTGAACTCATTTTCCATTAATGATGAATAGTTATTCAAATAATATTATTAATCAATTAAAGATCTTGTATAATTAGTTGTAAATCCTAATTTGTATTAAGTTTTTATTACAATGGTCTCCCAGTTAATGTTGGGTTTGGTTTATAGAACTTGTTTTAGGAACTAGGGTTTATAAGAATATGAATTGGGATGTTCTTTGTTTTTTATACTAGGTTCTAGATGGGCTCTGGTGTTATAATTCTTTACTCAGCACCTGAAAAATATAGTTAGGAAGGAGGGAGGGCCGCTTACTTAGAGAGAGATTCAGAGCGATCAGCAATTCTCAACATTTATTATTAAGCTCGACCACATACTTATTCATAGAAGTCACATGATTTCTATTATGAGAAATTTTAGCAAAATTTTTCGGGCTTCCTTTAGGAAAAATATACTCTGTTCCGGGAAGTACATGTGTTGAACATGATATACTGCAAGTTGAGGTGATTGATCTCAATGCTCATCACCAGAATGCAAAAACGGCTCACTTATATAGACAAGTCTTTTTAACATGGAGTAGATGGAAGCTCAAGTATAATGAATTACATGTTAAGAAATTAAGAAAGCCCACTTATAATATAAACAATGCTTTTTTAATTAATATTTGAACATGATCTTTTTCTTAATATTAAATTTTTTTTATGTAACAATAATAATATTAAATTATCTTTTAGTCCTAAGAAACAAAATGGGGATACTAAACAACAAAACAAAAGTAATTGGATATTTTATATGACATTCAGTATTAAATTCGGTTATAATTTTTAAATATGTATCGGCTTTTATCCCTGTTTTAATATAGGAAAATTCTTTCATCCAATATTGGATGATCCTACACCAATGATATTAATACACATACCCCATGTTTTAAACTTGCAAAAGTAACTAACATATTAATCTAGTGACATGTGTTTTGCTAAAATAATTAATGGCTGGGAATATTGGACCATCCAATATTGGATGGAAGTATTACCCTTTAATATATACTCCTGTTTTTTTATAAATTTCAAGTACTTTCTTTCACTTTAAATCTTTTTTCTGTTTAGATCTCGTCTGCTTTCTCTCCAATTTTTTTAAATTTTTTCTATCCATATCTTGTTTGTTTTCTCTGGAAATCTCATAAATCTCATAAATAGGTTTTCATAAATCATATATAATATTTGAATTATCAACTTACAGATCTAGATCTAGATTCAGATCCAAATCCAGATTCAGATCCAGATCTAGATTCAGATCCAGATCCAATTAGCAACTATATAGCTATCACCATGGCTGGCCGCAAAGCTCAAATCACCATAAAGAAATTCACTGATGGTATATGTTTCTACTCCCATTTTTTTCAATTGTTTTATAAATTTATTTAACCTAATTTGATTTCTATTGAGAATTGTGATATTAGTTTTGATAATTATATTTAATTAATTAAAATGTGTTAAACAATTATGTAGATCCTTGTTACAAATATCTAATCAAAATTATTTCATATTGCTGGAAATTTTGATTCATGATGTGTGTATTTCATTATAATTAAAAAAGTTGCCAAAAGTCTATATGTGGTTGAGTGGTTGTATCATAAAGTAGTGTTTGTAAATATTAATGTTAGTTTGCATGATATGGAAGAAGAGTCATAAATTTTTGTTTAGATTTTCTTTTCCAGATACCTAAAAGTATTTCACCTTAGGTCACTATATTATGTAAAAGAATGGTATTTAAGCGTTGTTTGAGGGTTTAATTATATGGATTTATTACTCTTGATATATATATATATATACACATATATATTATTAGTGTTATATTTTTGTAGGTTATATAAGCAATTAGTATTAAAGCGTCGTTTGAGGGTTTAATTTGATGTAAACTAACTTAATATCTTTGTATGAATATCATACAAATTAACTAAAATTATTTTTGTTTATTTTTTCAGATTGAGTTGACTATACAGTGAATAACATGATCCTTGACCATGACATTTCATATTTTTAGCAAACAATGAGTTGTCCAAAGCCGGAGATTTACTCCGAGTATCGGGAGCAGGATTAGTGATAGCAGCTGCCGTTGGGAGAGTCTTGGTATAGTTAGACATGGTAGCAGTAAAGAAAGTGAAATAGGTAATATTTTAAACGAAGGTTAATGTGAAAAGATTAAGAATCCTAATCCTTTAACGGTAATTGAAATTTCAGATAGAAGAAAGAGAGAGAGAAAAGATGAAAAAGGAGGGTTTGTGTGGTGCTTTCTCTGTAGGAGCTTAACTATTGAAGTTTAGGATGTAATAAATATGTTACCTATCTACTTATTATTTCATTTATTAACCCAATCTTAAATATGCTTTGACTATTCTCATTTAACTAGACTTTTTAAATAATATGATTAATTTTTTTAATTAATTAAGATAATGTTTGTTTGTTTTTCTTGGTATAACGCGTTTAATAGTCGAATGGTTGAATGTAGGAACTTTGGCTCGGTGCCTTATTAAATTATTAAGTAGACTAGTGAATGCAAACAAACATGGCCTTATCTTCTAGCGTTAATGTACCTCGAGAAATGAGAAAAAAAGATATATAATGCATAGTTGATTCTTTATCTGCATTTAAAGATTATTGATCCAAAAAATAATATATGTAAATAATAATAATACGCCTTCACTGTAGTTGCGATATTTTTTTCAATTAATGATATTGTTGGCATTAAATCGAGTTCAATATATTTTTATTATAAATTATTGAGTGTTCAGTAACTTCTGTTGAGAAATTTGATTATTAGGGGACGGTTAGGGTGAATGGGCCGAGTAGATGGGCCAAACTTAGAGAGCTGGTGGTGGGGCCACGGTCTTGGACATCGTGAGAATTAAGTCGATATTTAAAAAAAATTGAATACCCTTTTTATCAAAAATAATTTTTAACTCATCATTGTTTAATATAAATTGATATAATATACTACCCAACCTAATTAATTAATTAATATTCGATTAATGATTATAAATTTATATATATATATATATATATATATGTACATATAAATTGAGAAGTGAGAAAATGTATGTGAACAGACAAGTTAGTGGACGAAGTGGGGGTGGATTGTGTGCCATAGGAGGGTTCATTGGTGGCATTAAAAAATTTTTGCTAAGTAAATGGGAAGGGTGAGTTGTCTAGGAACTTGTGACCTCTTAGAGGATTGTTCCATTCTTAGACGATTAAGGGTCGATACAAGGCAATCCGTAAACACCAAGATAGGCGTGGAGCCAACTGTATTTCAGAGGGGACCACGGATTATTTTTTTCAAAATATACACCTACCATTACAAAAATATAAGTAATTGATCTCCAAATTTGTAAAGGACTTCATTTGGTCTTCCCTAACTTTTAAATTTTTTTAATTAGATTTTATATTGTTTAATTTGTATAGTTTTTTTTATTTACAAGAAAATATATATTACTTTTAATAAAAAAGGAACTTATAAACTAAGCAATTAAAAAAGTTAATATCAGCACTTATATTAAAATATTTAATAAATATAGAGACATATAGTACATTTTACGTCTCCAATTGGGAGATACTAGAATAGTTTGATCCGGAGGAATCGTAGGATGCATAATATAATTTTCGAAGTTGTTACATCCCTCCGAAAGATCCACCACATCCTAAAAAATGATCGTTTTATTAGCTTCCATCTTGAGAGACGAGAATAGGTCTAAACCATCATCAAAAGAATATATACAGAGGGTTTCAAGAAACAAGATGGATCGCATAATGTTAGAGTATTAAAAAATTCTTGACTTTAGGGACTGGTCAAAAAATTGCAGAATGTTCCATGCATTATCCGTCAATCTAGGTGACTTATTCCTAGGTTCTAGATGGGCTCTGGTGTTATAATTCTTTACTCAGCACCTGAAAAATATAGTTAGGAAGGAGGGAGGGCCGCTTACTTAGAGAGAGATTCAGAGCGATCAGCAATTCTCAACATTTATTATTAAGCTCGACCACATACTTATTCATAGAAGTCACATGATTTCTATTATGAGAAATTTTAGCAAAATTTTTCGGGCTTCCTTTAGGAAAAATATACTCTGTTCCGGGAAGTACATGTGTTGAACATGATATACTGCAAGTTGAGGTGATTGATCTCAATGCTCATCACCAGAATGCAAAAACGGCTCACTTATATAGACAAGTCTTTTTAACATGGAGTAGATGGAAGCTCAAGTATAATGAATTACATGTTAAGAAATTAAGAAAGCCCACTTATAATATAAAAAATGCTTTTTTAATTAATATTTGAACATGATCTTTTTCTTATTATTAAATTTTTTTTATGTAACAATAATAATATTAAATTATTTTTTAGTCCTAAGAAACAAAATGGGGATACTAAACAACAAAACAAAAGTAATTGGATATTTTATATGACATTCAGTATTAAATTCGGTTATAATTTTTAAATATATATCGGCTTTTATCCCTGTTTTAATATATACTCCTGTTTTTTTATAAATTTCAAGTACTTTCTTTCACTTTAAATCTTTTTTCTGTTTAGATCTCGTCTGCTTTCTCTCCAATTTTTTAAAATTTTTTCTATCCATATCTTGTTTGTTTTCTCTGGAAATCTCATAAATCTCATAAATAGGTTTTCATAAATCATATATAATATTTGAATTATCAACTTACAGATCTAGATCTAGATTCAGATCCAAATCCAGATTCAGATCCAGATCTAGATTCAGATCCAGATCCAATTAGCAACTATATAGCTATCACCATGGCTGGCCGCAAAGCTTAAATCACCATAAAGAAATTCACTAAAGGTATATGTTTCTACTCCCATTTTTTTCAATTGTTTTATAAATTTATTTAACCTAATTTGATTTCTATTGAGAATTGTGATATTAGTTTTGATAATTATATTTAATTAATTAAAATGTGTTAAACAATTGTGTAGATCCTTGTTACAAATATCTGATCAAAATTATTTCATATTGCTGGAAATTTTGATTCATGATGTGTGTATTTCATTATAATTAAAAAAGTTGCCAAAAGTCTATATGTGGTTGAGTGGTTGCATCATAAAGTAGTATTTGTAAATATTAATGTTAGTTTGCATGATATGGAAGAAGAGTCATAAATTTTTGTTTAGATTTTCTTTTCCAGATACCTAAAAGTATTTCACCTTAGGTCACTACATTATGTAAAAGAATAGTATTTAAGCGTTGTTTGAGGGTTTAATTATATGGATTTATTACTCTTTATATATATATATACACATATATATATATATACACACATATATATATATATACACACATATATATTATTAGTGTTATATTTTTGTAGGTTATATAAGCAATTAGTATTAAAGCGTCGTTTGAGGGTTTAATTTGATGTAAACTAACTTAATATGTTTGTATGAATATCATACAAATTAACTAAAATTATTTTTGTTTATTTTTTCAGATTGAGTTGACTATACAGTGAATAAAATGATCCTTGACCATGACATTTCATATTTTTAGCAAACAATGAGTTGTCCAAAGCCGGAGATTTACTCCGAGTATCGGGAGCAGGATCAGTGATAGCAGCTGCGAGTCTTGGTATAGTTAGACATGGTAGCAGTAAAGAAAGTAAAATAGGTAATATTTTAAATGAAGGTTAATGTGAAAAGATTAAGAATCCTAATCCTTTAACGGTAATTTAAATTTAAGATAGAAGAAAGAGAGAGAAAAAAGATGAAGAAGGAGGGTTTGTGGTGGTGCTTTCTCTGTATGAGCTTAACTATTGATGTTTAGGATGTAATAAATATGTTACCTATCTACTTATTATTTCATTTATTAATCCAATTTTAAATATGCCTTGACTATTCTCATTTAACTAGACTTTTTAAATAATATCATTAATTTTTTTTAATTAATTAAGACCATGTTTGTTTGTTTTTCTTCGAATGGTTGAATGTAGGAACTTTGGCTCGGTGCCTTATTAGATTATTAAGTAGACTACTGAATGCAAACAAACGTGGCCTTATCTTCTGGCGTTAATGTACCTCGAGTAATGAGAAAAAAAGATATATAATGCATAGTTGATTCTTTATCTGCATTTAAAGATTATTGATCCGAAAAATAATATATGTAAATAATAATAATAAGCCTTCACTGTAATCTCGATATTTTTTTCAATTAATGATATTGTTCGCATTAAATCGAGTTCAATATATTTTTATTATAAATTGTTGAGTGTTCAGTAACTTCTGTTGAGAAATTTGATTATTAGGGGACTGGTTAGGGTGAATGGGCCGAGTAGATGGGCCAAACTTCAAGAGCTGGTGGTGGGGCCACGGTCTTGGACATCGTGAGAATTAAGTCGATATTTAAAAAAAATTGAATACCCTTTTTATCAAAAATAATTTTTAACTCATCATTGTTTAATATAAATGGATATAATATACTACCCAACCTAATTAATTAATTAATATTCGATTAATGATTATAAATTTATATATATATATATGTACATATAAATTGAGAAGTGAGAAAATGTATGTGAACTGACAAGTTAGTGGACGAAGTGGGGGTGGATTGTGTGCCATAGGAGGGTTCATTGGTGGCATTGAAATTTTTTGCTAAGTAAATAGGAAGTGTGAGTTGTCTAGGAACTTGTGACCTCTTAGAGGATTGTTCCATTCTTAGAGGATTAAGGGTCGATACAAGGCAATCCGTAATCACCCCGATAGGCGTGGAGCCAACTGTATTTCAGAGGGGACCAAGGATTATTTTTTTCAAAATATACACCTACCATTACAAAAATATAAGTAATTGATCTCCAAATTTGTTAAGAACTTCATTTGGTCTTCCCTAACTTATAAATATTTTTAATTAGATTTTATATTATTTAATTTGTATAGTTTTTTTTATTTACAAGAAAATATATATTACTTTTAATAAAAAAGGAACTTATAAACTAAGCAATTAAAAAAGTTAATATCAGCACTTATATTAAAATCTTTATAAAATATAGAGACATATAGTACATTTTACGTCTCCAATTGAGAGATACTAGATTAGTTTGATCCGGAGGAATTGTAGGATGCATAATATAATTTTCGAAGTTGTTACATCCCTCCGAAAGATCCATCACATCCTAAAAAATGATCGTTTTATTAGCTTCCATCTTGAGAGACGAGAATAGGCCTAAACCATCATCAAAAGAATATATACAGAGGGTTTCAAGAAACAAGATGGATCGCATAATGTTAGAGTATTAAAAAATTCTTGACTTTAGGGACTGGTCAAAAAATTGCAGAATGTTCCATGCATTATCCGTCAATCTAGGTGACTTATGCCTAGGTTCTGTATGGGCTCTGGTGTTATACTTCTTTACTCAGCACCTGAAAAATATAGTTAGGAAGGAGGGAGGGCCGCTTACTTAGAGAGAGATTCAGAGCGATCAACAATTCTCAACATTTATTATTAAGCTCGACCACATAATTATTCATAAAAGTCACATGATTTCTATTATGATGAATTTTAGCAAAATTTTTCGGGCTTTCTTTAGGAAAAATATACTCTGTTCCGGGAAGTACATGTGTTGAACATGATATACTGCAAGTTGAGGTGATTGATCTCAATGCTCATCACCAGAATGCAAAAACGGCTCACTTTTATAGACAAGTCTTTTGAACATGGAGTAGATGGAAGCTCAAGTATAATGAATCACATGTTAAGAAATTAAGAAAGCCCACTTATAATATACACAATGCTTTTTTAATTAATATTTGAACATGATCGTTTTCTTAATATTAAATTTTTTTTATGTAACAATAATAATATTAAATTATTTTTTAGTCCTAAGAAACAAAATGGGGATACTAAACAACAAAACAAAAGTAATTGGATATTTTATATGACATTCAGTATTAAATTCGGTTATAATTTTTAAATATGTATGGGCTTCTATCCCTGTTTTAGATCTCGTCTGCTTTCTCTCCAATTTTTTTAAATTTTTTCTATCCATATCTTGTTTGTTTTCTCTCGAAATCTCATAAATCTCATAAATAGGTTTTCATAAATCATATATAATATTTGAATTATCAACTTACAGATCTAGATCTAGATTCAGATCCAAATCCAGATTCAGATCCCAGATCTAGATTCAGATCCAGATCCAATTAGCTACTATATAGCTATCACCATGGCTGGCCGCAAAGCTCAAATCACCTTAAAGAAATTCACTGATGGTATATGTTTCTACTCCCATTTTTTTCAATTGTTTTATAAATTTATTTAACCTAATTTGATTTCTATTGAGAATTGTGATATTAGTTTTGATAATTATGTTTAATTAATTAAAATGTGTTAAACAATTGTGTAGATCCTTGTTACAAATATCTGATCAAAATTATTTCATATTGCTGGAAATTTTGATTCATGATGTGTGTATTTCATTATAATTAAAAAAGTTGCCAAAAGTCAATATGTGGTTGAGTGGTTGCATCATAAAGTAGTGTTTGTAAATATTAATGTTAATTTGCATGATATGGAAGAAGAGTCATAAATTTTTGTTTAAATTTTCTTTTCCAGATACCTAAAAGTATTTGACCTTAGGTCACTACATTATGTAAAAGAATAGTATTTAAGCGTTGTTTGAGGGTTTAATTATATGGATTTATTACTCTTTATATATATATATATATATATATATACATATATATATATATACACACATATATATTATTAGTGTTATATTTTTGTAGGTTATATAAGCAATTAGTATTAAAGCGTCGTTTGAGGGTTTAATTTGATGTAAACTAACTTAATATGTTTGTATGAATATCATACAAATTAACTAAAATTATTTTTGTTTATTTTTTCAGATTGAGTTGACTATACAGTGAATAACATGATCCTTGACCATGACATTTCATATTTTTAGCAAACAATGAGTTGTCCAAAGCCGGAGATTTACTCCGAGTATCGGGAGCAGGATCAGTGATAGCAGCTGCGAGTATTGGTATAGTTAGACATGGTAGCAGTAAAGAAAGTAAAATAGGTAATATTTTAAACGAAGGTTAATGTGAAAAGATTAAGAATCCTAATCCTTTAACGGTAATTGAAATTTAAGATAGAAGAAAGAGAAAGAAAAAGATGAAGAAGGAGGGTTTGTGGTGGTGCTTTCTCTGTATGAGCTTAACTATTGTTGTTTAGGATGTAATAAATATGTTACCTATCTACTTATTATTTTATTTATTAATCGAATTTTAAATATGCCTTGACTATTCTCATTTAACTAGACTTTTTAAATAATATGATTAATTTTTTTTAATTAATTAAGACCATGTTTGTTTGTTTTTCTTCGAATGGTTGAATGTAGGAACTTTGGCTCGGTGCCTTATTAAATTATTAAGTAGACTACTGAATGCAAACAAACATGGCCTTATCTTCTGGCGTTAATGTACCTCGAGTAATGAGAAAAAAAGATATATAATGCATAGTTGATTCTTTATCTGCATTTAAAGATTATTGATCCGAAAAATAATATATGTAAATAATAATAATACGCCTTCACTGTAATCGCGATATTTTTTTCAATTAATGATATTGTTCGCATTAAATCGATGTCAATATATTTTTATTATAAATTGTTGAGTGTTCAGTAACTTCTGTTGAGAAATTTGATTATTAGGGGACGGTTAGGGTGAATGGGCCGAGTAGATGAGCCAAACATAGAGAGCTGGTGGTGGGGCCACGGTCTTGGACATCGTGAGAATTAAGTCGATATTTAAAAAAAATTGAATACCATTTTTATCAAAAATAATTTTTAACTCATCATTTTTTAATATGAATGGATATAATATACTACCCAACCTAATTAATTAATTAATATTCGATTAATGATTATAAATTTATATATATATATATATGTATATATATACATATAAATTGAGAAGTGAGAAAATGTATGTGAACATACAAGTTAGTGGACGAAGTGGGGGTGGATTGTGTGACATAGGAGGGTTAATTGGTGGCATTGAAGTTTTTTGCTAAGTAAATTGGAAGGGTGAGTTGTCTAGGAACTTGTGACCTCTTAGAGGATTGTTCCATTCTTAGAGGATTAAGGGTCGATACATGTCAATCCGTAAACACCCAAATAGGCGTGGAGCCAACTGTATTTCAGAGGGGACCACAGATCCATCTCTCCGTTATTTTTTTCAAAATATACACCTACCATTACAAAAATATAAGTTATTGATCTCCAAATTTGTTAAGAATCTTCATTTGGTCTTCCCTAAATTTTAAATTTTTTTAATTAGATTTTATATTATTTTATTTGTATAATTTTTTATTTACAAGAAAATATATATTACTTTTAATAAAAAAGGAACTTATAAACTAAGCAATTAAAAAAGTTAATATCAGCACTTATATTAAAATATTTATAAAATATAGAGACATATAGTAAATTTTACGTCTCCGATTGGGAGATACTAGAATAGTTTGATCCGGAGGAATTGTAGGATGCATAATATAATTTTCGAAGTTGTTACATCCCTCCGAAAGATCCACCACATCCTAAAAAATGATCGTTTTATTAGCTTCCATCTTGAGAGACGAGAATAGACCTAAACCATCATCAAAAAAATATATACAGAGGGTTTCCAGAAACAAGATGGATGCATAATGTGAGAGTGTTAAAAAATTCTTGACTTTAGGGACTGGTCAAAAAATTGCAGAATGTTCCATGCATTATCCGTCAATCTAGGTGACTTATGCCTAGGTTCTAGATGGCCTCTGGTGTTATAATTCTTTAATAAGCACCTGAAAAATATAGTTAGGAAGGAGGGAGGGCCGCTTACTTAGGGAGAGATTCAGAGCGATCAGCAATTATCAACATTTATTATTAAGGTTGACCACATACTTATTCATAGAAGTCACATGATTTCTATTATGAGAAATTTAGGCAAAATTTTTCGGGCTTCCTTTAGGAAAAATATACTCTGTTCCAGGAAGTACATGTGTTGAACATGATATACAGCAAGTTGAGGTGATTGATCTCAATGCTCATCACCAGAATGCAAAAACGGCTCACTTATATAGACAAGTCTTTTGAACATGGAGTAGATGGAAGCTCAAGTATAATGAATCACATGTTAAGAAATTAAGAAAGCCCACTTATAATATTAACAATTCTTTTTTAATTAATATTTGAACATGATATTTTTCTTAATATTAATTTTTTTTTATGTAACAGTAATAATATTAAATTATTTTTTAGTCCAAAGAAACAAAATGGGGATATTAAACAATAAAACAAAAGTAATTGGATTGTTTATATGACATGTATTAAATCCGATTATAATTTTTAAATATGTATGGGCTTCAATTCATGTTCTAATACATACTCCTATTTTTATAAACTTAAAGTATTTTCCTTCACTTTAAATCTTTTTTCTATTTAGATCTTGTTTGCTTTCTCTCCATTTTTTTTTTAAAAATTTTTTCTATCCAGATCTGTTTGTTTTCTTTAGAAATTTTATAAATAGGTTTTCATAAATCATATATAATATTTGAATTATGAACTTACAGATCTAGATCTAGATTCAGATCTAGTTAGCTACTATATAGCTATCACCATGGCTGGTGCAAAACTCAAATCACCATAAAGATATTCATTGATGGTATATATTTCTACTCCCATTTTTTTCAATTGTTTTATAAATTGATTGAACCTAATTTGATTTCTATTGGGAATTGTAGGATTAGTTTTGATAATTATGTTTAATTAATTAAAATGTGTTACACAATTGTGTAGATCCTTGATATAAATATGTGATCTAAATTATTTCATATTGCTGGAAATTTTGATTTATGATGTGTGTATTTCATTATAATTAAGAAAGTCAGAATGAAGTGCCAAAAGTCTATATGTGGTTGAGTGGTTGCATCATAAAGTATTGCTTGTAACTATTAATGTTAGTATGCATGATATATAAGAGAAGTCATAAATTTTTGTTGAGATTTTCTTTTCCAGATACCTGAAAGTATTTTACCTTAGGTCACTACATTATGTAAAAGAATTATTACATGACTCTATGTTAGTCCGTGTTATTGGTATATGTAAATGAAAACTAGTAAATATTGATTTTTTTAGAGTAATTTTATGTGTTACGATATATTAATGTGTGAATATACTGAATTTAAAAAAAACTCTATATATATATATATATGTATGTATGTATATTATTAGTGTTATATTTCTGTAGTTAATTTTAGGAATTAGTATTAAAGCTTCGTTTAAGGGTTTAATTATATAGATTTGTTACTCTTTATATATATACACATATAATATTAGTGTTATATTTTTGTAGTTGATATTTGAATTTAGTATTCAAGCGTTGTTTGAGGGTTTAATTTGATGTAAACTAGCCTAATATCTTTGTATGAATATCATACATATTAACTAACATCATTTTTGTTTATTTTTTCAGATTGAATAGACTATACAGTGAATAACATGATACTTGACCACGACATTTCATATTTTTAGCAAACAATGAGTTGTCCAAGATCAAATTTTTTACTGTCTTTGGTAAAGAAGAAAGAAGGGCATATGTGCCTCGACATGGTGTAAGAGGATCAGATTGGTATTAAATTCCTCATCACATATAGGGCATCCATTTAATGATTTCTCATATGTGTTTGAATTTATTTTTAGATTGATCCATGTTAAAAGAGAAAAATAATGTGATAGGTATAGAAGGTATAGGTAGAAAACAGAAAGACGGGACATAAGTAAGAGAGGTGAAGATAGAATGTATAATTACCATATATATAGTGTATGAATATTTATTAATTTTTTCATAATGTCAATCAGTGCAAAAGCATGTGGAAGGCCCACCAGGCCAAGTAGTAGTTGTAATAATGATGTTTGTAACGATTATAAAGACTAGTAATATTTTTAATGGTATATTATTTGTAATTAAGATTGTATTTCATGAATTATATCATACTCTTATCATTAGAATCTTCTTATGTTCAAACTTCATTAGTAACAAGGATTCGACAAAAAGAATTATAAATAAAGTAATAGATAAATATCTATATATTCTACAGGAAGTCAATGTTTCTGAACATTACCTCTTCGTGGGATTATTTTCTTTATTGTACTAGGAAATAACCTAAGCAAGGAACTTTGACATTGGTAACATTTCTCTATTGACGGTTTCAAAATCAAGCATACCAATTAGTGGTAAGAATGGGTAAATTATCAGTCCATATCTTTAAGATTCTTCTTATTGTCTATCTTAATAAATATTATTCAAAACAATAATAAAAAAATGTAGTTCTTGATTATTAATTTATCTAAAAGTTATAAAGGTGTTACGAAAATAAATAAAAGTAGAAATATTGCTCATACAAGCATTTATCTAGAAAAGGTCTTTGGTGGATATATATACTAAGCCTTCTCCCTTATGAAACACACCAAGAAAGAGAAGAAAGGCTAAATCTTTAATAATCCACCCTTTCCAAACTCGCTTGTGTTTAAAAGATTATTTTGGTAGTTCGAGCAATACGCCAAAACTCATTTAGAGGACCTTGGGGAAAGACCAGTGAATACGCACCCCGCACCGTAAATCATTTTTTGATCTTGTACCTACTACTACAATGTCGTCTTTAACGTTAAGTTTTCCATTTTCTATTTTTATTTTCTATTTTCAGTTTTGTTTCATTATTTCCAATAATTTGAAAACGGTTATGATATTTCAAATAATGGGTGAATCTAGAGTTAACATGAACTTGGTTAGGGAAAAGGGGGAAATATTTGTGGTAATGATTTGACGCAATTTTTGGTGGAAATTGATGTGAACATGGGAGAATCACTACTTTTTATGCTAAAACTTTTATATGATTTAGATGAGGTGTTTGATAAGAAAAAGGAATAATATGAAACTCAATTCTCCTAAAAAGAAAAGTTAAAACTTATTACCTGAAAATATCTCTTTATACGTGATATTTTTTAATTTCTCTCATATTATTATGTATCAATTTATTTCTCTAAATGACGTAGGATTAAAACCTAATTTCTAGAGGGTGAAGATAATTATCATCTAGCGTGATAAGTGTAATAGCTGGTTCAATATATTTAAAAAATATTTTCAAATTTAATATGACTATATTTTTTTGTTATTGTGGTATATAGCATGACAATGTTTAACATGTAATTGTTAAAATTATTGAAATTCTAGATGCTTTAACATAATTGGTGATTGTGTTAAATGTAAAAAAATTAAAAAGAGAAAAGCATGCCAAGGAATCTTTAAACACTTGTCCACTAAGAGACTCAAATATTAAAAAAATAGTATTTTATGACTTAACTGATTTTACAAAATTACCTTTAGTAGAAAGGATACGTGTACACACTGCTTATTTATCTCCTAAAAATAATTCATAAAGTTTTTTTTAAATATAAAGTTGAAGTCAACAAAACAAATTGATAGAAAGATAAGAGTCTTAGGGTAGAGAATATATTTCCACTATCTTATAAAGTTATGTGAAACTAATAGGATTGCATATGAATTCAGTTGCCTTTACACACCAAATTAAAATGGTATAGCTAAAATAATGGGTAGTTCTTTTCATTATAATGGATTCTAATTTAATACATTTAGTGATCCCATATGTGGGGAATGAGGTCTTATAAAACGGTTATGTGCTCAACAGGTTTAACTCATAAGATTCTAGTTAAAACCCCTTGAATTATGAAATGATATTTTTCCTAACCTAAAATACATAAGAATGTGGAGGTGATAAGTCATGAGTGGCTTGCACGACTTATTTTAAATCATATCAAAACTATAAATTCTATTTGTATTAAAAAATGATGAATATAGAATCTTATCTTTATCTGATAAACTCTAGTGAGTCTAGACATGCATAAATATTTTTAGGTATATGGTTTTTTTAAAAGACAATATTAATGTTTTATATATGTTATTATGTCATATAGTCATAACTTACTCATTAACACTGATATACACGGTAGAATATACCCTCTAGTTAGTTATTCTTTAGTTTTGAAATTATCCTTGATAAAAAGTGTAGGCACAATGCTCCATTATCTAATCATGTGAGCACTAATTTTTTTTACTACATGAAAAAAAAATTGTCAGTATATCATATATATATATATTTATAAATTGAGAACTAAGAAAATGTATGTGAACAGACAAATTAGTGGACAAAGATAGGGTGGATTGTGTGCCATACGAGGGTTCATTGGTGGCGTTGAAGTTTTTTGCTAATTAAATGGGAAGGGTGAGTTGTCTAGGAACTTGTGACCTCTTAGAGGATGTTTCCATTCTTAGAGGAATAAGGGCCGATACATGGAATCTGAAAACACCCAGATAGGGATGGAGCCAAGTGTACTTGAGAGGGGTCCATGGATCCCCCTTCCTGATATTTTTAAAAAATATACAACTACCATTACAAAAATATATGTGATTGATCTCCAAATTTTTTCAGAATCTTCATTTGGTCTTCCCTAACTCTTAAATTTTATTTTATTATATAATTTTTTTTATTGTTTTACAATAAAATATATATTACTTTGTATAAAAAAGGAACTTACAGATTAAGCAATTAAAAAATTTAATATCCGCACTTATATTAAAATCTTTATACAATATAGAGACCTATAGTGTATTTTGTGTCTCCAATTGGGAGATACTAGAATAGTTTGATCCAGAGCAATTGTAGGATGCATTATATATTTTTTATGTAATATTAATAATATTAAATTATTTTTTAGTCCTAAGAAACAAAATGGGGATAGTGAACAACAAAACAAAAGTAATTGGATAGTTTATATATCATTAGGTTTTAAATCCATTCATAATTTTTGAATATGTATGGGCTTCTATCCCTATTTTAATATATACTCCTGTTTTTTTAAACTTCTACTATTTTCTTTCACTTGAAATTAACTCTTCCTATTTAGATCTCGTCTGCTTTCTCTACAAATCTCTCAAGTTTTTTCTATCTAAATATCATTTGTTTTCTCTCAAATCTCATAAATCTCATAAATAGGTTCTCATAACTTATTTGTTTTGTTTGAATTTTTTACTTATAGATCTGGATATAGATTCAGATCCATCCAGTTAACTACTATAAAGCTATCACCATGGCGGAGCTCAAATTACAATAAAGAAAGTCACTGATGGTACATGTTTCTAGTCCCATTTTTTTAAAATTGTTCTATTAATTGATTGAACCTAATTTGATTTGTATTGAGAATTATGACATTAGTTTTGGAAATTATGTTTTAATTACTTAATATGTGCTAAAAAAATTGTGTAGATCCTTGTTACAAATATGTGATCTTAATTATTTTATATTGTTGGAAATTTTGATCTATGATGGGTGTATTTCATTATATTTAAGAAAGTCATAATAAAGTGCGAAATGTCTATATGTGGTTGAGTGATTGAATTATAAAGTAGTGCTCGTAATTATTAATTTCAGTAGGCATGATATAGAAAAGGAGTCATAAATTTTTGTTGAGATTTTCTTTTTCAGATACCTAAACTATGTAAATATTGCACCTTAGGACTACATTATGTAAAACATTCATTATATGTCTGTATATTAGTCCAAGTTAATTGTATATGTAAACGATAACTAGTAATTTGAAGTGTTACGATATATAAAATACCCCCTATATATATATATTATTAGTGTTATATTTTTGTAGTTAATATTAGCAATTAAGGTTTAATTAAATGGATTTGTTACTCTTTATGATGTAAAATTTCCTAATATCTTTGTATAAATATCATACATATTAACTAACATTATTTTTGTTTATTTTTTCTGATTGAGATTAATTTACAGTGAATAACATGATCATTGACCATGACATTTTATATTTTTAGCAAACAATGAGTTGTCTAAGGACAAAATTTTTATTGTCTTTGGTAAAAAAGAAAGAAGGGCATATGTGCCTCGACATGGTGTAAGAGGATCAGATTAGTAATGAATTCCTTATCACATATAGGGAAATCGATTAATGTTTGCTCATATGTGTTTTGGAAATTTTTATTAGATTGATCCATTTTGAAAAGAGAAAAAGAGTATGATAGGTATATAAGGTATGGGCCGAAAAAGGAAAGACGGGACATAAGGAAGAAAGGATGAAGATAAAGAGGATGTCTATACACCATATATATAAGTATGAATAGTTATCAATTTTGTCATAATGTTTATCAGTGCAAAAGTATGTTGAAGGCCCACCAGACCAAGTAGTAGTTGTAATAATGATGTACATATAAGCACTAATGATATTTTTAATGATATTTTTTTTGTAATTAAGATTGTATTTCATGAATTCTATCATACCTTTATCATTAGAATATTCTTATGTAAAAACTTTATTAATTACAAGGTTTCGACAAAAAGAATTATAAAATAAAGTAATAGATTAATATCTATATATTCGACAGGAAGTCAATATCTCTGAACATTGCCTCCAGTTCTTTTGCATAAGTGAATATGATTTGTAATTTATAATCAAAAGGCTTATGAATGGGGTATTCATAGGATTGTTTTCTTTATTGTGTTAGGAAAAAACTAAAGCAAGAAATTTTGATATTGGTACCATTTCTCTTTTGATGGTTTCAATATCAAGCATACCGATTAATGGTAAGAATGGGTAAATTATCAGTCCATATATTCAAGATTCTTGTTATTTTCTATCCTATATATTATTCAAAACAATATTAAAAAACAAAAATATCTGTAGTTTTTAATTATTAATTTATCTCAAAGTTATAAAGGAGTTACGAAAATAAATAAAATTACATATATTGCTCATACAAGCATTTATCTAGAGAAGGTCTTTGGTGGCTAAATAAACTAAGCCTTCTCCCTTATGAAACACACCAAAAAAGAGAAGAAAGATGAAATATTTAATAATCTACCCTTGCCAAACTCCCTTGTATTGAAAAAATTATTTAGGTAGTTCGAACAATACTCCAACACTTAAATAAGGTAGTAGCAGTCATATCTTGGGGAATGACCCGTGAATACAGTTTAGCACCCCACCACAAATTTTTTTTATGGTCTTGTCCACGCTACTACAATGTCCTTTTTAGTTCCTATAATGTTAAGTTTTTCATTTTCAATTCTTATTTTATATTTCAGGTTAATTTCATTTTTTTCCAACAGTTTGAAAAGATATCAAATAATGGTTACATTTGGAGTTAATGTGAATTTGTTTAGGGAAAAGGAGAAATTTTTGCGGTAATGATTTGAAGCAATTTGGAAGAAATTAATTATGGACATGTGAGAATCACTACTTTTTATGCTAAAACTTCATGGTTTTCATATGATATAGAGGAGGTGTTTGATATGAAAAACGAATACATATGAAACTCGGCTGCAGTTCTAATAAAAGGAAAACTTAAAACTTATTACTTAAATATCCATTTATACATGATGCTTTTTAGTTTCCATCATATTTTTATGTATCAAATTTTTTTCTCTAAATGAAGTAGGATTAAAACCTAATTTCTAGTGGGTGAAGATAATTATTATCTAGTGTGATAAGTGTAACAAGTGGTTATATTTATTTAATAAACTTTTTTAAATTTAATATGATTATATATTCTGATTATTGTTATATGTGGCATGGCAATATTTAACATGTAATTGTTAAAATTATTAAAGTTCTAGATGCTTTAACATAATTGGTGATTTTTTTAAATATAAAAAATTTAAATAGAGAAAATCATGCCAAGGTATCTTTAAACACTGACCACTAAGAGATCAATTATTAAAACTAGTATTTTATGACTTAACGTTTTATGCTCTAGGCACACTAAGAGATCAATTATTAAAACTAGTATTTTATGACTTAACGTTTTATGCTCTAGGCACACTGCTTATTTATCTCCTAAGAATAATTCATAAAGTTTTTTTAAAATATAAAGTTGAAGTCAACAAAACTACTTGATAGAAAGACAAGAGCCTTAGGGCAGAGAATATATTTCCACCTTCTTATAAAGTTTGTGAACCTAATAGGACCGCATATAAATTCAGTTGCATTGAAACACCCTATCAAAATGGTATAGCTAAAATAATGAGTAGATCTTTTAATTTTAATGAATTATATTCTAACACATTTAGTGTCCCCATATGTAGGGGAATGAGGTCTTATAAAACTGTTATGTTCTTAACAGGTTTAACTCATAAGATTTTAGTTAAAACCCCTTGAATTATGGGAAGACATTTTTCCCTAAAATAGTTAAGAATGTGGAGGTGACAGACCAAGATTGTCCTACACGACTTATATTAAATCATATCAAAACTATAAATTCTTTTTGTATTAGAAACTGATGAATATAGAATCCTATCCTTATCTTATAAACTCTATTGGTGATTGTAGACAAGCATATATATTTTTATGTATATGGTTTTTTTCAAAAGATAATATACATGTTTCATATTTTTTATTATGCCATTTACTAATAACTTACTCGTTAATACTGATATACGTGATGGTGAGAATATACGGTCTAGATTGTTCTCCTGTAGTTTTGAGATTACCTTGATAAAAAGTGGAGGCACAATGTGCCATAATCTAACCACGAGAGCTATTATTTTATTAGTGCATGAAAAAATAGTTAGTATAACATATAAATATAAATTGAGAACTAAGAAAATGTAGGTGAACATACAAGTTAGTGGACGAAGATGGGGTGGATTATGCGATAGGAAAGTTCGTTGGTGGCATTGATGTTCTTGACTAAGTAAATGGGAAGGGTGAGTTGTCTAGGAATTTGTGACCTCTTAGAGGATGTTACCATTCTTAGAGGATTAAAGGTCGATACATGGCAATCTGAAAACACCCAGATAGGGGTGGAGCCAAGTGTATTTGAGAGGGGTCCATAGATCCCCCTCCCTGATATTTATTTAAAATATACAACTAACATTACAAAAATATAAGTAACTGATCTCCAAATTTGTTCAGAATCTTCATTTGGTCTTCCCTACTCTTAAATTTTATTTTATTATATAATTTTTTTATTCTTCTACAACAAATTATATATTACTTTGTATAAAAAAGGAACTTATAGATTAAGCAATTAAAAAATTTAATATCTACACTTATATTAAAATCTTTATACAATATAGAGACCTATAGTGCATTTTATGTCTCTAATTGGGAGATACTAGAATAGTTTGATCTGGAGCACTTGTAGGATGTATTATATAATTTTCAGAGGTGTTCCATCCCTCCGAGAGATCCACCACATCCTACTAAAAATGAGCGTTCCACTACCCTCTATCTTCAGAGATGAGAATAGGCCTAAACCATCATCAAAATGATATAAATGAAGGGTTTTTAGAAACAAGAGGGATCTCCTAATGTGGGAGTATTAAAAAATTCTTCACTTTACGGGCTGGTAAAAAAATTGCAGATATTCCTTGCATTATCCGTCAATCTAGGTGACTTATGTCTAGGTTCTAGATGGCTCTAGTGTTATAGTTCTTTACTCATTACTTGCGAAAAATAGTTAGGAGGAGAAAGGGTCGCTTACTTAGAGAGAGATTCAGAGCGAGCGATTCCCAACATTAGCTCGACCACATACTTATTCATAGAAGTCACATGATTTATATTATGAGAAAATTTAGAAGATTTTTTTGGGCTTCCTTTAGGAAAAACATACTCATGCGGAAAGTACACGGGCTCACCCCTCTCAGGGTTATATAGATAAGTTTTTGGAACATGAAGTACATTCAAGCTCAAGTATAACAAATCACATATTAACAAATTAAGAAAGCCCACTTATAAGATAATAATGATTTTTTAATTAATATTTGAACATGATATTTTTCTTAATATTAAATTTTTTCATGTAATAATAATAATATTAAATTACTTTTTTAGTCATAAGTAACAAAATGGGGATAGTGAACATCAAAACAAACATAATTAGATAGTTTATATATCATTGGGTCTTAAATCCATTTATAATTTTTAAATATGTATGAGCTTCTATCCCTATTTTAATATATACTCCTGTTTTATATAAACTTCTAGTATTTTCTTTCACTTGAAATTAACTTTTTTCGATTTAGATCTCGTTTCCTTTCTCTCCAAATCTCTTAAATTTTTTCACTCTAGATGATCTCATTGGGGTTTTCTCGAAATGTCGTAAATCTCATAAATAGGTTCTCATAACTCATCTATTTTGTTTGAATTATTAACTTATAGATCTAGATTCAGATCCATCCTATTAACTACTTTATAGATATCACCATGGCTGAGCTCAAATTATCATAAAGAAAGTCATTGATGGTACATGTTTCTACTCCCATTTTTTTCAATAGTTTTTTTAATTGATTGAACCTAATTTGATTTCTATTTAGAATTCTGGGATTATTCTTGGAATTTATGTTTTAATTACTTAATATGTGCGAAATAATTGTGTAGATCCATGATACAAATATGTGATCTAAATTATTTCATATTGTTGGAAATTTTGATCTATGATGTGTGTATTTCATTATATTTAAGAAAGTCATAATGAAGTATGAAAAGTCTATATGTGGTTGAGCGATTGCATTATAAAGTAGTGCTGGTAATTATTAATTTTAGTAGTCATGATATAGAAGAGGAGTCATAAATTTTTGTTGAGATTTTCTTTTTCGGATACCTAAAATATGCAATTGCATATTTTACCTTAGGACTACATTATGTAAAACATTCATTATATGTCTCTATATTAGTCCAAGTTAATGGTATATGTAAATGATAACTAGTAAATACCAAAATATTTTTTTGTAATATCCCTCCTCTCTCTCTCTCTCTATATATATATATATATATATTTATTATTAGTGTTATATTATTATAGTTGATTTTAGGAATTAGTAGTAATGCGCTGTTTGATAGTTTAATTATATGGATTTGTTACTCTTCATATATATATTATTAGTGTTTATTTTTATAGTTAATATTAGAAATTAGTATTAAAGCTTTGTTTGAGGTTTAATTAAATGGATTTTTACTCTTCATGATGTAAACTAACCTATTATCTTTGTAGAAAATCATACATATTAACTAACATTATTTTTGTTTATTTTTTCAGATTGAGTTGAATATACAGTGAATAGCATGATCCTTGACCATGACATTTCATATTTTTAGCAAACAGTGAGTTGTCCAAGGACCAAAATTTTTACTGTCTTTGGTAAAGAAGAAAGAAGGGCATATGTGCCTCGACATAATGTAAGAGGATCAGATTAGTAATGAATTCTTTATCACCTATAGGGAAACCAATTAATGTTTGCTCATATGTGTTTTGGAAATTATTATTAGATTGATCCATCTTGAAAAGAGAAAAAGAATATGATAGGTTTATAAGGTATAAACAGAAAAAGGTAAGACGAGACATAAGGAAGAGAGGATGAAGATAAAGAGGGTGTCTATACACCATATATATAAGTAAGAATATTTATTAATTTTTTCGTAATGTTAATCCGTGCAAAAGCATGTGGAAGGCTCACCGGGCTAAGTAGTAGTTGTAATAATGATGTATTTATAAGCACTAATGACATTTTTAATGATATATTTTTTGTAAGTAAGATTGTATATCATGAATTCTATCATAATTTTATCATTAGTTACAAGGTTTTGACAAAAAGAATTATTAAAATGTAATAGATTAATATCTTTATATTAAATAGGAAGTTTATGTTTCTGAATATTAGATAGGAAGTCAATTATTATGTGTATTTGATTTATAATTTATAATCATACGGCTTATGAATGGGTTATTCTTGGGATTGTTTTCTTTATTGAGTTAGGAAAAGACCGAAGCAAATAATTTTAATATTGGTACCATTGCTCTATTTATGGGTTTAAAATCAAGCATACTGATTAATGGTAAGAACGGGATAATTTATCGGCCTATATCTTTAAGATTCTTCTTGTTCTCTATCTTAATGAATATAATTCAAAACAATAATAAAAAATTATATATTTAATTGTTCAATATTCATTTATCTCAAATTATAAAGGTGTTATGAAAATAAATAAAAATACAAATATTGCTCATACAAGCATTTTTCTAGAGAAGGTCTATGGTAGTTATATATAAGAAGTCTTCTCCCTTATGAAACACAACAACAAAGAGAAGAAAGACAAAATCTCTAATAATTTACCCTTTCCAAACTCGTTTGGGTTGAAAAGATTATTTTGGTAGTTCGAGCAATACGCAACACTCATTTAGAGCGTCCATTTTAAATAAGATAGTGGCACTCATAACATGGGGAATGACTAGTGTATACACACCCGACACCGTAAATCATTTTTTGGTCTTGTCCTTGCTACTACAATGTCAACTTTAGGTTCTTTAACGTTAAGTTTTCCACTTTCTATTTTTATTTTATATTTTCCGTTTTATTTCTTGTGTCGCGTAAGGTGTGATAAAAATATGATAAATAAATACGGATAATGATGCACTAACACCCTAGACTAAACACGATACTCACTGCAAGTATCACAGATCGTATGCAAGTTTCACTAGTAAGAAAGATTCGTTCCACAGAGACTTAGTGTGTTATGCTTATAGGTAATAAATTTAAGTAGCAATTAATAATCAAAAGAAAGGAAAAAAAATAAATATGATGATTGATGAGAGTAATGATAAAACTTAATAAAATAAAGATGAGTAAATAAATATGGAAGAATTAAGATGAGAAAATATAGCTCAGGTTTTGCTAGTATACACTAATCCTTCTATTTCTTCGATCAGTTAATAACGTTGATAATAACTCTTAGAAAAGTAGTCAGGATTCTTAATTCCTCCCTACCCCCTTTCGGGTCGACTGGGGTGGCGAACTCACAATCACGAGGAGAGGTAACTAAGGTGCTCCTACGCCACTAGGTTTTTAGATGAGACTGGCCTTCTAAAGATGATCGATCTGTGATCAAACCCTAATGACTATCTAGACGTTTATGTGGTGTTTCGATAATTAGATACCCTTTCCGGGTGACCATCTAATTACTATTAGCACAACCCTAAATTGATCATTTAAGACAGACAATAAACCATAGCACATAAAACAAATATATGGTTAAGCAACTAGAATCAATTTAAAACAGTTCTCCCAAAAAAACATAGATTGAAGAAAATAGAATTCATAGATTATGCATATCCAAAACCCAAGCTATTGGAAAATTAGTTCATACTAGAAAGAAATAAACTAAAATAAAGATACATACTGTCAACTTGCTCTCTTGAATGATCTCTAATGATGAATAAGCTTAAGGAGTAATTGTGGGAGGCAAGGACCTGTTTACAATAGGTAAAGGGTGTATTTATAGGAGTTTAGGAAACCCTAATTCGGATTCTTGGAGTAGAAGGCAAGTAATAGGAATGTTTTCCAAATCAAATTCGTAACCCTAAAATATAGAAAAGGTCATAAACTGTTGATGTCTTGTTTTGGCTGTAACTTCTTCAACATTGCTCCGATCTGCGCATTCTTTATATCGAAACTGATCGACACGGAAAGATCTACACTTTTTCTTCAGACCATTCTTCCAAATTCCCAGCCAAGCTTGAGTTATGCTCACTTTACTGGACGTAGCTGCTGAAATTCAGATTTACTTGAGAACTTTTCTTTTCCTATTTTATCTTTTACTTCCTTATCTCCAATTTCCATCATTATCTTATTTTCTTTATCTATTGGAATTGATTTTCCATCTAATTAATTACCATATATCTTTAATGTTTCACGATTAATAAACAATTAAACTAAATATGCTCTAAAAATAATAATTCACCAAATCAAGACAAGAAATAACAAGAAATAAAAAAATACTAATATATGAATAAAAATCGACTAAGTACTTCCTAAATAATCCTTAAATGATGTCTCCAACTATGATTAAATCATCACAAATAGGGAGACATCAATTTTATTATTTTCCAAAAATTTGAAAATGATTATGATATTTCAAATAATGGTTGCATCTGGATTAACGTGAACTTGGTTGGGGAAAAGGGGGAAATACTTGCGATAATGATTTGACGCAATATTTTGGTAGAAATTGATTGTGAACATGGGAGAATCACTACTTTTTATGCTAAAACTTTAAGATTTTCATATGATTTAGAGAAGGTGTTTGATAAAAAACGAATACATATGAAACTTGGTTGCAGTTCTCGTAAAAGGAAAAGATAAAACTTATTACTTGAAAAAAATCTCATTATACTTGATATTTTTTAGGATCCCTCATATTATTATGTATCAATTTTATTCTCTAAATGAATTAGGATTAAAACCTAATTTCTAGAGGGTGAAGATAATTATAATCTAGTGGGATAAGTGTAACAGGTGGTTCAATTTATTTAAAAAACTTTATCAAATTGAATATGATTATATTCTAAGATTATTGTGAAATGTGGCATGATAATATTTAACATGTAATTGTTAAGATTATTAAAGTTCTAGATGCTTTAACATAATTGGTGATTGTGTTAAATGTCACAAATTTAAAAAGAGAAAAGCATGCCAAGGAATCCGTAAAGACCAATAAGAGACTTAATAATTAAAAAAATTAGTATTTTATGACGTAACTCGTTTTACAAAATTACCTTTAGTAGAATTGATACATTGACACACTTATTATTTATCTCCTAAAAATAATTCATAAAATAATTCTTAATTCAAAAGAATATATACATAGGGTTTCAAGAAACAAGATGGATCGCATAATGTTAGAGTATTAAAAAATTCTTGACTTTAGGGACTGGTCAAAAAATTGCAGAATGTTCCATGCATTATCCGTCAATCTAGGTGACTTATGCCTAGGTTCTATATGGGCTCTGGTGTTATACTTCTTTACTCAGCTCCTGAAAAATATAGTTAGGAAGGAGGGAGGGCCGCTTACTTAGAGAGAGATTCAGAGCGATCAACAATTCTAACATTTATTATTAAGCTCGACCACATACTTATTCATAGAAGTCACATGATTTCTATTATGAGGAATTTTAGCAAAAATTTTCGGGCTTTCTTTAGGAAAAATATACTCTGTTCCGGGAAGTACATGTGTTGAACATGATATACTGCAAGTTGAGGAGATTGATCTCAATGCTCATCACCAGAATGCAAAAACGGCTCACTTATATAGACAAGTCTTTTGAACATGCAGTAGATGGAAGCTCAAGTATAATGAATCAAATGTTAAGAAATTAAGAAAGTTATAATATAAACAATGCTTTTTTAATTAATATTTATACATGATCTTTTTCTTATTATTAAATTTTTTTATGTAACAATAATAATATTAAATTATTTTTTAGTCCTAAGAAACAAAATGGGAATACTAAACAACAAAACAAAAGTAATTGGATATTTTATATGACATTCAGTATTAAATTCGGTTATAATTTTTAAATATGTATGGGCTTCTATCCCTGTTTTAATATATACTCCTGTTTTTTTTATAAATTTCAAGTACTTTCTTTCACTTTAAATCTTTTTTCTGTTTAAATTTGAATTATCAACTTACAGATCTAGATCTAGATTCAGATCCAAATCCAGATTCAGATTCAGATCTAGATTCAGATCCAGATCCAGTTAGCTACTATATAGCTATCACCGTGACTGGCTACAAAGCTCAAATCACCATAAAGAAATTCACTGATGGTATATGTTTCTACTCCCATTTTTTTCAATTGTTTTATAAATTTATTGAACATAATTTGATTTCTATTGAGAATTGTGATATTAGTTTTGATAATTATGTTTAATTTATTAAAATGTGTTAAACAATTGTGTAGATCCTTGTTACAAATATCTGATCAAAATTATTTCATATTGCTGAAAATTTTGATTCATGATTTGTGTATTTCATTATAATTAAAAAAGTTGCCAAAAGTCTATATGTGGTTGAGTGGTTGTATCATAAAGTAGTGTTTGTAAATATTAATGTTAGTTTGCATGATATGGAAGAAGAGTCATAAATTTTTGTTTAGATTTTCTTTTCCAGATACATAAAAGTATTTCACCTTAGGTCACTATATTATGTAAAAGAATAGTATTTAAGCGTTGTTTGAGGGTTTAATTATATGGATTTATTACTCTTTATATATATACATATATATATATACATTATATATATATATATACACATATATATTATTAGTGTTATATTTTTGTAGGTTATATAAGCAATTAGTATAAAAGCTCGTTTGAGGGTTTAATTTGATGTAAACTAACTTAATATCTTTGTATGAATATCATACAAATTAACTAAAATTATTTTTGTTTATTTTTTCAGATTGAGTTGACTATACAGTGAATAACATGATCCTTGACCATGACATTACATATTTTTAGCAAACAATGAGTTGTCCAAAGCCGGAGATTTACTCCGAGTATCGGGAGCAGGATCAGTGATAGCAGCTGCGAGTCTTGGTATAGTTAGACATGGTAGCAGTAAAGAAAGTAAAATAGGTAATATTTTAAATGAAGGTTAATGTGAAAAGATTAAGAATCCTAATCCTTTAACGGTCATTGAAATTTGAGATAGAAGAAAGAGAGAGAAAAAAGATGAAGAAGGTTTGTGGTGGTGCTTTCTTTGTAGGAGCTTAACTATTGAAGTTTAGGATGTAATAAATATGTTACCTATCTACTTATTATTTTATTTATAAATCCAATTTTAAATATGCCTTGACTATTCTCATTTAACTAGACTTTTTAAATAATATGATTAATTTTTTTTTAATTAATTAAGACCATGTTTGTTTGTTTTTCTTGGTGTAACTACGTTTAATAGTCGAATGGTTGAATGTAGGAACTTTGGCTCGGTGCCTTATTAAATTATTAAGTAGACTACTGAATGCAAACAAACATGGCCTTATCTTCGTCGAGTAATGAGAAAAAAAAAGATATATAATGCATAGTTGATTCTTTATTGCATTTAAAGATTATTGATCCGAAAAATAATATATGTAAATAATAATAATACGCCTTCACTGTAATCGCGATATTTTTTTCAATTAATGATATTGTTCGCATTAAATCGAGTTTAATATATTTTTATTATAAATTGTTGAGTGTTCAGTAACTTCTGTTGAGAAATTTGATTATTAGGGGACGGTTAGGGTGAATGGGCCGAGTAGATGGGCCAAACTTAGAGAGCTGGTGGTGGGGCCACGGTCTTGGACATCATGAGAATTAAGTCGATATTTAAAAAAAATTGAATACCCTTTTTATCAAAAATAATTTATAACTCATCATTTTTTAATATGAATGGATATAATATACTACCCAACCTAATTAATTAATTAATATTCGATTAATGATTATAAATTTATATATATATATATACATATAAATTGAGAAGTGAGAAAATGTATGTGAACAGACAAGTTAGTGGACGAAGTGGGGGTGGATTGTGTGCTATAGGAGGGTTCATTGGTGGCATTGAAATTTTTTGCTAAGTAAATGGGAAGGGTGAGTTGTCTAGGAACTTGTGACCTCTTAGAGGATTGTTCCATTCTTAGAGGATTAAGGGTCGATACAAGGCAATCCGTAAACACCCAGATAGGTGTGGAGCCAACTGTATTTCAGAGGGGACCACGGATTATTTTTTTCAAAATATACACCTACCATTACAAAAATATAAGTAATTGATCTCCAAATTTGTTAAGAACTTCATTTGGTCTTCCCTAACTTTTAAATTTTTTTAATTAGATTTTATATTATTTAATTTGTATAGTTTTTTGTATTTACAAGAAAATATATATTACTTTTAATAAAAAAGGAACTTATAAACTAAGCAATTAAAAATGTTAATATCAGCACTTATATTAAAATCTTTATAATATATACAGAGGGTTTCAAGAAACAAGATGGATCGCATAATGTTAGAGTATTAAAAAATTCTTGACTTTAGGGACTGGTCAAAAAATTGCAGAATGTTCCATGCATTATCCGTCAATCTAGGTGACTTATGCCTAGGTTCTATATGGGCTCTGGTGTTATACTTCTTTACTCAGCACCTGAAAAATATAGTTAGGAAGGAGTGAGGGCCGCTTACTTAGAGCGAGATTCAGAGTGATCAGCAATTCTCAACATTTATTATTAAGCTCGACCACATACTTATTATAGAAGTCACATGATTTCTATTATGAGGAATTTTAGCAAAATTTTTCGGGCTTCCTTTAGGAAAAATATACTCTGTTCCGGGAAGTAGATGTGTTGAACATGATATACTGCAACTTGAGGTGATTGATCTCAATGCTCATCACCAGAATGCAAAAACGGCTCACTTATATAAACAAGTCTTTTGAACATGGAGTAGATGGAAGCTTAAGTATAATGAATCACATGTTAAGAAATTAAGAAAGCCCACTTATAATATAAACAATGCTTTTTTAATTAATATTTAAACATGATTTTTTTCTTAATATTAAATTATTTTTTATGTAACAATAATAATATTAAATTATTTTTTAGTCCTAAGAAACAAAATGGGGATACTAAACAACAAAACAAAAGTAATTGGATATTTTATATGACATTCAGTATTAAATTTGGTTATAATTTTTAAATATGTATGGGCTTCTATCCCTGTTTTAATATATACTCCTGTTTTTTTTTATAAATTTTAAGTATTTTCTTTCACTTTAAATCTTTTTTCTATTTAGATCTAAGTCTGCTTTCTCTCCAATTTTTTAAAATTTTTTCTATCCAGATCTTGTTTGTTTTCTCTCGAAATCTCATAAATCTCATAAATAGGTTTTCATAAATCATATATAATATTTGAATTATCAACTTACAGATCTAGATCTAGATTCAGATCTAAATCCAGATTCAGATCCAGATCTTGATTCAGATCCAGATCCAGTTAGCTACTATATAGCTATCACCATGGCTGGCGGCAAAGCTCAAATCACCATAAAGAAATTCACTGATGGTATATGTTTTTACTCCCATTTTTTTCAATTGTTTTATAAATTTATTGAACCTAATTTGATTTCTATTGAGAATTATGATATTAGTTTTGATAATTATGTTTAATTAATTAAAATGTGTTAAACAATTGTGTAGATCCTTGTTACAAATATCTGATCCAAATTATTTCATATTGCTGGAAATTTTGATTCATGATGTGTGTATTTCATTATAATTTAAAAAGTTGCCAAAAGTCTATATGTGGTTGAGTGGTTGGATCATAAAGTAGTGTTTGTAATTATTAATGTTAGTTTGCATGATATGGAAGAGGAGTAATAAATCTTTGTTTAGATTTTTTTTCCAGATACCTAAAAGTATTTCACCTTAGGTCACTACATTATGTAAAAGAATAGTATTTAAGCGTTGTTTGAGGGTTTAATTATATTATTTTATTTGTATAATTTTTTTTATTTACATGAAAATATTTATTACTTTTAATAAAAAAAGAACTTATAAACTAAGCAATTAAAAAAGTTAATATCAGCACTTATGTTAAAATCTTTATGAAATATAGAGACATATAGTACATTTTACATCTCCAATTGGGAGATACTAGAATAGTTTGATCCAGAGGAATTGTAGGATGCATAATATAATTTTTGAAGTTGTTACATCCCTACGAAAGATCCACCACATCCTAAAAAATGATCGTTTTATTAGCTTCCATCTTGAGAGACGAGAATAGGCCTAAACCATCATCAAAAGAATATATATAGAGGGTTTCAAGAAACAAGATGGATCGCATAATGTTAGAGAATTAAAAAATTCTTGACTTTAGGGACTAGTCAAAAAATTGCAGAATGTTCCATGCATTATCCGTCAATCTAGGTGACTTATGCCTAGGTTCTAGATGGGCTCTGGTGTTATAATTCTTTACTCAGCACCTGAAAAATATAGTTAGGAAGGAGGGAGGGCCGCTTACTTAGAGAGAGATTCAGAGCGATCAGCAATTCTCAACATTTATTATTAAGCTCGACCACATACTTATTCATAGAAGTCACATGATTTCTATTATGAGAAATTTTAGAAAAATTTTTCGGGCTTCCTTTAGGAAAATTATACTCTGTTCCGGGAAGTACATGTGTTGAACATGATATACTGCAAGTTTAGGTGATTGATCTCAATGCTCATCACCAGAATGCAAAAACGGCTCACTTATACAAGTCTTTTGAACATGGAGTAGATGGAAGCTCAAGTATAATGAATCACATGTTAAGAAATTAAGAAATTAAGAAAGCCCACTTATAATATAAACAATTCTTTTTTAATTAATATTTGAACAAGATTTTTTTTTAATATTAAATTTTTTATGTAACAATAATAATATTAAATTATTTTTTTGTCCTAAGAAACAAAATGGGGATACTAAACAACAAAACAAAAGTAATTTGATAGTTTATATGACATGTATTAAATCCGGTTATAATTTTTAAATTTGTATGGGCTTCTATTCCTATTCTAATATATACTCCTATTTTTATAAAATTATAGTATTTTCCTTCACTTTAAATCTTTTTTCTATTTAGATCTTGTCTGCTTTCTCTCCAAATTTTTTTAAAATTTTTTCTATCCAGATCTCGTTTGTTTTCTTTAGAAATCTCATAAATCTCATAAATAGGTTTTCATAAATCATATATAATATTTGAATTATCAACTTACAGATCTAGATCTAGATTCAGATCCAGATCTAGTTAGCTACTATATAGCTATCACCATGGCTGGCGCAAAGCTCAAATCACCATAAAGAAATTCATTGATGGTATATATTTCTACTCCCCAATTTTTCAATTGTTTTATAAATTGATTGAACCTAATTTGATTTCTACTTGGAATTGTAAGATTAGTTTTGATAATTATGTTTAATTAATTAAAATGTGTTACACAATTATGTAGATCCTTGTTACAAATATATGATCTAAATTATTTCATATTGCTGGAAAATTTGATTTATGATGTGTGTATTTCATTATAATTAAGAAAGTCAGAATGAAGTGCCAAAAGTCTATATGTGGTTGAGTGGTTGCATCATAAAGTAGTGCTTATAACTATGAATGTTAGTATGCATGACATATAAGAGGAGTCATAAATTTTTGTTGAGATTTTCTTTTCCAGATACCTAAAAGTATTTTACCTTAGGTCACTACATTATGTAAAGGAATTATTACATGACTCTATGTTAGTCCATGTTATTGGTATATGTAAATGAAAACTAGTAAATGTTAATCTTTTTAGAGTAATTTTACGTGTTACGATATATTAATGTGTGATTATACTGAATTTAAAAAAAAACTCTCTCTCTCTCTCTTTCTCTCTCTTTATATGTATATATATATATATATATATGTATGTATGTATGTTATTAGTGTTATATTTCTGTAGTTGATTTTAGGAATTAGTATTAAAGCTTTGTTTAAGGGTTTAATTATATAGATTTGTTACTCTTTATATATATACACATATAATATTAGTGTTATATTTTAGTAGTTGATATTCGAATTTAGTATTAAAGTGTTGTTTGAGGGTTTAATTTGATGTAAACTAAACTAATATCTTTGTATGAATATCATACATATTAACTAATATCATTTTTGTTTATTTTTTCAGATTGAGTTGACTATACAGTGAATAACATGATCATTGACCACGACATTTCATATTTTTAGCAAACAATGAGTTGTCCAAGGACAAATTTTTTACTGTTTTTGGTAAAGAAGAAAGAAGGGCATATGTTCCTCGACATGGTGTAAGAGGCTCAGATTGGTATTAAATTCCTGATCACATATAGGGCAACCAATTAATGATTTCTCATATGTGTTTGAATTTATTTTTAGATTGATCCATGTTAAAAGAGAAAAAGAATGTGATAGGTATAGAAGGTATAGGTAGAAAACAGAAAGACGGGACATAAGTAAGAGAGGTGAAGATAGAATGTATAATTACCATATATATAGTGTATGAATATTTATTGATTTTTTAATAATGTCAATCAGTGCAAAAGCATGTGGAAGGCCCACCAGGCTAAGTAGTAGTTGTAATAATGATGTTTGTAACGATTATAAACACTAGTAATTAATGGTATATTATTTGTAATTAAGATTGTATTTCATGTATTATATCATACTTTTATCATTAGAATCAGCTTATGTTCAAACTTCATTAGTAACAAGTATTCGAGAAAAAGAATTATAAATAAAGTAATAGATTAATATCTATATATTCTACAGGAAGTCAATGTTTCTGAACCAAGTGTGGAGCCAAGTGTAGTTGAGAGGGGTCCATGGATCCCCCTTCCTGATATTTTTAAAAAATATACAACTACCATTAAAAAAATATATGTGATTGATCTCCAAATTTGTTCAGAATCTTCATTTGGTCTTCCCTAACTCTTAAATTTTATTTTATTATATAATTTTATTTTATTTTTTTACAATAAAATATATATCTTTGTATAAATATATTAAAATCTTTATACAATATAGAGACCTATAGTGTATTTTGTGTCTCCAATTGGGAGATACTAGAATAGTTTGATCCGGAGCAATTGTAGGAGGCATTATATAATTTTCTGAGGTGTTCCATCCCTACGAGAGATCCACCACATCCTACTAAAAATGAGCGTTCTATTATCCTCAATCTTGAGAGACGAGAATAGGCCTAATCCATCATCAAAATTATATAAATGAAGGGTTTCCAGAAACAACAGGGATCTCCCAATGTGGGAGTGTTAAAAAATTCTTGACTTTACGGACTAGACGAAAAATTGCAGATATTCCCTGCATTATCAGTCAATCTAGGTGACTTATGTCTAGGTTCTAGATGGCTCTGGTGTTATAATTCTTTACTCAGCACTGCAAAAAATAGTTACGAAGGAGTAAGGGTCGCTTACTGCTTACTGAGAGAGATTCAGAGCGATCAGCGATTCCCAACATTAGCTCGACCACATAATTATTCAGAAGTCACATGATTTATATTATGAGAAATTTTAGAAGATTTTTTTGAGCTTTCTTTAGGAAAAACATACTAATGCGGGAAGTACATGGGCTCTCATACCTCTCAGTGTTATATAGGTAAGTTTCTTGAACATGAAGTAGATTCAAGCTCAAGTATAATAAATCACATATTAATAAATTAAGAAAGCCCACTTATAAGATGAATAATGAATTTTTTATTAATATTTGAACATGATCTTTCTCTTAATATTATATATTTTTAATGTAATATTAATAATATTATATTATTTTTTAGTCCTAAGAAACAAAATGGGGATAGTGAACAACAAAACAAAAGTAATTGGATAGTTTATATATCATTGGGTTTTAAATCCATTCATAATTTTTGAATATGTATGGGCTTCTATCCTTATTTTAATATATACTCCTGTTTTTTTAAACTTCTACTATTTTCTCTCACTTGAAATCAACTTTTTCTATATAGATCTCGTTCTGCTTTCTCTGCAAATCTCTTAAGTTTTTTCAATCTAGATATCATTTGTTTTCTCTCAAATCTCGTAAATCTCATAAATAGGTTCTCATAACTCATCTGTTTTGTTTGAATTATTAACTTATAGATCTGGATATAGATTCAGATCCATCCAATTAACTACTATAAAGCTATGGAGGAGCTCAAATTACAATAAAGAAAGTCATTGATGGTACATGTTTCTACTCCCAGTTTTTTAAAATTGTTCTATTAATTGATTGAACCTAATTTGATTTCTATTGAGAATTATGACATTAGTTTTGGAAATTATGTTTTAATTACTTAATATGTGCTAAACAATTGTGTAGATCCTTGTTACAAATATGTGATCTAAATTATTTTATATTGTTGGAAATTTTGATCTATGATGTGTGTATTTCATTATATTTAAGAAAGTCATAATAAAGTGCGAAAAGTCTATATGTGGTTGAGTGATTGAATTATAAAGTAGTGCTCGTAATTATTAATTTAAGTAGGCATGATATAGAAGAGGAGTCATAAATTTTTGTTGAGATTTTATTTTTCAAATACCTAAACTATGCAAACATTGCACCTTAGGACTACATTATGTAAAACATTCATTATATGTTTGTATATTAGTCCAAGTTAATTGTATATGTAAATGATAACTAGTAATTTGAATTGTTATGATATATTAATGTGTGATTATACTGAATTTGAAAAATACCCCCTATATATATATTATTAGTGTTATATTTTTGTAGTTAATATTAGCAATTAGGGTTTACTTAAATGGATTTGTTACTCTTTATGATGTAAACTTTCCTAATATCTTTGTATAAATATTATTTTTGTTTATTTTTTCTGATTGAGATGAATTTACAGTGAATAATATGATCATTGACCATGACATTTATATTTTTAGCAAACAATGAGTTGTCCAAGGACAAATTTTTTATTGTCTTTGGTAAAGAAGAAAGAAGGGCATATGTGCCTTGACATGGTGTAAGAGGATCAGATTAGTAATGAATTCCTTATCACATATAGGGAAATCAATTAATGTTTGCTCATATGTGTTTTTGAAATTATTATTAGATTGATCCATTTTGAAAATAGAAAAATAATATGATAGGTATATAAGGTATAGGCAGAAAAAGGAAAGACGGGACATAAGGAAGAGAGGATGAAGATAAAGTATATGCAATCAGGATTTGTTACTCTTTATGATGTAAACTAACCTAATATCTTTGTATGAATATCATACATATTAACTAACATCCTTTTTGTTTTTTTTTCAGATTGAGTTGACTATACAGTGAATAACATGATCCTTGACCACGATTTTCATATTTTTAGCAAACAATGAGTTGTTCAAGGACAAATGTTTTACTGTCTATGGTAAAGAAGAAAGAAAGGCATATGTGCCTCGACATGGTGTAAGAGGATTGGATTGGTATTAAATTCCTCATCACATATATGGCAACCAAGTAATGATTGCTCATATGTGTTCGAATTTATTTTTTAGATTGATCCATGTTAAAAGAGAAAAAGAATGTGATAGGTATAGAAGGTATAGGTAGAAAACAGAAAGACGGGACATAAGTAAGAGAGGATGAAGATAAAGAGAATGTATAATTACCATATATATATATATAGTGTATGAATATTTATTAATTTTCCAAAATGTCAATCAGTGCAAAAGAATGTGGATGGCCCACCAAGCCAAGTAGTAGTTGTAATAATGATGTTTGTAACGATTATAAACACTAGAAATATTTTTAATGGTATATTATTTGTAATAAAGATTGTATTTCATGAATTATATCATACTTTTATCATTAGAATCTTCTTATGTTCAAACTTCATTAGTAACAAGGATTCGAAAAAAAGAATTATAAATAAAGTAATAGATTAATATCTATATATTCGACAGGAAGTCAATATTTCTGAACATTGCCTCCAGTTCTCTTTGCATAAGTGAATATGATTTGTAATTTATAATCAAAAGGCTTATGAATGGGGTATTCATGGGATTGTTTTCTTTATTGTGTTAGGAAAAAACTAAAGCAAGAAATTTTGATATTGGTACTATTTCTCTTTTAATGGTTTCAAAATCAAGCATACCGATTAATGGTAAGAATGGGTAAATTATCAGTCCATATATTTAAGATTCTTGTTATTGTATATGTTATATATTATTCAAAACAATATTAAAAAACAAATATCTGTAGTTTTTAATTATTAATTTATCTCAAAGTTATAAAGGTGTTACGAAAATAAATAAAATTACATATATTGCTCATACAAGCATTTATCTAGAGAAGGTCTTTGGTGACTAAAATAAACTAAGCCTTCTCCTTTATGAAACACACCAAGAAAGAGAAGAAAGATGAAATATTTAATAATCTACCCTTGCCAAACTCCCTTGTATTGAAAAAATTATTTAGGTAGTTCGAACAATACTCCAACACTTAAATATGGTAGTAGCAGTCATATCTTGGGTAATGACCCGTGAATACAGTTTAGCACCCCACCACAATTTTCTTTTATGGTCTTGTCCACGCTACTACATTGTCCTTTTTAGGTCATATAATGTTAAGTTTTTCATTTTCTATTCTTATTTTATATTTTCAGGTTAATTTCATTATTTTCCAACAGTTTGAAAAGATATCAAATAATGGTTACATTTGGAGTTAATGTGATTTTGTTTAGGGAAAAGGGGAAATTTTTGCGATAATGATTTGAAGCAATGTTTTGGAAGAAATTGATTATGGACATGTGAGAATCACTACTTTTTATGCTAAAACTTCATGGTTTTTATATGATATAGAGGGGGTGTTTGATATGAAAAACGAATACATATGAAACACGGCTGTAGCTCTAGTAAAAGGAAAACGTAAAATTTATTACTTAAATATCCAATTATACGTGATGCTTTTTAGTTTCCCTCATATTTTTATGTATCAAATTTTTTTCTCTAAATGAAGTAGGATTGAAACCTAATTTCTAGTGGGTGAAGATAATTATCATCTAGTGTGATAAGTGTAACAGGTGGTTATATTTATTTAATAGACTTTTTTAAATTTAATATGATTATATATTCTGATTATTGTAATATGTGGCATGGAAATATTTTAAAATTATTAAACTTCTAGATGCTTTAAAATAATTGTTGATTTTGTTAAATATAAAAAATTTAAATAGATAAAATCATGCCAAGGTATCTTTAAACACTGACCACTAAGAGATCAATTATTAAAACTAATATTTTATTACTTAACGTTTTACAAAATTACGTTTAGTATAAAGGTTCTGTGTACCCACTGCTTATTTATCTCCTAAGAATAATCCATAAAGTTTTTTTAAAATATAAAGTTGAAGTCAACAAAACTACTTGATAGAAAGACAAGTGCCTTAGGGCAGCGAATATATTTTCACCGTCTTATAAAGTTTGTGAACCTAATAGGACCGCATATAAATTCAGTTGCATTGACACACCCCGTTAAAATGGTATAGCTAAAATAATGAGTAGATCTTTTAATTTGAATGAATTATATTCTAACACATTTAGTGTCCCCATATGTAGGGGAATGAGGTCTTATAAAACTGTTATGTTCTTAACAAGTTTAACTCACAAGATTTTAGTTAAAACCCCTTGAAATATTGGAAGATATTTTTCCTAACCTAAAATAGTTAAGAATGTGGAGGTGACAGACCAAGATTGTCCTACACGACTTATATTAAATCATATCAAAACTTTAAATCATATCAAAACTATAAATTCTTTTTGTATTAGAAACTGATGAATATAGAATCCTATCCTTTTCTTATAAACTCTATTGGTGATTGTAGACAAGCATAAATATTTTTATGTATATGGTTTTTTTCAAAATATAATATTCATGTTTCATATTTTTTATTATGTCATTAGTAATAACTTACTCGTTAATACTGATATACGTGATGGTGAGAATATACCGTCTAGATTGTTCTCCTGTAGTTTTGAGATTACCTTGATAAAAAGTGGAGGCACAATGTGCCATAATCTAACCACGAGAGCTATTATTTTATTACTGCATGAAAAAAAGTTGTTAGTATAACATATAAATATAAATTGAGAACTAAGAAAATGTATGGGAACATACAAGTTAGTGGACGGAGATGGGGTAGATTATGCCATAGGAAGGTTCATTGGAGGCATTGATGTTCTTGACTAAGTAAATGGGAAGGGTGAGTTGTCTAGGAATTTGTGACCGCTTAGAGGATGTTTCCATTCTTAGAGGATTAAGGGTCGATACATGGCAATCTGAAAACACCTAGATAGGGGTGGAGCAAAGTGTATTTGAGAGGGGTCCATGGACCCCCCTCCCTGATATTTATTTAAAATATACAACTAACATTACAAAAATATAAGTAATTGATCTCCGAATGTGTTCAAAATCTTCATTGGTGTTCCCTACTCTTAAGTTTTATTATATAATTTTTTTTATTCTTTTACAAAAAAATATATATTACTTTGTATAAAAAAGGAACTTATAGATTAAGCAATTAAAAGATTTAAAACCTGCACTTATATTAAAATCTTTATACAATATAGAGACCTATAGTGAATTTTGTGTCTCCAATTGGGAGATACTAGAATAGTTTGATCTAGAGCAATTGTAGGATGTATTATATAATTTTCTGAGGTGTTCCATCCCTCCGAGAGATCCACCACATCCTACTAAAAATGAGCGTTCTATTACCCTTTATCTTCAGAGACGAGAATAGGTCTAAACCATCATCAAAATGATATAAATGAAGGGTTTCTAGAAACAAGAGGGATCTCCTAATGTGGGAGTATTAAAAAATTCTTCACTTTACGGGTTGGTCGAAAAATTGCAGATATTCCTTGCATTATCCGTCAATCTATGTGACTTATGTCTAGGTTCTAGATGGCTCTAGTGTCATAGTTCTTTACTCATTACTTGCGAAAAAAAGTTAGGAGAAGAAAGGGTCGCTTACTTAGAGAGAGATTCAGAGCGAGCGATTCCCAACATTAGCTCGACCACATACTTATTCACAGAAGTCACATGATTTATATTATGAGTAAATTAAGAAGATTTTTTTGGGCTTCCTTTAGGAAAAACATACTCATGCGGGAAGTACATGGGCTCACCCCTCTCAGGGTTATATAGATAAGTTTCTGGAACATGAAGTACATTCAAGCTCAAGTATAATAAATCACATATTAACAAATTAAGAAAGCCCATTTATAAGATAAATAATGATTTTTTAATTAATTTTTGAACATGATCTTTTTCTTAATATTAAATTTTTTCATGTAATAATAATAATATTAAATTATTTTTTTTTTCCTAAGAAACAAAATAGGGATAGTGAACAACAAAACAAACATAATTGGATAGTTTATATATCATTGGATCTAAAATCCATTTATAATTTCTAAATATGTATGAGATTCTATCCCTATTTTAATATATACTCCTGTTTTTTTATAAACTTCTAGTATTTTCTTTCACTTGAAATTAACTTTTTCTATTTAGATCTCGTCTGCTTTCTCTCCAAATCTCTTAAATTTTTTCTATCTAGATATCATTTGTTTTCTCTCAAATCTCGTAAATCTCATAAATAGGTTCTCATAACTCATCTGTTTTGTTTGAATTATTAACTTATAGATTCAGATCCATCCAATTAACTACTATAAAGCTATCACCATGTCGGACCTCAAATTACAATAAAGAAAGTCATTGATGGTACACGTTTCTACTCCCATTTTTTTAAACATTGTTCTATTAATTGATTGAACCTAATTTGATTTCTATTTAGAATTGTGGGATTAGTTTTGGAAATTATGTTTTAATTACTTAATATGTGCTAAACAATTGTGTAGATTCTTGTTACAAATATGTGATCTAAATTATTTCATATTGATGGAAATTTTGATCTATGATGTGTGTAATTCATTATATTTAAGAAAGTTATAATGAAGTGCGAAAAGTCTATATGTGGTTGAGTGATTGCATTATAAAGTAGTGCTTGTAATTATTAATTTTAGTAGGCATGATATAGAAGAGGAGTCATAAATTTTTGTTGAGATTTTCTTTTTCAGATACCTAAAATATGCAAATATCGCACCTTTGGACTACATTATGTAAAACATTCATTATATGTCTCTATATTAGTCCAAGTTAATGGTATATGTATATGATAACTAGTAAATACCGAAATATTTTTTTGTAAGTAATTTTAAGTGTTACGATATATTAATGTGTGATTATAATGAATTTTAAAATATCCCCACTCTATATATATATATATATATATATATATATATATATATTTATTATTAGTGTTATATTATTATAGTTGATTTTAGGAATTAGTAGTAATGCGCTGTTTGAGAGTTTAATTATATGGATTTGTTACTCTTCATATATATTATTAGTGTTGTATTTATATAGTTAATATTAGCAATTAGTATTAAACCTTTGTTTGAGGGTTTAATTAAATGAATTTTTTACTCTTCATGATGTAAACTAACCTAATATCTTTGTAGAAAATCATACATATTAACTAACATTATTTTTGTTTATTTTTTCAGATTGAGTTGAATATACAGTGAATAACATGATCATTGACCAGGACATTTCATATTTTTAGCAAACAGTGAGTTGTCCAAGGACCAAAATTTTTACTGTCTTCGGTAAAGAAGAAAGAAGGGCATATGTGCCTCGACATAGTGTAAGAGAATCAGATTAGTAATGAATTCTTTATCACATATAGGGCAATGGATTAATGTTTTCTCATATGTGTTTTGGAAATTATTATTAGATTTATCCATTTTGAAAAGAGAAAAAGAATATGATAGGTATATAAGGTATAAGCAGAAAAAGGTAAGACGAGACATAAGGAAGAGAGGATGAAGATAAAGAGGGAGTCTATACACCATATATATAAGTAAGAATATTTATTAATTTTGTCGTAATGTTAATCAGTGCAAAAGCATGTGGAAGGCTCACCGGGCCAAGTAGTAGTTGTAATAATGATGTATTTATAAGCACTAATGATATTTTTAATGATATATTTTTTGTAAGTAAGATTGTATATCATGAATTCAATCATAATTTTATCATTAGTTACAAGAATTCGACAAAAAGAATTATTAAAATGTAATAGATTAATATCTTTATATTAGATAGGAAGTCAATGTTTCTGAACATTACCTCTACTTCTCTTTGTATAAGTGTATTTGATTTATAATTTATAATCATAAGGCTTATGAATGGGTTATTCATGCGATTGTTTTCTTTATTGAGTTAGGAAAAAACCAAAACAAAGAATTTTAATATTGGTACCATTGCTCTATTTATGGTTTTGAAATTCAAGCATACCGATTAATGGTAAGAATGGGATTTTATCGGCCCATATCTTTAAGATTCTTCTTGATGTCTATCTTAATAAATATAATTCAAAACAATAATAAAAAATTATATATTTAATTGTCGAATATTAATTTATCTCAAAGTTATATATGTGTTATGAAAATAAATAAAAATACAAATATTGCTCATACAAGCATTTATCTAGAGAAGGTCTTTGGTAGCTATATATAAGAAGTCTTCTCCCTTATGAAACACACCAACAAAGAGAAGAAAGACAAAAAATCTAATAATTTACCCTTTTCAAACTCGTTTGTGTTGAAAAGATTATTTTGGTAGTTCGAGCAATACACAACACACATTTGGAGCGTCCATTTTAAATAAGATAGTGGCACTCATAACATGGGGAATGACTAGTGTATACACACCCGGCACCGTAAATAATTTTTTTGTCTTGTCCTTGCTACTACAATGTCAACTTTAGGTTCTTTAACGTTAAGTTTTCCATTTTCTATTTTTATTTTATATTTTCCTTTTTATTTCTTGTGTCGCCTAAGGTGTGATAAAAATATGATAAATAAATACGGATAATGATGCACTAACACCCTAGACTAAACACGATACTCACTGCAAGTATCACAGATCGTATGCAAGTTTGATTAGTAAGAAAGATTCGTTCCACAGAGACTTAGTGTGTTATGCTTATGGATAATAAATTAAAGTAGCAATTAATAATTAAAAGAAAGGAAAAACAAATAAATATGATGATTGACGAGAGTAATGATTAAACTTAATAAAATAAAGATGAGTAAATAAATATGGAAGAAATAAGATGAGAAAATACAGTTCAGGTTTTGCTAGTATACACTAGTCCTTCTATTTTTTCGATCAGTTAATAACGTTGATAATAACTCTTAGAAAAGTAGTCAGGATTCTAAATTCCTCCCTACCCCCTTTCGGGTCGACTGGGGTGGCGAACTCACAATCACGAGGAGAGTTAACTAAGGTGCTCATACGCCACTAGGTTCTTAGATGAGACTGGCCTTCTAAAGATGATCGATATGTGATCAAACCCTAATAACTATCTAGTTAGGAAAACCTTTCCGGATCACTACCACACACTAGACGTTTTTGTGGTGTTTCGATAATTAGACACCCCTTCCGGGTAACCATCTAACTACTATTAGCACAACCCTAAATTGATCATTTAAGACAGACAATAAATCAAAGCACATAAAATAAATATATGGTTAACAGCTAGAATCAATTTAAAACAGTTCTCCCAAAAAAACATAGATAGAAGAAAATAGAATTCATAGATTATGCATATCCAAAACCCAAGTTATTGGAAAATTAGTTCATACTAGAAAAAATTAAACCAAAATAAAGATACATACTGTCAACTTGCTCTCTTGAATGATCTCTAATGATGAATAAGCTTAAGGACTAATTGTGGGAGGCAAGGACCTGTTTACAATACTTAAAGGGTGTATTTATAGGAGTTTAGGAAGCCCTGATTCGGATTCTTGGAGTAGAAGGCAAGTAATAGGACTGTTTTCCAAATCAAATTCGTAACCCTAAAATATAGAAAAGGTAATAAACTGTTGATGTCTTGTTTTAACTATAACTTCTTCAACATTGCTCCTATTTGCGCGTTCTTTATATCGAAATTGATCGACTCGGAAAGCTCTACACTTTTTCTTCAGACCATTCTTCCAAATTCCCAGCCAAGCTTGAGTTATGATCACTTTACTGGACGTAGCTGCTGAAATTCAGATTTACTTGAGAACTTTTCTTTTCCTATTTTATCTTTTACTTCCTTATCTCCAATTTCCATCATTATCTTATTTCCTTTATCTATTAGAATTGATTTTCCATCTAATTAATTACCATATATCTTTAAAGCTTCACGATTAATAAACAATTAAACTAAATATGCTCTAAAAATAATAAATCACCAAATCAAGACAAGAAATAAAAAAATACTAATATATGAATAAAAATCGACTAAGTACTTCCTAAATAATCCTAAAATGATGTCTCCAACTATGATTAAATCATCACAAATAGGGAGACATCAATTTCATTATTTTCCAAAAATTTGAAAATGATTATGATATTTCAAATAATGGTTGCATCTGGATAAACGTGAACTTGGTTGGGAAAAGGGGGAAATACTTGCGATAATGATTTTACGCAATTTTTTGGTAGAAATTGATTGTGAACATGGGAGAATCACTACTTTTTATGCTAAAACTTCAAGATTTTCATATGATTTAGAGAAGGTGTTTGATAAAAAAACAAATACATATGAAACTTGGTTGCAGTTCTTGTAAAAGGAAAAGATAAAACTTATTACTTGAAAAAAATATCATTATACTTGATATTTTTTAGGATCCCTCATATTATTATGTATCAATTTTTTTCTCTAAATGAAGTAGGATTAAAACCTAATTTCTAGAGGGTGAAGATAATTATAATCTAGTGGGATAAGTGTACCAGGTGGTTCAATTTATTTAAAAACTTTATCAAATTGAATATGATTATATTCTAAGATTATTGTGATATGTGGCATGATAATATTTAACATGTAATTGTTAAGATTATTAAAGTTCTAGATGCTTTAACATAATTGGTGATTGTGTTAAATGTCACAAATTTAAAAAGAGAAAAGCATGCCAAGGAATCCGTAAAGACCACTAAGAGACTTAATTATTAAAAAAAATTAGTATTTTATGACTTAACTCGTTTTACAAAATTACCTTTAGTAGAATTGATAAATTGACACACTTATTATTTATCTCCTAAAAATAATTCATAAAGTTTTTTTAGATATAATGTCGTAGTCAACAAAACAACTTGATAGAAAGACAAGAGCCTTAGGGTAGAGAATATATTTCCACTATCTTATAAAGTTATGTGAATCTTTTAGGATCGCATATGAATTTTGTTGCCTTTACAAACCCCATTAAAATTGTATAGCTAAATTAATGAGCACATCTTTTAATTTTAATGGATTCTAATCTAATACATTTAGTGTTTCCATATTTGGGGAATGAGAAATTATAAAACTGTTATGTGATTAACATGTTTTTAACTCATAAGATTCTAGTTAAAACCCCTTTAATTATGGAAATATATTTTCCTAACGTAAAATAATCAAGAATGTGGAGGTGACAGGCCATGATTGGCCTATAAGACTTATATTAAATCACATAAAAACTATAAATTCTATTTGTTTTAAAATCTGTTGAATATAAAATCCTATCCTTATCCGATAAACTCTATAAATAATTTTAAACATGCATAAATATTTTCAAGTATTTGGGTTTTTTAAAAGTTAATATTAATGTTTCATATTTGTTATTATGACATATAGTAATTACTTACTCGTTAACACTGATATACGTGAGAATATACCCTCTAGTTTGTTCTCCTTTAGTTTTTAGATTATCCGTGATAAAAAGTGCACAATGCACCATCATCTAATCATGTGAGCTCTTATTTTTATTACTGCATGAAAAAAATTGTTAGTATATCATATATATATATATATAGGCCCATAAAGCTTGTAAAATTTGGGATTCAGTGTTTAATAAATGGGAAGTAGCACACAACTATAACCATCATGAACTTGGAAGAATTTGGACCTTTTGGGACAAGAAAGTCTATGATGTTACAGTCATTGATAAAACCAGCCAAGCAATGCTATGCAAGGTGGTTATAATCAAATCTCAGACTGTCTTTTTTTACTCTCCAGTATATGCCTTGAATAAACCTGAGGAAAGGCAAAATCTTTGGAATACATTGAGAAGTTGGGAATGTATAGTCAATAAGTCTCCATGGACTATTCAAGGAGATTTCAATGAAGTTATGGAAATTAACGAGAGACTTAATGGGACAGTACTTTCAGATGCGGCTATTGATATGAGAAGTTGTGTCAATGATTTAGAGCTGACTGACATGAAATATGTGCGTCCAAAATACACTTGGACTAATAAAGCAGCTGATGGGGACATGAGAGCTAGCAGGATTGATAGAACCCTCATAAATGAGAGTTGGATCAACACTTATAAAAATTCATGTTTAACTCTGGAATTTCCATACCTATCAGATCACTGTAGTCAGGTTTTGAGATTCATGGAGGTGGAAAATAAAAGAAAATACCCTTTTAGATTCTACAATGTGTGGATGGATCACCCTGAATTTCTTAACCTTGTACAAGAAACTTGGAACACCACCTTCCAGGGTACCCCTATGTACAGAGTCACTAGGAAGTTGAAGATCCTCAAAGAAAAACTTAAAAAATTCAATGAGAAATACTTCAAGGGCTCGCAAGACAAGATAAGGAAACTTCAAGCTGATCTGAAAATGATACAAACAAGTAGATTACAAGGTAACACTGATAAAGAACTGCTTGATAAGGAAAATGAGTCGATCCAGGAACTTACCAAGGAGCTTTTAACTGAGGAAGCTATTGTTAAACAGAAATCCAGAGATCAATGGGTGGAGAAGGGTGATCTTAACACCTCTTATTTTCAGAAAATTATGAGGGGTAGAAGGACTCAAAATAGTATATTCAGTATAATTGATAGCCAAGGCACTTGTAAGACTGATGAAAAAGAAATCTCAGAGGTATTTGTAAATCATTTTACTAATATCTTGGGCACAAAAAGAGATAAAGAGGGTCAATATAGTACAAATACCTTAAGAAATATACTGAGAAAGACTATTAATCAAGAAGAAAGTAATGACCTTATTCAACCTATATCTGAAGCTGAGATTAAGGAGGCATTATGGTCTATTGATAGTAATAAAAGTCCTGGACCTGATGGCTTCTCATCAGGTTTCTTCAAAAAATGTTGGGATATTGTCAAATCTGATATGATCTTAGCTATAAAAAGCTCTTTTGAAGACTGTCAAATCCTTAAAGAGATTAATTCAGCTAATATTTCACTTGTGCCTAAAGTAATCAACCCCAGTACTACAAAAGATTTCAGGCCTATAGCCTGTTGTAATATTATTTACAAGATAATTTCAAAGATTATTGCCAATAGGCTAAAAGGGACACTTCAGAGTATTATATCTCACAATCAATCTGCCTTTGTACCTGGTAGGCTGATTGGGGAAAATATTTTAATTGCTCAGGACATTGTAAGAGGCTATTCAAGAGCAAATATTTCAAAAAGGTGCACCTTAAAACTGGACCTCATGAAAGCCTATGATTCAGTTGATTGGGAGTTTATTCTGAAGACACTGGAAGCTCTAGGCTATCCAAATAAGTTTATTAAATGGATAGCCATGTGCCTCACAAGCACTTCATAATCTATAATCATCAATGGGGCCCCACAAGGTTTCTTTAAAGGGGAAAGAGGGCTCAGACAAGGAGACCCTCTCTCTCCCTATCTCTTTGTACTAGGTATGGAGGTATTATCTCAAATACTGTTTCATGTGGGACAGAAGAAAAATTTCAGTTGGCACCCAAAGTGTGGCAAGCTAAAGATTAACAATCTCATGTTTGCAGATGACCTTTTAGTATTCTCTACCCCCACTGCTGAATCAGCAACATGGGTTAAAAAGGGGCTAAATCTATTTTTTAACCTCTCAGGTCTCAAAATTAGTGACAGTAAAAGTAATATTTTTTATGGAGGGGTACCTGGAGAACTTAAAGAGCATATTAACCACATCCTTAATATACCTGAAGGTTCTTTACCCATGAAGTATCTTGGACTACCTTTGATTACAGGTAGACTTAACTTAGCCGATTGTAAACCTCTGGTAGACAAAATGACTAAGAAAATAGACCATTGGAATTCAAGACATCTGTCCTATGCTGGAAGGATTCAGCTAATTAAATCAGTCTTGGGAGGTATAGCAAGTCATTGGTGCAGTGTATTTACTCTACCAAAGAAGATTATAAAGATGTTGCAAAGCAAAGCTATGGCCTTCCTATGGTGTGGTAAGAGTGTGTATGAGGGAGGTGCTAAGGTATCTTGGGATACTGTTTGTAAACCTCTAGATGAAGGTGGGTTGGGAATTAGAGATCTGGATGCTCAAAACAAGGTTTGGGCTATTAAACTACTCTGGGGGTGTTGCCTTCCTAGAGGGACACTTTGGTCCCAATGGTTGCATATCAACCACCTCAAGAGTAAATCTATTTGGCAAATTGAAATACCTGTAGACTGTTCTTGGGGTTGGAGGAAGATTTTAAAGGTCAGAGGTATAGCTAAGAAACTCTTCAGATATAAGGTGGGTAATGGTAAGGATATAGCTCTCTGGTGGGATTATTGGCTACCAAACAATAAAACACTTGATGAATTGAATTGTAGCAATATGGCTTCAGGTTACTACACTAATAGTAAGGTATCCCAATTTATATACAAAGGGAAGTGGAGATGGCCAGCTGAATTGAGCTTTATGAATGAACTCACCAAGGATATTACTGTGTCTAATAACAGAGACTCAGTTAGCAGTACCTGCACAAAGAGTGGTAAGTTTAAATTCTTAGAAATCTATGAGGAAATTAGGGTAAAAGGCATTAAAAATAAATGGTTCTCTCCTGTGTGGAAGAATAAAGCCTTACCTAAGTATAAGTTCATATTATGGCTGGGGAATCTGGATAGACTACCAACAAAACAACGCCTTTTGAATTGGGGGTTAATATCAAACCCTATTTGCGAATTCTGTAAGATTAACAGCGAAGACAGAGATCATCTCTTCTGGAGTTGCCCTTATACGAAACGTATTTGGAACATATGCAAAAAGAGAGCGAGAATTAAACTAAAGAGTAATGATTTAAGCTCTATTCTGAAATATATAGATTCACAAAAATCTAAAAGAATAGAGTGTGAGATTACCAGAATGATTCTTCCGATTGCTGTTCATACGATCTGGGAGGAGAGAAATAACCGCATCTTCAGCCAATCATTCTTAACGGAAGAGGGCTTAGTGGAGAAGATATCAAGCCGTTTGATAGAGAACATGGTTAATCTGAAGAGAGTTTCTAAGGATGAGATAGAAGTCGAGATGAAGGGCTGGAGAGAGGGTTAGGGTTTGTAGTGACAGAGTTGTACTTGAAATGTAATAGATGGTTGTGTGTGGGTTATGACCCATACTTTAGTTAGATCTTAGTAAGTCTATTTTGTCTTATTATGTTCTAGTTTGTTTGTTTTGTCCGGGACTTAAGTGTAAACTCTTATTTGTTTTGATATATATAAAAATCTGGCTGGCTTAGCAAATATATATATATATATATATATATATATATAAGTTGAGAAGTGAGAAAATGTATGTGAACATACAAGTTAGTGGATGAAGTGGGCGTGGATTGTGTGCCATAGGAGGGTTCATTGGTGGCATTGAATTTTTTTGCTAAACAAATGGGAAGGGTGAGTTGTCTAGGAACTTGTGACCTCTTAGAGGATTTTTCCATTCTTAGAGGATTAAGGGTCGATACATGGCAATCCGAAAACACCTAGATAGGCAGACGTGGAGCCAACTGTATTTGCAAGGTGTCCACAGATCCAACTCCCGTTATTTTTTAAAAATATACACCTACCATTACAAAAATATAATTAAATGATCTCCAAATTAGTTAAGACTCTTCATTTGGTCTTCCCTAACTTTTATGTTTTTTAATTATATTTTAAATTACTTTATTTGTATAATTTTTATTTATTTACAAGAAAATATATTACTTTAAATAAGAAAGGAACTTATAAACTAAGCAATCACAAAATTTAATATTTGCACTTATATTAAATTTTATATAAAATATAGAGACCTATAGTACATTTTACATCTCCAATTAGGAGATACTAGAATAGTTTGATCTGGAGCAATTGTAGGATGCACAATATAATTTTCTAAGTTGTTACATCCCTCCGAAAGATACAGCATATCCTAAAAAAATGATCATTTAATTAGCTTCCATCTTGAGAGACGAGAATAGGCCTAAATCATCATCAAAAGGATATATATGGAGGGTTTCCAGAAACAAGATGGATCGCATAATGTGCGAGTATTCAAAAATTATTGAATTTACGGACTGGTCGAAAAATTGCAGAATGTTCCATGCATTATCCGTCAATCTAGGTGACTTATGCCTAGAATCTAGATGGGCTCTGGTGTTATAATTCTTTCTGCACCTAAAAAATATAGTTAGGAAGGAGGGAGGATCTCTTACTTAGAGAGAGATTCAGAGCGATCAGCGATTCTATACATTTATTATTAAGCTCGACCACATACTTATTCATATAGTCACATGATTTCTATTATGAGAAATTTTGGCAAAATTTTTCCGGCTTCCTTTAGGAAAAACATACTCATGCTGTTCAGGGAAGTACATGTGACGAACATGATATACTGCAAGTTTAGGTGATTGATCTCAATAGTCATCACCAGAATACAAAAACAGATCACCTATATAGACAAGTCTTTTGAACATGAAGTAGATGGAAGCTCAAGTTTAATAAATCACATGTTAATAAATTAAGAAAGCCCACTGATAATATAAATAATAATTTTTTAATTAATATTTGAACATGATCTTTTTTTTAATATTAATTTTTTTATATAATAATAATAATATTAAATTATTTTTTAGTCCTAAGAAACAAAATGGGGATACTAAACAACAAAACAAAAGTAATTGGATAGTTTATATGACATTCAGTATTAAATCCGTTATAATTTTTAAATATGTATTGGCTTCTATCCCTGTTTTAATATATACTCCTGTCTTTTTTATAAATTTTAAGTATTTTCTTTCACCTTAAATCTTTTTTCTATTTAGATCTCGGTCTGCTTTCTCTCAGAATCCTTTAAATTTTTTCTATCCAGATCTTGTTTGTTTTCTCTAGAAATCTCATAAATCTTATAAATAGGTTTTCATAAATCATATATAATATTTGAATTATCAACTTACAGATCTAGATCTAGATTCAGATCCAGATCTAGATTCAGATCCAGTTAGCTCCTATATAGTTATCACCAAAGCTCAAATCACCATAAAGAAATTCACTGATGGTATATGTTTATACTCCTATTTTTTTCAATCGTTTTATAAATTTATTGAACCTAATTTCATTTCTATTGAGAATTGTGATATTAGTTTTGATAATTATGTTTAATTAATTAAAATGTGTTAAACAATTGTGTAGATCCTTGTTACAAATATCTGATCTAAATTATTTCATATTGCTGGAAATTTTGATTCATGATGTGTGTATTTCATTATAATTAAAAAAGTCAGAATGAAGTGCCAAAATTCTATATGTGGTGGAGTGGTTGTATCATAAAGTAGTGTTTGTAATTATTAATGTTAGTTTGCATGATATAGAAGAGGAGTCATAATTTTTTGTTCAGATTTTCTTTTCCAGATACCTAAAAGTATTTCACCTTAGGTCACTACATTATGTAAAAGAATAGTATTTAAGCATTGTTTGAGGGTTTAATTATATGAATTTATTACTCTTTATATATATATATACATATATATTATTAGTGTTATATTTTTGTAGTTGATATTAGCATTTAGTATTAAAGCTTCGCGAGGGTTTAATTTGATGTAAACTAACCTAATATCATTGTATGAATATCATACATATTAACTAACATTATTTTTGTTTATTTTTCCAGATTGAGTTGACTATACAGTGAATAACATGATCCTTGACCATGACATTTCATATTTTTAGCAAACAATGATTTGTCCAAAGCCGGGGATTTTCTCCGAGTATCAGGAGTGATAGCAGCTGCCGTTGGGAGAGTCTTAGTATAGTTAGACATGGTAGCGGTAAATAAAGTGAAATAGGTAATATTTTAAAAGAAGGTTAATGTGAAAAGATTACGAATCATAATCCTTTATTGGTAATTGCAATTTGAGATAGAAGAAAGAGAGAGAGAGAAAAGTTGAAGAAGGAGGGTTTGTGGTGGTGCTTTCTCTGTAGGAGATTAACTATTGAAGTTTAGGATGTAATAAATATGTTACCTATCTACTTATTATATCATTTATTAACCCAATCTTAAATATGCATTGACTATTCTCATTTAACTATACTTTTTAAATAATATGATTAATTTTTTTTACTTAATTAAAACCATGTTTGTTTGTTTTTCTTGGTATAACCGCTTTTAATAGTCGAATTGTTGAATGTAGGAACTTTGGCTCGATGCTTTATTAAATTATTAAGTGGACTACTGAATGCAAACAAACATGGCCTTGTCTTCTGGCATTAATGTACCTCGAGTAATGAGAAAAAAAAAGATATATAATGCATAGTTGATTCCTTATCTGCATTTAAATATTATTGACCTGAAAAATAATATATGTAAATAATAATAATACGCCTTAACTGTAATCGAGACTTTTTTTTTCAATTAATGATATTGTTCACAATAAATCGAGTTCAATATATTTTTATTATAAATTCTTGAGTGTTCAGTAAAGTCTGTTGAGAAATTTGATTATTAGGCGACGGTTAGGGTGAATGCGCCGAGGAGATGGGCCAAACTTAGAGAGCTGGGGTGGTGGGGCCACAACTTGGACATAGTGAGAATTAAGTCGATATTTAAAAAAAAAATTGAATACCCTTTTTATCAAAAATAATTTTTAAATCATCATTTTTTAATATAAATGGATATAATATACTACCCAACCTAATTAATTAATTAATTATTTAATATTCGATTAATGATTATAAATTTATATATATACATATAAATTGAGAATTGAGAAAATGTATGTGAGCAGAAAAGTTAGTGGACAAAGTGGGGGTGGATTGTGTGCCATAGGAGGGTTCATTGGTGGCATTGAAGTTTTTTGCTAAGTAAATAGGAAGGGTAAGTTGTCTAGGAACTTGTGACCTCTTAGAGAATTTTTCCATTCTTAGAGGATTAAGGGTCGATACATGGCATTCCGTAAACACCCAGATAGGCGTGGAGCCAACTGTATTTCAGAGGGGTCCACGGATCCACCTCTCTGTTATTTTTTTCAAAATATACACCTACCACTACAAAAATATAAGTTATTGATCTCCAAATTTGTTAAGAATCTTCATTTGGTCTTCACTAACTTTTAAATTTTTTGAATTAGATTATTTATTATTTTATTTGTATAATTTTTTTTATTTACAAGAAAATATATATTACTTTTAATAAAAAAGGAACTTATAAACTAAGCAATTATAAAATTTAATCTCAGCACTTATATTAAAATCTTTATAAAATATAGAGACATATAGTACATTTTACGTCTCCAATTGGGAGATACTAGAATAGTTTGATCCGGAGGAATTGTAGGATGCATAATAAAATTTTCAAAGTTGTTACATCCCTCCGAAAGATCCACCACATCCTAAAAAATGATCGTTTTATTAGCTTCAATCTTGAGAGACGAGAATAGGCCTAAACCATCATCAAAAGAATATATACAGAGGGTTTCCAGAAACAAGATGGATCGCATAATGTGAGAGTATTAAAAAGTTCTTGACTTTAGGGACTGGTAAAAAAATTGCAGAATGTTCCATGCATTATCCGTCAATCTAGGTGACTTATACCTAGGTTCTAGATGGGCTCTAGTGTTATAATTCTTTAATAAGCACCTGAAAAATATAGTTAGGAAGGAGGGAGGGCCGTTTACTTAGAGAGAGATTCAGAGCGATCAGCAATTCTCAACATTTATTATTAAACTCGACCACATACTTATTCATAGAAGTCACATGATTTCTATTATGAGAATTTTTTGCAAAATTTTTCGGGCTTCCTTTAGGAAAAATATACTCTGTTCTGGGAAGTACATGTGTTGAACATGATATACAGCAAGTTGAGGTGATTGATCTCAATGCTCTTCACTAGAATTCAAAAACGGCTCACTTATATAGACAAGTCTTTTGAACATAGAGTAGATGGAAGCTCAAGTATAATGAATCACATGTTAAGAAATTAAGAAATCCCACCTATAATATAAACAATGCTTTTTTAATTAAAATTTGAACATGATCTTTTTCTTAATATTAAATTTTTTTATGTAAAAATAATAATATTAAATTATTTTTTAGTCCTAAGAAACAAAATGGGGATACTAAACAACAAAACAAAAGTAATTGGATAGTTTATATGATATGTATTAAATCGGATTATAATTTTTAAATATGTATGGGCTTATATTCATGTTCTAATATATACTCCTATTTTTATAAACTTAAAGTATTTTCCTTCACTTTAAATCTTTTTTCTATTTAGATCTTGTCTGCTTTCTCTCCAATTCTTTTTTTAAATTTTTTCTATCCAGATCTCATTTGTTTTCTTTAGAAATCTCATAAATAGGTTTTCATATATCATATATAATATTTGAATTATCAACTTACAGATCTAGATCTAGATTCAGATCCAGATCTAGTTAGCTACTATATAGCTATCACCATGGCTGGTACAAAGCTCAAATCACCATAAAGATATTCATTGATGGTATATATTTCTACTCCCAATTTTTTCAATTGTTTTATAAATTGATTGAACCTAATTTGATTTCTATTGGGAATTGTAGGATTAGTTTTGATAATTATGTTTAATTAATTAAAATGTGTTACACAATTGTGTAGATCCTTGATACAAATATGTGATCTAAATTATTTCATATTGCTGGAAATTTTGATTTATGATGTGTGTATTTCATTATAATTAAGAAAATCAGAATGAAGTGCCAAATGTCTATATGTGGTTGAGTGGTTGCATCATAAAGTAGTGCTTGTAACTATTAATGTTAGTATACATGATATATAAGAGGAGTCATAAATTTTTGTTGAGATTTTCTTTTCCAGATACCTAAAAGTATTTTACCTTAGGTCACTACATTATGTAAAAGAATTATTACATGACTCTATGTTAGTCCGTGTTATTGGTATATGTAAATGAAAACTAGTAAATATTGATTTTTTTAGAGTAATTTTATGTGTTACGATATATTAATGTGTGATTATACTGAATTTAAAAAAAATCTCTCTCTCTCTCTCTCTCTCTCTATATATATATATATGTATATTATTAGTGTTATATTTCTGTAGTTGATTTTAGGAATTATTATTAAAGCTTTGTTTAAGGGTTTAATTATATAGATTTGTTACTCTTTATATATATACACATATAATATTAGTGTTATATTTTTGTAGTTGATATTAGAATTTAGTATTAAAGCATTGTTTGAGGGTTTAATTTGATGTAAACCAACCTAATATCTTTGTATGAATATCATACATATTAACTAACATCATTTTTGTTTATTTTTTCAGATTGAGTTGACTATACAGTGAATAACATGATCCTTGACCACGTCATTTCATATTTTTAGCAAACAATGAGTTGTCCAAGGACAAATTTTTTACTGTCTTTGGTAAAGAAGAAATAAGGACATATGTGCCTCGACATGGTGCAAGAGGATCAGATTGGTATTAAATTCCTCATCACATATAGGGCAACCAATTCATGATTTCTCATATGTGTTTGAATTTATTTTTAGATTGATCCATGTTAAAAGAGAAAAAGAATGTGATAGGTATAGAAGGTATAGGTAGAAAACAGAAAGACGGGACATAAGTAAGAGAGGTGAAGATAGAATGTATAATTACCATATATATAGTGTATGAATATTTATTAATTTTTTCATAATGTCAATCAGTGCAAAAGCATGTGGAAGGCCCACCAGGCCAAGTAGTAGTTGTAATAATGATGTTTGTAACGATTATAAACACTAGTAATATTTTTAATGGTATATTATTTGTAATTAAGATTGTATTTCATGAATTATATCATACTTTTATCATTAGAATCTTCTTCTGTCAAACTTCATTAGTAACAAGGATTCGACAAAAAGAATTATAAATAAAGTAATAGATTAATATCTATATATTCTACAGGAAGTCAATGTTTCTAAACATTACCTCTTCATGGGATTATTTTCTTTATTGTGCTAGGAAATAACCGAAGCAAGGAACTTTGATATTGGTAACATTTCTCTATTGACGGTTTCAAAATCAAGCATACCAATTAGTGGCAAGAATGGGTAAATTATCAGTCCATATCTTTAAGATTATTCTTATTGTCTATCATAATAAATATTATTTAAAACAATAATAAAAAAATGTAGTTCATGATTATTAATTTATCTTAAAGTTATGAAGGTGTTACGAAAATAAATAAAAGTAGAAATGTTTCTCATACAAGCATTTAACTAGAAAAGGTCTTTGGTGGATATATATACTAAGCCTTCTCCCTTATGAAACACACCAAGAAAGAGAAGAAAGACTAAATCTCTAATAATCTACCATTTCCAAACTCGCTTATGTTGAAAAGATTATTTTGGTAGTTCGAGCAATACGCCAACACTCATTTTGAGGACCTTGGGGAAAGACCAGTGAATACGCACCCCACACCGTAAATCATATTTTGATCTTGTACCTACTACTACAATGTCGTCTTTAACGTTAAGTTTTCCATTTTCTATTTTTATTTTCTATTTTCAGTTTTGTTTCATTATTTCCAACAATTTGAAAACGGATATGATATGTCAAATAATGGGTAAATCTAGAGTTAACATGAACTTGGTTAGGGAAAAGGGGTAAATATTTGTGGTAATGATTTGACGCAATTTTTGGTGGAAATTGATGTGAACATGGGAGAATCACTACTTTTTATGCTAAAAGTTTTATATGATTTAGATGAGGTGTTTGATAAGAAAAAGGAATAATATGAAACTCAATTCTCGTAAAAAGAAAAGTTAAAACTTATTACTTGAAAATATCTCTTTATACGTGATATTTTTTAGTTTCTCTCATATTATTATGTATCAATTTATTTCTCTAAATGACGTCGGATTAAAACCTAATTTCTAGAGGGTGAAGATAATTATCATCTAGCGTGATAAGTGTAATAGCTTGTTCAATATATTTAACAAACTTTTTCAAATTTAATATGACTATATTTTTTTATTATTGTGGTATATAGCATGACAATGTTTTACATGTAATTGTTAAAATTATTGAAATTCTAGATGCTTTAACATAATTGGTGATTGTGTTAAATGTAAAAAAATTAAAAAGAGAAAAGCATGCCAAGGAATCTTCAAACACTTTTCCACTAAGAGACTCAAATATTAAAAAAATAGTATTTTATGACTTAACTGATTTTACAAAATTACCTTTAGTAGAAAGGATACGTGTACACACTGCTTATTTATCTCCTAAAAATAATTCATAATATTTTTTAAAATATAAAGTTGAAGTCAACAAAACAAATTGATAGAAAGATAAGAGTCTTAGGGTAGAGAATATATTTTCACTATCTTATAAAGTTATGTGAAACTAATAGGATTGCATATGAATTCAGTTGCCTTTACAAACCAAATTAAAATGGTATAGCTAAAATAATGGGTAGTTCTTTTAATTATAATGGCTTCTAATCTAATACATTTAGTGATCCCATATGTGGGGAATGAGGTCTTATAAAACGGTTATGTGCTCAACAGGTTTAACTCATAAGATTCTAGTTAAAACCCCTTGAATTATGAAATGATATTTTTCCTAACCTAAAATACATAAGAATGTGGAGGTGAGAAGTCATGAGTGGCTTACACGACTTATTTTAAATCATATCAAAACTATAAATTCTATTTGTATTAAAAAATGTTGAATATAGAATCCTATCTTTATCTGATAAACTCTATTGGTGATTCTAGACATGCATAAATATTTTTAAGTATATAGTTTTTTTAAAAGACAATATTTAATGTTTTATATATGTTATTATGTCATGTAGTCATAACTTACTCATTAACACTGATATACGGTAGAATATACCCTCTAGTTAGTTATTCTTTAGTTTTGAAGTTATCCTTGATAAAAAGTGTAGGCACACTGCTCCATTATCTAATCATGTGAGCTCTAATTTTTTTTACTGTATGAAAAAAAATTGTCAGTATATCATATATATATATATTTATAAATTGAGAACTAAGAAAATGTATGTGAACAAACAAATTAGTGGACAAAGATAGGGTGGATTGTGTGCCATACGAGGGTTCATTGGTGGCGTTGAAGTTTTTTGCTAATTAAAGGGGAAGGGTGAGTTGTCTAGGAACTTGTGACCTCTTAGAGGACGTTTCCATTCTTAGAGGAATAAGGGCCGATACATGGAAATCTGAAAACACCCAGATAGGGATGGAGCCAAGTGTAGTTGAGAGGGGTCCATGGATCCCCCTTCCTGATATTTTTAAAAAATATACAACTACCATTACAAATATATATGTGATTGATCTCCAAATTTGTGCAGAATCTTCATTTGCTCTTCCCTAACTCTTAAAGATTATTTTATTATATAATTTTTTTTATTTTTTGACAATAAAATATATATTACTTTGTATACAAAAAGGAACTTACAGATTAAGCAATTAAAAAATTTAATATCCGCACTTATATTAAAATCTTTATACAATATAGAGACGTATAGTGTATTTTGTGTCTCCAATTGGGAGATACTAGAATAGTTTGATCCGGAGCAATTGTAGGATGCATTATATATTTTTGATGTAATATTAATAATATTGAATTATTTTTTAGTCTTAAGAAACAAAATGGGGATAGTGAATAACAAAACAAAAGTAATTGGATAGTTTATATATCATTGGGTTTTAAATCCATTCATAATTTTTGAATATGTATGGGCTTCTATCCCTATTTTAATATATACTCCTGTTTTTTTAAACTTCTACTATTTTCTTTCACTTGAAATTAACTTTTTCTATTTAGATCTCGTCTGCTTTCTCTGCAAATCTCTCAAGTTTTTTCTATCTAGATATCATTTGTTTTCTCTCAAATCTCATAAAACTCATAAATAGGTTCTCATAACTCATCAGTTTTATTTGAATTTTTAACTTATAGATCTGGATATAGATTCAGATCCATCCAATTAACTACTATAAAGCTATCACCATGGCCGAGCTCAAATTACAATAAAGAAAGTCATTGATGGTACATGTTTCTAGTCCCATTTTTTTAAAATTGTTCTATTAATTGATTGAACCTAATTTGATTTCTATTGAGAATTATGGCATTAGTTTTGGAAATTATATTTTAATTACTTAATATGTGCTAAACAATCGTGTAGATCCTTGTTACAAATATGTGATCTAAATTATTTTATATTGTTAGAAATTTTGATCTATGATGTGTGTATTTCATTATATTTAAGAAAGTCATAATATAGTGCGAAAAGTCTATATGTGTTTGAGTGAATGAATTATAAAGTAGTGCTCATAAATATTAATTTCAGTAGACATGATATAAAAAAGGAGTCATAAATTTTTGTTGAGATTTTCTTTTTCGGATACCTAAAATATGCAATTGCATATTTTACCTTAGGAATACATTATGTAAAACATTCATTATATGTCTGTATATTACTCCAAGTTAATTGTATATGTAAACGATAACTAGTAATTTGAAGTGTTACAATATATTAATGTGTGATTATACTGAATTTGAAAATACCCCCTATATATATGATTAGTGTTATATTTTTGTAGTTAATATTAGCAATTAGGGTTTAATTAAATGGATTTGTTACTCTTTATGATGTAAACTTTCCTAATATCTTTGTATAAATATCATACATATTAACTAACATTATTTTTGTTTATTTTTTCTGATTGAGATTAATTTACAGTGAATAACATGATCATTGACCATGACATTTTATATTTTTAGCAAACAATGAGTTGTCTAAGGACAAATTTTTTATTGTCTTTGGTAAAAAAGAAAGAAGGGCATATGTGCCTCGACATGGTGTAAGAGGATCAGATTAGTAATGAATTCCTTGTTGTGTTTTAACTTGTATAAACCAGTAAAACAATATAAAACTAAAGCATAAATTAAATAAAAGTATATATAAATAAATAACTCTACTTGTCGAGGCTCGGATTGGATCCGATGTCTTTAAGGTATTTAGGCCACGCAAAGAAACTGACACACGAATTCTTAAGAATTTCAAGGAACTTAATAATAATGCTGCTTCTTTCTATCTCTCTTATAACTTTAATGCTTTTAAAAATGAATGAATAAAATGGTTTAGTTGGCCAACTATTTATAGAAAATGAAAAGGTGGATTTGGCAAAGAGTTGTGATGGTTCATTTAAAGATATGGTATATTAAAAGACACAACGTTTGAAGACCAAAGCATAGGCTAGTCCAGATGGTATGAATGTTTGGCCTAAAAGCCCACCACCCTGGAGGCCCAAGTTTAAACCCCCAGCCCAGCAATCCTTTTTTTTTTATTTCTTTCTGCTTTTCTTTACTTCATAACCAAATAAATAAAATAAAAAACATGTATTATTATTATTTTTTTATCTTTTAATTTCTTCAAATTCTATGACTCAATTTCTCATTCAATTTCAAATGATTTTAACCAGATGAATATATTACGTAAAATAGAATAAACGTATCAATATTCGAGAATCATTTCTTTAGAATCATTTCTTTAGAATGCGTCACCCACTGTCATCGTAGACATGGTCATCACTTTGGTAATCTCATTTAACCAACATTCCTTATCACATATAGGGAAATCGATTAATGTTTGCTCATATGTGTTTTGGAAATTATTATTAGATTGATCCATTTTGAAAAGAGAAAAAGAATATGATAGGTATAGGCAAAAAAAGGAAAGACGGGACATAAGGAAGTAAGGATGAAGATAAAGCGGATGTCTATATACCATATATATATAAGTATGAATAGTTATCAATTTTGTCATAATGTTTATCAGTGCAAAAGTATGTTATAAAGTAATAGATTAATATCTATATATTCCACAGGAAGTCAATATCTCTGAACATAGCCTCCAGTTCTCTTTGCATAAGTGAATGTGATTTGTAATTTATAATCAAAAGGCTTATGAATGGGGTATTCATGGGATTGTTTTCTTTATTGTGTTAGGAAAAAACTAAAGTAAGAAATTTTGATATTGGTACCATTTCTCTTTTGATGGTTTCAAAATCAAGCATACCGATTAATGGTAAGAATGGGTAAATTATCAGTTCATATATTTAAGATACTTGTTATTGTCTATCTTATATATTATTCAAAACAATATTAAAAAACAAATATCTGTAGTTCTTAATTATTAATTTATCTCAAAGTTATAAAGTGTTACGAAAATAAATAAAATTACATATATTGCTCATACAAGCATTTATCTAGAGAAGGTCTTTGGTGGCTAAATAAACTAAGCCTTCTGCCTTATGAAACTCACCCAGAAAGAGAATAAAGATGAAATATTTAATAATCTACCCTTGCCAAACTCCCTTGTACTGAAAAAATTATTTAGGTAGTGCGAATAAGGTAGTAGCAGCCATATCTTGGGGAATGACCCGTAAATACAGTTTAGCACCCCACCACAAATTTTTTTATGGTCGTGTCCACGCTACTACAATGTCCTTTTTAGTTCCTATAATGTTTAAGTTTTTCATTTTCAATTCTTATTTAATATTTTCAGGTTAATTTAATTATTTTCCAACAGTTTGAAAAGATATCAAATAATGGTATTTGGAGTTAATGTGAATTTGTTTAGGGAAAAGGGGAAATTCTTGCGGTAATGATTTGAAGCAATTTGGAAGAAATTGATTATGGTCATGTGAGAATCACTACTTTTTATGCTAAAACTTCATGGTTTTCATATGATATAGAGGAGGTGTTTGATATGAAAAACGAATACATATGAAACTCGGCTGCAGTTCTAGTAAAAGGAAAACTTAAAACTTATTACTTAAATATCCATTTATACATGATGCTTTTTAGTTTCCATCATATTTTTATGTATCAAATTTTTTTTCTCTAAATGAAGTAGGATTAAAACCTAATTTCTAGTTGGTGAAGATAATTATTATCTTGTGTGATAAGTGTAGCAAGTGGTTATATTTATTTAATAAACTTTTTTAAATTTAATATGATTATATATTCTGATTATTTTAATATGTGGCATGGCAATATTTAACATGTAATTGTTAAAATTATTAAACTTCTAGATGCTTTAACATAATTGGTGATTTTTTTAAATATAAAAAATTTAAATAGAGAAAATCATGTCAAGGTATCTTTAAACACTGACCACTAAGAGATCAATTATTAAAACTAGTATTTTATGACTTAACGTTTTATAAAATTACCTTTGGTATAAAGGATCTGCGTGCTCTAGGCACACTGCTTATTTATCTCCTAAGAATAATTCATAAAGTTTTTTTAAAATATAAAGTTGAAGTCAACAAAACTACTTGATAGAAAGACAAGAGCCTTAGGGCAGATAATATATTTCCACGTTCTTATAAAGTTTGTGAACCTAATAGGACCGCATATAAATTCAGTTGCATTGACACACCCTATCAAAATGGTATAGCTAAAATAATGAGTAGATCTTTTAATTTTAATGAATTATATTCTAACACATTTAGTGTCCCCATATGTAGGGGAATGAGGTCTTATAAAACTGTTATGTTCTTAACAGGTTTAACTCATAAGGTTTCAGTTAAAACCCCTTGAATTATGGGAAGATATTTTTCCTAACCTAAAATAGTTAAGAATGTGGAGGTGACAGACCAAGATTGTCCTACCCGACTTATATTAAATCATATCAAAACTTTAAATCATATCAAAACTATAAATTCTTTTTGTATTAGAAACTGATGAATATAGAATCCTATCCTTATCTTATAAACTCTATTGGTGATTGTAGACAAGCATAAATATTTTTATGTATATGGTTTTTTTCAAAAGATAATATACATGTTTCATATTTTTTATTATGTCATTTAGTAATAACTTACTCGTTAATACTGATATACGTGATGGTGAGAATATACGGTCTAGATTGTGCTTTTGTAGTTTTGAGATTACCTTGATAAAAAGTGGAGGCACAATGTGCCATCATCTAACCATGTAAGATATTATTTTATTACTGCATGAAAAAAATAGTTAGTATAACATATAAATATAAATTGAGAACTAAGAAAATGTAGGTGAACATACAAGTTAGTGGACGAAGATGGGGTGGATTATGCCATAGGAAGGTTCATTGGTGGAATTGATGTTCTTGACTATGTAAATGGGAAGGGTGAGTTGTCTAGGAATTTGTGACCTCTTAGAGGATGTTTCCATTCTTAGAGGATTAAAGGTCGATACATGGCAATCTGAAAACACCCATATAGGGGTGGAGCCAAGTGTATTTGAGAGGGGTCCATAGATCCCCCTCCCTGATATTTATTTAAAATATACAACTAACATTACAAAAATATAAGTAATTGATCTCCAAATTTGTTCAGAATCTTCATTTGGTCTTCCTTACTCTTAAATTTTATTTTACAACAAAATATATATTACTTTGTATAAAAAAGGAACTTACAGATTAAGCATATCTACACTTATATTAAAATCTTTATACAATATAGAGACCTATAGTGCATTTTGTGTCTCTAATTGGGAGATACTAGAATAGTTTGATCTGGAGCACTTGTAGGATGTATTATATAATTTTCAGAGGTGTTCCATCCCTCCGAGAGACCCACCACATCCTACTAAAAATGAGCGTTCCATTACCCCCTATCTTCAGAGATGAGAATAGGCCTAAACCATCATCAAAATTATATAAATGAAGGGTTTCTAGAAACAAGAGGGATCTTCTAATGTGGGAGTATTAAAAAATTCTTCACTTTATGGGCTGGTCGAAAAATTACAGATATTTTTTGCATTATCCGTCAATCTAGGTGACTTATGTCTTGGTTCTAGATGGCTCTAGTGTTATAGTTCTTTACTCATTACTTGCGAAAAATAGTTAGGAGGAGTAAGGGTCGCTTACTTAGAGAGAGATTCAGAGCGAGCGATTCCAAACATTAGCTCAACCACATACTTATTCACAGAAGTCACATGATTTATATTATGAGAAAATTTAGAAGATTTTTTTGGGCTTCCATTAGGAAAAACATACTCATACGCGAAGTACACGGGCTCACCCCTCTCAGGGTTATATAGATAAGTTTCTGGAACATGAAGTACATTCAAGCTCAAGTATAATAAATCACATATTAACAAATTAAGAAAGCCCACTTATAAGATAAATAATGAATTTTTAATTAATATTTGAACATGATCTTTTTCTTAATATTAAATTTTTTCATGTAATAATAATAATATTAAATTATTTTTTTAGTCATAAGTAACAAAATGGGGATAGTGAACAACAAAACAAACATAATTAGATAGTTTATATATCATTGGGTCTTAAATCCATTTATAATTTTTAAATATGTATGAGATTCTATCCCCATTTTAAAATATACTCCTGTTTTTTATAAACTTCTAGTATTTTCTTTCACTTGAAATTAAATTTTTTCGATTTAGATCTCGTTTGCTTTCTCTCCAAATCTCTTAAATTTTTTCTCTCTAGATGATCTCATTGGGGTTTTCTCGAAATGTCGTAAATCTCATAAATAGGTTCTCATAACTCATCTATTTTGTTTGAATTATTAACTTATAGATCTAGATCTAGATTCAGATCTATCCAATTAACTACTTTATAGATATCACCATGGCTGAGCTCAAATTACCATAAAGAAAGTCATTGATGGTACATGTTTCTACTCCCATTTTTTTTCAATAGTTTTTTTAATTGAATGAACCTAATTTGATTTCTATTTAGAATTGTGGGATTATTCTAGGAAGTTATGTTTTAATTACTTAATATGTGCTAAATAATTGTGTACATCCTTGTTACAAATATGTGATATAAATTATTTCATATTGTTGGAAATTTTGATCTATGAAGTGCAAAAAGTCTATATGTGGTTGAGTGATTGCATTATAAAGTAGTGCTCGTAATTATTAATTTTAGTAGTCATGATATAGAAGAGGAGTCATACATTTTTGTTGAGATTTTCTTTTTCGGATACCTAAAATATGCAATTGCATATTTTACCTTAGGACTACATTATGTAAAACATTCATTATATGTCTCTATATTAGTCCAAGTTAATGGTATATGTAAATGATAACTAGTAAATACCGAAATATTTTTTTGTAAGTAATTTTAAGTGTTACGATATATTAATGTGTGATTATAATGAATATGAAAATATCCCCCCTATATATATATATATATTATTAGTGTTATATTATTATAGTTGATTTTAGGAATTAGTAGTAATGCGCTGTTTGATAGTTTAATTATATGGATTTGTTACTCTTTATTTATATATTATTAGTGTTTATTTTTATAGTTAATATTAGAAATTAGTATTAAAGCTTTGTTTGAGGGTTTAATTAAATGGATTTTTTACTCTTCATGATGTAAACTAACCTATTATCTTTGTAGAAAATCATACATATTAACTAACATTATTTTTGTTTATTTTTTCAGATTGAGTTGAATATACAATGAATAACATGATCCTTGACCATGACATTTCATATTTTTAGCAAACAGTGAGTTGTCCAAGGACCAAAATTTTTACTGTCTTCGGTAAAGAAGAAAGAAGGGCATATGTGCCTCGACATAATGTAAGAGGATCAGATTAGTAATGAATTCTCTATCACATATACGGCAACCGATTAATGTTTGCTCATATGTGTTTTGGAAATTATTATTAGATTGATCCATCTTGAAAAGAGAAAAAGAATATGAAAGGTTTATAAGGTAGAAACAAAAAAATGTACGACGAGACATAAGGAAGAGAGGATGAAGATAAAGAGGGTGTCTATACACCATATATATAAGTAAGAATATTTATTAATTTTTCCCCAATGTTAATCAGTGCAAAAGCATGTGGATGGCTCACCGGGCTAAGTAGTAGTTGTAATAATGATGTTTGTATAAGCACTAATGACATTTTTAATGATATATTTTTTGTAAGTAAGATTGTATATCATGAATTCTATCATAATTGTATCATTAGTTACAAGGTTTTGACAAAAAGAATTATTAAAATGAAATAGATTAATATCTTAATATTAGATAGGAAGTCAATGTTTCTGAACATTACCTCTACTTCTCTTTGTATAAGTGTATTTGATTTATAATTTATAATCATAAGGCTTATGAATGGGTTATTCATGGGATTGTTTTCTTTATTGAGTTAGGAAAAAAACGAAGCAAATAATTTTAATATTGGTACCATTGCTCTATTTATGGGTTTAAAATCAAGCATACCGATTAATGGTAAGAATGGGATAATTTATCGGCCCATATCTTTAAGATTCTTCTTGTCGTCTATCTTAATGAATATAATTCAAAACAATAATAAAAAATTATATATTTAATTGTTGAATATTAATTTATCTCAAGTTATAAAGGTGTTATGAAAATAAATAAAAATAAAAATATTGCTCATACAAGCATTTTTCTAGAGAAGTTCTATGGTAGTTATATATAAGAAGTTTTCTCCCTTATGAAACACAACAACAAAGAGAAGAAAGACAAAATCTCTAATAATTTACCCTTTCCAAACTCGTTTGGGTTGAAAAGATTATTTTGGTAGTTCGAGCAATACGCAACACTCATTTAGAGCGTCCATTTAAAATAAGATAGTGGCACTCATAACATGGGGAATGACTAGTGTATACACATCCGACATCGTAAATCATTTTTTGGTCTTGTCCTTGCTACTACAATGTCAACTTTAGGTTCTTCAACGTTAAGTTTTCCATTTTCTATTTTTATTTTATATTTTCCGTTTTATTTCTTGTGTCGCGTAAGGTGTGATAAAAATATGATAAATAAATACGGATAATGATGCACTAACACCCTAGACTAAACACGATACTCACTGCAAGTATCACAGATCGTATGCAAGTTTCACTAGTAAGAAAGATTCGTTCCACAGAGACTTAGTGTGTTATGCTTATAGGTAATAAATTAAAGTAGCAATTAATAATTAAAAGAAAGGAAAAACAAATAAATATGATGATTGATGAGAGTAATGATTAAACTTAATAAAATAAAGATGAGTAAATAAATATGGAAGAATTAAGATGAGAAAATATAGCTCAGGTTTTGCTAGTATACACTAATCCTTCTATTTCTTCGATCAGTTAATAACGTTGATAATAACTCTTAGAAAAGTAGTCAGGATTCTAAATTCCTCCCTACCCCCTTTCGGGTCGACTGGGGTGGCGAACTCAAAATCACGAGGAGACTTAACTAAGGTGCTCCTACGCCACTAGGTTCTTAGATGAGACTGACCTTCTAAAGATGATCGATATGTGATCAAACCCTAATGACTATCTAGTTAGGCAAGTCTTTCCGGATCACTACCACACACTAGACGTTTATGTGGTGTTTCAATAATTAGATACCCCTTCCAGGTGACTATCTAACTACTATTAGCACAACCCTAAATTGATCATTTAAGACAGACAATAAATCATAGCACATAAAACAAATATATGGTTAAGCAACTAGAATCAATTTGAAACAGTTCTCCCAAAAACACATAGATTGAAGAAAATAGAATTCATATATTATGCACATCCAAAACCCAAGCTGTTGGAAAATTAGTTCATACTAGAAAGAAATAAACTAAAATAAAGATACATACTGTCAACTTGCTCTCTTGAATGATCTCTAATGATGAATAAGCTTAAGGAGTAATTGTGGGAGGCAAGGACCTGTTTACAATAGGTAAAGGGTGTATTTATAGGAGTTTAGGAAGTCCTAATTCGGATTCCTGGAGTAGAAGGCAAGTAATAGAACTGTTTTTCAAATCAAATTCGTAACCCTAAAATATAGAAAAGGTCATAAGCTATTGATGTCTTGTTTTGGCTGTAACTTCATCAACATTGCTCCGATTTACGCGTTCTTTATATCGAAACCGATCTACTCGGAAAGCTCTACACTTCTTCTTCAGACCATTCTTCCAAATTCCCAGCCAAGCTTGAGTTATGATCACTTTACTCGACGTAGCTGCTGAAATTCAGATTTACTTGAGAACTTTTCTTTTCCTATTTTATCTTTTACTTCCGTATCTCCAATTTCCATCATTATCTTATTTTCTTTATCTATTGGAATTGATTTTCCATCTAATTAATTACCATATATCTTTAAAGCTTCAAGATTAATAAACAATTAAACTAAATATGCTCTAAAAATAATAAATCACAAAATCAAGACAAGAAATAAGAAAATACTAATATATGAATAAATATCGACTAAGTACATCCTAAATAATCCTAAAATGATGTCTCCAACTATGATTAAATCATCACAAATAGGGAGACATCAATTTCATTATTTTCCAAAAATTTGAAAATGATTATGATATTTCAAATAATGGTTGCATCTGGATTAACGTGAACTTGGTTGGGGAAAAGGGGGAAATACTTGCGATAATGATTTGACGCAATTTTTTGGTGGAAATTGATTGTGAACATGGGAGAATCACTACTTTTTATGCTAAAACTTCAAGATTTTCATATGATTTAGAGAAGGTGTTTGATAAAAAACGAATACATATGAAACTTGGTTGCAGTTCTCGTAAAAGGAAAAGATAAAACTTATTACTTGAAAAAAAATCTCATTATACTTGATATTTTTAGGATCCCTCATATTATTATGTATCAATTTTTTTCTCTAAATGAAGTAGGATTAAAACCTAATTTCTAGAGGGTGAAGATAATTATAATCTAGTGGGATAAGTGTAACAGGTGGTTCAATTTATTTAAAAAACTTTATCAAATTGAATATGATTATATTCTAATATTATTGTGATATGTGGCATGATAATATTTAACATGTAATTGTTAAGATTATTAAAGTTCTAGATGCTTTAACATAATTGGTGATTGTGTTAAATGTCACAAATTTAAAAAGAGAAAAGCATGCCAACGAATCCGTAAAGACCACTAAGAGACTTAATTATTAAAAAAAATTAGTATTTTATGATTTAACTGGTTTTACAAAATTACCTTTAGTAGAAATGATACATTGACACACTTATTATTTATCTCCTAAAAATAATTCATAAAGTTATTTTTAGATATAATGTCATAGTCAACAAAACAACTTGATAGAAAGACAAGAGCCTTAGGGTAGAGAATATATTTCCACTATCTTATAAAGTTATGTGAAACTAATAGGATCGCATATGAATTTTGTTGCCTTTACAAACACCATTAAAATTGTATAGCTAAAATAATGAGCACATCTTTTAATTTTAATGGATTCTAATCTAATACATTTAGTGTTTCCATATTTGGGGAATGAGAAATTATAAAACTGTTATGTGATTAACATGTTTTTAACTCATAAGATTCTAGTTAAAACCCCTTTAGTTATGGAAATATATTTTCCTAACGTAAAATAATCAAGAATGTGGAGGTGACAGGCCATGATTGGCCTATAAGACTTATATTAAATCACATAAAAACTATAAATTCTATTTGTTTTAAAATCTGTTGAATATAAAACCCTATCCTTATCCGATAAACTCTATAGATAATTCTAAACATGCATAAATATTTTCAAGTATTTGGGTTTTTTATAAGTTAATATTAATGTTTCATATTTGTTATTATGTCATATAGTAATAACTTACTCGTTAACGCTGATATACGTGAGAATATACCCTCTAGTTTGTTCTCCTTTAGTTTTGAGATTATCCGTGATAAAAAGTGCACAATGCACCATCATCTAATCATGTGAGCTCTTATTTTTATTACTGCATGAAAAAAATTGTTAGTATATCATATATATAAATTGAGAAGTGAGAAAATGTATGTGAACATATAAGTTAGTGGATGAAGTGGGCGTGGATTGTGTGCCATAGGAGGGTTCATTGGTGGCATTGAAGTTTTTTGCTAAATAAATGGGAAGGGTGAGTTGTCTAGGAACTTGTGACCTCTTAGAGGATTTTTCCATTTTTAGAGGATTAAGGGTCGATACATGGCAATCCAAAAACACCTAGATAGGCAGGCGTGGAGCCAACTGTATTTGCAAGGTGTCCACAGATCCACCTCCCGTTATTTTTTCAAAATATACACCTACCATTACAAAAATATAATTAATTGATCTCAAAATTAGTTAAGACTCTTCATTTGGTCTTCCCTAACATTTATGTTTTTTAATTATATTTTAAATTACTTTATTTGAATAATTTTTATTTATTTACAAGAAAATATATTACTTTAAATAAGAAAGGAACTTATAAACTAAGCAATTATTAAATTTAATATCTGCACTTATATTAAATTTTTATAAAATGTAGAGACCTATAGTACATTTTACGTCTCCAATTGGGAGATACTAGAATAGTTTGATCTGGAGCAATTGTAGGATGCACAATTTAATTTTCTAAGTTGTTACATCCCTCCAAAAGATACACCATATCCTAAAAAATGATCATTTATTATCTTCCATCTTGAGAGACGAGAATAGGCCTAAACCATCATCAAAAGGATATATATGGAGGGTTTCTAGAAACAAGATGGATCGCATAATGTGCGAGTATTCAAAAATTATTGAATTTACGGACTGGTCGAAAAATTGCGGAATGTTCCATGCATTATCCGTCAATCTAGGTGACTTATGCCTAGGTTCTAGATGGGCTCTGGTGTTATAATTCTTTCTGCACCTAAAAAATATAGTTAGGAAGGAGGGAGGATCTCTTACTTAGAGAGAGATTCAGAGCGATAAGCGATTCTAAACATTTATTATTAAGCTCGACCACATACTTATTCATAGAAGTCACATGATTTCTATTATGAGAAATTTTGGCAAAATTTTTTCCGGCTTCCTTTAGGAAAAACATACTCATGCTGTTCAGGGAAGTACATGTGATGAACATGATATACTGCAAGTTTAGGTGATTGATCTCAATGCTCATCACCAGAATGCAAAAACAGCTCACCTATATAGACAAGTCTTTTGAACATGAAGTAGATGGAAGCTCAAGTATAATAAATCACATGTTAAGAAATTAAGAAAGCCCACTTATAATATAAATAATTAATTTTTTAATTAATATTTGAACATGATCTTATTTTTAATATTAAATTTTTTTATATAATAATAATAAATTATGTTTTAGTCCTAAGAAACAAAATGGGGATACTAAACAACAAAACAAAAGTAATTGGATAGTTTATATGACATTCAGTATTAAATCCGTTATAATTTTTAAATATGTATGGGCTTCTATCCCTGTTTTAATATATACTCCTGTTTTTTTATAAATTTCAAGTATTTTCTTTCACTTTAAATCTTTTTTCTATTTAGATCTCGTCTGCTTTCTCTCCAAATCTTTTAAATTTTTTCTATCCAGATCTTGTTTGTTTTCTCTAGAAATCTCATAAATTTCATAAATAGGTTTTCATAAATCATATATAATATTTGAATTATCAACTTACAGATCTAGATCTAGATTCAGATCCAGATTCAGATCCAGATCCAGTAAGCTACTATATAGTTATCACCATGGCTGGCTGCAAAGCTCAAATCACCGTAAAGAAATTCACTGATGGTATATGTTTCTACTCCTATTTTTTCAATCGTTTTATAAATTTATTAAACCTAATTTGATTTCTATTGAGAATTGTAAGATTAGTTTTGATAAATTAAAACGTGTTAAAAAGTTGTGTAGATCCTTGTTACAAATATGTGATCAAAATTATTTCATATTGCTGGAAATTTTGATTCATGATGTGTGTATTTCATTATAATTAAAAAAGTCAGAATAAAGTGCCAAAATTCAATATATGCTGGAGTGGTTGTATCATAAAGTAGTGTTTGTAATTATTAATGTTAGTTTGCATGATATAGAAGAGGAGTAATAAATTTTTGTTCAGATTTTCTTTTCCAGATACCTAAAAGTATTTCACCTAAGGTCACTACATTATGTAAAAGAATAGTATTTAAGCGTTGTTTGAGGGTTTAATAATATGAATTTATTACTCTTTATATATATATATATATATATATACATATATATTATTAGTGTTATATTTTGGTAGTTAATATTAGTATTTAGTATTAAAGCTTCGCGAGGGTTTAATTTGATGTAAACTAACCTAATATCATTGTATGAATATCATATATATTAACTAACATTATTTTTGTTTATTTTTTCAGATTGAGTTGACTATACAGTGAATAACGTGATCATTGACCATGACATTTCATATTTTTAGCAAACAATGAGTTGTCCAAAGCCAGAGATTTTCTCCGAGTATCAGGAGCAAGCAGTGATAGCAGCTGCCGTTGGGAGAGTCTTGGTATAGTTAGACATGGTAGCGGTAAATAAAGTGAAATAGGTAATATTTTAAAAGAAGGTTAATGTGAAAAGATTAAGAATCCTAATCCTTTAATGGTAATTGCAATTTGAGATAGAAGAAAGAGAGAGAGAAAAGTTGAAGAAGGAGGGTTTGTGGTAGTGCTTTCTCTGTAGGAGCTTAACTATTGAAGTTTAGGATGTAATAAATATGTTACCTATCTACTTATTATATCATTTATTAACCCAATCTTAAATATGCCTTGACTATTCTCATTTAACTATACTTTCTAAATAATATGATTAATTTTTTTTAATTAATTAAAACCATGTTTGTTTGTTTTTCTTGGTATAACCGTGTTTAATAGTCGAATGGTTGAATGTAGGAACTTTGGCTCGGTGCTTTACTAAATTATTAAGTGGACTACTGAATGCAAACAAACATGGCCTTATCTTCTAGCATTAATGTACCTCGAGTAATGAGAAAAAAAAAGATATATAATACATAGTTGATTCCTTATCTGCATTTAAAGATTATTGACCCGAAAAATAATATATGTAAATAATAATACGCCTTAACTGTAATCGCGACTTTTTTTTCAATTAATGATATTGTTCACATTAAATCGAGTTCAATATATTTTTATTATAAATTGTTGAGTGTTCAGTAACGTCTGTTGAGAAATTTGATTATTAGGGGACGGTTAGGGTGAATGGGCCGAGGAGATGGGCCAAACTTAGAGAGCTGGAGTGGTGGGGCCCACAACTTGGACAACGTGAGAATTAAGTCCATATTTAAAAGAAAATTGAATACCCTTTTTATAAAAAATAATTTTTAAATCATCATTTTTTAATATAAATGGATATAATATACTACCCAACCTAATTAATTAATTAATTAATATTCGATTAATGATTATAAATTTATATATATACATATAAATTGAGAAGTGAGAAAATGTATGTGAACAGACAAGTTAGTGGACGAAGTGGGGGTGGATTGTGTGCCAGAGGAGGGTTCATTGGTGGCATTGAAGTTTTTCGCTAAGTAAATGGGAAGGGTGATTTGTCTAGGAACTTGTGACCTCTTAGAGGATTAAGGGTCGATAGCGTGGAGCCAACTGTATTTCAGAGGGGTCCACGGATCCACCTCTCCGTTATTTTTTTCAAAATATACATCTACCATTACAAAAATATAAGTAATTGATCTCCAAATTTGTTAAGAATCTTCATTTGGTCTTCACTAACTTTTAATGTTTTTTAATTAGATTTCATATTACAAGAAAATATATATTACTTTTAGTAAAAAAGGAACTTATAAACTAAGCAATTAAAAAATTTAATATCAGCACTTATATTAAAATCTTTATAATATATAGAGACATATAGTAAATTTTACGTCTCCAATTGGGAGATACTAGAACAGTTTGATCCTGAGGAATTGTAGGATGCATAATATAATTTTCGAATTTGTTACATCCCTCCAAAAGATCCACCACATCCTAAAAAATGATCGTTTTATTAGATTCCATCTTGAGAGACGAGAATAGGCCTAAAACATCATCAAAAGAATATATATAGAGGGTTTCCAGAAACAAGATGGATCGCTTAATGTGAGAGTATTAAAAAATTCTTGACTTTAGGGACTGGTCAAAAAATTACAGAATGTTCCATGCATTATCCGTCAATCTAGGTGACTTATGCCTGGGCTTTGCTGTTATAATTCTCTACTCAGCACCTGAAAAATATAGTTAGGAAGGAGGGAGGGTCACTTACTTAGAGAGAGATTTAGAGCGATAAGCAATTCTCAACAGTTATTATTAAGCTCGACCACATACTTATTCATAGAAGTCACATGAATTCTATTATGAGAAATTTTATCAAAATTTTTCGAGCTTCCTTTAGGAAAAATATACTCTGTTCCGGGAAGTACATGTGTTGAACATGATATACTGCAAGTTGAGGTGATTGATCTCAATGCTCATCAACAGATTGCAAAAACGGCTCACTTATATAGACAAGTCTTTTGAACATGGAGTAAAAGGAAGCTCAAGTATAATGAATCACATGTGAAGAAATTAAGAAAGCCCACTTATAATATAAATAATGCTTTTTTAATTAATATTTGAACATGATCTTTTTCTTAATATTAAATTTTTTTTATGTAACAATAATAATATTAAATTAATTTTCAGTCCTAAAAAACAAAATGGGGATACTAAACAACAAAACAAAAGTTATTGGATAGTTTATATGACATGGCAATCCGAAAACACCTAGATAGGCAGGCGTGGAGCCAACTGTTTGCAAGGTGTCCACAGATCCACCTCCCGTTATTTTTTCAAAATATACACCTACCATTACAAAAATATAATTAATTGATCTCCAAATTAGTTAATGCTCTTCATTTGGTCTTCCCTAACTTTTATATTTTTTAATTATATTTAAAATTATTTTATTTGTATAATTTTTATTTATTTACAAGAAAATATATTACTTTAAATAAGAAAGGAACTTATAAACTAAGAAATTAAAAAATTTAATATCTGCACTTATATTAAATTTTTTATAAAATATAGAGACCTATAGTACATTTTACGTCTCCAATTGGGAGATACTAGAATAGTTTGATCTGGAGCAATCGTAGGATGCACAATATAATTTTCTAAGTTGTTACATCCCTCCGAAAGATACACCATATCCTAAAAAATGATCACTTTATTAGCTTCCATCTTCAGAGACGAGAATAGGCCTAAACTATCATCAAAAGGATATATATGGAGGGTTTCCATAAACAAGATGGATCGCATAATGTGCGAGTATTCAAAAATTATTGAATTTACGGACTTGTCGAAAAATTGCAGAATGGCCATGCATTATCCGTCAATCTAGTAGACTTATGCCTAGGTTCTAGATGGGCTCTGGTGTAATAATTCTTTCTGCACCTAAAAAATATAGTTAGGAAGGAGGGAGGATCTCTTACTTAGAGAGAGATTCAGAGCGATAAGCGATTCTAAACATTTATTATTAAACTCGACCACATACTTATTCATAGAAGTCACATGATTTCTATTATGAGAAATTTGGGCAAAAATTTTCCGGCTTCCTTTAGGAAAAGCATACTCATGCTGTTCAGGGAAGTACAAGTCTTTTGAACATGAAGTAAATGGAAACTCAACATAATAAATCACATGTTAAGAAATTAAGAAAGCCCACTTATAATATAAATAATAATTTTTTAATTAATATTTGAAAATGATCTTTTTTTAATAATAATTTTTTTTATATAATAATAATAATATTAAATTATTTTTTAGTCCGAAGAAACAAAATAGGGATACTAAACAACAAAACAAAAGTAATTGGATAGTTTATATGACATTCAGTATTAAATTCGTTATAATTTTTAAATATGTATGGGCTTCTATCCCTGTTTTAATATATACTCCTGTTTTTTTATACATGTCAAGTATTTTCTTTCACTTTAAATCTTTTTTCTATTTAGATCTCGTCTGCTTTCTCTCCAAATCTTTTAAATTTTTTCTATCCAGATCTTGTTTGTTTTCTCTAGAAATCTCATAAATTTCATAAATAGGTTTTCATAAATCATATATAATATTTGAATTATCAACTTATAGATCTAGATCTAGATTCAGATCCAGATTCAGATCCAGATCCAGTTAGCTACTATATAGTTATCACCATGGCTGGCGGCAAAACTCAAATCACCGTAAAGAAATTCACTGATGGTATATGTTTCTACTCCTATTTTTTCAATCGTTTTATAAATTTATTAAACCTAATTTGATTTCTATTGAGAATTGTTAGATTAGTTTTGATAAATTAAAACGTGTTAAAAAGTTGTGTAGATCCTTGTTACAAATATGTGATCAAAATTATTTCATATTGCTGGAAATTTTGATTCATGATGTGTGTATTTCATTATAATTAAAAAAGTCAGAATGAAGTGCCAAAATTCTATATATGGTGGAGTGGTTGTATCATAAAGTAGTGTTTGTAATTATTAATGTTAGTTTGCATGATATAGAAGAGGAGTAACAAATTTTTGTTCAGATTTTCTTTTCTAGATACCTAAAAGTATTTCACCTTAGGTCACTACATTATGTAAATAAATAGTATTTAAGCGCTGTTTGAGGGTTTAATAATATGAATTTATTACTCTTTATATATATATACATATATATTATTAGTGTTATATTTTGGTAGTTAATATTAGTATTTAGTATTAAAGCTTCGCGAGTGTTTAATTTGATGTAAACTAACCTAATATCATTGTATGAATATCATATATATTAACTAACATTATTTTTGTTTATTTTTTCAGATTGAGTTGACTATACAGTGAATAACGTGATCATTGACCATGACATTTCATATTTTTAGCAAACAATGAGTTGTCCAAAGCCAGAGATTTTCTCCGAGTATCAGGAGCAAGCAGTGATAGCAGCTGCCCGTTGGGAGAGTCTTGGTATAGTTAGACATGGTAGCGGTAAATAAAGTGAAATAGGTAATATTTTAAAAGAAGGTTAATGTGAAAAGATTAAGAATCCAAATCCTTTAATGGTAAATGCAATTTGAGATAGAAGAAAGAGAGAGAGAAAAGTTGAAGAAAGGGTTTGTGGTGGTGCTTTCTCTGTAGGAGCTTAACTATTGAAGTTTAGGATGTAATAAATATGTTACCTATCTACTTATTATATCATTTATTAACCCAATCTTAAATATGCCTTGACTATTCTCATTTAACTATAATTTTTAAATAATATGATTAATTTTCTTTAATTAATTAAAACCATGTTTGTTTGTTTTTCTTGGTATAACCGCGTTTAATAGTCGAATGGTTGAATTTAGGAACTTTGGCTCGGTGCTTTACTAAATTATTAAGTGGACTACTGACTGCAAACAAACATGGCCTTATCTTCTGGCATTAATGTACCTCGAGTAATGAGAAAAAAAAAGATATATAATACATAGTTGATTCCTTATCTGCATTTAAAGATTATTGACCCGAAAAATAATATATGTAAATAATAATAATACGCCTTAACTGTAATCGTGACTTTTTTTTCAATTAATGATATTGTTCACATTAAATCGAGTTCAATATATTTTTATTATAAATTGTTGAGTGTTCAGTAACGTCTGTTGAGAAATTTGATTATTAGGGGACGGTTAGGGTGAATGGGCCGAGGAGATGGGCCAAACTTAGAGAGCTGGGGTGGTGGGCCCACAACTTGGACAACGTGAGAATTAAGTCCATATTTAAAAGAAAATTGAATACCCTTTTTATAAAAAATAATTTTTAAATCATCATTTTTTAATATAAATGGATATAATATACTACCCAACCTAATTAAATAATTAATTAATATTCGATTAATGATTATAAATTTATATATATACATATAAATTGAGAAATGAGAAAATGTATGTGAACAGACAAGTTAGTGGACGAAGTGGGGGTGGATTGTGTTCCATAGGTGGGTTCATTGGTGGCATTGAAGTTTTTTGCTAAGTAAATGGGAAGGGTGATTTGTCTAGAAACTTGTGACCTCTTAGAGGATTAAGGGTCGATAGCGTGGAGCCAACTGTATTTCAGAGGGGTCCACGGATCCACCTCTCCGTTATTTTTTTCAAAATATACATCTACCATTACAAAAATATAAGTAATTGATCTAAAAATTTGTTAAGAATCTTCATTTGGTCTTCACTAACTTTTAATTTTTTTTTTAATTAGATTTCATATTACAAGAAAATATATATTACTTTTAGTAAAAAAGTAACTTATAAACTAAGCAATTAAAAAATTTAATATCAGCACTTATATTAAAATCTTTATAAAATATAGAGACATATAGTACATTTTCGTCTCCAATTGGGAGATACAAGAATAGTTTGATCCGGAGGAATTGTAGGATGCATAATATAATTTTTGAAGTTGTTACATCCCTCCGAAAGATCCACCACATCCTAAAAAATGATCGTTTTATTAGCTTCCATCTTCAGAGACGAGAATAGTCCTAAACCATCATCAAAAGAATATATACAGAGGGTTTCCAGAAACAAGATGGATTGTATAATGTTAGAGTATTAAAAAATTCTTGACTTTAGGGACTGGTCAAAAAATTGCAGAATGTTCCATGCATTATCCATCAATCTAGGTGACTTATGCCTAGGTTCTAGATGGGCTCTGGTGTTATAATTCTTTACTCAGCACCTGAAAAATATAGTTAGGAAGGAGGGAGGGCCGCTTACTTAGAGAGAGATTCAGAGCGATCAACAATTCTCAACATTTATTATTAAGCTTGACCACATACTTATTCATAGAAGTCACATGATTTATATTATTTGAAATTTTAGCAAAATATTTCGGGCTTCCTTTAGGAAAAATATACTCTGTTCCGGGAAGTACATGTGTTGAACATGATATACTGCAAGTTGAGGTGATTGATCTCAATGCTCATCACCAGAATGCAAAAACGGCTCACTTATATAGACAAGTCTTTTGAACATGGAGTATATGGAAGCTCAAATATAATGAATCACATGTTAAGAAATTAAGAAAGCCCACTTACAATATAAACAATTATTTTTTAATTAATATTTGAACATGATCTTTTTCTTAATATTAAATTATTTTTATGTAACAATAATAATATTAAATTATCAACAAAACAAAAGTAATTGGATATTTTATATGACATTCAGTATTAAATTCGGTTATAATTTTTAAATATGTATGGGCTTCTATCCCTGTTTTAATATATACTCCTGTTTTTTTTTATAAATTTCAAGTATTTTCTTTCACTTTAGATCTTTTTTCTATTTAGATCTCGTCTGCTTTCTCTCCAATTTTTTAAAAATTTTTCTATCCAGATCTTGTTTGTTTTCTCTAGAGATCTCATAAATTTCATAAATAGGTTTTCATAAATCATATATAATATTTGAATTATGAACTTACAGATCTAGATCTAGATTAAGATCCAGATCTAGTTAGCTACTATATAGCTATCACCATGGAGGGTGCAAAACTCAAATCGCCATAAAGATATTCATTGATGGTATATATTTCTACTCCCATTTTTTTCAATTATTTTATAAATTGATTGAACCTAATTTGATTTCTATTGGGAATTGTAGGATTAGTTTTGATAATTATGTTTAATTAACTAAAATGTGTTACACAATTGTGTAGATCCTTGATATAAATATGTGATCTAAATTATTTCATATTGCTGGAAATTTTGATTTATGATGTGTGTATTTCATTATAATTAAGAAAGTCAGAATGAAGTGCCAAAAGTCTATATGTGGTTGAGTGGTTGCATCATAAAGTAGTGCTTGTAACTATTAATGTTAGTATGCATGATATATAAGAGAAGTCATAAATTTTTGTTGAGATTTTCTTTTCCAGATACCTAAAAGTATTTTACCTTAGGTCACTACATTATGTAAAAGAATTATTACATGACTCTATGTTAGTCCGTGTTATTGGTATATGTAAATGAAAACTAGTAAATATTGATTTTTTTAGAGTAATTTTATGTGTTACGATATATTAATGTGTGATTATACTGAATTTAAAAAAAACTCTCTCTCTATATATATATATGTATGTATGTATATTATTAGTGTTATATTTCTGTAGTTAATTTTAGGAATTAGTATTAAAGCTTTGTTTAAGGGTTTAATTATATAGATTTGTTACTCTTTATATATATACACATATAATATTAGTGTTATATTTTTGTAGTTGATATTAGAATTTAGTATTCAAGCGTTGTTTGAGGGTTTAATTTGATGTAAACTAACCTAATATCTTTGTATGAATATCATACATATTAACTAACATCATTTTTGTTTATTTTTTCAGATTGAGTTGACTATACAGTGAATAACATGATCCTTGACCACGACATTTCATATTTTTAGCAAACAATGAGTTGTCCAAGGACAAATTTTTTACTGTCTTTGGTAAAGAAGAAAGAAGGGCATATGTGCCTCGACATGGTGTAAGAGGATCAGATTGGTATTAAATTCCTCATCACATATAGGGCATCCATTTAATGATTTCTCATATGTGTTTGAATTTATTTTTAGATTGATCCATGTTAAAAGAGAAAAATAATGTGATAGGTATAGAAGGTATAGGTAGACAACAGAAAGACGGGAAATAAGTAAGAGAGGTGAAGATAGAATGTATAATTACCATATATATAGTGTATAAATATTTATTAATTTTTTCATACTGTCAATCAGTGCAAAAGCATGTGGAAGGCCCACCAGGCCAAGTAGTAGTTGTAATAATGATGTTTGTAACGATTATAAACACTAGTAATATTTTTAATGGTATATTATTTGTAATTAAGATTGTATTTCATGAATTATATCATACTTTTATCATTAGAATCTTCTTATGTTCAAACTTCATTAGTAACAAGGATTCGACAAAACGAATTATAAATAAAGTAATAGATTAATATCTATATATTCTACAGGAAGTCAATGTTTCTGAACATTACCTCTTCGTGGGATTATTTTCTTTATTGTACTAGGAAATAACCGAAGCAAGGAACTTTGATATTGGTAACATTTCTCTATTGACGGTTTCAAAATCAAGCATACCAATTAGTGGTAAGAATGGGTAAATTATCAGTCCATATCTTTAAGATTCTTCTTATTGTCTATCTTAATAAATATTATTCAAAACAATAATAAGAAAATGTAGTTCTTGATTATTAATTTATCTTAAAGTTATAAAGGTGTTACGAAAATAAATAAAAGTAGAAATATTGCTCATACAAGCATTTATCTATAAAAGGTCTTTGGTGGATATATATACTAAGCCTTCTCTCTTATGAAACACACCAAGAAAGAGAAGAAAGGCTAAATCTTTAATAATGCACCCTTTCCAAACTCGCTTGTGTTTAAAAGATTATTTTGGTAGTTCGAGCAATACGCCAACACTCATTTAGAGGACCTTGGGGAAAGACCAGTGAATACGCACCCCGCACCGTAAATCATTTTTTGATCTTGTACCTACTACTACAATGTCGTCTTTAACGTTAAGTTTTCCATTTTCTATTTTTATTTTCTATTTTCAGTTTTGTTTCATTATTTCCAACAATTTGAAAACGGTTATGATATTTCAAATAATGGGTGAATCTAGAGTTAACATGAACTTGGTTAGGGAAAAGGGGGAAATATTTGTGGTAATGATTTGACGCAATTTTTGGTGGAAATTGATGTGAACATGGGAGAATCACTACTTTTTATGCTAAAACTTTTATATGATTTAGATGAGGTGTTTGATAAGAAAAAGGAATAATATGAAACTCAATTCTCCTAAAAAGAAAAGTTAAAACTTATTACTTGAAAATATCTCTTTATAGGTGATATTTTTTAGTTTCTCTCATATTATTATGTATCAATTTATTTCTCTAAATGACGTAGGAATAAAACCTAATTTCTAGAGGGTGAAGATAATTATCATCTAGCGTGATAAGTGTAATAGCTGGTTCAATATATTTAAAAAACTTTTTCAAATTTAATATGACTATATTTTTTTGTTATTGTGGTATATAGCATGACAATGTTTAACATGTAATTGTTAAAATTATTGAAATTCTAGATGCTTTAACATAATTGGTGATTGTGTTAAATGTAAAACAATTAAAAAGAGAAAAGCATGCCAAGGAATCTTTAAACACTTGTCCACTAAGAGACTCAAATATTAAAAAAAATAGTATTTTATGACTTAACTGATTTTACAAAATTACCTTTAGTAGAAAGGATACGTGTACACACTGCTTATTTATTTCCTAAAAATAATTCATAAAGTTTTTTTAAATATAAAGTTGAAGTCAACAAAACAAATTGATAGAAAGATAAGAGTCTTAGGGTAGAGAATATATTTCCACTATCTTATAAAGTTATGTGAAACTAATAGGATTGCATATGAATTCAGTTGCCTTTACACACCAAATTAAAATGGTATAGCTAAAATAATGGGTAGTTCTTTTAATTATAATGGATTCTAATTTAATACATTTAGTGATCCCATATGTGGGGAATGAGGTCTTATAAAACGGTTATGTGCTCAACAGGTTTAACTCATAAGATTCTAGTTAAAACCCCTTGAATTATGAAATGATATTTTTCCTAACCTAAAATACATAAGAATGTGGAGGTGAGAAGTCATGAGTGGCTTACACGACTTATTTTAAATCATATAAAAACTATAAATTCTATTTGTATTAAAAAATGATGAATATAGAATCTTATCTTTATCTGATAAACTCTATTGGTGATTCTAGACATGCATAAATATTTTTAGGTATATGGTTTTTTTAAAAGACAATATTAATGTTTTATATATGTTATTATGTCATATAGTCATAACTTACTCATTAACACTGATATACACGGTAGAATATACCCTCTAGTTAGTTATTCTTTAGTTTTGAAATTATCCTTGATAAAAAGTGTAGGCACAATGCTCCATTATCTAATCATGTGAGCTCTAATTTTTTTTACTACATGAAAAAAAAATTGTCAGTATATCATATATATATATATATATATTTATAAATTGAGAACTAAGAAAATGTATGTAAACAGACAAATTAGTGGACAAAGATAGGGTGGATTGTGTGCCATGTGAGGGTTCATTGGTGGCGTTGAAGTTTTTTGCTAATTAAATGGGAAGGGTGAGTTGTCTAGGAACTTGTGACCTCTTAGAGGATGTTTCCATTCTTAGAGGAATAAGGGCCGATACATGTAAATCTGAAAACACCCAGATAGGGATGGAGCCAAGTGTACTTGAGAGGGGTCCATGGATCCCCCTTCCTGATATTTTTAAAAGATATACAACTACCATTATAAAAATATATGTGATTGATCTCCAAATTTGTTCAGAATCTTCATTTGGTCTTCCCTAACTCTTAAATTTTATTTTATCATATAATTTTTTTTATTGTTTTACAATAAAATATATATTACTTTGTATAAAAAAGGAACTTACAGATTAAGAAATTAAAAAATTTAATATCCGCACTTATATTTAAAATCTTTATACAATATAGAGACCTATAGTGTATTTTGTGTCTCCAATTGAGAGATACTAGAATAGTTTGATCTAGAGCAATTGTAGGATGCATTATAAATTTTTAATGTAATATTAATAATATTAAATTATTTTTTAGTCCTAAGAAACAAAATGGGGATAGTGAACAACAAAACAAAAGTAATTGGATAGTTTATATATCATTAGGTTTTAAATCCATTCATCATTTTTGAATATGTATGGGCTTCTATCCCTATTTTAATATATACTCCTGTTTTTTTTAAACTTCTACTATTTTCTTTCACTTGAAATTAACTCTTCCTATTTAGATCTCGTCTGCTTTCTCTACAAATCTCTCAAGTTTTTTCTATCTAGATATCATTTGTTTTCTCTCAAATCTCATAAATCTCATAAATAGGTTCTTATAACTCATTTGTTTTGTTTGAATTTTTTACTTATAGATCTGGATATAGATTCAGATCCATCCAGTTAACTACTATAAAGCTATCACCATGGCGGAGCTCAAATTACAATTAAAAAAGTCACTGATGGTACATGTTTCTAGTCCCATTTTTAAAAAATTGTTCTATTAATTGATTGAACCTAATTTAATTTGTATTGAGAATTATGACATTAGTTTTGGAAATTATGTTTTAATTACTTAATATGTGCTAAAAAAATTGTGTAGATCCTTGGTACAAATATGTGATCTTAATTATTTTATATTGTTGGAAATTTTGATCTATGATGGGTGTATTTCATTATATTTAAGAAAGTCATAATAAAGTGCGAAAAGTCTATATGTGGTTGAGTGATTGAATTATAAAGTAGTGCTCGTAATTATTAATTTCAGTAGGCATGATATAGAAAAGGAGTCATAAATTTTTGTTGAGATTTTCTTTTTCAGATACCTAAACTATGTAAATATTGCACCTTAGGACTACATTATGTAAAACATTCATTATATTTCTGTATATTAGTCCAAGTTAATTGTATATGTAAACGATAACTAGTAATTTGAAGTGTTACGATATATTAATGTGTGATTATACTGAATTTGAAAATACCCCCTATATATATATTATTATTAGTGTTATATTTTTGTAGTTAATATTAGCAATTAGGGTTTAATTAAATGGATTTGTTACTCTTTATGATGTAAAATTTCCTAATATCTTTGTATAAATATCATACATATTAACTAACATTATTTTTGTTTATTTTTTCTGATTGAGATTAATTTACAGTGAATAACATGATCATTGACCATGACATTTTATATTTTTAGCAAACAATGAGTTGTCTAAGGACAAAATTTTTATTGTCTTTAGTAAAAAAGAAAGAAGGGCATATGTGCCTCGACATGGTGTAAGAGGATCAGATTAGTAATGAATTCCTTATCACATATAGGGAAATCGATTAATGTTTGCTCATATGTGTTTTGAAATTTTTTATTAGATTGATCCATTTTGAAAAGAGAAAAAGAGTATGATAGGTATATAAGGTATGGGCCGAAAAAGGAAAGACGGGACATAAGGAAGAAAGGATGAAGATAAAGAGGATGTCTATACACCATATATATAAGTATGAATAGTTATCAATTTTGTCATAATGTTTATCAGTGCAAAAGTATGTTGAAGGCCCACCAGACCAAGTAGTAGTTGTAATAATGATGTACATATAAGCACTAATGATATTTTTAATGATATTTTTTTTTGTAATTAGGATTGTATTTCATGAATTCTATCATACCTTTATTATTAGAATATTCTTATGTTAAAACTTTATTAGTTACAAGGATTCGACAAAAAGAATTATAAAATAAAGTAATAGATTAATATCTATATATTCGACAGGAAGTCAATATCTCTGAACATTGCCTCCAGTTCTCTTTGCATAAGTGAATATGATTTGTAATTTATAATCAAAAGGCTTATGAATGGGTATTCATAGGATTGTTTTCTTTATTGTGTTAGGAAAAAACTAAAGCAAGAAATTTTGACATTGGTACCATTTCTCTTTTGATGGTTTCAATATCAAGCATACCGATTAATGGTAAGAATGGGTAAATTATCAGTCCATATATTTAAGATTCTTGTTATTGTCTATCCTATATATTATTCAAAACAATATTAAAAAACAAAAATATCTGTAGTTTTTAATTATTAATTTATCTGAAAGTTATAAAGGTGTTACGAAAATAAATAAAATTACATATATTGCTCATACAAGCATTTATCTAGAGAAGGTCTCTGGTGGCTAAATAAACTTAGCCTTCTCCCTTATGAAACACACCAAAAAAGAGAAGAAAGATGAAATATTTAATAATCTACCCTTGCCAAACTCCCTTGTATTGAAAAAATTATTTAGGTAGTTCGAACAATACTCCAACACTTAAATAAGGTAGTAGCAGTCATATCTTGGGGAATGACCCGTGAATACAGTTTAGCACCCCACCACAAATTTTTTTTATGGTCTTGTCCACGCTACTACAATGTCCTTTTTAGTTCCTACAATGTTAAGTTTTTCATTTTCAATTCTTATTTTATATTTTCAGGTTAATTTCATTTTTTTCCAATAGTTTGAAAAGATATCAAATAATGGTTACATTTGGAGTTAATGTGAATTTGTTTAGGGAAAAGGGGAAATTTTTGCGGTAATGATTTGAAGCAATTTGGAAGAAATTGATTATGGACATGTGAGAATCACTACTTTTTATGCTAAAACTTCATGGTTTTCATATGATATAGAGGAGGTGTTTGATATGAAAAACGAATACATATGAAACTCGGCTGCAGTTCTCGTAAAAGGAAAACTTAAAACTTATTACTTAAATATCCATTTATACATGATGCTTTTTAGTTTCCATCATATTTTTATGTATCAAATTTTTTTCTCTAAATAAAGTAGGATTAAAACCTAATTTCTAGTGGGTGAAGATAATTATTATCTAGTGTGATAAGTGTAACAAGTGGTTATATTTATTTAATAAACTTTTTTAAATTTAATATGATTATATATTCTGATTATTGTAATACGTGGCATGGCAATATTTAACATTTAATTGTTAAAATTATTAAAGTTCTAGATGGTTTAACATAATTGGTGATATTTTTAAATATAAAAAATTTAAATAGAGAAAATCATGCCAAGGTATCTTTAAACACTGACCACTAAGAGATCAATTATTAAAACTAGTATTTTATGACTTAACGTTTTATGCTCTAGGCACACTGCTTATTTATCTCCTAAGAATAATTCATAAAGTTTTTTTAAAATATAAAGTTGAAGTCAACAAAACTACTTGATAGAAAGACAAGAGCCTTAGGGCAGAGAATATATTTCCACCTTCTTATAAAGTTTGTGAACCTAATAGGACCGCATATAAATTCAGTTGCATTGACAAACCCTATCAAAATGGCATAGCTAAAATAATGAGTAGATATTTTAATTTTAATGAATTATATTCTAACACATTTAGTGTCCCCATATGTAGGGGAATGAGGTCTTATAAAACTGTTATGTTCTTAACAGGTGTAACTCATAAGATTTTAGTTAAAACCCCTTGAATTATGGGAAGACATTTTTCCTAACCTAAAATAGTTAAGAATGTGGAGGTGACAGACCAAGATTGTCCTACACGACTTATATTAAATCATATCAAAACTATAAATTCTTTTTGTATTAGAAACTGATGAATATAGAATCCTATCCTTATCTTATAAACTCTATTGGTGATTGTAGACAAGCATAAATATTTTTATGTATATGGTTTTTTTCAAAAGATAATATACATGTTTCATATTTTTTATTATGCCATTTACTAATAACTTACTCGTTAATACTGATATACGTGATGGTGAGAATATACGGTCTAGATTGTTCTCCTGTAGTTTTGAGATTACCTTGATAAAAAGTGGAGGCACAATGTGCCATCATCTAACCATGTGAGCTATTATTTTATTACTGCATGAAAAAATAGTTAGTATAACATATAAATATAAATTGAGAACTAAGAAAATGTAGGTGAACATACAAGTTAGTGGACGAAGATGGGGTGGATTATGCGATAGGAAGGTTCGTTGGTGGCATTGATGTTCTTGACTAAGTAAATGGGAAGGGTGAGTTGTCTAGGAATTTGTGACCTCTTAGAGGATGTTACCATTCTTAGAGGATTAATGGTCGATACATGGCAATCTGAAAACACCCAGATAGGGGTGGAGCCAAGTGTTTTTGAGAGGGGTCCATAGATCCCCTCCCTGATATTTATATAAAATATACAACTAACATTACAAAAATATAAGTAACTGATCTCCAAATTTGTTCAGAATCTTCATTTGGTCTTCCCTACTCTTAAATTTTATTTTATTATATAATTTTTTTATTCTTCTACAACAAATTATATATTACTTTGTATAAAAAAGGAACTTACAGACTAAGCAATTAAAAAATTTAATATCTCCACTTATATTAAAATCTTTATACAATATAGAGACCTATAGTGCATTTTATGTCTCTAATTGGGAGATACTAGAATAGTTTGATCTGGAGCACTTGTAGGATGTATTATATAATTTTCAGAGGTGTTCCATCCCTCCGAGAGATCCACCACATCCTACTAAAAATGAGCGTTTCATTACCCTCTATCTTCAGAGATGAGAATAGGCCTAAACCATCATCAAAATGATATAAATGAAGGGTTTTTAGAAACAAGAGGGATCTCCTAATGTGGGAGTATTAAAAAATTCTTCACTTTACGGGCTGGTCGAAAAATTGCAGATATTCCTTGCATTATCCGTCAATCTAGGTGACTTATGTCTAGGTTCTAGATGGCTCTAGTGTTATAGTTCTTTACTCATTACTTGCGAAAAATAGTTAGGAGGAGAAAGGGTCGCTTACTTAGAGAGAGATTCAGAGCGAGCGATTCCCAACATTAGCTCGACCACATACTTATTCATAGAAGTCACATGATTTATATTATGAGAAAATTTAGAAGATTTTTTTGGGCTTCCTTTAGGAAAAACATACTCATGCGGAAAGTACACAGGCTCACCCCTCTCAGGGTTATATAGATAAGTTTCTGGAACATGAAGTACATTCAAGGTCAAGTATAACAAATCACATATTAACAAATTAAGAAAGCCCACTTATAAGATAATAATGATTTTTTAATTAATATTTGAACATGATCTTTTTCTTAATATTAAATTTTTTCATGTAATAATAATAATTAAATTATTTTTTTAGTCATAAGTAACAAAATGGGGATAGTGAACAACAAAACAAACATAATTAGATAGTTTATATATCATTGGGTCTTAAATCCATTTATAATTTTTAAATATGTATGAGCTTCTATCCCTATTTTAATATATACTCCTGTTTTTTATAAACTTCTAGTATTTTCTTTCACTTGAAATTAACTTTTTTTGATTTAGATCTCGTTTCCTTTATCTCCAAATCTCTTAAATTTTTTCACTCTAGATGATCTCATTGGGTTTTTCTCGAAATGTCGTAAATCTCATAAATAGGTTCTCATAACTCATCTATTTTGTTTGAATTATTAACTTATAGATCAAGATCTAGATTCAGATCCATCCTATTAACTACTTTATAGATATCACCATGGCTGAGCTCAAATTATCATAAAGAAAGTCATTGATGGTACATGTTTCTACTCCCATTTTTTTTCAATAGTTTTTTTAATTGATTGAACCTAATTTGATTTCTATTTAGAATTGTGGGATTATTCTTGGAAGTTATGTTTTAATTACTTAATATGTGCTAAATAATTGTGTAGATCCATGTTACAAATATGTGATCTAAATTATTTCATATTGTTGGAAATTTTTATCTATGATGTGTGTATTTCATTATATTTAAGAAAGTCATAATGAAGTATGAAAAGTCTATATGTGGTTGAGTGATTGCATTATAAAGTAGTGCTAGTAATTATTAATTTTAGTAGTCATGATATAGAAGAGGAGTCATAAATTTTTGTTGAGATTTTCTTTTTCGGATACCTAAAATATGCAATTGCATATTTTACCTTAGGACTACATTATGTAAAACATTCATTATATGTCTCTATATTAGTCCAAGTTAAAGGTATATGTAAATGATAACTAGTAAATACCAAAATATTTTTTTGTAAGTAATTTTAAGTGTTACGATATATTAATGTGTGATTATAATGAATATGAAAATATCCCTCCCCTCTCTCTCTATATATATATATATATATATATATTTATTATTAGTGTTATATTATTATAGTTGATTTTAGGAATTAGTAGTAATGCGCTGTTTGATAGTTTAATTATATGGATTTGTTACTCGTCATATATATATTATTAGTGTTTATTTTTATAGTTAATTTTAGAAATTAGTATTAAAGCTTTGTTTGAGGTTTAATTAAATGGATTTTTTACTCTTCATGATGTAAACTAACCTATTATCTTTGTAGAAAATCATACATATTAACTAACATTATTTTTGTTTATACAGTGAATAACATGATCCTTGACCATGACATATCATATTTTTAGCAAACAGTGAGTTGTCCAAGGACCAAAATTTTTACTGTCTTTGGTAAAGAAGAAAGAAGGGCATATGTGCCTCGACATAATGTAAGAGGATCAGATTAGTAATGAATTCTTTATCACCTATAGGGAAACCAATTAATGTTTGCTCATATGTGTTTTGGAAATTATTATTAGATTGATCCATCTTGAAAAGAGAAAAAGAATATGATAGGTTTATAAGGTATAAACAGAAAAAGGTAAGACGAGACATAAGGAAGAGAGGATGAAGATAAAGAGGGTGTCTATACACCATATATATAAGTAAGAATATTTATTAATTTTTTCGTAATGTTAATCCGTGCAAAAGCATGTGGAAGGCTCACCGGGCTAAGTAGTAGTTGTAATAATGATGTATTTATAAGAACTAATGACATTTTTAATGATATACTTTTTGTAAGTAAGATTGTATATCATGAATTCTATCATAATTTTATCATTAGTTACAAGGTTTCGACAAAAAGAATTATTAAAATGTAATAGATTAATATCTTTATATTAAATAGGAAGTCAATGTTTCTAAATATTAGATAGGAAGTCAATTATTAAGTGTATTTGATTTATAATTTATAATCATACGGCTTATGAATGGGTTATTCTTGGGATTGTTTTCTTTATTGAGTTAGGAAAAGACCGAAGCAAATAATTTTAATATTGGTACCATTGCTCTATTTATGGGTTTAAAATCAAGCATACCGATTAATGGTAAGAACGGGATAATTTATCGGCCCATATCTTTAAGATTCTTCTTGTTTTCTATCTTAATGAATATAATTTAAAACAATAATAAAAAATTATATATTTAATTGTTCAATATTAATTTATCTCAAATAATAAAGGTGTTATGAAAATAAATAAAAATACAAATATTGCTCATACAAGCATTTTTCTAGAGAAGGTCTCTCTAATAATTTACCCTTTCCAAACTCGTTTGGGTTGAAAAGATTATTTTGGTAGTTCGAGCAATACGCAACACTCATTTAGAGCGTCCAGTTTAAATAAGATAGTGGCACTCATAACATGGGGAATGACTAGTGTATACACACCCGACACCGTAAATCATTTTTTGGTCTTGTCCTTGCTACTACAATGTCAACTTTAGCTTCTTTAACGTTAAGTTTTCCAGTTTCTATTTTTATTTGATATTTTCTGTTTTATTTCTTGTGTCGCGTAAGGTGTGATAAAAATATGATAAATAAATACGGATAATGATGCACTAACACCCTAGACTAAACACGAAACTCACTGCAAGTATCATAGATCGTATGCAAGTTTCACTAGTAAGAAAGATTCGTTCCACAGAGACTTAGTGTGTTATGCTTATAGGTAATAAATTTAAGTAGCAATTAATAATCAAAAGAAAGGAAAAAAAATAAATATGATGATTGATGAGAGTAATGATTAAACTTAATAAAATAAAGATGAGTAGATAAATATGGAAGAATTAAGATGAGAAAATATAGCTCAGGTTTTGCTAGTATACACTAATCCTTCTATTTCTTCGATCATTTAATAACGTTGATAATAACTCTTAGAAAAGTAGTCAGGATTCTAAATTCCTCCCTACCCCCTTTCGGGTCGACTGGGGTGGCGAACTCACAATCACGAGGAGAGTTAACTAAGGTGCTCCTACGCCACTAGGTTCTTAGATGAGACTGGCCTTCTAAAGATGATCGATATGTGATCAAACCCTAATGACTATCTAGATAGGCAAGCCTTTCCGGATCACTACCACACACTAGACGTTTATGTGGTGTTTCGATAATTAGATACCCTTTCTGGGTGACCATCTAATTACTATTAGCACAACCCTAAATTGATCATTTAAGACAGACAATAAACCATAGCACATAAAACAAATATATGGTTAAGCAACTAGAATCAATTTAAAACAGTTCTCCCAAAAAAACATAGATTGAAGAAAATAGAATTCATAGATTATGCATATCCAAAACCCAAGCTATTGGAAAATTAGTTCATACTAGAAAGAAATAAACTAAAATAAAGATACATACTGTCAACTTGCTCTCTTGAATGATCTCTAATGATGAATAAGCTTAAGGAGTAATTGTGGGAGGCAAGGACCTGTTTACAATAGGTAAAGGGTGTATTTATAGGAGTTTAGGAAACCCTAATTCGGATTCTTGGAGTAGAAGGCAAGTAATAGGACTGTTTTCCAAATCAAATTCGTAACCCTAAAATATAGAAAAGGTCATAAACTGTTGATGTCTTGTTTTGGCTGTAACTTCTTCAACATTGCTCCGATTTGCGCGTTCTTTATATCGAAACTGATCGACTCGGAAAGCTCTACACTTTTTCATCAGAAAATTCTTCCAAATTCCCAGCCAAGCTTGAGTTATGATCACTTTACTGGACGTAGCTGCTGATATTCAGATTTACTTGAGAACTTTTCTTTTCCTATTTTATCTTTTACTTCCTTATCTCCAATTTCCATCATTATCTTATTTTCTTTATCTATTGGAATTGATTTTCCATCTAATTAAAAACTAAATATGCTCTAAAAATAATAAATCACCAAATCAAGACAAGAAATAAAAAAATACTAATATATGAATAAAAATCGACTAAGTACTTCCTAAATAATCCTTAAATGATGTCTCCAACTATGATTAAATCATCACAAATAGGGAGACATCAATTTCATTATTTTCCAAAAATTTGAAAATGATTATGATATTTCATATAATGGTTGCATCTGGATTAACGTGAACTTGGTTGGGGAAAAGGGGGAAATACTTGCGATAATGATTTGACGCAATTTTTTGGTAGAAATTGATTGTGAACATGGGAGAATCACTACTTTTTATGCTAAAACTTCAAGATTTTCATATGATTTAGAGAAGGTGTTTGATAAAAAACGAATACATATGAAACTTGGTTGCAGTTCTCGTAAAAGGAAAAGATAAAACTTATTACTTGAAAAAAATCTCATTGTACTTGATATTTTTTAGGATCCCTCATATTATTATGTATCAATTTTTTTCTCTAAATGAATTAGGATTAAAACCTAATTTCTAGAGGGTGAAGATAATTATAATCTAGTGGGATAAGTGTAACAGGTGGTTCAATTTATTTAAAAAACTTTATCAAATTGAATATGATTATATTCTAAGATTATTGTGATATGTGGCATGATAATATTTAACATGTAATTGTTAAGATTATTAAAGTTCTAGATGCTTTAACATAATTGGTGATTGTGTTAAATGTCACAAATTTAAAAAGAGAAAAGCATGCCAAGGAATCCGTAAAGACCACTAAGAGACTTAATTATTAAAAAAAATTAGTATTTTATGACTTAACTCGTTTTACAAAATTACCTTTAGTAGAATTGATACATTGACACACTTATTATTTATCTCCTAAAAATGATTCATAAAATAATTCTTAATTCAAAAGAATATATACAGAGGGTTTCAAGAAACAAGATGGATCGCATAATGTTAGAGTATTAAAAAATTCTTGACTTTAGGGACTGGTCAAAAAATTGTAGAATGTTCCATGCATTATCCGTCAATCTAGGTGACTTATGCCTAGGTTCTATATGGGCTCTGGTGTTATACTTCTTTACTCAGCACCTGAAAAATATAGTTAGAAAGGAGGGAGGGCCGCTTACTTAGAGAGAGATTCAGAGCGATCAACAATTCTCAACATTTATTATTAAGCTCGACCACATACTTATTCATAGAAGTCACATGATTTCTATTATGAGGAATTTTAGCAAAATTTTTCGGGCTTTCTTTATGAAAAATATACTCTGTTCCGGGAAGTACATGTGTTGAACATGATATACTGCAAGTTGAGGAGATTGATCTCAATGCTCATCACCAGAATGCAAAAACGGCTCACTTATATAGACAAGTATTTTGAACATGGAGTAGATGGAAGCTCAAGTATAATGAATCACATGTTAAGAAATTAAGAAAGTTAAAATATAAACAATGCTTCTTTAATTAATATTTGAACATGATCTTTTTCTTAATATTAAATTTTTTTATGTGACAATAATAATATTAAATTATTTTTTAGTCCTAAGAAACAAAATGGGGATACTAAACAACAAAACAAAAGTAATTAGATATTTTATATGACATTCAGTATTAAATTCGGTTATAATTTTTAAATATGATAGGTATATAAGGTATAGGCAGAAAAAGGAAAGACGGGACATAAGGAAGAGAGGATGAAGATAAAGTATATGCAATCAGGATTTGTTACTCTTTATGATGTAAACTAACCAAATATCTTTGTATGAATATCATACATATTAACTAACATCCTTTTTGTTTATTTTTCAGATTGAGTTGACTATACAGTGAATAACATGATCCTTGACCACGATTTTTATATTTTTAGCAAACAATGAGTTGTTCAAGGACAAATTTTTTACTGTCTATGGTAAAGAAGAAAGAAAGGCATATGTGCCTCGACATGGTGTAAGAGGATTAGATTGGTATTAAATTCCTCATCACATATATGGCAACCAAGTAATTATTGCTCATATGTGTTTGAATTTATTTTTTAGATTGATCCATGTTAAAAGAGAAAAAAATGTGATAGGTATAGAAGGTATAGGTAGAAAACAGAAAGACGGGACATAAGTAAGAGAGGATGAAGATAAAGAGAATGTATAATTACCATATATATATAGTGTATGAATATTTATTAATTTTTCCAAAATGTCAATCAGTGCAAAAGAATGTGGATGGCCCACCAGGCCAAGTAGTAGTTGTAATAATGATGTTTGCAACGATTATAAACACTAGAAATATTTTTAATGGTATATTATTTGTAATAAAGATTGTATTTCATGAATTATATCATACTTTTATCATTAGAATCTTCTTATGTTCAAACTTCATTAGTAACAAGGATTCAAAAAAAAGAATTATAAATAAAGTAATAGATTAATATCTATATATTCGACAGGAAGTCAATATTTCTGAACATTGCCTCCAGTTCTCTTTGCATAAGTGAATATGATTTGTAATTTATAATCAAAAGTCTTATGAATGGGGTATTCATGGGATTGTTTTCTTTATTGTGTTAGGAAAAAACTAAAGCAAGAAATTTTGATATTGATACTATTTCTCTTTTAATGGTTTCAAAATCAAGCATACCGATTAATGGTAAGAATGGGTAAATTATCAGTCCATATATTTAAGATTCTTGTTATTGTATATGTTATATATTATTCAAAACAATATTAAAAAACAAATATCTGTAGTTTTTAATTATTAATTTATCTCAAAGTTATAAAGGTGTTACGAAAATAAATAAAATTACATATATTGCTCATACAAGCATTTATCTAGAGAAGGTCTTTGGTGGCTAAATAAACTAAGCCTTCTCCTTTATGAAACACACCAAGAAAGAGAAGAAAGATGAAATATTTAATAATCTACCCTTGCCAAACTCCCTTGTATTGAAAAAATTATTTAGGTAGTTCGAACAATACTCCAACACTTAAATATGGTAGTAGCAGTCATATCTTGGGGAATGTCCCATGAATACAGTTTAGCACCCCACCACAATTTTCTTTTATGGTCTTGTCCACGCTACTACTGTGTCCTTTTTAGGTCCTATAATGTTAAGTTTTTCATTTTCTATTCTTATTTTATATTTTCAGGTTAATTTCATTATTTTCCAACAGTTTGAAAAGATATCACATAATGGTTACATTTGGAGTTAATGTGATTTTTTTTAGGGGAAAGGGGAAATTTTTGCGATAATGATTTGAAGCAATATTTTGGAAGAAATTGATTATGGACATGTGAGAATCACTACTTTTTATGCTAAAACTTCATGGTTTTTATATGATATAGAGGGGGTGTTTGATATGAAAAACGAACACATATGAAACACGGCTGTAGCTCTAGTAAAAGGAAAACTTAAAATTTATTACTTAAATATCCAATTATACGTGATGCTTTTTAGTTTCCCTCATATTTTTATGTATCAATTTTTTTTCTCTAAATGAAGTAGGATTAAAACCTAATTTCTAGTGGGTGAAGATAATTATCATCTAGTGTGATAAGTGTAACAGGTTGTTATATTTATTTAATAGACTTTTTTAAATTTAATATGATTGTATATTCTGATTATTGTAATATGTGGCATGGAGATATTTTAAAATTATTAAAGTTCTAGATGCTTTAACATAATTGTTGATTTGGTTAAATATAAAAAATTTAAATAGATAAAATCATGCCAAGGTATCTTTAAACACTGACCACTAAGAGATCAATTATTAAAACTGGTATTTTATTACTTAACGTTTTACAAAATTATGTTTAGTATAAAGGATCTGTGTACCCACTGCTTATTTATCTCCTAAGAATAATCCATAAAGTTTTTTTAAAATATAAAGTTGAAGTCAACAAAAGTACTTGAAAGAAAGACAAGTGCCTTAGGGCTGAGAATATATTTTCACCGTCTTACAAAGTTTGTGAACCTAATAGGACCGCATATAAATTCAGTTGCATTGACACACCCCGTTAAAATGGTATAGCTACAATAATGAGTAGATCTTTTAATTTTAATGAATTATATTCTAACACATTTAGTGTCCCCATATGTAGGGGAATGAGGTCTTATAAAACTGTTATGTTCTTAACAAGTTTAACTCACAAGATTTTAGTTAAAACCCCTTGAAATATGGGAAGATATTTTTCCTAACCTAAAATAGTTAAGAATGTGGAGGTGACAGACCAAGATTGTCCTACACGACTTATATTAAATCATATCAAAACTTTAAATCATATCAAAACTATAAATTCTTTTTGTATTAGAAACTGATGAAAATAGAATCCTATCCTTATCTTATAAACTCTATTGGTGATTGTAGACAAGCATAAATATTTTTATGTATATGGTTTTTTTCAAAATATAATATTCATGTTTCATATTTTTTATTATGTCATTAGTAATAACTTACTCGTTAATACTGATATACGTGATGGTGAGAATATACCGTCTAGATTGTTCTCATGTAGTTTTGAGATTACCTTGATAAAAAGTGGAGGCACAATGTGCCATAATCTTACCACGAGAGCTATTATTTTATTACTGCATGAAAAAAAGTCGTTAGTATAACATATAAATATAAATTGAGAACTAAGAAAATGTATGTGAACATACAAGTTAGTGGACGGAGATGGGGTAGATTATGCCATAGGAAGGTTCATTGGAGGCATTGATGTTCTTGACTAAGTAAATGGGAAGGGTGAGTTGTCTAGGAATTTGTGACCGCTTAGAGGATGTTTCCATTCTTAGAGGATTAAGGGTCGATACATGGCAATCTGAAAACACCTAGATAGGGGTGGAGCAAAGTGTATTTGAGAGGGGTCCATGGACCCCCCTCCCTGATATATATTTAAAATATACAACTAACATTACAAAAATATAAGTAATTGATCTCCGAATGTGTTCAAAATCTTCATTGGTGTTCCCTACTCTTAAGTTTTATTTTATTATATAATTTTTTTATTCTTTTACAACAAAATATATATTACTTTGTATAAAAAAGGAACTTATAGATTAAGCAATTAGAAAATTTAATACCTGCACTTATATTAAAATCTTTATACAATATAGAGACCTATAGTGAATTTTGTGTCTCCAATTGGGAGATACTAGAATAGTTTGATCTAGAGCAATTGTAGGATGTATTATATAATTTTCTGAGGTGTTCCATCCCTCCGAGAGATCCACCACATCCTACTAAAAATGAGCGTTCTATTACCCTTTATCTTCAGAGACGAGAATGGGCCTAAACCATCATCAAAATGATATAGATGAAGGGTTTCTAGAAACAAGAGGGATCTCCTAATGTGGGAGTATTAAAAAATTCTTCACTTTACGGGCTGGTCGAAAAATTGCAGATATTCTTTGCATTATCCGTCAATCTATGTGACTTATGTCTAGGTTCTAGATGGCTCTAGTGTTATAGTTCTTTACTCATTACTTGCGAAAAATAGTTAGGAGAAGAAAGGGTCGCTTACTTAGAGAGAGATTCAGAGCGAGCGATTCCCAACATTAGCTCGACCACATACTTATTCACAGAAGTCACATGATTTATATTATGAGTAAATTAAGAAGATTTTTTTGGGCTTCCTTTAGGAAAAACATACTCATGCGGGAAGTACATGGGCTCACCCCTCTCAGGGTTATATAGATAAGTTTCTGGAACATGAAGTACATTCAAGCTCAAGTATAATAAATCACATATTAACAAATTAAGAAAGCCCATTTATAAGATAAATAATGATTTTTTAATTAATTTTTGAACATGATCTTTTTCTTAATATTAAATTTTTTCATATAATAATAATAATATTAAATTATTATTTTTTTCCTAAGAAACAAAATGGGGATAGTGAACAACAAAACAAACATAATTGGATAGTTTATATATCATTGGATCTTAAATCCATTTTTAATTTCTAAATATGTATGAGATTCTATCCCTATTTTAATATATACTCCTGTTTTTTTATAAACTTCTAGTATTTTCTTTCACTTGAAATTAACTTTTTCTATTTAGATTTCGTTTGCTTTCTCTCCAAATCTCTTAAATTTTTTCTATCTAGATATCATTTGTTTTCTCTCAAATCTCGTAAATCTCATAAATAGGTTCTCATAACTCATCTGTTTTGTTTGAATTATTAACTTATAGATTCAGATCCATCCAATTAACTACTATAAAGCTATCACCATGTCGGACCTCAAATTACAATAAAGAAAGTCATTGATGGTACACGTTTCTACTCCCATTTTTTTAAACATTGTTCTATTAATTGATTGAACCTAATTTGATTTCTATTTAGAATTGTGGGATTAGTTTTGGAAGTTATGTTTTAATTACTTAATATGTGCTAAACAATTGTGTAGATTCTTGTTACAAATATGTGATCTAAATTATTTCATATTGTTGGAAATTTTGATCTATGATGTGTGTAATTCATTATATTTAAGAAAGTCATAATGAAGTGCGAAAAGTCTATATGTGGTTGAGTGATTGCATTATAAAGTAGTGCTCGTAATTATTAATTTTAGTAGGCATGATATAGAAGAGGAGTCATAAAGTTTTGTTGAGATTTTCTTTTTCAGATACCTAAAATATGCAAATATTGCACCTTTGGACTACATTATGTAAAACATTCATTATATGTCTCTATATTAGTCCAAGTTAATGGTATATGTATATGATAACTAGAAAATACCGAAATATTTTTTTGTAAGTAATTTTAAGTGTTACGATATATTAATGTGTGATTATAATGAATTTTAAAATATCCCCCCTCTATATATATATACTAGGTATTACACGTGCCTTAAGGCACTTCGATGATTAAAAAAAGTTACGCAATAATAAGAAAGGTTGATGATTGAATTGAGCTAAAATATTTACATATAAAACAAAAAATATTGACGATTCTCAAATCCTTAAGTGATATATGAAGAACATGAAAATTCTCTTTAACCACCGTATTTTACCTTTGATCCTACATTTTTTCAGATTTTATTTAAGAATCTTTTTAATAAAATCCACGAATATATGTGACATTTTACAAAATGTATATAATTTGCTATTTTAAATAACATGAAATATGTCTAGAAGTACAGTAAAAGTAGAAATTAAGAAGAAAAACCAAACAAATCAAAAGAGGACCTTTTTTGTGTTTTCACTAATGAGTTTTCACCCAATTCCACATTTAAAAAAAAAAGAATAACAACCACAAAATTTCCCATAGAGTTACGATGAATTAAAAAAAAAAAGTGAAACATAAGTCATCCCTAACTTAATGAAACATTATGATTTTTTTATTGTGGAATGACCAACTGAAAAATATATCACTTATTCACTATGACCAACTGAAAAACCTAGCATTATTTTCAATTATGAATTCTCCATCTCATCTGGCACTTAACTGCTCCTCGCTTCACCTCATTCTTAATAAAATACGATGAAACCGCAACCCCATTTTGGCTCCGCTTGAACATCCGTTATAATCATAATGAAACCTGATTCTTCAAGTAGTGCTACATGAAACACATTATTCAATTTATGTTGGACCACTAATCCCTGTAGATTTTCCAATTTGAAAACGGAGACAGTTAAAACAGTTTATCACATTTCAACAATAAGAATATGAATACGGGGACCAACGATGCAATATATTTGGTCATTTCCTATAATACATGTACCAATGAAGCATTTCACCCAAAATTAGAAAGAAATTATAAACACTGATCAATCAAACCCAAATCTTACATGTCACCTTCTTGTAATAAAAGCTCAACAACTTGAACTACACCTCAAACTGCACGCCAGTGTATTGTTTGACTTGTATGATCCGCTGCATTTGCATCTCCTCCTTTCTGCAAATTATCACCATAATATTAACATTCAACTGATATTGTTTAGTGCAAATTCCAATTTTTATCTAGCTCTTTACAGTTGAGATGAACAATTCTTCCGCGTGTATAGTTTAATCAAAACTTTTGAGACATATATAATACAATTTTTTTAATTAAAAGCATTTTCCTCCCAAAGGAAATATTAAAGATTTACATGACATTCATATCATACACTTTGGCCTTTGTGGGATAAACTGCAGATATATGATGTGATTTTATGAATTAATCACAATAACACTTCATATATCCTTGTGTACAAAAAACATATGAAGCTATTACAAAATCTGAAAAGATTTCTAGTTGTCCTTACTTCATATATCCTTGGTTACAAAAAACATATGAAGTGATTACAAAAAAGTAAAAGATCTCCGTCTGTCCTTACTTCATATATCCTTGGTTACAAAAAACATATGAAATTATTACAAAAAACTGAAAAGATATCCAACTATCCTATTCATCATAATTTTCACCTGTAACCATTAAGAGATTTTTTTTAACATCACTCAAAAAATAAACATTTCTGATACAACATTAAAAAGTAACTACCTAAGTTTAAAATAATACCTACTTCGCAGATTTACCAATTTTTTCCAACTCGTCAAGCTGTTAAAAACAAACAACAAAAACTATCATCCATGATCCATCACAATACAAAAGAAAAATATAGACCTTACAGACTTGAATGGATTAGGAGAATCTTCACGTAATTCAAGAATATAAGTAGCTCTCTTCACTTTAATACCCTTAAATCCTTTCAACTCTTCCATGTTGATTTCACGTTTAATTAGTGAGGAAAAAGACGAAAGAAAAAGAATAAAAAATGTACTAATACTCACTTGCTAGTAGAAGTGAGGAACTTGAGATATTCCTGAAAATAAGAGTTCTCCATTCCTGAGCTTTGCTGGCAAAATGATAATGGATTAAGGGTTCAGGTTAAGGTTTAGTTTAAGGTTAAGTTTAATCGTAAGGTTACGGTTAAGGTTAAAGTTAAGGTTAATGTTAGTTTACGGTTTAAATGTTAAAGTTTTAAGGTAAAGTTTAAGGTTAAATGTTAAGGTTAAGATTAAGTTTAAGGTTTAAAGTTAAAGTTTTAAGGTAAAGTTTAAGGTTAAGGTCATGGTTAAAGTTAAGGTTAAGGTTTAAGGTTTAAGGCTCAAGGTTAAGGTTAAGTCTTGACGTCAAGGTTAAGGTTATTTTTAAGGTTAAGGTTAAAGTTAAGATAAAGGTGAAGGTAAAGGTAAAAGTTAAGGTTTTAGGTTTAAGGTTTAGGGTTTAAGGGTTAAGGTTAAAGGTTTAAGGGTTAAGTTTAAAGTTAAGGTTAAGTTGAAGATGAAGATTAAGGTTTAAGGTTTAATGTTTAAGATGTAATGTTTAAGGATAAATGTTTAGGCGTTAAGATTAAATTTAAGGTTACAATGAAAATGAAGATTAGGGTTTAAGGTTTAAGGTTTAAGGTGTAAGACTTAAGGTAAAAGTTAAGGTTAAGGTTTAAGATTTAAGGTTTAAGGTTCAAGGTCATGGTTAAAGTTAAGGTTAAGGTTTAAGTTTAAGGCTCAAGGTTAAGGTTAAGTATTAACGCCAAGGTTAAGTTTATGGTTAAGGTTAAGGTTAAAGTTAAGATAAAGGTGAAGGTAAAGTTCAAAGTTAAGGTTTTAGGATTAAGTTTTAGGGTTTAAGGGTTAAGGTTAAAGGTTTAAGGGTTAAGTTTAAAGTTAAGGTTAAGGTGAAGATGAAGATTAAGGTTTAAGGTTTAATGTTTAAAATGTAAGGTTTAAGGATAAATGTTTAGGCGTTAAGATTAAATTTAAGGTTCCAATGAAGATGAATATTAGGGTTTAAGGTTTAAGGTTTAAGGTGTAAGATTTAAGGTTAAGGTTAAGGTTTAAGATTTAAGATTTAAGGTTCAAGGTCAAGGTTAAGGTTAAGTTTCAACATCAATGTTAAGGTTATGCTTAAGGTTAAGTTTAAAGTTAAGATAAAGGTGAAGGTAAAGGTAAAGGTAAAAGTTAAGGTTTTAGGTTTAAGGTTTATGGTTTAAGGGTTAAGGTTAAAGGTTTAAGGGTCGAGGGTTAAGTTTAAAGTCACAGTTAAGGTGAAGATGAAGATTAAGGTTTAAGGTTTAATGTTTAAGATGTAAGGTTTAAGGATATATGTTTAGGCGTTAAGATTAAATTAAAGGTTAAGATGAAGATGAAGATTAGGGTTTAAGGTTTAAGGTGTAAGGTTAAAGTTAAGGTTAAGATTAACGTTTAGGTTAAGATTGAGGTTAAGGTTAAATTTAAGGTCAAGGTTAGGGTTAAGGTTAAAAAAATAATAGTTAAGAAGTTGAGGTCATGGTTAATAGGTTGAGGGTTAAGATTCATTTTAATCCTATTCAATATTTAGTCCCTTAATCCTAAAAAATATATTATCAATTCAAGTCATGAATCAATATAGTAAGTAAATTATACAGGGAAGGCCCAGGGCCGGTCCCGAGGGTAGGTTGAAGAGGCGACCGCTTCAGGCCTCCAATTTTATGATGTTTTTAGGGGTCTTCAATTTATAATATTTTTGCATAAAGGGGTCTCATTTTGTAAATTAGACCCCTCGAGGGAAACATTGCTCAGTCTTTTCTATTCATTTTTTTTATTTTTTTAATGACTATCTTTGTATTTTAATTATAATTTAAACTAATGCATGTAAAGGAAATATACCATTTACTTAAAAAGTTTACCAAAAGGTGATAAGGCTTTATTTATTTGTGGTGATTAAGATATTCTACTAATTAAGTTTTTATGTCACAAAAAAAATTAATTGAAAAATTATTATTATTATTATAGGAGATAAAAAAGATATCACGGTCTCATTGTCATTATCATAATGTTCATGTTTCAAATGAGATTAAAAATAAAGAAAATAAAATAAATAAATAATTATTTAAATATTATAATGTAAAGTGATTTTTTTTAATTTTAGTTGAACTTTTTTTATAATCAATTTTGAAAAAAATCTTAAATTTTTTAGTACTTTATAAATTTTTATAAAAAGGAATAAATTTTATTTATATGAAAGTTAATTCGAATTTTTATAATTTTATTTATATGAAGGTTAAAAGGATTATATATTATTTGATATTTCCATGCGTATATGTATATAATAAATAAAAGAATGGGAAAAATAGGAAAATTATGAGCCAAATGGGGGGATTATGAGCCAAATGGGGGGATTATGAGACTAACGGGGAAATTTGAGGATAAATAGGGTAAATTAGTTTTGATTCTGCTTTATTATATAGATATATATATATATATATATTATTAGTGTTATATTATTATAGTTGATTTTAGGAATTAGTAGTAATGCGCTGTTTGAGAGTTTAATTATATGGATTTGTTACTCTTCATATATATTATTAGTGTTGTATTTATATAGTTAATATTTGCAATTAGTATTAAACCTTTGTTTGAGGGTTTAATTAAATGAATTTTTTACTCTTCATGATGTAAACTAACCTAATATCTTTGTAGAAAATCATACATATTAACTAACATTATTTTTGTTTATTTTTTCAGATTGAGTTGAATATACAGTGAATAACATGATCCTTGACCATGACATTTCATATTTTTAGCAAACAGTGAGTTGTCCAAGGACCAAAATTTTTACTGTCTTCGGTAAAGAAGAAAGAAGGGCATATGTGCCTCGACATAGTGTAAGAGAATCAGATTAGTAATGAATTCTTTATCACATATAGGGCAATGGATTAATGTTATCTCATATGTGTTTTGGAAATTATTATTAGATTGATCCATTTTGAAAAGAGAAAAAGAATATGATAGGTATATAAGGTATAAGCAGAAAAAGGTAAGACGAGACATAAGGAAGAGAGGATGAAGATAAAGAGGGAGTCTATACACCATATATATAAGTAAGAATATTTATTAATTTTGTCGTAATGTTAATCAGTGCAAAAGCATGTGGAAGGCTCACCGGGCCAAGTAGTAGTTGTAATAATGATGTATTTATAATCACTAATGATATTTTTAATGATATATTTTTTGTAAGTAAGATTGTATATCATGAATTCAATCATAATTTTATCATTAGTTACAAGAATTCGAAAAAAAGAATTACTAAAATGTAATAGATTAATATCTTTATATTAGATAGGAAGTCAATGTTTCTGAACATTACCTCTACTTCTCTTTGCATAAGTGTATTTGATTTATAATTTATAATCATAAGGCTTATGAATGGGTTATTTATGCGATTGTTTTCTTTATTGAGTTAGGAAAAAACCAAAGCAAAGAATTTTAATATTGGTACCATTGCTTTATTTATGGTTTTAAAATTCAAGCATACCGATTAATGGTAAGAATGGGATTTTATCGGCCCATATCTTTAAGATTCTTCTTGTTGTCTATCTTAATAAATATAATTCAAAACAATAATAAAAAATTATATATTTAATTGTCGAATATTAATTTATCTCAAAGTTATAAATGTGTTATGAAAATAAATAAAAATACAAATATTGCTCATACAAACATTTATCTAGAGAAGGTCTTTGGTAGCTATATATAAGAAGTCTTCTCCCTTATGAAACACACCAACAAAGAGAAGAAAGACAAAAAATCTAATAATTTACCCTTTCCAAACTCGTTTGTGTTGAAAAGATTATTTTGGTAGTTCGAGCAATACACAACACACATTTGGAGCGTCCATTTTAAATAGGATAGTGGCACTCATAACATGGGGAATGACTAGTGTATACACACCCGGCACCGTAAATTATACACACTGATATACGTGAGAATATACCCTCTAGTTTGTTCTCCTTTAGTTTTTAGATTATCCGTGATAAAAAGTGCATAATGCACCATAATCTAATCATGTGAGCTCTTATTTTTATTACTGCATGAAAACAATTGTTAGTATATCATATATATATATATATATATATATATATATATATATAAATTGAGAAGTGAGAAAATGTATGTGAACAGACAAGTTAGTGGACGAAGTGGGGGTGGATTGTGTGCCATAGGAGGGTTCATTGATGGCATTGAAGTTTTTTGCTAAGTAAATGGGAAGGGTGAGTTGTCTAGGAACTTGTGACCTCTTAGAGGATTGTTCCATTCTTAGAGGATTAAGGGTCGATACATGGCAATCCGTAAACACCCAGATAGGCGTGGAGCCAATTGTATTGTATTTCAGAGGGGACCACGGATCCACCTCTCCGTTATTTTTTTCAAAATATACACCTACTGTTACAAAAATATAAGTAATTGATCTCCAAATTTGTTAAGATTCTTCATTTGGTCTTCCCTAACTTTTAAATTTTTTTAATTAGATTTTATATTATTTTATTTGTATAATTTTTTTTATTTACATGAAAATATATATTACTTTTAATAAAAAAAGAACTTATAAACTAAGCAATTAAAAAAGTTAATATTAGCACTTATGTTAAAATCTTTGTAAAATATAGAGACATATAGTACATTTTACGTCTCCAATTGGGAGATACTAGAATAGTTTGATCCGAAGGAATTGTAGGATGCATAATATAATTTTTGAAGTTGTTACATCCCTCCGAAAGATCCACCACATCCTAAAAAATGATCGTTTTATTAGCTTCCATCTTCAGAGACGAGAATAGGCCTAAACCATCATCAAAAGAATATATATAGAGGGTTTCCAGAAACAAGATGGATCGCATAATGTTAGAGTATTAAAAAATTCTTGTCTTTAGGGACTGGTCAAAAAATTGCAGAATGTTCCATGCATTATCCGTCAATCAAGGTGACTTATGCCTAGGTTCTGGATGGGCTCTGGTGTTATAATTCTTTACTCAGCACCTGAAAAATATAGTTAGGAAGGAGGGAGGGTCGCTTACTTAGAGAGAGATTCAGAGCGATCAGCAATTCTCAACATTTATTATTAAGCTTGACCACATACTTATTCATAGAAGTCACATGATTTATATTATGAGAAATTTTAGCAAAATATTTCGGGCTTCCTTTAGGAAAAATATACTTTGTTCCGGGAAGTACATGTGTTGAACATGATATACTGCAAGTTGAGGTGATTGATCTCAATGCTCATCACCAGAATGCAAAAACGGCTCACTTATATAGACAAGTCTTTTGAACATGGAGTAGATGGAAGCTCAAATATAATGAATCACATGTTAAGAAATTAAGAAAGCCCACTTATAATATAAACAATGTTTTTTTAATTAATATTTGAACATGATCTTTTTCTTAATATTAAATTATTTTTATGTAACAATAATAATATTAAATTATTTTTTAGTCCTAAGAAACAAAATGGGGATACTAATCAACAAAACAAAAGTAATTGGATATTTTATATGACATTCAGTATTAAATTCGGTTATAATTTTTAAATATGTATGGGCTTCTATCCCTGTTTTAATATATACTCCTGTTTTTTTTTATAAATTCCAAGTATTTTCTTTCACTTTAGATCTTTTTTCTATTTAGATCTTGTCTGCTTTCTCTCCAATTTTTTTAAATTTTTTCTATCCAGATCTTGTTTGTTTTCTCTAGAGATCTCATAAATCTCATAAATAGGTTTTCATAAATCATATATAATATTTGAATTATTAACTTACAGATCTAGATCTAGATTCAGATCCAAATCCAGATTCAGATCTAGATTCAGATCCAGATCCAGTTAGCTACTATATAGCTATCACCATGGCTGGCGGCAAAGCTCAAATCACCATAAAGAAATTCAATGATGGTATATGTTTCTACTCCTATTGTTTTCAATTGTTTTATAAATTTATTGAACCTAATTAGATTTCTACTGAGAATTGTGATATTAGTTTTGCTAATTATGTTCAATTAATTAAAATGTGTTAATATTTGTGTAGATCCTTGTTACAAATATCTGATCTAAATTATTTCATATTGCTGGAAATTTTGATTCATGATGTGTGTATTTCATTATAATTAAAAAAGTTGTCAAAAGTCTATATGTGGTTGAGTGGTTGCATCATAAAGTAGTGCTTGTAATTATTAATGTTAGTTTGCATGATATAGAAGAGGAGTCATAAATTTTTGTTTAGATTTTCTTTTCCAGATACCTAAAAGTATTTCACCTTAGGTCACTACATTATGTAAAAGAATAGTATTTAAGCGTTGTTTGAGGGATTAATTATATGGATTTATTACTCTTTATATATATATACACATATATATATATATATATATTATTAGTGTTATATTTTTGTAGTTGATATTAGCATTTAGTATTAAAGCCTCGTTTGAGGGTTTAATTTGATGTAAACTAACCTAATATCTTTGTATGAATATCATACATATTAACTAACATTTTTTTTTTTTCAGATTGAGTTGACTATACAGTGAATAACATGATCGTTGACCATGACATTTCATATTTTTAGCAAACAATGAGTTATCCAAAGCCGAATATTTACTCCGAGTATCAGGAGCAGGAGCAGTGATAGCAGCCGTTGGGAGAGTTTTAGTATAGTTAGACATGGTGGCCGTAAAGAAAGTGAAATAGGTAATATTTTAAAAGAAGGTTAACGTGAAAAGATTAAGAATCCTAATCCTTTAACGGTAATTGAAATTTGAGATAGAAGAAAGAGTGAGAGAAAAGATGAAGAAGGAGGGTTTGTGGTGGTGCTTTCTCTGTAGGAGCTTAACTATTGAAGTGTAGGATGTAATAAATATGTTACCTATCTACCTATTATTTCATTTATTAACCCAATCTTAAATATGCCTTGACTATTCTTATTTAACTAGACTTTTTAAATAATATGATTAATTTTTTTAATTAATTAAGACCATGTTTGTTTGTTTTACTTCGAATGGTTGAATGTAGGAACTTTGGCTCGGTGTCTTATTAAATTATTAAGTAGACTACTGAATGCAAACAAACAAACATGGCCTTATCTTCTGGCGTTAATGTACCTCCAGTAATGAGAAAAAAAGATATATAATGAATAGTTGATTCCTTATATGCATTTAAAGATTATTGATCCGAAAAATAATATATGTAAATAAAAATAATACGCCTTAACTGTAATCGCGACAATTTTTTTAATTAATGATATTGTTCGCATTAAATAGAGTTCAATATATTTTTATTATAAATTGTTAAGTGTTCAGTAACGTCTGTTCAGAAATTTGATTATTAGGGGACGGTTAGGGTGAATGGGCCCAAGAGATGGGCCAAACTTAGAGAGCTGGGGTGGTGGGGCCCACGGTCTTGGACATCGTGAGAATTAAGTAAATATTTTAAAAAAATTCAATACCCTTTTTATCAAAAATAATTTTTAAATCATCATTTTTTAATATAAATGGATATAATATACTACCCAACCTAATTAATTAATTAATTAATTAATATTCGATTAATGATTATAAATTTATATATATACATACATATAAATTGAGAAGTGAGAAAATGTATGTGAACAGACAAGTTAGTGGACGAAGTGGGGGTGGATTGTGTGCAATAGGAGGGTTCATTGGTGGCATTGAAGTTTTTTGCTAAGTAAATGGGAAGGGTGAGTTGTCTAGGAACTTGTGACCTCTTAGAGGATTGTTCCATTCTTAGAGGATTAAGGGTCGATACATGGCAATCCGTCAACACCCAGATAGGCGTGGAGCCAACTTTATTTTAGAGAGGACCACGGATCCACCTCTCCGTTATTTTTTTCAAAATATACACCTACCATTACAAAAATATAAGTAATTCATCTCCAAATTTGTTAAGAATCTTCATTTGGTCTTCCCTAACTTTTAAATTTTTTTAATTAGATTTTATATTATTTTATTTGTATAATTTTTTTATTTACAAGAAAATATATATTACTTTTAATAAAAAAGGAAATTATAAACTAAGCAATTAAAATAGTTAATATCAGAACTTTTGTTAAAATCTTTATAAAATATATAGACATATAGTACATTTTACGTCTCCAATTGGGAGATACTAGAATAGTTTGATCCGGAGGAATTTTAGGATGCATAATATAATTTTCGAAGTTGTTACATCCCTCTGAAAGATCCACCACATCCTAAAAAATGATCGTTTTAATAGCTTCCATCATGAGAGACGAGAATTGGCCTAAACCATCATCAAAAGAATATATACAGAGGGTTTTCAGAAACAAGATGGATCGCATAATGTGAGAGTATTAAAAAATTCTTTACTTTAGGGACTTGTAAAAAAATTGCAGAGTGTTCCATGCATTATCCGTCAATCTAGGTGACTTATGCCTAGGTTCTAGATGGGCTCTAGTGTTATAATTCTTTACTCAGCACCTGAAAAATATAGTTAGGAAGGAAGGAGGGCCGCTTACTTAGAGAAAGATTCAGAGCGATCAACAATGATCAACATTTATTATTAAGCTCGACCACATAATTATTCATATAAGTCACATGATTTCTATTATGAGAAATTTTTGCAAAATTTTTCGGGCTTCCTTTAGGAAAAATATACTCTGTTCCGGGAAGTACATGTGTTGAACATGATATACTACAAGTTGAGGTGATTGATCTCTATGCTCATCACCAGAATGCAAAAACGGCTCACTTATATAGACAAGTCTTTTGAACATGGAGTAGATGGAAGCTCAAGTATAATGAATCACATGTTAAGAAATTAAGAAAGCCCACTTATAATATAAACAATGCTTTTTTAATTAATATTTGAACATGATCTTTTTCATAATATTAAATATTTGTATGTAATAATAATAATAATATTAAATTATTTTTTAGTCCTAAGAAAGAAAATGGGGATACTAGACAGCAAAACAAAAGTAATTGGATAGTTTATATGACATGTATTAAATCCGGTTATAATTTTTAAATATGTATGGGCTTCTATTCTTGTTCTAATATATACTCCTATTTTTATAAACTTAAAGTATTTTCCTTCTCTTTAAATCTTTTTTCTATTTAGATCTTGTCTGCTTTCTCTCCAAAAAAATTTTAAATTTTTTCTATCCAGATCTCGTTTATTTTCTTTAGAAATCTCATAAATCTCATAAATAGGTTTTCATAAATCATATATAATATTTGAATTATCAACTTACAGATCTAGATCTAGATTCAGATCCAGATCTAGTTAGCTACTATATAGCTATCACCATGGCTGGCGCAAAGCTCAAATCACCATAAAGAAATTCATTGATGGTATATATTTCTACTCCCATTTTTTCAATTGTTTTATAAATTGATTGAACCTAATTTGATTTCTATTGGGAATTGTTGGATTAGTTTTGATAATTATGTTTAATTATTTAAAATGTGTAACACAATTGTGTAGATCCTTGTTACAAATATATGATCTAAATTATTTCATATTGCTAAAAAATTTGATTTATGATGTGTGTATTTCATTATAATTATGAAAGTCATAATGAAGTGCCAAAAGTCTATATGTGGTTGAGTGGTTGCATCATAAAGTAGTGCTTGTAATTATTAATGTTAGTTTGCATGATATAGAAGAGGAGCCATAAATTTTTGTTTAGATTTTCTTTTCCAGATACCTAAAAGTATTTCACCCTAGGTCACTACATTATGTCAAAGAATAGTATTTAAGCGTTGTTTGAGGGTTTAATTATATGGATTTATTACTCTTTAATAATATATATATATTATTAGTGTTATATTTTTGTAGTTGATATTAGCATTTAGTATTAAAGCGTCGTTTGAGGGTTTAATTTGATGTAAACTAACCTAATATCTTTGTATGAATATCATACATATTAACTAACATTATTTTTGTTTATTTTTTCAGATTGAGTTGACTATACAGTGAATAACATGATCCTTGACCATGACATTTCATATTTTTAGCAAACAATGAGTTGTCCAAATCCGGAGATTTACTCCGAGTATCAGGAGTAGGAGCAGTGATAGCAGCTACCGTTGGGAGAGTCTTGGTATAGTTAGACATGGTAGCGGTAAAGAAATTGAAATAGGTAATATTTTAAAAGAAGGTTAATGTGAAAAGATTAAGAATCCTAATCTTTTAACGGTAATTGAAATTTGAGATAGAAGAAAGAGAGAGAGAAAAGATGAAGAAGGAGGGTTTGTGGTGGTGCTTTCTCTGTAGGAGCTTAACTATTGAAGTTTTGGATGTAATAAATATGTTACCTATCTACTTATTATTTCATTTGTTAACCCAATCTTAAATATGCCTTGACTATTCTCATTTAACTAGACTTTTTAAATAATATGATTAATTTTTTTTTAATTAATTAAGACCATGTTTGTTTGTTTTTCTTGGTATAACCGCGTTTAATAGTCGAATGGTTGAATGTAGGAACTTTGGCTCGGTGCCTTATTAAATTATTAAGTAAACTACTGAATGCAAACAAACATGGCCTTATCTTCTGGCGTTAATGTACCTCGAGTAATGAGAAAAAAAAAATATAATGCATAGTTGATTCCTTATATGAATTTAAAGATTATTGATCCAAAAAATAATATATGTAAATAATAATAATACGCCTTAACTATAATCGCGACATTTTTTTCAATTAATGATATTGTTCGCATTAAATCGAGTTGAATATATTTTTATTATAAATTTTTGAGTGTTGGGCCAAACTTAGAGAGCTGGGGTGGTGGGGCCACTGTCTTGGACATCATAAAAATTAAGTAAATATTTAAAAAAAATTGAATACCCTTTTTATCAAAAATAATTTTTAAATCATCATTTTTTAATATAAATGGATATAATATACTACCCAAGCTAATTAATTAATTAATTAATATTCGATTAATGATTACAAATTTATATATATATACATATATATTGAGAAGTGAGAAAATGTATGTGAACAGACAAGTTAGTGGACGAAGTGGGGGTGGATTGTGTGACATAGGAGGGTTAATTGGTGGCATTGAAGTTTTTTGCTAAGTAAATGGGAAGGGTGAGTTGTCTAGGAACTTGTGACCTCTTAGAGGATTGTTCCATTCTTAGAGGATTAAGGGTCGATACATGCCAATCCGTAAACACCCAGATAGGCGTGGAGCCAACTGTATTTCAGAGGGGACCACAGATCCATCTCTCCGTTATTTTTTTCAAAATATACACCTACCATTACAAAAATATAAGTTATTGATCTCCAAATTTGTTAAGAATCTTCATTTGGTCTTCCCTAACTTTTAAATTTTTTTAATTAGATTTTATATTATTTTATTTGTATAATTTTTTTATTTACAAGAAAATATATATTACTTTTAATAAAAAAGGAACTTATAAACTAAGCAATTAAAAAAGTTAATATCAGCACTTATATTAAAATCTTTATAAAATATAGAGACATATTGTAAATTTTACGTCTCCGATTGGGAGATACTAGAATAGTTTGATCCGGAGGAATTTTAGGATGCATAATATAATTTTCGAAGTTGTTACATCCCTCCGAAAGATCCACCACATCCTAAAAAATGATCGTTTTATTAGCTTCCATCTTGAGAGACGAGAATAGGCCTAAACCATCATCAAAAAAATATATACAGAGGGTTTCCAGAAACAAGATGGATCGCATAATGTGAGAGTATTAAAAAATTCTTGACTTTAGGGACTGGTCAAAAAATTGCAGAATGTTCCATGCATTATCCGTCAATCTAGGTGACTTATGTCTAGGTTCTAGATGGGCTCTGGTGTTATAATTCTTTAATAAGCACCTGCAAAATATAGTTAAGAAGGAGGGAGGGCCGCTTACTTAGAGAGAGATTCAGAGCGATCAGCAATTATCAACATTTATTATTAAGGTCGACCACATACTTATTCATAGAAGTCACATGATTTCTATTATGAGAAATTTTGGCAAAATTTTTCGGGCTTCCTTTAGGAAAAATATACTCTGTTCCGGAAAGTACATGTGTTGAACATGATATACAGCAAGTTGAGGTGATTGATCTCAATGCTCATCACCAGAATGCAAAAACGGCTCACTTATATAGACAAGTATTTTGAACATGGAGTAGATGGAAGCTCAAGTATAATGAATCACATGTTAAGAAATTAAGAAAACCCACTTATAATATAAACAATTCTTTTTTAATTAATATTTGAACATGATCTTTTTCTTAATATTAAATTTTTTTTATGTAACAATAATAATATTAAATTATTTTTTAGTCCAAAGAAACAAAATGGGGATACTAAACAACAAAACAAAAGTAATTGGATAGTTTATATGACATGTATTAAATCCGATTATAATTTTTAAATATGTATGGGCTTCTATTCATGTTCTAATATATACTCCTATTTTTATAAACTTAAAGTATTTTCTTTCACTTTAAATCTTTTTCTATTTAGATCTTGTTTGCTTTCTCTCCATTTTTTTTAAAAAAATTTTCTATCCAGATCTGTTTGTTTTCTTTAGAAATCTTATAAATAGGTTTTCATAAATCATATATAATATTTGAATTATGAACTTACAGATCTAGATCTAGATTCAGATCCAGATCTAGTTAGCTACTATATAGCTATCACCATGGCTAGTGCAAAACTCAAATCACCATAAAGATATTCATTGATGGTATATATTTCTACTCCCATTTTTTTCAATTGTTTTATAAATTGATTGAACCTAATTTGATTTCTATTGGGAATTGTAGGATTAGTTTTGATAATTATGTTTAATTAATTAAAATGTGTTACACAATTGTGTAGATCCTTAATATAAATATGTGATCTAAATTATTTCATATTGCTGGAAATTTTGATTTATGATGTGTGTATTTCATTATAATTAAGAAAGTCAGAATGAAGTGCCAAAATTCTATATGTGGTTGAGTGGTTGCATCATAAAGTAGTGCTTGTAAATATTAATGTTAGTATGCATGATATATAAGAGAAGTCATAAATTTTTGTTGAGATTTTCTTTTCCAGATACCTAAAAGTATTTTACCTTAGGTCACTACATTATGTAAAAGAATTATTACATGACTCTATGTTAGTCCGTGTTATTGGTATATGTAAATGAAAACTAGTAAATATTGATTTTTTTAGAGTAATTTTATGTGTTACGATATATTAATGTGTGATTATACTGAATTTAAAAAAAATCTCTCTGTATATATATATATATGTATGTATGTATATTATTAGTGTTATATTTCTGTAGTTAATATTAGGAATTAGTATTAAAGCTTTGTTTAAGGGTTTAATTATATAGATTTGTTACTCTTTATATATATACAAATATAATATTAGTGTTATATTTTTGTAGTTGATATTAGAATTTAGTATTCAAGCGTTGTTTGAGGGTTTAATTTGATGTAAACTAACCTAATATCTTTGTATGAATATCATACATATTAACTAACATCATTTTTGTTTATTTTTTCAGATTGAGTTGACTATACAGTGAATAACATGATCCTTGACCACGACATTTCATATTTTTAGCAAACAATGAGTTGTCCAAGGACAAATTTTTTACTGTCTTTGGTAAAGAAGAAAGAAGGGCATATGTGCCTCGACATGGTGTAAGAGGATCAGATTGGTATTAAATTCCTCATCACATATAGGGCATCCATTTAATGATTTCTCATATGTGTTTGAATTTATTTTTAGATTGATCCATGTTAAAAGAGAAAAATAATGTGATAGGTATAGAAGGTATAGGTAGAAAACAGAAAGACGGGACATAAGTAAGAGAGGTGAAGATAGAATGTATAATTACCATATATATAGTGTATGAATATTTATTAATTTTTTCATAATGTCAATCAGTGCAAAAGCATGTGGAAGGCCCACTAGGCCAAGTAGTAGTTGTAATAATGATGTTTGTAACGATTATAAACACTAGTAATATTTTTAATGGTATATTATTTGTAATTAAGATTGTATTTCATGAATTATATCATACTTTTATCATTAGAATCTTCTTATGTTCAAACTTCATTAGTAACAAGGATTCGACAAAAAGAATTATAAATAAAGTAATAGATTAATATCTATATATTCTACAGGAAGTCAATGTTTCTGAACATTACCTCTTCGTGGGACTATTTTCTTTATTGTACTAGGAAATAACCGAAGCAAGGAACTTTGACATTGGTAACATTTCTCTATTGACGGTTTCAAAATCAAGCATACCAATTAGTGGTAAGAATGGTTAAATTATCAGTCCATATCTTTAAGATTCTTCTTATTGTCTATCTTAATAAATATTATTCAAAACAATAATAAAAAAATGTAGTTCTTGATTATTAATTTATCTTAAAGTTATAAAGACGTTACGAAAATAAATAAAAGTAGAAATATTGCTCATACAAGCATTTATCTAGAAAAGGTCTTTGGTGGATATATATACTAAGCCTTCTCCCTTATGAAACACACCAAGAAAGAGAAGAAAGGCTAAATCTTTAATAATCCACCCTTTCTAAACTCGCTTGTGTTTAAAAGATTATTTTGGTAGTTCGAGCAATACGCCAACACTCATTTAGAGGACCTTGGGGAAAGACCAGTGAATACGCACCCCGCACCGTAAATCATTTTTTGATCTTGTGCCTACTACTACAATGTCGTCTTTAACGTTAAGTTTTCCATTTTCTATTTTTATTTTCTATTTTCAGTTTTGTTTCATGATTTCCAACAATTTGAAAACGGTTATGATATTTCAAATAATGGGTGAATCTAGAGTTAACATGAACTTGGTTAGGGAAAAGGGGGAAATATTTGTGGTAATGATTTGACGCAATTTTTGGTAGAAATTGATGTGAACATGGGAGAATCACTACTTTTTATGCTAAAACTTTTATATGATTTAGATGAGGTGTTTGATAAGAAAAAGGAATAATATGAAACTCAATTCTCCTAAAAAGAAAAGGTAAAACTTATTACTTGAAAATATCTCTTTATACGTGATCTTTTTTAGTTTCTCTCATATTATTATGTATCAATTTATTTCTCTAAATGACGTAGGATTAAAACCTAATTTTTAGAGGGTGAAGATAATTATCATCTAGCGTGATAAGTGTAATAGCTGGTTCAATATATTTAAAAAACTTTTTCAAATTTAATATGACTATATTTTTTTGTTATTGTGGTATATAGCATGACAATGTTTAACATGTAATTGTTAAAATTATTGAAATTCTAGATGCTTTAACATAATTGGTGATTGTGTTAAATGTAAAAAAATTAAAAAGAGAAAAGCACGCCAAGGAATCTTTAAACACTTGTCCACTAAGAGACTCAAATATTAAAAAAAATAGTATTTTATGACTTAACTGATTTTACAAAATTACCTTTAGTAGAAAGGATACGTGTACACACTGCTTATTTATCTCCTAAAAATAATTCATAAAGTTTTTTTAAATATAAAGTTGAAGTCAACAAAACAAATTGATAGAAAGATAAGAGTCTTAGGGTAGAGAATAAATTTCCACTATCTTATAAAGTTATGTGAAACTAATAGGATTGCATATGAATTCAGTTGCCTTTACACACCAAATTAAAATAGTATAGCTAAAATAATGGGTAGTTCTTTTAATTATAATGGATTCTAATTTAATACATTTAGTGATCCCATATGTGGGGAATGAGGTCTTATAAAACGGTTATGTGCTCAACAGGTTTAACTCATAAGATTCTAGTTAAAACCCCTTGAATTATGAAATGATATTTTTCCTAACCTAAAATACATAAGAATGTGGAGGTGAGAAGTCATGAGTGGCTTACACGACTTATTTTAAATCATATCAAAACTATAAATTCTATTTGTATTAAAAAATGATGAATATAGAATCTTATCTTTATCTGATAAACTCTATTGGTGATTCTAGACATGCATATATATTTTTAGGTATATGGTTTTTTTAAAAGACAATATTAATGTTTTATATATGTTATTATGTCATATAGTCATAACTTACTCATTAACACTGATATACACGGTAGAATATACCCTCTAGTTAGTTATTCTTTAGTTTTGAAATTATCTTTGATAAAAAGTGTAGGCACAATGCTCCATTATCTAATCATGTGAGCTCTAATTTTTTTTACTACATGAAAAAAAAATTGTCAGTATATCATATATATATATATATTTATAAATTGAGAACTAAGAAAATGTATGTGAACAGACAAATTAGTGGACAAAGATAGGGTGGATTGTGTGCCATACGAGGGCTCATTGGTGGCGTTGAAGTTTTTTGCTAATTAAATGGGAAGGGTGAGTTGTCTAGGAACTTGTGACCTCGTAGAGGATGTTTCCATTCTTAGAGGAATAAGGGCCGATACATGGAAATCTGAAAACACCCAGATAGGGATGGAGCCAAGTGTACTTGAGAGGGGTCCATGGATCCCCCTTCCTGATATTTTTAAAAAATATACAACTACCATTACAAAAATATATGTGATTGATCTCCAAATTTGTTCAGAATCTTCATTTGGTCTTCCCTAACTCTTAAATTTTATTTTATTATATAATTTTTTTTATTTTTTTACAATAAAATATATATTACTTTGTATAAAAAAGGAACTTACAGATTAAGCAATTAAAAAATTTAATATCCGCACTTATATCAAAATCTTTATACAATATAGAGACCTATACTGTATTTTGTGTCTCCAATTGGGAGATACTAGAATAGTTTGATCCAGAGCAATTGTAGGATGCATTATATATTTTTAATGTAATAATAATAATATTACATTATTTTTTAGTCCTAAGAAACAAAATGGGGATAGTGAACAACAAAACAAAAGTAATTGGATAGTTTATATATCATTAGGTTTTAAATCCATTCATAATTTTTGAATATGTATGGGCTTCTATCCTTATTTTAATATAGACTCCTGTTTTTTTAAACTTCTACTATTTTCTTTCACTTGAAATTAACTCTTCCTATTTAGATCTCGTCTGCTTTCTCTGCAAATCTCTCAAGTTTTTTCTATCTAGATATCATTTGTTTTCTCTCAAATCTCATAAATCTCATAAATAGGTTCTCATAACTCATTTGTTTTGTTTGAATTTTTTACTTATAGATCTGGATATAGATTCAGATCCATCCAGTTAACTACTATAAAACTATCACCATGGCGGAGCTCAAATTACAATAAAGAAAGTCACTGATGGTACATGTTTCTAGTCCCATTTTTTTAAAATTGTTCTATTAATTGATTGAACCTAATTTGATTTGTATTGAGAATTATGACATTAGTTTTGGAAATTATGTTTTAATTACTTAATATGTGCTAAAAAAATTGTGTAGATCCTTGTTACAAATATGTGATCTTAATTATTTTATATTGTTGGAAATTTTGATCTATGATGGGTGTATTTCATTATATTTAAGAAAGTCATAATAAAGTGCGAAAAGTCTATATGTGGTTGAGTGATTGAATTATAAAGTAGTGCTCGTAATTATTAATTTTAGTAGGCATGATATAGAAAAGGAGTCATAAATTTTTGTTGAGATTTTCTTTTTCAGATACCTAAACTATGTAAATATTGCACCTTAGGACTACATTATGTAAAACATTCATTATATGTCTGTATATTAGTCCAAGTTAATTGTATATGTAAACGATAACTAGTAATTTGAAGTGTTACGATATATTTATGTGTGATTATACTGAATTTGAAAATACATCCTATATATATTATTAGTGTTATATTTTTGTAGTTAATATTAGCAATTAGGGTTTAATTAAATGGATTCGTTACTCTTTATGATGTAAAATTTCCTAATATCTTTGTATATATATCATACATATTAACTAACATTATTTTTGTTTATTTTTTCTGATTGAGATTCATTTACAGTGAATAATATGATCATTGACCATGACATTTTATATTTTTAGCAAACAATGAGTTGTCTAAGGACAAAAATTTTATTGTCTTTGGTAAAAAAGAAAGAAGGGCATATGTGCCTCGACATGGTGGAAGAGGATCAGATTAGTAATGAATTCCTTATCACATATAGGGAAATCGATTAATGTTTGCTCATATGTGTTTTGGAAATTTTTAATAGATTGATCCATTTCGAAAAGAGAAAAAGAGTATGATAGGTATATAAGGTATAGGCAGAAAAAGGAAAGACGGGACATAAGGAAGAAAGGATGAAGATAAAGAGGATGTCTATACACCATATATATAAGTATGAATAGTTATCAATTTGGTCATAATGTTTATCAGTGCAAAAGTATGTTGAAGGTCCAGCAGACCAAGTAGTAGTTGTAATAATGATGTACATATAAGCACTAATGATATTTTTTTTGTAATTAAGATTAGTTACACGGATTCGACAAAAAGAATTATAAAATAAAGTAATAGATTAATATCTATATATTCGACAGGAAGTCAATATCTCTGAACATTGCCTCCAGTTCTCTTTGCATAAGTGAATAGGATTTGTAATTTATAATCAAAAGGCTTATGAATGGGGTATTCATAGGATTGTTTTCTTTATTGTGTTAGGAAAAAACTAAAGCAAGAAATTTTGATATTGGTACCATTTCTCTTTTGATGGTTTCAATATCAAGCATACCGATTAATGGTAAGAATGGGTAAATTATCAGTCCATATATTTAAGATTCTTGTTATTGTCTATCTTATATATTATTCAAAACAATATTAAAAAACAAAAAAATCTGTAGTTTTTAATTATAAATTTATCTCAAAGTTATAAAGGTGTTACGAAAATAAATAAAATTACATATATTGCTCATACAAGCATTTATCTAGAGAAGGTCTTTGGTGGCTAAATAAACTAAGCCTTCTCCCTTATGAAACACACCAAAAAAGAGAAGAAAGATGAAATATTTAATAATCTGCCCTTGCCAAACTCCCTTGTATTGAAAAAATTATTTAGGTAGTTCGAACAATACTCCAACACTTAAATAAGGTAGTAGCAGTCATATCTTGGGGAATGACCCGTGAATACAGTTTAGCACCCCACCACAAATTTTTTTTATGGTCTTGTCCACGCTACTACAATGTCCTTTTTAGTTCCTATAATGTTAAGTTTTTCATTTTCAATTCTTATTTAATATTTTCAGGTTAATTTCATTTTTTTCCAACAGTTTGAAAAGATATCAAATAATGGTTACATTTGGAGTTAATGTGAATTTGTTTAGGGAAAAGGGAAATTTTTGCGGTAATGATTTGAAGCAATTTGGAAGAAATTGATTATGGACATGTGAGAATCACTACTTTTTATGCTAAAACTTCATGGTTTTCATATGATATAGAGGAGGTGTTTGGTATGAAAAACGAATACATATGAAACTCGGCTGCAGTTCTAGTAAAAGGAAAACTTAAAACTTATTACTTAAATATCCATTTATACATGATGCTTTTTAGTTTCCATCATATTTTTATGTATCAAATTTTTTTTCTAAATGAAGTAGGATTAAAACCTAATTTCTAGTGGGTGAAGATAATTATTATCTAGTGTGATAAGTGTAACAAGTGGTTATATTTATTTAATAAACTTTTTAAAATTTAATATGATTATATATTCTGATTATTGTAATACGTGGCATGGCAATATTTAACATGTAATTGTTAAAATTATTAAAGTTATAGATGCTTTAACATAATTGGTGATTTTTTTAAATATAAAAAATTTAAATAGAGAAAATCATGCCAAGGTATCTTTAAACACTGACCACTAAGAGATCATTTATTAAAACTAGTATTTTATGACTTAACGTTTTATGCTCTAGGCACACTGCTTATTTATCTCCTAAGAATAATTCATAAAGTTTTTTTAAAATATAAAGTTGAAGTCAACAAAACTACTTGATAGAAAGACAAGAGCCTTAGGGCAGAGAATATATTTCCACCTTCTTATAAAGTTTGTGAACCTAATAGGACCGCATATAAATTCAGTTGCATTGACACACCCTATCAAAATGGTATAGCTAAAATAATGAGTAGTTCTTTTAATTTTAATGAATTATATTATAACACATTTAGTGTCCCCATATGTAGGGGAATGAGGTCTTATAAAACTGTTATGTTCTTAACAAGTTTAACTCATAAGATTTTAGTTAAAACCCCTTGAATTATGGGAAGACATTTTTCCTAACCTAAAATAGTTAAGAATGTGGAGGTGACAGACCAAGATTGTCCTACACGACTTATATTAAATCATATCAAAACTATAAATTCTTTTTGTATTAGAAACTGATGAATATAGAATCCTATCCTTATCTTATAAACTCTATTGGTGATTGTAGACAAGCATAAATATTTTTATGTATATGGTTTTTTTCAAAAGATAATATACATGTTTCATATTTTTTATTATGTCATTTACTAATAACTTACTCGTTAATACTGATATACGTGATGGTGAGAATATACGGACTAGATTGTTCTCCTTTAGTTTTGAGATTACCTTGATAAAAAGTGGAGGCACAATGTGCCATCATCTAACCATGTGAGCTATTATTTTATTACTGCATGAAAAAATAGTTAGTATAACATATAAATATTAATTGAGAACTAAGAAAATGTAGGTGAACATACAAGTTAGTGGACGAAGATGGGGTGGATTATGCGATAAGAAGGTTCGTTGGTGGCATTGATGTTCTTGACTAAGTAAATGGGAAGGGTGAGTTGTCTAGGAATTTTTGACCTCTTAGAGGATGTTACCATTCTTAGAGGATTAAAGGTCGATACATGGCAATCTGAAAACACCCAGATAGGGGTGGAGCCAAGTGTATTTGAGAGGGGTCCATAGATCCCCCTCCCTAATATTTATTTAAAATATACAACAAACATTACAAAAATATAAGTAACTGATCTCCAAATTTGTTCAGAATCTTCATTTGGTCTTCCCTACTCTTAAATTTTATTTTATTATATAATTTTTTTATTCTTCTACAACAAATTATATATTACATTGTATAAAAATGGAACTTACAGATTAAGCAATTAAAAAATTTAATATCTACACTTATATTAAAATCTTTATACAATATAGAGACCTATAGTGCATTTTATGTCTCTAATTGGGAGATACTAGAATAGTTTGATCTGGAGCACTTGTAGGATGTATTATATAATTTTAAGAGGTGTTCCATCCCTCCGAGAGATCCACCACATCCTACTAAAAATGAGCGTTCCATTACCCTCTATCTTCAGAGATGAGAATAGGCCTAAACCATCATCAAAATGATATAAATTAAGGGTTTTTAGAAACAAGAGGGATCTCCTAATGTGGGAGTATTAAAAAATTCTTCACTTTACGGGCTGGTCAAAAAATTGCAGATATTCCTTGCATTATCCGTCAATCTAGGTGACTTATGTCTAGGTTCTAGATGGCTCTAGTGTTATAGTTCTTTACTCATTACTTGCGAAAAATAGTTAGGAGGAGAAAGGGTCGCTTACTTAGAGAGAGATTCAGAGCGAGCGATTCCCAACATTAGCTCGACCACATACTTATTCATAGAAGTCACATGATTTATATTATGAGAAAATTTAGAAGATTTTTTGGGCTTCCTTTAGGAAAAACATATATATAGATAAGTTTCAGGAACATGAAGTATATTCAAGCTCAAGTATAACAAATCACATATTAACAAATTAAGAAAGCCCACTTATAAGATAATAATGATTTTTTAATTAATATTCAAGTATAACAAATCACATATTAACAAATTAAGAAAGCCCACTAATAAGATAATAATGATTTTTTAATTAATATTTAAACATGATCTTTTTCTTAATATTAAATTTTTTCATGTAATAATAATAATATTAAATTATTTTTTTAGTCATAAGTAACAAAATGGGGATAGTGAACAACAAAACAAACATAATTAGATAGTTTATATATCATTGGGTCTTAAATCCATTTATAATTTTTAAATATGTATGAGCTTTTATCCCTATTTTAATATATACTCCTGTTTTTTTATAAACTTCTAGTATTTTCTTTCGCTTGAAATTAACTTTTTTCGATTTAGATCTCGTTTCCTTTCTCTCCAAATCTCTTAAATTTTTTCACTCTAGATGATCTTATTGGGTTTTTCTCGAAATGTCGTAAATCTCATAAATAGGTTTTCATAACTCATCTATTTTGTTTGAATTATTAACTTATAGATCTAGATCTAGATTCAGATCCATCCTATTAACTACTTTATAGATATCACCATGGCTGAGCTCAAATTATCATAAAGAAAGTCATTGATGGCACATGTTTCTACTCCCATTTTTTTTCTATAGTTTTTTTAATTGATTGAACCTAATTTGATTTCTATTTAGAATTGTGGGATTATTCTTGGAAGTTATGTTTTAATTACTTAATATGTGCTAAATAATTGTGTAGATCCATGTTACAAATATGTGATCTAAATTATTTCATATTGTTGGAAATTTTGATCTATGATGTGTGTATTTCATTATATTTAAGAAAGTCATAATGAAGTATGAAAAGTCTATATGTGGTTGAGTGATTGCATTATAAAGTAGTGCTAGTAATTATTAATTTTAGTAGTCATGATATAGAAGAGGAGTCATAAATTTTTGTTGAGATTTTCTTTTTCGGATACCTAAAATATGCAATTTCATATTTTACCTTAGGACTACATTATTTAAAACATTCATTATATGTCTCTATATTAGTCCAAGTTAATGGTATATGTAAATGATAACTAGTAAATACGAAAATATTTTTTGGTAAGTAATTTTAAGTGTTACGATATATTAATGTGTGATTATAATGAATATGAAAATATCCCTCCTCTCTCTCTCTATATATATATATATATATTATTAGTGTTTATTTTTATAGTTAATATTAGAAATTAGTATTAAAGCTTTGTTTGAGGTTTAATTAAATGGATTTTTTACTCTTCATGATGTAAACTAAACTATTATCTTTGTAGAAAATCATACATATTAACTAACATTATTTTTGTTTATTTTTTCAGATTGAGTTGAATATACAGTGAATAACATGATCCTTGACCATGAAATTTCATATTTTTAGCAAACAGTGAGTTGTCCAAGAACCAAAATTTTTACTGTCTTTGGTAAGAAGAAAGAAGTGCATATGTGCCTCGACATAATGTAAGAGGATCAAATTAGTAATGAATTCTTTATCACCTATAGGGAAACCAATTAATGTTTGCTCATATGTGTTTTGGAAATTATTATTAGATTGATCCATCTTGAAAAGAGAAAAAGAATATGATAGGTGTAGAAGGTATAAACAGAAAAAGGTAAGACGAGACATAAGGAAGAGAGGATGAAGATAAAGAGGGTGTCTATACACCATAAATATAAGTAAGAATATTTATTAATTTTTTCGTAATGTTAATCAGTGCAAAAGCATGTGGAAGGCTCACCGGGCTAAGTAGTAGTTGTAATAATGATGTATTTATAAGCACTAATGACATTTTTAATGATATATTTTTTGTAAGTAAGATTGTATATCATGAATTCTATCATAATTGTATCATTAGTTACAAGGTTTCGACAAAAAGAATTATTAAAATGTAATAGATTAATATCTTTATATTAAATAGGAAGTCAATGTTTCTGAATATTAGATAGGAAGTCAATTATTAAGTGTATTTGATTTATAATTTATAATCATACGGCTTATGAATGGGTTATTCTTGGGATTGTTTTCTTTATTGAGTTAGGAAAAGACCGAAGCAAATAATTTTAAGATTGGTACCATTGCTCTATTTATGGGTTTAAAATCAAGCATACCGATTAATGGTAAGAACGGGATAATTTATCGGCCCATATCTTTAAGATTCTTCTTGTTGTCTATCTTAATGAATATAATTCAAAACAATAATAAAAAATTATATATTTAATTGTTGAATATTAATTTATCTCAAGTTATAAAGGTGTTATGAAAATAAATAAAAATACAAATATTGCTCATACAAGCATTTTTCTAGAGAAGGTCTATGGTAGTTATATATAAGAAGTCTTCTCCCTTATGAAACACAATAACAAAGAGAAGAAAGACAAAATCTCTAATAATTTACCCTTTCCAAACTCGTTTGGGTTGAAAAGATTATTTTGGTAGTTCGAGCAATACGCAACACTCATTTAGAGCGTCCATTTTAAATAAGATAGTGGCACTCATAACATGGGGAATGACTAGTGTATACACACCCGACACCGTAAATCATTTTTTGGTCTTGTCCTTGCTACTACAATGTCAACTTTAGGTTCTTTAACGTTAAGTTTTCCATTTTCTATTTTTATTTTATATATTCCGTTTTATTTCTAGTGTCGCGTAAGGTGTGATAAAAATATGATAAATAAATACGGATAATGATGCACTAACACCCTAGACTAAACACGATACTCACTGCAAGTATCACAGATCGTATGCAAGTTTCACTAGTAAGAAAGATTCGTTCCACAGAGACTTAGTGTGTTATGCTTATAGGTAATAAATTTAAGTAGCAATTAATAATCAAAAGAAAGGAAAAAAACTAAATATGATGATTGATGAGAGTAATGATTAAACTTAATAAAATAAAGATGAGTAAATAAATATGGACGAATTAAGATGAGAAAATATAGCTCAGGTTTTGCTAGTATACACTAATCCTTCTATTTCTTCGATCAGTTAATAACGTTGATAATAACTCTTAGAAAAGTAGTCAGGATTCTAAATTCCTCCCTACCCCCTTTCGGGTCGACTTGGGTGGCGAACTCACAATCACGAGGAGAGTTAACTAAGGTGCTCCTACGCCACTAGGTTCTTAGATGAGACTGGCCTTCTAAAGATGATCGATATGTGATCAAACCCTAATGACTATCTAGATAGGCAAGCCTTTCCGGATCACTACCACACACTAGACGTTTATGTGTTGTTTCGATAATTAGATACCCTTTCCGGGTGACCATCTAATTACTATTAGCACAACCCTAAATTGATCATTTAAGACAGACAATAAACCATAGCACATAAAACAAATATATGGTTAAGCAACTAGAATCAATTTAAAACAGTTCTCCCAAAAAAACATAGATTGAAGAAAATAGAATTCATAGATTATGCATATCCAAAACCCAAGCTATTGGAAAATTAGTTCATACTAGAAAGAAATAAACTAAAATAAAGATACATACTGTCAACTTGCTCTCTTGAATGATCTCTAATGATGAATAAGCTTAAGGAGTAATTGTGGGAGGCAAGGACCTGTTTACAATAGGTAAAGGGTGTATTTATAGGAGTTTAGGAAACCCTAATTCGGATTCTTGGAGTAGAAGGCAAGTAATAGGACTGTTTTCCAAATCAAATTCGTAACCCTAAAATATAGAAAAGGTCATAAACTGTTGATGTCTTGTTTTGGCTATAAGTTCTCCAACATTGCTCCGATTTGTGCGTTCTTTATATCGAAACTGATCGACTCGGAAAGCTCTACACTTTTTCTTCAGACCATTCTTCCAAATTCCCAGCCAAGCTTGAGTTATGATCACTTTACTGGACGTAACTGCTGAAATTCAGATTTACTTGAGAACTTTTCTTTTCCTATTTTATCTTTTACTTCCTTATCTCCAATTTCCATCATTATCTTATTTCCTTTATCTATTGGAATTGATTTTCCATCTAATTAATTACCATATATCTTTAAAGCTTCAAGATTAATAAACAATTAAACTAAATATGCTCTAAAAATAATAAATCACCAAATCAAGACAAGAAATAAAAAAATACTAATATATGAATAAAAATCGACTAAGTACTTCCTAAATAATCCTAAAATGATGTCTCCAACTATGATTAAATCATCACAAATAGGGAGACATCAATTTCATTATTTTCCAAAAATTCGAAAATGATTATGATATTTCAAATAATGGTTGCATGTGGATTAACGTGAACTTGGTTGGGGAAAAGGGGGAAATACTTGCGATAATGATTTGACGCAATTTTTTGGTAGAAATTGATTGTGAACATGGGAGAATCACTACTTTTTATGCTAAAACTTCAAGATTTTCATATGATTTAGAGAAGGTGTTTGATAAAAAAACGAATACATATGAAACTTGGTTGCAGTTCTTGTAAAAGGAAAAGATAAAACTTATTACTTGAAAAAATATCATTATACTTGATATTTTTTAGGATCCCTCATATTATTATGTATCAATTTTATTTTTCTAAATGAAGTAGGATTAAAACCTAATTTCTAGAGGGTGAAGATAATTATAATCTAGTGGGATAAGTGTACCAGGTGGTTCAATTTATTTAAAAAACTTTATCAAATTGAATATGATTATATTCTAAGATTATTGTGATATGTGGCATGATAATATTTAACATGTAATTGTTAAGATTATTAAAGTTCTAGATGCTTTAACATGATTGGTGATTGTGTTAAATGTCAAAAATTTAAAAAGAGAAAAGCATGCCAAGGAATCCATAAAGACCACTAAGAGACTTAATTATTAAAAAAAATTAGTATTTTATGACTTAACTCGTTTTACAAAATTACCTTTAGTAGAATTGATAAATTGACACACTTATTATTTATCTCCTAAAAATAATTCATAAAGTTTTTTAGATATAATGTCGTAGTCAACAAAACAACTTGATAGAAAGACAAGAGCCTTAGGGTAGAGAATATATTTCCACTATCTTATAAAGTTATGTGAAACTTTTAGGATCGCATATGAATTCTGTTGCCTTTACAAACCCCATTAAAATTGTATAGCTAAAATAATGAGCACACCTTTTAATTTTAATGGATTCTAATCTAATACATTTAGTGTTTCCATATTTGGGGAATGAGAAATTATAAAACTGTTATGTGATTAACATGTTTTTAACTCATAAGATTCTAGTTAAAACCCCTTTAATTATGGAAATATATTTTCATAACGTAAAATAATCAAGAATGTGGAGGTGACAGGCCATGATTGGCCTATAAGACTTATATTAAATCACATAAAAACTATAAATTCTATTTGTTTTAAAATCTGTTGAATATAAAATCCTATCCTTATCCGATAAACTCTATAGATAATTCTAAACATGCATAAATATTTTCAAGTATTTGGGTTTTTTAAAAGTTAATATTAATGTTTCATATTTGTTATTATGTCATATAGTAATTACTTACTCGTTAACACTGATATACGTGAGAATATACCCTCTAGTTTGTTCTCCTTTAGTTTTGAGATTATCCGTGATAAAAAGTGCACAATGCACCATCATCTAATCATGTGAGCTCTTATTTTTATTACTGCATGAAAAAAATTGTTAGTATATCATATATATATATATAAATTGAGAAGTGAGAAAATGTATGTGAACATACAAGTTAGTGGATGAAGTGGGCGTGGATTGTGTGCCATAGGAGGGTTCATTGGTAGCATTGAAGTTTTTTGCTAAACAAATGGGAAGGGTGAGTTGTCTAGGAACTTGTGACCTCTTAGAGTATTTTTCCATTCTTAGAGGATTAAGGGTCGATACATGGCAATCCGAAAACACCTAGATAGGCAGGCGTGGAGCCAACTGTATTTGCAAGGTGTCCACAGATCCACCTACCGTTATTTTTTAAAAATATACACCTACCATTACAAAAATATAATTAAATGATCTCCAAATTAGTTAAGACTCTTCATTTGGTCTTCCCTAACTTTTATATTTTTTAATTATATTTTAAATTACTTTATTTGTATAATTTTTATTTATTTACAAGAAAATATATTACTTTAAATAAGAAAGGAACTTATAAACTAAGCAATAACAAAATTTAATATTTGCACTTATATTAAAAATATTATAAAATATAGAGACCTATAGTATATTTTACGTCTCCAATTAGGAGATACTAGAATAGTTTGATCTGGAGAAATTATAGGATGCACAATATAATTTTCTAAGTTGTTACATCCCTCCGAAAGATACACCATATCCTAAAAAATGATCATTTTATTAGCTTCCATCTTGAGAGACGAGAATAGGCCTAAATCATCATCAAAAGGATATATATGGAGGGTTTCTAGAAACAAGATGGATCGCATAATGTGCGAGTATTCAAAAATTATTGAATTTACGGACTGGTCGAAAAATTGCAGAATGTTCCATGCATTATCCGTCAATCTAGGTGACTTATGCCTAGAATCTAGATGGGCTCTGGTGTTATAATTCTTTCTGCACCTAAAAAATATAGTTAGGAAGGAGGGAGGATCTCTTACTTAGAGAGAGATTTAGAGCGATCAGCGATTTTAAACATTTATTATTAAGCTCGACCACATACTTATTCATATAGTCACATGATTTCTATTATGAGAAATTTTGGCAAATTTTTTCCGGCTTCCTTTAGGAAAAACATACTCATGCTGTTCAGGGAAGTACATGTGATGAACATGATATACTGCAAGTTTAGGTGATTGATCTCAATGCTCATCACCAGAATACAAAAACAGCTCACCTATATAGACAAGTCTTTTGAACATGAACTAGATGGAAGCTCAAGTTTAGTAAATCACATGTTAAGAAATTAAGAAAGCCCACTGATAATATAAATAATAATTTTTTAATTAATATTTGAACATGATCTTTTTTTTTAATATTAATTTTTTTTATATAATAATAATAATATTAAATTATTTTTTAGTCCTAAGAAACAAAATGGGGATACTAAACAACAAAACAAAAGTAATTGGATAGTTTATATGACATTCAGTATTAAATCCGTTATAATTTTTAAATATGTATGGGCTTCTATCCCTGTTTTAATATATACTCCTGTTTTTTTTATAAATTTCAAGTATTTTCTTTCACTTTAAATCTTTTTTCTATTTAGATCTCGGTCTGCTATCTCTCAGAATCCTTTAAATTTTTTCTATCCAGATCTTGTTTGTTTTCTCTAGAAATCTCATAAATCTTATAAATAGGTTTTCATAAATCATATATAATATTTGAATTATCAACTTACAGATCTAGATCTAGATTCAGATCCAGATCTAGATTCAGATCCAGTTAGCTCCTATATAGTTATCACCATGGCTGGCGGCAAAGCTCAAATCACCATAAAGAAATTCACTGATGGTATATGTTTCTACTCCTATTTTTTTCAATCGTTTTATAAATTTATTGAACCTAATTTGATTTCTATTGAGAATTGTGAGATTAGTTTTGATCATTATGTTTAATTAATTAAAATGTGTTAAACAATTGTGTAGATCCTTGTTACAAATATCTGATCTAAATTATTTCATATTGCTGGAAATTTTGATTCATGATGTGTGTATTTCATTACAATTAAAAAAGTCAGAATGAAGTGCCAAAATTCTATATGTGGTGGAGTGGTTGTATCATAAAGTAGTGTTTGTAATTATTAATGTTAGTTTGCATGATTAAGAAGAGGAGTCATAATTTTTTGTTCAGATTTTCTTTTCCAGATACCTAAAAGTATTTCACCTTAGGTCACTACATTATGTAAAAGAATAGTATTTAAGCATTGTTTGAGGGTTTAATTATATGAATTTATTACTCTTTATATATATATATATACATATATATTATTAGTGTTATATTTTTGTAGTTGATATTAGCATTTAGTATTAAAGCTTCGCGAGGGTTTAATTTGATGTAAACTAACCTAATATCATTGTATGAATATCATACATATTAACTAACATTATTTTTGTTTATTTTTCCAGATTGAGTTGACTATACAGTGAATAACATGATCCTTGACCATTACATTTCATATTTTTAGCAAACAATGAGTTGTCCAAAGCCGGAGATTTTCTCCGAGTATCAGGAGTGATAGCAGTTGCCGTTGGGAGAGTCTTGGTATAGTTAGACATGGTAGCGGTAAATAAAGTGAAATAGGTAATATTTTAAAAGAAGGTTAATGTGAAAAGATTAAGAATCATAATCCTTTAATGGTAATTGCAATTTGAGATAGAAGAAAGAGAGAGAGAGAAAAGTTGAAGAAGGAGGGTTTGTGGTGGTGCTTTCTCTGTCGGAGATTAACTATTGAAGTTTAGGATGTAATAAATATGTTACCTATCTACTTATTATTTTATTTATTAACCCAATCTTAAATATGCATTGACTATTCTCATTTAACTATACTTTTTAAATAATATGATTAATTTTTTTTACTTAATTAAAACCATGTTTGTTTGTTTTTCTTGGTATAACCGCTTTTAATAGTCGAATTGTTGAATGTAGGAACTTTAGCTCGATGCTTTATTAAATTATTAAGTGGACTACTGAATGCAAACAAACATGGCCTTATCTTCTAGCATTAATGTACCTCGAGTAATGAGAAAAAAAAAGATATATAATGCATAGTTGATTCCTTATCTGCATTTAAATATTATTGACCCGAAAAATAATATATTTAAATAATAATAATACGCCTTAAAGGTAATCGAGACTTTTTTTTTCAATTAGTGATATTGTTCACATTAAATCGAGTTCAATATATTTTTATTATAAATTGTTGAGTGTTCAGTAAAGTCTGTTGAGAAATTTGATTATTAGGCGACGGTTAGGGTGAATGTGCCGAGGAGATGGGCCAAACTTAGAGAGCTGGGGTGGTGGGGCCACAACTTGGACATAGTGAGAATTAAGTCAATATTTAAAAAAAAATTGAATACCCTTTTTATCAAAAATAATTTTTAAATCATCATTTTTTAATATAAATGGATATAATATACTACCCAACCTAATTAATTAATTAATTAATTAATATTCGATTAATGATTATAAATTTATATATATACATATAAATTGAGAATTGAGAAAATGTATGTGAGCAGAAAAGTTAGTGGACAAAGTGGGGGTGGATTGTGTGCCATAGGAGGGTTCATTGGTGGCATTGAAGTTTTTTGCCAAGTAAATGGGAAGGGTGAGTTGTCTAGGAACTTGTGACCTCTTAGAGGATTTTTCCATTCTTAGAGGATTAAGGGTCGATACATGGCATTCCGTAAACACCCAGATAGGCGTGGAGCCAACTGTATTTCAGAGGGGTCCACGGATCCACCTCTCTGTTATTTTTTTCAAAATATACACCTACCACTACAAAAATATAAGTAATTGATCTCCAAATTTGTTAAGAATCTTCATTTGGTCTTCATTAACTTTTAAATTTTTTGAATTAGATTTTATATTATTTTATATTATTTTATTTGTATAATTTTTTTATTTACAAGAAAATATATATTACTTTTAATAAAAACGGAACTTATAAACTAAGCAATTATAAAATTTAATCTCAGCACTTATATTAAAATCTTTATAAAATATAGAGACATATAGTACATTTTACGTCTCCAATTGGGAGATACTAGAATAGTTTGATCCGGAGGAATTGTAGGATGCATAATATAATTTTCGAAGTTGTTACATCCCTCCGAAAGATCCACCACATCCTAAAAAATGATCGTTTTATTAGCTTCCATCTTGAGAGACGAGAATAGGCCTAAACCATCATCAAAAGAATATATACAGAGGGTTTCCAGAGACAAGATGGATCGCATAATGTGAGAGTATTAAAAAGTTCTTGACTTTAGGGACTGGTAAAAAAATTGCAGAATGTTCCATGCATTATCCGTCAATCTAGGTGACTTATGCCTAGGTTCTAGATGGGCTCTGGTGTTATAATTCTTTAATAAGCACCTGAAAAATATAGTTAGGAAGGAGGGAGGGCCGTTTACTTAGAGAGAGATTCAGAGCGATCAGATACCTAAACTATGTAAATATTGCACCTTAGGACTACATTATGTAAAACATTCATTATATGTCTGTATATTAGTCCAAGTTAATTGTATATGTAAACGATAACTAGTAATTTGAAGTGTTACGATATATTTATGTGTGATTATACTGAATTTGAAAATACACCCTATATATATATTATTAGTGTTATATTTTTGTAGTTAATATTAGCAATTAGGGTTTAATTAAATGGATTTGTTACTCTTTATGATGTAAAATTTTCTAATATCTTTGTATAAATATCATACATATTAACTAACATTATTTTTGTTTATTTTTTCTGATTGAGATTCATTTACAGTGAATAATATGATCATTGACCATGACATTTTATATTTTTACCAAACAATGAGTTGTCTAAGGACAAAAAATTTATCGTCTTTGGTAAAAAAGAAAGAAGGGCATATGTGCCTCGACATGGTGTAAGAGGATCAGATTAGTAATGAATTCCTTATCACATATAGGGAAATCGATTAATGTTTGCTCATATGTGTCTTGGAAATTTTTGATAGATTGATCCATTTCGAAAAGAGAAAAAGAGTATGATAGGTATATAAGGTATAGGCAGAAAAAGGAAAGACGGGACATAAGGAAGAAAGGATGAAGATAAAGAGGATGTCTATACACCATATATATAAGTATGAATAGTTATCAATTTTGTCATAATGTTTATCAGTGCAAAAGTATGTTGAAGGTCCAGCAGACCAAGTAGTAGTTGTAATAATGATGTACATATAAGCACTAATGATATTTTTAATGATATTTTTTTTTGTAATTAAGATTGTATTTCATGAATTCTATCATACCTTTATCATTAGAATATTCTTATGTTAAAACTTTATTAGTTACACGGATTCGACAAAAAGAATTATAAAATAAAGTAATAGATTAATATCTATATATTCGACAGGAAGTCAATATCTCTAAACATTGCCTCCAGTTCTCTTTGCATAAGTGAATATGATTTGTAATTTATAATCAAAAGGCTTATGAATGGGGTATTCATAGGATTGTTTTCTTTATTGTGTTAGGAAAAAACTAAAACAAGAAATTTTGATATTGGTACCATTTCTCTTTTGATGGTTTCAGTATCAAGAATACCGATTAATGGTAAGAATGGGTAAATTATCAGTCCATATATTTAAGATTCTTGTTATTGTCTATCTTATATATTATTCAAAACAATATTAAAAAACAAAAATATCTGTCGATTTTAATTATTAATTTATCTCAAAGTTATAAAGGTGTTACGAAAATAAATAAAATTACATATATTGCTCATACAAGCATTTATCTAGAGAAGGTCTTTGGTGGCTAAATAAACTAAGCCTTCTCCCTTATGAAACACACCAAAAAAGAGAAGAAAGATGAAATATTTAATAATCTACCCTTGCCAAACTCCATTGTATTGAAAAAATTATTTAGGTAGTTCGAACAATACTCCAACACTTAAATAAGGTAGTAGCAGTCATATCTTGGGGAATGACCCGTGAATACAGTTTAGCACCCCACCACAAATTTTTTTTATGGTCTTGTCCACGCTACTACAATGTCCTTTTTAGTTCCTATAATGTTAAGTTTTTCATTTTCAATTCTTATTTTATATTTTCAGGATAATTTCAATTTTTTCCAACAGTTTGAAAAGATATCAAATAATGGTTACATTTGGAGTTAATGTGAATTTGTTTAGGGAAAAGGGGAAATTTTTGCGGTAATGATTTGAAGCAATTTGGAAGAAATTGATTATGGACATGTGAGAATCACTACTTTTTATGCTAAAACTTCATGGTTTTCATATGATATAGAGGAGGTGTTTGGTATGAAAAACGAATACATATGAAACTCGGCTGCAGTTCTAGTAAAAGGAAAACTTAAAACTTATTACTTAAATATCCATTTATACATGATGCTTTTTAGTTTCCATCATATTTTTATGTATCAAATTTTTTTTCTAAATGAAGTAGGATTAAAACCTAATTTCTAGTGGGTAAAGATAATTATTATCTAGTGTGATAAGTGTAATAAGTGGTTATATTTATTTAATAAACTTTTTTAAATTTAATATGATTATATATTCTAATTATTGTAATACGGTGCATGGCAATATTTAACATGTAATTGTTAAAATTATTAAAGTTCTAGATGCTTTAACATAATTGGTGATTTTTTTAAATATAAAAAATTTAAATAGAGAAAATCATGCCAAGGTATCTTTAAACACTGACCACTAAGAGATCATTTATTAAAACTAGTATTTTATGACTTAACGTTTTATGCTCTAGGCACACTGCTTATATATCTCCTAAGAATAATTCATAAAGTTTTTTTAAAATATAAAGTTGAAGTCAACAAAACTACTTGATAGAAAGACAAGAGCCTTAGGGCAGAGAATATATTTCCACCTTCTTATAAAGTTTGTGAACCTAATAGGACCGCATATAAATTCAGTTGCATTGACACACCCTATCAAAATGGTATAGCTAAAATAATGAGTAGATCTTTTAATTTTAATGAATTATATTCTAACACATTTAGTGTCCCCATATGTAGGGGAATGAGGTCTTATAAAACTGTTATGTTCTTAACAGGTTTAACTCATAAGATTTTAGTTAAAACCCCTTGAATTATGGGAAGACATTTTTCCTAACCTAAAATAGTTAAGAATGTGGAGGTGACAGACCAAGATTGTCCTACACGACTTATATTAAATCATATCAAAACTATAAATTCTTTTTGTATTAGAAACTGATGAATATAGAATCCTATCCTTATCTTATAAACTCTATTGGTGATTGTAGACAAGCATAAATATTTTTATGTATATGGTTTTTTTCAAAAGATAATATACATGTTTCATATTTTTTATTATGTCATTTACTAATAACTTACTCGTTAATACTGATATACGTGTGGTGAGAATATACGGTCTAGATTGTTCTCCTTTAGTTTTGAGATTACCTTGATAAAAAGTGGAGGCACAATGTGCTATCATCTAACCATGTGAGCTATTATTTTATTACTGCATGAAAAAATAGTTAGTATAACATATAAATATAAATTGAGAACTAAGAAAATGTAGGTGAACATACAAGTTAGTGGACGAAGATGGGGTGGATTATGCTATAGGAAGGTTCGTTGGTGGCATTGATGTTCTTGACTAAGTAAATGGGAAGGGTGAATTGTCTAGGAATTTGTGACCTCTTAGAGGATGTTACCATTCTTAGAGGATTAAAGGTCGATACATGGCAATCTGAAAACACCCAGATAGGGGTGGAGCCAAGTGTATTTGAGAGGGGTCCATAGATCCCCCTCCCTGATATTTATTTAAAATATACAACAAACATTACAAAAATATAAGTAACTGATCTCCAAATTTGTTCAGAATCTTCATTTGGTCTTCCCTACTCTTAAATTTTATTTTATTATATAATTTTTTTATTCTTCTACAACAAATTATATATTACTTTGTATAAAAAAGGAACTTACAGATTAAGCAATTAAAAAATTTAATATCTACACTTATATTAAAATCTTTATACAATATAGAGACCTATAGTGCATTTTATGTCTCTAATTGGGAGATACTAGAATAGTTTGATCTGGTGCACTTTTTAGGATGTATTATATAATTTTCAGAGGTGTTCCATCCCTCCGAGAGATCCACCACATCCTACTAAAAATGAGCGTTCCATTACCCTCTATCTTCAGAGATGAGAATAGGCCTAAACCATCATCAAAATGATATAAATGAAGGGTTTTTAGAAACAAGAGGGATCTCCTAATGTGGGAGTATTAAAAAATTCTTCACTTTACGGGCTGGTCGAAAAATTGCAGATATTCCTTGCATTATCCGTCAATCTAGGTGACTTATGTCTAGGTTCTAGATGGCTCTAGTGTTATAGTTCTTTACTCATTACTTGCGAAAAATAGTTAGGAGGAGAAAGGGTCGCTTACTTAGAGAGAGATTCAGAGCGAGCGATTCCCAACATTAGCTCGACCACATACTTATTCATAGAAGTCACATGATTTATATTATGAGAAAATTTAGAAGATTTTTTGGGCTTCCTTTAGGAAAAACATATATATAGATAAGTTTCTGGAACATGAAGTACATTCAAGCTCAAGTATAACAAATTACATATTAACAAATTAAGAAAGCCCACTTATAAGATAATAATGATTTTTTTATTAATATTCAAGTATAACAAATCACATATTAACAAATTAAGAAAGCCCACTAATAAGATAATAATGATTTTTTAATTAATATTTGAACATGATCTTTTTCTTAATATTAAATTTTTTCATGTAATAATAATAATATTAAATTATTTTTTTAGTCATAAGTAACAAAATGGGGATAGTGAACAACAAAACAAACATAATTAGATAGTTTATATATCATTGGGTCTTAAATCCATTTAAATTTTTTAAATATGTATGAGCTTCTATCCCTATTTTAATATATACTCCTGTTTTTTTATAAACTTCTAGTATTTTCTTTCACTTGAAATTAACTTTTTTCGATTTAGATCTCGTTTCCTTTCTCTCCAAATCTCTTAAATTTTTTCACTCTAGATGATCTTATTGGGTTTTTCTCGAAATGTCGTAAATCTCATAAATAGGTTTTCATAACGCATCTATTTTGTTTGAATTATTAACTTATAGATCTAGATCTAGATTCAGATCCATCCTATTAACTACTTTATAGATATCACCATGACTGAGCTTAAATTATCATAAAGAAAGTCATTGATGGCACATGTTTCTACTCCCATTTTTTTTCAATAGTTTTTTTAATTGATTGAACCTAATTTGATTTCTATTTAGAATTGTGGGATTATTCTTGGAAGTTATGTTTTAATTACTTAATATGTGCTAAATAATTTTGTAGATCCATGTTACAAATATGTGATCTAAATTATTTCATATTGTTGGAAATTTTGATCTATGATGTGTGTATTTCATTATATTTAAGAAAGTCATAATGAAGTATGAAAAGTCTATATGTGGTTGAGTGATTGCATTATAAAGTAGTGCTAGTAATTATTAATTTTAGTAGTCATGATATATAGAAGAGGAGTCATAAATTTTTGTTGAGATTTTCTTTTTCGGATACCTAAAATATGCAATTTCATATTTTACCTTAGGACTACATTATGTAAAACATTCATTATATGTCTCTATATTAGTCCAAGTTAATGGTATATGTAAATGATAACTAGTAAATATGAAAATATTTTTTTGTAAGTAATTTTAAGTGTTAAGATATATTAATGTGTGATTATAATGAATATGAAAATATCCCTCCCCTCTCTCTCTCTCTCTCTCTCTCTCTCTCTATATATATATATATATATATATATATATATATATATATATATATATATATATTATTAGTGTTATATTATTATAGTTGATTTTAGGAATTAGTAGTAATGCGCTGTTTGATAGTTTAATTATATGGATTTGTTACTCTTCATATATATATTATTAGTGTTTATTTTTATAGTTAATATTAGAAATTAGTATTAAAGCTTTGTTTGAGGTTTAATTAAATGGATTTTTTACTCTTCATGATGTAAACTAACCTATTATCTTTGTAGAAAATCATACATATTAACTAACATTATTTTTGTTTATTTTTTTCAGATTGAGTTGAATATACAGTGAATAACATGATCCTTAACCATGACATTTCATATTTTTAGAAAACAGTGAGTTGTCCAAGGACCAAAATTTTTACTGTCTTTGGTAAAGAAGAAAGAAGGGCATATGTGCCTAGACATAATGTAAGAGGATCAAATTAGTAATGAATTCTTTATCACATATAGGGAAACCAATTAATGTTTGCTCATATGTGTTTTGGAAATTATTATTAGATTGATCCATCTTGAAAAGAGAAAAAGAATATGATAGGTTTAGAAGGTATAAACAGAAAAAGGTAAGACGAGACATAAGGAAGAGAAGATGAAGATAAAGAGGGTGTCTATACACCATAAATATAAGTAAGAATATTTATTAATTTTTTCGTAATGTTAATCAGTGCAAAAGCATGTGGAAGGCTCACCGGGCTAAGTAGTAGTTGTAATAATGATGTATTTATAAGCACTAATGACATTTTTAATGATATATTTTTTGTAAGTAAGATTGTATATCATGAATTCTATCATAATTGTATCATTAGTTACAAGGTTTCGACAAAAAGAATTATTAAAATGTAATAGATTAATATCTTTATATTAAATACGAAGTCAATGTTTCTGAATATTAGATAGGAAGTCAATTATTAAGTGTATTTGATTTATAATTTATAATCAAAAGGCTTATGAATGGGTTATTCTTGGGATTGTTTTCTTTATTGAGTTAGGAAAAGACCGAAGCAAATAATTTTAAGATTGGTACCATTGCTCTATTTATGGGTTTAAAATCAAGCATACCGATTAATGGTAAGAATGGGATAATTTATCGGCCCATATCTTTAAGATTCTTCTTGTCGTCTATCTTAATGAATATAATTCAAAACAATAATAAAAAATTATATATTTAATTGTTGAATATTAATTTATCTCAAGTTATAAAGGTGTTATGAAAATAAATAAAAATAAAAATATTGCTCATACAAGCATTTTTCTAGAGAAGGTCTATGGTAGTTATATATAAGAAGTCTTCTCCCTTATGAAACACAACAACAAAGAGAAGAAAGACAAAATCTCTAATAATTTACCCTTTCCAAACTCGTTTGGGTTGAAAAGATTATTTTGGTAGTTCGAGCAATACGCAACACTCATTTAGAGCGTCCATTTTAAATAAGATAGTGGCACTCATAACATGGGGAATGACTAGTGTATACACACCCGACACCGTAAATCATTTTTTGGTCTTGTCCTTGCTACTACAATGTCAACTTTAGGTTCTTCAACGTTAAGTTTTCCATTTTCTATTTTTATTTTATATTTTCCGTTTTATTTCTTGTGTCGCGTAAGGTGTGATAAAAATATTATAAATAAATACGGATAATGATGCACTAACACCCTAGACTAAACACGATACTCACTGCAAGTATCACAGATCGTATGCAAGTTTCACTAGTAAGAAAGATTCGTTCCACAGAGACTTAGTGTGTTATGCTTATAGGTAATAAATTAAAGTAGCAATTAATAATTAAAAGAAAGGAAAAACAAATAAATATGATGATTGATGAGAGTAATGATTAAACTTAATAAAATAAAGATGAGTAAATAAATATGGAAGAATTAAGATGAGAAAATATAGCTCAGGTTTTGCTAGTATACACTAATCCTTCTATTTCTTCGATCAGTTAATAACGTTGATAATAACTCTTAGAAAAGTAGTCAGGATTCTAAATTCCTCCCTACCCCCTTTCGGGTCGACTGGTGTGGCGAACTCACAATCACGAGGAGACTTAACTAAGGTGCTCCTACGCCACTAGGTTCTTAGATGAGACTGACCTTCTAAAGATGATCGATATGTGATCAAACCCTAATGACTATCTAGTTAGGCAAGCCTTTCCGGATCACTACCACACACTAGACGTTTATGTGGTGTATCGATAATTAGATACCCCTTCCAGGTGACTATCTAACTACTATTAGCACAACCCTAAATTGATCATTTAAGACAGACAATAAATCATAGCACATAAAACAAATATATGGTTAAGCAACTAGAATCAATTTGAAACAGTTCTCCCAAAAACACATAGATTGAAGAAAATAGAATTTATATATTATGCACATCCAAAACCCAAGCTGTTGGAAAATTAGTTCATACTAGAAAGAAATAAACTAAAATAAAGATACATACTGTCAACTTGCTCTCTTGAATGATCTCTAATGATGAATAAGCTTAAGGAGTAATTGTGGGAGGCAAGGACCTGTTTACAATAGGTAAAGGGTGTATTTATAGGAGTTTAGGAAGTCCTAATTCGGATTCCTGGAGTAGAAGGCAAGTAATAGGACTGTTTTTCAAATCAAATTCGTAACCCTAAAATATAGAAAAGGTCATAAGCTATTGATGTCTTGTTTTGGCTGTAACTTCATCAACATTGCTCCGATTTACGCGTTCTTTATATCGAAACCGATCTACTCGGAAAGCTCTACACTTCTTCTTCAGACCATTCTTCCAAATTCCCAGCCAAGCTTGAGTTATAATCACTTTACTCGACGTAGCTGCTGAAATTCAGATTTACTTGAGAACTTTTCTTTTCCTATTTTATCTTTTACTTCCTTATCTCCAATTTCCATCATTATCTTATTTTCTTTATCTATTGGAATTGATTTTCCATCTAATTAATTACCATATATCTTTAAAGCTTCAAGATTAATAAACAATTAAACTAAATATGCTCTAAAAATAATAAATCACAAAATCAAGACAAGAAATAAGAAAATACTAATATATGAATAAATATCGACTAAGTACATCCTAAATTATCCTAAAATGATGTCTCCAACTATGATTAAATCATCACAAATAGGGAGACATCAATTTCATTATTTTCCAAAAATTTGAAAATGATTATGATATTTCAAATAATGGTTGCATCTGGATTAACGTGAACTTGGTTGGGGAAAAGGGGGAAATACTTGCGATAATGATTTGACGCAATTTTTTGGTGGAAATTTATTGTGAACATGGGAGAATCACTACTTTTTATGCTAAAACTTCAAGATTTTCATACGATTTAGAGAAGGTGTTTGATAAAAAACGAATACATATGAAACTTGGTTGCAGTTCTCGTAAAAGGAAAAGATAAAACTTATTACTTGAAAAAAAATCTCATTATACTTGATATTTTTAGGATCCCTCATATTATTATGTATCAATTTTTTTCTCTAAATGAAGTAGGATTAAAACGTAATTTCTAGAGGGTGAAGATAATTATAATCTAGTGGGATAAGTGTAACAGGTGGTTCAATTTATTTAAAAAACTTTATCAAATTGAATATGATTATATTCTAATATTATTGTGATATGTGGCATGATAATATTTAACATGTAATTGTTAAGATTATTAAAGTTCTAGATGCTTTAACATAATTGGTGATTGTGTTAAATGTCACAAATTTAAAAAGAGAAAAGCATGCCAACGAATCCGTAAAGACCACTAAGAGACTTAATTATTAAAAAAATTAGTATTTTATGATTTAACTGGTTTTACAAAATTACCTTTAGTAGAAATGATACATTGACACACTTATTATTTATCTCCTAAAAATAATTCATAAAGTTATTTTTAGATATAATGTCGTAGTCAACAAAACAACTTGATAGAAAGACAAGAGCCTTAGGGTAGAGAATATATTTCCACTATCTTATAAAGTTATGTGAAACTAATAGGATCGCATATGAATTTTGTTGCCTTTACAAACCCCATTAAAATTGTATAGCTAAAATAATGAGCACATCTTTTAATTTTAATGGATTCTAATCTAATACATTTAGTGTTTCCATATTTGGGGAATGAGAAATTATAAAACTGTTATGTGATTAACATGTTTTTAACTCATAAGATTCTAGTTAAAACCCTTTTAATTATGTAAATATATTTTCCTAACGTAAAATAATCATGAATGTGGAGGTGACAGGCCATGATTGGCCTATAAGACTTATATTAAATCACATAAAAGCTATAAATTCTATTTGTTTTAAAATCTGTTGAATATAAAATCCTATCCTTATCCGATAAACTCTATAGATAATTCTAAACATGCATAAATATTTTCAAGTATTTGGGTTTTTTATAAGTTAATATTAATGTTTCATATTTGTTATTATGTCATATAGTAATAACTTACTCGTTAACGCTGATATACGTGAGAATATACCCTCTAGTTTGTTCTCCTTTAGTTTTGAGATTATCCGTGATAAAAAGTGCACAATGCACCATCATCTAATCATGTGAGCTCTTATTTTTATTACTGCATGAAAAAAATTGTTAGTATATCATATATATATATATATATATATATATATATATATATATATATATATATATATATATAAATTGAGAAGTGAGAAAATGTATGTGAACATACAAGTTAGTGGATGAAGTGGGCGTGGATTGTGTGCCATAGGAGGGTTTATTGGTGGCATTGAAGTATTTTGCTAAATAAATGGGAAGGGTGAGTTGTCTAGGAACTTGTGACCTCTTAGAGGATTTTTCCATTCTTAGGGGATTAAGGGTCGATACATGGCAATCCGAAAACACCTAGATAGGCAGGCGTGGAGCCAACTGTATTTGCAAGGTTTCCACAGATCCACCTCCCGTTATTTTTTCAAAATATACACCTACCATTACAAAAATATAATTAATTGATCTCAAAATTAGTTAAGACTCTTCATTTGGTCTTCCCTATAGTACATTTTACGTCTCCAATTGGGAGATACTAGAATAGTTTGATCTGGAGCAATTGTAGGATGCACAATATAATTTTCTAAGTTGTTACATCCCTCCGAAAGATACACCATATCCTAAAAAATGATCATTTATTATCTTCCATCTTGAGAGACGAGAATAGGCCTAAACCATCATCAAAAGGATATATATGGAGGGTTTCTAGAAACAAGATGGATCGCATAATGTGCGAGTATTCAAAAATTATTGAATTTACGGACTGGTCGAAAAATTGCGGAATGTTCCATGCATTACCCGTCAATCTAGGTGACTTATGCCTAGGTTCTAGATGGGCTCTGGTGTTATAATTCTTTCTGCACCTAAAAAATATAGTTAGGAAGGAGGTAGGATCTCTTACTTAGAGAGAGATTCAGAGCGATAAGCGATTCTAAACATTTATTATTAAGCTCGACCACATACTTATTCATAGAAGTCACATGATTTCTATTATGAGAAATTTTGGCAAAATTTTTTCCTGCTTCCTTTAGGAAAAACATACTCATGCTGTTCAGGGAAGTACATGTGATGAACATGATATACTGCAAGTTTAGGTGATTGATCTCAATGCTCATCACCAGAATGCAAAAACAGCTCACCTATATAGACAAGTCTTTTGAACATGAAGTAGATGGAAGCTCAAGTATAATAAATCACATGTTAAGAAATTAAGAAAGCCCACTTATAATATAAATAATAATTTTTTAATTAATATTTGAACATGATCTTATTTCTAATATTAAATTTTTTTATATAATAATAATAAATTATGTTTTAGTCCTAAGAAACAAAATGGGGATACTAAACAACAAAACAAAAGTAATTGGATAGTTTATATGACATTCAGTATTAAATCTGTTATAATTTTTAAATATGTATGGGCTTCTATCCCTGTTTTAATATATACTCCTGTTTTTTTATAAATTTCAAGTATTTTCTTTCACTTTAAATCTTTTTTCTATTTAGATCTCGTCTGCTTTCTCTCCAAATCTTTTAAATTTTTTCTATCCAGATCTTGTTTGTTTTCTCTAGAAATCTCATAAATTTCATAAATAGGTTTTCATAAATCATATATAATATTTGAATTATCAACTTACAGATCTAGATCTAGATTCAGATCCAGATTCAGATCCAGATCTAGTTAGCTACTATATAGTTATCACCATGGCTGGCTGCAAAGCTCAAATCACCGTAAAGAAATTCACTGATGGTATATGTTTCTACTCCTATTTTTTCAATCGTTTTATAAATTTATTAAACCTAATTTGATTTCTATTGAGAATTGTGAGATTAGTTTTGATAAATTAAAACGTGTTAAAAAGTTGTGTAGATCCTTGTTACAAATATGTGATCAAAATTATTTCATATTGCTGGAAATTTTGATTCATGATGTGTGTATTTCATTATAATTAAAAAAGTCAGAATGAAGTGCCGAAATTCAATATATGCTGGAGTGGTTGTATCATAAAGTAGTGTTTGTAATTATTAATGTTAGTTTGCAAGATATAGAAGAGGAGTAATAAATTTTTGTTCAGATTTTCTTTTCTAGATACCTAAAAGTATTTCACCTTAGGTCACTACATTATGTAAATAAATAGTATTTAAGCGCTGTTTGAGGGTTTAATAATATGAATTTATTACTCTTCATATATATATACATATATATTATTAGTGTTATATTTTGGTAGTTAATATTAGTATTTAGTATTAAAGCTTCGCGAGGGTTTAATTTGATGTAAACTAACCTAATATCATTGTATGAATATCATATATATTAACTAACATTATTTTTGTTTATTTTTTCAGATTGAGTTGACTATACAGTGAATAACGTGATCATTGACCATGACATTTCATATTTTTAGCAAACAATGAGTTGTCCAAAGCCAGAGATTTTCTCCGAGTATCAGGAGCAAGCAGTGATAGCAGCTGCCGTTGGGAGAGTCTTGGTATAGTTAGACATGGTAGCGGTAAATAAAGTGAAATAGGTAATATTTTAAAAGAAGGTTAATGTGAAAAGATTAAGAATCATAATTCTTTAATGGTAATTGCAATTTGAGATAGAAGAAAGAGAGAGAGAGAGAAAAGTTGAAGAAGGAGGGTTTGTGGTAGTGCTTTCTCTGTAGGAGCTTAACTATTGAAGTTTAGGATGTAATAAATATGTTACCTATCTACTTATTATATCATTTATTAACCCAATCTTAAATATGCCTTGACTATACTCATTTAACTATACTTTCTAAATAATATGATTAATTTTTTTTAATTAATTAAAACCATGTTTGTTTGTTTTTCTTGGTATAACCGCGTTTAATAGTCGAATGGTTGAATGTAGGAACTTTGGCTCTGTGCTTTACTAAATTATTAAGTGGACTACTGAATGCAAACAAACATGGCCTTATCTTCTGGCATTAATGTACCTCGAGTAATGAGAAAAAAAAAGATATATAATACATAGTTGATTCCTTATCTGCATTTAAAGATTATTGACCCGAAAAATAATATATGTAAATAATAATAATACGCCTTAACTGTAATCGCGACTTTTTTTTCAATTAATGATATTGTTCACATTAAATCGAGTTCAATATATTTTTATTATAAATTGTTGAGTGTTCAGTAACGTCTGTTGAGAAATTTGATTATTAGGGGACGGTTAGGGTGAATGGGCCGAGGAGATGGGCCAAACTTAGAGAGCTGGGGTGGTGGGGCCCACAACTTGGACACCGTGAGAATTAAGTACATATTTAAAAGAAAATTGAATACCCTTTTTATAAAAAATAATTTTTAAATCATCATTTTTTAATATAAATGGATATAATATACTACCCAACCCAATTAATTAATTAATTAATATTCGATTAATGATTATAAATTTATATATATACATATAAATTGAGAAGTGAGAAAATGTATGTGAACAGACAAGTTAGTGGACGAAGTGGGGGTGGATTGTGTGCCATATGAGGGTTCATTGGTGGCATTGAAGTTTTTCGCTAAGTAAATGGGAAGGGTGATTTGTCTAGGAACTTGTGACCTCATAGAGGATTAAGGGTCGATAGCGTGGAGCCAACTGTATTTCAGAGGGGTCCACGGATCCACCTCTCCGTTATTTTTTTCGAAATATACATCTACCATTACAAAAATATAAGTAATTGATCTCCAAATTTGTTAAGAATCTTCATTTGGTCTTCACTAACTTTTAATGTTTTTTAATTAGATTTCATATTACAAGAAAATATATATTACTTTTAGTAAAAAAGGAACTTATAAACTAAGCAATTAAAAAATTTAATATCAGCACTTATATTAAAATCTTTATAAAATATAGAGACATATAGTAAATTTTACGTCTCCAATTGGGAGATACTACAACAGTTTGATCCTGAGGAATTGTAGGATGCATAATATAATTTTCGAAGTTGTTACATCCCTCCAAAAGATCCACCACATCCTAAAAAATGATCGTTTTAATAGATTCCATCTTGAGAGACGAGAATAGGCCTAAAACATCATCAAAAGAATATATACAGAGGGTTTCCAGAAACAAGATGGATCGCTTAATGTGAGAGTATTAAAAAATTCTTGACTTTAGGGACTGGTCAAAAAATTACAGAATGTTCCATGCATTATCCGTCAATCTAGGTGACTTATGCCTGGGCTCTGCTGTTATAATTCTTTACTCAGCACCTGAAAAATATAGTTAGGAAGGAGGGAGGGTCACTTACTTAGAGAGAGATTTAGAGCGATAAGCAATTCTCAACATTTATTATTAAACTCGACCACATACTTATTCATAGAAGTCACATGAATTCTATTATGAGAAATTTTATCAAAATTTTTCGAGCTTCCTTTAGGAAAAATATACTCTGTTCCGGGAAGTACATGTGTTGAACATGATATACTGCAAGTTGAGGTGATTGATCTCAATGCTCATCACCAGAATGCAAAAACGGCTCACTTATATAGACAAGTCTTTTGAACATGGAGTAGATGGAAGCTCAAGTATAATGAATCACATGTGAAGAAATTAAGAAAGCCCACTTATAATATAAATAATGCTTTTTTAATTAATATTTGAACATGATATTTTTCTTAATATTAATTTTTTTTATGTAACAATAATAATATTAAATTAATTTTCAGTCCTAAAAAACAAAATGGGGATACTAAAAAACAAAACAAAAGTTATTGGATAGTTTATATGACATGGCAATCCGAAAACACCTAGATAGGCAGGCGTGGAGCCAACTGTATTTGCAAGGTGTCCACAGATCCACCTCCCGTTATTTTTTCAAAATATACACCTACCATTACAAAAATATAATTAATTGATCTCCAAATTAGTTAATACTCTTCATTTGGTCTTCCCTAACTTTTATATTTTTTAATTATATTTAAAATTATTTTATTTGTATAATTTTTAATTATTTACAAGAAAATATATTACTTTAAATAAGAAAGGAACTTATAAACTAAGCAATTAAAAAATTTAATATATGCACTTATATTAAATTTTTTATAAAATATAGAGACCTATTGTACATTTTACGTCTCCAATTGGGAGATACTAGAATAGTTTGATCTGGAGCAATTGTAGGATGCACAATATAATTTTCTAAGTTGTTACATCCCTCCGAAAGATACACCATATCCTAAATAATGATCACTTTATTAGCTTCCATCTTCGGAGACGAGAATAGGCCTAAACTATCATCAAAAGGATATATATGGAGGGTTTCCAGAAAGAAGATGGATCGCATAATGTGCGAGTATTCAAAAATTATTGAATTTACGGACTTGTCGAAAAATTGCAGAATGGCCATGCATTATCCGTCAATCTAGTAGACTTATGCCTAGGTTCTAGATGGGCTCTGGTGTTATAATTCTTTCTGCACCTAAAAAATATAGTTAGGAAGGAGGGAGGATCTCTTACTTAGAGAGAGATTCAGAGCGATAAGCGATTCCAAACATTTATTATTAAACTCGACCACATACTTATTCATAGAAGTCACATGATTTCTATTATGAGAAATTTTGGCAAAATTTTTCCGGCTTCCTTTAGGAAAAACATACTCATGCTGTTCAGGGAAGTACATGTGATGAACATGATATACTGCAAGTTTAGGTGATTGATCTCAATGCTCCTCACCAGAAATGCAAAAACAGCTCACCTTTATAGACAAGTCTTTTGAACATGAAGTAGATGGAAGCTCAACATAATAAATCACATGTTAAGAAATTAAGAAAGCCCACTTATAATATAAATAATAATTTTTTAATTAATATTTGAACATGATCTTTTTTTAATAATAAATTTTTTTATATAATAATAATAATATTAAATTATTTTTTAGTCCGAAAAAACAAAATAGGGATACTAAACAACAAAACAAAAGTAATTGGATAGTTTATATGACATTCAGTATTAAATCCGTTATAATTTTTAAATATGTATGGGCTTCTATCCCTGTTTTAATATATACTAATGTTTTTTTATAAATTTCAAGTATTTTCTTTTACTTTAAATCTTTTTTCTATTTAGATCTCGTCTGCTTTCTCTCCAAATCTTTTAAATTTTTTCTATCCAGATCTTGTTTGTTTTCTCTAGAAATCTCATAAATTTCATAAATAGGTTTTCATAAATCATATATAATATTTGAATTATCAACTTACAGATCTAGATCTAGATTCAGATCCAGATTCAGATTCAGATACAGTTAGCTACTATATAGTTATCACCATGGCTGGCGGCAAAACTCAAATCACCGTAAAGAAATTCACTGATGGTATATGTTTCTACTCCTATTTTTTCAATCGTTTTATAAATTTATTAAACCTAATTTGATTTCTATTGAGAATTTTGAGATTAGTTTTGATAAATTAAAACGTGTTAAAAAGTTGTGTAGATCCTTGTTACAAATATGTGATCAAAATTATTTCATATTGCTGGAAATTTTGATTCATGATGTGTGTATTTCATTATAATTAAAAAAGTCAGAATGAAGTGCCAAAATTCTATATATGGTGGAGTGGTTGTATCATAAAGTAGTTTTTGTAATTATTAATGTTAGTTTGCATTATATAGAAGAGGAGTAATAATTTTTTGTTCAGATTTTCTTTTCTAGATACCTAAAAGTATTTCACCTTAGGTCACTACATTATGTAAATAAATAGTATTTAAGCGCTGTTTGAGGGTTTAATAATATGAATTTATTACTCTTCATATATATATACATATATATTATTAGTGTTATATTTTGGTAGTTAATATTAGTATTTAGTATTAAAGCTTCGCGAGGGTTTAATTTGATGTAAACTAACCTAATATCATTGTATGAATATCATATATATTAACTAACATTTTTGTTTATTTTTTCAGATTGAGTTGACTATACAGTGAATAACGTGATCATTGACCATGACATTTCATATTTTTAGCAAACAATGAGTTGTCCAAAGCCAGAGATTTTCTCCGAGTATCAGGAGCAAGCAGTGATAGCAGCTGCAGCTGCCGTTGGGAGAGTCTTGGTATAGTTAGACATGGTAGCGGTAAATAAAGTGAAATAGGTAATATTTTAAAAGAAGGTTAATGTGAAAAGATTAAGAATCCTAATCCTTTAATGGTAATTGCAATTTGAGATAGAAGAAAGAGAGAGAGAGAAAAGTTGAAGAAAGGGTTTGTGGTGGTGCTTTCTCCGTAGGAGCTTAACTATTGAAGTTTAGGATGTAATAAATATGTTACCTATCTACTTATTATATCATTTATTAACCCAATCTTAAATATGCCTTGACTATTCTCATTTAACTATACTTTTTAAATAATATGATTGATTTTTTTTAATTAATTAAAACCATGTTTGTTTGTTTTTCTTGGTATAACCGCGTTTAATAGTCGAATGGTTGAATGTAGGAACTTTGGCTCGGTGCTTTACTAAATTATTAAGTGGACTACTGAATGCAAACAAACATGGCCTTATCTTCTGGCATTAATGTACCTCGAGTAATGAGAAAAAAAAAGATATATAATACATAGTTGATTCCTTATCTGCATTTAAAGATTATTGACCCGAAAAATAATATATGTAAATAATAATAATATGCCTTAACTGTAATCGCGACTTTTTTTTCAATTAATGATATTGTTCACATTAAATCGAGTTCAATATATTTTTATTATAAATTGTTGAGTGTTCAGTAACGTCTGTTGAGAAATTTGATTATTAGGGGACGGTTAGGGTGAATGGGCCGAGAAGATGGGCCAAACTTAGAGAGCTGGGGTGGTGGGGCCCACAACTTGGACAACGTGAGAATTAAGTCCATATTTAAAAGAAAATTGAATACCCTTTTTATAAAAAATAATTTTTAAATCATCATTTTTTAATATAAATAGATATAATATACTACCCAACCTAATTAATTAATTAATTAATATTCGATTAATGATTATAAATTTATATATATACATATAAATTGAGAAATGAGAAAATGTATGTGAACAGACAAGTTAGTGGGAAGTGGGGGTGGATTGTGTGCCAGAGGAGGGTTCATTGGTGGCATTGAAGTTTTTTGCTAAGTAAATGGGAAGGGTGATTTGTCTAGGAACTTGTGACCTCTTAGAGGATTAAGGGTCGATAGCGTGGAGCCAACTGTATTTCAGAGGGGTCCACGGATCAACCTCTCCGTTATTTTTTTCAAAATATACATCTACCATTACAAAAATATAAGTAATTGATCTCCAAATTTGTTAAGAATCTTCATTTGGTCTTCACTAACTTTTAATTTTTTTTAATTAGATTTCATATTACAAGAAAATATATATTACTTTTAGTAAAAAAGGAACTTATAAACTAAGCAATTAAAAAATTTAATATCAGCACTTATATTAAAATCTTTATAAAATATAGAGACATATAGTAAATTTTACGTCTCCAATTGGGAGATACTAGAACAGTTTGATCCTGAGGAATGGTAGGATGCATAATATAATTTTCGAAGTTGTTACATCCCTCCAAAAGATCCACCACATCCTAAAAAATGATCGTTTTAATAGCTTCCATCTTGAGAGACGAGAATAGGCCTAAAACATCATCAAAAGAATATATACAGAGGGTTTCCAGAAACAAGATGGATCGCTTAATGTGAGAGTATTAAAAAATTCTTGACTTTAGGGACTGGTCAAAAAATTGCAGAATGTTCCATGCATTATACGTCAATCTAGGTGACTTATGCCTGGGCTCTGCTGTTATAATTCTTTACTCAGCAGCTGAAAAATATATTTTTATTAGGGGACGGTTAGGGTGAATGGGCCGAGGAGATGGGCCAAACTTAGAGAGCTGGGGTGGTGGGGCCCACAACTTGGACACCGTGAGAATTAAGTACATATTTAAAAGAAAATTGAATACCCTTTTTATAAAAAATAATTTTTAAATCATTATTTTTTAATATAAATGGATATAATATACTACCCAACCCAATTAATTAATTAATTAATATTCGATTAATGATTATAAATTTATATATATACATATAAATTGAGAAGTGAGAAAATGTATGTGAACAGACAAGTTAGTGGACGAAGTGGGGGTGGATTGTGTGCCATATGAGGGTTCATTGGTGGCATTGAAGTTTTTCGCTAAGTAAATGGGAAGGGTGATTTGTCTAGGAACTTGTGACCTCATAGAGGATTAAGGGTCGATAGCGTGGAGCCAACTGTATTTCAGAGGGGTCCACGGATCCACCTCTCCGTTATTTTTTTCGAAATATACATCTACCATTACAAAAATATAAGTAATTGATCTCCAAATTTGTTAAGAATCTTCATTTGGTCTTCACTAACTTTTAATGTTTTTTAATTAGATTTCATATTACAAGAAAATATATATTACTTTTAGTAAAAAAGGAACTTATAAACTAAGCAATTAAAAAATTTAATATCAGCACTTATATTAAAATCTTTATAAAATATAGAGACATATAGTAAATTTTACGTCTCCAATTGGGAGATACTACAACAGTTTGATCCTGAGGAATTGTAGGATGCATAATATAATTTTCGAAGTTGTTACATCCCTCCAAAAGATCCACCACATCCTAAAAAATGATCGTTTTAATAGATTCCATCTTGAGAGACGAGAATAGGCCTAAAACATCATCAAAAGAATATATACAGAGGGTTTCCAGAAACAAGATGGATCGCTTAATGTGAGAGTATTAAAAAATTCTTGACTTTAGGGACTGGTCAAAAAATTACAGAATGTTCCATGCATTATCCGTCAATCTAGGTGACTTATGCCTGGGCTCTGCTGTTATAATTCTTTACTCAGCACCTGAAAAATATAGTTAGGAAGGAGGGAGGGTCACTTACTTAGAGAGAGATTTAGAGCGATAAGCAATTCTCAACATTTATTATTAAACTCGACCACATACTTATTCATAGAAGTCACATGAATTCTATTATGAGAAATTTTATCAAAATTTTTCGAGCTTCCTTTAGGAAAAATATACTCTGTTCCGGGAAGTACATGTGTTGAACATGATATACTGCAAGTTGAGGTGATTGATCTCAATGCTCATCACCAGAATGCAAAAACGGCTCACTTATATAGACAAGTCTTTTGAACATGGAGTAGATGGAAGCTCAAGTATAATGAATCACATGTGAAGAAATTAAGAAAGCCCACTTATAATATAAATAATGCTTTTTTAATTAATATTTGAACATGATATTTTTCTTAATATTAATTTTTTTTATGTAACAATAATAATATTAAATTAATTTTCAGTCCTAAAAAACAAAATGGGGATACTAAAAAACAAAACAAAAGTTATTGGATAGTTTATATGACATGGCAATCCGAAAACACCTAGATAGGCAGGCGTGGAGCCAACTGTATTTGCAAGGTGTCCACAGATCCACCTCCCGTTATTTTTTCAAAATATACACCTACCATTACAAAAATATAATTAATTGATCTCCAAATTAGTTAATACTCTTCATTTGGTCTTCCCTAACTTTTATATTTTTTAATTATATTTAAAATTATTTTATTTGTATAATTTTTAATTATTTACAAGAAAATATATTACTTTAAATAAGAAAGGAACTTATAAACTAAGCAATTAAAAAATTTAATATATGCACTTATATTAAATTTTTTATAAAATATAGAGACCTATTGTACATTTTACGTCTCCAATTGGGAGATACTAGAATAGTTTGATCTGGAGCAATTGTAGGATGCACAATATAATTTTCTAAGTTGTTACATCCCTCCGAAAGATACACCATATCCTAAATAATGATCACTTTATTAGCTTCCATCTTCGGAGACGAGAATAGGCCTAAACTATCATCAAAAGGATATATATGGAGGGTTTCCAGAAAGAAGATGGATCGCATAATGTGCGAGTATTCAAAAATTATTGAATTTACGGACTTGTCGAAAAATTGCAGAATGGCCATGCATTATCCGTCAATCTAGTAGACTTATGCCTAGGTTCTAGATGGGCTCTGGTGTTATAATTCTTTCTGCACCTAAAAAATATAGTTAGGAAGGAGGGAGGATCTCTTACTTAGAGAGAGATTCAGAGCGATAAGCGATTCCAAACATTTATTATTAAACTCGACCACATACTTATTCATAGAAGTCACATGATTTCTATTATGAGAAATTTTGGCAAAATTTTTCCGGCTTCCTTTAGGAAAAACATACTCATGCTGTTCAGGGAAGTACATGTGATGAACATGATATACTGCAAGTTTAGGTGATTGATCTCAATGCTCCTCACCAGAAATGCAAAAACAGCTCACCTTTATAGACAAGTCTTTTGAACATGAAGTAGATGGAAGCTCAACATAATAAATCACATGTTAAGAAATTAAGAAAGCCCACTTATAATATAAATAATAATTTTTTAATTAATATTTGAACATGATCTTTTTTTAATAATAAATTTTTTTATATAATAATAATAATATTAAATTATTTTTTAGTCCGAAAAAACAAAATAGGGATACTAAACAACAAAACAAAAGTAATTGGATAGTTTATATGACATTCAGTATTAAATCCGTTATAATTTTTAAATATGTATGGGCTTCTATCCCTGTTTTAATATATACTAATGTTTTTTTATAAATTTCAAGTATTTTCTTTTACTTTAAATCTTTTTTCTATTTAGATCTCGTCTGCTTTCTCTCCAAATCTTTTAAATTTTTTCTATCCAGATCTTGTTTGTTTTCTCTAGAAATCTCATAAATTTCATAAATAGGTTTTCATAAATCATATATAATATTTGAATTATCAACTTACAGATCTAGATCTAGATTCAGATCCAGATTCAGATTCAGATACAGTTAGCTACTATATAGTTATCACCATGGCTGGCGGCAAAACTCAAATCACCGTAAAGAAATTCACTGATGGTATATGTTTCTACTCCTATTTTTTCAATCGTTTTATAAATTTATTAAACCTAATTTGATTTCTATTGAGAATTTTGAGATTAGTTTTGATAAATTAAAACGTGTTAAAAAGTTGTGTAGATCCTTGTTACAAATATGTGATCAAAATTATTTCATATTGCTGGAAATTTTGATTCATGATGTGTGTATTTCATTATAATTAAAAAAGTCAGAATGAAGTGCCAAAATTCTATATATGGTGGAGTGGTTGTATCATAAAGTAGTTTTTGTAATTATTAATGTTAGTTTGCATTATATAGAAGAGGAGTAATAATTTTTTGTTCAGATTTTCTTTTCTAGATACCTAAAAGTATTTCACCTTAGGTCACTACATTATGTAAATAAATAGTATTTAAGCGCTGTTTGAGGGTTTAATAATATGAATTTATTACTCTTCATATATATATACATATATATTATTAGTGTTATATTTTGGTAGTTAATATTAGTATTTAGTATTAAAGCTTCGCGAGGGTTTAATTTGATGTAAACTAACCTAATATCATTGTATGAATATCATATATATTAACTAACATTTTTGTTTATTTTTTCAGATTGAGTTGACTATACAGTGAATAACGTGATCATTGACCATGACATTTCATATTTTTAGCAAACAATGAGTTGTCCAAAGCCAGAGATTTTCTCCGAGTATCAGGAGCAAGCAGTGATAGCAGCTGCAGCTGCCGTTGGGAGAGTCTTGGTATAGTTAGACATGGTAGCGGTAAATAAAGTGAAATAGGTAATATTTTAAAAGAAGGTTAATGTGAAAAGATTAAGAATCCTAATCCTTTAATGGTAATTGCAATTTGAGATAGAAGAAAGAGAGAGAGAGAAAAGTTGAAGAAAGGGTTTGTGGTGGTGCTTTCTCCGTAGGAGCTTAACTATTGAAGTTTAGGATGTAATAAATATGTTACCTATCTACTTATTATATCATTTATTAACCCAATCTTAAATATGCCTTGACTATTCTCATTTAACTATACTTTTTAAATAATATGATTGATTTTTTTTAATTAATTAAAACCATGTTTGTTTGTTTTTCTTGGTATAACCGCGTTTAATAGTCGAATGGTTGAATGTAGGAACTTTGGCTCGGTGCTTTACTAAATTATTAAGTGGACTACTGAATGCAAACAAACATGGCCTTATCTTCTGGCATTAATGTACCTCGAGTAATGAGAAAAAAAAAGATATATAATACATAGTTGATTCCTTATCTGCATTTAAAGATTATTGACCCGAAAAATAATATATGTAAATAATAATAATATGCCTTAACTGTAATCGCGACTTTTTTTTCAATTAATGATATTGTTCACATTAAATCGAGTTCAATATATTTTTATTATAAATTGTTGAGTGTTCAGTAACGTCTGTTGAGAAATTTGATTATTAGGGGACGGTTAGGGTGAATGGGCCGAGAAGATGGGCCAAACTTAGAGAGCTGGGGTGGTGGGGCCCACAACTTGGACAACGTGAGAATTAAGTCCATATTTAAAAGAAAATTGAATACCCTTTTTATAAAAAATAATTTTTAAATCATCATTTTTTAATATAAATAGATATAATATACTACCCAACCTAATTAATTAATTAATTAATATTCGATTAATGATTATAAATTTATATATATACATATAAATTGAGAAATGAGAAAATGTATGTGAACAGACAAGTTAGTGGGAAGTGGGGGTGGATTGTGTGCCAGAGGAGGGTTCATTGGTGGCATTGAAGTTTTTTGCTAAGTAAATGGGAAGGGTGATTTGTCTAGGAACTTGTGACCTCTTAGAGGATTAAGGGTCGATAGCGTGGAGCCAACTGTATTTCAGAGGGGTCCACGGATCCACCTCTCCGTTATTTTTTTCAAAATATACATCTACCATTACAAAAATATAAGTAATTGATCTCCAAATTTGTTAAGAATCTTCATTTGGTCTTCACTAACTTTTAATTTTTTTTAATTAGATTTCATATTACAAGAAAATATATATTACTTTTAGTAAAAAAGGAACTTATAAACTAAGCAATTAAAAAATTTAATATCAGCACTTATATTAAAATCTTTATAAAATATAGAGACATATAGTAAATTTTACGTCTCCAATTGGGAGATACTAGAACAGTTTGATCCTGAGGAATTGTAGGATGCATAATATAATTTTCGAAGTTGTTACATCCCTCCAAAAGATCCACCACATCCTAAAAAATGATCGTTTTAATAGCTTCCATCTTGAGAGACGAGAATAGGCCTAAAACATCATCAAAAGAATATATACAGAGGGTTTCCAGAAACAAGATGGATCGCTTAATGTGAGAGTATTAAAAAATTCTTGACTTTAGGGACTGGTCAAAAAATTGCAGAATGTTCCATGCATTATACGTCAATCTAGGTGACTTATGCCTGGGCTCTGCTGTTATAATTCTTTACTCAGCAGCTGAAAAATATATTTTTATTAGGAGACGGTTAGGGTGAATGGGCCGAGGAGATGGGCCAAACTTAGAGAGCTGGGGTGGTGGGCCCACAACTTGGACAAACTGAGAATTAAGTCCATATTTAAAAGAAAATTGAATACCCTTTTTATAAAAAATAATTTTTAAATCATCATTTTTTAATATAAATGTATATAATATACTACCAAACCTAATTAATTAATTAATTAATATTCGATTAATGATTATAAATTTATATATATACATATAAATTGAGAAGTGAGAAAATGTATGTGAACAGACAAGTTAGTGTACGAAGTGGGGGTGGATTGTGTGTCATATGAGGGTTCATTGGTGGCATTGAAGTTTTTCGCTAAGTAAATGGGAAGGGTGATTTGTCTAGGAACTTGTGACCTCTTAGAGGATTAAGGGTCGATAGCGTGGAGCCAACTGTATTTCAGAGGGGTCCACGGATCCACCTCTCCGTTATTTTTTTCAAAATATACATCTACCATTACAAAAATATAAGTAATTGATCTCCAAATTTGTTAAGAATCTTCATTTGGTCTTCACTAACTTTTAATGTTTTTTAATTAGATTTCATATTACAAGAAAATATATATTACTTTTAGTAAAAAAGGAACTTATAAACTAAGCAATTAAAAAATTTAATATCAGCACTTATATTAAAATCTTTATAAAATATAGAGACATATAGTAAATTTTACGTCTCCAATTGGGAGATACTAGAACAGTTTGATCCTGAGGAATTGTAGGATGCATAATATAATTTTCGAAGTTGTTACATCCCTCCAAAAGATCCACCACATCCTAAAAAATGATCGTTTTATTAGATTCCATCTTGAGAGATGAGAATAGGCCTAAAACATCATCAAAAGAATATATACAGAGGGTTTCCAGAAACAAGATGGATCGCTTAATGTGAGAGTATTAAAAAATTCTTGACTTTAGGGACTGGTCAAAAAATTACAGAATGTTCCATGCATTATCCGTCAATCTAGGTGACTTATGCCTGGGCTCTGCTGTTATAATTCTTTACTCAGCACCTGAAAAATATAGTTAGGAAGGAGGGAGGGTCACTTACTTAGAGAGAGATTTAGAGCGATAAGCAATTCTCAACAGTTATTATTAAGCTCGACCACATACTTATTCATAGAAGTCACATGAATTCTATTATGAGAAATTTTATCAAAATTTTTCGAGCTTCCTTTAGGAAAAATATACTCTGTTCCGGGAAGTACATGTGTTGAACATGATATACTGCAAGTTGAGGTGATTGATCTCAATGCTCATCACCAGAATGCAAAAACGGCTCACTTATATAGACAAGTCTTTTGAACATGGAGTAGATGGAAGCTCAAGTATAATGAATCACATGTGAAGAAATTAAGAAAGCCCACTTATAATATAAATAATGCTTTTTTAATTAATATTTGAACATGATATTTTTCTTAATATTAATTTTTTTTATGTAACAATAATAATATTAAATTAATTTTCAGTCCTAAAAAACAAAATGGGGATACTAAAAAACAAAAAAAAAGTTATTGGATAGTTTATATGACATGGCAATCCGAAAACACCTAGATAGGCAGGCGTGGAGCCAACTGTATTTGCAAGGTGTCCACAGATCCACCTCCCGTTATTTTTTCAAAATATACACCTACCATTACAAAAATATAATTAATTGATCTCCAAATTAGTTAATACTCTTCATTTGGTCTTCCCTAACTTTTATATTTTTTAATTATATTTAAAATTATTTTATTTGTATAATTTTTAATTATTTACAAGAAAATATATTACTTTAAATAAGAAAGGAACTTATAAACTAAGCAATTAAAAAATTTAATATATGCACTTATATTAAATTTTTTATAAAATATAGAGACCTATTGTACATTTTACGTCTCCAATTGGGAGATACTAGAATAGTTTGATCTGGAGCAATTGTAGGATGCACAATATAATTTTCTAAGTTGTTACATCCCTCCGAAAGATACACCATATCCTAAATAATGATCACTTTATTAGCTTCCATCTTCGGAGACGAGAATAGGCCTAAACTATCATCAAAAGGATATATATGGAGGGTTTCCAGAAAGAAGATGGATCGCATAATGTGCGAGTATTCAAAAATTATTGAATTTACGGACTTGTCGAAAAATTGCAGAATGGCCATGCATTATCCGTCAATCTAGTAGACTTATGCCTAGGTTCTAGATGGGCTCTGGTGTTATAATTCTTTCTGCACCTAAAAAATATAGTTAGGAAGGAGGGAGGATCTCTTACTTAGAGAGAGATTCAGAGCGATAAGCGATTCCAAACATTTATTATTAAACTCGACCACATACTTATTCATAGAAGTCACATGATTTCTATTATGAGAAATTTTGGCAAAATTTTTCCGGCTTCCTTTAGGAAAAACATACTCATGCTGTTCAGGGAAGTACATGTGATGAACATGATATACTGCAAGTTTAGGTGATTGATCTCAATGCTCCTCACCAGAAATGCAAAAACAGCTCACCTTTATAGACAAGTCTTTTGAACATGAAGTAGATGGAAGCTCAACATAATAAATCACATGTTAAGAAATTAAGAAAGCCCACTTATAATATAAATAATAATTTTTTAATTAATATTTGAACATGATCTTTTTTTAATAATAAATTTTTTTATATAATAATAATAATATTAAATTAGTTTTTAGTCCTAAGAAACAAAATAGGGATACTAAACAACAAAACAAAAGTAATTGGATAGTTTATATGACATTAAGTATTAAATTCCGTTATAATTTTTAAATATGTATGGGCTTCTATCCCTGTTTTAATATATACTCCTGTTTTTTTTTTTTTATAAATTTCAAGTATTTTCTTTCACTTTAAAGCTTTTTTCTATTTAGATCTCGTCTGGTTTCTCCAAATCTTTTAAATTTTTTCTATCCAGATCTTGTTTGTTTTCTCTAGAAATCTCATAAATCTCATAAATAGGTTTTCATAAATCATATATAATATTTGAATTATCAACTTACAGATCTAGATCTAGATTTAGATCCAGATCCAGATTCAGATCCAGATTCAGATCCAGATCTAGATTCAGATCCAGATCCAGTTAGCTACTATATAGTTATCACCATGGCTAGCTGCAAAGCTCAAATCACCATAAAGAAATTCCCTGATGGTATATGTTTCTACTCATATTTTTTTCAATTGTTTTATAAATTTATTGAACCTAATTTGATTTCTATTGAGCATTGTGAGATTAGTTTTGATAATTATATTTAATTAATTAAAATGTGTTAAACAATTGTGTAGATCCTTGTTACAAATATCTGATCTAAATTATTTCATATTGCTGGTAATTTTGATTCATGATGTGTGTATTTCATTATAATTAAAAAAGTCAAAATGATGTGCCAAAAGTCTATATGTGGTGGAGTAGTTGTATCATAAAGTAGTATTTGTAATTACTAATGTTAGTTTGCATGATATAGAAGAGAAGTCATAAATTTTTGTTGAGATTTTCTTTTTCAGATACCTAAAAGTATATCACCTTAGGTCACTACATTATGTAAAAGAATAGTATTTAAGCGTTGTTTGAGTGTTTAATTATATGAATTTATTACTCTTTATATATATATACATATATATTATTAGTGTTATATTTTTGTAGTTGATATTAGCATTTAGTATTAAAGCTTCGTGAGGGTTTAATTTGATGTAAACTAACCTAATATCTTTGTATGAATATCATACATATTAACTAACATTATTTTTGTTTATTTTTTCAGATTGAGTTGACTATACAGTGAATAACATGATCATTGACCATGACATTTCATATTTTTAGCAAACAATGAGTTGTCCAAAGCCGGAGATTTTCTCCGAGTATCAGGAGCAAGCAGTGATAGCAGCTGCCGTTGGGAGAGTCTTGGTATAGTTAGACATGGTAGCGATAAATAAAGAGAAATAGGTAATATTTTAAAAGAAGGTTAATGTGAAAAGATTAAGAATCCTAATCCTTTAATGGTTATTGCAATTTGAGATAGAAGAAAGAGAGAGAGAAAAGTTGAAGAAGGAGGGTTTGTGGTGGCGCTTTCTCTGTAGGAGATTAAAGATTAACTATTGAAGTTTAGGATGTAATAAATATGTTACCTATCTACTTATTATTTCATTTATTAACCCAATCTTAAATATGCCTGGACTATTCTCATTTAACTATACTTTTTAAATAATATGATTAATTTTTTTTTACTTAATTAAAACCATGTTTCTTTGTTTTTCTTGGTATAACCGCGTTTAATAGTCGAATGGTTGAATGTAGGAACTTTGGCTCGGTGCCTTATTAAATTATTAAGTGGACTACTGAATGCAAACAAACATGGCCATATCTTCTGGCATTAATATACCTCGAGTAATGAGAAAAAAAATGATATATAATGCATAGTTGATTCCTTATCTGCATTTAAAGATTATTGACCCGAAAAATAATATATGTAAATAATAATAATACGCCTTAACTGTAATCGCCACTTTTTTTTCAATTAATGATATTGTTCGCATTAAATAGAGTTCAGTATATTTTTATTATAAATTGTTGAGTGTTCAGTAATGTCGGTTGAGAAATTTGATTATTAGGGGACGGTTAGAATTAAGTCGATATTTAAAAGAAAATTGAATACCCTTTTTATCAAAAATAATTTTTAAATCATCATTTTTTAATATAAATGGATATAATATACTACCCAGCCTGATTAATTAATTAATTAATATTCGATTAATGATTATAAATTTATATATATACATATAAATTGAGAAGTGAGAAAATGTATGTGAACAGACAAGTTAGTGGACGAAGTGGGGGTGGATTATGTGTCATAAGAGGGTTCATTGGTGGCATTGAAGTTTTTTGCTATGTAAATGGGAAGGGTGAGTTGTCTAGGAACTTGTGACCTCTTAGAGGATTGTTCCATTCTTAGAGGATTAAGGGTCGGGAATCCGTAAACACCCAGATAGGCGTGGGGCCAACTGTATTGTATTTCAGAGGGGACCCCGGATCCACCTCTCCATTATTTTTTTCAAAATATACACCTACCATTACAAAATATAAGTAATTGATCTCCAAATTTGTTAAGAATCTTCATTTGGTCATCCCTAACTTTTAAATTTTTTTAATTAGATTTTATATTATTTTATTTGTATAATCTATTTTATTTACAAGAAAATATATATTACTTTTGATAAAAAAAGAACTTATAAACTAAGCAATTAAAAAAGTTAATATCAACACTTATATTAAAATCTTTATAAAATATAGAGACATATAGTACATTTACGTATTTAATTGGGAGATACTAGAATAGTTTGATCCGGAGGAATTGTAGGATGCATAATATAATTTTCGAAGTTGTTATATGCCTCCGAAAGATCCACCACATCCTAAAAAATGATCGTTTTATTAGCTTCCATCTTGAAAGACGAGAATAGGCCTAAACAATCATCAAAAGAATATATACAAAGGGTTTCCAGAAACAAGATGGATCGCATAATGTGAGAGTATTAAAAAATTCTGGACTTTAGGGACTGGTCAAAAAATTGCAAAATGTTCCATGCATTATCTGTCAATCTAGGTGACTTATGCTTAGGTTCTAGATGGGCTCTGGTGTTATAATTCTTTACTCGGCACCTGAAAATATAGTTAGGAAAGAGGGAGGGCCGCTTACTTAGAGAGAGATTCAGAGCGATCAACAATTATCAACATTTATTATTAAGCTCGACCATATACTTATTCATATAAGTCACATGATTTCTATTATGATAAATTTTGGCAAAATTTTTCCGGCTTCCTTTAGGAAAAACATACTCATGCTGTTCAGGGAAGTACATGTGATGAACATGATATACTGCAAGTTTAGGTGATTGATCTCAATGCTCATCACCAGAATGCAAAAACAGCTCACCTATATAGACAAGTCTTTTGAACATGAAGTAGATGGAAGCTCAAGTATAATAAATCACATGTTAAGAAATTAAGAAAGTCCACTTATAATATAAATAATAATTTTTTAATTAATATTTGAACATGATCTTTTTTTTAATATTAAATTTTTTTATATAAATAATAATAATATTAAATTATTTTTTAGTCCTAAGAAACAAAATGGGGATACTAAACAACAAAACAAAAGTAATTGGAGTAATGATATATATCACCCCTTCACCCCTTCACCTCCTATGTGGAGCCTATGTGGAGGTTAAATGAAAGAGAGAGAAAAAAGTCATTCAAGAAAGGGAAACATTATAATTGGTTTTTAAAACCTCCACATAGGCTCCACATAGGAGGTGAAGGGGTGAAGGGGTGATATATAGCATTACTCAAGTAATTGGATAGTTTATATGACATTCACTATTAAATCTGGTTATAATTTTTAAATATGTATGGGCTTCTATCCCTGTTTTAATATATACTCCTGGTTTTTTTTATAAATTTCAAGTATTTTATTTCACTTTAAATCTTTTTTCTATTTAGATCTCGTCTGCTTTCTCTCGAAATCTTTTAAATTTTTTCTATCCAGATCTTGTTTGTTTTTTCTAGAAATCTCATAAATCTCATAAATAGGTTTTCATAAATCATATATAATATTTGAATTATCAACTTACAGATCTAGATCTAGATTCAGATCCAAATTCAGATCCAGATCTAGATTCAGATCCAGATCCAGTTAGCTACTATATAGTGGTGGTCCTTTGTGTGTTCTAAAAATAAATGCAAATGCTAATCGAACCACAACCGCAAGTGTACGGTTGTCCCAAGTAGTATGTATGATAATACAGATTCGTTCCAAGGACGGATGGTTGATCACAATGTTTAGCAAGTAGTGATTGATGCACTTATGAAAGTAAAAGGTAATAAGATGTTTGTTTGGTTTTGTTTATTAAAACTAATGAATAAAAGACAAATAATTAAATGCAAGTAAAACTAAGACCAAAGTAAAATAAGTGAAAACGCAATATGAGATGTAGTACTTGAGAACGCAAGGATCCTCCTAATCTTACTTCCTAACTTATGTTGTTTAAGGGCTAAATTGGTCAATTACAATGGTCGGGATTCTAAATTCCTTATACCCCCGTCAGGGTGGACTATAAGGCGATCCTAAAGTGTCACTAGTCCCGTCAGGGTAAATATGATCCACCGTTGGATGATTAAGTGTTTTACCTCATTGGCCCTAGAATTAGCTAAGTTCGTCAGAATCAATAGCTTTTATCCTAGATTGAATAATTAATTCTATACCTAAACCCTCCGTCAGGATGATCCACACGCCACATATGTGGAATAGCTTAGATACTAATACCTAATTTTAGTTCGCGACTCTAAAATCAGTAAATGATCACAAATTATCGAAAAGAGTAATAAACCCAATCTAATTTAATTTAGCATAAACCCAAATTCAACATTCGTTATTTCATAAAATTAAGATTCACCCATTGTTTGTTCTCAAGCACTATTAAAAGCTTAGCTCATATTAAAATTAAAAACTAAATTAAAAGAAAGGGAATTCATATTATTTACAAAATTAAAATACGAAAAGAACCTAATTTCCGGAATTGGAATGACTACGAACGGAGCTATAGACCCACTCCAGCTCTTGTAGCTTCTTCTTTTTCCTTCTGTTGCTTCTCTCTGGTGTTTTAATCTTGTGGAATGTGAATTGTGTGAAAAATAGAAGTCCAGACCTCCTTTTATAAGCATAAAATCGTTCTAGGGCTTGGACCAGAAAATAGAATATTAATTAAATGTCCAAGCCCACTTTCTAAGCCCAAAATCCCGTAACTGCTGATACACCTTCACTAAAACGGCTTTTCCCGATGCGTTATGACTCCGATTGACCTCATTCCAGTTGCTAAATTTCCGTAACTCGATAAGGAATGTTTTCTCTTCAATTGTCAGCGGCTAAATCATTGCTTAAGCACCTCGAAATCAGTACTCTATGGCCTGGAAAATGGATTTTCAGCTCTAAAAATAATATCTTTGGGATTTATTCTTCAAGTCTTGACTCTAATTCACGATCTTTGACTTTCTCCTCGGATTCCTCTCCTAGCTAACATCTAAAACCTGTAAACTTGCACTAAAAATACCAATATTACGCGCAAAAGTTTAATAAATTAAAAATGCTAGAAATAAAAAGGTACTTCCGGATTATTGAATATTTAGTACAAAAGTCTATCAAATTAATTAAATAAACACCAAAAATGATGTCTCCCAAGGGTCTAAAATAAGAACAATTAGGGAGACATCAAGACCCCCAACTCAAACCTTTGTCGTCCCGACAAAGTAAAACAAAACAATGGGGTCGAAGTAAGCGTATAACAAAGTAGAAGCTAGCAAATAAACCCTAAAGCAATTCTCAAAATAAATCTCATATAGCAAACTCTAGAAACTAATATACACATACACTAATCATGCAACATCAAACATAAATAATCTCAATCATAAAATTAAAGTCGCAATGCTTGAAGGTTACACTTGTACTCATCTCTGTATGATGGTTATAGGGTGGTCATTAATCCTAACTCGCTTTGAACGCTCCACCTAGTGTATTCCCTATCAACAGAATTATAAATTCACTATGCATTTAGGAATCACGAGGTCTTTACGGTTATAATATTAGCTTAAGGACGGGTGTGGATGTATTTTTGGTAAATTTGAAGTGAGCTTTTGGCTCTCTCCTCACTTACCATCTACAATGTCCTCGAGCTTGAGTTAACGCTCAAAAGATGTTCTCACTCACCCATATACGCAACAATTTAGCGTCCCCTATCTACCCACTATAAACGAGATGATTTTCAGAAAATTCCACTTTGCCGGATGTTTTATTCATTCATATTTTTCTTTTTCTTTTCTTTTCTCTTTTTCTTCTTTTTTTTTGTACAGAAGCAAACCGGGTTCCCGGTTTTGACGAATCCGGGTTCCCGGTTCCTACTGTATGAATTTTCAACTTTTTTCATTTTTTTTTTCTTTTTTTATTTTTCACTTTTTCTCATTCCCGGCAAAGGGTTACAAGTATATATCATCTGCAATTGTGCTACAATACAAAGCACATCGATCTCAACCCATTAATTCCCCATATGTGGTCCCACCACCCCAAACTCAAGCTCGAGACATGTCTCATGATTGTGATTCAAGTGCGGGTCATATGGTCATGCCTAATAATCTAAGGAATAATGGCTTATATCGTGGCTACAAAGAAAAGGCTAAAGGCTCAAAGTGGCTAAGACGGATAATAATTAATACACGGGATAGAAGGCTAAAAAGGCACAAATGGCTAACAAAGAACTGCCCCTATCATTTTCCTAAGTACATAGCTTGTCTTTAGTTCATATCTAGGTGGGTTCTCTACTAATTAGGATTTCACGTTCTACACACCAAACATATTCCTTGAGTACAAGCTTACTTCATTTGCATTGTTCATTAATTTTTCCTATCAATTACCTATGTTCGCATGCAATTGTAAGTGCGTTTTATATCAATCCCTAAAGTCCACTATTTACTATCATAGATTTATCAAAAGTATGCTTAAAGGGATATTTAAAAATTTCTATAGTCAAACGCAACTCCGAAAATTCTTTTATTGAAAGCAAATAAAGCAAATAACACATAAAAAACTGGGATGAGGCAACGAACCCCACCCCAAACTCAAAAATGAGTCGTGTCTCCACGACTCGAAAAGACTCAATAAAGCATTTAAACTAATATACACTAAGAGGAAAGTTTAGAAAACGTATCTTAACCAGCGCGAGGCTGGTTATCGGTGTTGCGTTCTGGACCTTTATCTCGCGTAACAGCATCATAAATCTCGTTTTGAAGTGTATTTACGCCTAAGATTAAATTTCGAAGCAGGTCCAATTCTTTTGTAACGTTTCCCAAGGTAGCAATCATCCTCTCCTGATTCTCTTCCAACACCTGAATCTTCGCTTCCAACTCAGGTACAGTTTTCGCTTTCTTTGATTGAGGAGTTCTGGGACTTCTTGTAGCTCGTGTTGCCTCTTCGTGGATGTTCTTGATTGTGCTCAAAGCTATACTCACACCAACTGAAACAATGTCAATATCTGCGTTCTTACGCGGAATCTTTGCGTCTAGACACAACTGAGTAATAGTACAAGGAAACTTCAGATTTTGTTGTTTCATTGGTGATTTCGCGAACTCCGTGATTGTATCATAAATGATCTTGGCAACATCAAATGGTTTCTCCTCCAAAATACACTTAATAACAAATATGTGCTCTTTCTTCAACTCGGAAGTGTGTTTAATACCAAAGAAAGTGGGTATTATGAAACGAGACCAAACCTTAGCACGAGGTGTCAAACTACTGCTGTAAAACTGTCCAGGATACCTTTCAGCTTCAGAAATTGGGCTAGTCCCATTAACAAGCACGGTCCCCCAAAGGGATTCAAAATCAAAAGAAGGGTCATTAAGAATTTCTTGGAAGGGGCATGTTCCAGAAAAGTTGGGTAGTTTCAATGATTTCCGAATACGTTCAATAGAGAAAGGAACTACCTTTTTGCGGTTATCAATGGCATCATGTGAGGTAGCTAAACCTTCGTAAAATTCTCGCACAAAAGTAGGAATAAACTCAAGCTTCTTTTCTTGTAACTCTTTCCAACCAAACTTAGCACATGTCACAGCATATTCCTTGTAATCACTACTCATAATACCCTTAGGAAAATTCGTCTCCTCACCAAATTTCAAAAATTCAATTCTTTCACGAACCTGAGTATTCCAACAAGTGTAAACCCTCTTAGGCTTGTGGGCCCACATCTTCATACGCGGAGGTTTTTGAACGGGTGCTTCCGGAATCTCTTGTTCAGTTTCCTTCTCAATGTTCTTCGCAATTTCCTCTTCTGGTTCCTTCTCACTTTCAATCTCATCAATCAATCTTCTCTTTAGACCTGTGATTTCTTTTCTGTTAGAATCAAGCTTAACTTCGTCAATTTTTCGTTTAGGACGCGAATCAGGAATCTCAATAGCTTGTTCTTGAGAACCACCAATGGTGGTCTTTCTTCTAGTAGCAGTTCTTCGGAAATCACCGGTTCTGTTAGTCATCTCTTTTCACCCCAAACTCAAAACTTCAAATAATGAAAAACTTAGGGAAAAGTTTAGAATTTTGATGTTTTGAGGTTTAAGAATTTAAGAACTAGGTGAAATATGAGATGGGTCTTGGTTAATTTGTATGGGAGAAGAAAGAATTGGGTTTAATTTAAGGAATTGGGTGAAGAAGAATCTTGGGAAAAACTAAGGATTTGATGATATTTTGGAGAGGAGGTGAGTTGATCTTATGTTTTTGTGGTGAAAGAGGGTAGGATTTGATGATATATAGTGTTTTGGTAGATGAATTTCGGAGGTGGGGAGGCTATTGGTGCGTTTTAGGTAAATACTTGCAAAAGAGGCTAAGAAAACTAGGTTAAAATACCCAAAACAGCCTCTCACAGCTTTCAAACCGGGTTCCCGGTTCCGCGTCGCTGTGACGGCGCGGAAAAACAATTGTGGACTTTTTTTTTTTTTTTTTTTCAAAACGCACCAAAACGCTAGACCCCAAGACACGGGGTCAGGGATTTTACTCGCCGAAACCGGGTACCCGGTTCTGTGGAATGCGGGTTCCCGGAATTTCTCGATGGCGCGAGTCAAAACGCGCCAAAACGCAGCACCTCAAAACGCTGGACCAGAGAAATTTGAAGACAACAGCTCCGAAACCGGGTACCCGGTTCTGCCAAATGCGGGTACCCGGATTTGTGTCGATGGCGTGAGTCAAAACGCACGAAAACGCAAGCCACCAAAACGCTGGGTCAGGGATTTTCAGAAATCACAGCACCAAAACCGGGTACCGGGTTTTGCCAAATGCGGGTTCCCGGTTCCGACGCTGTGACCTTACCCCAAAACGCCAAGTGTTGCGTTAAAATGGTTGGTACAAGCTCCAAAACCGGGTTCCCGGTTTCTCCTGGACATCCAACCACTTTTTATCCTATTTTCGCCTCATCGACCCCAAACTCAAGTCCTTTTTACCCCTGAAATCATCAAAAACAACTACCCTTCCTTATTTCTTAATAAAAACAATAAAATTACGAAAATCAAACTAATCTAAATTGCAAAAACTCAGCTAATATACAAGTAATTGGCTTTTGTTTAACGTCGTTAAGCTCGACGGGTTACCTCACGCTTCTAAGGAGTCTCGAGGAGATACATGACCTCCCCGGGATGTGGATCCTCCGAGCGATTTGTATCTTCACCTCCATGGTATATCTTTAGTCTGTGACCGTTAACCATAAAGGTACGATTCTCTAGCGGATGTTCTATTTCTATCGCCCCATGAGGTGTAACTTTGGTCACAATGTATGGACCTGACCACTTAGATCTTAACTTACCCGGATAATTGCTGAACTTTGAGTTATACTTCAGCACTCTTTGCCCCACTTCAAATTTCTTTGTACGAATCCGATTGTCATGCCATTTCTTTGTGTTTTCTTTGTAAAGTTTGGCATTTTCATATGCATGCAACCGGAATTCGTCAAGTTCATTAAGCTTCATCATACGATTCTTTCCGGCTAAGATAGGATCTAAGTTCAACTGCGCAATTGCCCAATAGGCACCCATTTCAAGCTCTAAAGGTAAGTGACAAGCCTTACCATACACCATACGATAGGGAGATGCACCAACTGGAGTCTTAAACGCAGTACGATAGGCCCACAACGCATCATCTAACTTCATTGACCAATCTTTTCTTGTAGGACCAACGGTTTTCTCTAGGATTGACTTGACTTCACGGTTCGAAACCTCAGCTTGACCATTGGATTGTGGATGGTATGCAGTAGATACACGGTGTCTAACTCCATATTTCTCTAGAACAGTCTTCAGATATTTATTAACGAAATGAGATCCTCCATCGCTAATAATCACTCTAGGTGTGCCATGTCTAGTGAAGATATGAGATTTCAAGAACTTGATCACCACTCGTGAATCATTAGTAGGTAAAGCCACCGCTTCTACCCACTTAGATACATAATCCACAGCTAATAAGATATAGAGGTTACCATTTGAAGGAACGAAAGGACCCATAAAGTCTATGCCCCACACATCGAATATTTCAACCTCTAACACATTATTACGCGGCATCTCATCCCTCTTGGATATGTTCCCGGTAAACTGGCATCCCGTACATTTCTTAACATATTCATGACAATCTTTTATAAGAGAAGGCCAGTAAAAACCTGTAGAAATACCTTTGCAGCAGTTCTGTCTCCTTTGAAATGTCCTCCATATAATGAATCATGGCATCCATCTATAATGGCTTGAGTCTCTTCCCTTGCTACACATCTTCGTATCATTTGGTCAGCACAAACTTTATAGAGGAACGGATTCTCCCAAAAGAACTGTCTAGCACGATGAGCTAACCTCTTTCTTTCTTGAGAAGTAGAACCTTCAGGAAAAACACCACTCACCACTAAATTCACAATATCTGCATACCACGGAGCCTCATAATCTCGAACAACGAATAAACTCTCATCAGGAAATTCTTCTCTAACTGCTTCAGTACCACTATTCATCTCTGAACCCTCTAAACGCGATAGATGATCTGCAACCTGATTCTCACAACCCTTTCTATCTTTGATCTCTAAATCGAACTCTTGAAGCAATAACACCCATCTGATCAACCTTGGTTTCGCATCTTTCTTCTCCATAAGAAATCTGATCGCGGAATGATCTGTATAGACAATAACTTTCGCTCCAAGAAGATAAGAGCGAAATTTATCAAACGAATATACAACTGCTAGCAACTCTTTTTCTGTAACTGTGTAATTAATCTGAGCACCACTAAAAGTTTTACTAGCATAGTAAATCGAATGAAAAACTTTCTCTTTCCTCTGTCCTAATACAGCTCCCATACACAAATCACTCGCATCACACATAACCTCAAACGGTAAATTCCAATCTGGAGGTAACACTATAGGAGCAGAAATAAGCTTTTCTTTGATTGCTTTGAAGGCCGCTAAACAAGCTTCATCAAAAAGGAATTTGCAATCCTTTTCGAGTAAGTTGCATAACGGTTTAGCAATCTTAGAAAAATCTTTAATAAAACGCCTATAAAAGCCAGCATGGCCAAGAAAACTCCTTACCCCTTTAACAGAAACAGGAGGGGGGAGAGTTTTAATTACCTCTATCTTTGCTCTATCAACCTCTAATCCAGCACTCGAAACTTTGTGACCCAGAACAATACCTTCGCGAACCATGAAATGACACTTCTCCCAGTTGAGCACCAAATCTGTTTCCTTGCATCTCACTAACACTTTCTCCAAGTTATCCAAACATATATCAAAATCATCACCAAACACGGAGAAATGATCCATGAACACTTCAAGGAAATTATCTATCATGTCCCAGAAGATGGCCATCATACACCTTTGAAAAGTAGCGGGAGCGTTACACAACCCAAATGGCATTCTGCGATATGCAAACGTACCAAAAGGGCATGTAAAAGTAGTCTTATGTTGATCTTCTGGAGCCACGTAAATCTGATTGTACCCGGAGTAGCCATCCAAGAAACAGTAATATTCCCTTCTTGCTAATTTGTCTAACATCTGATCAATGAAGGGCAAAGGGAAATGATCTTTTCTGGTGGCCTTATTCAGCTTTCTGTAATCCATGCAAACTCTCCAACCTACTACCGTTCTCGAAGGAATCGCTTCATTTTTATCATTAAGAACTGTTGTAATTCCTCCTTTCTTCGGTACACACTGAACCGGACTCACCCATTCACTACTCGAAATGGGATAAATAATCCCCGCATCTAAAAGCTTGATCACCTCTTTCTTTACCACATCTTTCATCACGGGCATCAATCTCCTTTGGCCTTCAACTGAGCGTGCGTTAACATCTTCAAGTATGATTTTGTGTTGACAATAGGATGGACTAATGCCTTTGATGTCAGCAATTGTCCAACCTATTGCTTCTTTGTTGGCTCTTAACACACGCAACAGTTTATCTTCTTGAGTACCTGTTAAATTAGCTGAAACAATAACAGGTAGAGTTTCATTAGTACCCAAATAAGCATACCTCAAGTGTGTTGGCAATGGTTTTTCTTCCAACTCCGGAGGAGATTCAATTGAAGGTTTCTTTTTAGGAATAATCTCCCCCGGTTCTCTCACAGGTTCATAGGCAAGACGCCTATACTTCGGATTTTCAGAATTGAGAGCTGCCACTGTTTCTGTAAGCTCCTCCATCATCTCAGGTGAATCTAATGTCAAAGCAGCCTGCAAGATATCATCAAAATTTAAGAAAGTAAATACCTCTTGCGATGCTTGCTCTACTACATCCATTCTGAAGCAATCTTCCTGAGAATCTGGGAATTTCATAGCTCGAAATACATTGAATTTCACTTCCTCATCTTGTATCCTCATTGTCAATTCGCCATTCTCTACATCGATCAATGTCCTCCCTGTAGCTAGGAAGGGTCTACCCAAAATAATGGGGACATTTCTATCTGCATTGTATTCAAGGATTACGAAATCAACAGGAAATATAAGTGTACCTGCCTTAACAAGGACATCCTCAATACGGCCTTCAGGATGAGCAAGAGACCTGTCTGCCATTTGCAAGACCATAGAGGTGGGTCTTGCATTTCCAATTTTAAGCTTATCAAAGACTGACTTGGGCATCAAGTTGATGCTTGCCCCCAAATCGCATAGCGCCTTTCCCTTCCATTCTTCTCCAATCGATATGGGAATCGTGAAACTCCCCGGATCAACTAACTTCGGAGGTAATTTACTCTGACAAATCGCACTACACTCTTCAGGAAGGCCAATCATCTCATTATCACAGTAGGGCCTTTTGTTAGTGAGGGCCTTCTTCAAAAACTTCGTATACTTAGGAATATCTCGAATTGCCTCAAGTAACGGAATATTAATACTCAGACCCCTCACTCTATTAAAGAACTTCTGAAAATCACCCAAATCACCCTTTTTCTGAACTCGCGATGGAAACGGTGGTGGAGGGCGATTGCTTACAATTTCATCTTTCTTTTTCAGAACTTCTCTTGGTCATTCGATTTCTTCAACCTCACTATCTTTCTCATTCTCTTTCTCTTTCTCACCCACTTCCTTTTCTTTTCTTGGAACTTCTTTCTCTTTCATAACGGGAAAAGGAGGTGGAGGAAGGTTCTTACCACTTCTTAATGTAACAGCCTTGCAATCTTCACATTGTGTTGGATTTTCCGTATCGCTAGGAAGTTGCCCTTGTGGACGCTGATTCAGCTGTTTATTAATTTGACTTAGCTGATTCTGGAAAATCTTCATATTCGCTTCAGCTGCGTTCTGACGTTCCAATGCTTGTGTTTGAAGAGCAATCAAATTTTCAACGGTTTTCTGAAGGGTAACTACTCCTTCTTGTGGATGGGCAGGTAGAGCTTTCTGGTTTAAATTCTCTTCGTAGGTATTCTGAGGGGCTTGTCTTTGCACATAATTGTTTTGATTCTGTCCTCCTTGATAATTGTTGTGTGGTCTTGGATTATAGTTGTTGCCTTGAGGACGCGGCTGATACGCGTAAGTAGGATTGGCTGCCCCATTAGGATTTGATTATTGAAACCCAGGATGGTTTCTGTTAGGCTGATATCCATTACCACTTGAATTGAAATTACCTCTATTGGACATAAAATTCACTTATTCTTGGTTATTCGGACAACTTTCCTCATCATGATCATCTACCTTACAAATTGAACACATATAAACCTCTTTGTGCAGCATGCACATCTACCTTCTTACCCGAAAAACCTTCTTTTACAGCTAAAGTAAGCTGCTTCAACTGTTGCTCTATAGTATTCTGGATCTTGTTCTCAAACGTAGAAAATTTCTCTTCCATGTCAACATTATTTACTCCCTTAACTGGTGTTCTTACTGAGCTCCACCCAACTTCATTCTTGACTGTTCTCTCTAAAATGATCTTGGCATGAGCGGGTTGAACTTGAAGAAAACCTGCACCACATAGCGTATCCAACTTCTCTCTCGAAGTTCCATCAAGGCCCCTATAAAAGATCTTTAACTGTTGTTGTTCTGAAAAGCCATGATTGGGAACTTTACGCAAACACATCTGAAATCTTGTCCAACTCTTACCCACAGTTTCCTCATACTCTTGACGGAAATGTGTCAATTCTAGTTCAGCATCTAACCTCATGTTACTTGGGTAATACCTGTCAAAGAACGCAATCTCTAATTGGTCCCAATTAGTAATCTTTGTAGGATCTTGCGTATCATGCCATTCACTTGCTCCATCTATGACAAAGAATTTAAAAGCAGCAAAATACATTTGTTCTCTTGAAACCCCTTGTGTGATATAAGAATCACATATCTGTTTGAATTTCTGTACCGCTCTAAGAGGATCTTCCGATGGTCTTCCGCGAAAATTTCCAAAGTTTTGGAACTGAGCTAGCATACCCGAATCTGGACGGAATCTCGGAACATCAATATCTGGAGCACCTACTCCTATAGCAGGAGCGCAGAATGGAACTTCTGGAGGGCCATTAGTGAACCACGGATCATGATTCATCACTATCTGGACTGGAGGATTAGGATTCGCTGGTGGAACTGGAGGAATAACACCTGGAGCCAAAGGTTGGCCATTTGCGCCTAGTTGATTATCTTGAAGATTGATCTCTTCTATTCTGTTACTTAACTCTTCTACCTCTAAAGCTACTCGTTCTCTTCTTCTTCTGTTCGCAAGTCTGATCAACGATTCTGGATTACTAAGGATCGGAGGTGCTGGCTCTAGATCCTTGAATAGCCTTCTTCGCATACACCAAACCTAAAAACCTGAAAAAGCTAACAAACAAAAAGCGTAAAACTGATAAAATAAAATAAATGCACTTATCACTAAAGGATAAACACCGTGGTCACACGCTACCGTCCCCGGCAGCGGCGACAAAAACTTGGTGGTCCTTTGTGTGTTCTAAAAATAAATGCAAATGCTAATCGAACCACAACCGCAAGTGTACGGTTGTCCCAAGTAGTATGTATGATAATACAGATTCGTTCCAAGGACGGATGGATGATCACAATGTTTAGCAAGTAGTGATTGATGCACTTATGAAAGTAAAAGGTAATAAGATGTTTGTTTGGTTTTGTTTATTAAAACTAATGAATAAAAGACAAACAATTAAATGCAAGTAAAACTAAGACGCAAGTAAAATAAGTGAAAACGCAATATGAGATGTAGTACTTGAGAACGCAAGGATCCTCCTAATCTTACTTCCTAACTTATGTTGTTTAAGGGCTAAATTGGTCAATTACAATGGTCGAGATTCTAAATTCCTTATACCCCCGTCAGGGTGGACTATAAGGCGATCCTAAAGTGTCACTAGTCCCGTCAGGGTAAATATGATCCACCGTTGGATGATTAAGTGTTTTACCTCATTGGCCCTAGAATTAGCTAAGTTCGCCAGAATCACTAGCTTTTATCCTAGATTGAATAATTAATTCTATACCTAAACCCTCCGTCAGGATGATCCACACGCCACATATGTGGAATAGCTTAGATACTAATACCTAATTTTAGTTCGCGACTATAAAATCAGTAAATAATCACAAATTATCGAAAAGAGTAATAAACCCAATCTAATTTAATTTAGCATAAACCCAAATTCAACATTCGTTATTTCATAAAATTAAGATTCGCCCATTGTTTGTTTTCAAGCACTATTAAAAGCTTAGCTCATATTAAAATTAAAAACTAAATTAAAAGAAAGGGAATTCATATTGTTTACAAAATTAAAATACGAAAAGAACCTAATTTCCAGAATTGGAATGACTACGAACAGAGCTATAGACCCACTCCAGCTCTTGTAGCTTCTTCTTTTTCCTTCTGTTGCTTCTCTATGGTGTTTTAATCTTGTGGAATGTGAATTGTGTGAAAAATAGAAGTCCAGACCTCCTTTTATAAGCATAAAATCGTTCTAGGACTTGGACCAGAAAATAGAATATTAATTAAATGTCCAAGCCCACTTTCTAAGCCCAAAATCCCGTAACTGCTGATACACCTTCACTAAAACGGCTTTTCTCGATGCGTTATGACTCCGATTGACCTCATTCCAGTTGGTAAATTTCCGTAACTCGATAAGGAATGTTTTCTCTTCAAAGGTCAGCGGCTAAATCATCGCTTAAGCACCTCGAAATCAGCACTCTATGGCCTGGAAAATGGATTTTCAGCTCTAAAAATAATATCTTTGGGATTTATTCTTCAAGTCTTGACTCTAATTCACGATCTTTGACTTTCTCCTCGGATTCCTCTCCTAGCTAAGATCTAAAACCTGTAAACTTGCACTAAAAATACCAATATTACGCGCAAAAGTTTAATAAATTAAAAATGCTAGAAATAAAAAGGTAATTCCGGATTATTGAATATTTAGTACAAAAGTCTATCAAATTAATTAAATAAACACCAAAAATTATGTCTCCCAAGGGTCTAAAATAAGAACAATTAGGGAGACATCATATAGTTATCACCATGGCTGGCGGCATAGCTCAAATCACCATAAAGAAATTCATTGATGGTATATGTTTTTACTTCTATTTTTTCAATTGTTTTATAAATTTATTGAACCTACTTTGATTTCTATTGAGAATTGTGAGATTAGTTTTGATAATTATGTTTAATTAATTAAAATGTGTTAAACAATTGTGTAGATCCTTGTTACAAATATCCGATCTAAATTATTTCATATTGCTGGTAATTTTGATTCATGATGTGTGTATTTCATTATAATTAAAAAAGTCAAAATGAAGTGCCAAAAGTCTATATGTGGTGGAGTGGTTGTATCATAAAGTAGTGTTTGTAATTATTAATGTTAGTTTGCATGATATAGAAGAGGAGTCATAAATTTTTGTTGAGATTTTCTTTTTCAGATACCTAAAAGTATTTCACCTTAGGTCACTACATTATGTAAAAGAATAGTATTTCAGCGTTGTTTGAGTGTTTAATTATATGAATTTATTACTCTTTATATATATTTACATATATATTATTAGTGTTATATTTTTTGTAGTTGATATTAGCATTTAGTATTAAAGCTTCGTGAGGGTTTAATTTGATGTAAACTAACCTAATATCTTTGTATGAATATCATACATATTAACTAACATTATTTTTGTTTATTTTTTCAGATTGAGTTTACTATACAGTGAATAACATGATCCTTGACCATGACATTTCATATTTTTAGCAAACAATGAGTTGTCCAAAGCCGGAGATTTTCTTCGAGTATCAGGAGCAAGCAGTGATAGTAGCTGCCGTTGGGATAGTCTTGGTATAGTTAGACATGGTAGCGGTAAATAAAGTGAAATATGTAATATTTTTAAAGAAGGTTAATGTGAAAATATTAAGAATCCTAATCCTTTAATGGTAATTGCAATTTGAGATAGAAGAAAGAGAGAGAGAGAGAGAGAGAGAGAGAGAGAGAGAGAGAGAGAGAGAGAGAGAGAGAGAGAGAGAGAGAGAGAGAGAGAGAAGTTGAAGAAGGAGGGTTTGTGGTGGTGCTTTCTCTGTAGGAGATTAACTATTGAAGTTTAGGATGTAATAAATATGTTACCTATCTACTTATTATTTCATTTATTAATCCAATCTTAAATATGCCTTGACTATTCTCATTTAACTATACTTTTTAAATAATATGATGAATTTTTTTTACTTAATTAAAACCATGTTTGTTTGTTTTTCTTGGTATAACCGCGTTTAATAATCGAATGGTTGAATATAGGAACTTTGGCTCGGTGCCTTATTAAATTATTAAGTGGACTACTGAATGCAAACAAACATGGCCTTATCTTCTGGCATTAATTAACCTCGAGTAATGAGAAAAAAAAAGATATATAATGCATAGTTGATTCCTTATCTGCATTTAAAGATTATTGACCCGAAAAATAATATATGTAAATAATAATAATACGCCTTAACTGTAATCGTGACTTTTTTTTAAAATTAATGATATTGTTCGCATTAAATCAAGTTCAATATATTTTTATTATAAATTGTTGAGTGTTCAGTAACGTCTGTTGAGAAATTTGATTATTAGGGGACGGTTAGGGTGAATGGGCCGAGGAGATGGGCCAAACTTAGAGAGCTGGGGTGGTGGGGCCACATGGACATCGTGAGAATTAAGTCGATATTTAAAAGAAAATTGAATACCCTTTTTATCAAAAATAATTTTTAAATCATAATTTTTTAATATAAATGGATATAATATACTACCCAACCTGATTAATTAATTAATTAATATTCGATTAATGATTATAAATTTATATATACATATAAATTGAGAAGTGAGAAAATGTATGTGAACAGACAAGTTAGTGGACGAAGTGGGGGTGGATTGTGTGTCATAAGAGGGTTCATTGGTGGCATTGAAGTTTTTTGCTAAGTAAATGGGAAGGTTGAGTTGTCTAGGAACTTGTGACCTCTTAGAGGATTGTTCCATACTTAGAGGATTAGGGGTCGATACATAGGAATCCGAAAACACCCAGATAGGCGTGGAGCCAACTGTATTGTATTTCAGAGAAGACCACGGATCCACCTCTCCATTATTTTTTTCAAAACATACACATACCATTACAAAAATATAAGTAATTGATCTCCAAATTTGTTAAGAATCTTCATTTGGTCTTCCCTAACTTTTAAATTTTTTTAATTAGATTTTATATTATTTTATTTGTATAATTTGTTTTATTTACAAGAAAATATATATTACTTTTAATAAAAAAAGAACTTATAAACTAAGCAATTAAAATTGTTAATATCAGCACTTATATTAAAATCTTTATAAAATATAGAGACATATAGTACATTTTACGTCTCCAATTAGGAGATACTAGAATAGTTTGATCCGGAGGAATTGTAGGATGCATAATATAATTTTCGAAGTTGTTACATCCCTCCGAAAGATCCACCACATCCTAAAAAATGATCGTTTTATTAGCTTCCATCTTGAGAGACGAGAATAGGCCTAAACCATCATCAAAAGAATATATACAGAGGGTTTCCAGAAACAAGATGGATTGCATAATGTGAGAGTATTAAAAATTCTTGACTTTAGGGACTGGTCAAAAAATTGCAAAATGTTCCATGCATTATCTGTCAATCTAGGTGACTTATGCCTAGGTTCTAGATGGGCTCTGGTGTTATAATTCTTTACTCAGCACCTGAAAAATATAGTTAGGAAGGAGGGAGGGACGCTTACTTAGAGAGAGATTCAGAGCGATCAACAATTATCAACATTAATTATTAAGCTCGACCACATACTTATTCATATAAGTCACATGATTTCTATTATGAGAAATTTTGGAAAAAATTTTCCGGCTTCCTTTATGAAAAACATACTCATGCTGTTCAGGGAAGTACATATGTTGAACATGATATACTGCAAGTTTAGGTGCAAGTTGAGGTGATTGATCTCAATGCCTCAGAATGCAAAATGTAGACAAGTCTTTTGAACATGGAGTAGATGGAAGCTCAGGTATAATGAATCACATGTTAAGAAAGTAAGAAAGCCCACTTATTATATAAATAATAATTTTTTAAGTAATATTTGAACATGATCTTTTTTTTAATATTAAATTTTTTTATATAAATAATAATAATATTAAATTATTTTTTAGGCCGAAGAAACAAAATGGGGATACTAAACAACAAAACAAAAGTAATTGGATAGTTTATATGACATTCACTATTAAATCCGGTTATAATTTTTAAATATGTATTGGCTTCTATCCCTGTTTTAATATATACTCCTGGTTTTTTATAAATTTCAAGTATTTTCTTTCACTTTAAATCTTTTTTCTACTTAGATCTCATCTGCTTTCTCTCCAAATCTTTTAAATTTTTTCTATCCAGATCTTGTTTGTTTTCTCTAGAAATCTCATAAATCTCATAAATAGGTTTTCATAAATCATATATAATATTTGAATTATCAACTTACAGATCTAGATCTAGATTCAGATCCAGATCCAGATTCAGATCCAGATCTATATTCAAATCCAGATCCAGTTAGCTACTATATAGTTATCACCATGGCTGGCGGCAAAGCTCAAATCACCATAAAGAAATTCACTGATGGTATATGTTTCTACTCCTATTTTTTTCAATTGTTTTATAAATTTATTGAACCTAATTTGATTTATATTGAGAATTGTGAGATTAGTTTTGATAATTATGTTTAATTAATTAAAATATGTTAAACAACTGTGTAGATCCTTGTTACAAATATCTAATCTAAATTCTTTCATATTGCTGGAAATTTTGATTCATGATATGTGTATTTCATTATAATTAAAAAAGTCAGAATGAAGTGCCAAAATTCTATATGTGGTGGAGTGGTTGTATCATAAAGTAGTGCTTGTAATTATTAATGTTAGTTTGCATGATATAGAAGAGGAGTCATAAATTTTTGTTCAGATTTTCTTTTCCAGACACCTAAAAGTATTTCACCTTAGGTCACTACATTAGTAAAAGAATAGTATTTAAGTGTTTAAGGGTTTAATTATATGAATTTATTATTCTTTATATATAAATATATATATATATATATAAATATATACATATATATATATAAATATATACATATATATTATTAGTGTTATATTTTTGTAGTTGATATTAACATTTAGTATTAAAGCTTCGCGAGGGTTTAATTTGATGTAAACTAACCTAATATCTTTGTATGAATATTATACATATTAACTAACATTATTTTTGTTTATTTTTTCAGATTGAGTTGACTATACAGTGAATAACATGATCCTTGACCATGACATTTCATATTTTTAGCAAACAATGAGTTGTCCAAAGCCAGAGATTTTCTCCGAGTATCAGGAGCAAGCGGTGATAGCAGTTGCCGTTGGGAGAGTCTTGGTATAGTTAGACATGGTAGCGGTAAATAAAGTAAAATAGGTAATATTTTAAAAGAAGGTTAATGTGAACAGATTAAGAATTCTAATCCTTTAATGGTAATTGCAATTTGAGATAGAAGAAAGAGAGAGAGAAAAGTTGAAGAAGGAGGGTTTGTGGTGGTGCTTTCTATGTAGGAGATTAACTATTGAAGTTTAGGATGTAATAAATATGTTACCTATCTACTTATTATTTTATTTATTAACCCAATCTTAAATATGCCTTGACTATTCTCATTTAACTATACTTTTTAAATAATATGATTAATTTTTTTTAATTAATTAAAACCATGTTTGTTTGTTTTTCTTGGAATTACGCGTTTAATAGTCGAATGGTTGAATGTAGGAACTTTGGCTCGGTGCCTCAAAAAAAACATGGCCTTATCTTCTGGCATTAATGTACCTCGAGTAATGAAAAAAAAAGTTATATAATATATAGTTGATTCCTTATCGGCATTTAAAGATTATTAACCCGAAAAATAATATATGTAAATAATAATAATACGCCTTAACTGTAATCGCGACTTTTTTTCAATTAATAATATTGTTCGCATTAAATCGAGTTCAATATATTTTTATTATAAATTGTTGAGTGTTCAGTAACGTCTGTTGAGAAATTTGATTATTACGGGACGGTTAGGGTGAATGGGCCGAGGAGATGGGCCAAACATAGAGAGCTGGGGTGGTGGGGCCCACAACTTGGACATCATGAGAATTAAGTCGATATTTAAAAGAAAATTGAATACCCTTTTTATCAAAAATAATTTTTAAATCATCATTTTTTAATATAAATGGATATAATATACTACCCAACCTAATTAATTAATTAATATCCGATTAATGATAATAAATTTAATATATATACATATAAATTGAGAAGTGAGAAAATGTATGTGAACAGACAAGTTAGTGGACGAAGTGGGGGTGGATTGTGTGCCATAGGAGGGTTCATTGGTGGCATTGAAGTTTTTTGCTAAGTAAATGGGAAGGGTGAGTTGTCTAGGAACTTGTGACCTCTTAGAGGATTGCTCCATTCTTAGAGGATTAAGGGTCGATACATGGCAATCCGTAAACACCCAGATAGGCGAGCCAACTGATCAGAGGGGTCCACGGATCCACCTCTCCGTTATTGTTTTTCAAAATATACACCAACCATTACAAAAATATAAGTAATTGATCTCCAAATTTGTTAAGAATCTTCATTTGCTCTTCCCTAACATTTAAATTTTTTTAATTAGATTTTATATTATTTTATTTGTATAATTTTTTATATTTACAAGAATATATATATTACTTTTAATAAAAAAGGAATTTATAAACTAAGCAATTAAAAAATTTAATATCAGCACTTATATTAAAATCTTTATAAAATATAGAGACATATAGTACATTTTACGTCTCCAATTGGGAGATACTAGAATAGTTTGATCCAGAGGAATTGTAGGATGCATAATATAATATTCGAAGTTGTTACATCCCTCCGAAAGATCCACCACATCCTAAAAAATGATCGTTTTATTAGCTTCCATCTTGAGAGACGAGAATAGGCCTAAACCATCATCAAAAGAATATATACAGAGGGTTTCCAGAAACAAGATGGATCACATACTGTGAGAGTATTAAAAAATTCTTGACTTTAGGGACTGGTCAAAAAATTGACGAATGTTCCATGCATTATCCGACAATCTAGGTGACTTATGCCTAGGCTCTGTTGTTATAATTTTTTACTCAGCACCTGAAAAATATAGTTAGGAAGGAGGGAGGGTCACTTACTTAGAGAGAGATTTAGAGCGATCAGCAATTCTAAACATTTATTATTAAGCTCGACCACATACTTATTCATAGAAGTCACATGATTTCTATTATGAGAAATTTTGGCAAAATTTTTCGGGCTTCCTTTAGGAAAAATATACTCTGTTCCGGGAAGTACATGTGTTGAACATGATATACTGCAAGTTAGGTGATTGATCTCAATGCTCATCACCATAATGCAAAAACGGCTCTCTTATATAGACAAGTCTTTTTAACATGGAGTAGATGGAAGCTCAAGTATAATAAATCACATGTTAAGAAATTAAGAAAGCCCACTTATAATATAAATAATGCTTTTTTAATTAATATTTGAACATGTTTTTCTTAATATTAAATTTTTTTAAGTAACAATAATAATATTAAATTATTTTTCAGTCCTAAGAAACAAAATGGGGATATTAAACAATAAAACAAAAGTAATTTTATAGTTTATATGACATGTATTAAATCCGGTTATAATTTTTAAATATGTATAGGCTTCTATTCATGTTCTAATATATACTCCTATTTTATAAACTTAAAGTATTTTCCTTCACTTTAAATCATTTTTCTATTTAGATCTCGTCTTCTTTCTCTCCAAATTTTTTTTAAATTTTTTCTATCCAGTTTTTTTCTCTAGAAATCTCATAAATCTCATAAATCTCATAAATAGATTTTCATAAATCATATATAATATTTGAATTATCAACTTCCAGATCTAGATCTAGATTCAGATCCAGATCCAGTAAGCTACTATATAGCTATCACCATGGCTGGCGCAAAGCTCAAATCACCATAAAAAAATTCATTGATGGTATATGTTTCTACTCTCATTTTTATAATTGTTTTATAAATTGATTGAACCTAATTTGATTTCTATTCGGAATTGTAGGATTAGTTTTGATAATTATGTTTAATTAATTAAAATGTGTTACACAATTGTGTAGATCCTTGTTACAAATATGTGATCTAAATTATTTCATATTGCTGGAAATTTTGATTTATGATGTGTGTATTTCATTATAATTAAGAAAGTCAGAATGAAGTGCCAAAAGTCTATATGTGGTTGAGTGATTGCATCATAAAGTAGTGCTTGTAACTATTAATGTTAATATCCATGATATATAAGAGGAGTAATAAATTTTTGTTGAGATTTTCTTTTCCAGATACCTAAAAGTATTTTACCTTAGGTCACTACATTATGTAAAAGAATTATTATATGACTCTATGTTAGTCCAAGTTATTGGTATATGTAAATGAAAACTAATAAATATTGATTTTTTTAGAGTAATTTTACATGTTACGATATATTAATGTGTGATTATACTGAATTCAAAAAAAAACTCTCTCTCTCTCTCTCTCTCTCTCTCTATATATATATATATATATATATATATATATATATATTATTAGTGTTATATTTCTGTAGTTGATTTTAGGAATTAGTATTAAAGCGTTGTTTGAGGGTTTAGTTATATACATTTGTTAATCTTTATATATATACACATATATTATTAGTGTTATATTTTAGTAGTTGATATTAGAATTTTGTATTAAAGGGTTGTTTGAGGGTTTAATTTGATGTAAACTAACCTAATATCTATGTATGAATATCATACATATTAACTAACATCCTTTTTGTTTATTTTTTCAGATTGAGTTTACTATACAGTGAATAACATGATCCTTGACCACGACATTTCATATTTTTAGCAAACAATGAGTTGTCCAAGGACAAAATTTTTACTGTCTTTGGTAAAGAAGAAAGAAGGGCATATGTGCCTCGACATTGTGTAAGAGGATCAGATTAGTAATGAATTCCTTATCACATATAGGGAAATCGATTAATGTTTGCTCATATGTGTTTGGAAATTATTATTAGATTGATCAATTTTGAAAAGCGAAAAAGATTATGATAGGTATATAAGGTATAAGCACAAAAAGGAAAGACAAGGACATAAGGAAGAGAGGATGAAGATAAAGAGGATGTCTATACACCATATATATATGTATGAATAGTTATTAATTTTTTCGTAATGTTTATCAGTGCAAAAGTATGTGGAAGGCCCACCAGGCCAAGTAGTAGTTGTAATAATGATGTACATATAAGCACTAATGATATTTTTAATGATATATTTTTTGTAATTAAGATTGTTGGTGCGGGCAAAGGTGTGATAAATAAATAGATAATTAAAGATAATAATAAATAGCACACACCCTTGAGAACCACGGAACTCACTGCAAGTATCACAGATCGTTTGCAAGTTTTAATGATGAGTTAAGTTCGTTCGCAGGAATTTAATCTGTTAGATCTACTTATATTTAACAAGCGTAGATGAATTTAGATGTTTATATAAAAATATAATAAGATAAATAATAATCTAACGCAAATAAATAAATAATGAAAACAAATAAATAAGATGAATGTATGTCAGATAAATTAGGATTAATATTATGAGTCTATTTTACTAAGTTGTTATTCTAACTTGTCACAGATTAAGCATTATATATTAACCAGGATTCTAAATTCTACCTAGCCTTTTCTAGGCTTAGGAGCAACCTCTCCACTACCAAGGTCTTGGGTAATGATTGGTGATTAAATCAAACCTTTATGACTATCTAGTTAGGCAAAGGATCAAAACTAGACGATTATGTGGTGTTGTCAATAACTAAGAATAATCCTAAGATTGACCAAATCTAGGGATGTAACAATAAGTCAAACACATAATAACAATATACGCCAAACTCAATCAATTAGAATAAATAAATAGTATTTATGAATGTAGACAAAATAATAACCCAACAATTAAAAGTAAAACTTACAGAATAAAAGCTTAGAAAGATGGTTGAGTATAAATCTATAGCTAAATACCCTAAATATAGAGAAGGTAGATGTAGAAGAGGAGTTTGTCACTCTCCAACTTCTTGCTTCTTGTCTTCCTCTATAGTTCAACTTGCTTCTTGGATGAATAGCTTGATTCTAAGGATGAATAATTAAATTAAGGACTAAGCAATTATTTAAAAGTGAGAAAATACAAGTAAGGACTAAGCCTAAGCTTGAAACTGAGCAAGGACATGTTTACAATGGTATAAGGGTGTATTTATAGGTGTTTAGGAAGACCTAATTTGTTTTCTTGAAGGAGAAGTAAGTAGTGGACTCCAAGCCCAACTCAAATTTGTAACCCTAAAAACATGAAATCAGGTCCGATCTTCTTTTGGCTCTAACAGCTTCAATGTTCATCCTTTTGACGCGTATGAATATACCAAATTGATCGTCTCGGAAAGCTCTTCAACTTTGCTCTTGACCGTTTCTCCAAATTCCACACCGTTTTTGAGATATAAGCTGATTTCTGGTCGTAGGTGCAGAAATTCAGGATTAAGGCAGCTTTTCCTTTTCCATATTTTTAGCTTTTGTTTCCTTATCTCCAATTACCATGCTTATCTCTTTCCATATCTTGTAGTATTTGACTTGGAATCTAATTAATCTCCATAATTATCTTTAAAGCTTCACACTAAATAAATAATTAAACCCAATATGCTCTAAAAATATTATTTTACTAAATCAAGACTCAAAATAGGAAAGTGTAGCATTTCTCAAGAAAATCGACTAGAATGACTTCTAAATCACTAAAAATGATTTCTCATCCTAAAATAAATCTATCACAAATGAGGAGACATCAAGACCCTGAACTCAAAGTTGTATCGTCCCGATACAATAAATATAAAAACAAAGAGAAGTCTCTAAATACACACCTAGGTCAATTAAGCACAAAGGGAAGAAGATAGCAATATATGGAGAATAGACTCAAAGCAACTACTCAAAAAATTTCATGTAATAATATTCACAAACTACATACCAGTACACTTCTCATATCCACAATCAACACGGCTTGAATTCAAGATTAGATTAGCTTCGCAATGTAAGAAGGAGAGGAACTTTACTCAGTTTACCAAGGAAGCTATAGATTGTTCATTGAACTTCACTAGTATCCAAAGATCCATTTAACTACTCTCTATTGGCTCAATCACTTCTCGATTACATAGCAAAGAATCAAAAGGTCTTTAAGGTTGTAATGTAGGCTTAGGGACGGTATGATAAGTATATTTGGATAATTTAGAGTGAGCTTTTGGCTCTCTCCTCACTAGCCATCAACGAATCGCCCTAGAGCTTGAGTTACTCTCATAAAACGTTTCTCACTCAACCCAATGATTTCTTTGATGCACAATTTAGCATCCCCAATAACCCAATTAAAGCATAAGATGTTCACATAAAAATTATACTTTGCCGGTCCGAATATATATATTTTCTTTTCAAATCAATTTCTTTTCAAACGCTATGACGATCTTTTTAATGATGAGATATCATGCTATTTTCTCTTATATATATTTTTATGCCCTTATTGGCTAAATTAGCTCGTAGCTTCTTTTTCATTCACTATTACCCCGGCAAAGGGTTACAATAAAAATCTGTGAATCATCATCAATCTTAAGAACAGAGCACAATTAATAAGCTAAAAAATCCCATCCAAATAATATTTCCCATAATGGTGGACCCACCACCCCAAACTCAAGCTCTAAAACAATTGTCTATACATCGCGATTCGAGTGCGGGTCATATGGAAAAGTCTTATAATCTAAAGGGATATGGCTTATAATGTGTTTAATAAAAAGGCTTTAGAAAGGCTAGAAGGGGCTGAGAAGGATATAAAATATTAAATCAAATAACAGGGTGGGAAGGTATAAAAAGGCTTCAAGTGGCTTCAATATGAAAGAACTGCCTTAATCACTTTCTACACCATGCAATTTCGTTATTTTCTTACCTTTAGTACTTTCATCAAATGGTTTTGTCAACTAGCTTGGATCTCACGGCCTACACACTTATCAAGGTTCCCTAAGATCGAACATACTTTCTATTGCATTGCTAACTAATCTTTTCTTTACTATCAATGTGTGTTTTCCTGCAAATACTCAAAGCGTACAAAATAAAATAGCTCATAAACATACTACTTACTATCATCAACTCACTGAGCTTATGCTTTTAAGCTATTAAACACACTCTACATACATCTAAACCTTCTCATAAAAATTTTAATTTTACCTTCTCATAAAAATTGGGAGATACTAGAATAGTTTGATCCAGAGGAATTGTAGGATGCATAATATAATATTCGAAGTTGTTACATCCCTCCGAAAGATCCACCACATCCTAAAAAATGATCGTTTTATTAGCTTCCATCTTGAGAGACGAGAATAGGCCTAAACCATCATCAAAAGAATATATACAGAGGGTTTTCAGAAACAAGATGGATCACATACTGTGAGAGTATTAAAAAATTCTTGACTTTAGGGACTGGTCAAAAAATTGACGAATGTTCCATGCATTATCCGACAATCTAGGTGACTTATGCCTAGGCTCTGTTGTTATAATTTTTTACTCAGCACCTGAAAAATATAGTTAGGAAGGAGGGAGGGTCACTTACTTAGAGAGAGATTTAGAGCGATCAGCAATTCTAAACATTTATTATTAAGCTCGACCACATACTTATTCATAGAAGTCACATGATTTCTATTATGAGAAATTTTGGCAAAATTTTTCGGGCTTCCTTTAGGAAAAATATACTCTGTTCCGGGAAGTACATGTGCTGAACATGATATACTGCAAGTTAGGTGATTGATCTCAATGCTCATCACCATAATGCAAAAACGGCTCTCTTATGTAGACAAGTCTTTTTAACATGGAGTAGATGGAAGCTGAAGTATAATGAATCACATGTTAAGAAATTAAGAAAGCCCACTTATAATATAAATAATGCTTTTTTAATTAATATTTGAACATGTTTTTCTTAATATTAAATTTTTTTAAGTAACAATAATAATATTAAATTATTTTTCAGTCCTAAGAAACAAAATGGGGATATTAAACAATAAAACAAAAGTAATTTTATAGTTTATATGACATGTATTAAATCCGGTTATAATTTTTAAATATGTATAGGCTTCTATTCATGTTCTAATATATACTCCTATTTTATAAACTTAAAGTATTTTCCTTCACTTTAAATCATTTTTCTATTTAGATCTCGTCTTCTTTCTCTCCAAATTTTTTTTAAATTTTTTCTATCCATTTTTTTTCTCTAGAAATCTCATAAATCTCATAAATCTCATAAATAGATTTTCATAAATCATATATAATATTTGAATTATCAACTTCCAGATCTAGATCTAGATTCAGATCCAGATCCAGTAAGCTACTATATAGCTATCACCATGGCTGGCGCAAAGCTCAAATAACCATAAAAAAATTCATTGATGGTATATGTTTCTACTCTCATTTTTATAATTGTTTTATAAATTGATTGAACCTAATTTGATTTCTATTCGGAATTGTAGGATTAGTTTTGATAATTATGTTTAATTAATTAAAATGTGTTACACAATTGTGTAGATCCTTGTTACAAATATGTGATCTAAATTATTTCATATTGCTGGAAATTTTGATTTATGATGTGTGTATTTCATTATAATTAAGAAAGTCAGAATGAAGTGCCAAAAGTCTATATGTGGTTGAGTGATTGCATCATAAAGTAGTGCTTGTAACTATTAATGTTAATATCCATGATATATAAGAGGAGTAATAAATTTTTGTTGAGATTTTCTTTTCCAGATACCTAAAAGTATTTTACCTTAGGTCACTACATTATGTAAAAGAATTATTATATGACTCTATGTTAGTCCAAGTTATTGGTATATGTAAATGAAAACTAATAAATATTGATTTTTTTAGAGTAATTTTACATGTTACGATATATTAATGTGTGATTATACTGAATTCAAAAAAAAACTCTCTCTCTCTCTCTCTCTCTCTATATATATATATATATATATATATATATATATATTATTAGTGTTATATTTCTGTAGTTGATTTTAGGAATTAGTATTAAAGCGTTGTTTGAGGGTTTAGTTATATACATTTGTTAATCTTTATATATATACACATATATTATTAGTGTTATATTTTAGTAGTTGATATTAGAATTTTGTATTAAAGGGTTGTTTGAGGGTTTAATTTGATGTAAACTAACCTAATATCTATGTATGAATATCATACATATTAACTAACATCCTTTTTGTTTATTTTTTCAGATTGAGTTTACTATACAGTGAATAACATGATCCTTGACCACGACATTTCATATTTTTAGCAAACAATGAGTTGTCCAAGGACAAAATTTTTACTGTCTTTGGTAAAGAAGAAAGAAGGGCATATGTGCCTCGACATTGTGTAAGAGGATCAGATTAGTAATGAATTCCTTATCACATATAGGGAAATCGATTAATGTTTGCTCATATGTGTTTGGAAATTATTATTAGATTGATCAATTTTGAAAAGCGAAAAAGATTATGATAGGTATATAAGGTATAAGCACAAAAAGGAAAGACAAGGACATAAGGAAGAGAGGATGAAGATAAAGAGGATGTCTATACACCATATATATATGTATGAATAGTTATTAATTTTTTCGTAATGTTTATCAGTGCAAAAGTATGTGGAAGGCCCACCAGGCCAAGTAGTAGTTGTAATAATGATGTACATATAAGCACTAATGATATTTTTAATGATATATTTTTTGTAATTAAGATTGTTGGTGGGGGCAAAGGTGTGATAAATAAATAGATAATTAAAGATAATAATAAATAGCACACACCCTTGAGAACCACGGAACTCACTGCAAGTATCACAGATCGTTTGCAAGTTTTAATGATAAGTTAAGTTCGTTCGCAGGAATTTAATCTGTTAGATCTACTTATATTTAACAAGCGTAGATGAATTTAGATGTTTATATAAAAATATAATAAGATAAATAATAATCTAACGCAAATAAATAAATAATGAAAACAAATAAATAAGATGAATGTATGTCAGATAAATTAAGATTAATATTATGAGTCTATTTTACTAAGTTGTTATTCTAACTTGTCACAGATTAAGCATTATATATTAACCAGGATTCTAAATTCTACCTAGCCTTTTCTAGGCTTAGGAGCAACCTCTCCACTACCAAGGTCTTGGGTAATGATTGGTGATTAAATCAAACCTTTATGACTATCTAGTTAGGCAAAGGATCAAAACTAGACGATTATGTGGTGTTGTCAATAACTAAGAATAATCCTAAGATTGACCAAATCTAGGGATGTAACAATAAGTCAAACACATAATAACAATATACGCCAAACTCAATCAATTAGAATAAATAAATAGTATTTATGAATGTAGACAAAATAATAACCCAACAATTAAAAGTAAAACTTACAGAATAAAAGCTTAGAAAGATGGTTGAGTATAAATCTATAGCTAAATACCCTAAATATAGAGAAGGTAGATGTAGAAGAGGAGTTTGTCACTCTCCAACTTCTTGCTTCTTGTCTTCCTCTATAGTTCAACTTGCTTCTTGGATGAATAGCTTGATTCTAAGGATGAATAATTAAATTAAGGACTAAGCAATTATTTAAAAGTGAGAAAATACAAGTAAGGACTAAGCCTAAGCTTGAAACTGAGCAAGAACATGTTTACAATGGTATAAGGGTGTATTTATAGGTGTTTAGGAAGACCTAATTTGTTTTCTTGAAGGAGAAGTAAGTAGTGGACTCCAAGCCCAACTCAAATTTGTAACCCTAAAAACATGAAATCAGGTCCGATCTTCTTTTGGCTCTAACAGCTTCAATGTTCATCCTTTTGACGCGTATGAATATACCAAATTGATCGTCTCGGAAAGCTCTTCAACTTTGCTCTTGACCGTTTCTCCAAATTCCACACCGTTTTTGAGATATAAGCTGATTTCTGGTCGTAGGTGCAGAAATTCAGGATTAAGGCAGCTTTTCCTTTTCCATATTTTTAGCTTTTGTTTCCTTATCTCCAATTACCATGCTTATCTCTTTCCATATCTTGTAGTATTTGACTTGGAATCTAATTAATCTCCATAATTATCTTTAAAGCTTCACACTAAATAAATAATTAAACCCAATATGCTCTAAAAATATTATTTTACTAAATCAAGACTCAAAATAGGAAAGTGTAGCATTTCTCAAGAAAATCGACTATAATGACTTCTAAATCACTAAAAATGATTTCTCATCCTAAAATAAATCTATCACAAATGAGGAGACATCAAGACCCTGAACTCAAAGTTGTATCGTCCCGATACAATAAATATAAAAACAAAGAGAAGTCTCTAAATACACACCTAGGTCAATTAAGCACAAAGGGAAGAAGATAGCAATATATGGAGAATAGACTCAAAGCAACTACTCAAAAAATTTCATGTAATAATATTCACAAACTACATACCAGTACACTTCTCATATCCACAATCAACACGGCTTGAATTCAAGATTAGATTAGCTTCGCAATGTAAGAAGGAGAGGAACTTTACTCAGTTTACCAAGGAAGCTATAGATTGTTCATTGAACTTCACTAGTATCCAAAGATCCATTTAACTACTCTCTATTGGCTCAATCACTTCTCGATTACATAGCAAAGAATCAAAAGGTCTTTAAGGTTGTAATGTAGGCTTAGGGACGGTATGATAAGTATATTTGGATAATTTAGAGTGAGCTTTTGGCTCTCTCCTCACTAGCCATCAACGAATCGCCCTAGAGCTTGAGTTACTCTCATAAAACGTTTCTCACTCAACCCAATGATTTCTTTGATGCACAATTTAGCATCCCCAATAACCCAATTAAAGCATAAGATGTTCACATAAAAATTATACTTTGCCGGTCCGAATATATATATTTTCTTTTCAAATCAATTTCTTTTCAAACGCTATGACGATCTTTTTAATGATGAGATATCATGCTATTTTCTCTTATATATATTTTTATGCCCTTATTGGCTAAATTAACTCGTAGCTTCTTTTTCATTCACTATTACCCCGGCAAAGGGTTACAATAAAAATCTGTGAATCATCATCAATCTTAAGAACAGAGCACAATTAATAAGCTAAAAAATCCCATCCAAATAATATTTCCCATAATGGTGGACCCACCACCCCAAACTCAAGCTCTAAAACAATTGTCTATACATCGCGATTCGAGTGCGGGTCATATGGAAAAGTCTTATAATCTAAAGGGATATGGCTTATAATGTGTTTAATAAAAAGGCTTTAGAAAGGCTAGAAAGGGCTGAGAAGGATATAAAATATTAAATCAAATAACAGGGTGGGAAGGTATAAAAAGGCTTCAAGTGGCTTCAATATGAAAGAACTGCCTTAATCACTTTCTACACCATGCAATTTCGTTATTTTCTTACCTTTAGCACTTTCATCAAATGGTTTTGTCAACTAGCTTGGATCTCACGGCCTACACACTTATCAAGGTTCCCTAAGATCGAACATACTTTCTATTGCATTGCTAACTAATCTTTTCTTTACTATCAATGTGTGTTTTCCTGCAAATACTCAAAGCGTACAAAATAAAATAGCTCATAAACATACTACTTACTATCATCAACTCACTGAGCTTATGCTTTTAAGCTATTAAACACACTCTACATACATCTAAACCTTCTCATAAAAATTTTAATTTTACCTAAAACAGAAAAATGGAGATGAGAGACAACGAATCCCCACACCCCCAACTCAAAAATGAGCCGTGTCCCCACGACTCGAAAAGACTCGAAAATAAAATAATATAAAATTAAAATTTTACAAATATTGCACACATAGAAGAGGTAAGGAAGAAAGAAAACATACTCTTTGAGGCTATTTACCTCGCCTTATCAATACCCAGAATAGGGTGCAGTGCTTTCATGTACGCAAACTTCATGTATCACCAATTTCAATTTCCCTTACATCTTCTTATGCTCCATCCCAATCAATCACACTCTAGAAATCTCTTGTTTATCTTCTTCCAACTTTGCTCTTTGAATAATCTCTCATGTGACAGTTGTTCATCCAGGAATATGTTTTGAACACAGCTACTAGCGTCCCAGAAGCTTTTGTTCATCTTGGGTAGATGGATCTTGATAGGAAGAGGTTATGGTGTCTTCTCTATGAAAGTTGAAACCTTTTTGCTCTTTGAATTCACCACTGCATGCTTTCCTCTACTCTCTTGATCCGATTTACCTTGTAATTTATTCCCGAACTAATACCCATCTCAATTGATTTATTCTTGATCTTACCCAACACCTTGCTTTGATTCTTCTTATCCCATAACACTTGATAATATCTCTATTCTCTTCATCATCTCTTTTGACCACCAACTCAAAGCTTTGAACACTCTTGAATTTTGTAACTCTTGATCATAGGTGGAACAAGCTTTATTTTGGTTAGGAAAGGTGTTAGGATGATTATTCTCTATGTGGGTATGATGGAATCAAGTTTTAATGATATGGGTTTAAGGATTTTTAGAAGAAGATTTTGAAACTTATGGGTTTGATTCTTGGTTTCTAGGTGTTTTGACATGATTTGGGTGATTGAATCTTCTTTGTAATGATGTCGGGAAGGATTTGGATGTAAATTCATGGTGATTTGGTAGTGTTTTGATGTTGGGTGAAGGTTTATTGAAGTTCTAATGGAGTTAGGGAAGAATTGGGAAGAAAGAGAGGCTTAAGGTGTTGAATTAAAAAGTGATATATAAGCTTACGTCTTCTTCTTCTTTGATGGTGGCTCGTGTAATTACCGCATGACACTGCTGGATTTTGATTTTTCATTTTATCTCAAAACCAGTTTTTCTCTACTCTATAGGATAGATCTCGAAAAATTATGCGATTTAGACTCAAGAAAAAGTGAACTCCGATACCCGAGCGCAAAGTTATGTCAGTTCGAAGTTTTTGTAAATTTATAACGCTGTTACGTGCGGTGCACCGCGTGTACCTGCGGTGTACCGTAAAAAGCTCCTGTCCGGCCCTTTTTAACTCCGAAAATTTTCCATTTTTTCAACCTAAACTCGAACCCTTGCATACCTACACATCAAAAACACTCATACCTTCCTTATTACTGCAATATGGACTTAAAAACACATAAATTCACTAATCTAAACAAAAAACAGAAACATAAAAACATAAAATATTGTGGGATGTCTCCCATAAAGCACTTTTGTTTAACGTCTTTTAAAGTTCGACGTGTTACCTCGATTATCTCATGAAATTTTCCAGGTTTGGTGAGACCTTATTAATGGAGTCTTCTTGCGGATTATGCATGAGTTGTGGTGGAGCTCAAACTTGATAGCTCGAACCTTCTTAATAGAAATTTTGACTTCGGGCCCCATGAATATTTGTATTGCTTGTTGCGTAATAGTTCTCCATACCTAGGAAACCTGAAAAGAGGCTAACAGAAAAGCGCGTAAAACTGAAAACAAATAAAAACTTCTACACTAAATAAATACAGATAGATTTAACTTAAAGATAAATCCCTGGCAGCGGCGCCAAAAACTTGGTGGGGGCAAAGGTGTGATAAATAAATAGATAATTAAAGATAATAATAAAGAGCACCCTTGAGAACCACGGAACTCACTGCAAGTATCACAGATCGTTTGCAAGTTTTAATGATAAGTTAAGTTCGTTCGCAGGGATTTAATCCGTTAGATCTACTTATATTTAACAAGCGTAGATGAATTTAGATGTTTATATAAAAACATAATAAGATAAATAATAATCTAACGCAAATAAATAAATAATGAAAACAAATAAATAAGATGAATGTAAGTCAGATAAATTAGGGTTAATATTATGAGTCTATTTTACTAAGTTGTTATTCTAACTTGTCACAGATTAAGCATTATATATTAACCAGGATTCTAAATTCTACCTAGCCTTTTCTAGGCTTAGGAGCACCCTCTCCACTACCAAGGTCTTGGGTAATGATTGGTGATTAAATCAAACCTTTATGGCTATCTAGTTAGGCAAACGATCAAAACTAGACGATTATGTGGTGTTGTCAATAACTAAGAATAATCCTAAGATTGACCAAATCTAGGGATGTAACAATAAGTCAAACACATAATAACAATATACGCCAAGCTCAATCAATTAGAATAAATAAATAGTATTTCTGAATGTAGACAAAATAATAACCCAACAATTAAAAGTAAAACTTACGGAATAAAAGCTTAGAAAGATGGTTGAGCATAAATCTATAGCTAGATACCCTAAATATAGAGAAGGTAGATGTAGAAGAGGAGTTTGTCACTCTCCAACTTCTTGCTTCTTGTCTTCCTCTATAGTTCAGCTTGCTTCTTGGATGAATATCTTGATTCTATGGATGAATAATTAAATTAAGGACTAAGCTATTATTTAAAAGTTAGAAAATACAAGTAAGGACTAAGCCTAAGCTTGAAACTGAGCAATGACATGTTTACAATGGTATAAGGGTGTATTTATAGGTGTTTAGGAAGACCTAATTCATTTTCTTGAAGGAGAAGTAAGTAGTGGACTCCAAGCCCAACTCAAATTCGTAACCCTAAAAAACATGAAATCATGTCCGATCTTCTTTTGGCTCTAACAGCTTCAATATTCATCCGTTTGACACGTATGAATATACCAAATTGATCGTCTCAGAAAGCTCTTCAACTTTGCTCTTGACCGTTTCTCCAAATTCCACACCGTTTTTGATATATAAGCTGATTTGTGGTCGTAGGTGTAGAAATTCAGGATTAAGGCAGCTTTTCCTTTTCCATATTTTTAGTTTTTGTTTCCTTATCTCCAATTACCATGCTTATCTCTTTCCATATCTTGTAGTCTTTGACTTGGAATCTAATTAATCTCCATAATTATCTTTAAAGCTTCACACTAAATAAATAATTAAAACCAATATGCTCTAAAAATATTATTTTACTAAATCAAGACTCAAAATAGGAAAGTGTAGCATTTCTCAAGAAAATCGACTATAATGACTTCTAAATCACTAAAAATGATGTCTCATCCTAAAATAAATCTATCACAAATGAGGAGACATCAATTGTATTTCATGAATTCTATCATACCTTTATCATTAGAATATTCTTATGTTAAAACATTATTAGTTACAAGGATTCGACAAAAAGAATTATAAAATGAAGTAATAGATTAATATCTATATATTCGACAGGAAGTCAATATTTCTGAACATTGCCTCAAGTTCTCTTTGCATAAGTGAATATGATTTGTATTTATAATCAAAAGGCTTATGAATGGGGTATTCATGGTATTGTTTTCTTTATTGTATTAGGAAAAAACTAAAGCAAGAAATTTTGATATTGGTACCATTTCTCTTTTGATGGTTTCAAAATCAAGCATACCGATTAATGGTAAGAATGGGTAAATTATCGGTCCATATATTTAAGATTCTTGTTATTGTCTATCTTATATATTATTCAAAACAATATTAAAAAAACAAATATATGTAGTTTTTAATTATTATTTTATCTCAAAGTTATAAAGGTGTTACGAAAATAAATAAAATTACATATATTGCTCATACAAGCATTTATTTAGAGAAGGTCTTTGGTGGCTAAATAAATTAAGCCTTCTCCCTTATGAAACACACCAAGAAAGAGAATAAAGATGAAATATTTAATAATCTACCCTTGCTAAACTCCCTTGTATTGAAAAAATTATTTAGGTAGTTCGAACAATACTCCAACACTTAAATAAGGTAGTAGCAGTCATATCTTGGGGAATGACCCGTCAATACAGTTTAGCACCCCACCACAAATTTTTTTTATGGTCTTGTCCACGCTACTACAATGTCTTTTTTAGGTCCTATAATGTTAAGTTTTTCATTTTCAATTCTTATTTTTTATTTTCAGGTTAATTTCATTATTTTCCAACAGTTTGAAAAGATATCAAATAATGGGTACATTTGGAGTTAATGTGAATTTGTTTAGGGAAAAGGGGAAATTTTTGCGGTATTGATTTGAAGCAATTTTTGGAAGAAAATGATTATTGACATGTGAGAATCACTACTTTTTATGCTAAAACTTCATTGTTTATATATGATATAGAGGAGGTGTTTGATATGAAAAACGAATACATATGAAACTCGGCTGCAGTTCTAGTAAAAGGAAAACTTAAAACTTATTACTTAAATATCCATTTATACATGATGCTTTTTAGTTTCCCTCATATTTTTATGTATCAAATTTTTTTCTCTAAATGAAGTAGGATTAAAACCTAATTTCTAGTGGGTGAAGATAATTATCATATAGTGTGATAAGTGTAACAAGTGGTTATATTCATTTTATAAACTTTTTTAAATTTAATATGATTATATATTCTGATTATTGTAATATGTGGCATGGCAATATTTAACATGTAATTGTTAAAATTATAAAATTTCTAGATGCTTTAACATAATTGGTGATTTTGTTAAATATAAAAAATTTAAATAGAGAAAATCATGCCAAAATATCTTTAAACACTAACCACTAAGAGATCAATTATTAAAACTAGTGTTTTATGAGTTAACGTTTTACAAAATTACCTTTGATATAAAGGATCTGCATGCTCTAGGCACACTACTTATTTATCTCCTAAGAATAATTCATAAATTTTTTTTAAAATATAAAGTTGAAGTCAACAAAACTACTTGATAGAAAGACAAGAGACTTAGGGCAGAGAATATATTTCCACCTTCTTATAAAGTTTGTGAACCTAATAGGACCCCATATAAATTCAGTTACATTGGCACACCCTATCAAAATGTTATAGCTAAAATAATGAGTATATCTTTTAATTTAATGAATTATATTCTAACACATTTAGTGTCCCCATATGTAGGGGAATGAGGTCTTATAAAACTATTATGTTCTTAACAGGTTTAACTCATAAGATTTTAGTTAAAACCCCTTGAATTATGGAAAGATATTTTTCCTTACCTAAAATAGTTAAGAATGTGGGGGTGACAGACCAAGATTGTCCTACACGACTTATATTAAATCATATAAAAACATTAAATCATATCAAAACTATAAAGTCATTTTGTATTAGAAACTGATGAATATAGAATCATATCCTTATCTTATAAACTCTATTGGTGATTGTAGACAAGCATAAATATTTTTATATATATGGTTTTTTTTCAAAAGATAATATTCATGTTTCATATTTTTTATTATGTCATTTAGGAATAATTTACTCGTTAATACTGATATACGTGATGGTGAGAATATACCGTCTAGATGGTTCTCTTGTAGTTTTGAGATTACCTTGATAAAAAGTGGAGGCACAATGTGCCATCATCTAACCATGAGAGCTATTATTTTATTACTCCATGAAAAAAAATCGTTAGTATAACATATAAATATAAATTGAGAACTAAGAAAATGTATGTGAACATACAAGTTAGTGGACGAATATGGGGGTGGATTATGCCATAGGAAGGTTCATTGGTGGCATTGATGTTCTTGACTAAGTAAATGGTAAGGGTGAGATTCTAGGAACTTGTGACCTCTTAGAGGATGTTTCCATTCTTAGAGGATTAAGGGTCGATACATGTCAATCTGAAAACACCCAGATAGGGGTGGAGCCAAGTGTATTTGAGAGGGGTCCATGGATCCCCTCCCTGATATTTATTTAATATATACACCTACCATTACAAAAATATAAGTAACTGATCTCAAAATTTGTTCAGAATCTTCATTTGGTCTTCCATAACACTTAAATTTTATTTTATTAAAATAATTGTTTTTATTTTTTTTACAACAAAATATATATTACTTTTTATAAAAAAAGGAACTTACAAATTAAGCAATTAAAAAATTTAATATCTACACTTATATTAAAATCTTTATACAATATAGAGACCTATAGTGCATTTTGTGTCTCCAATTGGGAGATACTTGAATAATTTGATTTGGAACAATTGTAGGATGCATTATATATTTTTCTGAGGTGTTCCATCCCTCTGAAAGATCCACACATCCTAATAAAAATGAGTGTTCTATTAACCTCAATCTTCAGAGACGAGAATAGGCCTAAACCATCATCAATATGATATAAGTTGAGGGTTTCCAGAAACAAGAGGGATCTCCTAATGTGGGAGTATTAAAAAATTCTTGACTTTACGGTCTGGTCGAGAAATTGCAGATATTCCTTGCATTATCCATCAATCTAGGTGACTTATGTCTAGGTTCTAGATGGCTCTGATGTTAAAGTTATTTACTCAGTACCTGCGAAAAATAGTTAGGAGGAGAAAGGGTCGCTTACTCAGAGAGTGATTCAGAGCCATAGCGATTCCCAACAATAGCTCGGCCACATACTTATTCACAAAAGTCACATGATTTATATTATGAGAAATTTTAGAAGATTTTTCGGGCTTCCTTTAGGAAAAAGATACTCATGCAGGAAGTACATGGGCTCGCCCCTTTCAGGGAGATAAGTTTTCTGAACCTGAAGTACATTCAAGGTCAAGTATAATAAATAACATATTAACAAATTAAGAAAGCCCACTTATAAGATAAATAATGATTTTTTAATTAATATTTGAACATGATCTTTTTCTTAATATTAAATTTTTTTCATGTAATAATAATATTAAATTATTTTTTAGTCCTAAGAAACAAAATGGGGATAGTGAACAACAAAGCAAACATAAATGGATAGTTTATATATCATTGAGTCTTAAATCCATTCATAATTTTTAAATATGTATGAGCTTCTATCTCTATTTTAATATATACTCCTGTTTTTTATAAACTTCTAGTATTTTGTTTCACTTGAAATTAACTTTTTTCTATTCAGATCTCTTTCTCTCCAAATCTCTTATATTTTTTTTATCTATATATCATTTGTTTTATCTCGAAATCTTGTAACTCTCATAAATAGGTTCTCATAATTCATCTATTTTGTTTGAATTATTAACTTATAGATCTAGATCTAGATTCAGATCCATCCAACTACCTACTATATAGCTATCACCATGGCTGAGCTTAAATTACCATAAAGAAAGTCATTGATGGTACATGTTTCTACTCCCATTTTTTTCAATTGTTTTATTAATTGACTAAACCTAATTGGATTTCTATTGAGAATTGTAGGATTAGTTTTGGAAATTATGTTTTAATTACTTAATATATGCTAAACAATTGTGTAGATTGTTGTTACAAATATGTGATCTAAATTATTTCATATTGTTGGAAATTTTGATCTATTATGTGTGTATTTCATTATATTTAAGAAAGTCATAAAAAAGTACGAAAAGTCTATATGTGGTTGAGTGATTGCATTATAAAGTAGTGCTCGTAAATATTAATTTCAGTAGGCATGATATAGAAGAGGAGTCATAAATTTTTGTTGAGATTTTCTTTTTCAGATACCTAAAATATGGAAATATTTCACCTTAGGAATACATTAAGTAAAACATTCATTATAGGTCTCTATTTTCGTCCATGTCAATGGTATATATAAATGATAACTAGTAAATACCGAAATATTATTTTGTAAGTAATTTTAAGTGTTACGATATAGTAATGTGTGATTATAATGAATTTGAAAATATCCCTCCCTCTCTCTCTATATATATATATGTATTTATTATTAGTGTTATATTATTATAGTTGATTTTAGGAATTAGTAGTAATGTGTTGTTTGAGGGTTTAATTATATAGATTTGTTACTCTTTATATATATATATATATATATATATATATATATATTATCAGTTTTATATTTTTATAGTTAATATTAGCAAGGGTTTAATTAAATGGATTCGTTACTCTTTTTGATGTAAACTAACCTAATATATCTTTGTATAAATATCATACATATTAACTAACATTATTTTTGTTTATTTTTTCTGATTGAGTTGAATATACAGTGAATAACATGATCCTTGACCATAACATTTCATATTTTTAGCAAACAATAAGTTGTCCAAGGACAAATTTTTTACTGTCTTTGGTAAAAACGAAAGAAGGGCATATGTGCCTCGACATAGTGTAAGAGGATCAGATTAGTAATAAATTCCTTATCACATATAGGGCAACCGATCAATGTTTGGTCATATGTGTTTTGGAAATTATTATTAGATTGATCCATTTTGAAAAGAGAAAAAGAATATGATAGGTATATAAGGTATAACATAAAAAGGAAAGACTGGGACATAAGGAATAGAGGATGAAGATAAAGAGCATGTCTATACACCATATATATAAGTATGAATATTTATTAATTTTTTCGTAATGTTAATCAGTGCAAAAGTATGTGGAAGGCCCATCAGGCCAAGTAGTAGTTGTAATATTGATGTATATATAAGCACTAATGATATTTTTAATGTTATATTTTTTGTAATTAAGATTGTATTTCATGAATTCTATCATACCTTTATCATTAGAATATTCTTATGTTAAAACTTTATTAGTTACAAGAAGGCTTAATATCTATATATTCGACAGGAAGTCAATAGTTCTGAACATTACCTCCAGTTCTCTTTGCATAAGTGAATATGATTTATAATTTATAATCAAAATGCTTATGAATGGGGTATTCATGTGATTGTTTTCTTTATTGTGTTAGGAAAAAACTGTAGCAAGAAATTTTGATATTGGTACCATTTCTCTTTTGATGGTTTGAAGCATACATATTAATGGTAAGAATGCGTAATTTACCAGTCCATATTTTTAAGATTCTTTTTATTGTCTATCTTATATATTATTAAAAACAATATTAAAAAACAATTATATTTAGTTTTTAATTATTAATTTATCTCAAAGTTATAAAGGTGTTACGAAAATAAATAAAAATACATATATTGCTTATACAAGCATTTATCTAGAGAAGGTCTTTGGTGGCTATATAAACTAAGCCTTCTCCCTTATGAAACACACCAAGAAAGAGAAGAAAGATGAAATATTTAATAATCTACCCTTGCCAAACTCCCTCGTGTTGAAATTTTTTTTAGGTAGTTCGAACAATACTCCAACACACAAATAAGGTAGTAGCAGTCATATATTGGGGAATAACCCGTGAATACAGTTTAGCACCCCACCGCAAATTGTTTTATGGTCTTGTCCACGCAACTACAATGTCTCTTTTAGGTCATATAATGTTAAGTTTTTCATTTTACATTCTTATTTTATATTTTCAGGTTAATATCATTATTTTCCAACAGTTTGAAAAGATATCAAATAATGGTTGCATTTGGAGTTAATGTGAATTTGCTTAGGGAAAAGGGTAAATTTTTGCGGTAATGATTTGAAGCAATTTTTTGGCAGAAATTGATTATGGACATGGGAGAATCACTAATTTTTATGCCAAAACTTCAATATTTTTATATGATATAGAGGAGGTGTTTGATAAGGAAAATGAATACATATGAAACTCAGCCGCATTTTAGCTAAAGTAAAACTTAAAACTTATTACTTAAATATCCATTTATACGTGATGCTTTTTAGTTTCTCTCAAATTTTTACGTATCAAATTTTATTCTCTAAATGAAGTAGGATTAAAAGCTAATTTCTAGTGGGTGAAGATAATTATCATCTAGTGTGATAAGTGTAATAGGTGGTTATATTTATTTAAAAAACTTTTTTAAATTTAATATGATTTTATTTTCTGATTATTGTAATATATGGCATGGAAATATTTTAAAATTATTAAAGTTCTAGATGCTTTAACATAATTGTTGATTTTGTTAAATATAAAAAATTTAAATAGATAAAATCATGCCAAGGTATCTTTAAACACTGACCACTAAGAGATCAATTATTAAAACTAGTATTTTATTACTTAACGTTTTACAAAATTATGTTTAGTATAAAGGATCTGTGTACCCACTGCTTATTTATCTCCTAAGAATAATCCATAAAGTTTTTTTAAAATATAAAGTTGAAGTCAACAAAAGTACTTGATAGAAAGACAAGTGCCTTAGGACAGAGAATATATTTTCACCATCTTATAAAGTTTGTGAACCTAATAGGACCGCATATAAATTCAGTTGCATTGACACACCCCGTTAAAATGGTATAGCTAAAATAATGAGTAGATCTTTTAATTTTAATGAATTATATTCTAACACATTTAGTGTCCCCATATGTAGGGGAATGAGGTCTTATAAAACTGTTATGTTCTTAACAAGTTTAACTCACAAGATTTTAGTTAAAACCCCTTGAAATATGGGAAGATATTTTTCCTAACCTAAAATAGTTAAGAATGTGGAGGTGACAGACCAAGATTGTCCTACACGACTTATATTAAATCATATCAAAACTTTAAATCATATCAAAACTTTAAATCATATCAAAACTATAAATTCTTTTTGTATTAGAAACTGATGAATATAGAATCCTATCCTTATCTTATAAACTCTATTGGTGATTGTAGACAAGCATAAATATTTTTATGTATATGGTTTTTTTCAAAATATAATATTCATGTTTCATATTTTTTATTATGTCATTAGTAATAACTTACTCGTTAATACTGATATACGTGATGGTGAGAATATACCGTCTAGATTGTTCTCATGTAGTTTTGAGATTACCTTGATAAAAAGTGGAGGCACAATGTGCCATAATCTTACCACGAGAGCTATTATTTTATTACTGCATGAAAAAACGTCGTTAGTATAACATATAAATATAAATTGTGAACTAAGAAAATGTATGTGAACATACAAGTTAGTGGACGGAGATGGGGTAGATTATGCCATAGGAAGGTTCATTGGAGGCATTGATGTTCTTGACTAAGTAAATGGGAAGGGTGAGTTGTCTAGGAATTTGTGACCGCTTAGAGGATGTTTCCATTCTTAGAGGATTAAGGGTTGATACATGGCAATCTGAAAACAACTAGATAGGGGTGGAGCAAAGTGTATTTGAGAGTGGTCCATGGACCCCCCCTCCCTGATATTTATTTAAAATATACAACTAACATTACAAAAATATAAGTAATTGATCTCCGAATGTGTTCAAAATCTTCATTGGTGTTCCCTACTCTTAAGTTTTATTTTATTATATAATTTTTTTATTCTTTTACAACAAAATATATATTACTTTGTATAAAAAAGGAACTTATAGATTAAGCAATTAAAAAATTTAATACCTGCACTTATATTAAAATCTTTATACAATATAGAGACCTATAGTGAATTTTGTGTCTCCAATTGGGAGATACTAGAATAGTTTGATCTATAGCAATTGTAGTATGTATTATATAATTTTCTGAGGTGTTCCATCCCTCCGAGAGATCCACCACATCCTACTAAAAATGAGCGTTCTATTACCCTTTATCTTCAGAGACGAGAATGGGCCTAAACCATCATCAAAATGATATAGATGAAGGGTTTCTATAAACAAGAGGGATCTCCTAATGTGGGAGTATTAAAAAATTCTTCACTTTACGGGCTGGTCGAAAAATTGCAGATATTCCTTGCATTATCCGTCAATCTATGTGACTTATGTCTAGGTTCTAGATGGCTCTAGTGTTATAGTTCTTTACTCATTAATTGCGAAAAATAGTTAGGAGAAGAAAGGGTCGCTTACTTAGAGAGAGATTCAGAGCGAGCGATTCCCAACATTAGCTCGACCACATACTTATTCACAGAAGTCACATGATTTATATTATGAGTAAATTAAGAAGATTTTTTTGGGCTTCCTTTAGGAAAAACATACTCATGCGGGAAATACATGGGCTCACCCCTCTCAGGGTTATATAGATAAGTTTCTGGAACATGAAGTACATTCAAGCTCAAGTATAATAAATCACATATTAACAAATTAAGAAAGCCCATTTATAAGATAAATAATAATTTTTAATTAATTTTTGAACATGATCTTTTTCTTAATATTAAATTTTTTCATGTAATAATAATAATATTAAATTATTTTTTTTGTCCTAAGAAACAAAATGGGGATAGTGAATAACAAAACAAACATAATTGGATAGTTTATATATCATTGGATCTTAAATCCATTTATAATTTCTAAATATGTATGAGATTCTATCCCTATTTTAATATATACTCCTGTTTTTTTATAAACTTCTAGTATTTTCTTTCACTTGAAATTAACTTTTTCTATTTAGATCTCGTCTGCTTTCTCTCCAAATCTCTTAAATTTTTTCTATCTAGATATCATTTGTTTTCTCTCAAATCTCGTAAATCTCATAAATAGGTTCTCATAACTCATCTGTTTTGTTTGAATTATTAACTTATAGATTCATATCCATCCAATTAACTACTATAAAGCTATCACCATGTCGGACCTCAAATTACAATAAAGAAAGTCATTGATGGTACACGTTTCTACTCCCATTTTTTTAAACATTGTTCTATTAATTGATTGAACCTAATTTGATTTCTATTTAGAATTGTGGGATTAGTTTTGGAAGTTATGTTTTAATTACTTAATATGTGCTAAACAATTGTGTAGATTCTTGTTACAAATATGTGATCAAAATTATTTCATATTGTTGGAAATTTTGATCTATGATGTGTGTAATTCATTATATTTAAGAAAGTCATAATGAAGTGCGAAAAGTCTATATGTGGTTGAGTGATTGAATTATAAAGTAGTGCTCGTAATTATTAATTTTAGTAGGCATGATATAGAAGAGGAGTCATAAAGTTTTGTTGAGATTTTCTTTTTCAGATACCTAAAATATGCAATTTCATATTTTACCTTAGGACTACATTATGTAAAACATTCATTATATGTCTCTATATTAGTCCAAGTTAATGGTATATGTAAATGATAACTAGTAAATACGAAAATATTTTTTGGTAAGTAATTTTAAGTGTTACGATATATTAATGTGTGATTATAATGAATATGAAAATATCCCTCCTCTCTCTCTCTCTCTCTCTATATATATATATATATATATATATATATATATATATATATATATATATATATATATTTATTATTAGTGTTATATTATTATAGTTGATTTTAGGAATTAGTAGTAATGCGCTGTTTGATAGTGTAATTATATGGATTTGTTACTCTTCATATATATATTATTAGTGTTTATTTTTATAGTTAATATTAGAAATTAGTATTAAAGCTTTGTTTGAGGTTTAATTAAATGGATTTTTTACTCTTCATGATGTAAACTAACCTATTATCTTTGTAGAAAATCATACATATTAACTAACATTATTTTTGTTTATTTTTTCAGATTGAGTTGAATATACAGTGAATAACATGATCCTTGACCATGACATTTCATATTTTTAACAAACAGTGAGTTGTCCAAGGACCAAAATTTTTACTGTCTTTGGTAAAGAAGAAAGAAGGGCATATGTGCCTCGACATAATGTAAGAGGATCAAATTAGTAATGAATTCTTTATCACCTTTAGGGAAACCAATTAATGTTTGCTCATATGTGTTTTGGAAATTATTATTAGATTGATCCATCTTGAAAAGAGAAAAAGAATATGATAGGTTTAGAAGGTATAAACAGAAAAAGGTAAGACGAGACATAAGGAAGAGAGGATGAAGATAAAGAGGGTGTCTATACACCATAAATATAAGTAAGAATATTTATTAATTTTTTCGTAATGTTAATCAGTGCAAAAGCATGTGGAAGGCTCACCGGGCTAAGTAGTAGTTGTAATAATGATGTATTTATAAGCACTAATGACATTTTTAATAATATATTTTTTGTAAGTAAGATTGTATATCATGAATTCTATCATAATTGTATCATTAGTTACAAGGTTTCGACAAAAAGAATTATTAAAATGTAATAGATTAATATCTTTATATTAAATAGGAAGTCAATGTTTCTGAATATTAGATAGGAAGTCAATTATTAAGTGTATTTGATTTATAATTTATAATCATACGGCTTATGAATGGGTTATTCTTGGGATTGTTTTCTTTATTGAGTTAGGAAAAGTCCGAAGCAAATAATTTTAAGATTGGTACCATTGCTCTATTTATGGGTTTAAAATCAAGCATACCGATTAATGGTAAGAACGGGATAATTTATCGGCCCATATCTTTAAGATTCTTCTTGTTGTCTATCTTAATGAATATAATTCAAAACAATAATAAAAAATTATATATTTAATTGTTGAATATTAATTTATCTCAAGTTATAAAGGTGTTATGAAAATAAATAAAAATACAAATATTGCTCATACAAGCATTTTTCTAGAGAAGGTCTATGGTAGTTATATATAAGAAGTCTTCTCCCTTATGAAACACAACAACAAAGAGAAGAAAGACAAAATCTCTAATAATTTACCCTTTCCAAACTCGTTTGGGTTGAAAAGATTATTTTGGTAGTTCGAGCAATACGCAACACTCATTTAGAGCGTCCATTTTAAATAAGATAGTGGCACTCATAACATGGGGAATGACTAGTGTATACACACCCGACACCGTAAATCATTTTTTGTCTTGTCCTTGCTACTACAATGTCAACTTTAGGTTCTTTAACGTTAAGTTTTCCATTTTCTATTTTTATTTTATATATTCCGTTTTATTTCTAGTGTCGCGTAAGGTGTGATAAAAATATGATAAATAAATACGGATAATGATGCACTAACACCCTAGACTAAACACGATACTCACTGCAAGTATCACAGATCGTATGCAAGTTTCACTAGTAAGAAAGATTCGTTCCACAGAGACTTAGTGTGTTATGCTTATAGGTAATAAATTTAAGTAGCAATTAATAATAAAAAGAAAGGAAAAATAAATAAATATGATGATTGATGAGAGTAATGATTAAACTTAATAAAATAAAGATGAGTAAATAAATATGGACGAATTAAGATGAGAAAATATAGCTCAGGTTTTGCTAGTATACACTAATCCTTCTATTTCTTCGATCAGTTAATAAGGTTGATAATAACTCTTAGAAAAGTAGTCAGGATTCTAAATTCCTCCCTACCCCCTTTCGGGTCGACTGGGGTGGCGAACTCACAATCACGAGGAGAGTTAACTAAGGTGCTCCTACGCCACTAGGTTCTTAGATGAGACTGGCCTTCTAAAGATGATCGATATGTGATCAAACCCTAATGACTATCTAGATAGGCAAGCCTTTCCGGATCACTACCACACACTAGACGTTTATGTGGTGTTTCGATAATTAGATACCCTTTCCGGGTGACCATCTAATTACTATTAGCACAACCCTAAATTGATCATTTAAGACAGACAATAAACCATAGCACATAAAACAAATATATGGTTAAGCAACTAGAATCAATTTAAAACAGTTCTCCCAAAAAAACATAGATTGAAGAAAATAGAATTCATAGATTATGCATATCCAAAACCCAAGCTATTGGAAAATTAGTTCATACTAGAAAGAAATAAACTAAAATAAAGATACATACTGTCAACTTGCTCTCTTGAATGATCTCTAATGATGAATAAGCTTAAGGAGTAATTGTGGGAGGCAAGGACCTGTTTACAATAGGTAAAGGGTGTATTTATAGGAGTTTAGGAAACCCTAATTCGGATTCTTGGAGTAGAAGGCAAGTAATAGGACTGTTTTCCAAATCAAATTCATAACCCTAAAATATAGAAAAGGTCATAAACTGTTGATGTCTTGTTTTGGCTGTAACTTCTTCAACATTGCTCCGATTTGCGCGTTCTTTATATCGAAACTGATCGACTCGGAAAGCTCTACATTTTTTCTTCAGACCATTCTTCCAAATTCCCAGCCAAGCTTGAGTTATGATCACTTTACTGGACGTAGCTGCTGAAATTCAGATTTACTTGAGAACTTTTCTTTTCCTATTTTATCTTTTACTTCCTTATCTCCAATTTCCATCATTATCTTATTTCCTTTATCTATTGGAATTGATTTTCCATCTAATTAATTACCATATATCTTTAAAGCTTCACGATTAATAAACAATTAAACTAAATATGCTCTAAAAATAATAAATCACCAAATCAAGACAAGAAATAAAAAAATACTAATATATGAATAAAAATCGACTAAGTACTTCCTAAATAATCCTAAAATGATGTCTCCAACTACGATTAAATCATCACAAATAGGGAGACATCAATTTCATTATTTTCCAAAAATTTGAAAATGATTATGATATTTCAAATAATGGTTGCATGTGGATTAACGTGAACTTGGTTGGGGAAAAGGGGGAAATACTTGCGATAATGATTTGACGCAATTTTTTGGTAGAAAATGATTGCGAACATGGGAGAATCACTACTTTTTATGCTAAAACTTAAAGATTTTCATATGATTTAGAGAAGGTGTTTGATAAAAAAACGAATACATATGAAACTTGGTTGCAGTTCTTGTAAAAGGAAAAGATAAAACTTATTACTTGAAAAAAATATCATTATACTTGATATTTTTTAGGATCCCTCATATTATTATGTATCAATTTTTTTTCTAAATGAAGTAGGATTAAAACCTAATTTCTAGAGGGTGAAGATAATTATAATCTAGTGGGATAAGTGTACCAGGTGGTTCAATTTATTTAAAAAACTTTATCAAATTGAATATGATTATATTCTAAGATTATTGTGATATGTGGCATGATAATATTTAACATGTAATTGTTAAGATTATTAAAGTTCTAGATGCTTTAACATAATTGGTGATTGTGTTAAATGTCACAAATTTAAAAAGAGAAAAGCATGCCAAGGAATCCGTAAAGACCACTAAGAGACTTAATTATTAAAAAAAATTAGTATTTTATGACTTAACTCGTTTTACAAAATTACCTTTAGTAGAATTGATAAATTGACACACTTATTATTTATCTCCTAAAAATAATTCATAAAATTTTTTTAGATATAATGTCGTAGTCAACAAAACAACTTGATAGAAAGACAAGAGCCTTAGGGTAGAGAATATATTTCCACTATCTTATAAAGTTATGTGAAACTTTTAGGATCGCATATGAATTCTGTTGCCTTTACAAACCCCATTAAAATTGTATAGCTAAAATAATGAGCACATCTTTTAATTTTAATGGATTCTAATCTAATACATTTAGTGTTTCCATATTTGGGGAATGAGAAATTATAAAACTGTTATGTGATTAACATGTTTTTAACTCATAAGATTCTAGTTAAAACCCCTTTAGTTATGGAAATATATTTTCCTAACGTAAAATAATCAAGAATGTGGAGGTGACAGGCCATGATTGGCCTATAAGACTTATATTAAATCACATAAAAACTATAAATTCTATTTGTTTTAAAATCTGTTGAATATAAAATCCTATCCTTATCCGATAAACTCTATAGATAATTCTAAACATGCATAAATATTTTCAAGTATTTGGGTTTTTTAAAAGTTAATATTAATGTTTCATTTTTGTTATTATGTCATATAGTAATTACTTACTCGTTAACACTGATATACGTGAGAATATACCCTCTAGTTTGTTCTCCTTTAGTTCTGAGATTATCCGTGATAAAAAGTGCACAATGCACCATCATGTAATCATGTGAGCTCTTATTTTTATTACTGCATGAAAAAAATTGTTAGTATATCATATATATATATAAATTGAGAAGTGAGAAAATGTATGTGAACATACAAGTTAGTGGATGAAGTGGGCGTGGATTGTGTGCCATAGGAGGGTTCATTGGTGGCATTGAAGTTTTTTGCTAAACAAATGGGAAGGGTGAGTTTTCTAGGAACTTGTGACCTCTTAGAGGATTTTTCCATTCTTAGAGGATTAAGGGTCGATACATGGCAATCCGAAAACACCTAGATAGGTAGGCGTGGAGCCAACTGTATTTGCAAGGTGTCCACAGATCCACCTCCCGTTTTTTCTTAAAAATATACACCTACCATTACAAAAATATAATTAAATGATCTCCAAATTAGTTAAGACTCTTCATTTGGTCTTCCCTAACTTTTATGTTTTTTAATTATATTTTAAATTACTTTATTTGTATAATTTTTATTTATTTACAAGAAAATATATTACTTTAAATAAGAAAGGAACTAATAAACTAAGCAATTACAAAATTTAATATTTGCACTTATATTAAAAATTTTATAAAATATAGAGACCTATAGTATATTTTACGTCTCCAATTAGGAGATACTAGAATAGTTTGATCTGGAGCAATTGTAGGATGCACAATATAATTTTCTAAGTTGTTACATCCCTCCGAAAGATACACCATATCCTAAAAAATGATCATTTTATTAGCTTCCATCTTGAGAGACGAGAATAGGCCTAAATCATCATCAAAAGGATATATATGGAGGGTTTCCAGAAACAAGATGGATCGCATAATGTGCGAGTATTCAAAAATTATTGAATTTATGGACTGGTCGAAAAATTGCAGAATGTTCCATGCATTATCCGTCAATCTAGGTGACTTATGCCTAGAATCTAGATGGGCTCGGGTGTTATAATTCTTTCTGCACCTAAAAAATATAGTTAGGAAGGAGGGAGGATCTCTTACTTAGAGAGAGATTTAGAGCGATCAGCGATTCTAAACATTTATTATTAAGCTCGACCACATACTTATTCATATAGTCACATGATTTCTATTATGAGAAATTTTGGCAAATTTTTTCCGGCTTCCTTTAGGAAAAACATACTCATGCTGTTCAGGGAAGTACATGTGATGAACATGATATACTGCAAGTTTAGGTGATTGATCTCAATGCTCATCACCAGAATACAAAAACAGCTCACCTATATAGACAAGTCTTTTGAACATGAAGTAGATGGAAGCTCAAGTTTAATAAATCACATGTTAAGAAATTAAGAAAGACCACTGATAATATAAATAATAATTTTTTAATTAATATTTGAACATGATCTTTTTTTTTTAATATTAATTTTTTTTATATAATAATAATAATATTAAATTATTTTTTAGTCCTAAGAAACAAAATGGGGATACTAAACAACAAAACAAAAGTAATTGGATAGTTTATATGACATTCAGTATTAAATCCGTTATAATTTTTAAATATGTATGGGCTTTTATCCCTGTTTTAATATATACTCCTGTTTTTTTTATAAATTTCAAGTATTTTCTTTCACTTTAAATCTTTTTTCTATTTAGATCTCGGCCTACTATCTCTCAGAATCCTTTAAATTTTTTCTATCCAGATCTTGTTTGTTTTCTCTAGAAATCTCATAAATCTTATAAATAGGTTTTCATAAATCATATATAATATTTGAATTATCAACTTACAGATCTAGATCTAGATTCAGATCCAGATCTAGATTCAGATCCAGTTAGCTCCTATATAGTTATCACCATGGCTAGCGGCAAAGCTCAAATCACCATAAAGAAATTCACTGATGGTATATGTTTCTACTCCTATTTTTTTCAATAGTTTTATAAATTTATTGAACCCAATTTGATTTCTATTGAGAATTGTGAGATTAGTTTTGATAATTATGTTTAATTAATTAAAATGTGTTAAACAATTGTGTGGATCCTTGTTACAAATATCTGATCTAAATTATTTCATATTGCTGGAAATTTTGATTCATGATGTGTGTATTTCATTATAATTAAAAAAGTCAAAATGAAGTGCCAAAATTCTATATGTGGTGGAGTGGTTGTATCATAAAGTAGTGTTTGTAATTATTAATCTTAGTTTGCATGATATAGAAGAGGAGTCATAATTTTTTGTTCAGATTTTCTTTTCCAGATACCTAAAACTATTTCACCTTAGGTCACTACATTATGTAAAAGAATAGTATTTAAGCATTGTTTGAGGGTTTAATTATATAAATTTATTACTCTTTATATATATATATATATATATATACATATATATTATTAGTGTTATATTTTTGTAGTTGATATTAGCATTTAGTATTAAAGCTTCACGAGGGTTTAATTTGATGTAAACTAACCTAATATCATTGTATGAATATCATACATATTAACTAACATTACTTTTGTTTATTTTTCCAGATTAAGTTGACTATACAGTGAATAACATGATCCTTGACCATGACATTTCATATTTTTAGCAAACAATGAGTTGTCCAAAGCCGGAGATTTTCTCCGAGTATCAGGAGTGATAGCAGCTGCCGTTGGGAGAGTCTTGGTATAGTTAGACATTGTAGCGGTAAATAAAGTGAAATAGGTAATATTTTAAAAGAAGGTTAATGTGAAAAGATTAAGAATCATAATCCTTTAATGGTAATTGCAACTTGAGATAGAAGAAAGAGAGAGAGAGAGAGAAAAGTTGAAGAAGGAGGGTTTGTGGTGGTGCTTTCTCTGTCGGAGATTAACTATTGAAGTTTAGGATGTAATAAATATGTTACCTATCTACTTATTATTTTATTTATTAACCCAATCTTAAATATGCATTGACTATTCTCATTTAACTATACTTTTTAAATAATATGATTAATTTTTTTTACTTAATTAAAACCATGTTTGTTTGTTTTTCTTGGTATAACCGCTTTTAATAGTCGAATTGTTGAATGTAGGAACTTTGGCTCGATGCTTTATTAAATTATTAAGTGGACTACTGAATGCAAACAAACATGGCCTTATCTTCTGGCATTAATGTACCTCGAGTAATGAGAAAAAAAAAGATATATAATGCATAGTTGATTCCTTATCTGCATTTAAATATTATTGACCCGAAAAATAATATATTTAAATAATAATAATACGCCTTAACTGTAATCGAGACTTTTTTTTTTTCAATTAATGATATTGTTCACATTAAATCGAGTTCAATATATTTTTATTATAAATTGTTGAGTGTTCAGTAAAGTCTGTTGAGAAATTTGATTATTAGGCGACGATTAGGGTGAATGGGCCGAGGAGATGGGCCAAACTTAGTGAGCTGGGTGGTGGGGCCACAACTTGGACATAGTGAGAATTAAGTCGATATTTAAAAAAAATTGAATACCCTTTTTATCAAAAATAATTTTTAAATCATTATTTTTTAATATAAATGGATATAATATACTACCCAACCTAATTAATTAATTAATTAATTAATATTCGATTAATGATTATAAATTTATATATATATACATATAAATTGAGAATTGAGAAAATGTATGTGAGCAGAAAAGTTAGTGGACATAGAGGGGGTGGATTGTGTGCCATAGGAGGGTTCATTGGTGGCATTGAAGTTTTTTGCTAAGTAAATGGGAAGGGTGAGTTGTCTATGAACTTGTGACCTCTTAGAGTATTTTTCCATTCTTAGAGGATTAAGGGTCGATACATGGCATTCCGTAAACACCCAGATAGGCGTGGAGCCAACTGTATTTCAGAGGGGTCCACGGATCCACCTCTCTGTTATTTTTTTCAAAATATACACCTACCACTACAAAAATATAAGTAATTGATCTCCAAATTTGTTAAGAATCTTCATTTGGTCTTCATTAACTTTTAAATTTTTTGAATTAGATTTTATATTATTTTATTTGTATAATTTTTTTTATTTACAAGAAAATATATATTACTTTTAATAAAAAAGGAACTTATAAACTAAGCAATTATAAAATTTAATCTCAGCACTTATATTAAAATCTTTATAAAATATAGAGACATATAGTACATTTTACGTCTCCAATTGGGAGATACTAGAATAGTTTGATCCGGAGGAATTGTATGATGCATAATATAATTTTCGAAGTTGTTACATCCCTCCGAAAGATCCACCACATCCTAAAAAATGATCGTTTTATTAGCTTCCATCTTGAGAGACGAGAATAGGCCTAAACCATCATCAAAAGAATATATACAGAGGGTTTCCAGAAACAAGATGGATCGCATAATGTGAGAGTATTAAAAAGTTCTTGACTTTAGGGACTGGTAAAAAAATTGCAGAATGTTCCATGCATTATCCGTCAATCTAGGTGACTTATGCCTAGGTTCTAGATGGGTTCTGGTGTTATAATTATTTAATAAGCACCTGAAAAATATAGTTAGGAAGGAGGGAGGGCCGTTTACTTAGAGAGAGATTCAGAGCGATCAGATACCTAAACTATGTAAATATTGCACCTTAGGACTACATTATGTAAAACATTCATTATATGTCTGTATATTAGTCCAAGTTAATTGTATATGTAAACGATAACTAGTAATTTGAAGTGTTACGATATATTTATGTGTGATTATACTGAATTTGAAAATACACCCTATATATATATATATATATATATATATATATATATTATTAGTGTTATATTTTTGTAGTTAATATTAGCAATTAGGGTTTAATTAAATGGATTTGTTACTCTTTATGATGTAAAATTTCCTAATATCTTTGTATAAATATCATACATATTAACTAACATTATTTTTGTTTATTTTTTCTAATTGAGATTCATTTACAGTGAATAATATGATCATTGACCATGACATTTTATATTTTTAGCAAACAATGAGTTGTCTAAGGACAAAATTTTTATTGTCTTTGGTAAAAAAGAAAGAAGGGCATATGTGCCTCGACATGGTGTAAGAGGATCAGATTAGTAATGAATTCCTTATCACATATAGGGAAATCGATTAATGTTTGCTCATATGTGTTTTGGAAATTTTTAATAGATTGATCCATTTCGAAAAGAGAAAAAGAGTATGATAGGTATATAAGGTATAGGCAGAAAAAGGAAAGACGGGACATAAGGAAGAAAGGATGAAGATAAAGAGGATGCCTATACACCATATATATAAGTATGAATAGTTATCAATTTTGTCATAATGTTTATCAGTGCAAAAGTATGTTGAAGGTCCAACAGACCAAGTAGTAGTTGTAATAATGATGTACATATAAGCACTAATGATATTTTTAATGATATTTTTTTTGTAATTAAGATTGTATTTCATGAATTCTATCATACCTTTATCATTAGAATATTCTTATGTTAAAACTTTATTAGTTACACGGATTCGACAAAAAGAATTATAAAATAAAGTAATAGATTAATATCTATATATTCGACAGGAAGTCAATATCTCTGAGCATTGCCTCCAGTTCTCTTTGCATAAGTGAATATGATTTGTAATTTATAATCAAAAGGCTTATGAATGGGGTATTCATAGGATTGTTTTCTTTATTGTGTTAGGAAAAAACTAAAGCAAGAAATTTTGATATTGGTACCATTTCTCTTTTGATGGTTTCAATATCAAGCATACCGATTAATGGTAAGAATGGGTAAATTATCAGTCCATATATATTTAAGATTCTTGTTATTGTCTATCTTATATATTATTCAAAACAATATTAAAAAACAAAAATATTTGTCGTTTTTAATTATTAATTTATCTCAAAGTTATAAAGGTGTTACGAAAATAAATAAAATTACATATATTGCTCATACAAGCATTTATCTAGAGAAGGTCTTTGGTGGCTAAATAAACTAAGTCTTCTCCCTTATGAAACACACCAAAAAAGAGAAGAAAGATGAAATATTTAATAATCTACCCTTGCCAAACTCCCTTGTATTGAAAAAATTATTTAGGTAGTTCGAACAATACTCCAACACTTAAATAAGGTAGTAGCAGTCATATCTTGGGGAATGACCCGTGAATACAGTTTAGCACCCCACCACAAATTTTTTTTATGGTCTTGTCCACGCTACTACAATGTCCTTTTTAGTTCCTATAATGTTAAGTTTTTCATTTTCAATTCTTATTTTATATTTTCAGGTTAATTTCATTTTTTTCCAACAGTTTGAAAATATATCAAATAATGGTTACATTTGGAGTTAATGTGAATTTGTTTAGGGAAAAGGGGAAATTTTTGCGGTAATGATTTGAAGCAATTTGGAAGAAATTGATTATGGACATGTGAGAATCACTACTTTTTATGCTAAAACTTCATGGTTTTCATATGATATAGAGGAGGTGTTTGGTATGAAAAACGAATACATATGAAACTCGGCTGCAGTTCTAGTAAAAGGAAAACTTAAAACTTATTACTTAAATATCCATTTATACATGATGCTTTTTAGTTTCCATCATATTTTTATGTATCAAATTTTTTTTCTAAATGAAGTAGGTTTAAAACCTAATTTCTAGTGGGTGAAGATAATTATTATCTAGTGTGATAAGTGTAATAAGTGCTTATATTTATTTAATAAACTTTTTTAAATTTAATATGATTATATATTCTGATTATTGTAATACGTGGCATGGCAATATTTAACATGTAATTGTTAAAATTATTAAAGTGGTAGATGCTTTAACATAATTGGTGATTTTTTTAAATATAAAAAATTTAAATAGAGAAAATCATGCCAAGGTATCTTTAAACACTGACCACTAAGAGATCATTTATTAAAACTAGTATTTTATGACTTAACGTTTTATGCTCTAGGCACACTGCTTATATATCTCCTAAGAATAATTCATAAAGTTTTTTTAAAATATAAAGTTGAAGTCAACAAAACTACTTGATAGAAAGACAAGAGCCTTAGGGCAGAGAATATATTTCCACATTCTTATAAAGTTTGTGAACCTAATAGGACCGCATATAAATTCAGTTGCATTGACACACCCTATCAAAATGGTATAGCTAAAATAATGAGTAGATCTTTTAATTTTAATGAATTATATTCTAACACATTTAGTGTCCCCATATGTAGGGGAATGAGGTCTTATAAAACTGTTATGTTCTTAATAGGTTTAACTGATAAGATTTTAGTTAAAACCCCTTGAATTATGGGAAGACATTTTTCCTAACCTAAAATAGTTAAGAATGTGGAGGTGACAGACCAATATTGTCCTACACGACTTATATTAAATCATATCAAAACTATAAATTCTTTTTGTATTAGAAACTGATGAATATAGAATCCTATCCTTATCTTATAAACTCTATTGGTGATTGTAGACGAGCATAAATATTTTTATGTATATGGTTTTTTTCAAAAGATAATATACATGTTTCATATTTTTTATTATGTCATTTACTAATAACTTACTCGTTAATACTGATATACGTGTGGTGAGAATATACGGTCTAGATTGTTCTCCTTTAGTTTTGAGATTACCTTGATAAAAAGTGGAGGCACAATGTGCCATCATCTAACCATGTGAGCTATTATTTTATTACTGCATGAAAAAATAGTTAGTATAACATATAAATATAAATTGAGAACTAAGAAAATGTAGGTGAACATACAAGTTAGTGGACGAAGATGGGGTGGATTATGCGATAGGAAGGTTCGTTGGTGGCATTGATGTTCTTGACTAAGTAAATGGGAAGGGTGAGTTGTCTAGGAATTTGTGACCTCTTAGAGGATGTTACCATTCTTAGAGGATTAAAGGTCGATACATGGCAATCTGAAAACACCCAGATAGGGGTGGAGCCAAGTGTATTTGAGAGGGGTCCATAGATCCCCCTCCCTGATATTTATTTAAAATATACAAAAAACATTACAAAAATATAAGTAACTGATCTCCAAATTTGTTCAGAATCTTCATTTGGTGTTCCCTACTCTTAAATTTTATTTTATTATATAATTTTTTTATTCTTCTACAACAAATTATATATTACTTTGTATAAAAAAGGAACTTACAGATTAAGCAATTAAAAAATTTAATATCTACACTTATATTAAAATCTTTATACAATATAGAGACCTATAGTGCATTTTATGTCTCTAATTGGGAGATACTAGAATAGTTTGATCTGGTGCACTTTTTAGGATGTATTATATAATTTTCAGAGGTGTTCCATCCCTCCGAGAGATCCACCACATCCTACTAAAAATGAGCGTTCCATTACCCTCTATCTTCAGAGATGAGAATAGGCCTAAACCATCATCAAAATGATATAAATGAAGGGTTTTTAGAAACAAGAGGGATCTCCTAATGTGGGAGTATTAAAAAATTCTTCACTTTACGGGCTGGTCGAAAAATTGCAGATATTCCTTGCATTATCCGTCAATCTAGGTGACTTATGTCTAGGTTCTAGATGGCTCTAGTGTTATAGTTCTTTACTCATTACTTGCGAAAAATAGTTAGGAGGAGAAAGGGTCGCTTACTTAGAGAGAGATTCAGAGCGAGCGATTCCCAACATTAGCTCGACCACATACTTATTCATAGAAGTCACATGATTTATATTATGAGAAAATTTAGAAGATTTTTTGGGCTTCCTTTAGGAAAAACATATATATATATATAAGTTTCTGGAACATTAAGTACATTCAAGCTCAAGTATAACAAATCACATATTAACAAATTAAGAAAGCCCACTTATAAGATAATAATGATTTTTTGATTAATATTCAAGTATAACAAATCACATATTAACAAATTAAGAAAGCCCACTAATAAGATAATAATGATTTTTTAATTAATATTTGAACATGATCTTTTTCTTAATATTAAATTTTTTCATGTAATAATAATAATATTAAATTATTTTTTTAGTCATAAGTAACAAAATGGGGATAGTGAACAACAAAACAAACATAATTAGATAGTTTATATATCATTGGGTCTTAAATCCATTTATAATTTTTAAATATGTATGAGCTTCTATCCCTATTTTAATATATACTCCTGTTTTTTTATAAACTTCTAGTATTTTCTTTCACTTGAAATTAACTTTTTTCGATTTAGATCTCGTTTCCTTTCTCTCCAAATCTCTTAAATTTTTTCACTCTAGATGATCTTATTGGGTTTTTCTCGAAATGTCGTAAATCTCATAAATAGGTTTTCATAACTCATCTATTTTGTTTGAATTATTAACTTATAGATCTAGATCTAGATTCAGATCCATCCTATTAACTACTTTATAGATATCACCATGGCTGAGCTCAAATTATCATAAAGAAAGTCATTGATGGCACATGTTTCTACTCTCAATTTTTTTCAATAGTTTTTTTAATTGATTGAACCTAATTTGATTTCTATTTAGAATTGTGGGATTATTCTTGGAAGTTATGTTTTAATTACTTAATATGTGCTAAATAATTGTGTAGATCCATGTTACAAATATGTGATCTAAATTATTTCATATTGTTGGAAATTTTGATTTATGATGTGTGTATTTCATTATATTTAAGAAAGTCATAATGAAGTATGAAAAGTCTATATGTGGTTGAGTGATTGCATTATAAAGTAGTGCTAGTAATTATTAATTTTAGTAGTCATGATATATAGAAGAGGAGTCATAAATTTTTGTTGAGATTTTCTTTTTCGGATACCTAAAATATGCAATTTCATATTTTACCTTAGGACTACATTATGTAAAACATTCATTATATGTCTCTATATTAGTCCAAGTTAATGGTATATGTAAATGATAACTAGTAAATACGAAAATATTTTTTTGTAAGTAATTTTAAGTGTTACGATATATTAATGTGTGATTATAATGAATATGAAAATATCCCTCCCCTCTCTCTCTCTCTCTCTCTCTCTCTATATATATATATATATATATTTATTATTAGTGTTATATTATTATAGTTGATTTTAGGAATTAGTAGTAATGCGCTGTTTGATAGTTTAATTATATGGATTTGTTACTATTCATATATATATTATTAGTGTTTATTTTTATAGTTAATATTAGAAATTAGTATTAAAGCTTTGTTTGAGGTTTAATTAAATGGATTTTTTACTCTTCATGATGTAAACTAACCTATTATCTTTGTAGAAAATCATACATATTAACTAACATTATTTTTGTTTATTTTTTCAGATTGAGTTGAATATACAGTGAATAACATGATCCTTGACCATGACATTTCATATTTTTAGCAAACAGTGAGTTGTCCAAGGACCAAAATTTTTACTGTCTTTGGTAAAGAAGAAAGAAGGGCATATGTGCCTCGACATAATGTAAGAGGATCAAATTAGTAATGAATTCTTTATCACCTATAGGGAAACCAATTAATGTTTGCTCATATGTGTTTTGGAAATTATTATTAGATTGATCCATCTTGAAAAGAGAAAAAGAATATGATAGGTTTAGAAGGTATAAACAGAAAAAGGTAAGACGAGACATAAGGAAGAGAGGTTGAAGATAAAGAGGGTGTCTATACACCATAAATATAAGTAAGAATATTTATTAATTTTTTCGTAATGTTAATCAGTGCAAAAGCATGTGGAAGGCTCACCGGGCTAAGTAGTAGTTGTAATAATGATGTATTTATAAGCACTAATGACATTTTTAATGATATATTTTTTGTAAGTAAGATTGTATATCATGAATTCTATCATAATTGTATCATTAGTTACAAGGTTTCGACAAAAAGAATTATTAAAATGTAATAGATTAATATCTTTATATTAAATAGGAAGTCAATGTTTCTGAATATTAGATAGGAAGTCAATTATTAAGTGTATTTGATTTATAATTTATAATCATACGGCTTATGAATGGGTTATTCTTGGGATTGTTTTCTTTATTGAGTTAGGAAAAGTCCGAAGCAAATAATTTTAAGATTGGTACCATTGCTCTATTTATGGGTTTAAAATCAAGCATACCGATTAATGGTAAGAACGGGATAATTTATCGGCCCATATCTTTAAGATTCTTCTTGTTGTCTATCTTAATGAATATAATTCAAAACAATAATAAAAAATTATATATTTAATTGTTGAATATTAATTTATCTCAAGTTATAAAGGTGTTATGAAAATAAATAAAAATACAAATATTGCTCATACAAGCATTTTTCTAGAGAAGGTCTATGGTAGTTATATATAAGAAGTCTTCTCCCTTATGAAACACAACAACAAAGAGAAGAAAGACAAAATCTCTAATAATTTACCCTTTCCAAACTCGTTTGGGTTGAAAATATTATTTTGGTAGTTCGAGCAATACGCAACACTCATTTAGAGCGTCCATTTTAAATAAGATAGTGGCACTCATAACATGGGGAATGACTAGTGTATACACACCCGACACCGTAAATCATTTTTTGTCTTGTCCTTGCTACTACAATGTCAACTTTAGGTTCTTTAACGTTAAGTTTTCCATTTTCTATTTTTATTTTATATATTCCGTTTTATTTCTAGTGTCGCGTAAGGTGTGATAAAAATATGATAAATAAATACGGATAATGATGCACTAACACCCTAGACTAAACACGATACTCACTGCAAGTATCACAGATCGTATGCAAGTTTCACTAGTAAGAAAGATTCGTTCCACAGAGACTTAGTGTGTTATGCTTATAGGTAATAAATTTAAGTAGCAATTAATAATCAAAAGAAAGGAAAAAAAATAATTATGATGATTGATGAGAGTAATGATTAAACTTAATAAAATAAAGATGAGTAAATAAATATGGACGAATTAAGATGAGAAAATATAGCTCAGGTTTTGCTAGTATACACTAATCCTTCTATTTCTTCGATCAGTTAATAACGTTGATAATAACTCTTAGAAAAGTAGTCAGGATTCTAAATTCCTCCCTACCCCCTTTCGGGTCGACTGGGGTGGCGAACTCACAATCACGAGGAGAGTTAACTAAGGTGCTCCTACGCCACTAGGTTCTTAGATGAGTCTGGCCTTCTAAAGATGATCGATATGTGATCAAACCCTAAAGACTATCTAGATAGGCAAGCCTTTCCGGATCACTACCACACACTAGACGTTTATGTGGTGTTTCGATAATTAGATACCCTTTCTGGGTGACCATCTAATTACTATTAGCACAACCCTAAATTGATCATTTAAGACAGACAATAAACCATAGCACATAAAACAAATATATGGTTAAGCAACTAGAATCAATTTAAAACAGTTCTCCCAAAAAAACATAGATTGAAGAAAATAGAATTCATAGATTATGCATATCCAAAACCCAAGCTATTGGAAAATTAGTTCATACTAGAAAGAAATAAACTAAAATAAAGATACATACTGTCAACTTGCTCTCTTGAATGATCTCTAATGATGAATAAGCTTAAGGAGTAATTGTGGGAGGAAAGGACCTGTTTACAATAGGTAAAGGGTGTATTTATAGGAGTTTAGGAAACCCTAATTCGGATTCTTGGAGTAGAAGGCAAGTAATAGGACTGTTTTCCAAATCAAATTCGTAACCCTAAAATATAGAAAAGGTCATAAACTGTTGATGTCTTGTTTTGGCTGTAACTTCTTCAACATTGCTCCGATTTGCGCGTTCTTTATATCGAAACTGATCGACTCGGAAAGCTCTACACTTTTTCTTCAGACCATTCTTCCAAATTCCCAGCCAAGCTTGAGTTATGATCACTTTACTGGACGTAGCTGCTGAAATTCAGATTTACTTGAGAACTTTTCTTTTCCTATTTTATCTTTTACTTCCTTATCTCCAATTTCCATCATTATCTTATTTCCTTTATCTATTGGAGTTGATTTTCCATCTAATTAATTACCATATATCTTTAAAGCTTCACGATTAATAAACAATTAAACTAAATATGCTCTAAAAATAATAAATCACCAAATCAAGACAAGAAATAAAAAAATACTAATATATGAATAAAAATCGAATAAGTACTTCCTAAATAATCCTAAAATGATGTCTCCAACTATGATTAAATCATCACAAATAGGGAGACATCAATTTCATTATTTTCCAAAAATTTGAAAATGATTATGATATTTCAAATAATGGTTGCATGTGGATTAACGTGAACTTGGTTGGGGAAAAGGGGGAAATACTTGCGATAATGATTTGACGCAATTTTTTGGTAGAAATTGATTGTGAACATCGGAGAATCACTACTTTTTATGCTAAAACTTCAAGATTTTCATATGATTTAGAGAAGGTGTTTGATAAAAAAACGAATACATATGAAACTTGGTTGCAGTTCTTGTAAAAGGAAAAGATAAAACTTATTACTTGAAAAAAATATCATTATACTTGATATTTTTTAGGATCCCTCATATTATTATGTATCAATTTTTTTTTTCTAAATGAAGTAGGATTAAAACCTAATTTCTAGAGGGTGAAGATAATTATAATCTAGTGGGATAAGTGTACCAGGTGGTTCAATTTATTTAAAAAACTTTATCAAATTGAATATGATTATATTCTAAGATTATTGTGATATGTGGCATGATAATATTTAACATGTAATTGTTAAGATTATTAAAGTTCTAGATGCTTTAACATAATTGGTGATTGTGTTAAATGTCACAAATTTAAAAAGAGAAAAGCATGCCAAGGAATCCGTAAAGACCACTAAGAGACTTAATTATTAAAAAAAATTAGTATTTTAAGACTTAACTCGTTTTACAAAATTACCTTTAGTAGAATTGATAAATTGACACACTTATTATTTATCTCCTAAAAATAATTCATAAAGTTTTTTTAGATATAATGTCGTAGTCAACAAAACAACTTGATAGAAAGACAAGAGCCTTAGGGTAGAGAATATATTTCCACTATCTTATAAAGTTATGTGAAACTTTTAGGATCGCATATGAATGTTGTTGCCTTTACAAACCCCATTAAAATTGTATAGCTAAAATAATGAGCACATCTTTTAATTTTAATGGATTCTAATCTAATACATTTAGTGTTTCCATATTTGGGGAATGAGAAATTATAAAACTGTTATGTGATTAACATGTTTTTAACTCATAAGATTCTAGTTAAAACCCCTTTAATTATGGAAATATATTTTCCTAACGTAAAATAATCAAGAATGTGAAGGTGACAGGCCATGATTGGCCTATAAGACTTATATTAAATCACATAAAAACTATAAATTCTATTTGTTTTAAAATCTGTTGAATATAAAATCCTATCCTTATCCGATAAACTCTATAGATAATTCTAAACATGCATAAATATTTTCAAGTATTTGGGTTTTTTAAAAGTTAATATTAATGTTTCATATTTGTTATTATGTCATATAGTAATTACTTACTCGTTAACACTGATATACGTGAGAATATACCCTCTAGTTTGTTCTCCTTTAGTTTTGAGATTATCCGTGATAAAAAGTGCACAATGCATCATCATCTAATCATGTGAGCTCTTATTTTTATTACTGCATGAAAAAAAATTGTTAGTATATCATATATATATATATATAAATTGAGAAGTGAGAAAATGTATGTGAACATACAAGTTAGTGGATGAAGTGGGCGTGGATTGTGTGCCATAGGAGGGTTCATTGGTGGCATTGAAGTTTTTTGCTAAACCAATGGGAAGGGTGAGTTCTCTAGGAACTTGTGACCTCTTAGAGGATTTTTCCATTCTTAGAGGATTAAGGGTCGATAAATGGCAATCCGAAAACACCTAGATAGGCAGGCGTGGAGCCAACTGTATTTGCAAGGTGTCCACAGATCCACCTCCCGTTATTTTTTAAAAATATACACCTACCATTACAAAAATATAATTAAATGATCTCCAAATTAGTTAAGACTCTTCATTTGGTCTTCCCTAACTTTTATGTTTTTTAATTATATTTTAAATTACTTTATTTGTATAATTTTTATTTATTTACAAGAAAATATATTACGTTAAATAAGAAAGGAACTCATAAACTAAGCAATTATTAAATTTAATATCTGCACTTATATTAAATTTTTATAAAATGTAGAGACCTATAGTACATTTTACGTCTCCAATTGGGAGATACTAGAATAGTTTGATCTGGAGCAATTGTAGGATGCACAATATAATTTTCTAAGTTGTTACATCCCTCCGAAAGATACACCATATCCTAAAAAATGATCATTTATTATCTTCCATCTTGAGAGACGAGAATAGGCCTAAACCATCATCAAAAGGATATATATGGAGGGTTTCTAGAAACAAGATGGATCGCATAATGTGCGAGTATTCAAAAATTATTGAATTTACGGACTGGTCGAAAAATTGCGGAATGTTCCATGCATTATCCGTCAATCTAGGTGACTTATGCCTAGGTTATAGATGGGCTCTGGTGTTATAATTCTTTCTGCACCTAAAAAATATAGTTAGGAAGGAGGGAGGATCTCTTACATAGAGAGAGATTCGGAGCGATAAGCGATTCTAAACATTTATTATTAAGTTCGACCACATACTTATTCATAGAAGTCACATGATTTCTATTATGAGAAATTTTGGCAAAATTTTTTCCGGCTGTTCAGGGAAGTACATGTGATGAACATGATATACTGCAAGTTTAGGTGATTGATCTCAATGCTCATCACCAGAATGCAAAAACAGCTCACCTATATAGACAAGTCTTTTGAACATGAAGTAGATGGAAGCTCAAGTATAATAAATCACATGTTAAGAAATTAAGAAAGCCCACTTATAATATAAATAATAATTTTTTAATTAATATTTGAACATGATCTTATTTTTAATATTAAATTTTTTTATATAATAATAATAAATTATGTTTTAGTCCTAAGAAACAAAATGGGGATACTAAACAACAAAACAAAAGTAATTGGATAGTTTATATGACATTCAGTATTAAATCCGTTATAATTTTTAAATATGTATGGGCTTCTATCCCTGTTTTAATATATACTCCTGTTTTTTTTATAAATTTCAAGTATTTTCTTTCACTTTAAATCTTTTTTCTATTTAGATCTCGTCTGCTTTCTCTCCAAATCTTTTAAATTTTTTCTATCCAGATCTTGTTTGTTTTCTCTAGAAATCTCATATATAGGTTTTCATAAATCATATATAATATTTGAATTATCAACTTACAGATCTAGATCTAGATTCAGATCCAGATTCAGACCCAGATCCAGTTAGCTACTATATAGTTATCACCATGGCTAGCTGCAAAGCTCAAATCACCGTAAAGAAATTCACTGATGGTATATGTTTCTACTCCTATTTTTTCAATCGTTTTATAAATTTATTAAACCTAATTTGATTTCTATTGAGAATTGTGAGATTAGTTTTGATAAATTAAAACGTGTTAAAAAGTTGTGTAGATCCTTGTTACAAATATGTGATCAAAATTATTTCATATTGCTGGAAATTTTAATTCATGATGTGTGTATTTCATTATAATTAAAAAAGTCAGAATGAAGTGCCAAAATTCTATATATGGTGGAGTGGTTGTATCATAAAGTAGTGTTTGTAATTATTAATGTTAGTTTGCATGATATAGAAGAGGAGTAATAAATTTTTGTTAAGATTTTTTTTTCCAGATACCTATTTAAGCGTTGTTTGAGGGTTTAATAATATGAATTTATTACTCTTTATATATATATACATATATTATTAGTGTTATATTTTGGTAGTTAATATTAGTATTTAGTATTAAAGCTTCGCGAGGGTTTAATTTGATGTAAACTAACCTAATATCATTGTATGAATATCATATATATTAACTAACATTATTTTTGTTTATTTTTTCAGATTGAGTTGACTATACAGTGAATAACGTGATCATTGACCATGACATTTCATATTTTTAGCAAACAATGAGTTGTCCAAAGCCAGAGATTTTCTCCGAGTATCAGGAGCAAGCAGTGATAGCAGCTGCCGTTGGGAGAGTCTTGGTATAGTTAGACATGGTAGCGGTAAATAAAGTGAAATAGGTAATATTTTAAAAGAAGGTTAATGTGAAAAGATTAAGAATCCTAATCCTTTAATGGTAATTGCAATTTGAGATAGAAGAAAGAGAGAGAGAAAAGTTGAAGAAAGGGTTTGTGGTGGTGCTTTCTCTGTAGGAGCTTAACTATTGAAGTTTAGGATGTAATAAATATGTTACCTATCTACTTATTATATCATTTATTAACCCAATCTTAAATATGCCTTGACTATTCTCATTTAACTATACTTTTTAAATAATATGATTAATTTTTTTTAATTAATTAAAACCATGTTTGTTTGTTTTTCTTGGTATAACCGCGTTTAATAGTCGAATGGTTGAATGTAGGAACTTTGGCTCGGTGCTTTACTAAATTATTAAGTGGACTACTGAATGCAAACAAACATGGCCTTATCTTCTGGCATTAATGTACCTCGAGTAATGAGAAAAAAAAAAGATATATAATACATAGTTGATTCCTTATTTGCATTTAAAGATTATTGACCCGAAAAATAATATATGTAAATAATAATAATACGCCTTAACTGTAATCGCGACTTTTTTTTCAATTAATGATATTGTTCACATTAAATCGAGTTCAATATATTTTTATTATAAATTGTTGAGTGTTCAGTAACGTCTGTTGAGAAATTTGATTATTAGGGGACGGTTAGGGTGAATAGGCTGAGGAGATGGGCCAAACTTAGAGAGCTCGGGTGGTGGGGCCCACAACTTGGACAACCTGAGAATTAAGTCCATATTTAAAAGAAAATTGAATACCCTTTTTATAAAAAATAATTTTTAAATCATCATTTTTTAATATAAATGGATATAATATACTACCCAACCTAATTAATTAATTAATTAATATTCGATTAATGATTATAAATTTATATATATACATATAAATTGAGAAATGAGAAAATGTATGTGAACAGACAAGTTAGTGGACGAAGTGGGGTGGATTGTGTGTCATAGGAGGGTTCATTGGTGGCATTGAAGTTTTTTGCTAAGTAAATGGGAATGGTGATTTGTCTAGGAACTTGTGACCTCTTAGAGGATTAAGGGTCGATAGCGTGGAGCCAACTGTATTTCAGAGGGGTCCACGGATCCACCTCTCCGTTATTTTTTTCAAAATATACATCTACCATTACAAAAATATAAGTAATTGATCTCCAAATTTGTTAAGAATCTTCATTTGGTCTTCACTAACTTTTAATTTTTTTTTTAATTAGATTTCATATTACAAGAAAATATATATTACTTTTAGTAAAAAAGGAACTTATAAACTAAGAAATTAAAAAATTTAATATCAGCACTTATATTTAAAATCTTTATAAAATATAGAGACATATAGTAAATTTTACGTCTCCAATTGGGAGATACTAGAACAGTTTGATCCTGAGGAATTGTAGGATGCATAATATAATTTTCGAAGTTGTTACATCCCTCCAAAAGATCCACCACATCCTAAAAAATGATCGTTTTATTAGCTTCCATCTTGAGAGACGAGAATAGGCCTAAAACATCATCAAAAGAATATATACAGAGGGTCTCCAGAAACAAGATGGATCGCTTAATGTGAGAGTATTAAAAAATTATTGACTTTAGGGACTGGTCAAAAAATTGCAGAATGTTCCATGCATTATCCGTCAATCTAGGTGACTTATGCTTGGGCTCTGCTGTTATAATTCTTTACTCAGCACCTGAAAAATATATTTTTATTAGGGGACGGTTAGGGTGAATGGGCCGAGGAGATGGGCCAAACTTAGAGAGCTGGGGTGGTGGGGCCCACAACTTGGACAACGTGAGAATTAAGTCCATATTTAAAAGAAAATTGAATACCCTTTTTATAAAAAATAATTTTTAAATCATCATTTTTTAATATAAATGGATATAATATACTACCAAACCTAATTAATTAATTAATTAATATTCGATTAATGATTATAAATTTATATATATACATATAAATTGAGAAGTGAGAAAATGTATGTGAACAGACAAGTTAGTGGACGAAGTGGGGGTGGATTGTGTGCCATATGAGGGTTCATTGGTGGCATTGAAGTTTTTTGCTAAGTAAATGGGAAGGGTGATTTGTCTAGGAACTTGTGACCTCTTAGAGGATTAAGGGTCGATAGCGTGGAGCCAACTGTATTTCAGAGGGGTCCACGGATCCACCTCTCCGTTATTTTTTTCAAAATATACATCTACCATTACAAAAATATAAGTAATTGATCTCCATATTTGTTTAGAATCTTCATTTGGTCTTCACTAACTTTTAATGTTTTTTAATTAGATTTCATATTACAAGAAAATATATATTACTTTTAGTAAAAAAGGAACTTATAAACTAAGCAATTAAAAAATTTAATATCAGCACTTATATTAAAATCTTTATAAAATATAGAGACATATAGTAAATTTTACGTCTCCAATTGGGAGATACTAGAACAGTTTGATCCTGAGGAATTGTAGGATGCATAATATAATTTTCGAAGTTGTTACATCCCTCCAAAAGATCCACCACATCCTAAAAAATGATCGTTTTATTAGATTCCATCTTGAGAGACGAGAATAGGCCTAAAACATCATCAAAAGAATATATACAGAGGGTTTCCAGAAACAAGATGGATCGCTTAATGTGAGAGTATTAAAAAATTCTTGACTTTAGGGACTGGTCAAAAAATTACAGAATGTTCCATGCATTATCCGTCAATCTAGGTGACTTATGCCTGGGCTCTGCTGTTATAATTCTTTACTCAGCACCTGAAAAATATAGTTAGGAAGGAGGGAGGGTCACTTACTTAGAGAGAGATTTAGAGCGATAAGCAATTCTCTACATTTATTATTAAGCTCGACCACATACTTATTCATAGAAGTCACATGAATTCTATTATGAGAAATTGTATCAAAATTTTTCGAGCTTCCGTTAGGAAAAATATACTCTGTTCCGGGAAGTACATGTGTTGAACATGATATACTGCAAGTTGAGGTGATTGATCTCAATGCTCATCACCAGAATGCAAAAACGGTTCACTTATATAGATAAGTCTTTTGAACATGGAGTAGATGGAAGCTCAAGTATAATGAATCACATGTGAAGAATTTAAGAAAGCCCACTTATAATATAAATAATACTTTTTTAATTAATATTTGAACATGATATTTTTCTTAATATTAAATTTTTTTATGTAACAATAATAATATTAAATTAATTTTCAATCCTAAAAAACAAAATGGGGATACTAAACAACAAAACAAAAGTTATTGGATAGTTTATATGACATGGCAATCCGAAAACACCTAGATAGGCAGGCGTGGAGCCAACTGTAATTGCAAGGTGTCCACAGATCCACCTCCCGTTATTTTTTCAAAATATACACCTACCATTACAAAAATATAATTAATTGATCTCCAAATTAGTTAATACTCTTCATTTGGTCTTCCCTAACTTTTATATTTTTTAATTATATTTAAAATTATTTTATTTGTATAATTTTTATTTATTTACAAGAAAATATATTACTTTAAATAAGAAAGGAACTTATAAACTAAGCAATTAAAAAATTTAATATCTGCACTTTTATTAAATTTTTTATAAAATATAGAGACCTATAGTACATTTTACATCTCCAATTGGGAGATACTAGAATAGTTTGATCTGGAGCAATTGTAGGATGCACAATATAATTTTCTAAGTTGTTACATCCCTCCGAAAGATACACCATATCCTAAAAAATGATCACTTTATTAGCTTCCATCTTCAGAGACGAGAATAGGCCTAAACTATCATCAAAAGGATATATATGGAGGGTTTCTAGAAAGAAGATGGATCGCATAATGTGCGAGTATTCAAAAATTATTGAATTTACGGACTTGTCGAAAAATTGCAGAATGGCCATGCATTATCCGTCAATCTAGTAGACTTATGCCTAGGTTCTAGATGGGCTCTGGTGTTATAATTCTTTCTGCACCTAAAAAATATAGTTAGGAAGGAGGGAGGATCTCTTACTTAGAGAGAGATTCAGATCGATAAGCGATTCTAAACATTTATTATTAAACTCGACCACGTACTTATTCATAGAAGTCACATGATTTCTATTATGAGAAATTTTGGCAAAATTTTTCCGGCTTCCTTTAGGAAAAACATACTCATGCTGTTCAGTGAAGTACATGTGATGAACATGATATACTGCAAGTTTATGTGATTGATCTCAATGCTCCTCACCAGAAATGCAAAAACAGCTCACCTTTATAGACAAGTCTTTTGAACATGAAGTAGATGGAAGCTCAACATAATAAATCACATGTTAAGAAATTAAGAAAGTCCACTTATAATATAAATAATAATTTTTTAATTAATATTTGAACATGATCTTTTTTTAATAATAAATTTTTTTATATAATAATAATAATATTAAATTATTTTTTAGTCCTAAGAAACAAAATAGGGATACTAAACAACAAAACAAAAGTAATTGGATAGTTTATATGACATTAAGTATTAAATTCCGTTATAATTTTTAAATATGTATGGGCTTCTATCCCTGTTTTAATAAATACTCCTGTTTTTTTTTATAAATTTCAAGTATTTTCTTTCACTTTAAAGCTTTTTTCTATTTAGATCTCGTCTGCTTTCTCCAAATCTTTTAAATTTTTTCTATCCAGATTTTGTTTGTTTTCTCTAGAAACTTCATAAATCTCATAAATAGGTTTTCATAAATCATATATAATATTTGAATTATCAACTTACAGATCTAGATCTAGATTTAGATCCAGATCCAGATTCAGATCCAGATCTAGATTCAGGTCCAGATCCAGTTAGCTACTATATAGTTATCACCATGGCTAGCTGCAAAGCTCAAATCACCATAAAGAAATTCACTGATGGTATATGTTTCTACTCATATTTTTTTCAATTGTTTTATAAATTTATTGAACCTAATTTGATTTCTATTGAGCATTGTGAGATTAGTTTTGATAATTATATTTAATTAATTAAAATGTGTTAAACAATTGTGTAGATCCTTGTTACAAATATCTGATCTAAATTATTTCATATTGCTGGTAATTTTGATTCATGATGTGTGTATTTCATTATAATTAAAAAAGTCAAAATGAAGTGCCAAAAGTCTATATGTGGTGGAGTGGTTGTATCATAAAGTAGTGTTTGTAATTATTAATGTTAGTTTGCATGATATAGAAGAGGAGTTATAAATTTTTGTTGAGATTTTCTTTTTCAGATACCTAAAAGTATTTCACCTTAGGTCACTACATTATGTAAAAGAATAGTATTTCAGCGTTGTTTGAGTGTTTAATTATATGAATTTATTACTCTTTATATATATATATACATATATATTATTAGTGTTATATTTTTTGTAGTTGATATTAGCATTTAGTATTAAAGCTTCGTGAGGGTTTAATTTGATGTAAACTAACCTAATATCTTTGTATGAAAATCATACATATTAACTAACATTATTTTTGTTTATTTTTTCAGATTGAGTTTACTATACAGTGAATAACATGATCCTTGACCATGACATTTCATATTTTTAGCAAACAATGAGTTGTCCAAAGCCGGAGATTTTCTCCGAGTATCACGAGCAAGCAGTGATAGTAGCTGCCGTTGGGATAGTCTTGGTATAGTTAGACATGGTAGCGGTAAATAAAGTGAAATAGGTAATATTTTAAAAGAAGGTTAATGTGAAAAGATTAAGAATCCTAATCCTTTAATGGTAATTGCAATTTGAGATAGAAGAAAGAGAGAGAGAGAGAGAGAGAAGTTGAAGAAGGAGGGTTTGTGGTGGTGCTTTCTCTGTAGGAGATTAACTATTGAAGTTTAGGATGTAATAAATATGTTACCTATCTACTTATTATTTCATTTATTAATCCAATCTTAAATATGCCTTGACTATTCTCATTTAACTATACTTTTTAAATAATATGATTAATTTTTTTTACTTAATTAAAACCATGTTTGTTTGTTTTTCTTGGTATAACCGCGTTTAATAATCGAATGGTTGAATATAGGAACTTTGGCTCGGTGCCTTATTAAATTATTAAGTGGACTACTGAATGCAAACAAACATGGCCTTATCTTCTGGCATTAATAAACCTCGAGTAATGAGAAAAAAAAGATATATAATGCATAGTTGATTCCTTATCTGCATTTAAAGATTATTGACCCGAAAAATAATATATGTAAATAATAATAATACGCCTTAACTGTAATCGTGACTTTTTTTTTCAATTAATGATATTGTTCGCATTAAATCGAGTTCAATATATTTTTATTATAAATTGTTGAGTGTTCAGTAACTTCTGTTGAGAAATTTGATTATTAGGGGACGGTTAGGGTGAATGGGCCGAGGAGATGGGCCAAACTTAGAGAGCTGGGGTGGTGGGGGCCACATGGACATAGTGAGAATTAAGTCGATATTTAAAAGAAAATTGAATACCCTTTTTATCAAAAATAATTTTTAAATCATAATTTTTTAATATAAATGGATATAATATACTACCCAACCTGATTAATTAATTAATTAATATTCGATTAATGATTATAAATTTATATATACATATAAATTGAGAAGTGAGAAAATGTATGTGAATAGACAAGTTAGTGGACGAAGTGGGGGTGGATTGTGTGTCATAAGAGGGTTCATTGGTGGCATTGAAGTTTTTTGCTAAGTAAATAGGAAGGTTGAGTTGTCTAGGAACTTGTGACCTCTTAGAGGATTGTTCCATACTTAGAGGATTAGGGGTCGATACATAGGAATCCGTAAACACCCAGATAGGCGTGGAGCCAACTGTATTGTATTTCAGAGAAGACCACGGATTCACCTCTCCATTATTTTTTCAAAATATACACCTACCATTACAAAAATATAAGTAATTGATCTCCAAATTTGTTAAGAATCTTCATTTGGTCTTCCCTAACTTTTAAATTTTTTTAATTAGATTTTATATTATTTTATTTGTATAATTTGTTTTATTTACAAGAAAATATATATTACTTTTAATAAAAAAAGAACTTATAAACTAAGCAATTAAAATTGTTAATATCAGCACTTATATTAAAATCTTTATAAAATATAGAGACATATAGTACATTTTACGTCTCCAATTGGGAGATACTAGAATAGTTTGATCCGGAGGAATTGTAGGATGCATAATATAATTTTCGAAGTTGTTACATCCCTCCGAAAGATCCACCACATCCTAAAAAATGATCGTTTTATTAGCTTCCATCTTGAGAGACGAGAATAGGCCTAAACAATCATCAAAAGAATATATACAGAGGGTTTCCAGAAACAAGATGGATCGCATAATGTGAGAGTATTAAAAAATTCTTGACTTTAGGGACTGGTAAAAAAATTGCAGAATGTTCCATGCATTATCTGTCAATCTAGGTGACTTATGCTTAGGTTCTAGATGGGCTCTGGTGTTATAATTCTTTACTCGACACCTGAAAATATAGTTAGGAAGGAGGGAGGGCCGCTTACTTAGAGAAAGATTCAGAGCGATCAACAATTATCAACATTTATTATTAAGCTCGACCACATACTTATTCATATAAGTCACATCATTTCTATTATGATAAATTTTGGCAAAAATTTTCCGGCTTCCTTTAGGAAAAACATACTCATGCTGTTCAGGGAAGTACATGTGATGAACATGATATACTGCAAGTTTAGGTGATTGATCTCAATGCTCATCACCAGAATGCAAAAACAGCTCACCTATATAGACAAGTTTTTTGAACATGAAGTAGATGGAAGCTCAAGTATAATAAATCACATGTTAAGAAATTAAGAAAGTCCACTTATAATATAAATAATAATTTTTTAATTAATATTTGAACATGATTTTTTTTAATATTAAATTTTTTTATATAAATAATAATAATATTAAATAAATTTTTAGTCCTAAGAAACAAAATGGGGATACTAAACAACAAAACAAAAGTAATTGGAGTAATGATATATATCACCCCTTCACCCCTTCACCTCCTATGTGGAGCCTATGTGGAGGTTAAATGAAAGAGAGAGAAAAAAGTCATTCAAGAAAGGGAAACATTATAATTGGTTTTTAAAACCTCCACATAGGCTCCGGAGGTGAAGGGGTGAAGGGGTGATATATAGCATTACTCAAGTAATTGGATAGTTTATATGACATTCACTATTAAATCTGGTTATAATTTTTAAATATGTATGGGCTTCTATCCCTGTTTTAATATATACTCCTGGTTTTTTTATAAATTTCAAGTATTTTATTTCACTTTAAATCTTTTTTCTATTTAGATCTCGTCTGCTTTCTCTCGAAATCTTTTAAATTTTTTCTATCCAGTTTGTTTTCTCTAGAAATCTCATAAATCTCATAAATAGGTTTTCATAAATCATATATAATATTTGAATTATCAACTTACAGATCTAGATCTAGATTCAGATCCAAATTCATCTAGATTCAGATCCAGATCCAGTTAGCTACTATATAGTTATCACCATGGCTGGCGGCATAGCTCAAATCACCATAAAGAAATTCAATGATGGTATATGTTTCTACTCCTATTTTTTCAATTGTTTTATAAATTTATTGAACCTACTTTGATTTCTATTGAGAATTGTGAGATTAGTTTTGATAATTATGTTTAATTAATTAAAATGTGTTAAACAATTGTGTAGATCCTGGTTACAAATATCTGATCTAAATTATTTCATATTGCTGGTAATTTTGATTCATGATGTGTGTATTTCATTATAATTAAAAAAGTCAAAATGAAGTGCCAAAAGTCTATATGTGGTGGAGTGGTTGTATCATAAAGTAGTGTTTGTAATTATTAATGTTAGTTTGCATGATATAGAAGAGGAGTTATAAATTTTTGTTGAGATTTTCTTTTTCAGATACCTAAAAGTATTTCACCTTAGGTCACTACATTATGTAAAAAAATAGTATTTCAGCTTTGTTTGAGTGTTTAATTATATGAATTTATTACTCTTTATATATATATATACATATATATTATTAGTGTTATATTTTTTGTAGTTGATATTAGCATTTAGTATTAAAGCTTCGTGAGGGTTTAATTTGATGTAAACTAACCTAATATCTTTGTATGAATATCATACATATTAACTAACATTATTTTTGTTTATTTTTTCAGATTGAGTTTACTATACAGTGAATAACATGATCCTTGACCATGACATTTCATATTTTTAGCAAACAATGAGTTGTCCAAAGCCGGAGATTTTCTCCGAGTATCAGGAGCAAGCAGTGATAATAGCTGCCGTTGGGATAGTCTTGGTATAGTTAGACATGGTAGCGGTAAATAAAGTGAAATAGGTAATATTTTAAAAGAAGGTTAATGTGAAAAGATTAAGAATCCTAATCCTTTAATGGTAATTGCAATTTGAGATAGAAGAAAGAGAGAGAGAGAGAGAGAGAGAGAAGTTGAAGAAGGAGGGTTTGTGGTGGTGCTTTCTCTGTAGGAGATTAACTATTGAAGTTTAGGATGTAATAAATATGTTACCTATCTACTTATTATTTCATTTATTAATCCAATCTTAAATATGTCTTGACTATTCTCATTTAACTATACTTTTTAAATAATATGATTAATTTTTTTTACTTAATTAAAACCATGTTTGTTTGTTTTTCTTGGTATAACCGCGTTTAATAATCGAATGGTTGAATATAGGAACTTTGGCTCGATGCCTTATTAAATTATTAAGTGGACTACTGAATGCAAACAAACATGGCCTTATCTTCTGGCATTAATAAACCTCGAGTAATGAGAAAAAAAAAGATATATAATGCATAGTTGATTCCTTATCTGCATTTAAAGATTATTGACCCAAAAAATAATATATGTAAATAATAATAATACGCCTTAACTGTAATCGTGACTTTTTTTTTCAATTAATGATATTGTTCGCATTAAATCGAGTTCAATATATTTTTATTATAAATTGTTGAGTGTTCAGTAACGTCTGTTGAGAAATTTGATTATTAGGGGACGGTTAGGGTGAATGGGCCGAGGAGATGGGCCAAACTTAGAGAGCTGGGGTGGTGGGGGCCACATGGACATCGTGAGAATTAAGTCGATATTTAAAAGAAAATTGAATACCCTTTTTATCAAAAATAATTTTTAAATCATAATTTTTTAATATAAATGGATATAATATACTACCCAACCTGATTAATTAATTAATTAATATTCGATTAATGATTATAAATTTATATATACATATAAATTGAGAAGTGAGAAAATGTATGTGAATAGACAAGTTAGTGGACGAAGTGGGGGTGGATTGTGTGTCATAAGAGGGTTCATTGGTGGCATTGAAGTTTTTTGCTAAGTAAATGGGAAGGTTGAGTTGTCTAGGAACTTGTGACCTCTTAGAGGATTGTTCCATACTTAGAGGATCAGGGGTCGATACATAGGAATCCGTAAACACCCAGATAGGCGTGGAGCCAACTGTATTGTATTTCAGAGAAGACCACGGATCCACCTCTCCATTATTTTTTTCAAAATATACACCTACCATTACAAAAATATAAGTAATTGATCTCCAAATTTGTTAAGAATCTTCATTTGGTCTTCCCTAACTTTTAAATTTTTTTAATTAGATTTTATATTATTTTATTTGTATAATTTGTTTTATTTACAAGAAAATATATATTACTTTTAATAAAAAAAGAACTTATAAACTAAGCAATTAAAATTGTTAATATCAGCACTTATATTAAAATCTTTATAAAATATAGAGACATATAGTACATTTTACGTCTCCAATTGGGAGATACTAGAATAGTTTGATCCGGAGGAATTGTAGGATGCATAATATAATTTTCGAAGTTGGTACATCGCTCCGAAAGATCCACCACATCCTAAAAAATGATCGTTTTATTAGCTTCCATCTTGAGAGACAAGAATAGGCCTAAACCAGCATCAAAAGAATATATACAGAGGGTTTCCAGAAACAAGATGGATTGCATAATGTGAGAGTATTAAAAATTCTTGACTTTAGGGACTGGTCAAAAAATTGCAAAATGTTCCATGCATTATCTGTCAATCTAGGTGACTTATGCCTAGGTTCTAGATGGGCTCTGGTGTTATAATTCTTTACTCAGCACCTGAAAAATATAGTTAGGAAGGAGGGAGGGACGCTTACTTAGAGAGAGATTCAGAGCGATCAACAATTATCAACATTAATTATTAAGCTCGACCACATACTTATTCATATAAGTCACATGATTTCTATTATGAGAAATTTTGGAAAAAATTTTCCGGCTTCCTTTAGGAAAAACATACTCGGAAAAACATACTCATGCTGTTCAGGGAAGTACATATGTTGAACATGATATACTGCAAGTTTAGGTGCAAGTTGAGGTGATTGATCTCAATGCCTCAGAATGCAAAATGTAGACAAGTCTTTTGAACATGGAGTAGATGGAAGCTCAAGTATAATGAATCACATGTTAAGAAACTAAGAAAGCCCACTTATTATATAAATAATAATTTTTAAGTAATATTTGAACATGATCTTTTTTTTAATATTAAATTTTTTTATATAAATAATAATAATATTAAATTATTTTTTAGTCCTAAGAAACAAAATGGGGATACTAAACAACAAAACAAAAGTAATTGGATAGTTTATATGACATTCACTATTAAATCCGGTTATAATTTTTAAATATGTATTGGCTTCTATCCCTGTTTTAATATATACTCCTGGTTTTTTATAAATTTCAAGTATTTTCTTTCACTTTAAATCTTTTTTCTACTTAGATCTCGTCTGCTTTCTCTCCAAATCTTTTAAATTTTTTCTATCCAGATCTTGTTTGTTTTCTCTAGAAATCTCATAAATCTCATAAATAGGTTTTCATAAATCATATATAATATTTGAATTATCAACTTACAGATCTAGATCTAGATTCAGATCCAGATCTAGATTCAAATCCAGATCCAGTTAGCTACTATATAGTTATCACCATGGCTGGCGGCAAAGCTCAAATCACCATAAAGAAATTCACTGATGGTATATGTTTTTACTCCTATTTTTTTCAATTGTTTTATAAATTTATTGAACCTAATTTGATTTATATTGAGAATTGTGAGATTAGTTTTGATAATTATGTTTAATTAATTAAAATATGTTAAACAACTGTGTAGATCCTTGTTACAAATATCTAATCTAAATTCTTTCATATTGCTGGAAATTTTGATTCATGATATGTGTATTTCATTATAATTAAAAAAGTCAGAATGAAGTGCCAAAATTCTATATGTGGTGGAGTGGTTGTATCATAAAGTAGTGTATGTAATTATTAATGTTAGTTTGCATGATATAGAAGAGGAGTCATAAATTTTTGTTCAGATTTTCTTTTCCAGATACCTAAAAGTATTTCACCTTAGGTCACTACATTATGTAAAAGAATAGTATTTAAGTGTTTGAGGGTTTAATTATATGAATTTATTACTCTTTATATATAAATATATATATATATATACATATATATTATTAGTGTTATATTTTTGTAGTTATTATTAACATTTAGTATTAAAGCTTCGCGAGGGTTTAATTTGATGTAAACTAACCTAATATCTTTGTCCTGACACAAGGTTAGAATTCTAGCTCTCTTTGTATGAATATTATACATATTAACTAACATTATTTTTGTTTATTTTTTCAGATTGAGTTGACTATACAGTGAATAACATGATCCTTGACCATGACATTTCATATTTTTAGCAAACAATGAGTTGTCCAAAGCCGGAGATTTTCTCCGAGTATCAGGAGCAAGCAGTGATAGCCGCTGCCGTCGGGAGAGTCTTGGTATAGTTAGACATGGTAGCGGTAAATAAAGTAAAATAGGTAGTATTTTAAAAGAAGGTTAATGTGAACAGATTAAGAATTCTAATCCTTTAATGGTAATTGCAATTTGAGATAGAAGAAAGAGAGAGAGAAAAGTTGAAGAAGGAGGGTTTGTGGTGGTGCTTTCTCTGTAGGAGATTAACTATTGAAGTTTAGGATGTAATAAATATGTTACCTATCTACTTATTATTTCATTTATTAACCCAATCTTAAATATGCGTTGACTATTCTCATTTAACTATACTTTTTAAATAATATGATTAATTTTTTTTAATTAATTAAAACCATGTTTGTTTGTTTTTCTTGGAATTACCGCGTTTAATAGTCGAATGGTTGAATTTAGGAACTTTGGCTCGGTGCCTTATTAAATCATTAAGTGGACTACTGAATGCAAAAAAAACATGGCCTTATCTTCTGGCATTAATGTACCTCGAGTAATGAAAAAAAAAAGTTATATAATACATAGTTGATTCCTTATCTGCATTTAAAGATTATTAACCCGAAAAATAATATATGTAAATAATAATAATACGCCTTAACTGTAATCGCGACTTTTTTTCAATTAATGATATTGTTCGCATTAAATCGAGTTCAATATATTTTTATTATAAATTGTTGAGTGTTCAGTAACGTCTGTTGAGAAATTTGATTATTACGGGACGGTTAGGGTGAATGGGCCGAGGAGATGGGCCTGGGGTGGTGGGGCCCACAACTTGGACATCATGAGAATTAAGTCTGATATTTAAAAGAAAATTGAATACCCTTTTTATCAAAAATAATTTTTAAATCATCATTTTTTAATATAAATGGATATAATATACTACCCAACCTAATTAATTAATTAATATCCGATTAATGATAATAAATTTAATATATATACATATAAATTGAGAAGTGAGAAAATGTATGTGAACAGACAAGTTAGTGGACGAAGTGGGGGTGGATTGTGTGCCATAGGAGGGTTCATTGGTGGCATTGAAGTTTTTTGCTAAGTAAATGGGAAGGGTGAGTTGTCTAGGAACTTGTGACCTCTTAGAGGATTAAGGGTCGATACATGGCAATCCGTAAACACCCAGATAGGCGTGGAGCCAACTGTATTTTCAGAGGGGTCCACGGATCCACCTCTCCGTTATTGTTTTTCAAAATATACACCAACCATTACAAAAATATAAGTAATTGATCTCCAAATTTGTTAAGAATCTTCATTTGCTCTTCCCTAACATTTAAATTTTTTTAATTAGATTTTATATTATTTTATTTGTATAATTTTTTATATTTACAAGAATATATATATTACTTTTAATAAAAAAGGAATTTATAAACTAAGCAATTAAAAAATTTAATATCAGCACTTATATTAAAATCTTTATAAAATATAGAGACATATAGTACATTTTACGTCTCCAATTGGGAGATACTAGAATATTTTGATCCAGAGGAATTGTAGGATGCATAATATAATATTCGAAGTTGTTACATCCCTCCGAAAGATCCACCACATCCTAAAAAATGATCGTTTTATTAGCTTCCATCTTGAGAGACGAGAATAGGCCTAAACCATCATCAAAAGAATATATACAGAGGGTTTCCAGAAACAAGATGGATCGCATACTGTGAGAGTATTAAAAAATTCTTGACTTTAGGGACTGGTCAAAAAATTGACGAATGTTCCATGCATTATCCGACAATCTAGGTGACTTATGCCTAGGCTCTGCTGTTATAATTTTTTACTCAGCACCTGAAAAATATAGTTAGGAAGGAGGGAGGGTCACTTACTTAGAGAGAGATTTAGAGCGATCAGCAATTCTAAACATTTATTATCAAGCTCGACCACATACTTATTCATAGAAGTCACATGATTTCTATTATGAGAAATTTTGGCAAAATTTTTCGGGCTTCCTTTAGGAAAAATATACTCTGTTCCGGGAAGTACATGTGTTGAACATGATATACTGCAAGTTAGGTGATTGATCTCAATGCTCATCACCAGAATGCAAAAACGGCTCTCTTATGTAGACAAGTCTTTTTAACATGGAGTAGATGGAAGCTCAAGTATAATGAATCACATGTTAAGAAATTAAGAAAGCCCACTTATAATATAAATAATGCTTTTTTAATTAATATTTGAACATGTTTTTCTTAATATTAAATTTTTTTAAGTAACAATAATAATATTAAATTATTTTTCAGTCCTAAGAAACAAAATGGGGATACTAAACAATAAAACAAAAGTAATTTTATAGTTTATATGACATGTATTAAATCCGGTTATAATTTTTAAATATGTATAGGCTTCTATTCATGTTCTAATATATACTCCTATTTTATAAACTTAAAGTATTTTCCTTCACTTTAAATCATTTTTCTATTTAGATCTCGTCTTCTTTCTCTCCAATTTTTTTTTAAATTTTTTCTATCCAGTTTTTTTCTCTAGAAATCTCATAAATCTCATAAATCTCATAAATAGATTTTCATAAATCATATATAATATTTGAATTATCAACTTCCAGATCTAGATCTAGATTCAGATCCAGATCCAGTAAGCTACTATATAGCTATCACCATGGCTGGCGCAAAGCTCAAATCACCATAAAGAAATTCATTGATGGTATATGTTTGTACTCTCATTTTTTCAATTGTTTTATAAATTGATTGAACCTAATTTGATTTCTATTCGGAATTGTAGGATTAGTTTTGATAATTATGTTTAATTAATTAAAATGTGTTACACAATTGTGTAGATCCTTGTTACAAATATGTGATCTAAATTATTTCATATTGCTGGAAATTTTGATTTATGATTTGTGTATTTCATTATAATTAAGAAAGTCAGAATGAAGTGCCAAAAGTCTATATGTGGTTGAGTGATTGCATCATAAAGTAGTGCTTGTAACTATTAATGTTAATATCCATGATATATAAGAGGAGTAATAAATTTTTGTTGAGATTTTCTTTTCCAGATACCTAAAAGTATTTTACCTTAGGTCACTACATTATGTAAAAGAATTATTATATGACTCTATGTTAGTCCAAGTTATTGGTATATGTAAATGAAAACTAATAAATATTGATTTTTTTAGAGTAATTTTACGTGTTACGAATATATTAATGTGTGATTATACTGAATTCAAAAAAAACTCTCTCTCTCTCTCTATATATATATATATTATTAGTGTTATATTTCTGTAGTTGATTTTAGGAATTAGTATTAAAGCGTTGTTTGAGGGTTTAGTTATATACATTTGTTAATCTTTATATATATACACATATATTATTAGTGTTATATTTTAGTAGTTGATATTAGAATTTTGTATTAAAGGGTTGTTTGAGGGTTTAATTTGATGTAAACTAACCTAATATCTATGTATGAATATCATACATATTAACTAACATCCTTTTTGTTTATTTTTTCAGATTGAGTTTACTATACAGTGAATAACATGATCCTTGACCACGACATTTCATATTTTTAGCAAACAATGAGTTGTCCAAGGACAAAATTTTTACTGTCTTTGGTAAAGAAGAAAGAAGGGCATATGTGCCTCGACATGGTGTAAGAGGATCAGATTAGTAATGAATTCCTTATCACATATAGGGAAATCGATTAATGTTTGCTCATATGTGTTTGGAAATTACTATTAGATTGATCAATTTTGAAAAGAGAAAAAGATTATGATAGGTATATAAGGTATAAGCACAAAAAGGAAAGACAGGGACATAAGAAAGAGAGGATGAAGATAAAGAGGATGTCTATACACCATATATATAAGTACGAATAGTTATTAATTTTTTCGTAATGTTTATCAGTGCAAAAGTATGTGGAAGGCCCACCAGGCCAAGTAGTAGTTGTAATAATGATGTACATATAAGCACTAATGATATTTTTAATGATATATTTTTTGTAATTAGGATTGTTGGTGGGGGCAAAGGTGTGATAAATAAATAGATAATTAAAGATAATAATAAATAGCACACACCCTTGAGAACCACGGAACTCACTGCAAGTATCACAGATCGTTTGCAAGTTTTAATGATAAGTTAAGTTCGTTCGCAGGAATTTAATCTGTTAGATCTACTTATATTTAACAAGCGTAGATGAATTTAGATGTTTATATAAAAATATAATAAGATAAATAATAATCTAACGCAATTAAATAAATAATGAAAACAAATAAATAAGATGAATGTATGTCAGATAAATTAGGATTAATATTATGAGTCTATTTTACTAAGTTGTTATTCTAACTTGTCACAGATTAAGCATTATATATTAACCAGGATTCTAAATTCTACCTAGCCTTTTCTAGGATTAGGAGCAACCTCTCCACTACCAAGGTCTTGGGTAATGATTGGTGATTAAATCAAACCTTTATGGCTATCTAGTTAGGCAAAGGATCAAAACTAGACGATTATGTGGTGTTGTCAATAACTAAGAATAATCCTAAGATTGACCAAATCTAGGGATGTATCAATAAGTCAAACACATAATAACAATATACGCCAAACTCAATCAATTAGAATAAATAAATAGTATTTATGAATGTAGACAAAATAATAACCCAACAATTAAAAGTAAAACTTACAGAATAAAAGCTTAGAAAGATGGTTGAGCATAAATCTATAGCTAAATACCCTAAATATAGAGAAGGTAGATGTAGAAGAGGAGTTTGTCACTCTCCAACTTCTTGCTTCTTGTCTTCCTCTATAGTTCAGCTTGCTTCTTGGATGAATAGCTTGATTCTAAGGATTAATAATTAAATTAAGGACTAAGCTATTATTTAAAAGTGAGAAAATACAAGTAAGGACTAAGCCTAAGCTTGAAACTGAGAAAGGACATGTTTACAATGGTATAAGGGTGTATTTATAGGTGTTTAGGAAGACCTAATTTGTTTTCTTGAAGGAGAAGTAAGTAGTGGACTCCAAGCCCAACTCAAATTCGTAACCCTAAAAACATGAAATCAGGTCCGATCTTCTTTTGGCTCTAACAGCTTCAATATTCATCCGTTTGACGCGTATGAATATACCAAATTGATCGTCTCGGAAAGCTCTTCAACTTTTCTCTTGACCTTTTCTCCAAATTCCACACCGTTTTTGAGATATAAGCTGATTTGTGGTCGTAGGTGTAGAAATTCAGGATTAAGGCAGCTTTTCCTTTTCCATATTTTTAGCTTTTGTTTCCTTATCTCCAATTACCATGCTTATCTCTTTCCATATCTTGTAGTATTTGACTTGGAATCTAATTAATCTCCATAATTATCTTTAAAGCTTCACACTAAATAAATAATTAAACCCAATATGCTCTAAAAATATTATTTTACTAAATCAAGACTCAAAATAGGAAAGTGTAGCATTTCTCAAGAAAATCGACTATAATGACTTCTAAATCACTAAAAATGATGTCTCATCCTAAAATAAATCTATCACAAATGAGGAGACATCAATTGTATTTCATGAATTCTATCATACCTTTATCATTAGAATATTCTTATGTTAAAACATTATTAGTTACAAGGATTCGACAAAAAGAATTATAAAATGAAGTAATAGATTAATATCTATATATTCGACAGGAAGTCAATATTTCTGAACATTGCCTCAAGTTCTCTTTGCATAAGTGAATATGATTTGTATTTATAATCAAAAGGCTTATGAATGGGGTATTCATGGTATTGTTTTCTTTATTGTATTAGGAAAAAACTAAAGCAAGAAATTTTGATATTGGTACCATTTCTCTTTTGATGGTTTCAAAATCAAGCATACCGATTAATGGTAAGAATGGGTAAATTATCGGTCCGTATATTTAAGTTTCTTGTTATTGTCTATCTTATATATTATTCAAAACAATATTAAAAAAACAAATATATGTAGTTTTTAATTATTATTTTATCTCAAAGTTATAAAGGTGTTACGAAAATAAATAAAATTACATATATTGCTCATACAAGCATTTATTTAGAGAAGGTCTTTGGTGGCTAAATAAATTAAGCCTTCTCCCTTATGAAACACACCAAGAAAGAGAATAAAGATGAAATATTTAATAATCTACCCTTGCTAAACTCCCTTGTATTGAAAAAATTATTTAGGTAGTTCGAACAATACTCCAACACTTAAATAAGGTAGTAGCAGTCATATCTTGGGGAATGACCCGTCAATACAGTTTAGCACCCCACCACAAATTTTTTTATGGTCTTGTCCACGCTACTACAATGTCTTTTTTAGGTCCTATAATGTTAAGTTTTTCATTTTCAATTCTTATTTTTTATTTTCAGGTTAATTTCATTATTTTCCAACAGTTTGAAAAGATATCAAATAATGGTTACATTTGGAGTTAATGTGAATTTGTTTAGGGAAAAGGGGAAATTTTTGCGGTATTGATTTGAAGCAATTTTTGGAAGAAAATGATTATTGACATGTGAGAATCACTACTTTTTATGCTAAAACTTCATTGTTTTTATATGATATAGAGGAGGTGTTTGATATGAAAAACGATTACATATGAAACTCGGCTGCAGTTCTAGTAAAAGGAAAACTTAAAACTTATTACTTAAATATCCATTTATACATGATGCTTTTTAGTTTCCCTCATATTTTTATGTATCAAATTTTTTTCTCTAAATGAAGTAGGATTAAAACCTAATTTCTAGTGGGTGAAGATAATTATCATATAGTGTGATAAGTGTAACAAGTGGTTATATTCATTTAATAAACTTTTTTAAATTTAATATGATTATATATTCTGATTATTGTAATATGTGGCATGGCAATATTTAACATGTAATTGTTAAAATTATAAAATTTCTAGATGCTTTAACATAATTGGTGAGTTTGTTAAATATAAAAAATTTAAATAGAGAAAATCATGCCAAAATATCTTTAAACACTAACCACTAAGAGATCAATTATTAAAACTAGTGTTTTATGAGTTAACGTTTTACAAAATTACCTTTGATATAAAGGATCTGCATGCTCTAGGCACACTACTTATTTATCTCCTAAGAATAATTCATAAAGTTGTTTTAAAATATAAAGTTGAAGTCAACAAAACTACTTGATAGAAAGACAAGAGACTTAGGGCAGAGAATATATTTCCACCTTCTTATAAAGTTTGTGAACCTAATAGGACCCCATATAAATTCAGTTACATTGGCACACCCTATCAAAATGTTATAGCTAAAATAATGAGTAGATCTTTTAATTTTAATGAATTATATTCTAACACATTTAGTGTCCCCATATGTAGGGGAATGAGGTCTTATAAAACTGTTATGTTCTTAACAGGTTTAACTCATAAGATTTTAGTTAAAACCCCTTGAATTATGGAAAGATATTTTTCCTAACCTAAAATAGTTAAGAATGTGGGGGTGACAGACCAAGATTGTCCTACACGACTTATATTAAATCATATCAAAACATTAAATCATATCAAAACTATAAAGTCTTTTTGTATTAGAAACAGATGAATATAGAATCATATCCTTATCTTATAAACTCTATTGGTGATTGTAGACAAGCATAAATATTTTTATGTATATGGTTTTTTTCAAAAGATAATATTCATGTTTCATATTTTTTATTATGTAATTTAATAATAATTTACTCGTTAATACTGATATACGTGATGGTGAGAATATACCGTCTAGATGGTTCTCCTGTAGTTTTGAGATTACCTTGATAAAAAGTGGAGGCACAATGTGCCATCATCTAACCATGAGAGCTATTATTTTATTACTCCATGAAAAAAAAATCGTTAGTATAACATATCAATATAAATTGAGAACTAAGAAAATGTATGTGAACATACAAGTTAGTGGACGAATATGGGGGTGGATTATGCCATAGGAAGGTTCATTGGTGGCATTGATGTTCTTGACTAAGTAAATGGGAAGGGTGAGATTCTAGGAACTTGTGACCTCTTAGAGGATGTTTCCATTCTTAGAGGATTAAGGGTCGATACATGTCAATCTGAAAACACCCTGATAGGGGTGGAGCCAAGTGTATTTGAGAGGGGTCCATGGATCCCCTCCCTGATATTTATTTAAAATATACACCTACCATTACAAAAATATAAGTAATTGATCTCAAAATTTGTTCAGAATCTTCATTTGGTCTTCCATAACACTTAAATTTTATTTTATTAAAATAATTGTTTTTATTTTTTTTACAACAAAATATATATATTACTTTTTATAAAAAAAGGAACTTACAAATTAAGCAATTAAAAAATTTAATATCTACACTTATATTAAAATCTTTATACAATATAGAGACCTATAGTGCATTTTGTGTCTCCAATTGGGAGATACTGGAATAATTTGATTTGGAACAATTGTAGGATGCATTATATATTTTTCTGAGTTGTTCCATCCCTCTAAAAGATCCACCACATCCTAATAAAAATGAGTGTTCTATTAACCTCAATCTTCAGATACGAGAATAGGCCTAAACCATCATCAATATGATATAAGTTAAGGGTTTCCAGAAACAAGAGGGATCTCCTAATGTGGGAGTATTAAAAAATTCTTGACTTTACGGTCTGGTCGAGAAATTGCAGATATTCCTTGCATTATCCATCAATCTAGGTGACTTATGTCTAGGTTCTAGATGGCTCTGATGTTAAAGTTATTTACTCAGTACCTGCGAAAAATAGTTAGGAGGAGAAAGGGTCGCTTACTCAGAGAGTGATTCAGAGCCATCAGCGATTCCCAACAATAGCTCGGCCACATACTTATTCACAAAAGTCACATGATTTATATTATGAGAAATTTTAGAAGATTTTTCGGGCTTCCTTTAGGAAAAAGATACTCATGCAGGAAGTACATGGGCTCGCCCCTTTCAGGGAGATAAGTTTTCTGAACTTGAAGTACATTCAAGGTCAAGTATAATAAATAACATATTAACAAATTAAGAAAGCCCACTTATAAGATAAATAATGATTTTTTAATTAATATTTGAACATGATCTTTTTCTTAATATTAAATTTTTTTCATGTAATAATAATATTAAATTATTTTTTAGTCCTAAGAAACAAAATGGGGATAGTGAACAACAAAGCAAACATAAATGGATAGTTTATATATCATTGAGTCTTAAATCCATTCATAATTTTTAAATATGTATGAGCTTCTATCTCTATTTTAATATATACTCCTGTTTTTTATAAACTTCTAGTATTTTGTTTCACTTGAAATTAACTTTTTTCTATTCAGATCTCTTTCTCTCCAAATCTCTTATATTTTTTCTATCTATATATCATTTGTTTTATCTCGAAATCTTGTAAATCTCATAAATAGGTTCTCATAATTCATCTATTTTGTTTGAATTATTAACTTATAGATCTAGATCTAGATTCAGATCCATCCAACTACCTACTATATAGCTATCACCATGGCTGAGCTTAAATTACCATAAAGAAAGTCATTGATGGTACATGTTTCTACTCCCATTTTTTTCAATTGTTTTATTAATTGACTGAACCTAATTGGATTTCTATTGAGAATTGTAGGATTAGTTTTGGAAATTATGTTTTAATTACTTAATATATGCTAAACAATTGTGTAGATTGTTGTTACAAATATGTGATCTAAATTATTTCATATTGTTGGAAATTTTGATCTATTATGTGTGTATTTCATTATATTTAAGAAAGTCATAATAAAGTACGAAAAGTCTATATGTGGTTGAGTGATTGCATTATAAAGTAGTGCTCGTAATATTAATTTTGGTAGGCATGATATAGAAGAGGAGTCATAAATTTTTGTTGAGATTTTCTTTTTCAGATACCTAAAATATGGAAATATTGCACCTTAGGAATACATTAAGTAAAACATTCATTATAGGTCTCTATTTTAGTCCATGTCAATGGTATATATATATGATAACTAGTAAATACCGAAATATTATTTTGTAAGTAATTTTAAGTGTTACGATATAGTAATGTGTGATTATAATGAATTTGAAAATATCCCTCCCTCTCTATATATATATATATATATATATATATTTATTATTAGTGTTATATTATTATAGTTGATTTTAGGAATTAGTAGTAATGTGTTGTTTGAGGGTTTAATTATATGGATTTGTTACTCTTTATATATATATATATATATATATATATATATATATATATATATTATCAGTTTTATATTTGTATAGTTAATATTAGCAAGAGTTAAATTAAATGGATTCGTTACTCTTTTTGATGTAAACTAACCTAATATCTTTGTATAAATATCATACATATTAACTAACATTATTTTTGTTTATTTTTTCTGATTGAGTTGAATATACAGTGAATAACATGATCCTTGACCATAACATTTCATATTTTTAGCAAACAATGAGTTGTCCAAGGACAAAATTTTTACTGTCTTTGGTAAAAACGAAAGAAGGGCATATGTGCCTCGACATAGTGTAAGAGGATCAGATTAGTAATGAATTCCTTATCACATATAGGGCAACCGATCAATGTTTGGTCATATGTGTTTTGGAAATTATTATTAGATTGATCCATTTTGAAAAGAGAAAAAGAATATTATAGGTATATAAGGTATAACAGAAAAAGGAAAGACTGGGACATAAGGAAGAGAGGATGAAGATAAAGAGCATGTCTATACACCATATATATAAGTATGAATATTTATTAATTTTGTTGTAATGTTAATCAGTGCAAAAGTATGTGGAAGGCCCATCAGGCCAAGTAGTAGTTGTAATATTGATGTATATATAAGCACTAATGATATTTTTAATGTTATATTTTTTGTAATTAAGATTGTATTTCATGAATTCTATCATACCTTTATCATTAGAATATTCTTATGTTAAAACTTTATTAGTTACAAGAAGGCTTAATATCTATATATTCGACAGGAAGTCAATAGTTCTGAACATTACCTCCAGTTCTCTTTGCATAAGTGAATATGATTTATAATTTATAATCAAAATGCTTATGAATGGGGTATTCATGTGATTGTTTTCTTTATTGTGATACGAAAAAACTGTAGCAAGAAATTTTGATATTGGTACCATTTCTCTTTGATGGTTTGAAGCATACATATTAATGGTAAGAATGCGTAATTTACCGGTCCATATTTTTAAGATTCTTTTTATTGTCTATCTTATATATTATTAAAAACTATATTAAAAAACAATTATATTTAGTTTTTAATTATTAATTTATCTCAAAGTTATAAAGGTGTTACGAAAATAAATAAAAATACATATATTGCTTATACAAGCATTTATCTAGAGAAGGTCTTTGGTGGCTATATAAACTAAGCCTTCTCCCTTATGAAACACACCAAGAAAGAGAAGAAAGATGAAATATTTAATAATCTACCCTTGCCAAACTCCCTCGTGTTGAAATTTTTTTACGTAGTTCTAACAATACTCCAACACATAAATAAGGTAGTAGCAGTCATATATTGGGGAATAACCCGTGAATACAGTTTAGCACCCCACCGCAAATTGTTTTATGGTCTTGTCCACGCAACTACAATGTCTCTTTTAGGTCCTATAATGTAAAGTTTTTCATTTTACATTCTTATTTTATATTTTCAGGTTAATATCATTATTTTCCAACAGTTTGAAAAGATATCAAATAATGGTTGCATTTGGAGTTAATGTGAATTTGCTTAGGGAAAAGGGTAAATTTTTGCGGTAATGATTTGAAGCAATTTTTTGGCAGAAATTGATTATGGACATGGGAGAATCACTAATTCTTATGCCAAAACTTCAATATTTTTATATGATATAGAGGAGGTGTTTGATAAGGAAAATGAATACATATGAAACTCGGCCGCATTTTAGCTAAAGGAAAACTTAAAACTTATTACTTAAATATTCATTTATACGTGATGCTTTTTAGTTTCCCTCAAATTTTTACGTATCAAATTTTTTTCTCTAAATGAAGTAGGATTAAAACCTAATTTCTAGTGGGTGAAGATAATTATCATCTAGTGTGATAAGTGTAACAGGTGGTTATATTTATTTAAAAAACTTTTTTAAATTTAATATGATTTTATTTTCTGATTATTGTAATATATGGCATGGAAATATTTAACATGTAATTGTTAAAATTATTAAAGGTCTAGATGCTTTAACATAATTTGTGATTTTGTTAAATATCAAAAATTTAAATAGAGAAAAGCGTCCCAAGGTATCTTTAAACACGTGACCACTAAGAGATCAATTATTAAAACTAGTATTTTATGACTTAACGTTTTGCAAAATTACCTGTAGTATAAAGGATCCGTGTACTCTAGGCACACTGCTTATTTATCTCCTAAGAATAATTCATAAAGTTTTTTTTAATATAAAGTTTAAGTCAAGAAAACTACTTGATAGAAAGACAAGAGCCTTAGCGTAGAGAATATATTTCCACCGTCTTATAAAGTTTGTGAACCTAATAGGATCGCATATAAATTCAGTTGCATTGACATGCCTCATTAAAATGGTATAGCTAAAATAATAAGTAGATCTTTTAATTTTAATGAATTATATTCTAACACATTTAGTGTTCCCATATGTAGGGGAATGAGGTCTTATAAAACTGTTATGTTCTTAACAGGTTTAACTCATAAGATTTTAGTTAAAACCCCTTTAATTATGGGAAGATATTTTTCCTAACCTAAAATAGTTAAGAATGTGGAGGTGACCGGTGGTGTTGTCGAGGGTGTGATAAAATAATATAATAAAAGATATACAAACGATGCACAATTCCCCAGAATAAGCACGGTACTGCAAGTATTACATGACGTATGCAAGTTTAAATGATAAGAATGTTCATTCTCAGGGACTTAGTGTGTTATACGAATGAGTAAATTGTACGAGTAGAAAGTAATTAATACAAAGATAGAAAATAAAGATGATTGAATGAGAAAATATTAATTAAACTAATGAAAATTAAAGACATTAAAATAAATATGAAGAAATATGAGATGAGAGATATATCTTAGGTTTTGCTAGTATACACTAATCCTTCTAATTCTTTCTATCAAGTACTAGTTAATAAGGGGATAATTAGTTCTTAAATACTTAGTCAGGATTCTAAATTCCCATACCCTAGACCTTGAGAGCGACTATGCGGCCTACGGCACAACAACGAGGCAACCTAAACTTAGGGTTATCAAGCGCCACCAAGGCCCTAAGAAATTCAATTCCAAACATGGTGATAGTGGCTTAAATATACCCTAATGACTATCTAGTTAGAATCGGTGTTGTCAGGACCAATATCGGCCACTAGACATTATGTGTTGTTTCAATAATTAGACACCCCTTCCGGACGACCATCTAACTACTATTAAGAAAGCCTAAAGTGATCAAGTTTAGGACAGGCAATAATTCAAAACACATAAACAAATATATGGGTAAGCAGCTAATATCAATATAAAACATATAATTCCCAAAGAAACTTAGATAGAAAGAAAATAGAATTAATATATTATACATAATGCAAAACCCAAGCTATTCATACCTGAAGGAAATAAACCAAATGAATAAATAAAAGATGTCATCTTTCTCTTTACAATAACTTTAATGATAATAAACCTAAGGATAAATTAATGGGAGGCAAGGATGATTTACAAGTGATATAAGGGTGTATTTATAGGTGTTTGGATGACCTAATTCGTTTTCTTGGAGTAGAAGACAAGTAATGGACTCATAGCCCAACTCAAATTCCGAACTCTAGAATATAGAAAAGGTAATAATCAGCCACGTTTTTGTTTTGGTCATAGCTACTTCAATTCTTATATGGTTGATGTGTTCCAATAGTCGGAACTGATCGTCTCGGAAAGCTATTTAACTTTGCTCTTGACCATTCTTCCAAATTCCTCACTAATCTTAAGACATAAGCCCATTTGTGATCGTGGGTGCTTGAATTCAGATTTATTTGACAACTTTATCTTTCCATATCCTAGCTTTTTCTTTCTTTTCTCCAATTTCCATGTATATCTTATTTCCTTTATCTCTTAAAATTGATAGAAAGACAAGAGCCTTAGCGTAGAGAATATATTTCCACCGACTTATAAAGTTTGTGAACCTAATAGGATCGAATATAAATTCAGTTGCATTGACATGCCTCATTAAAATTGTATAGCTAAAATAATAAGTAGATCTTTTAATTTTAATGAATTATATTCTAACACATTTAGTGTTCCCATATGTAGGGGAATGAGGTCTTATAAAACTATTATGTTCTTAACAGGTTTAACTCATAAGATTGTAGTTAAAACCCCTTTAATTATGGGAAGATATTTTTCCTAACCTAAAATAGTTAAGAATGTGGAGGTGACCGGTGGTGTTGTCGAGGGTGTGATAAAATAATATAATAAAAGATATACAAACGATGCACAATTCACCCAGAATAAGCACGGTACTGCAAGTATTACATGACGTATGCAAGTTTAAATGATAAGAAAGTTCATTCTCAGGGACTTAGTGTGTTATACGAATGAGTAAATTGTACGAGTAGAAAGTAATTAATACAAAGATAGAAAATAAAGATGATTGATTGAGAAAATATTAATTAAACTAATGAAAATTAAAGACAATAAAATAAATATGAAGAAATATGAGATGAGAGATATATCTTAGGTTTTGCTAGTATACACTAATCCTTCTAATTCTTTCTATCAAGTACTAGTTAATAAGGGGATAATTAGTTCTTAAATACTTAGTCAGGATTCTAAATTCCCATACCCTAGACCTTGAGAGCGACTATGGGGCCTACGGCACAACAACGAGACAACCTAAACTTAGGGTTATCAAGCGCCACCAAGGCCCTAAGAAATTAAATTCCAAACATGGTGATAGTGGCTTAAATATACCCTAATGACTATCTAGTTAGAATCGGTGTTGTCAGGACCAATATCGGCCACTAGACATTATGTGTTGTTTCAATAATTAGACACCCTTTCCGGACGACCATCTAACTACTATTAAGAAAGCCTAAAGTGATCAAGTTTAGGACAGGCAATAATTCAAAACACATAAACAAATATATGGGTAAGCAGCTAATATCAATATAAAACATATAATTCCCAAAGAAACTTAGATAGAAAGAAAATAGAATTAATATATTATACATAATGCAAAACCCAAGCTATTCATACCTGAAGGAAATAAACCAAATGAATAAATAAAAGATGTCATCTTTCTCTTTACAATAACTTTAATGATAATAAACCTAAGGATAAATTAATGGGAGGCAAGGATGATTTACAAGTGATATAAGGGTGTATTTATAGGTGTTTGGATGACCTAATTCGTTTTCTTGGAGTAGAAGACAAGTAATGGACTCATAGCCCAACTCGAATTCCGAACTCTAGAATATAGAAAAGGTAATAATCAGCCACGTTTTTGTTTTGGTCATAGCTACTTCAATTCTTATATGGTTGATGTGTTCCAATAGTCGGAACTGATCGTCTCGGAAAGCTATTTAACTTTGCTCTTGACCATTCTTCCAAATTCCTCACTAATCTTAAGACATAAGCCCATTTGTGATCGTGGGTGCTTGAATTTAGATTTATTTGACAACTTTATCTTTCCATATCCTAGCTTTTTCTTTCTTTTCTCCAATTTCCATGTATATCTTATTTCCTTTATCTCTTAAAATTGATAGAAAGACAAGAGCCTTAGCGTAGAGAATATATTTCCACCGACTTATAAAGTTTGTGAACCTAATAGGATCGCATATAAATTCAGTTGCATTGACATGCCTCATTAAAATGGTATAGCTAAAATAATAAGTAGATCTTTTAATTTTAATGAATTATATTCTAACACGTTTACTGTTCCCATATGTAGGGGAATGAGGTCTTATAAAACTGTTATGTTCTTAACAGGTTTAACTCATAAGATTTTAGTTAAAACCCCTTTAATTATGTGAAGATATTTTTCCTAACCTAAAATAGTTAAGAATGTGGAGGTGACCGATGGTGTTGTCGAGGGTGTGATAAAATAATATAATAAAAGATATACAAACGATGCATAATTCACCCAGAATAAGCACGGTACTGCAAGTATTACATGACGTATGCAAGTTTAAATGATAAGAAAGTTCATTCTCAGGGACTTAGTGTGTTATACGAATGAGTAAATTGTACGAGTAGAAAGTAATTAATACAAAGATAGAAAATAAAGATGATTGATTGAGAAAATATTAATTAAACTAATGAAAATTAAAGACAATAAAATAAATACGAAGAAATATGAGATGAGAGATATATCTTAGGTTTTGCTAGTATACACTAATCCTTCTAATTCTTTCTATCAAGTACTAGTTAATAAGGGGATAATTAGTTCTTAAATACTTAGTCAGAATTCTAAATTCCCATACCCTAGACCTTGAGAGCGACTATGGGGCCTACGGCACAAGAACGAGGCAACCTAAACTTAGGGTTATCAAGCGCCACCAAAGCCCTAAGCAATACAATTCCAAACATGGTGATAGTGGCTTAAAATATACCCTAATGACTATCTAGTTAGAATCGGCGTTGTCAGGACAAATATCGGCCACTAGACGTTATGTGTTGTTTCAATAATTAGACACCCCTTCTGGACGACCATCTAACTACTATTAAGAAAGCCTAAAGTGATCAAGTTTAGGACAGGCAATAATTCAAAACACATAAACAAATATATGGGTAAGCAGCTAATATCAATATAAAACATATAATTCCCAAAGAAACTTAGATAGAAAGAAAATAGAATTAATATATTATACATAATGCAAAACCCAAGCTATTCATACCTGAAGGAAATAAACCAAATGAATAAATAAAAGATGTCATCTTTCTCTTTACAATAACTTTAATGATAATAAACCTAAGGATAAATTAATGGGAGGCAAGGATGATTTACAAGTGATATAAGGGTGTATTTATAGGTGTTTGGATGACCTAATTCGTTTTCTTGGAGTAGAAGACAAGTAATGGACTCATAGCCCAACTCGAATTCCGAACTCTAGAATATAGAAAAGGTAATAATCAGCCACGTTTTTGTTTTGGTCATAGCTACTTCAATTCTTATATGGTTGATGTGTTCCAATAGTCCGAACTGATCGTCTCGGAAAGCTATTTAACTTTGCTCTTGACCATTCTTCCAAATTCCTCACTAATCTTAAGACATAAGCCCATTTGTGATCGTGGGTGCTTGAATTTAGATTTATTTGACAACTTTATCTTTCCATATCCTAGCTTTTTCTTTCTTTTCTCCAATTTCCATGTATATCTTATTTCCTTTATCTCTTAAAATTGATAGAAAGACAAGAGCCTTAGCGTAGAGAATATATTTCCACCGACTTATAAAGTTTGTGAACCTAATAGGATCGCATATAAATTCAGTTGCATTGACATGCCTCATTAAAATGGTATAGCTAAAATAATAAGTAGATCTTTTAATTTTAATGAATTATATTCTAACACGTTTACTGTTCCCATATGTAGGGGAATGAGGTCTTATAAAACTGTTATGTTCTTAACAGGTTTAACTCATAAGATTTTAGTTAAAACCCCTTTAATTATGTGAAGATATTTTTCCTAACCTAAAATAGTTAAGAATGTGGAGGTGACCGATGGTGTTGTCGAGGGTGTGATAAAATAATATAATAAAAGATATACAAACGATGCATAATTCACCCAGAATAAGCACGGTACTGCAAGTATTACATGACGTATGCAAGTTTAAATGATAAGAAAGTTCATTCTCAGGGACTTAGTGTGTTATACGAATGAGTAAATTGTACGAGTAGAAAGTAATTAATACAAAGATAGAAAATAAAGATGATTGATTGAGAAAATATTAATTAAACTAATGAAAATTAAAGACAATAAAATAAATACGAAGAAATATGAGATGAGAGATATATCTTAGGTTTTGCTAGTATACACTAATCCTTCTAATTCTTTCTATCAAGTACTAGTTAATAAGGGGATAATTAGTTCTTAAATACTTAGTCAGAATTCTAAATTCCCATACCCTAGACCTTGAGAGCGACTATGGGGCCTACGGCACAAGAACGAGGCAACCTAAAGTTAGGGTTATCAAGCGCCACCAAAGCCCTAAGCAATACAATTCCAAACATGGTGATAGTGGCTTAAAATATACCCTAATGACTATCTAGTTAGAATCGGCGTTGTCAGGACAAATATCGGCCACTAGACGTTATGTGTTGTTTCAATAATTAGACACCCCTTCTGGACGACCATCTAACTACTATTAAGAAAGCCTAAAGTGATCAAGTTTAGGACATGCAATAATTCAAAACACATAAACAAATATATGGGTAAGCAGCTAATATCAATATAAAACATATAATTCCCAAAGAAACTTAGATAGAAAGAAAATAGAATTAATATATTATACATAATGCAAAACCCAAGCTATTCATACCTGAAGGAAATAAACCAAAAGAATAAATAAAAGATGTCATCTTTCTCTTTACAATAACTTTAATGATAATAAACCTAAGGATAAATTAATGGGAAGCAAGGATGATTTACAAGTGATATAAGGGTGTATTTATAGGTGTTTGGATGAACTAATTCGTTTTCTTGGAGTAGAAGACAAGTAATGGACTCATAGCCCAACTCAAATTCCAAACTCTAGAATATAGAAAAGGTAATAATCAGCCACGTTTTTGTTTTGGTCATAGCTACTTCAATTCTTATATGGTTGGTGTGTTCCAATAGTCGGAACTGATCGTCTCGGAAAGCTATTTAACTTTGCTCTTGACCATTCTTCCAAATTCCTCACTAATCTTAAGACATAAGCCCATTTGTGATCGTGGGTGCTTGAATTCAGATTTATTTGGCAACTTTATCTTTCCATATCCTAGCTTTTTCTTTCTTTTCTCCAATTTCCATGTATATCTTATTTCCTTTATCTCTTAAAATTGATAGAAAGACAAGACCCTTAGCATAGAGAATATATTTTCACCGTCTTATAAAGTTTGTGAACCTAATAGGATCGCATATAAATTCAGTTGCATTGACATGCCTCATTAAAATGGTATAGCTAAAATAATAAGTAGATATTTTAATTTTAATGAATTATATTCTAACACATTTACTGTTCCCATATGTAGGGGAATGAGGTCTTATAAAACTGTTATGTTCTTAACAGGTTTAACTCATAAGATTTTAGTTAAAACCCCTTTAATTATGGGAAGATATTTTTCCTAACCTAAAATAGTTAAGAATGTGGAGGTGACCGGTGGTGTTGTCTAGGGTGTGATAAAATAATATAATAAAAGATATACAAACGTTGCACAATTCACCCAGAATAAGCACGGTACTGCAAGTATTACATGACGTATGCAAGTTTAAATGATAAGAAAGTTCATTCTCAGGGACTTAGTGTGTTATACGAATGAGTAAATAGTACGAGTAGAAAGTAATTAATACAAAGATAGAAAATAAAGATGATTGATTGAGAAAATATTAATTAAACTAATGAAAATTAAAGACAATAAAATAAATACGAAGAAATATGAGATGAGAGATATATCTTAGGTTTTGCTAGTATACACTAATCCTTCTAATTCTTTCTATCAAGTACTAGTTAATAAGGGGATAATTAGTTCTTAAATACTTAGTCAGGATTCTAAATTCCCATGCCCTAGACCTTGAGAGCGACTATGGGGCCTACGGCACAACAACGAGGCAACCTAAACTTAGGGTTATCAAGCGCCACCAAGGCCCTAAGCAATACAATTCCAAACATGGTGATAGTGGCTTAAATATACCCTAATGACTATCTAGTTAGAATCGGTGTTGTCAGGACAAATATCGGCCACTAGACATTATATGTTGTTTCAATAATTAGACACCCCTTCCGGACGACCATCTAACTACTATTAAGAAAGCCTAAAGTGATCAAGTTTAGGACAGATAATAATTCAAAACACATAAACAAATATATGGGTAACCAGCTAATATCAATATAAAACATATAATTCCCAAAGAAACTTAGATAGAAAGAAAATAGAATTAATATATTATACATAATGCAAAACCCAAGCTATTCATACCTGAAGGAAATAAACCAAAAGAATAAATAAAAGATGTCATCTTTCTCTTTACAATAACTTTAATGATAATAAACCTAAGGACAAATTAATGGGAGGCAAGGATGATTTACAAGTGATATAAGGGTGTATTTATAGGTGTTTGGATGACCTAATTCGTTTTCTTGGAGTAGAAGACAAGTAATGGACTCATAGCCCAACTCAAATTCAAAACTCTAGAATATAGAAAAGGTAATAATCAGCCACGTTTTTGTTTTGGTCATACCTACTTCAATTCTTATATGGTTGATGTGTTTCAATAGTCGGAACTGATCGTCTCGGAATGCTATTTAACTTTGCTCTTGACCATTCTTCCAAATTCCTCACTAATCTTTAGACATAAGCCCATTTGTGATCGTGGGTGCTTGAATTCAGATTTATTTGGCAACTTTATCTTTCCATATCCTAGCTTTTTCTTTCTTTTCTCCAATTTCCATGTATATCTTATTTCCTTTATCTCTTAAAATTGACTTGGAATCTAATTAATCTCCATATATACCTTTAAAGCTTTACACTTAATAAATAATTAAACCCAATATGCTCTAAAAATAATAAACTATTAAATCTAGACTAGAAATAGGAAAGTGCACTATATCATGTAAAAATAGAGTATTTAGCCTTCTAAAACACTAAAAATGATGTCTCCAACTAATATTAAATCATGAAAAAGGGAGAGACATCAAGACCCCCAACTCAAAGTTGTATCATCCCGATACAATAAAGATAAAAACAAAAGGAAGTCTCTAAATACACATCTAGATCATTTAAACACAATGGGAAAGGAGACAACAGAATATACAAAATAGACATAAAGCAACTACTCAGAAAATTTCATATAATAATATTTACAAAGTACATACATGTACACATCTCATATTCACAGTCAACACGGTTTGAATTCAAGATTAGATTAGCTTTGCAATGTAAGAAGGAGAAAACTTTACTCAGTTCACCAAGGAGGCTATAGATTGTTCATCGAACTTCACTAGTATCAAAAGATCCACTTAACTACTCTCTATTGGCTCAATTACTTCTAGACTACATAGAAAAGAATCAAAAGGTATTTAAGGTTGTAATGTCGACTTAGGGACGGTATGATAAGTATTTTTGGATAATTTAGAGTGAGCTTTTGGCTCTCTCCTCACTAGCCATCAACGAATCGCCCTAGAGCTTGAGTTACTTTCATAAAATGTTTCTCACTCAACCCAATGATTTGATGCACAAAGTAGCATCCCCAATAACCCAATTAAAGCATAAGATGTTTGCATAAAAATTTCTCTTTGCCGGTCCGAATATATATTCTTTTTAAATAATTTTTTTTCTCTTTTGTATAGATATGACTCTCTTTTTGATGTTCGAGATATCACGCTATTTTCTCATTGATTTTTTTCTTTTCTTTTCATGCTTTTTAGCTTTTTTCATTCCCTACTACCCGGCAAAGGGTTACAATATAAACTCGTGAATCATCATCAATATAATAATAATAAAGAGCACACACCCTTGAGAACCACGGAACTCACTGCAAGTATCACAGATCGTTTGCAAGTTTTAATGATAAGTTAAGTTCGTTCGCAGGGATTTAATCCGTTAGATCTACTTATATTTAACAAGCGTAGATGAATTTAGATGTTTATATAAAAATTTAATAAAATAAATAATAATCTAACGCAAATAAATAAATAATGAAAACAAATAAATAAGATGAATGTACGTCATATAAATTAGGATTAATATTATGAGTCTATTTTACGAAGTTGTTATTCTAATTTGTCACAGATTAAGCATTATATATTAACCAGGATTCTAAATTCTACCTAGCCTTTTCTAGGTTTAGGAGCAACCTCTCCACTACCAAGGTCTTGGGTAATGATTGGTGATTAAATCAAACCTTTATGGCTATCTAGTTAGGCAAATGATCAAAACTAGACGATTATGTGGTGTTGTCAATAACTAAGAATAATCCTAAGATTGACCAAATCTAGGGATGTAACAATAAGTCAAACACATAATAACAATATACGCCAAGCTCAATCAATTAGAATAAATAAATAGTATTTATGAATGTAGACAAAATAATAACCCAACAATTAAAAGTAAAACTTACAGAATAAAAGCTTAGAAAGATGGTTGAGCAAAAATCTATAGCTAAATACCCTAAATATAGAGAATGTAGATGTAGAAGAGGAGTTTGTCACTCTCCAACTTCTTTCTTCTTGTCTTCCTCTATAGTTCAGCTTGCTTCTTAGATGAATAGCTTGATTCTAAAAATGAATAATTAAATTAAGGACTAAGCTATTATTTAAAAGTTATAAAATACAAGTAAGGACTAAGTCTAAGCTTGAAACTGAGCAATGACATATTTACAATGGTATAAGGGTGTATTTATAGGTGTTTAGGAAGACCTAATTCGTTTTCTTGAAGGAGAAGTAAGTAGTGGACTCCAAGCCCAACTCAAATTCGTAACCCTAAAAACATGAAATCAGGTCCGATCTTCTTTTGGCTCTAACAGCTTCAATATTCATCCGTTTGACGCGTATGAATATACCAAATTGATCGTCTCGGAAAGCTCTTCAACTTTGCTCTTGATCGTTTCTCCAAATTCCACACCGTTTTTGATATATAAGCTGATTTGTGGTCGTAGGTGCAGAAATTCAGGATTAAGGCAGCTTTTCCTTTTCCATATTTTTAGCTTTTGTTTCCTTATCTCCAATTACCATGTTTATCTCTTTCCATATCTTGTAGTCTTTAACTTGGAATCTAATTAATCTCCATAATTATCTTTAAAGCTTCACACTAAATAAACAATTAAACCCAATATGCTCTAAAAATATTATTTTACTAAATCAAGACTCAAAATAGGAAAGTGTAGCATTTCTCAAGAAAATCGACTATAATGACTTCTAAATCACTAAAAATGATGTCTCACCCTTTAATAAATCTATCACAAATGAGGAGACATCAATTGTATTTCATGAATTCTATCATACCTTTATCATTAGAATATTCTTATGTTAAAACATTATTAGTTACAAGGATTCGACAAAAAGAATTATAAAATAAAGTAATAGATTAATATCTATATATTCGACAGGAAGTCAATATTTCTGAACATTGCCTCAAGTTCTCTTTGCATAAGTGAATATGATTTGTATTTATAATCAAAAGGCTTATGAATGGGGTATTCATGGTATTGTTTTCTTTATTGTATTAGGAAAAAACTAAAGCAAGAAATTTTGATATTGGTACCATTTCTCTTTTGATGGTTTCAAAATCAAGCATACCGATTAATGGTAAGAATGGGTAAATTATCGGTCCATATATTTAAGATTCTTGTTATTGTCTATCTTATATATTATTCAAAACAATATTGAAAAAAACAAATATATGTAGTTTTTAATTATTATTTTATGTCAAAGTTATAAAGGTGTTACGAAAATAAATAAAATTACATATATTGCTCATACAAGCATTTATTTAGAGAAGGTCTTTGGTGGCTAAATAAATTAAGCCTTCTCCCTTATGAAGCACACCAAGAAAGAGAATAAAGATGAAATATTTAATAATCTACCCTTGCTAAACTCCCTTGTATTGAAAAAATTATTTAGGTAGTTCGAACAATACTCCAACACTTAAATAAGGTAGTAGCAGTCATATCTTGGGGAATGACCCGTGAGTACAGTTTAGCACCCCGCCACAAATTTTTTTTATGGTCTTGTCCACGCTACTACAATGTCTTTTTTAGGTCCTATAATGTTAAGTTTTTTATTTTCAATTCTTATTTTTTATTTTCAGGTTAATTTCATTATTTTCCAACAGTTTGAAAAGATATCAAATAATGGTTACATTTGGAGTTAATGTTAATTTGTGTAGGGAAAAGGGGAAATTTTTGCGGTATTGATTTGAAGCAATTTTTGGAAGAAAATGATTATTGACATGTGAGAATCACTACTTTTTATGCTAAAACTTCATTGTTTTTATATGATATAGAGGAGGTGTTTGATATGAAAAACGAATACATATGAAACTCGTTCTAGTAAAAGGAAAACTTAAAACTTATTACTTAAATATCCATTTATACATGATGCATTTTAGTTTCCCTCATATTTTTATGTATCAAATTTTTTTCTCTAAATGAAGTAGGATTAAAACCTAATTTCTAGTGGGTGAAGATAATTATCATCTAGTGTGATAAGTGTAACAAGTGGTTATATTCATTTAATAAACTTTTTTAAATTTAATATGATTATATATTCTGATTATTGTAATATGTGGCATGGCAATATTTAACATGTAATTGTTAAAATTATAAAATTTCTAGATGCTTTAACATAATTGGTGAGTTTGTTAAATATAAAAAATTTAAATAGAGAAAATCATGCCAAGGTATCTTTAAACACTAACCACTAAGAGATCAATTATTAAAACTAGTGTTTTATGACTTAACGTTTTACAAAATTACCTTTGGTATAAAGGATCTGCATGCTCTAGGCACACTACTTATTTATCTCCTAAGAATAATTCATAAAGTTTTTTTTAAAATATAAAGTTGAAGTCAACAAAACTACTTGATAGAAAGACAAGAGACTTAGGGCAGAGAATATATTTCCACCTTCTTATAAAGTTTGTGAACCTAATTGGACCGCATATAAATTCAGTTACATTGACACACCCTATCAAAATGGTATAGCTAACATAATGAGTAGATCTTTTAATTTTAATGAATTATATTCTAACACATTTAGTGTCCCCATATGTAGGGGAATGAGGTCTTATAAAACTGTTATGATCTTAACAGGTTTAACTCATAAGATTTTAGTTAAAACCCATTGAATTATGGGAAGATATTTTTCCTAACCTAAAATAGTTAAGAATGTGGGGGTGACAGACCAAGATTGTCCTACACGACTTATATTAAATCATATCAAAACTTTAAATCATATCAAAACTATAAAGTCTTTTTGTATTAGAAACTGATGAATATAGAATCATATCCTTATCTTATAAACTCTATTGGTGATTGTAGACAAGCATAAATATTTTTATGTATATGGTTTTTTTCAAAAGATAATATTCATGTTTCATATTTTTTATTATGTCATTTAGTAATAATTTACTCGTTAATACTGATATACGTGATGGTGAGAATATACCGTCTAGATGGTTCTCCTGTAGTTTTGAGATTACCTTGATAAAAAGTGGAGGCACAATGTGCCATCATCTAACCATGAGAGCTATTATTTTATTACTCCATGAAAAAAAATCGTTAGTATAACATATAAATATAAATTGAGAACTAAGAAAATGTATGTGAACATACAAGTTAGTGGACGAATATGGGGGTGGATTATGCCATAGGAAGGTTCATTGGTGGCATTGATGTTCTTGACTAAGTAAATGGGAAGGGTGAGATTCTAGGAACTTGTGACCTCTTAGAGGATGTTTCCATTCTTAGAGGATTAAGGGTCGATACATGTCAATCTGAAAACACCCAGATAGGGGTGGAGCCAAGTGTATTTGAGAGGGGTCCATGGATCCCCTCCTTGATATTTATTTAAAATATACACATACCATTACAAAAATATAAGTAATTGATCTCAAAATTTGTTCAGAATCTTCATTTGGTCTTCCATAACACTTAAATTTTATTTTATTAAAATAATTGTTTTTATTTTTTTTACAACAAAATATATATTACTTTTTATAAAAAAAGGAACTTACAAATTAAGCAATTAAAAAATTTAATATCTACACTTATATTAAAATCTTTATACAATATAGAGACCTATAGTGCATTTTGTGTCTCCAATTGGGAGATACTGGAATAATTTGATTTGGAACAATTGTAGGATGCATTATAAATTTTTCTGAGGTGTTCCATCCCTCTGAAAGATCCACCACATCCTAATAAAAATGAGTGTTCTATTAACCTCAATCTTCAGAGACGAGAATAGGCCTAAACCATCATCAATATGATATAAGTTAAGGGTTTCCAGAAACAAGAGGGATCTCCTAATGTGGGAGTATTAAAAAATTCTTGACTTTACGGTATGGTCGAAAAATTGCAGATATTCCTTGCATTATCCATCAATCTAGGTGACTTATGTCGAGGTTTTAGATGGCTCTGATGTTAAAGTTATTTACTCAGTACCTGCGAAAAATAGTTAGGAAGAGAAAGGGTGCTTACTCAGAGAGTGATTCAGAGCCATCAGCCATTCCCAACAATAGCTCGGCCACATACTTATTCACAAAAGTCACATGATTTATATTATGAGAAATTTTAAAAGATTTTTCGTGCTTCCTTTAGTAAAAAGATACTCATGCAGGAAGTACATGGGCTCGCCCCTTTCAGGGAGATAAGTTTTCTGAACCTGAAGTACATTCAAGGTCAAGTATAATAAATAACATATTAACAAATTAAGAAAGCCCACTTATAAGATAAATAATGATTTTTTAATTAATATTTGAACATGATCTTTTTCTTAATATTAAATTTTTTTCATGTAATAATAATAATATTAAATTATTTTTTAGTCCTAAGAAACAAAATAGGGATAGTGAACAACAAAGCAAACATAATTGGATAGTTTATATATCATTGAGTCTTAAATCCATTCATAATTTTTAAATATGTATGAGCTTCTATCCCTATTTTAATATATACTCCTGTTTTTTATAAACTTCTAGTATTTTGTTTCACTTGAAATTAACTTTTTTCTATTCAGATCTCTTTCTCTCCAAATCTATTATATTTTTTCTATCTATATATCATTTGTTTTATCTCGAAATCTTGTAAATCTCATAAATAGGTTCTCATAATTCATCTATTTTGTTTGAATTATTAACTTATAGATCTAGATCTAGATTCAGATCCATCCAACTACCTACTATATAGCTATCACCATGGCTGAGCTCAAATTACCATAAAGAAAGTCATTGCTGGTACATGTTTCTACTCCCATTTTTTTCAATTGTTTTATTAATTGACTGAACCTAATTGGATTTCTATTAAGAATTGTAGGATTAGTTTTGGAAATTATGTTTTAATTACTTAATATATGCTAAACAATTGTGTAGATTGTTGTTACAAATATGTGATCTAAATTATTTCATATTGTTGGAAATTTTGATCTATTATGTGTGTATTTCATTATATTTAAGAATGTCATAATAAAGTGCGAAAAGTCTATATGTGGTTGAGTGATTGCATTATACAGTAGTGCTCCTAATATTAATTTTACTAGGCATGATATAGAAGAGGAGTCATAAATTTTTGTTGAGATTTTCTTTTTCAGATACCTAAAATATGGAAATATTGCACCTTAGGAATACATTAAGTAAAACATTCATTATAGGTCTCTATTTTAGTCCATGTCAATGGTATATATAAATGATAACTAGTAAATACCGAAATATTATTTTGTAAGTAATTTTAAGTGTTACGATATAGTAATGTGTGATTATAATGAATTTGAAAATATCCCTCCCTCTCTCTCTCTATATATATATATATATATATATATATTATTAGTGTTATATTATTATAGTTGATTTTAGGAATTAGTAGTAATGTGTTGTTTGAGGGTTTAATTATATGGATTTGTTACTCTTTCTATATATATATATATATATATATATATATATATATATATATATATATTATATATATATATATATTATCAGTTTTATATTTTTATAGTTAATATTAGCAAGGGTTTAATTAAATGGATTTGTTACTCTTTTTGATGTAAACTAACCTAATATCTTTGTATAAATATCATACATATTAACTAACATTATTTTTGTTTATTTTTTCTGATTGAGTTGAATATACAGTGAATAACATGATCCTTGACCATGACATTTCATATTTTTAGCAAACAATGAGTTGTCCAAGGACAAAATTTTTACTGTCTTTGGTAAAAAAGAAAGAAGGGCATATGTGCCTCGACATAGTGTAAGAGGATCAGATTAGTAATGAATTCCTTATCACATATAGGGCAACCGATCAATATTTGGTCATATGTGTTTTGGAAATTATTATTAGATTGATCCATTTTGAAAAGAGAAAAAGAATATGATAGGTATATAAGGTATAACAGAAAAAGGAAAGACTGGGACATAAGGAAGAGAGGATGAAGATAAAGAACATGTCTATACACCATATATATAAGTATGAATATTTATTAATTTTGTCGTAATATTAATCAGTGCAAAAGTATGTGGAAGGCCCATCAGGCCAAGTAGTAGTTGTAATATTTATGTATATATAAGCACTAATGATATTTTTAATGTTATATTTTTTGTAATTAAGATTGTATTTCATGAATTCTATCATACCTTTATCATTAGAATATTCTTATGTTAAAACTTTATTAGTTACAAGAAGGCTTAATATCTATATATTCGACAGGAAGTCAATAGTTCTGAACATTACCTCCAGTTCTCTTTGCATAAGTGAATATGATTTATAATTTATAATCAAAAGGCTTATGAATGGGGTATTCATGTGATTGTTTTCTTTATTGTGTTAGGAAAAAACTGTAGCAAGAAATTTTGATATTGGTACCATTTCTCTTTTGATGGTTTGAAGCATACATATTAATGGTAAGAATGCGTAATTTACCAGTCCATATTTTTAAGATTCTTTTAATTGTCTATCTTATATATTATTAAAAACAATATTAAAAAACAATTATATGTAGTTTTTAATTATTAATTTATCTCAAAGTTATAAAGGTGTTACGAAAATAAATAAAAAATACATATATTGCTTATACAAGCATTTATCTAGAGAAGGTCTTTGGTGGCTATATGAACTAAGCCTTCTCCCTTATGAAACACACCAAGAAAGAGAAGAAAGATGAAATATTTAATAATCTACCCTTGCCAAACTCCCTCGTGTTGAAATTTTTTTTAGGTAGTTCGAACAATACTCCAACATATAAATAAGGTAGTAGCAGTCATATATTGGGGAATAACCCGTGAATACAGTTTAGCACCCCACCGCAAATTGTTTTATGGACTTGTCCACGCAACTACAATGTCTCTTTTAGGTCCTATAATGTTAAGTTTTTCATTTTACAATCTTATTTTATATTTTCAGGTTAATATCATTATTTTCCAACAGTTTGAAAAGATATCAAATAATGGTTGCAATTGGAGTTAATGTGAATTTGCTTAGGGAAAAGGGTAAATTTTTGCGGTAATGATTTGAAGCAATATTTTGGCAGAAATTGATTATGGACATGGGAGAATCACTAATTTTTATGCCAAAACTTCAATATTTTTATATGATATAGAGGAGGTGTTTGATAAGGAAAATGAATACATATGAAACTCGGCCGCATTTTAGTAAAAGGAAAACTTAAAACTTATTACTGAAATATCCATTTATACGTGATGCTTTTTAGTTTCCCTCAAATTTTTATGTATCAAATTTTTTTCTCTAAATGAAGTAGGATTAAAACCTAATTTCTAGTGGGTGAAGATAATTATCATCTAGTGTGATAAGTGTAACAGGTGGTTATATTTATTTAAGAAACTTTTTAAAATTTAATATGATTTTATTTTCAGATTATTGTAATATATGGCATGGAAATATTTAACATGTAATTGTTAAAATTATTAAAGGTCTAGATGCTTTAACATAATTGGTGATTTTGTTAAATATCAAAAATTTAAATAGAGAAAAGCGTGCCAAGGTATCTTTAAACACGTGACCACTAAGAGATCAATTATTAAAACTAGTATTTTATGACTTAACGTTTTGCAAAATTACCTGTAGTATAAAGGATCCGTGTGCTCTAGGCACACTGCTTATTTATCTCCTAAGAATAATTCATAAAGTTTTTTTTTAATATAAAGTTTAAGTCAAGAAAACTACTTGATAGAAAGACAAGAGCCTTAGCGTAGAGAATATTTTTCCACCGTCTTATAAAGTTTGTGAACCTAATAGGATCGCATATAAATTCAGTTGCATTGACATGCCTCATTAAAATGGTATAGCTAAAATAATAAGTAGATCTTTTAATTTTAATGAATTATATTCTAACACATTTAGTGTTCCCATATGTAGGGGAATGAGGTCTTATAAAACTGTTATGTTCTTAACAGGTTTAACTCATAAGATTTTAGTTAAAACCCCTTTAATTATGGGAAGATATTTTTCCTAACCTAAAATAGTTAAGAATGTGGAGGTGACCGGTGGTGTTGTCTAGGGTGTGATAAAATAATATAATAAAAGATATACAAACGTTGCACAATTCACCCAGAATAAGCACGGTACTGCAAGTATTACATGACGTATGCAAGTTTAAATGATAAGAAAGTTCATTCTCAGGGACTTAGTGTGTTATACGAATGAGTAAATAGTACGAGTAGAAAGTAATTAATACAAAGATAGAAAATAAAGATGATTGATTGAGAAAATATTAATTAAACTAATGAAAATTAAAGACAATAAAATAAATACGAAGAAATATGAGATGAGAGATATATCTTAGGTTTTGCTAGTATACACTAATCCTTCTAATTCTTTCTATCAAGTACTAGTTAATAAGGGGATAATTAGTTCTTAAATACTTAGTTAGGATTCTAAATTCCCATACCCTAGACCTTGAGATCGACTATGGGGCCTACGGCACAACAACGAGGCAACCTAAACTTAGGGTTATCAAGCGCCACCAAGGCCCTAAGCAATTCAATTCCAAACATGGTGATAGTGGCTTAAATATACCCTAATGACTATCTAGTTAGAATCGGTGTTGTCAGGACCAATATCGGCCACTAGACATTATGTGTTGTTTCAATAATTAGACACCCCTTCTGGACGACCATCTAACTACTATTAAGAAAGCCTAAAGTGATCAAGTTTAGGACAGGCAATAATTCAAAACACATAAACAAATATATGGGTAAGCAGCTAATATCAATATAAAACATATAATTCCCAAAGAAACTTAGATAGAAAGAAAATAGAATTAATATATTATACATAATGCAAAACCCAAGCTATTCATACCTGAAGGAAATAAACCAAAAGAATAAATAAAAGATGTCATCTTTCTCTTTACAATAACTTTAATGATAATAAACCTAAGGACAAATTAATGGGAGGCAAGGATGATTTACAAGTGATATAAGGGTGTATTTATAGGTGTTTGGATGACCTAATTCGTTTTCTTGGAGTAGAAGACAAGTAATGGACTCATAGCCCAACTCAAATTCAAAACTCTAGAATATAGAAAAGGTAATAATCAGCCACGTTTTTTTTTTGGTCATAACTACTTCAATTCTTATATGGTTGATGTGTTCCAATAGTCGGAACTGATCGTCTCGGAAAGCTATTTAACTTTGCTCTTGACCATTCTTCCAAATTCCTCACTAATCTTAAGACATAAGCCCATTTGTGATCGTGGGTGCTTGAATTCAGATTTATTTGACAACTTTATCTTTCCATATCCTAGCTTTTTCTTTCTTTTCTCCAATTTCCATGTATATCTTATTTCCTTTATCTCTTAAAATTGACTTGGAATCTAATTAATCTCCATATATACCTTTAAAGCTTTACACTTAATAAATAATTAAACCCAATATGCTCTAAAAATGATAAACTATTAAATCTAGACTAGAAATAGGAAAGTGCACTATATCATGTGAAAATAGAGTATTTAGCCTTCTAAAACACTAAAAATGATGTCTCCAACTAATATTAAATCATGAAAAATGGAGAGACATCAAGACCCCCAACTCAAATTTGTATCGTCCCGATACAATAAAGATAAAAACAAAAGGAAGTCTCTAAATACACACCTAGATCATTTAAACACAATGGGAAAGGAGACAACAGAATATACAAAATAGACATAAAGCAACTACTCAGAAAATTTCATATAATAATATTTACAAAGTACATACATGTACACATCTCATATTCACAGTCAACACGGTTTGAATTCAAGATTAGATTAGCTTTGCAATGTAAGAAGGAGAGGAACTTTACTCAGTTCACCAAGGAGGCTATAGATTGTTCATCGAACTTCACAAGTATCAAAAGATCCACTTAACTACTCTCTATTGGCTCAATTACTTCTAGATTACATAGAAAAGAATCAAAAGGTATTTAAGGTTGTAATGTCGACTTAGGGACGGTATGATAAGTATTTTTGGATAATTTAGAGTGAGCTTTTGGCTCTCTCCTCACTAGCCATCAACGAATCGCCCTAGAGCTTGAGTTACTTTCATAAAATGTTTCTCACTCAACCCAATGATTTGATGCACAAAGTAGCATCCCCAATAACCCAATTAAAGCATAAGATGTTTGCATAAAAATTTCTCTTTGCCGGTCCGAATATATATTCTTTTTAAAAAAAAAATTCTCTTTTGTATAGATATGACTCTCTTTTTGATGTTCGAGATATCACGCTATTTTCTCATTGATTTTTTTCTTTTCTTTTCATGCTTTTTAGCTTTTTTCATTCCCTACTACCCCGGCAAAGGATTACAATATAAACTCGTGAATCATCATCAATATAATAATCGAGCACAATTAATAAGCTCAAAAATCCCAACCCTATAACAATTCCCATAATGGTGGACCCACCACCCCAAACTCAAGCACTAAAACATCTGTCTATGCATCGCGATTCGAGCGCGGGTCATATGGATTAGTCCTATAACCTAAAGGGATATGGCTTATAACGTGGTTAAATAAAAAGGCTTTAGAAATGCTAGAAGGGGCTGAGAAGGATATAAAATATTAAACCAAATAACAGGATGAGAAAGTTAAAAGGCTTCAAGTGGCTTCAATATGAAATATCTGTCTTAATCATTTTCTACACCATGCAATTTCGTTATTCTCTTACCTTTAGTACGTTCATCAAATGTGTTTGTAAACTAGCTTGGATCTCACGGCCTACAAACCACTCAAGGCTCCCTGAGATCGAAAAAACTTTCTATCGCATTGCTTACTAATCTTTTCTTTACTTACCAATGTGTGTTTTCTTGCAAATACTTAAAGCATACAAAATAAAATAGCTCACAAACATACTACTTTCTATCATTAACTCACTGATCTTATGCTTTCAAGCTTAAACACACTCTACATCTAATTTCCATGTATCAAAAATTTTAATTTCTACCTAAAAACAGAAAATTGGAGATGAGAGGCAACGAATCCCCACACCCCAAACTCAAAAATGAGTCGTGTCCCCACGACTCAAAAAGACTCGAAAATAAAATTAAAAAAATTTAAATTTTACAGATATTGCACATAAAGAAATGGTAAGGAAGAAAGAAAACATACTCTTCGAGGCTATTTACCTCGCCTTATCGACATCAAAGATGGGACTTGCTGGATATTTCTTTAATTGCTCAAGGAGTGTTATGATGTGCACTTGATTGGCTTTGATTTTTGCCACATCTTCGGCTAAGGAAGTTTGAGTTGCTTCGACTTTATTTAAACGCTCCTACATCTTCTCTTGCCAACTTTGCTCCTTTTCTTCTTTTGAGATTTTCGTATAACCCGCTCCTCTCAAGACTTTCATGATCCAAGCATCATCAATATTACTCTTTTTAAATTCATGTTTATCCTCTTCACCCAAAATTACATTCTTTTTCGCACAAGACATGTGATCATAGTAGGATATTTTACATTATAAACCGACGTACGAGAGACCGGAAATCACATCACTTCCTCAAAGATCAATTGTGCAACATCCACTTCTTCTCCTCTCAGAATACAATTCAAAAGTAGAGCCTTTTTTTACTTACGTCCAAAACTTTTGTGTTTCCAAAGATGTTAGGGATAAGGAAATTATGCCGAATTCTAGCATCTGGTTGAAGATATTTGTAAGGCCAAGGTTCCTTCAATTCTAACTTATGTGATTGCACTTTATCCTTGTCTAAAACATGCTCAAAAAGTAAATTCCAATGGAAGATTTTTTGTCTATCCACCGCTTCTCTATACTTGCATGGTCCAACCAATTTCTTAAACTGTAAGTGGTTTCTAATCTCTTCAACTGTGAAAAGGACTAACTTTCCTCTAACTGGAACACAACCTTCACTATCTCGGCTAAAGAGGCCTAAATAAAACTTTAAGACTAACTCATGACATAAATCAGAAAGTCTTACCATGAATGTTGACCAACCCAATCTTTCACCAAACTCCAAGAATCTCTTGTACTCTCCTTTTCCCACTTCTTCATCAAATACTATCTCATAAGAAAAAGGTAGTTCCTTTAATTGTTTCTGCAGAAGCTATCATGACCTTTAAAGCTTTCTCTTTTTCTACGGGTATAGGATCTTTTAATTGGAGAGGTTGTGTTGTCTTCTTCACAAAAAGGTTAACCCTTTTGCCCTTTGAATCAAACGCAGCTAGCTCACCTCTCTTTACAATATCTATCTTACCCTTTGTGTTGGAACTAGAACTTTTCTCGCTTGATTTCTTCTCAATGGAACCCAATACCTTGCTTTTCTTCATCTCCCTCTTAGTAGATAATGTTTCTGTTCTTTTAGTCATCTCAATTGACCCCCAACTCAAAGCTTTAACCACTCTTGAAATTTGAAACTCTTGATTATTGGTTGAACAAGCTTTAATTAGGTTAGGAAAGGTGTTTTGATGATGAATCTCTATGTGGGTAAGATGAATTCTTGATGAATGGTATGGATCTAAGAAATTGTAGGATGAATTTTTGAAATTTAAGCTTTTGATTCTTGGATTTAATGTGTTTTGGTATGATTTGGATGGTTGAATCTTCTTTGTAATGATGTGGAGAAAAGGTTTGATGTGTTTCTATGGTGATTGGGTAGTGTTTTAATTGAGTTGGGAGAGGTTTGGAGAAGAAAGAGAGGCTTAAGGATTGTAAAATTCGTGATAGACTAACCTCCTCTTCTTTATAACCTGAAAACACAACTTTTTTCTCTCTCCAGTGGCGCTGGCCGGCATGCCGATGCTACTATTCCTTGAAAATCATGCTTCGGCAAAAAACACGAATTGTGCACACGTGGGCTCGGGTTTTGTCTTGACCGACATACCGGCGGAATGACCCGGCATACCGGTGTTGCTTTCTTTCTAAAATCTCCTCTCGGCAAAAAACACGTGACGAGTACCCGATGGCTCGTGTTTCTGACCCGCGGGCTTACCGGCAGTGTGACCCGGTATGCCGGTGGCAGGTCAGAACATGCCCAAAAAATTCGTTTTTCCTCGCAAACTCGATTTCTTTAACACCTGAACATCAAAAACACTAATATATTTTTCAAATATGCAATATCAACTAAAACAACTAAACTAAACACGAATTAAAAACATAAGAACATAAAAAAAATTACGGGTTGTCTCCCGTACAGCACATTTATTTATCGTCTTTTAAAGTTAGATGCGTTACCTCTATCAAGATTTGTGAATATAGCCTCCCCAGCAACGAGCAAGGCTATCAACGTCAACTAATTTATGCTTAATGCCATTCTTTGGCCTGATCTCTATCACCTTAGCTGAAACAACTTTAGTGACTATAAATTGTCCCATCCACGAGTCTTTGTAACTTCGTGGCCTATTCTCTGGTTTGTGGGCTTTCCATAAAACTTCAAGGCTGACCACAAACTCGATGTTTGACTCAGTATCCACAGACTTTTTATGGATCTTCTCTTTGGGGACTTTGTGATGTCTCCTCTTTTGTTCTATATTTATATGCTTAGGAGACATCAATTTAGGTGATTATCTTACTATTTTGATAGACTTTTGGACTAAATATGCAATAATCCGATTTTCCTCTTTAATTTCTAGTAATTTTAATTTATTAAACTTTTTGCGCGTAATATTGTGTATTTTAGTGAAAATTTTGTAGGTTTTGAATACTATCTAGGAGAGGAATTCGAGAATAAAGTCAAAGATCGTGATATGGAGTCAAAGCATGAAGACAAATCCCGAAAGAATTGATATTTTAAAGTTGCAAATCTGGAAAACTGATAAAGATTTCTGATTTCGAGCCACCTAAGAGTAGATTTAGCCGCTGACCTTTGAAGAGAAATTGTGCCCCATTGGGTTACGGAACTTTAGCAACTGGAATGAGGTTAATCTGAGTTGAAACGAATCGACTAGAGCTGATTTAGTGGAGGTGGTGCAGCAGTTACGGGATTTTGGGCTAAGATAATGGACTTGGGCCTTTATTATTTCACTTAAACATAAGCCTAAGGTCCAAGTCCGATTTTTATAGTATAAATAAGTTTTTTTTACTTCTATTTTTTCACACAATTCATTATTCACTAAGTCAGACAAGAAGAAAAGAAGCAGAACCAAGGAAAAGAAGAAGTCTAAGAGCTGGAGACTATCTATATCTCCACTTCGCATCCGAATGAACTTCCTAACTAGGTTTCTTATTTCTAGTTCTGTAAAACAATTATGAATTCCTTTCAATTTATTTGCTTAGTTTCTACGATTATGAGCTAATTTCATTTAGTACTTGAGAACGCGTAATGGGTTGAACCCCAATCTTTTCCATTCTATATCTTTGAATTTGGGATTATTTTAATTGAAATCGAATTGGTTATTTAATATTTTTCTTTAATTTACACTTATTGACTTTTATTGAAGTAGCTAATCAATATTAGGACCTAGTACTTAGGCTATTCCAATTAGTGGCAATTGGATCACCTTGACGGGGGGTCTAGGTACGGAACTAATTAACGAATGTAGGATAGAAATTATTTAACCTTGACAGGCTTAATTATCCTACGGCTAATTGGGTAGTTAAACTTTAATCTTTCGAAGGTGGACTATATTCACCCTGACGGGGTTCGTAGCACCTAAGAAGAGCTCCTTAGTCCACCGTGACGGGGGTAAGGAGATAATTGAATCCCGACCAATATTAATTACCGAATTCGTCCCTTAAAAATACATGGAATGATTAGATTTAGGTGAAACCATAGCGTTGCTCGAGTACTACCTCTCATATCTTGCGTCCAGTTATTTTCACTTGCGACTAGCTTTATATTTGCATTAATTTAGTCTTTCATTATTTGTCTTACTTATTAGAAAAACAAACAACCAATCTTAAACTCATTTACCTGCTTTACGTGCATTTAATCACTATCTGAAAAGCATTAGAGTCAACCAAATTGTCTCTGAGATCGAATCTGTTTTATCACTATTATTACTTGAGACAACCGTACACTTGCGGTTGTGGTTCTCTTATCTTATTGCATTTATTTTAAACACACAAAGGACCACCAAGTTTTTGGCGCCGCTGCCGGGGACGGTAGCGTGTGACCCCGGTGTTTATCCTTTAGTTTAGTTTCATTTTTATTTTTTTCAGTTTTACGCTTGTTTGTTCATCTTTATTAGGTTTTTAGGTTTGGTGTATGCGAAGGAGACTCTTTAAGGATCTTGAGACATTGCCTCCGATCCTTGATAATCCTGAATCATTAGTCAGACTTGCTAACAAGAGAAGGAAAGACCAAGAAGCACAAGAGTTAGAAAGACTAGCTACGAAATGGCACATCTTAATATCCATAACAACTATGAACCAGGAGTTCAACTAGACGCGAATGGTCAGCCAATAGTGCCACCAATTATTCCTTATCCTCCAGTTCAAGTCAAAGTAGTTGATCCATGGTTCCTTATTGGTCCAGCACAAGAACCCTTCCTTGCTCCTCCTCTTGGAATTGGCCCAGCTAATATTGATATTCCGAGATTCTGTCCAGATTCGGGTTCGTTAGCTCAATTTCAGAATTTCGGGAATTTTCATGGCAAGCCAGAGAAGATCCTATTCGCGTAGTACATAAATTTATGCAAATCTGCGATTCATACATCACTCAAGGAGTAACAAAAGAGCAAATGTATTTTGCTACATTCAGATTTTTCGTGATAGATGGAGCGAGTGATTGGCACGATTCACATGAGCCGGGAAAGATTACGAATTGGGAACAGCTACAGGCTACATTTTTCGACAGATACTATCCATCCAACATGCGATTAGATGCTCAACTCGAGTTGACACATTTCCGACAAGAATTTGATGAAGCTTTGGGTAGAGGTTGGTCGAGATTCCAGAATTGTTTGCGAAGAGTCCCCAATCATGACCTTTCAGAACAACAACAATTGAAGTTTTTTTATAATGGTCTTGATGGGAAGTCAAGAAAAGATTTTGATTTATTGTGTGGTGGTGCATTTTTACAGGTTCTTCCCGTTCACGCAAAGATTATTTTGGATTGAACGATCACTAATGAAGTGGGATGGAATACTGTTAGAACACCTGCAAAAGGGGGAGTCCATAATGTCAATATTGAAGAAAGGTTCACCTCCTTAGAGAACAAATTACAAACCACATTGGAACAGCAATTGAAACAACTTACGCTAGCCGTGAAAGATGGTTTTTCGAGTAAAAGGGTTGAAGTGAATGCTACGCAAGAAGTGTATGGGTGTTCGAATTGTGGTGTTCAAGACCATGATTGGGAACATTGTGAGTATAATAACGAAGCCGTGATGTTTGTTTCTAATAGGGGAAACTATAACTCGAGTGGACAAGGATATCAGCCCAACAGAAAACATCCGGGTTTCCAATACTCAAATACTAATGGGGCAGCTAATCCTACTTACGCATATCAACCGCGTCCCCAAGGTAACACTTATCAACCCAGACCACAAAATAACTATCAAGGAGGACAAAATTACGGAAATCATGCTCAAAGGCAACCTCCACAAAATAGTTATAATGAAACAATGAATCAAAAAGCCTTACCCTCTCATCCTCAAGAAGGAACGGAAGATATTCGGATAATAGTAGATAAATTAATGGCACTTCAGGCACAATCCATTCAGAGTCATCAAGCTCATGAAGTCGCACTTAAATTATTGGGGACTCAAATGGATCAAATTTCGAAACAATTAAATCAGTGTCCACAAGGAAGACTCCCTAGTGATACTGAAGTCCCAAAACACACCGAAGATTGTAATGCCATAGCATTGAGAAGTGGTAAGAAACTTCGTCCACCCCCATTTCCAGTCATGACGGAAAAAGAAGTGATTAATAAAGAAAAACTAGTAGTGGAGGAGGTAGAAAAAGAAAATGAACCTGAAGTAATAGAGGTGGGGAAAATTCCAGAAGTTCAGAAAAAGAAAGAGATTGTGGAGAACCGTCCTCCTCCGCCTTTTCCTTTAAGAGTTTAGTAAAAAGGAGATATGGCCGAGTATCAGAGATTCATCAATAGGGTAAGGGGTCTAAACATAAATATTCCGTTACTTGAAGCTATTAAAGATATACCAAAATACGTGAAGTTTTTTAAGAGAGCCCAAACCAATAAAAGGTCGTATTTTGATAATGAGATGATTGGTTTACCCGAAGAGTGCAGCGCTATCTGCCAAATTAAGTTGCCACCTAAGTTGCTTGACCCTGGGAGTTTTACGATTCCGATATCGATTGGTAAGGAGTGGCAAGGAAAAGCCCTATGTGATTTGGGTGCAAGTATTAATCTTATGCCCAAATCGATCTTTAATAAGGTGAGAATAGGAGATTTGAGACCTACTTCTATGGTCTTGCAAATGGCTGATAGATCCCTCGTTCATCCGGAGGGACGAATCGAGGATGTCCTCGTCAAGGCAGGTACTTTAGCTTTTCTCGTTGATTTTGTTATTCTTGAATACGACGCGGATAGGAATGTCCCAATCATTTTGGGACTACCATTCCTAGCCACAGGGCGTACTTTAATTAATGTAGAAAACAGAGAATTGACCATAAGAATCAAAGACGAGGAGGTGAAGTTTAATGTGTTCAGAGCCATGAAATTTCCAGATGTTCCAGGAGATTGCTTTCGAATGGATGGGGCTGAACATGCCACACAAGAGGTATTTGATTGTTTTAATTATGATGATATCTTGCATGCTGCGTTGACACTAGACTTACCTGAGATGATGGAAGAGCTTGCCGATACAGTGGCAGCTCTCAATTCGGAAAACCCAAAATATAGGCGTCCTGCCTATGAACCTGTGAGAGAACCGGGGGACATGGTCGTTAAAAATAAACCATCCATTGAATCTCCTATGAAGTTAGAAGAAAAATCATTGCCAACTCACTTGAGGTATGCGTATTTGGGTACTAATAATACTTTACCTGTTATTGTTTCCGCAAATTTAACAGGTTTTCAAGAAGATAAACTGCTACGTGTACTAAGGGCGAAAAAAGAGGCGATATGCTGGAACATTGCTGATATCAAAGACATTAGTCCATCCTATTGTCAACATAAAACTATTCTTGAAGATGATAGTGCACGTTCAGTTGAAGGTCAAAGGAGATTAATGCTGGCAATGAAGGACGTGGTGAAGAAAGAAGTGATTAAGCTGCTAGACGCGGGAATCATCTTTCCCATAGCTAGTAGTGAGTGGGTTAGTCCAGTTCAGTGTGTACCGAAGAAAGTAGGAATGACTACCATCCTCAATGCACGGAATGAAGCCATCTCCACAAGAACAGTTGTTGGTTGGAGGGTTTGTATGGATTACCGTAAGTTGAACAAGGCCACTAAGAAAGACCTTTTTCCTCTTCCTTTCATAGATCAGATGTTAGACAAATTGGCTGGTAGAGAGTATTACTTTTTCTTGGATGGTTATTCGGGGTATAATCAGATTTATGTAGATCCAGCTGATAAACACAAAACCACATTTACATGCCCTTTCGGTACCTTTGCCTATCGAAGAATGCCTTTTAGGTTATGTAACGCACCCGCTACCTTTCATAGATATATGATGGCTATTTTCTTGGATATGATAGATAATTTCCTTGAGGTATTTATGGATGACTTTTCCGTATTTGGTGATAACTTTGATGAGTGTTTATCGAATCTGGAGAAGGTGCTAATAAGATGCAAGGAAACAGATTTGGTGTTGAATTGGGAAAAGTGTCATTTTATGGTTCGAGAAGGTATAGTGTTGGGTCATAAAGTTTCAAGTGCGGGGTTAAAAGTTGATCGCGCAAATATTGAGGTAATAAAAACTCTTCCCCCTCCCATTTCTGTAAAAGGGGTAAGAAGTTTTTTAGGCCATGCTGGATTCTATCGTCGTTTCATCAAGGATTTTTCAAAGATTACAAAGCCTTTGTGTAACCTACTCGAGAAGGACACCAAATTCCTTTTTGATGAGGCTTGCATGAAGGCATTTCAAGAGTTAAAGGAGAAGCTTATTACTACACCGATAGTGTTACCTCCTGATTGGAAAATCCCTTTTGAAGTGATGTGTGATGCAAGAAATTTAGCTATGGGTGATGTGTTGGGTCAAAGGAAGAACAAGGTATTTCACTCTATCTATTATGCAAGTAAGACCTTCACTAGTGCTCAAGTTAATTATATAGTGACTGAGAAGGAACTTTTAGCGGTAGTTTATGCTTTTGACAAGTTCCGTTCCTATCTTCTTGGAGCAAAAATTGTTGTATTTACCGACCACTCCGCTATAAAGTACCTTATGGAGAAGAAAGATGCTAAGACGAGGTTAATCAGATGAGTTTTATTGCTTCAAGAGTTTGATTTAGAGATTCGAGATCGAAAGGGTTGTGAGAATCAGGTTACAGATCATTTGTCGCGTCTTGAAGGTTCTGAATCAAGCACTAGTCCAGAGTTAGTACGAGAAGAATTCCAAGATAAAAGTTTATTTGCTATTTTTAATGGATCACCGTGGTATGCTGATATTGCAAATCTTGTGGTAAGTGGTTCTTTTCCTGAAGGAGCTACTTCCCAAGACAAGAAGTGGTTAAGTACACGTGTTAAACAGTTCTTTTGGGAGGACCCTTTCCTCTACAAAGTGTGTGGTGATCAAATGGTAAGAAGTTGTATACCTGAGAATGAGATTTATGTAGTTATTGCAGGTTGTCACGATTCACCCTATGGAGGACATTTTAAAGGTGATCGCACAGCTGCTAAGGTACTTCAATCTGGTTTTTATTGGCCCACGTTACATAAAGATTGTCATGAATATGTAAAGAAGTTTAACAGATGTCAATTTACTGGGAATATATCCAAGATGGATGAAATGCCACGACATAACATTCTTGAGGTAGAAATATTTGATGTGTGGGGTATTGATTTTATGGGTCCTTTTGTACCATCCAATGGGAATCTATATACCCTGCTATTTGTTGACTACGTGTCCAAATGGGTAGAGGTTGTAGCTCTACCAACGAATGATTCGCGCGTGGTAATTAAGTTTTTGAAATCTCATATATTCACTAGACATGGCACACCTCGAGTGATTATAATTGATGGCGGTTCACATTTTGTGAACAAATATTTGAAAAATGATATAGAGAAATATGGGGTGAGACATCGTATATCTACTGCTTATCACGCACAATCCAATGGTCAAGCTGAGGTTTCGAATCGTGAAGTGAAATCAATCCTAGAGAAGACTATTGGTCCTACGAGAAAAGATTGGTCTTTAAAGTTAGATGATGCACTATGGGCTTATCGTACTGCTTTTAAAACTCCTGTTGGTGCATCTCCGTATCGAATGGTGTATGGTAAGGCTTGACATTTACCTCTCGAGCTTGAATTCGGTGCATATTGCGCCATAGCTGAATTGAATTTAGATCCTACCTTAGCCGCTAATAGAATGATGAAATTAAATGAACTCGATGAGTTTCGATTACATGCTTATGAGAATGCTAAATTGTATATAGAAAATACGAAGAGATGGCATGATAATCGAATTAGAGTGAAAAAGTTTGAATTTGGACAAAAGGTCCTTAAATATAACTCAAAGTTCAGCAATTATCCGGGTAAGTTGAGGTCAAAATGGTCAGGTCCGTATATCGTAACAAAAGTCACGCCTCATGGGCTATTGAGATTGAGAATCCGATCGAGTACCGTACCTTCATGGTAAACGGTCATTGATTGAAGATTTATCACGGAGGCGAAGATATTAATCGCGCGGTGGATCCACATCCCGGAGAGGTTATGTACCTCCTTGAAGCACCTTAGAATGTGAGGTAACCGTTGAGCTTAACGACGTTAAACAAAAGCCAATTCATTGTATATTAGCTTCGTATTTTCGTTAATTTGTAGTGTAAATTAGTTAAATTTTTTTGATTAGTGTTTATTTCTAAGAAATGAGAAAGGGTAGCTATTTTTTATGATTTCAGGTGTACAAAAAGTCCTGAGTTTGAGGTTAAAAGCGTTAAGAAGTGGAAATTTTCAGAAAATTGCAGAGGAAAAACCGGGAACCCGGTTTTTCACAAATCGGGAACCCGGTTTCGTGAGCTGTGATGACCAATTCTCTGACCATGGCGTGGCGTGAGACACAAGTGGCTGCGTCTGCATTCGCGCCAGCGACAAAATCCGGGACCCTGGTTTTGCACAAACCGGGAACCCGGTTTTGAAGGCTGGGAAGACCAAAATATATAGATTGGGAATTGAAAAAATATACGTGAACAGACAAGTTAGGAGACGAAGATGGGGGTATTGGGTTCCATAGGAGGGTTCATTGGTGGCATTGACAATTTTGGCTAAGTAAATCTGAAAGGTGAGTTGTCTAGGAACATTGACCTCTTAGAGGATGGTTCCATGCTTAGAGGATTTAGGGTCGATACATGGAAATCTGAAAACACTTACACCTAGATAGGGGGTGGAGCCAAGTGTATTTGAGAGGGGTCCATGGCTCCCCCTCCCCGATATTTTTTAAAAATATACACCTACCATTACAAAAATATAAGTAATTGATCTCCAAATTTTTTTAGAATCTTCATTTGGTCTTCCCTAAATTTTAAATTTTATGTTATTTGATTTAAATTTTTTTATTTATGTAATTTTTTTAAATTTTTTTACAATCAAAAATATATATTACTTTGTATAAAAAAGGAACTTATAGATTAAGAAATTAAAATATTTATTATCGGAACTTATATTAAAATCTTTATACAATATATAAACCTGTAGTGCATTTTGCGTTTCCAATTGGGTTATACTAGAATAGTTTGGACAGGAGTAATTGTAGGATTCATAATATAATTTTTTGAGTTGTTCCCTCCCTCCGAAAGATACACCACAACCTATGTTATTTGTCACTCCAGGTGACTTAGAGATAGATTCAGGGTGATCAGCGATTCTCAACATTTATTACTAAGCTCGACCACATACTTATTCACAGAAGTTACAGGATTCCTATGATGAGAAATTTTGTCAGAGTTTACTGGATTCCTTTAGGAAAAACATACTCATGTTGTTTCGTCGGGAAAGACATGTGTTGAACATGATGGACTTCAAATTGAGGTGATTGATCTCCATGCTCATCACCAGAATGCAAAAACAATCATGTATTAATAATAATATTAAGTTATTTCTTAGTTTTAAGAAACAAAATCGGGATAGTGAACAACAAAACAAAAGTAATTGGATAGTTGTCATAATTTTTAAATATGTATGGTTATCCCTTTTAATATATACCCCTATTTTTTATAAATTTATAGTATTTTCTTTCACTTAAAATTAACCTTTTTCAACTTAGATCTTGTCTGCTTTCTCTCCAAATCTCTTATTTTTTTTATCTAGATTTCATTTGTTTTACTCCGAGCATCGTAAATCTCATAGATAGGTTCTCATAAATCATGTATAATCTTTGCATTACCAATACAAGTCTAGATTTAAATCCAGATCCAGATCCAGTTAGGTACTATATAGCTATCACCATGTGGAGGCAACAAAGCTCAAATTACCATAAAGAAAGTCATTGATGGTACATGTTTCTACACTCATTTTTTCAATTGTTTTATTAAGTGATTGAACCTAATTTGATTTTTATTTAGAATTGTGGAATTAGTTTTGGTAATTATGTTTTAACTGCTTACAATGTGTTAAACAATTGTGTATATACTTGTTACAAATATGTGATCTAAATCATTTCATATTGTTGGAAATTTTGATTTATGATGTGTATTTCATTATATTTAAGAAACTCAGAATAAAGTGAAACAATTCTATATGTGGTTGAGTGATTGCATAATAAAGTAGAGCTCATAATTATTGATTTGAGTATTCACAAATAGAAGAGAAGTCATAAATTTTTGTTGAGATTTTCTTTTTCAAATTAATTGCACTATAGATATCTATATCTAAACTGTGAAAATATTGCACCTTAGGTCATACATTATGTAAAAAATCCATTATATGTCTCCATATTAGTGTTAATGGTATATGTAAATAATAACTAGTCAATACTAAAATGTTTTTTTGTAAGTAATTTTATATTATAGTATATTAAAGTGTGATTATACTAAATTTGAAAATATATGTATATATATATATATATACATATATATATATATATATATATATATATATATATATATATATATTCTTAGTGTTATATTTTGTAGCAGAGTTTAGCAATTGGTATTAAAGTGTTGTTTGAGGATTTAATTATATGGATTTGTTACTCGTTATGACGTAAATTAGCCTAATAACTTTATATAAATATCGTACATATTAACTAACATTATTTTTGTTTATTTTTCCAGATTGAGTTGAATATATAGTGAATAACATAATCCTTGACCATTACATTTCATCATTTTAGCAAACAATGAGTTGTCTAGGGACAGAAATATCCTTGTCTTCGATAAAGAAGAAAGAACTAGTTGGGACATATGAGCCTCGACATGGTGTAAGAGGATTAGATTGGTAGTGAATTCCTTATCACATATAGGGCAACCAATCAATGTTTCCTCATATGTGCTTTGGAAATTATTTCCTGATTGATCCATTTTAATAAGAGTAAAAAATTTGATAGGTATATATGGTATAGGTAGATAAAGGAAAGACGGGACATAAAGAAGAGACGATGAAGATAAAGGGGGTGTCTATACACCATATATATTGTATGAATATTTATTAATTTTTAGTTTATGTTAATCAGTGCAAAAGCATGTGGAAAGCCTACCGGGCCAAGTAGTAGTTGTAATAGTGATGTTAGTAACGATATATAAGCACTAGTGATTTTTTCGATGATATATTTTTTGTAATTAAGATTGTATTTTGTGAATTCTATCATACTTTTATCATTAATTTTTTCTCATGTTAAAACTTCATTAGTTACAAGGATTCGACAAAATGAATTATTAAAAAAGTAATAGATTAATATATTTATATTCGACAGGAAGTCCATGTTTCTGAACATTATCCCCAATTCTTTTTGCATAAGTGATTTTGATTTGTAATTTATAATCATAAGGTTTATGAACGGGTTATTCATGGGATTGTTTCTTTATTGTGTTAAGAAAAAATGAATCAATGAATTTTGATATTGGTACCACGGCTCTATTGATGGTTTTAGAATCAAGCATACTGATTAATGGTAAGAAAGGTGTAAATTATCAGTTCATATCTTTAAGATTCTTCTTATTGTCTATCTTTATAAATATCATTCAAAACAATGATATAAAAGAAATATATGTAATTTTTAATTATTAATTTATCTCAAAGTTAGAAAGGTGGTACAAAAATAAATAAAAATACAAATGTTGTACATACATGCATTTATCTAGAGAAGTTCTTTGGTGGCTATATGTACTAAGCCTTCTCCCTATTGAAACACTCCAACAAAGACAAGAAAGATGAAATCTCTAATAATCTACCCTTTCCAAACTCCCTCTAGTTGAAAAAATTATTTGAGAAGTTCGAGTAATACTTTAAAGACTTAGTTAGAGTGTGCACTTTAAACAAGGATTAGTCGTCATTCCTTGGGGAACGACTAGTGAATACATTTTAACTTCCTGCGCCACAAATAATTTTTTGGTCTTGTCCACGCTACTAAAATGTCGTCTTTAGGTTCTTTAACGTTAAATTTGCCATTTCAATTCTTATTTTATATTTTCAGGTTTATTTCAATTTTCCAACAATTTGGAAGCGATTATGATACATCAAATAATGGTTGCATCTGGAGTTAACGTGAATTTGGTTAGGGTAAAGGTGGAAATCTTTGTTGTAATAATTTGGTGCATTTTATTGGTGGAAATTGATTATGGACATGGAAGAATCACTACTTTTCATAATAAAACTTCAATATTTTAATATGATGTAGAAGAGGTGTTTGATAAGAAAAACGAATACATATGAAACTCAACCATGCCTAAAATTCTCGCAAAGGAAAAAGTTTAAACTTGAAAATATCCCTTTATACATGATGTTTTTTTGTTTCCTTCATATTATTATGTATCAATTTTTTTATCTAAATGAAGTAGGATTAAAACCTAATTTCTAGTGGCTTAAGATAATTATCATTTAGTGTGATAAGTGTAACAGGTGGTTTAATTTATTTAAAAAACTTTTTCAAAATTAATATGATTATAATTTTTTTACTATTGTAATATGTGGCGTTACAATATTAAACATGTATTTGTTACAATCATTAAAGGTCTAGATGCTTTAACATATTTGGTGATTTGTTAAATGTCAAAAAGCATGCCAAGGAATCTTTGAACACGTGACCATTGAGAGACTCAATTATTAAAACTAGTATTTTATGACATAACATTTACCAATATTACCTTTAGTAAAAAGGATACGTGTACTCTAGGCACACTTCTTATTTATCTCCTAAAAGTAATTCATAAAGTTTTTTTAAAAATATAAAGTTGAAGTCAACTTGATAGAAAGACAAGAGGCTTAGGGCTGAGAATACATATCAACTATCTTATAAAGTTATGTGAAACTAATATGATCGCATATGAATTTAGTCGTCTTTACACACCCCGCAAAAATTGTATAGCTTAAATAATAAGTAGATCTTTTAATTTTAATGAATTCTATTTTAACACATTCAGTTTTCCTATATGCGTGGAATGAGGTCTTATAAAACTGTTATGTGCTTAACAGATTTAACTCATAAGATTCTAGTTAAAAGCCCTTGAGTTATGGAAAATATTTTTCCTAGCCTAAAATACTTAAGAATGTGGAGGTGACAGGCCATGACTGGCCTACACGGCTTTGATTAAATCACATCAAAACTATAAATTCTATTTTGTTTAAAACCTGTTGAATATAGAATCCTATCATTATTTGATCTATTCATGATTCTAGACATGCATCAATATTCTTGAGTATATGGTTTTTTTAAATTATAATATTGATGTTTCTTATTTTATTATGTCATATAGTAATAACTTACTCGTTACCACTGTGATACGTGATAGTGAGAAAACCTCTAGTTTGTTCTCCTTTAGTTTTGAGATTATCCGTGATAAAAAGTGGAGGCATAATCTGCCATCATTTGATAATGTGAGCTCTTATTTTTATTACTATCATATATATATATATATATATATATATATAGATTGAGAACTGGGAAAATATATGTGAACAGACAAGTTAGTGGACGAAGATGGGGGTATTGTGTGCCATAGGTTCAACCCAAATATTAATCAGATAGTAGAAATAATTGCTTGACAGGAAAGTAAAATAATATGATTTTTGTTTGGTTTTTCTAATAACTAAGATGCAAAAAAATAAATACTAAAATTAAATAGCTGAAATGAAATAAAGCAAATAAAAGATGACTTCGGATATGAAAGATACTTGAGTCTCGCAAGGAATCTACCTAATTAACGTAATATGTGCAATGTTTAAGGGTAGAATTTGTATTAGTATATTAGTCGGGAATCTAACATAGCCTAGCCCTCGTCAGGGTGGACCTAAGAGCTATCCTACGGTATTACAAACCCCATCAGGGTGAATATAAGCTACCTTCAGATGAATAATATTTTACCTCTTTGGCTATGTAAATCATATGACTTTCGTCCATTACACATGTATTACCTAAGTCTGTATTCAAAGCACCCCTGTCGGATGATCACTTCGCCACTAAAGTGAATAACCCAAATACTAAAACTTATTTCTAGTTGCGCGCAAAAGAAATAGTGATTAAGAACAAATTAATATCCAATATATAAGACTCAATTCAATTTAAATCATAACAATCCCAAATTCAAAACATAAATTAAATTAACTAGGGTTCATCCCTTTATTGCGATTCTCAAGTATATGGAAATTTAGCTCATAAAATTAAAGACTAAAAATAAACAAAAGGAATTCATAATTCAATTACAGAAAATAAAGTGATAACCTAAAGGGTAGGATGACTGTTGTTGGAAGAACAGAATTCCTCCAGCACTAGCTTCTCCTTGCCTGCTCTGACTTGAAAACCTTTAGCCTCTTGTGAAATTCTCTGAAGTGTGCGAAAAGAGGAGGCTAAGGGGTGTATTTATAGGTGTTAGAAATCCCTAGGTCGAATTAACTTGGAGTGGAAGACAAGTTAAGAACTCTTTAATTCGTAACCCTAAAATATAGTAAGATTCTGCTGCTAATTTGTTTTGGTCATATCTCATTCAATACTTATCCGTGCATTCCAATATTTGAAACCGCTTGTCTCGGAAAGCTCTTTCCGTTGGTGCAGAACATTCTCCCAAATTCCGAGCCAATATTAAGTTATGGACTCGTCTTTGAAACGTGGCTGGAATTTCAGATTTATTTGGCAGCTTTATCTTTTCCTTCTTTGCATATATCCTTCCTTAATCTTCTTATTTTCATGTAAATCTTCTTTCATTTACTTCTTTGACTTGACTTGGTCTCTAATTAATTACGATATATCTTTTAAAGCTTCACAATAAATAAATAATTAAACCCATATGCTTTAAAAATAATAAATCCATAATTCAAGAAATATAAATAGGAAAGTGCACTCTAAAAATAGAAAATCGAGTAAAAATACTTCCTAACACACTAAAATACCCTAAGACTCTAATTCTAACTTCTCCTCCTTGTAGTGGTCTTTCATGAAATTCAAGAACCTACTAACTTTGCACTAAAAATAATCAAATTAATCCATAAAAGCTTTAAAAACACAAATAATCAATTTCCAAGGGAAGAAAGTGCAATATGACAAATTAAGCATAAAAGTCTATCAAATCAGTCTATTATTCACCTAAAATGATGTCTCCAAAGGGCTAATAATTAGAACAAATAGAGAGACATCACGCATTATAGAACATTGATTATAACATATAATCTAGTTCAGAGTGGCAAACCAAGTTATAAAAAAATTTAGTTCATAATATTTTTATTGTACATATATTTACTGAATTTGAAATAATGAAACATATTAGAGATTATCAATACAAATAAAACAATTGCGAAAAAGCAAGTAACACAAACACTTATCGTGGTTCAGCCAGAATTACCTGTATCCAAGTTGAACTCTAATGAGAGTAGCTCGTTCACTAGATACTCCATATTACATATTACAATATCAATTTCGAACCATGCACCACACTTAGTTACAAATTTCGCAAAGCTAACCACAAATCTCTATCCAACCAACTACGTTAAAGACTATAATTGATGAATCGAGGAGATTATTACTTTTATAATATATTAGCTCGCTATATTAGTGATTCTATCCAATCTAGAGTGAATATTAAAGAACCGAAGATTTAAAAAAAATCGTATCCCTCTCTAGTTCTACACTCTTTCCTTTTTTCTCAAAATAAGATCCTAAACTACTGGACACTATCGACATTATAAACAGATCCTTAAACGGGAGAACACATGATTTCCATTTGTAGTAGACACTTAAAATCCGGGCCTCTGCCTAGTCATTTTTGCAATGGTATCAACCCAACAATTCAAGGATCCATTGATATGATGGAGCATTATTGGGTCGTAATGCTCCGTCATCTCTTTGGTCCACCTTAAAGTGGGTTGAATAGACCACCTGGTTATTGACAGTTGTCTGATACTGTTACTCTTGAATATAAAACAAGAAGGTTTATTAGACAAACCGTATACGCAGCGGATTGGAATGAAGAGTCCTGAATTTAGCCTTCTTGTAATTGATTGAATTGGAATGAATCACTTATGCTATCTGGTCATAAGTTTAATTACTAGAACTAAACTCTTTGTTTTCACCACCTAAATGTCTCAGAAGTATCTATGGTGTGTTATTGAGTTGGAGAGAAATATTGTACGCTTAACAAGCTGTTGATTGTCTGTATTGTTGTTGTATTTTTGTGAGAAACAAAGGCTCTATTTATAGAGCTGGAGAGTTGGTTTATTAGCTGATAATAAACCACTCTCCCACTTTCTCCACTTCCTCCACCATCAAAGTGGGAAGTTATCTTTGATAATTTCCCTGTACGCTCATATCTTTCCCATCATGGGTGACATGGGATAAAAATAATTTTTTATCTCTTTCATTCTCCCACTCGCACATGATGGAGTTACAGTCATTACCTTTAGGTATATGCATGTCAATGCACCATACATCAATATTTCTCAAATCTTCTCATATACACATTTCTAGAATAATTCATCATACTTGACAAAATAGGTCGTGCGACCGACAAGCATACGAGCATACGTTACTAATAACCTGTTAGGGTACATAGTTGCTCAAATGAAACCTCATTCCTTACGTATCTTGTAGTACCCCAGACTAATAATTTATTGTATCATATTCAGTAACTCTGACCCCTTCAAATTTATATCACATCGTTTATGTGATCAAAAGAGTTCACTGACATAACTTCATGTGTCTCACTATCATGTTATGGTCCAAATTGACTTACATGATCGGTACCTGCAAGCACACACTTTGATACAGAATTTTAGTCTTCCCTTTACACTTATATCCTTTTATGTTGATTAGGTTGCTTTCCCAAACATACCCCATTAGACCGAATCATTCATGGTCATTGGTAGTATGTTCAAAGTAGCATACACCTAATCAAAATATCAAGACATAGTCAAAAGTATTAAGGGCACAATTTTGAAGGCATCACACAATGAAGAGACAGGGATCGACTCTTCACTTCCTTCTGGTCGAAAGCACACGTGGTATGACACACGTGTTATGGTATTATTCATATAGCTCCAATTGTATGTCACAATTTTATAAATACCATACAGATATATAATTAGACAAGCCTCGTTGCCTAAGATGAATTCTTCGATTGATCAACCCTTCTATGAAATCAATTAAGCAACTCATATCTGGCTCTTATAGACTAAGTAGATAGTGGGATTCTACTTCGATCATAATATAAGCTTAACATGGTTTATCCATGTTTATGATCTCATCTTAACACTTAGTTAAGGCGACTATCTTAACTCAAGTTATCTTAAGGGTTCTTCACTACTATGAGTCAGTCTCATCTTTGCGCACTTCTTGTGCCAAAAGCGATTGCCCGTGTGATAGGGCCAATCTCAGTCTATAGGACATACATACTTCAAAAATTACACGCATTATAATATATATCAAACATGATATTATTAAAATAAATAGTTAAATAAACATACTAATGAAAATATATACATGAATGCACATAAACTCGCAATATTCATACATTATATCTTGCTTAATCATATAGATTTAACATATCCATAAATATATCCCTTCGGATATCCTTTGTGAATGGATCAACAAGCATATTGCGTGTGTGTATGTATTGCAAATCAACATCCTTTTGTGCAATAATATCTCTAACAACGTTATACTTTATATCAATGTGTTTGGTCATACTGTGATACTTAGGAGCTTTCACACAAGCCTTTTCAGCTTGATTATCACAATGTATAATAACAGAATCCCACTATCGCCTGAGAATCCTAAATGTTCATAATAACCTTTTTAACCAAACAGCCTCTGGAACCACAGCTAAGCATGCTACAAACTCAGCTTCCATTGTGGACAAAAATTATACAGGTTTGTTTCTTGCTACTTCAAGAAATTGCGCAATTATTCAACATGAATACATCACCTGAGGTAGATTTACCCCCATATATATCACTATCCCAAATAGCGTAATATATCCTTCTAGGTGTAATCTATTTCCTCGAAAGCAAAGGCATAATCCATAGTGCCTTTTAGATATCTCAATATCTTTTTCACAACATTCGGATTTTCTTGTCCTGGGTTCAATTAAAATGACTAACTAAATCTACCACATAACATATGTCTGGCCTAATTCACATCATAACATATATAAGACTATCCATGAACTAAAATATGAAATTGTATACATTTTCTGTTTCTCTTCTAGAGTACTAGGACACATGTCGAGAGTTAAGTTTATTCCAATTGCTACAGGAGTGTCAATGGAATTGCACTTATTCATATTAAAGCGCTCAATTATATTCATGATTTAAGGTTCTTGAGACAAAGATAATAGTCCTCTAGACCTATCTCTACTAATCTTAACACCAAGAATATAATTTGCTTCTCCCATATATTTCATATAACATTGAGAAGCTAGCTACTCCTTATTAGCTTGAATAAACTCTTTATCATCCCCTGCTAATAGGATGTCATCTACATATAGAGATAAAATCACAAAATTTCTTGGAACATTTAACATAAACACAGTGATTTTCACTTATCATCTCAAATCCATTTGATGAAATGACTTCATGAAATCTCAAATTCCAATGTCTCGAGGCTTGATTAAGATCATATATTGATTTTAACAATCTACATACTTTATTCTCTTGATCTTTTGCAACGAAACCCGAGGGTTGTTCCATGAAAATAACCTTTTCTAAATCTCCATATAGAAATGTAGTTTTAACATCCATTTGGTGCAACTCCAGATCGAGATGAGCCAGAATAGCTAAAATAAAACGTATTCAGGTAAATCTAACAACAGGAGAAAAAATTTCCTCAAAATCTATTCCTTCCCGTTGAGTTTAGCCTTTCGCTACCAAGAGAGCTTTATTACTTGTCAATGGAATTTTCAAGTTTCCTCTTTATTTTGAGAACCCATTTATTCCCAATCGCCTTACGTCTTTTCGGGAGATTAACCAGTTCCCATACCTGGTTTTTCTTCATCGACTCCATTTCTTCTTCCATTGCTTTCTTTCATTCATTCTTAGAAAGACATGAGAATGCTTCATTAACTGATCGAGGTTCTTCTTCGTCTTGTGGAGTTATCATAAAGACTTCTCCTTCAATTTCAAATCGACGACGTGGAACTAAACCTCTAGCACTTCTCTTAAGTTGAGAATCCTGAGAAATAGGATTACTAGATGATGAAATGGTTTCTTCCATCTCAAGATTTAGAGTAGTGTCTGTCTCTATTTCTTGAGTATGTGTTACCTCATTAGGTGTTATATTTGTTTGCATATCATCTTCCTGAATCTCATATAATTCAAATAAAATAGAATTTCTGTCAACTTCACCTCTGCTGGGAAAATCATTCTCTAAGAATGTAACATCTCGTAACTCAATTTCAGTGAGACCCCCATCGTTATGTTCACCAATAAACACATATCCTTTAGAGTGAGCTGGGTATCTAATAAAGATACACTTCTTACCTCTTGGACCTAACTTCCCATATTTATGAGATAGATCATGAACATAGTCTGCCGACCCTAGGGTCACAAGTAGTTCATAAGGAGTTTGATGGAACAGTCATTGTGGGTATTTGGTTAAGTATATAACTAGCAGTAGGCAAGGCATCTCCACAGATTAGCTTGTGCCATCATAGACTTAACCATTTCTAGGAGAGTTCTCACTTTTTCATCACACAGTTCTTTCAACTGATCCAATAGATATTTACGTGATTAAGGTTTTCATTTTCCTATCTAACTGATTTTCTACTTCATTGAAATATATCATAAGAAAATTTCAATGATACAGATGTATGAAAAATCAGGTAGACATAACCAAAACTAGTGAAATTATCTATAAAAGTGATAAAATAAAGTCACCCCTGTATATTTTGAACATTCATTCGGTCACAGATGTCTACATGAATTACTTGCAATGAGTACTCGACTCGTTTAGCCTTTTTAAAAATTGTTTCCCTTTGCTTTATCTGCTAGACAATTTTCATAAGTTGGCAAGTTGACTCTAGTCAATGAACCCAAAAAATTCGTCTTAGCCAACAAATTCATACGGTCTTGTCCAATATGAACTAGTCTAGCATTCCATACTTCTCTTCTACGTTAAAATTACTAGAAGAAGTATTAGTAGAAAAGCAACTACTTACATAATAACTATTAAATGAGTTATCATCATCTAGTACTACTAAAACATGAGAAATAAAAACAAAAAACTTAACACTTAGCGTCATAATAGATGTCTACTTGATTGTTATGAAAAATACATATTAAAACTTAATCCTAGAAGAACAATGACCAAGACCAAATTCCTTCGAATTTCAAGTGCGTAAAGTGCATTTTCCAGCTATAAGGTTTTGCCACCTTGCAAGTTCAACTTGCAAGTGTCAAATCTGTTGACTTCAACATTGTTGTTGTCTCCTAACTAATATTCATCACATTTCCTCTGGAATTAGATGATACTCTACATATGCCTCTTGGTCTTAGGCTACATGGTCTGTCACTTCTGAATCCACAATCCACAAAGGATTAGAATCAACTAGCAAACAGTATTGGTAACATATGTAAAGTTATATGAAGTAAATGATATTGCTATCTTTATCCTCACTTGCGAGCGAAGTGACCTATCTTGTCACAATTATAGCATTTTACTTTACTCTCGTATTTCTTAAAAAACGTTGTTACCACCATTCTTGTTCTTCTTGGAAGCATGCTCATTTTGTTTTCTCTTCCCATTGTTCTTGCACTTAATGCCAGAACCTTTGTGAGAACTTGACTCAGCAATATATAAGTCTGACCCTGAGACTTAATTGCACCAAGACGTTTATCTTCCAACGCCACATGACGAGCAACATTATCAAAAGTTATGATATGGTCATTTTGAGTCAAGATTATCTTCAAATGCTCCCGCTTATTTGAAAGATATTGGATCACGGCTTGAACCTGATGTTCATCAACAAAAAACTTATTACCTGCAGTCCAAGTTCCCTAATCATATTAGACATCTCCCAAAGATGCTTGGTTTGATTAGGCTTCCTCTTGTAAGTGTCAAACTTAATGATCAATTGACTCAACTTCGTCATAGTTGTACCCTTGTACTTTTCATTAAGAGCGTACCACATCTCGTGAGCAGTGGGGTATTATTGACACTCATGGACAAGATCGTCATACATGGATCTTATCAAGATGCCTCTTGCAGTGGAATATCTCTTTTTCCACTTCTCATAAGCCTCCATGTCCCTTTTGTTTTGAGCTGTGATGCCTTCCTTAGGCTGAGCCATGACATTGTTAATAACCTCAAGAATTCTTGTTCCTCTAGAACATAATGTATTTTGAGTTTACCAGGGTATAGTTCTCACCATTCATTATGTCTCCATTGAGATCATCAATGACGGTTGTCATTTTCTTATAAAGTAAGAGATTTTTCATTAGTATACATACAATTATTTAACTACCCAATGCTATTAATGCAAATAGAATGAATAAGAAAGATAACAAAATAAGTGATAAAGAAAGTTCACTATGTTCCCAATCATGAACCACCATATTTTGTTTTTCTTAGTGATTCAATCAATTTCATTAACTGCAAAAATTAAATTCTCCAAGAACTCCCACTTACTCTAACATAAATAGAGCAAAAATGTATGGAAATAAACAACTAATAACATAAAAAAAGAAATTAGTTGAATTCATACATAAATGAAATACATGGTCAATAAAGAAATAACTGAATCAAAGCAACTAATGCAATTCCTAACAAACAGAGATTAAAAATAATTTGGAAAAACAAACCACTAAGCAAACTACCTATTGTAAGTCCTAACTAGCATACGCTTTTCATATCCAAAACCTTAATTTAGGAATTGACTGCTCAAAGTTCACTTCCTCATAGAGTCTAATTGAAAAATAATTATCAACACTAGTAGTTCGATAATGTATTCCACAGTTGCACTGATCTGACCTAGTAGAATTATTATAGTTCCTCCACAAGTGAGATTCAGTCAAAGCATAGACTAGCCACTCATATGTAGCTTGTCTCCCATGAACATAGTTCTCCGGAAAATCATACTCCCATAAGATTTCGATATCCCTCTTCATCTCTCTTGGTAGAGATTTGTAAAGAACTTCAACCTTATGTCCTTCACATATGATATCACCCCAATTTATGACATCCTGAATCAACCTATTGACAATTGACACATGTTGCACTAGGGTGTGATGAGGTTTCTTCTTATAACAGAGTGCTTTGATACTATTTTTCAAAAACTGTTTTTCTTTCAGTGTCCTTGCAACTTTTGGTCTATGGATCTCTGATGATCCATTACGATTTCTTACATTCCTATTGAGCCATCTGTACACTGTCAGTTGCTCAAGCCTTGCTGCTCGTGATCCCCTGGATCGTGTCAACACTATTTTTCTACATATAGAAAAAATTAAGAACACCAAAATTGATTAGGAAACAAGAAAAATAATAATAGTATCTTTCCAGAAACTCTTTTCATTAACAACAAGTTAAGGTAGGAAATCTGCTAAGGCTACTAGTTACTGGATCTAATGGTTCGGGTTCGCATCCTCTAACTGACATACATTTCGATTTTTCAAAAAAAAATAGGTCCGAAAAATATTAAAAAATTAACCAGCGGCCAAACTCAAAAAAAAATGTTCAAAAGCCCAAAAAATAAAATATTCAGGCCCAATACAATTTGATAAGTCACATGGGCTCACATGGGCTGCTGAATACATATCGACAAAAAAAATAAAAACTCTAACAAATCAAAGGTTTTTCTTTTCTTTTTCTACTTAAATGACAGAACCAAAAACAATAGAAAATTTGATTTTCTGTTTTTTTTTTCTTTGGTTCGACACAGAAAAAAAATTCTACATTAGTCTAGAACAAAACGCATGAGCCTATCTTATTAGTCCAGAACAACAAAAAAACAGATACAAATTGAAGAGCGCACAAAAATATTCTAAATATCTTAAACCCTTATTTTTCTTTTGCTTTTCCTTTTTCGATAGAACTCTGAAAAATTCTAATTCTTTTTCTTCTTATCGGCAAAAAACAATTGCTCCAAAATTTCATTTATATATTTAATTGAGTAACATGCTCTGATACCAATTGTTACTCTTGAATATAAAACAAGAAGGTTTATTAGACAAACCTTATACGCAGCGGATTGGAATGAAGAGTCCTGAATTTAGCCTTCTTGTAATTGATTGAATTGGAATGAATCGCTTCTGCTATCTGGTCGTAAGTTTAATTACTAGAACTAAACTCTTTGTTTTCACCACCTAAATGTCTTAAAAGTATCTATGGTGTGTTATTGATTTGGAGAGAAATATTGTACGCTTAACAAGCTGTTGATTGTCTGTGTTGTTGTTGTATTTTTGTGAGAAAGAAAGGCTCTATTTATAGAGATGGAGAGTTGGTTTATTAGTTGTTAATAAACCACTCTCCCACTTTCTCCACTTCCTCCAAAGTGGGAAGTTATCTTTGATAACTTCCCTGTACGCTCATGTCTTTCCCATCATGGGTGACATGGGATAAAAATAATTTTTTATCTCTTTCAGATACCCTAAGCAACGTCAAGGTTATCAGAGAAGATACTTTTCTCTGCATCACCAAACTGTTTGCATAGCTCGGTAGCGTTAAGTAGCACATGGGCTTCTCCTCCAATAGTTTTTTAACACTGCATCACCCATGAGTGGTTAATCCTCAAAAATTCTTTGACCCATGAGTGGTTGATCCTAAAAAATTCTTGACTTTATGGACTAGTCGAAAAATTATAGAATGTTCCTTGCTTTATCCATCAATCTAGGTGACTTATGCCTAGGCTCCAGATAGAAACCGGTGTTACAATTCTTTACTTAGCACCTATGAAGTATAATCAGGAAGAAGGGAGGGTCGTTTACTTAGAGAGAGATTCAGAGCGATCAACGATTCCCAACATTTATTACTAAGCTTGACCACATACTTATTCACAGAAGTCACAAAATTTCTATCAAGAAAAATTTTGGTAGATTTTTTCGGGCTTCCTTAAGTAAAAACATACTCACGTTGTCTCGCTAAGGACATGTGTTGAACATGATGTACTGCAAGTTGAGGTGATTGATCTCTATGCTCATCACCAAAATGCAAAAACGGATTTTGAACATGAAGTAGATGGAAGCTCAAGTAAAATACAATCACTGATTAAGAAGTTAAGAAAATCTACTTATAATATAAATAATGATTTTTTAATTAATATTTAAGCATGATTTTTTAATTAATATTTGAACAGGATTTTTATATTAATTATTAAATTTTTTCATGTAATAATAATAATATTAAATTATTTTTTAGTCCTAAGAAACAAAATCAGGATGGTGAACAACAAAACAAAAGTAATTGTATAGTTTATTTGACATTGGGTCTTAAATCTGGTCATAATTTTAAAATATGTATGGGTGTTTATCACTGTTTTAAAATATACCCCTGTTTTACATAAACTTCTAATATTTTCTTTCACTTAAAACTAACTTTTTTTCTATTCAGATCTCTTTCTCTCCAAATCTCTTAAATTATGTCTATCTAGATCTCATTTGTTTTCTCTCAATATCTAGTAAATATCATAAATGGTCTCTCATAAATCATCAATAATTTTGAATTACCAACTTAAAGATCTAGATCTAGATTCAGATAGCTGTTATATAGATATCACCATGGTGGTCGCAAAACTCAAATCACCATAAAGAAAGTCCTTGATGGTACGTGTTTCTACTCCTATTTTTTAATTGTTTTATTAATTCATTGAACCTAATTTGTTTCTATTGATAATTGTGGGATTAGTTATGGTGATTATGTTTTAATTAATTAAAATGTGTTTTAAACAATTTCGTATATCCTTGTTACATATATGTAATCTAAATTATTTCATATTGTTGGAAATTTTGATTTATGATTGGTGTATTTTATTATATTTAAGAACGTCAGTATAAAGTGTCACAAGTCTATATGTAGTTGACTGATTGTATCATAAACGCAACTCGTAATTATTAATTTGAGTATGCACGATATAGAAGTGGAGTCATAAATTTTTGTTGAGATTTAACTATGAAAATATTACACATTAGATCACTACATTATATAAAAAAATCATTATATGTCTCTATATTAGTCCAAGTTAATGATATTTGTATATGATAACTAGTAAATACAAACAAGTTTTTTCTAAGCAATTTTTACGTGCTAGGACATATTAAAGTGTGATTATACTGAATTTGCATATATATATATATATATATATATATATATATATATATATATATATATATATATATATATATATATATATATGTGTGTGTGTTTTTCTTTTGGTCAGTATATATATATATGTTCTCAGTGTTATATTTTTGTAGTTGATTTTATAAATTAGTATTATCTGTGTATAAATATCATACATATTAACTAATATTATTTTTGTTTCTTTTTTTAGAATTAGTTGAATATACAGTGAATAGCATGATCCTTGACCATGACATTTCATCTTTTTAGTAAACAATGAGTTGTCCAAGGATATAAATTTCCTTGTCTTTGATAAAGAAAAAAGAATTGGTTGGGGCATATGGGCCTCAACATGGTGTAAGAGGATCAAATTGGGACTGAATTCCTTATCACATATAGTGCAACCAATCAATGTTTCATCATATGTGTTTTGGAAGTTATTCTAGATTGATCCTTTTTGAAAAGATAAAAAGAATGTGATAGGTATAGAAGGTACATGTAGAAAAAAGAAAGACGGGACATAAGTAAGAGATGATGAATATAAAGAGAATGTTTATACACCATATATATACTATTTGTTAGTTTTTTTCGTAATGTTAATCAGTGCAAAAGCATGTGGAAGGCCCACCGAGTCAAGTAATAGTTGTAATAATAATGTTCCTAATGATATATAAGCACTAGTGATGTTTTTAGTGATATATGTTTTGTAATTAGGATTGTATTTCATGAATTCTATCATATACTTTTATCATTCAGATCATCATATATTAAAACTTCATTAGTTACAAGTCTTCGAAAAAAATAATTATTAAAAGAAGTAAGAGATTAATATCTATATATTCGACAGGAAGTCAATGTTTCTAACATTAACTCCAGTTCTCTTTGCATAAGTGAATTTAATTTGTAATTAATAATCATTAGGATTATGAATGAGTTATTCATGAGATTGTTTCTTTATTGTGTTAGGAAAAAATAAAAGCAAGGAATTTTTATATTGGTACCATTTCACTGTTGATGGTTTCAAAGTCAAGCATACCGATTAATGGTAAGAATGGGGTACATTATTAGTCCATATCTTTAAGCTTCTTCTTATTGTCTATCTTAACAAAAATTATTCAAAACAATAATAAAAACAAATATATGTAATTGTTAATTATTAATTTATCACAAAGTTATAAAGGTGTTACGAAAATAAAAAAAATACAAATATTGCTCATACAAGCATTTATCTATAGAAGGTCTTTGGTGGATATATATACTAAGCCTTCTCCCTTATGAAACACACCAACAAAGAGAAGAAAGACGAAATTTCTAATAATATACCCTTTCCAAACTTCCTTGTTTTAAAAAAATTATGTGGGTAGTTCGAGCAATACTCTAACAGTTATTTATAGCGTGCACTTTAAATAAGGTAGTAGCAGTCATACCTTGGGAATGGCCAGTATATACAGTTCAACACCCTGCACCCGTACATCATTTTTTGGTCTTGTCCACGGTACTACAGTGACGATTTAGGTTCTTTAATGTTAAGTTTTCAATTTTCTATTCTTGCTTTCTTTTTTTTAGGTTTATTTCATTATTTTCCAACAATTTGAAAACTATTATGATATAGTAAATAATGGTTGCATTTGAAGTTAACATGAATTTGGTTAGGGAAAAGGGGAAAATATTAACGGTATTACTTTTTATGCTAAAAGATCAAGATTTATATATGATTGACATACGAAACTCATCCACAGCTGCAAAAGGAAAAGTTAAAACTTATTACTTGAAAATATCCCTTTATACGTGATGTTTTTTAGTTTCCCTCATATTATTATGTATCAAAATTTTTTATCTAAAAGAAGTAGGATAAAAACCTAATTTTTAGTGGGTGATGATAATTATCATCCAGTGTGATAATGTAACAGGTAGTTCAATTTATTTAAATACTTTTTCAAATTTAATATGATTATATTTTCTGATTATTGTAATATGTGGCATAACAATATTTAACATGTAATTTTTAAAATTATTGAACGTCTAGATGCTTTAGCATAATTGGTGATTTTGTCAAATGTCAAAAATTTAAAAAGAGAAAAGAAAGTTAGGGAATCTTTATTTACGTGACCACTAAGAGACTCAAATCATAAAACTAGTATATTATGACTTAACTGGTTTTACAAAATTACCTTTAGTAGAAATGATACATGTACTCTAGGCACACTGCTTATTTGTCTCCTAACAATAATTCATAAAGATTTTTCTTAAATATAAAGTTAAAGTCAACAAAACTAATTGATAGAAGGACAAGAGCCTTAAGGGAAAGAATATATTTCTACTGTCTTATAAAGCTTCGTGAAACTAATAGATCACATATGAATTCAGTTTCCTTTAAAACCCCCATTAAAATGGTATAGCTAAAATAATGAGTAGCTCTTTAAATTTTAATGAATTCTATTCTAACACATTCAATTTTCCCATATGTGGAGGAATGAGGTCTTATAAAACTGTTATGTAGTTAACATGTTTAACTCATAAGATTCTAGTTAAAAACCCTTGAATTATGGAAAGATATTTTTCCTAACCTTAAATACTTGATAATGTGGAGGCGACATGCCATGATTGGCCTACACGACTTTGATTAAATCACAACAAAACTATAAATTCTATTTGTATTAAAAACTGGTTAATATAGAATCATATTCTTATCAGATAAACTCTATTGGTGATTTTATACATGCATAATTATTTTAAAGTATATGATTTTTTTATAAAGATAATATTAATGTTACATATTTTTTATTATGTCATATAGCAATAACTTACTCATTAACAATAATGTACGTGATGGTAAGAATATACACTCTATTTTATTCTTCTTTAGTTTTGAGATTATCTGTGATAAAAGGTGGAGGTACAATGCGCCATCATCTACTCATGTGATCACTTATTTTTATTCCTACATGTAAAAAAAAATAGTTAGTATATCATATATATATATATATATATAATTGAAAATTGAGAAAATGTATGTGAACAGACAAGTTAACGGACGAAGATGGGGTGGATTGTGTGCCATGTGAGGGTTCATTGGTGGCATTGAAGTTTTTGGCTAAGTAAATGGGAAGGGTGAGATGTCTAGGAACTTGTGACCTATTAGAGGACGGTTCCATGCTTATTGGATTAAGGATCGATACATGGCAATTAATATTAAAGTTTTGTTTGAGGTTTTAATTATATGGATATGTTACTCTTTATTATGTAAACTAGCCTAATATCTTTGTATAATACATATTAACTAACATTGTTTTTGTTTATTTTTTTAGATTGAGTCTAATACATAGTGAATAGCATGATCCTTGATCATGACATTTCATATTTTTAGCAAACAATGAGTTGTCCAAGTTTATAAATTTCCTTGTCTTTGGTAAAGAAGAAAGAATTGGTTGGGGCATATGGGCTCGACATGCTGTAAGAGGATGTATTGGTAGTGAAAACTTTATCATATATAGTACAACTAATCAATGTTTCCCCTATGTGTTTTGGAAATTATTTCCAGATTGATCCATTTTGAAAAGACAAAAAGAACGTGATAGGTATAGAAGGTAATTGTAGAAAAAGGAAAGAATTTGAACAAAAAAAATAGAAAAAGGAAAGACGAGACATAAGAAAAGATGATGAAGATAAAGAGAATGTCTATACACCATATATGTACTATTTATTGATTTTGTCGTAATGTTAATCACTAAAAAAGAATGTTGAAGGCCCATCAGGCCAAGTGGTAGTTGCAATAATGATGTTCGTAATGATATATAAGCACTAGTGTTGTTTTTACGGATATAATTGTTTATAATTAGGATTGTATTTCATGAATTTTATCATACTTTTATCATTCGAATCTTTTTATGTTAAAACTTCATTAGTTACAACGCTTCGACAAAAAAAATTATTAAAAAAAGTAATAGATTAATATTTATATATTCAACAATAAGTCAATGTTTCTAACATTACCTCCAGTTCTCTTTGTATAAGTTAATTTAATTTGTAATTTATAATCATTAGGATTATGAATGAGTTATTCATGAGATTTTTTTCTTTATTGTGTTAGGATTAAACAAAGAAAGGAATTTTGATATTTGTACCATTGCTCTGTTGATGGTTTCAAAATCAAGCATACTGATTAATGGTAATAATGGGGTACATTATCAGTCCATATCTTTAAGCTTCTTTTCTTATAGATCTTAATAAATATTATTCAAAACAATAATTAAAAACAAATATATATAATTTTTAGTTATTAATTTATCGCAAAGTTATAGAGGTGTTACAAAATAAATAAAAATACAAATATTGCTCATACGAGCATTTATCTAGAGAAGGTATTTGGTGGATATATATACTAATCGTTCTCCCTTATGAAACACACTAACAAAGAGAAGAAAGGTGAAATATCTAAAAATATACCCTTTTCAAACTCCCTTGTTTTGAAAAAATTATTTGGGTTGTTTGAGCAATACTCTGAAAGTCATTTATAAAGTGCACTTTAAATAATAGTAGCAGCCATAACTTGGGGAATGGCCAGTGAATACATTTTAACACCCCGCACCCGTAAATCATTTTTTGGTCTTTTCTACGCTACTACAATGACGTCTTTAGGTTCTTTAACATTAAGTTTTCTATTTTCTATTCTTATTTTCTATTTTTACGTTTATTTCATTATTTTCCAATAATTTGAAAACGATTATGATATATTAAATAATGGTTGCATCTAAAGTTAACGTTAATTTGGTTAGGGAAAAGGAGGAAATATTAACGATATTACTTTTTATGCGAAAACGTCAAGATTTTTATATGATTTGAAGGAGGTGTTTGATAAGAAAAATGGATACATATGAAACTCAACTGCAGTTCTTGCAAAAGGAAAAGTTAAAACTTATTACTTGAAAATATCCCTTTATACATGATATTTTTTTAGTTTCCCTCATATTATTATGTATCAAACTTCATTCCCTAAAAGAAGTAGGATTAAAACCTAATTTCTAGTGGGTGGGGATAATTATCATCTAGCGTGATAAGTGTAACAGGTGGTTCAATTTATTTGAAAAACTATTTCAAATTTAATATCATTATATTTTCTCATTATTGTACAATGTGGCATGACAATATTTAACATGTAATTTTTAAAATTATTAAAGATCTAGATGTTTTAGCATAATTGGTGATTTTTTAAAATGTAAAAAGTTTATAAAGAAAATAGCATGCCAGGGAATTTTTAAACACGTGACCACTAAGAGACTCAATTCATAAAACTAGTATTTTATGACTTAACTGGTTTTACAAAATTACCTTTAGTAGAAATGATACATGTACTCTAGGCACATTTCTTATTTATCGCCTAACAATAATTCATAAAGATTTTTTATAAATATGAAGTTAAAGTCAACAAAACTACTTGATAGAAAGACACGAGCCTTAAGGGAAAGAATATATTTCTACTGTCTTATAAAGTTTCGTGAAACTAATAGGATCATATATGAATTCAGTTTCCTTTACAAACCCCATTAAAATGGTATAGATAAAATAATGAGTAACTCTTTAAATTTTAATGAATTCTGTTCTAACACATTCAATTTTCCCATATGTGGGGGAATGAGGTGTTATAAAACTGTTATGTAGTTAACGGGTTTAACTCATAAGGTTCTAGTTAAAACCCCTTGAATTATGGAAAGATATTTTTCCTAACATTAAATACTTAATAATGTCGAGGTGACAGGCCATGATTGTCCTACACAACTTTGATTAAATCACATCAAAATTATAAATTCTATTTATATTAAAAACTGTTGAATACAGAATCCTATCCTTATCTTATAAACTCTATTGGTGATTCTAGTCATGCATAAATATTTTAAATTATATGGTTTTTTTAAAATATAATATTAATGTTTCATATTTTTTTATCATGTCATATAGCAATAACTTAATCGTTAACACTAATATACGTGATGGTGAGAATATACCCTCTATTTTATTCTTCTTTAGTTTTCAGATTATCTGTGATAAAAAGTGGAGCCACAATGCGCCATCATCTAATCATGTGATCCATTTTTTTTATTCCTCCATGTAAAAAATAGTTAGTATATCATATATACATATATATATATATATATACATATATATATATATACATATATATATATACATATATATATATATACATATATATATATATACATATATATATATACATATATATATATATATTGAGAATTGAGAAAATGTATGTAAATAGACAAGTTAATGGACGAAGATGGGGTGGATTGTGTGCCATGTGAGGGTTTATTGGTGGCATTGAAGTTGTTGGCTAAGTAAATGGAAAGGGTGAGATGTCTAGGAACTTGTCACCTATTAGAGGACGGTTCCATGCTTAGAGGATTAAGGGTCGATGCATGGCAATTCGTATTAAAATTTTGTTTGAGTGTTTAATTATATGAATATATTACTCTTTATGTTGTAAACTAGCCTAATATCTTTGTAAAAATATCATATATATTAACTAATATTTTTTTTGTTTATATTTTTAGATGGAGTTGAATATAGTGAATAGCATGATCCTTGAGCATGACATTTCATCTTTTTAACAAATAATGAGTTGTCTAAGGATATAAATTTCCTTGTCTTTGGTAAAGAAGAAAGAACTGCTTGCATATGGGCCACGACATGGTGTAAGAGGATCATATTGGTAGTGAAATTCCTTATCATATATAGTGCCACCAATAACTATTTCCCCATATGTGTTTTGGAAGTTGTTTCCAGATTGATCCATTTTGAAAAGATAAAAAGAATGTGATAGGTATAGAAGGTATATGTAGAAAAAGGAAAGAATTTGAACAGAAAAAATAGGAAAAAGAAAGACGAGACATAAGGAAGAGATGATGAATATAAAGAGAATCTCTATACACCATATATATAATATTTATTGATTTTTTCGTAATGTTGATTAGTGCAAAAGTATGTGGAAGGCCCACCGGGACAAGTAGTAGTTTCAATAATGATGTTCGTAATGATATATAAGCACTAGTGATGTTTTTAATGATATATTTGTTTGTAATTAGGATTTTATTTCATGAATTTTATCATACTTTTATCATTCGAATCTTCTTATGTTAAAACTTTATTAGTTACAGCGCTTCGACAAAAAGAATTATTAAAAAAAGTAAAAGATTAATATCTACATATTCGAAAAGAAGTCAATGTTTCTAACATTCCCTCCAGATCTCTTTGCATAAGTAAAATTTGATTTGTAATTTATGATCACTAGGATTTTGAATGATCTATTCATGAGATTCTTTTCTTTATTGTGTTAGGATAAAACAGAAGAAAGAAATTTTGATATTGGTACCATTGCTCTGTTGATGGTTTAAAAATCAAGCATACTGACTAATGGTAAGAATGGGGTACATTATCATACCTTATCTTTAAGCTTCTTTTTATTGTCTATCTTAATAAATATTATTCAAAACAATTATTAAAAACAAATATACGTAATTGTTAATTATTAATTTATCTCAAAGTTATAAAGGTGTTACAAAAATAAATAAAAATACAGATATTTCTCATACAAGCATATATCTAGAGAAGGTCTTTGGTGGATATATATATAATAAGCCTTCTCCTTTATGAAACAAACCAACAAAGATAAGAAAGATGAAATATCTAATCATATTCCCTGTCCAAACTCCCTTGTTTTGAAAAAATTATTTGGATAGTTCGAGCAATACTCTAACAATCATTTATAAAGTACACTTTAAATAATAGTAGCAACCACACCTTGGGGAATGACCAGTGAATACGGTTTTAACACCCTGCACCCACAAATCATTTTTTGGTCTTGTCCACGCTACTACAATGACGTCTTTAGGTTCTTTAACGTTAAGTTTTCCATTTTCTATTCTTAGTTTCTATTTTTAGGTTTATTTCATTATTTTCCAACAATTTGAAAGCGATTATGATATATTAAATAATGGTTGCATCTGAAGTTAACGTGAATTTGGTTAGGGAAAGGGGGAAATATTAACGGTATTACTTTTTATGTTAACACGTCAAGATTTTTATATGATTTAAAGGAGGTGTTTGCTAAGAAAAACGGATACATATGAAACTCAGTTCCAGTTCTCGCAAAAGGAAAAGTTAAAACTTATTACTTGAAAATATCCCTTTATACATGATGTTATTTAGTTTCCCTCATATTATTATGTATCAAATTTTATTCACTAATAGATGTAGGATTAAAACCTAATTTCTAGTGGTTGGGGATAATTATCATCTAGTGTGATAAGTGTAACAGGTGGTTCAATTTATTTAAAAAACTTTTTCAAATTTAATATCATTATATTTTCAGATTATTGTACTATGTGGCATGACAATATTTAACATGTAATTGTTAAAATTATTGAAGATCCATATGCTTTAGCATAATTGGTATTTTTTTTAAATGTCAAAAATTTAAAAAGAGAAAAGCATGCCAGGGAATCTTTAAACACATGACCACTAGAAGACTCAATTCATAAAACTAGTATTTAATGACTTAATTGGTTTTACAAAATTACCTTTAGTAGAAACTATACATGTACTCTAGGCACATTTTTTATTATCTCCTAACAATAATTCATAAATATTTTTTTAAATATAAAGTTAAAGTCAACAAAAATACTTGATAGAAGGACAAGAGCCTTAAGGGAAAGAATATATTTCTACTGTCTTATAAAGTTTCGTGAAACTAATAGGATCGCATATGAATTCAGTTGTCTTTACACACCCCATTAAAATGGTATAGCTAAAAAAATGAGTATCTCTTTCAATTTTAATGAATTCTATTCTAACACATTCAGTTTCCCCATATGTGGGGGAATGAGGTCTTATAAAACTGTTATGTAGTTAACAGGTTTAACTCATAAGATTCTAGTTAAAACCCCTTGAACTATGGAAAAATATTATTCCTAGCCTTAAATATTTAAAAATTTGGAGGTGACAGGACATGATTGCCCTACACGACTTTGATTAAATCACTTCAAAACTATAAATCCTATTTGTATTAAAAACTGTTGTATATAAATCCTATCCTTATTTGATACTCAATTGGTGATTTTAGACATGCATAAATATTTTGAAGTATATGGTTCTTTAAGAGATAATATTAATGTTTCATATTTGTTATTATGTCATATAGTAATAACTTACTCGTTAACATTGATATACGTGATGGTGAGAATATACCCTCGAGTTTATTCTCCTTTAGTTTTAAGATTATATGTGATAAAAAGTGGAGGCACAATTCACCATCATCTAATCATGTGATCTCTCATTCCTGCATGAAAAAATTGTTAATATATCATATATATAAATTGAAAATTTAGAAAATGTATGTGAACTGACAAGTTAGTGCACGAAGATGGGTGGATTGTCTGCCATATGAGGGTTCATTGGTGACATTGAAGTTTTTTGGCTAAGTAAATGGGAAGGGTGAGTTGTCTTGGAACTTGTGACCTATTAGAGGACGGTTCCATCCTAAGAGGATTAAGGGTAGATACATGGCAATCTGAAAACACTTACCCCTAGATAGGGGTGGAGCCAAGTGTGTTTTAGAAGGGTCCATGGACCCCTCCCCGATATTTTTTAAAATATACACCTACCATTAAAAGTTATAAGTAATTGAACTCCAATATTTTAAGATTCTTCATTGGTCTTCCCTAGCTTTTAAATCTTATTTTATTTGATTTTAAATTTTTATACTTATACAAATATTTTTATATTTTTTTACAACAAAATATATATTACTTTGTATAAAAAACCAACTTATAAAATAAGCAATAAAAAAATTTAATATAGCACTATATTAAAATCTTTATAGGACCTATAGTGAATTTTATGTCTCCAACTAAGAGATACTAGAATAGTTTAGATGGGAGCAATTGTAGGTTGTATAATATAATTTTCTGAGTTGTTCCATCCTTCTGAAAGATCCACCACATCCTAAATAAGGATCGTTTTATTACTCTCTATCTTGAGAGACAATAATAGGCATAAACCATCATCAAAATGATATAAATGGAAGGGTTTCAAGAAACAAGAGGGATCTCCTTTGTGAGAGTATTAAAAAATTCTTGACTTTATGGACGGGTCAAAAATTGCAGAATGTTCCCTACGTTATCCGTCAATCTAGGTGACTTAGAGAGAGATTCAGAGCTATCTGCGATTCCCAATAGTTATTACTGAGCTCGACCACATACTTATTAGCAGAAGTCATGGGATTTCTATTATGAGAAATTTTTGCATATTTTTACGGGCTTCCTATAGGAAAAATATAATCATGCTGTTTTGGAGAAGACATGTGTTGAACATGATGTACTGCAAGTTGAGGTGATTGATCTCCATGCTCATCACCAGAATGCATAAACAACTCACCCCTCTGAGGGTTATATAGACCATAAGACACAAGTCTTGAACATGACGTCAATGGAAGCTCAAGTATAATACAATCACATATTAAGAAATTAAGAAAGCTCACTTATAATATAAATAATGATTTTTTAAATAATATTTGAACATGATTTTTTTCTAAATATTAAAAAATTCATGTAATAATAATAATAATATTAAATTACTTTTTAGTCCTAAGAAACGAAATCGGGATAGTGAACAATAAAACAAAAGTGATTAGATAGTTGTCATAATTTTAAAATATGTATGGGCTTCTGTCCCTATTTTAATATATACCCCTGCTTTTTATAAACTTCTAGTATTTTCTTTCACTTAAAAATAACTTTTTTTCTATTTAGACCTCGTCTTCTCTCCAAATCTCTTAAATTTTTTCTATCCAGATCTCATTTGTTTTCTATCCAAATCTCGTGAATCTCAAAACTAGGTTCTCATAGCTAGATCTAGATCTAGAGCTAGATCTAGATCCAGATTCAGTTAGCTACTATATAGCTATCACCATGGCGGTCACAAAACTCAAATCACCATAAGGAAAGTCATTGATGGTACATGTATCTACTCTCATTTTTTTCAATTATTTTATTAATTGAGTGAACCTAATTTGATTTTTATTGAGAATTGTGGAATTAGTTTTGGTAATTATATTTTACTTGCTTAAAATGTGTTAAACAATTCTATAGATACTTATTACAAATATGTGATCTAAATTATTTCATATTGTTGGAAAATTTAATTTATTATATATGTATTTCATTTTATTTAAGAGGGTCAGAATAAAGTGTAGCAAGTATATATGTGGTTGAGTGCTTGCATTATAAATTAGTGCTTGTGATTATTAATTTGAGTATGCACGATATAGAAGAGGAGTCATAAAAGAAATTGAGATTTTCTTTTTCAAATTAATTGCACTATAGATACCTAAAGTATGCAAATATTGCACCTTAGGTCATACATTATATAAAAATTCATTATATGTCTCCATATTAGCCCAAATTAATGTTATATATATGTAAATAATATTTAGTAAATACCAAAATGTTTTTTTGTAAGTAATTTTATGTTAAGGTATATTAAAGTGTGATTATACTGGATTTGCAAATATATACATATATATATATATATATATATATATATATATGTTTAGAGTTATATTTTGTAGTTGATTTTAGAAATTAGTATTAAAGCGTTGTTTGAAGGTTTAATTGTATGGTTGTTACTCTTTATGATGTAAACTAACCTAATATCTTTGTATAAATATCATACATATTAACTAAAATTACTTTTGTTTAGTTTTACAGATTGAGTTGAATATACAGTGAATAAAATGATCCTTGACCATGACATTTCATCATTTTAGTAAACAATGAGTTGTCCAAGGACAGAAGTTTCCTTGTCTTCGGTAAATAAGAATGAACTAGTCGGGGCATATGAGCCTCGTGTAAGAGGAGCAGATCCGTCGTGAATTCCTTATCACATATAGGGAAACAAAATAATGTTTCCTCATATGTTTTTTGGAAGTTATTTTTAGATTGGTCCATGTTAATAAGAGAAAAAGAATGTGATAGGTATAGATGGTATATGTAGAAAAAGGAAAGAATGACATAAGGAAGAGACAGTGACGATAAATAGTGTGTCTATACACCAATATATTTTTTAATTTGAATATTTATTAATTTTTTCTTAATGATAATTAGTGGAAAAGCATGTGAAAGGCACACCGGGCCAAGTAGTAGTTGTAACAGTGATGTTCGTAACGATATATAAGCATTCGTGATGTTTATAATGATATATTTTTTGTAATTAAGATTGTATGTCGTGAATTATATATAATTTTATCATTAATTTCTTCTCATGTTAAAACTTATTTAGTTACAAAGATACGACAAAATGAATTATTAAAAAAAGTCATAGCTTAATATCTATATCTTCGACATTAAGTCAATGTTTCTGAAAATTACCCCTAGTTCTCATTCAGAAGTGAATTTAATTTTTAATTCATAATCATAAGGCCTATGATTGGGTTATTAGTGGGATTGTTTTCATTACTGTGCTAGGAAAACAAAATGAAGGAATTTTGGTATTGGTACCATTGCTCTATTGATGGTTTCAAAATCAAGCATACCAATTAATGGTAAGAATGGTGTGAATTATTAGTCCATATCTTTAAGATACTTCTTATTGTCTATCTTAATAAATATTATTCAAAACAATAATAAACAAAATATTTGTAATTGTTAATTATTAATTTATCTCAAAGTTATAAAGGTGTTACGGAAATAAAAAAAAAATATAAATGTTGCTCATACAAGAATTTATCTAGAGAAGGTCTTTGGTGGCTATATATACTAAGGCTTCTTCCTTATGAAACACACCAACAAAGAGGAGAAAGACGAAATCTCTAGTGGTCTACCCTTTCCAGACTCCCTCGTGTTGAAAAAGTTATTTGGGTAGTTCGAGCAATACTCCGACACTCATTAGAGCATGCACTTTAAATAAGGTAGTAGCAGTCATACCTTAGGGAATGACTAGTGAATACATTTTAGCACCCCACATTGCATATAGTTGGTCTTGTCCACTATACTACAATGGCGTTTTTAGGTTCTTTAACGTTAAATTTTTCATTTTCTATTCCTATTTTATGTTTTCAGGTTTAATTAATTATTTTCCAACAATTTAAAAATGATTTCTATATATGAAATAATGGTTGCTTTTGGAATTAACGTGGATTTGGTTAGGATAAAGGGGGAAATCTTTGAAGTAATGATTTGACGAATTTTTTGGTGGAAATTGATAATGGTCATGGGAGAATCACTACTTTTTATGCTAAAACTTCAAGATTTTTATATGATCTAACAGAGGTGTTTGATAAAAAAAAACCAAATACATGTGAAACTTAGCCACTGCTACAGTTCTCGCAAAAGGAAAAGTTAAAACTTGAAAATATTCCTTTATACGTGATGATTATTTGTTTCTATCATATTATTATGTATCAAATATTTTTTTCTCTAAATGAAGTAGTATTAAAATCTAATTTCTAGTGGGTGAAGATAATTATCATTTAGTGTGATAAGTGTAACAGGTGGTTTAGTTTATGTAAAAAAACTTTTTTAAACTTAATATATGATTATATTTTTGGACTGTTGTAATATGTGGCATTACAATATTTAACATTTAATTGTTAAAATTATTAAAGGTCTAGATGCTTTAACATAATTGGTTAGTTTGTTAAATGTCAAATATTTAATAAGAGAAAAGCATGCCAAGGAATCTTTAAACACGTGACCACTACGAGACTCAATTATTTAAACTAGTATTTTATGACTTAACGGGTTTTACAAATATTATGTTTAGTGGAAAGGATACGTGTACTCTAGGTACACTGCTTATTTATCTCCTAAAAATAATTCATAAAGTTTTTTTTTGAAAATATAAAGTTGAAGTCAACTAGATACAAAGACAAGAGCCTTAGGGCAGAGAATATATTTCAACTATCTTATAACGTTTTGTGAAACTAATAGGATCGTATATAAATTTTACACACCCCATTAAAATGGTATAGCTAAAATAATGAGTTGATCCTTTAATTTTAATGAATTCTATTCTAACACATTTAGTGTTCCCATATGTGAGAAATTAGGTCTTACAAATATGTGCTTAACAGATTTTACTCATAAGGTTCTAGTTAAAACCCCTTAAATTATGGAAAGATATTTTTCCTAAACCAAAATTATTTAAGAATGTGGAGGTGACAGACCATTTGGCCTACAAAGCTTTGATTAAATCACATCAAAACTATAAGTTCTATTTTGTATTAAAAACTATTTAATATAGAATCCTATCCTTATTTGATAAACACTATTTGTGATTCTAGACATGCATAAATATTTTGAAGTATATGGCTTTTTTAAAAGATAATATTAGTGTTTCCTAATTGTTATTATTTCATATAGTAATAACTTACTCGTTAACACTGATATACGTGATAGTGAGAATATAACCTCTAGTTGTTCTCCTTTAGTTTTGAGATTATCCGTGAAAAAAAGTGGAGGCATAATGCGCCATAATCTGATCATGTGAGCTCTAATTTTTATTACTAAATGAAAAAAATAGATAGTATATCAAATATATATATATATATATATGGAGAATTGAAAAAATATACGTGAACAGACAAGTTAGGAGACGAAGATGGGGGTATCGGGTTCCATAGGAGGGTTCATTGGTGGCATTGACAATTTTGGCTAAGTAAATGGGAAGGGTGAGTTGTCTAGGAACATTGACCTCTTAGAGGATGGTTCCATGCTTAGAGTATTTAGGGTCTATACATGTAAATCTGAAAACACTTACACCTAGATAGGGGGTGGAGCCGAGTGTATTTGAGAGGGGTCCATGGCTCCCCCTCCCCGATATTTTTAAAAAATATACACCTACAATTACAAAAATATAAGTAATTGATCTCCAAAGTTTTTTAGAATCTTCATTTGGTCTTTCCTAACTTTTATATTTTATGTTATTAGATTTAAATTTTTTTATTTGGGTAATTTTTACAACTAAAAATATATATTACTTTGTATAAAAAAGGAACTTATAGATTAAGAAATTAAAATATTTATTATCGGAACTTATATTAAAATCTTTATACAATATAGAAACCTGTAGTGCACTTTTCGTCTCCAATTGGGTTATACTAGAATAGTTTGGATGGGAGTAATTGTAGGATACATAAAATAATTTTTTGAGTTGTTCCTTCCCTCTGAAAGATACACCACAACCTACGTTATTTGTCAATCCAGGTGACTTAGAGATAGATTCAGGGTGATAAGCGATTCTCAACATTTATTACTAAGTTCGACCACATACTTATTCACAGAAGTTACAGGATTTCTATGATGAGAAATTTTGGCAGAGTTTACGGGATCCCTTTAGGAAAAACATACTCATGTTGTTTCGTCGGGAAAGACATGTGTTGAACATGATGGACTGCAAGTTGAGGTGATTGATTTCCATGCTCATCACTAGAATGAAAAACAATCATGTATTAATAATAATATTAAGTTATTTTTTAGTTTTAAGAAACAAAATCGGGATAGTGAACAACAAAACAAAAGTAATTGGATAGTTGTCATAATTTTTAAATATGTATGGTTATCCCTTTTAATATATACCCCTATTTTTTATAAATTTATAGTATTTTCTTTCACTTAAAATTAACCTTTTTCTACTTAGATCTTGTCTGCTTTCTCTCCAAATCTCTTATTTTTTTTATCTAGATTTCATTTGTTTTTCTCCGAACATCGTAAATCTCATAAACAGGTTCTCATAAATCATCTATAATCTTGCATTACCAATACAAGTCTAGATTTAAATCCAGATTCCAGTTAGGTACTATATAGCTATCACCATAAAGAAAGTCATTGATGGTACATGTTTGTACAATCATTTTTTCAATTGTTTTATTAATTGATTGAACCTAATTTGATTTTTATTTAGAATTGTGGAATTAGTTTTGGTAATTATGTTTTAACTGCTTACAATGTGTTAAACAATTGTGTATATCCTTGTTACAAATATGTGATCTAAATCATTTCATATAGTTGGAAATTTTGATTTATGATATGTATTTCATTATATTTAAGAAACTCAGAATAAAGTGCAACAATTCTATATGTGGTTGAGTGATTGCATAATAAAGTAGAGCTCATAATTATTGATATGAGTATTCACAAATAGAAGAGAAGTCATAAATTTTTGTTGAGATTTCCTTTTTCAATTTAATTGCACTATAGATACCTAAACTATGAAAATATTGCACCTTAGGTCATACATTATGTAAAAAATCCATTATATGTCTCCATATTACTGTTAATGGTATATGTAAATAATAACTAGTCAATACTAAAATGTTTTTTTGTAAGTAATTTTATGTTACAGTATATTAAAGTGTGATTATACTAAATTTTAAAATATATGTGTATATATATATATATATAAATATATATATATATATATATATATATATATATATATATATATATATATATATATATATATATATTCTTAGTGTTATATTTTGTAGCAGAGTTTAGCAATTGGTATTAAAGTGTTGTTTGAGGATTTAATTATATGGATTTGTTACTCATTATGACGTAAATTAACCTAATAACTTTATATAAATATCATACATATTAACTAACATTATTTTTGTTTATTTTTCCAGATTGAGTTGAATATATAGTGAATAACATAATCCTTGACCATTACATTTCATCATTGTAGCAAGCAATGAGTTGTCTAGGGACATAAATATCCTTGTCTTCGGTAAAGAAGAAAGAACTAGTTGGGACATATGAGCCTCGACATGGTGTAAGAAGATCAGATTGGTAGTGAATTCCTTATCACATATAGGGCAACCAATCGATGTTTCCTTATATATGCTTTGGAAATTATTTCCTGATTGATTCATTTTAATAAGAGTAAAAAATATGATATGTATAGATGGTATAGGTAGATAAAGGAAAGACGGGACATAAAGTAGGGACGATGAAGATAAAGGGGTGTCTATACACCATATATATTGTATGAATATTTATTAATTTTGAGTTTATGTTAATCAGTGCAAAAGCATGTGGAAAGCCTACCGGGCCAAGTAGTAGTTGTAATAGTGATGTTAGTAACGATATATAAGCACTAGTGATTTTTTCAATGATATATTTTTTGTAATTAAGATTGTATTTTGTGAATTCTATCATACTTTTATCATTAATTTTTTTCTCATGTTAAAACTTCATTAGTTACAAGGATTCGACAAAATGAATTATTAAAAAAGTAATAGATTAATATATTTATATTCGACAGGAAGTCCATGTTTCTGAACATTATCCCCAATTCTTTTTGCATAAGTGAATTTGATTTGTAATTTATAATCATAAGGTTTATGAATGGGTTATTCATGGGATTGTTTCTTTATTGTGTTAAGAAAAAATGAATCAATGAATTTTGATATTGGTACCACTGCTCTATTGATGGTTTTAGAATCAAGCATACTGATTAATGGTAAGAAAGGTGTAAATTATCAGTTCATATCTTTAAGATTCTTCTTATTGTCTATCTTTATAAATATCATTCAAAACAATGATATAAAAGAAATATATGTAATTTTTAATTATTAATTTATCTCAAAGTTAGAAAGGTGGTACAAAAATAAATAAAAATGCAAATGTTGTACATACAAGCATTTATCTAAAGAAGGTCTTTGGTGGCTATATGTACTAAGCCTTCTCCCTATTGAAACACTCCAACAAAGACAAGAAAGATGAAATCTCTAATAATCTACCCTTTCCAAACTCCCTCGTGTTGAAAGAATTATGTGAGAAGTTCGAGCAATACTTTAAAGACTTTAAACAAGGTAGTAGTCGTCATGCCTTGGGGAACGACTAGTGAATACATTTTAACACCCTGCGCCACAAATCGTTTTTTGGTCTTGTCCACGCTACTAAAATGTCGTCTTTAGGTTCTGTAACGTTAAATTTGCCATTTCAATTCTTATTTTATATTTTCAGGTCTATTTCAGTTTTCCAACAATTTGGAAGCGATTATGATACATCAAATAATGGTTGTATCTGGAGTTAACGTGAATTTGGTTAGGGTAAAGGTGGAAATCTTTGTTGTAATAATTTGGCGCATTTTATTGGTGGAAATTGATTATGGACATGGAAGAATCACTACTTTTCATGATAAAACTTCAATATTTTTATATGATGTAGAAGAGGTGTTTGATAAGAAAAACGAATACATATGAAACTCAACCATGACTAAAATTCTCGCAAAGGAAAAAGTTAAAACTTGAAAATATCCCTTTATACATGATGTTTTTTTGTTTCCTTCATATTATTATGTATCAATTTTTTTATCTAAATGAAGTAAGATTAAAACCTAATTTCTAGTGGCTTAAGATAATTATCATTTAGTGTGATAAGTGTAACAGGTGGTTTAATTTATTTAAAAAACTTTTTCAAAACTAATATAATTATAATTTTTTTACTATTGTAATATGTGGCGTTACAATATTAAACATGTATTTGTTACAATTATTAAATGTCTAGATGCTTTAACAGATTTGGTGATTTGTTAAATGTCAAAAATTTAAAAAAGCATGCCAAGGAATCTTTGAACACGTGACCATTGAGAGACTCAATTATTAAAACTAGTATTTTATGACTTAACTGGTTTTACTAATATTACCTTTAGTAGAAAGGATACGTGTACTCTAGGCACACTTCTTATTTATCTCCTAAAAACAATTCATAATGTTTTTTTTTAAAATATAAAGTTGAAGTCAACTTGATAGAAAGACAAGAGCCTTATGGCTGAGAATACATATCAACTATCTTATAAAGTTTTGTGAAACTAATAGGATCGCATATGAATTTAGTCGTCTTTACACCCCACTAAAATTGTATATCTAAAATAATGAGTAGATCTTTTAATTTTAATGAATTTTATTTTAACACATTCAGTTTTCCCATATGTGGGGAATGAGGTCTTATAAAACTGTTATGTGCTTAACAGATTTAACTCATACGATTCTAGTTAAAAGCCCTTGAGTTATGGAAAAATATTTTTCCTAGCCTAAAATACTTAAGAATGTGGAGGTGACAGGCCATGACTGGCCTACACGACTTTGATTAAATCACATCAAAATTATAAATTCTATTTTGTTTAAAACCTATTGAATATAGAATCCTATCATTATTTGATCTATTCATGATTCTAGACATGCATCAATATTCTTGAGTATATGGTTTTATTAAATGATAATATTGATGTTTCCTATTTATATTATGTCATATAGTAATAACTTACTCATTACCACAGTGATACATGATAGTTAGAAAACCTCTAGTTTGTTCTCCTTTAGTTTTGAGATTATCCGTGATAAAAAGTGGAGGCATAATCTGCCATCATTTGATAATATGAGCTCTTATTTTTATTACTATCATATATATATATTGAGAACTGGGAAAAATTATGTGAACAGACAAGTTAGTGGTCGAAGATGGGGTATCGTGTGACATAGGAGTGTTTATTGATGGCATTGAATATTTTGTCTAGGTAAATGGTAAAGGTGTGTTGTCTAAGAACTAGTGACCTCTTAGAGGATCGTTCCATACTTAGAGGATTTAGGGTCAATACATGGAAATCTAAAAAGACTTACACCCAGATAGGGGTAAAGCCAAGTGTATTCAAGAGGGGTCCATGGCTACCCCTCCCCGATATTATTTTTAAATATACACCTACCATTACATAAATATAAGTAATTGATATCCAAATTTTTTTAGAATCTTCATTTGGTCTTCCCTAACTTTTAAATTTTATGTTATTAGATCTTAAGTTATTTTATTTATATAATTTTTTTATTTTTTACAACAAAATATATATTACTTTGTATAAAAAAAGAACGTATAGATTAAGCAAGTAAAAAAATTAATATCACCACTTATATTAATAATCTGTATATAATATAGGGACCATAGTTCATTTTGCGTCTCCAATTGGGAGATACTAGAATAGTTTGGACTAGAGAAATTGTAGGATGCATAACATAATTTTCGAAGTTGTTCCATCCCTCCAAAAGATCCACCACATCCTCAAAAAGGATCGTTCTATTAGCCTCCATATTCAGAGACGAGAATAGGCCTAAACCGTCATCAAAAGGAAATAAATGGTGGGTTTCAAGAAACAAGAGGGATCTCCTAATGTGCGAGTATTCAAAAATTATTTACTTTACGGACTAGTTTAAAAATTACAGAATGTTCCCTACGTTATCTGTCAATCTAGGTAACTTATGCCTAGGCTCCAGATGGGCTCTTGTGTTATAATTCGTAATCAGCACTTGTAAAATATAATCAGTAAGGAGGGAGGGCCTCTTACTTAGAGAAAGCGATCAGCGATTCTCAACATTTATTATTAAGCTCAACCACAGACTTACTCACAAAAGTCACAGGATTTCTATTATAAGAAAGTTTGGAAGATTTTTTGGGCTTCCTTTAGGAAAAACATACTTATGTTGTTTTGGGAAGGACATGTGTTCAACATGATGTACTGCAAGTTGAGGTGATTGATCTCCATGCTCGTCACCAGAATGCAAAAACAACTCAACCCTCTCAGGGTTTTATAGACCATAAGACACAAGTCTTTTGAGAGTTGTACTTTGTTTAAAGATAGATAAAATTATCACGTGGATACCTAGTGTTTCGCGATTTGGACAAATAAGTACCCATGTTTACAAAACAGGTACCCAATGTTCTATTTTTTGCCTTCCATTAGTACTTGTTGTGAATTTTGGCGTTAAATGTCATTTGTCATAAGGACCCTATTTGCAAAATAAAGAACGTTGGTACATGTTTTTCCAATTTATAAAGTTGGGTACTTCATTTTGGAAAAAAAGTTAACCACGTCACTTACACGTGACATTTAACGACAAACTTCACGGCAGGTACTAACGGAAAGCAAAAAACAAAAAGTTAGGTATTTGTTTGTCACTTTTGTCAACTTTGGTACTTATTTGTCAAAATTTGAAACAAAGGGTATGTAATGGGAAATTTTCCCTTAAAGATATTAGCAAAACTAGAAGAGAATTTAGAACATTCATTTCTTTGTTGTTATTAAAAACAATACATGACATAAATGAAATATTATCGTTGTATAATGTAGCAAGTACTTCGCTACTCTTGTGGAATGAACAGGAGCAATTCCACAAACCCACGTCCCTACGCTACACGACATGAAAAAAATAGAAGCCCAAGTATGATACAATCACAGATTAAGAAATTAAGAAATCCTACTTTAATAGAAATAATGATTTTCTAATTTAATATTAAAACATGGTTTTTTAATTAATGTTAAAACTATGTCATGTAATAATAACAATAAAATAAAGAGTAATGCTAGATATCACCCCAAAGAGCATCGCCTTTATATCGCCCCTTATATGGACCAATCATAAAAGAGAGAGAAAATAATAAATCAGGAAAGAGAAATCACATGATTGGTCTATTTAAAATCCACCTAGGAGGCGATGCAATTTGGGGTGATATCGAGCATTACTCTAAGAAAAATTATTCCTAAGAAACAAACTTGAGTTAGTGAACAACAAAACAAAAGTAACTGAATATTTTATATGACATCTCACCCTAATTTTTAGATATATATGGACTTATATCCCTTTCTTAATATATATGTCATTTTTTTAGAAAATTGTACTACTGTTTTCTTTTTCTTTAAATTAATTTTTTTCTATTTGAATCTCATTTTTTATTCAAATTTCGTAAATATTTTCTATCTAGATTTAGTTTACTTCCGCTCCAAATCTCGTTAATTTTTTTCTATCTAGATCTTGTATGTTTTCTCTCCAAATCTTGTAAATAACATAGATTAGATTCTCATAAATTGTCTTTAATTTTTAATTACCAACTTACAAATCCAGATCCAACTTACAAATCCAGTTACCTTTTATCTAGCCATCACCATTGACCGCAAAGCTCATATCACCATAAAGAAACAACTACCCGCCTAGTTATGGTGTAGTGTAAGCGGGTTGATCAGGTTGGTTGGATTTTCTTACAAGTTGCACAGCCCTACTACAGAAGTTTTATTTGAAATTTCACCCTTTCAGAAAATTGAATGGAAAACAATATTAAAATTAAAATAAAATTCATACAAAGTTTTGAGCTTAGTAGAACTTTTAAAGTTATTTTCTTAAATTAAGTGTTGTATATGTTATATTTTTTAATTTACTTGAAATGAATTGATGTTTCTATTAAAAAATAAACTAGTAAAATATAATTTTCATAAAATAACTTTCAAAATTGTCTAGAAGAAACACGTCTAGACCCCGCCCAGGCTACCATCCCTCTTTTTAGGCGCTCAAATATACCCGACCGCCGCCTCGCGCATTATAGAACATTGATTATAACATGTAATCTAGTTCAGTGTGGCAATCCAAATTATAAAAAAGTTTAGCTCATAATATTTTTATTGTACAAATATTTACCGGATTTGAAATAATGGAACATATTAGAGATTATCAAAACAAATAAAACAATTGTGAAAAAGTAAGTAACACAAACACTTATCGTGGTTCAGCCAAAATAACCTGTATCCATGTTGAACTCTAATGAGAGTTGCTCGTTCACTAGAAACTCCAGATTACATATAACAATATCGATTTCGAACCATTTACCTCACTTAGTTACAGATTTCGCAAAGCTAACCACAAATCTCTAGCCAACCAACTACGTTAAAGATTATAATTAATGAATCGAGGAGATTATTACTATTATAATATATTAACTCGCTATATTAGTGATTCTATTTAATCTAGAGTGAATACTAAATAACCAAAGTTTTCAAGTTGTTAGGGTTTTGAGAGTTTCGAAAGAATGAATGGGCTGAATGAATAATGTCAAACCAACAAAATGTGATATTTCTATGAGACATCACTGAGGGTTAACGAAATACGTTGATCTCATGAGATATCAAGCGCCTACAATGTTCCACGTATCTGATTGCTTCATCACAACGCCATTGTTTTGTTACGGTGTCTAGCAAAGTGTCAAATTCATTGTCACGGGTTAAAAATAACACTTCAACACAACAAAATATAACATACACATATATATTATTATGAACAATCTCTACCTCGAAGTGTTATTCCTTATAATTTGTATCTTCTTTTGCCTTTGGTAAGCCACCAATTCATAATCTTCTCAGTCCAAATATCCTGCAAAAAATTCAACCAAGAAATAGTAAGTCCAAGTAGTGCTTAAACTTTTCATTAGTAACAATTTTAGTACCAATACTATAAGATTGTCCCCTATTGCTATATTTAGCAACTTTACTTCACCACTAGTAAGAACATCTTTAATATAATGGTACTAAACATCAATATGTTTAGTCCTTTCATGATACAAAAGATTCTTACTTAATAGAATAACACTTTGACTATTTATTATATAGTGTAACCTTACCATTCACAATGTTTGCTTCACATAGAAAATTTTGTAACCAAATAACCTCTTTTGTTGAGTCAGTAATAGAAACATGTTTAGCCTTAGTAGTTGACAAAGTAACTAAGGGATGTAAGTGAGATTTCTTGGAAATATAATCTCTAGCCACAGTGAAATAGTAAGAGGTAGTAGAATGTTTGGAATCCCTATCTTCTACAAAATCAGAGTCAACATATTTAACTAGTTCAAAAGAGGCATTGTGATTACCATAACATAAGCCAACACTAATGGTATTGCTGACATAAGCCAGTACATGTTTTAGTACACACCGATGATCAAATCCAAGATTGGGCATGTAAATCCTTACCAAAGATATAGCATTAGACATGTCTGGTCTTGATCTTATACTAGCATACATTAAATATCCCATCACATTATCATAAGGCACAATACTCATTTTAACTAGTTTTATTGTGATTTGGGGCACTAAAGTTTAGATAAAATATTATGGCCAGCTAAATGTGTCAAAACATGTTTGACATTTAAACTACCAAACTTAGAGACAAATTTTCTCAAGTAAGGTTCTTGATGAAGTTTTAGTATGCATAGACTTTTATTCCTACTTATAACCATACGTAACATCTTTTTAGCCTAACCTAAATCTTTCATATCAAACTCTTTACTTAGGGAAGCTTTAAGTTTTTTTCATACAGTTCAAGACTTAGATATAATACGAATATCATAAACATATAATATTGCAAACATATTTCTTTTAGTGTTCATATAAGTAGAAACAAGAGTCAAATTTCTATCTAGAGAACCAAATTTTTAACATAAAAGAGTCAAATAATTTTATACCACTACCTAAGGTACTACTTTAGACCCTAAAGAGTTTTTTTAGTAAACACACATGGTCACGGTGTTTTATATCAATAAACCCTCTAGGTTGTCTCATATAAATGGTCTCGTCGAAGTCATCATGTAAAAAAGCAGTTTTAACATCTAACTGTTCAACTTCAAGATCATAACATGCAACATAAGCAAGCATCACTCTTATGGTTGTAAATTTCACAACTTGTGAAAAAAATCATTAAAATCAATGCCCCTACTTTAATCATTAAAATTTCATTAAAGTCAATGCCCTTACTTTAAGAAGGTTCGGTGTTTTTTACCTCAGCTGCAGAATTCAAAGCAGTATATACTAAGTCATCATATGAATGCCTTGAGGGAGCTTCAATCTCCCTTCTTTTCCTATCTCTAGCAAGCTAGTAATTCTAGAGTTGCCCTAGTGATGATTCATGAAGTTAGTCAGGTTCTTATTTCTCTTCAAGTTCAGGATTTTCTCCTTCATCATTGTCTTGGCCAAGTAACTAATCATATCCATGGTCTCCTATTGGGTTCGCATCCTCAGCTTGAGGCTCCACCTCAAAATCTACTCCCACATTATTCTGAGCCACTGAAGGTTCAGCTATTGCATCATCAAATGTATTTCCAACAGACTTGAAAGGAAATATCAGTTTATCAAAAACAACATCTTTGTTAACAATAACTATTATTCCCCTAGCATATTCATCGCACAAGCATAGCCTTTTACCCCATGTTATTGTGGATAGTCAATCATAATACATTTAAGGTACCTGGGGTCTAATTTTCTATCCTTTGTGTAAGCATAGGTTGCACAACTAAATTGTCTCAGATAGGATAGATACGTTTTTCCTATCCCTTTCTTATTTGTTTTATTTGTTTTATTTGTTTAATTGCTTTCTTGAGTCTTTTTCGAGTCGTGGGGACACGACTCATTTTTGAGTTTGGGGTGGGGTTCGTTGCCTCATCCCAATTTTATGTGTTTTACAGTTTTTTTTTTTAATTTTAGTTTGAGGAATGTTTTGACTGTAGAGATGTAGAGTGTTTTAAATGCCCCCATCAAGCATGCTTTTTATGAATTAATGATAGAAAATAGTTGACTTTAGGAGTTAGTGTAAAACGCACTTTGATTGCATGCAAATATGAGATAATTAGTAGGAAAAATTAATGAACAATGCAAAAGAAGTAAACTTGTGCTTAAGGATAATAGGTGGTTTGTAGAACGTGAGATCTAAATGAGTAGAGAACCCACTTAGGTATGAACTAGAGACAAGTTGTGTAAATAGGAAGATGATAGGGGCAGTTCTTTGTTAGCCCTTTGAATCCTTTTTAGCTGTCTATCCCTGAATTAATTGTATCCTTCTTAGACAAATTTTTAGCCTTTAAGCCTTTCTTTTGTCGCCACATTATAAGCCAATATCCCTTTAGATTATTAGGCATGACCATATGACCCGCACTTGAATCACGATCCTGAGACTTCCTGTCTTGAGCTTGAGTTTGGGGTGGTGGGTCCACTATATGGGAATTTACATTGGGATTGGGATTTTTGAGCTTATCAATGATGCTTTGTGTTATATATGATGATGATTCACATGTTAATTATATTGTAACCCTTTGCCGGGGTAATAGTGAATGGAAAAGAAGCTATAAAGCTAAAATCATGAATAGGCATGAAGAAAAAATAGCATGATATCTCAACATTAAAGAGAGAGTCATAGCTATACAAAAGAAAAAAATATATATAGAAATAAAAAGTTATATGAAAAGAATATATATTTGGACCGGCAAAGTGGAAAAGTTTAGGTGAATCATCCTTAGTGCTTATTGGGTTAATTTGGGGACGCTAACTAAGCGCGTCAATTGGGTTGAGTGAGAACGTTATTCGAGTGTAAACTCAAGCTCTTGGACAGTTTGTTGATGGTAAGTGAGGAGAGAGCCAAAAGATCACTTCAAATTTACCAAATATGCATACCATACCGTCCTTCAGCCTATGCTAAAACCATAAAGACCTCGTGATTCCTAAATGCACAGTGAGTTAATAGGGAATATGCTAAGTGGAGCGTTCAAAGCAAGTAAGGATCGAGGAACACCCTATAGCCACCATCTTGAGATAAGTTATAAGCGTAACCTTCTAGTATTGTGAATTTAATTTTGATTGATATTATTTTGTATTTGATTTTGCATGATAAGTGTATGTGTATATTAATTCCTAGATTAGACTATATGAGATTTGTTTTAAGTTTTGCTTTGGGATTATTTACTAGATTCTACCTTCTGCATTCACCTAAAAGGCCTTTGTTTTTATTTTACTTTGTCGGGACGACAAAGGTTTGAGTTTGGGGTCTTGATGTCTCCCTATTTGTTCTAATTCTTAGCCCATTGGAGACATCCTTTTAGGTGAATAAATGACTTATTTGATAGACTTTTAATCTTAATTGATCATATTACACTTTCTCCCCTTGGAAATTAACTATTTGCAGAATCTGAGCTTTTGTGCCTAAATTTGACTATTTTTAATGCAAAGTTAATTGGTTCTTGAATTTCATGAAAGACCAATCCAAGGAGAAAAAGTGAGAATAAAGTCTTAGTGTATTTTAGAGTGTTAGGAAATTATTTCTAGTCGAGTTTCTATTTTTAGAGTACACTTTCCTATTTTGATTACTTGATTTATTGATTTATTCTTTTTAAGCATATGCGGTTTAATTATTTATTTAATGTGAAGCTTTAAAAGATAAATGGTAATTACTTAGATACCAAGTCAAGATAAAGATGAAAGGAAAGAAGATTTACATGGAAATAAGAAGATTTAGGAAAGATTTATTCAAAGGAGGAAAAGATAAAGCTGCCTTTTGAAATCTGAAATTCAGCCACGTTTTAGAGATAAAATCATAATAAACGATTGGCATGGATTCTGGACGAATGGTCTGCACCAATAGAAAGAGCTTTCCAAGACAAGCAGTTTCATATATTGGAACTTCTCAAACGGATAAGTATTGAAAAAGATATGACCAAATCAAATCAGCAGAATCTTATCTTTTAGAGCTACGAATTTAAGAGTCTTTGCCTTGTCTTCCACTCCAAGCAAATTCGACCTAGGGTCTTCCAACACCTATAAATACACCCCTTAGACCTCATTATTCAGGACCTCTCACAATTTATTCAATATCCTTAGAGAGAGAGTCAAAGACCTCTCACAATTCATTCAATATATACATCCTTAGAGAGAGAGTCAAAGACCTCTCACAATTCATTCAATATATACATCCTTAGAGAGAGTGTCAAGAGGCGGAAGCAAGAGCAGAAGCTGGAGACTGTCTATATCTCCAACAACAGTTCAAGCCAATTCCTCTATCTAGGTTCTTATTTATTTCTGTTATTAGGAATATGTATATTATTAATTTCCTTATTGTTTTTACTTTCAATATGAGCTAAACCTTAATTACTTGAAAATCGCAATAAAGGGATGAACCCTAATTAATTTAATTTATGTTTTGAATTTGGGATTGCATGATTTAAATAGGATTGAGTTTTATATATTGGTTATTACTTTGTTTTTATTACTAATTCTTTTCCGCGCAACTAGAATTAGCTGTTAGTATTTGGGCTATTCACTTTAGTGGCGAAGTGATCATCCGACAGGGGGGTTTGAATACAGATCTAGGTAATACCCGTGTAATGTCCGTTATTGACCGACAGGCTTAACTAGTTACATAGCCAAAGAGGTAAAATCTTATCATTCGAAAAGCCATATTCGACCATGCAGGTGTTTATGATACTTTAGGATAGCTTCTAGGTCCACCCGACAGGGGGCTAGGAGATATTAGAGTCCCGACTAATATTCTAATTCCAATTCTACCCTTAAACATAGCATAGATTATATTGATTAAGTGGATTCCTTGCGAGACTCAAGTATAGCTCATATCTGCATCTTAGTCCTTTAGTATTCAGTAATTTATTTTCTTGCATTCTTAGGATTAATATAAAAAACCAAATAAATATCTTTTCTCTTTTATTTTCTGTATTTGCAATTATTACTACTTATCTGTTGAACATTTGGGTTATACCAGTCCAATCCCTGAGAACGAATCCGACTTATCGGAGTATTACTTGGGACAACCGTACACTTGCGGTTAAGTGGTTCCTCTATTTTGCACTTAATTTTATAACACCCCAGGACCCACCAAGTTTTTGGCGCCGCTGCCGGGGATTGCAGCGTGTGACCCCGGTGTTTAATCTTTAAGTAGTTTTAATTGTTTATTTTTATTTTTCAGTTTTACGCTTGGTTTTTGTTTTTGTTTTGTTCTTTATTTAGGTAATGTTCAAGAGATTTGATTGAAAGATGTATAGAGGACATTACACAGATACCGATCCATATGACTATTGGGAAGACTCTTCGGGACAACAGCAATGGGGTAGTAACTTCTACCAACAACCTTATCAACACCCGCAAGAGCAGAATTGGAACAACCGATGAATCGGGAATAATCAGCAACAACCATCATATAACTATCAGCAAGAGCAAGCATGGAACAGCCAATGGGTTGGAAACATTCAACAACCTCCACCTCATCACTATCAGCAAGAAATTGACAATGAGATACGTTCTAAACTCCGAAGCTTAGTAGAAGAAACAAACGCCATCCAAGCACGCATGCAACAGATGGTAGAATGGGGTAGTATGTCTTATGAAGATTCCACTCCCCCGAGGGATGGAAGAGATGAACTGGTAGTTGAGGAGGAGGTGTTGAAGGGAGATACTATTGATAGTGATATGACCACCATGCCGGTTATAAATGAAGACCACCATGTGGTTAACAATCCTATTAGCATGGTGGAAGAAGGAGTAGCAACAAAAATCCTAGAAATTGAAGCTAATATTGCTATTCCTATGGTGCGTGCACATGATCCAGATACTGAACGCGAACAAGAAGAAGAGGTGATCGAGATTCAGATTCATCAAGAATATGATGAAGTAATAGTGGAAGATTGGGTTGAAAGCGAAGACGAATGTGAAGTGGTTGAGAAATCAATTGAAGAGTTAAAGCTTCATAATAAAAGAGAAATCGAATTCCCACCACAAAAAGTTCACCAATCACTATCTCCACCACAAATCATCATTAGAGATAGAATATCAGAATCACCTCTATCACTACAAATGATCAATAGATGCTACGCAAGAAAGGTGCTACACCGCGAGAGTAAAGCGGCAAGGAGGAGCACCTACCCACCACACTTTAAAGAGGAACGCGAGATTAAAGAAGATACAAATGAGCTTATACCGTTGAGGACGGTTATCTACTATCGTGTGGTGAAGAATACGTTTCGCCATGAAAGTAAGAAGGCGAAACGGAGATACTACCCTCCCCCTTTCAGAGATCGATTGAATAAAATTTTAAGGGGGGAGGTTCTAAAACTTACATGCCAAGGACGAGGCGAATTCAAGCGGAGGAGAACCGCAAGGGCCTCAATACCATCTTCATGGAAGGTAACGCGTCGAACTTAAAGACGTAATAAACAAAAGTGCTTCTTGGGAGACAACCCATGTTTAAATTGCTTTATGTTTTTCAATTCCTAGTGTTTAATTCTAAATTAGTGTCGAGTTTTAGTGTCTACTTTTAAAAGAAATGAGAAAGGTAGTGTGTTATTTGTGCAGGAATTGAGTTTGGGGTGCTAGGAAACGAAAGGAAAAATTCGCAGGTTGGTCCGGTGCACCGCACCAGACCCCTGGTATACCGCTCCTGAAAAACCCGTACCACGGGGTGGCCCCCACGGGTTTTATACAGAAAGGAGAAAAAAAAATTTGATGCGCGGTCCGGTATACCGCGTGAGATGTCCGGTATACCGCAGGAGGGAAAAACCCGTACCACGGGTTAGGTACCGCGGGTTTTTTGACGGAGTTTGTGCGGACTACCCCATGCACCGCACCCCTACACCGCAGGGCAAAAACCCGTGCCACGGGGTGCTAGCACGGGGTCAAGACAGGATCGAGAAAAAACGAAACAACAGAAGCTGCGGTACACCGCGGCTTAGGTCCGGTGCACCGCGCCTGGCGGTTTGTGAAGAGTCCATAGCCCAGTCAGCTTCTAACTTTAACGAGATAAACCCTAGCCTCTTCCAAACGAATTTTCCAGCTCCCAACCCTATAAAAACAACTTCATACCTACACAAAGACCACTACACCACCAAAGAACATCAAATCCTTCTTCCTAATCCATTCCAAACACACATCTAACACCACAATCCTTCAAGAACATCAAGAAATCTTCTACTTCAAGCTTAAGCCTCTTCATCAAAGCTTCAATCCTATTAATTAAACCTTCCCCAAGCCATTACATATCCATTACCCATCTCATATAACACCATAATCCTTCATTACAAATCCTCAAAACATCAAATTTCAAAACTCCTCTCTAGTTTTTGATTATTTGAAGTTTTGAGTTTGGGGTTCATTGAGATGACAAAGATTGGGAGGTCAAGAATACTATGAAGAGGAAGAAGAAGTTGAAGAACCTTGTATTACTTTTAGTGGTGAAAGATGTAGTTGAAAGAGTGGAAATTTTGGGAGGATAATCATGAAGAGGTGTTGAAACCCATAGGAAAGATCACAAAAGAGTTGGAGCTTATGCAAATCATATTACGTGGAGTGAGCAATGTTCAACATGCCACCTACGCAACACAAGGAGCTCAACCTACACGCAACCATGGAAACCAGCTTCGTGCTGGTTCAGATACGTTTTTCCTATCCCTTTCTTATTTGTTTTATTTGTTTTATTTGTTTAATTGCTTTCTTGAGTCTTTTTCGAGTCGTGGGGACACGACTCATTTTTGAGTTTGGGGTGGGGTTCGTTGCCTCATCCCAATTTTATGTGTTTTACAGTTTTTTTTTTTAAATTTTAGTTTGAGGAATGTTTTGACTGTAGAGATGTAGAGTGTTTTAAATGCCCCCATCAAGCATACTTTTTATGAATTAATGATAGAAAATAGTTGACTTTAGGAGTTAGTGTAAAACGCACTTTGATTGCATGCAAATATGAGATAATTAGTAGGAAAAATTAATGAACAATGCAAAAGAAGTAAACTTGTGCTTAAGGATAATAGGTGGTTTGTAGAACGTGAGATCTAAATGAGTAGAGAACCCACTTAGGTATGAACTAGAGACAAGTTGTGTAAATAGGAAGATGATAGGGGCAGTTCTTTGTTAGCCCTTTGAATCCTTTTTAGCTGTCTATCCCTGAATTAATTGTATCCTTCTTAGACAAATTTTTAGCCTTTAAGCCTTTCTTTTGTCGCCACATTATAAGCCAATATCCCTTTAGATTATTAGGCATGACCATATGACCCGCACTTGAATCACGATCCTGAGACTTCCTGTCTTGAGCTTGAGTTTGGGGTGGTGGGTCCACTATATGGGAATTTACATTGGGATTGGGATTTTTGAGCTTATCAATGATGCTTTGTGTTATATATGATGATGATTCACAGGTTAATTATATTGTAACCCTTTGCCGGGGTAATAGTGAATGGAAAAGAAGCTATAAAGCTAAAATCATGAATAGGCATGAAGAAAAAATAGCATGATATCTCAACATTAAAGAGAGAGTCATAGCTATACAAAAGAAAAAAATATATATAGAAATAAAAAGTTATATGAAAAGAATATATATTTGGACCGGCAAAGTGGAAAAGTTTAGGTGAATCATCCTTAGTGCTTATTGGGTTAATTTGGGGACGCTAACTAAGCGCGTCAATTGGGTTGAGTGAGAACGTTATTCGAGTGTAAACTCAAGCTCTTGGACAGTTTGTTGATGGTAAGTGAGGAGAGAGCCAAAAGATCACTTCAAATTTACCAAATATACATACCATACCGTCCTTCAGCCTATGCTAAAACCATAAAGACCTCGTGATTCCTAAATGCACAGTGAGTTAATAGGGAATATGCTAAGTGGAGCGTTCAAAGCAAGTAAGGATCGAGGAACACCCTATAGCCACCATCTTGAGATAAGTTATAAGCGTAACCTTCTAGTATTGTGAATTTAATTTTGATTGATATTATTTTGTATTTGATTTTGCATGATAAGTGTATGTGTATATTAATTCCTAGATTAGACTATATGAGATTTGTTTTAAGTTTTTCTTTGGGATTATTTACTAGATTCTACCTTCTGCATTCACCTAAAAGGCCTTTGTTTTTATTTTACTTTGTCGGGACGACAAAGGTTTGAGTTTGGGGTCTTGATGTCTCCCTATTTGTTATAATTCTTAGCCCATTGGAGACATCCTTTTAGGTGAATAAATGACTTATTTGATAGACTTTTAATCTTAATTGATCATATTACACTTTCTCCCCTTGGAAATTAACTATTTGCAGAATCTGAGCTTTTGTGCCTAAATTTGACTATTTTTAATGCAAAGTTAATTGGTTCTTGAATTTCATGAAAGACCAATCCAAGGAGAAAAAGTGAGAATAAAGTCTTAGTGTATTTTAGAGTGTTAGGAAATTATTTCTAGTCGAGTTTCTATTTTTAGAGTACACTTTCCTATTTTGATTACTTGATTTATTGATTTATTCTTTTTAAGCATATGCGGTTTAATTATTTATTTAATGTGAAGCTTTAAAAGATAAATGGTAATTACTTAGATACCAAGTCAAGATAAAGATGAAAGGAAAGAAGATTTACATGGAAATAAGAAGATTTAGGAAAGATTTATTCAAAGGAGGAAAAGATAAAGCTGCCTTTTGAAATCTGAAATTCAGCCACGTTTTAGAGATAAAATCATAATAAAAGATTGGCATGGATTCTGGACGAATGGTCTGCACCAATAGAAAGAGCTTTCCAAGACAAGCAGTTTCATATATTGGAACTTCTCAAACGGTTCATATATTGGAACTTCTCAAACGGATAAGTATTGAAAAAGATATGACCAAATCAAATCAGCAGAATCTTATCTTTTAGAGCTACGAATTTAAGAGTCTTTGCCTTGTCTTCCACTCCAAGCAAATTCGACCTAGGGTCTTCCAACACCTATAAATACACCCCTTAGACCTCATTATTCAGGACCTCTCACAATTTATTCAATATCCTTAGAGAGAGAGTCAAAGACCTCTCACAATTCATTCAATATATACATCCTTAGAGAGAGAGTCAAAGACCTCTCACAATTCATTCAATATATACATCCTTAGAGAGAGTGTCAAGAGGCGGAAGCAAGAGCAGAAGCTGGAGACTGTCTATATCTCCAACAACAGTTCAAGCCAATTCCTCTATCTAGGTTCTTATTTATTTCTGTTATTAGGAACATGTATATTATTAATTTCCTTATTGTTTTTACTTTCAATATGAGCTAAACCTTAATTACTTGAAAATCGCAATAAAGGGATGAACCCTAATTAATTTAATTTATGTTTTGAATTTGGGATTGCATGATTTAAATAGGATTGAGTTTTATATATTGGTTATTACTTTGTTTTTATTACTAATTCTTTTCCGCGCAACTAGAATTAGCTATTAGTATTTGGGCTATTCACTTTAGTGGCGAAGTGATCATCCGACAGGGGGGTTTGAATACAGATCTAGGTAATACCCGTGTAATGTCCGTTATTGACCGACAGGCTTAACTAGTTACATAGCCAAAGAGGTAAAATCTTATCATTCGAAAAGCCATATTCGACCATGCAGGTGTTTATGATACTTTAGGATAGCTTCTAGGTCCACCCGACAGGGGGCTAGGAGATATTAGAGTCTCGACTAATATTCTAATTCCAATTCTACCCTTAAACATAGCATAGATTATATTGATTAAGTGGATTCCTTGCGAGACTCAAGTATAGCTCATATCTGCATCTTAGTCCTTTAGTATTCAGTAATTTATTTTCTTGCATTCTTAGGATTAATATAAAAAACCAAATAAATATCTTTTCTCTTTTATTTTCTGTATTTGCAATTATTACTACTTATCTGTTGAACATTTGGGTTATACCAGTCCAATCCCTGAGAACGAATCCGACTTATCGGAGTATTACTTGGGACAACCGTACACTTGCGGTTAAGTGGTTCCTCTATTTTGCACTTAATTTTATAACACCCCAGGACCCACCATATTTCCATAGGAGTTCTAAGGTATATAGATCTATTGGGGCTCCTAATTTCCAAATAGGTTGCATTATATAATGCCTCACCCCAAAATGACATAGGAAGACCAAAAGTAAACAACATGCATCTAATATCTTCAAGTAAAGTTTTATTCATTCTATTAGCAATACCATTTTGTTGAGGGGTATGTCTTACTATTCTATGTAGAAAGTCATTTTTTTACAATAAGTATCAAATTCAACATTATAGAACTCTAAGCCATTATTAGTCCTAAGAACTTTTACAGTTAGGACAAATTGTTTTTCTTTTAAAAAAATGCACTCCTTAATTTTACAAATAAAATTCATCTTTAGATTTAAGTATAATTGTCCAAACTCTTCTACTGAAATCATCTACCAAAGACAATACTTATTTAATATTACCATGAGCATCATACCTTTCGGGCCTCTAGAGACCAGCATGACCATATTTGAGACAAGCCTTAGACTTATGAGAAACATGCTTAAATTTTAACATGTGTTAATTACCAAGTATATAAGTTTCACCAAAAGTAAGAATACATATAGCCTTTTTTCCCAAAACAAACCTTGTTTGCTTAGCAAAGTCATCCCCTAAATGCTCATATTCCCAAGTCTAAGGTACCACTTTTTGGTAGTAGTTTGTGAAAAAATGTTAGTAACATCGTTTACATAAGCAAATAAATGACTACCATTTAACACATAAACCTAAAATGTTTTATACCGGTCAAAAGAAGCTTTAACTCTTTATACACGTGCATACTAACATTCGATACGCTAGAAACACAATTAAGATCATCTGATGCACCTAAAGAATCAAGTTTCTTTTAAGGTCAGGAATATATCTAACATTACTTAGCACAATTTGTTTCACATATTTCATTCTCGATCCTACTTTACAAATTTATTTAACCTCACAAGGTTGATCATTATCCATGCATACAATTTCATTTTTATTATCAACAATATCATGAAATAGTTCAACTATAGGGCACATTTGAAAAGTACAACCTAAGTGAAGTATCTAATTAGCATGGCTAGACATACTAGGGACATTCTAAACCTCACATACATCATAATCAGTTCTAGGCATACATGCCACATTAGAATCATTGTTATTAGCACTCATTTTGGTTTTAAGCTTAAAGTAGTTCTTTTAAATTAGTAGTTTTACCATAGTGAAAAAACTTTCTAGTTTCTTTACTCTTAGTATTTTTCTTACTCTTTCTAGCCTTAACAGGGTCATTTAACAAGATAGTATCTTTTCTTTATTTTACAAACATACCTAATTTTTAAATTTGTTACTACCTGATCACAACTAGGGATAGTGGAAACATATTGAAACACATCTTTAACAACTTCATATGCATCAGGTATAGAATTTAAAAGGATCATACACTTACTAGTATCATCTAAGACCATATCAGTATCCATTAACATACGACACGTTTTAGTAAATTCATCCATATTTTCATATATAGACTTAGATACGCCCATCTTATAATTAAACAAAAAAAACTTTCAAGAAAGCAAGATTATGAGGTGACCTAATAACATATAGACATTCAAGCTTACCCCAAAATTAAGTGCAAAATTAGCACCATCAACTTGTCTGATCACATAGTTAGAAGTTTAGAAATAAGATGGTGTATGCTTCTTTTTTAATTGAATCCTCCTTATTCAAAAAAAAATCTTTAGGACACAATTAAATGTCCTCAATAAGAGCATATGTAACTTTATGATGAGATAAGTGTTCCTTCATCTTATTCTACTATACACTAAATCAATTTTTCCATCATAGGCAGACATAACAATGCGAGTTGTTGTAATCAGGTTAGTACAATCAAGATAATCAAGATAATCAAGAAAAAGAAAGTACTAACATTGTAGTAAATAACTTAAAATAAAATTAACTTTTAAATCAATAGTTTTGTAAAACCCTTGCAAGATTTTGGAAAACCTAAGTTTCTAAGATATTAAGTTTGTACCGAAAAAAGGTGAAACCCTAAATTTCAAAAGTAAATTCAAAAATTCTTGAAAAAAAATCAAATCCCAGAGAAACTTTTCATATCTATTTGATACCACATAGCAAAACCCAAAAAATTTTAAAGGATGATAAGTATAGGGTGAAAATATCTGATATCACTGTTGTACAAACTTTTACCAGATTTGAAATAATAGAATAAATTAGAGATTACCAGAACAGATAGGGCAAATGCGAACAATAAAGAAAACAACACTTATCGTGGTTAAGCCGAAAATGACCTAGATCCACGTTGAGCTCTAATGAGAGTAACTTATTCACTAGAAATTTCAGATTTCAGATTACAATATCAAGTTTGAACCATGCACCTCACTCAGTTACGGATTTCACAAAGGTAACCACAAATCTTTAGCATGCCAGCTTGCTGAAGACCATAAGTAATTAATCAAGTAGATTCTTACTATTACAAGATAATTAATCATTATATTAGTTATCTATCCTATCAAGAGAGAATATCATAATAACTAATCTAGGGCTTTCCTAACAAGATAGTCAGTAGGGTTTGAGATTTAACAACTGATCATTGTGTAAGGTCCCCTTACCCAAGTCCCCTGGTAATTGTTAGGTCATCACCTAAGTCCACTCGGGAAGGGGTTAGGAGGAATATAGAATCCTGGCTACTTATCTAAGAGCTTTAATCACCCTTATTAACTAGTAGAAGAAATAGAAAGATTAGTTCATACTCGCAAAACCTAAGCTATACTCTCTCATCTTATTCTTACATCTTTAGTTTATTGTCTTTACTTTAGTTTAATCGTTATATCCTCAATCATTATTATTTACTTTTCTTGTATTTAATTTCATTGTACTAGTTATTACTCCGCTTTTCTATTAATCCATTCGTATAACACACTAAGTCCTTGAGAACGAATCTATACTTATCATTAAGACTTGCGTACGACCCGTGATACTTGCAGTGAGTACCGTGTTTAAGTTAGGGTGTTAGTTGCATCTTATATTATCATATTTTTATCACGCCTTAACCGACACCAGGAATACATTATTTTTAGTACTTTCTTGTATTTTCCAGACCTTTACGTACTCCCTTTCGAGCTTCCCATATTGCTATCTAGGCCACACCTAAAAATATCCTATAAAAATACATACAGGACCTTTTTCCCCCACAAACCTAGTGCAGCGCAATTTTATTCGATATTTCTTCTAAAAAAGTATTAGTACAAAAAATATAACAACTCCCACAAACTCTAAACAATCCTTATAAAAAAACAGAAATTTTATAATATTTGTTAAACTTTTTGTGGCACGAGAATAAAAAAACATTAAATAAACTTCTTCTTTACTATATTACCTAATTCATTAAGTATAAGGTTATTTATTGCACCAATACTTTTAACTAATTAAGTAGGGGTCATATTGAAAAACTTGGGGGGGGGGGGGAAATTTTGGTATTGTAAAAAGACAAATAATATTGGATATTTTTTTAGTAAGATGGATAAATATAATTGTACAGTAGAGAGTATGAAATAGATCACCGGTGAACTATAATGAGCACACTTAATTCTTTTTAATTTGGTCACTGATTTTCATACATCATATAGCATAACGAACGAAAAAAGCGTTGCAGTTATTGGGATACGAAGAAGGTCAACAACAATATAAAGCTACCGAAAAACTCTTACCGTAATTGGATACATAAATACTCCCTCCGTTCCTAAAAGGTTGTCACACTTGTTTTTGCCTCACAAAATAAGAAACGTCATTTATTATTCATGTAATTACTAAAATACCCTTCATAAAGTGTCTTGATATCTTAAATATTTATTGGGAAATATAAATTATAATATTTAATTAGGGATAAAAGTTGTATAAGAATGAAATGTGTCTTGATTTTATAAAGTGACAACCTTTTAGATATAACTACTTTTAGTATAAGTGACAACCTTTTAGGAACGGGTGAAGTACATAACTGACTATTAACATAAACGACCTAGCAAGGAACCATATCCTTTAAAATTAATTGAAAAAAATAGTTGATTCTCCCCTCCACTTTCTGTAATGTAAGCTACTATTGAATGACATACAAATTGCTCTGAGAAATGGATTATGCCATATCATGAAACTCAGCTAATGCAATATTTACCCTCTAATGTTAGTGTTTCCCGGCCAAGCTTTGCTTCAAACGTCGAGCAACTGACTGATATGTTTGACTTTTGACCCTAAAATGCACGTATCACTATCCCAAAAATCCATATTTTGATCATATAAAACAAGGATCGGCACAAAATGACCAATATAAAATAGATGATTACTACTGAGAAGAACTTTAACTTCTTTACTGTGACGGTCATACGAGTTCAGGGAATCATCATCATGATCTTTCTTCAATATTTTACCATTGTTCACAAAGCATCGTGGTATATTGTTAAACTTAAGATCAACTGAAATTTATAACCCAAGATTCAAATACCCCATATTCTTTCATCAACCATATATCATCCTTCCATATCTCATTATCTAGACAAAAATTTCCATGTACCAAACAAAACCATCTTTAACAATCAATAAACGGTTACATTAAATTGTTTTCCAAAGTATAGGGAAATCTCATTTCCCTAAACACTTCACTATGCATATCAAACAATACACTACTACATGAGGCTGAAATAGCGACGACCCGCGTCGTCGCTAATTATAGGCAATTTCGTCGCTAGAAGCCGGTTTGGGTCATCGGCGACGACTTTTCGTCGCCTATATTTTATCGTTAGTAATTCATCGTTAGAAATATTTTTCGCAACGAAAATTGCCGCTAATGACTGAGTCTGATTTGCGACAACAAAAGTCGTCGGTAAAGACTTTTAATTTGCGACGAAAAGTTTTCGTCGCTCTCCAGATCAACTAGTGACGAATTTGTCACATCGTTGTCAAATTGTTTTGGCGACAATGCTGGATTCGTCGTTAGTGGAACGAATTACTAGCGACGACTTTTTCCTCCTCGTTTTCGATAAAACCATCGTCGCTAACATTGTTTTTTTAATTCCGGATTAATTATGATTATGATTTTATTTTTTTTTCTGTTTTTTATTTTATATTTTTAATTTAATTTTTAATTCAATTTTTATATCTATTTTTTATATTTATATTTTTAATTTAATTTTAATTTGTATTTCTATTTTTTTAATTTAACTTAATATTTATTTTAATTTCAATGTTTTATTTTAATATTAATACAAATATATTGAATAGATAATTAAAAACATTAAATATTTATCAAAAAGCAATATTTAATTAAATTGAAGTGAAAGATCGGAAATAAAGTCAAATATCCGATAAAAAGGTAAACACCTGATAAATAGTCAAAATAGTCAAAAAACCTTCCAAAACAAAATCAATACAAATTAACTTAACCAAACTCACGGATCATCCAACTGGTCGGCATCTTCTTGTTCTTCCTCTTCATCTTCTCTCTCCTTCGAGGGGTATTGGGGCAAGACCTTGTGTGACCCTCATTTATTCAACAGCTCCATAACTTTGTTTATGATGTTCATCAAGTCACGAGAGCGAGTCGTGCTTGTTGTGGAGGCATTCGATGGCACGGTAAGATCGATAGGGGAGAGGCCTTGAGTTGTGCGAAACTCATTCATAGTTGTCATCATCACGTTGAGTCGATCCTCGTTCCGCTTAACCAAAGGATCCGGCTCGAAATTACGGGATTTCTTCTGAACAAGACCGGTTACCCAATTCGTCCTCGTTGGGCCCATACCTTCCTCAACTGCATCTTTAAAGGTGTCTATTTGATCTTTAAGCGGCACTTCAGTAGATGAGTTCGCATCGGATGACCCAGCCTATGTCTCGATCACCTACCTCTTCAAATTTTCCTAATAAATATCTTGTTAGATGACAATAAAAGTTACTTAAAATTAATTAAAATAAAAGTTAATAAGTAAGGAAAAATACCCGTATTACAGTTTTTGTACTTCAGGTTTCTCCACTCATCCTTCTCCTCATCGTAGCCCATATACTCAAAAAACCCAATTAAGGAATTTTCCTCTCCTCTTGTGTAGCCTCGTCAATAAAAGTCAACAGCTCCTTTGTCGGTTTTTTCATCTTCCCATTTTCAATAACATATTAAAATAATTATATTAAAAATAAATTAAAGTAATTAATATATTTTTATTAAAAAATATTGTACCTAATAAATGACATCCCAAGTTCGGGAAAAATTTCTTGATCCAGCCTTACTCGATTTTTTTGCTTCTTTTGGTATTCCTTGTACACCTTCGCTTGGCTTTGTTTCAATATAATTTCAAAAAATTAAATACGCATATTTTATAATAGTTACAATAAAATTTAACTTTTATACTTGACTATCTATGTCATCTCACATCTCCCGACATCTTCTCCGAACCACCGGGTCAATATCAGCAGGTGTTTAATTCTAATTGTAGTAATCTCTCTTCAAATCGCCCTTCCAATTTATATACGTACTTGATTGGCACTTCTTTAAACTTCTTGCGATTTTATCCCAATCCTCTCTTTGTCTCCACCCCTCAATATCGAAAAACTCTTGTAATCAGAATAGAATTGTTTGTTTCATACCTGCGGGCACATCTTTCCAACTGTTATAACACGACGACACATTATCGCGGACTGTCGCCCCCACCACTTGGGACACGTGGTGACCGTACTAACCAGTCGGGTTCCAAGTATCGTCCAAAATGCAAAAATCGACGGGTAAGGGGTGGCCTTATTTGGCTAACGCCTCTAGAGCGGTCTTAAGAGACGAGGGGCCTCGAGGTCTTCTTTGTCGTTTCTCAGTTTTAATAAAAAATGGAATTAATTTTAAATTGAAAATATTATATGTGTTAACATATTATAGTTATTGGGTAGTTGGACGCATGTACATAAAATGCGGTTAGGATTCCTGGATGGATCCCGCCCGTTACCATCACCATAGTGGTTACGTGAAAAAACATCTATCATCTAATATTTAACGGAAGTAATAAAAAAATTATGCTTAATTTTTAAATAAAATTATCTTAAATGTTTTTTAGTGTGTTTTTTTTAATAAAAAACTTTTATGCTTATCTTAAGTGTTTTTTAAAGTGTTTTTTTCTAAATATTCTTTTATGTTTAATTTTTAAATAAAATTACTAAGGGACAAGAGCCTTAAGGGAATGAAGTTAAAGTCAACAAAAATACTTGATAGAAGGACAAGAGCCTTAAGGGAAAGAATATATTTCTAATGTCTTATAAAGTTTCGTGAAACTAATAGGATCGCATATGAATTCAGTTGCCTTTACACACCCCATTAAAATGGTATAGCTAAAAAAATGAGTATCTCTTTCAATTTTAATGAATTCTATTCTAAAACATTCAGTTTCCCCATATGTGGGGGAATGAGGTCTTATAAAACTGTTATATAGTTAACAGGTTTAACTCATAAGATTCTAGTTAAACCCCCTTGAACTATGGAAAAATATTATTCCTAACCTTAAATACTTAAAAATTTGGAGGTGACAGGACATGATTGCCGTACACGACTTTGATTAAATCACTTCAAAACTATAAATCCTATTTGTATTAAAAACTGTTGTATATAAATCCTATCCTTATTTGATACTTAATTGGTGATTTTAGACATGCATAAATATTTTGAAGTATATGGTTTTTTAAGAGATAATATTAATGTTTCATATTTGTTATTATGTCATATAGTAATAACTTACTCGTTAACACTGATATACGTGATGGTGAGAATATACCCTCGAGTTTATTCTCCTTTAGTTTTAAGATTATATGTGATAAAAAGTGGAGGCATAGTTCACCATCATCTAATCATGTGATCTCTTATTTTCATTCATGCATGAAAAAAATTGTTAATATATCATATATATAAATTGAAAATTTAGAAAATGTATGTGAACTGACAAGTTAGTGCACGAAGATAGGTGGATTGGAGGGTTCATTGGTGACATTGAAGTTTTTTGGCTAAGTAAATGGGAAGGGTGAGTTGTCTTGGAACTTGTGACCTATAAGAGGACGGTTCCATCCTTAGAGGATTAAGGGTAGATACATGGCAATCCGAAAACACTTACACCTAGATAGGGGTGGAGCCAAGTGTATTTTAGAAGGGTCCATGGACCCCTCCCCGATATTTTTTACAATATACACCTACCATTAAAAATTATAAGTAATTGATCTCCAATATTTTAAGATTCTTCATTGGTCTTCCCTAGCATTTAAATCTTATTTTATTTGATTTTAAATTTTTATACTTATACAAATATTTTTATATTTTTTTACAACAAAATATATATTACTTTGTATAAAAAACCAACTTATAAAATAAGCAATTTAAAAAATTTAATATAGCACTATATTAAAATCTTTATAGGACCTATAGTGAATTTTATGTCTCCAACTAAGAGATACTAGAATAGTTTGGACAGAAGCAATTGTAGGTTGTATAATATAATTTTCTGAGTTGTTCCATCCTTCTGAAAGATCCACCACATCCTAAATAAGGATCGTTTTATTACCCTCTATCTTGAGAGACAATAATAGGCCTAAACCATCATCAAAATGATATAAATGGAAGGGTTTCAAGAAACAAGAGGGATCTCCTTTGTGAGAGTATTAAAAAATTCTTGACTTTATGGACTGGTCAAAAATTGCAGAATGTTCCCTGCGTTATCCGTCAATCTAGGTGACTTAGAGAGAGATTCAGAGCTATCAGCGATTCCCAATAGTTATTACTGAGCTCGACCACATACTTATTCGCAGAAGACACGGGATTTCTATTATGAGAAATTTTTTCATATTTTTACGGGCTTCCTTTAGGAAAAACATAATCATGCTGTTTTGGAGAAGACATGTGTTGAACATGATGTAATGCAAGTTGAGGTGATTGATCTCCATGCTCATCACCAGAATGCATAAACAACTCACCCCTCTGAGGGTTATATAGACCATAAGACACAATTCTTGAACATCTCGTCAATGGAAGCTCAAGTATAATACAATCACATATTAAGAAATTAAGAAAGCTCACTTATAATTTAAATAATGATTTTTTAAATAATAGTTGAACATGATTTTCTTCTAAATATTAAAAAATTCATGTAATAATAATAATAATATTAAATTACTTTTTAGTCCTAAGAAACAAAATTGGGATAGTGAACAATAAAACAAAAGTGATTAGATAGTTGTCATAATTTTAAGATATGTATGGGCTTCTATCCCTATATTAATATATACCCCTGATTTTTATAAACTTCTAGTATTTTCTTTCACTTAAAAATAACTTTTTTTCTATTTAGACCGCTTCTTCTCTCCAAATCTCTTAAATTTTTTCTATCCAAATCTCGTAAAAATCAAAACTAGGTTCTCATAGCTAGATCTAGATCTAGAGCTAGATCTAGATCCAGATTCAGTTAGCTACTATATAGCTATCACCATGGTGGTCACAAAACTCAAATCACCATAAGGAAAGTCATTGATGGTACATGTATCTACTCTCATTTTTTTCAATTGTTTTATTAATTGAGTGAACCTAATTTTATTTTTATTGAGAATTGTGGAATTAGTTTTGGTAATTATATTTTACTTGCTTAAATAAAATGTGTTAAACAATTCTATAGATACTTATTACAAATATGTGATCTAAATTATTTCATATTGTTGGAAAATTTAATTTATGATGTATGTATTTCATTTTATTTAAGAGGGTCAGAATAAAGTGCAGCAAGTATATATGTGGTTGAGTGCTTGCATCATAAATTAGTGCTTGTGATTATTAATTTGTGTATGCACGATATAGAAGAGGAGTCATAAAAAAATTTGAGATTTTCTTTTTCAAATTAATTACACTACAGATACCTAAACTATGCAAATATTCCACCTTAGGTCATACATTATATAAAAAATTCATTATATGTCTCCATATTAGCCCAAGTTAATGTTATATATATGTAATAATATTTAGTAAATACCAAAATATTTTTTTGTAAGTAATTTTATGTTAAGGTATATTAAAGTGTGATTATACTGGATTTGCAAATATAAATATATATATATATATATATATTTAAAGTTATATTTTGTAGTTGATTTTATAAATTAGTATTAAAGTGTGATTATACTTTTGTTTAGTTTTACAGATTGAGTTGAATATACAGTGAATAAAATGGTCCTTGACCATGACATTTCATCATTTTAGTAAACAATGAGTTGTCCAAGGACAGAATTTTCCTTGTCTTCGGTAAATAAGAATGAACTAGTCGGGGCATATGAGCCTAGTGTAAGAGGATCAGATCCGTCGTGAATTCCTTATCACATATAGGGAAACAAAATAATGTTTCCTCATATGTGTTTTGGAAGTTATTTTTAGATTGGTCCATTTTAATAAGAGAAAAAGAATGTGATAGGTATGGATGGTATATGTAGAAAAAGGAAAGAAGGACATAAGGAAGAGACAATGACGATAGATAGGGTGTCTATACACCATATATATATAATTTTTAATTTGAATATTTATTAATTTTGTCTTAATGTTAATAAGTGGAAAAGCATGTGAAAGGCACACCGGCCTAAGTAGTAGTTGTTACAGTGATGTTCGTAACGATATATAAGCATTCGTGATGTTTATAATGATATATTTTATGTAATTAAGATTGTATGTCGTGGATTATATATACTTTTATCATAAATTTCTTCTCATGTTAAAACTTATTTAGTTACAAAGATACGACAAAATGAATTATTAAAAAAAGTCATAGCTTAATATCTATATATTCGACATTAAGTTAATGTTTCTGAACATTACCCCTAGTTCTCATTCAGAAGTGAATTTCATTTTTAATTTACAATCATAAGGCCTATGATTGGGTTATTAGTGGGGTTGTTTTATTTACTGTGCTAGGAAAACAGAATGAAGGAATTTTGGTATTGGTACCATTGCTCTATTGATGGTTTCAAAATCAAGAATACCAATTAATGGTAAGAATGGTGTGAATTATTAGTCCATATTTTTAAGATACTTCTTATTGTCTATCTTAATAAATATTATTCAAAACAATAATAATTAAAATATATGTAATTGTTAATTATTAATTTATCTCAAAGTTATAAAGGTGTTACGGAAATAAATAAAAATACAAATGTTGCTCATACAAGAATTTATCTAGAGAAGATCTTTGGTGGCTATATATACTAAGGCTTCTCCCTTATGAAACACACCAACAAAGAGGAGAAAGACGAAATCTCTAATGGTCTACCCTTTCCAGACTCCCTCGTGTTGAAAAAGTTATTTGGGTAGTTCGAGCAATACTCCGACACTCATTAGAGCATGCACTTTAAATAAGGAGTAGAAGTCATACCTTGGGGAATGACTAGTGAATACATTTTAGCACCCCGCATTGCATATAGTTGGTCTTGTCCACTCTACTACAATGGCGTTTTTAGGTTCTTTAAGGTTAAGTTTTTCATTTTCTATTCCTATTTTATGTTTTCAGGTTTAATTAATTATTTTCCAACAATTTAAAAATGATTACTATATATGAAATAATGGTTGCTTCTGGAATTAACGTGGATTTGGTTAGGATAAAGGTGGAAATCTTTGCAGGAATGATTTGACGTATTTTTTGGTGGAAAATGATAATGGTCATGGGAGAATCACTACTTTTTATGCTAAAACTTCAAGATTTTTATATGATCTAACAGAGGTGTTTGATAAGAAAAACGAATACATATGAAACTCAGCCACTGCTACAGTTCTCGCAAAAGGAAAAGTTAAAACTTGAAAATATTCCTTTATACGTGATGATTATTTGTTTATATAATATTATTATGTATCAATTATTTTTTATCTAAATGAAGTAGTATTAAAATCTAATTTCTAGTGGGTGAAGATAATTATCATTTAGTGTGATAAGTGTAACAGGTGGTTTAGTTTATGTAAAAAACTTTTTTAAACTTAATATATGATTATATTTTTGGACTGTTGTAATATGTGGCATTACAATATTTAACATTTAATTGTTAAAATTATTAAAGGTCTAGATGCTTTAACATAATTGGTTAGTTTGTTAAATGTCAAATATTTAATAAGCGAAAAGCATGCCAAGGAATCCTTAAACACGTGACCAGTACGAGACTCAATTATTTAAACTAGTATTTTATGACTTAACTGGTTTTACAAGTATAATGTTTAGTGGAAAGGATACGTGTACTCTAGGTACACTGCTTATTTCTCTCCTAAAAATAATTCATAAAGTTTTTTTTTAAAATATAAAGTTGAAGTCAACTAGATACAAAGACAAGAGCCTTAGGTGTAGAGAATATATTTCAACTATCTTATAAAGTTTTTTGAAACTAATAGGATCGTAAATAAATTTTACACACCCCATTAAAATGGTATAGCTAAAATAATGAGTTGATCTTTTAATTTTAATGAATTCTATTCTAACACATTTAGTGTTCCCATATGTGAGAAATTAGGTCTTACAAATATGTGCTTAACAAATTTAACTCATAAGGTTCTAGTTAAAACCCCTTAAATTATTGAAAGATATTTTTCCTAACCTAAAATATATAAGAATGTGGAGGTGACAGGCCATTTCGCCTACATGGCTTTGATTAAATCGAATCAAAACTATAAATTCTGTTTTGTATTAAAAACTATTTAATATAGAATCCTATCCTTATTTGATAAACTCTATTTGTGATTCTAGACATGCATAAATATTTTGAAGTATATGGCTTTTTTTAAAGATAATATTAGTGTTTCCTAATTGTTATTATGTCATATAGTAATAACTTACTCGTTAACATTGATATACGTGATAGTGAGAATATAACCTTTAGTTGTTCTCCTTTAGTTTTGAGATTATCCGTGATAAAAAGTGGAGGCATAATGCGCCATAATCTGATCATGTGAGCTCTTATTTTTATTACTAAATGAAAAGAATAGTTAGTATATCATATATATATATATATATAGATTGAGAATTGAAAAAATATATGTGAACAGACAAGTTAGGAGACAAATATGGGGTATTGGGTTCCATAGGAGGGTTCATTGGTGGCATTGACAATTTTGGATAAGTAAATGGGAAGGGTGAGTTGTCTAGGAACATTGACCTCATAGAGGATGGTTCCATGCTTAGAGGATTTACGGTCGATACATGGAAATCTGAAAACAATTACACCTAGATAGGGGGTGGAGCCAAGTGTATTTGAGAGGGGTCCATGGCTCCCTCTCCCAGATATTTTTAAAAAATATACACCTACCATTACAAAAATATAAGTAATTGATCTCCAAACTTTTTTAGAATCTTCATTTGTTCTTACCTAACTTTTAAATTTTATGTTATTAGATTTAAATTTTTTATTTATGCAATTTTTTTAAATTTTTTTACAACTAAAAAGTATATATTACTTTGTATAAAAAAGGAACTTATAGATTAAGAAATTAAAATATATATTATCGGAACTTATATTAAAATCTTTATACAATATAGAAACATGTAGTGCATTTTGCGTCTCCAATTGGGTTATACTAGAATAGTTTGGACGGGAGTAATGGTAGGATGCATAATATAATTTTTTTAGTTGTTCCCTCCCTCCGAAAGATACACCACTACCTATGTTATTTGTCAATCCATGTGACTTAGAGATAGATTCAGGGTGATCAGCGATTCTCAACATTTATTACTAAGCTCAACCACATACTTATTCACAAAAATTACAGGATTTCTATGATGAGAAATTTTGGCAGAGTTTACGGGATTCCTTTAAGAAAAACATACTCATGTTGTTCCGTCGGGAAAGACATGTGTTGAACATGATGGACTGCAAGTTGAGGTGATTGATCTCCATGCTCATCACCAGAATGCAAAAACAATCATGTATTAATAATAATATTAAGTTATTTTTTAGTTTTAAGAAAAAAAATCAGGATGGTGAACAACAAAACAAAAGTAATTGGATAGTTGTTATAATTTTTAAATATGTATGGTTATCCCTTTTAATATATACCCCTATTTTTTATAAATTTATAGTATTTTCTTTCACTTAAAATTAACCTTTTTCTACTTAGATCTTGTCTGCTTTCTCTCCAAATCTCTTATTTTTTTATCTAGATTTCATTTGTTTTTCTTCGAACATCGTAAATCTCATAAATAGGTTCTCATAAATCATATATAATCTTTGCATTACCAATACAAGTCTAGATTTAAATCCAGATCCAGATAGGTACTATATAGCTATCACCATAAAGAAAGTCATTGATGGTACATGTTTGTACAATCATTTTTTCAATTGTTTTATTAATTGATTGAACCTAATTTGATTTTTATTTAGAATTGTGGAATTAGTTTTGGTAATTATGTTTTAACTGCTTACAATGTGTTAAACAATTGTGTATATCCTTGTTACAAATATGTGATCCAAATAATTTCATATCGTTGGAAATTTTGATTTATGATATGTATTTCATTATATTTAAGAAACTCAGAATAAAGTGCAACAATTCTATATGTGGTTGAGTGATTGCATAATAAAGTAGAGCTCATAATTATTGATTTGAGTATTCACAAATAGAAGAGAAGTCATAAATTTTTGTTGAGATTTCCTTTTTCAATTTAATTGCACTATAGATACCTAAACTATGAAAATATTGCACCTTAGGTCATACATTATGTAAAAAATCCATTATATGTCTCCATATTACTGTTAATGGTATATGTAAATAATAACTAGTCAATACTAAAATGTTTTTTTGTAAGTAATTTTATGTTACAGTATATTAAAGTGTGATTATACTAAATTTGAAAATATATGTGTATATATATATATATATTCTTAGTGTTATATTTTGTAGCAGAGTTTAGCAATTGGTATTAAAGTGTTGTTTGAGGATTTAATTATATGGATTTGTTACTCGTTATGACGTAAATTAACCTAATAACTTTATATAAATATCATACATATTAACTAACATTATTTTTGTTTATTTTTCCAGATTGAGTTGAATATATAGTGAATAACATAATCCTTGACCATTACATTTCATCATTGTAGCAAGCAATGAGTTGTCTAGGGACATAAATATCCTTGTCTTCGGTAAAGAAGAAAGAACTAGTTGGGACATATGAGCCTCGACATGGTGTAAGAGGATCAGATTGGTAGTGAATTCCTTATCACATATAGGGCAACCAATAGATGTTTCCTCATATATGCTTTGGAAATTATTTCCTGATTGATTCATTTTAATAAGAGTAAAAAATATGATATGTATAGATGGTATAGGTAGATAAAGGAAAGACGGGACATAAAGTAGGGACGATGAAGATAAAGGGGTGTCTATACACCATATATATTGTATGAATATTTATTAATTTTGAGTTTATGTTAATCAGTGCAAAAGCATGTGGAAAGCCTACCGGGCCAAGTAGTAGTTGTAATAGTGATGTTAGTAACGATATATAAGCACTAGTGATTTTTTCAATGATATATTTTTTGTAATTAAGATTGTATTTTGTGAATTCTATCATACTTTTATCATTAATTTTTTTCTCATGTTAAAACTTCATTAGTTACAAGGATTCGACAAAATGAATTATTAAAAAAGTAATAGATTAATATATTTATATTCGACAGGAAGTCCATGTTTCTGAACATTATCCCCAATTCTTTTTGCATAAGTGAATTTGATTTGTAATTTATAATCATAAGGTTTATGAATGGGTTATTCATGGGATTGTTTCTTTATTGTGTTAAGAAAAAATGAATCAATGAATTTTGATATTGGTACCACTGCTCTATTGATGGTTTTAGAATCAAGCATACTGATTAATGGTAAGAAAGGTGTAAATTATCAGTTCATATCTTTAAGATTCTTCTTATTGTCTATCTTTATAAATATCATTCAAAACAATGATATAAAAGAAATATATGTAATTTTTAATTATTAATTTATCTCAAAGTTAGAAAGGTGGTACAAAAATAAATAAAAATGCAAATGTTGTACATACAAGCATTTATCTAAAGAAGGTCTTTGGTGGCTATATGTACTAAGCCTTCTCCCTATTGAAACACTCCAACAAAGACAAGAAAGATGAAATCTCTAATAATCTACCCTTTCCAAACTCCCTCGTGTTGAAAGAATTATGTGAGAAGTTCGAGCAATACTTTAAAGACTTAGTTAGAGTGTGCACTTTAAACAAGGTAGTAGTCGTCATGCCTTGGGGAACGACTAGTGAATACATTTTAACACCCTGCGCCACAAATCGTTTTTTGGTCTTGTCCACGCTACTAAAATGTCGTCTTTAGGTTCTTTAACGTTAAATTTGCCATTTCAATTCTTATTTTATATTTTCAGGTCTATTTCAGTTTTCCAACAATTTGGAAGCGATTATGATACATCAAATAATGGTTGCATCTGGAGTTAACGTGAATTTGGTTAGGGTAAAGGTGGAAATCTTTGTTGTAATAATTTGGCGCATTTTATTGGTGGAAATTGATTATGGACATGGAAGAATCACTACTTTTCATGATAAAACTTTAATATTTTTATATGATGTAGAAGAGGTGTTTGATAAGAAAAACGAATACATATGAAACTCAACCATGACTAAAATTCTCGCAAAGGAAAAAGTTAAAACTTGAAAATATCCCTTTATACATGATGTTTTTTTGTTTCCTTCATATTATTATGTATCAAATTTTTTATCTAAATGAAGTAAGATTAAAACCTAATTTCTAGTGGCTTAAGATAATTATCATTTAGTGTGATAAGTGTAACAGGTGGTTTAATTTATTTTAAAAACTTTTTCAAAACTAATATAATTATAATTTTTTTACTATTGTAATATGTGGCGTTACAATATTAAACATGTATTTGTTACAATTATTAAAGGTCTAGATGCTTTAACAGATTTGGTGATTTGTTAAATGTCAAAAATTTAAAAAAGCATGCCAAGGAATCTTTGAACACGTGACCATTGAGAGACTCAATTATTAAAACTAGTATTTTATGACTTAACTGGTTTTACTAATATTACCTTTAGTAGAAAGGATACGTGTACTCTAGGCACACTTCTTATTTATCTCCTAAAAACAATTCATAATGTTTTTTTAAAAATATAAATTTGAAGTCAACTTGATAGAAAGACAAGAGCCTTATGGCTGAGAATACATATCAACTATCATATAAAGTTTTGTGAAACTAATAGGATCGCATATGAATTTAGTCGTCTTTACACACCCCACTAAAATTGTATATCTAAAATAATGAGTAGATCTTTTAATTTTAATGAATTTTATTTTAACACATTCAGTTTTCCCATATGTGGGGAATGAGGTCTTATAAAACTGTTATGTGTTTAACAGATTTAACTCATACGATTCTAGTTGAAAGCCCTTCAGTTATGGAAAAATATTTTTCCTAGCCTAAAATACTTAAGAATGTGGAGGTGACAGGCCATGACTGGCCTACACGACTTTGATTAAATCACATCAAAACTATAAATTCTATTTTGTTTAAAACCTATTGAATATAGAATCCTATCATTATTTGATCTATTCATGATTCTAGACATGCATCAATATTCTTGAGTATATGGTTTTATTAAATGATAATATTGATGTTTCCTATTTATATTATGTCATATAGTAATAACTTACTCATTACCACTGTGATACATGATAGTTAGAAAACCTCTAGTTTGTTCTCCTTTAGTTTTGAGATTATCCGTGATAAAAAGTGGAGGCATAATCTACCATCATTTGATAATATGAGCTCTTATTTTTATTACTATCATATATATATATATATATATTGAGAACTGGGAAAAATTATGTGAACAGACAAGTTAGTGGTCGAAGATGGGGTATCGTGTGACATAGAAGTGTTTATTGATGGCATTGAATATTTTGTCTAGGTAAATGGGAAAGGTGTGTTGTCTAAGAACTGGTGACCTCTTAGAGGATCGTTCCATACTTAGAGGATTTAGGGTCGATACATGGATATCTAAAAAGACTTACACCCAGATAGGGGTAAAGCCAAGTGTATTCGAGAGGGGTCCATGGCTACCCCTCCCCGATATTATTTTTAAATATACACCTACCATTACATAAATATAAGTAATTGATATCCAAATTTTTTTAGAATCTTCATTTGGTCTTCCCTAACTTTTAAATTTTATGTTATTAGATCTTAAGTTATTTTATTTATATATTTTTTTTATTTTTTACAACAAAATATATATTACTTTGTATAAAAAAGAACTTATAGATTAAGCAAGTAAAAAAATTAATATCACCACTTATATTAATAATCTGTATATAATATAGGGACCCATAGTTCATTTTGCGTCTCCAATTGGGAGATACTAGAATAGTTTGGACTAGAGAAATTGTAGGATGCATAACATAATTTTCGAAGTTGTTCCATCCCTCCAAAAGATCCACCACATCCTCAAAAAGGATCGTTCTATTAGCCTCTATCTTGAGAGACGAGAATAGGCCTAAACCGTCATCAAAAGGAAATAAATGGTGGGTTTCAAGAAACAAGAGGGATCTCCTAATGTGCGAGTATTCAAAAATTATTTACTTTACGGACTAGTTTAAAAATTACAGAATGTTCCCTACGTTATCTGTCAATCTAGGTAACTTATGCCTAGGCTCCAGATGGGCTCTTGTGTTATAATTCGTAATCAGCACTTGTAAAATATAATCAGTAAGGAGGGAGGGCCTCTTACTTAGAGAAAGTGATCAGCGATTCTCAACATTTATTATTAAGCTCAACCACAGACTTACTCACAAAAGTCACAGGATTTCTATTATAAGAAAGTTTGGAAGATTTTTTGGGCTTCCTTTAGGAAAAACATACTTATGTTGTTTTGGGAAGGACATGTGTTCAACATGATGTACTGCAAGTTGAGGTGATTGATCTCCATGCTCGTCACCAGAATGCAAAAACAACTCAACCCTCTCAGGGTTTTATAGACCATAAGACACAAGTCTTTTGAGAGTTGTACTTTGTTTAAAGATAGATAAAATTATCACGTGGATACCTAGTGTTTCGCGATTTGGACAAATAAGTACCCATGTTTACAAAACAGGTACCCAATGTTCTGTTTTTTGCCTTCCATTAGTACTTGTTGTGAATTTTGGCGTTAAATGTCATTTGTCATAAGGACCCTATTTGCAAAATAAAGAACGTTGGTACATGTTTTTCCAATTTATAAAGTTGGGTACTTCATTTTAGAAAAAAAGTTAACCACGTCACTTACATGTGACATTTAACGACAAACTTCACGGCAGGAACTAACGGAAAGCAAAAAACAAAAAGTTAGGTATTTGTTTGTCACTTTTGTCAACTTTGGTACTTATTTGTCAAAATTTGAAACAAAGGGTATGTAATGGGAAATTTTCCCTTAAAGATATTAGCAAAATTAGAAGAGAATTTAGAACATTCATTTCTTTGTTGTTATTAAAAACAATACATGACATAAATGAAATATTATCGTTGTATAATGTAGCAAGTACTTCGCTACTCTTGTGGAATGAACAGGAGCAATTCCACAAACCCACGTCCCTACGCTACACGACATGAAAAAAATAGAAGCCCAAGTATGATACAATCACAGATTAAGAAATTAAGAAATCCTACTTTAATAGAAATAATGATTTTCTAATTTAATATTAAAACATGGTTTTTTAAATAATGTTAAAACTATGTCATGTAATAATAACAATAAAATAAAGAGTAACGCTAGATATCACCCCAAAGTGCATCGCCTTTATATCGCCCCTTATATGGATCAATCATAAAAGAGAGAGAAAGAGCATTACTCTAAGAAAAATTATTCCTAAGAAACAAACTTGAGTTAGTGAACAACAAAACAAAAGTAACTGAATATTTTATATGACATCTCACCCTAATTTTTAGATATATATGGACTTCTATCCCTTTCTTAATATATATGTCATTTTTTTAGAAAATTGTACTAGTGTTTTCTTTTTCTTTAAATTAATTTTTTTCTATTTGAGTCTCATTTTTTTTTCAAATTTCGTAAATATTTTCTATCTAGATTTAGTTTGCTTCCGCTCCAAATCTCGTTAATTTTTTTCTATCTAGATCTTGTATGTTTTCTCTCCAAATCTTGTAAATAACATAGATTAGATTCTCATAAATTGTCTTTAATTTTTAATTACCAACTTACAAATCCAGATCCAACTTACAAATCCAGTTACCTTTTATCTAGCCATCACCATTGACCGCAAAGCTCATATCACCATAAAGAAACAACTACCCGCCTAGTTATGGTGTAGTGTAAGCGGGTTGATCAGGTTGGTTGGATTTTCTAACAAGTTGCACAGCCCTACTACAGAAGTTTTATTTGAAATTTCACCCTTTCAGAAAATTGAATGGAAAACAATATTAAAATTAAAATAAAATTCATACAAAGTTTTGAGCTTAGTAGAACTTTGAAAGTTATTTTCTTAAATTAAGTGTTGTATATGTTATATTTTTTAATTTACTTGAAATGAATTGATGTTTCTATTAAAAAATAAACTAGTAAAATATAATTTTCATAAAATAACTTTCAAAATTGTCTAGAAGAAACACGTCTAGACCCCGCACAGGCTACCATCCCTCTTTTTAGGCGCTCAAATATACCCTACCGCCGCCTCGCGCATTATAGAACATTGATTATAACATGTAATCTAGTTCAGTGTGGCAATCCAAATTATAAAAAAGTTTAGCTCATAATATTTTTATTGTACAAATATTTACCGGATTTGAAATAATGGAACATATTAGAGATTATCAAAACAAATAAAACAATTGTGAAAAAGTAAGTAACACAAACACTTATCGTGGTTCAGCCAAAATAACCTGTATCCATGTTGAACTCTAATGAGAGTTGCTCGTTCACTAGAAACTCCAGATTACATATAACAATATCGATTTCGAACCATTTACCTCACTTAGTTACAGATTTTGCAAAGCTAACCACAAATCTCTAGCCAACCAACTACGTTAAAGATTATAATTAATGAATCGAGGAGATTATTACTATTATAATATATTAACTCGCTATATTAGTGATTCTATTTAATCTAGAGTGAATACTAAATAACCAAAGTTTTCAAGTTGTTAGGGTTTTGAGAGTTTCGAAAGAATGAATGGGCTGAATGAATAATGTCAAACCAACAAAATGTGATATTTATATGAGACATCACTGAGGGTTAATGAAATACGTTGATCTCATGAGATATCAAGCGCCTACAATGTTCCACGTATCTGATTGCTTCATCACAACGCCATTGTTTTGTTACGGTGTCTAGCAAAGTGTCAAATTCATTGTCACGGGTTAAAAATAACACTTCAACACAACAAAATATAACATACACATATATATTATTATGAACAATCTCTACCTCGAAGTGTTATTCCTTATAATTTGTATCTTCTTTTGCCTTTGGTAAGCCACCAATTCATAATCTTCTCAGTCCAAATATCCTGCAAAAAATTCAACCAAGAAATAGTAAGTCCAAGTAGTCCTTAAACTTTTCATTAGTAACAAATTAGTACCAATACTATAAGATTGTCCCCTATTGCTATATTTAGCAACCTTACTTCACCACTAGTAAGAACATCTTTAATATAATGGTACTAAACATCAATATGTTTAACATAATTGGTTAGTTTGTTAAATGTCAAATATTTAATAAGAGAAAAGCATGCCAAGGAATCTTTAAACACGTGACCACTACGAGACTCAATTATTTAAACTAGTATTTTATGACTTAACTGGTTTTACAAATATAATGTTTAGTGGAAAGGATACGTGTACTCTAGGTACACTGCTTATTTCTCTCCTAAAAATAATTCATAAAGTTTTTTTTTTAAATATAAAGTTGAAGTCAACTAGATACAAAGACAAGAGCCTTAGGTGTAGAGAATATATTTCAACTATCTTATAAAGTTTTTTGAAACTAATAGGATCGTAAATAAATTTTACACACCCCATTAAAATGGTATAGCTAAAATAATGAGTTGATCTTTTAATTTTAATGAATTCTATTCTAACACATTTAGTGTTCCCATATGTGAGAAATTAGGTCTTACAAATATGTGCTTAACAAATTTAACTCATAAGGTTCTAGTTAAAACCCCTTAAATTATTGAAAGATATTTTTCCTAACCTAAAATATATAAGAATGTGGAGGTGACAGGCCATTTCGCCTACATGGCTTTGATTAAATCGCATCAAAACTATAAATTCTGTTTTGTATTAAAAACTATTTAATATAGAATCCTATCCTTATTTGATAAACTCTATTTGTGATTCTAGACATGCATAAATATTTTGAAGTATATGGCTTTTTTTAAAGATAATATTAGTGTTTCCTAATTGTTATTATGTCATATAGTAATAACTTACTCGTTAACATTGATATACGTGATAGTGAGAATATAACCTTTAGTTGTTCTCCTTTAGTTTTGAGATTATCCGTGATAAAAAGTGGAGGCATAATGCGCCATAATCTGATCATGTGAGCTCTTATTTTTATTACTAAATGAAAAGAATAGTTAGTATATCATATATATATATATATATATATATATATATAGATTGAGAATTGAAAAAATATATGTGAACAGACAAGTTAGGAGACGAAGATGGGGTATTGGGTTCCATAGGAGGGTTCATTGGTGGCATTGACAATTTTGGATAAGTAAATGGGAAGGGTGAGTTGTCTAGGAACATTGACCTCATAGAGGATGGTTCCATGATTAGAGGATTTACGGTCGATACATGGAAATCTGAAAACAATTACACCTAGATAGGGGGTGGAGCCAAGTGTATTTGAGAGGGGTCCATGGCTCCCTCTCCCAGATATTTTTAAAAAATATACACCTACCATTACAAAAATATAAGTAATTGATCTCCAAACTTTTTTAGAATCTTCATTTGGTCTTACCTAACTTTTAAATTTTATGTTATTAGATTTAAATTTTTTTATTTATGTAATTTTTTTAAATTTTTTTACAACTAAAAAGTATATATTACTTTGTATAAAAAAGGAACTTATAGATTAAGAAATTAAAATATATATTATCGGAACTTATATTAAAATCTTTATACAATATAGAAACATGTAGTGCATTTTGCGTCTCCAATTGGGTTATACTAGAATAGTTTGGACGGGAGTAATGGTAGGATGCATAATATAATTTTTTTAGTTGTTCCCTCCCTCCGAAAGATACACCACTACCTATGTTATTTGTCAATCCATGTGACTTAGAGATAGATTCAGGGTGATAAGCGATTCTCAACATTTATTACTAAGCTCGACCACATACTTATTCACAAAAATTACAGGATTTCTATGATGAGAAATTTTGGCAGAGTTTACGGGATTCCTTTAAGAAAAACATACTCATGTTGTTCCGTCGGGAAAGACATGTGTTGAACATGATGGACTGCAAGTTGAGGTGATTGATCTCCATGCTCATCACCAGAATGCAAAAACAATCATGTATTAATAATAATATTAAGTTATTTTTTAGTTTTAAGAAAAAAAATCAGGATGGTGAACAACAAAACAAAAGTAATTGGATAGTTGTTATAATTTTTAAATATGTATGGTTATCCCTTTTAATATATACCCCTATTTTTTATAAATTTATAGTATTTTCTTTCACTTAAAATTAACCTTTTTCTACTTAGATCTTGTCTGCTTTCTCTCCAAATCTCTTATTTTTTTATCTAGATTTCATTTGTTTTTCTTCGAACATCGTAAATCTCATAAATAGGTTCTCACAAATCATATATAATCTTTGCATTACCAATACAAGTCTAGATTTAAATCCAGATCCAGATAGGTACTATATAGCTATCACCATAAAGAAAGTCATTGATGGTACATGTTTGTACAATCATTTTTTCAATTGTTTTATTAATTGATTGAACCTAATTTGATTTTTATTTAGAATTGTGGAATTAGTTTTGGTAATTATGTTTTAACTGCTTACAATGTGTTAAACAATTGTGTATATCCTTGTTACAAATATGTGATCCAAATAATTTCATATCGTTGGAAATTTTGATTTATGATATGTATTTCATTATATTTAAGAAACTCAGAATAAAGTGCAACAATTATATATGTGGTTGAGTGATTGCATAATAAAGTAGAGCTCATAATTATTGATTTGAGTATTCACAAATAGAAGAGAAGTCATAAATTTTTGTTGAGATTTCTTTTTTCAATTTAATTGCACTATAGATACCTAAACTATGAAAATATTGCACCTTAGGTCATACATTATGTAAAAAATCCATTATATGTCTCCATATTACTGTTAATGGTATATGTAAATAATAACTAGTCAATACTAAAATGTTTTTTTGTAAGTAATTTTATGTTACAGTATATTAAAGTGTGATTATACTAAATTTGAAAATATATGTGTGTATATATATATATATATATTCTTAGTGTTATATTTTGTAGCAGAGTTTAGCAATTGGTATTAAAGTGTTGTTTGAGGATTTAATTATATGGATTTGTTACTCGTTATGACGTAAATTAACCTAATAACTTTATATAAATATCATACATATTAACTAACATTATTTTTGTTTATTTTTCCAGATTGAGTTGAATATATAGTGAATAACATAATCCTTGACCATTACATTTCATCATTGTAGCAAGCAATGAGTTGTCTAGGGACATAAATATCCTTGTCTTCGGTAAAGAAGAAAGAACTAGTTGGGACATATGAGCCTCGACATGGTGTAAGAGGATCAGATTGGTAGTGAATTCCTTATCACATATAGGGCAACCAATAGATGTTTCCTCATATATGCTTTGGAAATTATTTCCTGATTGATTCATTTTAATAAGAGTAAAAAATATGATATGTATAGATGGTATAGGTAGATAAAGGAAAGACGGGACATAAAGTAGGGACGATGAAGATAAAGGGGTGTCTATACACCATATATATTGTATGAATATTTATTAATTTTGAGTTTATGTTAATCAGTGCAAAAGCATGTGGAAAGCCTACCGGGCCAAGTAGTAGTTGTAATAGTGATGTTAGTAACGATATATAAGCACTAGTGATTTTTTCAATGATACATTTTTTGTAATTAAGATTGTATTTTGTGAATTCTATCATACTTTTATCATTAATTTTTTTCTCATGTTAAAACTTCATTAGTTACAAGGATTCGACAAAATGAATTATTAAAAAAGTAATAGATTAATATATTTATATTCGACAGAAAGTCCATGTTTCTGAACATTATCCCCAATTCTTTTTGCATAAGTGAATTTGATTTGTAATTTATAATCATAAGGTTTATGAATGGGTTATTCATGGGATTGTTTCTTTATTGTGTTAAGAAAAAATGAATCAATGAATTTTGATATTGGTACCACTGCTCTATTGATGGTTTTAGAATCAAGCATACTGATTAATGGTAAGAAAGGTGTAAATTATCAGTTCATATCTTTAAGATTCTTCTTATTGTCTATCTTTATAAATATCATTCAAAACAATGATATAAAAGAAATATATGTAATTTTTAATTATTAATTTATCTCAAAGTTAGAAAGGTGGTACAAAAATAAATAAAAATACAAATGTTGTACATACAAGCATTTATCTAAAGAAGGTCTTTGGTGGCTATATGTACTAAGCCTTCTCCCTATTGAAACACTCCAACAAAGACAAGAAAGATGAAATCTCTAATAATCTACCCTTTCCAAACTCCCTCGTGTTGAAAGAATTATGTGAGAAGTTCGAGCAATACTTTAAAGACTTAGTTAGAGTGTGCACTTTAAACAAGGTAGTAGTCGTCATGCCTTGGGGAACGACTAGTGAATACATTTTAACACCCTGCGCCACAAATCGTTTTTTGGTCTTGTCCACGCTACTAAAATGTCGTCATTAGGTTCTTTAACGTTAAATTTGCCATTTCAATTCTTATTTTATATTTTCAGGTCTATTTCAGTTTTCCAACAATTTGGAAGCGATTATGATACATCAAATAATGGTTGCATCTGGAGTTAACGTGAATTTGGTTAGGGTAAAGGTGGAAATCTTTGTTGTAATAATTTGGCGCATTTTATTGGTGGAAATTGATTATGGACATGGAAGAATCACTACTTTTCATGATAAAACTTCAATATTTTTATATGATGTAGAAGAGGTGTTTGATAAGAAAAACGAATACATATGAAACTCAACCATGACTAAAATTCTCGCAAAGGAAAAAGTTAAAACTTGAAAATATCCCTTTATACATGATGTTTTTTTGTTTCCTTCATATTATTATGTATCAAATTTTTTATCTAAATGAAGTAAGATTAAAACCTAATTTCTAGTGGCTTAAGATAATTATCATTTAGTGTGATAAGTGTAACAGGTGGTTTAATTTATTTAAAAAACTTTTTCAAAACTAATATAATTATAATTTTTTTACTATTGTAATATGTGGCGTTACAATATTAAACATGTATTTGTTACAATTATTAAAGGTCTAGATGCTTTAACAGATTTGGTGATTTGTTAAATGTCAAAAATTTAAAAAAGCATGCCAAGGAATCTTTGAACACGTGACCATTGAGAGACTCAATTATTAAAACTAGTATTTTATGACTTAACTGGTTTTACTAATATTACCTTTAGTAGAAAGGATACGTGTACTCTAGGCAAACTTCTTATTTATCTCCTAAAAACAATTCATAATGTTTTTTTAAAAATATAAAGTTGAAGTCAACTTGATAGAAAGACAAGAGCCTTATGGCTGAGAATACATATCAACTATCTTATAAAGTTTTGTGAAACTAATAGGATCGCATATGAATTTAGTCGTCTTTACACACCCCACTAAAATTGTATATCTAAAATAATGAGTAGATCTTTTAATTTTAATGAATTTTATTTTAACACATTCAGTTTTCCCATATGTGGGGAATGAGGACTTATAAAACTGTTATGTGTTTAACAGATTTAACTCATACGATTCTAGTTAAAAGCCCTTGAGTTATGGAAAAATATTTTTCCTAGCCTAAAATACTTAAGAATGTGGAGGTGACAGGCCATGACTGGCCTACACGACTTTGATTAAATCACATCAAAACTATAAATTCTATTTTGTTTAAAACCTATTGAATATAGATTCCTATCATTATTTGATCTATTCATGATTCTAGACATGCATCAATATTCTTGAGTATATGGTTTTATTAAATGATAATATTGATGTTTCCTATTTATATTATGTCATATAGTAATAACTTACGCATTACCACTGTGATACATGATAGTTAGAAAACCTCTAGTTTGTTCTCCTTTAGTTTTGAGATTATCCGTGATAAAAAGTGGAGGCATAATCTGCCATCATTTGATAATATGAGCTCTTATTTTTATTACTATCATATATATATATATTGAGAACTGGGAAAAATTATGTGAACAGACAAGTTAGTGGTCGAAGATGGGGTATCGTGTGACATAGAAGTGTTTATTGATGGCATTGAATATTTTGTCTAGGTAAATGGGAAAGGTGTGTTGTCTAAGAACTGGTGACCTCTTAGAGGATCGTTCCATACTTAGAGGATTTAGGGTCGATACATGGATATCTAAAAAGACTTACACCCAGATAGGGGTAAAGCCAAGTGTATTCGAGAGGGGTCCATGGCTACCCCTCCCCGATATTATTTTTAAATATACACCTACCATTACATAAATATAAGTAATTGATATCCAAATTTTTTTAGAATCTTCATTTGGTCTTCCCTAACTTTTAAATTTTATGTTATTAGATCTTAAGTTATTTTATTTATATAATTTTTTTATTTTTTACAACAAAATATATATTACTTTGTATAAAAAAAGAACTTATAGATTAAGCAAGTAAAAAAATTAATATCACCACTTATATTAATAATCTGTATATAATATAGGGACCCATAGTTCATTTTGCGTCTCCAATTGGGAGATACTAGAATAGTTTGGACTAGAGAAATTGTAGGATGCATAACATAATTTTCGAAGTTGTTCCATCCCTCCAAAAGATCCACCACATCCTCAAAAAGGATCGTTCTATTAGCCTCTATCTTGAGAGACGAGAATAGGCCTAAACCGTCATCAAAAGGAAATAAATGGTGGGTTTCAAGAAACAAGAGGGATCTCCTAATGTGCGAGTATTCAAAAATTATTTACTTTACGGACTAGTTTAAAAATTACAGAATGTTCCCTACGTTATCTGTCAATCTAGGTAACTTATGCCTAGGCTCCAGATGGGCTCTTGTGTTATAATTCGTAATCAGCACTTGTAAAATATAATCAGTAAGGAGGGAGGGCCTCTTACTTAGAGAAAGTGATCAGCGATTCTCAACATTTATTATTAAGCTCAACCACAGACTTACTCACAAAAGTCACAGGATTTCTATTATAAGAAAGTTTGGAAGATTTTTTGGGCTTCCTTTAGGAAAAACATACTTATGTTGTTTTGGGAAGGACATGTGTTCAACATGATGTACTGCAAGTTGAGGTGATTGATCTCCATGCTCGTCACCAGAATGCAAAAACAACTCAACCCTCTCAGGGTTTTATAGACCATAAGACACAAGTCTTTTGAGAGTTGTACTTTGTTTAAAGATAGATAAAATTATCACGTGGATACCTAGTGTTTCGCGATTTGGACAAATAAGTACCCATGTATACAAAACAGGTACCCAATGTTCTGTTTTTTGCCTTCCATTAGTACTTGTTGTGAATTTTGGCGTTAAATGTCATCTGTCATAAGGACCCTATTTGCAAAATAAAGAACGCTGGTACATGTTTTTCCGATTTATAAAGTTGGGTACTTCATTTTGGAAAAAAAGTTAACCACGTCACTTACATGTGACATTTAATGACAAACTTCACGGCAGGTACTAACGGAAAGCAAAAAACAAAAAGTTAGGTATTTGTTTGTCACTTTTGTCAACTTTGGTACTTATTTGTCAAAACTTGAAACAAAGGGTATGTAATGGGAAATTTTCCCTTAAAGATATTAGCAAAACTAGAAGAGAATTTAGAACATTCATTTCTTTGTTGTTATTAAAAACAATACATGACATAAATGAAATATTATCGTTGTATAATGTAGCAAGTACTTCGCTACTCTTGTGGAATGAACAGGAGCAATTCCACAAACCCACGTCCCTACGCTACACGACATGAAAAAAATAGAAGCCCAAGTATGATACAATCACAGATTAAGAAATTAAGAAATCCTACTTTAATAGAAATAATGATTTTCTAATTTAATATTAAAACATGGTTTTTTAATTAATGTTAAAACTATGTCATGTAATAATAACAATAAAATAAAGAGTAACGCTAGATATCACCCTAAAGTGCATCGCCTTTATATCGCCCCTTATATGGACCAATCATAAAAGAGAGAGAAAATAATAAATCAGGAAAGAGAAATCACATGATTGGTCTATTTAAAATCCACCTAGGAGGCGATGCAATTTGGGGTGATATCGAGCATTACTCTAAGAAAAATTATTCCTAAGAAACAAACTTGAGTTAGTGAACAACAAAACAAAAGTAACTGAATATTTTATATGACATCTCACCCTAATTTTTAGATATATATGGACTTCTATCCCTTTCTTAATATATATGTCATTTTTTTAGAAAATTGTACTAGTGTTTTCTTTTTCTTTAAATTAATTTTTTTCTATTTGAATCTCATTTTTTTTCAAATTTCGTAAATATTTTCTATCTAGATTTAGTTTGCTTCCGCTCCAAATCTCGTTAATTTTTTTCTATCTAGATCTTGTATGTTTTCTCTCCAAATCTTGTAAATAACATAGATTAGATTCTCATAAATTGTCTTTAATTTTTAATTACCAACTTACAAATCCAGATCCAACTTAAAAATCCAGTTACCTTTTATCTAGCCATCACCATTGACCGCAAAGCTCATATCACCATAAAGAAACAACTACCCGCCTAGTTATGGTGTAGTGTAAGCGGGTTGATCAGGTTGGTTGGATTTTCTAACAAGTTGCACAGCCCTACTACAGAAGTTTTATTTGAAATTTCACCCTTTAAGAAAATTGAATGGAAAACAATATTAAAATTAAAATAAAATTCATACAAAGTTTTGAACTTAGTAGAACTTTGAAAGTTATTTTCTTAAATTAAGTGTTGTATATGTTATATTTTTTAATTTACTTGAAATGAATTGATGTTTCTATTAAAAAATAAACTAGTAAAATATAATTTTCATAAAATAACTTTCAAAATTGTCTAGAAGAAACACGTCTAGACCCCGCCCAGGCTACCATCCCTCTTTTTAGGCGCTCAAATATACCCGACCGCCGCCTCGCGCATTATAGAACATTGATTATAACATGTAATCTAGTTCAGTGTGGCAATCCAAATTATAAAAAAGTTTAGCTCATAATATTTTTATTGTACAAATATTTACCGGATTTGAAATAATGGAACATATTAGAGATTATCAAAACAAATAAAACAATTGTGAAAAAGTAAGTAACACAAACACTTATCGTGGTTCAGCCAAAATAACCTGTATCCATGTTGAACTCTAATGAGAGTTGCTCGTTCACTAGAAACTCCAGATTACGTATAACAATATCGATTTCGAACCATTTACCTCACTTAGTTATAGATTTCGCAAAGCTAACCACAAATCTCTAGCCAACCAACTACGTTAAAGATTATAATTAATGAATCGAGGAGATTATTACTATTATAATATATTAACTCGCTATATTAGTGATTCTATTTAATCTAGAGTGAATACTAAATAACCAAAGTTTTCAAGTTGTTAGGGTTTTGAGAGTTTCGAAAGAATGAATGGGCTGAATGAATAATGTCAAACCAACAAAATGTGATATTTATATGAGACATCACTGAGGGTTAACGAAATACGTTGATCTCATGAGATATCAAGCGCCTACAATGTTCCACGTATCTGATTGCTTCATCACGACGCCATTGTTTTGTTACGGTGTCTAGCAAAGTGTCAAATTCATTGTCACGGGTTAAAAATAACACTTCAACACAACAAAATATAACATACACATATATATTATTATGAACAATCTCTACCTCGAAGTGTTATTCCTTATAATTTGTATCTTCTTTTGCCTTTGGTAAGCCACCAATTCATAATCTTCTCAGTCCAAATATCCTGCAAAAAATTCAACTAAGAAATAGTAAGTCCAAGTAGTGCTTAAACTTTTCATTAGTAACAATTTTAGTACCAATACTATAAGATTGTCCCCTATTGCTATATTTAGCAACTTTACTTCACCACTAGTAAGAACATCTTTAATATAATGGTACTAAACATCAATATGTTTAGTCCTTTCATGATACAAAAGATTCTTACTTAATAGAATAACACTTTGACTATTTATTATATAGTGTAACCTTACCATTCACAATGTTTGCTTCACATAGAAAATTTTGTAACCAAATAACCTCTTTTGTTGAGTCAGTAATAGAAACATGTTTAGCCTTAGTAGTTGACAAAGTAACTAAGGGATGTAAGTGTGATTTCTTGGAAATATAATCTCTAGCCACAGTGAAATAGTAAGAGGTAGTAGAATGTTTGGAATCCCTATCTTCTACAAAATCAGAGTCAACATATTTAACTAGTTCAAAAGAGGCATTGTGATTACCATAACATAAGCCAACACTAAAGGTATTGCTGACATAAGCCAGTACATGTTTTAGTACACACCGATGATCAAATCCAAGATTGGGCATGTAAATCCTTACCAAAGATATAGCATTAGACATGTCTGGTCTTGATCTTATACTAGCATACATTAAATATCCCATCACATTATCATAAGGCACAATACTCATTTTAACTAGTTTTATTGTGATTTGGGGCACTAAAGTTTAGATAAAATATTATGGCCAGCTAAATGTGTCAAAACATGTTTGCAATTTAAACTACCAAACTTAGAGACAAATTTTCTCAAGTAAGGTTCTTGATGAAGTTTTAGTATGCATAGACTTTTATTCCTACTTATAACCATACGTAACATCTTTTTAGCCTAACCTAAATCTTTCATATCAAACTCTTTACTTAGGGAAGCTTTAAGTTTTTTTCATACAGTTCAAGACTTAGATATAATACGAATATCATAAACATATAATATTGCAAACATATTTCTTTTAGTGTTCATATAAGTAGAAACAAGAGTCAAATTTTTATCTAGAGAACCAAATTTTTAACATAAAAGAGTCAAATAATTTTATACCACTACCTAAGGTACTACTTTAGACCATAAAGAGTTTTTTTAGTAAACACACATGGTCACGTGTTTTATATCAATAAACCCTCTAGGTTGTCTCATATCAATGGTCTCGTTGAAGTCATCATGTAAAAAAGCAGTTTTAACATCTAACTGTTCAACTTCAAGATCATAACATGCAACATAAGCAAGCATCACTCTTATGGATTTAAATTTCACAACTTGTGAAAAAATTCATTAAAATCAATGCCCCTACTTTAATCATTAAAATTTCATTAAAGTCAATGCCCTTACTTTAAGAAGGTTCGGTGTTTTTTACCTCAGCTGCAGAATTCAAAGCAGTATATACTAAGTCATCATATGAATGCCTTGAGGGAGCTTCAATCTCCCTTCTTTTCCTATCTCTAGCAAGCTAGTAATTTTAGAGTTGCCCTAGTGATGATTCATGAAGTTGGTCAGGTTCTTATTTCTCTTCAAGTTCAGGATTTTCTCCTTCATCATTGTCTTGGCCAAGTAACTAATCATATCCATGGTCTCCTATTGGGTTCGCATCCTCAGCTTGAGGCTCCACCTCAAAATCTACTCCCACATTATTCTGAGCCACTGAAGGTTCAGCTATTGCATCATCAAATGTATTTCCAGCAGACTTAAAAGGAAATATCAGTTTATCAAAAACAACATCTTTGTTAACAATAACTATTATTCCCCTAGAATATTCATCGCACAAGCATAGCCTTTTACCCCATGTTATTGTGGATAGTCAATCATAATACATTTAAGGTACCTGGGGTCTAATTTTCTATCCTTTGTGTAAGCATAGGTTGCACAACTAAATTGTCTCAGATAGGATAGATCAGGCTTATGACCTTTACATATTTCCATAGGAGTTCTAAGGTATATAGATCTATTGGGGCTCCTAATTTCCAAATATGTTGCATTATATAATGCCTCACCCCAAAATGACATAGGAAGACCAAAAGTAAACAACATGCATCTAATATCTTCAAGTAAAGTTTTATTCATTCTATTAGCAATACCATTTTGTTGAGGGGTATGTCTTACTATTCTATGTAGAAAGTCATTTTTTTACAATAAGTATCAAATTCAACATTATAGAACTCTAAGCCATTATTAGTCCTAAGAACTTTTACAGTTAGGACAAATTGTTTTTCTTTTAAAAAAATGCACTCCTTAATTTTACAAATAAAATTCATCTTTAGATTTAAGTATAATTGTCCAAACTCTTCTACTGAAATCATCTACCAAAGACAATACTTATTTAATATTACCATGAGCATCATACCTTTCGGGCCTCTAGAGACCAGCATGACCATATTTGAGGCAAGCCTTAGACTTATGAGAAACATGCTTAAATTTTAACATGTGTTAATTACCAAGGATATAAGTTCCACCAAAAGTAAGAATACATATAGCCTTTTTCCCAAAACAAACCTTGTTTGCTTAGCAAAGTCATCCCCTAAATGCTCATATTCCCAAGTCTAAGGTACCACTATTTGGTAGTAGTTTGTGAAAAAATGTTAGTAACATCGTTTACATAAGCAAATAAATGACTACCATTTAACACATAAACCTAAAATGTTTTATACCGGTCAAAAGAAGCTTTAACTCTTTATACACGTGCATACTAACATTCGATACTCTAGAAACACAATTAAGATCATCTGATGCACCTAAAGAATCAAGTTTCTTTTAAGGTCATGAATATATCTAACATTACTTAGCACAATTTGTTTCACATATTTCATTCTCAATCCTACTTTACAAATTTATTTAACCTCACAAGGTTGATCATTATCCATGCATACAATTTCATTTTTATTATCAACAATATCATGAAATAGTTCAACTATAGGGCACATTTGAAAAGTACAACCGAAGTGAAGTATCTAATTAGCATGGCTAGACATACTAGGGACATTCGAAACCTCACATACATCATAATCAGTTCTAGGCATACATGCCACATTAGAATCATTGTTATTAGCACTCATTTTGGTTTTAAGCTTAAAGTAGTTCTTTTAAATTAGTAGTTCTTTTAAATTAGTAGTTTTACCATAGTGAAAAAACTTTCTAGTTTCTTTACTCTTAGTATTTTTCTTACTCTTTCTAGCCTTAACAGGGTCATTTAACAAGATAGTATCTTTTCTTTATTTTACAAACATATTAGCATCAGTTCTTTTCAGGAACTTTAGTTTCTTTTCCCTAATTTTTAAATTTGTTACTACCTGATCACAACTAGGGATAGTGGAAACATATTGAAACACATCTTTATCAACTTCATATGCATTAGGTATAGAATTTAAAAGGATCATACACTTACTAGTATCATCTAAGACCATATCAGTATCCTTTAACATACGACACGTTTTAGTAAATTCATCCATATTTTCATATATAGACTTAGATACGCCCATCTTATAATTAAACAAAAAAAACTTTCAAGAAAGCAAGATTATGAGGTGACCTAATAACATATAGACATTCAAGCTTACCCCAAAATTAAGTGCAAAATTAGCACCATCAACTTGTCTGATCACATAGTTAGAAGTTTAGAAATAAGATGGTGTATGCTTCCTTTTTAATTGAATCCTCCTTATTCAAAAAAAAATCTTTAGGACACAATTAAATGTCCTCAATAAGAGCATATGTAACTTTATGATGAGATAAGTGTTCCTTCATCTTATTCTACTATACACTAAATCAATTTTTCCATCATAGGCAGACATAACAATGCGAGTTGTTGTAATCAGGTTAGTACAATCAAGATAATCAAGAAAAAGAAAGTACTAACATGGTAGTAAATAACTTAAAATAAAATTAACTTTTAAATCAATAGTTTTGTAAAACCCTTGCAAGATTTTGGAAAACCTAAGTTTCTAAGATATTAAGTTTGTACCGAAAAAAGGTGAAACCCTAAATTTCAAAAGTAAATTCAAAAATTCTGGAAAAAAAATCAAATCCCTGAGAAACTTTTCATATCTATTTGATACCACATAGCAAAACCCAAAAAATTTTAAAGGATGATAAGTATAGGGTTTAAAATATCTGATATCACTGTTGTACAAACTTTTACCAGATTTGAAATAATAGAATAAATTAGAGATTACCAGAACAGATAGGGCAAATGCGAACAATAAAGAAAACAAACACTTATCGTGGTTAAGCCGAAAATGACCTAGATCCACGTTGAGCTCTAATGAGAGTAACTTATGCACTAGAAATTTCAGATTTCAGATTACAATATCAAGTTTGAACCATGCACCTCACTCAGTTACGGATTTCACAAAGGTAACCACAAATCTTTAGCATGCCAGCTTGCTGAAGACCATAAGTAATTAATCAAGTAGATTCTTACTATTACAAGATAATTAATCATTATATTAGTTATCTATCCTATCAAGAGAGAATATCATAATAACTAATCTAGGGCTTTCCTAACTAGATAGTCAGTAGGGTTTGAGATTTAACAACTGATCATTGTGCAAGGTCCCCTTACCCAAGTCCCCTGGTAATTGTTAGGTCATCACCTAAGTCCACTCGGGAAGGGGTTAGGAGGAATATAGAATCCTGGCTACTTATCTAAGAGCTTTAATCACCCTTATTAACTAGTAGAAGAAATAGAAAGATTAGTTCATACTCGCAAAACCTAAGCTATACTCTCTCATCTTATTCTTACATCTTTAGTTTATTGTCTTTACTTTAGTTTAATCGTTATATCCTCAATCATTATTATTTACTTTTCTTGTATTTAATTTCATTGTACTAGTTATTACTCCGCTTTTCTATTAATCCATTCGTATAACACACTAAGTCCTTGAGAACGAATCTATACTTATCATTAAGACTTGCGTACGACCCGTGATACTTGCAGTGAGTACCGTGTTTAAGTTAGGGTGTTAGTTGCATCTTATATTATCATATTTTTATCACGCCTTAACCGACACCAGGAATACATTATTTTTAGTACTTTCTTGTATTTTCCAGACCTTTACGTACTCCTTTTCGAGCTTCCCATATTGCTATCTAGGCCACACCTAAAAATATCCTATAAAAATACATACAGGACCTTTTTCCCCCACAAACCTAGTGCAGCGCAATTTTATTCGATATTTCTTCTAAAAAAGTATTAGTACAAGAAATATAACAACTCCCACAAACTCTAAACAATCCTTATAAAACAACAGAAATTTTATAATATTTGTTAAACTTTTTGTGGCACGAGAATAAAAAAACATTAAATAAACTTCTTCTTTACTATATTACCTAATTCATTAAGTATAAGGTTATTTATTGCACCAATACTTTTAACTAATTAAGTAGGGGTCATATTGAAAAACTTGGGGGGGGGGGAATTTTGGTATTGTAAAAAGACAAATAATATTGGATATTTTTTTAGTAAGATGGATAAATATAATTGTACAGTAGAGAGTATGAAATAGATCACCGGTGAACTATAATGAGCACACTTAATTCTTTTTAATTTGGTCACTGATTTTCATACATCATATAGCATAACGAACGAAAAAAGCGTTGCAGTTATTGGGATACGAAGAAGGTCAACAACAATATAAAGCTACCGAAAAACTCTTACCGTAATTGGATACATAAATACTCCCTCCGTTCCTAAAAGGTTGTCACACTTGTTTTTGCCTCACAAAATAAGAAACGTCATTTATTATTCATGTAATTACTAAAATACCCTTCATAAAGTGTCTTGATATCTTAAATATTTATTGGAAAATATAAATTATAATATTTAATTAGGGATAAAAGTTGTATAAGAATGAAATGTGTCTTGATTTTATAAAGTGACAACCTTTTAGATATAACTACTTTTAGTATAAGTGACAACCTTTTAGGAACGGGTGAAGTACATAACTGACTATTAACATAAACGACCTAGCAAGGAACCATATCCTTTAAAATTAATTGAAAAAAATAGTTGATTCTCCCCTCCACTTTCTGTAATGTAAGCTACTATTGAATGACATACAAATTGCTCTGAGAAATGGATTATGCCATATCATGAAACTCAGCTAATGCAATATTTACCCTCTAATGTTAGTGTTTCCCGGCCAAGCTTTGCTTCAAACGTCGAGCAACTGACTGATATGTTTGACTTTTGACCCTAAAATGCACGTATCACTATCCCAAAAATCCATATTTTGATCATATAAAACAAGGATCGGCACAAAATGACCAATATAAAATAGATGATTACTACTGAGAAGAACTTTAACTTCTTTACTGTGACGGTCATACGAGTTCAGGGAATCATCATCATAATCTTTCAACAATATTTTACCATTGTTCACAAAGCATCGTGGTATATTGTTAAACTTAAGATCAACTGAAATTTATAACCCAAGATTCAAATACCCCATATTCTTTCATCAACCATATATCATCCTTCCATATCTCATTATCCAGACAAAAATTGCCATGTACCAAACAAAACCATCTTTAACAATCAATAAACGGTTACATTAAATTGTTTTCCAAAGTATAGGGAAATCTCATTTCCCTAAACACTTCACTATGCATATCAAACAATACACTACTACATGAGGCTGAAATAGCGACGACCCGCAGCGTCGCTAATGATAGGCAATTTCGTCGCTAGAAGCCGGTTTGGGTCATCGGCGACGACTTTTCGTCGCCTATATTTTATCGTTAGTAATTCATCGTTAGAAATATTTTTTGCAACGAAAATTGCCGCTAATGACTGAGTCTGATTTGCGACAACAAAAGTCGTCGGTAAAGACTTTTAATTTGCGACGAAAAGTTTTCGTCGCTCTCCAGATCAACTAGTGACGAATTTGTCACATCGTTGTCAAATTGTTTTGGCGACAATGCTGGATTCGTCGTTAGTGAAACGAATTACTAGCGACGACTTTTTCCTCCTCGTTTTCGATAAAACCATCGTCGCTAACATTGTTTTTTTTTTATTCCGGATTAATTATGATTATGATTTTATTTTTTTTTCTGTTTTTTATTTTATATTTTTAATTTAATTTTTAATTCAAATTTTATATCTATTTTTTATATTTATATTTCTAATTTAATTTTAATTTGTATTTCTATTTTTTTAATTTAACTTAATATTTATTTTAATTTCAATGTTTTATTTTAATATTAATACAAATATATTGAATAGATAATTAAAAACATTAAATATTTATCAAAAAGCAATATTTAATTAAATTGAAGTGAAAGATCGGAAATAAAGTCAAATATCCGATAAAAAGGTAAACACCTGATAAATAGTCAAAATAGTCAAAAAAACCTTCCAAAACAAAATCAATACAAATTAACTTAACCAAACTCACGGATCATCCAACTGGTCGGCATCTTCTTGTTCTTCCTCTTCATCTTCTCTCTCCTTCGAGGGGTATTGGGGCAAGACCTTGTGTGACCCTCATTTATTCAACAGCTCCATAACTTTGTTTATGATGTTCATCAAGTAACGAGAGCGAGTCGTGCTTGTTGTGGAGGCATTCGATGGCACGGTAGGATCGATAGGGGAGAGGCCTTGAGCTGTGCGAAACTCATTCATAGTTGTCATCATCACGTTGAGTCGATCCTCGTTCCGCTTAACCAAAGGATCCGGCTCGGAATTACGGGATTTCTTCTGAACAAGACCAATAACGGTTACCCAATTCGTCTTCGTTGGGCCCATACCTTCCTCAACTGCATCTTTAAAGGCGTCTATTTGATCTTTAAGCGGCACTTCAGTAGATGAGTTCCCATCGGATGACCCAGCCTATGTCTCGATCACCTTCCTCTTCAAATTTTCCTAATAAATATCTTGTTAGATGACAATAAAAGTTGCTTAAAATTAATTAAAATAAAAGTTAATAAGTAAGGAAAAATACCCGTATTACAGTTTTTGTACTTCAGGTTTCTCCACTCATCCTTCTCCTCATCGTAGCCCATATACTCAAAAAAACCCAATTAAGGAATTTTCCTCTCCTCTTGTGTAGCCTCGTCAATAAAAGTCAACAGCTCCTTTGTCGGTTTTTTCATCTTCCCATTTTCAATAACATATTAAAATAATTATATTAAAAATAAATTAAAGTAATTAATATATTTTTATTAAAAAATATTGTACCTCATAAATGACATCCCAAGTTCGGGAAAAATTTCTTGATCCAGCCTTACTCGATTTTTTTGCTTCTTTTGGTATTCCTTGTACATCTTCGCTTGGCTTTGTTTCAATATAATTTCAAAAAATTAAATACGCATATTTTATAATAGTTACAATAAAATTTAACTTTTATACCTGACTATCTATGTCATCTCACATCTCCCGACATCTTCTCCGAACCTCCGGGTCAATATCAGCAGGTGTTTTATTCTAATTATAGTAATCTCTCTTCAAATCGCCCTTCCAATTTATATACGTACTTGATTGGCATTTCTTTAAACTTCTTGCGATTTTATCCCAATCCTCTCTTTGTCTCCACCCCTCAATATCGAAAAACTCTTGTAATCAGAATAGAATTGTTTGTTTCATACCTGCGGGCACATCTTTCCAACTGTTATAACACGACGACACATTATCGCGGACTGTCGCCCCCACCACTTGGGACACGTGGTGACCGTACTCACCAGTCGGGTTCCAAGTATCGTCCAAAATGCAAAAAATCGACGGGTAAGGGGTGGCCTTATTAGGCTAACGCCTCTAGAGCGGTCTTAAGAGACGAGGGGCCTCGAGGTCTTCTTTGTCGTTTCTCAGTTTTAATAAAAAATGTAATTAATTTAAAATTGAAAATATTATATGTGTTAACATATTATAGTTATTGGGTAGTTGGACGCATGTACATAAAATGCGGTTAGGATTCCTGGATGGATCCCGCCCGTTACCATCACCATAGTGGTTACGCGAAAAAACATCTATCATCTAATATTTAACGGAAGTAATAAAAAAATTATGCTTAATTTTTAAATAAAATTATCTTAAATGTTTTTTAGTGTGTTTTTTTTAATAAAAAACTTTTATGCTTATCTTAAGTGTTTTTTAAAGTGTTTTTTTCTAAATATTCTTTTATGTTTAATTCTTAAATAAAATTATTTTAATCTTTTTTTAGTGTTTTTTTTCCAAAAAAACTTTTATGCTTTATTTTTTAAATAAAAATTATTTTAAGTGTTTTAAAAAATATTTTTTTATGCGTTATTTTTTAAATAAATTTTTTTCATCTTTTTTTTAGTGTTTTTTCCAAAAATTCTTTTGTGCTTAATTTTTTAAATAAAAATATTTTAATCTTTTTTTAGAGCTTTTTTCCCAAAAAATCTTTTAAGCTTTATTTATAATTTTTTATCTAAAAATCATTTTAGGTCTAAAAATGTCTAATTATTGTCATATATGGGA